>CM068368.1:406191762-411288348 GCA_034769895.1 Magicicada septendecula | reverse complement strand
TGTTGATGCACTATTTCCTAAAAAAAATGTGGTTGTTACTTAAAGTTTATTTGCATAAGGAAATTCAATCTTATCTCATTTCCATTAACAAGTGACTCTCCCAAAAGACCAGTAACATTTTCAATAGCTTGTTTATCAACTCTAGCATTAAGATCACCAGCTATAACTACATGATCCGTATTATTCTACATATTATGTAATTGCTTCTGAAACTCAGCATAAAGTAAATCTGACTCTTCTTCCTTACCATTCTCTGGACCATATACGTCAACAACACAAAGACTTCCCCTATTAATTTTGAATGTAACCAATGTAATTATGTCATTAACAAGGGTATATGGTTTGATGCAATTTTTCCATTTTTGGTCTACATTTATACCTAGGCCTACTCCAGAACAAGTTCCTGTATTCTGAGAAACTCGACTATAAAGCAACATGTAATCTTCTATATTCACTATGCCTTTTGAGTCTTTTCTTGGTATCAGTAATAACTCCAATATTTATTTTCTTTACTTTTACACATTTACACAATTATATGGCTTTGTGAGTAAGGCTCCTCACATTCACATTCCAAGGCTGTCCATAACCATTTGTGTACAGTCCCCTGGTGTGTCGTAATCTAACCAACTTAACTCCCCAGCCACAGGCTAGAATCCACCCCAGAACCACTCACCGCATTACGTCAGGATGGTGCCTCTATTATGCCCCACAGGATTCCTTCCCAATTTCCCCATCTCCCTGTGGATTATATTATATGAAACCTTGCACAAGCTTCTTTGCAGTTCCAGTGTTCTTCACACACAAGCATCACTTCCATGAGTTAGGCAAGCAGGCATTAATGCAGCAATTCCTGGGTTAGAAATTGGGTGAGGCAATAGTTAACTTTCTCATAATTGCATCCTGTCCACTCACACTTTATCTTCCCATGGCCTCCATGTCCCAGCATACTTGCCAGCATTGCATAGTGAGCTCTATGGCTTTTGCCGTCGCAGCTTCCTAACCTGTTTCAGCTTTCCTTGTATGTGCATGCTGTCTTTTAGTTGTGAGAGATCAATAGCAATCATCCACACGACCATAAGAGCAGCAGGTTCTGACACTGTTCAGGATGAACTGGCTCTCCTGACAGCTCCACATCTCTACACTACAGCAGTTATCTTTCAGTATGTCTCTTGCTTAAGTCCACCAGCCCAGATTTTACTACCATATAAGAGGATGCAATGTGTGACGGATGTGAGCAGCCATTGTTTACTTGCTGTGGGGCTTCCAGTGTTTGTCATCAGTTTACTCAGAGTCATAGCGACCTTCATAGCCTTACCAAACTTGTACTTAATCCGTTCCCATAATAGGTAACCTGACCCAAAGGTACTTAAACAGCCACCTTATTAGGGATCGTCTCTGACCCAACCTTGATGGTTGTGGGGATCTGATGTTTAGTAACCATGACAAGCTCAGTGGCCAAGATACACGCATGATCCCCATCTAAGTGAATAGTCATCTCATAACTTGTTTAATTTTCCTCTGTACATCTATGGTGTCACATGCGACCATTACTGGAGCGAAGTTGCCTGTCTAGCCAACAAGGAATATCCTTCAGGCATATCTATGTGGAAGATTCCATCATAGAAGATATCCCACAGGTCAGGTCCCAAAATAGAGCCCTTAGTAACCCCTGTTTTTATCTTCCTTGTAAGGACCCCATACTGTGGTGTGTTGCACAGCTGTCTGTTCCTGAGGTAGCTTGTGACCACCTGCAGGAGGTACTGCGGTTCAAGAGTGTATACCATGTCACACCACTTTGCAGAGTAATTGTATTTGCCTTCAACACTTCAGCAGGTATACCACGGGGCCAGGAGCTGTTTTATTCTGCAGAGAGTTTCCAGCTTCCAACAACTCTTCCTCATGCTTGTCGATCCATGTATCCAAAGCAGTCGAAACAGCAGGTTACAACTGCTCTTTGGGAAACACAACAAACAGTTGATCCACCCAATTTTGATTGGAGTTGTCTTAAGCAACCCCTCCAACTCAGTCTTCCTCAAGTCTTCATTTGCTGCTTCCACTCTGATCTGAAAGTACATCCTTTCTTTTCTTCTGTTTCTCCAGAATGTCTTCTTCTCCACAGCAACATGCTCCTCCTGATGGAGTTCTCATCATCTAATACGAAGCCAACTGGCCTATACCCAAGGCATTGCAGTTGCTGTTAACGATGAACCAGGTCTTGCTTGCCCACACCTGACAGCTGCCAGCACTGGGGATCCAACCCCCTGCATTGAATATTTCATCTGTTTGTGTGCTCCTCCATCTTGATGAAAAAAACAAGAACAGAATAGGAGAAAGCAAATAGTGCAGAAATGTAATGACCCCTAGCCCTCAAATACTCTAATAGCATAGGAGTCGAAAAACAAAAGTTGGTCAAGGAAGACCAAAAGTACAGGTAAAAGGAAAGGATCTCACACAAGACAAGATGTAGCAAAGTGGCAAGTATAGCTCAGGGCTTTCCACACTTGTACTCATGAGGTATAAGCCACTGGGGGACATCATAATGATTGCTACAGCAAAGCAGGCTGTAACCAGTAAGTCTTTTTAAACATGTATCATACTCAAAGCATGTTTTCCCAGCATCC
Source organism: Magicicada septendecula (assembly GCA_034769895.1). Classification (NCBI taxonomy): domain Eukaryota; kingdom Metazoa; phylum Arthropoda; class Insecta; order Hemiptera; family Cicadidae; genus Magicicada; species Magicicada septendecula. The sequence goes on along the minus strand of CM068368.1, from coordinate 411,285,727 downwards.
TTCAATTCCTTCAGTGTTTGGTGAATGTTGATATTAAAAATTGGTCCTTAAATGTTAAACAATTTAACTGAGTCCTTATCTCGCTTTTTATTAACCTTATAAAACGTAAATATTATTAAAAAACTTGTTTGTTAAAGTAAGATATTGGCAGCAATAGATCATTTTCCAATTACAATAGAGTAGAGTAGATCTTTCCATTTTACATTGGTTATACTGATGACCCTTGTTAGTTCGGTTTAATGATGTTATGAATATGAATATTAAAGTGAATATTCTGAAATCAAATTTGTTACAGAATAAAATAGATTAAATTTAATCAGAAGAAATTTTTATATTAAAATAATGTATTTTTATAAAAGGCTAGCCTTAAATATATTTTCTTAAACCTCCAAGAAAGTCATTTTCACATACACTATTTGTAGTGACTGCTAGTAAGTGCTTTTAAGTGTTATTTCATCCTCAGATTGGTCAAGATGTCACTGCACATCTACTGAGTATTCCCTATTTGTATCTAACTCAAAATTATAAATTCACTCATACATAACAACTTACGTAAGTTGCTTAGGGGGTCCCGTTCCATCTTATGTAAACAGTTGAATCTGTAGAAAACCAAATTTCTCCCACTACACTGTACAATAGAGCAGAGGACAACTGTATCATAGACTCTGTCCATAGTTTTCTATTATGCACTTGAACACCAGTGGCGAAGTTACATGGAGGCAATTGAGGCAATGCCTACCCTAAAAAATTCTGTAGAATACAAATTATAAATACGTATGAACTACGTAACGTAAAGATTATACATTGTTACTGTGACTGTCGAATTTTTTATATACCTGTAATCACAGGTAAATTTTTTTATATATTATACACAACAGAACGTATTTTTATGGGTTTTGGATCACAATTAAAAAACCTCAATACTAAAAACGAAAAAACTCAAAAAGTAATATAAAATGTACCAAAATATAAAATATCTATATATAAAACAAACACATAAAACACAAAGTATAAAATATTATTTAATGATTTGATTAAGAAAATCAGTTCCCCAACGTGTTTAGATGAGAGACGTGACCTACGGTCACTAATAATATGCCCAATCTTTTAAAAAAAGCCTTTCGCAAGGAACTGAAGAAGCCAAAACATTGAACCTTTGGTTCACCAGTTCCGAGATGGTTGGGAAAACATGGTGGTTTTGTTGCCACCAAATCAAAGGATCTTCTTTCCCTTTCAGATATGGCTCTTCTAGGTACCTGTCCAATTCGGCGATGGCTTTGGATTTTGTTGTCCCTTTTGGCGTGGCCTTAGTCACCAATTGGTCGAACTGGTCCCAAACGGATAAATCATCGGCCTCAAGTGTGGTGGTCTCAGGTATGGTCTCTATTATCTCGGTCGACAATTCTCGTGACATTTCTTTTTTTGAAATAATTTTTTCAAGGTAGGAAATGACAAGCTTTTTTAGCTCATCAGCAGCCACAGGTGTTTCTCTAAACGGAAGGAGTTTATACCTAGGGTCCAAAAGAGTTGCAACACCGATAGTCTTACTGAATTCAATATTTTTTAATCTATCATGAAGCGATTTACGAAGACTTGCGACAACACTTTTCATGGCTGTATCAGTTATTCGGTTGTTCAACTTTTCTAAAACTTCATTTAGACCTTGAACGATAACTATAACTTCGCTCCCTGTAACATATTTTCCCCCGCACATCTGTTTTGAAATTTATTCGAAGGGTTTTAAGATTTGACTCAAGTCTCTGCATCGACCCCATTCCTCCATGGTCAACTGTTCAATATTTTTAGAATTCAATAGAGCTATAGCCATTTTAATGTTATCTCCAAGCTCTAAAAAACGTTGAAGCATATAGTAGGTTGAATTCTACCGCGTTTCAACGGATTGGAGTAATTTTAGTGGTGTCTTGATTCCTGCGTTGGATTGGGTTTTTGTCAATATTTCCGAGCTGGTTGTGCTCCTTTTAAAATGGCCAACGATAGATTTTATTTTGATAATAGTTCTGACTGGGAATCCAATCCGTCATTGACAATTAGGTTAACTGTATGCGCGAAGCAGGGGAAGTGTTTCCACGAAATAACATGTTTTATCGCACCAACAATATTACTTGCATTGTCAGTCACACAAACAAGAACCTTGTCCTGAAGACCAAATTTCCTAACTATATTTTTAACAGCCACTGCTAAATGTGCAAAGGTATGAGAACCCGAAAGTTTCTCACACAACAATAATATAGAGTGGATAAAACTCGTGGATAAAATAGGCAGTGACTGCAATATAGGATTCAGTATTTTTTGACGTCCAGGTATCTGTTGTTAAACAAACACTTTCAGCCAAACTCAGCAACTTTACGACTGATGTTAAAGTTTTGTCGAATTCGGCCGGTATGAGGCTTTGAGAAATATTTTTCTGATTTGGCGACTGGTATGAAGGGTTCAGTTCATGCACAACTTTCTTAAAGCCTTCGTCTTCAACTATAGAAAATGGCTGAAAATCTTTATAAAAAACTTTAAGGAGGAGATTATGAAGCTCTTTTTTTTCCCCTTATTTTTTTGGGGGGAGCAAATGAAAGAATTGACATTTATGAAATAGGTTTTGGCACCTGAGTCGAGGTTTGTGAAGTAGACGGCCTTTGATGATCAGCAGGAGGTGGAGCAGGACTAGCTGCGGGCTGACTAGAAGGTGTGTGCTGATCAGCAGAAGCAGCATGACTAGATGGGGAAAGGCTCCCAGTGTCAGTGGTCGATGAATAATTTTTTTCTTTTGAGGTAGTGTCTTTTGTTGGCAAATTTACGGTGGGATGTTTTGACGCAAGGTGTTTTTTTAAGTTCGTTGGAGTGGTCTTATAACTGCAACACTGTCCACACAAATCACATCGCGCAATCTTATTCGATTCGTCTGATACAGTAAAATAAGACCACAAATAACTTGTTCTCAGTCTTTTCGACATCTTAAAAACTCAAATATAAAAAGAAAAATTAAATTAGATTAGACTAGAAATAAATAAACTAAACTAAAACTAGAAGTAAATAAAAAAAACCGTACCAGCTACACTTTATAGAGTCAACAACTGATAGTAAACAAGTGTAAACTCACGCCACGACCAAACGACAAAACAAACGGGGAGGGAACTGAACACATGTTAATATTATGTACGTAATAGTGAACGGCGATCACGCTCCAAGTAGCCAGTCACAGAAACTGAAAATCACATTCGGAATAGGAAGGCTGACATAGTGATTCTCAGTAACGAGTTGTTTCTGGTAACACGTTACCGCGGTAATAGTTATTGTTCAGTAACTAATTATATTTTGTAGTGAAGTGATTTCATGCCCATCTCTATCTCCCAGTCAGTATCTTTCCTGATCTGCTTGTGTGAGGATGTGCCGTTTTGATTGTGCTGTTTCATTACTAGCTTAAAAGTTTTTTTTTTTTTTTTACATTACTTACTGTACTTTTAAAAATAGCAATTGATTTTGGTGATATATTAAACTGGAACTGTATTGTATACCTGAAAAGTTATGGAGTGTAGTATAGGTTGCCTTATTCAAGAAGAATGTCATAAGGCAAGTTACGGTAAACAAAGGGAACTTCTTGCCTAACGTTACGATCTTATTTTTACTTATAGAGAGTGCAGCTGCTGTTCTATCGACAACTTGACTAACTGAAATCAGAGGCCCACCATGTTCTTTCTCTTTCTCGAAATAATCTCGTAGAGAACAAATGAATTCTCTGGACTGCCCTCTAATTGGTACTCCGCGACCAGAAATACGCGTTTTCTCTTTTACCAGGTGTATTCGCGGTCGACCACACTTTTTCTCAGCTTCCTCACTTTCAGACATACCTTCTATTTGAAAGTAAACACATATAGGTTAAAGCTGTTGCGTATTTTAAAGAATTCAAAATTTAAAAATGTAGATATTTACACAAATTGTTTTAAAATAAAAACCACACACACTAAGTTCCGTAAAATGACAAAATAAAGTAAATTTATACTTAGGTAAACATGTTATTTAAACATGCTTACGCTTATTTAGTTAATAATTGATTCACACATTTTCACTACACTTAGGTAATTAGTCATAAATTAGTTAACAATAAACTTGTATCTGCAACACAACTATTTAAGTATAAAACTAACATTCCCATGAATAATCACAAAGTGTAACCGAAAAGACAGCACTCTTAACAAAGACTTCGTTATATAGAACCTACAATAACAGTTCACTCCACGGCACAACATTGCACACTTTTTTCCATAACAGCACGTGTGGGACATCTTGGCAACAGTGTGCGTTGCTACAGTTACTGTTTACAGTTTTGAGCACGGCAATTGGTTAAGAGGCACATAGCAGTCAATTGTTTCCTCAACAGTTCCATCTGTCAATATCAAACTAGTTTTAATAATAGTATAGGTGGATGCCCAAGTATTTTACAGTCAGCTACCAGGATAGCCTTGTTATTTAATTTCACAATTGATGTTGTCCTGTGGAATTTTGTGGAAGTGATGTGTTCCGATTTAGTTTCATTTAATTGTATTCTCCACTTCTTTGCCCATTTTTCAATCTCATGTAGCGAATTCTGTAGTAAAATAGTTGCTTCCACCAGACTTCTGTTTACAGCAAGGATTGCAGTATCATCAGCGTACGTAGCAGTAATCACATCATTGCTACTTGGCAGATCTGCTGTATAAATTAGATACAGAATGGGACCCAAAACACTTCCCTGGGGAACTCCTGCTCTTATTGGGAACAATGAGTAGTTACATTTTCGTAGCATACTCAAAAGTGCCTTTCCTCTAAATATGACTTTAGTGTGATGAACATGGGTTCAGACAAGCTTTTTTTGAGTTTATAGGTAAACCTTGATGCCAAACATTTATAAGTTATTTGTAATTTACATTTTATTTTAGTTTAAATTTTATTTAAAACATGATACCTTTGCCACCATATAAATTCAGCCAGGTAGGAATCCAACATCAGTTGTGAAGTACCCCATTGCCTTTTGTTCCTCATTTTGGCCTTCGCCCACATGCTTTCTACATTTTGCATGTAGGCTTGAGTCACTGGATTGACAAATTGTATTGAGTGGTTCACTGTTAGATGTTGGTAATTTTGTTATAAATTTTGGTATCTCCTCCACTCATTAGACAAACCGGTTGTACCTGGGGCAACATAGTGATTTATTATAGAAACTTAACTTAGATATAGATACTGATTAACACAATATAAATTAATTTGGGGGGGGGGGGCATAAAGTGAACAATGTTTTCTATAATTTTTTCAACTTTATCGTCATCTCGATACCTTTGCCAGGTATAATTAATTTCAGCCAGGTAGGAATCCAACATCAGTTGCGAAGTACTCTGTTGCCTTTTGTTCCTCATTTTGGCCTTCACCCACATGCTTTGTGGAGGGCCACATTTTGGCCTTCGCCCACAGATCCCTGCGGATCTGTCTGGAATGCTCACAAAGAAACAGTCTCTTGTTTCACAACAAATTCCACCAAACACCCACTGATATGGTAAAACTCTTCCCACGTTACATTTTCTTCTTATGAAATAAGTCTCGCCCACTTCTACATGTAAGTTAGGTCCATCAATAGCCATTAGATTCTGTAGTAAATGCTGCTTACAAATGTGTGTACATCGAGTGGCTGGCGATTCCTATGTCAAGTAATTGCTCACTGCATGCTGCCACTAAACAGAAAAGATCCAAGAATTTAATGAAATAGGTGCCAGGTGTAAACATGTAGTGGTATTTATAATGAGAGCAGTCTCTGATGTGTTATATTGTTCTTCTGGAACTATTTTGATTAATTCATTTTTATGTGAAGAGTGCATTAAGACTGTAAAAGCTGTACTTAACTGTTTGTAAGCAGAATCAGTTCATCATACATCATACTATTTCTTAAATCTGTAGGCGTACAATGCATGAATTTTTATAATGTAATTTTAGTGTCTTTTGTATTCATTGTTCAGTCCACAAGTCCACAAATGTATTAAATAGATTAAATACTATTCAACTCCTCAGATGGTCTTTTGACCAGAAGTATTGTGTTGTAGTCTTAATAATAATTTTGTATTTTATTTGTATTTGTTTTTCAATAAAACTTATCATCTTCATCGTCATCACCACCGCCGCTGCCATTCATTATACTTAAGTGAATATATAAGCCTACATTAAAATGTACAGGTACAAATACAGGTACTGACTTTGCATTACGGATGCTTAGAAAACAACTATGGTTCAGTGAGTTTATAGTAACAGCTGCTAGGGTGTTCTAAATATTAACTGACTTGTGAAGTATTGACATGTTAATACAAAAACATGTAGTTGACTTTGATATACTGACATATTTTGAAAGTAGTGAGTACACATTTCTCTCTTTGAAGTATTTTGAGGTTGATTTTGAGGCCTTTCAGTTTGGAGACTGGTTTGAGGAAACTTACGAGCCTCATCTCTCCATTACTAATCTCTTTCAAATCTTATTTTTTCCATATAAGATCCTCAGCTTTTCTGATTACTAAGACTCATATAAACATTTCTTAAACTCTTGAAAAAAGAGGAACCACATTCTGTTACTAACTGAATTTGTATAGAATGTAATGTTTCACAGCTGACATACCAGTAAATCACTTGTAGATCTTCTGAAGATTTTTTTAGCGTATGTGTGCACTTAGTGGAGATTTTCCTCACAAGTATATGTACTTTTTTTTCTGAGGGGAAAATAATTTTTCAGGAAGTCTTTCTACCCTGGTGCATGGGACTCTTGCTCACTAAAAAAACCTACCTCATCTTAGGCATGAAAACCCATCCTGGAACCACTTTGTTTTAATTTGGGACGGTGCTTATTGTGCCCTTATTGGGCTCCTCATGAACTCATTTTAGTTTAGCTTACACCAGATTAGGCGTTCCTTAGCCTTCTTGTACATTTGACACAGTATGACCAAGTCATTTGTAGGTCAGTGTATTTTCGACATTCATCACATTGAGGTCCACCCTTGTAGCCATCTTGAGCATATGCCTTCCTCTGGAGTCAGTTGTTACCATGCCACAGTCCACCACTCCTTTGGCATTAAAATTTCTAGCAAGCAAGGACACCCCCCTTTGATCTCTTACAGGCCACTTATAAGTAGTATTTATCAAGCTTGTACTCTGTAATTTAATGGCACAGTTCCATCACCTTTCTTAAAAAGAAGATATAACCTTGGCTACTCTCCATTCATCCAGGATCCTGCATGTCCTCCTGAACATACTCAGCAAATGTAGCAGTCTAAACTTAAATAATGTACTAGAGTATTTCAGCAGTTTTGAGTTTATCCCATCCAAACCAGCTGCTTTGTGGTTCTTTGTGGATGAAAGTGCCTTATAGTTCTTCATATGTTACTGAATCTACACCTGAGTCCCCCCTTACTCTTCTTTAGCATCCTGGGGAACGTTAGGGTCATACCGTAGTCCCTTGTAATGCACAATCCATTTGCCCTTTGCAGTCAAATTCAGATGCATTGTTTCTATTTCTTCTTGATTGAGATGCTGAATTAATTTGTATGTCATTATTTGGCATCCATGTATGTTGTTCTGTGTACCACTAATAAAGCTATTCCATGATTTGTCATGTGCTTTCCAAATAATATATTTCACAGCATTACGTTTCTGCTTATAAATACCCATATCCTCATCAGTTCTTGTCTCAAGGTATTTGTGATAAACCAGCCGCTTTTATCGTATCAGTTGCTGTATCTCTTTATTCTATATTTTTAAACCTTTTTTTCCAAGTATTTATTCATTTCTTTCCAAGCACTTCATTGCCCACTTCCTCCAAAAGATTCTGTATATTACTCTATTCTTTTTCTATATTGTTACTAGCAGGGACCAATTTTGCATACTCTATTCACCTTTTCTGGTACAGATCACATATTCTCTCTTCATGGATATCCCTTAAAAGCTTTCCCCAGAAATATTCATAACTTTCTTCCATGTTGTCGAAGTATCAGTTTTAGAGACCACTCTAATCATTGTTAATCTCTGGACCTCTAAAAACATCTGTATCCCTGATTTGTGAAGCTATTTTTGTATTAACAATTATGTAATCAATGATCAAAGTCCTCTGGCTGAACAACAAATATATTTGTTGATGCACTATTTCCTAAAAAAAATGTGGTTGTTACTTAAAGTTTATTTGCATAAGGAAATTCAATCTTATCTCATTTCCATTAACAAGTGACTCTCCCAAAAGACCAGTAACATTTTCAATAGCTTGTTTATCAACTCTAGCATTAAGATCACCAGCTATAACTACATGATCCGTATTATTCTACATATTATGTAATTGCTTCTGAAACTCAGCATAAAGTAAATCTGACTCTTCTTCCTTACCATTCTCTGGACCATATACGTCAACAACACAAAGACTTCCCCTATTAATTTTGAATGTAACCAATGTAATTATGTCATTAACAAGGGTATATGGTTTGATGCAATTTTTCCATTTTTGGTCTACATTTATACCTAGGCCTACTCCAGAACAAGTTCCTGTATTCTGAGAAACTCGACTATAAAGCAACATGTAATCTTCTATATTCACTATGCCTTTTGAGTCTTTTCTTGGTATCAGTAATAACTCCAATATTTATTTTCTTTACTTTTACACATTTACACAATTATATGGCTTTGTGAGTAAGGCTCCTCACATTCACATTCCAAGGCTGTCCATAACCATTTGTGTACAGTCCCCTGGTGTGTCGTAATCTAACCAACTTAACTCCCCAGCCACAGGCTAGAATCCACCCCAGAACCACTCACCGCATTACGTCAGGATGGTGCCTCTATTATGCCCCACAGGATTCCTTCCCAATTTCCCCATCTCCCTGTGGATTATATTATATGAAACCTTGCACAAGCTTCTTTGCAGTTCCAGTGTTCTTCACACACAAGCATCACTTCCATGAGTTAGGCAAGCAGGCATTAATGCAGCAATTCCTGGGTTAGAAATTGGGTGAGGCAATAGTTAACTTTCTCATAATTGCATCCTGTCCACTCACACTTTATCTTCCCATGGCCTCCATGTCCCAGCATACTTGCCAGCATTGCATAGTGAGCTCTATGGCTTTTGCCGTCGCAGCTTCCTAACCTGTTTCAGCTTTCCTTGTATGTGCATGCTGTCTTTTAGTTGAGAGATCAATAGCAATCATCCACACGACCATAAGAGCAGCAGGTTCTGACACTGTTCAGGATGAACTGGCTCTCCTGACAGCTCCACATCTCTACACTACAGCAGTTATCTTTCAGTATGTCTCTTGCTTAAGTCCACCAGCCCAGATTTTACTACCATATAAGAGGATGCAATGTGTGACGGATGTGAGCAGCCATTGTTTACTTGCTGTGGGGCTTCCAGTGTTTGTCATCAGTTTACTCAGAGTCATAGCGACCTTCATAGCCTTACCAAACTTGTACTTAATCCGTTCCCATAATAGGTAACCTGACCCAAAGGTACTTAAGCAGCCACCTTATTAGGGATCGTCTCTGACCCAACCTTGATGGTTGTAGGGATCTGATGTTTAGTAACCATGACAAGCTCAGTGGCCAAGATACACGCATGATCCCCATCTAAGTGAATAGTCATCTCATAACTTGTTTAATTTTCCTCTGTACATCTATGGTGTCACATGCGACCATTACTGGAGCGAAGTTGCCTGTCTAGCCAACAAGGAATATCCTTCAGGCATATCTATGTGGAAGATTCCATCATAGAAGATATCCCACAGGTCAGGTCCCAAAATAGAGCCCTTAGTAACCCCTGTTTTTATCTTCCTTGTAAGGACCCCATACTGTGGTGTGTTGCACAGCTGTCTGTTCCTGAGGTAGCTTGTGACCACCTGCAGGAGGTACTGCGGTTCAAGAGTGTATACCATGTCACACCACTTTGCAGAGTAATTGTATTTGCCTTCAACACTTCAGCAGGTATACCACGGGGCCAGGAGCTGTTTTATTCTGCAGAGAGTTTCCAGCTTCCAACAACTCTTCCTCATGCTTGTCGATCCATGTATCCAAAGCAGTCGAAACAGCAGGTTACAACTGCTCTTTGGGAAACTCAACAAACAGTTGATCCACCCAATTTTGATTGGAGTTGTCTTAAGCAACCCCTCCAACTCAGTCTTCCTCAAGTCTTCATTTGCTGCTTCCACTCTGATCTGAAAGTACATCCTTTCTTTTCTTCTGTTTCTCCAGAATGTCTTCTTCTCCACAGCAACATGCTCCTCCTGATGGAGTTCTCATCATCTAATACGAAGCCAACTGGCCTATACCCAAGGCATTGCAGTTGCTGTTAACGATGAACCAGGTCTTGCTTGCCCACACCTGACAGCTGCCAGCACTGGGGATCCAACCCCCTGCATTGAATATTTCATCTGTTTGTGTGCTCCTCCATCTTGATGAAAAAAACAAGAACAGAATAGGAGAAAGCAAATAGTGCAGAAATGTAATGACCCCTAGCCCTCAAATACTCTAATAGCATAGGAGTCGAAAAACAAAAGTTGGTCAAGGAAGACCAAAAGTACAGGTAAAAGGAAAGGATCTCACACAAGACAAGATGTAGCAAAGTGGCAAGTATAGCTCAGGGCTTTCCACACTTGTACTCATGAGGTATAAGCCACTGGGGGACATCATAATGATTGCTACAGCAAAGCAGGCTGTAACCAGTAAGTCTTTTTAAACATGTATCATACTCAAAGCATGTTTTCCCAGCATCCTTCAATTCCTTCAGTGTTTGGTGAATGTTGATATTAAAAATTGGTCCTTAAATGTTAAACAATTTAACTGAGTCCTTATCTCGCTTTTTATTAACCTTATAAAACGTAAATATTATTAAAAAACTTGTTTGTTAAAGTAAGATATTGGCAGCAATAGATCATTTTCCAATTACAATAGAGTAGAGTAGATCTTTCCATTTTACATTGGTTATACTGATGACCCTTGTTAGTTCGGTTTAATGATGTTATGAATATGAATATTAAAGTGAATATTCTGAAATCAAATTTGTTACAGAATAAAATAGATTAAATTTAATCAGAAGAAATTTTTATATTAAAATAATGTATTTTTATAAAAGGCTAGCCTTAAATATATTTTCTTAAACCTCCAAGAAAGTCATTTTCACATACACTATTTGTAGTGACTGCTAGTAAGTGCTTTTAAGTGTTATTTCATCCTCAGATTGGTCAAGATGTCACTGCACATCTACTGAGTATTCCCTATTTGTATCTAACTCAAAATTATAAATTCACTCATACATAACAACTTACGTAAGTTGCTTAGGGGGTCCCGTTCCATCTTATGTAAACAGTTGAATCTGTAGAAAACCAAATTTCTCCCACTACACTGTACAATAGAGCAGAGGACAACTGTATCATAGACTCTGTCCATAGTTTTCTATTATGCACTTGAACACCAGTGGCGAAGTTACATGGAGGCAATTGAGGCAATGCCTACCCTAAAAAATTCTGTAGAATACAAATTATAAATACGTATGAACTACGTAACGTAAAGATTATACATTGTTACTGTGACTGTCGAATTTTTTATATACCTGTAATCACAGGTAAATTTTTTTATATATTATACACAACAGAACGTATTTTTATGGGTTTTGGATCACAATTAAAAAACCTCAATACTAAAAACGAAAAAACTCAAAAAGTAATATAAAATGTACCAAAATATAAAATATCTATATATAAAACAAACACATAAAACACAAAGTATAAAATATTATTTAATGATTTGATTAAGAAAATCAGTTCCCCAACGTGTTTAGATGAGAGACGTGACCTACGGTCACTAATAATATGCCCAATCTTTTAAAAAAAGCCTTTCGCAAGGAACTGAAGAAGCCAAAACATTGAACCTTTGGTTCACCAGTTCCGAGATGGTTGGGAAAACATGGTGGTTTTGTTGCCACCAAATCAAAGATCTTCTTTCCCTTTCAGATATGGCTCTTCTAGGTACCTGTCCAATTCGGCGATGGCTTTGGATTTTGTTGTCCCTTTTGGCGTGGCCTTAGTCACCAATTGGTCGAACTGGTCCCAAACGGATAAATCATCGGCCTCAAGTGTGGTGGTCTCAGGTATGGTCTCTATTATCTCGGTCGACAATTCTCGTGACATTTCTTTTTTTGAAATAATTTTTTCAAGGTAGGAAATGACAAGCTTTTTTAGCTCATCAGCAGCCACAGGTGTTTCTCTAAACGGAAGGAGTTTATACCTAGGGTCCAAAAGAGTTGCAACACCGATAGTCTTACTGAATTCAATATTTTTTAATCTATCATGAAGCGATTTACGAAGACTTGCGACAACACTTTTCATGGCTGTATCAGTTATTCGGTTGTTCAACTTTTCTAAAACTTCATTTAGACCTTGAACGATAACTATAACTTCGCTCCCTGTAACATATTTTCCCCCGCACATCTGTTTTGAAATTTATTCGAAGGGTTTTAAGATTTGACTCAAGTCTCTGCATCGACCCCATTCCTCCATGGTCAACTGTTCAATATTTTTAGAATTCAATAGAGCTATAGCCATTTTAATGTTATCTCCAAGCTCTAAAAAACGTTGAAGCATATAGTAGGTTGAATTCTACCGCGTTTCAACGGATTGGAGTAATTTTAGTGGTGTCTTGATTCCTGCGTTGGATTGGGTTTTTGTCAATATTTCCGAGCTGGTTGTGCTCCTTTTAAAATGGCCAACGATAGATTTTATTTTGATAATAGTTCTGACTGGGAATCCAATCCGTCATTGACAATTAGGTTAACTGTATGCGCGAAGCAGGGGAAGTGTTTCCACGAAATAACATGTTTTATCGCACCAACAATATTACTTGCATTGTCAGTCACACAAACAAGAACCTTGTCCTGAAGACCAAATTTCCTAACTATATTTTTAACAGCCACTGCTAAATGTGCAAAGGTATGAGAACCCGAAAGTTTCTCACACAACAATAATATAGAGTGGATAAAACTCGTGGATAAAATAGGCAGTGACTGCAATATAGGATTCAGTATTTTTTGACGTCCAGGTATCTGTTGTTAAACAAACACTTTCAGCCAAACTCAGCAACTTTACGACTGATGTTAAAGTTTTGTCGAATTCGGCCGGTATGAGGCTTTGAGAAATATTTTTCTGATTTGGCGACTGGTATGAAGGGTTCAGTTCATGCACAACTTTCTTAAAGCCTTCGTCTTCAACTATAGAAAATGGCTGAAAATCTTTATAAAAAACTTTAAGGAGGAGATTATCAAGCTCTTTTTTTTCCCCTTATTTTTTTGGGGGGAGCAAATGAAAGAATTGACATTTATGAAATAGGTTTTGGCACCTGAGTCGAGGTTTGTGAAGTAGACGGCCTTTGATGATCAGCAGGAGGTGGAGCAGGACTAGCTGCGGGCTGACTAGAAGGTGTGTGCTGATCAGCAGAAGCAGCATGACTAGATGGGGAAAGGCTCCCAGTGTCAGTGGTCGATGAATAATTTTTTTCTTTTGAGGTAGTGTCTTTTGTTGGCAAATTTACGGTGGGATGTTTTGACGCAAGGTGTTTTTTTAAGTTCGTTGGAGTGGTCTTATAACTGCAACACTGTCCACACAAATCACATCGCGCAATCTTATTCGATTCGTCTGATACAGTAAAATAAGACCACAAATAACTTGTTCTCAGTCTTTTCGACATCTTAAAAACTCAAATATAAAAAGAAAAATTAAATTAGATTAGACTAGAAATAAATAAACTAAACTAAAACTAGAAGTAAATAAAAAAAACCGTACCAGCTACACTTTATAGAGTCAACAACTGATAGTAAACAAGTGTAAACTCACGCCACGACCAAACGACAAAACAAACGGGGAGGGAACTGAACACATGTTAATATTATGTACGTAATAGTGAACGGCGATCACGCTCCAAGTAGCCAGTCACAGAAACTGAAAATCACATTCGGAATAGGAAGGCTGACATAGTGATTCTCAGTAACGAGTTGTTTCTGGTAACACGTTACCGCGGTAATAGTTATTGTTCAGTAACTAATTATATTTTGTAGTGAAGTGATTTCATGCCCATCTCTATCTCCCAGTCAGTATCTTTCCTGATCTGCTTGTGTGAGGATGTGCCGTTTTGATTGTGCTGTTTCATTACTAGCTTAAAAGTTTTTTTTTTTTTTTTACATTACTTACTGTACTTTTAAAAATAGCAATTGATTTTGGTGATATATTAAACTGGAACTGTATTGTATACCTGAAAAGTTATGGAGTGTAGTATAGGTTGCCTTATTCAAGAAGAATGTCATAAGGCAAGTTACGGTAAACAAAGGGAACTTCTTGCCTAACGTTACGATCTTATTTTTACTTATAGAGAGTGCAGCTGCTGTTCTATCGACAACTTGACTAACTGAAATCAGAGGCCCACCATGTTCTTTCTCTTTCTCGAAATAATCTCGTAGAGAACAAATGAATTCTCTGGACTGCCCTCTAATTGGTACTCCGCGACCAGAAATACGCGTTTTCTCTTTTACCAGGTGTATTCGCGGTCGACCACACTTTTTCTCAGCTTCCTCACTTTCAGACATACCTTCTATTTGAAAGTAAACACATATAGGTTAAAGCTGTTGCGTATTTTAAAGAATTCAAAATTTAAAAATGTAGATATTTACACAAATTGTTTTAAAATAAAAACCACACACACTAAGTTCCGTAAAATGACAAAATAAAGTAAATTTATACTTAGGAAAACATGTTATTTAAACATGCTTACGCTTATTTAGTTAATAATTGATTCACACATTTTCACTACACTTAGGTAATTAGTCATAAATTAGTTAACAATAAACTTGTATCTGCAACACAACTATTTAAGTATAAAACTAACATTCCCATGAATAATCACAAAGTGTAACCGAAAAGACAGCACTCTTAACAAAGACTTCGTTATATAGAACCTACAATAACAGTTCACTCCACGGCACAACATTGTACACTTTTTTCCATAACAGCACGTGTGGGACATCTTGGCAACAGTGTGCGTTGCTACAGTTACTGTTTACAGTTTTGAGCACGGCAATTGGTTAAGAGGCACATAGCAGTCAATTGTTTCCTCAACAGTTCCATCTGTCAATATCAAACTAGTTTTAATAATAGTATAGGTGGATGCCCAAGTATTTTACAGTCAGCTACCAGGATAGCCTTGTTATTTAATTTCACAATTGATGTTGTCCTGTGGAATTTTGTGGAAGTGATGTGTTCCGATTTAGTTTCATTTAATTGTATTCTCCACTTCTTTGCCCATTTTTCAATCTCATGTAGCGAATTCTGTAGTAAAATAGTTGCTTCCACCAGACTTCTGTTTACAGCAAGGATTGCAGTATCATCAGCGTACGTAGCAGTAATCACATCATTGCTACTTGGCAGATCTGCTGTATAAATTAGATACAGAATGGGACCCAAAACACTTCCCTGGGGAACTCCTGCTCTTATTGGGAACAATGAGTAGTTACATTTTCGTAGCATACTCAAAAGTGCCTTTCCTCTAAATATGACTTTAGTGTGATGAACATGGGTTCAGACAAGCTTTTTTTGAGTTTATAGGTAAACCTTGATGCCAAACATTTATAAGTTATTTGTAATTTACATTTTATTTTAGTTTAAATTTTATTTAAAACATGATACCTTTGCCACCATATAAATTCAGCCAGGTAGGAATCCAACATCAGTTGTGAAGTACCCCATTGCCTTTTGTTCCTCATTTTGGCCTTCGCCCACATGCTTTCTACATTTTGCATGTAGGCTTGAGTCACTGGATTGACAAATTGTATTGAGTGGTTCACTGTTAGATGTTGGTAATTTTGTTATAAATTTTGGTATCTCCTCCACTCATTAGACAAACCGGTTGTACCTGGGGCAACATAGTGATTTATTATAGAAACTTAACTTAGATATAGATACTGATTAACACAATATAAATTAATTTGGGGGGGGGGGCATAAAGTGAACAATGTTTTCTATAATTTTTTCAACTTTATCGTCATCTCGATACCTTTGCCAGGTATAATTAATTTCAGCCAGGTAGGAATCCAACATCAGTTGCGAAGTACTCTGTTGCCTTTTGTTCCTCATTTTGGCCTTCACCCACATGCTTTGTGGAGGGCCACATTTTGGCCTTCGCCCACAGATCCCTGCGGATCTGTCTGGAATGCTCACAAAGAAACAGTCTCTTGTTTCACAACAAATTCCACCAAACACCCACTGATATGGTAAAACTCTTCCCACGTTACATTTTCTTCTTATGAAATAAGTCTCGCCCACTTCTACATGTAAGTTAGGTCCATCAATAGCCATTAGATTCTGTAGTAAATGCTGCTTACAAATGTGTGTACATCGAGTGGCTGGCGATTCCTATGTCAAGTAATTGCTCACTGCATGCTGCCACTAAACAGAAAAGATCCAAGAATTTAATGAAATAGGTGCCAGGTGTAAACATGTAGTGGTATTTATAATGAGAGCAGTCTCTGATGTGTTATATTGTTCTTCTGGAACTATTTTGATTAATTCATTTTTATGTGAAGAGTGCATTAAGACTGTAAAAGCTGTACTTAACTGTTTGTAAGCAGAATCAGTTCATCATACATTATACTATTTCTTAAATCTGTAGGCGTACAATGCATGAATTTTTATAATGTAATTTTAGTGTCTTTTGTATTCATTGTTCAGTCCACAAGTCCACAAATGTATTAAATAGATTAAATACTATTCAACTCCTCAGATGGTCTTTTGACCAGAAGTATTGTGTTGTAGTCTTAATAATAATTTTGTATTTTATTTGTATTTGTTTTTCAATAAAACTTATCATCTTCATCGTCATCACCACCGCCGCTGCCATTCATTATACTTAAGTGAATATATAAGCCTACATTAAAATGTACAGGTACAAATACAGGTACTGACTTTGCATTACGGATGCTTAGAAAACAACTATGGTTCAGTGAGTTTATAGTAACAGCTGCTAGGGTGTTCTAAATATTAACTGACTTGTGAAGTATTGACATGTTAATACAAAAACATGTAGTTGACTTTGATATACTGACATATTTTGAAAGTAGTGAGTACACATTTCTCTCTTTGAAGTATTTTGAGGTTGATTTTGAGGCCTTTCAGTTTGGAGACTGGTTTGAGGAAACTTACGAGCCTCATCTCTCCATTACTAATCTCTTTCAAATCTTATTTTTTCCATATAAGATCCTCAGCTTTTCTGATTACTAAGACTCATATAAACATTTCTTAAACTCTTGAAAAAAGAGGAACCACATTCTGTTACTAACTGAATTTGTATAGAATGTAATGTTTCACAGCTGACATACAGTAAATCACTTGTAGATCTTCTGAAGATTTTTTTAGCGTATGTGTGCACTTAGTGGAGATTTTCCTCACAAGTATATGTACTTTTTTTTCTGAGGGGAAAATAATTTTTCAGGAAGTCTTTCTACCCTGGTGCATGGGACTCTTGCTCACTAAAAAAACCTACCTCATCTTAGGCATGAAAACCCATCCTGGAACCACTTTGTTTTAATTTGGGACGGTGCTTATTGTGCCCTTATTGGGCTCCTCATGAACTCATTTTAGTTTAGCTTACACCAGATTAGGCGTTCCTTAGCCTTCTTGTACATTTGACACAGTATGACCAAGTCATTTGTAGGTCAGTGTATTTTCGACATTCATCACATTGAGGTCCACCCTTGTAGCCATCTTGAGCATATGCCTTCCTCTGGAGTCAGTTGTTACCATGCCACAGTCCACCACTCCTTTGGCATTAAAATTTCTAGCAAGCAAGGACACCCCCCTTTGATCTCTTACAGGCCACTTATAAGTAGTATTTATCAAGCTTGTACTCTGTAATTTAATGGCACAGTTCCATCACCTTTCTTAAAAAGAAGATATAACCTTGGCTACTCTCCATTCATCCAGGATCCTGCATGTCCTCCTGAACATACTCAGCAAATGTAGCAGTCTAAACTTAAATAATGTACTAGAGTATTTCAGCAGTTTTGAGTTTATCCCATCCAAACCAGCTGCTTTGTGGTTCTTTGTGGATGAAAGTGCCTTATAGTTCTTCATATGTTACTGAATCTACACCTGAGTCCCCCCTTACTCTTCTTTAGCATCCTGGGGAACGTTAGGGTCATACCGTAGTCCCTTGTAATGCACAATCCATTTGCCCTTTGCAGTCAAATTCAGATGCATTGTTTCTATTTCTTCTTGATTGAGATGCTGAATTAATTTGTATGTCATTATTTGGCATCCATGTATGTTGTTCTGTGTACCACTAATAAAGCTATTCCATGATTTGTCATGTGCTTTCCAAATAATATATTTCACAGCATTACGTTTCTGCTTATAAATACCCATATCCTCATCAGTTCTTGTCTCAAGGTATTTGTGATAAACCAGCCGCTTTTATCGTATCAGTTGCTGTATCTCTTTATTCTATATTTTTAAACCTTTTTTTCCAAGTATTTATTCATTTCTTTCCAAGCACTTCATTGCCCACTTCCTCCAAAAGATTCTGTATATTACTCTATTCTTTTTCTATATTGTTACTAGCAGGGACCAATTTTGCATACTCTATTCACCTTTTCTGGTACAGATCACATATTCTCTCTTCATGGATATCCCTTAAAAGCTTTCCCCAGAAATATTCATAACTTTCTTCCATGTTGTCGAAGTATCAGTTTTAGAGACCACTCTAATCATTGTTAATCTCTGGACCTCTAAAAACATCTGTATCCCTGATTTGTGAAGCTACTTTTGTATTAACAATTATGTAATCAATGATCAAAGTCCTCTGGCTGAACAACAAATATATTTGTTGATGCACTATTTCCTAAAAAAAATGTGGTTGTTACTTAAAGTTTATTTGCATAAGGAAATTCAATCTTATCTCATTTCCATTAACAAGTGACTCTCCCAAAAGACCAGTAACATTTTCAATAGCTTGTTTATCAACTCTAGCATTAAGATCACCAGCTATAACTACATGATCCGTATTATTCTACATATTATGTAATTGCTTCTGAAACTCAGCATAAAGTAAATCTGACTCTTCTTCCTTACCATTCTCTGGACCATATACGTCAACAACACAAAGACTTCCCCTATTAATTTTGAATGTAACCAATGTAATTATGTCATTAACAAGGGTATATGGTTTGATGCAATTTTTCCATTTTTGGTCTACATTTATACCTAGGCCTACTCCAGAACAAGTTCCTGTATTCTGAGAAACTCGACTATAAAGCAACATGTAATCTTCTATATTCACTATGCCTTTTGAGTCTTTTCTTGGTATCAGTAATAACTCCAATATTTATTTTCTTTACTTTTACACATTTACACAATTATATGGCTTTGTGAGTAAGGCTCCTCACATTCACATTCCAAGGCTGTCCATAACCATTTGTGTACAGTCCCCTGGTGTGTCGTAATCTAACCAACTTAACTCCCCAGCCACAGGCTAGAATCCACCCCAGAACCACTCACCGCATTACGTCAGGATGGTGCCTCTATTATGCCCCACAGGATTCCTTCCCAATTTCCCCATCTCCCTGTGGATTATATTATATGAAACCTTGCACAAGCTTCTTTGCAGTTCCAGTGTTCTTCACACACAAGCATCACTTCCATGAGTTAGGCAAGCAGGCATTAATGCAGCAATTCCTGGGTTAGAAATTGGGTGAGGCAATAGTTAACTTTCTCATAATTGCATCCTGTCCACTCACACTTTATCTTCCCATGGCCTCCATGTCCCAGCATACTTGCCAGCATTGCATAGTGAGCTCTATGGCTTTTGCCGTCGCAGCTTCCTAACCTGTTTCAGCTTTCCTTGTATGTGCATGCTGTCTTTTAGTTGTGAGAGATCAATAGCAATCATCCACACGACCATAAGAGCAGCAGGTTCTGACACTGTTCAGGATGAACTGGCTCTCCTGACAGCTCCACATCTCTACACTACAGCAGTTATCTTTCAGTATGTCTCTTGCTTAAGTCCACCAGCCCAGATTTTACTACCATATAAGAGGATGCAATGTGTGACGGATGTGAGCAGCCATTGTTTACTTGCTGTGGGGCTTCCAGTGTTTGTCATCAGTTTACTCAGAGTCATAGCGACCTTCATAGCCTTACCAAACTTGTACTTAATCCGTTCCCATAATAGGTAACCTGACCCAAAGGTACTTAAACAGCCACCTTATTAGGGATCGTCTCTGACCCAACCTTGATGGTTGTAGGGATCTGATGTTTAGTAACCATGACAAGCTCAGTGGCCAAGATACACGCATGATCCCCATCTAAGTGAATAGTCATCTCATAACTTGTTTAATTTTCCTCTGTACATCTATGGTGTCACATGCGACCATTACTGGAGCGAAGTTGCCTGTCTAGCCAACAAGGAATATCCTTCAGGCATATCTATGTGGAAGATTCCATCATAGAAGATATCCCACAGGTCAGGTCCCAAAATAGAGCCCTTAGTAACCCCTGTTTTTATCTTCCTTGTAAGGACCCCATACTGTGGTGTGTTGCACAGCTGTCTGTTCCTGAGGTAGCTTGTGACCACCTGCAGGAGGTACTGCGGTTCAAGAGTGTATACCATGTCACACCACTTTGCAGAGTAATTGTATTTGCCTTCAACACTTCAGCAGGTATACCACGGGGCCAGGAGCTGTTTTATTCTGCAGAGAGTTTCCAGCTTCCAACAACTCTTCCTCATGCTTGTCGATCCATGTATCCAAAGCAGTCGAAACAGCAGGTTACAACTGCTCTTTGGGAAACTCAACAAACAGTTGATCCACCCAATTTTGATTGGAGTTGTCTTAAGCAACCCCTCCAACTCAGTCTTCCTCAAGTCTTCATTTGCTGCTTCCACTCTGATCTGAAAGTACATCCTTTCTTTTCTTCTGTTTCTCCAGAATGTCTTCTTCTCCACAGCAACATGCTCCTCCTGATGGAGTTCTCATCATCTAATACGAAGCCAACTGGCCTATACCCAAGGCATTGCAGTTGCTGTTAACGATGAACCAGGTCTTGCTTGCCCACACCTGACAGCTGCCAGCACTGGGGATCCAACCCCCTGCATTGAATATTTCATCTGTTTGTGTGCTCCTCCATCTTGATGAAAAAAACAAGAACAGAATAGGAGAAAGCAAATAGTGCAGAAATGTAATGACCCCTAGCCCTCAAATACTCTAATAGCATAGGAGTCGAAAAACAAAAGTTGGTCAAGGAAGACCAAAAGTACAGGTAAAAGGAAAGGATCTCACACAAGACAAGATGTAGCAAAGTGGCAAGTATAGCTCAGGGCTTTCCACACTTGTACTCATGAGGTATAAGCCACTGGGGGACATCATAATGATTGCTACAGCAAAGCAGGCTGTAACCAGTAAGTCTTTTTAAACATGTATCATACTCAAAGCATGTTTTCCCAGCATCCTTCAATTCCTTCAGTGTTTGGTGAATGTTGATATTAAAAATTGGTCCTTAAATGTTAAACAATTTAACTGAGTCCTTATCTCGCTTTTTATTAACCTTATAAAACGTAAATATTATTAAAAAACTTGTTTGTTAAAGTAAGATATTGGCAGCAATAGATCATTTTCCAATTACAATAGAGTAGAGTAGATCTTTCCATTTTACATTGGTTATACTGATGACCCTTGTTAGTTCGGTTTAATGATGTTATGAATATGAATATTAAAGTGAATATTCTGAAATCAAATTTGTTACAGAATAAAATAGATTAAATTTAATCAGAAGAAATTTTTATATTAAAATAATGTATTTTTATAAAAGGCTAGCCTTAAATATATTTTCTTAAACCTCCAAGAAAGTCATTTTCACATACACTATTTGTAGTGACTGTTAGTAAGTGCTTTTAAGTGTTATTTCATCCTCAGATTGGTCAAGATGTCACTGCACATCTACTGAGTATTCCCTATTTGTATCTAACTCAAAATTATAAATTCACTCATACATAACAACTTACGTAAGTTGCTTAGGGGGTCCCGTTCCATCTTATGTAAACAGTTGAATCTGTAGAAAACCAAATTTCTCCCACTACACTGTACAATAGAGCAGAGGACAACTGTATCATAGACTCTGTCCATAGTTTTCTATTATGCACTTGAACACCAGTGGCGAAGTTACATGGAGGCAATTGAGGCAATGCCTACCCTAAAAAATTCTGTAGAATACAAATTATAAATACGTATGAACTACGTAACGTAAAGATTATACATTGTTACTGTGACTGTCGAATTTATTAAGCCGAAACGTGTTTTACTGAGTGACCGCTACATGGTGACAGGTGAGATTCGGCATAGCTCGTTTAAAGCGAATGAGGCAACGTGAACTTGCCTCAGCGTTTTTTTGTATACATCGTATGTAAGCAATGTGTTGGCGCGACTGCGAAGTGCTGGGAGGGGGGATTGTCCCGCGCTGTACACATAGAGCGTTGAGGCATGCCTCACTTCTGTGGTCCAAACAGTTAAGTTAAAGCGCGCTGTGTTGTTCATAAGTGTGTTTATTTTATGCGGTTATTAAAAGTGTGCCTGTTATTCCGCTGAACTAACAGATGGTCAAGATTGTTATTTGAATTATTTGTAACATTAAACATATATACAGAAACTAATTAAGTTTAAAAATGTTAAGTTCAATCAGTTGTATTATTGTGTATGACTTATACAAGGATTGTTCAATAGAAACACGTTTAGAGCTGTAAATCATTTTTTATTCAACGATTTTGAAAGAAGTCTCCATTAACATTAAGACATGAGTCCCACTGTTGCACTAATCTGTAGATTCCCTGCGAGTAAAATTCTTACGGCTGTTTTCGGAACCATTCGCTAACAGCAAACTCTACCTCAGCATCCGAATTGAACCACCGTCCTTTTAGTGACTCCTTAAAAAAAATTTAAGGTAAGATTTTTGCCTACCCATTTATTAACTACTAGCTTTGCCACTGTTGAACACATATTTACATACATATGATAACAGCACATAATGTGGGTATGTACTTTTCCTTTACATACATGTACACATCTACACATGCAGACTTTTTATTTCTGCATCATGTTCTCATTTTTATTTTTAACATGTGATACAACATTATCTCCTGTTTTCAAAGTGAATTTTCATGTTGATTATATTATTTAAACCCTTCTTTTCCTCTTTTGAAATGTTTACTCCCTCTTTCAGTTCCTTTTCATTATCTTTACTATATTAGAAAAATATTATAGACTGACTATCTTTACTATTTCATAATTTTTAATCAATCTCATAAATTCATATTTGCTTCCAGTAAAGTGCATTGTGTGGAGTGAATATGTTGTCCCATTACATTTTCCTCTTTAATAATCTTCCATATGGCATTCACATGTTTCACTTTCCACTTTATTACAATTTTTTTTTTTACGTTTTACTTACCTGCTTTTTTAAAATATAAGTATTTTGTATATGGTTATTTTTAATATTATTTAGTACAGTCTTATATTTTTGTATTGCTTTGTCCACCTCATACATCTTCAAAGATTCAGTAATATTTGTTTAATTACCCATGTACACACCTATATAGTTCTTATTCTCATGAATTCTTTCACCTTCTTTTCTCCTTTCACCTATCTTCTCCCCCCCCCCCAATATATCATATATTAATACGTCTTCATGTATCAGTACTTCATGCAGGCCTAAGTATTATATCTTCATGTATTAATACTTCCATTGTCTTATTTAATATAGTCATGTTAATTGTATTGTTATTGTTCCATATTGTCTTTATCCCCCTTTAATTCACTCTGCTATCTACCTCTTTTAAACTGAACCAGCTCCCTGCTAGCCTGCTGGCTAGTTGTATAGATGATATGGTTATTTTGGCATTATAATTTTGCAGCGTTTTCTCCCTAAGTAAATCAGATTCCAAACTCACCTTATCTATTAAGTTTAATGTTTAAATCTAAATAATTTATTACTAATACTGCTGACTTCATGTACAGGTATTTTCACTTTCTCAGGATTGCCTTCCCAAACGCTTATTGGAGGTAATATCAGATATTGTTTATCAGCAGCCACTTGAAGTAGTGTATTACAAAATATTTTGAATTGTGTACATTAATTTTATATCCATGAATATAAGTTTTTTCTTTTGATATCTTATAATTTTGTGTGGTTAAAATTAGAGGTAATTATGTTCTGGGGCACTCCAATTGGTATGCCTAGATACCAGTAGTATTGTTGAAAGTTTTCATGTGCAATTTTTAATTAAGAGTTGTATTATGTATATTTGATGTGTGTACACATACATGTACTCAAGCATATGCTTATATGTATATGGATTGCTTCACATTTTTTCACTCTATCACATCGCACAAAGCAATCAATTTATTCATTAGATCTGTATAATAAAGTTGACATTATTTATATGTACAATTATATTTTCAAGGATTCTGATGTGCATATCACTTTTGAAGATCAGCAGAAGATTAACAAATTTGCACGACATAATGCAAAGCTAGAAGATTATAAGGAAGAATTAAAAGCAAAACGGGTAAGAAATATGGTTGTATTTTGATGTAAATTAAATAAATTATTTTGAGTTATACTGTTAAGTATGATTTCTTATATGAAATATGTAGCGTGTTTATAATAATTTCCTTAATAGTCTGTCTAAATAAAGCAGCAGCAATGGTAGTAAACAAATTGTTCACATGATACTTTTTTGTGATGGTGATCTGTCTTTCCAGTGTATATTGTTACCTCTCTCTGCTGGATATTAGTATACTATTGCAGTTTGGATAACTGCTTATGCCAGCAACAGTAATCTCCAGCTGGAATGTGGGTTATCAACAGCTGCATATGCAGTAGTATATCAGTCAGGTGAACAGCATCTAAAAGTGTTTATTAGTATTGTCGGACTTATTTAGATATACTTTAGCCTATATTGGTTGTATGGGGGAAGTGTGTGAGCTGTTATTCAAAATATTATACAATTAATTTACCATGCCTTCATAGCCAGGGCATGTGTGATACTTTAAGGCTGAATAACTACGTGCTCTGTAGTGTGTGTGTGTGTGCTCGAAGGCTTTTATGGTGAATACCTGTTGTAGCAGGGTTTTGGGTATATCTATGTATGTGATGGTTTATATTGCCGACATTTCGTTCCATAATCCCGGAACATTTTCAAGGCATACTGATGTTGATCTAACTACAGCACGCGTTTTATATCTTGCTTCAATGAATACACCCCATCTGATTTAAACAATGCCATCAAACAAAAGAAGATAAAGAAGACACAACCGGAGAAAGAAACACAGGAATACTTCAGCACCTTAACATTACCGTATATAAAGGGCACAACAGACATAATAGGGAGAATACTCAAGAAACATCATATCGGGACAACATTCAACATGCACAAAAGATCAGTGCTTCCCTACAAAATCTGAAGGACCACATACACTTAGAGGGACAAGGTGTATATCGAATACCATGCAAAAACTGCGACTGATCTTATATCAGCCAGTCACTCTGGGAGTAATATCCATCAACGTGTCCACGAACTCGAATTGGCAGTAGCAAAATAAGAAGACAACACATCCCTAACGAAACACGCCAAAGAAACTGGACACACTTTCGATTTCAAAAACACAAAAATCTTGGCACAAACTAACTATAAGAAAATCAGACAGTACAGGGAAGCCATTGGGATCTACCAGACGAGGGAGAGAGCGGTCAATGACAGAAATGAATATACTAAATTAGTGACAACTTAGAAATTCCTAACTGACAGTTCACAAATTAACAAACATATGGGCACAACACACTCGCCCCCATACTCTAACCCACCCATGGCAAAAATCACAAGGCAAGCATGATATAAAATGCACGCCATAGTTAAATCAACATCAGTACACCTTGAAAATGTTCCGGGATTACAGAACAAAATGTTGGCAGTATAAATATCATATACACGGATGTACCCAAGAACCTGCTACAAAACACACACACACACACACACACACACACACACACACACACACACACACACACACACACACACACACACACACACACACACACACACACACACACACACACACACACACACACACACACACACACACACACACACACACACACACACACACACACACACACACACACACACACACACACACACACACACACACACACACACACACACACACACACACACACAGTATATGTATATTATAATTTGTGTATAAATTATTTAATGTTTATAACTATTTTACCTCAAACTATATTATTTCCTTATTTAGAACATGTTTTGGGAATCCTATTTTTCCCATCCTCAGCCATCTTCATTTTGGATATTGGATCTTGTTGAGTATTTGTGTTCCGGTTGGTTGTTGCTATGGTTTCCTGTTGGCATTTGGTATTTTAAATTAGTATTATTGTGTGTGGGTGTGGTGTATATATTTGTTTTTTGTATATGCACCACACATCATATAACACACTACACTTGCATATAATAATGTATGCATCAAGAAATGAACTGTAGCAAAAAGTGTTTGAAATATATTGCAACGTTACAAGTATTATAAAATAAATACACTTCTGTCCATGTACCCAACGCAACTATATAGTGTTAAACACCAGCTAGGTCATAGGATTTTTGTGTTCATTGCGGTAAGTGTATGTTGCACAGTAAACGTATTTTTAAAAAGAGAAGAAGACTCAATCAATGGTTTATGAAATATTTCAAAGAAATTTAGTTGATTATTAAAATTTGAAACTAGAAAATATTATCTTTTATAAGGTTACACTATGAAAACATAACGTTATCTTTGCTATTCAGCACAAATTAATAACATATAGTCTTAAATATCTAAACATATATGATGAACAAATTATAAAATTCTTTTATATTACTTGGGTGCCTGACTTTGAATCATTATTAAAATTTAAACTCATAGCAACTCATCTATAAAAATAATATTTACTTTAAGAATACGATTTATAATGACACATCCAATTTTTTAAAATTAACCAGAATAAAATTATTGTTCTTAAGACCAACTTACAATTACGTCTTTTACTCTGAATATTTACACTATTTACATTTAAGTCTTTGTATTAATTTATCTCAAATTCTGTTCTTTATGAGTTCATTGTTTAACACAAAAATATAATTGTTCATTTGTCACCTGCGTATTGTTGAAGTTACCATTGTGTGTGTATGTGTGTGTGTGTGTGTGCATGTATGTGCATCTCCGGAGTGATGACAATGACGAAGATGATGATGTTTACGCTTCCTCGGTACTCTATAGCCTGTTGTTGACAGTGGTCCTGTGCTCCTCCATCAGTTGCGGTGTACTGCAAATGATGATGGTGATGATGACGAGTTCAAGTCGATTAGCAGGCAGACATAGTGACCTCGTGTGAAGATTCCTTGAGTCTGGTGATTAGCAAACGGACATAGTGTTCTCATGTGAAGTCTGATCCTCGTCCAAAGTCGCCGGAGGTATTTATAGTAGACGGCAAACTGACATGTCAGATATTGTTTTTGACATGTTAAACTTTGTCAATTCGTGTGTAGCATCCTTTTTTAACTGATTACTTTTTAGTCTGTTTTCACGATAACCAAAAACTTGATCTTTAGGTGAGTGGTTGCACTGTCTTCATAATTTTTCACTTGTCATTTACATATAACACACTCGTTAAGTACTAGCTAATTGTAATTAACTCTAATTTGTATGACATCTTTATTATTGCACTTTTCTGCAATAATTTTGCCATAGGCTGTGCGTTTAAAAGTCCTTATTCTAATGGTGTTTTTAGAATTGTGATATGTCTTTTGTAACAGGTATTTATTAATTTATTTTAATCATGTCAATATCTGATTTAATAATAAAAACCAACAATTCGTACACACAAAGACATCTCCCCCCATTGTAGTATAATGCAGGTTCGTGCTGGTTCACACACACACAGACACACATACAATGACTTACACTGTAAACAGTTCCATCGGGCAGGTGTATGCTTTGGACAGGCTACAGGCGTGTCCACGCGTGTACTTTCACGCACAAAATATTTAAAACTATTCATCATACTATCCTTACACTAGTTATTTACAAAATACTGCCCTGAGTGTTATGCAAATATATGTATTGTGGTGTGTGTGTGGGGGGGGGTTATTATATCTAACGCTATAATATTAGAAAACGTGTATTATTTATTTATTTGTATCGTCCTTTGCAGAATGAATTGAAGAACTTGGAAGATGCAGCAGACGAATTAGCATTAATGGATGATGAGGGTGAAAAAATACCTTTCCTTGTAGGTGAAATTTTCATCCACCAGGATTTAGAAAACACATTGGTCAGTTATTCATTTTGCTCACCAGTTTCTATAACAGGTTTAATGAAAAATTTGTATATTCTTAAAATTAAGACTACATCAAACAACTCTTTTATTACATTTTATTAAATAGAATTCAAGATTATCTTTGTATATTACCTCTGGTAATTCTGAGGTACAATTGTTTCTTTTTTTATTTATTTAAATATAAAATGTACAGCTTATACTCAAAAGCTAGCTATTGTGCTACTTTCAACATTATTTCGTGCAGTAACGTAGATCAGAAATCCAGATAATATAATGGATTACTTTTATATACAATGGAGTCTCGATTATCCGAGTTCATATGGACCACAGCTACCGTGGATGATCGGGAAAATTAAAAAAAAATTATAATTTTGTTTGTCAATAAAATGTTACAGCTGATATTTTGCTATCAGGTCTACAGTTTAAAATAAACGGAGAAAAACAAACATGACTCTAAGAGAAGAATTTCTTCTTTATATATCAATTCAATATCAATTTAACTAAAAAACTTAGTCTCTTTTAAGAAGGGGTATGAGAGTCGTTTGCTTCTGAATAGTTTTTGCTCATTTTCTCTGTGATGTCTCTTTATTATTTTAATAAAATTATTTTGGGCGCTTGAGCTACAGATTTTGTTCTGCGTATAGTAATGCCTTGAATATCTCTTTTTTATAATAGAGTGGAGTCATGATTAACCGAGGTAATGTGGACCGAGACCTCCTCGGATAATCAAAAACTCGGAAAAAACGGAAGGTTTAAAGAAAAATTGCACTAGTATAAGCTCTTTTCTTCTATTGCACCTATTTGCTGTAATACACATAATTGCTTCATATTGTAAGTGATACTTTGCCACAAAAACATTTAATAATTTGGAAAAAGGAAAAATAAGAAACTGAGCTGATTCTAAGACTTATGTAATCCTTTATTAATTACATTAAGCAGCAAAAACTAACAGTACAGCTCTCGTCAGATTAAAATATTAAACAATTAAATCTCATAATTTCTTTAAAAAGTCTTTAACAGTTTCTTGCGTGATAGCGCTGCCTCTCTTCTTTGCCGCCATATTGCGCAGATGCCACAAGACCAGAATGTCACCTGGTGACGTGTCTTCTTGTTGCTTGGCATACAACAATGCCCTCTCAATTGCACTTAAGCCATCAGCGTGGCTTATCTTGTTGTCCACAGTAGGAGTGTCGTCTTCTTCATCGTTGCTGTTTTTATTTTGAGTAATCAAATTTACAATGGCCTCTTTGGATAGTTCACATTGTTCATCTTCATTCATCCAGTTGTTAACGTCTTGCTTTGTCACTGTCTCAGTAACTGGTAGCTGATTTAAAAGTTCCACTAGTTCTATATCATCTTCATTCTCTTCATCGTCGTTTGTGTTATCCCTTTTTGGCGAAATGTTTTTCCAGCTTTTCAGGACATAGTTTCTTTCACATCATCCCATGATTCCGCCAGCCAATAAATCACATCTTTTAGGTTAATTTGTTTCAGACTTTCAGCAACTGTTTTACCATCTTCTAAATCATCAAGCGAATGCCTCAGTAGTCTCTTTCAGTAGTTTTTTCAAGTTTTCCAAAACCCCTTGATCTAGGGGCTGAATAAGGGACGTTACATTGGGAGGTAAAAATAGGGCCCAGATGTCGTCTCCACTGACCAATTCACACTCGTTGGAATGAGTGTGATCATTGTCCAAAATTAAGAGTGCCTTACGGGGGAGATTATTTTCATCACAAAATCTTTTTATGCTTGGCACAAACTGTTCATAAAACCATGACTTGAAAATTGAGGAATCCATCCATGCGCTTTTTTGGTTAGTGTACTTAACAGGAAGATTGTCAACATTCACATTTTGGAACGCTCTTGGTTTTTTTGATTTGCCTATTAGCAAGGCAAGTTTAAGCTTGTGGTCACCAGATTTATTTGCACACTAGCAAAATACCTGTGCTTCGCTACGGAGTTTCACGTTGTACGTAATTGTACAATTATTGCTCGCTTAATAGTATAGGATTAGATAGATTGTACAAATTCTCAACTCTTAGTTTGTTTATTTACATTCATAGCAACAGCTATTTATTATTTATTTCTATTATTACTATTTATTATATAACTTATTAGATCGTATCGAAAAAACACTTGCCCTATGTTGGTTCTCCCGTTGCGTAAAATATTTGTGCCAAGTTTGGTTGAAATCGGTCCAGTGGTTTAGGAGGAGATGTGGAAGACCCCAAAGGACCCCCCGAAGGATCGTATCGAAAAAACACCTATCCTATGTTGGTTCTCCCGTTGCGTAAAATATTTGTGCAAGTTTGGTTGAAATCGGTCCAGTGGTTTAGGAGGAGATGTGGAAGACCCCAAAGGACCCCATCGAAGAAAACACCTATCCTATGTTGGTTCTCCCGTTGCGTAAAATATTTGTGCCAAGTTTGGTTGAAATCGGTCCAGTGGTTTAGGAGGAGATGTGGAACATACATACATAGATACATACATACAATGGGGGGGGGTTTGCCCCTTAGGATTTACGTTGTTAGTGTACATTAAAAGGGTGTATTTATTGGAAGTACAGAAATTAGTTTACATTTATCGCACATAATTACGGTACAGAGACGATTTTGGGAGGTTGTGGCTACGTTTAACAATATAACTTAAAACTTAATATTGTTTTCTCACTGCTAGAAACAATTTTTTAAGGCGCGCGTTGAGACACAACCATCTGCAACAGCCCGCTCGCGCGTTCTGAGCCCGCGCGACAGGCAACCTTTGTTATATTAAGTCGGAGGAGGAAGTTGGAGGGGGAAGCGGTGAGTGGCGCCTTTCGGTCCGACGACGGCAGCGGCGTGCGCGTGGGGCACGTGTTGCTCGACTTTTTTCTTTTCTATTTTTTTCCAAAATAAAAGTAGCCTAAGTTACTCCTTATAACATCAGCTATCTGCCAGTGAAAAGCCCGTCAAAATCGGTCCAGCCGTTTCGGAGATTAGCCGGAACAAATAGACAGACAGACAAAAATTTTTTAAATTGTTTTTTTGTTATAAGTACCTTATATACTTTCATATGCATTTAGTAAAAAGCTGTTATTTTGACATTACAAACAGACACTTCAATTTTATTTATTTGTATAGATGCCAAAACCGTCACTCTTTCTTTGTTTCTTTTGTAGCCAGGAGCTGACTGTTCTTGCTGCGCTGCAAGAGTCTTGGTGGGCAACATTTTAAAATTCAGGCACGTTTCATCACAGTTATAAATTTTCTGTGAACCAAGATTTTTTTTTTTTAATGATGTCTAGCTTGTCAACAAAGGAATCTACTGCACTGCCATCAGCTGACAATATTTCACCTGTTATATTTAACCGCCTCACGCCATACTGCTTTTCCATCGATCAAGCCAACCAATGCTTGCTGTAAATTCCTCTTCTCCATCTTTGAAGCAATTGAAGAATTGCAACGCCTTGGATTGTAACATTAGACCAGACAAGGGACTTCCCTTCTCTTTCATTTGTTGAAACCACAAAAACAACGTTTTTGATGTCTGTTTATATTCGCTATTTTTCATTGTTTTTCACTTCTTTGAGAGAGTTTGTATTTCTTTGTTCCCAGTCATTTGTGCATGTTGAGACACCTACTCTTTAATTTGCACCCTTTTTCTTCTCCAGTCTCTGACAGTCACTTCACCAACGCCTAAATCACTTGCCACGTTTTTTAATGGTTTCACCGTGATCTAATCATTTGATAGTTTTGAGCTTATCTTGTAGTGATAAAACGACACGTTTTATTTTTTCACTCATTGCCAAACGAAATTGGAAAACCAAATCACGAGAAACCTTAATACAAAACACAGCTATTACACTTCACAATCGATTATATTTTAACAGCGCGACGATTGACAGTAAACTAACTCAGGTCAGGGAGCTTGAGCAGGGGTCGGTAGGGAGTGTGTGTCATGCAGTCAAGGTCGCTGTATACAGTTTGGTGTCAATTAAAGTATGTCGCATAGCGTCTGGTGCCGATGTAAGAACGACAGTTACAATAATAGAGATTTCATTATTTCTTGCTTTAGGCTCGGATAACACGGCGGAAGCTTGGTTAATGGAGACTCGGTTAATCGCGACTCCACTGTATTTTATACCTAGTAATCCTGTGGATTTTTTTGTGGATGTTTTGTTGGTACAATCTTCCTTACTGTTCTGATTTTGTGCTGGATTTAATTGTTTATTTGTTTCAAAAAGTTTGATCCATGAACATTTCAGGATTTTGGAAGAAATATTATTCTGCACATGAGCCAATCAGTATATCATGTCTTTTACATATTTTTTTTATGTTTCATTGACATAGCATTAGGCTGAAAGAGTGAGGTGACATTTGGTGGCAAAAATATGACTTTAAATGTGTCTGTTTCCAGCTCTTTGGGAAGGTTGGGAAGGAGCATTATTCATTAATAAAATGGCTCTCTGTTCCATTTTTTTTTTAAGATATGATTTTACCATAGGAATAAGTTTATCAGGAAACCATTCCCTTAACAGATTTGCATCCATCCATGACACTTCTTTGAATTGTATAGGATACAGGCAAGGTCGGTAAATTGATGTTTTAAATGCTCTAGGTTTAATCAACTTTCCTAGACATATAGGAAATTTGTGTTCACCTGAAGCATTGGTGCATAGAAGAACAGCGATTCTTTCTTTGGAATGTTTGTACCCTGCAGCTACTTTTTCTTCTCTTGAACAGTCATACATTTTCTAGCAGGACAATGCTTCCCCTGCCACAACTCACAGATTACAACAGCTAAGTTTGCCAGTCATGATGTACAGGCGCTACCATGGCCAGCTCACAGTCCTGATATGAATCCTACACAGAACTTGTGGAACGCAATGGGATACAGGCTAAACAAGTTGAAACCCAAAAGTAAAGCAGAACTTCGCTTCCATGTCCTCTGCCTGTGGCAGAACATCTTGAAGGTGGAATGCTTCAACTCATTGATACTATGCCAGTCCATGTCAAGGAGTGTATAAAGACGAAAGGTGGACCTATTGACTACTGAACATGTTTGTGACCTTCCATTTTTATTTACTTCATGATTTTGTAATATTGTTATTTATAAATTCCATGTAAAAACACAAAGTTTCTTTTTTTTTTAACCGAGCCTGTCCTTAAATTTTTTACACCCACTGTATGTGTAGGAATAAAAGTGAGATAAAGGAAAAATCACCTTGGATAATCAGGAAATTTGGACTCTATTGTAATTTGTTGTACTTTTCAGAATGCATTTAAAATAATTTACTAATACCAGTTTATTATATAATTTTCAATAGGGTAATGAAAATGTTTGTCTGTTAATTCTGTTTCATGTTCTGTATCCATCCATTGATCATTGCAACCAAGTGTTTTGACTGATTTTTGTGAATATTCACTTGTAGTCAGGTTTGAATTTATGTCAGGTCCACTAAGTTTGGTCACACCTCATTACATTTATGTACGTATGGTAAATTTTTTCTGCACAGTAATTTCAAGCTAAAAATATTTGTTACGTATACATATACTGTGGAGGACTTTGAAATATACAGAAAGCTTACAGTAACATATAGAGTTGAGCTTTAAATGACCAATTAAATTTTAAAACCTTCTATATGATACCATATTGAACCTGCTCAAGCATAAATATTCAGATAATATTTCAATATCCATTTGGCCTTTTTAGTATGTGGCCCTATGCATTCAGATACAAGTGACTTTTCTTATATGTAACATTTGGTTTTAACATTTAATGACCTTAATAGACTGATTCAGAATTTGGAGATGGAGCATATTTTCCTAAATCCATAATTTTAAACCTACACAAATGTAAAGTCATATGAAAGATCTGATATTACTTTATTTTAGTTATTAGAGTTTCAATTTTTTGGAGATGCCAACAAATAATAATGCAGGATGTGGCAAATAACAGAATTTATTTAGTGCAAAAATATCTGTAACCGTATTGGCAACATTTATTTGATTGTTAAATACTTCACCATTTCCAGAGAAATGAATAAGTGGAGTGGAACTCAACATTATGTAGCTATTAAGTCATTTTGCAAAAGTGCTAACTATGCCTTGCTACTGGTAGACAAGAGTTGGCATCATTTGAATTGTGGGAGGTATGATCCTATTCCATCTGTAAATGCAATCACGTTATGTGTGAAGAATTCTGAAGAAGTGGATTAAGGCAAAAATCACAGTCGGGCTTGAGAATTCGGGCACTAGAAAAAATACATAACATGTAAAATGCTGCAGTGCAGAGTCCAAAACGTTCTATGAGATGAATTTCTTCAGTAATGGGGATCGAAGTCATAGTATGCATATATATTACAGTACAGTTTTAAAAGACAACTCTAGGAGATCTAGATTGTAAGAAGATAAAGGAACATTATTACAAACAGTTAATGAATCTCTCTGCAGACCTTTAAGTATAATAATGCAAGACAATGAAACTTCTGAATTTTTTGTAGATGAGTGACAAGGCCCATTTCCATCTTAGTTCTTTTGTTTATAAACATAACGTCATTACTGGTCATAAGATAATCTCGAAGAACTGCGTCAACATCTGTTACACAGTTATAATGTGGTGTGCTGTCTCTTCACTCAGCACAGTGAAGAAACCAAGGAACAGTCAGCTTTTACATTTTCAAGAGTGAGTAAGGATAAGCAACCATTGAGTCACGGACATGAGCCATTTTGGTTTCCCATGATGCAGGTGTCTCAAGTGTGAGAATTTAAATGGAAGCCATGTGCCGACTTTGCAGAAATCACATTAATCCAGGAATGGTGATATTTTGTGGCCACTGTGGTCATCACACTTTTAAGTTTTAGATTATTTTCTGTGGGGGTACCTTAAATACAAGGTGTACGCAACATACCTACACATCATTGCTGAACGCAAAATCAGTATCCGTACAGAAACCAGAAACATTCCTAAGCACATTGGAATGTGTCATTCACAATTCCCACATCAACAGCATGATGGTATCTGTAGGACATAATAATTAAAACTTCAACATTACTGTGTATGAAATTTATGAAGGTGTTACATTACCAGAAATTTATGAAGGTGCAGAGTACATGTTTGTAATCTATATCTATAAAAATGAATGTTTGTTTCTTTCTTTGTCCCGTATGCGTTCCTATACCATTCATCCGATTGCGATGAAACTTCGGTGAGTTGTTGTGCGCACGCCCGCGAAGGTTTATGAATTTTTTTCAATGGGGCCCTTTGGGGGGTTCTTGGGGTCTTCCACATCTCCTCCTAAACCACTGGACCGATTTCAACCAAACTTGGCACAAATATTTTATGCAACGGGAGAACAACATAGGGTAGGTGTTTTTTTCGACGGGGTCCTTTGGGGGGTCCTTAGGGGTCTTCCACATCTCCTCCTAAACCACTGGACCGATTTCAACCAAACTTGGCACAAATATTTTACGCAACGGGAGAACCAACATAGGATATGTGTTTTTTCGATATGATCCTTCGGGGGTCCTTTGGGGTCTTTCACATCTCCTCCTAAACCACTGGACCGATTTCAACCAAACTTGGCACAAATATTTTACGCAAAGGGAGAACCAACATAGGATAGGTGTTTTTTCAATGGGGTTCTTTTGGGGGTTCTTTGGGGTCTTCCACATCTCCTCCTAAACCACTGGACCGATTTCAACCAAACTTGGCACAAATATTTTACGCAACGGGAGAACCAACATAGGATATGTGTTTTTTTCGATATGATACTTCGGGGGGTCCTTTGGGGTCTTCCACATCTCCTCCTAAACCACTGGACCGATTTCAACCAAACTTGGCACAAATATTTTACGCAAAGGGAGAACCAACATAGGATAGGTGTTTTTTCGATGGGGTTCTTTGGGGTCTTCAACATCTCCTCCTAAACCACTGGACCGATTTCAACCAAACTTGGCACAAATATTTTACGCAACGGGAGAACCAACATAGGACAG
This sequence comes from Magicicada septendecula, assembly GCA_034769895.1. Taxonomy (NCBI): domain Eukaryota; kingdom Metazoa; phylum Arthropoda; class Insecta; order Hemiptera; family Cicadidae; genus Magicicada; species Magicicada septendecula. The sequence goes on along the minus strand of CM068368.1, from coordinate 411,249,288 downwards.
GTGTTTTTTTTCGATACGATCCTCTGGGGGGTCCTTCGGAGTCTTAAAAAACTAACTTATTAGATCTGGTTACTATGGCAACCCAATGGAATAGATTCTGTTCTAAATATATTATCGCATTAAATTGAAGACCACGCGAACGAAGTCTTTATATATTATATATATACAAACACTTTCTTTCTTTGAGTGGCATTGCAACGCATGCCGGGTACTCGCTAGTTATTTTATAATTATAGATATGAATTACAGGTATCAGTCTTTTTGCTTTAAAAAATGTGTTTTTAATACATTGTATCCTATAGATGTCCTTCCATCTAAAGTTTGAGCACATCATTCCAATTTCATGTACATCATGTGGAGTTTTGACCAATAAAAGCATATGAGGAACATATCCTCATGCGTTTTAAATCACAAGATGCTATCATGTTCCAGAGGTCCAGTCCCAAGATTGATCCAGACTCTTTTATTTTCGATTCCTCTTTAATACATACTGAAGACTCTTTTTGATCATATGTATGCCAATTCCAGATATTTGGAAAGCAAAAAATCAATTCCAATGGTTCAGGCATATCATTCCTTTTTTGTTTAATAAAAGCATTATTTTGTTCATTGTTACCAACAAGCACATAAAATGCAAATATTGTTTCCTATTCAATTACAGCTTCAACCTCAGTATATTTAATCAACTGTTGTTCTCCTAATTATATACTGGCTAATGAATAAGTTTTTTTAAGTTTATAATCATTTTCTGTTATGGAAACCCCAGATATGTGATTTAAAAGTTTATATCCCAATCTCTGTAGACATTCATTAGTCTCCTAATTTAACTCTTGATCTAAAACTGGTTCTGATTCCTCTGATGGCATTTTGGAGAACTCTTTGTTCTGACTTATACTCTGCCATTTCAAGAATGTCTGCCCCTCCGTATTATTTATTGGCTGCTGTGTCTGCTGTCTCTTTTGAAGATATCTTTGTGTAACACCATCAATCTTCTCTGTCCACCAGGATTTAGATACTTGTGGTTGTGATATCATTTTTAGCATTGATTTTTCACATGTCCATTCAGCTTTATCACAGTTCCTGTGTGTATCCAAATTCTTCTATTCCCATAGACCATTTTTTTAAATAAAGTAATAAGTGTTGCAAACAGGGGTTTGATGTCTGTCTTGAGCATATTCCATGTGGAAGGCCAGTGTACTATATCTTTACCACAGTGCCATATACCTTCTTTTACATAATGCTAATTGTTCTTGCACATCCAATACTCCATTATCGGTTAAAGTCATTTATAAAGTAGTAGTACTCTGCTCTGTTCCATGGAAATCGCTATAGTTTTATTTTATAGACAATCTGCTTATGTGATGAAATGCTTAATCTTAAGTAGCAGTAATCAGTAAAAACTTTTATTTTAGTTACCACATGTTGTAAGTACTGTTATAAATTATGTGTAACAACAGTTTAATTTCTCTTTATGGTTTCATAAAGAAACAAGGAAATTGTCCTTGCTTGTAGTGTCCACTTATTTATAATATTTTGCCTTCTGTTGTTTCAGAATGCATTAGAAGAAAATAAATTGGCTATTCAATCACTGATAGAAGAAATAGAGGAAAATTGTTCAAAATTGAAAAGTGTAATGGGAGATTTGAAAACACAGTTGTATGCTAAATTTGGAAACCATATTAATTTGGAAGCAGATGAAGAATAATTTGTTCATCTGAAATCAATACTATCATGTGTATTATACATGTTGGTATTTGCGTCCACACACACATATATACACACACTTAAAATAATGTTATTTGGTAAATTTGCCAAATAATTGAATATAATATATATGTATAAATTGTTTGGTAAATTTGTCAAATAATATTTTAACGTTCTGTCTGTGTTTCTATTACTTTAATGCTTTTTTAATGTAATTTTGTGAGCATTTTGTAAATGTTCATTTAAATATTCAATAAAAACTATGACTAATATTTCTTTATGTAAAATTTGTTATATTAAATTACATGCTGAGGTACGATTGTTGTGCTGATTAACATTTTTATTTCTAGTAGCATTATCTTTACCGAGAATGCAAGTCTTTTATAGCATTTTTCTACCAGTTGCTTTGGAAACATCTCAATGTGATATAGAAGACACCCACAGCCAATTAATGTATATATTATTTTCTCTTTGATCAGCTTTAGTTTATAGCTGCCTATAATTTTAAAGACTAAAAATTATCAGACATATAAGGGTAGTAAAGATGTGTTATTTGATAAGATTTTGAACTTACAGTACCAATTGATGAAAGAATATTAGAATGGTACATTCATTTGAATTATCTGGATAAGGAGACATAGATAACAACAAACTCTATAAGATTTGCATACATATGAATCGTTCAACAAAATGAAAAAAAAAATACAAAATTGAGTGAATGAATGTGACATTAACTGGATATGACAAGAAGTCGAAAAATAAAAAGAATTTGTATATAATTATAATTTTTAATTAGGATTAAAGGTTGCACAAGATTAGGTAGAATTAAAAATGTAGTTCTAGAATGGAAAAGAACTAGAAATCAATAAAATCAGTAAAATTGGGTGACACAATAAAGTTGCTGTTACAGAAAATAGTCTTTCCAGCATAACACCATATGTTGTATATAGTGGTGCATAACATGAAGATTAGTTGGAAAGTTCATGGAGCTTTGCATGACATATAAATTTCAAACAGCTGGTAAACAGTGAATAAATTGACGGATAGATTAGAAGTTAACAGGTGTTTACATGAAATATGAATCTTATTGCACACGAAAAATTTATTTCTGCTGTTAAGCCATAGATGTCACTCCATGAATTTTTCAACTTACCCTCGAACAATATATAAAACAGAAGAAGTGTAATATGAAGATGATAGTTTAATTAGCATTTTATGAAAATTGTACTGATTTCTCTGACCAACAATAACAGAGTTATTAAAAAAAAATTTCTTGGTAACATAAATGAATATAACTATTTCTAAAGACTTTTCAAGTGCAAAATTAAAAAAAAATGTAGAAAGAAGACTTGAAAACTAACAATGTGTTGCATCAATGTAAAATTTGTGTAGCAATTGTTGGCTAACAATCAGAAATAAAGGTGTTCTGAAATTAGTTACAAACTGGTTGCCAAAGCAAATGCTGTTGAAATTGAATGAAGTGGATTGTCCCTGTAAAAAGTTTACCAAGTTTTTAGCATAATTTCATACACATTGCATTAAAGATGTTCATTTTTTCTTTGTCACTAATCCAACTACACATACCTACTCCAGCTTCTGTCAGAACTGGGCTAATGGCATTGTGATGTCAAAAACTGTTGCTAGATGTGATAATGACCATGTGTATTAAAGTACTATACACAAATTCAATCTTTTTTTTATGAGCACACATCGTACTTAATTGCATATAGAATTGTAGCCAGGCTATTATATATCTCATAATCAAAACTGACTGAGCAACTAATGTAGATGGTTTCTTCTTTCTGGAAATAAAAAGGCATTATTCTGAATGTTACTACTTGGTCCCTATTTCATTCATTAATCTATTGATTTAAAAAGAAACATTTTGTAAAAAGTTGTGAAAATAGTGTTTATTTTTCTGATTCCATTCTTACAAGTAGATTTGAGAAGTTAGCTATGCTTTAGCAGGCTCAGTAATTCACCAGATTTTTTTGTTGATTTTGTGAATGAAACAGGGATTACTGGAAGTCTGAGGATTATAAGTAAGACAACTAGTATTTCTATTTTAGTGGAGGCATAAGTGTCTATATTTTCATTGGATTGTCTGTCATTCTCAACTAACAATCCAGGAGTGTTAAATATCACCAGTGGCAGTGCAGGTATTGATAAGCCGTCTTTATAAGAACTTTGTGTTAGCTGATAGAAAATATGGATGTTTATTTGATTTCATGTATTTGGTTTTTTGTTTTTTTAATATTGTCTATTCATATGGCAAAAATAGCAATTATCAAAATAAAAGTTTTTACCACATCATACAAACAGCAAGTAGCACAGTTTTTGAAATGAAAAAACGAATACGTGAAAAGTTAGCGTTTCAGGATTATTGTATTTTGTAAGTTCATAACAGCTGGTTTACAAAACGCGCTCTGAGAGCATGGTATGAATGGAACTGCCACCAGGCTATGTGAGGCTTTCTGCCAAAGCCTCTCTCCCACTACCATTTATGATGTCAATGGGAGGGGTGAGAAAGCTGTTGCATTAGGTGGGCAAAGAGCGCTAGATGTTATATCTTCCGTACTTAGTATAATTAATTATTCACTCTACCAATTCATTTAATTTAATTTAATTAGTTTAGTTTTCGTAGTGTTTGTTTTGTTTTTATTTATTAGTGTTAGATATTTTAATGTGTACAAATCGGTGATAATGAGAGAATACTGACATCATTATTTAGTGAATTAAACAAGAAACCATTTTCAAGTTGGAGTTATAAAACAAAGTGACCCTACAAAGATATAATATTTACACCACATTTAGATATTCAAATAGCGGATGGGAGACAAAATAGAAAGTTTCAGTTCTTTTGGTACAACAAATATCCTTGGCTAATAGGGTGCTCTGAGAAAAATAAATTATACTGTTATACTTGTATTCTGTAAGGGGCCAAAAAAAAATGGAGATTAGCTTTTTATGGTGTCTGTGTAGCAAAAAATTTTGACAGAAAGGCCGAAAAACATCAGTGTTCAAGAAGGCATCTTCATCTGGGTCTTCTTTCCGTGAGAAAGATGGTCTCCTCGTCCAAGTGGAGAGGCAGGCGGTGGCAGCAAGAAGCTGTAGCAGCGTCCAGAGTAGAGCTGAAGAGAAGAGTCCTGTTCAGTCCGAAGTCTGGAAGCGAATCAGTGTGAGTGAGAGTGAAAGTACTCTGAATTGGCGGGGTGAAAGCATTGCATTAAGTACTTTATGGCATGACGCGATGCGAGCCTCTCACACACCTTCTTGTTTCTGATTGGTGATGATGCTGTTCTTACCTGTGCGGGGGTTGAAATTAGTTTGGTTTGGAAACCATGGACCACGGCCAAACAGCCCAGATATCTTTAATCTTACAACTGACACCGGCCGTGAAAGCCTGAGGACAATGTTACGACGCCTCTACGGGGAGGAAGTTTTAAAGATCATCAAACGTTTCGAGGGGCTGAGGAAAAAGAAGGCACACCTGCTCTGTTCACTGGCCTCTCGAGATGCCGGGATACTGGTGTTATCCCCAGGTTTCTGAAATTGAAAAAAAAAACATCTTTACACCGCAAGCCAGTCGCATTTATCGACGTGCAGAGCAGCCAATGTTATGCGAACGTATCCACCAGACCAGGAAAGATCTGGCCGACAACAATATGAAGTTGTTCCGCCTACACCTGGAATTAAGCACTGTGTTGTCACCTGGCCATTGGGATCTGGTGGATAGCCTAATTTACAGCGCTTCCGAGGCCGTTCGCGAGAGTGTTCGATCGTGCCATGAGAACAAGTACTGGAGAGATAGCCCCGAGGAGAACAACCAGGGACATCAGCGAAGCAGCTTAGAGACGGACAGGACAGTGGTGAACTTGTCCGACCGCTAGCTTACCACCACCAAAACTGCTGTCCTGGCGAGGGGGGAGAAGTTTGCAGTGGCCCCTAAGAAGATTCCAGTGAAGGACATCATTGCCAACGTTGAAGCTGAGTGCGGCGGCTGCCGCGTGAACAGGCAGATGAAGTTTGGATCGAAGCTTTGAGGATCCTAGCTAGGGCGAAACTGCTGCGATGCAACATACCAGCGGGTGAGCTGTGGGCACTAAGAACATTAAGGCGAGATGAATCTATCATCATATTACCGGCGGATAAGGGGAGCGCTATGGTTGCACTGACTACCAAAGGAAGATCGGAGAACTGCTGGACCCAGAAACCTACAAGAAACTGCGAAGAGATCCGACTGCAGTGGTCCTTAAAAGGACCAATTTTCTGGTTAAGCAGTCTTCCTTGGAGCCTGATGTGAAGGCAGCCGTCCGGTGTTCGGAAGCCCTTCCACCTAGGCTTTATGGGCTCCCCAAGATCCACAAACCGGATGTCCCGCTCAGACCGATCGTCAGCACCATAGGGTCTCCAACCTACCATCTGGCTAAACACTTGACCGAGCTTCTCTGGCCATATATAGGTGGTACGGAGTCATATGTGAAGGATTCGACCCACTTTCTTGAAAAGCTCGATGGGTTATTGTTGCGGCCTGGAGACATAATGGTCAGCTTTGACGTGGTTTCGTCGTTCACCATGGTGCCCGTGGATGATGTCCTTGGCCACTTAGCTAACGTTTTTCTGGCAGACATTACAGCGCTTTTCCAGCATGTTCTAAAAACTACCTATTTTCAGTACGGCGGTGTATTCTTTGAAATGATTGATGGTGTGGCCATGGGGAGTCCACTCAGTCCTGTGGTGGCGAACTTGTATGTGGAAAGGTTCGAGCAGCGGGCAATTTCATCTTTTCCGTTGAAGCCGAGGTACTGGTTCCGGTATGTTGATGACACCTTTGTTATCTGGAGCCATGGAGAGGAAGAACTCTGCAGGTTCCTGGCACACCTCAATCAGGTTGACCCACGGATACAGTTTACCGTTGAGAGGAAGACCGACAATCAGCTGGATTTTCTGGACGTTTTGGTAATTAGAAGGACCGATGGCAGCCTCGGACATAAAGTTTATAGAAAACCGACGCACACTAACCACTATCTCCATAAACAGTTGAACCACCATCGCAAAGAGGGCAGTGTTGAAGACCCTGGTGGACCGGGCTAGGAGGATATGCGAGCCCCGGTACCTCGACGAGGAACTGCGCCACCTTGAACAAGCGCTGCAGGCCAATGGATATTCCGTTGGGGAGGTGAGACGAGCGGTCCGGCCGAGAAGAACAGCCAGGCCGGAAGTGGTGTCACGGGAGACCGTCGGTTTCGCGGCGTTGCCCTACATCCATGGGGTGACGGACCACATTGGTAGGCTGCTCAGTCGGCACAGTGTGAGGCCAATATTCAAGCCGACAAGAAAGATCCACCAGTTCTTGAGGCCGACGAAGGACGTCTGTCATTGTGTGGTGTGTACGGAGTTCCCTGCTCATGCGGTCAGGTGTACATTGGAACCACGATGCGCAGCGTCCGCACATGCGTGGGTGAACATAGCCGTTACTGTAGATTGGGACAGCCGGAGAAGTCTGCTGTAGCTGAGGGCACTCGCCAATGCCGACCATCGGATCCGCTTCGATGAGACGAAACTGTTGTCGGCGGTGAGTGATTACTTCCCTCGTCTTCATATGGAGTCCGTCTTGATTCACAAGCATGCTGCGATCACTATGAATTGGCGGAAATACGACTGGGGGTTGCGCGGCCCGTGCGATGCGTGGTTCGCGTGTTGTGCAATTCCCGAGTCTCAGATAGGACTCCTGCCACTGGGTCAGTTTGAGTTCCTTTTATATTGTTTTACCTAATTATGGAGAGCCTAAAGCGACCTGCGATTGGTGGATTATACCACCCGGGCTAATAAACGAGATAACTTCCAGGACTCACCTGGTCGCGGGGTGTATTTACCAAGTCCGGCAATGAGGAAATTGTGGTTTACTCTTTCGGAACGAACATAGAATCTACGCGCCAGGCATCTCACGGTTTCATCAAAAGTGCGGACACAAGTCCTCTCCTCAAAAGACAAGAAGAGTACCTCCAGGGGTCTTTACACGTAAGCTTCAGTCCCCGGTCGAGAACGTGCTGGAGCGCTGACCGATGACCACGAACAAGGTATCCCCAAACAGGACAGGCGTAGGTAATCATGGGCAACACGTACGAGTTGACTATGAGCTTACCTAGCCAGGGGGTCATTGCCGGATTAGATAGCACGGGCCAGAGTCTACTGAGTTGCGCGTTGTCGGATGTACTGTGTATGGGTCGCCAGGTGAGTCGGGAGTCCACGTGGAGCCCGAAGTACTTGACGCTATTGGTCCAGGGTACCTTGACGGGGCCTACTTTAAGCGGCCGAGGCCGCTTGCGTTTTCGCGAGAATATTACCGCGGCACTCTTGGAAGCGTTAACAGCAACTCTCCAGTCATCGGTCCACCCGACATACACGTCGAGTTGGCGCTGGAGCTTGATTGCCGCATAACTTGCGTTTGGCTCTGAGGCAAATGCCGCAGTGTCGTCCACAAACAGTGACAATTTTACTCCAGGAACTCGGGGTGTGTCGTTGACAAACAGCGAGAACAGGAGAGGCCCAAGCACACTTCCCTGAGGGACACCAGCGGTAATATGCCTTTCCGAAGAGAGAGCATGGTCTACTCTCACTGGAAAGCTACGGTCTTGCAGAAAGCTGCCGATCAAGTGAACAATCTGGGAGAAGGATTTCCATTAATTTGTAAAGGACACCCTCGTGCCACACGCGGTCAAAGGCTTTCTCTACGTCTAGGAAGATCGCAGTCGTCTGTTTGCCCTGGCAGCCAGCCTCGGTAATGCATTCCACGAGTCTCATCAGCTGATGAGTTGAGGAGTGCAGCTCACAAAAGCCGAACTGTTCGGGGATCAGCACATCCAGTCTTTCTAGGTGGTCGCGGATCCTATGCTGGATCGATCGCTCGAAGACCTTGGACGTCGCGGACAAGAGGCTGATGGGTCTGAGGTTTTCCGCGCGAGAAGAATTCTTTCCCGGCTTGGGTATCACTATAACTGTAGCCGTTTTCTATTTCACCGGAAAGTAGGCCAGTCTGAGACAAATTGAACAAATCAGAGAGGAACTGTATTCCTCGCTCCGGAAGGCGATGGAGTGCGGAATTCATGACTCTGTCTGGGCCAGGCGCCTTCCGGGGCTTGAGCTGAACAATCCTCTCAGAGACCTCCTCCGGCGAGATGGGCTCCGGCTGGACTGTGATACCGGCCGATAGAAAGCGCTCTACCTCGCGGCAGATTCGCTCAGTGAAGGCCAGGTTCTTGGAAGGGTTGGGACCGAACTGTCGCTCTAAACTGTCAGCCAAGAATTCTGCCTTCTCGAGGGGGCATCCAAGGGGTTGACTGCCGGGTCCGACTAGTGCGGGGAGAGGCGCGCGTTTATGCTTTCCCATTAGGGCACTGGGAATCCGCCAGACATTACGGTTCTCGGCAGGGCCATCCATCTGTGTTACAGCTAGCTCCCAGTTATGGCTACGGAATTCCAGCATGCCGCGACGCAACTTGCCGGACGCTCTATTAAACGCAGCCTTGTCAGCCGTGTCACGAGTCCTCTGCCAGCGTCTCTGGAGGCGATTCCTCTCGCAAGCGAGCTGAGACACCTCTTCGGGGATCTGCTGATAGTTGGGTGTGATCCCCGGCTTCATCCGGGAGGACACTTCTACCGCCGCGACTACGGCTGTGTCGAATAAGGCAACTGCCTCGTCGACATACTGGGTAGTGTCGAGTGGTATATGCTCAGGTAGGCGGCGACTGAACGCCGGGCCAAAGCGTTCCCACTCGATTACCCACCGCTCGTCACGGATGGTAGAGTGCTGGGTAGCTAGATGCACACTGATGGGGCAATGGTCCGCGGACAGTTCCGAAATGATGAAGACGTGGACCGGGCAATTACCGCTCCAGACCGCGTCAATGTCCAGTACATCAGGGCGGGAGTTAGCCCTCGGGGGATAGTATGTAGGCCTGGTAGGACCCATGACTGTGACCCGAGCCGCATCAGCATACCTGCGTAAGCGGCCCCGTTTGGGTTCACCAAGCGGCTCCCCCAATCAGGGTGCTTACAGTTCAGGTCGCCCGCCAGGACTACCCTTCTGTGTGCGCCAAAGACGGCCTCCAGGTCGTTCGACAGGAGCTCCGTTTGTGGAGGCTTGTATGTGGAAACCACAAGTAGACTGCCGAGAGCACCATGGAGTTCAACCTCGAGTGCACCGCGGTTGGCGGTGCCCCCTCCTGCGTGACCCGACCAGTCGTCCTGGTAGCACACGTAGTTGGGTAGTCGGAATCGATGAAGCGGGGTCAGGTGCGTCTCACCAAGAAGAAGCACTCGGGCTTGTGACGGGCAACGAACTCTAAGAGCTCAGAATGCCAGGAAACGAGACCGTTGGCTTTCCACGCCACGAGCTTGAGGTCTCGCTTGAGGGATTGCCGTGGTTGTCCGTTGTTCATAACAGACCAATAACATGGCAGTCTTCCACCAAGAGGAGGAGTTTGTCTTGGGGTGAGGCTGTTGCCAAGCGTTCGTTGATCGTACGGAAAGTTTGGGCTACTTTCTGCAAGTCGTAGCTTGCCAGAAAGTCGGAGACGACTGCGAGATCATCGGTAGATGATTGGGAAGAACGCTTGGCGGCAGCTGCATAGCTGTGGCGGGGTGAGGCGGTGGAAGCCTTGGGGGCAGGTTCTGGAGCGGGTGGTCGCTCTGGCTTTTGGCAGACAGGCTTGGGTCCCGTGGCAGGTATTGGCTGGCCTGATCTAGGGTAGCGAGGCTTGGGTGGGGGCGGCAGTGGAGGATCAAGTTCCTCATCATCCTGTGGCAATGGGACCGTTGCATACGTGGGTATCTTGCATTCTGGTTCCGAGGGCACGACTTCAGGTGTGGCCTGTTTAGCTTTGGTTGGGCTCCACTGCTCAAGGTGGTTTCAGAACCGGAGCAGACCTTGGGGCTGGTTTCCGTGCCACAGGCTCAGAGGCTTTGGCCGATATTACTGGCTGAACAGTATGGCGAGGCTTAGGCTGGACAGGCTTAACTAGTTTGTCCAGCTGCTCTTTGTAGATTGGACAGCACCTGTTGTTTGCAGCATGGGCGCCTTCACAGTTTATACCTATGATTGTCAGGAACAGCGCAGGCCTGCGTTAAGTGATCAAGTTCGCACCGGACGCAGGTCAGCACGTTCCGACAAGCAAAGCTGCTGTGGCCGTACCTGTGGCATTGGGAAATCTTCCCGGTCTGACCGCAGGGTTCTACGCTAACGCAGAGCCCGAACAGCCGTTTTAACTCTAATAAGGCCGGGGTGGGTTTGCCCTTCTCCATCTGGAGTCTGATTAATGGCCGGGGTCTATGCGAGCTGTAGGTTGTATACAACCGAGAGGCTGCCACAACCTTGTAACCCATGTTGCGCAGTTCGTCAAGGACGACCTGGGGATCGGCCTGTATGTCTAGCCCCCAAAGAACGAGGGCTACAGGCTTGATGCGGTTGAGGGAGTAAGTGTGGAACTGGAACGATTCTTGTTTCAGCCACTGGATCACTCTGAAGTGTTCCAATGCGCTGTGGCAGGTAACGCGTACATTCTCAATTGCTAGGAGTTTGACAGAAGCGTTATCTGCCAGCGCAACGACCTTGCGGAGTAGGCGACTAAAGCAGATAATATCCTTAATGTTCGTGACGAACACCGGCAGGATCCTTCCTACGGAGGTGCGGCTAGGCGCAACCTCAGTGGAGGCTTGGAATGCCGCCAAGTCCGTAGCCGAACGCAAGGAAGCCAGGGACGGAGACTTCCTCGGCTTGCCACCGTGCCCTACTACTACCCAGTCGGTGGAAGCCGAGGTCTCCATGTCGGGGGAGCCAGACTCCGGTAGAGGGATGGGGCTGCCTGGCTTACTGGCGACCGTGCAACTGGAAGGGCTGGCCTTTACAGGCTCTGGTGGCCCTAATAAGGACCGATCGTTGTCACAATCTTGCGCGGGTTGAGCAGGGCTTCCCGTGCAAGTCGTAGGGTTCCCGACTGGCCCAAGTGGCCGGCCGGGAGGTCTTCGCTGCTGCACAGTGCAACAGGGACTCTATCAGCTGGTCTAATGCTGACTAACTCAGCTCTTTGCCCAGCGGGTATCCGGGTGCTGAACTGTGACACCGTCACAGTGGTGGCACAACCTGCATCTATATTAGTGAGTCCTACTCTCGGACTCCCCGGATTCCGCTGGGTAGCGCTACCTAAACGACTTACCTGCACTGTGCGGCAGGTCCCAGTCGTGCGTGGCGTAGTCTCGTCGTCTTGCAGGCAAGGCGGCTGGTGTATGTCCATCGCTGCAGCTTGATGGTGGTGCTGGCGATGAGGTGAGCGTTGGTCCAGCGGCTTCTTCTTCTTCCCTGACGCCGCGTTGGTGCTTGATTGCCTCTTCATGGCAGTTGTGTAGAGGTCGAGGCGGTCCTCTTCTGCGTTGTGAATAGCGATGTTAACTCTTCGAATGCAAGTCTCCTCTCTTAAAGTCTATGAATAGGCGATGACGACGCTCTGGGCTGTGCGGTTGTGCGTAGCAGAGACGAACCGCTCGGTATCTGAGTTCCGAGCTACCTTCTGGAGCTCCTGCCTCGTGGCCCTGCCCAAGTAGAGTGTGTGTTCTAGAGCAGGCCGATTCTCGGCTGTTGTGCTAGCCTACACTAGCGCAGTATACACCAAGGGTGTTTCCACGAATCACCTGGACGTATACGGTACCTGCCCAGCCCAACCACAAGAGGATTGTTATGAATCGGCGGGGCGAAAGCATTGCATTAAGTACTTTATGGCATGGCGCGATGCGAGCCTGTCGCACACCTTCTTGTTTCTGATTGGCGATGATGCAGTTCTTACCTGTGCGGGGGTTGAAATTAGTAAACAATTAGCACAGGTGGCATCGCGGGAAATCATTAGCCTTCCCCACAGTACTCCGCGGAAAACTATTGTTGAGTACCTAATGGTATAGCATGGTGCGAGGCAATCATACACCATCTTTATTGTGATTGGCTCTTGGTGCAGTTTCTACCTGAGCATTCGGATTGACTGATGGTGTCATTTTTACCTGTACGTGGGACTTTGTTGAATTGATAAGTACAGGTAGCATGGCGGGACATCTTCAGCCTATACCACAGTACTGTGGGCCTGTACGTGAACACCCTACGTTCAGGATTTTATTATTCTACTGATGATGGCAGCCATTGGAGCTGCTGAAACGTTTGATTTGGAAATAAACCATGGACCACGGCCAAACAGCCCGGATATCTTTAATCTTACAACTGACACCGGCCGTGAAAGCCTGAGGACAATTTAAATTATCATTTGAAGGCCGCTATTGGAATATTCACACACAAAGACAAATACGAGACCAATTAGATTATGGTAAATATCAACATAATGGTAGACTTACCTTAGAGGATTATGTCATACAACTCGTGGAAAGAAGTAAACATTTAAGACCCACATTTACACAACACGAATTGGTACTTAAATTAGCACATCACTTCCACAGAGATATAAGATTAGCCATATACACACAAGCAATTAAAACTGTTGAAGATTTTTTGAGTTTGCTCATGCAGTCCGATCACATGTTTCACACCGAGTACAGAAATAAAACTAATTTCTAAGACAAGAGTAAAACAGAGGCCAGTAATGTGCCGTGGGAATTAAAGTAGAATCCCATGGCGTACGCCAATTGTTTTTAACCCGTCCATATTTCGCGCAGGCCGTCGTCGTCTGCTATTGCCTGTGGAACTGTTGTCTGCTACTGTGAACCGTGAATAGCAGTTGTACGCAATCTGTCGCTGAATGCCCAAAACATGCTGGACAGCTGTTGTGGTGTTGTGTGGCATCGCAACTCTGACCTGTTCACAGTCCGAATTCAGGCATTGTTACAGCAAGGTCCGGCGGCGGAATAGATCGTCTTTATAATGTGTTCATCTTCTATCATGGGCGAGTAGAACTATAAAAAGTGCCTCTGGTAAGCTTCTTTAGTTATTTAATTGTCACTTAATAAAGGGGAAATGTGTTAAAGTATGTTTATTGTTTGGATGAAGTTGGATTAAAATGTGTGTGTGATTCTGAGCTGGTTAATTCTTGATTTCAAGCCACATGGCAATTTTCAAGTAATATGTTCAATGCTAAGTTAAAAATAAAATCCATAAACTATTTATAGTTGTTAATTGATATTCTGTAAAGCAAATCTGGCGAAGAAATGTTTAACAAAAACCAGCAATACATTGACAGGAATTAACGTAAATTAAGCCATGTGGCAAAGTCTTAAATGAAAGTAAATTATGTTATGGAATTGTAACAGCTGTTGTTTAAATAAGAGACAATCATGATATTTTGCAGTGGCACAATTTAATTGTTAATTAATGCACGTGCAGGTAACTTCATTGTAATTGCAAGTATAAGGTGCTCATGATTAAATGGTGCGTATGTGTGGGGTTAAGGTCGAGCAAAATATATACATACGTTTATTACATTTATCTTTACTATCATTAATCATTGCTCGATGCTTTTTAACATATTATTATCATTAATTATTTTAAACATGATTTCTATCAATAAACAATTTTAATGAAGAAAGTTGTGTTCTTTCTTCGGGATAATTTTATATAGTGGTGTGCAACAGTGATCATTCTGCTTGTAATAAACAATTTATATATGAATGTCTCTATATCTCAGGGTTCCTTAGATTTTTATAAATAAACATGAACCACACTTACATCTAGTCACTTATTGATATTACAATATAGATATATATTCCAAATGGATTCCTTTTAAGATATGATTAAATATTCTTACTCGAAATTACTCTAAGTTTTAATGTGTAGTTCTCAAAAACAAAATATATATACGTAAGTTCTTTTAGGAGGACAGACAGGTGTTAAGTACAATAGTAATTCTCTCTCTCCTATGGCGCTACAGCCCAAGTCGGGCCCTGGCCTCCACCAATCTCCGCCTCCAATCCACTCTATCCACTGCAACCCTCCTCCAGTTTCTTATCCCCATGTCTCTCGCGTCCTCTGCAACGCCATCTTCCCACCTCTTCCTCGGTCTACCTCTAGGTCTCGTTCCCTCCCATGTACCCAGCAAAGCCCTCTTAGGGTTCCTGCCACCCTCCATTCTCATAACATGTCCGGCCCAACGCAATCTTTGAATTCTTATAAATTTTGAGACTGGTATCTCTTTATATATTTGATACAGTTCGTTGTTGTATCTCAGTCTCCATGAGCCATTTTCTTGTATTGGGCCTATAATGCGTCTGAGGATTTTCCTTTCAAAGGTGTCTACTATGTCGACTGTTTTCTGTGTGATTGCCCATGCCTCACACCCGTAGCATAGCACCGGTCTGATGACAGTCCTATATATTTTCATTTTTGTTTCCCTGTGCACATCCCCAGACCTAAATGATGGCAGCAATGCGAAGTACGCCTTGTTAGCCATGGTGGTCCGTCTTTGGATCTCCGGCTCCTCTGATCCAGTCTTTGCTAGATTCACTCCGAGATACGTGAAATTGTCCACCACCTCAATTGTGTCCTCCTCTATCTCGATGTTGTTATGAACCTGGTCCCTTCTTGTTTGGATAAGCATTTTTGTTTTATCCATATTTATGGCTAGCCCAACTTCCTTGGCTTTGTTTTTAGCTGGGCTTAGGCTTAGGCATCTCGTTGCTGTGCACCTCCTACAAGGTTTTTGCGTACATCTTGAACCAAAGGCTGAGACCCCTTACAGAAAATATAATACGGGAATACCAAGCTGGATTCCGACCTGGAAGGTCTACAATCGACCAACTCTTCTCGGTAAAACAGATACTAAGATGCGGATGGGAACGTGATATTGATGTGTACCAGATCTTTGTGGACTTCAGGCAAGCGTATGACTCTATTAATAGAGACAAACTCTACACCATAATGCATGAATTTGGAATACCAGGCAAGCTGGTAAGATTAACCCAAGTTACTATGCAGCAGACTGAAGCCCAAGTAAAGGTGGATAGCCAGCTAACTGAACCCATAAATATTACACGGGGACTAAAGCAGGGAGATGGGTTGGCCCCAACACTATTCAATATTGCATTGGAATATGTAATTAGAGGCTTATCAATAAATAGCTCCAATCTGTTAACAAATAAAACTGTACAGATAGCCGCATATGCAGATGACAATAGTAATTAGTGGATAAAATGTTACTGTTGGTACGAATATTCCTGTCTACGGCGCGCTGAGGTACGGTGATCCCATTTCAGCTCCCAGTGTCCTCCTGGTAGTGTAGATTCCTTCCCTAGTCTTTTGCATCTATAATCCTGAGCACGGGAGAAGTCCGTTGGGATGCAGCCAACAAGGTGAGAGCGCAGCGTTGTCAAGTGTATAGTAGTTGTCTTCATAGAAAGCTCCAATTATTTAACTACCGGTAAATAAATAACTAATAAAATAAATTATAATATTATAAAGTATATCTTTTATAATAATAAATAAAGTATTTATACTTTATATAAATAAAGTAATAAATAAATAAATAAGTATAATTATAAATAAATAAAATAATAAATAAAGTATATTATAATACTTTATAATAAATATATATCTATTCTATTTTTCACTCATCTATTATCACAGTGTTATTAAAGACAGTAATGACATTTTTAATTTAAAATAATTAATAATTAATGTGTAAAACGTTTATAAAATTATTGTTTCTTATTGTAATCTAATCTGATGTAAAGATGTTTATACTGAAAAACAATTTAATTTTTAAATTGGTTTTATTAAGTCAATTATTAACAGAATAGTGATATTTTATTCTACATTAAAGAAATACGTATATTCTAATTTGTAAAAGAGCGGACATAGTATTTTATACTATTGTATTTTTATGCCAAGATATCTTTGAGTTATTCTTATTGTAGTTGTTTATTAACGTGAAAATGTGCTTTGTAACAATTTATTTTGTTTTTTTGATTTATTAAATTTAAATGACAAAATAATTGTCATGTTATTAATGAAATTAAGTTAGACACGTTATATTACACTTTAGCGACACGCCGACAATTTGGCTGTGTACTTTGCTACAGATTGTAGCGCTGATATAGAATGCAGTGTGCCAAAATTCTCTTACCGACACATTTTATGTAATTAATTGAATAAAATATTATAAATTTAAGTTAAATATTATAAATATAAATTATTAGGTCCGCTCGGTGGTTTCGATGTTTCTTTTTAAATTTCTTAATGTGTCGTTCGCTGGTTGTCTGCGACTCGTTATTTACTCTAGCTTTCCTCCCCGCGTACTCGCGTAGTGATATTTCGAAGTTATTTATATTGATTATATCTCTATTTACCACCGCTATTTGAATTTCTTTATTGTAGTGACGTGCTAATTTTTCTATTAGATGCCGATCTGATATAATTGGGATATGCTGCCTGTATTGTAGTACAAATCGTTCCATGTACTGTATCGTGCTGAGAGACTCTTTAGGCTTAAATCGTCCATACTCCAGCTGATCACGAATGCGCTCTCTTTCTCACATTACATTATTCTCCTCAGCTTGTTTCTCAACTTCTTTATTTATTTCTTTTATATCTCTCTCTTTCTTCTTTTGTACTTCTCCAAGCTTTCCTTCCCACTTTTCTGATTGCTCTTGCAGATCTACCTTTACTTGGTTGATCTGGCCTTGCAGATTCTCGTTTATTGTTTCTATCTTTTCGTCGATTCTTTCTATGATTCTTTCTTCCCACTTTTCTAATCGTTTTTGGTATTCTTTACGTGTTTGCTTACACGCTTCTTCAATATGTTTTCTTGTTTCTTCATTTTGTTGTCTTTGTTCTTCCTTCATTTCGCCAGTATGCTTTCTTGTTTCTTCATTTTGTTGTCTTTGTTTTTCATTAATTTCTTCAATATGTTTTCTTTGTTTTTCATCCCTTTCTTCATTTTGTTTTCTTGTTTCTTCACTCTGTTGTCTGTGTTCTTCCTTCATTTGTTTCATAAATTCTATCACCATATTAAAGTTCATTTCGCGCGGTTCTGATTCCTGTCCCCACTCCCTACTTTGGTTAATTTCTTCGCTGGGGATTGCATTTACCTCACTTTCCATTGTGTTATTTTTGGATCCTTCCATACTCAACTGATTGTTTATGTCGAATTCCTGCTCCTGGTTTTCAGAACTCATATCTCTCGTAGCCATTTTTGTGCGTCTACGCGTAATCATTCAGGCACACTTAGAGATTAAATTTATTACTATTCTAGTTTACCTTAATTCGAACAAGTTAATAGTCACGCTGTCTGTCCTCTGCCCTAGCTTAAAACAAGAAAATACTACTTAGTATATCAAGCTGTGCGCTGTGGCTCCAAAAATAAGTCTAAAAATTTTCCCAGCGTAGTTACGCCAAATATAACTTTAAATTGTTATGCCCCACTAGTTACGGTGTCAAATGTAACTCTATTAATCATTGCTCGATGCTTTGTAACATATTATTATCATCAATTATTTTAAACATGATTTCTATCAATAAACAATTTATATATGAATGTCTCTATATCTCAGGGTTCCTTAGATTTTTATAAATAAACATGAACCACACTTACGTCTAGTCACTTATTGATATTACAATATAGATATATATTCCAAATGGATGCCTTTTAAGATATGATTAAATATTCTTACTCGAAATGACTCTAAGTTTTAATGTGTAGTTCTCAAAAACAAAATATATATACGTTAGTTCTTTTAGGAGGACAGACAGGTGTTAAGTACAATAGTAATTGGTGCATAAAATGTTACTGTTGGTACGAATATTCCTGTCTACGGCGCGCTGAGATACGGTGATCACATTTCGGCTCCCATGGTCCTCCTGGTAGTGTAGATTCCTTCCCTAGTCCTTTGCATCTAGTATCGTTTGGATGACTCTAGCAGTGGATGATTAATTAACACTTTAACCACTTCACTCTCACTAAGTATATCAGACTTCTCCTGATATTTACATTGTATAAGTACTGTACACTAGTTCACAACGGTTACTCTCGTTACGATAATTTACAGTTCGCAAACGACTTAATCCGTTTCAATAGTTTATCGCTAATAACACATGATAAGATTCAATTGTTTATTTTTCGAGTTACAAGCTAATAAAACTCTAGTTCTCACTTTCTTGATATTTGACTCCGTGACACAAACTGTTCGTTCATTTTGATTCTACGAGCTTTTATAATAGAGTTCTAAATGTTCAATCGTAAATCTTCTGTTGTCTTTGCATGCAATTCAGACAGAACAACCCTTGTATTATCTAATGTCCAGCTGCCACGTTAATTAGTTCACTCACCCCTGCTATAACTTTCTTGGTAAACCCTTTCTGGTGTTTTTGCTATCCCTTTAACTAGAATTACCCTTCTTCTCTTTAAGCGTCCAGCTGCACTTGTTAAATTAGTTTAATAACCTCATGTGTGGGTTTCTTAGTATTTCTAATTGTACGCCTCTCTGGCGTCTTTCTATGACATCAGCTAGAACACCCTTTAGTTTCGGTAAGCATCCAGTTGATTGTTGCTATCACCACGGTCGTGGTTTTCTTAGTATTTTCTCATTGTATTTTGTTCTGGCGTCTTCTGTGCCTTTCAGCCAGAACAATCCCTTTATTTCTCCAAGCTCCCAGCTGCACTTGTTAATTTAGTTCACTCACATCTGCTGTATTTTCCTGGTAAATTTTCTCTCTGTCGAACATCTGCTCTGTTAGATTTATGATATCTACAAACATCTGCACGTCGACGTTGAAGGCTGTTACACTCTTTTGTACTAACTCCTTTCATAGTTTCTCCACATACGTCAATGTCATTTCAAGCGCGGACAGATGGTTCCTCTTTTTTTTTCATTTTTAGCGTTATAACACTTCCATATTTTTACTTCTTTAACATCAGACGAAGCGATCCTTATAAAAATATGCACAATAAAATACATATTAGAAATGCCTACTGAGATTTATTTATTACAGTGTTTATAAAAACATTATTGTGATCATCCAAAAAAATCGATTTTGCAATTCCAGTAGAAATAATTGTTTTGAGGATATTTCTTTGATGTATTGATATTATAGTTTTGTTTTAGCATATGTACAAATGTGTAGCAAACGCGCGCTCGCCTCTCTCTTTCGCATGCTCTCTCTCTCTCTCTCTCTCTCTCTCTCTCTCTCTCTCTCTCTCTCTCTCTCTCTCTCTCTCTCTCTCTCTCTCTCTCTCTCTCTCTCTCTCTCTCCCTCCCCCCCCTCTCTCTCTCTCTCTCTCTCTCTCTCTCTCTCTCTCTCTCTCTCTCTCTTGCATACGCGCCCCCGCACTATAATAAATGTAATTTAGTAAGTGGCTTAGCAGTATAGTAAAAATTAGTGAATTAAACATAAACTGTAATATAAAAATAAAAAACAAAACCATATAGGCTATGTATAATCAATGGACAATAAAATCCAGGAATTAAAATTACATTAATTTTACAGTTTGTACTACATGAAAATTGAAATTTTTTTTTATTAAATAGAATAATATAATAAATATTAAAATACGATTACGTTAAGGTAATATCTGCACGTAGACGCTAGTTATGCGTCTTTGCGATTCTGTGACGTAGTAGTCATGGTTACCATGGCAACCACTGTTGGCTGAGAGAATGAAATACTGCTAAGGGAAGAATTAGGCACAGCTGAGCCCAGCCGTACCTTTCTTGGCTGAATTCGTTTATTACTGGCGTTAGATTGTTCTAACAGTGGAGTGCAGCTGTGTCATTTAATGAAATATCTCTTCTAATTAATATAACAATACCAATATTAATATGCTTTCACTGCAAGCATAAATTATTTTTCAATTTGTATAAACCACGTTTCTCAATATGATCCGCTTGAACAGAAGCTTAATCTTAATCTTTTAATTAATACGTATATTTTAATGATTGCGTTTTTAATTTCAAAATGGGACCAGACCACGATTTTGTGTACTGTTTACTGGAAACTCCTTTCTCCATATGGAAAAAGTTGATAAAGAAGACTTATTCCAATACAACAGCCTCAACTAGCCTGGCTGTTGTTTAGGTTGTCTACAGCCTCAACTAACCTTTCTTCCATTAGCCACGTTAGTTCTACTTAATAGTAAACCACAACACACACGAAATTGTCAGAACTCATGGTACGTTAATTATCCTTGGCTATGTGTAAGTTGTATTTTTTAAAACTTTTAATTGCCTTTTAATTGGTGTTAAGAAAGATGCGTGGAATTCAGTCGGTTTTGACAGTAGGCCAATATAAACTGCAACACGTTCATTTCAAAACCATGACGGTTCTTTAGAACATAAAAAAAAAACTCAGTCAGATTACAAGAATTAAAAAGGAACTAACGTCGGGTATCAGACGCTCTGAGAGAAAACACTTGTCAGTTAGTTTCAAAATTTAATGAAAATGTCCGATTGAATAGACTTTTATCGCTGTTTACTAATCAATAATGTCTAAACAAGAGTTAGTGTTTAGGGGCCACAGTAAAGCTACCGATTTGCCAAATAGGGTAGCCCACCACCTGAATTTTGTTCTGGAACAGAGTATTTGTAAGTTACAAAAGTGCACAATTTTCTTTGCTTCACTCCACCTTTTACTCATCACTCTACTAAGAGAACTTATGTGGCCGAGAGTACAATAGGCAGGTGAATAATGTCCGGTTTTGAAACTACGTTGTCCTCCCTTAGCAAGTTTTCAGTGTTATCATTCAAGATTGGGATGGTCAGATTTTCAAAAAAGTAATTGAGTATATGGAATCAGACGTACTGTCAATATAAACCTTCCTGTAAAGGGTTTCTGCATGATTTCAAAATTTTTGAATTTGCCATCCTGGCAGTTATATTTAATGGTTTATTTGAAGTTGTCAACATTTTACACAACTTTCTTAAAAAAATCTTCAGTTGGTGATTACTGCATTTGCAAAATCAAAGAATCAAGGGAATTATTCTTAAAAAGAGAATTGACGAAACATTTCAAAAGTATTTCGAAAGGTAATGAATGATCTCGACTCCAAACAAAAGAAGATATAGGCCTATATGTGGAATAAATGTTCTCTTTCATAAAATTTTGGGCATCGTTATAATGGAAATTGATGTAAGACTTCAGGATATAATAAAACTACAGTGCCTTTCTCTTGGAGACAACACTAAACTTGAACTTTTCTCAAAACAGTTTCTTATAGATGCCCTGGAAAGCTTGAAATATTCTTATTCTTCAATATGATTCTAACTTTACTTTTAACTGCTAACTATGTAGGACAAAGTTTTTTGTACCTAAAATGTATCAAAACGTATTTGCGCAATACAAATACTGTCCCAAGAAACGGTAACTGAACTGACAACCATTTCTTTGGAGAAAAAACTGTTGTCATCAGGTACAAACAGGGCCATTCTATGACGATATTATTGGCTGCTATACTTCTCGGAAAGACAGGAGGTTGGCTTGATTTTTAAAAATTAACTTTGGGGTAAGTATACACCAGTTTGCAAATGGCTGTATGCTAATTAATTAACTTTGAGGTAAGTACACGCCAGTTTGCAAATGGCTGTATGCTAATTAATTAACTTTGAGGTAAGTACACACCAGTTAGCAAATGGCTGTATGCTAATTAATTAACTTTGAGGTAAGTACACACCAGTTTGCAAATGGCTGTATGCTAATTAATTTATTTTATGTTTCCTCATCGTTATTTGTTGACATATTGACATCCTTGGCCTAGAAGTTATAATTAGAATTAAAGTCAGTTTACCATTAATGTGAACCAGTGGTGCCGATCCCCCCCAAGCCCTATGTCGCTTCCCCCCCCAACTCCAGGCTCGATTACTGAAAAAAAAAAAAAAAAAAAAAAAAAGCTCTTTTTATGATGGATCACAATTTAGCATTTTCAGTAAAACGTGATTAGTTTTACAGTATACAGTATCAAATCTCAATCACTTCATTGGAAAAATACTTAGATTTACAACTTTAATGCCTTACTTAAATTTGTTCCCTTAATAAAATGTTATAAACAATTCCGTCCTTTTATAGACTTTAGTGTACTAAAACATAGTAGAAAGCAAGATAATTAAAAAATCTAAACGCAAATTTCTATTGCACACTGTACTTTATTAATACAGTAAGTAAAAAAAAAAAAAATGGATTTCAAAATTACATTATAAATAAATCTATATCTATCTATCTACTATAATATTTTAAGCTTACAATCACAACATTTTTGTTATCTGAAGTTGAAATATTATATTATATATATATGTATGGTATATCACGTGATGAGACATCCACGAATCGGGATGCTTTCACTTGTGCGGACTTTTTGCGTGCGAGGGAATTTTGAAAAACACAAAGTTCGATGTTATTGTTTTGGACTTGTAAACAAGGTCGTTTATTAGTTGTTTATGCTGCAATTTATTTCTTAACGAAGGAAATTCGTAACTTTTGGGTTAAAAAGGTAATTGTAACTAAATATAACAAAATATTTCTCAAAACAATAAAATCGAACTTTGTGTTTTCCAAAATTTCCACTTTATATAAAAATCCCTCCTTAAGGCGTTTGAACAAAGCGTTGTTTTTCCCAATCAAACGTCTTAACTTTATTTTTGTCAAAATTATTAGTGTGCAAGTCCAAAACAATAAAATCGAACTTTGTGTTTTTCAAAATTCCCTCGCACACAAAAAGTCCGCACATGTGAAAGCACCCTCGTAGTATAATATTTTAGTGTACAAAATAAAGCTTTATATGTAAATTTATCAAATAAGCGATTATTTGAAAATAAATTTAGATAAATAAGGAAAGTGAGACTGCTCAAGTTGTACACGAGAAAATTTTTTGAAGCAGCAAAATAATTAAAGAATTTTAGGTCGTTTGAAAGCGTCTGTTCCACCTACGTAGGGAACTTCCATTCGCTTTCAAACGATCTAATTTTCTTTAAGTATTTATGACTTCAAAAAATTGTTTAGCCTACAACTTGACCAGTCTCGCCTTCTTTGTTTTTCAATATGTATTTACAAATAATCGCTTTTTTAATAAATTAAAATATAAAGCTGTAGTTTGTACACTAAAATTATTGTACTGTGATTTGTGGATGTCTCATCACGTGATACACCATGCAGCCCCCTTAAGCAAGCTTTGACGCAAATTGCGACCAGGAAATACGTTCTCACATTGTATTCGGTATTTTTAGTAATAGTAAATTTCATACAACAGTAAAAAAAAATCCCCCCCAAAAATTTTTCAAATGTCGCCAATGGCGACACGATACCCCCCTGTAGGCACCCCTGATGTGAACTACGTAAATGACTGTAGGCCTATTGTATAATAATACATTTTTAATAAATATGTAAACCAGTTTATTTTCACCTAGCAGCTATTTCAAAATAATTATGTTAAGTTAAAATAATTGACAGTTAATATTAGTAACAATATTTAGAGACACTATTTTCATATTGGCCTTCTGTTAAGTTAGTTACCCTCCCCCCTTCCGCAACACGATTACTAAGTAGCTTCACATGGCTGGAGTCATGAGCCGCCATTGGTTCAATGTGGCTGCAATGCAGTAACAGTTTAAACAGCAGACTATACCGATTTCTTTGGTATTTAATAACTTATTTCATTGTTTCAACATTGCGATACATACTACATTATTTAAGGTGTAATGAATGTGTTTTGTTATAGTGTCCATTACCTTCCTCTTGATTGTTATTCCGATAGTTGACATGCATTGACCTTACTTGGTGCTTGTCATGAATTGCATTATCAGTAGGATGACAGTGTTCTAGAGCTGTGCAGATATTACTCGACTAAGTAGAACTTTCCTGTCAACATTTCACCACACTGGTGATTGACCTTGTGACGACAGAAGGAGTGGTTGATAGGTCAACAATGGTCATCCGCAGATGCCCATGCTTGTTTCTGAATTGGGAGGGGCTTCCATTGGTGAAGCTTCCTGAAGGGAAAGATAAGCTGGAATTAAACGGAACATCGGAGCAGGAAGAAAAAACACACCAGAAGAACAGAGAATAAAAGGCTCTAGTTGGCAAAACACTAGCTGCAGGAACAGTAAACGTTACTGAAGAGGATGCTATGCTGGAGGTTGAAGCCCTCCGATAACGGTTTTAATCTTAATTTTGTTATGTGCTTTAACAAAATGCTCCATTTGGTATTTGATGATGAAAAAAATACATACAACTCCTGAACGAGGTTAAAAAATTCCACAGATTCGAAACTTATTTTAACTGCATCGGTCACAACAAGGTTCAGGCTATGGGCAGAACAGGGAATGAAAAATGCTCGGGAATATTTAATAAAAATCTTTTTTTGTAAGCCAATGTGCTTACCACGCATATTAGCTCATTATCATAACCTTGTCCATGCAGGTTATTCATATCCAATTTTAACTTCTCCATTATGTTCACTATAGATTCAAACAGTCCTTGCCCAGTCACATAAGTAACAGGACAAAATCCTGAGAAGTGTTCAAATATTTTAACTGGTGCAAAACTAGAAACACGTCTAATTACAACTGTGATTTGTTCCGTGTGTGTTATATCGGGCATACAATCTAAAATAATGGAGAAGTATTTTGATTCTCGTATTCGATTTAATATCTCTTCTTGAACAGAAGTGGCAAGTAGTACTATAACCTCATTTTGATGTTCCCATTCCAAATAATGTGGCATATGAATGCAGTTTTTAGATTATATGCGGGGGCGTAGGTGTTCTGATAATACAGCGTCAGATTGGGAAATCATTTGGATTCAGTGGCATATGCTGAGTTCGAGACCTGGGCTAGCTCACCTTAGAATTGAAGAAAATGCACTGGAGGGGGTCCCCCTCGTTCATATTTCAAGCTTTTTGAAGTGATGTGTTGTTGTGACACCATGCCAATGCATTCTAACTTATATAATAATGACTGATACTTCAACAATAATTATGAAATGGCATCATTAGAAAGACAAAAGCAAGCAAAGAACTTCAGTACTTCATTTATTTATTTATTGCATACATTTGTTCCGCAGAAGCCACTAGGGCCGGATGGCGGTAGTGAAACAAATAAAAGATTACAAAAAGCAAGAACTATATCATTACATCACGAGGAAATAATATATAATTATACTGAAGAAAGTTTGACTTACTTCGACGACGGCTCTGTGTAGACTTATTTGAACAAGAACTCCATTCTTCTCTCCTTTTGTGTGAATTTCAGGATTACACTTTCATAAAATGTTTCTTCTGACCACTTTTTCATATTAAGAAGAATGTTTTTCTCAATAGATATAACAGCCAAGTTGCTTAACCGGACTTGTCCTTGTGTGGCTCTGAGGTAAGTCTTAATCCTCTTTAGAGCGGAGAAACTTCTTTCAACAGTTGCAGTTGTAGATGGAAATGTCAATGTTAATTCTGCTAGTTTGTACACTTCACTAAACACTATGTCCAAATTATTGAGTTTCATATAAATAGTAATCTCATTCACTGATTTTTTCTTATACTCATCTAGAGTATAAAGCACATTTAGTTCATTTTTGAGGCGAACAATGTCAAAGTATGAACTATATGGTTCTTTAAGTTCTGTCATCAGATTTTGTGGGAAACTTTTACAAAATGTATCAAAATTGTTTGAATCCAATAAAGACACGAATTTAAGATCCTTTTGGGACTCAAACCTGAATTTTATCTGGGACATCACTGTGTCCAGAATTTCGTTAAAAATACGCTGCCATTTGGAACGGTCATCATTTCTCTGTCTTTTGTGTCTTGGTTCATATTCTTTATCTTCATATTCAGAATTACTTGTAGCTTCTGTCCATACAAGATCAAAATCCTCATATCTAATTTTCTGCAGAGTATCATAGAATTCATTGACTTTGTTCATGCAGTAAGAAATGTCCAAACATTTTTTTTGCATTATGTCAAAAAGAACATCAGAAATTGCAAATATTTTGCTGAAACTAAGAAGAAGAAATCTAGTGTAAAAAACAAACAAAGCCTGAAGCAGTATTCACTTCTTCACCTGTCCAGTCACCGGGTTCATCTTCTATTGATGAAAAGAACATGATAAGAGGCCTTCTATATTCTTTGACAGTATTTACAAGCCTTGATGAGAAATTCCACCTTGTTGGTGCCACTCTCGGTAGTTTCTTCTCCATAAAGTTTTTTAGAGCAGTTGTGCGGACTGTAGAATGTGAAAAAAAGCTAGGTATTCCTGATAAAGTGATGAAAAACCGTTTACATTCTGCTACAAAATTTGTAGACTTTGACAAAACCAAATTCAGCCTGTGACTACAGCAATGAATAAAAGTTGCTGATGGGTACTTATTTTTCACCAAGGTTTGAAGTCCAGACACATGGCCGGCCATAACAGCTGCTCCATCGAAAGTTTGGGCTATAAGTTTTTTTGAACATTCTAAAACATCCACAACCTTGGTGACATGTTGGAACAATCCTTGTGCAGTTCGGTCTAAACTGACATCAGTGAAGTGCAAAAATCGTTCCTGACAGTTTCCTTCATTATCGACAAATCGTAAAACTGTTGATAATTGACTTTTATTGGTTACGTCAGTTGTCTCGTCAAGTAATATTGCAACGAATGTTGGATTAGATATTTCTGATTTGATTTTGTCTGTAATTACGCTACCTACTGCGTCAAATCATTTTGTATTACCGGTGACGTTCCTCTAAAAATTGTTGCGGTTTTTAAATGGTTCGCTATTGTTTGCTCATACGTTGATAAAAATTCCAAAAGTTCTATGTACATGCCTTTATTTGTTGAATCGCTAGACTCATTGTGGCCCCTAAATGGACATTCTTGCTTCCCTAGGAATATTACTGCGTCAATCAGTCTTCTTAAAACAATTCTATTTTCCTTTACTTTTTCATTATGTAGACTGTCAGCAATCTTTTTCTGTAAATTAAGGGAATGATCGATTCTTTGAAAACCGAATGTCTGTAACGTATTGAATGCTCGTATATGAGTAAGTGATTTTTGATGTTTATCACAAGCCGTTACCAAATAATTTAAATTACTAAATCCTGTCTTATTCCAAGGACTTGTATCGGTGCAAAAAAGCAAACACGCCCAGCAGTACAATTTATTAGTTGTACTCGATCCAGTTAACCAAGGGTATTTTTTGTAGTTGGCCTCACTAAAACATCTAGTATACACTCTGTTCTTTTCTTTATGTTCACTTTTAAGTTCTAGAAGGGATGGCTGAGGCCTACCTATCTTTACAATTTGAAGCTTATCCTCATACGGAAGCTGAGCAAATTGTGTCTTTGTCAATAGTTTATTAACTATATCACTCATCTTAATTTATTATTCAAACCGCACAGCACAAAATATCATTCACAAAATTATAACTAATTTTAAAATGAATCACTGCTTTGCGTGCCACACGGCCTACTGTCTCACACTGTTGGCTAGCTCTCCAACAAGCGTCTACTCAACCAATATCCAAGCTGAGGAGCGACCAATCTGGCGACGTGGTGGGGGCACTGGAGGGGCGAGCGAAGGTGCGTCCCATCACATCTGTTAACTGTACGGGCAGACGCTGCTTGTGTGATACATTTGCATTCTGGGCTGACAAGCGTCTGCCCGTACGATTAATAGATGGGATGGGATGCGGCTGCTTTCTATCCGAGTCTTTATAGACTTGACGATAAACCTGTAGCTTATTTTCAGTTTGTTTAGCTGTGTGCGGTCTTCCTACGTGTGTTCTCTCGTAAGCAGAAATACTTACAATATCTTATGTAATCGTTCAGCGCTACAGAATGCGAATGTTTCATACTTTTGTCTATTTATTTGAAAGATCGTGCTAAGGATCCACTGTTATGTATTTTTAAACTTAATATGTGACGTTTTAAATTATACTGGTGAATTGTTGTATAAGTGCACATATCACATTTATAAATTTGTTTTGGCTCAGTAGAATGGGTTGATTTGATGTGTCGCTGCAAATTATTTTTTTGGGAATACTGTTTGTTACACAAAGTGCAAGTAAATGTAGCTGTTTCAATTTGCTCCACTTTGGCATTTCTTTTGTGAACAATTCTAATATGCCGTTTACAATAAGAACTCTTACTGAACTCTTTGCTGCATAAATCACATTTTACGGCAGTAGTACTCATCTGAAAATAAACATAGCATTGTTTTCATTGAACTTAAATTTAATAAGCAAATTTCAGATGAAACGGTAACAACTAAACTTTATTTATTCTTCCCATAATGGTCCTGTATTTTGTTTAATATACTTTCTGAAGTGACAGTTTGGGAATACAGTACTGCTGCATTGTGCTATTCTACCACATGTTCCACTTCTGGCAGCTGGGTTCTAACAGCAGATTATTGTTCAGATTAAAAGTTGTGCACGCGTGCGCACACACGCACGCACATACACACATAGTATTCTTAACTGCCCATTAAACAAAACATTAAATTTTGTTTCTAAAAATAACTAAAAATTACAAATGTCTACAAGATAATTCTTCTTATTCTCTTTTCTTTCAAACATTAGGCCTGCTGCCTGTTATGCTTTTGACCATGGCAGAACTGACATTTCACCACTGCCAGAGAGAAATAAGCTACATAGCAACTGTGTGTGTGTGTGTGGGGCCCAGACGCCAGACAAGACTGCTGTATTATCCTCAGCAATATGGGTGTGCAGGCAGACTGACTAATTTTTGTTTAGTAAAGTAACAGTATTATAGAGCAATCATACAATAAATAGTATAAATTCCACACAGTTAAATGTGTGTTATAATTTCTTTTAGTCTAACAGCTAGATGGATTTTTACACTTTTTTCAAATTATTGATTCCATTTTTGAGCCATGGGGTCAAAGAATTTTGAAATTTCTAAAACTGTACAGTATATTCAGATTTTCGTTAAAATTCTCTTTAATCGATGTCCCACATGGAATTTGTGATTTTGTCAAACTTTTGCCCCACTTTTTGAAACCTGGTGTCCCAAAATTTGAAATGTACAAAAAATAATACTATATTTGTATACACTAATTTTAGTTCTATTGGCAAACAAACTAGAAGAAGGAATACTCAGATCTTTTGTTAGTCACTTTTTTTTTTTAAATAGTGTTTTGAGGAGGAAAGAATGGTTAGACTTGTGAATTATATTGTTCATCTTGCTGTATAAGGAAAAGTCAAGAACTACTTTTACAAGAAATTGTGTGGTTGTAACAGGAATTTTACATTTCCCTGGAACGAATCCAATTGTTATCTCACTGAAATGTATTTCAGTTGTGAAAGCATTACATATCAAGTAACTGAATGTAATGAGAATGCGCACACACACACACACAGTGTACTTATTTGTTACTTGTTTGTTCCATAACATTGATTACAATTGCAGCAAAATTGATCAAAATGACATCAAATACATGGACATGTATACATGTACTACCCTCAAAACACGAAAAAAGTAATTTTTCGAAAAGTTTCTGTGTGTAGATTTTTTTCTATGGCCAACGATAACAGCCGCAAATTCAAACAGAATCAAATAATTTTTTGCACACAGCCCTGAATTGTAGAGTTCTCAGGACCTATTGATTTTGGTGAAGATCAGTTAAGAGAAAGCAGTAGTTTACCTGCAACATTTAATGTTTTAATAAGGGTAATTTTTTCTATGACGAACGATAACTGCCGTAAAGTCAAACAGAATCAAATAATTTTTTGCATACGTCCCTAATGTGTAGAGCACTCAAGGTCTTTTGATTTTGGTGAAGATCGGTGGAGAAGAAGGGGTAGTTTACCTGCAACGTTTTATGTTTTTATATGTGTAGTACATTATCGGCAACAAAGAAGTAGTTTAGTGTAAAAATTTCTTCCCGGGCTGTTTGAGCAAAGTACAATGTTATCTGCAAAACCAGACGTTTCGGCAGTGCCATCGACTGTCATCATGAGTGAAAATCGAGTGCGATAATGTAAGGTGGTATACGTTAGTGACCACACAGTACTGTGGTCAGGCTGAATCTATAAGTAGAAAGAAGTAGTTTCTGTGGAAATATTTCATTTCCATTATGATTTTAAATATAAACCTTTGAACATGGAAGTAATGTATGGTTCTCCATACAGATATTTTAATTGCTTTTAGTTTTACATTTGATATGTAAACGCATCAAGACAGAAATAATCGCTGCTGATATTGAGTTTAGCAATTTAACATGATAATGTTTGTTATATAGTAAATATATTTGTAATATAATTATTTAGAAAACATGATAGAAGACAATTCTTACCTTTAACTTGGTTACACAAGCACGCATCCAAAATAGATACAAAAGCGCGCGCGGTAAAAACTTACCAAAATCAGCTGAGCCCGCCAGGTGACACGTGTGTCGGTGTCACGGTCGGTTAGGCACTTTCCCCTCCAGTGCCCCCACCACGTCGCCAGATTGGTCGCTCCTCAGCTTGGATATTGGTTGAGTAGACGCTTTTAGCTCTCCAAGGAGCGAAGCCTAGCCTACGAAAACGTCACTGCCCCCACCAAGTCCCTCACCGTTGTCATAGCAACGCCATTGAATCGTGACGAGGAAAGGCTTCGCAAGTAACTGAGTAAAGCAAGTTGCAGCGATTCAGGCGCCGTTATATGCGAAGTTGTATTGTCTATAATTAGTAATTACGTTACTACGAAACAGAAGTAAACACGTGAGGGAAACACGTCTGACTTCGATAAAATGAACAATTTTATGCAAATTCCTAATAGATTTTTTTGTGCTTTAATCTTTGGGCTTCGCAGCTAGCCTAGCTAGCCTAGAATATACGCCCCTGTTTGGATTAATTGTAGATAATTTCCATTATTTGGTTCAAACAGTTTATTTGACTTCTAAACGCCAAACATTGTTTAGATAAGAATTTTACAATTAACAGCAGCATTTCTATAACAGCCCGCCAATGATTTTTGTCTAATTCATAAAGTCTCTGGCTACCAGAATCAACTGTCAATCCCTTCTTCAACGCTGTCATTAAATCATGCATTTTTGAGTGTTTTTTTGTTTGGCTTGTACTAGATTCGTGTTTTCTTAAAATCATAGCTAATGTTGCAATCATTTACTCCCTTAGCCCCGTACAATAAATGTTCTCAAATTTCACCTACAATGTTATAAAATAGTTTGCAGGAAGCACAAAATACACTATTCAGTGAAGTAGAATACAGCAACCAAGGACGATGAATTTATGCATGATTGTTTAAAGTACGGTAATAAGTTTCTGAAAATTTCCTGTTACTTTTATCTCTCGGAAAGGTAAAGTTGGAGGAAAGTTTTCCACTACAAATTGAGCTTCATTTGGAGTCATTTTACTGGCCATTTCCTGGGATCATCTAAAACAAGACGAAAAGTGGACTTTGATGAATCAACAAGCGAAAATTCCGTATCTACTTCTACTTCTGCTTCATTATTTGTAGTTACCTCAGCTGTCATATCCTTTGTTTGAGGACTGCCCCGTTTCTCAGCCTCTTCCTCACTCACTTTCTCACTTTCTTCAAATTCAAATTGTTTTGAAGTTGAAGCACGAACGTTTACACCTTCATTCTCACCAGTTTTTGGACGCTTAGTTTCACTTTCACTGGTATCAGCTAAAAATGTTTCTAACGCACCACTTAACTTCTGTTGTTCAATTTCGCCTTTCATTTTTGTTTATATTGAAAGCCCGACAAGCGTTTCGTTTTTCTGTCAGACATTTTTATATTACGAATATAAACCGTATACAAATACGACACGTCTCAGAATTACACCGCCAGACCGTGACCAAAACAAGACCGTACTTGAAAACGTCTTAAGCATAACTAACAAATTTCTGTTACTGCTTACAAACTGCTGTTTGTTTTGAATACAAGTTGACAGTCCAAAAGGCGCCCGTTCGTCAAACAAAACATAAATAATTTCTTATCTTATCGGTTAGGTACTTAATATAGTTTGGCAGTGTCGACATGCACGCGCCTGTCTACAAAACCACAAAGAAACCGCAGATATAACTCATATATAAATGTCGCGAAACAACACCTATACGCTTTCTTGGTAGTCAAAACAAAGGCTGATGCCAGTACACTGGGGCAATGCTAACAAAACAAACATAAAGAACAACTCAATAAACGCTAATGTCATACCTAGACCTAGTCGGTATTAGGCCTAATTGTTTTAATTTATTTAGCAATATCTACTGATGAATATGGCAGTCTACGGTAGTCCCTTTGGTATGGCCGCCCGTGTGCGGTGCACATTTCGCACATATGGTAGCGGCGGCCTTGAGTCTCCGTAATCTGATTCCGGGTGTAGGTTCCAGGTCTTATAAATAAACTTCACCGTCGTAACCTGGCGAATCCATTTTGTTTTAATATGCAATATTCCAAGTACTTCAACGCATATAACAGGGCGTCGCCTCGTAAAAATTGATTTGCATCTCTTCGGAACGTTTTCCCTTATTAATTCAAGCACAGCCTAGAATATGATAGCGTGATACTTGTTCGGGCACTAAATTTCAAACCTCACGTTAGGGGTGCCTTTAAAGCCATCACCAAAGCTTATGTTGTGTCGAGAAAACTTGGAGAGGTAATACCTTTCTTCGGGTTGACCGGACACCGGTCCTCACAAGTCCCTAGAGTTGCATGAAGTGATATTACCTCCCCACGGACCCTTAGTTTCCCCCCAGCCAAGATCGTATTGCGTGGTGAAGAGCTGCACTGTACGAGAGACCTTGCTGCCGCAGAACAGTACGGACCTACAGTTAAATTTTTACTGGAGAGGAATTGACGTTTGTCTGCAAATGAGTGGGGAAGAGGTGTTAAGAACGGTCTGATTGGCCGAAACTATACAGCACAGTGTTCTGTAAGTATCTAGCCACAGCATGACCATAAAGTAGTAAGATTGCCACTGTATCATTGTCATTTTAAACCCATTGAGTTAATTTGGGCACAAGTAAAGGGATATGTAGCAAGAAATAAGACTTTTACAGGAACTGAAGTAGAAAAATTGATCGTGAGGGTATTACGAATGTTACTACAGACGACTGGGGAAAAGCAATGATGCATACAAAGAAAGTGATTGACGAAGCATGGAGCAACGAAGGAATATTAGAAGACGCCGTGGAACAATTGGTAATAAATTTGGCCACAGAATCCAGAGACTCGAGTGACTCTGGTAGCGACATAAGTGGTGTAACACCTTTAGATTAACGACACAGGCGGAAAACTACAGACAGGTAATAATAATTTTATTTTCAGTTTTGTTTGTGTGGTAGGCCTACAAGTAACAAAAACAAAACATTGACTCATATTTTGCTGTCTTATATTTTTTATTATTGTTAATTTTTACTTTATTTACTCATATTTATACACTAAGTTGATGACTGCACATTGTCCCATTTATCGTTAAATCAAAAAATTAAAGATACTGAACATTTGAAGTTAATTAAAAAAACACTGAAGTTAGTTAAGTTCTAGTTTATTATTCTCGTAAGAATTCACATTTTTAGTTTAGGAATTATCTGTAGTTACAACTGGATAAATATTCGTTTTTAAGTAGGTGAATACATAAATATTGCGCGTACTGGATTTGTTTTGTCTGCGCGAAGTATGTTTTGAGTGAATGCAGTAACGAAACGCTTGGGCGACATTCAGCAGAAACACGTGGTTACGAAGTGGCAACATGGTGATGACATCATTGCAAACGTCAATCTCTCTCCTGTAAAATTTCCAGTATAGATCGATTATGATTGATAAACGTTCCTGATGGAGGGCACCAGTATCTAAGTTAAAGACAGTGGATCGTGGATCGGCTTAACTTTCACCTATTACAGATGACATTTATATTTTGATTTATTCTGCAATGATACTACGGCGTAGAATTGTCCCATGAACGCTCATATGGGCAAATACGCCTGTCTTAATAACTATGTTCTATGAATGAAGTATTGCGACTGAGAGAGAGAGAAGACGCTTATGCACCAGGTTAACAATAAAATTTAGCTGGTCAACTAGATCTCTTCCAATTTTCCTTAAAATGTTAGACACGGACAACAATCTCATTCGTTCGACGGGAATCTGCATTCAGCGGTTACCCGTTGTTTCAGTGTCATACACATCACACACCAAAAACTGAATAATTTATCAGCCTAACTGGGAATGCCTTATTATCTGATAAACTGCCAGCCTAATTAGCACGTGGTATATTATTTTTCTAAATACTGACCTAATTTTAGACTTATAGCAAACAACAAATTAGAAATAAGCAACTGACTTA
Source organism: Magicicada septendecula (assembly GCA_034769895.1). Classification (NCBI taxonomy): domain Eukaryota; kingdom Metazoa; phylum Arthropoda; class Insecta; order Hemiptera; family Cicadidae; genus Magicicada; species Magicicada septendecula. Next base: position 411,214,332 of record CM068368.1, on the reverse strand, counting down.
CAGCTGATTTCATTTTGAGCTGATTTGATCGGACGCCAAATTGGTAGTTTATGCTTTTTCTTTTTTTTTTTTTAATTTTATTTATTTATAAGGTCGCTGCAACAGCAACGGTCATTAGCGACCACACAAATGAATTTGTACAGATTCTTAAACAGATGTGTTAACATATATTAAATATTTGTTTAAATACCAAATAGTGTAAACAAATGAGATAGATAAATATTTAACAAAAAACAGTATTAGTTTAACTGATGCAAAATAAAATTAGAAATATTAACCCCCCACAACACAAACAATATAAATGCACATCATGCACATAAATAAATATAACTAAATGTACATATAATAAATATAACTCTAAATAACAAAATATAACAACTATATAACAATAAGTCATAATAACATATCGATCCATTAACTTAATTACATAATTTTTAATGTTCTTATAATTTTCTTAGTTCGTACCTATATTGCTGTTAACAACTGAATCTCCTTTAAGAGAAGTATGTTGGCGGCTGCAGTCTTGTCATTTAAACTTTTTCACACATCTGCAGGGATATTAAATTTGTTTCGTAGATGTTGAAGAGCAGGGCACTCTGAAACGAGATGGAAAGCTGACAAAAAGTGCCACAGAGATTACATCTCGCAGGAGGCTCCCTTGTGAAAATGTACTTGTGAGTCAGTAGCATGTGGCCGATGCGGAGTCTTGTTACGACCACTTAATTTCTCCTGGAGTCTGTAGCAAGTGAGTGCTGCTCGTAAATATTTTTCCTCACTAGGAATAGCTTGGCGGGTGGTGACTTAAGCCATTCATCATTCCAGTACTCCAGAAGTTTTAAATGCAGATATTTCTTAAGGTCATTGTGGGATAGTTTGTGAGGATGATATTGAGTCAACGTAGCAGTTTTCGCACCCCTATCAGCCATCTCGTTGCCCTTAATTCCGATGTGCGATGGTATCCAACTGAAAATAATTTCCTTGCACTGTCTAGTTGAGATATCAAGGGTTATGTTACTTATGTCTTGAATAATGGGTTCTTTGCTGTCCTCCTGCTGCAGACTATCTAAAACACTTCGAGAATCTGAGAAGATAATATACTTGGAGCCCATGGAACCTTTTATTATTTCCAGTGCTGAACGAATTGCATATGATTCGCAGAAAAAAACCGAGCAGACCCCGTTCAACCTGAATAAGTCATGTCCAGATAATATTACTGCACATCCATTGTTTTCGTCTGAGCGAGAACCATCCGTGAACCCATGAGTGTACTCTGTGTATTTATCAAGTTTTTCGTAGAACTTAGACAAGAAAATGTACGGAGTTGTAGTAGTTTTGGGGATTCTGAGATTATGTTATCAAATTTGAGAGGTTTACGACACCAAGGAGGCTCTGATGGATGTTGCTGGGTGAAAACAGAAGGAAAATGAGTGTTTAATTTGCGTAGGTAGATATTAATACGTTCATAAAATGGTTTGGGTAAGGTTGGGCGTTTAGCAAATTTGTCGCTGTTCCTATTTGAGAACACATTAAGACTTACAGGGTTATCAGGATTTGAAGCTGCTCTTGTGGCAAATGACAGACAGAGTTTTATTCTTCTTATTCTAAGCGGATATTCATGAGACTCGGCTAGAATGCTGTTAATCGGGCTAGTTCTAAACGCTCCTAGGGCCAGGCGTAGGGCGGATGTATGTATGGTCTCCAGAGATTTTAAAATGGTTTGTTTAGCTGAGTCATATATTATTGCCCGTAATCCATTTTTGACCTTATAAAGGCTTTGTAGGTGTTCATGATTACGTCTTTGCTGGCACCCCAGTTGCATGATGCGATTGATTTAATAAGGTTCATTCTCCTTAAATATTGTAACTAGACCCTGTATGCGGTCTTTACAAAAAAAGATAATAAAGAAAAAAAAATTTTATTTAAAAAAAAAAAAAAATTTTATGTTTTAATAGATGTCTGTAATTAAGAAATAATCCTGTTCCAATGCTTTAGTAAAAATTTTAATAATTAAGAAGGTATTTATTAATTATTTAGCACTTCTTGAAGATCTAAACAAAGTCCGGAGTTAATCAGATTAACTCCGGTCAGCAATCGATTTATGATTTTTCGTGCTGGTCCAATATCTCACTTTCTAAAATATTTTCTTTTTCTGGAAGTCTCGTTGCATTAATAAATAAACCTTAAATTAGCATGTGAAATAATTTATATATACAAACAATTGGAATAAATGGATTTATTAACAAATTTAAGAAAGGATCGATGTTTAATCGATTGTGAGCAATTGTCGACTCCGTCTCAGGAAATAATCGATTTGTTCATACAGTTGAAAAAATTATTACAAGTATTATAAAAAAGGTTCTTGGAGAGATTATATTATTAATAGTCAGAGAAGGGTAAACGAGAAAGTATAACATTTACAAATAAAGTGGTTTCAATAATTATTATCTAACAATATTTGAATAATCCTTATATAATGTTTAAAAAATTGAATTGTCAAACCATATGTAGACTATGACGTCAGGCGATGTTGGATGCATTGATTTGCATTTTCAAGATGGCCGCTCGAAAATATGTCGAGATTAAACGCCAATGTTGTCGCGAGAAAATCTCACTGCAAAATTATCTTCATATATGTTTTAAATGTCCCCGCACTGGTGTAATCTGTCTAATATGTTGTTTGGTGTGTTCTGCAGAAGTGTTCCGTGTATACTGTTGTTAATTATGTTATTTTATTTGTGTTCACTTCTGTTGGTTAACTACTCAAAAAGCGGTTATGAGTTGTAGCGTGAATTATCACAAATATATTGTTTTACTGTTTTAAATCACTTGTATCTTGTAGTGTGGTGTTATGTTTCACTATTGTCGTTAAAGTTTAATTTGTTTTTACTGTAAAAGTGTTTGTTTAACGTAACTCCCGTTCCACTGAATTCACTAGACAACCTTATTACTCTTTTCTACACGGTTATAAGGAACGTTATATTACATGAACTGTTCAGTTTGATCATTAACAAAGAACTAACTAACTTCCTTCACGTTAGTCAAAATCTGGCCCAGTTAATCTTTGAAAAAGTATTGTTAAAATATTTCGATTTCCCATACACATGATACAAAAATACATTATATATGGAATTTATTTAGTTTATTCATCACCTTCATGAATTATGAACCTTATCATTGGTTTAATTATCTCATTCTCTTTAAGTTGATATATTATAGTCCATATCTGTTAACATTTTTGTGGAAATTACCAAATTTCTTTCTTTTTGGAAATCTAGGCTCAAAAACTGGTTTCCGCCTTCATATAAATTTTCTGCCATTTTAATTGTTATTAATACCATTATAATAAATTTCAAATAGTCATATTTCTCTTTTTTTCCTTAATTATATATAAATTGAACCTTTGAACTGGTTTTTTGTGATAATCTTTGAATTTAACACTCCTCCTTAAAAATAATTAATTTATATAATTCAAAAATTTACAATAATTTAATGTATATTTCCATATTATCATTTTAACTCATAGGTTCCTTCACAGTAGTTGTTAACAGATTTACCTTACATAAATCTTTCCAGTTTACAGGATTTATAAGTGAATTAACTGGTTTATATGGCTTCTGTGAATTCATCAAATGGCCTAGAGTTTAGAATTTTACATTTCTGTCTTTCTCAAATAAATTTAATCCTACTCCTCCTCTGACTTTACATAGTTATTATGACATAAAAATAAAATGGTTTATAAACTTATTGTAATGTGTAGCATGTAATTAATACTACTGTTATATAAAAATAATTATGAACATTACTTAGCATTTTGTACAATTGAACATATTGCTGACATGGTTTGAAAACATACATTTAACTCTTTTTTAATTAACACAGCATACCTACTGAAACATTATTAATGGTATGTATGCTGTTATTTGGCAAACATAATTTATTTTAAACACATATAAATCTTATTTACTAAAAATTCTTACAAACCTATTGAGTTCATGGCTGTGAACAAATAGCCCTTTTAAACATTTTAAACCTATGAATACTTAAATTAATTCCAGTCCTTTCTGGTCTAAACCATTATTATTTATTATCCCCTTCATCAGTAAACATGTCCACCCATACTCTAGTTATTATCATTTCTACAAATGTCTTGTAATAACAAAGTTACATTAAAATAATAAAATACTGGAAATCTTCCATTTTATTATTTTATGATGATGTGTATTATTGAATATAAAAGTTGTTATATAGCATATTGATAAGTCATAGTATCACTACAACTTTAAGTTTATTGTATTTCCAAAAACACTTGCACTAGTTCACTTTTCACTGGTGGTTCTGATATTTTGAGTCTTATTATCTCAGACCAGACCTTTAGTAATCATGGACTGTTAAGACATGTTTATTTTTTTTATCACACAATAGCTTTAGTTGGTTCACTTCTTATTATACTATACAACACCTTTGGCTTATTAATAATTACATTTTATAGGGTTTTGGGATGTTATACTTTCTTTAAGTGTCTTTATGGGTTTGGGGTTCATGGTAGTTAATAATAGGTTTTATAACGGTGTTTCTTTCATACTATTTCTTCCTCTCTTCTTGTCTTCTTTCTTGTCTTCACTCTTGTCTTTCTTCTGGTCTTCATTCTTGTCTTTCTTCTGGTCTTCCTTCTTCTTTCTTCTTGTCTTCATTCTTCACTCTTGGGTAAACCAAGGTACTTCGTGTTATCTTGACTGATGTTTGGTTTGGAGTATCTAACTTATTTTCTGATACTGACTTTGCTCTTCGCTAAAGGTTTCAGGGTACTGTTTACTTCCTGATCATCAATTTTATTCTTCCTTCTTCTTGCGTTTGGGGTATTTTGGTGTTTCACCACTCCTAAACTGATTCTTTCTTCTTAATGTTGTGGTATTTAGTTTGTTTACTGCTCCTAACTTCCTGGGTAAATTCCTAATTTTATACTATGAGTTGCTTTTAATAATTTCTTTGATTTTTAACAGTGGTTTTTATATAATGCAATGAGGATTTTTATTTTATTGTGGTTTATTCCTTTGAATTCATTAAATTTCATTCGATATTATATTAGTATAGGTAATGTAATTATTGTTTCTTATCTTATATGAATTAATAAGTAGTGGATTTTCTGTCACGCTACAATATTCACCTTTTAATGTCCTTATGTGAGTACCCCATGTGAGTCGCTGGTCGAACGTGAGACCTAATACAATGATTTGATTTGATCGTCTAATTTCTTTGGTTCCAAGCGACAACTTTATATTTCTTGAATGTGGTCTTCTGATGCGAGAAAAAATTATATATTCAGATTTTGATTCTGAAAATTTAAAACCCGTGTTTTACGCCCAGTTAGTTAATTTATTGAGTGTTTCCAGTCCGTAGTGGACTGTATAATGCCAAAATCAGAAATTTTGAAAATTTCTTATTTTGAATAGAGGTGTATCTTTAAGCGCCGTAACAGGGAATTGTTGTGTGAAACGCAGAGGTGACTGACAGGCAATAAAATCATATAACAGCCCCAACACGCTCACGGCAAATAGGCTGAGTTCATCGCTCTCCATACTAAGAAACGTTAAACTTTGACAACTACCTCAAATCCGTAGAAAAAAGTACAAATGTAAACGAACTCATTTGAAGAGCAGCTGTATGTATTAACAATAGACCAAAATACGTAGACACGCCAGCTGCATATAGCGAAACAAAAAAGGGTATATGTTATTGAAAGACTCAAACGGTCAACGACAGGACTTCGACCTTACTGAGAAGAGAGAAAGCTCGGAGTAATGTCCGAACTCAAGCAAGAAGTGTTGATGGAAACAGAGACAAAGAAACGGACATACAAAGGAAGTTTGGTGAGGCCTTTAAGTAACAATAGTTGATGCCATTAGAACAACCAAGTGCACGAAAACAATACTTGACGAGAAAGTTAAGGGTTGCTTTGTTTACTCCAAAAAAGTGACAGACAAGAATTATTGCTACAGTATCTAGCAGCGACAACGACCTCAGGGTAGTGACCTAGGGAAGGAATCTGGTGGGAATCCAAAAGCCTATCAGAGAGGTTCTTTCGGAAAAATAGGTGGTCTCTAGTTCTGGAGAGTCGTAAAGTAGAACCAATTAGAAAACAGCGTAAGAAAAATCAGAATTAAGTGGGAGAAATACGGAATTCGATATAGGGACGCGAGAAAGGCGCGCTCGAGGAGTTTAACTAAACATTTTAACGGAAACGGGAGTGTAAGTCCGCGACCGAGATTCCATAGTTATTGGACTTAGAGAAATTCGATACGATGGTTAGAAAAGTAAGCTCGTACTAGAATAAATTTCGGTAAAAAGAAAAACTATAATTTTACTAGTGACGTACAAGTGAATTAATACAACACGAATGAAAATCAAATAACGCTGTAATTTAGTTGTGCAAATACGCAACAATAACTTTATAATCGAGTAACATTACGAGACGAACTAAACTCGTAAATAACAGTAGTTCAAACCATAACGCAGTTAATAAATAATAATCAATAATGCCTGTGAAAGCGGGTAACTATAATAACAATTAACGCGAACTAATTCCGAGTGAGTGAAGTTTGGTGTTGTGCAGTGTCTTGTGTGACCCCACGGAGACCACGTTACAATCTGCTAATCCAGAGGGAATTATCGCAGTTACGCCAGACGATCAACATGCCAACCACACCATATGAACCTCTACCAGATTTGGATACATACCACAAGTAAAATTTTCATGCCATAATTAGTATTAGGTCCACTGTCTGTTCACTTAAAGAACTCATAAGAATTAATTAAAGGATTAAGATAAGATTTTACTTAAAACAAAATTAAATAATATTAGGAAAATATGGAAATTAAATTTATCTATGAACACCGATTTTAAATGAATCCAGATCAATAACTAACTATGTCATAGTATTAAAATTTAAGAGAATTATTATTAAAAGTTTTGTCTTTGAATAAGAATTGCAATATTTAAATTATTAGAGCTATGAATATGAGTAATGAAATAAGATTTATGAAAATGAATATGTTTATATTTTGATTAGAAATTACATAATTCATGTGTCAGTGATAAATTATGATAATCAACCATAACTAATTGTAATAAATCGAAGAACTATTTATAAGAAGAATTGAACATTTATATTATATTTTTTACCCTGAGATAAAGAGCATAAAAGTAAAAGTTATAAATTGGCGCCGCACCGCACGGCTTAATTAAAGAAATTAGGCTAGGGCAGTGACAGACAGTGGTTAGAGATAGAATAAGTTAAATAAGTAAATGTTAGTACTGTAGAATAAGAACGTTATTTTTGTTATTTGTCGATAAGTATCTGAATGATAACCCGACGAAAGGCAAAAATAGCGACAGGGAAAGAAAATTCCGAGGTATTCGAAATTAACAATCAGATGGGGATGGAGCAGCCTGAGGATAGAAATGTGGTGAATGAAGAGAGCTCTACGAGTGAAGAGGATGGCGCCCGGGGACCACAGTCATCTGAAGTCAATTTCCAAATGTTAATGTCGTTCATAAAACAAAAGTTTGAAGGATCGGAAAAGAAGAATGAAGAAAGAGATGAAAAACAAAGACAACAGAATGAAGAAATGAAAAAGCACATAGACGAAAAAATTGAAGAATCGGAGAAGAAGAACGAAGAAATGCACAAGAGAACGGAAGAAAGAATCGCCAAGAAAGTGGACGAGAAATTAGAGTTAATGAGGAGAGATTTACAAGGACAAATACATCAGGTAAATACAGAACTACAAAGACAGTCAGAAAAGTTAGAAGAAGTACAGAAGAAGAACGAAAGCGGAATTAAGGAATTAAGCAGAGAAATAAAGAAACAGGCGAAAGAAAACAAAGAAACTCGCGAGAGTGACCGGAAGGAATGGCAAGAAGCCATAATCCACACTCAACATCAAAATAAACTGCAGATCGACGGAATTGAACAGCAAGTAAGGAGCATAAAAGAAGCTAACCGAAGTACGGAAGAGAAGATAAACGAAGTCTCTACAGAAAAGGGGCGAAAACTCGATGAGATCGCCAACAACCTAACAACGGTTCGCGAGAATCAGCAACGAGTACAACGTAGGCTGGAGGAAATCGAACAAAGACCGGCTGTAGCCATGAATACAGCGATAATAAATAAGGAAGCCACTTTCGACGGGGAGGATAATTTCCCAATGGAGTTCTTGAAGGAGTTACGGGAAATTCAGGAAACGTATTATGGTGAGGAGAATACCCGGTGGATCGGACGGCACTTGACCGGTGAAGCGGCTCTCTGGTGGAGAATCGTGAGGGAGCAGGTAAGGACGTTTAAGGAGTTCGAAGAAGCCTTCATGAGCAAATATTGGAGTGCGACTCAACAAGAGAAGGTTCGCGACCAACTTGAATATGGGCGCTATAAACCAAATGGATCGCTTAACATGATTCAATACATGGAGCGATGTGTCTTAAGAAGCAGACAGTTAATCCCGATCATGTCCGATAAACATATGATCACAAAATGAGCTAGGCATTATAACAGAGAATTGCAAATTGCCGTAGTTACGAGAGGAGTAACGACTATAAATGGTTTTGAAGCACTCCTTCGTGAATATATGAATATAAATACAAGAGGAAATAATAATGAACAGAAAGTAAGTTACCGACCAGCCATAAATTACAAAAGGGACGCGCCGTCTAAACAGCCGAACAATGAAAGCAGTAAGCTGCGTGTTGGCTGGAGGGAAAACTGTCAACGAGGAGGTAAACAAACCACTATAAACAGTGTCACGATTGAACGACAAACGGCTGTAAAACCGGATGAACGACCTTCAAGTTCGAGGCAATGACTCCAAACTTCAAGTGAAATAAACCTAAGGTGTAAACAGAAAAACAAAACAAATACAGACAATAAAAATATTACTACAATCTTCCCAATCATCAAGGAAGACTTAATGGAAGAAGCGGAGCAAAATATTGATGTCAAGGTAATAAAAAGTCCTGAACTAGCGATTAAAATAAATCAAGTTCCGGTAAATGCTCTCATTGATACAGGTAGTGCGGTGAACGCAATATCTGAAGAATGGTATGAAGGCAATAAAAAACAGATTGGACACCATGAAACCCTCAGCGTCAATAACACCACGATAGTTAGCGCCGTGGGAAATAGGTCAAAAAGTATTAGAAAACAAGTATTTTTAGAAGTAGTATTAAGCAGTAATTTAAGTGTCGATTGTGTGTTTTTAATAGTACCAGGTTTAGTGAGAAATTGTATTCTTGGTATGAACTTCCTGCAGCAATCAAAGGGGGTAATTAACATACCAGAAGGGTGGATACAGGTACGACCGGAGGTAGTAACAAATGCGGAAGAACATCCTTATGAAGTATCGTTACTAACCATAGAAGAAAATGTGTGCGACATTGAAACTGAAATCTACAGAAAACTTGAAGAATTAGAAGGAATGGATCAGACAAGGTTAAATCATTTGGGGCAGTTGCTGGATAAAAACAAGGAGATCTTTACAGATAGGCCAGGGATCATAACGGGATACCAGCATAGTTTCCGGGTTACCGACAGCACACCTTACCTGCAAAAAGGGTGAACCGTCCCCATCAAGTATCAGAGAGCAGTTCAAGATGAAATTCAAAGGATGCTGGAATTCGGGATAATAGAGCGAGCCCACAGCCCTTACATACAACCTCTGGTAACTGTAATTAAAAGGGACGGAAGAGTGCGATTATGCCTAGATGCTCGGAAGGTGAATAGTATCACTATCCCAGATTATGAGGGACCTCCGCCGATCAACGAGATCCTCGCAAGGTGCAGCAACATCAAAGTTATGTCCACAATAGACTTAACAAACAGTTTCTGGCAGATTCCACTCAAGGAGGAATGTCGAGATCACACTGGTTTCTTATACGAAGGTAAGAGCTACAGATTTAAGGTAACGCCGTTTGGATTGAGCACCAGCCTAGCAGGCTTGGCCAGGGGATTCGACCATGTGATGACCGAGGAAGTTAAGCAACATACGATTATCTACGTAGATGACATCTTGTGTTTCTCGCAAAGTGAGGAAGAACATATGGGACACTTAAATAGCTTGTTGGACAACTTAAAGAAAGCTAATATCACAGTCAATTTAAAGAAATCCCAGTTTTTCAGGAAGGAAATACCATATTTGGGTTACTGTCTAACTACAAAAGGAATCAAACCGACACCGGATAAAGTTACAAAATTGGCGCTCCAGAACTTGGGGCACAGTATAAAGTAATAAAAAAAGCTGTAAAAGCAATAATTGTTAAAACTGGATGTTGATTCCTTTGCACAAAAGGGTTAAATCGTCGCCGAAAAGGCATTTTTGGATGGACATATTACAGAAGAAATTTCGTTAATGGCAATTAAAAAGAGAGTGGCACTAAGTGGAGAACCCTGTGGCACTCCGTTTGATATTTTATATTTATCTGATAATATGCCATTCACTCTTACCCGGATCTCTCTGTGCTGTAAGAAGTTTATTAGAAAGTTAGGTAAATATCTCGCAACTCCAACATTTTTCATGATTTTAGTGCAATTATGCTAATTTATGTAAATTATTAAATTATTCAATTAAGTTGAATATTTATCAAATCAATATAATTATGCAAATATATTATTCTGACAATTACTGGGTGATTGAGTGTATTCACTGTTAATTAGCATAATTGTTGAGACTCTTAATTATCATTGTAAACAATAAGACAGAATTTATTGAAACATGACAAATTAATTATTTGAGGTTGATTGCAATAATGAACGCAAGATACACATAACGCAATAAATACTTATTTATTAACTTAAGAATTTTTTTACCTTGTATAATCCACTAGGCGATCTCAGTTTTTTACATACAACATGTTTCAGGGACTAAATCCCCATCTTCAGGTACAGTAAAAAATTATTATTCCCCTAATACATAGGGGTCGTCGAAATGATTAAAATGTTTATACATAAAAACACACGCACAAAAATCACTGAATAAATTAACATATAACACAAACACATGAACACGTTAAAAGCGACTCGGTGCACCGGTCGACCTCCGATCGTCAACTAGCCTGTGTTCGTGCTTCATTGCTTATCATCAACGCGGTATCATATAATTTATTGGATTTAAATGATAGCTGATCGTTGAGTAACTGCTCTTTATTTACTTTGGATGCCTTGTATATTTCAAACTCTTCTAAAGCATTCAGGAAATGACCTTTATTACAAACATGTATCGGCTCCATGTTCTCTTTGAATCCGGTGTAATTATGGTTTTCGTTTATGAGGTGGAGTGCGTAATTTGATGAGGTGGTTTGGGGTTTCTTTTTTGGTAAATTTCCTCCCCGTTTGCCCGATATAGAACTTATCGCACTCACTGCACTGGATCCTATATACCCCTGAACATTCCTCCAAAGTTATTGGTTTTCGTGGCTTAAGTATATTTTTTAGATTATTTATGGTCTTGAATGAAACATTTATATATAATTTTTTAAATTCATTTTTTATTATGCTGGGGAGTATGTTCGTATATAATGCTGAGACATATTGTGTTGTATTTTTAACTTTACTATTGTCACCATTTATTTTCCGTAATTGTTTATGTATCATTTTATCCACAATTTCTGTGTTATATCCATTTTTCAAGGCTATGTGTTTTATTATGTTATATTCTTCCTTATAATCCTCCGTATTCATTGGTACGCTTATTAGTCTATGTGCTAGTGCATTAAATGCCGCCATTTTTTGTGTGTATGGATGATTCGATTTAGCATTTATAACTATGTCTGTTGTGGTAGGTTTTCGGTATATTTTAAAACCGAAATGGTTGTTTCTTTTTAACACCAATACATCGAGGAAGTTCAAGCCATTATTGGTTTCCATTTCCATAGTAAATTTTATGTTGTGGTTAATTTCGTTAATAAATTTAAAAAACATATCCACCTGTCTATGAGTGCCATTAAATACTTAGTCCAGTCGCCAGAGATTTTGACTTGATAAAAAATTGGGGCAAAGCAATATTTGGTGCACGTGTTAAATAAACGTTAATAATTAATATAAAAAAATCTTTGCATGTTTACCTTTCTAGGGTTTTCTGAAAATGGTCTGGAAAAATCGTAAAGACAGATTTTCTTAAAGCACTCCGTAAATATGTACAGTTGGAAGAAATAAAAAGGTGTATATTGAAGAGCAAACAATTTCCTTCAGAAAGTCTCCTTACATATTTTTACGTTAATGGAACTGTTTTCCTGAAAATTGGTAATGATGAGCGCTGCGTTTTAAAAAGAGCGTTTGCCCCCGATCCTGCGTAATTCGCTAAATTAGCCAGGCGCGTCTATTCAAAAATATCATAACTTTCTTTAATCTAAGCGTAGCCAGTTAAATAAAGGCTAGTTTTGAAGGGGAACAGTATAGCTTTCAAAATATGTTGATTTTTACATAAATATTTTATTTGAACATAAAGAATATAGTGTATAAATATTTACTGTAGATACAAAAAGAAGTGAAACCACAAAATTACAAGTACTATACAATAAAATATAAAAAAATAGTAGTTCTTTACTAATTTACCTTTAAAAGAGATAAACTTTTTATTTTATAATAATGAAAACTACTTTTGAAGTTGTTATTTAAAAAAAAAAACACCTTTTCAAAAGTGAGTATTTCGACGTATTTTAAATTTACTCGAAAATTCAGAGTTTATCTGCCTTTATTAATCTTAAAAATAGAGATATCGAAATACAAAAAATTGTATTTGAAAGCTGCAAGTGTTCTGCATCAAAAACTATACTCATGAAAATTAAAATCATTTTCGAAATTAAAAAAAATAAATAAAAATTGTGTATACTAAAAAAAGGTGCCTCCTTTGCGTTACATACATGTATCTTTTAAGTGGGTTTATTTGAGTACTTGAAATTAACGTTACAGCTACTACAATACTAAATCTATCTATTCATGTTATTTCTCTTACCTGATTATACCTATACTCTAAAAACAAGACCCTAGAAAACAGGTAAAATTTTTAAACGGCGCGGCGTTCTATTCCCCTCGAGTGTGCAACTGTAAATGTAGCTGCGCGCGCAACACCCATTGTTGTGGTGTGTCATACAAACATCTGCTATACAAGAACGGAGCAGTAACGCAGTTGATATTTCTTCAAAGGTTATAATCAAAACATTACAAATATTTTTGTTTTTATCATATAAAACAGGTAAAAAAATTGCAGTTTAAAGTTTTTATTTACACTTTTTATACATGCTAATATTTATTTATTTGTGAGCACGTGTAGTGGAGTCAAAATAAAAATCAAATGTGAATTGTTTTGGGAGTCGATTTTTTGTGTGCTAAATTGGTTAATGGGATCAAGTTGAGCTAATAGTTAAGTTTTGTGTAAAAACAACCCGTTTATTTTTTTATTAACAATTTAAGTTGCAAAATAGCGTTTTTATAAATATCTTTGGACCTAACAAGCCGATTTTAATGTGAATTTTTTTCAGTATTCTATAATAAATTAAGAACATTTCTAGCCTTAATACAGAAGTCGATGTTATTATTATTGTTAATAAATAAATAAAGTGGCGATGGCGTTTATAAACAAATTGCTGTTGTTTTAACACAAATTAATGAAAGTTGATAAAACTTGAGGGAAAGGTAACCTTTGTAGAGTACTATAAACCCCAAAAATTTCATATTGAAATGTCGAATATTACCTCAAAAAAATCGCAATTCACAAAAAAACTTTGAGTGCTCATTAAGTACGGCAAGATTGTGGCACAAAGGTGTACGACGGCTTAAATTAAAGCTTATTAAAAATACTTTCGGGTGGTTAATTAACAAAATTTTTTGGCCTTTATGACACCATTTTTTGACCATTTAAAAAAATTAAACGTAGACATGGATAGCCTAAAAAAAAGATGAAAATGAAGAAAAAAGAAAAATCTTAAAATCTGCAGCAGCAATTATTCGAAACGATGTTAATCTGAAGAAAAGTAATACAGAATTTTATCCTCCAAGTGATAATATATTCCAAAATATTAATGAGAATATCCCAGAATCCCTTCAGTTTCTGATAGAAGAAATAATTTAAAAAAATAAAAAAGGTGATATTAGTTCATATGAAACAAAATGCACAGCAATTACTCATTCTATTATGAGTTGCATAAGACCTAGAACCTTTCTATCACCATTGCAAGTTGGTCTGTCTGTAATGTTGCACAGGAAATTTGCTTCAAAACGAATTATAGATATATTGTCGCATCTGGGAGTGTGTTCATCATACAAAGAAGCAACACTTTATGAGGATAGTGTATTGCTTAGTCCACGTTCTCCATTTAGCTCTGGTTGTTTTGCACAATTGGCATTTGACAATTCAGATATTAACATCAATACTATAGACGGGAAAAATACTTTTCATAGTATGGGAGGTATTATGATTGTAAGTCCCAGAGATTGTTATTATGACAAAGTTCCCTTAAAACGATTGACAGTTAAGCCTATTGCAAAAGAAATTAGAAAATTTGACAAAATACCATTCCAGATTTTTGAAAATATTAATACACATGCACTCCAAAACATTGTTTTTGAAAAAGTAGATAACCCGAGTTTTAATAATATAGATTTTTCTAATGCTGACTTGCTTTGGATTTATGGAGTGACCAAACCAGGCATTACTGGCTGGAATGCCTTTATGTCCAAGCTTTTGGAAAATATGACGTATACATTATCTAGAATTGTTTGCTTGCCTTTTGTACACTCTCCTCCAACTGACAAAAATACAATATACACCGTTTTAAAATACGCTGTAAAACTAGTGAAAACTTAAATCTATTTAATTGTTTTGTTACTTTCGATCAACCTTTGTATCAGAAAGCGTTTAAAATGGTCCAATCCTCACCTGATGATGATATACATAATGCAATTGTTCGACTTGGAGGATTTCATCTGCTTATGTCTTTTCTTGGTTCAATCGGTTATGTGATGGCAGGAAGCGGTTTAAAAGAAGCATTAAGCTGTTACTATGCGCCAGGAACTGTAGATAAGATGTTAGATGGCCATGCTTATGCTAGAGCAGTACGAGGCCACACATTAATTTGGATAGTTTTGTGTAAAAAGATTATTGACGAAATGAATCTTTCAGAAGTTGAATATTCAAATATGAAATCTTTACTACAAGAATTTTTAGATGACAATCTTACTTACAAAGAAGTACAAGATCATAATTTTTTTAACATCTTAAATGGTAAATTTATAGAAAAAATTATTGAAATTGAGGAACGCGGTAAAACTGCAAAATTATGGATACAATACATACGAATGATCTCTATTGCAAAAGCATTTGCGCGCTCTGAAAAAATGGGTAATATAAAAATTCAATTACAAGTTATTCAGCAAATGTTGCCATAGTTTTATGCGACTGGACATTTTAATTATACGAAATCAGCCTTATTATATGTACAATACATGAATAAATTTATAAAAGAATCTGAAAAACTTTTCACCTCAATGCAAAACCAAAATGTAATTCCAGAAACTACCGCTTTAAAAATTAAAGAACTTCAAAATTTTATAAATAACAGATTTTGTACTGTAAGACGAACTGAGAAATTCTGGTCAGGAACTCATACTGATATGACAATCGAACAGGACTTAATGAGAGTCATGAAAGTTGATGGTGGTATGATTGGACGGGGAGTAACTACCAGTACTGCAAATAAATGGATTTTAGCGATGCCATATACACATGATATCTGCGAAGAAGTAGAAAATTTTTGTGGTATACAATTTTCTACTTCCGATCAGCATGTAGATGCTAGAGATTCTCGAATAAAACGAGATACTGAAGATATTCTCAAAATAAAATCCTGGTTTGAGTGTCACGAGACATTTCCTTATCAATATTCAATAATGTCTATATCTACTGGAGTTACTGGCGGTAATAATATTAACTGTCATAATGCTTTTGAGGTTGGAAAAGCAGGGTTAGAAGAAATTGCTGGTACAAACTTCCATAAAGTTTCGTTTAAACGAAAAAATAGAGTACTGTCATTAAAAAGTGTTAATAGTAGTCTAAAAATTCAAGAGGAAATTGTCCCTATAGATCCAATGTTTATATTTCAACGCATTTGTGTAGCAAGAAAAAGTGACGACGAATTAAAAGATTACATGCGTTATGAACTTGCACCGTACCCAACATCTATGTTTTACGAAGGTGTATTTCGGAAAACAGATAAGTCTAAACTATATGATATGTTTGAAGTGGACCGCACTGAGATTAACCTTGAAGATTGCATTTACGTCATTGATGGTGGTATGTTACTGCATAGAGTAGTATGGTCAAAAAATGACAAGTTCAAATGTATTTTTCAAAGATACGTAAATTATGTCAAGAGACACTTTGGATCAAAAGTTACTGTAGTTTTTGATGGCTATACAAACAATTCTAACAGCATCAAAGCTATGGAGCGTTATCGCCGTACCAATCAAAATTCCTCTTTAGATATTTTATTCTATAAAGATATGTGTGTCACAGTGACCCAAGAACAATTTCTTTCGAATAAAACTAATAAAACTCGATTTATTGAAATTCTAACGAGATATTTGGAAGAAGAAAGCTAACGTTAAACAAGCTGACGATGATGCAGACTTATTAATTGTGAAAACAGCCTTAGAATTATATGATAAATTATATGCACGTCAAATTGTTACTTACATTGAAATTCCCTTTAATTTGATACCCCACGTGCGGTATTTTCATATTTTCCATTTTTGACATCACCCACTAATCCAATTTCTGACATCACCCACTCCGCCAATTCCACTAATTTATTGAGCCCAAAATTTTTAAAAACCAAAATTTTTAATAGTGCGTATATGCATGTCACATATGATATTTCATATTTTCCATTTTTGACACCCCTCCATTACAACCCATTTATTGAGCCCCAGGGCCCAAATGTATTCAATAGTACGTATATGCATGTAAAATTGTTACTTGCATTGAAATTCCCTTTAATTTGATACCCCACAGTATTTTCATATTTCATATTTTTCATTTTTGACATCCCCCCGGGCCCAAAACACCTATCTTATGATGGTTCTCCCATTGCGTAAAAAATTTGTGCCAAGTTTGGTGGAAGTCGGTCCAGTTTCATATTTTCCATTTTTGACCTCCCCCAAAACCACCCATTTATTGAGCCCAAGGGCCCAAGAATTTTCAATAGTGTTTATATGCATGAAAAATTGTTACTTGCATTGAAATCCCCTTTAATTTGATACCCTACATGCGGTATTTTCATATTTTCCATTTTTGACATCCCCCAGGGCCCAAAACACCTATCTTATGTTGGTTCTCCCGTTGCATAAAATATTTGTGCTAAGTTTTGTTGAAATCGGTCCAGTGGTTTAGTAGGAGGTGTGAAATATAAATACACACAATGACTTTTATGTATATTAAGATACACATATTTAATAATATTATTCAACAGAGGAAGATTTGTTAAAATTGACCATTCCGTCTATCGATTTAATACTCCTAACGATGAAATAATAACAAAATCGTTATTTTGATTTTATTACTATTAAAATTTGAACTATTTTAAACAAAAAGAATGAAGACTTTATCATGATCCAATGGTTTATTTAGTAGTAAGAAAAGAAATTCACGGAATGTAAACGTTTTTATCGATTTTACCGCGCGGCTGCCCTTAAATAAGGTTTTTTTTTAAAGCCTGACCTTATAAACATGCAAAGATGATTTTAAACCGATATTTAGACCTTTTTCAATAACTATACCAAATATCACTTTGCCTCAATTTTTTACGAAATTTTACCATTATTTTTACTCTGGCGACTGGACTAACTATGAAGGTGTCGTCTACATAACGTGTATAAGAAACAATTTTATCACAGAATCGGTTATAGTCAGACAATAAAATTTTATTCTCATAATAGTTCATACATATTTCGGCCAAAAGTCCACTTAGAGGTGAACCCATAGCCAAACCTTCCTCTTGGTTAAAATACTTGTTGTCATGAGTGTAATAATTTTGCTGTACTATAATCTGTAACAAAGACAGGAGTTCATCTATCTGTTTTTTGTTTAGAATACCTGTTGTAGTTAAATTTACCTTTAGAATTTTTAATGTTTCCAAAACCGGAATATTTGTACAGAAATTGACAATGTCCATCGAGACAAGTATGTAACTAGGTGTAATCTCCATATCTTTAATTTTATTTATAAATTCAAAGGTGTTTTTTACATTGTGGATATTTTCTAATTTTATGCTGTTCTTAATAATTTGTTGCAGTTTTTTGGCTATTTTATAATTAGGGGCGGTCGTATAGTTAATCAAAGGTCGTATAGGAATGTTTTGTTTGTGTAATTTGGGCAGTCCCGTAAATTCAGGTGCCTTAGGTTTGATTTGTTTCACATTCCGTCTGGTTTGTGTGTCAAGTAAATTTACACATGTATTAATAGCTGAATTTATGGTTTTAGTGTGTTTTTCGGTCGGGTCATCATTTAACATTGTTATGTTATTATCTTGAATGAATTCGTTACATTTACGTAAATAATCTGTATTTTCCATAATAACCACTGTGTTTCCTTTGTCTGCTTTTGTAATTATTGCGTTGTAATTTATTATTTTTTGTTTGATATTTTTAGCGATTTTTAACTCTTTTTTATGTTCTGTGTTATGTGTGCTATACGTTACACCCAGCTATAGTCAATGAAGTAATTTATCTAATACAAACACAGATTAGAGATAATGCCAAAGTAATTATATCGAGACACATCAAGAAATTTGATAAACTATACAGTGAACAACAAAAACAAGATAACATAGAATGTAAACATATATTTTATAAACGTGTAGCCAATCTTACTAACATTGAATTATCAACAGAGGAACAGAATTTATTATCGAAGGGCCTACACTATAATTTACCTGACTTTAGTAAACACGCTTTAACAAGGGAAGTCACGAATGCTGAGGCTACAATTAAATGTATTAAGAACCGAGACACTCAGTGTGAAACACGGTCATTAATCAACAATAAGTTGAATCGTTTCCTGAAGTTAAATAGCACACATAACACAGAACATAAAAAAGAGTTAAAAATCGCTAAAAATATCAAACAAAAAATAATAAATAACAACGCAATAATTACAAAAGCAGACAAAGGAAACACAGTGGTTATTATGGAAAATACAGATTATTTACGTAAATGTAACGAATTCATTCAAGATAATAACATAACAATGTTAAATGATGACCCGACCGAAAAACACACTAAAACCATAAATTCAGCTATTAATACATGTGTAAATTTACTTGACACACAAACCAGACGGAATGTGAAACAAATCAAACCTAAGGCACCTGAATTTACGGGACTGCCCAAATTACACAAACAAAACATTCCTATACGACCTTTGATTAACTATACGACCGCCCCTAATTATAAAATAGCCAAAAAACTGCAACAAATTATTAAGAACAGCATAAAATTAGAAAATATCCACAATGTAAAAAACACCTTTGAATTTATAAATAAAATTAAAGATATGGAGATTACACCTAGTTACATACTTGTCTCGATGGACATTGTCAATTTCTGTACAAATATTCCGGTTTTGGAAACATTAAAAATTCTAAAGGTAAATTTAACTACAACAGGTATTCTAAACAAAAAACAGATAGATGAACTCCTATCTTTGTTACAGATTATAGTACAGCAAAATTATTACACTCATGACAACAAGTATTTTAACCAAGAGGAAGGTTTGGCTATGGGTTCACCTCTAAGTGGACTTTTGGCCGAAATATGTATGAACTATTATGAGAATAAAATTTTATTGTCTGACTATAACCGATTCTGTGATAAAATTGTTTCTTATACACGTTATGTAGACGACACCTTCATAGTATTTAATGGCACTCATAGACAGGTGGATATGTTTTTTAAATTTATTAACGAAATTAACCACAACATAAAATTTACTATGGAAATGGAAACCAATAATGGCTTGAACTTCCTCGATGTATTGGTGTTAAAAAGAAACAACCATTTCGGTTTTAAAATATACCGAAAACCTACCACAACAGACATAGTTATAAATGCTAAATCGAATCATCCATACACACAAAAAATGGCGGCATTTAATGCACTAGCACATAGACTAATAAGCGTACCAATGAATACGGAGGATTATAAGGAAGAATATAACATAATAAAACACATAGCCTTGAAAAATGGATATAACACAGAAATTGTGGATAAAATGATACATAAACAATTACGGAAAATAAATGGTGACAATAGTAAAGTTAAAAATACAACACAATATGTCTCAGCATTATATACGAACATACTCCCCAGCATAATAAAAAATGAATTTAAAAAATTATATATAAATGTTTCATTCAAGACCATAAATAATCTAAAAAATATACTTAAGCCACGAAAACCAATAACTTTGGAGGAATGTTCAGGGGTATATAGGATCCAGTGCAGTGAGTGCGATAAGTTCTATATCGGACAAACGGGGAGGAAATTTATCGAGAGATTTAAAGAACACCTACTGTTGAGTATCCGGTCCGCGTGGACCAAAAAATGTTTAGTAAGAAGAATGTTGATTGAAAATGTGTATTTAGTTGTTTCGCCAGGATGCAGGAATGATGAACAGAGTGGACTGTATACAATTTATTTATTTGATTTCAAAAGTATATTTGAAATATGAAGTTAGCAGTTGTTATGAATCACAGGTTGGCTAATAAGCATGATGTATGTACAACGTATCAAAAATATTAAATTACATTAAAAATGGGCCATAAGTAAAGTATGTTGGCCTAAGGCCTACATTGAATGTCGCGACAAGAAAAATATGACAGTGAAAGGCGGGCGTGCCGACCGCCGCTTTCAAGCGTTTGAGACGTACTGTACAGAGCACCGACATGAATAATCAGATTACAACAAAAAGTAAAGAGCAGATTAGCCAACCTATAAAGTAAAATTATCGCGCTACTGCACATAAGCTGCCCGTCAAAATCAGTCGATTTTTTACCACCTTTTTAGTAAATTATTATACATTTTGTAACTTAGTTTAAAACATACAGCGTTCTTAATAATGAAAGTTAGTTTCAAGGCTGAGTTGAACCTCGAGTTATAATATTAGATAACAGCTGTACGTTAATGGTTTAGCGATAAGCATGAATAAGATAAGCCTTAAAGATAAGCGTTTGTAAGCCAAGGTTGGCGAACAACTGATTTCAAACATGAACAAAAATGTCTGCGTTGGCAAGTGTTGCCGTCACATATTGTGTGTGTACAATATCGAACGTTATGAAACATGAAAAATACATAATGAGACAATGCTTAATAATGTATGATCGGAAGCTCATCACATGATGGCCCGATAGCTTGTAACCCAATGTATGTCATAGATGGTTACCGTGAAATAGTTGAGTCCAGTAGACCTGTACAGAGAATTATTTACATGAACAAAATTGCCACAAATTACATGTTTAAGCGTAGATTTAGCATGGCGTCATGTATTGACCAAGTCATGCTGTTCCTGAAGTTTCAGGACCTTACAATATGTAGTTGTGTAAGAACAAGCTATAGCTAGCTGACTGAATGCAAGCACATATATGATGACATGTATGTCATAATTTAAACAGAAATAATAATTGTGCAATGCTTAATCATAAAATATAAATACAATATAACAATACAATATAAAATAAATCTAGACGTGGCATGGTTACATGCAGTAGACGCAAAAACGATATGTTTTACATAAACGCAAGTTATAATGAATATAATAAACAACAATTTAGTTAATTACAATATGAATAATCACAATGGCATAAGTAACAAATACGATACTGTGATTACAAACGTAGTACATGAGTAGAACAATCGAAAGATATTCACAGAACAATAAATCACACATATTAACAACTGTGTAAAAAATGCATGCATGGTTGCGCAACTGCAAAACATGCAAATATTATATAACAAATTTTTATAAAATAATACCACCAAAACATGACACATACCCAAAACATCAAAATGTGAATGTGTAGGACATAGTATGCCACACAAAATATTAACATACAAATACAAAATAGCAATATACCACCATAAAACTATGATGATTATAGAAGCACGCAATGGCGCAAAATTGATGTGAAAATGTTGTGATAATGCATCACAATTAAGTTGACCAAATGGTCACAATAAGTAATAAGCCAATGGCTGAGTAAAATAGCATTGTGCTAAATGATCATAATAATCTTGTCAAATCTCGTCCCGCGCTGGCAACAGGCATAACTTATGTACTGGTCTCCGCAAAACACCAGTTGGTGTGCGAATGTCTACGACTCGAATTAAGTTATCTGGGCCGGGAAATGTGGCGGTAATTACACCAAATTTCCAGGCTAATGGAGGAAGATTATCCTCAATAAGTAAAACTAGGTCCCCAACGGAAACATTATCCTTAGCGAATTTCCATTTGTGACGCTGTTGCAACTGGTGCAAATAGTCGCGAGACCAAGCCTTCCAAATGCCTTGGACAAACTTCTGTAGAAGTTGCCAACGCCCAAGACGAGAGATAGGAATATGAGATAAGTCTGGGTCCGGTATCGCCGTTAATGGTGCGCAAATCAAAAAATGGCCAGGTGCGAGTGGCACCGGATCATTTACATCCGAAGAGATGGCAAATAAAGGTCGAGAGTTCAGACATGCCTCTATCTGAGACAAAACTGTCGTAAACTCCTCGAAGGTGAGTATAGATTTGCCTACCACGCGGCGCAGATGAAACTTCAAACTCTTTATGCCGCTCTCCCAAAGGCCACCGAAATGAGGTGACGAGGGCGGAATAAATGACCATGATATCCCCTGAGAGGACGTGAATGACTTGAGCGAAGGGATGGCATCCTTATTATGCCAAAGGTTGTAGAGATCATGTAGGATATTCTGGGCCTTCCTAAAGTTTGTGCCATTATCGGAATATAATTGACTGGGTATGCCCCTGCGGGCCATGAAACGACGTAATGCAGCTATAAACGCACTGGCAGTAAGGTCGGAAACCAATTCCAAGTGAATGGCCCTAGTCGCTAAGCAAATAAACAAAGACACGTATGCCTTAGAAAGAGTTCTGGATTTCTGCCCGCCATGACGGATCATGAAGGGACCACCATAATCAACCGCGCAGAATAGAAACGGCCTTGAAGGAGTGACTCTAGGAGATGGTAAAATGCCAAGCCTCTGAACCTGCTGTTTGGCACTAAACCTGAGACACTTGACACATTTTCGAATGATGGACCGAATGACTATCCTGGCATTAACAATCCACCAACGTTGACGCAGTGAGTGATG
The DNA here is from genome assembly GCA_034769895.1 of Magicicada septendecula. NCBI lineage: Eukaryota > Metazoa > Arthropoda > Insecta > Hemiptera > Cicadidae > Magicicada > Magicicada septendecula. The sequence continues at coordinate 411,190,921 of CM068368.1, read as the reverse complement.
CACGAGTTGAGCACCAGCGTGAAGTAAACGAATATGTTCGTGTTCAATGATGAGGCGAGTAATATGCGCCGATGGGGGTAAGACAATAGGATGTTTAGCGTCGTACGGTAATTGCGACTGCTGTAATCGCCCGCCCACGCGTATCACTCCAGAATCATCAAGAAACGGGTCGAGAGAAGTCAACTTACTCCTAATAGAAACAGAAGATCCGTTACGAAGACAATTAATTTCGGCTGCGAAGTGGATCGACTGAGATTGTTTTATGAAGAAATTGAGAGCATGATGAATTTCGACAGGGGTAAGATAGCCCGTAAATTTGTCAGCACTTGAGATTCTAATATTTCTGATGAACCGAAAACAGTAAGCGTATACGCGCGTTAGACGATGCAACGAGGAAAAGTCCAAAGAAAGGTCGATAGCCAGGGTAGACATTAGAGAGAGGTTATGGGTATGTTTCTCTTCCGCAGTGACTTCAGAAGACGACGGAGTGGAGGGTAAAAAGGGTGGAAACGGATTGGACTCTGACGATTGAGACAAACAGGTGGGACCGTGCCACCAAAGCGAACAATCGCGCAAAAGGTCAGGGAGACACCCCCTGGAGATAATATCAGCAGGATTGTGTCTAGAATTGATGTGATGCCAAGTATAAGTTTGCGTAAGACGCTGAATTTCAGCAACACGATTAGCGACGTATGTTTTCCACCTCGTAGACTGGGCATGAATCCAGTAAAGAGACACCATAGAGTCAGAATACAAATGAACACTATCAATGAAAGAATAAAGAGCAGGAACGACCTTAAATACGAGTCGCGATAACAACAAGCAAGCGCAGAGTTCGATGCGAGGTAATGACACCTGTCGTAAGGGAGCTACGCGAGACTTAGAACACAGGAGATGACAGGAGGCCGATGAATCTTGATAAATGACTCTGACATAAATACAACACCCAAACCCCCTTTCAGAAGCATCCGAAAACCCATGTAATTGAACTATACTTGCCTCAAGCTTACAACGAATAGACCGTGGGACCACAATTTTGCTAATCAGACCCAATTTGTCGCACAAAGAATGCCAATCCGAACGTGATCGGCCGGAGATCGGTACATCTCAACCAAGCTTGCAAAGCCAAAGTTGCTGCATAAACTGTTTGTACAAAAAGACAACGGGACCGATCAGTCCAAGAGGATCGTATATGCCTACAATAATCGAAAGAATTCTCCTCTTGGAGATGCTTGATTCGACTGGGAATGATTTAATGTCGAACAGAAATGAATCGGCAGTATTATTCCATAGAATGCCCAGGGTACGCACATTGTCCTGTTTGTTTAAGGGGAGTGATAAATTGTCATGATTTGCGACCACTCTGGGTTCATTAGATGCCCATTTATGCAACGTGAAACCATATTGACTTAATAACGCACCTAGATCAGATTTCAGCTTGGTCAGATCAGAGATGGTGTCCGAACCGGTAAGCAGTTCGTCAACATAGAAATCATTCGTTATAGCTAACGCCGCATCAGGAAAGGAAGTTTGATGGTCCCTACCAATTTGTATAAGACAGCGAGTGGCCAAAAACGAAACACTAGCCGTGCCGTAGGTTACCGTTCGCAATGCAAATTGTTTAAATGGTTCGAGAGGAGAATCACGCCACAGAATGCTTTGATAGTGACAATCCCCTTCAGATACGCGAATTTGTCGATACATCTTCTCGATGTCGGCGATGAGAACATATTTATGCATGCGGAAACGTAAAAGAATGGAAAAAAGGTCTTGTTGAACATTCGGGCCTACCAACAATATGTCATTGAGAGAAAGGCCATTGGTAGTCTTGGACGAACCATAAAAAACGACGCGCAGTTTTGTGGTCAAGCTAGACTGTTTAAATACGGCATGGTGAGGCAGATAGTAAGTATTTGACGCTCCTGAATTGATAGCGCCATTATCGATAAGCGTCATGTGTCCAAGATCCTTATATTCGTTAATAAAATCTGCGTAATCGCGCGCGAGCTTACCCTAAATCGACGCTCTAAGTTCAAGAATCTTGCTTCAGCATTGGTGTAAGATTCCCCCAAGTGGAGATTATCGGGCTTAAATGGGAGTGAAACCACGAACCTACCCTCGTGGTTGCGCTGGGTAGAGCGCACGAAATGCTCTTCACAGGCTGACTCGTTATCAGGGGTGTTGCCAGGGATAGTTTCTGCTTCCCAAAATCTTTCGAGAGACTGCAGAATTTGACTGTCGTTGTTCCTAGCTAGGAACGAAACAGCAGGACCCTCGTTGCGGCAGTGTTTGGGTAAATTGCCAGCCAAAATGTAGCCTAGCCTTGTTTCCTGAATGATGGGAAAATTAGGGCCTCGTATGTATTTATTAGCTAAAATTAAGTCCAGGTAAAATTGTGCCCCTAAGAGTATGTCGATTTGCGACGATATGTTGAAGTCTGGGTCAGCCAGAAAAATGTTGTTCGGAATGTGGAATTGATTTATGTCAAAAGATTTTGCCGGCAGATTGTGGGTTAATGTAGATAAGATAGCACATTTCGCCTCGAAGCTATATCTCTGATAACGAGAAATAATGCGTATAGACGCAAAATTAGTGGCGAAACACGCTTTATTGTTTATACCCGTAATTGGTATGTTGGATTTAGTTAAATTAAGCCGTAATTTCCTTGCAAATGATTTTGTGCAAAAATTTATTTGTGACCCGGCGTCCAGAAGAACTCTTGCCGTATGTCTGTTGCCAGCCTGGTCAATGACAAATACAACTGCTGTTGATAAAAGAACATTGTTCGTGGATTGTAATTTGAGCGAGCAATAGTTACTACTACTGGCAGCTATTGATTTCGACACGTTGTTCGCGTGCAACAATGTGTGGTGTCGTTTTGAACAGATTTTACACACCTGCTTATTCTTACAGTTAGATACAAGATGATCTGATCTAAGACAATTGGTACAACATTTATGACTTGATACAAATTGTCCCCGCTCAGCGGTGCTTAATGTACGAAATTTATCACATATGTAAAGCGGGTGATTAGATTTACAACACAAACATGAATAATTGCTTGCCGCTGAGTGATAACTCTTAAATGTAGTACTGCCAGCAGTGTTTCTTGATTTATATTTATCAAATCTATTGTTAAGTCTTAAAATCGGCTTGTTGAGTTGCTGTCCGGCTTCGATAGGCAGTGTATTTTCTAACAGCTGTCTACGTGAGTTTAAAAAATGAGTGAAATATTGAAAGTTAGGTAAATTGTCAGGGTCTATTGACTCCTTCCATAGTTTAAAAGTAGTAGGGTCGAGTTTAGTTGATAATAATTGTATAATAATAAATTCAAATGAATTCACTGACAGTTGCATTGCCGCCAGTGAATTAACGGAAGACGTTATTGTGTTTGTGAATTCTGCCAAACTTTGGACAGAGTCCTTAATTGTCGACTTGACTTGAAGTAAATTTTGCACATAGTATTTTGCTAGTATGAACTTGTTGTCATACCTTTCGGACAGCAAACTCAACGCTATTGAATAATTTTCCTTACAGATAGGTAGTGACTTAATTAAATCTAAAGGTTCATTTTTTAAAGAAGAATGTAAATAATGTAACTTCTGCACTGGCGTTAAATCGGATCTCGTATGCACCAAGTCCGTAAAAATTGAATGAAAATGCTGCCATTCCAATATGTTGCCTGAGAAGCAGGGCAAACTTATTGGTTTTAATTGCATGTGGGTCGATAATACGGGAGGTACAGTCTGAACATTAAATGTATCAAGTAATTGCAAAATATTTGCTTCAGTCGAATATAGCATTTCTTCGACCTCAACTCGGTCTTCTTGAGCCGCGCTCATGTCTTTACAAATAAGTTCTATTTCAGACTGCACCTCGTCGTACTTCGATGCCAAGCTTTTCAGACTTTCTAGCCTTACTGTTAAAAAATGTTTTGTGTTTGAAGTTATATCAAAGTTATTTACGGCAGATTGTATTCGCACTATTGCGGACTTTAAGCCGCCTCTCTTTCTGGTTAACACTTTGAGGCCTTCTTCAGCCATTGTACGCAACTTTTTATGCTGTTATTGAGGTGATACCTTGTAGGCGATGTCCTGCAGCGTCGACGCCTTGGAGAAGATGGCAAACACAGCTCGGAGAGATGACCGCCTTGTTTGAAGCACTGTAGCTCGCAGGCTCTTGAGATCATGTTGTCAGGAGGCTCAAAGGTGACGAGCGAAATGCCGATGGAAATCACGCCACGGTCGTATCAGCGGATATGCTAATTCGCCCGTGATGGCCAGAAATAGTGGCAGAAAAATATTAATTAGGAATAATGCATCGAAAATCCAGGTCCGGAGTGACCAAAAAATGTTGAGTATCCGGTCCGCGTGGACCAAAAAATGTTTAGTAAGAAGAATGTTGATTGAAAATGTGTATTTAGTTGATTCGCCAGGATGCAGAAATGATGAACAGAGTGGACTGTATACAATTTATTTATTTGAATTCAAAAGTATATTTGAAATATGAAGTTAGCAGTTGTTATGAATCACAGGTTGGCTAATAAGCATGATGTATGTACAACGTATCAAAAATATTAAATTACATTAATAATGGGCCTAATGGGCCATAAGTAAAGTATGTTGGCCTAAGGCCTAAATTGAATGTCGCGACAAGAAAAATATGACAGTGAAAGGCGGGCGTGCCGACCGCCGCTTTCAAGCGTTTGAGACGTACTGTACAGAGCACCGACATGAATAATCAGAATACAACAAAAAGTAAAGAGCAGATTAGCCAACCTATAAAGTAAAATTATCGCGCTACTGCACACCTACAAAAAAAGAAACCCCAAACCACCTCATCAAATTACGCACTCCACCTCACAAACGAAAACCATAATTACACCGGATTCAAAGAGAACATGGAGCCGATACATGTTTGTAATAAAGGTCATTTCCTGAATGCTTTAGAAGAGTTTGAAATATACAAGGCATCCAAAGTAAATAAAGAGCAGTTACTCAACGATCAGCTATCATTTAAATCCAATAAATTATATGATACCGCGTTGATGATAAGCAATGAAGCACGAACACAGGCTAGTTGACGATCGGAGGTCGACCGGTGCACCGAGTCGCTTTTAACGTGTTCATGTGTTTGTGTTATATGTTAATTTATTCAGTGATTTTTGTGCGTGTGTTTTTATGTATAAACATTTTAATCATTTCGACGACCCCTATGTATTAGGGGAATAATAATTTTTTACTGTACCTGAAGATGGGGATTTAGTCCCTGAAACATGTTGTATGTAAAAAACTGAAATCGCCTAGTGGATTATTACAAGGTAAAAAATTCTTAATTTAATCATAATAGCGATCTGGAGACTGCAAAAAATGTACTTATTTATTACACATTATTGAATGAGCAAATTCTTGATATACAAATGAAATTATGTCCTGTAAATACATTCAAACAAAACACGTAATAACATAAATCATAATAATATTCACTTCGTTGTTCCCTGAAAACAAGACATACAATGCTATAAATATAACACACGATAATATAAATATGCACAAACAATAAACAATCAAATATACTTCATTCTAAGCTAAATGCGTTCATTAATGTCCTCAGATGAGTGACTTTACTATTTAACATTATCATTTTACGATTTACATAGATTTTCTCGGGTGTAGCTCTTTGAAAAGGGCAGTGCAGTAGTAAGTATTAACTAGTATTAAGAACATAAGGACTTAACTCGGAAAAGCATATCCACAATTCCATCGGTGTGATATCCAATCCGTTGACAGTTCCATGTACGTGGTTACTGCTGTTGATGGATGCGCGCTGACACTTTAACCCTTGATAATCCCCACTCGCGTTCTGTGTAGTGTGATGTCGGAGTTGTCCGCTTGGAATAAGTGTCTTTACAGTTTTATGTAGTAGAATGCTATCATTATTATAGGTGTCGTTTGATTAAGTGTTTCCTGTAAGCGTGATTCATGTAGCTAGATACTTTTGTCTACCTTGGACGTGATGCGCGCTATGTATGCACTAGTGTTCATGAGTGTTAATCCACTTAGTTCATGTGCTCAAAATTAGAATGATTATGGTTGGATAATGTTTCATAATGTCTGAAATTGTCGCACAATGTTCTACTATCGAAATGTTAATTCACTCGTAGTGCTTGTTATGCACGCCGAACGTATTCTAAAGTTCCTCGTATACACTTGACATTTTAACGATGTTTATGTACTTTCGCACTTCGTGTTACTGCGGTAAGTTCGGTAACTCGGATGATCTATCGAACACAACGTTTTGTAAGACTGAGCTTTAATTGAAAATGTCTAAGTTCGACTAAGACCGAGACTTGGTTATAACTGTGTCACTGACCGACTAACTGATTTAAAATCTGAGTAAAAACTACCGAGTAAAACTATTACAACTATTGCTACTGCCACTACTACTGAGCTCCGCGCCCTTGTAAACAGTTTTTATCAAACACCATCTACCAGAATGCAATTTTCTCATGTCCACGCCTATGGCCGTTGTTGATAGGTTCAGGATTTCCTTCCACCTTGCAGATCTATGGTCATCGGTTTCCTGATTCGTCGTCCAAGTCGTCACTACTCTCTCCACCAGTTCCTTTGGAAGATGTCAAATTCTGGTTGGTCGTTGGGCATCCCCGGAGTATCCCAGCGACGAACGTTGCGTTGTTTCTCGGAAAGTGGAGCAATTGCCCGCCTGTACATCAATCCTTTGTTTCCTTGTTGTCGAGGCTCTCTGTTATCGCCTTTGTAACAGTTATCGCACTTGCAATCTGCAGTGTTTGGTCCATTGTTCGGTCACCCTTCGTTTTTTTCCGTCAATTACCAACTCTTCGCTGGACGTCATCCCCTGGACTGGTCCCACGATTTCTAGTTGTAAATCTGACTTGTCATCCTGGTTTGTTTTCACGCTGGGCCGAGTATGTATCTCGTATTCATTGAATACCCGTCCCATTGTCTACATATTCGTCAAAACCTCTCTGCACCCTTTGTTATTGAGTATCTCATTCATACGTACGCGCGTTACAACTTAACCCCACAGCATGTGTTCCTTCTAACTTCTGCGTATCCGGGCTACCAGGCACAGTCTTTTGTCTGGTTTGTTTTGGTGTCGTAAATCGGAGCTGAGTTCGTTCTGTCAACGATGCTCCCAATTTCTATTGTTACGTGTCGTCGGACGTTTACTTCGTTGTTTCTTCACTGGCGTCGGTCTGACGTGTGTCTAATTGTTCATATTTACGTCTCTGGCCTGGGTTGTTAACTCGGGTGTGTGTGAGCGTACCTCTTGATCACAAAATTATAAATTTTTAACCACTATATTGTCCCCAATTGGATTGGGTCAACGGGAGACATCTGATCCAATTTCTGTGCTCTGTCCCAGTCGTGGACGTCTGCCTTGGAATGGTCATGGTTGGCTGACCTATTTTCTCTCATATGGTGCAACTGATATTTATTCCCTATCTTTTGGGTCTTATATGATTATATGAATTTATTGCCGCACATCTGAGTGAAATGAACGCATTTTTTACATACTATCCGTCTATATGTGGATTGTACAATATTATCTCATGTTAATAATTGAAATAAAATACCTACGTCTAATCATTAGACAGTTTGTTTCGTTTCTTATGCTACATTCTTACGTTATACATATACAACATGATAAATTAGCTGATGATTCGCTAGCAATAGAATCAATTAATCGTATATTGATGAATCACATAATAACAAACAATATTTTTAATTCACTTCTAGTGTCATACAACTATAATCGCTAAATAAACAAATACATACATAAATAAGATTATTTGCGACACATATTATAATTGATTACACTAATTAATGAAATATGCATAATCAGTAAGCAACTAAGGATTCATCCTACCTCATGATATTTGCCTTGATACTTGTTCCTAAGGTTACAAAATGATTATCTCATATTTAAATTATTAATTATACACTACTTACTCAATTCACTATATCTTTATTAATTTATTGCTTCACAATTATCTAATGTCCTGTACCATAAATGTCCCTTTTATACACGGTACATGTTATCAAGTTATTTTATGTACATCATTTAGTGGATACCTAATTGGCGTCGTAAATTAAAGAATACATCGTGATCACACAAACAAATTTACATTGAAGCTTAAATTATACATAATGTAGAAAAATTTACATTATTCGTTGGCTAGCTGGACTGGCCCCACGGGACAACTACCTGATTCGTGTGTTTCCCCCTTTTAGCCATCTAGCTGTCGGTGTTATTCTTATCTTCTTGCGTAACTCATACCTCTTTCGCCGGCTCATAATACGCCTTAATCTGCCGCACGTTAAATCTTCCTCGTACTTTATCGCTATCGCATTCCACGAGCTCGTATGTGGCCTCGTTTTAATTTCATTCATTAATATTCATATCTATTTATTTTTTTCGGTTAATGCATTCTCACACAACCAATCTTATTTAATGTATTCTACTCTATATTATCTAACCTAATTATTAAATTTTCAGACATTCTTAAAATCGTCTTCTTAACACGTTTCATTTATTTATGGAGAAATAAATCACGTTTCATTTATTTAACACGTTTAAATTTCTATTTGTGGAGACATAATTGTATGTCTTGTTGATTTAGTGCCGTTACTACGCACGCATTTTGTTGTAAACAGTAAGGGTACTGACCTCGTAGGTTTCGTCACACATTTACCCCACGGCCGGTCGCTCGTCCCTGTTACGCTGGCACAATGCGCCCTGTACTTCATACCTCTAAGATTTATGACTTGTCTCATTCTCTCTCTGTGAGGGTGGGTAAAAGATATGTCACACCGTCCTTTCCGACAACTTTCCCCGAGCATGCACGCGTTGAATTGCTTATGCCGTTTCTTCCAGACCTGCTTACAATTACGTTCCTTGACTTTCACTTTTCTATCCGTGTGTTCACGTAATAATATTTTGTTTTCTAGATTCCTAAGAAATCTCACCTCGAGCGATTGGAATCTTCTTTCCGCACTGGTAGCACTTACAATACTCTTGAGTCGTCCAGTAGATTTCATTCTTTTTCTCTTTCTCATAACGTTCCTTGTCTATGACGAGTATGAATACGGATCTGGTAGGTCTTTCCGCTTCACATAATCCCTGGCTTGCTTAAATTTGCGTTCAGTTTCATAACATGCAGTGTTCGTTTTAATATTGAACTTTCTTTTCATGCTTTTTACTGATGCAGCTCGACTACTTAGTCGATGTATGTCTGTTCCACAAGCTGGATACTTCATCGTTGGTTTCACTGATGTAGCATCTATCCTTGTGTTGCTTAGTTTGTGCCTTTTGCGCATTCTACTTGATGGTATTAAACCTTTATTATCTCTATCCATGTCAGGATAATCATCTTCCGACATCGTCAGATACAAAGAAACAAGTCATTTCTCTTCTTGATCCGTTTGTTTCTCGGGTTGCTACTGACACTTACGTTAGATCCCACAGTTGATAATTTCTTAGTAACTGACACGTCTGTGAAATCAATAATGTTATCAGTCTCTCGTGCTTCCCATACATCTTCGTAATTCTTATTCACATCTTCTTCCTGTTTCTGCTGGACTTTGTTTCCGTCCGCGTTCCAGGTACTCCTATATTCACGTATTTCTGTGCGCAACAGCGTGAACTGCTCGTTCATATGTTGCTTGACTTCCTCCTTATGCTTGTCCAGCTTTTCTTCTAGTTTGTCAAACTTTTCATTCTGTTTGTCAAACTTCTCATTAATTACTTTAAGACTTCCATTAATTTCTTCCTTCTGCTTTTCGAATTTCTCATTAATTTCTTCCTTCTGCTGGTCGAATTTCTCATTGATTACTTTGAGGCTTTCACTCTGTGTACGCATGAAATCCATCAGTGAACGCAGTGTCACCTCTTCTTGTGGTTGTTGGGACTCCTGTCCCCGCGCTCTGACGTCTGACGTGTCTTTCGTCATGTTCGGCTCGACCGTTGAGTTCTCCTCTCCGTTATCGGGTATACCTAATTGGTTGTTGATTTCGAAGCTCATACTGTCTGAACTACTGGCCATTTTAGCTTTACTCCGTGTAAACATCCAGTCAAGCTAACCTTACACTACAAGTCTTATTCTAATATATTACTTTACTTAGTCTAACTACTGCCTGCTCTCTTTTGCCATGCGATGGGCGCCATTTACATTTAATAAATTGAAATGTAATTTCTATTTGTTGTGCCCCACGTTCTTTGAAAGCCATTTATATTTAGTGCAATTATGCTAATTTATGTAAATTATTAAATTATTCAATTAAGTTGAATATTTATCAAGTCAATATAATTATGCAAATATATTATTCTGACAATTACTGGGTGATTGAGTGTATTCACTGTTAATTAGCATAATTATTGAGACTCTTAATTATCATTGTAAACAATAAGACAGAATTTATTGAAACATGACAAATTAATTATTTGAAGTTGATTGCAATAATGAACGCAAGATATACATAACGCAAAAAATGTACTTATTTATTACACATTATTGAATGAGCAAATTCTTGATATACAAATGAAATTATGTCCTGTAAATACATTCAAACAAAACACGTAATAACATAAATCATAATAATATTCACTTCGTTGTTCCCTGACAAGACATACAATGCTATAAATATAACACACGATAATATAAATATGCACAAACAATAAACAATCAAATATACTTCATTCTAAGCTAAATGCGTTCATTAATGTCCTCAGATGAGTGACTTTACTATTTAACATTATCATTTTACGATTTACATAGATTTTCTCGGGTGTAGCTCTTTGAAAAGGGCAGTGCAGTAGTAAGTATTAACTAGTATTAAGAACATAAGGACTTAACTCGGAAAAGCATATCCACAATTCCATCGGTGTGATATCCAATCCGTTGACAGTTCCATGTACGTGGTTACTGCTGTTGATGGATGCGCGCTGACACTTTAACCCTTGATAATCCCCACTCGCGTTCTGTGTAGTGTGATGTCGGAGTTGTCCGCTTGGAATAAGTGTCTTTACAGTTTTATGTAGTAGAATGCTATCATTATTATAGGTGTCGTTTGATTAAGTGTTTACTGTAAGCGTGATTCATGTAGCTAGATACTTTTGTCTACCTTGGACGTGATGCGCGCTATGTATGCACTAGTGTTCATGAGTGTTAATCCACTTAGTTCATGTGCTCAAAATTAGAATGATTATGGTTGGATAATGTTTCATAATGTCTGAAATTGTCGCACAATGTTCTACTGTCGAAATGTTAATTCACTCGTAGTGCTTGTTATGCACGCCGAACGTATTCTAAAGTTCCTCGTATACACTTGACATTTTAACGATGTTTATGTACTTTCGCACTTCGTGTTACTGCGGTAAGTTCGGTAACTCGGATGATCTATCGAACACAACGTTTTGTAAGACTGAGCTTTAATTGAAAATGTCTAAGTTCGACTAAGACCGAGACTTGGTTATAACTGTGTCACTGACCGACTAACTGATTTAAAATCTGAGTAAAAACTACCGAGTAAAACTATTACAACTATTGCTACTGCCACTACTACTGAGCTCCGCGCCCTTGTAAACAGTTTTTATCAAACACCATCTACCAGAATGCAATTTTCTCATGTCCACACCTATGGCCGTTGTTGATAGGTTCAGGATTTCCTTCCACCTTGCAGATCTATGGTCATCGGTTTCCTGATTCGTCGTCCAAGTCGTCACTACTCTCTCCACCAGTTCCTTTGGAAGATGTCAAATTCTGGTTGGTCGTTGGGCATCCCCGGAGTATCCCAGCGACGAACGTTGCGTTGTTTCTCGGAAAGTGGAGCAATTGCCCGCCTTTACATCAATCCTTTGTTTCCTTGTTGTCGAGGCTCTCTGTTATCGCCTTTGTAACAGTTATCGCACTTGCAATCTGCAGTGTTTGGTCCATTGTTCGGTCACCCTTCGTTTTTTTCCGTCAATTACCAACTCTTCGCTGGACGTCATCCCCTGGACTGGTCCCACGATTTCTAGTTGTAAATCTGACTTGTCATCCTGGTTTGTTTTCACGCTGGGCCGAGTATGTATCTCGTATTCATTGAATACCCGTCCCATTGTCTACATATTCGTCAAAACCTCTCTGCACCCTTTGTTATTGAGTATCTCATTCATACGTACGCGCGTTACAACTTAACCCCACAGCATGTGTTCCTTCTAACTTCTGCGTATCCGGGCTACCAGGCACAGTCTTTTGTCTGGTTTGTTTTGGTGTCGTAAATCGGAGCTGAGTTCGTTCTGTCAACGATGCTCCCAATTTCTATTGTTACGTGTCGTCGGACGTTTACTTCGTTGTTTCTTCACTGGCGTCGGTCTGACGTGTGTCTAATTGTTCATATTTACGTCTCTGGCCTGGGTTGTTAACTCGGGTGTGTGTGAGCGTACCTCTTGATCACAAAATTATAAATTTTTAAAATTTTTAACCACTATATTGTCCCCAATTGGATTGGGTCAACGGGAGACATCTGATCCAATTTCTGTGCTCTGTCCCAGTCGTGGACGTCTGCCTTGGAATGGTCATGGCTGGCTGACCTATTTTCTCTCATATGGTGCAACTGATATTTATTCCCTATCTTTTGGGTCTTATATGATTATATGAATTTATTGCCGCACATCTGAGTGAAATGAACGCATTTTTTACATGCTATCCGTCTATATGTGGATTGTACAATATTATCTCATGTTAATAATTGAAATAAAATACCTACGTCTAATCATTAGACAGTTTGTTTCGTTTCTTATGCTACATTCTTACGTTATACATATACAACATGATAAATTAGCTGATGATTCGCTAGCAATAGAATCAATTAATCGTATATTGATGAATCACATAATAACAAACAATATTTTTAATTCACTTCTAGTGTCATACAACTATAATCGCTAAATAAACAAATACATACATAAATAAGATTATTTGCGACACATATTATAATTGATTACACTAATTAATGAAATATGCATAATCAGTAAGCAACTAAGGATTCATCCTACCTCATGATATTTGCCTTGATACTTGTTCCTAAGGTTACAAAATGATTATCTCATATTTAAATTATTAATTATACACTACTTACTCAATTCACTATATCTTTATTAATTTATTGCTTCACAATTATCTAATGTCCTGTACCATAAATGTCCCTTTTATACACGGTACATGTTATCAAGTTATTTTATGTACATCATTTAGTGGATACCTAATTGGCGTCGTAAATTAAAGAATACATCGTGATCACACAAACAAATTTACATTGAAGCTTAAATTATACATAATATAGCAAAATTTACATTATTCGTTGGCTAGCTGGACTGGCCCCACGGGACAACTACCTGATTCGTGTGTTTCCCCCTTTTAGCCATCTAGCTGTCGGTGTTATTCTTATCTTCTTGCGTAACTCATACCTCTTTTTTTTGACCACTATATGATGAATACAATTCGGTCCTTCCATACCAGTTCATAAGCTTTTTCCAGATCTAAGCAGACGGCAACAAGATGTTCGTTATTTATAAAGGCCTCGAAGACATTTGCTTCAATATTTATTTAGTGATCTAAACTTGGTCGAGCTTTTCGAAAACCGCTCTGATGCGCTGATAAGAACTTAATACTATCCAAGTACCATTGTAATCTTCTGTTAATAATTTTTTCCATTACGTACATAAAGTACAGGTAAGAGGATTTGGACGATAGTTTTCAGGCTTACAATGATCTTTGTTTGGCTTAGGGAGTGGGATAATTATCGCTTCGCTCCATTTATCAGGGAATGTTCCGGAACACCATATAACATTGAACAACGTATAAGGAATGTTAGTGCTGCTTCCGGAAGATTTTTAAGAAAGATGTTATAGATACCGTCTGGCCCTGGACTAGAATTTCTACATTTCAACAGAACATTTTTTAGCTCCTTTAGAGAAATAAGGTGATTCATTTTGAGATCCGTAACAGCGCTTGTTTTCGTGATTTTATTTATCGAAATGTTAGATGTTTTTTTGATTTCTTGAAAAACTGTGCCTTAGTTGGTGTCGCAAGAGTTTTTAACAAACTTTGCAGCTAATGTATTAGCAATGTCTTCCGGTTGAGAAATTACTGTCCCGTCTTCTGCAATTAGTACTTTAGTCCCGTTCGATACTGTGAGGCCTTTTATATTCTTACGTTTCTTCCACACATCGGTGGTCGGTGTCTGATTAGTGACATATGAAGTCCATGCCGCCCTCTTGCATTGTTTGAAGGTTCTAGGAGCCTTCGCTCTATATCGCTTGTATTTTAACTGGTTATCATAAGTTGGATGCCTTCTGTAAGTACTATAAGATTTACGCATAAACGATGGACTACCTTACATTCTTCATTCCACCACGGAACTCGTGACTTGGTACCCTTATTGGCGGTTTTTGGAATACTCTGATTAGGAGCAGTCAGTATTAAGTTAGTAATTATTTCAACTTTGTTGTTAACTGTTAAATTTTCTGGTTCGTGTGCACAAAGAGCGCTTAAGTGTTCCGTAATTATATTTTGGTATTTTTCCCAATTGGCTTTACTGAATTTCCATTTACGCTGGGGTATTAGGTTAGGGGCTGTATGATGCATTTCCAAGAAAATAGGAAAGTGATCACTGCCATAGAGATCATAAGAGACTGTCCAGATGGGTTATGGAAGGGCTGCAAAGTGCGAGGTCAATCTAGCTAAATTTGTTGTACGACATATTTAAGTGAGTACAGTATAATGATTTTTGTTCAATATTACAGGGTTGTGTTTTGTATTATTTTCTCGATGACCCTTCCGCGCTTATCTGTTTTGTAAGAACCCCAGATAAAACTATGATTATTAAAATCCCCTACTATCAGAAAAGGTTTGGGTAGTTGATTTACAATACCCATTATGTCATTATCAGAGAAATTGTACCAGTTTGGTAAATAAACATTACAAATCGTCAACAAACAGATAGGGAGTAATACAGACACAGCTACCGCCTCAGTATCAGTATTATTTATTGCAACGTTTGTTTTGCTGACTTTGCTGCTAACATATATGGCGACTCCACCACTAGCGTGTTGAGAGTTGGTTCTGTGTTTGAAAGTAGCTGAGTAATTTTTTATTTTTGCATGGTAACTCTCTTTAAAATTGGTTTCCTGTAGGCAGATAACGTCAGGAGAAAATGTTTTGATAATCAGTTCCAAGTTTTCTTTTTGTGGATAGTACCCGTTGATATTCCATTGTAAGATAGGTTGTGTCATGAGGTGTGGGAAGCAGTGTTGATTTTTTGTAGAATTGAAGTGGGGGAGTAGTTTCTTTACCACTTGAAAACGGTGCGTCACTTTCAGATTCCTTATTGATGCCTATTGAAAGTTTGTTTATAATTCTCGTAAAATTGCTTTTGATTTTCCTTTCTGTAAGACGCTGGTAAGTAGCTTTGAGTAAGGAAATTAATGCTGGGATGTTCTCAGTGAATTCAAGTGTTAATTCATGCAAGTCAGATTTTCCCTTAGCTCTTTCGAGAAATGTCTTGAGCTGATTGTAGTTTAGAATATATGGATTATTTTCACTCGTAAGTAAGCTTTTTAGTGGTTGAAGCTGACTGTCTAGAGGATCAAGACTTGTACAATCAGAAGATGTTGGTACTATTTGTTTTTGTTTCTTGTTACGGGTTTTAGTTATTATGTTATTTTCTGGGCAACCTGGTAAATTTTTGGTAGGATTTTCTTCAGGACTTGATGTTGTTAATGAAAGCGTACGTTTTGTTGTATTTCTAGGGAATTTCTCTTCGTGTGTAGTTTTTTTACTTGTTTCTAATGACGGGTTGACAGTTCCTACAGGATTTTTCAATGCGGGAAAACCTTGTTCCGGTATGTTATTGTAATTCGGAATGTTTTTATTAAGTAAAGTATGCTGTTCCGCTTCTAATTCGTTTGTCTTGTGTACACTGTTGTCACAATTGTTTGCCAAACGTCCTAATTGCTTGCAGAGAAAACATGATATCATATCTGTTGAGGGGTAAATCCAGTAAACTTAAACTGTGTCTTCATAATTAATTTTAATTGATGGAGGTACTTTAGAAACGTCTTCAGGGTGAATGTAAATTTGCCTTCGAAAGCTCATGACGTGGGAGAAGCCCGGTTCAGAGACACCTGCTCTCAGAAATGAAGTTGCCGATCCCAACCATATATCATGTTTCTTAAGTTCGTCCTTGAGGACGTTGTGGGGAATAACAGGACACATATTTGATAAAATCAGTTTCTTGTATTTGGTTAGAAGAGGCTTAATTGTAAGTATGTTGTTGCCTAAGGATATAGATGTCTTTTGATCGGTTACTTTCTGAACTATTTCTTTGCTTGAAAGATATATACAGACTCTGTTCATTGAGATCTTTGAGGAAAATCTAATATGAGATGGGTCTAACGCTAATATGTAGTCGTTGATTGGTATATCTTCGATTGACTCTAATACTATGGTTTGCTCCTTGGTTGGGAAAACTTCTTTTTGTGTAGCATTGGCATAACTACGTTTCTGTTGTTCAGTGGGCTGTGATTGATTACTTTGAATAGAATTAGGCATTGTCAACGTTGGAGACACGCGTGCGTGTACTCCACAAGACTCTACCAGTTTTATGCCCTTATAATGATGTTACACACGTGGCTACTATCTACAGTGTACTCTGTTTATACTCACTTGAATAGTAATAAACGTTATCTCACAGCACAACACAATTCACTTATAAACCGGTATACGCAACCACTCTCCGCGGCTGCTCGCCGTAAACTGGCTTTATTCTTATTTCTGAAGATATGACAGGATCATGACGAGAAAAAATTGCATCCAACATGATATCCAACACTACTATGGTGCCTGCTACTACTCAGTTACCTAAATCTACATTCATACTAAGTAAATTGTAAAAGGTATGTTCTGACAAACGCATCTATTTTCTATCAGTGTGGTAAGTCTGTTTACATTCAACTAGGCTCTGTACAAAAAATTAAATACGCATGCTATACAGATATAAATTATTTTTTAAGAACAACACAATTTTGTTTTTTGTGTATTTACTGTAATGGGAAAATTACGTAAAGTACATTGTGAAGGTAAAGAATGTTACTTTCATGAGCATGTATCGAGATACATCGAGGAATACACAATACAGGCACTCACTAACTCAATCGATCTTTATTAACTAGTAATTAGCTTTTCTTAATTTATTAAACACTATATATAAATGTTGTAAGTGTTCATTAAATGATCTAGACATAATTAATATATCATCTACAAATACACTTACAAAGTCCTCTACCTCATGACATGAAGCTAATTCTAAACTCTTAACTATAGCAGCTGGACTTTTTACTAAACCAAACAGAACAACTTTAAATTGATAACATTTATTTTTGTACATAAATGCAGATTACTTTCTACTGCCTTTATGTAGCCCTATCTGCCAAAACCTGCTCGCTGAGTTTATTCCAGACACAGGCCTACATTTAATTCCTTGACACTTTCTAAATAGACTCTCAGCCGTTGGTGGACAATCATAATTATTCTGTGTAACACTATTTAAATTTCTCATATCTAAACATATTCTTATATCATCATTTTTTTTCTTCGAAACCACTAATGGATTGACGAAGTTGCTCTCGGAGCGCTCGATTATATTATTTCCAAGCATCCTTTGTATTTCACGATCAACACATTGCTGAAAATGCATCTGGATCTGATACATTCTCCGGACAAACTTCGACTCATTTTGGACGATAATCTTATGTTCATAGATACTAGTGACAGATGGTGTTTCACTAAATACACATCACCATGTTTGTGCAGTAATGTGTCTAATGCCAACTGCTGCTGTTTAATTAAGCTATTATTATTATTCAGATTATTATTATCCTCACAGTGTGGGTTCTGGATGTTTATATTAGGGCTCCTTCTCGAAACAACCTCGTTTTTACCTATAATATATTCGTCTATGGTTCCGTTTAATTTAATTTTTTACGTTTTATTTTTTATGCTGCATTCAATTGTTTGTTTAAAGAGATTGATTTTTAGCTTGGACACAATGAAGTTGATCAATTCCAATGATGACGTCATAAATTAGATTATCCACGACAACAAAAGGAATTTCCCAGCTCCATTCGTTTTTTATTACTTTAACGTAAATTTTTTATTTTATTTTCTCTTTAGTACTTACTGCGGTTTGTAATTGTGTACCGGTATTATTAATATATAACATTGATAACCACTTAAATTGGTGTTTGTGTTTAGTTATAAACTTATGATCCATTACTGATAATTCTGCACCAGTGTCTATTAGGGTTCGAGTATATATACCATTTCCTCTAGCGATTATTTTATTTCGACCAATTTTATGGACTACAAAACGTTTTTACTTAAAAAAGCGCTTATGTTCAATTAATAATTTTTAAAATAACTTCTGTCATCAGGCAGGTCTTCTTATTACGATTATTTTGATGTAAGCCCCATCTTAAAATTTCCCATATTTTGAAAGTTATTTAAATTAATGTGTTTTTTTCTTTAGAGAATATCCCGTAAAATAATTGTGTATCCTCACACACACGCACTACACACGCAGCTAAGTATCCTTACGCACCATTTCACTGCACTTAAAGTGTTTTACAAGTCTGAAAATACTTAAAATAACATTTTTTTACAATGCTTCTTGTTAACTATTTTACAATGTTCAAATCTGCAATCTCTCCCTCTACTTATATGTGCTATCATATGCTTTATTCTCTGCTACATTCCATATTATGCAATTAAATTGTCCATTGCATTTTATGTATGTAAAATGCTACACCGAGGAAATAGTACCGCATTGCTGCTTGCCTACGTGACGCTTTGCATTTGCGCGGCAGAATTACGAACTGTCTTTGCCCCTTCCAGTTGTTACTCGACTATACTACTGGCACTCAAGCCACGCGCGTAGCCAGAACTAGCTATCAGCAGGGGCAAAATATTTTCCAGATTGGGGAAACAATTTTACATACAGAGGGGGCGTATGTTCATGTACTTTCAGTTTGACCACACACACACACACACACACACACACACACACACACACACACACACACACACACACACACACACACACACACACACACACACACACACACACACACACACACACACACACACACACACACACACACACACACACACACACACACACACACACACACACACACACACACACACACACACACACATGCCCTATATATATAAACATTATATATATATATATAGATATCTAATTATATATATTATAGTTTTTGTATTAATCCTATCACCTCTGCTGATTCTGCTTCTACATGAGAAGTATGAACGGGTTACAAACAGCCTAATTAGTAATATTTCCGTTATATTCGTAATACACTGAACAATTTTTTAAAGAGTTATAAATAATTCAGAAAATTAAAATTGGTTTTATTCTTAAATTTAATTTTAATCTCATTCTAACATCTTCGGATATACCACAGTATGCTTTTGCGTTTTCCTTGTCTCCAAGCCTTTTGATACAAAAGTTTTGAAAAGCTCGAATTCTTTAAGTGATAAAATGTTTATTCCTGTATATAAAAAGGGCCTCTATAGCAAAATGTTCTAGCCACATACAGTTTGACATACAGGACTACAACCATTTAGTAAATTATACCAATCAGCTCAAAAACAACGGATGTTGTTTTATTTTGTAAGTTGTAAATTGTGTAAGTTGTTTAATTGGCTCACATCTTGTAGGTAAATCAAAATATTCGTTGCTTCTGTCCGTGGTACACAAAGGGTACTTGGTGACGTTAATGCTGCGTTATCATGTTAACAGACAGATAGAAGTTGCGAGGGGGATTTAAGCTTCCTGATGTGACTGTGCATTGTCCGCCAGATTTTCCGTTGTAACGCGATCATGTGTTATAAGTGTGTTAGGATGCGGATTCCCTTTGCACAATAGGACGTCCAAGTAAGGACTTTCGTCTTTGGATTCCTCCGGCCTAGCTCCACGCTTGAGGAGTGTCCCTTAAGGAATTGTGCCGCCCCTTGGCAAGACAACACAAAAATCGGGAACTAGTTTAATTCTTTACCAGTAAACTAAACCAGCTGCCGTTGTTAGTAAAACTCTTACTAACAAATTACAAACAAGTATGATATAGGAAACTGACAAGGTTTGCATAAACTTATTCACTCACTAGGTATTAGCTAAAACATCTCTTTATTGCTATTGAAATATTAATCAAACATTATTCCTGATTTTCAAGAAAGTTATTTTAGTAAATAGTGCTTTTACTGATTCAAAGGTCTTAATTATATTATTCTTGTTATATCAAAATTTATTCATATAACTGTTAGTTTTAATACCACGGATCCGGGTCTCAATTTTCTCAAAATTATTAATTTATCAATATATACATTACGGTTACTATTACTTCTTACAAAATTACAAAATATACAAATCTGATAATTTGTTCATTACATTGCGAAAGTTCTTTAAAGTTCTTTGTTACTTCTTATTAAGGGAAATTTACAAAAGTTGTGGTTTGATATCACCTGAGGTAATTGTTGTATTCTTGGGACATCTCCAGTTGTCTTCTACGGGTTGAGTACGTTGTTCTTGGTGTATCTACATCGGGTTGATTTTTAGTTTACTTGAAGCTCTCGAAGATAGGTTGTTTACTTGAAGTTCCACATGTTGTAATTTCACTTTTCTTAGTGCAGATTCTTGTAGTTCACATTTTCTTTATTTTAATTACAGTTATAGTTCTCACTTTGCAGTACTACAGTCTAGTAGTTAACTATGTTACACTTACATTTGATTTTGTTTTTAAGAGATGTGTTGGCTACCTTTTTCTATTTTATTTATATATTTTCTCACAAACTCTAGACACTACATTATTCACAATAACAAGATTTCACGCTGGATATGCTTCTAGAGAACATACACATACGTATATGTGTACAACACCAAAACTCACGTCTACTCATTGCGACGTTCTACGGCCGAATGCGCGTACGGTTTAGGGGAGAGAGCTCAGTCAGCTAGTGCGTATTTACGCGCTAAGAAAATAGTTCGTACTTTTCCTATTATTATTTATTCATTAATTAGAAGATAAATACTTTATGTTTATTTGATTATGACTTAGGGATTTCTTTATTTCTCTAGTCGCATTTCTTAATTATTTAAGTAATTATTATTATTATTCACTACTTAATACTTTTCTTGGCGTGTTGGTACTGGAAGGTTTCAAGTTGATACAGGAATCTGGGTATAGGTAAGGGTGTATGATACTCTTACTTATTAAAATTAAAAAAATTTTAATCTGTGAGATTTTTATACATTTAAAATCGTCACATCCTCCTGCACTTAACTATGAAAAACGGGGGGGGGTAATAATATAATTCTAATAAACAATTATTTTTTTTCTTTCGTGAAATTCCCTTTCTCTCGTTTCTTAACATCTAGCTTACTATTATTTACATATAAATAGACATTACTTATTTATTAATCTATTTGTTACTCTTGTTTCCCGTAACTTCACAATATAGTGGCCCGACTGATTACCTTGCATACTCTAACTATATTGGTTAGCTTTCTGCGCTTTCTTTAACCCTTGTAAAGAATTTTCTTTAAGTGCGGCGCCATTGTGACTATGTTACGTCTTGATCCCTATATCTCTTAATTCTACTACAGTAATCTAAAGTTGATCCCATACTCAACCTTAGATCCTATCTTAACACTAATTTCTTATTCTACTGAGATACGCGGAATTTCACAAAGTGGGAATCTTTATTTACATTTAAACAATGAGCAGTTACAATCTAAGAGGGGTCAAACACTGAACACATTGTATTATACACTAGGGAGGTTTTCATTGTTTAGCGATGCTACCATTTATAACAATAGGGGAAGGCTTACTACAATATTTCCTGTACGAACGGGTTTGTCTCTATTACTGTCAAGCTGGGGGAATTATTTTGAAGAAGGCCACGACCGGGCGTTTACACGACTCAAATATACTTTTATTATTATTTTCTCTTTACTCATTTTACTCCTACACTTTACACTTTTATTACACATTATTTTTATTCAAGCTATTATTGAACCTTTTTATTTAAAGTACTTATTATTTATTTTATTTCAAACACTTATAACCTTGAATTTATTTAAACACACATACACATATATCTATTTCATATTAAGCTTTGGGATGTAATCTTATCTTAATTAATCAACATAACTTATTTCACAACAATTAAATTCTCAGTATTGACATATATAATTAATCAAAACAAAACGATAATACTATTTTAGTAGAGAGCAATTTCATATACGGAAAGTTCATTGATTTAACAAACAGCACAAAGAATCAGCTGTTTTGGGGTGTCGTCGAGTTGCATAGGGTAGTAATTCAGAACAATACAAAAACAGGAAAGAGCTTGTCTAATGTGGTTTCGTTTGCTTTAGGGAGGAGGGGTTATGAATGAGATGGGGTGTTTACAAAGGGGAGAGTTTACATTCCACAACACGTATTTAACATGAACCGACTGGTTTGGAATTGAATACGTACCAGCTATGACTTGCTTAACACGGCAAACTCGCGATACTAATATTATTATTATATAATTAAAATTTTACTCATTTATTTTTTTGTTTATTTCTGAGTGAATAAATTTATGTTTGTCCTTTTTATCGTTAACGACTTATAAACTTACACAATAACAATTACATAATTATGTTGCAATTTTCTGTACGTGACACTCTGTAAACAATATTTTGTTTTACCAAGTAAATTACATAATTTTAAATTCAGCAGAGTCGCGCAATTTTGTGCCGCCCCTTGGCAAGACAACACAAAAATCGGGAACTAGTTTAATTCTTTACCAGTAAACTAAACCAGCTGCCGTTGTTAGTAAAACTCTTACTAACAAATTACAAACAAGTATGATATAGGAAACTGACAAGGTTTGCATAAACTTATTCACTCACTAGGTATTAGCTAAAACATCTCTTTATTGCTATTGAAATATTAATCAAACATTATTCCTGATTTTCAAGAAAGTTATTTTAGTAAATAGTGCTTTTACTGATTCAAAGGTCTTAATTATATTATTCTTGTTATATCAAAATTTATTCATATAACTGTTAGTTTTAATACCACGGATCCGGGTCTCAATTTTCTCAAAATTATTAATTTATCAATATATACATTACGGTTACTATTACTTCTTACAAAATTACAAAATATACAAATCTGATAATTTGTTCATTACATTGCGAAAGTTCTTTAAAGTTCTTTGTTACTTCTTATTAAGGGAAATTTACAAAAGTTGTGGTTTGATATCACCTGAGGTAATTGTTGTATTCTTGGGACATCTCCAGTTGTCTTCTACGGGTTGAGTACGTTGTTCTTGGTGTATCTACATCGGGTTGATTTTTAGTTTACTTGAAACTCTCGAAGATAGGTTGTTTACTTGAAGTTCCACATGTTGTAATTTCACTTTTCTTAGTGCAGATTCTTGTAGTTCACATTTTCTTTATTTTAATTACAGTTATAGTTCTCACTTTGCAGTACTACAGTCTAGTAGTTAACTATGTTACACTTACATTTGATTTTGTTTTTAAGAGATGTGTTGGCTACCTTTTTCTATTTTATTTATATATTTTCTCACAAACTCTAGACACTACATTATTCACAATAACAAGATTTCACGCTGGATATGCTTCTAGAGAACATACACATACGTATATGTGTACAACACCAAAACTCACGTCTACTCATTGCGACGTTCTACGGCCGAATGCGCGTACGGTTTAGGGGAGAGGGCTCAGTCAGCTAGTGCGTATTTACGCGCTAAGAAAATAGTTCGTACTTTTCCTATTATTATTTATTCATTAATTAGAAGATAAATACTTTATGTTTATTTGATTATGACTTAGGGATTTCTTTATTTCTCTAGTCGCATTTCTTAATTATTTAAGTAATTATTATTATTATTCACTACTTAATACTTTTCTTGGCGTGTTGGTACTGGAAGGTTTCAAGTTGATACAGGAATCTGGGTATAGGTAAGGGTGTATGATACTCTTACTTATTAAAATTAAAAAAATTTTAATCTGTGAGATTTTTATACATTTAAAATCGTCACAGAATCACCAGCAAGAGCTTAGAGCCGACCGCCGTAAGGGCGGATCGATGCGCTGCCACGTTGAGAAGGTTGCCACTTACACACCTCGCGGTTTCAAATGCCTGGACGACAGCACAGCTTGAGCTGTTCCTCTTCTCTCTGTTGCTGAATTCTGATGGAGACATTGGGCCAGCCATGCGATGTTGTCTGACTTGTGCCAAACAAGGGATCATGAAGGACTAGGTAGGTGGTGATCGATTCATTTGGAGTTCATTTGAAGGTCAGTCTATAACGGACTGTCAAGTACCGCCCGAGGACTTTTCAAGCGCTTTTGCACTATTGGAAGACGGTGGGGTGCCCTACTGTTTAGCTGATGGATGTGCGGGAAAAAGGGTTCCTCAACCTTTACGAACAAATTAGTTGTCAGGGTTCAGATGAATTCCTCCATGAAAGAAACACTGAGGCTCCGATGTAGAACATCTGACTACCACGGGCGGCACCGGAACGTACGATTTTGGAATATTGTGCTTCCATACGCTTATTGGTGGCTGACAGGAGAAGTCATCAAGCGGAAGCCGTGTACTTGCTGCTGACCGAAAGAACAACAGATACAGTGATATACCGGTGCAGGCAGCCAGATGGTTGTTACATGAAAGTATGGGAAAACGTTATCTTTGACGCCTCGAGAGCACCGGGTGGGTATCCCCTCCAAGAAAAGCGAATGTCATGCACAAATGGACTTACTCGTACATCAGATCGCTTCGGATTTTTCTGCGTTGGACGTTATACGCCATTTCCGCAGCCAGTCGTAAAGAATGGCCAACTGGCATTGCATCATTACGCTCGCCTGCCGCAGGAACAGGAAGCAGTATAAGGCCTCGGGTACGATACGAGCGGCGAGCGGCAGAGCGGCGCCGCTCACGTTTTTGTTTACATTGAGTGCAATGGAAGTAGGGGACGGCCGACTACGACAAGCACGAGCGGCTGGGCGAAACGTGTTGCCGCTTGCTCCTCACCGCTCACCGCTCACCCTAGACATTAATTTTCGCTCACCGCCCAGCGTCTTTTCAGTTGTGTCGAAGCTCTCGTCCAGTTAACGATGGCAAATAAATAATAAAAGAAGAGAAAATTGACGGACCTCGAGTGTGAGGCTTTGATCTTTGAAGTTCAAAGCAGACCATGTTTGTGGAATGACAGACATAATAATTTAAAAAATAGTGTTGTTACAAAGAAACTGTGAGAAGAAGTTGGAAAGGCAATAAACTTGTCAGGTAAGATTAATTTATTATTTTAACATTTAAATATGTCCCCAATAATTAACAAAGAAAAATTAGCTATTGTTTAAAATAGGTCATAAATTTATTCCTTATTTCTATTACTTCTGCGGTTGGCCTTCGATATTGCTCTGGAACGGGATCCGTTGAACTTCCCAATTCATTCGCGGTCTCTTCACGGAGAACTGATATGTAGTCTGCATCGTTAATGCCATCCCTGTCTCTGATAATATTGTGCAATTCGCAAGCAGCTTGTACAAGCTTGTTTATTTTTGACACGTTTGGTACTTCTAAACATGTTCCTAAAAATCGCCATTTTTCCCGTAAAATCCCAAAAGCACATTCAATGGTTTTTCTAGCTTTTGCTAGATTGGTATTGAAGTTTTCTTGATATGCCGTTATACGTTTTGCTGGAAATGGACGCAGGAGATACGGTTTTAATGGGAATGCTTCATCTCCAATGAGAACGTGTGGTGTTGAAATGTTGCTATTTGGTAAGATTTTTTGGGGAGGTACATTAAATTCGTTGTTCTCCAGCCGTCTAAACAATTCGGTGGCCGTAAAAACCCCTCCATCACTTTGTTTTCCTCTAGCGCCTATATCAATAACCAAAAACTTTTTATCGGCATCAGGAACACCCATTAGAACTACAGAAAAGTATTTCAGATAGTTAAAATAACTCGATCCACTATGCGAAGGACATTTAAGCTCACAATGGCGTCCGTCTATTGCTCCAATGCAGTTCGGAAATGTCCATAAAAGAAAATTTTGTTCTGCTACATTCTTGAGGTGTTCTTCGGTGGGTGGCGGCATTACTTCAGGTCCAAACTCTAGCACAATCGCTGAACATGTATCATAAACTATCAAGCTAACAGTACGTCTTCCAAGTCTAAATTCAAATGCTAGATGTCTAAAAGTGGCCCCCGTTGCCAAAACCCTGAAAAAAAGGACAGATTGTTTTAGTATAAAATAATTAAATTAATATAGTTAAAATTAATTAACAATTGTGTAATTAAAGAAATAATTAATAATTTTTTGTTCTAATAAGGTAAACAATCTTTGTTCTAGGGGACGAATGTAAAAAGAAATGGAAAAACTTGAAAGACACGTTCAGGAAGAAAGTGCAAACTCCGCAACCTAAATCTGGTTCTGCCGCCAGTCCTCCACACAAAAAGTGGAAATTTGCAACCCTCATGGAATTTACCCGGGACGTTATTCTTCCAAGCCCTATGGTAGGAAATCTTAGGTCTCCTTCAGTGGGAGAAGAAGAAGACTCCACCATAGATGCCGAAATCGCAGAGAACAATGACCTAGAACCAAGCCAGCAACAGGGCACAATGCCTTCCTGTCCTGAAGACGATGATAGGTTTTCCAGACCCCACCGTTCCATGAGAAGCATCAGGAAAAAAGAAAATCTAGAAAAGCGAATGATGGAACTAGAGGAAAAAATCAATGCTATTTTAAATATGGGGAAACAAACAGATAATGATAAGGGAGATGACCATCATTTCTTCTTAAGTTTGCTTCCATATGTAACTCGCTTGGATGGTCTGGAAAAACTACAGCTCCGCTCTAAAATCCAGAATTGCGTATTGGAAGCCGTCAGAGATCATGAAACAAGGAAGGCGCTACAGCAATATTCCCCACACATTCTATCTGAGTCATCTTCAAACGCTAGTAGTTCTTTGGAGCTTCGACATCCAGAAAACAACTCTTTGGTGAACCAACAGTCTCAAACACCTCAACCAAATGAAACCTGCGATTTTGTCTATTTAAATCTTCAGTAAAAAAATTGTTTATTTTGTTTTTTGATACAAATTTTAAATAAAGTGTCAATAATGTAGTAAATGTCTTTTATTACATACCTCAGCGTTACAACGAGTCTCTCTTCTGGTGTCACTTGCTGTCGAAGGCCCGGCCTTTTCTTCGTCAAGCGAGGGGCTACTTTCTGGAGTATGTAATCGAATGTTCGGATGGACATTCTTGTATATGCAAAAAAACCTAGTTTCGTCATTTCTTAAATCTCTAAACAGATGGTGGTACTCTCCGTAAACTTGTCTACTCCTGTTTATGGGATGAACGCCATAGTTCCTCTTGCCCTTCAATAAGTCGCGTTTCCTAAAATAGCTGGTTTCACTCAAAATGAGGAGCTTAGCTAGTTCACGGGACGACGTCATGATGGCAACTGATGGACGCTCTGATCGTGGCCGGCGCCACTCACCTCTGTGCGGCTCTGTCGCTCCGCCGGCGCCGCCCGCCGCCCTCCGCTCGCCGTTCGTATCCTATCCGAGGCCTAATGGGGCATCATCAGTCAGCGAAGGACAACGTGTTTTCAGAATACACTGGCAGCAGTTGCGGACGGTGAGCCCTGAGGCTACAAGACAGTCAACAGAGCCGCGCTCAGTAATAGCACCCCCTCCTGACAATCGTTATTGCACTGTAAGTATATAAAAGCTATCTGCTTTTTACAGTATACACGTATTAGAAATATACACGTATCTTATACAGGCGTAACAAGATAAACCGAAGATTAACTTATTTTTGTTCTAGCACAGAAGTAAACTGCTGAATAGAAATATATTTTGAAGCTGCGATGAATTTACTTGTACAGCAAATCCATTCGACGGCCCTTCTTCGCAAAATTGTCGACATCATCATGGACGTGGACTTTTCAATTTGGAGAGGATTCTCTTTTCAGAGAGAATTACAGTGAAGAATTGTTGCATTAAAAGTAAATAATTTATATGCTTTGGGAAGAATTTCATTTTTATCATCATTATTCATCTTTTTTATTAATGTTTAATTTTACTGTGTAATGGTGAGAAAACGGTTTCTAGTCCTGTTCTTAATTTTTATTTGTTAAAATGCTGATCATATTGTTACGACATTACAGAAACGCTTCTCGGCTGTTCCAGCGGAGCCCGGCTATAATGTGTGTGTCCATACATGTTGCTGCTACTTTGAGACGAAGGACAATTACGTGACACTTGTCACGCGTCCGCAACGAGCCTTTTCCAGACCATACCGGTCCGCGAGCGCTGTGTTCAAGGCCGCAATCAATAACGTTCTAGTGTTTTCTAGTAGACGCCTATTATGGAATATAGCATACTGGAACCTCAGCGATGTATAAATACAAGTACTCAGCGACGCTTAGTTCAATTTGAGTTGCGATTTATTCCAATGTGGTTCGAAGAATTGTGGTGAAGTGTTACGTGTTTTATAATTGTGTGAGACTCGTTGACATTACTATTGCGTGTGAACAATTTTTTTATTTGCTTTGTTGTAAGAGACTATCTTGTTGATTACAAACTGTTTAATTGTGATAACTAAAGCTGGTGATTAATAACTTATTGGTGTCTTGTATTTTGTTTTCCACTGTACCATACGACGATCAGTAGAGCGTCGTAACAGTGGTGTCAGAAGTGGGAGTGAACCGTTAACAGTGGATACTTTGTACAAGACTAGTGTAATTCGTAGTTAATCGGTAAACAATGGATTCCAGGTGATGGAAAATTTCCAGGCGCTGCTGTTGCAGACAGAGGAATGACGACGACATGATGCAGAGGAAGCAGAGAAGAGACGCCGACAGGAGACAGAAGAAGCAGAAAGACGACAAAAAAAGAACGAAGACAAGAAAAAGAAGACGCAGAAAAACGGCAGGATGAGAAACGCAGACAGGAGGCGGAAGAAGCAGAAAAACGACAGGATGAAAAACATAAGCAGGAAGCAGATAAAACGGAAGCTCTTTTCGAAGCTATGTAAAAACAGTTGTAAGAACACAGTACCGCAGAATTGGGTCTCCTACGAGGTGAGCTTAATAAGCAAGTTACTAAAATATCGGAGGTACAAGAATCAATGGCATTATAAATAGCTGAAGTAGAAAAATTTGTCTCGAGTGTTGAAGAATCGATGTCTACAAAAATATCTGTCATAGAAGAGTCGATGTCTACAAAAATATCTGTCACAGAAGAATCAGTGTCAAATAAAATAACTGCAGTAGAAAACTCAAAGGCAAACATAAGGAAACAAATTAAAAGTGAAGTTCAGCAGTTCATGAAGATACAACCAAAACAAACTTTTGAACGGACTGTACCAATGATAAAGACAGAAAAGACATTAGAGAAAGTCACCTTGCCTGCGGTTGGGACAGTTCATGTCGAGGCTCCAACCTTTGACGGAAGCAGTTACTGGGGGATGTATCTACTCCAATTTGAAGCTGTTGTATGCACAATTAATTGGACAAAGAAAGACAAGGCAGTTTTATTCGTTCTCGCTTTAAAGTGACCTGCCGCAGAGCTACTACAGAGAGTGCCATCTGACATCCAGAACACCTATGCCGAATTGATAAATGCTCTGGACTTACGGTACGGTGATACGGTGATAAACATTTGCGAGATGTGTACTACGCTCAGTTAAGAACAAGACGACAACGTTCCGGGGAGAGTCTTCAAGAGTTTGAGGCAAGTAACGACAGACTATTTAGATTGGCCTATCCTGAAGCACCAGAAGATTTTCGAATGAGGTTTGCGGTGCAGACATTTATTGATGGCATCGGAGATTGTGAACTTTAGCAAGTGTTACGAATGGCAAGACACAGGAATAGCTCAGAAGCTCTTGTTCACGCCCTAGAGTTTAAAGCTGCCAAGTCAGCGTTCCGCTACATTAATGGGTTTATGCCATTACATTGTAGTCAGAAGATCCCTGTATCATATTGCCGTTACGATGGGTGCAGAAAAACAATGTTGTCGGACAAACAATTCAGAAGTTCAAGAGCGCCGCAACGATTTGAACGATGGGAAAAAGAAGACCGAAGTGTTACAACTGTGAAAAACGTGGTTATCTGCAGGTATACTGTTGGGAGAAGAAAATACCGAGAGAAGAGAGTGATCGCACCAATTGGAGAAGTAAAGCACAGAACCAGTGGCGGCTCGTACAGGGAGGGCAAAAGGGCGCAGCCCTCCCATTAAATTTGCAAATTAAGCTTGTCAATAATATAACTATAATGTGTAGTATCCTTATGTGATAGATATTTTTGGGGCGACTAATAGCGATCACCCGATGTTTTCGGCATGGTCCCGCAGCCGGACGCTAATACGACAGCCCTTCCTGCATAGGCGGGTCTTGCGGTGAGCGGGGAAAGAGGACGTGTACACTTGTCTATGCTTTTAAATTGGCGGTAGCCATAATAGGGAGGACTCTGCCCGCTGTCTGATTTCGCGGCTCTTTTCATAGAGAACCGGAGCGTTGTTCAAAACTTCTCTGTTGCTGTTTAAAGTGCATATATTTTCTCTTGTGTTTTATATAGTTTTGATTGTGTTCTTGTTGTACTTTTTGTGTAAACGTAATGTTCTAATAATTTATTCTTTATTAGGCAGTGTATTCTGTGTAAGATAGTGTTTTTGTGGAACCTTGTGTACATAAACGTGTAACTTATTCCGTGTAGGCCTGAGCCTGTGTGTTCTGTGCGTATTTGTTGGAAACGAAACAAATGGCTATGAATTCAGTTACGTAATATTAAACGTTTGATTATTTCAAATTCACTTACTTACTAAAAGAAAATAGAATTAAAAAAATTAGGGCCACCAAAACCCAATTTAGATATCATACATACATACATCCTCGGCGCTACAGCCCAGTCCGGGCCCTGGCCTCCAAAAGAAATCTTCCCCACTGGTCTCTACTCCCGGCCAATGTCCACCAGTTTGCTGCACCCAGCCTCACTGCCTCCTTACCAACCTGGTCCAGCCATCTTTTACGCGGTCTTCCTTTCCTTCTCCTTCCCATCGGCAAATAATTCATAACTCTTTTAATTTAGATATCACACAACAAAATTATAAAACGGACAGGCCAGCATCAAGTAAAAAAAAAACTACACAAGAAAATTTAATAGAAACTGTTACTTACATGCTGATTGGATATGTGGATGTGAGGTGATGAATTCCTTTTTTTGTTATGTATGTTTGGTGATGAACCTAAACAGTGATTCAGCCTGGACTGAAAATGGAATTAAGGATTTGAAACATTTGGGAGAAAAAGTTAAAAAACAAAATTAGTGAAACTCATATGAACAATTGTATTGAATATTCATTGTTAGGAAAAGTCAATATTAGTTGCCAGTTAGACAGTCCATATAGATTAAAAATTAAACAGCATAATGAAGAAGTCTCTAAGAACAGGTACATTCTAAGTAAGTTAATTGACTGTGTAAAGTTTTGTGGAATATTTAAACTAGCTTTAAGGGGCCATGATGAAACAAACACATCTGAGAATCCAGGTCTTTTTAGGGGCTTAGTAAATTTGATGCCAGGCCTAGATAGCACCTTAAGAGAGCATATTGAAAAAACAAACAATAGGGTTTTCGTTGGTCTTTCTAAAACAATTCAAAATGAAATTTTGGATTCTGTTTATGCAGTGTGCATTGGACAAATAAACAAAGAAATAAATGAAACTGACTACATTTCAATTGAAGCAGATGAAACCACGGATTGTGCCACTCTGTCACAAATGGTGTTAGTTGCGAGGTATGAATTGAATGGAAAATTACATGAGAGATTTATCAGTTTTGTCAGTCCACAAGATCACTCCGCTGAAGGTATTAGTAGTACTATTTTTGAAGCATTAGCAAAATTAGAACTTGATAAGATGCCTAGTAAAATGATTGCACAAAGTTACAATGGGGCAGCAGTAATGAGTGGAAAACATAACGGTGTTCAAGCAAAAGTTAAAGCCGTGTACAAGAATGCCCAGTATATACACTGCTATGCCCATCAACTAAATTTAATTATTGAGCGCGCTGCATCACAAAACAAGCAAGTAAAAATATTTTTCTGTAATTTACGAGATGGCTTTACAACATTTTTTTCAAGATCTTCCAAACGAACTGCCATACTTGATGAAGTAGTAAAGAAACGTCTCCCAAAATGTTCTAATACCAGGTGGAATTTTAAATCCCGTTGTGTGACAACAGTATTTATTCATAAAAATGACATTTCCGCTGCTCTTGAAAAAATCATAGATGATGACGAGAGTGGCAAGTCCACTGCTCAGAAAGCATTAGGACTGAAAAACACATTAAATAATGATGATTTTAATTATTGGTTAACATTTTTCAACAAAATTATGCCAGTCTGTGACATTTTGTTTAATCAGTTACAGCAAGTAGAAATTGACAGTATTAAAACACACCAGTAGCCTATGTTGCCTCATTCAAGTCACACATTCAAAATGTCACAGATTATATTGATTTTGATGCCAGTCTGTCTACAACAAATGACTTTGGAGAATCATCTCAAAATCCAAAAAGGTCACGTTTTGATGAAAACAAGAAGGCTGCAGCTAAAGAAGTTTGTGACATAATGTAGTTACCAACATAGACGACAGATTTTCATTTTCAGACCATTTAGCAACAGCAGTTTTGTTGCAACCAACCCTGTTTTTTAAACATCAGCTTATCTTTCCAGAAACAAAGTTACAAATTGCTGCTAAACAATTTAATTTAAAAGAAACTGCATTAAGACATGAACTGGTAGTTCTATACAGCAGACCCGACTTCACAAAGGCAACTGGCGCATTGGTTCTCCTCAATTTTGTATATGAAAACAATCTAGTTACTGTTTTTCCTAAACTAGTAAAACTATTAAAAATTATTTGTACAATCCCTATGACTACAGCAGAAAGTGAACGATGTTTCTCAACTCTCAAACGCATTAAAACATTTACACGTAATACAATGAAAGAGGTGTATTAGGGCCTTTGGAAATGTATTCAATAGAAAAAAATGTTATAAATAACTCCTAACTTCGAATTAGTTATTAAACATTTTGCCAAGCAAAAGGAGAGGAGAATGGATTTCATGGTCAAGCAAATAAACTAATCCAAGGTAGGGAACAAATATATTTTATTTAGTAATCCATGCATTTAATAATATATAATTTATTAAGTATTTAAGTTTAGGAACGTGAACTGCTTAGGGTTATAAATAATTACAGTTTCAAACACTGTTTAAGTAAGTTTGCACGGTAGGTTTTTGATATTAACAATACTTTTAGTAGTAAAGCAAAAGGTTCAATTTTACAATTATTTCATGATAATAGCAATAATTTAGTTTCTACTGGTGACTTTTGTTACATATGGGTCCAAAAACATTTTGCCGCCCAAGTCAAAAACGTTACCAGCCGCCACTGCCCAGATCAGCACACAGTTTCCACGCTACATAAGACCAGTGGAAACTTGATCGTTAATGGATTTGCGGAAGGTAAACCAACATCAATTTCAGTTGACACGGGCGCAACAGTGTCCATTGTGCGCCCTGACTTAGTCAGCAACCGCCAGCCTCTAATTAGCTTTTGTACAATACAGACTGTGACTGGAAGCCTCGTCAAGGTGCTAGGAAAGGTAAACGTACGTTTAATAGCACCCCCTCGTTATTGCACTGTAAGTATAGAAAAGCTATCTGCTTTTTACAGCATACACGTATCTTATACAGGCGTAACAACATAAACCGAAGATTAACTTATTTCTGTTCTAGCACAAACAGCGGAGCCCGGCTATAATGTGTGTGTGCATACTGCTGAGTAGAAATATATTTTTAAGCTGTGATGAATTTACTTGTACAGCAAATCCATTCGACGGCCCTTCTTCGCAAAATTGTCGACATCATCATGCCATGTACGTGGACTTTTCAATTTGGAGAGGGTTCCCTTTTCAGAGAGAATTACAGTGAAGAATTGTTGCAATAAGAGTAAATAATAATTTATACGCTTCGGGAAAAATTTCATTTTTATCATCATTATTCATCTTTTTTATTAATCTGTTTAATTTTACTGTGTAATGGTGAGAAAACGGTTTCTAGTCCTGTTCTTAATTTTTATTTGTTAAAATGCTGATCATATTGTTACGTCATTACAGAAACGCTTCTCGGCTGTTCCAGCGGAGCCCGGCTATAATGTGTGTGTGCATACATGTTGCTGCTACTTTGAGACGAAGGACAATTACGTGACACTTGTCACGGGTCCGCAACGAGTCTTTTCCAGACCATACCGGTCAGCGAGCGCTGTGTTCAAGGCTGCAATCAATAACGTTCTAGTGTTTCTAGTAGACACCTATTATGGAATATTCTGGAACCTCAGAGAGGTATAAATACAAGTACTCAGCAACGCTTAGTTCAATTTGAGTTGCGATTTATTCCAATGTGGTTCGAAGAATTGTGGCGAAGTGTTACGTCTTTTATAATTGTGCTAGACTCGTTGACATTATAATTGCGTGTGAACAATTTTTTTATTTGCTTTGTTGTAAGAGACTAACTTGTTGATTACAAACTGTTTAATTGTGATAATTAAAGCTGGTGATTAGTGACTTAATTGGTGTCTTGTATTTTGTTTTCCACTGTACCATACGACGATCAGTAGACCGTCTTAACAATATTATTTCCATTAAAGAAATAAGAGAAACAGTCAGGAGTTTTTTTACGTAGTGCGAAAAGTTTTTAGTGTCACCTAACTTCATAAATATTAATTCCGCACAGCTGGGGAATCATTCTTCTAGTTGAGTAGTAATATTGTCTGACATTTCAAAATAAATTTTCTTATGATAATCAGAGGACGTGATGGGCTTATTTCCTAGATGATGGCGTTTCAAATCTAAAGAACTAGATCCAGTACCAGACTTAGTTGACTGAATGAACTCATCATATTTCTTGTCATGTCTTATGTTTTTGATGTATAAAATATATTCAGCAACCGAACTGTGGATGAACTGCCTATGAACAGATTTTTTTCTAAAGAATTTTGAAAAGAAATGGGATTTCTGAAAAAATGTACTGAATACTGATAAAAGGAAAACAAATGTGAAGTCTTCGAAATTGTTTAAATATCCTTGTTTCTCTGTAACAGTTATAGAATTTTGTGATTTCATCGACTCTTTGAAAACGTCAATTAATTTTAGTCTGTTTGTATGCACTGCACTGATGATTTTAGAATTTCGGCAAAATTCACTGCTTGTATGAATACGTTTACTACCCAAGGCTTTAACAGCAACAGCAGGACGTTTCGAAGAACTATGGATAAAAGCAGGTATGACGTGAAGAATAAAGAAAAAGATATCAGTAGATTTTATTTTAGAACAACCCCGTTGCAAAACTAAATTAAACGGTGTGCATACTAGTAAACAGTTTGCAGTGCAAGTTCAGGAACCTTTGCTTGTAAGCCAGTCAGTTCCTTTAACATAACACTAGCACCATCGTAAGTCTGAACATCAATTTATTTTGTATGCTAAATTTTTCAAGAGCATTACACATAACACTACATAAGGCATCAGCTGTTTTATCTTCTTTAATACAGGGTCCGCCAGTGAAGCGGGAAACTTAAAAGTACCCAATTTTTTTCATGAAACATTTATTATCCGATTTTTTTTACAGATTTGAGTTGAGTAAAGTATGCCATTATTTTACTTTTTAAAAATAACGCCGCTCAAGTGAGAGCCATTTCTGTGTAAACATTCTTCTAATCTTGACCGAAAATTTTCCATCACTCGACGAAGCAGGTCAGGTTGAATCCGTGCAATTTCTTGTCAGATATTCGTTTTTAATCCCGGTATGGTGTGCGGTCTATCAATGTACACCCTGCTCTTCAGAAATCTCCAAAGAAAAAAGTCGCATGCGGACAAATTTGGGGATCTTACAGGCCACAAGATGTCGCCATATCTGGATATGAGTCCGTCCGAGAAGAGTTCTCTTAAAGCAGCCATGGACACACGAGCAGTATGACTTGTGGCCCCATCCTGCTGGAAAAAATTAATTTCCGGAAACCTAGGGAGCTGTTGCATCAAAAATGTTCTGACCATGTGTGTGTAGCGGTCTGCATTGACAGTTGTGATGTTTCCTCTATCGTCTTGGAAAAAATATGGCCCAATAATGCCAGATGATGAAACTGCACACCACACCGTAACTTTCGGACTATGTAATGGCTTTTCATGCAACTCACCTGGGTTTTCATCATTCCAATATCGACTATTTTGTTTGTTTACATATCCATTCAAATGAAAATGTGCTTCATCTGACATAAACATGCGGTGAATAAAGTTTTCATCATCATTTACACGTCGCAATATTTCTTCGCTGAAAATCCTGCGAGCCAGCATATCGCCATCTTTCAACTCCTGGATTACTTGAATTTTGTAGGGATAAAAGATAAGTCTTTATGCAAAATTCGTCGTAACGATGTGTCACTAATGTTTAGTGCGGATGCATGTTTCATTGCAGAACGTTGTGGACTACGCGTCAATACTACTCGAACTCTTTCAATGTTTTCCTCTGTTCTTACAGACCTTGTTGCTCCTCTATGCTTTAAGTTTAATGTGGAACCAGTTTCTTCAAATTTTTTCACCCATGACATAATTGCATGAGCGGACGGCACTCTTCCATGTCGTGGAATAGTGAA
Organism: Magicicada septendecula; assembly: GCA_034769895.1. Lineage (NCBI taxonomy): Eukaryota > Metazoa > Arthropoda > Insecta > Hemiptera > Cicadidae > Magicicada > Magicicada septendecula. Next base: position 411,154,010 of record CM068368.1, on the reverse strand, counting down.
ATGATTACGAAACAATCGTTGTACAGAAGTCACACAGTCACCATTCTTATAAAACGATTTTACGCAGAAAGCACGCTGTACACCGGACCACTGCTCCATGTTTAACAAATGGCATTAAATGTAAAACAACAATCGAAAACCTTCACGCCCTCTCGTGAGCAGAAAATTAACTATTGGACTTTCAAAATTTCCCGCTTCACTGGCGGACCCTGTATCATAATATCCTAAAAATTACTCTTGAATTCCTACTGTTACTGATAGCAGTGGCGGCTGGTAGTTCCAAAGTTTGGTGATTGCAGTAGTTGGTTGAGTTGGTGGGAGAGGGGTTAAAAGACATTAAACTACTATAATCACAGTTGTACAAAACTGTTACTATAATTTTATACCCTCAAACAACGGATCAGGTTTACTTTAAACCAACGTAAACACTAAACCTGACAACTTATAAATCAAGAAAGCTGTGCTGATTTCATAACACAAACGTGCGCTACAACACTACAAGTGGAGCGTAGCAGAAACTTTGCAACCACCAAGCTTAAATTGGGAACACAGGGCAATTGTGAAGAGTAGCGCACGTCCTCCCATATGTTTGTGTAGTAAGCTCTGCCATATACTGTTGAAGTTGCAAGCGGCCTACAACCACCAGCCTGCGCGCCACATATGAATTGTACGCGAACATTGCCGCCTAGAATCTAATACGCTCTCTGTTGAAATTTATGACACTTAGCTGCTTAATGTTTTCGTATATTATTTTATAGTTTAGTTATTCTATATTGGTGGCTGTGCAACGCTGCGACCGTAACACCAGCCGCTACTGGCTGATAGTCTACTAATCTTACGACTATGGAACACAGTTTTCTCAGATATATTGGTTTTCGTCAACCATGCAAGCAAAGAAAGGTGCTTGGTTGATACTAGTTTCAATTTTACAATTTTTACCTCATCATGAAAGCACTCAATGAGCTCGTTATGTATGGTTTTGGTTAGTCCTCTAAAATAACTCATGTTTCCCTAGCGTTGTTTCAAAACTGGATTCCTGCTCAATACGAAGTGAAAAATAGCTTTAAGGTTTTACGGTTAATCGACTCCTCGGATTCGTCATAATCCCGGAAAGCAAGTTCTTGCTTACGTAATAAACTAGTAACGTATATTAAAATTTTAAAAATATACCTATTATCTTTAATTTCCTTGTTATATTTTATTTTTTGTAATCTACTATGCTCACTTAAAAGTTCAAATAGGGTACTTTTAACGTCCGTGTCGATAGGCTGTATATTGATAAAATGAATTTAAATGGTCTTTAAATGCATGCCTAAACAACTCCCGTGATATATTCTTTAAATCGTCGAAGCCAATAGCACACCATACCCTATAAATAAACAGTAAGCAGGGTCAGCAGAATAACTTCGTCTTTACTCCACTTACGCATAGCCATTTATGTTCGTTGTACATGTACAATGACGACTGGAAAGTGATAGATTTATTTTTGTACCTTTTAAAAAATAAAAATTTCGGGGCTAAAATTTGTATATAAACTAATATAAAAATATAAAGCATATAAAATATAAAGCATTTGTTTTCGCAGACCCATTACTTTTAGATTAAATAGTAAAACTACGGGGAAAAATTCAAGTTTGGAAAGTACCAAAAAAACTACGATTTCATTTAGTTGTTCACAGTAGATTTTTATCCAAATTAAACCCTAAACTTAAGTCCTATTGTTGATAAATTTTATGAAACTGTATACTTTTGAAGAGATTTTGAAAAATCGATTGCTACCTCTTGAGACTCTAAGGTATATCTTGAGCGTGTTAGAAGCATTTTTTGTGCAACTTTTAGCAAGTACTTTACTACTTAGTAAAATATATTTTTTTAATTGTTCCAGCAATAAAATCTTCCATTCTTTTTTCGAATAAAACAGTGTTATATCTATGCTACTAATAAAATTATATGAAACGGTATTTGATGTAGAAAACACGGTACGGTACGGTATTTGATATTTTCTTTATTTTACACAGGCCGTAAAGATAGTTTTTATTTTTCATGATGGAATGTGGTATTATTTATATGAAACGTAGTAGTTTTTAAGTTTAATTATGTAAATAATGTATATAAAATGTAATTATTAAAACGCATTTTCTTGTGTCATCCTAATAAATCCTAGAACATTCTGAAAGGAGAACTATGTTTTTACGAATTTAGAAGGAGCGAATCTTCATTATTAAATGTATTCAATTTATACAAAAATTATACTTTATACAAATAAATTTAAAAGTTTTTATCATTACCGTAAAAACTAAATTGATAATTTACATTATACAGGCTACAGTAAAAACGTGCTTGTCACTGTTGATGAAGGAATAAAATATTGAAACAATATGTTTGTGTGTGCGCTTGCGTATAGGTTTTCAGTTACAACAGTGGTTTATTCGTACAGATTACATCATTAACTGAAATTCCTGTATGCAGATCGGTGTTAAATTTCACTGTGCTTCATATTAACGTGGAGTACTTAACGCTCGGACGTGTGTAAAACGAACGCTTAACAACATAATAAGATATTTGCATACGTAAAAACTAAATAGTGGTAATGTGTTCTACATTTTTACGTACTGTCTGGATTTTTATTTTTACCTTGACTCAGCACTGCCATAGTAGATTATTCAAAGTGTAATCAAACGTCTTTATAAAAAATTAACTATGCGCGATTTTATGCGAAGGTCATAAGAAATCTCGCCAGTTTTTAATGTTTTAAGTGGCTTTATCAGTCACATTTAATTAGTTTTCTGTATTGAGTGTGTTACATCAGAGACTACCAACACTTGACTCGATTCCACGGCACAGGTGCGTTTAGCTAGCCTAAGCAGTAAATAAACGTACAGCATACTCCATGTGATTTACTGTATTGCGAGGTGGCGAAGTATGAATAACAATGTCTCTGATTGGCCTGACAAAGAACAAGTCTGTGATTGGCCCGACACTTGAGAGTCTTAATAAAAAACACACACATACACAGATACACTTCCTTCAGTCAGTTGGTTGCCGTCGAAGTAGTAGTGTGCAGTCCGAAAGTTCGCGCTATTACCCGTATACAGTGCTCAGGATTTTACGTATCATGCAACTGAAATAGTCTTCGTTTTAGTCGTCTGCGTATTTATTTTTCAAGGTTTTTATTATTTCTTTATATTTAATTTCTTTATATATGTTTAATATCTATTATAGTGTACGGTATGTATTAGCATAAGAATTTTTAATCGCAAAGGGTATAAGATCACGGTTGCAGTCTCCTTTCGAGAAAAATTTAGGCCTACCATTTCTAAATACTAAGTAATTACCTTAAAAACATCACATTTTAATGTATATTGAAGAAAGCTTTATAACAAATGAAAAATCTGCAAGCGCTGCTAAGAAAAAAAATAGTAATTTATCAAACCGCGAGTATGTTTTGCAAACTGACATCGTGGTTTCTGAAAGCATCCCTATGGCTGAGTAGCCAAGCTGTCGACTCTTGATTCGATAAAAGCAATACGTTTCGGCAATGGGATTGACACGAGACGTGACAGTGAGATAATGAATGATGAAAGGTTTTACGATATGTGTCAGTTTGGTAAACATTTTCAATCCATTTGTGTCTAGTTTCGATACAGTTTATTGGCATTGTTAACAGCTATATTCAGGCAATACGCCTACACCTAGAATGAATGTTTTTTGAGTGAATTAATGTGTGTGTCTGTGTTAGAGCAATAATAACTACTACACATATCTTATCAGTTTTACGTTAATAGGATGTAAGTAGACCCTATAGTATGAATACATATTAATACTCATTATTTTATTGCAACTATTATGAATTATTTCCGTATTGCTTGCATATGCCTACAGGTGCTGATGATGACAATACATTTGTCAAATCATTTATACAAAAGTTTTAGAATTGAGTATAGTCAGTGACTGAACCACACAAAACCTTTCGTCACCAGAAATCATTAAAAAGGGCAGACTTATGGCACACTTATTGACAAGCGACTTATGGCACATATATATAATTTTTTTTTCAATTAATGTCAGAAGTATTAAGATGACTTCAATTAAAAAAGACGAGTAAGATTTGACAAAAATTAAAGTTTTTTTCTATTTACACTAAAGTTTACATTAGATTTCATTAAACTCTTTATGACAAGACGGGCACAAAAAAGTAATAAGTTAATAAGCAGGAGAGCTACAATTGCCGGACTCTTCTCAGTAAGTAATTTTTTCATATGGTGCCTTATATCGATGGTGCCCTTAAAACTGAGAGTTTTCTAGGGCTTATTGGCCATAAACATATACATTTATTATTTGAGTGTGTGTGTGTTTAATAAATATCAACACGTACATTTATCGATTGGTTCACAGAACTATAAAGCAACATAGTTCGCTAAATAAATGTAAATATTTTAGGCTTATAGTCAATTAAAATGAAAGGTATTTTTGTTTTCAAAAAAGTAGTACCTAAGTTAATTGAAATTAGAGTCAATGAATGTTTACTGAGTGCACTAATAACTTAAGAATTGTGATCATATTTTCTTTTTATTTCACCTGATTTTGTAGATTGTATGCTGTAAACCAGTGAGTCGCAAAGTGGGCGCATGGGGGTCCGTGACAATGTTTCTGGCAGCCCGCGCATCCTTTTAAAAAAAATAATAAATAGCCTACCCTCAAGAAATGGAATATGTAAATTATTATACTCTAAAATCTGAATGTTAGAATCTAAAACCAATGGTACGAAATTACAATAAATCTTTTGTTCAAACTAATTGTAATTGTAAAAGAAATTTCTAACTATAGTAATGTCTTTCAGTCATATCTTGTAGCAGATTTGTTTGTCAGCTAAACTGAGTGGTGTTAAAAGGGTTCACAAAACAAAATTCGTAACTTTTATCGGGGATGGGGGTCCGCGGACTGAAAACTTTGGATGGGACACTCTAAAATTTGTTTTATTCCTTCGCATAAGAAATGAGAGACATATTTTATCTGCAGTCAGATGACTTGCAAAGACATCAAAAATTTTGGTGACATATAAGGAATGATCCCATGATCACAAGACACAAGATCGTACTGATTTAGACTATAGCTAGATCATCGATCAAATAACGTAAATTTTGCTGTTTGATTTAAAAGCGTTTGCAGCCTTTGGATTACCGCGTACTTAAAAGTGTCTTTATAGATTTTCAGGTCATGTTAGTTTCAATTTCATTTTAAACGTATTGAATAATACATCTTAAAAAGAAAACAGTACATGCCCCATATTTATTGAAATATCGAGTCGTAATAAATAAATTATGTCACATATATAAATCGAGATTATTAAATAAATTGTTTGTGGAACGCGTTTTTCGTTTTATAAAATTTTTAAACGAAATTTTTTTCTAATTACCAAATTACCTATTACCAATTGTCTAATTACAGATTTGATTTTAAAGTACATTCATAAAGTCGTCACAGCAATTGACTTGCCAGTGATGAAAACTGAATGTCCAAGTTTCGACAGTCTTAATTAGTTTATGAAAATAACCTTTTTATTCGGTCACATAATCAAGTTGACCGGATTATTACTAAAACTTGAGTACGTCTTTTAAATGTCAAAAGTTAAAACGTTATACGTAAAATAATAACTTATATTCATCATGAAAGTTACTTCTTGTCATAATATTCACGAAGCATTCGATTAACAAACTTCTGTAGTCTGAAGTTTGTATTTTCAGAAACAGTGTACATTATGTGAATGTCACAGCTGCAACTATGTAATTAATGAAATTATAAATAGTGCCATGTTTCCTTTAAAGGATACAACCTGTTTTCACCGTATTGACATACAGACAACAGTTTGTAATAGTTAGCCTATATGTCATTGATAATTATTTCGGGTATAGTATTTTGTTGCTTTTCGTTACGGGCGTACGAGTAATCTAATCCATGTTACTTTCTCAACTGTGGCAACCATAAACACTTTTTACATTTGAGGTTTTAAACGGAATTATCAGTTTCGAGATCTCATGAAGTCGAAATAACCGTTTCACAATGACGCGAACCGTTTTCGTCTACAGTGCTGCAGACGTGTATTTACGGTAATTTTCACAAACATTTTGGCAGAATCCATGGTGTCCTTCAACGGAACATTTACCTTCTATACTAGTACATCAAGCTCGGATGGAGGGTTAGCGAGGATCGGTATATAAGTAAGGACACAATTTTTACATTATGTCGACGTTTCAATAATATTTATTGTCATCATCAGGACCAACAAAGAAATAACCAAACACATAAACAGATCACTTAATTGATTAAATGAGTTTTTGTGTGTATGTGTGTGAGTGGCGGGGGGGGGGAAGGGACAGTGTGTTTTATGCCAGCAAAATAATTACTATTATATATACTATTTTACTTAAATAGATAGGCATTCTTAATTATAACATTCCGAAAACAATATTAACACAATATTACAATAAATGTAATATGAATATTATAAAGAAAATAAATGTAATTTTTAGTCAAGAATCCGCAGAGTGAGATGATCCTGTCGCTTATACTTGTGGTGTGTGAGTGCACACAGGCATATTTGACTTACAATTGTATGCCCGTTCTGGATGTTCAGAAGTGTTACTAGGCGATAATACCGCTTGCAGGTTTGCTTGCGACAGGAGGGTGACCGTCTAAAAGCCAGACTACGGAGTGAGTGGAGCCCAAGAAGCGCAGTTTATTGATCCAATAATCAAACCACTAACTACGGCTGTATATTATATCATTGCAAAATATTAATTTTACAGTAGCCTTTTGACATATAAGAATAAATTAGATCCATTTTGTAGAGTCAAATTATCTGACATGTATCCTAAATGGAGTCCTTTGACTATTATACTGGGTTGAGACAGGGCGATGGTTTGTCCTGCTTGCTCTTCAACATAGCACTTGAGAAAGTCATAAGAGACACCGGTCTTCAAAGGACAAAAACAGTACTCACAAAGACAGTTCAGTTATTGGTATTCGTAGATAATGTTGATAATATTGCTCGATGACTGAGGCATTCCTCACCGTGGAACGTAAAGCAAAGACAATGCATTTAGTTATAAGTACGAATAAGACTAAGTATATGACGACTGATAAAGATTATAGTAACAGACCTGAAATTTGTATTAACGTCTTCACCTTTGAAAGGGTTGATCAGATATCTGGGTTCAATAGTGCCAACAAATAGTGATACTACAAATCAGATCCGACAGCGAATCTCAGCAACAAATAGATACTATTTTGGACGTTGAAGCAGATGAGAAGTATATTAATATCAAGATCAACAAAATGAACCTTCTATAAAATTTTAATAAGACCAGTCTTGTCATATGCAACAGAAACATGGACCTTCACCAAAGTAAATGAAAGACGTCTTTTAACTTTTGAAAGATATTACGGAAAATTTATGGTGCAGTATGTGAAAGGGTTATATGGCGGATACGTTAAAATCAAGAAGTATACGCACTTTTAGTGATGTAGACATTAGAAAATACTGTATATTAATTTATCAAGGTTGAGGTGGGCCGGGCAATTGGTGAGGACGACGGAGGATGATATACCGAGAAATTCTTAATAATGCAGCTGGATGGGAGAAGAAAAAGAGGCAGGCGTGGATTGATGATGTGAGCAATGATGCCAAACTATATGGACTGACGGAATGGAGAGCTATCGCGTCAGATCGGGACCTTTGGTGACAGCTTCTTGAGGAAGTGAAGACTCACCAATGAGTTTTTTGTAACAGACGTTTTTCCGATCAACCAGTTTAATGTATTTTGCAAAATATGTTGTTTCTTTTTTGTATTAAGTAGCAAAAACAAACGAATTACATGACGAAATATTTGTCATTAAAAAAAAATTAGAACGTTACCAGCGTTAGACACTGACAAGTTATATATTATGCGATGAAAGATTGTTACAGAAAATTTTACAATATAGGCTATGGGAAGTAAACAACCTAAGTTTTATTTCCAGATTTATCGTAAATAAACTTTCACTCTGTTCACCGACTCTCAACGACTGCGGTATACTTTCAATGACGTTTGAAAAATACATGCTCTTCAGACGAAATTCAACATGTGATCACCCTACTGAAAGAGAAATCATTGCGTACAGATGTTTAAGCGCTGACCATTAATTAAAATTACTTATTGCACGAAGTCTTCATAAAAAACTATTATTTTAAATTAAAGAGTGAAACTTAATCGTGTTGTAACACATTTTGCTGTTTTAGTTAAGCTTTTTACTTTATTTCAGGCAAATAACATTTTTATCTATCTTACAAAATATTAAGATAAGAGAACTGTAGGGCTACATACCATACTGTATTAAAGTGTATGGAAGTTAGTGCGAATTTGTATTGTAAATGTGTTTAATGAGGAAAAATGTAGGGCGTGGAGTGTACCGAGCATGGACCATCGAAGGTCTGGAGCTCAGTGCTGCAGCATCTACACTAAATGTTTTATAACTACTTCACAAGGAAAAAAATTAAAGTGTGCAACAAATAGAGGCACGTAATATTTTGACTGAACATATTCAACGTAAATATTGTCAGTTTAACAAATGAAATCTTAGCTGAAAGTTTCAATCATAGAAATTCAATGGAATTTTCCTGTCGGTTTATACGGTAGTCAAGTTGTTGACGTTTTGTCTATTCTTTTGTATGCTGTGGAAATGTTGTACTGTATGTCTAATACAGTAATAATATGCTTAACAAATATTATAAATACGACTATCAAAGCGGAAATAAATGAATTATCAAAGCGGATTACTATTTTATATTCAGTGTATGTGTGTGGAGGCGCGATATTATGACCACTTTTTATTTTATTAATGTAATGATACGATCAATAATTTCAACAGTCATTTTTTTATTTGTGAAGACGACTCGCCGAAGTGACTGATATGGGTTGTACGTCTGCAGGACTACGATAAATCCTACTTAATGTTCTTCCACTTTTACTTAATGTGAATTTCAGTGTTGCCATTTTAACTGTGTGAAATGTTCTGTTGATTTATGTTTTGCCATTCAGCCATGAAATGGAATATCGCAGATATAACCTTGCATTTCTGTAACCTACAGTATGTAGCCCTAAGACTTCGTTTTTAATGCTCGCTTTGACTGAGTTTGTTTATATTTACAATCGGTGCAGAAATTGTGATGGTCTGTTTCAAGGTCAACAATGCGCGTCAGGGATAACTACTTTAAACGGAGAAAACCCCAAATATTTAGTGCGGTCCCACGAAATGACTTCATCGGACTTACAAAAATGCTCCAGAGTTGCATTCTCATATATTAACGTTTGTTTACGAATTTAACAGTCGTGAATAAATTTATATGGGTCTTATGTACCTTACTTTCTTTACTCTAATCAGTTTACATTGTGTTTTGGAAAGTGACGTATGAGATAGAATGGACCGAACAAATTGCGCTTGTGTGCTTGCAGCATATACAAGAAACCTCTGCACATAACCCTTCCATTCTCGCAGTGTTTTTTTCTATATATATACAAATCATCATCAGGTCGCAATACTTGTTTGTATACACTCTGGTTTTTATGTTATTAATATGACATTATGTATAATAATTTCAAGCAGGTATGTTTTACTTGTGGTGCGGACTACTGAGGGTCCGGAATGGGCTATATAGGACGATGATGTATAATGATGATTTTTAACTTAATATGAATTTTGGTGTTTCCATTTTGATAGTGAGAAAATTTTTTTTATTGGTTTAAGCTTTCTTTCTTCTTGGCCACGAAAGTGATATGTTGACGCAGGTGTGACCAAAATATACGTTTTTTATATCTTCCATTTCTATTATGGTTTAGGGTTATCTGTTTTGATCCATCCTGGTCATATGTCTATATAGTTCCACCTATTTTCTAATTTATATGCGACTGATACCTCACAGACCTGAAATCCTCGTACCCGACTTACATAAAAACATGCGTTTTTATATTGAAATTATTCAAATTATTTTCTTCCCAATTTTTTGTAATAAATATATTGTTACGTATATTTGCAAGAGACTGGAGTTACAATATGTGTTTTTTTTTTCCGTCCGAGCGAGCCGTTATTAACTTTTGTTGTTGTTGTTCTTGGTTTAGGCCTGAAAAAAAAACAAAATATAATATTTATCACGGTCATTTGTGAATGACCGCTGGTGACCAGGAAAACGCTTGGTTTTTTACACGTGCGCGTAAACAGCGGGTGTCGTGTCGGCGCGGGCGCGCGCTCACATGTGATTGACGTAATTTGCCGAAGTTTCTACATAGCGCGGGTAACTTCACTTTTGAGAATTCAAAAGTTATTCATAGGTAAGTTTAGCTAACGGCTTTCTGACACAAAATCCCACGGCCTTTATGATTACATTCCAAAGGAAATTGTAATTTAACAAATTTTTGTTTGCACTAATCCCTACTGAGTTACCTTGACTTTCCATTCTGAATCATGGCACAACCACTTCACTTCTTGTTAAAGGTAAAGTTAAGATTCTCATCAAGTTGCATACAGACGTCTTTCCTTCGTTAATTCTGTTTATGCGTGTTCGCCATGTAAACTTCTTGAGCGCTTTCCAACATATAGTTGCTGATTTGTTAACTATCACAGTTTCGTTGATGTATCTTAAGCCTGACCTAATACGGAACTTAAAAACTCTAAGCCAAGTTGTACGGCTTATAAATCTAACGTCGAAGACTTTATCCAAGTGATCTGTTTTTGAACACTATTCTTATCCTGATTTCGTCCTTCTTTTCGTTGACAGTGGAACCGAGGTACTTCTCAAAACAATAATAGTCTAATTATAGGCTACAGAATGCTTTTAGCGGTGATGTATCTAATTCTTCTTTTTTTGAGCTAGATATTCATATGTATTTTTCATCTGTACAGAAAGGATCAAGTGGACGGACAGAGCGAGGAATGAGTTTTGGAGAGAGTTGGAAAAAAGAAATTTATGGAAAACTTTCATTAGGGGAAGGGACAGGTTGATAGGACTTATCTGAACTTAGTTTTATCATACTTATAGTTTTATTATACTTATATCATACTTATCATACACTAGTAAAGGAAATGACGGATGAATAGAGCGTAGAGGAAGAGTGTGGTTGGCTGTTGGGGTGAGTCAGATTATTGAGGCTGTTGGGGTTACAAAAACTGTATTGGGATGATTTGTCAGGAATAGGGATGGTTTGAAGATAGCTTCAAACCGGTCGGAAGACTTATGAATAAAAAAAGAAAAGATATACAGAAAATTCCATGTCTTCTTCTAATCTTTGGGTGACTGGACTATAAAAAAATTGGTTATTTATATAATTATTTATTACCATATTAATGTATCATTACAACTTCCTAAAACGTTAATAGAAGGGCTTTACTGTCTCTTAATAAATTTAATGCTTGGACTAACTTTGTCCAGTTTAAACAATCCACTGTTTGTACACACAAGCGGAACGCATATCGCGACTATTGAACTGTCGCGTCGCGCCGACAGATAACCTAATGAACCTTATGTACTTAGTTACCAACATTGTTCTGTACTTAGTAATCTGCTCCTTTTCAGTAACTGCAAACAAAATATAAATGTTAGGAAAGAGAATGACAAAAGTAGTAATTTTTAAAACAACAAACTATCCAAATAAATGAATAGTTTATTATCCAGTAATATCGTTAATTATAATTATTTTATCTCTCTATTGAATATACAAGTGTTAGTGTGAATGTAACTTATGTATGTAGGGTGTTATTCTAAAATTCCGCTCAGACCTAGTCTGCCGTGCAGAGAATTATCGAAATTTCGTGTGTAACTCTCTTCTCTTTGGTATCGGAGAATTCTGCAAATCATAACCATTAAAAAAAACTAATCTGGAAGACAAAGATTTAAAAATTAATGTAGAGGAAAAAATTAATGAAAAGGAAAATAATTTTAAAGTAGAATAATTTGAAAATAATTACTTACAGAAAACTTTAAGATAATATAAATGATGTCTTTGACGTTTCATAAGGAAAAATTATTGAAACGTCTTGGAACAGTTTACTTAGTGTGCGTTAATAATTATTTTGTCATTTTAATATTGTTATGACACTGTCTCCAAATAGACACAATTCGTTTTGCATTTATTTAATAAAACTCGACGACAGCAATTTAGCTACAGCGAAAAAACAGACTAACAATACAATTAATTGAATACAGTCTAGTTTGACAAATAATCATAGTTTTCCTAGGAAATCCCGTAAAAATATGCTTTGTTATATTGTTGTGATTAGTAGAATTTTTGGAGTAAATACGTTTTTTTAAAAATGAAAATGAGTTTCTAAATACGTTCTTCTAATGACAGTATATTACTCTGTCTGTCTGTTTCTGTCTGTCTGTCTGTCTGTCTGTCTGTCTGTCTCTCTCTCTCTCTCTCTCTCTCTCTCTCTCTCTCTCTCTCTCTCTCTCTCTCTCTCTCTCTCTCTCTCTATCCGCCCCTCCCCCTGTCTCTATACACAGAATATTCCGGGAGGAAAGGACACTGTTTGAGAAGGTAATTCTAGAGCTAAAAATAAGAAAAAAAATATAAACATAGGTCCGGAGAAATGCTTTATTTCCGAATTATGACCAGGTAAAAGTTGAATTCATATTCCTGTCCCGAAGGATAGTAATCAACTAATAATAATAATAATAATGATGATGACGATGATTCCAGAGTTCTGCCTCCGTTATTTTTCAAGAAAATAGGTGTATTTTCAGTATTTTCCCCCATTAATTAGTTTATGCCTGTTATTCTGATACGGTTTAAGTGTATAGATTTTGGAAAGGAAATTCACGAAATTTCAATTTAGTTATTATACACGACCGTAAGGTACTTTTAGATATTAACAACTTGCGTGAGAATAGAACTTTCCTTTGGCTTCATATTTCATCTGAACAGTAAATTCAACAAGAGATTTCAACAAGAAAATGTTCTTCAATCAGTTGAACCCCCCAATAAAAGTTTGGAAAGGATTCATAAATAACTTAATATATTACAAACTAGTGTATGGCCAACACAAAATTTTCATTATGTTTATGTGAAGCGAGTGGCTAGGACATTTTGTCAGTGGAATAGTGCGAATCACTTACATACTGAATACAGGTGAATCAACTGTTGATATCAACCTGAAATTCCCGTTGATGCCAAATTTTGTGACTCCTGTACTAGGTGGTTTGCAATCAAAAACGTTTCTTTAATTTTTTGATTCTGGCATTCTATTAACCACTTCATCATAACTGACTCTATCAGAAACCAAAATAAGGGACGTAGCTCTGTACTAGAGTGTTGTAAACGCGTATGAATTAGTAACATAAACACATGAAACTAAGTCTCTTTGTCGTGCTTAGATTTTGTGGGAGTTGTAGGGCCTATGTGTAATGCATATGTAGTTCCGTTTTCTACATTACACTTTCAGTCATTTCCGCACTCCTGTGCATTATTTTTGACACTATTTGAGAAAGTAGAAAGTAAAATTTTATAAATGAGTGAAACTTTTTTGAAGAAAAATTAAGTACCTGATGCCGTTATTATAATTCGTGTTCAAGATAGTCGTAGACTCGTGATTAAAAAGACTGTTCGTCTATAACCGTAAAGAACGGTTCATAGCACTTTTGATTTTCATTCTACGATTTGTTCTCTTGATGATCAAAATACACTCACTTTATCCTGTTTTTATTTTCCAGTAGTCGAAATAAATCCGCTACGGAATCTACATAAAAAATTACCGATTAAAATCAAATCATTTTATGATCGTTTAATTCCCGGGCAATTTTTTGTTTCTTGTCAGTGGTTTTCGAAAATACCTTAAAATATTTAAGAAGAAACCCAAAATCCCTGTTCTTTATTTGTTTAGTAAAATATACTTCAAAATATTCAGGGTCAGTTGTAAAAGACTTTAATTTTATTACTATGCAACACAAACTAATTTCAGAATGACAAGGCTCTGTATCTGTCTGACTCTATGTACAAAGTAAATTTTCTAAACCAAGGGCGTAACTAGGATTTGTACCTGGGGGGGGGGGAGGAGTGAAATTAGCTTGTAGGTTGGATTCCCCTTTCTCTACTTTTCCTCATGACAAATGAGATATTCACGGTCCTTACCCAGTGACAGAAATACTCGTTTATAATTTTTTGACATAGAAATCGTTGTTTGCATGTACAAATGGTATTTGTTCTTATTATGTCAATATTAATTGTAAGATACTGATTACAATACCATATCACTACAACGTTGACACATATTTAACACATTTTACAACGTTAAATATAAGGGTTGTAAAAATCACAAATTTCAAAATATTCTTTCTCAGGTTATAAATCCAATTTCAGGTTATAATTCAATCCAATCTCAGGTTACCAATCTCAGGTCATAAATCTCAACATAAAACATGAAACTTAACATAACTTATCTCATAATATCAGAAATCACTTTAATAATAAATTCGAATTCTTAATAAATTTTCTTAAATGCTTACTTACTTCTTAAGATACTTTGAAAAGACGATTTCCCGTTCACACCTAATATGAGGGTATGTTCCCAAAAGGTTTTTACTCAACTTTAGTTTGTGTTAAGTACGCTAGTGTATTCTGTACATTACTGAAAGACTGTATCTTACTGAAAGACTGTTGATGTATTAAAGAAATAAGGAACTCTGACTAGCCTCAAAAAACTGCTAACATAGCTGGGCTAAGATGATGTTTCTAACCATAGAGATATTAGAAAATATGATCCACTATTACACCGTCATAAAACATTAAAATATTGATGATGAATATTTTTTGTAGGCTACGATATGAAATATCCCGTTGGTATTTCATGAAATATTTTATTAAATTTTTGCTAGTCAATTAATATAAATGTTAATTATATCCTGTCATGAGAAACAAACTAAGTTATTTATTATTAGGCCTAAGTACCGTAAGTTCTTTAACATTAATTTTAAACATATTGTTACGACGGTCTCACTGACCGTATGATGCAGTGGAAAACAAAATACAGACACCAATGACCTAACCACTAATCACTAGCTTTAATTATCACAATTAATAATTTGTAATCAACAAGTTATTCAACAAGATTAGTCTCGTGCAATAATTCAAGTTAAATTTGTACACAAGCAATAATAATGTCAACTACTAGAATTCCACACTAACTATAACACAATAACCCTTCGCCGCACTTGAGGTAAATCGCCACTCGATCCGCACTAAGGAAAATTTGACTGAGGCTACACCTGCCCAACTGGGAGAGGGACGGGTGGAGGACGTTCTAGGCTGTTCGATAGGGTTCTCGTTACAATATCAATAAAATTACGTACATAACACTAACAGACTCTACTTTTTAACCAGAAGGGAACAGAACACCGAATAGATATGTGAGCAACCACCATTTGTCGTAACTTACGAAAGCCATTATTTAAGATGTTCATATAAACATTATAAAGTAACATGTTGGCGAATAGTTATACTAAAAATAAATTTATAAATGTTTTAGTGGATGGTTAGTGAGGATCGGTCAATAATACAAATTTTAGCTATTTTGCGTCGACGTTTCGACAATATTTATTGTCATCTTCAGGACAACTGTTGCTGACGCCAAACACATAGTGTCGAAACGTCGACGCAAAATAGCTAAAATTTGTATTATTGACCGATCCTCACTAACCATCCACTAAAACATTCATTGATTGACGGTCATTAAAAATTTAGGGATTAAATTAATAAACTTTGAATAAAGTTTTTAAATTGGTGGAATGTAAAAGTCTAGGTTTTGTGATATTAACAGAAGTGTTTAGTCACTATGTAAAGAATATCAGCGCGAGTAAGGCTATACAATAAATATTAAAGTCCTGTTGTCATTTCACCACCAATTTTTGTATGAGATATTAAGTAGATTAATTTCTCCTATTAAAAGTGATATCTATGCTTTTATTAATATAACATTCTACTTACATAATAACATTTCTAAAGGCATTCTTTATATCGACAATAAAATGTTAATTACGTTCAGTGTTTGTGACATTCATGAGGTCAAATTTCGACCACTCTAATGTACACATTATACCCGTTTTCCAAAGTGCCCTGCTACTGTCTCACTTGTACACTAGTGACTTGTAATTTAGATAAGTTATAAAACAAACATAACATTTCACAAATATTTCAAGCATATTAGAGTGATAATTGAAACAGTCATATAGGAGCAGGAATACGATCACAAGTTGAAGTGTATGGTTAGCAAATTGAATAAATGAGGCAAAACAGCAATACAGTAGATGAAGGCACTAGGTTTCAGAGAACCTACCGACATTTCATAGCATTCTCGCAAAGGTATTAATTGTAATGTTTTATGAATTAAGGGGTTGATTTTGGGGGCTTCTTCATTGCATAGATGAAAGCAATTTGGATAGAAACGAATACAAACCATGATCTTTTTGAGAAAGAAATCTTAACAAAAGAAGTGGGAAAAGGTAACTTTTTTATGCCGTATGAACAGACATGATGCATTTAGTGTGAATACTCTCGAGGAAAAATTGCTGGGAAAGAAAGAAGAGATATGTATCGAAAGGAAATAATTCGCAGGTAATGGGAATTTCGATACATTAACATCTGGAAGAATGTTGAGGAGCGTACTTTATGGTCAAACGGTTGTTAGCTTTCAAATAAAAACGAAGAATATTAAAAATATTCCTGCCAACAATGTTTTGATTTTTCGAGACTGTATTAACATCGGAACAGGCTTTTTGACTCATGCATTAGAATATAACACTGTATAAGACTGGGAGTAAAAAGTAAAGTCATTCTTGTTTATGCTGTCTTACTGCTATGCATTATGTTGTGTTTTACTGTCATTGTGGTAAATGCTATCATGGAAGTTTTAAATGTATCCATGAAACTTGAACCACTTGTATTTAATTTGATTTATGTGACAAGCGAGATTTCAGTCAGTAACATTTATGTTTAGATTAAATAAGTTTAGTACTCTACTATAAAATCGCTAATAAAAAAAGAAGTAATCGATCATTTAGTGTGTTACATTAATCTCAAGAACCTGATTAATCGATAAATAATTACAAAGAGCGTCAGCTTTCTTCTGAAAACCTTGTGTTTATTTTCTTATAAGTGTCGCGATTTCTAAATATTATTTTTAAAAATTCATTACATTTGCCCACATATTGTATCCACCTGACAAGAAGGTAGATAATTAAATCCGGTTAAAGTAGATAATTATTGTTATTATTTTTTAACAGAGTCATAACTCTTATCTAATGTATATACTGAGCGTATAATTAATTTTAGAATTTTTCATCAGTTACAGCTGTTTGTTAGACATACACCTTGGGAATGACTGAAAATTCATGGTTACAGATTTCATTAGGTATCCAGTATACGTGAACTCAAAACTGCGCGTGCGTGCGTCTGTTATGTAAGCTACAATATGCGATACGATATCAGAAAGTTGTTTCTGTAACCTTGATGACTTCATGACCCATATGTGTACATCAGAAACTTGTTATGATAGTGGTAACTCTGGGTAAAACTTTACAAGCAACACAACTGGCAGATTGAAGGCTACGTGAGCCTGTTTTCTGGTAACAAATATAACCAGGAAAGACATTCAATATGAAATTGTAAACAAGAAATAATGTCGCATGTTATTTTTTTTAATTGTCCTAGCGTATCGCTGTTATGAAAATTTATGCGCCTTTTATACGTATATTTCATTTAATATTTTCTTGGATTATCGTTACAATGAACTATAACGTAAATTGAACTTAAAACGTCGCAAACTATAAGCCAAAAATAGTACATAAAATGGCAATGTTTGGATGAAATTGTTTGCATTATGTCTGTAAGATAACACGTCTTCTTATGCAGTCAGTGTACAAGTTCAAAGAATCTCTCAAATTTCGTAAAATGAAACCACTGTCAAATTTCCCGGCTTTTGCAGTAAATTCTATAAATTAGATTTCTTTTATAAATAATTAAAATCATGCAAAAGACATTTGTGTCACATTTTTAGATGTTTCTCGTGGTGTTTCGTTTAGCCAATTTCTTTGAAAATCACACAATTTTCTCTGTAAGTTGAAAAAAAAAGAAATTAGAAGAGATATTTACATATTTTCACTTGTGAAGTCGATTAATTATGTTATAATTTTATGACAAGAACACTTTTTGAGATTACTTTTTCATTTTGTGTAGGCCTAAACGTAGAGTAATTTCCGTGCAATGTAATTTACATCGAAAGTATTGGCGATAGTTTTCGATAAGTTAATGAAACATACCAAGTTTCCTGTCTTTAGTTGAAACTGATTCTCATTATTTACGTACTCCAAAAATTGATGTGTTGTTTGAAAGAAGCGTTCGTACAAAATTGAACAGATTAATGTCCGTCCGTATCCGATGTGATGACTCGGAGAGGTCTTGAATTGTACAACGTACGCACACTGCTCATTAAGTATAATATTATTGTGTTGTGCATTGCAAATGTGACTCGATTATCCAGTCATTGATTAATTCAATAAAACATGCCAGTTAACATACTGGCTAGTCTGAGACTGATCTGTTCCAGTAGAAGCTGTTTTAAAGGTTGCATCTTGAGTTTTTTCGTCCTTCTAACTTTCAGTCGATCTCATTGACGCCCCGAACATACCTATCACCTGTCACCTATAACCTGTAACTGTAACCTGTCAGTACTTCTGCAGATCGAAGTCACTAGACTGCCTCGATCATGCTGTAATTCTTCTTTTGAAACCCTATCGAACTAGGTTTGGACAGAGGTGTACCTAAAGTAATCCTGCGGATTTAGACCCCCCTGTCTTCTTCGGCTGAAGGTTCTCCACAATGCAGTCTGCAGTCGCTGTCAAATGTTAGTGGTGGCTGTGTGTTCATTACAAACGGACTACAGAGTCTCCACACCTCCGTCTCCACTTCCCAAGGGCACGCTGCAGTCATACATCGTAGCGAAGACCTGCATTCAATTTCACCCTTCGTACTACGTACAATCGTGTTACTTATGTTGG
This sequence comes from Magicicada septendecula, assembly GCA_034769895.1. Classification (NCBI taxonomy): domain Eukaryota; kingdom Metazoa; phylum Arthropoda; class Insecta; order Hemiptera; family Cicadidae; genus Magicicada; species Magicicada septendecula. The sequence goes on along the minus strand of CM068368.1, from coordinate 411,134,932 downwards.
CCGGTTCATAGCTGAGCGAAAAGTAGGGTAGTGGGAGCTCAGCGTACCGTTATTATTCAATATTACGAATTCAGAGTTTTTTTAGTTATTAGAACTCGGATTTTATTATACATTGCTGAAATTTCCAGAGTTTATTCAACTTAATCTGAAATTTTATTCAATTTTATCAAATTTTTACAAATATGTTTTAGTGATTCCAAAACAATGTCATTTACTAGTAAGTTATAATTAATAGATAACTCACTATTACAGATCAAGTACCAGATCTATAATAATAAAAGAAATAATAAAACACAATCGAATAAAACCCAAAATATACTTACATGCAAATATTGCTAAAATATGATATAAACGTAAAACATGAGTAAAGTATGCATAATCGTGCGTACAAATGATGACTTTACATAAAATGTCATATTAACCTGAGCCTTATTGATTATTTTGCATTGAGAAAAGTTTTTATTGTCAAAAGTGGCCCAAAAACTGAGTTTTTTGTAACAGAGTGTTTATGTTGAGCCCAAATAAATTCTAAGGGCTTTAGGTCAGGGTGATAGGGAAGCAGACGAAAAACAATGTGGCCGTCTGTAGAATACTTTCTGTTTTTTTTTTTTTTTTTTTTTTTTAAGGTTTATTCATTTTTACGAAGTTATGTTTATTTAATTACCAATTTCTCGATACCTCTACTGTTCATATCCTCATGAAAATCATCTGTTTTCTGTCCCTATGTAATAAGCAATAACCCACCATTGATGAATCTTTGATCTGTAGCCTCGTGAACTATTTTAAATCTGTCTCCTTTATTTAATGGCACATTAGCTCCTTCACCACTTTCGTCGTACCACGACTTTTTTTACTGTACGACATGTGTACGAATCATTTGTGTACACGATTTCGTAAAATTGTAAGTTGTTTTTCTTACTACACATTTGTCAAAATATCAATATTAGATTTTGTTGACCTACTTTTCCTTTCTTACATGGTTTTGTTCATTGCGGTGACCGTCCATTCTCTTCTGTTCTTCCAGAAACTCCTGTTGGTGATGCTATTCGTTTTTGAACCTGTTTTAGTGGAATACTTGTTCCATCTTTTTTCACTTTCCATAAACTAACATATTAGAAATCACTTCTCGAGCACACAATCCTTTTAGCAAACTTTTATTTAATAAGAGACGTTTTCCTGACTATTTAATTAAATAAAATTATTTTTAAGAAAATAAAATATTAGTATAACAAACTACAATATCAGAAAACACACCAACAGACAGTACTCACAATAACAATAACAACACAGTCTAACAATGATGTCAAATACTGATTGGCTATTGGTTTCACGGTAAGTGTTTTTGGAAACGTGTCAAGGGTTGCAATGACAAAAAACAGGGTGCCATGACAACGCATGTTAGTTTCACCAAGGGTACCGGCCAACGAGGGAGTAGTACCGACGTAGAGAAATGCGATGCAGATGCCCAGGTAACCACTGATTTTTTTGGTACAATTCGAAGTGCGTACGCATGTTTACGAAAGGTGAGAAATTAAATTTTCAGGTTTGACTTTAAGATTCTACTTCGTGGCCATTCATTTTATGCGTGTCGAGTCGGTGTCCTTATCGTATATATGAGAAATTAAATCCTTAGAAGAAGTATACATCTTTAACTAAGCAGAAGCAACCTGTAGCAAGTGAAAGAGAATTTACCGGCTAGAAACAAAATGTGTAGATGACAAGAACTCGTCTACAAGATAAGTAACATAAAACCACACTACATTACTTTGTCTTGTCTTGCTTTTCCGCTCGAAGATACACAGATCGAAACTAGACTATAAGGAGACTATGTGGAGAATCGACGCTTATAATATTTGTTCATATGAACTAGTGGTGTATTACTCGGTGAAGTGGTTTTATTTTGAGCATGAGGGAAAACTCCTCGAATCTAAATTATTAAAGCTTCATTGTGCGTACAATAAATATGCTACACTTGAGTACTTTTATTATTATTCCGGCTTTACAATGTTTACACATTTTCCGGAACCAAAGATTACAGATGTGATTGAATGCACAGCTTCCTCTACTGCTTGTCCATCCAAAGATCTTCAATTTCTCGTTCCCTCAATATAGTCTGAATTTCTTCTATCCAGGTGATCGGTGGTCTTGCTCTTTTCCTTCTTCCTGGTGGGGTCCATTCCATAACTCTCCTTGGCAATCTCTCCTCATTCTTTTTGTGTCTCCACACCACTGTGATTTTGTTTGTTTGGATAAAATCAACAATTATATTTTTCACATTCATTCTATCCTTAATGACTTCATATCTAATTTTCTCACGTCTGGATACTCTTGCAGAATATCTCCAAAAGTCCTTTCCTGCTGTCATTCATTTTGTTCTTGTGTGTTTATTAGTAGTCCAAACTTCTGAACCGTAAGTCATGATACTTCTAACAATGGTTTTTAGTTTTATTTTGGTTTTAGTTTCTGCCGTAATTTGCTTATCCCACAGGATTCCATTTAATGTAGATATAGCTATCTTTCCCAAATTAATTCTTGATTGTATTTCTTTGTCTTGCTTCGCACTGGCCATAATTTGCAACACTAAATACTTGTATTCCTCTGTACATGAAACCTTCCCCATGTCTTCCTCCAATATCAAGTCTTGATGAAGGTCACCTACTGCCATGTATTTTATTTTATTCATATTTACCTTTAGTCTCCATTTCTGATATTCCTCTATCAATTTTCTAGTCATGTACTCTTATGTCTTCAAAATCTTGAGCCAAAAGTAATTGGTCACCAGCAAACTGTAACGAATAAACTGTATCACTATCAAGTGGAATTCCCATGTTCCCGCACATTTTTTCCAAGTCTCTATTGCTTTCTCCGTATAAATTTTGAAAAGCGTGGGTGATAGACAATATCCCTGGCGTAAACCTTTGGTAACTTGAAACCCTGGTGACAAATTCTTTCCTATTTTTATTCTCGGTATTGATTTGTTGTAGAAATTTTGTATAGCTTTTATAATAATTGGGTTGATACTACTTGATGTTAAAGCTGTCCACAGATTGGCTAATGGTACTTTGTTATAGGCTTTTTCAATGTCAATAAAAACTAAATGAAGAGGTTGTGATCGATCTGTTTTCTTTTCAATTATTTGCTGTAAAGAGAAAATATGATCTATAGTTGATCTACCAACTCTGACACCGGCTTGTTCTTCAGCCTCCATTTCCTTATACTCAGCTTCTAAAAAATGTTTAAGTACTCTTCCATAAAGCCTACTTAGTGTGCTAGTAACTGTTATGCCTCTATAATTCTTGCAATCATCTTTGCTTCCCTTCTTGTGCATTGTAGAAATGTGTCCTATCTTCCAATCTGATGGTACCTCTTCTCCATTCAGATATTTTTCAAGAAGATTTCTTAATAATTCATATAATGTATTTGTACCATTTTTCAATAACTCTGCGGCAACATCTACAATTCCAGCTGCTCTTCCATACTTCAGGGTATTTATTTTAATTTGGGGAATATCCCAATCATTAATTGGTTTTACTCTAGTAGCTGTCGCTCTAAAAGGAAATAACATTTTTGAGTTCACCAGAAAATGATCACTGAGCGTTACTCCTCTGTATGATCTGACATCTTGTACTTTTAATTTTGTTTGCTGACAAACTATTATGTAGTCTACAATTGACTTCAGCTGTAATGTGTCCTGATTGTATATTTGTGTATATCTTTATGCTGATAAAAGCCATTTAAAATTCTTAAGGAATGTTGTCCACAAATGTCAACCAATCTGTTTCCATTGTCATTTATAACATCTTCTCCAAAAGGTCCTATGATTTTGACTGCCCAATTGTTTTCCAGTTCTACAATTAAAATCTCCAGCTATGATAACTTCTCTTGTGCTTCCACTTTCGTCTACTATGTCACTTAGTTTACCGAAAAAGGCATCTTTTGTATGCAATATTTCATGTTCACTAATTGCATATACACCTATTATAGTACTTTTGTATCCATCCAGGTTAATATTAAATTTTATCAAATTTTCATCAATGGGTTCCCAATTAGTTACATATCTCTTCAGTTTGTTTTTTTATAAGCACAGACAAAGACTTCTCTCTTTGCTCTCTGATCCTTAGGTACACCACTGTAGAAATGTATATAGGGACCAGGCCCCCCACATCAATCTGTGGGGCCCGTTGCCAGCTGTTATGAGGGGCCCCTCCCCCACCTCACATAATAAAAAATAATCTTTGCGAGAATCCTTGTCCCTTTTCCACTGTTTATGTTTGAACAGAGACATTTTGAATTTTGAAGCATTTTCCACAGTTTAATCCTAAAACATACTCCATATAGGTTTATAAGAGTGACATATACAATATACCACATAATAAGCAAGACATTTAGGTAAAAAAGTATTGAATAAACAAAAATAAACATTTGGTTAATAAACATAGTAACTAGTAACATACAGTTTTAATATCCGGAAAATCAAAATGTTATTTGTATATGTACAATTCTTCAATTGAAATTAAAAATCAAAGCAAGTGATTAAAATAGAATTCAAACTTTAATAATACTTAATAGAAAAAGTATAAAAGTGCCCATCTTTAAAAACAAACATGAATCAATTATTTTACATTTTTCTTGCTTTCATCATGGGGAATGTATCAATACAATGGCCAATACAGCCAGCGAGTTAAGTCGTTCTTGGCTCATTGATGAGCGTTGCCATGTCTTCAATACGTTTCCAAGCTTACTGAATGCTCTTTCTGCTGATGCAACTATTACTGGAATCGTACAACAAATTCTGAGGGCAATACAAACATTCATAAAAATTGGTTCCAATTGTTTTTATAGATTGAGTTAAGTAATTGTAACGGGTTATTTTGAGAATTTGGCAGAACCTGAAACACTGTGTTTGAAATATGTTTTAGATGTAAAATCTCATCACAAAAGTTCGCTGATAAATCGTTTTTGTAAGTGCTGACTAGTTTTGTAGCCTTACGTTTCAAATCACTTTCTTCCAACGAGTTCAATTTAAGAATTGGACTGAAAAGTTCAGTTAGTGAATTGGTTGCTTCAAATCTTGTTTTGAGGTCATATAAAATAAAATCTAAAGCTCTGTAAACTATGTTAGTTTTAAAATTTTCTTCTTCGGTATTAACTAGGGTTTCTGATGAAGGAGAAGGACGACTTCTTTTATTCGGATTCGGAAACGAAGATGGTATTTTCATTGTTTGCGCTACTAAGCGTGACTCGTTGATGATTTCTGTCCACGAGTCTCTGAGTCGCTGCTGTCCTCATGTAAGTCATTTATCAGTTTGACCTGGATGTCCAGAGAAATCTCTTGAGACTGAATTATTACACTTCTTTCATTAATGCAGCCCAACACCTTAAACCGAAAGGCAACCCCCTTGATGCTCAAAACAGTGTTACGTCCAAAATTCTTTGTACTATTGCCTTCCATTTTTCTGCTTCATTTAAAATTTGTTTTTGAAGACCACTATCAATACCTTTACAATAAATTGATTGTTGGAGGGATTTCCATTGACAATAGCACTTTCGATGTTCACCGCTGTTTTTGTGTTCGGAAAGTTTGTTATACAACATTTTCACGCGAATTGAGCCGGAAAAACCCCTCTGTTTGCCAATTTGCTTCGTTTTGGGGTAGTAGCAAACAGAGTACATGCAAGGCAATGAAGCGTCTGTTTTGAAGAGCTCCAGATTAACCAATCTCTGGGGTACTGCTCTCGATTGTTTGCAGATTTAGAATTGAGAAGATAGTTAGGGAACAGTTTTCCTGTTTTGTCCCTCGGGAATGTCTTAGCCTGCTTAAATAATTCCTCAACTTTGATATTATTCTGAGAGACAATATCCTGCCGGTTATGTCATTAATTATTTCTGGCCATGTACCTGGATCGGTAAAATCTAAGACTTGGTTATCATTGTTACAAATCTCACCAGTCCCGTTGTCACTTTGACAATTATTATTCTTATTTTACAGAGTCTAAAATGTTTCCTACCTGGAGCATAGGGGAAGTCTTGCCTGTATCGTCGTTAGTTTCGGTCGGTTCACTTGACACCATCAACGTATGAGAATCATTTGTCTTACAGGGAGGTAAACTTTCACTTTCAATATTTCCATCTTCAACAGAGAAAGGATGGTCATCACTGTTGTCACTCTTTTTAAAAAACTTTGTAATACTCTGCCGTCCTACAGCACCTGTTACTTCTTTCATTGCTTTCAACTTTCGTTTTTGAGCTCCAGATTTATGCTTGAAATTACTCGTAATAGAAGTAGTAGACATACCTAAACTCACTATAAAACACAATAATAATAATTAACTTTCACACTTAGTACTTTAAAATAATACAATTAATAACTGAAATCGAAAAAAACTAGTAGCCCACTTCTTAACGCAAAAACAATCTCGCACAAACTGACAAACAAAGCATCCGATTCCGACATCCGATTCGGGCATGCGCACTGTCGCATTGACCTTGAGCCGTGTCTACACTCTACACCAGGGTTGGGTAGAGAATGATGCCAGGCGTCATACTCGATGACTGTTAGCAGCTAGTGGCGCCTGGTGACGGTTTCTGGCGTTGAAATTGCAGAGTCGATAATTTCAAACGCTGTGGTACTACAACTACCTACTACATACTTAGTTGTTTTAGTTAAGGGATTTTTACATTTTAATTTGACATGTGAAAAAGTTATTTTCAACATCGTCGCCAGTATTATGAATTTTGTTTTTTTAAAAACATTTTTTTTGCTCCTTTGCGGGCCCCCCTGACCCACGGGCCCCGTTTTCATGGCAAAGGCAGCACCGCCTATGTGGGGACCCTGATAGGGACCACATGTTTCCACACCATTCCCCCTTTTTTTTGGACAATACAACTATATCGAGGTTTCTACTTTCAAATTCGTTAATAACTTCCCCTACTTTTTTCCTTAAACCTTGTATATTCCACACTCCAATTCTCATAGTCCGTTTAGGTAGCTTTTGTCGTTTACCTTTATTTGTCGGCTGCAATCTATTAGGTTTTTTAACATTTAGTTTTTTCCAATGAATGGAGAGTTGGCCAATTGCATTAACCCCCAACCCGGAGGACCAGGCAATTTTTAATCAAGGTTTACTTCCTTTAGCCTTTGATAAACCAATTACAAGGCAGCAGCTACTAGTTTTGGTCCGTCCCGGGGATTTTATTTCCCCGTACCCAGCATATCTGGTGAGCATTCCCCTATCCGCCACCTGGGGAGGCGCCCGATGGGAGACTAGCAACTCCACACGGGTTGCTTTAAGTACTTTCGTCACAAAATAAAAAGACGAAAAGAAACAGAATACCTTACCTTACAAAGATGGCTAAAGACCTGATACTAAACAGTCTAATTACACGCGCAGTCTTCACAGGTTCACACAGAATCACTTAAAATCGAGATGGTAATGCATAGAGCCACTACATAGTGCCACGATAATCTTTACTAGTGTGTAAGGAAACGTACTTAAAAGAGAGTAGACAGAGGCTCCTAATAGATTTGTACTGGTGATTGGTAAATTGATTTTGGAGAGGATTTCCTGGGTACGATTTGTTGATTGTGATTTCCTAGGGATTTTCAAGGAATAAAAGAAAGTTTATTAGCCCATCTAAGAAAATTTTCTAGACCGGGATTTTTAGAGAAAACAATTTGCTGAAAACGTCCAAGGAACATCCCAGAACGACAGCAGAATTTCGTTATCATATTCAAAATCGTAAAACTATGTTTATTGATAAAATTTTGTTTTCACATTAGGAATAATACTAATTATTAGTAGTTTAAAGTAATATTGTCTATACTGCTCTGCAGATGAGAATGTAGACTTACAATTGTAGATTTATTTATATCAAGATAAATTTTGATGATGTGAATGGAAACTGGTTGGACCATAATTCAATATTTTCAGTATCGCTTTATGAAAGTTAATTGTACCTACGTGTGAAGGCAACGCAGATTCAGCTTGGATGCCAGAACAGTCAATATAATGGGTCGTGGGCGATTAACATATGGTAACGTACAGATGATGTTTCAATTCAGCTTCGTCTAATCGCCACTGATCGATTTCTAAACTAAAATTATTCTTTTTTATATATTGCATAATGAACGCATTCTTAGTTGGGCTCTTTCAAATAAAAGACACTGTTTGCTGTGAGACGATTTACTGCCGTTTCTATTGTTTTCCTCTGGGTTTGAAAGAATCTGAAACATGGAAGGTAAATTTGATCCAACACTTTGTAGTAAAAACTATGCGTGTCTGTTTACATTGAGTTCCAGGGGTTTGCAGCCACGGAGGAAACTTTGACATCAGTTTATCTATTACTAGTAGCTAGCGTTGGAAATTATGAACGCCAATGAATGTTCTCTATGTGTGATTTTCAGTTTTCTTATAGGCCTATACTGCGTACGATGGGCGGTGGTGCTATTTCGTCGCTCTGGATATATTGTTCCCAGTCATTTGATAACACTTTAATACGTAATAACGCATATTGAACTGGTTCCCTTCCATGTTTCGCAGTAAATGGAAAAATCATGATGATGTCAAAAAGCATTTCGACACATGTGCAGATTTGAAACGGACGTGTGACGACCTCACATAGACATTCAAGAATGCCTTACTCAAGAGTGGTTACACTGCCAGACAAATCAGCGAAGCATTCAACTACAGAACACATTCCTGAAAAGTTATACACACGCCTGGGGCTAATGGCTATACCGCGCTGGATACATCGGTTCTCGTCCGATCACCCAACGTCAAACAATACCTGGCCCGGTCAGTACTTGGATATGTTGGGAACCCCGGTTGCTGTTGCATTTCTTTTATTTTCTTCTGGTAGCCATCGGACTCGACCCGGACGCTGCAACATAGCCACGGGTGCAAAAACACCTCGACCAAATAAAGCAAACAACAGACGCACACTCTTGAGGAAGACACAGGAAAATAATGTTGATACGTACAGAGAAAGTTGCAATTCGGTACACCGAAAGTGCAACGGGCTGTGTAAATCTACTGTGTGTGTGTGTGTGTGTGTGTGTGTGTGTGTGTGTGTGTGTGTGTGTGTGTGTGTGTGTGTGTGTGGTAGGTGAAACTATGGGACGAGAAAGCGAAGCGAGTTGGGTGTTATACTGCCGATAAACTTTGTAGAGAGTACAATTTTGAATTGATGGTTGTGACCGTTTAGTGTGAATGAAAATTCAAACTAGAGACAGTAACACAATAACAAGATTTATTTTATAAGAATTTTTTTATCGAACCTCATATTGCATGGGGAATAACTTTACTTTTTCACATCCGCTAATCCTAGAAAAAACGTAGAAATGTTCCCAAACGTCGAAAGGATCGACTCCTGGCCCATCAGTTTTATCGACGGGGACTTTTGGTTGCTGAGTTCACCCTGGCCCGGTCCGTCTCTCCTTAGCCAACCTGGGCGCTCCAGATTCCTCTAAACCGCCCATCTAACGATTTGTACTATAGCTACGTAAAACGTTTCAAAGTTTCACTCGGCTCTATCACAGAAGACGGCAAAAATAGGCTTACCAGTTGGGTTCAGAACGTTCTGGTTATATATTATGTTTCTATTTTGTTATTTCGCTTGTTAATCTGAAATAATCTTGTATGGGATTTTGTTTTGCTTCGTTAATAAAATATAGGCTGGCTAACCGATGTATATAGCCTAGTTAAAAATAATTTGAAGATTACCAAGTAGTGATAAGCTGATTAAAATTCAATTTTATGAAATTATCAGATGATCATATAGGACGGTTATCTGTCGTAGCACTGGCTAACCTTTCACTCATAGTGAATAGGATTACTAAGTAAATAATTTAATTATCATGTAATAATGTCACGTGATCAACGGTGGTTGAGTAGATCTGCGGGATAGAAAAGAGCAGTTGCAGAGAAAACGTTCAAACGTTCACAAATTCGTATTTATCACTTTCATACTGAAAATAATCACTTAATATCATGTTGATCAGATACAATACATTCCAAACACTAATCTGATTGGGAAGCTCAGGTGTACCGGAATAACCTAACCTGGAGTTCTATGGTAGTCCTGACTGCAGCAGGATCATCCTCGGTACAGAAGCTGTTTATATTCTCGTAGTTGCTTATCAAAGTGAAAACGGAGACCTTAAAAGTTATGGCCTATCAATTTCATCAACGAAGTTCTCCGCTTCTGAGTACTCCGCTTTCCCGGTCCGTCCTTCCTTAGCCAGACCTCTTCAGCCCGCCCACGTTGATGGCGAGTTTAGTGCGGTCGACTAGCAGTGAAACATTAAGTGGCAAAACTCCTGTCCTCTTGCTGAAAACTATGAGGCCGCCCTCGCTTGGCAGGGACACCGCGACTCCCACATATTGTCCACACGCAATAGTTCACAATAATTACTTTGCACTAAGCCGGTACAAAAACACACTAGCAAGTCACAACAACTCTGCAACTCCTAATACTTCTTATCACTTCGCTATGCAATCTCAAACTGACTGGTATTCATTCCTACAAATCACTTAGGTAGCCTACACTCCAAATACCTACTAAACTCTTCTAAGGTAGCCTATAATCGTTTTTTGGCTCTACTACTAACAATATCTAAAGTCGCACCACCACTGATACCACTGTTACGAATATCGCACGGATGTGGAACAAACAGAATAAAATTAAGTAATATGGACGAGAAGGAATCGTTAATTACATCGTAATGACAACTTGGAAAAAACAGAAACCTCTTATGCAACAATTCTTCTCTTTGAAGTTATAGATTTTTTTCGGAGAAGCATAGACAGGCTCCTTGGTAATCATACTATGTGATGCGTAATGTCCCTTGGGCTCTAATTCACTCAACTCAATTAGGGAAGACGTTATAAGACGTTCGTAACAGATACGCAAATTTCTGTTTTTTATTGCCTTATTTTGTTTTCCGCATCACCATGACGATTCCCTAATTAAATTACCACAAATCACAGTATTAGCGTGGTCAGTTGTCTAAAAAAGAGCACGTCACAAAGATTGTTCTTCTCTGTTAAATACAGTCAACGTCTCCTAGCACAAGTACAATCCTAGTTTAAACAAGTCTTCTTACAACAAAAAAGCAAACTATTATTGTTTATTTCGTTTGATAAACTGTTATGAATTACTCAGTTAATAATTCTGTCATTGTAACACTTGAGTGTTATGATTTTTTTCGCCTAATGTGTTTTTAACTTTATCTATCTATCCAAGTCTCGTACTTAAATTGAGCATAAGCAATACCCCTCTATCTCTCTCTCTCTCTCTCTCTCTCTCCCTATACGTAAGTTTATATCTGTTGTACATGTGTTCTCATATTTTCTGACCTACAGTTTAAGCTCCAAAGGACTCGGTAGATAGTTGTAATAGGTAAGAATACCACTTGCTAATTTGCCAGAACCTTGTTAAGGACGATTTCAACGACGTTATAATCAATGAGCTTATCAATGTTGTCCATGAGCAACATGAGCGTACAAGTTATTATAATAAATAAAAAATAAATACTAAATAGATAACTTATTAAACGAAAAATTAAATGTAAAAAATTAAATTAATAAATGCCAAAATTAAATAAAAATATTTCCTTTGTACCGTTTTTGGAAAAGCGACTTTTATCTCACTTTTACTGGACCACCCTGTTGAAGGAGACCCCGCCTGTTTGGTCGATCCTGTCCTGTCGCTCTCCAATCATACCCCGATCAGACTCGGCATCCTTCTTCACATCGTCTGGAAGCCTTGGTCGACACTCTCGCCTGGTCTCATGTGGTTGCTTCCACATTTAATCTTGGAGATATCGTTGTCATTCAATGGACGTTATGTCCGACCCAGCGACGCTATCCAACATAATAATTTTAACGACATCCAAATAATATTGGCTCTCCCGGGATCAGTATAGTTCCTAATTATGTCTCCATTTTCGAGTCTGGCCATCAAGCAATGGGTCACAAATCTCTCTGAGGATCGTTCTTTCAAACAATAGAAGATCACGTTCATCTGACTCGCATATTGTCCAAGTTTCCAGCATAAAAACCATACATCAATACCGACCTAATCAGAGTCCTATACATGTCCTACAGAAGTCCTAACAGATTCCTTGGTGTCACTAGATGATAAGGGTGAATGACCAAGTAAAAGCTATATTAAGCCTACATCTTTTACAAAGTAGGCTTTTACAAAGTTGCTTTGATAAAGTTCAGTGACATAATGGTAAGTTTTACTCGCGCCAACACGATTCCTTGATCGGGTGTAAATCTTTATTGGTTGTTAAAAATATTTAAAAAATCGTTTTAAAAAAATTAGTTTCTGAATGCTACTTATTTAAGAATTATTAGAAGAAAATATCTCTTAACAAAATTAAGTTATGGTCTCCAACAAAACTGACCCAGTTAGAAATCTTAGACGACTGGGCTATACATCAGACTTAAATTATCTGGAATCCGATGATAGCTAAAACTCTGATAACGATGCCTCAAAGAAGCTTCAAAAATTCTATTACATATGCGGAACAACATCCACAATGCTGAGGAATAATAACAATGACAGTACCAGTCTAAGTTTGTATTGTTATGTGGTGTTCTGCGAAAACTACCAATGTATGAATGCTTGAGATATGGTTTATGTATGGTTTCATTGAAAAAGACACATCAAGGATAGAATATCATTAGTGGCAAAGGATGAGGGACGAACACGGGGATGACGAACGAAGAATAGCACACGGGGATGAGGGACGAACTCTGTAAAGGATTGAATGCAACAAAGTAAAGATGATTTGAAAACTAGAAGAATGGATCAAAACCAAATGGACAAAGCATGAACAAGCACAGAAAATATGGATTGAAAACAAGAAAATACGGTACAGGCCTGCGGTAATTTATACATTATTATAAAGTATGTAGGTTTGTATACATACAGTATGAATTGCCAGAAGAGACAGTAATTGTCAACTCAGTTACATGTTACACAGAATGAAGAAGGAAAAAAGAAGAGGAAATAAGAATTAATATTTTTAAGCGACAATATTAAAATATGTAGTTTATAATGTGATAATATTGGAATACGTAATAAACAAATGGAAATAATGATATTACTCTAAAAGTAGGCCAGAAGTCATTTCGTATTTTATATTTTGGATTGTGTAGTTTATATCTTTCAAACACGTGTTAACAACGTGGGACCCCCATGTAGAGTAATGGGAGGAAGTCACGTGCAGCGATGGAGGAAGCCGGTGTCCGGCGTGGCTTCGTGCCACGTCTACTAGAACACCAAGACAATACAAGTTCTCATCGCTTTGTGTTGTTTAAACACAAGACAAGTATGAGATGTATGTAGTACGTACACATACGTATACGTACAATGTGATATGGCAGTCGGAGACTTTGCACGGGGAGAATGAATATTGAATACAGCTAAATAGTCACAGTGCTGTCAGAGCTTCAGAGCTACGGGTGAATAGGTGAATAACTCAGTCAACTGCTTGAAAGAAAAGTAGGAGAGAGGGACAGAGAGAGTGTGTATGTCAGGGTGAGTGTGTGAGAGTGAGTGTGGAGAAAAAGAGGAAAATATAATAAAATATATGAACTAATGTACTTATTTGTCCTTTTGCGTTAGCTTAGGTCGTTTTGCCGTATTTTCCCATCCGATTTCCGAGGCTCGTATGAGTTCTGCAAACACATTATATTTTTACTTAAGCAGATTACTGGCCTGCTGTCAAACCCCCAACCTGGAGGACCAAGAACTTTGATTTCGGGCTGCTCTTCCCTAGAGAATTGCTTTCACGTCAGCTAACGAAATCTCTCTGCCCGATCGCAGTAGATCTACCTGAAAATTCATGGTATTAGGTATATTTGACTTTACCTATTTCATCATAGGTATATTTATTCATAGGTACATGAAAAATAAAACACGGAAGGATAACCGAATTACATTTTACAAAACTGTGGCTGTCCCCACATTCCTGTATGCTAGTGAGACATGGACTCTTGGTAAAAGAAACGTACAGAGGATTCAGGCAGCTGAAACGAAAGTTCTAAGAGGGACGCAAGGTTGTTCTCTCCTGGATCGGAAAAGAAACGCGAATTAAACGTCGTATCGTTGCACCAGAAGATTGAAGACGACAGAAGGAGATGATGTGAACCGCATGGCTGACATCCGTCTACCCCTGGCTGCCTTGGGATCTACTGGGAAGAGAGATGTCGGTAGACCGAGGAGGAGATGGGTGCCGGAACAGGTCTGGGGTCTAATCCTTGGAGTGGTAATAATGATGATATACTTTATTTATTTGTACAGTAATTTGTGTCTTTAATTAGTGAATTATACAGTCCTTAATATACTTATTACTAAATAAAGTAACCCATGTAAGTCATATATGTTATGTGTCATAACCTCTGCGGTGAAGTGTAAGATTATTCTTGACAACTGGCATCACACAGTAACTACCTTGACTGTACGTTTATGAGGCGATAAAAACAGGTATTTCACACACACACACACACACACACACACACACACACACACACACACACACACACACACACACACACACACACACACACACACACACACACACACACACACACACACACACACACACACACACACACACACACACACACACACACACACACACACACACACACACACACACACACACACACACACACACACACACACACACACACATTTACAAATATTGCAAGGTTACAAGTATTATAAACTAAATACACTTCTGTCTATGTACACAACACAACTGTATAGTGTTAATCACCGGATAGGTCGTAGTATTTTTGTGTGTGCGTTGCGTTGAGTATATTGGTTGCACAATAAACTTAATTTTAATAGAAGAGTGAGATGTTGATGAGATGAAATATTTAATTAAAACATTGTAAAAGAACCAATCATCGGTTTATTAAATACTGAAATAAAATTAATTTATTCTTGGATTTGAAGCAAACCACACATACACAAACATCGACAACAACACGGATATTCTACATGTACTGTACACACAAAAGGCCGAAAACTAGACACTATTGAACAATTGGAAATATACAAACACACAAAAACATAAAAACGACATCCTAAATAAACAGGCAAAATTCAAATCACCTGCATTATTCGAACATATCACCCCCCCCACACACACACAACATCGATCCTTCAAAAATCGACGCCGTCGCCAAGAACAAGACGGACAGTGCTCCCAGTGACAGCCTCTGACGAAGCTTATAATAAGCGAAAACTGGTTCAGGATATAAGGTAAAACATTTACGTTTTTACCAATAAAAAACTTTGTGTTCCGAGTCGGTAGTGGTATAATGTTTTCAAAAAATTGAAAAAAAAAACAAAATATTAACACACAAAAAACATAACATATCTTCGATATTCGACACACATTAACAACATATAGTCATAAATATTTAAACGTATTATTTAAACAAATTATAAAATTCTTTTAAATTGCTTGGGTGTCTGACAATGAACCATTAATAAAATTTGAACTCATAGCAAATCATCTATAAAAATAATATTAACGTTATCAAATAAAAATTGAATGTTTGCTATTAATATTTTAATAAAATAATATTTACTTTAAGAATAATTATTATTTATAATTATACACACAATTTTTAAACTAAACAGAATAAAATTATTATTTTTAACACCAACTTACAACTACGTCTTTTACTCTGAATATTTACACTAATTACATTTACGTATTTGTATTACTTTGTTATCTCATATTCTGTTCTATTCTGTTTAACACAAAATATAATTGTTCATTTGTCACCTGCGTATTGTTTAAGTTACCGTTGCGCGCGCGCGCGTGTGTGTGCGTCTCCTGAATGATACACAATGACGATGATGACGCTTCCTCAGTGTTCTATAGCTTGATGTTGAGGTCCTGCCCTCCTCCATCAATCGTGGTGTGTTGCAGATGATGGTGATGATGATGAGTTCAAGCTGCTGATCAAACGGACATAGTGTGTAACTTCTTAGCGTCTGTTCTCTGTCGATTAGCAAACAGACATAGTGTCCTCGTGTGTAACTACTTAGCGTCTGTCCCTCTACCAAAATTGACGGAGGTATTCATAGCATAGTAGACAGCGATTCTGACATATCCGATACTGTTCAGTGTGGTGAGTACCCGCATGGCGTCCTTTTTTAAAAGATCACTTTTTTCTGTTTTCGCAATAACGTAAACTTGATCTTTAGGCGAGTAGTTGCATTGTCTTCGTAATTTTTCACTCGTCATTTACATTTAATACACTCGTTAATTACTAGCTAATTGTGGTAGTAATTAACTTTAATTTGCATATCGTTTTTATTATTGCACTTTTCTGCAATAATTTTGCATGCAAATTTAACTACGTGTTTAAATGTAGTTATTCTAATGGTGTTTTTAGAATTGTGATGTCTTTTGTAACAGGTAAAAAAACATATATTTATTTATTTTAATTATGTCAATACCTGATTTAATAACACACACAAGAAATTCATACTTACACAAAGACATCTCCCCTCTCGCAGTATAATGCAGGTCCGTTCTGGCTCACACACACAGACACACATACATGTAACTTACACTGTAAACACAGTCAAGCGAGGTGTGCACTTTCGACAGGCTCCAGCATGTTAACCGCACTAATCTTTAAAACTATTTATCGTACTCTCTGTATAGTAATTATTTATAAAACATTGTCCTGGGTAAATATGCAAACATATGTATTGTTGGAATATATCTTCAGAAGAAATTGCCGGTTGTATGACATCATCGAAGGAATATTCAGGCTATTCTGCAAAACGTTACATCCGGCAGAAGTGAAAACGTGTTGAAATATACTGGAAGGATCGTGGTGTTGTGTCATGGCTTCAAATGGGATACTTATAGCTCACGTAATTAACAGACACACTGGTACTAAGAGTGACTGGAAAAGACTAATTCGGTTTCAGGATTAAGAGAATCTAGAGGCGCAACTGAAATGCTAAGGATCAGAGAAAGGTCTAGCAGTCAAAGACGAAGTGTATGTCTGTCTGCTTTATTGACTGGTAAAAAAACTGATTTATATTAGAAAAATCAGATAGAATTACTGAAGAAAGTCGATGCTGACTAGAAGGATAAAAGGTTAATACTCAAACCGCACCTGGCACAAAAAGTGAAGTTGCGCCTAGACTATGGAGAGACCAACAGTGTGAAGATAGGAAGAGGTGTGCGACAAGAATACTGCACATCACCAGTTCTGTTTAATCTCTAATCGCTACGAAGAAAGGGTAGCCAAGGATTGGGGGGGGGGCGGTCAGTGGCTTCATGATAGAATGGAGATTCCTTAGCACAGTCAAGTAGCACGTGATCAATGGTGATTAAGTAGATCTGTGGGATAGAAAAGAGCAATTGCTAAGTAAAACGCTCACAAATTCGTATTTACCACTTTCGTATTTGATGTGGTACGAAATTCTTCACAAATACGATGTTCGAAATAAGAAGGAACTATGGAATCGAAATCAACATAGAAAGTCAAAAGTGATGAGACTATCGAGAAAAAGAGGATCCGGTGCTAATAGTGGTGAAAAATCGAGAAACATTATGTCACGGATTACCTGTTCATTAGAAGAGAACATTGTTGACAAGCAATTTTAGTTTGGATTTGTGGAAGAAGTGTTACGTTCGTAATATTTCAGTACAGGGGCGGCTAATGAGGAACCCCCAGAGGGTAAAAAAAGTTGACGAATTTTGGTAATCTCTTAATCTTTAGGCTGTTTTATTATTTTATTAGCTGTGTAGGCTAATATAGTAGTAACTCTTTTTTAAATGTACAAATATGTTTATTAGACAACATTAACGTATACGTTTAAAATATGAAATATAGGAAAATGAATAATTATCCTGTAAACAATGTTCAAATCACTCGTAATTTTAATATGCTATTACCGTTTACTTTAATGGAATTGATTTCAGCCACTTTAAAGTTAGTAATGTTGATTAGTCTTAACTTGTTTTTTTTTTTGTATGAAGCCGACTTGATCCCGGGCCCCAAAGGTCAAATTCTAGATAAGCCACTGTTTCAGTATGCTGATCGGTAACATGAACTCTAAGAAAAATGGACAGGGAATAGTTGTGAAATGTATTTCTTTAGAAGAATGGAAAAAGTAAAATGATCATGCAAGGTGGAGGTCTTAAAAAGAGTGGACGAGAGGAGATTAATCCTGAATACAGTTCGTCATAAAAAGCAAACTGTTCGTCGTCAGATATTTCTTGAGAAGAAATTGCCGGTTGTATGACATCATCGAAGGAAAGTAAAAGTAACTCCAGGCTTAGAAGAAGAAGAATTCAGCTGTCAGACAATTTAAAGAAGGAAAGAACAAATTGGGAACTGAAGGTGAAAGTCAGCGATGGTGCAAGATGGAAAGCCAAATTCGCAGATCAAGTCAAAGGACCTGTTGTCAAACAGAACACTTAATAAATAATAATTGGTTATTATTTTTTGCTGACAAATAATAAGGACCTGTTGTCAAACAGAACACTTAATAAATAATAATTGGTTATTATTTTATCGCTGATAAATAATAAATTATTTATAAATTTAAGAACAGAAATTCCTTTCTATCAATTTATAATAAACTTCATTTGATCAAACGATTTTAAAACCCGTGTGGACGAATGGAGTATCTAACTTTGGGATTGCACCAGGAAGAGCGGTGTTAATGTTATACAACGTTTTCGGAATAAAGTATTACGGGTCATCGTTGATCAGAACAACAAACTTCACAGGAACTGAAAATGGAGTTCGTGACCGACGAAGTGTAAAGAGTTACACGGAAAATGTTGAAGCCAAGCAGCGACTAGACAACGCAGAAATGGTACGAAGGCTCAAACGAAGAAAACTGTTTGACTTAATATAGTGTCTAAAGTTACAGCAGAACAATACTGCATCGTTCATAAAAAAAGTGCATTTAACTTGTGTAAATGAAGTTAGAAGGCGATGCAAGTCAAGTGACAAGTTTAGTCTAGATTAATATTGTTTTTTATCCAGTATTATCAGATTGCAATTATAAAGTAAGAAAAATTAGCTACAATTTTGAATGCCTTAGCACCATAAATGGTGCAGTTTTCCAAAATACTGGATAAAAAACGTTGATTTCCATATTATTGTCCGATTGCGAAATTCGTGTCTTACCTCTGAAGAAGGATTTATTCGAGGATAAAGTTTGTGATGAACATGGTAATGTTCCCTTCTAGGATAACCTTCTTTGGTTACACCAACTCAGGGTAGTTGATTATAGGCTTGCCTCTGAGTGAGGTTTGCTGGACTCCCATCCGGCGCCTTTGTAGGTGGTGGATAGTAGAATGTCACTCCGGCTCTTTATGGTAGGGGTGATACAAGCTTACATCCTTCCCTCAGCATTACTTCCACTGATTTAAAACAGGTGTCTATCAGCCTCACTTGGCTACCTCTTCTTTTCTTCCACTTCTGAGGCTATTAGTTTTTCAAGGGATAGGGGATTATTTCTTATTTCTCAGTTTTCTCTCTATTATGTGTGTGTGTGTATACATATATAATATATATTGCAACAGTAAGTCTGCGTACGTTACATTGCATTGACGCAATTTATTAAAAACTGCAGAATCAGTATAAATAATAAACATTGTCAATATATAACAATGCATATTGATAGCTGTAAATAACAAGTGAACCGGGGAGACCGAATGAACAGTGTACCGGAAAGTCACCACACACAAACTAAGAGTGTGTTATAGTGTAAGTGATATGTGTGTGTGAAACAAGTAGGAACCAGCTTGACTTCACCCTTGAATAAATGTAAATTAACAAACTAATTCATTTAAATTTTGGCAAATTCGCGAAATATATGACAAAACATAAATATTATTTATATTAATAATATAAAGACGCACACATGTGTAAAATCTAGTGCGAAACAAACAATGCATTTTTATGCAGGGTAAATAAAAGTAAACAACAATCAGAATAATTAAAATATGCAAAAACTATTAATATACGATTATATACACAAGAAAATTATCGATCTTTTGAACATCGTGTCTTAAAAGACTTCGCATGTTGCGAAAAGAATTAAAATAAATGCGAATAAAATAAACGAATCTGTAAAGGGACGCTTAACAAACTTTGAGATTCAAATCTTGTTCAGAATTGTCGAAACATGATTTTTGCGCCCGACAGTATAGAAAGCGAGGCATTGCGAGCCTCGAGGCAGTCTACTGAAACATTTGTACAGCCGAAGGTTATGCCGGACTGCATAGCAAAGTTTTATATATCCGAGTACATATGTAGCAGTAACACTGTACGAGTCATCTGAGTTGCTGAAAGGACCAGGAGGACCGTAGGACGAATTCCAGGAGGACCAGAGGACGACGGAGGATCGACACTGGACAAAGACACAGGACTCAGTATCATGATGAGGAATCACAGAGTATCACCTCATTAATAATAAGGTGACATAACACCATATTACTTGTCAACAAACGGTTCAGAAGTATTGTGAATTATAATAATAACATTATCTTAATAATCATAATAATCAAAATATATATAAACGGAAGCAATGGATAAACTGTTTCGGGAAAGACTACCTTAAGTGGAAGGCCAGGGAGTCGCCTTGTAAATCCATCCTTTACGGAGGCTGACCCCATGGGTTCTTGGGTCAGGGCCAACTATTGCTTAATGAAGACATTTTTAGGAGGAGCAATTTGTACCAAAGACTACAATAAAATTTGCAGAATCAGTTCCACCCATTACTCAAATTCTACAGGGAAGCCAGAATTTAGCTCAGGTGAATCAACTTGAACCACAGATTCAGCAAATCAAATTTTCACTCAAGAAAGTCATAGAAACTATTAAAAAAAAGAAACTATTAAAGAAAGTCAAGAAAGTATTAAAAACTGATACTGAAATAAGACTCTAGTGGCAATAATCTCGCTTGCTACTATCAATACGCTATAAAATTTCAAACTCTCGAAACCTGCTTACAGAAACTATTAAGAAGCAAGAAACATAAATCAGGATGGAATATGGTACAGATGAACAGGAACTTGCAAAAGAGGCAGAACGGATCATAAAAAAAAACCCCAAATCATCTGTAACACCGAAAACGTCTCCTCAAATTACAGACAGTAGCCGCAAAAAAATTTGTATGTAAGCGGGTTTAAAAGAGAGTTCCTTTACCACCACCTACTAATGTACTTGACATAGGAACTTATGAGGAAATATATAATCTACTCCATGTAGTAGAACATAAGGTCACAGCAATGGATAATGATATATTTTAAATAAGTGTGCCGGACGGGGATCGATGTCGCCGCCTAACAAACGTACTCCGAGAAAATAAGAAGGAATATTTTACTTCTAAGGATAAAACAGAATCGGGCTATAAAAGTTATGGCACGAGGCTTACACCCGACATGTTTCCAGAAAAAGATTATAGAAGATTTACTACACAAAAATTTAGATATAAAGGACGTAGTGAATATTATAATAACACAGGAATAGAAGACATTATTGTTAGGAAACATTTGCCTTTATTTATATTAAAGTTTGGAAAATCGGAAGATATAAATAACATTCATGAAATTGGTATTATTTTGAGATAAAATATTAAGGGAGAACCCCTGCGCAAAAGAAGATCCATTATTCCTCAATACGAAATGCACGAATTGCACATACGAATTACGAACTGCACTCATATACATATACAGGTTGTCAAAGTTAAGGAAGCGTGATTTGCGCCGGTTCACGACAATATTGGTGGGGTCAACTTACAAAACAACATAGAGGCTCGCTAGCCAGTACTGTGTCACTGCCTGTATGTCACCTGCATGTAACTTTGTCCTTTGGATAACTTTTTTTTATAACCACTTAGGGCTCCGTCAGACTCTTTACGTGGGTTGAATATGACTCGTTCAAAAACATAAATTGTTTCTGAATGCTTGAATTTCTCAAAATACGGGATTCGTTTAAAACAAATCAGTAAAATTTGTCTGTTGTCGACTGTTTTCTTCATCTACACCACATACTTTTTAAAACATTTCTAAGCAATTTGTATGAAAAATCGAGCCCAAGTTCCGCATGTTCAATTTTTAAAACAGATAATAATGTTTTTAAAACATGGCAATGCAAGTAAGAAAATATTACGATGCTAGTAAGAAACTCCTTTGCTAGGAGTTTCATCTTAGTTACATAAAAATTATATATAGGCCTAGTAGTACGCAAAGTGGTTATATGAAAACTATATAATTTCACTTTTTTGTTGACACCGTTCCGAGTTTTCCCAAGCATCGTAAAAGGTTCATCTGGTCCCAGTGTTTACTTTATTCTGTTACTAGTTTTCTCAGAGAATGAACAGATTCCTCACATATTAGGTACTTTATGTAAGATTTCTGAGCGTGGCATTGTGGGATTGTCTTTTGAAACATACTTTCACTTCTAAACGGAATTCATTTTCCTCAGCGGCGAGCAGATGAGGACGTTGAGGCATTGTATATTACTTATCAAATATAACACAACAGAAAGTTAGAAGCAACTGCTGACAGATTATTAACGATGATGTTACTCACTCCATCTGTAATATTTCTCCCCGCTCCACCCACTAATCCACTCGGGTTCCACTTGTTAAACTTTGACAGTCTGTTAGCGAAACGTTGACTGTCTCTTACTGGCTGACAGATACGTGGTACTGATTCTCTTGTCTCTGCGCGGCTAACAGATCTTCAGTACTGAAGAATTCTATAATTTGTCATCTGATAATTCACCTATAATATTAACACTAAGTATAACTGGAACACAGAAATCATTTTCGTCGTCACTGACTAATAAGTGGACAGAGTGGAATGCGTATAGAGAAGAACTTGAACAACGAATTGAATTAAATGTTCCACTGAATATTACTGTACAACTTGATATGACGTAGAAGAAACAGCAAATAATATCCAGTAAACTGCACCAAATAACACCCCTGCATTAAAAAGAAACACACAATGGTTAAATTATCCTAAGTAAATTAGAGAATTCGTTTTAAAGAAAAGGAAAGCAGCTAAATATTGGAATACCTGAAGACAAAAGAACAGTTAATCAGTTAAACCAGCAGCTTAAAGATAAGCTACGTACAGCTAAAATGAAACAGTTACTAATTTCTTAAGAGAACTTAGAAATGGTAAGGACACTGAGTATTCCCTCTGGAAAGTTACCAAGAGTTTAAAACGGCCAAAAAACATTTAGCATTTAGCAAATGCTTTTCAACCATATCCGGCTGTAGTTGATGAAGATACGGAAGATGGAACAATTGAAATCTTAACTCCTATCAGTGAGATCACAAAAAATCTTAGTTCTAAGAAAGTACAAGGTTATGATTTAATAACTAAGTCGATAGACCTAATAAAAGAATTGTCGAATAGAAATTAGAATTATATCAATTAGAAAACTACACACTTATTTTGTGTAGCGTAGAAAACTAATACAGCGTTTTGATTTCAATATGTCCCAAGGAAGTGGAAAATTGCTGAGTTGATGAAGGTCCCTAGGTGACCAAGGTGTCATACCATACCACGAGACGATAAGTCATTATATTGGCCTAAATCCTTGTTGGCAATTATATCTAAATTGTTGGAAAACTGAACCTCAAACTTCTAAGACCAACAATCGAGGAAAAGCAACTTTTTCAAACCCACCAATTTGAATTTCCCAATAAGCATTCGAAATTGAGCAGAAGGTGTTTCTCACTGATGTAATTGAGCGGCCATTCAAAGAAAAGAAAACATGCTCACCAATATTCTTGGACGTGGCCCAAGCCTTTGATAAAGTGTAACACTAAGGTTACATATAAAATTGAAAAAAATCTACATGTCCAGATGAGCCAAATCCTCAAATCTCAGGATGACAGTTCAGAGTAAAGTGTGGTGATCATTATTCCGAGTTTAAAAATATTTCAGCTGGGGTAGCGCAAGGGAGTGTTCTTGGACCTATTCGATACTTGTTGTACACAGGAGATATTCCGAAATGTGATGAGGTGACAACAGCTACATTCACTGATGACGTTGCGCTATTAGCTACTGTTAGTAACGTAGAAACAGCAACAAACAGTCTACAGTCAGCAGTTAATAATGTCATTAGATGGACAAAAACATGACTTATTAAATTGAATGAGACAAAATCTACTCATGTT
Source organism: Magicicada septendecula (assembly GCA_034769895.1). Taxonomy (NCBI): domain Eukaryota; kingdom Metazoa; phylum Arthropoda; class Insecta; order Hemiptera; family Cicadidae; genus Magicicada; species Magicicada septendecula. Next base: position 411,110,713 of record CM068368.1, on the reverse strand, counting down.
AATTTCAACAGAAAAAATAGCATATGCCTATTTTAATCAACATCGAATAATTTCACACGCAAATTTGCCAATATCTGGGCATGACTTTAAGTTTAGGTGAAAAGAGCATATCAAGAAAAAACGTGAAGAAAATGCGGTGACTACTTGAAGACACGTTGAACTGTCACGGTATAACAAACAGTTATTATACAAACAAGTTTTGAAACGGGTGTGGGTTTATGGTGTGCAACTTTAGGGTTGCACAAAGAAATGCAACATCAAAATAATTGAAACTTTTCAAAGTAAAGTGCTTCGTAGTATTGTTGATGTACCGTGGTATGTAAGGAACGATGAAAATCGAGTCCTGAAAGATCCTATGGTTCTTGATGAGATGAAATGTTTTGCGGCTAAATATGAACAAAGACTTTATAAACATCAAAATAGTGACGTACTACGCCTTCTTGATAATCTTGGACTTGTTCCACGATTGCAGAGACGGAAACCGTTTGAACTGTTGTAAGAAACTGAAGCGTTTAAAGATATGAACGAAGTGTAAACTCCAATAGGAGCACATTCTACACACTGCTAACATAGTTGTTAGAATAAAATTGCTAGTTTGTAGTTATAGTTTGTAGCTAGTCAATATATAAATAAATGAAAAAATGATGGTGATGGTGGTGGTGACGATGATAATGATGATGATATGACGACGACCGCGGCGGTGTGGAGCTTCGGTAAAATCTTAAATAAGACTTTTCTCATAAAATCTCTGAATTACTTGTTGAAATCGAATAAGAAATTCCTTCACGATTAGGTTTTTAAAATAGGTCGAGTGAATCAGTCGCAGAGGTTGTGTAATAAATCTGCCCACCACCAGCAATTTTCACCAAATAACGGGAAGAACGAATTCTCCGTTTAGTTAATAAAATAATGATAGGCCAAGGCGAGTAATATTAAAAACTGGAAATTTGCCAAAAACAATAAACTATCAGTTCCATTCTTAAGTAAATTTCATGAGTTTGTTTTATATGGATTACCTCGTGTTTGCCATTCACTTTCTGACTCAATACTTTTATAAATATTCAAAAAGCTTTACGAATACGAACAGCTGAGTATTTTAGATCCTATTTTTATTCCCTAAATGCCTTTTCCTCGCAAAGGTTGATTTCCTTGTCAATGTATATGTGGAACAGTAGCGATTACAAAACATACACTACGTTACCCCTTCTTTTACTCCCTTTTCAATTCAAGTTGTAATTCTTACAACTTATTTCCACTCTTTGATTCCTATAGAACTCAAATATCACATATTTTTATCTCTGAACTCAAAGTATGCCTGTACACGGAGAACTTTAAAAATAGCATTCTCTAAGTACAAATAAAGTACCTAAGAACGAGTACAAATAGATGACAAATAGATGATTCCGAGTTTGCCTCAGTTCTTAAGGAAATCAAACTAATCACTTGCAAGATTACTTTTATATTTTTATGTATTTCATTATGTAGGAGTTTCATCTTAAATTTGGTTATATGGATTAGTAAACTTATAATAATGAAAATAATGATTAATTGAACTTTTTCTTGAAAGACTGTTCTATGGCAGCATAATCATATCTGCAGGTTCTCTGCGATTATTCTTTCTCTAGTCTGAAATCCCACTGGCACTCTTTGAGGTCTCTTAAGCTCATTGCCTTTGTTAAACCTTCCTTCCGGGTCTTTTAAAGTCTTCCACGCTACTGGCGGTTTAGAAGGACCAATTGGACGATCTTTTTCAGTAGTCTTTTGTCCTTCATTCTTTGAATGTAGCCATATCACATCGGCTATTTCCTTTCAATATCAGTCATTAGAGAACCATCCAAATCCATTTGTTATCTTACATCTTCATTCCGTACTCTGTCGCTTCAGGATATTCCGAATATCTTACTAAATACGTATTGCTTCTAGTCCCCTACCATTACTTTCTGTGCTTCGCCATGTGCCGCATTGTAGAGTAAGCAACATTTGACATGTATAAATCATGAAATGATGTAGACAGTGATAAAAATAACACGTATTTAATATTATATGCAATATTATTGTTGTATAATTATCCGAATTCACACGTATGTGTGTGTTTGTATTTGTGTTTGTGTTCTTTATTGTAACTCTTCAAGTTTTCATGTTTTTGCAATAGTTATATTATATTATTCACAGTTCATAATTGTATAAGACTTGATCTGGAAGTAGGTTATATTAGTTCGTTTGTTTTACATACGTTGCGTGTATTGTTAGAATAAATTTTGTGAAGGTCAGACGAATGTATATGATAGAGCACGGCAGTGCTTTTTTAAGGACGTGTGTCTACAAATCTCGCTGGATTGACGCAGTGGCGAGGGATGCTGATAAGTTACTTAAAATAAAACTATGGACATCGATCGCCAAGGACAGGGAAAAATGGAGGCGGATGATTATGGAGGCTAAGGTTCGACTTCGAACTGTGACGCCATAGTAGTAGTAGTCTAAAAGTCTAATTTAGCCACACACTGTATAAATAAAAAAAATCAGTTTGCAGATATTTATAACATAACATACAAGAAAAAATATTAAACAATATTTAAATAAAAAATTAATTAAACAAATAATATTAATTCTTTTAATTTACTACAAGATGTACAAAATTAGTTCTTTTACTAAAAGATGAACAAAGTGAACTTAATATCAATGCGCGCGCGCTTGTGTGTGCATTAAATATTTTTTATTAGTATCTGAAGATGACAGTATTTGTAAAACTTCGAAATACAGTATTACATAATACAATTCAATTAAAAATTTACGGTATTTTTGTTTAAAAAAAGTTATTTTCTACGTAATACATGATGCGTAAATTTTGTAATAGTAATATACATAGTCTAATAATAATAATATTACGATCAATTAAGATTTATTTGATCAAGAAAAGAATTTTAGTAGTACATTGATATAATATACAGTTGTTTATACACTAAGAAAAAATCGTAACAAATACCATATTTATATATATAAAAATTTATTTATAAAATAGGCATGTATGTACATGAACATATAATCGTTTATCTCAGTACTTTAATTGTTTATGCAATTAGATTGTGTACACTTATGACGTGAGTGTGCGCATGTGCCACACTAAGTCACTGTGTAAACACTACAATATGTTTGCGAACAAAAGCAATGTAGGTCTAATTATCCATCAGTATGCACCCAACGTGATAGATACGTAAACCTGGTTTTGTAATAAAGATTTGAATTGCGGCACAATTGTTTCAAACCTTTAATGTAATGCATCTAAACAAAATATAATATACTTGTGTTGTATGATCGAAATGCGATACTCAATAAGATGTATTAATCGAGTGGCAATCTATTTAATTTAATAGTAACAGCGAGGAAAGAGAATACCCGAAGAAGATTCTCGAGACTACAATGGTAATTACAGGTATTGTAATTATCATATGCTACACGTTGGTTGCCATTTAATACAATGATAATAAAGGTAATCCTTTATTGTTTACAATAAGCGTGTATAATTAAATTTTGTCTGTTACTTTAATTATCTATGCCCCGCGTGTTGGGACGTCATTTACTTTAATGATATTTATGCTAATATGAGTTGGATTAATTAGTTAAATTGGTTATAAAACTTTTTAAATGCTCGTTAGCATAATTGACATGAGATTCAATTATTCTCAACTGTATTCAATCAATACATATTAAATTTATTCAACTAGAATAGTTAACTAATTTGCAGATTCTAACATTAGGGTTTTCAGTAATAATGAACGCATTATTGAATTTGCTTAAACGCTAATTTATTATACATTTAGATAATTGTATTCAATAACGCATATATAAATTCATAGTACCTGTAAAATACATACAAAAAACGTAAAACATATGCATATCAAAAAATAAGTTCCATCTTAATCCATAGCTGAAAAGACATACAAACATACATAAAATGTCACATACAACAAAATCAAATAATAATTAATTTATTTAATGCGTTCATTACACTCCAGATGGTTTAGCTTCAATTAATCATTATAATACTTTAAATTTAATCTTTTTAACAAAATTTACTTTGTTAAAATTTATTTTAACAATATTTCCCAGGGTATAGATCCTTTGAAAGAGTCAGGTCAGTAGTTATAATTATACTAATAGAATCATAAAGTTTTACTTGGAATTTGATTATCCATTATAATCCAGCGGCGCTAAACTCCTTGTGGTGGTGAGTTTTGATGACGGCATTCCGTTGGATAATGTTGAAATCACTTTCACTGGTCATTCACTTGTGCACACGCGTCGTCTACAGAATAGTGTGGGTGTGATATGATTATTAAAGATAATTTGTACAGTTCAGTTCATTCTCGAATACAACCATTGTTAGTTAGTTGTGTGTTCTTTGTGTTCGTGAAGCAAATGTTTATTCGTACAAATGCTTGGTTCGATATCAAATGTTCAACGTGATTCTTTATGTGTGCAATACCATGTAATAGTATACGGTTGTATAATAGTTATTTTATATCGTTGTGATAATTCATCCAAGATTATTGAAGATTGTTAACACATTAATAAGTCTATTCACGCATATCGTATATTGGTGTTCGTTATATTGTTTTTCACTATGACTCGAGACCGTTTTTAATTTTACTAAATTCAACAAAGTTCAATAGATAAATTTACTAAGTCCGATAGAGTTCTCCATACCGCGCACTTCAAAATTATACGACTGAGCGACTGACTGCGCACAAAAACATTTTAATACTGATCGATTTACTGATTTACTGCACGCAAAATTTATGAGACTGCTCGCAAAAATTATGAGACTGCATGACTGACTGCCTGACTAAATAATAATACTACTGTTACTGTCCGCTCCCGTGGTGTACAATCAGTTTTATTAACTTCTCCCTACTAAAATTTGGTCTAGAGCCTGTCCACGCCTTTGGTCACCATGATAGGCCAAACAAATACCCTCTCTCGAAAATCTTGTCCCACTACTTCGAAGTCCTGTAGTTTTCTACCCTCTGATTTGCTCTTCGTCTGGTTACCATGGAAACTTGCCTCTTCTTCGGTCTCTTCGTAAAATACTCTACTCTGATAGGTGGTTGGACATACCTTAGAACCTCCTGTTCGGACGTTGCTCTCGTTCGAAGAAATGCAGGTCGTAAAGCGCCTGTCAATCAATGTATTGTCTTGAGCCTTAAGCAAGGGCTGTCCTAACATCCTGGAGTATTTTTCTTACTTGTAACCCCTTTTTCTGGCTATTAATAATTTTCTGTCAAGCGTCAGTTGGTGCAGCCACCTCGCTTTCTCGTCGTAGATTTCAGCATGTCTCGTAAACGTTACTTCCCGCTGCGCAACATCGTCGATTCTATTCACTGGTTATTTCTCATATTGTTTCTGTAGAGTGCTTCGCTCTCCAATCCTTTGTGACCTCTTCTCGTTTTTGTCGTAATCTCGCATCCTGGCTGAACCCCAAGCGGATCCTCGCTTCAGTTCTACGTAATCGTGTGAGTGAACTCTCGTACATTGTTCGGTTTGTTGTGGTGTCATAATTTTCAGTCGAGTTTCTCCTGTCAACTCAAATCGTCATCCCTTTTGTTGCGTCGAGCTGAACATATCTCTATTCTCTAATATTGGCGTTGGGTTGTCGTCTTTCCAATTAACTTTGTTTATTGCCCTTACTCGGAGTCGTTGACACAGCTGCGTGTGAACAAACTGGTCGAGAAGGAAAATTAAAATTTAAAAAATTTTTCTATCGCTATAGCGTCCCCAATTTGGATTTAATGACGTGACCTCAGGGAAGTATTGAATCCAAATTCTGCGCCCTGTGTTTCGCCGTGTCCATCTTCGTTTGTGAGGAGTATAGCTTGATGACCTACTCTCCGTGGTGTGTATTGCATTTGGTATACCCCCCTTTTGGTTTAGATTAAGTATTTTAATTTATTGCTATCCATCTGGATTGTTTGAACGTATCTAACATTAACGCATGTCTGTGTTAATTACGTAAATGTGTTTTATATCTTATAATAAACAAGTTATAGACGTTCAATAAATGTTTTCATCTAATTACTAAACAATTTGTCATTACCTCTTAAAGAATACATATGTAATGTAACAATAAATGAGTTAACATTAAATTCAATTATCTGAATATTACGCTCAACGTATAGTAATAAAGAAAATCCTTTACTAAGGAATCTCATATGATCTAAGTGTTCCTCTAGTTACATTTGTTACATAAAATACATTTATAATTTGGTTAATAACCGTCATAATTGTTGCGTTATTACCTTTAATTCATACTACTATTAATCCTATTAATTAGACAATTACACATAGTCTTTGAGTAATTATTAATTTATTTTATCCTAACATCAGTTCAAATCTTTAATCTAGTCACTATACACAATTCTTTCAATTTGGTTTAATTTGCACTAGAATTACTGATCTACACAGATCATTCACTTGTAGGTGTCCTTCTTTTTATTTATTTTTTCTGTGACAATTTATTGCCGTTCATTTAATTAGAGTTTTTATAATTAGAATGTCTTTTCACTCACTGCACTCTCTATAAAGAATGTTAATTAAAGTGTTCACTTATGTGTATCGTTTAACGCATCGTTAGTGTCCTCTTCACGCATTTTATAATTAAAGTATTACATAAATCCTTAAGTTGTATTTTACAATGCATTACATGTTTTAATGGTTGGCTAGCTTGAATGAGATTCACGCGTCAACAACCCTAACGTATGTGACTCAACTCAAACGGCGAACTTAACAAGATATCTTTTCTATCTTCTCTTCGTAGATTACATTCCATCATTCCGTTCGTGATATTTCTTAATCTGCCTTACATTAAACTTTCCTCGGACCTTGTTTTCGTCCTCGCAGTCGACGAGCTGGTAAGTAGCGTCCCCAAGGATCCGATGTATTTTATAAGGTCCACTATATAGTTCATAAAATTTGTCAATTCTTTTTTGAATTGCATCAGATTGATAATACATTCTTATTAAAACTTTCTCCCCAATCTTAAATTTAGTGATTATCTTATTTTCATTACTCAACTTCGCTTGTTTTTCTCTTTTCTCCTTTATCTTTACGAATATCTTGCTGTGATCCGTTTCTTCAACTCCAACAATATCTTTGTCCATGTATTTCTTCCATACTCTGGTTGGTTTCCTGCCGAGGTGTTACCTCAATGGTTTCATGATATACCTCGTTGATGCAGCTTTCAATTATATTTACATATCGTGACCATTTGGTATGCTGGTCATGCACAAAGATTCGAAATAAATTACCGAGTTGTCTGTTGATTCTCTCAGCTAAATTGGCACACGGGTTCCTTATAGAGATGTATTTCGGTTGAATGTTCAACTCCTTCAGCCCATTCACCCATTTCTTTGAAGTAAACTGAGTTCCATTATCGGTAAGGATCGCTTTTGGTGACCCAAATTCCTCACAGTATTGTTTCATTCTCCTCAATGTTGTAGAGGTCGTCGCTCTTCGGAGTGTAAACAATCTTACATATTTCGTGAAATTGTCAACGATTACAAACAGGTATTTAACTCCGGCCGTTGACGTGGGTAGGGGTCCAAAATAGTCAGCACTAACAAGCTCTCCCCTCCCTAACGGTACGATTGCTTTTGTTCCACCGAATAAAGCTCTGTTACCAGTATCCTTACACTTTTGACATACATCACATGTTTTTATATGAATTTTCACCTTTTTTAACATCTTGTCAAACGTGAAATGTTCTTGTAACATTTTCATGCATTTTTTTGATCCCAAGTGTCCGTACATTTTGTGTATTTCGGCAATTAATTTTCCGGATACACTATCAGGTATATATAGTTTCCACTCGTTCTTGCATCGTCTATACAATTTACCGTTAACATATTTATAAAATTCACTTAATTCCTTACCTAAACTTCCTTCATTTACTTTATTAATAATAGATTTAAGTTTAATATCATCGAGTTGGTACTTTCCGATGTCCTTGATGGTTTTGCTCACATCCTTGTCCATTTTAACCATTATATGGTTGATCAAGTATTCGTATACATCATCATTGACCTCTTGTGGTGTGGTGTCTGCTGGATTCCTACTTAAAATGTCGGCAACAACGTTGTCCTTGCCCTTGCAATGTACAATGTCAAATTTATATTCTTGGATGCTTAAGATCCATCGTGTTATACATGAATTGTTTAAGTGACATTTGTGCATGAAGGTCAACGCCTTGTTGTCAGTAATAACGGTCAAAGATTGGCCTAAAATATAGATGCAAAATTTTTCTAAACACCGTACGATACTTAGTAGTTCTTTTTCTGTTGTGTAGTAGTTCCTTTCAGCGCCTTTGAACGTTTTACTCGTAAATGCAATAACGCCGATTTTCCCTTCTTCATCCAATTGGTACAACTGACCACCGTATGCGAAATTACTGGCGTCGCATTGCATATAATACCTTTGATTGACTCGAGGAAATTTTAAAATTACAGTTTCAATAAACAACTCCTTGACTTGTTGGAAACAATTATTCAACTCCGGTGTCCAAGTGAATTTACGTCCTTTTCTTAATAATTCCAGCAGTGGTTGAGTTGTTTCAGCATATTTATCCGTGAAACGGTTATAAAAGTTGGTGAGTCCCAAGAAACCCTTCAGTTGTTTTTGATTTTTGGGAGTAGGAAACCTCATAATAGCATTGATCTTATCCTCTGTCGCCTGGATTCCCTGCGTTGTCAGGCGATATCCTAGGTAAGAGATTTCTTGACTGAAGAATTGCGATTTTTCTAAATTTATAGTTAAGTTTGCCTTTCTTAAATTGTTTAATAATAACTCTAAGTGTGATAAGTGCGTTTCTAAACTGTTAGAATAACATAGACAGTCATCTATATAGTATTTCTCTTGACTTCTTCTTCCAATACTATGTCTAATCCTCTTGTTAGTGCCGCAGAACTGGTACTCAACCCAAATGACGTAACTGTAAAGCGGTAGCACTTGCCCTCATACATAAAGGCTGTGAAATTTCGGCATTCCGACTTTAAGGGTACCTGCCAGAAACTACTGGTCAGATCGACTGTGGACAAGTATTTCATCTCGCTGCATCTTGCTAATATATCATTTATCGGAGAAACTCCCTCGTAGTCCGGGATAGTCACACTGTTTACTTTCCTCGCATCCAGACACAATCGAACCCTTCCATCTTTCTTTATTACCGTTACAAACGGATTAACGTATGGGCTGTTGCAACGTTTAATCACCCATATCGTAACATACGGCTTATTTCTTCATCTACTTTCCCCTTTTATGCAAGTGGCACGGGCCACCTCTCTGGAAATACGGTGTCCTGTCTGTTACTTGGAATTCATGTGCGTATCCGTCGATTCTTCCGGGGCACTCCCTGAATAAACTCTTGTTCCTTACTAAAATTTCCTTTAATCGCATCAATATATTTCCATCTCCACAGTCAATGCTTTCCACCTTTTCGTCGATACTCCGCATAATTTCTTCATCCTCTTCTCTGTCCATCACCGCCATATGCATGATTGGTATTGCATACTCTGCTTCGTCAGTCTTTCCTTTCAGCTCGATTATCCTTCTTCCTATAATTAATATTATAGGAAGAAGGATCCTTCTTCCTAATCCTTTGTTTTCTAATTAATTTCGACTTGTTTCCTACTGCGCTAATTACTAGAGTGTTATGGGTAAAAGTTCGTAAAGTTCTATGCTCTTCTTATTTTGACTAAACCACGATTCTGACAGACCATCGATTATATTTCCGGTGTCAATTAGTGCCGGTACTGTAATACCATTATTAAATTTTACAATTATTTCAGGACATTTTAACACACGCTGAACTATTTCCTCTTCGTCATCGTATAGTAGGTCACTTCTTAAATCAGGTAGAATAATATTTACATTATTAGTTGTGTCGTCATCCGGTACTTCGTTTATCTTACTCACTAGGTCGTGGAATTTTTTTTCTCTTCTTGGTGTCTCATTTTGGGTTCGTCGACCGATGTAGATGCACCCTTATTCATAAAACTAATGGTGTTTACTGGCTGCCTCCCCTCGTCCCGGTTGTATTGTGTTCGGGCGGTCGCTTTCTCACCCCAAACGCGTTTCGGCATACTATTGCCTTTGTTCCGATAACTTTCACTCTCGGCTGTTCCTTCGTACTGGAATTCTTTGTTGTTACGTGGTTGAATCTGCGTGTATTCAATAATTAATGATCAAACTTAGGAATTGTGGTGATTCCTCTCGTAATAACCGCCAGTTGAATATCCCTACCGAAATGGCATGCGATCTTTTTAATCAGTTGGCGATCCGTTATTGTGGGCGTCAACTGCCTGCTTTCTAATAGAATGCGTTCAATGTATTGTATAGCGCTAATCTGGCCGCGCCAATCGAATCTTCCATATTCGAGGTGGTCCCGAATGTTGTCCTGACGTTCCTGCCCTCAGTATTTTTGTGTGAAAGCTTCTCTGAATTCATCAAAAGTAGCTATTTGGTTTCTGATGACCAAATACCGGCGTCCATCTCCAGGTGCCTACCAATCCATTTAATATTGTCAGTGGGGTAGTACGTCTCTTGTAGTTCTGACAATTCCTTCAGGAATTCCATGGGATACCTATCTGTCCCATTATACTTGAGGTCGTTGTGGTTCGGCCTATTGATTCTACTTACCGTTCCACACTCACCTTCAATTAATTGTCTTTGAAGTCGCTCCTGAGTTTCTTTCATCTTCGCTAGGTGGCACTTTAGTTCTTCTATGCGTGTTGTTTTTTCTTTGGATGTTTCGTCTAACTTCTGTTCTGTCGAACGTTGTCTATCATCAACTTCTTCAAGTCTTTGTTTTATGGCGTTGTTTGTGTTGCCCTGTTCCTGCTGCTTCTGCCGTATAGTCTCGTGTAGTTCGGCCGCCAGCTCTTCCTGTTTCTTGTTACTGTCTTTGATGTGTGCTTCTATTTTGTTATTAATCCTTTTGATGCTTGTCTGGTTGCTCTGGATTGCCCCCTTCCATTCCTGGCGATCTGTTTCACGTGCCTCCCGCATTTCTTCATACTTCTTACTTGTGTCTTGTTTCAATTCCTTGTAACCCCTACTTCATCTTGAGTAGTTAAAACAAAAAGAATATTTCTTTTTGTAAAGAGGGGCCACAAGTTAATTAAAACTAGGCTAAGGCCTAGAGAAGCTAAAAATTGCGCTGGATCCAGTGAGACGGGACTTGCAATGAAAACTCAAGAATTAAATAATTAACAAATCCCTTTTTATTATTCTATCTCATAATAAAAATATAATGAATAAATAAATACAACAGTAATCTTTAATTCCCCTTTAAAATAGTTAAATAAATAAGTATACTCTCTCAACAAGGCCACCTGAAAAATATTAACTGAATCCAAGAAAATAATTGCTATGTCACACCATCAATGAATTTAAAATTTAAAATAATCATTAACCTCAAAATAAAGCTCCCATTAAACTATTTATTAAAATATAATATTTATATCATGTGTTCCTTTTAGAATACTGTATATGAATCAATGAAGATAAATGATTTCATTCCTTGTTACTATTAATAATAAAAATAATTACTCAACAAATTAAATAAATTTTAAAGGTGACAATTCCTATACTTGTTAAATTAAATAATTAATTTCCTTAAAGAAATGATCAGCCACGATTATTGAGATAGAATACCTCCCTTAAAAAGAAAATGAAAAGGATATACCCACATGACTGCATGTGTTAACTTTCTGTTGTAAAAGACCTTGAATAATAAATCCCTATATCCCACCAAAAGTACAGAAAATGTATAATATTTATAACCCCCAAAATGTACACAGAAATATACACACATAACATGTTCCACAGGACAAAAATACATTATACAACAGTATACATAAAATACATAAAGGTCTCTTGCCACGCCCTTTTTTTTATATTACCCTTCTGGTGTATATAAATTCTAACTTTTCTTTTTATAATAATAATCCCAATTAGGATTAGAAATTTACATTTATAAAGGTACCCACATGGTGTGGGTTAATTGCACGTCATGTGTATAAGAGAATGTATAGCATACAAATGTCCCCAGGACCTAATAAAAATTCAAAAGTAAGTGCCTAAGTGGCTAAGTGCTTAAGTATCTAATTCCGGTGAGAAATAAAAATTGTTTAAAATAATTAACGCCCCCCCAGTTATCATAATGAGTATAAAGAATTTATATATACTTAAATAGGGCCAATTAATGAAAAGAGAAAAATTGCACAATATTAGCACCTTATAAAAAAATACACTTGGGTCAGAGACGGACATGTTCATTCAACTTTCGGCTTGTTTCAACAAACTTGTCTCAACAAAGAAGTCTCGACAAACAAGTTGAAAAGTGTTTCGACATGCATAGCTTGGTTGAAACTAGTTAAAAATTCGCCTACCTCCCCAGTAATCTTTTTATACAATTTAAATAAACTGATTTTAAAAATAAGAGAAAATATATGTTTTTATGCATAGTAAATTAAACTTGAGAAAATTACTAATAACAAAACTGACTTTAAATCTGTAGCGATAGCCCTATAAAGAAATGAGTGGAAATCTATGTTGGATGCTGTCTTGTAACCATATCAGTCTCTGAACTGACAATTTACTATAAATATATTGAAATTTTACAATTAATTCTTTTTCTTAGTGTACACACTAAACTGTCCCATCAATTGGGGATCCAAATGAATGTTTAACTTGAAAGGTAGAAACTGATGGTTATGTATAACTGGTGGTGCCATGTTGATTCTACGTGTTAATTATAAATGGTTGTTTTTCACCTGCTTATGGGTCCAGAAGGATGGTCTTTTATTGGTAACGTGGTGATCTTATGATTGGCATGTTGTTGTTGTTGTGGTGAGCTAATTCTCTTCGGTGGCGAGTGTGGAGCTTTTTAAGATGGAATTCGTTCAGCAATGTAGCAGGACTTTGTCTCTGGTCGGCGAACCCTGCTCACACATTACATTTTTAGTGAGAGACCACACACAAATGCCCCCACTGTTTGGACACCCTCCAAAATACATATATAAAGGCAACACCTAGTTATGGGCTACATAATGAAACTTGGTAAAATTATTTTGGCCAACATGCCTTATTTAAAAGAAACTCTCTAACAATGATGTTACCACGTGGTAATTTACCACACCATTAATTTGAATGTGACATGATTTACATTTAAAAATTTACTATTTTATTTAGTTAAGTGTAGTGCTGTGAAAGAAGAGATGAATAATCAAGACAACAATGATTCTTTATAAACTGAACCTCACCTAATGTGAGTTACTTTTTGCAATATAAAATTTTATTTTGGCTTTGTAACATCTTATGAACTTATTACTTTGAGTGAAATTGTGGTTACCACGTGGTGCAGAATTTATTTAAAACACCTAGTTTTCTTACTACATATAATTTGAGAACACCATTAATTTGAATGTGACATGATTTACATTTAAAACGTGCCTGAGTAAGTTCCCATATATATGTATAAAGTTTTACTGCTAAGTGCAGCAAAACCTTATAGCACTTAACTAACAACGCATTGTGCAATAGGTTAAGTGTGCAACCCAATCTCGTTACATCGGTGTTAATGAAAGTTCAAACTTAATTATTTTGTTGTTAATGTACTTTAGGTTTTAGGGGCGAGATTCAGACACTCCAATAATCTAGTTTTATTAGTTTATAAAAACTTTACAACAATTACGTATCTCAGAATGCACGATTGAACAAGTGGGCACGCTCACTCAGGCTTACTAAAAAAAACGTTTTCTCCCGTGAAATTTAGTATATAATTAATATAATGTAATTAAGACTCACCGCAGTCGTTTAAGAACTTATCTTTCCATAGTTGTTAGAAGTAGAAGATGGAATTAATTCTTCTCTCCACCGAAGGAATTTACCACGAGGCAATCACTTAGAATTCCAAGTCGAGACAAGCACAAGGAACGCAGTTGGTGAAGCACTTCGCCCGTCTTCAATCAGGCGACAGGTAGCGGCACCTGGCTTTTGTAATGCCTCAACAAGCCGACAGATAGCGACAACGATCGGGCACTGTAATATGTCTGTCTTATTTCGATACAAGAGCGCAGCACGAATTATTACTTTAATTCAGTACTGCCCTTAACTATCAACGGTAGATACATTAATTTCGCATCGTTTTACCGCTAGGTATCGGTGCACTCTCCGATTGGAAAAATGACTGACAGAGCTGAACAACAAAGTTCAGCACACCCTCACCCCAAAAGGGCAACATAGTTGCCCCAACGTTAAAGGCCAGGAGGGTACCCTGCAGTGTACCTCTCCCCAAAAGATACCGGTGGACGTCGTGGTTGGGTTGGCTCAGCTGAGCTTGCTCTCAGGAGAACAGAAATCAAAAAGGAAAATGAAAGAGACGAAAGAAGATATGTATTATGTAAGTGTGCGGGTGCTGCATGCTGACCTGATCAGAGTCCGCATACAGCACAAGAGAGAGAGACAGCAAAAGACAAAAGAAAGATTCCTACCTAGGTAAATCTTCCGATCTCCTGAGGCTCGCCCCATTCGCCTGAACACGACTTCCACATTTAACAAGGACGTCCGTCCTATCTTTACGGGGACTATCCCCCTTCGAACGTTTTTGATAGCCCCCGACAACGTTTGAGTTTGGAAATGTGGCTTGTCATCAATTTTTGTTTGTCTCCCGGTACGCCCATCCGAGCCGTCACCGGTGACGTAAATCCTATGATACGGTATGGCCCCGACCAACGGTAGCATAGTTTCGCAGCACGTTTGTCGGCGGCCGAGCTGAGTGGGTGGCTTTGGCAATAGACCCAGTCACCAATTCGGAAGGGGTTTGGAATACGCCCCTGATTATAATGCCGACGGACCCGCTCGTGCGCTCGCAGCAAATTCTTCCGAGCCATTTTCCATCTCTCCGCAGTTCTATTATTGGGCTCCCGCGGCAGAAGATCTTCGATATCCCATAGGTTGGTCAACGGGAGTGCGGGCGAGAATCCAAACAAAATTTCAAAGGGCACGGCCTGATGACTGTCGTGTCTGGCCGTGTTGAAGGCTAATTGTAACCACTTCAGATTCTGATCCCAGGTGGTTTGTTGCTCAGCGTGATAAGCAATCAAGGCGGACCGGAGATTCCGATTGAATCTCTCCGCATGGGACGGTTGTGGGTAATAAGGGGAAGTGGTTACGTGTTTGATGCCACTGGCGAAACACATACGCCTGAATTCGTTTGAAATAAATTGCGGGCCATTGTCCGAGACAATGATGGTCGGAAGACCGAAATGCTGAAAAACGTGGTTCTGTAAAGCGTTGATGGTCAAACGAGCGGTTGCCTGTCGTAAGGGCAGTAGCCAGGCAAACTTTGAAAAAGCATCTACACAAACAAGCAGGTAAGCATTACCTGACTTGCTACGGGGGAACGGCCCCACGTAGTCAATAAATAACTTTTCCATTGGTCTGCTCGCCACCTCAGAAGATAACAACCCTAATTTCGTGTTCTGGGCAGGCTTGCTCAAGCCACACAGATGACAGTTTTTTACTCTCGTCGCGATGTCTCTATCCATGCCCTTCCAGATAAAATGTTTCCTAATACTGGAAATGGTCTTCGAAATTCCCTTGTGGCCTCCGATTGGGGAATCATGGTAATAACTGAAGACCATGGGCACTAATTTGCTAGGCAGCACGATTTTAGGTGCTCGTCCTTTTCTTTCTCGACAACAAAGGACTCCCTTGGACAAGAAATAAGGGGCCTGTACGTTACCCTGCTTAATATTTTGGATGACTTGACCCAGCACTTCGTCGTTTAACTGATGGGGTAACACATCAGTGAAGGCTGATGGAAAATCGAGAAGAACGGAACAGGGTTGCTCAGCTTGGGCATCACTGGGTTGGGCAAACATACGGGATAAGGCATCTGCAACCACATTCTGGGATCCCCTGATGTGTTGCACGGTGAACTTAAAGGATGAGATTTTCACCACCCATCTACCAATTTTACCCAGTTGCCGGGGATGAGCTAGAAGCCATGAGAGAGCCTGATTATCGGTCTCGAGCAGGAACTCAGCATGTTCCAGGAAACGCCTGAACTTATCTAGAGCGTACACAACAGCTAAACACTCTAGCTCATAAACGGATGATTTACGTTCTTCCTGGGTCAACGTGCGTGAGATAAAAGCCACAGGCTGCCTAGCGTCGTCAATAACTTGGGAAAGGACCGCTCCGAGCGCAACCGAACTCGCGTCCGTCTGCAAAATGAACGGCTTTGAAAAGTCGGGCATCCGCAACACCGGTGGGGAAATGATGGCTTCCTTTAAGGTAGCGAAAGCCTTCTGTTGGTTTTCCCCCCATGTAAACTTTGCCCCCTTCTTCCTCATTTCATTCAAGGGAGCGGCAATTTCAGCGATATTCGGTATGAAACGCCGATAAAAATTTATCATACCGACGAATCTCGCTATGCCTTTCGCATCCCTTGGCGGAGGAAAGTCACGGATGCCTTGTGTCCTCTCTGGGTCTACCGTCACGCCCTTGTATGAAATTAAATGGCCCAAGAAAGAAATACTCTCTTGGGCGAAACGAACCTTTTCGGGATTGACAGTGAGGCCAGCCTCTCTTAAACGACCTAACACCTCTCTTAAATGCCTCAGATGATCTTCGAAAGTCTCGCTATATACCAAAAGATCGTCAAGATAATTATAGACGAAACGGAATTTGATGTGAAAGACAGTGTCGAGAAGGCGAGTAAGTGTCTGGGCCCCCACATTCAAACCCATGGGAACCCTTGTGTACTGGTACAAATTCCAGGGTACACAAAAAGCCGTATATGGTTTACTTTCTTGGGCAAGAGGTATCTGATGATAGGCCGCGTTCAGATCGATAATGGTATAAAATCTGGCCCCACTGAACCAATCAAAGGCCGAATGTAAATCCGGGAGGGGAACAGAATCCACCTCGATATTGGCGTTCAACTTCCTGTAATCAATAACCATTCTTTGTTTGCCACCAGGCTTTGGCACTAAAAATGCTGGACTGGCATAGCTGGAATGAGAAGGTTCAATCACCCCTTGGTCCAATAATTCTTGAACCTTCTCTCGCAGAATGGTCATCTTTGGAGGGGAAAACTTGTAAGGGTGTGGACCTCACTATTTTCGAATCTGTAAGGCTGATTTTGTATTCCAGCAGGTGTGTGAGTCCCAAAGTAGGAGTTAACACCTCGGGAAATTCCTCACACAAATGATCTAAGGCCGTCTGCTGGGATGGAGTGAGATGGTCTCGTGCAGAATCGGGACAAGCTACTTCTTGGATACCCGGCTTAGCGCCCTGGTACCCAAAAAACGGAATTAAAACCTCCCGATTAAATTTAAAAAAACATTGGTGCGCTTGGATGTCCAGCACGAGACCACTTTTTGCGATGAAATCGGCACCAATGATACAATCCACTCCCAGAGCAGGAGAAACCAGAAAAGACCACACCCAAGAAAACCCATCGATTTTGATCTTAAAGGAAGTAACCTGGGAGATAGGCAAGATTTCCCGGGATGCCGTCCAGCATATGGCAGATGACTTGTCTGACCTTTTAATTAAACCCTGTCGTTCAAGGTCCGCATGTACCCGAGATGAAATGATGGATCGGGCTGAACCGGAGTCAACTAAGGCTCTGAGCTGACCCCCCTTTACCTCGAGCGACAGAAAGGGGCATACAGAAAGTTGTTGCGAGGTAGCGGACTGGACCTTGATATTAGAAGATTGGTCTTTTAACGACTGCCTGGAGGTCGGCGGAAGTTGAACAGAATTGAAGCGGGGGGAAGAGATCCTCCGAAATATCTTCCCCTGTCTACTTAGTTTTTTGGCGCTGGTCTAGACATAGGTGGTGCTGGTCGCGCGCGCCCTCGCGTACAATTTCTCGCCACGTGTCCCGGGCGGTTACAATTATAACAAATCACAGAATTTGAATTTGTTTGCTGACGATATCGAGCTGGCTGGGCCTGTCGGGGGAAGGTAGGCTCTCTGGTCCCTTCCGATGTCTGAGGTCTTGGTTCGGCTCGTCTACTGTTTCCGCTCGCCTGGTCGGTCATCTGCATGGTTTCCGTCATAACGCAGAGTCGCTCCAGGTCGGTAAACCACTGCGGCCGCTGTGCAAAAACTAGTCGCAGACGGTCGTCGGCAGAGACGCCGTCGAGAATGTGTTGTACTACCTCTTCCTCCGACATGCCCATTCCCAGAATACGAGCTACCTGGCGCATTCGCAGCACGTACTGGGCCAATGTTTCGCCCCGTGCCTGTACTCTATAAAAATGACGATGGCGCAATTGCTCCATCAGTCTACTGGGTACGAACGCCCTCAGCACCACCCGGTGGAACTCATCCACACCTTCCTTGCGTCGCATTACCTCCGCCACCCTGTCAGCCATGGTACCGCGACAGTAGGGGAAGATGAGTTCGAGCACCGTTCGCTCCAGCATACCCGGATAGTCCTTTAATTCAAAGACTATTTTAAAAAAAGGTAATAGTTTGTCTGCTTCCAGTCCGTCCACGACTGGAAGTTGTTGTATTATATGGGCAAGTGGGTTGGGCAGGTGGTTGTACGTTGCCGCCCCCGAACCAGTCCGTACAGGCTCTACTTCTCTGTATGAAGAAGTGTTCACCGCTGAGACCACGGACTCCTCCACAACCGGAATTGGGGTGGATGCTCTTACCGGTGGTGACCCTTGGAGGGTCGAGGTAATCTCCTGTATTATGTCTGTTATATTATATGGCGGTTCACAGACTTGTGCCTGTAAATTCTGCAGCCGATGAATTAAGTGCTGCATACGTTGCCGGATCCGCCGGACAACGAGAGAGCATCCCGGTCCCTCCTCCAAACTTTCGACGGATTGAGCCAACTCCTGCAGCTCACCCCATTTTTCCGTACACCGTTCCCACTCACTCTCGGGGTCAGTGATAGTGACCCTGGAGAGCGCATCACCCGCGGCCAGCGCTTCACGGAGCAGCCGCCGTAAGGTTTGGACATTGCCTCGGGTTTCTTTACCCCGGGCCCGGAGTTCGAACTCAATTTCCTCCCTTAAAAACAACTCAGGATTCATTGAAGTCAGCCTCACTTCGCGGCCGGCACACTTAACATAAACTTTAAAACTTATTTTAAATAAAACCAGAATCTGAAAAACCCAAGTACTGTTCTTCCAAAGAGTAGACTGCGGGTCCACCTACCGATGCGAGAACTAGCCCACTACCTGAACTGCTCACACTCGATTACACCAGACAAAAGGAACGCGACACACACACAACACACACAACACGAAAAACAAAATACCGACCAACGAAAATTTATTTTAACATTTCTTAGGTTACCTCCGGCTACCATCTATCGGAAGAAACCGACTGCCGATCGGGCCATACCGCATAATCACAAAAAAAACAGCAACACCTCCCCAAACATGGGCAAGGTAACTCAAACTAACCAAGCACCGAACTGCGATAAGTCTTGCCCAGGGATTTCCCCTTCTAAAATTTCCTACCACGTGGCACTATTCACTATGCAAGGCGGGCAAGTACATATACATATATTTCAAACCTTAAAACTAACAAAAATATTTTCAACTTTGGGATATAGGGCCTTTAAAATTTTTCTAAGTTCTATTTGAACTTAACATTGTGAAAGTTCCAAAATATTTCCTAAGTTTGCAAGCCCCGTCACACCCACAGGACCCTCATCGTAAGCGCGCTCTGCTACCAAATGTAACCCCTACTTCATCTTGAGTAGTTAAAACAAAAAGAATATTTCTTTTTGTAAAGAGGGGCCACAAGTTAATTAAAACTAGGCTAAGGCCTAGAGAAGCTAAAAATTGCGCTGGATCCAGTGAGATGGGACTTGCAATGAAAACTCAAGAATTAAATAATTAACAAATCCCTTTTTATTATTCTATCTCATAATAAAAATATAATGAATAAATAAATACAACAGTAATCTTTAATTCCCCTTTAAAATAGTTAAATAAATAAGTATACTCTCTCAACAAGGCCACCTGAAAAATATTAACTGAATCCAAGAAAATAATTGCTATGTCACACCATCAATGAATTTAAAATTTAAAATAATCATTAACCTCAAAATAAAGCTCCCATTAAACTATTTATTAAAATATAATATTTATATCATGTGTTCCTTTTAGAATACTGTATATGAATCAATGAAGATAAATGATTTCATTCCTTGTTACTATTAATAATAAAAATAATTACTCAACAAATTAAATAAATTTTAAAGGTGACAATTCCTATACTTGTTAAATTAAATAATTAATTTCCTTAAAGAAATGATCAGCCACGATTATTGAGATAGAATACCTCCCTTAAAAAGAAAATGAAAAGGATATACCCACATGACTGCATGTGTTAACTTTCTGTTGTAAAAGACCTTGAATAATAAATCCCTATATCCCACCAAAAGTACAGAAAATGTATAATATTTATAACCCCCAAAATGTACACAGAAATATACACACATAACATGTTCCACAGGACAAAAATACATTATACAACAGTATACATAAAATACATAAAGGTCTCTTGCCACGCCCTTTTTATTATATTACCCTTCTGGTGTATATAAATTCTAACTTTTCTTTTTATAATAATAATCCCAATTAGGATTAGAAATTTACATTTATAAAGGTACCCACATGGTGTGGGTTAATTGCACGTCATGTGTATAAGAGAATGTATAGCATACAAATGTCCCCAGGACCTAATAAAAATTCAAAAGTAAGTGCCTAAGTGGCTAAGTGCTTAAGTATCTAATTCCGGTGAGAAATAAAAATTGTTTAAAATAATTAACGCCCCCCCCAGTTATCATAATGAGTATAAAGAATTTATATATACTTAAATAGGGCCAATTAATGAAAAGAGAAAAATTGCACAATATTAGCACCTTATAAAAAAATACACTTGGGTCAGAGACGGACATGTTCATTCAACTTTCGGCTTGTTTCAACAAACTTGTCTCAACAAAGAAGTCTCGACAAACAAGTTGAAAAGTGTTTCGACATGCATAGCTTGGTTGAAACTAGTTAAAAATTCGCCTACCTCCCCAGTAATCTTTTTATACAATTTAAATAAACTGATTTTAAAAATAAGAGAAAATATATGTTTTTATGCATAGTAAATTAAACTTGAGAAAATTACTAATAACAAAACTGACTTTAAATCTGTAGCGATAGCCCTATAAAGAAATGAGTGGAAATCTATGTTGGATGCTGTCTTGTAACCATATCAGTCTCTGAACTGACAATTTACTATAAATATATTGAAATTTTACAATTAATTCTTTTTCTTAGTGTACACACTAAACTGTCCCATCAATTGGGGATCCAAATGAATGTTTAACTTGAAAGGTAGAAACTGATGGTTATGTATAACTGGTGGTGCCATGTTGATTCTACGTGTTAATTATAAATGGTTGTTTTTCACCTGCTTATGGGTCCAGAAGGATGGTCTTTTATTGGTAACGTGGCGATCTTATGATTGGCATGTTGTTGTTGTTGTGGTGAGCTAATTCTCTTCGGTGGCGAGTGTGGAGCTTTTTAAGATGGAATTCGTTCAGCAATGTAGCAGGACTTTGTCTCTGGTCGGCGAACCCTGCTCACACATTACATTTTTAGTGAGAGACCACACACAAATGCCCCCACTGTTTGGACACCCTCCAAAATACATATATAAAGGCAACACCTAGTTATGGGCTACATAATGAAACTTGGTAAAATTATTTTGGCCAACATGCCTTATTTAAAAACTCTCTAACAATGATTCTTTATAAACTGAACCTCACCTAATGTGAGTTACTTTTTGCAATATAAAATTTTATTTTGGCTTTGTAACATCTTATGAACTTATTACTTTGAGTGAAATTGTGGTTACCACGTGGTGCAGAATTTATTTAAAACACCTAGTTTTCTTACTACATATAATTTGAGAACACCATTAATTTTAATGTGACATGATTTACATTTAAAACGTGCCTGAGTAAGTTCCCATATATATGTATAAAGTTTTACTGCTAAGTGCAGCAAAACCTTATAGCACTTAACTAACAACGCATTGTGCAATAGGTTAAGTGTGCAACCCAATCTCGTTACATCGGTGTTAATGAAAGTTCAAACTTAATTATTTTGTTGTTAATGTACTTTAGGTTTTAGGGGCGAGATTCAGACACTCCAATAATCTAGTTTTATTAGTTTATAAAAACTTTACAACAATTACGTATCTCAGAATGCACGATTGAACAAGTGGGCACGCTCACTCAGGCTTACTAAAAAAAACGTTTTCTCCCGTGAAATTTAGTATATAATTAATATAATGTAATTAAGACTCACCGCAGTCGTTTAAGAACTTATCTTTCCATAGTTGTTAGAAGTAGAAGATGGAATTAATTCTTCTCTCCACCGAAGGAATTTATCACGAGGCAATCACTTAGAATTCCAAGTCGAGACAAGCACAAGGAACGCAGTTGGTGAAGCACTTCGCCCGTCTTCAATCAGGCGACAGGTAGCGGCACCTGGCTTTTGTAATGCCTCAACAAGCCGACAGATAGCGACAGCGATCGGGCACTGTAATAAGTCTGTCTTATTTCGATACAAGAGCGCAGCACGAATTATTACTTTAATTCAGTACTGCCCTTAACTATCAACGGTAGATACATTAATTTCGCATCGTTTTACCGCTAGGTATCGGTGCACTCTCCGATTGGAAAAATGACTGACAGAGCTGAACAACAAAGTTCAGCACAATTGACTCATCTTGTTTCTTTTGCATTTCTTTAATCTTCTCCTCCCAGGTATGTTGGTACTCGCCTAATTCCGAACGCATCTGCGCGATTTGCTCAGATACCTGTTGCTTCATTTCTTCTTTGTGTTGGTCTAGCTTCTCGCTCTGTTTTTCTAGCTTCTCGTTAATTAATCTATTATATTCGCTTTGTTTGTAAATTTTTTCGTTAATTAATCTATTATTTTCGCTTTGTTTGTCAAATTTTTCGTTAATTAATTCCATTAGCGTGTGCAGGCTCACTTCTTGGGGTCTAGGCGTCGGTCCCCGCGCCCTGTCGTCTTGAGTCTCTACAACGCTGTTTGGGTCACTAGGTGCGTTGTCCTCCTCGGTATTAGGTATACCTAGCTGATTATTAATCTCGAACTCCATACTGTCAGAGTTACTAGCCATTTTTGCCCTACTACGTGTGATCATTCAAGTTAGTCTTACACTACTAATTATTTCTATTTTTACTTTAAGCTAATTTATTCTACTGCCTGCTCTTTACCCAAACTTGTACGTACTACTTCTATTGCGTATCAGGCCGTGCAGTTGGGCGCCATTTACTACAGTGGTATTATGTGCAATTAATTAATTTGTGAATTAATTAATTGATCAATTTAATTAAGTATTGATCAGTGAATTATATCCTTCTTAAGCCCCGCGATTGGAGCGCCATTTACTACAATGGTAATTACAGGTATGGTAATTATCATATGCTACACGTTGGTTGCCATTTAATACAATGATAATAAAGGTAATCCTTTATTGTTTACAATAAGCGTGTATAATTAAATTTTGTCTGTTACTTTAATTATCTATGCCCCGCGTGTTGGGACGTCATTTACTTTAATGATATTTATGCTAATATGAGTTGGATTAATTAGTTAAATTGGTTATAAAACTTTTTAAATGCTCGTTAGCATAATTGACATGAGATTCAATTATTCTCAACAGTATTCAATCAATACATATTGAATTTATTCAACTAGAATAGTTAACTAATTTGCAGATTCTAACATTAGGGTTTTCAGTAATAATGAACGCATTATTGAATTTGCTTAAACGCTAATTTATTATACATTTAGATAATTGTATTCAATAATACATATATAAATTCATAGTACCTGTAAAATACATCCAAAAAACGTAAAACATATGCATATCAAAAAATAAGTTCCATCTTAATCCATAGCTGAAAAGACATACAAACATACATAAAATGTCACATACAACAAAATCAAATAATAATTAATTTATTTAATGCGTTCATTACACTCCAGATGGTTTAGCTTCAATTAATCATTATAATACTGTAAATTTAATCTTTTTAACAAAATTTACTTTGTTAAAATTTATTTTAACAATATTTCCCAGGGTATAGATCCTTTGAAAGAGTCAGGTCAGTAGTTATAAATTATACTAATAGAATCATAAAGTTTTACTTGGAATTTGATTATCCATTATAATCCAGCGGCGCTAAACTCCTTGTGGTGGTGAGTTTTGATGACGGCATTCCGTTGGATAATGTTGAAATCACTTTCACTGGTCATTCACTTGTGCACACGCGTCGTCTACAGAATAGTGTGGGTGTGATATGATTATTAAAGATAATTTGTACAGTTCAGTTCATTCTCGAATACAACCATTGTTAGTTAGTTGTGTGTTCTTTGTGTTCGTGAAGCAAATGTTTATTCGTACAAATGCTTGGTTCGATATCAAATGTTCAACGTGATTCTTTATGTGTGCAATACCATGTAATAGTATACGGTTGTATAATAGTTATTTTATATCGTTGTGATAATTCATCCAAGATTATTGAAGATTGTTAACACATTAATAAGTCTATTCACGCATATCGTATATTGGTGTTCGTTATATTGTTTTTCACTATGACTCGAGACCGTTTTTAATTTTACTAAATTCAACAAAGTTCAATAGATAAATTTACTAAGTCCGATAGAGTTCTCCATACCGCGCACTTCAAAATTATACGACTGAGCGACTGACTGCGCACAAAAAAATTTTAATACTGATCGATTTACTGATTTACTGCACGCAAAATTTATGAGACTGCTCGCAAAAATTATGAGACTGCATGACTGACTGCCTGACTAAATAATAATACTACTGTTACTGTCCGCTCCCGTGGTGTACAATCAGTTTTATTAACTTCTCCCTACTAAAATTTGGTCTAGAGCCTGTCCACGCCTTTGGTCACCATGATAGGCCAAACAAATACCCTCTCTCGAAAGTCTTGTCCCACTACTTCGAAGTCCTGTAGTTTTCTACCCTCTGATTTGCTCTTCGTCTGGTTACCATGGAAACTTGCCTCTTCTTCGGTCTCTTCGTAAAATACTCTACTCTGATAGGTGGTTGGACATACCTTAGAACCTCCTGTTCGGACGTTGCTCTCGTTCGAAGAAATGCAGGTCGTAAAGCGCCTGTCAATCAATGTATTGTCTTGAGCCTTAAGCAAGGGCTGTCCTAGCATCCTGGAGTATTATTCTTACTTGTAACCCCTTTTTCTGGCTATTAATAATTTTCTGTCAAGCGTCAGTTGGTGCAGCCACCTCGCTTTCTCGTCGTAGATTTCAGCATGTCTCGTAAACGTTACTTCCCGCTGCGCAACATCGTCGATTCTATTCACTGGTTATTTCTCATATTGTTTCTGTAGAGTGCTTCGCTCTCCAATCCTTTGTGACCTCTTCTCGTTTTTGTCGTAATCTCGCATCCTGGCTGAACCCCAAGCGGATCCTCGCTTCAGTTCTACGTAATCGTGTGAGTGAACTCTCGTACATTGTTCGGTTTGTTGTGGTGTCATAATTTTCAGTCGAGTTTCTCCTGTCAACTCAAATCGTCATCCCTTTTGTTGCGTCGAGCTGAACATATCTCTATTCTCTAATATTGGCGTTGGGTTGTCGTCTTTCCAATTAACTTTGTTTATTGCCCTTACTCGGAGTCGTTGACACAGCTGCGTGTGAACAAACTGGTCGAGAAGGAAAATTAAAATTTTTAAAATTTTTCTATTGCTATAAGACTTGGGATGGCAGACGGTCAATGGCGTAGCTAGGCTTTTTGGCGCCCGGGGCAAGATCGTCGGCCGCCTCGCCTTTACAATTAAAAGGGGACAAAAGATAAAAAATGTAGACCCATCCATTGTAGGGCTTGTAGCAGGCCCTGAGGTGTAAAGTCCATTTGTTCTCCGTCAACTTTTACCCTTTTTAATAAAAGTATGACGTCTTTTAAGTTACTGAACAATTCTACACTATTTGGGCCATGTGGATACAGTTTTGCAAGCACTGTGCACTTAATATTGATTTGGGAAAGCGGTTCCTAAAATGTATATCCCTATAATTTATGTACGCCTCAAATTTACAGAGGAACCCAAAGCGTTTTCTTAACTTTTTTATTTTAGAGAAACGGCTTGAAATTCAACTGAGAGTTTGTCCAAAATTTCTATTAGTGAAAGTCGCATTTCTTGCTGAACGGTTAATGCAGAATCGTCTGCATATTCCCCTGTCCATAAAAAGAGCAAGGTCACAAAATTAAAGTTTTCTATCGCATTAATTATTAATGCTGCATCTTCCCTCGTATCAATTGTTTCAGTCGGTGTATCCCTCAGTTTCTCCAGTGCAGCGATCACTTCATCCAGGTGAGTGGATATTGTTTTCACCACATCTGCTTTTGAACTCCACCTGGTATCACAATGTCCTTTTAGAGTAATATTTACGAATACAAGTCTTTAAGAACATTCCATCTATGAGTGAAACAGGAAAAGAAGGTGAATGGACGTTCTACTGTCCCAACAAAAAATGTCACTGCCTGAACATTTACAAGAGCTGCGTGAACTCCAACCAAGTTAAGTGAATGGTTGTCTCAAGGAACAAACACACCTAGTGGATTTAAATCTAATATTCTCTTCTGAAATCCTGAATGGATATCAGCCATTGTTGATTGATTGTCATACGACTGACCTCTGCAATCGCTAAGATTCAATCCATCTCTCTCAAGTTTACTTGTGATAGCTTGTGTGTCCCATCCGCTGTTTTCACTTCTAAAGGAATAAAATCTACAAAGAATTTCTTGATATCAACAGAATTGCATTTAATTTCGACAAATCTTATAATCTGAGACATTTGTTCTACATCTGCAGCATCTGCTGTTGTGTCAAATATAATACTAAAGTACTTCGCCTTCTTACATGCAGTAATAATATATTTGCGCACTCTTTTTTCTAACAGGCTTAATATTTTAATTTGAATGGCTGGCGAAAGATACGATATACACCCAGATTTACGAGAGACTGAATCCAAATGAAATCTCATGACAAGATCAAATTCAGCCAAGTAATTTAGCAAAGCCAGAAAGTTTCCGGGTTTTGGATCGTTAGTAATTGACTCTCGATATCCTCTCAGTGCCAGATTTTGTACTGTGGCAAAGACCTGTTCAAGGATTTCTTTCCATGACATAGCTGATTTACTCGTTTGTTCCTAAAGTAGATCATCAATAAGTTCCCTTTCTTTAAAGAACGTTCCAATTCCTTCCAATCCAAAAACGCAGGTCGATGAGCAGGGGACTATTTTCATGATCCTGAATACGGGGATTTAACTTTCGCCACGATGAAAACCCATTATCGCTATTGAATTGGCTTCTTTGGTAGTTTCTTTTTGTGAAAATAGAGTGCAACAAAATCAAAATAGAGATTTTTTAGTTAGAGAAAAATACATCCAAGTGCGATTTACCTTATCATAATGAACAGTAATTACGATGCTTAAGTATAAATAGATTAATACTGTTTATCACGCGAGGTTTATGACAACGGACAAGCTGGCTGGTTATGCTTCTTTTATAAAAGGAATCGCCATATCGAAGAAACAAGTTGTTTGTAGTTTTATAAACTGATAACAATTTTTTCTAGTCTGTGCTCACTTTGCCGCCCCTAGCTACGCCTCTGCAGACGGTGTTTAGGTTTAAGAGCGTCTACACGGTGGAATGTTAGTCCCAGGAAATTAAAGTCACAGGGTAGGTATCCCAAGTATCTGTTAGGCTTCCAAAGAATCTATTGTATATATAAAAAAAGAACGATACTTGGGTAAGCATCGAGGCGCAGAGGGAGAGATTTCTCGTTGAGTTGCGTTCCTGCGTGTGTGTGAGGTTGCTGCCTTCCGGAGCGATTCTGATTGTGCTGGGTTAAGAAAACAATAAAGTCATCTATACCCTGATTAACGAAAGAAAGTGACTGGCGGAGCGGCCGCGCGGCGACCGAGTTTGTAGTAAAAACATTCCACTTTATAACCTCGTGGAAACGTAAAATACAGGGCGAGAAATGTCTAATGAACTGTATTTTAATCATCAATTAAAGACGTTTTTAACAAACTTTTCTAATTTTTAAAATCTCTTTTCAATAAATTTACATTGTGAGTTAAAGAAAAAAATACACGAATTTGAATTAAAAAATTAGGGTTTATCGTTTTTATTACGTAAGAACTCAGAGGTTAAGCATCGGAAAAAAATTTCTTGTAGACAAATGGTAGTCCACCTTCTTTAGTACAATATATCAAAAATTGAGATTCCTACGATTAATATTAACGACGTTATTAATTTTTTCCGAATGTACTGTTAACTCAGTTGTTAAAAGTTGTACACGAATGAGATTTGCGTGACGCTCTCTTTAGATAACTAAATGTAGAAGACATATACAACTTACACCTTGTACGTGATAGGAATACTACAATGGATTAATATATAAAGTGAATTTCACAGAGAGCAATGCGTGGCGCTCTGCGGCGGAAGTACAGTCAGAACCTATTGGACCCATTTTATTCGCGCGCTACCGTCATTCCCGTACAGCGTCTCGGCCTCTCCTTTATGTCTACAAATAGCACACGCTTCCAGGAAAACTGAACCGTTATACGCACACTAAGGGTAAGGGAAATTTCCAGCTTTCAGTTTAGTTGATGTGGTGGTTGAGTGATGTCCGGTTGTTGGTTATCTTGATTTTAAGTGTTAGTTTCTTGTGCTTTCATTATAAATTGACGTGTTTTTAAGTTATTTTGTGTGAATATACTTCGGTGGCTGAGCATGGAGCAACGTAACGAGGCTGAACCAAGGAAACATAGGGGAAGACCTAGGACTCGAACTCCAAAGAAAAGACAAACTTCGGGCCGAGGCGTACCTATGAAAGGACAGTCAAGAGAAATTGTGTGCAAAGTGCGGGAATATTTTGATAGAGAAAAGGCGAACAAAGGTCCTTTGATTCCGGTTAATAATGCAATACAGCGAACTGCAGATGCTCTGAAAATACATAAAAATACAGTTCTGCGAGTTTGCAAGGAAAAAGAATTGAAAGAAATACAAGATGACAGTAATAGCCAACTTTCAACTCCGGGCAAACAGAGGAAACGGGAGAAAACTGTGACAAAACTTGACACTTTTCAGGAAGACGCTATACGAAGACATGTATATCAATATTACATAAGAAAAGAATATCCCACTTTGAACAAACTTTTATCATCGTTGGAAAATGAAGAGCTGTTTAATGGCAGTCTGTCTTCGCTTAGAAACGTGCTAAAAGGTTTCTAACAAGAGCCTGAGAGTGTCATACGTTCACAAAAGGCAGTGAAGCACTAAGTTGAAATGGAATTGGGCGAGACATGACAAGATCGAAACGCGTAATGATACGGACAAGTCCAAGAGGGAGGTCCCAAATGAAATATTCTTTATAGTATTATACGAATCTCCTTGAACTCAAGATGTAAACAATCGATGGAAGGTTATGTCCCAGCAGTGAAAGATTTAATTTGGAAATAAAACTTAACGCAACGCAAGCAACTATATTCTACTGACGTATGAGAATCGTATATTGTCTGTGCTGCAACGTCTCCCCTTGAGTAGGTAATGTTACACGCACACATATTCCCAACCTTGGTTGATTTAATTAACCTTCAAGTGTTAATCATTTATGTACAATGAGTCTAAACACTAATTAGATTATATACAATATTATCAACGAGAGACTAATAGGTATAGGTTAACAAGTAATTAGGTACTTATGACTTGAACATTCTCTAATTTTAATAAGTACATCACTCAGTAAAATAATAATTTTACCAATGTTGTTGATTTTTATGTAATCTTAAATTAAAAGAAAGTTAAATTAAACGAATTAAATTAATGTATCTTTTACTACAAAACGAAAAAAGTGGATTTATGAATGTGTGTGTGTGTTAAATACAATTTATTAATGTTAACAATAATTAAATAAATTTCCGTTTGTTGAACAATTACAAGAATTTTTAAAGTAAACCTTGTACTTATTTTGTTAACAAGTTTGCCAACGTCAAAAATAAGAAATTAGATAATTTGAAAAAATAGTCTAACGAAATAACCATTCAGTTTACAAAACATACCATACTCGTCTTCCTTTCAGTCATTGGGCGTAAGACTTAAGCTTACTATTTGACATTTCCTTTCCTTCAAATAACAGATTTTTACAAAAGAAAGAAAAACAGAAATTTAAAGAATAAATAATATACACATATTTATTAACAAATCTAATTTGAGCCTTATTGTGCACGCGTGTCTTTCCATTTACTTAAACCGTTAACTATTTTGGTCAGTTTTTAAAGCTAAAATATTTACTCGAGTATTACGAAATACTGATCATATACAGTGTGACGTCACACAGCATAACGATGTTTACGTTTCGGGTGAGGTGCTACTGCGCTAGTCACGCGGATCGTTAGCATGTTTTTGATAACAAACTTGTTGCATATCTTACACCCGGCCTTGAACGTTAGGTTAACATTTCTGAAGTCACCATTACTGCACCGCCTTGTTTATTTCCTCATTGCTACTTCTAACTTCTACGATTTTTTTTTTTATCTATGCGATTTTGATATTGTGCTGACTGGGCAAGTCGTCTGTGGGGCCAAACTTTTTATGTTATTAATGTCTAATCAGAAAATAAAGTACGAGTTCTTAATGTTCACTACTCAGTGAAAGAAAACTATCGATTGAATTCATATGTTGCCATGATTCATAGTGATTCGTGCACTCTCACACCGCATGAGGTGCACTCCCACCCTACACTCGCACTCACTTGCGACCTGCCCGAAGCTGAAAAATGAACTACAAGGAGACTCAAATTGGCAAGTGTACAATGCTACTTGTTAAATTCGAGCGTACATACGAACACAATTTAAATAATAATTAAAAGTAAATTAGATATAATTAAAAATAATTGGGAATAATTACATTATTTAGTTTTTGGTGGAAATAAGTGGCAACTACGGAACTTAGAGTAAGTAGACACAGATCAACTCTAATGTAACTTCAATAATGCTGCAATTAATTTTATGGCTTTAATTGATAACAAGGAAGTATGATCATTAAAAGTATGATTGGTCTTTAAAAAAAAACAATGAAGTTCTTACAAAACCAAGAAATACGATCAAGTTTTTTTTATGGTGGCCGGTAACCTTGGCAACAACAGCAGGCGCAGTGGAATCAAATATCAAATTGAGAAAATGAGTCTCTCCGCTAATGCAACTTGCGCAGCACTGAACCGGCCAATTTAAAGTAACAAAAGACTGTAGGAAGGAATATTTGCACATGCTATTCTATGAAAAATGTGAAATAATAACTTCACACAGCGGATATAATAAAACAAGTTTTAAAGTAAAGTAACAACAGAAAACTGTTTGTCATGAAAACAGCTGTCACCAAAACTCCTACACAAGTTACTGGACGATGTACGTATTCAGATAGATGGTAAGAGTGTATTCCTAATCACCAAGGTATTACGTATTAAAACAGAAGTAATGAATACGTATTTCAGGGCGAATTGTGATGCCTTGTAACGTTGTTTAGTAAACATGGAGCGTCGAAATGGAGTGAGTTGAATAAGAAAATTCTAAAGAATGGTCTGACAATGAAAATGAAAAAGGTAAGCAAAATGTTTAATAAGACTGTACCAACTGAGAAGGTAAAAACTGATTACGGAACGAACGAAGGAAAATGTTTGTGTAATATAATAACAATTAAATGTAAGCTAGAAAGTAATAGTGAAGTAAGAAGTGGGGGAGTGCGTGATTGAAGACAATTTTTTAATAGTAGTGCTTTCCTTGATGACTTACGAATTGCATATGCGCATAATGTTTATAGTGCGCGTATAAACTCGTACGTGGATAGCGATCGTCAGAATTATAAAACAAACCACGGACTGCATACAGAAGCAAGAAAAGGACTATGCTGGACATATAAAGTGGAGAAAGGAAAGGAAAACAAAATGAACAAATGAAATGATTACAAAATTAAGAAAATAACTGTGAATTACTTTGGCTAGTAAGGTCCACCAAAGTAATGGTGAACATTAGCTAGCGGAGATGATCGATGAAATTTACTAGATTGAAGGCCAAGCGACCATCACCACGACCATTTGCTATAGATTGAGGATTCTGTCAGGAGTTCCTGACAGAAACCAGTGTACGGTAGGTCGCATTCAATAATTATGTGTAACAAGTGCTAATGATTCCGGCACACACACACACACAATTTTCTATATATGTAACTTGGAATGTTTCTTGCAGTAATTATATAATATTATGTATATTATTACAGTCCTCTGATGCCCTGGTTGATTTCAATAAAATGTACTTCAGTTGAATTGAAACGATAAAAAACATAATAGAACTACTTGCAGAAGAAACTATATTTAATAATATACATAATATTATATATATATATATTGTAACGTCCTGCCTTTATGTGAGGCACTGTATAGTTAAATCCTGCACCACGTTGTAGGCGTCAATTCTGTAACGTACTACTTTTTCACGAGGTGTTATTTAGCGAAACGTCAGTCTGAGTCAAGCCCCAAATGTTGGGTTCACCAAATCTGCAACGTACCGCTGTTTTCGTGATGTGTTATGGAAGTGTTATTATATGCCTCACGCAGTATGCATCACATTTGAATTATACTAACTGACGTTTTAAAAGGTATAAATAAAGGATTTTGTTTATCTTGTTTTACTCAATCTAAAAGAAATCGAGAGTGTGTGATTTGGGGTCAAGGAGGTAATTTGTTCAGCCTTATACAGAAGAGAGAGTAAGTATCCTTATTGCCCCTCTGTTGTGACGATTTTTTCTGTATGTTGTGCTGAAATCTTCATTAACTATCCACTACAATAAATTATAACACGTTATAATTCAATATTAATTTTCAATAATATTGCTTTATTGATTATTGACTTTTGTCTCCAGCCACCAAAATATAGGTATCACAATTAATCTTTTTTTTAATAAAAAAAAATCTCGACTTGACCGAGTAAACATAGATCTGTCTAAGGAACAAAACATATATGTTGTTATTTAACCAATATTACGCTATAATACAATACATCAGTTATTACATAATTCTTATTAATTCCCCAGGGTTCAGGGTGAAATCTTTGTGTTATGAGAGTGTCAGAAATGGCTAAATGCTACGCTTTACAAATATAAGAAATTAATAAATAATTTGGTTTAATTTTCAGATATTACGTAGTTTCCGGAACTGCCGTAAGAGAGCAGCATGTATTTGTTTACTTTTGAAATAAACATATGATACAATTAATATTTTTGTTCTATTTCACTATTAAAAAACGAGTTTTCTTCTGGATTTATTACGAAAAATGTTTATATTACCTCGCTCCGTGTTGTCCTTACTGGATTGAAGTTTTATTCTGTGATGAGGTACGTCTTGCGTTATTATTTCCTTTTCATTTCGAGTATTTCTGATGGTCTACTAGAAGTAGGCCGAACTATATTGGATCCTCAGAATGTTTTCATCCACTGGTTTTTAATGTATATCACCATTTAATTTGAAGTCCTCAGGTATAATTAGTTAGTATTCACTTTGTTTATTACTCTTGCGTGAATTTCGCCTCCTCCAACGTCCAAAAAATGTTATTTTTTTATAATTTTTGTCGCATCGATTCTTCAACTACTCTGGTTCAGTTCAAAATTTTTTCTTATTAACAATACTTGTTATTTTCCATCACTCTTAGTAACACATAGTATTTTTATTATGTAGGCCGTTTGTGATTATTATAAATTTATATTTTATTTATGTAAAAAATAATTACTTTCCATTCCGGTTTATTTACTAATTTAATTCACATAATATGTTTTGGTTAATTTTTTTATGACCTTATATATAAATATTTTATCATTTTATTATCATTAAATAAATTTATATATTATTTATTTAGTATCGAATAGTGTTCATACCCGGTACTACTTCCTGTTGTCCTTTCCTTCCTAGGATTATTTTAATTTTATATTATCTTTGGTAGTTAAAATTTTTATGTCCTTTAAAATTAAACCCTGGGTTTTCTTACAATCTAACATAATTATTTGAAACAATATAATATTAACTTGGGTATAACAAATTGTGGTTCATACAATATGAATTACAGTAAATAAATAAAATTACAAAAATCAATTAGTATTATTACATACTACTTCCATAGTTTTATCCTATCCAAAACATACAGCACAGTTTAGTAATACACTAGTTTCACTTTGGTTTTTCACCTCAATGGGTACACTAGAACTCACTTCGCACTATATACCACTCGAATTGTTTATTATGTGGAGTGATATAATTAAATTTTGAGCGAGCTTTAGTTCTACCCATTTCTGACTTTTATTCTCATGACTTACTTTATTGGGACCGGGTTATGTACCGTTACATAAAGCCCCCCCACTAGAACAAATTTATTTTAGTTCAACTCGTTGATAGAAATAAATTGTTAATTGGTTCAAATCTCCTAATGGTCTTGACTTTGTTTTCATAATAATGTCTCATTGCTGACTGATTATAAACTCTGGTAATTCAGACTTGTGGTAATTGTCGTTTTCTTACTTAACTCTCTCTCTCTTGGAGGCAAATTCATCAATTATTTCTCGGGGTTAGTGGTACTTCCACATTTTATTTGATAAGGACTGGTCACACTAATCATATTAAAATTGTTTCAACACTCATTTCTATTTACTTTTATATACTCGCTTTATCAATTAAGCTTCTGTCTGCTATCTTCCTTCTATTTTCTTCATTTATACTTCTGGAATCTAATATCACTCTTTTCAGCTATCTTATAATTATTATCCCTTAAATATTCAATTTCCCTAACATTTTTCCCTATCTTGTGCGGTGGTTTCAGTCGGGTGGCCACTCTGGGTCCATACACCGCTGTCCATCCTTACACCTTCTGAGACCAGGGGAACATCATCCCTGCTCATAAAAATTATTGCCGGAACATTTCTACGGTCAATACATAAAAATAAAAAAAAATTATAAGTAGTAGTCAATTAGCGACTAGTACCAAACACTTTTGGGATTCTTCATACTGTAGCTGTTTGTATTTATTTATATATTTCTTCTTCTCCTTGATTCCTTCTTTTTTATCATTAATTAATAGCATATAACATCATTGATAGGCCTTATGTTAAAATTCTTCTGACTTTACTTCTTGTGACATATTTCTCCGTATCATTTCTTCTTATAAAATCTTCAATTCCGAGAAATTCTAATTATAGTATTAATTATCATCCTCCTTCAGTTTCATTGGAGTCATTAAATTATTCTTTATTCTTCTTATTTGACTTTCTTAACTGAGCACATTACCATCAATTGTTTATTTATATATTCTTCTTTTGTTACCATTACAAATATTCCTTTTTCCTATTATTTCAGTTTAAATCAGTTATTTATAATTAAATTATATAATCTGTTCTTACATTTTCTTAGTGGTTTGTCTTTTTATTTTAAATTATATGGTTTCGAAATATCTTAAGTAAGTTGTACTTACATATTTTTATTAATTCTAATGGTTGCAAAATATCTTAAGTAAGTTGTACTTACACACTTTTTGAATTTTGGGGTTTTTGTTTCTTCATTTTACATTAGTTTAACCGTTTTCAGTATCATTCACAACACGGATTGATCCACTCATATATTTTTCCCGTGGATTCTGTTGATTAAACTTGTCAATAAAATTCGCTATTGGATTGCCCCATTGCGGATCACTACCATACATTTCAATATTATCGTATGTATATAGCCTCTCATCTTTATTACTGGGACCAGGATTAGACCCTTGATTCTTCCCATGGTCAACTCGTTTGTCCACTTTTCTTTGTTGCTGTTCATCGGGTCTCCTCGAATCCCTCTCATCAGCCATTAGATAATTTACTTGGGCTTGATTAGTTCTCTGATTGTCATTTGGTGGATCTCCTGAGGGTATGTCCCTATTTCTATCTCCACTTCTGGACCTCCTATATTCGTCATGATCATTCCATTGTTGTCTGTTGTAGTTGTTTCTCTCATCCCTTCGATCATAATTTTGTCTCTGGTTAAAATACGGACGTCTTCCTTGGTAACTATTACTGTAATAATTGTTATTAGCATGTACATAATTAACTCTGGGCCGATTCTCTCTTGGTGGTTCATTCTTCCGCTCCTCGGTATTCCCTGACCTCCATCTACTTCTCCTATAATAAGATTCCTGTTCATAATTTTCTAGCAGCGTCTCCATGCCTCCAATAGTTTTGATTTGTCCACTCAAGCGTGCACTGATGATCTTTTCTTCAAAATGATACGCCATTTTGGTCACTAGACACTCTTCAGGTATCTTAGGGTCTAGATACTTGGCGATACACACCTTCCCTAAAAAGTAAGCAGTAGGTGTTTGTCCCGCTGTACGGTCATACCTACCATGACAGATATCGTCCCTAATAATGTTTTGTACTGATTCTGACCAGTACTTAAGTTTGAACATAGTTTTGAAACCCTCATAATCACACACCTCGTTCCTAATTGCTGTCCACCAATTATCATTGATATTTTTGAACGATTCGTCTAATAGACCTTTTATCATATTCCATCTATTCTCCTTTGATTCCATCTATTCTCCTTTGATCTGTTCAAAATTTCATCTACTCTCCCTAAAAATTCAAGTGGGTTTCTGCGATAATCCCGAAAGTTTACACTTTCCTTATTGTCTGGATAAACATGATGACTGCTGCATGCAGATCTAGCGCTTATTCTATCTACATCACATTGAAAATTGGTTTGTATTTGTTGCAAACTATCTAATTTCTCTGCTTGGCTATCACATTGATTTTTTACATTCTCTACAGTTTTATGAAACTCTGAAAATTTACAGTTTAGACTGCTTTTAATGCTATCTAACTGGTCATTATTTTCTTGTCGTATGGCCATTATACGAACTTGGTTATCTTGTTCTTCTTTTTCCATTCTTGCCTCAACTCCAATTTTAATTAGTTCCATCTTCTCTTCAGTTGTGTCTAATCTTTGGTTAGTTTCTACTAATTTCTTCTCTGCCTCTTCCTTATATGCCTCTACTCTTTGGCTTAACGTATTATTGATCAGTTCAATTTTACCTTCTAGATTTTCTCTTAATTCTTTATTGAAATTCTCCATCTTACCCTCAATTTGTTTTAAATTCTCATTATTCTCTTCAAATTTTGCATTCATCTCTTCTCTTTGTCCTTCAGTTCATGGTATCGTTCATTCATAGTTTGTTTTAAGTTTTCCTCCTGTTTCTTAAAATTCTCCTTATTTTTTTCATTGGTTTGTTTCAAGGCTTCCTCCTGTTTTCTAAAATTTTCATCTATTTTGTCAAATTTTTCCTCCTGTTTTCTAAAATTTTCATCTATTTTGTCAAATTTTTCCTCCTGTTTCTTAAATTTTTCGTCTATTTTATCATTGGTTTGTCTATTGCTTTCCATAATAATTCTCAACATCTCCTGCATGCTCATGTCTTCTTTTTGGGTGGATTTATCTGGTTGGTCCCCTTGGGCATCCTCTTCCACTATTTCCTTTTCCGTATCCATAACTACTTCGGTTTCTTCTGTATCACATGTCTGTTGGTCCATTTCACTGTCCGTGACTAACTCTATTTCTTGTTCCTGTCCACCTTCTTCAATCTCCTTTTCTTCTGCCCTCTTCTTCGATTTTCCTCGGGTATTAGGCATTTCTTGTTTTCTCATAACAGCCAACGATAATTAGATTTTTTGATATATATTTTATTAAATATCAAAATTCTTTTCTAATTACCGCCCTTTTACGTTGAGCGCCAATTCTGTAACGTCCTGCCTTTATGTGAGGCACTGTATAGTTAAATCCTGCACCACGTTGTACGCGTCAATTCTGTAACGTACTACTTTTTCACGAGGTGTTATTTAGCGAAACGTCAGTCTGAGTCAAGCCCCAAATGTTGGGTTCACCAAATCTGCAACGTACCGCTGTTTTCGTGATGTGTTATGGAAGTGTTATTATATGCCTCACGCAGTATGCATCACATTTGAATTATACTAACGGACGTTTTAAAAGGTATAAATAAAGGATTTTGTTTATCTTGTTTTACTCAATCTAAAAGAAATCGAGAGTGTGTGATTTGGGGTCAAGGAGGTAATTTGTTCAGCCTTATACAGAAGAGAGAGTAAGTATCCTTATTGCCCCTCTGTTGTGACGATTTTTTCTGTATGTTGTGCTGAAATCTTCATTAACTATCCACTACAATAAATTATAACACGTTATAATTCAATATTAATTTTCAATAATATTGCTTTATTGATTATTGACTTTTGTCTCCAGCCACCAAAATATAGGTATCACAATTAATCTTTTTTTTAATAAAAAAAAATCTCGACTTGACCGAGTAAACATAGATCTGTCTAAGGAACAAAACATATATGTTGTTATTTAACCAATATTACGCTATAATACAATACATCAGTTATTACATAATTCTTATTAATTCCCCAGGGTTCAGGGTGAAATCTTTGTGTTATGAGAGTGTCAGAAATGGCTAAATGCTATGCTTTACAAATATAAGAAATTAATAAATAATTTGGTTTAATTTTCAGATATTACGTAGTTTCCGGAACTGCCGTAAGAGAGCAGCATGTATTTGTTTACTTTTGAAATAAACATATGATACAATTAATATTTTTGTTCTATTTCACTATTAAAAAACGAGTTTTCTTCTGGATTTATTACGAAAAATGTTTATATTACCTCGCTCCGTGTTGTCCTTACTGGATTGAAGTTTTATTCTGTGATGAGGTACGTCTTGCGTTATTATTTCCTTTTCATTTCGAGTATTTCTGATGGTCTACTAGAGGTAGGCCGAACTATATTGGATCCTCAGAATGTTTTCATCCACTGGTTTTTAATGTATATCACCATTTAATTTGAAGTCCTCAGGTATAATTAGTTAGTATTCACTTTGTTTATTACTCTTGCGTGAATTTCGCCTCCTCCAACGTCCAAAAAATGTTATTTTTTTATAATTTTTATCGCATCGATTCTTCAACTACTCTGGTTCAGTTCAAAATTTTTTCTTATTAACAATACTTGTTATTTTCCATCACTCTTAGTAACACATAGTATTTTTATTATGTAGGCCGTTTGTGATTATTATAAATTTATATTTTATTTATGTAAAAAATAATTACTTTCCATTCCGGTTTATTTACTAATTTAATTCACATAATATGTTTTGGTTAATTTTTTTATGACCTTATATATAAATATTTTATCATTTTATTATCATTAAATAAATTTATATATTATTTATTTAGTATCGAATAGTGTTCATACCCGGTACTACTTCCTGTTGTCCTTTCCTTCCTAGGATTATTTTAATTTTATATTATCTTTGGTAGTTAAAATTTTTATGTCCTTTAAAATTAAACCCTGGGTTTTCTTACAATCTAACATAATTATTTGAAACAATATAATATTAACTTGGGTATAACAAATTGTGGTTCATACAATATGAATTACAGTAAATAAATAAAATTACAAAAATCAATTAGTATTATTACATACTACTTCCATAGTTTTATCCTATCCAAAACATACAGCACAGTTTAGTAATACACTAGTTTCACTTTGGTTTTTCACCTCAATGGGTACACTAGAACTCACTTCGCACTATATACCACTCGAATTGTTTATTATGTGGAGTGATATAATTAAATTTTGAGCGAGCTTTAGTTCTACCCATTTCTGACTTTTATTCTCATGACTTACTTTATTGGGACCGGGTTATGTACCGTTACAATATATATATATTTTCTTTCGTTGGAAAAGAACATTTGTCTTTTCTAATGATTGGAGACAACATTTCCCAATTCTAACCGGCATCTGAATAATCAGGACGTTTCGTTAATTATATATAAAAATGATTACACTACGACTGCCGCCTCTTGTCGCATCCTAGTTTCTACCGACAACGATCTAAACAAAACTTCTCCCACACGTCCCCATCATTGATATTCTTCTTTGAGGAATGTTAACCCTTCCTTTCCTTTTTCTCTCATCCTTTCTATATGAAGTTTCCATTACAATGAGCACTGTCTAATCCTATCATTCATAATGTATATCCCCAATTCGGCAATTATATATTCATTCTTAATTTGATCGCGGAGGGAATAGTCTTTCACTCGTCTCGAGGACTTAATTTCAGCGGCTTGTTATCTTGTTTCCGCAACACCCGCGTCTTTGTCAAACCTACAAACCCATAGGTACTGGACCTTAGCTTATAAAATTCCAACTTTGATCTCTCTTATTGTTTTGTTACGTAGAGTGCGGTGTATCTACAGTATGTTTAACCCTTCTTTTCCTTTTCTAGTGGATAGTGCTCACCGCCAATACCTTTCTGGCTGTCTTTCATTTGACATCTGTTTTACTTGTCCGAACATTTTAATCCGTTTTCCTTTATTATTTCTAATATCTTTACCTCAATTCGTGGTTTTATCTCTACACTTCTTATCTTGTTTAACTATTGCTATGAATAGTTATCCTATCCCTGTATCTCTTACATTTGCAAAATAAACAAAAGAAATAAATTAGGTCTAAATATATGTTAGTATTAAATTAATTAGAAAACAAGCGAACTTCACTCCTACGTCACTAATACGTTTTATCACACATTATTGAGACATGCTATCAGCGAGATAACAGAAATTTAAATTTTAACTTAATATGTTAAAAAACTTATTTTTAGCACAATTAAACATGCCATAAGTTTATTGTTCATAAGTTATTTGCTTATAGGCGACTTGTTGTATGAAGTATATAAAGCAAGCGAAGCATAACTAGCTACAATATTTAGTTCTTGGCAAGAGTTCAAGCTGAATCTACCCGCTTATTTAATGTGATCTATACCCTCTTATTAAATTTTAAAAATTTTGGAACAATAATATTTATAAATGCATATTGAAAATATTTATCCACTTGTGTAGTTACACGTTTAACACTAATGTAGACTTCAATTGGACTCAGTTAATAAATCAAAATATGAAACACATTATGTTAAGAATAAATTATATAATAATAAAAATAAAATAATAACTGAACGAGCAAAGCGATTTCTGTTTTAACACTACCGTCTAGCATTTTTGTCTGTGTACTTAGGGTATAATATTTTGAACATATCAACCGATTTCCATAAATGAGTGACCATACTGTTACCTTACAGAACTCTGTTGTTTTTTTAATTGATCGTCACAAAAATATGGGGGTGGGAAGCAAAAATGTGAAAGGTCAAAGTGTGAAAAATCGCAAAGACCATGAGGGGTATCAAATTAAGGATAATTTTAATTAAATTTGAATTTAGTGTTAAGTTTTGGAAATTTCAAAATTTTGGGACGCCATGGCCAAAAAGCGGGTAAAAATGTGAAAAATTGTAAAAATTCAGACGGGTTTTTCAAATAAAGGGAATTTTAACACAGATCCTAACGTTTGGAATTTTTAGCGTTTATTATATTATAGTTTGATCTACAATAAATTGTTACTTTACAAAATAAAAAGTGTAGGGTAATCGGGAATTTCGTAGTTTTTCTGATAACTGAAAAATTACCTAATATAAAAATTTATATATTAATAAATGTACTTCGTTCAAAATAGTGAGCGAGTTCTGGAGCTCAGGGTAATAATAATAATAATAACAACAACAACAACAACTGAATGAGCGAAGCGAGTTCTTGGTTTTAACTCGATGGTTTCGTATTTTTCCGTCTATCTGTGTCTGTCTATCAATATGGCGAATGTTTACGGTAACTTCTGAACGCACCAACTGATTTTTCGTAAAACGTAGCACGCGTATCCATACTTTTGCCCCATAGAGCGTATTGCTTTTGAGACTGATCTCCCCCAAAAATAAGGCAAAAGTGTGAGAAGCAAAAATCCGTGTGAGATATCAAATTAAATAAAACGTTGACCTCGATGTGAAAATAGTGTGTCACATTAACATTAACGAGTATAACTCTGTGCCAGAATATTTGAAAGTTATAAAAATCTATGCCGGCTGTCAGAGAATTTTAGCTCAAACCCGAGTTTACTTTAGAAATGTTTTTAACTTTAGGGGAACCACGGGCCAAAAATGGAAGTCAGATTTTTGAAAAAGTTTTCAGGGTCTATGTGGGACATTTGTAACTGCAGTCCATTACAACACCAAAACATAATAAATTGCATAATAATTTTTGTTTTTTGCATAGTTATATTAACTTTGATACTTAGCATACTATTTGTAGCCATCACACACACACACACACACACACACACACACACACACACACACACACACACACACACACACACACACACACACACACACACACACACACACACACACACACACACACACACACACACACACACACACACACACACACACACACACACACACACACACACACACACACACACACACACACACACACACACACACACACACACACACACACACACACACACACACACACACACACACACACACACACACACTCACTCACTCACTCACTCACTCACTCACTCACTCACTCACTCACTCACTC
The DNA here is from genome assembly GCA_034769895.1 of Magicicada septendecula. Classification (NCBI taxonomy): domain Eukaryota; kingdom Metazoa; phylum Arthropoda; class Insecta; order Hemiptera; family Cicadidae; genus Magicicada; species Magicicada septendecula. The sequence goes on along the minus strand of CM068368.1, from coordinate 411,067,966 downwards.
ACTCACTCACTCACTCACTCACTCACTCACTCACTCACTCACTCACTCACTCACTCGCATACATCCCCTTGTAGTCATAACGCCTGTTTAGGATGTTATCCAAATACTCATATCCTCAGGCTGAGACCTCAAAAAAACACCACCTTGATTTTATGATGAGCCAAGGAATGAACCCGGTACCCCGGTAGGTTATTAGCCAAGCACCATATTATACAAAGAAAAAGGAAAAAATTAAACATGCTAATAATAACTGAAAATTAAATTTTGTGATTCTGAAAATTAAAGTTTTTTCTTCTGAATCTAATTTCAGCAAAGTAACCCACAGTTAGATTTCAGAGAAAGATGTCGCAGGATTTTTGTCAAGCCACTACAAATTGATATATAAAAAATAATAAATTAAATTAAATAAAGTATTAGGAAAATTCTTGTTTATGCGGTTTCACAAGATTACAGGAAAATAACTATTAATTTCTTTCCTTTCCCAAATTGATAATTTTAGCAAAAGAGTAGTACAAGATCTGCCAATTTACAGATAGGCCTACACCCAACGAAATTGTACTTTTTAAATTGTATCCTCAAATCGTTTTCAATCTTAAGTACAAATAATCAGATTTTAATTGTACAGCCATTAATTTATGACAGATCAGAAGAATGATTTCTATCTAAAGTCGCAGAATTACACATAATGCCAAAAAAGTGAATGCTAAAAGTGAGGGAAGGAGATTAGGACAGTTGGACGAGAAGGGTGCTAAGGAAGATTTGTGGTCTGGTAGAAAAGAATGGTGAATGACAGATAGTAATTTGGAATAATTTTAATGATTAATTATTAGGTTAAAAGAGAAGGCAGACATGATCCAATCAAACACGTAAATACTAGAGAAAAGAGAAACTAGTAAATTACAAAAACAACGAAGAAGATGATGGATGGATGAATGACGTCGAGGGAGATTTGTGAAAGATAGAGATTAGCCATAATTAAAGAGTAGATGAGAGGGCAAATTGGTGAGGTGTAATTGAAGTGGTCACACATTTACTACGAGATGGTTGAACGGATAGCTGATACACGCACTGGGGTTAATGTTTTACTAGTACCTGAAGAACTGAAGAATACAGAAGACATTGACAAGCCTATAATGTCAGATATGTTCTGATAAGATCTGAACGTTAACCAAAAACAGGTTGTTAGTTATATATATATATATTGTAACGTGTAAACTCTTATCGTCTTGTTAAAAGTGTATTTTATGTGTGTTAGCCCCACACGTTGTAGTCAGTCGTTACTTTGTATTTATCTAACAGTCTTATTGAATTGTATTGAATGTTCTTATTAATTTACAAAATCATTGCTTGTCTGTCATTGTCTTATTTTTTTTCTGTCTTTACTCTAATGATTAATATTATGTTTGTAAAATTTATCTCCTTATTTATATCTATTGCCATTTCTTATAACTTGTTTATCACTTAATATTACTATAAAACATAACACAAAAATTAGGTTTATGGTCTGTTTACTTTTCAGCCATATTCCTTCCTACAAACTCAACTCTTTTAATTGAACAAATAACAATTTTGGTGAATAACATTATAACACCATTTATTTTATCTTGATAATCATCCCTGGAATATTTTTATTAACATAGGATGTCTTATTTTCATTGTACTCATAGTACTAGTTTATTATTAATTAACACTATTATATTAATGGTCTATCCATCTTTTACAATCTGTTTTATTATCTTTGTTTCCTTTTTCTCATTATTGTGAATTGTTTATTCTCTCACTTCTAACACTTACACTGGTTATCACTTTCACTTCCTACCTATCTCTCACTCTTGGGTTTTTATTATTGTATACACAATTTATAATTAGTTTGTCAACATTTTATGTTTTGGTTTTCTTATCATCATAAGGTTACTAACAATATACATTATTCTGGTTAGTGTACTTTAACTAGGATTATTTTATTTAACGCTTGTTACTAGATATTTATTATTTGTTTGTGCTCTTTTATCATTGGTTTAGTTTATACCTTCTCATTTTATTTTCTTTATTGGGTCAATCACTTGGGTTGGGTCATGGTCATTTGTCTTGTCATAGTCATTTTATTTTCCTTAGTTTAATATAGTTAATTCATTTTAGTTCTTCTCTGGTATTGGGGCTGCTTTTGGTGTCGTAACATAATGCCTCTCCATCAAAATTGATCATTTTGGTAAAACACTAGCATAGTTTTTTATGAAATTATCAGTTATATATAATTTTTTCCTTTTTCTTCTTGTTTATTTCTTCCTTCTGGTTTCTCTTCTTACTTGTTCCACTCTTTTTTATTTAGTTATCCTTTAGATCTGTATTTTCTTATTCCCATTAGTGCATTCTCCCTTTTATATATAATTTCCCTAACTTTTAGTAGCTGGTTTCATCCATTACTACCTTGTATTCTGAGATCAGAGGAACATCATCTCTGCTCAGTTAATTGATTGCTGGACCTATTCTCAGTCAATCTTAAATACCTTTTTGTCATCTTGTGACTTTCATTAATAATAATAATATTTTTGGGGATTGTCCACTTTATGGTTCTTTAGATCATTTTAACTTTTTTCTACTCTTTCTTCCTTTCGCTATTCCTTTGCTATTTTCTGTTATATACTCACACAGTTGATTGTTTTTATTTATTTATTTGTTAATTTCATTATTTCTAACTCTTAACTAGTTTGTTTCCTTTTCTTCTTGTGATCATTTTTAATTATTTTAGACATTTTTTCCTTTCTTCTCCTTTGTTGTTTACTCTTATTTTAATTCAGCTACTTATGTATTTGCTTTATATTTTTTCTTGTACCAGTTCTTTTTACTTTCTCTGAATATTCTATTCTTCATAATTTTATTTATTTGTCTTAGCATGTCTTGCTTGGTTTTATATTTGTTTATTTTAATTGATCTCCTTTCTAATTATCTTTTGTTATTAATTCTTGTTTTCACTTTGTTCGTTTATTTTATTTCGTCTCATATATTTTCTAAATATTAGTGTAAGTTGGTCTTACTTACTATTTTGGAATTTTGTAGTTTATTCCTTTATTTTATCTCTTATCTCATATGTTTCCTAAATATTAGTGTAAGTTGATCTTACATATTTCTTTTGAATTTTGTAGTTTTTATTCCTTTATTTTATCTCTTATCTCATGTTTCCTAGATGGTAGTGTAAGTGTAAATATTAGTGTAAGTTGATCTTACTTATTTCTTTTGAATTTTGTATTTTATATTTGTGATTAGTTATACTTCCTCATAGAACTTCTTAATGGAAATTTGTTTATATACTCCCTTGATCTTTTTAGTTATTAGTTTGCTTACTTCATACGTATTGTTGCCATTGTCTTTTGTTATGATATAAGGTCCTACGTATAACAATAATAGTTTCTTGGCTATACCTTCGAATGTACTAGGTAGCTCACGAGTTTTTATTAAAATTTTTTCTCCTATGTGATAGTTAATTACCTTTCTCCTGTTCAGTGAATATTTGGTTTTTTGTTTCTCTATCTTCTCCATGATCCTGTTGTAGTATTTCCTTTCTTCACACGGGTCTTCTGGATTAGTTGGGAAGTCGATCATATCTTGTATCTCTCTATGTGGTTTTCTTCCAAACATCATAGAATATGGGGTGTTTTCAATGAAATGGTGGTAACTTATGTTTAAAAATTCTTCTGTTGATATTAAATACCTTTGCCATTCTCTCTGTTTATCATGACAGTATGTTCTTAAAATGCGTCCCACCTATCTCAATACTCTTTCAGCGGGATTACTGCTGGGATGATATATGGACGTTTTGTATGTTTTGATATTTATTTCCAGTAGTTTTTCTCTCCACCTTCTTCCTTTAAACTGTGTTCCGTGATCGGTTATTATAGTAGATGGTTTTCCAATTTCAGGTATGTATTTGTTTATAATTATATCCAAGATTTTCTTTGTGGTTGCTCTGTTGATAGCGTATAATTTAGTGTATTTAGTGTAATGGTCAAATAGGATTACTATGAACTTGAATCTGTGCCTGCCTCCGCTACGTGGGAATTGTCCACATATATCAAGAAACACTTTTTCAAGTTTATTATTTGATGTGATGGGTATCATCATTCCATCTTTCCTCTCATTATTGGTTTTCACCATTTGACATATAGTGCATGTTTTGATATTTCTAATTACTTTTCAGGTTATATTTTTAATAAACATTCCTTCTTCCAATGCTTTGACTATTTTTAAAGCTCCCATGTCAACATAATCAACGACTACCATGTACCTGACATGGTAGTCGTTGATTAATTTATTTTCTAGAGATGTTGGAACTACTAGCTTCCAATTTCCATGATTCCCTTTGGTTTTAATAAATAACACATCTTTATGTATGCAATAAAATTTGTTAATAATTTCTTCTGATTCCATCACTCTCCTTCGTATGTTGGTTAATTTGGTATCTTGTTTCTACTGTTGTAAGATTTCATTGACTATCTCTTCCAGGTCCTTTCTATCCTTTAATATATAATACACTTTGGCGGTTTTCTCCTTTTTTCCTTCAAATGTTTGATTGTTAACATTTATTCTGGATAATACGTCGGCCGCTACTTTTTTCTACCTGGAATGTATTTCCCATGTGATGTGAAATCACTCCTGCAGAGCGAGGATCCAACGGGTGAGTCTACCATGGCTTAATTTACATTGTTTAAGAAATTATATCGATTTATAGTCGCTTCTGACCGTGATATGGTACCCTAGGATGTACGTTCTAAATTTACCGCACGCGAACACTATACTTAACAACTCCTTCTCCGTAACGTTATAGTTACGTTCGCAGCTATTTAACACTCTGCTGGCAAAGCTGATGACCAGGTGGTGTCCTTCTTTATCCTCTTGATACAATTCAGCGCCCAGGCTGATGTCACTGGCGTCGCAGTTCAGATAGAAGGGTTGCTCAAAGTTGCGATGATGCAGCATCACGGTTTCTAAAAATTTTTGTTTAATGAGTGTTAGCACAGCATCCTGTTCGGTTTCCCAGGTCCACTTGTCTTTAGATGAGAGTTGTTTTGAAAATTTTGCAGTCAAATGGGAGTAGTTATTCTGAAATTTATGGTAGTAGTTGCAAATACCCAGGAAGGATTGCAACTGCTTCTTATTTTTTGGGGTAGGGAATTTCTGGATGGCTTCTACCTTTTCTTGGGATGGAGATATTCCCTTCTCTGTTAGATTAAATCCTAGGAATTTTACTTCTTCCGCTATAAACTTGGATTTATCTAGCTTTAGAGTGACATTGTTATCAGAGAGTTTGTTCAGTACTTGTTCTATTCGGGCACAGTGTTCGTCACAGTCCGATGATGTTATTAGTAGGTCGTCCACATATATAGTTGTGAATCGCAGAGCCTCTTGACCTAGGACTTGGTCCATGCACTTCACAAACACTGCGATGGAATTGATGAGGCCGAAAAGTAACCTCTTAAATTGATAATTCCTCCTGTCGAAAATGAAGGCCATGCACTGTCTACTGTGTGGGTGCAGCTCTACCTGCCAGTACCCACATACCGTATCCCACGTACTGATGTATTTTATGCCGTAGAATTTTTTCAAGATTTCTTGAATTTCCCCTGGCGAAGTCCGGTCATTAATGATCATTTTATTTATTTCCTGGGCGTCTAAACAGATTCTGACTTTACCACTCTTTTTGGGTATTGCAACAATAGGACTTGTGTATGGGGATTGGCTATACTCAATGATGTCCTCCTCTATCATTCGATTAATCTCAGCCCTGACTTCGTTCTTAAGGGAGTATGCAATAGGGTAATATTTTCTATGAAAGTCCATTGGTTCCCGGAAATTGATTTTACACTGGTATCCCTTGACCTTGCCTGGAGTGTTGGAGAAAACATGTTGGTACTTTTTGTATATTTTTATTAAATCTTCCACTTGTTTTTTGCTTATTTCTTGGTTTGGCCTATTTCTTTGAAATTATCTAATCTCCTCGAGTTTCTTCTCCCATAATTCACTATTGTCATCTTCATCATTTTTTATCATGGATGTTTCATGGTTTCTACAATAATAATTCTTCAAGAGTGGGTCTTTGTTCAGTACTGCCGGTGTATGATTGCAGTTTACTACGTTTGCTGACCATATTCCTTTTTCAGAAGTTAAAAACACTATCCCTTGTTGTAGGTTTATTATGGCTGAGTGTTGTCGCAACACGTCGAACCCTATTAGCACATTGAACGGTAGTTCACTCGCTACCAGGAAAACAATTGGTATAGTCATGTTCTGGCTGGTTATGTCCAGTGAGACTTGCTTTCTGACAGTTTTGTTCTGTTTTCCTGTTGCTCCGATAATGATTATGTTATTAATTGGCAATGTTGGTATTGGTAGTTTGCAGTTTGATTGGATCCATTCTAGTTCTGTCTGGTTTATGGGGGAGATGTTTGATCCTGTGTCTATCATTATGATTGTTATCGATCCATTTACTGTGGCCTGTATATAAACTATTTTGTTATTGATTCTTGGCAGCTGGTTGTCCTCTTCTTCTAATAGTTCCTCTCTTATGTTTTTTAAGTAGTTATTGGAGATAATTGTTATTATTTTATTATGATTTCGTCGCGTCACCTGTCTTTGTAACCCAAGTGATTGGTCATGTGAAGGGTGGTCTTCAGTTCTCACTGACCTTTTTAGTTTAAATTCTGTGGTTCGATGTTGGCCCGATTATCTGACTGGTTCGTCGACGTTTCAGGTATTGGTTCTGGTCGGCTATTCCTATTGTTTTCAGACAAAACCAGTGGTCCTATTTCCTTGGTATTGGTCATGATTTGGTGTTGATTCGTAATAACTGGAGTTTGCCTGTGTATTCTGGTAATATCTCCTCTGGTTTGTCTGGCTTCTTCCATTTATATAATTGACCTGTTGCCGATTATCTCTGGTTCGGTTATTCCCGTTTCCTCTATTGTACTGGTAATTCGGGTTGTAGTTGTTCCCATGGTAATTACTGTTGTTGGGGTGACCGTTCAGACGCTGGTTTGGTCCATTTCCTCTGTAATTGTTGTTGTTGGGATTGTTATTCTGATTGTTCCCGTTATATGGTTGATTACCATGGTTGTAAAATGGCGGTTACCCCTATATTGGTTATTGTTAAAATTCCGGTTTGGGTTATTTTGGTTGTTACTCTGGGAGTGGTTATTTGATGGATTGTAATTCGGTCGGTTTTGGTTCTTGTTCCATCGGTTATATTTTAAATTGGCCATCCTGTTGCGCTTGTATAGTCCATCAAGCGCAATTTTCATGGTCTTCTAATAGGCTTGCCATTCCTTGTATCGTTTTAATTTGTACTTGCCTTCTGGCCTTTTGGACGGCATCCTCATAATGGTAACCCAATTGTATTACTAACGATTCTTCCAGAATTCTTGGTTCCAAGTTACGTGCTAGGCAAACCTTGCCCAAAAAATATGAAGTTAGGGTGTGTCCTGCTTGTGGCTCATACTTCCCATTACTTACGTCGTTCTGTACCACGTTCTGGGTTGACTCCGACCAATACTTGTCGCGGAACTGCGTTTTAAAATCTTGGGTGTTGTTTATCTCCGGTCTTGTTGCCGTCCACCAATTGTCGTGGGTGTCTCGGAACATATCATCAATCATGCTGCACACTGTTGTCCATCGAGTTTCCCTATTTTTCTCTACCATCTCTTCGACTCTCTTTAGGAACTCCATTGGGTTGCGACGGCGGTAGCTTCGAAAGTTGATCATCTCCTGATTCTCGCTGGTTATTATGTGTGTGTTATTACAGGGTTTGTCTCTCAATTCATCTAGTTCTTCCTGCATCTGTCTCTCCCGTTGGTTGAGTCCGTTGATCTTTTCTTTGTTTTCCTTGATTTGCCCGTCTACTTGGTTGAGGTTGCTATACACTCGTTCGACCCTTTCGCTGACATCGGTTTGTATTTCTTTGTGTTTTTCTTCCAGCTTTTTGAGCACTTCTTGCTTGTTCCTTGTGCATTCTGTTGTTGTGACTTGTTGGAGTTCATTAATCCTATTTTTTCCTTCCTCCTCGACGTCGCTTATTTTGTTTACTAATTCCTCATGGACTTGTACTACTGTTTCATTCGTCTTGGTGATGGTCTGTTTTATTTCCTCCCGACATTCTACTAATTGTTGTCTTAACTCATCTTTAGTCTTCTCATTATTTTCCTTCAATTGTCGTTGGAGTGTTTCACTATTATTCCCGATCTTGTTGTTCAGTGTTTCCAGATCTTTCTTGATCTGTCTCTTTAACTCCTCACTCTTCTCTTCTAATATTTCTTGGTTTCTTTTCAAGGCTTCATGGTTGCTTTCCATCTAATTATTCAGGGTTTCTATGTCCTCCTTGAGTTGTTTCTTTAATTCTTCACTATTTTGTTTTAAGAATTCCCTGTCTTCTTTTCTTTGTTCGTTAGTTTCTTCCTTATTTCTGCCCAATTTTTCATTTAAGAATTCCCTGTCTTCCTTTCTTTGTTCTCTAGTTTCTTCCTTCTGCTTCTTAAAATTGTCATTCATACTATTCATTAATTCCATTAATTTTAGTAGGTTAGGGTCTCCTCTAACTTCTCCCTTGTCACCCTCCTGTTGTTCCATTTCCCTGTCTTGAATTGGTTTCTCTGGTTGGTCCCCTTGGGCGTCCTCTTCGATCATTTCCTCTATCATTTCTATTTCTTCGACTGGTGTTGTCTCCTTGTCTTCCTTGTCGGTGTCCTCAGTCCTCTTCTTTGGTCTGCCCCTAGTTATCATCTTGTTGTCTTTTTTCGTAACCGCCGCTGGTCTTTAATTCTAGCCACACTAGTTGGTCGCCAATTTGTAACGTGTAAACTCTTATCGTCTTGTTAAAAGTGTGTTTTATGTGTGTTAGCCCCACACATTGTAGTCGTTACTTTGTATTTATCTAACAGTCGTGTTTTTCTAACTTCTCACGCTGACGATGTCCGTCGCGAACGCACGAATTACCAGTACCGATATCTCACGAGTGTAATCCTTACCTGTCCTTCAATGAGTATCTTTATTTCCCGGGCGGCGCCAAATTGTTTATGAAAACAATTAAAAAAGTTAAACTGAGCGGTCGTTCTATGCGGTGATGACTAATTCAAATTACCCTCGCAAACTGGCGTGTATTCGAATCTCGCTTGTAGTTCATCGTGCTGCCAACGTCTAAATCTGGCAGACAATTTTGCTCATCGCTAAAGTACACAAACTTTATAATACAATTTATAATGAAATAAAGGACGGTTATTACTAATCAGTACTAGTTTATTAATGTGAAATAGTTAATAGTTATTCAGTTAGATACAAAAATATACTGTTATTAAATAATGTTGCTCCGGCAATAAATAGACAATATCTCAAGGTTGGCTAAGTTGATTGAATAGTTTCTAAATCGACATGGCTGCCGTCAAAGTTTATTTTCTACTGTTCATTCAATCGATGAGTCCTTTTGATTACGAAAAAATAGAAATAAGATGTTAATAAAGTACACTACCTTACATCAATGGCACTTATATACTATTAAAGTTAAATACAATTCGTTTTTTGAGTGTTAAAAAGTGTTTGTTAAAATTTTGTACTTCGTACACAGTTTAAAATTATGTTTACATACAAGTTTAATATTTATTATCAATTAATCCTTGAAAGAAATTTAGTTACCAAGTTCGTAGTGAGAGTTTTTTGTGTTGTGAGAAAAGTTAATTAAATTCGGGTAGTTCAGATATACTTAACAAAATCTTGTTGATTTATGGTGATGAGTCACTTCGTTATTAGTTAGGTTGGGTCGATACGATCATTAATCTTCCATCATTTGTACTTTGGATTTCATCTGGCTTCTTTTTCAATTAATTTGGATTTTTTAATTAGTTTTGAATATTAAAATCTAGTTTATTATCTCTCTTGGGTTAAATAGTTCTTTATTAGACTTCTTGCATCCACATCTCATTAAATTTTGCAGTATTTATTACTATTTTATTTGATAATTGAGTCGAATATGGTTTGGCTTCTGTATCTCTTGATCGTCAATAATGGACTAATGTTTTATAACGGAATTAAATATAATAACGTTCCGTTGTTATGGCAACTGCCTATACTCTCATTGGTTGATTACATTTATGTCTATTGTTATAATATTTGAATTTTAATTCAAAATTAATAAATATTTTCTGATGGCTATTATTCTTCTGTCTTCTTATCAATGTATTAGATATTATCATAACTGTTACTATTTTCTTTCAAAGATCATTTTGACATCCCACAAAGCTGGGTTTGTTCATGTATTAAAGTTTTGACACAATGCTAATATTATATTCAGTGGCGGCTCTAGACTTTGCGGGGCCCTAGGCGAGTCTATTTTGCGGGGCCCAATTCCCACTTTTGAAATTTACCCTTGTTTTTTGAGCTGAAAACTAACTGGAGTTATAAAATTAATATAGGACTGTCAAAAACTTACGCAACTTCTTTTTAATTAAGAAGCTATTCAAAAAACTGAGTTGAGAAAATTTCAATGACATTTCATAAAGTATTTTCAAAAAATAGATTAGTCATCTTCATCTTAATTTTTTTAGTTGGCAATTAAAACCACTATGAGGACTTTCAGTTAGTAGTATCATAAAAAAATGAAATAAATTGTTTTCCCAAGAAGTTGGTTTTTAATCAACCTGTATAAAAAAGGTCATTACTCATTAAGGTTACTGAAATAAAATATAAAGGTACAAAAATACCAAATAATACAGATAACATTTTTTTTTTATTGATACATAAAAGAAAACACACAATACTGAATAATCTTATAAAAATATGATATGAAACACAACATTTATAATGGACTGAAATTTAACTTCTCATAAACGTTTGTTAATTCTAGTTAATAAAATGAACAACACATATTATTAAAAATTTAAATCTCTCAATAATACAAATTAGATTTGTTATTCTTTCAGTCTTTCAACAGTTTTTTAAAAAGGAATTTTCCTACTTTTGGCTTCACTAAAGTCATTGATGATTGATGAGTAGTTCAGTTTTGTTGAAAGTTCACGTTCAATCGACAGTATAGTCAGTGCTGAAAGTCCTTCTTGAGACATAGTAGACCGAAGATAGGTCTTTATCAATTTTAATTTTGAAAACGACCTTTCAGCCGATGCAACTGCCACTGGTATTGTCAATAGAACGCGAATGGCAACAAAAAGGTTGGGGTACACATCGGATAGTTCTTTTGAGACCATGTTTTTTAAAGCTTTTGCTACCCCTCCACCTTCTTCTGGCATGGTTCTCGAGAACATTTTCAGCTCTTGATAGAGTTCCTCACAGTTGATGTCACTATAAAGTTATTCGGACTCTTTCCCGTTTCCTCTCTTAATAGAAAGAGCAGTTTCCAATCGTCTGCAACTGTCCAGAATCTCTTGATCTGGTTTATTTCTCAAAACTGCGATATTGCAGAGAAATCCAAAATTAAACTGGTAGCGTTGGAGCTCCATGAACCGAGAACTAAGACTTGTTTGGATGCAATCTATAACCACATAAAAATACTGTGTCCTCATTAGGTCCTCTGGGAAAGAAGCAATTTCATCTTGAACTTCGTAATCAAAGAGACACTTTTTCTTGCGAATACGGGTTTGTTTGAATTCTTTATTGACACCAATTTCCTCAGCCAAAGAATTTGCATCAACCAGTACAGAAACCCAACCACTTTTTCTGTACTCAGAAATCCAAGTCAAAAATCCTTCAAAATGCTTCATAGCTGTACTTAAGTCCATGTTAACTTTTTTCCAAAGCTTGCTGATGATGTTAATTTTAAACAAAATGTCATACCACACTATCAGAGAAATTATGAACTCATATGAAAGAATTTCCCGACGTAATGATCTACATTCACTGTACAGTGCTGGGTCACCAATATCTGAAAGTGCGTCAAGGCAATCTGGTACGTCTTCCAGCTGATACCTTACAGCTTTTACACTTTCAATTCTGCACTCCTACCTTGTTTCTGATAAAGGCTTTAGTGTTAAATTTACTTTTTCTTTCAGAGCTGCCCATCTCACCGGAGATGCAGAAAATAATGTGTACAACCTTTGCAAAATTCCAAAGAACAGTTTAGCTGAAGTGCACGACGCTGCAGCATCACCAAGTAGTAGATTCCAGTTGTGGCAACCACATGGGGTGAAAAAGGCCAAAGGGTTCATATCAAGTATTCGTGCTTGCACGCCGCTTTTATGTCCCTTCATGTTTGTCCCATTGTCGTATCCTTGGCCACGACAGTATTCTAATTTCAAACCAAGTGATTTGAGCTCTGAGAGAACGTAGTCAGCTAAGTCAGCACCTGTAGTTTTCTCTACAGGTATGAAACCAATAAAATGTTCTTTGATATCTCCAGAATCCACATCAACATAGCGTAAGACTAGAGACATCTGTTCCACACGACTGACATCTCTCGTGCAGTCAAGTATAATTGAGTAATACTTAGCTTGTTGTACTCTTTTTATGATTTCTTGCTTTACTTGTCTTGCCATCAGATCTATTAACGCATTCTGTATATTTTTTCCTAAATAGTGATTGTGCAGGCTTTTATCTGCTATACGTTGCAAATGACTTCTCATAATTGGATCAAACATGGCAGTAAACTTCACTAAGCCTAAAATATTTCCACTGTTTTCTGAAAACAGATCCTCCCTGTGAGCTCGAAATGGCAAATTGTGAGTAGCTAAATACTCAATGATGGCCAATATCCTTTCTAAAATATCTTTCCACCGTTGCCTTTCAGCTTGGAGTTGGCTCTGTAGCTCTGAATCAACTGTTTGATTAGTTTTTAACTTTTTTTCTAATTAAAGCCATTTCAAAACGTTTTCAAGATGTTCAGGATTACCTTCATGTGATTTAATACGAGTACTTATGTTTTTCCAGTCATTACAACCGCTATACGAAAAAGCTGTATTTGAAGAGGAAAACAATCTGCATGGAAAACAGAATACTTTGTCTGCATTTTTTGCGTAAACTAGCCAGCGCCTGTTCTGTTTCTCATCATTATTCAAAATCCTAGTATAGTGCGATGTTGAAAAATGTCTACTATGACAGTCTATTGGATATCTCACAATAATTTCCCTGATGGGCCCTTTTCGTACAAGTATTAATCTGTCCTTATCATTAAGTGGAAGTGACCACGCACTCGGATCATAAATAATAGTGTCAGGAACAAATGAATGAGTATTATTAGTACTCTCTTGACTGCAACTAGGCTCATTTGTTTCTGCCTGCAAGGACTCTATGTTACTAATAATAGGACTACAATTTTCAGGATTATCTGCGTCATCGTATTTACTAGGAATATGACCGTTTACAGTATTAGGCAGCAGAGAATTTTCCTTTGTACAACTTAACTCATTTTTCTCTACCTGCATAGATTTATAGTTAGCATAAATGGGGTTTATTTATTATGCTAATCGTGATATAAATGATTTACATTTAGTAAATGGGACTAGTGGTATTTTATGTGAGTTTATCACTTTCTCATATGTATCTCGCCCTAAAGCTGGATGCCATTTACATTTAATGCCAAGCGTTGTGCAGCCATTTACATTTAGTGGTGTAAATATAATTTACATCTGTGGTAATTAATTGTGTAAACCATTTACATCTAGTGAATATTAATCTGTGCTAATTATCTGCGCGGATTAATTACTCAACAATTATGAATCATATTAATTAAAGATTTATGTAATACGTTAAAATTGATATATCTAAAATTATTTCTATTCGTCAGATTTGACTCAACACAGTGTCTGATTAAATACGATTTTATGAGTCTATTAATCAGACGTTTCAATGGTCGAGTTTATTGTATCCATTGATGTTTAGCATAAGTTATGAGATTTTTAGTGTAATACTTAGAATGAAAATACATCAATAACAAAGGTGAAATTTCAATAATGAACGCATGAATACTGTAAATTAACTACTTATTTATTACACATCTTACTGAAGTAAGTAACTATATCCTGCAAATTACATACATATTAAAGCACATGATATAAATACAATTATTCAATTTATACGATGTTTCCTGAAACATAAACACATGGTACATTCAAATGCAGTAAATAATGCACATATATGAAACATACACGAATAATAAACAATCAACAATTATACTTATTCCTACCTAAAATGCGTTCATTATTTCTCAGATAACGAATTACGTTAGTGTTATTTTATAGATTTTATGATTCATATGACTCATATGTAATTATTCTCTTGGGGTTAGTTCTTTGAAAAGAGGCAACAGAACAGTAGTGTAGTATATACTACTAAGATTAAGTAGACATAAAGCTTATCTTTGAGAGTGTTTATCCAATTCCGTCGTCGTGAGAAGACACTTTCTAGATGATTCGTCGAAGATCATAATCACTGTTACGCAGAGCACTGATAATTTCACTTCACTCCACTAAATCTCCACTCCCGTCATGTGTATGGTATTGTGGTAACCCGCTGATGTCGAGTGTCCGGAGTTCAAATAGTGAGGTGTTAATGTTGTCATTAACTTGAATTGTTCTGAAAGTTTGCCATATTTGTGTACATGGTTAACTGTGCCGTCTATTTTGGGTGTATCGCGTACTGCGTGCTTAATTGTTTGGTATAGTTTATTCAACTAATTGTTCAACATGGTGATACGTTATGATGTGAGAATGTTTGAGGTGACACTCACTGTTCTACTTTAAATGTTAATTAGTATATTATTATGTGCGCGTCAGTTGAGATTTCAAGTCCCGTACGCACTCATAGTTTATATTTCCGCACAGAATTGTGTATAAGTGTGACTATACCGATGTCTTTGTTCACTTATGAATTTACAAATTAGTGAATCCGGTCGGTCGACATAATCAATCGTCTGTCTATCGTACGCACTAACTTCTGACTATTAATTGCGACTACCAACTGCTACTATTAACTACATACTCTTGACTACCGACTGACTGTTAACTGCGACTAACTGTTCGATTGAACGACTTGACTACTCGATTGAATACTTGACTATCCGATTGAAAATTACTGACTCTCGATTAACTACTTGACTGCCCGATTGAAAATTACTGACTCTCGATTAACTACTTGACTGCCCGATTGAAAATTACTGACTCTCGATTAACTACTTGACTGCCCGATTGAAAATTACTGACTCTCGATTAACTACTTGACTGCCCGATTGAAAATTACTGACTCTCGATTAACTACTTGACTGCCCGCTCCGCGTCTTCGCCAAACAGTTTTATTGGAACATCTTACCCATAAGTCTAAGTTTCGATCTCTACGCCTTCTCGAACTCTTGATTGGTCGTACAAATTCCTACCCTTCTGTAGATCTCATCCACTGTTTCACGATTCGTCGGCCGAACCCTTCCTACTCTCTCCACGAGCTCTCTTAGAAGATGCTTGATGCTGGTTGGTCGTCGTCATCCCCGGAGTGTTTCATGTGACGAGCGTAGCACAGATTCTAAGAAATTAGGACAATTTCATGGCCTTCTGTTATCCTTTGTTTAGACTTTCCCTAAGGTTCTGACTGAGCTTTTGTTAACAGACTCCAGGTCTTGGTTAATTGTCTAAGTTCCACGACGTTCGTTCCGCCGATTATCAACCCTTCGTTGTCTTCATTTCGGTGAAATTCTACTTTTCAGTCGTAAATTTCAGTAAACTGTCAAGAATGTGTTTTCACGCTGTGCAGGGTACACTGGCAGTATTCACTGAGTTACGTCTATTGTCTATCTCTCCGTTAAAATTGCTCTGTACTTCCTTTGTAACATAGTAAAGCCTTTCATAATTGAGCAGTTACACTTTGCTTCCACAGCAGGCGTTCCATCTCGATTCCGTGTAACTCGGCAGCTGGACGAAGTCTTTGTTTCAGATTGTTGGGTGCTGTAAATTTTGACAAACGGCTAGCTGTCAGTGACGCCTTGAAATACTCATTGTGTGCAGTGCTCAGACATTTTTTCTTTGTCTTCGCTCTGTCGTCGGGTTTGACGTGCCCTCGATTCGTCATTATTTACGACCTGGGCTTGTGTCCGTCGACTTGAGTGTGGGAACGTGTCACTTGATCGAGGAATTAAAATTTTTTTAAAATTTCGATCATTACATTGTCCCCAAATTGGATTGGATGTTGGACTTCGGGAGACATCTGATCCAATTTCTGCGCTCTGTCCCAGTCGTGGATGTCTGCTTCGGAATGGACATGGTTGACTGACATCTATCTCTCATAGGAAGCAATTAATTGTTATTCCCCATCTTAATGTTTTATATGGTCATATGAATTTATTGCCGCACATCTGAGTGAATGAACGCATTTTTACACTTTGTCTGTCCATATGCGGACTGTACAATACGATTTCGAGTAAATAATTGAATTTAAGACATGGACGTTTGTCCATTTGACAGTTTGTCTCGTTATTCTTTATACACAATGTATTAGATAAGCTGTAGATTAGCTACCCATTATATTAATCGATCTTATGTCGATGACCTATATAGCAATAAAATACTTTTAAACTTGTCATTACTGTCTCTAGAATACAGTTGATACTAACAAATATATACATATGGTCAATTCGTAACATGTTATAAATGATTACATTGGTAAAAGAAACATACATATTAATTAAATAGTTAAGGAATCAGCATACTTCGTGATGCATACTCTTAAAGTTATAAAACAATCGTCCATTTTGAATTATTATTTACATAAACAAATTATTCGAGTCTCTACATTTTAACAAGTTATTATTCATAATTATTAACGTCTTTGGTGTCCTGTGTCATAGTATTACACTGTCCTTCTGACACATGGTACATTTCACAAATCACTTTCTGTATATGTTGGTATTTATACGTTTAATTAACATAACGAATGACAATTATGTGCTGATCACAAACACAGTTAGCATTGAAATACAGACTAAACACAACAAGTAAAATGCATATCATTATTTGGTTAGCTGGACTGGCCGCGCGAGCAAATTACCTAAACTATGTCTTCTGCTGGTCGCCGGGAGTCGTCGCTACCACTCGTGTTATCTATACTTCCGTTCGCTGGCTCATGATACCTTTTAATGCACTTTGATTTGCCGTATGTTCTACAAGCTCATACGTGGCTTTGTTTTAATTTCATTCATTAATCTTCTACTCTTCATTCATCAATATTCATCTTTAATTACTTTCTTTGGTTTATGTATTCCCATACAACCAATGTATTTAATGTATTTTATTCAGTACTATCTAATTTCATCATTACATTTTCAAACATTCTTAAAATCGTCTTCTTAATACGTTTTCATTTTTCATTCTTAATTTACATTTGTGATGACATACTTTTATGTCCCGTCACTATCGTGCTGTTACTAACGCACGCGTTTTGTTTGTAAACATTAAGGTGTTTGACCTTGGGTTTTGTGTAACATATTTTTTCCAATGGCTGGTTGGCCGTCCCCGTTATTCCGCTACAATGTGCTGCACTTGCGCGCCTAAGATTTATGACCATTCTCCGTCTCGTTCTATGTGGGTGAGTGAGAGGTGTGTCCCACTTTCCTTTTTGTCGGTCTGCCTCAGGCCAGCACGCTTTAAACTGCCTCCCTTGGCTTATACAACCCTTCGCAACCGTACTTCCATTGCTCACATATACAGTGCGTAGTTTTTGCCGCTTTTTCCAGTAGCTTTCACTAAGTAAACACGCGCCGTTCTGCTTTTGCCGCCGTTTCCAAGCCTGTATACAATTCCGTTGTTCGACAGTCAGTTTACTACTCGTGTGTTTACATAATAAAATTTTGTTTCTTAGGTTCCTAAGAGATCTTACCCCGAGTGCTTGGACTCTTCCTCCAGTACTATCACGATCCTTTACAACATTTTTAAGTCGTCTAGTAGAGATTTTTCTTCTCCTCTTCCTCATGACGTTTCTTGTCCATGATGAACATGCATACGGATCTTGTAGGTCCTTCCGTTTCATGTCATCCATGGCTTGTGTAAATTTGCTTTTAGCCTTATAACATGCGGTATTTGTTTCAACTTTAAACTTTCCCTTCATGCTTCTTATTGATGCAGCTCGACTACTTCGCCGATCTATGCTTATTTCACAAGCTGGATACTTCATCATAGAATTCACTGATGCCGTATCTATTCTCGCGTTTCTTAATTTGTACCTTTTATGCGTTCTACCTGGTGGTAGTAAAATTTTACTATCTTTATCCACGTCTGGATACTCCTCTTCCCACTTCCTCATATACAAAGGAACAAAGTCATTTTTCTTCTTAATCCATTTGTTTCTTGAACTTACGTTAGATCGAATAGTTGATAATTTCTTAGTAGCTGATACATCCGTAAAATCAACAGTGTTATCAGTGTCTTGTACTTTCCGTACGTCTTCGTAATTCTCATTCATCACTTCTTCTTGCTTCTTCTGGACTTCGTTTCCATCCACTTTCCAGGTATCCTTGTATTCACGTATTTCTGTACGAAACAGCTTGAACTATTCATTCATATGTTGCGTAATTTCTTCTTTATAATTATTAAAATTTTCATTAATTTGATTGAATTTCTGGTTGATTTCTTCTTTAATTTCTTCTTTATGTTGATCGAATTTCTGATCGAATTTCTGATTCATCATCTTGAAGCTTTCATTATTCGTGCGCATGAAGTCCATCAACAATGAACGTAGCGATGCCTCTTCATGTGATTGCTGGGACTCTTGTGGTTGCTGTGACTCCTGTCCCCGCGCTCTGACCTCTGACGTCTCCTCCGTCATATTTGGTTCGGTGACTGATGAGTTTTCTTCGTTGGTGTCGGGTGCGCCCAACTGGTTGTTAACGTCAAAGTCCATGCTATCAGAACTACCGCTAGCCATTTTAGCCTTGCTTCGCGTTATCATTTACCAGTCAAGCTAACCTTACACTTATTTAATAATGTCTTACGTACTATATTATTGTAATTAGTCTAAATACTACTGTCTGCTCTCTTTTGCCATGCGATGGGCGCCATTTATAGTTAGCATAAATGGGGTTTATTTATTATGCTAATCGTGATATAAATGATTTACATTTAGTAAATGGGACTAGTGGTATTTTATGTGAGTTTATCACTTTCTCATATGTATCTCGCCCTAAAGCTGGATGCCATTTACATTTAATGCCAAGCGTTGTGCAGCCATTTACATTTAGTGGTGTAAATATAATTTACATCTGTGGTAATTAATTGTGTAAACCATTTACATCTAGTGAATATTAATCTGTGCTAATTATCTGCGCGGATTAATTACTCAACAATTATGAATCATATTAATTAAAGATTTATGTAATACGTTAAAATTGATATATCTAAAATTATTTCTATTCGTCAGATTTGACTCAACACAGTGTCTGATTAAATACGATTTTATGAGTCTATTAATCAGACGTTTCAATGGTCGAGTTTATTGTATCCATTGATGTTTAGCATAAGTTATGAGATTTTTAGTGTAATACTTAGAATGAAAATACATCAATAACAAAGGTGAAATTTCAATAATGAACGCATGAATACTGTAAATTAACTACTTATTTATTACACATCTTACTGAAGTAAGTAACTATATCCTGCAAATTACATACATATTAAAGCACATGATATAAATACAATTATTCAATTTATACGATGTTTCCTGAAACATAAACACATGGTACATTCAAATGCAGTAAATAATGCACATATATGAAACATACACGAATAATAAACAATCAACAATTATACTTATTCCTACCTAAAATGCGTTCATTATTTCTCAGATAACGAATTACGTTAGTGTTATTTTATAGATTTTATGATTCATATGACTCATATGTAATTATTCTCTTGGGGTTAGTTCTTTGAAAAGAGGCAACAGAACAGTAGTGTAGTATATACTACTAAGATTAAGTAGACATAAAGCTTATCTTTGAGAGTGTTTATCCAATTCCGTCGTCGTGAGAAGACACTTTCTAGATGATTCGTCGAAGATCATAATCACTGTTACGCAGAGCACTGATAATTTCACTTCACTCCACTAAATCTCCACTCCCGTCATGTGTATGGTATTGTGGTAACCCGCTGATGTCGAGTGTCCGGAGTTCAAATAGTGAGGTGTTAATGTTGTCATTAACTTGAATTGTTCTGAAAGTTTGCCATATTTGTGTACATGGTTAACTGTGCCGTCTATTTTGGGTGTATCGCGTACTGCGTGCTTAATTGTTTGGTATAGTTTATTCAACTAATTGTTCAACATGGTGATACGTTATGATGTGAGAATGTTTGAGGTGACACTCACTGTTCTACTTTAAATGTTAATTAGTATATTATTATGTGCGCGTCAGTTGAGATTTCAAGTCCCGTACGCACTCATAGTTTATATTTCCGCACAGAATTGTGTATAAGTGTGACTATACCGATGTCTTTGTTCACTTATGAATTTACAAATTAGTGAATCCGGTCGGTCGACATAATCAATCGTCTGTCTATCGTACGCACTAACTTCTGACTATTAATTGCGACTACCAACTGCTACTATTAACTACATACTCTTGACTACCGACTGACTGTTAACTGCGACTAACTGTTCGATTGAACGACTTGACTACTCGATTGAATACTTGACTATCCGATTGAAAATTACTGACTCTCGATTAACTACTTGACTGCCCGATTGAAAATTACTGACTCTCGATTAACTACTTGACTGCCCGATTGAAAATTACTGACTCTCGATTAACTACTTGACTGCCCGATTGAAAATTACTGACTCTCGATTAACTACTTGACTGCCCGATTGAAAATTACTGACTCTCGATTAACTACTTGACTGCCCGCTCCGCGTCTTCGCCAAACAGTTTTATTGGAACATCTTACCCATAAGTCTAAGTTTCGATCTCTACGCCTTCTCGAACTCTTGATTGGTCGTACAAATTCCTACCCTTCTGTAGATCTCATCCACTGTTTCACGATTCGTCGGCCGAACCCTTCCTACTCTCTCCACGAGCTCTCTTAGAAGATGCTTGATGCTGGTTGGTCGTCGTCATCCCCGGAGTGTTTCATGTGACGAGCGTAGCACAGATTCTAAGAAATTAGGACAATTTCATGGCCTTCTGTTATCCTTTGTTTAGACTTTCCCTAAGGTTCTGACTGAGCTTTTGTTAACAGACTCCAGGTCTTGGTTAATTGTCTAAGTTCCACGACGTTCGTTCCGCCGATTATCAACCCTTCGTTGTCTTCATTTCGGTGAAATTCTACTTTTCAGTCGTAAATTTCAGTAAACTGTCAAGAATGTGTTTTCACGCTGTGCAGGGTACACTGGCAGTATTCACTGAGTTACGTCTATTGTCTATCTCTCCGTTAAAATTGCTCTGTACTTCCTTTGTAACATAGTAAAGCCTTTCATAATTGAGCAGTTACACTTTGCTTCCACAGCAGGCGTTCCATCTCGATTCCGTGTAACTCGGCAGCTGGACGAAGTCTTTGTTTCAGATTGTTGGGTGCTGTAAATTTTGACAAACGGCTAGCTGTCAGTGACGCCTTGAAATACTCATTGTGTGCAGTGCTCAGACATTTTTTCTTTGTCTTCGCTCTGTCGTCGGGTTTGACGTGCCCTCGATTCGTCATTATTTACGACCTGGGCTTGTGTCCGTCGACTTGAGTGTGGGAACGTGTCACTTGATCGAGGAATTAAAATTTTTTTAAAATTTCGATCATTACAGATTCTATGTTACAAGTACTGGCTGTAGAGCTCACCACATATTTATCCAATGAACCACTTATCTTTAGTCCGAATTCCTCTTTCGCCTTCTTCTTTTGTCTTTTAACACTACCAGTTTCATACTTTCTTCCAATGTCTCTTTCTCTTTTTGTATTTCCACTCGAAGACATGACAAACCACAAATTATTACAAATGTAAGCAACAAAACATTGTAAGCCACACTGAATCACTTGATTGTTGTAAAACAAACAAAATAAACCCACTGATGACTGAACACGCAGTGAACAATAATTAATAAACATAACTAACCTCAAAACTCTGCACGCGAAAATACTGAACAGCTGTTTCACTGAGGGTGCTTTCACATGGCCGTACTTTTGCCGTGTTGTACTTTTTTCGTGTTTTCATTTGCGTGGGAATTTTGAAAAACACAAGATTCGATTATTGTTTTGGACTTGTAAACAAGGTCGTTTATTAGTTTTTTATGCTGCGATTTACTTCTTAATGAAGGAAATACGTAACTTTTGGGTAAAAAAGGTAATTATAAGTATTTTATTTAAGAAGGGATTTTTATGTAAGGCGGGAATTTTGAAAAACACAAAGTTCGATTTTATTGTTTCTGTTTCTGTTTTTATCCGCTAGATTGGGCATTAATTATCTGTGAAACTCACACCATTTCGACCATGTTTAGTAAAACTGAATCGGTAAGTTCAAAATAGATGCACTTTATATTGTTATGGTTAACGAGTCAAATCAAATGTGTAATACTAGTAGTAGTAGTAGACCAAGTAGTAGATTCCCGGACAAATAAGATATAGATGATCATAGATCTAAGCTCAGGCGCGGGGCCCTAGGCGGCCGCCTATTTCGCCTAATGGAAGAGCCGCCTCTGATTATATTATTACATTCTTTCTTATTTTATGTTTTTATTCTAATTCTGACATTTTAAGATGGTTCACTAATTGTAATTAATGAGTTACTTGCCCTGAATTTTCTAGTACAGTACCGTAGTTAATTTCTTACAATTTGTTTATTTTGAATTTATACAGTTAGGCATTTTATAGGCCTAAGTACTAATTGGCTATATCTTCTTTTTTACACAAATTAAAGATTATTTTTCATCTACATATGTTTTTCTTGGTGTCACTTATGACTTATTTACCTTTTGAATTAATTTGGGCTGTTTTACAATAATTGAATGTTCTTATTAATTTACAAAACCATTGCTTGTCTGTCATTCTCTTATTTTTTTTCTGTCTTTACTCTAATGATTAATATTATGTTTGTAAAATTTATCTTCTTACTTATATCTATTGCCATTTCTTATAACTTGTTTATCACTTAATATTACTATAAAACATAACACAAAAATTAGGTTTATGGTCTGTTTACTTTTCAGCCATATTCCTTCCTACAAACTCAACTCTTTTAATTGAACAAATAACAATTTTGGTGAATAACATTATAACACCATTTATTTTATCTTGATAATCATCCCTGGAATATTTTTATTAACATAGGATGTCTTATTTTCATTGTACTCATAGTACTAGTTTATTATTAATTAACACTATTATATTAATGGTCTATCCATCTTTTACAATCTGTTTTATTATCTTTGTTTCCTTTTTCTCATTATTGTGAATTGTTTATTCTCTCACTTCTAACACTTACACTGGTTATCACTTTCACTTCCTACCTATCTCTCACTCTTGGGTTTTTATTATTGTATACACAATTTATAATTAGTTTGTCAACATTTTATGTTTTGGTTTTCTTATCATCATAAGGTTACTAACAATATACATTATTCTGGTTAGTGTACTTTAACTAGGATTATTTTATTTAACGCTTGTTACTAGATATTTATTATTTGTTTGTGCTCTTTTATCATTGGTTTAGTTTATACCTTCTCATTTTATTTTCTTTATTGGGTCAATCACTTGGGTTGGGTCATGGTCATTTGTCTCGTCATAGTCATTTTATTTTCCTTAGTTTAATATAGTTAATTCATTTTAGTTCTTCTCTGGTATTGGGGCTGCTTTTGGTGTCATAACAATATATATATATATATGTTATATATATTGTTACAACACAAAAAGCCGCCCCAATACCAGGGAAAAAACTATGATGAATTAACTATATTAAACTAAGGAAAATAAAATGACTATGACGAGACAAATGACTATGACCCAACCCAAGTGATTGACCCAATAAAAGAAAAGAAAATGAGAAGGTACATGAAAAAGACACAAACAAATAATAAAGAAAATAAAATGAGAAGGTATAAACTCAAATAATGAAGAAAAATACACAAACAATTAATAAAGAAAATAAAATGAGAAGATAAATGAAAAAGACACAAACAAATAACAAATGTAAATGACAAGTATTAAAATCAAATAAAATAATCTCCATTAAAGTACAGTAACCAGAGAAATAGATATTATATGTTATGAATAAATCTATGATGATAAGTAAATCAGAACATGAAATTTATTAACATACTAACTAACAATTGTGAATAAAACAATAAAAAACCCAGAAGTGAGAGATAGGTAGGAAGTGAAAGTGATTAAGTGAGTAAAGGAAATCAATATTAGGGAATAACCACTAGTAACACTAAAGTACAGTAAAAAGGTGCAAAGTGCCAGTGTAACCCAAAATAAATAGAAAACACAAAGACACCAAAACCAGTGATTAACACTATAGTTTAAGGGTGAAAAATACCAAAAAATAAGAATAACCAGGATATTGTTATTAAGTGATAGTAGATTAGGAATACAGTGGTATTCAGGATAAAAATCCCATAATGATTAAGAATGTTGTCGTTACAATGGTTAAGTAGTAAAAAATATTTAGTAAATGTTGAAAGAAGAATAAACTAAATAATATGAGTGCAAAATAAATAAAACATCCTATGTTAATAAAAATGTTCAAAGGGATGATTAGCAAGATAAAATAAATGTTGTTATAATGTGATTCACCAAGATAGTTATTTGTTCAATTAAGTTTATAAGAAGGAATATGGCTGAAAAAGTAAACAGACCATAAACCTAATTTTTGTGTTATGTTTTATAAGTAATATTAACTGATAAACAAGTTACAAGAAATGGCAATAGAGATGAGTAAGGAGATAAAATTTTACAAACATAATAATAATCTTTAGAGTAAAAACAGGAAAAGAAATTAGAGAATAACAGACAAACAATGATTTTGGTAAAGTAATAAGAACATACAATTATTGTAAAACAGCCCAATAATTCAAAATGTAAACAAGTCATAAGTGACACCAAGCAAAACATATGTAAATGAAAAATAATCTCTAATTTGTGTAAAATAAGAAGATATAGCCAATTACTACTTAGGCCTATAAAATGCCTAACTGAATAAATCCAAAATAAACAAATTATAAGAAATTAACTATTGTATTAGAAAATTCAGGGCAAGTAACTAATTAAGTACAATTAGTGAACCATATTAAGATGTCAGAGTTAGATTAAAAACATAAAATAAGAAAGAAATGTAATAACATAATATTAACATTATTGTCAAAACTTTAATACATGAACAAACCCAGCTTTGTGGGATGTCAAAATGATCTTTGAAAGAAAATATAAACAGTTGTGATAATATCTAATACATAGATAAGAAGACAGAAGAATAATAACCATCAGAAAATATTTATTCATTTTGAATTAAAATTCAAATATTATAACAATAGACATAAAGAGTACATCAGCCAATGAGAGTACAGACAGTTGCCATAACAACGGAACGTTATTTAATATAATTCCGTTATAAAACAGTTAGTTCATTATTGACGCTCAAGACATACAGAAGCCAAACCATATTCGACTCAATTTTAAATTAAAATAATCAAAAATAAGTCAAAATTTAATAAAATGAGGATGCAAGAAGTCTGATGAAGAATTAGTCAAATAAACAGAGACAATAGACCAGATTTTCATATTCTAAAATAATTATTTAATCCGCATTATTCGAAAAAGAAGCCAGACGTAATCCAAATTATAAATGATGGAAGATTGATGATCGTATGGACCCAACCAAACTAAAAACTGAGTGACTCTTCACCCGAATTCAACAGATTTGTTAAGTATATCTGAATACCCGAATTTATGGAATAAATTCTAATTAACTTTTCTCACAACACAAATAACTCTCACTCCGAACTGATAACTAAATTTCTTTCAAGGATTAATTGAGAATAAAAACTAAACTTGTATGCAAACAGAAAATAACCTTTGTACAAATTACGAATTCTTAACACACACTTTTTAACACTTAAAAAACGAATTGTAATTAACTCTAATAGTATATAAGTACCATTGATGTAAGGTAGTGTACTTTATTATCATCTTATTAATATTTTTTCGTAATCTAAAGAACTCCACGATTGAACGAACTATAGAAAATAAACATTGCCGACAGCCATGTCGATTTAGAATCGTTTCAATCATCTTAGCCAACCTGTGAAAATTGTCTATTTATTGCCGGAGCAACTTTATTTAATAACAGTATATAATTTTGTATTTAAATGAATAACTATTAACTATTTCACGTTAATAAACTAGTACTGAGTAGTAATAACCGTCCTTTATTTCATTATAAATTGCATTATAAAGTTTGTTTACTTTAGCGACGAGCGAAATTGTCTGCCAGCGTTAGACGTCGGCAGCACGACGAACTACTAGCGAGATTCATATGCCCGCCAATTGCGAGGGTAATTTGAATTAGTGAACACCGTCTAGAACGACCGCTCAATTTCACATTTTTAATTGTTTTCATAAACAATTTGGCGCCATCCGGGAATTAAATTTACTCATTAAAGAACAGGTAAGGTTTACACTCACGAGATATTGGTACTGGTAATTCGTGAGTTAGCGACGGACATCGTCAGCGTGGAAAGTTAAAAAAAGTAAGTAAACATAAAGTAACAACTAAAACGTGTGGGGCTAACACACATAAAACACACCTTTAAAGAGTACATACAGAACTTATCGTTACAATATATATATATATATATATATTGTAACGTTACATAACCCAGTCCCAATAAATGATAACTCTTATACTACCATAAAAGTCAGAAATGGGTAAACTATAACTAGCTAAAAATTAAGTTGTATCACTAAACATTATAAACAATATTGAAGTGATATACAGTGACAAGTGAGCTATAGTGTACCCAGTGAGGTAATAAGTGAAGGTGAAGGGAACTTCTTACAGAATTGTGCTGTAGATGTGAGAATTATAGACTATAATAGTATAATATGATGTTACCAACTAATTATGTATTTTGTTTAGTTATTGTAGGATTTATATTGTGTAGGCAACAGAATTTAGTACCTATGTTAATTTTATATTTAATAAAATAATTGTGTTATTATATAAGATAACCCAGGGTTTTAAAAAAAAAATAAAAGATTTAAATATCAGATGATAATAAAAAATAAAATAATACTGTATGAGGAAAATGGCAGAAGAAAATAGTGCAGTGTAAGAATACTATAAGATATTAATAAATAATATATAAATTCATTTAAAGTTAATAATAATATTAAAGACTTAAATCCAAAGTTATAAGAAAATAAACAAAAAACTATTATGTAAATCAAATTGGAAAAGAAACCAAAATTAAAAAGAATTATTTTTCGATAAATCAAAAATAAATTTATAATAATTAAAAACCGCCTATATACTAAAAAGTAAATAGCAGCACCAATAAAAAATGATATAAAAATTATGGGTTACTAAGAGTAACGAAATAACAAGTATTGTTTAATCGAATTTGAGATTGAAAACCGTTCGGTTGAAAAATGCTTTGAGACAAAAATTGTATTAAAAATCCTTTAGAAATCTTTTGAACAGTACAAAATTATTATAAAATTTAAATAACAGTATAAACATTATGTACCACTACCTTAAATATCAAAGGTAACTTGCTTTACTCCATAATAAAAGTGAAAAACCATTTGGAAGATCAGGCCTAGCCTAGCCGCGTTTCGAGTTTTTTTGACGAGATAGTATCTGACAGACGGTCATGAAATTACAAAACAACTAAGAACACCACCTGAGAAACAGCTTCACACAAGTAAGAACTTCGAGAAGAGAGGTAATATAAACATTTCTTTTAATATTTAACAAAGAAAACCTCAAATCAAATTGTCGTGCAGTACAGAAACTTTTAAAGTGTAATCACATGTTTTAATAAAACACAATCTGCTCTCTTACGGACAAATCCGGAACTACTTACTAAGAGAATAAACAAATTTTCGAAGTTTTTCTATTTTGTAAAGCGTAGTATATAATTATCCATTTCTGACCATCTCATAACACAAAGAACTTACCCTTAACCCTGGGGAAATAAATAAAAGAATTATATGTTGATTGATGTTTAAATAAAAGATAAAATTGTAAAATCAGTCAAGACCAGATTTTATGACAATTCCATGTTTACCCAATGAAGTCGATATCATGTCCTAGTTAATGAAAGTATCGATTGTAATATTTGTATTTTGGCGGAAGAGAAAAACCAATAATATTATAAATAAATATTATTAAGAAAGGATATTGAATAATAAAATGTGTTTCCTTTATTGTAGTGGGTAGTTGTAGTAGATTTCAGTAAAAATAAGAAAAGGACGATCCACCAGGTCGTATTCAGCAACAGTGTCGTTTGGTTAACCTATATTTGGAGACTAATGTCAAAATCAGCTGATTCGGTTCACGGCAAATATTTGAAAAATTAAGAAATCGTCTACTCCGAGGGTAAACAAACGGTACTTGCTCTCTCTTCAAAAGAAGGCTAAACAACTTCCCTAATTGACCCAAATCACACACACTCGATTTCTGCTTTGTTTGGGTAACATTACCACCAACTTTATTTAAACCTCAGTCTTTATAATTCATAAGTGGCGATTGCTAAGAGGTGTTCTGACCGATCCGAGACTGAAAAAAGACGGAGGTCACACCTAAAGAGTCGTTACGTTACAAATTGGCGCTTACAACAGTGGGGCTGAATTAACTAAACCCGTAATTGCAATACACTCTTGGAGAGGCGGAAACCTTTGATACAGAGTCGTTACGTTACAATATATATATATATAACATATAAAACTCAAAGTGTACTGAATACAAATCCACTATACCGATTGCCACAAAATTTTGCACAGGGAACCTTTGACACAAAGCGAAAAACACTGTCTAACTTGGAATTTGATATTTTGCCCCGTCCGGACGATTTAGGCCCTTTAAATTATGCCTTTTCGTTGACGCGTATAAAGATGTCAAACACACCGTGGAGACCAGAATTAATTACCATAGTAACAAGTAAATAAACAAATGATATTTAGCGGCATCGAAACTGCCGTTTCTGCAACGCTTTATTCGTTCCTGCAGTTTTTAATGTTTTTAATATGCGATTGTATCGATATATTTTGTAATTTTGTATACAGATACGTCTATATATTTTGTAATTGTCTTAAACGATTATAAAATTTATGTTTGTATGTACTTCTGATGATCCAATGAATAAGTAATGAAATATATTAAATACTACTACTAAAGATGTCAAAAACACCATGGAGGCTAGAATTAATTACCATAGTAACAAGTAAATAAACAAAAGCTATGTAGTGGCATCGGAACTGTACATTTATCCATTCCTGCAGTACATTTTCGGTGTTTTATATAATATGCGATTGTATCGATATATTGTGATGTGGAAAATAAGAAGTGTTTTAATTGTAAATTGTCCTATTACTTAATGCAAAGCGAAAATACGTGTTGTTTTCATTTGTGAGGTTAGGTGACAACTGTTTTTGGTTTTTAGTTTACTGCTGAAATAAATAAAAGCCATGGTTGAGAAAAACAACGTTTAATGTGTCATACGATGCTTCTAACACAGTAACACAGTAACATAAAGAATGTAGCGTTCTTGATTAAACAGTTACTTTATAAATATCTCCAAAGCCTTTATAAACGGGTACTTTTAAATCTCCAAAGGCTGTTACACCAACATAATAATTTAGTACAAGTTAAAAGTACAAGTGTTGAAAACAGCTTTGGAGAGAATTTGACTAATGAGTACAAAATTGTTATACGAGCTGACAGAACGCCATATAGACATAGACAATAAAAATTATATTAAAATACTTATTAAAATTAAAATATTCACGTGCGAAGCCGCGGGTAACAGCTATTGCTTATAAAATAAACACAGCATTAGTGGGTGACAGCGATTGAAGATAAAAATGTTGTTTCTTCATAATTGCATGAGTAGGGACGTATCCAAAAGGGCAGACTACTCAGCAATCCTTCTCCCGAAATTGTAGGGAACAAAAGGTTTAACAAAAGGTAATTTTTTGATACATTCTACAACGCATAACAGGTTACGTTAAATTAGAAGTACAGTGAAGAGATAGGGTAATGTGGTTTGCCTAGATTGGCTTAACTTCTCCATCTAATGAGAAAGCTGATGCTTATGATCTTCGGGCGGAAAGCGCTGTAGAAAAAGTTGCATTTCGATGTGGTTTTGACAAAAAAATTTCAGCTTTGACTGCGTATGTTTTCAATGTTCACAAAATAATTTTTATGCTAGTCAGCAAATTATCATTAGGTTTATGCAGATTCTGGCAAGGTAAAATATTCGCC
The DNA here is from genome assembly GCA_034769895.1 of Magicicada septendecula. Classification (NCBI taxonomy): domain Eukaryota; kingdom Metazoa; phylum Arthropoda; class Insecta; order Hemiptera; family Cicadidae; genus Magicicada; species Magicicada septendecula. The sequence continues at coordinate 411,037,549 of CM068368.1, read as the reverse complement.
CTGAAATGTATTCAAACCTACATTGGATGTACGTATTCAACACCCTTCTTTGGATGATTTTTTTTTGTATCAAATATAAATATATTTTCAATACTTTTCACGACCATAACTGAGAATGATCATATATTTTGTTTATAAAAATTATTAGTCATTACACAGTCTTAATAATGCCCCCCCCCCATGAGTAATTTATGCTATGTTCGGGCCCTTCCTGCCGAAATAAAATCATTGTACATTCCTCCGTGTGTGTGTGTGTGTTTGTTTGTGTGTGTGTTTTGCAAGTGGCTGTGGCTGGTATGCCGGAGCCGCTACTGGATGCTGAGACTGTCGCTAATAGAATGATTGCTCGCCACCGAATTACCGTTTCCTGCCCGCAATGGGCTCTGCTAATTACTTTCTGTTTTACTAGCATCCTACACCTCTTCCAGTACCACCATCCTACTTACTACTATTGCTGCTTCTCTTCCAATCATATCTGTGCAGGATGCCGGGATTTCTCCGTTTTTTTCTAGAATTATGCTATTTTTACGTTAATTTAATTACAACCACTGTTATAGACCGAGATCTACATCATATTTGTATTACGTGATTCTCAGATTTTCCAACCACTCGTCTCTCTGAAATGTCTTACTAACACTAGCTTTTTGTTCTATTTTTCTTTTCTTGAGAAACACCTGTAGTCTACTCTAGTTATGTGTATCTTCATTTGCTGTAGACATCACCAAACCACACAAATTAGTTTTTCAAACAGAATTATCACTGTTGCACACCACTATAGAAAAATTATTCCGATTAGCGCTTTCAAGCTTCTCAGGTAATTATGTTTGTGATTATAACCATTAACACAACTTTCTTCATTAAAATTGGTTTTTGTTTATTTTCATCTACTTCCGTTGCTTTAATGACATTATGAAGATACATTAATGTCATTACTTCTGCTGTGTCAGACATTCATCGTCAATGTCATATTTTCATTGGTTTTCGGGCTTTAAAATCTAAGACTTTAAAGCCAGTCATGTGGCCATCTTCGCGCTGCAGTTCGCCGAATTGCTAGATTTCCTGTATTGTACGGCGTAATTCGGAAAACAACCACATACTTCAAAGATGTAGTCTCAAGCGAAATTATGACAAAAGTCGAGTAGAAAAATCTGTCATCATAGGAAAAGAGTTTCGACAATACGACTTTTGATTTCTAAGTCTTCGATTCGGATGAAATATTGGTATTGTGTTCTTTCGTTATTCCTCAGTTCTTAAAATCTTCCTTTTGACAGTTTTTTTTGGTAAATTGTTAAGTTTCATCTCCGTAGATTTAAATGTGCTATCTTATATTTTTCTACGTCTTCTTCACCTCAGGATTTAGGTTTACAGCCTATTCTATCTTAAGTCTTACCGTTTCTTCTTCCTTGGTGTCTATAACTGACTACCTGTTTTATTAGAGAGGCATCGCTCATCCTTTCTATATGATGTTTCCATTGCAATGAGGACTGTCTAATCCTATCATTCATACTGTATATCCCCAACTCGGCCATTATATCTTATTATTCTTAATTATCTTTCACTGGTCTCGAGGACTTCATTTCAGCGGCTTGTTACGCTGAGTATCTTGTTTCCGCAACACCCGCTTCTTCGTCAAACCTACAAACCCATAGGTACTGGACCTTAGCTTATAAAATTCCAACTTTGATCTCCTTGTTGTTTTGTTACGTAGAGTGCGGTGTATCTCAGTATGTTTAACCCTTCCTTTCCTTTTTCTAGTGGATAGTGCCCTCCGCCAATACCTTTCTGGCTGTCTTTCATTTGACATCCGTTTTAGTTGTCCGAACCATTTTAATCCGTTTACTTTATTATTCCTAATATCTTTACCTCAATTCGTGGTTTTATCTCTCCACTTCTTATCTTGTGGATAAGATTACAATTAATTTTACCCTAAAACATCATCTCTAACAACGGTACATATCTCCGTAGCTCCTATTCTTGTTTAATATTCCTGTATCTCTTACATTTCCAAAGTAAATAAAAGAAATAAATTATATCTAAATATACACCACATCAGTTGGTATTTATGAAGTTTATTGGTGATGCCAATCTCGGTCTCATAACTGACGTCACATCCTAGAAAGTTAAAATGTGACACCTGTTCTAAAGGTTGCCCATTGACACTATCTTCGAATGCACTGTTCACTTCCTTTTGAAAGCTTTTGTTTTATTTTCGGATATTGTCAAATCATAATTCTTATACATAATCCTCAAGAGGTGCATAGCATATTGTAGCTCATCCTTTGTCTTTTGTAAAATTATCTGGTCATCCGTAAACAACATCGTGGTTATTCATTTGTGGGTCCCGGTTAATCTAATTCCGGGATTAACAACATTCTTCCACTCTCGTACAACGTTGACAATACATATTGTTACGACATTACAGAACGGCCTACGTGTTTGTCGAATGTTCCAGAAGAATCTCGCTTAATGTGTGTGGCATACGTGATTCTCGACGCATTTGCGAGACTTTTCTGGAAACCGCCAGCCGCGCGGACTGTGTCAAGGCCGCAATTAATTACGTCGTAGTTTAGAGATAAGGCGTAGTTTGGAATCTTCTGGTCTGTGTGCGCGGATGTATAAATACAAGGCGGCAGCGGCCTTAGTTTTCAGTTATAGTCGCGATATATTACAGTGCGGTTCGAATTTATTGTCGAGCGATACTGTGTGCGTTCAAGTGGTTATTAGTGAAGTGGTGTGATTTATAATCGGGCGGTATCTTGTAAACGGGCGGTTGATTGCGTGTGAACAATTTTTATTTGATTTGTTGTAAGAGACTGTGTTGTTAATTACGAACTCTTTAACTGTGAAAATTAAAGCTGGTTATTAGTGACTTAATTGCTGTCTTATATTTTGTTTCCACTGCACCTACGACGATCAAGTAGACCGTCGTAACAGTGGTGTCAGAAGTGGGATAGAACGGTTAACAGTGGAAGCAGTGGACACTTTGCACAAGACGAGTGTGATTCGTAATTAATCGGAAAACAATGGATGCCAGTAAGATGATGGAAAATTTCCAGGCGCTGCTGTTGCAGACAGAGGAACGACTCAGGCAGGAGGCGGAAGAAGCAGAAAAACGACAGGATGAAAAACGCAGGCAGGAAAGAGAAGCGACTGAGGAACGTCAGAAAGCGCTAATGCTAGAAACAGAAGAAAGACAAAAAGAAGAACGTAAGCAGGAGGCAGAGGAACGGAATTTTGAACAGACTGTACCAATGGTAAAGACAAAAAAGACACAGAAAATAAGTCAGCAGAGAAAGTCACTTTGCCTCCAGTAGGGACAGTTCATGTCAAAGCTCCAACCTTTGACGGAAGCAATCACTGGGCAACGTACCGTCAATTTGAAGCTGCTGCATGCGCAAATAATTGGACAGAGAAAGACAAGGCAGTCTCACTCGTTCTCGCATTAAAAGGACCCGCGGCAGAACTACTACAGAAAGTGCCTCCTGACAGCCAGAACATCTATGCCGAGTTGATAAAAGCTCTAGAATTACGCTACAGTGATAAACATTTGCGAGATGTGTACTACGCTCAGTTGAGAACAAGACGACAACATTCCGGGGAGAGTCTTCAAGAGTTTGAAGCAAGTATCAACAGATTGATTAGATTGGCCTATCCTGAAGCACCAGAATATTTTCGAATAAGGTTTGCGGTGTAGACATTTATTGATGGCATCGGAGATTGTGAACTTCAGCAAGTGTTACGAATGGCAAGGCACCGAAATAGCTCAGAAGCTCTTGTTCACGCCCTATAGTTTGAAGCTGCCAAGTCGGCGTCCCGCTACATTAATGGGCTTGTGCCATCACGTTGCAGTCAGAACATCCCTGTATCACATTGCCGTTACGATGGGTGCAGAAAAACAATGTTGTCTGACAAACATTTCAAAAGTTCAAGAGAGTCGCAACGATTTGAAAAAGACAGAAGACCGAAATGTTACAACTGTGGAAAACGTGGTCATCTACAGGTAGACTGTTGGGAAAAGAAGATACCGAGAGAAGAGAGTGATCTCACCAATTGGAGAAGTAAAGCCCCAGAACAGCACACAGTTTCCACGCTACATAAGACCAGTGGAAACTTGATTGTTAATGGATTTGCGGAAAGTAAACCAACATCATTTACAGTTGACACGGGCGCAACAGTGTCCATTGTGCGCCCTGACTTAGTCAGCAACCGCCAGCCTCTAATTAGCTCTTGTACAATACAGACTGTGACTGGAAGCCCCGTCAAGGTGCTAGGAAAGGTAGACATACGTGTACACCTGGGTCTTCTCGACTTTAGCCACCAAATGCTCGTTGCAGACATTGTCGATGAAGTGATTCTTGGCACGGACGTTATGAATGCCTACGGATTCGTTGTGGACTTAAGAGAGAATGTCCTGAGGGTCGGCCAAGAGAAGATAAAGCTTTGCATGGCTAAAATGACAGGGCCTACCAACCATTGGATTAGGCAAGTGGCATTGGCCGAAATAAAAGTCAACAGGTCTGGTCAAGAGGAACCCTCCCTATTGCAAGCGGGAATGAAGGAAGAACTAGCAGAGGAAATACAAATAAGTGTAACGACAAAAGAAGTGATTGGAAAGCCAACTATGGGTGTCGAGACAAAACTCTTGCTTGTTCCTGAGCTGATAGAAGCACCCGAGGGAAAAGTTGCTGAAGATGTTACGCAAGAGGTTGTTGACGGGAACCAAACAAACTTGGATCAGCCAGTGGTGTTTAGGTCATCAGTACATGTCGCAACGGGAGTGATCCCAGCAAAACTAGTGGTCTGAGCAGAAGACTCGCTTTCCTGGGAACGAGATGTTCGGATCACACGAGACTGAATTCGAAGAACCGGAGAATTATCTTTTGCAAGGACGTCCACCTAGATCGCCTGGTCGAGTATTACTTCAGAGACGGTTTGCCAGTTCGGGACGAACAGGCTTAAGGAGAAGGCAGTGTTACGAGTTACGACATTACAGAATAGTTTACGTGTTTGTCGAATGTTCCAGAAAAATCTCGCTTAATGTGTGTGGCATACGTGATTCTCGACGCATTTGCGAGACTTTTCTGGAAGCCGCCAGCCGCGCGGACTGTGTCAAGGCCGCAATTAATTACGTCGTAGTTTAGAGATAAGGCATAGTTTGGAATCTTCTGGTCTGTGCGCGGATGTATAAATACAAGGCGGCAGCGGCCTTAGTTTTCAGTTATAGTCGCGATATATTACAGTGCGGTTCGAGTTTATTGTCGAGCGATACTGTGTGTGTTCAAGTGGTTATTAGTGAAGTGGTGTGATTTATAATCGGGCGGTATCTTGTAAACGGGCGGTTGATTGCGTGTGAACAATTTTTATTTGATTTGTTGTAAGAGACTGTGTTGTTAATTAAGAACTGTTTAACTGTGAAAATTAAAGCTGGTGATTAGCGACTTAACTGGTGTCTTGTATTTTGTTTCCACTGTACCTACGACGATCAAGTAGACCGTCGTAACAATATGTTAATAAGGTTGGTGAAAGCTACACCTTTGTCGCACTCTGTTGATGACAGTTGGTTTTATTCTGTCACTCCCGATATAAACAGCTATTTCTGTATTTTCATATAACCGTTTTATGACTACCTATCAGATGCTGCTTATAACCTCGTCGCTCCATAATGCCCACAAAATAGGTCTATTCTCCCAATCAAAAGCTTTTGCATAATCTATCAAGCCAATTGGTTTCCAGATTGTATTCCCTACGCTGTTATATTAGTTGTTGGACTATTGTAATATTGTCATTTCAGGACCTTCCCTTTCGAAATCCACTCTGCTCTCCCAGCAATTTTTGTCAGACACATCCGAGCATACAATCACACATCCGAGGATGTGTTCAGCAACTAATTCCTCTGTAGTTCTTACATGAGTTAGGGCTCACTTTTTGTATAATGATATAACTTCTGCTGATTTCAATAGTTCCATCTTTCTGCTTCCAGCACTTCTTTAATAAATGCAGCGTTCTTAAATCTAATATCCTACCACCACATTTTAAAAGTGCTATATTTATCCCATCTAGATCTGTTGCCTTATGATTTTTCATGTGTACCAGGGCAACTTGAAATTCAGCTAGTGATATTTCGTCGCCGGTGTATAGTTAAAATAGTGTCACTGTAGGCCATGTCTGTTGTTGCTTCTACAGACTGAGATGATCATTTTCATCTTCAGTAGTCTCACATTCCTTCCCAGTCCACACAGTGCCTTGCCTAAGTATTTTTACCTATTATATTTAACCGAGCTTTCGTGTTTATTAATTTGACGTTGAAGCATGAGCTTATATGCAATTTCCTCTCCCATCAACATCATTTTCAATGGAGGATATAAATCAATTTCATGACTCCTGATGCGCTCTCCTAACTATCACGAGCAAAATTAAGGTTTTCTCTACTTCCCATCCTGGTTTCTTCTGAATGATTCTGTAGTGTGGCTATGTTAGCTTTTTGTTTTTCCTTTATCGCGCTCTCTATCTCCTCATTACAGCTTCTGGGGCCACTTCGCTTCCTAAGCCTTTCCTGATTTGCAACCTGTGCAATACAGTTTTTTTTATCTTACTTCACTCTTGGTTTACATCATAACTTATTTCCTGGGTTTGTAAATATTGCCATAGACGTTACTGATGTAAGTGTCTTATGCTAATTTCCTGCAAATTATATATTTCTGCCACAAAATATATTTCTTATTGCATACTTCCTCTCGTGATGTGGCTTTCACACCATGTATATTTATGTATATCCTTCGTCTTATAGAAGCTGTTAGTAACTTTTAGCTCATTAGGCTACAAGTTGCAAAATGCAAAATAGTTCGTGGTCGTTACTGTTCAATGTCGGTTCTCCAAATGTCCCAACAATCCCTGGTATTGGAATTAAGTCGACCTTGCAGTTAAGTCGACACTGATTATTTAAGTCGCCTAATTACTCTTTGTTATTTTGCTAACGTCCTTTTGTAGTCTCTCATAAAATTTGTTGACTTATTTTTTCCCTTCATATTCCCTTCATTGTCAAATAAACCCTCTCTACTTTTAATCGTATTATAATGATTCTTTCATTGACGTAGGTATAATTCTGAATCCTATGTTTCCATTTATTGTGTATTGGCACTGCTACCCCGCACTGAGCACTCGTTCCAAATCCACTCCGCTGTAAATCATGACATAATACTCTAAACCCTTCGTGCCTTTCAATTTTTTTTTAGTTTCAAATCCTTGTACATTCTTAGTGGCCAGTCTTAATTTTTCCGATATACCAAATCGTTTGTCCTTAAGTAGCCTTGATCACCTTGAGATCCGTCCGGGATTCGACGAAGATTACAAGTAGTAGTGAACTTCATTAGTAAAGGCAACCAACCTTTAGTGTAGCAGACAGTTGATGGGGCTGCCATCGTAAGGTGTCCTGACACAGCTGATTTTTCTGTCGGAGTTGTCTCCGGTAACCTTCTATACAATCCCTAAGGCACTTCCGCCGGATCCCCCACAGGCCACATCCTAAATCCAGACCCTATCAATCGACCCTGCGGCAGGAGCTCTATTTGAAGCTCGGGACGTAGTATACGAGCGGGCAACGGGCAAGCCCTTCGTCCCGCACAGCCATTGAACTTGTTGTGTGTTGTCCGCCGGATCCAACACCGTATTGAAGATTCTCTTCGTTGCCTTCACCGCCATTATGGTCTTCGTCCGTATCCGAATAGGAGAACCCCGCTATAGGTGGGTCCCCGCGGAACTTCACCACCGACTCATATGCTAAATTTTTATGTTAAAGTGTGTTGATTATAATTGAATGATAGTTTTTTTTAGCTTTTCAATTTGTTCATGTATCATTTTTTGAGATACAATTTTGAACAGTTTCGTTGTCTGGGTGAAATTCGAGTATTTGCGACTTACTGCATTTACGTAAAACGGGTCAAAATGTTCGCTCCAACTCGTATGTCTATCCCTATTTAGATGTGAAATTCTGATATTAATAATGAGCGAAAACGTTTAAAAGTAATTTTCTTAAGCTTCTTAAAACCTACATTTGACTAACTAAATTGTTTTACAACTTCATTTTCTATATTCATAAAAGTTTTTCCTTTCATATTTTACACATTATAATATAGGAAAGCATGAAAATTAAAAATTTTTATTTTATATTTCTTATGATATTAGAGGACAGACATTTCATCCACAGAAGAGACAATTTTTAGTTCTGTGCAAATACAGTATTAACGAAATACGTTAACAGACAAAAAGACAAAAACGTTGTCTGTAAATTATACACACTGGTCAAACGATTTTACGGAGTAAACAGGCATGATGCGTCCTCGACACATATTTCTTCATCCAATGTTGTAACACGTCGGTTGAACGATTTGTGTAAATTACAGAAACGTGTCGGCGCGCGCGTTAATGAACTACTGTACTGTAGTAACTGCAATATAATGAAGATAATCGGCACACTGTTGCGCGTATACATCATTAATTGTGATGCACAAGACACTGCTTCATACGATGAAACATAATTTTGTCTTTGTCTTGTCAGTTCCGGTACCCACCACTCTCACGATCTTCCCACATCTTTCCCCTTTCTTTTTATGCTTCATTCATTTGGGAGAATTGTTGGCCTAGCTTTTGGTATAGTTTCCAAACACAGATACTCCGAATAAATCAGATGCAGACCAAACTCTAAGCTTCACACATAAAAACTATGCCTAGATGAAAATGACTCTGAAATCACATTTTCGGGTTCAGATTGTCGATTTCAGTTGGCCAATTGGTGCTTAAATAAAGTTAAATGTACTAGCAAGTATCCGTAAACAAAGGATGATTGCAGTGTTACTAATTGTGTGTATGTTGACCTTGTTGAGTAATTAATGTGTTGACTTCCAACGTCGTACTGCATGGGACGATTCCTGTCGCGGTTAAAAATATAATCCGGCATTTTTAGACTGCTGCTCTCCAATAGTGACAAAAAATGAACCGTCTTCTAATCCCTTCGGAGAAACAGCTACGGTAAGCTGCAGGTCTTACACATTTGTTAGACGATCAGTGAATACACACACGCAAAGAGGTCGAGTGTGATTTTCTAAATGCCTTTGTATGTAAAGAATTACATGAGAGAATTGCATATTTGTTCAATCAACCCCAAACATTAAATCGAGTTAATAAATAAACGAATTGTAATTATGATTTAGTAGATTCCTTTGGTTCAAAATTCTTACTTTAATCAGACTGCATTCTCTTACATATATACTACCATCATTAGTTGATTTTATGTCATGATTATTCGCAATTCACTGGCATACGTGAAGAGAGGGAAGGATTTACGATTCATGTTGTTAGTATGCAACCACGGAACATCTCCTTCTCACTGAGAACTCCTTCTTTCCCCACAAAATTTTGGTTAGCGAATCTATAAACCGGAAACACTGGTACCTTCTATACGTCTTCCCTTCAACGAAAATAAAATTAATAATGCTTGTAATTATGTTAAGGGAATTCCCTTCAAAGGAATTTTCCTCATGGGACATTTCGTTTCTTACTGAAGAGACGCCTCTCTCCAAACACGTCTTCTTGCCATGATTGATGTCGTTGCCATAATTATTAACCAACTGATTGTTACTCGCCTTTCCATACACTTACAACGGAATTAGCCCAGAAGCGCAGAAATATAAAAACGTCCTTGGCCTTGATATTTCACAAAACTATATACTAGTTCTATTGTACACGACTTATGTTTTTATTTTGCTTATTGTAGGCCTAAATTTGATAATATATGAAAATTATCAATAAAAATGGTAAAACTTGTAAGTTACTTAGTTGTTTTTGAATAAAGGTCGCAGGGTTTTTCAATTCACTCATTTCACTTGTCCATATGACAATCAGACCTATCTAATAAAAACATCTATATTTAAACATTTCATTGAGCAGGTGTATTACTACTGCGTATGTTGACAGAAACAAATGTAATAAGTAGTGTTTATTCTTGATGTACATACATACATATCCGGCACTACAGTCCAGGATGGACCTTGGCCTTCCCAATGATCTGCCTCCAGATAGTCCGATCATGTGTCTTGTCTTCCACGAGCCGACACCCATCAGGTCAAGACTGAACGCTATTCGGAGGCTTATCTATGGGTTTCACAACACTGGCTTTTTACAAGGAAGGGTTGTTAACCCGTCACTCAACCCCCTACCAGGAGGACCGAAAACCCTGATTTTGGGGTGTTCCACCCCTGGACGAGTTGTTTTCACCATGACTGAGGAGCCATGTCGCCATTAATAGCATTCATATGATTTACTACAAGGTATAGTACATTTTAAGGACGCATCTATTAGATGTCAAGATTTGTGAATACGATATAGTTTCAGGTATTCATGAGCGAGGTGCAAATTGATTCTGCTAATTTAATTAATTGTTAATTAATTAAATATTAATTAATTAATTTTATTTATTAACTGCTGTTTTATTGATTTGTTAATAAAGTGTTGAGTGTTGATGATAGTTTTCGTAAGCCCCTCGTCCGGAAGCCACATCTAATTGTATTAATTTTACTATGTTAATTAATGCATTCATTTATTACTCAAATAATTAATTTTGATCGAGCCACACATTGGTGTGCCATATGCAAATGTATCTATATTTAAATATATGCAAATATATTAATTGAATTTATCTATCGTTATTATTATCAATTGATTGATTATTTATTGATTTGTAATTCAAATATAACTATAACTTTATTTTTTGTCACACGTTCGTACATCATATGCAAATGTGTAATCTAATGTCTTGTTAATTAAGTATTATTATGAATCATTGTATATTAAACTTACTTTGGGCATGACAATGCTATCACTGCTTACTTCCATGCATTGGGTGCCGTTGGTATCATCGTACGTCTACCTAAGTACCTGTTATTAATTAGGTTAATAATAATGATACGACTCGAACACCAGAAATCTTCGTTAAAAACAATAATTTATTTAGATACTTAGAAATCAATTTCAAATTCTGTAATTAAATTTAGCATTACTACACAATACTGTAGGATGCGTTATATTGCTAAATCGTCTATTACTTCTCTAATACCTTATCTATTAATTGATTAAGTATTTAATTAATAATCTACTCTACATATTACAAAGTACTCTAATTCATGGATTCATATTTTCATACTCATTCTTTCTGAGTTCTACGATTCGGTTTTGCTCAAAAGAAATTAAACAAACGTTCTAATTAACTCAGTGGTATGTTCTTTGTGAGTAACAGGACAGTGGTTACTTAACCTAATAATACATAAATGGTTTACTTGGAGTACGTATCCAAATCAAACGGCGATTATCTGCGAAGCTTTTCATTCTCCTGCGAATCCCAGATTGCTGATGGCTTGATAGATCCTCTCCTCATCGTTTTGAATCTATACTTTTCACTCTCACTGAAATCTGCACTCCGGCGTCGACAATATTTTGTTTCGCACTCGTTTAGAATATGCTCTTTAACGAAAGTTATTTATTGCGGTCATTCGGGTTTGATTTATTTGTCTCATGACCCTTTCACGTGAGGTTTTACCCTTACACTTTGTTCACGAACATTAATAGTTAATACTTTGTTCAATTAACACGATCGTTCCACTTACGATTCGTTTCATCACGAGAATTGAAGTGTTTATTTGATACAAATGACGTATTAATTCATTACGTGATTTCGATATTTAGTTCATGTCACCGAATTCCCTTTCACGTTTAAGTACAATGTCTCTACTATCGTCAGGAATTTTGATTGTCTTAACGCGATTCGTTAGTACATAAACTTTGAATTGTAACTAAGTCCTTTTAAAGTTTTTATTTCATTTCGTGCATTACGGTATGGCGATATATTATTAATATGTTATCACGCACTTTTCGATTCGTCAGTATATTAATGTATTGCAAAGTCTGAGTGAAGTCAATTCAACATTGTCTTAACATCTGACTCCCACAATTTAATCAACTCTCTCAATACATGAGTAAGTTCAGCAATTAATCCACTAACTCCATTCACTTTACTAACCCAATTTCGACTTACTAACAGTTTTACATAAATACTGACTCACCCCCGAACAGACTAACTGCTTGAATGAGTCATTTTAATACCGTTCAACTAACTTTTGTTAATGTACTGAAAAAAGACTGGTCTTGAATTACGTTCACTTTTGAATAACTAATTAACTGACTGTTTCTTAATAACTCTACAACTGATGACCAACTTCTGACTAACTGATCACTTATTAACTGCTTGAATGAACCTTAATAACTGCCCTCTGCTCTTCGCCAATACTTATTTTTATGTCTCGAGATCCACGACCAACTCCACATCTCGTGTACTCTTCCCACCATCTACGTCCTTATTGGTTTTTCGTCTATGATTCTGCGAAGACTCCTCCTTGATTCTCGAGCTAGTCTTCTGGCTACTTCCTCATTCGTTCTTCACCCTCGTTTCCATGGTGATGTCTTCTCAACAACCCGCCTTTTCCGAACTCTCGTTCGTGGTAGGTCACTCTAGACCCCTCCTTTAAATTCTCGCTGTTTGCTCCTCCTTCACCGTATGACGACGGACCTAATTTCACGGTTGCCTGTCATCCGGTTGTTTTATGTTCTCTTTCAGTTCTTCCCTAGTAATTTCCGTCCAGCTACACGTGTGTCTTATAACTCGGGTGTGACGAATCGCTGTATTATCCTCGACCTCCTTCGTTAAGTTCACACGCTGATGGCGGTCCCTTTCCTGGTAATGAACATCTGCTCTACAGCTCTCCTGCATACTCCTTACTTTTTCTGGTAAACAAGTTCCCCGCTGTGTCACTATGCGTGGCCCTTTGTTCCTATAACGTCCGTTTGTATCTTGCCTTTGTGGAATCTGTCTCATCCATTTGTAGTCGCTAAACTCCCACGTGTGGATTGACAAATACTTGCGTCGCTCTCTTATACGTTTTCTCGGTAATTGGTCCACGAAGACGTAGTCTTTTGTCTCTCTGTTATTGCAGCTTATTCCCGTGCCGTTCACTTATGTCAAACATCTGCTGTCGTCGAGGCATTGTCTTCCTTAGCGGAGCCTGTTTCGTCGCTAACGTGGCGCACGTGTTATTGTCTAACGGCGGCCGGTTGGCTACAACATACATCACTTTTGACAGTCGACACTCGCTACTGTTCCCTTTTACGCAAAAAAAATTTCCTTTACAAAATTGCTTTACAGAGGTTTAGCTTATTCATGTATCGTAGAGCCTGTACATCTGTTTTTAGAAAATGAAGGGAGGAAAAAATATTTCTTAAATAACCACAACACACTGTACTTACAAAAATATTAAATAACTTATTATAAAACTCAAAAATTATTAGTAATTTTTACAAAAACTATGTACAACAACTCCTTTTTATCGTTTGAATGTGAGTTCTAGACGTCTTGATTTTTTAGCAGCAAATAAATCGATAACGTTTTGTGAAAGTTCATCTGCTTTTACATTTCCGATAGAAGGTTCTTTTTAATGGAAATCACTGAAAGTGCAGACAGTCCGCTTTCACCGTGGGAGTTTCGGAGGTTTGTTTAAGGATGAGAACGCTCTTTCCGATGACGCACTTGTGACCGGAATCTAACTATTAGCTTTGCGAGTTTAAGCACTTGAGGTAGAGTATCACAAAGATCAGATACTTCTAAATATTTAAGTAAGTCTGGCACACTTTTCTGGCAGAAGTCTTTGTCTGAATAAATAACAGAAAGCTCACTTCGCAGCCACGCTAGTTAAAAAAACTGTCCATATGACTTTTTCAGACAGGTAAAGTGTTGTTCAGGAAATGTCGAACAAACTGAGGAATTTATTAGTTTTGCATCAGAAAATCTCTCTTTCATTTTTGATTTGACTGTGTCTCATAGTGACTCTTTCGTATGAGTCTTTTTTATAATAAGAGATATCATCAATTCGCATTCTTTTACTGCGATGGCAGGATTCCTGACAACTGACCAAAAGTTATCAAAATTATTACTCATTTGGTTCATTAAGAAGTCTCCAGTCTTTTTTTAGACAGTATCCTATGTCCTATGTCTGACTTTTTTTAAACACATCAAAAATTATGTCGGCTTGAGGAAGAATAGAAGCGAAAATAATAAGCAGAAAGTTGAAGTCAAAGTCCTTAAGAGTAGCGAGAAAGCGTCTTGCTTCATGGTATGTTTCACTGTCCTACTCATGTCCGTTTTCAATTATGGATTCAAAGAGACGGATAATATTGTCTTTATTTTCGAAAACAGGTTGCACCAGCCTACTGTTGTAATTCCATCTTGTGGGTGCCACCGTCGGAAATGTTTTTTTAACTTCTTGGTCAAGTGTAAATGATCTTTTTGACGACTTTTTAAAATATGCCGCAAGATCTGTTAGTGTAGAAAAAATAATTTACACGCTTTTATATTATCAACTGAATTTTTCAAAACCAGATTCCTCGAAACGGAAGCTCGTGTTTAGCCAAAGAACAAGTAGCATCAATTTAACTACCTACAATATACTTATTACTTTTAACTTGCTCATTGTGTTTCTCTATGGTAATTCTGTACTGCTCGCTTAAGGAAAACTCAATTCTATTTGTTTTACCAAACTTTTTTAGAGCTACTCGGGAAGCAATGTGACTCTATGATAATGCATGACTTTTTCCTACATTGTGCAGGTTACTTAAGTCAGTAAATCCAGTCTTAGTCCGATTGGTAGACCTCTCTGTCGAGAAGAGAAGACATGGCCAACAGTACAATTTTGCCAATGTTTTACAACCGCACAACCACGTGAACGAAACGTAATTTTGTTGTTTCAAATGCCGAGTACAATTTTGGCTTTAGATTTTAAATTAGGCGTCAAGTGTGTAGGTCTACATTTTGAACTATGATTAGTTTGTAAAAGATCTAGCACTGAATGGCATTATTAATAATTCTTCAATAACACAATTACACTCACTGACGCACGAGAAAGAAGTTCCTGCAACATATCACAGTAATCTGTGAAAATAATCACAAGCTATAGAACCAGATATTTTCGCAGAAACACAGTCCAAATTTTGATAGAACTAAACAACGAACACGCGATTACTATCTTAGGCACTGTGAGCAGGCAGGCTTCCCCCACCACCAGCATCACTTTTTCCACGGTACCACGGTCTACTACGGAAGGGGGGGGCAATGACCGTAGTTAGCGCTGAAGACGCGGCACAGTCAACAGCGTAGAAGGAAAAAACTTTTTATTCGAAATCTAAGTGAAACTTCGAGCCTCCTGGTGGTCTAGTGGCTAGCGCAGGTGCTTGATGCGCTCGTGATCCCGGGTTCAATTACCGGCGGAGGCTCCGTACGGCGTGCACTCGAAAAGAAGGAAAGAGGAAACTAAATATCGAAAAGAGGAAACTCGAAAAGAGGAAAAACGTTTTTCCTCGAAAAGAGTGTAATTACCAAACGTCATCCTTCCTAGAAAAGAGTGTAGCGTCTCACTCCCTTTTCCCCCTTTTTTTTCCAATACTGTCCGATGTTATCTCACCACTGATGTTTTCAATATTAATGCTGAATTTATTGACCGTTATTTTGAAACTATGAATCCATTTTACATACTTCCTACTAATTAAATAATTAGAATAACATTCATTTACATGTTCTACATCTATAAAAAATTTTGAAATAGAGTAATTTTGTTGCTAATTAATTATCCTTTTCTATTCAATTAAGTTTTAATATGCATGACTCATAACTAATCTACAAGCTAAACTTATATTTCATTGAAAACCGTTCTACCAATTTGGTTACACAAAAAAAAAACAATAATTCTACGTATGAACATCTTAATCACCTACTCATTTCATTTATTCTTGGTTATTTTTCCCAAAGATTATGTTACAATTAAGATTATACTACTTTTTACATGTCTAAACATCAATAAGGTAATTCCTGTACATTATTTTCAAGTAATAATTAAATGTTAACTTACTTTAACAACATCTCATTTCAACTTAATAAAACCTTATTTACATTTCCCTTTTAATTCGAACTTAATTAATACATGTATATACAACTCTTTTGTTTCATAACTTTCAATAAAATCTTTACGATTACTTAATTTATACAAAATGACTTTCAATATTCGTTGTAAATTCTAGCACTTTATGGCTAATTAATTCGTAGGACTAAGTAAATTTCCTTGTTTACATTCTTCTATGAATTTCTATTCTATCATGTATATTATTTAAAGTCTTAACATGAAACACAAAACAATTTATTTATTTATTTTATTGTATTTCTTACTAATTAGTCTCTGGTTTTCGTTATTAACTACAGTACAATTACATAAATTTTGTCTTTATTACAAAGACAATTCTATCACTTAGCTAAGCAAACTTGAATGGTCTGTTTCGTTACCATTAGAGGCATAATGAATTCCCCTAGACTCTTCTCACTTTGCCGCTGAGTAATTTGTCTTGTACGTTGTAACACTACCTGTTTACACTGGTTACAAATAAATAATTTCTTTGTGTAGGTTCATAGAAAAGAGAAAAAAAAATTTTATAAAAAAAAATTTTTGTCAAAAAAAAATTTTATGTTTGCTTGTTATTGTAATAATTTAGCAATAATCCTGTTTCTGCGTTTTGATTAAAATTTTAAAATTCTGTGAGTTTATTTTGGTTAAATTTTACACTTCTGGTTGACCTTAACTAAATCTGGAGTTAATCTGATTATCTCCTTGCAGTAATCGATTGGTGATTTTCAGCGCTGCTCCCGTATATCACTTTCAGTTAAGATTTATCGTCTTCCAGTAAGTCCTGTAGTTAGTTAAACTCTTAATTTACTATGTGAAATAATTGTAAAATCCAGATAATTGAAACAATTTAATTTATTAATAATAATTCTTATAGATCGATTTAAAATCGATGTTGAGCAAATGTTCAACTCTTTCACAGGGATATATCGATTTGCAATTACAGGTTATTTTTATATAAATATTGAAAAAGGTTCTTATAACGATTGTATTTATATAGTCAGAGAACGGTAGGCCTAGCAAGTATAACATGTACAAAAATATAAGTCTTAAAAGTAAAAAATGACAATTTGTTAATAATATATAATGTTTGTAGTATACACTTTATACCCAATAGTTGACTAGACGACTTCGTTGTTGGCAGACGCTTTGCATCATGGGAAATTCACAATGGCGGCACGTCACGTTGTCGAATATTACTGCAAACTGATGGTTGGAAATTCTGCTAATAAAATCCCCTTCACAACTGTTTTATTGGTCTCCGTGATAGTGTATATTGTCTATTGTGTTGTTCTGGTATCCTGGATAAGTGTTCAGTGTTCACAGGTGTTAATTGTCTTATTTTAGATGTATTGAATGTTTGCTGGTTATGGCGAAAAATCGAGAAGTTGTTACGAAGTGAATTATTAATGTTAGGTTGTTTGAACGGTTTAATTCACTGGTATGGTGTTGTGTATTGTTTGTTTTCACTATTGTGGTAGAGTATTTCACTGATTTTAAGTCAAAAAGTGTCAACTTAGGTAACTCTCGTATTTCACTGATTTTCAACTTTTACTCCATTACAATTCGTTATACGGTTTTAGAACGCGATTGGCATCAACCGTTCCCGTCGAATGTTAACAAAGAACTGTTTTACTTCCTTCGTCTTAGGAAATATCTTGCCAAGTTAATATTGGAAAAGTATTGTTAAAATAATTTTCATTTCCTATCTACATAATTATAAAGTATATTATATATGGAATATTTTTAGTTTATTGATTGCTTTCATGAACTATTAACCACATAATTAGTTTATTTATCTCATTCTGTTTAATTTGATATGTCATAGTCCATATTTGTTGAGATTTTTGTTAAAATAGCCATATTTCTGTCTTTTTGGAAATCTAGGCCCAAAACTCTGTTTCCTGTTCTTGTACACAATTACTGCCATTTTATGGTACTATTAATATAATTATACTAAATTACAGATAGTAACAAATCTTCCTTTCCTTAATTCCTTATAAATTTAACATTTGAACTGTCTTTTAGTGATAATTCATTAATTTACTATTTCTCTTCTGAAATAGTTAGTTTTTGTATTTCGAAAATTTTTAATAATTTAAGACATTTTTCTATATTACTCTTTTAAATCATAGGATCATTTACAGTAGTTGTTTATCGATCCACCTTACATAAATCTTGTTAGTTTACATGGTTCATTGGTGAATTAACTAGTTTATATTAATTTTTTGGGAATTCACTATTTGGCCTAAAGTTTAGTATTTTACATATATGGTTTTTTCAAATAAAGTTAATTCTACACCTCCTCTGACTTTTAAAAGTTAACATAACATGAAATAAAATTATTTACATAATTATTGATACCAGTAGCATATAATTCATGCTACTTATACAAAAAATAATATTTGACATTAACTAGCAGTCTTCAAAGTTAGACATGTTTGTTGGAACTATTTTGAACATACATTTTAAACATTTTATAAATTGATACAGCATCCATACCTAAACATTTTAATCTGTATGCATGCTGTTATGTAACTCAAACATTTTACACTAAATATAAACTTATTCTATTAGAACTCTTTAAAAGTGGAGTTCATAGGCTCTGAACATTATTAGCCATTTAAATTTCTTAATTTTATTTAAACTTAATTTATTTTCAGTCTTTTCTGATTATATTGTATTATTATCTTTAATCCCCTTGTACAGTAAACATTCCCCCACATACTTTCTTTATTATTGGCATTACTATGAATGTTTTGATATAAAAAAGTGACCTTATTTATGAAATATAGGAAATATTTTTCATTTTAATATTTCGTCACCTGTTAATTATAAAATATAAAAGTTATTTAATAGCACCTTGTTTAAGTTATAGTTACACAACAACTTGAAGTTTATTACATTTAAAAACACTACACTGGTACACATTCACTGTTAGTTCTGACTTATATTTGAGTTTTATTATATTCTCAGATTAGACCTTTAGTCATAATGGACTGTGAAGATTTGTTTATTTTACCATATAATAACTTTAGTTGGTGCACTTCTTATCATACTACTCAATACTTTTGTCTATAATTAAATTACAATTTTATAAGGTTTTGGGGTGTTATACTTTCTTTAATGGTATTAACATTTGGTTTGGGGTGCATGGTAGTTAATAATAGGTTTTTATTGTGATTCTCCCATCCTATATCTTCCTTTCTTCTCTTCTATCTTCTTGGGTTCCTTCTTGGGTAAACCAAGGTACTTTGTTTTATTTTGTCCGATGGTTGGTTCGGGATATCTTGTTTATCATCTGCTTCTAAATTTCTTCTTCCTTCTTGGGTTCGGAGTATCTTCTTTATTGCATGCTCCTAATTTTACTCTTCTTTCTTGATTTCGGGATATCTTGTTTATCACCTGCTCCTAATCTCCTGGGTAATCTCCTGATTTTTTAAATATGAGTTTCTTTTAATTTATTTTCTTGAATTTTATTGTGGTATTTTTATTACTTAATTACCCTTTTACTTTTATAGTGGTGTTTTTGTTTGAAGTTTAATTTTATTTTCATTTGAAATTCTTGGTTATATGTATTTTAATTGTTTTTATGATCTTAATTGAATTAATTATGAGTGGAATATCTGTCATGCTACAACGTATATTAAGTAGCATGTACCTATGTCCTTTCCTTAAGTTATTTTATTTATTATTCTCCATGTAGATTTCTACTTTTAACCTTTTTCCTTCTTAGAATGATATCCCTTTAATTGTCTTATGTTGAACTTGCCGCGGACGTTTTGGTCATCGCTGCATTCAACTAAGATATATGTAGCCTCCCCCAAGATCTGTTTCACCTTATAGGGTCCACTATATAATTCACAAAATTTATCGATTTTCTTTTGCATAGCGTCGGATTGGCAATATGTCCTTACCAATACTAAATCTCCCATCTTAAATTTAGTGGTTTTGTTATCTTCGTTCACTTTTTTCACGTGTTTCTCTCTCTTCAGCTTCATCTTTACGAAGATCTGATGATTGTCTGGTATACTATGTTCTAGTACTTCCTGGTTAAGATATTTTTCCCAAATGCGCGTTGGTCTCCTCCCGAACTGAGCTTCGTATGGTGTTAACTCTATAGTGTCATGGTATGTTTCGTTAATGCAGCTCTCTATCGTGGCAATAAATCGTGACCACTTTGTGTGTTGATCGGCGACGAATATTCGGAACATGTTTCCCAATTGTCGGTTTATGCGTTCTGCAAGGTTGGTGCACGGGTTACGTATGGCAGTGTACTTCGGTTGTATTTGAAGTTCACTCAGTCCTCTTATCCATTGTTTCGAGGTAAATTGCGTCCCATTGTCCGTTAATATAGCTTTTTGTTTTCCAATATCTTCAATATATTGTCGAACTCTCCTAATAGTCGCGGCCGTTGTTGCCCTTCTCAACGTGTACAACTTCACGAACTTGGTAAAGTTATCTATTATGCCGAAGATGTATCTCACGCCACCCGTCGATATTGGTAACGGTCCATAATAGTCACCGCTAACGAGTTCCTCTTTCTCCGTTGGTAAGATTGGTTTAGTTCCTCCAAACAGGTTTCTATTGTGGCTATCTTTGTACCGTTGACATTTGTCACACGTTTTTACGTATTCCTTGATTTTCTTTGACATTTTGTCAAATGTGAAATATTCTTGTAGCAGCTTGGTGCATTTCTTACTTCCTAAATGACCATACATCTGATGTATTTCGGAGATGATTTCATCCGCAATACTCTCTGGCACATATAATTTCCATTTACTCTTACACTTCCTATACAATTTATCATCAACAAATTTATAAAATTTACACATATCATTTTCATTTCTATTATTTAAAATATCTATTATAGGTCCTAACTTCGTATCTTTCTTTTGGAATTGTCCCATATCTCTTATCATATTACTTACATCTTTATTCATTCTTATAGTTACGTAATTAATTTGGTACTCGAAGTTGTCATCTATTTGGTCTTCTTCCGCTACGTCCTCTAAATACCGGCTGAGTATGTCGGCCACTAAATTTTCTTTACCTTTGCAATGAAGAATATTGAAGTTATATTCCTGTATGCTAAGAATCCACCTAGTTATTCTAGAGTTGTTTAGATGACATTTCTGCATGAAGGTGAGCGCTTTGTTATCAGTTATTATAGTTAACGGTTGACCCAAGACGTATATTCGAAACTTCTCCAAACATCTAACAATACTTAACAATTCCTTTTCCGTCGTGAAATAGTTCTTTTCTGCACCTTTAAAAGTTTTACTAGTGTAATAACACCCATATCCCCCTCTTCATCCAACTGATACAGTTGCCTCCATACGCGAAATTACTTGCGTCACATTGAAGGAAATACCGTTGGTTGATTTTCGGAAATTTTAATATTACTGTCTTGATAAATAAATCGTACACTTCATTGAAGCATCGGTCTAGTTCTGGTGTCCCTATAAACTTCTTACCTTTCTTCAATAGGTCCAGCAATGGTTGAGTAGTTTCCGCGTATTTTGCAGTAAATCTATTATAAAAGTTGGTCAATCCCAAGAATCAATCCTTTTAATTGTTTCTGGTTTCTCGGAACTGGGAAATTTCTGATTGCAGCTACCTTTTCTTCCGTTGCTTGCACTACATCCGTAGTTAGGCGATACCCAAAATATGCGATTTCTTGACGAAAGAACTGCGATTTCTCGAGGTTAATTGTAAGGTTTGCTCTGCGTAGATTGTTCAATAATAGATTTAAATGTATAAGATGCTTCCTGATGTCGTTTGAGTAGCAAAGGCAGTCGTCAACATAGATGATAGTATTTTCTTGCACCTTATCTTCAAGTGCCATGTCTAATCCTCTCGTCAGAGCGGCAGAACTGGTGCTTAATCCAAATGGCGTGACGGTGTATCTGTAGCATTTCCCCTCCTACATGAAAGCGGTGTAATCGCGACAATATTTCTTTAGTGGCACCTGCCAAAAACTGCTAGTTAAATCCACCGTGGATAGGTACTTCATACTTCCACACCTTGCTAATATTTCATGAATATGTGTTGGTCCTTCATAATCGGGGACAGAGGCGGCTCAAGTCACGTAGAGGCCCCAAGCGGTAAAAATATTGAGGCCCTCAAACTCAAATTAGAAATAGAAGTTGCAAGAAAACCCTCATAAACTTATTAACAAAAAAGAAAAGTAATGAAAATTTTCATACCGTTACACATTAAATAAATAAGTGTTTTACAATTACACTCATTTATTTCAAATCCGTGTTTCATTTCTTAATGTGTTAAAACTATAAACCATTATTTTTATGTTTTTAATATCACTGTATTGCAATCTTTAGTTAAATTATTATATGTTTACATTCATCAAATAGAGTACTGCTTTCTTTACAAAATTTACTAAAACCCAAAATAATCTTTTCTAACTTTACACATGAAAGCATTAGGTATTTGCACACTTTTAACATTGATGGTGTATTCAAAATATCTGGAACGTAGTGTGGTATAACTCCCTGACATACCCTGGCGGTTTCAAGAAATTTCCCTGGCATACGGAAAGTTCAGAAAGATTACACACATTTGTTAAATAATTATTTTTTATTAATAAGGCCTACAATACGTTTATATTAAATGTAAGATATAAAACTCAGAGTATTACTAAACATGGGTATACTTAACATTTACTTATACTTAAGTATATACTTAACATTTAAATATCAAAAGTTAAACATTCGTTTGATTATGCAAAACAAAAATGTCTTATTTAACACAGACAGGACAGCTTCACTTCACTTTCAGTATGCAGAGGAACAAATTAATATGTAATTATTATTTACAGAAACACTAGCTATTGGTTACTTCAAGAATCTTGTAAGCCCCTAATTTTTAAATTATGAATTTCCGTCTGCTTTATTTCTTGCAAAATCATCAATTATTTTGTCAGTGTCAATACGGTTTAAAATTTCATGCTCTATATACAAAATGGCCAAGTTATTTAGTCTTTCTTCTCCCATTGTATTCCTTAAATAATTTTTTACTCTCTTTAAAACAGAAAATGATCTTTCTCCGGACACATTAGATAAGGGAATTGTTAGAAAAATCTTCAATAATATTTCAATATTCGGAAATGTTCAAGACATTTCTTTGGCGGCTCGATAGATGTGATATCTATCGACACATTCGACACCACTATCACACGAGAAACCTAAGATGTCTGGATTGTCTGGTGTGGTTTTTATGGTGTCCTCGTTTTCTTTTAGAAATATTAAGAAATGCTCCAATTCATCTTCCAAAATACAAACATCAATGTCATTTTTGTACATATCCTTCAACTTTTTTAACGCTTTCTTTCTTTTTTCTGTTGACAATTTCCAGTCAAAAAATATACGAAAAGGCTCTAGAACAACTTCATACTTCTGAGCTCTTTGAGATAGTTGTGCCTTAGTGTTATCACATATAACATAAAATGAATTGACTTTAAAATCTTCTCTAATTGTAATTGTGAATTCATGTCCGACTTCTTTGTTTTCATCAAAAAACACTATGGTTTCTCTTTCGTCGTCTGCGAGTTTGTTCATCTTCCACACTAAATGATAGCCCTGATAAATCAGTTGCCTCTTTTTCTACTTTTTCATATTCTTCTCGGAAATGATTGATAAAATTTTCTAATGACTTCAGTAGGATATATCCTTTGAATAGTTCGCACTCTACTGATTGCAGTGATTTACTAGTAGCAGTTATTCTTTGCAAAATAGTATTCCAAATCACTGTCATTAGGGCGGTTTCATATTTCTCCATTTTCTTTAGAAGTGAAGTCGCCTCCACTATCGTAACTTGTTTTTCTTCTTCTGCATTACAAATTTCATTTAAAGCTTCTTTTATATGGGCGAGTCCAAGTGTTATAGCTAATACAGCGTCTGCTCTTGCTGACCATCTTGTATCAGAAACTCTTTTCAGTGAGACGGATTGTTTATCTTTACACATTTCTAGTTTACTCGTTAAAATTTTCCAGCGATGAGTTGACGCAGAGAAAAATGTGAATAACTTCTGCACAAACATAAAATATTGAACTGCAGCGTTACAACTTTCTGCAGCGAAATTTCCAATTAAATTTAAAGAATGGTTAGCACAAGGAATAAAAACCGCACTTAGACTAAGTTCTTTAATGCGTCTTTGCAAACCAGAGTACTTTCCTGACATATTTAACATTATTTACATTATTTTACATTATCAAAAGATTGTCCTCGACAGTTTTTAATATCCACTCCTAATTTTGTTAAAGTTGCCAAAACTTCTTGTTCCAAGTATGAAGAGTTGTGTTTATCTATGGGAATGAATCCCAAAAAACTTTCCTTTATATTACCAGATGATGAAACATAACTTATCACAAAAGTAAGTTGGTCGACATGAGAAATATCGGGAGTGGAGTCAACAATTATACTATAATAAATCGCAAATTTGATTTCTTCAATTATTTCAGCTCTTACTTGATTGCCAATAAGGCCTACAAATTCGTCACAAATATTGTGAGATAAATAGTTCACATTTCCTCGTCCTTGGTTGGCATATTTTTGTAGATGGAATTTTAAGAACTCATCGTATTCGCTTAGGTATTCCAAGCAGGTTAAATAATTTCCTTTCCTATTGGAACCTCTGCCTTCATCGTGACCCCTAAATCCTAATCCTAAGCGACTCAATAGTTTTATTGTTGACACAATTCTTTTCAACACTTCTCTCCAGTAACATTCTTCTTTTTCCTTTTCCTGTAATAGTTGAGTATCAATTCTATTAAATTTGGTTGATCTGTTGTACAGAATACACATGCCTGACATGTGTTCTTTTGAAACTTCGTGGTCCGATAAAATAACAGTAATTGATCTCCAGTTTTGCAAACCAGTTATTAATTTAGACTTTGATTTTGAAAAGAGTTTGCAAGGGTAGCAGTAAACACTTTTGCTTGTTTCTGAGTTTCTGAAAATATCAGCCAAGTTCTCTTTTCCATAATTCCATTTGATTTCTTTCTGTAAAAATGATCATAAGAAAGTCCTCTGTAATAAACTTCATCTCTGTCTTTATACACCGATTTCAAATTCTCTATATTCCCGATATTTTTTGGTTTGTGTTTAAGAATATGGTCAATGATAGCATCTGAAAAAATTATTGGCCATAAAGCTATATCATTTATTACTTCGATGTCTATATTCAAGTGTCTGTCTGGACTATTGACTATCTTCTGCGTCTTCACACTTCCTTTTATCAGTAGCATTTTCAACCTCTTGATGCCCAACTTGTTCTTCTTTTTTCTCTTCTTCACTTATAGGCCTGTGTGGTTCAGAAGAAGTTTCGAGCGCAGACAATTTATCTGACAGTTGACGGCAACTGTGTCTCTGAATTTACTGTTAAAAACTTATGCAATGCATTTTTTTGGCTCTCAACAATTTCCAGATTTTTCTTCATTTTTTCGCTTTTCTGCCTCACTTTGATGTCTTTTCATTTTTTACTGTAAAGAAATAATTTGTTTTCATTTTCTGTAAATAAATTGACATCGTACGGCGGTAAATTATACACAGAACGACAGGCCATTGACAAAAGTATAACAAGCTACAAACACCGTAAAAATAACTTCCTTAGGGTAACAAAGAAAGCTTAACGTTTACATTTGGAATATTACACGGAACAACAAATATAAATATGGCTCTGTCCAATTCTTAAGAGGTTAGCAAAAACGAGATCTATTGTTCAAATATAGGTATATACTCAGGGTTTACAATCAACTCCCAATATATGCAAATTCTGTACGAATAATTTATACTAGTTGCTAAAAACTACAAGCGTACTTTTTATCTATGTGGACTTATAGAACTGCTAATTTTATTATGTACGACAATCAACGTGCGACTTGGTTATGTAGATTGATTTTTGGTTATGTCACAATACTAGTGGGCGCCAAAAAGCCTAACTAAGCTACTGCTAACGATTATGGGTTTGACTTAAATTCTGTTAAAATTATTTACAACATCCTATAATAACTTATATTTTTAAGTATAAAAATTCGTTACAAGCTTCGAAGGACTCACTTTACTATTTATAACGAAATAAGTTTATCGAGACAACAACTGTACAACTTTGATTCCAAAACGTTCGCTGTTTGAAGAAGTACCAACTACGAAATTAACTAAGCTATTAATAAAAACTATACTTACTGTATTTGAAATATACAGTGACTATAAAATATATAAAGTAAGAAATGGATCTTCGTAAACATAAATAACTCAATGAGTAATAGTCCGGAGTGGTTCGCCGACGTTCGGGTAGAATCGGCTCTCGTTGTTCTAATCCGTTGTTCTAATTTTATTTCGTCTTCATAAATCAACTCATGTCGTATGCTATGTAAGAGTATGCTAGTTTCGTAAAGTCGGTTACTAGTCGTTATTCCGGCTATCTCTCTGTTTGGTTGGTTTCATTTTTTTTTTTTATCTTTGTCGCCCCCTTTCCCAGCTGAGGTCGACGCACCATTGTTTACGAATTCTATGGAGTTTACGAATTGTCGGTCACTCGGTCGGGCAAACCCCTTCTCGTTGACGTTTTCACTTTTTTTGTTAGCCCAAAGTTGGTGTTTCCACCCGACTCCCTTGTTTTGAAACGGTCGTGAGGAATTTGTCACACCCCCATTACCGCGGTCGTTCACCTTTTCGTGAGCTGTTACGTAGTCGATTTCTCTGTTTGTGCGTCGGTTTATCGTTGGATATCCCGAAATCAATCACTCGAGGTTTTGAATGGAATTTATCCCCATTGTCACTACTGCGACCTCAATTTCTTTACCATAATGACGAGCGATTTTCTTAATCAGCTGACGATCAGTGATAGCTGGTGTCAGTTGGCGGCGTTCAAGTAACTTACGTTCCATGTATTGTATCGCATTTAAGTTGCCTTTCCAATTAAACCGGCCGAATTCCAGGCTGTCTCTGATCGCGTCCTGTCTTTCTTCTCACCAATACTTTTGTGTGAAGACGTCTTTAAATTCTTCAAAATTATGAATTTGATCTCGAATCACCCTCCACCAAATCGCGGCGTCTGCTTCTAAATGACGTCCGATCCATTTGACATCATCACTTGGGTAAAACGTGTTCTGCAGTTCAGTCAATTCCTTGAGGAACTCTATGGGATACCGGTCTGTGCCGTTGTATTTTAATTCGCTGTTATGAGGCCCACCTGATCTTGCGGTCGTTCCGACTTCGGCGTTGGCTAATTGGCGTTGTAGTCTTTCTTGTCCTTCTTTAACACTGGTAATGTGATTCTTAATTCTTCTATTCGCGTTTCCTTTTCTTTATCTTTCTCATTGATTTTCTGTTCAGTCGATTGTTGTCTGTTGTCCACTTCTACGATCTTCTGTTTTAAAGAGTTAACGGTTTCTCCTTGTTCTCGCTGTTGTTGATCTACGTTGTTCAGGATTACTCCCTTTAATTCTTCATTCTTGTTGTTAGTTTCTTGTATATGTGTGCCTATTTTGTTATTTATTTGATCTACTGTCTTCTGTGTACTATTAATTGCCTCTTGCCACTCCTGTCGGTCCTTCTCTCTTAATTCTTTACTTTCTTTGTTATGTCTTTTTAATTCATTCTTCAAGTCTTTCATTCCAAATTCATTCTTTTTCTGTAACTCGCTAATTTTCTATTCCCATTTCTTGGCGTGTTCTTGCAATTCTACTTTTATTTTTCCAATCTGTTCTTCATTCTGTTGTTTCTGTTTCTCGCTCATTCTTTCACTTAATTCTTCATTCTGTTGTTTAATAAACTCTAGTAACAATTGAAAATTCATCTCGCGAGGTGCCTCCCCTCCGCCCTCCGCTCTGCCTCCGTTTGTCCCTCCGCCCTGCTTGTCCGCCGGCGCTGGTGTTATCACTCTGCGTCGAATTTTCATCTAGTCCTTCGACGCCTAACTGGTTGTTCACGTCGAACTCTAGACTCTCTGAATGATTGGTTGCCATTTTCGCGCGACTTTGCGTAATCATTCAAGGTAGCTTAAGCTAAGTCTACTTCACTACTATCTACTTATTTCTAACAAATACTTATTACCACTGCCTGTCCTCAACCTACTCAATAACAATAATTATTATTTATTTATTGATAATATAGAATATGAAACTATCACTTGTGAAACTTACTTGTTTTTTTTCTGGAAAGAAAAACAAGTAAGCTTTGCAAGTGAAAGTTCTATATTCGATATTATTTAGTACTGTGAAAAAAGAAGATGAACAATCAAAACAATTATTAATTTAGCGCCATATCCAAATCTATAATTCTGCTAATTTAATTAATTTTATTTATTAACTGCTGTTTTATTGATTTGTTAATAAAGTGTTGAGTGTTGATGATAGTTTTCGTAAGCCCCTCGTCCGGAAGCCACATCTAATTGTATTAATTTTACTATGTTAATTAATGCATTCATTTATAACTCAAATAATTAATTTTGATCGAGCCACACATTGGTGTGCCATATGCAAATGTATTTATATTTAAGTATATGCAAATATATTAATTGAATTTATCTATCGTTATTATTATCAATTGATTGATTATTTATTGATTTGTAATTCAAATATAACTATAACTTTATTTTTTGTCACACGTTCGTACATCATATGCAAATGTGTAATCTAATGTCTTGCTAATTAAGTATAATTATGAATCCTCGTACTGTATATTAAACTTACTTTGGGCATGACAATGCTATCACTGCTTACTTCCATGCATTGGGTGCCGTTGGTATCATCGTACGTCTACCTAAGTACCTGTTATTAATTAGGTTAATAATAATGATACGACTCGAACACCAGAAATCTTCGTTAACAACAATAATTTATTTTTAGAAATCAATTTCAAATTCTGTAATTAAATTTAGCATTACTACACAATACTGTAGGATGCATTATATGCTAAATCGTCTATTACTTCTCTAATACCTTATCTATTAATTGATTAAGTATTTAATTAATAATCTACTCTACATATTACAAAGTACTCTAATTCATGGATTCATATTTTCATACTCATTCTTTCTGAGTTCTACGATTCGGTTTTGCTCAAAAGAAATTAAATAAATTTTCTAATTAACTCAGTGGTGTGTTCTTTTTGAGTAACAGGACAGTGGTAACTTAACCTAATAATACATAAATGGTTTACTTGGAGTACGTATCCAAATCAAACGGCGATTATCTGCGAAGCTTTTCATTCTCCTGCGAGTCCCAGATTGCTGATGGCTTGATAGATCATCGTTTTGGCCTCATCGTTTTGAATCTGCACTTTTCACTCTCACTGAAATCTGCACTCCGGCGTCGACAATATTTTGTTTCGCACTCGTTTAGAATATGCTCTTTAACGAAAGTTATTTATTGCGGTCATTCGGGTTTGATTTATTTGTCTCATGACCCTTTCACGTGAGGTTTTACCCTTACACTTTGTTCACGAACATTAATAGTTAATACTTTGTTCAATTAACACGATCGTTCCACTTATGATTCGTTTCATCACGAGAATTGAAGTGTTTATTTGATACAAATGACGTATTAATTCATTACGTGATTTCGATATTTAGTTCATGTCACCGAATTCCCTTTCACGTTTAAGTACAATGTCTCTACTATCTTAAGGAATTTTGATTGTCTTAACGCGATTCGTTAGTACATAAACTTTGAATTGTAACTAAGTCCTTTTAAAGTTTTTATTTCATTTCGTGCATTACGGTATGGCGATATATTATTAATATGTTATCACGCACTTTTCGATTCGTCAGTATATTAATGTATTGCAAAGTCTGAGTGAAGTCAATTCAACATTGTCTTAACATCTGACTCCCACAATTTAATTAACTCTCTCAATACATGAGTACGTTCAGGAATTAATCCACTAACTCCATTCACTTTACTAACCCAATTTCGACATACTAACAGTTTTACATAAATACTGACTCACCCCGGAACAGACTAACTGCTTGAATGAGTCATTTTAATACCGTTCAACTAACTTCTGTTAATTTACTGAAAAAAGACTGGTCTTGAATAACTGTTCACTTTTGAATAACTAATTAACTGACTGTTTCTTAATAACTCTACAACTGATGACCAACAACTGACTCCTCCTTGATTCTCGAGCTAGTCTTCTGGCTACTTCCTCATTCGTTCTTCACCCTCGTTTCCATGGTGATGTCTTCTCAACAACCCGCCTTTTCCGAACTCTCGTTCGTGGTAGGTCACTCTAGACCCCTCCTTTAAATTCTCGCTGTTTGCTCCTCCTTCACCGTATGACGACGGACCTAATTTCACGGTTGCCTGTCATCCGATTGTTTTATGTTCTCTTTCAGTTCTTCCCTAGTAATTTCCGTCCAGCTACACGTGTGTCTTATAACTCGGGTGTGACGAATCGCTGTATTATCCTCGACTTCCTTCGTTAAGTTCACATGCTGATGGCGGTCACTTTCCTGGTAATGAACATCAGCTCTACAGCTCTCCTGCATACTCCTTACTTTTGCTGGTAAACAAGTTCCCCGCTGTGTCACTATGCGTGGCCCTTTGTTCCTATAACGTCCGTTTGTATCTTGCCTTTGCGGAATCTATCTCATCCACGTGTAGTCGCTAAACTCCCACGTGTGGATTGACAAATACTTGCGTCGCCCTCTTATACGTTTTCTCGGTAATTGGTCCAAGAAGACGTAGTCTTTTGTCTCTCTTTTATTGGAGCTTATTCCCATGCCGTTCACTTATGTCAAACATCTGCTGTCGCCGAGGCATTGTCTTCCTTAGCGGAGCCTGTTTCGTCGCTAACGTGGCGCACGTGTTATTGTCTAACGGCGGCCGGTTGGCTACAACATACATCACTTTTGACAGTCGACACTCGCTACTGTTCCCTTTTACGCAAAAAAAAATTCCTTTACAAAATTGCTTTACAGAGGTTTAGTTTATTCCAGAAAAGTGTGCGTATGAAAATTGAAATTGTATTTGGAAAAATTAAAATGCAGACTGTACCGAAATATATTTTAATCTTTAGGTTTCTGAAAGATTATTAGAAATAATCGTACATATTCAGTGGCGAAGCGTGCACTTCCGTGATTTGTATGCGGCTAAATAACACTTGGTTTCTCTCTCTCCCTCCTCTTCAAAATTCAACATATTTGACTTAACTCCAGCCATGCATGTATCGTAGAGCCTGTACATCTGTTTTTAGAAAATGAAGGGAGGAAAAAATATTTCTTAAATAACCACAACACACTGTACTTACAAAAATATTAAATAACTTATTATAAAACTCAAAAAGTATTAGTAATTTTACAAAAACTATGTACAAACTTTTTATCGTTTGATTGTGAGTTCTAGACGTCTTGATTTTTTAGCAGCAAATAAATCGATAACGTTTTGTGAAAGTTCGTCTGCTTTTAAATTACCGATAGAAGGTTCTTTTTAATAGAAATCACTGAAAGTGCAGACAGTCCGCTTTCACCGTGGGAGTTTCGGAGGTTTGTTTAAGGATGAGAACGCTCTTTCCGATGACGCACTTGTGACCGGAATCTAACTATTAGCTTTGCGAGTTTAAGCACTTGAGGTAGAGTATCACAAAGATCAGATACTTCTAAATATTTAAGTAAGTCTGGCACACTTTTCTGGCAGAAGTCTTTGTCTGAATAAATAACAGAAAGCTCACTTCGCAGCCACGCTAGTTAAAAAAACTGTCCATATGACTTTTTCAGACAGGTAAAGTGTTGTTCAGGAAATGTCGAACAAACTGAGGAATTTATTAGTTTTGCATCAGAAAATCTCTCTTTCATTTTTGATTTGACTGTGTCTCATAGTGACTCTTTCGTATGAGTCTTTTTTATCATAAGAGATATCATCAATTCGCATTCTTTTACTGCGATGGCAGGATTCCTGACAACTGACCAAAAGTTATCAAAATTATTACTCATTTGGTTCATTAAGAAGTCTCCAGTCTTTTTTTAGACAGTATCCTATGTCCTATGTCTGAGTTTTTAAACACATCAAAAATTATGTCGGCTTGAGGAAGAATAGAAGCGAAAATAATAAGCAGAAAGTTGAAGTCAAAGTCCTTAAGAGTAGCGAGAAAGCGTCTTGCTTCATGGTATGTTTCACTGTCCTACTCATGTCCGTTTTCAATTATGGATTCAAAGAGACGGATAATATTGTCTTTATTTTCGAAAACAGGTTGCACCAGCCTACTGTTGTAATTCCATCTTGTGGGTGCCACCGTCGGAAATGTTTTTTTAACTTCTTGGTCAAGTGCAAATGATCTTTTTGACGACTTTTTAAAATATACCGCAAGATCTGTTAGTGTAGAAAAAATAATTTACACGCTTTTATATTATCAACTGAATTTTTCAAAACCAGATTCCTCGAAACGGAAGCTCGTGTTTAGCCAAAGAACAAGTAGCATCAATTTAACGACCTACAATATACTTATTACTTTTAACTTGCTCATTGTGTTTCTCTATGGTAATTCTGTACTGCTCGCTTAAGGAAAACTCAATTCTATTTGTTTTACCAAACTTTTTTAGAGCTACTCGGGAAGCAATGTGACTCTATGATAATGGATGACTTTTTCCTACATTGTGCAGGTTACTTAAGTCAGTAAATCCAGTCTTAGTCCGATTGGTAGACCTCTCTGTCGAGAAGAGAAGACATGGCCAACAGTACAATTTTGCCAATGTTTTACAACCGCACAACCACGTGAACGAAACGTAATTTTGTTGTTTCAAATGCCGAGTACAATTTTGGCTTTAGATTTTAAATTAGGCGTCAAGTGTGTAGGTCTACATTTTGAACTATGATTAGTTTGTAAAAGATCTAGCACTGAATGGCATTATTAATAATTCTTCAATAACACAATTACACTCACTGACGCACGAGAAAGAAGTTCCTGCAACAATATCACAGTAATCTGTAAAAATAATCATAAGCTATAAAACCAGACATTTTCGCAGAAACACAGTCCAAATTTTGATACAACTAAACAACGAACACGCGATTACTATCTTAGGCACTGTGAGCAGGCAGACTTCCCCCACCACCAGCATCACTTTTTCCACGGTACCACGGTCTACTACGGAAGGGGGGGGGAGATGACGTGGTTAGCGCTGAAGATGCGGCACAGTCAACAGCGTAGACGGAAAAAACTTTTTATTCGAAATCTAAGTGAAACTTCGAGCCTCCTGGTGGTCTAGTGGCTAGCGCAGGCGCTTGATGCGCTCGTGGTCCCGGGTTCAATTACCGGCGGAGGCTCCGTACGGCTTGCACTCGAAAAGAAGGAAAGAGGAAACTAAATATCGAAAAGAGGAAACTCGAAAAGAGGAAAAATTTTTTTCCTCGAAAAGAGTGTAGTCACCAAAGGGTGTAGTCACCTTCCTAGAAAAGAGTGTAGCGTCTCACTCCCTTTTCCCCCTTTTTTTCCAATACTGTCCGATGTTATCTCACCACTGATGTTTTCAATATTAATGCTGAATTTATTGACCGTTATTTTGAAACTACGAATCCATTTTACATACTTCCTACTAATTAAATAATTAGAATAACATTCATTTACATGTTCTACATCTATAAACAATTTTGTATTAGAGTAATTTTGTTGCTAATTAATTATCCTTTTCTATTCAGTTAAGTTTTAATATGCATTACTCATAACTAATCTACAAGCTAAACTTATATTTCATTGAAATCCGTTCTACCAATTTGGTTACACAAATAAAAACAATAATTCTACGTATGAACATCTTAATCACCTACTCATTTCATTTATTCTTAGTTATTTTTCCCAAAGATTATGTTACAATTAAGATTATACTACTTTTTACATGTCTAAACATCAATAAGGTAATTCCTATACATTCTTTTCAAGTAATAATTAAATGTTAACTTACTTTAACAACATCTCATTTCAACTTAATAAAACCTTATTTACATTTCCCTTTTAATTCGAACTTAATTAATACATGTATTAATACTCTTTTGTTTCATAACTTTCAATAAAATCTTTACGATTACTTAATTTATACAAAATGACTTTCAATATTCTAGAATATTCAAAAGACAATTCTATCACTTAGCTAAGCAAACTTGAATGGTCTGTTTCGTTACCATTAGAGGCATAACGTATTCCCCTAGACTCTTCTCACTTAGCCGATGAGTAATTTGTCTTGTACGTATATTAAGTAGCATGTACCTATGTCCTTTCCTTAAGTTATTTTATTTATTATTCTCCATGTAGATTTCTACTTTTAACCTTTTTCCTTCTTAGAATGATATCCCTTTAATTGTCTTATGTTGAACTTGCCGCGGACGTTTTGCTCATCGCTGCATTCAACTAAGATATATGTAGCCTCCCCCAAGATCTGTTTCACCTTATAGGGTCCACTATATAATTCACAAAATTTATCGATTTTCTTTTGCATAGCGTCGGATTGGCAATATGTCCTTACCAATACTAAATCTCCCATCTTAAATTTAGTGGTTTTGTTATCTTCGTTCACTTTTTTCACGTGTTTCTCTCTCTTCAGCTTCATCTTTACGAAGATCTGATGATTGTCTGGTATACTATGTTCTAGTACTTCCTGGTTAAGATATTTTTCCCAAATGCGCGTTGGTCTCCTCCCGAACTGAGCTTCGTATGGTGTTAACTCTATAGTGTCATGGTATGTTTCGTTAATGCAGCTCTCTATCGTGGCAATAAATCGTGACCACTTTGTGTGTTGATCGGCGACGAATATTCGGAACATGTTTCCCAATTGTCGGTTTATGCGTTCTGCAAGGTTGGTGCACGGGTTACGTATGGCAGTGTACTTCGGTTGTGTTTGAAGTTCACTCAGTCCTCTTATCCATTGTTTCGAGTTAAATTGCGTCCCGTTGTCCGTTAATATAGCTTTTTGTTTTCAATATCTTCAATATATTGTCGAACTCTCCTAATAGTCGCGGCCGTTGTTGCCCTTCTCAACATGTACAACTTCACGAACTTGGTAAAGTTATCTATATGACGAAGATGTATCTCACGCCACCCGTCGATATTGGTAACGGTCCATAATAGTCACCGCTAACGACTTCTCCTTTCTCCGTTGGTAAGATTGGTTTAGTTCCTCCAAACAGGTTTCTATTGTGGCTATCTTTGTACCGTTGACATTTGTCACACGTTTTTACGTATTCCTTGATTTTCTTTGACATTTTGTCAAATGTGAAATATTCTTGTAGCAGCTTGGTGCATTTCTTACTTCCTAAATGACCATACATCTGATGTATTTCGGAGATGATTTCATCCGTAATACTCTCTGGCACATATAATTTCCATTTACTCTTACACTTCCTATACAATTTATCATCAACATATTTATAAAATTTACACATATCATTTTCATTTCTATTATTTAAAATATCTATTATAGGTCCTAACTTCGTATCTTTCTTTTGGAATTGTCCCATATCTCTTATCATATTACTTACATCTTTATTCATTCTTATAGTTACGTAATTAATTTGGTACTCGAAGTTGTCATCTATTTGGTCTTCTTCCGCTACGTCCTCTGGATACCGGCTGATTATGTCGGCCACTAAATTTTCTTTACCTTTGCAATGAAGAATATTGAAGTTATATTCCTGTATGCTAAGAATCCACCTAGTTATTCTAGAGTTGTTTAGATGGCATTTCTGCATGAAGGTGAGCGCTTTGTTATCAGTTATTATAGTTAACGGTTGACCCAAGACGTATATTCGAAACTTCTCCAAACATCTAACAATACTTAACATTTCCTTTTCCGTCGTGAAATAGTTCTTTTCTGCACCTTTAAAAGTTTTATTAGTGTAATAACACCCATATCCCCCTCTTCATCCAACTGATACAGTTGCCTCCATACGCGAAATTACTTGCGTCACATTGAAGGAAATACCGTTGGTTGATTTTCGGAAATTTTAATATTACTGTCTTGATAAATAAATCGTTCACTTCATTGAAGCATCGGCCTAGTTCTGGTGTCCATATAAACTTCTTACCTTTCTTCAATAGGTCCAGCAATGGTTGAGTAGTTTCCGCGTATTTTGCAGTAAATCTATTATAAAAGTTGGTCAATCCCAAGAATCAATCCTTTTAATTGTTTCTGGTTTCTCGGAACTGGGAAATTTCTGATTGCAGCTACCTTTTCTTCCGTTGCTTGCACTACATCCGTAGTTAGGCGATACCCAAGATATTTGCGATTTCTTGACGAAAGAACTGCGATTTCTCGAGGTTAATTATAAGGTTTGCTCTGCGTAGATTGTTCAATAATAGATTTAAATGTATAAGATGCGTCCTGATGTCGTTTGAGTAGCAAAGGCAGTCGTCCACATAGATGATAGTATTTTCTTTCACCTTATCTTCAAGTGCCATGTCTAATCCATGCCATGTGCAATTTACAATTACACTCATTTATTTCAAATCCGTGTTTCATTTGTTAATGTGTTAAAACTATAAACCATTATTTTATGTTTTTAATATCACTGTATTGCAATCTTTAGTTAAATTATTATATGTTTACATTCATCAAATAGAGTACGGCTTTCTTTACAAAATTTACTAAAACCCAAAATAATCTTTCCTAACTTTACACATGAAAGCATTAGGTATTTTCACACTTTTAACATTGATGGTGTATTCAAAATATTTGGAACGTAGTGTGGTATCACTCCCTGACATACCCTGGCGGTTTCAAGAAATTTCCCTGGCATACGGAAAGTTCAGAAAGATTACACACATTTGTTAAATAATTATTTTTTATTAATTAGGCCTACAATACGTTTATATTAAATGTAAGATATAAAACACAGAGTATTACTAAACATGGATATACTTAACATTTATTTATACTTAAGTATATACTTAACATTTAAATATCAAAAGTTAAACATTCGTTTGATTATGCAAAACAAAAATGTCTTATTTAACATAGACAGGACAGCTTCACTTCACTTTCAGTATGCAGAGGAACAAATTAATATGTAATTATTATTTACAGAAACACTAGCTATTGGTTACTTCAAGAATCTTGTAAGCCCCTAATTTTTAAATTATGAATTTCCGTCTGCTTTATTTCTTGCAAAATCATCAATTATTTTGTCAGTGTCAAGGCGGTTTAAAATTTCCTGCTCTATATACAAAATGGCCAAGTTATTTAGTCTTTCTTCTCCCATTGTATTCCTTAAATAATTTTTTACTCTCTTTAAAACAGAAAATGATCTTTCTCCGGACACATTAGATAAGGGAATTGTTAGAAAAATCTTCAATAATATTTCAATATTCGGAAATGTTCAAGACATTTCTTTGGCGGCTCGATAGATGTGATATCTATCGACACATTCGACACCACTATCACACGAGAAACCTAAGATGTCTGGATTGTCTGGTGTGGTTTTTATGGTGTCCTCGTTTTCTTTTAGAAATATTAAGAAATGCTCCAATTCATCTTCCAAAATACAAACATCAATGTCATTTTTGTACATATCTTCAACTTTTTTAACGCTTTCTTTCTTTTTTCTGTTGACAATTTCCAGTCAAAAAATATACGAAAAGGCTCTAGAACAACTTCATACTTCTGAGCTCTTTGAGATAGTTGTGCCTTAGTGTTATCACATATGACATAAAATGAATTGACTTTAAAATCTTCTCTAATTGTAATTGTGAATTCATGTCCGACTTCTTTGTTTTCATCAAAAAACACTATGGTTTCTCTTTCGTCGTCTGCGAGTTTGTTCATCTTCCACACTAAATGATAGCCCTGATAAATCAGTTGCCTCTTTTTCTACTTTTTCATATTCTTCTCGGAAATGATTGATAAAATTTTCTAATGACTTCAGTAGGATATATCCTTTGAATAGTTCGCACTCTACTGATTGCAGTGATTTACTAGTAGCATTTATTCTTTTCAAAATAGTATTCCAAATCACTGTCATTAGGGCGGTTTCATATTTCTCCATTTTCTTTAGAAGTGAAGTCGCCTCCACTATCGTAACTTGTTTTTCTTCTTCTGCATTACAAATTTCATTTAAAGCTTCTTTTATATGGGCGAGTCCAAGTGTTATAGCGAATACAGCGTCTGCTCTTGCTGACCATCTTGTATCAGAAACTCTTTTCAGTGAGACGGATTGTTTATCTTTACACATTTCTAGTTTACTCGTTAAAATTTTCCAGCGATGAGTTGACGCAGAGAAAAATGTGAATAACTTCTGCACAAACATAAAATATTGAGCTGCAGCGTTACAACTTTCTGCAGCGAAATTTCCAATTAAATTTAAAGAATGGTTACCACAAGGAATAAAAACCGCACTTGGACTAAGTTCTTTAATGCGTCTTTGCAAACCTGAGTACTTTCCTGACATATTTGAAGCATTATCAAAAGATTGTCCTCGACAGTTTTTAATATCCACTCCTAATTTTGTTAAAGTTGCCAAAACTTCTTGTTCCAAGTATGAAGAGTTGTGTTTATCTATGGGAATGAATCCCAAAAAACTTTCCTTTATATTACCAGTTGATGAAACATATCTTGTCACAAAAGTAAGTTGGTCGACATGAGAAATATCGGGAGTGGAGTCAACAATTATACTATAATGAGTCGCAAATTTGATTTCTTCAATTATTTCAGCTCTTACTTGATTGCCAATAAGGCCTACAAATTAGTCACAAATATTGTGGGATAAATAGTTCACATTTCCTCGTCCTTGGTTGGCATATATTTGTAGATGGAATTTTAAGAACTCATCGTATTCGCTTAGGTATTCCAAGCAGGTTAAATAATTTCCTTTCCTATTGGAACCTCTGCCTTCATCGTGACCCCTAAATCCTAATCCTAAGCGACTCAATAATTTTATTGTTGACACAATTCTTTTCAACACTTCTCTCCAGTAACATTCTTCTTTTTCCTTTTCCTGTAATAGTTGAGTATCAATTCTATTAAATTTGGTTGATCTGTTGTACAGAATACACATGCCTGACATGTGTTCTTTTGAAACTTCGTGGTCCGATAAAATAACAGTAATTGATCTCCAGTTTTGCAAACCAGTTATTAATTTAGACTTTGATTTTGAAAAGAGTTTGCAAGGGTAGCAGTAAACACTTTTGCTTGTTTCTGAGTTTCTGAAAATATCAGCCAAATTCTCTTTTCCATAATTCCATTTGATTTCTTTCTGTAAAAATGATCATAAGAAAGTCCTCTGTAATAAACTTCATCTCTGTCTTTATACACCGATTTCAAATTCTCTATATTCCCGATATTTTTTGGTTTGTGTTTAAGAATATGGTCAATGATAGCATCTGAAAAAATTATTGGCCATAAAGCTATATCATTTATTACTTCGATGTCTATATTCAAGTGTCTGTCTGGACTATTGACTATCTTCTGCGACTTCACACTTCCTTTTATCAGTAGCATTTTCAACCTCTTGATGCTCAACTTGTTCTTCTTTTTTCTCTTCTTCACTTATAGGCCTGTGTGGTTCAGAAGAAGTTTCGAGCGCAGACAATTTATCTGACAGTTGATGGCAACTGTGTCTCTGAATTTACTGTTAAAAACTTATGCAATGCATTTTTTTGGCTCTCAACAATTTCCAGATTTTTCTTCATTTTTTTCGCTTTTCTGCCTCACTTTGATGTCTTTTCATTTTTTACTGTAAAGAAATAATTTGTTATCATGTTTTGTAAATAAATTGACATCGTACGGCGGTAAATTATACACAGAACGACAGGCCATTGACAAAAGTATAACAAGCTACAAACACCGTAAAAATAACTTCCTTAGGGTAACAAAGAAAGCTTAACGTTTACATTTGGAATATTACACGGAACAACAAATGCAAGGGTCTGTCCTTACCAAACAAATTCAACATTCATTATGAAAAATATATCATTCACTTAAATTTTATATAGCACACGCACAATGAATAAAAAAGTGTGAATGCAATATATTTGTATATATAGCCTGTGATATTAAGTATATTTACAAATACCAACTAATGTACATTTTACTAACTTGCAAAATATACAAATATGGCTCTGTCCAATTCTTAAGAGGTTAGCAAAAACGAGATCTATTGTTCAAATATAGGTATATACTCAGGGTTTACAATCAACTCCCAATATATGCAAATTCTGTACGAATAATTTATACTAGTTGCTAAAAACTACAAGCGTACTTTTTATCTATGTGGACTTATAGAACTGCTAATTCTATTATGTACGACAATCAACGTGCGACTTGGTTATGTAGATTGATTTTTGGTTATGTCACAATACTAGTGGGCGCCAAAAAGCCTAACTAAGCTACTACTAACGATTATGAGTTTGACTTAAATTCTGTTAAAATTATTTACAACATCCTATAATAACTTATATTTTTAAGTATAAAAATTCGTTACAAGCTTCGAAGGACTCACTTTACTATTTATAACGAAATAAGTTTATCGAGACAACAACTGTACAACTTTGATTCCAAAACGTTCGCTGTTTGAAGAAGTACCAACTACGAAATTAACTAAGCTATTAATAAAAACTATACTTACTGTATTTGGAATATACAGTGACTATAAAATATATAAAGTAAGAAATGGATCTTCGTAAACATAAATAACTCAATGAGTAATAGTCCGGAGTGGTTCGCCGACGTTC
Source organism: Magicicada septendecula (assembly GCA_034769895.1). Classification (NCBI taxonomy): domain Eukaryota; kingdom Metazoa; phylum Arthropoda; class Insecta; order Hemiptera; family Cicadidae; genus Magicicada; species Magicicada septendecula. Next base: position 410,996,832 of record CM068368.1, on the reverse strand, counting down.
GGGTAGAATCGGCTCTCGAACCGAGTAGGTAGCGTAACGAGATTGTAATTTTTCCATCATGCAAAAAATGTGTCAGGCGCGCCTAACGAAGTTTTCACTTCAAAATTGAATGCTGTGCGAAATTCTGGGCCCTATGGTATCCCGGGGCCCCACGCGGCCGCTTAGTCCGCTTACCGTTAAACCCGCCTCTGATCGGGGATGGTGACACTATTTATTTTTCGAGCGTCCAAGCACAACCTGACGTTCCCGTCTTTCTTTATTACGGTGACCATTGGATTGATATATGGGCTATTTCCCCTTTCAATTACACCGTGTTTCAACATATTGTTGATTTTGGTATCAACCTTTTGCTTGTATGCAAGCGGAATTGGCCACCCGCGTTGGAAATAAGGCGTGTTGTCCGTTACTTTAAATTCGTGTTCATAACATTCCATTCTCCCTGGACTCTCCCGAAATAAACTCTTATTCTTCGTTAAGATTTCTCTAAGATTCTCTAGTATTTCTTCATCTACACCTGTTATGTTGTCAGATTTCTCATTTATCTTCTTCATTATTTTATCCTCGTCTTCTTCTTCCACTACCTCCATGTGTACGATGGGTATGCTGAAATTTTGTTCTTTCTCTCTTCCTTTAAACTCGACGACCCCCTTCTCCACGTCAATTAAACACCTATCATCTTTCAGAAAGCTAATGCCTAATATACAATTTCTAATTAAATTTGGAATAACTAAAAACGCACAGTCCATCTTGACCTCGTTAATATAGATTTCACATAAAATTTGTTTCCGTATTAGTTTAGATTTACTCCCTACTGCACTAATAATCAGCGTATTCGTCATGCTTAGTTCTTCATAAGGTTCTAAATATTGTTTATTTTGATTAAACCATTCCTCGGACAACCTATTAATCGCACTACCCGTGTCTACTAAGGCAGCAACTGAAATATTATTAATGAATTTAATTATTATTTCCGGACATTTAGATATCCGTTGTTCTAATTTTATTTCGTCTTCAAAAATCAACTCATGTCGTTATGCTATGTAAGAGTATGCTAGTTTCGTAAAGTCGGTTACTAGTCGTTATTCCGGCTATCTCTCTGTTTGGTTGGTTTCATTTTTTTTTTTATCTTTGTCGCCCCCTTTCCCAGCTGAGGTCGACGCACCATTGTTTACGAATTCTATGGAGTTTACGAATTGTCGGTCACTCGGTCGAGCAAACACCTTCTCGTTGACGTTTTCACTTTTTTTGTTAACCCAAGGTTGGTGTTTCCACTCGACTCCCTTGTTTTGAAACGGTCGTGAGGAATTTGTCACACCCCCATTACCGCGGTCGTTCACCTTTTCGTGAGCTGTTACGTAGTCGCTTTCTCTGTTTGTGCGTCGGTTTATCGTTGCATATTCCGAAATCAATGACTCGAGGTTTTGAATGGAATTTATCCCCATTGTCACTACTGCGACCTCAATTTCTTTACCATAATGACGAACGATTTTCTTAATCAGCTGACGATCAGAGATAGCTGGTGTCAGTTGGCGGCTTTCAAGTAACTTACGTTCCATGTATTGTATCGCATTTAAGTTGCCTTTCCAATTAAACCGGCCGAATTCCAGGCTGTCTCTGATCGCGTCCTGTCTTTCTTCTCCCCAATACTTTTGTGTGAAGACGTCTTTAAATTCTTCAAAATTATGAATTTGATCTCGAATCACTCTCCACCAAATCGCGGCGTCTGCTTCTAAATGACGTCCGATCCATTTGACATCATCACCTGGGTAAAACGTGTTCTGCAGTTCAGTCAATTCCTTGAGGAACTCTATGGGATACAGGTCTGTGCCGTTGTGTTTTAATTCGCTGTTATGAGGCCCATCTGATCTTGCGGTCGTTCCGACTTCGGCGTTGGCTAATTGGCGTTGTAGTCTTTCTTGTCCTTCTTTAACACTGGTAATGTGATTCTTAATTATTCTATTCGCGTTTCCTTTTCTTTATCTTTCTCATTGATTTTCTGTTCAGTCGATTGTTGTCTGTTGTCCACTTCTACGATCTTCTGTTTTAAAGAGTTAACGGTTTCTCCTTGTTCTCGCTGTTGTTGATCTACGTTGTTCAGGATTACTCCCTTTAATTCTTCATTCTTGTTGTTAGTTTCTTGTATATGTGTGTCTATTTTGTTATTTATTTGATCTACTGTCTTCTGTGTACTATTAATTGCCTCTTGCCACTCCTGTCGGTCCTTCTCTCTTAATTCTTTACTTTCTTTGTTATGTCTTTTTAATTCATTCTTCAAGTCTTTCATTCCAAATTCATTCTTTTTCTGTAACTCGCTAATTTTCTCTTCCCATTTCTTGGCTTGTTATTGCAATTCTACTTGTATTTTTCCAATCTGTTCTTCATTCTGTTGTTTCTGTTTCTCGCTCATTCTTTCACTTAATTCTCCATTCTGTTGTTTCTGTTTCTCGCTCGTTCTTTCACTTAATTCTTCATTCTGTTGTTTAATAAACTGTAGTAACAATTGAAAATTCATCTCGCGAGGTGCTACCGTTTGTCCCTCCGCCCTGCTTGTCCGTCGGCGCTGGTGTTATCACTCTGCGTCGTATTTCCATCTAGTCCTTCGACGCCTAACTGGTTGTTCACGTCGAACTCTAGACTCTCTGAATGATTGGTTGCCATTTTCGCGCGACTTCGCGTAATCATTCAAGGTAGCTTAAGCTAAGTCTACTTCACTACTATCTACTTATTTCTAACAAATACTTATTACCACTGCCTGTCCAAAACCTACTCAATAACAATAATTATTATTTATTCCTGATCTGACGATGAGCTGTGAAGCTTGAAAGCGCTAATCGGAATAATTTTTATATAGTGGTGTGCAATATTGATCATTCTGATAATTATTATTTATTAATTGATAATATAGAATATGAAACTATCACTTGTGAAACGTACTTGTTTTTTTTCTGGAAAGAAAAACAAGTAAGCTTTACAAGTGAAAGTTCTATATTCGATATTATTTAGTACTGTGAAAAAAGAAAAAAGAAGATGAACAATCAAAACAATTACTAATTTAGCGCCATATGCAAATCTATAATTCTGCTAATTTAATTAATTTTATTTATTAACTGCTGTTTTATTGATTTGTTAATAAAGTGTTGAGTGTTGATGATAGTTTTCGTAAGCCCCTCGTCCGGAAGCCACATCTAATTGTATTAATTTTACTATGTTAATTAACGCATTCATTTATTACTCAAATAATTAATTTTGATCGAGCCACACATTGGTGTGCCATATGCAAATGTATTTATATTTAAGTATATGCAAATTTATTAATTGAATTTTCTATCGTTATTATTATCAATAGATTGATTATTTATTGATTTGTAATTCAAATATAACTATAACTTTATTTTTTGTCACACTTTCGTACATCATATGCAAATGTGTAATCTAATGTCTTGCTAATTAAGTATAATTATGAATCCTTGTATATTAAACTTACTTTGGGCATGACAATGCTATCACTGCTTACTTCCATGCATTGGGTGCCGTTGGTATCATCGTACGTCTACCTAAGTAACTGTTATTAATTATGTTAATAATAATGATACGACTCGAACACCAGAAATCTTCGTTAACAACAATAATTTATTTAGATACTTAGAAATCAATTTCAAATTCTGTAATTAAATTTAGCATTACTACACAATACTGTAGGATGCATTATATGCTAAATCGTCTATTACTTCTCTAATACCTTATCTATTAATTGACTAAGTATTTAATTAATAATCTACTCTACATATTACAAAGTACTCTAATTCATTGATTCATATTTTCATACTTAATCTTTCTGAGTTCTACGATTCGGTTTTGCTCAAAAGAAATTAAATAAACGTTCTAATTAAATCAGTGGTGTGTTCTTTGTGAGTAACAGGACAGTGGTTACTTAACCTAATAATACATAAATGGTTTACTTGGAGTACATATCCAAATCAAACGGCGATTATCTGCGAAGCTTTTCATTCTCCTGCGAGTCCCAGATTGCTGATGGCTTGATAGATCCTCTCCTCATCGTTTTGAATCTACACTTTTCACTCTCACTGAAATCTGCACTCCGGCGTCGACAATATTTTGTTTCGCACTCGTTTAGAATATGCTCTTTAACGAAAGTTATTTATTGCGGTCATTCGGGTTTTAATTTATTTGTCTCATGACCCTTTCACGTGAGGTTTTACCCTTACACTTTGTTCACGAACATTAATAGTTAATACTTTGTTCAATTAACACGATCGTTCCACTTATGATTTGTTTCATCACGAGAATTGAAGTGTTTATTTGATACAAATGACGTATTAATTCATTACGTGATTTCGATATTTAGTTCATGTCACCGAATTCCCTTTCACGTTTAAGTACAATGTCTCTACTATCTTAAGGAATTTTGATTGTCTTAACGCGATTCGTTAGTACATAAACTTTGAATTGTAAGTAAGTCCTTTTAAAGTTTTTATTTGTTTTCGTGCATTACGGTATGGCGACATATTATTAATATGTTATCACGCACTTTTCGATTCGTCAGTATATTAATGTATTGCAAAGTCTGAGTGAAGTCAATTCAACATTGTCTTAACATCTGACTCCCACAATTTAATTAACTCTCTCAATACATGAGTAAGTTCAGCAATTAATCCACTAACTCCATTCACTTTACTAACCCAATTTCGACATACTAACAGTTTTACATAAATACTGACTCACCCCCGAACAGACTAACTGCTTGAATGAGTCATTTTAATACCGTTCAACTAACTTTTGTTAATTTACTGAAAAAATACTGGTCTTGAATAAGTGTTCACTTTAGAATAACTAATTAACTGACTGTTTCTTAATAACTCTACAACTGATGACCAACTTCTGACTAACTGATCACTTATTAACTGCTTGAATGAACTTTAACAACTGCCCTCTGCTCTTCGCCAATACTTATTTTTATGTCTCGAGTTCCACGACCATCTCCACATCTCGTGTACTCTTCCCACCATCTACGTCCTTATTGGTTTTTCGTCTATGATTCTGCGAAGACTCCTCCTTGATTCTCGAGCTAGTCTTCTGGCTACTTCTTCATTCGTTCTTCACCCTCGTTTCCATGGTGATGTCTTCTCAACAACCCGCCTTTTCCGAACTCTCGTTCGTGGTACCCCTCCTTTAAATTCTCGCTGTTTGCTCCTCCTTCACCGTATGACGACGGACCTACTTTCACGGTTGCCTGTCATCCGGTTGTTTTATGTTCTCTTTCAGTTCTTCCCTAGTAATTTCCGTCCAGCTACACGTGTGTCTTATAACTCGGGTGTGACGAATCGCTGTATTATGCTCGACTTCCTTCGTTAAGTTCACACGCTGATGGCGGTCCCTTTCCTGGTAATGAACATCTGCTCTACAGCTCTCCTGCATACTCCTTACTTTTGCTGGTAAACAAGTTCCCCGCTGTGTCACTATGCGTGGCCATTTGTTCCTATAACGTCCGTTTGTATCTTGCCTTTGCGGAATCTATCTCATCCATGTGTAGTCGCTAAACTCCCACGTGTGGATTGACAAATACTTGCGTCGCCCTCTTATACGTTTTCTCGGAAATTTTCCAAGAAGACGTAGTCTTTTGTCTCTCTGTTATTGCAGTTTATTCCCATGCCGTTCACTTATGTCAAACATCTGCTGTCGCCGAGGCATTGTCTTCCTTAGCGGAGCCTGTTTCGTCGCTAACGTGGCGCACGTGTTATTGTCTGACGGCGGCCGGTTGGCTACAACATACATCACTTTTGACAGTCGACACTCGCTACTGTTCCCTTTTACGCAAAAAAAATTCCTTTACAAAATTGCTTTACAGAGGTTTAGTTTATTCCAGAAAAGTGTGCGTATGAAAATTGAAATTGTATTTGGAAAAATTAAAAGGCAGACTGTACCGAAATATATTTTAATCTTTAGGTTTCTGAAAGATTATTAGAAATAATCGTACATACTCAGTGGCGAAGCGTGCACTTCCGTGATTTGTAAGCGGATAAATAACACTTGGTTTCTCTCTCTCCCTCCTCTTCAAAATTCAACATATTTGACTTAACTCCAGCCATGCATGTATCGTAGAGCCTGTACATCTGTTTACAGAAAATGAAGGGAGGAAAAATATTTGTTAAATAACCACAACACACTGTACTTACAAAAATATTAAATAACTTATTATAAAACTCAAAAATTATTAGTAATTTTTACAAAAACTATGTACAACTCCTTTTTATCGATTGAATGTGAATTCTAGACGTCTTGATTTTTTAGCAGCAAATAAATCGATAACGTTTTGTGAAAGTTCGTCTGCTTTTTCATTACCGATAGAAGTTTTTTTTAATAGAAATCACTGAAAGTGCAGACAGTCCGCTTTCACCGTGGGAGTTTCGGAGGTTTGTTTAAGGATGAGAACGCTCTTTCCGATGTGACCGGAATCTAACTATTAGCTTTGCGAGTTTAAGCACTTGAGGTAGAGTATCACAAAGATCAGATACTTATAAATATTTAAGTAAGTCTGGCACACTTTTCTGGCAGAAGTCTTTGTCTGAATAAATAACAGAAAGCTCACTTCGCAGCCACGCTAGTTAAAAAAACTGTCCATATGACTTTTTCAGACAGGTAAAGTGTTGTTCAGGAAATGTCGAACAAACTGAGGAATTTATTAGTTTTGCATCAGAAAACCTATCTTTCATTTTTGATTTGACTGTGTCTCATAGTGACTCTTTCGTATGAGTCGTTTTTATCATAAGAGATATCATCAATTCGCATTCTTTTACTGCGATGGCAGGATTCCTGACAACTGACCAAAAGTTATCAAAATTATTACTCATTTGGTTCATTAAGAAGTCTCCAGTCTTTTTTTAGACAGTATCCTATGTCCTATGTCTGACTTTTTTTAAACACATCAAAAATTATGTCGGCTTGAGGAAGAATAGAAGCGAAAATAATAAGCAGAAAGTTGAAGTCAAAGTCCTTAAGAGTAGCGAGAAAGCGTCTTGCTTCATAGTATGTTTCACTGTACTACTCATGTCCGTTTTCAATTATGGATTCAAAGAGACAGATAATATTGTCTTTACTTTCGAAAACAGGTTGCACCAGCCTACTGTTGTAATTCCATCTTGTGGGTGCCACCGTCGGAAACCTTTTTCCCGAGATACTCGGGAAGCAATCTGACTCTATGATAATGCATGCCTTTTTCCGACATTGTGCAGTTTACTTAAGTCAGTAAATCCAGTCTTAGTCCGATTGGTAGACCTCTCTGTCGAGAAGAGAAGACATGGCCAACAGTACAATTTTGCCAATGTTTTACAACCGCACAACCACGTGAACGAAACGTAATTTTGTTGTTTCAAATGCCGAGTACAATTTTGGCTTTAGATTTTAAATTAGGCGTCCAGTGTGTAGGTGTACATTTTGAACTATGATTAGTTTGTAAAAGATCTAGCACTGAATGGCATTATTAATAATTCTTCAATAACACAATTACACTCACTGACGCACGAGAAAGAAGTTCCTGCAACAATATCACAGTAAACTGTAAAAATAATCACAAGCTATTGAAACAGACATTTTCGCAGAAACACAGTCCAAATTTTGATACAACTAAACAACGAACACGCGATTACTATCTTAGGCACTGTGAGCAGGCAGGCTTCCCCCACCACCAGCATCACTTTTTCCACGGTACCACGGTCTACTACGGAAGTGGGGGGGCAATGACCGTGGTTAGCGCTGAAGACGCGGCACAGTCAACAGCGTAGACGGAAAAAACTTTTTATTCGAAATCTAAGTGAAACTTCGAGCCTCCTGGTGGTCTAGTGCCTAGCGCAGGCGCTTGATGCGCTCGTGGTCCCGGGTTCAATTACCGGCGGAGGCTCCGTACGGCTTGCACTCGAAAAGAAGGAAAGAGGAAACTAAATATCGAAAAGAGGAAACTCGAAAAGAGGAAAAATTTTTTTCCTCGAAAAGAGTGTAGTCACCAAAGTTCATCCTTCCTAGAAAAGAGTGTAGCGTCTCACTCCTTTTCCCCCTTTTTTTTCCAATACAGTCCGATGTTATCTCACCACTGATGTTTTCAATATTAACGCTGAATTTATTGCCCGTTATTTTGAAACTACGAATCCATTTTACATACTTCCTACTAATTAAATAATTAGAATAACATTCATTTACATGTTCTACATCTATAAAAAATTTTGAAATAGAGTAATTTTGTTGCTAATTAATTATCCTTTTCTATTCAATTAAGTTTTAATATGCATGACTCATAACTAATCTACAAGCTAATCTTATAATTCATTGAAAACCGTTCTACCAATTTGGTTACACAAAAAAAAACAATAATTCTACGTATGAACATCTTAATCACCTACTCTTTTCATTTATTCTTGGTTATTTTTCCCAAAAATTATGTTACAATTAAGATTATACTACTTTTTACATGTCTAAACATCAATAAGGTAATTCCTATACATTCTTTTCAAGTAATAATTAAATGTTAACTTACTTTAACAACATCTCATTTCAACTTAATAAAACCTTATTTACATTTCCCTTTTAATTCGAACTTAATTAATACATGTATTAATACTCTTTTGTTTCATAACTTTCAATAAAATCTTTACGATTACTTAATTTATACAAAATGACTTTCAATATTCGTTGTAAATTCTAGCACTTTATGGCTAATTAATTCGTAGGACTAAGTAAATTTCCTTGTTTACATTCTTCTATGAATTTCTATTCTATCATGTATATTATTTAAAGTCTTAACATGAAACACAAAACAATTTATTTATTTATTTTATTTTATTTTATTTTATTTTTTACTAATTAGTCTCTGGTTTTCGTTACTAACTACAGTAAAATTACATAAATTTTGACTTTATTACAAAGACAATTCTATCACTTAGCTAAGCAAACTTGAATGGTCTGTTTCGTTACCATTAGAGGCATAACGTATTCCCCTAGACTCTTCTCACTTAGCCGATGAGTAATTTGTCTTGTACGTATATTAAGTAGCATGTATCTATGTCCTTTCCTGAAGTTATTTTATTTATTATTCTCCATGTAGATTTCTACTTTTAACCTTTTTCCTTCTTAGAATGATATCCCTTTAATTGTCTTATGTTGAACTTGCCGCGGACGTTTTGCTCATCGCTGCATTCAACTAAGATATATGTAGCCTTCCCCAAGATCTGTTTCACCTTATAGGGTCCACTATATAATTCACAAAATTTATCGATTTTCTTTTGCATAGCGTCGGATTGGCAATATGTCCTTACCAATACTAAATCTCCCATCTTAAATTTAGTGGTTTTGTTATCTTCGTTCACTTTTTTCACGTGTTTCTCTCTCTTCAGCTTCATCTTTACGAAGATCTGATGATTGTCTGGTATACTATGTTCTAGTACTTCCTGGTTAAGATATTTTTCCCAAATGAGCGTTGGTCTCCTCCCGAACTGAGCTTCGTATGGTGTTAACTCTATAGTGTCATGGTATGTTTCGTTAATGCAGCTCTCTATCGTGGCAATAAATCGTGACCACTTTGTGTGTTGATCGGCGACGAATATTCGGAACATGTTTCCCAATTGTCGGTTTATGCGTTCTGCAAGGTTGGTGCACGGGTTACGTATGGCAGTGTACTTCGGTTGTATTTGAAGTTCACTCAGTCCTCTTATCCATTGTTTCGAGGTAAATTGCGTCCCGTTGTCCGTTAATATAGCTTTTTGTTTTCCAATATCTTCAATATATTGTCGAACTCTCCTAAGAGTCGCGGCCGGTGTTGCCCTTCTCAACGTGTACAACTTCACGAACTTGGTAAAGTTATCTATTATGCCGAAGATGTATCTCACGCCAACCGTCGATATTGGTAACGGTCCATAATAGTCACCGCTAACGAGTTCCCCTTTCTCCGTTGGTAAGATTGGTTTAGTTCCTCCAAACAGGTTTCTATTGTGGCTATCTTTGTACCGTTGACATTTGTCACACGTTTTTACGTATTCCTTGATTTTCTTTGACATTTTGTCAAATGTGAAATATTCTTGTAGCAGCTTGGTGCATTTTTTTACTTTCTAAATGACCATACATCTGATGTATTTCGGAGATGATTTCATCTGTAATACTCTCTGGCACATATAATTTCTATTTACTCTTACACTTCCTATACAATTTATCATCAACATATTTATAAAATTTACACATATCATTTTCATTTCTATTATTTACATTATCTATTATAGGTCCTAACTTCGTATCTTTCTTTTGGAATTGTCCCATATCTCTTATCATATTACTTACATCTTTATTCATTCTTATAGTTACGTAATTAATTTGGTACTCGAAGTTGTCATCTATTTGGTCTTCTTCCGCTACGTCCTCTGGATACCGGCTGAGTATGTCGGCCACTAAATTTTCTTTACCTTTGCAATGAAGAATATTGAAGGATATTCCTGTATGCTAAGAATCCACCTAGTTATTCTAGAGTTGTTTAGATGACATTTCTGCATGAAGGTGAGCGCTTTGTTATCAGTTATTATAGTTAACGGTTGACCCAAGACGTATATTCGAAACTTCTCTAAACATCTAACAATACTTAACAATTCCTTTTCCGTCGTGAAATAGTTCTTTTCTGCACCTTTAAAAGTTTTACTAGTGTAAGTAATAACACCCATATTCCCCTCTTCATCCAACTGATACAGTTGCCTCCATACGCGAAATTACTTGCGTCACATTGAAGGAAATACCGTTGGTTGATTTTCGGAAATTTTAATATTACTGTCTTGATAAATAAATAGTTCACTTCATTGAAGCATCGGTCTAGTTCTGTTGTCCATATAAACTTCTTACCTTTCTTCAATAAGTCCAGCAATGGTTGAGTAGTTTCCGCGTATTTTGCAGCAAATCTATTATAAAAGTTGGTCAATCTCAAGAATCCTTTTAATTGTTTCTGGTTTCTCGGAACTGGGAAATTTCTGATTGCAGCTACCTTTTCTTCCGTTGCTTGCACTCCATCCGTAGTTAGGCGATACCCAAGATATGCGATTTCTTAACGAAAGAACTGCGATTTCTCGAGGTTAATCGTAAGGTTTGCTCTGCGTAGATTGTTCAATAATAGATTTAAATGTATAAGATGCTTCCTGATGTCGTTTGAGTAGCAAAGGCAGTCGTCAACATAGATGATAGTATTTTCTTGCACCTTATCTTCAAGTGCCATGTCTAATCCTCTCGTCAGAGCGGCAGAACTGGTGCTTAATCCAAATGGCGTGACGGTGTATCTGTAGCATTTCCCTTCATACATGAAAGCGGTGTAATCGCGACAACATTTCTTTAGTGGCACCTGCCAAAAACTGCTAGTTAAATCCACCGTGGATAGGTACTTCATACTTCCACACCTTGCTAATATTTCATGAATGGGAGTTGGTCCTTCATAATCGGGGTTGGTGACACTATTTATTTTTCGAGCGTCCAAGCACAACCTGACGTTCTTCTCTTTCTTTATTACGGTGACCATTGGATTGATATATGGGCTATTTCCCCTTTCAATTACACCGTGTTTCAACATATTGTTGATTTCGGTATCAACCTTTTGCTTGTATGCAAGCGGAATTGGCCACCCGCGTTGGAAATAAGGCGTGTTGTCCGTTACTTTAAATTCGTGTTCATAACATTCCATTCTCCCTGGGCTCTCCCGAAATAAACTCTTATTCTTCGTTAAGATTTCTATAAGATTCTCTAGTATTTCTTCATCTACACCTGTTATGTTGTCAAATTTTTCATTTATCTTCTTCATTATTTCATCCTCTTCTTCTTCTTCCACTACCTCCATGTGTACGATGGGTATGCTGAAATTATGTTCTTTCTCTCTTCCTTTAAACTCGACGACACCCTTCTCCACGTCAATTAAACACCTTCCATCTTTCAGAAAGCTAATGCCTAATATACAATTTCTAATTAAATTTGGAATAACTAAAAACACACAGTCCATCTTGACCTCGTTAATATAGATTTCACATAAAATTTGTTTCCGTATTAGTTTAGATTTACTCCCTACTGCACTAATAATCAGCGTATTCGTCATGCTTATTTCTTCATAAGGTTCTAAATATTGTTTATTTTGATTAAACCATTCCTCGGACAACCCATTAATCGCACTACCCGTGTCTACTAAGGCAGCAACTGAAATATTATTATTGAATTTAATTATTATTTCCGGACATTTAGATATCCGTTGTTCTAATTTTATTTCGTCTTCAAAAATCAACTCATGTCGTATGCTATGTAAGAGTATGCTAGTTTCGTAAAGTCGGTTACTAGTCGTTATTCCGGCTATCTCTCTGTTTGGTTGGGTTAATTTTTTTTTATCTTTGTCGCCCCCTTTCCCAGCTGAGGTCGACGCACCATTGTTTACGAATTCTATGGAGTTTACGAATTGTCGGTCACTCGGTCGGGCAAACCCCTTCTCGTTGACGTTTTCACTTTTTTTGTTAGCCCAAGGTTGATGTTTCCACCCGACTCCCTTGTTTTGAAACGGTCGTGAGGAATTTGTCACACCCCCATTACCGCGGTCGTTCACCTTTTCGTGAGCTGTTACGTAGTCGCTTTCTCTGTTTGTGCGTCGGTTTGTCGTTGCATATTCCGAAATCAATGACTCGAGGTTTTGAATGGAATTTGTCCCCATTGTCACTACTGCGACCTCAATTTCTTTACCATAATAAGGAGCGATTTTCTTAATCAGCTGACGATCAGTGATAGCTGGTGTCAGTTGGCGGCTTTCAAGTAACTTAAGTTCCATGTATTGTATCGCATTTAAGTTGCCTTTCCAATTAAACCGGCCGAATTCCAGGCTGTCTCTGATCGCGTCCTGTCTTTCTTCTCACCAACACTTTTGTGTGAAGACGTCTTTAAATTCTTTAAAATTATGAATTTCATCTCGAATCACCCTCCACCAAATCGCGGCGTCTGCTTCTAAATGACGTCCGATACATTTGACATCATCACTTGGGTAAAACGTGTTCTGCAGTTCAGTCAATTCCTTGAGGAACTCTATGGGATACCGGTCTGTGCCGTTGTATTTTAATTCGCTGTTATGAGACCCACCTGATCTTGCGATCGTTCCGACTTTGGCGTTGGCTAATTGGCGTTGTAGTCTTTCTTGTCCTTCTTTAACACTGGTAATGAGATTCTTAATTCTTCTATTCGCGTTTCCTTTACTTTATCTTTCTCATTGATTTTCTGTTCAGTCGATCGTTGTCTGTTGTCCACTTTTACGATCTTCTGTTTTAAAGAGTTAACGGCTTCTCCTTGTTCTCGCTGTTGTTGTTCTAAGTTGTTCAGGATTACTCCCTTTAATTCTTCATTCTTGTTGTTAGTTTCTTGTATATGTGTGTCTATTTTGTTATTTATTTGATCTACTGTCTTCTGTGTACTATTAATTGCCTCTTGCCACTCCTGTCGGTCCTTCTCTCTTAATTCTTTACTTTCTTTGGTATGTCTTTTTATTTCATTCTTCAATTCTTTCATTCCACTTTCATTCTTTTTCTGTAACTCGCTAATTTTCTTTTCCCATTTCTTGGCGTGTTCTTGCAATTCTACTTTTATTTTTCCAATCTGTTCTTCATTCTGTTGTTTCTGTTTCTCTCTCATTCTTTCACTTAATTCTTCATTCTGTTGTTTAATAAACTCTAGTAACAATTGAAAATTCATCTCGCGAGGTGCTACCGTTTGTCCCTCCGCCCTGCTTGTCCGTCAGCGCTGGTGTTATCACTCTGCGTCGTATTTTCATCTAGTCCTTCGACGCCTAACTGGTTGTTCACGTCGAACTCTAGACTCTCTGAATGATAGGTTGCCATTTTCGCGCGACTTCGCGTAATCATTCAAGTTAGCTTAAGCTAAGTCTACTTCACTACTATCTACTTATTTCTAACAAATACTTATTAACACTGCCTGTCCTCAACCTACTCAATAACAATAATTATTACTTATTAATTGATAATATAGAATATGAAACTATCACTTGTGAAACTTACTTGTTTTTTTTTCTGGAAAGAAAAGCAAGTAAGGTTTACAAGTGAAAGTTCTATATTCGATATTATGTAGTACTGTGAAAAAAAGAAAAAAGAAGATGAACAATCAAAACAATTAGTAATTGAGCATCGCGTTGGGCGCCATATCCAAATCTATAATTCTGCTAATTTAATTAATTGTTGATTAATTAAATTTTAATTAATTAATTTTATTTATTAACTGCTGTTTTATTGATTTGTTAATAAAGTGTTGAGTGTTGATGATAGTTTTCGTAAGCCCCTCGTCCGGAAGCCACATCTAATTGTATTAATTTTACTATGTTAATTAATACACTCACTTATTACTCAAATAATAAATTTTGATCGAGCCACACATTGGTGTGCCATATGCAAATGTATTTATATTTAAGTATATGCAAATATATTAATTGAATTTATCTATCGTTATTATTATCAATTGATTGATTATTTATTGATTTGTAATTCAAATATAACTATAACTTTATTTTTTGTCACACGTTCGTACATCATATGCAAATGTGTAATCTAATGTCTTGCTAATCAAGTATAATTATGAATCCTTGTATATTAAACTTACTTTGGGCATGACAATGCTATCACTGCTTACTTCCATGCATTGGGTGCCGTTGGTGTCATCGTACGTCTACCTAAGTAACTGTTATTAATTAGGTTAATAATAATGATACGACTCGAACACCAGAAATCTTCGTTAACAACAATAATTTATTTAGATACTTAGAAATCAATTTCAAATTCTGTAATTAAATTTAGCATTACTACACAATACTGTAGGATGCATTATATGCTAAATCGTCTATTACTTCTCTAATACCTTATCTATTAATTGATTAAGTATTTAATTAATAATCTACTCTACATATTACAAAGTACTCTAATTCATGGATTCATATTTTCATACTCATTCTTTCTGAGTTCTACGATCCGGTTTTGCTCAAAAGAATTTAAATAAATTTTCTAATTAACTCAGTGGTATGTTCTTTGTGAGTAACAGGACAGTGGTTACTTAACCTAATAATACATAAATGGTTTACTTGGAGTACGTATCCAAATCAAACGGCGATTATCTGCGAAGCTTTTCATTCTCCTGCGAGTCCCAGATTGCTGATGGCTTGATAGATCCTCTCCTCATCGTTTTGAATCTACACTTTTCACTCTCACTGAAATCTGCACTACAATATTTTGTTTCGCACTCGTTTAGAATATGCTCTTTAACGAAAGTTATTTATTGGGGTCATTCGGGTTTGATTTATTTGTCTCATGACCCTTTCACGTGAGGTTTTACCCTTACACTTTGTTCACGAACATTAATAGTTAATACTTTGTTCAATTAACACGATCGTTCCACTTACGATTCGTTTCATCACGAGAATTGAAGTGTTTATTTGATACAAATGACGTATTAATTCATTACGTGATTTCGATATTTAGTTCATGTCACCGAATTCCCTTTCACGTTTAAGTACAATGTCTCTACTATCTTAAGGAATTTTGATTGTCTTAACGCGATTCGTTAGTACATAAACTTTGAATTGTAAGTAAGTCCTTTTAAGTTTTTATTTCTTTTCGTGCATTACGGTATGGCGATATATTATTAATATGTTATCACGCACTTTTCGATTCGTCAGTATATTAATGTATTGCAAAGTCTGAGTGAAGTCAATTCAACATTGTCTTAACATCTGACTCCCACAATTTAATTAACTCTCTCAATACATGAGTAAGTTCAGCAATTAATCCACTAACTCCATTCATTTTACTAACCCAATTTCGACATACTAACAGTTTTACATAAATACTGACTCACCCCCGAACAGACTAACTGCTTGAATGAGTCATTTTAATACCGTTCAACTAACTTTTGTTAATTTACTGAAAAAAGACTGGTCTTGAATAACTGTTCACTTTTGAATAACTAATTAACGACTGTTTCTTAATAACTCTACAACTGATGACCAACTTCTGACTAACTGATCACTTATTAACTGCTTGAATGACCCTTAATAACTGCCCTCTGCTCTTCGCCAATACTTATTTTTATGTCTGGAGTTCCACGACCATTTCCACATCTCGTGTACTCTTCCCACCATCTACGTCCTTATTGGTTTTTCGTCTATGATTCTGCGAAGACTCCTCCTTGATTCTCGAGCTAGTCTTCTGCCTACTTCCTCATTCGTTCTTCACCCTCGTTTCCATGGTGATGTCTTCTCAACAACCCGCCTTTTCCGAACTCTCGTTCGTGGTAGGTCACTCTAGACCCCTCCTTTAAATTCTCGCTGTTTGCTCCTCCTTCACCGTATGACGACGGACCTACTTTCACGGTTGCCTGTCATCCGGTTGTTTTATGTTCTCTTTCAGTTCTTCCCTAGTAATTTCCGTCCAGCTACACGTGTGTCTTATAACTCGGGTGTGACGAATCGCTGTATTATGCTCGACTTCCTTCGTTAAGTTCACACGCTGATGGCGGTCCCTTTCCTGGTAATGAACATCTGCTCTACAGCTCTCCTGCATACTCCTTACTTTTGCTGGTAAACAAGTTCCCCGCTGTGTCACTATGCGTGGCCATTTGTTCCTATAACGTCCGTTTGTATCTTGCCTTTGCGGAATCTATCTCATCCATGTGTAGTCGCTAAACTCCCACGTGTGGATTGACAAATACTTGCGTCGCCGTCGTATACGTTTTCTCGGAAATTTTCCAAGAAGACGTAGTCTTTTGTCTCTCTGTTATTGCAGCTTATTCCCATGCCGTTCACTTATGTCAAACATCTGCTGTCGCCGGGGCATTGTCTTCCTTAGCGGAGCCTGTTTCGTCGCTAACGTGGCGCACGTGTTATTGTCTAACGGCGGTCGGTTGGCTACAACATACATCACTTTTGACAGTCGACACTCGCTACTGTTCTCTTTTACGAAAAAAAAATTCCTTTACAAAATTGCTTTACAGAGGTTTAGCTTATTCCAGAAAAGTGTGCGTATGAAAATTGAAATTGTATTTGGAAAAATTAAAAGGCAGACTGTACCGAAATATATTTTAATCTTTAGGTTTCTGAAAGATTATTAGAAATAATCGTACATACTCAGTGGCGAAGCGTGCACTTCCGTGATTTGTAAGCGGATAAATAACACTTGGTTTCTCTCTCTCCCTCCTCTTCAAAATTCAACATATTTGACTTAACTCCAGCCATGCATGTATCGTAGAGCCTGTACATCTGTTTTCAGAAAATGAAGGGAGGAAAAATATTTGTTAAATAACCACAACACACTATACTTACAAAAATATTAAATAACTTATTATAAAACTCAAAAATTATTAGTAATTTTTACAAAAACTATGTACAACTCCTTTTTATCGTTTGAATGTGAGTTCTAGACGTCTTGATTTTTTAGCAGCAAATAAATCGATAACGTTTTGTGAAAGTTCGTCTGCTTTTTCATTACCGATAGAGGTTTTTTTTAATAGAAATCACTGAAAGTGCAGACAGTCCGCTTTCACCGTGGGAGTTTCGGAGGTTTGTTTAAGGATGAGAACGCTCTTTCCGATGTGACCGGAATCTAACTATTAGCTTTGCGAGTTTAAGCATTGAGGTAGAGTATCACAAAGATCAGATACTTATAAATATTTAAGTAAGTCTGGCACACTTTTCTGGCAGAAGTCTTTGTCTGAATAAATAACAGAAAGCTCACTTCGCAGCCACGCTAGTTAAAAAAACTGTCCATATGACTTTTTCAGACAGGTAAAGTGTTGTTCAGGAAATGTCGAACAAACTGAGGAATTTATTAGTTTTGCATCAGAAAACCTATCTTTCATTTTTGATTTGACTGTGTCTCATAGTGACTCTTTCGAATGAGTCTTTTTTATCATAAGAGATATCATCAATTTGCATTCTTTTACTGCGATGGCAGGATTCCTGACAACTGACCAAAAGTTATCAAAATTATTACTACTCATTTGGTTCATTAAGAAGTCTCCAGTCTTTTTTTAGACAGTATCCTATGTCCTATGTCTGAGTTTTTTTATACACATCAAAAATTATGTCGGCTTGAGGAAGAATAGAAGCGAAAATAATAAGCAGAAAGTTGAAGTCAAAGTCCTTAAGAGTAGCGAGAAAGCGTCTTGCTTCATGGTATGTTTCACTGTCTCACTCATGGCCGTTTTCAATTATGGATTCAAAGAGACGAATAATATTGTCTTTATTTTCGAAAACAGGTTGCACCACCTATTGTTGTAATTCCATCTTGTGGGTGCCACCGTCGGAAATCTTTTTCTAACTTCTTGGTGAAGTGCAAATGATCTTTTTGACGACTTTTTAAAATATGCTGCAAGATCTGTTAGTGTAGAAAAAATAATTTACACGCTTTTATATTATCAACTGAATTTTTGAAAGAAGATTCCTCGAAACGGAAGCTCGTGTTTAGCCAAAGAACAAGTAGCATCAACTTAAACGTTAAATTAAACGATCTACAATATACTTATTACTTTTAACTTGCTCATTGCGTTTCTGTATGATAATTCTGTACTGCTCACTTAAGGAAAACTCAATTCTATTTGTTTTACCAAACTTTTTTAGAGCTACTCGGGAAGCAATCTGACTCTATGATAATGCATGCCTTTTTCCTACATTGTGCAGGTTACTTAAGTCAGTAAATCCAGTCTTAGTCCGATTGGTAGACCTCTCTGTCGAGAAGAGAAGACATGGCCAACAGTACAATTTTGCCGATGTTTTACAACCGCACAACCACGTTAACGAAACGTAATTTTGTTGTTTCAAATGCCGAGTACAATTTTGGCTTTAGATTTTAAATTAGGCGTCAAGTGTGTAGGTCTACATTTTGAACTATGATCAGTTTGTAAAAGATCTAGCACTGAATGGCATTATTAATAATTCTTCAATACACAATTACACTCACTGACGCACGAGAAAGAAGTTCCTGCAACAATATCACAGTAATCTGTAAAAATAATCACAAGCTATAGAACCAGACATTTTCGCAGAAACACAGTCCAAATTTTGATACAACTAAACAACGAACACGCGATTACTATATTAGGCACTGTGAGCAGGCAGGCTTCCCCCACCACCAGCATCACTTTTTCCACGGTACCACGGTCTACTACGGAAGGGGGGGGGAAATGACCGTGGTTAGCGCTGAAGACGCGGCACAGTCAACAGCATAGACGGAAAAAACTTTTTATTCGAAATCTAAGTGAAACTTCGAGCCTCCTGGTGGTCTAGTGGCTAGCGCAGGCGCTTGATGCGCTCGTGGTCCCGGGTTCAATTACCGGCGGAGGCTCCGTACGGCGTGCACTCAGCGTCGTGAAGCCGAACTGAGTAGGCGCTGAGATAACAGCGCCGCCTCCTGGCTGTGAATACCGCAACTAGCGGCTGGTGGCGCGTTGTACTAGCCATGCAACCGTCACATTGCACACAACAGCCGCGCGGTACGCCTTGGTCCGTTCAGGGACTGTTGAGCGGAGGTTAAAGTGAAACTTCGCGGCAAAATCCAAGGATGATCGTCACCGCGCTCTTGTGACACCGAAATTGGCGATCTTTAGGGAGAAATCTTAATCAATTTACCAATTCGCCAATTTCGGTGCCTCGAGAGATGCCTTCAATGGAAAAAACAGTGAACACATGCAAGAGCGCGGTGACGATCGTGTGCAGCGAACGCTTCACTTACATTTGGGTATGAAAAGTTTTTTCCTCGAATACGCACACGAATTCTGTTTACTTTAAATGCGCTTTGCATCCGCTACATTGATCGTATTTCATACAGAAAGCTCTGGGATTTAACATTATTTTAAAAGAAATCGGTAGTTTTAGCTAAAAAGTTTTATTTCTTTTACCAACCCTTTTTAAATTGTTAGCACCACTTACATAGGTTGTAAGGGTACATATCTTCAACATACATTCATGAAGCAACATGATAAGAATAAAATACTAAATGATTAACACTATGAATTAAAAGGGATGAGTCAGAGATAAAGGAATGGGTAGTTAACATAATTATGCGATCAAACAGATAAAGGTAATAATAAAAGTAAGCTCTGATAAGAGAAATGTAGCAAGCAACGAAGCAAACTCTGAAAACAATAGTACAATGCGATTTAACCAAAA
Organism: Magicicada septendecula; assembly: GCA_034769895.1. Classification (NCBI taxonomy): domain Eukaryota; kingdom Metazoa; phylum Arthropoda; class Insecta; order Hemiptera; family Cicadidae; genus Magicicada; species Magicicada septendecula. Next base: position 410,976,617 of record CM068368.1, on the reverse strand, counting down.
TAACCCAATAGATATGGTAAGTGAGTAGGTAGAACAAACCCCAACACCAGTGATAGAACAAATAAAGACAAATAAAATAATCAGAGGTAGACAAACAATACCAGAACACAAATAATAAAGCAAAAAATAGTAACAAGTATTATATAGAGTATGTAAACAAAAAGTACACTACCAATAGTAATTATGGGAAAACATTTGTTAATAGAATGTATGTATTATTAATAACCCTATCGTGAGAGAAAAGGTAGAACATAAAATTAAAAAAAATGACTATAAAACTGTGTTTTAAAACCCGATCCAAGAGTGAGAGATAGGTAGGAAGTGGTAACAATAAACAGTGAAGTGGTGGTAATATTAAAATAAACAACTTATAATTTTAAGGAAAAGAATAGTGACACAGTGTAACAAACCAAAACCATAACCAAATGGTGAATAAGAAAATAAGTGAATTGTGTTAAACTGTAAGAAACAGCATAGGTGTGAGGGAGTGTAAACCCCGAAGGTAGAAGTTTACAATAATATGTTTGTATTTATATATAAGTAAGGAAGGTATAAGGAGATGAATAGTATGAACATTTTAATTAATGACATACAAGATAATAATTGTATTTTTTTAATAAGAAGGAGTTATTTCTATGTTATGAAGAGTATTAACATTTTGAGTAATGACATACAATATAATAATTGTATGTAATAAGAAAGAGTATGGCTGAACAACATACAGACCATCAAGTTATTTATATGTTATGTTTTGTTAATAGATTTAAGTTAAATAGATATGTGAGAAATGGGAGTAGCAGTAAAACTAATAATGACATAAAAAGTAACAAACAACAAATTAATAAATATAATATAAATAGAAAGTAAAATATCAGATAGGAAATAATTTGGTAAAAGTATAATAACTTGAATAAATTGTAAAACAGTTCAAAGTAATTCAAAAGCCAATAAGCACGAATGCAAATAAGCAAACCATATGTGTTTAGTAAATAATGTTTAAATAGAGCAAATTAAGAAATTCCAAGATGTTGCAGTTTAGGCCTATCAATGACATAGCTGTATAAGTTCAGAAAACCAATAATAAAAAATTGAATACTATACTTAAATGATATGACCAAATAAATTATGTAATTACAATTAAATAACCAGAATAACATGTCAGAATTGTGATAAATAGTATAAATAAGTAAAATATGTATTAAAATAGAATTATCAATTTTGTACAAAAACATTAGTACAGAGCCTAGGCCAGCCTTATGAGATGTCAAATTGATCATTGAAAGAAAATAGGGACATCTATATTAATATTTCAAGCATTGGAAATATCTCCAAGGAAAAAATAACATTTATAAAATATTTATTTATTTTGAACAGAAAACCAGGATTTATAACAATAGTTTCAAATGTACTTAACCAATCAGAGTCAAGCCGGTTACCATAGAAACAGAACGTTATTATAATTTTGACCGTTAGGTAACGAGATTCCATTATTAACAATTCAGAGGTATAGACGCTATACTGATGCGGACCTTTTAAAAAGCAAATAAGTAAAAAGATCAAAAAGAAATGAAACCAAATTGAATACCCGAAGTAAACAAGAGTTCCAGCAACACCAGGAGGAAGAATAAACGAAGTTACAAGATTGATAAATAACAAAAAATTGTAATAAAAGAAACAGACGCGAACGAAGACGACAACCCTATCTTTGAGATTTGATGAATGCATTAACAACAACGAAGAAACCATTGATGATCGATAACACTAACACCGTGATTGTGTTAAGTATAAATTAAATTATAATTAATTAAAAAAAACTAAAACTGACCGACTTTTCTCACAATAGAAAACTCTCACTATGAACTTGGAACACCTATTTCTTTCAAGGATTAATGAAAAATATTTATGAACACCTGAAGTAACTATAAGATAACCTATGTATAAAACGATAACACTGACACACACTTTTAACACCACAGAGTTGAATTTAATGTAAGCCTCTTTCATATCTAAGTACCACAATTGTAAGGTGATGTACTTTATTTAAACATCTTGTTCTAAACTTTTTTTCATACTCAAAAGAATTCATTAGCAATTTAATTTGTATAAATAAGAAGATACGGCGACCATCATGTCGTCAAACTAACTTTGTGCTGCCACCCTTATAAAGATATTTTTTCACAGTGCACTATGTTATGACAGTGTAATTTATGTATTATTATATGTTTATCTAGTTAATAGTAATTATAAATATTTATTAGTATTGAGTATGAAGCAGAGACAAAGTAATGCCTCATATAGAAATTTTTGTAAGTAATTTAGCTAAGGCGACAGACCGGCGACAGCCAACAATAACTGTAACTTCCTAAAGTCATAAACTAGAGGAAACGCATTGTTCGCGAGAAAAACTTAAAGTATCAGATACCGTTAGTTTTTGACAAATGTTAACCTTGAAAGTACAAAGGCAACCACTCCTAAAATACTTGTTTAGCGGGTGTAAAACAGCGTCAGTTTCAGTAGCGAGACCACGTGCTGAAATCGGAGCCCTCGCAACTTAAAAAACCAATGACAGAACGCGTGCCTTGTGAGCGCCAATTTTTTAAGGCTCATGAGTGGACGAATTCAAAGTTCCCGGTCAGGAAACCTGCCCTAAGCCTATCAGGGAAATTTGAGTAGGACAGGAGGGAATAGAGACTTGGTACTGATTATAAATATTACCTCAAGCGCGCCCGATCTCTCTCTTAGTTAATTTCTCAGCTTAGAGTCACGTATATCTGAAGTCGTGTTAAATACAAGCGTGTTAAATATCAAATAAAATGTAAAGACACTTATAGTGATATTTACTATTTAAAGTCATGAATTAGATTAATAGTTCGGGAAAGACAAAGTGAACTTACATTACAGTTTAAATAATAATTGATGGTGTATTAGTCAAATCACTCTATAATCAAAGAGTAAGTGAAAGCGAAATGGAGGTAGGAAGAGAGTCTTCAACGCGAGTGACAATTTAAAACAGTGCGAACCTGAAGCAAGAAGAAGTGTTATTTAATTAGTGATATTTGAACGATAAACAACTAGTATTATTTTCTTGTGCGCGTCAGTCGTGTGCGATAATTAAAAAGTACGGTATGTGTGTAAGATCAGCGAAAGTGAAAGTGAGTTTATTAAAAGCAGAGTATGTGTAATGTATAGTGATAAATAACCACGCAATTCAGCGGAGATCCGGAATGGATAAACTCTTAACAAGTAAACTCTAACATTTCTCTATACCCATTTATTAGAATATATCAAATGTAGTAGAATCGTCTATATACCATAAAATCCTGTCTCATTTTAAAAGAACTTACGCGTAGCTGCATGCTAAATTAAAATTACCTCTTATGACTTTAGAAAGGCATTATTTATTAGTATAATTCAAATTTGAGATTTTATTTGCATTAATTTAAATTTTATGGTCATAACTGAAGTTGAATATAAATACATATATTAATCTTACTTATAGATTTTGATGATTATTGAGATGCTTAACGAATAATGAATATTTGATTGATATATTTTATGTTTAATTGTAATCTCTTCTATGAATATTTGATTCTTATATTTATGTATGTCATATGTTTATCCTATCAAGTTAGATTATTTGATTAATTTATGATTTAGGAAGAACCAAGTAAATTAAATGGCATGTAGTTATAATATGAAGTAGTTGGTTAAGTGAGTTAAAGCGTCTGTCGACAATATAAGCAATATACCAATGTATTTATCGATTTCTATGATTCTTAATGATAATTAAAATATCTTAGCATCCAAACTACATTGTTTTTTTTATTCAAAAAACACCCTGAGATAGTATACATCTCTGGCGCCCAGCAACTTTACACATTATATTAATATTAATATTTCCATATTAAGTAAACATATTTACATAAAAACAAAGAAACGCCAGGAAAACGGAACGAGACTTTCGTTTATGTAACATTTGGTCGCCCAAAACGTGGAGCGAAAAAGCAAATGTATTACCCTGCTCTCTGCTGAGTAAAAAATTAATTTATTGCCGAGGCTAAAAGTTATTATAATGATCTCAATTGTACAATAATTATTGAAAATTAATGAGCTATCATGCCAAATAAATAAGTATGAATCTTTACTAGCTGTCCTGTAATTATTTCAAATGTATTATGTATGTTGTGTTCTGTAGCAGTGAATAGAATTATTTGACCAAATTTTATGTTGGCAACACGTCCCCCCAGACAAGCGAAATTCGAGTTCCCGCCAGTCTGCGAGTAATTCGAATTATTCATCACAGTACCATAAACAAACTGATATTGAAACTTTTAATTGTTTTTCTGGAAAACAATTTGGCGCCTATCGGGAAGAAAAAAACAGTGAGTAAGGACAGGTAAGGACTAACAGACAACAACAAGATTCGGGACGGCTTATTAGCGCGTTCGCGATCACCATCATCAGCGACAGCTTTATCACAAATTAACACAGAATACACGAATACGTTTACAACAAGGTATATGGACGCTTCGCCCCTGTACATATTATTTATTTACAAAAGTTAACAAACTTTTGTTGGTGGATTATAGACTTTTGTATAGAACTCAACTTGTTGCTTCCCGATAAGTGCTTTCGAAATTATTAGACTACTGACAACAAGCAACAAGTTGAATCTATACAGAAATAAAAACAGCGATTTAATAGTTTTGATTTTACTTTATGTATACGTAAAGATATTTTTGTTCTCCCTGTAAAGTTATAAACAAATATCGTCGGTCGGGCATCAAACTTTAATAATCAATATTTGTACAACTACATAAACGGTCACTCTACTGATCCAGTATTTGTACAATACACTATACTTTCTTATCTCTTATGTTTCTTAACAAGTGGTGTTAAAAACGTTGTGTTATTCTGTTCATGAGGGAATTACTTACAGTAATAAATTTTGATCTGTATACTTTAATTTGGCCCCTTACAGATCAAACAGAATTCTGGGTGCGCCACTGAACATAGGTTTGCACATAAAATGAGACCGTGAGTGCTTGTGTTTTACTGGAAACTCATTCACAAAATCGTACTGTATTTTCGCAGAAAATACAAGTATGTTGATGCCGTTAAAACATCTATCGGAATACGTACAGGTTCATAATCTTCGACATTCAAAACATAATAAAATAATTTAGTGACCTTCGTAGAGATTGAATTTGTTGGAGTGTGAGAAAATCGGTATTTTTACATGTTAAAAGAACAGGATCCGAACACGGAAGAACTGTGTAGCATCTACAACCAATTTTTTTTCATTAAACTGTATTCAAGTAAAGGTGAACTGTCGCTTGCTGCTCTGTAAGTGGTTTATTGTTCATAGCGCACCGCCATTAATATTCATAAGCCTAATGAACGTGTCTCTCACATTATCCCTTGTTTAACTGGCGTTACGTTTTCGCGCGCGCGCGCGCGCGTGTGGCACTATGTGCACAAGTAGATGACGGCTGTTTCCAAGGTGACGTGAACTAGCCTTAACTACGATAACTTATTGAGTGAGGATGGGATATTCTGTGTATTACTGGCCAAGAACGGTTAGACTTATTTCATCTTGAAAACTAATTTCAACTTTTCAGCTTTACTACTGGAGTAAATGATTTCTTCGTGCAATTATTTACTTGAAAAATGTAGCCGTCTGCAACTGGTTTAACTAAAGGGAACTAAAAACTCCTCCTCTTAAAATAAGACGCCATTTGCGAATGTTTATTAAAAACATCGAAGAAATGTTGAGCTGTAATTAGTATACTAATTAGCTGTAAACAGCTGGAAGGGATGGCTTTATCGAGAGCCATTTATTCCTGATTTTTCGAATATCGTCCTCTTACATCTACCATTAAATTTAAATAAATTTGTCTGAACATTGTTTATGTAGGAGCAAAGAGAAATATTTTATATAGAAAACACTGTTTACAGTAATCTTATGTAAGGTGCAATGGTAAATCTACGTTTTCAGATTTTGTATATTTGACGAATAGGTTAATAATTTTTAGGTTCAAATGTATTTTCAATGAAAGCATTCAACGTTTTTCGTATTGTTTTATAACATACATCATTGCAACATAGAAGGTAGCTTAATGTTGTGTTAGAATATAATATTATAATTCTGGTAAAACTCGCATTTTCATATATACCTTGTATCATATAATTATCATAGAAGTTTCCTCATTGTAAGAAAAAGTCATATAATATTCCATTCTTCGTGAATCAGAAAACTGTTTGTAAAACACAGAACTTACAAAATTGTATAAATTGTTGCCACCGCCTGTCTTCCATGCAGCTTCAATGTATGAAATGAAGTTGCATGTCTGAACAACGTCAAGGACATCCTGGCATCCAAGAGTAATCATACACCTATAATCATTTATTTCGGCATATTGTCTGAAGACATGCATCTAACACGATTTGTCTCGTCGGTTCTGTAAGAAAAGCTGTTGTTTCAAACTCCTCACAACACTGAATTCTATTTTGAACTTTCTTTTACCAGTTCAAATAAAACTTTTCTAGCGTCTTAAAGGCGCTTACTCCTACACTGTCTTCTCACTGTGTATTACGAACCAAGAGAGTGAGACAGCTAACCCTTGGAAATATTAATTATGGTTCTTCAGGGCCGCTTAGTAATTGCTCTTGAAATTATGTCTCAGAAATGTATTTATTTTAATAATCGTGTATTAAATAAAGATAACGATCTAGACAGTTAAATTTGTTGTACATGTTCCAGTACTTCATTATCAACAACAGTATACATCAAAGTGTCGTAATCTTCTTTATTGAATATAATTGGTGAGAATATCTTCACTTGATGGCTATGATGAGGTATACTAATTTTTATACCGGACAAGATCAATTTTCAGTAATACATCAGCATATAAGAATGAAGAGACTGGACCCATTCTGTAGAAACTTGAGTAGATAACTGTTTAGTGTTGTACCCAAAATCAGTCATAACAAAATTAACTGTAATTCGGTCTATTATGAAAACGGAGATGGATTAGAGTGTGTAGAAATCATAGGTGCAACCTTTAATGTATTGTGTGACGACCGCAAAAAGTTTATGTAAGAGTCTATTTCATCCTATTTCGATTCAATTTAAAAGATATCTCAGACATAGAGTAGACCAATTGGGCCTTAATTAACTAATTATTCACTCGGAGAATGACACGTGGCATTCTCTTGCCTACTCTCGATTAACTTCGACTTCGATACGTAGCCTAATCAAAATAGTCATAATTAATAATTACGACTAATTCTGAAGTCCCATAACTAACAATTTATAAAAATAATAAAAATACACGTGTAAATACACAACTTTTTAAGACATGCAACAGATTACTTGAAAATACTCACTATTTTAAAATCGACACCAAAGTCGATAAAAGCATTGATGGGCAATAACCAAATGTACATACTGAGAATCATCACAAGACTGACCAGACTGTAAGTTTTTTCCTTCCTCCGACTCTTCGAATTTGTTCGTCTAAGCGTTTGTAATCTACACCTTCCGTAGTAGTTATCTGCGTCTTTATCCAACTTCGTTCACGTTCACGTTCACACACACACACACGCGCGCGCGCGCGCGCACATTTCAAAATGACACTTTTTCGTTACTTTTTTCCAGAGACCAACAGAGAATGTTTTTCCCCCATTCTTCTTCCGGCATCCTCTCTACAAGCGCCCACTCCAAAGTGCAATTTTTTAAATTTCTTGTTTTCAAAGATTGTGTTTCCACTTCTGCTACTTTTTTTCTATCCTAGGTCTATGTTTTCCTGATAATTGAAAGGCTTATTCTTAAAAATTAAGACCTGTTAATTACGGATCACATTAATATTATACTTTGTCAAGCATTCTTATATGTTTCTTGTTTTCTTACCGTGTCTTTTATTAAAGAATTCAATCTGGTTCTTTTGTCGCCCTTTTCCTATCCCACTCGTCGCTGTCACTGAGGTGAGTAGTCGGTGTCGGACGAGCTAGAAAGATTGGCTGTAATTTCACGAGGAATGTAAGCCTTGACTATGATGATTGCGGTGCCGACGCATTATGTACTTGACATGCACATTGTATGTTCCATGTTTATATCCAGTTTCACAGCTAGGAACCGACGTATACAACTGTGAATTATTTGGAACTGAACCATTTTAGAGCTATGGATTTGTTTTGGTGTAATTCCTGTAACTCTGTAATTTCTGTCATTGTGGATTGACAGAGAGGAAACGAGCGACATCACTGAGTGATCTCTTAGGCTGTCAGCTTAAATTCTGATTAAGAACATTCTAAAAGAGCCAGATCGGTAGTTATCTTAAAACAGAGAGATGCAATAATAAAAAAATAACATGCTGAGTTAATGTTTTGTCGTTATTCCTAAATTCCGTTTCTAATTATAAACAATAAAAAATCATTTTTAATCATGATAAACCTTTATGAATAATTTACCGCGAAAAAGTTTCTAGAGTAAAAGAAACAGTATAATTTTACGAATGAACGAATTAGGGAAATAACGAAACAACGTAGTATTTCAAACTTGGTAGAAGACGTACAGAAAAAACAGTTACGCTGGTATTAGAATGTACACAAGACGTGGGACCAGTGAATGCTTGAGTTGCCATCCGCGGGACAGACAAGAGAAGCAGGGCTAAATCACAGAAATGAGAATGCAAGAGTTTGGCGGGGTAGAAGAAAATGGAGAATGAGAGCGAGAAAGCACAGGACACTGATATCGATTGGATGCATTACTGTCGACATCAAGGAACAAAGTTTTAGAGAGGCTCTTTAGACCAAAAGAAAACTGAAGCTATTCGCCTCGTGGCTATTATGTTATTGTTGCAGTAAATATTTAAATATTTATACAATATTTATATTCTCACATAGGCTTCCGCAACTGGTGTCCATTGTGTCTGAAGACTTCTTCCAGTATGGAGCGCGTCGAATACGTATGACAACGTTTCACCCATAATACAGTGGGTATCCTCAGGTCCATGTGACTAAATATAGGTCTGAGGATACTCATTGCAATGTAGGTGAAACGGTGTCTCACAACAATGGCGTATCTAGAATTTGGCTGGGGGGGGGGTCCGGGGTCGGGCCGGGTTCATACAAAAGAAGAGACAAGTTAAGACTAACCAACATTATTATCTTAAAGTGGCTGAAAAACGCGTCATACCACCCTGAAATCAGTCCAATTAAAGTAAACAGTATTAACACAATAAAAATACGAGTTTTTGAAACATTGTTAAAAGATACTTATTGGCTGAATTGATTTTCCTATACTTCATATATGTAATAAAGCTGTTTGTATATTTAAAAAAGACACTACTAGATCAGAGTCCACGGCTGTAAAAATAATAAAACAGCCTAAAAATTAATAGATTAACAAAATTCATAAACTTTTTCGACCCTCTGGAGGAGGGTCTGATCCCGTTCGTCCCCATTCCGTAAATACACCCCTATCTTACAAGACATATTCGTCGGGCTCCATACCGGAAGAAGACTTCAAATACAGAATCATACAATATCTGTTTTCTGATAACGTATTAATCGATCTGAGAACATTAAGAAAATTATATATTGAGAAGTTTTGTAAAACAATCCAATTGTTCAAATTAAAATAATTAATTTTATATAAAAAATTGTGCATGCCATATAGTTTACACCCTTCCCCCCAATCTTTTGAACGTCTAAATACATTCTTGAATCCAGTCCAGGGTTTTAACGAGTGGCTTATTTGATATATGATGCCTCTGTTTTCGAACACTGAAGTTCGTAGATGTGCTGTTAGTCACGAAGTTATTATTGAAGGGAATGGCGCCCTTGGCATGAGGCAAGCATAACGCTGGTTGCCCGTGACCGATTAACAGAATATTAACTACATGGGGAACAACGTCGGAATGCGAGATGAAACTAGTATTTCCGGTAGGGCTACACCCAAGTCCTCTACTACGGGCTACACAAGCCTTAAACATACGTTACTACTTTTCTGCTTCAAGCGACTGACCGTCTTCAGGACTATATCTGCCACCTAACAGTTAGAAAATGGCTCCAGTCACTTGTCAAAAATAAGTTATGACTCTAATAACGAACGGAAAAAGAATAAAAGAAAACTATTGGTTTGTATGTATTGCTGTGCCATATATATGAGTTAACTAATTCCTCTTAACACGTTTAATGTTAGTACAGACCTACCGGCAATCAATTAGTTATTAAAAGAATTAAATGAATATTAAAAAAAAAATGCAAGTAGATCTTATCAAGAAACTAACGGAGGAGTCATATTTTGCTATTTCTTCTGTCCTATTTTATTTTTGTTGAAGTGGGAGAAGTATGGTAAATATTATTTACAGAATGACGGTTTGCTAGTTAACGGTTATTATGGTTTCGGAGAGGTGCATGTTGAATGAAGTGTATCCTCACGAAGCGACGTTGGAAATATTTAACGGGTTCTGGTTTCCTTTATTAAATACTTTTTATACATAATATATCGATCAGAGTTAAATTTCTTGCTAAAGAAGCAGCTAAAATTGCTTTGGACACACGATTCCAAAACTGTTATTTCGTGGACGAGGCACACACGATTCGATTTGAGAAAAGAAGCGTATGATTAAATTGTTTTAACTTAAATAGTTTAATTTAAACAGTATAATGACTTAGAACTATATCGGTTGTTATATATTTAAAGTATGTAGTTATAATGCGTACACTTATTTTCAGGGGTGGAGTGTGGACAACAAGTGCAATGATACCAAGGCTGCATGTGACCTGCTGCTTCCTACTGGCTTGGTACTTTATAGTGACGTGTAACGCTGGAGGAGTTGCGCCGATACACGATGAAACTCCTGCCCCGATGGTTTCATCTACCTCTACCATACTGACACCAAAAGGTAGGTCTGTTACAACTGGACAGCGTAGGGGTAAGGTGTCTTAGCATCTTGCAGTATGAGTACGACAGTTGGTTATTGTCCTGGGCAGTCATGTATCTGCAGCACAGGAAGTTAGGTTGCGCATCCGCTTAGCACGATCTGTGTGCAAGTTTGAGTTGCATGTGACTGATTTCCACGTCTGAGATGCGGCTCCGTGGTTCATGGTTCAGAAGGTTAGAGCAATCTTATCTTAGGCAATAGGCGCGACCGCCGAAGGCGTAGGCTTGAGAAGTGTACTGCCACGCCGAGGCTGACGATTCCCTCAAGAAGACACTTGCACGGCCTCGCGGAAGCCATCGTTTGAGCAAATACTGCTGTGTGCAAGTTTGAGTTGCATGTGACTGATTTCCACGTCTGAGATGCGGCTCCGTGGTTCATGGTTCAGAAGGTTAGAGCAATCTTATCTTAGGCAATAGGCGCGACCGCCGAAGGCGTAGGCTTGAGAAGTGTACTGCCACGCCGAGGCTGACGATTCCCTCAAGAAGACACTTGCACGGCCTCGCGGAAGCCAGCGTTTGAGCAAATACTGCTGTGGTGGGTGCGTGTATCGTACTCTGACATAAGATTCCGTACTATACCTTTAAGAATTCACCTCCAACAGATTATAGAAACCTGTGCTGTCAAATACCAGTATCGTTAGATTTATGACAAATTAAACGTAAGTATTCCAAAAACTTACCAGATGGTTCACGGCAAAGATTACAGTAAATTCACCATAATCGTGTTTCCTACAAATTGAAGAGTTCTTATTTCCTTATGAGATATCGTTAATTGTTGTCGTCTTCTAGGCAGCAATTGAAATAAAACACAAGTATCACTGTCGCCATCTTGTTTATTTACCGGTATCACAAATAATTTTTACAAAGAAAAATATAACACAGAAAATATAGTTTCGATCCACGACTGTGATATCGATTATTGACACAACTGCCATTTATACAAACAAAAAGATAAGGAACAAATATAATATTAATCCACAAATGTGGTATCAAACACACGCACTAATTCTGTAACTCTTTAACTCTCAACAAAGACCGACAATCTACGTCTTTTACTGTTCTACATATAGTTGTTAATGACGTCATTCACCAACATGCGTTACAGACTGTAATAGTTTTGGTCGTTCCAGGCGCATAAACTAGAACATCGTAGAACAAACTAACTTAGGTATAAATGCCTTTCTACATTAATACAGAACATTCTAGTGTATTCTATAAATAGTGTCTTTGTAAATAGCGTGCATGAATAGTGGATAATGTAATAAACGTAAATAAGATAACCTACTCACTTAAACTAGTATTATTCTAATGGCAAATAGTTTTAAAAATATAAATCAATATTCATAACGTTATTTTGAATGTTGGTTGGGGGTTCTATAGTATACAGCATTGTGTCTCCCTAGTGTCTCTTCCGTGGTACATCCGTTTCTTGTTTTATCGTGTTTCTGCTAACTGTTTATCCGTCAATCTGTTAGGCTCTCCCTTTGATTAGTTCATAGTTCATCACATAGTTCATTATGAATGTTCAAAATATTTGTGGCTTTCTGTAAACAGCCAATCATTAATACGTAATTGTTGCAAAAAGGACTCTTTCATTCTTCTGTCCTTCCAGGGTATATGAAACACGAGGTCAGACATTAAGCAGGCCAGAAGCAAAGTTGAACGACTCTGCATCCCATTCTTCAATGTTATCTTAATTGTGTGGAAAGTATCTTTCAGCTTATTGTATTTTGCATAAATTGTATGCACTGCTCGCGAATTGAAATTCCAGCAGGTGACACATGTTTGTGTAATCTAAATAATTTACTTTCTAACAGCTGCGTTATTTTTGAGGATTTACTGGAAAATGTATGGGAAGCTGCAAGATTATAAACGAAAAATCTAACTTGTTTGATTGATTTTGAACAATATAGTAACACGAGATTCAGTTTATGAGCGTAACAATGTAAAAATGTAGCTTGTAGACAGACCTGTTTCACAAACTGTTGGACGTCTCCTCGATCTCCTGCCCCATCATAAGTTTGACTAACTATTTTATCAATAATTTCCCGAGCATTAAGTTCATGGATAATAACTTCCGATATCCCTAAAGCTGTTTTGTCTTTTGAAACAGCATAAAACCCAATAAACCTTTCTTTAGGCCCATCTTGTGTACAGAATCAAAATGGTGATGCTCATTTGAGTTTTACAAGAAACGTCAAGGGTTTCGTTTGCTTGCACACTAACAAACTCGCAGAAATATAGTTCTTCTTTAACGCGTTCATTAATTACGTCAGTTACTGATTCAATCAGCTCATTTTGAATTGTACTTGATGTACCTTTAAAGTTGGAAGTACACTGAAATGATCAGGGAAAAACTATTCTTGTCTGGATAGAAGTTCCAATAATTCAAGATAATTATCTTTGCTGTCGGAACTTTCATCTTCAAAATGCCCTCTATAAGCAAGCTCTTGCTCACCTAAGAAGCACACAACATTGATAAGTCTCTCAATTACAGATCTATTTTGCTTCACAATGTCATTGTGTTTTATGGCTTGAAGCTTAGCGCCTTCAGAAATGTTCAATTCTTTCACGACCTAACAATAAAAAACTCTCTTAATTCTGAAGATCCCTTCTTAAACAATGATGTTTTTCGGCCTTTCTGTCAAACGTTTTAGTTACACAGACACCGTAAGAAGCTAATGACCATTCTTTTTTGCCCCCATATAGTTTACAGGTATAAAAGTATAATTTATTTTTCTCAGAGCACCTTGTTAGCCAAGGATATTTCTTGTACCAAGAGAATCGAAACTTTCTATTTTGTCTCTCATCTTTCTATTTTAATATCTAAATGTGGTGTCAATTTTATATTAGGGTCACTTTGTTTCATGACTCCAACTTGAAAACGGTTTCTCGCTTAATTCACTAAATAATGACGTCAGTCTTCTCTCAGTATCAACCATTTGTACACATAAAAATATCTAACACCAACAAATAAAAACATAAAACGCACACTAAGAAACGTAAACTAATTAAATTAAATGTAAATGAATTGGTAGAGTGAATAATTAATTACACTAATTACGGAAGATATAACAACTGGCGCTCATTGCCAGAGACTGAGACTACCATCTTTGCCCGCCTAGCTGCGGCCATACAGAAGAGCGGTAAGCGGTGAGCGATGAGCGGTAAGCGGCAGAGCGTTAAGAAAATATTTCAAACACGTTGACTTTAGGGAGGCTGGCCATACAGAGCGTAAGCGGCAGAGCGGCAATGCTTAGCGGCTGAGCGTTGTCGCTCTGTCGCAGCTTGTGTTTGAAAAATATTTCAGTCTTGAGCGTCAAAGAGTAGAGTAAGCATGTCCAGTGGAAAAACTTCGTTTCTTGAAAGTTTGATTTCTGCGGTTCAGTCCAAACCTGTGCTATGGCAAAGTAATCAAAATGATTATAAAAACAAAAAAGTGACGGACAAATTATAGGATGAAGTAGAAAAAGAATGCACGCCAATCTGTTCCGGTGAGTAATCTTTTTATTGTTGTTATTTACGAAAATATAATTACAGTATGCAGTAAAACCCCTCCATAACTTTTTTCTGGAGACCAGAAAAAGATATTGTTCAGCAGGTTTTATTGTGATAATGAAGTTATAATACAAAAAAAATCTAAATTGAACATTTTTAAACAAGCAGCAATAACAACAACAAATAATAATAATAATAATAATAATGAGATCTATAGTAATATTAAAACTAGTATGGTATTGACACTTGTAATGAAACGGAAACTACGTTGCCACATTCTATTAATGGGGTGAACTCCATATCTTTTTTTTTCTTTGACCAAACATTAAAAGATAATATTTTCCACGATTTTCACCTTGACACTCTCGTCGAACTGAACTTGATAACGACATACTGGCAACTAAACACAAATTCTAAAAAGAATTTTACCGCTCAGCCGCTTACCGTATGTTTTAAATGCAGCTTAGGAAATGCCGCTATAGTTTCACCGCTTACCGCTCTTCTGTATGGTCGCAGCCTAACAACAAATGGCCTGTAATGCAACAGCTTTCTCACCCCTCTCGCACCGCCCGTCAGACGTCATAAATGGTAGTGGGAGAGAGGCTTTGGCAGAAAGCCTCACATAGCCTGGTACAAAAAATCCTGGGGGATTTTTCCCCACACTGGCGAAATTTGAAGCCTCAAAGTGGTAAGTTGGGAAATAGCAAAGTAATGGTAAGTGGGGATTTGTATAAATGTGGCGAATTGGTGGCGATTTCAAATAACTAAAATTTCAAATAATGCAGATGTGACCAAACTGCAGTACAGAAATCCCACAAAGTTTACAAAACAACCAAATGTTTATAAAGGTGCTATAAGAGCACTGTGATTTTCGAAAGTAAAAATCTAAATCTCTTGAAGAAATAAAAAATTTCAGAGTAATTTCCTTAAACTTTTATGTTGAATATGCACACCAAAACAGCCGATTTCCTTTTAAACGTGACTATGTTCAAAGCCTAAAACATCTACAGTAGAATTTCTAGGTAGGAAAAAATTAAAGGCATTCAGTCACTGGCTTCAGTAACAGCAGCAGCCTTTGAGAAAAGTATTCAAATAAACATGGTAAACCTAGACAGGGAATAGAGAATTCTCCGGAATACAAATATTAACACTGGTACACTGGTACAGTAAAAATTAAGCTTTTAGAGAAAAGTTAAAAATACAAAGAACGCAAAAGATACTGAGGCTTTTCCAACTTTAAATAAATTCGTGGTTTATCTATTTACTTTACCATATCGTAGTGAGTGTGTTGAAAGGATTTTTAGTGCAGTCAATATTAATAAAAAGGAAATCAGAAGTAAATTGAGTACTAAGACACTGTCTGAGAATGAATGTAAATTGTTTTTGTGAATTAAACTATTGGAAAGTTGTTAAATATAGTGTAATAAATTGACTCAAGCCTATAATGAACTAAGTGGATGAAAAGTATTTCAAAAAGTACTGAGGCTGACCTCATCAGGTGAGAACATTTTCTTTTATCATACTTAAATAATAAGTTTTTAAAATATTTATATTATTCTAGTAATAGTATTTAAATATTTAGAATATATTCAGACTCTATAAAATGAGACACTCTGCATAAAGTACACGAATTTATGGCAGTGGGGATTTCGATGGCAAAGTGGAGAAAATTTGTGGTAGCCATGTGGGGAAAAGAGGACTGGGCTGGCGGTAGCTCCATTCGTACAGCGCTCTCAAAGCCCGTTTTGCAAACCGATTGTTATGAACTTATAAAATACGATAATCCTGAAACACTAACTATTACCGCATGTTTTCATTTACTATTGTAGATGGCCTTTAAGGGGAAATTCCCGACCCGTTCCAAAATAGTTGTTGGGGATTAGATTTTAGAACAGGTATTGCACTTTGCTTTTCTTGGTTGTGACATAAGTTATTAACCCTCGACAGCCTCTCAATAACTCCGCCTCTGAATGTGACTCTTAATCTTTAGATTAAAGGTAATAAAAACTATGCTATTTCCTGTTTGTATGATATGGTGACAACTTTTTTTTTGATAATTGCTATTTTTGCTATATGAATAGACAATATTAAAAAAAACAAATACATAAAATCAAATAAACATCCATATGTTCCATCAGAGAACACAAAGTTCTTATAAAGAAGGCTTATCAATACCAGTACTGCCACTGGTGATATTTAACACTCCTGGATTATTAGTTGAGAATGACAGACAGTCCAATGAACTGATAGACACTTATGCCTCCACTAAAATAGAAATACTAGTTGTCTTACTTATAATCCTCAGACTTCCAGTAATCCCTGTTTCATTCACAAAATCAACAAGAAGATTTGGTGAATTACTGAGCCTGCTAAAGCATAGCTGACTTCTCAAATCTACTTGTAAGAATGGAATCAGAAAATAAATACTATTTTCACAACTTTTTACAAAATGTTTCTTTTTCAATCAATAGATTAATGAATTAAGTAGGGACCGAATAGTAACATTCAGTATTAGACAAATTAACCATCCCATTGCTTCTTGAGATGATTAGCTTTCGTTTTTCTCTTGCCCTATATTTGAGGACACGCTTGAAAACTATGACTTCGGCTCTTGTTTGGCCAACCGTAGACCATATTTCTTTGAAATGTTTCTAAACAAATTCACGGCCATCTGTAAGTTATTTTCAGAGTTACTAATAATTTATCTGATAACTGTTTTTTCTTAATTTTTTTCGAATACGTATCTAATATTTAAACGTAATTTGATATAGTACTATTCTTAAAATTTAAAAATAGGAGTCAAAAACAAATTAATGTTTTTACTGGTGTTTAAGTGTGTTCTGAACAATTTTCTTATAATACAAACAACGATAAGAATGTTAGTAGATAACGGAGTCAACAGTAAACAGTACAATTAACTATAAATTTTACCTCATGCAGTATTGTTGTGTGCGTACTTTATGTTTAAACTACTTACCATATGTCATGGATTGCACTGCGTGTAAATATCTTACTGCATGTCTGTTATCACGTATACGTATGTGAATTCCAAGGCGTTATTACGTCGCACCAAAAGCGTATGCAAAAACTTACAAGTACAACTTGGAGCGAACTTAGAGTAGGAAAACGTTTTCTGATTACCCTGTTAACATTTTTAAACCCTCCCAAACATAATTAATATTTGGCGGTCAGGACCTATCATAATTGAATTCTGCATTCATAAAATTAACTTTTAAGTAATTTTCATATGCTATTACGTATTATATACTCAATTTATAGGTATAATCAATTTTACATACGCGAGATAAATTGAGTAAATATGTTTTAAGAAATAAGTGTACATATTAAATAATTCAAAACTTGCACACAAATTGTATTAAAGCTACAATATTGAAGGTACATCTTGCGCAGTGAAGATGCGTACATCCCTTAGGTCTCTGGTGGGTTTTCGCAATTGGTACCGCTTGTACCTTTACACCTCATTCTTACCACGCTGGATTACACTAGCAAACTTGTTTTAGGAATTTCGTGGATTCCATTCTGTTTACACCTTGCTTCCAGTACACATTCTTATAATTCAATATACCGTCATTGTATTTTTCTGTGAGATTTCGAGATTGAAATTACTGTGGTGGAAGGGTATTAGCCGTCAAAGAATTTGGAGTGACAGGGGTTGGTGTCTTTTGACCTAATATACAGCCGCCATACACAGCATCGTTATATGAGAGGCCGCTTCTGCTTACTTCGGCCACTGAAGTTCATTGAAAGCTTTGCTCATGTCGTCAAGGGAAAGGACCTTTCATTTTGGACAAAAGTGACGGTAAGCCTAAGAAGATAAAGAACACGCTTCATAAGGTTCGTCTGCAAAGATGTCCGAAACCTACTTTAAGGCATGTCATGTTGAGAGGCTAAGCCATACTATATTAGTTCCTTTAGCTAAGGAATGACCCCCCACAAGTTACATGGATGGTTACGGTACTAGCCTGCGGTCCTACTCATCATAACCTACTTTTACCTTTTGGTTTTCTATCTCTTCGGCCATAGTTTAGATTATTTTACGTGTTCTGTTTCTCGCAAGGTCCAACGATCTACCACTTATGTCTTCCCTCTTTATATTGCTATCTTTCCGCTTGTCAAATCTAAGCTGTTCTTACACTCCGTGTACTTGCTTTATCCACTTTTCCAAGTCATTCTGTCTTAACATCCTATTCTTATCTTCTTTTATCGTCTTCTATTTATTTTTCGTCTTCTTCTTTTTCTTCTTCTTCCCCTTTTCTTCTACATTTTTCTCCACTGCTAAGCGAATGCGTTCACAGTCTACTTCCACTAATTTTTATTCAAATAAAGTGTTGGTCATTACGCTCTCTGTTAGCTTATTGGCGTGATCTTTTTACGTTTGTTGGTCTCCATGATAGCAACCTTCATAAACATCAGCCAAACATCCTGCTCTCCTCAATTTTATTTTCTTAATTTAATAATAATGTCTATTATCGTGCACATATCAATTTGAACTGTTATCTCGTCTCTCCTTGTTATACAACTAATAGTTTCTCGCAGGTTTCTCATCAGAGCACTTCTCAGATTTTGTAACTTGTTATGTTCACTTTCCACGTTTGTAATCCATATATCGTTGCAGAAATCGAATTTGTCGTGAAAAGGTTCTTTTTACTCACAAACGCAGTTAATTATTCTTAATAATGCTGGAGAGACGATTCGATTGACAATATCTGCCATTACGTATCAGAAAGAAGACGTAGTTGCATCCAAAAATAGAACAGGCTACGTAAGTGTAAAGCCATAACGGCCGCGTGTATTCCTATTGCAGTTGAGGATGGGGACAAGGCAAGTATTCGAATGTGATGAGCGTAAAATAAGTAGTAAGTTCTTTTAAAGAGTTTTTTTTTTAATTTTAGTGTAATAATACGTACTTACATCAAGATTAGTGAAGAAATTGTAGTGCTAATGTACGAAACGTCTCAGATTATATGTATAAAATAATCTGATATGATTACAGACAGGTGTAAAGGAGTAGTATCTAGAGGGCCGTGCCAGAACTGGGTACACAGGTGGTATTTCAACCAGAGCATACAGGCGTGTAAGATATTCATGTACGGCGGCTGTAAGGGTGAGAACGTGTTCGACACTGAGGCCGAGTGCTTACATTACTGTGTTGGCGGAGACCGTAAGTATACGTCACAATGCATTCACTAAATAGTCGAAAGTAACGTTTCGCACTGAATTATGATGCGCACATACACTTTATTGAAAATTTAACTCTCATCCATGCAGCGTGGCCATTCCATTTTATTTGATAAACAGCATTTACTAAAAAAAAAAAAAAAAAATTCACAAAATTCAATACTGATCAATTTTCTGTTATAATTTTTCAATATAATTTACTGTTCCAAGCTTAAAAATTCTGAATAAATTCATTATATATTACAACGATATAAAATTTGCAAATTTAATATAATTTAAATTTGTGGAGCCCCACGATCTTGGAGCGCCATTTATTACAACGATACAACGATATTAAATGTAAGCGTGTAGTGCCACACGTTGATGGGCGACAAAATTATAACAATACAAATAACGTGTATGTGTAATTGGGGTGCAGGTGTAATTATAATAAGAGTATTAGATTTATGAGTATTTAAAAATTCATATTTAATGTTTACTCGATCTTATAAATAATAAACATCATTAATAATCTTCGGTCACGGTATTACTCATTATTAAATGTTTATCTCTTATACTATACGGTGTTACACACATTTAAACCCTCTTACATCTAGACATGTTAATAATTTGATTTACTAATAAAAAATAAAATTAAAATGTAATTTGAATTGAATTCTTTTAATTCAGATCTGACCTCATCTCGCTGAGTCTATACCAATGTTTAAAATTAAATTAAAATTTATATTAATTACTTTTAGACTGGCATTTGTTTTATATTCAAATTTAAATTATTCTTTTCTATAATGCAAATATCAAATCAATTTAACTATTTACTTTGATAAACAAAATTTACTCTCTCAACTTTAAATTCTTTTTTTTATTTCTTTATATGCGATCGCTCATTCTTACGACTAACATTTATCTACATTTCTGAAATATTATTACTAATTATAAATTTTTCTTTGTTTTAATTTATTGTCTTTTGATATAGTCTTTATGAGCTCTTTTTTAAAATCATTTATAAATGCATTATGCATGTCACCTCGAGTTCTGATTATCTTACGACTTATTGACGGGGTCCAGCGTTGTCCAGAGTTGGTTTTCCATTCCTCCTGGCCTGGCGTGGTCCTGGATGTCTAGAGTCCAGCGTCGTTCTCCAGCAGTGTGTGGTCCTGGATATGTCTAGAGTCCAAAAAACATCGTCTAACGTCCAGCATCCCTCGTCGCTCTGGTAGCTTCTCCGTAGATACTCTTTGTAGACTTAAATGGTCCCGGTACTTTACGCTTTCCGAAATATTGTCAACCTAATTGTTGAACATCTTATTAGTTCGTTAAGGAGACTTGAAAAAAAAAAAATAAAACTGTTCTGCCGACGGACAGCATGTCCGACTGCAACTGTGTCTGAAAAGAAGAGAATGGACAGGCCATTTACCCTTAACTTATAATAATTCTACAAATTTTATATTTATTCAAATCAATGCCTAATACAGCATATGGCTGTATCGTTGCATTATTCCTCTGCTTGGGAAAAAAAAATTAATAAATATTTATTTATTAAATTTTTGTCTATTTGTTCTAGACAAATACAATCATATTATATTCACTTACTTTAGTTTACATCAGTTAAGCAACACCTAATAATGAGTAGGTACGAGCTAACGCTCGCCGTGGTGGAATGTACTATTTTTTCACCCCCCATCTTACAGCTGATCGGTGCGTTGACCTTGTACGCTCAGTGTTATTGTCCCACTCTCACTCCCTCTTACGAGTTATTCATACGTAGAATTTCTTGAATGACGTCGCGTGATATTTGCCGATGTTTTTTTCCTTCCTCTCATCGTATACGATGAACGTGTGTCTTCCCACGCGTTGTTTCAACGTATAAGGTCCGTTGTACATTCGGAAGAATTTCTTCGCTGTGTTGTCAATGCGTTTTCCTACGGGATTAGCTTTCAACAGAATTTGTTCTCCTACCTCGAATCGTTGTAATTTATGTGTTCTATTGAACTTTTCTCTTCTCTTGTTACCTTGTTCTATGATGCGTTGTTTAGCATACTCCATCTTCACACTTAATGGAATAGGTACGTTTTGATTCTCTAGCTTGCTTACATATTTGGTCCAGAATCTAATAGGTTTTTTGTCTTCATCTAGCTCGATTGGCGTATAACGTGTTGCTTCGCTATAATTTTCATTTATTGCTTTCTCAAAGAAAGGTAAATACTCTGCCCATTTGTTGTGTTGATCGTGACAGTAGATTCGTAGATATTTACCTAATTCTTTATTTACTCTTTCCGCCAGATTTCCCTGTGGGTGGTCATACTGATGTGAGTACAGGTTGGATTCCATTTTCACGAAGGGTTCTCTCCCATACTTCGCTTTGGAACTACTTCTTGGTCGCTAAGTACCTTCTTCATTTTACCATATGCAGGAATGTATTTCTGCAAGAGTATTTTCAAAACAACTTTAGTTGTGGGTCGCATAATTGGATACAGATGGACGGCTTTGGAAAATACATCTATACAAACAAGTATGTGTTTCACTCCCCGACTTGATCTCGGAAGTGGTCCAAGGAAATCCACTGCAATTAGCTCTCCTTTCTAGTCCTTTTGCTAGGATTCATCGTAATAATCGAGCGTTGGTTACTTTACATTTTAATAGAAATGATAACGCTTGATGGTCCGTATGTATTTCAAAATGCGTTCCGTAAATATAATATCGAAACTGTTTCAGGGCGTATACTATAGCAAGTATCTCCTTCTCAGATGTAGAGTACTGCTTCTCTGCCCCTTTGAATACTCTACTGGCATATGCAATGACACGGTGTTCTCCTGTAGCATCTTGTTGATACAGTACACTTCCATACGCGTAGTCACTAGCGTCTGCGTAGATAACAAATCTTCCATCTCGCTGTGGATGATGAAGCATTATGTTTTCAATGAACAACTTCTTGACTTGGTCGAAGGCATCTTGATGTTTCTTCTCCCACTTCCATTTGTGATTTTTTCTTTGTTAACTCCAGCAATGGTTGTGTTCTATCTGCATATTGTTGTGAGAATCTTCTATAGTGTCCTGTGAGTCCCAAAAATGCTCGTAACCCTTTAATGTTCTTAGGTGTAGGGAAATCGGTAATACTGGATATGTTTATGGGATCGAGTTGAATACCTGAGGATGTAATAATATGACCTAGGAATTGGATTGAGGATTTTATGAATTCGCACTTGTCTAGGTTAAGGGATATATGGGCTTCCCTAAACTTGTGGAATATAGTGTTAAGATGTTCATTGTGTTCGTCAAGTGTTTTTGATACTACCAGGATATCATCCACAAACACCATGGTGTAAGGCTCCACTTCTGGTCCTAATGCTTTCTCCAGACATTTTACAATTGCAGCCAAACTCGTGCTCAAACCAAAGGGAACTACCTTGTGCTGGTAGCATTTATTTTTGTATAGGAAGGCGGTCTATTTTCTATCTTCTCTTCTAATTGGTATTTGCCAAAAACTTGACCGTAAATCCAACTTAGTCAAATAACGTGCTCCTTCACACTTTGCAAATAACTCGTCCGCAGGTGGTGCACAATCGAATTCACGTAGAACGACGCTATTCAAACTCCTCATGTCCAGGCATAAACGTACTTCTCCACTCTTCTTCTTTACTACAACTAGAGGATTAAGAAAGTTGCTGTTCGACCGCTCAATGATGTCATTCTCTATCATCCGTCGTATTTCAAGTTCAACTTCTCCTTCGTACTTCATGGGTATTGGATACGTTCGTCTGACAAATTTTGTAGGGTCTGATACCATAAAAGCTGTTCGTAGACTGTGGTCTGCGTCGGTACATCGCTGAATACTTCATTATACTCTTCTATTAATTTACATAACTTCGCTTCTTCCTGAGATGACATTCCTTCTTCGGCTGAATTAGCATGCTGAGTAGGTGCATATTGTATACGTGGCTTGGATACGACAATAGGATTTTCACTTACCTCACCATTTTCTTCATCTTCATTCATAATTAATTCATATGGAACATTCTTATAATTACATAACATCTCTTATTGTTATTGACATCAATCCTTGCA
This sequence comes from Magicicada septendecula, assembly GCA_034769895.1. Taxonomy (NCBI): domain Eukaryota; kingdom Metazoa; phylum Arthropoda; class Insecta; order Hemiptera; family Cicadidae; genus Magicicada; species Magicicada septendecula. The sequence continues at coordinate 410,952,907 of CM068368.1, read as the reverse complement.
CTTAAAGTATTTAATAAATCTATTCCAATAATTCCATCATAAATAAGTTTATTCATTATGATCATAGGATATGTTATTTCTAAGTCCTTACAATTTAAAATTACGTAAGCTTGCTGTATAACCTTTTCTCTCTTATTCATGGCTGTAATAACATTTATATTATTGACAGGTAAAATAGCCGTTTGTTTAAAATATTTTTTATTTTGTTGTACCCACTTATTACTTAGTACAGTTACTTGGCTACCTGTATCGATTAACATTTTAATTCTACATCAATTAATTCGTACATTAATTATAGGACAATTTATTTCTGGTTGATTCAGTGTCACCCTTCTGTCGGTGTCTAATAACTCATTTCTCACATCGCACGGATATATATTGTTTATTGTGTAGCCGTACGTCCTGTTTTTCGGCCATTGTTTTGTGTCATGGGAACAGGATGGTTGAACAGAGCTTTGTCGCGGTCTCGCTTTGATTTCTCCCTCTGCACTCTCTCTCTTGCTCTGCATTGTGGATACGGAGCGATCATATGTTTACGAAATCTTTTCTTCAAATTTGTATCACGCACGTTTCTCTCAGAGTGTGGTTCCTTCTGTACATCGCGTGCGTTATTCACAGCTGTGTTTTGTTTTATACTGTGCGCTGGCGGCGTGAAATTTCGCCTATAATTATCACGATTTTGCGTATCATCACGTTCTCGTGCTTTATCACTACGGTCGTAACTATTGTGATAATTAATCCGTGTTTGTTGATTGTGTGGTGAAGTGTTACTCTTGTTAATATTTTGTGATTGAGTGACAAGTATTACGAATTGTTCGATCGTTTTGACACCCTGCGTATATACAGCTAACTGGATATCTCTGTGGAAATGGTAAGACAACTTAGACACTATCTCATATTCAGAAAATTTTGGTTTTAAATGTTTTACACGTTCGATTTGCGCAATTGCGTATTGTTCGATACTCTGTTGTCCTTGTGCGTTGAACTTTCCATACTCGAGTTGTTCCCTCACCTGTCGTTGGGTATGTACGTTCCAGTATCTGTTCTCGAATGCCTCACGAAACTGCTGATAGGTACTGACATTATCTCTAATAATAGAATACCATTGACTGGCTGAATCTTTAAGATATCGCGTGACGAAGTCTATCTTCTCGTCGTCATTTATTGCACTGCCAATCTTCTCTATTTCCTTCTCCACTCTAGCTAGGAATTCCATACTGTTCTCCCATTTACCACCTGAGAACTTTAGTCTGCTCCTTTCGTCCATCGGTGTAGGAAACATTGTCATTTGATTCTGTCGTCTTCTAAACTCACTTCGTAGCTGGTTCATTTCCTCTTGGATTTCCTCTTTCATATGTGATACGTCTCCCGAACGGTCCTTCGTAGTTTCTTCAATTCTATTTTCAATAACTACTGTAGTGTACGTGTTTCTATTTCTCTAAGTTTACTGGTATTTGCTTGCGACATATTATTTCCAGTTTGAATTTTATCATCCTGCTCTCGCGTTATAGTAGTTAAAGTATCATTTAAATTATCATTTATTTGTTATTTGTTTGTTATTTGTTATCATTTATGCGCTTCTTTTATATCTTTTCTCCATTCGAGACGTAATTCTTTTTGTTTATTTTCAATCCTTACAACTTGCTCATGTAAGGCTTGTTTAAAATTATTCTCTAGAGTGTCAATACGTAAGTTGGTATCAACAATTTTTTCTGTTAATTCTTCTAGCCTCTCCGTGATTTTTGTGGTGTCCTGTTTACAATTTTCAGTCTGTTGTTTTAATTTATTTTCTAAACTTTCTATTTGGTTCTTATTAAAGTCTTTTAATTCGTCTATTCTAGCATTTAAATTTTCTGTCTATTTAAAGTTTCTGTCTGTTTTGTGCTTAATTCATCGACCCAGGCACGCATCATTGTCTGGAAGGTCTCCATATCTAAGTTTCCTGGAGTCGTCATGTCGAATTATTAAAAATAATATTTATTTATAATTTATTATTATTAGTGAACCGTATGCGAGCTTTTATTTACTTATTGTTTAATTATTATTATTTATTTATTTTTATTTACTCCTGTTACAATTACACCTGTTTATTTGGGTGGGCGCCAGTTGCGTTATTACAATACAATACACAACAATTTAAAATATACTACATACAAAATTAATTAAAGTATAATATTAGTTATAACATATAAATTATAAAACATTGGTAATCATAGAGCATACATTAATTATTAAATGTAGGCGTTTCGTGCTCCACGTTCATGGGCGACATTTACTACAACGGTATAAAATTTGCAAATTTAATATAATTTAAATTTGTGGAGCCCCACGATCTTGGAGCGCCATTTATTACAACGATACAACGTTATTAAATGTAAGCGTGTCGTGCCACACGTTGATGGGCGACAAAATTATAACAATACAAATAACGTGTATGTGTAATTGGGGTGCAGGTGTAATTATAATAAGAGTATTAGATTTATGAGTATTTAAAAATTCATATTTATTGTTTACTCAATCTTATAAATAATAAACATCATTAATAATCTTCGGTCACGATATTACTCATTATTAAATGTTTATCTCTTATACTATACGGTGTTACACACATTTAAACCCTCTTACATCTAGACATGTTAATAATTTGATTTACTAATAAAAAAATAAAATTAAAATGTAATTTGAATTGCATTCTTTTAATTCAGATCTGACCTCAACTCGCTCAGTCTATACCAATATTTAAAATTAAATTAAAATTTATATTAATTACTTTTAGACTGGCATTTGTTTTATATTCAAATTTAAATTATTCTTTTCTATAATGCAAATATCAAATCAATTTAAATATTTACTTTGATAAACAAAATTTACTCTCTCAACTTTAAATTCTTTTTTTTTTTCTTTATATGCGATCGCTCATTCTTACGACTAACATTTATCTACATTTCTGAAATATTATTACTAACTATAAATTTTTCTTTGTTTTAATTTATTGTCTTTTGATATAGTCTTTATGAGCTCTTTTTTAAAATCATTTATAAATGCATTATGCATGTCACCTCGAGTTCTGATGATCTTACGTCTTATAGACGGGGTCCAGCGTTGTCCAGAGTTGGTTTTCCATTCCTCCTGGCCTGGCGTGGTCCTGGATGTCTAGAGTCCAGCGTCGTTCTCCAGCAGTGTGTGGTCCTGGATATGTCTAGAGTCCAAAAAACATCGTCTAACGACCAGCATCCCTCGTCGCTCTGGTAGCTTCTCCGTAGATACTCTTTGTAGACTTAAACGGTCCCGGTACTTTACGCTTTCCGAAATATTGTCAACCTAATTGTTGAACGTCTTATTAGTTCGTTAAGGAGACTTAAAAAAAATAATAAAACTGTTCTGCCGACGGACAGCATGTCCGACTGCAACTGTGTCTGAAAAGAAGAGAAGGGTTTTCGGTCGAACCCTTAATTTATACCCTCTCGAGATTCCACGCCAGTTGGCTCCAAAATCGTCCTGTCGATACCTGCAGATCACATGATAGCCCCCACTTCCGAACCTTTTCATATATTTTCAATTATTAGCAAATAGCAATGTTTTGCACGGAATCGAGATAGCACAAATCATAGCTAATTTGATGAAGCACTCACTGTATTAATTTGAGCGTCTTATAGTAATTTGCGTATTTTTTGGCACGTTTATTTCGCACTGTCTTCGCGTCGTGTGTCCTATTAACGTCATTTTCTCACTGGGGATAACCATAAAATTTACACACACTTTGGTGCCTTTTGTTTGTTTATAAACTAATTAGTTTTTACACAGTGGAATTAAATAATTATTTTATTAATTACTTGGGGCGGGTAGCTGAGATTCCTGTCTGTACATGCATCGTTAACACACACAAGATACACGCGTAACACCACATACAATTGAGCAGGTGTTCCGTGCTTTTCGAAACAGGTTAATTTCTCCCCTAATCTAACAAAGAAATATTTTTACAATCTCAGACCTGTCTATTTACCCTTAACTTATAATAATTCTACAAATTTTATATTTATTCAAATCAATGCCTAATACAGCATATGGCTGTATCGTTGCATTATATATATATATAATGTATATATAATATATATATATATATATTGTAACGAAACCTCTTTGTGTGTTACAATTTTAATAAATACTTAATTAGAGATATAATAGATTTGTTAATTTTGGTTTGTGTAAAAAAAATTGGTGTTTATAAATTTTTTTATTATATAATTAATTAAAAACAATTAATTAATTATGTTCTGTGGTGTTCTGAATCGTTTATTTATAGTTTTAATTGTTTTATTGACTTTTCGGTATTTTTAAATTCTCTCGCCACTTGATAGATTCGTCTCCAAGAACAATCGATTTGTTTATTTTTCTTATTTGGAGGTTATCTTCCTTCTTCGTGGTGAGATTCTGGTTGTTACTTCTATTAAATTTAATTATTATATTATTATATTATTTATATTCTATGAATGAAAAAACTGTGTAAGTATGAAGTAAATAAGAAATTTTATTAACAACTCAATATCTTTTGACTCTTTATCGATTTGTCAATCGATTCTAAGGGTGTTGTTAAATCGTACAATTATTTATATCAGGATTCTTTTAGCAGTTATTTTATGGTAAGTCAGAGAATTAAGGGTTAAGTTTATCAAGTATAACATTACAAATATATCACTTTAAAGATTAAAAATACAGATATAATATTGAATATATAATGGTAAGTGAGTCGTTTTCAAACCAATCCGTTGTGAAGGCTGTGTTGTGTTGTATTATGGGTAATCAATGATGGCTGCCTCTCGTGTATAGTTGGAAGCCAGTCTCACCTCGCTGATTCAAAGTTTAAATAAATATGATTTCCCTCTGAATTTTCGTCCTAGTGGCTGCAATTCTTCCTTCTTGTGTTGGTGGAGTGTCTCTGGTTCAGTTTTGGTGTTGTACTCGGAAAAATAGTGTCGGATTAAGTCAAATTCACTTTTGTCGGTTAGGCGAATTTTTGCACTTTTATGGTTAAGTGCTATTACTCCTTTAATGGTTTTAAATGTTGTATTCACTGGTGTTCTGTTCTGTGTAGTGTTAGTTGAATGTCTGTAGGTGTTTATTTCACTCGGTCTCCGTTTAAAATATGTTTTTTGTCGAAACTCTCGTTCGTCACTTTTAGGCTTCGAAAACGTTCGCCATTACGGTAGTAGCAACTAGGTTAAAGTTTTTAAGCACACGTATCAAGTGTATCATTCAACGTTCAATAATCAACTAATTTACTTCCTTCGTCGTTGGCCAAAGTCTTAGTCAAACCAATATTATTCAATGCATTGTTCCAAATTTATTTGCATCCTGTGGATGTGATAAAGTTACATTATATAACTGATTATATTTTTGTTATTCTTCAAATTTATTAGCTAGTAACTACTTAATCTTCTTCTTCAGTTCATTCTGCGTAATTTGATACCAAATAATGTAGTTTTATTAAGTTTTAAATCTAAAATGGTATTTTTCTTCATTTTGTTATGGTATTTTTAAATCCAACTTCCTGTCCTTGTCTTTCAAATGAAGCCTTATTATAAGTTATATTATTGATTATATTAAATTTCAGATTGTAATAAAAGGTTTATCTTCCCTTAATTTCTTGCAATTAGATTAATCGGTTATGTTTTAAAATATTATTCAGTAATATATGACTCCCCTCTCTGATTTTTTAGTTCTTACATTTCTATTTTTAACAATAATTATGGATATAAGTTCACAAAATCTTCCATACTTATATTTCTAATTACATGACTTTATTACTGATTTACCTTATGTAAATTCCTTCAGTTTAAATGTATTTCTATACTTATTTAATCAAATTTGATGCTGTTTTTAGTTTTTAACATTTGGCCTAGATTTCTATTAGTTTTTACATACAAAGTTTTTTTAAAATAGTACATATTGATTTATACCCTCTCTGACTTTCATTGCTATTGTGACATAGATTGACATTTTCTTATTTTAACAAGTTAACAATTAGTATACGGTTCATACCATTAATACATAACATATAAATCAAATTAATATTTTCTTATTGTAAACAAAAATAACAATTAGTATATGGCTCATACCATTAATACGTAACATATAAATCAAATTAATATTTGTCTTTTCAACTCAGACATTGTATACTTATTGATTGATAAAAATACATAAGAAATATTGTCAATAAGGAATGTTAGATTCTGACATGTTTAAACTTACCTATTGCTAACACCTTATTCTATACAAACAAACATAATTATTATAATCTTATCCTATATTTCTTAAACTAGGTTTGGATATCAGTATTCATCTGTTTTTTGGTGTTTTGGGGTAATGGTACCTTGTCACTTCACTTTTATTATGGCCTGCTCTGTTTTATTTTATTCATTCTAATGAATGTTATTTTAAAAGAGTGGCAGTTATCTACTAAAAAACACATGTATTATAGGTCATGATAATACTCTATTTACATTATTCATGAACACAAGTTAAATCACTTTAAAGTTGTAGTATTTCATCATCTACTCAGTTTGTGAACCTCAATATTGAAATATAAGGTTTATTTTCTATAACACTAAAACTTGCACTGATTCTCTATTTATTCCTTAATTTTGATTTTAAATAGTTATATAGTTTTACTAGAATCAAGAAATCTATTTATAGAGTATAATGAAGATTTGTTTTTGGTGTTATATTATTATCTCACATTGGTTCACTTTCAATTCTTACTCTATACACTTTTTGGTTTACATCTATGGTACATGTGGTTTTTATCTTTGATATTTTGTTATACTTTGATTTATTATTATTATATTTATTTAGGGGTTTGGGTTTTTTTATAAGAGCATTCCTTCTTCTTGTGGATGCTGTCTTGCTCTTGTTTCTTCATTGATTCCTCCTCTTCTTCTTGTTTCTCATAAAATTGTTTCCTTCATCTTCTTGTGGATGTCATCAGGTTTTGTGTTTCTTCCTCACCTACTCTTCTTGTTTCTTACAACATATTTACTCTTCTTGTTGTGGGTTTAGTAATTTTATGGGTTTCTTCCTTACCTACTCCTATCCTACCTGGGTATTACCTGTTTTCTCATATTTAGCTTTTAAATAGGTTTTGATGATCCATCACTCCTTGTAACATTTATTTTACATGAACTTTTATTTTAATCAATGATTGTATTCCACGGTGGTTCTTAATTAATTCATTTTGCTTTCTCGAATTTAACAATGTTATTATTTTATTTCTATGATCATTTTACCATTCATTTTTATGGGCTTATCTGTCATGCTACAATATATATATATATATATATATATATATATACATTGTTACTAAACAAGTAATACTATACAGTGTACAGTGTAAGTATTATTTATAGTTGTAGTGTGTTGATGTTTAATCTTCAATCACTTCAGCCCCACGTTGGGCGCCAACTTTATTATAAAACAAGTAATACCAGTGTAAGTATAGTTGTATTTATAGTTGTAGTGTGTTGATGTTTAATCTTCAATCACTTCAGCCCCACGATGGAGCGCCAACTTGTTAAAGAACAAGTAGTATTACAATACAAGTATATATTTAGTGATGTGTAGTGTGCTTGCAGATACGCTCCGGTATCTGCTGTGATGTTGTTTTTCTAAAAACTGCTCCAATTATAATTATCAGGAGTTATTAGTGTGATTGTATAATCTGTATAAGTGTCTATGAATAATCCACTCTTTTGATTTAAGTAGGTTTCGCGCACTTTTGTTGTATGCCTCCCTCACTTACCACAAGTATCTGTTTCAGTCCTGTTCTGTGACGGTTGTTGCTGAAATACATACACTTAAAATGCACACAAATATTCAATTTGAATATTCAAAACAGTTAGTACACACTCAATATGAATGAATTAGCACATATAGATAATACTTTAAATTACTCTCTGTTTGAATTCTTCCGCCACCTTTGGTAGAACTGATTTAAAAGAAATAATTTAATTTATATTTGAAATGATACTCTTTTTCATAGGTAAATAAGTGAAGGTTTATTAACAATTTTAAAATGGCAAATTTTAAGAACAATTAACAATCATTTGGGCTAATAACCCTTTAAATAATAATTACAATTGATTAATTTTAACATAAAACTCTGTCCAGGCTCAATGCTGGTAGTCCTGTCATTGGTACAATAATTTGAACTTAATAGGTTATGTTTTCTTGTCAATGTGTTATCAGGTTGTTAGGTTCTTTGAGGTAACATGATATCATTGTCAAGATGTAATATTAATAGAATTAAGAAAATTGAACAATGGTTAGTAAATAATAAATAAATGTCAAAAAACAAAAAACAAAAGTTGGTACCATATATCTGAGAATTATGGTACTGCCGTAAGTGGGATTGCGCACGCACCTTATTACTTGTTAGCCAGCGTCAAACTCGTGGCTTGTACAGTTTCAATGTATCGTTTTATTTTCAACAATTAGTCTGATAAATATATATTTTCAAGAGAAAAAATTAATAAAATACAAAAAAAAACTCTTGATATGAATTCCATTTGGTTTGGAATTTATTTGAGAACAGATGCAACAGTTGAATTAACAAGCTACCGCTACTATTTTGAGGTTAGCTATCACAGGTAATGTTATTATGGTAAATGATTTCTTAACGGTTATCATTTCTTAATTTATATTTCTGAACATATTATTAGTAACATTTTGACATGTTGCTATTAGAATTACTTTTATACTTTTGTTTGAAAGTTATTATTATTTATTTCAAAACATCGAAATAATCACAACAAACTAAGTTTAGTCAAAAGAGTGACTAAATGTCAACTCTTGTAATTAATGACAATTACTTCAAACATAATTATTAAAATTATGAAAATTAATTAAAATATTTATCTAATATTTTAATAAGTATAAATTGACATTTCTTGGAATTCTAATAATTCCATTATAAGTTTAACCTTTCGCTAGTACTTGACTCGCGTAGTATTCATATATGTCTATTTAAAATTATTATTTTTTAAACCAAAGTTATTTAAATAAAATATTGTACTCCCTGTTTATTTATCACAACACACGCGAGTACGACCGGGATTATACACTATCGTACTTGTATCTCTCGATAATACCGCACATTCCACTCGGAAGTATTTTTGTTGTGTCAAGGTTATGTATGTTTATCAACTTATTGTTAATGGACGCGCACAAATTTGAAAATAATACTTTTCCATGGTGTAGAGCTGCGTGGCCACTTCGTCTGAAGGCTGATCGTAGACTGTTACATTTTGCCGGAGCGTCTCTTTCGAGTCTGACAAAATGCGTTGATTTGATTGGTTGTAAACACTATAGTCTTCACCCCAAAAGCCTATGTTTTATTAAAATATTTGGTGTTTTACCAAATTTTGACTTTGGGTTGGAGTTTATGTGACGTAAGCACTAGTGTAAAAAATAATTGAAAAGTTAATAATTACAATAACTTCCTTACTGAACGTCCTATCGTTACATGAGTTATGTCATTGAATTATAGACATTTTCTTCTTTAATTTAAGTCTAAACAACATTATTTTATTTACATCGCTTCTCTTAATATAACGTTTTTATTAATTATCTTTGGTGTTTCTTATTTTTATAAGTCTTTGTCACCAGATTTAATTATTTTTAATAAAAACACTTTCTAAATAAACACTTGGAGTCCATTTCTCACTTGGTTTAGTTTATTATTTGGAAATAATTATTTCCTTAACAATAGCTCATTATAGCGTCATTAGGCGTCCATCTTTGTTTTTATATAAATGTATTTAAAATGAATTTCCCTTATTTAATACAAGTAATCTTACAATCTAATAATACTAAAACGATCATTTACATGATTTCACACTAAAATATCTTTACATGATTGTATTAAATATAATATACATACTGTCTTATTCCTCTTCTACCTGTTTCATACAATTGTCAATATAATTTTAGTCTTTTCTATATAAATTATATTATGTATTAAATATCATTAGTGTACATATATTGTACTTAATCATTATATATAGTGGTCAGCTTCTAGCTAGTTTAGAACCCTTCAATTCTTCAATAATGGGTTTGTTCCTATGGTGTCTCATCATAGTGGTCATTTATTTTTCATAAAAACAATAATTAAACTGTTATTGTTACATTTTGTTTGTGTTTCTATATTGGTATTAGACATTACTCCTACTTCTGGTAATGTTCTCAGTTACTCTTAGACAAATTTATAGGTCATATTTTTCCTAAGCAACTTACTTAACATGGTTTGTTTACATCTGATTTCTGTCACTATGGTCAGTTGGTTTCTAATCATTTGCATATATACTGACTGTTTTTATGGTTCTAATTTGTTCTCAAAGTTGTATTGAGTTTCCCTCTAACTACTGGTAATATTGTGAACAATCTGTGTTTAATCTTTAATACACTATTTTCCTTAACTAATGGGCCATACAGTGGTCCATCTTACATCTGATTGTTTTTACATGGTTAGTTAGTTTACTACATTTTGTTTATAATACTGTTGTTATTATGTTAGGAATCTGTTCTCAAAAAATTACCAGATATTGATCTTTCTACTGGTAATATTGTTATTCACTTTAGCATTGGTTTTGTTATTGCACTTTGCCTAATTGAATTGGCATATTTGTTGCATCTTTGCTATCTCTGTTTGCCATTGCATTTGATTGGTTTTATTTACTTGGTTGCATCTTAATGCATTGTCTATTAGGATGTATTGTTATTTATAACAATTCCTTAATTGATATCATTGTTGATAATCATTTATTTTCATTGATATGTTTGGTTTTCTGTTTAACAGGTACCTTCTCTATGGGTTATGTAACAATGTACCATCTGTTTTAATGCAGTATGTCTCTACTACTTACATGGTATCAGCATGGTATTCCACAATAATATTTTACTTATTTTGTTACACATGTTTATACATTCCTTCTTAAACACTAACACGTATCTTATTGTATTATTTATTATATTTTTCTAGTCATAGGTTGAATTCAATTCAATCCATTTTGTTTGATACAAGGGTTTTTTATTTGTTGTCAGTTCTTTACCAAAAAAAAAACATAATTATATTGTTCTATTTTGTTTTATTCTGGTGGTCTTATGATTTTCTGTGTTTATCACAACTTTATTAAATGCGTCACACTCATTGTTCGTGTCTATTTGACTTATTTAACATCTTGTTGTTTTCATCATGGAATTAACATATTTTCATATACTTATAAACTTCATCACTATAATTGTTTGTGTGGTTTTATCAGTAGAAATAGTTAGTTATTCACATGTTTCACATCTATTAAGTACGCACTGTTATTGTTTGTGTTTCCTTAAATGCTAAACACTGGTTTTCTTCCTCACATTTTATAATCATCATTTCACTTGTCACTTATATAGTCTTTGGTACACGTGGTTTTATATTGATTACTGGTATGATTTATTCATCTTCTTCTCTCTTCTGAGGCATCTTTCTTGTCCTTCTTCTTTCTTCTTCCTCGTTATTTTCATCGTAGTCATTATTTCTTAATTGTTCCTCTCGCTGTTTGAGTTTGTTAATCCTTTTCGTTGTTTCCCCTCACTTTTGGATCCTATTGGGTCTAGTTACTGGTATTTTGTTTTGGCTCATGTCATTTTCTTTCTTATGTTTCGTAGTTGATGTCACTAGGTTGATATTATCTTATTCATAGTTGGATTTTCATATTAACACATTTGTAGATACACACAATATATACATGGATTTACTTATCTAGATTTACATTCATATTTTTCTCTTACTTGCCGTCCTTTAAGCTCGTTTTATGTAACTGCCATATTTGGTTATGTTACAACATATATTATAACAACACAGCTTACAAATTTAAATGTAATTTAAATTGTGGAGTGCCAAAATTTTTATATAACATTACTGGTAAAGTTACCAATTAATGGAGTTAATTAATGGGTGTAATGGTAATAAGAGTAGTCATTGATTGAATTGTAACGAGTTTTCATAATTTTATTTATAAACCACAAGCGTGTTTAAAATTCTCAGTTACTTCGCCATAAATATTCACTATTGTTCGCTTGAAACGTTCAAATGTTGCGTAAATTTATCATTAAATAAATCTTTTATTCTACAGTAACAAAGTTATATTCTAAATACTTATTTGTTAATATTAAAATTCGACTGCTCGGTCTGACAGTGTGTTTTACTGCAATTTCATTTTTTTTATGATTGGTTTTTTTTTTCTATAACTTTCAACTACGTTAATTTATGTATTGCATACATAGTACTCATTGATTGCTTTACAAACTTTAAAATAAAATTGAAATTGACTAAATTAATTGTTAAACATCAAAGAAAATATTTTAATAAATTTAAATCAAATTCTCTGAACCTCTTTATCATAAACTCTTATTCATGTTTAAATTTTAAAATGTCTTTTAAATGTCTTTAGTCTCTCATTTAAAATTTATAAATGGATTATCTGTCACCTCGATTTTGTAGCTCATACTCATGTCCTCCGTTGATCCGTAGGTCCTCTTCTGATGGAGTTCCCTGCCGTCCCCAGTTTCCACTTGTCTTCCTCCAGTTACTCGTCTATCATGATCCCATCTGGTTGATACAGTATAGCGTGAGAGATTACTCTGCACCAGCTGCTGTCGTTCTAGCAGACGCCTCTATTGTTCAGCATAGCGTTCCTCTGCATGATGTAACATAGTAGCTTGTCTTGACTGACGGACATTTGTGTGTGTAGACATCGTAAAGTATGTTCTATATTCGTATTTGGAAACAGATTAAGAGTTACTGTTTTGCACTTATGACGAACATAGCGTCCGTCCGCATGTACTGTTCAATTAACAAAATTTAAAAACTCGCGTCGCCAACGGACAGAGCGTCCCGCCGCTACTGAAGACTGATTGAGAAGAAGGGCTGGCTTATCTCGTGCCCTATTTATAATCGAGCATCGAACAGCGCCTGTTGGGACAGAATTCTGCCTGTTTGAAATTGTTCAGTGGCGTCAGTTCTCCCACTCTCGTCCAATTTCATATTTTCGCACATTTCTGCCAATGGCAAAGTCTAATGTGGACTACTGGGTGCTCTAACGATGGATGATGTAATTACACATGTTCAACGTAATTACCATCGTAATCGAATAATTCGTGTAATTACTACGCACTTAAAATCGCACTGAATTCGCACTGCGCGTCCTTTTCATGCCGTTTTCTCACTACACATGCGTATTAATTTTATACATATTTTGGAGTCTTTGATTTTTTTCTACCATTTATGGTTTCCTTATAATTAAATAAAAACTGTAATTTGACAAAGTGAGATTGCAAACTTTCATGCTCGAACTGGCCTCACTCACACACATCACTTACTACTGTACACACTCTCAGCGACAGTCGTGTGAGTGTTCAGGTCAGTTCCTGTCTGTCTACATTCCGTATTTTTAACATAAATTCAGCTGTCAATCTCATACCTGCTTATTTATTACATATTTATAAATTTAATTTAAATATATATATATATATATATATATATATATATATTGTAACGTAACAGAGTTGAGGTTCCCGACGTTACATAAAAAACTTTGTAAACATGACTTAAAACAATGCCCAAAGTATGTTATAATTAAATACAAGAGGGCCCATCTCACCTAAAGAATGCATTGAAGGTACCTAGTAAGGTTACTAAGTAATAAAACATCAAAAGTGTACCTAAATCTAAAATATGTAATGAGTAGTATGAGATGTAAAATATAAACATTGTGTCTAGTGGGATGAGTTTAATGTGTAGGAGTTGAGTATAATATACTGTTCAATTAATATTTAATGTGTTATAAAATGTACTTGGTGTTGTACTGTATCATTATATAGTGTTTACATGATATTTATTTTATGTTTTGTGTGTAGTAAGTGTAGAGCTGTTGCTTTAAGGAAGTACTAAGTCATAGGTACTCATTTTATTCATGTTAAAATTGTATTTAAATAATTAAATACAAGTACATTTATTAGGTATGATATTATGTTAAATGTATTTACTTTAATTGATTAATGAAGATGTTTAAAATAATATTTGTAAACTTGGCCAGGAAGACAATAAGTGTTAATAAGTTGGCAAGTAGTTCTTATAATATGTTAAAAAACCAAGGAAGGGTTCAATGATAAACTAAATAATATAATGAATTGAAACCAGGAAATTAAAATTGATATAAGTGGCCATAAGCCAGTGACTATTTGTACAGTAGGTCAGGTAAAGAAAAATTAAATTAAAAACAAATCAAAACTATAACAGGTGTAATAAAACCAATAGGCCTAAATTTAATATTTGTAAAAGGAAATTAATACCTTTTTAATAAGTCCAGTCAGATGAAAATGTAGTAAAATGTATATGGTTTAATAAGGCAGATTAAGTGAGAGTTTTATGTGATTTGGTGTAATTCCAAGCATGGAGTATTTTATTAAATAAGAGTAGTAATATTTTCTAATTCTGGCTCTAGGATATCAAATATTATCCAGTGACAGGAAAAGTAATGGTTGTTAGGGTAACTGAAATGCAAGAAATTTTGTTGATTTCAACATTCGATTGTTATATGCTATTGGGAACAGTTCAGCAGACAAATTTAAAAATAAAAATAAAATAAAAATGAATAAACTATAATAAATCAAATGTATTAAAGCCAATCCATTAAAAAAGAACTGAGTAATAATTACTGAACTAGATTTCAGGAAATATAATTCTACACATCCTCAAAGTTTACGGAATTAATAAATCCTTCTTCAAACTAATTCCAGCAAAGGAATGATGATGAACCTGATTTACAATTAAATCAAGATTCTTCTTGAATGGACAAGAAGTCAAAATTAATACAAATATAAACCAAACATACACAAAGAACTTTTGGTATTGAAGTACTAAACCTCACTTTCAAGAAACTGATGAAGTTGTAATGCTACACCAATTCCACTGGGACCGGCAACCACTAGGATCGTGAAGAAGAACGAAGAACAGAACTGAACTCCTGTTACACTCCGGGACATCACCTTTCAAACTTTATTGATAATCTGGACGTATTTTTTTGGTCAAGAGTAATTTCACCATTACATCTTCGTTCGGTTATAAACAGACATGGCTACCCTGAGTATAGTATTGTACGGTAACAAACCTGCTTATATTTAATTTTATACATTAAGAATTAATAACATTTGTAATACTTAGTAACCTTAATTTTGCATTACCTGGCCTTACTAATCGTTAAAAGAATCACATGTACCCTGGGATAAGAGATAAACAGAAAATTATATTTAAATTGTATTATACATCACTAGTCCACTAACAAATCGATTCAGCATTGTACGATCGATATTACGATCCGATAACCTATGAAGAAGACTGTTGGAATTTAAAAAATAATATAAATAAAGAATCCTTCTTGTATGTGATGATGTTCTGTGTTATTGTAGAATACGGTAGTTATTGTATTTTGATTGGGGAGTAATTTACAGATAAAGAAGGTGATAAAACAGTCAAGTGAAACGAACTAACCTATAAGAACGAGTCAATTACTAATAACAGCGCTCGTTGCAGACAGCTGGTGAATACGGGAGAGTGCCGAACTAACGTATTCTCTTCGCCACACTTGGGTCAATTTAAATAATACAGACCGAATAGGGTTGGAGAGAATTACCGAATTATTAACTATAATACCCGTAATATAGCGTTATTCTCTGGTAAAACACTTGGTAATTGATTAACAGAGGGTTATGTTCAACATACGAGTCGCAGCAACTATATAATATTTTTTTTTTTTATATATTAATATTGATTTGCCGGAGGTCTCATCTACAACAACATAATAAATATTTTCCTTATAAACAGATTGAATTTGTTAATTTAAATTTTTTTAAATTAACTATAACCTGTAACCATAATTAAATAAGAAATACAAACAACATAATATATTGATAACAAATTGACGCACCCAAGGTGGGACTTAATGTTAATACACGGATGTCACACATATAAGTAACTACACAATAAGTAATCATTAATAAAAGATTACAAATTGGCGCAAACCAACGTGGAGCTTGATTAAACCCTAAATCTAATTATACTGTTCATTACAAATTGGCAAACCCAACAGTGGGGCATAACATATTACGAGGGAACGACAGTTCATACAAAAGATTACAAATTGGCGCTCAACGAGTGGGCTTTAGTTAAGTAAAAAATTCGACTATATAACTATTACTTAACTGGAGCAGGCAACTATTAGAGGCACAGGAATGCATACAAGAGGTGTTTCTAAAAGGATTGCGAAGGACCAGGAAACGGAAGAAGATAGACGGGAAGAAGAAGCGGAGATAATTACAGACACCGAAATGGAACAACAAGGGAGCGATAAAGAGGATGCCCAAGGGGACCAACCAGATAAAGCGGTAGCCAGAGAAGAACCAAATTGGCAAGACATGATGAAATTTATGGCAGAACAATTTAGGAAACAGGAGGAAAACTCAAAGCAAACCAATGAGGAAAATAAGGAGAACTTTAAGAAACAAAAGGAAGAATTAAATAAAAAATTCGAGGAAAATTCAGAGAAGCTGGAAAATAAAATAGACAGGATAAACGAAAATTCAGAAAAGCTGGAAAATAAAATAGACAGTACAAACGAAAAGTCAGAAAAGCTGTAAAATAAAATAGACAGTATTAATGAAAACTCAAAGAAACAAAACGAAATTTTGAGTGAGAATTTAATCAAATTAATGAATGAGAAGTTTGACAAAAATAAAGAGGAAAATGATGAGAATAACCGGCTGATAAATGAAAGCTTAAACCAAATCAATGAAAGGTTTGACAGAAACGACGAGAGCTTAAGGCAGATTCTGGAAAATACCAAACAAATAGACAAGAAAATTGAAAACCGTAATAAGGAGTTGCGGCAAATCATCAATGAACAAAACCAAGCGTTGAGGGAAGTCATCAATGAAAGTATTGCAATTGTCAATGAAACACTGAGCAAAAGAGTTGATGACTATGAAGAGGAAGTAAGACAGCAAATAACTGAAACTAAGGTAGGTCTAGAAAAGATAGATGAAACCATCATACAACTCAGAGTGGAAGTAGAGACCAAAATAAACCAAATAGGAAACCATAATGATACTAGAGTAAAGGAGATACAAGCGAAAACCCTAGAAAAATTAAACGAGGTACCAATTAACATAACTGGAAGAATAGAACGGGTTCACAATGAAATGAAGACAATGAAAATAAGGCAAAAGCGTCAAAGGAAATTAATGAATACACGGGAAGGATTGGAGATGATTAAAAGGGGATTAATTAAGTTACATAATATACCCATTACGGAACCCAGAGAAGTAAGGCAATTAAGAAACTCTAAACGAACCACAATTGAATTCCTAGATAGATTAGAAGGACCAAAAAAGCCAAAACTAACCGAGGAGCATGGAGGACTTCTGGAGATTATTTATGAACCATTTGGACGGTTAAGTAACCATACGGAAGAATCAGTTCGAAAGACGATGGTAAACTTGAACATAAAAGAAAATTTTATAGCGACGAGATGGAAGAACCAGATAATAGTGAGACACGTCACAAGGACGGAAATAATTCTATACGCTAGAGAAATCCAAACAACCAATATAGAGGAAATAATGGACCACGGTTAAACAGATTCCAAACAGAATATAGAGAAAAGGGACGGATTTTATGGATACCGAATCAAGCAAATCAAAGGAAAATAATGAGAAACTAAGTAAATTATTTCAAACCAACTATTAAATGAAATAAACTAATTACGCAATACTTCAGAGAAATTATGTGGAATCACTTTTAAAACCAAAAAATTCAAAAATAAGTAAGAACACCTTACTATATAATTCAGAAGAAATTATTTTAAACTAATAAACATGAAAGACGAGAAAGAAGGGTTAGAAATGAGTTAAATGAAAGAAGAATATGCCATACAATTTATGATAAGGAGGAGATTCAGTGTTTAATTGCAGAAGTAAATGGGAGTGAAAAAAATAGTAAAATACGTATGCTAAAGAATAATTAATTGACAGCACGGAACTAAGAAGAATTTAAAATGAATATTGAACAGCTTTAACTAATATACTGGTGAATAATATGATAAATGGAACTACAGAACAACGAGATAAATAATTTAAGAAAAGTATTAGGATACCTCAGAAATAATAGTAATCATCCCTTGAGTATGAGTTTGTAGCGAAGGAGCTACCTTATAGATAATAATTATATGTATTTTGTTGTGATCGTGCAACGTTTATTTTTTTCTGGACAGAGATGAAGTTCCTCTGATCTCAGAAGATATAGTTAGGGAAACGGCAGAGTAATGGAAGCCAATAGTGCCCCTCTGATTCCGTACCAGCTATGATATTAAGGAAAAATGTTAGGGAAATATAGTATTTTAGGGATTATACACCAAGAGAGGTAATTAAATATAAAAATGATAATAAGAAATGCTAACATAAAAGCTAGAAAAAGGTATGAGTTCCAGAGAAAAGGACAGGTCTACAACTGAGGGAGGTACCAGTAGAGAATTAATGACCAGATACACAATGAGTATCAACACAGTTTTCCGGTGCAATTAAAAGTTTGGAGAATAGAAAGAGAAGATAACCTTATCATGGGCGAGCTATAAGTTTATTTTAACTAAATTTTATTCAGCCAAAATAAACTTCTTTCGAAGGGGGAGTATTATGTAACGTAACAGAGTTGAGGTTCCCGACGTTACATAAACAACTTTGTAAACATGACTTAAAACAATGCCCAAAGTATGTGATAATTAAATACAAGAGGGCCCATCTCACCTAAAGAATGCATTGAAGGTACCTAGTAAGGTTACTAAGTAATAAAACATCAAAAGTGTACCTAAATCTAAAATATGTAATGAGTAGTATGAGATGTAAAATATTGTAACATTACATTTGGCATAGCTTGATATCGTACCAGATTTAATGAAGACCATGGATAAGAAACTAAACAAGAAGAAAAATATCTTTCAAAATGATAGTGAAGATGAACGAATAACTACTTTAGACTGACTTGTACTACAACTGACCGTACCCAAATTAATATTTAGGCAAAGTGATGCAAAATATCCCGATAATGACATGAATTTCAAATAATGACAAGAATAATACTAATAAAGACAGACAGCTTATGTACCAATACTATAAGTAAACAAATGGTTTTATTAAATGTATCAAAATATAAGAATAATCAAAATACAAATTGAGGGATAATAGGCCCAAACATACAATACAATGTAAAATGAAATATTAGTAAATTATTAATTTGAATGATATAATGAAATATATATAACAAAACAATTATTATAGATACATGGAACATGCAACTAATTGTAAAGAATAGTGGACATAATGTTGTCAAGAGAATAATGAATATAACCTATTCACATTATTATTATATGAACAATGTGAAATTGACTTCAAATAATTAATTAAATAACAGAGCAAAATGGATTGAGGAGAGATATTATTATGTGTTAAACAGTTGTTAGTGTTTAATGAAAGTTAGCTTATTTGTTCAATGTTCATTAGAGTCATAGCCATGTGGGCATGACATTAAGTTGATATGATTGTATATTGTTTTTGTTATTGTTAATGTAATGATGTTATTAGGATGCAATGAATATGTTAAAACCATGTGATTAACCAGAAGGTCTTAAAACAATGGGCCAAATGGAATTTGTAAAATTAGAACATTGTACCAAACACACAAAGAAATAGGCCAATACTGATATAGTATGGTTGACCAACTATAAAATAATTATGAAAAAAAAGAAAAGAATTAATGTTATTAGATGATAAACAGTTTTTGTGTTTGTTGGAATTTAGATTATCTGTTTAATGTTTATCAGAATTTCAGCCATGAGGGCATAATATTTAAGTCAATCTGTTTGTAATTTTGTTAAAGTATTCACATTATGAGATGAGTATTTTTAAATCTCATGGGTTAACATCCAATATAATGATTATAATTAAATATAAGGGTTCAAGCCAGCAGGCTAAATAATAAAACAATATGTAACATGGTGTTGAAAGAATCACCATGACATAGGCCAATGTTAAAATAAATAAACTATTATCAGAATAGCCAGAAAAGTAACAAGCCATTATAAATTAATAAGAAATAGTAAAACTAACAAAACAGACAGTAGTTCTATAATGGTAATCACATTTTTTGAACACATAAATGAATTAGCAAATGTTTTGTGGATGGCAAACTGTATAAAGCCATGTAAAACCAAATTTGGTAAATTTTAGGAAACACTGTTAGAATTTTGTAAAACAAATGTTGAAATATGGATAGATTTATAGTTAATGGTATACACAACAAATCTGGAATCGAAATAATCAGTTTTAAGTTATTTAAGAAAAATTCAAATAGCAAAATGTAACATCAGTATTTCTTAAGCAAAAATAGGCATGTTTGGTGTCTATATGTCACAAATGTAAAGACCAAAATAATGATGCTAGTAGTTTTAAATTCCCAATCAGTACAGAAAAGTTATACTAATTTAAAAGTTTTGACCAAATTCAGACATTGAAATAATGAATTTGTCTGACAATGTATATCTGAATCAACCAACCAGATTTCAAGTTTTACCTTAGCAACCAAAAATTTCAGATAAATAAAATGGGACTTCTTTAACAACGGTCATTGAATACAGACGCGTTAATAAAACGTCTCATATGATTATATTTTAAACAGTGAAAACACGTACCAGACTTAGTAAAACAAATCGATATACTTAATACAAAATATTATAATCAAGAAAGGAACATCCAGAATTTAATACAGAAGAATTGAGATCCAGGGAGAAGAAGCGAAGAAGACGTGGATCCTATCTTCGTCCTGGAAGAAGAAAGAAGAGGATCTGGTGAAGTTGAACAATTTATTATCTTATGTGTCAAAACCAACATTTGTGTACACGACTATCTAGGAATTAAACAAAATAAAACTACAGACACTATACTACACCAACACTAAAGAACACTCAAAAAATAACACCAATTGAGTTTTACACTTTTTTGAACACCATAAAAACTTTACCGATAACTAATAAGCACCTAAACTGGTCATAACCTCTAATAATAAGTCACCAATACACGACTGCCAGTTTGCACTTTAAACACCAAAACCTTGTAATATCCTTATATTGTGAAATTTGTATTTTGATTTTAAGAATTGTATTATTTGTTTAACCGTAATCCCCGAACCAGATACGCCCTGAGATAATTTATTTTAATAGAAATAATAACAACTGCATCATTCTTTTGGCCTGGCCGACTACAGAACAATATTTTTAGCTACTGTACCAACTGATAAAAGAAGACGCATAATTTTGTCATAATTGTAATTACAGTAAAGAAAAACGAGAAGTAATTAATCAATGCTTCATTGAATAAAGGTCGTTACAAGGAAGATATCTGTTTGGTGTTATATTTGCGTTATTATTATTACTGTTCCATTTAAGAATTACGTTAACATAGCACAGCGGACGGAGCAACTGTTGGCAACTCCGAGTGACGTCATTGGAACGAGTGGAAGCGAGCGGCAGAATACGAAATAATTTACCGTTCAACATATTTATCTATTATCGTTACAGATTGACGAACACAACGGTGTGGTTTAATCATTTTACACATACATATTAAATTTGTTACAAAGTGACGCATACTACGTGGAGCATAAGAACTCGTCTCTCAACATAAATCGGTACATTGGTAAATCGCGCGAACACTACATCGTTCATCTCATTCATTATTTATCGTTACAAATTGGTGAACCAACGTGTGAGGCGATAAATTAAAAAATAATTTATAAATAAACAAACAAAAATAAACGAAAATGAGGAAGCGAGAAACATCGCGCAAACGAGCGGCTGAAACCGAGAAGGAAAGCGAAATAAACATGCAAGACAAGGAAGCAACACCGGTTGAGGAAGTAGAAACTATAATAAGGAAGGACCAGGAGAAACAACCAGAAGAACCAACACAAACAGAAGGCGAGAAAACGCAAGAAATGTTCAAATGTATGATGGAATTAATGCAGGAAACCAGTAAGAAAATGGAAGAACTAAAAAGTGATAATAAACAGTCTACGGAGAATAGTAATAAGAACTTAGAAAAATTGAAGGAAGATTTGAGTAAGAAGACGGAGGAGAGTAGTAAGAAAATGGAGGAGAGTAATAAGAAACTAATGGACGAAATGAAGGACAATAAACAGTCTATGGAGGAATTGAGCTGAAAATTGGAAGAGACTAATAAGAAAATTGAAGAAAAAATGGGAGAATTGAAGAGAATAGCAAGAAAATGGAAGAGAAAATAGACGCAAATAATAAAGCATTGAGGGAAGAATTGAAGGGAAATTACCAAGAGACCATGAAAAAATTGGATGAACACAAAGAGTCATTAAAAGAAGAGTGGAATAACAAGATGGAAAATAATAACCGGCAATTGCATGAAGAATGGGACCGGAAACTAGAAGAACCGGTGACTGAAATTAAAAGGGTAGAATCCGAGACCAAGGAAAAGTGTCAGCGGATGAACCAAGAGATACTGAGCGTCCGGGAAGAAACGAATGGACGAATTGAAAATGTACAAACCAACCAAGCAGTGATGGGAGAAAGATTAGAAAGCATAGGTACTAGTCTTAATCGAGTACAAGACCAAACAACTGCCCATAGAGATGAAATTAACTCTCTAAAAAACAGACAATGTACCGGTGCCCATACCACATGTGAGGAAAACCGAGAAGTTATCGACTTCCAGAACTACAGAAGAAACCCCATGCTATTCCTAGAACGGGTAGAGGAAAAAATAGCAAAAAACGGAGAAGACAGGTGGTTTGTAATTAGAAGTATGCTGGACGAAATGTTCAGAAAAGTCTATGACAATTGGTGGACAGCGATGCGGCCGAGTATACAAAATTTCCAAGAATTTAAAAAACAATTTAAATCTAAGTATTGGTCTGATGCCACGCAACATATGATAAGAAGTGACATAGGATTGGGCCGATATGACCTACACGGCAAACAAACTCCGACCGCATATTTTCTTGGTAAAATAAACATAGCCAGACATTTAGAGCCTGCAATTCCTACCGAATGTTTAGTGAGGCTATTAGCTTATCACTATGGTGGGGAAATTACGAGAGGCCGAATAAACGGACGTATACAAACCATTGAGGAGATGTCGGCATTATTAGCGGAAATGGAACAGGAGAAGAGCTTCCTCCAGTACAGACGAAGGAGCGATGAAACGGATAGAAATAATGGTCGCCGCGACGCCCGATATGAAAACAACGGGCAAAGACCAAATAATACCGGTAATTACAACAACAACGGTAACCACTATCAACGTAGTTACCAAAACAACAATAACAATAACAACTATCCACGAAATAATGCGGCAAATAACAACAACAATAATAACAACCACTATTACCGTAGCTCTCCTACGAATAATAATAATGGATACCAGCGTGCCAATGATAGAGACAACCATTACCAGAACAACCGAGGTTATAACAACAATTACGATAACCGATACAGACAGAATAATAATGGCAATTATAACAACCAAAACCAAACATATCGAAGACATGTGAATTATGTGAGCACTGACGATAGAGATGTGGGAAGACGTTCGTACCAGGGACGAACGAACTATAATGTGAACCGTGAGAGAAGTTTTCAGGAGGAGAATAACCAGCGCTACCGGGATGAACATAGACGAAGTAGGAGCTGCGACGATGACAGGAATAACAGAAACTCAGTGACGTTCAATAATAACGCCATTGAGGTACAAGAGTTACAGAATAGAGACAGACCCGGTCAATCAGACAACAGAACCGAGGAGATCAGCCCTGATTTAAACGGACCGCGGCAGTGAAAAACCAACCGTCCCATCACTGAACCGACAATTTGGGTACTTACTAGGACGAGACAAAATGACTGACAATACAATAACGATAGTGCACAATCACTTCTTAAAAAATGTGAGAGAAGAACTGCTAAACGAAGATACGATAACGCACAATAGTTCGAATAATGAGATCGCCTATATTATCGCCCAAGTGAATGGACTAGACACAAGATTCATGATAGATACGGGCGCAAACGTGTCGTTAATCGATAACAACGAATACCACAAAATTCAAAAATTTAGTAAGATCATCTTACCAACTCTACCAATCCAGAATACAATTTTAAATGAAGCCAGTATAAACGAATTTGAATAAATCTCAAAATTCAAATAAATAGTAAGGACAACTTACAGTACATTTTGATAATATTATTTTGAACCAAGTGAATAAACAAATTTGAATAAATTTCAAATTCTAAACAAAATAAGCACCTCTTATTAAATATAATTATGAACTTATTATTGGAATATAAAGGAAAGATGCAACATCCATGAATCAGAAGAAACCCTAGTGCTATAAAATGAATAAGAAAAGACAAATGTAGACAATCGACGATGAAAATAAGACAAAACTAGAAAAGAATTTACTACAAATAACCTATCATGATTGTGAGAGAATCAACAACAACTATAGATACAGATACTTGTTACGTGTTAATTGAATAAAGATAGTGAATGAAAAATGAAGATTAAGCAGTACTGATAAAGAAGGAAAGAAGATATTACCAATTGAAAATAAAAAATGTTATTAATATCGCCACAAGAAAATAAACATCTGAAAGAATCAATGGAAAGAAATATTTAGATCTGAGAAGTTAAACTGAGTGAACCATCCCAAGAATATATTATTATATTATTTTTATTTGATTTAGTCGTGAATAGACTAGTGATTATTAAATGTGATTGACTGATGAGATAGCTCCAGCAATCGATATTATTTATGTATTATGTATTATAAGGACAGCGGGGTATTGTGACGATTTAATTGATAATAAAATATTTAATAATAAAACAAAATTGAAAAAGCAATTAAGTATTTTTAAATCGCACAATTAAACCTAATACCCCTGTACTAACCCAGAATAAGTATGAGATTTAAATGGCCAAATCTAACTAAACAAGTAATAAAATCGTATTGTAAAAAGCTAATAATATCACAGTTAACCCTTTAGTAAATCATCATGCGTTGACCTGTTTAATTCCGGACACAACGTGCTTAGCGAACCGTCTGTAACTTAGAAATGTCGGAAAATCGTAATGTAAGTAATTAATAATTTGAAGGCACGAGTAGTAGTTAAATTAATTCCTGTAAATTAAATAAGTATAAATAATTTGTTTCATCTTGTTATAATAATGTATATTTAAATAAAAGTAGGAACTATATTATCGTGGAGTACTCGCTCCGCTTCGTTGTAATGTACCAGTCGTATCAAGTTAAGAGTTACTATGCCGCCGTCAGACAGTACACACCTCCGAGCGAGAGCTCTTCAGAAATGTGTTAATTAAATTTAAATATAACGGTTAGCTACCACTACAAAACGTGGGGAGCTAGTATTTTTTAAATATATAAGGTGTAGAAAAGTTTATTTAAGAAATGTAATAATTTAAAGAAAATTAACAACACGTACAGAAGGTGACGTCTCTACTTAAGATGTAAACTCTCGTACAACTCTACTTGTGAATATGTGATCTACACAAAATTGCACATATGGAGGTCTACAACCCATACGACGCTGACCAGGACCGACGTAGATCAACCCAACTTTAACCAGCATTACTTCAATCTCCTCACTGATACCGCTGTAAAATATTCGCCAGAGACACGACCCAGATGAGTACGCCGACTACCAGAATTCCGAAGAGTCACACCCCAGGACGAGGACAGCAAAGCTTATTTTAAAGGTGACTCGATAGCTTGGCTATCGAGAATTAATTACATTTGAGACACAACTTTATAGATGAAAGAGACTTCTCAAAGACTATAACTTTCTTTAAGCAATAAAGGAAACCAAATAAATGTAAACTGTAGAATTGAAAATCATTCGTTGTAACGTTAATATGGAAATGTTAATTATAATCCCTTTAGTAAATAATACCATTCTTCAAATGGTTAGTGTAATCTTGCAAGCTCCTAGATAAACATAGTATAACTCAGACGTCTTTACAATATTTAAAGTAAACCCGGATCCGAGGTAAAATTACATGATCAATATGATCCCTTGTTATACAGAAAACCCTTTTGAATTTTTAGTATAAATAATTATGTTATGCGATCTTTTCAAATAATTTGTTAATAAAGAGATGTCATCTTATTACACATTGAAGTGAGTGCATAAATCAGTGAAATACCTTCCCCTTGTGTCCTAATAAATAGCGTAATTACTATTGTTATTTCTGTTGAGTTTAATTTCAGTTCGTTACAACGTAGGCAGCCTGTATAATTGGCGAGTGTCAATTATGATGGGTTCCCTGGATTTGTAACGTAGCCACAACGTTACAAAAATGCGCCACTCTGCTTAAAGTTAAAATAGTTGCGAGCATCGTTGTGACGTCTCCCTTGTTAAGATATCACAAATGTCGGGAACCAGTTCAATTTGTTACCTGTTAATTGAACTAGCTGCCGTTGTTAGTAAACCTTAATCACTAACAAATTATAACACTTTATTATTCAGGAATTAAGCAAGGATTGTATAAATTTATTCACTCGTTGGGTGTTAGCAAAAACATCTCCTTATTAACATATTTACCTCTCATACTTTACTTTACTTTTAAAACTCAGATTCTAAAAATTTCTGCATTAAATATTTTGTATATTTTACGCTTTATTCTTTCTATATCAAAATCATTCAGCTAGATATGGTTTTAATTACCCCAGATCCGGGTAGCAAGTTTGTTATGTTTTTATTACAACTTCAACCAAATTATTAGAAGAAGAATTTTGGTTGTAAATTTTAATATTAATTTAAATCTAAACATCGTAATGTCATTACTACTTCATTACAGTGATTACAAAAATCTATATATTAAACTTTAAATTATCAAAAGTTCTTTACTGTTCTTTTTCTTTACTGGCTTGTTGTTTTACAGTGAATTTGTGTTACAAATATTATGTTTTGATATCACCTCAATATAACAATGTGTATGCTGTGGGGTCCATGATGGTCATCTTCAGTCCTCTTCTAGGGTGTTATCCACGGTTCCTCTTGATGTTAAATGAGGTTGATTGTTTCTGGTAGTCTCTTCCTAGACAATTAGATTTTGGTTCTAGAAGTTCATCCGGTTGCTGTTTGTGTTATCTTCTTTCGGAGTCGGTAGTTTACATTTTACTTTTGGTTACAGTTCATATTTTATCAGCACTAAAATCTGGTAATTAACATTTCTCACCATTTACAGTTTGCTAAGAGATGTGTCGGCTAAGTTTCTTTTTTTTTTATTCTTTGCATGTTTCTTCATGCACTACATTATAATTTTGTTTTTATTATTATTATTATACTACATAGGTCAAATCGAACTCATTATAAACTTGATTAAATATTGTTTAACAGTATACACCTATGTGTATGTTCACGACACAGCAGCTACATCCTTACATCTCGGTGTCTATCGGGTGAGTGCAATGTTTAGCGGCAAGGGGTCAGTAGTTGGCGCGGTTTTACGCACTGAGAAAATAGTTCGTTCTTTTAAGTTATATTAATTATTTACTAATTAAGTCATAATACATTATTTTACCTTTTGGTTACGAATTATGAATTTCTTTATTTATTTTGTACATATTTTATTTAATTAAAGTAATTATTATTATTAGCTAAATAACACCGTTCTTAACGTGTTGGTACGGGACAATTTGCACGTTGTTTGCATGAATCTAGGCATAGGTAAGGGGTGGATAATACTCTTACTTATATTGAAAGCAATTTTTTATTTGTGCGATTTAAATATTTTTTAAAATTGTCACATCCTCCTGCATTTAACGATGAAGTTGGGGTGGTGGGTAATAATTAAAATCTAATAAACACAATTACATTTGGGCACAGAATTTCATACTGAAATTTCTCTCTCTCAGATTATTTCTATCTATCAATTGATTATCTTACAACTTATACAAACTATTTAACTTCTAATACATCTATTACACATAAAATACACAAAAATATAAATCTACCTTATATTTAATTCTTACATCTACTACCGGTTTTTTCTTTGTTTGATTTCTTCACTCGTTTTACGGAGTTATACTCATGAGTATGCTACTAATAATAATACCGTATTGTAATCACAATCGAATTACTTTTAGTTTACTGCGCTAGGAATTATTTCTTTACTTTCTCGTCATTGTCATCTTCATCGTCAGCTGACTTCTCATTTATTATATCATTCTCGCAGGACATTAGCTAAGGTTGATCAGGCCTCGCTATTATTCGTACGAGGGTTTTGAGTTTATACTCATTTACGATA
Organism: Magicicada septendecula; assembly: GCA_034769895.1. Classification (NCBI taxonomy): domain Eukaryota; kingdom Metazoa; phylum Arthropoda; class Insecta; order Hemiptera; family Cicadidae; genus Magicicada; species Magicicada septendecula. Next base: position 410,924,419 of record CM068368.1, on the reverse strand, counting down.
TATGATGTTGCAAAATCTTATCGTATTCCTATATAAGTCTATACAACATTTTTTCTCAATACTTAAATAGTATTCTCTGTTTGCTATCTTTCTCGTAGTCGTGCTTCTGTATTTTGACACGAAAAACATTTTTTTATTTGAGACAGATGGCTTCTGCGAACGTAATTTTCTGTATTGGGTTCATACAGAGCTACAGTAACGGGGGTGATGAACTTACGAATTTTGTAGGGGCCACACCATCGGTATGATAGTTTCGCAGTGGTTCTATCAACGGCTTTACTCATTGGATGCGTTTTATACATTACTAAATCACCTACTATATATTCTATTTGCCTATTATTCCGCTCATGGTATTTTCGTGATTTTTGTAAATTCGCTCTCAAATTTGCACGAGCTTCGTTCCATATTTTTCTTACGTTATTCGTATTCATGTCACGGGGCAATAACTCATGGATTTTCCATTTCGTGGTTAACGGATGGTTGGGTTTATATTTGTAGAGTAAATCAAATGGTGTTGATTTATGGCCTTCATGATACGCTGAGTTGAACGCAAATTGTATCCACGATACATTTTGATCCCAGGTTGTCTGGTCTTTAGCGTGATAAGATATTAGAGCTGATTTTAAGTTACGCAAGTACCTTTCTGCTAGATTTCCTTGCGGTCTGTACTCGGTCACTCTAATATGATTTATCCCTAATTTAAAACACATGTCGTTAAATTCTTTCGACTTAAACTGAGGTCCATTGTCAGATATTATGTTTAAGGGCGTACCGTAATCTTTAAATAGTCTTTCTTGTAGAATTTTTATTGTCGTAGATGCTAATGCACGTCTCATAGGATACATCCACACGAATTTAGTGAAGGAGTCTACACAAATTAATAGCATGGTATTTCCGGATTTAGAACGGGGATAAGGTCCAGAATAATCTATGTATATCTTCGAGAAGGGAGTTGTGGGTATTTCGGAGATTAATTTTCCGATTTGACTGATTCTTGCTGGTTTGCTCAGGGCACAGATTTCGCATTCTTTCACGAACTTTTTTATTTCACTGTTCATGTTTTCCCAATGGTATTCCTTGCGAATACGATGTATAGTTTTCCTAATTCCCATATGAGCTCCAATGGTCGATGAATGGTAGTATTCCATTAGCATAGGTTTGATTATTTCCGGGGCGATTATTCTCAGTAATTTTCCGTTAGCCTTTTTAAAACAAAGTACTCGTTTACTCAATGTGTATTTGTCAGAATAATTTCCTTTTTCTATTTGTTCTATTATTTTGCACAATTTCGGATCTTGTTGTTGGTGGTATGCGATATCCTTAAATACAAGGGGAAAGTTAGTAATTAGCGTATTAACGGTAGTGGTTTCAACATTTTCTTCGCCAGATCTAGTATTGGGTAGGTGGAACATGCGGGATAGAGTATCGGCTACTACATTTTGAGTACCACGAATATGTTGTACTTTGAACTTGTAGCAATTCAATCTTAACACCCATCTTCCGATACGACCTAACTGTTTTGGGTGGTTCAATAACCATGACAAAGCTTGATTGTCGGTTTTTAGTAGAAATTCCTTATGTTCCAAAAATGGTTTGAATTTGTCAAAGGCGAATACTACGGCTAAACATTCTAGTTCATAGGCTGAGAACTTCCTTTCTTGCTCGGTCAATGTACGGGATGCATAGCTGATCGGGAGTCTAGTATTAGAATATTGATTTCCTGGTATATTACGGCTCCTAATGCTACACTTGAACTATCGGTCTGTACGACAAATGGTTTACTGAAATCTGCTAACTGCAATACCGGTGGGGATATTATGCTTTCTTTGAGTGTTTCAAACGCGTCTTGGTGTCGAATAGTCCACTCGAATTTCGTTCCTTTCTTTCTTAGTGCATTCAATGGGGCTGCTATATCCGCTAAGTGGGGTATGTACTTGTGAAAATAATTAATCATACCTAAAAATCGAGCTATACCTTTGGCGTCTCTCGGTGGTAAGAATTCTCGGATTGCGCGTGTACGTTCGGGATCGATGCTAACCTTACCTTCGGCAGATACTATGTGACCTAAGAAGGAGAATTGATTTACTGCGAAATTAACTTTACTCGGGTTTACCGTTAGTCCAGCTTTCTTTAACCTGGATAATACTTCACGCAAGTGATCAATATGTTGATCCATTGATTCATTATATACTACTATATCATCAAGATAGTGATATACAAATTTAAATTTAACATCATGAAAATTTTTTTCTAACAGTCTGCTACATACTGAACTTCCTTGTGATATACCGAATGGTACTCTAGTAAATTGATATAGATTAAATGGGACAGCAAAAGCAGTTAAATGTTTTGATTCCTCAGCTAGTGGGATTTGGTGGAATGTTTGGTTGAGGTCCATTATAGTGAAGATTTTCGCTCTTGTAAAATAGTGAAACGCGCTGTGAATGTCGGGCAGTGGTATCGATTCAAATTCTATACTCTTATTTAGCTGTCTATAATCCACGACTAGTCTATGTTTGTCAGTTCCTTTTGGTACTAGGAATGCAGGTGATGAGTATGGAGAAGTTGACGGTTCAATGACGTGCTGATCAAGGAGTTTGTTAATGTGGTTTCTCATTATTTCCATCTTGGGCGGTGATAATTTGTATGGGTGAAGACGTATTACCGTGTTGTCACTAAGATTTATTTCATATTCGATTAAATGGGTTAATCCTAACTTGGGGGTGAGTACAGTAGAAAATTCTTTTATTAACTTTTGAATTCTTAGTCTCTCATTTCCTTTTAAATGACTCAGACTAGATTCTTGATGCTCTGAATGAATAGTTGCCGTTTCACAAATAGCGTCGTTACTTAATTCGGAGTCGAACTGATATTTTCGAGCACGATAAAATCTGAAGAAATATTCTCTTGCATATATATCAAGGATTAAGCCAGTTTTACTTATGAAATCAGCGCCTAGTATTAAGTTTTGTCCTAACTCTTCAGCTACTAGTAGGGGAACATACCAAGTAAAATTCTTTATTTTTAATTTCACCGTAATACTGCGCGATAAATTTAGGTTTTGTTTATTTGCGGTGGCACACTTTATGTTCACCATTTGGCTACGTTTAATCAGATTATGATTAGCTAATACGGTGGCTAACTGTTGACTAATTATACTACGGGTAGATCCGGAATCAATTAAACCAAGGGTATTCGTTGCTCCAAGGTCTATCTGTACATAGGGTAGTTGGCAGATACTTGTTTTACATGCACCAATAGAGTTGCACTTCTCAATAAATCTTGTTAGGTATGGGTCTATGCGTTTATTTTTATTTATTTTTACTCTATGATTATTATTGTTTTTACCTTTCCTTCTGGTGCTGCGGAAGACGTAGGATTTTCGTTCTTCCAGCTTCACATGTTTTTTGATTGGTCGGTTTTCTGTTGGTAGCGCTTTTGTTTACATACCTTGCTAATGTGTCCGGCCTTTCCACAGTTATAACATCTTCTTTCCTCATTTACTTCGCTCGTAGGTTGTCGGGGTTTTGATCTAGAGTATGAAATATGGGGGTAGCTTTGGGTTTTATATGTACTTACGAATCGCTTATCGCGGTAGGTTCGGGTATCTGTTCCAATTGGTAGAGTTTGGAATGAATCTCTGTGTTGAGTCTGGGACATAGAAACGCGTCTGTTCTGGTCAGAATACCGGACGTTGGACGAATGTATACAACATAGTTCTAGTTCGGTGAAAGTGGTTGGCCGCTTCATGAGTGCTAGGCGAGATCGCTCCTCGGGAGATAGTCCGACTAAGATATTGTCTACTAACTGTTGTTCACTCCATTTGACTTGCAGCAATAAGGCAGATTCTCTTATTTCAGATATATAATGAGCTAATCTCTCGTATGTTCCTTGTACACGAAGTACTAGGTTTGGCTTCAATTCTTCGTAGATACCGGTGGGAATAAAATGTCTTATTAGGGTTGTATGAAGTTCTTCTACTGGGTGATTATGCCTTAGGGATTCTAACACACGATCTTTTAAAGGAGATCTACATTTAGGTAAAATTACTTGTAAAATCTGAAGTCATCTCTTAGTTGTCGCAGATCTTTTAATTGCAAAAGATGCTTGAGAAAATCTAGGAGCTTTGTAATATTCAGCCCATCAGTGATTGGTATGTCCGACAAAATATGTTCTACAGGGTGGGTTATCTTTCCATAAAGCTCTGTAGTTAGATTAAAAGGAGTCGTCATTCTCGGTTTTTCCGCAGATTGATTCGTGGGCAAGTGAGAAGGTAAATCGTAGGTACGAGACATATTCTCTAGTTCATTAGGGAGTAGCGTAACGTTCGCTGGTTGGATATTTGCTTGACTATCAGTTAACCGTTCTTTAAATGGATCAATATTGGATTCCTGCAGAAACTGAAACTTTACAGTACCGGTTTGCTGTTCTTGAGTAGGAGATTGGGTAGGGGAAATATTTAGTTTCGTCATCGCTTCTTCAATCACTTCTAATCGAAATGATTCAGATCTTCGACGTAATTCGCGCACTATATCGGGTAATTGTTGTACTGCTTCCTCTGCGAATTTTTGTACATCCGGTGGGGTAACTTTATCACCGGGCCAATTCAACAAATTGGTGATACGGCGGGTCAGATGTTCGATTCTTTGGGTGGTGCGTAAGATTACTGCGGGGGATTTTTCATCACGCAGGGTTTTTGCGATCGAAGTTAGTTCTGTATACTTGTGATAGCATGTTTCTTTTTCGCTTTCAAAATCTAAAACACTTAAACGATTTAATAATGAGGGTTTGTCCGGTTTATTTTCACGTAACGTTTTGCGAAGTTCCGCGACAGTTACATCTGAGTATGGAAGACCACGCAATAATGCTTCATAGCTTAATTCGTCTTTCAACAACAAGTCGGGGTTAAATTGAGCCATTTTTGTTAATAACGTCGTTTAAATAAACGAAGTATTACGTACGACAAATCTTATATCAGCTTAAACACTTGTAAAGCTCGACTTCATTTAAACACATACATATATCTCTTATTACACATAGAATCTTATATCAATTAATCAAAATAAACTTATCTCACAACAATTCAATTTTCTGTACTGTCATATATAATTAGTCAAAACAAAACGCTAATACCATTGTATAGTAGAGAGAAATTTCATATACGATGTTTCATTGCTTTAACAATAGCACAAAGGGTCAGCTGTTTTGGGGAGCCTCTTTGTTTGCATAGGGTGGTAACACAGGTAGGACAATTCAGAACCGGAAAAACTCGTGTCTGGTATTGTTTGTTAGGTCAGCGAGGGGAGGTTTTGAATGAGATGCGTGCATACAAAAGGGGAGAGTTTACATTCCTCAACACGTATTTAACATGAACAGGCTGGTTCATACCGACAGGTTTAGAATGGAATATTTACCAGCGATGACTTGTTTATTACGGCAATCTCACGATACTAATATTATTATATCTTAATTAAAATTCTACTCATTTATTTGTTCCCGATTTCAGAGTGAATAAATTTATGTTTGTCAAAGTTATTGTTAAAGAATTATAACAATATACAATATAATTATTAAAACAACAACACAATACACAATTATTATTATTTTTACAAAACAGCAGAGTCGCGCAATATTGTGACGTCTCCCTTGTTAAGATATCACAAATGTCGGGAACCAGTTCAATTTGTTACCTGTTAATTGAACTAGCTGCCGTTGTTAGTAAACCTTAATCACTAACAAATTATAACACTTTATTATTCAGGAATTAAGCAAGGATTGTATAAATTTATTCACTCGTTGGGTGTTAGCAAAAACATCTCTTTATTAACATATTTACCTCTCATACTTTACTTTACTTTTAAAACTCAGATTCTAAAAATTTCTGCATTAAATATTTTGTATATTTTACGCTTTATTCTTTCTATATCAAAATCATTCAGCTAGATATGGTTTTAATTACCCCAGATCCGGGTAGCAAGTTTGTTATGTTTTTATTACAACTTCAACCAAATTATTAGAAGAAGAATTTTGGTTGTAAATTTTAATATTAATTTAAATCTAAACATCGTAATGTCATTACTACTTCATTACAGTGATTACAAAAAAATATATATATTGAACTTTAAATTATCAAAAGTTCTTTACTGTTCTTTTTCTTTACTGGTCTTGTTGTTTTACAGTGAATTTGTGTTACAAATATTATGTTTTGATATCACCTCAATATAACAATGTGTATGCTGTGGGATCCATGATGGTCATCTTCAGTCCTCTTCTAGGGTGTTATCCACGGTTCCTCTTAATGTTAAATGAGGTTGATTGTTTCTGGTAGTCTCTTCCTAGACGATTAGATTTTGGTTCTAGAAGTTCATCCGGTTGCTGTTTGTGTTATCTTCTTTCGGAGTCGGTAGTTTACATTTTACTTTTGGTTACAGTTCATATTTTATCAGCACTAAAATCTGGTAATTAACATTTCTCACCATTTACAGTTTGCTAAGAGATGTGTCGGCTAAGTTTCTTTTTTTTTTATTCTTTGCATGTTTCTTCACGCACTACATTATAATTTTGTTTTTATTATTATTATTATTATTATTATACTACATAGGTCAAATCGAACTCATTATAAACTTGATTAAATATTGTTTAACAGTATACACCTATGTGTATGTTCACGACACAGCAGCTACATCCTTACATCTCGGTGTCTATCGGGTGAGTGCAATGTTTAGCGGCAAGGGGTCAGTAGTTGGCGCGGTTTTACGCACTGAGAAAATAGTTCGTTCTTTTAAGTTATATTAATTATTTACTAATTAAGTCGTAATATATTATTTTACCTTTTGGTTACGAATTATGAATTTCTTTATTTATTTTGTACATATTTTATTTAATTAAAGTAATTATTATTATTAGCTAAATAACACCGTTCTTAACGTGTTGGTACGGGACAATTTGCACGTTGTTGCATGAATCTAGGCATAGGTAAGGGGTGGATAATACTCTTACTTATATTGAAAGCAATTTTTTATTTGTGCGATTTAAATATTTTTTAAAATCGTCACATCGTGACGTACAAAAATGCGCCACTCTGCTATGCTTTGCTTTGCTTTGCTATGCTTTGTTTTAGTGTAAATAATAATTAATTGTGTATTGTGTTGTTGCTGTCTTGTAAAAGTAATTGTGTACAGAGTGTCACAAGAATGCGCTGTTGTTTTATATAAAAGTTGTAAGCATCGAGACGCTAACAAAGATACGTCACTCTGATAATAAAAAAAATTTGTTACGTAGTAAAATAGATAACTCTCTGCACTCATTATCTGATCTATGCACTCAGTTACTGTATTTCATGTAATATTAATTTTCATAAAATTAATTTCATAAATAAATTTACATTATGAATTTATTTTGTACAGGATTAATCACTATCTTGCGTATGATGTAATTTGTTTAAGATACGCAAAATAATACAGACTATCATTGTATGACGCCAATGCAAGTACGTACATGAATTTTAGTGCTTGTCAAACTGTTCAGTCTTTAACAGGTTTATATTGTGACAATTCAAGACCTGTAGTTTCCTGAATATGCCTGCATAGAATGTAAGTGTATGTCTGTGGTCACGGTAAAAAAAAAAAAATATATAAACTCCTGTGTAAAGTAGACCCGGTTAATTACGTGTAAAGAAATTCGTAACTTAATTTTGTTAGCAAAAATTAAAAATAATTTGAAAAATTAATGGTGGAAAGTAAGACAATTAATTACCAAACTCAAACTGTTATAACCATAATACACCTGTAACTTGTAAAGCGTGTTTCGTTGAATTAGATTCACCCCTTAGTCCGACTGGCCTCTCCAGTTGAAACCGGTCGAGAAAGATAGGCCGAGCTATTGTTATAGAGAACAATACGTGTGCGTAATCCGCGCGTTCCCACGCATACAACTACCCTGTCATTGTTTACTAAATAAACGAGGGTGACCTACATTCCAGCAAACAGCTGATCGTTGATTTTACATTGAAGTATGTGTGTGGAATTTTGTCTCTCCCTTAGAAGAGAAATTATTCTCTTGTGAACAATGCAAATGATTTAACCAATTGTCTATGTAATTGTGTATAGTATAGTAGAGCAAGTATTTTCACCGTGACAACAATTAAATAATATAGTGACTTAAATTTCAAATAAATAAATGACTTAGTTAACCCTCCATTGTTAGATAAAGTGTTAAAACCCCATGCCCCAAAACAGAAAACTTTTAAACTGAGTAAAACTGAAAACAAAGTAAATAAAGTGTCCCAAATAAATATGGTAATTCGATAGGAAATAATTCTAAGTTAGTTTCTTTAATCTCCCCCAAAGTAAATAATAATAAGGAAAATAATAAGAAGTGAATAATAATTGCTTTAAATAATAAGGCTGAATAAATCTTAATTTAAACTAAATTGTGTAAAGTGTAGCAGTAAATCAGGGAAAAGAAAATAATAATAAAAGTGTAGTTGAATAGTGTAAACACCCGGTCGTGGCCTGTACGAGAAAAATAAAGCGTGTTGAGAAATGTAGTAAGCAGCCACCCCCCCCTAATGTTATGAAATGGTAGCATCGCTAAACTGGTACCGAAGTAAACTACCGCGTGTGAAATACAATGCGTCCAGTGTTTGACCCCTCGTAGATTGTAAAAGTGTTTGTCCCCTCCTGCATAGTTTGTTTAAGTATTACAGCTGATCATCTAAAGAGAGAATAAAAATTATCTTCGTGAAATTCCGCTTCTCTCAGTAGCGTAAGAAATTAGGATTAGAAATAATCTAAAGTGGAGTACGGGATCCGCTTTAGGTTATATTAGATGTAATTAAGAAGTGATTATATATGTAACGTAACAGAGTCACAACGGAGCCGACTGAAAAGGGTAATGATGGTGCAGAAAGCTAACTTGTGTAGTTAGAGTGTGCCAAGGTAATCATTAGTGAGTGCTGAAAGCTAACTTGTGTAGTTAGAATAATCCGATGTCAGTCGGGCCACGGTATTGTGAGTTACGGAAAGTAGGGAAATTAGTATTAAGAATTAAAAGTTAAGTTAGCATTTTAAGAAACGAGATAAAGGGAATTTCACGACTGAGAATAAGACTAGTAGTAAATAAACTTTAAAGAGAAATTTCACACATTAACGCCAAGCATACTCCAAGTCCCCACTTTTGAATTTTCCTTAATAAAATTTCTAATGTGGATTTTAAGTGGCGGAGTATGTGACGATTTAATTGATAATAAAATATTTAATAATAAAAAAAAATTGAAAAAGCAATTAAGTATTTTTAAATCGCACAATTAAACCTAATACCCCTGTACTAACCCAGAATAAATATTAGATTTAAATGGCCAAATCTAACTAAACAAGTAATAAAATCGTATTGTAAAAATCTAATAATATCACAGTTAACCCTTTAGTAAATCATCATGCGTTGACCTGAATTCCGGACACAACGTGCTTAGCGAACCGTCTGTAACTTAGAAATGTCGGAAAATCGTAATGTAAGTAATTAATAATTTGAAGGCACGAGTAGTAGTTAAAATAATTCCTGTAAATTAAATAAGTATAAATAATTTGTTTCATCTTGTTATAATAATGTATATTTAAATAAAAGTAGGAACTATATTATCGCGGAGTACTCGCTCCGCTTCGCTGTAATGTACCAGTCGTATCAAGTTAAGAGTTACTATGCCGCCGTCAGACAGTACACACCTCCGAGCGAGAGCTCTTCAGAAATGTGTTAATTAAATTTAAATATAACGGTTAGCTACCACTACAAAACGTGGGGAGCTAGTATTTTTTAAATATATAAGGTGTAGAAAAGTTTATTTAAGAAATGTAATAATTTAAAGAAAATTAACAACACGTAAAGAAGGTGACGTCTCTACTTAAGATGTAAACTCTCGTACAACTCTACTTGTGAATATGTGACCTGCACAAAATTGCACATATGGAGGTCTACAACCCATACGACGCTGACCAGGACCGACGTAGATCAACCCAACTTTAACCAGCATTACTTCAATCTCCTCACTGATACCGCTGTAAAATATTCGCCAGAGACACGACCCAGATGAGTACGCCGACTACCAGAATTCCGAAGAGTCACACCCCAGGACGAGGACAGCAAAGCTTATTTTAAAGGTGACTCGATAGCTTGGCTATCGAGAATTAATTACATTTGAGACATAACTTTATAGATGAAAGAGACTTTTCAAAGACTATAACTTTCTTTAAGTAATAAATGAAACCAAAGAAATGTAAACTGTAAAATTGAAAATCATACGTTGTAATGTTAATATGGAAATGTTAATTATAATCCCTTTAGTAAATAATACCATTCTTCAAATGGTTAGTGTAATCTTGCAAGCTCCTAGATAAACATAGTATAACTCAGACGTCTTTACAATATTTAAAGTAAACCCGGATCCGAAGTAAAATTACATGATCCATATGATCTCTTGTTATACAGAAAACCCTTTTGAATTTTTAGTATAAATAATTATGACATGCGATCTTTTCAAATAATTTGTTAATAAAGAGATGTCATCTTATTACACATTGAAGTGAGTGCATAAATCAGTGAAATACCTTCCCCTTGTGTCCTAATAAATAGCGTAATTACTATTGTTATTTCTGTTGAGTTTAATTTCAGTTCGTTACAACGTAGGCAGCCTGTATAATTGGCGAGTGTCAATTATGATGGGTTCCCTGGATTTGTAACGTAGCCACAACGTTACAGTATTAGGTCAAGAGAGCCCCCCGACTGATTCCAAAATATATGGTGATTAATTTGTTAGGGAGGTAACATGTTCCAGGGATAGAACACTTAAAATTAAAGACAAGTATACCAGATCATAAAAAGAATAACAAGTGATAATATGAAAGATGAGATAATTGATAATTTCAACAAAATATACTATTTTATTAAAATAATCAAATTTGGTGGCAGGGTAATATGTAACATTACATTTGGCATAGCTTGATATCGTACCAGATTTAATGAAGACCATGGATAAGAAACTAAACAAGAAGAAAAATATCTTTCAAAATGATAGTGAAGATGAACGAATAACTACTTTAGACTGACTTGTACTACAACTGACCGTACCGAAATTAATATTTAGGCAAAGTGATGCAAAATATCCCGATAATGACATGAATTTCAAATAATGACAAGAATAATACTAATAAAGACAGACAGCTTATGTACCAATACTATAAGTAAACAAATGGTTTTATTAAATGTATCAAAATATAAGAATAATCAAAATACAAATTGAGGGATAATAGGCCCAAACATACAATACAATGTAAAATGAAATATTAGTAAATTATTAATTTGAATGATATAATGAAATATATATAACAAAACAATTATTATAGATACATGGAACATGCAACTAATTGTAAAGAATAGTGGACATAATGTTGTCAAGAGAATAATGAATAATAACCTATCACATTATTATTATATGAACAATGTGAAATTGACTTCGAATAATTAATTAAATAACAGAGCAAAATGGATTGAGGAGAGATATTATTATGTGTTAAACAGTTGTTAGGGTTTAATGAAAGTTAGCTTATTTGTTCAATGTTCATTAGAGTCATAGCCATGTGGGCATGACATTAAGTTGATATGATTGTATATTGTTTTTGTTATTGTTAACGTAATGATGTTATTAGGATGCAATGAAGATGTTAAAACCATGTGATTAACCAGAAGGTCTTAAAACAATGGGCCAAATGGAATTTGTAAAATTAGAACATTGTACCAAACACACAAAGAAATAGGCCAATACTGATATAGTATGGTTGACAAACTATAAAATAATTATGAAAAAAAAGAAAAGAATTAATGTTATTAGATGATAAACAGTTTTTGTGTTTGTTGGAATTTAGTTTATCTGTTTAATGTTTATCAGAATTTCAGCCATGAGGGCATAATATTTAAGTCAATCTGTTTGTAATTTTGTTAAAGTATTCACATTATGAGAGGATGATGAGTATTTTTAAATCTCATGGGTTAACATCCAATATAATGATTATAATTAAATATAAGGGTTCAAGCCAGCAGGCTAAATAATAAAACAATATGTAACATGGTGTTGAAAGAATCACCATGAAATAGGCCAATGTTAAAATAAATAAACTATTGTCAGAATAGCCAGAAAAGTAACAAACCATTATAAATTAATAAGAAATAGTAAAACTAACAAAACAGACAGTAGTTCTATAATGGTAATCACATTTTTTGAACACATAAATGAATTAGCAAATGTTTTGTGGATGGCAAACTGTATAAAGCCATGTAAAACCAAACTTGGTAAATTTTAGGAAACACTGTTAGAATTTTGTAAAACAAATGTTGAAATATGGATAGATTTATAGTTAATGGTATACACAACAAATCTGGAATCGAAATAATCAGTTTTAAGTTATTTAAGAAAAATTCAAATAGCAAAAATGTAACATCAGTATTTCTTAAGCAAAAATAGGCATGTTTGGTGTCTATATGTCACAAATGTAAAGACCAAAATAATGATGCTAGTAGTTTTAAATTCCCAATCAGTACAGAAAAGTTATACTAATTTAAAAGTTTTGACCAAATTCAGACATTGAAATAATGAATTTGTCTGACAATGTATATCTGAATCAACCAACCAGATTTCAAGTTTTACCTTAGCAACCAAAAATTTCAGATAAATAAAATGGGACTTCTTTAACAACGGTCATTGAATACAGACGCGTTAATAAAACGTCTCATATGATTATATTTTAAACAGTGAAAACACGTACCAGACTTAGTAAAACAAATCGATATACTTAATACAAAATATTATAATCAAGAAAGGAACATCCAGAATTTAATACAGAAGAATTGAGATCCAGGGAGAAGAAGCGAAGAAGACGTGGACCCTATCTTCGTCCTGGAAGAAGAAAGAAGAGGATCTGGTGAAGTTGAACAATTTATTATCTTATGTGTCAAAACCAACATTTGTGTACACGACTATCTAGGAATTAAACAAAATAAAACTACAGACACTATACTACACCAACACTAAAGAACACTCAAAAAATAACACCAATTGAGTTTTACACTTTTTTGAACACCATAAAAACTTTACCGATAACTAATAAGCACCTAAACTGGTCATAACCTCTAATAATAAGTCACCAATACACGACTGCCAGTTTGCACTTTAAACACCAAAACCTTGTAATATCCTTATATTGTGAAATTTGTATTTTGATTTTAAGAATTGTATTATTTGTTTAACCGTAATCCCCGAACCAGATACGCCCTGAGATAATTTATTTTAATAGAAATAATAACAACTGCATCATTCTTTTGGCCTGGCCGACTACAGAACAATATTTTTAGCTACTGTACCAACTGATAAAAGAAGACGCATAATTTTGTCATAATTGTAATTACAGTAAAGAAAAACGATAAGTAATTAATCAATGCTTCATTGAATAAAGGTCGTTACAAGGAAGATATCTGTTTGGTGTTATATTTGCGTTATTATTATTACTGTTCCATTTAAGAATTACGTTAACATAGCACAGCGGACGGAGCAACTGTTGGCAACTCCGAGTGACGTCATTGGAACGAGTGGGAGCGAGCGGCAGAATACGAAATAATTTACCGTTCAACATATTTATCTATTATCGTTACAGATTGACGAACACAACGGTGTGGTTTAATCATTTTACACATACATATTAAATTTGTTACAAAGTGACGCATACTACGTGGAGCATAAGAACTCGTCTCTCAACATAAATCGGTACATTGGTAAATCGCGCGAACACTTTATCGTTCATCTCATTCATTATTTATCGTTACAATATAAACATTGTGTCTAGTGGGATGAGTTTAATGTGTAGGAGTTGAGTATAATATACTGTTCAATTAATATTTAATGTGTTATAAAATGTACTTGGTGTTGTACTGTATCATGATATAGTGTTTACATGATATTTATTTTATGTTTTGTGTGTAGTAAGTGTAGAGCTGTTGCTTTAAGGAAGTACTAAGTCATAGGTACTCATTTTATTCATGTTAAAATTGTATTTAAATAATTAAATACAAGTACATTTATTAGGTATGATATTATGTTAAATGTATTTACTTTAATTGATTAATGAAGATGTTTAAAATAATATTTGTAAACTTGGCCAGGAAGACAATAAGTGTTAATAAGTTGGCAAGTAGTTCTTATAATTATGTTAAAAAACCAAGGAAGGGTTCAATGATGAACTAAATAATATAATGAATTGAAACCAGAAAATTAAAATTGATATAAGTGGCCATTAGCCAGTGACTATTTGTACAGTAGGTCAGATAAAGAAAAATTAAATTAAAAACAAAGCAAAACTATAACAGGTGTAATAAAACCAATAGGCCTAAATTTAATATTTGTAAAAGGAAATTAATACCTTTTTAATAAGTCCAGTCAGATGAAAATGTAGTAAAATGTATATGGTTTAATAAGGCAGATTAAGTGAGAGTTTTATGTAATTTGGTGTAATTCCAAGCATGGAGTATTTTATTAAATAAGAGTAGTAATATTTTCTAATTCTGGCTCTAGGATATCAAATATTATCCAATGACAGGAAAAGTAATGGTTGTTAGGGTAACTGAAATGCAAGAAATTTTGTTGATTTCAACATTCGATTGTTATATGCTATTGGGAACAGTTCAGCAGACAAATTTAAAAATAAAAATAAAATAAAAATGAATAAACTATAATAAATCAAATGTATTAAAGCCAATCCATTAAAAAAAGGACTGAGTAATAATTACTGAACTAGATTTCAGGAAATATAATTCTACACATCCTCAAAGTTTACGGAATTAATAAATCCTTCTTCAAACTAATTCCAGCAAAGGAATGATGATGAACCCGATTTACAATTAAGTCAAGATTCTTCTTGTACGGACAAGAAGTCAAAATTAATACAAATATAAACCAAACATACACAAAGAACTTTTGGTATTGAAGTACTAAACCTCACTTTCAAGAAACTGACGAAGTTGTAATTAGGGTTGCCAGACGTACGGTTTTAGCCAGAACATTACGGAATTTTCCTGTTTTGTTCCGCGTACGGTGCGAATCTTTAACCGTACGCCAAATGTTCCGATTTTGAACATGAAGCATAATGACTTGTACTTTTGAATCTAGCGGCCAATTTTATGTTGATGCAGTTTCTGTTGTTCACGCTAGGGCGAGCATCGGAGCATGTGATGGCAGTTAAGTGAGACGGATTTGACGTCAGAACTGCGTTGCATGCCGCTGAGCAAGGCATGTGGCTTCGCTCATTTCGTTGGAGGCTTGGAGCGCGTGCGTGACCAACTCATTACTCAACTCTTTCACTTTATCGCAAGCCATCGTTCAGCCTGACGGTTCAGGGTGTATTTTACGTTTTGAAAGTGATTCTTTTTGTAATAGTAGTGTGTTCAAAATTGATGGGAGTGAGACAAATCCCACGAAAGAAAACTAGGTATTGAAACCAGCACAAACCAGAAGAGAAGACTGCAAGTGTATCGCCCGGTTTGGGAAACAGATTTTCCAGAATTGCGGCCAGTTCCAGGAAATGCATATAAAGCAAAGTGTACTTTATGCGTTGGAAAAGTTGGAGAGGGATTTTCCATTTCACACGGTGGCGTAACCGATGTTAGGCATCATTTTAACAGTGCAAGCCATAAACAAAGATGCTTAACATCGGTACAAACCACGCTGATGAAAAGTTTCTAAAGGTGGACTCCGTTGAATCAGACAAGGTATGTAAGTCCATGACAATTTTAACATTTCTAATTTTGAAGATAATAATAGGTTTATTTAGGATTTTTTTAAGAAAGGCACTATTAGTAGTGCTTTTTTTCGTTTCAGATAACTGCTTCTGAGCTTACATTTGTGTATCACACGGTTAAACACCACCTTAGCTACGCCAGCACTGACTGCAATGTGAAAATATCATCTCAGTTATTCGCAGATTCGACAATTGCAAATAAAATTACATGTGGTAAAACAAAATGTGAGGCATTAGTTACGGCTGTTTTAGGGCCAAATAGCGTGAATAATTTAACTCAAAAGTTAAAGGATAACAAGTTTTTTGGTGTGGGGTTTGATGCTTCCAACAAAGGAAATCAAAAGTGTTATCCTATTTGTGTAAGGTACTTTGATGTGCAAGCAGGTGTGTGCCACAGAATTCTCGATTTTTATGAGGACTCTCGTGAATCTGCATCTGCAATGTCTGAGCAAATCTTGGACAGGATCCCAAAACACGAGTTGAATTTGTCCCAGGTTTTAAGCTTTACTGCGGACAATACGAATGCAAACTTTGGGAAAAAACTCTGTTCATGTTCACTTAAAAAAGGAAAATCCTGGTATAATAAAATCAAACTGCTGTGCACATATAGTCCATAATTGCTGTAAATCTGGTATGAATGCTATGTCCATAGATATTGAAATGTTAGTAATTAAGACTTTCAATTATTTCTCAAATTCAGCTAAAAGAGTATCTCAATTGAAAGATTTCTTTCAATTTGTTGATTTGGAATACAGTAGTTTGTTAAGACATGTACCTACAAGGTTGTTAAGCCTAAAGCCTGCCATAGAAAGATTGCTGAAAAATCTTCCTGCAATTATATCGTACTTTGCTAGTACAGATGATTGCCCCAACTTCATTAAAAAGAACTTGATGGGTGTCTCTGGTTCAGAAAAACAAATTATATTAGTGGAATTATATCTCCAGTTTTCTCTGCATTTAACTGAAATTGTTTCCACGGGTGTACTCAACTTAGAAAAAAATGAACTGACAATTTGTGAAGTATATTGTGTGATGGAGAAAATAAAAATAGAGTTAGAGCATAGGATAAATGATCTGTTTTTTGGTTATAAGGTGCAACAGTTGTTAGATAAATTGGAGGACTTTTTCCCAGGTGAAAAGCAAAGAGAATTGGGAGAATGTAGATATTGTAACGTAACCGCTTTTAGAGTGTATGCGTGACGTCCGTCTTTTTTAGTCTCGGATCGGTCAGAACACCTCTTAGCAATCGCCACTTATGAATTATAAAGACTGAGGTTTAAATAAAGTTGGTGGTAATGTTACCCAAACAAAGCAGAAATCGAGTGTGTGTGATTTGGGTCAAGTAGGGAAGTTGTTTAGCCTTCTTTTGAAGAGAGAGCAAGTACCGTTTGTTTACCCTCGGATTAGACGATTTCTAAATTTTTCAAATATTT
This sequence comes from Magicicada septendecula, assembly GCA_034769895.1. Classification (NCBI taxonomy): domain Eukaryota; kingdom Metazoa; phylum Arthropoda; class Insecta; order Hemiptera; family Cicadidae; genus Magicicada; species Magicicada septendecula. The sequence continues at coordinate 410,907,153 of CM068368.1, read as the reverse complement.
GCCGTGAACCGAATCAGCTGATTTTGACATTAGTCTCCAAATATAGGTTAACCAAACGACACTGTTGCTGAATACGACCTGGTGGATCGTCCTCTTCTTATTTTTTCTGAAATCTACTACAACTACCCACTACAATAAAGGAAACACATTTTATTATTCAATATCATTTCTCAATAATATTTATTTATAATATTATTGGTTTTTCTCTTCCGCCAAAATACAAATATTACAATCGATATTTTCATTAACTAGTACCTGATATCGACTCCATTGAGTAAACATGGAATCGTCATAAAATCTGGTTTTGACCGATTTTACAATTTTATCTTTTATTTAAACATCAATCAACATATAATTCTTTTATTTATTTATTTCCCCAGGGTTAAAGGTAAGTTCTTTTTGTTATGAGATGGTCAGAAATGGATAATTATACTACGCTTTACAAATATAGAAAAACTTCGAAAATTTGTTTATTCTCTTAGTATGTAGTTCCGGATTTGTCCGTAAGAGAGCAGATTGTTTTTTTTATTAAAACATGTGATTACACTTGGAAAGTTTTGTACTGAACGACAATTTGATTTGAGTTTTCTTTGTTAAATATTAAAAGAACTGTTTATATTACCTCTCTTCTCGAAGTTCTTACTTGTGTGAAGCTGTTTCTCAGGTGGTGTTCTTAGTTGTTTGGTAATTTCATGACCGTCTGTCAGATACTATCTCGTCAAAAAAACTCGAAACGCGGCTAGGCTAGGCCTGATCTTCCAAATGGTTTCTCACTTTTATTATGGAGTATAGCAAGTTACCTTTGATAATTAAGGTAGTGGTACATACTGTTTATATTGTTATTTAAATTTTGTAACAATTTTATGCTGTTCAAAGGATTTCTAAAGGATTTTTTTAATACAATTTTTATCTCATCATTTTGTCAACCGGACGGTTTTCCATCTCAAATTCGATTAAACAATACTTGTTATTTCGTTACTCTTAGTAACCCATAATTTTTATATCCTTTTTTATTGGTGCTGCTATTTACTTTTTAGTATATAGGCAGTTTGTAATTATTATAAATTTATTTTTGATTTACAGAAAAATATTTCTTTTTAATTTTGGTTTCTTTCCCAATTTGATTTACATAATAGTTTTCTGTTTATTTTCTTATAACTTTAGATATAAGTCTTTAATATTATTATTAACTGTAAATGAATTTATATATTATTTATTAATCTCTTATAGTATTCTTACACTGAACTATTTTCTTCTGCCATTTTCCTCATACAGTATTATTTTATTTTTTATTATCATCTGATATTTAAATCTTTTATTTTTTAAAAACCTGGGTTATCTTATATAATAACACAATTATTTTATTAAACATAAAATTAACATAGGTACTAAATTTTGTTGCCTACACAATATAAATCCTACAATAACTAAACAAAATACATAACTAGTTGGTAGCATCATAGTCTACTATTATAGTCTATAATTCTCACATCTACAGCACAATTCTGTAAGAAGTTCCCTTCACCTTCACTTATTACCTCACTGGGCACACTATAACTCACTTGTCACTGTATATCACTTCAATATTGTTTATAATGTTTAGTGATACAACTTAATTTTTAGCTAGTTATAGTTTACCCATTTCTGACCTTTATGGTAGTACAAGAGTTATCATTTATTGGGACTGGGTTATGTACCGTTACATAAAGCCCCCCCACTAGAACAAATTTATTTTGGTTTTACTCGTTTACTAAAATAAATTGTTGATTGTTTCAATTCTCCTAATATTCTTGGCTTTTTTCTTCGTAATATTGTTTCATTTCCGACTGGTTGTACACTCCTTTTATTCTGTTATTGTTAATTGTTTTAATTTCATAGGTATTATTCCCCTTCACCTGGGTTATGAGGTAAGGTCCAGTATAAAGTAACAGTAACTTCCGAGCAATACCCTCTATAGAACTGGGTAGTTGTCTATTTTTGATTAATACCTTATCTCCCATCTGGTATGTATCCAATCTTTTCTTTTTTACTTGATCCCTTTTTTGTTGAAGTTCCACTTTATGCAACACTCTGTTGTGCATTTCAACTTTGTCGAACTCTACTCTCTCTCCTGGAGGAAAATTTATCAACGAGGTAATATATTTTTCCAATACTTTCTGGTTCTATTTCACAAGTTCCTTTTTCTAGATTAATCCGTGATAATCGGTCTGCTATTACATTCTTCTTACCCGGAATATATTCCCAGTCTAAATTATACTCTTGAAGTATTAATACCCATCTGGTGAGTCTGCCGTGGTTAAGTTTACAATTTTTTAAAAACGAAATTGATCTATGATCGGTTCTGATGGTTACTGGGTATCCCAATATAAATGTTCGAAATTTTATACATGAGAACACAACGCTCAGCAGTTCCTTTTCAGTTACTGTATAATTCCTCTCACAACTACTCAGTACTCTGCTTGCAAAACTGATGACCCCATGATTTCCTTCCTCATCTTCCTGATATAGCTCACTTCCAAGGCTAATGTTACTAGCATCACAATTTATGAAAAAACGTTTATTAAAATTTGGGTGATGTAACATGATGCTGTCAAGAAATTTATTTTTTACTATCTGAAAATTATTATCTTCACTTTCTTCCCATTTCCACTTGTTTTTCTTTGAAAGTAAACATTGGAATTTGGCTGTTACTTCTGAATAATTCTGTTGAAATTTCCTATAATAGTTGCATATCCCCAGAAAGGATTGTAATTGTTTTAAGCTTTTTGGTTTAGGAAAATCTTGGATAGCCTTTACCTTTTCAGGAGATGGTTTAATTCCAGTAGCAGATAAAATGAACCCTAAAAATGGTAGTTCATGTGTGATAAATTTAGATTTATCCAGTTTTAAAGTTATATTATGTTACAATAGGTTATTTAATACTGTTTCCACTCGGTTACAATGCTCCTCCCAAGTACAAGACGTAATTAATGTGTCATCCACATATATGGTAGTAAAATCTAAAACTTCCTTACCTAAAATTTGGTCCATGCATTGGATGAACACGGCCACAGAATTTACCAATCCGAAAGGCAAATGCTTAAAATGATAATTTCGTCCTTCGAATATGAAAGCAACATATTGTCTGCTGTTAGGGTGCAACTCTATTTGCCAATATCCACAGACTGCATCCCAAGTACTCATGTACTTGCATCCATAGAATTTTTTCATTATTTCTTCAATCTCACCTGGAGATGTGCGATCGTTAATGAGCATTTTATTCAACTCCCGAGCATCAAGACATAGTCTTACTTGACCATCTTTCTTCGGTATAGCTACCAATGGGCTGGTATACGGAGAACTACTTCTTTCAATTATGTCTTCCAATATCATTCTTTGAATTTCTTTCCTTGCTGCCTCTTTCAAAGCTTGAGCAATAGGGTATGACCGTTTATTAAAATTTACATTTTCCTTGAACTTTAGTTCACACAAGAAGTTTTTTGCTTTTCCTGGTGACTCTGAGAATACTGATTTATATTTATCATAAATTTTTATAAGCTGTTGTTTTTGTTCTACATTAATTATTTCCGGTGCCTGCCTATTCTGAAACTCAATTATCTCTTCTATCTTCTCTTGCCAAATCTTTGATTCTGTTACTTCTGTGTTTTTACCTAGGGTTAATCTATTACCCTCCCTAATAAAAAATGAGCTCGGACACTGAGGGGCACTTTGGCTACCAATTATCTCAGCCGTTAACTCACCATTTTCTGTGCTCAAGGTTACTATACCCCTGGCCAGATTTATAATTGCAGTGTGTCGCCGTAGCATATCACACCCTATTAACACCCTAAACGGTAGCCCATTTGCTACTAAAAATCCCATAGGTATTCCTATTCCACTAGTGGTAACATTCAGACACTTGTTTCCTGATTGTTTTATTTTGTTTCCCTGTGGCACCAACAATTGTTAAATTATTAATTGGTAAAGTAGGTATTCTCTCAGTAGTTAGCTCAGTAATACGGTCTAGTTCTAATTGATCAATAATTGAAATATTTGCTCCTGTATCAATCATGGCCTCTGCTGACACTCCATTTAATTTTATTTGTATATAGACTATGTCATTGTTTGGCGATGACTCTTTAATTGCTCTTTCTTCCATTAACTCTGACTGTATATTTTTTTTAAAATTATTTCTGATAATGGTTATTGGTTTGTTTAATTTATTATTATAATTGGGTTTGTGGTAAATTCTGTGCCCTGTTGTTTCTAGCAGTGACGGGCAGTCACATCTTCTCACTGCTGGTACCCGTTTCCCCTATTTCCATCATCATTATTGTTTGATTCAACATTTTCATTATGTTGAATATTGCTTATTGGTCTCCTTTCTTCATCACTATCTCTGAATCTAGGTTGCTCTTCACTCCTACTCCTTTGTGGACCTTCTTCTCGGTGATAAGAATCATGTCTGTAATTTCGACTGTTATAATTTGGCCATCTTCCTCGATACCTGTTATTAAAATAATTGTTATTAGCATGCACATAATTTACTCTAGGTCGATTATCTCTTGGTGGTTCATTCTTCCGCTCCTCGGTATTCCCTGACCTCCATCTACTCCTCCTATAATAAGATTCTTGCTCATAATTTTCTAGTAGCGTTTCCATGCCTCCAATAGTTTTTATTTGTCCACTTAATCGGGCACTGATGATCTTCTCTTCGAAATGATACGCAATTTTGGTCACTAGACACTCTTCAGGGATCTTTGGGTCTAAATACTTTGCTATACACACCTTCCCCAAAAAGTAAGCAGAAGGTGTTTGTCCCATTGTACGGTCATACCTACCATGACAGATATCGTCCCTAATAATGTTTTGTACTGACTCCGACCAGTACTTAAGTTTGAACATTGTTTTGAAACCCCCATAATCACACACCTCGTTCCTGATTACCGTCCACCAATTATCATTGATGTTTTTGAAGATTCGTCTAACATACCTTTGATCATATTTCATCGATTCTCCTTTGATCTGTTCAAAATTTCGTCTACTCTCCCTAAGAATTCGAGTGGGTTTCTGCGATAATCCCGAAAGTTTACACTTTCCTTACTATTTTGAAAAACATGATGACTGTTGCATGCAGATCTAGAACTTATTCTATCTACATCACATTGTAAATTGGTTTGTATTTGTTGCAAATTATCTAATTTCTCTGCTTGGCTATTACACTGATTTTTACATTCTCTACTGTTTTATGAAAATCCGAAAATTTACAGTTTAGACTGCTTTTGATACTATCTAACTGGTCATTGTTTTCTTGGCGTATGGCCATTACACGAACTTGATTATTTTGTTCCTCCTTTTCCATTCGTGCCTCGACTCCTGTTTTAATTTGTTCCATCTTCTCTTCAGTTTTATCTAATCTTTGATAAGTTTCTATTAATTTCTTCTCTGCCTCTTCCTTATATTCATCTACTCTTTTGTTAAGCGTATTACTGACCAATTCAATTTTACTCTCAAGATTTTCTCTTAACTCCTTATTGAAATTCTCCATTTTACCCTCAAATTGTTTTAAATTTTCTTCGTTTATTTTCTCAATTTGTTTTAAACTATCCTTCAAAGTTTCATTTTGCTTCCTTGAGTTCTCTTCCTGTTTCTTAAAATTCTCATCTATTTTGTCAAATTTTTCGCTCAAGGTTTCATTTTGTTTCCTTGAGTTCTCATCTATTTTATCAAATTTTTCGCTCAAGGTTTCATTTTGTTTCCTTGAGTTCTCATCTATTTTATCAAACTTCTCGGCTATAATCTCATCATGTCTTGCCAATTTGGTTCTCTCCTGGCTTCCGCTTTGTCTGGTTGGTCCCCTTGGGCATCCTCTTCCACTATTTCCTTGTCCGTATCTGTGATTACTTCTGTCTCTTCTTTATCACCCATTGGTTGTTCCATTTTGCTGTCCGTAAATATTTCTATCTCTCGTTCCTGTCCACCTTCTTCCTTCTCCTTTTCTTCTGCCCTCTTCTTCGATCTGCCTCTGGTATTATGCATTTCTTGTTTTCTCATAACTGCCGACGATAATTAGATTTTTTGGTATATTAATTTATTGAATATCTCAAAATTCATTTCTAATTACAGCCCTTTTACGTTGAGCGCCAATTTGGTAACGTAACCGCTTTTAGAGTGTATGCGTGACGTCCGTCTTTTTTACAGTCTCGGATCGGTCAGAACACCTCTTAGCAATCGCCACTTATGAATTATAAAGACTGAGGTTTAAATAAAGTTGGTGGTAATGTTACCCAAACAAAGCAGAAATCGAGTGTGTGTGATTTGGGTCAAGTAGGGAAGTTGTTTAGCCTTCTTTTGAAGAGAGAGCAAGTACCGTTTGTTTACCCTCGGATTAGACGATTTCTAAATTTTTCAAATATTTGCCGTGAACCGAATCAGCTGATTTTGACATTAGTCTCCAAATATAGGTTAACCAAACGACACTGTTGCTGAATACGACCTGGTGGATCGTCCTCTTCTTATTTTTTCTGAAATCTACTACAACTACCCACTACAATAAAGGAAACACATTTTATTATTCAATATCATTTCTCAATAATATTTATTTATAATATTATTGGTTTTTCTCTTCCGCCAAAATACAAATATTACAATCGATATTTTCATTAACTAGTACCTGATATCGACTCCATTGAGTAAACATGGAATCATCATAAAATCTGGTTTTGACCGATTTTACAATTTTATCTTTTATTTAAACATCAATCAACATATAATTCTTTTATTTATTTATTTCCCCAGGGTTAAAGGTAAGTTCTTTTTGTTATGAGATGGTCAGAAATGGATAATTATACTACGCTTTACAAATATAGAAAAACTTCGAAAATTTGTTTATTCTCTTAGTATGTAGTTCCGGATTTGTCCGTAAGAGAGCAGATTGTTTTTTTTATTAAAACATGTGATTACACTTGGAAAGTTTTGTACTGAACGACAATTTGATTTGAGTTTTCTTTGTTAAATATTAAAAGAACTGTTTATATTACCTCTCTTCTCGAAGTTCTTACTTGTGTGAAGCTGTTTCTCAGGTGGTGTTCTTAGTTGTTTGGTAATTTCATGACCGTCTGTCAGATACTATCTCGTCAAAAAAACTCGAAACGCGGCTAGGCTAGGCCTGATCTTCCAAATGGTTTCTCACTTTTATTATGGAGTATAGCAAGTTACCTTTGATAATTAAGGTAGTGGTACATACTGTTTATATTGTTATTTAAATTTTGTAACAATTTTATGCTGTTCAAAGGATTTCTAAAGGATTTTTTTAATACAATTTTTATCTCATCATTTTGTCAACCGGACGGTTGTAACATCACAAGATGTCACCTAACCTAAGTGTATGTTATCAGATTTTATAAAAACAGAACAACCATGTAAATAGGTATATAATAGTAGAAATAACCAAGAAAGAAGAAACCAAGAAAGAAGAATGAAGCAGAAGTGCCACATGAAACAGTAACCCAAGGGCTGTTTGACACTACAACTAGACTGAGACTAAAACGAACTAATGGACAGAATAAATTTACATTCAGCTGTCAATTCAGTAAATAGTTGATGTAAACCGAATGTCATTTGTAAACAAAAAATGAACTAATGAGCAGTTAAAATACTGTGAAAGCAGAATCAGCATTTTGCTGATAATAGATGTGACAATGACCAGTAGATTATGAATGCCAAAACCAATGTTAACAATGGCTACATAGTGAGAACTAAGATGTATTTCAACATCAAATATACCTGTTAGAAAAGAGAACTATTTATAAGAGAGAATCTTATACAAATAAGATGTCTCCACAATTTACCGAATTGAGAACCAATAGGCATTATTAAGGCCAAATTTCAATGTAGGCGATATGCCTTAGCAAGCTTAGACCAAACATTAGTCAGTAAAATGGCTATCGAGGATTATCACAAGTGTAAACTAAAATGCACAGAACTATGGTTATGCCTTGACATAACAAAAAATGTTATTAAAACAATAGGTTTAATCATAATTTTAATTGTTAAATAGTAGCTTAAAACAAATTAGCGTGAAACGAAATGTCATAGTCAGTAGGATCATTTATTACAATGTATAGAGTTAAGGTGTACAAGTAATGTTCAGCAAAAAACGTCAGTACAGCATTAATGGTGTTCGCGCATAAACATTTGATTAATAAAATGTTATGTGAATACCAGCAAGGTTAACCAAAAGTGTAAAATCGACGACTCATAAAGAGCAGACGACAGTAAGAGTAATGTACCCGAACGTTGGTTTTATAACAATGTCGGTCAAAGTGAGAGTAATTCGAGAACGAGTGATATCAAATTAAAGGAAAAAGAACAATCTTTAATTTGATAGTAATATTAACCCAATCGCAACTGTATTTAGTGCGGGAGAGATGTTAGCATCATTCTAAAAATGTACATCGGGAAACTGTTTATGAATAATAACAAGAACGACAACTAGTTACCACCACGACATTTGACGGTTAGGAAAAGCCGTTATCAACTGTCAAAAAGTGACACGTCACACCGACACACCTACCAAAGCCAATCAGAAAATTAGTTAGTAATCAACATTTTTACCTAGAGCCGATCAAAGAGAGGGGTATATAAAGACAAAACAGCGAATTTTGAAACAGACCTTTACTAACTAGCATGCAGCACAGACGTGTGCCCGTCATCTCCACGTTTTTTTAATAATACTTAGCGTCAGTTACATAGCACATTGGAACCAATAGTTCAACAACAAGAAACGACTACTTCGAGTTCATCCACAACCAACAACAGTGATTAAGTGCAGTTTCATTTTAATTTTGTGCGGGAATAACGAACAGAAAATAATTTATTGTTATTATTCACGATCCATTTTAATCAGAAGAGGATCGCATTATTCTGTTCTTGTGCGAATTTAGTGCCGAAACCCAGTAATCATTATAATCCGATTACTTAAGTGATTAATAAGTTTTAATTAAATAATTAAAACTCAGAAGGTAAAAGTGCAATCATTACTAATCTTGATCTGAGTGCCATAACCTGTACTTTTTGCAACAATAACCTGTACTGACGCAAAACACAAAAACATTATTTAAGATTACACCACGTCTCGATTTATTATACAAATTTGTTATTAGTAATTAAGCTATATGTTAGTTGTAAGGGTTCTCACTTGATAAATATTGTCACTAAAAAAGCAAGCGTTGATGAAACGCGCGATCTTTCAACAGATCGGGTTTTTTTAATTACTTTGCAAAAGTAACCTAAAACTTTGTTGATCAATTTTATATCAAAAGGATTATTGGATATTGTGTAGGCATAATTGTTTTCTTTCGTGTCTCAAAGAATTCACTACTGAGATTATAATAACTTGCATATTAAAAATAAATAGTATCTGGACTTAACCAGATTTATAATTCATGTTCTGAGCAAGCCGTATAAGGCATATAATAACTGACTTTTAATTGTACAACTTTGTACTACTGAGATTATAATAATTTTCATATTAAAAATAAATAGTATCTGAACTTAACCAGATTTATAATTCATGTTCTGAGCAAGCCGTATAAGGCATATAATAACTGACTTTTAATTGTACAACTTTGTATGTTTACATTATATTTATTTTTTGAATTCACTATAAGGGTGTAAATAAACCCATTATTAACAGCATCACCTGATTTTGATTTATTTCTATAGGATAATTGAATATTTTCTTTTAATAAGCTTAAACAACCTTCTGTTGTGTTTAACATATTGGAATAGCATTGCTAAAAGGTGGTACTCAACTATTTTAAATTTTCTAATCATCCAGTAATTTTGTGCGTGGGTTTTACACGGGATTTTCCCGAAATAAATCCGTGTGGCGCCCACTAATTAATAAACAAGGTAACATAACCTTGCAACCAAAGGGAGTTGGTGATTGTAAGCTGAGTTGACAGTTTAGTGAACTTCTAGTAAACACAATCAGGTACGTAAAAGCATATGTTTGTTTATGATATTGTCCAGACTTTACGAGACGTGACATACTCAGACTACCTGCAACCTGGAGAAGAAGTTTCTACTACCAGTTTCAACCAGACGAGAACTATCATCAAGCAACCAACTGCTATACTTCATGTTTTAACTTAAGTTAATCTAGCATTTAAGTATAATCAACTTCACTATTTTATTTATTTAATACAAGGGAATTTTTTTTTAAAAAACAAGTATAATTAAACCATTGTAAACACTGTGAGTAACTTTGGATGTTTTATTTTAAACTACGTTACTACATTGGTAACCTTCAATTAGAAACAATCATTCTCAACATTGAGTTATCTCAAAAGAACACTTCACACATAGTTGAACTTTGTTTTAACGAGACTTTTAATATTTTAACCACGAATATAAGTTTAAAAATAACAACTCTTTTATTTTACTTCAAGTTAATTGTAAACACACACGTTTTCATTTTATTACAAATAGGTTAGACCAACCGTGTGGCCTTTAAACGGAATTTAAACATTATTTTAATATAATTACTATAAACAAATAAACATAATCAGTTTAAACATAACCCCGAATCGCGTTTTCTTATAAATTGACGCATACAACGCGGGGCTTTAACATTAAAAAGAACACCAATAGATGGAATGGTTATACGGTTTTCCATCTCAAATTCGATTAAACAATACTTGTTATTTCGTTACTCTTAGTAACCCATAATTTTTATATCCTTTTTTATTGGTGCTGCTATTTACTTTTTAGTATATAGGCAGTTTGTAATTATTATAAATTTATTTTTGATTTACAGAAAAATAAGTCTTTTTAATTTTGGTTTCTTTCCCAATTTGATTTACATAATAGTTTTCTGTTTATTTTCTTATAACTTTAGATATAAGTCTTTAATATTATTATTAACTTTAAATGAATTTATATATTATTTATTAATCTCTTATAGTATTCTTACACTGAACTATTTTCTTCTGCCATTTTCCTCATACAGTATTATTTTATTTTTTATTATCATCTGATATTTAAATCTTTTATTTTTTAAAAACCTGGGTTATCTTATATAATAACACAATTATTTTATTAAACATAAAATTAACATAGGTACTAAATTTTGTTGCCTACACAATATAAATCCTACAATAACTAAACAAAATACATAACTAGTTGGTAGCATCATAGTCTACTATTATAGTCTATAATTCTCACATCTACAGCACAATTCTGTAAGAAGTTCCCTTCACCTTCACTTATTACCTCACTGGGCACACTATAACTCACTTGTCACTGTATATCACTTCAATATTGTTTATAATGTTTAGTGATACAACTTAATTTTTAGCTAGTTATAGTTTACCCATTTCTGACCTTTATGGTAGTACAAGAGTTATCATTTATTGGGACTGGGTTATGTACCGTTACAATATATATATATGAAGTGTGTCTGAAATATTTAAATACGTGGTTTGATTTTGGTGATGGCAACATTTTGTCCTCAATGGACTGCATATCACTTGAAAAAAAACCCGAGTTTCAAAATATTTTAAAATTAGCAGAGTCACTTTGTATTGTTGATCACTTTAGTGTAGATAGTAAGTATTCAGAAATCACTAGGATTTCTGATTTGTTTTGTGGGGAAGGAAATGAACAGTTGAAAGCAAAATTAACTACTATGACAATACCACAGAGATGGTTGTACATTATTGAACTGATTGGTGCATCAAATCTGTGCAATGTTTTAGTTTTAGTTAAATTTGTTTTGAGTATATTTCCATCAAATGCATTCACAGAGAGAGTTTTCTCCATTATGAACATTAAATAGAGGGATGAGCGAAACAGATGTTCAGTTGATCTAATAAAAAATGAGTTGTATACTTACTTCAATTATGATGAAAGTTGCAGTGATTTCTATAAGAATGTACTTTCTAATGAAAAAGTGTTGAGAATTGCACGCTCAAGTGAAAAGTACTCGTGTTAATTGTGTTGAGTATAGTATATTATCCATAAAATGTGCTGTAAATAAAATCAAGAAATACATTGTCGATACATGTGTTCCTATTTCTCATCTCTGAAATCTGGCAACCCTAGTTGTAATACTACACCAATTCCACTGGGACCGGCAACCACTAGGATCGTGAAGAAGAACGAAGAACAGAACTGAACTCCTGTTACACTCCGGGACATCACCTTTCAACCTTTATTGATAATCTGGACGTATTTTTTGGTCAAGAGTAATTTCACCATTACATCTTCGTTCGGTTGTAAACAGACATGGCTACCTTGAGTATAGTATTGTACGGTAACAAACCTGCTTATATTTAATTTTATACATTAAGAATTAATAACATTTGTAATACTTAGTAACCTTAATTTTGCATTACCTGGCCTTACTAATCGTTAAAAGAATCACATGTACCCTGGGATAAGAGATAAACAGAAAATTATATTTAAATTGTATGATACATCACTAGTCCACTAACAAATCGATTCAGCATTGTACGATCGATATTACGATCCGATAACCTATGAAGACGACTGTTGGAATTTAAAAAATAATATAAATAAAGAATCCTTCTTGTATGTGATGATGTTGTGTTATTGTAGAATACGGTAGTTATTGTATTTTGATTGGGGAGTAATTTACAGATAAAGAAGGTGATAAAACAGTCAAGTGAAACGAACTAACCTATAAGAACGAGTCAATTACTAATAACAGCGCTCGTTGCAGACAGCTGGTGAATACGGGAGAGTGCCGAACTAACGTATTCTCTTCGCCACACTTGGGTCAATTTAAATAATACAGACCGAATAGGGTTGGAGAGAATTACCGAATTATTAACTATAATACCCGTAATATAGCGTTATTCTCTGGTAAAACACTTGGTAATTGATTAACACAGGGTTATGTTCAACATACGAGTCGCAGCAACTATATAATAAATAATTTTTTTTTTATATATATTAATATTGATTTGCAGGAGGTCTCATCTACAACAACATAATAAATATTTTCCTTATAAACAGATTGAATTTGTTAATTTAAATTTTTTTAAATTAACTATAACCTATAACCGTAATTAAATAAGAAATACAAACAATATAATATATTGATAACAAATTGACGCACCCAAGGTGGGACTTAACGTTAACACACGGGTGTCACACATATAAGTAACTAAACAATAAGTAATCATTAATAAAAGATTACAAATTGGCGCAAACCAACATGGAGCTTGATTAAACCCTAAATCTAATTATACTGTTCATTACAAATTGGCGAACCCAACAGTGGGGCATAACATATTACGAGGGAACGACAGTTCATACAAAAGATTACAATATATATATGAATTATACTACTTGCAGAAGAAACAAATTGAATAACATCACAAATTTTTATATATATATATATATTATAACGGTACAAATTTATTTGTGTTTGAGGAACCCCACGTTCTTGGGATGCCAATTTTATATAACGATACCGAGTATTTAAACAGTTATAACGATACCAGGTGTAAACAGTTATAACGATACCAGGTGTAACTGTAATAAGAGTAGTAAATTTATAAGTAGTTAAAATTTCATGTTTATTGTTTAAAAAGCATTATAAATAATAAAACATTGTTAATAATCTCCGATCAAGATATCACTCATTATTAAGTGTTTATATCTTAAGCTATACGGTGTTACACACATTTAAAACACTCTTACATCTAGACATGTTAATAATCTTAATCTAGACATTTATTCAAATTGATTTAATAAAAGAAATAAAATTTAAATGTAATTAAGTTTGATTTTAATTGAATTCATGTAAATCAGATCTGACCTTAGCTTGCTCAGTCTATACCAATGTTTTTTTTTAAATAAATTTAAAATTATATTAATTACTCTTAGACTGGCATTTGTTTCGTATTCAAAATTTAAATTATTCTTTTCTACAAAATGCAAATATCAAATCATTTCAATTTGTATTTTTCTTTGATAAAACAGAATACTATCTCAAAATTTAACTCTTTTTTTCTCTTCAATATTTATCTATATGCGATCGCTCATTCTTACGACTAAAACATTTACATAAGACTCTATTACATTCTTTACCTAATTATAAACTTTTTTGTTTTAATTCATTGTCTCTTTATATAGTCTTTATGAGCTCTTAAAAGAAAATCATTTATAAATGCATTATGCATGTCACCTCGAGTTTTGATGACCTTACGACTTATTGACAGGGTCCAGCGTTGTCCTGAGTTGGGTTACCGTTACTCCTGGCTTGGCGTGGTCCTGGATATGTCCAGAGTCCAGCGTCGTTCTCCAGCAGTGTGTGGTCCGTCCCAGAGAATTAATATCGGCTGCGAGGTGGATCTCGTTCGGCTGTTAGGCATCTAAAAAGCATCTCCTAACGTCCAGCATCTCGCGTCGCTCTTTGTAGCTTCTCTGTAGATACTCTTGCTGACTTAAACGGTCCCAGTACTCTACGTTTCCCGTACTAGTTTAAACATAATTACTGAAAACGTCTTTATTCGTTCGTAGATGAGACTTATAACAAAATAAAACTGTTCTGCCGACGGACAGCGTGTCCGACTGCAACTGTGTCTTGAAATGAAGAGAAGGGCTTCCAGTCGAACCCTTAATTTATACCCTCTCGAGATTCCGCACCTGTTGGTTACGAAATTGTCCTGTCGAGACCTGCAGATCACATGATAGCCCCCACTCCCAAACCTTTTCATATATTTGCAATTTTTTGTAAATGGCAATGTTTTGTACGGAATTGAGATAGAACAAATCATAGATAAATTGCTTAAGCACTCACTGTATTAATTTGAGCGTCTTAGTGTAATTTGCGTTTTTTGGCACACTTATTTCGCACTGACTTCGCGTAGTGTGTCCTACTAACGTCATTTTCTTACTGTGGATAACTATAAAATTTACACACACTTTGGTGCCTTTTGTTTGTTTATGCACTAATTAGTTTTCACACAGTGAATTAAAATAATTATTTTAGTAATTAATTGGGGAGGGTTGCTGGGATTCCTGTCTGTACATGCATCACTAACACACACAAGATACACGCGTAACACACATACAATCGAGCAGGTGTTCCTTGCCTGTTGGAACAGGTTAATTTCTCCCCTAGTATAACAATGAAACATTTTTACAATCCCAGACATGTCCATTTACCCCAAACTTATAATAATTTTACAAATTTTACATTTATTTAAATCAATGCTCAATACAGCATATGGCTGTATCGTTGCAATATATATATGGCAATGGACATAATTGCACGCGAAATGTAGCAGATAATAAAGTATATGACAGCATATAAAGACGGTATACGAATAAGTAGAGATTGCAGGTTTGACCATTGCAAATTAGTTGATAAAGTAAATTTGTGAAAAATGTTGGTTTTAAGTATTTTTAGACTTCTAAAATAACTCCAAGTGCAGTGAAATGGTGCGTAATGATACTTAGCCACGTGTGGAGTGCGCGTGTGTAAGAGTACGTAATTATTTTACGGGATTTTTTGTATAATTTGAATAACTATGTAGGTATAGGAAATTGTGAGATGGAACTTATATCAGAAGATATATCAGAACTTATACTCGTAAATAAAAGACCTACCTGAATTGTTTTAAAAATTAGTAACTGACTGCATGCGTTTTTTAAGTAAAAAGGTTTTATAGCCCATAAAATCGGTCCTAAAATATTTCAGGTTTTTTAAACATGAAATTTTCTGTATGGTACCTTATTTCCCAGGAAAATTTATTATTTGTAAGAAAATCATTGGAACAGGTTCCCGAAGAAACAATCAGATTATAAGGAATTCAGTTTTAAAATAAGAACTGCGAGCGTACAATCAGTCTCTCTTCGGAATCGTTAACGAGTAAACGTTGCTCTGGTCCATGACGTTTGGTGGTCTGCCAGTTTACGACGAAGGCAAGTTAGAAAATTCCTGTAGAGTTACTGTGATAGTTATTATAATCGTGTCCTATCTGCGAAAGTGCAACATATTCCATTTATTACAAATTATAAGGTTTCGAAAATTAGTCGTCGTGAGTTAAAATTAATTTTAATTCTTTGAAAATTAATCGTGAAAATTAAACTAGTGAAAATTAATCGTGAGTTTTAATTTTAACTCACGATGGCTAATGTCAGAAACCTTATAAGTTGTAATGAATATATTGCCCCATCGATTAATTTTAAGAATCGCATATTCCATTTAGGGTACATACACACTTCAAGCTGACTGGAAAGGTGTAAGCATAACACACCAGTTAAGCAGTAACAATATCGGTTCGCGGTGTGAATTGTAAAGTCTGAAATGAACGGTGGCGGTTGGGACAGGTCAGACCGACTTTCACACTCGCTAACACACACGCAGCGGATTATACCAGGCCGCCGTGACTCACATACTGGACATTTCTAAGCCCAAGAGGATTTTTTTATTGTGCTAAAAAATTTCGAAACCGTTATTGTTTTTTAATTCTGCGCAAAATTCTAAGAAAAATGATACCAAACAACAACTATCAACAAGCAATCACTGTCCTTTACAGTCATAATGAGGTCATTATTCAGTTATGAATCACTGTTGTAATCACATGTCGTCTGTTCGGTAAAATGTTTTTTTTTTGTAAATGTGTACAAGTAAAATTGAAATTACTGTAGTTTATATACTTTCATGTTTGAGTCGGAATGTAACTCCTGAATTTGTGTTTAATTATTGGCTTAATTAATGGTTTTAATGCGCATCCACAATTTTTAAGAACGAGTTCTCGTCATAAGTCAAATACTGTATGTCAGTGATAACTAACTCCTCAAGTTGTAACTTGCCTGATTCTAATTTTTTATAATACAAAGTTTTACTGTTGTCTCCTCAATTTCGAATTTAAAAGAAAAACTCTGATACAAGTTATATAAATAAAGACTGTATAGTTTAAATAAGACAAAAAGAGCTTTTTACATATTATTTCACTGTACAGAAATTAAATTTTAGTTTGTGTTACAAAGGTCAACAGAGACAAATTAAGTAGTTTTTGGAAACCACATTAAAGGCACAGTACATTGTCAGAAAAATTAATAACATCATTAATAAATCTGTTTCATTCCAATAACATATATCTCGACTACTTATTCTATGCGACCCTTATACATCCCAATATATATAAAACGATTTATGCATATTGTTTTACGAAACGTGCGCAAGGTGTTCAAATATATTTGCGAAAAAAATTTGTTAATAATGTGCTAATACATATAATACATATGTGTATGTGTGTGTGTTTTTGTGTCTATATTTTGAGTGTTCATTCACTTATTAATGTAAAATTTTCAATGAAGATAAGAAAAACCGCCAGGTAAAGTAACTACGCAACAGAAAGAACCGTTTAAACAAATTAAAACTGTTAAGACGTACAGACCATAGGTAAATTACCAACTGTGAATAAAACACGACCATTTGCATGTGGTTTCAATTAATTAACTGATTCAATTAGAAACATACACAATTCAAATAAATTGTTGACTACGTCACACTTGCTATGAACTTCATGACTTGCTGTGCTGCATGTATTACCTAAACATAATAGATAGATTCGAATTTTTTACAAGTAAAGAATACCACATAATTTCCATTTTGTTGATAGCTTAGTTGGCAGGTGTGTGTGTGTGTGTGTGTGTTCGTTATTTATCTATAATGTATTAACCATATATTATATTAATTAATATAATAATTATTAATGATTATATTATATTATTTTAACTAATAAACGGGAGAAGGTACATGGCAATTACAAGCAAAAAACAATCTAGGCAAAGTAAAGACTGTCCTAATCTCCTAACATATTTTCAGCCGTTTTAACATCTTGACTGATTGGTGCCGCAATTCCACATCAGAGAACATTTGTTGCGCGATGTCACCTGGTTCTGCTAAGTTCAGTGTGTTGGTTGGTAGAAACGATGAAGCGGACCCGTCATGTAACAGTACAGTTTAGTAGTTCGTCGCAAGCCTAACATGTGCACAGAGTCTACCGGAAGTAATACCACGCGTAAAGTAAATCACACTTACTATAGGTAAATGTAATGTACTGTTGGGGTCTCTAAACCCTTTATGCGGGATTCAGGATCCATAAGGGAGAATTCACTCTGACTTTCTAAAAAAAAAAGCTGTTTACAGGTCGTCTGTACTAATTACTAAACATAGCCAATAAATTTTAATGCCTTTCGATCGATATAAAAGTATTCAAAAAAGGAATTTTAGAAGCGAATAAAACGATTCGTTTTAAATAAGTCATGTTGAAATCATTTTTTATTACGACTAAATTCTTATTAACTGATTTTTGCATCCTTGCAGATACATTAAACAAACACATCATGTAGTGAATGTTAATACTAAGTGTGATTCACATTTTCAACCAATTTTTATTAAGAACACAAATCCAATATGATTTAATAATTTTAAATAATTGGTAGACTTCACATACCTAATTATTTTCTTCTGGTCTCATCATTCGTATTCTTTCTTCTCTTACGATGTTTGTAACGATTTGTGTATCAGTATCAAAATGTGTATTACTGTTTATTACACATGTTTATCACTTGTTATATATAATATAGTGTTGGAGTTTGTGATAAATAAGTCACAAATTGTTTCACCATCATCATCTCCCTCAAGCATTAGTATTCCAGTTTCACATACACGACCTTTCATCTGCCGTTAAGCTTTCTTGTGCTTAACGTATTTCCTACACGAAGCTGCCAATTTCGTTTGTACCCATACATCTCACATTATACAGAGAAAACTTGTACTCCTGACTGTACACCTTCATTTTGAATGTGGTCCTCGCGCTTCCATCCATTAACATACTTCTTAGTAGTCACTCGAGGCCCGAATTGTTTTCGGGCCTCGTGTTTTAATTGCCCAACTTTCCAACGAAAGGGTTGAAACTTCTATAAAAAAAAGAGTTGGAATTACAGCTGTATTTCTGTCAAGGTTCTTTCCACTGTATCGTCCTAGTATACCACCGCCTTTCTAGCCACGTTTCCTTACACATCTCCCTCATAATAAAAATGTACGTATATCTGCTTAAATATTAAACATTATACCAACCTTTTTATAGGTCAGTCATTGATTGGATTTTTAGTTATGAGTAACTAATTTCATTTGAAGTATATTATTTTTGTTTCATCAGTAGAGATCGTATGGTAATCCTTCATGATCATTCGCAAAGCATTTCGTGTTCATTAAAAGTCCACTGTCTTCTGAATATTATGAATTATAAATTAATATACAAAGAAAATATAAATATTTTTGTTCTTTTCTGTTGCATTGTTTAATTATTGCGCTCTTGTATCGTTTTTTAAATATCTTCTCAGTCTAAAAGTTTATGAGTTTCTCATACAAGTTGAAGGTTTTAAGAAATTATATTAGACTAACTATAATTTATTTAAATTAATTATGTTAAGAAATTATACTAACATTTAGGTTAGCCGTACAGTATACAATGTAGATCTCTTAGTTTAGACTACAACGCATCAGGGCCCCGTAAGAATATTAAAATTTAGCAACAAGAAAAGGTGCCGTGCATATTGGTACATTATCGCGGGATGGAGAAGAGATCCCTTGAATAATTTGTAAAGGGGGAGGGGGCAGATTGCATACATCAGCTACTAGATAACTTAAAAATCAGTGTACAGCAAAAAGTTGTGATTTTATTTGCAGACACTCTACCCCCGTACTTACTGCCACCAGTGGAAACGTCGAGCGAACAAGGCGTAGACGAGCAGCAGGTTCCGGAACCTCCGAAGACGTCGTCCATGAGGCCGCCCGTTCCGTTCGAACATCGCGGAGTCGAACTTACATTTCCTGAGACCGGCCATCACAAAGTATTCATGATGGCAGAAAACAACGCCTTCATACAACTGGACGGCAACAGAATTCCAACATTTCAACTCAGGTCAATTAGTTTAAAATTTTATCATTCTTTTTGTTGTGGTTTTTAAGTCGGCAAGAAAAATACGCGGACAAAAAATAATTAAAAATTTGAATACACATGTAGTTATGTAAATTAAAAAAACTATCGAATTTTCTTAAAGTCCTTATATTTTTCATTATAATATAACAAGGTTTAATATATTGTCAAAGTGAATAAACGATATTTTAGTACTTTGAGTGTATTATGAATGCTAAGAATTTTGACTATGTGGAAGTATAATATTGTGTTGTTTGTACGAGATTATTAGTTAAACAACCAGTAAACAGAAATTTATTTGTGTACTTATCCATTCACAAGTCCTTCAAGTGCCGTAATATTTTATAGAAATTTAGTTTAACTTTTAGAATAAGTTGGGATTTTTACTTTAAATTTTAATTTCCTTATTAAAGACATAATAATTCAAAATCTAAATTCATACAAAAATAACAGTCATAAATCATAGTATATGCACTAATAAATAATATTTAGAATGTAAATGAACAATAATTAAAGGAGCGAAGAGTTATCAGTTTTACCTCAACAGTTTGTCCGTCTACAGTCTACCTCTATGAATGATTGGGGTGTCTCACGATAACTTCTGAGTGTATAAACTCATGTTCATACAATTTGGCGTTTGTGTCAAAGCTTTTACCCACAGCCTATTGCTTTTGAGATTAATCCACCCAAAAATAGGGTAAAGGGGCAAAACGTGAGGGGTAAAAATTTTGAAAAAATCGCAAAAATTCATGTCTGCTGTCAAATTAAGCAGAATTTAACCAAACTATGAATACAGTATTCAGTTTTAGAAATTACAGAATTTTAGCACACTGGACCCACAAAAGTTAAAAGTTTAAAAAATGTAATACTCCATTCTGAGTATAAGACTAAAGAAATTTTAACATAACTTTGAATATACTGTTTAGACTGAAATGTTTTTTAGCTTTAGGGGCACCATGGGCCAAAAATAGAACTCAACATTTTCGGAAAATTGTATAAGTCTATGTGGGGCACCAAGTTTTATTCAAAATATGAACTCAGTATCTTCTATAATTTGACAAAATTAATATCTGTCAATACCGCTTACAAATTTTGGGCAGCTATTGTTTCCAAAGTTTGTAATCTTCTCTTCAACCCAGAGTTCAGTAATTTGACAAAATTAATATCTATCAATACCACTTACAAATTTTGGGCAGCTATTGTTTCCAAAGTTACAACCTTCTCTTCAACCCAGAAGTTGATTGGCTTGTAATTTTTCCTTTCTGCAGACAGCCTCTTGATCACCATATACCTTCTTCCTTCTTTTACCCAATCCTGCCTGGGTCTTCTTCTCCTACTATGACCCTTAACCATTCCCTCAATCAGGGTGGTGAACCAGTTTGAATGGTGTAACAGATTACATATATTTGTAAAAAGTAGTTGATACAGATCTGTACATACATATGGAAACATGCATAAACTTAAAAACTGCGACTACATTACTTGTCATTTAGACGTTACGGTTATAAATTTAACTAAAATAACCAAATATCACTATAATATTGACGACTCGGAACACAATGTTTTTTATAAGTAAAAACGTAAAGTTTTACCTTACAGCCTAAACCGGCTTTCACCTATAGAAGGCTTCATCAGAGGCTGTCGTTAGTAGCGCTGGTCGTCTTGTTGTTGGCGACGAGAAAGTGTTTCGAAAGATTGAAGCTGTGTGTGTGTGGTGAGATGTGTTCGAATAATGCGTGCGATTTGAATTGTGTCTGTTCGTTTAGGATGTCGTTTTTATTTGTTTTTGTGTGTTTGTATATTTCTAATTGTTCTAGAGTGTCTAGTTTTCGGCCTTTTGTGTGTACGTGTAGTATGTTCATGTTATTGTCGATGTTTTTATATGTGTGGTTTGCTTCAATGAGGTGGTTTGCGAAGGTAGATTCTGTAGTGGTGTGGAGTGCTTTTGTGTGTTCAATGTATCTCTGTTTGAAGCTACGTCCTGTCTGGCCTATGTAGAATTTACTGCAATTTGAACAATTTAGTTTATATACACCGGGTAGATCGAATTTGTTTTGTGCTTTGGGCATGCGTTTTGATAGTGTGTGTTCTGTTTTGTTAGTAGTTTTGTAAGCGATTCTGTATCCTG
Organism: Magicicada septendecula; assembly: GCA_034769895.1. Classification (NCBI taxonomy): domain Eukaryota; kingdom Metazoa; phylum Arthropoda; class Insecta; order Hemiptera; family Cicadidae; genus Magicicada; species Magicicada septendecula. The sequence goes on along the minus strand of CM068368.1, from coordinate 410,885,052 downwards.
CTTTTTTGAATTTGTGGGCAATTTTTTCTGTTTGTTTGTTGATGTATGTTAGTGTTATGAATTTGTTGTTTTCTGTCTTTGTCTGTTGTTTGTTTTGTGTTTTGTGTAGGAGTTTACTGACTATTGTTCTGTCATAACCGTTAAATTCTGCTAGATATTTTATCGTGTTTAGTTCGTCTTTGTAGTCTGTTCATCTTTGTAGTCTCTTTGTAATACTACACACAGAGCGACGGCCTACCCGTGGGCTCCCCCATATCCAGCATTCTAGCAGAAGTCTTCCTCCAACACTTAGAATAAACAAAAATACTCACAAACAATGACAGACACTCACATAAAATACTATATTGGCACAGATACGTTGATGACATTCTAATACTATACAGGGGAAACAAAAGACAATGTGAACAGTTACTAACGCACATAAACAAAATACATAAAAACATAACCTTCACTGCCGAATACGAACACAACAATACCATAAACTTCTTAGACCTCTCCATCACAAAACTAGAACACAGGCACAAATTCAGTATATACAGAAAACCAACTACAACTGACACACTAATACACAACACCTCCAATCACCCAATACAACACAAACTAGCTGCTTTTAGAACCATGATACATAGACTTAACAACATCTCCTTAGATGAAATAGACTACAAAGACGAACTAAACACGATAAAATATCTAGCAGAATCTAACGGTTATGACAGAACAATAGTCAGTAAACTCCTACACAAAACAAACAACAGACAAAGACAGAAAACAACAAATTCATAACACTAACATACATCAACAAACAAACAGAAAAAATTGCCCACAAATTCAAAAAAGCAGGATACAGAATCGCTTACAAAACTACTAACAAAACAGAACACACACTATCAAAACGCATGCCCAAAGCACAAAACAAATTCGATCTACCCGGTGTATATAAACTAAATTGTTCAAATTGCAGTAAATTCTACATAGGCCAGACAGGACGTAGCTTCAAACAGAGATACATTGAACACACAAAAGCACTCCACACCACTACAGAATCTACCTTCGCAAACCACCTCATTGAAGCAAACCACACATATAAAAACATCGACAATAACATGAACATACTACACGTACACACAAAAGGCCGAAAACTAGACACTCTAGAACAATTAGAAATATACAAACACACAAAAACAAATAAAAACGACATCCTAAACGAACAGACACAATTCAAATCGCACGCATTATTCGAACACATCTCACCACACACACACACAGCTTCAATCTTTCGAAACACTTTCTCGTCGCCAACAACAAGACGAGCAGCGCTACTAACGACAGCCTCTGATGAAGCCTTCTATAGGTGAAAGCCGGTTTAGGCTGTAAGGTAAAACTTTACGTTTTTACTTATAAAAAACATTGTGTTCCGAGTCGTCAATATTATAGTGATATTTAGTTCAGTAACGGACACGTCATGGACAACGAAATCCAAGAATTTAACTCAGCAAGACGAGCCAACGTCCAAGCGTACAAGTTCACAACTTTGAAGGTTAGAAAGATTGTAGCTCACATAAATTTCAACAAAACATGCATAAACAATTCACTAACACCTAAATATGCCCAAATCAAAATTAAACATAACAACCAGGCCGCCCGAATAACACAAAACATCGCACAAAGAACATACATAAAAGAATCAATTAAATAACTATATAAGAAAAAAGACGCTCTTAACCGCAAAGCATTAACACAACACCTACATATCGCCAACACATACGGACACAATTACATGACTGAACTAATACATCACACAAATGAATGGACAAAAAAACAAATACATATCATACAGACAAAACACGACAGAAAAATAAAAAACCTGACACCAATCAAAACAGGTATAATTCCCTCGCACAAATTCTACCCACGTACAGTAAACCTCACGAACGTTACACTCACAAAAAAACGAACAAACACTCCTTGATAAAGGCCTAAAACATAACATACATTACAAACATAACAACCAAACACTAACAAAGCTCATAATTGACACAGAAACAAATATACAAAACACAGCACCAGAGCATCAAGACACATTAAGACATAATATAAACAACACAATAGGAGTACATAAGACACCAGACAACAACAACCACAACTCAGAAATACACACAGCCATCAAACTGAGGGAAAAGGCACACAAACACAACATCACATTTGTAAAAGCTGACAAAGGCAACACGACTGTAATTATCCCCACAGACAACCTACACAAAAAAGTACAAGACTTCATAGAACAGAACAACATCACAGAACTAAAACACGACCCCACCGACAGATACCAAAACTCAGTAAAACAAATAGTCAACAAAACCAAACACATTATGACACATAAACAAAAGCCCTACATGAAACAAATCCGACCATCAGCACCTACACTCCAAGCGCTTCCCAAAATCCATAAAGAAGACATTCCGATCCGCCCCATTATCAACTACCGTAATGCCCCTGCACACAAACTGGCAAAATATCTAGACAAAATTATTAGACAACACACACAAATAGACAACAACATTGCAGTAAAAAACAACACTGACCTAGTAACAAAAATAAAAGACATACACATCCCCCATAACGCCACATTAGCCTCCTTTGACATTAAAAACCTGTACACAAACATCCCCATCTCTGAAACAATCACCATCCTACAAAACAAACTCAAACAGAACAACACACCAGACGAACTTATCAATGAAATAACAGAAACTCTGAACATTATCACAAAACAAAACTACTTTACTTATAACAATAAATACTACACACAGAACGACGGCCTACCCATGGGCTCCCCCATATCCAGCATTCTAGCAGAAGTCTTCCTCCAACACTTAGAAAAAACAAAAATACTCACAAACAATGACAGACACTCACATAAAATACTATATTGGCACAGATACGTTGATGACATTCTAATACTATACAGGGGAAACAAAAGACAATGTGAACAGTTACTAACGCACATAAACAAAATACATAAAAACATAACCTTCACTGCCGAATACGAACACAACAATACCATAAACTTCTTAGACCTCTCCATCACAAAACTAGAACACAGGCACAAATTCAGTATATACAGAAAACCAACTACAACTGACACACTAATACACCACACCTCCAATCACCCAATACAACACAAACTAGCTGCTTAGAACCATGATACATAGACTTAACAACATCCCCTTAGATGAAAGACTACAAAGACGAACTAAACACGATAAAATATCTAGCAGAATCTAACGGTTATGACAGAACAATAGTCAGTAAACTCCTACACAAAACACAAAACAAACAACAGACAAAGACAGAAAACAACAAATTCATAACACTAACATACATCAACAAACAAACAGAAAAAATTGCCCACAAATTCAAAAAAGCAGGATACAGAATCGCTTACGAAACTACTAACAAAACAGAACACACACTATCAAAACACATGCCCAAAGCACAAAACAAATTCGATCTACCCGGTGTATATAAACTAAATTGTTCAAATTGCAGTAAATTCTACATAGGCCAGACAGGACGTAGCTTCAAACAGAGATACATTGAACACACAAAAGCACTCCACACCACTACAGAATCTACCTTCGCAAACCACCTCATTGAAGCAAACCACACATATAAAAACATCGACAATAACATGAACATACTACACGTACACACAAAAGGCCGAAAACTAGACACTCTAGAACAATTAGAAATATACAAACACACAAAAACAAATAAAAACGACATCCTAAACGAACAGACACAATTCAAATCGCACGCATTATTCGAACACATCTCACCACACACACACAGCTTCAATCTTTCGAAACACTTTCTCGTCGCCAACAACAAGACGAGCAGCGCTACTAACGACAGCCTCTGATGAAGCCTTCTATAGGTGAAAGCCGGTTTAGGCTGTAAGGTAAAACTTTACGTTTTTACTTATAAAAAACCTTGTGTTCCGAGTCGTCAATATTATAGTGATATTTAGTTCAGTAACGGACACGTCATGGACAACGAAATCCAAGAATAAAATAACCAATGTAGTGTTCAGGATTTTTAGTGTTTACTGTATTCATAATAATAAAAAAAAGAATAATAACTCTCTGCTTTACAATTGTTATTTTACTAAAAATAATAGCACAGTCATAATTTTTCTTAATTTCATAATTTTTCTTTTACTTTTTAAGGTACATAAAACCTCCATTAACCATGGTATTGACTTCCTTATGGTGTTTCTCAGCTAATGCTGAGAACCATACATATGAAGAATTTTACTAACAGTAATTTATTACAGAAGTTTATTAATTTTATTATACATAATAAAACAGATACCTAATAATCGATACCTATATCATATAAGATACCTAATAATAAAATACCTAATACATCTCATGTATTTTTTCAAAATAGTAAGAGAGTAAAACCACAATTAAATATATATTTTTGAACAATCTAACTACTCTAAGTTACTTTGATTGATGTATTCAGAGTATGTATAAAGATATATACAAGATATAAAGATATATGAAGATGTATACAAGATCTTTATGTATAAAGATATAAAAAAGCATTTGCTTTGAATATATTGTTAATTTATAGCAATCTAATGTAGATTGAAAAGAAAGAAGAATCTATATAATAAGCCAAATACCACTGACTGACTCACTGATCACGATATCTCTGAAACCACTGAATGGATATCAATGAAACTTTGAACATAGCTTCATCATAGGTCTTAGGTGCTCACTAAGAAACGGTTTTAAAAACATTCACTCCTAAGGGGCAAAAAAAAACCCCATTTTATGTATGTCTCTATGTATGTATGTTCCACATCTCCTCCTAAACCACTGGACCGATTTCAACCAAACTTGGCACAAATATTTTACGCGACGGGAGAACCAACACAGGATAGGTTTTTTCGATGGGGTCCTTTGGGGGGTTCTTTGGGGTCTTCCACATCTCCTCCTAAACCACTGGACCGATTTCAACCAAACTTGGCACAAATATTTTACGCAACGGGAGAACCAACATAGGATAGGTGTTTTTTTCGATGGGGTCCTTTGGGGGTTCTTTGGGGTCTTCCACATCTCCTCCTAAACCACTGGACCGATTTCAAGCAAACTTGGCACAAATATCTTTCGCAACGGGAGAACCAACATAGGATAGGTGTTTTCTTCGATGGGGTCCTTTGGGGTCTTCCACATCTCCTCCTAAACCACTGGACCGATTTCAACCAAACATGGCACAAATATTTTATGCAACGGGAGAACCAACATAGGACAAGTGTTTTTTCGATACGATCCTTTGGGGGGTCCTTTGGGGTCTTCCACATCTCCTTCTAAACCAATGGACTGATTTCAACCATACTTGGCACAAATATTTTACGCAACGGGAGAACCAACATAGGACAGGTGTTTTTTTCGATACGATCCTCTGGGGGGTCCTTTGGGTCTTAAAAAAACTATTAGATCTGGTTACTATGGCAACCCAATAGAATAGATTCTGGTTACCATAGCATCGGTGGAAGTCTCCCGCGTAGGAAATAGCGCGGGAGTCGTCCGACGGGCCTTCCCCGGAGTTCATTCACGGAACCCGGGGAGTCTTAGGTCGGATCCCGCGAAAGACGGCGGGGTCAGAGTCCACGGTTCTTATAAATAAAGATATAGGTTATGATATCAAAGGTGGTGTATGCATCTTAAGAAACTTCTTAATAGTGTGTGAATTCAGAGTTGTTTCAGTTTGAATTTAAAAGTGGATAAGTTAAGATCGAAGTAAGTTATAAGCGAGTATAAAAAACAAAATTTTGATAGCGAATGTATTCAGATCATAGTGTTCAGACAATATAAATGCACTTGCTTCAGTTTGAATTTAAAAATTGATAAGCTGAAATCTATAGAGGTATTGTATTGTTAGAATACGTTTAGGAGACACTAATTTAACAAATGCCTTATTTCAACATTAACACAATGAATTATAAAACGACAGTTATATACGCAGCGCGTGCAAGTACTATAGACATTTTATTGAAAACTAATTTAGCTGTTCGCCCTCTCCCAGAGTTAGAAATCGAGCAGGAGCATCACGCGCAACAGAATTCTTCTCCAGATATAAGAATACAGTTTATGACATGTTCTCAAACAGGTGCGCTACAGAGTATTCCTCCAGTGAGAATGCGAACGTAACAATATAAGGAAGATTATACAATATACAAGTAATATAATGTTAGAACAAGAATAGGTGCCTATGAGCCTATGAATAAATTATGAACCCGAGCAACGCTGGGTAAATCGGCTAGATATAGTAGATGTCTATATAAGCCAAATACTACTGACTGACTCACTGATCACGATATCTCTGAAACCACTGAATGGATATCAATGAAACTTTGAACATAGCTTCATCATAGGTCTTAGGTGCTCACTCAGAAACGGTTTTAAAAACTTTCACTCCTAAGGGGCAAAAAACTAAATACTGAAATTTATCGCGGGAATTGCATACTTGGTAAATGAAGTGGTTGACATCTCAGTTTACTGGAAACCCCGAATACATTTAGTCCTGAGTTTTTAATCATTGTTTTAAATTGAAAAAAACTTCGTTGTTTGCACGGGTATTTTGCTAGTATCTTATACTATTAAGCGAGGAATCTTTGTATGCATGTCCTTTTTTCTCGGAAACGGCTCTAACGATTTTCTCGAAATTTGGTACTTAAGCGTATTTGGACACTAAAAATCGATTGGGCTAGGTCTCATTTTCCGCAAAAATCGCCTAAGGCCTAAACCGTAGGGTCTTTTAAGTATACATTTTAATTCATGTAGGTTTAAATATTCACACAACAATTACTATTGTTATAACTCTGTCACCCAGCAACAAATATTTTAATAAAATATTTTTTATTTGAAATTAAAACGTTAATTTTAATTCTGTTCATAAAGAATAGATCTTATCGATGTTTAAAAATAATATAAAATAGCTGTTGCAATGAATGTAAATAAACAAACTAAGAGTTGAGACATACAATCCCAGTATCGATGTTTATAAATAAATATAAATAGCTGTTGTTATGAATGTAAATAAACAAACTAAGAGTTGAGACATACAATCTAATCTATGTATGTCCTTTTTTTCTCGGAAACGGCTCTAACGACACCGTAGGGTCTTTATAGGTCTTTAACCTGCGGCCTAAACGGCGCAGCATCGATGTTTATAAATAATATAAACAGATGTTGCTATGACTGTAAATAAACAAACTAAGAGTTGAGACATACAATTGTGGGTTTCTGCGCAACGATTTTTGTACAATCTAGCTGATATACATAATCTAAACTATTAAGTGTTCTCTATACGCTGTTGTGTTTTTTGCATTCGCTGAGGTATATACATAATCTAAACTATTAAGTGTTCTCTATACGTTGTTGTAAATAATGCTTTTACGAAACTTGGACGTCTCTGAAGGGCTGTGCAATGGAATGAGATTGGTTGTGACTGAATTATGTAATAACATTATTAAAGCCAAGATTATCGCGGGTGAATATTCAGGCCGAGAAGTTCATATTCCAAGGATTACAATAGTTTCCAGCAAAAGTCAGCTTGGGTGCACTATGCAAAGGCATCAATTTCCCGTCAGAGCAGCTTTTGCTATTACTATTCACAAGGCTCAAGGTCAAACATTTGAAGTGGTGGGAATTCACTTATCAATTCCTGTGTTTATGCACGGCATGTTGTATGTAGCATTTTCCAGAGTCAAAAGGCGAAGTGGCTTAAAAGTTCTTTTACCACCAGAAAATCCTCGCCATACAAGAATCGTTGTATGGAAAGAAGTATTAAATAATTGTGATTCCAATAACAGAAACCGTCGATAAACGCAAACGGCGTAGTATCGATATGTTTATATATGAAAATAAATATCAAAAAATAAATAATTAATAAAAATAAATAAATAATTAATAATAAATAATGTTTTTTTTTTAAATCTGTACGGTATATTTATAAATAAATGTGAAAACCGAGCAAAGCTCGGTCACCCTGATATTAATTCATTTATTGTGTACACCTAAAATAGTCAAAACTATGAGCATTGTTAAATAGAAACATGTTTGATCTGCACAGCCATGACTTTGTCGCTGCGATAATGGAATTGATTTGTTTATATTATCTGTTCAAGTACTAGTGACGTGTCTGTCAAAAATATTTGCAGTTTGCTCTTTTCTAAGCGTTGTGACTGGGTTAAAAAATGGTATCTATGATAGAAAATCCATCCAAAGATAATCTACGTCCCGTTATTCAGTTTTTGGCTGATGAGGGGCATCAGCCAATGGAAATTTATAGAAGAATGAAAGCTGTATTTGGTGACTAGTTATTCTCATATGGCAGTGGTTGAATGGTGCAATAAATTTTGACGAGGAAGAGAATCCACTAAAGATTTGGTCTGTCCCGGACCTGCATGTGTTACATCAGATGAAAATGTGAGACAGCTGGAAACTGCTTTACGCCCAAATAGGCGCATCAAAGTTAAGACAACTTTCTCAAATGTTGAGCATCAGTGTGGGAACTGTTCATTCCATCATTCATAGTCTTGGCTATCACAAAGTTGCTGCTCAGTGGATTCCATGACTGCTTACATGAGCAGAAAAATTTGCGTTCAGCCTTTCTACACCAAATTGTTGCCAGTGATGAGTCTTAGTGTTATCACTAAGAACCAGAATCCATGTCAGAGTATGCAGTGGAAGCATGCACAATCTCCAAAGGTGAAAAAATGTCGGTCCCAACCTTCAGCAGGAAAAGTAATGGTAACCGTATTTTTTATTATCTGGGTGTGCTGCTCTTAGATTTTAAAGAACCTGATGTCAACATCAACACTGAGCGAGATATGCAGACAGCTTAAAATGCTTACAGGTCACCATCAAGAGTAAACATCCCCGGAAGCTCACAGATGGTGTCATTCTTCTGCATGATAATACTCAACCCCATGTAACCCAGACAATTCAAGATCTGCTTGATCGTATGAAGTGGAAAGTCTTACAACACCCACCTTACAGAGTCCCGACTTGTCCCCGTGCGATTATCATGTTTTCGCCCATTAAAGAAATCACTAAAAGGACGGTGGTTCAAATTGGACGCTGAGGTAGAGTTTGCAGTTAGCGAATGGTTCTGCAAACAGCCACAAGAATTTTACCAGCAGGGAATCTGCAGATTAGTGCAACAGTGGGACTCATGCCTTAATGGAAGCTTCTTTTAAAATCGTTGAATAAAAAATGCTTTACAGCCTCTAAGCATGTTTATATTGAACAATCCTCATAATATATACTATCCTGACATGGAGCACAAGTATTTTAGATTAAAATTAAAAAAATAAAATGTATAGTCAGAGGCTATGATAAGGCTTGCAATTAGCAAAAGCTAGTACAGGAAATAAGGTAAGAATTTTAAAAATGTTTACCTAAAATACTTATGTTCCACATCAGTATAGTATATATTGGTTCTTAATAACAATCCAAGAACTAAAATAGTAATAGTAATGCATAATTTGATTGTAATCAAATAGCATGAGATCAACTGGTAGAGAAGACCTGACTGAATGCTATAAATTTCAGACAAAAACATTCAACAAGTCCAAAAACGTTCAATACCTAGGAAAAAACCTGACAGAAAATCGTCTCATATTTCGTCTGCCAAAGCCTGCTGATTATCATCAATTTATGAACTAACATGTACAGTCCTACTGAATACACAGTGACTTAATTGCACACTATAAATGTACAAATTGATTCATTGAGACTTCTGAATGAAAAGGGATTGGATGATTACAGAGTCACTATCAGCAGCAGCGAGGTCAAATATAGACTTAGCTCAAGGACTCCTAAAACCCCACTAGCCCCATTCATCCGTAACACAGGCACAACATCGTGATGACTTCTGATGGTAATTTCTGTTAAATGTTAATTCAGACATGCAGACGATAAGTTGCGTTTATAATTTTTTCTCAGAACTTCACATTAAATTTTTCTTTCTCTTCAGCTTAGTATTGTGAATGTTTCTGTAATAACTTATCACTCATGTTTCACATTAACTACTGACACTGTTAGGTAGAAGTAAAGTCCTTTCCACATTTGCTTACAGGACACTGTATACATCAAGTATAAAAAAGTATTATATCATATAAGATGCAGATCCCACCACCTAAATAATTAAGTTAGAAGACACTTCACAATAAGAAGATTTCAAATAATAGATAAATGTTTAAATTTACAGAACGATACAGTTTATTAATACCAAGGGACAATTTTTATCAATCAACTATATTTTAACACACCTAGTAGGAGTTTTAAATTGACTGTAATTGTTTTCATTAATAAATTAATCATGTTTTCTTTTCTATAAAATCATGCCAAAAAGAAAGTGATATAATTAAAATAAATTCTTGGATTTCATTGTCCATGACGTGTTCGTTGATTAACTAAATATAATTATGTCACTACCGACTCGGAACACTTATTTACCTATAAGTTTTTTATTGGTAAAAACGTAAAAGTTTTACCTTATAGCCTGAACCAGTTCCAACCAGCCTCTGACGAAGTTTATAATAAGCGAAAACTGGTTCAGGCTATAATGTAAAACTTTTACGTTTTTACCAATTAAAAACTTTGTGTTCTGAGTTGGTAGTGACATAATTATATTTAGTTAAAATAAATTATTGTTATTCAATTTTGTTAGTATTAAATTTAATAATGTTTTTATATAAAATGTATCTAATAATACTAAACTTGAGAACATACATGTAATAATTGTTTATTCAATTCAGCAATGTTTAATAATAAAAAAATTACAGGTTATGCCGTGAAATTTCGTTTCATTTCCGCACACGGCTTCCTCATGGCCTGCTGGTCTACCATAGTGTCAAGGATAGGCCAGAAGGGTTGGAACCATATGCATTGTATGTGATAGTGGAGAAAGGCCAGCTCAAAGTGGTTCATGTCTTCGGCAAGCACTCAACATCAGTTACTGTAGGAGAAGGTAAACTTGTTATATAGCAGGCTCTCTTATTCCAAATACTCCTTAATTTTCAAAAATTATTTTATTCTATTATTGCCATTTCCACTATCTACAGTTGCTTATTATATTTTTTATTTATGAGTAAGTGTAGATTACTAGCAGTCTTCCTCTTATTGGACCAAGCATATTGCATATTCAGAACTCTCAATTATAGCTTGGTCAACCAACCAACATTCTTTGTTTCATAATGGCCATACTCTGGCAGTTGTTTCAGTAAAATAACGAGCTATACTTGCAAGCTCCATTCAGATTATAGAGTCTCTTGACCTCTGTTCTCCTTCTTGATGGGGTCTTGCTCGCCGTTCTTCTTCACCGTTTCGGCATGATCACCTTTCATGACTGTTTCTCTAGTAGCTATGATTCCTTGAGTATCACTCATTGCCTTTTTCAAAGTGACCTTTTCTTTTTTCATAATTGGTACTTGGTACTGTAGGGTTGCTGATTACTATATTAGTTATTTCCCCAGTTTTCTCTATATATTAGTTTGTTATCATTTCTTTCACCTTTCCTATTTGTTGGCTGGGGATTAACTTCATTCTCCGTTCTCCTGCCAAGATCATTCCTTGTGTTTTGGGGGTAACTGGTTAATGAGTTCTGGCTGTTCTCGGTTCTCATTCTGCTTAATGGCTTATTATTTCTAAATGCTACTTTTCTTTCACAATAGGCTAGTAAACTGGTCATAGCCTCTATGGTGTGCATTTGACTGTCAAATTGAGCAGAACTGGCAACTTCTGGAAAATGCTGAGTAAGGATTCTATTACATAATTCTCATGCATGGGCGGTTCTAAATACTTGGTTTTGCAATATGTGATAGGAAGACATAACCAATTTTTTCCCTAACTGTTGTTTGGGTAGATTTGATCTAGTATTTGCTCTTGCAGCATTCTGTAAACTCCTGAAAACTGCCCATTCCCTCATGGCATCCCACCAACAGTCTCGTATCTCTTGAAAACTTTGATCCAATATTAACTTAATCTGCTCCCAACGATTCTCCTTTACTCCTCTGACATATGTCGAGTAGTGAAGATGTCAGGAATAGTCTGCAATTTTTTAATAGCCATAACTAGCACTGCTGTTGTAAGTGACATAAATTACTAACTGAATATTTATGACAAAAGAATTACTAAGTTTTAGACTTCTTGTTTTCATCAGAAATATATATATTTAAAATTCCCTCTTTCAATAATGGCTGACCACATTTTTGTCTGCAGTCTGTTGGTATAGCTTGAGAACATGATAACTACACTTGGTTTGAGGTACCGTATCAATTTAAAGTCTGGAATTTGAGGTTTTCATAGCCTACTTGTAATAATATGTATGTTTAATATGAGCTCTACTGTAAGCATTACTTGCTTGTTGCCAAAATTATAATTTACAGTTTGTTGTATCATATGTAACCTTTAATGGGAGCAGAACCAGTAAAAATGAAAAAAATTCAATATTTTTTTTGCTTGTTTCTTATTCTTCATTAAATTCTGTTTAATAATATATTTATTATTCTGCTCTAAAGGAGTGTCAAGGCACAAAAAATGTGTCTTTTATTGGAACGTGTCAACCACGAAATTCGGTTTGCCGTTTGAACTTTATGAAAAACAAGTTTTTTTTTTTTTTTTTTTTTTTTTTTTTTTTTTTTTTTTTTTTTAATACCGTATATTTATAAACTTTCACGTATGAACTTACTATTCGTTGTCACTTCCCCAAACGTTTCGAGGTGATGTTCCTCTTCCTCAGTGGGAGTAATACTGAACGTCAATTACAGAATAACCGTTATGGACTATAGGTGTGTGTGGTGGGGGTTGATGGTGGGAAGGGATTCCTATAGTCCATAACGGTTATTCTGTAATCGACATTCAGTATTACTCCCACTGAGGAAGAGGAACATCACCTCGAAACGTTTGGGGAAGTGACAACGAATAGTAAGTTCATACGTGAAAGTTTATATATATTAATAAATTTAATAAAGTGAACGAAGAGGATGAATCAACAAGATAATTATAGTTTTTCATGTTTAGTAAGGAAATTTTATTCTTGGATTTCGTTGCCAATGACATGTCCGTTGATTAACTAAATATAATTATATCACTACCGACTAGGAACACAAATTTTTTTATAGGTAAAAACGTCAACGTTTTACCTTATAGCCTGAACCAGTTTTCGCTTATTATAAGCTTCATCAGAGGCTCCCACTGGGAGTGCTATCCGTCTTGTTCTTGGCGACGGCGTCAACTTTTGAAGGATCGATGTTGTGTGTGTGGGGTGTGATATGTTCAAATAATACGTGTGACTTGAATTATGTCTGTTCGTTATAGGATGTCGTTTTTATGTGTTTTTGTGTGTTTGTATATTTTCAGTTGTTCAAGAGTGTCTAGTTTTCAGCCTTTTGTGTGTATGTATAGAATATCCATGTTGTTGTCGATGTTTGTGTATGTGTGGTTTGCTTCAATGAGGTGGTTTGCAAAGATGGATTCAGTAGTGGAGTGTAGTGCCTTTGTGTGTTCAATGTATCTTCGTTTTAAGCAGCGTCCTGTCTGGCCTATGTAGAATTTGTTGCAATCTGAGCAATTTAGTTTAAAAACCCCTGGTAGATTAAAGCACAAAACAAATTTGAATTTTATTGTGTCAGAGTTGGGAAATTTTACTATGTCAGCGTTGGCAAATCTGTTGTTATGAATAGGACACATTCAGAAAAGAATGGGTAGTCAGTTGTGGCGTATCAAAAAAGATATGAAAAGCAAGAAACTGGAAGATGGGAACAGAGGCGGATTAAGCCGATTGGAGGCCCCTGGCAGTATAAATTTCGAGGCCCTTAGACCCAAGCCCCAAAACAAAAAAATAGTGTAAGGAAGTGATGGCTTTTTCGGAAAGATTTCAGTATTAGACTTTTAATGACTTGCTTAAACCAGCAATATGTAGCTAATAATAAAACTCAATGTTTCAAGAAAAATCAGAAATTTATTCAAAAAACTTAACAGTAACTAAGTTACCTGAGTGCTTAAAAAAGGTTTTCTATATGAATTTGCGTCTTGTTTTGTCTTTGACAAATTCATCAATTATTTTTTCAGTATCTATTTCGTCCAAAATTTCTTGTTCTATGTATAATGTGGCCATGTTGTTCAATCTGTCTTCTCCCATTGTACTCCTTAAATAGTTTTTAACGTGTTTCAAAACTGAAAAAGATCTTTCACCTGATGCGTTTGATATCGGTATTGTTAAAAATATTTTCAAAATAATCTCTACGTTAGGAAAAGTTGAAGACATTTCTCTTGCAGCTCGATAAATTTCTGATGCGGTTTTGATGGTATCTTTGTTTTCTTGTAGAAATAGTAAGAACTGGTCCAGTTCATCATCAAAATTAGAAATATCAATGTCATTTTTGTAAATATCCTTCAGTTTTTTTATAGCATTCTTTTTTGCTTCAGTTGGTAATCTTTGATCAAAAAATACCATAAAATGTTCTATAACAGCTTCATACATCTGAGTTCTTCGAGATAGTTTTGCCTTGGTGCTATCGCATATGACATAAAATGAATTGACAAATGAAGTTTACAAGAGTGCAGTGATACGTGGGTGGCTACCGATCGCAACGCGCAGTCACAATTTCAGGCGGAATTTCACGTATTTATTTAAAATGATTCAAATGCAACTTTTCATACTGCTAAGAGATTTGTAAAAATCAATCACTTCTTATTACTAAGATGTATATTTGACATTATAGTATACTTGATGTAGATAATAAATTAACAGTTTTAGTTACGAGTCTTTCGCTTTTGGCTTTTGCGTTTACATGTAGAATACGTCAATAATATTAAATATTGCATCTTTCGCTTTTCTGTTGTGGCAGTTTTTAACTAGGAATCTATCGATCTCGGGGCCCCTTGGAGATTCAGGGGCCCCTGGCGTGGCGGCCGCCAGCCGCTTAATCCGCCCCTGGATGGGAAACCAATTGGAGGCAGAAATCGTCTCACAGATGCTGAAATAGACAAACTGAAATTATACTATGGTTTGGCTATAAGAAGTGGTAGTGACAATTTAAAAACTATGAAAATATTGTATGAGCAAGTTCTTATCATTAGTTATCTAGTGATGATGAATCACAACACGGCTTATGCGGGCGTAAGGAGTCAAATCTTATATAAAGCGCAGACATTAGGTACTGAATTCAAGCATGAGCACTCTCTGCCAAAAGAAACAGCGTCTGTTATAAAATATATTTATTACGACCTTGCTAATCATGAATTGTTCAAAAAAAGAAAACAATGTTTGAACGGGCACACACAAAATCCTAATGAGAGTTTTAATCATGTTTTGTAGACAAATGTTCCAAAAAATGCTTTTTGTGCGGCTAAATACATTACAATTTGGAAATTATAATGCACCTTTGACATTTAATGAGGGCTATAGAAGCAAACTAGACGTTAATTCAAAGTTACATTTAGGGAATTAGTAAATATGGAGTTAAAAAACTCAAACAGTTGGATTTTATACGATGACAAAAATCAGAAGTAGCAGTACAAAATATAACCAAGGAGGCCAGAAAGATAAAAAGGCAACTGAAAAGAAGATTAGAAGAACAAGAAGAAGATCAAGACTATGGATCTGGAATATTTTAATAATAAAATAACTCTAAACAATATCTCTAATGTCATCACCAGACTTTACTAACTTTACGATTAGTTTACCGAAAATTACAATTTTTTTATGTTCATGTTTCTTTTTCTCAGAAACCCTTTATTGTATGATTCTGAAACTTTAGCTGTTTGTTATTAATGCAATTTTACACATCTGGTGCCAAAATTATTAATAAATCTTCATTTTTGTTTGTGTAATACCATAGATGTTTTAAAGTAAAAAAACTGATAACTTTTTTAAACCAAAATTCAAAAAATTGTAGAAATGGGTTTTATCGTCCTATCAAGTTTATTTTGGTACAGAATTCACAGAGACAGTAAAATAACTGTAGAAATTTTTATGTTAGTATCTGCTACCATTCTCCAGAAAAAGATACATAAAGATTGCTAATTTAACATTGTTGAGATAGGGTGGTTCCGCTCCCCTTAAAACATCTATCATAACACTCATTAAAATGTGTAATTTTATGATACAATAATTGGGATAATTATCATGTAAAAATATGATAACTATAAGATAGTTATCACAGGTAATTTCTGAATAGTTATTACAAAGCCACACAACAATGATTGTATTATTTATAAAATTGTATGTTTTATTATACTTATCAACAGTGTTAAACTGTGGCCAATAATGTTAACAGGTAAACAGTATGTCTGCTAAATACTTTCTCTGTGACACCTTTTGTTAAGATAAGAATTACGTAACCTGTACACAAAAACTTATATAGGCCTAATTTTAGTTATTAGTTCAAGCTGAGTAATAATTCCATGTCAACAAGAACTCGTACTTTGTCAATCATTTCCTTATCAGAACTCTCATGTAGTAGACATACAACTCTTATTCTTTTTACAGTGTTTGTGTACATGAAATTCAAGTGTTCTCAACCGAGACGTTCTCGGTGAAATACAAGAAAAGACGTTCTCAACCACAAAGCACTGACGCTACACCTACAGATCGCCAACATATACGGGCAAATATATACGGTTTTTAATTTTTTTTCTCGTGTTTTGTCTGTATGTTATGTATTTGGTTTTTTGTCCATTCATTTGTGTGATGTATTAGTTCAGTCATGCAATTTTGCCCGTATATGTTGGCGGTCTGTAGGTGTAACGTCAGTGCTTTGCGGTTGAGAGCGTCTTTTCTCTGACTCTGAACATTATCACAAAACAAAACTACTTTACATATATAACAATAAATTCTACACACAGAATGATGGTCTACCCATGGGCTCACGCATATCCAGCATTCTAGCAGAAGTCTTCCTCCAACACTTAGAAAAAACAAAAATCCTCACAAACAATGACAGACACTCACATAAAATACTATATTGGCACAGATACGTTGATGACATTCTAATACTATACAGGGGAAACAAAAGACAATGTGAACAATATTACTAACGCACATAAACAAAATTCATAAAAACATAACCTTTACTGCCGAATACAAACACAACAATAACATAAACTTCTTAGACCTCTCCATCACAAAAGTTGAGCACAGGCACAAATTCAGTATATACAGAAAACCGACTACAACTGACACACTAATACACAACTCCTCCAATCACCCAATGCAACACAAACTAGCTGCCTTCAGAACCATGATACATAGACTTAACAATATCCTCCTAGATGAAAAAGACTACGGTACAAAGACAAACTAAACACGATAAAATATCTAGCAGAATCCAACGGATACGACAGAACAGTAGTCAATAAACTCCTACACAAAACAAGCAACAGACAAAGACAGAAAACAACAAATTCATAGCACTAACATACATCAACAAACAAACTGAAAAAATAGCCCACAAATTCAAAAAAGCAGGATATAGAATCACTTATGAAACTACTAACAAAACAGAACACACACACAAAGCACAAAACAAATTCGATCTACCTGGTGTTTACAAACTAAATTGCTCAGATTGCAACAAATTCTACATAGGCCAGACAGGACATAGCTTCAAACAAAGATACATTGAACACACAAAGACACTCCACTCCACTGCAGAATCTACCTTTGCAAACCACCTCATTGAAGCAAACCACACATACAAAAACATCGACAATAACATGAACATTCTACACGTACACACAAAAGGCCGAAAACTAGAGACTCTAGAACAATTGGAAATATACAAACACACGAAAACAAATAAAAACGACATCCTAAACGAACAGACGCAATTCAAATCACACGCATTATTCGAACATATCACATCCCACACACACAACATCGATCTTTCGAAAATCGATTTTGTTGCCAACAACAAGACAAACAGTGCTACCAGTAGAGCTCTATAGGAATTTATAGATCCTTACTACCAGTGGCAACCTCTGAAGAAGGTTTTTAAAAGTGAAAACCAGTTCAGGATATGAGGTAAAATTTTACGTTCTTACTAGTGTTGCGGATTTAATCGGTTAATCGAACCAATTAACCGATTAAAATTTGAACTTCAATTAATCAATCAAAACTACTTAATCGAATAATAGAGTCAATTAAAATTAATCGGTTGTTGAAATTTTCTTTTGTGAGAAGTTGAAGCTTGTCCACCAAATACCTGAGTTATGTCTTGTCTCTTGAACGAGAGTCCCGTTATTTTAAATCATTTAGTACTGCTGGAAGTTCCCAGAAAAACACTGAAAGAGAAAGGGTGGTGTAGTTGCAGTGGTTTTCAAAAGCCAGGTAGCGGCATGTCAGATTTAGTCCGTGTATGATAAGATCTACAATAGAAGGCCGAGTCAGGTGCTTACTACTAATTGTCTGAGAGGGGGTGAGTATGCTAAAAATAAGAGTCCCACAAGAGCCTGTACTCTCATCCTAACAATGGGCGACCTATAGTATAGTAAAATTGAAAGTTAAGGGCATATGCGCAGAAACTAATTTAAGAATTTATGGATGGACGAGTCCACTTTGAAATTGTGAATGGGGGGAGGGTACCGGAGAATCAGCTGGTATACAACCGAAGGTGTCGCCAACTTTGCGTGTGATGTTTTAGTTACCCGTACATTCTTAGTTATTGTGTAATGTACTATCTCAGTCGTGCATTTGTTATTATTATTTAAATTTATTTTTAATTATATCATTGTTTTACAGTCACTCATTTTTATTAGTTATTTAATTTTTTAGTTAATTTCTATTGGTAGTTTTTATTCTGTAATTACAATTACGTTTTATTGTAATTATTTGTGTTATCATCCAGTAACGAGATTTGTTAAAATGGATACTTTTCCTTCAACTAGCAAAGACAGGAAAGTTATTCATAGTCAAGCATGGGAAGTTATAATACACAGTTTTTTGTTGTCCAGGATTAAAAGATTCTTGCAATTAAATTAATACGAAGAATGCGTTCCTTTATGTAATGAGAAACTGTAGAGATAGTCGCGTGTAATTAAGGAGTGGAAGTGTACACTTTGCAAATTCCGTTGCGATAAGAACGACCAGAAAGGCTGTAGTTTTTTACATCTCAGCAGTACACAATGACAGACCAAAGAACACTCAGATATGTTTATAAAACATTCTGATATGTAAAAGAATGTAAATTCTCACATCTCACAGCGACTCCCTCCACATAGCCTTTCCCCTCTGACCGTAAGCCTTTCGCGCATTTCCATGCCCTTAACTTTCAATTTTGCTATAATAGTAACAGTTGGACAGGTGGCGTGTTACAGTGTGTTTATTCAGGTAAGGAAAACTTGTGTTTTTCAAAGAGGCTACTTTTTGTGTGTGTGTTTCCTGATACCGTGCGTGAAATCTATGTTATGGCGTACGAAGACTTACGAGGAAGACTCGGTGGAAGTTTAGGATATAAATTGAACGACAGTGGTAAAGTGACGGCCAGCAAAACCGTTTTCTGTAAGCTTTGTGGGAAATCATTTAGCTACAGCGGTAGCACTAGCAGTTTGCAATACCATTTAAAACACGTCCATCCCTTACAAAGTGTTGCTGAATCATCTGTTGTTAATGCAATTTCATCTCAGTCGAACTTGAATCATTTCATAGTGAAACCAATCTCTTCATTAAAGGAGGCTGAACTAACAAATAAAATTGTGAAATGGATAGTAAAAGACAGTTGACTTATCAATATAATTTCGGATGAAGGGCTAAAAGAAGTTTTAAGGGAAGCTGTAGGTAGTAGTTCTTATAAATTTCCATCTAGAGACGTTGTAACTAGACGGATTGAGAAACTTTATGATGTCGAACGATCCAAGCTGCTAGACAAACTAAAAGAAACTGAATTTGTTGGCCTAACAGGTGATTTCTGGACATCGATAGCAAATCAAGGTTATTTGGGTGTTAGTGCTCATTGGATTGATTCTAACTGGGCGTTCTGCAGCGCTGCGTTAGAAGTGAAACATGTGGTGGAGAAACATAGTGCAGCAAATTGTACGGAAGAATTCGAACAAGTTGTGTCTGACTGGAATCTTCAAAGTAAAGTAGTTGCAATATGTACAGACAATGTCAGGAATATTGTTCTTGATGTCAAAAATTTGAAATACGATAATGTTAGGTGCACTGCTCATACCCTGCAATTAAGTCTGAATATACAGCAATTGAGAATGCATCTATAGGTAAACTGCTTTCCAAATGTAGAAAAATGGTGGGTCATTTCAAGCACAGTCCTTATTTAGAAAATCAGCTATGCCAAAAACTGAAAGAACTTAATATTCCGCTGTGCAAACTGAAACAATATATAGTCACCCGATGGAATAGTACATGCCTTATGTTCGAGTCTCTTCTGGAAGCCAAGGAAGGAATTGTAGCTATAATGTCCACCAATCCATCAAACATCATTCCATTAACTGAAGTGGAATGGGAAATGACAAAAAAAAAGTATAAATGTCTTAAACCATGTTTGGAAATATGTGATTTTCCTGGAGGAAGTAAATACGTGACGGCAAGTGTTGTACTACCCGCCATAACTCATTTAAGAGTAAGTCTAAAAATTACCGACACGGATCCTGGTTATGTTACTCGATTCAAAATAGCTCTGTTAGATGACTTAACGGAAAGAGTAAATGCCTGGCCTAAAATAGAAACGTATCAAGAAGGCTCTTGATCCAAGATTTAAATATTTGAAATGTCTTCCAAGAGAAGCAAGAGAATTAGTGTGAAACAGAATTTCGAATAACATTGTGACCACTGCACAAACAGAAATAAAACAAAATTTGAAGGAAAGAAAACTTGTTTTTGAAGAAGACGATGATGACAAGAGGGAAGAAACAGCTCCGTTAACACCGCTCGCAACAGAGGTTGATGTCTACAGATCTTTGGCAGAACTGGATGATGACTTTTCAGACCCCTTACTGTGGTGGAAAACACATTCCATTCAGCTTCCATTTCTTTCATCTGTAGCGAAAAAATTGCTCTGCATTCCAGCTACATCGGTTCCGTGAGAACGAGTGTTTAGTGACGCAGGCAATATTGTTACTAAACGTAGAGCAGCCCTTGGATCCGGACCATGTGAACACACTCGCATGCTTAAAATCCTGGTTGAAGCAGTACTGACTAGGTGAGTCTAATGTTATACCATATCCTTACCTTCAAATTCATATTTGTCACTTAGTCTCCTGATAACAGTTCATATTATTAAATCTGTTCATACATATTATAATTATAATATTATTATTATTTGAATGTAATCCATGCTAATATACTGATTTTATAAGTTACTTAAAAACAAAAAAAAGTAACAATTAGATACAGCTATTAAAATTAAATTTGTAAGCCATTAGTATGATAATTTTTTAGTACCCAAACTTGATTAATCGATTAAACCTTCTTGATTAACGGATTAAATATTTTGATCGATCGACAGCACTAGTTTTTACCCATAAAAAGTTTTGTGTTCCGAGTCGTAGTGAAATAATTATATTTAGTTAATTAACGAACACGTCATGGACAACGAAATCCAAGCATAAAAAGGGTCTCAAAAAGTACTGAGGCTGACCTCAGTAGGTGAGAACATTTTCTTTTATCGTATTTAAAACAAGTTTTTGATATTTATATTATTCTTCTGATAGTGTTTAAACATTTAGAATATACTCAGACTCTATAAAACATGACACTTTGCACACAGCACACGTATTTCTGGCAGTGGGGATTTTTATGGCAAAGTTTGGGTAGCCATGTGGGGAAAAGAGAACTGATTGAGCTGGCAACACACTGGGTTATCTAGACACAGACACTTGAATTTCATATACACAAACACTGTAAAAAGAAAAGAGTTGTATGTCTACTACATGAGAGTTCTGATAAGGAAATGATTGACAAAGTATGAGTTCTTGTTGACATGGAATTATTACTCAGCTTGAACTAATAACTAAAATTAGGCATATATAAGTTTTTGTGTACAGGTTATGTAATTCTTATCTTAACAAAAGGTGTCACAGAGAACGTATTTAGCAGACATACTGTTTACCTGTTAACATTATTGGCCACAGTTTAACACTGTTGATAAGTATAATAAAACATACAATTTTATAAATAATACAATCATTGTTGTGTGGCTTTGTAATAACTATTCAGAAATTACCTGTGATAACTATCTTATAGTTATCATATTTTTACATGATAATTATCCCAATTATTGTATCATAAAATTACACATTTTAATGAGTGTTATGATAGATGTTTTAAGGGGAGCGGAACCACCCTATCTCAACAATGTTAAATTAGCAATCTTTATGTATCTTTTTCTGGAGAATGGTAGCAGATACTAACATAAAAATTTCTACAGTTATTTTACTGTCTCTGTGAATTCTGTACCAAAATAAACTTGATAGGACGATAAAACCCATTTCTACAATTTTTTGAATTTTGGTTTAAAAAAGTTATCAGTTTTTTTACTTTAAAACATCTATGGTATTACACAAACAAAAATGAAGATTTATTAATAATTTTGGCACCAGATGTGTAAAATTGCATTAATAACAAACAGCTAAAGTTTCAGAATCATACAATAAAGGGTTTCTGAGAAAAAGAAACATGAACATAAAAAAATTGTAATTTTCGGTAAACTAATCGTAAAGTTAGTAAAGTCTGGTGATGACATTAGAGATATTGTTTAGAGTTATTTTATTATTAAAATATTCCAGATCCATAGTCTTGATCTTCTTCTTGTTCTTCTAATCTTCTTTTCAGTTGCCTTTTTATCTTTCTGGCCTCCTTGGTTATATTTTGTACTGCTACTTCTGATTTTTGTCATCGTATAAAATCCAACTGTTTGAGTTTTTTAACTCCATATTTACTAATTCCCTAAATGTAACTTTGAATTAACGTCTAGTTTGCTTCTATAGCCCTCATTAAATGTCAAAGGTGCATTATAATTTCCAAATTGTAATGTATTTAGCCGCACAAAAAGCATTTTTTGGAACATTTGTCTACAAAACATGATTAAAACTCTCATTAGGATTTTGTGTGCTCCCGTTCAAACATTGTTTTCTTTTTTTGAACAATTCATGATTAGCAAGGTCGTAATAAATATATTTTATAACAGACGCTGTTTCTTTTGGCAGAGAGTGCTCATGCTTGAATTCAGTACCTAATGTCTGCGCTTTATATAAGATTTGACTCCTTACGCCCGCATAAGCCGTGTTGTGATTCATCATCACTAGATAACTAATGATAAGAACTTGCTCATACAATATTTTCATAGTTTTTAAATTGTCACTACCACTTCTTATAGCCAAACCATAGTATAATTTCAGTTTGTCTATTTCAGCAT
The DNA here is from genome assembly GCA_034769895.1 of Magicicada septendecula. NCBI lineage: Eukaryota > Metazoa > Arthropoda > Insecta > Hemiptera > Cicadidae > Magicicada > Magicicada septendecula. The sequence continues at coordinate 410,861,597 of CM068368.1, read as the reverse complement.
CTGTGAGACGATTTCTGCCTCCAATTGGTTTCCCATCCAGGGGCGGATTAAGCGGCTGGCGGCCGCCACGCCAGGGGCCCCCAAATCTCCAAGGGGCCCCGAGATCGATAGATTCCTAGTTAAAAACTGCCACAACAGAAAAGCGAAAGATGCAATATTTAATATTATTGACGTATTGTACATGTAAACACAAAAGCCAAAAGCGAAAGACTCGTAACTAAAACTGTTAATTTATTATCTACATCAAGTATACTATAATGTCAAATATACATCTTAGTAATAAGAAGTGATTGATTTTTACAAATCTCTTAGCAGTATGAAAAGTTGCATTTGAATCATTTTAAATAAATACATGAAATTCCGCCTGAAATTGTGACTGCGCGTTGCGATCGGTAGCCACCCACGTATCACTGCACTCTTGTATACTTCATTGTCAATTCATTTTATGTCATATGCGATAGCACCAAGGCAGAACTATCTCATACACTATTTTTTTGTTTTGGGGCTTGGGTCTAAGGGCCTTGAAATTTTTACTGCCAGGGGCCTCCAATCAGCTTAATCCGCCTCTGTTCCCATCTTCCAATTTCTTGCTTTTCATATCTTTTTTGATACGCCACAACTGACTACCCATTCTTTTCTGAATGTGTCCTATTCATAACAACAGATTTGCCAACGCTGACATAGTAAAATTTCCCAACTCTGACACAATAAAATTCAAATTTGTTTTGTGCTTTAATCTACCAGGGGTTTTTAAACTAAATTGCTCAGATTGCAACACATTCTACATAGGCCAGACAGGACGCTGTTTCAAACAAAGATACATTGAACACACAAAGGCACTACACTCCACTACTGAATCCATCTTTGCAAACCACCTCATTGAAGCAACCCACATATACACAAACATCGACAACAACATGGATACTCTATACATACACACAAAAGGCTGAAAACTAGACACTCTTGAACAACTGAAAATATACAAACACAAAAACACATAAAAACGACATCCTAAACGAACAGACATAATTCAAATCACACGTATTATTCGAACATATCACACCCCACACACACAACATCGATTCTTCAAAAGTTGATGCCGTCGCCAAGAACAAGACGGATAGTGCTCCCAGTGGGAGCCTCCGACGAAGCTTATAATAAGCGAAAACTGGTTCAGGCTATAAGGTAAAACGTTGACGTTTTATAGTTGACGTTAAATATAATTATATCACTATATGGTAGTGATATAATTATATTTAGTTAATCAACGGACATGTCATTGGCAATGAAATCCAAGAATAAAATTCCCTTACTAAACATGAAAAACTAATAAAGTAAACTTGTTTTTCATAAAGTTCAAACGGCAAACCAAATTTCGTGGTTGACACGTTCCAATAAAAGACACATTTTTTGTTCCTTGACACTCCTTTAGAGCATAATAATAAATATATTATTAAACAGAATTTAATGAAGAATAAGAAACAGGCAAAAAAAATATTGAATTTTTTTCATTTTTACTTCCATATTCCTTAAGGAATGGAAGTATGGTGATGGCAAAAAAAATCGTGTTCGAGATTATTGCAGATTCTGATTCTACTACACTCAAAACATGAAAAAAAGTCGTTTTCCAAAAAGTGTCTGTGTGTGTGTCTGTGTGTGTGTGTGTGTGTGTGTGTGTGTCTGTAGATTTTTTTTCTATGGCAAACGATAACTGCCGCAAATTCAAACAGAATCAAATAATTTTTTGCATACAGCCCTGATTTGTAGAGTACTCACGACCTATTGTTTTTGGTGAAGATCGGTTCAGGGAAAGGGGTAGTTTACCTGCAACGGTTTTTTTTTATCCAGGGAAATTTTTTTTTTTTGGCAAACGATAGCAGCCGCAAATTCAAACAGAATCAAATAATGTTTCGTATACAGCCCTGAATTGTAGAGTTCTCAAGACCTATGGTTTTTGGTGAAGATCGGTTAAGGGAAAGGGGTAGTTTACCTGTAACGTTTTATGTTTTAACAAGGGTATTTCCTATGGCAAACGATAACAGCCGCAAATTCAAACAGAATCAAAAGATTATTTGTATACAGCCCTAAATTGCAGAGTTCTCAAGACCTATTGTTTTTGGTGAAGATCGGTTAAGGGAAAGGGGTAGTTTACCTGCAGCGTTTTTTTATCAAGGGTATTTTCTATGGCAAACGATAACAGCCGCAAATTCAAACAGAATCAAATAATGTTTTGCATACAGCCCTGATTTGTAGAGTACTCAAGACCTATTGTTTTTGGTGAAGATCGGTTAAGGGGAAGGGGTAGTTTACCTGCAACCTTTTACGTTTTAACAAGAGTAAAGTACTTGAAAATTTATTTAAACTTTTTGAAACAATGGTAATTGTTAAAAATAAAATAATTTTGTTGCCAGGCAATAAAATTATAATTTTTTTCATTTTAATGTAATATAATATTTTTCATTTAATACAGCAATAAAAAGGCAGGTAAGACACAGCCTGGCTGTTTGGCTGAAAATGATTTTAAATATAAATCTTAGAATATGGAAGTCATGTATGGTTCTCCATACCGATATTTACTGGTTCTGCTCCCATTAAAGGTTACATATGATACAACAAACTGTAAATTATAATTTTGGCAACAAGCAAGTAATGCTTACAGTAGAGCTCATATTAAACATACATATTATTACAAGTAAGCTATGAAAACCTCAAATTCCAGACTTTAAATTCAGACCTCAACCAAGTGTAGTTATCATGTTCTCAAGCTTTACCAACAGACTGCAGACAAAAATGTGGTCAGACATCATTGCAAGAGAATTAATTTTTAATATAGGGAATTTAAAATATATATATTTCTGATGAAAACAAGAAGTCTAAAACTAGTAATTCTTTTGTCATAAATATTCAGTTATAAACTTATGTCACTTACAACAGCAGTGCTAGTTATGGCTACTAAAAATTTGCAGATTATTCCTGACATCTTCACTACTCGACCTACCTCCTTCAGTCCCAGTAAATATTTTATTAACAAATTTTTATAGGCCTAAATCGTGACAAGTGGCACAGTGTAATGGTAAGAATTGATGTCCATGGGGCTCGACTCATAGCAAAGGTGGATGACAAAATGGCTGAAACTGGAATACTTGGACTCCATCAATCTACAAATTATGGAGTCATGTCAGATCTAACATCTGTAGTCCTTATTGGTGGTAAGTAATAAATAATAACATTATAGTCATATTATCACTGAGACACCTTTTATAAGCACTTTCAACATAAACCGTTTTAATAAATATTAAGAACACAAGTCAATTCTGCTTTTATACTGCACTAAAAGTGTGTTCTCAACTCAGGACAGTATCATAAGCCATGTAGTTTTTACCTCCAATATCTTATACTTCTATTGCCTGTTCAGTATCTCTTACTACCCTCTCCAATCTGTCACTGCACATTCCTGAAAATTCTAACTTCACTCTGTCCTTTATTATGTGTGTTTATCAATCTTAGAGTATCATGGTATATTGATGGTTTTTTTAAACTACAAGATTTTAACTATGCATTTTCATTTCAGATATTTCTAAGTGACATAAGTTTTGTATCTAACTAACAACAGAGGGTTTCACTTCTTCATGGCCAGTAACAAATTTCTTTTTGATATATCTGCATTTGATGAAATTGAAAATCTCCTGAATAATGTATCCGTGATTCAAATATCTATATGTACAGTATCTATAGAGTATCTATACTCATCACCAAGAGTCGCCTGATATAATCTGATGGGCACATTAAGTTTTTCCTAACCACAGTTGTCTGAAAACTGTGACAACATGAAAATCATGTTTTATCAAAGCTTACAGAAGTAACTTATATTGTTTTGTAGAAGATTACTTTGTTAGCATATGAACATGGAAATCTACAAGATGACTTTTTTTGGCATATCAAGTCTGACTTTTATCACTGAAGTACTTTTAACATTTACAAATCTTTCATACCTATGACAGGTTCATATGTTAACATTTTTCTATTAAAAGTAACCATTAATAATTAGTTGTCATTATAATTACTAATTTTTTATATTAGAAGCATATATTACTTTTAAGCATTTAAAATAATACATAGACAAAAATTTAAAAGCTTCTGTACAAATTATACATTAAAACTCTCTCACACAGGTTTCCTGTGCTCAAATATATACTTTTCATAAAACCACTGCAAAATCTAGTCCATTTATGTTCATCAATTTAAAATTTTATTCTCAAAACCTTCAGTGAAATATATTTTACTAAAATTGTTCATCAACTGGATAGTTGAAAAATTCAAACATTGCAAATAAAATATTAAAGTTGTGTGGACCTCAAAATATCTTGGTGGTACTACAGGTAAGTTAAAAATCAAAGGTTCTGTGTATTTGTCTGTAAAAACGTGTAACTCATTTTCTTTTGCTAAAATAATATATGCACACACTGAATGTTGTTAACTTAATATTATGAGTAATAACTTAACTTATGCAGCTTGGACTCTTGTAACAATTGATATATATATATATAAATTTTCATTTCACACACACACACACACACACACACACACACACACACACACACACACACACACACACACACACACACACACACACACACACACACACACACACACACACACACACACACACACACACACACACACACACACACACACACGTGGTCACTCATGCATACATTGTTTAATTTTTTTATTTTAAAGTTTGTAGTTTAGTTACCTCAATCAAGATTTTTGACTCTATAACCAGAAGCATACTAGTTATAGGGTAGCTATGGGTAGGACATGCAATCAAGAATTTTGGTATCATATCCCATAATCCAGGATAAAAGTATGAGCATCTGCTTATGAAACTAGAACTATTGTTTTTGAATTTTAATTCAAATTCTTTGCTTGTTGATAATTCAATTAATTGTTAAAACATGCTGGAGTGTTAGACATGGTCCAGAATGTACATAATTAGTCAGAGGTAAAGGAGGTAGTTGGCACAGAATTCTTTCTCTATGTCAGGAATGCTCATTATAATTTTAAATATTAATGTTTCTTTGTTTACAGTTGTTTAAACATTATTTTACAGGTCTTAGTCCTGAAGAAAAATTACATGGAGTGAAGTATATAATAGAGTCATTTGTTGGTTGTATTAAGGACATGGTACTGAGTGCTGGAAAAGCAGCATCTGACTTGTTACCTATAAAACCATTGATTGCTACAAAACATGACAACGTACAAGAAGGATGTATAAATAAGTTAGTAATGTTACTATTATGTTTTCATGTCTATAAGTATTTAAAATAATACTACTTTACATTCAACACAATTTTATTCTGACACCATCGAACACATTCTGCACCACCATTTTCCAAACATTTTTGGACCACTCCTCTTTTTTTGGACATAATTTATTTCAGCACCCCCCTACAGAAAACTCTTTCCCTGGCTCAACTAATAGCAGAGGCTGGTGTTGTGCTACCAACTTGTTTATATTAGGCTTTATATTTGTCAGCAGCATTCTTAAATTCCCAGGTCAAATGAATGCAGTTGGTCTCTCTTTTTAGTGAAACAACTTGTGACTGCACTAAATTAGTGTCCAGCTAAATAGGATGATGGACATGCAATCAAGAATTTTGGTATCATATCCCATAATCCAGGATAAAAGTATGAGCATCTGCTTTTGAAACTAGAACTCTTGTTTTTGAATTTTAATTCAAATTCTTTGCTTGTTGATAATTCAATTTATTGTTAAAACATGCTGGAGTGTTAGACATGGTCCAGAAGGTACATAATTAGTCAGAGGTAAAGGAGGTAGTTGGCACAGAATTCTTTCTCTATGTCAGGAATGTGACAGACCCCATTCGGAGATTGCTTGAGTGACATGAGGTGTGTACTGTTTTTTCTACTGATATAGAAGATACAACAGCATCTGCAATCAGTAAGGATTCCAGGAATCTGCTTTCTTTATGTGGGGTATACATACAGACTGCCATGTGTATGCATCATCAACCCTCGCATCGCTGAACATAAGTGACAATGTTGTCTGGGCCAAAGGAGAAATTTGCTGTAGCAGAACATATGCTGTCCAATGAAGGGCATACTCTCTTGTGTGGAGAGACCCAGGTTCTGTTACTGAAACACACAACATAAATAAGCAAGATAAATCATTAGCACTAAATAAATACTACTGACATTGAGACATCCTATTCCTGTCCAGGCCAATCAAAAAAGAAGAGCGATGCAATTTAAAAAATATGGATCAACCAGTGAGCGTAGTCTGATAGTTAAAAAAAATTATAAATTGAAGTGCTCAGTGGCATAGGACAGTCTTTGTTCATAGTCCTATGCAGGTATTTGTGATCTTTGTTCCTGTGCCACTGAAGATGTCCATCATGGTTACAGTTAAAACATCTGGCACTAATTATAGACATTCTGGACCATGGCCTAACACCAAGTTAGGCCATTAATAATAACACTTTAACATTATTGACACAGGCTGTGAAAGCTTACATTCTTTTATCAATTCAATTATTCAGTTTTGTTAGTTTTATTAGCAGCCATCTTAACACCAACTTTGTCACTATTTATTGCCACACTGCTAAATACTTCATTCTTGACGAGGCTTTTCGGTGTCTCCACCACCTTCAGGTCTTAAACGACCTATGAGTGGACCTGAAGATGGTGGAGACACCAAAAAGCCTTGTCAAGAACGAAGTATTTAGCAGTGTGGCAATAAGTAGTGACAAAGTTGAATTCAATTATTCCTCCTCATCATCGCAGATTTGGATTCTTCATCACTTGCACCGCTTGAGAAAGGGTCTAAAACTCAAACATGATTAGTTATCATTGAGTTCAAAGAATCGCAGAAAGATAACGTTACAAGACACAAAATATTATGTTACAAAATAGCACTAGCAGATCTGATTCATTTAATGTAGAGTACAATTTGTGTAATGAGTTTATACATATAAAAGCAGGTTGACATGACATAACAAGAACTTATTTTGTTGGTGGCATTTTGATTGGAAATCCAATCAATACTGTCCGCTCCTACATGAATGGTATTACAGTCTGTAGCTAAAATTGTTTTGGCAACTAAATTTTTGTAATGTCTTCTTACTTTTCCCCATTACAGCAGCATCTTCCCTCCAGATGTTTCCAGTGCCCATAGGGGGGAGGTGAATGGAAACATGTTCTACAACAAGGTACCCAACCACCAAAGATGTCATTTCATAGAAATGAAAACAAAATATGTTTTGAACCTAAAAATTTGTCATCACAGAATTCTTTGTTTAACATATTTGTAACTAACTGTAAAAATTTACACTGAAGGCAAAAAGGCTATACACATACTGTTCACATTTAGCCTTATCTGACTGTTTCACTGCTCTAGTTGTATTATCCTCTTTTCTATTTCTTCGCTGGAGACACCAAGTATACAGTTCAATATATAATTCTGTATTATTTTTGATGTACCTTTGGATACAGTGGCCAATTCTAAATGGTCAGAATCCAGCTCCACACTAAAATTAATGAAACTTTTGTATACCCCTGGATTTGTAGACGATGCTGACTCGTTATGATCTCTTAGAGGCAACTCACAAACACTACAGAAATTGATACATGAAATCAGCCATTTTAAAATGACCATTTTTGCTGACTTGAATTGCGCTTTTCAATGATTTGTCTAAATTGTGAGTCCAAACTAGACATTATGTTTACTTTGCCTAACAAAGAAAGATCAACACACTATTCATGTGATTGGTGGATATTTCATCATCATAATTGGCTCAACAGCCCTTTGTGGGTCCTGGCCTTCTTCAGAAGATTTCACCATTCTTCTCTTTTCATAGCCACACACCTCCAATTTCTAATTCCAAGAGTACTGATGTCCTGACTCACCCTGTCCCTTCATTTCTTCTTTTGATTTCATAACAATACCACTTTCCAGGATAGGGCCATTGACCCTAAGCCCAACCCCCAACCTGGAGGGCCAAGAACTTTGATTGGGGCTGTTCTTCCCCTAGAGACTTGCCTTTACCTTGGCTAACGAGCAGTCTATGACCATGTGTGCAGACCTTGGCCTACTTGAAGCTCTTCCGCCTCTACACTAGGTGTGCTTCCTGTGGTAGATATTTCATGCTTCTTCATTTTTTCTGTTATATGTTTTATATCATTAACCTCTTTTCACTCCACAAACAGTCATCACTGTTGGATTTCGTTGTCCATGACGTGTCCGTTACTTAACTAAATATCACTATAATATTGACGACTCGGAACACTAAGTTTTTTATAAGTAAAAACGTAAAGTTTTACCTTACAGCCTAAACCGGCTTTCACCTATAGAAGGCTTCATCAGAGCTTCTATAGGTGAAAGCCGGTTTAGGCTGTAAGGTAAAACTTTACGTTTTTACTTATAAAAAACTTAGTGTTCTGAGTCGTCAATATTATAGTGATATTTAGTCATCACTGTCTCTGTAGAAAATAAAATACATGGAAAACAGAACAAAGATTCTGAAAGTCACAGCCACAGATCCAGTCTTTTTTTGGTATGCATCTTCTGAAAACACAATTCTCACTTTTCTTATTTTCTTATGCAGAATTTAGGAGTTGGCCTAGCTAATGACTTTCGTTCAATTCTTTGATCAAAATTTGATCTTGCACAAGTGATTGCTTTAAGCACCTACATTGAATTATTCATGTTAGGTAAAATGTTAAAACAAAACTTAATATTTTGACACTACAATATTTGCCTAAATTATTCATGAAGCTATTAAAAAAACACACTCTCAAAATCTAAACACTAAACAAATGCCCACGCTGAATTAATCCCACCAGAGAAACTCTAAACACTAAAAAGAGCAAATCTCATACTATCATTAGTCTGCGATTAGGGGTCAGTTGTTGTACTGAGTGAATCACGTCACTTTCTGCTCAATGAGGTGCAATAGCAGTCAATTGGCAGTGGAAATGCTGCCTATGAGCTTACAAGTTCATTCATTCAACTTTGAACAGAGTGGGGTAATGGAGAAATGGGCACGACTGTAACAGTGCTGTGATGCATGCTATTTTTAAAACATTTCTGCTATTACCTAACACAAAAACATTTTCTCATCTGAAGTATGTAACAGTGTAATCATTCAAAAAATAATAATAAGAAAAGACCCTGATATTCAACACTTACCTTGCGTCTTCAGAAGATTCTGAAAAAAACCCAAAAGCCCTCGTCACCACCATGTTTTGGCAGATGGAATGTGGAAACCGCAACACTGTCCCCATGAAAACAACTTAAAAATTCCATGCAGTAAAGTTTTGTTTCACCCACAAACATCTGTCTTTACAACACGCTCAATAAAATTTACCATTACAAGAGATATGCAAGCAAATGCATTTGTTATCCACAGATTGGAGTTATTTAAAAGGATACACCCTGAGAAGAATGGTGATGAATCTGTTCCTTTTATAATCGAACTGCTCCAGGATAAGGTCAGATCACTGGTCCAAAAAATTTGAAAAAATGCAGGACATCATCAGACAATTAGAAGAGGATCATCCTGCTAAGATAAGGCCTTGACTGTTGTAGAGGAAGGTACTCACAGAAAATGTTTTAAGGTGGAAAATTAGAGTTGGACCATTTTAGGTATTCATCAGTTCCCAGGACTTTTTGGGTGGTATAATAGCTTTTTATCCCATTCTGAGACAAAAGCAGCTCCACTAACAAACCTGTTAAATAAGAAATATCCTTTCAAATGGACAGACAAGGAGGAAGAAGCCTTCCATAAGATCAAGGAAGCAATCTGTGGTATCCTCAACTTGCCTACCTTGATGCCAAGCAGAAGATCTGTCTGCAAATTGATGCCAGTGATATGGATTAGTGACAGTATTATTCCAAGAAAAGGAGGACAAAGGAAGAGACATAGTGGGATATGCCACTAGGAACTGTCCCCACCAGAAAGACTTTAGTGCACAGCAGAGAAGGAGGTGTTAGCAGTGGTATGGGCTGTTGGGAAATTTCAGGGTTACCTGTAAGGTAAGAAATTCCAGTCATACAATGACAAATCATCTCTTCAGTGGCTTCATAGTCTGTCTGATACAAAATAAAAATTGATGTGCTGGGGCTTTCTGTTGGCAGACTTTGATTTTGAAGTACGTCATGTCTCTAGGGCAAGCAATCAAGCAGCAGATAGCCTTTCAAGACACTCTATGGAGGAACTGAGCTAGAGAAAACAGAGCTGTTGGAAAGAGAAATTCCAAAACAAACACTGAGAGTCAGGTGGTCTTAATGGTTATTAAAGATAGTATAGACACCGAAGTAGGCAAGAAGTGGCAAGAAAATAACTGGGTCTGTAGGAAGATGAAATTATGGATTATGAAACAAACAACGAATTGTCAAGGTGTACCAAAGCAGTTCAAGATGTGCTATAAGGGTTTCTGTATGGATAATATTCTTCTTATATATTCATCGCATCTGACTCAATCACAACCTGTTCTAGTTGTTCCCAGGTTGTGCAGCACCGAGATCCTTAAGATGATACATGACAATGCTGGACACCTAGGAGAAACCAACTAGTCCATATGTCAATGGTTCTTCTGGGTTTCCATTAGCCGGGATATTGCTAGCTACATCTGCACAAGTTCTGTCTGTGCCTATACTAAGCCAAGCAATCAGAAAGCTGACACCAGTATGCAAGGGAGACGACCATATCAGCCTGGGAAAGTCATCACTTGATTTGATGGGCCCATACCCCGGAACATCACTAAGAAGGACAGGAATCATAGTGATCACGGCCCCATTCAGCTGCTGGGTAGAGGCTTTCCTGATTCGAGAATCCACAACTGGACGGATCTTGACAATATTAAGAACAAAATTCTTCAGTTGCTTTAATTATCCATGATGTCTGTTGACTGACAATGGCTGTTTCTTCCCATCAGTGACAGTAAGCTCTAATTGAGCACTGTCAGAGCGGCAAAATCAAGAGCTGAAGAGAATATTGAGAATAACCTGGTAAAATCTGGGACCAAGATCTACCCCAGTCACTTTTTGCTCTGTACCATAGTCAGCAGAATCACGGGCTATTCACCAGATGAACTTTTTCTAGGCCAACAGTTATACAGATATACAGTTATACAGAACCAGTGATTGGGGGATAAGCCAACCTAGAAAAGAAGGCCATGCTAATCCAGAAGCATCTCTGAAAAGACATCAACCAGAGACTGATAAGAAACAACATGAGGTGAAGCTACGTACCCTCGAGAAAGCCAAGAAGCGAGGACATTGAGGAGAAAAAGATATTAAATCCAGGGGACTTAGTGTTGCAAAGGAATCACACTTTCAGCACAAGGCAGATGGATGGCATGCAGGGTTTTCCCAGAAGTGGGTGGGACTGTTTTAGGTAGATTAGCGCCCGGGAAATAGTGTGTATTCCCTAAAGATATCTCCATCAGTGCAAGTCCGTGTAGCCAAGTTCAAGATGGTAAAGCAACCTCTATGACCTGACTACATGAGGGCCACCACATAAATAGACGCAAACAAATGCAGAGGTGACTCTCCAGACATCAAAGAGCCATACCACAACCCTTCAGCCAAAAAGACAAAATTTTGTAAATACTGAATAAATTTGTAATACTTGTGCACTTTGGACATATTGTATGATAATGTGGTTGTGGGTTGTAAGGAGGGGGAATAATTTTTGTATACTAGAAAACCCCCAACCCACATTTAAAGTAATATTATGAATATTGTATAATATATTTTGATTGTATTATTAAAACTATTTGTCATTAAAATAATACATGGGTTAAGTACATAGGCTATGTTACTTACGTGTATTTACTTTTCCACAATTGACATATAACTTATGTATTTTGATGGGCACTATTTATAGAATACACTAGAATGTTCTGTATCAATGTACAATATATTTATAGGTACTGTAAGTATCTATTATTTTACAAGATTCTAGACATGTGTCGAATTATATTGATTACACTAGTAAGTGGTCAATAATCAAATGATGAATGCTTGTGAATTTTTTTTTACTATCATGTGTTATATTTTTATTTATGAAGAAATTATTTGTCATATTGCTAAATAAACAAAGTGTTGACAGTGATACTTTTTTTATTTCAATCGCTGACCTAGAAGATGACAAGTGCATTCATAGTGAAGATTCATAGAGCATTCACAAGCTCAATGAATTCAACTCAAGGTTGACTTAACCGTCCTCAGTCATTGGGGCAAAATGTATGATAGTGTAGCCTTCTAATCTAAATTAGTACAAGACACCACTTACATGAGTCAACATAACAAATAGAGTGCAATAGGAGATATGGTTAGAAATTTTGGTAAAAGATAAGAAACGGGCTTACGACCTGTTTCCTTACAAATCATGTCCTATGACAACACAGGACTGCCATGCTATAGAAAAAAGAATCATTCCTGTTTCAAGCACCTACAATCATTACAGTTATATAAAAAAAAAAGTTTACTTATAACAGATTAAACATTTACATGACTAAATACTATTGTTTGTATAATAAAGTATATTTTTTTTATTTTTTTTTCATAGATGTCGGACTAGAGAGAACTTCTGTTTTGTTGGAAGCAAGTGTATTAATCATTACAATGAACTATCCTGTGACTGTTTTGGCACTCATTATGAGGGAGAGTTATGTGATATTTACAGTAAGAAAGATTTGTACACCTTTTTATAATATTATGTTAGAAAGCTAATGACTAACTTGAATTTTCTTTTTAAAAAGTAAGGAAGCTGTGAAACTTAATAAAAAAATGTATGTCATATCATCATCATTAGCATCATTTTACTTAATCCTATCAGGTCATGCTCTAGGAGGACTCTAAAACTCTCTTTTAGAAATCAATTAATAGAAGCCTTTTACAATTTTCTATTACTTGTCATTCCAAAAAATTTACTTAGACTTTAATTAATTAGGAGAACTGTGACAACCCAATAACATTTTTCACTTATAGACTTGCATAGTCAGAATTTTTAATAACAACACTTTTTTCAATTGACAATCACATTTTATTGGGACTGTTATTAATACTAAACATTTTGGCCATTTATTGATGTGGCATCCACAGTGATGAAGCTGAGAACAACAGTTTGACACATCTTGTTATATATACACCCCTCCAATGGGTGGATTCATTTTAAATATGCACAGTACACTAGAAAAGATCATATAAAAAGTAACAGAGAATTTAAAAAATTATCCACCGACTAGTGGGTGAATAAATAACAAAGCATATCAAACTGTTGTTCATTCTCAGGTTGACCACCGAGGATGCTACATCACAGAATAGGTATTGGGTTAATCACATGGTATTAATAACAATATCAATAAAATGTAGGTGTTAATCAAAACTGCTTTCCTGACACAGATTTAATAACAACACCAAATCCCCAGGGAATAACTGGATTTATTGATGTGAGATAAAAATGTATAAGGGTTTTTCTCTTTCTCTTGGTTCATTCAGGAAAGTATCGTTTATTCAAAAGAATAATTGTGCAGGCATGGAAAGAGTGAGTTTATCTACTAATTATAAGTATCATACTACTGACTCGGAATACAAAGTTTTTTATTAGTAAAAATGTAAAATTTTTACCTTGTAGCCTGAACCAGTTGTCACTTATAAGCTTCATCAGAGCTTTTACATTTTTACCAATAAAAAACTTTGTGTTCCGAGCTTTTACATTTTTACCAGTAAAAAATTTTGTGTTCAGAGTCAGTAGTATTGTACTTATAATTAGTTAATCAATGGACACGTCATGGACAACAAAATCCAAGATTAACAATCATTTTACTCGTGCCCTTCAAAAGATCATTATTGTCATCTTCAAAGGATTATGTGTTAATGCCTGTTCTAGTTTCATACCAATAAAAAACTTAGCGTTCCAAATCAGTAGTATTATAATTTATAATTATAAAATATTAGGTAGCTGATGGATATTTGTACAGTGGAAACATTTGTGCAATGGCAAAAGTAATTATGTAAAATAATAATCTTGAATATTGTAAACATGCAATAATTGCAACCTTTAAAAAATATGTGATGTTAAAAGTAATATAAAATTTATATGTTATTTTGAATGTTTATCCTCTTCATTCACAGCAGTTAATGAATATTAATTGCTAAACTTTCACTTGTGAAAACTTACTTTTTTTCCCGTACACGTTTCGGTGTGGTGTTCGCCTTCCTCAGCGTGGTGTGATACAGAATGTCCGGAACTTGTAACGGTTTTTTCTAGTTGTATTGTATTATTGTATGTTTTGTGTATAATTGTGTCAAAGAGTGCGTGTGATTTAAAGTGTAATTGGTCGTTAAGTATGTTGTTTGGTTGTGTTGTGTAGTGTTTGTATATTTCATATTGTTCTGCTGTGTTGAGTCGAAAACTCAATTTAATTTGAAAAAATAATAACTTACTTATTTAATACCAGTAATTACTTAAATAATAATAACTTACTGCATTAGACTGAACTCCAAGTCTCTGAGAGGAACGTGGGCAGAGAGAGAGAGAGAGAGAGAGAGCGTAGACACCACACGGACGCGCAGTTGCGTTAAACAATCAGCGATTACTGAGAAATCCCTATTCACATGCATTATCAAAACTCACTCACCACTCACTTTCCTCTCATTGAGCATTAAGCCAGATGACTGTGGCGCTAAGTGTTGTACAAGAATTAGCATTGCTAAATATTATTAGTATTAATAGTTTATTCAAATCATGTAGTATTAGTGATGTGCAACCACAAGCTGTAAGACAATCCAGATCAAACTGAGAAATATAGATCTGTCTGGTAATACTGAATTGTGGTTCCAGAAGCTGAGGCAAGCCTAATATTTAAGGAATCGAGACATTCTAGTGATACCGACAATAACTGTGATATTAGTGAAGGTGAAGATACTATTCAGAGTGTTCAGCTAGAGAGGTCTGTTGAGGAGGAAACTTCATTTTTGAAGAATGAAGAACCAGTTCACGTTAAAAAGCATGATCCAATATCATCAAATCAGGTTAGATTCTGATCCTATTAATTGGCAAGTGAACGAGAGCACATGCAATTATCTAGCAAAGTTTGGATTTAAACAGAACATTAGTGTGGACTTTAAAAAATCAAAGATCAAAGAGGGAATATAATGTTGGCACAGTTAGATAGCTTACCTTAAATATGTTTCAGCATAGGCTTGCTAATGGTGAAACATTACCTCGAACCTGACTAGTTTCTTCTGAAAACACTGGTTATTGTTGTTGTTGTTGTTGTTTTTTTTTGTCTGTTTACTGTTTTCAAGTCAAACAGTTCTAGAGACAAAGTTTTCCACAGGGGGGTTTAATGACTTGGAAGAAAGGTTTTTCTAAACTTAAAGAGCACGGAAATTCTATAAATCATAAGAACAGTCTTGTCACATTTAATGAAAGAGGGCATGTAATAGGCCACACAGACAAAGAGTTGGCAGAACAGTTGGAAGCAGAAACTAATTATTGAAAAAATTTTCTTCATCGTGTTGTTGTTGTAGTCAAAGCATTAGCATCACGAGGCATGTTCAATAACACGAGTGGGCACGAAGAAAAGTTTGGAAGTAGTCGCAATGGCAACTGTATAGGTCTCCAAACCCTAATCAAAGAATTGAATAGTCACTCTGAGTTTATTCCTTGTTCTGCTCACTCACTCAATCTTATGGGAATGCAGCTGAATGTTGTAATGTGGGCTGTAATTTTTTTCTATTTTTGCAAGAATTGTATATCTTTTTCAGTTCATCTACCAGCAGGTGGGAAATACTTCAAAACCTGGTGTCTGTCACAAATGAACCAGAATTTCAACACGTTCTACACTGAAGAAACTCAGCTCTACATGATGGTATGTACGAGATGACGCTTGCCAAGCACTGTGAAATAACTGGGAAAATAGTCAACATACTTTGCAATCAATTGAACAAGATATGACACAGAAACCTGTCACTCACGCCGAGGCAAGGGGTCTAATTACAAAAATGAACAGCCTAGAAATAATTGCCTTCATGCCAGAGTTATGGAGATTCATACTTTAAAGACTGAACGACACAAACAAGAAATTACAAAGTATTGACATTGGCTTGAGATCCGTGGTACAGTTGTACGACTCATTGATCAAACTCCTTGAGTCGTCAACACGTAATCACTACGATTACTTTGAAAAAATGCTCAGGAACTATAATAAAATAATGGCATACAAAGAGGACAAACATCAGGTTAAGAGAAAAAAGCACAATGATGAACCACATGGAAGGAGTACTGTTGAAGAAGAAGTGGTTTTTAGTCCTCGAGAAAACCTAAGAGTAAATGTATTCATCATTATTATCGACAATCTAAAGTCTGAATTGGAAAAACGGAGGAATGCATATATTGAAATAAACAAAGATTGAAAGCTGTAAATGAAATTGATGAATTAAATCATGGCAACTTGAGGAAAGCAGGAGAGCAACTTGTAAAACAGTATCCAGATGATTTAAAGGAATCATTCTGTGATGAAGTTTTACATTTCAAACATTACCTACAAACAGTCATGTTAGATTATTCTGACCTCAAAAAAGACAGGAAGAGGATGAAAAGGAAAAGGTCAACAGATTCAACCTGCTCAACTTGTATGCCAATTGAGCTTCAACCTGCCGAGGAGGGAAATACGATGTCTACACCTGTGAACCTCTGCCTCCTAATACAAAAGGATGGGCTCCAGTCTGTCTATCCCAAGGTGGACATTGCTCTCCTGATATTTGTATATCCAGCAGCTTCAAACTTCTCAGCTGGGAGAATATTGCTTGAATTCATTTTTCAAACTCTTTAAATTTGTACTTTACATTTAGTACAAATGGCAACATTGCAAAGACAGAAAAGGAGAGAAGTATGGAAGAAACCTGTGGGTAAGAGAGAGCGCAATAGCTCATATAAGAGCCAATGCTGAGAACCTGGGACAGGCAGTAATAATCACACTTTCTATGCAGTTTTTAAATATGAGGCCTAATTCACATAAACTGACAAATTGCCTTATATGTATCATTGGTGTGTCATCTACATTGAGTATTTCCGAAGTTACAACTAACTATACATGTACAAAATTTATATAGGCCTATACAAAATCGAAGAGAAATTCTCCCACATGTTATGTGCAGCAGAGACTGAATTCAGGAATGAACTACCCCAAACGTATGAATTAAAAAATGTCAGAAAAAACAAGTCACTGCTGACCTGTTGGTAAACATCATAGGTGGCATTCAGTGTCAATATCTAATTTTTTACACCTGTTAACTAAACTAGTAGAGTACAACAGCTTTCAATTATACCTCATAAGCATACAGACAAACATACTTTTTGAGAAAATGAAATGTTCCCATAGTTGCAATAAACTATTATAACTCATGGTAGCCAGCTGCCGAGTGACAAACAATACTGTAGTATCTGTAGGTAAGCGGTGACACAATGCGTCTGTCATATATACCTTTACATAACTTACACAATTTTAAAACAATATTGTTTATGGTAGTTAATAAAGTAGTGTATTAAGATTAGTGGAACAGAAGCTTTAATATTCAGCTGAAATTTATTTCCACTTACACAAAAAAAAAAAAAAAATTGCAGGTTGCTGCAGATAATCAGGAATTTACTGTATTTTGTATACGGAGCTTTCAAATGTGTCAAAACATTTTTCACCAAGACTGTTTCAAACATTTGACACTTACTTCGACATAATCACTTAATTTCCCAAATATCTGGTCCATATAAAACTGTTTGCTCTACCATTGCCATATAGAACTGTAATTGTGCTTCTTCTTTTTTTCAGAAACAACAGAGTGATTCTCTGTTAGTTAGTGTGTCTATGTTTTTTAATATTGCCAGATACAACCCACAACTAGGTAGTCCTATCCACATCATCCTTACAACAACAAAAATTTGTCCTTTTGAAACAAAACTAAGTGAAAGCATATGACTACACTGTCTATGAGAAGAGAACGGTTACTGCCAATAAATTCCAACTGAATTTTGGCAGTATTGAATGGCTCTGTAGTTCACTCAGAGAGACATACAAGGCCATGTGAGAACTAAGCTGTGTTTGAGAAAGGCTATATTTGAGCCTACTGTGTTAAATGTTTTATTTTTTTAATGAAAGTTACTTTTCCATTAGTACTATAATACATTCAAATACTAGGATTTCGTTGCCCATGACGTGTCCGTTTCTTAACTAAATATAATTATTTCACTAATCTGGGTTCACTGTTTAGTTGATAGCATGGGCAGGCAATGGCCATGCTATTCAAACGGAGACCTTGTACTACTTGCCCGTATAAAAACATCGACTCACGCTGTCACATCAAAACTTCACTCGGCGCTTAAGGGTTATAAATTAGTATAATTGTAAACTATTGTCAGTGAGTGAAACAATCTTTATTTACTGTATTTAAGTTGATAAATATAAACGTTTCAAAACAAACAAAAATTGTAATTTGTAGCAAGATAATAATTGTTCATAATTCTGTTTATGTGTCTCTTGACACATTAGGTTTTTTCCACATACTTGACCATTTCAATAATTTACAATTTTCGTACCAAAATCAAAAATAATTGTTTTGTTCCAATTTACTGTAATTTTAATGGTTTTTTCTAATCAAAGAAAATTATTCAGTTTTGTACATTATTGATTGCAAGAATTACAGAAAAAAATGTTTAATTTGTAACGGTTAAATGACATTACATTAAGAGAAGATTTTCGGGAAAAGATGCTGTATATTGTTAATTTGGAACTAAAAGATTTTTGCCCTAAGTTATTTATATTGCTTATCTACAAAAACTAACTGATTTTACTCGAGAGAAGTCACCCCGGACATGGCACTGCCGGTAGAGGACACCTCATTGTCACTTCCACTTGACTCTTCACTTGATGATCCCGTAAATTGTATTATAAAAGGGTTGATGACGTCTTGAAGGTTGTCTGCCTCCCACATGTTTTCTTCCACTTTCTCTACATGTTTACAATAATTTTTCCATTGTTGTTCTGACACGGTATCAAAAGCGTTTTCAATTAATGGAGTCATGAGATTGTTCTTAAATTTAGTATTATGCATCCCCACATGCCTCTTCACTTGACTCCAAACAAGTTCTATGGGGTTTAGTTCACAGTGATACGGAGGGAGACGCAACACTGTGAACCCATGGTCTTTGTCTTTTTCGTCTACAACGTAGGACACATATAAGTGTTTACTTTCGAAACTTCTTCTAATGGTTCCTTCTTCAGGCTGTCTTCCGGGAAATCTATATTTTTTCTCGCAGCCAATTTTTTATATTGTCTTTTAACGACTTAGTGTTTGGGATTGTTTCCTTTTTTCTACTGTGATACGGGGCATTATCCATTACTATCACAGTTTCAGGTTCAAGGTTTGGCAATAGATTCTCTTCAAACCAATTTTCAAAACAGGCACTATCCATTTCATCGTGATAATCTTGTGTGCCTTTCTTTGCTAAAAATACCATTTTTCCATCTTTAACAAAACCTCTTTCACCTCCAGCATGGACAATAATGAAGCACAGTCCCCTTTCAGTAGGTTCTTTTAACCCTGTGGTAAGTCCAGCCATAAAAGCATCCATTGGTGTATTTATAGTTGTATCCTGCCATACTTTACTTGTCGTTAGGCCAACGTTAACCCAAGTTTCATCAAGAAAAACTATTGGTTTCTTTTCTCTCCTAAACTTTCTCATTTTCCTTAGGTATCAATGCCGCCACAAAATAATGTCGTTTCTTTCCAAAAGAAGGGCTTTTTTTTCTTTTTTCAAAGCAAAATCCGTTTTCTGTGAGAATTTTCCACAGTGTTGTCCTTTTCAAATCTGGAAGCGTCAGGTCCTCATTGATCTTGGCCAAAACCGCTGTCAGCGTTGAAGGGATATTTTCCGAAAAGAAGGAATGGACAATTCTTCTAATAGCAGTGATGACGAATCTGTCGTACTTCTGTCGTCTACTGGTCTTGTATTCTATTTTTTTTCGAATCTTTCGTGGTGTCTTAATGTTTCCAGTTAGTCCTTCTTTTCTTATCCTGTATATAGAACATTCACTTGTACCGGTGGCCTCCTTAGTTTTGTTAACTAAAAATCGCACACTTTCATTTGGGTAACACTTTTTAAAATATTCGTAAACTTTCAACACAGTTACCCTGTCACCACTTTTAATAGGTTTGCCTTTCTTGCGAGAGTTCATAGTTTCAAATTAGAAAAACAATTAGAAAAACTTAGTTAACTGTGTACAAAGTATACTTCAAACTAACACCAATAATATTTATATTTAATAAAGTTAACACAAACACTGTGTACTTCAAAATATACTATGTAACTCAGTATGTCTTGTAACAAAGTATGTCTGTAACTCAAAACTTGAAATAATAAATAAACACTAAACACTACGGTACTAAGTAATGAAAGTCACATAAAACGCAACAAATACAACAGAAACGAATAGGTTGACTTTCCACCAGAAACTGAGCAATGAGCATTAACCATGTTTTGTTATGGTATGAATGGTGAGGAAATACCGAAATAGCAAGGCACAGGTGGTGCCCAGACGTGATGATTCAGCACCAGCCAGGTCAACAACCTTGACGTTTTATCACCCTCATACTGAGGTTGCAACTTTTAAAAATGTTTGCTATAAGAGAACTCTCCTATGCTTAAAGTAAATCCAATTATTACATCAATTACAAAGGTTGTAACAATATGTTTTGACACATGACATAATCACATAATAACCATAAGTGGTTCCAGCAAACTGGCACAAACCTTCTCCCATTACCATATTATTTAAACGATACATGTGCAAAATTCTACCAAACACCTATTTCAAGACTTTTTTGGCCACCATATTGGAACGGAAAAAGATAATTTAATTTTTCTTTCAGCAAACTATTTAGGGGTCAAAACTTGTAAAATGATACACAACATGACTTATGTTTACATTTGAATTTTTCCAAAATCGATAATAGGACCCATGGTTTCTGGAACACTCTGTATTTAAAATCCCATAAAAATACAGTTATGAGATTCTGCATGGTTGATATGTGGGAAATCATTTCAAATCAACGTTGTAGGTATAACAGTTGGTCCCTTATAACTACCGAAGTGTAGTCTAATATAACATGGTCTGGTTAAAAAAATAAGTCTATATGTTTTCATTTTTTATGTAACACACTTTTTTATGGAAATAAGATTTATGCCATATTATTTGGCACCCTTCGGGCTCTAACATATGCAATTTTAACCAAAATCGAAATCGGGTTTTCAGTCTTTTTAATGGGTTTTGGGTGTTAAAAATCAAAAATTCAAACATTGCTCTGTGGGTGTAACCACAGACACACATATAGACAGACAGACAACTTGACGGGACCAGTACCATTGACTTGAATTTCAGTAAAAACATACCAATACAAATCAATGCAACTTAAGATAAAGCTTATTTTATTTTAGTTCATATGCGTTTTATTTTAATAATAAGGCTTTGCTACATATGATTTAGTAACATCAATGAAGCATTAGAGAGTGATGATGAACGTTAGTCGATGTAGTTAGGGCAGGTAGTAGCGCGACGACCCCTCATAAGGCCCGTGCTATCAACTAAACAGTGAATGGAGAGTAGGACTCGGAACACAAACAATTTGTGTTCCGAGTTGTAGTGAAATAATTATATTTACATTCAAAAACATTTCAAATTATTTATTAAATAATAGATGGGAACATGGAAACTGTTTTAAAAACTCATTTTAAAAGTTAATTTTCTTTGTTGTTAATAATTAAAACAAGAAAAGAATATTAGTGTAACCACTCTTATTAACCATTGGTATTGTATTTTACAGCTGCAACCATCCTGACATTCAGAGGCTCTTCTTATGTATCATACAGGGTATATGACTGGAAGGACAGAGTACATTCAAGTGTTAATAGGATAGGTCTCCACTTTAAGGTAATAAGTAAGCCATGTATTGCCTTAGTATTGTATAAAATAAAATTTAGGCACTTTAAGTGAATTGTTATAACAAGTTACAAAAAGGAAAAAAAACATGAAATAATTTTGGAAAAACAGCAGAAACTGTGTGTGTATGTGTAATACAGTACTTATAAAAAAATCTTTGCATTAATATTATAAGTAAATTGTTTTTAATAATATCTCAGTGTTACATTAAGATTTCTCTGTGCTGCACACATGAAAGGCAAAGCAGTAAACCTACAGCTAGTAAAGAAGGTAAGCTATAGGAAACAACAGTAGATTCCATTCAACTGGGATAGATTTAACCAGAATGTATATTAGGCAGCTAAATTAAGAAAGAACTATTTTTAATTAAAAATTAAAATAATTGTTTGTAAATTGGGAGGATTTTGGAGTTGTTATGAAAATGTTCTATTATACCATTAGACAGTATAATGTAATGGGGGAACATGTCAACATGTAGTGATGTGGGAGTGGCTTTTGATACAATGTAGTATCTGTTGTGATTCTGTTACTGACTTTCTTTTGTTCATTTAAAGTTAATAAAGTTCATTGTGTTTGTTACGTTAATAACCCTACTGCATTATTATGCTTAAACGTAAACAAGTCATTCTTGCAATAAAAAAAAAAAAAAATACAAATCATTTGGCAGTTTTAAAATGGTCAAACAGTGGAATCATTAATAAATTAGTACAATATTGGTGGCCAAACTGGAAGAGATATTTTAAAAACAAACAAAAATAATTTAATTTGGTGGGTCTAGTGACAGTTTAGTGGAATGTCAAGTTGTGAAACAATAAAACAGTTGAAGATCTGACCAAAGGTGTGGATTAATCAACAACAAGCTAATAGAAATATGGTTTTAAGTCACATTTTAGTTTCTAAACCAAAGTATTTACATGAAATGTTGAAATACCCAGAGAATTTAATGCATCTTATGGCTGGCTAACCAGATATAAACAGACGTGACACACATCAGCCAGCAACCCAATGGAAGAAACTTACTTGTAATAAGCCAACTGCTGCTGCTGAATTAAAATCTGAATTACAACGTTTTATTAATAAAGAGAGCCTTTTTGAAATAAAACCTATAAGCATATAAAAGAACAAATGTATACTGCTGACAAAAGTTGGAAATATATATCACAAAAAAATTTAGCATCTGAACATGAAAAGAGGGCACCTGGTCATATTTAAAACTGCAAAGAACAATATGACAAGAACAACCTGGTCACTGCAAGAACAATATTTAAAATGGTTTTTGTAATGGTGGTGTTTCACACTTTGTAAAAGTAGGTGTTGTCAGGACTGCAAGAAATCGTAAGCCTTTTCAAAAGTTAAAGATGTATTTAGTTTACCTATGGATTACAACGTTACACAACATCGTGACCATCACAATGTTACAGCTTGGATGGTCAAAGGAGTAATTAAAAATTGGTGTAAAATGAAATTGACTCCCACTGTATGACAGGCAGTATTTAACATCATTATATTAATAGTTATATTTGAACGGCCTCCAAAAGCAGTTTTACTTCTGAATAATTCCCATATCATCCAGATGAAGGTATTTTAAAATCTGATGATGGTCAGATTTTTGTCAAGTTTTTCCTCCAAATGTCATTTCTCTGATGCCGCCTATGTATCAGAGCATAATTTATAATTTAAAATAATTTATGAATTTTGTTGTCCATGATGTGTCCAAATGTTATCAACAGTGGCGAAGTTACATAGAGGCAATTGAGGCAATGCCTACCCTAAAAAATTCTGTAGAATAAAAATTATAAATACGTATGAACTACATAACGTAAAGATTATACATTGTTACCGCGACTGTCGAATTTATTAAGCCAAAACGTGCTTTACTGAGCGAACGCTAGATGGTGACAGGTGAGATTCGGCATAGCTCGTTTAAAGCGAATGAGGCAACCTGAACTTGCCTCAGCATTTTTTGTATACATCGTATGTAAGCAATGTGCCGGTGTGACAGGGAAGTGAAGGGAGGGGGGATTGTCCCGCGCTGTACACATAGAGCGTTGAGGCATGCCTCACTTCTGTGGTCCAAACAGTTAAGTTAAAGCGCCTGTGTTGTTTATTAGTGTGTTTATTTTATGCGGTTACTAAAAGTGTCTCTGTTATTCCGCTGAACTAACAGATGATCAAGATTGTTATTTGAATTATAATTATATAATTACAAGTATATACATTATTTGTAACATTAAACATATATATAGAAACTAATCAAGTTTAAAATTTTGAAGTTCAATCAGTTGTATTATTGTGTATGACTAATACAAGGATTGTTCAATAGAAAGACGTATAGAGCTGTAAAGCATTTTTTATTCAACGATTTTAAAAGAAGTCTCCAATAACATTAAGACATGAGTTTCACTGTTGCACTAACCTGTAGACTCCCTGCTAGTAAAATTTCTTATGGCTGTTTGTGGAACCATTCGCTTACAGCAAACGCTACCTCAGCGTCCGATTTGAACCACTGTCCTTTTACAGATTCCATAAACAAAATTGAAGTTAAGATTTTTGCCTACCCATTCATTAACTACTAGTTTCGCCACTGGTTATCAAGGATCAAAATATACTATTATGATGCGGAACACACGTATTTTAGATAAAAATTGTTATCTGAAATACTTGTGTTCCATATTGTAATAGTATAATTTGGTTCTTTCATAAAAGAAATGTATTGCTTAAGTTTTTGAAAGAGAATGGTGGTGACTTGAACCTGACACTATTGGATTCTATTTACAAAACTAATACTCCATGGAAATCTATAAATGTTCAATTCTAATTAAGTCTTCGCAAAAAAATATCAAAAAATGACAAAACAATCTGGACAAGTAGCAAAAAATATTTAAGGTAATGAAGAAATTGAAATTGACCATCAACAAACTTTAGACAAGGTAGGGTGCAGCAATGTTACCACACTGAATGGCTTAATGCAGACTGAAATTCAGCTGGTTATGAAGAACTAAATGATGAATAACTGTACAACACAGTACAGTGGGAACTGAAAAGACTGAAGTAGAACAATATGAGGAAAATGAGCTTATAACAGAACATTCCATCCAACTTCGAATTCAATGATAATGGAAAACAAATAACTTTGTTATCATTTTTTAAAAAGCAAATTACATAAACGTAGTTCAAATCGTCTTCTTATTTTATTACTGTATTTAACTCTGGTATTACTATAATAATATCTTTGAGTAAATGCAACTCAAGTAAATACACCTGACGCACGTTTCACAGAAATTATTCTGTATGTTCAGAGGTTTTTTGAATTATTATTATATTACTATAATAGCGTAATATAGTTCCACTTTTGTTGAGAACATTCAAACATTCTTTACACCTCTTTTTTTACAACTTTTTGTCAGACATATTTCTACTTAGGCTGGGATTATACAGTAAAGCATTCTCATTCTAAGATCAATCAAAGTAAAATCCTTACTCTGAAAATTTTTGATGTCCAGTATTGATCGTTTCCAACCATCCTGGTTGAACAGGAATATACTGTATATAGAAATCATATACTAGTGAAAACAATATAAAACCCTATCAGCCTACCTCAGTAAAATTAATTTTGTTTTAGACACGATTTGATGACTCAGCTTTATTTTATGCTAGTGGGGAGTCGCCAAATCACCATCACATCGCAGCATCTATTGTAAATGGGTCAGTAGTTGTTGAAGTAGATCTGGGTGGTAATGCTGTAATCACATGGCTGGGACAGATGGTATCACAGAATGAGTGGCATAATCTTACCATTTCACATAACCACTTGCAAGTCACTGTGTCACTGGATAATGAAGTTAAAGTTTTGGACCTAACTGGTCAGCCTCACCTTTACATCGATCCAGAAATATATATTGGTGGGGGGCCTGAACTGCAGAAGAAAGATGGTAATTTGTTTATTTGATATTATTAGATATTATATAATACTGATATATGTTAATAATTATAGTTGCAAACAAAGAAGACGGGGATATTTAATTTGTAACAGTTTGTGGTTTCTGGTACACACTATTAATCCATTAATCCATGTAGTAATGACAACTAAAGCAGATTATTCCATTTATTAATTTCCATTTTTGTATTATATTATTATACATGAACCACTTAATAAGAAATTTTTAATAATAATAAGAATTATAAAAAAATAATTTATAGAATTATAATTATTATATATATAGAGCTTAATAATAATTTATAGGGTTTACATTACGTGAACTTCTCACTTATATAGTATAATATCTAATTTTCTGTAATGTGTAGTACGAAGTCATACAGTAAGTGTCATTAAGTTAGTTTCAGTCTAATCTATTCTGTCTCTAAATTATGTCAGAAATTAGAATACTTTATAAATTATTACATATTGTACTGTATTGTACAATGTTACAAAATGTTATATCTTCCATCATAATTTATCGTGGTAAGATGTTATAGAGTTTTAATATTTTTTTCTTCATCTAAAGTGTGAGCTTTGAATATATACAAAGTTTGTGTAAAAAGTAATGAGACTGAAATTTAAGAGAAACTTCAGTACCATTTGTGTTTTCTTACAAAGTGGCAATACTGTAAAAATCAAGAATGTAACTGTGATAGATATAATGTTTTGCTAATTTTATGAAATTTTAAACTTCTTAGCATTATCAGATCTGACTGTGCCATAGTTTTTGTTTTATCTATATATATAATAGGGTTGCTACAGCTAGTGCCGTCTCCCTTCTTTCAACCTGGCTTTCCAATTCTCCCGATTTTCCCATTGTCCTTCCTCAATTCCTATACGTTGCATAGATTCATCCACTTCGTCCCTCCAAGATCTTCTCGGTCTTCCCCTTTTTCTCCTTCCTAATGGACTCCATTCCGTCACTTTGTTGATCCACCTATTTTGGGCTCTCTGGACATGACCGTACCACACCAATCTTTTTTCTTCGCTGTAGTCAATTACACGTCTTTCCATTTCCATTCTTCTTCTGATCTCCTCGTTTGTTATTCGGTCTGCTCTCATTATTCCACAGCACCTCCTCCAATATACCATCTCCATTGCAAGAATCTTTCTTTCATTCTTTTTGTTAATAACCCATACTTCCGCTGCGTACATCATAATGCTTTGGACTATGGTCTGATATATCATTTTTTTGGTGCTTTTTCTAATCTTTTTGTCCCATATAACATTGTGTAATTGTCTAATCCCTGTTCTAGTCTGCCCTAATCTACTTTTTATTTCCTCTTCCATTGTGCCTTGTTTACTCAGTGTGAATCCTAGGTACTTGAATTTGTCTGTTCCTCTAATTTTAACATTTTCGTCTACCTCTAAATATGTTGTTTCTTCATCTCTAATTGCCAAGTATTCAGTCTTTTTTATGTTTATTTCCAATCCCATCTTTGTGTGTTCTTCATTCAGCTTTCTGACCATGTAGCTTAGATCTTCTTCATCCTGGGCTATAACTACCTGGTCATCGGCGAAGCATAGTGTGTACAGGTGTTCATTTCATATCTGTATTCCCATTCCATGGCATTTCTGTTTCCACATGGTTAATGCATATTCTAAAAATATCTTAAACAGCATGGGTGATGTTGGGCAGCCATGCAATAACCCTTTGGATGTTTTAAACCTACAGGCAATTTTTTTACCTACTTTAATTTGTATGTTGTTGTTTCTATATAGATGTTTTACTGCTTGCGTCAGGACTTTCGGTATTTCTAATTGTGATAGAGCTTTAAACATTTCTTGTATGGGTACTGTATCATATGCTTTTCCAAGGTCGATAAACGCTAGATGAACTTCCCTGTACTTCACTTTGTTCTTTTCTATGATCTGTTGGATTGTATATATCTGGTCTACATATGATCTCCCGGCTGTAAAACCTGCTTGTTCTTCTCCAATCTTTCCTTCTATATTTTCCTCGATTTTATTTCTTAGCACCCTACCATACAGCCTTCCCATTGTTGCTATGACACTTATGCCTCTATAGTTTTCACAGTCTTTTCTATTGCCCTTTTTAAATATCAATGTAATTCGTGCCTCTTTGCATTCTGCCGGCAGATCTTCTCCATTTATAACCTTCTTGAATATTCTTCCTATCATTGTCATAAGTTTTTTGGTTCCGTACTTTATTAGTTCCGCTACTAACCCTCCTGGGCCTGATGCTTTGTTGTTTTTCATTGAGTTTACTGCTTTCCTTATTTCTGCTGCCGTTATAGTAATTCTATTTTCTGTTTCTGTCTCTATTTCTTCTTCATCGTTATTCAGGAATTCTTGTCTATGCTCTGTAAGTAGGTTTTTATAGTGTGTCTCCCACTCATTGTCTTATATGTATTGAATATAGGTTTTATCCTTCCTATTCGTTCGTAATGATTTAATTACATTCCATGCTTCTGAACTCCTAGCTCCTCCTATGTATTGGTCTACATTTCTACACCTGTTTTCCCATGCTTCATTTTTCTCTTTGCTGGTCATTTCCTTCACTTCCTTGTTCTTCTCTCTGTAGTTTCTGTAATCTTCGTGGACATACATTTGTTATATAATGTTTTCTTTGCTTTTATCTCTTATATCGTCTCTTCCTTCATGTCCCATTTGTATGTATTATTTCCCTGTTCAGTCTCTCCTAGGGCTTCTAGTGCTGCTTGCAGCATAGCTTCTTTTACATGTTCATATGTGATGTTTACTTCTTCATCATACCTAAAGTCTATTAACTTTTGATCTAGACATTGCTTGTATAGGTTCCTTATCAATTCGTACTGTAATAATTGGATTTTTTTCCTTACTTATTTGTGTTGCCGTAATTGTCTCGTCTGTCTTTGTTGGCATTTTGGCTCCTGTCCATGGGAATTTCATTTTTGCTATCAGTAGTTTATGGTCTGTTCCACACTCCACTCCTTTCTGAACTCTGACATCTTTTATTATAATTGTTGTTCTGTTCCTTATTATTACATAGTCAATAATCGACCTCAGCTTTCTTGTTTCCTGTGTCCAAGTATATTTATGTATGTTTTTGTGTTCAAAGAATCCGTTTGTAATTTTTAAGTCATTTAGTTCACATAGGTCTATTAGCCTTTCTCCATTATCATTCAATATCTCTTCTCAAAATCTTCTTACTGTTTTGTCATTTTCCCTCTTCCCGACTCTTCCATTAAGATTTTTATCTCACTCCACAAAAAAAAGGACCTCAATAATATAGACCACCATTATGCAACTAAATTTTGTTTCAAATTTCATAAAGTGTAACAGAAACATTAAATAAATAAAATTAAGCTTACTGAGAAGAAGCCGTTTTCTGGGCTTATGTTTTTGGGTGGCACAAATCATTTTTGAGTGGCCAGGAAGGTATAGAGGGTAGGTAAACCCTGTTTTTACCAACCAAGGGAACCAAGAACTGAGAAAACATTGAAAATGAGGGATGTAATCATTTCATGGTAACAATGATTGCTTGTGAACTAAATTTATATTACAAGATTGTTTAAGGTGTGCAAGTGCTCCCTTGTGGTAGCCATCTGTCTCGGAGTGGAAGTATACTGCTCTGCCAGCAAATATCACAAAACTCCTCAAGGGGAATCTTTAAAGGAAGCGATGGAGTTTCACCCCAGATATGGAGCCATGCAGATTCAATAATACAATCAATAATGTAATAGTGCAAATCCTCTCCTGCATGCCCGTCATACAATGTGACATGCCTTGTATTCTATTATATGCCTAACTGCCTTGTATTCATAGAACATGACTGAGCTGTTACAGGATGAAACTGATGCTCATCAGACTGCTATGCAGATAATGTGCATACTCCAGGGTGCTAAGATACCCTATACAATTTCTATCTGTCTTCTATCCAGACTGTTCATGAAATTTTGGTGCATCATTTGTCTGTCAAGGGATTTTTACTATAATTATTGAATGCTTCTTCACAGTAAAACTCAGCAATACTCATTGTTGTATCACACTTTCTGTGAACAAGTATCTGTCCAAAAAGAGCATTCCTATGGCACCCTAACCTCCCTTACTCCTCTGGATTATTCCAGACTAAGCTAAATCTGAGCTTGACATTTTGAAAGTGTGGTGGATATGCAAAATATTGTGATGGATCAGTTGAATATATTGATAGTTGAAGACTTCTGGTACTATTTGAATTAATGGAACAACACCTCCTGAAGTGTGTAGTTTCCTAATGGAGCATATGAAGTAGATAAAATTGGCACTTTGAAGGCGATAAAATTGTTTGTAGTTAATGTCAATAATTGATTTTAGAATCAGTGTAATTGCTCTTTAGATGAAAGTTTTATTATCCACTAAACAATATTTTGTATGTTAGTTGAAGAGTTACAATATTCTGCAAGCTTAATTTGGTGAAAGGTTAAGCCATATTTAAAATATTCATCATTATCCACATGTTAACTAATTAGATGTCCGTGTTATTCATCATTATATTTGATTACTGAGTATAATCAAATGTTTACACATGAGAAATAAAAATTGTGGTTAATAACTAAAGTTATATAAAGTACAACTAGGCTACAAAATAAAGTAAAATCTAAACATACTGACAGAAAAGCTCCTGCAAACTAGGTCTACCTGGTACTTCCAATGGCTGCTTATACACATGAGTTACTATAAAATAGGTTATTTACCTTCTGTCGACGTTTCTTAAAATCCTTTTAGGATTACTCGAGTTTCGACACCATTTGGTGTCATCATCAGATCAGAATATGAATTAAGTTAAAACATTTCGATGTATATGCATCTCGTCAGATATTTAAAGATTAAAACAACACATAAAATTATATATAACAATAAATAAACTATATCACAATAAAATAACATTAATAAAAGAATATAAAAAACAACGCGGCCGCAACGAACCTGCACAGGAACGCACTCCACGGTAAAATTAATCAATGCCGGTTTGACCTCGGTTCAATTTTTCGATCTGATATCGCCAATCTCTCGTTCCATAAGATCGATTCTATTAAATAAAACATTATTGTTATATATTGCTTTTTCATTAAGGACACGATTGTGATCCTTCTTTATGGCTTTGTATATCTCGAATCTTTCAAGGGTGTCCAGCTTTAGTGACTTTTTACAATTATGTAGGATATCTAAATTATCATTGATACTTTTTATATTATGGTTATATGAGCTCAAATGTTCTGCAAATGTAGATCTTGTTATATTTGATTTGGAGCTTGGGATATGTTCTTTATAGCGTAATCTGAAAGAACGACCTGTTTGTCCTATATAGAACTGTGTGCAATCAGAACAATTAAGTCTATATACACCAGTACCATCAAATATATCGGAGGGTATATTTTTGTTAGTAAAAGTGAGTTTTTTCTCAAGTTTATTACTTGCCTTTGAGGCCAATGTAATATTATGCTTTTTTAATAGGTTTTTTAAAGTATGGTATAGATTTTCGCCATATTCTATAGCAATGTATTTGTTTTCTTTGGATACATCAATATTTATTGGTTTGTTTTGTTTTTTATTAATTAATCTATCTACTATATGACTTTTGTATCCATTGGCCAATGCTATGTGCTTGATAATGTTTAGTTCACTGTTATAATCATCTGTAGATAAGGGCAATGCCAGCAATCTATGAATCATGCAGTTAAAAAAAGCCATTTTATGTGACATAGGGTGATACGATGAGGCATGAATAGCATGATCTGTGGTTGTTGGTTTTCTGTAAATATTAAAGCTAATTTTATTATTTATTTTAGTTAAAGCTAAATCTAAAAAATTAATTTTATTATTCATTTCAGTTTCTAATGTGAATTGTAAATTATTTGTAATGGTATTCATATATTTTTTAAGCATTTCTAATTGTCTGCAATTGCCATTGTAAATCATTATTGTGTCATCCACATATCGTCGATAAAATAAGATTTTTGTATAATGTTTGTTTTTAGTCGATAAGATTTCGTTTGTTTCAATATGATTTAGGTAAATTTCAGCTAGGATGCCTGACAATGGGGATCCCATAGCTAAACCATCCCGTTGTAAATAATATTTGTTTTCGAAAACAAATATTATTTACAACGGGATGGTTTAGCTATGGGATCCCCATTGTCAGGCATCCTAGCTGAAATTTACCTAAATCATATTGAAACAAACGAAATCTTATCGACTAAAAACAAACATTATACAAAAATCTTATTTTATCGACGATATGTGGATGACACAATAATGATTTACAATGGCAATTGCAGACAATTAGAAATGCTTAAAAAATATATGAATACCATTACAAATAATTTACAATTCACATTAGAAACTGAAATGAATAATAAAATTAATTTTTTAGATTTAGCTTTAACTAAAATAAATAATAAAATTAGCTTTAATATTTACAGAAAACCAACAACCACAGATCATGCTATTCATGCCTCATCGTATCACCCTATGTCACATAAAATGGCTTTTTTTAACTGCATGATTCATAGATTGCTGGCATTGCCCTTATCTACAGATGATTATAACAGTGAACTAAACATTATCAAGCACATAGCATTGGCCAATGGATACAAAAGTCATATAGTAGATAGATTAATTAATAAAAAACAAAACAAACCAATAAATATTGATGTATCCAAAGAAAACAAATACATTGCTATAGAATATGGCGAAAATCTATACCATACTTTAAAAAACCTATTAAAAAAGCATAATATTACATTGGCCTCAAAGGCAAGTAATAAACTTGAGAAAAAACTCACTTTTACTAACAAAAATATACCCTCCGATATATTTGATGGTACTGGTGTATATAGACTTAATTGTTCTGATTGCACACAGTTCTATATAGGACAAACAGGTCGTTCTTTCAGATTACGCTATAAAGAACATATCCCAAGCTCCAAATCAAATATAACAAGATCTACATTTGCAGAACATTTGAGCTCATATAACCATAATATAAAAAGTATCAATGATAATTTAGATATCCTACATAATTGTAAAAAGTCACTAAAGCTGGACACCCTTGAAAGATTCGAGATATACAAAGCCATAAAGAAGGATCACAATCGTGTCCTTAATGAAAAAGCAATATATAACAATAATGTTTTATTTAATAGAATCGATCTTATGGAACGAGAGATTGGCGATATCAGATCGAAAAATTGAACTGAGGTCAAACCGGCATTGATTAATTTTACCGTGGAGTGCGTTCCTGTGCAGGTTCGTTGTGGCCGCGTTGTTTTTTATATTCTTTTATTAATGTTATTTTATTGTGATATAGTTTATTTATTGTTATATATAATTTTATGTGTTGTTTTAATCTTTAAATATCTGACGAGATGCATATACATCGAAATGTTTTAACTTAATTCATATTCTGATCTGATGATGACACCAAATGGTGTCGAAACTCGAGTAATCCTAAAAGGATTTTAAGAAACGTCGACAGAAGGTAAATAACCTATTTTATAGTCTTAATCGTTTCTGGAGGCAAGAAAAATGTTTAAACATGAGTTACAACGACTGCTCAAGGAAAATCGGCGCCGTAGGCAAAAACCGAAAAAGGCGCCCTAAATATTTTTTCACATTATTTATCTTTAATCTGTATGATATCTCTGCACATTGGAAATATTTTACTGAGTAAGGTTTTAAATTAATTCAAGTTCTAAATTAATTTTAAAAATGCTTTATTTAACAAAAGGCAGAGTATCATTTATTAAAGTACTACTTTTAGCGCGCAAAACAAAATAAAATGATGTATCAGTTTCTTTTTGGCATAATTCTTCTAAATATTTGTAAATTTTTCCCAACTAAATGTATTGTCATAATACAACTAAGGAAGTATAAATATGATATAAATTATCTATGTACTTTCAAATAAGTTATCGTCAACACTTGAAGTCAGAAAAATAATTTTAATCAAAAATTTTCTTCGTCGAGGCTTGGTGCCATTTGACATTCCCAAAGTTAATTTTTAAAAAATATTTTCAAAACAAATTTTTTTTCTCCTTCGCAATTTGGTGCCCCTCGACTTGTGGCGACCTAGGTGGCCACCTAGGGCGCCTAGGTCGCCTATATGGCAGAGCGGTCCCTGATGAGTTACTGTGTTTTGGAAATATTCATTGCCTTACACCCCTTTTATGTTTTAGTGTTGGGCTGTAACACAAAAAAACAACTTAAAAATCAAAAAAAAGTTTACAATTCTTTGACTGCTTGTAAATTATCCAACCAAATTATACAACTCTATAACTCTACAAAAAATATACCATTTTTTTACATTACATCTCTTCCAAACATTTATTAAGCTAGCAGACTGCAAAAAAATTAAATTATACTTTGTAATTAATTTGCTGCTCTTTTGAGACAAAAAATAAAATGTGTATCCTCACTCTTAGAAATAAATGTGTTCTGCTATCTTAAACCTTAAGCTTGTAGACTGCTTCATACGTTATCAACAAATCATGTCAGAGAAGCAGACTCTACGTTTGAAATTTTTGCTTTGAGAATACTTTCAGTAATAGCCTATACTTTCTTATATTTGTAACTCATAAAATAACCAATAAAAATGCAGTCCCCTACCGTAAATAAACTAGCAGGCCACGTATAGCAAAATCTAAGAAAAGTCAAAGATAATTATTAGTTAATTTGTGCCACAAAGAACCACGTTTTACCTCAGCCAGTATAAAATAATTATATTTGGTCTCTTAAACCTTAAGTTAGCAGATTGCTTCATACATAGACATAAGAAAAAATCTATTAGAAAAACAAACTCAACATTAGAGTCTGTTATTCTGAAAATATAAATACAAAAAACGAAAAATTTGTATATTTTGCCACTATTGAGAAAAATGTAATTTGTTATCTTAAACAATATGCTAACAGACTGCATGAATTTCTAAGACTGAACATGTAAACAAACATGTATTTTGTGGTTGTATGGAAACACTTGTTTATGAACACACACACACACACACACACACACACAATTTGTCAATATAATTTACCACTTTATAAATATGAAAATTCAATATACATTTGTTATTTTAAGATGCTTTTATTATCCCATTGATGCACTATTATAATTACTATTTCTGTTATGTTATTAGTGTTATTGATGTTATTTACATTCATTTTTTTATGTAACAGGTCTGAAATCCCACAATAGTTTCGTTGGGTCTTTGAAATACGTTTTCTTCAATGATATATCAATCTTGTATGAATTAAAAAAAGGCAATCCGAAGGTTCACTATATTGGTGTGCTAGAACCAATGTTATATGAATCAGACATACAAGTTATTCCAATAACATTTCCTTTCCCTGCTGCACACATACTGTGGCCAACTGACAAAACACATTCACTGAGATTAACATTCGAATTCAAAAGCATCAGAAACATAGCAATATTAGCAGCAGGCGAGGTTACATTTTCAGCCACAGGTTTCTGGGAGGTGAGTATGGCAACTTTTCATTAACGTTTACTTCAGATACTATCATGTTTTCAACAAGTTAATAAAAAATACAAGATATAGAAACTATCTTGTACAGAAATATAAAAGAATATTTACAAATTGATTTGTTTATGTGTAATATAAAATTCAAACTTAAATTATATATTATTTTGAATGGTGTTTTTTAAGAGTCTATATGAGGTCTTAAATAACAG
This sequence comes from Magicicada septendecula, assembly GCA_034769895.1. Taxonomy (NCBI): domain Eukaryota; kingdom Metazoa; phylum Arthropoda; class Insecta; order Hemiptera; family Cicadidae; genus Magicicada; species Magicicada septendecula. Next base: position 410,825,919 of record CM068368.1, on the reverse strand, counting down.
ACTCTTGAAGACTAAATAGAATACAGATTTGTTCAGGGAACTTGTATTGAAAGTCTAGATAACCATGATGACTACTAACCTCCACTAGGAGATGTAACTGTAAGAAAAAGTATGCAGGCAAGTTACATATGTTCATAAAAACCTTAATGAACATATACAACCAACAATGGTGACATCAAAAAAGAATAAAATAATCATTCTATATGTAAGATGATGACTACTAACCTCCACTAGGAGATGTAACTGTAAGAAAAAGTATGCAGGCAAGTTACATATGTTCATAAAAACCTTAATGAACATATACAACCAACAATGGTGACATCAAAAAAGAATAAAATAATCATTCTATATGTGAGATTAACTCCTACCAGAGGACATAGTAAATCCCTGTGGTGAAATAGGAGTCAATGACATTTTCTCAGTTCGAAGGGAGAAGGTATCTCTGATTCTGCCTGGAGAAATTCACAGTAACTGAGGTCCTATTTCAGATAAAGCATTTAAAAAAGTTGTACCTTTGGATTAGCTAGCTTTCCCTTGTTATGAGCTTTTGTTATGGAAAAAATTTTTAAGTAAAATTTTAGTGTTCTGTGTCAAAAAAGAGTATAAATATCATTGTATCATTACTATTTTTTTTTTTTTTTTTTTTACATGAACAGGCCAGCTGTGGACCACGCAAATATCATTTCCTTTTCTTCTCCTCCCAGAAAGCCATCATTCGCATATTATGTGCCACCTTCCTTTCCACTGTCCACCCCTTTCTTGTCTTCTTCTCACTGCAGAGAACCTCAAGATTTTGAATTTTGTTTCTGTATGTGTTTCTATCCACACAGTCATTCAAAGAGATACCCAGTTTCATCATTTCCTCCTTGAGTTGTTTGGGGTATCCATTCAGACTGGAAAGTTGCCAGATATAGTTGAAAATTTGTTTATTTAGTCTTGACTGATCCATCCGAACCATATGTCCAAGAAATCTTAGTCTTTTTCTTTGGAAAGCCATTTCCAGATCTTCCAGATCCCAGATATGCCTGTACCCACCATAATAATCATTACTATTATTATTAACACCAAATATTTTTTTTAGTATAAAATGTAATGCCATGATCTAAGCTATACCATTGACAATGCTATATTGTAAAATGGTTGACAATTTTTTTCTGAGTGTGTTACAGTATTTGCTGTTTTCACATTCCATTTACCTTGTTGTTCAATACTGTATAACTTCCTCTGTCAACTGCATGCTCATCATGACCTATTTAACACTCTGGTTCAAGGTATTTGACCTACTTCCTTCTTTTAGTTGACTCCATACCAATACACTCAATGTAGCTGAAACATTTGGTGTTGATAATAATATCAATAGAACATGGTTGTCAACAGAAATATGCGTTATTATCAATGCCCTTGTAATATATTATACTATCAGAAATCAAGCTCTAGATTGTTAAATCTAATAACTTTTATACACAAGGGAATTTAATTTCTAGTTAATACACTTCATACAACATATCAGAAATATTACAAAGTAAAAGGATCTATTTACAGCTAACAACATGAACTAAAGAACAAGAATAAATTTGTTAAAGTATATGTATGGACTTTACTATTTGTGGCCAACAAAAAACATGGGCACAGGGGAAGTGAGGACAGTATGCTTGAAGTATTCAAAATGTGGATCTGGAGATCACCATTGAGAATAAAATAGAGAAAAATTGGTGATAGACTAGGACAGGTTTGGTGATAGTAAGAAAAAAGTAAAATTATAAATTTGAGTATTAATAGGTATCTTACAGACATTGTATCACAAATATATTTTGAGATATAATTTTATTTTTTTATTAGTGCTGATTGTCACACTTTACAAACATATTTAATATCAAGGTTTTAAATATATAAAATATTTAAAATGTAATAAAAGTGTAACACATGTTTTAAATTGTGTAATTGTTTAACTAAAACGCTGTAATATCAATAAAAAATTACTATAAAAATCACTTTTTTATTATGGTAAATTCTGAACTGATGATGATGACGATGATGATTATGAATTCCTTATTATGATCTTGGCGAATCACACAGTTGATCAATAATAAAATGTAATATACAGTAATGTATATTATAACAGTACAGAATATTGCATTGTTGTTTATCTGTTTTATAAATTGTGGTGTAAAAGTGGCTATTATGAAATAAATAATATTCAAAACAACATATCATTCCTGAAACAAAAAACTATATGTTATTAGAACAAAAGTTTATTACTTAATTTCTGTAAACGATTAACTGAAATTGCTTAAAAATTAAGATATTCATAATTCTATTGTACAATGCCATTAAAAAAATTTGAATTTTGTTATGATGATTATTTGCTGTTGGAAGCATGTTTTATGCAACTAATATCTACTGTCACCTTTGTTTACTTTTCTCAGGATAGTGAATTCTCCCACCTCTAGAAATAGTTTGAGATCTCTGGGAGGATCCTAATGTTTAGATATTTCCCCAGATAGAGACACAAAAGTATCTCCACTCTCTCCTGAGAACCCCCTATTGTGAGTTACTTGCAGAGTCTTCATTTTTTATTTCATATCTCATGAATAGGAGTGAGCCTCCACACAACCACTTATTGGACAATCTCTTGTTTTAGTACTTTTTCATTGTGTTTTCCCTTGGTTTTTCTTCTCTCTCTTAACAACGTCATCCATGCTCTGACGATAAAGAGAAGAGAATCTTCCATGCTCCGAACTGCTGTGAATAATCAGGCTAATCTTATAGGGTTTTTATGATAAAAACCTTATCTAGATATCATGATATCTATGCATGCCTATTATTACCTAGATGAAGTTAGCCAATTTATTTTTGTGTTGAATATTATAATTCCAATACACAATAACTAAGACATAATTTTGCAGCTCAAACTTGTCAATGATGAGATTAGACTTGAATTATCACCAGACCAATCAAAAAATACCACTCACTTGACTACGGTGAAATATGATGCTCGAGATGAATGGCATACAGTAAGTATTCACTTAACATGGAATTGTAGCATTTTTTATAGTGTTTAATTTTTTATTATAAGTATTGACATACAGACAGGGTATGTTCCTATATTTGGATTCATACAGTTTTTTTTACTGCTAACATTTTTCTGTAACTATAGAGAGCAAACAAAATCAGAAAAATTTACTGCTTAAAGAATGTTACATTTCTTTTATGGCAAAGAATTCAACAGTATGAATTTTCTCAAGCTGTAAAATGTTAGGTTCAGTACATTTAGGAGTTAGGTTCTCATATACAAACAGGTTCAGTGGGGCTGAAAACGGTCTTAAAAATGACTGTGGACCAGATTTTATCAAGTTCAGCAGAATAAATTTACTAATCATTTTACCAATAATCATAGTGTCAATTATAATGGGAGCTTAGTAGACCAGTGGTTACTTGGCTCCTAACCTAGAGGTTTATTAATATTGATTGTTAACTTTCACTTGTAAACTTACTTTGTTTTTTCCCGTACGCGTTTCGGCGTGATGTGCGCCTTCGTCAGCGGTGTGAGACAGAATGTCTGGAATTTGTAACGGTTTTTTGGTTGGTAGGTTGGGTGGGGGGGTGGAAGGGAATAGGCACGGGGATCCGAATTATTGTATGTTTTACATATTATACATAAAACATTTATAAAACGCGCCTATTCCCTTCCACCCCCCCCCCACTCAACCTACCAACCAAAAAACCGTTACAAGTTCCGGACATTCTGTCTCACACCGCTGACAAAGGCGCACATCACGCCGAAACGCGTACGGGAAAAAACAAAGTAAGTTCACAAGTGAAAGTTTAACAATCAATATTAATTAAGTGCTGTCAATGAAGAAGATGAACTATCAAAACAACTAGAGGTTTAATTCATAGCTACACCAAATAATCGCATGTATATACTTTTCAGTCTTCAGGTTGACTGACCCAGTGGAAATATGACAACCTATGGTAATCTTAGGTGCTGGCCATACTGACTTCCTTGTATGTCATTCAGCTCATGTAGGCAGCCTACCCAACCTCTTCTAAGCCATTTCAAGGGTACAAACAGGAGCCTTATTATTAAGTTTTGTACTTTTGTTTATGAAATAAGAATATTTAAAAATTTGCATCATGAGTAGGCCAGTCTTGCTAAACGGTAAAAAGCTATAGCTTTCTCTAACATGTAATCTCTATTTAAAAAAATTCCTTTATTTATAAAACTCATAAATCAAGTTTAAGCAAACACATTTAATAAAACGTTTCTTAACATCATAGTCATTTTACTAAGAATTTTTCTTTATGTAGTGCAAAAAATTCTGTATTTTGAGATCAGTTTGTCATATGGGTTTTGTAGGAGGAAGTTTGTAGGAGGAACAGATGGCAAACCTCCTACTAATTCTCTAATCTTATTTTTTACTTTCCATAGACACTCTTATTTTCTCTCTGTTTTTCCAGTCACAATAGTTTGGTTGTTGTTACTATACTATTGTGTGTCGCCAAAAATGGAGAAGTTAGAATGACTTGGTAGTTGGACTTCAAAACACTGAGCTGCCGTGTCATTATTAAGACGATTGACTCTTTTGAAAAATATTATTTAAAAATAATATCAACCTTTGGATATACGTAGTCTAATCTTAGTACTAGCATACGTGTTTATTTTTTTAGTCAAGTAACATATTATATAAAAATAAGTATAATACTACTGACTCGGAACACTAAGTTTTTTATTGGTAAAAAAGTAAAATTTTTACCTCATAGCCTGAACCAGTTTTTGCTTATTACAAGCTTCATCAGAGGCTGCCACTAGGAGCACTGTCTGTCTTGTTCTTGATGATGGCGCTGTTGTTTGAAAGATCGATGTTGTGTGTGTGTGTGTGTGTGTGTGTGTGTGTGTGTGTGTGTGTGTGTGTGTGTGTGTGTGTGTGTGTGTGTGTGTGTGTGTGTGTGTGTGTGTGTGTGTGTGTGTGTGCAGTGTGATATGTTCGAATAGTACATGTGATTTGAATAGCATCTGTGTCCATTTAGGATGTTGTTTTTTATGTGTTTTTGTGTGTTTGTATTTATCTAGTTGTTCAAGAGTGCCTAGTTTTCAGCCTTTTGTGTGTACATGTAGAATATCCATGTAACAGTTTATGTTTGTGTATGTGTGGATTGCTTCAGTGAGGTGGTTTGCAAAGGTGGATTCGGTGGTGGAGTGTTGTGCCTTTGTGTGTTCAATGTATCTCTGTTTGAAGCAACATCCTATGTGACCTACACTCCACCACTGAATCCATCTTTCCAGACCACCTCATTGAAGCAAACCACACATACACAAACATAAACAGCAACATGGATATTCTACACGTACACACAAAAGGCCGAAAACTAGACACTCTTGAACAACTAGAAATATACTACAAAAACACATAAAAATTACATCCTGAATGAACAGACACAATTCAAATCACACGTACTATTCAAACATATCATACCTCACACAACATAGATCTTTCAAACGACGGTGCCGTCACCAAGAACAAGACGTACAGCGCTCCTAGTATAATGAAATAAAAATCGTGTGTTTATATTGTAGTTTATACTGTAAATAAGAATACCGAACACGGTGTTTACCATTACCTTGAAATAAAATAAAAGTGTTGTTATTTAAAATTATATTCGTGTTTAAAATATTAAAGGTCTCGTTAAAACAAAGTTCAATTATGGGTGAAATATTCTTTTGAGATAAATCAATGTTTGGAATAGTTGTTTCTAATTGAAGGTTACTAATGTAGTAAAGTAATTTAAAATGAAACATTCAAAGTTACTCACAGTGTGTTTACAATGGTTTAATTATACTTGTTTAAAAAAAATTCCCTTATATTAAATAAATAAAATAGTGAGATTGATAATAATTAAATGCTAAATTAGCTTAAGTTGAAACGTAAAGTACAGCAGTTAGTTGCTTGATAATGGTTATCGTCTGGTTGAAACTGGCAGTAAAACTTCTTCTCCAGATTGCAGGTAGTCTGAGTGTGTCACGTCTCGTAATGTCTGGACAATATCACAAACAAGAATATACTTTTACGTACCTGGTCGTGTTTACTAGAAGTTCACTAAACTGTCAACTCAGTTTACAAACACCAACTCACTTTGGTTGCAAGGTTAGATTACCTTGTTTATTAATTAGTGGGCGCCACACGGATTTATTCTGGGAAAATCCCATGTAAAACCCACACATAGAATTACTGAATGATTAGAAAATTTAATATAATTGTGTATCACCTTTTGGCAATGCTATTCCAAAATATTAAACACAACGGAAGGTTGTTTACGTTTGTTAATAAAATATTTAATTATCCTATAGAAATAAATCAAATCAAGTGATGCTGTTAGTAATGGGTTTTATTTATACCCTCATAGGGAATTCAAAAAAACAAATATAATGCAAACATACAAAGTTGTACAATTATAAGTCAGTTATTATATGCCTTATACGGCTTGCTCAGAACATGAATTATAAATCTGGCTAAGTCCAGATGTTATTTATTTTTAACTTTAAAATTATGAAAATCTCAGATGTGAATTCTTTGAGACACGAAGAAAAAAAAACAATTATGCCTACACAATATCCAATAATCTTCTTGATATAAAAATTGATCAACAAATTTTTTTAGGTTACTTTCGTAAAGTAAACAAAATAAAACTGATCTGTTGAAAGATCGCGCGTTCATCAACGCTTGCTTTTTGATTGACAAAGTTTATCAAGTGAGAACCCTTACAACTAACATATAGCTTAATTAATAATAACAAATTTGTATAATAAATTGAGACGTGGTGTAATCTTGAAATGTTTCTGTGTTTTGCGTCAGTACAGACCAATGTTGAAAAAAGTACAGGTTATGGCGCTCAGATAAAATTTAATGATAATTGCACTGTTACCTTTTGAGTTTTAATGATTTAATTAAAACTTATTAATCACTTCAGTAATCGGATTATAGTGATTACTGGGTTTTGGCACACTCGCACAAGAACAGAATAATGCGATCCTCTTCTGATTAAAATGGATCGTGAATGATAACAATTAATTATTCCTGTTCATTATTTCCCGCACGAAATTAAAATGATACTACACTTAATCACTGTTGTTTGCTGTAGATGAACTTGAAGTAGTCGTTTCTTGTTATTGAACTATTTGTTTCGATGTAATATGTAGATGACACTAACAGTTATTAAAAATGTAAAGATGACGGGCGCACGTCTGTGCTATATGCTGGTTGGTAAGAGTCTGCCTCAAAATTGGCTGCTTCGTTCTTATATACCCCGTTCTTTGATCGGTCTTAGGTAAAAATGTTAATTACTAACTAATTTTTTGATTGGCTCTGGCAGGTGTGTCAGTATGACGTATCATTTTTTGGCAGTTGATAACGGCTTTTTCTAACCGTCAAACGTTGATGTGACAGATAGTTGTCCTTGTTGTTGTTATTCATAAACAAAATTCTGATGCCCATTTTGAAAATGATGCTAACATCTCTCCCGCACTAATTACAGTTGCGATTGGGTTGATATCACTATCAAATTAAAGATCGTTTTTTCTTCTTTAATTTGATATCACTCGATATCGAATTACTTTCACTTTGACCGACATTGTTATAAAACCAATGTTCGGGTACATCACTTTCACTGTCGTCTGCTTTTTCTGAGTCGCCGATTTTACACTTTTGGTTAATATTGTTTGTGTTCACATATCATTTTATTATTCAAATGTTTATGTGCGAACACCATTAATGCTGCACTGACATTTTTACTGAACATTATGTGTACACCTAAACTCTATACATTGTAATGAATGATCCTACTTACTATGACATTTTGTTTTATGCTAACTCGTTCTAATCTACTGTTTAACAATTAAAATTATGATTAAACCTATTGTTTTAATAATGTTTTTTGTTATGTCAGGGCATAACCATTGTTCGGTGTATTTTAATTTACACTTGTGTTAATTCTCAATAGTCAATTTACTGACTAATGTTTGGTCTAAGCGTTGCTAAGACATATCGCCTATATTGGAATTTTGCCTTAATAATGCTTATTGGTTCTCAATTTGGTAAATTGTGGAGATATCTTATTTGTATAAGATTCTCTCTTATAAATAGTTCTCTTTTCTCACAAGTATATTTGATGCTGAAATACATCTTTGTTCTCACTATGTAGCCATTGTTAATATTAGTTTTGGCATTCATAATTTACTAGTCATTGTCAAATTTATTATCAGCAAGATGCTAATTCTGATTTCACAGTATTTAACTGCTTATTAATTCATTTTTTGTTTACATATAACATTCGGTTTACATCAACTACTGACTGGATTGACAGCTGAATGTAAATTTACTCTGTCCATCAGTTTGTCTTAGTCTTAGTCTAGTTGTAGTGTCAAACAGCCTTTGGGTTACTGTTTCATATGGCACTTCTGCTTCATTCTTCTTTCTTGATTCTCCTTTCTTGGTTATTTTTACTATTATATTCCTATTTACATTGTTGTTTTGTCCTTATAAAATCTGATAACATACCTTCAGGTTAGGTAACATTTTGTTATGTTACACTAGTGGCAGATTCTGACAAAGCTTGTAATAAGCAAATATTGGTTCAGGCTATAAGGTAAAAATTTTACATTTTTGTCAATAAAAAACTTAGTGTTCCCAGCCAGTAATATTATACTTATAATTAGTTAAGCAACGGACACATCATGGACAACAAAATCCAAGAATTTAACATATTATACTTGTATTCATAATATGAAAATGTATTACAGGAATATTTTTTACATTATCAGAAGGGAATGTTTCCTCAGAAAAAATACATTATTTATCTAAAAATAAATAACTGAATTTATAATGTTAAAACGTATTTTATTTCAGGTAGACTTAGTTTATGAGAACGATGAAATGACACTGATAGTTGACTATAAGCACAAACAGGCAGAACCGTATGGAAGGAAGTTTCTTCTTTCTGATACAGTTACAATTGGTGGTGGACTTAGCAAATCAAATCTTGGTATGCCTTTTGAGTTTTGTTTATACTTATAATGGAACTGTTATTTTCAATTTTTAGTGATTATGAGAAAAAACAATGTTGTTACTATCAGATGTCTGCTAACAAAAAAGCAATTAACTATTAGTATGTATTAGTAAAAACAATTTTTGTATAGTATGTAACAGATTCCTATAGTAGGTAACTAATAGAAACAGGTAGTGTACAATGTAGGTAACATGTGTTGGGCTATAATTTCGATTGGAAACCATGTATGTTAAAAATTGCATGTGTTTTTAATTCGCATACCTCGGCTTTATAATGGTTCAGTGTGCCTGTAATTAAAATTTTGTTAAATATAACAATATACCGGTACTCTAATAACCTATTAATCATACATATTTCAGTGGTGCACAGAGGAGGGTTATGGGATGATTAAACCCCCCCAGAGGGATAAACAAAAAAATTAATTAATTGAAATATGCTGGCAAAAATGTATTTAAAGTTATAATAAATTTATTTAAATAAATTATTTAAATTTATTTGAAATTATTAAAATAAAATAATTTATTATAAATTATTATTTATTTAAAACAAATTATTCAAATAAATTTTTAATTTAAGTCAGCATTAAATTAAATACGTTGGCAATAAGTCAAATTAAATAATTAGGCTAATTAATTTTATAAGTACAAACATTTTTATCTTGCGGGTACAAAATTGCATTGTGTTAACATTTCGAATTCCAATTTTTTCCTATTTTTTGAGGTTATGATCTCTTAGAGAGTAGAAAAAGTACCTTTTGAATGTTTATTTACTGTGTTGAACTAGGTTTATGACATTTAGAGTGCAATAATTTATTCCACGGCAACTTCTATATTCCACAAAAAGTTCAGTTTTAAACAGTGTTTTCATAAATGTGTACAAACACTATCAGAATCATCAGGAGGTGAGAGAAATTTTATGCCAGTTTTTTGTATAATTTATTTATATTTCATTTATATTTATTGTTTCATAACTTTGTTAAATTTTAGATGTCTATCAGTATAACCCTTATGTTTCCACGCATCTTTTCTTGCTTACATCAAAATAAATTACAGATAATGATTTCTTATTCTTTTATTAATTTTTTAAAATAATTTTAATTACGAAAATCTACCCTCCCTCCAGAACTGGACAGAACTTCATCCCAGAACAGAAAGTAACCTTGGCTACGCACCTTCATATACTACACATTAAACCACATTAACCCCCCCCCCCACACACACACACACATAATGTGACTACATAGAGCAGTTTTAATCTACATTAATATATTTTCTTATTAAATGAAATCTATATTTTGAAATGTGTATAAGACATTAGAGGTTTACTGTCTAAATTTTAAAATTAGATTTTACTTTCATAGTAAATTTCTTTTTCATGTTCTTAAGGCCACTATTTCCAAGATGACATGTTTATTTGGTGTAAGTTTTTCTTAGAAAGGCTGTGCCTAATATGTCGTTGCCAATTTTGTTGTATCTTCAGGCAAGTGATCAAGTAGTATTTTAATTTATAAGTGATGGATTACATATTTTTGATTTCAAGATTTTGGACCTTTTTTCTGTCAAGCAGTTGTATATAATTAAAATAATTAAATGTTTTTTGTAGTAAACTGAGTCTTGATTTTGATTCTTTCAAAAATCTCACCAGAGTTTCATTATTATTATTATTATCATAAAATAAAGTTATTTTGTGAGTGGGAGATACATCCATAAATCTTATTTTATACTGACAAAGCTAATAAACATTAATGTTAATAGACATAGATTAGTTTTCAATTAACATAAATGGCAAACCTGACTTCATTTTTAATTTCTGGTAGAAAATGAAACTTGAAAGAATCTTTGAAAATAGCTTCATTAAACCTTCCTCTTTTAGAACAGTTATAGTAAACATGATCAGAAACATTTTGAGCCCAAGTTTATTAAACAATAGACTATTAATCTAAGCACAAAGAATTTTTGTTACAAATTGCTGGTACGACAAAAGTTTACTCCTTGCAAAAAGTTCAGTTTCTCCTATATGCTTAAATTTTTATTTTCTTGATTGTTACTAAAATGTGTCTTTCTTTAATACACTATTCAAGATAGTAGAGGTTTAGATTGTCCTTTAGAGTAGAACTTCATATATTTATTGATTGTTTGCACTAATTTCGGTCCACACTCTTCTAATGCATTTCTTTGTTTTTCATAACCTGAGTTTAATCATTGTTTTGCCTTTGTTGTTATTGTTGTTGGCAAGGTAGAAGAGGCACTGGTACTGCAGATGTATCCAGACCACCTAACTGAGGAAACAACAACTAACCAACACCCAACCTAGCACTGAGAGACAAAAAAAAGCAAAGAATGTTTTACAATAAAACACTCAAAATGTTTATGAAAATTTCTATAAAATTTTAAAATTTGCACCATTCATCACTTCATTGGTGCAAACAATCAATAAATATATGAAGTTCTACTCTAAAGGACAATTTAAATAAATATTTCATGCCTTCTACAATGATCTATCCTTCATATTCATCATTAAATTTAGAATGTTTATTAAGGCTGCTAACACACTGCCACTCTGTGGCGCCACTCAGTCACTTGTACTAGCTTATTTGTGGCGCCATACAGTGGCACCACTCAGTGGCTCGTGTGAATGGGTTCACTTCAGAGACACGCCACTGTCCATTTGCTCAGTGATAAAAGATTGTTTAATTTACTTTTTACATCAGTTTCATCATGGACTCTGACAAGGAAGTTCTTCTTCTTGCTCTTCTCGTATGTCGGCGATGCCGTCATAGACAATGTCGATTCTGGATGCACCAGATAACGTGTGAACGGTTGGTAGTGGGACAGTTTAATATACTAATGAGTGAGCTAAAAGCAGACAATGCAAAATTTTTAACTACTTCAGGATGTCACCAAATTCTTTTGTACACAAGAAGGATCAGTGCCATGGCAAGACAGAATGATATATTGATATATTGACCTTTTTCAGAGAAACCTTGTCTGATACTGTTTCACTATCAAACCATAGTCATAATAAAAAATATTTGAATAACTTATTTTGTGTCTTATTCAAAATGTGTTCTTACCTAAAATATATCTCTCAGTGGAAATATTTATTTGAAAATAGAAAGGGTTTCTATTTATATGAATATTGTCCTTTTGTCACATCTAATTTGTTTCAAAGATTTTGATAGATTATGTTAAGAACATAACACCCACGTACACTCTCTTTACCGTCCTCCTCCCCCTTACATCCCTCTCTCTTTCACACACACACACACACACACACACACACACACACACACACACACACACACACACACACACACACACACACACACACACACACACACACACACACACACACACACACACACACACACACACACACAATAATCGTATTACAGTAGACGAAATATTAATCAGTTTGGTGTTGAGTAATCAATTAACTATTGGTTTCCTGTAAGCCAGACCTAAACTTGTCTGCAACTGTAAAGTGTCTACATTGTTTGCAAGATTGTTTTGGCTCATATGTGCTCAAGTAGTGTTTGCATAAAACACTGTTGAGACCGTCTCGCCTGAATTCGCTAATATGCTGTTATGTAATTTAGAAGTCATTGCTGTTTTTCTTGTGTTGTAATTATGATATTCAATAGTAAACTGTTATGGTTAGAGACTGGTCTTGCAGGGAGAATATGTGAATATTGTTACATATTTGTTACACTTGTTGGAGCCATATGGGCTAGATGCAAATGTATACGACTGTTGCAGAGAATGATGTTAAATTTTTTTTATGGTGCAATGCCATACAATACGATACTAATTAGAGAAAATATTACTTTCATATTTACTCAATTATTCTTGTATTATTTTTATATTATTATTAATAATAATGAAACTTTTTGTACAAGAATATACTTTTTATTATTTTTTCAATATAACACTTTTTAAATTCTGTTAATTTAAATAATTATTAATGTGTATATCTGATGAAGTTTGTTAAATAGTATTGAAAGAGTGTTATATTAAAAAAATAATTAAAAATATATTCTTGTACAAAAAATTTTATTATTATTATTAATAATAATAATAATAGAGAAAATGCATAGAGAAATACTTGCTCAAAGCGGAATTGCATGGGACTGAAGTTTTTTCTGGATTGGACAAGTTCTCGCATTATACAAAAATTAGACATTAGTACTGCACTTTGTAGACATTGTCTATGTATTTTGTTTCTATTCTATTATATACACCTATATTTCTGTCATAATATAATTACACAATAAAATGTCTACCAACTTTAGATGACTTTAGTTGTTTTATGAAGTTTACACATTAGTTTAGTGAAGTAGGTCTACTTTTATTATTATTACTACTATTCTAATTTTTATTATATACTTTACTACAGTACTGATTAGAAACATACCTGATTTTTTTTTCATCAGGCTGTCCATTTCACTGAACCCTGATACAAAAATATAAGAGAGCTCTTCCCATGCTCTCCCTTTTGCCATTTTGTTTGAATATTGATTGCATCTCGGGTCCCAAATTGCCGGTCTCTGTTCCACTTTAATTATAAGTCATTCAGAATCAAAATCCAACGTGATAGTTTTAAGTTTTCAAATAGTTTTTAGAAACAAGAAAGTCTTAAAAAGTTTAAAAGCAAATAGTAAGAAGACTCCAAAAGTCTATAGAAATTAAAGTGTTAATACACGCTTCACAACACTACTCTGAACACTGCTGTGGCGCCACTGAAAGTGGCCTGTGTGCAAGCTCCAACGCCACAAATCATCGCCACTAGTGGCAGGGACTGGCTTCTGTCTGCCACAGTCACGTGCCACAGTTGCTCGTGTGCAAGGGTACAATTTAAAACCATGCAAAACAACCGGGCGCGACTGATTGGCATAACTGAGTGGCGCCACAGAGTGGCCCGTGTGTCAGCAGCCTAAATCTACAAATTACTTAAGGTAAAAATCATGCCCTATGGCTGATTAGTGGAGGTGTGAAGACCACACCTGCCCTTTCCTTTCAGTTGTACACAGGCCACTTACCGATCACTTCAGAAATAAATCAACAAGCTGCCATCTCTCTGGCCAAAATAAAAACCTTACCACAAGCAAAATGGGCAAAAAATAGTCAAGACGGGACACATCTGAAGTCCCAGACGTTACCAGTTAATACTGCCAACAAGTTACTTGACACTGCTGGGCATCACAACTGAAATAGAACCTTTTTGCCCAAAATTAAACCTACAGAATACCAAACAATCAACACCAATCTCTCTCTTCTGTCTGATATGAAAAGGCAAGATGCACCTTCCACAATCTTGCACCAAATGGCACTAGCAACCATCAATGAAAGATATCCCCAGGATGAGTATCTTAGAATCTATACAGACGGATCGCTCATAGGGAAACATGGAAAGGCTGGCGCAGGAGTACATTGTGAAATGTTCTCCCACTACATTTTAGTGGGAGAAAATAAAACCAGTTTTGACGGAGAAATAAAGGCAATACATATGGCATTACAACAACTCTTACTCAGAGCACTAGCTTTTAAAAAAGCCGTTTTTCTTGTTGACTCCAAGTCTGCAATCCAGTCTATTGCATCAAACAGACAGCCTATAGAGATAGCACTGTAAAAGAAACAAAGGATGCAATAAACTTTCTCAGTAAACAAGGGAAAATGATAATTCTCCAGTGGATCCCCTCACATGTAGGAATAAGTGGGAAGAAACGGCCGACCTGCTAGCTAAAAAGGGTACAACACTGCAAGGGAGAAAAACACTACACAGTACAAGAACAATCAAAAGACTTGTTAAAAACAAAACACAAGAGGTGTTCACCAATGAGGCCAGCCTTGCATCTAGTGGTAAACGGTGGAAAAACATTGGAAACACTTGGGACAAAAACAAAAATATACCCAGAACCCAAGCAGTAGCGAACTTCAGACTCAATACTGGTCACGACTGCCTTGCTGAACACCTCCATCGTATTAAGATCTACAAATCCCACCACTGCACAATCTGTAAGCAGCTGAATACAGTGATGAACAGAGACTATCTTCTTGTATGTTCGGGATTGGATCACTCTTACCAAGAGACAGGGAATCTACCAAAAGTATATTGGGATGCCAGAAGACAGATGGAATAATTCAATGTCCTGCCATTAGAAAACAAATAATTCGTTATTTTACATGATCTGCTGGTATTTAATTAGGTGTCCTATTAGTATAAATCACAATTTTAATGTACATCTTTTTGTAAGATAGCCCCTTGTGTTAATTGTTACCATTCTGATTTTTGGCAAGTTAGACAACAGGTTATTAGATCTGTAGTGCCTTTACAATAATCCAAATCAACGTATTGCTATTTTGGATAGGTGTAGTTGAGCCAAATGTTTTCTAAACATCAGTCAACTACAGTAATATAGAATAATGCTATATGAACTTCTATAAATCAAATTTCTATAAATCAGCAGTTGATTATAGAATGTTCTAACTAAATTACAATGATTTGTTTTTTGTTAAAGGTTTAGTGGGTTGTATGCGAGATATCAAAGTAAATGGGCAGACAATAGAACCTCGATATGTAATCCGAACCAAACACACTATAGGCAAAGTGTCATTGGACAACTGTGAACTGGTTGATCCTTGTAAGAGTCCAAATGCATGTGAACATGGTGGTAAATGTTCGGTTAAAGAGGATGAACTAACGTGCGATTGTAAGGGCACAGGTTATGTTGGTAAAAACTGTCACTTTGGTTAGTACATAATATTTTATTGTTCTAGTGTATGTTATGTGAAACTGTTCATTTACAACTTTCTTGGTGTTGATAATTTAAGGAACAAGTAAATTTTAAATTTAGAATGCTATTTTAATATTACCAAAACAGTAAAATATAAAAAAAGAAAACTAATTAAAAATACACATTATTTAAGTAGTAAAGTTAATATTGATGAAATCTGTATGCTTTTATTTCAATTGAAATATGTGAATTAAAAATACCAGTTTCCATGAAAGTCAATTGCCAAACTCAATGAATCATACTTATACACGTATTCATCAGATTATAAAATAAAAGCATTTTAAAAATTAACAATCAATATAATGAGCCGATTAACATTATTTAATTGTATATATTAACATCAAATATCACCAACAGGCATATAAATTAACATTATTAACATAGTATTTTTGTTATATTTGTATCATTTAATAATCTTTCAACTTATATTTATAGCAATGTTCCGCAAAACATGTGAAGAATTAGCACTACTTGGTTATACAAAACCTGATGTTTACCTAATAGATATAGATGGAAATGGACGTTTCCCACCTGTTCATGTAAAATGTGAATTCCAGTCACTTGAAGATTCAACAAAAACGATTGTAGAACATAATTTACCTAGCCAAGTGGTAAGTTACAAAAAGTCATATTTTAAATATGATAATTTTAATGACTAATTGCATAATATTAATGTTTTATCTACTGTTTCATTAAAAGTAAAAAAGTATACTGCACTGGGAATACTTTTCTAATTATTATAAAATATAATTATAAGTTTTAACACTTTTAAAGTTTAATTTTAAGGTCACTTTGGATTCTATGCTTAAAATTTGATGTCCGTATATTAATTGTATTTCATTTATGGAAAAAAAATTGACTTCAACAAAAAACATAGCTTGAAAAGAAGTAACACATCATGTTACAAGGGTGATTTGAAATGTTTGCGGCCTATCATAGAAACGAATGTGTGGCGTTTCTGTTTTTATCGCATCATGGCGCCACATTCGCCCCACGAACAGCAGTGAACCGTCAAGTCATTACTAGAGGTGTGCTAAACTAGTATTTTAAAATAACAGGTATGAATAATACCGTTCCAAAAAATAACAGGTACAAATACCTGTTATTATATACTCATTATTCAGACGGTATACCTATACTGTATTATATAATTTGTTAAATGAAATAAATTGAAACTAAAAGTATTAACAGTGTTAGTTTACACTGTGGCTTTATTAAACTATTACTGTTTAAAAGAAAATAAGAAACAGGTGAATTTATAGGCCACAACCTAGCATAACAAACATAACCTAGCAAAACTGACAACTGTCACAGTGAACAGCAATACCGTACTTAAAAAGGCCTTCCCTTAGTATGGAGGTTCGATAGGCGTAACTTGGGTGGGGCAAGGGGAGCACTCCCCCCCCAACTCCCCCCGCACTCCCCCCCGCACTTCCCCCACACTCCCCCCGCACTCCCCCCGCACTCACCCCCCACAATGTTCCGAGCATTATAAAATTTTGTTTCCAGTTGTTATAAATGAAAACTTACAAATAGTCAAACAGGAGACAGTTTCTATGCTTCTGAGCACAGTAAGCACTATTTATGAATATCTGTACTGTTATCAGACAAGTATTGTGACTGATTCGGCTTACTACTACTACTGCCGAGGATTTTGTGACAGTGTGATTCAGGAAGAAGATGTGTTTACAAAAACTGGGTATAAGAATTGGAAGATTGGAAGAACTGAAATTGTTTATGTTTATAGGCCTATAGTATATTTGTTCTAGGTAAACATAACTGGAAGTACAACTTATGAAGAAAGGTTTGTTGATCATTAAAAAATGAAATTGTCCCTCGTTTACTAACTAAGAATTATTTATTAAACTTTCTAATTTTGTATATAATATATTTTATTTATTTTATTATATAGATGGTCTCACTACACACTTGATTTATGAAGCTTTACCCTGCCCCTCCAAATTTAGGCCCCCAAGTTACGCCCATGGAGGTTCCCGACCGATGGTAGGCAATAAGTCCTAGCTAGGAAAAAAGTATTTACTTAAAAAAAAATTATGTTCAAAACAACAATAAATTTTCATCGGACATGATTTAAACCAATCACCCTTATAAAATCACAACAACCACAACCTAAACAGTTTGCGGTAAAATTTCATTAGATGTCTGCTCTTATCTTATTTTATTTTCTTATCAGGTGGTACTCGAAAAGAACATAGAAGACTGATGTGGTACGGGGGTCCGGAAAGGTTGGGAACCACTGCTAATAGATCAACTGTGCAACTGATAGGTCCTGGGAAAAGCACAAGTTGGGCAAATAATGGAACTTCGAGACATATCATAAATCAATCATGAATGTTTTATAGTCTCCAAGAAATATCAGATAAACTTGCAGCTTTCTCTTCTTATCACCTCCTTGTTTTTTGATAGCCTTCTAATAAGTTTAGTAAATTCTTATCTTCATCAGATCGTGTATTTATCTTAGGCTGCAGTTTGACCATTTATGCCTAATTGTGTTATCTGTTATGGAGTTTGTTATTTTTATTTCTTTACTAAGTGGAAACTATTATTAGTCAAATTATAAGTAAAGTGATAGAGACGAAAATTCAAAATCAGCAGTTTAGATAAAAGAAACAAATTTACGAAAACACCTTATGTTTTAGGGTAGCCTTATCAGATCAGTAAAGATTTAATGAACAGGACTAGATAAAGTGCATAAATGTCCGTTACAATAATCTCATCATTTACGTGAGATGCGTAGTGATGACGTTAACAAAAATATATATATAATATAGCTTATCCAACTATCAGCCACTCTGTAGGTTATAACACAATACAATATAATTTGTTTTTCAAAATTTACCAAGTTGGTGACTTATAATGTATAATTTATTATAAACTGTATTATATATTTGCATAACACATGAGAATAAATGTAACATTAGTATGAATTTTTTTCATTTATTAAAAACAGTTTCGTCTGTTTGCGCAGAAAGTATTCAGCACCAAAAAGTGGCTTCGTACTCGTGTACTCGAAATACTCCTAATACTTGTACTCGTTTACTTGTTGTTACTTGTGTATCCATAATACTCCTAGTACTGGTATACTCGTTTACTTGTTGTTCCTTGTGTACCCGTAATACACCTAATACTTGTAGTACTCGTTTACTTGTTACTTGTGTACTCGTTAGTTGCATAGGGGAACAGCGACTCGGAACAGTGAGGCCACGAATAGGAGGTATTTCAACTTTTCAGTCACTGTTACATTCATTCCACAATAATATTGTTCCAAAATACCTGTTATAGGTATATTAGCCCACCTCTACTCATTACCCTGTTGAGGAAGTCTGATTCTTCTAGTTCCTCAAAATAACTGTTTACTGCCACTTTCAGCTCGTCATCTGAGGAAAATTGCTTCCCCCAAAATTTTGAGGTTTGAGAATAGATGAAAGTCAGATGGCACTAAATCAGGCAAATAAGGCGGATGGTGCAACAGATTGTACTTCAACTTGATGATTTTGCCGTAGACACAACGCATATGTGAGGGCGTGCATTATCCTGATGGAAAATGATCTTCTTCTTTGCTAAACCTGGTTTTTTTTCTTGAATTTTTACATTTAATTGGCCCAAAAGGTTAGCATAATACTCTCCATTTATCTAGTAATACTCTCCTTTTCAAGGCAATCTAGTAACAATATCCCCTTAGCATCTCAGAAAAATGGATCCATACACTTTCCAGCTGACAAAATTCATTTTACCATTTTTGGAGTTGGCAAATCACTATGTATCAATTTTTTTGACTGTTGTTTTGCTTCTAGATTAAAGTAATGGACCCAAGTTTCATCATTTGTTACTAATCTACAAATAAAATCTTTCGGATTTTTCTTAAAACGGTCCAAACATTCCTGAGAAGCTTGCATTCGCATGCGTTTTTGGTCACTTGTCAACAAACGTGGCACCCATCTTGCAGGCAGCTTTTTCATACCTAATTCCTCAGTAAGAATGTGATGTACCCTTTCATCTGAGATGCCTACAGGCTTAACAATTTCAGACACCTTCAAATGGCGATCTTCCAAAACAATATCATGCACTTTATTGATGATTTCTGGTGTAGTGGCACTTTTCGGACGCCCAGTACATCTTCCAAACTTGCACGACCATGTTTAAATTCAGTAGCCCATATTTTCACTGTAGTAACTGAAGGTCTAGCATCACCCAACACATTCTTCATCTCATTAAAAATGTCTATTGGCATTAAACCTTTCTTAACAAAAAATTTGATGTTCAGTTTTCTCCATTTTCAGCGTTGCTGTCAGATAACCTTATTTATACAGCTGTTTCTCCGCAACAATGACTTGATCTGACTTGACAATTCACAGCTGTTCGTGGGGCAAACGTGGCACCACGATACAGTAAAAAACATTCGTTTATATTTTAGGCCGCAAACTTTTCAAATCGCCTTCGTATATTAGTGAAAATGTAAGAAGTATCATATATAAACAAATTAAACACACACACACACACACACACACACACACACACACACACACACACACACACACACACACACACACACACACACACACACACACACACACACACACACACACACACACACACACACACACTCACACACACTCACACACACATATTGTTGTCTAAATAATGTCTCTCTGTATAAAAACTTACTTATTTATACATTTAATTCACTTATACTTACCATTTTTCCTAAGGGTCCCCCCAGAGTTCTATAAGCGAGATCAGAAACAGTGCGAGGTTACGAAATAATTAACTCTACACATTGTTAAGAAGAGAATTGATAATTTTAATTTTGGTACTTAATTTTGTCAAATCATTTAAGCAAACGGTTTATAAACTTCAACTTTGAAATTAATTAGTTATAACATATATAGATATTGGTTGTTACATGATCATCCTAACTTACTCTACGCTTACCTTATCATTGACAATTATACAACTTCATTCACACACAAACATAGGTCAGCCCAGCATTGCACATTCATCACTCACATTCCGTTCTTAAACCCCAATTACCCGATTGAATACATAATTTTTATATCACTACCGATAACGCGTTCTTCGGTGACCTCGTGGCCAGCCCGCGGTAGATCGAAAATGTCTCGGAAAAAGACGAAACTGAATTCCAAATTTAAAAGTTAGTGTTCTACAACTCTCCTCCCATCCTGTCACTGTTTTTGAAAAGAATTACTTTACTTTCATTATTGAAAACTAATGAAATTATACGAGCATATTTAGCTCGCGTGTCGGCGCCGACACCATCAGAGACGAACTGGGCAATGTGCTTCGTTGAGTCGCGGGAAATGAGCAGTCACGGCCATCAGGTTTTAGTCGCCGTTTGTGCTTAATTGTGGTGGCGTAACCACTTTATGCATGGACTATAGCTGGTATATGTGTGGTACCAAAGGACGATATTGGCATCTTTGATATTAATGTCACTAGCAGTAGGCGTGGTTTAACTGCATTTCCGGTAGCCGGTCACTTGGAGCTACTAACTTTTCGTCCCATCGCCATGTTTGCCTCAACTTTGGTGTTTTTCACGGCGTCACTCCCGAGCCCCGCCCATCACTGTTGCATATGGCCGTGATCATACACACGCAAAGTTCTGCGAAAAATTGGGGTGGTAAATTCTTCGCCGCATTGCTCAACAAAAACCTGCGTCTTATTGCTTTGTTTCACTGTTCTGTTATACTGACAAATACGTTGCACAATAATACAGTTATTTCACAATATTTTATAAGGCTCCCGACCGAAAATGAAATGAATAAAAATATATAAATGCCCCAAACGGTTAAAATAAAAACACCCAAAAATTGACCCGCTACATCTCTCATCGTTGTATGGTACAGTGGAAAACAAAATACAAGACTAACAAAACAATGAAATCACTAATATCCAGCTTTAATTATCACAATTAATAATTTGTATTCAACAAAATAGTCTCTTACAACAATTCAAGAAAAATTCGTCCACCCGCAATAATAATGTCAACTATAAAGAATTCCGGACTAATTATAACACAACACTTTGCCGCACTGGTGTAAATAGCCACTCGATCCATGCTAAGGAAAATCGCTCAACACAACTGAACTGGCAAGCTGGCTGCTATGGCTTTATATATATAGCACACATGTTCTAAAATCTTTCAATCCTTACTTAATTGCTGATGCTAATGAGTATTTCAAGTGTGCTCTTGAAGAACCTGGAACATACTTGAATGCTGTCTTGACTGAGGTAACACCTGAACTACTAGCAGGGGAGGGGGATGAATGGAAGGACATGCTCTCTCGGCTTTTCTAGGCAGTTCAACATGATTCTCAGTACAATATGTTTAATGGTCACACCTCTGTTATTTTCCAGAAGATGATGAATATAATCAAAAAGAGATATTTTGTGACCTCTACTGATTAATACAATTTTTCTTTGCAATTATTAATATCTTTACCATTACTTAATTTTAATTGGGAATCTGCAAGAAAATTTAGATTCCCAGTATAAATGGTCATATTCATGCAGTATAGTGTTTCATGGGTTTGTTTAAAGGATGTACGGAGAACAGAGACTGACTTCAGCTTCTCAATAACATACAGAGAATTCACTTCTGAGATGCTGACAGAACTTATTTCACACTCACTGTACTGTAGCCAGTACATTAAGTATGACTGTTACAAAGCGCCATTAGAATTACACTCTGCGACGTGGTTTGTTTCTGCTGCTCAAAATGGCACTGTTGATTATCTTGGCAATGTCAAACGGGGTTTTTGCCCATGTGCAGGTAAATTAATAAGAAATCACTAAATTTTTAAAATTTTGTTATGTAATATATATTACTGTAATAGTCAATCTCAATCCATAAATTTCTGAGTAATTTCAGGTACAGTAAGTATTACAAGGTACTGTTAATTACATTTGGTAGCAAACAGTCTTCTCAACACAAGTCTGATATTCAACAACTTTGATCTTGGCCAGTTCTTAGCCTAGTAGTTGGCATCCACCTTATCATGCTTATTAGCACTTTCTGGCCAGTCACAGTTAGACTATGTAATTCAGCCTACGTCTGCAGATGGGTTGAAATTTGTCCATTGGTCTGCCAAATCAGAAGCCAGGCTTCTCTCCAGGCTGCGCTAGCCAATATCTCTAGTCTACCTTATATTCAGGACAACCCTATCTCTTGTTTGCTAGCTTTCCGTTCCACCAGTGTGATTCATTAACCTAAATTCTAAAAGAGTGTCTTGCCATAAGAGAGCCATCAAGTTGTGGTGACCAAGGAAGTGTTGCAGACTGTTTTGTACTTAATAATTATAAAAAATAAGGACTAATAATTTTTCGTAGATCTTTCTCTATTTCTAAACCTTCTTCTACTGGTTTGGCTTTTTTTTTACTGGTTTTGCCTGCTCTGGGCTTGAAGAAAGTTTTCAGTCGTCGGGCCCGCCCATAGTAGGGGACAACCCTAACAAGTGTCAGGGGGGGGGCTCAGACCTTGGAGGGCCCATTTTGTTATATTTCAAGTTTGAAATTCCTGCTGCACCTCATTTCATCATAATGTGTACTGGAGTTTGTCTGGTGACACTAATTATAATGTGTTATAATATTTGTATATTTCAATTATTTGTATTTAGAAAAGATTAAAAATAGCATTAGAAACATTTAAACATGTTGTTAGTATTAATATCATCAGTGAGAATTCTAAATGGTTTTGAACATCAAAATGAAAATTTATATCGATGTACACAAATACAGTCGATATAGTCACCATTGATGAACGTTTTGCTTTATTTATGCTTTAAGTTTCTTTTAGTAAGTAAGTTCTTTTAAGTAAGTTTAAAGCTCATGATTGTTAAAAGTCTGCAGTTAACTAAGCTGAAATTAGTGAAAAAAATAGACCAACAGTGTTGTTTAATGTTAGTATTGCTTAGAGACAATTTGTATCATTAAAGACAATGCCAATTATGTACATAAGTCAGCTGCACAAAAACGTTCAGAAGAAAGAAAACATGAGGAAACGTTCAAAAAAGAACTTGAGAAAAAATATTAAAAAGAAATAGGTAGCTACTTTTACTTCAAAAAGATAGTTCATCCATTATGAAAGTCAAGCATCAACATCCACATCAGCAGAAATTTACTAAAATTGACTAAGTTGTAATATTCTAAATGCTCAAACAGCAAATTTGAAGAAGGCATTGGTTACTTGGAGTGACAGCAAGAATAAGTTATCTGTTGGCCATGTCTACTATTTCAAAAAGAATCATAGAAGTCTGTTATTTCCCAACTATCCAAAATAAATGAAGGATTTGATTTCACAAAAATAACATGGAAAGAGCTCTACTCCATCCTGTGCATGAAAGTTGATTATCTCATCAGAATAATATTAACATGGTATGTTATGATCAAAGTTTATCAGGTAGTGGGGTATATTCTACTTTCCAGACACTATTTTTGAAAGAAAGGGACTTCTTACGAGAGCTCTTAAAAATCTGTTAGATATCACTGTCTTTTGAGCCTCAAGAAATTTACCTTTCAGTGGAAGCAGCTCTGTGCTTGAACTTCTTGGGCCTAGTTGAATTATTGGTGAAGTGTGACCCACTCCATTTTCAAGAGAATACCCATTATATATAAAAAACCATCAAGCTAGAAAAGAAAAAACTGTCCATTATTTATCTTGTAGAGCACAAAATGACTTTTCCTTTTCTTCTGTGGTAAAAAGATGTTGAAGAAAATCTTAGAAGAAACGGAGGAAGCTCTCTGCTTCTCATTCCTTTGTGATGCTACTCCAGATACTTCAAATGCAGAACAAAATATTCTTGTTTTGAGGTATGTTTTGTTCAATGATAAAGAAAATGAATGAAAATCCAAGAGAGGGTTTCCAAGTACTGTATTTTGATTTCTGTAAAAAGACAAGAGACCCCATTGCTCATGCTATTATAAATATATTGAAAAAGGATGGCATTGATTTACTTCTTTGTTGTGGTGAGTGCTTTGACAAATATGGCTCAGTGGTCAATGGGTCAAATATGGCTAGTCAAATAAAGGGTGTACAAGCAAAAATTAGAGAGAAAAATCCAATGGTAAAACCTTTTTTCCTTTACTATCTAGTCTAAACTTGGTAGGCTTTGCGTCTGGGACAGAAAAACTTCAGAAGATACTGTAGAAGCAAGATTTATAAAATCCATTTTTGATGTAACGATAGACAAGACTGTATCTCAGCTGGATCTTCTGTATGAAGAACTCAGAAATATTTGTACAACATTTTAAGTTATTTTAAACTTAAACATAACTTTCAGTGACATTGATACATTCATTGAAGTGACATTGATTAGAAATTATCCTGATGATCTAAGTGACAACTTTGTGAAAGAAATACAGACGTTCAAATCAGTCTTTGATGTTTCCTTTCCAACTGTAGCAAAACATATGAAAATACATTAAGTTCTCAGTTTGGCTACATCTTCTCAGTGAAATGAATGAACTCAAATTACAAACATTGTTTCCTGAACTATGTTGCCCTGAGAATTTCTAACACACTTCCAGTGACTGTTGCTTCTGGTGAGAGAGAATTTAGTAAATTACCATTGATCAAGACCCATCTGAAGTCAACTTTAGACCAAGAGAAGCTTAATCATCTAGCTATGATATCAACAGAATATGAACTTGCATTTAAAATGTGGTTCACTGAGGTGATTGATAACTTTACCAGCAGTAAAAATAGAAAATTCAGTGTCCAGAAATGTCAACCATCCTTCAGAAATGTTCTATGGAGGATTAATAAATAAATGAAAATGACAGTATTTTGTAAATTACCGCTTATCAAGAACTGTGTACTGTCAAGAGAATCTTAATGACCTATAATGTCAATAGAACATGAAGTTGTTTCTAAAATATGTTTTATTTATATGATTTATAACTATAGATTTTAATTAAGATTTAAGCTTTAGATTTGATTTATAAAATTCATAAGATCCAGTGTTCTATCTGCTATTTTTCAGAACTGTTCTTTGGAGGACAAATAAATAAATCAAAATAACAGTAAGTTAATAAGTTGTAAAACACACACACACACACACCCACATACACCACACTTGGGATTAACTATTAAAAAACTTTAATGATTAAATTAATCATTAAAAAATTGGTTAACTTTTTAACTTAATAATTAAATTATAAAATGGTTACTTTAATTATTACTTGTTAAATTTTTTTGCCAACAATTGAAAAATTAACGAGTTAATTTTTTGGCTGCCCAAGAAGAAGACTATCCAAAATCGTTTTTGAAGTCAATGTTGGAGAAAGTTCGTTCTAGGTAATCCTAATCAGTAAGCAGACAATGGACTAGGTTTTCCATTAGGTCTCCTTGGGAACATCTGGCTGGCAGGGGTGGTTTTCTCTCTACTGAGGTGGTTTATTTTTTTGCAGTTGGTACCTTGTGCTATACTTTACAAATAATCTCTTCAGCAGAGGGCTCACTTCTCCAACTTCTTTTGCTTTTCAAAATTACCTCACCATTTTAGCTGCACCCATCACTACTGCCTTCATATTTGATAAATCTATCCAAAAATATATCATTTTTACTGTCCTTGTAGAACTTATTTGTAGACAACCTTACAACATGTGTCAGAAGGCACATTAGGTGTTTAACTACAAATAAGTGTTCCTATGATACTATCCTCAGATACACTAGTTCTTCCTGAGAAATGTCTGCTCTTAAACAGTAAGTTCTGTCATGTACATGTTAGCCATTAAGTGAATGTAGCAATACAGAAACAAGATTTCATGCCTTCAGGGCCACCCATAATTTTCATGGGCCCATGGATAAATTTTTTATGAGCGCCCTCTCAAGAACTTTATTTTCACATTTTTCATTTAGTAAGTATTTAAGATTCTGTGTGTGTTTGGGGGGGGGGGTCTGTGTCTTGCGAAGGTCAATTATTAACTGATAAAGTTAAAGTAAAGCCCCCTATAACTAACAAAGTTAAAGTTGAAGTAAAATTAACTGATTAAAAGTTGAAATGTTTTTGTTCTTCTTTTTGTGTTGTATTATTGTTATTGAGCATACTACTTTGGTTGTTGAAATAATTTAAATCAGATTAAAATAAATAATTAATGAGTTTATAGACGCCTTTAAAAGTTTATTCTAAACTTTACACTTACTACTGCAAAAACTTATTCAATTTTAACAAAAGCGTGTTTCAAAATTATTGTCTTTTTCCTCATCTGTCCCCTAAAATAAGTCCAGCAGCACTGCATAAGTCCTTTTTTCTTGATGTATGTCAATATTGTGGGAAGCTGGCTGAACTGAAGTCCGACCAATGCACATATGCACATTTTTCCATGATACAGCAGCATATATGTGTATATGTCCCTGACCCCACATGTTTGCAGTTCAGTTATATTGTACGTATAAAGTAAGCAGGTGTGTGTGTGTGTGTGTGTGTGTGTGTGAGAGAGAGAGAGAGAGAGAGAGAGAGAGAGAGAGAGAGAGAGAGAGAGAGATAATATTAATAACAAACAACAAACTACTAATAAGCAAATAAAGTATTTTATAGAATTTTAAAAATCTGTAATAATGTAGATTTAATTATAATATATTAGTCTACTTAAAATATGATATTAAAAATTAAAAATGTTTTATAAATAAAACTATATAATTAAATACTATACTATATAATATTACTGTATGTTTTGTAGTTTTACTATTACTGTAATTATGTAGTTTTACTATATAATTACAATAAAACTAAAAAAATGAATAAAACTATTAAAAAAATGTAACGTTTTAATAGAAAACAGGACATGTGTGAATCCTGAATTGTCTTGTAACTGTGATGTATCTGAAGCTAAATGGCTCTCTGATGAAGGCTACTACATTTCACCAAACAGTTTAGGAATCACTCAGATGGTTTTCCTTCAACAGAAAGATTTAGAAGAGGATGCATTAGGCAGAATAACACTTGGACCACTGGAGTGTGTTGAAACCAGTATGTAAAAACAGTCAGTATTATTTCATAGCATAGAATAATTTAATTTATGAAATTAAGTCACTATTTATCTGACTAAGATTTATATTAATTTATAATTCAATTTATAATTAAATTAATTTATAATTAAACTTCTTCAATAATGGAGTGATCGTTTAATAAGCGAGTATCTAGTGAATTAGTATGATCAGTGTTGGTAAACAAAATAATAAAGTTTTGATCTGGTGTCTCTTTCTCTCCACATGAAACAATCACATGTGGAGAGTGATATCACTTCTGCTTCTGCCTAAATAACAACACTTTTCTACTTAACTGCTCAGAATTTATATTAATGGACACATAAAAGAAAAGAAAAAATACAACTGGTATAAGTACTTTGGTGTAAATATTTCTGCCAAGAGATGACATGATGGCAAAATAAATACAAAATTAACAAAAACACTCGAAGTAAGACAATTATGTTCCATATTATGGAGTGGAAAAGTAACAGATGTTACTAAAATAGGTATTTATAAGTTCTTATAGAAACAATTATAGCAACTTATAGCTTATAATTATTGAATATTAAAAAAAATAAATCTGTTCAAAATAAAAAGTAGCAGGGATGAACTATTGGTGAAGGTGCTGCAGAAAAATAAAGCAAAATAGAGTTAATACCAGTAACAAAAAAAATAAAATAAAATAAAATAAATAAATAAGAGGACTATGGCCAGCTATCAGGGATGTACATCAGTTGCTGGCTGGTAGTCAGGCACAGTCGGCTCTCTCACTCCCACTTATAAGGTGGTGTTACCCAGGGAGGAAAGACACTCTATAACAACAAACACTATAGTACACCATGACCAATTTTGAAAAAAAAAAAAAAATTCTAAACACTGTAGGATACTATGGCTTATCAATAACAAAATAAGTAAGGCTAATTGGATCAATTTAAGGGTTAATTGGAAAATAAGTAAGGAAATGTTATGCATCAATAGAACAAGTGCCATTTCATAAAAATGATACATTTCTGGTGTTATTCCAAGCAAAAAATGTAAGTAATGTACTTTAATAATATAAAAATTGTAAAAGTATTTTATATATTTATATAATATCTAATTTTTAATAACCAATGAACTGTGAAAGCAAATACTGATGAACTGTATTTTAGTGGCGCTTGGTCTAGTGGTGCATAATACTGTCCAATTAATGAATAAAGTATTTTCAGGAGAATACAGTAATATTGTTAAGAATATTACAATATTTTATGACTCACACACAATTATTGTTTATAAGAATCTGTTGATGCATCAAATTCTTACTACTTTGCTAACAGCCTTTATGAGCATTGTACCATTGATAAGCACACACAAGGTGTCACCATTGCTTAGTGTGTACATCCTGCTGTCTTTTCTGAGTGCTGGAGAACTCACATCTCAAATTAGATGGACACTGTTTACCAGTCAATTCTGCTTCCACAGCGTTTCAAATAAGATAGGCAGATACAAACCAAAATGTCCAGAACATGAAAAATAGCAGTTCAGCAAGTAAATATGACAAAGTTGGAATTAGAGAGGATGCTAATTCAAATAACAAGATGAACAATTAAGATTTTATCTTGTGAGGGGAAGCATACAGCACTAACACTCCCAGTTGCATGCGGATACAGTATGTTCCCCTACACTGCTTGACGTTTGTATAGTCAAAGTAAAACTCATATGTGACATGAAAACTTACTCCTCCAGCAACGAAATAAGTTTATTGTTTTCATCTTCCACTTCGGTTTCACACACGGGTTCAAGGTTCAAATGTCCACCTTCATGGTCCAAAAGAATTTTCCAAGAACTTACAAATGATATGTTTGGAATCTCTTCTCATGCTTCGGCCAACCACCTTATGACATCTAGCATGTCAATTTTTTTTAGAGTGGTTAAGTAGTCTTCATTATTATCAATCGCTGATATCAATGAACTGAGAAGACCCCGGCGATACTTTTTCTTTAGCATTTCAAGGACGTCCTGGTCCATTGGCTGACAAACAGCTGTCACATTGCCTGGTAAAAGTAAAGCTTTGAGTTCGTCAGTGGCCAGATGCGAAGATGCGTTGTCAAGAATTAGCACAGCGTTTCTCGGCAAATTGTTGTCTTTCAAATGTTTTTCTACGGTCGGTACGAATTCATTTTGGAACCAGGTTTTAAAGATTTTTGAATTCATCCATGCTGTCTTTTGATGTGTGTAATATAGGGATAGTGATTCCTGATTTTCCAGTTTTATAAAAGCTCTAGGTTTCTTTGATTTTGCTATTAAAGTCAATCTAAGCTTGTGGTTGCCAGTTGCATTACTGCAAGATGGTGACGCGTTCCGTGCTTTATTGTATCCAAGTGCAGTGGCTTCTTTTTTTGATGCAAGCGTTTTTCTTGGAACCACCTTATAATTTAAACCAGTCTCATCGCAGTTGTACAACTGCTCCCCAGAAATTCCCTCTTTTCAATAAGCTTAAGAAGATAGTCTCTGAATAAAGGTACAGCTTCTTTGTCAGTAGATAAAGCCTCCCCACTTATGTTAATCTGGCGAATACTGAATCATTTATTCCACTGATCTAACCATCCATCAATGACAGTAAATTCTGAATCTTCTCCTTCTATTTGTTGCTTAAATTGCAATGTTTTTTCCTGCAATATCGGCCCAGTAACAGGCAAGCCTTTTCCTCTTAAGTGTTCATGCCACAAAAATAAAGCTTCCTCAACTTCTTTATGCTTACCTTTCAGCATGGTTTTCTTACTTTCATTCCACTTCCACTAGCTTAGGCAGCACACCACTTTCCAATTTCTGCTTGATTTTTCTTCCAGTCAACAATTGTACTTTTTGCAACTCCTAACTCCAAAGCAATAGTTTTTGCCGTTACCCCAGAGTTCAGTCATTTTATAACACATAGTTTCTCCTCCATAGTCACTACAACCTTTTTTCGTTTTTCACCAATTTTGTAATCTTCAATAAAAAAAACAATGGAGCACACCAAAAAACAATTTACGAATGTAACTAGGAACAGTGGCAAACATTTATTCCGCACTTGTTGACATCTGATACAAACTGACGAAACAAAGAGCAAGTAGTAGGGCAGGGGGGAATCCGTGCTTTTCATGTTGCAACTTGTGTTTTGCACAGCATGTAGGTTAAAAAATATGCCAGATTGTACAGAGGCTGAATAGTCATGAGCCGGATAGTCGAGAGTCTACTGTATAGCTTTTTTCCAACCACTTTCTGAAATATAAGCAATAATACTGTTGGTGAGGTTTTTAATATCATCTGCAGTCTGATCGACATTGACTCTTGCTACTTGTCCCTTCACCATGTACAACATGTACTCAATGGCATTCAGGTTGCAGTGGCATGGAGATAATCTTATCACTTCCTGTCCATTTTCTTTAAATGTCATATCTATTTTATACATTGGTGATGGCTTTCGGAAACAAATTGTATCTAATAAATTGCTTTTTATCATATCTTCTGAAAAATGTATTCCCATTTTTCTTACCCACTCCAGGATTTCCCCTTTTTGAGAAGCGGTAGTTGGCAGTTTGTTTTCTTGCATACTGTGGGATGGTGCATAGTCCATAACCACTAAAGATTTCTCTGGAAGGTTTGGCAACAGTTTTTCTTTAACTCACCATGATACATTTTTAAAGCTCATCTTGTGGTTGTAGTCTCCACTTGTAGTTTGGGATTTAAACATAAGTAAGGCTTTAGGAATGAAACCTGTATGAACAATGATCCAGCATTTAACAGTATTATTAGTTTTTAAAACTCCACTAGTTACAGGATCCTGCCAACCACTTGTTTACTGTGTAAGTGGGATGAATGAAAATCATATTGAAAAAAATAACAGGTCGCTTATTGTCACAGTTGCCATTTGTTCTAATCCTTCGTAGGTATCTTGCTTGATATGCAACTGGTCCGGTTCTCTTCACCAATAAGCTTCTTTTATTTTTATACTTTTTAAATCAGAATCCAAGTTTTTGTATAGTTCTGTGTAAAGTTTCTTTGCCTCCCTTAAAATTTATATCACTTTGTAATTCAAAAAGAAGTGATTGTAATGTAAGGACATGATTTTTAATATTGTTAAGATTCTATATCGTATGATGGACTCCACATAAATCAAAATTATCTAAAACAATTCTTGTATTCTCCTGCCGTGTCTTTCCAGGAGTGTTCAGTTTCCTCCAAACTGATTTTGACCCTTCTACATCTTTCCTTATCTTACAAATTGTGGTCTCTGACTTTACTGTTGCAGCCACTGCTTGCTTTGTCCTTTCCTTTTTACTTGTCGTCTCCTCTTTCTGTAGTTACTGAACTTTAATTTAGGAGCTGATTATAAACTGTTGTTTAACTATTGTATTGTCATGCTCTACGCTGTTTTAAATTTAATATGTCAAGTGGTTGTGTTAAAAGTCTGGAAATTATATTGCATAAAAAGTTTGAGTTGAAAAACTTTTATCGGATTTACAAATTTATTCACAAAATACGCGAATAAATACGAGGGGTGTTTTTTAAGTAAGTACTGTTTTGATACTAAAAATAACAAGTAATATTTTTTGAACAATTTAATTTTTACATGAAAGCCAGAACATTAAACTATTTTTCAACATAGTTTCCACCTATATTGAGGCACTTGTTGTATCGTGTGATCAGCTTCTGTATTCCGTCTTCATATAAATCAGCTGCCTGAGAAGATAACCATTGCTGCACGGCTATTTTGACATCGTCATCGTCGTCGTAGTGCTGGTGGTCACCAAGGTGCCACTTTAAATGGAGGAACAAGTTTTGGGCGCGAGGTCTGGACTGTAGGGGGAATGATCCAGTTTTTCCCAGCCAAATGACGTAATCAGATCTTGGGTGTGTTAAGTATCATGTGGCCAAGCATTGTCCGTGAAACAGTATGATTCCCCTACTGAGCATGTTTTGTTTTGGATTGCGTGACGCAGTTTATTCAGGGTCTCCAGTATGTCACAGCATTTATCGTTTCACCCCGAGGCAAAAAATCAACAAGCAATACCCCCTGCCTGTCCCTAAACACAGTACACATGATTTTCTGGGCTGAAATGGTTTGCTTGAACTTCACATTTTTGGGAGATGTTGAGTGCCTCCATTCCATGGGCTGCTGTTTTGATTCCGGTGTAATGTGAGACACCCATGTCTCGTCACCAGTGACAATTTGGCTTAAAAACAGATCACCTTCCTCACTGTACCTCGTGAGAATAGTCAGAGCACTGGTTAAACGTTTTGTTTTGTGCAACTTAGTCAGAATTTTTGGGACCCAGCATGAGCACAACTTCTGATAATTTAAGCGGTCTGTCATAATTTCATAGAGAACACTTCTTGAAACTTGAGAAAATTCATTAGACAGTGATGAAATCATAAACTGCCTATTCTCATGAACTTTTTTGTCAACTTTCTGCACCAGATCATCATTAATGACAGATGGTCGCCCACTCCGTGCCTCATTGTACACGTTTGTATGGCCTTCTTTAAATGCTCTAACCCACTTTCTCACCATGCCATCACTCATAGTATTTTCCCCATACACTTCACTTACCTGTCGATGAATATTGGCCACTTTCACGTCTCTTGCATTTAGGAAACAAATTACAGCCTGTATTTCACAATCAGCGGGACTTTCAATGGTATGAGGCATTTTAAACACGCACAGAAAAATGTGAGCAAAGACTTCTGCTCACATAATGGCGTCTGTAGCAAGCCAATAGATGCAGACAAGTGCACATGTGCAGAACGGCGACCGCTGCGTTGTAGCGGCGATATAGCAAAACGGTACTTACTTAAAAAACACGCCTTGTATTAATTACAGGCCTATCGCAAATCGACACTCATAATACTTATAACTACTGAACATATATTCAAATGACAAACTCTATGACATGAACATGTACAAATATTAGCCTATACTTGTATTACAAATCGACCCTCATGATGTTCACAGCTGGAAAACATACATTCAAATGAGAGACTTTTGAGTATGACTGTAGACTGCATGGTGGTGTGAGACTCGCTTGTGTGTTTGTCTCTGAACTCCCATAGTTCACAATTTTACCACATCCTTTGTTAATTTTGTCTAGTAATACAACCTCAATGCGAGTTCAGAGCTCTTGAATTTGGAATGTTTATCAGTTTTTGTGTTATCTTTGTGCCAGTTTTAAAGTTAACTAGAACAAAGTAGATTGTCTTCATAGGCCTTCCAACTAGTCTGGGCTATTCCAAAAAATTAGCCACCATTTTAGCTGATCATAAGACACCAGTGTGTGTATTATATATTTTTCATTCCAGTTTTACATTAACTTAAGACGGTATAATTCAAAATAGTATTTTTTGGAAAAAATGTTGTATTTTTCTGTGTCTGATACAGTTTCATATTTGTTGTTTATTGCAGAGATGTATCCCACTTATAACTTTATTAAAAAGCTCCTAAGCAAAAAACTTAAAGTTGATTATGAATAAATATTAAGCTAGCTTGCCATTAATTTTTGCCATGTGCTTGACTTTATGTTGTTTCCATACATATTAAATTTTATTAGTGAAATTTAATTAAGTGTATGTTGTATAATCATGCAAAATGCAAAATTTACCACTCTCTTATACCAAGACAAATGGTGTTTTCTGCAGCAGACAACTATGGAATATTGTCTACAACCTGGGCACTGATTCTGTAACATATTGTCATTACTGTGAACATGAAGCAAAAAAGGTCCTAATGAAGTAACTTCAATGTTTTCAGGTTATTTAAAAATATCCCACTGGAAGATATTACTGATGAATTAGTATTAGTAGATGTATTAGTAGGTCCTAGTTAGAATAAAAATAAAACTATGGTTCAGTTCTTACACAAATTAGTCCATATTCTTAAGCTTTTCAAGAGAGTTACACACATCTTTCCATCTTTCCACTCATACCTACCAAATGATCAGGAGATTTCTCTGACTGGAAAGAAGGTAATGTAGCATGGGATAGCATTATCCCTAAAGCTAGAAAATATGCATCTCCCTTTTTACTTCATATTATGAATTATGATGATTTCAGTAATATCTGACCAGTAAGTTTCCTAAACTGCTGCTTAAATTAAAGCAAGTCAGAATTTTAAGAGTGCTACAAGAAGTTGGGTTTTTGAGGCTTATGAGTTCAAATTATGGACCATGGGAAATTCATATTGAGGTACCGTATCTAAAGATCTGAGTACACAAGAGTTCAATCTTTCAGGTTTATAAAACATCTACCCAGGAATAAATTGTGCTAAAGCAAAGGATCTCACAAACTAATGCCATATTTAGAGGATCCAACCAATTGAGGATTCGACGTAAACATTTAGACTGCGGGATCTGAAGAACAACTGAAAATTTATAATTGAGGTTCCAGATGATGATAATAGTAATGGGTGTGATGAATGACCATTTTAATTTTATTTGAATTAACTTGTCCAGAGAATAAAAGCATTCAACACTATGAAATATTCTAATGTAATTAATTTTTTAAATGGTTTATTTGAATTATTGTATTTTCAGTATTTGTAATAAATAGGAAGAAAATTATAAGCCCCTGTTCATTTTTAGGTTTCTGAGTGTAAATAAAATTCATCAGAAACTTTTTAAAATATTTTAGTTACTTTGTTAAAATAGCACAAATTATAGTGTATTTACGAGGTGTATCCAAAAAATAAGTTTCCCTTATCAAGGAAAAATTTAAAGTCACTTCAAAAG
Organism: Magicicada septendecula; assembly: GCA_034769895.1. Classification (NCBI taxonomy): domain Eukaryota; kingdom Metazoa; phylum Arthropoda; class Insecta; order Hemiptera; family Cicadidae; genus Magicicada; species Magicicada septendecula. Next base: position 410,790,314 of record CM068368.1, on the reverse strand, counting down.
TGCAAAAATATTTATTTAACTTTGTACACAAGTACGTATTTTTCTATATAATTTCCATCCCTTTTCAAGCATTTCTGGTACCTAGGTAACAGTTTCTTTATTCCAGCTTCATACCAATCTGCCGCCAAATTCTGAAACCAATTATCTACCTCCTTTATCACTTCGTCGTCATTGGTGAAGTACTAACTGCCTAGATGATGTTTGAGCTCTGGAAACAGATGGAAGTCACTTGGAGCAAGTTCTGGATGCTCAAAAATCTCCCATTGGAAGTTGGCGAGAAACTTGCCTGTTGCACGAGCAGCATGTGGTCGGGCATTGTAGTGAAGGAGCAAAACTTTGCATGACAAAAGCCCCCGCCGTTTGTTCTGAATAGCGTGACAAAGTCTGGTCAGCATGTACAGTACCGCATTGCATTTATTGTTGCTCCACGTGACAGATAATCAATCAGCAATACTCCACGGCAGTCCCAAAAAACTGTGGCCATCACCTTTCCTGCCGACTCAATCACTTTGGCTTTTTGGGGAGCTTTCTCTCCTTTTTTTGCCACACCATACTCTGGCGCTTGCTTTCGGGAGTTGAATGGTGAATCCATGTTTTGTCACCAGTGACTATTCTTGTAAACAGGGCTTCACCCTCTTCTTTAAACAACTGCAAGAAAGATTGTGCAGCTGTTAAGCGACGCTGCTAATGGGTGTCAGACAATAAGTACAGCACCCATCTTGCACACACTTTTGAAAGTTGAAGGTTTTCAGCCAATATGTTGTGAAGAAAGGATCAGCTAATTTCAATATTTGGTGGCAGTAGAGTCATGATTTCATCGAATCAATGATGTCACGCACAGGAGCAATGGCGTTGGCTTGGCACAAAGTTGCTGGTCGGCCACTGCACTCATCATTGTGAACATTTTTCTCTGCCTTCAATAAACATTGTTCGCCAACGACAAACCATTTGTACAGACTTGACATCTTCACCATAAACACTGAATAACTGATGATGAATTTCCACGGCCAATTCATTTTTTGCAGTCAAAAAACGAATAACACTACTTATTTCACAACTGGCAGCAAAACGAAGTGGCGTCTCCATGGCGCTCGGCTTGCTACTAACGCTTGAGCAATTCATGGCCACCAGACGGGCTGCAAGCACTGCTACTACACCTAAACTAAAATTCTCTGTGTGCAGGAACTGCCTGAGTTGCTCATACTTGGATATAAAAATTAGGGAAACTTATTTTTTGGATAACCCTCATATAAGAAACATTAAGAACACAATATAGACACAGAATATAATTTGAGTAAAAAAAAAATGCTTAAGATTTTGAAAATTCTGCCAAAATGATTAAGTACAAATTTTAATTATTTTTGAGTGAAAAGTTTGCAAAGATATACAAGAAAATGCTCAAGAAATATATCTGACCATAATATCTACTTGTAAAAAAATACTGAGATAGTTTTACCGAAAAACAAATATCAGATGCAATTTTTTGTGTTTCCTGAAAAACTAATTGCTTCTTGGACTAAACCAGTTTTTTTCTATCAACCTCTCAGTCATGTAAGTACAGTTGCTGGCACAATCTGGAGACTAGATCAAAGCCTGACCTTGACCTCTGTGCAGGCTTGGTATGCACTGGCCTAGTCGAGAAATGTTTAGAGAGACAATCTCGTATTTTCAAGAGCATTATGTAATTGTTTTTCATCTTAATGAACATAGCAATATTCTCATTATATTTTGATTCTTATTCTGTTTACAGACACACAGAAGTATGTAGTGACATTCACCACAAGTCAGTCGTACATTGAAGTACCTGGATGGAGAAAAGGTGACATTGCCTTCAGCTTTCGAACAACTGCAGATAAAGCGATACTTCTTTACCAACCACCTATCAGATGGAATTATCCATCTTTCATGGTTGTACTCACTAGTGGTAAATATTCAACTTTTATAATTTATACCAGAATCTGCATGGATTAAAATTATTAAATACAACAATTTCTTCTAGTTAAAAATTTGTTGTTGTTCCACATTTGATCATTTCACCCACTTTTATCACTTCATCCAGATCACCTTAGATTATGATCTAAGGATTATTACTTCATCCTGCATCCATATTCTCCAAACAAGATAGCTGTTCAAAGCAGATATAACACAATTTAAAGAAAGTACAGGGAAAAGATCTGAAAGCAGGCCTGTAGAAGAATTAGCTTTCAGGAGGGGCAAAACATTTTCCAGATGGGCCATACATTTATATATTTTCGATTTTGCATATAAACTATTTGGAATTCTTTCATTTCTGATGATGATGATAATGATGATGATGATGCAGCTTTGACCCATGAAATAAAAAGCTGTTTTATCCATGAGATACAAATAAGTCTAACTTCCAGACAATATAAATTGTATTTCTGTTATATATTCTGTTATAAACTGAATGATAGTGTGAGGAGTTACAATTCCACATTTGAAATAATTCAGTAGTTCAATGCCACTCTTATTCTTTAATTTAATTTTATTGTCATCCTAGGATAGACCAGTGGCGGCTGGTGGTTCCACATTTTCGGTGGTTGCAGATGTCGGTTGAAATGGGGGGGGGGGGAGATTAAAAAAACACATTAAACAAAAGGCAGACCTACTACATATTTATGTGCATCATACATAGTGCTGTCGTATGGGGAAAAATAGAAAATTACTGTTTTCCAATTGTTTGAGCAATTAATTTGTGGGAAATTCCAAGTAAGTTGGGATGAGACAGTTCATCTAACAAGCATGAAGCAAACGACTGAGCATTCTGTTTAAGAGGAGCAGTGAAACCCAAGAATCTTCAACCGGTTTACCTTTTATTATATAACGATACACTATTTTCACGATATTAATTGATGACTCGTTGGGCACTTGGTGAAAAATATTAATACAAAGGTTTTTAAAAATATATAAACACTTGGTAAGTTTCACAAATTTTATTTTTTGTTACATTTCATTTAACAAATTATATTCCGTTTATAACTGATAGGATTAATAATAGGTTAAAAAACTATGGTCTTAACATGGTATCAGTAAACAAACATAATCTTTTTTCACTACTAGTCAATAATAAAGAAAAAACAAACACACTGGAGAAAAATGGAGTTTATGAAATACACTGTGCAGAATGTGATGCTAGTTATATCGGACAATGTGGCCGTGCTCTGAAACATCGCATTTCTGAACATACGATGGCGATTTTAACCAATACAGCCAATACAGGTTGTTAAACTTTGTACCTTTTAATATCTGCAATGTAACGGCATGCGCGTGCAGTGACGTCATCCCCCCCCCGCTAAACTGCTTTTTGGGGTCATTATTCTATTATTATGCACTGTCAATTATTATGTCTATCTTATTCTCATATTATTATGTATTACTATGTCTTGACATTTATGATGCCCTATTCATATAATAACTTAAACCGCAAAATCGCCCAATTTTGTGCGGGCAGTATGTTAAACTTTGTACCTTTTAATATCTGCAATGTAACGGCATGCGCGTGCAGTGACGTCATCCCCCCCCCTTTAAACTGCTGCCAGCGTGTCCCGCACACTCGCAGCAGTCTGTTTTAGTTAACTGTTAAACTCCGAATGGGCAACAAGCCTTCATTCGCCATGGCTATGTAATTATTTCAATTCGGAATATTCCACTTCAAATTATTATTATGATCTTCAGTGCTTAATTCATTAATACTTAGGCAATTTCAGCTTCAATTTATTATTATGACTTTCAATATTTAATTTAATTCTACTTCTCAGGCAATGTATGCCGCGCTACTGCACGTGCCATGCAATCATTTTCATAGAAACTTTAATAAACAGTTAATTCAAAGAAAAAATATAGTCCACTACTTTATTTCACATCATACCAGCCAACTCATCACCTAACGTTGTAAGACCAACTCAAGATTATTTCGAGAGTGTTGAAGACATAACATTTGGTCCTCCGGGCCGGATAAGATTCTGTAAATTATAGATAAATAAATCACCTTATATCCGTCGTGTGACTTCGTTACGTCGATTAAAATGACGCGTTTCGGAACATCTGCTCCATCATCAGATTAAATCGCTCTATTGAGGTCGTTAACAGTTAAAATCACATGTTACACATAATTGTCCACTATGTAATTCACTCGCTTTCTAAGTGGTGCGTACCACGACGCAGCCGATCGGACACTCAATTACATAGTGGACAATTATGTGTACCATGTGATTTTAACTGTTAACGACCTCAATAGAGCGATTTAATCTGATGATGGAGCAGATGTTCCGAAACGCGTCATTTTAATGGACGTAACGAAGTCACACGACGGATATAAGGTGATTTATTTATCTATAATTTACTATTCATACGTGACTTGGATACCAAGAACTAATATGCATTTTAAATAAGAATCTGATCTATATTTCATTTAATGGGCCCAAACAACATTTTGTTCAAGCCCAAATCTTCTCAAATGTAAGATTAATGGCCGTGAGCATACACTCATTACTTCAAAAAAAAAAAAAAAACTTCATACTTGGCCATACAAGATTCTACAGAACATCATCTATAAGACAGCAAGATATTACAATTCATCGTCACTTGCCATACATCAGTGAAAATTAGAACTTCAAGCCTGAACAGAGAACTACAGCTTCAAGCATCACCCGACAAGCGGAAACAAGACCTGCGCCACCAATCCAAGGCCTGCCGGACAGGATCGCCAAGGAAACAACAGTCAACGGGCCATCTTAAACCTGCCGACGACTCTCATAATCCAAGTGACTATGTACTTGTATTTCTTCTAGTTTTTCACTTATATAATTTTATGTACAGTAAAAATCAGTAATATTTACAAAATAATTTTTATATAAACAGAAATTAGTTTCAAATGACCATAGACCTGTATTTTCACATAAATTTTCACTTATACAATTTTACAAGAATTCAGTCAGAAACTTAAATAATGTGATGAAGCTTTACATCATCATGTATATTTTTACTTTAAATGAGTCATATTTTCAAATAATTTTCATATAACTATTTTTTAAAAAATAAGTATACCTATTATAATAAGGAATTAGATTAAGTTATATACCGATCACTGGCTGCCGCATTATATCATAATTGGATAAAGTACGCAAATTGCATTAATTGTTCACCTGTTCTGTATTTATTTATCTGTTTTGGATCACAGCTTGCAGTTCAATCATGGTTGATGTGAAAGCTTTAATTAAAAAACGTGGCACAATTAAGGCTTCTATATCCCGTATAAACACCTTCGCGGACAATTTCAATCCTGAATTAAATGATCACCATGCTTTAAAAATTAAACTTCATCACTTGATGGAGTTGTCCGCGAAGTATGATGAAATTCAGACCCAAATTGAGGCTGATGAATCTGATTTCACATCGGTAAGTGACAGGGTTCAGACAGAGGATGATCTCTGTACTATTGAGTGTAAGCTGCACAATTTATTAGAACGTGTAGAAGAGGTGAACAAAAAACCATTAAATCAAGCGGAAGTTACACCAATTAAAACATCCCCTATTCAGTTAGAGCCAATTAAATTGCCCTGCTTCTCAGGCAACGTTATTGATTGGCAGCATTATTACAATATGTTCTTGGAGTTAGTACACGTCAGAACTGACCTGACGGACATCCAGAAATTACATTATTTACATTCTTCACTAAGGGACGAGGCTTTAAATGTAATAAAGTCTCTCCCAATCACCCATGATAATTATGCGGTAGCCATTGAGCTATTGAAGGCCAGGTATGATAGTAAATTAATTGTCTCAGCGTATCATATAGGGAATGTCTTGGGCATGAAGGCCATTCAGCAAGAGTCCATGGTTGGTTTTTCAAAATTTATTGACGAAATCACCGCAAATATAAACACTTTGAATTCATTGAGTTTACCTATAAATACTTTTGAAATTATTTTTGTTCAATATTTAACGCAGAAACTCGATAACCAGACTATGGAAGGAAAGTCTATCCGACGAGCGATTCCCTAATTTCAACAATTTTATTAAATTTTTAAACGGTAGAAGGCAATTAATGCAAAACTTCGGCGCCTCAACCAGTTCAGCAAACAGAATACAAGTTAGCGATAAGATTCCCTATCGCAAGGTTATTAAACCCGTTGAGCTCACTAGGTCAACTTTTCATACTCATATCAACAATAACATTTGTCAGCTGTGTCGCCGCGGTAAACATAGACTCTCTGAATGCCCACAATTCGTGGCTATATCTCCCTTTGAGCGAAAAAACATATATTACTCAAATACAAACTTTGCTTAAATTGCATGCGTCCAGGCCATGAGCCCTCACACTGTCCTTCCAAATTTTCTTGTAGGACATGTTCTAAACGACATCATACAATGATCCACATATCAGGCAGTAACCCTTCAAGCACAGGCAACAATCAATTTTCCCTCAAATTACAAACAAACAAATCTATTCTATTATCCACCACGGTCTGCATGACTATGGACCAAGCCGGTAGGAAGCATCCAGTAAGGGTTTTAATGGATTCAGGATCTCAAGCAAACTTCTGTACCATGAGTTTTGCGCACCCCTAGGGTCTAAAATTAACCAAGTCTCAATTACCCATCACTGGTATAAACAATTCTTTATGTCAAGCTGACTTTAGTACAAGGGTAAGGCTGAATTCTCGTTACAAGGATTTCAATCTGAACGTGCATTGCGCGGTGCTTCCCAGTATTACGAATAATCTCCCTGCAGAATCGTTTGATATTTCATCCCTAAATATACCAAAAAACATATTCCTAGCTGACCCACAACTGAACTTTTCTTCACAAATCGACATATTACTTGGTGCCCAGTACTATTTACAATTGATTGAACCAATCAAATTCATCCGCAGCCCACATTTTCCCATAATACAGGAGACAAAATTGGGATTCATCCTCGCTGGCAACCTGCCTTTTAATGTCGACATGACAAAACCTGTTTCATCATTTATAGCGTGCGAAGATAACAATGCCATTTCATCGCAATTAAAAGACTTCTGGCAATTGGAGGACATTGCAGTCCATACTCCCTCAGTTGAGGACTCAGAATGCGAAAGTCATTTTATCGCTAACACTTTCCGCAATAATAGTGGTAGATTTGTGGTGTCCCTACCTCGCAGGGTATACAACTCTCATTTGGGCGATTCTCTTCCCGGAGCTATTCGCAGATTTCAATCACTGGAACTTAAGTTCAAGCTGAACCCTGCTCTTCATGAAGACTATAGTAAATTCATGCAGGAATATTTAACTCTGGGTCACATGTCTTTGCTTGATTCTTACGATTTGTCAGTCAATAAGTCAGACACCTTCTACTTGCCGCACCATTCGGTTTTTAAGGGCTCTAGTATAACCACCAAATTGTGAGTTGTTTTCGACGGCTCTGCCAAAACGACAAATAATTTGTCCTTGAACGACACATTGATGGTTGGTCCCACGGTCCAGCAGGATCTTTTTTCGATTATGTCTTGGTTTAGGACGCACCGATACGTCCTCATTTCGGACACTGAAAAAAATGTACCGTCAAATTTTAGTCACTCCCAGGGATTCTAATTTGCAATGAATTGTTTGGCGCGACACCCCCTATAGGGAACTTCAACACTACGCCTTGAGGACAGTCACATATGGGACTGCAAGCGCTTCATTTCTGGCCACAAGATGCTTGGCACAAATAGCCCAAGAAAACAAAACTCAACACCCTATAGCCTGTTCTGCTATCGCAAATGATTTCTATGTGGACGATCTCATGACCGGCTCAGATAACCCACGCATCTTATCACAAATGAAGTCCGACATTACAAAGTTATTAAGCCAATACGGGTATACTTTGCACAAGTGGTTTTCCAATGATCAAACCATTATAACTTCACACACCAACACTTCCCTTGACTTTAACAAGAATCAAACTATACGTACTTTGGGTATTCAATGGGACATTAACGATGATAGTTTCATATATAGTTTTCAAAGAAATTTCGAAGTGGAGGTATTTAACTAGAGAAGGGTATTATCAGTGATCGCCGGAATTTACGACCCATTAGGACTTATTGGCCCGGTTACATTTTGGTGCAAGCATTTCATGCAGATACTGTGGTTAACCGGAACAAGTTGGGACGACCCCCTGTCAGACTCATTATCTAATCAATGGGTAGAGCTTTATGCTCAGCTGATATCAGACACTTATTTTAAGATTCCAAGATCTGTAAAGAATTTAAATAATTCCCAAATCATTTCATTTCAGCTCCATGGGTTTGCTGACACGTCAGTAAAGGATTACGCATGCTGCATTTATGTCCGTACGGTGTATTCAAACCACAGCATTTCATCAAACTTGTTATGCTCTAAATCTAGAGTCGCTCCCTTAAAGCAAGTAACATTACCCCGACTTGAACTTTGCGCCTGTCTCTTATTGGCTCAGTTGGTTTTTAAGGTTGTAAACGCTGTGAGTTATAAATTTGACGACTTGTATTTTTACTCCGACTCAATGATCGCCTTACACTGGATTCACCAGCAGTCTTCCAGATGGAAAGTATTTGTCTCCAACCGCGTTGTGGAGATACAGCGACTCACTGCAAAAGGTACCTGGCATCATGTCTCCTCACATGACAACCCTGCCGACATCCTATCGCGTGGTTGTCTACCCCGTTTTTTACACAGTCACCCACAATGGTGGTATGGTCCATCCTGGTTGTCCAATGAGTCATCATCATGGCCCACCAGTGCTTTCGATGCCCATTCACCCTGCACTCATCCCGATCTTGAGCAAGAACAACGTAAACAAGTCCAAACCACACTGGTTGCCGCTTCATTTACGCCTAATTACTTTGAAAACTACTCTTCGCTTTCAAAACTCCTTCGTGTATTTTCTTACTGCCTTCGATTCATTCGGAACCCTAGGCTTCCCATAGCTGATAGAAATACTTCTTTTTTAACTTCCCATGAGTTACATGGTACACTTTTGAATTTTATTCGCCAGTCCCAGCGATCGCACTTTAACATCGAAATCAAGGAACTTGAGGCACAACGCTCTATCCCTAATAATAGTAAAATTCTTTCACTTAACCCCTTTCTGGACAATACGGGAATATTGCGCGTGGGCGGACGCCTTCAGCACTCCCATCTTACCTATGATAGCAAACATCAAATCATACTCCACCCGCATTCTCATCTCAGTAAACTAATCATACTTCGTCTACTCCATACTGGGGTACAATTGACTCAGTACTCTCTACGGCAGAAATACTGGATAATTAATGATAAATCGTACATACGATCAGTAATACACAAATGCATTACTTGCTTTCGATTCCATGCTAGGGGCTCAAGCCAATTATTAGGACAACTGCCCTCTTCCCGAGTTACTCCTGCTAAGCCATTTTCTCAATGTGCAGTCGACTACGCCGGTCCTGTATTTATACGTCAGGGCGGGCAGCATTCCAAATCAATGTCAAAGGCTTATATTTCTCTATTTATATGCATGGCCACTAAGGCCATTCACCTTGAATTAGTTTCAGATCTCACATCAGACGCTTTCATAGCAGCTTTAAGACGTTTTATATCTCGAAGAGGCATCCCTTCACAGATATTTTCTGACAATGGTACAAATTTTCGTTGTGCTAGCAGCACACTTCACGACTTATACAAACTTCTCCAATCAAGCGAATTTGAACAGACTACCCAGGACTTTACCAGTGCCCAAGGAATCAAATGGTCCTTCATTCACCCGTCAGCACCTCATTTCGGTGGCCTGTGGGAGAATGGAGTCAAGAGTGTCAAGTTTCATTTGCGGCGCGTTGTCGGCAGAACCATTCTCACGTTTTAAGAGTATTACACCATTTTAACTCAAATAGAGTCCTGCCTCAACTCACGCCCCTTGTTCGCCATCTCAAATGACTCTAGGGATCCCGAGCTTTTGACTCCGGCTCACTTCTTGGTTGGTTCTCCACTCACTTCACTCCCGGTCCCTCACTATTCCGAGGTCAAAATTGGTCGTGTGGGTAGATGGCAGCTGCTGCAAAGATTCACCCACTCTAGGCCTATATGGAAGAGGTGGTCAAGGGATTATTTACACCAGTTGCAACAACGCAACAGATGGCGTCTCCAGTCAAAAAATTTGGCTCCCAGACAACTCGTCCTTATTTTGGAAGATAATTCCCCCCCCCTGCAGTGGAAACGCGGTGTAGTCACTCAGGTCCATTTGGGTCAGGATTCACTAGTGCGCGTAGCGGATGTTCGCACCGCAAACGGCATCCTACGTAGGCCCATTCACAAATTATGTCCACTTCCAGTGGCCTCAGATTAATTACATTAACGTTCATATGACATGTATCATTGATTTGAACTTTTAGCGCATTCTCGTGCTTCATGCCCGGGACATACCCCAGGCGATCGCATGCTTGCCATTTGTTATTATTATTATATTATTATTATGTCTTTGAATTATCATATTATTATGTATTATTGAATTTTTGGTGTCATTATTCTATCCTTATGTAATGTCAATCATTATGTATTTTGTATTATTATAGTATTATGTATTTTTTTTTTTTTTGTGTCATTATTCTATCATTATGTAATGTCAATCATTATGTATTTTGTATTATCATATTATTATGTATTATTGAATTTTTGGGGTCATTATTCTAGTATTATGCATGTCAATTATTATGCCTTTTTATTATTGTATTATTATGTATCCTTATCATATTATTATGTATTATTGAATTTTTGGGGTCATTATTCTATTATTATGCACTGTCAATTATTATGTCTATCTTATTCTCATATTATTATGTATTACTATGTCTTGACATTTATGGTGCCCTATTCATATAATAACTTAAACCGCAAAATCGCCCGATTTTGTGCGGGCAGTATGTTAAACTTTGTACCTTTTAATATCTGCAATGTAACGGCATGCGCGTGCAGAGACGTCATCCCCCCCCCACTAAACTGCTGCCAGCGTGTCCCGCACGCTCGCAGCAGTCTGTTTTTAGTTAACTGTTAAACTCTGAACGGGCATCAAGCCTTCATTCGCCACGGCTATGTAATTATTTCAATTCGGAATATTCCACTTCAAATTATTATTATGATCTTCAGTGCTTAATTCATTAATACTTAGGCAATTTCAGCTTCAATTTACTATTATGACTTTCAATATTTAATTTAATTCTACTTCTCAGGCAATGTATGCCGCGCTACTGCACGTGCCATGCAATCATTTTCATAGAAACTTTAATAAACAGTTAATTCAAAGACAAAATACACTCCACTACTTTATTTCACATCATACCAGCCAACTCATCACCTAACGTTGTAAGACCAACTCAAGATTATTTCGAGAGCGTCGAAGACGTAACACAGGTTTTGCAGATCATTGCTTACAACACAATCACTTCATAGATACAAAAAACATAACACTACTCCACAACATACAAAAAGGTAAAAAATGGATTTGTTAGAAATTCTAGAAATTAAAAAAGCAATAACAAATAACAAAAATTTAACAAATGAACAAACTGAATTCTGTGTATCCCCTTTATTAAAAGCTGTTATTTAGTTTAGTTAATTTTATGTTTTGCATTCAGATTATATTTAGTTCAGTTAATTTTATATTTTATATTCAAAGTATATCAGGTTTAGTTAATTTTATATTTTGCATTCAGAGTATATTTAGTTTATTTAATTTTATATTTTGCATTCAGATTGTATTTAGTTTTTACAGACACCTGACCTTCCTTTGGCTCCTGCACCCCCTCTCCATCTTAACACCCTCACAGATGTTCCAGTACACACCCTAAACAGACGCCGCCGCCACCACCTTTACTCACACATCCTGTGTTTAGGTTTGGTTTTTAATTCATTCATCTCTTTGACAATGGCTTAGGAAGTCGAAACAGTTGTCACAGTTAAATAAAATTTGTGAAACGTACCAAGTGTTTATATATTTTAAAAAATGATACACTATGACCATTTGAAAAACATTAGCAATCAACATCAGTGGGCTCATCAACAATTACAGCCAAATAATCCGCTCAATCTCAGAACTGAAACCAATTAAGCCTCGAAATACACCAGGATCTGATAAAGATTCAGTCTCATCATGACCCCGCAAAGCTAATTCAAAAGCTCCACAGAAGCGAATACAATTTATTATTATATTTAAGACATAACATTTGTTGCGTACTCTTTTGTTGTGTGAAACAATATTTTGTCTATATTCACTGCCCAGCTGCTGTGCTATATTAACTGTACCAAAAAGAGAAAACTCAAAATCATTCTTTATATGTACACTTGACGCCTGATGATTTCTTATTTTTTCGGCTAGATGATTAATATCTTTCTTTTTGAATTTTGTCCAGGGGTCCTCTCCTCCAAACAATAAACATGGAAAACAAAATAAAGAATTTCTTTCGTCAACACCACACAACTAGTTAGTATTTTCATTATATTATAGTTTAAATGATCGATTAAATTGTTATCCGCCTGATTTTACAATTTGATTTATTGTTAAGTCAATTTGTCGCTTTTGGCATCCTAGTCTATTGGTTCTTAACGCTATTCACTTTAAACTAATAAAACACACGTTGTTTAAAAGCACACAGCGACACTAAACAAAGAAAAAATAATACTTAACACGCAATTTAATTAATATAAAGTCGATTGACACCTTATTATCACAATCGCAGTTATACAAAATTATTACTATAATTTTAGAAATTCAAACATTGGGTAACGTTTACTGGTATTTCTGATACAGATGTGCTGTACTGCACAGCAGCGCTTGCGATGGTGGTTTGCAGTACTCCAATGCACCAGCTGAACCTATTTCCAACTGCCGTGTATTTCATCCCTACCACCGTTTTTGTCACTGTGCTGTATTCAAGTCGTATCACAATGATTGCATTTACTGGGTTGCAGAGCTCAAACAACCAGCAAACCAATTACTGGCAGAGTGCTTAACTTACTCGTCTGTGATGTGCTGCGTTAAATATTATATTTTGACATTTTCCCAGCTGTAGCAAAATAAGTTTATTTGAAAAATAACTGTGAAAAATAAGATTTTTTTAACATAAAAAACTGTGTTGTATCACTTAGTCTATATATATATATACACTGTTATGTTAGACCTATAAATACTGGTGGTTGTGCAACCTTACAACCTTAACTCCAGCTGCCCCTGGGATAGACTATGTCTATATGCATTAATTTTCCTTGTCTCTAATATTATTTGATAACCATGAGTTCTTCAATTGATAGCAATTTCATTCCTGTAAACAAAAAGGCCTGCTGTCAAAATTCATACATTATAACAAAATGCCACATGTTTTATTATAGAGTATGCCAGCCATTTAATCCTATACCAAGCAGCTAAAAAACAATAATTGTGTGTGTGTGTGTGTGTGTGTGTGTGTGTGATGAACCCCTGTTGTTTATGGTGTGGCGCAGTTATGTACAGAACATCATGGTATTAGGATGCAGGTCCATAACTCATGATAGGCAAACATGTAAAAACTTGCATGTCTGGGTTGGTCTGGCTTGACTACACACCTAGGGTGTAGCTCTATGGATTTCATAAGGATTCATACGCAGGAGTGCAGAGCCACATTAGCATAGACAATAGGTGCAGCTGCTGTGTCAGCCAGATCGATGCACTGCCATACCAAAGCAGATGCTTGCAAGGAGGTACTTGTACACCTCATGGTTTCCGATGTCTGGATAACAGAGCAGCCAAAGTGGCTTGAGCTGTTTCTATTCTGTCTGTTGCAGAAGCCTTGGCTAGCCAAGTGTGGGGAAGCCACTTCCAGGAGATTTCATCTGTCTTGTGCCAAGCAATGTCAGGTTTTATATGAAAAACAGCCTATTATAGATTGTCAAGTAGCATGCAATGGCAGTTTGTTGTCCGTACTGTTTAGCTGATGGATGTGTGAGATGGAGATTCTCCAGCCTTTGCAAAGAAATTAGTTGCCAGAGATCAGATGAGATTCTCCAGGAACATCATTCTTGTGGCCTTCATGTGGAACATCACTTCTGACATACCATGGGGCTCCAAGGAAGACCAGAACATACAGTTCTGGAATGCTGCCAGCCTATGGTAATTGATGGCCAAACAGACCACAAAGTAGGTGCCTTGTAAACGACTGCTGTCCATAAAAACAACAGATATAATGACATGTTAGTGTGGACAGTCACATGGCAGTTCACAAAAGGATAAGGAAAATTATCGTTCTATGCTTCAAGCCATTTTTATGTTATCACTCAGTGGCTCTTAAAATTGAGGTGCTGGTATAACCAAAGCTTTGACAAGTTGGTCTACTGGATGAGTCTCCCCTCCAAGGAGAGGAACTATCATGCAGAAGTGGACTTATGCATAAAGCAGATCTCTTTGGACTTCAGGTCATTTGTGTACACAAGTTATAGAAGGGCCAAGGACAAATCCTTAAGAAACATCTTGGCAACAGGGCAAACCATAGAGAATGCCTTATCAATGCTCACCCTAAATGTCCAAGAGACAAACACATAGAACAACAGTGGGACAGAGATTAGAGATTAAGACTGATTTTGGCACAGGCATTGCTATGTACAGATGGCAAGATCAAGTACTTAGCAGATGCCAAGACTGCTAGTACTTACACAAGATCAAGAGGATAGCCTTCAAGAGATCATGATAGAATGGGAACAGGAACTGAGAAGAAAAGGCTTGGAACTGAATGTCAAGAAGAGTAAAGTTATGCGTGTTGGAGGAAAGGAGAACAGCTCTTGAGAATTACATGTGATGGTGAATAGTTGGATCAAATTAAGGAATATGATTACTTGGGTGTCATTTTTAATATGGATGGGAGAATATATTAGGAAATATCAAATCGTGTGAGGAAAGCAAATGCTGTATATTAAACATAAACAACACACTTATAAAAAGGAAAGTAGGTAAGAAAGCAAAACTACAGGTATTTAAATCTATATACCTACCAACATTAATGTGTGTAGCAGAAAGTTTGACTATCCTTAACAAACACACAAGCAGAATGTCAGCAGAGATGTTCTCTCATACTGGAAACAAAAGAAATAAAGAAGTTGCTCAGCTTTATTAGAAGTAAAGCCAGAGGGTCAAAGACCAAGAGGAAGACCAAGGATGTTATACATTGAGAGCTTGGGACAGGACCATGGGAAGAGTTTACAGGAAATGGGCAGGATATAGATGGAGGTGATGGACAGAGACTCCCTACAACCTGACACTGTGTGGCAGAAGGGCCAGATAAAGAAGGAGGAGGAGGAGGAGGAGAAGAAGAAGAAGAAGAAGAAGAAGAAGAAGAAGAAGAAGAAGAAGAAGAAGAAGAAGAAGAAGAAGATGATGATGATGATGATGAAGAATAAGAAGAAGTAGAAGCTCGCCCTGATGGTTTGGTTGCTTAACCATATGATGTGTACAATGGATGTAGAGTACTGGTATAGAGTGGTATAGTAGCCCTTTATAGAGTGGTACTGGCCACATTGTACAGCAGCCCTGCGTGCCACACTTTATTGAAGAGGCTTCTCTCACATCCAACAGGAAAGGGCCTGTAGACTTATACCTGTTCGTGTTATGTGGTAGTTGGGTACCAGCCTTCACTAGCTGAAGAGTAATTGACTGCCTCTGCCAAAACCCAAACTGTTCCTCACAGATGATACCCTCAATCTGAGGCTGGATATGGGCCAACAGGAGTTGCTCAAATATCTTCGAGATTGCTGGCACGAGCAATATTGGATGGTATTTTCAATGAAGTATTGATGGCTTCTTGGGTTTTGGAATCATAATGCTTTTTGCAGTCTTCCACATGCATAATATGGGGAAGTAACTAAGCCTCTCCATGTTTGAAACTTTAGACCTACACCCCGAGGGTGAGGGCTTGGGGGTTTCAACCCACAGGGGTGTGCAGGACAAGCCTATACTGCCATCCCCAGTGGCTCTGGATTATGCCTTAATCACCTGACACCCATCGAATCATCGTTGGCCTGGGGGTGAACTGGTATTTTGGCTGGAATTGGGGCTGATTGAAGCTGGGCTAAGATGGGTGTCTCACAAACAGTAACCAGGGTATCGACGTCCCTGTCAAGTAGCCACACTAGGAAACCACCCCTGCTCCATTGGTCCTAGCCAAGATCATGTGCAGTGAAGCCTACTAGCACGAGGTAAATGCACGGGATGCACCTGCACTGGTGGGAGAGGACCGTGCAGGGAAATGCCATGTTGTTGGCTGAGCCCTGACAGGTGGGCCCTGGGCTATGGGCCAGGGATGGTCATGGGAGGGGTAATACCGCTGATTACCGGTAGCCTTTTCCTCTTTCCTCTTCCGAGAACCCCACCCTGGGATACACTGCCTTACGGGACGTGGGGCTATCCGATTTTCAGTGGTATCAGGACTGATATAATCGGGACAAAGCGTACATCCAGTATTGGGGGAGTGCAGCTCGAGTTTTCGAGTCTGTGCATAACCTGCACTGCAGGAGCCTGTTCCTGACTCAAGGCAAGTCCTCAAGACTCCCGCTGGGCAACATTGCGTATTGTGCAGACATTTGTGACTTCACATAATGCAGCAGCTAAGTCTGTTACTCTCCTCGCGTAGAGGAGAGGCTTGCGGACATATCCTGCGCACGGAGAGTGGGGATTTTCCCAGTTCCTTTCCCCAGCTGTTGTTAGTTTTTAGTGGGTATAACAGGATTGGTATAGGAGCTTGCCCCTGGGGAACGGATGGGTGGTTCGCCACTCACCTGGTATTACTTTAGACCTACAACATTTAAGACTACTTGCTTTGTATTCTGCTCAAGGATTATTGTCAAAAAGTAAACATATAACTTGTAAAAGCCACTTCAACTTTGTTAATTGCTTGATGTTGCATCAACTCACCACACTAATCGCAAAAAGTACATTACACTAGTCCTGTTCTTTGTTCAACAAACAATATACACAGTACAGCCTCGTTTAAAATAATGGCTACACTAGTGTTGGGCTATATGATCTATGTAATGTTGGTAATCCTATAGCGAGTCTTTAGAGACCACACGATTTCAAGCAGTAGAAACTCTGCGTTATTTCACTACTTAAATCAACAAGATTTTTAATTAATAGTTTTAATTTTTTCTGATTGATTCATTCAGATTAAAAAAAAATAAAATCGTGAATCCAGTTTGGCAAAGAATTTAAAAAAATGTGTTTGGTTTCGAAAAATGTATTCTAGGCCAGGCAGAGCCCATCCTGCTCACCCCTGGCTCATTCCTTGGAAGGTAACACAGATCTTCAATGATGACTGGATGAAGGAAATGCAGTAACCACATTTTTTATGGTTCAAAGTTCTGTGTATTAATAAGACTTGCAGGAAGGAAAATTATTGTAAAACTTCTTTTATACATTTTGCATTTATAAGCTTTTTACTTATTTTTCCCTGATGCCCCAACTAAATTCCTATATTTCTCATTTTGTTTTATTTTGGATATACATTTTTTATTTATTTATTTGTTTCTCACATTTATACACTCATATTGTTAAGTCCCTCCAGCAGGGCCGGGCCGGAACTAGCCCTCCTTTCACCCAGGGCAAGGGTATATTTCGGCGCCCTCTCCTCCCCCTCCTCGCCATACTCACTCCATTTAAAACTATTTAACAAAAAACAAAAGCATATACTTTCCTGTACTTAAGTCAATGCTATTAATTACAGCTTCTAGCTTTACTCATCAACACACTACACTATAGTGCAAACAGATCAAGTGAAATTCAGTTGTGAAATTACAGCACTCCTCTATTGTATTTTGTGTAATAATTTTTAACGGAATCTAAAAAGTAAAAGGTTTTTTCTTCATTTATTAATCTGAAATTACAGAAGTGGGTAACACATTAAGAAATGAGACATTCAGTTAAACTTCAAATCATTCTTAAGTTTATTTGGTATTTTGGTTATAAATTGGTACAGTATTCATGTAGTACTTTACTATTTCAATTTGGAACACATTGAAAACAAATTAGATTTTTACATGAGTTTTGGGTACTAAATTTACTAACAGTCCTTATTCATTCTTGAATCTAAATAAATCAAATTGTCACTTTTCGAGCTTTTTTGGCAGCAAAGGTGTTAATAATGTCATCAAAAGAAATAGATGATGTTCTCTGGTGCTCGATAGAAATGATGCTCAAGTTAGAGAGTCTGTCTTGTTCCATTGTGCTCCTCAAGTAGTTTTTGACTATTTTCAATTTACTGAAGCTTCTTTCGGCTGAAGCAACTGTAACTGGTAAAGTTAGAAAAATCTTCAATGCCGTAGTCAAGTTTGGATAAGCATCTTGAAGCCCATGTTTATAAATAATCTGGAGCATTGCCTTTGCATGTGCCATTTTTAATCCGTCGTCAATTTCCATCGCATAGTGCTTGAAGCTTTCTACTTCGTGAAAAAGTTCTTCTTTGTTCTTCTTTTGTAGGAATCCACGACTTTTTCAGCTTCTAACCTTAGCTCTGCAACACTCATTTTATTCATTATTTTTCCATTCAGGAAACTAAATTTAAAGTTTACTTCTTCCAGAGCTTTAAATCGGACATTCATGTCGTTTAAAATGCTGTCAAATATTCCCCTCAATCCCACTTTAAAAAAGTCTCTTGTGATAATCCACTGATCTCATCTTCACACCTCTCGTCAAACATTTTCTTTTTTTTCTTTTCCGTTTTTCCTCAAATTCTTGAGGGACATCAAGGCTTTCAGCTATTCTTCTGGCTTCCGAAATAGTATCTTCTGGTGCATTGCTCCTTATTGATTCTAAATCTGTTATTAAGCCCTTGATGTGTCTCACAGCTGTGTCTACGGTGACATCATCCCTTTGTAGGTATTTATTTACGCGATCAATTTTTTGCAGCATTTTGCTCCAGAAGCGGGTTAGGACAATAAATTCAAATTTGCACATGTTTTGTGCCAAACATCTAGCTTCCGCTTTTGTTTCAGCGTTACAGAGCGAACTTTCGACCAATTCCTCTAAAGCATAATTCAAATCGTTTAAAAATGCTTATGAAAAACATCCACCGACTCCTTCCTTGCTGACCATCTGGTCTTACTCAGAGATTTTAAGGAAATCGGCACATGCTTCTTTAAAACTTCCCATCTTGAAGTAGCAGATGAGAAAAAAACAAACAGATGATTTACTATGCCAAAAACAGATTGGGCTTATGGAGAGAGCTCAGCAGCATGCACACCAACTAAATTTAATGAATGAGCTGAGCATGGTACAAAACATGCCAGCTTATTTTCTGTTAGAATTCTAGTTTGAACTCCCTTATAGATGCCGGCCATGTTAGCTCCATTGTCGTAAGACTGGCCTCTGCAATTTTTGATGTCAAATCCATCATTTTCTAATTTTTTAAAAACTTCTTCCGATATTCCTAACCCCGTTTTGTCACGGATAATAAAAAAATCTATAAAACTCTCTGTTATTTCAGGCCCAGTTTCAGTCATTTTCACATACCGAACAATTTGGGTCATCTGTTCTTTGTGGCTTATATTGGGAGTAGCATCAAATATAATTGAAAAATATCTGGCATCTTTCACATCTTTGAGAATATCTTCTCTTACTTTGCTGCTAATTAACGTGAGAAATTCATTTTGAATCTTGTGGGAAAAATACCCAATCTGACCTTTTCTATGGCAATTGATATGATCACGTAATCAGCATTGTAATGGGAAATCAAATCGATTGTGTTTAAAAACCTCCCACTTCTTGGATCACCAAAATTATCTAGCTCAGATGATCCTCTTAATGGCCCTCCTTGTTTTGCTAAAAAAAACTATTGCGTCAATGATACAGCGAAGCACTTGTCGCCAGTGAGTTTCTTCTCTTGCTATATGTTCCTGTAGTTCTTTATCTATTCCTCCCTTTTTCATTGACGTTTCAAGTGATTTCCAAGAACAAAAACAACGCTTGTGATTTTGCGAATTTTCATGATCTGGAATTCTTTCACTCACCTTTTTCCATTGGGTGAAACCCTCTTCTTTAGCTAAAAATGACAAGCTAGTTGTAGATTCTTTAAAAGTTTGTGAAAATAGCCTACATGGGATGCAAAATAGTGCATTTTTAATCTTGCTATGACCTAGCCAGGATCTTTTTACTTGCTCTCCATTAGGCAACAGTTTGAAAAACCAGTCCTTTGTGAGGCTACGGCCCTCCCTCATACTTTTACTTAGATCTAGCTCTTGTTCATTATCTTTATCTAACCTCATTTTCATTATGTAACATCTCTGATGATCAGATATTGTACTTGGCCATGACCCTGGGTCATTAATATCAAAATCTAACTGTGAGTCCTGAAGCTCTTTGTTTCTATAAATTTTTGAGCTATTATCTATCATGCTCGAAACTGCAGAATCGTCTGTTTTACTGAGAGCTAGCTGTTCAGCGATTTCTATATCTTTAGCAGTACTTACAGTATCAGTGTTCGTGGCTTCCATATGTACATAGTTAGACTGGTCGGCCTCAACTGGATGTTCTTCTCCTTGTGAACCTTCTTCGTCTCGTTGTTGGCAGCTTACCTCACCTAAAAGTTAGAACCGTTTATTGGTCATTATTAGGTAATAGGTTTTTTAATCAGTTTTATTGGATCCAAAAGATACGAAAATAAAAATAAAAATAAAAAAATAAAAATTGTGAGAAAAAATCTTCTTGTTTTTATTGAAAACATCTCACAACATCGCCCTCGACAACATGGGTTGTACCATTATACCTATCATCAACTTAACTATGAATCTAGATTTACGAAGAGGACAAATCTTGGCAAGGTCTCTATGGGTTGTAACGTGGGAGAAAGAAGAGAAGCTAAGCTTAACTAAATATTGGAGCCATGGGCGCACCCAAGGGGGAGGTTTGGGTGCTCGAGCCCCACCTCCTTCTCCTTTAAGAGTATACAAAAAATTTCGGTAAAGAGGCTAAGTTAGATCGAGTTGAAATACCTTAGAAAAGGAATAAATCAGGAGTGCTCTAAAAGCCTTAAATCCTCCGATTCGCGTCTAGTTTTCTGGGGGAGGGATAAATTGGAATTAGTTGAATTCCGCTCTAGAAAACCCCAAAAATGCCCAATTTGCATACAATTTTCAAAATTATTCTAGTAAAAGGCTAAATTACAAGAAGTGCTCCAGAAAGCTTTAATGCTCCCCAATTTGCATCTAATTTTCTTGATTGGGTTAAATTCTAATCCAGAACAGCGGCGCAGCAAGGGGGGGTTGGGGGGTCAACCCCCACCCTCAGAGAAATTAAAAAATATATTTTTTCATGTTGAATGGGCTACATAATAAATAATTTAAAAAAGTTTAAGAAGTTCTCATATCAAAACATGCTGACAGTGGACTAAGGAGTATTAATGTCAATTCCATGACCGTAAACTGCGACTTTGCAAGTTCACTCGATGAGTGTTTACTGCCGCTATGTGTAGAATGTAGGAAAATACGCAAATTATTGGGAATGTTTGTAAGCGATCGGCTGACTTCGGCCGTGAGGCGCGCAATAGTGGTGGGGTTTGGGGGATTGGGTGAGTTTCAGTGTTTCCACAAAGAGTATCTCAAATCCCCCCCCAGGAGAAATTCCTGGCTGCGCGGTTGATCCAGAAAGCCCAAAAAATGCCCTGGGAAAACAAAATTATATAACGAGCTGAATTCTTCTTTAAAGATCCCCTAAACTCCCCAACTGTTTACGATTTTTAAATCTATTCTAAGAATGAGTTAAATTACGAGCTGAATTTCACTGCAGAAAACCTCGAAAACTTCCAATTTCCATCCAATTTTCAAAACTTTTCCTCCCCCCCCTGGCCAGTAAACTATCTCAAAATTAGTTGATACGCCCCTGGGTGGAGCGATATATGAACAATAAGGAATTGGAGTTGTCTGTTAATTTTCCCGTAAACAGTTTTGTCATGATAAAAGGCAAACATTTTTAACATTTCAAAGCCTAGCATCAACAATTAATGTTATAAATTGAACTAATTTTTAAAAATTCAAAAAATACTGGGCTTACCTTTTTCTGTCAACCACGACGACATAAATGATGATAATCTGTTTTCATTGTGATGCCGCTCCTTGGTTTTTTCCTGTATTGTGCTCCAGAAGGTTTCCTTGACATTTTTGTTGTGTTGAGTGACTAATTCGGCTAATGGTACCAAGAAATATAAAGAAAATTAATCTAATTATTCGTATTTATTACAAAAATATCAGCAATGGAACGATTTCACTACTTGCACATTGCACGTAAATGATAAACTGAACTACTGAACAGTGGTTTCCTTGGCAACTTTGGCACAATCTTTTCTTTTCCCTCCAAAAATTTATCTGCATTAAACCGCAACGAGCCGGAAGTAGCCGAACACGCTCGAGCACTTACGAAGATCGGTTGTAACTTGTATATGGCCGATTGAAACCGGGCGGGGATAATTCTCAATCAATAATGAATTCTTAACATCTATGTGATATGATTACTGCTTTTTAAATTACATCAAATTAAATAAAAATAAAATTGAAGACGTTAAAAACTAAATCGCACAAATAATGCTTTATTATTTGAAAAATTGTAACATATAGACGATATAGAAAATAATTTTACTATTTCTTCGCTTTTTCGGCGCCCCGTGTCTGGGCTGGCGCCTTCGGCACCCCCTCCAAGCCGGCGCCCGGGGCACATGCCCCGTCTGCCCCCCCCCTAGTTCCGGCCCCGCCCTCCAGTTACAAAACTCATTTATATGTTTGTTAAATATTAATGCTCATTAACATCTTGTATGCACAAAGATGAATATCTGAGCACAAACATATTTGGCACAGACTAAACTTTTCCAGGAAACCATCACTCAGTGCTAGTTTGGTGCATTAGCTTTAGCAGTGTCCTTGAAACCAGCTTAGAATGCAAGAAATTTTGTTTACTTTTCATTAAGCATCATAGGCATCAGTATGTCACTATTTGAAGGGGCATTAACATAGAAAATCTGAAAATGTTTCAAAAGTTTATTTTTTATGTTTTTGAATTAATAATAGTTCACAGAATATGTATGCAAATTTTTTTCACAAAATCCAAGTTTTACGCTGTCTTTGAGGCATTTAAATTTTAAAGTACTATGCGTTTAAATATATGGGCCAGAGAGCCTCACACACTTTTACAGGTCTTGATATTTTATGCTTGTGAATCAAAACATGGTTTGAGGTACATCAAGTTTATTGGTGATGGTGACAGCAGAGCCTACAAAGCTGTTATTGAAATGAAGCCACATGGGAACAAAGAAATAACAAAATTAGAGTGCATTGGACATATCCAGAAAAGGATGGGTAGTACGCTAAGAAAATTAAAAAATGATTTGAAGGGAAAAAACTTGATAATGGCAGGGGCTTATCAGGAAAAGGTCATCTTACTGACAAACAGATAGATTTTCTGCAATTATTATGGAAAAGCAATCAGGGATAATGTTAATAATTTCGATAACATGAAGAAAGCATTATGGGCCACTTTCCTGCATAAAGCTTCATCCGATAATCACCTGCAACATTTCTTGTGTCCCAAAGGAGAAAATACATGGTGTCAATAAAAGAAGAGGAAACCTAATACAAACACAAAAATGTACTTCCATTAGCAATAATTGAAGCCATAAAACCCATTTATAAAGTCTTTCCAGTCCGGAGCATCTTAAAAAGTGTTTGGATGGAAAAACTAAAAGTGTTGAATGCAATGGTTTGGGAGCGATGCCCCAAGACACATTTTGCATCCAGATCTATTGTTTAAACAGCTGTAAAAGATGCAGTAGCGTGTTTCAATGATGGCAGTATTACAAGGAGTAAAGTGCTAAGCAAATTGAGAATAATTGTTCCTGGATCTTGGTGTGTGACCACACTGCAGAAGCTCGATAAAGCCAGGATTCAGCAAGCAGACTTCAAGGCTAAAAGCAGAGTCCAACAAGAAAGAAGGCTTAAAAGAAGAGCAGCTAAGAGCAAACATGATGAAGAAAAACAAAAGGAAGCTGATTATGGAGAAGGGGAGCACTAACATTACAATAAAACAGTTCAGAAAACAGAACTATGTTACAATTATGCAGCATTTCTGTTTTCTGCCATTTTCCACAAACTTCATTTTTATTAATTCAATGTACCTTTCCTCATAAACTATTCAACCTAATGACATGAAATTTTTTGTGGTTCATTTTCATACATGTTAAAACAATCTGAATCATTTAGAAATCTTGTTGATTCATCCTCTTCGTTCACTTTTTTAAATATTATTATATATATAAACTTTCACATATGAACTTACTTTGGTTATTACTTCCCCATACGTTTCAAGGTGATGTGCCTCTTCCTCAGTGGGAGTAAATACTGAATGTCATTTTACAGAATAACGGTTATGGACTATAGGTGTGTGTGGTGGGGGTTGATGGTGGGAGGGAATTGGCGCTGAGGTTCAAATTGTGTGTTTGGATCAGTGTATCGAATAGTGTATGTGATCTATAATGTAATTGTTCGTTTAATATGTTGTTTGGTTGTACTGCATGATATCTGTATAGCTGAACAATTCGAAATATACAGATATCATGCAGTACAACCAAACAACATATTAAACGAACAATTACATTATAGATCACATACACTATTCGATACACTGATCCAAACACACAATTTGAACCTCAGCGCCAATTCCCTCCCACCATCAACCCCCACCACACACACCTATAGTCCATAACCGTTATTCTGTAAAATGACATTCAGTATTTACTCTCATTTAGAAATGTCTTATTGAGTCACATATTTATTTAAAAAATTATAATAAGACAGAAATATTGAAAAATATTATTTCATTAATTAAAATTTGTTCATTTTAGTATATAACATGTTATCAAATATCTGATTGATTCAGTTTGATACTATGGTTCTTGTCTACAAAAATTACAAATTTCAGGGTAATATGGTGACAAATTTATGAAGAAAGGTACATTGTTCATAATAATGTATTTAATTATTTATAACAATATATAGCCATTTATGGAGACCAAATATTGAAAAAAGTGTTCTTTTTTGTGTGCTCATCTAAGATCAGAATATACTAAGCATGTATACCAACTTTCATTAAGATAGCATTAAAATCATATTTTTTAGACAAATTAAAAAAAAAATGTGTAATTTTACGACACTGTAGGTTATGTTAATGCCCCCTTAATAGAGCTAACATCATGAACAGAGTGTGTAAGTGGGTGCATACTTTTGTAAGGAGTAAAGGAAAGTGGTAATAAGAACAAAATGTAGGTTACGATGAAAGTGTCAGAAGGGTTCATTGCAAGATGTCATTGCAAAAATGGATGCAGAAGACATCAGAAGATCTGTCTGTAGAAGGTGCACTGTGCTTCCTTTATGATACCTCAGGAATGTCCCCATGGAATTTTTTACTACAAACTGTACAAGCGAATTCCAAGCACTGGGCCTGAAACTAAAGTGCGTTTAATCACATTAAATAACTGCCCAGAATACAAAACCAGAGAGGTATAATAAGCAAATTATTTCCAAAAGATATTGTCAAGCTTAGCATGTTATTTACTTTAAATGAATCCTATTAATCAATATTTATTGTTTATATTGGTAATTACTACACTAATGTAGTATAGATGTGCATTTACTATATCAATGTTGCTAGATTCTGATATGAGTTCACCAGGGATGGGATGTGTAGTCATGTTCTTAATGTTAAAGGTAATAAAATTTATTCCATTCGATGGTGCCTGTAAGACTTATATGTGGCATTAATGTTATTGTACATTTACAGTAACATATTACATAAATATATAACGTCAATGTATTAATATAGGCTACTCTTACATCATCATATATTAATATATACAGTATGTAGCAACATTACTTTGCTGAGGTACATTTGGCGGTTGTTAGTATAATCTTCTTTATTAATTCAATCTTCTTCTATTGCAAAGCATCTCCAAGAGATCATAGTATTGTCCTGTGCAAAATTTGTTGTAAATAAATAATAATAAGAGGTTATAAACATGACACAAAAAACATTACATTCATGGATTTTGTTGTCCATGACATGTCCGTTTATTAACTAATTATAAGTATAACACTACTGACTCGAAACACAAAGTTTTTTATTGGTTAAAATGTAAAATTTTATCTTATAGCATGAACTAGTTTTTGCTTATTATAAGCTTCATCAGAGGCTGCCACAAGGAGCGCTGTCCGTCTTGTTCTTGGTGACGGCACTGTCGTTTAAAAGATTGATGTTGTTTGTGTGCGGTATGATACAGTATGTTCAAATAGTATGTTTGTTCTGAATTGTGTCTGTTTGTTTAGGATGTCGTTTTTATGTGTTTTTGCGTGTTTGTATATTTCTAGTTGTTCATGAGTGTCTAGTTTTCAGCCTTTTGTGTATATGTGTAGAATATCCATGTTACTTTTTATGTTTATGTATGTAATGTGTGGTTTGTTTCAATGAGGTGGTTTGCAAAGGTGGATTCAGTAGTGGAGTGGAGTGCTTTTGTTTGTTCAATGTATCTCTGTTTGAAGCAACATCCTGTCTGGCCTATGTAGAATTTGTTCCATTCAGTTTAGTTTGTAAACACCAGGTAGGTCAAATTTGTTTTGTTCTTTGTGTGTTTTTTGAAAAACCATTCACTGTACATTATTGCAGCATTAATAGTTTTCCCATAATCAAACATACTATTTGATCATACCACACTGCACACAAACAACATTGATCTTTCAAACGACGGCGCCGTCACCAAGAACAAGACGGACAGAGCTCCTAGTGGCAGCCTCTGATGAAGCTTATAATAAGCAAAAACTGGTTCTGGCTATAAGGTAAAAATTTTACATTTTTACCAAAAAAAAATTGTGTTCCGAGTCAGTAGTGTTATACTTATAATTAGTTAAATATTACATGTTTTGCTGTGATTGACGTAGAAAGTTACATTTTTAAGTGCTCCATTATGATTAACTTCAGAAAGGATGGAAGTTTACAGATTCTCATGTTTTACTTGCTTGTAATTAGTGAATATATTTACTGTGGATGTCTGCTTCCTGAAGAAGTAAAAAATGAAAGCACATAATTGTCAGATACATTAATTTCTTTTCATTATGATGTTGAGATGGATATCACTAAGTAATCTATAAGGTGCAGATCTCTAGCCTTGACCAATGTATTTTTCTACTCTTGGCCACTCCAGAATATTATTTCAAAACTACAAGTGTCTTTCAAGTATATGACTATGGTTCTGCAACATTTGTAACTTGTATTACACTAATATGTTTTAATTTAAATAAGACATATGTATTCCTTTGTAAATAACTCTTTGAGTTTCCTGCATGTCTCCTATGTAATATCCTCAGATAAAGACACTGCAAGTAGGTTTATTTTCACCTAACTATTTATCTGAAGATATTACATACATACATATACATATAACACACACATGCGTTTGAATTCTTTTAATACACATCATGACTGATTTTTTGAAAAAACCATTCACTGTACATTATTTCAGCATTAATAGTTTCACCACAATTAATATTTTCACTGTTTTTCTCTCTTGAACCATGAGGGGACTTACTTTGTTTCAATAAAAAGAGTCTATTTTTTTATTATTAATAAAAACTGTTTTTATATTCTTGGATTTCGTTGTCCATGACGTGTCCGTTACTTAACTAAATATCACTAAAGTATTGATGACTCGGAACATTAAGTTTTTTATAAGTAAAAACGTAAAGTTTTACCTTACAGCCTAAACCGGCTTTCACCTTTAGAAGGCTTCATCAGAGGCTTTTACTTATAAAAAACTTAGTGTTCCGAGTCGTCAATACTTTAGTGATAGTTGTCTTGATTGTTCATCTCTTCTTTCACAGCACTATCACTTTGCTAAAAATGAACTTTATCTTGTGAAAAACTTACTTTTTTCGTCGGACGCGTTTCGGCTTAAGTATCCGCCTTCTTCAGCTTTTTGGTCAGACTGCCATCATTTCGTAACGGTTTTTGTGTGGAAGGTGTAGTGGGGGTGGTGTGTGGAGGAAGGGGATTGGTGCAGGGATTCAACTTGATGTTTGTTTTTTGTAAAATTGTGTCAAAAAGTGTATGATATTTATTTTGTAATTGATCGTTGAGTATGTTGTTTGGTTGTGTTGTTTGGTGTTTATATATTTCGTATTGTTCAGTTGTGTTGAGTTTTTGGCCTTTAGGTAAGTAATGTAAAATTTCGAGATTGGTGTCTATGTTGGTGTAATTGTGGTTTTCTGTGTGTATGTGTGTGGCAAATGCGGAGTGTATATTGTTGTTGGTTAGAGCTTTTAAATGTTCAGAATAACGGGATGAAAAAGATCTTCTTGTCTGGCCGATGTAGAAACTATTGCAGTCATTACATTTTAATTTGTAAACACCTGTTTTGTTATATTTGTCTATGTCTGTGTTTGTATTATTGATGTGTTTTGTAATGGTATTGTTTGTTCTGTATGCTATTTTGTATTTGTGTTTTCTGAATGTGTTGGCGATTTTGTGTGTGTAGGAGTTGTGGTATGTGAGTGTGATGTATTTATTGTGTTGTGTGCTGATGGTATTTTGTGTTTTGTTGTTTTTGTTTTTGATGCGTTTGTGTAGTGTGTTTATTAAATTAGGGTTGTAACCGTTTTTGATTGCTATGTATTTTATTGTGTTGAGTTCGTCGGTGTAATCTTGTTTATTTAAGGGTATTTTAGTTAGTCTATGGAGCATATGGTTGAAGGCCGCATGTTTATGTTGTGTTGGGTGGTTTGATGTGTTGTGTATAACCATGTCAGTTGTGGTTGGTTTCCTGTATATTTTGTATGTGTGTGTGTTGTTAGTTTTGTTAATTGTTAGGTCTAGAAAATTTATACTATTGTTTTGTTCAATTTCCAGTGTAAATTTTAATTTGTGGTGTATAGTGTTTATGTATTTGTGGAAGTTTTCAACTTGTCTTGTGTTGCCTTTGAATAAAAGTAATATATCATCTACATACCTGTGCCAATATATAATTTTGTTAGTGTATTTGTTGTTGTTTATTATGTGGTTCTGTTCTATGTTGTGTATATATATTTCTGCTAGTATTCCTGATATGGGGGAGCCCATTGGGAGACCTTCTGTTTGTGTGTATATCTTGTTATTGTATGTAAAGTAATTTTGTTCAGTTATTAGTTTGGTCAGTGTGATGATTTCTTGTATGTGTGTTTCAGGTGTGTTGTTTTGTCTGAGTAGTTGTTCTAGTGTTTGGATGGTTTCTTTGATGGGGACATTAGTGTATAAATTGGTTATATCAAAAGATGCCAGAGTTGAGTTATGTGGGATGTGGATGTGTCAAGAAAACTGAACACATCCACATCCCACATAACTCAACTCTGGCATCTTTTGATATAACCAATTTATACACTAATGTCCCCATCAAAGAAACCATCCAAACACTAGAACAACTACTCAGACAAAACAACACACCTGAAACACACATACAAGAAATCATCACACTGACCAAACTAATAACTGAACAAAATTACTTTACATACAATAACAAGATATACACACAAACAGAAGGTCTCCCAATGGGCTCCCCCATATCAGGAATACTAGCAGAAATATATATACACAACATAGAACAGAACCACATAATAAACAACAACAAATACACTAACAAAATTATATATTGGCACAGGTATGTAGATGATATATTACTTTTATTCAAAGGCAACACAAGACAAGTTGAAAACTTCCACAAATACATAAACACTATACACCACAAATTAAAATTTACACTGGAAATTGAACAAAACAATAGTATAAATTTTCTAGACCTAACAATTAACAAAACTAACAACACACACACATACAAAATATACAGGAAACCAACCACAACTGACATGGTTATACACAACACATCAAACCATCCAACACAACATAAACATGCGGCCTTCAACCATATGCTCCATAGACTAACTAAAATACCCTTAAATAAACAAGATTACACCGACGAACTCAACACAATAAAATACATAGCAATCAAAAACGGTTACAACCCTAATTTAATAAACACACTACACAAACGCATCAAAAACAAAAACAACAAAACACAAAATACCATCAGCATACAACACAATAAATACATCACACTCACATACCACAACTCCTACACACACAAAATCGCCAACACATTCAGAAAACACAAATACAAAATAGCATACAGAACAAACAATACCATTACAAAACACATCAATAATACAAACACAGACATAGACAAATATAACAAAACAGGTGTTTACAAATTAAAATGTAATGACTGCAATAGTTTCTACATCGGCCAGACAGGAAGATCTTTTTCATCCCGTTATTCTGAACATTTAAAAGCTCTAACCAACAACAATATACACTCCGCATTTGCCACACACATACACACAGAAAACCACAATTACACCAACATAGACACCAATCTCGAAATTTTACATTACTTACCTAAAGGCCGAAAACTCAACACAACTGAACAATACGAAATATATAAACACCACACAACACAACCAAACAACATACTCAACGATCAATTACAATATAAATCACATACACTTTTTGACACAATTTTACAAAAAACAAACATCAAGTTGAATCCCTGCACCAATCCCCTTCCTCCACACACCACCCCCACTACACCTTCCACACAAAAACCGTTACGAAATGATGGCAGTCTGACCAAAAAGCTGAAGAAGGCGGATACTTAAGCCGAAACGCGTCCGACGAAAAAAGTAAGTTTTTCACAAGATAAAGTTCATTTTTAGCAAAGTGACTTTAGTGATATTTTGTTTTTATATACCAATATCTAAGATGATCCATTAGAAAGATAACATTATACTGATATCAGTTTCTATTTCTTATTAACTTCTTGTTTACAGCATTCTGATTCTGAGCATTCAATAATATCTTGTTCATTTGTGGATTTAATTTGATGAACTACTTTAGAATATTTTTCCTCTTGAATAAGTTCTGTTGCCCTTTCAGTCCATGCCCTTTGTGCAGGAATTAATATGCTACAATTCATATAATTTTTCTAGCTAACTTCATTTACAAAAACACTACATTTATAACTATCCACATTTATAATATCTTTTTCCTTTTTGCAGAATTACATACAACATCACTCTCAGATATTTTAAATTAGTAAGAAATAGAAAATTTATGATTAATAACTACAATTCTGAAGAACTATTGAATTCAAAACATTTGGGAGTAGAACATACATAACCTGAACAATATTAAAATATTGGCCAAAGCCAATAGGCAATTAAGATAAAGGTAACACTAACAAACATTGTAAAGAACTTAATGATGTTTATGACAGGAAGAGGACTACTATACCAGATGTTTCCTTTCTACAGTAAACCACATTATATTTGAATATATATGACCATATACATCAGAATATTGTCAACATACATTTTGTCATTTATTGTAACACTTCTTGCTTTCTGTCTTTAGTTTTTCCATAATATTCTAGAACTCAGTACTACTGGATGCTTGAATAAGAGTATCATCAGCATATCTCAGATTGCTGATTTTGTGGCCTCCCATCAACTTACTTCCATCCTAGTTCTACACCACTTGTCTCATGATGAAATCTGTGTATGCATTAAAAACCAGAGCTGAAAGAATGCACCTCTGCCTTATGAAAGATCCAGATAGTGTTGTGTTAACTCTCAACATGCATGACTGTTCTCATATAGATCTTTAGTCAGCCAGACAAGATGATGATGGGCTTTCAAGTACAATAATGATAAATGATAAATAATGATGATGATAAATACTTTCAAGTACAATACGAGTACTACATGCATATTAGTACTATATACGAGTACTATATGCATATTAGTACTATATATGAGTACAATACTACTTGTACAATATGCATATTATATTCACGTACGTAATGTTTACAGATTTCATGTTGACATTCAACTTCACCTTAAATACTGGAAAGTCTCGAGAACTTTTAATAAAATCTGGACGTCGGCTTAATTCTGGAGAATGGCAGAAAATCTGGATTGATTATAATAAACATCATGTTCGTTTCATGATCAACACAGATTATCAGATGGTTGATCTTTCACCTGAAGAGGAATTTGGACCATTTGAAGGAAGCATGTTTATTGGAGGTGCCACAGAGTATGTCCTAAAATAGTTAGTTTTATATATAATTAAGCTTCTTACTTAGTTAAAAAATTATAACTAATTCTATTAATAGCTGAAATCATTTATGTAGCTCAACTAGTAATCTTCTCATTCTAAAGTATACCAGAATTATTGCAATATTGAATGTCTCTTTTATTTTAGTATTTTGTTGTAATTCTTATAATATTTTAGCTGTATAAGGATGCTTTTCACATTTATTTTATTTGCATAATTACCATAATTTTTGCTTAAATGCTCTAGCTGCTACTAAATCCTAACATCCTCCTCCTCCTCCTCCTATGGCGCTACAGCCTGTAGTTGAGCCTTGGCCTCTACCCTGACCCTTCACCACTCTCTATAAGTAGCAAAGGACTTCCAACTTCGCGCTCCTAACACCTCTCTTAGATCCACAGAGACAGTATCTTCCCATCTTTTCCTTGGACGGCCTTTTGGTCTTTTGCCATCCATACTCCCCATAAGGACTCTTTTAGGTATTTGTTTGTCATCCATTCTTACGACATGGCCAGCCCATTGCAGCCTCCTCAGTTCTACGCACACTTCTACTGTTGTTTCATTGAAGTAACAATATATCACATCATTATGCCATATCCCCCATTTCCCATTTCTATAATGGAGCCCAGTATTCGTCTCAGGAGTTTCTTTTCAAATACCTTCAGGCGTTGAATTGCTTTTTGTGTTAATATCCAGGTTTCACTGCCGTAGCATAGGATGGGTCGTATGATAGTTTAGTAACATAAGCATTTTTGTCTGCCTATAAATAACTCTTGACTTAAAGGTGGCAATAAGCATGAAGTAGGTCTCATTGGCTAGAGTTATCCTTCTTATCTCTGCTTCTTCATTCCCATCTTCAGATATCATCGCTCCTAGGTATGTGAAACCTCTGACTGGCTCTATATAGTCTTCTTCTGCAATCAAATTTTGCCTGGGTTGGGTAGACCTTGTCTTACTTATCATTTTGGTTTTATCCACATTTATTGACAGTCCTACCTCTTTTGTACTTATTTTCAGGTTTAAGTATGTTTCCCTTGCAGCCACACTTGATCGGGTTATGATATCTATATCATTAGCATATGCTCCTATTTGTACTGACTTATAATAAAGTACTCCTGAGTGATCTACACTCACTTTTTGTTATGGCATATTCTAGAGACAAGTTAAAGAGGAAAGGGGCCAGCCCATTACCTCCGTTTTAGACCCTGGGTGAGCTCAAATGGTTCGGTGAGTTGATTTTGTGTTCTCACCTGTGGAAGTGTTTCTGTAGTGGTTATTTTGGTTAGATTGACCAGTTTTGTTGGTATTCCAAATCGTAGCATTATATCATATAACTTGTCCCTCAATATACTGTCATATGCCTGACAGAAATCCACGTACAACTGATACACATCCCTATCAAACTCCCAGCACTTATTCAGGATTCGTTTGTCTATGAATAGTTGGCCTGTTGTTGATCATCCTGTTCTAAAACCTGACTGGTATTCTCCAATAGTTGTTTCTGCCAAAATCTGAACATATGAAGAGTAAAGTCAGGGGTTTTTTCAGGGACCTTTTGATGGAACGGTCAGTTCGTCAAGGGCTCATTGGTTGTTTCCGTGGCTTAGTCGTTAATGGTGAGATATTAGATATATACTCATACATGAGTGTTCACTTATCTGAAATAATTAAGGATTGTAAACCATCATGTGATCCAAATCCATGTAAGAATGGTGCTAAGTGCAAAGAGTTGTGGAGCACTTTCCAGTGTGTTTGTGATAATCCGTGGGCATACATTGGAACATACTGTGAAACAAGTAAGTTTGTTTTTAATGTTTTGTAAAGCTTAATATTAATGTTAATGTTAATATTAATTAACATATTACATCTTATGAATACTATATACATACATATATTTTATATTAATTTTTTTTAATGTGTTAATTCCAGCATGTTTTTAATTTATGCAGTTTTCAAGTATACTACACACCACTAACTTTTTTATGTATCTATAAAGTATTTCAATAGTTAAGTTATTCTCAAGTACCCACATGCAAGAATGCTGTATGGACACATACATGATATGAATCGTATGGAGACATGAATGATATCGTCAGTTTCATTATATGGTGGTTGTAGACAACATATATTATAATAAGATTCCAAAACCTTTACAGAGTAAGGTTAATGTGTAACATGCAATACCTAACATAACACATGTAATATTACAACAACAAGCACAATTATGTTGTTGTTGTTTGTTGTTTTCTAATGGCAGGACATTGAATCATTCCATTTGTCTTCTGGCATCCCAATAGAGTTTTGGTAGATTCCCTGTCTCTTGATAAGAGTGATCCAATCCCGAACACACAAGAAGATGGTCTCTGTTCATCACTGTATTCAGCTGCTTACAAATTGTGCAGTGGTGGGATTTGTAGATCTTAATATGATGGAGGTGTTCAGCAAGGCAGTCGTGACCAGTATTGAGTCTGAAGTTCGCTACTGCTTGGTTTCTGGGTATATTTTTGTTTTTGTCCCAAGTGTTTCCAATGTTTTTCCACCGTTTACCACTAGACGCAAGACTGGCCTCATTGGTGAACATCTCTTGTGTTTTGTTTTTAACAAGTCTTTTGATTGTTCTTGTGCTGTGTAGTGTTTTTCTCCCTTGCAATGTTGTACCCTTTTTAGCTAGCAGGTCGGCTGTTTCATTCCCACTTATTCCTACATGTGAGGGGATCCACTGGAGAATTATTGTTTTCCCTTGTTTACTGAGAAGGTTTATTGCATCCTTTGTTTCTTTTACAGTGCTATCTATAGGCTGTCTGTTTGATGCGATAGACTGGATTGGAGACTTGGAGTCAACAAGAAAAACGGCTTTTTTAAAAGCTAGTGGTCTGAGTAAGAGTTGTTGTAATGCCATATGTATTGCCTTTATTTCTCCGTCAAAACTGGTTTTATTTTCTCCCACTGAAAGGTAGTGGGAGAACAGTTCATAATGTACTCCTGCACCAGTCTTTCCATGTTTTCCTATGAGCGATCCGTCTGTATAGATTCTAAGGTACTCATCCTGAGGATATCTTTCATTGATGGTTGCTAGTGCCATTTGGTGCAAGATTGTGGAAGGTGCATCTTGCTTTTTCATATCAGACAGAAGAGAGAGATTGGTGTTGATTGTTTGGTATTCTGTAGGTTTAATTTTTGGGCAAAAAGGTTCTATTTCAGTTGTGATGCCCAGCAGTGTCAAGTACTTGTTGGCAGTATTAACTGGTAATGTCTGGGTCTTCAGATGTGTCCTGTCTTGGCTATTTTTTGCCCATTTTGCTTGTGGTAAGGCTTTTATTTTGGCCAGAGAGATGGCAGCTTGTTGGTTTATTTCTGAAGTGATCGGTAAGTGGCCTGTGTACAACTGAAGAGAAAGGGCAGGTGTGGTCTTCACACCTCCGCTAATCAGCCGTAGGGCATTGTTTTGTGTTGTTTCCAATGTCTTCAGATTAGAGTTGTTGGCTGTTACAAGTATCTCACTTCCATATGTCATGACTGGTTTTATATAGGTTTTGTATGTGGTATTCAGAGTGTCCTGCGTACATCTCCAGGTAGCTCCAGCAAGACGCTTTATAAGTCTCAGTTTTTGGTTGACTTTATTTGCTACGTTTATCACATGATCCTTCCAAGATAGTTTGTTATCCATGTGTACACCTAAGTATTTTGTACATTCGCTTTTGGGAAGGTTTAGGTTGTTGATCTTCAAGTTGAAGTTGTCATTTTTATGGCGCATCGTGAAAAATTGGTAAGCAGTCTTTGAGATGTTAGTTTTCATATTGCTCTCAGAGGCCCAGTTGTGCAAGGAGTCCAAGGTTTCGTTCATTCTTTGTTCTAATATATTCTGCTGCTTGGCATTGTTTTTGGCTGAGGTCCAAATGACTACGTCATCAGTGAACATTCCCATTTTGACATTTTTATCTTTTAAAATTTTTGAGAGGTCATTTATGAAAACATTGAAGAGTGTGGTGCTCAGTACTGCTCCTTGGGGTAGACCTACTTTTGTCTGTTTGTATTTGGAGAAGGATTCACCGAATTTGACTCTGGCCCATCTCTGGTCCAGAAATCTTGAAAGCCAAGTCAGCATGTTTCCCTCTATATTGATATCTTTTAGTTTTTCAATGAGTCTAGTTCTCCACACGGAATCGTATGCTCCACTAAAATCGACGAACACTGCCAGGGTGCTTTCCTTTTGATTAAATGCTGCTTTTATCTCTTGAGAGAGTTTTATCAGTTGGTATGTTGTAGAGCGATTTTGACGGAAGCCTGCTTGTTCTTCTGTAAGCAGATTTT
Source organism: Magicicada septendecula (assembly GCA_034769895.1). Taxonomy (NCBI): domain Eukaryota; kingdom Metazoa; phylum Arthropoda; class Insecta; order Hemiptera; family Cicadidae; genus Magicicada; species Magicicada septendecula. The sequence continues at coordinate 410,753,773 of CM068368.1, read as the reverse complement.
GGTTTTCTAGATACCAGCACAGTCTGGCTGAGATCATTCTCTCCTGGATTTTTGCTAGTACAGGTGTTAATGCTATAGGTCTGTATGAACTTAGAATGTTTGTTGGTTTGCCAGGTTTTAATATGGGGACTATTATTGATTTCCTCCATTCATCAGGCAGGCTATCTCTGGAGTTCCAAAGTTTATTATATACCAATAGTAATGTCGTAAGGGCTTTTGGTCCCAAATTATGAATAAATTCTGCGATGTTGTCTGGTCCTGGTTGTTTTCTCTTCTTGGTGTTACTGATTGCCTCTTTCAACTCCTCTTCTGTAAAATCTTGGGTGAAAATCTGCCTCAGTCCGTCATTGTTATTTGTTGTTTTGTTCCTGATGTTTGTTTTAATGTGTTTTTCTTGTTTTTTAAGTTTGTTTGACAGTTTATGGGCATTGCAAAAGTGGGTGTTAAAGTAATTTGCTATTTTACTGTCATCTGTAATCTCCTTGTTTTGAATTTTAAATGGTTGGGATTGGTTTTCTGGATGTTTGTTGTTTAGTCTACTTACAAATTTATGTGCCTTTCCTCCATCTGTTCTATAATTCAATGTTTTTAAGAATTTGCTCCAAGAATCTCTTTTTACCTTCGCCACTTGCTGCTTCATTTTGGTACTTTCTCTTCTCCACATTTTGAAATCTTCCTGTTTTTGTTTTTTCGGTTTTCTTTCTAGCTTGGTCTTTGATCTGTTTTGTTGGGCTAGTTCACTCGTCCAAAAGGGTTTTTAATTGTACTGTTTCCCTCTGGGGATATTGTTCTTTGCACTCTGTTGGGTGTAGTTGCACAGATTTCTGAGAATTAAATGGGGTGTTTCTTCCCTTTTAATTGAACTTGATTTAGTCTCCACCTGTTCTTGAAACTTCTTCCAATCGGCCTTCTTGAAGTTCCATGTGGTACGGGTGATTGGTTTTCCATTAAGAACCTTTAACGAGATAGATAGTAGGAGAGCTCGATGGTTTCCTCCTAAGTCTTCCAGTACTTGTTTTTTACTGTTATCATAGAGATCAGTAAATATTTTGCTAATATCATGCTTGAACAAGCACAATTATTAACCAGGAATTACAGATAAAATTGTGAGGATTGTTCAATAGAAACATGTTTAGAGGCTGTAAAGCATTTTTTATTCAACGATTTTAAAAGAAGTCTCCATTAACATTAAGGCATGAGTCAATAACATTAAGACTGTTGCATTAATCTGTAGATTTCCTGCTGGTAAAATTCTTGCGGCTGTTTGCGGAACCATTCGATAACAGCAAACTCTACCTCAGTGTCCGATTTGAACCGTCGTCCTTTTACTAATTTCTTTAATGGGCCAAAAACATTATAATCGCATGGGGACAAGTCAGGACTGTAAGGTGGATGTTGTAAGACTTTCAACTTCATACAACCAAGCAGATCTGGAAAAGTCTGGGCTACATGGGGTCAAGCATTATCATGCAGAAGAATGACACCATTTGTGAGCTTTCCAGGATGTTTATTCTTGATGCTGACCCATAAGCATTTTAAGCTGTCTCCATATTGCTCAGCATTGATGTTGACACCAGGTTCTTTAAAATCTAAGAGCAGCACACCTTGATAATCAAAAAATATGGTCACCATTACTTTTTCCTGCCGAAGGTCGGGACTGACATTTTTTCGCCTTTGGAGATTGTGCATGCTTCCACTGCATACTCTGATGTTTGAATTCTGGTTCGTAGTGATAACACCAAGACTCATCACTGGCAAAAATTTGGCGTAGAAAGGCATTACCTTGTTGTTGATAGCGCATCAATTGCTGTAATGATAAGGCTGAACACAAATTTTCCTGCTCATCAGTAAGTAGTCGTGGAATCCACTGAGCAGGAACTTTGTGATATCCAAGACTATGATGATGGAATGAACAGTTCCCATGCTGATCCTCAACATTTGAGAAATTTCTCTAACTTTAATGCGCCTATTTGTGCGTAAAGCAGTTTCCAGCTGTCTCACATTTTCACCTGATGCTGCAACATGTGCAGGTCCAGGACGAGCCAAATCTTTAGTAGATTCTCTTCCCTGTCAAAATGTATTGCACCATTCAACCACTGCCATATGAAATAACTATAGTCATCATATACAGCTCTTATTCTCGTATAAATTTCCATTGGCTGACCTGGAAATTGGCCCCCCCAGTGGCCAAAACCTGAATAACAGCAGATTATCTTTGGATGGATTTTCTATCGTAGATGCCATTTTTCAACCCACTCACAACACTTAGAAAAGAGCAAACTACAAGTATTTTTGACAGATGCGTCACTAGTACTTCAACAGACAATATAAACAAATGAATTCCGTTGCCATGGCGTTGAAGTCATGGCTGCACAGATCAAACGTGTTTCTATTGAACAATCCTCATATATTGAAGACTGGGAACAATACAACAGGGATGTGGGAGAATTTGATTGTACTTGAAATAGTTAAAGTTGACATAAAGATAAGAAAACAACAAAACTTTCTTAAGATGTTTTTGGAAATATGAGAAGTAACTTTTGATGCAACTTTTAAAATTATGCTATTTTAAAAATTTAATTAACAGTAAACACTTAATTTATTACAACTTTCAATCATACGAACAAATTTTGTATGTACAACCATATAAAATACATCACTACTTCCTATTTTTTTTTTTAAATAATATCCTTCAGATGATTACTATTTGTCTGTACCAATTTGGTAAGCCTATTGGTAAACTATTCTCTGCAGTATGTCCATTAGCTAAAATTCAAAAGTTTAAATCCTGAATTATGTGGAATGCTGGTGCATCTAATACTGGAGTTTTCAGATATCCCCAGAGGAAGAAATCAGATGACTGGCTGGCCATATGATGTTCCCTTCTTATTTCTATATTTCTTCCATGTTTCTATTGATTCATATGCTGCTTGTGTTACTACCCCAACTATCTCTCTTCATTCTTTATTAACATTTGTTTTTCTCATGAATGTCCTACTGTATTACCTAACTTGCTTCGGTATAGCATTCTGTAAAAGGGGTATTCTAAAAATTTCTTCATCTGTTACACACAATTGGAAAGCAGGTTTATGTATGTGTGGCAGAACATTTGACTTTGAAATAACCAGAAGTTATTATAGTCCGGAAGATAAAATCATTAAATCTAAACTCAACACTCTAAAAATAGTTGCCAAACTATAAATAGTATTATTTATTTCATTTTGTGTAGGAAACACATTGTACAAAACTACCATGGAACAGAGCTATAGTTGGTATAAATTGCAACATCATTTTATTAAAAAAAATCTTGTTTACTAAGTAACACCAAGAACTAAAACATCCATAACATTTAAACATAATGCACTCTGCAACAGTTACAGCCATACTGAATAATAACTGAAAATTTACTAAGTCATTGTTCACATGTTGTGAGTGAGTGTTGTGGTTTTTTTTATAGTAAGTAGGCTATTTGTTTGTATTATTTAATTCTTTGACTATATATTATTTGAACTTTAATCATTATTATTTTGTTGATTCTCTATCACTCATTGATAGAATATTATCTATTTCTTTACATGCACGCTATTAGTTTATAATTAGACTGAAAATGGCTGCTGATTGTTTGGGTGGCCAAAACATCGCATTTATATTTTTTCTGTGATGGCAAAAGTGAAGGGTGACATAATTCAATTTATGTCAGGCTATATCAGGATAAAATAATTAAGACTGAAGTGATTTAAGGCAGATGTATTGAACTATAGGAGATATTTGAATAAAAAAGCAAATGGAAATGAAAGGACCCCACTCGGAGCAGATAGAGAATCAAAAAAGAGCATTTCACTATGCATTGGAAAAGTTGAAAACTTAACATATGTATCTTTGTTATATAGTAATAGATATGAATTCAGAGGTTAGTGAACTGAATAATAAAGAACCCCTGTACAAGTTGTTATACAGGAGGGGTTCATAAATGTTTTGTATTAATATGGTTGGATGATTTAAGGTAGTTTGTAGGTGTGACATAAATAAATAACATCAGAGGAGTAGGTGTGTAGGTGGCTTCAACATGTTCTCTGCGGAAGTTATTTGATGAGTTCATCCTCCTGTGCTGAAAGGTTTTTTCAGCACAATAACATACAATATAATGTTATTCTTTGGTCATAATGACCAACATGGTGTGATTGGTGTTACCCACATTATAACCAATGGAACAGAGAATGTGTTAAACATTGTTAGTAGGTGAGGAATTGAAGTAATTAAAGACATAGTTGTGTGTGTGTGTGCGCGCGCGCGTGCGCGCTGTAGAGAAACATGTAACGTATTATGTATATCCTTTTTCTTGACAATGAGCCTGTAAAATTATAGTAAATCGTAGGTTCAGACCAAAGACACTGGAGTTTGTGAATGAAATTGCAAAGGGATATAAGAAGAAAGGTAAATATTAAAAATATATTTCCTGAAAATATTATTGTTATTTAGTGTTGGGATTGGAGGTGAAAATGTATTTGAAGATATAATACAAATACTAATACTAATATTAATTATACTAATACTAATATTAATTTATAGACATTATAGTATAAAACTGCTTTTTTAATTAGGTTATCTTAATTTTTTAGGAATTGGTGTGTACTAGAGATTCTGAAAAAGGAATGTAATGGTTTAGAGATAATATAAATGTTACCTGTAATAACATGCATGCTTTAAATTTTGTACATACTGTATAACTGTAAAAGGTAAATTATGTTTTAGACCATTGTACACTTATTATAACCATTTTATAAACTTTATCTTATATATACTGTGTGTTATTTATTAACTCCTGTAGAGATATGATTATGTATTCTCCATTATAATTTTTCAATAAAAATGAGCATTAGTATTGAAAACATAAAAATTTAATCAATATCTGTTTGACTACTGCTGAAAATATCTAGGTCTAACTTATCACATTCATCTTCGTGGAATATTTTTCCTGAAATATTAAACAAAATTATGAACTCTTAGTTTCTGATTCACAGTATTTTATTTATTTATTTAAACAAAAATACGAGGGCAATTTTTTTTTCAACCTCCGGTGAGTTGACAAACCTGGTTCTGTTGTCATAGCAACAATCTGCTTGTTGATTAATGTTTTTGAGGCTTTGTTCTAACCTATAACCACTGGTTTTATAGTTATTTTGTCTATTACTGTGGTGACGACAGTTTAATTATGGCAACTACAATTGAAATTGCCTCCAAGTGAGAGATTCGGTCTGTTATTAGATTTCTTCAAGCTGAAGGTCACAGTGCTGCGGAAATTCATCGAAGGTTGTGTAATGTGTATGGAGAAAATGTGATGAGTGATGGTTCAGTTCGGGAATGGTGTTGAAAATTTAAAGAAGGGCGAATTGATGTTCATGATGAAGGAGGGCAAGGAAGAAAGTCTGTGGCTACTGATGATGTTGTTTAAAGGGTAGACAGGATGGTTCGAGAGCGCCGTCGTTTCACAATTATTGAAGTTTCTAATGATTTTTCTGAAATTTCTAGGTCTGCTCTTTATGATATTCTTACTCAGAAGCTTGGGTATAGGAAACTCTGTGCTCGGTGGGTTCCCAAACAACTCACAGATGTCCACACAAATCCAGCTTCATGAATTTGGTTGGGAAGTCCTTGATTACCCACCTTATAGCACAAACTTGGCACCAAGTGACTACCATTTGTTCACTGACTTGAAAAAGTGGTTAGGTGGGCAGCGGTTTGACTCCAATGATGAGTTAAAGTCCAGTGTGGCAGATTGGGTGACTACTCAGGAGCGAACATTCTACAACATGGGCATAGAAAAATTGGTGCCTCGCTATGATAAGTGCCTCAACAATGGTGGTGACTATGTAGAAAAGTAGTTTACATATATATGCAACTTTTGTATATAATAAAATTATTGATGTCATTCATGTGTCTGTTTATTGGTCTATCAGAGGTTGAAAAAAAATAGCCCTCGTATTTCTATGAAATATATTTTAATTCTGACATATCAAAATGATGGTAAACTAGCAAGTGGTAAATCTGGCTACTGACATCTGTCATCTTACCCTATGAAACTGTTAGTTCCATATACTTGATTGTGAGAGAGTATGCGAATACATATGCCATATGTGTGTGTGTGTGTGTGTGTGTGTGTGTGTGTGTGTGTGTGTGCACTATGGAAATGTTATAAAATAAAAATTGAGGCAATGTAAAAATAATGAAAATTATAGCACTCTATTTTTAAAATATAACATAGTTTTAAAAGAAAGAAAGGAGGAGAGACCTAAATAGGAAGAGATTGTTTGGTACATAGTGATCATGAATATACAATAAAATTATATAATATACAATTGTTTATTTATGTAATTACATGACATTTTGTTACTAATGTTATCTTATTATAGATATCAATGAGAATGGTATCACATTGGTCACCCGAGAATCTTATTTTAAGAAAAACTATCTTTTCAATGCCTCAAATGAGGAGAAATCTGTATATCAGGATCTTTTGAGTGAGTCAGTTCTGTTAAATCTACGAACATATGATCAGCATTCTCTTGTACTTCACGCTAACGATCATCTCAACAACTTTATTCAGTTGTATATAAACATTGGAAGTTCAATAATTTTCCTTTTCAATTATGGAGATACAATTTACAATATCTCTGTGGACTATCCAGGTTTGTTTAAATTTAGTCACAAAAATTTTATAGTTTATAAACACTATTATATTTTTGTAATATATTGTAAGTAAACTAAACTGGGATGGTTTAAATAAAATTTACTTATGTGTAAAATATTATTTAGGAATATATTAAAGTTTGTAGTGGTTGAAAATTGAAGGTTACTGACTTTCAAAAGCGATTTAAAATGTAACATTCGAGGTTACTCAAAGTGTGTTTACAATTGTAGAATTATAATTGTCTGAAAAGAATTCCCTTAGATAAAACAAATAAAATAGTTGTGTTAATATTATTTAAATACTAGCTTTGCTTAAGTTTAATAGTAAAGTATAATAGTTGGTCGCTTGATGATGGTGATCGTCTTGTTGATACTAGCTGTGAAACTTCTCTTCCAGGTCGATAACAGTCTAAGTACGTTACGTCTAGTAATGTCTGGACAATAGAATAAATATAATATACTTTCACGTACCTGGTCGTGTTTTCTAGAAGTTCAATAAGCTGTCAAAACGGTTTACAAAAAACCAACTCACTTTAGCTAGAAGGTTAAGTTGCCTCGTTTAATAGTGGGCGCCACACGGATTCATTTTGGGAAAATCCCGTGGAAAACCAATGAATAGAATTAATTAATGATTTAAAAAAAAATTAAAATAATTGTTCATTACCTTTATGGCAATGCTATTCAAAATATTTAATCACAACTGAAGGTTGTTTTGAGTTTTTTCTGAATAAAATATTTAGTTACTTTTTAGAAATAAATTAAGTCGAGTTATACTGTTAATAATGGGTTTTTATTCATACCCTTGATAGAGAATTCCAACAAATATAATTAAAAACATACAATGATGTACAATTGTAAATAAGTTATTACATACCCTGTAAGGCTTGCTCGGAACATAAGCAGTAAATCTGGCTAAGTCCAGATATTTCTTTTTACTTTAAACATTAATCTTATTTAAATCTCAGGTGTCAGTTCTTTGAGACACAAAAAAGCAAGTTTATGCCTACACAATAGCTAATGAATTTTTTGATATAAGATAGACTAGTGATATCTTTGATATTACTATTACAAATAAAAAATAAAAATAACCTTTTTCATAGGTTATGCGTTCGTCATGCTTGATTTATGATTTACAACGTTATATTTTGAGAACACTTATAACTAACATTCAGCTTAACTAATATTGACAAATTCATAAAATAAATTTAGACATGGTGTAACATAAAAAACGTTTCAGTGTTTTTGCGTCAGTACATATCAGTGTATTAAAACGTACAGGTTATGGCGCTCGTAGAAAAAATGAAAAAATGTTTACACTGTTACCTGGTGTTTTAATCTTTCGATTAAAATTTCAATTAACACCTCGATAATCGGATTATAATGATTATCGTTATTCACTACACACGCACAAGAACAGAGAATTTCGATCCGCTTCTAACTTACAGGATCATAAATAATACTATTTAATTCTTTCTGCTGTTCATTATTTTTTCCCGCACTAAAATGAAATAATACTGCACATAATCACAACGATTCTTTGTAGAATATCTTGAAGTAGTTGTATGTTGTTGTCAAACTGTTTCCTTTGATGTGGTATGGTAATGACGCTGTCAGTAATTAAAAATTTTGAGATGGTCAGCGCACGTTTCACGCCGAATGAGATTAAGAAGTGTCTGCTGAAAATCAGTTCCAGCTCTTTTTATACTCGACCCCTTGATCGGCTCTAGGCAACATTGTTAATTACTAAGAAATTTTGTCATTGGCTTAGACAGGTGTGATGAACGTGACGTATTGTCTTTTCAACCGTCAAAAACGGTTTCCCAACCGCCAAACGCTGAGATGATTGACAGTTATCGATGTTATTGGTGTTGATGACCAAATTTCTTAAACATATTTTGTAAATGATGCTAACGCCTTTCACGCACTTAATATAGTTGCAATTGGGGCTGTATCGCCATCAAATTAAAGAATATTTTGTCCTCTTTAATTTGATATAGTTTGATACCGAGTTAGTTTCCCTTTTACTGACATTGCTACATAAACAATGTTCAGGTACACTATTTCGCACTGTCGTCTGTTTATCAAAATCGGCGATTATACACTTTGACTAATATTGTTTGTGTTCTACATCGCGTTTTATCACTCCAACGTTTATGTGAGAACACTATTAATTCTGTACTGATGTTTAATTACTGTACATTATGAATAAACCTTAACTTTAGACATTGTAATGAACTGTTCCTACCTACTATGATATTTCGTTTCACATTAATTTGCTCTATTCTACTAACTAACAATTGAATTATAAATCATATCATTTTAATAATGCTTATTGCTATGTTTGAGCATAACAATTGTTTTGTGTAGGTGACCTACATTTCTATTACTTCCTAATAATCATCTCATTGATGATTGTTTGGTCTAGGCCTTGTTAAGGCATACCGTCTATACTGGAATTCTGCCTTAAAAGCTTTTATTAGTTCACAATTCGGTAATTTTGCTGGGGTAGCTTATTGGTATAAGATTCCCTCTTACAAATGTGTTTATTTGTCATAAGTATATTTGAGATTGAAATATAGCTTCATTTTTATTTTGTGGCCATTGCTAATTTTAGTTCTTGGCCTCAATAATTCCTAGTCATATTTAATTTATTATCAGCCAAATGCTGATTCTGATCTCACATTATTCAGATTCTTATTTAATCATTTTTTAGTAACATATCATATTCTGTTTACATTATTCACTGACTCGCTTGACAGCTTAAAGTGAATTTAAATTTGTCCATCAGTTTGTGTCAGTTATAGTCTGGTTGTAGTGTCAAACAGTATTTGGGTTTACTGTTTCCTGTGGCACTTCTGCTTCTTTCTTCCTCCATGATTCCTCTCTTCTTGGTTATTCTTATCATTACCTTATCTATTTATATTATCATTATGCATTTATTAAACCTGATAGTATATGTTGAGGTTATGTAACATCTGGTTATGTTACATATACTCCCCCCTCAAAATTGATAATTTGAGAAAAAATTTGATCTTTTGATAAAATTATCATTTCATGTCAGTTTTTTGCATATTACTGCTGTTTTTTGTCTTGTACTCTTTACATTGATCTTTAATGTACTAGTCGTGTGTTTCACTAGCTTGATTGCTTGCCTAGTGATATTATTCTTAGTTTACTAGTATTTTTTCCAGTTGCTTATACTTTAAGTCATCTAATTACAATAGGTCTTATTTCTTAAATTAACAATTTCCTGTCTTATCATATTACATTTTTTCTTTCTTATCACATATCTTTACCTTTGTGATTATTTCAATGGTTCTTATATTTTATACCTCATAGATTTTTTTTTTTCATAATAGCCCTTGATACATTACAATATAACTCCCTAACTTTTGTAGTGGGTTCGGAATCAGAGTGGCTCACTGTGGCTTACATTCTCTGCCGTTCCTCAATACACATACTCAGATTCAGAGGCATACTCTTCTCTGTCTGAGAAAAAAATAAACATTGCACCTGGCAATAGTTGCACTATCACAACACATAAAATATAATACATATCATTCATTTTCAATAATATAATATCTTCAATATAATATTCAAGGTATCAGAGGTTTTCATTTATATCACATTTCCTTCTTTTACACTTTATAACATACTTTCTTTTCACAGGTAATTATTTCTTTTCAGACTTGATATTCTCGACTATGCTTTTTTATTAGCTGTATCGTTACCTTTTATACTAGTTGACAATTGTTTTAGTTTACTTGAGTATTCTTAAAATTACACACTTACATTGATGCTCATATAATTACGCGGTTGTCTTTCACATATAGAGTCTATAATATTTTATTTTCACAATAGTTTACAAGTTTTTCTTTCTCGTTAGTAATTTATACTTATCCTGAATTATCAGGTTTTACAATATTCATATATAAAATGTTCTTGGTTAGATGTTCTCTGAAATATTTTGCTACATACAATATTTGATAGTTACAACACAATGTGATAATATAATAACAATATATTGATATCTAATTTTATAGACATTCTTGGGGTTACATGGTTCATTTAATAAACATTTTTTTTTTCTCTCTCTACTTTCCATAATAATATCCTTCTTTCATATTACACTCTTTGTCATTCTTCTTCTCTACTCCTTCAAGTGATGGTGGTTTTCACTTATTCTGGATGATTATAATTCTCTTTTATGGAGTATACAATATTTGATAATTACAATACAATGTGATAATATAATATTCATTTGGGTAAATATTCTCTCTCCTTTTTTTTTTCTTCTAAGTATAGCATAGTAATTTCAGTTATAGAAGAGTAGTAGCTCCTCCTTAAATTAATCTAACATAGGAGTATTTAAAGTAAGTTTATGTCATTATCCTAGGTATATTTTAGTTATATGTCACTTTTGACTCTCTATGATATAATAGATGTCCCTTTTCCTCATTAAATTATTTAGTTTACAATACATATTTTTCTATCCTTTAGTGTGATAGATCTGGTTCCTTTTTAATAAGTAACAAATAGTTTGGCCTATATCTTAATCCTACACACTTTTTGTAACACAATAGGGTAAATAGGTTTGCTATAGACAATTAGTTACCTCCAATAATTTGGGCATAATACGTGATCCTTCTAATCACTAAATGAGTTCGTTTATAGTAATCATTTTTAAAACATATTTTTTCCTTTTATACTCTAAATATTCTGGTGATAAATGTCGCCTACCACTAGAACTTATCTGCTCTTAACAATAGTCATTTTATGGTCTACCTACATGGGGTTATTTTGTGCTTTTCCACTCTATTGGGTGTATTATTGGGGATTTGGCACCCTGTCCCTATCATGCGGTTCTTCCACTTTGCGGCTACCAGATAGTCATCGGCTTCCCGTTTTCTCGTCTTCTTCTTCTCATCATTTTTAGTATCCATGTGTTCAGTGTACTCCCGGTCTTTGTTATTTTTGACATCTAGTACCTCTTCTAACTCTGGTTGATCGTCATTAGTTTCCTGGTTGGATTTTTCCATTGATTGGTCCCTCTTCCTTCTCAATTCTTTTATTTCTTGGGCATACCCTTCAATGATCCGGTCCAGCTGTTCTTGATACCCTTTTCTTTTCTTAGAATGCCTTATTCTCCCTTTGGAAATATCTGCTTTAAGTATGTTATTGGTTATAGTCTTCTTTGTTGTAACACATTTCTTCTCTTTGTTCATCTTCATGAAGCTCCTTCGGTACTCCTTCCTGTAGACTCCTTCTTCACGGTTGGTGACTGGGAAATAAATCATATTAATTAGACCGCTTCGAGTCATTTCGATTAATTCTTTTGTTACCCTAGTCTTCTTTGGGCGTATTATTCTTTTTATCTTTACCTCCTTTTCTTCCGTTTTCTTAATTATTTTGTTCCTTTCTTCATGAATTTTCATTTTCGAATTCACTTGTTCGGTAGTTGTACTTCTGTGTAATTCTTTTGTCTCCACTTGATCATCACATATTGGCAGATTACTTTGTTCTAAGTCTTCATTCTCGGCTACTAACTCTTCCGCTTCTTCAATTACCTGAGTGTTCTCTATACTTCCGGTATCGATCTCCTTGTCGTGAATATCTTCCTGGTTTCTGTCAAGCTCATTTTCAGTTAATAATGTATTTGAGTCCCCTTCATTCTCAGCTTGTTCGACCTCATCTTCGGATTGCAAATTCTTCTGTGGTTTCATCATTGGGTATCTCTTCAGTTTCGGAGTTGTTGTCGTTTCGTAATTCCTGTATCCATCTCTCACTGTCTCTTTGGAATTTTTCTACCCTCTGACCGATTCGTTGTCGTTCGTCATCACTCATTCGCTTATCATATTCCCTTAGTGTCTGGCCGTATTCTTTAAAAAACTCGTCTATCCATCCTGCGGAAAAAACTGGTTGATTTTCCATGGTGTCACCTATTCGTGTGTCAGGCATGGTTGTTATTTTGTGTCTGCCGGGCTTATTATAAATCTTACCCATATTTTTGTCTACCGGGTTGTTTATCAATATAAAAAATATTTTTATTTAATATTTTTAAGCCCCACGTTGGGCGCCAATTTGTAAGTAAACTAAACTGGGATGGTTTAAATAAAATTTACTTATGTGTAAAATATTATTTAGGAATATATTAAAGTTTGTAGTGGTTGAAAATTGAAGGTTACTGACTTTTAAAAGCGATTTAAAATGTAACATTCGAGGTTACTCAAAGTGTGTTTACAATTGTAGAATTATAATTGTCTGAAAAGAATTCCCTTAGATAAAACAAATAAAATAGTTGTGTTAATATTATTTAAATACTAGCTTTGCTTAAGTTTAATAGTAAAGTATAATAGTTGGTCGCTTGATGATGGTGATCGTCTTGTTGATACTAGCTGTGAAACTTCTCTTCCAGGTCGATAACAGTCTAAGTACGTTACGTCTAGTAATGTCTGGACAATAGAATAAATATAATATACTTTCACGTACCTGGTCGTGTTTTCGAGAAGTTCAATAAGCTGTCAAAACGGTTTACAAAAAACCAACTCACTTTAGCTACAAGGTTAAGTTGCCTCGTTTAATAGTGGGCGCCACACGGATTTATTTTGGGAAAATCCCGTGGAAAACCAATGAATAGAATTAATTAATGATTTAAAAAAAAAATTAAAATAATTGTTCATTACCTTTATGGCAATGCTATTCAAAATATTTAATCACAACTGAAGGTTGTTTTGAGTTTTTTCTGAATAAAATATTTAGTTACTTTTTAGAAATAAATTAAGTCGAGTTATACTGTTAATAATGGGTTTTTATTCATACCCTTGATAGAGAATTCCAACAAATATAATTAAAAACATACAATGATGTACAATTGTAAATAAGTTATTACATACCCTGTAAGGCTTGCTCGGAACATAAGCAGTAAATCTGGCTAAGTCCAGATATTTCTTTTTACTTTAAACATTAATCTTATTTAAATCTCAGGTGTCAGTTCTTTGAGACACAAAAAAGAAAGTTTATGCCTACACAATAGCTAATGAATTTTTTGATATAAGATAGACTAGTGATATCTTTGATATTACTATTACAAATAAAAAATAAAAATAACCTATTTCATAGGTTATGCGTTCGTCACGCTTGATTTATGATTTACAACGTTATATTTTGAGAACACTTATAACTAACATTCAGCTTAACTAATATTGACAAATTCATAAAATAAATTTAGACATGGTGTAACATAAAAAACGTTTCAGTGTTTTTGCGTCAGTACATATCAGTGTATTAAAACGTACAGGTTATGGCGCTCGTAGAAAAAATGAAAAAATGTTTACACTGTTACCTGGTGTTTTAATCTTTCGATTAAAATTTCAATTAACACCTCGATAATCGGATTATAATGATTATCGTTATTCACTACACACGCACAAGAACAGAGAATTTCGATCCGCTTCTAACTTACAGGATCATAAATAATACTATTTAATTCTTTCTGCTGTTCATTATTTTTTCCCGCACTAAAATGAAATAATACTGCACATAATCACAACGATTCTTTGTAGAATATCTTGAAGTAGTTGTATGTTGTTGTCAAACTGTTTCCTTTGATGTGGTATGGTAATGACGCTGTCAGTAATTAAAAATTTTGAGATGGTCAGCGCACGATTCACGCCGAATGAGATTAAGAAGTGTCTGCTGAAAATCAGTTCCAGCTCTTTTTATACTCGACCCCTTGATCGGCTCTAGGCAACATTGTTAATTACTAAGAAATTTTGTCATTGGCTTAGACAGGTGTATTGTCTTTTCAACCGTCAAAAACGGTTTCCCAACCGCCAAACGCTGAGATGATTGACAGTTATCGATGTTATTGGTGTTGATGACCAAATTTCTTAAACATATTTTGTAAATGATGCTAACGCCTTTCACGCACTTAATATAGTTGCGATTGGGGCTGTATCGCCATCAAATTAAAGAATATTTTGTCCTCTTTAATTTGATATAGTTTGATACCGAGTTAGTTTCCCTTTTACTGACATTGCTACATAAACAATGTTCAGGTACACTATTTCGCACTGTCGTCTGTTTATCAAAATCGGCGATTATACATTTTGACTAATATTGTTTGTGTTCTACATCGCGTTTTATCACTCCAACGTTTATGTGAGAACACTATTAATTCTGTACTGATGTTTAATTACTGTACATTATGAATAAACCTTAACTTTAGACATTGTAATGAACTGTTCCTACCTACTATGATATTTCGTTTCACATTAATTTGCTCTATTCTACTAACTAACAATTGAATTATAAATCATATCATTTTAATAATGCTTATTGCTATGTTTGAGCATAACAATTGTTTTGTGTAGGTGACCTACATTTCTATTACTTCCTAATAATCATCTCATTGATGATTGTTTGGTCTAGGCCTTGTTAAGGCATACCGTCTATACTGGAATTCTGCCTTAAAAGCTTTTATTAGTTCACAATTCGGTAATTTTGCTGGGGTAGCTTATTGGTATAAGATTCCCTCTTACAAATGTGTTTATTTGTCATAAGTATATTTGAGATTGAAATATAGCTTCATTTTTATTTTGTGGCCATTGCTAATTTTAGTTCTTGGCCTCAATAATTCCTAGTCATATTTAATTTATTATCAGCCAAATGCTGATTCTGATCTCACATTATTCAGATTCTTATTTAATCATTTTTTAGTAACATATCATATTCTGTTTACATTATTCACTGACTCGCTTGACAGCTTAAAGTGAATTTAAATTTGTCCATCAGTTTGTGTCAGTTATAGTCTGGTTGTAGTGTCAAACAGTATTTGGGTTTACTGTTTCCTGTGGCACTTCTGCTTCTTTCTTCCTCCATGATTCCTCTCTTCTTGGTTATTCTTATCATTACCTTATCTATTTATATTATCATTATGCATTTATTAAACCTGATAGTATATGTTGAGGTTATGTAACATCTGGTTATGTTACATATACTCCCCCCTCAAAATTGATAATTTGAGAAAAAATTTGATCTTTTGATAAAATTATCATTTCATGTCAGTTTTTTGCATATTACTGCTGTTTTTTGTCTTGTACTCTTTACATTGATCTTTAATGTACTAGTCGTGTGTTTCACTAGCTTGATTGCTTGCCTAGTGATATTATTCTTAGTTTACTAGTATTTTTTCCAGTTGCTTATACTTTAAGTCATCTAATTACAATAGGTCTTATTTCTTAAATTAACAATTTCCTGTCTTATCATATTACATTTTTTCTTTCTTATCACATATCTTTACCTTTGTGATTATTTCAATGGTTCTTATATTTTATACCTCATAGATTTTTTTTTTTCATAATAGCCCTTGATACATTACAATATAACTCCCTAACTTTTGTAGTGGGTTCGGAATCAGAGTGGCTCACTGTGGCTTACATTCTCTGCCGTTCCTCAATACACATACTCAGATTCAGAGGCATACTCTTCTCTGTCTGAGAAAAAAATAAACATTGCACCTGGCAATAGTTGCACTATCACAACACATAAAATATAATACATATCATTCATTTTCAATAATATAATATCTTCAATATAATATTCAAGGTATCAGAGGTTTTCATTTATATCACATTTCCTTCTTTTACACTTTATAACATACTTTCTTTTCACAGGTAATTATTTCTTTTCAGACTTGATATTCTCGACTATGCTTTTTTATTAGCTGTATCGTTACCTTTTATACTAGTTGACAATTGTTTTAGTTTACTTGAGTATTCTTAAAATTACACACTTACATTGATGCTCATATAATTACGCGGTTGTCTTTCACATATAGAGTCTATAATATTTTATTTTCACAATAGTTTACAAGTTTTTCTTTCTCGTTAGTAATTTATACTTATCCTGAATTATCAGGTTTTACAATATTCATATATAAAATGTTCTTGGTTAGATGTTCTCTGAAATATTTTGCTACATACAATATTTGATACTTAACTAAAAATGAACTTTTTTCATGTGAAAAACTTACTATTTCATCGGACGCGTTTCGGCTTAGTATCCGCCTTCTTCAGCTTTGGTAACAGACTGCCAGCATTTTGTAACGGTTGTGTGGAAGGTGAAGTGGGGGTGGCGTGTGGCCACCTTCCACACAACCGTTACAAAATGCTGGCAGTCTGTTACCAAAGCTGAAGAAGGCGGATACTAAGCCGAAACGCGTCCGATGAAATAGTAAGTTTTTCACATGAAAAAAGTTCATTTTTAGTTAAGTGTAGTGCTGTGAAAGAAGAGATGAATAATCAAGACAAATATTTGATAGTTACAACACAATGTGATAATATAATAACAATATATTGATATCTAATTTTATAGACATTCTTGGGGTTACATGGTTCATTTAATAAACATTTTTTTTTTCTCTCTCTACTTTCCATAATAATATCCTTCTTTCATATTACACTCTTTGTCATTCTTCTTCTCTACTCCTTCAAGTGATGGTGGTTTTCACTTATTCTGGATGATTATAATTCTCTTTTATGGAGTATACAATATTTGATAATTACAATACAATGTGATAATATAATATTCATTTGGGTAAATATTCTCTCTCCTTTTTTTTTTTTCTTCTAAGTATAGCATAGTAATTTCAGTTATAGAAGAGTAGTAGCTCCTCCTTAAATTAATCTAACATAGGAGTATTTAAAGTAAGTTTATGTCATTATCCTAGGTATATTTTAGTTATATGTCACTTTTGACTCTCTATGATATAATAGATGTCCCTTTTCCTCATTAAATTATTTAGTTTACAATACATATTTTTCTATCCTTTAGTGTGATAGATCTGGTTCCTTTTTAATAAGTAACAAATAGTTTGGCCTATATCTTAATCCTACACACTTTTTGTAACACAATAGGGTAAATAGGTTTGCTATAGACAATTAGTTACCTCCAATAATTTGGGCATAATACGTGATCCTTCTAATCACTAAATGAGTTCGTTTATAGTAATCATTTTTAAAACATATTTTTTCCTTTTATACTCTAAATATTCTGGTGATAAATGTCGCCTACCACTAGAACTTATCTGCTCTTAACAATAGTCATTTTATGGTCTACCTACATGGGGTTATTTTGTGCTTTTCCACTCTATTGGGTGTATTATTGGGGATTTGGCACCCTGTCCCTATCATGCGGTTCTTCCACTTTGCGGCTACCAGATAGTCATCGGCTTCCCGTTTTCTCGTCTTCTTCTTCTCATCATTTTTAGTATCCATGTGTTCAGTGTACTCCCGGTCTTTGTTATTTTTGACGTCTAGTACCTCTTCTAACTCTGGTTGATCGTCATTAGTTTCCTGGTTGGATTTTTCCATTGATTGGTCCCTCTTCCTTCTCAATTCTTTTATTTCTTGGGCATACCCTTCAATGATCCGGTCCAGCTGTTCTTGATACCCTTTTCTTTTCTTAGAATGCCTTATTCTCCCTTTGGAAATATCTGCTTTAAGTATGTTATTGGTTATAGTCTTCTTTGTTGTAACACATTTCTTCTCTTTGTTCATCTTCATGAAGCTCCTTCGGTACTCCTTCCTGTAGACTCCTTCTTCACGGTTGGTGACTGGGAAATAAATCATATTAATTAGACCGCTTCGAGTCATTTCGATTAATTCTTTTGTTACCCTAGTCTTCTTTGGGCGTATTATTCTTTTTATCTTTACCTCCTTTTCTTCCGTTTTCTTAATTATTTTGTTCCTTTCTTCATGAATTTTCATTTTCGAATTCACTTGTTCGGTAGTTGTACTTCTGTGTAATTCTTTTGTCTCCACTTGATCATCACATATTGGCAGATTACTTTGTTCTAAGTCTTCATTCTCGGCTACTAACTCTTCCGCTTCTTCAATTACCTGAGTGTTCTCTATACTTCCGGTATCGATCTCCTTGTCGTGAATATCTTCCTGGTTTCTGTCAAGCTCATTTTCAGTTAATAATGTATTTGAGTCCCCTTCATTCTCAGCTTGTTCGACCTCATCTTCGGATTGCAAATTCTTCTGTGGTTTCATCATTGGGTATCTCTTCAGTTTCGGAGTTGTTGTCGTTTCGTAATTCCTGTATCCATCTCTCACTGTCTCTTTGGAATTTTTCTACCCTCTGACCGATTCGTTGTCGTTCGTCATCACTCATTCGCTTATCATATTCCCTTAGTGTCTGGCCGTATTCTTTAAAAAACTCGTCTATCCATCCTGCGGAAAAAACTGGTTGATTTTCCATGGTGTCACCTATTCGTGTGTCAGGCATGGTTGTTATTTTGTGTCTGCCGGGCTTATTATAAATCTTACCCATATTTTTGTCTACCGGGTTGTTTATCAATATAAAAAATATTTTTATTTAATATTTTTAAGCCCCACGTTGGGCGCCAATTTGTAAGTAAACTAAACTGGGATGGTTTAAATAAAATTTACTTATGTGTAAAATATTATTTAGGAATATATTAAAGTTTGTAGTGGTTGAAAATTGAAGGTTACTGACTTTTAAAAGCGATTTAAAATGTAACATTCGAGGTTACTCAAAGTGTGTTTACAATTGTAGAATTATAATTGTCTGAAAAGAATTCCCTTAGATAAAACAAATAAAATAGTTGTGTTAATATTATTTAAATACTAGCTTTGCTTAAGTTTAATAGTAAAGTATAATAGTTGGTCGCTTGATGATGGTGATCGTCTTGTTGATACTAGCTGTGAAACTTCTCTTCCAGGTCGATAACAGTCTAAGTACGTTACGTCTAGTAATGTCTGGACAATAGAATAAATATAATATACTTTCACGTACCTGGTCGTGTTTTCGAGAAGTTCAATAAGCTGTCAAAACGGTTTACAAAAAACCAACTCACTTTAGCTACAAGGTTAAGTTGCCTCGTTTAATAGTGGGCGCCACACGGATTTATTTTGGGAAAATCCCGTGGAAAACCAATGAATAGAATTAATTAATGATTTAAAAAAAAAATTAAAATAATTGTTCATTACCTTTATGGCAATGCTATTCAAAATATTTAATCACAACTGAAGGTTGTTTTGAGTTTTTTCTGAATAAAATATTTAGTTACTTTTTAGAAATAAATTAAGTCGAGTTATACTGTTAATAATGGGTTTTTATTCATACCCTTGATAGAGAATTCCAACAAATATAATTAAAAACATACAATGATGTACAATTGTAAATAAGTTATTACATACCCTGTAAGGCTTGCTCGGAACATAAGCAGTAAATCTGGCTAAGTCCAGATATTTCTTTTTACTTTAAACATTAATCTTATTTAAATCTCAGGTGTCAGTTCTTTGAGACACAAAAAAGAAAGTTTATGCCTACACAATAGCTAATGAATTTTTTGATATAAGATAGACTAGTGATATCTTTGATATTACTATTACAAATAAAAAATAAAAATAACCTATTTCATAGGTTATGCGTTCGTCACGCTTGATTTATGATTTACAACGTTATATTTTGAGAACACTTATAACTAACATTCAGCTTAACTAATATTGACAAATTCATAAAATAAATTTAGACATGGTGTAACATAAAAAACGTTTCAGTGTTTTTGCGTCAGTACATATCAGTGTATTAAAACGTACAGGTTATGGCGCTCGTAGAAAAAATGAAAAAATGTTTACATTGTTACCTGGTGTTTTAATCTTTCGATTAAAATTTCAATTAACACCTCGATAATCGGATTATAATGATTATCGTTATTCACTACACACGCACAAGAACAGAGAATTTCGATCCGCTTCTAACTTACAGGATCATAAATAATACTATTTAATTCTTTCTGCTGTTCATTATTTTTTCCCGCACTAAAATGAAATAATACTGCACATAATCACAACGATTCTTTGTAGAATATCTTGAAGTAGTTGTATGTTGTTGTCAAACTGTTTCCTTTGATGTGGTATGGTAATGACGCTGTCAGTAATTAAAAATTTTGAGATGGTTAGCGCACGTTTCACGCCGAATGAGATTAAGAAGTGTCTGCTGAAAATCAGTTCCAGCTCTTTTTATACTCGACCCCTTGATCGGCTCTAGGCAACATTGTTAATTACTAAGAAATTTTGTCATTGGCTTAGACAGGTGTGATGAACGTGACGTATTGTCTTTTCAACCGTCAAAAACGGTTTCCCAACCGCCAAACGCTGAGATGATTGACAGTTATCGATGTTATTGGTGTTGATGACCAAATTTCTTAAACATATTTTGTAAATGATGCTAACGCCTTTCACGCACTTAATATAGTTGCGATTGGGGCAGTATCGCCATCAAATTAAAGAATATTTTGTCCTCTTTAATTTGATATAGTTTGATACCGAGTTAGTTTCCCTTTTACTGACATTGCTACATAAACAATTTTCAGGTACACTATTTCGCACTGTCGTCTGTTTATCAAAATCGGCGATTATACACTTTGACTAATATTGTTTGTGTTCTACATCGCGTTTTATCACTCCAACGTTTATGTGAGAACACTATTAATTCTGTACTGATGTTTAATTACTGTACATTATGAATAAACCTTAACTTTAGACATTGTAATGAACTGTTCCTACCTACTATGATATTTCGTTTCACATTAATTTGCTCTATTCTACTAACTAACAATTGAATTATAAATCATATCATTTTAATAATGCTTATTGCTATGTTTGAGCATAACAATTGTTTTGTGTAGGTGACCTACATTTCTATTACTTCCTAATAATCATCTCATTGATGATTGTTTGGTCTAGGCCTTGTTAAGGCATACCGTCTATACTGGAATTCTGTCTTAAAAGCTTTTATTAGTTCACAATTCGGTAATTTTGCTGGGGTAGCTTATTGGTATAAGATTCCCTCTTACAAATGTGTTTATTTGTCATAAGTATATTTGAGATTGAAATATAGCTTCATTTTTATTTTGTGGCCATTGCTAATTTTAGTTCTTGGCCTCAATAATTCCTAGTCATATTTAATTTATTATCAGCCAAATGCTGATTCTGATCTCACATTATTCAGATTCTTATTTAATCATTTTTTAGTAACATATCATATTCTGTTTACATTATTCACTGACTCGCTTGACAGCTTAAAGTGAATTTAAATTTGTCCATCAGTTTGTGTCAGTTATAGTCTGGTTGTAGTGTCAAACAGTATTTGGGTTTACTGTTTCCTGTGGCACTTCTGCTTCTTTCATCCTCCATGATTCCTCTCTTCTTGGTTATTCTTATCATTACCTTATCTATTTATATTATCATTATGCATTTATTAAACCTGATAGTATATGTTGAGGTTATGTAACATCTGGTTATGTTACATATACTCCCCCCTCAAAATTGATAATTTGAGAAAAAATTTGATCTTTTGATAAAATTATCATTTCATGTCAGTTTTTTGCATATTACTACTGTTTTTTGTCTTGTACTCTTTACATTGATCTTTAATGTACTAGTCGTGTGTTTCACTAGCTTGATTGCTTGCCTAGTGATATTATTCTTAGTTTACTAGTATTTTTTCCAGTTGCTTATACTTTAAGTCATCTAATTACAATAGGTCTTATTTCTTAAATTAACAATTTCCTGTCTTATCATATTACATTTTTTCTTTCTTATCACATATCTTTACCTTTGTGATTATTTCAATGGTTCTTATATTTTATACCTCATAGATTTTTTTTTTTTCATAATAGCCCTTGATACATTACAATATAACTCCCTAACTTTTGTAGTGGGTTCGGAATCAGAGTGGCTCACTGTGGCTTACATTCTCTGCCGTTCCTCAATACACATACTCAGATTCAGAGGCATACTCTTCTCTGTCTGAGAAAAAAATAAACATTGCACCTGGCAATAGTTGCACTATCACAACACATAAAATATAATACATATCATTCATTTTCAATAATATAATATCTTCAATATAATATTCAAGGTATCAGAGGTTTTCATTTATATCACATTTCCTTCTTTTACACTTTATAACATACTTTCTTTTCACAGGTAATTATTTCTTTTCAGACTTGATATTCTCGACTATGCTTTTTTATTAGCTGTATCGTTACCTTTTATACTAGTTGACAATTGTTTTAGTTTACTTGAGTATTCTTAAAATTACACACTTACATTGATGCTCATATAATTACGCGGTTGTCTTTCACATATAGAGTCTATAATAATTTATTTTCACAATAGTTTACAAGTTTTTCTTTCTCGTTAGTAATTTATACTTATCCTGAATTATCAGGTTTTACAATATTCATATATAAAATGTTCTTGGTTAGATGTTCTCTGAAATATTTTGCTACATACAATATTTGATAGTTACAACACAATGTGATAATATAATAACAATATATTGATATCTAATTTTATAGACATTCTTGGGGTTACATGGTTCATTTAATAAACATTTTTTTTTTCTCTCTCTACTTTCCATAATAATATCCTTCTTTCATATTACACTCTTTGTCATTCTTCTTCTCTACTCCTTCAAGTGATGGTGGTTTTCACTTATTCTGGATGATTATAATTCTCTTTTATGGAGTATACAATATTTGATAATTACAATACAATGTGATAATATAATATTCATTTGGGTAAATATTCTCTCTCCTTTTTTTTTTTTCTTCTAAGTATAGCATAGTAATTTCAGTTATAGAAGAGTAGTAGCTCCTCCTTAAATTAATCTAACATAGGAGTATTTAAAGTAAGTTTATGTCATTATCCTAGGTATATTTTAGTTATATGCCACTTTTGACTCTCTATGATATAATAGATGTCCCTTTTCCTCATTAAATTATTTAGTTTACAATACATATTTTTCTATCCTTTAGTGTGATAGATCTGGTTCCTTTTTAATAAGTAACAAATAGTTTGGCCTATATCTTAATCCTACACACTTTTTGTAACACAATAGGGTAAATAGGTTTGCTATAGACAATTAGTTACCTCCAATAATTTGGGCATAATACGTGATCCTTCTAATCACTAAATGAGTTCGTTTATAGTAATCATTTTTAAAACATATTTTTTCCTTTTATACTCTAAATATTCTGGTGATAAATGTCGCCTACCACTAGAACTTATCTGCTCTTAACAATAGTCATTTTATGGTCTACCCTACATGGTGTTATTTTGTGCTTTTCCACTCTATTGGGTATATTATTGGGGATTTGGCACCCTGTCCCTATCATGCGGTTCTTCCACTTTGCGGCTACCAGATAGTCATCGGCTTCCCGTTTTCTCGTCTTCTTCTTCTCATCATTTTTAGTATCCATGTGTTCAGTGTACTCCCGGTCTTTGTTATTTTTGACGTCTAGTACCTCTTCTAACTCTGGTTGATCGTCATTAGTTTCCTGGTTGGATTTTTCCATTGATTGGTCCCTCTTCCTTCTCAATTCTTTTATTTCTTGGGCATACCCTTCAATGATCCGGTCCAGCTGTTCTTGATACCCTTTTCTTTTCTTAGAATGCCTTATTCTCCCTTTGGAAATATCTGCTTTAAGTATGTTATTGGTTATAGTCTTCTTTGTTGTAACACATTTCTTCTCTTTGTTCATCTTCATGAAGCTCCTTCGGTACTCCTTCCTGTAGACTCCTTCTTCACAGTTGGTGACTGGGAAATAAATCATATTAATTAGACCGCTTCGAGTCATTTCGATTAATTCTTTTGTTACCCTAGTCTTCTTTGGGCGTATTATTCTTTTTATCTTTACCTCCTTTTCTTCCGTTTTCTTAATTATTTTGTTCCTTTCTTCATGAATTTTCATTTTCGAATTCACTTGTTCGGTAGTTGTACTTCTGTGTAATTCTTTTGTCTCCACTTGATCATCACATATTGGCAGATTACTTTGTTCTAAGTCTTCATTCTCGGCTACTAACTCTTCCGCTTCTTCAATTACCTGAGTGTTCTCTATACTTCCAGTATCGATCTCCTTGTCGTGAATATCTTCCTGGTTTCTGTCAAGCTCATTTTCAGTTAATAATGTATTTGAGTCCCCTTCATTCTCAGCTTGTTCGACCTCATCTTCGGATTGCAATTCTTCTGTGGTTTCATCATTGGGTATCTCTTCAGTTTCGGAGTTGTTGTCGTTTCGTAATTCCTGTATCCATCTCTCACTGTCTCTTTGGAATTTTTCTACCCTCTGACCGATTCGTTGTCGTTCGTCATCACTCATTCGCTTATCATATTCCCTTAGTGTCTGGCCGTATTCTTTAAAAAACTCGTCTATCCATCCTGCGGAAAAAACTGGTTGATTTTCCATGGTGTCACCTATTCGTGTGTCAGGCATGGTTGTTCTTTTGTGTCTGCCGGGCTTATTATAAATCTTACCCATATTTTTGTCTACCGGGTTGTTTATCAATATAAAAAATATTTTTATTTAATATTTTTAAGCCCCACGTTGGGCGCCAATTTGTAAGTAAACTAAACTGGGATGGTTTAAATAAAATTTACTTATGTGTAAAATATTATTTAGGAATATATTAAAGTTTGTAGTGGTTGAAAATTGAAGGTTACTGACTTTTAAAAGCGATTTAAAATGTAACATTCGAGGTTACTCAAAGTGTGTTTACAATTGTAGAATTATAATTGTCTGAAAAGAATTCCCTTAGATAAAACAAATAAAATAGTTGTGTTAATATTATTTAAATACTAGCTTTGCTTAAGTTTAATAGTAAAGTATAATAGTTGGTCGCTTGATGATGGTGATCGTGTTGTTGATACTAGCTGTGAAACTTCTCTTCCAGGTCGATAACAGTCTAAGTACGTTACGTCTAGTAATGTCTGGACAATAGAATAAATATAATATACTTTCACGTACCTGGTCGTGTTTTCGAGAAGTTCAATAAGCTGTCAAAACGGTTTACAAAAAACCAACTCACTTTAGCTACAAGGTTAAGTTGCCTCGTTTAATAGTGGGCGCCACACGGATTTATTTTGGGAAAATCCCGTGGAAAACCAATGAATAGAATTAATTAATGATTTAAAAAAAAAATTAAAATAATTGTTCATTACCTTTATGGCAATGCTATTCAAAATATTTAATCACAACTGAAGGTTGTTTTGAGTTTTTTCTGAATAAAATATTTAGTTACTTTTTAGAAATAAATTAAGTCGAGTTATACTGTTAATAATGGGTTTTTATTCATACCCTTGATAGAGAATTCCAACAAATATAATTAAAAACATACAATGATGTACAATTGTAAATAAGTTATTACATACCCTGTAAGGCTTGCTCGGAACATAAGCAGTAAATCTGGCTAAGTCCAGATATTTCTTTTTACTTTAAACATTAATCTTATTTAAATCTCAGGTGTCAGTTCTTTGAGACACAAAAAAGAAAGTTTATGCCTACACAATAGCTAATGAATTTTTTGATATAAGATAGACTAGTGATATCTTTGATATTACTATTACAAATAAAAAATAAAAATAACCTATTTCATAGGTTATGCGTTCGTCACGCTTGATTTATGATTTACAACGTTATATTTTGAGAACACTTATAACTAACATTCAGCTTAACTAATATTGACAAATTCATAAAATAAATTTAGACATGGTGTAACATAAAAAACGTTTCAGTGTTTTTGTGTCAGTACATATCAGTGTATTAAAACGTACAGGTTATGGCGCTCGTAGAAAAAATGAAAAAATGTTTACACTGTTACCTGGTGTTTTAATCTTTCGATTAAAATTTCAATTAACACCTCGATAATCGGATTATAATGATTATCGTTATTCACTACACACGCACAAGAACAGAGAATTTCGATCCGCTTCTAACTTACAGGATCATAAATAATACTATTTAATTCTTTCTGCTGTTCATTATTTTTTCCCGCACTAAAATGAAATAATACTGCACATAATCACAACGATTCTTTGTAGAATATCTTGAAGTAGTTGTATGTTGTTGTCAAACTGTTTCCTTTGATGTGGTATGGTAATGACGCTGTCAGTAATTAAAAATTTTGAGATGGTCAGCGCACGTTTCACGCCGAATGAGATTAAGAAGTGTCTGCTGAAAATCAGTTCCAGCTCTTTTTATACTCGACCCCTTGATCGGCTCTAGGCAACATTGTTAATTACTAAGAAATTTTGTCATTGGCTTAGACAGGTGTATTGTCTTTTCAACCGTCAAAAACGGTTTCCCAACCGCCAAACGCTGAGATGATTGACAGTTATCGATGTTATTGGTGTTGATGACCAAATTTCTTAAACATATTTTGTAAATGATGCTAACGCCTTTCACGCACTTAATATAGTTGCGATTGGGGCTGTATCGCCATCAAATTAAAGAATATTTTGTCCTCTTTAATTTGATATAGTTTGATACCGAGTTAGTTTCCCTTTTACTGACATTGCTACATAAACAATGTTCAGGTACACTATTTCGCACTGTCGTCTGTTTATCAAAATCGGCGATTATACACTTTGACTAATATTGTTTGTGTTCTACATCGCGTTTTATCACTCCAACGTTTATGTGAGAACACTATTAATTCTGTACTGATGTTTAATTACTGTACATTATGAATAAACCTTAACTTTAGACATTGTAATGAACTGTTCCTACCTACTATGATATTTCGTTTCACATTAATTTGCTCTATTCTACTAACTAACAATTGAATTATAAATCATATCATTTTAATAATGCTTATTGCTATGTTTGAGCATAACAATTGTTTTGTGTAGGTGACCTACATTTCTATTACTTCCTAATAATCATCTCATTGATGATTGTTTGGTCTAGGCCTTGTTAAGGCATACCGTCTATACTGGAATTCTGCCTTAAAAGCTTTTATTAGTTCACAATTCGGTAATTTTGCTGGGGTAGCTTATTGGTATAAGATTCCCTCTTACAAATGTGTTTATTTGTCATAAGTATATTTGAGATTGAAATATAGCTTCATTTTTATTTTGTGGCCATTGCTAATTTTAGTTCTTGGCCTCAATAATTCCTAGTCATATTTAATTTATTATCAGCCAAATGCTGATTCTGATCTCACATTATTCAGATTCTTATTTAATCATTTTTTAGTAACATATCATATTCTGTTTACATTATTCACTGACTCGCTTGACAGCTTAAAGTGAATTTAAATTTGTCCATCAGTTTGTGTCAGTTATAGTCTGGTTGTAGTGTCAAACAGTATTTGGGTTTACTGTTTCCTGTGGCACTTCTGCTTCTTTCTTCCTCCATGATTCCTCTCTTCTTGGTTATTCTTATCATTACCTTATCTATTTATATTATCATTATGCATTTATTAAACCTGATAGTATATGTTGAGGTTATGTAACATCTGGTTATGTTACATATACTCCCCCCTCAAAACTGATAATCTGAGAAAAAATTTGATCTTTTGATAAAATTATCATTTCATGTCAGTTTTTTGCATATTACTGCTGTTTTTTGTCTTGTACTCTTTACATTGATCTTTAATGTACTAGTCGTGTGTTTCACTAGCTTGATTGCTTGCCTAGTGATATTATTCTTAGTTTACTAGTATTTTTTCCAGTTGCTTATACTTTAAGTCATCTAATTACAATAGGTCTTATTTCTTAAATTAACAATTTCCTGTCTTATCATATTACATTTTTTTTTTCTTATCACATATCTTTACCTTTGTGATTATTTCAATGGTTCTTATATTTTATACCTCATAGATTTTTTTTTGTTCATAATAGCCCTTGATACATTACAATATAACTCCCTAACTTTTGTAGTGGGTTCGGAATCAGAGTGGCTCACTGTGGCTTACATTCTCTGCCGTTCCTCAATACACATACTCAGATTCAGAGGCATACTCTTCTCTGTCTGAGAAAAAAATAAACATTGCACCTGGCAATAGTTGCACTATCACAACACATAAAATATAATACATATCATTCATTTTCAATAATATAATATCTTCAATATAATATTCAAGGTATCAGAGGTTTTCATTTATATCACATTTCCTTCTTTTACACTTTATAACATACTTTCTTTTCACAGGTAATTATTTCTTTTCAGACTTGATATTCTCGACTATGCTTTTTTATTAGCTGTATCGTTACCTTTTATACTAGTTGACAATTGTTTTAGTTTACTTGAGTATTCTTAAAATTACACACTTACATTGATGCTCATATAATTACGCGGTTGTCTTTCACATATAGAGTCTATAATAATTTATTTTCACAATAGTTTACAAGTTTTTCTTTCTCGTTAGTAATTTATACTTATCCTGAATTATCAGGTTTTACAATATTCATATATAAAATGTTCTTGGTTAGATGTTCTCTGAAATATTTTGCTACATACAATATTTGATAGTTACAACACAATGTGATAATATAATAACAATATATTGATATCTAATTTTATAGACATTCTTGGGGTTACATGGTTCATTTAATAAACTTTTTTTTCTCTCTCTCTACTTTCCATAATAATATCCTTCTTTCATATTACACTCTTTGTCATTCTTCTTCTCTACTCCTTCAAGTGATGGTGGTTTTCACTTATTCTGGATGATTATAATTCTCTTTTATGGAGTATACAATATTTGATAATTACAATACAATGTGATAATATAATATTCATTTGGGTAAATATTCTCTCTCCTTTTTTTTTTTCTTCTAAGTATAGCATAGTAATTTCAGTTATAGAAGAGTAGTAGCTCCTCCTTAAATTAATCTAACATAGGAGTATTTAAAGTAAGTTTATGTCATTATCCTAGGTATATTTTAGTTATATGCCACTTTTGACTCTCTATGATATAATAGATGTCCCTTTTCCTCATTAAATTATTTAGTTTACAATACATATTTTTCTATCCTTTAGTGTGATAGATCTGGTTCCTTTTTAATAAGTAACAAATAGTTTGGCCTATATCTTAATCCTACACACTTTTTGTAACACAATAGGGTAAATAGGTTTGCTATAGACAATTAGTTACCTCCAATAATTTGGGCATAATACGTGATCCTTCTAATCACTAAATGAGTTCGTTTATAGTAATCATTTTTAAAACATATTTTTTCCTTTTATACTCTAAATATTCTGGTGATAAATGTCGCCTACCACTAGAACTTATCTGCTCTTAACAATAGTCATTTTATGGTCTACCTACATGGGGTTATTTTGTGCTTTTCCACTCTATTGGGTATATTATTGGGGATTTGGCACCCTGTCCCTATCATGCGGTTCTTCCACTTTGCGGCTACCAGATAGTCATCGGCTTCCCGTTTTCTCGTCTTCTTCTTCTCATCATTTTTAGTATCCATGTGTTCAGTGTACTCCCGGTCTTTGTTATTTTTGACGTCTAGTACCTCTTCTAACTCTGGTTGATCGTCATTAGTTTCCTGGTTGGATTTTTCCATTGATTGGTCCCTCTTCCTTCTCAATTCTTTTATTTCTTGGGCATACCCTTCAATGATCCGGTCCAGCTGTTCTTGATACCCTTTTCTTTTCTTAGAATGCCTTATTCTCCCTTTGGAAATATCTGCTTTAAGTATGTTATTGGTTATAGTCTTCTTTGTTGTAACACATTTCTTCTCTTTGTTCATCTTCATGAAGCTCCTTCGGTACTCCTTCCTGTAGACTCCTTCTTCACGGTTGGTGTCTGGGAAATAAATCATATTAATTAGACCGCTTCGAGTCATTTCGATTAATTCTTTTGTTACCCTAGTCTTCTTTGGGCGTATTATTCTTTTTATCTTTACCTCCTTTTCTTCCGTTTTCTTAATTATTTTGTTCCTTTCTTCATGAATTTTCATTTTCGAATTCACTTGTTCGGTAGTTGTACTTCTGTGTAATTCTTTTGTCTCCACTTGATCATCACATATTGGCAGATTACTTTGTTCTAAGTCTTCATTCTCGGCTACTAACTCTTCCGCTTCTTCAATTACCTGAGTGTTCTCTATACTTCCGGTATCGATCTCCTTGTCGTGAATATCTTCCTGGTTTCTGTCAAGCTCATTTTCAGTTAATAATGTATTTGAGTCCCCTTCATTCTCAGCTTGTTCGACCTCATCTTCGGATTGCAATTCTTCTGTGGTTTCATCATTGGGTATCTCTTCAGTTTCGGAGTTGTTGTCGTTTCGTAATTCCTGTATCCATCTCTCACTGTCTCTTTGGAATTTTTCTACCCTCTGACCGATTCGTTGTCGTTCGTCATCACTCATTCGCTTATCATATTCCCTTAGAGTCTGGCCGTATTCTTTAAAAAACTCGTCTATCCATCCTGCGGAAAAAACTGGTTGATTTTCCATGGTGTCACCTATTCGTGTGTCAGGCATGGTTGTTCTTTTGTGTCTGCCGGGCTTATTATAAATCTTACCCATATTTTTGTCTACCGGGTTGTTTATCAATATAAAAAATATTTTTATTTAATATTTTTAAGCCCCACGTTGGGCGCCAATTTGTAAGTAAACTAAACTGGGATGGTTTAAATAAAATTTACTTATGTGTAAAATATTATTTAGGAATATATTAAAGTTTGTAGTGGTTGAAAATTGAAGGTTACTGACTTTTAAAAGCGATTTAAAATGTAACATTCGAGGTTACTCAAAGTGTGTTTACAATTGTAGAATTATAATTGTCTGAAAAGAATTCCCTTAGATAAAACAAATAAAATAGTTGTGTTAATATTATTTAAATACTAGCTTTGCTTAAGTTTAATAGTAAAGTATAATAGTTGGTCGCTTGATGATGGTGATCGTCTTGTTGATACTAGCTGTGAAACTTCTCTTCCAGGTCGATAACAGTCTAAGTACGTTACGTCTAGTAATGTCTGGACAATAGAATAAATATAATATACTTTCACGTACCTGGTCGTGTTTTCGAGAAGTTCAATAAGCTGTCAAAACGGTTTACAAAAAACCAACTCACTTTAGCTACAAGGTTAAGTTGCCTCGTTTAATAGTGGGCGCCACACGGATTTATTTTGGGAAAATCCCGTGGAAAACCAATGAATAGAATTAATTAATGATTTAAAAAAAAAATTAAAATAATTGTTCATTACCTTTATGGCAATGCTATTCAAAATATTTAATCACAACTGAAGGTTGTTTTGAGTTTTTTCTGAATAAAATATTTAGTTACTTTTTAGAAATAAATTAAGTCGAGTTATACTGTTAATAATGGGTTTTTATTCATACCCTTGATAGAGAATTCCAACAAATATAATTAAAAACATACAATGATGTACAATTGTAAATAAGTTATTACATACCCTGTAAGGCTTGCTCGGAACATAAGCAGTAAATCTGGCTAAGTCCAGATATTTCTTTTTACTTTAAACATTAATCTTATTTAAATCTCAGGTGTCAGTTCTTTGAGACACAAAAAAGAAAGTTTATGCCTACACAATAGCTAATGAATTTTTTGATATAAGATAGACTAGTGATATCTTTGATATTACTATTACAAATAAAAAATAAAAATAACCTATTTCATAGGTTATGCGTTCGTCACGCTTGATTTATGATTTACAACGTTATATTTTGAGAACACTTATAACTAACATTCAGCTTAACTAATATTGACAAATTCATAAAATAAATTTAGACATGGTGTAACATAAAAAACGTTTCAGTGTTTTTGCGTCAGTACATATCAGTGTATTAAAACGTACAGGTTATGGCGCTCGTAGAAAAAATGAAAAAATGTTTACACTGTTACCTGGTGTTTTAATCTTTCGATTAAAATTTCAATTAACACCTCGATAATCGGATTATAATGATTATCGTTATTCACTACACACGCACAAGAACAGAGAATTTCGATCCGCTTCTAACTTACAGGATCATAAATAATACTATTTAATTCTTTCTGCTGTTCATTATTTTTTCCCGCACTAAAATGAAATAATACTGCACATAATCACAACGATTCTTTGTAGAATATCTTGAAGTAGTTGTATGTTGTTGTCAAACTGTTTCCTTTGATGTGGTATGGTAATGACGCTGTCAGTAATTAAAAATTTTGAGATGGTCAGCGCACGTTTCACGCCGAATGAGATTAAGAAGTGTCTGCTGAAAATCAGTTCCAGCTCTTTTTATACTCGACCCCTTGATCGGCTCTAGGCAACATTGTTAATTACTAAGAAATTTTGTCATTGGCTTAGACAGGTGTATTGTCTTTTCAACCGTCAAAAACGGTTTCCCAACCGCCAAACGCTGAGATGATTGACAGTTATCGATGTTATTGGTGTTGATGACCAAATTTCTTAAATATATTTTGTAAATGATGCTAACGCCTTTCACGCACTTAATATAGTTGCGATTGGGGCTGTATCGCCATCAAATTAAAGAATATTTTGTCCTCTTTAATTTGATATAGTTTGATACCGAGTTAGTTTCCCTTTTACTGACATTGCTACATAAACAATGTTCAGGTACACTATTTCGCACTGTCGTCTGTTTATCAAAATCGGCGATTATACACTTTGACTAATATTGTTTGTGTTCTACATCGCGTTTTATCACTCCAACGTTTATGTGAGAACACTATTAATTCTGTACTGATGTTTAATTACTGTACATTATGAATAAACCTTAACTTTAGACATTGTAATGAACTGTTCCTACCTACTATGATATT
Organism: Magicicada septendecula; assembly: GCA_034769895.1. Classification (NCBI taxonomy): domain Eukaryota; kingdom Metazoa; phylum Arthropoda; class Insecta; order Hemiptera; family Cicadidae; genus Magicicada; species Magicicada septendecula. The sequence continues at coordinate 410,720,463 of CM068368.1, read as the reverse complement.
TCGTTTCACATTAATTTGCTCTATTCTACTAACTAACAATTGAATTATAAATCATATCATTTTAATAATGCTTATTGCTATGTTTGAGCATAACAATTGTTTTGTGTAGGTGACCTACATTTCTATTACTTCCTAATAATCATCTCATTGATGATTGTTTGGTCTAGGCCTTGTTAAGGCATACCGTCTATACTGGAATTCTGCCTTAAAAGCTTTTATTAGTTCACAATTCGGTAATTTTGCTGGGGTAGCTTATTGGTATAAGATTCCCTCTTACAAATGTGTTTATTTGTCATAAGTATATTTGAGATTGAAATATAGCTTCATTTTTATTTTGTGGCCATTGCTAATTTTAGTTCTTGGCCTCAATAATTCCTAGTCATATTTAATTTATTATCAGCCAAATGCTGATTCTGATCTCACATTATTCAGATTCTTATTTAATCATTTTTTAGTAACATATCATATTCTGTTTACATTATTCACTGACTCGCTTGACAGCTTAAAGTGAATTTAAATTTGTCCATCAGTTTGTGTCAGTTATAGTCTGGTTGTAGTGTCAAACAGTATTTGGGTTTACTGTTTCCTGTGGCACTTCTGCTTCTTTCTTCCTCCATGATTCCTCTCTTCTTGGTTATTCTTATCATTACCTTATCTATTTATATTATCATTATGCATTTATTAAACCTGATAGTATATGTTGAGGTTATGTAACATCTGGTTATGTTACATATACTCCCCCCTCAAAACTGATAATTTGAGAAAAAATTTGATCTTTTGATAAAATTATCATTTCATGTCAGTTTTTTGCATATTACTGCTGTTTTTTGTCTTCTACTCTTTACATTGATCTTTAATGTACTAGTCGTGTGTTTCACTAGCTTGATTGCTTGCCTAGTGATATTATTCTTAGTTTACTAGTATTTTTTCCAGTTGCTTATACTTTAAGTCATCTAATTACAATAGGTCTTATTTCTTAAATTAACAATTTCCTGTCTTATCATATTACATTTTTTCTTTCTTATCACATAACCTTTGTGATTATTTCAATGGTTCTTATATTTTATACCTCATAGATTTTTTTTTGTTCATAATAGCCCTTGATACATTACAATATAACTCCCTAACTTTTGTAGTGGGTTCGGAATCAGAGTGGCTCACTGTGGCTTACATTCTCTGCCGTTCCTCAATACACATACTCAGATTCAGAGGCATACTCTTCTCTGTCTGAGAAAAAAATAAACATTGCACCTGGCAATAGTTGCACTATCACAACACATAAAATATAATACATATCATTCATTTTCAATAATATAATATCTTCAATATAATATTCAAGGTATCAGAGGTTTTCATTTATATCACATTTCCTTCTTTTACACTTTATAACATACTTTCTTTTCACAGGTAATTATTTCTTTTCAGACTTGATATTCTCGACTATGCTTTTTTATTAGCTGTATCGTTACCTTTTATACTAGTTGACAATTGTTTTAGTTTACTTGAGTATTCTTAAAATTACACACTTACATTGATGCTCATATAATTACGCGGTTGTCTTTCACATATAGAGTCTATAATAATTTATTTTCACAATAGTTTACAAGTTTTTCTTTCTCGTTAGTAATTTATACTTATCCTGAATTATCAGGTTTTACAATATTCATATATAAAATGTTCTTGGTTAGATGTTCTCTGAAATATTTTGCTACATACAATATTTGATAGTTACAACACAATGTGATAATATAATAACAATATATTGATATCTAATTTTATAGACATTCTTGGGGTTACATGGTTCATTTAATAAACTTTTTTTTCTCTCTCTCTACTTTCCATAATAATATCCTTCTTTCATATTACACTCTTTGTCATTCTTCTTCTCTACTCCTTCAAGTGATGGTGGTTTTCACTTATTCTGGATGATTATAATTCTCTTTTATGGAGTATACAATATTTGATAATTACAATACAATGTGATAATATAATATTCATTTGGGTAAATATTCTCTCTCCTTTTTTTTTTTTCTTCTAAGTATAGCATAGTAATTTCAGTTATAGAAGAGTAGTAGCTCCTCCTTAAATTAATCTAACATAGGAGTATTTAAAGTAAGTTTATGTCATTATCCTAGGTATATTTTAGTTATATGCCACTTTTGACTCTCTATGATATAATAGATGTCCCTTTTCCTCATTAAATTATTTAGTTTACAATACATATTTTTCTATCCTTTAGTGTGATAGATCTGGTTCCTTTTTAATAAGTAACAAATAGTTTGGCCTATATCTTAATCCTACACACTTTTTGTAACACAATAGGGTAAATAGGTTTGCTATAGACAATTAGTTACCTCCAATAATTTGGGCATAATACGTGATCCTTCTAATCACTAAATGAGTTCGTTTATAGTAATCATTTTTAAAACATATTTTTTCCTTTTATACTCTAAATATTCTGGTGATAAATGTCGCCTACCACTAGAACTTATCTGCTCTTAACAATAGTCATTTTATGGTCTACCTACATGGGGTTATTTTGTGATTTTCCACTCTATTGGGTGTATTATTGGGGATTTGGCACCCTGTCCCTATCATGCGGTTCTTCCACTTTGCGGCTACCAGATAGTCATCGGCTTCCCGTTTTCTCGTCTTCTTCTTCTCATCATTTTTAGTATCCATGTGTTCAGTGTACTCCCGGTCTTTGTTATTTTTGACGTCTAGTACCTCTTCTAACTCTGGTTGATCGTCATTAGTTTCCTGGTTGGATTTTTCCATTGATTGGTCCCTCTTCCTTCTCATTTCTTTTATTTCTTGGGCATACCCTTCAATGATCCGGTCCAGCTGTTCTTGATACCCTTTTCTTTTCTTAGAATGCCTTATTCTCCCTTTGGAAATATCTGCTTTAAGTATGTTATTGGTTATAGTCTTCTTTGTTGTAACACATTTCTTCTCTTTGTTCATCTTCATGAAGCTCCTTCGGTACTCCTTCCTGTAGACTCCTTCTTCACGGTTGGTGTCTGGGAAATAAATCATATTAATTAGACTGCTTCGAGTCATTTCGATTAATTCTTTTGTTACCCTAGTCTTCTTTGGGCGTATTATTCTTTTTATCTTTACCTCCTTTTCTTCCGTTTTCTTAATTATTTTGTTCCTTTCTTCATGAATTTTCATTTTCGAATTCACTTGTTCGGTAGTTGTACTTCTGTGTAATTCTTTTGTCTCCACTTGATCATCACATATTGGCAGATTACTTTGTTCTAAGTCTTCATTCTCGGCTACTAACTCTTCCGCTTCTTCAATTACCTGAGTGTTCTCTATACTTCCGGTATCGATCTCCTTGTCGTGAATATCTTCCTGGTTTCTGTCAAGCTCATTTTCAGTTAATAATGTATTTGAGTCCCCTTCATTCTCAGCTTGTTCGACCTCATCTTCGGATTGCAATTCTTCTGTGGTTTCATCATTGGGTATCTCTTCAGTTTCGGAGTTGTTGTCGTTTCGTAATTCCTGTATCCATCTCTCACTGTCTCTTTGGAATTTTTCTACCCTCTGACCGATTCGTTGTCGTTCGTCATCACTCATTCGCTTATCATATTCCCTTAGAGTCTGGCCGTATTCTTTAAAAAACTCGTCTATCCATCCTGCGGAAAAAACTGGTTGATTTTCCATGGTGTCACCTATTCGTGTGTCAGGCATGGTTGTTCTTTTGTGTCTGCCGGGCTTATTATAAATCTTACCCATATTTTTGTCTACCGGGTTGTTTATCAATATAAAATATATTTTTATTTAATATTTTTAAGCCCCACGTTGGGCGCCAATTTGTAAGTAAACTAAACTGGGATGGTTTAAATAAAATTTACTTATGTGTAAAATATTATTTAGGAATATATTAAAGTTTGTAGTGGTTGAAAATTGAAGGTTACTGACTTTTAAAAGCGATTTAAAATGTAACATTCGAGGTTACTCAAAGTGTGTTTACAATTGTAGAATTATAATTGTCTGAAAAGAATTCCCTTAGATAAAACAAATAAAATAGTTGTGTTAATATTATTTAAATACTAGCTTTGCTTAAGTTTAATAGTAAAGTATAATAGTTGGTCGCTTGATGATGGTGATCGTCTTGTTGATACTAGCTGTGAAACTTCTCTTCCAGGTCGATAACAGTCTAAGTACGTTACGTCTAGTAATGTCTGGACAATAGAATAAATATAATATACTTTCACGTACCTGGTCGTGTTTTCGAGAAGTTCAATAAGCTGTCAAAACGGTTTACAAAAAACCAACTCACTTTAGCTACAAGGTTAAGTTGCCTCGTTTAATAGTGGGCGCCACACGGATTTATTTTTAGGAAAATCCCGTGGAAAACCAATGAATAGAATTAATTAATGATTTAAAAAAAAAATTAAAATAATTGTTCATTACCTTTATGGCAATGCTATTCAAAATATTTAATCACAACTGAAGGTTGTTTTGAGTTTTTTCTGAATAAAATATTTAGTTACTTTTTAGAAATAAATTAAGTCGAGTTATACTGTTAATAATGGGTTTTTATTCATACCCTTGATAGAGAATTCCAACAAATATAATTAAAAACATACAATGATGTACAATTGTAAATAAGTTATTACATACCCTGTAAGGCTTGCTCGGAACATAAGCAGTAAATCTGGCTAAGTCCAGATATTTCTTTTTACTTTAAACATTAATCTTATTTAAATCTCAGGTGTCAGTTCTTTGAGACACAAAAAAGAAAGTTTATGCCTACACAATAGCTAATGAATTTTTTGATATAAGATAGACTAGTGATATCTTTGATATTACTATTACAAATAAAAAATAAAAATAACCTATTTCATAGGTTATGCGTTCGTCACGCTTGATTTATGATTTACAACGTTATATTTTGAGAACACTTATAACTAACATTCAGCTTAACTAATATTGACAAATTCATAAAATAAATTTAGACATGGTGTAACATAAAAAACGTTTCAGTGTTTTTGCGTCAGTACATATCAGTGTATTAAAACGTACAGGTTATGGCGCTCGTAGAAAAAATGAAAAAATGTTTACACTGTTACCTGGTGTTTTAATCTTTCGATTAAAATTTCAATTAACACCTCGATAATCGGATTATAATGATTATCGTTATTCACTACACACGCACAAGAACAGAGAATTTCGATCCGCTTCTAACTTACAGGATCATAAATAATACTATTTAATTCTTTCTGCTGTTCATTATTTTTTCCCGCACTAAAATGAAATAATACTGCACATAATCACAACGATTCTTTGTAGAATATCTTGAAGTAGTTGTATGTTGTTGTCAAACTGTTTCCTTTGATGTGGTATGGTAATGACGCTGTCAGTAATTAAAAATTTTGAGATGGTCAGCGCACGTTTCACGCCGAATGAGATTAAGAAGTGTCTGCTGAAAATCAGTTCCAGCTCTTTTTATACTCGACCCCTTGATCGGCTCTAGGCAACATTGTTAATTACTAAGAAATTTTGTCATTGGCTTAGACAGGTGTATTGTCTTTTCAACCGTCAAAAACGGTTTCCCAACCGCCAAACGCTGAGATGATTGACAGTTATCGATGTTATTGGTGTTGATGACCAAATTTCTTAAACATATTTTGTAAATGATGCTAACGCCTTTCACGCACTTAATATAGTTGCGATTGGGGCTGTATCACCATCAAATTAAAGAATATTTTGTCCTCTTTAATTTGATATAGTTTGATACCGAGTTAGTTTCCCTTTTACTGACATTGCTACATAAACAATGTTCAGGTACACTATTTCGCACTGTCGTCTGTTTATCAAAATCGGCGATTATACACTTTGACTAATATTGTTTGTGTTCTACATCGCGTTTTATCACTCCAACGTTTATGTGAGAACACTATTAACTCTGTACTGATGTTTAATTACTGTACATTATGAATAAACCTTAACTTTAGACATTGTAATGAACTGTTCCTACCTACTATGATATTTCGTTTCACATTAATTTGCTCTATTCTACTAACTAACAATTGAATTATAAATCATATCATTTTAATAATGCTTATTGCTATGTTTGAGCATAACAATTGTTTTGTGTAGGTGACCTACATTTCTATTACTTCCTAATAATCATCTCATTGATGATTGTTTGGTCTAGGCCTTGTTAAGGCATACCGTCTATACTGGAATTCTGCCTTAAAAGCTTTTATTAGTTCACAATTCGGTAATTTTGCTGGGGTAGCTTATTGGTATAAGATTCCCTCTTACAAATGTGTTTATTTGTCATAAGTATATTTGAGATTGAAATATAGCTTCATTTTTATTTTGTGGCCATTGCTAATTTTAGTTCTTGGCCTCAATAATTCCTAGTCATATTTAATTTATTATCAGCCAAATGCTGATTCTGATCTCACATTATTCAGATTCTTATTTAATCATTTTTTAGTAACATATCATATTCTGTTTACATTATTCACTGACTCGCTTGACAGCTTAAAGTGAATTTAAATTTGTCCATCAGTTTGTGTCAGTTATAGTCTGGTTGTAGTGTCAAACAGTATTTGGGTTTACTGTTTCCTGTGGCACTTCTGCTTCTTTCTTCCTCCATGATTCCTCTCTTCTTGGTTATTCTTATCATTACCTTATCTATTTATATTATCATTATGCATTTATTAAACCTGATAGTATATGTTGAGGTTATGTAACATCTGGTTATGTTACATATACTCCCCCCTCAAAACTGATAATTTGAGAAAAAATTTGATCTTTTGATAAAATTATCATTTCATGTCAGTTTTTTGCATATTACTGCTGTTTTTTGTCTTGTACTCTTTACATTGATCTTTAATGTACTAGTCGTGTGTTTCACTAGCTTGATTGCTTGCCTAGTGATATTATTCTTAGTTTACTAGTATTTTTTCCAGTTGCTTATACTTTAAGTCATCTAATTACAATAGGTCTTATTTCTTAAATTAACAATTTCCTGTCTTATCATATTACATTTTTTCTTTCTTATCACATATCTTTACCTTTGTGATTATTTCAATGGTTCTTATATTTTATACCTCATAGATTTTTTTTTTTCATAATAGCCCTTGATACATTACAATATAACTCCCTAACTTTTGTAGTGGGTTCGGAATCAGAGTGGCTCACTGTGGCTTACATTCTCTGCCGTTCCTCAATACACATACTCAGATTCAGAGGCATACTCTTCTCTGTCTGAGAAAAAAATAAACATTGCACCTGGCAATAGTTGCACTATCACAACACATAAAATATAATACATATCATTCATTTTCAATAATATAATATCTTCAATATAATATTCAAGGTACCAGAGGTTTTCATTTATATCACATTTCCTTCTTTTACACTTTATAACATACTTTCTTTTCACAGGTAATTATTTCTTTTCAGACTTGATATTCTCGACTATGCTTTTTTATTAGCTGTATCGTTACCTTTTATACTAGTTGACAATTGTTTTAGTTTACTTGAGTATTCTTAAAATTACACACTTACATTGATGCTCATATAATTACGCGGTTGTCTTTCACATATAGAGTCTATAATAATTTATTTTCACAATAGTTTACAAGTTTTTCTTTCTCGTTAGTAATTTATACTTATCCTGAATTATCAGGTTTTACAATATTCATATATAAAATGTTCTTGGTTAGATGTTCTCTGAAATATTTTGCTACATACAATATTTGATAGTTACAACACAATGTGATAATATAATAACAATATATTGATATCTAATTTTATAGACATTCTTGGGGTTACATGGTTCATTTAATAAACTTTTTTTTTTCTCTCTCTACTTTCCATAATAATATCCTTCTTTCATATTACACTCTTTGTCATTCTTCTTCTCTACTCCTTCAAGTGATGGTGGTTTTCACTTATTCTGGATGATTATAATTCTCTTTTATGGAGTATACAATATTTGATAATTACAATACAATGTGATAATATAATATTCATTTGGGTAAATATTCTCTCTCCTTTTTTTTTTTTCTTCTAAGTATAGCATAGTAATTTCAGTTATAGAAGAGTAGTAGCTCCTCCTTAAATTAATCTAACATAGGAGTATTTAAAGTAAGTTTATGTCATTATCCTAGGTATATTTTAGTTATATGCCACTTTTGACTCTCTATGATATAATAGATGTCCCTTTTCCTCATTAAATTATTTAGTTTACAATACATATTTTTCTATCCTTTAGTGTGATAGATCTGGTTCCTTTTTAATAAGTAACAAATAGTTTGGCCTATATCTTAATCCTACACACTTTTTGTAACACAATAGGGTAAATAGGTTTGCTATAGACAATTAGTTACCTCCAATAATTTGGGCATAATACGTGATCCTTCTAATCACTAAATGAGTTCGTTTATAGTAATCATTTTTAAAACATATTTTTTCCTTTTATACTCTAAATATTCTGGTGATAAATGTCGCCTACCACTAGAACTTATCTGCTCTTAACAATAGTCATTTTATGGTCTACCTACATGGGGTTATTTTGTGCTTTTCCACTCTATTGGGTGTATTATTGGGGATTTGGCACCCTGTCCCTATCATGCGGTTCTTCCACTTTGCGGCTACCAGATAGTCATCGGCTTCCCGTTTTCTCGTCTTCTTCTTCTCATCATTTTTAGTATCCATGTGTTCAGTGTACTCCCGGTCTTTGTTATTTTTGACGTCTAGTACCTCTTCTAACTCTGGTTGATCGTCATTAGTTTCCTGGTTGGATTTTTCCATTGATTGGTCCCTCTTCCTTCTCAATTCTTTTATTTCTTGGGCATACCCTTCAATGATCCGGTCCAGCTGTTCTTGATACCCTTTTCTTTTCTTAGAATGCCTTATTCTCCCTTTGGAAATATCTGCTTTAAGTATGTTATTGGTTATAGTCTTCTTTGTTGTAACACATTTCTTCTCTTTGTTCATCTTCATGAAGCTCCTTCGGTACTCCTTCCTGTAGACTCCTTCTTCACGGTTGGTGTCTGGGAAATAAATCATATTAATTAGACTGCTTCGAGTCATTTCGATTAATTCTTTTGTTACCCTAGTCTTCTTTGGGCGTATTATTCTTTTTATCTTTACCTCCTTTTCTTCCGTTTTCTTAATTATTTTGTTCCTTTCTTCATGAATTTTCATTTTCGAATTCACTTGTTCGGTAGTTGTACTTCTGTGTAATTCTTTTGTCTCCACTTGATCATCACATATTGGCAGATTACTTTGTTCTAAGTCTTCATTCTCGGCTACTAACTCTTCCGCTTCTTCAATTACCTGAGTGTTCTCTATACTTCCGGTATCGATCTCCTTGTCGTGAATATCTTCCTGGTTTCTGTCAAGCTCATTTTCAGTTAATAATGTATTTGAGTCCCCTTCATTCTCAGCTTGTTCGACCTCATCTTCGGATTGCAATTCTTCTGTGGTTTCATCATTGGTTATCTCTTCAGTTTAGGAGTTGTTGTCGTTTCGTAATTCCTGTATCCATCTCTCACTGTCTCTTTGGAATTTTTCTACCCTCTGACCGATTCGTTGTCGTTCGTCATCACTCATTCGCTTATCATATTCCCTTAGAGTCTGGCCGTATTCTTTAAAAAACTCGTCTATCCATCCTGCGGAAAAAACTGGTTGATTTTCCATGGTGTCACCTATTCGTGTGTCAGGCATGGTTGTTCTTTTGTGTCTGCCGGGCTTATTATAAATCTTACCCATATTTTTGTCTACCGGGTTGTTTATCAATATAAAAAATATTTTTATTTAATATTTTTAAGCCCCACGTTGGGCGCCAATTTGTAAGTAAACTAAACTGGGATGGTTTAAATAAAATTTACTTATGTGTAAAATATTATTTAGGAATATATTAAAGTTTGTAGTGGTTGAAAATTGAAGGTTACTGGCTTTTAAAAGCGATTTAAAATGTAACATTCGAGGTTACTCAAAGTGTGTTTACAATTGTAGAATTATAATTGTCTGAAAAGAATTCCCTTAGATAAAACAAATAAAATAGTTGTGTTAATATTATTTAAATACTAGCTTTGCTTAAGTTTAATAGTAAAGTATAATAGTTGGTCGCTTGATGATGGTGATCGTCTTGTTGATACTAGCTGTGAAACTTCTCTTCCAGGTCGATAACAGTCTAAGTACGTTACGTCTAGTAATGTCTGGACAATAGAATAAATATAATATACTTTCACGTACCTGGTCGTGTTTTCGAGAAGTTCAATAAGCTGTCAAAACGGTTTACAAAAAACCAACTCACTTTAGCTACAAGGTTAAGTTGCCTCGTTTAATAGTGGGCGCCACACGGATTTATTTTTAGGAAAATCCCGTGGAAAACCAATGAATAGAATTAATTAATGATTTAAAAAAAAAATTAAAATAATTGTTCATTACCTTTATGGCAATGCTATTCAAAATATTTAATCACAACTGAAGGTTGTTTTGAGTTTTTTCTGAATAAAATATTTAGTTACTTTTTAGAAATAAATTAAGTCGAGTTATACTGTTAATAATGGGTTTTTATTCATACCCTTGATAGAGAATTCCAACAAATATAATTAAAAACATACAATGATGTACAATTGTAAATAAGTTATTACATACCCTGTAAGGCTTGCTCGGAACATAAGCAGTAAATCTGGCTAAGTCCAGATATTTCTTTTTACTTTAAACATTAATCTTATTTAAATCTCAGGTGTCAGTTCTTTGAGACACAAAAAAGAAAGTTTATGCCTACACAATAGCTAATGAATTTTTTGATATAAGATAGACTAGTGATATCTTTGATATTACTATTACAAATAAAAAATAAAAATAACCTATTTCATAGGTTATGCGTTCGTCACGCTTGATTTATGATTTACAACGTTATATTTTGAGAACACTTATAACTAACATTCAGCTTAACTAATATTGACAAATTCATAAAATAAATTTAGACATGGTGTAACATAAAAAACGTTTCAGTGTTTTTGCGTCAGTACATATCAGTGTATTAAAACGTACAGGTTATGGCGCTCGTAGAAAAAATGAAAAAATGTTTACACTGTTACCTGGTGTTTTAATCTTTCGATTAAAATTTCAATTAACACCTCGATAATCGGATTATAATGATTATCGTTATTCACTACACACGCACAAGAACAGAGAATTTCGATCTGCTTCTAACTTACAGGATCATAAATAATACTATTTAATTCTTTCTGCTGTTCATTATTTTTTCCCGCACTAAAATGAAATAATACTGCACATAATCACAACGATTCTTTGTAGAATATCTTGAAGTAGTTGTATGTTGTTGTCAAACTGTTTCCTTTGATGTGGTATGGTAATGACGCTGTCAGTAATTAAAAATTTTGAGATGGTCAGCGCACGTTTCACGCCGAATGAGATTAAGAAGTGTCTGCTGAAAATCAGTTCCAGCTCTCTTTATACTCGACCCCTTGATCGGCTCTAGGCAACATTGTTAATTACTAAGAAATTTTGTCATTGGCTTAGACAGGTGTATTGTCTTTTCAACCGTCAAAAACGGTTTCCCAACCGCCAAACGCTGAGATGATTGACAGTTATCGATGTTATTGGTGTTGATGACCAAATTTCTTAAACATATTTTGTAAATGATGCTAACGCCTTTCACGCACTTAATATAGTTGCGATTGGGGCTGTATCGCCATCAAATTAAAGAATATTTTGTCCTCTTTAATTTGATATAGTTTGATACCGAGTTAGTTTCCCTTTTACTGACATTGCTACATAAACAATGTTCAGGTACACTATTTCGCACTGTCGTCTGTTTATCAAAATCGGCGATTATACACTTTGACTAATATTGTTTGTGTTCTACATCGCGTTTTATCACTCCAACGTTTATGTGAGAACACTATTAATTCTGTACTGATGTTTAATTACTGTACATTATGAATAAACCTTAACTTTAGACATTGTAATGAACTGTTCCTACCTACTATGATATTTCGTTTCACATTAATTTGCTCTATTCTACTAACTAACAATTGAATTATAAATCATATCATTTTAATAATGCTTATTGCTATGTTTGAGCATAACAATTGTTTTGTGTAGGTGACCTACATTTCTATTACTTCCTAATAATCATCTCATTGATGATTGTTTGGTCTAGGCCTTGTTAAGGCATACCGTCTATACTGGAATTCTGCCTTAAAAGCTTTTATTAGTTCACAATTCGGTAATTTTGCTGGGGTAGCTTATTGGTATAAGATTCCCTCTTACAAATGTGTTTATTTGTCATAAGTATATTTGAGATTGAAATATAGCTTCATTTTTATTTTGTGGCCATTGCTAATTTTAGTTCTTGGCCTCAATAATTCCTAGTCATATTTAATTTATTATCAGCCAAATGCTGATTCTGATCTCACATTATTCAGATTCTTATTTAATCATTTTTTAGTAACATATCATATTCTGTTTACATTATTCACTGACTCGCTTGACAGCTTAAAGTGAATTTAAATTTGTCCATCAGTTTGTGTCAGTTATAGTCTGGTTGTAGTGTCAAACAGTATTTGGGTTTACTGTTTCCTGTGGCACTTCTGCTTCTTTCTTCCTCCATGATTCCTATCTTCTTGGTTATTCTTATCATTACCTTATCTATTTATATTATCATTATGCATTTATTAAACCTGATAGTATATGTTGAGGTTATGTAACATCTGGTTATGTTACATATACTCCCCCCTCAAAACTGATAATTTGAGAAAAAATTTGATCTTTTGATAAAATTATCATTTCATGTCAGTTTTTTGCATATTACTGCTGTTTTTTGTCTTGTACTCTTTACATTGATCTTTAATGTACTAGTCGTGTGTTTCACTAGCTTGATTGCTTGCCTAGTGATATTATTCTTAGTTTACTAGTATTTTTTCCAGTTGCTTATACTTTAAGTCATCTAATTACAATAGGTCTTATTTCTTAAATTAACAATTTCCTGTCTTATCATATTACATTTTTTCTTTCTTATCACATATCTTTACCTTTGTGATTATTTCAATGGTTCTTATATTTTATACCTCATAGATTTTTTTTTTTCATAATAGCCCTTGATACATTACAATATAACTCCCTAACTTTTGTAGTGGGTTCGGAATCAGAGTGGCTCACTGTGGCTTACATTCTCTGCCGTTCCTCAATACACATACTCAGATTCAGAGGCATACTCTTCTCTGTCTGAGAAAAAAATAAACATTGCACCTGGCAATAGTTGCACTATCACAACACATAAAATATAATACATATCATTCATTTTCAATAATATAATATCTTCAATATAATATTCAAGGTATCAGAGGTTTTCATTTATATCACATTTCCTTCTTTTACACTTTATAACATACTTTCTTTTCACAGGTAATTATTTCTTTTCAGACTTGATATTCTCGACTATGCTTTTTTATTAGCTGTATCGTTACCTTTTATACTAGTTGACAATTGTTTTAGTTTACTTGAGTATTCTTAAAATTACACACTTACATTGATGCTCATATAATTACGCGGTTGTCTTTCACATATAGAGTCTATAATAATTTATTTTCACAATAGTTTACAAGTTTTTCTTTCTCGTTAGTAATTTATACTTATCCTGAATTATCAGGTTTTACAATATTCATATATAAAATGTTCTTGGTTAGATGTTCTCTGAAATATTTTGCTACATACAATATTTGATAGTTACAACACAATGTGATAATATAATAACAATATATTGATATCTAATTTTATAGACATTCTTGGGGTTACATGGTTCATTTAATAAACATTTTTTTTTTCTCTCTCTACTTTCCATAATAATATCCTTCTTTCATATTACACTCTTTGTCATTCTTCTTCTCTACTCCTTCAAGTGATGGTGGTTTTCACTTATTCTGGATGATTATAATTCTCTTTTATGGAGTATACAATATTTGATAATTACAATACAATGTGATAATATAATATTCATTTGGGTAAATATTCTCTCTCCTTTTTTTTTTTCTTCTAAGTATAGCATAGTAATTTCAGTTATAGAAGAGTAGTAGCTCCTCCTTAAATTAATCTAACATAGGAGTATTTAAAGTAAGTTTATGTCATTATCCTAGGTATATTTTAGTTATATGTCACTTTTGACTCTCTATGATATAATAGATGTCCCTTTTCCTCATTCAATTATTTAGTTTACAATACATATTTTTTTATCCTTTAGTGTGATAGATCTGGTTCCTTTTTAATAAGTAACAAATAGTTTGGCCTATATCTTAATCCTACACACTTTTTGTAACACAATAGGGTAAATAGGTTTGCTATAGACAATTAGTTACCTCCAATAATTTGGGCATAATACGTGATCCTTCTAATCACTAAATGAGTTCGTTTATAGTAATCATTTTTAAAACATATTTTTTCCTTTTATACTCTAAATATTCTGGTGATAAATGTCGCCTACCACTAGAACTTATCTGCTCTTAACAATAGTCATTTTATGGTCTACCTACATGGGGTTATTTTGTGCTTTTCCACTCTATTGGGTGTATTATTGGGGATTTGGCACCCTGTCCCTATCATGCGGTTCTTCCACTTTGCGGCTACCAGATAGTCATCGGCTTCCCGTTTTCTCGTCTTCTTCTTCTCATCATTTTTAGTATCCATGTGTTCAGTGTACTCCCGGTCTTTGTTATTTTTGACATCTAGTACCTCTTCTAACTCTGGTTGATCGTCATTAGTTTCCTGGTTGGATTTTTCCATTGATTGGTCCCTCTTCCTTCTCAATTCTTTTATTTCTTGGGCATACCCTTCAATGATCCGGTCCAGCTGTTCTTGATACCCTTTTCTTTTCTTAGAATGCCTTATTCTCCCTTTGGAAATATCTGCTTTAAGTATGTTATTGGTTATAGTCTTCTTTGTTGTAACACATTTCTTCTCTTTGTTCATCTTCATGAAGCTCCTTCGGTACTCCTTCCTGTAGACTCCTTCTTCACGGTTGGTGACTGGGAAATAAATCATATTAATTAGACCGCTTCGAGTCATTTCGATTAATTCTTTTGTTACCCTAGTCTTCTTTGGGCGTATTATTCTTTTTATCTTTACCTCCTTTTCTTCCGTTTTCTTAATTATTTTGTTCCTTTCTTCATGAATTTTCATTTTCGAATTCACTTGTTCGGTAGTTGTACTTCTGTGTAATTCTTTTGTCTCCACTTGATCATCACATATTGGCAGATTACTTTGTTCTAAGTCTTCATTCTCGGCTACTAACTCTTCCGCTTCTTCAATTACCTGAGTGTTCTCTATACTTCCGGTATCGATCTCCTTGTCGTGAATATCTTCCTGGTTTCTGTCAAGCTCATTTTCAGTTAATAATGTATTTGAGTCCCCTTCATTCTCAGCTTGTTCGACCTCATCTTCGGATTGCAAATTCTTCTGTGGTTTCATCATTGGGTATCTCTTCAGTTTCGGAGTTGTTGTCGTTTCGTAATTCCTGTATCCATCTCTCACTGTCTCTTTGGAATTTTTCTACCCTCTGACCGATTCGTTGTCGTTCGTCATCACTCATTCGCTTATCATATTCCCTTAGTGTCTGGCCGTATTCTTTAAAAAACTCGTCTATCCATCCTGCGGAAAAAACTGGTTGATTTTCCATGGTGTCACCTATTCGTGTGTCAGGCATGGTTGTTCTTTTGTGTCTGCCGGGCTTATTATAAATCTTACCCATATTTTTGTCTACCGGGTTGTTTATCAATATAAAAAATATTTTTATTTAATATTTTTAAGCCCCACGTTGGGCGCCAATTTGTAAGTAAACTAAACTGGGATGGTTTAAATAAAATTTACTTATGTGTAAAATATTATTTAGGAATATACATACTGCATTCAAAAAGTTCCGGGACTAACGCTATTCAGGACACAACTTTTCAGATAAATGAAATTTTATTATTTATTATTCAACATACAACCCTTCCCTCTCTATACAGATTTTAGATCGCTCATACAATCGTTGAAAGGCATGCGCATAGTTCTCCTTCGAAATCGTGTTTAAAACAGCTGTCACATTCTTCTGAATTGTCTCTACATTATCAAAACGCTGCCCCTTCAGTGCCACCTTCAGCTTAGGGAACAGAAAGAAGTCAGCCGGAGCAAAATCTGGTGAGTAGGGTGGATGGTTAATCACTGTGACTGATTTTCCAGCGAGAAATTGTGAGACAATCAATGATGCTGGACTGGAGCATTGTCATGCAGAAGAAACCACTCCCCTGATCGGTACATTTCTGGCCTAACCCTGCGAATTCTTTTCAAAAGGCGATCAAGTACCTCTTTGTAAAATGGTCCAGTTACAGTCTGGCCGGGTGGCAAGAATTCTTTGTGGATCAGTCCCCTTGAATCAAAAAATGTGATCAGCATTGTTTTCACTTTTGATTTTGTGGCCCTCACTTTCATGGGTCTGCCATCTCCTGGGTCGCGCCATTCAGCTGTTTGACGTTTGGTAGATGGGTCATACTGGAAACACCACGATTCGTCGCCTGTGACAATGTTCTGTAAGAAATTCGGGTTGTCATCGGCCCATTCAACGAGATTTCGCGACGCTTCCACACGTTGTTCTTTTTGCTCTGCTGTTAACGAGTGTGGAACGAACCTGGCACACAGTTTCCGTTTGCCGAGTACGTCATGCACGATAGTGTAAATACTACCCTCACTGATGCCGATCTCTTCTGATAAAATCTGGACGCTCAGCCGACGGTTGACGGACAGTGCAGCACAGACACGCTTGACATTCTCGTCAGTCACGCTTGTGGAGGGGCGCCCATCTCTTGGATCATATTCTAGAGACTCACGACCATTTTTAAAACGTGCATACTACTCGAACACTTTGCTACGGCTTAAACAATCTTTTCCGTATGCAAGTTGCATCATTGAAAACGTTCCTGTCGCACTTTTTCCACATTTAAAACAAAATTTAATTGCAGCTCTTTGCTCCATCTCGAAAATTATGACAACAAGGAAAAACCAGATAAACTTAACAGTGTCGCTGTTTACTATGGAATGAGTCCTCAACAATGCAATTGTCACTGGAAGTGGGTGAAGGTTGTCACATAGTGTTCCAGCTGTGACACAGAGATAGCTCCATCTGTATGTCTATAGCAGCATCAGTCCCGGGACTTTTTGAATGCACTGTGTATTAAAGTTTGTAGTGGTTGAAAATTGAAGGTTACTGACTTTTAAAAGCGATTTAAAATGTAACATTCGAGGTTACTCAAAGTGTGTTTACAATTGTAGAATTATAATTGTCTGAAAAGAATTCCCTTAGATAAAACAAATAAAATAGTTGTGTTAATATTATTTAAATACTAGCTTTGCTCAAGTTTAATAGTAAAGTATAATAGTTGGTCGCTTGATGATGGTGATCGTCTTGTTGATACTAGCTGTGAAACTTCTCTTCCAGGTCGATAACAGTCTAAGTACGTTACGTCTAGTAATGTCTGGACAATAGAATAAATATAATATACTTTCACGTACCTGGTCGTGTTTTCTAGAAGTTTAATAAGCTGTCAAAACGGTTTACAAAAAACCAACTCACTTTAGCTACAAGGTTAAGTTGCCTCGTTTAATAGTGGGCGCCACACGGATTTATTTTGGGAAAATCCCGTGGAAAACCAATGAATAGAATTAATTAATGATTTTAAAAAAAATTAAAATAATTGTTCATTACCTTTATGGCAATGCTATTCAAAATATTTAATCACAACTGAAGGTTGTTTTGAGTTTTTTCTGAATAAAATATTTAGTTACTTTTTAGAAATAAATTAAGTCGAGTTATACTGTTAATAATGGGTTTTTATTCATACCCTTGATAGAGAATTCCAACAAATATAATTAAAAACATACAATGATGTACAATTGTAAATAAGTTATTACATACCCTATAAGGCTTGCTCGGAACATAAGCAGTAAATCTGGCTAAGTCCAGATATTTCTTTTTACTTTAAACATTAATCTTATTTAAATCTCAGGTGTCAGTTCTTTGAGACACAAAAAAGAAAGTTTATGCCTACACAATAGCTAATGAATTTTTTGATATAAGATAGACTAGTGATATCTTTGATATTACTATTACAAATAAAAAATAAAAATAACCTATTTCATAGGTTATGCGTTCGTCACGCTTGATTTATGATTTACAACGTTATATTTTGAGAACACTTATAACTAACATTCAGCTTAACTAATATTGACAAATTCATAAAATAAATTTAGACATGGTGTAACATAAAAAACGTTTCAGTGTTTTTGCGTCAGTACATATCAGTGTATTAAAACGTACAGGTTATGGCGCTCGTAGAAAAAATGAAAAAATGTTTACACTGTTACCTGGTGTTTTAATCTTTCGATTAAAATTTCAATTAACACCTCGATAATCGGATTATAATGATTATCGTTATTCACTACACACGCACAAGAACAGAGAATTTCAATCCGCTTCTAACTTACAGGATCATAAATAATACTATTTAATTCTTTCTGCTGTTCATTATTTTTTCCTGCACTAAAATGAAATAATACTGCACATAATCACAACGATTCTTTGTAGAATATCTTGAAGTAGTTGTATGTTGTTGTCAAACTGTTTCCTTTGATGTGGTATGGTAATGACGCTGTCAGTAATTAAAAATTTTGAGATGGTCAGCGCACGTTTCACGCCGAATGAGATTAAGAAGTGTCTGCTGAAAATCAGTTCCAGCTCTTTTTATACTCGACCCCTTGATCGGCTCTAGGCAACATTGTTAATTACTAAGAAATTTTGTCATTGGCTTAGACAGGTGTGATGAACGTGACGTATTGTCTTTTCAACCGTCAAAAACGGTTTCCCAACCGCCATACGCTGAGATGATTGACAGTTATCGATGTTATTGGTGTTGATGACCAAATTTCTTAAACATATTTTGTAAATGATGCTAACGCCTTTCACGCACTTAATGTAGTTGCGATTGGGGCTGTATCGCCATCAAATTAAAGAATATTTTGTCCTCTTTAATTTGATATAGTTTGATACCGAGTTAGTTTCCCTTTTACTGACATTGCTACATAAACAATGTTCAGGTACACTATTTCGCACTGTCGTCTGTTTATCAAAATCGGCGATTATACACTTTGACTAATATTGTTTGTGTTCTACATCGCGTTTTACCACTCCAACGTTTATGTGAGAACACTATTAATTCTGTACTGATGTTTAATTACTGTACATTATGAATAAACCTTAACTTTAGACATTGTAATGAACTGTTCCTACCTACTATGATATTTCGTTTCACATTAATTTGCTCTATTCTACTAACTAACAATTGAATTATAAATCATATCATTTTAATAATGCTTATTGCTATGTTTGAGCATAACAATTGTTTTGTGTAGGTGACCTACATTTCTATTACTTCCTAATAATCATCTCATTGATGATTGTTTGGTCTAGGCCTTGTTAAGGCATACCGTCTATACTGGAATTCTGCCTTAAAAGCTTTTATTAGTTCACAATTCGGTAATTTTGCTGGGGTAGCTTATTGGTATAAGATTCCCTCTTACAAATGTGTTTATTTGTCATAAGTATATTTGAGATTGAAATATAGCTTCATTTTTATTTTGTGGCCATTGCTAATTTTAGTTCTTGGCCTCAATAATTCCTAGTCATATTTAATTTATTATCAGCCAAATGCTGATTCTGATCTCACATTATTCAGATTCTTATTTAATCATTTTTTAGTAACATATCATATTCTGTTTACATTATTCACTGACTCGCTTGACAGCTTAAAGTGAATTTAAATTTGTCCATCAGTTTGTGTCAGTTATAGTCTGGTTGTAGTGTCAAACAGTATTTGGGTTTACTGTTTCCTGTGGCACTTCTGCTTCTTTCCTCCTCCATGATTCCTCTCTTCTTGGTTATTCTTATCATTACCTTATCTATTTATATTATCATTATGCATTTATTAACCTGATAGTATATGTTGAGGTTATGTAACATCTGGTTATGTTACAATATTTATTAGTTTATTTACTATACTTAGTCTATTTTTAATATGATTTCAATATTTGTTCAAATTCTCTTTTAGTCATTTTTTTTTTTTTTTTTTGCTACATCATTCCTCAGTATATAAGCAAAGAAGGGGGAGGATTGTTGTTTACTTGAACATCTTATGTAGAAAAAAAGAACATTCAAAAAAACCTTATTCACCTTAGAGTATTTGATCATACAACAAGTGACTGGACATACCGTTTTATCACCCTTAAGAATGTGCCACACTAATAATTACATCAAATATCCACTGTCACTATTACTTGACCTACTGATCTTCTGTAGCTATCTGTACTGCAAATGATACCATGGTTTAGCCTATAAATGAGTTGTGACTGTAATAGCCAAATAGCCAAAAACAGATTAATATCATAAAAAGGTTTAAAAAAAAAAAGAAATATACCCCACATGCTCCATTATACTTACACACTGATATGAAATTTCTATTCAGGTTCTACATTGAATTTTAGTATATGATTAAATGATTAAATCATTGCAAAAAATTAAAATCCATTCTACTGCTATATATGCTGACATAAAAGACAATTATGTGACACTTAGCGGCATCACTCAAAGTTGTTCCAGCCAAAGTTACCTGGCACATTTGTGTCAAGGCCTTGCAGTGATCTGGTCTACTGATGTTTCTAGCGCCTGTAACTTTGCAACTTATCAGTTATCTCAGCATGCTGTCTGGAAAATGGAAGTTTACACTGGTCTACAAAAAAGAACTTTTTTTTTTCTTTCACAAGAAGAAAAATAACTGAATCTAGAAGTATTTCTCATGCTGAATTCAAATATACTTTCAATTTTTTTCTGACAGGCAAGACATTTTTGTTATACTTTTGAAGTTTTATAAAATTAGTAACTTTGTAACTCACAATGATAAATATACTCCTCATTCTAGCTTACCTAAAAAGTGGTAGATAATGATTTCCGGATATATTTTGCATCTGGGATATATCCAGTGGCGAAACGTCAAGGGAGACAAGGTAGACAGTGTCTCACCAAATAATTTATCCATAAAATAATTAATTTTTATTTATGAATTAAGTTGTGTAAGTTACTAAGAAAGGATACAAAACTAATTTAAGAAGTTAAATATCACTCGACATGACGCGAGTATGAGCTATGGAACCTTGCAATTGCACGGTGAGTGTCAGGGGAGACGTTACTTGAAATGTCTTTTTAACAAGGCTGGAGGTGAGGAGGGCTTCGGTGGATGACAACGGGAGCGGACCTGCGCGCGCAGTATAAAAATGTGTCCTGTACATCACATCAGAAGACACGTTTCCTCCACACTATAATTCTCAAGGCACAGAATTCTCGCCTGGCCACCTGTGTTTGTTTCATTGTGCTCGCGTATATTTGTTTTTGTTGAGTTTACAAATTATTTTTAATTTTGAAAATAATGTTATAGACTAAGATGTATGTAACCATTTACGTACTAATTATTTAATAATACATTGTTTTAAGTGTCATCCTTTTGAGTGCTTTAAACATACTGTTTACTTGGTTTAAATGAGCAAAATGAATACAGTTAGTATCAGTTCTACTGCAGAAGTATTTGATATAAACTCTGACAACTTTCATTCACAAGAATTTTGTTAAATATGAAATCAGTATGTTACATTTAGAGTGAAAGTTATTGCTAAAGTTAAAAATATCCCGGGCATTTTCAGATTTGTCACAGAAGGATCGAAAAGTTATCAGAAAATTTCAGAACGTTTTGTATAGGTGGCTCTCTGGTTGTAAGCAAAACAAAACTCTGCACTGCTATTGTTGTTTGATATTTAATGAAGTGGAACCATGGGAGCAAAGTTGGAGTAGACACTATAAAAAATTTTGAAGCTAAAGCCGCTAAACATGCTGGTAGCAAAACTCATATAAAATATTCTGAGATGTTTCACATGCTAGGATGTAACAAAATTGAACATTGTTTGTCCGAAACACCTAGAATTTAAGCAGTACAGCACAATTAAAATGTGGCACGAAATCAAAGGATAGTAGGCCGTTTGATAGGTGTTTGTTATTTAGGAAGGAAAGAGTTAGCTTTTAGGGGTTATAAGGAAAATGAGCAATCTCTTAATAAGGGTAATTATTCAGAAACTTAAAATTTATTGGCAGCGGAAGAGTCTTTCATGAAAGAACATACACAGAATGATTCAAAATTGCACGGCAATCTCTCGGGAGCTGAATCCATAGTTAAAACTAAGAAAACATGTGACACGGGCATGTAAAACTCATTTACAAAAAAATATGAAAGTTTGTGTAATGCCTACAGTAATCCGGATTTGTGACCATTAAAAAATGTGAACAAAATTTATATTTTTCTAGCAGTATTTTCTAATTACGATTCATAAAGGACACAAATAACAATATGATAGCTTTTTCTTGATATTTAGGCCAAATTATATAACAAAATGCATGTGTTTCAGACAGTCACTTAGATATTATCTGATAGAGGTAACATTAACTCCATTTTACTGGTTAATTAAGAAAGTCAACAATCTTAGTAAAAGGTTGCTTTTGGCTGGTATTTTTATATCTACCCAAATTATTTTGTCACGCTTCGCCACTGGAATGTCTCTTCTTAGTCCAGAAATAGTCAGCTAGCATACTAGGACACTATTTACCTCAGTACTTCTTTCCCATTGTAGAAATTTGTTGGTGGAAACACTCGTCACTGACAGTCCCAAGACTTTCTGGGAAGAAGTCTAGGTGAGAGTTCAAGAAGTGATTTTTTTAAAGACATGTTGCATCATGTAGCTTTGCATGAATTAACAAGACCAGCCGCTATATCATAATAGTCTTCTGCTTTATGATTTCCAAGAAAATTGCAAAAGATGACTGGCAGGCTGTTTTTCCAGTGGATGTAACAGTCCTTAAAAATGTTCATCATCCATTACTGATGTTATTTGTGGCCCTATAAAAAAACTCCCTTCTTTTAGCTTAGCATTACTAACTTTGGAAAATTTCAATTTCAAGTACATCAATTCAGGATCACTTCTAAAATCATCTGGTATTTTTTCAGTATGAGATAGGCCAGAATCAGAGTTATGACTGAAAATCGTATCTGGATACACTGGTACAGGAAGCTCTTCATTGTGTAATACAGATGGCAAATTCAGATACTTAACTGTATATTTTGTTTTAGATGTGATTTCTGTTATATTAGTTGAACAAAAATAGCAATAGAAATGTTTCTTGGATTCCCTCCAAATCATGTGAATTGCAAGTGGCAAATAATGTGTTCCATTTTTTCACCCAGTGAGCAGCCTAACACGTGACACGTAGCATATATTCTGAGCCCAGCTCTTATCAAAATCGCCAACTTGGTAGCTAAAGTAAAGTGCATAACTCTTTATTGCAATGACATGAAATTTCATCTCTGAGACTTGATAGTTAGTTCACCACAAATGTAGCAGAAATTGTCTGGATGATTTACACACATTCTTAGCATAATTGAAAGAAAAAAAACACTATACTACACAATACATTTCTAAAGAAAATGGAAATCAAGTATTGTTATGACATTACAGAACAATCTACGTGTTTCTTGAACGATCCAGTGGAATACGGCTAAATGTTGTGGCGTACGTGATTTCAACATGCACTCACGAAACTTTTCTGGAAGCCACCAGCCTTGCGGACTGTGTCAAGGACGCAATTAATTACATCGTAGTATAGAGCTAATGCGCAGTATGGAATAATCTAGTATTTCTATGGGGGGGGGGAGATATAAATACCAGTACTCAACGACGTTCAGTTTCAGTTATAGTTGCAATATATTACAGTGCGGTTCGAGTATTTTGTCGGCGATTACTGGTGCGTTCAAGTGGTTATTAGTGAAGTGTTGTGTTTAATAATCAAGCAGGACAATTGTAATACAAATGTGTGTTATATTAGGTGACATTTTATTGCGTGTGAACAAGTTTTATTTGATTTGTTGTAAGAGACTGTCTTGTTAATTATGAACTGTTTAATTATGATAATTAAAGCTGGTGATTAGAGACTTAATTGGTGTCTTGTATTTTGTTTTTCACTGTACCATACGACGATCAGTAGACCATCGTAACAGTATGTAACAGACTCACTGTCAGTTCAATAATGACTACCACCTTTCACCACAAGAATTAAATTATTGTATAACAGTGCTTTGTTGATTTATAAATTTTGTAGGCTTGTTGTTTTGTGTCTAATTAAAGTTTGTAATTAGTGACTTCATTGGTGTCAGATATTCTGTTTCCACTGAACAACATGATGATGGGTGAGACCATTGTAAAACTATATAAAATTTGCTATGTTTATTTACACTTTGCCACTGTATCCCTGTTAAATGATTGAAACAATATTACATGATACCTAAAACTGACCATTTTTTTTTTGTTACTTTGAATTCACTTGGTACTTATACTGAAACTTGTCCATCAATCATAAAGACTGCAGATAAAGTGTTGAGATAAATGTCCACTGCTATCATACAACCAAGGAAAACTGAGATTATTTGAATATGAACAGTGTGATGAAGTTTTAGTGAATCCTAAAATTAATTACAAAATGAGTTTTATTAAAAAATCCTGGATCAGATACTATCTTCTTAAATAGCAGATTCGAACAACTAATAACAGTGGTCTAATCTGAATAAAGAACATCTAATAAAGAACTAATTTGATGTTTTGTGTTCAGAGAAACTTAGTACCGGTACCTATTGTACCTTTTGTAATCAGATGTCACTGTATGTATGAATTATAGTTAATAAGTTTAAAGTCTGTAACAACAGTCAAATATTCATTTCATATTTTTGACATACAGTATTTGTAGAGACAAGCAACAAAATTTGTATTGATTTTGCCATTACATATTAACTTGAAAAATATTTAATGTTGTAAACTAATAACAAAGGCAATTAGATGCTAATAAATTGAAAACATATTGGTGACATAAGTCAATCCATTCTAAATTCAAACAATTAAGTTTAATTTATAGTATAATTATTATATTACATATTGGATGAAGAAGTAAATGTAAACTTTTAATGTGCCCGTAATGGAAATTACAATTTTGTTTTTATGGTATTTAATCTATAAGTTTCTAATTTAAATCTATTCATGTTTTACGTACTGAGTCACTTTATGGTTAATATAATTAAATTACCTTATTCGGTCCACCTTAGTGACACTAGCTTCTTTCGTTCAATGACGCGTTTCAGGATGAAATCCCATCTTCAGATACACAATATCAATTCAAAACGTAAATGTATACCACATTTTGTGGTTATGTCATAATTTAAAATGTTTAAAATCTTTTAAATAAAATATACAAAACGTAACAACTGAATCGCTCGGAGCACTCGCATGCATGCATGCTGTACCACGAATTCCTTACGACTCTAAGTAAAGTTTCTGTTGTTACTACACTGATTTGAAAAGTTACTCCTATGCAAAGCATTATTACAGAAATACTGAACATTTTCACTAAATGACCTAAATTTTTGTGATTTAGATTAAGGTATATTAATCATCAGCATTTACTGAATAGTGAAGTAATTTTTTTTTAAATAAAATTTTAGGTTTAAATAGTGGAAAGTCTGTACAAATAGCAATACAGCGCAAAGAAGATGAAACAATTTTCCATGTCAATGAGAGGAACAATTCAGTTCCTGTTGGTGTCAAACTTCTGACTGAATATTCAAACAAACCATGGAATAATTCAGAGAAAGGTTAGATTTTAATAGTTTTAACAATTACACATTCTTTTATTAATTACATTTTTTTGAAATTTTGATCAGATATGTAATAAATGTTTCAGAGGTACTGGCCCCTCAGAGACCACCTGCACCACCTACAGAATACTTTCAGGTAAATCTAGGAGGTTATGACAAAGAGAATTTATTACACGTGGATGAGGAAGCTTCAGTTTTAGATGGTTACATTGGTTGTATCCGTGGATTTAAAATTGGAGAGAATTTGGTAGACCTCCCTACTCAACTCGATAGAGACGGTAAGTGGTCACTAAATATATTTACATTAAGTTAAGACATATACAGGGAAGTGTAAAATAAATTAATAGTACCCCTTTTATATACTTGACAGGATCTAGAGTAAATGAAGGTAAGACTACATTATTTTAACTATATATGATATAATGTGGGCAATGTGGTTAGTATTATGCTTAGTCTAGGTCTGACTTCCCAATGGATGAAATCAGGTACTTATTATGACGGTGAGCCTGAAATCAGGTTAAAAATCATGAAAAATAATCCAGCCTGCTACAGATTTGAAACCACAGAGTCCTGTTTTCAAAAAATAAGTGTGCTGACTGCTAAGCTACTCTTCTTCTTCTTTTTCTGTAGCACTCAGCCCAATGTGATCCCTGGATTCTAACACCAATATTCTCCAATGTCTCCTAAGTCAACACTTGTGACTATGAGCTGTGTTAATGATAAAAATCCCCGAAATCCTTAAGCAGGCTGGAAATTCACATGCAAAGTCCTTGCCACCGCACATGTAACCAATTTAAGAGATACAGTTTTTATTTTTTTGTACATTTCAAGTCCAAATTATATGAAAATGATAAATTTTCAATAGTTTGAATGCATTTTGATTATTTGTCTTGTTATTTTATGTATTTGTTTTAATTTCGAATTAATCAGTTTTATGAAAGTAGAAAAACTATAGTTTTGGTTTAATACTTGAAATATGCATTTAACTACAGTATGCATTATGAAAGAAGACATATCCTTTTAAGACTAAAGAATGTAAATAATATTCATCAGCCTGTTTTGTCAATAAACTCCTACAGAAAACAACATACAAAGACAGAAAACAACAAATTCATAACACTAATATACATCAATAACTACACTGAAATATCGGTATGGAGAACCATACCTGACTTCCATGCTCTAAGATTTATATTTAAAATCATTTATGAAATGAAATGTTTCCATAGAAACTATTTATTTCCACTTATTGCTTCAGCCTTAACCACAGTACTGTGGTCACTAACGTATACCACCACACGTTATTGCACTCGATTTTCACTGATGATGGCAGTCGACGGCACTGCAGAAACGTCTGGTTTTGCAGAAAACATTGGACTACGGCCAAACAGCCCAGGAAGGAATTTGAACAACAAACTACTAATTTGTTGCCGATAATGTAGTACGCATATAAAAATTATCCCCTCCCCCATCAACTATAATTTTCATTTATAGAAAATTACCCCCACCCCGTTCAACTAGTCTCTTCATTTATAGATATTTCATCTACGTTTCTACAGTGGATTATTAAGATCTTCTTATCAGGATACTTTATCAAAATTAAGTACTTTACTCTTGTTACAACAAAAAATGTTTCAGGTAAACTGCCCTTTCCCCGTAACCGATCTTCACCAAAATCTAAAGGCCTTGAGTCTTCTACAACTCAGGCACATTTGTAAAAAATTATTTGATTCTGTTTGAATTTACGACAGTTATCATTCGTCATAGAAAAAATTACCCTTGTTATCACATAAAACGTTGCAGGTAAACTACCCCTTTCTATTAACTGATCACCAAAATCAATAGGTCTTGAGACCTCTACAATTCAGGCACATATGTAAAAACATGGAAGTAAAAATTATTTGATTCTGTTTGAATTTATGGTAGTTATCGTTCTCCATGAAAAACGTTCTCTTGTTACAACATAAAATGTTGCAGGTAAACTACCCCTTTCCCCTAACCGATCTTCAACAAAATCAACAGACCTTGAGTTATCTACAATTGAGGAAGGTATGCACAAAATTATTTGATTCTGTTTAAATGTGCGGCAGTGATCATTCATCATAGAAAAAATTACCATTGTTAAAACATAAAATGTTGCAGGTAAACTACCCCTTTCCCTTAACCGATCTTCAGTCAAATCAACAGACATTGAGCTCTCTACAATTCAGGATGGTATGCAAAAAATTATTGATTCTGTTTGAATTTGCGGCTATCGTTTGCCATAGAAAATACCCTTGTTAAAACATAAAACGTTGCAGGTAAACTACCCCTTCCCCTTTACCAGTCTTCACCAAAAACAATATATCTTGAGAACTCTACAATTCAGGGCTGCATGCAAAACATTATTTGATTCTGTTTGAATTTCCGGCTGTTATCGTTTGCCATAGAAAATACCCTTGTTGAAACAAAACATTGCGGGTAAACTACCCCTTTCCCTTAACCGATCTTCAGCAAAAACAATAGGTCTTGAGTACTCTACAAATAAGGGCCGTATGCAAAAAATTATTTGATTCTGTTTGAATTTGCGGCTGTTATCGTTTGCCTTAGAAAATACCCTTGTTAAAACATAAAACGTTGCAGGTAAACTACCCCTTTCCCTTAACCGATCTTCACCAAAAACAATAGGTCTTGAGAACTCTACTTTTTTACTGAAGTAAAATGACTTATGTTTTAAAAGGGTATTTTCTATGGCAAACGATAACAGCCGCAAATTCAAACAGAATCAAATAATGTTTTGGATACAGCCCTGGATTGTAGCCTTCTCAAGATCTATTTGTTTTGGTGAAGATCGGTTAAGGGAATGGGGTAGTTTACCAGCAACATTTTATGTTTTAACAAGGGTAATTTTTTCTATGACGAACGATAACTGCCGTAAATTTAAACAGAACCAAATAATTATTTGCATACAACCCTGAATTGCAGAGTCCTCAGGACCTCAGTTGCAGAGTTCTCAGTTTTTGGTGAAGAGCGGTTAAAGGAAAGGGGTAGTTTACCTGCAACATTTTATGTTCTAACAAGAGAAATTTTTTCATGAAGAACGATAACTGCCGTAAATTCAAACAGAATCAAATAATTTTTTACATATGTGCCTGAGTTGTAGAAGACTCAAGGTTTATTGATTTTGGTGAAGATCGGTTACGGGGAAAGGGCAGTTTACCTGAAACATTTATTGTTGTAACAAGAGTAAAGTACTTAATTTTGATAAAGTATCCTGATAAGAAGATCTTAATAATCCACTGTAGAAACTGTACTTAAACGGGTTTCCTCTCCTTAAAACCCCACTGTTGGGTTTGTCAATTTGTTTTGAATTACTTTAATTATGTAAATCTCGGAGATATTTGGAGTTGTGGGATATATTGATGTAATTAATTAATATTAACTTAGCTCTTTAATAAATATCAGTGTTAGTGTGCCTAAAACTTAAACAACTTAAGCGTTATTCTACAATTTCATCCAACCCTATTATACCTTGAAGAGAGTTCTGTCTAATTTTGTAATTTTACGCTCCCTCTTTGGTGTCAGATAATTCCGCTATAAGCGCTGTAGTATCGGCTCAACGAAACTTATAGGTTATTTCGATGTTTATATTAACCATTTACTCTATACTTATTCAGTTACTTTTTTGTTCCCAGATCATTAAACCATACTCCAAATAACAAGATTTGACAAATATATAAAGGTTCTTTATTTATTTACTTAATTCACATAGAATAAGATATGTTCTAATTAACATATGCTTGGGCTATAGACTTCATGAATCGATTGTTGATTATTCTAATCCTTTATTTATATTTAGTTATTTAGTGTGTTTTGATTTGTATTTAATTTAATTCAGGGTGTGAAGGTTCTTGTAACTGTGGGGAAGATTAAAAATATATAGATAAGAATGCAAGATTTACAAAATTGAAGTGTTGTGTATTTAGTATGATTAATATAATATAATTTACCAGACTAGAACGAAGCAAATCGTGTAGGCGGTTGATCGCTAAATTTACTGTTCTGGATGATTATGCAGTACGGTTCTCTTTCTTCGGTTTAATAACAGTAATTCTTGTCCTGTCCACTTCGGAATACAGCTTCTGGATTGATTTACAGCCCGATTGATGTTTCTTCTGCAACGCCAGGGTCCAAATAAGTTCTTCCTTTGGTTGAAGCAATTAGTGTCGTTCCGTGTATTTGAAAGGTTATAATTTCTGGTGTAGTGAATATTATTAATTGTGTTATTGTTAATTCTTTCTATTTGATTAATATCTCATCAACTCCCTTCGGATATGGGACAGTCCAAGTTCTTTCTTGTAGACTTCAGTTATTTACTCTCTATTATTATTTCATATTGTAGTGTTATTTGGTTAATCTGTATTGGTGATAGACGTAAATATTGTCATTAGAATCTTGTATTTTATAATCGTATCTGATAATTTATAATATTACGATTAAATAGATTATTCTTGGGTTTTTTAATCTCATCACATTCAGTTCATTCAAACAATTCTTGTCCAAAATCAACAACTTCTTCTCCTTTTGTCGTCCCTAGCAACACATAATAATTTCTTCCTTCCACATGTTTTGAATATATAGTGTTTATTTCATATATTTTTTGTCTATTCTTTATCAATTTGCTATCCTATCGGAATGTAACTTTACCGATGGTTGGTTTATTATTTTATACACATATTCTACTGGTTTTTTGATATAAGCCGGTTTTTTTTTCCTTTTTTATATTTAATCCACCTTCGATATTATATGTTACTAATCGATATTATGGCCTTATGGTATTATTATAATTTGTATAAATTTTATTATATATCATTATTAATTTAATGTTTTTTCTAGCTCTTCAAATAGTATTTATTAATTATTATTAATTGATGCACCTAACCTTTATGTTATGAGTGTTTATATAGTAGTTTTGCCTGTTAGGCCTTTTATTGTAAACTGATCTACCTGTTTTTATAACTGTTAAACATCTATAGCCCCTTTTACATAAATTCATACATACAATCAAATCTTAATTATTAACATTTATATAAACAATTATTTTGCTATATCTAATAACAATTTTATCTTGATCTATTGATCACATATAATAAAATTCGAATTTATGAACATTGATTAGCTGCTTCACACTTCATTCTACAACAGTCATTGAATAATACAACTTGTTTCATTATCTTTCATTAACTCAACACATATTTGGTACAACATAACATAAACTTCATCATAACATTTTTTGTCATAAAATAATACTTCTTAACTCAAAATTCTTATTTGTTATTACTATAAATTAAATCATTGTTTCATTTTTTTGTTTGCTTTTCATTAAACATATATCATCAGCTATTATTTAACTTACAGGTTCGTTTATTCTAGTTAACACTACCTTGCATCCTTATTTAATTTTGTCTATGATTATAATTGTAATTATTGGATCTTTGTTCTATTATGGGGTTAAATATTGACTTGTTTATTATTCTGTGAACCTTATTTTATGTAACATGGATGCTAGCATTTCTGTTGCGTTACATATGCTTCCCCTCCTAAAAAAGTTTAGTTTACCTGAATGAAGTTTAGGTCAAATAAACTTGTCTTTTTCACATGCCTTTTCTTCATTTCATGGTTAATGGTTGACGATGGGATTCTCAATGTAACTTCATTAGACTAGTATTAATACTTTTTTTATTTAATAACATTTCATCATTTTAATTAACATTCTTGATCATTTTATTTCTGTAAACATTACTTGTTGGTAGTTGGCTACACTATTCAATGATACATTAGTTTTACATCTCTTCTACTTATAATTACTATAATCACTGTATTTCTCAATTATTCTTCTGTCAACTCATTTCTTTCTGTTTTCTTCGTCCTACTCCTTTGGAAACTGAATTTATTCTTGCAACTATTCTAATATTCCTTAAATATTTAATTTCCCTAACAATCCCTAACACATGCATTGGTACAGTTCAGAGAGGCACTGTTTGGCTTCATACTCTGCTGTCCACACCACATTTTAATATAGTACTGCTGGAATTCATCTACAGTCAGCTATAAAATATAATCATAATCTCCTAATAATCTCTTTAATTATTTAATAATAAATATTTGGGAAAAGATTTTTTCTTTGTTGCCTTTATATTTCTTCATTACTATTCTTCATATTTCGTAATTCCATTTTAATATTCCTTAAACATTCGTTGATATTGACTTTGACAGTTATCATTTGTAGTCATTTTTGTTTTCATTTTTGTTGAGATTGTAATGCTAAGTATCTTCTTCATTTGTTTTTTCTCTCTGATCACAATATTTTCTAAATAGTTGTTGCGTGATGATCATTATAACTGTATTTCTGACTATATATATTCCTTAGCCCCAACTATTCTTCTTCTTATCGTATTTCACTATTTTGGCTGTTTATTTTTCAATGAATTATGTTCATAAATACTCTTTCCTTCTTGTCTTCTTTAACATTATATTGGTTACATTCAATCGTTTACTGAAGTTGTTTCCTTCATTTGGCAATGTGGTATGTATTTTAGGTCATATGATTTTTTCTTTCTTTATTTTGCATAGGTAGATTTGAGGTAAAAACTTTTATCTTGGGGTTTCATTATTTATTATTCCCACTATTTCTTTATAAACATTTAATAATAATTATCGCTTTCTTCTGTAATCTTGGGGTTTCATTATTTATTATTCACACTATTTCTTTATAAACATTTAATAATAATTATCGCTTTCTTCTGTAATCTTGGGGTTTCATTATTTATTATTCACACTATTTCTTTATAAACATTTAATAATAATTATCGCTTTCTTCTGTAATCTTGGGGTTTCATTATTTATTATTCACACTATTTCTTTATAAACATTTAATAATAATTATCGCTTTCTTCTGTAATCTTGGGGTTTCATTATTCATTATTCACACTATTTCTTTATAAACATTTAATAATAATTATCGCTTTCTTCTGTAATCTTGGGGTTTCATTATTTATTATTCACACTATTTCTTTATAAGCATTTAATAATAATTATCGCTTTCTTCTGTAATCTTGGGGGTTCATTATTTATTATTCACACTATTTCTTTATAAACATTTAATAATAATTATCGCTTTCTTCTGTAATCTTGGGGTTTCATTATTTATTATTCACACTATTTCTTTATAAACATTTAATAATAATTATCGCTTTCTTCTGTAATCTTGGGGTTTCATTATTTATTATTCACACTATTTCTTTATAAACATTTAATAATAACTATCGCTTTCTTCTGTAATCTTGGGGTTTCATTATTTATTATTCACACTATTTCTTTATAAACATTTAATAATAATTATCGCTTTCTTCTGTAATCTTGAATAAGTTGTTCTTATTGTATTTTAGAATTTAGTGGTAGTATTCAACTCAAATTCTTTTTAAATTCCAAGTATTTTTCTTCAAGACTGGTAATAAGTTGTTCTTATTATTTTTAGAATTTATTCATCAATTTTCACTGCCTCTATTAGTTTAAATGAGGGCTTACCCCCTCTTCTCTATTTTTATTTTGATCACTGTGTTGATTTTGTACTGTTTCAGTACGATCCTCCGTATTAGGTTCTGCTATCCTATAATTTCCTTCATGTGGGTAGTTGACTTCATGCCGGGACTGGTCATAATGGTTGTCATATCGGTGACTCCTTGGGTAATATCGTCGCTGATTACCTTGAGGTCTGGAGTAGATATAATTGACGTTATGTCTATAATTATTGGGTCGTCTGTCCCCATCTCCTCTATTATTGCGACTATCACGATAATTGTAATTGTTATTGCCGCGATAATTATAGTTCCTGGAATTATTATTCGCGTTTTCATTTTGTGTTCTATTGGTATTAACGTTCTCCGCAGGTCGATTGCGATCGTTATTATGAGAATTGGTTGGTGGCGCGTTATTATCATACTTCTGATATTTATGATTTAGCATTCTATTTCTTTGGTATTGGTTCTCGTGCTCATAATTCTCCAAGAATTTGGCCATGGCTGGAATCGTTTTGATTTGACTACACATACGCGCATTTTTTATCCCTTCCTCGTAATGATAGGATAGTTGTATCACCAAACATTCTTCAGGAATTCTGGGCTCTAAGTTCCGCGCCATACATACCTTCCCTAGAAAGTATGAAGTAGGAGACTGGCCTATGTTTGTCTCATATTTACCATTACTCAAATTATTCCTAATCATGTTCTGGGTCGATTCAGACCAATACTTCTCTTTAAACTGTTTTTTGAACTCAGTCATGTCCAGTATATCCGGGCACACCGCTGTCCACCAATTATCATAAGTATCTTTAAACGTTTCATCAATCATGCTGCGTATAGTACTCCAGCGATTCTCTCTATTTCTTGTGATCACCTCTTCCAATCTCTTTAAAAATTCCATAGGATTGCGCTTGTAATTACGAAAATTAATCGATTCCCGGTTCTCGTGGTTATTTGTATGACTATGCTGGCATGTCCTATCCCGCCATGAATCTACTTCTTCTTGTAATTGTAATTCACGTCTACTAATTTCTTCTATTTTATTTTTATTGGTATTGATTTGACCTTCCATACTATTTAAATTGCCATAGACTCTTTTTGAGCCGTTCGCCCATGTCTGTCTGTATTTGCTTAATACCTTCCTTATTCTCTTACCGTACCTGATGTACTTCGTTTTTAATTTGCTCATATTTTTCGACAGTTTCCTGTTGGATTTCTTCGACCAATGTTTTATTCTCAATTTTTGTGTCATTAATTTTATTCTGTAATTCTTCACGAACCTGTACTATTGTTTCGTTAGTTTTTTCTAACTCTTCATTTGTTTTGGCTATTTCTAATTTTCTTTCCTCATTATTTTGGTCCACCTTCTGGTTAATTGCCACATGAAGATTTTCAATTTTTTCATTAATTTACTTTAAATTTTCTTCATGTATTTGTAAGATGTCTTCCTTCATTTGTTTTAAACCCTCATCATTCCTATCTAATCTTTCGTGAATTTGTTTTGAGGTTTCTTTAATTTCCTCATTTGTTTTGTCGAATTTCTCATCCTGTTTCCTAAATTGTTCCCTCAAGTTTTCCTTATTTTCCTCATTCATTTGTCTATTGCTTTCCTTATTCTCCTTGATTTCCTCATTTATTTTCCTCAGACTTTTGTTAGTTAGTCTGTTCTGTTCTGCCATAAATTTCATCAATTCCTGCCAACTTGGTGCTTCTCTGACTCCCGCTTTATCTATTTGGTCTCCTTGGGCATCTTCTTCCATTACTCCCTTTTCCTTGTCCACAATAATTTCAGTTTCCGCTATTTCGTCTGTCTGTTGTTCCATTTCACTGTCTGTTATTAGTTCTATTTCCTGTTCTTGTTCGTCTATTTCCTTCTCCGTTTCTCCTGCCCTAATCCTTGATCTACCTCTGGTATGCATGTTTACTCTCCCACAGTTGCCTGCTCTGGTTAAGTAATGTTATTATATTTATAGTTACTTAACTTAAGCCCTACAAAAGTTGAGCGCCAATTTGTACTTAAACGGGTTTCCTCTCCTTAAAACCCCACTGTTGGGTTTGTCAATTTGTTTTGAATTACTTTAATTATGTAAATCTCGGAGATATTTGGAGTTGTGGGATATATTGATGTAATTAATTAATATTAACTTAGCTCTTTAATAAATATCAGTGTTAGTGTGCCTAAAACTTAAACAACTTAAGCGTTATTCTACAATTTCATCCAACCCTATTATACCTTGAAGAGAGTTCTGTCTAATTTTGTAATTTTACGCTCCCTCTTTGGTGTCAGATAATTCCGCTATAAGCGCTGTAGTATCGGCTCAACGAAACTTATAGGTTATTTCGATGTTTATATTAACCATTTACTCTATACTTATTCAGTTACTTTTTTGTTCCCAGATCATTAAACCATACTCCAAATAACAAGATTTGACAAATATATAAAGGTTCTTTATTTATTTACTTAATTCACATCGAATAAGATATGTTCTAATTAACATATGCTTGGGCTATAGACTTCATGAATCGATTGTTGATTATTCTAATCCTTTATTTATATTTAGTTATTTAGTGTGTTTTGATTTGTATTTAATTTAATTCAGGGTGTGAAGGTTCTTGTAACTGTGGGGAAGATTAAAAATATATAGATAAGAATGCAAGATTTACAAAATTGAAGTGTTGTGTATTTAGTATGATTAATATAATATAATTTACCAGACTAGAACGAAGCAAATCGTGTAGGCGGTTGATCGCTAAATTTACTGTTCTGGATGATTATGCAGTACGGTTCTCTTTCTTCGGTTTAATAAAAGTAATTCTTGTCCTGTCCACTTCGGAATACAGCTTCTGGATTGATTTACAGCCCGATTGATGTTTCTTCTGCAACGCCAGGGTCCAAATAAGTTCTTCCTTTGGTTGAAGCAATTAGTGTCGTTCCGTGTATTTGAAAGGTTATAATTTCTGGTGTAGTGAATATTATTAATTGTGTTATTGTTAATTCTTTCTATTTGATTAATATCTCATCAACTCCCTTCGGATATGGGACAGTCCAAGTTCTTTCTTGTAGACTTCAGTTATTTACTCTCTATTATTATTTCATATTGTAGTGTTATTTGGTTAATCTGTATTGGTGATAGACGTAAATATTGTCATTAGAATCTTGTATTTTATAATCGTATCTGATAATTTATAATATTACAATTAAATAGATTATTCTTGGGTTTTTTAATCTCACCACATTCAGTTCATTCAAACAATTCTTGTCCAAAATCAACAACTTCTTCTCCTTTTGTCGTCCCTAGCAACACATAATAATTTCTTCCTTCCACATGTTTTGAATATATAGTGTTTATTTCATATATTTTTTGTCTATTCTTTATCAATTTGCTATCCTATCGGAATGTAACTTTACCGATGGTTGGTTTATTATTTTATACATATATTCTACTGGTTTTTTGATATAAGCCGTTTTTTTTTCCTTTTTTATATTTAATCCACCTTCGATATTATATGTTACTAATCAATATTATGGCCTTATGGTATTATTATAATTTGTATAAATTTTATTATATATCATTATTAATTTAATGTTTTTTCTAGCTCTTCAAATAGTATTTATTAATTATTATTAATTGATGCACCTAACCTTTATGTTATGAGTGTTTACATAGTAGTTTTGCCTGTTAGGCCTTTTATTGTAAACTGATCTACCTGTTTTTATAACTGTTAAACATCTATAGCCCCTTTTACATAAATTCATACATACAATCAAATCTTAATTATTAACATTTATATAAACAATTATTTTGCTATATCTAATAACAATTTTATCTTGATCTATTGATCACATATAATAAAATTCGAATTTATGAACATTGATTAGCTGCTTCACACTTCATTCTACAACAGTCATTGAATAATACAACTTGTTTCATTATCTTTCATTAACTCAACACATATTTGGTACAACATAACATAAACTTCATCATAACATTTTTTGTCATAAAATAATACTTCTTAACTCAAAATTCTTATTTGTTATTACTATAAATTAAATCATTGTTTCATTTTTTTGTTTGCTTTTCATTAAACATATATCATCAGCTATTATTTAACTTACAGGTTCATTTATTCTAGTTAACACTACCTTGCATCCTTATTTAATTTTGTCTATGATTATAATTGTAATTATTGGATCTTTGTTCTATTATGGGGTTAAATATTGACTTGTTTATTATTCTGTGAACCTTATTTTATGTAACATGGATGCTAGCATTTCTGTTGCGTTACAAAACGTAGATGAAATATCTATAAATGAAGAGGCTAGTTGAATGGGGTGGGGGTAAATTTCTATAAATGAAAATTATAGTTGAAGGAGGAGGTGGTAATATTTATATGTGTACTACGTTATCGGCAACAAAGTAGTAGCTTGTTGTTAAAATTCCTTCCTGGGCTGTTTGGCCGTAGTCCAATGTTTTCTGCAAAACCAGATGTTTCGGCAGTGCCGTCTTTCGTGACTGCCATCATCAGTGAAAATCGAGTGCGATAACATGTGGTGGTATACGTTAGTGACCACAGTACTGTGGTTAAGGCTGAAGCAATAAGTGGAAAGAAGTAGTTTCTATGGAAACATTTCATTTTGTAAATGATTTTAAATATAAAGCTTAGAACATGGAAGCATGTATGGTTCTCCATACCGATATTTTCATGTTTTGAGTGTAGTACAATCAGAATCTGCAATAATCTCGAACACGATTTTTTTTGCCATCACCATACTTCCATTTCCTTAAGGAACATGGAAGTAAAAAATAGCCCACAAATTCGAAAACACAGGATACTAAATTGCATACAAAACTACAAACAAAACAGAACACACACTATCAAAACACACACACACACAAAGCACAAAACAAAATTGATCTACCTGGTGTTTACAAACTAAATTGCTCGGATTGCACCAAATTCTGTATAGGCCAGACAAGGACGTTGCTTCAAACAAAGATACATTGAACACACAAAGCCATTACACTCCACTACCAAATCCACCTTTGCATTGAAGCAAACCACACATACATAAACATCGAAACAACATGGGTATTCTACACGTACTCACAAAAGGCCAAAAACTAGACACTCTTGAATAATTGGAAATATACAAACACACAAAAACACATAAAAATGACATCCTAAATGAACAGACACAATTTAAATCACATGTATTATTTGAACATATCACACCCCACACACACAACATCGATCCTTCAAAAGTCAACGCCGTCACCAAGAACAAGATGGACAGCACTCCTAGTGGCAGCCTCTGATGAAGCTTATAATAAGCGAAAACTGGTTCAGGCTATAAGGTAAAACTATTATGTCTTTACCCATAAAAAAACTTTGTGTTCCGAGTCGGTAGTGGTTACATTACTAAATATCACTATAATATTGACGACTCGGAACACAATGTTTTTTATAAGTAAAAACGTAAAGTTTTACCTTACAGCCTAAACCGGCTTTCACCTATAGAAGGCTTCATCTGTCGTTCAGAACGACAGCCTCTGATGAAGCCTTCTATAGGTGAAAGCCGGTTTAGGCTGTAAGGTAAAACTTTACGTTTTTACTTATAAAAAACATTGTGTTCCGAGTCGTCAATATTATAGTGATATTTAGTTAAGTAACGGACACGTCATGGACAACGAAATCCAAGGTTACATTACCTAAAATTAATTAATTTTAAAGTGTAATTATAAAGTGGAGTTTTATTACAAAATCCTAGATTAGACATTATCTTCTTTAAACAACAGATTCAAAGAACTAAAAATATTTGATTATGTAATATGTTTTTTCAGTAGTAATTTGTTTAGTTTTTCCAAAGAAGAATTCATAAATTGTGAAGATTTACATCTCAAACTTTCACATGACTCTCAAGGGAGGCAGACATTGATAGGGCTGATTTGTATAATGAGCTTAATGTTTTAAAACTACATTTTCTGGCTGAATGAACCCTATAACATTCTGCTAAACATTTTTCCAAATGATCTAAACTCAACATTCCAAAATACAGCAAAAGTATAAATGATTTTACTTACATTACCAGTACCAGTTGAATCTGAATCTGGGCAAAGATAATTTTCTAAATTAAAAATAATATAAAATTACATAATATAAAATTACCATTCAGTATACAAACCTCACTGAAGAAGGAGAACAGCACTCCGAAACATCGGAGGGAATACAACAAAGTAAGTTCACAAGAGAAAGTACCATCAATAGTAATAAAATTACATAAGATCAATTATAATTCAGCAAAAATTCAATGATTTATCCATTCTGCAACTGAACATGAAATTTTGGATAATTTAGATACAAGTTGATCAATTGCAGACTTCACCGATATGAAGGTAAGATAAGTGGATTTAGTATAAAATTCGTATTATATAATTCATCAATAATACTAAATAAATGTAATTATTATTACCAATTCAGTATTATTTTCATTAATTTTGCTTACACACAACTATAGGCATAATATTTTTTCATGCAACTTTGCAAGCAATGCAAACATGAGTAGAAAAACTAAATGAAATGAGAGAAAAAGGAGACATGGATGTGGTGGCAAATTGGAGACTGCACATAGAAGCATAGCATTGGGCCTGATGTTCATCTACTTTATAGACATTTCAGATGAGCTTTCACATTTTTGTAAATTTTCTTCTACCATGCCTTACTT
The DNA here is from genome assembly GCA_034769895.1 of Magicicada septendecula. NCBI lineage: Eukaryota > Metazoa > Arthropoda > Insecta > Hemiptera > Cicadidae > Magicicada > Magicicada septendecula. The sequence continues at coordinate 410,680,351 of CM068368.1, read as the reverse complement.
ACCACTACAGGAATAACTTATTTAAAAATATTTGTTACTTGTATACAATAAACAGAATTCAATAATTTTTAAGAATCAAATGAAGTTTCAATCTTCAAACATAGCAATTGAATAATTTGTATCTTTGCGCAGACAGTGCTGGAATTGTAGCAGGTTGCAACATGAAATGTGATGAAGTGCCTTGCAAAAACCAAGGAATTTGCATAGAAGATTTTCAGAAAAATGAAAGCTCATGCAACTGTGAGCTAACTTCCTACTATGGTGAATTCTGTGGTCAAGGTATGTTTACTGTAGTACCTATATATGAGGATTGTTCAATAGAAACATGTTTGATCTGCACGGCCGTGACTTCGTCGCCATGGCAACGAAATTCATTTGTTTATATTGTCTGTTTAAGTACTAGTGACGCGTCTGTCAAAAATATTTGCAGTTTGCTCTTTTCTAAGCATTGTGACTGGGTTGAAAAATGGCATCTATGATAGAAAATCTGTCCAAAGATAATCTGCTTGCCGTTATTCAGTTTTTGGCCACTGAGGGGCGTCAGCCAGTGGAAATTTATACAAGAACAAGAGCTGTATATGGTGACTATAGTTATTCTCATATGGCAGTGGTTGAATGGTGCAATACATTTTGACAAGGAAGAGAATCCACTAAAGATTTGGTCCATAACACATGTTGCAGCATCAGATGAAAATGTGAGACAGCTGGAAACTGCTTTATGCGCAAATAGGCATATCAAAGTTAGAGAACTTTCTCAAATGTTGAGGATCAGCGTGGGAACTGTTCATTCCATCATTCATAGTCTTGGCTTTCATAGTCTTGGCTATCACAAAGTTGCTGCTCAGTGGATTTCACAACTGCTTATTGATGAGCAGAAAAATTTGCGTTTGGCCTTATCATTACAGCATTTGATGCGCTATCAACTACAATGTAATGCTTTCTACACCAAATTGTTGCTGGTGATGAGTCTTGGTGTTATCACTACAAATCAGAATCCAAACATCAGTGTATGCAGTGGAAGCATGAACAATCTCCAAAGGCGAAAAAATGCCGGTCCCAACCTTCAGCAGGAAAAGTAATGATGACCATATTTTTTGATTATCAGGGTGTACTGCTCTTAGATTTTAAAGAACCTGGTGTCAACATCAACGCTGAGCAATATGCAGACAGCTTAAAAAGCTTACGGGTCAACGTCAAGAATAAACATCCCGGAAAGCTCAGAAATGGTGTTATTCTTCTGCATGATAATGCTCGACCCCATGTAGCCCAAACTTTTCCAGATCTGCTTGGTCGTATGAAGTGGAAAGTCTTACCCACCTTCAGTCCCGACTTGTCCCCGTACGATTATCATGTTTTTGGTCCACTAAAAAAAATCGCTAAAAGGAAGGCAGTTCAAATCGGACCCTGAGGTAGAGTTTGCTATTAGCAAATTGTTCTGCAAACAGCCGCAAGAATTTTACCAGTAGGGAATCTACAGATTAGTGCAACAGTGGGACTCATGCCTTAATGTTAATGGAGACTTCTTTTAAAATCGTTAAATAAAAAATGCTTTACAGTCTCTAAACGTGTTTCTATTGAATAATCCTCATATATACAGCAGTATATACATTGTAAAAACATCACACACACACACACACACACACACACACACACACACACACACACACACACAAAGATCATATTATTATAAACATACTTCATTAAACTCTATGTTTTAAAATAGACAGAGATGTTTCAAATATTAGTTTTGCATATTTTTGTTTTATTTAAAAAAAAAACATTTCCACAAATTGGGGGAAAACAGAAAATAGTAAACACTTATTGATTCTTGACAATTTATTATATTCACCTTCTTCAATTTGAATTCTGATCTAGGAACATTTACACTTCATACTTTCTCTGCTTGTGACTGCCACCAAAGTCAAAACTCTCATGCCTGTTGTGCACATAATCCTTACAAGTTCCTAGATACCACTGCATGATGAGAAGAATGTCACATAAGTGGTAGACCGTTTTTCTCTTCTGAGACTGTTAACTCCCAAGAATACTGTGACAGTATTCTAAATCCTTACATTGTACAGAAGGCAAAATTGTGAAAGCATGTGACAGTTTAAAATCGTCTACAGTATGTGGCAGACAGAGTCAATCCTAAACTATTTGGTTTCAATGATCTCATAATCTTTCTTCACCCAATAAGTTTTTTCACCCTAATTAGATTTACATACAATGGAACAATCTATATATTTAAATAATCCCCTAACAATTGATCATTTGAAGATGAACATCACAGAATATTTGGAAACATTATTAGCCTGGCTGTTAGGCCGTGGTTTACAGTTCATGTTGACAGAAGTTTCGGCTTCACCTCAGACACCATCATCAGTGCTGGAAACAATTGGCACGGTGTCCGCCAATTCACCCCAGTGATGAGGTAGAGACTATGTATTTTATCTAAGAAGGCCCACTTATATAGACTTTCATACCAGCATGGTCTACCTCATAACTTGTGTGAATTAGCGCTGACACTGATGGTGGCCTCCGATGGTGAGGCTGAAACATCTCTCACCACAAACTGTAGACTACATCCTAACAGCGTGGCTAATAATGTTTTCAACTATGTGCACACTGGCTGTGAAAGCCTATGAACTCTATCACAGAATGTGTTTGACTCTTGACCTAATATTGAAGATGGTATTTAAGAACACAGTTGAGCTCTGAAAAATTGTTTAAAGTGGATTCTGAATATTGTTTGTAGTTATGTGATTATGGTAAGCAATTTAAACTATTTTTGGTGAACACATTCTTTCTTTTTGTTCATTGTATACAATTACTGGGTCAAGAAGAAATTCAAAAGACGAAATATCATTTCTATGAAAACTCACTTAATAACTTAATATATTTAATATATTATTGAAACTTTCTCTTGTGAAAACTTACTAGTCTTTTTCGTCGATCTGTTTTACAAGTAACACAAGTAATACAAGTAAGTTTTTACAAGAGAAAGTTTCAATAATATATTAAGTGTAGTGCTGTGAAAGAAGATGATGAACAAACAAGATCACTTAATAACTTCCAACTATGCTATCTTCCAGTTCAAATTGTCTTGGCCTAAGGGGAGTATTGGGGATGGTCTAAGGGGATGTAGGAGATTATTTGAATATTCCAAGTTGTCCAGAGTTTCCCAAAAACAAATTGGGTAAAAAAGGATCATGAGATCTTGTAAGCGAAATGGTTTATAGAAACAATTCTATCTGTCAGAGACTGTAAACATATGCACTGGATGAGATGTAGCACCATATAATCACTGTTGACTCACCTGGAAGAATCTATTGCATTTAGTAATGGATGTTACTGACATAACTAGAGAAGAACACTAGTATATTAGAAGACAGTATATACTTTCAGAAACCTTTCACTTCAAATCCTATTTCAAAACTTTCTTCTGACAACATTGAAGAATTGATTAATGGAGACAGGAGATTGACATGTGATCGCAGATTAAAATTTAATCAGTTAGGAAAAAATGAGTGATTCATTACATGAAATAGTTCAAAAGAAAGTATCTTGAGGTAATGGTCCAGATGTATATTATACTGACTAAAATTTGTTGATGACTGATCATGAAATTCTGTGTACATACACTTAATTTATTCAGTCTTTCTTTGTAAGTGGTCATTACTAGACAAGTAGGCGTTAGTCACTTCCTTGAAATTAATTGGAAAAGTAAACTTTTTTATAGTCAAACTGCCAAAGGTATCTGATCACTGGTTAGTACTAAAGTTTATGAAAACTTCATATTTAAGTAAGGTGTAAGGATACCACATGTCTTAGTTAGCATTCTAAAGTATTCATCTGATGTAGATATCATGGGTTTTAGTCAGAGGTATAGTAATAGCATAAGACAAATGATAAACTCATCTGTCAGTATAGATATTTAAAGTAGCCTTAGTTAATAAGATTATATGTGTATTGATTTTTATCAAATACACGTTATTAAAAGAATGCCCTAAGAAAGATACATTACCATAATAATACCAGAACAATAATCATATTGCAGTACTGTGACATTCAAATAGTTTGTATTACAAACTTGGCTAATATCTGAATTTCATGATTCTGAAGTGTGTTAATGTCCTAATTTCATGACATAGAAATATATCAGACCTTAGCCTAGTGATGTATAAAACAATACATATTAAAAACTTCAGGTTTATACAGAAAGTGGAAAATTATTTTACAGGGACTGGAAGAGGGTGAAATCAAGTTTTTCTCAAAACATTCATAATAGTACCTTCAAAATTTAATTTTGTTAACTGAGGTGCTAGTTTGATGTTTGGGGAAAGTCTTATGCTTTACCCAAATCTTAGATGATCTAATTTCATATTCCAATGTATCATTTTAGAAATTTCTATTTTATATGAAAAGGTGAAAATATTTAATATAACTTTGAGAAGCCTGTACTTCCCAATATTATGAGATTTTCACACATAAAAACTACCTTTTCCCTGGCCCTTTGAGAACTGTTGAAAGTCATTGCTTTTCAGGGAGGTAATACCTTTCTATTAGGAAATATGGAATACTTCTTCATCCCCTGACCACAGTTAATAGGCTGTAAGTGTGAGTGAGTGTGTATGTAAAAATATATAAGTAAAATGCTACTAAGATCTGTAAATTACATATAATTACAATTCACACTATAATTATAAGAGTACAGATCTGTATGTGCCAACAGAATTCACAAGTTATGTAATTTAATTTCAGAGAAGGGTGCTGACTTCAGTGGTGAATCAGTGCTACAAAGGAAGTTTGCACTTGAAGGACCTGTTAACCAAATCAAAGTACAACTTGCATTTTCTAGCAGTGATGATCGCCAGCGAAGTACTGTTGTTTTATTACTGCAAACAGAAAACAAGTAATTAAAATATATTTTCTCTCTCTCTCTCTCTCTCTCTCTCTCTCTCTCTATTTCTAAGTATGCATACAAACACAAACACCCACAGACACAATATTAATGTATTAATACATAAACAAAGAATTATACACACTTAATATAATTGGGAATGAGATAAGTTTTGATATACACATATTGTTATGATGATTGCACTCACAACCTTATAACCTGAACCGATTTTCACCTCTGAAGAAGCTTTTTAAAAGTGAAAACCAGTTCAGGTTATAAGGTAAAACTTTTACGTTTTTACCCATAAAAAGTTTTGTGTTCTGAGTCGTAGTGTAATAATTATATTTAGTTAAGAGATTAACAAATTTTTTTGACCCTCTGGGGGGTTTGTCTCGTTTGTCTCCCCTCCCATGAATACACCCCTGTAACTCGACAAATTTACATAGCACAGACTCTCAAACGCAATTAGCTAACTCCATGAATGTGAACTGCTGTATTTATTAACAGCAGAACGGTTGGAGCAGTAATAACATTTGTAACGGGCTTCCAGTTGCCCATAGAATAATCCCATACTGTCTTTGAGGTGTATGACTGAGAACTTGTTATGGAAAAAGTAAAGAATGCATAATCCTGCTTTGTACATGCCACATGTCATGTATAGGGGCAGTCTGAAAAGTTCTCAGCCTACCAATGGAAAAACAAATTTATAATTTTAAAAATATTTGTATTTTTCAACATAATCTTCTTTTAGCATAATACATTTATTCCAGCGATGTTCCAATGCCACTACCCTGTCCTGAAGGATGCGATTCTCCTTCTCAACGTTTAAGCATCTTCTTAGTTAACCTGGAGTTTCAGAAAGTAACCATAATACCATAATGGCACTTTGAGTTATGCAACCAAACCTGGCTTCCTTCTTCAAAACCCACACCATCAATGTGGATTTCATATCATTTTTCATTTTTTTACTGGCTATCTTCAGCTGATTCTCCTTATCAATTGATTTATTATTCAGATTTTGTTCTCCATCTGTGAAGAATAATTCTGCACTTTCTGGAACTGAATCTGAACATTAAATCCTCAGGAATTTTACAATCAGTCTCTCACCCCCAACACTGGCTTTACCAGTCATGTACCAATGCTAGTTGTAAAATTTACTGAAGATCATCTAAACATTAAGAATGTTGTACAATGGTCTATATATATGCCTGTTTTACTCTCGTCAGCAACTTTCAACAGATGTTGCTACTATGTCCTGTCGAATCTCTCAACCATTCATCAGATTGAGAATTGGTAGGTGTTGTCTGGTCTTTCAAATACCAGGTCATAGTGTAAGATATTATATTTAACCAGTAGGATGGAATGAATTCTGTCAAAACACTTAACGAAAACGGCATTCAGTTTACATCCTATTGAGGAAAAAATTGAAATTAAGAGAGTAGGTAGGCCTACACCAGATCTTTCAAATTTTAATCAAAGTGTAAAATCAGGTAACAGAATATTTAATTGTAAGAAAAGATTCATACAACAAATGTTTATGGTTACGTAGGTGTGACACTAAAACTGCATTATTTTGCTTTCCTTGTGTGTTGTTTGGAGAGGAGGAGACTTGGACATTTTCTGTTCAGAGAATAAAACAATTTTATTCCATCTAATCCATCTGCAACCCCCAAATTTTTCAACCACCAGCCGCCACTGTCATACTGTATAAAACCTACAATAGTAACAATTTTATTTCAAAATTATTAAATTTCACCATATTTAGTCTAAATGCATGGTGCTGTATACAGAAAACCACCAACCCACATTCAGAGTATTATTATCAGTATTGTATATGTAATACTGTATTATGATTTGTACTACTAAAACTATTTGCGAGGAGAATAATGCGTATACATTAAGTACTTACTCCCATGTATTTATGTTATCCACTGTTTTATAGATAAACATAGTTTACTCTGTCAGATGATTCTCGTACTGTGCCTGGAATAGCCTGGATATTTTTAGTAAGTGACAAATAATGGTGATAGACATCATTATCAATATTATAAATAACAGTAGTAGATGGAGTTTCAGTCAGTCTTCATTGAGAGTTTGATTAGTGAGTTACAGAGTTTAGTGAGTGTATTTGATACCACGTCTGTGGATCATTATTATATTTGTGTTGTTGTTTGTATACATTACAACTGTGTCAATAATTGATATCAAAGTTGTGAATCAAAATTTGTATTTTCTGTGTTATATTTTTTAATTGCAAAAATTATTTGTGATAACAATAAATAAGCAAGGTGTCAACAGTGATACAAGTGTGTTTTTATTTCAATCGCTGCCTAGAAGACATCAAAATTGGTGATAGCAACAGGATGAATTCCATTAATGTTATAAATTAATAACGAAAGTACACTAAAATTTAGTAATTGTGCAATGCGGGTGAAAACATGGGAAGAGTATATTTGAAGAACATGACAACCTTCCAGCTGAAAAACAAGGACTTCCTATGACGGGAACTAAGGATGACCTAGAGATGCATTTAGAAAAGGCTATATGAGTGACAGAGGGGAAATTGGATGAATTCTTCATATCTTTTGAAGAAATGCCTACCACAAACAAAGTGCAGGTAAGTAATATGTTTAATAAATTAACAGCAGTGATTCAGGCCAAGTCAGAACAAACTGAGACAAAATTACAGGCCCTGGTGGAACAAAGTCGGGCCCAGTCAGAACAAATCACAGTAGTACAGACATAATTACAGGCTCAGTCGGAACAGACCCCGCAAATTCAACTCAGACACAAGCTCTATAAGACAGGGTTGTTTGCACAGAAGAATTACTGAAGGGTCTAGATGCCAAATGCGCAAATAGGGTACAGAATGTCCAGAAACAAGTAAACCCCCTAAAATCAGAGTTCAACACCACAGTAAATAGACAGGACACAGAACTAGGTGTCACTAACCAGAATCTCAACAGAATAGAAGAACAGATTAAGGAAAAAATTGTACCTCTTTTACTTCCATATTCCTTAAGGAATGGAAGTATGGTGATGGCAAAAAAAATCGTGTTCGAGATTATTGCAGATTCTGATTCTACTACACTCAAAACATGAAAAAAAGTCGTTTTCCGAAAAGTGTCTGTCTGTGTGTGTGTCTGTAGATTTTTTTTCTATGGCAAACGATAACTGCCGCAAATTCAAACAGAATCAAATAATTTTTTGCATGCAGTCCTGATTTGCAGAGTACTCGCGACCTATTGTTTTTGGTGAAGATCGGTTGAGGGAAAGGGGTAGTTTACCTGCAACGGTTTTTTTTTAGCAAGGGTAATTTTGTTTGTTTGGCAAACGATAACAGCCGCAAATTCAAACAGAATCAAATAATGTGTCGCATACAGCCCTGACTTGTAGAGTACTCAACACCTGTTGTTTTTGGTGAAGATCGGTTAAGGGAAAGGGGTAGTTTACCTGTAACGTTTTATGTTTTAACAAGGGTATTTCCTATGGCAAACGATAACAGCCGCAAATTCAAACAGAATCAAAAGATTATTTGCATACAGCCCTAAATTGTAGAGTTCTCAAGACCTATTGTTTTTGGTGAAGATCGGTTGAGGGAAAGGGGTAGTTTACCTGCAACGTTTTTTTAACAAGGGTATTTTCTATGGCAAACGATAACAGCCGCAAATTCAAACAGAATCAAATAATGTTTTGCATACAGCCCTGATTTGTAGAGTACTCAAGACCTATTGTTTTTGGTGAAGATCGGTTAAGGGGAAGGGGTAGTTTACCTGCAACGTTTTTTTATCAAGCGTATTTTCTATGGCAAACGATAACAGCCGCAAATTCAAACAGAATCAAATAATTTTTTGCATACGTCCCTGAATTGTAGAGGTCTCAATGACTTTCGATTTTGGTGAAGATCGGTTAAGGGGAAGGGGTAGTTTACCTGCAACCTTTTACGTTTTAACAAGAGTAAAGTACTTGAAAATTTATTTAAACTTTTTGAAACAATGGTAATTGTTAAAAATAAAATAATTTTGTTGCCAGGCAATAAAATTATAATTTTTTCATTTTAATGTAATATAATATTTTTCATTTAATACAGCAATAAAAAGGCAGGTAAGACAGCCTGGCTGTTTGGCTGAAAATGATTTTAAATATAAATCTTAGAATATGGAAGTCATGTATGGTTCTCCATACCGATATTTTCAAACAGGTTTACCAGAATTCCAAAGTAGATTGCAGGAATGTCCACATCATTCGTTAGGAGCTGTGTATCACTACTGAATCGAATGAACCTATCTCAGGAAGTTTATCACATCAGTTAAAAGGTTCAGCAGCCACCTGGTGGCAAAACGTTAAACATTTGAGTCTCAGTTGGGTTGATTTTCAGAAAGAATTAATATTGAGACTTGACTTTGATGCAGTCAGAACAGCAATAAAGAGGAAGTTCCTAACTAAGGGTCAGCCAACAGGAATGCAAACAGATGTATTTATTATCCACAAATTATAATTATTCAAAAGAATACATCCTGAGGAGAATGGTGATGAATCTGTTCCTTTTATAATTGAGCTGCTCAAGGATAAGATCAAATCGTTTTGTAAATGTGTCTTGTCCCAAAACATTTGAAGAACTGAGGGACATCATCAGACAATTAGAAGAGAACCATTCTGCTAAGTCAAAGCCTGTTGCAGAGGAAGGTACCCACAAGAAATGCTTTAGTTGTGGCAAGGTAGGACATTTTAAGGGTAAATATGCTATGGTTGAAAACTAGAGTTGGACCATTCTAGGCTGGGGCGGTATGGTACCAAGGATGTGGTTTGCCCCCAGAAATCAGTGTCTGTATGTAGAGATAAGTGGTTGCAGAACAGTGGCATTGGGCAGATTACTTTGGATTCTTACCAGCCCCGCCCAGCCATTAGCATTAACATCAAAGACAAGTCATTTACAGCTGTATTTGACACCCAGGCAAGTCAATCCTTTATTAATATGAATGAAGCCAAATTATTTCAACCAGGAAACATGAAGAGGTCCAGGGAGTTGACAACTACATACATTGTTATGTGGTAGGCCAGATATCCTTCAAAGCAAAGCGTTCAGGCATACATATAGAGTTGCCTGTTCAAATAATCAAATCCTTATTTGACACCAGATGTTATCTTGGGTCATAACTTTTTAGATATATATGAAATGATTATAGACTCCTGAAATATTTTTAGGGAAGGATAAATGATTGAGATTGGCATGGTGTAGCAGCAGCACTAAAAAAGGAAACAGCTACAACTACCTCAGTTCTGGATGATCTCCATATAGGGCTCTTGGACAATGAAGGGGAGATGAAACTCAGAGAATTCCTGCGTAGTTATCCAAAAGTTATTACAGATAAGAGCGGCTACACAATGGCAGTTCAATATAGAATTAACTGTGAGGACGATTCATCCATAAAACAGATACTCTATCCTATAAACCCAGATAAAAGGATATCCGATAGATCAAGGAAGCAATCTGCAGTGCTCCTCAACTTGCCTACCTCGATTCTAAATTGAAGATCTGTCTGCAAACTGATGCCAGTGATATGATATGGGATTAGGGGTACAATATGCCAGTCGAAATTGTCCCCACCAGAAAGACATCATTGCACAGCAGAGAAGGAGGCGTTAGCAGTAGTATGGACTGTTGGGAAATTTCGGGGCTACCTCGAACGTTTGAAGTTATACACTGACAACTCATCTCTTCAGTGGCTTCATAGTCTGTCAGGTACAAAATCAAAATTGATGCACTGAACCTTGCTGTTGACAGACTTTGATTTTGATGTAAGTCATATTCCTGGGCCAAGTAATCAAGCAGTGGATAGCCTTTCAAGACACTCTGTGAGGGAACATGGGCCAGTGAAAACAGAGCTGTTGGAAAGAAAAAATCCAAAGCAAATACCAGATAGGTCACATAAGGACCAGTTTTAATGGTTATTAAAGATGGTATAGACAATGAAGTTGCCAAGAAGTGGCAAGAAAATAACTGGGTAGGAAGATGAAGGAATGGATTATAAAACGAACAACAAATTGTCAAATTATACAAATTACCAAAGCACTTCAAGATGTGCTATAAAGGTTTCTGTGTGGAAAATAACCTTCTTATGTACTTATCACATATGACTCAATCACAGTCTGTTATAGATGTTTCCATGTCGTGCAGCACCCAGATCCTGCAGACGTTCCATGACCACACTGAGGCTGGACATGCAGGAGAGATAGGAAGCTACCAGTCCATACATTGATGGTTCTTCTGGGTTTCTATGAGGTGGGATATTGCCAGTTACATCTGGATGTGTTCCATGTGTGTGTGTACTAAGCCTACCAACCAGAAGGCTGACACCGGTATGCGAGGGAGACAGCCATCACGCTTGATTTGATGGGCCTGCACCACAGAACATCACGAGGAAAAACAGTAGTGACCATGGACCTATTTTGCCAATGGGTGGTGGAAGCTTTCCTGATTCCAGAAGCCACAATTGGGCATATCCTGACAATATAAAGAAGCGAAGTCTTGAGTTGCTATGGTTATCCACAATGTCTGTTGACTGCAATGGCTGTCATTTCACTTCCCATCAATGGCAGCAAGCATTAGCAACATGAGGCATTGGCCATTGGACAACTCCCATCTACAACCCAAGGGCAAACCCAACAGAGTGGCGAAACCAAGAGCTGAAGAGAATGTTGAGAATCCATCTGGTATACAAGGTGCATAAAACCTGGGACCAATTGTTACCCCAGTCATTTGCGCTTTATGGCAGAGTCAGCAGAATCACAGGCTATTCACCAGCTGAAATATTTCTGGGGCAATAATTATACAGATCCAGTTTTGGGGGTCAGCCAACCTACAGAAAAAGGTCATGAAAATCCAGAAGCTTGGCTGAAAAGACATTAACCAGAGGTTGATAAGAAATGAGATGAGGTGAAACTACAGACCCTTGAGGAAGCTAAGAAGCAGGAAATTTAGGAGGAGAAGTAGGTGCGACCATTTGAGGTAGATCAGCACCTGAGAAATGGTGTGTCTTCCCTAAGGATATTTCCACCAGTGAAAGTCGAGTTGAAGGTGGTAAAACAACCTTTGTCACTTGACTACATGAGGGCAAGCACACAGAGATGAACAACTCCAGCGTTGACTCTCCAGATATTGAAGAGCCATGACTCAACCTTCGGCCATGAAGACATAACCTTCGAACAAGAACTTCGGAGATTTTGTATATGAATATCATTGTTGGTTTTAAGGGAGGATGGTTAATTATTGTACCGGTATACTGAGAACCCCCAACCCACATTCAAAGTAATATTATGTATATTGTGTATGTATTAAGTAACATTGTGATTGGTATTAATAAAACTATTTGTCACTAGAATAATATGTATTGATTAAGTTTTTAGGTTAAGTATGTACTCAGATGTATTTAAGTTATCAACTGTTTATATATAAAATCAAACAATGTGTTATCACCAGAAGCTTGTCTATAAACCAGAGGATGTACTTAAAACCTTCTATGCAGTTGTCATTTTATAACCACATGTAAATGCTTAGACCTCCAGACCTCATTGCAAAACTGTCACTTCAAATAAATTTAGCCTGAAAATGAATACTGTATTTGTAAAGCTGCAAACCCAGATGTTTCATGATTACCATACTTTCATTAGTGGTATACTTTGGAAAGTAAAATGCTATTCACTTTAACTTTCCTTCTTCTTGGATTAGGTTATAAGTCTGTTATGTTTTCAGAGACCCTATTTTGGTTTGGACACTCCACATCTCTTTATTGGTTGTAGTGAAAAGGCAGCTCTCAGAAACCTAAAATCATCCATTTTATAAATGTGCTCACCACATGTCCTATAGAGATCAATTTTCTCTATAATACTAGTAATGTTCAGTTACCTGATGATAAACATACTTATTTAATCCTCTTTGTTCCCATTGGAACATAGGGCTTTCATGACATGCTTCCATCTAACTCGGTTTTTGTTCTGCTGCCATGTCCTAGTCTGATGATAAAATGGATGTTACAATGGAGACATTAGCAGATATAAAATCATTTCTATGTGTCACCCTTATGTATGCTAGCAATAACCATAAGTTCATAAGAGACATTTGTTATGACTTTTAATTATAAATTTTGTTATAAATTTATTTATAAAAGTTATAAACATTGTTTGTTCCAGGCGTAGTTACTATTTGCTTGTTGCGCTCAGCAGTGAAGGTGAACTCATCTTTGAAGAGGATAGAGAGGGCTCAGCTTTTGGAGCTAGGCTTAAGGACAGATACTTTCTTAATGGTGCTAGACATTCTATTTACTACAAAAGAACTAATGATATTGCTGTTCTGCTGGTAAGAAACCAGTGCTGTCTTAAGTATAGGAATGTTTTTAATTTAAATAAAATTACTTATATGTTACTAATGTGTTACTTTTGGTATACCTTATAACAATAAACTTCATCATCATTTAAAGACATTTAAATTTTATTTACCTAATTAATTTTAACAGAACCAAAATAATATAAAGAAAATATAGGTATGGAGAACCATACATGACTTCCATATTCTAAGATTTATATTTAAAATCATTTTCGAAATGAAATATTACCTAAATATTCCCTAAAGACGAAAAGTCTGTCTATGAATCGTTCCTCTGTAAACACGTGCAGTTACACTGCCCAGCGATCCACAGGAAGGAAATCGCTATCCACGCTGGACACTTTTTTGGCTTGCATGCGTTATGTTGGTATGGGTTCGGCACTTTCCATTTAAAAACCGTGCAAATGTAAGAAAATAAACATGAATGAGGCCAAAAATAACGCGAACTGTGTGTGTGTGTGTGTGTGTGTGTGTGTGTGCGTGCGTGAGTGCGTGCTTGTGTGTGTGTGTGTGTGTGTGTGTGTGTGTGTGTGTGTGTGTGTGTGTGTGTGTGTGTGTGTGTGTGTGTGTGTGTGTGTGTGTGTGTGTGTGTGTGTGTGTGTGTGTGTGTGTGTGTGTGTGTGTGTGTGTGTGTGTGTGTCTTCCCTGCCTTTTCATTGCGGTAGTCATAATAATAAAATGGAAACGTAAACAGTACATAACTCAGAAAAAATACCTAAATGAAAAAACTATAATTTTATTGCCTGGCAACAAAATTATTTTATTTTTAACAATTACCATTGTTTGAAAAAGTTTAAATGAATTTTCAAGTACTTTACTCTTGTTAAAACGTAAAAGGTTGCAGGTAAACTACCCCTTCCCCTTAACCGATCTTCACCAAAATAAAAATTCCTAGAGTCCTCTACAATTCACTGACGTATGCAAAAAATTATTTGATTATGTTTGAATTTGCGGCTGTTATCATTTGCCATAGAAAATACGCTTGATAAAAAAACGTTGCAGGTAAACTACCCCTTCCCCTCAACCGATCTTCACCAAAAACAATAGGTCTTGAGTACTCTACAAATCAGGGCCGTATGCAGAAAATTATTTGATTCTGTTTGAATTTGCGGCTGTTATCGTTTGCCATAGAAAATACCCTTGTTAAAAAAACGTTGTAGGTAAACTACCCCTTTCCCTTAACCGATCTTCACCAAAAACAACAGGTCTTGAGAACTCTACAATTTAGGGCTGTATGCAAATAATCTTTTGATTCTGTTTGAATTTGCGGCTGTTATCGTTTGCCATAGGAAATACCCTTGTTAAAACATAAAACGTTACAGGTAAACTACCCCTTTCCCTTAACCGATCTTCCCCAAAAACAATAGGTCTTGAGAACTCTACAATTCAGGGGTGTATGCGAAACATTATTTGATTCTGTTTGAATTTGCGGCTGTTATCGTTTGCCAAAAAAAAAAATTTCCCTTGATAAAAAAAAACCGTTGCAGGTAAACTACCCCTTTCCCTCAACCGATCTTCACCAAAAACAATAGGTCGTGAGTACTCTACAAATCAGAGCTGTATGCAAAAAATTATTTGATTCTGTTTGAATTTGCGGCAGTTATCGTTTGCCATAGAAAAAAAATCTACAGACACACACACAGACAGACACACACACAGACACTTTTCGGAAAACGACTTTTTTTCATGTTTTGAGTGTAGTAGAATCAGAATCTGCAATAATCT
Source organism: Magicicada septendecula (assembly GCA_034769895.1). NCBI lineage: Eukaryota > Metazoa > Arthropoda > Insecta > Hemiptera > Cicadidae > Magicicada > Magicicada septendecula. The sequence continues at coordinate 410,665,343 of CM068368.1, read as the reverse complement.
CGAACACGATTTTTTTTGCCATCACCATACTTCCATTCCTTAAGGAATATGGAAGTAAAAGGAAAAGTTTGGTGTATCGATTGCCAAGCAGATCCAACAGTATAACATATAACATAATCTAACTACTACTACTATTATGATATTATAATTTTCATGTATGTTGTCGTTGTCATTGTCGTTTTTCTTCTTCTTCTTCTTCTTCTGCACAAGATTTGGTGAGGAAATCTCAAAAGACTTTTGTAGCAATCTCAGAAGTTCCACTTTAAGACCTCTCTTTTTTTCTGATCCATATAAATGACATATCATCCATCCTAAATTGTGAGTTACTAATGTTTGTGGATGATATAAAGATTGCACTTCTTCCCATTAATGGCAAAGAAGAAAATTTTGCTCTTCAGCAGTGCATAGATGATGCTGTACAGTGGGAATTTACAGCACGACTGTATAGATCAAAGATCAGTGTCGATCTTAGGATTCTAGTAGTAGTAGTAGTAGTAGTAGTAGTAGTTGTTGTTGTTGTTGTTGTTGTTGTTGCTGTTTAATTACATTTACAACACTGGGAATTTACTGCTCAACACAAAGTCCGAGCAGTGACAGGTTAAGTTTTTTTAAAGTCACTGTTACATCATTTCTGTCATCTTGTAGCAGTCTTTTTATAATTCTTCTTCTTCTTCTTCTTCTTCTTCTTCTTCTTCTTCTTCTTATTATTATTATTATTATTATTATTATTATTATTATTAATGTTCTTTCGCACAAGATTTGGTGAGGAAATCTCAAAGACTTTTGTAGCAATCTCAGAAGTTCCACTTTAAGACCTCTCTTTTTTTCTGATCCATATAAATGACATATAGTAGAGGCAAAATAACATTTAAAAAGGATGTTTCTCCTCCGTCCAATTTTTTTGCTGGAATAGGTTAAGTAAGCAGAAGTAAGTGTACAGTTAAAATTTTTACAAAATCCTGCTTGTGCGTCAAGAGATAAGTGCATTTTAGTGCATTTTTGGTGCATCGTATAAGTTTATCGGCCATAACTTCGGTTCTATTGGACGTATCGAGACCAAAAAAAATTCAACATACTCGTTATGAATTAACAAATCAAGCTGGGTTAGTCAGCTAGGTCAACATAACCTCAAAAAAAATTAAACTTCATTATAATGCAATTTTCCTTTAAAATTCGATTTCTCTTGAATTAAAAAAGATAAAATCAATTTCTTTGGACCAAAATATATGTTTTTCATTGTAGAAACTTAAAAAAAAAATTTGAAAAAAATTTAATTTTTCTGGCTAAAATCTCAAAATTTTAAAAAATTTTGATTTGCTCGCCATTTTATGAGAGATGATCCTAGTAAGGTTTTTTGTTTTTCAAATCGTAGATTTTTTTATGTACTTAATTGCTATTATCATTAAAAAAAATTTTTTTACCTATTTTATGGCATAATATATACCTATTATATATATATATATATATATATATATATATATATACACGTACCGGTTTCCAAGGTTATTTCTGTATGTTACAATGTAACCGGGTTATATTACTTTATATTCATGTATTTATGATACCTTTTGTAATGTATATCAATTGTATACATATGTATATTAGTACGTACATAACTTAAAAATTTTTTTTAAGCATTTAATTCTTAAAAAAAGACATATATACTTATTTTTTACTCAATTTACAAGTTATTTTATGTTTCCATTGTTATAACATGCTAAATAATAATTATATTCAATGAAATATATTTGTATGGCTTAATAAAGTTCTTTATTTTAAATAATCATTTTTTATACATAACAGTACATATAGTAAAACAAATTATTATTTTTTACATTTAATCAATTTCTCCTTATTCTTTTGTTATCTGGAGGCCCCTCTTCATCATCAACTGAGGCATCGATCGTGCCATCGAAAAAATTGCATCTTCTTCTTCTTCTTGATCGTATTGATCCCAATAAAAATGTTCAATAAATTGAAGGCTGCTTTTGCTTTCGCTTTCCAGAATGCTTATGTCGCCTTGCTCACTGTCTTCCTTATTTTCCTCATTTTCTTCTACAGTTTCAAGGTCACCTGGTTGTTTATTATTAGTACAATTAGTACCCCGACAGAAATGACACATTGAACTGCAAAATTTGCCTTTGGCTCTACAAGAACAGTTTCCTGTCTTGCACCCTTTCTTGCAGGCGCATTTCACGTTCCGAACTAAATAGTCTGGTAACGGATCATTTTTCATTGTAATGGGCAAAAGACCTTGTTCTTCTATCAGTTCCCACCCATATTCTAAAGGACTTTTATCCGAATTACCAAGCCATTTTTGTATTTGTAAATATACTCGAAGCGAATGGTATTGTAAAGCTTCTGCTGTAGGTGGTAAACCAGATAATTTGCAAGCAATATCCATATCAGACAGAACCCTTTTCTTAAAACACAAATATCTAATAATATTTAAACCAGATTTGTCAGATGGCTCCATGGATGTTTATATACTAACTGGATGCCCGACTGCCAATCCTGTATGCTTGCGAGACTGAAGCAAGTGTGACGTCACGCCGCCATCTTTAAAACGGGCAAGAGATCTGGAGCCCACAGTTCTACCTACACAACTGGTACATAATTGTGCCATTAATTACGCGACAATTAATTATTTTTTGATGATAAATACATGCTACGGTACGTCCTGAAATAATACGATTTTTTGTCAAACCCATCAGCCCGAATGGTAATTCTCACTTACCTGTTAAATCTTTTGCTATTTCCACTCGTAATCAAAGAATTTATTAGCCGATACCGTGGGATCATAGTGTTATGGGAACGTAAAATGAAATTAAAAACAAAAGTTTCTCAACGAAGAATTAGAAATAAAAGGCTGTATTTCCAACTTTCATTATTATTAGGGCTATTTATCTGTATGAAAAGTTACCGGTACTCACTAGGAACTCGCGAGTTCAATTCCGGGGGAGGTAGATCGATGTAAAAGTTTGGAAAATTCTATAGAGATAAATGAAATTATAAATCTTGAGAAACTTGGGCTCAAGGAGTAGTTGTTTATAATGTATACACACAATTTTTGTCTAATCACCTGCCAGCGGCGCCCGGGAAAAATTGTTATAAACAAATTTTTAAAAAAATTCAGTTTTTCGCTCATATCTCCGTTAATTTTACCAGTAGCTTAATTTTACAAGAGTTAAATTTTAAAGCTAAGGAAATTCTACACGAATTTCATTTTAAAACTATTTTTGTACGAGCAAAAATAAGCGCACTATAAAAAATTGTAAGAGGGGACCGCGCACCTGCCGTTCTCCACCATTCTATTATAGATAATAATAGAACGTTTCCCCACCATTCTATTATATATACTTGCATAATCTTAAAATATTCATATTAAAAAGAGAAATGTATATAGAAGTTATAGATAACCACCGTCGAATTGAAATTACTAAAAGTTGCTGAACAACGCTTGAGCGTGAGACGCGTTGCATCTTCTGTCTCTCTCTTACCTATAGCGCAAACGGACAAAATTAAACTATTATTTACGGCTGAAATATTAATTTTACGAAAAAATTACTAGAGTACTTTTTTGTAGATCTCCATTAGAATAACATTTTTTTACTACAAATTTGTTTGATTGGATCAGTAATTGGATACCAATTTAATGGTATAAAATTTAATGATTATGTTTGCCTTATTTATTAATTTTATTTAATAATTATTAAAAATTATTATTGCAAACACCTAAAAATGGTGGTTATTTGAACGTCAAAACATGCTCGACAACACCTGTAAGTTGCACAAAAATAAAATTTTTTTTATAACTTTTCCAGGCATCGATTTTTTGGCAAATTTTGGAGTCGCGCGGCTATCGGCTGAAGTAGCAATTAATTATTATTAATTATCCCAATTTAACCGTAAATTTTCATACCTATTATAATTAAATCTTAAAGGGCAAGGTTTAAGCTTTCGAAATAGCCCAAAAAGAAGTGTCCTGATTATTGCACTTATCGCATAATTATATTTTGCGAATATAAGTTATTTTTTTAGTTACGATTTTTCCAAAAAAGTGAATTTTAAAAATGGCGAATCTTAAAAACTAAATTTTTGTAATTTTTTTTATTCCTTGTAGCAATCAACCAAAGGGTCTAGAAAATGAATTTATACGGGAAAGTTCATTATAAAATTAATTGTTTATTTAATTGCATATTCTTTAAGAAAACAGCATTTTGTAATTTCATCTCTTGTACAATATACACATAATAAAATCCTAAACCTTTTTTCATAATAGTCGCATGTAAAAAACTATAATTTTTAGGTAGGCACTTTGTTTTGTTAAAATAGTTCAATTTAAACAAGAGTTATAACGTTTATTGAAGCGCGCGCGTGCCTCCGCTCGCTAGCCTCGTCTCCCACCACGACAGAATTATACGTTATAAACATTTAGACCTCCCGCGCTTGTTTTTGCTCGCACAAAAATATTTTTAAGATAAAATTTGTGTAGAATTTCTTCAGCTTTAAAATTTAACTCTTGTAAAATTAAGCTACAGTCGAAATTAACGGAGATATGAGCGAAAAACTGAATTTTAAAAAAAATTTTTTTATAACAATTTTTCCCGGGCGCCACTGGCAGGTGATTAGACAAAAAATGTTTGTATACATTATAAACAACTACTCCTCAAAAATCGAGACTACTTAGATTTTTTTTTGTTCAATTCAGGCTTACGCCGACAGTTTTCCTGCAGTATATAAGGAGGTGGATAACAAAAAATCGCTGCAAAACAAAACATGCCACTTACGCAAAAAACTGCAAGTTCTCTCCTTTTTTCCGTCAATTTGTGCAACCTACAGCATAACAAGAGTCAGGCATTTTATCTTCTTTTCGAAGTGATAAGTCAAGGAAGCATTAAATCAATTTACACTCCAAAAGGTCCGCACAAATCAACCTAACACCACGTCTGTTTACATTTTTTTGCCCGTTTTAAAGATGGCGGTGTGATGTCACACTTGCTTCACTAGAGAGCGCCCTGTCGGGCATCCAGTTATATTAACATCCATGGATGGCTCATATCCATACATAACCTTAACAAAGGCTTCGCTTGCTGCATATAGGCAAATTATACTAGCATCTTTCTCATAAATTTCTGAATCGTATCATAAAAATTATTTTTACCATGATAATAAAATGCAGACGTGGTGTCACAGCCAGAAAATACATGAATAAATAATATACAATCTCTAAAATCGGGATATTTAAAACTATACTGAGTATAATATACAGTTGAATTATCTTTCGTACTTTTTTGTAAGTAAATACTGCCTGGTACAGTTTTACCTAATACTGTTAGAATAACTAATAAATCTATATCTTCTGCTATATCATACCTGCTCTGCTATTATGTGTATAAAATTGTTTACAAAAGGTATCCCTTTATAAAGTAAATATAACCCGGTTACATTGTAACATACAGAAATAACATAGTAAAATGACAAAACTAACAAAACTATTTAAAAACACAGATATAAAAATAGCATACAAAACTAATAAAAATAAATTACAAAATCTAAATAGCTCACACAACGTAGATAATACAACAACTAACGGCATATACAAAATTGAATGCCAAGATTGCAATAAATGTTACATAGGACAAACAAAAAAACAGCTGAAAAAACGTTATTTTGAACACCTAAATGCATACAAAAAACCAGAAATATATAAATCCAATTTAGCCACACATGCAATAAACACAGGACATGAATTCCCAGACATAACCAATGTAACACTAATAAAACATATACCACACAAAGGCACCATAATGAACATTTGGGAAAATTTACAGATATACAAACATAAAACAGAAAACAAACTAATACCTGAACAAATACAAATCAATACAAAACATGACACAATATTCAAAGCACTCAACATAGAAAATACACAAAAAACTAACACATACACCACAATCACACACAATAAAACCAATTTGAAATACCAGAAGCCAACAGGAAGCCACAATAATAATAGTCAACCAACAAAACATATGTACTTCACCAGACAAAAAAACCGGAAGGCTGAGGATGGGTACAAGATAGTACCCGAAACATGTTCCAATAAAGGATAAAAATAACATCTTGAGGTAAATTTAATTATAAATATTAAATGTAATATATATATATATATTGCCATAAAATAGGTAAAAAAAAAATTAAAATTTTTTTAATGATAATAGCAATTAAGTACATAAAAAAATCTACGATTTGAAAAACAAAAAACCTTACTAGGATCATCTCTCACTAAATGGCGACCAAATCAACATTTTTAAAAATTTTGAGATTTTAGCCAGAAAAATTAAAATTTTTTTCAAAAATTTTTTTAAGTTTCTACAATAAAAAACAAATATTTTGGTCCAAAGAAATTGATTTTATCATTTTTAATTCAAGAGAAATAAATTTTAAAGGAAAAATGCATTATAATGAAGTTTAATTTTTTTTTAGGTTATGTTGACCTGTTTAGGTAGCACTACTAACCCAGCTTGATTTGTTAATTCATAACGAGTATGTTGAATTTTTTTTGGTCTCGATACGTCCAATAGAACCGAAGTTATGGCCGATACACTTATACGAGGCACCAAAAATGCACTAAAATGCACTTATCTCGTGACGCACAATCAGGATTTTGTAAAAATTTTAACTGTACACTTACTTTTACTTACTTAACCTATTCCAGCAAAAAAATTGGACGGAGGATAAACATCCTTTTTCGGTATTTTTTGGTGCTATTTTGCCTCTACTAATATCATCCATCCTAAATTGTGAGTTACTAATGTTTGTGGATGATATAAAGATTGCACTTCTTCCCATTAATGGCAAAGAAGAAACTTTTGCTCTTCAGCAGTGCATAGATGATGCTGCACAGTGGGAATTTACAGCACGACTGTACAGATCAAAGATCAGTGTCGATCTTAGGATTCTAGTAGTAGTAGTAGTAGTAGTAGTAGTAGTAGTAGTAGTAGTAGTTGTTGTTGTTGTTGTTGTTGCTGTTTAATTACATTTACAATACTGGGAATTTACTGCTCAACACAAAGTCCGAGCAGTGACAGGTTAAGTTTTTTAAAGTCACTGTTACATCATTTCTATCATCTTGTAGCAGTCTTTTTATAAGTCTGGTTAACTCTTATTGCCAAAAATTTCTGTCACATTCATTTTATGAAAAACCTTATGCAAACTACATTAAGTACTTAAGTATATGAAAATCAATCCTAAAAATTAAAAACAACACATTAAATCTGAATTATTCCTTTGTATTCTTAAGTTAGATCAAAGATTACATTTAACATTTAGGAGCATTTTAACTTATGCTAAACTTGTGTTGCTACCACTAATACTCACACTTCCATGAGTGCTTTCAAGCCTCTCAGCTCATCTTCAGATGGAAACAACATCCATCTGAAGATGAGCCGAGAGGCTTGAAAGCGCTCATGGAAGTGTGAGTATTAGTGGTAGCAACACAAGTTTAGCATAAGTTAGACTTAACCACTAAATTGTATTTATCATTTAAGATTAAGGAGTATTATTAATATAATACAAAAATAACATAATATTTGGCAATTATATAATAAACACTTTTACACCACAACTAAACCTAGATGTACCCCTTACAAATAAAGTGAAAACGCAAGTTAAATTTGCTCCTATTAATGATAGCACATGTGTTTTTAATAAAATATTGTGTGGTAATAAAGTTTATTGTACACAGAATGATTAAGGTATTCAAGTAACTTTTTTTTATTTATTAGCTAAGATATTAGCTTTTTAATGTATATTGTTTTAATTTTTTTATGTCATAGGAAAATCAGGGGAATGTGCAAATTATGGTAGGTCTCACAAGTTATTCTTTACGGAACACTTTATTGGGATTAAAGCAAGTTTTGATTCATCTTGGCAATGAGTTAAGGAAATGCACAAATTACAATAGACCTATAAGTTTCTGTGTCCTGTAAGGAACTGCTCATTTTTGTACTGGGAAATATATTTGCCCTGTCCACAGCAGAAAGTTTTATGGCACTCTGACATTAAATGTTAATCCCATGAAAGCTGGCTCCATGGGAACTATGCACACTTGGAATTAACGATTAAAACAAATTAACAATTAAATTAATTGTTAAAAGTTGGTTAACTTTAATCATTAATTGTTTAAATTTTGCTAATGATTAAAAAATTAACAAGTTAATTTTTTGGCTGTCCAAGAGCAAGGCTAGCCAAAATCGTTTGTGAAGTCAATGTTGGAGAAAGTTTGTTCCAGGTATAATCGTAATCTGTTGACAGACAATAGACGGGTTACCGTTTTGCCATAAGTTTTCCTTTGCCTCCTTGGGAATGTCCGGCTGGCAGGGATGGTTTTCTGTCTATTCTTTAATTATGCACCTGACTCCATCCTAGAAAAGTACAACAGCAACACTTCTTTATTAACTTCCGTTATCACCAAGGCCCCCTAGCACACTGTGGCAGTTATTGCAGTGAAATACTGCAGAAGTGAAGCAGGCGAATTCCACCAATTGCGGGGCAAGTAAATTGGTGGAATTCAAATTGTCCATAAGAATAAACGCATTTGTGGCCAAAGTCTATGCATTTTAAGAGTTACCAGACACCAGATTTTAGCCTGTACAGTTCCACACACACACACACACACACACACACACACACACACACACACACACACACACACACACACACACACACACACACACACACACACACACACACACACACACACACACACACACACACACACACACACACACACACACACACACACACACACACACACTTCATTAAAAGTGAACGGCCGATTAATCACTCATTAATGGTTTATCAAGAGATATCCTGTTTCACGTAGCTCCACTAAAGTTAACAGGCCTTAAAATCATTGGTTAATGGAGAGATTTTTGGTTTGTTAAGTAACTAGTGGCTATTAAAACAACGATAGATAACTTAAAATTTTGTTTGGTGTCACTTTGATGTATGTTCTTAATTACTCATAAAATAAAATATCTATGCAAAAATTTTGTGGGTTTCTGTATTCAGAAAATTTAGTTGAATAATCGGTGTGTTTGAAAAAAATGGAAACACAAAGTCTAATATATATGAAAATACATGAAATCTTTTTTAAACATTTTTCAGAATTTGTTGTAATATTAAAAAAATAAAAACCAACTAGTCATAACAAACAGAAACTACAAAAAGCAAATGAAATGTAAAATAATTTACAGAAAATAATTAGATGCACACAACAAATGCATATATTACAAGTCACTTTATAGGCCTGATAATTTGTAATTATAGGCCTATAATAAACAATTTCTTATACAAACAGAAGCAAGATTGACAATTATCATAGCGGAATAGGCGTCAATCCTAATAAAACATAAATGAGAGTTTACAAACTGGGACCAAACAAGCATTAAGGAAATGGTTATTAACATGACGATAATTAATATTGGACTATCATATATTCAACTCCAGAAACAAGAAATATTTAAAAATTTTTTTCAGCCATAAAATGACAACACTATGTACGGTACATAAAATTAAATATTTTCTTTAATCTTAAAATAACTATTATTTTCAGTTTATTTCTTTGCTATTTATGGTTTACGGTTTACTATTATTCCAATTTATCTAAATATCACTATTGCATTAACGACTCGGAACACTAGGTTTTTTATAAGTAAAAGCATAAAGTTTTTACCTTACACCTAACTTTATGCTTTTACTTATAAAAAACCTAGTGTTCCGAGTTGTTAATGCAATAGTGATATTTAGTTAAGTAATGGACACGTCATGGACAACGAAATCCAAGAATTCCAATTTATATTTTTCAGTTAATCTGATCAGTTTTGGCAGTTATTTATTGCTTTTGTGAAAAAAATCGCTTAAGAACGTGTATATAAACTTTCTGACATTCTACTTCACAAACAAAATTCCATTAACAGAATCCCTGCAGGTATCAAATTTTTCGTTTCCATTGATCAAAGCCTCTGATTTCATGAAACTAGAGCTCTGTACTTGAAATGTGTGCAGGAACAACGAACAAAAATAACTACCATTAATAATTTCAAATTACAGTCTATAATTCCATTGTTGAAATTTTTTCCACTTCCAATATATAAATAATTTGTCAAATTCTCGGGACTTGACAGTTTGACAATTGTTATTATTGTTTTCTTGGACATACGTTTTATGTTTTAAAAAGAGGGCATGTCCAACAAAAGAAGACAATTGGTAATCCTCATTAAAAATTTTAATTTAGTTAAATAAAGGTCAGTTAGGAAGAAAATTAACAGAGGTTCGTGAAACAGGGACTTGCTATCAATAAAATTGCTAAAAGTTCTCTATTATGTATCTATATTGCATTTTAAGTTGCCTACAAAAATGTTTTGTAAAAGAAATGTTGGATTAATGGATTTTGTTGTTCATAATGTGCTCATGTATCAGTAATAGGTCATTCACTAGGGTATTTGTATATTAAATACTAAATAGGTGCACCTTCTGACACATCTTATAAGACTGTCTTCAAATAAATCTGACAAAGATATTAAAACTGATAGATTTTTGGATAGATTTAACAAATGTGAAGGTGGCAGTGTTGGAAACAATTTGATGGATACAGCTAAAATAGTGGAGGCTGTGCTTTTCAGCTATTTTCATGAAGCAAAAATGTTGCAGACCTGAGCCCTCTGCTGAAGAGATTATTTGTAAAGTATAACACAAATGCCCCCACTGCAAAAAGCTGTTTACTCATTCTAGGGGACAGCCGAGGAAAATGTCAAAAATTTTTAAATGCAACTTTTGTTAAAACTGAATACTTTTTGCAGTAATTACTGTAAAGTTAAGAATAATTAAAGTTGTCTATAAACTCATTAATTACATATTTTAATCTGATTTTAATTATTTTAAAAACCAAAGTAGTTTACTCAATAACAATAAAACAACAAAAATATAAAACAAAAAATGTTTTAACTTTTAATCAGTTAATTTTATTTTAACTTTAATGTTAATCAGTTAGTTTTTGTAAGCATTAACTTTAACTTTAACTTAGTTAGTTTTTTTGGACATTAAATTTAATAATCAGTTAAACATTTTTATTAACTTTTCAAAGTCTGGAGCTATGGCTATTTGAAGATATAAAAATACCTCTAGAGCAAATTACCTGATCTCGAGAGGATGAAAAAAGAAGATTAAGCTAATGCCATAAACAAAGGTAATATAATGGATAAAATTATTATGAGTATATAATTGTATCCTAATTATATAAGGATACAATTAGGAATGTACCATGGCTAACAAGGCATACTTCGCATTGCTGTCATCATTTAGGTCTGGGGACGTGCACAGGGAAACAAAAATGAAAATATATAGGACTGTCATCAGACCGGTGCTATGCTACGGGTGTGAGGCATGGACAACCACACAGAAAACAGCCGACATAGTAGACAACTTTGAAAGGAAAGTCCTCAGACGCATTATAGGCCCAATACAAGAAAATGGCTCATGGAGACTGAGATACAACAATGAACTGTATCAAATATATAAAGAGATACCAGTCTCAAAATTTATAAGAATACAAAGATTGCATTGGGCTGGACATGTTATGAGAATGGAGGATGGCAGGAACCCCAAGAGGGCTTTGCTGGGTACATGGGAGGGAATGAGACCTAGAGGCAGACCGAGGAAGAGGTGGGAGGATGGCGTTGCAGAGGACGCGAGGGACATGGGGATAAGAAACTGGAGGAGGGTTGCAGTGGATAGAGTGGATTAGAGGCGGAGATTGGTGGAGGCCAGGGTTCGACTTGGGCTGTAGTGCCATAGGAGGAGGACAATTAGGAATGTATAATCCCTGCTTCACTAGAATATTGGGAGAAAATTTAACTGTTACTCAGATGTTATAAAAGTTTTTTTCTTTAAAATTTACTTTATATTAAAAACACCATAATTAAGTTTGTTTACAGAGGGCTCCAAAAAATATACCACAGTCCTGCGAATGATACGTTAAACAGAGCTGCTGTAATGTGAAATAATAAATCTGCTATGTCCTGCTGTGTTATGTGGTCTTTTTACAGAACAGTCATATACTATGAACTAATTTCACTAAATAATTTCATAATATGACATAACACAAGATGTAGTCACATGCATAACATGTGTCCACTTACTGCTCTTAACTTGACAAATTTTCTGTACTTTGGGTGGTATCATAGACATAACTTTACTATTGATAAAGCTATATATCCATAGTAAACGCATTTACTACTAAGAATGCCAGTGTAAAATAGCTACATAGAAAGTCACATTTTTTTGTTAACTTTTTACAATGAAATCTTTTTCAGTGGCTCTTATGATTACTATATATATATTACTATATATACTACACTGATCAGCAAACTCAGTTACATTTAATGAACATAATTATGATTAATAAAACTGGGAATATTCAAAATATGTATAGTAATAACTGTTTGTCCCAACACGAGGTTTTATAAAAAAATTCATGCAATTCGTGTTTATTTTAAAGATTATGCCTTCATTCACCAGCACTTATACTGCTCCCTTCAAAGTAGTCTCAGTCAGATGTAACATGATTAAGCCAGCTGTTTAGCAGTCTTCAAAATATTTCAAGCATGCACTTTTTGGTATAGCTTTGAGCTTGCTTAGCGACTTTTGTTTTACGTTTTCAATGGTAGCAAAATGTTGTCCTTTAGTGGAAATTGTCACTATTGGGTGGAGGAAAGATCGTGTTGGAACACACTTGGTGAATATGGCAGTTGCCATGTCATCATTATGACGTTTTCTTCTGCCTAGCCTGGCAAAATTCTTAACAAGCAATGGTGTGCGTCCAGGCACATTATCGGGCTGCAATTTTTATAAATTATTCATCCATAAATCTATCCATTTTCTGTTAATAGCTTCATAAAAATGGCGTAAAATGTCCAAATAGTATTATTTATTTACCACTGTGCCTAGCAATAAAATTTCATTGAACACAAAAACATAATCTTCGTCTGATAACCACAATCTTCAACTCATTTATGGCAGTATTTGAAGCTTGTAAACCATTTGTTCAACCACAGCAGTCTTGCCATAAGCCTTCTGAACATGTTTACCTGGACAGAGCAGTTTATCTTACAGTTTACACAAAATTTAATCCATGTTCTTCAATCTTGCATTGTTGAATGACAAAAAATCGCCTAATACACCTAAGGATGAGTTATTTAATTAGCTGTGAAATCTAGACTATGCATCAAATAGGGCTAAAATTGTAGAAAATTGTCATTAACATGTATACCAACATCACATAAAAACAGTTTTCTAATCGGACATTTGTAGTAATGGAAATTGCACAATTGCAGGAACTTTTTGATCAAACCTCATATAACATATGTAAATTTCACATATAATTTTCACACAATCACTAAAACAAAAATTATTATTTGAATGATGTCAAGTATTGTAATAATAAGATTGTGAGAATTAATAATGACATGATAGGGAATACTTCTGATACATTATGCACTACAATATTTAAAGTCCTATGCAGTATGTCATATGCAGTAGGCCTACACGATGTAAACATATTTAAAGCGGTCCAGGTCACTGTATGATAATTATATATAATTTACCTTGTAATTTCCGTCCAGTGACGTCAAGCGTAATTTGTATGGTTACGCGTTTCAGGCCATGTGGCCCATCATCAGACCATCACTCCGAGAGGAGCTCATTAAACAATAAAATCCACACAAAACAAACACATAATAAATAAATACATAAAATATATTAAATAAACATATAAAAGCGTTCTATTACCCGAACACGGTGCACCGCGTGTAGCATGTCTGAACTGCGTCAATGGAACCTGTTATCTATTATTATCTGTAATCGATCGCAGCGCGGTATCATACAGTGGGTTGGACCTGAAGTTAAGTTTATCATTAAGTATGTCGTCACACACACCAGGGTTATTATGACCTCTATATATCTCGAATTCCTCGAGTGCATCCATATAACGGCCTTTACCACAATAATGTAGGGGTATGAAGTTAGTGTTGAAATTAGTATAAGAATGATTACACGAAATCAGATGCCTTGTAAAGTTAGATTTAATATTATCTATGGAAAAATCACCCCTGTTAAAATGGCTTTGTGGTGTGTGTTCACGGAATCTTTTGATAAACAGTCTACCCGTTTGGCCGATATAAAATCGGTCACAATCGTCACATATAAGCTTATAAATACCGGTTTTTGATTCAATGTTTGTCTGAACGACTGGGCAAGCCAAGTTCCGTAGACGGTTATTTGTTTTAAAAATGACAGTATAACCTAATTTACTTAAAGTGGATGTAAGGATCCTGGGCATCAACTCAGTGTATGTTGTTGTGATGTATTTGTTGTTAGGTGTATTATCATGTGTCTGTTTGGAACGACGGGATATGTGTTTTCTAAGAATATTGTCAATCATTTGGGACTCATATCCGTTGGCCATAGCTATGTGTTTAATTATGTTGAGTTCACACTCGAAATCATCATTATTTAGGGGGATCATCAAAAGTCTGTGAATGAAACTGTTGTAGGCCGCTAATTTTTGAGAGAAAGGGTGGTGTGAGTCCGCATGTATGGTCACGTTTGTGGTGGTAGGTTTTCTGTAAATTTTAAAGTTTAAGCTGTTAAGTTGCCTGGTGACAGTAAGATCGAGAAAGTTGAGTTCATTATTGGTTTCAGTTTCCATAGTAAACTGAATATTGTGAGTAACAGTATTCATATGGTTTTTAAGATTACTGATTTGGCGTAAAGTACCGTTAAAAATTAGAAAAGTATCATCAACATATCGGCCATAAAAGATAATATTATTGGCGAAGATATTATTATTAAGGATATAATTCAAAAACAACCATATTATCGTCAACAATATTGATTTCATAAACAAGGTCAACGACATAACATTGCAACCCAGTTACAAACTAGCCTCCTTTGACATCGTCAATTTATACACAAATATACCCGTGAACCAAACTTTAGATATTTTGAATGACAATCTCCATGATACTAACAAATTGGACACACAACTCATTAAAGAACTAATTACCATACTAAGACTCATCCTTCAACAAAACTATTTTACTTTCAATGGCAATTACTATATTCAAACAGACGGCCTGGCCATGGGTTCACCGTTATCCGGCCTGTTGGCTGATATATATCTTGACTTTTATGAAAACAATTGTATCCTTAATAATAATATCTTCGCCAATAATATTATCTTTTGTGGCCGATATGTTGATGATACTTTTCTAATTTTTAACGGTACTTTACGCCAAATCAGTAATCTTAAAAACCATATGAATACTGTTACTCACAATATTCAGTTTACTATGGAAACTGAAACCAATAATGAACTCAACTTTCTCGATCTTACTGTCACCAGGCAACTTAACAGCTTAAACTTTAAAATTTAAAGAAAACCTACCACCACAAACGTGACCATACATGTGGACTCACACCACCCTTTCTCTCAAAAATTAGCGGCCTACAACAGTTTCATTCACAGACTTTTGATGATCCCCCTAAATAATGATGATTTCGAGTGTGAACTCAACATAATTAAACACATAGCTATGGCCAACGGATATGAGTCTCAAATGATTGACAATATTCTTAGAAAACACAAATCCCGTCGTTCCAAACAGACACATGATAATACACCTA
Organism: Magicicada septendecula; assembly: GCA_034769895.1. Taxonomy (NCBI): domain Eukaryota; kingdom Metazoa; phylum Arthropoda; class Insecta; order Hemiptera; family Cicadidae; genus Magicicada; species Magicicada septendecula. The sequence continues at coordinate 410,649,593 of CM068368.1, read as the reverse complement.
ACAACAAATACATCACAACAACATACACTGAGTTGATGCCCAGGATCCTTACATCCACTTTAAGTAAATTAGGTTATACTGTCATTTTTAAAACAAATAACCATCTAAGGAACTTGGCTTGCCCAGTCGTTCAGACAAACATTGAATCAAAAACAGGTATTTATAAGCTTATATGCGACGATTGTGACCGATTTTATATCGGCCAAACGGGTAGACCGTTTATCAAAAGATTCCGTGAACACACACCACAAAGCCATTTTAACAGGGGTGATTTTTCCATAGATAATATTAAATCTAACTTTACAAGGCATCTGATTTCGTGTAATCATTCTTATACTAATTTCAACACTAACTTCATACCCCTACATTATTGTGGTAAAGGCCGTTATATGGATGCACTCGAGGAATTCGAGATATATAGAGGTCATAATAACCCTGGTGTGTGTGACGACATACTTAATGATAAACTTAACTTCAGGTCCAACCCACTGTATGATACCGCGCTGCGATCGATTACAGATAATAATAGATAACAGGTTCCATTGACGCAGTTCAGACATGCTACACGCGGTGCACCGTGTTCGGGTAATAGAACGCTTTTATATGTTTATTTAATATATTTTATGTATTTATTTATTATGTGTTTGTTTTGTGTGGATTTTATTGTTTAATGAGCTCCTCTCGGAGTGATGGTCTGATGATGGGCCACATGGCCTGAAACGCGTAACCATACAAATTACGCTTGACGTCACTGGACGGAAATTACAAAGTAAATTATATATAACTACACGATGTGAAGTATTTACCGTAACTTATTTTTAAATAAAATACAGTATCAGTCATTGTTTTATACAGGTTGACAGAGAACAAGTACAACTTGTACCAGTTCCGGTTCTTAGCCTCACAGAAGTTCCAGATGGGAATCCTGGAGCTAATGAAGTCCAGATAGGAGGACTTAATACAAGTGACCCTCGCTTTGTTGCGTATAAAAGTTACAGTGGTTGTCTTTCTAGTAAGTACAAACATTAGTTATGGCTGCACAAACATAGATATATTGTCCTTAAAGTATATAATGTAATAATAATAACATTTTTATTTTCCAGAAAATGGATCTGTTAAAATCTCAAAAACAAACCGTTCTTTTAGCAGTAGTTGTTGATACGAAGGCAATGACAGACGTTCATTAGTATACCCATTTTTTTTAGTTAACCCAGTAAAAAAATTGTCATCCTCCAGTTACTGAAGGATCAGATGAAGCATTATTCAACAAATTATCTGTATTAGCTGTTTTATTTTATCTGTTAGAGAAACTAAATAAATTTTTCATTATCAAAAAACAGTCCAACTACATTTTGATTCCTACCTCCTTCAAGGGTATAGTTGATATTTCCTTCAGTGTCACAGATAGTTTGCCCAAGCCATTATTTTTACCTATAGTAGCAAGTGTGTGTTAATAGTTTTAGGTTTTTGTTTCCTCTGATAACAGTGCTGTAATCTAGTAGCCTTAATATGACAGTGAATGACATCACACAGTGGAAAGCAAAAGATGGCTGTCTTGACAGTGAATAGTCATGAAAGCCCTCATTGTGTGTTGTGTCAAAAGAGTTTTACAATTTTGAAGAAGAAATTTAAAAATGGATAATTTCAAAGTATTATTATTTTTGGTAGATGAAGAGTCATCAGAAGATGATATGGACCGTTTGGAAGCAAGTGATACTTAGAGATAGTATGCTACAGAAGGTGCAGAATTCAGGGAATATTTTTGCTTAATGCCAGAGTTGTTTGGAAACAAAAGCCCAATATTTCATGAAAAAAAGCTATGTATTTTTAAGGTGCATAATTAATAACATATATTTAATTTATCACACATTTATTTGTGAATATACAGTTCATACATTTATATTGTAAATAGCCCTGTATTTTGTTATTTCCAGTAAGATTTGCCATTTCCTTTAGCAACAGTATCATATTTTTTAACTTTCCTTTCTTGTTTGATATGTCTGACTTCCAGTGAGATAAATGTCACAGTGATAGAAGCTAGTCACTCTGTATGTTGGGTTGCTTCTTTTGCTCTGAGACAACAATTGCAAAAAGTTCACAATACCAGCCAGCCACTGTAATGCAAAAACATTGAACGAACTCTTAGTCATCATACTCATCACTGTCATACAAATGATATTGGCACTATTTACCATGATAGTGTTGGCCAATGCTTTCATAGATACAACATTCTCTTATTTCTGTAGTAACATTTTTGTGTTGTCATTCATAGCCATACTATAGCCACAAGATTATGGTACTACTACCCAAGAAAACCATAGCTTTAATCAGTGTAACTATTAAGTATGCCAATTATAGCATAAGTAAAACGTCTGGGATGGTTCTGCTTATGAAACATGGTGATAACTTGAAGAATTATGTGTTTTTGATTAATTGTATAAACTTGAGAGTAATATAACATTATTGTTTAGAGATGGACACAATGTGCTACAATCACAAAGAAACAAACACGCAAATTAAAACATTGTAATTTTTGCTGTCAGTGCTATTTTTATATATTTGTAATTTTAATCATGGATAAAGAAAGTATTTTACCTTGGCAGGTATAGGTTAGTTTGAAAATGGCAAAGTTAACCAGGAATTATCAGGGAGTATGTAAAGGCAGCATTTGTTAGTATTTGATGGGCAGCAGTAAATGAAGTATTCCCTTCTCTTTGTGTTACGAGTCTTCTCTTACTATATTTTAATTTTATTTTGTTTTATAAAATTTAATGTAAATTATATAAAATTCTGGCTTTTGTTTAAGATGTATTTTTGGAACTAAATAACTACAGCATGAAACCTCTGGATGAATACATGTTGTTCACAAAAACAGGAAGTGAGGAAGTTAATGTTATATATTCACAAGGAATTCGTAGTGCCCAATGTGCTTTCTTTGATGTCATTCACAAACCTAGGCCTGGACCTTCCTTCAACACCAGTTTTGTAAGTCATAAAAAATCAAAGAAAACTGACCATTACACATTTTTATCAATTCAATACCTGCCACTGATACATAGATTGTAAAGTTTATTAAAGTCTTTTATATATTGGCTGATCTAATGGATATCAGCTATAAAAATATGTAGCCCACTAACAGCGTCACAAAATAAGTAGTTACACAATGTGTAACAATAGTTAAAGAAAGGAAAGTTAAATTAGATATTAGTAGTTGGTACAAATGAGATCATAACAATGTTTCATAGATAAATTATGTAATATAATCATAAAATGTTTATATATATTTACATACCAGTACCATTATTAATATACTTAACAATCTGCTAAGAACAAAAGAAAAACAAGTCATTTTTATAGTAAAGTAAGTTTTAAAACAAAGTCTTACTAACCCAGTTCGTGCAACTAGCTTCATTAATATAATTCATATCCAACCTGTCCCCCATACAGCTTAATATAACAAGACATGACCAGAGCTGGCTGTTAATTTATTCTTGGATTTCGTTGTCCATTACATGTCTGTTGATTAACTAAATATAATTAAATCATTACCGACTCGGAACACAAAGTTTTCTATAGGTAAAAACGTAAAAGTTTTACCTTATAGCCTGAACCAATTTTTGCTTATTATAAGTATTGTCAGAGGCTGCCACTGGGAGTGCAGTCCGTCTTGTTCTTGGTGACAGTGTCAACTTTTGAAGGATCGATGTTGTGTGTGTGGGGTGTGATATGTTCGAATAATGGGTGTGATTTGAATTATGTCTGTTTGCTTAGGATGTCGTTTGATGTGTATTTGTGTGATGTTGACAAAGTGTCAATGTTTTTGTATGTGTGGTTTACTTCAATGAGGTGGTTTTCAAGCACTGAAGCAAACCACACATACAAAAACATTGACAATAACATGGATATTCTACACATACACACAAAAGGCCAAAAACTAAACACTCTTGAGCAATTGGAAATATACAAACACATAAAAACAACATCCTAAACGAACAGACACAATTCAAATCACACGCATTATTCGAACATATCACACCCCACACACACAACATTGATCCTTCAAAAGTTGACACTGTCACCAAGAACAAGACGGACTGCACTCTCAGTGGCAGCCTCTGACAATACTTATAATAAGCGAAAATTGGTTCAGGTCATAAGGTAAAACTTTTACGTTTTTACCCATAGAAAACTTTGTGTTCCGAGTTGGTAGTGATTTAATTATATTTAGAGTTACATTAGTTTAGTTTAATAAATTTGTTTCCTTTATTGTATCAAGTATTTTAATGAATGAAATACTTTATTAAATATTCTGTAGGGGAGTGACCAAAATCAGGCATGGGTTGAAGATCCTCCAGCTAGGATACCTTACAAGTCACTGTATTCTGATTCATCTACCAAAGAAGAAGGCACAGGCAGAGGTATGCTGCTACATTGAGAACATAGCATTTTTATATATTTCATTATATATATTTCAGAATTGTTTTGTGTTTATATTTCACTATATTCATATCTTGTGTTTTCTTCAATGGTTAGTTGATATTATTATAATCTAATAACTTTTTTGTTGACATATTGTTGTTGACGCAAATGACATTAGAAAATTCATTTTCTAAACTAATTTTACAGTATTCAAAACATTACAACAAATAGAACAGTGCCATATACAATATAGTACAATATACACATTCTTTTAATATACTCACTAACTGGTACAGATGGTTTAAAAAATGGGATTAAGGTTATAAAGTAAATTCTGAGCTGCACTTTGGTTAGACCATTAACTTTGACTAGTGAAATTTTAAATAGCATGCAGCAACCTATCCTTAAGGTTGAAGTGAAGACTATCCTATTGTAACCTATTGCATAATCAAATGTCAATCAAGAGTGTCACAGCAGCAAATATTGTCTGTCTGTCTGTCTGCCTCTCTCTCTCTCTCTCTCTCTCTCTCTCTCTCTCTCTCTCTCTCTCTCTCTCTCTCTCTCTCTCTCTCTGTTTATTGTATTTTTTTTTATTTTTCAGATTTTATTTTACTTTCTATGTCATTGTATTTATTATTCCATGTAATTGGATGTAATATACTTGTTAGTTCTAGGTGTAATTTATATATGTCTAGTGTTATGTTGTTTTTCTTACTGTATAATTGATTAATTTCATTTTGTATTCATAATTTTTGTGCCTGTTTTATTGTTTTTGTGCAGTCATAATAGACACCAAAATACAAAATATTATAAAATCCTTTGATCGAAATAGCATTTGGATAAGATATGTAGATGATGGGCTATATATATCAAGTAACAAAAATACAAATGGGGATAACATATTAAAACAAATCAATAACATACATCCAAAAATACAATTCACAGAAGAAAAAGAAAATCACAACAAAATCAACTATTTAGACATAACTATCACAAGATACAATAACTACCTACAATATGCAATATACAGAAAACCAACTTCCACTAACATCATCATACTTAACCTTTCTGACCACCCACCACAACATAAAATGGCAGCATTCCATTCACTATTTAACAGAATGTACAAAATATCCCTAAACAAACAAGAAACAGACAAAGAAAGAAATATAATATACCAAATTGCTTGTGAAAATGGATATAATAAAAACACTGTAAACAAAATAGAAAATAAAATCAAATATAAAATAAAAACTGAACAATTAAGAATTAATCAAAATGAACAAAACAGAAATAATAACAACAATAAAAAATGGGCCACATTCACAAAAAATGCCAAGATTGCAATAAATGTTACATAGGACAAACAAATAAACAACTGATAAAACGTTATTTTGAACACCTAAACGCATACAAAGACCAGAAATATACAAGTCTAATTTAGCCACACATGCAATAAACACTGGACATGAATTCCCAAATATAACCAACATGACACTAATAAAACACATACCACACAAAGGCACCATAATGAACATTTGGGAAAATTTACAAATATACAAACATAAAACACAAACAAACTAATACCTGAACAAATACAAATCAATACAAAACATGACAGAATTTTCAAAGCACTAACATCGAAAATACACAAAATACTAACACATACAGCACAATCACACACAATAAAACCAATTTAAATTACCAGAAACCAATCAACAGGTTATTATAATAACCGACCAACACATATGTACTTCACTAGACACAAAAACCGGAATGTTGAGGATGGGTACAAGGTGGTACCCAAAACATGTTCCAAATAAGGAGAAAATATCTTGAGGTAAAGTGATTATAAATATTAAATATATATATATATATATTATTATATATTGACGGATGTCCTGCCTCCTTCAAGCCCCGCAACGGAAGCCAATTTATAATATATTGACGAGGCTGCTATTGTTCATTCGTATAGTATACCTCTGCAAAATATAACAGTGTGTCTGAGTTTCTTACCACTGCGTCCTCGCACGGCGATGTACTTCACGATGTTTGGGCCCGTAGCGAACGTACTGGGGACCAGGTATCGTGGTTCCCGATTTGAGGTTCAAACGTAGTGGATTATCTCCGGGTGGCGCCAAATTGTTTATATAAAACAATTAAAATGGTTTACTTATCAGTGTTCTATTTGAACGAGGCGACGAATTCAATCTGTCCCGCCTTTTCTCAATTTCGTGTCAATCGAGATAGGGGTTGTAGGATTCGCTACTTGAGCGCTAGACGTCACATTGGAAACCTTCACTATACATTATATTTTTAAACACACACTTTGCTAATACAAATAAGACACTATTTAACACACACAGTATAAAATTTATTATTAATTGGAAGTTAATATTATAGACACAAGTTGTAATTAATTTTTCATATACAATTCTGCACCGGATAATTCTTTATAAGACTCTTACTCAAGGTTAAACCAATCGATTTCGAATACATATAAACAGCATGGCTTTCTCTGACGCCAATCAACGAATATTTCGATCGATGGTTGTGAGTTGTTTGGATCACGTTAAAATGTTCAGATGCAGTTACAACATTAAAAATACACAACCTTACAATGTTTTTTCCTTATGTAGGATAATGTGTAGTGGTAATTGTTTTGTTTAAGTGTCATACAAGATGTTTATAAGTCGTACATAAATATGAGGTTAGTTCTATAGTTAACAAATTTTCAGTGATATAATTTTATGGATCAATCCTTGTAAGAGAATAAAAATGATTTAGTTGTATTCAACATACATTGAGAAATGTTCAAAGTGCGTTTATTTTTTGGAAGTTGAAATAATTTGACTGATACTTAACAGCATTGCAGTACGGAATTACTCGGGATGTCAAGAAGGAAGGATTATGGCATCGATATTATTTCTGTGTTCTTTATTCAAGCTTCGGCATCTTTTTCAAAGTGGTTTGGACTTCTTTAAATATTTCATATTGAGTTAAACGTCTTCTCCCTCTGGAAATGGTATTCTGCATCCATCAGACTTCTGTACTATCGATTTCTATACTTGGTTTCACTTCTAAGATGTTTTAACTATTAAAATGTGTTGTACAGAAAATTCGCCTCTGGCTTGCGATAGCGTCACTTTCCAAGTAATTGTATTTAACGGTAATTACCTCGTTAAACGGTCGTTCCCATGGTTACGTATTTGCTCTCATTGGGTGAGCTCAACCTGAACACATTGTTATCAATTTTCGAATTCCTTTCAAATCTTCCCATATCTTCGGACTTTCTTCCTCCTCTTATCTTCCTTCTGAGTTAATATCTAAATGCACTGTCATTTATATTTTCTCACAAAGATTATTTTGGTACCCCACAATATTGGGTTTTATCAAGTTTTTTAAGTTCACAATTAATTTCATACTTACTAATCACATTTCTTTGTTTATATAATTCCTTAATTTAATATTTGGTTTTTAATAATAACTACTATTCATCCTTGATGAATTAATCACCTTGGATTTGTCCATTACATGGTGATTTTTGTATAATCAGTAATTGTTCATGTTTGACCGTTAGGCCTGTTTCACATTTAAGTAGCCATTACTGGGTTTTTGTGGCTTCATACACAACATATTTCATTTAGTCCCAAATTGTTATTTTGCATTTATAATTAGGTTTAATGTCTCTGGATGTGTTTTAATTTAGTCTTTGTTAGTAACAACTGTGTTATCCAATCTTACTTGCTAATTATTTGCTATTCATTTCCAATATAAAATATAACATCTAGGTCTATGGTCTGTATAACTCTTACAGCCATATCCATTTCATAACTAACAGTTTATATAATTCATTATTTCTTATTTGTGGTTCTGGTGCTAGACAATCTCACCTCTATTGAACTTTTTCCATTAAACTCCCCTTATAATATGGGTATTTACTTAATGTTAATACAAACTTATTTTCTAATGCTTTTTGCTCTCCCTTCCATGTTAACACCATCTAATTACTTTTCTTTGTGAAACACACCTTTAAACTTTTACAATACATTTTTAAGTTATAACAATACTACTTCCTAGTCATCACAGTGAATATCACTACTTAGTGTCCATTATTTACTGAATAAATGATCTACCCTAAATACTATTCATTGTAACTTGTTAAATGTTATTGTTCACTCTTAATACTAAAACATAAGTAATTTTACTAAGTCTTCACCTTAGCCTACTCTCCTCTTACTATTTATATGATAGACAATATTTGTATTTATTTTTCACTAGCACTTTCTCAAATTATTTAGTGTTCATTATAATTTATTTAGTGTTTCTTTAGTATTATATCACTCTAGTATAAATCACTTTCACCAATTCAACTTCCATTTATTTCTCATCATTATTATTCTCTTTCTCTACACACTATCTATATAACATTATTAATATTGTGTCTTTCTTAGTTAACAGATTACATATATCCCTAACTCTTTTGGTTAGTGTACTTTTATACATTGTTTCATATTACTGACGGTTCATAATTGTCATTTTGTCAATACTAACATTCATTAATAGTTTTGGTTCTTAACCGAATTTCATTGTCTTTATTATTTTGGGATTACACTATTTCTCCCTTGTCTATTTTTTATCACTTGCCTAGTTTTCTTGATGCGTTTCATCTTGTTTTCTTCCTCATGGGTTTGTTCTCTCTTGGTTTTCATTCTTCTTCTCCTTCATCCGTCTTGTTTTCTTTATTTTGATTTCTTAACTGGTTTCTTAACTGGCCAATCCCTGGGGTTGGGGTCAATGTCGTCGGTCTGTCAGTCTATCGTTTCAGTTTCTTTGTTAATCACTTTCAGTTTATTACACCTCCTCCTTCCATGTTAATTATCTTTTATTTATTTTTTACTATCCACATAATTTATTTATTCAAACATAATATCATTTAGCATTTTTCATACATACTTATTGTTATCAAAATTTATCTGAATTTGGTGATGTTATAATATATATATATATATATATATATATATATATATGTTTTATTAACATTTGTGCGTCCGTCTTAACAAATTTTATCATCGTCGTGGCGTCTGTTAGATTTTGACGTCCGTATATCGGACGCCAAAATGTAATCCCTTATAGAAAATGTGTTCTGTAGAATAAAAGTTTATAAGTTCCACAAACACCCTTTATGGCCACATCGCTAATGAGAAATCTTAATTTTTTTAACTTTCAACTCATTATTTTGGCACCACGAGTTTTTTAGTTTTTACCTGCGGGTGCCAAATTGACAGACTTTTGAAAATTGATATTCAATATGTAGTTCATGGTTTGTCCACCACGTAGTACTACCATCGTCTGTATACACTCTGCGCGCCTTTTTTTCATTTAGTTTGTAATCATTGTGGAATCTGTGGATATGACAACACTGTCATAGCATAAACGCACAGGGTCAAATAACAAACGCAATCCAAGCCTGATTCAGACTGTGCTAAGTGGGTCAAAGATTATGTCCTTTTTTAATTATTCGCTTGTGTTTCTCTCATATTCATATTTTCACTTATAAGTTCATTTTCCCACTTCCCTCATTTTTCTTTCTCTTACCTTCCCCACTTTTGATTTTATTCTCTTTATAAACCGTTTGATGTGTGCTTTACAATGGTGCATATCATGAATCAAAAGAAAAAGTGGTAGTGGGAGAGGAGAGAGATCGGGGCGAAAACGTTAAAAATTTGATTCTTCACAACAGTTTAATTTTTCTGTAATTTTCTGTGAAGAAAGAGAAAGTGTGTGTGTGTGTGTGTGTGTGTGTGTGTGTGTGTGTGTGTGTGTGTGTGTGTGTGTGTTGTGAGTGAGAGAGAATAACACTTATATTAAAAAGTTACATCTTTCTGTCGAAGGGTTAGAGAGAGTTAAAACAAAAGGACACATGGTGTGGGAAAGAGTGAGCGTGAGCGAGCGACAGGGAAGGACAGAGAGAAAGAGTAAGTGAGAGGGTAAAAATATTTAAAATTTGATTGTCATTTAAAATTTAATTTCTATTAGAGTATGACGGGGGGAGGGAGAGAGAGAGAGGGGGGGCAAGAAGGCAGAGAGATAGAGTAAAAATAACGAGCAGTACGTTCATTAGCGTTACTACCGAGACGTCTGAGGATGGGGAGAGGCTAGGAATGAATATGCGACTGTTAAGCTACGTTTACACTGCGAGAAAATACGCAAGTAGTGTCCAGTAGGTGTTTGCACTAAGACGCCGTTTTTACTGCGAGAGATTGTGCAAGTGTTCACTACGTGCTTGCACGAGCTAATATCGTAATTTATTCCGACAGATGTATGAAACTCCGTTTACATTAGACAGTAAGTTTGGGCAAGTAGTCCTGTCGCAACTTTCCCCGCCGAGCACTCTTCAGAGAGGTGTCAGCCATGGCAAGTTGTTTATTAAAACAGTAAATTAAAAATAAATAACTATTGTATGTATTTTTTTATTTCCCGGTTAAATGATTGTCGATTTAGATAAAGTATTGATTTAGTAAAATACAGTATGGTTTTAAGTTAAAAAATATATGATTTTCTTTCTGAGAGTCTAGGTTGAATTTTGATATTGTTTTTTATGAAGCATCATGTCAAATATGTCAAGCATGTATAGGTGCTTGGTGACTGACAAACTAAACAAATGAAATATCTTGGCTTCATAATAGACAATAATCTCTCATGGAAAAGTTTTATTTGTAACCTGAAAAAATATTTGTATACATTCTTACGAAAATTCTATTTGTTACGAGATTTTTGTCCCGAAAATAACTATTCCTCGATAACATCCAGATATGTCTTGTGATCAATTCACGGCCGGGTAATTGGTTAGTTCGAATTGCTTCCTATAATTGTCATGTGTAAAAGTTTTCGTACTGATGACTAACAAAATTGTTTCATGAAGGTATGCAGCAATTGTCAGATGTAGTACTATCAAGGAGAACTATTTATAACAGAAACCAGCTCTTGTGTATACAGTTGAAGACATAATATTCAGTCCACTCCAAGAGTGTTTAATAAACAAACTCGATTTCATTCAGCATGTGGCCTTGCATAAGTAGTCACAACTGTTATGTGATTATAAACACCAGACAGGTTTATGAACGAAAGAAGCCATGCTTTATATCAGCGTAAAAATGAGTGATATTTTTAAATAATGTCCATTTTAGATAATTTATTTACATTTTCTGATATACCTAATTATCATCAGTAAATTATACGTAACAGTCTAACAAGTATTTAGATTATTACTCCTACTTTATTACATATTTACACAAATATTCCAGAAATATTTCAGTGTTCACGTAAGTTTTATAAGAACAGAAGTAATGATCACCTAATTTAGTGTTTATTAGTTTAAAATGCTTCAAGTTTAGCAAATATTCCGTTGCCAGTATTGTATTATTGATATTAAGTTTATGACCTGGGATAAACGAGTGCGCACACCCATACACACATATAAACTCATGAGATTTCAACAATCTGATGTTGAAGACTCCAATCGTGGATATTTGATAGATACAACCTTTTTTTAGACTTTGCTTATTGTGGGAAACATTGTATAGAATACCGTAACGTTAAACGAAATGTACCTATTTACTTTATTCTGCTGTTAAAATTAGATACTCAAATTCGATTGCGTTTTGTATGTATTTGTATTTGCATTAAGTATGAACTACAAAGTTTTAATTTAAATTAAGATTTGGTGAAGATCGGTTAAGGGAAAGGGGTAGTTTACCCGCAACACTTTATGTTTTAACAACAGTAATTTATTCTATGACGAACGATAACAGCCGCAAAACCAAACAGAATCGAATAAGTTTGTGCATACTGCCCTGATTTCTAGAGTACTCAAGACTTGTTTTTGGTGAAGATCGGTTAAGGGAAAGGGGTAGTTTACCAGCAACATTTTATGTTTTATCAAGGGCAGTTTTTTTTTTAACGAATTATAACTGCCGCACATTCAAACAGAATCAAACATTTTTTTGCATACGTTCCTGAATTGTTAAGTACTCAAGGTCTCTTCATTTTGGTGAAGATCGGTTAAGGGAAAGGGGTAGTTTACCTGCAACATTTTATATTTTAACAATGGTAATTTGTTTCTATGACGAACGATAACTGCCGCACATTCAAACAGAATCAAATATTTTTTTGTGTACGTTCCTGAATTGTAGAAAGTTGAAGGCCTATTGATTTTGGTGAAGATCGGTTACGAGGAAAGGGTAGTTTACCTGCAACATTTTGTGTTTTAGCAAGAGTAAAGTACTTAATTTTGACAAAATAAAGTATCCTGATAAGAAGATCATAATAATCCACTGTAGAAACGTAGATGAAATATCTATAAATGAAGAGGCTAGTTGAACGGGGTGGGGGTAATTTTGTATAAATGAAAAGATAGTTGAAGGGGGTGGGGATAATTTTTATTTATGTCATGTGTACTACGTTATCGGCAACAAAGAAGTAGTTTGTTGTTAAAATTTCTTCCTGGGCTGTTTGGGCTTGATCCGATGTTTTCTACAAAACCAGACGTTTCGGCAGTGCTATCGACTGCCATCATCAGTGAAAATTGAGTGCACTATCGTGAGGTGGTATACGTTAGTGATCACAGTACTGTGGTCAAGGCTGAAGAAAGAAGTAGTTTCTATGGAAATAGTTCATTTCGAAAAGTATTTTAAATATAAATCTTAGAACATGGAAGTCATGTATGGTTCTCCATACCGATATTTACTCTCTTGTTTTCTTATTATTTCCTGTAACACCACTCTTAAGCTTTAAAATTCTAACTTGAATGTGCCCATAAGATTTTTAAATTTCAAAAAGATTAACGCTAGTGATTAACCAAATTATCGTAATTATTAACAATTTATAATTCTCAAATAGATAAAAAATACTGACTTATTCATTCAAACTGTAGTTTAACGTTGCATTAGCTACCTTTATTTTGAACTTTTGAAGACTCCATTTTATTAGAATTTTGAATTTTCAAAATTTTTGTTTATAATTCTTTTTAATCACAAAGTTATCATTGATTGCTTTCTCAAAATAAATATTTTTGTTTAAAATTGATATAATTATGTACTCTGCTTGTAATAATCTAAATTGAAATGTTCTCTCTACACTTTATTTAGCTTTCTAATAATTCATCACATCAAGGATATTTCAGTAACTATTTTTTATTAATATATTAATAAGAACCATATTGGATATCTTCACTAAACTCATTTACCATTCCATAAATTAGAGGAAAAGCAAACGTCACTAGTAATAACAACCATCATCATCAGCAAGGGTTATACAAAAGTAGTTTGTTCCGGGCCCAAGCAGAAAGACTAGAGCTGGTTATTCCAATGCTTCTTGGGACGCCCCACACCTCTCCGTCGATTTCTGCTTACAATTTTCAATAGTTGTTTGAGAATGCTTCAGTCATCGCTTCGGTTAAAAGTTCCAACCATTTTAGTCTATAATGGGCAGTCCTATCAAATATACATAAAATACTCAGTTCCTGCCGTACATCGCGATTTCTTTTGCGATCAGCATTTGTGAAGAATATATAATATCACGCGTCTGAGACCGCCTGAAAACGACTGCTCTGGGAATTCGTTCTTATAAGTCGGAATTCTCAAACCCATAGACAAGGAAGAGTCACCTTGTAGAACTTCAAGCGTGTTTCTTTACCCGCTGATTAAAAAATTGGGTTGGGTACTCGTTGTACCGGATTAACTAGGTACTGGTCCTCAAATTCTTAGTGTTGGATGAAGTAATGTTAGCTCTCAAAGAAGCCTTCAGCCTCTCTCCAGCCAAGACGGTTCTCCGTGATGAAGTGACATATCTTACAAGAGGTTACCCGTTACCCTTCTGATGCTCAACCGTATGGATTTAGACCGGAAGGTCGATAAATATTCTTTGGAAATCAATAGTAGCCAACAGTGCTAAGTTGAGGCGTAAGGGAAATGATCTGGATTGTCTTATCTTTGGAATATTACAGGCACGAATCAAGTTGGATTTAATGGGTTGTACTATTGTGTACAGGGAAATCTGGTCTCTTTAATATGATAACATAGACAGTTTATGTGAGACAACCTACAGAAATCGGGCTGGACGTTAATCCCGAAGGTGGCAACCCCACTATCGCATTGCCGTGCGATAAGCAAGTAACATATTCAGGAGACATATTAGTTACCAAACTGTCGCAAGCAAGATGTAACCGGAGAAAAAACGTCAAAAGTGCCTTCCAAAAAATTTTAATTTTGTGTATTTATACAGAATAAATTTGTAATGGAATGCTCTAACAGAAAACCTATATTTCGCTCACATTATTTATAATTTTTCTCTCATTGTGTTGCTACCGTAAGTGGTATTTTTAAAAATATTTAGTTGCCGTCGAAATTTGTAAACGAAGATATAATGAAAGAGAAACTTGTACTTTACTGTGTCTAAATAACACTCTTGTTTCTATGATATTTAAAAATTTGTGTTTTCCTATAAATAATAGTTTTATATAATTGAAAGTGTTTTATATAATAAAGCAGAATGGAAAATTCAAGACAATACAAAATTATGGGCGTGACGAGATATAAAACGAGCAGGCAAAAGGCTAAAACAAATGTTGAAGGTAGAAGAGAAATAAAGCAAAGATAAATAAGGAAGACCGATTCAAAGATACAAACTTAGATGGGAAAAGGTAGTATATTATTTACCATCAGGGAATAACACACGAAACTGCATCAAACACAGTAAAACTAACAATTTTGTTTAATTATAAGTGAGGTCTTGTATTAGGCAACAACAAAAACGAAAGAGCGGACTCTTCAGTGTGCACCAAACGTTAATGTTTTAGCAAAAATAAACTGCTTGCCCAAGAGAGTCCTCTTTAGGTAGGAACTTTTAGACTAGTTATACTTTTTGTAGTTCAAACGCCTCTAATCGACACCATATCTAGATGATTTATATTCCCGTTTATTTAACACAATCCGCTACGTGAAGCTATTCAGTAATCTGTTCTTCAATTCAACGTTAATTATTAAATTTAATTTATAGTCATTATTAATGAAAATTTGATTTACTTTCACAAATTTACAAAATATTGTTAATGCCTTTATTTCAACAGCTATTTGCGAGCGGTTTGACAGATGCAGTTTGATACATGCAGTAGTCTCAGGTATTGGCCTGTGTTGAGTTGAAGACTAATTACTAGCTTTGGAGAGTGAGTTGAGCCCTTGACATTTTCTGTAGATGCGCCACTGCCTAATTTTATTTGTAAGAAGTACCGAGGATTCCTATGCCGTACCCCCTTGCAAACCAATGTTCACGTTTGTTAGTCTCGTATAGGCTATACAAAGATTCTAAAGATAATAATGCTTTATTTATAAAATTTAAAATGCTCAAGAACTGGTGTAGCTACCTTGGAAAATAAAAGCGTAAGTAACGCAGTATTAGGTCTAAGCTAGCAACGGGAGTTCACTAGTTCTTGAACTACCCCTTCTCAACTCTTTAACATGAATACATACAGAGCAAGCAAATGATTCAATTTTGGAGTTTGATGACACACATTAAGAAGAATTTAATGCAATACTGGAAAGAGACAGTAAAAAACTATTAACGTAAAGAGAACTATACTTACAGACTTAAATACAAAAATTAAAAGAACGGCTAGAGAATCAGAATTATGGAAAAAAATGGATTAACGTCACGAAATGAATAGGTGAACAATAAATTTACTTCAGTCCTGATAACAACTTTTATTATTTGTAAGCCAGAAGTTCATCATCACGTAAAGTTATGTGTTCATGACGTTCCCCTAGTGGTAGCTTTCGCAATCAAGTAGACTTCATCTTAGTTATCACTAGGTGGACTCTACTACCTTTCCAAACAATTAAAGACTCTACTAGCTCCCCAGAGAAAGATTTTTACAGTAACCAGATTCTTGCAGCTAAAGTAGAACTAAACCTGGAAAGGCAAACATCAAAAGAAAGTCATACAAACAT
Organism: Magicicada septendecula; assembly: GCA_034769895.1. Lineage (NCBI taxonomy): Eukaryota > Metazoa > Arthropoda > Insecta > Hemiptera > Cicadidae > Magicicada > Magicicada septendecula. The sequence continues at coordinate 410,633,169 of CM068368.1, read as the reverse complement.
GATGGTATTTAAAAACAGACATAGGCCTATATAAGCAAAATGAGGATATAAGAGTGAAGAGGAATATTGTCGGTCGGCAATAAACCTATGAGGCATGCAGATAGCGCCTAGCTAAAAGCAAAAAGTATATTATAAGAAGAAACCTCTAGAGTAACCAAAAACCCATAATTTTAGTAAAAATAGTGTAAAAATAGATCAGTAAAGATACGTGTAACACAATACAGACAGAAAACGGGACTACACAATTAAGAGACAAGTATCCTCAAATAAGCAAAGCCGGAATACAGCAATGTAGGTACGACACGAATAAATACGTAAACAAAATCTAGAAGGATTACAAACAAATAGAAACAAACATCAATTATATATGTGCTCAGACTTAAAACATTACAAGAATATTTGTAACAAGTAAAATAATAGACGATGCCAATATAAAAGAACAGCGGAGAAGCTACTGCAAAAACCCTATTCAAAGATAAACACATAGAGAGAGAGAATACAGGTAACTTTACGTTTGACCTGGAAATCAACATTACCATGCAATATTAATAACTAATGTTAATAATAGTAACTACATAATAATGTTCAGTTCAGCGGCGCAACAACCCATTACTGAGTCAAGGCGTCCTCAAAGGCATCCTCCAGCCTCCGCCAGTTGTCCCGGTCAAGTGCAGCTGCTCTCCAGTTCCGGGTCCCAAGGTATGGCTCGCATCGTAGTTCACACCGTCTTCCCAACGTAGTTTGGGTCTACCAACTCTCCTGGTGCCATAGATCTGTCCTGTGAGTGCCTTTCTTGGTATTTCATTCTCCCCCATTCTGATCACGTGTCCAGCCCACCTGAGTCTACCAAGTTTTATAATTTTCACAATATCTGGTTCATTCAGAAGAGTGTTCAGTTCTTGGTTGGTTCTTTTCCTCCATTCACCTCCTACACATATTGGACCAAATATACTGCGGAGGATTTTGCATTCATGAACCAGCAGGCTTGACTCAGACTTTCTAGAAATGGTCCAGGTCTCAGAACCAAAGGTGAGAACTGGGCGGATCAGTTTTTTATACAAAAGCAGCTTGATGCTCCTGGCAAATATTCTGCTCTCTTTGGGGTCTGAGACCAAAGAAGCACCTATTATCTGAGGTGATTCTTCGCTTTATTTCTTCTGTTGTTTCCCCATCGGAGTTAACTTTTCATCCTAAATAAACAAAGTTTTTGACTTTTTCGAAGGAATAGATGCCAATTTGGATGTGCTCTCCTTTTCTAGCCTCCTGTCCTGTAGCCATGTATTTCGTCTTGGTTTCATTTTATTATGAGACCCAGCCTACTTGCAGGACCTTCAAGAGTAAGAAAGGCTTCAGTGACTGTTCGAAAGGACCTCCCGATTATATCTAGGTCATCGGCGTATCCTAGGACCTGCACCAACCTGTTGAATACAGCCCCGGAGGAATTATTCCAGCATCTCTCATAGCTTTTTCTAAGGCAAGAACGAAGAGGAGGCAAGTAAGAGCATCGCCCTGGAGAACTCCCTTTCCATAGTCGAACTCTCCTGATAAGTCATTCTGAATGTTCACCATGACATTCACTGTCAGCATTGTCATCCTACACAATCTTATTAATTTCTTTGGTATGCCCAGTTCTTCAAAAGCAGTGTAAAGTTCTTTTCTGTCAATGCTGTCGTATGCATTTCTGAAATCTATGAAGAAGTGATGGGTTTGTAGTTTATGTTCCCTACCTTTCTCCAGAAATTGTCGGAGTGTGAAAACCTGGTCTATTGTCGATTTTCCTCTCTTAAATCCACACTGATATCGACCAATCACCTGATCAGCATGTGGAACATATAACTGTCTTCTGCCAGGCTGTTGGCAGTTTCTCTTCTATCCATATATCAATGACAAGGTGTTGAAGGGTTTTAACCAGCTCTGGGCCACCGTTTGGGCAAAGCTCCGCAGGAAGATCATCAGAACCAGGAGCTTTGTTGTTTTTAAGGGTTTCTATTGCAGCTATCATATTATCTTCATCCGGAGGCTCGATGTGTTTATGTTCCTCTAGCACAGGTGGTACATAGTTGTTCACCTCGTCATTCTTAGAAAGAAGAGCTTCAAAGTTCTTTCTCCTTTTCTGTAAGTAGGGTGCCATCAGTGTCACGGCAAGCTGTTGTCCTGGGCTTAAAGGGTTTCCTACCTTGGTTTAACTTATTGTAGAATTTTCTGATTTCAGTTTAATAATAGGAGTACGAACACGTCAGCCTACCAACACGTTTGGTGGAAAGGTAAAAACAGACAACTGTTGTACAGATAATTAAGAGGTTGCATTAGTTCAGACGTAGATCTGTATATATGTGTCAGCCAACAGTAGTACGTTTTGTAAACATACATTGCTGTGCCATTGCACATTAGGAATGTTATTTGACCTTGAATACTCTTGGCGGGATTCAGATGAATGAGAAATCTTATCTCTGTGCTGGAGGCTGGAGACCTGTGGTGTTACGCTGAATAGACACAACACATTATCACTATACACAGCAGTGGCTGACGTGTATTAACCGTTTCTGAGTTCCCGATGCCACAACCCAGATTAAACTGTGCATAACGTTTGTAGAAAAGGCTAGTGTCCTTCATACTTCATAAACACTTCAGAAATTTTATTGTTTCTCACAGAGGCACCCTTAGGGTTGTCCGGCAGGTGTAAATGCACTTAAGTTCCTTGGCTCATTCTTGAAAAAAAGTGAGGAAAGAAATAAAACGAATAAGGAGAGAGAGAGAGAGAGAGAGTGAGTGTGAGGGTACAGAGAGGGGGGAGTGGGTGAGAGTAAGAAAATGAGAGAGAGTTACAGTGACGGAAGGCAGCTGTATACATTTTTTACCATACTTCATTATTTAGGAGTTACATGACATAATTTACATAGAGCATCAATTAAACGCGCGGCAGCACGCTACATGTAATGCGACACAATACGTTACGTTTGTACATCCGAGACCTCGGGTACCCGGTGCAGGCAATTTTCCGCCTGTTCACCAACTCAGAAACCCGAGTACCTCTCCCGCTCGTCCGTCTCCAGCTCGAGAAGGGCGAGGCTGCAGATAAAATATTCCACCTGACGCGGCTGTTTGGCTTCCGCGTCAGGGTGGAATCCAGTCGTCCCCCGGGGAAGCTTGCGCAGTGCCACCGGTGCCAGAGTTTCGGCCATCACACCGACGTCTGTCGCAGTGCCCCGGCCTGTCTACGTTGTTCTCAGGGACATTCAACTCAGGCCTGCACTGTGGCAGACAAGACCAAGTTTCGCTGCATTAATTGTGGCCAAGGCCATGCAGCAAATAACATTAACTGCTCGGTCTACAAGGCGGAGCTCCTGCGGAAGCAAAAACCGCAGGGGCCCCTCCCGAAGCCATGGCAGCCAGTTTTGCAGCCCCAACCTCAGAGGCAGCCTAAAACACAGGCTAGGCCGCAACCGAAGGCACAACCGGCAAGGCGCGCGCCCTCTCCGGCTCCACCTCCAACCCCTACAAAGGCACCAAAACGAACCGCGTCTCCTTCTGTAGCAGAGACAAGCCCTGTAGCCGTCATCTCGGTTATGGAGCCGGAGAATCAACCCTCCACCACCGCGCAACCTCCACCTCCCGCCTCTGAGCCAGAGGTAGCCTCGCCTCCACTGCCACCTCCGCGATTTCCGCGAGCAGGCATCACTAAATCCAAAAAACCAGGGATAACCACACCGGATGCTCGGACCCGAGCTCCTGCCTGCCCACAGCCCAAGAAAAGTCCTGCTCCCCGGTACAATAAGTCCGACGAAGCCCAACAGCGTACTTTTCCTGCCGCCGATTCAAAACCGTCTGCCCCTGGTCCTGTGGCTTCCACCATGACCCGATCTGCCGTAAAACCTGGTCGCTCTTACGCGGCCTCAGTTTCCAGGCAAACCGCCCAGTCCGTCATATCCGATGACGCACAGTTCGTCCGCGACTTTCTGTCTGGCTACTACCTCAAGAAAGTCGCATCCACCTTCAGGTCCATCCGAGACCGCCTGGAAACTGCTGACCCATCTGAGAGATTCATGCTCTTGGTGGAAGCCTGCGAAGTCATAGGTCTTCTATGAACCGAGCCCTTAGACGAGATCTCTCTCTCATAGCCTGGAATGCTATCAACATCGGTTCCAAGCATTCCGACCTTCTAGAATTCCTGGCTCGGTTCAAACCCGACGTACTTCTCCTCTCTGAAACCTACCTGACCCCGGCGAACCGGTTTCGATTACCAAATTACGTGATCTGTCTGGATGACCGAGTTGGCCGACGAGGAGGCGGCACGGCGATCGCGGTGAGGACCTCCATAGGTCATCATCGTGTCGTTTTGCCGCAGCTTACCAACCTAGAGGCCACCGCCATTGAGGTCCACGGAGCTCTTGGCGGCGTCCTCGTGGTTTCAGCATAGAAGCCCCCACAAGCTGAACTCCTTGTCGGCGACCTGGACGTCATCTTCAATTCCTATCGAAGGGTAATTTTGGCCGGCGATCTGAATTGCAAGCATCGCGTTTGGAATAGTCGCCTGACTACTCCGAACGGGAGGCGCTTGCTCAGTTTTGTTGAATCGCGCCGGGCGATGGTGTTTGGTCCAGCGCAACCCACGTTCTTTCCGTCAAGGCCTAACGCGGCTCCCGATGTTCTGGATATCGCGGTGACCCAAGGAGTTGTCTGTCCGGTCGTGGTATTCTCACTTACGGAGCTGACATCCGACCACAACCCTATCTTGGTCCACGTCGCTACCCAGCACGCCTATGCACGTTCTGACAAGAAGAAGGTCATCGATTGGGATCGCTACGGCCCGGCCTTGTGCCGTAGATTGCCGCCAGTGGCCCCACTCGATTCCGTTCGCCTCCTAGACGAAGCAGTTGCGGGAATCGAAGAGGCAATCATCTCGGCTATAGGCGTGTCTTCACGTACGCGAGCTGGTTTCACGCCTGACTACCAACGCATCCCTGAGGAAGTCTCTCTTCTCGCTCGCAAGAGGAATTACTTCCGGATACGTTGGCAGAGAACCCGTGATCCGGCCGATAAGGCATCATACAATCGGCTCACCGGACGACTGCGTGGCAGTCTGAAGGCGTTCCGACGTAGCTGTTGGGAACTCGCTGTGGCCCGAACGGGGGATGTGGACCCGCAAAGTCACCCGTACAGAATACCTACCGCACTGACGGGACGGAGGCGCCGACCTCCACTCCCCGCCATTGTTGGACCGTTCGGTCGACTCCTGGGTCGCCCGGAGGTGAAGGCCGAATACTTGGGCTTGTGTTTCGAGCGACAGTTCGCTCCCAACCCGCCCACGGACTGGGACTTCGACGAACAAGTCGAGATGGCTGTGGAAGACTTTCTGTCTCTTCCGATCACGGCGGAGCTCGAACCCATCTCTTTGGAAGAGGTCTCAGATCGGCTCGCTGAACTTCAGCCAAGTAAAGCTCCAGGCCCGGACGGTGTAACGAACACCGCTCTACGACTTCTTCCCGAGCCTGGAGTTCAATTCTTGACTGATTTGTTCAACGCGTGTCTTAGACTGGCCTACTTTCCCAAGAAATGGCGAAAGGCGACGGTTATCGTGATCCCGAAGCAGGGAAAGGATACCACCCGCTCTGAAAACCTCCGGCCTATTAGCCTACTCTCCGCTACGTCCAAGGTTTTTGAGCGCCTCGTACAGCGTCGTGTACGAGAACATCTAACCAACTTTGACGTGCTGGTCCCCGAACAATTCGGCTTTCGTGTGGGGCATTCGACCACTCATTAACTGATGAGATTGGTGGAAAGCATCACGGAAGCCGGGTGTCGGAGAGAACTTAGATGTTGGCTTTTTCTTAGATGTTGAAAAAGCCTTCGACAGCGTATGGCATGATGGCCTATTACTCAAGCTTAGGGAAGTCCAGCTCCCGGACTGCTACCTCCATCTGGTTGCTAGCTTTCTGACGGAGAGGACCTTCTGCGTGAGAGTTGGCGATTCAGTCTCTTCCGAGAGACGAATCACAGCCGGCGTCCCTCAAGGTAGTGTTCTAGGCCCCCTTCTGTTCTCGATCTACGTCAACGACGTGCCGAGACAGCCTGGAGTCCAGATGGCCCTCTTCGCTGACGACACGGCCGTATTTACGGCCGATCGTCATGAGGAAAGGGCCGTCCTACGACTGCAGCGCCAGCTCGACACGCTCGGGGACTGGACTGAAAATTGGAGAGTGCAACTCAACGCTACCAAGAGTGTAGCCGTCGAATTCTTCAAGCGACGGAAGAACCCTGTTAGGCAGCTACGTATCGGCAGAACGCACTTGCGCTGGTCCAACGAGGTCAAGTACCTCGGATTACATCTTGACCGTCGGCTCACCTGGCGTACCCACGCACAGGCAGTTCTCAAGCGAGCATCCACTCGCCTGTGCGCACTGTTTCCACTCCTGATCAGCTCAGCCATGACCAGGAAATTGGGTAGGATGATCGTCGGCGCGTAACTGCTGCCGGTCATTTTCTACGCCTGTCCGGTCTGGGGTTACCTGCCGCAATGCATAAAAAGAAGTTGCAGAGCGTCCTCGACAGGGGTCTTCGGCTAGCGGCCAAAGTCCCCCGTCGCTTTTCATCTCGCCTCCTAAGGAGAGGACTTGGCGTCCGCTCCTTAGACGACACATTCAGGCGGCTTGCACGAAAATTGTATGCACGTGCAGCGAGGTTCCCAGGCAATCCTCTTGTGACTGAGCTGGGAAGGTACCGTATACGTCCAGGCGATTCGTGGAAACGCCCTCGGTGTATACTGCGCTAGTGTAGGCTAGCACAACAGCCGAGAATCGGCCTGCTATAGAGCACACGCCCTACTTGGGCAGGGCCACGAGGCAGGAGCTCCAGAAGGTAGCTCGGAACTCAGATACCGAGCGGTTCGTCTCTGCGACGCACAACCGCAAAGCCCAGAGCGGAAAAAAAGAAAAAAAAAAGTTTGTACAGTTCACATAAGTTTCTTTTTGGTAACTACTATATTACTTTTTATAAAATTTACTTGAGTACTTTACAATTTATAACAAATGTGTTACATTGCGTTATAATCGTTTATTTAAGTACTAAGTAGGCCTGTAATGAGAGCGCTGATGTTACTTGATATAGGCCTAAGTCTATGAATTCCTACGTGTGCTTCGGTATTAGGTTACTAATTAATGATGGCTGCATGTTCATAATAGTTATGTTATATCTTATAATGTGTATTTTATAATCATTTAAGGAATTTTGTATTCTGTTAAATAACCATATTTAATTACTTTTGTACAACAGTTTTGTTTGTTAGTTTGTAATGCTCGTTAGTTAGTTTGATCCCTTGTAATACTAAAACGGCTGGACCAGTTTTGATGCACGAGGTATGAAGTCACTTGTCTTGATTTTAGAAGTGTCAACAAAGATATAAAATTTTGGAAAACGAAATGGCGGATGCTACAAACCATATTATGTAAAATTTAGGCAAACCTATCAGGCTGGGAGTTATTTTTATTAATAAAGAGCGTATTAAAAGATGATTACAATAATTGCGTTGCGTTCATCAACATGAGTAAATGTGTGTTACACTGATTTTTGTAAGTATGTTACAATTGTTAGACATGTCTTCATGTCAATGACCTTCACGTTAGTAATTTATTGTTTCAATTGCACAAGAAAAATCTATACACAAAAGGTTATACGAATAATTCTTGCCTACAGGTTGCATTACGGTACTCAGTACTAATTTATTCTATCGGGTTGACTTCACAGTGATATTGATGGAGTAACCCAGCGCACAAGACACTCATTTTCGTCAGTTAAATTATCAAACCCGAATTATCACTGTTGCACACCATTACAGAAAAATTATTCCGATTTGCGCTTTCAAGCTTCTCAGCTCATCTGACTAATCGGAATAATTTTTCTATAGTGGTGTGCAACAGTGATAATTCTGTTTCTGATTATAACCACTAACACAACTATCTTAAGTAAAGTTAAATTATCATCATACTCACTGAATATTGCCTTGTACGTCTCCTATAAATGCAATAATTGATTCTTCAGGCCGTCCTCTGGAAAATTTATCCCTTTTGCCTCAAACCAATTCATACTTTTTTCCCCTATAAGATGTCGTTGGTACTGCTTTACATTGAAGCAAGATATTGCCCATAACAAGAACAGAATTGTTTTTAAGATACGGTGTCTCTACACTATTGTTCAAATTCTGGATCTCCGTACCATCACTGTAATTCGCAAAATTTTTCTGACGAAAAAGAAAATTGTTCGTCGCCTGTACAAAAAAAAAAAAAAAAAAACCGAAGCGTTCTTAAATTCATGTCCTTCAGGCCTATTAGGACTACCAGTCTAGCTTTTAATCCAGCTTGAGGAGTTGATAGTCGTGTCCCTCCACATAGTATTCTGAAAGACTCCCATTAGCTGTAGTGTTACATTTATCATGCGGGCTATTGGGCCACCATTTATTGAATGCTGAATTTCCAGATGTTTCTTCTATGCCCACTACGACCATCATTAGTAGTGCAAGAACAAAGATAAAATACACATTATTAGATATAACATAACTACTATGAACATGTAGCCATCATTAATTAGTAACCTAATACGAAGCACAAGTAGGCCTACATAGACTTATACTAAGCAACATCAGCGCTCACATTACAGGCCTACTTAGTACTTAAATAAACGATTATAACACGATGTAACACATTTTTTATAAATTATAAAGTATTATACAATATAAAGTGCCCTGAGATTGTGTGACAGTTGCGATGAAACAAGACCTTCGCTTTAAACTAAAAACAAAGGGAAACGAAAAAACATGAGATAATTGAGACTGACATACACTATCTATACTATTCTCTCTATCTACCCCTGTCTCTCTTTTTCTCTTTTGCTCTCTTTCTACCTGTCTATTTACCTACCTATCACTTATATAACTACTTGTATAATTACTCGTATTATAAAGAAACATTTGTGTTGAAGGCACTAGAAGTCGCCGGATACCTGCACTGGTTGTAAATCCAGGAAAAGGTTATTTTATGATACTGTTCTCTGACATGTCTATTGTCATATAGCATGTGGTTTCTCCAAAGGTTATAAACGTATGTAGCTACCAAAAGTGGCTTGAGAGACATTTTTCATGCAGCCCGATATTTTCATGCAGAGAATGACGCAAATGATAAAAGATAAATGTTATTACTTGTTTCAACTATTGCTTCACTTCCTAAAAGCGGCCAGGGAGACCTTGTCGTTTTTTTACATCTATGTTTATATCTTTAAATCTATTTAATTTTGTTTAACATTCATTCATCAGAGTTGTGCACATGCGTATCTTACTAAAATGGAATACAAAAGTGTTAATAATTTTCGGTGTTTCATTAAAAAAAAGGTTTCAGAAAATGTGTTTGTGATTGAAATCTTTTTCCGTTTTCAATAGAATGTGTAAAGTGTGATGGTAATATGTTAAAAATGTGAATGGACAAAAAAACGTCACCTTCAGATGTGGTAGACGGAATTGCTGTGCTACAAAAAACATACATGGTAACACTTTTTTTGGAAAAGCGTGTGTTCCTGCATTATCTGTAGCCTATTCCGTGTGTTAGTCGCTTGGATTTTGAAATATCAAATTTCAGTTATTTCAAAAGAGCCTGACATAAACAGGAAAACTATGCGAAAATTAATAAATGAGTTCAGGGAGATCCTTACTGTCTGGGTGATGGATACCAGCTTAAAAATTGGCGGCCCGGGAGATACTGAAATTGATGAAAGTGCGTTCACTTGAAGGAAGTACAACAGGGACCGAATAACCAAAACTCGGTGGGTACTTGGGGGAATTTACAGGAGAATAAAGAAGTGGTTGCTAAAGGTGGTGGATAAACGCGATGCAAACACACTAAATCGTGTAATTTTAAATAATATAGAACCAGGAACCACTATAGTTGCAGATATGTGGCGCGGCTACATCTCGCGAGTACCCATACATACCCAAATGTAGAGGGGCACCCAGGATTTTTTCGAGGGGGGGTTGAAAACTTGCGAACAAGGTGCACAGTTTTGGTTTCCCTCATTATTTTCTCAACAAGCAGGGCTTGCTTTTTTCCTAGAGGAACGACAACACGTAACTTATTGGGAGTCAATGCTGCAAGTGCAAGTAAAAATGATCCTTGCTTCATGGAATTTCACTCATGTATTTTCCATCTATAATGCCACCTATAATGCTGAAAAAGAGTCCTTCTTACACATAAATATTGCACAGGTAAGAATCAACACACAATGTTTGTAGGAATCACGAGTAAAAACCACGTAATCACAAGGCTTAGTAATTTGCATGTGCTGACTGAAACATAAATTACTTAATGAGTAGACGGTGACTTTATTGAAATAATAATACAATAATATAGTAAAATAATCAGATGTGAAGCAGTCGCGCATATTGTAGAGTGGATAAGACGGGAACAATGTAATACACGTGAATAGAAAAGCTACAGTTGAATATTAGACTGTTCCCTGAACGACAAGTCTACGTACAAGTACGTGACAATTACGTGACAAGTTTTGATTTTGATTTCTATTTCGACACGACAAACAATTCAAATGGACGTTTTGTAAGACGAAACAAACAATAGATACAACAGAGGGACCATACAAAGATTTCACCGAGTTATAAAACGTTTAATGTTTAGTACTGCAATTATTATGTAAACAGTTACTTGTCATGTTGTGTCTGTTACAGTGTTTCTCCTAATCTCCTAGTCGAGTCTAGACATTAACAAACATTGTATATTTTGGAGTATATAACACTTTGTTATCAGACATGTTACGATTTAGGAAAAACTTTAGTAATATATAGTCAATATTGCACTGGCATCTTAATTTGTTTGTACAAGTAACTTCAATAACAGGCTCGAATGTGAAATGGCTGTGACTCTGGGTGTGTGTGTGTTTTAAAAACAAGCAGATGTCAATTAACCATGAATAACAGGGCAGACAACATTAATGAAAAAATTATACTAAAACTATTTAATTAATATAGCACATAATTACTTACAAACAATTACAAATATTACGTCAATTCTTCCACACCTTATTGCCGTAATAAGTACGTCAATCTCCTTCACTGTTATCATCACTCAAATTGTCTTAACTGCTGCTATCCCATCGCTTCTTAATTTAGAAACGATCTGTTACATTATACACTTTTTGGTCCGATCTCACATGATCTTTTAAATTTTCAAGACGTGGTCACATTTTGATGTCCAGCGTGTGAGATAAATACACTCAAATTCCTTTTTTGCTAAGTTTATAACACTGTCTACGAAAATAAACTTTTTTTGTTTTAACATGCTTTTCCACAGTTGCCCAAATCAGTTCTAGGATTAAGAACCGGATGATAGGGTGGAAGTCGTAAAATGGAATGTCCATAGTTTGCTGAAATAGTGATTATTTTAAAAGTTTAGTATGTTGGGTTATTATTTCAGAAGATGGAACAACAAAGAATTACATAAAAAATAGGATACAACAGGGAAAAAAGGCTATTCGTTTGCTAAACTCGTTACTTTGGTCGAACAAAATGAAACTTCAACCTAAACTGACAATCTACACAACTATTTAGGAGCCCATTTTAACTTATGGCTGCGAATGCTGGGAACTTTCAGGTAAAGAGAAAAAGATGATAGAAACTGTGGAAATGGACTTCTTAAGAAGATCGTGTAATATTTCTAGAATGCAACATGTTAGAAACGAAGATATAAGAAGGAAAACAGGGCGCATATTTACAACAGCAGAAAGAATAGAATCCAGACAGTTGCTATGGTATGGTCACGTAATGAGGATGGAGGAGAAGCGATGGCCAAAGAAAGCATTGACTTACACTCCACAAAACAGGAGAAGAAAAGGAAAACTGACAACACAATGGAAAACAGGAATTAGGAAATGCATGAGAGGTCGAGCTATTGAAGACGATGACTGGAAAGATAGGGAGAAATGGCGATCGAAATGAGGAATGCGGCATAGACTGTAGGACACCCGCTAATAATAATAATAATAATGTTGGGTTATTTTGTTTAGCCTAACTATTAAACAGAGCTCAGGTTATAACATAAATGGACTAAAGGAATCCCATGATTCAATAACCAGTTAATCATGTCTACCTTTTTGTTAATGATGTTGCAGGCGAATTTATTTATTTATTGAAATTTTCAGGCACTTTCGACATTGTCTGTCCAAATTTTTGTAACCGATTTTGAACGGTGAAAACCAAAATTTCATCTGTGTATACTATGGACTACCGTTCTTCTCTGAATTGCTGTAATTTTCTTATATATCAATTCTTAAGATTTCAATGTCACTTTTTTTTTTTAAAGTTTCCTATTGCTTTTGGCACGTTTCCGTCGAAATCCCATTTGACGAATAATGTGGTTCAGACTGGTAACGCTACCATTATAATTAATTTGTTCTTTAAAATTGTTTAAATTACTTTTGAATGTTAATCTTTACCCTTCTATAGGTTGACTTTGGTGAATAATTCGTCGAGTGGTGCACTTGTCGAAATCGTTTAAATTAGTTTTTATTTCATTTGTTGAACATTTTTATGGAGAGTCCTGAAAGATTTTATATCACCCATATACCATGATGTTTCTTTAATAATTCTAGAAACACTATTTATAGACACACCGCACGCCTGAGCTACCCGTTCCTGTAACTTTCTTTCTGATATATCCTTATCTTCCGATTTAATACACTTGTAGGCCTACACGTTATAAATTATTTTCCGACTCTGACTATGTAGGCCTATAACTTTCCTTTGCACTGAAGTCGACAGGCGACCCAGATTGACCCATTTCACTCTCCAAACCGGAAAATATAGCAATAAAGTAAACTCTATGCTTTTGATGAAAACCGGTGTTTTTGAAAAGTACGAAGACAATTACATATCATGAGAACAGTTTATTCGTTTCTGGTAAGCTTACCTACGTTGTATTTTAGTTTATCTTATTACTACAGCTTTACTATTTTGTACATTCGTTGATTACACAATTTTTACCATATTTTCAGTAGGTTCTAACCCCCAAAACCCTCCTGGGTGCGCCACTGCCCAAATGTATGGGTTATACATTTTCCTGTGAATCGTTCGCTTAATTTTGTATGTCCTCGCAATTTTGCCGTTCACACCCAAACGATCGAGAACTAATGGTCCAAAATTAAGCGTGATGTACGGAGAAGAGTCGGGAGAATGTCTGTTAGTACATTTCAGACGTATTTGATTGAATATATTTGAAGAGAAATGTTTTTCTGTAGGAGAATTGTTTAATGATTTTTTAGCGGCTATTCATTATTTTTACACGCAATTTTCAAATTGAATATACAGTAATTTGTAGTTAATAAATTTAGCTAACATACAAGTGAGTTAGACAAAATCTAAAAAATAAATAAAATTAAAAGATATGTAAAGATATTAACATAGATGTGGAAAACGACAAGGCCTTACTGACCGCTTTTAGTAACTGAAGAAATTGTTGAAATAAGTATCAGCATTTCTCGATTTATCAGCGGCCGTGAGCATTCTCTGTAAGAAAATGCCTCTCAAGCCACTGGATGTAGCCACTATTTTTATAATCCGTGGAGAAACCACAAGCCTATATAACAATAGACATGTCAATGAACAGTATCATAAAATAACCTTTTCCTGGTCTTACAAAAAGTGCAGGTATCCGATGACTTCTAGTACCCTCAACCCGAAACATTTTAATATCGTCTCTCTCTCTCTCTCTCTCTCTCTCTCTCTCTCTCTCTCTCTCTCTCTCTCTCTCTCCCTGCCTGCTTCTCGCAACATCTTGCTTTATTTCTAATACAAATAGAACTAATATTATGGAAATGTTAATATAAAATTTTATGCTATCTCACAACCCTCTGTCTCCCATCTCTCCATCTATCTCTAACACAAGAAGTAATTATTATTATGTACATATATGCAGAGTTGTGATCGCTCTCCTCCCTTCTCCCCCCCTCTCTCTCTCTCTCTCTCTCTCTCTCTCTCTCTCTCTCTCTCTCTCTCTCTCTCTCTCTCTCTCTCTCTCTCTCTCTCTCTCTATCTGTCTATCTATTTATCAATCTCAATCCCAAACAGAACTATAGAAAATTAAGAACTACAGAACTATAAACTATAGTTATAACATTTTGTTACCCATAAAATTGATACAAATAAATGTTTTATAGCATTACTTCAAAATACTGTATGCATAATAATGAACACTGACCAAAAATATAACTGATTATATTTTTTATATTATGAGTATAAGTTCATAACGTTTGGTATTACATTTATTATTTTTGACTGCCAATATGCATAAGAAATTTCCCTAGTAAATGAGATCAAAGTTACGTTATCACCCGGTATCAATGCATGTGAGAAAATATTAACATGCCCGTTAATTCCGTTAGTTAATCCGACGACAAGTGGTCAATCTTTACATAATTCGAAAGGCCAGTACCCTACTTTGGCATGCTTCGTAAAACACAATAATTATATTATCACGGTTAGTAGAATTGGATAGTGAAGTTTAAGAATTGTTGATAAATATTTGACAGTTTATAAATATTTAGTTAAAATTATGATGTAAAGTTGGCGCGTGAACAACGGAAAAGAATAATGGTCATTCGCCTGCAGTTAGTCACTCTTTCATACAAACAAATAAGCGTCAACGTAAACTGTGCAATACCCGGGGTTGAAATCTGGCAACGTCGCTGGAAGCAAAAACCGCTACAATTTGAAAAAAGTATACATTTCAGATGCTTCATTGTCGGGAAACTGAAAAGACGCCCTACTGTCGTAATTATAAAAAGATGCCATAATGACAGCGTTTTGTACAACAAAAATTATTTTCTTGTATTAAGAGTATATTGAAATATAAAACGCAAAACACAAATAACATAATCACAAGAACGTAATGTTATAATAAAATTTCAATATACTCGTCGTTTTCGAGTAGACGCCAAAACGTATACATTTTGAAAAGACGCCAAAATGTTAGAAAAATGTATATATATATATATATATATATTATAATATATAAAACTCCCTTATCGCCCGTGTTATTTGGCCACACGTTGGATGCGTCAATTTATAATATATAAATGATGAGGTCGCGATTGTTCATTCGTGTACCTCTGTAAAATATAACAGTGTGTCTGAGTGTGAAAGTGTCTGTGTATCTTACCACTGCGTCCTCGCACGGCGATGTACTTCACGATATTTGGGCCCGTAGCGAACGTACTGGGGGACCAGGTATCGTGGTTCCCGATCTGAGGTTCAAACGTAGTGGATAATCTCCGGGTGGCGCCAAATTGTTTATATAAAACAATTAAAATGGTTTGCTTATCAATGTTCTATTTGAACGAGGCGACGAATTCAATCTGTCCCGCCTTTTCTCGATTTTGTGTCAATCGAGATAGCAGTTGTAGGATTCGCTACCTGAGCGCTAGACGTCGCCTTGAAAACCTTCGCTGTACATTATATTTTTAAACATACACTTTGCTAATAGAAATAAGACACAATTTAACACACACAGTATAAATTTATTAATAATCGGAAGTTAATATTTCATAAACACAAGTTGTAAATAGTTTGTTCATATATAATTCTGCTCCGGATAATTCTTTATAAGACTCTTACTCAAGGTTAAACGATCGACTTTTGAATACAGATAAACAGTAATGGAGTTCTATCTCGCCAATCAACAAATATTTCTGTCGATGTTTGTGAGTTGTTTGGATCACGTTAAAAGGTTCAGATGCAGTTACAACATTAAAAATATACAACCTTACAATGTTTTTTCCTTATGTAGGTTAATGTGTAGTGGTAATTGTTTTGTTTAAGTGTCATACAAGATGTTTATAATTCGTACATAAATATGAGGTTAGTTCTATAGTTAACAAATTTTCAGTGATATTATTTTATGGATCAATCCTTGTAAGAGAATAAAAATGATTTAGTGGTATTCAACATATATTGAGAAATGGTTAAAGTGCGTTTATTTTTTGGAAGCTGAAATAAATTAACTGATACTTAACAATCTTGCAGTACTGTATTATTCGGGATGTTAAGAAGGAAAGATTATGGCATCAGCATGGTTCAGCTTTCTTTATTCAGTCTTCGGCATCTGGTTCAAAGTTAGTTTGTACATATCTTGATATTTCATTTGGATTTACATATCTTCTCCCTCTGGAAATGGCCTTCTGCATACATTAGTCTTCTGTACTCTCAATTTCTGCACTTTGGTCTACTTCCAATATGTTTTAAACATTAAAAAGTGTTGTACAGACAATTCGCGTCTGTCTTGCGATAGCGTCACTTTTTCAGTCATCAAATTTAACGGTAATTAGCTTGTTACTCGACTGTTTCCATGGTAACGTAATTATTCTCCTTGGTTGATCTCAAAATAAACACATTGTTATCAATTTTTTAATTTCTTTCAGATCTTCCCATATCTTCGGACTTTCTTCCTCCTCTTATCTTCCTTCGGGGTTATTATCTAAATGCACTATCATTTATATTTTCTCACAAAGATTATTTTGGTACCCCACAATATTGGGTTTTATCAATTTTTCTAAGTTCAAAATTAATTCCATATTTACTAATTACATATCTTTATTTATATACTTCCTTAATTTAATATCTGGTTTTTAATAACAACTACTATTCATCCTTGGTGAATTATTCACTTGGGATTTGTCCATTACATGGTGATTTTTGTACAATCAGCAATTGTTTATGTTTGACAGTTAGGCCTGTTTCACATTTAAGTAGCCATTACTGGATTTTTGTGGCTTAATACACAACATATTTCATTTAGTCCCAAATTGTTATTTTGCATTTGTAATTATGTTTAATGTAACTGGATGTGTTTTAATTAGTAACAACTGTGTTATTCAACCTTACTTGCTAATTATTTGCTATTCATTTCCAATATAAAATAAAACATCTGGGCCTATGGTCTGTATAACTCTTACAGCCATATCCATTTCATAACTAACAGTTTATATAATTCATTATTTCTTATTTGTTGTTCTGGTGCTAAATAATCTCACCTCTATTAAACTTTTTCCCTTAAACTCCCCTTATAACATGGGTATTGAATTAATGTTGCTACAAACTTATTTTCTAATTCTTTTTCTCTCCCTTCCATATTAACACCATCTAATTACTTTTCCTAGTGAAACACACCTTTAAACTTTTACAATACATTTTCAAGTTATAACAATATTATTTACTAGTCATTACAGTGAATATTACTACTCAGTGTTCATTATTCACCGATTAAATGTTCTATTCCAAATACTATTCATTGCCACTTGTTAAATGTTATTGTTCACTCTTAAAATTAAAACATAAGTAATTTTACTAAGTCTTTACCTTAGACTACCCTCCTCTTACTATTTATATTATGGATAATATTTGCATTTATTGTTCACTAGCACTTTCTTAAATTATTTAGTGTTTCTTTTAGTATCATATCACTCTAGTACAAATCACTTTCACTACTTCAACTTCCATTTATTTCTCATCATTTTATTCTCTTTCTCTACACACTATCTCTATAACATTATTAATATTGTGTCTTTCTTAGTTAATAAATTACATATATCCCTAACTCTTTTGGTTAGTGTATTTTTATACATTGTTTCATATTACTGACGGTTCATTAAGGTCATTTTATCAATACTAACATTCATTAATAGATTTGGTTCTTAACCGAATTTCATTGTCTTTATTATTTTGGGTTACACTATTTCTCCCTTCTCTATTTTTCATTACTTGTCTAGTTTTCTTGATGCGTTTCATCTCGTCTTCTTCCTTCTGGGTTTGTTCTCTCTTGGTCTTCATTCTTCTTCTCCTTCGTTCGTCTTATTTTCTCGATTTTGATTTCTTCACTGGTTTCTTAACTGGCCAATCTCTGGGGTAGGGTCAATGTCGTTTGTCTGTCAGTCTATTATTTTAGTTTCTTTTATTAATCACTTTCACTTTATTACACCTCCTCCTTCCATGATAATTACCTTTTATTTATTTTTTACTATCCACATAATCTATTTATTCAAACATAATATCATTTAGCATTTTTTATACATACTTATTGTTATCAAAATCTATCTGAATTTGGTGATGTTATATAATGCTCTCCCACCAAAATTGATCATTTTATAAAACGTAATTCTAAGTTTGATGAAATTATCAATTGTATTGTATCATTTTCTTCTTAAACTCTCCTGCTTCTCACTCTATTTTTATGCTTAATTCTGTATCTTTTATTTCCTTTCTTCTGATTCTTTTCTTCGTCATTTTTTCTTATTACGAACTGGCTTATTGATTTTTTATTATAAATTATTCCCTATAAACCTTATTTTCCCTAACTAACTTTACTTTGTAGTTGCAATCGATTCGGATGGGCTCTATTGGCTTACCTAACTCCGTCGTTCAAAACTACTCTTATTCTGAGATCAGGGGGACATCATCCCTGCTCAGTAAAATGATTGCTGGACTTATTCAACAGTCAATCTCAATTAATGAATCTTAAATATAGCCATCTCGTGACTCAACATAATAATAATAATCATAACATTTGTTGGGAATCTTTTACCTTTATATTTCATTATTGCTCAGTTCGAGTCATATATTTTTTCATCTTTCTTTATAGATACTACTTGATAATACTTGAAGCATTGCCTTTTATTGATACAATTCACATTTTTATTCTTTTTTAATTACTTTTTGTTTCATCTCAATTCATATTACAACTCTTAGAATGTTTACTTTATTTATTTCGTTTTTTGATCATTGGTTTTCTTAATCTTACTTCCATTTATTCTAAATAGTATTGGAAGTTGGTCATTTTGATTGATATTCTTTTTTCATAACTTTTCAAATATTATAGTAAGTTAGTGTTTCTTACTAGTTAGGAATGTTTTTGGCTCATTCCTTTATAGTATGTTTTGCTTTTATTTGCCTTACATTTTGGCTAAAGATTATTGTAACTTAATCTTTTTTTGTTAGGAATGTTTTGTAATTCCACTCCATTATTATTAATTTTTATTCAGAGATTATAGTAAGTTAGTGTTTCTTACTTTATGTGGATTCTTGGTAATTGTATTTCTCCATTTTTATGATTGGTCTAAAATGTTTTCGAAATATCCGTGTAAGCTGTCCTTACATAACCTTTTGAATTTTGAAATTCATATTTTATATATATATTTTTTCATTATTATTTATCAGTAAACTCATCTGCTGAGATTATTCTTCCTTTTTTATTCCAACTAACTTGGTTGGCTTTTTTAAATTGAATTCTTTTCATTTAAGTTTGATTGTCATAGTATTTTTTAATCGATGCTTGGTTATATACACCCTTTATTTTCTGGGTGGTGGGGTTGGTTACTTCATATGTGTTGTTGCCCTTGTCTTGTGTGATAGTGTACGGCCCGACATATAGCAATAGTAATTTTTTAGTAATGCCTTCAATGGAGCTGGGTAATTCCCTGTTCTTTATTAATACACTCTCTCCTATTTGGTACTGGATCGTATGTGGATGATTTTTAGAGTATTTATTTTTCTGCTGTTCTACCTTCTCAGCAATTTTGTTATAAATTCTTCTCTTTTCAAATTGGTATTCGGCATTGATGGGAAATTTAATTAAATCGTTTATCTCTCTAGGTGGTGGGCGTTCTAACATCATCGAGTATGGTGTGGTTTCAGTGAAGTTGTGGTAAGCA
Source organism: Magicicada septendecula (assembly GCA_034769895.1). NCBI lineage: Eukaryota > Metazoa > Arthropoda > Insecta > Hemiptera > Cicadidae > Magicicada > Magicicada septendecula. The sequence continues at coordinate 410,613,423 of CM068368.1, read as the reverse complement.
AGATTTATAAACTCTTCGGTGGACCTTAAGTAATTGTGCCACTCCTTTTGTTTGTTATGGCAGTAGGTCCTCAGAATACGGCCCACTTCTCTAAGCACTCTCTCAGCTGGGTTACTGCTGGGATGATAAACAGATGTTTTGTATGTTTTGATGCCATGTTCCCCGAGTTTATTTTTCCACAAATTTCCTTTAAACTGTGTCCCATGATCGGTTATTATGGCCGACGGTCTTCCCACTTCTGGTATATAGTTGTCCAATATAATTTCAATGATTTTCTTGGTAGTAGCCCGGTTAATAGAATACAATTTGGTATATTTGGTAAAGTGATCGAATATGATGATTATGAATTTAAATCTGTGCCTTCCTCCACTGCGAGGAAACGGACCACAAATATCAAGAAATACTCTCTCTAGTTTTTGGCTTGATATTATGGGTATCATCATACCCTCCTTCTTAGCATTGTTGCATTTCACCATTTGGCAGATTTGACACTTTTGTATGGTTCGGCTTACCTTTCGATAGATACTTTTGATATATACTTGCTCCTCTAGCGCCTTTACTACTTTCATGGCACCCATATGGCCGTAACGGATGTGGTAGTCCATGATTATCTGCTCTTCGGTTGTAATTGGGATTACCAGTTTCCATTCTCCGACGCTAGGGTTATTTTTTATGAATAATAAATTGTCATGTACTTGGTAATACTGTACAAGGGGTTCTTCTTCCTTCAGTATTCTTTCTCTGATACTCATTATCTTTGGGTCCACATTTTGCTGTTTGCTTATCTCCAGCATTATCTTTTCCAAATCTGTTCTGTCCTTAATGATGTTATATACTTTGACTAGCAACTCTTTTTCTCCGTCGAATGTTTGTTGCTGGATGTTGATACGTGATAATATGTCGGCAGCAATATTTTTCTTTCCTGGTATGTATTCCCAGTTTATATGGTATTCTTGCAATAGTAATATCCATCGGGTCAGTCTTCCATGGCTAAGTTTGCATTGTTTAAGGACAGATATTGATCGATGGTCACTCCTCACTGTTACGTTGTGCCCTAAAATGTATGTCCTGAATTTTTCACAGGCGAACACAACACTAAGCAGCTCCTTTTCTGTGACGTGGTAGTTCCTTTCACATGCATTTAGGGTCCTACTTGCAAAGCTTATGACCATATGTTGTCCTTTATCATCTTCTTGATACAAGACAGCACCGACACTCACGTCGCTCGCATCACAGTTCATGAAAAATGGTTTTTGGAAATCCGGATGGCGTAGCATGACAGTGTCTAAAAATTTTTCCTTTATTTGTTCGAATACCTTGTCTTGTTCGGCTCCCCATGTCCATTTATTTTTTTCGGATAACTGTTTTTGAAATTGTGCTGTTAGTTTGGAATAATGGTCCTGGAATTTCCGATAATAATTACATATTCCCAGGAAAGATTGCAGCTGCTTTTTATTTCTAGGTGTTGGGAATCTTTGTATTGCTTCAACCTTCTCTGCTGAAGGGGTGATACCTTCTTCGGTCAGATTAAAACCTAAAAATTGTACCTTGCTGGCTATAAACTTGGATTTGTCCAGCTTAAGGGTAATATGATTATCAGATAACTTCTTCAAAACTGTTTCTACTCTATTACAGTGGTCTTGCCAGTTTGATGATGTGATCAATAAATCGTCCACATAGATGGTAGTAAAGTTAAGTACCTCTTGTCCCAGTATCTGATCCATACACTGGACGAATACAGCAACGGAGTTAATTAGTCCGAATGGCAGTCTCTTGAATTGGTAGTTTCTCCCATCGAACAGAAAAGCTAGGTATTTTCTACTGTTCGGGTGTAGCTCTACCTGCCAGTATCCACAGACCGTATCCCATGCGCTGATGTATTTCGTGCCATGGAATTTCTTAAGGATCTCTTCAATTTCGCTTGGGGACGTTCTATCATTTACTATCATCTTGTTGATTTCTCTTGCATCAAGGCATATTCTTACCTTGCCGTCCTTCTTTGGTATTGCCACAATCGGACTTGTATACGGGGATTGGCTTAATTCTATTATATCCTCCTCCATCATCCGGTTAATCTCGGCCTTCACTGCATTTCTTTGAGAGTATGCTATAGGATATGATTTCTTCTTAAAATCTACGGGTTCCTTAAATATAATTTGATACTGATAATCCTTTACCTTTCCCGGAGCATCAGAAAAAATGTGTCGGTATTGATTATAAATTTTTATGAGATCCTCGGCCTGGTGAGCACTAATCGGTTGATCTCGTACTTCCCTTTGGAATTGTCTGATCTCTTCCAACTTGTTTGACCATATTTCTTCGTCCTCCCACTCATCCATTATTTTTACCTGTACTTGGTGACAGTAATTATTCGGTAATATTGTATAACAGTGGTTTATTGAAGGTACGTTGACACCCTTCACTATACTGGTTGTCCATACTCCATTTTCCGTGTTTAATGACACTTCTCCCTGCTTTAGGTTAATTATAGCAGAATATTGTCGGAGTATGTCACACCCCCACAAGTATTGAAAATGGTAGGCCACTGGCAACAAGAAAAGACATAGTGAATGTCAATCCTTCACTTTCAAGTTCCAGAGACACTTGTTTTCGGACAGTTTTGTTTTGTCTGCCGGTAGCACCGATAATTGTTATGTTATTTATTGGTAGAGTGGGTATAGGTGTACTACATTTTTGTTGTATTTTGTTTAACTCTATTTGGTCAATTAAGGATATGTTGGATCCAGTGTCGATCATTAATATTGACATTACTCCATTGATTTGGGCATTTACGTACACTATCTCACTATTTCGGCTGGGCATTTGTTGATTGCTTTCTTCGACCAATTCGTCTCTGATATTTTTTAGATAATGCGTGGTAATTATAGTGATTATATCTTTCGTCGTAGTATTTTCCCCAAGAGATTGGTCCAGTGATGGGCTGTCCACAGTTTTCACTGGCCTTAAGCGTTTAAATGAGGGTTGACCTCATTGCCCCTAACATCATTAGTGTTTGACGGTTGGTTAGCGTTCGGCTCCTGTAGATTACTCCGGTCATCCACGCTGTTCCTGTGATCTTCTTCGAATGGGTGACTTCTCGTATCGGGTACCTGGTTAGAGTACGTTCGCCGATAGTTAAATGAGGGATAGTTTCTTCTTGGACTCCTTTGTCTTTGCCCCCTCATGTAATTTACCTGTGGCCGGTATCCTGGATTATTGTTCTGATTATTGCTGTTGTTTCCAGGGCGATAATTGTTGTTGTAACCATTCAATGGAAAGTTACCCCTGTGGTTGTTCCTGAAGTTGTTATTATTATTGTTTCCACTTCTGTTAAAATTTCTGGGCGCGTTATTGCCCCGTGTGTTCCCTTGGTAATTGTTAGGGTTATTTATCGGTGGCTTATTATCTCCCTGTTGATTCTGTGACAATTGTCCTTCATTGGTTCTATTATTCCTGAAACTGTACCCTCTATTTTCCCTGTACTGCCACTCATGTTCATGGCTTTCCAATAAGCTAGCCATATCTTGGATGGTCTTTACCTGGCTGTACATCCGTGCCTTTTGGATGGCGTCGTCGTAGTGGTAAGATAACTGTATTACCAGACACTCTTCGGGTATACGTGGCTCCAAATTCCTGGCCATGCAGATCTTTCCCAAAAAGTAGGAGGTAAGGGATTGCCCATTTTGATTTTCATGCCTTCCATTGCTCAGGTTATTGCGGACCATGTTCTGAGTTGATTCAGACCAGTATTTAGCCTTGAACTGGGTCTTGAACTCTTGAATGCTTTGGATGTCTGGTCTGGTGGCAGTCCACCAGTTGTCATATGTCTCCTTGAACATTTCGTCCAGCATCCCTCTTATTGTAGTCCATCGAGTCTCTCGATTCTTGATGATTAACTCTTCTACCCTCTTCAAGAACTCAATAGGGTTTCTTTTATAATTACGGAAATTAATAGTATCTCTGTTGTCTGTGTTCATGACATGATTATTATTACATGGTCGGTCACGCCAGGCATCCACTTCTTCCCGTAATGACTCTTCTATTCGGTGCATTTCATCAATCCTCTGTTGGTTTTTGTCTACTTTGCTGTCTATTTTATTTAAGTTGCTGTAAACTCCTTCCATCCGTTCCCCCAAGTCTGTTCGTACAGCTGCTACCTCTTTCTGGTTTTCTTCCCGGACTTGATGTATGTCCTGGTCCATCTGGGCACATCTTCTGACTGTTTCTTCCTGACTCTCCTCAATTCTCCTTTTATTCTCTCCTTCGAGATGGTTCATTTTATTGAGTACTTCCTCGCGGACTCCAGAAACATTTTCGTTGGTCTTCTCTAGCTTCTCCGACGTTTCCTCTAATTTGTCATTGATTTCCGTAATCTGCTGCTTTGCTTCTTCTCGGTATTCCATTAATTGGTGTGCCATCTGCAGCTTCATTTCTTCTTTATTTCTCTCGTGGTCCTCCTTCAGCTGTTCCCTCAATTCTTCCTTCAATTCTTCGTTTCTTTGCTGAATTTCCTCCATCAATCGTTGTTGTAAAGTTTCATTACTTTTGTTAATGGTTTGTCTCAATTCTTCCTTCTGTTTCTGAAAATTGTCCTCCTGCTTCTTAAAATTTTCGTTTGTTTCTTTCTTCATCTGTTTCAGACTCTCCTCATTCTTGTCGAATTTATTGTTCATCTCCTTCACACTCTCTTCATTCTTGTCGAATTTATTGTTCATCTCCTTCAAACTCTCTTCATTCTTGTCGAATTTTTGGTTAATTTGTTTTATCAAACTTTCATTATTTCGTCTGCTTTGTTCAGCCATAGCTTCCATTATTTGTTGCCAATTCGGTTCTCCTCCACCTTCTCTCTTGTCACCCGCCTGTAGTTCCATTTCTTCGTCTTGGGTTGTTTCTGTTGTGGTTATTGCTGTCTCCACTTCTTCAATCGGTGTTCCTTCCTCTTCTCCCCCTCTGTTTTCTTCCATCTCCTTCTCCTTCGCCAATTTTTTCGATAAACCTCTTGTGTGCATCCTGATTTCCTTTCGTGACCGCCGCTAGAACTTCGTATCTTCCTTTTTCAAGCTCCACCGGTTGGTCGCCAATTTATAATATATAAATGGTGAATAATTCGTCGAGTGGTGCACTTGTCGAAATCGTTTAAATTAGTTTTTATTTCATTTGTTGAACATTTTTATGGAGAGTCCTGAAAGATTTTATATCACCCATATACCATGATGTTTCTTTAATAATTCTAGAAACACTATTTATAGACACACCGCACGCCTGAGCTACCCGTTCCTGTAACTTTCTTTCTGATATATCCTTATCTTCCGATTTAATACACTTGTAGGCCTACACGTTATAAATTATTTTCCGACTCTGACTATGTAGGCCTATAACTTTCCTTTGCACTGAAGTCGACAGGCGACCCAGATTGACCCATTTCACTCTCCAAACCGGAAAATATAGCAATAAAGTAAACTCTATGCTTTTGATGAAAACCGGTGTTTTTGAAAAGTACGAAGACAATTACATATCATGAGAACAGTTTATTCGTTTCTGGTAAGCTTACCTACGTTGTATTATAGTTTATCTTATTACTACAGCTTTACTATTTGTACATTCGTTGATTACACAATTTTTACCATATTTTCAGTAGGTTCTAACCCACAAAACCCTCCTGGGTGCACCACTGCCCAAATGTATGGGTTATACATTTTCCTGTGAATCGTTCGCTTAATTTTGTATGTCCTCGCAATTTTGCCGTTCACACCCAAACGATCGAGAACTAATGGTCCAAAATTAAGCGTGATGTACGGAGAAGAGTCGGGAGAATGTCTGTTAGTACATTTCAGAGGTATTTGATTGAATATATTTGAAGAGAAATGTTTTTCTGTAGGAGAATTGTTTAATGATTTTTTAGCAGCTATTCATTATTTTTACACGCAATTTTTAAATTGAATATACAGTAATTTGTAGTTAATAAATTAGCTAACGTACAAGTGAGTTAGACAAAATCTAAAAAATAAATAAAATTAAAAGATATGTAAAGATATTAACATAGATGTGGAAAACGACAAGGCCTTACTGACCGCTTTTAGTAACTGAAGAAATTGTTGAAATAAGTATCAGCATTTCTCGATTTATCAGCGGCCGTGAGCATTCTCTGTAAGAAAATGCCTCTCAAGCCACTGGATGTAGCCACTATTTTTATAATCCGTGGAGAAACCACAAGCCTATATAACAATAGACATGTCAATGAACAGTATCATAAAATAACCTTTTCCTGGTCTTACAAAAAGTGCAGGTATCCGATGACTTCTAGTACCCTCAACCCGAAACATTTTAATATCGTCTCTCTCTCTCTCTCTCTCTCTCCCTCCCTGCCTGCTTCTCGCAACATCTTGCTTTATTTCTAATACAAATAGAACTAATATTATGGAAATGTTAATATAAAATTTTATGCTATCTCACAACCCTCTGTCTCCCACCTCTCCATCTATCTCTAACACAAGAAGTAATTATTATTATGTACATATATGCAGAGTTGTGATCGCTCTCCTCCCTTCTCCCCCCTCTCACTCACTCTCTCTCTCTCTCTCTCTCTCTCTCTCTCTCTCTCTCTCTCTCTCTCTCTCTCTCTCTCTCTCTCTCTCTCTCTATCTGTCTATCTATTTATCAATCTCAATCCCAAACAGAACTATAGAAAATTAAGAACTACAGAACTATAAACTATAGTTATAACATTTTGTTACCCATAAAATTGATACAAATAAATGTTTTATAGCATTACTTCAAAATACTGTATGCATAATAATGAACACTGACCAAAAATATAACTGATTATATTTTTTATATTATGAGTATAAGTTCATAACGTTTGGTATTACATTTATTATTTTTGACTGCCAATATGCATAAGAAATTTCCCTAGTAAATGAGATCAAAGTTACGTTATCACCCGGTATCAATGCATGTGAGAAAATATTAACATGCCCGTTAATTCCGTTAGTTAATCCGACGACAAGTGGTCAATCTTTACATAATTCGAAAGGCCAGTACCCTACTTTGGCATGCTTCGTAAAACACAATAATTATATTATCACGGTTAGTAGAATTGGATAGTGAAGTTTAAGAATTGTTGATAAATATTTGACAGTTTATAAATATTTAGTTAAAATTATGATGTAAAGTTGGCGCGTGAACAACGGAAAAGAATAATGGTCATTCGCCTGCAGTTAGTCACTCTTTCATACAAACAAATAAGCGTCAACGTAAACTGTGCAATACCCGGGGTTGAAATCTGGCAACGTCGCTGGAAGCAAAAACCGCTACAATTTGAAAAAAGTATACATTTCAGACGCTTCATTGTCGGGAAACTGAAAAGACGCCCTACTGTCGTAATTATAAAAAGATGCCATAATGACAGCGTTTTGTACAACAAAAATTATTTTCTTGTATTAAGAGTATATTGAAATATAAAACGCAAAACACAAATAACATAATCACAAGAACGTAATGTTATAATAAAATTTCAATATACTCGTCGTTTTCGAGTAGACGCCAAAACGTATACATTTTGAAAAGACGCCAAAATGTTAGAAAAATGTATATATATATATATATATATATATATATATATATATATATTGTAGCGCAACAAAAATGATCGCATTTCTGTTACATAAAAGAAGATTCACAGATTGATAAATAAATTGATACTTAATCCCATAATAGAACAGAGACCCAATTATGACAATTATAGTCATAGACAATATTAAATAAGAATGCAAGGTAGTGTTGAATAGAATAAATGAACCTGTAAAATAAATAATAGCTAATGATATATGTTTAATAAAAAACAAAACAGAAAAATGAAACAATGACGTAATTTATGGTAATAACAGATAAGAATTTTGTGTTAAAAAAGTATTATATTATGACAAAAATGTTATGATAAAGTGTATGTGATGTTATATCAAATATGTGTTGAGTTCATGAAAAATAATGAAACAAATAGTGTTATTTAATGACTGTCAGAGAATGAAGTGTGAGGCAGTTAACCAACGTTCATAAGTTCGAATTTTGTTGTATGTGATCAAGAGATCAAGATAAATTTGTTATTAGATGTAGAAAAATAATTGTTTATACAAATATTAATAATTAAGTTTTGATTGTATGTACGAATTTATATAAAAGGGACTATAGATGCCTAACAGACATAACCACAGGTAGATCAATTTACAATAAACGGCCTAACAGCCAAAATTACTAAATAAACACTTATAACTTAAAGGTTAGATGCATCAATTAAAATAGTAATTAATAAATGCACTATGAAGAGCTAGAAGGAAGAAAAAACATTAAGTTAATAATAATATTTAATAAAATTTATACAAATTATAATAATACCATAATGCCATAATATCGATTGGTAAAAAATAATATCGAAGGTGGATTAAATATAATAAAAAAAGGAAAAAACGGAATTTTATCAAAAAAACCAATAGAAGATGTGTATAAAATAATAAACCAGCTATCGGTAAAATTACATTCCGATAGGACAGCAAATTGACAAAGAATAGACAAAAAAATATATGAAAGAAACACTATATAGTCAAAACATGTGGAAGCGGAAATTAATATAGGTTGCTAGGGAAAAAATTAAGAAGAAGGTTGTTGATTTAAAAAATAACAAGAATTGCTTTGTAAAAACTGAACGTGAGGATTTAAAAAAAACCCAAGAAGAATATATTGAATCGTAATATTCGAAATCAAGAGATACGATTATAAAAAAGATAAAATTCCAATGATAATACTTACATCTATCACTAACACAGATTAATAAAATAACGATACATTATGAAATAATAATCGAGAACAAATAACCGAATTCTACAAGAAGAAACTTGGACTGTCCCATGTCCGAAGGGAATTAATGAAAAATTAATCAAATATAAAGAATTAATAGTAACACAACTCATAATATTCACAACACCAGAAATTATAACCTTGCAAATACACGGAACAACACTAACTGCTTCAACCGAAGGAAGAACCTATTTGGATCCTGGCGGTGCAGAAGAAACATCAATCGTGCTGTAAAACAATTCAGAAGCTGTATTCCGAAGTGGACAGGACAAGATTTACTTTTATTAAACTGAAGAAAGAAAACTGTACTTCATAATTGACCAGAACAACGAATTTAGCGATCAGCCGCCTACGTGATTGGCGTTGTTAGAGTCTGGTAAAATTATATTATATTAATCATACTAAATACACAACACATAATTTTTGTAAATCTTGCATTCTTATTATGTATTTTTAGTCTTCCCCACAGTTACAAGAACCTTCACACCCTGAAATAAATAAAATACGAATCAAATATAATATATAACCAAATATAAACAAAGGATTAAATAGTCAACAATCGATACCTGAATCTATAGTCCCAACATATATTAATTAGAATATATCCGAGTTAATGTGAATTGAATACACAAATAAAGAACCTTTATATATTTGTTACACCTTGTTATTTGGAGTATGGTTTAGTGAACTGGAACAAAAGTAACTGAATAAGTAGTATAATAAATGGTTAATATAAACATCGAATAACCTACAAGTTTCGTTGAGCCGATACTACAGCGCTTATAGCGGAATTATCTGACACCAAAGAGGGAGCGTAAAATTATAAAATTAGACAGAACTCTCTTCAAGGCATAATAGGGTTGGATGAAATTGTACAATAAATCTTAAGTTATTTAAGTTCTAGGCACACTAACACTGATAATTATTAAAGAATTAAGTTAACATTAATTAAGTACATCCATATATTCCACAACTCCAAATATTTCCGAGAATTTATACAATTAAATTAATACAACACAATTGACAAATACAACAGTGGGAATTTAGACCGTACGTATCGGTTTACTTACAAATTGGTTTACATCGCGGGACTTGAACAGTAGCGGACACACCGGGGTTACTTACAAATTGGCGCTCAACTTGTGTAGGGCTTGAGTTAAGTAACTATAATAACAATAACATTACTTAACCAGAGCAGGCAACTGTGGGAGAGTAAACATGCATACCAGAGGTAGATCAAGGATTAGGGCAGGAGAAACGGAAAAGGAAATAGACGAACAAGAACAGGAAATAGAACTAATAACAGACAGTGAAATGGAACAACAGACAGACGAAATAGCGGAAACTGAAATTATTATGGACAAGGAAAATGGAGCAATTGAAGAAGTTGCCCAAGGGGACCAACCAGATAAATCCAACAAAAAGGAAGACATGAGTATGCAGGAGTTGTTGAGGATCATAATGGAAAGCAATAGACAAATGAAAGAGGAGATTAAGGAAGACTCAAGAGAACAATTTAGAAAAACAAAGGAGGAAATTAAGGAAGACTCAAAGAGACTGGAGGAAAAATTCGATAAAACAAATGAGGAAACTAAAGAAACCTCAAGACAAATGAACGAAAGATTAAACCAAATTCACGAAAGGTTAGATAGGAATGATGAGGGTTTAAAACAAATGAAGGAAGACATCCTACAAATACATGAAGAAAATTTAAGGCAAATTAATGAAAAAATTGAAAATTTTCATGTGACTATTAACCAGAAGGTGGACCAAAATAATGAGGAAAGACAATTAGAAATAGCCAAAACAAATGAAGAGTTAGAAAAAACTAATGAAACAATAGTACAGGTTCGTGAGGAATTACAGAATAAAATTAATGACACAAAAATTGAGAATAAAACATTGGTCGAAGAAATCCAACAGGAAACTGTCGAAAAATGTGAGCAAATTAAAAACGAAGTACATCAGGTACGGGAAAAGAATAAGGAAGGTATTAAGCAAATACAGACAGACATGGGCGAACGACTCGAAAGGGTCTATGGCAATTTAAATAATATGGAAGGTCAAATCAATACCAATAAAAATAAAATAGAAGAGATTAGTAGGCGTGAATTACAATTACAGGAGGAAGTAGATTCATGGCGGGATAGGACATGCCAAAATAGTCATACAAATAACCATGAGAACAGAGAATCGATTAATTTTCGTAATTATAAGCGCAATCCTATGGAAGTTTTAAAGAGATTGGAAGAAGTGATCATAAGAAATAGAGAGAGTCGCTGGAGTATTATACGAAGCATGATTGATGAAACGTTTAAAGATACTTATGATAATTGGTGGACAGCGGTGCGCCCGGATATACTGGACATGACTGAGTTCAAAAAACAATTTAAGGAGAAGTATTGGTCGGAATCGACCCAGAACATGATTAGGAATAATTTGAGTAACGGTCGATACGAAACAAATGTAGGCCAGTCCCCTACTTCATACTTTTTAGGAAAAGTATGTATGGCGCGGAACTTAGAGCCCCGAATTCCCGAAGAATGTTTGGTAATACAACTATCCTATCATTACGAGGAAGGGATAAAAAATGCGCGTATGTGTAGTCAAATCAAAACGATTCCAGCCATGGCCAAATTCTTGGAGAATTATGAGCACGAGAACCAATACCAAAGAAATAGAATGCTAAATCATAAATATCAGAAGTATGATAATAACGCGCCACCAGCCAATTCTCATAATAACGATCGCAATCGACCTGCGCATAACGTTAATACTAATAGAACACAAAATGAAAACACGAATAATAATTCCAGAAACTATAATTATCGCGGCAATAACAATTACAATTATCGTGATAGTCGCAATAATAGAGGAGATGGAGACAGACGACCCAATAATTATAGACATAACGTCAATTATATTTACTCCAGACCTCAAGGTAATCAGCGACGATACTACCCAAGGAGTCACCGATATGACAACCATTATGACCAATCTCGGCATGAAGACAACTACCCACATGATGGAAATTATAGGATAGCAGAACATAATACGGAGGATCGCACGGAAACAGTACAAAACCAACACAGTAATCAGAATGAAAATAGAGAAGAGGGAGTAAGCCCTCATTTAAACTAATAGAGGCAGTGAAAATTAATGAATACCCGTCACTGAACCGTAATCTTGGGGAACAACGATTAATAAATAAAATTAAGTGTAATCATAAAATAACCATAATTAATAACCACTATTTAAAGAATATCAGGGAAGATTTGTTAGAAGAGGATCAGAAACATGTAAACAGTAATAGTAATAACGAAATCATATATATATATCAGCAAAATTCTAAAAGACAGTAAGACCAACTTACAAAAAATTATTTGAAATAAATATTATATATAAAACGAATTTAGTAAGAAAAAAAAAATTTTACTAAATCCAGAAGGAAATATAATGAATAAATTCTAAAATGAAGTAAGAACAACTTACTACCTTATATTTGAACAACTTCTGGATTAACAAAAAGAAAAAGAATTTATATAAATGAATAAATTCTAAAAAAATAATAAGAACAACTTATTACCAATCTTGAAGAAAAATACTTGGAATTTAAAAATAATTTGAGTTGAATACTACCACTAAATTCTAAAATACAATAAGAACAACTTATTAAAGATTACAGAATAAAATGAGAATTATTATTAAATGTTTATAAAGAAATAGTGTGAATAATGAAGAATGAACCCCAAGATAAAAGTTATTACCTCAAACCTACTTATCCAAAATAAAGAAGAAAAAAAAAATCATATGACCTAAAATACATACTACATTGCCACATGATGGAACAATCTCAGTAAACGATTGAATGTAACTAATATAATGTTAAAGAAGACAAGAAGGAAAGAGTATTTATGAACATAATTCATTAAAAAATAAACAGCCAAAATAGTGAAATACGATAAGAGGAAGAATAATTAAGTATAAGGAATATATTTAGTAAGAAATACAATTATAATGATCAACACACAACAACTGATTAAAAAATATTGAGATCAGAGAAAAAAAAAACGAAGAAGATACTTAACATTACAATCTCAACAAAAATGAAAACAAAAATGATTACAATTGATAACTGTCAAAGTCAATATTAACGAATGTTTAAGGAATTAAAATGGAACTGCGAAATATGAAGAATAGTAATGAAAAAATATAAATGCAACAAAGAAAAAATCTTGTCCCAAATATTTATTATTAAATGATTAAAGAGATTATTAGGAGATTATTATTATATTTTATAGCTGACTGTAGATGAATTCCAGCAGTACTATATTAAGATGTAGTGTGGGCAGCAGAGTATGAAGCCAAACAGTGCCTCTCTGAACTGTACCAACGCATGTGTTAGGGATTGTTAGGGAAATTAAATATTTAAGGAATATTAGAATAGTTGCAAAAATAAATTCAGTTTCCAAAGGAATAGGACGAAGAAAACAGAAAGAAGCGTGTTGACAAAAGAATAATTGAAAAATGGAGTAATTATAGTAATTATAAATAGGAGAGATGTGAAACTAATGTATCAGTGAATAGTGTAGCCAGTTACCAACAAATAATGTGTACAGAAAAAAAAAATATATCAAGAATCAAGAATGTTAAATAAAATGATGAAATGTTATTAAATAAAAAAGGTACTAGTACTAGTCTAATGAAGTTACATTGAGAAGACCATCGTCAACCATTAACAATGAAATTAAGAAAAGGCATGTGAAAAAGGCAAGTTTATTTGACCTAAACTTCATTCAGGTAAACTAAACTTTTTTAGGAGGGGAAGCATATGTAGCGCAACAAAAATGATCGCATTTCTGTTACATAAAAGAAGATTCACAGATTGATAAATAAATTGATACTTAATCCCATAATAGAACAGAGACCCAATTATGACAATTATAGTCATAGACAATATTAAATAAGAATGCAAGGTAGTGTTGAATAGAATAAACGAACCTGTAAAATAAATAATAGCTAATGATATATGTTTAATAAAAAACAAACAGAAAAATGAAACAATGACGTAATTTATGGTAATAACAGATAAGAATTTTGTGTTAAAAAAGTATTATATTATGACAAAAATGTTATGATAAAGTGTATGTGATGTTATATCAAATATGTGTTGAGTTCATGAAAAATAATGAAACAAATAGTGTGATTTAATGACTGTCAGAGAATGAAGTGTGAGGCAGTTAACCAACGTTCATAAGTTCGAATTTTGTTGTATGTGATCAAGAGATCAAGATAAATTTGTTATTAGATGTAGAAAAATAATTGTTTATACAAATATTAATAATTAAGTTTTGATTGTATGTACGAATTTATATAAAAGGGACTATAGATGCCTAACAGACATAACCACAGGTAGATCAATTTACAATAAACGGCCTAACAGCCAAAATTACTAAATAAACACTTATAACTTAAAGGTTAGATGCATCAATTAATAATAATTAATAAATGCACTATGAAGAGCTAGAAGGAAGAAAAAACATTAAGTTAATAATAATATTTAATAAAATTTATACAAATTATAATAATACCATAATGCCATAATATCGATTGGTAAAAAATAATATCGAAGGTGGATTAAATATAATAAAAAAAGGAAAAAACGGAATTTTATCAAAAAACCAATAGAAGATGTGTATAAAATAATAAACCAGCTATCGGTAAAATTACATTCCGATAGGACAGCAAATTGACAAGGAATAGACAAAAAAATATATGAAAGAAACACTATATAGTCAAAACATGTGGAAGCGGAAATTAATATAGGTTGCTAGGGAAAAAATTAAGAAGAAGGTTGTTGATTTAAAAAATAACAAGAATTGCTTTGTAAAAACTGAACGTGAGGATTTAAAAAAAACCCAAGAAGAATATATTGAATCGTAATATTCGAAATCAAGAGATACGATTATAAAAAAGATAAAATTCCAATGATAATACTTACATCTATCACTAACACAGATTAATAAAATAACGATACATTATGAAATAATAATCGAGAACAAATAACCGAATTCTACAAGAAGAAACTTGGACTGTCCCATGTCCGAAGGGAATTAATGAAAAATTAATCAAATATAAAGAATTAATAGTAACACAACTCATAATATTCACAACACCAGAAATTATAACCTTGCAAATACACGGAACAACACTAACTGCTTCAACCGAAGGAAGAACCTATTTGGATCCTGGCGGTGCAGAAGAAACATCAATCGTGCTGTAAAACAATTCAGAAGCTGTATTCCGAAGTGGACAGGACAAGATTTACTTTTATTAAACTGAAGAAAGAAAACTGTACTTCATAATTGACCAGAACAACGAATTTAGCGATCAACCGCCTACGTGATTGGCGTCGTTAGAGTCTGGTAAAATTATATTATATTAATCATACTAAATACACAACACATAATTTTTGTAAATCTTGCATTCTTATTATGTATTTTTAGTCTTCCCCACAGTTACAAGAACCTTCACACCCTGAAATAAATAAAATACGAATCAAATATAATATATAACCAAATATAAACAAAGGATTAAATAGTCAACAATCGATACCTGAATCTATAGTCCCAACATATATTAATTAGAATATATCCGAGTTAATGTGAATTGAATACACAAATAAAGAACCTTTATATATTTGTTACACCTTGTTATTTGGAGTATGGTTTAGTGAACTGGAACAAAAGTAACTGAATAAGTAGTATAATAAATGGTTAATATAAACATCGAATAACCTACAAGTTTCGTTGAGCCGATACTACAGCGCTTATAGCGGAATTATCTGACACCAAAGAGGGAGCGTAAAATTATAAAATTAGACAGAACTCTCTTCAAGGCATAATAGGGTTGGATGAAATTGTACAATAAATCTTAAGTTATTTAAGTTCTAGGCACACTAACACTGATAATTATTAAAGAATTAAGTTAACATTAATTAAGTACATCCATATATTCCACAACTCCAAATATTTCCGAGAATTTATACAATTAAATTAATACAACACAATTGACAAATACAACAGTGGGAATTTAGACCGTACGTATCGGTTTACTTACAAATTGGTTTACATCGCGGGACTTGAACAGTAGCGGACACACCGGGGTTACTTACAATATATATATATTATAATATATAAAACTCCCTTATCGCCCGTGTTATTTGGCCACACGTTGGATGCGTCAATTTATAATATATAAATGATGAGGTCGCGATTGTTCATTCGTGTACCTCTGTAAAATATAACAGTGTGTCTGAGTGTGAAAGTGTCTGTGTATCTTACCACTGCGTCCTCGCACGGCGATGTACTTCACGATATTTGGGCCCGTAGCGAACGTACTGGGGGACCAGGTATCGTGGTTCCCGATCTGAGGTTCAAACGTAGTGGATAATCTCCGGGTGGCGCCAAATTGTTTATATAAAACAATTAAAATGGTTTGCTTATCAATGTTCTATTTGAACGAGGCGACGAATTCAATCTGTCCCGCCTTTTCTCGATTTTGTGTCAATCGAGATAGCAGTTGTAGGATTCGCTACCTGAGCGCTAGACGTCGCCTTGAAAACCTTCGCTGTACATTATATTTTTAAACATACACTTTGCTAATAGAAATAAGACACAATTTAATACACACAGTATAAATTTATTAATAATCGGAAGTTAATATTTCATAAACACAAGTTGTAAATAGTTTGTTCATATATAATTCTGCTCCGGATAATTCTTTATAAGACTCTTACTCAAGGTTAAACGATCGACTTTTGAATACAGATAAACAGTAATGGAGTTCTATCTCGCCAATCAACAAATATTTCTGTCGATGTTTGTGAGTTGTTTGGATCACTTTAAAAGGTTCAGATGCAGTTACAACATTAAAAATATACAACCTTACAATGTTTTTTCCTTATGTAGGATAATGTGTAGTGGTAATTGTTTTGTTTAAGTGTCATACAAGATGTTTATAATTCGTACATAAATATGAGGTTAGTTCTATAGTTAACAAATTTTCAGTGATATTATTTTATGGATCAATCCTTGTAAGAGAATAAAAATGATTTAGTGGTATTCAACATATATTGAGAAATGGTTAAAGTGCGTTTATTTTTTGGAAGCTGAAATAAATTAACTGATACTTAACAATCTTGCAGTACTGTATTATTCGGGATGTTAAGAAGGAAAGATTATGGCATCAGCATGGTTCAGCTTTCTTTATTCAGTCTTCGGCATCTGGTTCAAAGTTAGTTTGTACATATCTTGATATTTCATTTGGATTTACATATCTTCTCCCTCTGGAAATGGCCTTCTGCATACATTAGTCTTCTGTACTCTCAATTTCTGCACTTTGGTCTACTTCCAATATGTTTTAAACATTAAAAAGTGTTGTACAGACAATTCGCGTCTGTCTTGCGATAGCGTCACTTTTTCAGTCATCAAATTTAACGGTAATTAGCTTGTTACTCGACTGTTTCCATGGTAACGTAATTATTCTCCTTGGTTGATCTCAAAATAAACACATTGTTATCAATTTTTTAATTTCTTTCAGATCTTCCCATATCTTCGGACTTTCTTCCTCCTCTTATCTTCCTTCGGGGTTATTATCTAAATGCACTATCATTTATATTTTCTCACAAAGATTATTTTGGTACCCCACAATATTGGGTTTTATCAATTTTTCTAAGTTCAAAATTAATTCCATATTTACTAATTACATATCTTTATTTATATACTTCCTTAATTTAATATCTGGTTTTTAATAACAACTACTATTCATCCTTGGTGAATTATTCACTTGGGATTTGTCCATTACATGGTGATTTTTGTACAATCAGCAATTGTTTATGTTTGACAGTTAGGCCTGTTTCACATTTAAGTAGCCATTACTGGATTTTTGTGGCTTAATACACAACATATTTCATTTAGTCCCAAATTGTTATTTTGCATTTGTAATTATGTTTAATGTAACTGGATGTGTTTTAATTAGTAACAACTGTGTTATTCAACCTTACTTGCTAATTATTTGCTATTCATTTCCAATATAAAATAAAACATCTGGGCCTATGGTCTGTATAACTCTTACAGCCATATCCATTTCATAACTAACAGTTTATATAATTCATTATTTCTTATTTGTTGTTCTGGTGCTAAATAATCTCACCTCTATTAAACTTTTTCCCTTAAACTCCCCTTATAACATGGGTATTGAATTAATGTTGCTACAAACTTATTTTCTAATTCTTTTTCTCTCCCTTCCATATTAACACCATCTAATTACTTTTCCTAGTGAAACACACCTTTAAACTTTTACAATACATTTTCAAGTTATAACAATATTATTTACTAGTCATTACAGTGAATATTACTACTCAGTGTTCATTATTCACCGATTAAATGTTCTATTCCAAATACTATTCATTGCCACTTGTTAAATGTTATTGTTCACTCTTAAAATTAAAACATAAGTAATTTTACTAAGTCTTTACCTTAGACTACCCTCCTCTTACTATTTATATTATGGATAATATTTGCATTTATTGTTCACTAGCACTTTCTTAAATTATTTAGTGTTTCTTTTAGTATCATATCACTCTAGTACAAATCACTTTCACTACTTCAACTTCCATTTATTTCTCATCATTTTATTCTCTTTCTCTACACACTATCTCTATAACATTATTAATATTGTGTCTTTCTTAGTTAATAAATTACATATATCCCTAACTCTTTTGGTTAGTGTATTTTTATACATTGTTTCATATTACTGACGGTTCATTAAGGTCATTTTATCAATACTAACATTCATTAATAGATTTGGTTCTTAACCGAATTTCATTGTCTTTATTATTTTGGGTTACACTATTTCTCCCTTCTCTATTTTTCATTACTTGTCTAGTTTTCTTGATGCGTTTCATCTCGTCTTCTTCCTTCTGGGTTTGTTCTCTCTTGGTCTTCATTCTTCTTCTCCTTCGTTCGTCTTATTTTCTCGATTTTGATTTCTTCACTGGTTTCTTAACTGGCCAATCTCTGGGGTAGGGTCAATGTCGTTTGTCTGTCAGTCTATTATTTTAGTTTCTTTTATTAATCACTTTCACTTTATTACACCTCCTCCTTCCATGATAATTACCTTTTATTTATTTTTTACTATCCACATAATCTATTTATTCAAACATAATATCATTTAGCATTTTTTATACATACTTATTGTTATCAAAATCTATCTGAATTTGGTGATGTTATATAATGCTCTCCCACCAAAATTGATCATTTTATAAAACGTAATTCTAAGTTTGATGAAATTATCAATTGTATTGTATCATTTTCTTCTTAAACTCTCCTGCTTCTCACTCTATTTTTATGCTTAATTCTGTATCTTTTATTTCCTTTCTTCTGATTCTTTTCTTCGTCATTTTTTCTTATTACGAACTGGCTTATTGATTTTTTATTATAAATTATTCCCTATAAACCTTATTTTCCCTAACTAACTTTACTTTGTAGTTGCAATCGATTCGGATGGGCTCTATTGGCTTACCTAACTCCGTCGTTCAAAACTACTCTTATTCTGAGATCAGGGGGACATCATCCCTGCTCAGTAAAATGATTGCTGGACTTATTCAACAGTCAATCTCAATTAATGAATCTTAAATATAGCCATCTCGTGACTCAACATAATAATAATAATCATAACATTTGTTGGGAATCTTTTACCTTTATATTTCATTATTGCTCAGTTCGAGTCATATATTTTTTCATCTTTCTTTATAGATACTACTTGATAATACTTGAAGCATTGCCTTTTATTGATACAATTCACATTTTTATTCTTTTTTAATTACTTTTTGTTTCATCTCAATTCATATTACAACTCTTAGAATGTTTACTTTATTTATTTCGTTTTTTGATCATTGGTTTTCTTAATCTTACTTCCATTTATTCTAAACAGTATTGGAAGTTGGTCATTTTGATTGATATTCTTTTTTCATAACTTTTCAAATATTATAGTAAGTTAGTGTTTCTTACTAGTTAGGAATGTTTTTGGCTCATTCCTTTATAGTATGTTTTGCTTTTATTTGCCTTACATTTTGGCTAAAGATTATTGTAACTTAATCTTTTTTTTTTAGGAATGTTTTGTAATTCCACTCCATTATTATTAATTTTTATTCAGAGATTATAGTAAGTTAGTGTTTCTTACTTTATGTGGATTCTTGGTAATTGTATTTCTCCATTTTTATGATTGGTCTAAAATGTTTTCGAAATATCCGTGTAAGCTGTCCTTACATAACCTTTTGAATTTTGAAATTCATATTTTATATATATATTTTTTCATTATTATTTATCAGTAAACTCATCTGCTGAGATTATTCTTCCTTTTTTATTCCAACTAACTTGGTTGGCTTTTTTAAATTGAATTCTTTTCATTTAAGTTTGATTGTCATAGTATTTTTTAATCGATGCTTGGTTATATACACCCTTTATTTTCTGGGTGGTGGGGTTGGTTACTTCATATGTGTTGTTGCCCTTGTCTTGTGTGATAGTGTACGGCCCGACATATAGCAATAGTAATTTTTTAGTAATACCTTCAATGGAGCTGGGTAATTCCCTGTTCTTTATTAATACACTCTCTCCTATTTGGTACTGGATCGTATGTGGATGATTTTTAGAGTATTTATTTTTCTGCTGTTCTACCTTCTCAGCAATTTTGTTATAAATTCTTCTCTTTTCAAATTGGTATTCGGCATTGATGGGAAATTTAATTAAATCGTTTATCTCTCTAGGTGGTGGGCGTTCTAACATCATCGAGTATGGTGTGGTTTCAGTGAAGTTGTGGTAAGCAAGATTTATAAACTCTTCGGTGGACCTTAAGTAATTGTGCCACTCCTTTTGTTTGTTATGGCAGTAGGTCCTCAGAATACGGCCCACTTCTCTAAGCACTCTCTCAGCTGGGTTACTGCTGGGATGATAAACAGATGTTTTGTATGTTTTGATGCCATGTTCCCCGAGTTTATTTTTCCACAAATTTCCTTTAAACTGTGTCCCATGATCGGTTATTATGGCCGACGGTCTTCCCACTTCTGGTATATAGTTGTCCAATATAATTTCAATGATTTTCTTGGTAGTAGCCCGGTTAATAGAATACAATTTGGTATATTTGGTAAAGTGATCGAATATGATGATTATGAATTTAAATCTGTGCCTTCCTCCACTGCGAGGAAACGGACCACAAATATCAAGAAATACTCTCTCTAGTTTTTGGCTTGATATTATGGGTATCATCATACCCTCCTTCTTAGCATTGTTGCATTTCACCATTTGGCAGATTTGACACTTTTGTATGGTTCGGCTTACCTTTCGATAGATACTTTTGATATATACTTGCTCCTCTAGCGCCTTTACTACTTTCATGGCACCCATATGGCCGTAACGGATGTGGTAGTCCATGATTATCTGCTCTTCGGTTGTAATTGGGATTACCAGTTTCCATTCTCCGACGCTAGGGTTATTTTTTATGAATAATAAATTGTCATGTACTTGGTAATACTGTACAAGGGGTTCTTCTTCCTTCAGTATTCTTTCTCTGATACTCATTATCTTTGGGTCCACATTTTGCTGTTTGCTTATCTCCAGCATTATCTTTTCCAAATCTGTTCTGTCCTTAATGATGTTATATACTTTGAC
This sequence comes from Magicicada septendecula, assembly GCA_034769895.1. NCBI lineage: Eukaryota > Metazoa > Arthropoda > Insecta > Hemiptera > Cicadidae > Magicicada > Magicicada septendecula. The sequence goes on along the minus strand of CM068368.1, from coordinate 410,591,845 downwards.
TAGCAACTCTTTTTCTCCGTCGAATGTTTGTTGCTGGATGTTGATACGTGATAATATGTCGGCAGCAATATTTTTCTTTCCTGGTATGTATTCCCAGTTTATATGGTATTCTTGCAATAGTAATATCCATCGGGTCAGTCTTCCATGGCTAAGTTTGCATTGTTTAAGGAAAGATATTGATCGATGGTCACTCCTCACTGTTACGTTGTGCCCTAAAATGTATGTCCTGAATTTTTCAAAGGCGAACACAACACTAAGCAGCTCCTTTTCTGTGACGTGGTAGTTCCTTTCACATGCATTTAGGGTCCTACTTGCAAAGCTTATGACCATATGTTGTCCTTTATCATCTTCTTGATACAAGACAGCACCGACACTCACGTCGCTCGCATCACAGTTCATGAAAAATGGTTTTTGGAAATCCGGATGACGTAGCATGACGGTGTCTAAAAATTTTTCCTTTATTTGTTCGAATACCTTGTCTTGTTCGGCTCCCCATGTCCATTTATTTTTTTCGGATAACTGTTTTTGAAATTGTGCTGTTAGTTTGGAATAATGGTCCTGGAATTTCCGATAATAATTACATATTCCCAGGAAAGATTGCAGCTGCTTTTTATTTCTAGGTGTTGGGAATCTTTGTATTGCTTCAACCTTCTCTGCTGAAGGGGTGATACCTTCTTCGGTCAGATTAAAACCTAAAAATTGTACCTTGCTGGCTATAAACTTGGATTTGTCCAGCTTAAGGGTAATATGATTATCAGATAACTTCTTCAAAACTGTTTCTACTCTATTACAGTGGTCTTGCCAGTTTGATGATGTGATCAATAAATCGTCCACATAGATGGTAGTAAAGTTAAGTACCTCTTGTCCCAGTATCTGATCCATACACTGGACGAATACAGCAACGGAGTTAATTAGTCCAAATGGCAGTCTCTTGAATTGGTAGTTTCTCCCATCGAACAGAAAAGCTAGGTATTTTCTACTGTTCGGGTGTAGCTCTACCTGCCAGTATCCGCAGACCGTATCCCATGCGCTGATGTATTTCGTGCCATGGAATTTCTTAAGGATCTCTTCAATTTCGCTTGGGGACGTTCTATCATTTACTATCATCTTGTTGATTTCTCTTGCATCAAGGCATATTCTTACCTTGCCGTCCTTCTTTGGTATTGCCACAATCGGACTTGTATACGGGGATTGGCTTAATTCTATTATATCCTCCTCCATCATCCGGTTAATCTCGGCCTTCACTGCATTTCTTTGAGAGTATGCTATAGGATATGATTTCTTCTTAAAATCTACGGGTTCCTTAAATATAATTTGATACTGATAATCCTTTACCTTTCCCGGAGCATCAGAAAAAATGTGTCGGTATTGATTATAAATTTTTATGAGATCCTCGGCCTGGTGAGCACTAATCGGTTGATCTCGTACTTCCCTTTGGAATTGTCTGATCTCTTCCAACTTGTTTGACCATATTTCTTCGTCCTCCCACTCATCCATTATTTTTACCTGTACTTGGTGACAGTAATTATTCGGTAATATTGTATAACAGTGGTTTATTGAAGGTACGTTGACACCCTTCACTATACTGGTTGTCCATACTCCATTTTCCGTGTTTAATGACACTTCTCCCTGCTTTAGGTTAATTATAGCAGAATATTGTCGGAGTATGTCACACCCCACAAGTATTGAAAATGGTAGGCCACTGGCAACAAGAAAAGACATAGTGAATGTCAATCCTTCACTTTCAAGTTCCAGAGACACTTGTTTTCGGACAGTTTTGTTTTGTCTGCCGGTAGCACCGATAATTGTTATGTTATTTATTGGTAGAGTGGGTATAGGTGTACTACATTTTTGTTGTATTTTGTTTAACTCTATTTGGTCAATTAAGGATATGTTGGATCCAGTGTCGATCATTAATATTGACATTACTCCATTGATTTGGGCATTTACGTACACTATCTCACTATTTCGGCTGGGCATTTGTTGATTGCTTTCTTCGACCAATTCGTCTCTGATATTTTTTAGATAATGCGTGGTAATTATAGTGATTATATCTTTCGTCGTAGTATTTTCCCCAAGAGATTGGTCCAGTGATGGGCTGTCCACAGTTTTCACTGGCCTTAAGCGTTTAAATGAGGGTTGACCTCATTGCCCCTAACATCATTAGTGTTTGACGGTTGGTTAGCGTTCGGCTCCTGTTGATTATTCCGGTCATCCACGCTGTTCCTGTGATCTTCTTCGAATGGGTGACTTCTCGTATCGGGTACCTGGTTAGAGTACGTTCGCCGATAGTTAAATGAGGGATAGTTTCTTCTTGGACTCCTTTGTCTTTGCCCCCTCATGTAATTTACCTGTGGCCGGTATCCTGGATTATTGTTCTGATTATTGCTGTTGTTTCCAGGGCGATAATTGTTGTTGTAACCATTCGATGGAAAGTTACCCCTGTGGTTGTTCCTGAAGTTGTTATTATTATTGTTTCCACTTCTGTTAAAATTTCTGGGCGCGTTATTGCCCCGTGTGTTCCCTTGGTAATTGTTAGGGTTATTTATCGGTGGCTTATTATCTCCCTGTTGATTCTGTGACAATTGTCCTTCATTGGTTCTATTATTCCTGAAACTGTACCCTCTATTTTCCCTGTACTGCCACTCATGTTCATGGCTTTCCAATAAGCTAGCCATATCTTGGATGGTCTTTACCTGGCTGTACATCCGTGCCTTTTGGATGGCGTCGTCGTAGTGGTAAGATAACTGTATTACCAGACACTCTTCGGGTATACGTGGCTCCAAATTCCTGGCCATGCAGATCTTTCCCAAAAAGTAGGAGGTAAGGGATTGCCCATTTTGATTTTCATACCTTCCATTGCTCAGGTTATTGCGGACCATGTTCTGAGTTGATTCAGACCAGTATTTAGCCTTGAACTGGGTCTTGAACTCTTGAATGCTTTGGATGTCTGGTCTGGTGGCAGTCCACCAGTTGTCATATGTCTCCTTGAACATTTCGTCCAGCTCCCTCTTATTGTAGTCCATCGAGTCTCTCGATTCTTGATGATTAACTCTTCTACCCTCTTCAAGAACTCAATAGGGTTTCTTTTATAATTACGGAAATTAATAGTATCTCTGTTGTCTGTGTTCATGACATGATTATTATTACATGGTCGGTCACGCCAGGCATCCACTTCTTCCCGTAATGACTCTTCTATTCGGTGCATTTCATCAATCCTCTGTTGGTTTTTGTCTACTTTGCTGTCTATTTTATTTAAGTTGCTGTAAACTCCTTCCATCCGTTCCCCCAAGTCTGTTCGTACAGCTGCTACCTCTTTCTGGTTTTCTTCCCGGACTTGATGTATGTCCTGGTCCATCTGGGCACATCTTCTGACTGTTTCTTCCTGACTCTCCTCAATTCTCCTTTTATTCTCTCCTTCGAGATGGTTCATTTTATTGAGTACTTCCTCGCGGACTCCAGAAACATTTTCGTTGGTCTTCTCTAGCTTCTCCGACGTTTCCTCTAATTTGTCATTGATTTCCGTAATCTGCTGCTTTGCTTCTTCTCGGTATTCCATTAATTGGTGTGCCATCTGCAGCTTCATTTCTTCTTTATTTCTCTCATGTTCCTCCTTCAGCTGTTCCCTCAATTCTTCCTTCAATTCTTCGTTTCTTTGCTGAATTTCCTCCATCAATCGTTGTTGTAAAGTTTCATTATTTTTGTTAATGGTTTGTCTCAATTCTTCCTTCTGTTTCTGAAAATTGTCCTCCTGCTTCTTAAAATTTTCGTTTGTTTCTTTCTTCATCTGTTTCAGACTCTCCTCATTCTTGTCGAATTTATTGTTCATCTCCTTCACACTCTCTTCATTCTTGTCAAATTTATTGTTCATCTCCTTCAAACTCTCTTCATTCTTGTCGAATTTTTGGTTAATTTGTTTTATCAAACTTTCATTATTTCGTCTGCTTTGTTCAGCCATAGCTTCCATTATTTGTTGCCAATTCGGTTCTCCTCCACCTTCTCTCTTGTCACCCGCCTGTAGTTCCATTTCTTCGTCTTGGGTTGTTTCTGTTGTGGTTATTGCTGTCTCCACTTCTTCAATCGGTGTTCCTTCCTCTTCTCCCCCTCTGTTTTCTTCCATCTCCTTCTCCTTCGCCAATTTTTTCGATAAACCTCTTGTGTGCATCCTGATTTCCTTTCGTGACTGCCGCTAGAACTTCGTATCTTCCTTTTTCAAGCTCCACCGGTTGGTCGCCAATTTATAATATATAAATGGTGAATAATTCGTCGAGTGGTGCACTTGTCAAAATCGTTTAAATTAGTTTTTATTTCATTTGTTGAACATTTTTATGGAGAGTCCTGAAAGATTTTATATCACCCATATACCATGATGTTTCTTTAATAATTCTAGAAACACTATTTATAGACACACCGCACGCCTGAGCTACCCGTTCCTGTAACTTTCTTTCTGATATATCCTTATCTTCCGATTTAATACACTTGTAGGCCTACACGTTATAAATTATTTTCCGACTCTGACTATGTAGGCCTATAACTTTCCTTTGCACTGAAGTCGACAGGCGACCCAGATTGACCCATTTCACTCTCCAAACCGGAAAATATAGCAATAAAGTAAACTCTATGCTTTTGATGAAAACCGGTGTTTTTGAAAAGTACGAAGACAATTACATATCATGAGAACAGTTTATTCGTTTCTGGTAAGCTTACCTACGTTGTATTTTAGTTTATCTTATTACTACAGCTTTACTATTTGTACATTCGTTGATTACACAATTTTTACCATATTTTCAGTAGGTTCTAACCCCCAAAACCCTCCTGGGTGCGCCACTGCCCAAATGTATGGGTTATACATTTTCCTGTGAATCGTTCGCTTAATTTTGTATGTCCTCGCAATTTTGCCGTTCACACCCAAACGATCGAGAACTAATGGTCCAAAATTAAGCGTGATGTACGGAGAAGAGTCGGGAGAATGTCTGTTAGTACATTTCAGACGTATTTGATTGAATATATTTGAAGAGAAATGTTTTTCTGTAGGAGAATTGTTTAATGATTTTTTAGCGGCTATTCATTATTTTTACACGCAATTTTTAAATTGAATATACAGTAATTTGTAGTTAATAAATTTAGCTAACGTACAAGTGAGTTAGACAAAATCTAAAAAATAAATAAAATTAAAAGATATGTAAAGATATTAACATAGATGTGGAAAACGACAAGGCCTTACTGACCGCTTTTAGTAACTGAAGAAATTGTTGAAATAAGTATCAGCATTTCTCGATTTATCAGCGGCCGTGAGCATTCTCTGTAAGAAAATGCCTCTCAAGCCACTGGATGTAGCCACTATTTTTATAATCCGTGGAGAAACCACAAGCCTATATAACAATAGACATGTCAATGAACAGTATCATAAAATAACCTTTTCCTGGTCTTACAAAAAGTGCAGGTATCCGATGACTTCTAGTACCCTCAACCCGAAACATTTTAATATCGTCTCTCTCTCTCTGTCTGTCTGTCTGTCTCTCTCTCTCTCTCTCTCTCTCTCTCTCTCTCTCTCTCTCTCTCTCTCTCTCCCTCTCTCTCCCTGCCTGCTTCTCGCAGCATCTTGCTTTATTTCTAATACAAATAGAACTAATATTATGGAAATGTTAATATAAAATTTTATGCTATCTCACAACCCTCTGTCTCCCATCTCTCCATCTATCTCTAACACAAGAAGTAATTATTATTATGTACATATATGCAGAGTTGTGATCGCTCTCCTCCCTTCTCCCCCCCCCTCTCTCTCTCTCTCTCTCTCTCTCTCTCTCTCTCTCTCTCTCTCTCTCTCTCTCTCTATCTGTCTATCTATTTATCAATCTCAATCCCAAACAGAACTATAGAAAATTAAGAACTACAGAACTATAAACTATAGTTATAACATTTTGTTACCCATAAAATTGATACAAATAAATGTTTTATAGCATTACTTCAAAATACTGTATGCATAATAATGAACACTGACCAAAAATATAACTGATTATATTTTTTATATTATGAGTATAAGTTCATAACGTTTGGTATTACATTTATTATTTTTGACTGCCAATATGCATAAGAAATTTCCCTAGTAAATGAGATCAAAGTTACGTTATCACCCGGTATCAATGCATGTGAGAAAATATTAACATGCCCGTTAATTCCGTTAGTTAATCCGACGACAAGTGGTCAATCTTTACATAATTCGAAAGGCCAGTACCCTACTTTGGCATGCTTCGTAAAACACAATAATTATATTATCACGGTTAGTAGAATTGGATAGTGAAGTTTAAGAATTGTTGATAAATATTTGACAGTTTATAAATATTTAGTTAAAATTATGATGTAAAGTTGGCGCGTGAACAACGGAAAAGAATAATGGTCATTCGCCTGCAGTTAGTCACTCTTTCATACAAACAAATAAGCGTCAACGTAAACTGTGCAATACCCGGGGTTGAAATCTGGCAACGTCGCTGGAAGCAAAAACCGCTACAATTTGAAAAAAGTATACATTTCAGACGCTTCATTGTCGGGTAACTGAAAAGACGCCCTACTGTCGTAATTATAAAAAGATGCCATAATGACAGCGTTTTGTACAACAAAAATTATTTTCTTGTATTAAGAGTATATTGAAATATAAAACGCAAAACACAAATAACATAATCACAAGAACGTAATGTTATAATAAAATTTCAATATACTCGTCGTTTTCGAGTAGACGCCAAAACGTATACATTTTGAAAAGACGCCAAAATGTTAGAAAAATGTATATATATATATATTATAATATATAAAACTCCCTTATCGCCCGTGTTATTTGGCCACACGTTGGATGCGTCAATTTATAATATATAAATGATGAGGTCGCGATTGTTCATTCGTGTACCTCTGTAAAATATAACAGTGTGTCTGAGTGTGAAAGTGTCTGTGTATCTTACCACTGCGTCCTCGCACGGCGATGTACTTCACGATATTTGGGCCCGTAGCGAACGTACTGGGGGACCAGGTATCGTGGTTCCCGATCTGAGGTTCAAACGTAGTGGATAATCTCCGGGTGGCGCCAAATTGTTTATATAAAACAATTAAAATGGTTTGCTTATCAATGTTCTATTTGAACGAGGCGACGAATTCAATCTGTCCCGCCTTTTCTCGATTTTGTGTCAATCGAGATAGCAGTTGTAGGATTCGCTACCTGAGCGCTAGACGTCGCCTTGAAAACCTTCGCTGTACATTATATTTTTAAACATACACTTTCCTAATAGAAATAAGACACAATTTAACACACACAGTATAAATTTATTAATAATCGGAAGTTAATATTTCATAAACACAAGTTGTAAATAGTTTGTTCATATATAATTCTGCTCCGGATAATTCTTTATAAGACTCTTACTCAAGGTTAAACGATCGACTTTTGAATACAGATAAACAGTAATGGCGTTCTATCTCGCCAATCAACAAATATTTCTGTCGATGTTTGTGAGTTGTTTGGATCACTTTAAAAGGTTCAGATGCAGTTACAACATTAAAAATACACAACCTTACAATGTTTTTTCCTTATGTAGGATAATGTGTAGTGGTAATTGTTTTGTTTAAGTGTCATACAAGATGTTTATAATTCGTACATAAATATGAGGTTAGTTCTATAGTTAACAAATTTTCAGTGATATTATTTTATGGATCAATCCTTGTAAGAGAATAAAAATGATTTAGTGGTATTCAACATATATTGAGAAATGGTTAAAGTGCGTTTATTTTTTGGAAGCTGAAATAAATTAACTGATACTTAACAATCTTGCAGTACTGTATTATTCGGGATGTTAAGAAAGAAAGATTATGGCATCAGCATGGTTCAGCTTTCTTTATTCAGTCTTCGGCATCTGGTTCAAAGTTAGTTTGTACATATCTTGATATTTCATTTGGATTTACATATCTTCTCCCTCTGGAAATGGCCTTCTGCATACATTAGTCTTCTGTACTCTCAATTTCTGCACTTTGGTCTACTTCCAATATGTTTTAAACATTAAAAAGTGTTGTACAGACAATTCGCATCTGTCTTGCGATAGCGTCACTTTTTCAGTCATCAAATTTAACGGTAATTAGCTTGTTACTCGACTGTTTCCATGGTAACGTAATTATTCTCCTTGGTTGATCTCAAAATAAACACATTGTTATCAATTTTCGAATTTCTTTCAGATCTTCCCATATCTTCGGACTTTCTTCCTCCTCTTATCTTCCTTCGGGGTTATTATCTAAATGCACTATCATTTATATTTTCTCACAAAGATTATTTTGGTACCCCACAATATTGGGTTTTATCAATTTTTCTAAGTTCAAAATTAATTCCATATTTACTAATTACATATCTTTATTTATATACTTCCTTAATTTAATATCTGGTTTTTAATAACAACTACTATTTATCCTTGGTGAATTATTCACTTGGGATTTGTCCATTACATGGTGATTTTTGTACAATCAGCAATTGTTTATGTTTGACAGTTAGGCCTGTTTCACATTTAAGTAGCCATTACTGGATTTTTGTGGCTTAATACACAACATATTTCATTTAGTCCCAAATTGTTATTTTGCATTTGTAATTATGTTTAATGTATCTGGATGTGTTTTAATTAGTAACAACTGTGTTATTCAACCTTACTTGCTAATTATTTGCTATTCATTTCCAATATAAAATAAAACATCTAGGCCTATGGTCTGTATAACTCTTACAGCCATATCCATTTCATAACTAACAGTTTATATAATTCATTATTTCTTATTTGTTGTTCTGGTGCTAAATAATCTCACCTCTATTAAACTTTTTCCCTTAAACTCCCCTTATAACATGGGTATTGAATTAATGTTGCTACAAACTTATTTTCTAATTCTTTTTCTCTCCCTTCCATATTAACACCATCTAATTACTTTTCCTAGTGAAACACACCTTTAAACTTTTACAATACATTTTCAAGTTATAACAATATTATTTACTAGTCATTACAGTGAATATTACTACTCAGTGTTCATTATTCACCGATTAAATGTTCTATTCCAAATACTATTCATTGCCACTTGTTAAATGTTATTGTTCACTCTTAAAATTAAAACATAAGTAATTTTACTAAGTCTTTACCTTAGACTACCCTCCTCTTACTATTTATATTATGGATAATATTTGCATTTATTGTTCACTAGCACTTTCTTAAATTATTTAGTGTTTCTTTTAGTATCATATCACTCTAGTACAAATCACTTTCACTACTTCAACTTCCATTTATTTCTCATCATTTTATTCTCTTTCTCTACACACTATCTCTATAACATTATTAATATTGTGTCTTTCTTAGTTAATAAATTACATATATCCCTAACTCTTTTGGTTAGTGTATTTTTATACATTGTTTCATATTACTGACGGTTCATTAAGGTCATTTTATCAATACTAACATTCATTAATAGATTTGGTTCTTAACCGAATTTCATTGTCTTTATTATTTTGGGTTACACTATTTCTCCCTTCTCTATTTTTCATTACTTGTCTAGTTTTCTTGATGCGTTTCATCTCGTCTTCTTCCTTCTGGGTTTGTTCTCTCTTGGTCTTCATTCTTCTTCTCCTTCGTTCGTCTTATTTTCTCGATTTTGATTTCTTCACTGGTTTCTTAACTGGCCAATCTCTGGGGTAGGGTCAATGTCGTTTGTCTGTCAGTCTATTATTTTAGTTTCTTTTATTAATCACTTTCACTTTATTACACCTCCTCCTTCCATGATAATTACCTTTTATTTATTTTTTACTATCCACATAATCTATTTATTCAAACATAATATCATTTAGCATTTTTTATACATACTTATTGTTATCAAAATCTATCTGAATTTGGTGATGTTATATAATATATATATATATAGTAACGAATCTTTGTACATAAATTTAGGCATGTCGTGTCCCAAGTCCAGGGACAAAATTATGTATCAATACAACATTGCAAATATAATATAATTTAAATTTGTGATGCTCCATGTTCGAAGCGACAATTTATGTAGCAATAAATATAATTTAAGTTGGGTTTCAGGTGTATCTGTAATAAGAACTCTATGTAACTTGTAACGGTATTTCAAATTTATTTGATATTAATAAAATCGTGCACATGGCACTTACTTCGACTTAAAACATTCGTTATTATTTTGTTACTATGCCGTAAGGCTTATGCTATATACATCCTTACTGACTAAATATGCTATTCTACTAATTATTGTATTAAAGAAAAATCTCATTTCCAGACTACTCAGTCAATTAGTGTGTTTCAAAACATCAATATTTAAATATCTTCTTATATATTGTAATGTAACTCAAAAATATCAATAGTTACTGAATTGCCTCGCTCTTCTCCTCTTGTCCAGTGTCGACTCTGTCTCTGACCAGTATCGTATCGCTCTCTGGAACTTCTCCTTGTGCTGTTTCGGACGTCAGTTGATCTTCTTATGTAATTTTGTTACTACTTAAAAATTGTTTGTTTTACAATCCAGTTACATAACCGTATGTAACTGGAAGGATGAAACTATTTACAAAAATTTTAATTCTGTGCGGACGGGCAGAAGCTCCCGCTGCACTGTGGGTGATTTAAGAAAGAGAGAGAACAACTGTAGCGTGTGTGTCCTATTTATACCCATGTCTTGGTCAACACCTGCAGTTGTACGAAATCGACATGTCAGAAACTGTCTCTGGGTTCAGTTCCCCCACTCCTTGTCAATTTTGCTATTTCTTATATTTCTGCGAATTGCAGAGTCCTGTAAGTATACTCTTATACTCATCTTATAACTATTTTCACTACACATGTTCACTGTAATTTTGGACATTGCAACTTAACCCTTTCGATTTGTACACAGTTATTTCACTACTACACTCGTACGGTGTGTCACTTTCACGTGGTTTTTGTACACAGTATTTAGTAAATTTTATTACATTTTATTGTGTTTTTGGAATTTACTCCTTAATTATAGTTTATGAATAATTACGGATAAATAGTAATTATGCAATTATTCATCTTGGGATGGTAAACTCGCCTGCATAGACCTGCGTTCATACACACTAGCAAAATACTGGTGTACACACTTTCAGTTACATTTGTGTGTGTGTGCACGTCGATTCAGGTCGAAACACCTGTTCATATTTTTGTCTGGTGCCAAGCTTGCAATCCCTGACATGCTTATTTCTAATACATTATTAATTATTTACAGTTTATTAGGTATATTTAAATTTTTATATTCAATGTTCAGTACATCACTTATTTGTACTGTCGCATTATCCCTCTGCTTGGTAATAATAAAAAAAAATTTAATAAATTTATTTATTAAAATTTTTTTTTTTTTATTATTATTATTACACTTGAAAAAAAAAATGTAACAAATAATAAAGAATAATATTCGTCATTTCACCCTTAATTGGAGTGTATACAAATGTCTTACCTCCCCTCTTCACACGCTCACTACTCGTGACCTTGTAGTAGGGTGGCTTTAACAAACAGCTGATCTGACTGGTTTCATTGACCTCGTTGTTTTTATGTGTAGAACTTCCTAAATGACGTTGCGTGGAATTTACCAATTTCTTTCTTCTGTATCTCATCATATACGATGAAAGTGTGTTGTCCTACTCGCTGTCTTAACGTATAGGGTCCATTATAAAGTCTGAAGAATTTCTTCGCCGTATTATCACTTCGTTTTCCCACTGGATTGGCTTTGAGTAGTACACTTTCTCCCACGTTGAATTGTTATAGCTTGTGAGTTAGATTAAATCTCTCTACTCTCTTGTTACCTCTTTCTATTATCCGTTGCTTTGCGTATTCAATTTTCACACTTATTGGTACAGGTACATTCTGGTTATTAGGTTTGTTTATATACTTGGTCCAAAATCTGTTTGGCTTCTTGTCTTCTTCCAATTCCATTGGAGTATATCCTGTTGCTTCACTATAATTTTTGTTGATGGCTTTTTCAAGAAATGATAAATATTCTGACCATTTATTGTGTTGATCATGGCAGTATATTAGTAAATATTTACCTAATTCTTTGTTAACTCTCTCAGCAAGGTTTCCTTGAGGATGTCTTATGGAAGTGAGTACAGGTTGTATTCCATTTTCCCTTAACGTCCTCTCTCATTTTTCACTCTGGAATTGTACACCTTGATCACTGAGTACCTTCTTCATTTTTCCATATGACGGAATATATTTCTGCAGTAGTATCTTTAGAACAACTTTAGTTGTGGGTCGCATAATTGGGTACAGTCGGACTGCCTTGGAAAACACATCGATACATACCAATATGTGCTTCACACCTCGACTTGATCGTGGTAGTGGTCCCAGAAAATCCACTGCAATTAGCTCTCCCTTGTCTCCTTCTGGATGCTCTGCATTTCTACGTATGTGTGTAAATTCGGTCCTTAATTTTAGATTATCTTACTCATACATTCTTACCTTCGCTTCTAATCTTCCTTAACTCTTTTCTTAACATGACATTACTTTATCTTTCTTAACTTTTCTTATATTACTTATACAATACATTAACATTCATTACCTTTTATTACATTTCTTTAACATTACCTTTCTGATCGCTATTACTTTCCTGAAATACACGTCCGTAACAGAATACTCTTTTAGCTTTGTAGTGTGTTGCATGATCGGTTACAGAGGAACTGTCTTGGAAAACAAAGATATTTTTCTCGAAGTCTTTAATCCTAAGTAGTCTCTGTCCTTTTGACTTTTCACTCTCGCTTTCTTCTGTGTCCGTGTATCTCCATTAAGTGTTCGCTTGATCAGCCGTTCTAACAATTATGGCATTGATTGATCATCTCTAATCCTTTCTTTTTACCAATAACAACAATAACACCTTTTACCATTACTTTCTTAAATATTTCACTACACTATCATTCCTTACCATGAATAATACATTTCTTAATTAACCCTTTAAAATAATATTCCTTATTTCTTTTCACTAATATTTCTTTTTATTTTTTATTTGCAATCATAACCTTAATAAATAACATTTCTTAATTATACTCTCTCATCTAATTATTAATAATTAATAGTAATATTATTTTTCTCATTTAAAACTAATTATTTATTTTCGGGTATTGAGTTCTGAGTTGCCGTGTCGTTAGATCTGACACCCCTCTTATTATAACAATTATTTGTTGTACACAGGAAATTCATTGTGCTCACCGTGTAGACAACGTTCGCATTCCATTGTATCGCTGCCTCGTTATTGTGCGTACTTACCGTGTGAACGTTTGTTTTGATCATATAAGTCACCTGTTCATCGCTGCATTGAATTGTTGCTGCCTGTATCGCGTGATCTACTTGTTTATAGGGTGAAAACTTTATTCTCCCTCTCTTTCTCTCGTAACGGTCGCATTCCATCGCAACAGTTTACTCGTGGCCCATATAAACAGTTGAACCTATTTTCGTGCGTCTTTTATGATAATATTCATCGTAATTACTATAATTATAGTTATAATTATCGTTAACTTTATATTTCTCGTACTTATACCTACCGTCATATTTACAACAATTTTGTGTAGTGTTTCATCTAGATAATTTACTACGTTTCTTGTTAGGCCTACAGTGATATTTATCTCCGTAAGTGTGGTGTCTTAAGTGTTTCACATGTGTCATCTTGTGTGACTTACTATTGTGTGTGTGTCTCACACTTGGGATATCACTATTAATAAGGTACGTTTTATTAACCTTTATTTGCTTCTCTTCCTTAATGTTAATTACTTTTTTATATTTATCGTTAGTAATCACAAACGTATTTTCAACTAGTATGAATTCTTTGCATATTATCTCCGTTTGTTTATTAATTATTTCACAAACATTTTTTGTGATCGTGTCAATGCGTAAATTTGTATCAACAATTTTTTTTGTTAACTGTGCATTACCGTCAATTATACTTTGTTTTATTTCTATGTTGTCTTGTTTCAACTGGAGATTATCAATTTTTAACTCTTCTAGACTCTCCGAATTTTTATGGTGTCTTGTCTAAAATTTTCAGTTTGTTCTTCTAATTGTTTCTTATTAGATTCTTTTAATTCGTCTATTTTAACATCTATAATTTCCGTTTGTTTTGTGCTTATTTCGTCTATCCAGGCACGCATCATCGTTTGAAACGCAACTACGTCCAAATTTCCTGGAGTCGTCATGTTGAAGTATTATTAAAATATTTATTTAGTAGTAATTCTTTAACAATTATTATTGATAACCGTTCCCTACTGATTTATTTATTTCTTTATTTTTATTAATAGTTATTATTAATACTCATTACAGTTACACCTGTTACATAGACAAACAATATTATTTGTGGGCCCCAGCTGTGTTATTACACAACAATTAACATTACATTCAGTTACTGTTTAATATAAATAATTATTACATATAATACATTTTTATTTAACACACTCTTATATTTTAGAGCAACCATTTGGCTACATAAAAAAATTTTAATAGTTAAATGGTGGGGATCGGGCCATATGTTCATGGGTGACAAATAAATGTAACGCTACAACTGCAAATATAAATTTATTTGTGTTTGCGGAGCCCCACGATCTTGGACGCCAAATAAATGTAACGAATCTTTGTACATAAATTTAGGCATGTCGTGTCCCAAGTCCAGGGCTACAAAATTATGTATCAATACAACATTGCAAATATAATATAATTTAAATTTGTAATGCTCCACGTTGGAAGCGACAATTTGGAAGTAACAATAAATATAATTTAATTTGGGTTTCAGGTGTATCTGTAATAAGAACTCTATATAACTTGTAACGGTATTTCAAATTTATTTGATATTAATAAAATTGTGCACATGGCACTTACTTCGACTTAAAACATTCGTTATTATTTTGTTACTATGCCGTAAGGCTTATGCTATATACATCCTTACTGACTAAATATGCTATTCTACTAATTATTGTATTAAAGAAAAATCTCATTTCCGGACTACTCGGTCAATTAGTGTGTTTCAAAATATCAATATTTAAATATCTTCTTATATATTGTAATGTAACTCAAAAATATCAATAGGTACTGAATTGCCTCTTTTGTTTCTCAGTACTGATTTATATCAAACGCTAATTTTTACTTAAATGCTTTGTATTCTTTTCATTTCAATACTAATTTGAGCTCTTGTTTACGTTAATCTTATTTAAATAACATCTATGATTTTAATTCTAATTTACAATAAACATTGGCTCTTACTTTTAAATAGAACAAGAATGTCTTTAATTGTCTTTGCGTTAATTGTTCGATTAAGAGATAAATAAGTTGTTTATCACCTTATTGTCGTCAATCATACTCAATCATTGGATCCATCTGTAATCGTCCTTGAACTTCAGCATCACTTCCTCTTGTCCAGCGTCGTCTCCTCTTGTCCAGCGTCGCTCCTCTAGAGTCCAGCGTCGTTTCTCTCTTGTCCAGCGTCGACTCTCTCTCTGTCCAGCGTCGCCTCGCTCTTCTCCTCTTGTCCAGCATCGACTCTCTGTGTGACCAGTATCGTATCGCTCTCTGGAACTTCTCCTCGTGCTGTTTCGGACGTCAGTTGATCTTCTTATGTGGATCTTCTTATGTAATTTTGTTACTACTTAAAAATTGTTTGTTTTACAATCCAGTTACATAACTGTATGTAACTGGAAGGATGAAACTATTTACAAAAATTTAAATTATTCTGTGCGGACGGGCAGAAGCTCCCGCTGCACTGTGGGTGATTTAAGAAAGAGAGAGAACAACTGTAGCGTGTGTGTCCTATTTATACCCATGTCTTGGTCAACACCTGCAGTTGTACGAAATCGACATGTCAGAAACTGTCTCTGGGTTCAGTTCCCCCACTCCTTGTCAATTTTGCTATTTCTTATATTTCTGCGAATTGCAGAGTCCTGTAAGTATACTCTTATACTCATCTTATAACTATTTTCACTACACATGTTCACTGTAATTTTGGACATTGCAACTTAACCCTTTCGATTTGTACACAGTTATTTCACTACTACACTCGTACGGTGTATCACTTTCACGTGGTTTTTGTACACAGTATTTAGTAAATTTTATTACATTTTATTGTGTTTTTGGATTTTACTCCTTAATTATAGTTTATGAATAATTACGGAAAAACAGTAATTATGCAATTATTCATCTTGGGGTGGTAAACTCGCCTGCATAGACCTGCGTTCATACACACTAGCAAAATACTGGTGTACACACTTTCAGTTACATTTGTGTGTGTGTGCATGTCGATTCAGGTCGAAACACCTGTTCATATTTTTGTCTGAGCCAAGCTTGCAATCCCTGACATGCTTATTTCTAATACATTATTAATTATTTACAGTTTATTAGGTATATTTAAATTTTTATATTCAATGCTCAGTACATCACTTATTTGTACTGTCGCAATATAGATATATATTGCAATGATACAAACTATAACTGCATATATAGGTTAATTGAAATTACTACAACAGAGTCTATATCTGGAGGTAGGAAAAATGTATTAATTAACACATTAAAATTTACTATTGTCTTATTGTGTTATAACATAAAATCATTTATTACTGAATTGTCTTTAAATAAACGAGTCTATTGGTTCGTTTTACAGATAAGTTACTTGTGTGTAGAATTCTGAATGATATGTAGACACCAGGCACTCCTCTTTCGCTGTTCCGCTGTGCATCGTTCGAAGACCACCACGCTGAATATTACGTCTCGCCTATTCACACAACAATTCCTGCTTCTTCAAGTGTTCTCGCAATAATTCAGAATACCACGACAGATATTCTGCCCCTAGACCAGAAATCTTCCACTCTTCATGAAAAAGCACTAAAATAAGATCTATTTAAAATTATTTGAGTTCTATGATGTGGCTATGACTACGATGAACTCGTACCATCTACCAATTACTAAGTCTTATAGCAATTGACTTGTCCTGACACGAAAAACTCGCGACAGTGACAAGACTTTGGAGCGGACTGAACGATGTGTTCTCTGCAACGAACCATCTCAAATAATTTTTAGACCTTCTGATTGGTGGAAAATCTAGCAACGTTATAGATATTCTTAGTGATAGACAGACTTCAGGTTAAAACTCTGTCTGATTCTGCAAAGGCCTGTCTAGATTTAATCTACAAATTTTATTACTCTCTAGGAGATAACGAAATAAAAGAACTGATTTCTTAAAAAAAAAAAAACATAAAAATTAAAGGTTTGGAGAATTGAGTACATGAGAAATGTAGCATACACCAATGAGAACACCCTGTCCAAGTTTCAAAAAGAAATGTCAATTATCAACGAAGTTATTAAATAAAATGTGAATCACACACCAACCCAAATGCACTTACACACAAATATTTCACTTGACATAAAAGAGTATAAAATTATGCATATTTTAACATAACATATGTTCTTTAAACGTATCTTGATTCAAAACTTATGACAACTTTACAACGAAAAGAACAAAATCAATTTATAACATGTCTATGGCCGTCAGAAAATGTGTTACAGCATTATTATCCCTATTATATGAAACTTACATCCTGTTCTGTTGCAATATATATATATATTACAACGATACATAACATAAATTTTATATACTGTAATTTATGTGGCCCCAAGTTCTTTGGGACGCCAAAATTATACAACGATACCTTTTGTATTTTGTAAATAGCCGCTTACGTATCTCTCTTTTAAAAATTCGGTCGATAAATAATTTTTAATTATTATTTAATTATTTAGATTTAATTAGGATTTCTTGTTTAATTAAATTTTAATTTTAATTGATAAATTAATTGTTGTAATCCCCGTTAGTTGAATGTAATTAGCTTTGGAGACCTCTCGAAGTTCATTTGCACTTCCGTAGAACTAGTTCATCTGTGTACTGTAATGTGTAGTTTTGACAAAGTTATTAAATAATTCAAACCTTCACGTACCTTTTGTGTCGTACTGGAAGTTCAGTTGGTGTCAGTTTGTTTGTAAACTGTTAAGTTTTCAAAAAAACAGTATGACTGCACTGTTTGTTATTAAGTGAGCACATTTGATTTTACCTGGGCGCCATATGGAATTTCTGGTTAGTATTCCATAAAAATAATTTATTCGAATAATAAAATAAATAATTTTGATTGAGGTTAAATTATTTGTTGATTAAGTAATTAAAATAATATCATTAATTAATTTCCTTCTTGTCTATTTATTTAATTTTAACTGTTGGCGCTTCACTCGTCCAAATAGCCAACTTGACTGGTTGATTGCTTTGAATTCGCAACTCGTTAATTGAAAAAAAAATTAATCACTGTTTCAATAATTACTGACAATGTTTTTTAGTTAACAATTCATTTGTTTATTGCTCACTATTTGCTTGTTTCAACTTAATACATTCACATGAACAATACTAACGGATTACAAATCATCCAGCTTTAAACTATTCTAACCCAGTGGGTTGGCAATGATAACTCTGATAATAATTGGTTGTTAGTTTACAAATATTTCATACCTCAAGGGTGGTTTCTTTTAAATTACAGGATAAAACACCCATGCCTGGCGTTATGATGCTATTACAAGAATTGAAGTTAATAGGTTAGACACCTTTA
The DNA here is from genome assembly GCA_034769895.1 of Magicicada septendecula. NCBI lineage: Eukaryota > Metazoa > Arthropoda > Insecta > Hemiptera > Cicadidae > Magicicada > Magicicada septendecula. The sequence goes on along the minus strand of CM068368.1, from coordinate 410,573,211 downwards.
ATCATTTAAATCACTTGACGAAAAGTTCGTTTAACCTCAACAAGTTTGAGGTTAACTACGTTAATCCTATTACATGAATTAATATATTCAGAATAGTATAATTCCTCTAAAAAAATAAAGACAGTGCTTAGTACTTATGGTATTATTGTTTTTGCGTTAGTATACAGGTGTATTATTTTTTATACTACTAATATCTTATTCATACACAATGTAAATATATGGCACAGTACTCCCTGTATTATAATCGCATGGATTATTTCTTAATACACTTAACGATCGGGTACACTGATTGTATTTCACTGCACTGTTTACGCGTATGAACGAATATGACTTCTTGAATAATTATTTACTTGGTTAGGTATTGCACCTAACCTCGTTCTTTTAATTCGCACCTCTAGTAAAGATAACACTACTGGTTTCGATGCACTTTAATAGATTTATACTTCTTCACTGTTGATTAATAATTTCTGATGATAATTTTGGTCTGGAGTCTTGTTGTTGCTGATCGAATGGAATTTGACAAAATGTGTGTTGTTTACTCTCACTTCTATATATATTTAATAATATATATAAAACTTTCACATATGAACTTACTATTCGTTGTCACTTTCCCAAACGTTTCAAGGTGATGTACCTCTTCTTCAGTGGGAGTATACTGAATGTCGATTACAGAATAACCGTTACGGAATACTAATTAGTATAATTAGTAATAATTAGTATTCCGTAACGGTTATTCTGTAATCGACATTCAGTATACTCCCACTGAAGAAGAGGTACATCACCTTGAAACGTTTGGGAAAGTGACAACGAATAGTAAGTTCATATGTGAAAGTTTTATATATATTATTAAATTAATAAGTGAACGAAGAGGATGAATCAACAAGATAATCTGTATATATAGTCTGTTTAGATCGACGCTAGGCTTCGCTGACTGATTTCTAAGGTAATTCCTGATTGGTTGAAAATGATGTCATGATGAGGTCATTCTATTTTTAGCCTTTACGTAATTGTATTCAAAGCGTGGTTTTCGTTATTCTTATTATTACTTGTATTTATCCAAAATTCACAAAATGTATTACATTTATGTTTCTATCTCAGTTATTTTAAGTACAAATTACGTTTTATAAATCGCATTGTATAGCTCGTTTCTTTCTTGTTATTTTGATATGACTTGATGCCAGTTTGGTTACATCTTTCATTCATAAATTCTATTTTAATAATAGCCTACTCTAAATAATGCATTGTTTTTAATCGTCTTCTGCTAAACGTTGCAGATCCGATTTTAACATTTTTTAATATTTATTCAACTCACCTTACTTTCTATTCTGAACATAATTATTTTATTGAAAAGGAACATATTATTATTTATAATTGCTGTATCCAGCTGAACATTTATTAATCATTATTACACATTTGTTGATTATTATTAATAGACTTCCTTATTTCACTATTCTTTTTTCAACATTTTTCTTATTTACTATACTTATAAGATTTCACATGGTATGGTGAATAATACCTCTTTCATAATTCTTATTACTATATTTTCCTGTGCTTTGTAAGGTTTCTACATGATTTTGATTTTCATGATTTGTTTGGGTCATCATTGGTTTGTTATTATTTCAATGTTCTCTTTATTATAGACTTCACATAAGTTGTGTGTCTTTACTTTGAGTTTTTATTATATTAGTTATTGCTCATTGAGTAATTTCAATTCATCTTAAGCCATTCTTTTGGTCTACATATTTCATTATACGGTTTTGTTCCTTGACTGATTACATCTTTTTACATATTTTATATCCTTATAACATTATCTAAATACATTTAATTGTTACATTGATGGTGACATTTAGATCATATCATTATTATAACATATACAATTTGTTCTCTTATTACCTTCCATAGCTCATGATTTACAATAATATATTTCTTCATGTTTGTCATTCAAATTAATACTTTTCCATAATTCAGCTGATGTGCTGTTTATAATAATAATAATACATGTTATAAATATTGGTTCTGTCATCTTTTATTTTACTTATGCTATTTGACTTGGTTTATTAAAGGTTTGTTAGGCTCACTTAAACAGTTTTTGGGGCCTAGTTTTGTAAATTCGTCTCCGTCAAATTGTCTGTTTATGTTGTAGTGTCATTTTGTGCTGATAGTAGATTTACTACTGTTCACTTGAAGGTCTTAACTCCTTTCATTCTTTAATGGTTTATGATTTTAATGCTATTATATTCTTCCTTGTTACTTATACTTGGTTCTTACTCATAATTATTTTGTTATTCACTCTTCTTGTGGTTTGAAGAATATAGAACGTTTTGTGACGTTACAATATACAAGTTGTAAATAATTATAACAATACCAGGTGTAACTATAATAAGAGTAGTAAATTTATGAGTAGTTAAAATTTCATGTTTATTGTTTTAACAAGCATTATAAATAATAAAACATTTTTAATAATCTCCGATCAAGATATCACTCATTATTAAGTTCATCTCTTAAGCTATATGGTGTTACACACATTTAAAACACTCTTACCTCTAGACATGTTAATAATTTTAATCTAAACATTTATTCAAATTGATTTAAAAAAAAATAAAATTTAAATGTAATTAAGTTTTATTTTAATTGAATTCATTTAACTCAGATCTGACCTCAGCATGCTCAGTCTATACTAATGTTTCTTTTTTCTTTTTAAAATAATTTAAAATTATATTGTTTACTCTTAGACTGGCATTTGTTTCGTATTCAAAATTTAAATTATTCTTTTCTACAAAATGTAAATATCAAATCATTTAAATTATTTTACTTTGATAAAAAGTATACTATCTCAAAATTAAACTCTCTTTTTTTTCTTCTATATTTATATATGTCTATATCACTCATTCTTACGACTAAAACATTTAAATAAGACTCTGTTACATTCTTTCTAATTATAAACTTTTTTGTTTTAATTCATTGTCTCTTTATATAGTCTTTATGAGCTCTTTAAAAAAAATCATTTATAAATGCATTATGCATGTCACCTCGAGTTTTGATGACCTTACGACTTATTGATGGGGTCCAGCGTTGTCCAGAGTTGGGTTTCCGTTACTCCTGGCTTGGCGTGGTCCTGGATATGTCCAGAGTCCAGCGTCATTCTCCATCAGGGTGTGGTCCGTCCCAGAGAATTACTATCTGCTGCGAGGTGGATCTCGTTAGGCTGTTAGGTGTCTAAAAAGCATCTCCTAACGTCTAGCATCTCGCGTCGCTCTTTCTAGCTTCTCTGTTGATACTCTTGTTGACCTAAACGGTCCTGGTACTCTATGTTTCCCGAAATAGTGTAAACATAAGTACTGAACGTCTTTATTCGTTAGTAGACGAGACTTATAATAAAATAAAACTGTTCTGCCGACGGACAGCATGTCCGACTGCAACTGTGTTTTGAAAAGAAGTGAAGGGTTTCCAGTCGAACCCTTAATTTATACCCTCTCGAGATTCTGCACCTGTTGGTTCCGAAATTATCCTGTCAAGACCTGCAGATCACATGATAGCCCCCATTCCCGAACCTTTTCATATATTTGCAATTTTTTGCAAATGGCAATGTTTTGTGCGGAATTCAGATAGCACAAATCATAGATAATTTGATTAAGCACTCACTGTATTAATTTGAGCGTCTTAGTATAATTTGCCTATTTTTGGCACATTTATTTCGCACTGACTTTGCGTAGTGTGTCCTATTAACGTCATTTTCTTACTGTGGATACCTATAAAATTTACACACACTTTGGTGCCTTTTGTTTGTTTATACACTAATTAGTTTTCACACAGTGAATTAAAATAATTATTTTAGTAATTAATTGGGGAGGGTAGCTGATATTCCTGTCTGTACATGCATCACTAACACACACAAGATACACGCGTAACACACATACAATCGAGCAGGTGTTCTTTGCCTGTAGGAACAGGATAATTTCTCCCCTAGTATACCAATGAAACATTTTTACAATCCCAGACCTGTCCATTTACCCCAAACTTATAATAATTTTACAAATTTTATATTTATTTAAATCAGTGCTCAATACAGCATATGGCTGTATCGTTGCATTATTCCTCTGCTTGAAAAAAAATTTTAAATATTTATTTATTAAATTTTTTGTCTATTTGTTCTAGACAAATAAAAATAATATTATACTAGCTCAACCTTAGTTTATATCAGTTGACACATAATAATGAGTAGGTCAGTATAACGCTCGCCTGTGGTGGTATGCAATATATTCACCCCCCCCATTATAACAGCTGAGTGGTGCATTGACCTTGGACAGGCGCAGTGGCCTTGTTCTTCTCTCTCTCTCTTCTTGCTATTCATACGTAGAATTTCTTGAATGACGTCGCATGATATTTGCTGATGTCCTTTTCTTTGCTCTCGTCGTATACGATGAACATGTGTCAACTAATAAGGTCCGTTCTACAACCGAAAGAATTTCTTCGCTGTGTTGTCAATGCGTTTTCCAACGGGATTAGCTTTCAACAGAATTTGTTCTCCTACATCGAATCGTAATATGTGTTCTATTGAACTTTTCTCTCCTCTTGTTACCTTGTTCAATGATGCGTTGTTTAGCGTAGTCCACCTTTACACTTAATGGAATAGGTACATTTTGATTCTCTGGCTTGCTTACATATTTGGTCCAGAATCGAATAGATTTTTTATCTTCATCTAGCTCGATTGGCGTATAACTTCTTGCTTCACTATAATTTTCATTTATTGCTTTTTCAAAGAAAGGTAAATATTCTGCCCATTTGTTGTGTTGGTCATGACAGTAGATTCGTAGATATTTACCTAACTCTTTATTTACTCTTTCCGCGAGATTTCCCTGTGGGTGTCGTACTGATGTGAGTACAGGTTGGATTCCATTTTCACGAAGAGTCTTCTCCCATACATCGCTTTGGAACTGCACTCCTTGTTCGCTAAGTACCTTTTTCATTTTACAATATGCAGGAATGTATTTCTGCAAGAGTATTGTCAAAACAACTTTAGTTGTGGGTCGCATAATTGGATACAGATGGACGGCTGTGGAAAACACATCAATACAAACAAGTATGTGTTTCACTCCATGACTTGATCTTGGAAGTGGTCCCAAAAAACCCACTACAATTAGCTCTCCTTTCTGGTCCTTCTGGATACTCTGCATTTCCACATAGGTATGTAGGTTCGGTCCTTTTGCTGTTTGACACTCATGACATTTCTTACTTTTGTTTTTAATCTTCCTGAACATATTGTTGATGGTGAAATCTTCACGTAGGCTTAAGTAACATTTAAGTGCAGCAGCATGTGCTAAACTTTCGTGTGTTGGTCGAATCAATTTATGCAACATATCATTTGTTAATACTACCTTCCAATCTTGCCTCATTAGTTTATATAAGACTCCATTTTGTACCTTGCCTGGTAGCTGACCTCGTAGCTTAAATCCTCTCGTAGCATCATCTAAGTCTTGTTGTTGACCTAGATTCTTCAGCATGTGTTTAACATCATTATCAGCAGTAAATTTAATAGGTAACAGTTGTAACTCATTATGGTTATTCTCGTAGACCTCTTTACACTCTTCTGTGACGTATCTACTTAAAGTATCGGCTATAAAATTATCTTTCCCTTTACAATATTTTATAGTAAAGGAATACTCACCGATTGCTAGGATCCAGCGTAATAATCGAGCGTTGGTTACTTTACATTTTAATAGAAATTATAACGCTTGATGGTCCGTATGTATTTCAAAACGCGTTCCGTAAATATAATATCAAAACTGTTTCAGGGTGTATACTATAGCAAGTATCTCCTTCTCAGATGTAGAGTACTGCTTCTCTGCCCCTTTGAATACTCTACTGGCATATGCAATGACACGGTGTTCTCCTGTAGCATCTTGTTGATACAGTACACTTCCACACGCATAGTCGCTAGCGTCTGCGTAGATAATGAATCTTCCATCTTGCTGTGAATGATGCAGCATTATGTTTTCAATGAATAACTTCATGATTTGGTCGAAGGGATCTTGATGTTTCTTCTCCCACTTCCATTTGTGATTTTTCTTTCTTAACTCCAGCAACGGTTGTGTTCTTTCTGCATATTGTTGTGAGAATCTTCTATAGTATCCTGTGAGTCCCAAAAATGCTCGTAACCCTTTAATGTTCTTAGGTGTAGGGAAATCAGTAATACTGGATATTTTTATGGGATCGGGTTGAATACCTGAGGATGAAATAATATGAGTTAGGAATTGGATTGAGGATTTTATGAATTCGCACTTGTCTAGGTTAAGGGATATATGGGCTTCTCTAACCTTGTGGAATATAGTGTTAAGATGTTCAATGTGTTCGTCAAGTGTTTTTGATACTACCAGGATATCATCCACGAACACTATGGTGTAAGGCTCCACTTCTGGTCCTAATGCTTTCTCCAGACATTTTACAATCGCAGCCAAACTCGTGCTCAAACCAAAGGGAACTACCTTGTGTTGGTAGCATTTATTTTTGTATAGGAAGGCAGTGTATTTTCTATCTTCTCTTCAAATTGGAATTTGCCAAAAACTCGACCGTAAATCCAACTTAGTCAAATAACATGCTCCTTCACACTTTGCAAATAACTCATCCATAATCGAATTCACGTAGAATGACGCTATTCAAACTCCTCATGTCCAGGCATAAATGTACTTCTCCACTCTTCTTCTTTACTACAACTAGAGGATTAAGAAAGTTGCTGTTCGACCCCTCAATGATCTTATTTTCTATCATCCATCGTATTTCCAGTTCAACTTGTCCCTCATACTTCATGGGTATTGGATACGTTCGTCTGACAAATTTTGTAGGGTCTGATACCATAATAGCGTGTTCGTAGACTGTGGTCTGCATCGGTATATCGCTGAATACTTCATTATACTCTTCTATTAATTTAAATAACTTCGTTTCTTCCTGAGATGACAATCCTTCTTCGGCTGTATTAGCATGCTGAGTAGGTGCTTGGATACGACAATAGGTTTTTCACTTACCTCACAATTTTCTTCATTTTCATTCATAATTAATTCATATAGAACATCCTTATAATTACATACAATCTTATTGTTATTAATATCAATCCTTGCACGTAAAGTATTTAATAAATCTATTCCAATAATTCCATCATAAGGCCTATATAAGTTTACTCATTATGATCATAGGATATGTTATTTCTAAGTCCTTACAATTTAAAGTTACGTAAGCTTGCTGTCTAACCTTTTCTCTCTTATTCATGGCTGTAATAACATTTATATTATTGACAAGTAAAATAGCCGTTTGTTTAAAATATTTTTATTTTGTTGTACCCACTTATTGTTTAGTACAGTTAATTGGCTACCTGTATCGATTAACATTTTAATTCTACATCCATTAATTCGTACATTAATTATAGGACAATTTATTTCTTGTTGATTTGGTGTCACCTCCCTGTCGGTGTCTAATAACTCATTTCTCACGTCGCATGGATATATATTGTTTATTGTGTAGCCGCACGTCCTGTTTCTCCGTCATTGTTTTGTGTCACGGGAACAGGATGGTTGAACATGCCCCTGTTGCTGTTTCACTTTTACTTCCTCATCTGCGCTCTCTCTCCCTTGATCTGCATTGTGAATACGGTGCGGTCATATGGTTTACTAAACTTTTTCTTCCAATTTGTATCGCGCACTTTTCACTCAGCGTGTTGTTCCTTCTGTATGTCGCGTGCATTATTCACAGCTGTGTTTTGCTTTACATTGTGCGTTGGCAGCGTATAATTTCGCTTATAATTATCACGGTTTTGCATATCATCACGTTCTCGTGCTTTATCACTATGGTCGTAACTAGCGTGATAATTAATGCGTGTTTGTTGATTGTGTGGTGAAGTGTTACTCTTGTTAATATTTTGTGATTGAGTGACAAGTATTAAGAATTGTTCGATCGTTTTGACACCCTGCTTATGTACAGCTAACTGAATATCTCTATGGAAATGGTAAGACAACTTAGACACTATCTCATACTCAGAAAATTTTGGTTTTAAATGTTTTATGCATTCAGTCTGGGCTATAGTGTACTGCTCAATACTCTGGCATCCATGCGGATTATATTTACCATACCCCAATTGGTCACGTATTTGCCTTTGAGTGTGGATATTCCAGTACCTATTTTCGATTGCTGATACGTGGTTATATTGTCTCGAATTATGGAGTACCATTGACTTGCAGAATCTCATAAATGACGGGTGACAAAACTCACTTTCTCCTCGTCGTCACTCACACTTCCAATTTTTTCACTTTCTCTCTCGATATTTGCCAAACTTCCATGCTATTTTCCCCTTTGTTACCTGCAAAGGTTATCTTACTTCTTTCTTCTATGGGTGCAGTGAACATCATTGTCTGCACCGGTCATTTCTTTATCTCCATTCTCAGACGTTCTACTTCTCCATGTAGATCTTCCTTAAGTGTGTTCATTTCACCTGAGTAGTCCTTGGTGGATTTTGCAGACTCTACTACAGCAGTTTCCAACGTCGTCATTCGGGCTTCTATTTCCTGTGTTTTATTAATGTTTTCCCGGATTTGTTCACTAACTGTTCTAATCCTCACATCTTGTTCCTGCTTTGAAACTCTAAACTTGTCATTCCAGTGTTCAGCTAATTTTTTAATACTTTCTTTTAATTCTTTCGACCATTCTGTTTTCTGATCTTTAAACCTATTCTCTATCTTTATAGCTTGTTTATTTAGCGACTGTTCTACTCTACCTTCTATATTTCTATTCTCGTATTAGTTTCTTCGAGTTTTGTAGTCAGTTGCTCTTTAAACTCTTTAAATTCGGCCGTACTTTCTTCGCTATTCTTTTGTATTTGTTCATTAGTTTTCGCTAATTCAGATTTATTGTTCTTTTTTCTACACACTCTTGTATTAAAATGTTCTTTTGTTATTCGACATACAATTAACTTCTTCTTGTTCAAAAAATCTGTTTTGAAATATTTTAAAATAAATGTTTTCTTGATTTAAACAGTTCTGTAAATTTTTAGTTATTCAAAGTCTCTTTTTTCTTTTCTTTTTAAACAAAATTATATTTTATATTAATGTTCTTTTACATGATACTTTAAAGTTTTACAATTTGATAACAATTTTAAATTTTGCTTCCCTGTTTGGTCGTCTTCTCTGTCCCCCCGGTCGATGATCTCGATCCGCCTCCAGCGATCCGTCGTCTCGGTTCACATTCCAGCAACCGCCTCCAGGTACTGCCTTGCTCCAGGTCTCCGTATTCCAGCCGCCATGATCAGCAAATGATGCTCAGGAATGGTAGCCGACAATCTCACACTCCGGTCGTTTCCTGCTGACACTCGCTGTTAACACGACTCTACGGGCCCAAGGATTGTCTGGCATTTACGTTGCCTGGAATCGCTGCCCACTGCGATCACCTTCGCTGAGTATGACGTACTTTCAGAGAGAGAACTTTCAGGGAGAGAGCTTTCAGAAAGAGAGCTTAGAGAAGACTGGCTACTCCTTTTATAACGCAGCTGAATGTAAGTCGTCGCACTGCCGCATGACATCACCGCTGATATGCGCGTAGGCGTCGTTACTATTTACTCAATTATATTCAAGAGTGCCCACGTGTTCGCCAACTTACTTTTTCTTGAATCTTCTAGAACACATCTTTGTAACACATGAATATACTTCCCTAACATTCTATTTGCTACCCACATTACACAACACTTCACTCACATATTAAATTCTATCTTCATAGTTTTTATATTGTCTTATTTTCTAATTTATCCTATTAGTTCTAATTATTTTATTAATACTATTTATTTTCAAGCATTCTTCTATCATTTGGGACATTTATAATAGCTGATAATCATTATTCTCCATATTCACCTATCCTGAGACAGTTTGTCATGTTGCAATATACAGGGTCCGGCAGAGAAACCTGACGATTTTTGAAGTAGTTCTGTGGAGTGTAGCATGGAGCGCTGCAATCGAGCTTGCGCACGTGTTCGACAGCTCAAAGCATTTCAGTCGCCATGGAGCGTTGGTCAGCACAATATCGTGCGTTCGTAGTGGAAACGTTTTTTAAAAACAATGAGTCAGTTATTGTTACGCAGCGCGCTTTTCGCCGCCATTTCAGCATTCATCGAAATGACAGTGTTCCAAGCCGCAATACCATACTGTTGTGGGTGGCGAATTTTCGGGAAACGGCCTCTGCCTTAAAGAAGATACCACCAGGAAAACAGCGTACTGTTCGAACCCCGGAGAATGTTGAACGTGTGCGTCATGCTATTCGGAGGAATCCTCGGCTATCGGCATTAAAACACGCAAGTGCCCTACAGATTTCTGACCGCTCCGTACGCAGAATTTTGCATCTGGAACTCGACTTTCATCCCTACAAACTTGTTGTAGTGCAAACACTGAGTGCCCAGGATAAGAGAATTCGCATGCATTGTTCCCATGGACTTGTGAATATTGTGAATGACCAAGTGTTAAACAATCTGCTCATGACCGATAAGGCCAATTTCCATCTGTGTGGTTATGTCAATACGCAGAACTGCCGGTACTGGGCATCGCAGAATCCTCAAGAACTGTTTGAACGACCATTACACAGTGAGAAGGTTGTTGTGTGGTGTGGGTTAACGTCTTCCGGGATAATTGGCCCCTACTTCTTTGAAGACAAAGAGGGGAATGCAGTGACTGTAAATTCACAACGTTACGTTCACATGCTTACAACATTTCTCGCACCTGAGTTACGGCAACATGATATTGCATTGGAAACCACATGGTTCCAGCAGGATGGGGCAACTGCTCACACTGCAAGGGCTTCCCTGAATAAATTGAGAGAGATGTTTGGAGCCCGAGTGATCTCACACCGAGGGGATGTCCAAGATCGCCCGACCTCAACGCTTGCGATTACATTCTGTGGGGGTATCTCAAGAATAGGGTGTACCAGAACCGACCAAGGACAATCGTGGATTTGAAGCGGAATATTCGGACAGAAGTGGCGGCAATCTCTTTGGAAGTTCTGCGGCGCGTAGTGCACGGTTTACCGTTATGGCTCGAAGAATGTGTTGAAAATGAGGGACACCATCTAAAGAATGTGATTTTCAAAACGTAATTAATGTAAGTAAAATGCTTTGAGATGTACTTTAATTCTAAAATAAAATTTTGTTTGTAAACTATTTATTCTGGTCATAATTTCACTTAGAAAACCGTCAGGTTTCTCTGCCGGACCCTGTATATATATATATTCAAACCCTTTTTGGTACAGTCTGTTTCTTGATGTATATAATATATTTAATATTTATATGATTTTACCTCAAGATATATTTTCCAAGGAAGATTTTTCCTATCTTGTTAAGACAGTATAATTGACAAATGCTCAAAATGTAATCAACATATGAAAGGAAAATGTAATCAACATATGAAAAGGTCCTTAGAATCATATGTTATAGTATACTATTCTGAAACCAGCAGTCACAAAATTTACATAATTCTAAATTAACTATGTTGAGCAATAAATGGGGAATTAGACATACATTGTTTTTTGTTCCAGTGTTATTTATAGTTGCAACTTCACTGTTTTGCATTGTCATCTTGGGCACTCTGTATCATGTGTACATGAACCACTTGCAATGGAAAAAACGTAAAGAACAAGAAACAGCTGCTTCAATACTGTGGCATAATGGTCAGCAGATTCCACCTGGCTACCAGGATCCTGTGCTCAATCCTTCTTCCATCAAGGTTGTCAGGTCACGAAGTGTAAGTCTACCAAACGTCAGTAGCACTCTTCCCATTTCTATCTTTCAATTAATTGTATTATTACTGCAGTTTACAATAACTACAGTACAATAGGAAGAATGTACAATGATACAGTAAGATCAAACTTGGGTGGATGATAGTTTTGTGCATGAAAGAAAAGCATGGTAGGTCATTACTGCAGTTTACTGTTTTGTACATTAAAAATATAATTCATTGTACCTTGTTACTATAGAATTGCTGCAACATAATAAGTCACTTCACATGAATTTGTTTATTTATACTTTGTGTTTTAGACAATTTTTACAATTTCTGCTGTTTGGTTTATGCTTTATTTTCTCACAGATGGAAGCTTTGGTTCTACAATTTATAGATGATTCCTATAAATAAATATTTAGACCAGACAAAGAATAAAAAATTGTTGAATGTTTTATTTTGCAGGTTGTTTAAAATTGTGATACAGTAAAACATAAATTTTGTTGACCATCAGCTTCATCAGACTAACGTGTCTGAATATTAGATGCAGGGTTGTTAGTACAAACTCGAACACTTTCATGGTTACAAAATTATCAATAACATTTCTTTCTTTGGGTGATAACCATGTTTTAGTAGTGTAATTGGTAGGTAATACTTTGAGTTGCTTTACTTCTGGGTGAGTTAGTTGATAGGACTACATTAGTGAATAACAATTAATTATCTAGTTCCAAAAGTTGTATAACGCAAATGAAACACATCCCTCTAACGTTTCATAGAAACGTTTCTCAAACATTTTACTTCTCTGTTCCCTTTCTCAAATTCTGGAAAGATCATGCCCTTGTTAAAAGTTCTAAGCTGACTCATAGTATGGATATTATTTATTTTCAGACAAAACCAAAATAAATTATTAAATGAATATAATTGTAATTGAAACTTGTTTTTCTAAGAATGTGGACTCAGAATAGAAAAAATAAGTAAATTCAAAAAAGTGTTTAAGTATAATAGAAATGAATGTTAATGAACCATTTGACTTTTAAATTGAAAACATCTGATAGGATGATTAATTGGCTATATATGGAACAAATTTTATCCATATGCTGACAGATATTTATTTGAAACTGCTGCTGTCAGACCTGACTATTATATTATATTGAAGCTCTGCTTAACAACACAGATCAGTTGTTCTGACATTTCTAATATAGTGAATTTCATTAATCAAGAATGGAAAACCAGGCACCAAAAGTCCTTTAAATTTGATTTTTAAATAACCAATATTTCTGAGATTAATAAGCTGCTTGTTACTGCTCACTTTTTAAAATATATTTATACGGTATCATATATTCTCAAATGGATGCTACTTCTAATTAATTTGACTCTTAAAACTATTCATAATTTTTTTCAGTATAATCATATGCTTCTTTTCTTGGACATGTGTCAACAACATTCCAATACAAAAAATAAAATCTGGATTCCTATAAAATTCTTCCACTCTGCTAATCTCCTCTTATTGTAAAAATTGGTGTACGCAAACAATTTAATGTTTATTTCAGTACTTATGATCCCTTCAGTGGAATTAATTTTTAGCTCTCAACTACAAAACAGTAATCCAGTTTATTCTGTAACAGTACTGGTACTAGTGTTTTAAAATAGAGATGTTAATTTATAGCTTTCACCATGACCGTTTCACTGAATTTCTTCACATGTTCATGCAGAGAGTAATAGAAATCATGAGTAGCTCTGTAAGCAATTTCATATGATGAAATAACCTAGTGACTATTAACACATTATTATCATGTTATTGATCTGAAGTTTAAAAATCCAGGCAATCTGTTTAAATTATGAATTAAATTTTGATGAATTAAAATATTTAGAAAAATCCACATATACTGTACTTAATTTAGATTATTACTTATTATTTATTTATTTATCAGGTCATTGCAATAGCATTGGTCATTAGCAACCACAAAAAATTATAAAAATGGATTTATAACTCATACAAAAATGCTCATACAGATGCACTAAAATTACATACTAAACTAGAAGATGCTAAGCAAATATAAACATTGCAACAATATACTCAGGGACTTGTACGATTTAAAAACTACCTTAGATATTAGGTTAAATATTAGCAATTAAGTAGTATTACAATGCAAAATAAAATGATAACTATTGCCCTATACAACCCAAATATTATAAATATATCGCATGGAGATAATATATAATTATTAATAAAATAAACCTACTTACAGTGTTTTATAATTATACTTTTTTAGCATACTGTGTCACTTACTAAATAATTATATAATTACCTTTATATGATCCACTTGAGTGACACTAAGTTTCGTCTAGTTATGACACATTTCGGGCACAAGGTCCCATCTTCAGATAACACTGATATTAATTTAAAACTAATTACTACATAAAATTTAAAACCATGATTGTGGTTATGTCATTATAAATAAAACTTTAAATCGCATGTGAAAATTGCACACTTACACTGTATTTATTTGAAGATATAACATAATTATTCATTAATAACTTATATAAGCGTATATGTAATAATAAATATAATACATAATAATATAAGTAACAACAAATAGTATATAAGATAAATAAAACAGTAATATTTTGTTAAACATTATGCCACTGATTTGTTATAATATAATATTATATATAACCACCAAAATCAGTAAATTTTTTTTATTTTTATAAATAAGGCCTTTTCGAAATTATTATAATTTCATCATCAGTTTACACTATAAAATGTTGTTATTTGTGTTCATTATATTTCACTTCACTTCATATTGAATCTTCCACTGCCATCATTATTTGGTGAAACTAAATTTGGCGAAATTATTATAATTTTGAAAAGGCCTTATTTATAAAAATAAAAAAAATTTACTGATTTTGGTGGTTATATATAATAATAAAACAGTAATACTTGACTGCAGTTAATTCATTAACTTAAACGGTTTAGGAATTATATAAATTTTAAAGTTCTTATAAATTTAATTGTCCGGAACATATATTCTTGCTGTCAACTGTGTCTGCTTTATGAGGAGAAGTATTCTGGTGGCTGCAGTCTTGTCGTTAAAACTTCTTCGAACATTAGAATGGATACTAAATTTGGTTCGCACATGATGGAGAGCAGGGCACTCTGAAGCGAGATGGACTGTTGTCAAAACCGTGTCACAGTGATTGCATCTAGCAGGAGGCTCATTCATGAAGATGTGCTTGTGAATTAGCAGTGTGTGGCTGATACGGAGTCTTGTTATGACCACTTAATTTCTTCTGGATTCTGTACCAAGTGTGGATTGTTTGTACTCGGGCAACTTGTGTCATTTGTTGTTTTTTCTCACTCAGAATAGCTTGATGGATGGTGACTTAAGCCATTCATCATTCCAGTGTGCCGGAAGTTTTAAATGAAGATATTTTTTAAGGTCACTGTGAGATAGTTTATGAGGATGATAATGACTCGATGTAGCAGTTTTAGCAGCTTTATCAGCCATTTCATTGCCCTTAATTCCAATGTGTGATGGTATCCAACTGAAAATAATTTCCTTCCACTGTCTAGTTGAGATATCAAGGATTATGTTATTTATGTCTTGAATATTGGGTTCGTTGCTGTCCTCCTGCTGCAAACTGTCTAAAACACTTCTAGAATCTGAGAAAATAATATACCTGGAGCCCGTGGAATTTTTTATTATTTCCAGTGCTCAACGAATTGCATATGCTTCGCAGAAAAAAACCGAGCAGACCTCGTCCAACCTGAATAAATAGTTGGATTTCGTTGTCCATGACGTGTCCGTTACTTAACTAAATACTACTATTACATTAACGACTCAGAACACTAGGTTTTTCATAAACATTAACACTAACAATACAACACAAACTAGCTGCCTTCAGAACCATGATACATAGACTTAACAACATCCCCTTAGATGAAAAAGACTACAAAGACGAACTAAACACAATAAAATATCTAGCAGAATCTAACGGATATGACAGAACAATAGTCAGTAAACTCCTACACAAAACAAACAACAGACAAAGACAGAAAACAACAAATTCATAACACTAACATACATCAACAAACAAACTGAAAAAATAGCCCACATATTCAAAAAAGCAGGATACAGAATTGCTTACAAAACTACTAACAAAACAGAACACACACTACCAAAACACACACACAAAGCACAAAACAAATTCAATCTACCCAGTGTTTACAAGCTAAATTTCTCAAATTGCAATAAATTCTATATAGGCCAGACAGGACGTAGCTTCAAACAGAGATACATTGAACACACAAAGGCACTCCACTCCACTACAGAATCCACCTTTGCAAACCACCTCATTGAAGCAAACCACATATATAAAAACATCGACAATAACATGAACATTTTACACGTACACACAAAAGGCCGAAAACTAGACACTCTAGAACAATTGGAAATACACAAACACACAAAAACAAATAAAAACGACATCCTAAACGAACAAACACAATTCAAATCGCACACATTATTCGAACATATCTCACCCCACACACACAGCATCGATCTTTCGAAATTTGATTCCGTCACCCACAACAAGACTGACAGCGCTACCAGCGGCAGCCTCTGAAGAAGCCTTTTAAAGGAGAAAACCGGTTCAGGCTGTAAGGTAAAACTTTATGCTTTTACTTATAAAAAACCTAGTGTTCCGAGTCGTTAATGTAATAGTGGTATTTAGTCTGAATAAATATTCTATTCATGTCCAGGTAATATTACTGCACATCCTTTGCTTTCATCTGTGCGAGAACCATCTGGGAACACGTGAGTGTACTCTCTGTATTTATCAAGTTTTTCGTACAACTTGGACAAGAAAATGTATGGATTTGTAGTAGCTTTTGGGGATCCTGAGGTTGTGTTATCAAATTTGAGAGGTGTACGACACCAAGGAGGCTCTAGTGGATGTAAACATTTGGGTGAAAACAGTAGGAAAATTAGTGCTTAATTTGCAGAGGTAGATATTAATACATTCATAGAATGATTTGGGTAGGGTTGGACGTTCAGCAAATTTTTTGCTGTTCCTATTTGAGAACTCATTAAGACATACAGGATTATCAAGATTTGAAGTTGTTTTTGTGGCAAATGACATACTGAGTTTTATTCTTCTTATTCTAAGTGGATATTCCTGAGACTCGGCTAGAATGCTGTTAATTAGGCTAGTTCTAAACACTCCTAGGCCCAGGCAAAGGGTGGATGTATGTATAGTCTCCAGGGATTTTAAAATGGTTTGTTTAGCTGAGTCATTCATTATCCATAATCCATTTTTGACCTTATAAAGGCTTTGTAGGTGTTCATGATTACATATTTGCTGGCACCTCAATTAGTACATGATGCGTTTGATTTAATAAGGTTCATTCTCCTTACACATTCACCTTTTAAGGTCCTTATGTGTGCACCCCATGTGAGTCAGGAGCTGCTGAATGAAGTCAATGACAATCCAGAACTGTTCAAACAGGTCATAACTGGTGATGAAACATAGGTGTACAGATATAACATTGAAACTAAGGCCCAATCGTCCCAATGGATGCTTCCTGAAGAGCCAAGACTGAAAAAAGCTCGTCAAGTTCTATCGAATGTGAAGGTTCTGCTCACTATTTTCTATGATTTCAAAGGCATAGTGTACCATGAGTTCTTGCCACCAGGTTGTACATTCAATAAGGAGAACTACCTGGAAGTTCTACGCCATTTGCATGAAGCAATCAGAAGAAAACACCCGGATTTGTGGCAAAACAACTCATGGCAATCGCAACACGATAATATACCTGCTCACAATTCACTGCTTGTTTGTGAATTTTTGGCCAAAAACAACACTGTTATGATGCCTCAGCCTCTGTATTTGCCAGACATAGTAGCTCCCTGTGAGTTCTTCCTACTCCCGAAGATGAAAAAAACCATGAAAAGATGACATTTTGCCAACATTGAGGAGATAAAAGACAGACTCATTGAAGGAGCTAAACGCCATACCGAAAATTGTGTTCCAGAAGTGCTTCGAAGATCGGTAGAAGTGCTGGCACAATTGTATTATATCGATGGGGACTACTTTGCAGGGGACAAAATTAATATTGATGAATAAATAAGGATTTTTTTCAGAAAAACGAAAATTTCGCGTTCTTATTGATCAAACCTCATACATTCAGATTTTGATTCTGAAAATTTAAAACCTGTGTTTTGCACCCAGTTAGGTAATTTATTGAGTGTTTCCTTAATGCAGTTCTTAGTGGATATGATGTTGATTCCTTTGCACAAAAGCATTAAATCGTCGGCAAAAAGACATTTTTGGATGTGCTTTGATATGACAGAAGAGATTTCTAATTAAGAAAGTTGTGTTAGTGGTTATAATCACAAACAGAATTATCACTGTTGCACACCACTATAGAAAAATTATTCCGATTAGCGCTTTCAAGCTTCTCAGCTCATCATCAGATCAGAAATAACCTGATGTCAGGTGTGCAACAGTGATAATTCTGTTTGAGAAGATATTTTGTTAATGGCAATTAAGAAGAGAGTGGCACTAAGTGGAGAACCATGTGGCACTCCATTTTTTATTTTAAATTTATCTGATAATATCCCATTCACTCTTACCCGGATCTCTCTGTGTTGTAAGAGGTTTATTACAAAGTTAAGTAAGTATCCCGTAACTCCAAAATGTTATATAATGTATACAATTCGATCCCTCCATACCAGTCCATAAGCTTTTTCCAAGTCTAAGCAGATGGCAACAAGATGTTGTTTATTTATAAAGGCCTTGCAGACATTTGATACTATATATTAAGTGATCTAAACTAGATCAAGCTTTCCAAAAACTGCTCTGATGCGCTGATAAGAACTTAATACTATCCAAGTACCACTGTAATTTTCTATTAATGATTTTTTCCATTAACCTACATAAAGTACAAGTAAGAACAATTGGACAATGTGATGTTAATTACATTTTAATACATTTAAATCATAGAATAATTTTCTCCCACTTACCTTTAAATCGTCCTTCAGCCCAGAGTTACGTCACACGAACGGTGAAATGCAAGCATGACTGCAAGGTTATTTTAATAACATACGCAACTCGCTTTTCATTTGCGACAAATCTAATTTTAATTGCATTTTTTCTTTCTTTTAAACCCACACTTACTCATCCTTCTACCTCAATTCACATCTTATTACAGCTCTTTTTTCTCTTTTTTTTTTAACAGATACAACATGCACATTTATTTAAACATTTTTCTTATTCTAATATACTTTTTAATTAATCAAGGCAAACCCAGCTTGCCACACTCTCACATTCAGACCTTTAAAACCCCCTTTTTATAGAACATAAGAATAAGTGTAAAGGAATATTGTTACTTTCTGAAACGGCGTCACTGTCGACCACATGGCGCGTCCTGTAAATTTCTTGCACTATGTCCAAACGGTTGTTAGTTCATTGTTACTCTGAACTCACTTGATTTTATGGCGTTACATATTAATCTCAACTTTTTATACTGCTTTACAACTCCAATACAAACTTGGTTGGTCGGCCGACCTTTAAAATTGCCTGAGCAGAAAAATTTAGTTGGACCACGCGTGGCCTATATTGTTAGTCGACTGCTAAGAGAGTTATCAACGCACCTCCCTCCAAACGTTCGGACAGAGCGGAAATTTCAATGCCTTTGCTGTTAAAGTCTCTGTCACTGCACCCACAGTATATGCTATTTAGGCGTGTTTGACGTCGACGAAATCTCACTGCCACTGGTTACGTCACTAAGATAGGCGTATGTTTAATTTTATTTCCGCCTGCTACCGAGCGCATTGCACAAAACTTTCATCGTTTCGCCATTTTTTCACAAAGTCTGTTGAAGCTGCTTGGCGTCCCGTCCGTGCGACTGGTTGTTGTTGCGCGCACGAGTGTGTCACACAGCACTGAAGTTCCTGGAATTGTAATGCGTTGAAAACCAGACCTCGCTTTCCAACGCTCCTACTGCTTGCACAACTTCACCTCACTGTTCCTTTGTTCGACAATTTTAATTAACATGGGACTGGCCACGTTGATGGAAAACAAATTTATATTAATAAAATAAAATAAAAATCCCTCTTTTTAGCCCCGTTACAATACCCCCCAATGAGAGATCTTCTGCCGAGACAGAAGAACGCTCATTGCTAAACCCCTAAGGGGATCGGTGAGGATATGGTGCCAACAACCCCCCATTAGTTCTTACACATCATGGGTAAACTACCCCCCTAGCTCGGAGACTGTGGCCGCACCTGAACGAGATTACTGGACTTCTCTATTCGAGATCCCAACACCATAAAATCGAACAGACATGCACCACAGCGCACCTAACCTTCTAACATGCCACCCCCCAAAATCCAAACCCTTGGTCTTATACCATGCCAAATCCTCAACCGATATGTTCCCCCGTACATGCATACTGGGTCGCCTTCAGCAATACTGGCGCATACATATACTTATTAATACATCCTTTTATTTAAAATTCAGAAAATATTTATTTATTTATTATTTTTAAATTCAAAATTCATCTAAGTTTAAAACCAAATTGTTATATTTCCATTACTCTCTCAAAAAATCAACAATAAAAATCTTTTGCATGAATCCATCAACTCTATTAATTCTCTTCAATACTAATAACAATCACAAAAAATTTTGAATATCTCACTAAAACATGAACTCACTTATCGTAACCTTTGCTTATACAGACATACTAAACAATGTAATTCAATAAAACACTAGTAATACACATAAACAATAATATACTTGAAATTCAAACATCACCTATATGGCAGCCATAACAATAAAATTTTTTTTTTCCAAAAAAATTTATCGAAATATACTTTTCTCAATATTCAGAAACATTCAGAATCATTTAATTCAATTAAACAACAAAATTATATCAATCAATTGCTACAAACTGGTCTGGTCTATAACATCAACCATCAGCTGATCTCTCTGGGTCAAGTGAACGACCTTGACATACATATGTTACACAAAGTTGCATCATTAAATACATGAGACATCTTTAAAATTTGTATCTTAATAAAATAAGACGTACAAAATTAACATGGTTATTATTATCTTATGATGAACAATAAAAGTTACAATAAACTTGATCAAAAATTACACATTTTATAGCTTTAATTATTTTCAACTTCTATTAAAATCTGTCACTTGTTTCAATTAATTTTATACATTTTGACTATGACCTTGTTTCTTTAACATTTCATTCTCAGTTAGTTTGGGTGACTTAATTATTCATAAAATTTCAATTTACGACTTGGCACTTGTATATATTCTTACCCCTTTTGACTCTAATACTCATTTAACAGCTTTTAACTATTATGACACCCATCTATCAAAACATCTACCAACCATTCTCTACTCCTAACTTACTACTCTAACTCATTTCTCATCATTATACCCTTATATCAAAAAATACTCTCTACCCCTTTGTACTCAGGATGTGTGTTACCTTCCCACTGCTCATTCCCTTATGTTGGTTCCTGGACTCACCCTAGGTAACCCTTTCCGGCGCTAATCGGTTCCCTTCCCGCCACAACGCTTTTCGTTGAGGACTCCTTATCACACCACCCCCCTTACAAAATTCCTCTATCAACTAATTACTCTCCCGTTACATCACTTTCATCTACAAAATATCTCCATTTATTTATTACCTCAATATATCACTCATTACTCTACATATTTTCCCCATAGCTACTGTGTCACTGTCAATAGCCACATTTTACATTACTTTTATTCACAATAATCTTATCCTCTCTAACACCCCTTTAACTCATGGACTGATCTAAATGTCCTAACGAAATAATAATCACCCAAATTCTAATATTTACCATCTTTTACATTACATTTACCATTGAAAATTCAAAACTAGCTCCATTCATTTTACCATTTAATTCACAATCTATCAAACACATTAAAAATATATTATTCAATCATTAATTATGTTCAAACATTTAATTACATTGAAACTTTGCAAATCTTTTATAAATGATATACTACATCTGATCAGGTGATTTTCTTGGCAAGGTGAATGACTTTACTATAGATACCATTCAACAATTATATAACGTACATATTTTTATAATCCTTATATCTAACATACTACATACAATTAATACACTTACACAAAATTGTATATAAAATTCATACTTACAGTACATCACTCACATATGGTCATAAACACAAAATATAAACACCAAACACCAATAACTCCATATACCTTCTGAAACATTTTAACAACCATGTTATTCCACAAACTAAACACAATTTAACATTTATTTATTTATTAATTATTATCAAATTTAAATCTCACAAAATAATTTAAATTCATCATCACAATTCAATTATATAACATTTCAAATCAATCAAAATATTTAAACATCTCAAATTGCTTTAATTCCATCAAGTATTGAAAATACAACACTTTTTAATTATTATCAAAACAATTACACTTCATTAATTACTTTCATAATTATTCTTGTTATTTATTTAGTCTGCTCAAACTATTATTATTATTATTAAAACAATTTCTACTACATACACACACTGTTTACATTACATACTTGTTACAATACAAACACAATTAATTTCACTAAAATTTATTTACAAATCTTCATCATTAATTTTTCAATTTACCACACTTCATTTCCTAATTCAGCAAGGTCATAACCATACATTAAAATATTTAAAAATGTTCATACACTGATTTCTTATCTAACCGCCATCGTTGTATAATAGTCTTATTTTTTTATAACGCTTCTCATTTTTACTCACACTCAATTTATTATTATTATTATTATTATTATAACCCATTAACTCTATGTCATTCATTATACCATTATAATTTATAGGATTATTCCCTTTTATTATTTCATAAACCTTGTCAATATTAGTTATTTTTGTCCAGTCTCCATCAGTATTTTTGGTTAATATCAGGTAATTTATTTTATCATCATACTTCTCCACTACACTCATTAAAACATCAGGTAAGTTGTTATCATTTCCAACAGTATTATCAAAATATTCATCTATCTCTCTTTCACAATGTAATTCACTTTTTTCATCTCTCTCAATATCTAACACCTGCACTAACCTTTCATAACCTCTATTTATTTCAAAAATCTCTATCTCTCTCTTTCTCTCATCACAACACCATATCACATTTTCTCTCTCACTCCATGCAGAGGGTACTGCTACATTAAAACTTTTCCTGCTTTCTCCAGGAACAACAAAAAAATTCAAAAAACCATTATTAGTAGAACACTTTTCTACCCAATACATTCGTGAAGACTTTTCTTCACCCCCTCAACACCTCGAAAAAATCCTACCCTCTGCCATCCCTCTACTTGTACACTATCTTCATACTCTCTCTCTCTCTCTCTCTCTCTCTCTCTCTCTCTCTCTGATCAACATCTGTTTCTACCCCTTTGCAACCCATTTCTCTCTCACTCTCAGACTTGTAATTAACCTCATTATCATCACTCTCTGATACCACATTTTCAATTACATTACCCCTTTCAACATCATTGTTATCACTTGTTACCTTATTACTACAATTATCATTATTACTCCCCTTGTTATTAATTATTTGAGTTGCTTTACTTTTAATTTGTTCCCCTACTGACTACCACTTTCTCAATATCTTGTTTCAATTTGTTACATTTACTCACATACTGATTTTTTACCTCATTAATACCAATTTTAAGCTCGTTAAATTTTATATCATTATTATCAAAACGATTATTTATGTTTATAGTATGCTTTTCTAACATTATTTGTATCATTTTTAACATTTCATTGTTGTCGTCCGGTTTTTTATTTTGGACCGGCATCAACTGACTTTCTGTATTATTGTCAGTGAAGCTGACTTCCTCATAATTAATTTTACTTTCCCTACTCAATTTTGGGGTTATCTGAATCCCCGAATCATCTGTACTATTTGTTTCATCTACATTGGGTGTTGAATGTACTTCGGGGCTGTTTATAACAGCTGATTCGTCAAAATTAATTATTTCACTTACAATACTTTCATCATTTCATGCCATATTTATAAGTTTATTAATTTAAATTTTCTTACATAAAACATCTACCACTTAACTCTTAACATTTGCATGTTGATGTACCATTTTATATATGCTACGTAATTTTTACGTAGTTACTTAACCTTTAAATCAAACTTGCATTTTACTTGTAGGTGTGGTCTTTATATTTAAATTTCAATTTATAAAAACTGTCCCTGCTTCGGACGCGCCATTTGTGATGTTATATATTAATACATATAATACACAAAAATATTTATCTCCCCCTTACCTTGTTTCTGCCCAGGGTTACGTCACACGAACTGCGAAATGCAAGTATGATTGTAAGGTTATTTGAATAACATACGCAACTCACATTTATGAAGAGAAACAATTAAAATTTTATTCCATTCTTTAAACCTTTTAACATTTTTATTTACTTCTTTTTGAATGTTATTCAAAGTTCATTTTGTTGAGAAGTCATTTCTGCTGACTTAAACTTCTTTATCTTAACATCATTTACTATTAATTTCTCCTTTTATTTAAAACATAAACACTACCTTGAATCATTTTACACAAAAATATATATTGATTAATACATGAATCTAACTAGCTTATTTTTACTATAGACGTCCCAGTTTGCTGCACACACAACTCTCATTCATATCAATTTACCCCCCTCATTTATTTATTTTAGAGATCTCATTAAAATAATTTTGAATTTTATACTGTTACTTGTCTCGGTGGCCTCTTTCCCGACTGCGTGGCGCGTTCCAACCAAGTCCTCTTTGCGGTGTCTAAAAAGTTTATGATTTCATATTTCCTTCCTCTTAGTTAACCACTGCACTCACTATTTACTTTGCGACATCGTTCCACTACTGATAACTTTTTTTTAATTAATATTTAAAATTTTTTGAGGGGCCAATTTGGGTAGTTCGCCTGGCCAGACGAAACGTTGATGAGGACTGCCACAAGAGTTAACAAAAACCCCACTTCTAAACTTTTGAACAAGATGGATATCAATGCCTTCTGGTATTAAAGTCCTCGTCACTGCACATTCAACACGTGTTATTTATGTGTGTTGGACGTCGACGAAATCTTGACAACTCTGACTGCGTCACGCATATGGGCGTGGTCTAGAAATATATCCGGCATCCCCGGACTGCATGGAACAAAAATCTTTGCCTCTCTCCATTTGTTCGTGGCGTCGGTTGGAGTCTGCTTGGCGTCCAGTCCGCGCGCCTGGTTGTTGTTGTGCACATGAGTGTGTCACACAGCACTGAAGTTTCTGGAATTGTAATGCATTGAAAACCAGACCTCGCATTCCAACGCTCGTACTGCTTGCACAACTTCACCTCACTGTTCCTTTGTTCGACAATTTTAATTAACATGGGACTGGCCACGTTGATGGAAAACAAATTTATATTAATAAAATAAAATAAAAACCCCTCTTTTTAGCCCTGTTACAACAATAGTTTTCGAGTTTACAATAATCTTTATTTGACTTAGAGAGTGGGATAACTATCACTTCCCTCCATTTATCAGGAAATGTTCTGGAACACCATATATCATTGAACAAGAGCATAAGGAATGTTCGTGCTGATTCAGGAAGATTTTTAAGAAAGATGTTATAGATACCATCTGGCTCTGGACTAGAATTTCTACATTTCAACAGAACGTTTTTTAGTTCTTATAGAGAAATGAGGTGATTAATTTGAAGATCTGTGACTGCGTTTGTTTCCATGATTTTATTTATTGACATGGTAGATGTTTTTTGATTTCTTCAAAAACTGGATCATAGTTGATGTTGCAAAAATTTTTAATAAAAGTTGCAGCTAATTTATTAGCAATGGCTTCTGGTTGTGAAATTACCATCCCATCTTCTGGAGTCAGTACTTCAATCCCATTTGTTACTGCAAGGCCTTTTATATTCCTAAGTTTCTTCCACAAATCAGTGGTCAGTGTCTGATTAGTGATGGATGAAACATATGAAGTCCACGCCACCCTCTTTCATTGCTTGAAGGTTCCACAAGCCTTAGCTCTATATCATTTGTATTTTACCTGGTAACCATAAGTTGGATGTCTTCTGTAAGTATTATAAGATTTACGCATTAAGCAATGGACCACTTTACATTCTTCATTCCACCAAGGAACTGGTGTCTTGGTACCCTTGTATATAGTTATTGTAATACTCTGATTAACAGCATTCAGTATTAAGCTAGTAATTATTTCAACTTTGTTGTTAACTGTTAAATTTTCTAGTTCATGTGCGCAAAAAGCACTTAAGTGTTTGGTGGCTTGGTGAATTTTTCCCAATTGGCTTTACTGAATTTCCACTTACGTTAGGTTATTAGTTTAGGGCCACTTTGGTACGTTTCTAAGAAAATAGGAAAGTGATCACTGCCATAGAGATCATAAGAGACTGTCCAGTTGAGTAGATGGGCTATGGAAGGACTGTAAAGTGCGAGGTAAATCAAGTTAAATTTGTTGTATGACATATTTACGTGAGTATAACAATTTTTGTTCAACATTCAAGGTTTGTGTTTTGTATTATTTTCTCAATGGCCCTGCTGCTTTGTAAGAACCCCAGACATAACTATGGCTATTAAAATCCCCTACTATCAGAAAATGTTTGGGCAGTTGATGTGCAATACTTATTACGACATTATCAGGGAAATTGCACCAGTTTGGCAAAGGGCAAAGAAACATTACAAATTGTCAATCAAATGATAGGAAGCAATGCAGACACAGCTAGAGCTTCAATATCAGTATTTATTGTGACGTCTGTTTTGCTGAGCGTGTTGTTACCATATAGGGGGGCTCCACCACTAGCGTGTTGAGAGTTGGCTCTGTTTTTGGAAGTAGCTGAGTAATTTTTAATTTTTGCATAGTAATTATTTTTAAAATTGGTTTCCTGTAGCCAGATAATGCCAGGAGAGAATTGTTTGATAATTAGTTCCAAGTTTTTGTGGGTAGTACCCATTGATATCCCATTGTAAGATAGGCTGTTTCATGAGGTGTGTGAAGCAGTGTTGATTTTTTGTAGAATTGGACTGAAGGGAGTGGTTTCGTCACCACTTAAAAATGATGCATCATTTTCAGACTCCTTGTTGATGCCTACTGAAAGTTGGTTTATAATTCTAGTGAAATTACTTTTGATTTTCCTCTTGGTAAGATGCTGGTAAGTGGCTTTGAGTAATGAAATTAATGCTGGTATGTTCTCAGTGAATTCAAGTGATAATTCTTGCAAGTCAGATTTTCCCTTACCTCTTTCTAGAAATGTTTTGAGCTGATTGAAGTTTAGAATATAGGGATTATTTTCACTCATAAGTAAGCTTTTTAGCACTTGAAGCAGATTATCTAGAGGATCAAGGCTTGCACAATCTCAAGATGTTGGTATTATTTGTTTTTGTTTCTTGGTACAGGTTTTAGTTATTACACTATTTTCTTGGCCACCTGGTAAATTTTCCGAGGGATTTTCTTAACCACTTGATGTCGTTAATGAAAGCATATGTTTAGTTGTATATCTAGGGCATGCTTAGTTTTTTTTTACTTGTTCCTAATGATGGGTTGGCAGTTCTTCAGGATTTTTCAATACAGGAAAACTTTGTTCAGGTATGATATTATAACTAGGAATGTTTTTATTAAGAATAGAATGCTGATCTGCTTCAATTTTTGTGTCTTGTGTACATTCTTGTCACAATTTTTTGCAAGTGTCCTAATTGCTTGCAGATAAAACATGATATCATGTCTGTTGAGGGTAAATCCAGTAAACTGTGTCTTCATAATTAACTTTTATTGATGGAGGTACTTTAGAAACATCTTCAGGGTGAATGTAAATTTGCCTCCAAAAGCTCATGACGTGGAAGAAGCCCAGTTCAGAGACACCCGCTCACAGAAATGATGTTGCCGATCGCAACTGTATGTCATATTTCTTAAGTTCATCCTCAAGCATGGTGTGAGGAATAAATGGACACACATTTGATAAAATCAGTCTCTTGTATTTGGTTAGAAGAGGTTTTATAGTAAGTGTGTTATTGCCTAGGGATATAGATGTTTTTTGGTTGGTTACTGTCTAAACTGTTTCTTTGCTTGAAAGATATACACAAACTCTGTTCATTGAGACCTTGGAGGCAAATTGAATGTAGGCTGGGTCTATGATTTTTCCCACTGCTAATATATAGTCACTGATTGGTCCCCCTTCATTTACTTCTAATACTATGGCTTGATCCTTGGTTGGGAAAACTTCTTTTTGTGTAGATTGGCATAACTATGTTTCTGTTGTTTAGTGGGCTGTGGTTGGTTACTTTGATTAGAATTTGGCATTTTCAGAGTGTCGGAGACACGTGTGCATGTACTCTACAAGACCCTACCAGTTTTATATCCCTATAATGATGTTGTACACATGGCCACTATCTACAGAGTATTCTGTTTATACCCATGTGGATAGTAATAAACGTTATCTCACAGAACAACACAATACACTTATAAACCGGTATACACAACCACTCTCCACAGCTGCTTGTCGTAAACTGACTTAATTTAGCTTAATAGTCACATTATTACCATTTCACATTAAAAAGTATCATGTATACTTTCAGTTTGAGAATTGTTCTTGTATAAGATCCTAATTTCAATTTTAATGCAGCCATACTTATTTATTCTTACTATTTGTTTTCTTCAGATATAATTTCCATAGTTATTCGTATTTCCAGATCTGATAGAATCTGATTATATGCATTTATAATAATAACTAAAACAATTAAACAGTTATCATAAGATGTATGTATGGTAAAGCTTAGGCATATAAGGTAAAACATTTTGCTGAAGATCTTTTATTCATCTGTAATTTATAAATACAAAAATGACATTTAAAGAATTGCCATTATTTTAAATGTAATGCATATTATATATTACTTATTCATTCAGAAGTTACAAATATTTACCTTAAAATTGGTATTAATCTGAACTCAACAGATGGCGTATAATATTTGAATTTTTATTTGGTGTTCAATTGCCTTGTTATTTGTCATTTTGCTTGTACTTGTTCATAAATTATATGAAATATATGTTTCTGACTGTGTGATCAGGGTTATTGCCATCCTGGTGCTACATTGTTGTCAGAATTAAAATTATATAAATAAATCAAAAAATCTGTAAATGTTTATCATATCTAAACACTGTACGATATGTTGCACATTTATTGAGAAACATAACTATCTCCAGAAAAAAATATGCGTACCAGTATCTTTTGTGATTTGTTTTTGTTACTCATTTTTCAGGTTAAGTAACATACCTATTTACACATACACAAATCAATCAGCAAGGAATTTGTTGTATTATTTGGGATACATATATGGTGTAAGCAAGAGATTTGTTCAGAAAACATCAAAATTATTTTTGAAACCCATTCCATCTTATTACCTCTTTGACTAACGTAAATATAGACCACTTTGTAACACTGTATACTCTAACTGGTTACACCATTGTTTCTCGGCTGTACTATATTTACAACTTAAAAAAAATATATATATATATATATATTGCAACGTAACGCGGGTATCTAGCCAATGTCTCTGCTTATTTGTTACGCTTTCCTAATTAAGCCCCACGTTAGTACGTCATTTTGTAACGTAATCGCTTTTTATGTGTGACGTCCGTCTTTTGAAAATCTCGGAACGGTCAGAGTACCTTTTTGCGATCGTCACTTATGAATTATAATCATTAATGTTCAAATCAATCGGATTTGACGTTTACCAAACGAAACAGAAATCGAGTGTGTGTGATTTGGTACAGATTAAGGAAGTTGTTTAATCTTAGTTAGAAGAGAGAGTAAGAACAATTTTGTTACACCCAGATTATACAATTTCTTATTTTTTTAAAATTCGCTGTTGATAAGATAAGCTGATTTTGACATCAACCTCAAAATGTTAGGTTAACCAAACACCACTGTTCGGTAATACTCCCCGGTGGATAGTCCTCTTCTTGACTTACTGAAAATCTACAACAACTACCCTCTACAATAAAGAATACATGTTTGATTATTTAACATAAAATATTCAGAGTATTTATTTGTATAATACACAGATTTCCTCTTCTTCCAGTATACAAATATTATAATCGATCTTTTCCAGTCAATTACATTGGATCGATTTAGTTAGGTAAACATTTGAATTATCATAAAATATATTTTTTATGATTTTATAATTTTATCCTTGATTAAACATTAAACAACATATAATTCATTTTTTATTAATTTCCCCAGGGTTAAGGGTAAGTTCTTTGTGTTATGAGACGGTCAGAAATGAATAATTATATACTATGCTTTACAAGATAAAAAAAATAATAAATTTCGAATTTTTTGGTTTATTTCGTAGTATGTAGTTCCGGATTTGTCCGCAAGAGTGCAGATTATTTCTTTATTATACACATGGGATCATTTACGAAATATTGTAACTGCACAACGATTTGATATGAGGTTTTCTTGGTTAATAATGATTAATAACGTTTATATTACCTCTTTCCTCGAAGTTTTTACTTGAATGGAGCTGTTTCTCGTGTTGTAGTTCTAGTTGTTTTGTAATTTCGTTGAATGTCCATACGATACAGTCTCGCCAATATCTCGAATTGCGGTTTAGCTAGGCCAGATCTTGGAATGGGTTATTTCACTTTTTTATCGGGTAAAGCACGTTATATTTGATATCTGAAGGAGTTTGAACATAAGGTGGATACTGTGAGTTAATTTTTATTCCATTTTTTCACCGTTTCCGAAAGTTTTAAAATGGTTTTAATACAATTTTTTGTGACATCACTTTTCTCAACCGAACGGTTTCCAATCGTTTTTAACAATTAATTCATATGTTGTTATATCGTTACTCATAGTAACCAATAATTTTTATATCATTTTTTATTGGTGCCTCTATTTACTTTTGAGTATATAGGCTGTTTTTAATTATTATAAATTTATTTCTCATTTATAGAAAAATAATTCTTTTTAACTTTAGTTTATTATCCAATTTGATTTATTTAAGGTTTTTCCGTTTATTTTCTTATAACCTTAGATATAGGTCTTTAATATTATTATTTCCTTTAATTGAATTTATATATTATTTATTAATTTCTTATAGTATCCTTACACTGCACTATTTTCTTCTGCCATTTTCCTCATACAGTATTATTTTATTTTTTATTATCATCTTATATTTAACTCTTTTATTTTTAACCCTGGGTTATCTTATATTCAAACATAATTATTCTATTAAATATAAAATTAAACCTAGGTACTAAATTTTAGTTGCCTACACAATACAAATCATACAATAATTAAACAAAATACATAACTGGTTAGTAGCAACACAGTCTACTATTATAATCAATTGTTTCTACATCTACAGCACAAGTCTGTAAGATGCTCCCTTCCAAGTCACTTATTTACTCACTGGGTACACTATAACTCACTTGTTACACTTTATATCAATTAAATATAGTTTATAATGTTTGGTGATATAAAGTAATTTAGAGCTAGATATATTATACCCATTTCTGACCTTTATGGTAGGATAATTAAGTTATCATTTTTTGGGACTGGGTTATGTAACATTACATAAAGCCCCCCCCCCACTAGAACAAATTTATTTTCGTTTTACTTGTTTACAAAATAAATTGTTGATTGCTTCAATTTTCATATCTGGTTTTATTTTATTAATTATATCTTGTAACTCCTTTTTCATTTTGATAATGTAATATATCTTTCCAATACTCTCTGGTTCTATTTCACAAGTTCCTTTTTCTAGGTTAATCCGTGGCAATCGGTCTGCTATTACATTCTTCTTACCCGGGATATATTCCCAGTCTAAATTATACTCTTGAAGTATTAATACCCATCTGGTGAGTCTGCCATGGTTAAGTTTACAATTTTTTAAAAATGAAATTGATCTATGATCGGTTCTTATGGTTACTGGGTATCCCAATATAAATGTTCGAAATTTTTACATGAGAACACAACACTTAGCAGTTCTTTTTCAGTTACTGTATAATTCCTCTCACAACTACTCGGTACTCTGCTTGCAAAACTGATGACCCCATGATTTCCTTCCTCATCTTCCTGATATAGCTCACTTCCAAGGCTAATGTTGCTAGCATCACAATTTATGAAAAAACGTTTATTAAAATTTGGGTGGTGTAACATGATGCTGTCCAGAAATTTATTTTTTATTATCTTAAAATTATTATCTTCACTTTCTTCCCATTTCCACTTGTTTTTCTTCGAAAGTAAATATTGGAAATTGGCTGTTACTTCTGAATAATTCTGTTGAAATTTCCTATAATAGTTGCAGATCCCCAGAAAGGATTGTAGTTGTTTTAAGTTTTTTGGTTTAGGAAAATCTTGGATAGCCTTTACCTTCTCAGGAGATGGTTTAATTCCAGTAGCAGACAGAATGAATCCTAAAAATGGTAATCCATGTGTGATAAATTTAGATTTATCCAGTTTCAAAGTTATATTATATTGTAACAGTTTATTTAACACTGTTTCCACTCTATTACAATGTTCCTCCCATGTACAAGATGTAATTAATATGTCATCAACATATATTGTAGTAAAATCTAAAACTTCCTTACCCAAAATTTGATCCATGCATTGGATGAACACGGCCACAGAATTTACCAATCCGAAAGGCAAACGTTTAAAATGATAATTTCGTCCTTCGAATATGAAAGCAACATATTGTCTGCTGTTAGGGTGCAACTCTATTTGCCAATATCCACAGACTGCATCCCAAGTACTCATGTACTTACATCCATAGAATTTTTTCATTATTTCTTCAATCTCACCTGGAGACGTGCGATCATTAATGAGCATTTTATTCAACTCCCGACCATCAAGGCATAGTCTTACTTGACCATCTTTCTTCGGTATAGCTACCAATGGGCTAGTATACGGAGAACTACTTCTTTCAATTATATCTTCCAATATCATTCTTTGAATTTCTTTTCTTGCTGCCTCTTTCAAAGCTTGAGCAATGGGGTATGACCGTTTATTAAAATTTACATTTTCTTTGAACTTTAGTTCACACAGGAAGTTTTTTGCTTTTCCTGGTGACTCTGAGAATACTGATTTATATTTATTATAAATTTTTATAAGCTGTTGTTTTTGTTCTACCTTAATTATTTCCTGGGCCTGCCTATTTTGAAACTCGATTATCTCTTCTATCTTCTCTTGCCAAATCTTTGATTCTGTTACTTCTGTATTTTTACCTAGGGTTAATCTATTATCCTCCCTAATAAAAAATGAGCTCGGACACTGAGGGGTACTTTGGCTACCAATTATCTCAGCCGCTAACTCACCTTCTTCTGTGCTCAAGGTTACTATACACCTGGCCAGATTTATAATTGCAGTGTGTCGCCGTAGCATATCACACCCTATTAACACCCTAAAAGGTAGCCCTTTAGCTACTAAAAATCCCATAGGTATTCCTATTCCACTAGTAGTAACATTCAAAGACACTTGTTTTCTGATTGTTTTATTTTGCTTCCCGGTGGCGCCAATAATTGTTAAATTATTAATTGGTAAAGTAGGTATTCTCTCAGTAGTTAGTTCAGTAATCCGGTCCAGTTCTAATTGATCAATAATTGAAATATTTGCTCCTGTATCAATCATGGCCTCTGCTAACACTCCATTTAATAATTTTATTTGTATATAGACTATATCATTGTTTGGTGATGACTCTTTAATTGCTCTTTCTTCCATTAACTCCGCCTGTATATTTAAAAAAAAATGATTTCTGATAATTGTTATTGATCTGTTTAATTTATTATTATGATTAGGTCTGTGGTAAATTCTGTGCCCGGTTGTTTCTAGCAGTGACGGGCAGTCACATCTTCTCACTGCTGGTACCCGTTTCCCCGATTTCCATCATTATTATTATTTGGTTCAACATTTTCATTATGTTGAATATTGTTTACTGGTCTTCTTTCTTCATCACTATCTCTGAATCTAGGTTGTTCTTCACTCCTACTTCTTTGTGGACCTTCTTCTCTCTGATAAGAATCATTTCTGTAATTTCGATTGTTATAATTTTGCCGTCTTCCTCGATACCTGTTATTAAAATAATTGTTATTGGCACGTACATAATTTACTCTAGGTCGATTATCTCTAGGTGGTTCATTTTTCCGCTCCTCGGTATTCCCTGACCTCCATCTACTCCTCCTGTAATAAGATTCTTGCTCATAATTTTCTAGTAGCGTTTCCATGCCTCCAATAGTTTTTATTTGTCCACTTAATTGGGCGCTTATAATCTTCTCCTCGAAGTGATACGCAATTTTGGTCACTAAAGACTCTTCAGGGATCTTTGGGTCTAAATATTTTGCCACACACACCTTCCCCAAAAAATAAGCAGTAGGTGTTTGTCCTATATTGCGGTCATACCTACCATGACAGATATCATCTCTAATAATGTTTTGCACTGACTCCGACCAGTACTTAAGTTTGAACATTGTTTTGAAACTCCCATAATCACACACCTCGTTCCTGATTACAGTCCACCAATTATCGTTAATGTTTTTGAAAGATTCGTCTAATATCCCTTTGATCATGTTCCATCGGTTCTCCTTTGATCTATTTAAAATTTCATCGACTCTTCCTAAAAATTCGAGTGGGTTTCTGCGATAATCCCAAAAGTTTACACTTTCCCTACTATCTTGGATGACATGATGATTGTTGCATGTAGATCTAGAACTTATTCTATCTACATCCCCTTGTAAGTTTGTTTGTATTTGTTGCAAATTATCTAATTTCTCTGCTTGGCTATGGAACTGATTCTTTACATTCTCTACCGTTTCGTGAAAATCTGTGAATTTACAGTTTAGACTGCTTTTTATACTATCTAACTGGTCATTGTTTTCTTGGCGTATGGCCATTATACGAACTTGATTACTTTGTTCCTCCCGTTCCATTCGTGCATCTATTCCTGTTTTGATTTGTTCCATCTTTTCTTCTGTTTTATCCAATCTTTGATTGGTTTCTATTAATTTCTTCTCTGCCCCTTCCTTATATTCATCTACTCTTTGGCTGATTGTATTACTGACCATTTCAATTTTCTCATGAATTTGTTGTATATTTTTATTATTTTCTTAAAATTTGGTGGTCATCTCTTCCCTTTGACCATTAATTATTTCTCTCAACTCATGGTTTTGTTCATTCATGGTTTCTCTGATATTTCCATGCATGGTCTCAATTTTTTCGTTTAGTTGTTTGACTAAACTTTCTTGAATACTATCTATTTTCTCATTGGTTTGTTTGTTTTGTTCCTCCTGTTTCCTAAAGTTTTCTTTATTTTCCTCCTTGGTTTGCTTTGAGTTTTCCTCCTGTTTTCTAAATTGTTCAGCCATAAATTTCATCATGTCTTGCCAATTGGGTTCTTCTCTGGCTACCACTTTGTCTGGTTGGTCCCCTTGGGCATGCTCTTCAACTATTTCCTTTTCCATGTCTGTGATTACTTCGGTTTCTTCCTTATCACCCATTGGTTGTTCCATTTCATTGTCCATAACTATTTCTATCTCTCATTCCTGTCCACCTTCTTCCTTCTCCTTTTCTTCTGCCCTCTTCTTCGATCTGCCTCTGGTATTATGCATTTCTTGTTTTCTCATAACTGCCGACAATAATTAGGTTTTTTGGTATATTAATTTATTGAATATCTCAAAATTCTTTTCTAATTACAGCCCTTTTACGTTGAGTGCCATTCTGCAATGTAACGCGGGTATCTAGCCAATGTCTCTGCTTATTTGTTACGCTTTCCTAATTAAGCCCCACGTTAGTACGTCATTTTGTAACGTAATCGCTTTTTGTGTGACGTCCGTCTTTTGAAAATCTCGGAGCGGTCAGAGTACCTTTTTGCGATCGTCACTTATGAATTATAATCATTAATGTTCAAATCAATCGGATTTGACGTTTACCAAACGAAACAGAAATCGAGTGTGTGTGATTTGGTAGAGATTAAGGAAGTTGTTTAATCTTAGTTAGAAGAGAGAGTAAGAACAATTTTGTTACACCCAGATTATACAATTTCTTATTTTTAAAAATTCGCTGTTGATAAGATCAGCTGATTTTGACATCAACCTCAAAATGTTAGGTTAACCAAACACCACTGTTCGGTAATACTCCCCGGTGGATAGTCCTCTTCTTGACTTACTGAAAATCTACAACAACTACCCTCTACAATAAAGAATACACGTTTGATTATTTAACATAAAATATTCAGAGTATTTATTTGTATAATACACAGATTTCCTCTTCTTCCAGTATACAAATATTATAATCGATCTTTTCCAGTCAATTACATTGGATCGATTTAGTTAGGTAAACATTTGAATTATCATAAAATATATTTTTTATGATTTTATAATTTTATCCTTGATTAAACATTAAACAACATATAATTCATTTTTTATTAATTTCCCCAGGGTTAAGGGTAAGTTCTTTGTGTTATGAGACGGTCAGAAATGAATAATTATATACTATGCTTTACAAGATAAAAAAAATAATAAATTTCGAATTTTTTGGTTTATTTCGTAGTATGTAGTTCCGGATTTGTCCGCAAGAGTGCAGATTATTTCTTTATTATACACATGGAATCATTTACGAAATATTGTAACTGCACAACGATTTGATATGAGGTTTTCTTGGTTAATAATGATTAATAACGTTTATATTACCTCTTTCCTCGAAGTTTTTACTTGAATGGAGCTGTTTCTCGTGTTGTAGTTCTAGTTGTTTTGTAATTTCGTTGAATGTCCATATGATACAGTCTCGCCAATATCTCGAATTGCGGTTTAGCTAGGCCAGATCTTGGAATGGGTTATTTCACTTTTTTATTGGGTAAAGCACGTTATATTTGATATCTGAAGGAGTTTGAACATAAGGTGGATACTGTGAGTTAATTTTTATTCCATTTTTTCACCGTTTCCGAAAGTTTTAAAATGGTTTTAATACAATTTTTTGTGACATCACTTTTCTCAACCGAACGGTTTCCAATCGTTTTTAACAATTAATTCATATGTTGTTTTATCGTTACTCATAGTAACCAATAATTTTTATATCATTTTTTATTGGTGCCTCTATTTACTTTTGAGTATATAGGCTGTTTTTAATTATTATAAATTTATTTCTCATTTATAGAAAAATAATTCTTTTTAACTTTAGTTTATTATCCAATTTGATTTATTTAAGGTTTTTCCGTTTATTTTCTTATAACCTTAGATATAGGTCTTTAATATTATTATTTCCTTTAATTGAATTTATATATTATTTATTAATTTCTTATAGTATCCTTACACTGCACTATTTTCTTCTGCCATTTTCCTCATACAGTATTATTTTATTTTTTATTATCATCTTATATTTAACTCTTTTATTTTTAACCCTGGGTTATCTTATATTCAAACATAATTATTCTATTAAATATAAAATTAAACCTAGGTACTAAATTTTAGTTGCCTACACAATACAAATCATACAATAATTAAACAAAATACATAACTGGTTAGTAGCAACACAGTCTACTATTATAATCAATTGTTTCTACATCTACAGCACAAGTCTGTAAGATGCTCCCTTCCAAGTCACTTATTTACTCACTGGGTACACTATAACTCACTTGTTACACTTTATATCAATTAAATATAGTTTATAATGTTTGGTGATATAAAGTAATTTAGAGCTAGATATATTATACCCATTTCTGACCTTTATGGTAGGATAATTAAGTTATCATTTTTTGGGACTGGGTTATGTAACGTTACAATATATATATATATATATATATATATATATATATATATATATATATATATATATATATATAGTTACAACACAAATAAGCCAACCCAATACCAGGGATGAACAAAACAATATTAAATCTAAAATAATACTTCATGTTAAATAAAAATGATTAATTTAAATTAAATAAAAAAACTATGACTCGACAAACGACGACATGACCTAACCCAAGTGATTGACCCAACAAAAGGAAACAAATGAAGAAGGGATCCACGAAGAATAAACAAGAATGTAACCAAACCAAAGGAAGAAAGGAAAAAAATCCAAAACCCAAACAAAAATGAAACAAGTTCATGGAATTAAACGACCCAATATAACACGTCGAAATGTACCCAAATGAGAGGATGGAAAGACCAAAGTATTAACCAAATACGATGAAAATGAAGAAGGAGGGAAATAGATAGAAATGAAAACCAATAATGATACACAAACAAGTAATAAAGCATAGGAGAAGGAGAAATAATGCACTCAAGAATAATATTGGAACCAAGACCAATAATTACCCTATGAGAAAGGAAAAAGTAACTGTTGTTACCCATTAATGGACAAAACTGATTTAGGGAAGAAACCCTATTAAACAAGGTTAAAGATTAAAATGATAAAAAAGCAACCTAAACCCCAATAGAGAATTAGATGTAAGAATAGTATTGTAAGAACATAAAATTGTTAATAGTATTAAGGATATATTGTAATGAAAGAGAAATAAGTATAGGGATTACCCACTAAAAAACACATAGTATAAACAGTGATACAGTGCAATAGTGTATGTATAAAAACCCCAAAGTGAAGTGATAAGGAAGGTACGCTAATTAAATTATAATTAACTATAGATAATTTAAAAGTGAAGGTGAGGTATAAATGGGAATAGTGTAAGATGTAGAATATAACTATTATAAGAAATAGTGAATACTAAAGAAAATAGACACTTAATAAATCTGTAAAAAACACTAAAGGTTTAAAAGTGGAAAAATAACAGTGAATAAATATATGGTGAAAAATAGTATTAAGTATGAATTATAGAATAAGATATACTGAACACTGGAAAGTGATGATGACATTATTATTTAAGAAAAGATGTTTAAGAGATTTAAGTTTAATTATAACCGATAGTAATTAAAAGGGAGGATCCCAGGAAAGAATAAATTGAAGGTGTTGACATGGAGAGAATGTAAAGATTGTTTAAAAATTAAGAAATTAGAGACAAATCAAAGACACCCATATTATAAGGGATAGTTATAAATTTCTTAAAAGTGATGTTGTTTATCACATAAAAATAATATGTATTGTAAACAAAAAATTAGCAAATAATAAGTTGGAAGGAAGTGATGATATTTCTCACTCAAAATAATAACTCTAATAACTTATAAAGAATTGTTCGTTTTGATGTTATGAATAGGATATGGCTGAAAGAAACTTGCAGTCCATAAGCCTAATTGCTATGTTTTAAATATTAAGATAGAGAAAGCAATATTGACATGTAATCAAAACACCAACAGACTCAAAATACAACACAACCAATAATAATAACAAAGTAAAGCCCATTAGGCTGAAACGAAATGTGATTTAAATGAAATAAGTCAAATACCATAATGGCTACTCAGGCCTATGAAAGGGCATAACTGTCAGAACCAAAACAACTAAAAATTATATCAAATTAACAAAGAAATTAGCAAATCTGAGGTGAAGGAATCACCAAGAATAAATTGTAAATCATTTGTAAAACAAAATATTATAATAAGCATTTGTATACAAAAAGAAATGTAATTAACAAGCATTAACATAATTGTAAAAAACATAAAATCTAAAATTACCCAAACATGTGGGGTATCAAAATAATCTATGAAAGGAAATACATACTATAGTGACAATATTTAATAACCAGGAAGGAAGATAGAGGAATAACAGCAATCAGAAGATATACGAAGAATTCGAATTTTGATAACAATACATCATCTCAAAATCAACCAATCAAAATCATGCAGTTGCCATGGAAACGGCAGTTGAAGACTGAATTACCGTTGAATACCGTTAGACAGAAGTAGCGTCAGTAAGAGAATACAGAAGCCAATGTTGGGAAGAATGATTTTCTGTTAAAATAATGTAAAAAAGTAATTAAAGTTCCTAACCATGACAGCATAAGAAGCAGACGACCATTTATAGCAGCCAACTCGAGATCCAAGGCAATTAAACGGAAAATTACCAGAAAAGAACATCCAGATACGTTATGAAAAAGATGCCCAACCCATTGAAGCCCCAAAATTCATGAAAACCGAACTTATTGCAGCCAAATCCTGCCCGATCAAACGAACGAAGACACCGAGTCATGCTGAGGTGTTAAGTACAATTAAATTACTTATTTTCCAAAACCCTAATCACTCTAAATTTTACTAAAGGTAAATTAATCTCACTATAAACAAATATTTCTCTTTCACAGATTATTTAAGTAAAATAAAACTTGATAAAAACTTGTTAACGTTAAATATAACCTATTAGTTAAACACGAACTTACAAAACACATTTAACGACACCACAGAACAGATTGTAACATCACACATTATTATTTATGTACACGTAGAATAAGGTAATATATTTTTATTGTAACCATAGGAATTCTTTAGCTCACAGTCACAAGAATCCACGATTTTTGAAAAACAAAAATAATTGTAATATTTCAAGGTACACAGCCATACGAAAAATAATTGTTTCCTTGATCGATTCGTCAAGCCCAGAGGACAAGAGTCTAATGTAATCAGTCGGTGCAAATTTATCATTATATAATTGTCAATGTGAATATTTTAATTATCACCTATTAAAAATAACTATTACAGGGAGTAACCGTTGTTATTATTTCATAGGGAGTGCTTTATATATTACTAGTGTTAGTTAAGAATAGATTTGACGAGAAGCGAACAAGTTGTCATTTGCGCAGCAGCAGCGACAATTCAGACGGCTGTGCGAGCGGGAATTATTTGAACGCCCCGACCGTCATCGCTAATAACTCCTCATACAATAATTTTAGTTGTTTTAAATAACGACTTGGCGCCACCCGGGATTAACACACCCCTATAAGCAACAGGTAAGGTTACTGCCGTATTATACAGGTGATTACCGCAACGTTACGACCATCGTTAGCCGCGAACATTAATGTAACGACCCCGGTGCGAGACGAACGCACTCATCATTATTACACATACAAAATTGGTGTACATTTTACAGGTACGCACAGATCAACTCGTTACAATATATATATTCAATCACTTTCTGCTACAGTCCGTTTCTTGATGTATATAATACATTTAATATTTATAATTAAATTTACCTCAAGATGTTATTAGGTAATAAGAATAACATTTTGAGGTCAATTTAATTATAAATGTTAAATGTAATATATATATATATATATATTTATATCCATCAACGCGTCCGCGAACACGAATTGGCAGTAACAAAACAAGAAGACAATACATCCCTAACGAAACACGCCGAAGAAACAAGATACACTTTTAACTTCAAAAA
This sequence comes from Magicicada septendecula, assembly GCA_034769895.1. Taxonomy (NCBI): domain Eukaryota; kingdom Metazoa; phylum Arthropoda; class Insecta; order Hemiptera; family Cicadidae; genus Magicicada; species Magicicada septendecula. The sequence continues at coordinate 410,532,052 of CM068368.1, read as the reverse complement.
TACAAAATTATTGGCAAGAAGTAACTATAAGAAAATGAGAGAGTACAGAGAAGGCATCGAAATTTACTGCATGAGGGAGGGAGCGGTCAACGACAGAAATGAATGTACAAAACTAGCGATCATGTGGAAATTCCTAACTGACAGTTTACAAATTAACAAGCAACATATGGCCACAACACTCTCACCCCACTCTCTAACCCTTCCACAGCAAAAATCACAAGGGAAGGAAGATATAAAACTCGCACCACAGTTAAGTCAACATCAGTAAGCCTTGAAAATGTTCTGGGATTACAGAACGAAACATCACCATTATAAACATCACACACACGGATGTACCCAAAAACCTACTACAAATATTGTAGTATTTGTTATTGTAACAAATAACTTAATTAATTACGAGTGTAATACGGTTGCAGGTTTATAGTTAATTCAGCCCCACGTTGGATGCCAATTTGTTACAAAACCAATATTATTATTAGCTGTGTTACTTATTTAATTACTGTTGCGGGTTTATAGTTAATTTAAAATTTTAAATTAACAAATTCAATCTATTTATAAAGAAAAATATTTATTATGTTATTGATATTATTCGTTTGTTGAACATAGACCTGTGTTAAGTGGTTATTGAGTGTTTTACTAGAGAAAAAACGCTATATTACAGTTATTACAGTGAATAATTCAGTAATTTTCTCCAACCCTAGTCAGTATGTATTCTTTAAATTGGAAAGAGAGTAGCGCAGAGAATAAGTTAGTTCTCTATTCTCCCGCATTCACCAGCTGTCTGCAATCGAGCGCTGTTATTAGCGAATAGGTTAAGTCGTTCCACTTGACGCTTTTATCACTTTCTTTCCCTGTAAATTACACCCTATTCGAAATACAATAACTATTCTACAATAACACAGACTCGTCAAGTACAAGAAGGATTCTTTATTTTATATTATTTTAAATTTCCAACAGTTGCTTTCTTCGGTTATTAAAGCATCATATCGATCATACAATACCGAATCGATTTGTTATTGAACTCGTGTTTTATGTTACAATTTAATTATAATTTTCAGTTTATCTCTTATCTCAGGGTACATGTAATTCTTTTAACTATTAGTAAGGCCAGGTAATGCAAATTCAGGTTACTAGGTATTACAATTTAAATTAAAATCTTATTATATAAACTATTAACATAAGCAGGTTTTTACCAAGCGTTTACAAGATACTCATTCAGGCAGTGTTCCACTAACGATGTCAGATCGACGGGTGATGAAGAATGGCTAGAATTTATTCACCTCCAGCTTCTCAATAAAAGTTGTTGTTAGTGTCCCGGGATGTAATGGAAAGTTTAGTTCTTGATCTTCGCTGATTTTTAGTTTCTGGTGGTCACAGGTCTTGATGGAATTAGTGTAGTATTAAGTTCTTGTTCTGTCGTTAAAAGTGAGGTTCGGTAGGTAAATTTAATCCTCTTTAATTTTTGTTGTATGGTATTTATTCAATTCGACTTCTCCCGGTCTGGGTTATCTTCATTTATTTATGGTTTCTATTATAACTCATTTGGTGGTAAGTTTAGTTCATTTTTCTTAAGGTTTTTGATTTGAATTTTGTAGATAGGTATTTTATATTCTCAAAGTGATAGTTTAGGAAGTCGTCCAATCCGTCTTTTTAATTAGTGATTATATTTTAATTTTGATTTGTAATAATTTTATTCATGAGGTTTCGTGGTTTTCTGGCGATTTTTAATGACTGAACTGTCCTCGTTTATATATAACAATTGAATGTCTAAATCAACAAGATATCCTGCATTTTGTTGCCCTAACAACCATTGCTTCTTCTGTCATTGGATAATATTTGTTATCCTAGAGCCAGAATTAGGAAATATTCTTACACTTATTTAATAAAATACTCCCTGCTTGGAATTACACTAAATCACATAAAACTTTCACTTAATCTGCCTTATTAAACCGTATACATTTTACTACATTTTCTTCTTAATCCACTTATTTTAAAAGGTATTATTTCCCTTTACAAAATACTAATTTTTAGGCCTATTAGTTTTATTACATGTGTTATAATTTTTGTTTTTAATTTAATTTTTCTTACCTGACCTACTGTACAAAGAGTCACTGGCTTATGGCCCATTATTTCAATTTTAATTTCCTGATTTCAATTCATTATTATTATTTAGTTCATCATTGAACCCTTCATTGGTTTTTAACATAATTATAATGACCACTTGACAACTTATTAACACTTATTGTCTTCCTGGCCAAGTTTACAAATATTATTTTAAAACATCTTCATTAATTATTTAAAGTAAATACACTTAACATAATACCATACATAATAAATATACTTGTATTTAATTACTTAAATACAAGTTTAACATGAATGAAATGAGTACCCATTACTTAGTACTTCCTTAAAGCAATGGCTCCACACCTGCTACATATAAAACACAAAATAAACATCATGTAAACACAATATCATGATAAAGCACAACAACAGGTACATCTTTATAAAACATTATATATTAATTAAACAGTCTATTATATTCAAATTCATCTCATTAGACACAGTGTTTATAGTTTACCTCATACACTGATCACTTCATATTTTATGTTTATATACACTTTTAATATTTTATTACCTAGTAACCTTACTAGGTATCATCAATACATTTTTTAGGTGAGATTGGCCCTCTTGTACTTAATTATGGCATACCTTGGGCATTGTTTTCAGTTATTTTGACAAAGTTTTTTATGTAACGTCGGGAACCTTAACTTTGTTATGTTACAATATATATATTACACACACTTCAGTACTATATATATATTGTAATGTTACATAACCCCTGCCCAAATATGATAACATAATCACCAGAGTTAAAACCAGTAATCACCCATTTTTAAAAGTCAGAAATGGGGATTAGGTATCAAGCTGTGAGAACCTTTGTACTCTAAAAACACTGTAAACAATAATCATAAAAGTGCAGTGTACAGAGTGGAACATAGTGTAATCGGTGAAAGTGTAAAACCTTTAAAAAGAGCATCTCACAAAGTTGTGCTGGAGATGAAAACAAAATCAGTATTGTAGCAATAGTCTATGATACTACTGACAAGTTTTGTATTTTTTGTAATTTTATATTGTGTAGGCCACAAAGGTCTTGTAACTAGGAGTAATATTTTGTTTAATATAATTATTTTGTTTATATGTAAAATAATCCAGGGTTATGTATAAAATAATAATAATATACCAAATAATACTATATTAGCAAGATGGCATGTAAAAAATAGTGTAGAGTAAGGATACATTAAATGAATTATAAATCATAAATAAACCAAAATAAAAGGGATTTAAATATAAAATACCAGTGGACAAGTTTAAGAAAAAATATAAAGAAAAACCGTAAATAAATTCAATTTGATTATAGAAAAAATCTATAAAGGAGTATTTTTTCTAAAAATAAGAAATGAAATTATAATAATTATTGATAGCCTACATACTAAAAGTTATATAGATTAGCCAATAAAAAACCATAAAAATTCTTGGTTACTAAGAGTAACTAACTAACAAGAATTAAATTAATTGTTCAGATATATTGGAAGTGAGCAGTTTAAAAAAAGTGTAATGTCTAGAAAAAATTAAGAAATTTATAAATACCATTCGGAAATAATCAGTGCCAAATTAACAAAATTAATGAGTGATGTCCACTACATCTTAGACATCCTTCGAACAGAATAATTCACGCCCACAAATTGATGAAAAATTGAAAAATCAGCCTTCCATTTCCAAGCCTAGCCTACCGAAATTCTACATCATTGGGTGAGATCGTTTCCTGTTAAAATTTAAGTAAAGTACACCTCAACTATAAACTTAGAACATTATAGACAGCACAATCTCTTTAAATACTTCTGGAAAAGAGGTGAACAGACACTTTATTTTGTATTAACCAAAAAACAGTAAAACGTGGTTTGGTTATTAACATTGCCGAAGCCATTAAATAGTGTTTATTTTTCGTCAGTGAAGAAAAGCGACCTGCGCTCTGGCGGTCAAAAAATCAACTGCATAATATAGATTATACTCAATTTTAAAATAATTCATGTAAAGCTTGGTACTGACCCGTATACATTTCTGACTTTCTCAAAGTACAAAGAACTCTATAATAACCCTGGGAAATTAATTACTTATTTCTTTCTTGTTATTAAAACTGAAATAAAAATATTTGTTATATGATATATGTTTGTAAAAGTAAGATCGAACTAAATCTGTGACTGATGCAATAATCGATTATCTATCCACGTTTTGGGAGACCATAAAAAGCGTTAAATAAATTCAAGGAATGCCTTGTGTTTTAAATAATAAAATGTGTATTATTTCCAGTAGATGGTAGTTAGTTACAGATTATAAGAAGATCGAGGAGAGAAAGGACATCAGCCCGGACATCCAGAATTTATTACGTACCATTTGAAGTCATTTAACCTCAAATGGGTTCATAAAAGTAGCAATCAGCTGATACCACTAGCGGAACAATTTGAAATACTCAATCGTATACTGAGAGAGTAATTCTCTTTGCCTTTTTTCACTCTCTCTCCTAACTACTATCAAACAACGGTATTGATTTCACATAAACAAAATTTAAGAAAATCTTTGCATAATCACACACACTCGATTTTGTAAGCATATAACATAAAGATAACAAATTCTGTGACTCTCAATTAAGCGAGCGTTTCGAAAAATAACAAATAGACGTAAATTACTCGAGACTTAAGCTCAGCGAGAAACGTTACAAGATGACGTACAAACGTAGGGTTTAACTAAGAAGAGAGTTTACTGGTAGGATACTCGCGAGACGTTACAAGATGACGCTAACAACGTATGGCAAATAAAACATAAATTTTCATTAAATAATTACAGTGACAATCGCAAGAGAGACGATTATTCGAAATGATATTAGACTCGCGAGACGTTACAAGATGGCGCTCAACTTAAAGGGCATGGATTAGGAAGAAATTTTGGGATATACGCAAGTTAATATAACGAAAAAACTAATTTTTGTCGGCAACTATGAGAAGACAAGAAATGCATAATACCAGAGGCAGATCAAAGAAGAGGGCAGAAGACACGGAGAAGGAAGAAGGTGGACAGGGACGAGAAATAGAAGTAGTCACGGACAGTGAAATGGAACAACAGACAGGCGATAAAGAAGAAACTGAAGCAATTATGGACACGGAAAAGGAAATAGTTGAAGAGGATGCCCAAGGGGACCAACCAGATAAAGCGGAAGCCAGAGAAGAACCAAATTGGCAGGAAATAATAAAATTTATGGCAAAACAATTTAGGAAACAGGAGGAAAACTCAAAGCAAAAATTTGATAAAATAAATGAAAATTTTAAGGAAAATAAGGAAAACTCAAGGAAACAAAATGAAACCTTGAGCGAAAAATTTGATAAAATAGATGAAAATTTTAGGAAACAGGAGGAAAATAATAAGCAAACCAATGAGAAAAAAAACGGTATTCAGGAAAGTTTAGTAAAACAACTAAACGAAAAAATTGAGACCATTCATGGAGATATCAAACAAACCATGAATGAACAATACCACGAATTGAAAGAAACTATTAACGGACAAAGGGAATATATGAACACAAAATTTGAAGAAAGTACGGTAATAAAAATGTAAAACAAATTCATGAAAAGATTGAAATGATGAGTAACACACTTATCCAAAAAACAGATGAATACAAGGGGGAGACAAATAAACAAATGGATGAAAGTTTCGGAAAGTTAAAGGAAACAATGGACAGTGATTTTAAGAATGTGAATGAAACACTAGACAGCACTTCCAAAGGTATTAAAGTAAGTCCGAAAACAGAAGAGAGCAGGAAGGAATTAGAAATTAGAGAATACCAAGGCGTAATATTCTCTGAAACTAAAAATAACCGCAACCAAGAGGATAATCAATACCTGGAAAAGAAGACCAAGAAAATAAGAAAAATATGTAGAAAGAAAATAATAAATACAAGAGAAGAATTGGAGATGATTACAGGTGGATTAATTAATGTATTTAACCTTCCAATTAATGAACAAAGGGAGTTGATGGAGTTTGGATCTCAATTAAATAAATCGACGATTAAAGTGCATCAGAAGATATCAGTCATATCTTCAAGACGGAATATAACATTCAAAAATTTGGTAAATAATCCAGAGGTAAAAGGGAATGAAATGGTATTAAATATGAGTGACTATGTTATGTTAGAGGAGGTACCATACCTGTTAGTTAAAAAGGAACGAACTATGACGGGAGACCGGTACTTAAATGAAAGTTTCATAGCAGCAAAGTGGGAGAGCCGGATGATAAGGAGATTATCAAGGAGAGAATTAATTCCGAGCACCCCAGTAATCCGAGGAAGAGGAGTTACTGAATTTATGGACCATGGTTAAACCAGAAAAAGGGGACTGATTTTCTGTATACCGACCAAGCAACCCATTGGAAAGAAGGAACCAAATAATATTAAATATAATAAACCTCAAAATTCAAAAAGTATGTAAGGACAACTTACTTAATTTATTCAGAAACAATATGATTTAATAAACCCCAAAATTCAAAAAGCACGTAAGGACAACTTACTAAATATTTCGAAACAATATAATTTAAAATAAAAAGACAAAACACCAAGAAAATGTAAGAACAGATTATATAATTTAATTATAAATAACTGATTTGAACTGAAATAATAGAAAAAAATAATATTTTGATGGGAACAAACAGAAGAATAAATAAATAAATAAAAACAATTGATGGTAATGTGCTCAGATAAGAAGGTACAATAAGAAGAATAACGAATAATTTAATGACTACAATGAAGCTAAAGAATGATAATAATTAATACAACTACAATTTAGAATTTCTTGGAGTTGAAAATGATATAGGAAGAAATGATACAAAGAACATCGGTCACAAGAAGGAAAGTCAAAAGGATTTTAAAATAATGCCTATCAATAATGTTATCTGCAATTAATTACTGAAAAATAAGAAGGAATCAAGAAGAAAAAGAAATATATAATTAAATGCAAACAGCAACAGCGTGAAGAATCCCAAAAGTGTTTAGTATTAGTCGCCAATCGACTACTTGTAAGTTTTTTATTATAATGAATTGACTGTAGAAATGTTCCAGCAATCATTTTCCTGAGCAGACGGTACGTCCCTCTGGTCTCAGAAGGTGTAAGGATGGACAGCGGAGTAATGAAACCAAAAGTGGCCACCCGAACTGAACCACCGCACAGGATAGGGAAAAAATGTTAGGGAAATTGAATATTTAAGAGATAATAAAATAGCTGAAAAGATTGATATTAGATTCCAGAAGTATGAAGGAAGAAAACAGAAGGAAGATAGCAGACAGAAGCTTAATTGAGAAAGCAAATTTATAGAAGCAAATAGAAATATGAGTGTTAAAACAAGTTTTATTGATTAGTGTGACCAGTCCTTATCAAGGGATGTTTGAAAAACCACCACCATGAGAAATTAAATCATTAATGAATGTGCCTCCAGGAGAGAGAGAGTTGAGTATGAAATCAAGCCTATTACCATTAACCGAATAACAGGTGAAAGGAAATAATACATATGAGATTAAATCAGTTAACAATAACAAAATAAAAGGGGTGTATAACCAATCAGAAATAAAGAGATATTATGAAGAATGCTGAAAGAATCCGAAGATTGAAGAGTTCAAAGATTATTTTTAAAACAAGTAAATAAAAATAAATCTGTTCTAGTGGGGGAGCTTTATGTAACGTTACATAACCCCTGCCCAAATATGATAACATAATCACCAGAGTTAAAACCAGTAATCACCCATTTTTAAAAGTCAGAAATGGGGATTAGGTATCAAGCTGTGAGAACCTTTGTACTCTAAAAACACTGTAAACAATAATCATAAAAGTGCAGTGTACAGAGTGGAACATAGTGTAATCGGTGAAAGTGTAAAACCTTTAAAAAGAGCATCTCACAAAGTTGTGCTGGAGATGAAAACAAAATCAGTATTGTAGCAATAGTCTATGATACTACTGATAAGTTTTGTATTTTTTGTAATTTTATATTGTGTAGGCCACAAAGGTCTTGTAACTAGGAGTAATATTTTGTTTAATATAATTATTTTGTTTAGCTGTAAAATAATCCAGGGTTATGTATAAAATAATAATAATATATATGTTTGTAAAAGTAAGATCGAACTAAATCTGTGACTGATGCAATAATCGATTATCTATCCACGTTTTGGGAGACCATAAAAAGCGTTAAATAAATTCAAGGAATGCCTTGTGTTTTAAATAATAAAATGTGTATTATTTCCAGTAGATGGTAGTTAGTTACAGATTATAAGAAGATCGAGGAGAGAAAGGACATCAGCCCGGACATCCAGAATTTATTACGTACCATTTGAAGTCATTTAACCTCAAATGGGTTCATAAAAGTAGCAATCAGCTGATACCACTAGCGGAACAATTTGAAATACTCAATCGTATACTGAGAGAGTAATTCTCTTTGCCTTTTTTCACTCTCTCTCCTAACTACTATCAAACAACGGTATTGATTTCACATAAACAAAATTTAAGAAAATCTTTGCATAATCACACACACTCGATTTTGTAAGCATATAACATAAAGATAACAAATTCTGTGACTCTCAATTAAGCGAGCGTTTCGAAAAATAACAAATAGACGTAAATTACTCGAGACTTAAGCTCAGCGAGAAACGTTACAAGATGACGTACAAACGTAGGGTTTAACTAAGAAGAGAGTTTACTGGTAGGATACTCGCGAGACGTTACAAGATGACGCTAACAACGTATGGCAAATAAAACATAAATTTTCATTAAATAATTACAGTGACAATCGCAAGAGAGACGATTATTCGAAATGATATTAGACTCGCGAGACGTTACAAGATGGCGCTCAACTTAAAGGGCATGGATTAGGAAGAAATTTTGGGATATACGCAAGTTAATATAACGAAAAAACTAATTTTTGTCGGCAACTATGAGAAGACAAGAAATGCATAATACCAGAGGCAGATCAAAGAAGAGGGCAGAAGACACGGAGAAGGAAGAAGGTGGACAGGGACGAGAAATAGAAGTAGTCACGGACAGTGAAATGGAACAACAGACAGGCGATAAAGAAGAAACTGAAGCAATTATGGACACGGAAAAGGAAATAGTTGAAGAGGATGCCCAAGGGGACCAACCAGATAAAGCGGAAGCCAGAGAAGAACCAAATTGGCAGGAAATAATAAAATTTATGGCAAAACAATTTAGGAAACAGGAGGAAAACTCAAAGCAAAAATTTGATAAAATAAATGAAAATTTTAAGGAAAATAAGGAAAACTCAAGGAAACAAAATGAAACCTTGAGCGAAAAATTTGATAAAATAGATGAAAATTTTAGGAAACAGGAGGAAAATAATAAGCAAACCAATGAGAAAAAAAACGGTATTCAGGAAAGTTTAGTAAAACAACTAAACGAAAAAATTGAGACCATTCATGGAGATATCAAACAAACCATGAATGAACAATACCACGAATTGAAAGAAACTATTAACGGACAAAGGGAATATATGAACACAAAATTTGAAGAAAGTACGGTAATAAAAATGTAAAACAAATTCATGAAAAGATTGAAATGATGAGTAACACACTTATCCAAAAAACAGATGAATACAAGGGGGAGACAAATAAACAAATGGATGAAAGTTTCGGAAAGTTAAAGGAAACAATGGACAGTGATTTTAAGAATGTGAATGAAACACTAGACAGCACTTCCAAAGGTATTAAAGTAAGTCCGAAAACAGAAGAGAGCAGGAAGGAATTAGAAATTAGAGAATACCAAGGCGTAATATTCTCTGAAACTAAAAATAACCGCAACCAAGAGGATAATCAATACCTGGAAAAGAAGACCAAGAAAATAAGAAAAATATGTAGAAAGAAAATAATAAATACAAGAGAAGAATTGGAGATGATTACAGGTGGATTAATTAATGTATTTAACCTTCCAATTAATGAACAAAGGGAGTTGATGGAGTTTGGATCTCAATTAAATAAATCGACGATTAAAGTGCATCAGAAGATATCAGTCATATCTTCAAGACGGAATATAACATTCAAAAATTTGGTAAATAATCCAGAGGTAAAAGGGAATGAAATGGTATTAAATATGAGTGACTATGTTATGTTAGAGGAGGTACCATACCTGTTAGTTAAAAAGGAACGAACTATGACGGGAGACCGGTACTTAAATGAAGGTTTCATAGCAGCAAAGTGGGAGAGCCGGATGATAAGGAGATTATCAAGGAGAGAATTAATTCCGAGCACCCCAGTAATCCGAGGAAGAGGAGTTACTGAATTTATGGACCATGGTTAAACCAGAAAAAGGGGACTGATTTTCTGTATACCGACCAAGCAACCCATTGGAAAGAAGGAACCAAATAATATTAAATATAATAAACCTCAAAATTCAAAAAGTATGTAAGGACAACTTACTTAATTTATTCAGAAACAATATGATTTAATAAACCCCAAAATTCAAAAAGCACGTAAGGACAACTTACTAAATATTTCGAAACAATATAATTTAAAATAAAAAGACAAAACACCAAGAAAATGTAAGAACAGATTATATAATTTAATTATAAATAACTGATTTGAACTGAAATAATAGAAAAAAATAATATTTTGATGGGAACAAACAGAAGAATAAATAAATAAATAAAAACAATTGATGGTAATGTGCTCAGATAAGAAGGTACAATACGAAGAATAACGAATAATTTAATGACTACAATGAAGCTAAAGAATGATAATAATTAATACAACTACAATTTAGAATTTCTTGGAGTTGAAAATGATATAGGAAGAAATGATACAAAGAACATCGGTCACAAGAAGGAAAGTCAAAAGGATTTTAAAATAATGCCTATCAATAATGTTATCTGCAATTAATTACTGAAAAATAAGAAGGAATCAAGAAGAAAAAGAAATATATAATTAAATGCAAACAGCAACAGCGTGAAGAATCCCAAAAGTGTTTAGTATTAGTCGCCAATCGACTACTTGTAAGTTTTTTATTATAATGAATTGACTGTAGAAATGTTCCAGCAATCATTTTCCTGAGCAGACGGTACGTCCCTCTGGTCTCAGAAGGTGTAAGGATGGACAGCGGAGTAATGAAACCAAAAGTGGCCACCCGAACTGAACCACCGCACAGGATAGGGAAAAAATGTTAGGGAAATTGAATATTTAAGAGATAATAAAATAGCTGAAAAGATTGATATTAGATTCCAGAAGTATGAAGGAAGAAAACAGAAGGAAGATAGCAGACAGAAGCTTAATTGAGAAAGCAAATTTATAGAAGCAAATAGAAATATGAGTGTTAAAACAAGTTTTATTGATTAGTGTGACCAGTCCTTATCAAGGGATGTTTGAAAAACCACCATCATGAGAAATTAAATCATTAATGAATGTGCCTCCAGGAGAGAGAGAGTTGAGTATGAAATCAAGCCTATTACCATTAACCGAATAACAGGTGAAAGGAAATAATACATATGAGATTAAATCAGTTAACAATAACAAAATAAAAGGGGTGTATAACCAATCAGAAATAAAGAGATATTATGAAGAATGCTGAAAGAATCCGAAGATTGAAGAGTTCAAAGATTATTTTTAAAACAAGTAAATAAAAATAAATCTGTTCTAGTGGGGGAGCTTTATGTAACGTTACATAACCCCTGCCCAAATATGATAACATAATCACCAGAGTTAAAACCAGTAATCACCCATTTTTAAAAGTCAGAAATGGGGATTAGGTATCAAGCTGTGAGAACCTTTGTACTCTAAAAACACTGTAAACAATAATCATAAAAGTGCAGTGTACAGAGTGGAACATAGTGTAATCGGTGAAAGTGTAAAACCTTTAAAAAGAGCATCTCACAAAGTTGTGCTGGAGATGAAAACAAAATCAGTATTGTAGCAATAGTCTATGATACTACTGATAAGTTTTGTATTTTTTGTAATTTTATATTGTGTAGGCCACAAAGGTCTTGTAACTAGGAGTAATATTTTGTTTAATATAATTATTTTGTTTAGCTGTAAAATAATCCAGGGTTATGTATAAAATAATAATAATATACCAAATAATACTATATTAGCAAGATGGCATGTAAAAAATAGTGTAGAGTAAGGATACATTAAATGAATTATAAATCATAAATAAACCAAAATAAAAGGGATTTAAATATAAAATACCAGTGGACAAGTTTAAGAAAAAATATAAAGAAAAACCGTAAATAAATTCAATTTGATTATAGATAAAATCTATAAAGGATTATTTTTTCTAAAAAGAAGAAATGAAATTATAATAATTATTGATAGCCTACATACTAAAAGTTATATAGATTAGCCAATAAAAAACCATAAAAATTCTTGGTTACTAAGAGTAACTAACTAACAAGAATTAAATTAATTGTTCAGATATATTGGAAGTGAGCAGTTTAAAAAAAGTGTAATGTCTAGAAAAAATTAAGAAATTTATAAATACCATTCGGAAATAATCAGTGCCAAATTAACAAAATTAATGAGCGATATCCACTACATCTTAGACATCCTTCGAACAAAGTAATTCACGCCCACAAATTGATGAAAAATTGAAAAATCAGCCTTCCATTTCCAAGCCTAGCCTACCGAAATTCTACATCATTGGGTGAGATCGTTTCCTGTTAAAATTTAACTAAAGTACACCTCAACTATAAACTTAGAACATTATAGACAGCACAATCTTTTTAAATACTTCTGGAAAAGAGGTGAACAGACACTTTATTTTGTATTAACCAAAAAACAGCAAAACGTGGTTTGGTTATTAACATTGCCGAAGCCATTAAATAGTGTTTATTTTTCATCAGTGAAGAAAAGCGACCTGTGCTCTAGCGGTCAAAAAATCAACTGCATAATATAGATTATACTCAATTTTAAAATAATTCATGTAAAGCTTGATACTGACCCATATACATTTCTGACTTTCTCAATACAAAGAACTCTATAATAACCCTGGGAAATTAATTACTTATTTCTCTCTTGTTACTAAAATTGAAATAAAAATATTTGTTATATGATATATGTTTGTAAAAGTAAGATCGAACTAAATCTGTGATTTATGCAATAATCGATTATCTATCCATGTTTTGGGAGACCATAAAAAACGTTAAATAAATTCAAGGAATGCCTTGTGGTTTAAATAATAAAATGTGTATTATTTCCAGTATATGGTAGTTAGTTACAGATTATAAGAAGATCGAGGAGAGAAAGGACATCAGCCCGGACATCCAGAATTTATTACGTACCATTTGAAGTCATTTAACCTCAAATGGGTTCATAAAAGTAGCAATCAGCTGATACCACTAGCGGAACAATTTGAAATACTCAATCGTATACTGAGAGAGTAATTCTCTTTGCCTTTTTTCACTCTCTCTCCTAACTACTGTCAAACAACGGTATTGATTTCACATAAACAAAATTTAAGAAAATCTTTCAAAATCTTTGCATAATCACACACACTCGATTTTGTAAGCATATAACATAAAGATAACAAATTCTGTGACTCTCAATTAAGCGAGCGTTTCGAAAAATAACAAATAGACGTAAATTACTCGAGACTTAAGCTCAGCAAGAAACGTTACAAGATGACGTACAAACGTTGGGTTTAACTAAGAAGAGAGTTTACTGGTAGGATACTCGCGAGACGTTACAAGATGACGCTAACAACGTATGGCAAATAAAACATAAATTTTCATTAAATAATTACAGTGACGATCGCAAGAGAGACGATTATTCGAAACGATATTAGACTCGCGAGACGTTACAATATATATTGTAACATAACAAGATTACACCTCAGAATAAAGACAAGTATACCATCAAAATTCACTGTGAAATATGCATAAATGCAATCTTTTTAGTAATAAAGTACAAAAAAAGAATAAAATGAACATAATAAATAAAGAAATGAAGACACAACATATTATTTAAAGATAAATAATAAGGTCAAGAAATAAAAAGTAATTAAAACAAAAAGGAAAATATTATAATAAATAAATAATAGGGAATTAAGGAATTTACTCATGAAGTAAATAATTTAATGACAGTAACAAACAATGACTGACGATGACAATAATACCCAGAAGTGAAGATCAAGTGACAAACAAACATGTAAATAATGATTAATTAATAGAATTATAATGTACAAATGTTAAACTTAGAAAATAAGTAAAAAGACATTTGTTAGTTCATAAGCATTAGATTAAAACTACGAGGAGGTCTGCGTACCTCAGACAGTTATTTTGTATCATCGAACTACAAACGGTGAATTATATAAATTTTACAAATATAATAATATCAAACTATAATTATATAAGTTAGGTTGTGTGATAGTGCTAGAAAGTGAGAATAATAGTGATAGACTTTAAAAAGGAAAAAATCATGTATAATGAAAGTGATTAAACATAATTATAATATGAGCATTGAATGAAACATATAATCTATATGAAACAGTTATGTAGCCCATATAGTGAGATCAAACCAAGTGTAAATAATTAAAAAATAGAGAAATCTTACGTTACAAACTTACAATATAATGTAGTGATGAAGAAAAAATAAGATTCAACGGAATCAAATTCATTATAAAAGATGAAACCGAACCTGTGACCCATAAACATATCATAGCCAAAGCCTTAACTGAAGGAATTAGTATTTTGGTAAAAAGGGAGGGATTGTTGGAAAAATATTGAAACGAGGCAGAACATGTTAATTTGACTGCTGGACTTTTTTACAAATTAATTGCAGATAGAAGGCGAGATGACAAAGAAAGACTATTGAAATAACTAGAAGACTAATGTTTTAATCGAAAGTACCAAAAACTTGAAGGCCAGAAGCGAAGAATCAAGCAATAAGGTCATAAGGAAAACTACCAGATTGGTGAGATTGCTTCGATATGCTAAGCCAGATATTTGAACCAACATTACTACATTTTAACGATCGAGTTACAGTGAAATACTATAACCAAAACAATATAAACGTTATAATAGTGAATTTTATTTGTACACCATGACTATTAGTATTAAGAGTTCATTTTTAAATTGTTCTTTTATATGATCCAAAGGACTCACTAGTCAACATATATCCACAACACCCAATTACAAAACCTTCATTATAAATATTATGTTTTATGTTATATTATGACTTGAAAAATACTTTGACTTTAATTTTACATTAACCCTGAGATTGAGATTTTTCATGTAATCCAACAGAAATGAGCTACCAATGTTAGAAAGGGACATTGAATGTCAATACAATTAAAGAAATGTTAAAGAGAAATAATAAATTTGATTGAAGTTCAATCAAGATAAAAAAGGAGTTTGATTATTTATTTAACATAAAAGTTTAATTCTTACATAGAAGAAGGGTAAGTTTATGAAGTTTAGGAGTTAAGATAAGGATTTAAGATTCAATTAAGATAATCACATAAGACAAAACATTACGTACGAGTCGACTTACATAATTGGGACCAACAATTTGGGGCTAAAAAAAAAAAAAATTAATATAATATGGACGAGTGTCATGGATACCGAGGAGTGGCAAACTGTCAGTAGCCGGAAACGGCGAAACAGTGGTGACTCCGCGAGATCCGGGGCGGTCTTCCCAGCTGGATGCTGCAACGGACAGACCCGCTACGGCCACCTCAGTACCTACCCCTTCCTCAGTGCCTTCCTTGTAAAAATCCTCCAGGTAGGAAAATTCCAGGATATCTACCAGGTAGAATCACTCTTTTACCTCCGGGTAAAAGTGTCCTCTTTTGAGTCCCGACCCGGACCCAAGCAGTGTTACCACTGCCAGCGGTACGGGCACAGCAGTGTCTGTTGCCACTTTCCGACACGCTGCGTTCGTTGCGGTGAGGGTCACGACAAGGACGACTGTCCTTGTGAACGCTCCGCCGCCGCCACGTGCGCAAACTGTCGAGAACCTCACCCGGCAAGCTCTCGCTACTACCTCGTCTGCGCCTGCAGCCGTAGTAGTTCCCCCAGCCTGTCCAGCGCCCGCCGGAGCGCTCAGTTACGCGGCAGCCGCCGCCTCCGATGCATCTTTCCTTCCTTTGGCCTCGTCGCGAAAGCAACCTGCGCCAAAGAAGAAAAAGACATCGACCACCATTCTCACGCAGCTCAAGCCCGCTGCACCCAAGCCAGCATCTGCCCCAGCTCCCAAAGAGCCTCGGCAGCCTAACCCTAACCCTCGACCCTATAATGGAATCATGAATCGAGTGCCCCCGCCTACACCGCAGACGCCATCGACTGAGGAAGGGTCCTCGGACCCGACCTTTGCCGATCGTTTGCGTGCCTGGGTTGAGACCCTCATTCCTCAGATCTTGGCTGCCAAGGACGTCCAGTCTCTGCTAGTCACCATTCTAACTTCCCTCATGACCCTCCTGCCTCCCAATGTCTAGGCCTCTTCGGCTGGTGGCATGGAATGCGCATGGCGTTCCGTCTCGCCGAGCCGAATTGGCTAACTTTGCCACTGAGTATGACTTAGATGTCATACTACTCTCCGAAACGTTCCTTACCCCTGCTGTTTCAGCTTTCGGCGTACACTACTCAGCGGCACGGATAGGCCTCGGCTACCACCCCCCGCTCATCCGAGAGGGGGTACTGCCATACTCGTCCACAGGCGCATTGCCTATCGTCTCTTACCCCCTCCAGATACTAGGTATTTGGAGACGACGGTGGTGGCCCTCTGGATCGGGGATCGGGAAGTTCGCCTAATTTCGGCGTACCTCCCTCCCGGGCCCGGCAGGCCTCCGCCGCCTGAGGAGTGGGACGCCCTCCTCGACCACGAATTACCCACTATAGCTGCCGGAGACTTCAACTCCAAGCATCCCTCTTGGAACAGCCGTGTCACGAACCGGCGTGGCCGCTCGCTCTACAGCTAAGTTCAGCTTCATCTGCAGGTCTCAGTTATTGGTCCTGATTCACCGACCCACGTGCCCACTAGGGGCCTTCCGGATGTCCTTGACATTGTCATTGTCAAGGACCTGGCCATTCCTATCACTGTAAGTTCAGTGTCGGACCTCTCGTCCGACCATGACCCGGTACTTATCACTGTTCGTTCCCCGTTGGACTCACCTCTCCAACCCCCCTCTCGTTCACGGAGAGTCAACTGGCGCTCCTATCATGACGAACTCCAACGAACAGTGCCATCTGACCCCCCGGCCCTCATCACCTCTACGGCTGATGCGGATCGTTTGGCCGACTATCTTAAAGAAGTCGTTACGTCCGCTATGGACAAACACACCTACCTTGTCCCAGAGGCAAATCGCAGGTCTCAACTACCTGAAGAGGTGCTCCTCGCCATCCAAAAACGGCGCCAGCTCCGCCGGAGATGGCAACAAACCCGGGATCCTGCTATCAAACGCAGGTTCAACGCCCAATCTGACCTTGTCAAGCAGCTTCTGCTTGATGCCACTGCACATCGTTGGGACTCGTATCTCGAGTCTCTTGAAGTCCGGCCCGAGTCTGTCTGGCAGGCTGCGAGCCGACTTAATGGCGACAAAAGGACCCGCCATCCCTTCAGATCACCGAACGGCATTGTGTACTCCGCGGCTGGCAAAGCAGAAGTCTTTGTCGCTACCATGGAGGAGCAATTCACCGTCCACGGAGGCGTCTGCGACCCCGTCCACTCGGCCGAGGTCGCAGACTTCCTATCTGGATATTTTTCCCGCCCTCCAGCTGACACCCCTGACCCGTTCGACCGAGCCGATGTTGTTTCGGCTATTGGTCGACTCCGCCCTAAGCGGGCGCCCAGCGATGATCGTATCGGAGCGGCGGCGCTACAACACGCTCCCCCTAGCCTCAACAACATGGTCCACGAGCTGTTCAATGGATGTCTCCGGCTCCATTACTTCCCCAGCCTGTGGAAGCATGCGAAAATCATTATGATTCCCAAGCCTCGCAAGCTGCGTATTGACCCCTCAAACCATCGACTCATCTCACTGTTGCCAGTCATATCGAAGGTACTCGAGCGACTCCTGCACGGTCGTTACGCGCCCCTGCTGGATGGTTTCATTCGGCAGGAGCAGTTCGGCTTCCGCAGAGAGCACTCGACGACCCTTCAACTCGTCCGGGTTGTTACCCATTTGACGGACGCCTACAACAAGCATCTGTCCTCCGTCGCTGTTTTGCTCGACGTGAGTAAGGCCTTCGATCGAGTCTGGCACGAAGGTCTTCTCTACAAACTGGCCCACTCCCCTCTACCTGCCTCATTCGTTCATTTTCTCCCGTCGATGGGTCGTACTCATCCGTCCGACCAGTCGCCGCAGGCGTACCTCAAGGATCTGTCCTTGGCCCCGTTCTGTACCTCGTGTACACGAACGACCTGCCTGTTCAGCCTGGAGTCACTCTCTCGCTTTATGCGGATGACGCCATGTACCATGCTAGCTCAGCGAGTCTTGATTTCGCAGCTGGCCTGGTGCAACGTCAGCTCGCTGTACTTCCGGACTGGCTAAGGAAGTGGAGGTGGAGGATGGCGATCAATGCGGAGAAATCCGAGGCGATCGCCTTTTCTCATAAATTGACTTCCCGATGCCAGTCCCTCTCCCTTGAAGGGAGCCCAATCGAATGGAAACGGACTGTAAAGTACTTGGGCGTCACTCTTGACCGACGTCTAAGCTTTGCACCTCACGTCTCTCTGAGTCTCCAGCGCGCCAGAGCCAAACTATTTCCCTTTCTTTCTCATCTGGGTTCAGTGCCTGTTCGCACTAAACACCATCTACTTGCTCTTTCTTAGAGCAATCCTGACTTACGCAGCCCCCGCCTTTGGGTACTACTCAGCCCACCCGTTTGGAAGCTTTCCAATCCCGAAACCTCCGCTACATCTCCAACTCTCCCTGGTTTGTCAGAAATGATGCCATCAGGCGAGGGCTGAAGGTTCACCGAATTCGTTCGGTCCCTGGCCCTCAAACTGTTCACCCGAGCCTATGTCTCGACCCATCCCCACATCCGTCGACTAAGCATAGATGTCGGCCCACCACCTAGACGACACAAACGCCCCCGAGCATTGCTCGACGACCCTCCATAAGCAGTTCACAGAACGTCTGTCCAATCCCCCCGATCTTGAGTATTCTCACACTCCTACTCCTTCCTTCTTTCTCTTTTCCGTGCTGGCGCTCGGCGACAGACTAGGGGTGGGGGTCTGCGCTTGCCCTAGGTGTGCTTAGTGCCACCTCTGGTGGACGCTGCCTCCTCCTACGCTCTCTCCCGTGTGCCGACATTGCCGCTTGGCAGCCCTCGGCGACTTTTCCTGAGCGGTTAGAGGCGCCCTACCCGTTATGGGAGGGTAATTCCTACTACTCAAGCGAAAAGTCTCCGAGGCCTCCCCCATTCTGCCGTCGCGGGTCTCTTCGAGGTCCCAGGGTCCAAGAAAAATAACATCATCCTATCCATCCAAAATAAAATCGATGGAGGTCCCATTCCTATGATAGCGCGAGACCGCTAGTCAAGGTAACAAGCAGGCAACATGCAGTCATCGGATATCATCCGGACACTGCGACCACCGGAGCACAGGCTACCTAGAGCTGTTGCCAGGGTAGGCTGCGTTCGTTTGTTACTCTACACAAGTGGAATTTTGCATTGTGCAACGCTGGCTCCAGCTTGTCTGGAGCTCAATATCACAGTTATTACTCAGTATATTTCATTCAAACTTTCACATAGTTTTTAACATCATTAGTGCTGTGTGTTACAATTGTGCGGGCAGTGGTGAACTCGTGTTTTTGGTGTTAGTGGTGTTTTGGTGTTCTCCGCTGCTGACTGTTGCCTGGTAAGTGTTCTAGGTTGTTAAGTGCCATACCACACTACCCGACTAGCGATCCCTAGTGGGTACCTCACCAGCCTAGGCGTAGGTTAACCTCGCCGATAGCCGCACCTACCATTCCCGTCGGTCCTTCTAAGGGCCACGAAATTCCTGCCGGCGCTCTGGCGCAACCTTTACCTGCCGAACCCGAGACAATGTCGGCTGGGACGAGTGCCATGGATACCGAGGAGTGGCAAACTGTCAGTAGCCGGAAACGGCGAAACAGTGGCGACTCCGCGGGATCCGGGCGGTCTTCCCAGCTGGATCCTGCCACGGACAGATCCGCTACGGCCACCTCAGTACCTACCCCGCCCCAGCGGTTGCCGCCTCTGATCTTTGACCGGCCTGTTGACTGGGATAAGGTCATGCGACGACTTCACCGAGGCCGCTCCCACGAATACCCTGACTGCAGTTTGTCAGGGTGGCCGCTCCATCCGAATTGAAACCACGACCATCGACAGTTTCCGGCTCGCCCAGAAACTGCTGACCTTACTACACCTTCGCCCTGCCGGAGGAGAGGAAACTCAAGGTCGAGATCATCGGCAACCCCGCTGATGTTCCCGTGCCAACAATCTGTCACGCCCTTGAACAATTGGGCTTCACTGTTAGCTCAGTAACGCCTCTCTTCTCCCCCGGCAGACACATTCCCAGAAATGCCTTCCTTGTGAAAATCCTCAAGGTAGGAAAATTGCAGGATATCTACCAAGTAGAATCGCTCTTCTACCTCCGGGTAAAAGTGTCCTCTTTTGAGTTTCGACCCGGACCCAAGCAGTGTTACAACTGCCAGCGGTACGGGCACAGCAGTGTCTATTGCCAGTTTCCGACACGCTGTGTTCGTTGCGGTGAGGGTCACGACAAGGACGACTGTCCTCGTGAACGCTCCGCCGCCGCCACGTGCGCAAACTGTCGAGAACCTCACCCGGCAAGCTCTCGCCAATGCAAACATTATCATGACGCCCTGAAGCGCATCAACAAGGCCCAAAAGCCTGTCCCAACTGCTCCCAAGAAACCCTCAGCCCCTGCATCTGCCGCCCCGGCGGCCCCAGTTCCGACTACCTCGTCTGCGCCTGCAGCCGTAGTAGTCCCCCGTCACCTGTGGGACTGGGAGTATTGTCGGAACGCAAAAAAGGTCGGATTATCAGAAGAATACAAAATGTTTATTATTTCATTAAATAAGACAGTCTAAAATAAAATAAAACTTATACAGTAGGCTACCAGGGTATATGATTGGTTATGTACAATAAATGATAATATGTACTGAGCCGCTCATCACCAAAGACATCACAACAAATTTTTTTTTTTTTTTTTTTTTTTTTTTTTTTTACTTTCCAAATCTGACACCTTTTCTAAGTTTGACATCCACCAGAAAAATTTTTAAAAAACTACAACTTACCTTGATGACCGGCTCACTTGTTCACTCGAACTAGGAGAAGACTCCTAGTGGAAGAATGTCCACATGCGGGGTAACCATTGGGGAATCGGACGAATGAGGTGACCTCAAATTTGTTGTTTTGTTTAAATTCAACAATTACCAATTTATTGCTTCTGTGCGAAATAATAAATCATATACAATATTTCATGTGACAGCACTCCATTAGGAGTATATAAAATACACACCATATTTAAAATATATGACATCGTATTCAGAATTTTAATTTCAAAATATTCAAAATTCAATATTTAAAAAAAAACATTCCATTAAAATTATATAAAATCTGTAAAACCTTTAAACTCTCTTACATGGCATGCAAATCACCATTGACATGCACCTTTTTACCTTCACCCATAGAATTTCCTTATTTGGAACTAAATACATTAACATTGATAAGTACCAAGAGTAAATCCAGAGGTTTTCAAAATATAACATTTAATAACACTAAGTCTTTTTTTTTTTTTTTTTAAGTCCCCCTCTGGTTGTACTATAAACACTTTCAATAATATCAACAATTTTATAAACCATTTAACAAGCATTAACAAGCAATTCTATCATACAACGATTTAAACAAACATATTACATAACGACATGCGCCCTCTGAAATCTAATTCAAAATTTAAAGAAAGAGAATCATATAATTAGGAAAAAAATAATGGAAACCTAAGATAGGTGATTATACACACTGCGTGGAATTCACAAGTGCATGTGCTCAGTTTTCTCTAAACCTGCATAAACTTGAGTAGCCCAAAGGCTTGCAGATATCAGAGTGCACCATCATTAAGAAACTAACAAATAATCAGGTACATATATCTCTCAGCCAATATGAGAGCATAATATGTTGTGTGCATGGAATTATGAGCCTATACATATACAAAAGAATTTTCACAGTGACTGTAAATGGATAGAGAATGAAATTAAATATGAGTATATACATCTACCAAAGATTTTTAAAAGGTCACTGTACATTGATAGAGAATTAACAATACTAGGAGCATATAAATCTACAATTCTTATAAATATATAAATAGTGAAAATTTCATCTTGTACAGCAGTTCAGTCGTTTTTATTAATAGGCAGAATGCTCCTGAATTACAGTTCTAGTACAGGGCAATGTATTGTTACAATTGTAGGTGATCTGCAACTCTTTTCATAATCGGATTTACAAGTTCCACTAAAAGGCTGCCACAATATAAGTTCCCCACCGATTATAGTAAAAAAAGGTATACTAGCAATTACATGCTTCCACAATTAACACACAAGACATTTATATGAACACACTGAATATGAGCATTAAAGGAACTCGGCTGAATTTTGCTTCACTCGGCCCATGAGCACACTGGCCAATTCCTAACACATTTTCTTAAGTTTTTTATTTTTGTTTTCATTTTTTTTTTGTAGATAAAAATTTTGCACAGAAGCTATTACAGTCGAATAAGAAACTAGTCACATAAGACACTTAGTAAGGTTCACCAGACCTTTCTTTTATTAAAAGCATGCGTTCAAAAATTTGCAATGAGTGCAGAAACCTGTCTATTATATTCCCAATATATAGCGAAGGAAAAAAAAATATCCAGAATTAAGCAACAGTTGTTCTTTTTTTTTGTGTTAGAAACAGTTAGGCCACACTTGGCTCCAAAACGAGCAGCGCAAAAACGCATCCCAGGCAAAAATTTAATAAATTTTATTTTTCCATACCTGTACAATTTTTCCAAGTGTCACTTACAATTGAGTTCCTCAATTCACTCACACATAAATCACATCTCGGTCTTCACAGGATCACGGCCGCCGGCTCCAAGGGACCCCCTTGGCACACTTTACTCTTAGCCGGCCATGATTAATTTAAAAAAAACCCAGGCCTTATAAAACAAATAAAGCAACTTTTTCAAACGCCGATCTCTAAGACCACACGTGGCGAGAACAGCTCCTGAATAGCCCCGCTGACATCAACCCTCGTCTCTCTCTACCCAGCTGACCCGGAACCACCCCCATCTAGTCAAAAGAAAAACTCTCCACTCGACGAAAACCACAGGCCAACCCACTGCTCAAGTCAAAACAGCAAACCCTCTACTCACGGCAAACACCGCACCAAGCAGCGGGACCGAAAAGTTAAGTAGTGCGAAGTCTCTAACAGATAGCGACAGTATCCAAAATTCGGAGCGAGAGCCACAACCAGTTCCGAAGTTACCGTAACTTCTCATTGATAGCGAGGTGGCTCCTGCAATAAACCAGCTGACCCACCTTAAAAGGATTGGGGACTCTCCCAGCATTATAGCGACGCCGCACGCGCTCGTGCGATCGGAGCAGGGCTCTCCTCACATCTTTCCACCTGTGAACGACCCCTTCGTTAGGCAAATCCGGGAGAAGATCCTCCAGTTTCCACAAATTACCAAGGGGATGAGCGGGGGAGAAACCAAACATGACCTCAAAAGGCACGGCACGATGGCTTTCATGAAGGGACGAATTGAACGCCATCTGCAACCACTGGAGATTCTGGTCCCACGTATTCTGCTGCTCCGCGTGATAGGCGATAAGAGCGGATCTCAGATTGCGGTTGAATCGCTCTGCGTGGGAAGGTTGCGGGTGGTAGGGGGAAGTGGTTACATGCCGGATGCCGTGCCGGAAACACATGTTTCGGAATTGCCTCGAGATGAATTGCGGGCCATTGTCTGAGACAATGATGGAGGGAAGCCCGAAATGCTGAAAAATACTGGTCTGAAGGGCTACGATGGTATTGGCAGTACTAGCCTGACGCAAGGGAAGTAGCCAGACATACTTGGAGAAGGCGTCCACACAAACAAGGAGGAACGAATTCCCGGCCTTGCTACGCGGGAAAGGACCCACGTAGTCGATGAAAACCTTCTCCATCGGTCTGCCAGCCACCTCAGAAGACAGCAACCCCAACTTAGTGTTCTGAGCGGGCTTGCTCAGACTACACAGATGACAACACTTCACCCGGGTGGCGATGTCCCGGTCCATGCCTTTCCAGATGAAGTTCTTTCTGATCGCGGCGATGGTCTTTGAAACACCCAAATGGCCTCCAACCGGGGAATCATGATAATATTGGAAGACCATGGGTATCAGCTTGCTCGGCAGCACTATCTTAGGGACCCGTCCTCTACGTTCCTTGCAGCAGAGGACGCCCTTGGACAGATGATATGGAGCCTTCATCTCGCCTGATTTGATTCTATCGATGATGGGACCCAACACCTCATCATCAAGCTGATGAGGGATAACTTCCGTGAAGGCGAGGGGGAACTCCAGGAGTACGGCGCATGGTTCATTTATTGGCTCCTCACTGGGTAGGTGATACATACGGGACAGAGCGTCGGCAACAACATTTTGGGTCCCCCTTATATGTTGTGCCCGAAACTTAAAAGAATAGATCTTGACCACCCAGCGGCCTAGTTTACCCAGTTGACGGGGGTGCGCCAGAAGCCACGAGAGAGCCTGATTGTCCGTCTCTAATAGGAACTCAGCATGTTCCAAATACCTCCTAAACTTGTCAAGGGCGAAGACTACCGCCAAACACTCTAACTCGTATACCGAGGATTTCTTTTCAGGGTTGGTAAGGGTCCTGGATACAAATGCAACTGGCTGCCGAGCACCATCCACCTCCTGAGAGAGCACGGCCCCGATCGCCACAGAGCTGGCGTCGGATTGCACAATGAAAGGCTTCGTGAAATCGGGCATCCGAAGCACGGGCGGGGACAAAATGGACTCCTTTAGGGACTCGAAGGCACGTTGCTGTGCGTCTCCCCACACGAATTTGGCCCCTTTTTTCCTTAAGGAATTTAGGGGAGCCGCAATCTCAGCAGCCCCCGGGATGAACCGCCGGTAAAAATTCACCATGCCCACGAAGCGGGCCACCCCTTTAGCATCCCGTGGAGGAGGAAAATCCCGAATTGCCTGCGTCCTCTCTGGATCAACCGTGACCCCTTTATGAGAGACAAGGTGACCGAGGAAAGAAATTTCCTCCTGGGCAAATTTCACCTTGTCGGGATTCACAGTAAGCCCCGCGCGCCTCAAGCGACCCAACACCTCACGGAGATGGTTCATGTGTTCTTCAAGAGTGGAGCTGTAAATGAGCAGATCGTCCAGATAATTAAACACATATTGGAATTTAATGTCGTGGAACACAGAGTCTAATAGACGGGTTAACGTCTGCGCACCAACCGCCAGTCCCATGGGGACTCTCTTGTATTGGTACAAGTTCCACGGCACGCAAAAGGCCGTGAACGGCCGAGAATCCTTGTGTAAGGGTATCTGGTGGTATGCTGAATTCAAATCGAAAATGGTGAAATATCGGGCCTGCGAAAACCAGTCAAAGGCCGAATGCAGGTCCGGGAGGGGCACCGACTCAACTTCAATATTCTGATTCAATTTTCGATAATCGATGACCAGTCTATGCTTCCCTCCCGGTTTAGGCACCAGGAATGCTGGACTGGCATAGGCCGACGTGGAAGGTTCAATAACCCCCTGGTCCAACAATTCCTGCACCTTCTCACGCAAGATGGTCATCTTAGGCGGAGCGAATTTATACGGGTGCGAACGGACAACCGCGGAGTCGCACAGACGAATCCGATACTCCAAATTGTGAGTGAGTCCTAGGTTGGCGGTCAGCACCTCGGGGAACTCATCACACAATTTACGGAAAGCGGTCTGTAGAGATGGGCTTAAATTATTAATGTACGCCGGGGGTTGAAGTTCTTCAAGACCTTCCCCCGCCTCATCCCGATATCCCAGAAAGGGGATGCGTACTGCACGGTTGAACTTAAAGAAGCATACGTGCCCCTGGATATCGAGAACCATGCCACTTTTCATAATAAAATCCGCACCCACAATACAGTCCACGCTCAAGTTCGGAGCCACGAGAAACTCCCAAACCCACGAAAAATAGTTTATTTTAAATTTAAAAGCCACCAATATGGAGGTCGGCAAGACCTCCCTCGAGGCCGTCCAACGTACCACCGACGAAGGAGTATTCGACCGGATCAATGACTCCCGGACCAACTGCTGGTAAACACGGTAGGATATAAGACACCGTGCCGATCCGGAGTCCACCAGGGCCTTAACCCGGCCCTTCCCGACCTCCAGCTCCAAAAATGGACACACGGAGAGACCCGGACGAATCGGCTTGGGATCGGCCTCCCCGGATGGGTGTCCCGTCTCAACTGCACATAACGGGACCTAGGATGCGACATCGCTACCAAACGTGGGGAGGGACCGGCGTCCCCTCAATCCCCCCCACGCAGGCCGTTTTTTGATGGACGGTTTTCCCGCGAGATCTCCGATCGTTTGAGGGGGCAATTCCGGGCCAAGTGCCCCATCTTCCCACAGGAATAGCAGCGGAATTCCCGCCTCTCAGAGTCGCCACCACATTGCTCTTTCCAAGGGTGGCCACCACGTTGCTCTTTCCAAGGGTTGCCACCACGTTGCTCCCGGGTAGGCCGCTGCTGACCAGATGAGGAACAGGGGACAGGGAATTCGGAACGGCCGGAGCGAGCCTCATCGTTCATCTGGATGGTGCGGGCGAAGACACAAGCCTCGCTAAGATCAGCGAAGCTGCGCGGTCGCTCCAAAAACACCAACCTTGACCTCTCCTGCGGATTAAGGCCCTCCAAGATAACCCGCACCACCTCAGCCTCCGACACATCCACCCGCAGCACACGGGCAGCACTTTTGATCGAGTTTATAAATACGTTCAACTGTTCCCCTTGCCCCTGAACTCTGTAGAAAAATCGCTGCCGCATCCGGTCACGCAGCCTCCCGGGGATAAACAGTTCCAACACATCTTTGTGGAACGCCTCAAAATCCCCGCCCGCGCCCAGATGCCAGACCACACGATCCAGCAGGGGCGCCCGACAATACGGGTAAATCAAATTTAACAGGGCAGCGCCGGTCACCCCAGGGACATCAAAAATGCCGAAAACCCCTTCAAGGAATTGGACAAGCTGGTCAGGGTCCAAACCGTCGACCACTGGAAGCCGACGGAGGAGGTCATAAATGGGGTTCGGCAACGATTCATACTTAACACTAGCAGGTGCAGTACCCAACCCTCGAGGCACTTCCACATGCTCCCCCTGAAATCCCTGGGGGCGACTGCCCACCGAAATAGACGGACGTTCCTCCACCAGAGCGCTACAAGGCTCCCCTAGGAGACCCACCCGCTCAGGGGCCACGGTCTGGCGCATGGGCATCTCCTTCAGGTTACTAGGGCTTTCGGGAGCCTCCCCAGGTAGACCAATCTTTGACTGGAGGGCCGACGCCGTCCGCCTACCCTCCTCCTCCAGATCATCCTGCAAAAGCAAATTACTCAGGCGGGCGGACAAGTGGTGCATCCTTTGGGTCACCCGCTGCCAAACACGGGTGGAACTCCCCATATATTCCGAGTCCTCCATCAGGGTGGAGAACTCGGTCCACTTGTCCTCACACACGGCCACCTCCTCCTCCAAATCCTCGATTTCGACCCTCCGGATGGGAGCGTCACCCACCAGCAGTTCCCGCAGTTGACGCCGCAAGGACGCCACGTCCCTCTGGGGAACCCCACCCCGCAAACGTATCTCGAAAAGGAGTTCGTCCTTTGTGAAATATTCGGGCACCAGACCGCGGCCTTCACGACTCCTACTCTGCCCCTGCTCCGCCATAGTATCCAACAACAAGAAACTGAATTCAACAAGAGCTGACAATCAAGGTGCCTCAGGGTCCCCGACCCGGCACCGGACCAACAATGAAGACCAAGATGAAGTGCGATACGACAACAAAGACAACCATGATCACACAAAAACACAAACAAACAAATAAACACTCAAGAACCCCCAAAACCATCAGAAATCGCCAGGCTGTGCTCAACCCCCCCCTAGGGGTCCCGGCCCGGCAACCGCACCCAAAGACCAAGATTTACAACACTAATAAACATCACTCTTGACAGAACTTGTCCGACTAAGATTTGGAGGTCACCTCATTCATTTCCAATTTTCGTTTCAGAGGTGGCCAGGACTACGTCCAACCACGCTCTGCTACCATTTGTCAGCCGCTCATCACCAAAGACATCACAACAAAATTTTTAACTTTCCAAATCTGACACATTTTCTAAGTTTGACATCCAACAAAAAAAAATTTAAAAAAACTACAACTTACCTTGATGACCGGCTCACTTGTTCACTTGAACTAGGAGAAGACTCCTAGTGGAAGAATGTCCACATGCTGGGTAACCATTGGGGAATCGGACGAATGAGGCGACCTCAAATTTTTTTTGTTTTGTTTAAATTCAACAATTACCAATTTATTGCTTCTGTGCGAAATAATAAATCATATACAATATTTCATGTGACAGTATTCCATTAGGAATATATAAAATATATAACATATTTAAAATATATGACATCATATTCAGAATTTAAATTTCAAAATATTCAAAATTCCATATTTAAAAAAATATTCCATTAAAATTATATAAAATCTGTAAAACATTTAAACTCTCTTACATGGCATGCAAATCACCATTGACATGCACCTTTTACCTTCACCCATTTGGAAATAAATACATTAACATTGATAAGTACAAAGAGTAAATCCAGAGGTTTTCGAAATATAACATTTAATAACACTAAGTCTTTTTTTTTTCCTTTTTAGTCCCCCTCTGGTTGTACTATAAACACTTTCAATAATATCAACAATCTTATAAACCATTTAACAAGCATTGACAAGCGAGTCTATCCTACAACAATTTAAACAATGTAATAAAATAAATATTAGTGTAAGTGTGTTGATGATATAAGAGATTGTGATTGTGAAGTTCGACTCCGATGTAAACAAGCCCCGCTGTTTGGGCTAGTCAATTTGTAATAAAATAAGTAAATTGTAATATAATATGTTTAATTGGTGTGTAATTGGTGTGGCTCTCGACGTCTTACTGGCCTGAAACACTTCCTTAAGTTTCCCAGCTGGTCCAGTCCCAATGGTAGCAAGACTGGTCGAGTAGCGTAAAGTTGATGAAGGAATATATATGTTCGGCTTCGCCGAAAGTTTCAAAACAAAATTTATTGTTTTGAAGGAAATTTAAAAAAAAAATTATGTTTATAAAAAAAAATAATTAAAAAAAATTATTTTAATTTTATTAATTAATTAATTAGGATCAATTAATTAATATAGGGCTGTGAAGTTTTAAACAGTGTAATGCTCTTCTGAAAATTTTTATTAAAGTTTTAGTATATTTTAAATAAGCTATCACCACTCATAAGACTGTCTGTAAACCAATCGATACTTGTTTACCTTTTTATTTTTTAGGTTATCTTCACTTAGGGGTGGTAAAGTTCTTGTAGATTATCAATTAGAATTATATTATTGGTAATTAGTATTATTGAAGAAATAAAGAACTATTAAGTATTGAAAAGTATTAATATTTTATTAAGTAATAGCAATATTGACTCTTATCGATTAGTATCGATTCTCAGGATATCGAAAAAAGTTACAAGTATATGATATAAAAATTATATAGGGTTCTTTAAACAGCCAGTTATTACCAAAGTCAGAGAAATCGGGCTAATATTTAAAAAGTATAACGTTACAATCAAATTAATAGTTATTAATAAACACAGACATTGAATAATAATTTGTAAATATAATAATTGTTTTCACCCAACAGCTGTTGAACTAAGAGGAGGCACTGGAATTGTCAAAGAAAGATGGCTGCCGTCAAGTCGATGAAAATGTTGCTCGTTGCTGCTGCATTCCAAATAATGTATTTTGACGCAATATTTCTGTTCTCGTGTCCGCAAATCTCTTGTTATATGTTGTGTAGTGACTGGTGTAGTGATTCTGGGTTGTATTTAGTGTATCTGTATAATTATTAGTTCAAACACTTTCTCCGATTCCGTCACTAATTTGGTTTAATGTATTATACAGTTTTCTAGTGTTTTATGGTGTTTTTCGGAGTAGATTTATATTGTTCTGTGTTATGGAGTGTTACTTGATCGTTTCTGTTATAATATGATAGTTTCAGAAGTATTTTACAAGTCACTCGCGATTTCACAATAACTCACTATACACTCGCTTTGTATGACGATTATAGGTTAGGTTATCCACGTAATTAAACGTATGTCATGTTAACCGTTCAACTACCAATAATTAACTAACTGTTTCCTTCAGTTTCAATTAAACTCTTAGCCCATATAATATTATCCTTAACATTGTTCAAAAATATTTTCACATCCTGTGTACATTTTACTATTTCACTATATGAATGCCTAAACTTTGGTTATTTGTCAATTTTATTCACTAGATTTGATTTAAATTAATCTTTCAGTTCATTCTGGTTATTTTCAGATTAAATAATGCCATTTTATAGTGTTTTCTGTCCAAAAAATAGTAATTTTACTTTCAGTTTGGGTATACTCTGAAGAGTCCAAAACATCAAAATTTACTTCCTGTCATTATATAAATTCAGCCATTTTATCAGTTATATTTAATATTAATAATCCTATATTGTATTAAAAGGTTCCTATTCCCTTATTTTCTGGTAATTAATTGAATTAGTTGTATTCTGAAACATTATTCTGAAATATATGACTCCCATGTCTAAATTTCTGAGTTTAGTCATTTTATTTTTATTTATAATTCTGAATATAATTTATTAAAATCTCTCTAAATGGTATGTGCAATTATATGGCATGATCTCAAGTTTATTTTGTCTAAACCCCTTTTGTTTATTTGCATTTAATTGAGCAATTTCTCTGTTTTGATGAAGTTTGGTTTCCATTCTTTTGGCCTATGATTTTTTAACAATTTTTCTTACAAAATAATTTACAAACAATATATGATGTGCGATACCCTCTCTGACTTTTTACAAATAGTATTATAAATTAAACATGTTTTCAAATTACACAAAAACAATTAGTATTGGTTACAATACAAATAATAGTTAAACAAATAAAGAACATTTTTTTTTTTAAATAAATGGTTGTCTTCAAATCAGACATTTTGCAACAAAATTCCCATTTCCAACATGGAAATATGGTTTACAACAAAGGTTTTGTACTAACTAACATCTTAATTACTCTCTACTATTTACAAGTGGTAATTATTTTTATAGTTCTGATGTTAGTTGTTTCAGACCCAAACAAATGGCCTTATATCTAAAACATTTTTAAACATTCTTGTACTATATACATTAAAACCTTATATTTATATTCTTATTTCTAACTATTATTATAAGTAGGATTCTACAGTTTTTATACAGTCTTTTATACCTTGTCTTTGGGGAATTGTACCCTGTCATTAACAAATAAATAGTATGAACCGTTCACAAAGCACTATGAAATCTGTTTTTCTTTTTTCATGTAAAACAAAAATGTTATTTTAAACAGATTCATGTCTTATGAACAACATATTGTCACCGTACATATTTTAAGTCATTGAAAAATGCATATTTCATTGCATCCAATGTTTGTGATTGCCAAGAATGAAACACAAGGTTCATTTTTTATAATACCCAAAACTATCACTGGTTCACTTTGCACTTATATATTATGTTAATGCTAAATGGTCGTATAGTCTTATTAACATAATAAATTGGTTAGCGTTTTTTCAATGGAGATTTGTTCCATGGGTACTATATTATTGTTTCATCTTAGTTCACAGGAAACTTTTACTTTGTTCACTTCTCTCTCTTAAATTTATATACATGTGGTTTTTATTTCGTTATACTTTTGTTTTTAGATATATATTTTGGGGATATAGGGATTTGGGTGTCTTTTATAAGAGCATGACGTCTTCTTCAGGATGCTGCCCTCTTCTTCTTTCTTCAGTCTTCTTTTCTCCTGCCTTCTGGGACTGGTATCTTCTCCATCTGTTCTTGATGCCATCAGGTTTCTTGGGATCTTCTCCATCTTCTTCTTTAATTCAGAAATACACAACCTGTATTGGTTGATCTTGGCTTATTTTAGGGTTTCTCTTTTATTTATTCTCCCTCGTTGTGGGTTTGGTCATATTGTGTACTGCTTTGTTATTTACTATTTTACCTTCCTGGGTTATACCTTGAAAACCTTTGGTTATAAGACTGGTTTTGGATGACTCATCACTAGTAACTCCTTTTATTTTAACTTGTATTTTCTTTATAATAATGATTTCTTTCCACAGTTGCTATGAATTAATCTATTTATATTAAACTTAATGCTTTCTTCCAAATTTAAATATTATAACTTCATTATTCTAATGATCAATTGCCATTCAATATTATGCTTATATCTGTCACGCTACAGATTGCTCTCCTCCAGAAGTAATTATTTCAGACATGTTTATGGATGAAATAATTTCTTATGATAATTTCATCATTTCTTATAATTCATTTTCTTCTCCATTTTTATATCGACTTTTTTATATTAGAGTTTTATTAATTTTATATATATAATTATTTGTTTTACTACTGATCCTTTTCGGATAGTTAGTGTCTTCTGAGATATATTATAATTGTAATACATTTTCTTTCTATATCAACTTCGTGTTGTATCCTTGGGATATTAATTCCCTAACATTCCCTATCACGTGGGCTGGGGCAGATCAGAGGGGCACTGTACGCTACTTCTCTGCTGGCCATACACCACTTCTATAAATTGAGTACAGGGGCATATCCATCCCTGCTCAAAAAACATAATGCTGCTGGAATTATCTTCAGTCAGTCATCGAATAAATAAATAAAAAGTAGTCTCATTTTCGACTAATAAAAATATCTTTGGATTCTCCACTTC
The DNA here is from genome assembly GCA_034769895.1 of Magicicada septendecula. NCBI lineage: Eukaryota > Metazoa > Arthropoda > Insecta > Hemiptera > Cicadidae > Magicicada > Magicicada septendecula. Next base: position 410,498,955 of record CM068368.1, on the reverse strand, counting down.
GTAGTCTCTCAGATTATCTCACATTTTCTATCTTAATAAATCTTCATAATCATTATTATACTCATTACATATATATTTTTCCAAAACTCTTAACTTGTCTGATATATTTAATTTAATTATGGTTGAAAACCTTTCTTTTAATAATTCTGTTTACTGTTTACAGTGTAACTCTCTTTCTTCTTCATCTGAATTCTCTTTATACTTTCTTCTGGTTATTCATAGTATTAGCATGGTCTTTATAAATAGTCTTTCATATTCATTATTTGAATGGTCTTAATATATTATATTTAATTTTTTAACATTGTATCTTTACATTAGATATACAGGTTGTTATATTGATCATTTTATTTAAACATTTTGGTTCTTTCCTTTCTCTTAGAAAGTTATTAATCCGTCTTCGCATTCATTAGCATTAATTCATTTATATTATATTTCATGTGGTATTTATTCTCTTTGCATTTCATATAGGTCTTATTATTATCATTGGTTCAAAATCATCTTCTCCATCTGTTTGGTATGAGTTGTTCTTCTTTGCTCTTAATTAACTGTTTTCATTATCGTTTCATAGGTAATTAGTCTCTTTGCTTCCAAATTTTTTCCTTCTCTGGCATATTACACTCTTTCTTGTTATTCTTCTCTACTCCTTCAAATTCTATTGTGAATGTTAGCATTTATTCTGGATTAACGTTAATTCTCTTTTCTGAATTAATTACTTTATTTTCTTCTCAATTCAATCATAATTGACACATAATTATTTCTTGGAACTTGGTTAGTTTTAATATAAAATTCAAACTATTCTTTTTATTTAATTGAAAAATATTTCTCATAAATCCTTGTAATATGTTGATCTTATCTTGTTTCAAAGTTCTGACGTTCTATCAACATTCAAATTCTGTTTAATTCATTTATTCCCAGAATTGTTTCATTCAGAATTGTTTATAGTAATGTGATCTTACTATTATTTCTGAATGTTTTGGTATTTCTCCAAATTCAAATTCTTCTTAATTATTTACCATAAAGTTTTCTCATAAACTTAGTTATAGTAAGTTAGTCTTACTTTATTCTTAAATTTTTTGTATATTAACTTCAAAATTCCTTTCTTCTTAATTCTTCCAAAATGTTTTTCTCATAATTCAGTGGTAGTAAGCTGTGCTTGCTTAATTTTAAATTTTTTAAATTAAGTTCAAAATTCTCTCTCTTTCTCTTTCTTCCATAAAGTTTTGTTCTAAATTATCAGGTTGTAGTAAGAAGTACTTACTCAATTTTAAATTTTTATAATTATATTTCAATTCAAAAGTCTTTCTTTTCCTTTCTTCCATAAAGTTTGTTCCAAAATTATTAGGTTGTAAGATGTACTTACATTATTTTAAAATTTTTTACAAATTAATTAAATTCAAAATTCTAAAACTCACAACTCATTCTTCATAATATTTCTTCATAGAAGCTTGATTGTACACTCCTTTGATTTTTCCTGAAATGATTTCCCTCAACTCATATGTATTGTTATGCTTATCATTTACCACAACATATGGGCCAGTATATAGTAATAGTAGTTTTTTGGTTATGCCTTCTAAGGTGCTAGGCAGCTCTCTATTTTTTAGGAGGACTTTTTCACCCTCTTTATATGTTACAATTCGCCCTATTGCCTTCTGGTATTTGGCTTGCCGTTTTTCCTGATCTTCTGCTACCTTATTGTAAAACTTCAACTGGTTGAATTTCCTATTGTTGTTCGTTGGAAATTCAATGATTTGTTCAATGTCTCGGGGAGTCGGCTTCTCATACATGGCTGAGTACGGTGGAATTCCTATAGCTGGATGGTGGGCGTAATTTAGGAATGTTTCTGTCGCTGCTAGGTACTCTTGCCACTTTTTCTGTTGGTTGTGACAGTACGTGCGCAATATCCTACCCACTTCTCTTAGTACTCTCTCAGCCGGATTGCTACTTGGGTGGTAGACTGATGTCTTATATGTTTTGACCCCAAGTGCTAATAAAGTGTCTCGCCATCTCCTCCCCTTAAACTGTGTACCATGGTCGGTAATAATAGAAAATGGTCTACCGATCTCTGGGATATACAAATCAATAATCACCGCCAAAACCTTTGCTGTCGTTGCCCGATTAACCGGATATAGCTTTATATACTTGGTGTAGTGATCCATTATGATTACCAAGTATTTATATCTGTGTCGACCACCGCTACGGGGAAATGGCCCGCATATATCCAAAAACACTTTTTCCAGTTTTGCGTTGGAAGTTATAGGTATCATGATACCCTCTGTCTTTTCATTGTTTACTTTTGCACATTGGCAGATCTTACAGGACTTGATATATGTTCTCACCTTGCGGTTGATATTCTTGATCTTACAATTTTCCTCTAGAGCTTGTATCACTTTTAACGCTCCCATGTGACCATACCTGACATGGTAATCGATGATGACCTCCTTTTCTATTTGGTGCGGGATTATCACCTTCCATGTCTCATCGTCCAATGCGGTTTTTATGAATAAAATTCCCTTGTTAAGGTGGTAATATTTAGAAATGGTTTAATCATTGGCTTCTAAACGACTCACAATGTTTTTCAGCTTAGGATCAGACTGCTGATGGATTCGGATATTTATTAACAAAGCTTGTAAATCGGCTCTGGTCGTGAATATGTTATAAATTTTTACTAAGCTTTCCTTCTCTCCCTCGAAAGTCTGATCTTCCAGATTTATACGTGACAACACATCCGCTACCACGTTCTTCTTTCCTGGAATGTATTCCCATTTCAGGTCATATTCTTGTAGGGCGAGTACCCACCTAGCCAATCGGCCGTGACTCAATTTGCACCTACGAAGGAACGAGATGGATTTATGATCAGTTCGTACCGTGACTTGATATCCGAGAATGTACGTCCGGAACTTGCTGCATGCGAACACCACGCTCAACAATTCCTTTTCTGTCACACTGTAGTTCTTTTCGCACTGGTTCAGTGTGCGACTAGCGAAGCTTATTACCAGATGTTGTCCCTCCTCATCTTCCTGGTATAAGGTCGTTCCTAAGCTTAGATCGCTAGCGTCACAGTTTAGAAAGAACGGTTTCTTAAAATCTGGGTGACGAAGTATCACACTCTCCAGAAACTTCCCTTTTATCAATCGGAAAGTAATATCTTGATCTTCACCCCAAATCCATTTGTTTTTGGCAGATAACTGTGGTTGAAACTTGGCTGTCAACTCGGAATATCGGCTCTGAAACTTCCTGTAATAGTTACAGAGTCCGAGGAAAGATTGCAATTGTTTCCTGTTTCTTGGTTGCGGGAACCTCTGAATTGCCTCCACTTTCTCTGCTGATGGGGTAATACCTCTGTCGTCTAGGTTGAAGCCTAAGAATTGTACCTCGCGCGCTATGAATTTGGATTTCTCCAACTTCAGTGTTATGTTGTTCTGCGCTAGTTTGTTTAGTACAAATTCCACTCTGTAACAATGCTCCTCCCAGGTTCCGGATGTGATTAGTAAATCGTCAACATAGACGGTGGTAAATTGGAGCGCTTCTGGTCCCAAAATCTGGTCCATGCATGCCACAAATATGGCGACAGAATTGACAAGTCCGAAGGGCAGTCTCTTGAACTGGTAATTGCGCCCTTCGAAAATGAACGCTACATACTGGCGGCTTTGTGGATGCAGCTCTACCTGCCAATAACCACAGACCGTATCCCAGGTGCTAATAAAGTTAGTACCATGAAAACGCTTTAAGATTTCTTCTATTTCACCGGGAGATGTTCTGTCATTCACACTTGTCTTGTTCAACTCACGCGCATCTAAACAGAGCCGGGCTTGTCCGTCTTTCTTCGGAACAGCAATAATTGGACTAGTGTAAGGTGATTGACTAATCTCAATTATGTCGTTTTCAATCATCTTGTTTATCTCTGTTCTCACGGCTTCTTTGAGCGACTGCGCTATTGGATATGACCTCCGGTTAAACTCTACGTTTTCTTTAAAACGAAGTTGGCACTGGTAGTTTTTTACCTTCCCTGGTTCATCAGAAAACACCGCCTTGTATTTCTCATATATTGCAATTAGACGATCAGCCAGATGTGTTGGTATTTTCTCGTTATCGCTTCCGCACTGGAAATTCCGTATTTCTTGGATCTTAACTGACCATAAATCCTCTCCACCATGACTGTATATTATGGGTTTAGAAAGAGGGCTGTTTCTTATAATATTAATTTTTCGAAGTTGTTGATGTATTGGGCTGGGAAGTATAGTTGTGCTTCCTACCAGATCTGCGGTCCATGTTACTCCGTCTGGGAAAAGTGATACTCTATTTAAATTAAGATCGATTACTGCCGAATATCTACGAAGAATATCGCAACCGACTAAGATGTCAAATGGTAATCCGGTGGCGATTAAAAATTCCATGTCTAAAGCTATATCACGGCTAACGACACTTAAGGAAACTTGCTTCCTAATGGTTTTATTCTGGCGGCCAGTTGCACCCACCAACACAATGTTGTTGACTGGTAACATTGGCAAAGTTTTTCCACATGTACCTTGTATTCTCTCCAACTCATTGGAGTTTATTATTGAAATATTAGCTCCTGTGTCTATCATTATTTTAGCGGGAACTCCTTCCACCTCCGCTGTTATATAAATTATCTCATTATTACTGTTGCTGATACTCTTCTCGTTCTCTTCCAAAAGTTCAGTTCGTATGTCTTTCAAATAATGGTTACTGATAATAGTGATGTTTTTATCATTGTTTGCTTGTTGCAAATCATCCTTTTCTAACCCAGGAAGTATAAGCAGTAACGGGTCATCGTTGTTGATTACTGCCTCCTCTCGTTTAAAGCATTTTGGTCATTGTTTAAGTTATTGTTGACCGAGGCATCGTTCGGGAAACTCTGGTTTGTTTCCTGACGTTCTGTACCCTGGTTGATGTTTAACGCCCTGTTCGGTTGTCTGCCAAGATCTTCCAGGCTGGTACTTCGTCTTTCCTGTTCGTATCTTGGGCCGTCTCGTTCCGCACTCCGCCATCTTCGGTCAGCGCCGTGGAAGCTGCTCCTCCTCGGTTGATAATATCTCCTGGGTCCGCGATCTTCTGCTCTTATAAAATTTACCCTAGGGCGCGACACTCGGTTATTACTATTGCTATTATTATTATTATTAATATTATCATTATAGTAATTTCGGTTAGGTGGGTAAGGCCTGTTACCATTATTGTTGGGATATGGATTTCTCTGACTGTATGGAACATTATTATTTTGTTGATAAAAGTGGTTTCGATTATTTGGGTAGGGGTTGTTATTTCTCACGCCGTTAAAATTTCCGTTAAACTGGTTATTACGCGGCTGGTTGTTAGGGCCGTCGTAATTACTGGGCTGGTTCCGGTTATTTGTATGGTTATTGTCGTTATTGGGGTAAGTAGTCGGCCTTGCTTCTGGTCTCTCATTTCTCTTCCTGCTCTGCCGATAATACTCTTCATTCTCGTATCCCTCCAATAACTCAGTCATTCCCTGGATCGTCTTGATCTGACTACCTCTCCGGGCCCTGATAATGTCCTCATCATAGTGATAAGATATCTTATTCACTAAACATTCTTCTGGGATTGCTGGCTCAAGGTGCTTTGCCATACACACCTTCCCCAAGAAATATGCCGTCATACTGCTACCTAATTGTGACCTGTATCTTCCGTTACAAATATTGTCACGTATCAAGTTCTGGGTGGTCTCAGACCAGTATTTTGTCTTAAACATTTTCCGGAACTGTTGGTAGTCGGAAATTTCACTCCGGTTGGCCATCCACCAATTATCTGTAATGTCTCGGAAGGACTCGTCGAATATCTCCCTGCTATGGCTCCATTGGGTAATTTTATGCTTGGTCAAATATTCTTCTACCCTTGCCAGGAACTCCATCGGCTTGCGTTTGTATTGCCGGAAGTTGAGCCACTCTCGGCTTTCGTTGACAGGCAATCCGGTGAAATGAGTCGGTCTGTTTCTAATCGCTTCCATCTCCTCTCGGCTTTGTCGCACCTGACCGGTGATACTGGTCACGGTCTCTTGTATATCGTTACATCGTTCTGTGACTTGGTCGCGTACTTTTCCGAATTCTTCTTGATTTTCCTTTCTCTGTTCTTCTACCTTCCTACGACTATGTTCTTCAATATTTGTGAACTTGATGTTCACCACTTCTTTAAACTCATTCACCTCCTTTTCGGTCTGGTTGCACTTTCCATCAATCTCTCGAATCTGTCGATTGACCATTATATTTTCTTCTTCCATCTTCTTATTCATCACTTTTTTGTTAACGTTGATTTCTTTATTCAGTTCTTCTCGCAACAATTCCATCCTTTCGTCCAGTTTGTCCAAATTCTCCTGATTGACTTCTCTTAATTCTTCTCTCAGAATTTGATTGTCCTCTCTCAATTCTTCCAATTTCTCCCCCATCTTTTCTTCCAACTTCCTGTTGTCTTCCTTCAATTCTTCTTTCAACTGTCGGTTGTTCTTCTCTATCTTCTTCCTGGTTTCATCGATTTTCTGATTAGTATTTTCAATTTTATTAATCAATTCTTCTTTGGTCGACTTGAATTCTTCCTTGAACAATTGGTTGTCTTCCTTCAATTCTTCCATGTTCTTGTTCATCCCAGTCAACTCTTCTTTTGTGGATTGATTATCCTTCTTCAATTCTTCCATCTTCTCTTCCATCTTCTTGCTGTTTTCTTCCATCTTCTTGCTGTTTTCTTCTATCTTCTCTTCCAGCTTCTTATTTGTTGTTTCGATCTTATTTCCTAAATCTTCTTTCAAGGACTGGTTATCACTCCCCATTTTCTTACTCAAGTCTTCCTTCCATTCTTCCATCTTCTTATTTGTTGTTTGGTTGTCCTTCTTCCTGTTCTCCTCCATTTGTTCCATCATTGCTCTGATCATCTCTTGTATACCCCCATCCTCCGTTCGTGTCGGCTTTTCCAATGGTTCCTTCCGGACATTGACTTCCCCTGTCTGAGTAGGCATTTCGGGTTGTTCAGTTTGTTTGGACAACACCGATTGTAATACCTCTTCCACCTCTACTGGCGTTGCCTCTTTGTTGTCCATATCGTTTTCTATTTCTTTTTCGGCCTCCGCCGCCCGTTTCTTAGATGTCGCACGTCGTTGCATTTTCCCTTGAAATTCTCTGGCTTTGTAGCTGTTGCCTAGCTCCAACTAGTGATTGTGCAGAATGTATTGGCCTTCCAATCGCTAATTAAAGCCCCTAAAGTTGTGCGCCAATTTGTAATAAAATAAATATTAGTGTAAGTGTGTTGATGATATAAGAGATTGTGATTGTGAAGTTCGACTCCGATGTAAACAAGCCCCGCTGTTTGGGCTAGTCAATTTGTAATAAAATAAGTAAATTGTAATATAATATGTTTAATTGGTGTGGCTCTCGACGTCTTACTGGCCTGAAACACTTCCTTAAGTTTCCCAGCTGGTCCAGTCCCAATGGTAGCAAGACTGGTCGAGTAGCGTAAAGTTGATGAAGGAATATATATGTTCGGCTTCGCCGAAAGTTTCAAAACAAAATTTATTGTTTTGAAGGAAATTTAAAAAAAAAATTATGTTTATAAAAAAAAATAATTAAAAAAAATTATTTTAATTTTATTAATTAATTAATTAGGATCAATTAATTAATATAGGGCTGTGAAGTTTTAAACAGTGTAATGCTCTTCTGAAAATTTTTATTAAAGTTTTAGTATATTTTAAATAAGCTATCACCACTCATAAGACTGTCTGTAAACCAATCGATACTTGTTTACCTTTTTATTTTTTAGGTTATCTTCACTTAGGGGTGGTAAAGTTCTTGTAGATTATCAATTAGAATTATATTATTGGTAATTAGTATTATTGAAGAAATAAAGAACTATTAAGTATTGAAAAGTATTAATATTTTATTAAGTAATAGCAATATTGACTCTTATCGATTAGTATCGATTCTCAGGATATCGAAAAAAGTTACAAGTATATGATATAAAAATTATATAGGGTTCTTTAAACAGCCAGTTATTACCAAAGTCAGAGAAATCGGGCTAATATTTAAAAAGTATAACGTTACAATCAAATTAATAGTTATTAATAAACACAGACATTGAATAATAATTTGTAAATATAATAATTGTTTTCACCCAACAGCTGTTGAACTAAGAGGAGGCACTGGAATTGTCAAAGAAAGATGGCTGCCGTCAAGTCGATGAAAATGTTGCTCGTTGCTGCTGCATTCCAAATAATGTATTTTGACGCAATATTTCTGTTCTCGTGTCCGCAAATCTCTTGTTATATGTTGTGTAGTGACTGGTGTAGTGATTCTGGGTTGTATTTAGTGTATCTGTATAATTATTAGTTCAAACACTTTCTCCGATTCCGTCACTAATTTGGTTTAATGTATTATACAGTTTTCTAGTGTTTTATGGTGTTTTTCGGAGTAGATTTATATTGTTCTGTGTTATGGAGTGTTACTTGATCGTTTCTGTTATAATATGATAGTTTCAGAAGTATTTTACAAGTCACTCGCGATTTCACAATAACTCACTATACACTCGCTTTGTATGACGATTATAGGTTAGGTTATCCACGTAATTAAACGTATGTCATGTTAACCGTTCAACTACCAATAATTAACTAACTGTTTCCTTCAGTTTCAATTAAACTCTTAGCCCATATAATATTATCCTTAACATTGTTCAAAAATATTTTCACATCCTGTGTACATTTTACTATTTCACTATATGAATGCCTAAACTTTGGTTATTTGTCAATTTTATTCACTAGATTTGATTTAAATTAATCTTTCAGTTCATTCTGGTTATTTTCAGATTAAATAATGCCATTTTATAGTGTTTTCTGTCCAAAAAATAGTAATTTTACTTTCAGTTTGGGTATACTCTGAAGAGTCCAAAACATCAAAATTTACTTCCTGTCATTATATAAATTCAGCCATTTTATCAGTTATATTTAATATTAATAATCCTATATTGTATTAAAAGGTTCCTATTCCCTTATTTTCTGGTAATTAATTGAATTAGTTGTATTCTGAAACATTATTCTGAAATATATGACTCCCATGTCTAAATTTCTGAGTTTAGTCATTTTATTTTTATTTATAATTCTGAATATAATTTATTAAAATCTCTCTAAATGGTATGTGCAATTATATGGCATGATCTCAAGTTTATTTTGTCTAAACCCCTTTTGTTTATTTGCATTTAATTGAGCAATTTCTCTGTTTTGATGAAGTTTGGTTTCCATTCTTTTGGCCTATGATTTTTTAACAATTTTTCTTACAAAATAATTTACAAACAATATATGATGTGCGATACCCTCTATGACTTTTTACAAATAGTATTATAAATTAAACATGTTTTCAAATTACACAAAAACAATTAGTATTGGTTACAATACAAATAATAGTTAAACAAATAAAGAACATTTTTTTTTTTAAATAAATGGTTGTCTTCAAATCAGACATTTTGCAACAAAATTCCCATTTCCAACATGGAAATATGGTTTACAACAAAGGTTTCGTACTAACTAACATCTTAATTACTCTCTACTATTTACAAGTGGTAATTATTTTTATAGTTCTGATGTTAGTTGTTTCAGACCCAAACAAATGGCCTTATATCTAAAACATTTTTAAACATTCTTGTACTATATACATTAAAACCTTATATTTATATTCTTATTTCTAACTATTATTATAAGTAGGATTCTACAGTTTTTATACAGTCTTTTATACCTTGTCTTTGGGGAATTGTACCCTGTCATTAACAAATAAATAGTATGAACCGTTCACAAAGCACTATGAAATCTGTTTTTCTTTTTTCATGTAAAACAAAAATGTTATTTTAAACAGATTCATGTCTTATGAACAACATATTGTCACCGTACATATTTTAAGTCATTGAAAAATGCATATTTCATTGCATCCAATGTTTGTGATTGCCAAGAATGAAACACAAGGTTCATTTTTTATAATACCCAAAACTATCACTGGTTCACTTTGCACTTATATATTATGTTAATGCTAAATGGTCGTATAGTCTTATTAACATAATAAATTGGTTAGCGTTTTTTCAATGGAGATTTGTTCCATGGGTACTATATTATTGTTTCATCTTAGTTCACAGGAAACTTTTACTTTGTTCACTTCTCTCTCTTAAATTTATATACATGTGGTTTTTATTTCGTTATACTTTTGTTTTTAGATATATATTTTGGGGATATAGGGATTTGGGTGTCTTTTATAAGAGCATGACGTCTTCTTCAGGATGCTGCCCTCTTCTTCTTTCTTCAGTCTTCTTTTCTCCTGCCTTCTGGGACTGGTATCTTCTCCATCTGTTCTTGATGCCATCAGGTTTCTTGGGATCTTCTCCATCTTCTTCTTTAATTCAGAAATACACAACCTGTATTGGTTGATCTTGGCTTATTTTAGGGTTTCTCTTTTATTTATTCTCCCTCGTTGTGGGTTTGGTCATATTGTGTACTGCTTTGTTATTTACTATTTTACCTTCCTGGGTTATACCTTGAAAACCTTTGGTTATAAGACTGGTTTTGGATGACTCATCACTAGTAACTCCTTTTATTTTAACTTGTATTTTCTTTATAATAATGATTTCTTTCCACAGTTGCTATGAATTAATCTATTTATATTAAACTTAATGCTTTCTTCCAAATTTAAATATTATAACTTCATTATTCTAATGATCAATTGCCATTCAATATTATGCTTATATCTGTCACGCTACAACAAACATATTACATAACAACATGCGCCCTCTGAAATCTAATTCAAAAATTGAAAGATAATCATATAATTAGGAAAATATAATGGAAAAACAAGATAGGTGATTATACACTCTGTGTGGAATTCACAAGTGCATGTGCTCAGTTTTCCCTAAACCTGCATAAACTTGAGTAGCACAAAGGCTTGCAGATTTCAGAGTGCACCATTATTAAGAAACTAACAAATAGTCAGGTACATATATCTCTCAGCCATGTAATATGTTGTGTGCATGGAATTATGAGCCTATACATATACAAAAGAATTTTCACAGTGACTGTAACTGGATAGAGAATGAAATTAAATATGAGTATATACATCTACCAAAGAATTCTAAAAGGTCACTGTACATTGATAGAGAATTAACAACACTATGAGCATATAAATCTACAATTCTTATAAATATATAAATAGTGAAAATTTCATCTTGTACAGCAGTTCAGTCATTTTTATTAATAGGCTGAATGCTCCTGAATTACAGTTCTAGTACAGGGCAATTGTTACAATTGTAGGTGATCAGCAACTCTTTCATAATCAGATTTACAAGTTCCACTAAAAGGCTGCCACAAGATAAGTTCCACACAGATTATAGTAAAAGGTATACTAGAAATTACATGCTTCCACAATTAACACACAAGACATTTATATGAACACACTGAATATGAGCATTAAAGGAACTCGGCTGAATTTTTCTTCACTCGGCCCATGAGCACACTGGCCAATTCCTAACACATTTTCTTAAGTTTTTTATTTTTGTTTTCATTTTTTTTTTTGTAGATAAAAATTTTGCACAGAAGCTATTACAGTCGAATAAGAAACTAGTCACATAAGACTCTAGTAAGGTTCACCAGACCTTTCTTTTATTAAAATCATGCGTTCAAAAATTTGCAATGAGTGCAGAAACCTGTCTATTATATTCCCAATATATAGAGAAGGAAAAAAAATATATCCAGAATTAAGCAACAGTTGTTCTTTTTTTTGTGTGTGTTAGAAACAGTTAGGCCACACTTGGCTCCAAAACAAGCAGCGCAAAAACGCATCCCAGGCAAAAATTTAATAATTTTTATTTTTCCATACCTGCACAATTTTGCAAAGTGTCACTTACAATTGAGTTCCTCAATTTACTCACACATAAATCACATCTCGGTCTTCACAGGATCACGGCCGCCGGCGCCAAGGGACCCCTTTGGCACACTTTACTCTTAGCCTGCCATGATTAATTTAAAAACCCAGGCCTTATAATAAAAAAATAAAGCAACTTTTCAAACGCCGATCACCAAGACCGCACGTGGCGAGCACAGCTCAACAGGCCAAACCACAGCTCGTCTCTCTCTACCCAGCTGACCCGGAACCACCCCATCGAGTCAAAAGAAAAACTCTCCACTCGACGAAAACCACAGGCCAATCCACTGCTCAAGTCAAAACAGCAAACCCTCTACTCACGGCAAAAACCGCACCAAGCAGCGGGACCGAAAAGTTAAGTTGTGCGAAGTCTCTAACAGATAGCGACAGTATCCAAAATTCGGAGCGAGAGCCACAACCAGTTCCGAAGTTACCGTAACTTCTCATAGATAGCGAAATGACCACTGTCCAAAGCGCACTCCCCAGATACATGAAAATATCGCCCGGAATCCTTAGAACCGCTACTTGCCGTACACCTACGTACGGCACACCCCCACAACAAAAGGAGTCCAACGGGTTGGACGACACTGGGACTGCCACCACCGGAGGAAAAGCGGGGACTGACTAAAAACAAATAAAAAGATAAAATCCGGCGAAAGTGGAAAACGAAAGGACACCAGAAGGAAGGACAAGGTGTGTGTGGGTGTGTAGCTGGGTGTGTGTAAGTGTAGAAGATACGGGGAGTGTGAGCGGCCGCGGCCTAAAGCAAAGAAAGAAGAAAGGAAAGGAGAGAAGCTAAAATACCGATAAAACGTTTAAAACCCCAATTAACTCCACCTAAAACAATAAAACACTAAAAAATAAAACCATAAAACACACTCCCTCCAGCGAAGCCCCCCGAAAACCAAACCCGAGGACCCTAACTAATCCTAACTGGGGTGAACAATACCAATTTACCTCTCACGGAAGCTCCATCTGCGCACACGCCTTCAAATGGGACACATGGGCCACCCTCACCTTCATCCCATCCTCCGGATCCACCAGGCTGGCAGTGACGGGCGAGACAAACTCAGAAATCCGGAAGGGTCCCAACCATCTATAGCAGAGCTTGGCAGCGCGACCCTCCACCTTAGAGCTGAGCGGGTGGCTCCTGCAATAAACCAGCTGACCCACCTTAAAAGGATTGGGGACTCTCCCAGCATTATAGCGACGCCGCACGCGCTCGTGCGATCGGAGCAGGGCTCTCCTCACATCTTTCCACCTGTGAACGACCCCTTCGTTAGGCAAATCCGGGAGAAGATCCTCCAGTTTCCACAAATTACCAAGGGGATGAGCGGGGGAGAAACCAAACATGACCTCAAAAGGCACGGCACGATGGCTTTCATGAAGGGACGAATTGAACGCCATCTGCAACCACTGGAGATTCTGGTCCCACGTATTCTGCTGCTCCGCGTGATAGGCGATAAGAGCGGATCTCAGATTGCGGTTGAATCGCTCTGCGTGGGAAGGTTGCGGGTGGTAGGGGGAAGTGGTTACATGCCGGATGCCGTGCCGGAAACACATGTTTCGGAATTGCCTCGAGATGAATTGCGGGCCATTGTCTGAGACAATGATGGAGGGAAGCCCGAAATGCTGAAAAATACTGGTCTGAAGGGCTACGATGGTATTGGCAGTACTAGCCTGACGCAAGGGAAGTAGCCAGACATACTTGGAGAAGGCGTCCACACAAACAAGGAGGAACGAATTCCCGGCCTTGCTACGCGGGAAAGGACCCACGTAGTCGATGAAAACCTTCTCCATCGGTCTGCCAGCCACCTCAGAAGACAGCAACCCCAACTTAGTGTTCTGAGCGGGCTTGCTCAGACTACACAGATGACAACACTTCACCCGGGTGGCGATGTCCTGGTCCATGCCTTTCCAGATGAAGTTCTTTCTGATCGCGGCGATGGTCTTTGAAACACCCAAATGGCCTCCAACCGGGGAATCATGATAATATTGGAAGACCATGGGTATCAGCTTGCTCGGCAGCACTATCTTAGGGACCCGTCCTCTACGTTCCTTGCAGCAGAGGACGCCCTTGGACAGATGATATGGAGCCTTCATCTCGCCTGATTTGATTCTATCGATGATGGGACCCAACACCTCATCATCAAGCTGATGAGGGATAACTTCCGTGAAGGCGAGGGGGAACTCCAGGAGTACGGCGCATGGTTCATTTATTGGCTCCTCACTGGGTAGGTGATACATACGGGACAGAGCGTCGGCAACAACATTTTGGGTCCCCCTTATATGTTGTGCCCGAAACTTAAAAGAAGAGATCTTGACCACCCAGCGGCCTAGTTTACCCAGTTGACGGGGGTGCGCCAGAAGCCACGAGAGAGCCTGATTGTCCGTCTCTAATAGGAACTCAGCATGTTCCAAATACCTCCTAAACTTGTCAAGGGCGAAGACTACCGCCAAACACTCTAACTCGTATACCGAGGATTTCTTTTCAGGGTTGGTAAGGGTCCTGGATACAAATGCAACTGGCTGCCGAGCACCATCCACCTCCTGAGAGAGCACGGCCCCGATCGCCACAGAGCTGGCGTCATATTGCACAATGAAAGGCTTCGTGAAATCGGGCATCCGAAGCACGGGCGGGGACAAAATGGACTCCTTTAGGGACTCGAAGGCACGTTGCTGTGCGTCTCCCCACACGAATTTGGCCCCTTTTTTCCTTAAGGAATTTAGGGGAGCCGCAATCTCAGCAGCCCCCGGGATGAACCGCCGGTAAAAATTCACCATGCCCACGAAGCGGGCCACCCCTTTAGCATCCCGTGGAGGAGGAAAATCCCGAATTGCCTGCGTCCTCTCTGGATCAACCGTGACCCCTTTATGAGAGACAAGGTGACCGAGGAAAGAAATTTCCTCCTGGGCAAATTTCACCTTGTCGGGATTCACAGTAAGCCCCGCGCGCCTCAAGCGACCCAACACCTCACGGAGATGGTTCATGTGTTCTTCAAGAGTGGAGCTGTAAATGAGCAGATCGTCCAGATAATTAAACACATATTGGAATTTAATGTCGTGGAACACAGAGTCTAATAGACGGGTTAACGTCTGCGCACCAACCGCCAGTCCCATGGGGACTCTCTTGTATTGGTACAAGTTCCACGGCACGCAAAAGGCCGTGAACGGCCGAGAATCCTTGTGTAAGGGTATCTGGTGGTATGCTGAATTCAAATCGAAAATGGTGAAATATCGGGCCTGCGAAAACCAGTCAAAGGCCGAATGCAGGTCCGGGAGGGGCACCGACTCAACTTCAATATTCTGATTCAATTTTCGATAATCGATGACCAGTCTATGCTTCCCTCCCGGTTTAGGCACCAGGAATGCTGGACTGGCATAGGCCGACGTGGAAGGTTCAATAACCCCCTGGTCCAACAATTCCTGCACCTTCTCACGCAAGATGGTCATCTTAGGCGGAGCGAATTTATACGGGTGCGAACGGACAACCGCGGAGTCGCACAGACGAATCCGATACTCCAAATTGTGAGTGAGTCCTAGGTTGGCGGTCAGCACCTCGGGGAACTCATCACACAATTTACGGAAAGCGGTCTGTAGAGATGGGCTTAAATTATTAATGTACGCCGGGGGTTGAAGTTCTTCAAGACCTTCCCCCGCCTCATCCCGATATCCCAGAAAGGGGATGCGTACTGCACGGTTGAACTTAAAGAAGCATACGTGCCCCTGGATATCGAGAACCATGCCACTTTTCATAATAAAATCCGCACCCACAATACAGTCCACGCTCAAGTTCGGAGCCACGAGAAACTCCCAAACCCACGAAAAATAGTTTATTTTAAATTTAAAAGCCACCAATATGGAGGTCGGCAAGACCTCCCTCGAGGCCGTCCAACATACCACCGACGAAGGAGTATTCGACCGGATCAATGACTCCCGGACCAACTGCTGGTAAACACGGTAGGATATAAGACACCGTGCCGATCCGGAGTCCACCAGGGCCTTAACCCGGCCCTTCCCGACCTCCAGCTCCAAAAATGGACACACGGAGAGACCCGGACGAATCGGCTTGGGATCGGCCTCCCCGGATGGGTGTCCCGTCTCAACTGCACATAACGGGACCTGAGATGCGACATCGCTACCAAACGTGGGGAGGGACCGGCGTCCCCTCAATCCCCCCCACGCAGGCCGTTTTTTGATGGACGGTTTTCCCGCGAGATCTCCGATCGTTTGAGGGGGCAATTCCGGGCCAAGTGCCCCATCTTCCCACAGGAATAGCAGCGGAATTCCCGCCTCTCAGAGTCGCCACCACATTGCTCTTTCCAAGGGTGGCCACCACGTTGCTCTTTCCAAGGGTTGCCACCACGTTGCTCCCGGGTAGGCCGCTGCTGACCAGATGAGGAACAGGGGACAGGGAATTCGGAACGGCCGGAGCGAGCCTCATCGTTCATCTGGATGGTGCGGGCGAAGACACAAGCCTCGCTAAGATCAGCGAAGCTGCGCGGTCGCTCCAAAAACACCAACCTTGACCTCTCCTGCGGATTAAGGCCCTCCAAGATAACCCGCACCACCTCAGCCTCCGACACATCCACCC
Source organism: Magicicada septendecula (assembly GCA_034769895.1). Lineage (NCBI taxonomy): Eukaryota > Metazoa > Arthropoda > Insecta > Hemiptera > Cicadidae > Magicicada > Magicicada septendecula. Next base: position 410,482,455 of record CM068368.1, on the reverse strand, counting down.
GCAGCACACGGGCAGCACTTTTGATCGAGTTTATAAATACGTTCAACTGTTCCCCTTGCCCCTGAACTCTGTAGAAAAATCGCTGCCGCATCCGGTCACGCAGCCTCCCGGGGATAAACAGTTCCAACACATCTTTGTGGAACGCCTCAAAATCCCCGCCCGCACCCAGATGCCAGACCACACGATCCAGCAGGGGCGCCCGACAATACGGGTAAATCAAATTTAACAGGGCAGCGCCGGTCACCCCAGGGACATCAAAAATGCCGAAAACCCCTTCAAGGAATTGGACAAGCTGGTCAGGGTCCAAACCGTCGACCACTGGAAGCCGACGGAGGAGGTCATAAATGGGGTTCGGCAACGATTCATACTTAACACTAGCAGGTGCAGTACCCAACCCTCGAGGCACTTCCACATGCTCCCCCTGAAATCCCTGGGGGCGACTGCCCACCGAAATAGACGGACGTTCCTCCACCAGAGCGCTACAAGGCTCCCCTAGGAGACCCACCCGCTCAGGGGCCACAGTCTGGCGCATGGGCATCTCCTTCAGGTTACTAGGGCTTTCGGGAGCCTCCCCAGGTAGACCAATCTTTGACTGGAGGGCCGACGCCGTCCGCCTACCCTCCTCCTCCAGATCATCCTGCAAAAGCAAATTACTCAGGCGGGCGGACAAGTGGTGCATCCTTTGGGTCACCCGCTGCCAAACACGGGTGGAACTCCCCATATATTCCGAGTCCTCCATCACGGTGGAGAACTCGGTCCACTTGTCCTCACACACGGCCACCTCCTCCTCCAAATCCTCGATTTCGACCCTCCGGATGGGAGCGTCACCCACCAGCAGTTCCCGCAGTTGACGCCGCAAGGACGCCACGTCCCTCTGGGGAACCCCACCCCGCAAACGTATCTCGAAAAGGAGTTCGTCCTTTGTGAAATATTCGGGCACCAGACCGCGGCCTTCACGACTCCTACTCTGCCCCTGCTCCGCCATAGTATCCAACAACAAGAAACTGAATTCAACAAGAGCTGACAATCAAGGTGCCTCAGGGTCCCCGACCCGGCACCGGACCAACAATGAAGACCAAGATGAAGTGCGATACGACAACAAAGACAACCATGATCACACAAAAACACAAACAAACAAATAAACACTCAAGAACCCCCAAAACCATCAGAAATCGCCAGGCTGTGCTCATCACCATTAATATGAACACACTGAATATGAGCATTAAAGGAACTCGGCTGAATTTTGCTTCACTCGGCCCATGAGCACACTGGCCAATTTCTAACACATTTTCTTAAGTTTTTTCTTTTTTTTTTCTTTTTTTTTTTTGGTAGATAAAAATTTTTTTGCACAGAAGCTATTACAGTCGAATAAGAAACTAGTCACATAAGACACTAGTAAGGTTCACCAGACCTTTCTTTTATTAAAAGCATGCGTTCAAAAATTTGCAATGAGTGCAGAAACCTGTCTATTATATTCCCAATATATAGAGAAGGAAAAAAAATATATCCAGAATTAAGCAACAGTTGTTCTACCACAGTATTCTACCACATACAACAGTTTGATGTTTATATAATAAATATGTTAGTTTTGTAAATTTTGTGAATTAAACAGTTTTACATCAAAAAAAAGGTATAACTATGTTTGCATAGTAAATTCGGTGTTTTCTAAGACTTTTTGTTATAATTTGCAAGAGTTTTATTCAGCAAGTTTCATCAGTTTGTATAACTTCGTTTACACTTTTTTTTTTTAAATTTAACTTGTATGACTAAGATTTGGAGGTCACCTCATCCATTTCCAATTTTCGTTTCAGAGGTGGCCAGGACTACGTCCAACCACGCTCTGCTACCATTTGTGAGCCGCTCATCACCAAAGACATCACAACAAAATTTTTTTTTTTTTACTTTCCAAATCTGACACCTTTTCTAAGTTTGACATCCACCAGAAAAATTTTTAAAAAACTACAACTTACCTTGATGACCGGCTCACTTGTTCACTCGAACTAGGAGAAGACTCCTAGTGGAAGAATGTCCACATGCGGGGTAACCATTGGGGAATCGGACGAATGAGGTGACCTCAAATTTGTTGTTTTGTTTAAATGCAACAATTACCAATTTATTGCTTCTGTGCGAAATAATAAATCATATACAATATTTCATGTGACAGCACTCCATTAGGAGTATATAAAATACACACCATATTTAAAATATATGACATCGTATTCAGAATTTTAATTTCAAAATATTCAAAATTCAATATTTAAAAAAAAACATTCCATTAAAATTATATAAAATCTGTAAAACCTTTAAACTCTCTTACATGGCATACAAATCACCATTGACATGCACCTTTTTACCTTCACCCATAGAATTTCCTTATTTGGAACTAAATACATTAACATTGATAAGTACCAAGAGTAAATCCAGAGGTTTTTTTTTTTTTTTTTTTTTTTTTTTTTTTTTTTTAAGTCCCCCTCTGGTTGTACTATAAACACTTTCAATAATATCAACAATTTTATAAACCATTTAACAAGCATTAACAAGCAATTCTATCATACAACGATTTAAACAAACATATTACATAACGACATGCGCCCTCTGAAATCTAATTCAAAATTTAAAGAAAGGGAATCATATAATTAGGAAAAAAAATAATGGAAACCTAAGATAGGTGATTATACACTCTGCATGGAATTCACAAGTGCATGTGCTCAGTGTTCCCTAAACCTGCATAAACTTGAGTAGCCCAAAGGCTTGCAGATTTCAGAGTGCACCATCATTAAGAAAGTAACAAATAATCAGGTACATATATCTCTCAGCCATGTAATATGTTGTGTGCATGGAATTATGAGCCTATACATATACAAAAGAATTTTCACAGTGACTGTAAATGGATAGAGAATGAAATTAAATATGAGTATATACATCTACCAAAGATTTTTAAAAGGTCACTGTACATTGATAGAGAATTAACAATACTAGGAGCATATAAATCTACAATTCTTATAAATATATAAATAGTGAAAATTTCATCTTGTACAGCAGTTCAGTCGTTTTTATTAATAGGCAGAATGCTCCTGAATTAAAGTTCTAGTACAGGGCAATGTATTATTACAATTGTAGGTGATCTGCAACTCTTTTCATAATCGGATTTACAAGTTCCACTAAAAGGCTGCCACAATATAAGTTCCCCACCGATTATAGTAAAAAAAGGTATACTAGCAATTACATGCTTCCACAATTAACACACAAGACATTTATATGAACACACTGAATATGAGCATTAAAGGAACTCGGCTGAATTTTGCTTCACTCGGCCCATGAGCACACTGGCCAATTCCTAACACATTTTCTTAAGTTTTTTATTTTTGTTTTCATTTTTTTTTTGTAGATAAAAATGTTGCACAGAAGCTATTACAGTCGAATAAGAAACTAGTCACATAAGACACTAGTAAGGTTCACCAGACCTTTCTTTTATTAAAAGCATGCGTTCAAAAATTTGCAATGAGTGCAGAAACCTGTCTATTATATTCCCAATATATAGAGAAGGAAAAAAAATATCCAGAATTAAGCAACAGTTGTTCTTTTTTTTTTGTGTTAGAAACAGTTAGGCCACACTTGGCTCCAAACGAGCAGTGCAAAAACGCATCCCAGGCAAAAATTTAATAAATTTTATTTTTCCATACCTGTACAATTTTGCCAAGTGTCACTTACAATTGAGTTCTTCAATTCACTCACACATAAATCACATCTCGGTCTTCACAGGATCACGGCCGCCGGCTCCAAGGGACCCCCTTGGCACACTTTACTCTTAGCCGGCCATGATTAATTAAAAAAAACCCAGGCCTTATAAAACAAATAAAGCAACTTTTTCAAACGCCGTTCTCTAAGACCACACGTGGCGAGAACAGCTCCTGAATAGCCCCGCTGACATCAACCCTTGTCTCTCTCTACCCAGCTGACCCGGAACCACCCCCATCTAGTCAAAAGAAAAACTCTCCACTCGACGAAAACCACAGGCCAACCCACTGCTCAAGTCAAAACAGCAAACCCTCTACTCACGGCAAACACCGCACCAAGCAGCGGGACCGAAAAGTTAAGTAGTGCGAAGTCTCTAACAGATAGCGACAGTATCCAAAATTCGGAGCGAGAGCCACAACCAGTTCCGAAGTTACCGTAACTTCTCATAGATAGCGAAGTGACCACTGTCCAAAGCGCACTCCCCAGATACATGAAAATATCGCCCGGAATCCTTAGAACCGCTACTTGCCGTACACCTACGTACGGCACAGTACAGTATGTACACACAGGATTAAAAGTGTAAAAAAATATTTGTAAACACTAAAAACTGTCACCAATTACTACGTACACCAATTCACACAGGACGAGTAAGTAGCACGCACTAGTAAGCGTGCGTACACTGAAAAAAAGTGTAAATGAATTGGCTCTATCTATTGCGAGAGCGCCCGCAATTCTAGATACAGTATGGAGTTCCACGAATTTGATGTTTTGAACAGTGTTGGCTCGATGTTTTCGATTTGCCAGAGCTCGAACTTCAGGACCGCAGAGATGTAGACATAACAACAGCTCAACACTCTTCATACCCAACACAGTTTAGCCACCAAGTGTAGTACCCTACTTTTATTTTCATGTTTATCACGGCAACATTACATTATTATGACCTGGTGTAGGCTAGACATTACAGTATCTGTTTATTCAGGTGCAGTCACGTAGTGCGATTCTGTCAGCTTGAGACTAAACTATAATGATTAGTCACTCTTATTTGAATAGCAGTATGGTACAATTGTAGTAAGTGGATATTGCAAAATGCTCATTAATCATTGTGTATGGGTGGTCATAATTATTGTTTGTGACAGGAGGAAGGAACTATAATTTTTGACAAGATCTCTTATAAACTTTTATTGAAAGCAATTATAATTGCGGTTGCAATGAAACACTAGATTTGACGTCATATCGTACGCAAAAACAAAACTCTAGAAATGCGACATAGCACTGAAACGAGAGTAGGAAAAAATTCAGAAGATTTACACCAAATTTCGTATTTTCTGGAACATTAAAAAAAATCGGAAGGTCTTCCGAAATTTTGGAAGACCTGGCAACACTGCGCACTAGACACTAGATGCCGGCTCACTGAGGCAGCAAAAACAACTGACAAGTATGTAAACAAGCTGGTGAGTCATCAACAAGTCGGTGCCTGAGCCGCGGTCGGACCAGCCGGGGGTTGGACTAGAGAGGTTTTACTGTACTTCGAAATCCCGCCAGATGCACGTCAGTTCGTAGTTGCTGCGTAATGCAGCCACAGCAATAGCACTGCTTTGTTTATATATGGTCTGAGGTTAACCTCACTCTGGTGAATATTGCTTTGTGTTTTGTGTTCTTTTTTCCTTTATGACTGTATAGTTATTCTTTAAAGTGAATAGCGTTTTTATACGTGATATCAGCATTTATTTGTTGTGTTGAACATGTCAAAAAGGAAGTCTATGATTGAAGACTTTTTTAAATGGAGAAAACCCGTGGTTACTTCTGATTCCTTGACTTTTGCTTCAGCTACTGAAAACCAAGACGATGTGGCTCAAACACCTCATCCTCTTTCAAAAATTATTACACCAAGTACGTCTACACATCTAGAGGTAATGAACGTTATGAATGTGATAGACTTGATGTAGACCTGTATGTTGGAAGAGACTTGTCAAATAAAGTTAAACATTCTTTGTTAAAAAATGCGTTGACTCCCCCTGAACTTTACAAATTTCCCCATGGGCAAAGAAACCTAAAGTTTCAAAGAAAATGGTTGGCATAATTTCCTTGGCTTGCCTACTTGGAATTAAAAGGTGAGGGCCTACTGTAAATTTTGCTCAATTTTCTCAAGTGAACACAGTGAGGGTGGGAAGGGGGCTCATGTGAAACTTGGGTTTTTAGTTAGAGAATCATATTCACTTTGGAAAAATGCTAAAGAAGACTTCAGACTTCATGAAGGTAGTGAATACCAAAAAAAGTTTTCAGTTATGGCTCAGAATTTCATTTCTGTTCATGAAAATAAATCTGCTGATGTGGCCTCTCAGATTGATTCTGCAAGAAAAATGCAAGTTGTGAAAAATCACAAAAAAGCTCCTGGTTGTAGAAACCGTCATACTATGTGGACACCAGGAACTACCATTAAGGGGCCATAGGCATCAAGGACCTTTAAGCCTAGAAGAACCTATTTAGAATGATGGTAATTTCCGGGCCCTTCTGCTGTATAGAATAGATGGGGGAGATGAGGTTCTGAGGCACATGCATCTACCTGTAGTTTAAATGCTTTATATTTAAGCTACAAAATTCAAAATGATATCATTGAGACATGTGAAGACATAATCCAAACTCAGCTTGTTGATAAAATAAATGAAGCTGAATGTTTTAGCATATTAGCTGATGAAACCTCTGATATGTATGGATCACAACAGTTTTCTATGAGCATAAGATATACTGCAAAAGATAAAAATGGTAAATTAATGCTCTGTGAAGACTACTTAAAGTTCGTACCTGTATGTGACTTAAAAGGGAAAGCCCTAGCTAATACCATTTTGGACAGTTTACAGGTACTACATACGAGGACAAGGATATGATGGCGCAGCCTCAATGAGTGGCCCATTTCAAGGTTGTGCTGCGATAATCCGTGAAAAGTTCCCACAAGCTGGGAAACTAGGTGGGTTGAGCACTTAGATGCAGTTATACTGTTTAAGGATATGTTTGATTTTATCTGTATGGCTCTGATGGAAATTCAAGAGGATAATAATTCAGATCCTGAGTCATCGAGCAAAGCATATGCTCTATTATCAGTAACTGAGAAGTGGAGTTTTGTGACAGCCATGACCACTGTAAGTAGAATCTTTAGTATGTCACACCACCTTTCGACTTCTCTGCAGGCAGAGACAATTGACCTTGTTTATTTCCTAAAACATGCGGAGAACGTCAGGAAAGAAATTCAGGAAATGAGGAATAACTGTGAATCAAAATGTCACCTTATTTTTATGGATGTGATGGATGTTTGCAGTTCCGCTGAAGTGAGCATTGAGATTCCTAGGACAGCTTGAAAGCAAACAAAAAGAGACAATTATGGCACAGAAGACCTGGAAGCTTACTACCTTCTTGCCATATACAACCCATTTCTGAACTGCTTCCTGCACATGTTGATGAGCGCTTCCTTAATCACAGAAAACTGCTAGAATCTCTTCAGTATCTTCTTCCTCAGCACTGTTGCTCCATCAGTGATCAAGATGTGAAGGAAACTGTAGCTACTTTATCAGAGTTTTGGCCTGAAGATGTAGCATCCTCTAGTAAGATTTTTGAATCAGAGATAGTTAGGTGGAAGAGGAAATGGTTGGAATGTGATACTACAAAACCGAAGTACTTTATCACCTATCTAAATGAATGTGAAAAAATTATTTTCCCTTTTGTTCATAGAATTTTAAAAATTGGTGCCACTATTCCAGTATCTACAGCAACATGTGAGCGATCCTTTTCTACCCTTAGAAGAGTAAAGAGTTTTACAAGAAGTATAACAGGTCAAGATCGTCTAAATGGTTTGGCTTTGCTGTCAATTCATAGAGACATTTTAGTTGACCCAGAAGAAGTCCTTAATAAATTAGCACAAAGCAAATCACTAAGACTTGAATTTGTCCTGTAAAAACTGTTGTCAGGAATAACTTTCTAAACATTTTTATATTTTTAACTGATGATAAATAAGGACATGTTTATATGTTTTAACTTAATTTTACATGTTGATAACTTTAATCATAAAGCGCATAATGTGAATGAGTTTACATTTTTCAATATTGTTTTTCATAATGCGACATGGTTTGTAGTGTAGTGACTCTAAGAAACAAAATTTGTAAAATTAAACATACGTTCATTTAAAATTTTTCGTGTTCTTGTACATGATAACCCTTACTTTCTTAATTTTAACGTTCTTTTTAAAGTATTTATATTCCACAGAAAGGTATTATTAGGCTTCTAAGACAAACTTGAAGCCTATGTGATGTATGTTTTTAATTGATTTTAATGAAATTAGTGAATTACAGCTATTATTTTCCCATTATTTTTAATTTAATACGATTTTCGTTATAATATGAGAAAAACAATACTCTAAGAAAACGATATGTGGTTGAAAAAATCCCCCCCACCCCGAAATGAAATCCTAGGTTCGCCCCTGGGTTCACGAGCCATAACTCGCTAACGAACCATTGTTGGATGGACTTTTTTCTTATTTTTAGCTATAGAATCAACTTCTGAGAGATTGCTGTGAATATATATATATATATATATATTTCAATTACTTTCTGCTACAGTCCGTTTCTTGATGTATATAATACATTTAATATTTATACATAAATTTACCTCAAGATGTTATTTTTCTATCTGGAACATGTTTCGGGTACTATCTTGTTCCCATCCTCAGCCTTCCGGTTTTTTTGTCTGGTGAAGTACATATGTGTTGTTGGTTGATAATTGTGGCTTCCTGTTGGCTTCTGGTATTTCAAGTTGGTTTTATTGTGTGTAATTGTGGTGTATGTGTTAGTTTTTTGTGTATTTTCAATGTTGAGTGCTAATACCTGAACAAATACAAATCAATACAAAACATGACACAATATTCAAAGCACTATTAAGCACTATTAATATATATATATTAATACACTTTTTGCTACAGTGTATATCTTGATGCATATATAATATATTTAATATTTATAATTACTTTACCTCAAGATGTTTTCTCCTTATTTGGGACATGGTTCAGGAATCCTGTTGTTCCCATCCTCAGGCTTCTTAATTTTTTTGCTGGGTGAGGATGGGAACAATAGGATTCCCGAAACATGTCCCATATAAGGAGAAAAAACATCTTGACGTAAAGTAATTATGAATATTAAACACACACACACACACACACACACACACACACACACACACACACACACACAGTTACATAATTATTGTATACCTCGAACACACACACACACACTATGAGAGTTACGTAATGTAAACTATTGTTACAATATATTTTCCTAATACAGTATTCCTCCAGTTCAGTGATGCCTTCCATATCTTCACCACTCTCATTGTTTAGACTGCTTGTTTGTTCAGTGCTGCTATTTCCTTGATGTTCAGTGCTCATTACTTGTATGATGAGTGGCTTTGTGTCATCCTGCAGACAATCCTTATCCCACATTGTTTCTTCTTCAGTTTCAATGTGGCAACAGTGTTCCTCCATTGTTCTTCTGTCACACACACACAAGCCCATTATTGATCAGACCTTTTATTAAAGACACTTTTAACTCTGTGTTCTTTACTGCCTCATGACATTTTACCTGACTCCATACCATTTCTGTGGGATTTAGTTCAGAGTGGTACGGTGGAAGCCTGCAAACCATGACACCCATCTTCTGCAAGTGTATCACTATATTACTAGAATACAAGTGCCAACCTCTGCTGAAAAGTTTCAGGAAGTTCTCTCTTAAGACTGTCGTCCTCAAATTCAATGTTTTTTTTTTTTACTATAGCCACCGTTTATTTCTACTTTTTGAAAACATTTTTGGGACCTTTCCTTTTTTGTGGTTATGGTAGAAAGCATTATCCATAACTACAACACAGCCGTTTGGAATACTGGGCAACAACTGTTCCCTAAACCACTTTTCAAATAGATCACTGTTCAATTTCTGAGTGGTAGTCCACTAATTTTTTGTGTGTGAGAAACAGTAGCTGCCTGTTTTCTACAAACCCCTCTTTACCACCAGCATGCAGTAGTAGGACAAACCTCAGACCTCTTACTGTGGGAACCTGCAATCCAGTTGTCAGTTCACACATAATGGCAACTTTAGAGTGATAATAAATGTATCTTTCCCTTCCTTTAGGAGAGCGTGACCTACATTGATCCAAGTTTCGTCAAGGTAAATAATGATCCTCCCTTGGGCTCTAAATCTTTTCATTTTACATAAATAAACATGACGCCTTATTTCCTGATTTTACAATTTCAAAATCAATTTCCTTCAGTAAGACATGCAAAGTTGAATGTTTGAAGTTAGGCAAGTCACTATCACCATTCATAGCCTTTAACACAGAGTTCACAGATGGTAGAAAATTTTTTATAAAAAAAAAATGGTGCACTTTTCTATGGATAGCACTTTGCCAAAATCGTTATATTTTAGTTTCCTGCTACTCTTCATAATAACACCTATTCTTTTCTTCTTTTGTGTCGCCAGTGGACCTATGCTGGCTGGCTTCATTTCTTATTCTGTAAACAGTGGATCGGCTGGCATCTGTTGCAAGTATGGTTTCTTTCACATCATTGTCACTTTTATCTGGATGTGTTCTTTTATAAATCTCTTGCTACACCATGCAGCTATCACCAATAATAAAAAGGTTCCTCGCTGATCAACTTTTTACCCTCGTTGCTGAAAAAACCTGAGCCAAATTTAACAAAATATTTTTTTCTTTACTTCAGTGAATACATTAATGCAATTTAATACCACCACAGTCCCAAAATACATAGACCTGCAACCACACAAAAAAATAATTTCATTTAAGTGTATGGCATCCAAGTACTGACGAGTGAAGTTTCTAAGCTAACTAAAACTCCTGTTTTTCTCAGTACAGCAAATTTTATTTTTTTTAGTTACATTTGTAATTGTAAATGTTTTTTAAACAACCCAAAAGACAAAAAGACATAAAGTAACATTGTTTACACTGCATGACAGTATGTTATGATTATTTTGAAGTTAATTTCTCGATTACAAAATTTTCATGTTAGCTAGTATAGGTGAGCAGTTTCTCCATAAGAACACACTATTTCCCTATCTCGCCCAGAGTCTCATGTGACTGTTGGGCAAGGTATGGTATAGTATATTCTTTACACATGGAACATGAGTGGCTTACTTTACCATATAGAAAATAAATGTGTGTGTGTGTGTGTGTGTGCGCGTGTGAATAAACAATTAAGCATAGGACATTTTTTTAAATGCAGTGACAAAACAGAATTTGATTTTATTAGTTAATCATACTTCTAAAATATACGTTATTTCTTGTAGAAAGCCTCAATAACTTGTGAATCATCTGAATTAACAAAAAACATATGTGGTATGATTTAAAGAAGTTTTAACACAGTGAAACCTCAAATACTTATTATTCACATTAGTAATACAAGTAAATTATTCTTAAAAAAACTTCTGTTGTAATTATGAATTTCTCTAGTTCTCTATCTAATCCAAACTTTCCTCTGGAATAGTGGGTAACATGCTAAAGTATATTATTATTTTATTATAATCACTTTACCGGTACTAAAAAGTATTTCTCTGGTAAACTCACATGATCAGTGTCTTATGAGGACTCTGGACTAGTAGAAGAAAATAAGTTGATTTTGTGTCAGAAACACTGCGAACTTATCATTTTTGTGTATGGCTAACAAGATAGAGGACTCATTCACAAAAAGAAAGAACTATCCTCTACTTTTCAAGAGTCTGATAACCCTGGTAATGCACTACTCCCTCCACTGGGTTGGCATGATTCTGATTACAGCATTAGAATGATTTATGGTTTCCACAGCATCTGTGAAAAGAGAAAAATCGCATGCAATTATTACAAACACATATTCAGAACTCAAGGACGTAAACAACAAAGCATGCATAAATCAAAAGTAGTGAAATAAACAAGAATCATTGTCTAAATAAGACTATTTAGCATGAGTTTAAAAAAAGATTATAGAAAAATAGATTTCTTCCAGGCAGACTATCATCTATCATAAGTTTGTGTAATAGGTTGTGTCAACTTATGTAATCCATTATGGGAAATCCAACCACAGATTGTTAAATCTAGCAATTCTTTCATATGTAAGAAATTAATTTATGTATTAACTCTAACAATAAACTGGCACTCAATAGAAACAACAACCAATAGTATCACATATCACAATAGTATTTATAAACATAAGTAGATATTTTTTTAATAGTGCATGATCAAATTAATTTAGAAATTTTGTTTAAACATAATATTCTGAATAAGTAATACTTTTTACAAAAATATTTTTTATTTAATCACATTAATTGTTTCAACAGCTTTTACTGTTACTACCATTTTCAGAGTACAAAATAAAAGCCTAAGAAAATAATCAAATTAAATACAAGGTCTGTAAATTAAGTAATGAGACAATTCAGTAAACCTTTTTATTTACATTTAATGAAGAAATTTTGTTAGTGGTTGAAATCACAATCAGAATGATCAATATTGCACACCACTATATAAAAATTATTCCGATTAGCGCTTTCAAGCTTCACAGCTCATCGTCAGATCAGGAATAGGCTATTCCTGATCTGAAAGCTTGAAAGCGCTAATCGGAATAATTTTTATATAGTGGTGTGCAATATTGATCATTCTGATTTTTATTTACAATCAGACTATATCTAGACTCTATTGCCTTCAAAATAGTTCACTTAGGAAACCACACACAGCACTTTAGACGGGTTTTCCACTCTTCATAGCAGTACTGGAACTCAGAAACTGGAATCTCTTTCAACTGGTTTGTTACATTTTGCTTAATGTTGTGTATCGTCCCAAAATGGTGTCCTTTAGATGTTTTTTTCAATCTCGGAAAAGAGAAATTAGTCACAGGGACTCAAGTCAGGTGAATAAGGAGGCTGAGGAACAACAGGAATATTTTTCTTTGCCACAAACTCATTAACTAAGAGTGCTGTGTGACAAGGTGCACTGTCATGATGCAGCATCCAGCTGTTCATGATGGCTGGTCTCACGTGAGGAACTCTTTTCCGGACCCTTTCAAGAATTCCTCGGTAAAAATGTGGATTGACAGTTTGTCCTGTAGGCAAACACTTCTTATGGATAATGCCATTACTATCAAAGAAACAAATTGATTTTGGATTTGCTCATTTTTTGCTTTTTTGGGACATGGTGAGTTTGCTGTGTGCCACTCCTCGCTCTGGCATTTTGTTCTGGATCGTACTCAAAGAGCCATGATTCATCAGCAGTAATACCATTTTTTATAAAATCAGAATCATTTTAAATCCGCCCTAAAAGATCACGGCACACTTCCATTCTGTTGTTTCTCTTCAAGACTGCGGTTTTTTGGGAGCAATGTCGCACAAACTTTTCTCATTCCCAACTCATTTGGCAAATTTGATAAACTATAGTATGGTTCAAATTTAATTATTCTGCGATGATTCTGACAGTTAATCGACAGTCAGACCGCACCAAGTCCCTGACTTGATCAGCATTTTCGTCAGTTCTTGACTTTGACGGTCTTCCAGAGCATGGATCATCATAATTGATTCCCGACCATCTGAAAATGCTTTAAACCATCTGAAAATCTGTGCTCTTGGCAAAGCTTCATCTCCATAGCATTTGTTAATTTTGTAAAAGTTTCAGTAGCATTGTCCCCGTCTTTAACACAAAACTTGATTACACAACATTGCTCGTAATTGATGTCACTCATTTTTATAACCCACAACAAAAACTCACTTAATGAAAAGCTTGTTCATGTTTCATGTGGCAACAATAGACAATAAATATTAATCTATAATATAACGCGCTAGGTAGTGTGTCAGTCATTGGTATGTTACCATAGTAACAAGTAAATAAAAAAATGATATTTACTGGCATCGAATGTATACATTTATCCGTTCCTATAGTTTTTAATGTTTTTACTATGCGATTGTGTTGATATGTTTTGTAATTTTGTATACAGGTACGTCTATATATTTTGTAATTGTCCTATATTTCTGTATAATATAACGCGGTAGGTAGTGTGTCAGTCATCGGTATGTTACCATAGTAACAAGTAAATAAACAAATGATATTTACCGGCATCAAAAGTATACATTTATCCATTCCTATAGTTTTTAATGTTTTTACTATGCGATTGTGTTGATATGTTTTGTAATTTTGTATATAGGTACGTCTATATATTTTTTAATTGTCCTATATTTCTGTATATCTTTTAATTGTGAAATTTATGTTTATACGTATTTCTGATGATCCAATGAATAAGTAATGAAATACGATCAAATATGCCTCCTAAACGCCAGCAACCACCAACTGCTGAAGAAATTGCACAAAAAAAGCACGTAATGCTGAAGCTCAAAGACGCCATAGAGCGGCCATGTCAGAAGAGCAGCTTCAAGCAGAATGTGAAGCTAATGTTGTAAGTCAACGTCAACACAGAGAAAATATGCCACAAAATCAACTTCAACAAGAGCGCGAGGCAAACGCTGAAAGACAAAGGGTTGCACGCCAACATCAAAGAGAACGTCTGAGTAGATATGTCCGATCCCGCAACACCGCTTTGCTTCCCGAAAACTTCAATGAAGATGAAATTGAAGAAAGTTATCTTGGCCCAATGGATGCTAAATGTCCATGTTGCAATGGCACGCATTTCAAAAATGAATTAATGTCAAATTGCTGCCATAAAGGGACCATTGCATTAGAAGAAATACGAATGCATCCCTTCATTAAAAATTACATGAATGGATCTGATACAAATTCCAAAATTTTCATGGAAAACATAAGATCCTACAACAGTGCAATGGCCTTTGCCTCAATGGGAGCACAAGTTGACCAATCAGTGACCAGACGTTCAGGTCCTTTTTGTTACAGAATCCATGGGCAAATTTATCACGCTACATCTGCATTAGACTAAAATCAAGGTGAATTACCAAAGTATGCCCAACAGTACATTTTGGATTTGGCCCAAGCCTTGACAGAAAGAATGAACAATCAAGCAAACAATGGATGCATTCGTGTCATAATGGAGAACCTCCAAAAACTTCTTGGAGATATCAATCCGTTCTCTAGAGAATACAAGAACATGCTCAAATTTGAACAAGACGAAATGCTAAAGGCAAATCGGGAAAACCGAATGCCAATTGAATATAGCATGACTTTCTTGAGAGAAAGAGTAAATAATGTGCACCCTGGCAGAACCAACGCTCTCACTGCCAGAGGAGAAATTGCTGCCGTTTTTCACAGTGCAGATGGTGCACCCCCAGAAAATCGGGATATTACAATTTATCCAAAAAGCAGAATTTTACAAAATATATCCATCCTGAGTAGACTCTGTGACCAATGTGCTACCCTTTGCTTTTCCCATATGGGGATTCAGGGTGGACCACAGATCTGAAGAAAGCTGTTGGTCAAGGAAATGTGTCCCAGCTTCAATGGTATTCATACCATTTTGCCATTCGTGATGGAAACTTTAACGAGTTCCTCAATGCAGGAAAGCTGACTCACCAATTCATGGTTGATGCCTATTGCAAGACCGAGGCAAACCGTTTGAATTGGTTTCGAAAAAAATCAAAACACAGTAAGATCTGAAGACTATGATGTCCTTCACCGATTTGTGAACAACCACAATTCTGAGGACGTTAGCATATTGCCTGGAAAGAAAGTTATATTGCCTTCAACCTTCCAAGGGAGTCCAAGAAATATGGCTCAAAATTACCAAGGTCATGGTCAGGAAATATGGCAAACCTGACTTATTTGTAACATTCATGTGCAATCCTAAATGGAGGGAAATCAGGGAAAACTTACTTCCCGGTCAGCAACCATGCGACCGGCCTGATTTA
Organism: Magicicada septendecula; assembly: GCA_034769895.1. Classification (NCBI taxonomy): domain Eukaryota; kingdom Metazoa; phylum Arthropoda; class Insecta; order Hemiptera; family Cicadidae; genus Magicicada; species Magicicada septendecula. The sequence goes on along the minus strand of CM068368.1, from coordinate 410,466,838 downwards.
GTAGCAAGAGTGTTTGAGTTGAAACTGAAATTGCTACTTGAAGACTTAACCAAACACCATAGATTTGGACGTGTTAGGGCTATGCTCCACGTGATCGAGTTCAAAAAACGTGGTCTACCACATGGACACATATTGCTATTCATGGCCCCGGAAGACAAAGCCTGGGAGAATGAAAGAATTGACAAAATTGTCTGTGCAGAACTCCCTGATAAAGATGCCCACCCGAGGCTACATGAAATTGTAAAATCCTGTATGATATACGGCCCATGTGGTCCATTAAATCCAAACGCATGGTGTATGGAAAACGGCAAATCCACAAAAGAATTCCCAAAAGATTTCTGTGCTGAGACCAACAGCAATGTCAATGGTTACCCAAAATATCAACGCCGAGATGATGGTAACTTTGTTGAATTTGGGGGAAACAAAGTGGATAACAGATGGGTGGTGCCATACAACCCATACCTGTCTCTGAAATACAACGCCCTCATTAACGTAGACATTTGTAGCTCAATTCAAAGCGTTAAATACCTGTTCAAATAAGTGTACAAGGGGCATGACTGTGCAAATATTCAATTCATTACTGTTCCCACAGAACAGGAAGCTACTATTGAATGGGACGAAGTAAAAAATTACTTGGAGACCCGGTATCTAAGTGCACCTGAAGCATGCTGGAGGCTCAGGGAATACAAAATGCACCACCAAACTGATCATGTGGAAAGATTAAATGTCCACCTTGAGGACAAGCATACAATATGTTTTATACCAGGCAAGGAAGCTGAAGCTGTACAGCAAAAAGCCACCAAGTCCAAACTTCTGGCTTGGTTTAAACTTAATCAGGAAGACCCTAATGCCCGAGAGTATTTATATATTGAAATTCCCGAACACTATACCTGGGATGACAAAAATTCTAAATGGAAACCACGTCTTAGAGGACATGAAACTACAATTGGCAGAATGTTTGCCGTAAGTCCTACGGATAGAGAAAAATGGTTCCTCCGAATTCTCGTCCTCAATGTTAGAGGAGCAACACTTTCGAGGACCTAAGAATGGTCGAAGGAAATCCTATCCCCTTTGCAACTTTCCAAGAAGCATGCATTGCAAGGGGATTAACTGATGATGACTCAGAATGGGATACTTGCTTAACAGAAGCTGCAACCCATCAAATGCCAGTACAACTTAGGCAGTTGTTTGCATTTATTTGTATCATGTGTGAGCCGTCGGATGCAGCAGCATTATTCGACAGACATAAGGACAATCTTATGGAAGACTATAAGAGACGCTTTCCTGATGGAGAAAAAGCTCTCTATTTGACACTTAAAGAAATTGAATCTGTCCTTCGAACACATGGAAAGTCATTGGTAGATTTTGGCCTAGAACTTCCAGTCGGCAACTATGACGAGCCAATCCATTCTGGAAAATATTACGATCCAATTGCCGAAAAAACCATGTTCGAAGAAAAGTTTCAAATGCTCAACCCAGGGCAAAGAAGGGCTTTTGACAAAATCAGGGAAGCAATTGAAAACCCTAACTTACCCAAATGTCTATTCTTTATTGATGGACCTGGCGGAAGTGGTAAAACCTTCCTTTACAACACAATCATACACTATGTGCGTAGCAAAAATGAATTAGTCTTGCCATCTGCATTTACAGGCATAGCAGCAACTTTGCTTGAGGGAGGCAGAACTTCCCACAGTCGTTTCAAGCTGCCTATTCCAATAAATGAAACATCAACCTGTAATGTTCGACATGGGACTAATACGGCAAATGAACTGAAAAAGGCCAAAGTGATAATCTGGGATGAAGCTTCAATGGTCCCAGCACATGGAGTAAATGCAGTTGACACACTGTATAAAGAACTCTTAGCTGAAGATCCAAAAGTTCCTTCTAAAAAACCATTTGGAGGTGCGGTCTTTCTTTTCGGTGGAGATTTTAGACAAATTCTCCCTGTTGTTCCACATGGCAGCAGAACCAAAATACTTTCTTCATGCATGAAGAATAGTAAGTGCTGGAAAAATATTCAGGTCCTAAAGTTAGACCAAAACATGTGTGCCAATGTGGACAATGTCCCGTCAGAACACCGAAGCTTTTCCGATTGGCTTTTAAAACTTGGGAATGGAAAACTCCAAGAGCCTGGATTAGAGGAAGGCATCTTCGAAATTCCTCCAGTCTGCATTGAAAATGGATGTATTGTTGATACATCCCTTCCCTGAGGTCATCCAATCAGGAGATGACAGCATTGCTAATCGTGCAATCCTGACTCCAAAAAACCACGAGTCACTTGAACTTAATGAAAATGTCCTTAGACGAATTCAATCTGAATTGAAATGCTATACCAGCATAGATTCTATTCAGCAAGACAGTGAAAATGCCAAAGAGGCAGGAAAATATCCAATGGAGTTTTTGAACAGCTTAACACCTGGAGTTATGCCTCCTCATAGACTTAACTTGAAAGTTGGTGCAGTAGTAATGTTGCTACGAAACCTTGACTCAACAAGAGGTCTTTGCAATGGCACCAGAATGGTCGTCAAGCAAATGATGTCAAAAGTTATTGACTGTGAAATCCTGACCGGATCTTTTAAAGGTACCAGGGTATTTATTCCAAGAGTTATTCTTGCACCCAGTGACCCTGACTTTCCCTTTACATTAAGACGAAAACAGTTTCCATTTAGACTTGCTTTTGCTATGACCATCAACAAAAGCCAAGGACAAACACTGGATCCAGTTTGTATTTATTTGCCATCTCCAGTATTCAGTCATGGACAACTTTATGTTGCATTTTCAAGAACAAAGTCCTTTCAGCAAGTCAAGGTAAATATCTTAGGAACTGACCAACAAGGCAACTTAAAGAAAGACCACAGAGTTTATACCAAAAATATGGTCTACAAAGAAGTTTTCGCCCAATAATTAAACTTCATAGCCAGCCGTGGTGTTATCAATATGTGCCAATAAAAATGCTCGCCACCCAGGCGTAGAACGGGTACTTCAGCTAGTACTCGATATCAATCAACTGTTTATCTAACCATCTGTGTTAATGGAAACCTTACATTGTTGCCATATTGACTGATACATGATTAGTCTCATTATTTAATTTACAGACCTCGTATTTATTGATGTTACTTGCTTATTTATTTTATTTTTTATATCTCTAAAAATGACAAAAATAAAAGCTGAAAAAAATTGTAATATAATCAAATAAGAAAATATTGTAAAGAGTATTATTAATATATGTATATAATTCCTTTGTAAATAACTTGTTGAGTTTCCTGCAGGTCTCCCATGTAATATCTTCAAATAATTACAACTGCAAGTAGGTTTATTTACACCTGATGCACGTTTCACAGAAATGTTCAATTACAATTCAGAAACCTCTGAAGATACAGAATAATTTCCGTGAAATGTACATTAGGTGTAAATAAGCCTACTTGCAGTTGTAATTATTTTAAGATATTACATATATGTATGTATGTATAAAGCACTACCAACTCGGATTACAAATTTTTTATTGGTAAAAATGATAAGCTTTTACCTGTTATTTATTATTGAACATTGAAATATAACAAGAGTAAAGTGAGTGATTTTTGTATTTAAAATAAAATATTAATCACAGTACCTGGCCATCTTTAATTATACACTATACATACCATATTTTACATATTATATATTTTACATAATATTACATATTATGTACAGTGGGTTGGGGCTCAGTGGCCTGGAGTTCAACCTACAAGCCACTCTCTTGCTGTGGTATGAGACAGGTTCAGCTTATGGTCTAGTTGATACTTCAGTTTACTAACATATTACCAGGGAGAAACAACTCAGTAGTATAAAATTGTAAAATTAAGATCATTCAGATCACAACATTCTTTTTGTAACAATACCATTGTATTAGTAAAATCTATATATTTCGCCACTGTATGTTATGAAATCCCAAACGGCTACTGAGACATGTAGCCATATCACTAAGTTACTGAAATGCAATCATGTTTAAAAGGAATAAATCCCAAATGTTTAGTACCAAGCCACGTGTTGTTCAATCAAATATACTGGAACTTACCGTCTGCAGCTCTGGAAAGCCGCAGACGGTAAGTTCCAGTATATTTGATTGAAATGCAATCACAGAATATCTAAAATTTCTGGCACTGATTTTCCTAATACAGTATGGCTACACAAAAAGAGTAGTGTTATTGAATACAGCATCTTATTGACTGCCATGTCCAAGTTAGTAACAAAGTTCAGACAGCAAACCATGCACAACAAAAAGACAGTACAATGGCAGAAAAGATCGGAAATGCAATTGAGAACAAAGCATGCAGTTATCAGCTGTTCTTTGCAAAACTTATGATACCCAAGTATGGTATAAATAAGATATAAATAAGGTTGTGCACTATAGAAAGAAGAAGAAGAACATTTAAACTAAAAAACAGTGGAAGGAAAACAACTAGATTTAACAATCTGCTAAAACATATTGTTAAAAATCAATTCTTCTTCCTTCACTCTATCTATGTGGAAACTACTGGACAGTGTAGCCCTCTTCAGTACAGAGGATTTTAAATTGTTTACATTACTTGAGTGGCATGATGCCTGCGCATGGGCTTGTCAAAAACAAATCAAAATTATGTTCAGAACTAAGAACAGGGCTACACTGTATGTCTTTGCCAGGTATCTGAAGCACCAATCTACTGGCACAATGGGAGAACCAATGTTGCAGACAGCAAACCACCTCATTTTAAGTACTTCAGGTCTAAAAGTGTGAGTACATAATAAACTTAAGTACATTTTCAGTTGTTGTTGTACTGAAGATTCATATTGTACAATTGTTCAGATATTTATTAGCTAAAAAGAATTACTTTCTGAGTAATTCACTAAGTGAAGATGCACTAAATTTAGTAGGTAAATATATTTCAATTAAGAAGATTGCTAGGATAAGATTCAATTTTACAATATAGTAATTGTTTTCTTTTTCTAGTGCTGTACTAATTGACTAGCAACGCTGATTAACTCATGTTTTTTGAATGAGGAAAGCGAGTTCTCACGTTTTTGGCCATTGGCATTTTTGTGTCTGTCAACATATTTATTATATCTGTCTGTCTATTTGGGGATGACATACCCCTATTGCCCTATTGATCTCCTCAAAAATAGTAGGCGAAAATTCTAGAGATAAAAATTGTGAAAAAAATGTTAAAGTCAAATTTGGAAGCTAAAATTGTGGAGCATCAAATTATGAGGAATTTTATTCAAAATGCAAACTTTGTATCTTTAATAACTTGCAAATTTAATATCTGTTTCCACCTCTTCCAGATCTTGGACCTCCTTCAAAAAGTTTGTAAGCTATGTTTGCAAAAAAAATCTTTAAATATTGTTATCAGTTATGAATATGTGTAAAAAGTTTTAGATGTAGGCATACAATATTTAGGAAAACATACATAAACTTTAAACTAGGAGTCAGTTATTGTTATTTATCCATTATGTTGTAAATTTAACTAAAAAATCAAGTAGTCAGAATTTTTAGTTAATCATAATTATTGTATTCATAATAATTAAAAAGTAATAATGGGTTTCTGTGCTTTACAGTTGTTACTTTACTTAAAAAAAGAGTAGTCAGGGTTTCTATAATTTTTCTGTCCATTTCTTACTTTCTAAGATACAGCAAAACTTTTATTAACCGTCATAATGATGGGAAGGGTTACACCCTGAAATATAGAATCATATGGATATTAAAAAAAATTGGTGTGTTTCAAGTGGCACTCAAAAGGATACTGACAGAGAATGTTGGGAATGTTTCATTCTATAGTAGTAATGCTTATATACAGTTGTGTCTTCATTCAAGACACAGATACTTTGTATTGATTGAGAAAATTGCAATTGAATTGAGTTAATAATGTAACACAGTACCCTATAACAGTTGACACAATGTAATAGATACAATACCAGTATATATTTGTATGATAAGAAAGAAATTTATTTCAATTGATAAATACAGTAATAGCTAATTAATTTTATTTTTTATTGTCCATCATTATTTTCCTTATTTGTCTTCTCGTATTTCTTAATTATACTGTTCAATTCACAACTTGACTGTTCAAAAAAGTTTATTAAATTGTTGTATCCATTACCTCAAGAGATTTGCTTTTTTTCATGATAGTCATTCTTGTAATTGGTTTCTGAATCACTTTGTTGAGACAGCTGTCTTTTCTGTAGAGAAATATGATGTCTGAATAAGTGATACAAATTCACTTACCTTAGTCACATGCTAATGTTTTCTTGCAATTGTGGCCATTTAATACCAAAACAAATGTTGCATGCTTATTTTGTAAACCTTGGAATACAGTAACATTTTCTACTGCTAAAACATCATACCGTTGCCTTTCCTTTGGGTAGGGGAAACCTGACCTAAGATCTAAGATGTCAAGTCAGAAGAATAAAGTAGAAGTTCATTTTAACCTATAATTTGTGTATGTACTGAACTGACATCTTTGTAGACGTTCATTTTACCATGACCAGTGAGAACAGGCAAACATATGAATCATGGATTCATAACTGCTATTCATTAACTGCTATCGCATTTGTGTGTTTACTGTTTTAGTTTGTGAGCAAGTTCTGCAGCTCAGGGATCTTACTTGTTAATTAAAATTCTATTTATGCATACTTAAAACACAAGTACTATTAGTGCACCAGCAAAATATCATTGGAATAACGTACATATTATACTTTCAGAATTATTTCTTGGCTTCGAAAACCCATTAATAAATATATAGTTAATTTTGCTCCTAATTATTTATAACTTACAAAAGTATTACTATAATTTATAAGGTTCATGTAAAGAATATTTCAGTAGCTTAATTTCCATGTAATAAATTACATGTAAATTCAATTTTCAGTGGCTTTAAAATTTTGAGTAAAGAAAATACATATAAATTAATATATTTTGGAAAAAATTTAAAAGACAGTGTTTCTACATATTTATTTTTAAACAATTTTAAATAATTTTTAAAAAGTTTATAACCTAATAACACTTGTTTACTGTAGAATTTATTTGGTCTTGATTGAATGTATCTCTGTACAGTATTTGTTACTGGTATTATATTTATGTACAATGGAATATGCATAATATACAGATGTTAACTTATATTTATATATATTCCATTGTACCACTGTAATAGCATGGTATACAATAGTTATGTATTTTGAGCGCCATGCAATAACTTAGTGTTTAGTTTAGGATGCATATTATCTGACATTATTATATTTAATGTATTAAATTAGTATTAATAAGTATTACATTTGATAAGTATCAATTAGAAACTGAATCTTTTTTAGTGAATATTTAACTGATTTAATCTATATAGGATAATCTTCAAAAATCAGTTAAAAGTTGACTTTAAATTAAATTAGTTGTCAGTACTACATTTATGAGCATAAGCAATATAAAAGGATTGTCTGTTTCAGTTTATGCAATTTATAAAATTAAATTATAACAGAAATTCAGTTTATTTTGTAGATTTTGTTATTATATAAACAAAATGAAATAAAATATAATTTAAGTCTCATTATTCATACCAATAATATAGATTTAATGTAAATATTAAACTTGAAAAATGTTCAAAATTTGCTACATTTATACATTAGTTTGTGTGTGTGTGTGTGTGTGGGGGGGTGTTTGTGTGGGGGGTGTTTGGGTGTGTGTTACACTGATCGAATCGTCGCTCGGCACTTGTAGAACATTTTATTAATAGTTGAATTGAATAAATAAACACTTGGTATAGTTCTACAGGTACTTTTTACTTTCCTGACAATTGTTTCACCAGTTACGGCAACTTCAGAGGTTAGATTTGAACTGGCAGATTTGTAATGTATTCTGTCAGACATTTCAATTCAGAAATGTTTACACACTTCACCCCCATGAAAATGCTGATTTAAGTGGACTGGTAAAACAATTGTCACGAAAATAAAAATTATCTGTAAAACTGTACCAGACTGGTGACTGGTGAAACAATTGTCAGGAAAGTAAAAATTATCTGTAGAACTACTATACCAAGTGTTTATTTATTCAATTCAAGTGTGTGTGTGTGTGTGTGTGTGTGTGTGTGTGTGTGTTACATGTACATGAAAAAGTTATTTAATTTCTAAAACTTTGTTCCTTATATTGAAAGTTATGCGAATTGATTTAATGAAGAGCAAGGATAATTTGTTATGTGAAACAAATCAAGGATAAAATTTGTTCAGTTATTAATACAACTTTATTTTATTTATATTCCACTGTGGATTTTGGCTGTTACATAAAAAGGTAGATATTGCTTTGACCTTTCAGGCTCTGTAATGATATACCCTCCAAACATATGAAAGTAAATGGATAGTGATGTTTATACATCACTCTCCAATTTATACACAAGTACAAAAGCTTTGAGTAAAACTGAATACTTCTTCAGTTTTTATGAAACTGCAGAAAACAGTTTTGCTTTAACCATTTATTACTGTATGAAACAACTAAAGAAAAACTATTTATTAATTACGTTAGGGATTGTCTTTTTGGTTGCTACATTTTTTTCCATAAATGGCTTACTATATATAGGGTGATTCAATTAGAGGATACAATTTTAATGTAAAATAAAATGCACTGGTTTTTGATAAACTCTTAATGTATTTATTTCTATATGCTGTTTAGACATTGGCATTAAACATGATAAATGATATCTCCCAAATGGCTGCCACGAGTGGCCCTGCAGACTTCCGCCCTTTTGATGAAATTTTCCATCACTTTCCGGCATAACTCCTGAGGCAGCTCATGAATAACATGGCGTATCTCGTCCTTTAGCTCTCGAATTGTTTTGGGGTCATTGGCATACACCTTCTGCTTCAAATAACCCCAAAGAAAATAATCCAACGGCGTGAGATCGCACGATCTTGGTGGCCAAGTTTGATCGCCGAAACAAGAGATGACACAGCCGGGGAACTTTGTGTGCAACAACTGTATTGTTTCTCACACTGTGTGGCAAGTGGCACCGTCTTGTTGGAACCACATGTCTTCGACATCAATATCATACAATTGGTGCCAAAAATAATTTGTTATCATCTCCCGATAACGTTCACCATTGACTGTTACTGCATCACCACGGGCATTTTCAAAAAAGTACGGCCCAATCACGCCGCCGACCCAAAATCCGCACCAAACAGTGACTTTTTGTGGAAGAAATGGTTGTTCGAGAATGGCTTGTGGATTTTCAAGTCCCCAAATGCGGCAATTTTGTTTGTTGACATACCCATCCAGTCAAAAACGAGCTTCATCGCTGAATATGATTTTCTTCGCAAAATCGCCATCAACTTGGTGGTTCTCTAACACCCAATCAACGAAGTCACAACGCTGTCTATGATCTCTTGGCTTCAATTCCTGGGTTAATTGGATCTTGTAGGCATGCAAATTCAGATCTTTCGTTAATATGTGCTGCGTGGTGCTGTAGGAAAGGTCCACCTGCTGGGAACGATGACGAATGGAGATCGACGGATTGTCATTGACACTGGCACTCACTGCGGCGACATTTGTGAGTGACCGGCCACTGCGAGGACGTACTGGTCTTTGCACATCCAACACTGACCCGGTTCTATTGAATTTTTTGACTAATTTTTTAACCGCGGCACGAGATGGACATTTATGGTTACCGAAGTCATTTTGCAGTGCGCGAATTGTGTTCGTTAAGTTTTCTCCACTTCGAAAGTAGGTTTTAACAATTAAAATAAGTTCTTGAGTCGAATATCGCTCCATAGCAACAAATTTCAATACTTAACAATGACTAATTTCAAATATCAGCTGTTCATCTTTTACAAGAAAACAGTATTGCCAACTTAAAATTGTAACCTCCAACTGAATCACCCAAAATACAATTCAAATAATTGAAGACGGAGAATGGGAATTTAGAAAAAAGCAACTATCATCATAAACACTATTATTTTTCTTGTACCACTTAAACTGAATTTAAATGTTTACTTGTAAATAAATCAGGACACTTACAGTAGACCATTTACAAACATTTTCAGCAAAAACTTTAACAGTTTTTACAAGATGACTAAGTTTATCCAAGTTATCTATACTGAGTGGATTATATACTATATTTTTCTGTACAATTTATGATGGAACAGGTACCACAGCAAGATGAAAACAAGAGTATAATTGGAAATGGTACAGAATTTAAGCCATTACTGAAGAAAGTTCCAACTCCTGTTTCAATTCATATCAGTATTGCTGAAGATGATGAAGAAACCAAAGATGATGCAAATGGTAAAGTAATAATGATTTATATATTTTTGTATTCTTTGCTTTTTAAATCAGTTACACAGTGTTTTTTGACAACTTCTGACAACAAATGCCCAAACATCAAATTCCAATTATAAGTTTGTGGTATTTATTTGTAATTTTAAAGTAAAACCAGATTCATATTTCTTTTTTTGATGTGATTTGATGTGACTGTTCATGCAAAAATGACCTGTTATTCTTTCCACAACAAAACAGCATAATGTTTAAGACAATAATATAAAGTTTAAGTATAAGGTATACTATATGAACAATATTGCCAAGTAAAAAGTGTAGTTCAAAATATCAACCTGGGGTTTTCACAGTAATTTTTTTTAACAAATATGAAGTTATATTAACCTAATTAAAATTTGGTGTTTTATATTCTGTAATTGTTAAGTATTAGTCCATTCATATTAGCATAATTAGAAAAAAAATGATAAAGTTTTGCCATTTGGAGATTATACACACCAGGGGAAGAGTTTTCAAAAAGGAAAGAGTTCCCAAGTCGCCAGTGGTCACTTCAATCCCAAAAACCACCCCTAAAACGCACTGCGGTGGTTTTTGGCGTTTTTCTCAGAAACCGTTGGTTGCACAGAAAATTGTATACTTACTAAAAATGTTCCTTATAAAATTTGCTACAAAAAAGGTTTTTTACCAATGCCGATTATTCTAATGTATTTCGAGCAATAAGCGATTGAAAAAGGGGGTTGAAACGAACAGCTCGGATTGCGTATTATATTCCCGAAAAGTGATTTAACGTTCACAGTACACGCGTCAGAAATAATACTGCAAATTTTTCGACAAAAACATGTTTTTTTTTGTAATATTTTTGTTTTGTATTTATAATATTTTGACTTCTTTTGTTGTTGCTCCTCGCTCCACACCACCCATGAGGTAGAGCTATCGGCGCGTTTTTATTTTTATTTTATTTTTATTTTGTTATTAATGGTTTCCCCAAGAGCTTACTTTAGTGCAGTGGGGTTTACTGTACTAAGCTTACTTTGATCTATATGTCATCATCTGCAGTGTCTATCGTGTACTCAGTATTCGTACAACATTGCCCACGACAAGTTCTGCACATAGTTGTGCAACGCAATCCAGCTTTAACACAGCCGCATCTTTTCCCAAAACCTTGTTTGCATTTGCAAGTTATTAATAATAAATAAAAATTAAATGCTGTTTGTTGGTAAGCGCATCACTTGAGAACGGCTGGACCGATTTGGCTAATTTTTTTTTTAAATGTTCATAATAGTCCGAATAAGGTTTTTAGGGAAAGAAAAATTGGAAAAGTTGCCCGGAAAATTGGAAAATTCGGGAAAAAATGAAAGTGCTTTTTTCTATGGGATTTTTGTGTGACCTCAAGACCATAACTCACGATTCGAACGATGGATATGCGTAATTATTTTTTTGTTTTGTTCGTTATGGTCCTGGAAAAGTTTTCAGGAAAAAATTCGGGACAATTACAAAGGAAAGTCGGAAAATTCGGACAAGCTGCAAAAATCATAATTTTTGTATGCACTCTCGATCATAACTGACGATAGGAACGACATATTTGGTTGATTCTTTTTTTGTTTTGTTCATTATGCTCCCGGGATGGAAATAACTCAATTGAATGTTTTCAATTGAAAAAAAATCTGGAAGATCTGGAGAAAAATTTAGTTATTTTATTTCTATTCCAATTTATTTCGCTACTAGCTGACCCGACAGACGTTTTCCTGTCCAAATTTCAATAAATTTGTTTGTGATCGTTTTATTTACATTTCGATTTCTATTGCAAGATCGATGTTCAAGTAAACAATAAAAACAAAGAAATGCTTTGTTTCCGTTGGTTTGCTGTGACATCACCATTTCGTTGATTGAAATGCTTTATGATACACGACATTTTTTGTTTTGTTGTCTGGCGCGTAAACAAACAAAGCTGATGGTTTTCCGACATTTCCGACATATTTCGCTATACGTGCGCAAATGTCGTTTGGCAGCTGATTGTCACACTGTGAATCAAGCCAATCGGTTACATAGTGAAGAAAAATTGATTCAGTTGTTTATTTTCAGTTGAATTGTGATTCTGTTGTAAGTTCATCGCAATTGTTTCATGAAATGAATTAAGTTTCGTCGTTTTATCTGAAACAAATTTACAGATTTATACGAAATACGGTGAGTTTTGAAGTAACAAACGGTTATACAGTAACAACAAAGTGAAACAATTGTCCATTTTCAGTTGAATTGTGATTCTTCGCATCACACATTGTGTCGCAATCGACACAATTGAATTGAATTGACACAATTTAATCGCATTGCAATGCTGCCAATAAGACGGAGCAATTTAGGTCGCAGAACTCGCAATGCTACAAACCAAACGAATTTTCGATCTAATCGAACTGCAGAGCAACGCGAAGAGCGAAATGAAATTGAACGGAATCGATTATCACAAACACGTTCAGCACGTACACAAGAAGAAAGAGAAAATGCAAACGAAGATGATATGCATCGAATGAGACATCATCGGTCAGTAGAAACCAATCGCGCGATAATGAATTTGAATAATCGTACAAGAAGACAAACAAATGTTGCGTTGAATACTCATCGAGCTGCATTCCGTTACAACGTGACAATTGATTACAGTGCAGACCAATCCGTTGCTATTGGATCGATGAGCGTTGTGTGCCCACATTGTAAGGCATTGAAATACAGAAATGAAACCCATGGATTGTGTTGCGCAAGTGGCAAAGTCAAATTGGCACCATTGGTCCCGCCACCAGAGCCATTGCGCTCATTGGTTTCTGGAACAGCAACAGATTCCACACATTTCCTGACACAAATCCAGAAATACAACAGTTGCTTCCAAATGACTTCATTTGGCGCAACAAATGTGGTTCGGGACAATTTCATGCCCACTTTCAAGGTAATTGCAACACAATCATCTTTCACACCATTCGACACTTCCACACAACATGATTATTCGACAACAACATTATTATCATTATTATATTATCTATATAAATAAAAATTAAATTCGTGCTGTATATAATATATAGCAGCCTATATATCGCTTCTTTAACCTTTACAGATTCAAGGTCAAATATATCATCGAGCAGGTTCGCTATTGCCACCGCCGGATGCAGACTATAAATTTCTGCAGATTTATTTCATGGGCAATTCACCACAAGAAGTAGATAAGCGTTGTGCACACAACAGTTCGGTGAAAAGACCAATTGTGGAACAACTGCAAATTTTTTTCGTCAATACAATGAATTGATTGCATTGTTCAAAACTGCACTGGACCGCATGCCATCTGATAATCACAAAATTGTAATCAGAGCCGATAAGACGCCTGTGGGAAAACACGCAAGACGTTTCAATGCGCCAACAATTGATGAAGTCGCCATTGTCGTCGTTGGTGAAAATTTGAAATCCCGTGATATCGTTCTACATCGGCGGAACGATCAGCTGCAGCGTGTGTACGAAACGCACCGATCATATGATGCGTTGCAATATCCCATCATATTTTGGCAAGGTGAAGACGGTTATCATTTCTCGATCAAGATGATAAATCCGCTTACAGGTGAATATCAAATCTATATTTTTTCTAATAAGATTAATTCATTTCATTGACACAAAAATTCATTTACAGGCACTGAAACGAACAAAAAAGTCAGTTCAATGAACTATTATTCATATCGACTGATGGTTCATGAAAATGAGGACAATCACATCTTGAAATGTCGGCGTCTATTTCACCAATATGCTGTCGATATGTACGTCAAAGTTGAAACCGAGCGATTGACATTCATCAGATTGAACCAGACAAAACTCCGTTCCGAAGAGTATATTCACCTTCGAGATGCCATCAATGCTGACGGAAACGCACAGAATGTCGGACGAATGACGATTCTCCCAGCAACGTACGTCGGAAGTCCGCGACATATGCATGAATACGCTCAAGATGCCATGTCGTATGTTCGCCATTACGGCACACCAGATTTGTTCATCACGTTCACGTGCAATCCGCAGTGGATAGAAATTCGGCAAGAGTTATTCCCTGGCCAATCACCCATCGATCGCCATGACATCACCGTGAGAGTCTTCAAACAGAAATTGAAATCACTGATGGATTTCATTGTGAAGCATCGCGTGTTCGGCGAGACGCGCTGATGGATGTATTCAGTGGAGTGGCAGAAACGCGGATTGCCACACGCACATATTCTCATTTGGTTGATTGAGAAGATAAGACCGAATGAAATCTATGATGTGATATCAGCGGAAATTCCCGATGAAGAAGAAGATCCAGGCTTGCATGAGGTTGTTACTAAGAACATGATTCATGGCCCCTGTGGAACATTAAATAACAATTCTCCGTGTATGGTCGACGGAAAATGTTCGAAGCGTTATCCACGGGCATTAGTAGCAGAAACAATTACCGGAAATGACGGTTATCCACTGTATCGTCGCCGATCGACTGCGGACAATGGAAGATCAACAATTGTCAAAGTGAATCAACAGGACATTGAAGTTGATAATCGTTGGATTGTTCCGTATTCGCCATTACTCTCGAAGACATTCAAAGCGCACATCAACGTCGAATCTTGCCATTCCGTGAAATCCATCAAATACATCTGCAAGTATGTGACCAAAGGAAGTGACATGGCTGTGATTGGAGTTGGTGCGGAGAATTCCAACGATGAAGTCACTCAATATCAAATGGGCCGCTATGTTAGCAGTAACGAAGCAATTTGGCGCATTTTTTCATTCGCCATTCATGAAAGACATCCCACTGTTGTTCACTTGGCCGTACATCTGGAAAATGGTCAAAGAGTATACTTCACTGCGGAGAACGCATTACAACGGTGCTGATCGACCGCCATCTACAACATTGACCAGTTTTTTTGAAATGTGCCAGAATGATGACTTCGCCCGAACGCTGCTATACTCCGAAATGCCAAGATATTATACTTGGAATCAATCGTCAAAGAAATTTCAACGATGGAAACAAGGAAATCCAGTTCCAGGTTACCCACATGTATTTTCCACCGATGCATTAGGTCGCATTTACACAGTCCATCCAAGCAAAGACGAGTGTTTCTATTTGCGTTTGCTATTAGTCAACGTTCGTGGCCCAACATCATTCCAACATCTACGGACTGTTAATGGTGAATTGTGTGGCACATATAGAGAAGCCTGTCAACGTTTGCGATTGCTAGAGAATGACACTCATTGGGATTACACCCTCAGAGATGCTGTCATTTCGTCAAATGCTCATCAAATACGAACATTGTTTTCGATAATTATCTCAACATGCTTCCCATCGAAACCGATTGATTTGTGGACCAAATACAAAGATGACATTTCTGATGATATTTTACATCAAATCCAGATTTGCAACTGAGCGAGGAAATTCACAACGAGGCATTGATATTAATTGAGGACATGTGCTTGATGATATCGAACAAGGTATTACCTCAATTAGGCATGACAGCGCCCAATCGTCCGATGCACGACGCATTTAATCAAGAGTTGAAACGCGAAAAACAATATGATTGCGATGCATTGAGAGAATCAGTTCGAACGAACATTCCACTGTTGAATCGGCAACAAAAATATGAGTACGACACTCTCATGAAAGTTGTGAACGATGGAACTGGAGGGATTTTCTTCTTGGACGCTCCCGGTGGAACTGGGAAAACTTTTCTGATCGCATTGATTTTGGCAACGATTCGCTCGCAGAATAAAATTGCACTTGCACTTGCTTCATCAGGAATTGCAGCTACGTTGTTGGAAGGCGGTCGAACAGCTCATTCAGCACTCAAGTTGCCGTTGAATATGCAAATCAATGAAACTCCAACGTGCAACCTTTCGAAGAACTGTGCGATGGCCAAAGTTTTGCAGCAATGCAAATTGATCGTTTGGGATGAATGTACGATGGCGCATAAAAAGTCTTTGGAGGCATTAGACCGAACGATGCAAGATCTACGAAACAATCAAAACCGGTTTGGTGGTGCGACGATTCTGTTGGCAGGTGATTTTCGCCAAACATTGCCAGTGATTTCACGGTCAACGCCAGCCGATGAACTTAATGCATGTTTGAAGTCGTCCGTTTTGTGGAAACACGTCAAGACACTCAAATTAAGTATGAACATGCGTGTCGAGTTGCAGAACGACCAATCTGGAGAAGTATTTTTAAAACAATTGCTGGACATTGGCAATGGCAAAATCCCCGTTGACATTTCGACTGGCTGCATTACATTCCCCGTCGATTTTTGCCAGTTCACCGAATCAAAGACCGAACTCATCCGAAAGGTGTTCCCAAACATTGCTCAAAATTACAAAAATCATGTTTGGTTGAGCGAACGTGCTATATTGGCTGCGAAAAACATTGATGTCGACGAATTGAATTTCAACATTCAAAGTGAAATTGCTGGCGAATTGATGACGTACAAATCGCTGGATTCCGTTACTAGCCAAGATGATGTCGTCAACTATCCAACCGAATTTTTAAACTCGCTGGAATTGCCCGGATTGCCGCCTCACAATCTCAAATTGAAAGTCGGATCGGTAATCATAATGTTGCGAAATATCAACCAACCAATTCTTTGTAATGGCACCCGGCTTGCGGTGAAGAAACTGATAAACAACGTCATCGAAGCAACAATTCTTAAAGGAAAGTACAAAGGAGAAGACATTTTGATACCACGCATCCCAATGATTCCGACCCACATGCCATTCGACTTTAAACGCTTGCAGTTTCCGGTGCGGCTTGCATTCGCAATGACAATAAACAAATCACAAGGGCAGTCATTGAGTGTTTGCGGCATTAACCTTGAAAATCCATGCTTCTCGCATGGTCAATTTTATGTCGCCTGTTCCCGTGTCGGAAAACCATCAGCTTTGTTTGTTTACGCGCCAGACAACAAAACAAAAAGTGTCGTGTATCATAAAGCATTGCAATGAACGAAATGGTGATGTCACAGCAAACCAATCGAAACAAAGCATTTCTTTGTTTTGATTGTTTACTTGAACATCGATCTTGCAATCGAAATCGAAATGTAAATAAAACACCTTGAGATTCGTTGTGATTTCAAATTTAATGGAAGAAAATAAATCATTTGGTTGACATGAAATTCTGACTTAATTCAATTGTGTCTTAAATTCTGGAACAAAACCGCATGGTTCCAAGTCGATCACATTCCAGGCACATCACACATTTCCAGCATTTCAGCGGTGTACTGCCGATAGAATTCATCTCGCATGTAAAATTTCCCTTTGGCGTACTTCTGAATGTAGGGTAAGACTGCCTAAGAGTACGTACTTTTTATTTGTAATAACATTTCTTTAACTTTAGTCCAAATTAGAGTTGCGGAAATTAACTTAATCTCTTCCTTGTTAAGTTAGTGAAACAATATTAAGGTGTTAACTCAATGAAAAGACCTATTTAAATACTAGGCTGCCTTTAGTTAAATACGCAAATGCGTACTCTTAGGCATACAGCGTCCCAAGAGTATGCATTTAGTGAGCACAAGAGTACGCACTAAATAAAAACAATAAAAACGAAGTTCTATAAGGAAGAAAATTATTTATTATTGAAACAAAAAACTTTTACATACACAGTTCACATTTATACATTTTTGTTCGACATTCAATGCCGGCACATTCAGTATGGGCCCACAATTGGCAGCTCTGGCACTGGATCCAACCTTCACGAAACTTGGATTTAGAATACAGACTGTTACAATAAATGCAGGCTGGATCATCATGTTGTTCATCGTCGTCACCTTCTTCCAATGTGAAAGTTAGTTTTTTCGCCGCATTTCTCTTGGGTTTCTTTTTTGCAATAGTTTCTTCCTCAAGAGTCTTCTTGAAAGGGGTGGAAGTCATTATTGTGGATGATTTTGATTTTCTCCCTCTTTTATTCCTCTACATCCTTTGGGGCTAGGAAGAAGGTCTTTAGCTGACGTACTACTTGTAGGACTTTGAATTTCTGTGGCTGCAGACTTGCTTTGATCTTGAAATCCATTCTGGTTTCTTGGTGGGATGTTGGCTTCCTGATTTTGGCCATTTGTTACATTATTCTCCCTCTCATATGATGGCCCAGCCTCGTTTCCCAAATCAGATTCTTGAGAGGGCATTGGACCTTCTAACTCCCTCTCAGTCACTGATGCAGGCATGAAGTCTTCATCCCTAAAAACTGAGGGATTTTGTGGGAAAACTCCAGTGCATTGGAATGATTTTACAGCTCTTTCAACAGAAGCAGTCTTGGAGTAGGCCGAGAAAAAAATCTCACCCACTTGATAAATTGTTATAGGTCGACCTGGATGTTCCGTGACCCACCGATCACATTCTTCTGACAGGAACTTCTTCAAGGGTCCAAAAAATGCCACATCAAGGGGCTGTAGTTTGTGGCTGGCATGGGGTGGCAAAGACAACAACATGATGCCTTTTCCTCGGCAATATTCAATTGCTGACAAAGTATAATGTGATATATGGTTGTCAAGTAGTAACAATTTCTTCTTTTCGAGAGATGGGTTCACATATTTTGTGAAGTGTTGTAACCAGGTCATAAACAACTCTGAATTTATGAAACCTGAATCAGATACCATTCCCAAAGTGTCTCGTGGTGTACTATCACAAAATTCTGGTTTGAATCTCTTTCATGGAAAGATGAGAGCAGGTGGAACATAGTAACCCGCAGCGCTGACACAGCAAACTGCAGTCACCGACTCTCCTCGTTCTTGGGAGACAACCTTTGACACGAGCCGTTTCCCTTTTGGAGAAATTACTTTCGGAAGCTTGTTGGGAACAGTTGACACATTTGTTTCGTCCATATTAAAGATGTCGCTTGCAGAAAGTGCAGGGTTCTCATCTAAGATTATTTTAAGGTTTTTATGGAACTTGTCAAATTGTACTCTATTAAACCCAATGGCTCTTCCTAGAGAGCATTTCTCCGGCTGCCGTAATGTTAAGGAGTGCCTTTCGCAGAAATTTCTCACCCATTTATCACCTGCCATCTTCTTATTCTTGTTGAATGGATGAGCAATATTATTCTGTGTAGCATATTGGAACACTACAGCCATTAATTGTTTCCTTGTTATGCCAAAAAATTTGCTGTCTAAAATCTTAATACGAGCCACCAAGGATTCCTCTTCCTGCTTCGAAAATGTTTGTTTAAATCTGCCCAAGGAAGTTGGTATTGTTCCCTGAAAATAACATTTAAAAATTAATATTCATTCCTAAAGGATACATTTGTTATTATTATTATTATTATTATTATTATTATTATTATTAAAAATCTGTGGCTCAACAGCTTCGAGGAGTCTAGGCCGGTCGGCCAGGTTGCCACCACTGTCTAGCAGCTGGTGGATAGAGGGGTGATGTGGTTAGCACCACGCACCTCTCAACCTGTTAAGATGCCAACCTTCTTAACCAGATCCGCTACCAATCGGTCAAGTAGCTACCCATTTGTCCTCACTAGGCTGGGTGGACCCCGTTCCAGATCCATTTCCCTCGGAAAAATTTCCGGGGGTGCCAGGGATCGAACGCAGAACCTCCGGATTAGTAGTCAGACGTGCTGACCACTACATCACGGAGGCGGTCATTATTATTATTATTATCAAAAATAATTAATAGGCTATCACCATAATTATTATTAGGCCTTTTTATTATTTTAGGGATAGTAGGCCTAGGCCTACTATTGTTAGTATGCCATAAGACGACCAAATGAATAAATATATTGTAGCGTGACAGATGTATGCATAATATTGAATGGCAATTGATCATTAGAATAATGAAGTTATAATATTTAAAGTTGGAAGAAAGCATTAAGTTTAATATAAATAGATTAATTCATAGCAACTGTGGAAAGAAATCATTATTATAAAGAAAATACAAGTTCAAGTAAAAGGAGTTACTAGTGATGAGTCATCCAAGACCAGTCTCATAACCAAAGGTTTTCAAGGTATAACCCAGGAAGGTAAAATAGTAAATAACAAAGCAGTACTGAATATGACCAAACCCACAACGAGGAAGAATAAATAGAAGAGAAACCCTAAAATAAGCCAAGATCAACCAATACAGGTTGTGTATTTCTGTAATAAAGAAGAAGATGGAGAAGATCCCAAGAAACCTGATGGCAACAAGAAGAACAGATGGAGAAGATACCAGTCCCAGAAGGCAGGAGAAAAGAAGACTGAAGAAAGAAGAAGAGGGCAGCATCCTGAAGAAGACGTCATGCTCTTATAAAAGACACCCAAATCCCTATATCCCCAAAATAAATATCTAAAAACAAAAGTATAACGAAATAAAAACCACATGTATATAAATTTAAGAGAGAGGAGTGTATAAAGTAAAAGTTTCCTGTGAACTAAGATGAAACAATAATATAGTACCCATGGAACAAATCTCCATTGAAAAACGCTAACCAATTTATTATGTTAATAAGACTATACGACCATTTAGCATTAACATAATTATATAAGTGCAAAGTGAACCAGTGATAGTTTTGGGTATTATAAAAAATGAACCTTGTGTTTCATTCTTGGCAATCACAAACATTGGATGCAATGAAATATGCATTTTTCAATGACTTAAAATATGTACTGTGACAATATGTTGTTCATAAGACATGAATCTGTTTAAAATAACATTTTGTTTTACATGAAAAAAGAAAAACAGATTTCATAGTGCTTTTTGAACGGTTCATACTATTTATTTGTTAATGACAGGGTACAATTCCCCAAAGACAATGTATAAAAGACGGTATAAAAACTGTAGAATCCTACTTATAATAATAGTTAGAAATAAGAATATAAATATAAGGTTTTTATGTATATAGTACAAGAATGTTTAAAAATGTTTTAGATATAAGGCCATTTGTTTGGGTCTGAAACAACTAACATCAGAACTATAAAAATAGTTACCACTTGTAAATAGTAGAGAGTAATTAAGATGTTAGTTAGTACAAAACCTTTGTTGTAAACCATATTTCCATGTTGGAAATGGGAATTTTGTTGCAAAATGTCTGATTTGAAGACAACCATTTATTTAAAACAAAAATATTCTTTATTCTGTTTGACTATTGTTTGTATTGTGGCCAATACTAGTTGTTTTTGTGTAATTTGAAAGCATGTTTAATTTATAATACTATTTGTAAAAGTCAGAGAGGGTATCACACATCATATATTGTTTGTAAATTATTTTGTAAGAAAAATTGTTAAAAAATCATAGGCCAAAAGAATGGAAACCAAACTTCATCAAAACAGAGAAATTGCTCAATTAAATGCAAATAAACAAAAGGGGTTTAGACAAAATAAACTTGAGATCATGCCATATAATTGCACATACCATTTAGAGAGATTTTAATAAATTATATTCAGAATTATGAATAAAAACGAAAATGACTAAAATCAGAAATTTAGACATGGGAGTCATATATTTCAGAATAATGTTTCAGAATACAACTAATTCAATTAATTACCAGAAAATAAGGGAATAGGAACCTTTTAATACAATATAGAATTATTAATATTAAATATAACTGATAAAATGGCTGAATTTATATAATGACAGGAAGTAAATTTTAATGTTTTGACTTCCAAACAGAGTATACCAAACTGAAAGTGAAATTACTATTTTTTGGATAGAAAACACTATAAAATGGCATTATTTAATCTGAAAATAACCAGAATGAACTGAAAGATTAATTTAAATCAAATCTAGTGAATAAAATTGACAAATAACCAAAGTTTAGGCATTCATATAGTGAAATAGTAAAATGTACACAGGATGTGAAAATATTTTTGAACAATGTTAAGGATAATATTATATGGGCTAAGAGTTTAATTGAAACTGAAGGAAACAGTTAGTTAATTATTGGTTTTTGAACGGTTAACATGACATACGTTCGGTAACGTGTATAACCTAACCTATAATAGACATACAAAGCGAGTGTATAGTACGTTATTGTGAAATCGCGAGTGACTTGTAAAATACTTCTAAAACTATCATATTATAACAGAAACAATCAAGTAACACTCCATAACACAGAACAATATAAATTTACTCTGAAAAACACCACAAAACACAAGAAAACTGTGTAATACATTAACCCAAATTAGTGATGGAACCGGGGAAAGTGTTTGAACTAATAATTATACGGATACACTAAATACAACTCAGAAACAGTACACTAGACACTACACAACATTTTACAAGAGATTCGCAGACATCAGAACAGGAATACTACAGGAAAATCTTTTATTTGGAACGTCCAATATACGAATGACATCTCACTAACTTCACGGCGGCCATTTGCTTTGACGATTTCAGTGCCTTCTTCTTGGTTCAGCACAGCTGTTTGGGTGAAAGCAATTATTATATTTACAAATTATTATTCAATGTCTGTGTTTATTAATAACTATTAATTTGATTGTAACGTTATACTTTTTAAATATTAGCCCGATTTCTCTGACTTTGGTAATAACTGGCTGTTTAAAGAACCCTATATAATTTTTATAACATATACTTGTAACTTTTTTCGATATCCTGAGAATCGATACTAATCGATAAGAGTCAATATTGCTGTTACTTAATAAAACATTAATACTTTTCAATACTTAATAGTTCTTTATTTCTTCAATAATACTAATTACCAATATTATAATTCTAATTGATAATCTACAAGGACTTTACCACCCGTAAGTGAAGATAACCTAAAAAAAAAAAAAAAAAAAAAAAAAAAAAAAAAAAAAAAAAAAAAAAAAATAGAAAGGTAAACAAATATCGATTGGTTTACAGACAGTCTTATGAGTGGTGATAGATTATTTAAATTATACTAAAACTTTAATAAAAATTTTCAGAAGAGCATTACACTGTTTAAAACTTCATAGCCCTATATTAATTAATTGATCCTAATTAATTAATTAATAAAATTAAAATTTTTTATTTATTATTTTTTTTTTTATATAAACATAATTTTTTTTTTAATTTTCTTCAAAACAATAATTTTTGTTTTGAAACTTTCGGTGAAGCTGAGCATATCTATTTCTTCATCAACTTTACGCTACTCGACCGGTCTTGCTACCATTGGGACTCGACCAGCTGGGAAACTTAAGGAAGTGTTTCAGGCCAGTAAGACGTCGAGAGCCACACCAATTAAACACCTTACAACTTACAGATTCACACATCTATACTTATTTAAATTTAGATATTATTACAATATTGAACTTACTGATTTCAATCTCTTTCGCAGCGTTGCCTCATGTACTCCCACAAATTTCGCTGCAGCTCTCACACTACTGCCTGCTGCAATTTTATCTTGAGCTGTGGTCAATTGCGCTTGAGTGAACAACTGCCTATCACTTTTACGTTTATATTTTGATGACATGGTACCTGGAATGAAGAAAACTCATTGAAGGCACAATCTCATATGAAGTGTCCCAAGAGTACGCATTAAAGAAGCCAGTGGGTACTCTTACGACATCGCGCCATTTTGATTTTTGGACATCTTAATATCGAAACTACTTCATGTATTAAATAAATTTGCCAATAAATATGAACCAGGAACATGTAATAATAAAATATAAAAAATACAATTTAAAATATTAACATTTACATGTAAAAACAATATACTACTTTGCGACAAATATAAGAACAAAATAGTAGTAACGCAACAAATTCAACATACCTCCTCTCTTGGTGAAAGAATCTTGACTGCCGCGTGCCAACGGGATTCGGCTGGTTAAGAAGCACATCCCCTGCTTGCGACAGATGCTGAAATCTATCGGTTAAAAATTGAAGCTCAATGCGTACTCTTGAGCAGTGCGTACCCTTGGGCAGTCTTACCCTACTCCTCCTCAAATTGAATATCCATGGCCACAATCGTTAATAAATACAATGAACACTCAGAAATACGTTTTATTCTCATTTTTACTTTGTTTACACATTTCCAATAGCTTTTCACAAATTCACAAAACGATCACAAACAAATTTATGGAAATTTGGACAGGACAACGTCTGTCGGGTCATCTAGTTAATAAAAATATTGAAGCCGGGGCAGGCGCTTCTGTTGTGTAAATAGGTGATAGCGTGTTAATAATTTTATTCCAGCCCCATAGGTCAGGTTGTAAAGATTGTTCTCACCATATTTGTACTTGGAGGTAAGTACGCCGTGAATGTTGATGTGCTGCAGCTGATGTGGGAGGTAATTTTGATAAAACTACAGTGCTATTTGCTTGACCTACTAACTTGTTAAAACATGAGTATCTTTGCTCACTCAGGCTGCCTTCTGATGGTTGAAGTTTGTACAGATCCAGGATAAACCGTTCTCCGGCTTTTTCAATTTCTTCTGGGGTTGACTCAGCATTGTTGAAAACATCTACGACGCTATCAAGGTCTTTTTTCCTATTAAACCTTTGTACATATTGTTGCTTTCCTTTTCCAAAAAAGCCTGATGTTGTGTCACAGCCGCTTATAGCGTGAATAAATAAAATTGATTCTTTGAAATTACGTAGAATACTAGATGATTGTAAGTCTCTCGAACTGTACATTCGTCTCTTTACATTACCTAGGGCCTCTTTTAGAAATATCTGTCTTCAGGGGTAAGTGCTGTTAATAAAACAAGAAGGTCGACGTCTTGTCCAACAATTAGAACTTGTTCGTTTTTCTCAGATATTTTGATGGCAGTATGAACAATCTGGACATCAGCATCATCTACTGCAATTGATGTGCTTATATTCTCGCTACTCAGGTGTACAGCAAACTGTGAAAAGAGTAGTTCCTTATTTTTAGTATTGCTTAAGAATTTACTTTGCCGTTCAACCAATAAGGTATTTTTATCAAAAACAATCTCACAAGTCGTGCCTTTGGGCAATCGCCTTTCACGCTCAATGCGTTTTGTACTTGCACTATTTTCGGAGTACCCGTCAACATCACAGTAACTCAGTAACCTTTTGACCATAGCGCTTGCGAATCAAGTTGGTATAGGCAGCATAAACATCCCCGAAGGTACCTTCTTTTGGCCACACCATGCGATGGATAAGACAACCACCGTTGAGAACAAAATGATAATTTTCTGTGTTGATTTCTCGTTCCGCAATTAGATTAAAGATACCATAAAATGCTGACTTTTTCTTTTTTCTCATCATTCCATTGTTGCCAAATAAAGATAGAGGTACAGAAGCAAGTACATGCTTGAAACAAGAGCGCAAATCCTCTGGGGAATGAAAATGCGATTTCGGATATTCAGTAGTATCGTATGCCATTGTTCTAATATCCTCTCGAACTATATTGGCTGCTGTCCTAACAATCCTCATCCTTTCTTCTTTTTCATCATTCAATTGAGTGATGTACCAACTATTTACAATTTTATGCGTAGAGCCATGGAAACAAGCAACTGTCGGTTTTCTTCTCACTGTTGCGAAAACAACTCCATCACCGAATTCTTCAAATAAGTTTATTTCGTAGTGTCGGCATGGACACTGATATGCCCGGTGGCGGATGCTCCTCAACTGTCTTCATTAAATCATGCAATGAAAATTGGCATTCGTCTGAATTTTCAATTAAGCTACGCAATTCTTCGAATGCCGAAGTACAGCACTCGTCTTCCGAACGTCCTCTCTTTTTAGTTGTTGGCGGATTGGACGCAAATTTTGCATAGCAATCCTGATGATAACGAGCTTCCTCTGCTACTAAACATATAGCTCCTTGGATACGAGAAGTAACTGTCTGACCCCAATCATCATTTCTTAACGCGGCTTTTTGAAGTAAAGTGTCTTTGATGGTTAAAGAACGAATTTCAAAAAATGTTCGACGTTTATTTATAGACTTTTTCTTTTCCGTCATTATATCACACCTCTCACCACATATTAAGCAAGCGGTTTTAAAATCAAGCAATTCACGCGACCGCAGAAGTTGTGTACCTGTTTGGTCTTTTGCTTTTTTTTCTTTCAGGAAATGCTTAATATTCCGGCCTTTAATACACTCTCTCCTGCACACCTTGTGTACTACGATCCCTTCGACATTTTCGAAGTGTACATGTTTGCCATCTTCTCTGCGCTTGCTAACGTGAATTAAATTTAGCAAACCTTTTTCGACGTGCACCGTTTCACCCTCAGATAGTGATTTTTCACAAATAACAACGACTTGTTGACGCCATATTGCGTGCAATACATCTTCGTTATAATTTTTAAAACGATATTGTCATAAAAAGCACAATTATTCTTTATCTTCTGTATCCTATTATTCTTTGTCCTGGTTTAAACCGCACTAATCGACACAACACAATTCTTATGAAACACACGAATATTCCATGTAACGAACAAATGAGCGTGAAACAACGTTTAAAGCAACTAAATCGCACTGTGTACTGGTCGACAAAGCTCAAGGACTACTGCCGATGGCGCCAGTGCACAGATGAATGTGCTGCCCACCCTCTCCCTTTTTAAGCGGCGCGAAGTGTGTGCCTATACCCTCTTTAATAAATGGAAGTAGAGGCAGAGAACTAACTACCCCAGATAAGCGTACTTGCATGAAGACCGATTAAACACTATTTTAAAAATGAATTACTATGACTGTGTGATGTATTGTGACCAAAAACTCGCTACGCTGAAAACAACCCCTCACTTCGATCGCTCGTTGCTCGAAATCCATTGGAAAAATGGCATTAGCAAAACAACCTTTTTTGTAGAAAATTGTATAAGGAACATTTTTAGTAAGTATAAAATTTTCTGTGCGACCAACGGTTTCTGAGAAAATCACCAAAACCACCGCAGAGCATGTTAAGGGTGGTTTTTGGTGGTGAAGCGACCACTTGCGACTTGGGAACTCTTTTGGAGTTAAAAACTTTTCCCTTGACGTGTACAATCTCCAAACAGCAAAACTTCATTTGTTTTCTATTCCACTATTTTAGGACTAATATCAATATGCCTACCAATGTTAAAGAAATTTGTTATTATGTTAAGTTATGTTTTAATTTCAGCAGAAAGAGACAATGATGTACCAAAAGATGAAAACGATACAAAAACAGAAGAGAAGACAAAGCTGCTACCTGAGGTATTCATTTCTTCGTTACAAAAATGTTTCTTATGTATTCTTTAACCTTTGAAGACTTATTGAAACTTCACTACTTTACTGGGTGTCACATAGCAGATTGTGTCATTTATTATGACAAAATATACAGAGTGGCCCAAAAGGCAGTACTCATTTTTTGAAGTAATATTAACCTCAGCATGCATTTCAAATTACCCACCTTTTTTCAGTATATGCCAATTAATAATGTGAACACTAGACTGTTCTACCACATAATCTAACAGATATTACTTTATATAGTTGTTTAACAGTTATTTATTTATTTATTTGTTTTGTTATAGTAGCTATTGTTGATTCTTTGAAGAAAATGGATTAATATCAAATTGCCATAGATCAGGTAGGCCCTCATTATCTGAGGAAACCAAATGAATGTTTCACAAGCTATTGTACAAAGTCCTAAAAAGTCTATTCACAGGCTTACTCGGTACAAAGATATTTACATTCAAGCATTATGTACCACACCTCATACTTGGTCTATTAGAGGAAGACTTTGATTGCAGGCTTCAATTTTGTGAGATAATGTTAAATGATCTTTAAGCAGATAGCAATAATTCGTTTTCTAAAGTAATCTGGAGTGATGAAGCAACTTTAAAATTATCTGGTCATATGAACAGACACAACTGTACCTGCTGGTATACAGAAATTGACATGATGTTCTTGAAAAGCAACTTGGTCAGGCTGTTGTCACTGCTTGGGGTGGTATCACTTGTCACTGAATCCAGGGGGTTTGGTTTTTTGATGGAACAGTAAAGACAGAAAATTACTTACAAATGCTGACTACTTGTGTTGTTCCAGGCTACAAATTAACTGTAACAATTTCAACACACTGTATTTTCAACATAAAGGTTCTACACCATACTATGCAAGAGTTGTGCAAGACTGTGTTAATGAGGTGTTTGATGGCAAAATGGCAAACTAATTGGAAGGCAAGGGGCAATAAAAATGCCACCCAGATCACCAGACCGGACGTCAATGGATTGTTTCTTTTGGGAATAGTTAAAGATATGGTCTATGTAATAAAACTAAAAACAAATGAGGACTTAAAATTAGCCATTGAAGAGGTTGTATGCTAGAGAACCCCCAAACTTACATTCAAAGTAATATTATGATTATTGTATAATATATTAAGTGGTATTGTGATTGGTATTCGTAAACTTGTTTGCCATATTATTAAAACTATTTGTCATTAGAATAATATGTAGGCTAAGTCATATGCATAGGTTACTCACAATTAACGTTATTCATAATTGATGAATAACTTATGTATGTTGATGGACACTATTTATTGAATACACTAGAATGTTCTGTATCAATGTACAATACATTTACAGGTAAAAATAGTTTGTTCTACAAGGTTCTAGATAAGCACCAAACGACCTCAATTATACTAGAAGGTTGTTGATACTCAAATGATGCATGCTTGTGAATGACATCATTTCCCAACTTGTATATAACTATAAAATACAGACTAAAGAGTCACTTTTTTATTGCGAGTCCAGTGTTCAGTGAGTTGAGTTGCAGAGTTAGTGAATGTGTTTGATACCACATTTGTGGATCGATATTATATTTGTGTGTTATCTTTTTGATTCTATAAATTACAGTTGTGTTATTATTTGACATCACAGTTGTGGATCAGAATTGTACTTTCTGTGTTATATTTTGTGAAAAATTTGTTATATTTGTGAAAAATTATTTGACAGTGATAGTGACAAAGTCATAGTGATATAAGTGTTTATTTCAATTGCTGACCTAGAAGACGACAAAGATACATTTAGAGACATTGATCGGATCTAGGACAATATAAGAAACTATGTTCAACTGTCCAGATAAACTTTGGAGATACATCATTGCTGAAGGAAAACAATGTTATAAATAATTTTGTACATTCAATAAAGTACTAGTTTACCATTGGTGTTTTTTTCTACTTATTAATGGGTAATGACTTTTGGCTTTTGGGCCACTCAGTGGGGGAAGTAATCAGTTTAGCTGATTACCACTACCACTCTAATGGTAAAATATGCTCAGTAGCATAAAGTATGTGTACACAGTTTACTCAAATAGTTAACCATTTAATTGTATAAATAATGTCTCACGTATTCCACTAGACAGTCATACAACACTGTACAACTACAAGTACACATAATTTTCATGTTTACATTAGCATATCAATTGTACCTTTTTGATGAACAGAAATGCTGGTATTGTCTGTACTCTCTTTTTGTTAAGTAGTTGTAAATGTTTCAGCAATTTTTGCAGCCATTTTATGCAGGAAAAAACAAGGCAAACACATAACATGCACAGTAGAGTCTCGTTTATCCGACCTTCGCTTATCCGACATTCCGTATTATCCGACGTCCAACCGCAAAAAAAAACAACAAAAAACGCATTAATCGGCAACAAGAACTGCAAGTTGCGAGTGTGAGCGTAGTCTATTTTTGTTGCTCCCGACTCTACCGCAGCTAATTAGTTACCCCGACTGTACAGTCTACACTATGACTCATGTGTCTGTCATTCGCCCCACCCTCACTCACTCACTGTCACAACTCACTACTCAGTGCAGTGCAGTTTATCATTGTATGCAGATCGGTTTATCATCTGTTACATGTGTATGTGTCTGTGTATGTTAAGTTGACGTTGTGTTGTTTAAGAGTTGAAATTTACGCAAGTATGGCGATGAAAAGAAAGAAAGTTGTTGTATCGATGGAACAAAAACTTGAGGCAATCAAGTGACTGGACAAGGGAGAGACAATGCAGAAGGTAGCTGACGACTTTCGTGTTGGACGGGTAACAGTAGGAGACTGGAAAAAAACGAATAGAAATAGAAAAATGGTATGCATAAAGAGTTATGGAGGGTGCATTAAAAGAAAGAAAAACTATGAAAAAATGTGACTATGAAAAGTTAGTGAAGCTTTGTATGTTTGGTTTACACAGTTCAGGGACAAAGGTGTGCCTATTTCAGGGCCTATTTTACAGCAAAAGGCATTGCATTTTCGTAATGAATTCAATGAAGGCAACCCAGATTTCACAGCAAGTGTCGGTTGGCTCGACCGATGGAAGAAACGCTACGGTATCCGTCAGTTAAGTGTTTGTGGTGAAAAACTATCATCGAATTTTGAAGAAATGGAAGCATTCAAGAAAAGATTTCAGGAATTTATTGAAACTGAAAACCTAATGGGTGATCAGATATTTAACTGTGATGAGTCAGGCCTTAATTACAAAATATTACCTAGTAAGAGTCTTGCAGCTAGAACTGAAGCGGCAGCCCCTGGCTACAAGCATAGTAAGGAAAGGCTGACAATTTTAGCATGTAGCAATGCTACAGCAAACCTCAAAATGGACCTTGCAATGATTGGAAAGTCCAAAAATGCTAGAGCCTTTAAAACAGTTTCAAAAAACTCTCTTCCTGTAAAATACTGCAGTCAGAAAATCGCATGGATGAGCAGTGAAATTTTTAAAGACTGGTTTTTTAAGGAATTCATTCCTTCAACAGAGAAGTTTTTGAAAGAAAATAATTTACCCAGAAAAACAGTTTTGTTGGTAGATAATGCTCCAACACACCCTGATGGAGAGGAGCTTCAAGATGGTGACATTAAGGCAATGTTTCTGCCCCCCAATGTAACCGCCATATGCCAACTTATGGATCAGGGCGTTTTGGAAACGATAAAACGGAACTATCGCAGGAAGCTACTGTCCACAGTGATAGAAGAAATTGAAGAAGGACAAGACATGATTGAAAAATTGAAACGCATCAATGTAAAGGATGTTGCTTATTGGGTTGCAAGGGCCTGGGCTGACGTAAGGGCTCCAACAATTGCCAAATCATGGAAGAAGCTGCTAGGCGATGATGAAAGTATGGAAACGGAAAGCACAGATGAAACCGAAGAAACCATTCTACCTTTAGTGCAACGTATCCCTGGATGTGAGGATGCATCTTTGCAAGAAATCGAAAGTTGGATGAAGGATGATGATCAGTATGTAACTGATGGAGAAATTGTCGCTCTTGTCAATTGCGATGACAACGAAATTGAAGATCAAGATCAAGCACCAACTGTTGAGCTTCTCACAATTTCACATAATGACGGAGTTAAGGCTCTAGAAACTGCAATTAAATACATTGAGCAACAAGAAGAAGCTACAGGAATCGACATAATGATGCTGCAAAGATGGCGAGACTTGGCAGCGAAGAAATGGCACTCGTCAGGAAACCAGACTACGATCAAAAATTTCTTTAAATCATCACAGGACTGAACTTTTTAAGTGTATTTAACTTCAGACAATTCTGTAACTTTAAGTTCATTTTTTCTGTTGTTTTGTTGTAAAACATGATTATTAGGTTCGTAATGTGTAAAATTATAACATAGTTTGACGTTTAATAGGCTTTTTCTTAACACCTCCCTATTATCCGACATTTTCGCTTATCTGACGTTCTGCCGGCCTGTTTATGTCAGATAAGCGAGACTCTACTGTACTTTCCATAAATTACTGAAAGTTATTTGTTATTGAAAGTGACACATAAATTTAATAATATGAAATAAATTAATTATGAAATACACATAATTTAATATATTTCACAAAATATCAACAGGATATATTTCAAAATACATAAAAAACAAGTTTATTTCTGTTTATTTAAAATAATTTTATGATGGCGTGCGTACGTGCGTGCGTGCGTGTGTGTGTGTGCTGCACGTGCACATGGCCATACATGTTATGTTTCAGTAAAAGTTATTTGCGAAGCTGATTTTATCATTTGAAGTGATTATTGTGTCTTATAGTGAATGCGTGTATTTATTACTTTCTGTTGCTTCAGTACACTGAAGCATCTATCATACTTATGAAATCACATCATGAGGTTGTGATTCTCATTACTTTTCTATTAAGTATGCACTGTTTTACTATCTCGTACGTATTACATACAGTAAATTGAACAATATATAAGAGCTGCACATGAATGTTTGATGTTGTAGTAATGCTTTTGATAAAAATTACTATCCATTACATGTAGTTAAATTGAACGTTATCTACAAATGCATTAAAATTGTACTGATATATATATTATTTGGTTTGTCACCATTGTTAGCAATTTAAACAGCATCCAGTGAGTACTTTAACTACTCAGTAGAAGATTACTATGAATAGACTGGTAAAAACTGCTACATTCTATTCACCAAGCCAACAGATAAAATTAGCAAAAAAATGTGTAAAAAACTGAACTTAAATGCAAACATAAATTATCCAATTTTCATCCTTCTCCAGACACTTTACATTTTCAGGATCTTATATTACAAATCTTCAGTTTGTAATTATTTTTACATTATTTTTCACTCAAAATAACAAAATAACTAACTACTTCAAATTCTTATATAATTTAGATTTAGAGTTTTTGTTTTTTTAAGGTTTACGATGGCAATCTGATGCTGAAATATATGTACCAGTATAGAAAAATATACAAAATATGTGTACCTAAATGCAGAATTCTGTTTATGTTTGACGAATCTTGATACTTTGATATTATTAGAAATATAGTTGATCTGATGATTTTTCTTATTATAATTTCTGTATGATTATTTTAGAAATATAGCAGCAATCTAAATCTGGGGTCTGCTTCTGTTAGTTTTATATTTTTATGAATTCATGTGTGTGTAATTGAAGTTTAATACAAGAGTTATTCTAAATACCACCAAGTTTTTAATCACTCACAACTTCTGTATAAATAAATATATAAAATGAAAGTCTACGCATTAAACATTTCTTCCCCTCTTTTTGCTAATTTTATTAAGATGGGAAAAGAAATAAGGTTCTAGACTGAAATTGAATCATTTTAGGTGATGTTTATTTACAAATGTTTTAAATTAGGTATAGTTTTTTATATTTTTTTTCTTTTCCTAACTGATTTTCAATAATTTTCATGTAAAATGGAAATGCTTTGAAGCAGTAATTGAAACCCATAGAGTATTATAAGTTTGATAGCACTGTTAAAGAATATATAGGCCTATTTAACGTTAACAAAATTAATAGTAATTATTTTATAATTATAAAGCACTAAATAAAAATTCAAAAATCCATTTGTTGAAGGATACAGACAATGAGATTTGTGGTATAGTTACCAAATACATGTTAACTCCAGGATTTTATAGCTCAAATTAGGAATGTGTGTGTGTGTTGAATTGTTTTAGAACACAAAACAACATTTTATTCACAACACTGTTGAATTTGTTTTTTTTTTTAACTTACTAAGATATGTTTAAGTACATATATTTGTATATAAGTAATAATTTGTATGATCAAGGGAGAACACAGTGATAATGAAGATAACACAGCAAAAGAGGAAGAAGCGATCACTATACCAGATGACACAATTCCAGAAGAAGATGAAGAAGTTGAAGATCTAGACAGTACTTCTGAGAATGATAGTGCTGAGAATACAAAGACTGAAAATAACTTTGAGAAGAATTTAATACCTGCAAAGCCGGTAAGCAGGAAAGCCCCACTAGGATCAGTTAGTGAGCTTTATGAATTTGATCATCTGCGTTCATAATTTGAGCATTAACATTAAAATTCCATAACATCATAATCATTCACACTTACATATTTTGTTGTACAAACTTAAAAATGTGTACATTTTAGAAAATGTTATTTATTTTTAAAACTTTCAGTGGAATTTATGTACACACACACACACACACACACACACACACACACACACACACACACACATAATTTAGAATATTAAAACCCTTTTAGAATAATCTCAACCATATTTTTCTTTCAGTATTTACATCAATAATGTGGATGTAACTGCCATTAATGTATTGCAAAAATTAGAACCGTAACTGTATTAGAATGAAAATAAATTACACCAAAGCTGTTCTAATTATCTAATGTAACCTATTCATGAAGTTAGCTAAAATATATAAGTTTATGGTCAACATTATATGGGGCACCCATTTGTTTAATTAAAAGTAACACTGCTGCAGTAACAACTGGAACTGAAAAATGACGTACAATACTGGAAGGTATGTTTCACTAAATGTAAAAGGCATTTTAACCACACTTCTTTCAAACTAGACAACACATTCCTATCTTGCAAGCAATCTTAGTTGATAAAGCTTTTGTATTCTTTCCTTTAGTTTTTGTACAACCATATGTACTGTAAGCTCGGGTAAGAGCAATCTCCGTACACATGTGGATCCTATCCTACTAAGTTACAAATTTCCAAGTGCATGGGGTGGGTACTTACCCCTATAACTAAAACAAATCCCACCTGTTTTAATACTTTAAAACTCACTGCTGTAAAGGATAAATTAAATGCTGTTAGATGTATTATAATCAAAGTAACAAATCCACAACAATTAAGGCTCGAAGATAAACTCGCAAATATATAAGGGATATTCAAAAGTAAGGGTACAAAGTCTACAACATTTTTCAAAAGAATTTTAATTTTTAATTAACTTTTAGAACATAATTTATTATAAGACTTTTATATCATGCTTTTCTTTATTTTTCAACTTAGTTACCACAGATCTCAATACATTTGGCAAGAACAAGTTTATTGATTCCAACATTAGAGAAGCCTGCTCTCTTAACCACGTTGTCACCATGCCCTGAACCTGATCATTATCAAAAGTCTTTCCAGCCTGATGTCCATTCAACTTTGAAAACAAGTGATAGTCACTTGTGAGGTCTGAGCTGTTTGATAGATGGACAAAATTTCCAACTGGAAGGTGACTCCTGTGTGATGTGACAGGCACTGTAGTACACAGAGGGGAAGTATTGTGCAATAGACAGCCTATTCATACCAATATTCCTTATCATTTGTTTTGTCATTTTATCAGGATATCACAGAAGGCAGCAGGATTTATAACATTCCTTGAGACAGAAAGTTGATACTAAGACAACTTCCTGTCCTGGAAGATGGTTGCCATGATTTTTTATGTTTGTGGTGATGTCTTTATTTTTTTTTCTAATCGTGAATATGTGTGGCATCATTGCATTGATTATTGTTTATTCTCAGATGTATGGTGAGATACTCACATTTCATCTCCTGTTGAAATGCAAACCTTGAGCTTCATAACATTTGAGGAATGCCTGCACCCTACATCCACTCGATTTTTCTGGTGGTTGACATCAGTTTTAGCACCCAATGTGGACACAGTTTCCAATACCACATTCTTTCTGTAAACATTTCATAAGGAACAGTTCTTGACACTTCCAGGTACTGTACTGAACATAATTTCTTTCAATTTATATTCCCAGTCCTTCTTTGCCATATTTTTCCTGTTGATAACGCCTTTGCCATAAACAGAAACAAGTTGGCAGTACATTTCAGCAGCACTTTTGCCTTTTGTCCACATAACCAAATCACTGCACAAAGCAATGATATCACACGTAGCAGGATTTGGTATTGACATAGCTATTTTAAGTACACACTACAAGCATAACGGCACAGTGACTGTCTCATCACACAGGCAGAATACCAGACATGGCAGTGCTTCCATCTGTAAACAAATAATTTCTCTTGAATTTTTACTAGCTTTGTATCTTTACTTTTCTGATATCCCTTGTAGGATGTGAAGAGGATTTTACTATTACATTAAATACAATTAGTATTCATCAGCTTAGTTCCTGCAAGTTAACGACTGATACAGTGGAACACGTTTAACACGAAATGACGGGGACCAGCTGTTTTTTTCGTGTTAACCGATATTTCGTGTTAACCGAATTTTGTGTTAACCGAATTTCGTGTTAACAGAAAAAAGTGAAACAAAATGAGATACAGTAGTACTGTACTGTAAATGGTCAAATACTGAAGAGATTACTTACTGAATTGTGTAATAAAATAAATCAATAAAGAATATTCAAAAGGTACTTACGTAATGAACGTTTTATTTCTCCTCCTGGACTATTATACAATAATTAATTTTTCTTAAAATTTAAAGTTATTGTAGTGACAATGTTCAATTCTTTTTAAAATAGTCCGTTATTTTCTTTTGTGCAGAATTCTGCACTACTTGATTTTCAATAAATTGTTCTAGTTTATAGACGTGCTCAAACATTTCACCTTTCGAGTTGGTTTCTAAAAATCGACGAACACTTCTCAGCAACGAAAGCATATCATAACCAACGCCTCAAGGCATCCATCTTGCTACCAGAGGCAGTGCTAATAAGCATATTATTGTTCAAAATTTCCAGCGCCTCTGTGGTTAACCATGTTGGTGTGTCCTTCCCAAGCATTAGGTCCTCTTCTCATGAAAGTCCAGCATTGTTATCATCTGGCAGTCATCAGGCAAGTCCCAGAAGCTGCAATTCAGCCACAAATGCAAAGACGCCCCACTATCACAACGTAATGCAACATAAGTATTTTTATGTACTCAGTTGTGTATGTACATTAATTCTTCATCAACTACATTTTGTATGGGAATAGGGACAAAAATAGAGCCTCCACGTGGTCTAGTGGCTAACGCGGGCAATTGATGCGCTCGTGGTCCCGGGTTCAATTCCCGGCGGAGGTTCCGTATCGCGTGCACTCAGCATTGTGAGGCAAACTGAGTAGGCGCTGAGATAACAGCGCCGCCTCCTGGCTGTGAATACCGCAACTAGCGGTTGGTGGCGCGTAGTACTAGCCATACACCGTCACACTAACACAGAAAGCCGCGTGGTACGCCTTGGTCCTTTAATGGACTGTTGAGTGGAGGATAGGGACAAAAATATTAGATTAAATATAATTACTGAGAATTTATAGCACTGTGTAATTTATATTACCTTTCAACCTTTTATGAATATTCATGCTATAAATATTACCAGACAATTTTCCTCACAAAAAAAAGTTACTTTTCCCATTCAGTACCACTTTATGTACTGTTTAAAGCCATATTCTGAAGTATAGATTTAAACAAGGCATGACTACCATATTAAACATGAATGTTTAAAAGTTTTACAATGAAACTACAAGGGGATTCATGCATAATCCCATACAGGAAAAAGATATACAAATTTTTCAAAGAGTATGGGAAACTATAATTCTTTACCTTGTCATTAAAAAATGGTGTTCCTTAATTTCTATATGTGAATTTGTGCACAACTGCTGCTTAATTATACATTTAGTGCACAAACTATGTGTGTTTGTGTTTCTGTATATGTGTGTTTTGTTTATTTTATATTTTTATTAATATTAATTAGGTATAATTATAACAAAATTGCTAACCATTATTACACCAAAGTTCAATATTGTTATGCTATTCTGTTTTAAATCATGACTTGCACAGAAACATATGTAAAAACATTTAAATTTAAATAAGAAATGTAAGAACTTTGTTATTATTCTTATGCAATGTTTCATTAAGAATAAGAATAATTACATATGTGCAGTATTTAAATCATATAACACTTCACAAAAAATTAATATAATCAACGTAATTCCATCACAAGCAAATGAAACTAACAGTAAGCACTGTTGACACACATCAGAAATATGTGAGCTTGATTGCATTCATATAGGTATTCGCAC
Source organism: Magicicada septendecula (assembly GCA_034769895.1). NCBI lineage: Eukaryota > Metazoa > Arthropoda > Insecta > Hemiptera > Cicadidae > Magicicada > Magicicada septendecula. The sequence goes on along the minus strand of CM068368.1, from coordinate 410,428,973 downwards.
ACATGTTCTTATGTAATATATATTCCTGTATAAATAATTTCAATGAGCAATCCATGTGTAACATTTCTAATCCAATCCATTTCTAACTGACAATCATGTGCGTATGTGCACACACAAACACACATACACACACACACATGCACAGCTATGTATCAAATACTATATAATGCTTACATACAAGCAAAACTAGCTCAGTCACAGGTAAAATTTAATTAATAATTTCATCTAAAAATTAGTATTCTGAAGTTGAAAAAGTGCATTATGTACTAAATAATATATCTTATAACATGTACTACAAGCTTGTTTTAAAGAAAGCACATGTAGTATTATATGAGTATAATAGGAAACTTAATAAACATCAATAAAAATTTGCTTCTTTAGTTCTTCAGAGTTTTGTCAGTATGGTCAAATGGTAACCTGATACAAAGATATACAATACAAATTAAGAAATATGCATGAAAATTCACTTTCTTTCATTTTCTGTAAGTACAAAACTCTGGTATATGTTTAGGTATAACCGCTGCTATTGCATTACCCACATAATACATGTTTCAAAAACATTATCACTATAAATAGCGGTGCAATGTATCCGTATGTTGTTGCCACCACCTGAGAAAGTACCAATTTAATATGAAGAATCTGGCACTATGTACTCAGGTGCGTATTAAAGGGGGGGAACAAACGGGACTGGACCTCAGAGGGTTAAAAAAATTTGACATTTTTGTTAATCTTTTAATTTTTAGGCTATTTTATTATTTTTACAGCTGTTTATGCTAATATAGTAGTTTAAATGTACAAACTAACTCTTTTTAAATATACAAACAGGTTTATTACACAGCACTTGTATATCTGTTTGAAATATGAAATACAGGGAAGTCAATTCAGTCAATAAGTATCTTCTAAACAGTGTTTAAACAACGCGTACTTCTATTTTGTTATTACAGTTTAATTTAATGGGATTGATTTCAGAATATCACGCATTTTTCAACAGCTTTAAAGATAGTAATCTTGATTAGCCTCAACTGTTTTTTCTTTTGTATGAAGACAACTTGATCGAACCCACCAAGGCCAAATTCTAGATACACCACTGTACATACCATTCATAACTTGTATCCCTCAAGAGAACATGTTAGTATTTGGTCCTCACTTGATGAGAAAAGTATGAATGTTTATATTACACCCAATTAAAAAATTTGCATCATACATCACAAAAAAAACAAATTTGCCCAAAACTAGATTAAATATTGTTTTCAGACTGGCCCATAAATTGGCAGAAAATAGCAATACTTATTCCTTAATATAAGCAACCTCTTGTTTTTCAGCACTAATGTGTTTCCACTTATTTTTATTGCCACTAGTTACTGTATAATTGACAACAAACATCTTAGTAATAATACATTTATTTATTTAAAATTAGTTGTGTTGTTCTTTTTTATATACAGTTTTTTAACATGTATGTATCACGTTTATTTGTTACCTTGTACGTATATTTATTTTTGTGTTTAACAGTAATAATTCTAGCATAACGGTACTAATAACTAACAAAATTATAGATATGGATGCACAGAATGTGATGTTTGGTGGTATATGCTATGTTAAATGTGGTGTTTGTCATAGAAAGGTTTAATCTTCTACATCTTTGCTATATCATATACTCATTGTTCATTCAGCAATAATTTTGTTAGAAATTGCATATTTCAGTGGAAATAAAAATCTTTAGCCAGTGCATTTAAATCAAACTGTAATTTGGATTTCACTCTATTAACATTATCTTCAAAATTTGACATTTATTCATATTAAAAGTCAATCTTAAGTAAAAAAAAGTACTGATTTTCCTAGGTTACTTAGCTAAAAGCATACTTTAACAGTGCTAGTAAGTCTCAACGGTTTTGCCAGAAACCACATAAATTTATAACATACTTTCAAATGTTGATATATTGTCTACTTTAGATATGATCCATGGATATGTTTATCCATTGTATGTGACAGTGTATCAGATGATAATATTAAGAACAACACTATCTTGAAATTTAATATACATTTAATTTTTGTTGGCGCTAAAAGTTTTGCACATTCAAACATTTAGCGCAATTATTGTCACCTTAATGAGACATCTTCTGTGGCTCAGAAGTGACTCTCAAAAAGAAACCACCTGTTATACTAAATTATACTAAACAATAGTGTTGTTCTTAATAATGAAAATCACAAACGTTTGTGGGCAAGATAATAATCTTTTAGTAAATTTAAAAAAAAAACATAAAACATACTAATCGACACTTTTCAATAGATGGTAACATAGCAGTATTGCATAATAAAAATTTTAATACAGTAAAATGTTGATAATTCGTCACTATTTAATTTGCCTTTACAATTTTTCACATACCTGTGGGGAAAATTAATTAACTTCAAAGAGTAAATAAGCTGACACCATAATTTGAGGTAACTGTGTGACAAAATAAAGATTAAAGATAAACAGTATCAGTTATACAAAATGGAAATCCTGAAATCTGAAATGCATTAGAGCTATTAGTATTTTATACACAAATTACATTTGAGCAATATTTTTTTTTACACTCGACAGATGGTTCTTTGTTCTAGTGGTTCAACATTGTTATCCCTTTTCAGATATTCTGCTTAGATTCAAAACTTCCTTTCCTATTTTGAATCCTACAATCATAACCTCAGGCCATCACATTCCCATCTTTCCTACTTTTTTATCATACAGTACTTTACTTCTTTTCATCTTTCCTTCTCAGTCAGTCATAATCAAATATTTTCTTTTGTATGTATCCTCTTTGTTAGCAATAAATCCTCAGATTGATGGGTGAGTACATACTGGCTTCTTCAGGACTTCCTCTCCAGTACCATCATCTTCATTTTGCTATAACTTTCTGCTGCCACACTCTCACTTACTTGTTCCTTGATTTTTTTCTTGGCCATTCTCTCATTCTCTGTATTTTTCTCTTCTTGTATGCCTTCTATGATGGTTATCAGGTATGTACTGCTGTCTTCTGACATTGTTTGATGTGAGTAGTCTTTTCTTCTAGTTGAAGGCAGTTTTAGCTTGGGTTCTTCTACAATGAAAGTCTTCTGTGTTACTTCCACAGCTTTATCCTGCTTCCTAAATACATGAAGGCATTAACCTGTCTCAGTTTTGTACCATCAAGGTACGGTAATTGTAATTCACATATATCAAGTGTTCAATCAAGTGTACCTGCCAGTAATCATACCTTCCAATTATTATTTTTTTTTTTTTTTAGTGATTTTCATCATGCAGTCTTTTAAACTTTGATCCATTATTAGCAGATTTACTTTCAGTCTTCTCACTTTTTCATTTTCCATTACTACAGCTGTATCATCAGCAAACCTAAACATACAGATATCTTCTCCTCCTATTCTAATGCCTTTACAACTTTTCTCTTTACATTTGTTACTAGTTCTGTGAATATATTAAAGATTAAAGAGGACAGGCAACATCCTCTGTTATTTTTGTTTCATTTGTATTAAGTTTCTTACATTGACTTTTATAGAGGCTGTATCTGAGTCTTCTGTCTTTGTAATCAATTTTGATGTGGTGAATCCCATACTATGTATCTGATGGTGTATATTATGTAGTGTATCTAATGATCTGCATTTAATGCAGTTCCTTCAGTCTGTTGTGATGATGAACAGTGCTTGCAAGCACTTTAACTTTTACGACTGCTTGTATATTCAGGTCAAAGATTCTATTCTGGATTGCATATCCTTATGCAGGTTCAAGGGTCTTAATTTCTGCTGCGTAGAAAGTATCTTATATCCACCTGACCTCACATGCAAATGCATTCCTTAAAATCTTAAAATTGCCTAATATATTCTTTTGTCTAAAGTTCCATAACTTTCATTTTACTATAACTTTCATGTTATGCTCCTAACTCAAACATATATATATATAACTCATTCACTTCACTTTTTTTCCTCTAGTCAAATTTAAATTATAAATTTTATGTATGAAAACAGGATAACAGTGTGTTCAATTCAATCTATCAGGCTCTCTTTCCATGACAAATATAATAAGCCTGAATTACAGTTATTATTTGATTTGTTTATCCAATACAGCTAATTTTAATTTTAATTCTTATGTTATGTTAGACTGAGTACTTCTCATCATGTATAGAACTAGGAATTTTAGGTGCTGCACCTTAAATTTGTTTGCTATTAAAATGCCCAAATTACCTTGTCTTGCAAAGAAAACGTTAAATAAACACTCCTAACTGTGTTTTGGTTGCACCTTTTTGCACTTTTTTTTACTTTTTTTGGCTCTTTTGCCGAATTTTATTGCTATAATAATTTTAACAAGGAACACCGAACATGTGTGGCATCACAGTACTTTCGCTTCAGTACAGTCCCGTTAGGCTAAAGCTTTTAAATTAGTTTCCGTCTCAATAAACTCCCATTAGGCAAAAGGTCCACAAATTAGTGTGCAACCCTGATGTTGAGGATGTTGCAACAAACAAGGATTTAAATTACCGACTACAAACAAAATATGCACCACTTGTGTCTGTTGATGTTGAACGTTCCTTTTATACAACATCCTTTTTGTACAAGTATTTACTTAGCGACCGGAGATGCAGCTTCACTGAAAAAAAAAACATTGAAATCTTAAATATTATCTGTTTTAACAGTTTTCTGGACTTGTGACTTTAATAACATTGTGTTCTAGGAATTGTTTTAGGCAGACTTTTTAATACATGAGTAAATTCTGAGTCCTTATGTTATGTAATTGGTTTTGGTACTGTTTGTATGAATTTTTACATTTGAAATTTGCGCCTTTTTTACCAAAATTGTGCACTTAAAATTCCTAGCTCTAGTCATGTATAATGCACGGTATAGAATTCCTTACTCCTACAGAGTACACAGGTAACTTGAATGAATTAAAAAAGTACAGGACACCTAAATGTAACGGTACGTATAGGAATATTACGGCTTCATAGAAGCACAAGGCATGGCAAAAAATGTGAGATACTGTTAGTACTATCTGATATGTTATATACAAATTACAAATTATTTATATATTAATAAATATAGCAAGAAATATTATGAAAATCGAAGAATGGGCAGAATGGAAGGTCACTTAAATGGTGTCTGTTCTAGTCATTAACTCTTGTTCATCATGATTGGTTATCATCTCTTCAGACAGGATTGTGACAAATTATCTAGGTTTTACTGTTATATAGTTAACAACTCACAAAATGACATAGTGTTCTTTGCAGGATTATGACAATGAGAAGCACAATCATAACTTGCCGTACTCTATCGATGAACTAGGAAGTATCGAATTTACAACTACTCCATATGCTTAGAAGGTGAATGACACTAAACTGTGAAATATCTTTTTATAGATTCTCTTTAATCTATGTAGATAAATGTAAAAGTGTTGAACACTCAATACTATAGTGTCTCACATATTATGTAGAGGAAGCAAAAGTTATATAAAGTAATACATACTTTTACAAAGATTTATGAAAACTAATGTTGAAGTCAAAAACTTTTTCTTTCCGTAATTTTCAGACATTCAATAAAATGTTTGAAATATTTTCAGGTGTTTAATCATATTTAATTGTGATTATTATTTATGTAAATGGAAACAAAATAAATTTGTACTATAACATTTATAACCCTACTTTTATTGACAATATTGATACTTTTAACACATTGATAATTACTGCATACTCTGGACTGGAAAGTCTATTAATATTGTATACTAATACCAGTTTTACCAGTTTGTCGGCATATTTTCATATCATTAATTATATATCATGTTTAAATAGTATACTATTTAACAGCTCTCATGAGTCACTTATTTCTTACACACATTTTCACATAATGTTTTGCCTTTTGTTATAGATTTTATGTTCAATTCTAACAGAGTTATTTTCGTTGCATGCTTCTTTAATTGTTTATTTGTTTGTTACCCTGCAGTATTTATTATTGCTGTCCTTGTGTGTTTTTAATTGTTGTGATTTGTTGTGTGTTATTCCTTTACTAGGCTCTACGCTTTTATCCAGGTGTTACTGGAATCAGAATTAGCTATTTTCCAACTATTTATGAAGCTGATAATGAATTGGATGAAAAAGGTTTGGATGAATCGTTGCTTTATTTTTCTTGGCATGATGATATAATTTTTCGTTTTTCAATTTAATGATGCAAACAAACATTACATTGACAAATGTTACTATAAAATGATTTAGTTATATACAGTAGAAGCCCGATATAGCGCGGCCCGATATACCGCGGATTTGGATATAACGCGGTGAAGAGTATGTCGCCCGTTATTAGCGAAAATTCTTACTTGTAGAGAGTGAGTAAATTATGAATTGTTTATCGTGACTTCCGTAGCCACATTGGAATGCATTGCGTTTATTGTAAACAAAGGCTTGTTGTTGGAAACGGCGTTGTAAACAACAGCCAGAATTGCCAGTTCAAGTGTACCTGTAGACATAAACAATTGCCCCGTATTTACAGTCTCTACGTTTCTAAGAATTCATGCCAAGGCAAGCAGCCAACTAAATCCCTTCTCTCCCTCATACTCTTATATTACAGTATAAGATCATACTCTGATATTATCTTATCAAAGAGTATAGTCTTTGTCATAAATTCGCCTAGTGTAGAGTTTTGTGATGTCGCAGAAAAGAAAAGCATATTCTGTAAGTGATAAACTCAAAATAATTGATCGTGTGAAGAACGGAGAGTCAAAGGCAAGTTTATCACGTGAGTGTGGCATCCCAGAAGGAACAATTAGAGGGTGGATGAAGGAAGAAGATAAACTTAAAAGTTTTGTGAACACAGTTGAAAGTGAAGTGGGGTTGCAAAGAAAAAAGACTAAAGTAGGTAAAGATAGTGAACTAGATGAGTGTCTGTACAGGTGGTTTTTAATAAAACGAAGTGAAGGTGTGCCACTGTCAGGACCAGTTATTAGAGCTCAAGCTGTGAAATTCCATAGTGATTTACATGGCAACATAAAAACAAAAAACCTGAAAACAGTTGCGTATTCAATAGGTCTTGCATGGGAAAGTATTAGTACGGCTACGATTCAGAATTGCTGGAAGAAATGTTCCTTTGAACAAAACATCACCGATGGAAATTGCTCTGTTGCCGGATTCACTAATAGTGATGTACAGTCTGCGAGTAGTGCTCTGCATTGCAACTTCACTCTAGATGACTTGAATGACTGGGCAGAAGTTGACAACGGTGAGCCTGTTACAGAATGTATAGGAGATAAAGATATCATCGATGCAGTCTGAAATGCAAATAGCGAAGAAAAAGAAGACGATGACGATGATGGAAATGAAAATGGGGTGGAAGTGAAAGAAGTTATTCCAAATGTTAGTGAAGTGATAATACACATAAACAAAGTAATTTCGTGGATGGAGAGGCAAAGTGAATCTAATAATGTTCATCTGCTGCACCTCGCGTTTATAAAACAATAAGCGGAAAAGAAACGCTGTGCATTATCCCATCAAACAACAATTACGGACTTTTTTAAGACCAACAATTAGGCCTACAGTAGGTCGAGTGAGCAATGTATAAATAGTGTATTTTATATTCCATTGGATTAAAATAGATTAAAATATTGGATTAAAATACAGTTTTCTTATTTTTTATTTCTACATTTGGTGACGTAATTTACGTACAGTATATAGTAGTGCATTATGCTGTAGCCTTTTTCCCGGTCCTCCCTCCCCATCATTTGTCACTGTACAGGTCACCTTCCGATATACCGCGGTTATGCCTATAACGCGGGGGAAAGTATGTCACCCGACAACCGCGCTATATCGGGCTTCTACTGCTCTCATTACAGCATGCATATTGGTAACTTTCATATAATTATCAGTTTTTGTTACTAATCCAGTTGTAATATTTATTTTCAGTGATAACATTCCTTTATTTTGTGAGAAATGGTAAAATCAAACTTACAACAAATACACGTGTTGTTTATCTCTTAATGACATCTATGCATCTCAGTTTGTTAAGTAGCATAAAGTCTTCCAATATTTTTGGTACTAACAATTTGTGTTTGGTTTATATCTGAAATAAAATGTAATAGATGTGTATAAAGAATAAATTACAACATTTCTCAGGGGACAGTTAATAGTTTTTATTAACAGAACACGTTGTTTTTGTTTCTCATTTCATATGTAGGAAATGTTTGACAGTAAAAGGAAAAATATTATATAATATAATATGTTGGTGATGATGATAATTATTGTAATTATTAATATTGTTTATTACAAACATTATTGTTTTTATTGAAATTTTTATGGAGCATAAAAAAAATTTATTTGAAATGATTTCTAATGCTGATGAAGTGTGATTAAGAGATAAACATATTTAAATCTTAAAGCTACCGACCTATCTACTTATACAATCATCCAGTTTTTTGCTTCCCTATATCTGTCCTTTTCACCAAATTAACACATCTACCATGTTAACAAACTTTTCTGTATTTTGATTAACAAATTATCCACTGAATGACATTTCTTTATTACTTCTATGATCTGTTGGTGTGGATTCACAGGAAACAAGTCAGCCAGAACAACAAGTGAAAGGTAAGAAAAAATTAAATAGAACTTGTGTACATTATAATAGATAAACAAGGGCTGTTTAGAAATCATTATTTGGAGGCTTTATGAGAATAAACACAAAAGAAGGAAAATTATTGTGAATTGACAGACAAAGTATATGTATGTCAATATCAGTGTAAACTTGAATTTGAACTAAACATAAAAGCAAACATATACTTCATTAAGCTGTAATTAGTTATAAATGGAAGCCAATACTTCTCTATACATTTATTTGCCATAAAGAAATATTATTTTTAATTTTACTATTCACTACATTTTTTATTTACTAACGAATGATCAGTAATTCTACTAATTACACAATATTTTTAATGCCATAACTTGTTCTGCTAAGCATAGAACAGAGTCTGACCACACTAACATTTCGGCTTAAAAGCCGCTGTTTACTGTGAAATAAAGATATACACTATTACAGCAACTGTCCATCATCTTTGACATTACACAATCATTTACTCAAGATCTGTGTACCACACACACACACACACACACATTCATCAACATCTGTGGCCCCAGATGTACAATTCTCCTTTTAGAGCATTTCACAAAAGCTGCAAAAATATTAAAGAGATGATTCTAGACATCTCTTTTACTTTTTTCAAATTCTATTGATTTTCGTATTGCTTTTGCAATATATATTACATTAAACAATATACAGGCTACTTTTCAGCATGATCATCTCTGAAACTGATGTACAACCCATACCAGGTACCTTGTGTAATACTTTTAAAGTCAAAAACTGCTGTAAGTCTATGTTATATACCACACTGGACAAAATGATACTGCCTGCAAACCCAGTCATGATACCAACAACTAATCATTGTTAGTTAATTAAGCAATTAATCAACTGATATGATTTTGCTAGGTTTTATGTGATTACAAAGATGGTATAGATTGTGTCTAGGATAACAGTTGCACAACTTGACTTCCATTAAAACTGCTATACTAATAATGTATCCAACAACCATGTAAGCATGAGTTTCATGCAAGAATATTATATCCGATATCATCACTTTTCCTCTTAATTTTTAAGATTTCCTTATAATACATCCTTCACATGTTAAATTTTTACCTTATATATATGTGAATTTCTCCAATTCCATTACTTCCAGCAGCAAAAATGGCAGACTACAATGTGAATTTTTAATATGGACAGTAACACCAGTTGCAGTTCATTTGTTTTCTCATTTTTAAAGCAATGAGAACTAAACAAAATGGTAAGTTGATCACACATTATGTGGTGAGGCATTATTTTATATACCAAATATTGTTTATACGGTACAAGCACAAGGTTCCTATTATCCACCATAATTTAACAGAACCTAATTTCTGAACAGCCTTCATACATACTTTTTAAGGAAACTTTTTTATAAAGAAGTCCCATTATACAAATTATTTCAGCATCATGTATAGTTCTGGTTGACTAGATAAAAATTACATATGAGGAAATCACAATATATTCATAGGACAGAAGTACAGCTGTAAATTACAAAGTTTAAAATTTGATCAGGGACTATAAAAATATTATGTGACACAGTAAACTTTATTAGATTCAAAATGAAATATTATTATATATATAAACTTTCACAATATGAACTTACTTTATTTACACTTTCCCAAACGTTTCGAGGTGATGTTCCTCTTCCTCAGTGGGAGTAAATACTGATTGTCAGTTAACAGAATAACGGTTATGGACTTAGGTGTGTGTGGTGGGGGTTGATGGTGGGAGGGAAATGGCGCTGAGGTTCAAATTGTGTGTTTGGATCAGTGTATCGAATAGTGTATATGATCTATAATGTAATTGTTCATTTAATATGTTGTTTGGTTGTAGTGTGTGATATCTGTATATTTCAAATTGTTCAGCTGTGTTTAGTTTTCTACTTTTAGGTAAGTAGTGTAATATTTCCATGTTGTGTTGTATGTTTGTATAACTGTGGTTTTCGTTTTGTAAATGTGTGGCAAATGTGGAATGTATGTAGTTTGTGGTGAGGGCTTTTAAATGTTCTGAAAATCTGGAGGAAAAAGATCTTCCCGTCTGGCCGATGTAGAATTGGTGGCAATCATTACAATTTAATTTATATACCCCTGTTTTGTTGTATGTGTCTGTGTCTTTGTTAGTATTATTTATGTGTTTCCTAATGGTGTTGTTGGTTCTGTAAGCTACTTTATAATTATGTTTCCTAAATGTGTTAACAATTTTGTGTGTGTTGGAATTGTAGTATGTAAGTGTTATGTATTTACTGGGTTGTGTGCTGTTGGTCTGATGTGTTTTACTTTTAGTGTTTAGGATGCGTTTGTGTAGTTTATTTATTAATTCGGGGGTGTATCCATTTTTGACTGCTATGTATTTGATTGTGTTCAATTCTTCTTGGTAGTCATGTATGTTTAGGGGTATTGAAGTGAGCCTATGGAGCATGCAGTTGAAAGCTGCATGTTTGTGTTGTGTTGGGTGGTTGGATGAGTTATGTATGACCATGTCTGATGTGGTGGGTTTCCTGTGTATTTTGTATGTGTGTGTGTTGTTTGTTTTGGTGATAGCATCAACTTCTTAGACCTTACAATCTAATAATACATTATAATAATTAATATTATATTAATATTACAATCTAATATTACACTACTTACCTAAAAGTAGAAAACTAAACACAGCTGAACAATTTGAAATATACAGATATCACACACTACAACCAAACAACATATTAAATGAACAATTACATTATAGATCATATACACTATTCGATACACTGATCCAAACACACAATTTGAACCTCAGCGCCATTTCCCTCCCACCATCAACCCCCACCACACACACCTAAGTCCATAACCGTTATTCTGTTAACTGACAATCAGTATTTACTCCCACTGAGGAAGAGGAACATCACCTCGAAACGTTTGGGAAAGTGTAAAGAAAGTAAGTTCATATTGTGAAAGTTTATATATATAATAATATTTTATAAAGTGAACGAAGAGGATGGATCAACAAGATAATCAAAATGAAAGTATAGCTTTCTTTGTAATAATACTGGCTGACTTCTTTTCAGGTACCAAGTAAACATTATGTAACTATTTTTATGAAATATGTCTTTTGATTATTTTACAATATTTATTACTGTTCATATTTAATACGAGGGCTATCCAGAAAGTAACAGACGTTTTGAAATAAAAAATGTACAAAATGAAAAAACAAAATTTTATTATATACATTTGAAAGGTACACTCTTAAGCTATTTTTCTACATAATCGCCATTCAAATTAAGGCACTTATCATACCGTGGCACAAGTTTTTCAATACCGTCTCTGTAGAAATCTGCCGCCTGTGATTTCAACCACTGGTTTACACCGGCATGCAGTTCGGTGTCAGTATCAAAGCATTGTGTAGCGAGCCATGTCTTCATCGCTGGGAAGAGGTGATAGTCGCTCGGCACCAAATCCGGGCTGTATGGTGGATGATCGAACACCTCCCATCCAAAACTATCGAAGAGCTCTCGGGTACGATTGGCCATGTGTGGACGTGCGTTTTCGTGAAAAAACAAAACCTTCACACTAAGTTTTCCCCGACGCTTGTTTTGTATCGCGTGCCTTAACTTTCTCAGTGTTTCACAATACCTCTCTGAGTTAATTGTTGTGCCACGTTCAAGAAAATCAACGAGAATCACTCCTTCAGAGTCCCAAAACACAGTAGCCATGATCTTTCTTGCTGACAGCATTTGCAAACACTTCCTTGGTTTCTTGGGAGAATTTGTGTGTCCCCATTCCATCGACTGCCTTTTTGTTTCACTATTGACATGCTTCACCCAAGTCTCGTCCCCAGTTACGATACGATCGATAACTTTGTTACCATTTTTGTTGTAATCTTCGAGGAAAGTTAGTGCTGCAGCCAGTCTCTGTTTTTGTGGTCTTCCGTTAGGATTTTCGGAATCCGCCTAGCACAAAATTTGTGGTAACCAAGCTTTTCCACCACAATTTCATGCACCAAACTCCATGAAATTTGGGGAAAATGTTTCGAAAGTTCCGTAATCGTGAAACGACAATCTTCACGAATTTTGTCGTTGATTTTCATCACCAGTTCATCAGTCACAAGGCTAGGTCTACCACTGCGGTCCTCATCGTGAACATTGGTACGGCCATTTTTAAAATCAATGCACCATTGCCTCACTCGGCTTCCTTTTCCGTACACATCACAAAGTTGGCGATAAATTTCAATTGGTTTGTGATTTTTTGCCAACAAAAACCTAATCACAGAACACACCTCACAAGTGGCGGGATTTTCTATTGCAGCCCACATTTTAACACGTCACATAGAGCAAAGTAAGAGGGGCACAGACCGCACGCTACCACAGCTGGATGCGTACTGAGTGTAGGAACGTTCTGACACCAAGATGGCGGCTCTATCCCCGCCCACCGCCACGGTCGGTCAAAACGTCTGTTACTTTCTGGATAGCCCTCGTATAAAAGTATGAAATCTCAATTTAAAATTTGTTCATTTTAACTTTTTACAAAAATTTGTAAGCTAAAGAAAAAAGAAAGCATAGAGGTACAAAACATAAGATAGGAATGATACAAAAACATGGAAAAGAGCATGCTAGGAATAACAAGGAGATAGTGGAAACAGTTGAATGGAAAAATAACAAACAAAATAAATATCATGTACAGTAGTATGAAAATAAACTGAAAAAAAGTTGTCATTTTATTTTCTTATTCAATTTGTGTACACACAAGGGCTATTCAGAAAGTAAGTTCCGATAGGATAGTAAAGGAAAATAAGAATATATTTATAAAACATATTTATTGCTATTTGAAGTACACACCTTAAACTACTTTTCTATATAGTTTCATTTTTTAAACACTTCTCATAGGGAGGCACCAAGCGTTGTATACCTTCATCATAGAAATGTCTTGCCTGTGATTTGAACCATGTATTAACAGCTTGTTTGTCATTCTTGGTCAACAGTGAAAGATTTCTCATGCTTGAAAAGGTGATATTTGCTTGGTGGGAGGTCTGGGTTGGATGATCAAATTGTTGCCAGCCAAACCATGTGAGGAGATGTTGTGTTGCAGCGGCAGTGTGTGTGCAGTGCCACGATTCGTCGCAATATCCCGGATAAGCATCCTACATTGCTTACTCTGATTACTCTGAGCAAAAAGTTGTATCCATCTTGGTATCATTGAATCACTCACTGCTTCTTCTCAATAAATATCGAAAATCTGATAGTGAATTTCAATTGTTTTAATGTCTTTTGAATTCAAGAACCAAATCACATACCTACTTTAACATGTAGCAGGCGTCTCTAATTACTTCGACATTATACACATGTCCACCAAAGCTTGCTCCGGGCACAGTTGTTTACAAATGGTGTTATTGGCTTGCCAACAAATTAACAAAGTGGCCAAGCATGCACAACAGCGTGGCAGCATAGATACAGTGGCAATATTTAAAAACAGAACTTATTTTCTGAATAACCCTCGTTGTATGAAAATTGGAGACACATTTATAAAAAAACTTACGTAATTCCATGGGTTGGGTCTCAGAAAAAATGACTATTATGATATAAATATGCTGGTAAGTAATACGTATAAACAGGAAGATAATGGAAACCAAAACAGAAACTTCTGGGAGAAAATTAAGAAGCACTGCATTCAAAATAGATATCACAGACAATACATGCATACCACTAGTGGGTTAAAATATTGTATGCAACAAGTCTTTCATTTGTAAAATTAGTACAAGTCATTAAATCAGATGTCATGCCTATAGATTACACTAAATTATGCTTAAAAGGGCTTTATATCTAAGCGGTTGCTTATTATGCATCAGAGGTGAAGAGTGAGATGTGTATAAAAGTGATTTGCTATACACTGTCCAGGCAGGGAAGGTGGCTGTAGGTGTAACACCCTACACACACAATGATAGGCCTCACAATAGACTGTAACTGGCAGCTTTATATACATGTACATATAATTTACATTAATTATTGTAGATCACCAGGGTTTCTAGAATTTTTTTCAGAGGCTCATGTAACAAATACTTTCCTGCCTCCCTTCATATAATTTGTCCAAGCAGAGAAGGTGACTTCATCATAGCTAACTTTTTTTTGTTAGATACTGATTACAACCTTTCACTGAATCACTATAAAATAAATATATAAAAAAAACGTATGGTATATTTAGCAAAACATGAAATTAAACTATTTTATCTTTTATATAATAGCATTGGTTCACTGAGTTTTAATTAGAAAATTGCATTAATTGCCATGAGTGAACTCATAGCTTTAAAACTAAAATAATGAAAACACGTTTTCTTATTAAAAATTATCTGAAAGACAGTTTTTACTAATCTTGTCATAATTACTTCATGTTTGGACTTATTTTAAATTAAATCATGCCTAGTGATCAATGCAATGAACAGAATTAAAAAGTTGTGCACAATATTAAAATTTGGCTTTTAATAATGGCCTGTATTCAGTTAGGCATTAGTGCAGTCAGATTGTTGTGTGGCCTGTGAGTGTTCATTTCTCTTAAATCTTCTAGCCACATTTCCTGCCTGGACAGTGTAAAGTTTTGAATACTGAATATTGTACTAAGTATAGATACTTTCAATTAAGAATAAACAGTCTGGATATTGTATATATTGGTTATAATACACATACAATTTCTGTGCATTCCAGATACAGGTAGTACACCAAGGTTCAAGAGATTAAGATCGCTATTTCCAAGCAATGTTCTGTCCCCTGTGTTTCTATCACAAGATGTTCGGTCTTTTGGCAACCCAATTAGTTCGCTGGGTGGTCCAAGGCACCTTTCATTCCTACGAACAAGCAAAGAATCTGTTCTTTCCCTAGACTAAGTCTTAATAGGTTGAAATTACAAAAATCTCCTTATCTGTGATTTAGTTGAAAAAAGTGGACTAAGCAGTATTGTTAAACAATAAAAAAATAATAATACTGGGTTTAAGAAGAAAATACTGGGTTTAAGAAGTGTATAATTGATGTGTTTAATGATTGACATAAAAGTTAATTAAAATTGTGATTGTGATTTGTATATATATGTAGCTACCTTACAGAAACAAAATACTTATTAATTAACATATACGTATTTATAGTATAGTACTGACAGACTCTTATTAACTAAAACTATAAATAACTTGTAATATGCAATTAGTAATAGTAACAAACTGAATTTTGTATAAAGTATTATTAAATTTATGTATTTCAGTTGTTTTAATCTAGATTAATATAGTTGACAAAATGTTTGATTTTAATCTTACTTGTCACACACACACACACACACACACACACACACGCGCGCGCGCGCACACACACACACACACACACACACACACACACACGATTACATTTCTGCAGATTCACAGCCAGCAATATTTTAATTTAAAAAATTAGCATACTTTTCCAGCAAAGTTTTGGTTTTGTCTCAGTTTCCTATCGACAAGTGCAGAAGAAAACATTAAGAAACATCCTTAATTTCATTCAACAATTCAATTTATAGGTGCAAAACATAAAAATATTTAAACATACCTAAGAATCAATCAATTTGTATTATTTAATAAAGTTGCAGTGTGTTTTATATTGTGATAAACTTCTGACAAAAATTGTCAAAACCATGAAAAACCTATTATTAAAATAAATTTTAATCAGTAGTTCATATTAGTTTCATAGAAATGAACAATGGCAACATTATAATTTTATTTACATTTTTTAAGCAATAATGATACAATTATTCTTGGATTTCGTTGTCCATGGTGTGTCCATTACTTAACTAAATATAATTAATTCACTACCGACTCAGAACATAAAGTTTTTTAAGGGTAAAAACGTAAAAGTGAATTAATTATATTTACAATTATTCTCTTTATATGGTTACTATTTTGATGTACTGTTTTTATGTTAGGCCTAATATTATATATAAAAATATATTATAATGGAATATATTTATATTATTTAAAAAATAAATATTAGGCCAAATTTATATAAATCTTGCAGCCAGTAAGCTGGTTTCTAAAAATAAAATGATGGTGAATGCCTTGATAGGAATATAAACACAATGTTAATCCATTAAAGAAAGATATGCTTGCAAATAAATAATACACACAAATTCTTCACCACATAATTAAATTCCTTAATGTGTATGTATTTTAAATATTCCTTTTAAAAGTTTACTCTCATTTATATGCTAAGAGCAAAAAATATTAAATCAATTAATGAAGGATGAAATGCAAATATGCTAGAAAACTATACTCATTAGATATGACTCCGATATTTACTGTAAATTTGTATAATGCTGATTTTATAATTTTAAAGTGGAGAAAATGGTCATTTTTCTTTGAAATAGAGATAAGTACCTTGAACTTATCTAACCATCCTGTCCTTATACATCAACTAAAAATTTGAATTATTATGTAGCTAATTCAGCTATTACTACATTATTTTACCTATACATTGCCCAGGTAGGGAAGGTGGGTAGATGATTAACTGGATTAACTGATGCTACACACACACACACAGAGTTACAATTTGTACAATTTGTCCAAGCAGAGAATATGACTCACCCTTAACCCAGCTAACAGTGCTGGCTGTGTGACTCGGTTACTGCATATGAATTGTATAGCATATCTGTGAGTATGTGTGCGTTTGTGAGAGGTCTGTTAATCTTATAGCCGCTCTTTCTGCTTGGACAGTGTATAAATGTAAGTATTACTTTTGTACATCTCTTTGTAGAGGCTTGATACTGAATTACAACATGTGGATTTATTTTTCCTTGTTGTCAGTCAGTAACATAATTTTGTAAGATTTATACTATTACATGGTCCAATTGTGCACTTCTTGAGGCTATGTGATAAATAGTAATAACCATGTTATCACGTGTGGGCCATTTTAAAGTCTGTTAAGTTTACTGACAAAATGAAGTGCAATGAATGAGAGGTGTCAGTACTATTGTGTTCTCTATCAGATTCTTATCAAAGATGATGAGGTATTTGTTTCAGCTATTTATTTATTTAGTAACTTATTTTAACTGGACAATGCTTTGATATTTAATTTTGACTGAATTTTGATACCGGATTTTGGTCTGTTGTACTGTTTGAATACTTGATGAATTTAAGGTACTGATCATATTTTATATGTGTTAGCTGTTTGCCGGATTTTGATACTGATATTCACAAACATAACAGAAATCTTACAAAGTGGCTTCATCATGTTCTCAGTAGGTGTAGGAATATGCAGTTTGTATAAAGAGATGTACAGGTACAGATATAGTGTAGTATTTATTACTGTATATGTCAGTGTTATTAATGTGCTAACAGTTGTTATGTGATACAACAGTAGTTGCATGTGAGAATGTCTATGTACGTGTTCATTGTTTCCAGTTATGTAGTCAAATGTTTGTCAGTTGTTTTGGTAGTAAATCTTCTGCCACTGTCTTTTAGTTATAAAAATATTTACTTGATTAGCATAATAATTATTATTATGTGATCACTTTGTTAAAAAAGGATTGTGCCATGTACAAACTTACACAAAAAACTTAAAAGCGGAATCCATATTAACTGCAACAACTATGCTTACTTTCCTAAATACAACATTGGTTTTAATTGAATACAGTATAAACGCTGAAAAGTATTACTGCTTAATTGAAATATTTATGTTTGTAAATTTTAATGAAATACGATATTATCTTGTACACATAAGGGACACTTAATAATAAAAACTAATGTTAAGTAAATTTTTTGACTCTTACTTTGGTTCATAGATACAGAGAAATATTTATGGTAAAATGTTAAAATAAGATGTATTTATATTATGTAGCTAAAGAAACATACATGCTGAACCATAAAAATCAAAGTTATTAAAAAAAATTATTTTAATTTATTAGTACTGTCAACTGTAGTACTTTGTAGGTGTTTCTTGTATATACAGTTCACTGAATTCGTTCAAATGTAAGTTAACTTTTTGTATATTAAAGAATCATCAGATACCCAATAACCTTGTTATTGGAGCCAGGTTTTTTATTTCTCCTATTATCTTCAATTTCTCGTAACTTTTGAAACCTACTTTTTTTCGAATCCCATCCAAAAGTTTTCCTTGGTTCCACCTTATTTTCAACACAGAATTTTCCTTTCATACATGTGCCAATAATTTTTCATATTAATACAGAGTGTCCCATGAGGAATATGACATACTTCAGGAATGTGTTCTATATGCTGAAATAAAGAATAAATAACATATAAACATGGGTTCGAAAAGCAAAATTTATGGCTTGCAAAAGTTTTCACCTTGATTTCTGCTCCAAGGGTCAAATGAAACCCTACTGAAATTGTTGGAACTTAAATGATAAATTTGATGGTTTTATATGGGTTTTAACCTGAAAAATTTTAAAAAGGGCCCCAAATTACTTGAGCAGTTTTTTAGAAACGTTTCATAAATCTCAAATAATTGGTGTTGAAAAACAGACTTTTTTAGATTTGATGTGAAATTACTTGTTTAAATTGCCAGTAAATAAATGAAAATTTGTAAAGTAAAAAAAAAAATCAAAAAATCAAGTCATTGTATTGAAGAAGAAACAAAAAAATGTATGAAATCATTATAATTAAAAACAAAATTTTAACTTGTAAGAAGTGTAAATACCAATGTTTGAGAGAAATCAGTTTAATTCTCCATTCCTTAAATATTATGTTGAAATGATCTCCTTGATTGTTTATACAAAATCTGGTGCCACATATAAGTTCAAAGGAAGCTTTTCTAGTAGTGACACTATCATTATTAAGATGCTCAAATCCATTTAAAATTCTGTTAATTAATTCTTCCCTTGAATTAACTTTTATGTAATTATACTTCTTTAAATAGCCCCACAGGTAATGGTCCAGGGGATTAAATCATGGGACCTAGGAGGAAAATTAATTGGTCTTCCATGACCAATCCATCTGCCAAGAGAACTTAAGTTTAAGAGCTGTCTAACTTCATACAAATAATGAGGTAGTGCACCATTATGCTAAAAGAACATCTGCAGTATTTTTTCAAGAGGTACATTTCAAGATGGATTGACAACTGATTTTATTAAAAAAGCTTTGTACAAAATAAATGGTCCAATTAACTGCTCCCCAATTGTACCACATCATACACTTAACAAAAACCTGTTTTGAAAATTTGACTCTATTATTTAATTTGAATTTTCAGTTGACCACTTGTGACTATTTTCAAAATTTAGTATTCCATTTCATGTAAAAATATCGGACGCTTGTATAGGTTTTTACAATTGTACATATGTGTTTTTTGTGTTTTTGTAAATTTTAATATTTGATGATCTCCTTGTGAGTGATAACTATCTGATGAAGGGTCATATGACTCGAAACGCGTCATAAATATACAACTTGAAGTCACTGGATGGTTTCAATAAGGTAAATCATTACTAAAAATATCGGTATGGAGAACCATACAGGACTTCCATGTTCTAAGATTTATATTTAAAATCATATTCGAAATAAAATATTTCCATAGAAACTACTTCTTTCTACTTATTGCTTCAGCCATAAACCACAGTACTGTGGTCACTATTTTCGCACTCGATTTTTACTGAGATGGAAGTCGATGGCACTGCCGAAAAGTCTGGTTTTGCAGAAAACATTGGACTACGGCTAAACAGCCCGGGAAGGAATTTTAACAAAGAACTACTTCTTTGTTGCCGATAACGTAGTACACATACAAAATTCTCCCCTCCCCCTTCAACTATAATTTTTATTTATAGAAAATTACACCCACCTAACCTCTTCATTTATAGATATTTCATCTACGTTTCTACAGTGGATTATTATGAGCTTTTTATCAAGATACTTTATTTATCAAAATTAAATACTTTACTCTTGTTAAAACATAAAACATTGCAGGTAAACTACCCGTTTCTCTAAACCGATCTTCACCAAAATCAATAGACCTTCAGTCCTCTACAATGCAGGGATGCATGCAAAAAAATATTTGATTCTGTTTCAATTTGCGGCAGTTATCATTCGTCATGAAAACATTTCTCTTGTTACAACATAACATGTTTCAGGTAAACTACCCCTTTCCCTTTACCGATCTTCACCAAAATCAACAGGCCTTGAGCTCTCTACAATTTAGGAAGGTATGCAAAAAAATATTTGATTTTCTTTGAATTTATGGCAGTTATCATTTGCCATAGAAAAAATATTACCCTTGATAAAAAAACGTTGCTGGTAAACTACCCCTTTCCCTAAATCCATCTTCACCAAAAACAATAGGTCTTGTGTACTCTACAAATCAATGCTGTATGCAAAAAATTGTTTGATTCTGTTTGAATTTGCGGCTGTTATCGTTTGCCATAGAAAAAATATTACCCTTGATAAAAAAACGTTGCTGGTAAACTACCCCTTTCCCTTAAACGATCTTCACCAAAAACAATAGGTCTTGAGTACTCTACAATTCAGGGCTGTATGCAAAAAAATATTTGATTCTGTTTGAATTTGCGGCTCTTACCGTTTGCCATAATAAATACCCTTGTTAAAATATACAATGTTGCAGGTAAACTACCCCTTTCCCTTAACCGATCTTCAACAAAATCAACAGACCTTGAGTTCTGTATAACTCAAAAAGGTATGCAAAAGAGTAGTTGATTCTGTTTGAATTTGCGGCTGTTATCGTTTGCCATAGGAAAAAATTACCCTTGATAAAAACAAATGTTGCCGGTAAACTACCCCTTTCCCTTAACCGATGTTCACCAAAAACAATAGGTTTTGTGTACTCTACAAATCAATGCTGTATGCGAAAAATTATTTGTTTCTGTTTGAATTTGCGGCTATCGTTTGCCATAGAAAAAAATTACCCTTGATAAGAAAAACGTTGCTGGTAAAATACCCCTCCCATTAACCGATCTTCACCAAAAACAACAGCTCTTGAGTACTCTACAAATCAGAGCTGTATGCAAAAAATTATTTAATTCTGTTTGAATTTGCGGCTCTTATCGTTTGCCATAGAAAATACCCTTTTAAAACATAAAACGTTGCTGGTAAACTACCCCTTTCAAATAACCGATCTTCACCAAAAACAATAGGTCATGAGAACTCTACAATTCAGCGCTGTATGCAAAAAATTATTTGATTCTGTTTACATTTGCGGCTTTTATCGTATGCCATAGAAAATACCCTTGTTAAAATATAAAATGTTGCAGGTAAACTACTCCTTTCCCTTAACCGATCTTCACCAAAACCAACTGATCTTGAGAACTCTATAATTCAGGACTGTATGCAAAAGAGTAGTTAATTCTGTTTGAATTTTCGGCTGTTATCGTTTGCCATAGAAAAAAAATTACCCTTGTTTAAAAAAAAAAGTTGCAGGTAAACTACCCCTTCACTTAACCGATCTTCACCAAAATCAATAGGTCTTGAGTACTCTACAAATCAGGGCTGTATGCAAAACATTATTTGATTCTGTTTCAATTTGCGACTCTTATCGTTTGCCATAAAAAATACCCTTTTAAAACATAAAACGTTGCAGGTAAACTACCCCTTTCCCTTAACCGATCTTTACCTAAAACAATAGGTCTTGAGTACTCTACAGATCAGGGCTGTATGCAAAACATTATTTGATTCTGTTTGAATTTGCGACTCTTATCGTTTGCCATAAAAAATACCCTTTTAAAACATAAAACGTTGCAGGTAAACTACCCCTTTCCCTTAACCGATCTTTACCTAAAACAATAGGTCTTGAGTACTCTACAGATCAGGGCTGTATGCAAAACATTATTTGATTCTGTTTGAATTTGTGGCTCTTATCGTTTGCCATAGAAAATACCCTTTTAAAACATAAAACGTAGCAGGTAAACTACCCCTTTCCCTTAACCGATCTTCACCAAAATCAATAGGTCTTGAAAACTCTACAATTAAGGCCTGTATGCAAAATAGTAGTTGATTCTGTTTGAATTTGCGGCTGTTATCATTTGCCACAGAAAACAATTACCCTTGATTCAAAAAAAACCCCGTTGCAGGTAAACTACCCCTTTCCCTCAACCGATCTTCACCAAAAACAATAGATTGTGAGTACTCTACAAATCAGGGCTGTATGCAAAAAATTATTTGATTCTGTTTGAATTTGCGGCTGTTATCGTTTGCCATAGAAAAAAAAATCTATAGACACACAGACGGACACTTTTCGAAAAACGACTTTTTTTCATGTTTTGAGTGTAGTACAATCAGAGTCTGCAATAATCTCGAACACGATTTTTTTTGCCATTACCATACTTCCATTTCCTTAAGGAACATGGAAGTAAAAATAGATTCAACAATGAATAAAACAAACTAGCAAAAATGTAATCTTAACTCACAGTCACCTGGTTGAAGATGTCTGCAAATGTCAATGATAAAAATTCTCTTTCTTTTGTGTTCTCTAGACTTAGTATTAGGTATGCCTGTTCGATGTGAAATCCATCTGCTGCTGAGTTGAGGACTATGCTGTATTATTTGAATGATATTTTCTTGTTCAGCTACAGGGCAGGCATTCAATAAAACAAACAACCATTGAAAATGACACGTCAGTTCATGTAAAAGGTCAGGGAAAAAGTTTTGTGATGAGGTACTCTGCTGTTTGGAAATCTTTGTTGGTGTTCATATTTTGCAGGCTGGTAATTACGATTACAAAAACCATACACAGAAACAATATCTGCTTGCCCATGATTTGAAAATCAGAATGGCATCTGAAAATTATGTTACAGGAAAACATATACCTACAAATCCCAGCTTATTGGTTAAATATGGAAAATAATTAAGTTACTGTATTATAAATTAATTGCTACACAGCTGTTTCCAGATTTGAATTCAATTTTGAATCTGAACAGTACAGTATTGCCAACTGTAGGTTTTTTATAAACTTTATTAACACAATTTACTTACTGTTTTTTAAATTATTTTTTGTTTTTAAATTATTCTGTCAATATTAACTGAAATTAATGTTACTTCCATATTCCTTAAGGAAATGGAAGTATGGTGATGGCAGAAAAAATCGTGTTCGAGATTATTGCAGATTCTGATTGTACTACACTCAAAACATGAAAAAATGTCGTTTTCCAAAAAGTGTCTGTGTGTAGATTTTTTTTCTATGGCAAACGATAACTGCTGCAAATTCAAACAGAATCAAATAATTTTTTGCATACAGTCCTGATTTGTAGAGTACTCACGACCTATTGTTTTTGGTGAAGATCGGTTGAGGGAAAGGGATAGTTTACCTGCAACGGTTTTTTTTTATCAAGGGAATTTTTTTTTGGCAAACGATAACAGCCGCAAATTCAAACAGAATTAAATAATGTTTCGCATACAGCCCTGAATTGTAGAGTTCTCAAGACCTATTGTTTTTGGTGAAGATCGGTTAAGGGAAAGGGGTAGTTTACCTGCAACGGTTTTTTTTTTATCAAGGGAATTTTTTTTTTGGCAAATGATAACAGCCACAAATTCAAACAGAATTAAATAATGTTTCGCATACAGGCCTGAATTGTAGAGTTCTCAAGACCTATTGTTTTTGGTGAAGATCGGTTAAGGGAAAGGGGTAGTTTACCTGTAACGTTTTATGTTTTAACAAGGGTATTTCCTATGGCAAACGATAACAGCCGCAAATTCAAACAGAATCAAAAGATTATTTGCATACAGCCCTAAATTGTAGAGTTCTCAAGACTTATTGTTTTTGGTGAAGATCGGTTAAGGGAAAGGGGTAGTTTACCTGCAACGTTTTTTTAACAAGGGTATTTTCTATGGCAAACGATAACAGCCGCAAATTCAAACAGAATCAAATAATTGTTTGCATAAAGCCCTGATTTGTAGAGTACTCAAGACCTATTGTTTTTGGTGAAGATCGGTTAAGGGGAAGGGGTAGTTTACCTGCAACGTTTTTTTATCAAGCGTATTTTCTATGGAAAACGATAACAGCCGCAAATTCAAACAGAATCAAATAATTTTTTGCATACGTCCCTGAATTGTAGAGGTATCAAGGACTTTCGATTTTGGTGAAGATCGGTTAAGGGGAAGGGGTAGTTTACCTGCAACGTTTTACGTTTTAACAACAGTAAAGTAGTTGAAAATTCATTTAAACTTTTTGAAACAATGGTAATTGTTAAAAATAAAATAATTTTGTTGCCAGGCAATAAAATTATAATTTTTTCATTTTAATGTAAATTATGTATGAGTTAATATCTTTATATATATAATTCTTCTGTACGTGTGTATGTCACTGAACTCCTCCATGTATAAAATAATATATCGTTCATGGCAGGTAAGCATATCTCAGTTATGTAATGTTTACGTTTCCATTTTATTATTATGCCTACAGCAATAAAAAGGCAGGTAAGACACACACACACACAATTCACGTTATTTCTGGCCTCACTCATGTTTATTTTCTTACATTTGCACGCTTTTTAAATGGAAAGTGCCGAAACCCACACCAACATAACGCGTCCAAGCCGAAAAAATGGACATCAATTTGCTTCCTGTGGATCGCTGGGCAATGTAACTGCACGTGTTTACAGAGGAACGATTCATAGACAGACTTTTCGTCTTTAGGGAATGAACCCTCTGCTAGATGCTGAGGGTCCATGAGTGACTTCGGAGCGCTCCTTCTTTTTCGCGTGTTTGTTCTGTGAAACATACACTGTAGATTCGCAGCTTTACTCTAAGCAACGCTCAATAGGAAATGTTGAAAATTTTTGTCCACAGTGTACCCTCATTCACACTAAACCTGCTCTGATGTTTTAATTACGGACATCATAATATTAAAACTTTGGGAACTTGAGCACTACTTAATGGAGATCAATCATTAACTTATACAAGCCATTAATTTTATGCATATATTTTATATATATGTGTACAACGTTATCGGCAACAAAGTAGTTTTTGTTAAAATTCCTTCCCGGGATATTTGGCCGTAGTCCAATGTTTTCTACAAAACCAGACATTTCGGCAATGCCATCGACTTCCATCATCAGTGAAAATCGAGTGCGATAACGTGAGGTGGTATACGTTAGTGACCACAGTACTGTGGTTAAGGCTGAAGCAGTAAGTAGAAAGAAGTAGTTTCTATGGTAATATTTCATTTCGAAAATGATTTTAAATATACGTTAGTGACCACAGTACTGTGGTTAAGGCTGAAGCAGTAAGTAGAAAGAAGTAGTTTCTATGGTAATATTTCATTTCGAAAATGATTTTAAATATAAATCTTAGAATATGGAAGTCATGTATGGTTCTCCATACCGATATTTTTTTATTATTACTGAAAAAATTTTTGTTATTAATAAATTGATATTATTAGCAAATAAAAATATCGGTATGGAGAACCATACATGACTTCCATGTTCTAAGATTTATATTGAAAAACATTTTCAAAAAGAAATATTTCCATAGAAACTTGTGACGATTTTAAATGTATAATGAAGATGAAGAGAAAGAAAGAAAGAAAAATAATCTTTAGCGCTGTAAACTAAAAGTAATTCTATTGTTCTTATAATACGGTATTATTATTAGTAAAATACTCATGAGTATAACTCCGTAAAACGAGTGAGCAATTCAAGAAAAAACCGGTAGTAGATATAAGAATTAAAATAAGGTAGATTTACGTTTTGTGTATTTTATATAGTAGATGTAGTAGAATTTAGATGTGACATAAGTATAAGATAATCGATTGATGAATAGAAATAAGCTGAGAGAGAGAAATTTCAGTATGAAATATAATTGTTTATTAGAATTATATTATTACACCCCCCGTTTTTCATAGTGAAGTGCAGGAGGATGTGACGATTTTAAATGTATAAAAAATCGCAGATTAAAATTTTTTAATTTTAATAAGTAAGAGTATCATACACCCTTACCTATACCCAGATTCCTGAATCAACTTGAAACCTTCCAGTACCAACACGCCAAGAAAAGTATTAAGTAGTAAATAATAATAATAATTACTTAAATAATTAAAAATGCGACTAGAGAAATAAAGAAATCCCTAAGTCATAATAAAATAAACATAAAGTATTTATCTTCTAATTAATGAATAAATAATAATAGGAAAAGTACGAACTATTTTCTTAGCGCGTAAATACGCCCTAGCTTACTGAGCCCTCTCCCCTAAACCGTACGCGCATTCGGCCGTAGAACGTCGCAATGAGTAGACGTGAGTTTTGGTGTTGTACACATATACGTATGTGTATGTTCTCTAGAAGCATATCCAGCGTGAAATCTTGTTATTGTGAATAATGTAGTGTCTAGAGTTTGTGAGAAAATATATAAATAAAATAGAAAAAGGTAGCCAACACATCTCTTAACAACAAAATCAAATGTAAGTGTAACATAGTTAACTACTAGACTGTAGTACTGCAAAGTGAGAACTATAACTGTAATTAAAATAAAGAAAATGTGAACTACAAGAATCTGCACTAAGAAAAGTGAAATTACAACATTTGGAACTTCAAGTAAACAACCTATCTTCGAGAGCTTCAAGTAAACTAAAAATCAACCCGATGTAGACACACCAAGAACAACGTACTCAACCCGTAGAAGACAACTGGAGATGTCCCAAGAATACAACAACAACCTCAGGTGATATCAAACCACAACTTTTGTAAATTTCCCCTTAATAAGAAGTAACAAAGAACTTTAAAGAACTTTCGCAATGTAATGAACAAATTATCAGATTTGTATATTTTGTAATTTTGTAAGAAGTAATAGTAACCGTAATGTATATATTGATAAATTAATAATTTTGAGAAAATTGAGACCCGGATCCGTGGTATTAAAAGCAACAGTAATATGAATAAATTTTGATATAACAAGAATAATATAATTAAGATCTTTGAAGCAGTAAAAGCACTATTTACTAAAATAACTTTCTTTAAAATCAGGAATAATGTTTGATTAATATTTCAATAGCAATAAAGAGATGTTTTAGCTAATACCTAGTGAGTGAATAAGTTTATGCAAACCTTGTCAGTTTCCTATATCATACTTGTTTTGTAATTTGTTAGTAAGAGTTTTACTAACAACGGCAGCTGGTTTAGTTTACTGGTAAAGAATTAAACTAGTTCCCGATTTTTGTGTTGTCTTGCCAAGGGGCGGCACAAAATTGCGCCACTCTGCTGAATTTAAAATTGTGTAATTTACTTGGTAAAAAAAAAAAAAAAAAAAATTGTTTACAGAGTGTCATGTACAGAAAATTGCAACATAATTATGTAATTGTTGTGCAAGTTTATAAGTCGTTAACGGTAAAAAGGACAAACATAAATTTATTCACTCAGAAATAAAAAAAAATAAATGAGTAAAATTTTAATTATATAATAATAATATTAGTATCGCGAGTTTGCTGTGTTAAGCAAGTAATAGCTGGTAGGGAATCAATTCCAAACAAGTCAATTCCAAGCCAGTTGGTTCATGTTAAATATGTGTTGAGGAATGTAAACTCTCCCCTTTGTAAGAACCCATCTCATTCATAACCCCACCTCCCTAAAGCAAACAAAGCCACGTTAGACAAGCTCTTTCCTGTTTTGTATTGTTCTGAATTACTACCCTATGCAACTAGACGACACCCCAAAACAGCTGATTCTTTGTGCTGTTTGTTAAATCAATGAACTTTCCGTATATGAAATTTCTCTCTACTAAAATGGTATTATCGTTTTGTTTTGATTAATTATATATGTCAATACTGAGAATTTAATTGTTGTGAAATAAGTTATGTTGATTAATTAAGATAAGATTACATCCCAAAGCTTAATATGAAATAAGATATATGTGTATGGGTTTAAATGAATTAATGTTATCTATTTTTAAACATTGAGAAAACGAAGTAAAGTAAGTGACATAAGATTTGTCGTTCGTAATACGTCGTGTGTTTAAAGTGGTTATTATCAAAAATGACTCAATTTAACCCCGATTTCTTGTTGAAAGACGAATTAACCTATGAAGCATTATGGCGTGGTCTCCCCTACTCTAATGTAACTGTCGCGGAACTTCGCAAGACGTTACGCGAAAATAAACCGGACAAACCTTCATTATTAAGTCGTTTGAGTGTTTTAGATTTCAATAGCGAAAAAGAAACGTGTTATCGTAAGTATACAGAACTAACTTCGTACGCACAAACCCTGCGTGATGAAAAATCCCCCGCAGTAATATTACGCACCACCCAAAGAATTGAGCATCTATACCGTCGTATCACCAATTTGTTGACCTGGCCCGATGATAAAGATATCCCTCCTGATGTAAAAAAATTCGCCGAGGAAGCATTAAAACAATTACCTGAGATAATACGCAAATTACGTAGACGATCCGAATTGTTTAGATTAGACGAAATCGAAGAAGCAATGACGAAATTAAATATTTCACCTACCCAATCGCCGACTCAAGAACAACCAAACGGTACTGCAAAAATTCAGATTCTGCAGGAATCCAATATAGATCCATTCAAGGAACGGTTAAGTGGTAGTCAAGTAAATATTCAAGCAGTAAACGTTACGACACTCCCTAAAGAACTAGAAAATATGACCCATACCTACGAATTACCTTCTCATTCGCGGACTAATCAACCTGCGGAAAATCCTAGAATGATGAGCCAAATAAATTTAACTCCCGAGCTCTATGGAAAAATAACCCACCCTGTAGAAAGTATTTTGTCCAATATACAAATCACTGATGGGCTGAATATTACAAAGCTCCTTAATTTTATCAAACATATCTTAGAATTAAAGGAACTGCAACAACTAAGGGATAACCAGATTTTGCAAGTTATTTTACCTAAGTGTAGATCTCCATTAAAAGATAGAGTGTTAGAATCCCTAAGGTATAATCAATCGGTAGAAGAACTTCATACCACCCTAATAAGACATTTCATTCCCACCGGTATCTACGAAG
The DNA here is from genome assembly GCA_034769895.1 of Magicicada septendecula. Lineage (NCBI taxonomy): Eukaryota > Metazoa > Arthropoda > Insecta > Hemiptera > Cicadidae > Magicicada > Magicicada septendecula. The sequence goes on along the minus strand of CM068368.1, from coordinate 410,399,471 downwards.
AATTGAAGCGAAACTTGGTACTTCGTGCACAAGGTACATACGAGAGACTAGCTCATTATACTTCTGAAGTAAGAGAATCTGCTTTATTGTTACAAGTTAAATGGAGCGAACAACAGTTAGTAGACAATATCATAGTAAGACTATCCCCCGAGGAGCGATCTCGACTAGCACTCGTGAAGCCACCTACAACTTTTACGGAACTAGAACTATGTTGTATACGTTCGTCCGACGTCTGGTATTCTGACCAGAATAGAAGTGTTTCTATGTCCCAGAGTCAACAAAGAAATTCATTCCAAACTAGACCTATTGGAAATGATACCCGAAACTACCGTGATAAGAGATTCGTAAGTACACATAAAACCCAAAACTATCCCCATGTTTCATACTCTAAACCAAAATCCCGACAACCTACGAGCGAAGTAAGTGAGGAAAGAAGATGTTATAACTGTGGAAAGGCCGGACATATTAGCAAGGTATGTAAACAAAAGCGCTACCAACAGAAAACCGACCAATCAAAAAACATCTGAAGCTGGAAGAACGAAAATCCTACGTCTTCCGAAGCACCCGAAGGAAAGGTAACAACAATACTAAGCGTCAAATAAAGATGAGTAAAAATAAACGCAGAGATCCTTATTTAACAAAATTTATCGAGAAGTGCAACTCTATTGGTGCATGTAAAACAAGTATATGCCAACTACCCTATGTACAGATAGACCTTGGAGCAACGAAAACCCTTGGTTTAATTGATTCAGGATCTACCCGTAGTATAATTAGTAAACAGTTAGCCACCTTATTAGCTAATCATAAACTGATTAAACGTAGCCAAATGGTGAACATAAAGTGTACCACCGCAAATAAACAAAACCTAAAGATATCTCACAGTATTACGGTGAAATTAAAAATTCAGAATTTTACTTGGTACATTCCCCTACTAGTAGCTGAAGAGTTAGGACAGAACTTAATATTAGGCGCGGATTTTATAAGAAAAACTGCTTTAATCCTTGATATATATGCAAAACAATATTTTTTCAGATTTGATCGTACTCAAAAATATCAGTTCGACTCCGAATTAAGTAACGACACTGTTAGTGAAACCGCAAATATTCATTCAGAGCCTAATGAATCGAGTCTAAGTCATTTAAAAGGAAATGAGAGACTAAGAATCCAAAAGTTAATAAAAGATTTTTCTGCTGTACTCACCCCCAAGTTAGGATTAACTCATTTAATTGAATATAAAATAAATCTTAGTGACAACAAAGTAATACGACTCCACCCATACAAACTATCTCCGCCCAAGATGGAAATCATGAGAAACCACATTAACAAACTCCTTGATCAGCACGTCATTGAACCATCAACGTCTCCATATTCATCGCCTGCATTCCTAGTACCAAAAGGAACTGACAAACATAGACTAGTCGTGGATTATAGACAACTAAATAAGAGTATAGAATTTGAATCGATACCACTGCCAGACATACACAGTGCGTTTCACTATTTTACAAAAGCGAAAATCTTCACCATAATGGATCTTAACCAAGCATTCCATCAAATTCCACTAGCTGAGGAATCAAAACATTTAACTGCTTTTGCTGTCCCATTTAATCTATATCAATTTACGAGAGTACCATTCGGTATATCACAAGGAAGTTCAGTATGCAGTCAACTGTTAGAAAAAATTTTCCATGATGTTAAATTTAAATTTGTATATCATTATCTCGACGATATAGTAGTATATAGTGAGTCAATGGATCAACATATTGATCACTTGCGTGAAGTATTATCCCGGTTAAAGAAAGCCGGACTGACCGTAAACCCTAGTAAAGTTAATTTCGCAGTGAAACGATTCTCATTTTTAGGTCACATAGTATCAGCCGAAGGTAAGGTTACCATCGATCCCGAACGTACACGCGCAATCCGAGAATTTTTACCTCCCAGAGAAGTCAAAGGTATAGCTAGATTTTTAGGTATGATTAATTATTTTCATAAGTATATACCCCACTTAGCAGATATAGCAGCCCCATTGAATGCCTTAAGAAAGAAAGGAACGAAATTCGAGTGGACTACTCAACATCAAGAAGCGTTTGAAACACTTAAAGAAAGTATTATATCCCCACCTGTATTGCAGTTAGCGGATTTCAGTAAACCATTTATCGTACAGACCAATAGTTCAAGTGTAGCATTAGGAGCCGTAATATACCAGGAAATAAATAATACTAGACTCCCGATCAGTTATGCATCCCGGACACTGACCGAGCAAGAAAGGAAGTTCTCAGCCTATGAACTTGAATGTTTAGCCGTAGTATTTGCTTTTGATAAATTCAAACCATTTTTGGAACACAAAGAATTTCTACTAGAAACCGATAATCAAGCTTTATCATGGTTATTAAATCACCCAAAGCAATTAGGTCGTATCGGACGATGGGTGTTAAGATTAAATTGCTACAAGTTCAAAGTGCAACATATTCGTGGAACTCTAAATGTAGTGGCCGATACTCTATCCCTCATGTTCCAACTACCCAATACAAGATCTGGAGAAGACAATATTGAAACCACTATCGTTAATACACTAATTACTAATTTTCCCCTTGCATTTAAGGATATAGCATATCACCAACAACAAGATCCGAAATTGTGCAAAATAATCGAACAAATAGAAAAAGGAAATAACTCTGACAAATATATCTTGAGTAAAAGAGTACTTTGTTTTAAGAAGGCAAATGGAAAATTACTAAGAATAATCGCCCCGGAAATAATCAAACCCATGTTAATGGAGTACTATCATTCATCTACAATTGGAGCTCATATGGGAATTAGGAAAACGATACATCGTATTCGCAAGGAATACCACTGGGAAAACATGAATAGTGAAATAAAAAAGTTCGTGAAAGAATGCGAAATTTGTGCGCTGAGCAAACCAGCAAGAACCAGTCAAGTCGGAAAATTAATCTCCGAAATACCTACCACTCCCTTCTCGAAAATATACATCGACTATTCTGGACCTTATCCCCGCTCTAAATCCGGAAATACTATGCTGTTAATTTGTGTAGACTCATTCACTAAATTCGTGTGGATGTATCCTATGCGTCGTGCATTAGCATCTACGACAATTAAAATTCTACAAGAACAACTATTTAAAGACTATGGCACTCCTTTAAGCTTAATATCTGACAATGGACGCCAGTTTAAATCGAAAGAATTTAATGACATGTGTTTTAAATTAAGTATAAATCATATTACCGTGACCGAGTACAGACCGCAAGGAAATATAGCAGAAAGATACTTGCGTAACTTAAAATCAGCATTAATATCTTATCATGCTAAAGACCAGACAACCTGGGATCAAAATATTTCGTGGATACAATTTGCATTCAATTCAGCGTATCATGAAGGTCATAAATCAACACCATTTGATTTACTGTACAAGTACAAACCCAACCATCCTTTAACCACAAAGTGGAAAATCAATGAGTTATTACCCCGCGACGTGAATGGGAATAACATACGAAAAATATGGAACGAAGCTCGTGCAAATCTGAGAGCTAATTTAAAGAAATCAAGGAAGTATCATGAGAATACTAATAAGCTAATAAAGTATAAAATAGGTGATTTAGTCATGTATAAAACTCATCCTATGAGTAAAGCAGTTGATAAGATCACTTCGAAACTATCTTATCGATGGTGTGGCCCCTACCAAATTCGTAAGTTCATCACCCCCGTTACTGTAGCTCTGTATGAACCCAATACAGAAAATTACGTTCGCAGAAGTCATTTGCCTCAAATAAAAAAATGTTTTTCGTGTCAAGATACAGAAGGAAGACTACGAGAAAGATAGAAAACCTAGAATACTATCTAAGTATTAAGAATAAAATATGTTGTATAGACTTATACCGAAATAGGATAAGATTGTGTAACATCCTATACCATAGGTAACTATAAACTCAAAACCCCCTCGTACGAATACAAGCGAGGCCTGATCAACCTTAGCTAATGTCCTGCGAGAATGGTATTATACATGAGAAATCTGATGACAAGTATAATGAAGATGAAGAGAAAGAAAGAAAGAAAAATAATCTTTAGCACTGTAAACTAAAAGTAATTCTATTGTTCTTACAATACGGTATTATTATTAGTAAAATACTCATGAGTATAACTCCGTAAAACGAGTGAGCAATTCAAGAAAAAACCGGTAGTAGATATAAGAATTAAAATAAGGTAGATTTACGTTTTGTGTATTTTATATAGTAGATGTAGTAGAATTTAGATGCGACATAAGTATAAGATAATCGATTGATGAATAGAAATAAGCTGAGAGAGAGAAATTTCAGTATGAAATATAATTGTTTATTAGAATTATATTATTACACCCCCCGTTTTTCATAGTTAAGTGCAGGAGGATGTGACGATTTTAAATGTATAAAAAATCGCAGATTAAAATTTTTTAATTTTAATAAGTAAGAGTATCATACACCCTTACCTATACCCAGATTCCTGAATCAACTTGAAACCTTCCAGTACCAACACGCCAAGAAAAGTATTAAGTAGTAAATAATAATAATAATTACTTAAATAATTAAAAATGCGACTAGAGAAATAAAGAAATCCCTAAGTCATAATAAAATAAACATAAAATATTTATCTTCTAATTAATGAATAAATAATAATAGGAAAAGTACGAACTATTTTCTTAGCGCGTAAATACGCCCTAGCTTACTGAGCCCTCTCCCCTAAACCGTACGCGCATTCGGCCGTAGAACGTCGCAATGAGTAGACGTGAGTTTTGGTGTTGTACACATATACGTATGTGTATGTTCTCTAGAAGCATATCCAGCGTGAAATCTTGTTATTGTGAATAATGTAGTGTCTAGAGTTTGTGAGAAAATATATAAATAAAATAGAAAAAGGTAGCCAACACATCTCTTAACAACAAAATCAAATGTAAGTGTAACATAGTTAACTACTAGACTGTAGTACTGCAAAGTGAGAACTATAACTGTAATTAAAATAAAGAAAATGTGAACTACAAGAATCTGCACTAAGAAAAGTGAAATTACAACATTTGGAACTTCAAGTAAACAACCTATCTTCGAGAGCTTCAAGTAAACTAAAAATCAACCCGATGTAGACACACCAAGAACAACGTACTCAACCCGTAGAAGACAACTGGAGATGTCCCAAGAATACAACAACAACCTCAGGTGATATCAAACCACAACTTTTGTAAATTTCCCCTTAATAAGAAGTAACAAAGAACTTTAAAGAACTTTCGCAATGTAATGAACAAATTATCAGATTTGTATATTTTGTAATTTTGTAAGAAGTAATAGTAACCGTAATGTATATATTGATAAATTAATAATTTTGAGAAAATTGAGACCCGGATCCGTGGTATTAAAAGCAACAGTAATATGAATAAATTTTGATATAACAAGAATAATATAATTAAGATCTTTGAAGCAGTAAAAGCACTATTTACTAAAATAACTTTCTTTAAAATCAGGAATAATGTTTGATTAATATTTCAATAGCAATAAAGAGATGTTTTAGCTAATACCTAGTGAGTGAATAAGTTTATGCAAACCTTGTCAGTTTCCTATATCATACTTGTTTTGTAATTTGTTAGTAAGAGTTTTACTAACAACGGCAGCTGGTTTAGTTTACTGGTAAAGAATTAAACTAGTTCCCGATTTTTGTGTTGTCTTGCCAAGGGGCGGCACAAACTTCTTCTTTCTTCAGCCTTAACAACAGTACTGTGATCACTAACGTATACCACAACATTCAACAAATGAAGCTCTACTAAAATTATTGGAACTTAAATGATAAATTTGATGTTTCATGTGGGTTTTAACCTGAAAAATTGAAAAAAGAGGGTCCCAAATTACTTGGGCAGTTTTTTAGAAACGTGCTAGCGCACTCCATTTTTACTGGTGATGGCAGTCGATAGCACTGCCGAAATGTCTGGTTTTGTAGGAAATATTGGACCACACCAAACAGACCGGGAAGGAATTTTAACAAGAAACTACTTCGTTGTTGCCTATAACATAGTACACATGACATATAAATAAAAATTACCCCACCCCCTTCAACTAGACTCTTCATTTATAGATATACGATATAGATTTACCATTTTTGCTGTGTAAACCAATGACTTTTTGTTGTAATCAAACGTTGGTGCCTGTAGTCTCTCTCTCTCTCTCGCACACACACACACACACACACACACACACACACACACACACACACAAATGCACATTCTCACTAAATATGCTCTAAAAATTACTTTATTTTATTGTATAAAATTATTTCAAATTTTATTATGCAGAGTTTGAATTATGTCTATAGAGATTATAGCACACTGACATTACATATTCAATTGATTTTATAGAAACTAAAGCCAACTAAATACGATTTGAAAATGCAAATTTACAAAAACGTTTTATATAATTAAAGAAAAATAAAACATTACAATTAATTGTGACATTTTAAAAGAATTATGACTTATTATTGTTATGATAATGTATGCTTTTTTCCAAACGAATAACTCATAACTCTTTATTTTTGTACAATTTCTATAAATAGTCTATACTGTGTAAGGCATTTGTAATTTAAATATATTAAATTAAAATAGCATAATAGTTGGTAACCTATTCAATTTAACCAATCATCTTTTCTAGTGATAGATCCCAACCAGTATCCAACATTGAAGCCACTGTTCAATGCAAACAACAGTATGTAGTCAAACTACCAATGTATCAACACTGGAAGTTTTCAGTAAAGTCTGTAAATCGTTAATGGTAATTAATAGGTTACGAAGTGCTCTCAGAAGAAGGTGAGTAATATTACTTTCAAAAGAAAGAAGAAAACATACCTACTGTAAAAAGTAAAGGGGAACTGGAGAAACAAAATCCTGAAATAATAAGTAACTTTAGAGAATTTTGTGGGAATGCAGAGCTTATCATCATCAATTACTTAAGGATACAACAGCACGTTTGTTTTGTATGTTATTAACATTCGTGGTGGCTCACAAACTGATCACTCCATGACGTTCTGTGTTGACCAAAATTTTGCCTTTTTATTAGCCTGCACCTGAGTACTGTACTGGCTTTGGGAGACACACCGTCCAGCCTGCATAAACATTCTGCTTTGAACTTCTGCAGCACCAGTAATAATTCCCTAGAATATAAGTCATGATTAAAATGTATTAGGTCTCTAGCTACAGTCTTTATCTTTAGTTCAGTCTTGTCCTTAGCATATGTACTTTCTTCATTGAGACACTTCCTGGGCATTTCTTGTACAACAATCTATGCCTCATCCAAAATAACAGTGTTAACATGTTAATTTATTTTCACCATCACAACTAAAGCAATAATTTCCTCTGAACGTTGGGCTACTGCCCCAAAATCTTGTATACAATGAGGAACAGCAATCATAAAATACAGTAATATTATGTGCACATAATTTTAATTATAAACCAATCAGCAGACAAAGTAGTATATAAACATATCATATAAAACAGAATGATAATATGTACTATACATTTTTCATTATAGCAAAAACATTCTCAGTAGTTTAGAGTGAGCTGTGGTAATGGACTACTATAAAGAAGCCATAATGTCAAGTTAAAGTATAACTCAAAGGTTCTTTGTTGTTAAACAAAGATAGACTTGCTACTTTTGTAGTACTGGATGTTTGTATTTATCAACAATAAATACTTCAGTATATTAGACTATATGATTTGACATAAGTAAAAATATTTATAAGCTGGCCAAAACATATATACACCATGACTGAAAAAAAAACAGTGAAGAAGAAAGTGTTAATTGTTTACAAGTTATCTATCCATATAAGTAGTATTACTTATGTCTGTTCTATGGGAGACTTCCTCAAAAGCAGGAGTAAGATGAGCCAAACTGAAAATATATGTTTAGTTCAAGTTAAAACTTTCTGTAAGAGGTAGCCAACTTTTTATAGCAAATTATTTTCTATAAATTACATTTATTTTATAATGTTTTTATATGTCAATGTTCAGCCTTACTACTAAAAGTTTAAATAATTTCATTTGTAATATAGAACTGTTTTTTTTTAATCTAATTATATTGCATATTTTATACAGTATCTTAGTTTGTTTAACATAAATGTAATAAAAAAAAAGGGCAGATGAAATCATCGTTCTTAGACTACTTTGAACAGTATAGACTGTTAAACAGATGTTGAAACATCTCTTTCACTGTACTATGTTGTTTAGTTCTCCAAGCTTAGGAGACCCACCTAACTTTGATATGGAAACACTGTGATCTGATAAGATCACTATCCAGACTCATCATTCTTGCCACATCTGTGATGAGTTGTAAGGACAAGAATAGAAAAAAATATAATTTTACCACAGCCTCTTTAGTGGATTATAGGATATAAGTATGGAGGGGGCAGAAACACAGTAAGAGGGAGAGATGTCTAAACATATGCATTACTTGATTAATTTACAAAGTCTTGCCCAAAACCAAAATTATGACCAAATGCTACGAAAATTTGGCTAAAGATTTACCAGTTGTGTTATAATTTATTTAATACTGATTCTGTGACGTCATGTCCAACAAAACAGAATGTATTTAAAGTATGTTTTCTTATTTAGTGGTTGGTTGTTTCAAATAACAGGGATTTATTTTAAACAACCACTGCTAACCAAAGCAGTTCTTTTGTCTGATGTTTTTGAGCTCAAAACTTTTAATTAGTTCCCAAGAAACTTAAAATTAAAGTGGAATCTGAAAGCTTTTGTTTTCCTGCCAGTAAACTAGTACATACAGCCAAAATATTATTTATACAGATTCAACTGAATGAATTTAATACTTGTGTCTCTCTCAGGTTTGTGCAATCAAATTGGTAAAAGAAGTATGTCATCCACATACTGCAATCTGCATGTAATTATTTAACTTTTAATATTATCACAATGAACTCACATTTTTACAAAACCAATTTAACATAATTGCCAAAAAGACAATATGTAAAATATTTTGCAACAAAGAAATATCAATACAGATCCCTACATAAATCTCCAAGCTTGACCTTTTGTTAAGTGAAGAAAGTCAAAGAAAAAAAGCTAAGGCAAAACAGCTTCATTACTACAATTCACACCTGTCTGCAATACATATATTTATACAGAAATTATACAAGTTTCAATTGCATACCACTTGTTCTGTTGGAGTGCCACCACTTGTGCTCTAATCCATAGGTATAACCAGCAAGGTCAAACCTGTAGATTGGGAACAGGAGTCTACATATTTACTTTTATGTTAAGAGTAATTTACGCGTTTTTCAATGGACTTCATGTATTATATTTTAATAAGTTGGTTATCTTTTATTTTTAATACAAAATTTTAATTTTGTTATTTGTATTGGTCCAACAGATTTTTCTTCTTAACTTATAGAACAGTTGTCTAAATCTACAATAAATAATTTATGTACAAAGATCCAGTGCAGTACAAACATTACAATCTACTTTATATACACAATATATGGATACAATATACTAAAGAAGCCACTTGCTACAGGTATACAGCGTCTGTATATAAAGACTATGTATAATATTATTTGTCTCACAATTAAATCTAGTAAAAGTTGTAAAGTATAATATATTAACAGGTTTTGTGATTGTGTTATCAGCAAACTGTGAACAATAAAGGCACACAAGTAAGTTACTTAGTAAAATCGATACTGTCTTCAAACTATGGGAACTATGTAAGTAGCTATATACAAATTTTTAACAATCAATGAAAATACTCTATAGTGGTGACACACAATATGAAATATAAACACTTTGCCCTTAAATATACTACGTGGTAATGTCCATGATTACCTATTGGATATATTGGGAACAAGCCACAGACTGTTAAATCTAGCAGATCTAATACATGGGAGAAATTATGGTTAACATGTTGCACATGAACATAATTTGTTAAGTATAATTTATATCATGATAAATTCATATTAGAACGTACACATACATCTTAAATAGATGGTTTTTAGGCTTCTGCTATGACAAACAATTTAGTGAGCAGCATGTTACTGTACTTACCATGCAGTCTTGAATTCAGATCTTGTTAACTTTTGTTAGAGATGCAATGCAACTAATACACAAACAACGAGCACGCATGCATTTCAAACATTTTCACATTTTATTTTACAATTATTTTAGAATTATTATCACAATGATAATAAACCACTACCGGTATGTCAAGAACACTTACTTTTTTATTCTTGTGCTTTCGGGGACTTGTAGTACTACCCCCTTTCTCAATGCCTACCAAGCACTGAGGAAGGGGACATTATATATAACACACACACACATACATATTTCCTCTCTCTGGTCTAGTGGCTAAAATTCTCACCTCCTGTGCAAGCAGTTGCAAGTTATAATCCTATATGAAGCCCTATGTTAATTCAGGATCATTAAGAATAACTGAATAGGTGTTGATATCTCCTCATAGAGGAGGTTAGGGGAGTCACTGTAGACTAAACAGCAAGCTGCCACTATCCTATTAAAGGGCTGTCTGACAAATCAAACATATTGTCACGGAGTCTTGAACCAAGATTAATAAATCAAAGGTCATATTTAAACTAGATTTTTTCCTTTTATTATTTCTTGATGAAGTTAAATTAAGACTAATTAATAAAAACTCTGAACTAAGTTAACTATTTTCTGAAAAAGTTCACTTATGCAGTCAATAAGTTTTTTGTGTAGTCCAAAAAATTAATCTATTTGTAATAAATTACCTTATTTCAAATCCGTCCTGTGACTTCGTTGCGCTGTTTTTGTTGTTACGCGTTTCGGGAACTATGTCCCATCATCAGACGTATCACTCGGGAAGAGATCGTCAAATATTAAAATTCATAAAAGTACATTATTTAAACACACGTGTCTGAAGTCAACGAAGTCACAGGACGGATTTGAAATAAGGTAATTTATTATCAATAACGTGACTTGGACCATAATCAATAATGTTTAATCTATTTGGTAAAAATTTCTGGCAGAAAACGTAAATCCTAAAAGTAATTTCATTTAAAATAAAATATTATTAGGTGCAATGTCTAATACATACACTGATAAAAGATATTTCTGCTGCATAAAAATAAGAAACTGAGAACTGATGACTATCTGTATCTCAAACATGCAATAAACCACTAATAATTGCTGAGAAGTCATATAAAAAAGAAATTAATTTGAAGCACCAACAAAGTTCTACACTAGACGTGCTGAAAACAAACAATTTTCTCTTCTCTGTAACAAGTCATGGGATATTTGTGGTGCAACAAAGATTTACAAATTCATATAAGGAATCTGACACAGAAAGCGATTAATTTAAACCACATACCTGATATCTATTTTGACAACAAAAAATATGATTTTGTGTATGTCAACGGTGGTACAAAAATAGTGGAATTCTCTTGAAAAGCACATTTTTTAGTACAATTAATTGACAAATTTATTTTTTAAAGAGAATCCCCCTCTACTAGCCTTATAATCAAGATGCTGCAGCTAAAAACTTTCTAGAATTCTTGAGTCAAAATATTATTTTTACTAACACTGATGACATGTTTGTAAGAATTTATATTTATTTTAAGATAAGGGAGCTTTAAAAATGAGATAATAATAAGGAACTAGATTAAGGAATAATAATAATAATAATACAACGTGGATTAAGGAAGTTAGAAAAGATTTAGAAAAGTCGAATATCACAGAGTCCCAAATGTTAGAAAGAAGTGAATTTAGGAGTACAGTGAAAAATCTGGAATTGTTTTGGGATGCAGGAAGACCTAATAGAGGTGGACGAACTTGGACAGAGGATCAAAGGAAACAAGCCAGTGAGCGTATGAAGGAGTATTGGAGACAGAGGAAACTCCAGGCAAAGAAAAAGAAATAAAGTTGTAGCGTGATCCTAAGTGGTCAATTCGCTAAAAAAAAAAAAAAAGGGGAACTAGATGCCACAGTTCTGAAATCTGTAAATATACTATAGCAGGTGCAATGTTAGACAAAGCTAACAGTTTCCCTTTCTGTTCTCTAAAAAGAGAGATGATTTTAGTACATTTAGAACAAATGAGAATTGCTTAAAAAATTATGATATGTGGCAGAAAATCAGACATTAATCAACAAAATAAGAAAACTTAAAACACTGTGTGTGTGTGTGTCCTGCAATAACTCATGACAGTTATTTCACAATAACATATGATTGTGAAAAAATAATTACATTGATTAATGACAGAAATATCTGACAAACATGTTTTTTTTTTTTTTAATGGGAAAACTAGTATTAACCTCTAAGAAAGCTTCTTAACAAAGTGATCGAAGGTCCTTTAAAAATTAATATTTAATTAATCTAAATATTCCAAAATCAAAGTAAAATCAGAGATGCTTTGACGCATCAGTTAAACTGGTTTAGAACCCATGCAATCTTGACAATCCACTGGACTAGCGTTTTCAAATATATACATTAGGATTCTTGTTTTTCAAGAGTGAGCATGCACATGCACCCCCTCCCACAATACACATACTTAACACATAACACATAAAATGGGAAAAGATGCCAAACAGAAACAACTACATTGAACAGTCTGCTAAATCTATAAATGACAAATATGTCTGAAAATTTCAAAGATACATAAAAGTATACTGTGTGTTATGCATATTTTTTACCCTAATTTATATACTTTACTGGAACTTACTTCCTTTACCATAGATCTTAAAAATGTACATTTAAAGTAAATTTCTCTTAAATACTACACACATTAAACATTTTAAAACTATACTTTTACTATAGATAGATTTAATGTACCTTGATGTTAGTTCGATACGCACTTGAATTATATAACTCAATGAATGTAACAAACGTTCTCTTTCCTTCCTCTTCATACAGTGAAATAAAAGGAACTGTTTGCAATACACAACACAGTTCTTTTCACAACTGTACAAATCATTTCTTATATATGTAAAACATAAGGAAGAATATGGAATTCTGATATACAAATGTCACAAATTAATTCCTTAAATTTTTAGTGACCGTCAATCAAAGAATGTTTTAGTGGATGGTTAGTGAGGATCGGTCAATATAATCGATCCTATTATATCATATAATAGATCTGTATCTATAATGTTGTGTTATAAAGTCTGTAACCCGTTAATACAAGTTGGTAAATCATTTCTGTTATCGTGTGCATAATTCTCTATTTTATATGAGGATGATAGTATAATAAAAATGGTGAGTGTTTTAGAGTGCCAATCATGGACAATGACAAGTGAGAGGGAGAGAGAGAGTGAGAGAGAGAGAGAGAGAGAGAGAGAGAGAGTGAAGGGTGGAAGAGTGAGAGAAGGAAGAAGGGAGACAGTGAGTGAGATGTAGAAGAGAGAGAGAGTGAGTGGGGTGATAGTGAGTGATAGATCGATTTCAGGTTAGAGTGAGAGGCTGTGAGAAGGACTGGCAGGGGGAGAATGGGTGAGAGAGAAGTGTGATTATAGACACATACATAAATTACATTATTCTATAGTACTCTTGACTATATTTTACAATATGATTACAATTATTATCCAAGTGTACCTGTTAGTAAAATTTACCAGCAACTTTTGTTTGTAACCTTTGTCAACTATCTGATTTAAGTCGTAATGTTTTACAGTATTATGTAAATTGTATGTTTCTAAATTATGATTGTTTGTTAACACCAGTAGGGAGTGAAACATGGTAAAAATAACTTTTAATAATTACGTAGTGAACATCCCCTAATCTGTTTTAGTTATAGGTAATATATTACTTTGCTATATGTTGACTGTTGTAGGTATAAACAATTTATGTACTAATCTAATATCCTATTGTTGATTACTGTTTGTTTAATTAATTAAAATAACATTACATTTAGTAATTTAAATTGTAATACTGTATAAATTAAGTTCTCTCATACTATAATTTGCTCGCTTTCTTAAAGATAATTTGAAGATGTAAACAAACACACACAAAATTTTGTGTGTGTGTATGTATCACATATAAAATGATACATACATACGCACGCACACACTCACATCACCAACACGTTCACCCAAATATTTAATTGTTTCGTTATGTTTGATATTTCTATTGTATTTCATACACAGGTCCTGAAGATGACAATAAATATTGTTGAAACGTCGACGCAAAATAACTAAAATTTGTATTATTGACCGATCCTCACTAACCATCCACTAAAACATTCACAAATTAATGTTCATAATTATATATGACGTTCGATAAAAAACTTCATGCAGTTGTTATTTTAATAATTATGTCTTTATTCATCAACTCTTATACTCCCCCCTTCAAAGTAGTCTCAGTCGAATGTAACACGATTAAGCCAGACATTGTGCAGTCTTCAAAATATTTCAAGCATACACTTTTTGGTACAGCCTTGAGCTCGCTTAGCGATGTTCATTTTATGTCTTCAACAGTCTCGAAATGTTGTCTTTTCATGGAAATTGTCACTATTGGGAAGAGGAAAGATCGCATTGGGACACATCTGGTGAATATGGCAGTTACCATGTTATCATTATGACATTTCTTTTGGCTAGCCTGGCAAAATTCTTAACATGCAATGACGTGTGTCGAGGGGCATTATCAGGCTGCAATTTTCATAAATTATTCTTCCGTAAATCTGACAATACATCTGAAATTGTTGTGCAACAATTTATTGGACCGAAAAAGCCTGCTATGCCGGAAAGTGATGTAAAAAGACATGTTCTTCCCTTGCGTATTTTATCAAAGCAAGTAGTGCTATTACATAGAGCACATAACTTAGATTTCGATTTTCTACGTACTACAAAACTATGGGTAGAAAATCTGGTGAAACCAGTGTTCATTATGATGACATTCATATGAGCAGAAAGAGAAGCAGAGTGGTCATTACACCTTTGGGCTTTCAAACAGATGATTCCTTATTTTTTCACTGCTGGCCACATAAACTATGCAAGATATGGTTTATACTATCTTCGATCGATGCAACGTATTCCGAAAGAGATGCTAGACAGATTTGATAAAGGAGGACATGTAATGCGGCATCGACAAGGAATCCAATGGAATATGGTCCGATCAGTTTATTGAATCGACATTCATGCGCTATGGCAAGGGACCAGGGGGTATAATAGGTATCACCTTGAATCCAAGTACTGTAAAACGCTGGGCGATGAGTATGCATATCTGTAGCAACTTAGTACATCAGATTGATGTTATTACTGGAGATAGAACAGTTACGATAAATAGACACAAAGAAGAGATGCCAGCACGAATCAATGCTGACGAGAAAGACCGCACAAAAATTAGAGAAATGTTAAGCCGGTGCATTGATCCTTTGAAACCAGAAGAAGATCAATCTGAAGGAATTGTTAACATTGCATCTGGTTTAGTGTGTAATAACCTAACTAGTAAATGCTGATACATCAGTTACAAGTGGGTTATCAAACATGATTAAATTTGAAGAAAGTTGGCCTGTAGGATTCAATAACACTTTGTCCACCAAGGTTATAACAATGTCTAAGGACAAGAAAAAATTGGTATTAGGAACAAAAGATGTTTTTAATACGGAATTTATATTTTCCCAATTCATGGTTTTAGTAAGTTCACGTGAACTCAATAAAGAAAAAATATTTCATCATGAACTATCTCCTGTATGATATAACGTAAAAATTGCACTCTCAACAATTTTACGGGGACAAAGTCATGTTGTACCCAGGGAGAAATATAAATTCGTAGAAAGCG
This sequence comes from Magicicada septendecula, assembly GCA_034769895.1. Taxonomy (NCBI): domain Eukaryota; kingdom Metazoa; phylum Arthropoda; class Insecta; order Hemiptera; family Cicadidae; genus Magicicada; species Magicicada septendecula. The sequence continues at coordinate 410,383,707 of CM068368.1, read as the reverse complement.
GGGAGAAAATAAAACTAAAACTACTGATTAGAGTGGTGGTACTTCAAAGTAAGAAGTATAAAATGTTGTAGTAAGGCGCAGTAGTTGTTCATAAAGACAACATTGAGTTGACGCCCGTAAGTCAGCTAAAAACTATGAAAAGTAACATAGCGGACGAACCGTCATAAAACTGTATTATTTTCAATGGTGTCAGAAAACTTCCCTAAGATTGTAAAAAGTTAAGTGCATCTAACAAAAGAACCGTTAGGTTAGACAGAGAGCGATAAGAGCGAGATGGAGAGAGACACTATGGTTTCCCACCACATTTTCACGCTCAAATAGTTGGTGAATAACGGAAAGCGTCATTGTTTACGCAGGACGTGTTCACTAGAGAGATTGGGTAAATTTGAAATTAGCGTTATGTCAGACCAATCAGTGTGTATTTTGTAGATAGTTGGTGAGGGTAGTTCGTAGCAATGTATAAAAAACGAAATGTAAGAAGTTAAGTTAGTCTACAGGGAGATTACAATTCAAAGACTCGTATTTAGTGTATTAAGAAATTTGTCAGTAAATTAAATAAGTATATTTCAAGCACAACGAAAGGGTCAGTTACGGTAACGCGATATTAAGCCTTGTGGAAGTTACGTATCATAAACACTTAATAAGTGTTGACAAGAATAATTTTTAGAGTAACTAGAGAAGATAAATTAAAATCGAGTAATATATCCAAGTTTTACTTAGTACAACATCAATCGTTGAATGTCGAAATACATAGCGAAATTTAATGTGTCAAACATCATAGTACGGGACAGTCGGTCAAGGGTAGTTATCAATCCGGTGTTGGACGCACTTAGCTTTAATAAGGATATACTGAGTATTCAACAAGTGAATTAGTATACAGCACCTGTGTAATTGCCACTAAGTTAATTAAGTGAATTGTGTAATACCTGTGAAACCAGTGTAAAAATAGTGCAAACTAACAAGGATAACTGTTCAACGGTCAACGTCGGACGACCAGCCTGGAACCCGCAGAATTGATGACATCGTATCGCAGAGTGAATTCAACATACACGTAAATAATAAAATGAACACTCATTTTACTATTGTTTATTAATTTTAAATGTATGTCAATCATATTTGGTGACTCAATAAGTCTAAGAATCCATTGCCAAGAAATAAGCACGAACAAATTTTATAGTAAATTTATTAAAGTACTGACTTATAAATTTTGTAATATGTGAATGCAAATCGTTATTAAAAACTTAATTAATAACAATCAAATTGTGTTTATTTATTACTGGCGCCCTGGGATAATTCTTAAGAGTCGGTACACTGAAGTAAGTGTGACATCCTGTTACTGAGAATTAGTACGTGATAAATATTAATATTGTCATTGAGTAATTTAGCTTGATAAATCCATACTTTATACATGCACATAGGCCAAGTAGTATGAAAAGTTGTAACGTGAAATAGTAGTAAGGCCTATTAAAAGTGTATTACATTCTGTCGCCCGGAACGTGGGACTATTGAGTCACTAATAGAATAGTAAAGTATGAATAAAATAGAATTAAGAATAACAATAATATAAGACATAGTTGTATGATTACGCGGAGTAAGAGTAGGAAAAACAAAAACACACAGAACAACACGCACGAAGTAGACAATAACATGAATACAGAAACAACAGTCCACGATAGCGAAATGGAATTCGATATAAACAATCAGCTAGGAGATCCTCAGATGCTCGCACACATTTCAATGGAGAATCAAGAGTCAGGGACGCGGGGACCGAACGACGAAAATGCACAGACACAACAGATTACACAAGAAACACGAGTAGAGGTTAGAGAGAGGACGGTATATCAGACATTACCAGAGACAGACAAAGACACCGATATATATACAATACTCCAACAACTTTTACAACAATCGAAAGAAACACAAGAACAATCGAAATAAACAAAAGAACAGGCAGAAAAAACAGCACGACAGATAGCACAGCAAGCGACACAACAAAAACAACATGAACAAAAATTAGAACAAGCGTTACAACAGATATCATAACAGATACACAAACAAAATATGGAACTAAGAAACGAAGTAACCGCGCAACTCAATCAAGAAAAAGGAAATAACCAAAATTTTCTCCAGAAGTTTAGAATAGACACTGATAATAAGATCCAAGAAAATTGTGATAAGATTAATGCCGAGATTAGTGCCAATACAAAACAACAGATTAAAGAGCTTGATGAAAAGTACAATAATAACTTTAAAATAATTACTGAAACAGTAAGTGTAAACAATAAAAGATGTGCAGATAACACGGCAGCTATAAATGAATTGAAGGTCGAAAAACTAAAAGAGTTGGAAACTAAAATTGATAGCAAGTCTGACGAGACACATCTTAAGTTACAACAAATACAACGGGAAGTCAGAACTAAACTAGTGTCAATAAGCAACACACCATGTAGTCGGGCCATGACAAATGAACAAATTAAGGACATAAAATATAATGATACGGGTGATTTCCCGATGGAATTTATTAAAGAATTGAACGAAATATTCAGAGAACATTATCAAGATGCTGGAAACATCAAGTGGATAGCAAGACATCTTGAAGGAGAGGCAGCAGTGTGGTGATAGTAAAAGATAGCGTTACCAACTTCGTTGTGTAACGGGACAATTTTGAGGGGTTTTATTTTTTATTGCAATTGTGAATGTAGTACACCAGATTTACCCAAACAGGGCCTCAGTTTGAAACAAGAAGTATTCTTTGTCAGGGCACCGAGTCGCATATTTTGTCAAGCGCCCTGCAATGAGCATTGCTCCTTGAGGCGTTGGAATGTGAACCTGTGCGTGGATGATTGCGTTTTCCGTGGGCAAAAAGCACAAACTTTGTGGTGAGCCCCAAGACAGAACAAAACTACCTAAACTCGCTCAACAACATGACGACTCATTAGCCTATCATGTGATTATATCAACGAATCACAGTGCAAGCTGGTGAACATGGAGCGGAAGTGACCATTACTGACGCTTACGGTAGCGTCAGGCAGTCGAAAAAACAACATACGTCTGGCCAGGCATACCCCAAGACTCGCGAACCAAAAAATCTTTTTAGACCTCAAAAAAGTGTTGAAACAGTATCTTTCAAAATGATATAATGTGCAAACATCAGCACTACATTAATAAACAAGTAAAAATTCGAAAAGCACAGTGAGTAATGTGGTGAACATACAAAAACGTTAACAAGTGCGGCATGAGCTGGAGGAGACGCCGAGGGTCATGTAATGTTATTACCAAACAAAATTTTAACATAAAGAGCGCTAGTTTATTTTTTGGGGAATAGTTTAAATCATGTATGAGAGAGAGAGAGAGAGAGAGAGAGAGAGAGAGAGAGAGAGAGAGAGAGAGAGAGAGAGAGAGAGAGAGAGAGAGAGAGAGAGAGAGAGAGAGAGAGAGAGAGAGAGAGTGTGAGCAAGCTGGGTTGTCTTTTATAGATTAGTTAGTTAAGTTGATTTTTTTTTCTTCACCTAAGAGTGTGAAGCTAACTATGAAAATATTTGTTATGTAACGATAGTCTAAATATTTTGATAATTTATGAAACAAAGTAATTGAAATAAATAGTAGTTTTTTGAAGAAAATTAATAATAAATAAATTAAAGTTGAAAGAATATTTCAGAATCTATTTTCAATGTAACGTAAAAGAAAAATGAAATTGTTGATGTGAGAGTTATGGTAGTATTTGATGACTAAGTAAAATGAAATAAAAAAATGTGTTAAGTGAACATATAAATATGTTTAACTAAAAATGAACTTTTTCATGTGAAAACTTACTGATTTTATTGGACGCGTTTCGGCTTAGTATCCGCCTTCTTCAGCTTTCGTAACAGACTGCCAGCATTTTGTAACGGTTGTGTGGAAGGTAAAGTGGGGGTGGTGTGTGGAGGAAGGGGATTGGCGCGGGGATTCAACTTACTGTTTGTTTTCTGTATAATTGTGTCAAAAAGTAAGTATACAGAAAACAAACAGCAAGTTGAATCCCCGCGCCAATCCCCTTCCTCCATACACCACCCCCACTTCACCTTCCACACAACCGTTACAAAATGCTGGCAGTCTGTTACCAAAGCTGAAGAAGGCGGATACTAAGCCAAAACACGTCCAATAAAATCAGTAAGTTTTCACATGAAAAAGTTCATTTTTAGTTAAGTGTAGTGCTGTGAAAGAAGAGATGAATAATCAAGACAACTATAAATATGTGTTTGTCAATTGCATTCACCTGTTGTTTTTCTCTGCTGATTACACCAGACGACAGGGGCGTAGCCAAGGGGGGGCAGGGAGGGGCAGCTGCCCCCCCCTAGATCAAGTTACAAAGTAAAAAATAGAAAATAAAAGTAGATAAAAAACGCATGCGAGGAGTGCTAGAACAGGAGCAGTGATGGACAGTTATCCTTACTTTACTTTAAAGAATTAAAGAAACATATAGTTAATTTACAGTTTTGAACTTCCCGCTTTTGTAAGTCCCTAGTTTTAAAGCATCCGCCATTTTCCTGGTAAACAGACCAGTCGCGTTATAGCTCAACTCGGTTTTGCAAGCTTCTTTTTAGTTTCCGTCTTTATTTAAATATAGCCTAACCTCATCAGAGACCTCACTTCATCCACAGTACCTACAGGACACATCAATAGTTAGTAGTAAAATGGATATACGAAAGTTTTTTAAAGGTACATTAGCCATTAATTTTTTATGTCGATTTCTAAAATTTCAGGATATTTCTACAACGTTGAATAGTATTAAAATATATTGGTCACGTAATAGTATTTATAATTATACCTATAGTGGTTACGTTATTTTTTTTGTCTCAAAAAAGTCAAGACTACAGAACTCTCCCTGAGTGAAGAAAGTTAGGTTAAGTTTCGATTATTCGGACGCTTCCAATTTCCAAAACTAAAATTTCGGATACACTAATTACAAGCAGATGTGTATTTTATGATTTCAAAATACCTCTCGCAATAGCAAGATATAAAAAAAGAAAAAAAAATTACATTTTAATCGGCCATTTCGTCTCGTTCCACTTTGCGAATATTCACTTACTTGGCGTAATAACCAGGGTTGTGAAATTTTTGAAAAAAGATGGTGGATATAATTTTTTTACAACGCTTGTGATCAGGGTTGTAGCAGAGTAAGCATGAGAGTATAAGTCTAGTCTAGGGATAGTATGCTGATGCCTTAAGATTGCTGATAGGGATGGGTATCGATATATTGATATATCAAAATATCAATATTGTCCTTTCAATTATCGATGTTTTTCTTATTTTATGATAATGTTTTCTTATTTCCTTGTTTATGTCCTTGACAGCTGAATACGAGAATAGTTGACTTCGTGTAGTTTTATTTTAAAATCAGTTTCAAATTACCTTTTTTGAGTTTTTATGCGGAACAGTTTAGGAACCACTCAGCTATTCAACATCCATTTAAATGAGTGTCCAAGTATCGATATTTACTATTTATAATAACAATTGGTCTAAGTGATGTTTGTTTTTTACATTATTTCTATCCAAGTCACATAAAAGATAAACAGAATCAAAGACGGAACAGACTCACTTGGGGGAAATTATAAATCTCTGTACTTCCAACTTGAACTTAAATCATGACCGATATATCGATGGTTTTCCTTCGATAATATTTATATATCGATGTTAATGACTCGATATTTTATCGATATCAAATATTAATAAGTTGGCGATCGATACCCATCCCTACTTGCTGATTGGTTTCCGCCATATTCAAAACTGCTATGTTAATTGAGCCGGTGAGAATGAAAGTGGCATAAGTCATAAAATTTTAATATATAAAGTATATAAAAATATGCAGAATACATATTTATAAATCAGATTAATCACTTACATGTAGACAGTGATCAGTTTTTAGTATTACAGTAACTTTTTATTTGATTTTTCAATAACAATTTTAACAAACCATTAAATTTCTCCAATTAGCCATAAAGTGACTTACGCCACTTTCATTCTCACCGGCTCAATTATATTCGCCTTGTTTCGGCATCAGCAGCGCCACCCTAGCGACTTCTTGATGAAATGTCTAAACGATGAAAAATTATATTTATTTAGAAAAAATGTAAAGTCATTTCATTTAATAAAAAATTAAAAGAAAAGTAACAAACTAAAAGAAATTTGGACACACCTTCCTGTATGCGGTAATGTAAAAATAAATTTGTTTAATTTTTCCTGCATGATCTTCTTTATTTGGGAATTCTCTTCTTTATTTTAGGGAGCAAAAAAAGGGATTTAGATGACAGCGATAAACGTGAAAGCGAGAAGAAAGTTAAAACCTCATCAGCACCTTGCCCTGTTGAGCTTCAACCAGGGCCTTCTTCCATTCCAACACTCAGCGAGTCACCTAAACCTGATGTTGAAGACTGCTGTGAGTGTGAGAATGATTTGGGTCGGTGGATCGGACGGACGTCTCAGATGACAGCGCCAAAAAAAAAGGAACTGTTGACAAACTGTTGGGTTCCACCCACTACTTATGACTTTGCTAAAGATGTCGGCCTCTCAAGCAGGAAGTTTAATCACGGTTGGGTTCAAACTTACTCCCCTTGGTTAGCATATTCGAAGGGGTCGAAAGGCGCACTTTGCAAATTCTGTGTGCTGTTCCCACCCCTTCCTGGTACAGTGAAGGGTGTTTTAGGATCGTTCATTGTAACTCCTTTCATACGTTACAAACATTTACATGAAAATTGCAAAAGTCATGCTTCCACCCACTGGCACAAAGCTGCAGTCAGTGCAGCCAAAACCTTTATGGACGAAATTCCTGTCGACGTTCAGGTGATATCGGGCCACAAGATACTAATAGAAGAAAACAAAAAAATCTTAGCATCGATAATTTCTACAATCATATTTTGTGGTACCCATGATTTGCCTCTGAGGGGAAATGAGCAGCATGAAGGTGTATTTCAAGACCTGATCCACTTCCGAATCGATGCTGGTGACCAAGAACTAAAACGTCACTGTGATATCCTTAATATGAGAAAAAATGCAACATATATGTCCCCTCAGATCCAGAATGAAATTATTGATCTCTGCGGAGCTGTTATCAAAAATGACATTATAGAACAAGCAAAGAAGGCATTTGCCTTTAGCGTGCTGGCAGATGAGACTGCTGATATATCTGGGAAAGAGCAGCTGTCTATCGGTTTGCGCTTCTTCGATGAAAAAGAAATGCAAGTTCGGGAAGAGTTTGTGGGTTTTGTGGAACTTCCTGCCCTCAATGCCATCACGATTGCAACAGCGATAGACAAGTTTCTGGAAAAAGAAGGACTTGACCCTAAGAAATGTGTAGGTCAGGGTTATGATGGATGTTCAGCTATGGCTGGCAAGTATGGAGGTGTACAATCAATTATAAGAAATAAGTATGAGAAAGCTATCTTCTTTCATTGTGCATCACACAAATTAAATCTTGTTGTAAATGACTTGAATAGTGTTCCACAAATACGCAACACCATCGCCACTATCAAAGACATTATAAGGTTCTTCAGAGAGTCAGTGTTGAGAAGACGCTACGCCCCGAACATTCCAATGCTCTGTGAGTCGCGATGGTCCCAAAAATACAAGAGTATTTCAGTTTTTAACGAGCATTTCATAAAAATTGTTGAAGGGTTGTTGAGATTATCACTGGAAGAAGGAAATTCGAACACGAGGAATCAGGCATTTCAATTACATTCTGCAGCCACAAAACCTGAATTTATTGTTGCTGTTGCCTTGATAGCCAAATATTCTGCCTTATTGGAACCTGTTGTAAATGCTCTTCAATTTAAAACCCTGGACCTGGTCCAATGCTCAAAACACATCAAACGGATCCTTGGAGTGATAACAACTCATCGTAGTGATGCAGAGAAAGTTACTACAGAGCTTGTAAATGGTGTCGACGAGATTACCAAAGATGTTAGAGTGGAATTGACAGTCCCAAGATCTATTCAAAAACAAAAACATCGCTCCAATCCTCCAGCTTCCAGTCCTTTAGAGTACTGGAACAGATCCTTGGTAATTCCTTACTTGGATTCATTAGTTTCTTCACTGGAGGCACGTTTTTCAGATGAACACTCACCTGCCTTTTCAATTTTGTCTCTACATCCGTTAATTATGCTCGAGATAACCATGAAAGACTTTAAAATAAAAGTCAAGGAGTTCTCAGATTATTATAACTTAAAAGATGTTGCCTCCGAAGTTGAATTATGGTACACTATGTGGGAGAAGAAGAAACTCAATAAAGAGCGGCTAAAAAAACTGACAATAGCAGATCTAGTAAAAGAGGCTGAAATCTTTTACCCGGCCACAAAAAAAGCGCTGCTTATCTCTATTACTCTGCCTTGCACCACTTGTACTGTAGAGCGGTCGTTTAGTACGTTGCGGAGAGTAAAGACCTGGCTTAGGTCGACGATGACAGGGGAGCGTCTCAATGGACTATGCTTAATGAGTGTCCACAGAAAAACTGCTTTAGAAAAAAAGGAGCAATTGGAGAAGGAAGTGCTGAAAAGGTTTTCTGAAAATCCAAGAAAACTTATTTTAGTTTAACATTTTTTAGTTTTTTGATTTAGTTTTTATTTTAGTTTAACTTATTTTAGTAACATGTTTTAGTTTAATACTTTGTGATAATATATCCTTTGCTAGTTTGCATACGAAAAAACTAATATTGTTTTAAAAATATATAATTGTATAAAATTATACTGTACTATACTAATTTTATATCATACCGTACTATAAACCTTTAATTTTTTCATTCATCACGGTATTTGTACGTAATTCTGTTTTTTCATTGTTGCCACGTTTTAATTAAAATCACATTATTATTTGTGACTTTTGGTGATTATTTAACCCTTAAAGCATCTTGGGGTCTCAGACACCCCAGAACATCTTTTCTTAGATCAAGTGTTCCAATCTTTAATTTTACCCCTTGAATTAAAATATTTTTGAACTTCTTGCGGTATATATTGACAATCTAGGGTACCCTCTTAACGACCAAATAGAAGTAATCGCCCAAGAATATAACAGTGCCTAGTGCAGCCACGAAAGTAAAATATATCAAAACTAAGTGTGCACTACTATGGTTAAATCTGAAACATTTCTTCGTAGTATTCTTCATTCCAGACAAAAAATTCCTAAAGTTTTTAAATAAAGGAAAAATTTAATTTTTAACTCGATAACGGTGCGTGTTACTAAAAAGCAGCTAATAAACAAAAATTTTATGTGAGAGGTAACTCACAAATAAAGTAACATAAAAGTCTTTTAAATAGATCCGACAATCACTGCTTTTGATCAATAGAGTAAAACTTTTTAAATTCCCTTTTGGATTAATTTTAAAAATTTCTTTTTAGCTTAGATTCCTATAATAGGTATGCCATAGTTATACTGACGAGCCTTAATAACATACCGAGACCAAACAATTTGCTTATCCCCCCCCCGGCGCTTTTTAGGTAACCCTTTAGTCCTCTGCCCCCCCCCTATACAAAATCCTGGCTACGTCCATGCCAGACGATACCTTGGTCAATTACCAATAAAGGTAGGTAATACAAATTTCAGTATTTTAAACCTGTAATTAACTCGTAACCCGAAACAGGGGCGAAATTTAAATATTTTAATCACTAATTAAGCTGTAATACTTCAGTTGCTTTCACTGACGCATTTATAAATAAATATTGGAATGATGTCATTCAAGAGAGAGTAAGAAATGAACTGGAGTTCGGAAGGTATCACGCAGAGAATGGAATGAACATGATCCAGTACTTAGAGCGTAAACTATTAAAAAACCGCCAATTAATTCCACCAATACCAGATATATATTTAATTAGGAAAATCTCTAAACATTATCCACATGAAATACAAGTTGCAATAATTACTCATGGTGTAGTTACAATCGATGAATTCGAGCAAGTATTACTAGAATTTATGAGTTTGAGAATTGACACGAGGGAAGCGAACCGAGTGTATTGTGAAGGCAGGCGAGAGCGTAAGCCGTGGACGAGGGGTGAAGAGGAGAGAGCGAGCAGCTGAACAAGGGTGTGCTAACGAAAGTGAAAATTAGGTCAGCTATGCCGCACTACCCCAAACGGCAAAACAGGTTTAAGAATGGAAACGACTCTATTCAGTCGACTAGCAGTGCAAACGGTAACAAAATTAATATCGCTATGCCAAAAAACTAGATAAGTTATGTAAATATGAAATAGACTTAAGTACTATTAATAAATATATTAACACTACCTTTCTAGATTTAAGAGATGATTTAATGGTCAATGGTGATGTCAACGTAATATGTCGAGTTAATAAATGTCCGGAAGTAAGAATCACGTTGAATGGAGTGCCTACATATGCGTTGGTAGACACTGGGAGCCAGGTAAACGCCATCTCGGAACAGTGGTTTAAAATCAATAAAAGGGAGTTGGGGGAATTTAGAAATGTTAAAATTGTCAAATACCGTAATTAAGGGTGCGACCGGCAATAAGTCAAAAAGGGTCACACAACAAATCTTGTTAACTGTCCAGATCGAAAGTTTAAAAGTCGATAGTGTCTTTATAGTTGTACCAGAATTAATAAAAGACTGTATCTTAGGCGTGGGATTATTGGAAGAAAATGGGTGTGTGATCGACCTGAACAACAAACGATTAATGATTCAGGGAGATCAAAACCAGGAAGGAACTACAGCAGATACTACGAGTAGAACTCTCATCTGCCAATGAAGATATCAAAGAATTGATTGAACAGAAGGTGCAAGCTATCAGAGAGATAACCGATGCTGAACGGGGCGAGCTACAACATATTTTAATGGAAAATAAAATGGTATTCCGAGATACACCAGGTAGAATTAACTCATATCAGCATAGATTCAAAGTTACCGATCGGACACCATACTGCCAGAGAGGATGGCCGATTCCGATGAGATACAAGGAGGCAGTGAAGGCAGAAATCCAGAAGATGGAGGCGCATGGTATCATTGAAAGGGCCCAGAGTCCATGTCAACCCTATGGTCACTGTCATAAAGAAAGACCAGACAGTTAGATTATGTTTGGACGCCCGTAAATTAAATTCAGTAACAATTCCGGACCATGAGGGAGTCATTCCAATTAATGAGATACTGGCAAAATGTGGGAACATTAAAATCATGTCCACAATTGACCTCCGTATTTTGGCATTTTGGCAAATCCCATTGCATCAGGAATGTAGAGATTTTACTGGGTTCTTGTACGAGGGCAAATGCTATCGGTACACGGTGATGCCATTCGGATTGAAGACTAGTCTAGCAAGTTTAACGCATGGTTTGGACCGGGTGTTATCGGAAGTGAAGGCATTTACTATCTTATATGTAGATGACTGCCTATGTATCTCGGATAGCATGGAAGAGCACCTACGACACCTAAAATTGTCATTACGTGATATAAAACAAGCCAATTTAACTGTCAACTTTAACAAATCACAACTATTTCATAAAGAGATTGATTATTTGGGATATCGCTTAATAACAGAGGGTATTACCGCCGCACCGGATAAGATTAGAGCCATTCAGGAGTTTCGGAAGCCAAAGAATCAAAAACAACTCAAAGGGTTTCTGGGCTTAACCAACTTTTATAACAGATTCACAAATAAATATGCCGAGGCTACGCAACCGTTACTAAACCTATTAAAAAAGGATACCACGTTTAAATGGACAAAGGAAATGGATCAGCATTTTGAGAAGTTCAAGGAATTATTTATCGAAGCAGTGGTTCTGAAGAGTCAGTACACTAAAGTACTGTAAGTGTGACATCCTGTTGCTGAGAACTAATATGTGATAAATATTAATATTGTCATTGAGTAATTTAGCTTGATAAACCCTTACTTTATACATGCTCGTAGGCCAAGTAGTATGAAAAGTTGTAACGTGAAATAGTAGTAAGGCCTATTAAAAGTGTATTACAGCCTACATCAATGTTTGATAATAATGGTAATATGAGGGATTCAAAGACTAAATCAACTCTGAAAAACATGATTCAAGTGCAACATTCAAACAGAACACATTCATCAAACCAGTTACCAGCAGTTCTGCTAATTGATGGTTGTGCTGTACTGTGGACAGTGCATTATCCTTCATCAGGCACTGTGAATGACTTTGTCAACTGCTCCGTAACTTATATTGTTCATGAATTAAGAAAGAACGATGTTCACTTAATATTTGATTGATACCAAGACTTCAGTATCAAAAGTGTTACAAGGACATCTAGAGCTAGTAAACAAGTGAGTCGTAAACATAAACTGACTCTGAACACACCCCTTCTATCTCAGAAAGTTTTATTAACTGTTACATTTAACAAGATACAACTAATCACACTCATTTGTGAAAAGTTCATAACAGACGGTGGCAAACATGCTGCAACATATGAACACCAACTCATCATTACCGGATCGGACTCAGTGCCAGTTGAAATATACAAGGGGATTACCATATTTAGAACAGATCTACAAACAACGCACAAAGAAGCTGATATGATTATTCCATGTCAAATGGTGTCTTGTGTTGGTGAAGGTTATAAACTTTTAACAATTAGAAGTGATGACACTGATGTCTTTATTCTGCTTATTCACTATTACAAACATTGTGCACTTACTTGTAACGTGTTAATGGAAGGAACTGGCTCCCAGCATCAAGTTATTGATATTGGAATGACAGTTCAGAAGCATTGTTAAATAATTAAGTAATTGATATTGGAATGACAGTTCAGAAGCATTGTGAAATAATTAAGTATCTTTTGGCGGTCCACGCTTTATCAGGATGTGATACAGTATCCCATCTTTATGGTATAAGAAAACCAACCATTGTGAGAGTTCTTCAAAAAGGATTAAAGTTATCAAAATTAGGGCAAATGGGAGCTGACATGCATAATAGATGAATCTACTGCATTTATAGCATCATGCTATGGGTCTTCTATCACTGGAAGTATGTCAGATATAAGATACAGAATGTGGCTTAAAAAAATGGGAACTGAAAAGAAGAACAAGACCGTGGAACTGTGTGCCTTACCGCCTACTACCGAGGCATTTGCCTAACATGTGAAACGGGCACATTTCCAAGTGTGTATTTGGAAATCTGCGCTTGAGGAAAATCCACCACAACAACTGGCAAAAGAATTCGGCTGGATAGAAGACGTCAATAAAAGCCTGATTCCTGTAACTGTACCAAGCGGAGTTAATCTGGCCCCACCAGAGATACTTCAAATGGTACGCTGTGGTTGTGCAAAAAAAGATCCTTGCTCTAATGGAAGGTGCAGCTGTTTCTTTTCCAAATTAAAATGTACAGCATTTTGTAATTGCTACGGCGAAGAAACTTGCTGTAATCCGTGGACAAAGTTCGTACCAACTGAACCTGCTGACGCTGTTGATGATTTTAAGTGATGAAGAGAATAATAATTAGTTCATGCTTTTGAATGGTTTTGTGTTTTTGGTCTTGATAACCATTGTTTACTTTAATTACTTTGTAATAAATACAACTTTAAAAATATGTAATTTTCAATTCACCAACCACGTCCTATTATCTTTTATTACATAAATGTATATTTTATCACCAAGATAATCCGTTATTAGTATTCCCTGACCCTGAAAACATAGTATTTGACACCAAAATGATTATCCTGTCTGTTCTATACGCGAAGATATGGCCGATGTATGATTTTTAAGCCATCTCGGCTCCCATCTTGAATATTTAAATTAGCTCAAGGGTGACAAAGTGGCACCCTGCAGATTTTCAATCCGTATGCCTTGAAGAAACAGAAATTACTAAAAAACATTGGGCGGACCTTACTTTCAGGTTTTTTGACCTACTACCAGACTATAACTAAAACCAATAACAGGAGAAAATACAAGTTTGAAAAATTTAGTAGTGGATCAGTTTAAGCTTCGTTAATGGTAATATAGTTGTAAAAAAAACAGATTTTTTTCAAAACAACCTACAAATAGGACCTATAAACATGACTTTCCGAAATCAGGCACTGTTATTTTTGTTTTTACAACTTAACAACTTCTACAAGATCATACTACGGCTTTCAGGAATTTGTGTAAGCATGGTGTAAACACAGTACAGGTACAACAGCCTGACAAGTCCATCATATGCTACTGTACTGTGGAGTTATTTTTGTTCATGTAACAAAATTATTATTACAGTCCGAGTAACTGATGAAGCAGTTAAACAGTTTAACTGATGAGTTAACTCAGCAGTTAACTAATGAGTTCTTTGTTAAACAGTTTAAAATCAATTAATATAAAACATATAATATTCTGGGCCAATGAAGCATTGGATATGGTGAAAAAAATCTACACTCATGAAATCATGGAACAAAATTAATGATGTAAAGAAATTGCTGGTGAAGACACTTCTGGTAATGCATGGAATTAGTTCATCAGACTAATGGTTGTGAAGTCATGATTGAAACTGAGATTTCCGTGTGGATTAGCAGTGACATTGAACGCAACCTCACTGACTGACTGAAATAGCAGCCAATAGTTGAGAAAAAACAAACTACTAATGACAAATATTCTGAAAAAAACCTGTATAAAGTTAAACAATACAATATTATATATTATAGTGTAATTTATTTAAAATATCATAATATTTTCTCTCATATCCAGAATTTTCCAATATCCATAATGCGTACCGCCCACATTATTCCTGTTATGGGAGGTTCTACTGTAAATACAAATTGTTCCACCATTAAAGCTTGAGTTTCCAAACATCATTTACAATACTGGCAAAGCACAGTAATTACTGATATACTCTATGTGCACATGCACGCACACATTATGATTTTTGCTTGAATATATAAACATTTTCAAATTAAGTATTTATTTGATTTTCTTAGTAATACGCTATGCATATGTCATTTGACTCTTAAGAGTTTCTAATATAATATTCTGACAGCTGATTTTTTTATGTATCTGAATCAGAATGTTATGTCCCTTCGATTTCACACATTTTACTTTATTTTTCACAAAATACACTGATACATGCTTGAGCAGCTGTAGTTCCACATCTTACTGCTACCTGTTGCATCCTATTCAATCTGTTCTCTTTATACAATTAACTGCTATCAAAATATTAATCACATAATCTATCCATAACAGTATTTTGGTTTTGTTGATGCTTACTTTTTGGCTGTTTAAATTCAATTTGTGCATATTTAAAAAAAAATTAGTTACTAAAATACAGGTTTTTATCATTCTGAAACTAAACAACCATAATTACTTAGGTGAAACGTTTATCTACAGTGAGTTAATAATGTAGGTTACTGTAAACAATTGTTTATGCAAGATTTTTCTCTAATGTATATCAATTACTTTTTTAGTTTTTCTGTTATAATAGACAAAAAACCAGTATGATTACATGTAAAAAATTGGGCAATTGTAGGTCAAAATTCGATAAGTTTAATAACCCACTAAAGAGTTAATCAATTTGTGTTCAACATCATCAGAACTGTTACAAAATAACAACTCTGACAATGCTGAATAGATACTGATTCAACAAAATATACATATTAATATAATTAAGAAATAAAATAACTACCTGTATTCTCAAATTTTCTAAATTAAATAAAATTGTGAAATTGTGACTATGCATGTGTGTGTGCGTGAGAGAGAGAGAGAGAGAGAGAGAGAGAGAGAGAGAGAGAGAGAGAGAGAGAGAGTATATATGGTTGTTTCTTCTCTTAACATATTAATTCATTAATACTATTTAAAAGTACAGTACAGTCAAAAGGTATAAGCTTTCATCAGACATGTTTATTATCAACCTTGTCATTGATGGATTAACATGGATGCCAATGAGAATAGACCATAATACTCAAAACATGTTTCATGTAAGTCAACATGTCTTGAAAGCACTTTTAAATAATAGTAACACAGAGGGACACACACACACACACACGTGGTATTTATACAACTATATATGCAATAGAAACTCACATATCTATTGATTTATTCTTTAAATAGTAGTCTACATATATAACAGTTTCACTTATACAACCATTATAGAACAATCTGAATATTATTTTTTAGTCAGGATATGGCATACAAAAAGTTATTCATGTATTTTGGTACACACATGAATACTGTGTTTCAACTGGATTGTACAGACTTTATTTAGTTATAAATAACCAAACATTATTAGTGATTAGTGATATTAATAGTAATACAAGACATTCCGAGAACAGTAAGTAGGTATGAAGATTAATAATACAAAGAATACACATACAATCATACTGGTATTCATATTCACCTGTTACCTCATCACTGAATACGGTATCCAAGTCACTGAAAATTGTATCTAATCTCCAAAAGTACTCATTTATCTACTCATATCATATTCTCTTATTTAGTGACCATACTTACAACACACGTAACTTGGCTTGCTTTCTCCCCACCACGGAAACAGAAGTGGGTGCTCGGTATGATTTTTATTTATTTTGATTTATTTATGATTTTTTGTTTAGTATACACCTTACAAAACTGAATAACATATAAGGGCATTAGTGATACAGGGTGTTCATTTTAACAGACAGCCAAACCTAGTTAGCAAGGCACCATATTTATTTATTGTATTTCTTTACTGTTACTGCATAAGTACATATTTAAACTAATAAGGATATTTAAACACTATGTGCATTTTTCAATAAATATTGAAAACTGCTGTAATTTTCACTACTGTACATCTTTTCATATACGGTACCTAGCACCTTTTCTAAGCATCCCTCTTTTGAATTCCTGCCATCGATTGAGTTTGCTTATTGAAAAAGTTTCTGAATAGTCTGAGGATTACTGTGAAACACAAACCTATTACATAGTCTGGTTATAAGACCATTTTAATAAGTTTTCAGTCAAAAAATTTCTTCAGAGATCTACTGCTAAATGTATGATATATGCCCCCGTCTTTCGAAAACAATGTATACCTTTCATTAAAAAATATGGACAATCTGATGTCATTAAACAATACACAATACATAAATGTCTTTAGAATGCAGTGTTATTGAAAAGGGCACTTAATCAGAATGCATATCTGAGTTTGTTGTGTACATCAGTGCAGATGGTATCTTACTGCTAACTCAAGTTAGGTGGACAAGTTAGACTACTGGCACAAGTTTGGACTGACTTGACTATAAGCTGAATCCTGTGATAATGTCAACCTAGCCACACCCATTCCTTCAAAGTAAAAAAACACTACAAAATCCAATTAAAATTACTGATGTTTATAATATACATGTTTCTAACATCTGGTGCACCTGATACAAATAAAAACAAATTATAAGAAAGGGGACCATGGAGACTAAAGACTGGAAATATCATCACTAACATAAGACACTGGTAGGAGATCAGTAAGTCTGTACATGTGCAGACAACAAAGCCAAGGTAACTGGCAAAATTCACTATGCAGGTACAGGACCAAAAGAAGATGAATGAATTGTAACTATTCAACATAAGTCAATTTATTACTGATCGCAAACTGGTTTAACACAACTATATTTTAATATGTTCAACAGCAACCCCATTACAATATAGGCTATGTAACTTTAGATAATTTGTATCTACATTAAAAGACTTAACAATCAATATCTTACCACCATTAATAAACATCAACAATTATGGTTGAGCAGAACCTTTCACGGCTTTATATTTATAGAAATAAACATTCAATTACAATCAAGTATGAAAATATACTACATACATTTACAAATACACTACAATAGATCCACCCATGTAAGAAAGACTAAATATAGAAATTAAGTACCCATTTATGTAACATGTACCTAATGAGATATTCATAATCTATATTACACAAAATTATATGTACATAAAATACAACTATTACTCTTGTAGTTATATTTTTGCACTACAAAACCAGCATATTTTATTACACAAAAAATAGTTCAGTCTATACCTCAGTCAGTACACTGTAAGTCATCAAAACCTGTACATGTTAATCCACAAACAACACTCGCTAACACACTATACAAATTTTATTTATTCAATCCTAGATTATAATATTTATTACAAAAACCCAAATAATTATAGTATACAAAAATTATAACAAACATTTGTGCAGACAAAAAAAACACACACACACACTTGAATACTAACTAAAATGTGACCACAGTCTTGATTACAAATAAATATAAATAACCCATAATTTACTTGCAAACTATGCATATATTCTCCTCGCATCTCAAAATTACAAAGAAAAGATGTATATAACACAAAGAAATAAATGAAGCCTGAGAAGAATGCAGAAAATTATGGAGAGGGTGTGTAATGAACAATTTATTTGAACATGAGGACATGTGAGAAAAGAAGATTTAAGAATCATTATCACAAGGAAATACGGATGGTTGGGGCCCTTAACCATATCATTGATGATAAAGGAAGAGGGTGATGGAATCAACAGAATGACCTGAATTCAGAATATGATTACCTACCAATCTTCAGACTGAAACTTAGGAAGTCAGGTCTTAGTGTCATGACATACCAGTATTTAATTTACATACATTACAGTATGTACGGTATTACTGTACCATTACAGTTATGACGGCAAGACACATTTTGGGAACTACCACTTGTGTTTCCGGTCTGATACAAGATTTTATGTCAACTCACAGTTACATTAACAGTAATAAGTGCATTAACAGTTACATTTTATATGTAATAAATAATTGAATTTGTTCAACATGTTACTCTGACTATTCCTTTGGTTTTTAACACATTTAATGCGGAGTCCTCCACTAGTGGGGAATAACATACAAAACTTTCTACTAGTCTGAGTGAATTCCGAGTCCAAGTGGCCCTGGCGGTATGCTGTATTGTTGGCTGTGTCTTTTCTACTGTGTGCATATATGGTTTTGGGATCAATAATTTTCAGTGATTTGTCAACAATAATTTTTCACTATTTCTGGAATATCATACTTTAAGGCCTTGCAGCAAATGTGTTAATTTCATGAAATTGATAAATGTAATTATGCAACTATAAATTTAAGTAACAACAATGTTAATTATTATTATTTTTATAATAACAAATTCTGATGTATAAAGAGTGTTTTATAAGTCCGTGCAAAGCAAAGAGGTGGTGCTCGTAGTACACAGCTGATGCCATTATTTTCCCGCTTCCTGCATCTAGTCAGATACATTCATAATTATATTGTTGACAGTTATTTGATTTGATCATGTATTATGATTTGTGAAAAATGGATGAAAGAGAATTTCATACGGTGATGAAACATTACTTTCTCAAAGGCAAAACCGCACAGGAAATTAAATCTAATCTGGATAAATATCACTATGACTCAGTTCCATCGACTGCAACAATTTACAAGTGGTTTGGTCATTTTCACAGTGGTCACATGAGCACTAGCAATGCTGAACTTACAAATGTGATGGAAGATAGAAGATTGAAAGTGTGGAAATTACCAAGACAATAGGCATCTCAATTGAACAGATGTACCATATTTTACACAAATATTTATATGCAAAAATGACCAGAAGATCAATGCTTATGATAATGAATCATAAGATCATTAGCCACAATCGATAATGAATGAAAAAACATTTCTAAGCACGATTTGGAACTTTTTCAACTTAGTTGAGAGGAATTTTTGCACCGTTTAATAACAGTTGATAAACTATTGATAATAACAGTTTAATAGCAGTTGATAAGTTGGATATATCACTACCAGTGGCGTATTTATGGGGGGGGGGGGACTGGATCCTCCCAGAGGGTCGAAAAAGTTGAAGAATTTGTTAATTTCTTAATTTTTTTTTTAATCTCTTTATTTTTAGGCTGTTTTATTTTATTTTTCAGCTGTGTATGCTAATATAGAAGTAATTCTTTTTACTTCCATGTTCTATAAGGAAATGGAAGTATGGTCATGGCAAAAAAAATCATGTTCGAGATAACGGTAGATTCTGATTGTACTACCATCAAAACATGAAATAGTCATTTTTCAAAAAGTGTATGTGTGTGTGTCTGTCTACTGTAGATTTTTTTCTATGGCAAATGATAAGAGCCGCAAATTCAAACAGAATCAAATAATTTTTTGCACACAGCCCTGAATTGTAGAGTACTCAAGACCTATTGTTTTTAGTGAAGATCGGTTAAAGGAAAGGGGTAGTTTACCTGCAACGTTTTATGTTTTAACAAGGGTAATTTTTTTCTATGACGCACGATAACTGCCGTAAATTCAAACAGAATCAAATAATTTTTTTCATACCTACCTGAATTATAGAGAACTCAAGGCCTTTTGATTTTGGTGAAGATCGGTTAAGGGAAGGGTGTAGTTTACTTGCAACATTTTGTTTTAGCAAGGGTAATTTTTCTTATGACGAATGATAACTGCCGCACATTCAAACAGAATCAAATATTTTTTTGCATACGTTCCTGAATTGTTAAGTACTCAAGGTCTGTTAATTTTGGTGAAGATCAGTTAAGGGAAAGGGGTAGTTTACCAGCAACACTTTGTTTTAACAACGGTAATTTTTTCTACGACGAATGATAACTGACGCACATTCAAACAGAATCAAATATTCTTTTGTGCATGTTCCTGAATTGTAGAAAACTCAAGGCCTATTGATTTTGGTGAAGATCGGTTACAGGGAAAGGGTAGTTTACCTGGAACATGTTACATTTTAGCAAGAGTAAAGTACTTAATTTTGATAAATAAAGTATCCTGATAAGAAGATCATAATAATCCACTGTAGAAACGTAGATGAAATATCTATAAATGAAGAGGCTAGTTGAACGGGGTGGGGGTAATTTTCTATAAATGAAAATGATAGTTGAAGGGGGTGGGGATAATTTTTATTTATATGTCATGTGTACTACGTTATCGGCAACAAAGAAGTAGTTTGTTGTTAAAATTCCTTCCTGGCCTGTTTGGGCTTGATCCAATGTTTTCTACAAAACCAGAGGTTTCGGCAGTGCTATTGACTGCCATCATCAGTGAAAATTGAGTGCACTATCGTGAGGTGGTATACATTAGTGATCACAGTACTGTGGTTAAGGCTGAAGAAAGAAGTAGTTTCTATGGGAATAGTTCATTTCGAAAAGTATTTTAAATATAAATCTTAGAACATGGAAGTCATGTATGGTTCACCATACTGATATTTAAATATTGCTATGCCAATTATATAACACTCTCGAAAAGTTTACAGGTGCATCCACCTTAAAAAGTTCTACACATTTCTCGACTAGCCCAGCATGCAGCATCTGTGTCAAGGCCGTCCACTCAAGTAGCTTCAAGACTGTTCGAGCACTTTTAATTACACAAATTATGTTGCCATGCCACCATATAAATATATTCTGGAACATCTGCAGGCCTATATAAACAACAGCGGCCGGCTTAGAAGTTAGTTCACATGGCGAGATTGTGGTGTGGTTCAAGTGCTTAGTGGAAAGTGAGTATTGTGTTATAATTAGTAGATGACATTATTATCGCATGTGGACAATTTTAACTTGAATTACTGTATGAGAGTACCTTGTTAATTACAAATTGTTATTTGTGACTTCATTGGCGTCTGTATTTTGTTTCCACTGTATCTTACAATGATACATGAGACTGTCGTAATGGTGGTTCAGAAGTGCGATGGAACTTTAACAGTGGACACTTTGTACAAGAGTAGTATAGTTTGTAATTAATCTGCAAACATGGATACCAGTTAGATCAGTGATGGGCAAAGTACTGCCCGCGGGCCTGATCCGGCCCCCAGACTGGTGTAATCCGGCCCGTGACAGAGTTCTGAATGACAACTTACCTACACACATTATTTACCATGTTCCCAAGAGAGAACAGTGTTCAGCTTTGTCAACCAAAAACAAAAATGCATTTTATCGTATCACATTGTATTTTTTTCTGTGTCTGTATTATGAACACAAAAATGGTAACGGAATGGCGTCAGAGCATTCACAACAGTAGTACGAGAGCAAGACAGACACTTCACAAGTGTAGTTATCGTCACCACTCCAGCCGCCACCTACCCCTCGCCCATCCTATCGGCACATCACGCCACAGTGGATGAGTAATACTCTGAGTCAGTGGCTTGTTACACAGCCTTTCTCAGTTCAATATCGCGTATTCTTATAAGTTGTTGTTTGCTTTTTTGTAGTGAGTATTTGTGAGACATTTCTGATTTGCCATAATGGCAACTAAAAAACGTAAAGTTGATTCAGAATGCCGTGTTTTTAAAGATGAGTGGAGTTGGAAATACTTTTAAGGATAAACCGTTGTGCCTTATTTGCAACGAAACCGTGGCCGTTTACAAAGAATTTAACATTTCCCGGCATTTTGCATCTAAGCATAACACTGCTCGTTATGAAGCCATGACCGAAGATGAAAGGAAACAAAAAACAGAAGATTTACGTAAGAAGCTCTCAGGTCAGCAAAATATTTTTAAAAAACAAAACAGTTCTCAAAAAGATGCTACACATGCTAGTTTCATGTTGTATCATACAATATTGCTAAAAGTAACAAAGCTCTTTCTGATGAGGAGTTTATGAAACAATGCATGCTCCAAGTTTGTGATATTTTATGTCCTGACAAAACAAAGGATTTTGAGACTGTCAGTTTGTCTCGAAAAACAGTTACTTCTAGAATCAAGACAATAGATAAACACCTATTATCACAGCTAGAATCAAGAATTACTCAGTTTAAATTCTGTTCTGTTACTATGGATGAGAGTACTGACATAAATGATACTGCTCAGTTACTAATATTTGTAAGAGGAATTGATGATAACTTCTGTATTACTGAAGAACTAACATGCATGCGATCATTAAAGGGGACGTCAAAAGGATCAGACATTTTTCATGAATTTCAAGAATTTTAAAAGTACCCATAACCAGTATATGCAATACTACGACTGTTGGGGCACCAAATATGATGGGGAAAAATCTGGTATTGTTGGTATATTTAACCAAACATATCCTGAGAACAAAGTTGTATTTCTACAGTGTGTCATACATCAAGACACTCTGTGTAAATCTGCCCTAGACATGAAACACGTGCTTGATGTCATTATTAAAGTCGTAAATAATATTCGATCTCGAGCGCTTACTCACAGACAATTTCGAGAGTTTCTTGACTCAATGCAGTCTGAATACACTGATGTACTCTACTACACCAAAGTAAGGTGGCTTAGTGCAGGACGTGTTTTCGAGCGAGTTTGGGAGCTGAAAGAGGAAATTATTTCATTCATGCGTGAAAAACAGATGTTTGAAGGCTGTGAAATTTTGGAAAATACTGCATGGCTTTCGGACTTTGCTTTTTTCACAGATCTTCTGTGTCATATGAACAAGTTGAATGTTAAGCTGCAAGGAAGAAATCAATTTATTTACGATATCTGGGGTCATCTCAAAGGGTTTAAAATGCAACTAGTTCTATTTGAAAAAGAGCTAGCTAAAAGAGACTTGTCCCACTTCCCAAGGCTAAAAACAATAGTCCCAGTGGTGGAAGACAAACTTGTAAGCTACGAGGAAAGCGTGAGAAGACTCCATGATGAATTCGAATGCACGTTTCAAGACTTTAAAAATATTGAACAAGACTTAAATATTTTCAGTATGCCATTTAATTTGGACTGTGAAACAGAACAGAATTTCAGCTTGAACTAATTGAGTTACAGTGTAACACTGAGTTGAAGCAGTTGTTTCTTAACATCCCAAAAGTGGAGTTTTACAAGTCGCTATCGAAATCAAGTTTCCCAAATTTGAGATCTCATGCCCAGAAGGTAACTGCTATGTTTGCATCATCCTACGTCTGTGAACAAGTGTTTTCTACCATGAATCTTCGAAAAAGTAGTGTCAGAAACAGTTTGACAGATGACCACTTAGCTTCACTTCTGAGAGTCAGCTCATCCCAGTTACAACCAAATTTTGAGACACTTTTAGAAACAGTCACAGTTCCATTCATCGCATACTCCTTCATGCTCTTTCAATCATTAATTGAGTTTTGTAACAATATGTCAAGATTCAATAAGAAATTTATAAAAAAGTAGTTTTTCTATGTATTTCTTTTTAATAAATTTTGTTGGCCCGCCTAGATAGTTTTCTTTTTCCTCTGGCCCTCTCCTACAAACGTTTGCCCATCACTGAGTTATATGATGGAAGCTTTCCAAGTGCTGCTACTGCAAACACGAGAGCAAAAAAATTTGAACAGAGACAGTAGGCAGAAGAAGCAGAAAGACGACAAAAAGAAGAACGCTGTTAATAAATAATTATTTTATTATACTTTATTATTTTATGTAATCTACTTTGAATGCAGTTTAAATCATTATGTTTATTACTTGAGTGTGTCGCCATCTATGTCGGTCGCATTGAGTTATGTATCCTAGATACCTACGTTTTATTTACATTACATGTGTGGTTGTCATGAGTATTGTTTAATGTAAAAATAAATATCAATTCATTTAATTAGATCATTGTGTTTTATCAGTAATTGCTTCCTGGTAAATATAACAACAGGTTATGGGCCCAGAGAAGTAATAAAACACATTGTTGAATTGAATTGTGGACAGTAAAAATACGCAAGAACCCTTTTTTTTGTTGCACATGTCAGTAAGAATTGAGTGCACAAAGTCAGTTGTAGAGAAGAAACTACATTAAACAATAGAAATGGATTTAGTCAGATCAAATTTAGAAATGTTGAAAGATGATTTGCAAGGAGGTTCCAACTATGATTCATGGATATTCAAACTTAACCTAACCTTAAAATCAAAAGGTATTTATCAAATCGCAACGGGAGTTAAAATTAAGCCTGAAGGAGATGAATCAAGTGCAGCTGTAAAAGAATGGATTGAAAAGGATTTAGAAGTACAAATATTAATTGGATTGAATGTTGACAGTAATATAGAGAAGAAAATTGCAAGGTGCCAGTCCGCAAATGCTATGTTAGAAAAGTTGGAAACCTTATATGGAAAAAAATCAAACGTTTCAGTTGAAGGCCTGCAAAGATTATTTTTTAATTATAAGTATGATGAGCACAAATCAGTAATAGAAAATTGCATGACAATTCAACAATATGCTGATGAATTGTCTGCACTAGGTGAAAGCATTAAAGAAAACTGGATTATGCAAAGGATATTAGGTATACTTCCAACAAGACTGCATCATTTTAGAACATCTTGGGATAATGTTATTTCCACAGACAAAACATTGAACAACATGTTTGATCGTTTGAAACTTGAAGAAGACGGGAAAAAAGAAAGTGAACAGGCCAATAATGAGTGTCAGAATGCTTTCATATCAAAGGGACAGAACAATAATAAAACAAAACAAGTGAACGTAAAGGAATGCTTTAAATGTGGACAAAAAGGGCACATAAAGAAGTACTGCAAGAATAAACCTAGTAAAAGTTACATTGAATATTGTAAGAAAAATTATCCGTGTAATAAGTGCAACGAAAAAGGTCACTTTGCCAAAAATTGTACCAAAAATATAGATAGTAAGTCAGAAAAATTAGACAAATCTACGTCAAAAAGTAAACTGATGATTAATGTTGGATTGTCTGTTACTAATATACAATATATATCAATTAAGAATGACTATCAAGATCTATGGTACCAAGATTGTGGTGCCACTCAGCACACGACTTTAAGGAATGACTGGTTGAAAAATTATACTGTTTTACAAGAACCAGAAAAAGTCATGATTGGAGATTCAACACTTATAGAAGGTGTTGGTGTCGGAGACATAGATTTGTTAGCTTATAATGGTCAAGATTGGTGTAACATAACACTGAAAAATGTTTTGTATACACCAAAGATACCCTTCAACTTATTTTCCGTCACTAGTGCCTTGGACAAGGTTATCATCAGGAAGCAGACACAAATTGCTCGTATTTTTTTGATTCAGACAGTGGTGAATTAACAGCCATGGCAAACAGAGATGGAAGATTGTTTAGAATGATGTTTCGCTATGAAAACTTAGAAAAGTGTATTGTTGCTATATCAATTAAAAAGTGGCATGAAAAATTAGCACATCAGAATATTAGTTATGTAAGAGACATTTTGAAGAAAAATAATATAAAGTATGTAGACGATTGGGATGACTATGTGTGTGAAGGATGTGTTTATGGCAAACACCACCGTCTCCCACATCCAAGAAATTTTGAAGTGGCAAAAGAGGTACTTGGAGCCTCCAGGTGGTCTAGTGGCTAACGCGGGCGATTGATGCGCTCGTGGTCCCGGGTTCAATTCCCGGCGGAGGTTCCGTACGGCGTGCACTCAGCGTCGTGAGGCAAACTGAGTAGGCGCTGAGATAACAGTGCCGCCTCCTGGCTGTGAATACCGCAACTAGCGGCTGGTGGCGCGTAGTACTAGCCATACACCGTCACACTAACACAAAAAGCCGCGCGGTACGCCTTGGTCCTTAACGGACTGTTGAGCGGAGGTTTATTTATTTAAAAGAGGTACTTGATGTAATTCATGTAGACCTGTGCGAAATGAATATAAATTCTTTTGGAGGAGCAAAATATTTTTTATGCCCAAAGATGATTTCTCTCATTTTCGCACTGTCTATTTCTTAAAAACTAAAAATGAAACTTTTGAGAAATTGAAAATCTTCATGACTTTAGTTGAGAATCAGTTTAGAAAGAAAATAAAAGTTTTAAAGTCTGATACTGGAAAGAAATTAAAAATGGAGACACTAAGAAGTTTTGTGAAGAACTTGGAGTTTTCCACATTAAGTCGAACCCATACACTGCACCACAAAATGGTCGAATTGAGAGAGATGAGAACCATTGTAGAATCTGCTAGATCAGCTATACATGCAAGAAATCTAAATGAAAACTTATGGGCAGAAGCAATTAGTTATGCTACATTTACACTGAATCAGATTGGAACAAGTTCTGTGAAAGGTAAAAGTCCTGTGGATTTATGGTTTGGACACAGAATTGATGTAAATAAGCTTAGAATCTTTGGATGTGATTGTTATGTTTTCATTCAGGATTTTAAGAGAGCCAAAACACAGAAGAAATCAGAAAAAGGAATTTTCTTAGGATACAATTTAGATTCAAGTAGTTACCGAGTTTACTTAAGAGACAAAAATGAAGTTGTAACATCAGGAGATGTGATATTTGATGAAAAAGTAAACAGTAAGTCTAGTTGTACAGAAATTGAAGCTACCTTGTCAAATGAAGAAAAGGAATACATAGTGTCAAGTGAAGAAGAAAAATCTGATAGTGAAAGTGTTTATGAAAGCTCTGCGTCTGACAATAATATCCAAAATGAATGTCAAGAAAATCATTGTGTAGTGTTTGGAACGAGATCAAACTGTTTGTATTCAACCAGAGAAAAGAAGTCTTCGAAACAGGGCTACTTTAAGGATGCCAGCAAGGATGGTAGATTATGTAGTTGAAGACAACAGAAACAAAAATGTAAATATGGCCATGATAGGTGAGATAGAAGGTATTTCCATTTTACAAGCACTACAGGATGAAAACTGGAAGAAAGCAATGTTAGAAGAGTATGAATCTTTGATGAAGATGAGAACTTGGAAACTAGTAAGTCTACCAAAAGAAGAAAAAGCTTTGACTTGTCGGTGGGTTTTATGCCAAAAACAAGATGGGCGATAAAAAGCCAGGCTAGTTGCAAGAGGGTTTGAACAAGAACAAGGAATCCATTATACTGAGACCTTCAGTCCTGTTGCCAAACATGCATCCTTTCGACTGATACTTAGCATTTCAGCCTCCGATGGAATGCATCTGATGGCTTTTGTTGCTACATCAACTGCAGAGGCAGAATTTCGAGCTGCTGTTTCATCGCTTGATGAAATTTGCTGGATAGAGACTTGGTATCGAACTTAGATATTTCAAGGATATTCCTACAAGACTCTGTGTAGATAATCAATCTGCAATTTTAATGTTACAAACTACTACAGAAGGCAAAATAACAAAAGGGAAGAAGCACATTGACATTCCTAAAAAATTTATACAGCAACACATTGGAAATACTGTTTTTTTGGACAAAGTAAGCAGCGTTGACCAGTTGGCAGATGTCTTGACAAAACCATTGTCAAAGAAAGTATTTGAACGACTTAGAAATAAAATTATTATGGAGGAGTGTTAATAAATAATTATTTTATTATACTTTATTATTTTATGTAATCTACTTTGAATGCAGTTTAAATCACTATGTTTATTACTTGAGTGTGTCGCCATCTATGTCGGTCGCATTGAGTTATGTATCCTAGATACCTACGTTTTATTTACATTACATGTGCGGTTGTCATGAGTGATTTATTGTATTGTTTAATGTAAAAATAAATATCAATTCATTTAAGTAGATCATTGTGTTTTATCAGTAATTGCTTCCTGGTAGATATAACAACAAACGCCAAAAGGAAAAAGAAGAGGCAAAAGAATGACAAGACAAGAAACATAAGCAGGAAGCACTGGAACGTATGCGTGAAATAGATGACATCAAAGTGTTAATACAGGAGCAAAAAGAGATGCAAGAGCATGGGTCTCCTACGTGGTGGCTTGGGTAAACTATGTGGCAATCTTAATGGCAAAGAGATAAGATTGTCTGCAGTAGAAAGCTCAATTGTAAACATAAAAGAGTAAATTAAAAGTGAAGTTGAGCAGTTAATGAAAATACAGCCATGTGTTTTGAAATAAACGGATGAAGAGACAGTGCCAATCGTAAAGGCGAAAAAAGATATAGAAAGTAAGACAATAGAGTCATTTTGCCTGCAGTCAAGGCCCTAACATCTGAAGGAAGCACTTACTGGACGATGTATCTTCTGCAACTTTAAGCTGCTGCAACGCAAATAATTGGGTGTAGAAAGACGAGGCAGCTTCACTCGTTCTTGCTTTAAAAGGGCCTGTGGCAGAGCTACTACATAAAGTCCCACCTGATAGCCAGAACACCTATGCTGAATCGACAAAAGCTCTAGAATTACGGTATGGTGATACACATTTTTGAGATGTGTACTGCAATCAGTTGAGAGCAAGGCAACATAATTCCAGGGGAAGTCTTCAAGAGTTTGAAGGAAGCATCGACAGACTGATTAGACTGGCCTATCCTGAAGCACCAGAAGGTTTTTAAATGAAGTTTATGATGCAGACATTTACTGATGGTGTCAGAGATAGTGCGGTATGGCAAGACATCAGAATACACCAGAAGCCCTGGTACATGCTTTAGAGTTTGAGGCTGCCAAGTCAGTGTCTGTTTGGGTGAATCATTAAGTCCCAAACTACAAGATCGTGACAGCATAGACAATGAAGAGGAAGAACAAGGAACACAGATCCAGCAATCGGCACCACAGTATAAAGAAAGAAAAGATGGAAGACTGAAGTGTTATAGATGTGGGAAAACTGGACACCCACAACGAAATTGTTGGTCCAGAATTCAGCAGCAGGGAAATGGGCAGTAGTCGGTACAACAGACCAACCCCGGACTCCCCCCCCAAGCCAAATTCTAGATATGCCAGTGATCACTACCAACCTGAAACCAAGGTACAGTCAAAAGGGTGAATTGCAATCAGGGAACTTGCTCCAAAAAATGAAAATCCATTCCATCAGCAGGTGAGGTAATGGCCACTTTCTTTTGGGATGATCATGGTATAATCTTAATTGACTTTCTGGAGAAGGATAAAACAATAATTGGGTAATATTATGAATCTTTGCTGGATAGTCTAACTGTGGAAATAAAGAAAAAAACTACACATTTTTAAAAAAGAGGTTATTTTTCAATAAGACAATGCACCAGCTCACTTTGCTACAATTATGACACCAAAACTGTTCGAATTATGCTAAAAAATTCTTCCAGATCTCCCCTACTCACCCAATGTAGCACCTGCAGACTATTGTTTCCAAATTTGAAGAAATGGTTTACTGGAAAGGATATTACACGAAATGATGAAGTTATTGCCAGAACACCTGCCTATTTTGAAGATTTGGATAAATCATACTATATGGATGGGATCAATAAACTTGAGCATATTCGGACTAAGTGTATAGTCTTGAAAGGAGACTATGTTGAGAAACGGAAAACATTTTGCTAAAAAATTGTGTCTTTTATTTTCGGACCGACTTATCAAACACCCTTGTAGGTAGCAAGTTTTGTGTAAATCAGAATCAAGCTATATAATGAATGTTAAAATACTGTAACAGGCTATTATATTAAAAAGTCTCAAAACAGTATAATGTCACACACACACACACACACAGTTATTATATGTTTACTACCTCAGGCCATGCTATATTACTGTATAGTTTGACCTTCATAGTATAGGAGCATTATGGATAATAGCCATAAACTGAAGTTTCTGAGAGTCTGATTCTAACACTGGGCATGTCCGTTACATATCATACATTAAGTACTTACTGTAAAGCATAGACGTGTTAATGAATGATATGGCTTAAGAGACAGCCTACAATTTTTATTTCAATCTGTCTCAATACAGTGGTGCAAAAACGCCAAACTACCCATATTTTTTTTCATCTCACTTCTACTAGATCTTTTCATGATGCTAGACATCTCGTCTACTTAAGAGAATATTAGTATACAAATGATGTGTAACTGTATATTATAATTATTTTAAGTACTTGTAACAAGCAAGCTAAATATAACAACAGGACTGGATAGTAATATGTAATGTCCTTGGCCCTGATCATTCAGCCTCTCAAAGTGAGTACCTAGGGCAACACCTGTATATTAATAATAATAATCTACATCATAAACTGTACAGATTAGACTATATTATAACCTGATCTTAGCTATATTCCAAATGTTACAATACCTGGTTACTCCATCTCTTTATTAATCACCATACTCTTTCACTTGGTTACTTTATAGCTTGCAATTATCATTGGAATCCTGTCACAACTCATTTTATCCACATATTCCTACCATTTCTCCTTGTATTTTTATACTGCATTAAGAATATGTTCTATCCTCATATCCCTTGAAAGCTGTATGGCTCACACAGGTAGACTAACATATACGAGGGCAAATCGAAAAGTAAGTTACACACCCATCTATAAAAAAAATACACATTAAAAAAAAATTTTTTTATTGAACAAATAAGTAGGAATATTTATCTATTTTTCGACATAGCCGCCAAGTTTTTCCAAACACTTTTCATATCTTGTGACCAGTTTCTTGATTCCACGTTCGTAAAAATTTTGTCCAATTTGTTTTAACCACTTTGAGACTGCTTCTTGCACTTCATCGTCTGTAGCGAAACGCTGGCCCCCCAGGTCTTGTTTAAGAGGACCAAAAAGGTGATAGTCACAGGGTGCCAGGCGGCGGGGCTGTAAGGGGGATGGCGCCACACTTCCCACTTGAATTTTTGCAGCAACTCTTTCATCACACCAGCTGAATGGGGGGGTTTGTCTTGAAGAAAAACAACTCCATCACTCAGTCTTCCAGGCCTTCGATCTTTAATCGCTTTTCGTAACTTTTTTAACGTATCACAGTACGATGCGGCATTATTGTTGTTCCTCGGGGCGTAAACTCACTGTACACAACGCCTTCGGCATCGAAAAAGACCGTTAGCATAACCTTTCGAACCGCTGGAATTGTATTGGCATTTTTTGGCTGTGGCGAATTCTTGTGTCTCCATTCATTTGATGTCCGTTTTGTCTCGGGAGTGTAATGGTGCACCCAGCTCTCATCTCCTGTGATGATTCTGCTCAAAAACTGTGGACCATCCGTCGAATAACGCTGGAGAAACGACAGCGCAGCCTCAGAACGTTGATTTTTGTGCGTGTCGCTTAACACGCGTGGCACCCAGCGCGCGCACACCTTACGATAACCCAGCTGATCATGAATAAGCACAGATGCACTACCGTAGGCGATGTTCAGTTCACTTGCAATCTCTTTAATTTTAACGCGGCGGTTGGCAAGAATGATTTCATTCACACACCCCGCGGACCGTCGGTCA
Organism: Magicicada septendecula; assembly: GCA_034769895.1. Classification (NCBI taxonomy): domain Eukaryota; kingdom Metazoa; phylum Arthropoda; class Insecta; order Hemiptera; family Cicadidae; genus Magicicada; species Magicicada septendecula. The sequence goes on along the minus strand of CM068368.1, from coordinate 410,351,783 downwards.
TGTTCGTTCTTCCATCTTCGAACATCTGGCACCATTTCGCGATCATGGGCCGAGACATCGCATTCTCACCATAAACCTCGACAATTTACCAATTAATTTCACTCCGATTATAATGTTTTGCCCACAAAAATCGGACAAAGGAGCGCACTTCAATGTTGGACGACACCTCTATACAACGCGCCATACTCACACGGTGACTACTCGCATACTAAACCAGCTACAGCGCTGCCGCTTGGGGAGTGGAGAGACAACAATATGGACAGTGTTACCACCACGGGAAATTTTTTAATCTCTTTTAGTACAGGTATGGTGTAATTTTTTTTATCTCTTTAGTATGGTGTAACTTACTTTTCGATTTACCCTCGTACATTTTGATGATACAAATGAGAAATCTGTTATTATTAATATTATTATTATACGGTTATTAGTATTATTATTATAATATTAATAATAATAATAATCCACTGTTATTGTAATTTGCATACACAACTAATCTGACAAAGATATCAACTAGGATAATACAGACATAAACTGAAGTTTCTGAGTTTGATTCTAACATTGACCATATCCCTTATATCATACATTAAGTACTGGAGTATTTATCAATTTCTATATATTCCACAAAAGTTTGCATATAAAGAAATTTTTTATAGATTTGTGTAAGAACAAGATAATAACAAATTATCTGTGCAAGCTGGATCCCAAAACTGAAGTACAATCATGTGGCCATATGTCAACGCTTACTGGACTGCTATGCTAATAAAGGTGAAGCTTTTTTGAAGATGGTATGTAGAAGCTTTTTTGGTCACTGGAGATGGTATGTGGATCCGCCACTTTGAGCCTGAAACCAAACGCCAGAGCATGAAATGGAAACACTCCAAATCTTCAGTGAAAAAGAAATATAAGAGTCAACCCTCTGCAAGAAAGGCAATGCTCACAGTATTCTGGAACTCACAAGCACCAATACTGCAACAGTACTTGAAGAAGGGCTCAACAATAAATAGTGCAAGTTACAGTGAGACACTGTCCAACAAACTAAAGCCTGCAATTCGATCAAAATGCTGAGGCCTATTGTCAGAAGGAGTGCTTTTGTTGCACGACAATGTGTGCCCACACTTGAGAAATCGTGTTTCAAGGTGTTGGAGCATCCTGCATAAAGCCCCTATCTCGCCCCGTTGGATTGCCACCTCTTTGGTCAACTCAAAGGCCGTTGATTCTCCAGGGACCAAGAAGTGAAGGAAACAGCACATATGTGGCCTGCTGCTCAGCCGAAAAACTTTTTTTTCTGAGGGTGCCATGAAACTTGTGCAACGATGGACCAGTGTATTGAAAAGCAAGCTATGTTGAAAAATGAACTGTCAGATTTGTAATGTTGTTACAACAAATTATAAAAATTGTTTGTGGATACTTATCGATTTATCCTGGTAAAAATCATTTTTCATGTTTTAAGAGTTGTTTTCACCCCGAAGGGGTGAGAGCACCCACAACTTCTGTTTTAACTTTTATGTAGAGTCTATATAGAAGACAATACAAACACTTTCATGTCGACTGGTTGTACCAGCAAAGATTTCCGAGCTTTGGCAGTTTTTCTGGCTTCATTGAAGTCACGTTTCACTGATCTCCGCTCAGAATTTAATGGCCGATAAATCACCCATTAAGGATTAACAGTAGAAAATCTGTTTTATCAAGCTCAGTTAAAGATACTGGCCAATAAAATCCACAGTTAGTTATCTTAATGGGAGATATTTTGCCTGTTAGGCAACTAATGGGCCATTAAAATGACAAGAGCTAACCTTAAAATTAGATTTGGTGTCATTTATGTATGATCATTTATTTATGTACCTACGTTGTTTTCCATGAAGTAGTCATTCGTGTAACATAAATAAAATATACATGCGCATATTTGTTTGATTTCTATGATCAGAAAACTTGTTCTATCTGTTCTGTTCTTTCATTAAACAATTATTTACTTTATTTTCAATTGTTGCGTACATGTGTAGAAGCTATTGTGACAAACAAAAATGGAGCAGTGAGAAAACGTTTACATCTAAGTATATTGGCATTAAAAAAGTTATCCAAACATAGACAGGAAACAAATGTCACCGGTATAGAATAGGCCTACCAATTTTGATCACTTAAGTGAGTCAAAATTTATAGAACGCTAATAGGTGTTCAAATAAGTTGCTCTCAAAATGATTGAACTGAGGTTACATAGGAATATCTTCAGTAACAGGAATAAAACAAAATGTAATATGAAACAGTAACATCACCCTACAGATTGTTTAAAACGGGTATTGGTGAAATGGCGTTAAGAAAATGGCCATTAAAATTTATTTCGCCAGTTCACAAGTGGTGCATTAGGAAGAAAATTAACAAACATTCGTGAAAGAAGGGCATGATTTGACTGTTTCTTTAATGGAAAGCATTAGTAAAATGAGCAGTTAATTATGCATTTATATTTACAAATACAAGTCCACTGACTGCTGAAAAATATGGTATAATTTTTCCTAAAGAATCGGGGTTTAAATAAATTGTGTATTTTGTAATTCACCATAAAATACCGTATTGTTCCGAATACAAGCCGCACCCCAAAAATTACTGTAGGTTAAAGGTTAAAAATTTGCAAAAAGTATAAAGTCACCGTTTGAATAAAAATTACTAAATTTTATTAAGATGAAGAAAGAAATAGCATGTAAAAGTACACTATTGTTCATTAATTATTATTATTTGCTAACCATTTATAAAAATTATACTTTTTTATTGTTAAGATATTTTATAGTAGTGTACAGTAGTTTATATTTTGTGCACTATAAAATATTCCCATACTTAATCACTGTCACTGTCACTGTCTTCAATTTCACTGTCACTTGTCCCTGACACAGTCGCTTCGTCCTTTTCATAAATGACATCGTCTTCCATTCCATCCATGCAGTTCGATATGCAGCACTTTTTGAAACTACGAATTATGAATTCTGGTGGGATGCTTTCCCATGCACTCTTGATCCAGTTGCCGAGTTCTGTTTTTTTATTTTTCCTGTACGAGCCAAAGGATGATTTCTTGCTACCAACCAGTTATTATATAAACGCCGCAGGTTATCTTTAAAAGGTTTATTAACTACAATATTCATCACCTGCAACTGACTTGTCATTCCTCCAGGAATAACGGCGATATCAGTGTTCTTTTCTTTGTAAAGACGCTTTTTTATTTCATCTGTAGTGTGACCACGAAATTAATCTAGCACTTACAAACCGCATCGTTTTAATAATGCTCCTGGGTGTTTATTCCATACACATTTTAACCAATCTACCATAAGATCGTTTGTCATCCAACCTTTTTCATGACACCGAAAAATTACACCCAGTGGTAACTTCTCTTTTGGCATGGTTTTCCGTTTTAATATTATGTTAGGTGGAAGTTTTCATCCATCGGCTAATGCAGCAAGCATTACAGTGACACGTAATTTTTCATTTCCCGTAGTCTTTACTGTTACAGATTTGGTACTCTTTTGGTTCACCGTAAAGTTAGAGGTGATGTCAAAAAATACGGGCATTTCATCGGCATTTCCCATGTGTTCAAGTGAATAATTATGCTTCTTACATAAATTAATGACAAACCGCTGATAGTGAAGGAGTTTTTCTTCGTAGTCACTCGGTAGTTTTTGCACAAGTGATGTACGTCGTCTAAGCGCAAATCCATTTCGCAGCATCCATTTGTCTTATCCACCCGAAGCTGGCTTTGAAACCAGACTTTTAATTCTTCTGCGATTTCTAAAGCTTTTAATTTTAAAACATGTCTAGTGACAGGGAGTCCTTGCCTTCTTAAAAACCATATGTATTCACAGACGCTGGACTCTACTGCTACAAAACGCCCAACCTGAGGTCCCGTGAATGCTCGTCGCACAGTATTTGCTTTTAAAAGCCATTCCTTCTGTTTTCTCCATCATCAAATACAGGATTCACCAATATCGAATTTTCTTGCGGCTTCGCGACTGCATGTTGTATCACAATTAATTTATAATTCGCATCGTACGTAATATGTTTATTTTTTGGAATTTGATTTGACTGCGTGCCTTTAGTCTCCACAATATCACTCACACTGCAAATGCACTACAAAAACGCCGAATGAAAACAAAGTACAGATAAGCAAAGTTGTTGCTGTTACAACAGAAAACCACACTGGCAGTTTACCCAGTATTTAGAAACATGTTACTCACACCCCCTCTACTCATCCTTTGTCTTGCCACCTACAGAAGGGTGCGAACACGCGCCCATGTGCATGCACGTACAATTTTTCTTCCTATTCTTTATTCAGTTTTATGTTAAAACATACATCATTAATCATAATGCCAGAGTTAACAACAGCCAGGCAAACTGCTGTTGCTTAGGCAGTAAACAACTCATAGTTACCAAGAGCGTTCGTCCTGCCAGAAGTCAGGTATAACTTCCTGAATGCAAGCCGCAGGCCAAATTAGCGACCATGTTTTTAGGAGAAAAAGTGCAGCTTGTATTCGGAACAATACGGTACTTATTTGTATTATGAAATACATAATCATATATGACTGATACGTCTACAGTACTAATTAACAATGGAACATTGAATTTGCAAAATATAAGTAAAAATTATTTTTAGGCCACAATTGAGCATCATTTGGAGGTATTTTTAATATGTAATTGATAACCACTAACGGTGACAGCCTTTTTGTAATAAGTGCTTATGGAATTAATTACACGATTCAATATTTATGCAGTGTCACTTACATAAAATAACAGCTTCACAGTTTTTAGTATCCACCTTAAAATGTTATACATTGCAAATAATAACTGTCATGTTAAGTTATTATATAATAATGTACACATAATTCATCAAATCTTACCTTTATAAATCAACATACATAAGGTTTTGTTTGCAAATTCAAGAATGGTTCCGCTGAGCCAAAATATCGTATCATTTTATCACAACCACCTTTAATCACCGTTTGAATGAGGTAACAAATGTTGTTTAGGAGGGTATGGGAAGTTGAAGATCATTAGCACTGCCTAGAATTTTCCTATAGGTTCAATAAGAACGATTTCTGAGTTTATTTTTAGCCAAGGGGGAGCTTTCTCTACTTGAGTAATGGTACCCCACTGGAATATTGCACACTCATGACGGTACAAAGATAAATAATGAATACAACTTGCATGCCGACAAATTTCAATGCTTTTTTATTTAAACTTGAAACACATGGTCTCATAAATCATGGTAAATGTGAGTTAGTAGGGCATTTTATTGGAGACTTTACAACACTGCACTTACAGGGATTTTGTCAGGAATTCACAAAACGAGCTTTAATTGCGGGATTGCGTTGTAAACGCGTTGTATACTGTAAATTGTATTACAGTATTATACTAAACAAAATACTAGAACACTTCATATTCTAATTAAAGATTTAGTAAATGACAATAAAGAATAACAAATAAATACATAATATGCTCCAAAAGTAGGCTAACATCTTAATTACAAATTATTTTATCTTACCTTTTACTTACCAGTAGCAATGTATAAAACTATGTTAACACAAAAAGATTTCAGTTTTCAAGTATATAATTTTTTATAAGAAATAAATTGAAACTACCCTCAGGGGAGCCTGTAACCCCTAGAGGGTGTGTTCCCAGGTGGCGGATAGGGGAATGGCCTAACCGATCTGGTTCTTGCTAGATCAGCGGGTATGAGGGAAATAAAATACCTCCCGCGGACCAACAGGCGGAGCAGGTAGGGCTCCTCAGACGCAGAGAAGGCAACCTACCTAAGAGAAGGACACTCTGAAATCAAACCCTGGCCCTCCAGGATGGGGGTTGAATCGTTAGGCCAGCAACCTACACTTGTAAAAGCCATACGATGCTAACAAACCCAACAAAAACAAGCCTCAGATGGTGGACAGGGATTTTGGTAGACGAACACAGCAACGGAAATGGACTTTGAGTTTGGCTATATGGAATATTCAAGGAATCAGAAGTAAACAGCAGGAAATACTACAAGAATGCATGAAACGGAAAATAGATATTATTGTCCTCTCAGAAACGAAGAAAAAAAGAAATGGGAATGAAAATCTAAAAGAATACATACACTTCAGGTGTAAAGAAAGATCAAAGAACCCATGAAGGTGTATCCATATTTATTCATAAAAAATACCGGAATCGGGTAAAATCATGGGAGCCCATTAATGAAAGGTTTTTAAAAATGACAATTCAGCTAAGAGGGAGAATTATTACAATCATTGGCATATATGCTTTAACTGAGGACACCACAGTTCAAACCAACGACAATTTTGAAGAAGCTATGAGAGAAATTATAGAGGACATCCCAAACAGTCACGAAATAATCCTTGCCGGAGATCTTAATGCAAGAGTCGGAAAACCAAGAAACAGTAACGTAGTTGGCACACATGGAGAAGAGACAGTTAATAAAAATGGTGAGAGATTAATCGATTTATGTGAACAATATGAATTGAAAATAATTAATACCTTCTATGCTCACAAAGACATCCATAAGTATATGTGGTACCAGAATACAAGAGGTCTAAGATCTATAATAGATTATGTAATATTGAGACAAAGATCTGGTTTGAGAGTGCGGGATGTGAGAGTGTACAGCGGCAGCTGAATGTGGGTCAGATCACAGATTGGTTGTTGCTAAACTGTATATTCCCTTCATAGGAGCTAATGTAGAAAGAGCAGAAACTGTTGGCCCGAAAATTAAAGACGCAAAATATAATTTGAAGAGCTTTCAGCACGACAGTACAAGGATTATGGAGATTAGAACCAACATTAATGACAGCAACCAGATCCACTTTAGAAGAATATGAGCATATAAAGAAATGTCTTCCTAGTGGCTGAGGAAGCCCTAGGAAGACAAGATCGGAAATCAAATAAACCATTCTGTGGGATAGTGAAATAGAAGAGAAAATCAAAAAGAAAAAGGAAACATATTTGAAACTACTACAAACTAAAGATGAAGAGACTAAAGAAGAATATAAAAGAATGAATAGAGAAGTTAAACAACAAGTAGTGAAGAAGAAAAATAATGCTTGGGAGAAAAGATGTGAATGCATACATATAATCAGCTGGGAGGTACACAAAGCTCAGAAGCTTGGAAGACAATTAAAGCCATTAAAACTACAAACAGGACACAGATATTTTTGAACAACATACCTGAAACAAAATGGATACACATTTTAGGGAGCTATTGGTTGAAACAAGGAATAAATTCATTGTTAATGACCATGAAATAAAAGTATCTGGAGCCCCCAAGCTGTCTGAAATGCTCAGAAAACTATTCAAAAGATGCCTAAATGGAGAAGAAGTGCCAGTGGAGTGGTGAACATCGTATATCTCACAAGTCTATAAGAAGGGTTCAAAGTTGGACCCTAGAAATTACAGAGGAATTGCTATGAACCCGACCATCGGGAGAATATATTGAAGGATTTTGGAAAACTTAACCGAAGAAGGCATCAAGACCAAGCAGCCCAAAGAACAATCAGGTTTTAGAGCGGGCCAATCCATGGTAGACAACATCTTTACAATCAAAATAGCAGTTGAAAAGAGAATACAGCATAATAGAAAAACGCATATAGCTTTAATAGATTTAGAAAAGGCATACGATAGCATCCCAATCTCACAGTTATGGAAGGAGATGGGACATTTGAACATAAATGCAAATTTGATTGCAGCCACCAGAAGATACTATCAACAAAATATCACCAGGATCAAACTGGGAAACAAACTCACTCCCATTCGAAACTATAAAAGGCATAAGACAGGATGCTGCTTGTCCCCTACCCTCTTTAAAATATACTCAGACAGATCTCTAGTAAGATGGACAAAGAAGTGTAAAAGCATGGGGGCTGAGAGTAGGAGATGACAATCTGTTCACTCCGATGACCAGATTGTGGTAGCAGAGGATGACGAAGACCTCGAGTGTATGGTCAGAAAGTTAAAAGAAGAATATGACGCAGCTTGTTTGACGATGAACATGGCAAAATGTGAGTACCTGATAGTGGGCAACGAAGAGGTTAAGGACTTAAAATTTAAAAATACTTTGTTATTCTTAACAAACAGGGAAGCAGCAAGATGAAATTCAAGAACGTGTTAACAAGGGGCGAACCATTATAAGAATGCTGAATTCTCTTCTATGGGAAAGAAGTTTAACAAGAAACACAAAGAAACATATATATATATATATATATATATATATATAAATGTTTATATATATAATAGCATGGTCCAAAGTGTAATCCTTTATGGAGCAGAAGTTTGGAACGTTTCAAACGTAAATAAGAAAAAACTGATGGCAGCGGAAATGGACTTCTTCAGGAAGAGTTGTAGATCAAAATTAGGCTGGGTTAGAAATGAGACTATTGGAGCCGAGATGAATATTGACAGGACAATAATAGATGAAATAGAAAGAAGACAATTGACTTGGTTTGGGCATGTGAAGAGAATGGAAGATGACAGATGGCCCCGCGAAATACTGGAATGGATACCACCGGTGAGGAGGAAAAGAGGATGTCCACGGAGGAGTTGGCGAGATGACGTAGTGGAAGCAATGGTTGTGAGAAATTTAGAAGAACTTACATGCTACGATAGGTTACAATGGAAGTTGGGGACGGAGAAATGGCGGCAGCTGTAAAGATCCGTTATATATATATATATATATATATATATATATATATATATACTGAAACTAAAAGTGTTAACAATGTTACTTTACAGTATGACTTTATTAAGCTGTTACTGTTTTAAAAAAAAATACGAAACAAGAGAATTTATAGGCGTATCTTCCTTTGGGAATACTAATTTAAGTTTTTATTAGGAGTGAACTTAGATTAGGAATAACAGTGGCTGAGAAGATGGAACAGGCCACAAGCCTAATTCTCGAGTGAAGAAGAAAAAGACTAGGAGTAAACAAACTGACACAGATTTAATATTATACTATAATTTTTAAATTACTGATTCCCATTATATTAGACAAATCAGTTGAAAAACTCAGGTAATAAAATTTAGAGTGCACATAATAGCACAACAAATAATGTGAAAAAAACATCAGATACATATAATAAAACATAACAGTAGCCACAAGAGCGAATAAAAATACTGTTTTACTGCAATTGTAATAAAATTAATATAAATAAATAAAAAAGTAATAAAACAACTTATAAATAATAAGCAACAACTAAAGTAAATAAATGCATTGCACTACCTGGATAATCTTCAGATTCATTCCCCAATATACACAGAATATACAAGTCATGAACTAATCTGTCACACCTAACCACATTACAATTTGCTTCTCCAAAATAATATATTATAGATAAAATTACGGACTCATTTTTAAAATACTGGGATTTCAGTTATTCAAACACTATTACAAATTTGTATTTTTTAAAATATCAGCCGTTGGACTTTCTTTAATGTTAATCATGTTCTTTGTTCAGATAAAATTATTGCTGCCTTGGAAAATATCCTTTCGCAGGGAACGGATGTTGCAACTATGTTATATCTAGTTCTGACCAAATGTGCACGGTTAGGGTATACATGTTGGTGCTGTTACCCCATAGTAAGGACTTCCCTTTCTGCTTATTGGTATGTCTTGAAGATATCTCTATCTATTTCGTGAAAAGCCATTGTTAGTCATTGGTTTGACTTTGCTTATTTGGTTTTCATAATCATTCCAAATTGACTTTTTTCTCTTGTGGTATGATAGGGTGTAGATTTTCTTCAATTTCAATGCTTAAATTGGCTCTTGAATTTTTTGCTATTTGCGAACTTACTAGTTCAGCAGCATTTTTGTGTGTGTTTTCTACAGAAGTTTTTTCTTCAAGAAAATAGTGTTTGTACCTGGGGTCAGGCAGCGTGCGAAGTGAAATTGTTTTGCTTTTTATCTAATTACCAACCCATACAGAAATTCCTTCTAGCAGTTTAAGTGCAATTAACTGGTTTAGTTACTTTCCCTATTACCTTTTTTGTTGAAGATTTTCATCCTTGGGTTACTGGTATTATCTGGCTGGTTGTGATATATTTCTTTCCACTCGTTTCTGTCATTACCTCCAGAATATCACACAGTTATTTTCAAGTTCCCCATTCTTCAGCTGTTAATATTTCTATATATTATGTTAATAATGCCAGAGTGTTTTACATGGTCCTCCAATTCAACAAATCGTTTAAGCATATAATTAATACAATTCCAGCGTGTTACAACATCTTGCATAAGTTTTTTAGGTTGCTGAACACTTATCTGTTCTTCGTATTTTGTATTTGAAATTTGCACTGGAACTTCTCTTAAAAAACAACACGATAGTTTTTACTTTTCTGCATATATGGTCAACAAGTGACAGGCTAGCTTGAACTATTAAATTTATTTTGTGAGCATACCATCCAAAATGCTTCCACTTCAGTATGTTTTGTATGCCACTGGTTATACCTGCAGCATTATCAGCAATAACAATTAAAATTTTTTCCACACAATTTTTTCCCTTCATTAATAACATGTGAAATTTCGGCTGCTAAATTTTGAGATATTTTGTTTTGAAAACTGAACAGTCTATGAGTATATGTTTCATTTCAAAATCTTGATTAATATAATGTGCTGTAATCACATTATAATTTTCATTTACTGAAGAAGACAACATATAGTTGTTAAGCAAACTGTTATTGACCCTTTTTTTAATAGATTATTTAATTTCATTTACCTTTATTTCATAAAAAGCTGGTAACGGTGTGTTGGCAAAATACTTACTAGAAGGAATTTCAAAACTAGTGGCACAAGTATTCATCAAATTTCGGAAACCTGTCTTCAATGACTGTAAATGGTTGAAAATCACAAATAAAAAGGTTCATTATGGCTTCATCAATTTTTTTTATCTGATACGGCTAATTATGTTGGGTATGTAAGCTGACATATTGACATTTATTTTTAACCTGTTGGAACAGGCAACTGAAATAAATAGGTTGATTTTGGAAGATGGTCTTTCTGGATTAAAAAAGTGAGAAGAAGGTTCAACTACTAAATTTTCTTGCACATCTGGTCCCATTTGCACTACGTCACCCGAAGAAGTTTCTGTTACTGGTAAAGAATACACAACAGTTTCAGTGGACACAGTAGTAAGAGCAACTGTTGTGTGCTTTCATTATACTTTTTTTTTTAATTACTACCTGAATCTTTACATGATAGTTTTGTTTTGCAAATATTGTACAACACAACACAGTTACCGAGTGATTAAAAAAAGATCCATAAGTCACTTGTTTTCTGTGTTGGATCGACGTCACCAAAATTTTAAAAATAAAAAAGTCGTAGTGTACTCTGTACTAAACCATGATTTATTTATAAGCACTTTTTTTTTAAAGAAATACTTAAGAGGCTTCTTGAAACAGGCCTATGATGTATTAAAAATTCTGCACTTTCTTCACAACAAATCAATTGTACAGACTCAGGAACAGAAACATATGGAAATGACACACAAAACGCTAGCATTCAATGAACACATGAAATACTGTCACAGCAGCACCTTTGCTATTGAGCAAGAAATGTGCTGACGTATACCATTCTACTGCAAACATCACTGTAATACTACACATTTAAAATACGTTCAACACAGTTTTGGTGTGACTTGACTGTCTCCCACACAGTATTTCTTGTAACAAATAAGAAAACCCTTTGACAAAATATTTAATAAATTACACTGGTATATAATGTACAAACGCTCAATCTAATACACACACAAAATCACAACTAAATTCGTCAATACATCTTCTGAACAACTGAACAACATGTACAGAACCAATAATACCCCACCAACACAAGTTCGCACTATCATTCAGTAGAGTAGACCCCCGCTCCTCAGGTGTCTCGGGAGAAAATCTGGTGCGCGTAGAGCACTTAACATCCACTACAAAAAAAAAAAAAAAAAAATGCACAAACATGAACATGCATGAAGCAGTAACCTAGCATTTGCTACAAATTCGACAACAGTGGACAGCAATACTTAAAAAGTATTGTATGGGCTTTTCCTAGCAGATCAACTCCGCAACTTTTGTGAAAGCACAAGTTGGGAAAATAACGGAAACTTCCAGCCATATCATAAATCAACCATGAATGTTTTATGGTCTCCAAGATATTCAGATAAACTTGTAGCTTTCTCTTCTTATCATCTCCTTGTTTTATTGATGGGACTTCTAATAAGTGATTTCTTATCTTATCAGATCTATGTATTTATCTTAGTGCCTGCAGTCTGGCCAGTTACACCTAACTGTGTTATCTGTTATGGAGTTTGTTATTTTTATTCTTTTACTAAGTGCAAACTACTATTAGTCAAAATATTAAGTAAAGTGATAGTGACAAAAAATGCAAAATCAGCAGTTTAGATACAATAAACAAATTTATAAACGACCTTATATTTTAGGGAAGCATTACAAGATCCATAAATATTTAATGAACAGGACTAGACAAAGTTCATGAATGTCAGTCATAAAGTTAGTTGAGTTCCTATCTCAGAGCAATCTTGATTACTTAACAGAAGGTCCATTGTAGTTTGTGAGGATACTTTGCTTAGAAAACAACCCCTGCCCAATTGAAATCTGTCACTTCAGTCTTACATATATGCCCTCCCCTGCCCATATTTTGCCAAGAATTATAAGTAATAAACAATAAAAGACAGTTAAAATAAAAAAGTACACAATTTTATATGCCTAATGTAGCTATAAAATATAACCAAGTAAAATATAACTAAACAAAGAAACACAGTTTTCACTAATAGACTTGCATGGTCAGATCTTTTTAATGATATACTTTTAGGCTAGCTGTGAATTCTTGGTATTACTATTAACTCCAAACCATCCATGAGCTTACTAGGGGATCATAAATGGGGGGCAGATCTAGAGTTAATAATATCAATAAAATTGTAATTGTCAACTAAAACCAGCAGTTGTTTTAAGACAAAAGTATTATTAATGGAACAAATTAAAATAACGTTTTTAGTAACGTAACACACTTCATTTTATCTACCAGGTCTCAAGAAAAAAAACTATAGATATTTACCACACCAACCTTACAACAATCTCATAATTTATGTGAGATGTGTGGTGAAGTTAAAACCATCTCTGAAATCACATTAACAAAAAGTACTACAGAAAATGGCCTATCAGCCACGCTGTAGATTATAACACAATATAATTCACTTTTTCAAAAAGTACCAACCTGGTGACTAGTATAATTTATAGGCCTAGTTTGTTATTATAATCTGTATTATATATCTGCATAACACAGGAGAATAAATGTAATATCAGTATGAATTTTGTTATCACCTGTTATTAAATTTTTTTATCTAGTTCTCTATAAATGGTCCACATGTGAACTACTATAACAGCTTTGCCTCACTGGCATAGACCTGTTCTGAATACCTTGCCTTGCTTTGTACTTGTATGGTAATCAGCATATCCGCATAATAAGTGAGTATTCAGTAGCAGTAACTGCTCCTATCTACCTGTTTACTCGTTAGTATGGTAGGGGGGGGGGGGTCCTACGAGTTAACCAGAACAGATATTTCAACTTTTTGGTAACCGTTACAGATGTTCCACAAATATAACCAGTTACATCAGTATCGATCAACCTCTAGTGCTGGCTCTCTGACCATCAGTTTGCTAATAACTATTGGAGTGTGTAATAGTGTAATGTTTTTAACTGCACCAGGCATTAGTTGAAAAATAAAGTGTTTTCACAATAGTGGTGAGGTGAGCTGTATTATGCCAGGTAAAAAAAAAGATTATGTATTGATGAAACTGATGGGACAAAATGTCATGTTCAAAAAAGATTAGTGCCAAGTAATTTAAAAGAACCATATGAATTGTTCAAAAACAAGTACCCTGATGACAAAATAGGATTCTCTAAATTTGCCAATCTCTAACCAAAAAATTGCATCTTAGCTGGTGGAAGTGGTACACACTCTGTTTACGTATGATGTATGTACCACCCATCAAAACATAAAATTTATGATATCTGAAGCGAAATTATAAGATATTGTGACAGAGGATGGATCAAACTTAGGAGATTACAAGGAATGTTTGAAGCAAATAACATGCCGCGAACCAAATGCCGACTGTTCACTGGATGAGTGAGTAAAACACAGTGTCAATTTTAATCAATAAGGTAAAATGAAGCAATATGCACTTCACCGTTTGTTTGTAAATATTTGTATAAAACAAGTTGTCCATAATAATTTGAAATAACGTTTAAATATATACATTTAAAAGAACAGCACAATCAGAATCAAATTTAAATATTACCCAAGTAAATGTATAGTTGTTACTCTGTAAATTATAATTTATCAGATCACATCTTATAAAAAAAAAATTTACTTTGTACAAAATAACTCACTTGGTTGTCCCAATAAGCATACATAAATATATATCTAGTATATACACATATGGCAGTCTGAGTAAATAAAACATACTATATAGTATATAATTAGGGCATACAAAACATTCACAGATACAGTACATATACAAAAAATTTAATATATTACAATACTTCTACTAATTACAGTTCAACTAATTATTTATTCTTATTAATCTATCACTACTCTGACTTACTAAAGTACAGTTTTTACAAAAATAAATAAATAAAGATTCAATCAATTTATTACTACATTCAACAGTCTCAGATCACTTGTGATACCACAAATAACATTTTAAAACATTTATGAATCTCATTAAACTGTGTAATTTTTTAGAACACAAAAAACACTTTTGTTAATTCTTGCCTTAATGACAAAAAAAAGTAAATTCTGTGACATATGTGATAACATTGTCAGATCATAATAGAATGTGTCTTCAAAGTAATAATTAAATTTTCTGAGATTTCAACACAATTTCAGTACAACCCCACTTTAACACAATCTGTTACACCATGAACTCAAATTATCATGTTCACTAACATATTAATAGTGCAAACATTTAACATGTTTATTACTGTATGCTTAGTTAAGAACATAGTGTATAGAACTGTACTAGATATGTGAAACTACAGTAATAAGTGAACTCTCAGCTGTAGTCAAGTGTATGTTAAGTGCATAAACTTACATTGTTAATTCTTACGTAATAATATGTGTAGGTTACAATAAACACAGATCCATATACCACTCATATGCACACACAGTGTTCGCGCTTATGAATCCAGAACAATTTATTTATTCATCATAAATGTTATGTACACCACGTACAATTAGCAACTGCAAACAGTTACACATTTTTCTCTCAACCAATTTTATCCATTTCATTTTTTTTTTTTTAATTATAATCTATGATTTCATATGAGTAAATTTTGATAGTTTATTTGTTCATGATACAAATGTAGATTCATGTAGAAAAACTACTTATTGCAGTAACTGTTATACATGGACAATATACCTCCCAACAAAACCTGATTTTGATAATTCAGAAAGAGTTGTTGCCTTGAATCTCCGTGTTACAGAGGGGTTGTACTGTATTACATAAGTTCAGTCACCTAGCCTGTCAAATAATACATTTTCTCATACTGTCTGTAACAAGTACCGTTGTGCTGCTACAAACATATGGTATGTTCATAAACAAGAGTGGAGAATTAATACACACAACCAATGGAAAATGTCTCCCTTACCATGCGATCAAAAATAAATATTACAAACAAATATGTCACACATTAAAAAACTGCCCTCATCTCAAATGATCACAATACATTGATGAATTGTGATCTAAAAGGAAGACTTTTTAAGTAACTGTATATCTTCCTAGTAAGTAATCTTGAAAATGAATTGGTTCATCAGGTGAATGTTCCCAACATCACAGAGATTGAAAAAAATATACATACATTCACAAAAATTAATGTCAACCAAAAAAATCACAACATATAACAGTTTTAATCGCTCACTTCCCTATATGGCAACTCAGATGTAATTGTAAAGTCTTCAAAATAATGATTAAGGAACTCAAATGTTGGTCGTTTATCTGGATCAGCATCCCAACACTGCAGCAACAATCTGTATATAGGATCAGGGATGAGATGTGCTGTTGGCTTTGGCATTCTGTAACCTCGTTCTACCTGCTCAATTACTTCTCTACCATGCATACCTGTAATCAAAGTAAATTAATTATGAAGGCTAACAAAATAAAGGTTCAAGGAAAAGGCTTCTGAATGTTCAGAAAGTAAGTACCAATTCAAAACATAGCCATTAAATTGCAACAATTGTTGCTACACACTGTTGATCTTTCTCCTATGGTAATTGCAATCCGATGCCTTAACAGGAGAAGCAGCCCTTGTTTTGTTGTGTGATTTTAAATAATACAAGCACTCACTAAGGATGAAATATTGTTATCTACCATTTAGTGAAAAAAACTTGTTCAGACTTATCAACAGATTAATGAAGTGTACTGTGAAAATGCAATAAGCAATAGAATGGTGAGAAAGTGGGTGGCTATCTATCAATAAAGGTGATTTGATGCAGAGAAATTTGACAAAGAATTTGAGAGAACAGAAGCTTAATGGCTTTCTTATTTTCTTAAAAATATCCTAAAATGTCAAGAACCACTTTGTATAAAATTGGGATAGATCATTTAAACTGTTGGAACATATGAGTTATCCACCCATGCTGTGTTCCAGAAATGCTCTCCAAAGTTCAGAAAAACAAACAAACAAGTACATGCTATGACATTTCTCATATGAAAAATGATGGAGGTGATAATTTTTGAAGTCATATCATCATTCATCACTGGTAACAAGATATGGGTGTCATATTATATTAGCACATAAACAGCAGCCCATAGAGGAGAGACATACCACATTTCCAAAAATCAGAAATTCAAGCAAACAGTTTCAACCTGAAGATTATGTTTTAGGATACAAGTTTTACTGCTTGTTTCTTTGCTCAAGGTACAATATTAAACTCATACAATTTAAAGACATTGAAGAAATCATCTCACACAACTAAAACAAAAAGAAAGACATAACTCTGTATTGTTATGTATATAACTGTACAGTGTATGTATATAGTTACATATATAACTGTATTGTTTAATAACAATGCTCAGATACCAATACTAGTAAAAACCAAGAGTCAAGTTATTTAACTGAAAACAAACAGATCACTCCACCCTATAGCCAATTTAGTGCCTAGTTACTTTCATCTGTTCCTGCAAGCAGTTCTTTGCTAGACAGTGCTATGATTATGATAATGATGACGATATCAAAAGAACTGAAGCAGCAGTGGCTGTCTTCCAAAGTGTCTTTATTCTATGAACAGGGAATGGAGAAATTAGACTCATACTATAACAAAAGCCTTAATATTGGTGGAAACTATACTGAAAAGTAGAAACTGAGGCTTAGCCTTTCTTGTGAATATAAAATTATACTGTACGTATTTTTTAATATGAACGCAGTAATATGCAATTTCTGAACACAACTCCTACAATACACTCCACAACAGTACTATAGTAAATAATTGTTATCAAGCTGCTGACTAATGAAAATCGCAGCACTTTACACTTGCTTTAAAGTTTGATAGAATGTCAACAATTATTTTGATAGCGGTCTCTTTTTAATACTTTCTAAACCTTTGTGGTCCATCAAATTTTTCAGCTTTATCCCGGAAGAATAAGTCATAACACAAGAAAGTAATTATTTTCTCTGTTAGTTATTTTACAATCAAAAGAAAAACAACAAAGAACAAAAAATTTTACAATCTTGAAAAATAAAACAAATTATTAAAACAATTTATAAATATCCTATTAATTTCTGTCTGCAGCAAGGAAGGTAGACATACAAAATTTTTAAAAATAAACAATTTCATTATTTAGGATCGTTAATTTTTTCAGGTAAAAAAAAATATTGTTACAACATTACAGAACATGGTACGTGTTTCTCGGCTATTCCAGTGGAGCATGGCTATAATGTGTGTGGGCGTACATATTGCTGTGCATATAACAAACAATTTTTATTTGATTTGTTGTAAGAGACTATCTTGTTGATTACAAACTGTTTAATTATGATAATTAAAGCTGGTGGTTACTGACGTAATTGGTGTCTTTTATTTTGCTTTCCATTGTACCATATGACGAACAGTAGACCGTCGTAACAATATACATTATTCCTCTGATAGTTCAATTCATTGTTATTCAGTTCCTTGAAGTTAAGCATTGTTTATATTTTCGATGACATATATATAACGGACAGGATGAAGAAGTATGTGATGAAGCCTGAAATAGATTACCATCTCTGCTCAATTAGGTTTTGACACTTGATGGCCAAGAAACTGTTTTATAAGAACAAAAAAAAAAAAAAAAAAAAAACGTTTAAAATGTTTCCCTCCCTCCTTAGTCAAAAAGTTCATGATGATACTTCATGGAAGTGTAACTTATTAAAATTATTAGAATATGTATTTACGTTGGATGTCTGGGATGCACACAGGGAAACACAAGATTAAGTGTTTTATAACAGTTCCAACATTTTTCTAACAGTAATGGATGAAAATTTTGTAACAAAAGAAAATGATATGTTGAACCACATTTTAGCAGAAGATTAAAAATCTAGTTTTTTTAGCAGTCCATATTCCTCAGCCTGCAAAAGCAAAAGAAAAAGGTATACAATCAGAACTATCATGTGTAATGACATTTTGTAACAGACTTTGGTGTAATGTCAAATTAAGTAGTGACATTTTAGTGCAAAGTTCAAACCCCGTGGCTCAACAATTCTGTTATTTACTATGAAATACTATACTACAAAAACTCTAAAACACCACTCAAGACAAAAGCATGGAATGTTATGTTCATTTGCTCTATGGTAATATCCAGTGACTGTGTGCAATTCTTGCATACAATCTCATCCAATTATTTGGTTTGTAACAACTGAATCATTATCTGCTGCAACTTGGCACTAAGCAACTTCTGCCTCGCATTGCACCTCAAGTTTCTTAGGGGGTCAGTGTTTTAGTGGTGATGACAATAAGCTGTAAACAACTAATGACACAAGGGTCTGATTTATATGAAACTATTGTATCCTGCCTTGTTTCAATAATGATGGTGACCAAGATTAAGACAGACTGGACAATAAAAAAATATTTATTTATAGCTTTTTTTAACATTTAAGATATTTATCATGCAAGATAAAAGTGGTTTATGACTAACGATGGTTTGAATTGAAAGTGTTTATCAGAATGTATGCGTATGCAGACGTGTGCACGCACGCACGCGCGCGTGCACACACACACACACACACTCAGAACTTTATAGTCTTCTAGACGGCAAACAATAGAAGGCCCATATTTAGTTTTTATCACCTTACTATTTCATACTCTTTATTCAAATCTAAATCTTTAACATTCTTAAATTCTTTAAAGGAGCATTCACCAATCTGATTAAATCTAGTAATTGGGGTAGCCATTTTTCAATTCTATTTATATAGATAAAAATGTTAATAGAATTTGATATACTTAAATGGACTGAAGCTTACACTGTTATAAATGTAAGAAGATTTAGAATATAGCTTCTAAGATAGTTCAAACTACTACTGGACTAGACACAGTTGCTTAGTGCACTATTTGTGAAGCTAACAATAGTACATTCATCAAGAAACCTAAAGAAGAATCTAAACAGAGGACTAAATGTAAACTAAGGAGGAAGTTACAATTGAAGCTAAAAAATGTTATGCTCCAGTTAACTATCATCTCCCTAAGAGGAAAATAACACTCAGAATAGATAACTTATGGGCAGCTGATACAGTCGTAATGTCAAATTATGCTGATCAAAATGACAACTACAAGTCCATGTTGAACAATAGAGATACATTCTCTAAGTACACTTGGTTGAGACCACTACAGAAGAAAAATGGTGTTAATGATGCTAAAGGTTTTGAGGAAATTATAAAGAACACTATTAGAATTGACCACAAGCCACCGAACTATACCAATAAGATTCTAGAGTTTAAAAATAAAGAGTTACATTCAATTATGACAAAGTATAATATTAAGCTCCATCACACAGAAAAGGAAGAAAAGAGCTCTATTATAGAATGCTACAATAGGCCTCAGAATGATATATGAAATGATCTTCAAGTCAATAAGAATTAGACGTGGATAGATAGTTTAGAAGAGATTATTACGGATTATAACAATTCTACACACAGAATGATAAGAATGAAACATACAGAAGTTACTAAAGTTGACACGAAAGAGTTATTTTCGTATTTTGAATAAGAAAGACACCTTCTCAAGTAAAGATAAGAACAATTGTTTACGGGAGATTTTTGCAATCGATACACCTCCTGCAATGCAGTGGTTCCCAACCTGTGCTCCATGGAGATCTAAGGACTTGGTACTTGGGTCAGACCATTGTCTCACTGAATTCCTCAAAAAATTCAAGGTTGTCTTATATGCAGGCTCTTTTATTTTCTTGTAAACCACCTTCAAAAATCTATTCATCTTATATGTGAGTCTGTCTTATGCATGCCGATGCGGTACTTCACAACAACTCACTCCCATTGCTACACAATAATTTCCAAACTACTGGCTGTCCTTATCACTATCTATGTTGTATAGTTCCAACCATAACATAAATTAAGACCAGACACATTTCTACACAAATTCTACATAAGGAGAAGCCTCTCTTGTTTGTACTCATTTACAGTCAACTTTCACATCATCATTCATAAATAAATACAGTGGAACCTAACTATAACGCAACCCTTCATATAGCACTCATTTTTCACAGTCCTGGCAAATTCCCCATATAAACATTGTAAAATAAACCTTGATATTACGCACCGGTTTAGGTATTGATCCTTGATGTAACACTCTATTTGTTAGCGGACAGAAAGGAGTTTTCAGAAGTAATACCCTTCATTTGTTCCAAGGTGCAAGGTCCAAGATAAACTTTCTAATTTAATGGAAATGTAAATGTTACAAGGAGTGGCATTGACTGGATAAGCAATTCCATTATAAGCAGTAGCTGTATACATATGTCAGGCTTCAGCCTCATATACCACTCTAGATACCAATCAGCATTCGGAAATCCAGTTTAAGTAGTTTTGCTTAGTAGGAATATGTTATGTGTTAAGTTTATTTACCTTTGGTTTGGTGTCAAAGTCTGTGATGACAGGAATCTTTGGTTTTTGTATAGCATCATTAACTAAGGTAAGTCATTTACTGTATTATTTTTACTGTTAAATATAGCATACTTAAATTATTTTTATTTAATTCATTTAATAATTTTTTTAAAGTCTTAAAGTCTTTTACTATGGTGACATTAATAGACGTATGAGGCAAAAACAATCTACATGTGAGTGCTAATAATTTCGATCCCTAAATTAATTTGTTTCTTATGAATTTAACTACTGTATTAACTCTCCCATATTAGAAAACTCTCTTTCTCTCTCTCACGTAAAAGAATGACAGGCGGTATCAAACCAACTGTATCAAATCAGTGGTAATTAATTTTTTATATCACGTTAGATAATTATGTTGTTCATATGTTTCTCCATATTAATGGGTTGGTTCTATTGAAGACGGTAAGATGCAGTTGATGAACACTAATTACGGCAACGTGGACTCAATATGGTAATCTCATGTTACTAATGGTACAATCTGATTGATGCACAGTGACAGGGCCCGAAAGTGCTAACAATTAAGAACACATTATTACATCAAAAGCTTCCGAATCTTAAGCCTTCTATTAACTAGCGCCTGTTTATCTTATTTTCTTCCCATAATTTTCAGTGTCCACTATGGTAACATAAGACAAAAGTAATTCTTGGAAAACGGTCAGTTATTGTAAATGGTAATTTAATATGCACAAAAAATGGGAACCAAATTACTGAGAGGGAGTTTGGGGTTATACGAGTTATACCCCCACACGCACATGACTTATACTGGTGAAAACAAAAAGGAAGTCCTTAACAATAACAACAATACGTAACAATAACAATACATTAGTATTAAATTTTTCTCATGTGCATCACCTATTTTAAGACGTTTTTTCTCTAACAAAATGTCAAAATATATTTAGTTTAAACGAATTTAAGTAAATATGGTAATTTTCATCCATATTCAGCACTAAGCTATTTGGAAATTTGTTGTTATTGGTACCAAAGGATTTATCACAAATTGCTCAGTTTGTGAAAGATCAATAGGTTGGTCATGAATGATTTATTGTGAGAAAATCTGAATTTCTTTTGAATTGTTACGACACTGTCTCGTTTCCAGAAAGTATTACTCGTACATTGTAATTTATGTAGGCTTAACCAAAAAATTTGCATAGTTTACTGTATTCGGGAACAGTAATATCAGCTTTTTTAGTAATTGTAATATCATTATAAACAATTTTAAACCTGTCATATAGTTGCGCGGTCCAATGATAAGAGTACATTATATACAGATAAACTGCACGATAACGTGATCCCACATTTAACGCTGATTTTGTGAATTTCCATTAAAATCCCCATAAGAGTAATTTTATAAAACCTTTGATAAAGCATTCTATTAACCCACATTTATCACAATTTTTGAGACTATGTGTTTCATATTTTCAAATACGAATATGAAAGTTGTCAGTATACAACTTTTGTTCATTACCTACCTTTGTCTTTTGTGTCAACAGTAGGCATACCATTCCTCAGGTAGAAAAATGTCACTCTTGGGTAAAAATAAATTCTGAACTCATTCTTGTTGAATCTATCTAAAATACTTGGTAGTGCTAATGGTCACAATTTTCTATACTCCACCCTTAAACTACATTTGTTATCAAATGTTATCTTATTCAAACTGATTTAAACAGTGGTTGAAAGTGGTTATGATAAGCCAAAATCATTCACCAGTTGAGGTTCGCTGATTTTCATATATATATTTACGTTATGTAGCAAGTTAACAATGGTAATTATTATTTGTACAGTATAATTTTGAGATGGATAAGTAAAATTATACAACTGTTACTTTATGTAGTTGACACAGCATAAATATTCAATGGCGTAATTCAATCTATAATATTTGAATTAGATTTAGAATTCAATCTATAAAAAGGACTTATTAGAGCCATCAAGTCGCCCCCTACTGGTTGTTAAATCCACATGAAAAATCTCTGTAAGCCTAACCTCCAAATTACAATTACGTTTTAGAATTTTTACTTTGCTTTGTTAATTACTATTGTTATAGGTGTGTCAGCTGTATAAAATTACGTACTTTATTTGATTTCATTAATTCATCTCAAATTCAGACAGACTATTTTAATTTGTCTCATAAATATATATATATAATAATTAACTGAACATTTTACTAACAACTTGTACCAGTACATTATGCAACCTATTTTTAGCTGTTGACGAGTGAGTCATAATTACGCACACTAAATGGAATTTGTTTACAATATTGTTGTTGGGTGTGGAGCCGGATTGCGTAGTTAAGTATTTAAACTGTAAAAAACAAGTGTTAAGTCAGCCAATGGCAGCAATGTGTGGCTGAAACCAGAAAAAACTGGTTTAAGTGCACAATAAAATGGACAGACTGTTGTGTAGAACAAAGGCAGTGGAACTCAGTCTCACGATCGCCAGCAACCAGTACACACGCATTTACAAAGCGCGTGGGCAACCACGGTAGGCCGAGCAGCCAAGGTAGGCCTACCGCTATCAAAGTCAAAAATAATGTAAAACTGTTGAAAATCAGTAAACAGGAGTTTACGGGACTTTTGGAACATTTTATTTTTATTGTAATAGGTTGGGAAATGGTTTTATAAAAACGATAATTCCCGAGAAAGTGCGTGGTTTCGCCCGAGTGGTGCAACGATCAGGTGAATGTGAAAGTGAGACTCCCCAAAAAAGATAAGTACTAAAGAATAAAAGAACAAGGGGTTGAAAAATGTTGTCAATGGAATTTAAACAAACAAAAAATAAAATTATATAGGGAAACTGATAAAGAGTGTGAGAGAAAAGAGGGGGTATTAGTAAAAAGAAAATAAAGTAGTGATTTGCTAACATTTATCTTTTTGTTTTGTTTTCTCTTTTATATTTGTAGTATCAAACAACATTTCAATATTATTTCATTATAATAAAATAAGAATTTTTATTACAATGTGTTAAGTTAATTTATTACGCCACTCTACCACCTAACCTATTCTCTGTGTCCAAAAGTTTGTCTAACGGCCTTGGAATTTTTCTGTGAGGGGGAGTTTTTATTTTAAATTGTTTTTCATGGGGAAAGTAGTTACGGTTTCCATATTTCCTCCTAGAAAAATGTGGTGGTGACCCTGGGGCTTTTAGTGTTTTTGGAATCTTCTGAAGGTAACGTATGTAAGGTTAGTAACGGGGTTTAATTCCTTCTTTTCTTTATCAATTATTAATTACTACGAAACATTACAAACTTATAGGTTACTTATAGGTTACCATTCAGAATGATACAGCAAAACCTCGATAATCGATTTTGACATGGATGGAAAATCAAAACAATGAATATGGGAAAATAATAGAAGCAGAAACCAATTAAAGTTAAGAATAATTTAATAACATTTACTGTAGAGCTGTATTCTTGCCTGCCATTTGTATTAATTTAGACTGCCAAAAAAACTGACTAAAAATTTGGTTGAAATAACAAAATTTATATATAGGTATTTTAAAACATTAAATATCTAATTTTTTAGATGAAAATATATTTTCAAAGTTTCAATTCAAAGTGTTTGTATAGATGTCAGTTATGGAAAATAATTTATGTTATCATATTCTAACAAGAAGCCTAGAACATTTGGCAGGTGTTACCCCAGTCAAGGTCGTTCTTAGGAAGGTTCCAGTGTATTCAAGAACACTTGAGATATGCTTATTATTATTATTATTGCGTGTGAACAATTTTTATTTGAATTGTTGTAAGAGACTATCTTGTTGATCACAAATTGTTAAATTGTGATAATTAAAGCTGGTCTTTAGTGACTTCATCGGTGTCTTGTATTTTGTTTTCCACTGTACCATACGATGGGCAGGGAGACCGTCGTAACAGTGGTGCCAGAAGTGGGATAGAACCGTTAACAGTGGAAACAGTACACTTTGTAAAAGACTAGTGTAATTTGTAATTAATCGGTAAACAATGGATGCCAGTCAGATGATGGAAAATTTCTAGATGCTGCTATTGCAGACAGAGGAACGATGACGACAGGAGGCAGAAGAAACAGAGAAAAGATGCCGACAAGAGGCGGAAGAAGCAGACAAATTACAGGACAAGAAAGCGGAAGAGAGACAAAAAACACTCCAGCTGGAAACACAAGAACAACAGAAAGCACCAATGCTGGAAACAGAAGAAAGACAAAAAGCACTGTTGCTTGAGTCGGAAGACGGCAAGACGAGAAATGTAAGAAGGAAGCAGATAAAAAATGGAAGCTGTTTTTGAAGCTATGCAGACACAGATGCAAGAACATACTACCGCAGAATTGGGTATCCTACGTGGTGACTTGGGTGAATTACAAGGTGAGCTCAAAACCAAATTACTAGAATATCTGACATAGAAGAATCAATGTCAAATTAAGCTGAAGTAGAAAAATCTGTCTTGAGTGTGGAAGAAGCTATGTCAACAAAAATATCTGCAGTAGAAGAATAAATTGCAAATATAAAAGAGCAGATTATAAATGAAGTTGACCAGTTCATGAAGATACAACCAAAACAAATTTCTGAACAGACTGTACCAATGATAAAGGGAAAGTCACCTTGCCTGCGGTTGGGGCAGTTCATGTCAAGGCTCCAACGTTCAACAGACATGCTTTGCAATTTGAGGCTGGAAAGCCAGTGTCTGGTTGGACAAGTTATCAAGTGCATGCCCTAAAAGATCATGACAGCACAGACGGTGAAGAAGAAGAGCAAAGAACAGACACCCAACAAGTGGCGCCACAGAGTGAAGTAAGAAAAAAGGATGGAAGACCGAATTGTTATCGATGTGGGAAACAGGACACCTACAACGAGATAGTCGGGTTGGAGTTCAGAAGTAGAGAATACAATGGGGCGTGTGTTGACTAACTGGAGGAACGAAGCCCCTAGACAATACGCAATTTCTGTGTAGTGAAAAAATAAAATCACGAGTTTTTTTTTTTAATTTATTGGAGATTTGTAATCTGTTCAACTAAGTGAACATTGAACAAATTGGCTGACAACACACATACAGGATTATGAAGAGCTGACCATTGACAGCTCTTCTTGTTTTTGTTAATAGATTAAAGAGATACACAAATTACAAAACTAAATGACAAAAACATGTAAACAAATGGGACAAAAATCACTTCCACTTGCTGCTGGCATGAGAGAGAGAGAAGTAAGAGAAAAGTACTGATTTGTTTTATAAGTATATAGTTAATAACAAAGAAATATTTTATAACAAAGGAAGTGAAATAACAAAACAAATAAAATTGTATATTAATATGCGTCAAGTTATTTTTCCGTTACCTTGCAATAAGCTATACTTTGTGCTCAAATAGTTCGTCTAATGAACAATCAAATAGCTTCGTCTTGAAGCTACAATCTTCTGTGAGGGAGGGTTAATATGGTATCCACATTTCCTCTGTTAAAAATGTGGTGATGACCAAGGGCTTTTGGTGTTTTATGGAATCTTCTTCAGGTACGTAAAGGTAAGTAAAAGTAGTATCGGGGATTTCATTTTTTTTATTATTCTTATTATTTGAATTATTACAATGGCGACCCTGACAGGATGCTTGTTAAAATTATTTAATGAGTTAGGCCTACTTAGAGCGCAGAGGTAGGTTGGAGTAGATGACGGAAAGGTTTTATAGTAATTGTATATGTTATAAGGTGTTATTTTGTGGTTATGTTTCATACTGTGTGACACACTGGTGGGACTATTATTTGTTTGTTTTGGTATATGCATAAAGTGATAATGATTTTATGTATTAGAGTAATTTTAATTCATTGTGTATAATTATGTTCATTGTGTTGACTTGTAGGATTATTGTTTAATTTGTATTAAAAGGGTTGAATTTGTTTTATGTTAAGGGTGTTATTAAAAATTTTATAGGCATGGCTGATGTACAGGAAACCAAAGTAGGTACATCAAAGGACGATGTAATGAATTTTTTCATTCGATGGCCAAACGTTTTGATGCTACGTTTGAGAAGTGGGATAAGTGTTTTCAGAATTAAGTACAGTAATTCACAGAAACAATTTGATAAGTGTGTAAATGATGTAAGTGGTTCACAAAAACAACTGGATAACTGTCTTGAGTGCTTTTGGGGAAACGCATAGGTGCCCAAAATAAACAAATGATGGATGATTTAAGTGAGCAGGTAGGTAAGAAAATTATTGAATTTAAAGAACATATAGATGCTAAATTTAATGAGAACGAAGACGTTAAACTTGACCAGGTTATGGATACTAAGGTAGGTGATATTGTTAATGATAATAATATGACAAATAATGATAACATAATTGAAAATGTAGTATCAGAGGATTATAGTATCAAACTGTTGAATAATACTGATAATGAAATTTTAGTGGGAGTACAAATTATTGGTGAGGTAGCTGTTGAAGAGTTTGGAAGAGAGTGTAGAGTGAGGTTAGGTGAGAGTGAGGTGCAAATGCAATTTTTCCCCGTGGTTTAAGTGGAGTAAGGGCTCCACATGTGGTTTTTGAGGACAAAGGTTCCTCCAGTGGTTATGTGAGAGACATGGTGTCTCATAATGGTCCCCTAGGTGTTTTTTGTGGTTTACCTGGTAAAGCCAGGATGTGTAGTAGGGATATGCCCTTCGTAAGGAATAAGTTAGTTCAGGGGGGTTGGAGTAGATTCTATGGTGAGTGGCAAAAAAGTGTTGAGGTTAAGGTATTAAAGGTAGTAAAGTAAAGGTAACTAAAAGTACTATCATGACGTTCATTTCTTCTTTTCTTTTTATTATTCTTATTTATTCTTATTATTTGAAGTATTACAATATGCGGAAAATAATAAAACTTGGGTGACATTGGACATTTTTACAAAACATTTATATAGCGTTGATGCTACGATGGGAGCATAGAATAAGAAGAATTTGTTGTTTGTGGACAGGTGAGCTGCTCACATCAATCTGCCATTAAGCAACAGTAAGTTAACTTTGTTTCATGCAAATTGTCCTAGCAAGTTGCAGCCACTCGACCTTGGCATAATATATAATTTTAATTTCCAATATAAGAAAATGTTGGTAAAAAAATATTCAGCACTTTTACAGATGGGACAAGATAAAAATATACATGATTGATGCCATGAATTATTTTGCTTTAGCATGAAAAGACATAAAAGCTGGGACAAATAAGAAGTGCAATCAGAATGATCAATATTGCACACCACTTTTTTTATATATAGTGGTGTGCAATATTGATCATTCGGATTGTGATTTCAACCACTAACACAAATTTCTTCATTAAATAAGAAGTGCTTTATAAATGCTGATTTTCAAACAGTTGGTTTCAATGAAGGCAGACAACATCATTAATTCAAAGAATGGATGCAATAGGTGAACTAGGTGCCACCTTCCCAGAATATCTTAATGTTGATGAACATTTAGAATCTATAGCATAATGGTCAACTGAAGAAATAACTGAAAAAAAAAACATTACCTAAATAATGAAGATGCAGATGTTGATGACAACAGTGAAGAAGAAGAAAGTGATGTTCAACCAGTTCCTTCTTATTTGGAAGCAACTGCAGGACTAAATATGATTCAACAATATCTGTGTAGTGTAGACGGTAAAAATCATGTTCAGTGCAAAAAAATTATGACTTAAAAAAAAATTAAACCTGTGATTGTTACAAAACGTGTCTAATTTAAAACTTTTTTTTTTAATTTCAGAGACTGAGACTTGAACTTTCACCATTACTATAGTTAGTAAGTTTTTAACAACTTTTAGTACAATATCAAGTCTATTAAGGTAGCAAAATTAAATGTAAAACTAACACAATACTTCCTCAAGGAGCTTCTTAAATCTGTTTCCTGAGGGTTTAAGAAGGAGCTACAGAATGCCTAGGCAACAGAGAAAACAAAGTATAATGTAAAAATTGTAAACTTTGATGGTATCTATAACCTTCTGTAAATGTAGATCTCCAGTGATCCACAGTAATGCTGTTAACACTGTCTGACTGCCTACACATACTTTTTGCTACAAGATCATATGTATTCCAGCCCTGTTTGATGCTTGGAACCCCTAAAATCTATAGTTTTAGCAGTTTGGCTACGTTTTTCTTCTAATACTGATCAGAATGTTTATTTTACCAAATTATTTATGAATTCCTGACCATTTTTATAACAATAATTCAATACTTGGATTTCGTTGTCCATGACGTGTCTGTTACTTAACTAAATACAACTATTTCACTAATGACTCAGAACACAAAGTTTTTTATAAGTAAAAACATAAAGTCTTACCTTACAACCTACAACCTGAACCGGTTTTCACTTTTAAAAAGCTTCTTCAGAGGAACCTCTCAAGTTGTATTTAATAATTCAATAACTTAATTTCATTCTTCAATTAAACATTTCCTTTACACATTTTTTAATGGAAATTCTTAGTGCAGGCCAAAACTCATCAAGTGTTGTAGAGCCATGGCTGATGATGATAATGGAATATTGTTAGTCTTTAAAAATCTTTTACTGTTTCTACCTAGTTCTAATGACAGTGCTTTGTAAACTTCTGTATCAGTAATGGGTGCATTTTCTTTACAATGTTTCTGAAGTACAGAACTGGAACTTGCAGTTATATTGAACTGTCAGAATTTTTCTTCTTTTTTTTTGCAATTATTTTAGATTGATTATTTTCAGAGATTTTAGTGTATTTTTACTAAAACTTATGCTTATTACATTTTTTCAACAACACTTTTAAATGCCTGTATTTAAATTACTGGCTGTATTATATTTTGATTTTTGAATTTAAATGTGTATGTTGAATAAATAACATTTTGTATACATCAGTATTTGGAATGAAGCTCAAGGCACTTTTGTTATTTATTGTATACTGATTTTTATTGTAACTAAAAAATACTTAATAAATGTTAGCAAGTTTTTTTTTGTCCCTAAATGTAGCTGTTAAACATTGTAGGATAACAAATTCTCTATAATTTACATCATATAGTATTCCTTTTTTACATAAGATGTAGTAATATAAATGTATTGTTACGACGGTCTACTTGATCGTCGTAGGTACAGTGGAAACAAAATACAAGTCACTAATCACCAGCTTTAATTTTCACAGTTAAACAGTTCCTAATTAACAACACAGTCTCTTACAGCAAATCAGATAAAAATTATTCATACGCAATAAAATGTCAAATAATATTAAAACACAATTGTATTACAATATACCGCCCGATTATAAATCACAACACTTCACTATTAACCACTTGAACGCACAGAGTAATATCGGCTGATAATAATGCTCTAACCGCACTGTAATTTATCGCAACTGTAACTGAAAAACTGAGGCCGCTACCGCCTAGTATTTACACAGCGCTAACAGACCAGAAGATTCCAAACTGCGTCTTAGTGCCAGTGTGTACGACGTAATTAATTGCGGCCTTGACACAGTCCGTGCGGCTGGCGGCTTCCAGAAAAATCTCGTGAATGCGTCGAGAATCACGTACACCACACAGATTCCGCTGGATTCAACTGGAACATTCGATAGTCGTAACACTGTCCCCTCCTTAAGCCTGTTCGTCCCGAACTGGCAAACCGTCTCTGAACTAATACTCAACCAGGTGATGTAGGTGGATGTCCTTGCAAAAAATAATTCTCCGGTTCTTCAAATTCAGTCTCGTGTGATCCGAAAATCAAGTCCCCAGGAATGCGAGTCTTCCGCTCAACCATTAGTTTTGCTGGAATCATTCCCGTTACTTCATGTACTGATGACCTAAACAAACACCACTGGCTGATCCAAGTCTGTTTGGTTCTCGTCAACAACCTCTTGCATAACCTCACTTTCAGCCACTTTTACCTCGGGTGCTTCTATCAGCTCAGGAACAAGCAAGAGTTTTGTCTCGAAACCCATAGCTGGCTTTCCAATCACTTCTTTTGTCGTTACACTTATTTGTATTTCCTCTGCTAGTTCTTCCTCCATTTCAGCTTGCAATTGGGAGGGTTTCTCTTGACCAGACCGGTTGACCTTTTCTTCGACTAATGCCACTCGCTTAATCGAATAGTTGGAAGACCCTGTCATTTTAGCCATGCAAAGCTTTATCTTCTCTTGGCCAACCTTCAGGACATTTTTTCTTAAGTCCACAATGAATCCATACGCATTCATAATGTCCGTGCCAAGAATCACTTCATCGACAATGACTGCAATAAGCATTTGGTGGCTAAACTCGAGAAGACCCAGGCGTACACGTATGTCTACCTTTCCTAGCACCTTGATGGGGCTTCCAGTCACAGTCTGTATTGTACAAGAGCTAATTAGAGGCTGGCAGTTACTGACTAAGTCAGGGTGCACAATGGACACTGTTGCACCCGTGTCAACTGTAAATGATGTTGGTTTACCTTCCCAGTGGATCAAGTTTCCACTTGTCTTATGTAGCGTGGAAACTGTGTGCTGTTCTGAGGCTTTACTTCTCCAATTGGTGCGATCACCCTCTTCTCTCGGTATCTTCTTCCCCCAACAGTCTACCTGTAGATGACCATGTTATCCACAGTTGTAACATTTCAGTCTTCTGTCTTTATCCCATCGTTCAAATTGTTGCAACTCTCTTGAATTTCTGAATTGTTTGTCTGACATTGTTTTTCTGCACCCATCATAATGGCAATGTGATACAGGGATCTTCTGACTGCAATGTGATGGCACAAACCCATTAATGTAGCGGGATGCTGACTTGGCAGCTTCAAACTCTAGGGCGTGAACAAGAGCTTCTGAGCTATTTCGCTGTCTTGCCATTCGTAACACTTGATGAAGTTCATAATCTCCGATGGCATCAATAAATGACTGCACCACAAACGTTATTCGAAAATCTTCTGGTGCTTCAGGACAGGCCAATCTAATCAGTCTGTCGATACTTGCTTCAAACTCTTAAAGACTCTCCTCGGAACATTGTCGTCTTGTTCTCAACTGAGCTTAGTACACATCTTGCAAATGTTTATCACCATACTGTAATTCTAGAGCATTAATCAATTCGTCATAGATGTTCTGGCTGTCAGGTGGCACTTTCTGTAGTAATTCTGCCGCAGGTCCTTTTAATGCAAGAACGAGTGAAACTTCCTTGCCTTTCTCTGTCGAATTATTTGCGCATGCAGCAGCTTCAAATTGGCGGAGGTACGTTGCCCAGTGACTGCTTCTGTCAAAGGGACTTTATTAACTTATTTTCTGCGTCTTTTTCGGTCTTTATTTATTATTGGTACAGTCTGTTCACAAAGTTGTTTTGGTTGTATCTTCAGGCACTGCACAACTTCATTTTTAATTTGTTCTCTTATGTTTGCCATTGAGTTTTCTACTGCAGATATTTTATTTGACACGGATTCTTCTATGCAGACATTTTTGTAGACATCGATTCTTCAAAACTCGAGACAGATTTTTCTACTTCAGCTATTTTTAATGTTATTGATTCTTGTACCTCCGATATTTCAGTAACTTGATTATTAAGCTCACCTTGTAGGAGACCCAATTCTGTGGTACTGTGTTTTTGCATCTGTTTCTGCTCCTGTATTAATGCTTTGATGTCTTCTGTTTCACGCTTCCGTTCTGTCTCCAGCTTACGTTTTTCATCCTGTCGTTTTTCTGCTTCTTCCGCCTCCTGTCTGCGTTTCTCATCCTGTCGTTTTTCTGCTTCTTCCTGTGTCTGCCGCAGCAGTGTTTGTAAAGCTTCCATCACCTGACTGGCATCCATGTTTACTGATTAATTACGAATTACACTCGTCTTGTACAAAGTGTCCACTGTTTCCACTGTTAACCGTTCTATCCCAGTTCTGACACCACTGTTACGACGGTCTACTTGGATCGTCGTAGGTACAGTGGAAACAAGATACAAGACACCAATTAAGTCTCTAATCACCAGCTTTAATTTTTACAGTTAAAGAGTTCGTAATTAACAACACAGTCTCTTACAACAAATCAGATAAAAATTGTTCACACGCAATAAAATGTCAACTAATATTAAAACACAATTGTATTACAATATACCGCCCGATTATAAATCACAACACTTCACTATTAACCACTTGAATGCACAGAGTAATATCGCCAGATAATAACTTTCTAACCGCACTGTAATTTATCGCGACTTTAACTGAAAAACTGAGGCCACTGCTCCCTAGTATTTACACAGCGCTAACAGACCAGAAGATTCCAAACTGCGTCTTAGCGCCAGTGTGTACGACGTAATTAATTGTGGCCTTGACACAGTCCTCGTGGCCGGCAGTTTCCAGGAAAATCTCGCGAATGGGTCGAGAATCACGTACACCACACAGACTCCACTGGATTCAACTGGAACATTCGATAAACATGTAGATTGTTCTGTGATGTCGTAACAGTATGATATATTGTGTTGCACAGTAGTTGAAAGACAGGAATATGGTTTTCAAAAAGCTCAGCTTTCTTAGAAGAAATCATCCCAAACTAACTCCAATAATTATGCAAGTTAGGTTCCCAAGCTTGACCAAGAAACCAAATAAACAAACTTTTAAAAATAAATTTCTTAGATTTCTCGATATAAAGCTCTTTTTTTCCCAGTCCACTGAAGAGTGTTATGTCAAGGTTTCACTATATTCCTTTTATTTACAGTTGTTTAAATAGGTATTGTTAAATGATCAGTATTTCAATCAGTAAGACACTGATACATAACTGCATGCTTGAGTACCTTCATCATGACTTGTTATGTATATTTTTTCTTTAAAACTGTAAGTTCAGAGAAGTTCAGAATTGCTAGATAATACAGAAATAATTTTTTTTCTATTTCATGTGTAACAAATGATTTATATATTTTTGTTGTCAATACAACTTGACACATGTGAATGTGAAAAATTAATCAGTACTGACAGAGACAAGAAATTAATTAAACAGTTACAGATATGCAATATAAATTATATCTTAAGTGATACATACAATCTCAACTAAAAGTTTCTTTGCATACACAGTATCTACAGAGCAACATTTCAATTTTTCTACTAGTAATTTTATACAAACGACTATGTTATCTTTGGTATTTACCTTAGTTGGTAAATGACCTGAAGATGGCTTGACTGCCGAAAGCGCTCGTCAATACCAAAGATAACATAGTGGTTTGTATAAAATTACTAGTAGAAATATTTGAGACCACTAACACTCCAATATAACAATAAAAACATTTCAATTGTAAGGTGAAAATCATGCTGCCAATTATAAGGCATTAGAACTTGACATTTTCTCCATAGGAATTGTTTTCTCAATTTCTTATTATGTGTTTCACACTAACCTGGATAAGGAACTTGTCCATACGTAAATAACTCCATAAGCAGTATACCATATGACCAGACATCAGACTTAATTGAGAAACGCCCATAGACAATGGCTTCTGGTGCTGTCCATTTGACAGGAAACCGAGACCCTATGAACAAAAAAAGTTAGGAAACTTTCTTACCTTTCTTACATAAGCTACAAAGGTATAGCAAATTTGAAAGCTAAAGGCACATGTACACAAACCAGTTTCTTCATGGACGAATCCACTTTGAAACTGTAAATGGCAGGAGGGTATCGGAGAATCAGCTGCTATGCAAGCAAAGGTGTTGCCAACATGTGTGTCACGTTTTAGTTACGTTGTTAATTACTGTGTTATGCACTACTTCAGTCTATATATTATTACCTCAGTTTATTATTAATTATGTCATCGTTTTACAGTTCATTTTAATTGTTTAAACGGAACTATTCATGCTAGCTTTAGCACATACTTGAGTGAGTCTGAAGGTTTTTATTAATGTCTTGCTTATCTCTACAATAAGAATAAATACAGTCATAACCCGCTTAACGCGAATGATACGTTCCTCGGCGATTCGCGTAAAACGAAAATCGCGCTAAGCGGGGTTTCCTATTTTTTACCAACCAATACCTCGTTGTTTTAGTTTTTATTGCTTTTATATGATTTTCCTTGTCAAAATGTGTTATAAACATAATAAAATACGTATGTACGTACAAAGGTTTTGATAAATAAATATTCATAATACAAAATCTCAAAAAAGGCATTTTAATTTAAAAGATATACATATGTACATACAAACGAATATGTACAAAAATAATTTATATAAACATCTACCTAATTCACTTACAATTGATCACAACGAAGATTCTTGAAAAGTTCCGGGTTGAGGTTCCTCATGTGGCTTCTCAGTCGCAGCCTTTTTGAAAAATGTGTGTAGAGTTGGTTGTGATGCTTTTCGCTTCCTCTCATTTAATAGTTGTTGATAACAATCTATTCCATCATTGACAACTTTTTTGACTTTCTCGATTCTCTCCCAATCAACTTCATTTTACTCTATGAGGTTTAATCCTGTTTGAATTAACATTAAACCTTCCTGCAAAATTTTAGTTGACAAAATTCGTGGTGTTTCTTCAGGAACGATCTCTTCTTTTTCCGCTTCATCTTGAGATTGTAGATCCAGAAGTTCTTTGTTTGTCAAAGGCTGCGCATCGGATTCAATCAATTCCATAATGTCTTGTTTTTCTATAGATTCTTCACTTAGCCTCCCTGTATTGGCTAGCTGTGTGATGTCATTCACTAAATTTGAAAAAACTTTATTTTCTTCATTTTTGGCCACGTCCAGCCACAGTTTTTTCCAACAACCATTCATGCAATGTTGCGTAACTTCTTTCCATGAAAGATCAATATTTTCAATGGCTTTCATAATGTTAAACGATTTCCACCATTCTTTCATTGACTGCTTGTCTGCTGAATCTGTTTCATGAATTAATTGGCCGAATGTGCGGTGCAAATAATACGCTTTAAAAGCAGCAATTGCTCCCTGATCCATAGGCTGCAATAATGAAGTTGTATTGGGAGGAAGAAACACAACATCAACAGGAAAATCAGTTTGGAGGCTTTCCAAGATAAAAGAATGACCGGGCGCGTTATCCAGAACTAACAGGGCTTTACATTCTAAGTCGTTCTCCTCACAATATTTTTTTACTTCGGGGATGAAATGGTTAACATACCAATCATTAAACACAGCCATTGTCACCCAAGCCTTCTTGTTTGATGTTCATATGACAGGCAAAATTTTTTTTTTATAAAATTTCATCGCTCGTGGATTTTCTGAGTGGTACACCAAAAGAGGTTTTAATTTCAAATCTCCACTTGCATTACCCCCCAATAGAAGTGGAAGACGATCCTTGGCCGCTTTGAAGCCGGGGGCCTGTTGCTCACTTTTAGAAATGAAAGTGCGTGAAGGTAAATTTTTCCAAAACAGCCCTGTCTCATGCACATTGAAAACAAGGTTAGGGGGATAGCTTTGACTGTTCACCAAATCCTTAAATGTGGAAGGATATTTATCAGCTGCTTCCATGTCGGCACTTGCTGATTCACCTTGAAGTCGAAGGCTGTGAAGGTTTGAGCGACGTTTGAATCGATCAAACCAACCTCGACTTGCTTTAAATTCAATGGTCGAAAATTCTTCCTCATTTTTTTTAATGTCGTCAAACAGGGACTTAGCTTTAGGCATGATAACAGCCTGGCTTAAAGGCATTCGCCGCTGGTTCATGTCTTCAACCCAAACTGACAGTAGGTGTTCCATTTTTTCTATAATAGAAGATCTAGACTGATTCACTTTTGTAGCAGCAATAGATGTACCCACGGACTGACTGGATAGCACAATTTTTTCTTTATTTTTTACAATTGTACGTACGGTTGACTCCGATATGTCAAACTCACGACCGACTTCTGTGGCACCAACACCCGACTCCATACGATTTAAAATTTTCGTTTTAACTTCAAGAGTCAACAATTTACGTTTAACTGCTAATTTTGACATCAGCGCACATTGTTAATCCGTTCTAATTGAATGTTCGAACTAAACTGAAAGGAAAACGTATTCCCAATGTTTAGAAACAATAACGGGGGGGGGGGATGGTTTTCCAGGAAATTGGCCAAGACTTAAGTTCAACAAGGGGCCCTAAAAGGATGGATTAACCCGAACTACCATTCCAAAAATGTAAATTAGTACATATACAGTACAGTAATGTTTATTTGGCTGAGACAAGATAAACAAGAAACGTGAATACATTTCTGGCGGGAATAGAAGATGCATTTTGCAAACTAACGCCTACGTCACACAAGTCCGCCTTTTCTATAAACATTGTGCACAGTTTAATCTGAGTTGTAGCATCGGGAACTCAGAAATGGTTAATAAACGTCAGCCACTGCTGTGTGTAGTGAAAATGTGTTGTGTCTATTCAGCGTCACCACGGGTCTCCAGCACAGAGATACGATTTCTCATTTGTCAGAATCCCGCCAACAAGAGTATTCAAGGTCAAATAACATTTATAATGTGTAATGGCACAGCCATGTATGTTTACAAAACGTACTACTGTTTTGGCTGAGACTTATATACAGATCTACGTCTGACCTAATGCAACCTCTTATTTATCTGTACAAATCAGCTGTCTGTTTTTACGTTTCCACCAAACGTGTTGGTTGACTGACATGTTCGTATTCCTTAAAAAATAATACAGTAATGTAATTATATGTTTATTTGTCATTTTCAAAATATAATATGCAAACTTTAGTTGTTAAATTCAAAATTTACATATTCATTACATTTACGATATGTATATATACAATATTATTGGTACTGTATATGTAATTGTTAATATATATAATAAATATTTTCTTAGAAAAAAAGCGTTATAGTCAATTCGCGTTATGTGGGGTCGCGCAAAGCGGGGTATGACTGTAAGTATTAAACAAACAGTGCAGAAATAATTGTAGAATTTTAGTTCTATTATGATATAAAACGAATGTGTGTGTGTGTGTGTGTGTGTGCACTTTTTCGTTTTGCATAATAATAAAATAAAGTAGAATACTGAAATGAAAATAATTATTAAAATGTTGATTGTCGCATGGTATAACTTTAACTTTTTGCTTTATTTACAATAAAAGGTTATTTTGCCAGCTGGTAAAACAAATGATCCCTCTGTCATGTATCTGTTACTTTTAAGAGTTGAAACATTTGTGGGGATAAAAGATGTTCTTAAAAGGTATTATTTACCTAAACTACTGTATTGAAATAACATGATTTTTCCTTCTTCTTGAAACAGATTTTTGTTGTCTAGGATTAAAAGATTTTTGGAAGTAAGCTAATACCAGTATGAAGTCATTCCTTTATGATAAACTGCAGATAGACGAGTGTAATTAAGGAGCGGAAGTGCACAAGAGCATAGTTTGCACATTCTATTCTATTCCGATAAGAGCTGTTAATACGTCTCAACAGCAGACAACTGCAGGACTAAACAAAAAAACGAGATAAATAGGTTGTTTATATAACATTTGATATGTACCACACAGAGAGGGGGAGGGAGGGAGGGAGGGAGGGAGGGAGGGAGAGAGGGAGAGAGAGAGAGAGAGAGAGAGAGAGAGAGAGAGAGAGAGAGAGAGAGAGAGAGAGAGAGAGAGACATCCGTGGTAAGCGAAGCAAAACTCAGACTACTAACAAACCTTGCATGCGAGTTTTGGTTTCTATTCGAAATAATATTCATACGTTGGCTGCACTGACGCTCATAGCAACAATTCTCTTCTTGCATCTCAAAGCGACTCCCACCACATCAGCACATCTGATCATAGCATTTCGTGCATTCCCATGCCCTTTATTTCAATTTTGCTATAAATGTTCAAGCTGGTTTGGAACCAGCTCTTATTTGTCAACAAGCTCTGATCTGTGACATCTTAAATCACCACACATTTTTGCATGAAGATCACTGAATATTATGAAAATACAGAAATAAATCCAAACATGTGGAATAGCTTGCTTGCATGCATAGAAGAGTTCTGTGCTGGCTCTCAACCTTATCAGATGATGTGAAATACTATATTTGTGCATGTTT
Source organism: Magicicada septendecula (assembly GCA_034769895.1). Classification (NCBI taxonomy): domain Eukaryota; kingdom Metazoa; phylum Arthropoda; class Insecta; order Hemiptera; family Cicadidae; genus Magicicada; species Magicicada septendecula. Next base: position 410,312,752 of record CM068368.1, on the reverse strand, counting down.
TTTTTTCACATTTGTGCTGGTAACATGTTCTCACAACTTGATTCAAAGTGCAAACAACAACACAATCTGTTGTTATACTGATGCTAACATCTTTATTAGGGTGAAACTAATTCTTTCATGTTGCATTGTATCCAATATTTCTCTTAATAATATATATAACACTACAGCTATATAAGAATTGTTCATACAGAAGCAGTGGATCTACCTACACAACTGTATTAGCATTATGAAATAAATTAATTTGATGTAACTACTTTTGGACCTACCATTATCTGCCTGCATCATCCTACTATTACATACTTAGTCATCAATTGAGTTCTGTTTCATTCACCATTTAGCAAATTTTGTCATTTAATACATTTTATTTCAATATTTTTGTGACTTGGAAATTTTTTACTATACAAGGTTTGGTCAATAAATTTGTGCAATTTTTACTCCATGTTCAATAAGGAAATGGAAGTATGGTCATGGCGAAAAAAATCGTGTTCAAGATAATGGCAGATTCTGATTGTACTACCCTCAAAACATGAAAAAGTCATTTTTCGAAAAGTGTCTGTGTGTGTGTCTGTCTATCTGTAGAATTTTTCTATGGCAAAAGATAACTGCCGCAAATTCAAACAGAATCAAATAATTTTTTGCATACAGTTCTGAATTGTAAAGGACTCGAGGCCTATTTTGGTGAAGATTTGTTAAGGGGAAGGGTAGTTTACCTGCAACATTTTACGTTTTAACAAGAGTAAAGTGCTTAATTTTGATAAATAAAATATCCTTAAAAAAAGGTCATAATAGTCCACTGTAGAAAGGTAGATGAAATATCTATAAATGAAAAGGGTAGTTGAAGGGGAAGGGGTAATTTTCTATAAATTAAAATGGGAGTTGATGAGGGAGGAGATAATTTTTTATATAAGTATTATATGTGTACTACGTTATTGACAACAAAGAAGTAGTTTCTATGGGAACATTTTATTTCACTTTGACAAAATTCTATATTTTTTACTTCCATGTTCCTTAAGGAAACGGGAAGTATGGTGATGGCAAAAAAAAATCGTGTTCGAGAGTATTGCAGATTCTGATTGTACTATACTCAAAACATGAAAAAAAGTCATTTTTCGAAAAGTGTCTGTGTGTGCGTCTGTCTGTGTGTCTGTATCTGTAGATTTTTTTTCTATGGCAAACGATAACAGCCGCAAATTCAAACAGAATCAAATAATTTTTTGCATACAGCCCTGATTTGTAGAGTACTCAAGACCTATTGATTTTGGTGAAGATCGGTTCAGGGAAAGGGGTAGTTTACCTGCAACGGCTTTTTTTAAAATCAAGGGTAATTTTTTCTATGGCAAATGATAACAGCCGCAAATTCAAACAGAATCAACTACTCTTTTCATACAGCCCTGAATTATAGAGTTCTCAAGACTTGTTGGTTATGGTGAAGATCGGTTAAGGGAAAGGGGTAGTTTACCTGCAACATTTTATATTTTAACAAGGGTATTTTCTATGGCAAACGATAAAAGCCGCAAATTCAAACAGAATCAACTACTCTTTTGCATACAGCCCTGATTTGTAGAGTACTCAAGACCTATTGATTTTGGTGAAGATCGGTTAAGGGAAAGGGTAGTTTACCTGCAACGGCTTTTTTTTAAATCAAGGGTAATTTTTTCTATGGCAAACGATAACAGCCGCAAATTCAAACAGAATCAACTACTCTTTTGCATACAGCCCTGAATTATAGAGTTCCCAAGACAATTGGTTTTGGTGAAATCGGTTTAAGGGAAAGGGGTAGTTTACCTGCAACATTTTATATTTTCACAAGGGTATTTTCTATGGCAAATGATAAAAGCCGCAAATGTAAACAGAATCAAATAATGTTTTGCATACAGCCATGAATTGTACAGTTCTCAGGACCTATTGTTTTTGGTGAAGATCGGTTAAGGGAAAGGGGTAGTTTACCTGCAACGTTTTATGTTTTAAAAGGGCATTTTCTATGGCAAACGATAAGAGCCGCAAATTCAAACAGAATCAAACAATTTTTTGCATACAGCCCTGATTTGTAGAGTACTCAAGACATATTGTTTTTGGTGAAGATCGGTTAACGGGAAGGGGTAGTTTATCGGCAACATTTTTCTTATCAAAGGTAATTTTTTTCTATGGCAAACGATAGCCGCAAATTCATACAGAATCAAATAATTTTTTTGCATAAAGCATTGATTTGTAGAGTACACAAGACCTATTGTTTTTGGTGAAGATCGGTTAAGGGAAAGCGGTAGTTTACCGGCAACATTTGTTTTTATCAAGGGTAATTTTTTCCTATGGCAAACGATAACAGCCGCAAATTCACACAGAAGCAACTAGTCTTTTTCATACCTTTTTTAATTATACCGAACTCAAGATGTGTTGATTTTGTTGAAGATCGGTTAAGGGAAAGGGGTAGTTTACCTGCAACAGTTTTTTTTTTTAAATCAAGGGTAATTTTTTTCTATGGCAAATGATAACAGCCGCAAATTCAAACAGAATCAACTACTCTTTTGCATACAGCCCTGAATTATAGAGTTCTCAAGACCTGTTGGTTTTGGTGAAGATCGGTTAAGGGAAAGGGGTAGTTTACCTGCAACATTTTATATTTTAACAAGGGTAATGTTTTCTATGATGAACGATAACTGCCGTAAATTCAAACAGAATCAACTACTCTTTTGCATACCTTTTGAGTTATACAGAACTCAAGGTCTGTTGATTTTGTTGAAGATCGGTTAAGGGAAAGAGCTAGTTTACCTGCAACGGTTTATATTTTAACAAGGGTATTTATTATGGCAAACGATAAGAGCCGCAAATTCAAACAGAATCAAATAATTTTTTGCATACAGCCCTGAATTGTAGAGTACTCATGACCTGTTGGTTTTGGTGAAGATCGGTTAAGGGAAAGGGGTAGTTTACCAGCAACGTTTTTTATCAAGGGTAATATTTTTCCTATGGCAAACGATATCAGCCGCAAATTCAAACAGCATCAAATAATGTTTTGCATACAGCCCTGAATTGTAGAGGACTGATGGTCTATTGATTTTGGTGAAGATCGGTTTAGAGAAAGGGGTAGTTTACCTGCAACGTTTTATGTTTTAACAAGTGTAATTTTTTCTATGACGAACGAAAACTGCCGTAAATTCAAAGAAAATCAAATATTTTTTGCATACCTTTCTAAATTGTAGAGAGCTCAAGGCCTGTTGATTTGGGTGAAGATCGGTAAAGGGAAAGGGGTAGTTTACCTGCAACATTTTACGTTTTAACAAGAGTAAAGTGCTTAATTTTGATAAATAAAATATCCTTAAAAGAAGGTCATAATAGTCCACTGTAGAAAGGTAGATGAAATATCTATAAATGAAAAGGGTAGTTGAAGGGGAAGGGGGTAATTTTCTATAAATTAAAATGGGAGTTGATGAGGGAGGAGATAATTTTTTATATAAGTTTTATATGTGTACTACGTTATTGACAACAAAAAGTAGTTTCTATGGAAACATTTTACTTCACTTTGACAAAATTCTATATTTTTACTTTCATATTCCTTAAGGAAATGGAAATATGGTGATGGCAAAAAAAATCGTGTTCGAGATTATTGCAGATTCTGATTGTACTACACTCAAAACATGAAAAAAGTCGTTTTTCGAAAAGTGTCTCTGTGTGTGTCTGTCTGTGTGTCTATCTGTAGATTTTTTTTCTATGGCAAACGATAACAGCCGGAAATTCAAACAGAATCAAATAATTTTTTGCATACAGCCCTGATTTGTAGAGTACTCACGACCTATTGTTTTTGGTGAAGATCGGTTGAGGGAAAGGGGTAGTTTACCTGCAATGGTTTTTTTTATCAAGGGTAAATTTTTTTTTGGCAAACGATAACGGCCGCAAATTCAAACAGAATCAAAAGATTATTTGCATACAGCCCTAAATTGTAGAGTTCTCAAGACCTATTGTTTTTGGTTGCAACATTTTTTTAACAAGGGTATTTTCTAAGGCAAACGATAACAGCCGCAAATTCACACAGAATCAAATAATATTTTGCATACTGCCCTGATTTGTAGAGTACTCAAGACCTATTGTTTTTGGTAAAGATCGCTTAAGGGGAAGGGGTAGTTTACCAGAAACGTTTTTTTATCAAGGGTAATTTTCTATGGCAAACGATAACAGCCGCAAATTCAAACAGAATCAAATAATGTTTTGCATACATCCCTGAATTGTAGAGATCTCAAGGACTTTCGATTTTGGTGAAGATCGGTTAAGGGGAACGGGTAGTTTACCTGCAACCTTTTACGTTTTAACAACAGTAAAGTACTTGAAAATTCATTTAAACTTTTTGAAACAATGGTAATTGTTAAAAATAAAATGATTTTGTTGCCAGGCAATAAAATTATAATTTTTCATTTTAATGTAAATCATGTATGAGTTAATAGTATAATGGATTAATTTACACTCAAAATGTACAAACAGAAAATTTTGTTACAAACATCAATATCATTCGTGGCAGGCAAGCATATCTCAGTTATGTAATGTTTACGTTTCCATTTTATTATTATGACTACCGCAATAAAAAGGCAGGGAAGACACACACACACACACACACACACACACACACACACACACACACACACACACACACACACACACACACACACACACACACACACACACACACACACACGTTATTTCTGGCCTCACTCATGTTTATTTTCTTACATTTGCACGCTTTTTAAATGGTAAGTGCCGAAACCCATACCAACATAACGCGTGCAAGCCGAAAAAGTGTCCAGCGTGGATAGCGATTTGCTTCCTGTGGATCGCTGGGCAGTGTAACTGCACGTGTTTACACAGGAACGATTCACAGACAGACTTTTCGTCTTTAGGGAATTAACCCTCTGCAAGATGCTGAGGGCCCTTGAGTGACTTCGGAGCGCTCCTTCTTTTTCGCGTGTTTGTTCAGTGAAACATACACTGTAGATTCGCAGCTTTACTCTAAGCAAAGCTCAATAGGAAATGTTGAAAATTTTTGTCCACGGTGTACCCTCATACACACTAAACCTGCTCTGTTTTAATTACGGACATCATAATATTAAAACTTTGGAAACTTGAGCACTACTTAATGGAGATCAATCATTAACTTATACAAGCCATTAATTTTATGCATATTTTTTATATATATGTGTACAATGTTATCGGCAACAAAGAAGTAGTTTTTGTTAAAATTCCTTCACGGGATATTTGGCCGTAGTCCAATGTTTTCTACAAAACCAGACGTTTCGGCAATGCCATCGACTTCCATCATCAGTGAAAATCGAGTGCGATAACGTGAGGTGGTATAAGTTAGTGACCACAGTACTGTGGTTAAGGCTGAAGCAGTAAGTAGAAAGAAGTAGTTTCTATGGTAATATTTCATTTCGAAAATGATTTTAAATATAAATCTTAGAATACGGAAGTCATGTATGGTTCTCCATACCGATATTTTACTTCCATGTTCCTTAAGGCAATGGGAAGTATGGTGATGGCAAAAAAAAAGTGTTCAAGATTATTGCAGATTCTGATTGTACTACACTAAAAACATGAAAAAAAGTCATTTTTCGAAAAGTGTCTGTGTGTGCGTCTGTCTGTGTGACTGTGTCCGTAAATTTTTTTTCTATGGCAAATGATAAGAGTCGCAAATTCAAACAGAATCAAATAATTTTTTGCATACAGCCCTAATTTTTGTAGAGTACTCAAGACCTATTGATTTTGGTGAAGATCGGTTCAGGGAAAGGGGTAGTTTACCTGCAACGGTTTTTTTTAAATCAAGGGTAATTTTTTTCTATGGCAAACGATAACAGCCGCAAATTCAAACAGAATCAACTACTCTTTTGCATACAGCCCTGAATTATAGAGTTCTAAGGCCTGTTGGTTATGGTGAAGATCGGTTAAGGGAAAGGGGTAGTTTACCTGCAACATTTTATATTTTAACAAGGGTATTTTCTATGGCAAATGATAAAAGCCGCAAATGTAATCAGAATCAAATAATGTTCTGCATACAGCCATGAATTGTAGAGTTCTCAGGACCTATTGTTTTTGGTGAAGATCGGTTAAGGGAAAGGGGTAGTTTACCTGCAACATTTTATGTTTAAAAAGGGCATTTTCTATGGCAAACGATAAGAGCCGCAAATTCAAACAGAATCAAACAATTTTTTGCATACAGCCCTGACTTGTAGAGTACTCAAGACCTATTGTTTTTGGTGATTATCAGTTAATGGGAAGCGGTAGTTTACCTGCAACGTTTTTCTTATCAAGGGTAATTTTTATCTATGGCAAACGATAGCCGCAAATTCAAACAGAATCAAATAATTTTTTTGCATACAGCATTGATTTGTAGAGTACACAAGACCTACTGTTTTTGGTGAAGATCGGTTAAGGGAAAGGGGTAGTTTACCGGCAACATTTGTTTTTATCAAGGGTAATTTTTTCCTATGGCAAACGATAACAGCTGCAAATTCAAACAGACGCAACTAGTCTTTTTCATACCTTTTTTAATTATACCAAACTTAAGGTGTGTTGATTTTGTTGAAGATCGGTTAACGGAAAGGGGAAGTTACCTGCAACGTTTTTTTTTAAATCAAGGGTAATTTTTTTCTATGGCAAATGATAACAGCCGCAAATTCAAACAGAATCAACTACTCTTTTGCATACAGCCCTGAATTATACAGTTCTCAAGACCTGTTGGTTTTGGTGAAGATCGGTTAAGGGAAAGGGGTAGTTTACCTGCAACATTTTATATTTTAACAAGGGTAATGTTTTCTATGACGAACGATAACTGCCGTAAATTCAAACAGAATCAACTACTCTTTTGCACACCCTTTTGAGTTATACAGAACTCAAGGTCTGTTGATTTTGTTGAAGATTGGTTAAGGGAAAGGGCTAGTTTACCTGCAACGTTTTATATTTTAACAAGGGTATTTATTATGGCAAACGATAAGAGCCGCAAATTCAAACAGAATCAAATAATTTTTTGCATACAGCCCTGAATTGTAGAGTACTCATGACCTGTTGGTTTTGGTGAAGATCGGTTAAGGGAAAGGGGTAGTTTACCAGCAACGTTTTTTATCAAGGGTAATAGTTTTTCTATGGCAAACGATAACAGCCGCAAATTCAAACAGAATCAAATAATGTTTTGCATACAGCCCTGAATTGTAGAGGACTGAAGGTCTATTGATTTTGGTGAAGATCGGTTTAGAGAAAGGGGTAGTTTACCTGCAACATTTTATGTTTTAACAAGGGTAATTTTTTGTATGACGAATGATAACTGCCGTAAATTCAAAGAAAATCAAATATTTTTTGCATACCTTTCTAAATTGTAGAGAGCTCAAGGCCTGTTGATTTTGGTGAAGATCGGTAAAGGGAAAGGGGTAGGTTACCTGCAACCTTTTATGTTTTAACAAGAGTAAAGTGCTTAATTTTGATAAATAAAATATCCTTAAAAGAAGGTCATAATAGTCCACTGTAGAAAGGTAGATGAAATATCTATAAATGAAAAGGGTAGTTGAAGGGGAAGGGGGTAATTTTCTATAAATTAAAATGGGAGTTGATGAGGGAGGAGATAATTTTTTATATAAGTTTTATATGTGTACTACGTTATTGACAACAAAGAAGTAGTTTCTATGGAAACATTTTATTTCACTTTGACAAAATTCTATATTTTTTACTTCCATGTTCCTTAAGGAAATGGGAAGTATGGTGATGGCAAAAAAAACGTGTTCAAGATTATTGCAGATTCTGATTGTACTACACTCAAAACATGAAAAAAAGTCATTTTTCAAAAAGTGTCTGCGTGTGCGTCTGTCTGTGTCGGTGTCTGTAGATTTTTTTCTATGGCAAACGATAAGCGCCGCAAATTCAAACAGAATCAACTACTCTTTTGCATACAGCCCTGAATTATAGAGTTCTCAAGACCTGTTGGTTTTGGTGAAGATCGGTTAAGGGAAAGGGGTAGTTTACCTGCAACATTTTATATTTTAACAAGGGTAATGTTTTCTATGACGAACGATAACTGCCGTAAATTCAAACAGAATCAACTACTCTTTTGCACACCCTTTTGAGTTATACAGAACTCAAGGTCTGTTGATTTTGTTGAAGATTGGTTAAGGGAAAGGGCTAGTTTACCTGCAACGTTTTATATTTTAACAAGGGTATTTATTATGGCAAACGATAAGAGCCGCAAATTCAAACAGAATCAAATAATTTTTTGCATACAGCCCTGAATTGTAGAGTACTCATGACCTGTTGGTTTTGGTGAAGATCGGTTAAGGGAAAGGGGTAGTTTACCAGCAACGTTTTTTATCAAGGGTAATAGTTTTTCTATGGCAAACGATAACAGCCGCAAATTCAAACAGAATCAAATAATGTTTTGCATACAGCCCTGAATTGTAGAGGACTGAAGGTCTATTGATTTTGGTGAAGATCGGTTTAGAGAAAGGGGTAGTTTACCTGCAACATTTTATGTTTTAACAAGGGTAATTTTTTGTATGACGAATGATAACTGCCGTAAATTCAAAGAAAATCAAATATTTTTTGCATACCTTTCTAAATTGTAGAGAGCTCAAGGCCTGTTGATTTTGGTGAAGATCGGTAAAGGGAAAGGGGTAGGTTACCTGCAACCTTTTATGTTTTAACAAGAGTAAAGTGCTTAATTTTGATAAATAAAATATCCTTAAAAGAAGGTCATAATAGTCCACTGTAGAAAGGTAGATGAAATATCTATAAATGAAAAGGGTAGTTGAAGGGGAAGGGGGTAATTTTCTATAAATTAAAATGGGAGTTGATGAGGGAGGAGATAATTTTTTATATAAGTTTTATATGTGTACTACGTTATTGACAACAAAGAAGTAGTTTCTATGGAAACATTTTATTTCACTTTGACAAAATTCTATATTTTTTACTTCCATGTTCCTTAAGGAAATGGGAAGTATGGTGATGGCAAAAAAAACGTGTTCAAGATTATTGCAGATTCTGATTGTACTACACTCAAAACATGAAAAAAAGTCATTTTTCAAAAAGTGTCTGCGTGTGCGTCTGTCTGTGTCGGTGTCTGTAGATTTTTTTCTATGGCAAACGATAAGAGCCGCAAATTCAAACAGAATCAACTACTCTTTTGCATACAGCCCTGAATTATAGAGTTCTCAAGACCTGTTGGTTTTGGTGAAGATCGGTTAAGGGAAAGGGGTAGTTTACCTGCAACATTTTATATTTTAACAAGGGTAATGTTTTCTATGACGAACGATAACTGCCGTAAATTCAAACAGAATCAACTACTCTTTTGTACAGTAGCGCGATAATTTTACTTTATAGGTTGGCTAATCTGCGCTTTAATTTTACGGTAATCTGATTATGCATGTCGGTGCTCTACACAGTACGTCTCAAACGCTAGTAGCGGCGGTCGGCACACCCGCAGCTTCACTGTCATATTTTTTCTCGTCGCGACATTCAATGTAGGCCTTAGGCCAACACACTTTACTTATGGCCCATTAGGCCCGTTTATTAATGTAACTTAAATTTTGATACGAATTGTATCCATTATGCTTATTAGCCAACCTGTCATTCAAAACAACTTCTAACTGCATATTTCTAATGTACTTTGAATATCAATTAAATGAATTAAATACAGTCCACTCGCTTTATCATTTCTGCATCCTGGCGAATCAACTACGTACAAAATATCACACTCAACATTCTTCAACAAAACATTTTTTGGTCCACTCGGACCGGACACTTAACATTTTTTGGTCGCTCCGGACCTGGATTTCCGATGTATCATTCATAATTAATATTTTTCTGCCACTATTTCTGGCCATCACGGGCGAATTAGCATATCCGCTGATACGACCGTAGTGTGATTCCATCGGCATTTCGCTCGTCGCCTTTGAGCCTCCTGACAACATCATCGTAAGAGCCTGCTAGCTTCAGTGCTTCAAACAAGACTGTCATCTCTCCGAGCTGTGTTCCATCTTCTCCACAGCGTCGACGCTGCAGGACATCGCCTACAAGGTATCACCTCAATAACGTCATAACAAGGTGCGTACAATGGCTGAAGAAGGCCTCAAAGTGTTAACCAGAAAAAGAGGCGGCTTAAAGTCCGCAATAGTGCGAATACAATCTGCCGTAAATAACTTTGATATAAATTCCAATACAAAACATTTTTTAACAGTAAGGCTTGAAAGTCTGAAAAGCTTGGCGTCGAAGTACGACGAGGTGCAGTCTGAAATAGAACTTATTTGTAAAGACATAAGCGCGGCTCAAGAAGACCGAGTTGAGGTCGAAGAAATGCTATATTCGACTGAAGCAAATATTTTGCAATTAATTGATGCATTTAATGTTCAGACTGTACCTCCCGTATTATCGACCCACATGCAATTAAAACCAATAAGTTTGCCCTGCTTCTCAGGCAACATATTGGAATGGCAGCATTTTCGTTCAATTTTTACGGACTTGGTGCATACAAGATCCGATTTAAAACCAGTGCAGAAGTTACATTATTTACACTCTTCTTTAAAAAATGAACCTTTAGATTTAATTAAGTCACTACCTATTTGTAAGGAAAATTACTCAATAGCGTTGAGTTTGCTGTCCGAAAGGTATGACAACAAGTTCATACTAGCAAAATACTATGTTCAAAATTTACTTCAAGTCAAGTCGACAATTAAGGACTCTGTCCAAAGTTTGGCAGAATTCACAAACACAATAACGTCTTCCGTTAATTCACTGGCGGCAATGCAACTGTCAGTGAATTCATTTGAATTTATTATTATACAATTATTATCAACTAAACTCGACCCTACTACTTTCAAACTATGGAAGGAGTCAATAGACCCTGATAATTTTCCTAACTTTCAAGATTTCACTCATTTTTTAAACTCACGTAGACAGCTGTTAGAAAATACACTGCCTATCGAAGCCGGACAGCAACTCAACAAGCCGAGTTTAAGACTCAACAATAAATATGATAAATATAAATCAAGAAATGGTACTGGCAGTACTACATTTAAGAGTTATCACTCAGCGTCAGGGAATCATTCATGTTTGTGTTGTAAATCTAATCACCCGCTTTACATATGTGATAAATTTCGTGCATTAAGCACCGCTGAGCGGGGACAATTTGTATCAAGTCACAAATGTTGTACCAATTGTCTTAGATCAGACCATTTTGTATCTAACTGTAAGAATAAGCAGGTGTGTAAGATCTGTTCAAAACGACACCACACATTGTTGCACGCAAACAACGTGCCGAACTCAATATCTGCCAGTAGTAGTAACTATTGTTCACTCAAATTACAATCCACGAACAATGTTCTTTTATCAACAGCAGTTGTATTTGTCACTGACCAGGCTGGCAACAGACATAGGGCAAGAGTTCTTTTAGACGCCGGGTCACAAATAAATTTTTGCACAAAATCATTTGCAAGGAAATTACGGCTTAATTTAACTAAATCCAACATACCAATAATGGGTATAAACAATACAGCGTGTTACGCCACTAATCTTGCGTCTATACGCATTATGTCTCGTTATCAGACTTCGAGGCAAAATGTGCTATCTTATCTGCATTAACCCACAATCTGCCGGCACAATCGTTTGACATAAATCAATTCCACATTCCGAACAACATTTTTCTGGCTGACCCAAATTTCAATATATCCTCGGAAATCGACATACTCTTAGGGGCGCAATTTTACCTGGATTTAATTTTAGCTAATAAATATGTACGTGGCCCTCATTTTCCCATCATACAGGAAACAAGGCTAGGCTACATTTTGGCTGGCAACCTGCCCAAACACTGCCGCTACAAGGGTCCTGCTGTTTCGTTCCTAGCTAGGAACAACGACAGTCAAATTCTGCAGTCTCGCGAAAGATTTTGGGAAGCAGAAACTACCCTGACAACACACCTGATAACGAGTCAGCCTGTGAAGAGCATTTCGTGCGCTCTACTCATCGCAATCATGAGGGTAGGTTTGTGGTTTCACTGCCATTTAAGTCCGATCATATCCCGTTGGGGGAATCTTACACCAATGCTGAAGCAAGATTTGTAAATTTAGAGCGTCGATTCAGGCATGATGGTTCGTCAAAAACTACCAATGGCCTTTCTCTCAATGACATATTGTTGGTAGGCCCGAATGTTCAACAAGACCTTTTTTCTATTCTTTTACGTTTCCGGATGCATAAATATGTTCTCATCGCCGACATCGAGAAGATGTATCGACAAATTCGCGTAGCGGAAGGGGATTGTCACTATCAACGTATTCTGTGGCGTGATTCTCCTCTCGAACCATTTAAACACTTTGCATTGCAAACGGTAACCTACGGCACGGCTAGTGCTTCGTTTTTGGCCACTCACTGTCTTATTCAAATTGGCAGGGACCATCAAGCTTCATTTCCTGATGCGGCGTTAGCTGTAACGAATGATTTTTATGTCGACGATCTGCTTACCGGTTCTGAAACCATCTCTGATCTGACCAAGCTGAAATCTGATCTAGGTGCGTTATTGAGTCAATACAGTCTCGCGTTGCATAAATGGGCATCTAATGAACCCAGAGTGGTCGCAAATCATGACAATTTATCACATCCCTTAAACAAACAGGACAATATTATTAGATAAAACTTCCGGGCTGAGAGGCCGTGGTCGATTGCTTGATGTATTGGAGCTATACGTTTTGGCCGCACCACCGGTGGCCATCTTCAGTAGCTAAATTGTGTTCGAATAGATGATACGCCGAACACGTCCCCAATGAACTGGGAACAAGCAACAGTGAGTTACGGCTACGATGCCTCTATTTATAAGTTTTTGGCCGCTTAAGGTGTATCACGCGGACCAATGAGAAGCCAGCTCGTCATTCTTGATTCTGATTGGCCATGGAAAATAAACCATGCCAGACACTATTTAAGGAGATGCTTTCTCCTCGGCGGTTCATAGCGACGGACGCATTCTTATGAATATGGATGGACTCCAGATGCAGGCGAGTGAAGTAACCCCGGACAGAAGACAACACGCGGGCTTCATCAAACATCACCCGGTGATCGTCGTGGGAAAGAGCGTGTTCAGCAACTGCGGACTTTTCCGGCTGGCCCAGGCGGCAGTATCTCCGATGTTCAGAGAGGCGCGTCCGGACACTACGCTTCGTGGTGCCTATGTAGACCTGGCCACACGTACAAGGAATACTGTACACCCCGCACGACGAGAGTGGATCCCTGGCGTCTTTCACCGGTCGCAGGAACTGTTGGATCTTTTTGGTTGGCTTGAAGATCGTCCTGACGCCCCGCTTACTCAGCAACCTGCCGATGCGATCAGTCACGCCACGGATGTAGGGCAAGACAGCAGAGCCAACAACCTCAGGCGACACCGACTCGTCCGGCCTACCAGATCTTCTCGGCCGGGCAGCTCTCCTAACCTCCGCAGCAGAATAGCCGTTGGACTGCAGTGCTTCCTCGAGATGCCGAAACTCATCTTCGAGATACTGGGGCTCACAGATTCTTTTTGCCCGGTCTACCAGAGTCTTCAGCACCGCTCTCTTCTGCCTAGGGTGATGATTGGAGGACTTGTGAAGATATCTGTCGGTGTGCGTTGGCTTCCTATAAACTTTATGTCCCAAGCTGCCATCGGTCCTTTTCAGGACCAACACATCCAGAAAAGCCAATTGTTCACCACTCTCGCGCTCCATCGTAAACTGTATGCGCGGGTGCACAGCGTTCAGATGTCCAAGGAAGCGTTCCAACTCCTCGTCCCCATGGCTCCAGACCACGAAAGTGTCGTCCACATACCGCAACCAACACTTCGGCTTGAGAGGCGCAGATGAAATTGCCAACTCTTCAAATTTCTCCATATAGAAGTTTGCAACCACAGGGCTGAGAGGACTTCCCATCGCGACGCCATCCAACTGTTCCGGGCCTCTCAGCCCGGAAGTTTTATCTAATAATATTGACACCGGCCGTGAAAGCCTACGTACTAAGTTTAAGAACCTCTACGGGGAGGAGGTTTTCAAGAGAATTAAAAAGCTGGAGACGCTACGGAAGAAGAAAGCCAGTCTGCTGTGTTCCTTGGCCTTTTTACTTCGATGTAGAGACTCGGGAACCGTTCCTAGGTTCCTACGACAGAGACATATTTTTAACACGCCACAGGCCAATAGGATATACAGGAGAACAGAAAATGCCATGCTGCGTGAACGCATACACTACACGAGGAAAGAGCTGGCACTAAATGATCAAGAACTGTTGAAGCTGCATTTACATCTCAGCAGTTCCCTCCAACAACATGATTGGAGATGTTGGATGGGCTTACATTTAATGCCTTCGAGTCGTGTTATGCCAGTACCAGCCAGAGACAGCGTGAAAAATTCGAGCGGTTTGGTTCCCAGAACATCAGGGGAAGAGTACTAGATCGTGACAGGATGGTTGTGAATTTATCGAACCGTCAACTAACACCACATGAGACCTCAGTGTTAGCCAAAGGTGAGAAGTTTGCAGTTACCCCGAAGACAGTACCGGTGGAGGAAATAGTTGCGAGCGTGGAGGCAGGCATCCGAGGACTACCCCGAGACCAGGCAGATGAAATCCGATTGGAAGCTTCCAGGGCCCTTAGAAGGGCCGCTCCGCCAAAATGTAATCTTCTGTCGGCGGAGTTGCGAGCCTTGAGGGAATTGAAAGGGGATGACTCCATTGTCATTGTGCCTGCGGATAAGGGGAGGCCACTGTGGTCTTGAACACCGAAGACTACCAGCGGAAGATTGAAGGTTTATTAGATCCGGCCACTTATCGGAGGCTGAACAAAGATCCGACTACTACTGTTCTAAGAAAAACGGATTCTTTGGTTAAGCAATCATCTCTGGCGCCTGATGTGAAGACGGCCGTCCGGTGTTCGGAAGCCCTTCCCCCTCGTCTCTATGGTTTACCGAAGATCCATAAGGAAGACGTTCCGCTGCGGCCCATCGTCAGTGCTATTGGCTCGCCTACTTACAACTTGGCAAAGCACCTTACTGGATTGCTCAAGCCGCACATCGGGCAGACGGATTCTTTCGTCCGAGACTCTTCTGATTTCCTCCGGAGGATCCGGGAGTTGGTGCTGGAGCCTGGCAATGTTCTCGTGAGTTTTGATGTGGTCTCTCCTTTCACCATGGTTCCTGTTCAGGAGGTCTTGGGGTATTTGGGTGACCTGTTCTCGGCGGACACCACTGCTTTGTTCCGGCAGGTCCTAACAACGACCTACTTTCAGTGGAATGGCGGCTTCTATGAACAGTTGGATGACGTCGCGATGGGAAGTCCTCTCAGCCCTGTGGTTGCAAACTTCTATATGGAGAAATTTGAAGAGTTGGCAATTTCATCTGCGCCTCTCAAGCCGAAGTGTTGGTTGCGGTATGTGGACGACACTTTCGTGGTCTGGAGCCATGGGGACGAGGAGTTGGAACGCTTCCTTGGACATCTGAACGCTGTGCACCCGCGCATACAGTTTACGATGGAGCGCGAGAGTGGTGAACAATTGGCTTTTCTGGATGTGTTGGTCCTGAAAAGGACCGATGGCAGCTTGGGACATAAAGTTTATAGGAAGCCAACGCACACCGACAGATATCTTCACAAGTCCTCCAATCATCACCCAGGCAGAAGAGAGCGGTGCTGAAGACTGGTAGACCGGGCAAAAAGAATCTGTGAGCCCCAGTATCTCGAAGATGAGTTTCGGCATCTCGAGGAAGCACTGCAGTCCAACGGCTATTCTGCTGCGGAGGTTAGGAGAGCTGCCCGGCCGAGAAGATCTGGTAGGCCGGACGAGTCGGTGTCGCCTGAGGTTGTTGGCTCTGCTGTCTTGCCCTACATCCGTGGCGTGACTGATCGCATCGGCAGGTTGCTGAGTAAGCGGGGCGTCAGGACGATCTTCAAGCCAACCAAAAAGATCCAACAGTTCCTGCGACCGGTGAAAGACGCCAGGGATCCACTCTCGTCATGCGGGGTGTACAGTATTCCTTGCACGTGTGGCCAGGTCTACATAGGCACCACGAAGCGTAGTGTCCGGACGCGCCTCTCTGAACATCGGAGATACTGCCGCCTGGGCCAGCCGGAAAAGTCCGCAGTTGCTGAACACGCTCTTTCCCACGACGATCACCGGGTGATGTTTGATGAAGCCCGCGTGTTGTCTTCTGTCCGGGGTTACTTCACTCGCCTGCATCTGGAGTCCATCCATATTCATAAGAATGCGTCCGTCGCTATGAACCGCCGAGGAGAAAGCATCTCCTTAAATAGTGTCTGGCATGGTTTATTTTCCCTGGCCAATCAGAATCAAGAATGACGAGCTGGCTTCTCATTGGTCCGCGTGATACACCTTAAGCGGCCAAAAACTTATAAATAGAGGCATCGTAGCCGTAACTCACTGTTGCTTGTTCCCAGTTCATTGGGGACGTGTTCGGCGTATCATCTATTCGAACACAATTTAGCTACTGAAGATGGCCACCGGTGGTGCGGCCGAAACGTATAGCTCCAATACATCAAGCAATCGACCACGGCCTCTCAGCCCGGAAGTTTTATCTAATAATATTGACACCGGCCGTGAAAGCCTACGTACTAAACAGGACAATGTTCGTATCCTGGGCATTCTCTGGAATAATACTGCCGATTCATTTCTGTTTGACATTAAATCATTCCCCGTTGAATCAAGCATCTCCAAGAGGAGAATTCTTTCGATTATTGCAGGCATATACGATCCTCTTGGACTCATCGGTCCCGTTGTCTTTTTGTACAAACAGTTTATGCAGCAACTCTGGCTTTGCAAGCTCGGTTGGGATGAACCGATCTCCGGCCAATCACGTTTGGATTGGCATTCTTTGTGCGACAAATTGGGTCTGATTAGCAAAATTGTGGTCCCACGTTCTATTCTTCGTAAGCTTGAGGCAAGTACAGTTGAATTACATGGTTTTTCGGATGCCTCTGAAAGGGGGTTTGGGTGTTGTATTTATATCAGAGTCATTTATCAAGATTCATCGGCTTCTTGTCATCTCCTGTGTTCTAAATCTCGCGTAGCTCCCTTACGACAGGTGTCTTTACCTCGTATCGAACTATGCGCCTGCTTGTTGCTGTCGTGACTCGTATTTAAGGTCGTTCCTGCGCTTTATTCGTTCATTAATAGTGTTCATTTGTATTCTGACTCTATGGTGGCTCTTTACTGGATTCATACCCAGTCAACGAGGTGGAAAACATACGTCGCTAATCGTGTTGCCGAAATTCAGCGTCTTACGCAAACCTATACTTGGCATCACATAAATTCTAGACATAATCCTGCTGACATTATCTCCAGGGGGTGTCTCCCTGACGTTTTGTGCGATTGTTCGCTTTGGTGGCACGGTCCCACTTGTTTGTCTCAATCTTCAGAGTCCAATCCTTTTCCATCCTTTTTACCTTCTAATCCGTCGTCTTCTGAAGTCATCGCGGAAGAGAAACATACCCATAATCTCTCTCTAATATCTACCCTGGCTATCGACCTTTCTAAGGACTTTTCCTCGTTGCATTGTCTAACGCGCGTATACGCTTACTGTTTTCGGTTCATCAAAAATATTAGACTCTCCAGTGCTGACAAATTTACGGGCGATCTTACCCCTGTCGAAATTCATCATGCTCTCAATTTCTTCATAAAACAATCTCAGTCGATCCACTTCGCAGCTGAAATTAATTGTCTTCGTAACGGATCTTCTGTTTCCATTAGGAGTAAGTTGGCTTCTCTCGACCCGTTTCTTGATGATTCTGGAGTGATATGCGTAGGCAGGCGATCACAGCAGTCGCAATTACCTTACAACGCTAAACATCCTATTGTCTTACATCCATCGGCACATATTACCCGCCTCATCATTGAACGCGAACACATTCGTCTACTTCACACTGGTGCTCAACTCGTGCATCACTCATTGCGTCAACGTTTGTGGATTGTTAATGCCAGGATAGTCATTCGCTCCATCATTCGCAAATGTGTCAAGTGTCTCAGGTTTAGTGCCAAACAGCAGGTTCAGAGGCTTGGTATTTTACCATCTCCTAGAGTCACTCCATCTCGGCCGTTTCTATTCTGCGCGGTTGATTATGGTGGTCCGTTCATGATTCGTCATGGCGGGCAGAAATCCAGAACTCTCTCTAAGGCATCCGTGTCTTTGTTTATTTGCTTAACAACCAGGGCCATTCACTTGGAATTGGTTTCCGACCTTACAGCCAGTGCATTTATAGCTGCCTTACGTCGTTTTATGGCCCACAGGGGCATACCCAGTCAGTTATACTCTGATAATGGCACAAACTTTAGGAAGGCCCGCAATATTTTACATGATCTCTACAACCTTTGGCATAATAAGGATGCCATCTCATCACTCAAGTCATTCACATCCTCTCAGGGGATCTCATGGTCATTTATTCCGCCCTCGTCACCTCATTTCGGTGGCCTTTGGGAGAGCGGCATAAAGAGTTTGAAGTTTCATCTGCGCCGCGTGGTAGGCAAGTCTATACTCACCTTCGAGGAGTTTACGACAGTTTTGTCTCAGATAGAGGCATGTGTGAACTCTCGACCTTTATTTGCCATCTCTTCGGATGTAAATGATCCGGTGCCACTCACACCTGGCCATTTTTTGATTTGCGCACCATTAATGGCGATACCGGACCCAGACTTATCCCATATTCCCATCTCTCGTCTTGGGCGTTGGCAACTTCTACAGAAGTTTGTCCAAGGCATTTGGAAGGCGTGGTCTCGCGACTATTTGCACCAGTTACAACAGCGTCACAAATGGAAATTCGCTAAGGATAATGTTTCCATTGGGGACCTAGTTTTACTTATTGAGGATAATCTACCTCCATTAGCCTGGAAATTTGGTGTAATTACCGCCACATTTCCCGGCCCAGATAACTTAATTCGAGTCATAGATATTCGCACACCTACTGGTGTTTTGCGGAGACCAGTACATAAGTTATGTCTGTTGCCAGCGCGGGACGAGATTTGACACAAGATTATTATGATCATTTAGCACAATGCTATTTACTCAGCCATTGGCTTATTACTTATTATGACCATTTGGTCAACTTAATTGTGATGTATTATCACAATATTTTCATAACAATTTGCGCCATTGCATGTTTCTATAATCATCATAGTTTTATGGTGGTATATTGCTATTTTGTATTTGTATGTTAATATTTGTGTGGCATACTATGTCTTACACATTTACATTTTGATGTATTGGGTATGTGTCATGTTTTCGGTGGTATTATTTTATAAAAATTTGTTACATAATATTTGCATGTTTTGCAGTTACGCAACCATGCATGCATTTTTTACACAGTTGTTAATATGTGTGATTTGTTGTTCTGTGAATATCTTTTCCAATTGTTCAACTCATGTATTACGTTTGTAATCACAGTGTCGTATTTGTTACTTATGCCATTGCGATTATTCATATTGTAATTAATTAAATTGTTGTTTATTATATTTATTATATAACTTGCGTTTATGTACAACATATCGTTTTTTTTGCGTCTACTGTATGTAACCATGCCACGTCTAGATTTATTTTATATTGTATTGTTATATTGTAGTTGTATTTTGTGTTAAGCATTGCACAATTATTATTTCTGTTTAAATTATGACATACATGTCATCATATATGTGCTTGCATTCAGTCAGCTATCTATAGCTTGTTCTCACACAACAACATATTGTAAGTTCCTGAAACTTCAGGAATAGCATGACTTGGTCAATACATGACGCCATGCTAAATTTACGCTTAAACATGTAATTTGTGGCAATTTTGTTCATGTAAACAATACTCTGTACAGGTCTACTGGCCTCAATTATTTCACGGTAACCATCTATGACATGCATAGGGTTACAAGCCATCGGGCCATCATGTGATGAGCTTCCGATCATACATTATTAAACATTATATAATTATGTATTTTTCATGTTTCATAACGTTCGATATTGTACACATGCAATATATGACGGCAATAATTTGCCGACGCATACATTTTTATTCATGTTTGAGACCAGTTTGTTCGCTAACCTTGGCTTACAAATGCTTATCTTTATTCATGCTTATCTCTAAACCATTAACGTACAGCTGTTATCTCATATTACAACTCAAGGTTCAATTCAGCCTTGAAATTAACTTCATTATTAAGAACACTGTATGTTATAAACTAAGTTACCAAAATGTATAATAATTTACTAAAACATAGTAAAAAAATCTATTGATTTTTGACGGGCAGCTTATGTACAGTAGCGCAATAATTGTACTTTATAGGTTGGCTAATCTGCGCTTTAATTTTACGGTAATCTGATTATGCATGTCGGTGCTCTACACAGTACGTCTCAAACGCTAGTAGCGGCGGTCGGCACGCCCGCAGCTTCACTGTCATATTTTTTCTTGTCGCGACATTCAAGGTAGGCCTTAGGCCAACACACTTTACTTATGGCCCATTAGGCCTGTTTATTAATGTAACTTAAATTTTGATACGAATTGTATCCATTATGCTTATTAGTCAACCTGTCATTCAAAACAACTTCTAACTGCATATTTCTAATGTACTTTGAATATCAATTAAATGAATTAAATAGCCCACTCGCTTTATCATTTCTGCGTCCTGGCGAATCAACTAAGTACAAAATATCACACTCAACATTCTTCAACAAAACATTTTTTGGTCCACTCGGACCGGACACTTAACATCTTTTGCATACCTTTTTGAGTTATACAGAACTCAAGGTCTGTTGATTTTGTTGAAGATCGGTTAAGGAAAAGGGGTAGTTTACCTGCAACGTTTTATATTTTAACAAGGGTATTTATTATGGCAAACGATAAGAGCCGCAAATTCAAACAGAATCAAATAATTTTTTGCATACAGCCCTGAATTGTAGAGTACTCATGACCTGTTGGTTTTGGTGAAGATCGGTTAAGGGAAAGGGGTAGTTTACCAGCAACGTTTTTTATCAAGGGTAATATTTTTTCTATGGCAAATGATAACAGCCGCAAATTCAAACAGAATCAAATAATGTTTTGCATACAGCCCTGAATTGTAGAGGACTGATGGTCTATTGATTTTGGTGAAGATCGGTTTAGAGAAAGGGGTAGTTTACCTGCAACGTTTTATGTTTTAACAAAGGAAATTTTTTCTATGACGAACGATAACTGCTGTAAATTCAAAGAAAATCAAATACTTTTTTGCATACCTTTCTAAATTGTAGACAGCTCAAGGTCTGTTGATTTTGGTGAAGATCGGTAAAGGGAAAGGAGTAGTTTACCTGAAACATGTTATGTTGTAACAAGAGAAATGTTTTTCATGACGAACGATAACTGCCGCAAATTGAAACAGAATCCAATATTTTTTTGCATGCATCCCTGCATTGTAGAGGACTGAAGGTCTAATGATTTTGGTGAAGATCGGTTTAGAGAAACGGGTAGTTTACCTGCAACGTTTTATGTTTTAACAAGAGTAAAGTACTTAATTTTGATAAATTAAGTATCTTGATAAGAAGCTCATAATAATCCACTGTAGAAACGTAGATGAAATTGTAACGGGACTAAAGGGGAGGGGTTTTGATTTTATTTAAAAATGTGTAAATTCATTTTCATCAGTGTGGTTCGTCCCATGGCAATATAAGTCGTAGCGAACAAAGAACGGTAAGGTGAAGTCAGTACAGTGGAATGTGCGTGTCGCACACAACTTCGTAATTCTCGGAACAGTAAAGCAGTGTAATGCGCCCAAACGCACTAACATCGGCGGAGCGCATAACCCACGCTAAACAAAAGGCGCACAAGATGGCTTGAAGATGATTTTGTCCAGCATGTGCTCAGAACCGGCCGGAAACATAACTGTAAGACACGCCTTCCAGTGACGTAAACCAGTGGCAGTGTAATTTTGTCAACGTCGAAAACACGGGAATTGTACGTGGTGCCATGAACAGTGACGAGGAGGTTGACGACTAAGGCATTGTAATTTCCGTCATGCCTAACTGCAAGTGGGAGAAGTTGTTGGTAGCGCTCCCCCCAGTCGACGATATAACGTCTCCCTGGCCAGGGTGAGCAAAAAAAAGTTCGCGAACTAAAAAAATCTATATTACTAACATAGTCATGAAGTGTTAAAGTTCAATTCAAACCGATTAATTCCGACAGCAACCACATCTCATATCGAACTAAGTGGAGTGAACCAAGAAAATTAAAATGTGAATTAACTGAACATTCGGACATGTACGCAGGGCTGCACGTGGCCGGAAAGACGCCGTGAGTTAAGTAACGACCATCCAGTTCATTATGTTAAAAAATTTCATTTTAAAGAGCTCTAAATAAAAAATAAATGGGTACTTAAATCGTATGAGAGGGAGAGAGTGAGCAATCTGGGTCTTCTTAGTAGTTTAATTAATTAGTTTGTCAGTCGTTTAAGTTACAGTTGCAACTAGTTATTAGCGTATTGGTCACGTAAAATAATCCAAGTTTTTGTAATTCTTTAAGAAAAATAATCGAGATGCAGAGTAGTAGTTTTGAGTCGAAAATGAATATTAAGTAAAGTAAAAGAAAGTAAACAGAAAAAATGTCATGCTAAACAAATAAAATACCATTTTATTTGTGTTTGCAAAATATGTGTTTGTCATTGCATTACCTGTTGTTTTTCTCTGCTTAAGTACATCAGATGACACCCTGGTTATTCGCAATGAAGGTAAGTGGGACAATGTTAAATAAATTAATATATTAGTATTAAAATACCTATTAATAGGTACAGATTTCTAGATTTAATACAGTAATTACTGAAACTCGTACAGCTTCAGTAATACATCTATAAATGAAGAGGTTAGGTGAACGGGGTGAATGAAGAGGTATAAATGAAAATTATAGTTGAAGGGGGAGGGGAGAATTTTGTATGTGTACTACGTTATCGGCAACAAAGAAGTAGTTCTTTGTTAAAATTCCTTCCCGGGGTGTTTAGCCGTAGTCCAATGTTTTCTGCAAAACCAGACTTTTCGGCAGTGCCATCGACTTCCATCTCAGTGAAAATCGAGTGCGAAAACGTGAGGTGGTATACGTTAGTGACCACAGTACTGTGGTTTAAGGCTGAAGCAATAAGTAGAAAGAAGTAGTTTCTATGGAAATATTTCATTTCGAATATGATTTTAAATATAAATCTTAGAACATGGAAGTCCTGTATGGTTTTCCATACTGATATTTCAGGAATTATCTAACCGAATTCAAGTAAATGATTGGAACTGTATGAGTACCCGCAATACATTTCGATATTTTTAATATGCGATTGTATCGATATATTACGGTGTGGTAAAGAAGTGTACTAATTTTACTAATTGTAAATTGCCCTATTTCTTAATGTAAAGCAAAAATACATGTTGTTTTCATTTGGTAGTTAGGTAATAATGGTTTTGGGTTTTTAGTTTACTGCTAAAATAAATAAAAGCTGTGGTTGAGAAAACATAAGATTAAATGTGTAATATAATGCGTATAACAGAGTAACACTTAAAATAAAGAACCTAACGTTTTTAAGTTTACAAATTGGATAACACAACAGCAAATACAACATGAAAAATACAAATATTTATGGTTAATGAAAAAACAAAAAACACTGTATTAAGGAATGTTGGTTTCCATGTATAATTTCAGTTTTCATATTAACCTAACATAATCAATTTTTGGTGTCACAGCCACGACCCGGTGATAAATTACTACTACACTCATTTTCCATTAAAAAATGACAAACAAAATCAATTGCAATCACCAGCGAACTATTTTACAACATACAAAATTAAAATTTGTATAATTCTTTCACTACATAAAATTATGTGCGATATTCGCTACATATCGAAGCCCAAAAATCGCATTATCGAAATAACTGCGGGTACGCATAAAGGCAGTACAAATTGATTTTATATATAATCTGAGAACATGGAAGTCATGTATGGTTCTCCATACCGATTTTTTAATTTGTCATGTTACAAGCTTTGATTAAAAAACCATTTGATGAGATGACAATCGACTAAAATTTTAGGCTTATTGACGGACGCAGAATTAAACTTGACAGCAAACCGAGTAAGTTGTGTTTTGGTGATTTGCCAATACTTTTTTTACATTTTACAATGATTTAACAATGCAAGACTAAAGAACATGGATTAAATTTTCTAAACCGAGTAAAATAAACTGCTCTTGATGGTGCCAATGGGACTGGTAGCAAGTCGCCAGATTGCTCACTGTGTTTCTAGCAAGTCAACAAGTCAAGTTGAATTTATATATAAAGTATTGTAACGGGACAAACTGAAGGGGATTTTATAATTTAAAGAATTTCATGTTAAATTCTCAGTAGACAACCTTTGAGGTAATCTTTTTATTCACCCAGAGTGTATTTTTGGTCACCGACTATAGCTCCGTGACAGGTACGGCAAAGCACCAGAATGTTAATTGTCAGAAGGGTGCGTATTCATGCGTACGAGCAAACATGTGTGCCGCTTTTCACAACGTGAAAGTCACGTTTAAGAATTCCTTCTCGCCTTATACGAGACTACGGGAAAGCCACGAGATGCTACCCGCCAATGGGATGCCAAGCTTGTGGCCGCAAGAGACGCTTGGCCATTTTGAGACGCGGCAGTCGGCAATATACACTCACACTGAGCGGACGTAAGTGAAGCGTGGCCTCGGGAATACTTTGTCTGGTAGGTCTAAATGTAGTAAAAGGCCTACCAGACACTGCAAAATGCTACAACAGTTTTAAATAATGAACCACAATCGCAACGACAGTTTAATATGGTCGAAGTGACGATAAAAGTGAAAGTGAACAGCGTGATGGTGAAACAATTTGGATAGCGAGAGAAGTTAAGTACAGTGAGAAAATACATTTAGTTGTTGGCCTAAAGATTATAAATAAATCAATAAGAGCTCATTAAATAAACGGGGAGTAGAAGAAAATCTGTAACTAGCATGTGAGAAAGTGTGTGTGGGAAAAGGGGAAATTAAAGCTAAACACTGGTTTGTAAGTAGGGGTTAGTATAGTAAGGTGTCCTAGAATAAGAGAATACAACAATATAATAAAGCACATATAAAAAGTTAAAAGAAAGAAAGAAAGAGTTCTAAATTTTTGTCAAAATAAATAAGATTTGTTCAGTAACATAAAAAATGTGTAACTAATTATTACGTTACACCCCATAATCTAAGTTCTGCATCGAGAATTCCTCTAAACGACACCTGTGAATCTTCTGATCTAAGGGCATTAAATGATCTAAATTAATTAAGGGTAAGTATCATGGTTTCGATGTATATCCTTAAAACATCGTGGCGACCTTTTTAGCGAGTTTGGAATCTTCTGGGGAGTTTTTATCAAAAGGTAAGTTTAACGGAATCAGGGTAAGTAAATTATGGGGCGCATAAAGAGGTGAAAAGTTTGTTTCTCTACAAGCGGCGACCGCTGCCAGGATCCTGGTATATAAATATTATACGAGGTAGATCTATTTCAGATGCAGAACATAGGTTTTGGGTAATGCGTAATTTGTGAAAGTATTGTACATGTTAAATGTATATTCTATGGTTATGTTTGGGTAGTGTAACTGCCTGTGAAATTATTGTGTGCTTGCTTAAGTATTGATAATGATTTTATGTACGGGGTATTTTGGGAAAACGAAGTAGGTCCATCATGGGATAAGGGTTTTAATATGTTAATTAATATTAAAAAAAAAATAATAGAGAAAAATATCTAATAATATGAAAGAACGAAATGAACAAGAATAAAGACGATCAGGTAACATATAATAAGGTTGGCAGGTTAAGTGCAAATGAAAATATGAGTAACGAAGAAATAAGTAACGAGGTAAGTAGTAATTATGGTAACGAGTTTAATAGCAAAATAACAAGTAATAACAGTAAGTAATGGTAGTGATAACGATAATACATTGAGATTTGAGGTTAGAGGAGTATTAGTGAGGGAGTATGGAGAGAGTTTTAGTGGATATCGCGGTTAGAGGGCAGATATTCCTGGGTTATATGTGAAGAAAAGCTTCACAAATGTTGTTGTAGGATGTTTGGGGTGACAAGGTGTCAGCAAATAGTCCAATAAGTGGTTTTTGTGTATCTGGTAAGGCCAGATGATATTTTAATGTTGTTGTATTGCCCTCTGCAAGGAATGAAAATGTGAAATTGGGGTGGAAGAGGTATTATAAGTGAGAGACAGAGAGGTAGGAATATTTAAGGTGAATAGAGATCATGAAGAGTTAAGACAGAGTATAAATAAATAGAGAGTTAACAAAATAAAGACTTACCTTATAAAGTAAACAGCACGGTAGCAAATGATGAGTATTTTGAGAATAAGCACTTACCTGGGTATAAATTGGTATTATATTAAAAAAGATATAATAAATTCTTGGATTTCGTTGTCCATGACATGTCCGTTACTTAACTAAATATCACTATCGTTTGATGACTCGGAACACTAAGTTTTGTATAAGTAAAATCGTAAAGATTTACCTTACAGCCTAAACCGGCTTTCACCTTTAGAAGGCTTCATCAGAGGCTGCCGTAGGTAGCGCTGTCCGTCTTGTTGGCGACGGGATAGTTTTTCGAAAGATTGAAGCTGTGTGTGTGTGGTGAGATGTGTTCGAATAATGCGTGCGATTTGAATTGTGTCTGTTCGTTTAGGATGTCGTTTTTATTTGTGTAGGAGTCAGTAAAAACACAAAACACAAAACAAACAACAGACAAAAACAGAAAACAACAAATTCATAACACTAACGTACATCAACAAACAAACTGAAAAAATTGCCCACAAATTCAAAAAAGCAGGATACAGGATCGCTTACAAAACTACTAACAAAACAGAACACACACTATCAAAACGCACGCACAAAACACAAAACAAATTCAATCTACCCGGTGTATACAAGCTAAATTGCTCAAATTGCAATAAATTCTACATAGGCCAGACAGGACGTAGCTTCAAACAGAGATACATTGATAACACAAAGGCACTCCACACCACTACAGAATCCACCTTGCAAACCACCTCATTGAAGCAAACCATCATTATAAAAACATCGGCAATAACATGAACATTCTACAAGTACACACAAAAGGCCAAAAACTAGACACTCTAGAACAATTAGAAATATACAAACACACAAAAACAAATAAAAACGACATCCTAAATGAACAGACACAATTCAAATCGCACGCATTATTCGAACACATCTCACCACACACACACACACACACACACACACACACACACACACACACACACACACACACACACACACACACACACACACACACACACACACACACACACACACACACACAGCTTCGATCTTTCGAAAAACTATCCCGTCGCCAACAACAAGACGGACAGCGCTACCTACGGCAGCCTCTGATGAAGCCTTCTAAAGGTGAAAGCCGGTTTAGGCTGTAAGGTAAATCTTTACGATTTTACTTATAAAAAACTTAGTGTTCCGAGTCGTCAAACAATAGTGATATTTATATAATAAATGTAAACAAAAATGAAAAGTGTTGGAATAATATCAGACTAAATTTTGACGAAAGGAATGATTTTTTGTGTGTAAACAATGACTATTAATGTAAAACAGATTGCATATAAATGTGTATAGGTATTAAATGTATTTGTGTAATAGGTTATGTTGTACACAGTATTTTATGTAACAAGTGTTTGTAGTAGGGATTGATTTTATAATAATAATAATATTTCATTTGACTAAATAATTAACACGATGTAATTGAGAATTTTTTAAGGAAATTAGATGAATCGAAATTGTTTTGAATAATGTAATGAAAGTAACTTACAATGTTTTGAAAAATTATGGAATTAAATTAATTTGAGATGGGCTAATTAATTTAAAAGATGTGAAACTTTGATAATAAATATGAGAAATTTATTTTGAATTGAATTGTATAATAAATGATAAATAATTAAACATAAAAGGTGTTTATGCATTGAGATTACAGGCAGTATGGATTGTATAATAGGTTATATTATGTGTATGTACATTGTATTTTGGGTACTTAACATTGATAATTCTTATTGAGTGTATGATAATACAGTTTTGAGTGAGTGAGATAATAACAATAATATTTTATTTTTTATGAATGACAGTATTAAAATTTTATAATGTAATTAAAGTAATTTAAATTATTACAAATAATGATATTAAATTAATTTGAGGTAATTAATTTAAATTAATTGAAAAATGGATTTAAATGAATTTAAAGTGTGGTAAAAGTTGGATTTTGGGTAACGATTTTTTTTTAATAAAACAGTAATTGATTTCAGTAAACGGGTGTTAGAATTGGGTAATGAAATTAAACCGGTCAGAGTTAGTTTTGCACGGTCATTAGACAACATAAGATTTTCTGGAGGTAAAGTGAGATAAACACGGGTCAGTAGGGGGGACACAGAAGCGAAAGTGAATGTGTGTAGAGTGAAAGGGAGAGATGAAAGTGGAGAGTAAATAATAGGTGAGAGCAGGGTACATAAATTTTGTAGTGAGGGTGGAGGTGTAAGGAGACCTCAACGCAAGGTGTTGTGGCGGGAGGTGAAAATTTTTAAAGAGGGTTGGCGGAGTTACCTGGAAAGGGCCAGGAACTAATAAGGGAATGAGTATAAGGGAAGGGAAACATCCTATGTACAAAAAGGGTATCAGGTGCTTTGTTATAAGGGGAGAATGATTCAAGTAGAGTTAGAGAAATGGTGTAGGGAAATATTATTGAGAGAACGGTGTCACCCTATTTCAAATCTGTTAGTTGTTGATATGAAGAAGAAGGTGAGAGTGGGGTTACGTTTAAATGCCTGTAGATAAAACAGATTATTATTCTTGAAAGGGAATCACTCGTTTATTGATAAATGAGAATATGAAATAAAATAAAAAATTCTGAGTAGAAATTATAATGTAACAGTTGGAAAATTTAATTAAAAAATTGAAATTAAAGTTGTATTATTTTTTCATGTTCTCTGTATAAGGTTATGCTGTTATGATAAGATATCAGCTGTTACACTGTGTTATGTGTATATTATATTTTGTGTAACCAATTTATAGTTGTAATTGATTTTGTAATAGTAATAAATTTTTATTTGAATAATTGTCAGTATGTAATCATGAATGTTTATAATGAAAATTAAATTCATGTCAATTAAATTCATTTAACAGATGGAGAAATGGGTAATACATTTGAATAATCTATTTTTGATTTGAAATGGATAATAAATGGTAGATAATTAAAATTAAACGATTAAAATTTTAAATCAGTAGAAATTGAAATTAAAAGTTAAATTAAAAATGGTAGGAAATTTTATTCAAATTTAGAGACGAAATGTTTATGTCAATGTAACAATGGTAATGTTTATTTTGAGTGTTTATTAGGTTTTATTATGTTCATTATGTAATTCTGTGGGTATATATAATGGCCTTACCAGCCCAGACATTGGTTTTGGTTTACAACCAGCTATGGGCAGACTTATTGTACACTGACCATGGTTGGTTGTTTTGAAATTGGTGTAACATAGAAATTTAATGGGGAACAAAAGGGGAATCTAAGAATTTTGTTTTTGGAACACGGCTATACACCTATGTATGGATGGTAGACCAAATAGGGGCGTATCAATAAGTTTATTAGTAGGGGTACTGGTACCCTGTAGGTTATGTAATGCCAAAGCAAGGATGGGGGTGAAAGAAAAGAAAAAAGTGTTCACCCCTTCCGCCTCAGTCCTTGTGGAGGCAACTGGGCGCTACAGTCCAGGGGGGGGGGACAATAGTGTGTGTGGAAGGAGGTTTTTAAATTGTTAACAAATAAGTTCCTATTGAAAAATAAATAAAATAAAATTGATGATTATTGTAATGGTGCTGAGAGTAGTTAAGTAGTGGAGTAGATTGTTTGATTAATTTGAGTTATTTTGGAGTTTAAAATTGTTTGTTTGTTGTGTCTAACCTAAATGGTCAATGTGTATTGTATAGGTTACAGAAGTAAAAATAATATGGAATATGTAATACAGAAAAATGTAATATGTTGAGGTTAAGGATAGATGTGTTAAGAAATATTGTTTATTTAAGTAGATCATTGAGATAAAACCAGTACTTTGCTAAAGACAAACCAGTACGACTAAGGGGAACCAAATCAGTTGAGGATCTGGTTTGGTGGAAGTCCAATTATTGACATTTTGTTTGAATGTTACAGAGGCTGGTGATACTGTGGCGGGTGCCTGTCTGACTTTGCGGTGTTGGGATCTTAACAAGGTCATTCAGGTGCAGCCAGAGTCACCGGACTAGGGGGGTAGGTTACCCATGATTTTAATAAGGATTTACGGGGGGGGGGGTCAATGGCGCCATATCCTAGCTGGTCCTCTTAGGTTTTTAGGCAATGAGAGTTTTTCTGTTTCGACAGAAAACCTCTCATTGGAGGGGTATTGTAATGGGACAAACTGAAGGGGATTTTATAATTTAAAGAATTTCATGTTAAAATCTCTGTAGACAACCTTTAAGGTAATCTTTTTATTCACCCAGAGTGTATTTTTGGTCACCGACTATAGCTCCGTGACAGGTACGGCAAAGCACCGGAATGTTAATTGTCAGAAGGGTGCGTATTCATGCGTACGAGCAAACGTGTGTGCCGCTTTTCACAACGTGAAAGTCACGTTTAAGAATTCCTTCTCGCCTTATACGAGACTACGGGAAAGCTGCGAGATGCTACCCGCCAATGGGATACCAAGTTGGTGGCCGCAAAGAGACGCTTGGCCATTTTGAGACGCGGCAATACACTCACACTGAGCGGACGTAAGTGAAGCGTGGCCTCGGGAATACTTTGTCTGGTAGGTCTAAATGTAGTAAAAGGCCTACCAGACACTGCAAAATGCTACAACAGTTTTAAATAATGAACCACAATCGCAACGACAGTTTAATATGGTCGAAGTGACGATAAAAGTGAAAGTGAACAGCGTGATGGTGAAACAATTTGGATAGCGAGAGAAGTTAAGTAAAGTGAGAAAATACATTTAGTTGTTGGCCTAAAGATTATAAATAAATCAATAAGAGCTCATTAAATAAACGGGGAGTAGAAGAAAATCTGTAACTAGCGTGTGAGAGAGAGTGTGTGTGTGTGTGTGTGTGTGTGTGTGGGAAAAGGGAAAATGGGGAAATTAAAGCTAAGCACTGGTTTGTAAGTAGGGGTTAGTATAGTAAGGTGTCCTAGAATAAGAGAATACAACAATGTAATAAAGCACATATAAAAAGTTAAAAGAAAGAAAGAAAGAGTTCTAAATTTTTGTCAAAATAAATAAGATTTGTTCAGTAACATAAAAAATGTGTTAACTAATTATTACGTTACACCCCATAATCTAAGTTCTGCATCGAGAATTCGTCTAAACGAAACCTGTGAATCTTCTGATCTAAGGGCATTAAATGATCTAAATTAATTAAGGGTAAGTATCATGGTTTCTATGTATATCCTTAAAACATCGTGGTGACCTTTTTAGCGAGTCTGGAATCTTCTGGGGAGTTTTTATCAAAAAGGTAAGTTTAACGGAATCAGGGTAAGTAAATTATGGGGCGTATAAAAAGGTAGAAAGTTTGTTTCTCCACAGTATCAAGCATACTGAAATTCTGTAACAATTTTTGTCACCAGCTCTTGGTCTATCATATTGTATGCACTTTTCTTGGCATTCACTTACAGCCTTGACCAAAGTAGCTCTTATTTTTACATTTTATGCAATATTAAACAGTGCAAGATGACAGCTGCTGCTGAAAGATCTCTTTAATGTTAATAAAGACACCCCCTGTATTTTTCCAATAATTATAAAGTGTTAAGCTAATGCTGAGTAAAGTACTGAGATACTTTATACCACAATTTTGTGACAGACTATTCAGCCCTCTATAACACATACATTACAGTGTAAATGAATAGTAACATAATAAACAATAATCAGAAACTAATATGAAAGTGATATTTTTCTTCTGTTACTACAATTTTCGAGCAGTGATTATCTTTCTTCATATTTCTTTCCTCCCACTTATTTCCTTCAATACGCCAATACACCAACCAATAAATATACAAGCCTGTGTTCTAATCTCTCTCTCTCTCTCTCTCTCTCTCTCTCTCTCTCTCTCTCTCTCTCTCTCTCTCTCTCTCTCTCTCTCTCTCTCTCTCTCTCTCTCTCTCTCTCTCTCTCTCTCTCTCTCACACACACACACACACATGCACGCACACACACACACACACACACACACACACCATTTTAAAATAAATTATTTATACCATCTTAATAACAAAAAGAAATTACTTCTGAGTACTACCACACAAAACACATGCAGGTAATAAAACAAAGCATCTTTCAAATGGATTCTAACCTTGTCTGGGACAATACTCATCATCTTCAATAACTCTAGCTAGACCAAAATCACATATTTTAGCAATATTATTGTCTCCTATTAAAACATTTCTAGCAGCAAGATCACGATGAATAAGTTGTTTCACTTCTAAATACGCCATTCCGCTCGCCACCTTCAAAACATGAAAAACTTTTTGTACAAACATAATAAATGTTAAGCAACACACAATAAGTCATTTAATATGTTTATCAAATGCACACTGTACCTGTGCAGCAATATAAATGAGATCACCAAACTGTAAATGCTTCCCATCACCATTTCGCAAAAAGTCCAATAAACTTCCATGCTTCATATATTCCTGTACAATGTACACAGGTTCTTCCTTTGAACACACAGCATACAAAGCTACCAGACGATCATGACGGAACTTCTTCATAATGGCTGCTTCTTGCAAAAAGGCCTGAGTTGACATTGTCCCTTGGCGTAATGTTTTTACGGCCACCTCAATGTTATTCCTCCATTTGCCTAATAAAAAATGAAACAGAGAATAACAATAAATCCTAACAAACACATATACCAAAGCCTTAAACAATGGCAAACAAACTGGAACAACTCATATAAGGTGGACTTACTGACTTAAACCAAATATATAGAAAAAAGAATAAATGTAGTTGTAAAGAAAAGCTAACTTTCGTAACTGGTGACCATCAACTTATTTGTACCAGTATCTTTGGCGACCCTGCCAGGATCTTGTTAAATTTTGCTGATCCCCATTATCCTGTCAGGACCACTGTTTGAGTTATTTAATGGGTCAGGCTGGTCCAGAGCGCAGAAGTGGGTTTGGGTAGGTGACAAAAGGGTGTATAATAAAATTGTGTTTTTGACAACATAGTGTAGTGTACTGCTCAAATTTATATTGCATGTGTTAAGTGTAACACGGAGTTATAATGACAGAACAGGAAATTGAAACCAGTTTGACCAATTCTGGAGTGATGAGTGATCTGGGGATACACTATACTCCAGTTGCTTCTAGACAAGGGAATCAGTTGAGTGATGTGGAATATGCTGCGAATGATGAGGAGTGAAACGAGTACACAATTAAATGAATGGTTCGATGGAATTAAATAAGGTTAACAGAGAGGTAAACGATAAGTTCAATAATATTGATAAGCAAACTGAGAAGTTGAGAAGTAAAGGAGCTAGATATAAGGAAAATATAAATGTTCAATCTGAACAGATTATAGATAATAAGATAGGTGATTCTGTAGATGAAGACAAGATGTTGAGTAATACTGATGACAATCTAAGTGAAACTGTGGTACTAGAAGAGAATGTATTGAATAACAGTGATGAATCTTCAGTGAGAGTGGAAACTAGTGGTGACATAGAAGTGAAAGCAGATGAGTATGTTAGAGAGAGTGGAGTGAGCTTAGTGATAGTGTGAGGCAAAAGGCAAATTTTCCCAGTGGTTTAAGTGGAGTAAGGGCTCCAGGGTTTTTGAGGACATGGGGTCCTCCAGTGTTTCTTTGTGTGGTACCTGGTACGGCCAGGAGGTGGACTAATGAGTTTCTTGGAGTTGCATGGAATGAGGTAGTTCAGGAGAAGTGGGATAGGTACTATGATGAGTGGTGGAGAAATGGGAAAAATAGCAATTTTTGATGCTAGTAGAGGTTATGAGGAGTTAGTGGATATTTTATATATTGAGAGAGTAGACCAGTGTGATGACTTACCTTGTGATCATGAGACTCACGTAACTAGTGTAGTTGATAATAATGATGATGATGATGAGAATCTTGTGATTTACCTGATACTGAGCAATAATCCCATGGCTGACTTGACAATATACGATATTGTACGGATACATGATTTTTATAGATTGCGATTAAATAATCTTGATTATGAGTATTGTAAAATTGTAGTGGATTACGATGATATAAAATTTAATGGTTAATGAGGTAGTAATGTGGGAACACACAATACTGAACTGTGTATATACAATGTTAGAATGATTTACGATGAAGGAAGGTAAATATATATTTTGATTACGGACAATTGATGATATGGATTATAAATGGGTTTTTGGTTAAATGAGTTTGGTTTAGTGATAAAACAGGGATATCTGGTTGGTTGTATATACAGGGTGATTCACGAAGATATGCAGAGACTTTAGGAGCTCATTCTACATGTAAAAATAAAGAAAAAAGTTCATATAAATATAGGTCCGCAAATGCTTCGTTAGCGACTTATATTTTACCCTGATTTCAGCCCCCCTCTGGTCATATTAGGCTGTACTGAAGTTCTAGGAACCCAAATTAAGGGACAAACTTGATGGTTTCATATATAGTTTTTGACCTGAAAAACTGAATAAAATAAGTCCCAGAACTGTAACTTAAAAAAAAATCCCGTTCCTGTCATCATGCCAATTCTTTTTCATGTTTTCATGATTGGAATGAGATGTCGCTTAGCGCGCTTCTCTTTCTCAATATCGAGAGATAGCTCTTGTGAGCCAGTCTTGTTCTTGCTCTGATACACACAGCAAGCATTTCTTTCTAACGTTCTTATTATTGTATTTTTATAATCTATATAATTATTTAATAATAATAAAGAAAACTAATCTCCTAATCTCCCTTTACCACTGTTTTGTGCCTGAGTTTTATTCTTAACATTTTTAATTAAAATTAAACAAATAATGTCATATTTTAACAGAACTTAAATACATTGCTAGGATCATACTGTACTGTATAATTTATTTTGGAACTTCTTTTATTTATTTTGTGATGGTACGAACATCCGTCTTAAGGAATTATGGTGTTCAAGAATTTTGTATTGTATTTTCATGTGTAAAAGAGAGTTAGGTCAACTTCCCCCATGTTCAAATAAACGATGCAGTTTCATCAGTATAGTTCGTCTCAAGGCCAAGAGCGTACGTGCGAAATAACACGCACTCGATGGTTGCACTGATCAACAAAGCCGAATTGTTATAACAAAATATGACACACGTCATAATGGTGACGAAAAACAATAACGTCATCTGTCTCAGACAAAGGGTTAATAACAGTTAATCCCCACCACCTATCGACAATACGACAAAATGTAGTACTACACAAACGCATCAAAAACAAAAACAACAAAACACTAAATACCATCAACACACAACACAATAAGTACATCACACTCACATACCACAACTCGTACACACACAAAATCGCCAATACATTCAGAAAACACAAATACAAAATAGCATTCAGAACAACCAATACCATCAAAAAACACATCAGTAATACAAACACAGACATAGACAAATATAACAAAACAGGTGTTTACAAATTAAATTGTAATGACTGCAATAGTTTCTACATAGGCCAGAAGGGAAGATCTTTTTCATCCCATTATTCTGAACACTTAAAAGCTTTAACCAACAACAATATACACTCTGCATTTGCCACACACATACACACAGAAAACCACAGTTACACCAACATAGACACTAATCTTGAAATTTTACATTACATACCCAAAGGTCAAAAACTCAACACAACTGAACAATACGAAATATATAAACACCACACAACACAACCAAACAACATACTCAACGATCAATTACAATATAAATCACATACACTTTTTGACACAATTATACAGAAAACAAACAGTAAGTTGAATCCCCGCGCCAATCCCCTTCCTCCACACACCACCCACACTTCACCTTCCACACAACCGTTACAAAATGCTGGCAGTCTGTTACCAAAGCTGAAGAAGGCGGATACTAAGCCGAAACGCGTCCAATAAAATTAGTAAGTTTCACATGAAAAAAGTTCATTTTTAGTTAAGTGTTAGTGCTGTGAAAGAAGAGATGAATAATCAAGACAACTATTAAACTAGTGTTTTATCGTAAATCCATGTGTATGAATCTTTATTTCAATAATCCCGACTGCTTCTGCCTCTCGTTCAACGATACTTTGGAACCCTTAGGTGTGAATAAAATAACTAATGTTGGCGATAGAAACATGTGGCAACTGGAAGTATGGTACATCAAACATGAGGTATGCAAATAAAATATATTTTTATTGTATGTATTCAAATACTTATCGATATATAAGTGAAAGTAACAATTTTTAATAGCAATTTTGGTTTTTTGTCATTTTCCCCGGTATGAAAAATACAACGGTTTTCGTTTAAAAATTTTTTCAGTTACATTTTGATTTGTATTGTTCTAAATAAAAGTCCATTTTATTCAACTGTTGTTCACTTTCTGTCTACTTTATTTATACCAGTTTTCTCAGAATTAATTTCCTACGAGTTTTATTTGTTTATTGGCAATTTAACAAAGTTATTGTACGTCAAACGTAAAAAATTATGTTTTTCGACTACGATTTTTTGCGTTTTTCACCAGTTTTCCCCAAAACTATTGAAGTTACAGTTCTGGGACTTGTGTTATTCAATTTTTCAGGTCAAAAACTATATGAAACCATCAAGTTTGTCCCTTAATTTGGGTTCCTAGAACTTCAGTACGGCCTAATATGACCAGAGGAGCTGAAATCAGGGTAAAATATAACTCGTTTGCGGACCTATATTTATATGAACTTTTTTCTTTATTTTTACATGTAGAATGAGCTCCTAAAGTCTCTGCATATCTTCGTGAATCACCCTGTATATATACATTATAACATTGCCAAACCCTGATCACATTTGATATAAAAAAGTATGTAAAAAATGCCAAGAAACAATATATTTTGATAGATAAATGATAACGAGAATGAAAGTAGTAAATATAATCAATAGTGAAGGAGGAAGAATACAACCAAAGGTGGTCACAAAACAAGAAAATACGAACTAGACTGACAGACAACTGACGTTGACCCAACCCCAGAGATTGGCCAGATATCAACCAAAGTAAAGCGAGACAAGAAGACAGTGAAGAAAAAAGAAGAAAATAAAAAATTACATGGCCATAACAATTAACTCACAAGATTGTTTTAAAAGAGCATAATTTTTTATTATTGTTAATAATTTATGTTTAAATTTTTATTAGTGGTAACTTGTAAAGGACAGTATCTCAGCAATTGTTATACATAAAAAACCATGTGTAGATATGATTGTATGTATATCCTTATCTATAGGTGATGTGTCAGCTGTTATGTTTAAAATTACACTCATACAGACAGGGAATAGAAATGTGTGCGTGGTTCAATCAGAGAACAAATTGTATAGTCAACTATATACTTTGGAACTTTTACTAAGATTATTTCAGCAGTATGTAT
Source organism: Magicicada septendecula (assembly GCA_034769895.1). NCBI lineage: Eukaryota > Metazoa > Arthropoda > Insecta > Hemiptera > Cicadidae > Magicicada > Magicicada septendecula. The sequence continues at coordinate 410,275,135 of CM068368.1, read as the reverse complement.
ATTATTTCAGCATTATGTGTTTGAAAGTATAAGGTTTTGGAGAGTTTATTTATTCGCTAATATTATTGCTGTTGCTACAGATGTAGTATGTTTCAATTAACACAATATATTTTAACATTATTAAATTGTTGTTATTATTACTAATTATGACATTTCAGACCAATTTTTATCACTTTAATGACAATATATACAAAGTTATGTTTTGTTTGAAAGATGTATTTACAATACCATGTTGTTTGCATATTATAAAATGATATGTGACAGTCTGAAGTTAACAAAAGAGACATGAACTCATTAGATACAAAAACTTTGTAATAATAGTGAGATCGTGAGAAATATAAGGGTAATTAGAGATAGGTAGGGAGTGACAAAGATGAACAGTGAAGTGATAAGTGTAATAAAATAAACAGCATATAATCTTAAGAAAAAAGAGTGAAACAAGTGTGACAAACCCAAAATATAAGCACATGTTAAATGAGCAATTAAGTTAAGTATATTAGACTGAAAGACACAGAATAATTGTGAATGTAAAAAACAGAAAAAATATTATCTCAGTATAAAAATCACCAGGGTGATTACTGTTATAAAAGAGATGATGTAGATATAACACTCACCAAATTTGTTCATTTGTTAATTTAAAGAAAGAAGTTATTGGCTCAATGTTTAAGACAATAATTACCAGAAGAAATAGTTTTACAGTAATATGTTAGTATGTTTTAAGTAAGTAAGGAATTTATAAAGAAAATAATAGCAATACCTTTATAAGAAATAATAGGCAAATTATATTAATTATGTGTAACGAAAGGGAACATGGCAGAATTATATTAAAACTTAGAAATAAGTAAATTATGTATTAGCATAGTATTATCCATTTTGGACTAAAACATTAATACATGGCTTAGACCAATCTTGTAAGATATCAAACTAATCTTTGAAAGAAAATAGGAACATCTATGTAAAGATTACGACCATTGAAATTATCCCCAAGTAAATATAGCCATTATAAAATATTTATTCAAATTAAACAAAAAATTCAAGGTTTGATAACAATGGGTTTATTTTGAGATCGACCAGGTAGAATAATTACGTTACCATGGAAACTGTGGAGTAACAAGCCAAAAATACCGTTAGATTTTTTACTGAATGTATGACGCTTTAAGGATATAGACGCTAATTTTCGAGTGACCAAAATTGTCCATTAAAACATAGAAAATATCAGAAAAAGTTATTACTAAGTGTATACCAAGACATAAGATAAAGGCTGGAGCCAGATTATTGAAGTTGAGGCCAAATTAACGAAAAAAGAAAATAAATTACTACCAGTTAAACTGAAAAAGATGCCTGATGTCCTGAACCCAGCAAATTAAAGAAGATTATAGTATAACCCATGAATAACAGATCGTATGAATTCGCCATAACTACGGAAGTGATAAGTACCTCTTAAATTACCCGAAATATATAAATAAACTCACGTTAATTATCTCACTAAAGGTCGAAATCTCACTGAACTGAAATTCATTACTTTCAAAGATTAAAAAGAAATTTAAGTCACTGACAATTTATAAACTAACCAATATAAACTGTTGTTAATGATCCATAACTTGTAAACACTTTTACTACACTGCGCTAAACAAATTACACCTACACAATATGTTAGTTAAGTTTACTTGATGTAAAGGTGTGTATTTTTATTGTTTTTAAAACATTTGTAATCCTTTGAACGTAACCTCAAGAACCTATGACAAACGACATTAATAACTTGTATACAATTTTCAACAGACGCCATCATTAAACGTCTGGTATCAATTCAAATATCGATTGTCAAACCCTGTAATTGTCTCATATAAATAACCGGAGCATTTGTATTAGAATAATTTGTATTAAATGACTAATAATCACTAATAAAAAATGTGTAAGTATTGAGTGTAACCACGGTGTTATAATTTCATTAGGTGGTGCACAATATTTTATGTACATTTTAGCAGATGACTAACGATTTACACAGCCCACGCATCGAACTGCTGTGTGCTACAGTGGGCCTAGCTGGCGGAAATATTTGAATTATTCAAACCGCCTGAGCTGCGCTGGTCACACGCCTTTGAATTTTATTTTAATTGTTTTAAGAAAACAATTTGGCGCCACCGGGACTTTCTCACCCCTAGTGAACATCAAGACCTGGTTATTCGTACCAGTTATTCGACTTTATTCGAAATATTATAAAGTGGCGCGCCAACTAGTGGAGCTAGAATAATAAAGAAATTATACAAATAAACCCTATAAATTCTAGCGGCGATTACGAAAGATTACAAAATGCACACCAGAGGAGTATCGAAAAAATTGGCAAAGGAGAAGGAGATGGAAGGAAACAGAGGGGAAGAAGAGGAAGGAACACCGATCGAAGAAGTGGAGACAGTAATAACCACAACAGAACCAAGCCAAGATGAAGAAATGGAACCACAGGCTGGAGATAGGGGGGAAGCCACAGGAGGAATGGATTTACAAAAATTGTGGGAATTGATTAACCAAAATTTTAAGAAACAGGAGGAGAAATTAGACAAGAACGAGGAGAATCTGAAACAGATGAAGAAAGAAACCAATGACCATTGGAAACAGATCAACGAAAAAATAGTGAGTACTAAGGAAGAATTGAGGAAAACAGTCAACCAAAATAATGAAACACTACAACAACGATTGCTGGAGGAAATTCAGCAAAGAAACGAAGAATTAAAGGAAGAATTGAAGGAACAGCTGAAGAAGGACCACGAGAAAAATAAAGAAGAAATGAAGCTGCAGATGGCACACCAATTAATGGAGTACCGAGAAGAAGCAAAACAGCAGATTACGGAAATCAACGACAAATTAGAGGAAACGTTGGAGAAGCTAGAGAAGACCAACGAAAATGTTTCTGGAGTCCGCAAGGAAGTACTCGATAAAATGAACCGTCTCGAAGGTGAAAATAAGAGAAGAATTGAGGAAGGTCATGAAGAAACAGTCAGAAGATGTACCCAGATAGACCAGGACATACACCAAGTCCGGGAAGAAAACCAGAAAGAGGTAGCAGCTGTACGGACAGACTTGGGAGAACGAATGGAAGGAGTTTACAGTAACTTAAATAAAGTAGATAGCAAAGTAGACAAAAACCAACAGAGGATTGACGAAATGCGCAGAATAGAAGAGTCATTACGGGAAGAAGTGGATGCCTGGCGTGACCGACCATGTAATAATAATCATGTCATGAACACAGACAACAGAGATACCATCAATTTCCGTAATTATAAAAGAAACCCTATTGAATTCTTGAAGAGGGTAGAAGAGTTAATCCTCAAGAATCGAGAGACACGATGGACTACAATAAGAGGGATGTTGGACGAAATGTTCAAGGAGACATACGACAACTGGTGGACTGCCACTCGACCAGACATCCAAAACCTTCAAGACTTTAAGACTCAGTTCAAGGCTAAATACTGGTCTGAGTCAACTCAGAATATGGTCCGCAATAACCTGAGCAATGGAAGGTATGAAAACCAGAATGGACAATCCCTTACCTCCTACTTCTTGGGAAAAATCTGCATGGCCAGGAATTTGTAGCCACGTATACCTGAAGAGTGTCTGGTAATACAGTTATCTTACCACTACGACGACGCCATCCAAAAGGCACGGATGTACAGCCAGGTAAAGACCATCCAAGATATGGCTAGCTTACTGGAAAGCCATGAACATGAGTGGCAGTACAGGAAAAATAGAGGGTACAGTTTCAGAAATAATAGAACTAACGAGGGACAATTGTCACAGAACCAACAGGGAGATAATAAACCACCAGTAAATAACCCTAACAATTACCAAGGGAACACACGGGGCAATAACGCGCCCAGAAATTTTAACAGAAGTGGAAACCCTAATAATAACAACTTCAGGAACAACCACAGAGGTAATTTCCCGTCGAATGGTTACAACAACAATTATCGCCCTGGAAACAACAGTAATCAGAACAATAATCCAGGATACCGGCCACAGGTAAATTACATAAGGGGGCAAAGACAAAGGAGCCCAAGAAGAAACTATCCCTCATCTAACTATCGGCGAACGTACTATAACCAGGTACCCGATACGAGAAGTCACCCATTCGAAGAAGATCACAGGCACAGCGTGGATAACCGGAATAGTCAACAGGAGCCGAACGCTAACCAACCATCAAACACTACTGATGTTGGGGGCAATGAGGTCAACCCTCATTTAAACGCTTAAGGCCAGTGAAAACTGCGGACAGCCCATCACTGGACCAATCTCTGGGTGAATATAAGACAACACATGACAAGAAGATCACAATAATATGTACTAATTATTTGAAAAATATAAGGGACGATTTGATCGAAGAAAATGATAACATGATGCCCATTCGAAACAATGAAATAGTGTATGTGAGTGCCCAAATAAATGGAATTCTATCAACCATAATGATCGATACAGGGTCTAATGTTTCCCTGATCGACCAAATAGAATTAAATAGACTGCAGCAGGGAAGTAGTGTACCCATATCAACCCTGCCCATAAACAATATAACTATCATCGGTGCTACCGGCCGACAAAACAAAACCGTCCGGAAACAAGTATCCTTGGAACTTGATAGCAAAGGTATAATAGTAACTATGCCATTTCTTGTTGCCAGCGGCCTACCTTTCTCATTACTTGTCGGGTGTGATGTACTCAGACAACACTCTGCCATAATTAACCTGCGGCAGGGAGAAGTATCACTAACCACAGAACAAGGAATATGGTCAGCCGATATAGTGAATGGTGGCAACTTACCATTGATAACAAACCACTATAACATGATCCAAAGCAATTATTGCCGACAATCACCTGAAAGAATATTGACAGATTGGAAGAATGAAGAATTATGGTCAAGCAAGCTGGAGGAAATCAGAAACTTCCAACGAGAAGAACAAGATCCACAGATTAGTGTGCAACAGTCAGAGGAACTTATAAGTATATACAACAAATATAAACACATTTTTTCTGACGCTCCAGGCAAAGTAAAGAATTATCAGTGCCGAATACGATTTAAAGAACCTGTTGACTTCAAGAAAAAATCTTACCCCATTGCTTACTCACAAAGAAATGCAGTGAGGGCAGAAATCAATCAAATGATGGAAGACGATATCATTGAATTAAGTCAATCACCGTATACAAGTCCAATAGTGGCGATACCAAAAAAGGACGGAAAGGTGAGAATCTGCCTCGACGCCAGAGAAATTAATAAAATGATAGTGAACGATAGAACATCACCGGGTGAAATAGAAGAAATCCTTAAGAAGTTCCACGGTATAAAATACATTAGCTCTTGGGATACGGTATGTGGCTACTGGCAGGTGGAGCTACATCCGAACAGTAGACAATACTTAGCATTCCTGTTCGATGGGAGGAACTATCAGTTCAAAAGACTGCCATTTGGACTGATAAATTCGGTCGCAGTATTTGTTAAATGTATGGACCAAATACTGGGACAAGATGTACTGAATTTTACCACCGTGTACGTAGATGATCTGTTAATAACATCATTAAATTGGCAAGAGCACTGTGCCAGAGTGGAAACCGTACTAAAAAGATTATCAGATAATCACGTAACCCTTAAGCTGGACAAGTCAAAGTTTATAGCCCAAAAAATACAATTTCTAGGATTCAATCTAGCAGAGGAAGGCATATCTCCTTCGTCAGAAAAAGTTGAGGCGATACAACGATTCCCCACGCCAAAAAACAAAAAACAACTTCAATCCTTCCTGGGAATATGCAACTATTACCGTAAGTTTCAAGATAATTATTCCAAACTAACAGCAAAATTCAAAAAACAATTATCAGTCAAGGACAAGTGGACTTGGGGGTCCGAACAAGATGAAATATTTAACCAAATAAAAGAAAAGTTCTTGAACACCGTGATCTTACATCATCCAGACTTCAAAAAGCCATTCTTCATGAACTGTGATGCGAGTGATGTCAGTGTAGGTGCGGTATTATACCAAAAAGATGAGAAGGGACAGCATATGGTTATTAGTTTTGCAAGCAGAATTTTAAATGGATGCGAACGAAATTATCACGTCACGGAGAAAGAACTACTTAGTGTCGTGTTCGCCTGCAACAAATTTAGGACTTATATTCTGGGATACGATATAACAGTGAGAAGTGACCATAGATCCATATCATTCCTTAAGCAGTGTAAACTCAGCCACGGAAGATTAACTCGATGGATATTGTTGCTACAGGAATATCACATAAACTGGGAGTACATCCCAGGGAAGCAAAACGTAGCTGCGGACATCTTATCCCGTATAAACGTCCAGCAACAAACTTTCGAGGGTGAAAAAGAACAATTAGTTAAGGTGTATAACATTATTAAAAACAGAGTAGATCTAGAAAAAATAACCCAAGAAATAAGAAGATGTCAAACTGTGGATCCAAAAATAATGAGTATCCGGGAGAGAATGTTAAAAGATGAAGAAACCATTCTACAATATTATAAAATACATGACAACTTGCTATTTATGAAAAACAATCCTGCAATCGGAGAATGGAAACTTGTAATACCAGCTACAGTGGAGGAACAATTAATACTAGACTACCACATTAGATACGGCCATATGGGGGCTGTAAAAGTGATAAAAGCTTTACAGGAACAAGTTTACATTAAAAATATTTATCGAAAAGTAAACAAAATCATTCAAAAATGTGATATTTGCCAAAAGGTAAAATGCAATAATTCAAAAAAGGAAGGTATGATGATACCTATCACATCAAGTTAGAAATTAGAAAGGGTATTCCTTGATATATGTGGTCCGTTTCCTATCAGTGGAGGAAGACACAGATATAAATTTATAATCATTATGTTTGACCACTTCACCAAGTATACAAAGTTGTACTCCATTAACCGTGCAACAACAAAGAAAATAATTGAAATTATATTAACCAAATTTATACCAGAAGTGGGAAGACCGACGGCCGTTATAACAGATCATGGAACACAATTTAAGGGAAATCTCTGGAAAAATAAGCTCTGTGAACATAATATTAAAACTTACAAAACATCCGTTTATCACCCAAGCAGCAACCCAGCTGAAAGGGTACTCAGAGAAGTGGGTCGTATACTGAGAACCTACTGCCACGATAAACAAAGAGAATGGCACAATTATGTGAAATCCACTGAAGAATTTATAAACTTAGCTTACCACGACTTTACGGAAGCTACCCCATACACAATGATGTTTGAGCGGCCACCGCCTAGAGAGATAACCGATATGATCCAATTCCCCACCAACACCGAATATCAATTCGAGAAAAAAAGATTCTATAACAGAATAGCCGAAAAGGTAGAGCAACAAAAGAATAAATACGCTAAGAACCAGAAAGACTATTAAGTACGAGGTAGGAGAAAGGGTACTGTTAAAAAACAGAGAACTACCCAGCTCCATAGAAGGCATCACTAGAAAGTTACTATTATTATACGTGGGACCATACACTATAACAAAAGACAAGGGCAATAACACTTACGAGATCACTCACCCCGTCACCAAGAAAATAAAGGGGGTATACAATCAAGCCTCAATTAAGAAATATTATGACAACCAACAATAACTGTAAAAAACAATTTAAAGTAAAAAACCAACAAAAATACTTTAAATAAAGAAAAAAAAATAACGTGACAAACAAACAAGTCTGCCAATGCCATAAAGAAAAGATCTCTAAAGAATGTCAAAATTCCAAAACATTCGTAAGTACAGCTTACACTAAGCATTAGAGAAACCATTATGATGAATAAAAATTGTAAAAAATCAAAAAAGATATGTAAGAAAAGCTTACCCAAATATCTTAATAATATTTTAGAACAAGTAAAATTGGAGAGATAAAAGTCACAAGGCATTCAGATAAAGTAAGAGCAACCAACTTACTACAATATTTAAATAAAAATTAACAATAGAGGAGTGTAGTTACAAAACATTCCTCCAAAATAAGGTTAAATTACCATAACATTTAGCCAAAAAATGAGGCATAAAAAGCATAACATACTGTAAAGGAATAAGCTACAAAAAATTCCTAACTAGTAAGAAGCCATAACTTACTATGAAAAAAAAAAAAAAATTATCAATCAAAATGATCAGCTTCCACAACTATTTAGAAAGAGGGGAAGTAAAATTACCCAAACCAATGATCACAAAACAATATAAATGAAATAAACGTTCTAAGAGTTATAATGTGAAAGGAGATGAAACAAAGAGTAATTAAAAATGAATAAAAATGTGAATTGTATCAATAAAAAACAATGCTTCAAATAGTATCTATAAAGAAAGATGAAACAATATATGACTCGAACTGAGCTATAATGAAGTATAAAAGTAAAAGATTCCCAACAAATATTATGATTATGATTATTATTATTATTATTATTTTGAGTCACGAGTTGACTATATTTAAGAATTATTAATTGAGATTGTCTGTTGAATGAACCAGCAATCATTTTACTGAGCAGGGATGATGTTCCCCTGATATCAGTATAAGAGTAGTTTTGATGAAAAATAAGATTTATAGGGAATAAGTTATAATAAAAAGTCAATAAGCCAGTTCGCAATATGAGAAGATAATGAAGAAAAGACTAAGAAGAATGGAATTAAAGGATACAGAATTAATTATAAAAAATGAATGAGAAGCAGGAGAATTTGAAAAAAAAAAAAAAAAATTTTGATACGATACAATTGATAATTTCATCAAACTCAAATTCACGTTTTATAAAATGATCAATTTTGGTGGAAGGGCATTATATAACATTGCCAAACCCTGATCACATTTGATATAAAAAAGTATGTAAAAAATGCCAAGAAACAATATATTTTGATAGATAAATGATAACGAGAATGAAAGTAGTAAATATAATCAATAGTGAAGGAGGAAGAATACAACCAAAGGTGGTCACAAAACAAGAAAATACGAACTAGACTGACAGACAACTGACGTTGACCCAACCCCAGAGATTGGCCAGATATCAACCAAAGTAAAGCGAGACAAGAAGACAGTGAAGAAAAAAGAAGAAAATAAAAAATTACATGGCCATAACAATTAACTCACAAGATTGTTTTAAAAGAGCATAATTTTTTATTATTGTTAATAATTTATGTTTAAATTTTTATTAGTGGTAACTTGTAAAGGACAGTATCTCAGCAATTGTTATACATAAAAAACCATGTGTAGATATGATTGTATGTATATCCTTATCTATAGGTGATGTGTCAGCTGTTATGTTTAAAATTACACTCATACAGACAGGGAATAGAAATGTGTGCGTGGTTCAATCAGAGAACAAATTGTATAGTCTACTATATACTTTGGAACTTTTACTAAGATTATTTCAGCAGTATGTATATTATTTCAGCATTATGTGTTTGAAAGTATAAGGTTTTGGAGAGTTTATTTATTCGCTAATATTATTGCTGTTGCTACAGATGTAGTATGTTTCAATTAACACAATATATTTTAACATTATTAAATTGTTGTTATTATTACTAATTATGACATTTCAGACCAATTTTTATCACTTTAATGACAATATATACAAAGTTATGTTTTGTTTGAAAGATGTATTTACAATACCATGTTGTTTGCATATTATAAAATGATATGTGACAGTCTGAAGTTAACAAAAGAGACATGAACTCATTAGATACAAAAACTTTGTAATAATAGTGAGATCGTGAGAAATATAAGGGTAATTAGAGATAGGTAGGGAGTGACAAAGATGAACAGTGAAGTGATAAGTGTAATAAAATAAACAGCATATAATCTTAAGAAAAAAGAATGAAACAAGTGTGACAAACCCAAAATATAAGCACATGTTAAATGAGCAATTAAGTTAAGTATATTAGACTGAAAGACACAGAATAATTGTGAATGTAAAAAACAGAAAAAATATTATCTCAGTATAAAAATCACCAGGGTGATTACTGTTATAAAAGAGATGATGTAGATATAACACTCACCAAATTTGTTCATTTGTTAATTTAAAGAAAGAAGTTATTGGCTTAATGTTTAAGACAATAATTACCAGAAGAAATAGTTTTACAGTAATATGTTAGTATGTTTTAAGTAAGTAAGGAATTTATAAAGAAAATAATAGCAATACCTTTATAAGAAATAATAGGCAAATTATATTAATTATGTGTAACGAAAGGGAACATGGCAGAATTATATTAAAACTTAGAAATAAGTAAATTATGTATTAGCATAGTATTATCCATTTTGGACTAAAACATTAATACATGGCTTAGACCAATCTTGTAAGATAACAAACTAATCTTTGAAAGAAAATAGGAACATCTATGTAAAGATTACGACCATTGAAATTATCCCCAAGTAAATATAGCCATTATAAAATATTTATTCAAATTAAACAAAAAATTCAAGGTTTGATAACAATGGGTTTATTTTGAGATCGACCAGGTAGAATAATTACGTTACCATGGAAACTGTGGAGTAACAAGCCAAAAATACCGTTAGATTTTTTACTGAATGTATGACGCTTTAAGGATATAGACGCTAATTTTCGAGTGACCAAAATTGTCCATTAAAACATAGAAAATATCAGAAAAAGTTATTACTAAGTGTATACCAAGACATAAGATAAAGGCTGGAGCCAGATTATTGAAGTTGAGGCCAAATTAACGAAAAAAGAAAATAAATTACTACCAGTTAAACTGAAAAAGATGCCTGATGTCCTGAACCCAGCAAATTAAAGAAGATTATAGTATAACCCATGAATAACAGATCGTATGAATTCGCCATAACTACGGAAGTGATAAGTACCTCTTAAATTACCCGAAATATATAAATAAACTCACGTTAATTATCTCACTAAAGGTCGAAATCTCACTGAACTGAAATTCATTACTTTCAAAGATTAAAAAGAAATTTAAGTCACTGACAATTTATAAACTAACCAATATAAACTGTTGTTAATGATCCATAACTTGTAAACACTTTTACTACACTGCGCTAAACAAATTACACCTACACAATATGTTAGTTAAGTTTACTTGATGTAAAGGTGTGTATTTTTATTGTTTTTAAAACATTTGTAATCCTTTGAACGTAACCTCAAGAACCTATGACAAACGACATTAATAACTTGTATACAATTTTCAACAGACGCCATCATTAAACGTCTGGTATCAATTCAAATATCGATTGTCAAACCCTGTAATTGTCTCATATAAATAACCGGAGCATTTGTATTAGAATAATTTGTATTAAATGACTAATAATCACTAATAAAAAATGTGTAAGTATTGAGTGTAACCACGGTGTTATAATTTCATTAGGTGGTGCACAATATTTTATGTACATTTTAGCAGATGACTAACGATTTACACAGCCCACGCATCGAACTGCTGTGTGCTACAGTGGGCCTAGCTGGCGGAAATATTTGAATTATTCAAACCGCCTGAGCTGCGCTGGTCACACGCCTTTGAATTTTATTTTAATTGTTTTAAGAAAACAATTTGGCGCCACCGGGACTTTCTCACCCCTAGTGAACATCAAGACCTGGTTATTCGTACGTTCGCAACGAACGAAATATACAGAAGTTGCACGCATTTGAACTACGGATCGAGAAGACACGTACGCTCATTACACACAAATTGTACATTATTTACATTTTGCAGAATAAAACGGTAGCAGTAAACACAGAAATATTATAACATATTATATATTTTTATAATTACTTTACCTCAAGATGTTTTCTCTCTATTTGGAACATGTTTCGGGATAATATACAATATACAGAAAACTAACATCATTATACCTAACCATTCTGACCACCCACAACATAAAATGGCAGCTTTCTATTCACTATTTAACAGAATGTACAAAATTCCCCTAAACAAACAAGAAACAGACAAAGGAAGAAATATAATATACCAAATTGCTTATGAAAATGGATACAATAAAAATACTATAAACAAAATAGAAAATAAAATCAAATATAAAATAATAACTGAACAATTAAGAATTAATCAAAATGAACAACACATAAATAATAACAACAATAAAAAATAGGCTACATTCACATACATAAATAATAAAATGACAAAACTAACAAAATTATTTAAGAACACAGATATCAAAATAGCATACAAAACTAATAAAAATAATTTACAAAAACTAAATAACCCACACAACAAAGATAATACAACAACCAATGGTACATACAAAATTGAATGCCAAGATTGCAATAAATTTTACATAGGACAAACAAAAAACAGCTGAAAAAACTTTATTTTGAACACCTAAATGGATACAAAAAAAAAAAAAAAACAGAAATATATAAATCTAATTTGGCCACACATGCAATTTTTACTGGACATGAATTCCCAGACATAACCAATATGACACTAATAAAACATATACCACACAAAGGGACCATAATGAACATTTGGGAAAATTTACAAACATAAAACAAACTAATACCTGAACAAATACAAATCAATACAAAACATGACACAATTTTCAAAGCACTCGACATAGAAAATACACAGAATACTAATATATACACCACAATCACACACAATAATACCAATTTAAAGCACCAGAAACCAACAGGAAACCAAAGCAACAACCAGCCAACGCATAAATACTTCACAAGACTCAAAATTAGATAAAGGGTTGAGGATGGGAACACAAGGCTTCCCGAAACATGTTCCAAATAGAGAGAAAACATCTTGAGGTAAAGTAATTATAAAATATATATTATGGGTACATCAAGAAACAGACTGTAGCAGAAAGTGTTTGAATATATATATTGTAGCATGACAGATAATCCACATTGTTCTGAATGAAAAAATGATCATAAATAAATTAAAAATAAAATTAAAGCAAAGAAAACTACATTAAAAATTAATTAAGGACCACCATAAAGTGCAATCATAGTCTGAAGAAAGAATATCAATTAAAACCAACTATGCAATATATGATGAGTGATAAAAAATAATACAAAAGCTAAGATAAAGTAAGGAAATACCCAGAAGAAACCGACATCCAGAATAAAAGGACTGCTATTGGAAGAAACCAAGTAGTAGGATAAGATAAATTAGGGAAATACCCAAAAGGAAACCAAGTAATAAAAAAATAAAACCCCAAAAGAGATTAAATGTCACTAAAAAAGTATAACACATAAAATAAATACTAATGTAAAATACATATAAGGAAAAGTGTCTAGAAGTATAATCAAGAGTGTAACAGTGAAAGTTATTTTTATAATGAGAGAAAAACAAATCTTAAATAATCCTCTGTAAATAAGATTCTTGATCCTATAAACTAGAAAACTGAATAGTGATAAGATCCAAGAATAATAGTGGAACAGTGCAAGTTATTTTGTTATAAAAATAAACTAAAAATGTTTCTAAGTAAGTGCCACTCTTTATCTCACAACATTCTTTAAAATGACAAAAGATAAAATAAGAGCAGGCAATAAATAAGTGAAGTGACCAAGGGTACATCCCCAAAATAAAACAAAAACAGCCAAGACTGCACAAAAATTAGTTTTAAGAAATAATTTAAATAATGAAAGGACAGATGTGTTTTGTTTATATTTAAGTTCAATGAACTCTAGGCTTAAATGTTTGAAATAGATTATCATTTTTTTGTTATTATAAAATATTTATTATGTTTAATGATGTTCACAAATAGTAAACCTTACTGTAGTTAAGTAAGGGAATTTTAATTAAGATTGTATAAGAATAGAATGTCAGAAGGGGTATAAGCAAGCTGTAATAGTCATAAAACATTATATGTGAACAAAAGTAAAATCTGGACAAATGGTATATCTCAACAACCTTATAATTGATAAATAAGTTAAGTAAATTAAGTAAATTGATGAAATTTACTTAATGTAAATCAATCACAGTGTATTCTAACTGTACCAATACTTTATAAAGATATTGAAGAAATGTATAAAAGATTATTAGAAAAAATGCAAGTGTAATAACACTGGAACCTAAGGGGAAGATTTAAATTAAAGATATAATTTAAATTAGTTAACCAAATAATAATATTACAAGGAATTAAGGAAAAATAAACATTTTATTTCAATCAGGAATCTTGTTCAATAATAGTTGTAACATGTTAAAGATTGTAAACCATTTAAAGTGACAGGAAGTAAAATTTAAGGCCTACATCCAGAAATACTGTAAATAGGGCATTTTGAGATAGAAAACATTGTAAAAGTATCATATTTGGTATTAAATCACGCAGAATTAACTAAAGAAAGAGATTATGTGTTAGGTATTTAATAAAATTAAATAATAATAAAAATGTATTCAGTCATATAATGTAAAAATCAATTATGTAAGCGGAAATGCCAGAGATTTAAAACAATGTCATTTTAATATTAATTGGGCCAGGACGTTTCAGATGAAGAAGAAAGAAAACAGTTGATTGTTATACGTGGAGTAGTACACATGAGACGAGCTCTTGCAGTCTATTCAAATATAACGAGAGAAGAAAAAATGGCGAAAGCCAACCAAACCTATCAAATTTAAACTCGCGAATTTTGAAAAACTTAAATAAACAATAGATTCAGTGAAACAAACCAGTTTAACTATTGATGAAAACCAATACTGAACAGTAATAAGTATAGTAATAAGTAAGTGTAATAACTATTTTAACATATATAAACGATAATTCTGAATACTGAGATAAAATCTGCCATTATCGACCTTATGGACTAAAGTGAAATAAAAACACTATTCAACACAGATTATTGAAACGAATCACTGACCACTGATCCAGGACAACTACACTATCAACAGAGGAATTAACCACTGCTGCTGAAACAAGGAAAACTTGGAGAAGAAACATTTATTTGAAGAGGATTCCATTGTGCAGGCGTGAGACAACATATGCAGTATGAAGCGGCCATTTTGACTTCCCACAATTCTCTGCAAGCTACTGCCAGCTTCGTCATCAGAACGAGATTGGTTCGCAACAATTTATATTACTAACCATTATATATTAAATAATATCTTTGTATTCTTAGATCATTAAGCTTTTAATTGTAAGTGTTATACTTTCCAGACTTTGCCCTTTCTCTGACTATTATAAAATAACAGCTCAAAGAACCTGTGACTTGATATTAATAATTTGTATAATAAATTCACTCGCCCTGAGAACGAGTCTGAAATTTATCGATTCATTAATCGATTTAAAATCGATACATTATTATTTTGTTAAATAAACACTGGAATTTCATAATTTTGACTTCTATTTATTTCTAAACTTATAAATAGAATAATATAAAACAATATTTAAGACCTGGACTACCAGAAAAGCAGAAATTACCAATGTGGAAGGAGTACACCCTCAGACTAAAGAAGAACCGCTAACTGATTGGTACAGGAGACAATACATTTAACGCAGAAACATAATTCTAGTTACACAAAGTGATATAATTTGACAATAACAATAATAAAGGAAATAAAATTTACACCAATACAATACAAAAATTAATTAAAAATTTATAAATAAATAAAAAAGACAAAAATAATATTTTTAAAAAGAAACAAAATTTTTATTTTGTTACAATATATATATATATATATATATATATATATATATATATATATATTATAAAATATTATAAAATCCTTTGATCCATATTGCATCTGGATAAGATATGTAGATGATGGGCTATATATATCAAGTAACAAAAATACAAATGGAGATAACATATTAAAACAAATCAATAACATACATACAAAAATACAATTCACAGAAGAAAAAGAAAATAACAACAAAATCAACTATTTAGACATAACCATCACTACATACAATAACCACCTACAATACGCAATATACAGAAAACCAACTTCCACTAACATCATTATACCTAACCATTCTGACCACCTACCACAACATAAAATGGCAGCATTCTATTCACTATTTAACAGAATGTACAAAATACCCCTAAACAAACAAGAAACAGACAGAGAAAGAAATATAATATACCAAATTGCTTGCGAAAATGGATATAATAAAAACACTGTAAACAAAATAGAAAATAAAATAAAATATAAAATATAAACTGAACAATTAAGAATTAATCAAAATGAACAAATCAAAAATAATAACAATAATAAAAAAATGGGCCACATTCACATACATAAATATAAACATTGGACATGAATTCCCAAACATAACCAACATGACACTAATAAAACACATACCACACAAAGGCACCATAATGAACATTTGGAAAAATTTACAAATATACAAACATAAAACACAAAACAAACTGATACCTGAACAAATACAAATCAATACAAAACATGACACAATTTTCAAAGCACTCAACATCGAAAATACACAAAATACTAATACATACACCACAATCACACACAATAAAACCAATTTAAAGTATCAGAAGCCAACAGGAAACCACAATAAAAAGCAACCAACACATATGTACTTCACCAGACACAAAATCCGGAAGGCTAAGGATGGATACAAAATGGTACCCGAAACACGTACCTAATAAGGAAGAAACATCTTAAGGTAAATGCAATATAAAAATTAAATATATATATATATATATATATTGTAATGAGACGTAATGTGTACGGTGTATTTATATCCGTTAATGAGGTTGAGATTGAACCTAATTAATCGTCTCAAACGTTGTTCACCATTTTGTAAGATGACAAGATGTCGTCTCCTAGAATCTTGTTATAAGTTTTATAATTAAGGTTTGGTTTTTTATTATTAGTTTTTTTTTGGTTTAGTGATTTATTCAATCCAATTCAATCTATTATTGAATCCAATATAAATAAATCTGTTCACTTACTCTTGATGTTGTTTATTAAATATGTTTAGATTTTTATAAGTTAGTTCAATGTCTTGAGTTCGTATCTGAATAAGTTGCGTTGACTTTTCTGCCATTAGCTGAGGTGAGTCGATCGGTGCATTCCTGTACTGAAATTAACATAAGCACAACATTTGTATGATACTTACTAACAGTTGTAGTATGCTAATGATATGAGATAATATTGCTGGTGAGAATCACTAGATTTAAATTCTCGCTCTGGCTCCTGGTATAGTAGCCGCGCTCAAAGCGTTTCCAGGCGGAACGCTTTGATTCTCACTCAAAGGAAACCAGATGGTCTTGTCCCTAGTGTCACTCAAAACAAGCTGACAATGTTGCCAAGTTCTTCTCCCACCTATAGTGAAACTTAGCGTGAAATGATTCTCCTCTTCAATGTTATTATTATTATACGTATGATTAATTCATGTAGTAATAATAATAATAATAATAATAATAATACAACTCAGGACTTCTCAGAAGTTTCAGTTTTAAATAAGTAAACCTGACGTTTACATTATCTATAAAGAATAAAAATACAACAAAACCTACAAAATATAGGTCTATACCTTTTCGACATAACTTTCAAAATGATTTTCATTATTAAAATATCACAAAGCTTTGGGATAAGCAAATCCCTGCAATATCAGAAGGCTATAATAATAATAATATCAGAAATTAATATACCTGAGTAAAACAAGACAAAATCGCAAATAATTAATACATAGCCTGGGAGTAAACTACTCACCGTTTAGTTGGAGTCGCGGTCTGAGTCATCATCACTGTCATCTGCAACATGAATGATGAGGCGGTCTTCTTCTTCCTACAGGTCTGCATAATATCCCCGTTCTACCTTCATAGTTTTTTCCACACATTTCCTCCAGTATTCGGCATCTATGTTCTCAGTACAGTTCCGTAGGGCTTCACAGACACTTGCACTTAACTGAGGAGTTATGTTGCTCTTCCTGACGTTAGACTTTAACCGTGCCCAGACTAATTCGATTGGATTTAATATGCAGTAATAAGGGGGAAGTCATAACACTTCATGACCTGCCTTTCGAGCCATCTCATCAACTGCGTACATTTTGTTTATATTCGCCGCTTGTATTCTTTCGAGCAAGATTAATTTAATGGGGACTGGGTCCGGTACTGGTAAATCAAATTTCTTCATAAATTCAATAATTTCGGACTTGTTTGACGATTTAGTTGGGATTTTGATAAGTTGTCTAGAATTCGCATTGTCTAAAACTATGACATACTTCCTGTCTTTTGAAAGATTTTGCAGTAACAAATTTTTAAACCAATTCTCAAAAACTGTAGCATTCATCTCATCGTGGCTGTCAGCTTTAGCATCTGAAATATTTTTGGCAGACAAATAATGACAATTAGGAGCCCACCCCTCAGCTCCACTAGCATGTAGCACCATGATGCGCTTCCCTCTAGATACAGGGACGTTAATAGCGCAGCCACATGTTCCATCATCCCATCCCTTCTTCACGGTGTCATGTGTATCGAACCAAGTTTCGTCTAGATACACAACATCATAACCCTGTGAACGCAGTTGGTGTAGTCTATGGAGGTATTTGTATCTCCAAGACACAATTCTTGATGACTCCATTATAACACGCCTCTTATTAAGTGTCCGAAATCGAAAGCCGAGCTTCTTCACAAGGGATCTTAGCATTGTTTCTTTATAAGGAAAACTTGAAATGTTCTGAAGATGCTGGAGTAGTTGGGAAATTGTGGGTGGCTGTCCTTTCTTGTAAAATTTATAAATTTCTTAGCGGATAATGTCGCAAACAAAATTATCAATTTTATTAAAACGCGCTCTTTAGTTACCTGGCTTCTTGGGAGTCACGGGACCTCTAGAAACAATTTTACGAACAGTCGGGCGGCTTAATTTCACAATTTTGGCTGTTTCAGTAACTGAACCCTTACCTACTTTATTATTTACAACATATTCATGCACGTTACACACTATAGTTTGGCTCTGTTTCGAAATTGTTCTAATCGAATTTTTGATTAGCCTACTAGTGCCTGGAGTGGCCGAGATTTCCCCGTCGTTCGAAAACTCCCCATTATTGTCACTTACATCACCACTATCACTGTTGCTAACTACATCAACAACGATTTCTTCACTATCACCATGATGATGACTCCCTTCTTCATTATCAGCGTGCTGAGGATATGGTTGTTCTCTCTCCCAAGGTCTCCACATTTTAAACACGTGAACACGGAACACAAACACGGAACCGAAAATTACAACTATAAATAAAGTAAAGCAGTATTACTGTGATATTTAAATATAAATATACTATGTAAAATACTATGTGCTGTAAGAAGGTAACAAATTAATAATTCCTAAAGCAGTGGTTTCTTTGGCAACAGACTCGAAATTCAGACAAGCAGGCACTTCCGATGTCGCGCAAAGACTGGTCCACATTTCATTCAAGTTCAAAATACGTTTGGCATCATTGGAGATGTTTCAGAAGCGGCTAGCTTTGTTCACAGCTGTCAGCAGCAGGGGTGCCTTCGCTAATTGGGCTATTTAACTGTTCTTTGATGCCGCCTGGAAACACATTCAGCAAGGCTACTATACCAACCGTCTCTTGTTGCTCACCTAAGTTGTAATTCTATTCTTTTCAATAAATGTCAACACTTTAATTTGTTCGTGAAACAATAGTTATTTATTTAACTCAAGTTGAAAGGTTGTTGTTACAATTTTATTATTTATTTTCTTTTTAAAAAATAATTAAGTTGAATATGGACTCTTAAAATTATTAAACTCTCAGGGTGGTAAGACTGCATTTTGAAAATCGATTATTTCCGTTTGTAAATAATTTGGTTATTGTGCTTTATAAAATTAGTAGGTTCTTTGAGTCTGCAGATACACTTCAACATGTATAAAAACAAACTGATTTATATTTTATTAGTGGTTCATAGTTCGTACTTACCAATATTTCGATCTTTCTCGGGTCCCAAGGTTCTTTCATAAGCGAGGTCAGAAACAGTGTGAGGTTACGAAATAATTATTCTGACACATTTTGAATGAAGAGAATTAACATTTTAATTCTTTAAAAATCATTTAAATTTCAACAAATTTTACCATACTTTCGCATATGAAATAACTTCGTAATAATTTCTTCTTTAGCTTGTTATTCGTTACATTAGTATCACTCCTATTCTATCTTATTCTACTGGCTTACCTTAATCTATATCATTCAGACTGCCCAGCCTGCATTTTATACACACACACGCACACTATTAAAAAGCCCTTAACATTTTTGAAATACCCCTCCCTGCCGGCACGTGGTCATAGCTCGAGCGCTTATCTTCTCATTTTAGGATTTGATAATGTGTACGAATTCACTGTTGCCGTTCTTTAGTTGAGTCTGCACTACACTGCCACATAATTGTTAATGGAAAACTCGAGTTTTAATATTTAAACTCAGAAAATTTTGACGAGCCCCTTTTTGGGCTATACCTGTACAGGTAAAGTCTCCAGGCGAACTGCGCAGAGCCGCTATATGTTCGCGGCCAACTCAATTACTTCGTTTTTGATGGAACACAAAGCCTGTTGTTTCGTCGTCGCTTGTGAGTCCTATTCAAACCATGCAAGTGTTTGTGGGCTTTTCGCATAAGATATTAGGGCAGCACAGGCCGACGTCACAATATAGGCGGGACTTAGGCTTTACATCCGTCAGCATGGGGACATGTGCTCTGAATTTGTTACTCTTAGCCATCTTGGCGTTGCACAAAACTGGCGTCGCTCCGCGCGCATGGTTGTGTGATGCATACGAGCGCACGGCCACATTCACAAAGTTCTTAGAAACTGACGACTTGGTACATTCTTCCTTACTGATTGCACAACAGATATTGCGTATTGTGCCTTTGTTAGAAACTGTTTCCACTCACCACGTTTTCTGGCCCCAGATGGAAATTAAATTTACAAACATTTTAATAAAACCCCAAAAATTTAATAACATGAAATAAACCTCCAATTTGGCCCGTTACAATACCCCCCCCCCCAATGAGAGATCTTCTGTCGAAACAGAATAAATCTCATTGCTAATACCCCTAAGAGGACTGGTGAGGAACTGGTGCCAACAAGCCCCTTTTGCTCTTATACTTTATGGGTAAACGACCCCCCTGGCTCGGCGACTATGGACGCATCTGAACGAGATCACTGGACTTCTCTGTGCGAGATCCAAACACCGAAAAATCGAACAGACACGCACCACAGCGCACCTCCCCTTCTAACATGTTTCCCCAAAAAATCCAACTCCCTGGCTCAGATCATGCCAGATCCTCAACCGATATGTTCCCCCTTGTATGCAAACTGGGCTGCCTTTAGCAGATACTGGGCTCACACACACACTTATACTATATACTGTAAATATTGACATATTCTTAGCTATACCATTTCATTAAGCTAAAATCCAAAAAATCAAACTAAAATCTTTTATCTAAAAAATTCTCTTCACTAGTTTTTGTTATTAGAAAATACACAAATTGAACATTTCTTAAAATAGGAACATCCTTAACCTAACATGTGATTACACCTATATTTTAGCAATACAATTCAATAAAATAAACACGATTAGTACACAAACAATAACATCATCAAAGTTCAAAAATATCAATTAGATGGCAGGCGCAAAATCAAGAAATTTTTTTTTTTTCAAAAAAATTCTAAATTCAAAAATTTAAATTTATTAAAATATATTTCTTTTTTCAATACTGAAATTATTTAAAATTATTCCAATTAATTAAAAGCAAAATTGGCTTTACTTCCTTGCTAAACGTGTCTAGTATATGACCTCACCTATCAGCTGATCCAAAACTGGGTCGAGTCAAAAACCTTGACCTACATACGTTATGTACAAGTTACATCTGAAAATACATTGAATATCTGTAAAATTCTATCTTGAAACACAAAAACACAATAAAAGAACATTTAAAATAACAAAATCTTATTATAATTAACAATCAAGTTGATATTTAAATTACTCAAATAAACACTTTATAATTTTACATTTTTGAATCCTATTAAAATTGTCACTGGTTTTCAATCAAAATTTTATATTTTACTATAAATCTCTTTATTTAATCATCTCCTTCTCCATTACTTTGGGTGATTTAATTACTTATAATCATTTGATTTACTACTTGCCACTTGGCCTGTATACCTTTATAATTAACATTCCGATTTTACATTAAAATAACCAAATCACATTTAACTTTGGTCAAAATCTACACAATCTACATCTCTTAAACTTGCGTATAGCAATTATAACATTTTACATTTTAATTAATTGAAGTTTTATTAATTAACCATCAATTATTTATCACTTAATTCTTCACAAAAATTCAAATTTATTATTACCATTCATGTTACATTATATTTCATCTCTGACTACCTTTCTACTATGAATTTTCTACTTAATTCTTCACATTTTAATCATTGATTAGTCTGGGTGACACCTGTATTCTCTATGCCTTCAATTGAATAGACATCTATAATCTTACTCCCTTTCTTACTACTAACAACCACTATTAACAAATTATGACACCAATCTCTCAATTATAAACACCTTCACTAATTCCACTTACCTCTGGCACCGCTCATCTTTGTACTAGGATGTGTGTTCCCAACCTGGCTATATACATACCTAACCCTTTGCCCCTCCAAAATATCGGCAAACACTCCCTTAAACTACTCTATCACTTGCCACAACGCCGCACGCTGGTTGATCGCCACGCCGCACGCTGCTCACTCCTTACCACCTCACCCTTACTACAAAATATCATCATCAACAAATATATTTACCATTCACACTACTCATCTCTACATATAATCGCTAACCACTGTGTCCCTAAATATCTAACACTATTTTTGTGTTTTACCAGTATTTCAAAATTCGTATTCTCTCTAACTCCCCTTTACTTTAATTCTGCTTAACTCACCTGCCTTATTTCATTATCACCCAAAATCTATCTTTTATTATCTCTCACAAATCATTTGAGAATCTTACTACATTAAATTACTTTTCTCATCATTTGAAATAGCCTCTTTAATACATTAAAACATTATATTTAACATTAATTACCTTGAAAATTTATAAACAATTTAACAGTGACATTTTACTACTGATCAGCTGACATTCCTAGCCAAGTGAAAACACATTTCAAAATTATACACATTCTATGAAATACATATGGTTATCAATCCATACATCTACCCTCATTGTTTCCCCTCTTTCTGACTCTGGTACTATGTAAACCGCCTGCCAGTCGGTTTAGTTATTTACTTTGTTATACTCATTTCAAAATCACAAATTATATAAAACACATACTTTTTATCAATTCTTATATCTAACCTACTACAATAAAATAACACATTGCTAAAATAGAATGAACACCTATTTATCAGAGCATAATACAAGCGTTTTATTAGAGCAAAATTTAGTCATCATTTTTATGTTATGAAATTTAAATTCGTTGCTCGTCTGAGCAACCTCCCATCCACACACGCTATTGTATTGTATGTTGGACTGTAGCGCCCATTTGCTTTCACAAAGACTGCATAGTTGGAGGAATTGGACATCTCCGTGTCTTTGCTTCGGCTTTACATTTTAAAGATTTTTAGGTATCGACATACCCTCGTTTTATAATTAATAAGCCCTTAAAACGGGTCTACCACCTGGCTATGCTGTCCCCACGCGGACAGAGTGGCAGCCGCTGTTCCATAGTTCCGGGGATTTCCCCTAGTTTCACCCCCCATTTAATTTCTACTATAAACCAATTTCAAGTCAGCTATGGTCAAGGGACTTGATTATGGCCATAGCTGACCGCTAGCCAAAGCCACGATTAGTGCTGGTAAGGCAGTAATCGCCCGAAAAGTCGGGGAAATCAAACTTCACTTTAATGCCTGTTCTATCCATCAATATTCCGTATGGCACGAGAGTCTATCAGGGTACAAATAAAATTGTACAAAAAAGGTGTGCCGTACATTTTCGCCATGTTGGCCTCCGATGGAGGTAACACTCACTGTTACCCCCAACCCATTCCACTATCTACTGGGGCACAGGCCACCCCAGCAATAGCACACTAATAGCTAACTTAAACATTCTACTTTTGCAGTCTCTACATTCCATGATTACCTCACTTCTATGCGCACCAATCTACCCCCAAAAATTACCCTTTAATCTTGTATAATAACAAGTTCTTTTATTTATTTTAAAAAATTTTCACATAGACACTTCTGCAAGTCCAAGCTTTCACTTTTCACTAACATTTTCTTTCTGACAAACTAGTAAGTACCACAATGGGTCATCTTATACAGTTACATCAAAATAAAATAAATTTGTGTTGTTTTCTGAGGGAAAACAATTCCTTGAAAATTTCAGTATTCAAATTTCATACTTTTGGTCGTTTCATTTCACAATTTCTAAAACAAAACTAAAATAGTTCGTGAAGAGAGAAAAAAAACATATACTACCTTTCCACGAAACTATGGGTCCCCCTCCCCGTTCAATGTGTTGTAAGTTTTCAAATTTTGACCAATTTTGGTAGAGCCGGACCATCGTTGCGTTCACCACCCGAAGGAAGATCCTCCAACCATGGCCCGCCTCCGAGTTCCGAAAACCACGGCCAGGACTGGTAAGATCGTGACCGCCCAAAAATGGGGGAGACTCCCTTCTGTAAACATATCGAACCAATTAAATTTCATTCACACAATTTAACAATTAATTACCAAATTCACATCTCTTAAAATAATTTAAATTCATTATCAAAATTCAATTATATAACATTCAAATCAATCAAAATATTTAACACATCTCAAATCATTTTAATTAAATTAATGATTGAAAATACAAATTCCATTGCTACCAAAACAATTACACTTCGCTAATTACTGTTTTCAAAATTAATCTTATTTATTTACATTGCAAATATTAATATTATTATTATCACAACCATCTACATACACATTGTTTACCTGACATTCTACAATACACACAGATAAATTTACTAAACATTTATTTACAAATCGTCATCATTATTTATTCAGTTATATCACACTTCAATGTCCAAGGTTGCGAGGTCAAAAACCATAAAATAAAATACTTAAAATTGTCCATTTATTGTTCTATGGTTTAGCCTCCATCATCGAATAATAGTCTAATCTTATGATTATACCAGTCATTTACAATTACATACATACTCTCATGATTATCAACATAATGATTATCTATATTGTCATATACTTCTACAATGTCATTTGAATTAATATCATTATTCCATATTATTCTCTCATGTACCTGGTCACGCTCGAGTATAGTCCTTTCGCCGTTATTATATTCTGTTAAAATCAGGTGAGTTATATTATCATCATTAACATCATCTACTGCTATCTCAGTTTCACTGTAAGGTAAGTACTCATTATTATTATTACTTCTCTCTCCGCCTAACCTTTCTATGAATTCTTCATAATTTCTCTTTACTTTAAATATCTCTATTTCTCTCTCTCTCAAAACATTTCTCACCATCACGCCAAGCTACACACTCTCTCTCAAAACATCCAGGGGACACTAACTTATCATTACGGCACCACCTATGAAGTGCACAAAAAACCAAGGGAAATTTATCTGCAGACATATCGTCTTCCAAATACTCACGTGAAGCCATTTCTTCACCCCCCACTACAACATTACGGGAAAAATCTACCACCTGCATCCACTCTACCTGTAAATTCTTTCTACTCTCTCTCTCTGATTCATCACACACAAACATCTTATTATCAACTTCTACTCTTTCTACAATTTCGTTATCATTATCAACATCTACACAATCATTTTCTACCACCATATTTTTACTTCTATTATCATTGTTATCACTTGTAAACCCATTATTTAAATCATCATTTCCACTACTACTTACCCTGTCATCTTTGTTCGATTTTAATTTGTCTATTACTTCCTTATTTTCTAATTCTATTTCACCTAACCGCGTCTCTATTTCACTCAATCTTTTATCATAAATACAGCCTTGTTCTTTAATTTCTTTCTTCACTTCATCGAATTTTACGTTAAGATTATTTTGGATTTTTCTAATTTCATTTTTCTGTTCGTTAAAAAGTGTTTGCATCATTCTTATTATTTCGTTATCTCGTACTTCCCCCATATTTAAAATTTATTTCTATAACACTTTTTATATATAAAAACCACTATTATTCTACAATCAAAACACCTAACACAACTGTATACCTTACTAACCCAAACATAACCTTATTTTTACGTATTATATATTCTTTCGATACCCACACTGTTTCTGAATTCTGGCTTATTTATATAAATATTTTATATAATGTCCATAGTTCGGGCAGCCATTTGTATAAAAACAAACTGATTTATATTTTATTAGTGGTTCATAGTTCGTACTTACCAATATTTCGATCTTTCTCGGGTCCCAAGGTTCTTTCATAAGCGAGGTCAGAAACAGTGTGAGGTTACGAAATAATTATTCTGACACATTTTGAATGAAGAGAATTAAAACATTTTAATTCTTTAATAATCATTTAAATTTCAACAAATTTTACCATACTTTCGCATATGAAATAACTTCGTAATAATTTCTTCTTTAGCTTGTTATTCGTTACATTAGTATCACTCCTATTCTATCTTATTCTACTGGCTTACCTTAATCTATATCATTCAGACTGCCCAGCCTGCATTTTACACACACACACGCACACTATTAAAAAGCCCTTAACATTTTTGAAATACCCTTCCCTGCCGGCACGTGGTCATAGCTCGAGCGCTTATCTTCTCATTTTAGGATTTGATAATTTGTACGAATTCACTGTTGCCGTTCTTTAGTTGAGTCTGCACTACACTGCCACATAATTGTTAATGGAAAACTAGAGTTTTAATATTTAAACTTAGAAAATTTTGACGAGCCCCTTTTTGGGCTATACCTGTACAGGTAAAGTCTCCAGGCGAACTGCGCAGAGCCGCTATATGTTCGCGGCCAACTCAGTTACTTCGTTTTTGATGGAACACAAAGCCTGTTGTTTCGTCGTCGCTTGTGAGTCCTATTCAAACCATGCAAGTGTTTGTGGGCTTTTCGCATAAGATATTAGGGCAGCACAGGCCGACGTCACAATATAGGCGGGACTTAGGCTTTACATCCGTCAGCATGGGGACATGTGCTCTGAATTTGTTACTCTTAGCCATCTTGGCGTTCAACAAAACTGGCGTCGCTCCGCGCGCATGGTTGTGTGATGCATACGAGCGCACGGCCACATTCACAAAGTTCTTAGAAACTGACGACTTGGTACATTCTTCCTTACTGATTGCACAACAGATATTGCGTATTGTGCCTTTGTTAGAAACTGTTTCCACTCACCACGTTTTCTGGCCCCAGATGGAAATTAAATTTACAAACATTTTAATAAAACCCCAAAAATTTAATAACATGAAATAAACCTCCTATTTGGCCCGTTACAAACAATAAAATGCACTACTGTGATAATGAGTAGGAGGAGAATAAAAATATTAATTGTTGCTTTAACATAACACAAAATACGAACGATTGTTCATTGTTTACAATTGAGGTTAATTACGGTTCATGGTACCCTTACTTATTTGAAATTAATTAATGGATGCTTCTATGAGGCATTACTTATTTTGTACATCATTATTATGTATTAAATTCAGTGTTATTTTCCTGAATGATCTCCAAAATTGGATATAAACAAAACAGGTAATTCAAATTAATTCGCTACTACTAGGGTCCACTCTTGTGTGACCTTGAGTTAATGCACTACAATTAAATACAATAATATCTTAAAATTATTAATTGTTAGGGTTCATTATTCCCTCATTGATTATTCAACGTCTCTTCTTAAACTATTACAATTAATTTCAATCTAGAAAGTTAAATTGTCATTAGCAAAATCTTTCATTTGATTATTGTTTATGTTATTTTTCAAAGTCCCCTTCCTTGTGGAAATCAGGTTATTTGTTATTTAATTTAAACAAATTAAATCCGCTATTAGCATTCCTTAATTGATTAATGATTTGTTATATAATATAATGATCATTTGCACTGATATTTTCGTATTCTGTTGATTCGAAGAATTAACACTTTTTAATTTTTAATAATTAATTAACATTTTAATTAATTTTTATTAATTCACATCACGCACTGCCTATATGCATGAACTCCGTTATAGAACACTTTGAAAATAGACTTCACTGTCCTTTCGGTCCGACCTAACCTCAACTCAAAGTTTCGAGGTTAGCTGTGCATTATCAGCTGTCGGCTGTCAATTCAATGTTATGATGGCCGCTCCACTAACGTGGAGTATCTCTCGAATGCCGGTGATGAACTGATTGATGTTACCTGGTTGGGATTCGGCACTTCGTACTTTTTAATGAGCTCTGATTGGCTAATTGTCTTTATGTCGTGTACTCTCGGCGAGGTTCGTCAAAATAGAAGCTTAAACTAGCGTCAGTGGCTGGGTCCAAGGCTATGATTTACTGGTTACACAGCCAAGCGCAAGGGCTTGTCACTTACTAATTTTTTCTTATAAGTCAAATATCTTATCTATAATTACACTGACAATATTTTTATAACTCCCATCGTTTCTATCTTTTGATTACGAGTAATTTGCATACCCTCATCATATAGTTCTGATATGGGGTTGATAAAACCGCACTTGGTACAAATTAATAATACTTCTTAAGTTACCTAATACCTTAAATATATTGTTTTTATCCGGTGTGTTCATGATGATAACATATTATTACAGTATTATGCACTTTTCACGTCTGGTCATGTACTAATGATTATAAAATATCCATTTTCCTAGGTTCAAATCCTAGGCCTATTGTCACATACATTGTTTATCAATAATATTACAATAACAGTTGTTGATAATACAATTTTATTATGGCCTATGTATAATGCATAGGTCATTATCACTTCTGATAGTGTCCTTTTTATATATCACTGGGTTTTATTACCTTAATTATAGTCTTTTAGGTGAGTTTTCAATACTCTTAAAAGTTACATTTTTTCGTGAGTTGTAATTCCTTCACATTAATCTCATTATTGTTTTATTATCTATTATCAGTGTTCTGATAACACTGTTAGTACTGTGCAGTAGTTAATTCTGCATTTACATTGACAATTACTTTGGTTTGAAGTTACCCTGACTACTTGCATCTAGCTGTTACTATGGTTTACTTATTATTTGTGTTATTATTGTTAATTAGGTGGATATAATCCTTGAATTTACTTATTTAAACGTTATTCTGCCTTATTCAATGTTATTGGTTGAGTTCCTACTCTTTTATTACAAGTTTACTTGATAGTTTTGCTGTCTCATGCAACCATTCTATGTTATGCATATGGTTATATTAAATTACATCAATTCAGCATTTATGTTGTAGCGGGGCAATTTTGGGCATACCTGGGGTAATAACATAATTTGTATTTTTCATAAATAAATAATAAATAACTTGTTGAGTGATAGGGAAAAAATTTTATAACCGAGAGGTAAATTTGTTATTTTGAAACGAAACAACAGTGGCAGCATTGACTGTGAAAGTTATTCGACGATATTTTGTAAAAACAGATTCAATAGGCGCAGAATTAATAAACTGCAACTGTACCAAGGTCAACAAATGACGAACACGAAACCAGTAAATTCAGTTATGTAACGGTAAACAAATTATGCAACGAGACGATCAGGCGATGTGTTGCGTCACCGAATTACATAACGAGGTGTGTCACCAGGTTCGTCAGACACTCAGCAAACGAAAGTAGTGTACTGGCGCAAGGATACAAACTAAAAAACAATAGGACTTGATCACACCACAACAGCCGCTTCACAAATTAGCGCCAGTAGTTCGGTCTCAGTCTAAATTCAATGCTCGCGCGAGCAACACCTATTAAGTTCCGGAACATATTTTTGCGGGCCCGCATACAATAAAATGTGATTGTAAATTCGAATTAATAAATTTTAATAGCCATGAAGTAAAATGAAGTGACAGTTTTTGGTGATATGTAAAAAATTATAAGCAATAGAGTTGTGCGGAGTGGACGGAATTACGTAAGGAGGCTGGACTGGGTCGAATAGCTAAAGAATGGCAAGATAAGTAACCGACATGGGGTAAAACCCCAGAAATTTTCAAAATTGTAAAACCTTCGAATTTTAAAAAGAAATGGCAGCCTAAAATGTCTATATATAAATTAAACTAAGTATGAGATCTCTAAAATAATTTGGTGTGTGTGTTGCGTGTGTACGTGAGAATGTAACTATATTAAGAAGTCTGGTTTGCGTTTTTTAAAAGATTATTTCAATTTAATATCTTGATTTATATAATGTTTCAATGTTGTTTTATTCCTTTTTACACTAAAAGTTTTTTTTTCTTTACATTAAAAGTTGCTTTCAAATTTATTTTATGTGCGTTTCTTTTTTGTTTGAGAAATGTTAATAAATTTTAATTAATGTGTAAACGTATAAAGTTTTCTTGTTTGTTTAATAAACCATTCTGATTTCCTGTTCGCCGAAAAGAACCCGTGTACTAATTTTTTTTTGGTTTTGTATTATGTTTCTTGTATTTCATAAAAACAAGATGGCGCCCGAAGAATTCAGTAAATACAGTGGACAGTATCTTTAATATTTCAAAATTTATAATTCAATACAATTATTAATAAAAGGAAACATCACAATGTTTCCTTAGCACATTATCTGTTGTACATTAAATTTTCCTTATATTATCTATGTATGTTATACTACAACACATTTTAGTTCAACATTGCTTTAGTCTTACTTTTCTATGGTTTTGTTGAAAACTAGTTGACCAGATTACGTTATGTTATAATCCAATTATTCAACAATGGTTGATTGTCAGTTTTGAATTTCTACATTACACCTGATTTATTTAACTTTATATAGCACTGGTATATTTATTGTTTATCATTAGATTTCAATTTGTTTATTTTCACAGTCTTTATCATTGGTAATTAGTGGTTATTTACAATTTCAATTCCACTTTACAATTTGTTATTAGTGTTTTGGACATAGTCCTTTTTGTCATGTTTATACATCATTTAGCTATGAAATTATCATACTGTTACTCATTCTCTTTATTAACTTCTGTTTTCAATAATTAACTTTTATTGAGTTCTGTTTGTATTGTATTGTTAAGGAAGGTATTTGATTATTAAGTTTAGGTCAGTGTCAATTTACAGCTTAGGATTTAAATCATGTTGTTTGTTTCACTTATACTTTCTTTCTCTATAATAATACTTTTATTTGCATATGTTAATTCATTCTAATTCATATTATCTCCCTTTGGTGTTTGACCTGGATATGTTTTCTTCTTATCTGCACTGATTCCTTCCTCACTCTTAGTAGATTTCTTCTTGATGGTGTTGTCACTAGTTTCTTTCTCACTGTTTGATCTATTGGGTAATTAGGTATGTTGTCTCGTCGT
Organism: Magicicada septendecula; assembly: GCA_034769895.1. Lineage (NCBI taxonomy): Eukaryota > Metazoa > Arthropoda > Insecta > Hemiptera > Cicadidae > Magicicada > Magicicada septendecula. The sequence goes on along the minus strand of CM068368.1, from coordinate 410,243,737 downwards.
TAGTCTTGTTTTATTTTCTTCAGTTGTACATTTACTGGTAATTCATTATTTATTTTATTCACCTATTTTGGCTTATTATACTTCCTTTATTCATGATTGTAGGTTCAACTTTGTAGATAATTTTATTTGTAGTGGCTTTCAATTCATTTGTGATACTTTGGTGTTGGATGTGTTATATGTACTATTACAATATACACATATGTGTGTGTGTGTTTGAGCTTGTTTCTATTACGATTAGAATTGTAATGTTGTTGTATAACTACAACTTTTGTACTTATGGTATACACTGTAATAAATTCGAATGTAAACCAATGCTTACACTTCTAGAGGAGACAAGTTAGTGTAAGGATATGAAGAGACGAAAGACCACTTGCTAAAATTTGTTCACTATTGTTATAGGCACTTGGATGAGGCATTATCAGGAACTCTGGACAGTCGCTGAAGACATGGAGAGTACTGCAACAGTTTGTGGTCTCAGTGATTAGTATAATGGTAGTAACATTGTAAATTACCAGGGTGACAATCTAACATTGGAAGAAGTGCAGATAGCCTTAAGGCAGATGAAAGCAAGAGGCTTTGATGGAGTGAATACAGAACTCTTGAAATATGGGGGCACCTTTTTGGAGTTGCGACTGCTGGACGTATTGAATTGCGATGGAGTGAATACAGAACTCTTGAAATATGGGGGCACTTTTTTGGAGTTGCGACTGCTGCACTTATTGAATGAGTACTGGAGGAAAGAGCATATACCAGGAGAGTGGAAAATTGGTGAAGTGGTCTCACTGTTTAAGAAAGGAAATCGGAGCTTATGTGAAAACTACTGGGGAATAAGTGTCCTGAACACAGCATACAAATTGTATGCAAAGATAATCAATAATAGACTAATACTGTTAGTTGAAGTCCTTTTTATTGGAGCAGAATGGATTCAGGAAGGGAAGATCAACAATTGATAACGTCACTATAGTGAAACAAATAATTGAGAAGCAAAGGGAATATAATCTAGAAACACACCTGACATTTACTGATTATGAAAAAGCATTTGATCATGTTAACAGGGATATGTAATGGAAAATCTTAGAGAGAAGAGGTTTTCCTCTACATTTAATTAGAGTGATCAACAACTTATATGACACCACGGCTATTGTGATACATCCTGGAAGAAGGAAGACTGACCCAGTGATGGTTAATAGAGGTGTCAGACAAGGGCGCAGTCTTTCACCTACATTGTTTAATATATACTTGGATGATATGATCAGATAGTGGAAAATTGAAGTCAATCCTGGGATAAACTTACATCCTGCCACTACATGTAAAAATACCCTGTTATTCGGTGAGGTCCCGGTGATACTCCAAAAAAGCGAAGATGCTCTGCAGCAGTCGATATACCACTTGATGTGAGACATAAAAATATCTCAAAGCAAGAAGAAGGTGAAATATATACACAGTGTGTATATGTATGCCTTTAAAGAGAAATTCCCAATCCGTTCCAAAATAGTTGTTGGGGATAAGATTTTTAAGCAGGTATCGAACTTTGATTTTCTTGGTTGTGACACAAGTTATGAACATGACGATGATAAGAAAAGAAAGTAAATAAGTATCAGATGATGTGGTAGAATACAACAAATGCTAAGAAAAAAAACAAAACTGATACTAAAATAAAGTAATGGGGATACCTGTTCTTACATATGCTAGTGAAACATGGACTAGGAATGAAAAGCAGCATATACAAACCGCTGAAATGAATTTTTTAAGGCACATGAGTGGTTATTGTCTAAGGGATTGAATACGTAATGAACATATAAGGGCCGAACGGGGTATATTCTCCATCAATGATAAGATAGAGAACAAAAGCAGCAGTGGATAGGGAACGTCTACAGAATGGATCACCAGAGGCCAGTAAAGCATGCTGTAGATTACAAACCTGTTGGCAGAAGATCGGGCCTTGGAAGAGATGGCTGCAGTGAAGACAGAACAGGCTATAAGCCTACACGTGAAGTGACGATGATGACAATGATTGTTATAGGATTTGGGAAGCTTGGGAGGGGAGTCAGTGCTGACTTGTCAGAACAGAGTTGCACTGTGCCTTTGTGGCTTTACGATGTTGGGATCCTGAGAAGGAAGTCCAGTAAAGTCACATAGGTGCAACTACAGTTATCAGTATCAGATCGGGGGGGGGGGATACCCACAGGCAAGGACAAGAGGGAGTTGTGGTATCATATCCTTGCTAACCCACCTAGGCTTTTTTATGGGACAATGAGAGTTTTTAGTCTTTGGGCATAAAACCTCTCAAAGGGGGGGTCTTGTAACGGTACATGACAATTTGAAATCCCACACCAATAAAAAGCAACCAGATATATTAAGAAGGCAGAGGCACGAGTGTGTATAAGTATGGCAAAAAAAAAAAAATAAATTTAAAAAATATTAATAAACGGTGTACAAAGATAGCAATAAATTTATTGAGGTGGGCAATGGTCCACCATGAAAGTGAGGATAAAACAGCGTAATGATTAGTGCCTACACTGACTCGTGTAGTCAGGATAGTGTCTGAGCTAAATGGACAGCACAAATTGTGACAAAGGGGCTGTTTGGACGTAATAGATGGAATAAAACCTTTAGTGAAGCCAACAAGAACAAGTATAGTAGCAGAATAGTTTCTTCATCTAATTTTCGCCACGTGGTGATATGGGTGGCAACACTTTTAGTCATGGCGTGAGAGAGAGTGGACGTTTCAATACAGTAAAGTGAAATTAAGTTCGTGGAAGTATTTAAACATGTGTTGGTAATCATATTCAATCTCAGACCCTAAAATGGTGCCAAACAGTGATCGGGACAAATTGTAAAATGAGGAACCATTGTTGGAAGGTTTGAAATATTAAAGAGTTTTAATGCGGACAGTGAACTCAGCACATGGCATCACTTGCAACATCATGAGTGCAAGATGGATTGGTTGGTGAAAGTTTTCGGACTTCAAATTTAAAAAGTAATTAAAAAATGGTTTCAATAATGTGCTAGAAATGTGAAATTCAGGGTGAGGAACTTCAACATTACAAAATTGTAATGAGAGGTGATGTCATCTTTGAGGAATGCCAGTGGTAGAGACGCAATATGCCATACATCATCACCATGAGTAAATAAGTTTAGCAAAAAGAAACTCCAAAAGCAGGTATGAGTGGACATAAATCATAACAAACAATTGCCATCTCAAAACATATACTTGATAAAAGAATTGTGTGCGTGTGTGTGTGGAAGAGAGGGGGGAGAACTGATGCATATATAGTAAAAAATTGAATTGTACGCATAAAGTATTGGTAACTGGTCAGAGGACATTGGGCCCAAAATGAAATGTGTATGCAATGTGTAACTATTTTAGTCTTTGTAAAGAAAATGTTCATTTTGAAGGAACATAATGTTTTATAGCAATGTTTTAGTAACTATTTGTATTTAGAAAAAGGAATCATAGAAAACGATGCTATAACAGCACCACACTTCATACTCTGTTCACACATTTGTAATAACATTAATATGTTTTGGTTCAAAAAGTTTCTCTATTTATTAGGTTGACAAAGAAATGTAGATTCATTTTCTTATTGAAGTTGTAGAAATTGGCTAAAAATTGTTATTTACTGGAATAAAATTAATATGTTTGTATGTTGTTATTTGAGAACACAGAATCAATATGGTAATAGTTAAGCATTTTATTTGTCACCTGACCCTGACCTAACCTGTACTCGTGGACCCTCCTAAACAGACTTGGCCCTCTCCGTCGTCTGGTAAGTAGTGTTTTAGCATATCTTGTCTGTTGGGAGTGTGATATGGCTCTCACATGCCATCTATCAAGTGTGGGTGGTGACCCTGGGTGTTTCCACTTTTTGTACTGATACATGGGGGACGTGGAGGTCAATGCTTAGTGTGGGCTGCAGCACCACAGAGAAGTAAGGAAGTAAGTAATGGTTCACTGAATACAACTGATAGATACAAAACAACGGATATAACACACACAACACAAACTCCATCATACACTAATGAAAATATGAATGTCACTAGAAGTAATACTTTGAAGAAAACAATAACCAAATTATGTCTCTGCACACATAATAAAATTGTTCAGTGTATGTAAGAGTAATAGTATTATGTATGTAAGAGTACTGCCCTGTTGACAACAACAACATAAAAAAAAAAAATAATAATAATACAGTATCAGAATGATCACTGTTGCACACCACTATATAAAAATTATTCCGATTAGCGCTTTCAAGCTTCACAGCTCATCGTCAGATCGGGAATAGACAGGAAATATGTGAAACTCAACCCTTCACCACTCTCCCCCACCCTGCTCACCCACAACAAACTAAAAATTAATTACCCTTCCCCACCCCCTAAACTCTGTCTCACCATCTGTACAGTTACATATTTTCCGGAATAATTTCGAATGATCGGAATAATTTTTATATAGTGGTGTGCAACAGTGATCATTCTGATTGTAATGGACACCCTTATCGTACTCCACAATTGATCAGGCCAACTCTAGGAGCTGTTCTCGGTCTCCCTGCTTCTATTAAGATTTTATTCTCCATATACAAACTCTGAATTGGTTCTAATTAGATGTTGCGGGATTCCTTTTCTTGCCATTACTGCCCATAGTTTTGTTACTATAATTGTAATTATAATTTTACTAGAAAAATATGTAACTGTACAGATGGTGAGACAGAGTTTAGGGGGTGGGGAAGGGTCATTAATTTTTAGTTTGTTGTGGGTGAGCAGGGTGGGGGAGAGTGGTGAAGGGTTGGGTTTCACATATTTCCTGTCTATTCCCAATCTGACGATGAGCTGTGAAGCTTGAAAGCGCTAATCGGAATAATTTTTATATAGTGGTGTGCAACAGTGATCATTCTGATTGTGATTTCAACCACTAACACAAATTTCTTCATTAAATAATACAGTAATAACAATAATAATAATGATAACAACAACAAAGTACAAAAATACTGCATGTATCTACTACTTACCATACCAAACTTCACCAAAATTCCCATGACCCAATTTGCGTATTAGTTGAATTTCTCCACGATCAATCTCCCATTGGTCACGTAATTCAGGAGACAAATCCCATATCTGTGGCTGAGGTTTTGGACATGGCCTTGAGAGAACATGGCACAACCCCAAAGCATTTTCTACAAGTGAAAAAGTGTATTATTTAATGTTACTTAAATATTCCTTCAAAATGAATTACAAATAAAATGAAATTTTATAAGAATCTGAATGAACTGTCTACAATAAAAAGTAATCAGCTTCATTAAAATTATTTTCCATTACATTTTCAAAAATATTCTCCACCACTATCACAAATTGATCACCAACCTTTTATAACATTTGTATTTTAATACACTCTATACTAATCACTCTCAACATTTTCACTTTAAATATTTTGAATATTTATTACTTTCTCCTTGACAAATTTTATTTTTGTAATTGTTGTATTTGCCATGTGTTATGCACAAAAATTCATAATTCATATGTCAAAGTTATTTTCTCATTTGTATTTTGAAGAAAAAAAAAACATTAATTAAATGGAAAATGTACAAAACAAATGATGTTGGCACTGATACTAGACATAAATTAATTTTACATTAACTTCTTTAGATCGGTACCAGTATTTGTAGGTTATAAACATCATAGTTATTGTTTTACAGTTTGGTATTTTCATTAACATCACTCATTATATCACTTTCCCTGTCAACAATTAATAATTATTCTATGTTTTTATCAAAAATAAACCTTACTCATTTATGAATAAATATATGTTTAACAACAATAAAAATTATATCTTTAACAACTTTAAAGAAACACTTCAAATGGACTATGAAAAATGTATATTACATGTGTAATGAAACTACATTCCGTACTCTTTCTTATGCCACCCGTTGTTGGCGTCAATTTTATACAGGAACGAAATCGTACTTTTCTTATTTCTAGCGCTGACGATGTCCGTCGTGAACGCACGAATAACCAGTACCGAAATCTTCACTGTGGTAATCCTTACCTGTCCTTATTCGATGTAATTATTTCCCGATAGGCGCCAAATTATTTATTAAAACAATTAAAAACTTCAAACTAGGTTGTATTCTGTGCGGTGATAACAAATTCAAATTACCCTCGCAGACTGGCGGGAATTCGAATCTCGCGTGCCGTTCGTCGTGTTGCCAACGTCCAAATCTGGTAAATAATTTTATTCACCGCTAAAGTGCACAAATGTTATAATACAATTCAAATAAAATGAAGGACGGTTATTAATAATCAGTACTAGTTTATTAGTGCTCAAGATAGTTAATTAGTAATCATTCAGATACAAAATATATTATTATAAAACAAGGTTGCTCCGGCTATGAACAAATTATATCTCAAGGGTTGGCTATGTTGGCTGAACAGTTTTACTACACCAGCATGGCTGCCATTATTGTTTATTTTATACAAATTATTCAGTCGAGTTCTTTTGATTACGAAAAAATTAAAACAAGATGTTATTAAAGTACACCACCTTACATCAATGGTACTTAGATACTATGAACGTTTAAATACAGTTCGTTTCTTAGTGTTAAAAAGTGTGTGCGAATCTTTCATACTTCATACATAGGTTAATTTATGTTTACATACAAGTTTAATAAATATTATCAATCAATCCTTGAAAGAAATTGAGTTACCAAGTTTGGAGTGAGAGTTATTGAGTTGTGAGAAAAGTTAATTAATTTATTTCGCAAATTCTGGTAATTCAAATATACTTAACAAAACTTTGTCGATTCTTGTGATGAGTCACAGGTATTCTTTCCTTTGTGGGTTGATACATTCATTAATTTTCCACCATTTGTGTTTTCTGCTTCATATGGCTTCTTTTTCAATTAATTAGAATTTTTATTTATATTTTAATTATTAAAATCTGGTTTATTTGCTCTCCGTGTTTTAATGGGTCTTTGTTCAACTTCTTGAATCCATACCTTATTAAATTTGATAGTATTTCTTCCTATTTTAACTGTTAATTGAGTCGAATATGGTTTGGCATCTTTCTCCCTTGATCGTCAATAATGGACTCCCGTTTTATAATGGTTTCTAATATAACAACGTTTTGTTGTTATGGCAACCATCTATAATCTTATTGATAGTCTTATAGTCTTATTGGTTGAATACATTTGTATCTATTGTTATAAATCCTGGGTTTTGGTTCAAAATGAATAAATATTTTATAATTGCTTTTATTGCTTGGTCTCCTTATCAATGCATTAGATATTAACATAAATGTCTCTATTTTCTTTCAAAGATTATTTTGATATCCCACAAAGCTGGGCTTGGTCATGTATTAATGTTTTGACAAAATTGCTAATATTATGTTATTACATATTTTCCTTATTTTATCAGTTTATTCTATTTCTGACATATTTTTATTGTTAACTAATTGTAATTAATGAGTTACTTGTTCTTAATCTTCTAATACAATAGTTACTTGCTTACAAATTGTTTATTTTTGAATTTATACAGTTAGGCATTTTATAGGCCTAAGCTGTAATTGTCTGTAACTTCTTAATTTACACAATTAAAGATTATTTATCATTTCCATGTGTTTTTCTTGCTGTTACTTATTACTTATTTACTTTTTGAATTATGTTGGGCTGTTTTACAATAAATGAAAGTTATTATAATTTTCATGTCTGTATTCTCTTTTTTCTGTCTTTACTCTGATGATTAATATTGTGATTGTAAAATTTATCTCCTTACTTACATCTATTACTATTTCTTACACACTTTTTTGCACTTAATACTACTATAAAAACATAACACAAAAATAGGTTTATGGTCTGTTCATTTTCCAGCCATATTCCTTCTTATAAACACAATTCTTTTAATTAAACAAATAACAACTTGGGTGAATATTATTTAACACCATCTATTCTATCGTGATAATCATCCCTTTGATTATTTTATTAATATAGGATGTTTTATTATCATTGCAATCACAACTCATGTTTCTTACTATCTAACATTATGAAATTAGTTGTCTATCAACCTTTTGCTTGTTGTTTTGGTTTATTACCTTTGTCTATTTCTTTTTCTTTTTTAAAATCATGAATTGTTTATATTAATTTATTCTTATCACTTCTAACACTTTCACTGTTTATCACTATCACTTCCTACCTATCTCTCACTCTTGGGTTTTATTGGATGTTAAACACATATTTATAGTTAGTCTTTCAACATTTTATGTTTTACTTTCTTATCATAATAAGGCTATTAACAACACACCTTATCTATTAATAATTGTTTCACTTATTTATTATGGTTAGTGTACTTCCTTTTGTATTATTTTATTTAATGCTCGTTACTAAATTTGTTTACTTATTTGTGCTTTTTTATCATTAGTTTACCTTCTCTTATTTTATTGTCTTTATCTGGCCAATCTCTGGGGTAGGGTCATAGTCATTTGTTTGTCAGTCTAGTCTATTCACTTATTTATTATTCTTGTTTACACGTTTTCTTTTATTTTCTCAATACCAGTTTATATTGTTTCATCATTATTCATCAAATTAGTTTACTTTTTATCATTTATCTATCATTTGTGGATACCCTATAGGGTCTGATTTCTGCAACGTTATATATGTTAAACCAATGCCTCACGGACAAAGTAAATAACACTTTCATGGTGTATATAGGAATACTTTTATGCCTTTTACAATGGTATAAAAGGCAATGCTAACTATATTAACACACTGCTGAACTGCAACATATACAAACTTGGTGTCCGACTGAATCAACTGTGACATTTTTAACATGGTCCATGGGCTGATACGATCAGCCTGTGGCACTGAAAGGGTTAAAATAAATAATGAAAGTAACATGTTCAATACTCACTAGTATATGCCAGTACTAATGCAGGAAGTGTAGGGAATGTTTGACTGGTTGCTATGTAATATCCTCCCTTATCTAGTGGTTTAATTTTATAATGTTTTACATGATAGCCTCTTGTTTCTTCCCAGTCCTTAACACTTAATGAGTAACCATGTGGATTGTGCTCTGAATCTCTAACTAAGAATGTACCTCTGGGATTTTCTTCACACATCAGGAGTTTTTCTGCTTCCTTCCTTGACACTTTGCCAAAGAACCAACTGCAACATTTTAACAGTGCACAAACCATGAAATAAATCATATATAATAGATGATGTCCATAATAATGATTGTTTAATGTTCATACATGTATATGTAAATATAAGATGAAAACTTCATAAAAAAGATCTGTCATTCTAATATTATATTTATTCAACACTTTAAGTAAAAATCAGGAATTCTTGAATCACAATTTACGTTAGATGATTTATGTATAACTTATTTAAATGCATGGATCATATATGTGTGGTTCAAACTCCCCATCTTCTGTTGCTGTAAAGATGGATGCCTGAAAGTGAAAGATTTCGTGAATTAACTGAAAAGGTAAAAAGCAAGGTCAATGTGAACCAACCTAGATAATATTAAATAAGACAATGAAATCTGGATAGTACTATCATACAATCTGTAGTCATACGAGGTATGTAAATTAAGTAATGAGACTAATCATGTAGGAGTCAATATGGCAACACTGAAAGGTTTCCATTAACACAGATAGTTAGATAAACAGCTGATTGATATTGTGTATTAATATTTATTGTCTATTGTTGCTACATGAAACGTAAACAAGCTTTTCGTGACGCGAGTTTTTCTTGTGCGTTATAAAAATGAGTGACATCAATTACAAACAATGTTGTACAATCACGTTTTGTGTTAAACTCGGGTACACTGCTACTGAGACTTTTAAAAATTGACAAAGGCGAATGGTGACGAAGCTTTGCAAGAGCACAAATTTTCAGATGGTTTAAAACATTTTCAGGTGGCTGGGAATCAATTAAGGATGATCGAAGCTCTGGAAGACCATCAAAGTCAAGAACTAATGACAGTGTTGATCGAATCAGAGACTTGGAGCGGTGTCTGACCGTCGATTAACTGTCAGAATAACTGCAGAACAATTAAATTTGAGCCACACTACAGTTTATCAAATTTTGAAAAAATGAATTGGGAATGAGAAAAGTTGTGTGAAATTGGTTCCAAAAAACCTCAATCATGCAGAGAAAGACATCAGGATGGAAGTGTGCCGTGCTAGGATGAATTAACAATGATCCGGATTTTCTAAAAAAATGTTATTATTGGTGATGAATCATGGATCGTTGAGTACGATCCAGAAAAAAAAAACGCCAGAGCGAGAAGTGGCACACACCAAACTCACCACGTCCTAAGTGGCATTATTCATAAGGAGTTTTTGCCTACAGGACAGACTTCTCAATTTCTCACTCAACATGTTTACCAAGAAATTCTTGAAAGGCTGCAGAAAAGAGTTGCCCGTGTGAGACCAACCATTGTAAACACCTGGATGCTGCATCATGACAATGCACCTTGTCACACAGCACTCTCAGTTAAAGAGTTTTTTCGCAAAGAAAAACATTCCTGTTGTTCCACAGGTCCCTTATACACCTGACTTGAGTCCCTGTGACTACTTTCTCTACTCGAGACTGAAAAAACATCTCAAAGGGCACCATTTTGGTATGATAGACAATATTTTTAAAAATGTAACCGACCAGTTGAAGGAGATTCCAGTTTCTGAGTTCCAGCACTGCTATGAAGAGTGGAAACACCGTCTAAAGGGCTGTGTGGCTTCCTATAGAGTCTAGATATAGTTTGATTGTAAATAAAACGTTTTACTGAATTAGTATCATTATTTAATTTATAGACCTTGTATATTGCAGCTTACATGACTGTGATCTTAATATGCATTTATTAATGTGTATTTTATTTCCAATTGAAATTATAAAAACACACGTTTTACAAAGGGATAACACTTCACTGTTTACAAGACAGGTAATTCTCACAATGTTCATCTGAAAATAGTTGTCACACATACTAATATAAAATATTATGCCTTATTTCCATAAGTATTAAAGTGACAAAAATTAACTTAGATAATTGTTTTCTTTCAATATAATGTAGAAGAGGAACACTACAACAGTATAGTGAATTTCCTAGTTCCCTAAGTATAGAGAATTGGTTTCACTACATGCACTACCATATCATACAATTATACATATTTGATTTTTATTATTCAACCTTGGAAAGGAGCTGCCTCAGTTCTTATAATTAACAACTGCAGTCAACAAAAAATTACAGATTACTTATTCTTCAAATATTTCTTTCAAATAGCCTTTCTTTTTTTAAATTAAACATTTAAACAGTACGAAAAACTGTTAACATTTTTGTTAGAATAATTATGACTCAAAAGTGTGAGCCATTTGAAATATGATTATTGTAAACTCAACATTCACATGATACTTACTCTTCACTTTCTACAGATTTCTCTTCTGCAACAAAATTCCATGGTATTAGACCTTCATCGCCTGTTCTTAAATGTCTTACTCTCCACCAGTCTGGTTCACTAAAATATCAAAATAATATAATGTAAAACATACTGTAAAATATAGTTACTATTAAAATAGAATCTTAAATGTACATATTGTAACGTTACATATCGTCACCATACCCAAGAACCCGAATTAAACATAAACTAACCATCAGCTGACACAGGAAAAACCAAGTATAAGGAATTGTATAACACGTATTAAATTCAGTTCATGAATTAATGACTAAATAATGAATCGACAAACAATGAATAATATAGTAATAAGACAACACAAAGAAGATACTATACCAAATGTGATTAACCCAAATACCCTATAGATTAGGTAGGTGAGTAGAATAAAAACAGATACGATACGTACGAAAAGAATAAGTTAAAAGGCATCATGAAAAACCCCAAATAAGAATGTAAGGCAAGGAAGAAATAAAAGATCTCAACCACTATATACCAAGATGAGAATAGCCATAAGATAAATAAAATAGAAAAAGGGAACTCCTTTGAAGGACAGATGATAATATAAAACCACTAACAGACCATCTTAAATGACTTGACTATGACTAAATTATGATTTAAAATAAAAACATACTCAATAATGATCAGGAGAGTGAAAATAAAACCTGTATTAGCATAAAATAATAATTTATAATAGATAACAATAAGATTGTCTCTTATCTGCGACTTGTGTAATTGATATAACTCAATGGATATCAGAAAAACGGATAAAAAACCATTAAAATTGTAAATAGAATATAAGTTAAATTGAACAATAACTACCAGAACAATAAATAATTGTTAATACTATTAGTAAGTAAGAATAAGTGAGTGAAATGTATAAAGACAACACACCATGTAAATCTATTGTTGTAAATCAGAGGGGGGGGCACATAACCTAACTCACTGAGAATTTTCACTTATAATTACAAGATTCAATACTAAAAATGTTATGAAACTATAGTATCTTATACTATACTGAAACTAGATATTATAAAGACCATTCTATGACAAAGATTAATTACCAAAAATGTGGTATGTCTATTGTAAAACTTGATAGTAACTATGATGATTGTCTATGTAAAAGATAAGGACTTAATAACAAATGTGTGAATTAAAATAAGGATAATTAATATGACACCTAGTAATACAGAAACTTTAGGTGATTATAATGACTAAATCCAACAAAATAAGGGTATAGTAACAAAAACTGAGGTGACCAAAGGTTGGAATGGTCATCTGAGATTAATTATGACATGTTAGAAATTGTTCAGACTCAACTATTAAACTATAAGAAGTGAATCTAGTTCATAGTACTGTAGGCATACAGAAGCCTAGGCCTAACATATGTGTTTTGAGCACAATTGTATGTAAATACTGAATAATAAGTGCAAAAAAGGACTTGGCATGCATTATCTGTATAAGATATGATAACCAAATGTTAATTTAAGTAAAATAGCGCATAAGTTTATTAAAAGTGTATTAATCATAAGTTGGAAAAGTGATCATCATTGACAATGAACAGAAAGATGTGTTGTGAGATATCAAAATGCTTATCTGAACAATTGCCAAGGCATGGTAAAGCTGTATCATAGCTCACAACTCGCATAATGAGCAATTATCAGTTTTAAAGCATTTTTATTATTTTAGACAAAACATTTGGTGTCACTTTAATCTCCAGACCAAAACCCCACGCTTTCTATAAAATTTAATAATTTTATCCACCTGGGGAGGAGGTGTCATCATTGGAATGTCAAGATTTTGACCAATCACGTCGTGTATGTCAGAAATTCCGTGGTGTGTACTCATTGTAACAGCGGGAGGGACGCTTGATTTTTAAAAGAGTTCGCCGCTAGATTCTACAGAGTATAGTTGACCAGCTCCACGCTACCCGTTGGTTACCCATAATTCAGTGCGTTTTCCGAATGTAAACGGGGAATCCTAACCTTCAGACAACTCACCTAGTTCGAGTGACAGTGAAGTGAAAGTGGAATAATACTCAAGCATGAATGCTAATAAGTATTATTTAGTTAAGTGAACCCTATTAAAAAGGATTAAAAGGGAGTAGAGTGAATTTTTGAAAATAATTAATGAAAATATATTATGATATGATTATGTTTAGGAATTAATGAACTTAAACCACTTTTAACCTTTTGTCACACTACACTACTCACACAACATATTCTAACCATATATTTAACTATTTATTGTGTTTTTATTATAAATTGACTTAACCTACGCAACCATGTAGGCTGATGATAACCTCACTTATGATTTACGATAATAACCAAACTTTATTGTAATAGTTTAGGTTTAAGTTATCATTATATTGTAATCACTCTCTTTATCAAATGTTTTAAGAATAGGAATCCGCATTTTTTGTTCCGTTTATTCCAGTTCAAAGAAGCTACTTTGTTATAAAATAATTAGACAACTCTGTTGACTAAAGAATGATCGACATAAAATCATTGTAACCAACCCTGGGAGATGAGTTTAAATTAAAGTAACGGATTGTTTTATTCAACCTATAAGAATTATTTATTGTATTAAAGAATTCATAACACCTCAGAGTATGAATAAAAGGAATTTAAACACCTTAACTGAAGTACGAATTCAATTTATTTCGATAGCAGGATAAGAGTGGTAGAGTAGTTCAGGTGATGTTTAAATACGTATCGGTTGGCAACACTCAAGACTCGCGCCATTGACGAATTTGAAAACAGGCCAGCGTACACATTCTACACTTACTAATGAATAGTGTAGTGAAGTAAAGAAGAAAATACGACGTAAGTACCTAGTTTAGTGCCTAACAGCGGTAATAATAACCTATACAAATTTGTCTCGTACTACGATAGTATGATATGTCTACGCGAAGAGTACCTTAATGCGGCGAGTCAACCAGAGTAAACAGTGCTACTCTTACTGAATCATTCTTCAGATTAAATCAAGAAACCAATTATCCGAAATTAATAACATCATAACAACAATAATAATATGTTAACAACAATAATCATAATAATAATACAAATAATACTTCATAATCAATTAAAAATTTAAAAGAGGACATGTCCGAAATTATACAGAATGACGCAACCAACGTGTGGTTTTTAACCCATCTTAAACGGGTATAACTCGGTTTTTTTAACAGAATGGCACCGCAACTTGGGGAGCTTAATACTGAACACCACATGAAGTTTAATCACCATAATAAGAAAACAACAACAACATAGAATAAAGATATTTAACAATATATATTTATAATTATAACTTATTTGTGTCAACGTTTCGACAATGTTTATTGTCATCATCAGGACAATTGTTGCTGCGAACAAACAGCATGATCAGTTAAAATTTGTGTTATATTTTTTGACCGATCCTCACAAACCCTTTACCAGAAAAATTCATTGATTGACGGTCACTATGAATTTAAGTATTTATAACTATATTAAGTTAATACTTAACTTATTAACTTACTTATTATACTTAACTTAAGTTAATACTCAAATATGTACAATCTGATATATATAATAATGTACAATTTATTGTAGTTAATTTTGTATTATTCAGTATATTTTTAGTACTTTATGGTTGATGATGGGGTGTTGTCAGTACTACGAGATATTGTGAAAGTTAGTTGTATCTGAGTGTTCAAACGTTCACTGTGTACGTGGCATGGTATTTAAAATAGCCCACTATCTGCAACAAATCTTTGTCAATACTGTTCACCTTGTCTTTAAATATCAAAAGTTTAATTTCTTTTGAATATTAAAAACCTAAAAATTTTATTTTGATCATTCTTACTGTTTAGTTTGTGGGTATTTTAGTATGGTTAATATTGTTACGATGTCACAGAACAATCTACGTGTTTATCGAACGTTCCAGAGAGATCCAGAATGTAAGCGTGTGGCGTACGTGCTACTAGACGCATTTTGTGACTATGCCGGGCTTCCCGACTATACTCGACTCTGCCGGGCTTCGCTCGGGCGCTCGGCCTGTGTCAAGGCCGCAGTTAATTACGTAGTTCACACGAGAGATAACACGCAATTTGGAAGCTTCTGGTGCGTGAGCGGGACTATAAATACATGGCGGTAGCGGCCTTAGTTTTTTAGTTCAATGCGAGATATTTGATAGTGCGGTTCGAGAGTATTAGTGCGATATATTTCCAGAGCGGTTCGAGTTATTACTGTGTACATTCAAGTAGTTATTAGTGAAGTGTTGCATTTTATAATCGGATGACGGTATAATTGTAATACAATTGAGTTTTAATATTAGTGGACATTTTTTTGTGTGTGAACAATTTTCATTTGATTTTTTGTAGAGACTGTGATGTTAATTACGAACTGTTTTACTGTAACAATTAAAGGTGTGATTAGTGACTGTTGCGCACTGGAAGCTCTTGAAGATCTTGAGTTGTTCCAAAGATGCTATGTAGAAAGGGCTGGGCTTGAAACGTAAAGAAGGGGACTGTAATTCTGTTGTATAATATGCATTTATTGAAACGTTAAAGTTTAGAAACCATTGTCGACACGTGCGGATGTTTTAAGGCCATAACGCCCGTAAAATTAGCTTTGATAGAAGTTATAAATGGACGCAAGTTGTCTGAATAAATTAGCGAAAACTATACATGAAGATAATTGGAAATGATCCAGAAGCCGCGGCTGGAAGAGAGATTTTTAACGAGAGTACCGCTCGGAGTCTAATTAGAAACTAACTCACTTGTCTACCATCAGTCCGGCTGACTGCCGGCAGCGCTTGATAAGCAAGTGACGTCATCCGCGCGTGTCGCATTGCAGTGGTTACGGCACACAGCTGATAAATAAAGTACAAAGTTTGAACATACTGCCCGCTCAAAATCGGGACGATTTTGAAATTTAAATTATCTGGGAACAGTATATTACAAAATATTACCTGTGTATATAAACAATACATAATATACTTACAGGGCTTATACATTAAATTGCCCCTTGGATTAAAGTAAATCACTTCTATCATAAAAATCTGTAGATAACAAAATTCATTAAACTAACAGACAAGCTCAAAGTCAAAACAAAACAATTTCTGCGCTAGGAAAGGTACAAAAATAAAAAATCATGATAAAAACGAGTCTTTGCATAACTAAACATGATCTCTCTTGAAGCATAAACATATGGATATGAAATACATATATTTAAACTTTAACAAAACGTAAGTGACAAACCTTAATTTATATAAGAGAAACCATCTTGAACACTGCTTCATATATAGTAATAAAAACAATAAGAACATAACAATGTATATTGTAACATGACCAAGTGTTACATAACCTAGTCATATACCAATAGAATTAATAAATACACAAAAGTAATGTAAGTGAATAATATGATGATGAAAGTAGCGAAGAAGAGAAGGACCAATGAAGAAGAAAGAAGAAGAAGTACCACAAGAAGCAGTAAGCAATACCCTGCTTGACACTACAACCAATACTATAACTGACACTAACTAATGGACAAGCCAAGTTCACTATAAGCTGTCAAGCGAGCCAGTGAATGACTTAAGTGTAATTTCACATGTTAATAAAAGTAATTAAAGAATGACCCAAAGAATAATACTATCAGCCGCAGTATTTGGACTGAAAATAAATAAACCATGACCAGCAACTATCAATGCCTATGACTAAGACTAGCTATGGCCACAATATAAAATTGAAACTTGTATTACAACCACAAATGTATCATAAGAAATAAGGATAATTGTAAGAGGGAACCTAATATGAATAAGTTACCTCATCAATGTACCAAATGTAACTAATGACCATTATTAAGGCATAAACCCGATGCGAAAGGTATGCCTAGGCTACGCCTAAAACGAACGATTGTCAGTAATTAGATAAGTAGAAAGGACTACTAGTGTAAATAAAATACACTGAACAATCATTATACCAAGTGTAACCGTGACTATTATTAAGATATTATAAATGTAACAACCCCATTATTAATGGGTAGCATAGAGTGAAATAGTATAGACAAAATGTAATTAGGAAGTAAGGATAGTCATAGAATGTATTACCCTAGTTAGTTAAGATTTATTAATTATGTTCACTAAATAGGTATTAAGTATACAGACGGATGTATTAGTGTTCCGACACAGACGTTTAAGTGAAAACGCGATGTGAAACACAAATAATTTATTGATAAGAAAGAATCGTGGCTGGCGTCACTAGCAGACGACAGCGCGAAGCCATGTATCTGAACGTTGTTTATTTAGAAATGTCAGAGAAAGTGCGAATAAAACCAGTGTCAAACTATATCAAATTAAAGCGCAAAAAATATCCTTTAATTTGATAGCGATACAACCCCGATCGCAACTATAATAAGTGCGTGACATGCGTTCGCATCATTTGTAAATAGAAAGTAAGGAATTTGTTAGTCAATACTAACAACAACGTTAACTGTCAATCATCTTAGCCAAAAGACGGTTAATGACGGTTGGAAAACAATGCGTCATTTTCGTAACGTCTGGTTGAGCCAATCAAAAAATAGCTTACTAAAAGAAACAATCGCCTAAGCCTCATCAAAACAGGGGGTATATAACGGGAATGCAAGTAATTCCGTTACACTTTATTGTCATTAGCGAGGGCGAAGGTTGACGCTCGTCGCCTCAACATACGTTATTAACTTATAGTATCATGTAATAGTGCATCCAATGAACCATTTCGGCAACACCAAGTAACTACAATACAGTCTACCTATAACCAGTGCATTGATGTGAAGTATTTATTTTATTTAGTGCGGGATAAATCGAACAGGAGAAAATAATTAACCAGTATTTCAAATAGTCCAATTTAGTCAGAAGAGGACAATTATTCTCTGTTCAAAGTGCGTGTGCAGTGTAATAAACCAGGGTCACTATAATCCGACCGCTGGAGTGTTCAATTAAATTTTAATCTATAAGATTAAAATAAAGAGGTAACATCGTGACAATTTATTCCATTAATCTGAGTGCACTGATATATTTTTTCAAAACAAAATTTGTACTGACGCATAACACCAAAACTTTTTATATGTTACACAGTGACTGAATTTATTTAGTGGATTTGTTAATCCTACCTAAGCTTTATTGTAATCTTAAGTAGTATTTATAATATTTGTGAATAATTAAGCAAGCGTGACGAACGCCTAACCTATAAATAGGTTTGATTTTTTAAGTAAACAACAAGGCCGTATTAGTAAATATTGTTTTATGAAATAATTAACTTCTGTATAGGCATGAACGTTCTTTCTTGTGTTTAAAAGAATTTACGCCCGAGATATATAAAATTAATGTTTAAATTAAAGTTTATCTGGAAATAACCAGAAAAGTTGTTTATGCTTTGAGCTAGCTAGTAGGGTAAGTGAATGAAATAATTTCAATTGTATATCAATGTATTTTCTTACTTATGTTTGTTTGAATTCATTATCAAGGGTACAAATAAAACCCAGTTATTAGCAGCATAACTTTGACTTAATTTATTTCGAAAAGTAAATAAATAATTAATTCAGAATAACTGAAGCAACTCTGATTAGAGATCACACATTATTAAATTTGAATTGCCATAAGGGCAATAAACATCAATATCAGTTTTTTTAGAGAAAATTAACAATTATTTGATTCTATTAATTGGTTTTACACGGGATTTTCCTAAAATAAACCTGTGTGGCGCCCGTTATTAAACAAGGAATAACCTAACCTTGTAAGTAAAGCAAGCTGGTTTTGAAAACCGTCTTGGCAGCTTACTAATTAATAAAAGGTGAACTTCCGAACTTCCAGAATCACGACCAGGTACGTGGAAGTGTATTTTTATTAATTTCATTGTCCAGACGTGACTTGACTTTACGTACTTTGACGACGGTTAACCTGGAGTAGGAGTTTCGCTGCCAGAATCGACGCGACGGCTACCTTCATCAAGCGACCAGCTAGTACGCTTTATTCATTAAATTAAGCAACATTATTATTCAAACAATATTACTGCAATTATTTTAATTTAAAGGAGTTCTTTTAAGATAACTATAATTTTTTTGATTCATCATAACTTATAACACTTTACTTTTTAACTTCAAATACTACATTTTAAACATTATATAAACCTTTTAATTGAGTGTAAGCTGGTTTTCTTACAATATGTACATAATGTTATCATAATGACATCAAAGTTCAATGGTACATGGAGATATGGTAGACATATCCAATGCAAAAATACATAACATGAGTTTCAAGTATACATAATACATAAAGACTGACATAATAATTAAAGATACATAATAGTATAATAAAGATCACAAAATTCAATAATACATGACATTGAAAAATACAATACATACAATAATTGGTACAATAATAATTTTCAAAGTTGAATATATAATCATATAACAATACATAATTGATAGCATAATGAAAACGCAGTCACTATTGCAATAATAGCTATCAGAACTTAGTAATGATTACAACGCTAATGATACAATTAACTTGTATGATCGCCCTGGGAATTTTTCCGAGTGAATTCTAGGCAATGTGACAAGTTCACAATCCTAGTACGTCTCGTATGGCACGCATACGACTAGTTTGTTGCCACTGGAAGGGGGCATAATTTGTGGATGGGTCGGCGTAAGATACCTAGCGCGGTGCGAACTTCTGCGACGCGTACTAAGGAATCTTAACCTGCAAAAACATTAGTAATTACCCCACGGTTCCACTGTAGGGGGAATTATCATCCAAAATGAGGACAAGCTGTCCGACATTCAAATTCCTTAAAGGGGTGCGCCATTTGTTGCGCTGCTGCAGCTGGTGCAGATAATCCCTAGACCACCGTTTCCAGATGGTCTGTGTAAATTTTTGGAGCAGAAGCCATCTGCCCAAATGACTGGTATTGCTTTGAGTATAGTTGGGTTCCGGAAGTGCAGTCAGTGGAGCACCGACCAGGAAATGAGTGGGAGTTAAGAGTTCAGGGTCTCTAACATCGTCGGACATAGCACATAAAGGGCGAGAATTAAGGCAAGCCTCAATTTGAGAGAGAAGAGTAGAGTATTCCTCAAAATTTAAGATCGTACCGCCTATTACGCGACGCAAATGATATTTAACACTCCTCACACCACTTTCCCACAAACCACTGAAATGAGGGGCTGAAGGAGGGATAAAGGACCACTTGATACCACGGAGACTGCAAAACTCCTGAGCAGATTGCTCAACTTCCTTTGAGTTTAAAAATTTGTACAAATCATATAAGGTGTGGTTGGCACGACAAAAATTCGTACCATTATCTGAAAATATCTGCGCAGGAATACTTCTGCGCGCGATGAACCTTTTTAAAGCCGCTATAAAGGCGTTGGAGGTGAGATCTGACACCAATTCTAAATGGATGGCCTTTGTGCACATGCATATAAATAACGCGATGTATGCTTTGGACGTGGACTTTGAGTGCTGCCCGCCATGGCGTAAAAGTACAGGACCGGCGTCGTCCACGGCCGACTGGGAAAATGGCCTTGCAGGCGTGACCCTAGAAGGGGGTAATTGACCTAATAGTTGATTCGCGCCTCTAGCACGGAAACGAAAACAAATGATACACTTATGTATTACTGAGCGGATATAAGATTTGTTGTGAATGACCCAATATTTCTGTCTGAGCGAAGCTTGAGTTGATTGCACCCCAGCGTGCAACAAACGGATATGTTCATACTCAATTATTAATCTCGTGAGATGAGAGTGCGGGTGCAAAATTATTTGATGTTTGCTCTCGTAGTTAAGTGGGGAGAATTGTAAGCGTCCACCCACTCTTAAAATGCCTGAGTCATCCAGGAAGGGGTTGAGTGCAAGAATTTTACTGCTGCGAGGAAGGCAGCGATGTGCCTCAAGTTCCTTAACTTCTATGCTGAAGTGCAACTGCTGAGATTGCCGAACAAAAAATAAAAGTGTGTCATGCAACTCTTGAGCAGACAAAAAGGACGTGACCCTGTCAACAACCGGGAGCCTAGAGTTGCGAATAAATCTGCGACAATATGCGAAGACGCGAATGAGTTTTGTAAGGGATGAATAATTTTCAATATAGCTATGTGTTGAGGATGCGCCAATTAGTGAGGTTTGAACCTGCTTACGACGTTCCTGCTCAAGGTCGGGGTAAGTACAGGGAGCATGAATGTCGAAGGCGCTAACGGGCCATGATGCTAACTCATGGACTAACCAGGACGGACCATGCCACCATTGAGTATGGCAGTGCAAACTACGAGGGAGGCAACCGCGTGATAAAATGTCGGCAGGGTTGTCAGTTGATACTACATGATGCCAAGTTCCCCTGCTGCTAACAAGACGCTGTATTTCCGCGACACGGTTGGCCACAAATACCTTCCAGCGGGAAGATTGTTAATGTATCCAATGCAACGCTATCATCGAGTACGAATAGAGATATAGTCCATCAAAATTGTAGTTGACGGCGCTTAAAACCTTAGAAGTTAATTGCACCAGCAATAAACAAGCACAAAGTTCAAGCCGGGGTAGCGTTATCTGTTTCAATGGAGCGACCCTAGATTTAGCACACAACAAGTTTGACGATATGACGCCATTCGAATAGACCGCCCGCATATAAATACAACATGCGTAACCTTTAGCCGAGGCGTCGGCGAATCCGTGAAGCTGTAATGAACTAATCGGATAATTGTTCAGATTCTTAACCGACCTCGTAATCTTAAAATGAGTGTCAGAAACTAATTGAGAGTAGAGTTCTAGCCATTGATTGGCTAATGACCCAGATAGGGGTTCGTCCCAACTTGTGCCCGCTAACCACAACTGTTGTACGATATGTTTGCACCAAAATGTAATGGGGGCAATAAGACCCAGCGGGTCGTAAATCCCAGCAATGACCAACAACACGCTTCTTTTGTTGAACACGGTCGAATTATCATCACCCCTAACGGTATATAAAAAATTATCTTTGTCAACGTTCCATTGGATTCCCAATGTACGCACGTTTTGACCTTTGCTGAAGTCATGGGATACTTGGGCGCGAAGGGCCATAATCTTATGGTGGTTAGAAAACCACTTATGTAACGTGAAACCATACCTATTTAGCAAATTCACGATCTCGAATTTCATTTTAGCTAACACGTTCGGATCATCCGAACCCGTTATAAGATCATCTACGTAAAAATCATTGGCTATGGTTACACAAGCCATAGGGTATTCGGATTTATTTTCGTAAGCTATCTGAGCCAGACAACGTAGCAAGGAAGGAGGCACTAGCAGTACCATACGTAACCGTCCTTAAAGCGTAATGTTGTAATTCCTAATGCGGCGCGTCACGCCAAACGATGCGTTGCAAGTTTGAATCCTTTGGGTTAACCATGATTTGACGATACATCTTTTCTATGTCTGCAATAAGTACGTATCGGTGGGTACGGAACTGAACCATTATCGAGAACAGATCCTGCTGGATCGTAGGACCGACCATTAGAGTATCGTTGAGGGACAGATTATTTGTGGTTTTAGCGGAGGCGTCAAAGACCACACGCAACTTCGTGGTTAGGCTGGAGCCCTTGAAGACTGCATGATGGGGCAAATAAAAAATATCTGATTTGTCAAGCGACAAATCGTAATCATTAAGTGGAGACATATGACCAAGTTTCAAGTATTCACTCATGAACTCGCTATAGTCCTTGTAAAGGATAGGGTTCTGCTTGAACTTGAACTCTAGCGATTGGAACCTGCGGATAGCTCCGCGGAGAGAATCTCCCAAATGAGATTTATCTGACCTGCGGGGCAGGGATACCACGAATCTCCCTTCGCGTTTGCGGATAGTGTTTTTCACAAAATGTTTTTCACATGGCGAGTCCTCAGAGCAGGGTGCGCGACTAGAGACCTCCTCCAACTTCCAGAATTCCTTTAGTTGCGAGGAAATCTGACTATCATCCTTACAGACCATAAAGGACGAAACTGTTTTAGTTATGTTGACGTTGAAGGGTAAATTACCGGCCAAAATAAATCCTAACTTAGTCTCCTGAATTATAGGAAAGTGCGGTCCACGCATAAATTTAATAGGTTCAATTAGTTGGAGATAATATTGAGCGTCGAGTAGTACATCGACTTGCGACGAGCAGTGTAGGTGTGGATCAGCCAAGAATACGTGCTTGGGTAAATTTAAAGAGGAAAGATTGAACGACTCCGCCGGTAAATCATTAGTTATACTGGGTAGTACGGCACAATGCACGTTTAACGTAAAGGGTTTATAGCGAGAATGTAGCCTTACCTTTGTACTAAAGTCAGCCTGGGAAAGCGAGTTGTTTATACCCGTGATGGGCAGTTGCGATTTAACCAATTGAAGGCCCATTCTACGGGCAAAATCCATTGTGCAAAAATTTGCTTGAGAGCCGGAATCCAATAAAATTCTAACGGGGAATTTTCTACCGGCCTTATTAGTGGTCATACAGACAGCGGTGGATAACAATATTGATTTATTTGTTTGCAACTTTAGTGACTATTGGTTATTGATGGAAGATCCGTCTTTGTTGGGGACATGAATTATGGTGTGGTGACGCTTAGCACATTTTTTACAAGAAAATTTTGATGGGCATTTCGAACTTTCGTGACCCGGATGAAGGCAATTTAAACAAAGTTTGATTTTTACTATGACGTTTTTTCTGTCAGCGACAGAAAGTGATGTGAATTGTAAGCAGTCAATAATTCTATGTTCGCCGTTACATAGTCTACATAAATTGTTTCTGATATGAGAATGAAATGCCCCCCTAGGAGCACTTATCTGTTTAACTGCCTTGCGATAAGGAGACTTATCGCTGTTATTTAACCTGCTCGTTGGGGTAGTCGCGTTATCAAGATTTTGTAGCAATTTTCTGCGTGAGTTTAGAAAATTCATAAAATTATTAAAGTCAGGGAATTTATGTTCCGACAAACTCTCTTTCCACAACCGGAAAGTGTAACTATCAAGTTTTTTAGCTAAGTAATGTATGACAATAATTTCGAATGTGTTAACTGGCAGGTTAAGATTATTTAAAGCATTTATATTGGCGGAGATTTCATCAATGAATCTAGATATGCTGACTTGGGATTCTTGTTGAACCAATGGTACGTCCAGGACATTCCCGACATGGTGGGCGGAGACAATTAGCTTACTGTCATATCTATTCTTCAACAGATCGATAGCCACCATGTAGTTCTCATGAGTGATTGGTAATGACCTTATTACATTAAGCGCCTCGCCAGATAATGACGAGTGCAAATAGTGAAGTTTTTGTATGTCCGTCAGATCGGCTCTGACGTGAATTAGTTCAAGAAAAATATGATAATAATGCTGCCACTCAATAATACTTCCCGCAAACCGAGGTAATTTGATCGGTTCCAACTGAATGGGGGGTGTTTTAAGATGCTTACTTTCAGCATTAATTAAGGGTTTCTGGTTCATATGCTCAGCTTGCTCCAGCAGGTGTTGCAATTTACACTCTATGTTACAAAGATCATCTTCCGTTTGTACCCTATCACTCGTTAAAGCAAAGTCCGCTTCCTCGGATTCGATTTGGGATTGAATCTCATCGTATTTGGTGGATAATTCCATCAAATGCCGAAGTTTTATTTTCAGCGCATGATGATCGCTGGTTTCCAAATCGAGTCCGCGAAAGTATTTACGCGTGATATCGAAGCTTAAATTGTGCCTCGTTTTTTTATTAGAGCCTTTACATCTGCCATTATTACAATTTAAAAAATACTTTGGAAGAATTTGAGCATAGAGCATGTGAACCATAAACTTAAGTTTTGATAAATCTGAGTACGTTGCGGTAGCTAGCGATCGTTATTTATATGAACATAATACTTGCTAGAACATATGCTTACTCTCTCTATTAATCAAACTTTGTTGGCAATTAAAAATTATTAAAATCATGAATTTAAATGATAATAACATATATTTTTATCTTTGATGATTGAACTAACAATGAACTGCCAACCACTTACTGACTTGTATTGTATAATGATGGTGTGTGTTTATACAAAGGTGTTAAAAAAAAATAACTGCTAAAAGTAAAATATTGCTTGAAACGTTAAATATAAGTAAAAGGTTCATAGTCACGTGGACGTTGATCCAGACGTGCTGAAGCTGACTTCGATCCCGCTGCTCGATCCTGTTAGGAGCTGTTCCACCTCCTGTCTCTACTGGTCAGATGACGCCTTATGTTGTAGCCCTCCATAATTTAAATCTGTGGAACTTTTTTATGTGGAATCACAAATGCTGTCCTGCCGTGTCCCGTCGTCTCTGGTCTACTGCTGCCGAATCTTGTCGTGTTGATTGTGATGTAATTTACAAAAATGGTGTCGCTCAGGACGAAAATGCGGTCGCTCAGGACCAAAATGGTGTCGCTTGTGGACGAAAATGCAGTCGCTCAGGACCAAGAAATGCCCGTAAGCCTAAAATAATATCCGCCCCGTAGGGGACAAAAATGTTGCACGTAGGGCGAGAATAAAATCCGTCCCGTGAGGACCAAAAATGTTGCGCACTGGAAGCTCTTGAAGATCTTGAGTTGTTCCAAAGACGCTATGTAGAAAGGGCTGGGCTTGAAACGTAAAGAAGTGGACTGTATTCTGTTGTATAATATGCATTTATTGAAACGTTAAAATTTAGAAACCATTGTCGACACGTGCGGATGTTTTAAGGCCATAACGCCCGTAAAATTAGCTTTGATAGAAGTCGAAGCCCATTGTAAATGGACGCAAGTTGTCTGAATAAATTAGCGAAAACTATACATGAAGATAATTGGAAATGATCCAGAAGCCGCGGCTGGAAGAGAGATTTTTAACGAGAGTACCGCTCGGAGTCTAATTAGAAACTAACTAACTTGTCTACTGTCAGTCCGGCTGACTGCCGGCAGCGCTTGATAAGCAAGTGACGTTATCCGCGCGTGTCGCATTGCAGTGGTTATGACACACAGCTGATAAATAAAGTACAAAGTTTGAACAGTGACTTAATTCGTGTCTTGTACTTATTTTGTTTCCACTGTACCTATGACGATCGAGTAGACCGTCGTAACAGTGGTGTCAGAACTGGGATAAAACGGTTAACAGTGGAACCAGTGGACACTTTGTACAAGACGAGTGTGATTCATAATTAATTGGTAAGCACGGATCCCAGTCAGATGATGGAAGTTTTACAAACACTGCTGCGGCAGACACAGGAAGAAGCAGAGAAATGACAGGATGAAAAACGCAGACAGGGGGTGGAAGAAGCAGTAAAACAACAGGATGAAAAACGCAGACAGGAGGTGGAAGAAGCAGAAAAACGACAAGATGAAAAATGCAGGCAGGAAAGAGAAGAAGCTGAGAAACGTCAGAAAGCACTAATGCTACAAACAGAAAAAAGACAAAAAGAGGAACGTAAACGTGAAGCAGGTGACATCAAAGCGTTAATTCATGAACAAAAGCAGATGCAAGAACATACTACCGCAGAATTGGGTCTCCTACGTGGTGACGTAGGTGAATTACGAGGTGAGCTCAATAATCAGATTACCAGAATATCTGACGTAGAAGAACTCATGTCTAAAAAAATAGCTAAAGTAGAAAATCTGTCTTGACTGTGAAAGAAGTTATGTCAAGAAAAATATGTGCAGTAGAAAACTCAATGGCAAACATAAGAGAACAAATTAAAATTGAAGTTGAACAGTGCATGAAGATTCAACCAAAACAAATTTCTGAACAGACTGTACCAGTGATAAAAACAGAAAAAGACACGGAAAATAAGTTACCATAATAGAGAAAGTCACTTTGCCTGCAGTAGGGACAGTTCATGTCAAAGCTCCAACCTTTGACGGAAGCAGTCACTGGGCAATGTACCTCCGCCAATTTGAAGCTGCTGCATGCGCAAATAATTGGACAGAGAAAGACAAGGCAGTCTCACTCATTCTCGCATTAAAAGGACCCGCGGCAGAATTTCTACTGAAAGTGCCACCTGACAGCCAGAACATCTATGCTGAGTTGATAAAAGCTCTAGAATTACAGTATGGCGATAAACATTTGCGAGATGTATACTGCACCCAATTGAGAGCAAGGCGACAGCATTCCGGGGAAAGCCTTCAAGAGTTTGAAGCAAGTATCAACAGACTAATTAGACTGGCCTATCCTGAAGTGCCAGAAGATTTTTGGACGAGTTTTGCGATGCAGACATTTACTGCCGATGTCCGAGACAACGAACTACAGCAAGTGTTATGAATGGCAAGACACCAGAACAGTGCGGACGCCCTGGTACATGCTTTGCAATTTGAGGCCGCAAAATCAGCGTCTGGTTGGACAAGTCATAAAGT
Organism: Magicicada septendecula; assembly: GCA_034769895.1. Taxonomy (NCBI): domain Eukaryota; kingdom Metazoa; phylum Arthropoda; class Insecta; order Hemiptera; family Cicadidae; genus Magicicada; species Magicicada septendecula. The sequence goes on along the minus strand of CM068368.1, from coordinate 410,215,969 downwards.
ACGCGCTAAAAGATTGAGACGGCACAGACAATGAGAAAGAAGAACAAGGAACAGAGACTCGACGGTTGGCGCCACAGAATAAAATAAGAAAGGATGGAAGTCCGAAGTGTTATAGATGTGAGAAACCTGGACATCTATAACGAGATTGTCGGGTTAGAATTCAGCAGCAGGGAAACAAGCAGTAGTCGGTGCAACGCGGCGTGTGCTGACTAACTGGAGGAACGAACCCCCTAGACAAAACGCAATTTCTACAGTTCAGAAAAACAGCGGGAGCTTGGTAGTTACCGGATTTGTTCAAGAAAGGCCAACCTTGATTACAGTTGACACAGGTGCAACAGTTTCTATTGTGCGCCCCGACGTGGTGAAAGATCTCAAGCCAATCTGGTGCTCTTGCAGCTTGCGAACAGCTATTGGACGACCTGTAAAAGTGTATGGAAAAGTGGAGATACACCTACGCCTCAGTGGACTTGAGTTTGATCATCAAGTACTTATTGCAGACATTGTGGATGAAGCAATTCTTGGTGTGGATGTTATGAACGCATACGGATTTATAGTCGACTTCAAGAACAATGTCTTGAGAATCGGAGACGAAGAGGTAATGCTACCAACAATGACAACAGCAGAAAAATCGATGGATGTCATAAACCAAGTGGCTGTAACTGTTCCGCCAAACTCTGAAAAGATCATCATGGTTAGAACCGATGTAGATACTAGGGGCAACCAGTGCTCTATATTCAAACCCTAGGTAGTCAGCACACCAGGCATACTAATTTCCAGAAGTTTAGTAAAACCTGACGAAACCGGAAATGTACCTATTAAGAATGGCGAATATTTTCGATCAAGCTATTACTTTACAAAGCAATACGCTCCTAGGCAAATTGACTCTTGTGGCGTGGGTAGCCGGAATAACGCAAGGAATATCCAGTTCTTCGGATACTTCCAAATTACCAGAGGAACTGCAAGCATTATTGAACAGATCTTCTAATGACCTCTCAAGTGGTGAGGTAAAAGAACTCGGACAGTTTTTATATGAAATCAAAGATTCTTTTGCAGTTCGGGGACGGTCACTGGGAAGAACCTCTCTTGTGCAACATCGCATCAATACCGGAGACACAACACCGATACGTCAAGCTCCTCGAAGGCCTCCATTATCTAAACAAAAGGAAATGTCTCAGTTAGTACAGGACATGTTGACAGAGGGAGTAATCGAACCTTCGTCAAGCGCTTGGTCTTCTCGTGTAGTGCTGGTAGTGAAGAAGGATGGTGGATTTAGTTTCTGCGTAGACTACCGGAGGTTGAATGACGTTACAAAGAAAGACTGCTATCCATTACCTCGCGTTGACGATACACTCAACACGTTGTCCGGAGCACAATGGTTTTCCACACTGGACCTGAAGAGTGGATATTGGCAAGTGGGTCTTCATCAAGAAGACAAGGAAAAGACCGCTTTCTCGACCCCAAGTGGCTTATTCCAATTTAACGTCATGCCATTTGGATTCTGTAATGCACCGGCAACCTTTGAGAGATTGATGGACCTGATACTCCGAGGCCTGACGTGGAAAACTTCCCTTGTTTACTTAGACGACGTCATAGTGATTTGGAAGACTTTCGAAGATCATTTGGAAAACCTTAAGGAAGTTCTAACTAGAATGCACAGTGCACAACTGAAGCTGAGCCCAAAGAAGTGTTCTCTATTCCAGAAGGAAGTACAGTATCTGGGCCATCTGGTTTCGGCAGCAGGTGTTAGCATGGATCCTAATAAAGTAGACACAGTAAGAGACTGGACAGTTCCGAAGAGTAAACACGAAGTTCAGAGTTTCCTGGGGTTATGCTCATATTACCGACGTTTTGTGAAAGGATTCGCTACTATTGCTAAACCACTACATGAGCTAACGGAAAATAAACGAAACTTCCACTGGTCGAGAGAGTGTGACCAAGCATTTAGAACGTTGAAGATTGCATTATGTTCGCAGCCAATTCTCGCTTTTCCAGCTTCCGAAGGGAAGTACATCATAGACACAGACGCAAGCAATACTGGTCTAGGAGCAGTTTTGTCTCAAGTGCAGAACGGTGAAGAACGAGTAATAGCGTATTACAGCAAAACGCTTTCTAAACCAGAGAGAAATTATTGTGTTACAAGGAGAGAGTTGTTGGCAATTGTCAGAGCTTTGGAGCACTTCCATAAATACCTCTATGGGAGGGAGAGAGTTTTCACTACGTACCGACCATGCCGCACTTGCATGGCTCTTGAGATTTAAAAATACAGAAGGACAGTTGGCAAGGTGGCTCGAACGTCTGCAAGAGTACAACTTCAAGGTACAACATCGGCGGGGGCGCCTGCACGGTAATGCAGATGGCTTATCACGAAGACCGTGCCCGGAAGACTGCTGACATTGCCACAGAAAAGAAGAACAAACCTCAAGCGAACATGTTCAAGCCATCACTGTAGATTTCCTGGCTGACGGCTGGACAACACAAGACTGTCGACAAGAACAGATGACTGATGAAGACATTGGACCGATCTTGACAGCAAAAGAGGAAGGTAGCCGCCCAGATTGGCAAGATATCTGCCATGGTACCGAAGTGCTGAAGGGCTACTGGGCACAATGGGAATCTCTCACCTTAGAAAACGGATTGCTGAAAAGGGCTTGGGAAAGTGCAGATGGACAAGACGTGGTCATGCAGTTGATAGTTCCCTGAAGTAAAGTGCAGTCTGTTTTGAAGGAGATGCATGATGGAACATCTGGAGGCCATCTTGGCGTTAACAAAACCCTTGACAAAATACGGAAGCGATTCTATTGGCTTCATCCCCACGATATAGAGGAATGGGTTCGGACATGTGAAATATGTGCTGCAAGCCCACAAACCAGAAGAAGGGGAAAAATGAGATAGTATAACATTGAACTACCTTTCGAGAGAATTGCCACAGACATTGCTGGACCATTCCCAGTTACTGACGATGGATACTGGTACATCATGGTTGTAGGTGACTACTTTACTAAGTGGGTGGAAGCCTATGCAATTCCAAATCAGGAGGTTACCACAGTGGCAAAGCAGTTAGTTCACAACTTCTGTTGCCGTTATGGAGCCCCTATGGAAATCCATACAGATCAAGGCAGAAATTTTGAATCAGGAGTGTTTAAAGAATTATGCCGTCGACTCGGAATTCGAATGATCAGGACAACGCCTCTGCATCCTCAGTCGGACGGGATGGTTGATAGATTCAGTAGGACACTTGAGCAACATCTTTCGAAGGTTGTTGACGAGAACCAAACAGACTGGGACCAATGTATACCACTATTCCTTATGGCATACAGGTCATCAATACACGACACAACCGGCATGACTCCAGCAAAATTGGTGTTTGGGCGGGAGATTCATCTTCCTGGGGACTTGATGTTTGGATCACCTGAGACTCAGTCCCAAGAGCCATAGAACTATTCGTTGCAATTAGAAAACCAACTGCGAGAAATGAATCGCTTGGTAAGAGGACGGCTGAAGATTGCCAGTGATAAAATGAAAACTCGGTATGACATTCGCAGCAATAGTGTGGGTCTCCAAGAAGGAGATCAGGTCTGGTTGTTCAATCTAAAGCGCCGTCGTGGTCGCTCACCTAAGCTTCAGTCTAACTGGGAAGGTCCCTACACTGTGAAAAAAAGAATTAACAATGTTGTTTATCGTATTCAACAGGAAGGACAGCGAAAGTTCAAGGTCGTCCACCTAGATCGCCTGGTTAAGTACAACGTTAGAGACGGTGTGCCAGTTCGGGACGAACAGGCTTAAGGAGGAGGCAGTGTTATGACGTCAAAAACAATCTACGTGTTTATCGAACGTTCCAGAGAGATCCAGAATGTAACCGTGTGGCGTACGTACTACTAGACGCATTTTGCGAGAATCTTCTCGACTGTGCCAGGCTTCGCTCAGGTGCTCGGCCTGTGTCAAGGCCGCAGTTAATTACGTAGTTCACACGAGAGATAAGACGCAATTTTGAAGCTTCTGGTGTGAGAGCGGGACAATAATTACATGGTGGTAGCGGCCTTAGTTTTTTAGTTCAATGCGAGATATTGTATAGTGCGCTTCAAGTTATTACTGTGTACGTTCATGTAGTTATTAGTGAAGTGTTGCGTTTTATAATCGGATGACGGTATAATTGTAATACAATTGAGTTTTAGTATTAGTGGACATTTTTTTGCGTGTGAGCAATTTTCATTTGATTTGTTGTAGAGACTGTGTTGTTAATTACGAACTGTTTTACTGTAACAATTAAAGGTGTCATTAGTGACTTAATTGGTGTCTTGTACTTATTTTGTTTTCCACTGTACCTACGACATCGAGTAGACCGTCGTAACAATATTTTATTATTCAACGGTAGTTCAATGATATAACTGTTGAGTTTTATTTTCTCCCAAAGCCAGAACTTTTTCTTATTCAAAATAATTAAATTAAATCATTTTCCAATCCTAATTTCAGAAATAGCTTCAAAGCCAAACGCTTACACGTGATGATATATATGGGTATATATGGAATTCCCAGTAAACTTGAAAACTGAAATTGACTCTAATAAGCAGTGTGTGTATTGCAGTTCAAAATTAATAAACTTATTTAAATTAAAATAACATTTAATTTAATTTAATTTCTTGGATTTCGTTGTCCATGATGTGTCCGTTACTTAACTAAATATAATTAATTCACTAACGACTCAGAACACAAAGTTTTTTATAGGTAAAAACGTAAAAGTTTTACCTCATAGCCTGAATCGGTTTTCACTTTAAAAAGCTTCTTCAGAGACTGCCGTTGGGAGTACTGTCCGTCTTGTTGTTGGCGACGGTATCGACTTTAGAAAGATCGATGTTGTGTATGTGGGGTGTGATATGTTCGAATAATGCGTGTGATTTGAATTGTGTCTGTTCGTTTAGGATGTCGTTTTTATGTGTTTGTATATTTCCAATGGTTCTAGAGTGTCTAGTTTTCGGCCTTTTGTGTGTACATGTAGAATGTCCATGTTATTGTCAATGTTTTTGTATGTGTGGTTTGCTTCAATGAGGTGGTTTGCAAAGGTGGATTCTATAGTGGAGTGGAGTGCCTTTGTGTGTTCAATGTATCTTTGTTTGAAGCTACGTCCTGTCTGGGCTATGTAGAATTTGTTGCAATCTGAGCAATTTAGTTGGCACCAGGCAGATAGAATTTGTTTTGTGCTTTGTGTGTGTGATTCTACATAGGCCAGACAGGACATAGCTTCAAACAAAGATACATTTAACACAAAAAGGCACTACAGAATCCACCTTTGCAAACCACATCATTGAAGCAAACCACACATACAAAAACATCGACAATAACATGGACATTTTACACGTACACACAAAAGGCCTAAAACTATACACTCTAGAACCATTGGAAATATACAAACACAAGAAAACATATAAAAACAACATCCTAAATGAACAGACACAATTCAAATCCCACGCATTATTCGAACATATCACACCCCACACACACATCATCGATCTTTCAAAAGTCGATACCGTCGCCAACAAGACGTACAGTGCTCCCTACGGCAGCCTCTGAAGAAGCTTTTTAAAAGAGAAAACTGGTTCAGGCTATGAGGTAAAACTTTTACGTTTTTACCTATAAAAAACTTTGTGTTCCGAGTAGGTAGTGAATTAATTATATTTAATTGAATTGAATTATATTATATTAAAAAATTATAATTATACTAAAAATAACTATATTAAATAATTATAATTAAATTAAATTGTTTAATACATACAGGATACAATCATTTTATAAAGTAAAAATACACTATACTTATTTTGTTCATGGTCGTTATTTTTAATATTGTTTACAAAAAACATGGATTTATAAAAAATTGTAAGTTTTATACGTCTATTTTATCATCACATTTATTTTTTAAATATCCCAGATCATGTACAAAAAATATAGTCGGCCTGTAAATAGTTAATGTGTATAATCTCAAATGACAGAAGTGGTGATGGGTAGTTCATTTCATATTGGGCACAAACAACTTGCCCTGTGACACAAGACAAGTCAAGTTCAAACATCTTCACTAAAATCATGTTTGCTTGAAATTATGCTGAAGTAACTTCAGCAAACTATACAATATATAAATATGTTATGCGTAAATACAACACAGTCCAATTGAAATATATTTTTAGTAAGAGTTCAATTTGTTTTAACTAAAAGTATTTAACAGATTACTAACATGTTTTAAATTAAAATTTGTTCTGCCTTAGAAGAAGCGGAATAGAGGAAAAGCACTTTCCTTTATAACATATTTTCTTATCTTGGCTTCTTATTTTGAATTTAAAGATAAAACAAATCATCCGATGAGAATTTATTTTGATTTATAACTTTACATACATAGTTACTGCCTTGTATTTTGTTGCAAAAAAGTTGTTAGCCTAATCAATAAAAAAGAGAGTAAGACAAGTGTGTGATATAGCATATAGATAGCACATGCTCAACATGTATTTTCAAGAGGCACATTGAAGGCAAGAAAAGAGACCTGGTAAGAGGTGTAAAACCACAAGCTGAAAAAATAATAATTTTACAGTAACAGATAATATTAAGCTCAATAAAATACAAATTGCTCCTTGTATGACTACCAAATACAGGGTACGTCAAAAAGTAAAGGCAAATTTTATTTTCCCTGCTGCAATGGATGGCAGCACTGACTGAACAATGACATATCATAACCTCAAAGTTTTTTTGTTCTTTAGCAGTGTTGTTTCAGTGCTCAGCTCCATTCGTAGTGATTTCAGGGCATTTTATTATGAGTGTCCCGTTGTCCGTGTGCACCAAGGAAGAAATGAGGGGAGTGGTACGTTTTATGCACTCTGAAGGGACTAAACCTGCGGAGATTATTCGCAGAATGCAGCAGCAGTACGGTGAGAGCTGTCTTAGTGAATGCAAAATTTGTGAGTGGATAAATCGCTTTAAAAATGGTCGTGTATCTATCTGCGATGAAGAGTGTTCAGGTAGGCCATCCACTTCGAAGACAGACAAGAACATCGAGACAGTTGAGCGAATGATTCATGATGATCGTCGTGTCAAAATTGATGATACTGCACATGCGTTGAACATTAGCCACGGTTCAGCAGTTGCAATCAGCCACGAATCACTAAATTATCGCAAAGTGTGTGCTCGTTGGGTACCACATCGACTGACAGACCAGCACAAACAGAAACGTTTGGAAGTTACTAAATCACATTTAAGGTGTTTAGAAGAGGAAGGAGAAGAGTTTCTCAGTTGCATAGTAACCGTTGATGAGACGTGGGTCCATCACTTCGAACCACAGAGTAAGCGGCAGAGTATGGTGTGGAAACATCCATCCTCGCCTACAGCAAAAAAGTTCAAAAGACAAGTTTCTGCAGGAAAGTTGATGATGACAGTGTTTTGGGATATGAATGGTCCACTTCTAATTCATTACACTCCTAAAGGTCAAACAGTGAATCGTGACAGCTACTGTGAGCTACTGCGAGATCTGAAACCCAAAATCAAAACAAAGAGGCGAGAAAAACTTTCAAAAGGTGTGCTTTTGCTTCAGGACAATGCCCGTCCTCATACTGTGGGGAAAACGATCCAGTGCATTCAAGATCTTGGTTTTGAGCTGCTGGAGCATCCGCCGTACAGTCCTGACCTAGCTCCAAGTGATTTTCACCTTTTTAGTCCGATGAAGGAGCACCTGCGTGAATCCAAGTTTTCGTCGGATGACGAGGTTGTGGAGGCGAGTGGATGTGCACGATGCCACAAATCTTCTTCCAGGACGGAATTACGAAGCTTGTCAAGAGATGGACCAAGTGCATAGAAGTTGAGGGAGATTATGCAGAGAAATGATGTTACTTGTCATCTTGTTTTCACAATAAAAAGTTCCTTTTTAAAAATTTGCTTTACTTTTTGGACTTACCCTCGTATTTGCAGATGCTCCTTTCCTTTCTTGATATTAAAAATTATATGATAAACCACATTTGTTTTATCTATCTTATAAGAGTAAATTTAATTATGAGGTCATGTAAGAACCTGCTTGATTAAATCGATTACTGAAACAATGACACAATTAAAGTTCTGGTGAAAATAGATTTTTGTCAAAGTTGAAAACAATGACTAAAAATACGAGGGCGAATTAAAAAGTTCACAGCCTACCATAGAAACAAATGTGTGGTGTTTCTGTTTTTTACCGCATCGTGGCGCCAGGTTCGCCCCATGAACAGCAGTGAAGCGCCAAGTCATTACCCCGTCACTTACCCCGTTGAGCAAGTTCGATTCTTCTAGGTCCTCAAAATAACCGTTTACTGCCACTTTCAGCTCATCATCTGAGGAAAATCGCTTCCTCTCGAAAATTGTTTGAGGTTTGGGATTAGATGAAAGTCAGGTGGTGCTAAATCAGGCGAATATGACGGATGGTGCAACAGATCATACTTCAACTTGGCAATTTTTCCCATAGACACAACATATGTGAGGGCGTGCATTATCCTGATGGAAAATGATCTTATTCTTTGTTAAACTAGGCGTTTTTCTCGAATTTTTACATTTAATTGGGCAAAAAGGTTATCATAATATTCGCCATTTATCGTTTGACCCTTTTCAAGGCAATCTAGTAACAATATCCCCTTAGCATCCCAGAAAAATGTGGATCCATAAACTTTCCAGCCGACAACATTTATTTTACTGTTTTTGGAGGTGGCAAATCACTATGCATCCATTGTTTTGAATGTTGTTTTATTTCTAGAGTGAAGTAGTGGACCCAAGTTCATCACACGTTACAAATTTACAAATAAAATATTTCGGATTTTTCTTAAAACGGTCCAAACACTCCTGAGAAGCTTGCATTTGCATGGGGTTTTTGGTCACTTGTCAACAAACGTGGCACCCATCTTGCAGGCAGCTTTTTCATATTTAATTCCTCAGTAAGGATGTGATATGTGATGTACCCTTTCATTTGAGATGCCCACAGGCTTAACAAATTCAGACACCTTCAAACGGCGATCTTCCAAAACAATATCGTGCACTTTACTGATGATTTCTGGTGTAGTGGCACTTTTTGGACGCCCAGTGCATGGGTCATCTTCCAAACTTGCACGACCACGTTTAAATTCAGTAGCCCATTTTTTCACTACAGTCCGGCATCACCCAACACATTCTTCATCTCAATAAAAATTTCTGTTGGTATTAAACCTTTCTTAACAAAAATTTGATGTTCAGTTTTCTCCATTTTCAGCGTTACTGTGAGATAACCTTATTTATACAGCTGTTTCTCACAACAATGACTTGACGCTTCACAGCTGTTCGTGGGACGAACGTGGGTCCGTGATGCGGTAAAAAACAGGAACACCACACATTCGTTTATATGGTAGGCCGCGAACTTTTCAAATCCCCCTCTGATAATGATCATCAGTCCTCTTAAAATATTATGTAATTGTAGCAAAATTGGCAGTTAAAGGCATATACACCGAAACCAGTTTATTCATGGACGAGTCCACTATAAATATGTGAATGGTGGGAGATTAATGGAGAATCAGCTGTTATGTAAAGTTAATCTAGTGAAAGTGTTGTCAACATGCACGTCATGTTTCAGGTATATTGTTAATTACAGTGTTATGTGTTATCTCAGTCTACTTTTATTATTATCTCAGTTTATTATTGATTATAACGTTGTTCATTAATTATACTGTTATTCATTTGAATCACTATTTAATTTTGTGGTTTAATTTCTATTGGTAGTTTAATTCAATAACTACGTATTGTTACGACGGTCTAGTGATCGTCGTATAGTATAGTGGAAAACAAAATACAAGACACCAATTAAGACTCTAATCACCAGCTTCATCACAATTAAACACTTTGTAATCAACATGGTAATCTCTTACAACAAATCAATAAAAATTGATCACATGTAATAAAAAATGTCAACTAATATAAAACACAACTGTATTACAATTGTTCCGCACAATTATAAAACACATAACACTTTGCCACAATACTTCGACCAGCACTGTGTAAATCGCCCGACAATAACTGAACTAAGCATCGCTGAGTACTTGTATTTATACCCCGCAGAAATTCCAGCAAACTCAATACTACACATCAGCGTTACTCTAGAATATGATTGATTGAGGCCTTGACATAGTGTGTGCGGCCGGCAAAGTCTGGAACAGTCTCGCTAACGCATGTTGAGATCACGTACGCACACAATATTACAGCGAGATTCCACTGGAACATCCAAGAAACACGTAGAATGTTTTGTAATGGTGTAACACTTTTTCCGCATTATGTAACACTGCCCCCTCCTTAAGCCTGTTCGTCCTGAACTGGCAACCCATCTCTGAAGTAATACTTAGCCAGGCGATCTAGGTGGACGACCTTGAACTTTCGCTGTCCTTCCTGTTGAATCTGGTAGATAACATCGTTATTCTTTTTTTTACAGTGTAAAGTCCTTCCCAGTTAGTCTGGAGTTTAGGTGAGCGAGCATGACGGCGCTTTCGGTTGTACAACCAAACCTGATCTCCTTCTTGGACACCCACACTATTGCTGCGAATGTCATACCGAGTTTTCATTTTATCACAGGCTATCTTCAGCCGTCCTCTTATCAAGCGATTCATTTCTTGCAGTTGGTTTTCTAATTGCGAGGAATAGTTCTTTGGCTCTTGAGACTGAGTCTCAGGTGATCCAAACATCAAGTCCCCAGGAAGATGAATCTCCCGCCCAAACACCAATTTTGCTGGAGTCATGCCGGTTGTGTTGTGTACTGATGACCTATACGCCATGAGGAATAGTGGTATAGGTTAGTCCCAGTCTGTTTGGTTCTTGTCAACAACCTTCAAAAGATGCTACTCAAGTATCCTATTGAATCTCTCAACCATCCCGTCCGACTGAGGATGTAGAGGTGTTGTCCTGGTCTTTTGAATTCCGAGTAGACGGCATAATTCTTTGAACACTCCTGATTCAAAATTTCTCCCTTGGTCTGTATGTATTTCCCTAGGGGCTCCATAACAGCAACAGAAGTTGTGAACCAACTCCTTTGCCACAGTGGTAACCTTCTGATTTGGAATTGCGTAGGCTTCAATCCACTTAGTAAAGTAGTCCCCTACAACCATGATGTACCGGTTTCCATTGTCAGTAACTGGGAATGGTCCAGCAATGTCTATGGCAATTCTCTCAAAAGGCAGTCCGACGTTATACTGTCTCATTTTTCCCTTGCTTCTGCTTTGTGGCCCCTTGCTTGCACCACATATTTCACATGTCCGAACCAAAGTAATGGGAAACGTCATGGCGAAGATGAAGCAAATAGAATCGCTTCCGTATTTTGTCAAGGGTTTTGTTAATGCCTACATGGCCTCCAGATGTTCATCATGCATCTCCTACAAAACAGACTGCACTTTACTTCGGGGAACTATCAACTTCATGACCATGTCTCATCCATCTGCACTTACCCAAGCCCTTTTCAGGAATCCGTTCTCTCAGATAAGAGAGTCCCCTTGTGCCCAGTAGCCGTTCAGCACTTCCGAATAATGGCAGATATCTTTCCAATCCGGGCGACAACCTTCCTGTTTTGCTGTCAAGATTGGTCCAATGTCTTCATCAGTCATCTGTTCTTGTCGACAATCTTGTGTTGTCCAGCAGACTACCAGGAAGTCTACAGTAATGGCTTGAACATATTCGCACGCTTTTTGTTCTTACTTTCTTTACCAATGTCGGCAGTCTTCTGGGCACAGTCTTTGTGATAAGCCATCTGCATTACCATGCAGCCCCCCCCCCCACGATGTTGTACCATGAAGTTGTACTCTTGCAGACGTTCAAGCCACCTTGCCAACTGCATTCCGGGTTTTTAAATCTCAAAAGCCATGCAACGTCGTGGCAAAGATGAAGCAAATAGAATCGCTTCCGTATTTTGTCAAGGGTTTTGTTAACGCCAAGATGGCCTCCAGATGTTCAACATGCATCTCCTTCAAAACAGACTGCACTTTACTTCGGGGAACTATCAACTGCATGACCACGTCTCGTCCATCTGCACTTTCCCAAGCCCTTTTCAGCAATCCGTTTTCTAAGGTGAGAGATTCCCATTGTGCCCAGTAGCCCTTCAGCACTTCGGAACCATGGCAGATATCTTGCCAATCTGGGCGGCGACCTTCCTCTTTTGCTGTCAAGATCGGTCCAATGTCTTCATCAGTCATCTGTTCTTGTCGACAGTCTTGTGTTGTCCAGCCGTCAGCCAGGAAATCTACAGTGATGGCTTGAACATGTTCGCTTGAGTTTTGTTCTTCCTTTCTGTGGCAATGTCGGCAGTCTTCCGGGCAAAGTCTTCGTGATAAGCCATCTGCATTACCGTGTAGGCGCCCCCGCCGATGTTGTACCTTGAAGTTGTACTCTTGAAGACGTTCGAGCCACCTTGCCAACTGTCCTTCCGTATTTTTAAATCCATGAGCCATGCAAGTGCGACATGTCGGTGCGTAGTGAAAACTCCCTTCCATAGATGTATTTATGGAAGTGCTCCATAGGTCGAACAATTGCCAGCAACTCTCTCCTTGAAACGCAATAATTTCACTTGATTTATCACGTCCATCGATTTTTCTGATGTATTCGTTGTGGAGAGCATTACGTCTTCTTTTCCGATTCTCAAGACATTGTTTTTGAAGTCGACTATAAATCCATATGCGTTCATAATGTCCACACCAAGAATTGCTTCATCCACAATGTCTGCAACAAGTACTTGATGATCAAACTCAAGTCGACCGAGGCGTAGGTGTACCTCCACTTTTCCAAACACTTTTACAGGCTGTCCAGTACCTGTTCACAAGCTGCAAGAGGACCAGACTGTCTTGAGATCTTTCATCACAAAGGGGCGCACAATGGAAACTGTTGCGCCTGTGTCAACTCTAATTGAGGTTGGCCTTTCGTGAACGAATCCAGTAACCACCAAGCTCCTGCTGTTTTTCTGAAGTGTAGAAATTGCGTATTGTCTAGGGGCTCCGTTCCTCCAGTTAGTCAGCACACGCCCCGTTGTACTGACTACTGCTCGATTGCCTGCTGCTTAACTCTAACTTGACAATATCGTTGTAGATGTCCAGGTTTCCCACATCAATAACACTTCGGTCTTCCATCCTTCCTTATTTTATTCTGTGGCGCCAACCGTCAAATCTCTGTTCTTTGTTCTTCTTCCTCATTGTCTGTGCTGTCACGAATTTTTAGCACGCGCACTTTATGACTTGCCCAACCAGACACAGACTTAGCGTCCTCAAATTGCAAAGCATGTACTAGGGCATCCGCAGTGTTCTGGTGTCTTGCCATTTGTAACACTTGGTGTAGTTTGTTATCTCGGACACCGTCAGTAAATGTTTGCATCGCAAACCTCGTTCGAAAATCTTCTGGCGCTTCAGGATAGGCCAGTCTAATTAGTCTGTCGATACTTGTTTCAAACTCTGAAGGCTCTCCCCTGAATGCTGTTGCCTTGCTCTCACCTGAGTGCAGTACACATCTCGCAAATGTTTATCATCATACCATAATTCTAGAGCTTTTATCAATTCGGCATAGGTGTTCTGGCTGTCAGGTGGCACTTTCTGTAGTAGTTCTGCCACAGGCCTTTTTAATGCGAGAATGAGTGACACTGCCTTGTCTTTCTTTGTCCAATTATTTGCGCATGCAGCAGCTTCAAATTGGCAAAGGTATGTTGCCCCCCCGACTGCTTCCATCAAAGGTTGGAGCCTTGACATGAACTGTCCCAACCACAAGCAAGGTGACTTTCTCTATTGTCTTGTCTGTCTTTATCATTGGTACACTCTGTTCAGAAATTTGTTTTGGTTGTATCTTCATGAACTGTTCAACTTCACTTTTAATTTGTTCTCTTATGTTTATCCACTGCAGATATTTTATTTGATATGGATTCTTCTGACAGATATTTTTGTAGACTGCACTTCTTCAACACTCGAGATAGATTTTTCTACTTAAGCTATTTTTAATGTCATCGATTCTTATACCTCCGCTATTTTAGTAACTTGTTTATTAAGCTCACCTCGTAGGAGACCCAATTCTGTGGTACTGTGTTCTTGCAACTGTTTTTGCATAGCTTCAAAAAGGGCTTCCGTTTTATCTACTTCCTGCTGACGTTTTTCATCCTGTTGTCTTTCTGCTTCTTCTCTTTCCCATTGGCATTCTTCTTTTGTCTCTTCTGCCTCTTGTTGTCTGGCGCAGCAGCACTTGGAAAGCTTCCATTATCTGACTGGCATCCACTGTTTACTGATTAATTACAAATTACTCTTGTCATGTACAAAGTGTCCACTGTTTTCACCGTTAATGGTTCTGTCGCACTTTGACCCACTGTTATGACAGTGTAGTGATCGTAGTATGGTACAGTGGAAAACAAAATACAAGACACCAATTAAAACACTAATCACCAGCTTTAATTGTCACTATTAAACAGTTTGTAATCAACAAGATATTCTCTTACAACAAATCAATAAAAATTGTTCACATGTCTCTTACAACAAATCAATAAAAATTGTTCACACGTAATAAAAAATGTCAACTAATAAAAAACACAATTGTATTACAATTGTCACACACAATTATAAAACACATAACACTTCGCCACAATACTTCGACCCGCACCATGTAAATCGCCCGACAATAAGTGAACTAAGCATCGCTGAGTACTTGTATTTATATCCCACCAAAATTCCAGCATATTCCATACTACACATCAGCCCTACACTAGAACATAATTGATTGCGGCCTTGACACAGTATGAGCGACCGGTGAAGTCTGGAACAGTCTTGCTAACGCATGTTGAGATCACATACGCACACAACATTACAGCCGGATTCCACTGGAATAGCCGAGAAACACTTAAAATGTTCTGTAATGGTGTAACACTTTTTCCGCATTATGTACCAGTAATATTTATTTGTGTTATCACCCAATAACGCAATTTGTTAAAACGGATACTTCTCCTTCAAGTTCGACTATCAAAGAAAGGAAATTTATTCACAGTCATGCACAGGAAATAATTTTTAATATTTTACAGTTTATGAGAAAAGTAGTGGCTGAAGGAATAAAAATACCAACTAAAAGTGTTTTTGAACGAGTTACTGTGGCAATAAGAATGTCAACTCACATGTTATCACATATCCCAAAGGAGGAAAGAAATTAGAAGGTGGACAATTTAAGAGCCCAAAACACTCCCACTTCAATCCCAGGTTAGTCAAAAGATAAGTATGGATGACTTTGACAACCATGTTATTCATCAGACTGTTACTCAGTTTCACATGACGCAAAAAGGCATCTAACAGTAAGCTCATTACTACCTATCATTAGAGAAATCACTAACTTCAAGAGCCAAATTAGTTTCCTCTGAGCTCTTCTAAGAAAAATTGTATACAGGTAGGCGTGAGAGTCAAAATACACTAACTGAATCAGAATTAAGCTGTTTTAAAAGTGAAACTATTCATGCTAACTTTCACACATTCTTGAGCTAGTCTGAAGGGTTTTTTTTATTAATGTCTTGCTTATCTTTACAATAAAAATAAGTAATTATAAAAAATAGTAAAGAAATAAGAATAGAATATTAGTTCTATTAGGATGTAAAACATGTGTGCACGCGCATGCACGTGCATTTTGAGTAATATTAAAATGAAGTAAAATACTGAAATTAAAAAAATGTAAAATATTAAATGTTGCATGTTATTCATTTCACTTTTTGATTATTTACAATGAAAGGTTGTTTTGCCAAAAGGTAAAACATAAATGATCTCATCTGTCATTCACCTTTTACTTTTATAGGTTGTAACACTTGTTGAGTTAAAACATGTTCTTAAAACATATCATTTTCCTAAAATACTGTATTAAAATAATATGATTTTTCCTTCTTCTTGAAACAGACTTTTGTCTAGGATTAATAGATATTTGCAAGTAAGCTAATATAAAGAAGCTTGATATAATGATAAACTGGAGAGATATTTGAATGTAATTAAGGAGAGGAAGTAAAGAGTTCACACATTCCATTGCAATATGAGCTGGTATGAAGGCTGTAGTAGTTTATTTATCTCCTGAACAGTAGATAATTACAGGACCAAAGAACGTGGAGGTAGGTATATGTAATATTCTGATGTGTGTTGAGAGAGGTCTGTGGTGACAGATTTTACAAAAAACCTAAACAGTATGTGGGTTTTGGTTACTATTAGAAACAATACTCATATGCTGGCTTCACTGATGGTGATAAAGACAAGTAATTTTTTCTCTCATCTCAGAGCGGTTACCTCCATATTACCACCCCCCTTTGAGCATAAGCATTTCACACATTTCAATGCCTTCAACTATAATTTTGTAATACATACATGCATACATACCTTCACTCCCCCCCCCCCCCCCCGACACATACTAATATGTACATGCACATGCAATAAGTATCTGACTATTAAGCAATACTGAGTTTTCCACAAAAGAAATTAGTCACTGGATTCCATTGACTTCCTAATTCACAATAAAATTATTTTAACGAAGAAATTTGTGTTAGTGGTTATAATCACAATCAGAATTATTACTGTTGCACACCACTATAGAAAAATTATTCCGATTAGCGCTTTCAAGCTTCACAGCTCGAAAGCGCTGTAGTATTCAATACTACTATTTCTATAGTAGTGTGCGACAGTAATAATTCTGGTAATAAAATTATTGACATGCATTAAACATGATCTGTAAAAAACTAATCAACTGCTCTTTAATTCAGTGGCATAACTAAGGGGGTTATTGGGGGTTACAAAATTCCCTCTATTGGGTAGGTCACTAATGAGGTCTGAGAGGTAAAACCTTCAGGCAGGTAGTATCAGCTTAACACCAACTGTGATATAACAGCAGTCAATAACTGGCAGATCCCTTATTACCAATATTACCTATCCCTCCATTTACTATCATTAACCCACCACCATAGAAAATCTTATAAGCCTCCCATGGAAGTCTGATCAATAACCACCCCTCCAAGGAAAGTCCTGACTATGCCACTGCTTTAGTCATAACGTAACATAAGACAGTAACATTACCCATCTTTATTTTTTTTAAATTAATAAAAATAATGTATGAATTAGTTCCTCACCTATCATCCAAAATCTCCATCCGATCACCTTTGACAAATGAAACATCAGCTGCTTCTCGTGATTGATAGTTATACACAGCCACAACAATACGGCCTCGAGAACAACTTGGATGAACTGTCACATAGAAAGAGAATATTGTTCACATAATTGTTAACAGTATTGTACAAAAAGTCAATATTACACAAGTAACAACAAAGTTAATCATATAGCACTGTTTAATTTGTTAAGCCCTTAAATCTTTTAAAATTTAAATTTAGTCTAATAAAACAGTGTGTGTAAGTCTATATCTGTACATTGTATTTCACCCCTCTTCATTCTAAAATATATCTCCATTTAATGCAAATTTTATAGAAAGTTTCAAATATATGAGAGTTGTAGTAAACAGGAAAAAATAAAAAGAATAAGGAGATAATGAAGGATATACAAGCAGGAAATAAAGCATACTTCTAGTATCAGAAAGTCATCAAGAGATTAAAATATACCCCATTACAACAGAGAACTGAACTTAAAAACATAAACAGCTGCAATAAAGAACAATGCTCTATATTACTAAACTCTCCAATTACAGACATACATTCTGAGCATTGTACAATTGTCATACATCTAGATATTTAGATATTTTTAATAACCAAGTCTATGATACATTTCCTAGTAGTACAACAGAAAATATATTATTCTGCCTGTGTTTACAATAGGTGATGTTTGTTATTTGTTTTCATTATTAGTGGAATTTCATGATGCAGTAAAAGACAAAAACTTATTATTCTCCTGTATTACGGTTGTGAGAACTTGCATGAAATACATAAAACATATTAGACATTATTGTATGTTTTAAAGTACATAATTGTAGGCTCCTCCTATTATATTTAAACCACATGACATTCAATTCTATTTTGCCAACATCTTAATAGTCATCATCTAATATTTCCTTTAAAAGGTATACGTCAATTTGACATACCAATCATACAAAAAACAGAGGAAGAAGTGTTTGCTGTTGTGTATTAGATTTAACTATAAATGTTGAAATGAAATATCCACAATATGTTCAAGACACAAATTTTGTATGAAGTCATCCTAGGACTCTCAACCTATAAATACTATTTCTTTTGGAAGCTTAGTTCCCTTTAACAAACCCTTTTCTGCAGTAAATACTTCCCTCTCAATAGAAGTGCATGTAACTCCCAATACAAAATCACCTCCACCCTAAAAAATTCTCCCCTACTCTGAAAATACAGACTGTACAAATTCCTTACCATCAAACAGTTTTCTAAAAAAATCTCTATCCATGAGGGGTTTTCACTGGTATAAAAACAGATAGGATTACCTACCTAGCACCTTTACTTGACAGGGAATACTCAAAGTAAACTCCAAGAAGGGTTCTTTACCACAGTCTACTGTGGTGTAGCCCTTAATTGACAGCCTTCTCTAAAATATCCTTTATCTATTGACTTACAAAGTAATTCTCTTCCCGAGACATATTTCCAGAATACTCTTTTATCAACTAGCATCTCCAGATTCGTTTCTTCTGTTCCTAAGATGCATACCTTGCTCAATATTTTGAATGAAATACATTTAGTATTAGACAAAATGAAATTAATAAGTTTTAATTTTTTTAAGCCGTGAGTAGAGTTCTTCGATATATGATTCTCAGTGATTGCCTTTACAATATTATGAATACAATAAATACAAAAATCTTAACTACTGATTGTATATTTTATAACCATAATGTCTAAATGACAAATAATTCAGTGCTAGCTTTGAAGTGATATTTGTTTTCATGGACATCTCTAGGCCTATATCTAGTACTTTTCATATATTATAACTAGTAACAATATGTAGTTTTTTTTAGCAAATATGCCTTAAACGTTATTGAAGGCAGTAACAAATTTGTACAGAATCTTGACAGATATTAATTTTGTCAGATTTATTAAAGATACTGAGTTCGGTTTTTTGAATAAAATTCCTTATATCTAATGCCCCATATACTTTCACTTTTTCAAAATTTTGACATCCATTTTTGGCTGTAGTGTCAGTAAACTTAAAGATCTTCAAAGTAAACACTACATTCAGTTTTGGATTTAAATTATCTTTAGTCTGATACCTGGTACGGGCTTTTTACAATTATTTCAAAATTTTGATCCATTTTTTTTAACCCTGATATTCTAACAGGGTTATGAAATTACAAAATTTCCAAAACTAAACACAACATATAGATTTTGGTTAACATTCTCTTTAACTTTATACCTCCCATGGATCTATACAATTTTTACAAACTTTTGATTTACTTTTTGGACCCTAGTGTCCCAAAATTTGTAATTTCCAAAACTGAACACTATATTTTCATACCATTTTTAATGATTTCTTCATAAACATTTCTGCCATCTCATCTCTGTATTTTTGAAGTAAATCTAAAGAAACAATAGGGATATGCTAGTTAAAAGTATGGACACACACTGAGTTTTACAAAAATTAGTTGGTGCTTTCAAAAGTTCTTGTGATTGATGAGTATCTAAACTTAGAAAATATTATAAAAAGTGAATTAGCCATACTACTTTCTAAGATAAAATGAATGTCACTTTTCAGAAAAAGATAATATATGAAATATAAAACTTTACTAAATGCATCTACAGAAACTGCAATATTCTGTTTGACTTCATACTTGGGACATGTACATTTTGAGAAATCTTAATGACTTAGGATCAAAATGCATGAAATAATTTTATTTTCTTATTAATCTGAATATAGTAAGATTATGACTTACTTTGCTCTTCTATTGAATGGAGGAAATGTAAAATATTTAATACCTAAGCAAATTTAATATCTGAGTACTTACTAAGCAAATCTCAATCACATGATGAATAATCAGTAATTAATGAAATGAGTTGTCAGGAGGCAAGCTATAAAAATTTTAATACCTAAATTTGCATCCTGTAAACTTCTACTATTCTACCTCCAGCATTACTTGCAGCCTCTATTTAAGAAAATGAAATCTGACATAGTGACAGGGATAAAATATTGTTCATTATTTGTTTCACACTGTAGTAAAGATGAAAGTGTGCACACACACACAAACAAAACTTAACAACTTATGCTACATTACAAACATTTCTGACAAAAAATTTTGGCAATGCTACCTAGCTCTTGCTAACTATAATTTCTTACATTAACTTACATAATAGACAATCAAGAAAATTAAAGAATTTAAGAGAATTTCATATCTCTTGTATGTTAATTTTATAAATATATACATTACAAGTATCACAACTGCACAATACAAGCTGTACTATTATTTGAATTTATGTATACTGTAACGAAGTATTTGTGACGTCCGTCTTTGTTTAAGCCTCACGTTGTATGCGTCAATCTGTAACGAAGATTTCTGGTCGTCTCTGTATAATGTGCATCAGTTTTGTAAACTTTAATTTTTAAACAATCTTTACCTTCCCTCCATATTAACACTTTCTATTTACTCCTTCCTGGGATTCTCCCTTTTAAATATGATTGATTACATATTTTTATACTTATTGATAATATTTTTTGTTTTAATTACCATTGTGATTATCACTTTCCAGTGTTCAATACATCTTACTTTATAGTTTATACTTAATACTATTTTTCACAACATACTTATTCACTATTATTTTTCACTGTTAAACCTTTAGTGTTCTTTATAGATTTATTAAGTGTTTATTTTCTTTATCCTTCACTATTTTTCATACTATTAACATTCTTTATTATACATTATTCTTATTTATACCTCACCTTCACTTTTAAATTATTTATAGTTTATTATAATTTAATTAGTGTACTTTCTTTATCACTACACTTTGGGGTTTTTACACTTTCATTTTGCACTTCACAAATGTTTTTGTTTTTTAGGTGTTTCTGAATGGGTAATCCCTCTAATTACTATCTCAATACCGTACTATCTCTTTCATTACAATATTTCCTTAATACTATTAACAATTTTATGTCCTTACATTTCTATTCTTACATCTAACTCTAAACTGTGGGTTAGTTTGCTTTTTTATATTTATCTTTAACATAGTTTAATAGGGTTTCTTCCCTAGATTATTATTGTCCATTAATGGATAATGACATTTACTTTTTCCTTTCTTATAGGTTAATTATTGGTCTTGGTTCCAATATTACTTTTGAGTGCATTATTTCTCCTGCTCATATGCTTTATTACTTGTTTGTGTATCATTATTGGTTTTCATTTTTATCTATTTCCCTCCTTCTTCATTTTCATTGTATTTGGTTAATACCTTGGTTTTTTCCACCTTCTCCTTTGGGTTCATTTTAACGTGTTACACTGAGTCATTTAATTCCATGAACTTGTTTCATTTTTGTTTAGTTTCGATTTTTTCCCTTCTTCTTTTGTTTCCTTTTGTTGGGTCAATCACTTGGGTTAGGTCATGTCGTCGTTTGTCGAGTCATAGTTTTTATATTTTATTTAAATTAAGCATTTTATTTAATATGAAGTATTATTTTATATTCAAAATTATCTTTTTCATCCCTGGTATTGGGTTGGCTTATTTGTGTTGTAACAATATACATTATTGTGTACTTACAAGGGGTGGTTGGTGTTCGGATAATATCAACTCCTTGCCGCTTAACTTGCATACCAACTGGTCTATTTGGATCTGGTGTGTACCTGGGATCTCCAGTGCCAGTATTACTATGTGATATATCCAAGCCTTCATGCATCTTGTAGCCATGGTGGTATACTAATAATAAACAACATGCAGGTTTACATAATTTGATGATACATTTTCATATGAAGGGTTTAGGATTAAAAAAGCATATCTACAAAATCAAATTTTGTAAAATATAAAAAATCTGATACTCCTATGATAATTTTCTGCCATAATCATGCAACAAATTTTCTGTCACAATCTTATAGTTTTCAAATTCATTAAATTTTATTCTCCATCAAGGTAAACTATGTAAAACAAGTGGGTCCAAAACAACTTTAAAATCATAATTACTTCTTTTTTGTACATACACTTCAGTGATTTTAACATCTGACATGTTCTTGGTAACCAATTTGCTAAATAATATGAGATAGATAATTATGCCCAAGTATTTATTTTATTAGAGATCTATATTATTCCAAAGAATCATCAAAAGTGGCTGTTGAATCATTAAATGATTAGCACTGGACAAAAAGTTACATTATCTTCAAGAATATCAGGTAGGCTTAAGTGACTACTTGACATGTCCTCATGGTTCATTAAGACTTAGTGACGACATCAACTCATTCAATATTAGTGATTCAACAATGTTGGTAATGTCCAATATTATCTATGACAATGTTGAAAAACTGTAACAGTTGTGGCTGTTAATTTTTAATAAAAATAACATCACCTATTAATATCAATTACAATTGGCTTCTGAAGAGTTACTTTATGAGATACACAGGGTTACACAAAAACTGTCAAACACAATCATGAAGAGTAAAAGAAATTTGTGCAAAATCAAAAGAAAACCACTACTAATATACTCAATGCCACAGTTTGGAACATACATAATAAAAGGTATAAATAACAAATTAAAAACAAAATCACAAATTATACTTTAATATTAAACTACATGAAAACCGCAATATAATGGCAAAAATAATGAAATTAATGATTCAATGGCCAAAAAACAATATACGTACAGGTTGTATTACCAGGTAACAATTACTTATTATTGAAATTAAATGTATATGATAATTTTAGGTTTGAAACTATATGTATACAATTATATTGTCTCAATTGTTTAAAATCATTTCTTCTTTATTTTTGATAAGAATATATACATATATTATTGTTATATTTTATTATAACATTTACAAATTTTTCATAAAGAAACATAAAATTTTATACATGCTGATGATCTATTCCAATACAGATAGACACATGCATATAGGTGAAGAAAGTGTGACTACTTTGGTTAGAGGGTATATATTTATAGTAAAACATGAAACAATCAGTATCTTACATGATTCATAAAATATTTGTATGCGTTCATAAAGTACAAGGGCTGTTCTAAAATTGAGCCGGTATTCACAAACCGGTTGTCAGAGAAACACATTACATGCACAATAGTGTCCGCACACATAAATCCGCAGTCCATTCTATTTACTTCTGTTCTAGTACTGACCAATGAAACATGGAGCCTGTTAATGGCTCTTGTGCTAGCTGTATGGAGTGTGTGGGGGGGGGGGTATTCATAGAAACATCCCGTCATCTGTTGGGGGTATGTTCAGGACTGCGCTCCAAACTGGTACACAGAGTTAGACAAGGATCTCAGACAATGGAAAGGTGGAAGGAAAACCATCCAGTGCTGCTGGGGTCATGCCCCAAACAACTCACTCTGGACAACAGTTGTCCAAGTCAATCGCCATTGGATGAAAGTTTGTACGGTGATGTCAATATGATTATCAGCTGGTCAACCCCATTTGTTGGGGAAATGTGGGTACAGATCAGTGGTCGGGTTCCACATCCACATACCTGAAAGGCTCACAGTGCAAGGAAGTTGACTAACAGGAAGAGCACACAATGGTGCACATACTCTATCAGTGACTGAATTGAGACTGGTAAATCTGCCAGAGTAAATCCAAGCAGGGTTGTAACTGTGTCAACTAGATGATGCTCTGCGTGGCTACCCAGTCCTCTGACAACAAACTCATTAATGGCGTCAACTACTAACCACAAATCTTGGTGGCAGCATTCTTCAATGAGCGGCAGCAAAATTTGGTGTAATAATATAAAAGTGCCAGTATACAGGTGTTGATTATCTGTATTATATACCAATGTGTATGTAATATATTGCGACAGTACAAATAAGTGATGTACTGAGCATTGAATATAAAAATTTAAATATACCTAATAAACTGTAAATAATTAATAATGTATTAGAAATAAGCATGTCAGGGATTGCAAGCTTGGCTCAGACAAAAATATGAACAGGTGTTTCGACCTGAATCGACGTGCACACACACACAAATGTAACTGAAAATGTGTACACCAGTATTTTGCAAGTGTGTGTGACGCAGGTCTATGGAGGCAAATTTACCAACCCCCAAGATGAATAATTGCATAATTACTGTTTTTCCGTAATTATTCATAAACTATAAAAAAGGAGTAAAATCCAAAAACACAATAAAATGTAATAAAATTAACTAAATACTGTGTACAAAAACCACGTGAAAGGGACACACCGTACGAGTGTAGTGGTGAAATAACTGTGTACAGAGCGAAAGGGTTAAGTTGCAATGTCCAAAAATACAGTGAACATGTGTAGTGAAAATAGTTGTAAGATGAGTATAAGAGTATACTTACAGGACTCTGCAATTCGCAGAAATATAAGAAATAGCGAAATTGACAAGGAGTGGGGGGACTGAACCCAGAGACAATTTCAGACATGTCGATTTCGTACAACTGCAGGTGTTGACCAAGACGTGGGTATAAATAGGACACACACGCTACAGTTGTTCTCTTTTTTCGATCACCCACAGTGCAGCGTGAGCTTCTGCCCGTCCGCACAAAGTATTTAAATTTTTTGTAAATAGTTTCATCCTTCCAGTTACATACAGTTATGTAACTGGATTGTAAAAACAAGCAATTTTAATTAGTAACAGAATTATACGAGAAGAAGTTCCAGAGAGAGAGAGAGAGAGAGAGAGAGAGAGAGCTGACGACTTAGTTCCAGAGAGCGAGACGACGCTGGACTCTAGAGGAGCCTGCGCTGGACAAGAGGAACACTACTGAAGTCTGGAAACGACGCTGGACAAGAGGAGCGACGCTGGACAAGAGGAATCGATGCTGAGTTTGAGACGAGGACGATTACAGATGGATCCAATGATTGAGTATGATTGACAATAATAAGGTGATAAACAACTTAATCGAAACTTAAATATCTCTTAATCGAAAATTAGCTCAAAGACAATTAAAGACATTCTTGTTCTATTTAAAAGTAAGAGCCAATGTATTATAAATATAGAGAGTTAGAATCATAAATGTTATTGAAGTAAGATTAACGTAAATAAGAGCTCAAATTAATATTGAAATGAAAATAATGCAAAGCATTTAAATAAAAATTAGCGTTTTTATAAATCAGTACTGATAAAAGAAAGATAAATTCAGTAACTATTCATATTTTTCAGTTTACAGTACAATATCTAAAAAGATATTTAAACATTGATATTTCAAAGCACATTAATTGACTGAGTAGTCAGGAAATGATATTTTTTAATAAAATAATTAGTAGAATAGAATATTTAGTCAGTAAGGATGTATATAGCGTAAGCCTTATGGCATAGTAACAAAGTAATAACGAATGTTTTAAGTCGAATCAAGTGCCATGCGCACAATTTTATTAGTACCAAATAAATTTGAAATACCGTTACAAGTAACATCGAGTTCTTATTACAGATACACCTGAAACCCAAATTAAATTGTATTTATGCAAGTTGTATTGTTATATAAATTGTTGCTCCAAGATCATAGGGCTATTCAAACACAAATAGATATGTATTTGCAACCTGTATACACGCAACTATATATGTACTGTTATATAAATTGGCTCCCAAAGAACTTGGGGCTATACAAATTAAATTACATGTAAATTTATACACATACAACATAAATTATACAACTTATGTACAGTTGAATGTTGCATAAAAATGTCGTTTCCAACGTGGGGCATCACAAATTTAAATTATATTATTTATGCAATGTTCATACTGTTGCATAAAATGTCGCCCTGGACGTGGGGCACGACATGCCTACATTTATGTACAAATTTGTATATTAAATATTGTTGCATAAATTGTCGCCCATGAACGTATGTCCGCCCATGGGTGGATCCCCACCATTTAACTATTAAAATTTTTTTTGTAGCTAAATGGTTGCTCTAAAAATAAGAGTGTGTTAAAAAAAAAAAGTAATAATAATTATTAATATTAAACATTAATGGAATGTTATGTTAATTGTTGTGTAATAACACAGCTGGTGCCCACAAATAATATTGTTTGTCTATGTAACAGGTGTAACTGTAATGAGTATTAATAATAACTATTAATAAAAATAAAGAAATAAATAAATAAGTAGGGAACGGTTATCAATAATAATTGTTAAAGAATAACTATGAAATAAATATTTTAATAATTATTCAACATGGCAGAACCAGGAGGGTTGAATTTAGAAGCATTTAAAAATTCGATACTGGCCATGATGGACGAATTAGTCATAAAACAAGCCGAAAAATTTAAAGAAGAGTTGAAAGAGGAGAATGTCAAACAAATAAGAAAAATAGATGAAATAAATACAAAACAAACAGAAAGTTTAGAAAATAAAGCAACAGTCCGAAAATTTTAAACAGGAACTATAAAAATACGGAGAGGTAGAAGAGTTAAAAATTGGTAATCTTCAAATAAAACAAAGTATAATTGACGGCAATGCACAGTTAACCGAAAAAATTGTTGATACAAATTTATGCATTGACACGATCACAGAAAATATCTGTGAAATAATTAATAAACAAACGGAGATAATATGTGAAGAATTCATACTAGTTGAAAATACGTGTGTAATTACTAATGATAAATATAAAAAAGTAATTAACATTAAGGAAGAGAAGCAAATAAAGGTTAATAAAACGTACCTTATTAATAGCGATATCCCAATTGTGAGACACACACACACACTAGTAAGTCACATAAAATGACACATGTGAAACACGTAAGACACCACACTTACGGAGATAAATATCACTGTAGGCCTAACAAGAAACGTAGTAAATTATCTAGACGAAACACTACACAAAATTATGGTAAATATGTCGGTAGGTATACACACGAGAAATATAAAGTGAACGATAAGTATAACTATAATTATAGTAATTACGATGAATATTATCATAAACGACGCATAAAAGAATATTCCAATATGTATGTAAAACGCATACGAACTAGTAAGAAATGTGTTCGTCAAGAGCAGCAACGCGGACAGAACGAGAGAAAGAGAGGAGATTTTGTGTGGCCGTCAGACAAAACGAAAATGTTGCACTATAAACAGGTGAATTATGCAGTCACAGCGGGACAATGGAATGTTAACGTCGCAGTAATACAATGGAAATTTGTTGCGAGGGTTAGCACAATGAATTTCCTGTGTACAACAAACAATTGTTATAATAAGAGGGGTATCAGATCTAACGACACTGCAACTCAGAACTCAATACCCGAAAATAAATAATTATTTTTAAATGAGAAAAATAATATTACTATTAATTATTAATAATAAGATAAGAGAATATAATTAAGAAATGTTATTTATTAAGGATATGATAGCAAATAAAAAGAAATATTAGTGAAAAGAAATAAGGAATTAAATAATAAGGAGTGTTATGCTAAATAAAAGGAATATTATTTTAAAGGGTTAATTAAGAAATGTATTATTAATGGTAAGGAATGATAGTGTAGAGAAATATTTAAGAAAGTAATGGTAAAAGATGTTAGTGTTGTTATTGATAAAAAGAAGGGATTAGAGATGAGCAATCAATGCTATAATTGTCAGAACGGCTGATCAAGCGAACACTTAACACATTCAGGTCGATGCCAGAGTCCAGCTCGAGCGGGCAGTTTATTGGCATCAGACGACGCTCGGCTGTCACTCGAGCGTACGTTTACAAGGTTATAACTGCTTTCCCTCCAGCTGTATTCGATTGCCGTTTTCACCGTTTGAAAGATCGATTCTTGTTTTAGTTCCAAAAAAATTCACTATGTGCAGCACCAAAGTGAATGTTTGCGGCAACAAAATTTGTGAAGCCTTGTCATAACCTTCGTGGTTGATGTTATACGTGAAAATGGCTGCTCGTCGCGTGCCGGAATATCTAACAGAATCACAAATTATTGAGTATTTTGTGAACGATAGTGGTTCAGAAGTGAGTGACAATGAAGACAATGTTATGAACCAGAAGACAGTGTTTCAGGTAATTAGTGTTTTTTCTTTTGTGAAAATACGGTTGAAACTTTCGTAACAAAACATAACCTTTTGTTTTGTTTACGTTTGTAAAATACGTTGAATTCCATTCATTATTTTATTTTAACAGCTACATTTTCTTTTAAATATATTAAAATAAATATATTATTACAGAAAATGGTAATGACAGCAATTATAATGATGCTGAGGCTGTTGAAAATCCCCCTAATCAGAACACTCAGGATGTTGACGTCTCAGGTTAGCAGTCACTTTCGTATGCTTTATATAATCAAACAGTTAGAAATATTACTTTTTCTTAATAGATTCCTAGTACTAGCTTGGTGATTTCTTTGTTGTTTAGAGCCTGGTCCGTCAACAGCTCCAGTTAGAAACCGTAGACGTAGAGACACATTATGTTGTAATGATGGTTGGTCAAGTGATGACAATCAACCTACTCTTCCAGTTTTTGACGAACAAACTCCTGTAAAAGTTCCGATAAATTCAGAGAGTAGCGAGTTAGACTGTTTTCTAACATTTTTCAGTACAGACAGCATAAAGAAAATCAAAAGTGAGACTAACCGTTACGCTGGTTCATGTATTGAAAGAATGAAACGGCAAAACAACATTAGGCCAAATTCATTGTGGGGTAAATGGAGTGCTGTCACGGTTACTGAAATATACCACTTCTTTGCTATAGTTCTACATATGTGTGTAGTACAAAAACCAGCCATAAAGGACTACTGGTCTACTGACATAGTTTTGCAGTCAGTTTTTGCAGTCTCTCCTTTCTAGGGATAGATTCAAATCCATTTTGTCCATGCTACATCTGAATGACAATAGTTCTTATGTACCAATAATCACATCAATCATGACCCTTTACATAAAATTAGACCTTTTTTTGACAGTTTTATAGCAGCATGTAGTAACTCGTTTTACCCTGGCCAGAATCTTACTATTGATGAAGGTATTTGTCCTTTTCGTGGTCGAATTCACTTTAAAGTGTACATACCAAGTAAACCATAAAAGTATGGAATAAAGCTGTATATAGTTTCTGATGCTAGTACTGGGTATCTTCTTAACTGTGAAGTTTATTCAGGCAGTGCTGGAAATAAGAAAAATGCAATACAGGATCTTGTAGAAAGGCTTTGTAATAAATACCTTGGTAAAAGACATACAATTTATATGGACAGATTCTATACCAGCCCCCTAGTTTTTGACTATCTGTGGCACAATAAAACATTAGCTGTTGGGACTGTAATGCAAAGAAGAAAAGGTTTACCTGAAGTGTTTAAAACAAGTAACTTGAAGAAAGGTGAAGCTGTGTTTCAGCGCAAAAACCATCTACTTGCAATGAAGTGGCGTGATACACGAGATGTGTTTATGTTATCAAGTAAACATAAATCAACTTCTTCTTTTGTCACTGTGAAAAGTAAAGGTGGAAACATACAAAAATCAAAGCCTGATGTAGTAATAGATTACAATATCTACAAAACAGGGGTTGATCATGGAGATCAGCTGGTTGCTTATTATCCCTTTCACAGAAAGACAATGAAGTGGTGGAAAAAATTATTTTTTCATTTATTTTCAAGAGCCATAGTAAATAGTTTTATATTGTACAAACAAACACATCCTGACAAAAACTGCCAACTCTGTTCATTTATTATAGCATTGGCAAATAAAGGGGGTATGGAAGCAAACAATGAAGTGTACATACTACTGCAAAGATTGTGGTGTATTTCGCTTATTTCATACAAAAGCCAAGTATGATGTGTAATTAGATTTAGTAAACAGTTTTTAATTGTAAATTTTTATTTTGTAACTTTATTAGATTATTTTGTTTTATAAGAAAGTGACTGTACTGTAATGAAAACAACTGTAAATGGTTATAGTAATATATCTGTAAAGTAACTTAGTATGTGAAAAGTAAATATTTGTGACAATGCATTTTATTATGCTAACATAACAAAAAATGTGTTCGAGTTTCAGAAATAGTATTTAAGCTTTCTCTACTCTTTTGTCAATCATAATAATTAAAAAAAATATTAAAACAACGTTAAAACATATTACATAATCCACTTCAAGAGGATGGCTGCAGCGTAGAAATTTTGTTTAACTCAGAAACAGTAAGTATAAATTATTTAATAAAAAATTTTTTTAACATATCTTAAATTAACACATATTTTTTGATCGAGAAAAGAAGGTACTTTAAGAAAACATTTGATTCTTTGTTAAATATGTAAAGGCGGATTCACACAAAAAATATGAAATATACAAAACAACCCCAGTCCAGAGCGGGATAAATATGTACAAAACGCCAGACCTGAAAGTGTTAATGGAGATACAAGGACACAGAAGAAAGCGAGAGTGAAAAGTCAAAAGGGTAGAGACTACTTAGGATTAAGGACTTCGAGAAAAATATCATTGTTTTCCAAGACAGTTCCTCTGTAACCAATCATGCGACACACTGCAAAGCTAAAAGAGTATTCTGTTACGGAAGTGTATTTCAGGAAAGTAGTAGCGATCAGAAAGGTAATGTTAAAGAAATGTAATAAAAGGTAATAAGAGTTGAGGTATTGTATAATTAATGTACTGTATAAGTAATATAAGAAAAGTTAAGAAAGATAAAGTAATGTCATGTTAAGAAAAGAGTTAAGGAAGATTAGAAGCGAAGGTACGAATGTATGAGTAAGATAATGTAAAATTAAGGACCGAATTTACACACATACGTAGAAATGCAGAGCATACAGAAAGAGACAAGGGAGAGCTAATTGCAGTGGATTTTCTGGGACCACTACCACGATCAAGTCGAGGTGTGAAGCACATATTGGTATGTATCGATGTGTTTTCCAGGGCAGTCCGACTGTACCCAATTATGCGACCCACAACCAAAGTTGTTCTAAAGATACTACTGCTGAAATATATTCAGACATATGGAAAAATGAAGAAGGTACTCAGTGATCAAGGTGTACAATTCCAGAGTGAAAAATGGGAGAGGACGTTAAGGGAAAATGGAATACAACCTGTACTCACATCCATAAGACATCCTCAAGGAAACCTTGCTGAGAGAGTCAACAAAGAATTAGGTAAATATTTATGAATATACTGCCATGATCAACACAATAGATGGGCAGAATATTTACCATATCTTGAAAAAGACATCAGCGAAAATTATAGTGAAGCAACAGGATATACTCCAATGGAATTGGAAGAAGATAAGAAGCCAAACAGATTTTGGACCAAGTATATACACAAACCTAATAACCAGAATGTACCTGTACCAATGAGTGTAAAAATTGAATACGCAAAGCAACGAATAATAGAAAGAGGTAACAAGAGAGTAGAGAGATTTAATCTAACTCACAAACTACAACAATTTAATGTAGGAGAGAATATACTACTCAAAGCAAATCCTGTTGGAAAAAGAAGCGAGAATACGGCAAAGAAATTCTTCAGACTGTATAATGGACCGTATACGTTAAGACAGCGAGTAGGACAACACACTTTCATCGTATATGATGAGACACAGAAGAAAGAAATTGGTAAATTCCAACAACGTCATTTAGGAAGTTCTACACATAAAAATAACGAGGTCAATGAAACCAGTCAGATCAGCTGTTGTTGAATCCACCCTACAAGGTCACGAGCAGTAAGCGTGTGAAGAGGGGAGGTGAGACGTATATGTACACTAGGGTGTATCGAAAAAACATTTTTTTTGAAATCCGGTTACGGCTAGTGCGGATTTTTGGCCAAATGGCATTAATAAAACGTATAAAAAATCCCAGCTCGATCAGACAACTCCTTCTGCTGCCGAGTAGAGGTCAAATATTAGAAAAATCACCAAAAAATCATTTTTTTATTGATATCTTCAAAAAATCATTTTTGATATTTTTTATATTTTTTGGTGGTTTAAGTCATTGAAATAGCAAGGGAAAAGACTAATAAATACATAAAACATTTTTATTAGGTCTCTTTCTGTGCACCACAAGCCTAAAAACCTAGTGAATATTTCGTAAAAAAGCACTGATTTTCCGGCGTGACGTACAATTAAATATTAATATAAAAATATTGAAGCCTCTTGAATAACGAACGAAACCCTTTAATGCTAAGTTGTATGAGCAGTAATAATATAAATAATTTGCTCGCAATCTCTTCTGCATCTGCTTATCGCACTAAGTCGCCTCCCGCCCACCCCTCCCCAAGTGCCGCGTCACTTCGACTTGCCCAGCGGACAGGTTCAATCGTGTCAGTCGCCTGTCAACCAGCTGCGTCGAACGCGCTTGTTGCTGCTCGAGTTTTTTCTTAGTGCTGCAGTGATTTTCAACTGAAAATAATTGTGTTTTCGTGTGAAGTGCTGTGTGTAGAAGTGAGGACAGTGTTGTAGTTGTGTTAAGTGACTTTTATTCGTAAGAGGGTGACAGTTACGCTGAAGTTATGGCTTCGACAAGTTTGTTACGGTCTGACGTTAGCAATAACATAATTGGGACACCTAAGGAATTCGGCCTAACACAGCTACCGACCGTTGAAGATGTGTTGAGACAATACGTATGGGAACGAGAAGAAAAAATGAGAATTTTGGGATCCCGGAAGGAGCCTGCAACAAAGGATTTATCTTCTATCGTCGCCAGTAAGGTTGTAGAAATTTGGGATTACGCCTCAATCAGCGGCGAAGCAATTCTCAGAGTCAGACGGATTGTTGCAATGATATTGAAGTACCATGATAGTGTTCGTGACTTGCAAAAATCAGCGAAAACCGGTTTCCAAATTTGTGCACAACGAATTGCTAATTTTCAAGAGTCTGCCAAAAAGACTTTATTTGATATAGCATTTTGTAAGTGTTCAGATCCTGTTGCCTGCAATTGCGAAAACAAAGAAAAGTGCCAGTACTAGAGGTGCCTTTTCTTCTAGATCAAAGAACAACAAGAACAATGTTTATAGGAAACTTGGATCGTCAGGAAACCAAACGACGCATCAAGAGGTTAGGACGAGACCTTCAGCGGGAGAGTTCAAGAGCTAAGAAGACGGATCAAGAACAATCGGCTCAAAGCTTTGATCCAGAAGAAGTGGAATACGTCAAAAAAGCGGAGGAAGACAAGGCCTCAAGTTCAGACGAGGAGTACCAGCCACCAAAACATTTGAAAACATAGCCGGAACCTGTTCAGCAGATGAGATTGCAACTACCCACCTTTTGTACTGCAGTATACAGGACTAAGACATCAACTAGACACGTGGCCCTTCTAGCCTCTTCCCTCCTAGAAGACGTCGGGATGGTCACCTCAGAAAATACAGAAAAAGTGATCGATGCCAGCAAAATTCAGAGACAAAAAAAATGTTTTGGCGACAACCATTTTAGCTGACACTGATGCAGCTCTCAAAGAAAAAAAATTAAGAGCTTTGTATTTTGACGGAAGACAGGACCGCACTTTAACCTTAGAAAAGAAGAAAAAAAGTGTTAGTCGTGTTGTGAAAAAAGAGGAGCATGTAGTGATAGTTGAAGAGCCTGGATCAGAGTATCTTGGGCACGTCACTCCAGAGTCTGGATTGGGAGACTGCATTCAAAAAGCAATGCTCAATTATTGCCACGAAAAGGACATTGATCTCACAAATCTCAGTGTTATTGGCGGTGATGGTACCCCAATAATCTCTGGCCTCAAGAATGGTGCTATGTCCCTTTGTGAAAATTCTTTGAACAGGGCTCTCCAAAGAGTTATATGCATGTTCCACACCAACGAACTTCCACTTCGACACTTATTCCAGTCCCTCGATGGAAAGAGTACAGGACCAAATACCTACGCGGGTCCAATTGGAACATTGCTCCAAAATTGTGAAACTCTCGCCATCAAACGTTTTGACCCCATTCCAGTACCTTGGATCTCTGATTTGCAGCTGGAAGAAAGCAGCAGTCTAAGCAGTGATCAACAGTATCTTCTCGATATTTGCAAGGCGATATCTTCAGGAGATTGTCCTCAAGGTTTAGCAGACAGAAGTCCGGGAAAACTACATCAAGCAAGGTGGTTGACCCTTGCAAATAGAACATTGTGTCTTTATGTATCAACCAGTAAGCCATCCGACAATCTTGTGCGCCTAGTTGTCTACATCATGAAAGTCTACGCATTCATTTGGTTTTCAATTAAGATCGAACCATTTATCGTGGACGGACCACGCCATCTATGGAAATTGATGTCGTCTTCTCGCTGTCTGGACGAAGTTTCTAAAAAGATTATTGACCCCGTCATCAAGAGAAATGCCTGGCTTAGCCATCCCGAGAATCTGCTCTTGTCAATGATTTCGGATCCTGATGCTGACAAAAGGCAATTAGGTTGGAGAAGAATACTCAAAGCTAGAACAACATTACGTCGAACCAATGCTGTTCGAGAATTTTCTGTTCCTCTGGAAATTCGACTTGACGCCCCATCATATGTAGAAGTCATTGATTGGTCAAACTGTAAATTAACAGAACCACCACTGACAAAGCATATCAGCACTGAAGTTCTGTGTGAGAATATTAGAAGTTCTGCCTTTGCAAATGAGGACCTAAAAGACTTTCCTTGTCACACACAAAGTGTTGAACGAATGGTCAAACTCGTCACTGAGGCTGCATCGGCTGTTTGCGGACCTGAAGAACGGCACAAATTCGTCTTTGCTACTCTGAAGTCACGGAAGCAAATGCCGAAATTTGACACCAAGTCTTCCTACAAGACAAGTACCTAAACAAAAAACCCCCGCGGGCGGGCGGGACTCGACCTGCAGCCACCTCCACGTGGTGAGTCCTGGATTATTTCCAAAACTTGTTCTCAGCAAGTGGAAATAAACGAGGAGCTGGAGAATCCCTTTTAGTCGCATACTAAAACTTTTTGTTTTAATAAAAGCGATAAAGTAATTATAACGCTCATATTTTGTAACATTTGTCAGGCAGGAAAATCATTGCTTTTTTACGAAATATTCACTAGGTTTTTAGGCTTGTGGTGCACAGAAAGAGCCCTAATAAAAATGTTTTATGTATTTATTAGTCTTTTCCCTTGCTATTTCAATGACTTAAACCATAAAAAAATATAAAAAATATCAAAAATGATTTTTTGAAGATATCAATAAAAAAGTGATTTTTTGGTGATTTTCTAATATTTGACCTCTACTCGGCAGCAGAAGGAGTTGTCTGATCGAGCTGGGATTTTTTATACGTTTTATTAATGCCATTTGGCCAAAAATCCGCACTAGCCGTAACCGGATTTCGAAAAAAATTTTCTTTCGATACACCCTAATGTACACTCCGATTAAGGGTGAAACGACGAGTACTATTCTTTATTATTTGTTATATTTTTTTTCACACCATTGTAATAAAAAAAATTTTAATAAATAAATTTATTAAATG
Source organism: Magicicada septendecula (assembly GCA_034769895.1). Taxonomy (NCBI): domain Eukaryota; kingdom Metazoa; phylum Arthropoda; class Insecta; order Hemiptera; family Cicadidae; genus Magicicada; species Magicicada septendecula. The sequence goes on along the minus strand of CM068368.1, from coordinate 410,180,534 downwards.
TTTTTATTACCAAGCAGAAGGATAATGCGACAGTACAAATAAGTGCTGTACTGAGCATTGAATATAAAAATTTAAATATACCTAATAAACTGTAAATAATTAATAATGTATTAGAAATAAGCATGTCAGGGATTGCAAGCTTGGCTCAGACAAAAATATGAACAGGTGTTTCGACCTGAATTGACGTGCACACACACACACAAATGTAACTGAAAGTGTGTACACCAGTATTTTGCAAGTGTGTGTGACGCAGGTCTATGCAGGCGACTTTACCACCCCAAGATGAATAATTGCATAATTACTGTTTTTCCGTAATTATTCATAAACGATAAATAAGGAATAAAATCCAAAAACACAATAAAATGTAATAAAATTAACTAAATACTGTGTACAAAAACCACATGAAAGGGACACACCGTATGAGTGTAGTGGTGAAATAACTGTACAGAGCAAAAGGGTTAAGTTGCAATGTCCAAAAATACAGTGAACATGTGTAGTGATAATAGTTGTAAGATGAGTATAAGCGTATACTTACAGGACTCAACAAATTCGCAGAAATATAAGAAATAGCGAAATTGACAAGGAGTGGGGGGACTGAACCCAGAGACAATTTCAGACATGTCAATTTCGTACAACTGCAGGTGTTGACCAAGACGTGGGTATAAATAGGACACACACGCTACAGTTGTTCTCTTTTTTCGATCACCCACAGTGCAGCGGGAGCTTCTGCCCGTCTGCACATAGTATTTAAATTTTTTGTAAATAGTTTCATCCTTCCAGTTACATACAGTTATGTAACTGGATTGTAAAAACAAGCAATTTTAATTAGTAACAGAATTACACGAGAAGAAAATCCATATAAGAAGATCAACTGACGTCCGAAACAGCACGAGAAGAAGTTCCAGAGAGAGCTGACAACTTAGTTCCAGAGGAGCCTGCGCTGGACAAGAGGAACACTACTGAAGTCTGGAAACGACGCTGGACAAGAGGAATCGATGCTGAGTTCGAGACGAGGACGATTACAGATGGATCCAATGACTGAGTATGACTGACAATAATAAGGTGATAAACAACTTATTTATCTCTTAATCGAACAATTAACTCAAAGACAATTAAAGACATTCTTGTTCTATTTAAAAGTAAGAGCCAATGTATTATAAATATATAGAGTTAAAATCATAAATGTTATTGAAGTAAGATTAACGTAAATAAGAGCTCAAATTAATATTGAAATGAAAATAATGCAAAGCATTTAAATAAAAATTAGCGTTTTCATAAATCAGTACTGATAAAAGAAAGATAAATTCAGTAACTACTCATATTTTTGAGTTTACAGTACAATATCTAAAAAGATATTTAAACATTGATATTTCGAAGCACACTAATTGACTGAGTAGTCAGGAAATGATATTTTTTAATAAAATAATTAGTAGAATAGAATATTTAGTCAGTAAGGATGTATATAGCGTAAGCCTTACGGCATAGTAACAAAGTAATAATGAATGTTTTAAGTCGAATCAAGTGCCATGCGCACAATTTTATTAGTACCAAATAAATTTGAAATACCGTTACAAGTTACATCGAGTTCTTATTACAGATACACCTGAAACCCAAATTAAATTGTATTTATGCAAGTTGTATTGTTATATAAATTGTCGCTCCAAGATCGTGGGGCTATTCAAACACACGTATTTGCAACCTGTATACACGCAACTATATATGTACTGTTATATAAATTGGCTCCCAAAGAACTTGGGGCTATACAAATTAAATTACATGTAAATTTATACACATACAACATAAATTATACAACTTATGTACAGTTGAATGTTGCATAAAAATGTCGCTCCAACGTGGGACATCACAAATTTAAATTATATATTTATGCAATGTTCATATTGTTGCAATATATATATATATATATATATATATATATATATATAATAAAATAGTTTTATCATAATTTAGTTTTCCTTTGCATGCTAAGTGAAGGTTAACTTTTGTATACATAGCATCTATATATGCACACTTAATTTTTGTTGCATATGTAGCATCTGTGCATGCACATCTATCATGGTGTGATGTTCAACAAAACCACTAAAATAAAACCTTGGAATATTACTGTTTTTATTTACAGTCACCAACAATGTTTACTTCATAATGCTACAAACATAAAAATAAAAATATGCAAACTTATTGGGTGTTGGTATTCATTTTTCTCAGTCATGGTAAAAATGTGTGTACTTCAACGCATGGCTTAATGTTATACAACTAATTAACAAAATAAGGTGAAAGCTGACCATAAAATTCACCTTCTTACTCATTTACAGCACAATCACATTGTGCAGTATTTCATTTTATCCAAGGAAATTCCAGAGAAGCTTGATTCATGGGTTTACTTCTTTCAACAAGCAATAAAATAAAACACACTAGATTCCAAAGTTGTAATTAAACTAGAACATATGTTAACCTTTGAACTTACTATATATTATAGTGATTCATTTAATATACAAGGGAAACTTATTAAACTTATTGCATAACACTTATTCTGAGTTTTAAAATAAATTAAAATATGCACAACTAAATTTATGGTTAAAAACAAAATATGTTGTACTAAATACATTTTATTATCCAGATAAATTTAAATATATTTTCTTTTACTTCAGCAATATGACAACTATTAAACTAATTGTTAATGGAATAAATCCGCTTATAGTCCAAGCCACGTATTTTATAATCAACTAAACGCTATGCAACTCGCCGTCTGTGGCTTAAGTAAATGTCTTTATACAACTGACATGTTTCGGGACACTTGTCCCATCCTCAGAATATTTAAAAAAGTCTCTTCATACCACCATACGATGGCACAGTCGTCAATATATTAAAAATATTAAAATCCACATAACACAAAACACAATTACACTACACAAAGTACGCACACAACAATTTTCGGTGTACACCACACGGTAATCGACAGCGCCTGGTTCATATTTGACTCGTGTCGTGACAATATCGCAACGCAGTATCATACAGGACATTAGATTTAAAGTTCAGCTGATCATTTAAAACATGTGGCCTGGTAACAGGATTATTATACGCTCTATATATTTCAAACTCTTCAAGGGCGTTCATGTAACGTCCTTTATTACAAAAGTGAAGGGGTATCAAGTTGGTATGAAAATTAGTATAGTTGTGATTTTCATCAATAAGATGTTTAGCGAATTTAGATTTTACATTTTCTGTGTTGTGAAAATAAGTGGGTGGCTTATGTTCAACAAACCTCTTGAGAAAACCACGGCCCGTTTGGCCCACATAAAAAGCATCACAACTATTACATATTAATTTATAGATCCCTGTTTTCTTTTCAAGGACGGTTGGTTCCCGAGTACGAAGGCTATTTAAAATGTTATTTGTAGTCTTATATGTGACAACAACGTTTGACTTGTTTAAAACAGAAGACAGAATTCTAGGTAGAAAGCTCATGTATGGTATAGAAAAGTATTTATACACACTGTCCCCAGGTGCCCTTAGCGTGTTTGCGTTTTTTTTTTAATTAGCTAAAAATATGTACACTAATAATATAGTTTTAATAATTTTTAATAAAGATTATGTACAGCACATACATTATATTCTATTAACGATGAAATACTGTACTATGCTTAATGATTACCACTGTTAAAATATTTTACTATGTTACAAATCAGTGTGTATTTTGATGAACTGACATTGTGAACAAAAGCATTTAGATAACACTGGGGTCATGAAAATGAGTCACGTCTGGTAGTAACTAACCATTTGTCCTCTTTCTATTAGGCTTAATGACATCAGTTTTATTTTAGACACCGTGCAGTTATCAACGTGTTTGAAGAAATCATACAGTTTTCGTGTGTTCAATTTAAAGTCTAAATAGAAAATTTTTAATTTGCGCTTTAAATTTGTGACTGTACTCTACTAAATTTAATTTACATACTGCATGTTATAAACATGGCCAAAAGAAAGCTCGTGGTCATTTCATTAGAGAAACAATTGGATGCATTGGGCCATTTAGAAAAGGGGAGTTAGTTAAAAAAATTGTGCTCGACTTTGGGGTCGGGCACTGTACAGGACTGGAAAAAAAATAAAGTGAACATAAAATCTTACTGCTCTAGTGTATCAAGTGAAACACCTAATGCTTTATGTCTCCTTTTACACTGAAGAAATCAAATTTGGAAACACCAGATAATGCTCTATGGCTGTGGTTTGATCTGATCAACAATGACACAAAGGTGTGCCTTTGAATGGCCCAGTAATTCAAGAAAAGGCTTTACATTTAAATAGGTTGCTTAATGGGCATGCGAATTTTTCAGCAAGTGACAGGTGGTTGACAAAATGGAAAAAATGATACAGAATACATGTTTTATCGATTTGCGGAGAAAAGTTATCAGCTGATCCATTAGCTGCTACTACTTTTTCCATTTGCTTTATAAAAATCATAACTGATGAAAACATGGTGGCTGATCAGATTTATATTGACGAAATGGGGCTGAATTACAGAATGCTTCCATGACAGACTTCTGCTTGACAAGCAGAACTAAATGCGCCAGGTCATAAATTGTCTAAAGACAGAATTTCTATTGCTGTTTGCTCGAATGCTTCGGGATCACATAAATTACCACTTTTTGTTGTAGAAAAATCTGTAAAACCTATGGCTTTCAAAAACATAAATCCATCATCTCTACCCATTTATTATCATGCTCAGAAATCTCCTTGGATGGATTCCTTTTTATTTCAAGACTGGTTTGATACTGAATTTGTTCCAAAAGTGAAAACATTTCTTAAATCAAAAAAACTTCCAGAAAAGGCCATTCTTGTGTTAGATAATGCTCCCAGTCATCCATCAAGCGATTTCCTCAAACACGAAGAAATTAAAACCATGTTCCTGCCACCTAATGTTACATCGACTATACAACTGATGGATCAAGGTGTTATCGTGACAATAAAAAAACTGTACTTCAATAAAAAAAGTTACTGACTTCAATTTTGAAAAATAAGGATGACGGTAATATTGATATAACACAAGCTTTAAAAAAACTTAATATTAAGGACGCTAATTACATGATAGCTGATGTGTGGCGTACAATTTCTGAGAGTACTCTGCAAAATCTTGGCGAAAAATTCTGCCAGCAGTTGTTTCATATGATATTACACCCAGCCTGCTGAAAATGAACTCTTACCATTAGTGAGACAATTACCAGGATGCGAAGCTGCTGAAGAACAAGCAGCCGTTCAGGATGAATAGTCGAATGGTTAAATGAAGATGAAAATATGGAGAAAGAAATGGACAATAATGAAATTATTGAAGCAGTAATGAATAATAATGAGGATCATGAAAGTGAGAACGAATCCGACGAGGTTCAAGAAAGAAAAATTTTTCACACGGCTGGGAATGACACTCTAGAAATAGCCCTTCGGATATGTTGAACAACAGCCTAGTTCAATGCCAGTCAATGTACTGAATCTGAAAAAATGGATTATATGGCTGACAAACGTCAGAGTACCATAAAACAAAAGAAAATGACTGACTTTTTCTTATAAATAATAATAATGGCTCCCATGTGTACCACCGAGTAGCTTAGGAGTAGGCAGGGTAGGGTGCCTTATGTGAGCTGTATGGCATACAAGGAAGGCAGTGTGGCCAGCATTACACTTCAGCCGCCCATTATTATCACCAGGATGTTTTCCCAGGTACTCATTTTCAACAGGTTGAGTCAACCTGGGGGCTGAAAAACGCAGCTTGATTTTATGGTGCGGGCCTGGGAATCGAACCCGGGACCCTTAGATTAGTAGCCAGGTGCCACTGGTCTACCGAGCCGCCTTTTTTTCTTATAAATCCGAGGGTTTTAAACTTTTTAAATGTACAGTGTGCTTAAGTGTTTGTTTTTACTTAGGTTAATTGTACAGTAAAATATACATAACACGTTTTCGTGTTACAACTTTAATTTTCTGCCTACATAGTTTACTTAACATCCAAAATCTTCATTTCTTTATACATTAGAACCAACATGAGCCAAAAGAAAGCAGACCATAATTTCTTTCTTGTTTTCATAATTAAGATAAGTCATTCATGTACACTACCGTATATATTTTATTTACTGTTCTATTTACTGTACTCGCAGATAATTAAACCATTTATCCAATTTTACCGTATGCATTTCATTTATAGATACAGTACAAAGTGGGTTGTAAGTACATGTACTTCAAATATAGGCTATTCAATTCTTTGTTCTCAATAGTCATAAATGAGCTAACGTGCTGTTAACCGACTTTTCCATTATCCGACCATTACCCGGCCTCATCCATGTCAGATAAGAGAGAGGCCACTGTATTCAAAAAGACAAAAAAACAAGATGGCTGAGAATGAGGCATACTATTTGATGCCCAAAACATGTTCTAAGTAAGGAAAAATACTTGAATGAGATCTTGAATAAAAAAATATCGTATGGAGAACCATACATGACTTCCATATTCTAAGATTTATATTTAAAATCATTTTCGAAATGAAATATTACCATAGAAACTACTTCTTACTACTTACTGCTTCAGCCTTAACCACAGTACTGTGGCCACTAACGTATACCACCTCACGTTATCGCACTCGATTTTCACTGATGATGGAAGTCGATGGCATTGCCGAAACGTCTGGTTTTGTAGAAAACATTGGACTACGGCCAAATATCCCAGGAAGGAATTTTAACAAAAACTACTTCTTTGTTGCCGATAACGTTGTACACATACATATAAAAAATATGCATAAAATTAATGGCTTGTATAAGTTAATGATTGATCTCCATTAAGTAGTGCTCAAGTTTCCAAAGTTTTAATATTATGATGTCTGTAATTAAAACATCAGAGCAGGTTTAGTGTGTATGATGGTACACCGTGGACAAAAATTTTCAACATTTCCTATTGAGCGTTGCTTAGAGTAAATCTGCGAATCTACAGTGTACGTTTCACAGAACAAACACGCGGAAAAGAAGGAGCGCTCCGAAGTCACTCATGGACCCTCAGCATCTTGCAGAGGGTTCATTCCCTAAAGACAAAAAGTCTGTCTATGAATCATTCCTCTGTAAACACGTGCAGTTACACTGCCCAGCAATCCACAGGAAGCAAATCGCTATCCACGCTGGACACTTTTCGGCTTGCACGCGTTATGTTGGTATGCGTTTCGGCACTTTCCATTTAAAAAGCGTGCAAATGTAAGAAAATAAACATGAATGAGGCCAGAAATAATGCGAACTGTGTGTGTGTGTGTGTGTGTGTGTGTGTGTGTGTGTGTGTGTGTTGTCTTCCCTGCCTTTTTATTGCGGTAATCATAATAATAAAATGGAAACATAAACATTACATAACTGAGATATGCTTGCCTGCCACGAACGATATATTTTCTCTCATACATGATTTACATTAAAATGAAAAAATTATAATTTTATTGCCTGGCAACAAAATTATTTTATTTTTAACAATTACCATTGTTTGAAAAAGTTTAAATGAATTTTCAAGTACGGTACTTTACCGTTATTAAAACGTAAAAGGTTGCAGGTAAACTACCCCTTCCCCTTAACCGATCTTCACCAAAAACAATAGGTCTTGAGTACTCTATAAATCAGGGCTGCATGCAAAAAATTATTTGATTCTGATTGAATTTGCGGCTGTTATCGTTTGCCATAGAAAATTACCCTTGATAAAAAAAACGTTGCAGGTAAACTACCCCTTCCCCTCAACCGATCTTCACCAAAAACAATAGATCTTGAGTACTCTACAAATCAGAGCTGCATGCAAAAAATTATTTGATTCTGTTTGAATTTGCGGCTGTTATCGTTTGCCATATAAAATACCCTTAATAAAACAAAAAACGTGGCAGGTAAACTACCCCTTTCCCTCAACCGATCTTCACCAACACCAATAGGCATTGAGAACTCTACAATACAGGGCTGTATGCAAAACATCATTTGATTCTGTTTGAATTTGCCGCTGTTATCATTTACCATAGAAAAATATCAGTATGGACAACCATACATGACTTCCATGTTCTAAGATTTATATTTAAAATCATATTCGAAATGAAATATTTCCATAGAAACTACGTCCTTCTACTTATTGCTTCAGCATTAACCACAGTACTGTGGTCACTAACGTATACCACCTCACGTTTTCGCACTCGATTCTCACTGATGATGGCAGTCGATGGCACTGCCGAAAAGTCTGGTTTTGCAGAAAAAATTGGACTACGGCTAAACAGCCCGGGAAGCAATTTTAACAAAAAACTACTTCTTTGTTGCCGATAACGTAGTACATATATAAAAAATTCTCCCCTCCAACTTCAACTATAATTTTTAATAATAGAAAATTACCCCCACCCCGTTCACCTAACCTCTTCATTTATAGATATTTCATCTACGTTTCTACAGTGGATTATTATGAGCTTCTTATCAGGACACTTTATTTATAAAAATTAAGTACTTTACTCTTGTTAAATCATAAAATGTTTCAGGTAAACTACCCCTTTCTCTTAACCGATCTTCTCCAAAATCAATAGACCTTCAGTCCTCTACAATTCAGGGATGCATGCAAAAAAATATTTGATTCTGTTTGAATGTGTGGCAGTTATCGTTCGTCATGGAGACATTTCTCTTGTTACAACATAAAATGTTGCAGGTAAACTACCCCTTTCCCTTAACCGATCTTCACCAAAATCAGTTGACCTTGATCTCTCTGCAACTCAGGAAAGGTTGCAAAAAATTATTTGATTTTCTTTGAATTTTCGGCAGTTATCGTTTGTCATAAAAAAATTACACATTTTAAAACATAAAACATTGCTGATAAACTACCCCTTCCCTTAACCGATCTTCAACAAAATCAACAGACATTGAGTTCTCTTTAGTTCAAAAAAGTATGCAAAAACCTAGTTGATTCTGTTTGAATTTACGGCAGTTATCGTTCGTCATATAAAAAATTATCCTTGTTAAAACATAAAATGTTGCAGGTAAACTACCCCTTTCCCTTAACCGATCTTCACCAACACCAATAGGTATTGAGAACTCTACAATACAGGGTTGTATGCAAAACATCATTTGATTCTGTTTGAATTTGCGGCTGTTATCGTCTACCATAGAAAAAAATTACCCTTGATAAAAAAACTGCTGTAGGTAAACTATCCCTTTCCCTCAACCGATCTTCAACAAAAACGACAGGTCTTGAGTACTCTACAGTTCAGGCCGGTATGCAAACAATTATTTGATTCTGTTTGAATTTGCGGCTCTTATCGTTTGCCATAGAAAACACCCTTGATAAAACATAAAACGTTGCTGGTAAACTACCCTATTCCATTAACCGATCTTCACCAAAAACAATAGGTCTTGAGAACTCTACAATTCAGGGCTGTATGCAAAACATTATTTAATTCTCTTTGAATTTATGGTAGTTATCGTTCGTCATAGAAAAAATTACCCTTGTTAAAACATAAAACGTTGCAGGTAAACTACCCCTTTCCCTTAACCAATCTTCAACAAAATCAACAGACATTGAGTTCTGTATAAATCAAAAACGTATGCAGAAGAGTAGTTGATTCTGTTTTAATGAACGGCAGTTATCGTTCGTCATAAAAAAATTACCCTTGTTAAAACATAAAATGTTGCAGGTAAACTACCCTATTCCCTTAACCGATCTTCAACAAAACCAACAGGTCTTGAGACCTCTACAATTCAGGGCCGTATGCAAAATATTATATGATTCTGTTTGAATTTGCGGCTGTTATCGTTTGCCATAGAAAATACCCTTGATAAAATAAAAAACGTGGCAGGTAAGCTACCCCTTTCCCTTAACCGATCTTCACCAAAAACAATAGGTCTTCAGTACTCAACAAAACAGGGCTGTATGCGAATCTTATTTGATTCTGTTTGAATTTGCGGCTCTTATCGTTTGCCATAGAAAATACCCTTTTATAACATAAAACGTTGCTGGTAAACTACCCCTTTCCCTTAACCGATCTTCACCAAAAACAACAGGTCTTGAGAACTCTACAATACAGGGCTGTATGCAAAACATCATTTGATTCTGTTTGAATTTGCGGCTGTTATCGTTTACCATAGAAAAAAATTACCCTTTACCCTTGATAAAAAACTGATGCTGTGTAATTTAACAAACTACTTTCAATAATATTATTACATATATCTAACAAGATATGTATGACAAATACCATAATTCGGTATTACTGGTACTCACCAAATTCATTATTAGCCGGGCTCATCTTCTGCTTTTATACACTGTTTTATACCTAAGGGTTCCAGGGTCGGGTACAGGAAGATTTCGAAACACAGTGGACGACACAATTGATAACACAATATTCTGGAGGTTAACCATTAATTTTAATTTCACTCTACGTTCGTACATACAGAACCATGTGTTTACTATAATGACGTCAGGTGACCTGACTCAAAACAAAATGGCGGTTGCCTTTTTATATCTCTTGGTATTCTTTAATTGCTTTATTGTTGGATTAATATCAGTTTAACATTACTGCTGCAGCTTCAAAATTATGAATGAATAGAGTTTTAAATTTATTACACAAACCAATGCCCTCGGCATGTGTTTTTTATGGCCATGCATTCACTCTCTCATTTACACACTCAATTTTAGACCTGTACATTCTTTAATTCACAATTGAATATTAATGAGCTCATAAGATAGAAAATAATAAAAGGAACTTCTCTGGTTAATCGGTGCTGATGTCCATCCGTTGATTGTGCTTGCTACCCATGGTGCTGGCCGGTGTTCGCCTTTTTTAGTCTGCCGTTCAATTAGGTTGATATTACACTGAATTTACATTTTTAGTAACTGTATGTTAACAAGTTATATGAGCCTTTCTTGCTCCACTATAATGGCCAACATTTTGCCAATTGTATTTAAACTATTGTAAAATTTTGTGCACACAACGATACATCGCTGTGGCTGCTATGAAGAATGGCGTTGAAATGAGAACGAGGCAAATGTAAATTTGCGCTTGTGTGTGTGTAGTTCTTACGTCATCCCGCTTTGTCTTGCTGGACAACGCCTCGTTACACACATTGTACTCAGTGCGTCATTGTTCTTAGCGATGACGGAGCTGTGTTATACCCCAATCATAATGCATATTGTTGTACTTCGTCATAAACACCACCATGGTATATTTTGATGTTTTCACGTCCACCGGAGACCTTGGTGTTTTACTCTGGCCGAATTTGCGTTGTTCCTTTTTCCAGAGGGACAATGTACCTAACCATTCTGTATGTTTAATAATTACCTAATATAAACATTGAAAATACCCATAATTCTGGTACTGAGTCAGGCTGTACTGTTACAAACCCCCTCAAGGAAAATTTTTGTGTCGGAACACAAAAAATTTACTTGACTCATTCACACTTTCCTAAAAGGATCAGTCTAGATATGTCACCACAACCCCCTGTAACGTTACAAAAAAATTTTTATCATCACTTACCCTTGGTCCCATGATGTTGGTCGCACCCTCTGACCTTACTGGACTTCTCCTGAGAGATCCCTACACCATAAGGCCATGAGGCACTCTACACTCCTGTTCTGACGCTCCAGCCAGCCCAGGACTGCGGTCACAACACCACACAACTCTGAAACATCCAATACAAAATTCAAAATAGTGGTATAATACACTTACTTATCTACAACTGATATGTTCCCCTTTAGACGCATTGGTTTGTGTTTGGGGCATTGGTTTGGTTTTAAAATCAACAGGTTCAACCTCACAACTACAAGACTTAGAATACCTTGATTTTTTACCACCACCTAAATCAATTTCTTACTTGTAAGAAAATAACAACATATCCATAACTACACCCATAACACAATATATCAACAATTCTTTAATATACCCCCAAAATACCTTCACCTAATTAATTCTACAAATTCAGCTTACAACTATCATGGCAGACACTGTTATTTAAATTCTATTGCTCAACTTAGATTCCCTTCTTCTATTTTGTACATGGCAGCTTACTATAATATTTTTATCAATCTTCATTTGTAACTTTAGATTTTCAACTTTAGAATATACTATCTCTTAACACTCGTTATCGTCATTACCCCTGTAGCGACCTCCTAACCACACACTCTATTGCCCCCCAACATAATAAAACATCATAAAACATTGTACATTACATATTAACATTGTTACATTTACCTTACATTAAACAATTTACATTTACATGACTTGTACCAAACTTTATAACATCAATTCTCAATTAACTTTTAATTATTTGACATTTGTTTAGATTCTATACAAAAAAACTTTCAAATTTATCCTTACCTTTCAGTTACAATTACCTTCCTTTGTTACTTCACCTTCCTACCATGAATTCCCCTTTTCTAACCCTTCTATCCTTACTCGTTTGGGTGACTCTCTATTATTCATTATTTTCTCTGTCTTATTTTGGCATCTGTCAACCCAACCTTACTACCCCTTTTCAACTACTAACAACCGCTTCTAACCATTAATATATTTTGACACCAATATCTCTATAATAAACCCCTTCACAAATCCCATTTAAAACCTCTGGCACCGCACCTTTTTGTACTAGTATGTGTGTATTCCCTCACTATGCTCATTCCCTTATCGGTTCCTGACCCTTTCAGATAACCCTTTCCGGCACACAACGGACCACTCCCGTCTCAACATCTCTCGTTGGACTCCTACACCAATACCCTTATTACAAAATATCACCATCAACAACAAATATAATTACCATTCACATCACTCACCTCTACTTATATAATTACTAACCACTGTGTCCCTAAAATATCTAACACCTCTTTATATACTATCAACATCTCAACACTTTATTTTTCCTAACTCCCCTTAACTTTATCTAACTAACTCCCATGCCTCTATTTATCACTTATTCCCAAACTCTTTTACAATATTTCACTTAATACACCATTACAAAATTCATCACTTACCAACTAACAACAATACCTCTCAATACCCAAATCTATTACCTGCATAATCATTTACTAACCCTTTAGAATCTAAATCTCATAATATCATTTAAACTTCCTTTAATTATTTAAAATCGTACAATACATGCTTACATAAAAAAAATACATAAAATACACAACAGTAAAATACACAAATACATAGACATCAATACACAAAAATATACAATTCACATAATCATGAAATCATTTACCATAATCAGTCCTAATCAGTCCATTTTTTAAAAACACTGTCCACACAATTAAATGTTCATAACACAATAGAAGGTCTACCCTCCATCGTTAAACAATAGTCTTATCTTCGGTCTGTACAATTTATTTTTTATTAAATACATTATATTAACATCATTAATATAATACACATTTAAATTCTTATATTTTATAAAACCGTCATCATTAATAGGGTTATTACCTATCAATTCATCATACAACCTGTCACGATTGGTTATTGTCCTGTCACCTCCAGTATAATTGGTCACCACTAGGTATGTTATAAAGTCATTATTTCCATTATCATCTTCTCCTACTGCTATATCAGCTTCATTACAAGGTAAGTATTTCATATAGTTTGTTTTTTTCCATCCTAATCTCTCCATCAACTCTTTATAATTTTTCCTTACTTTATATATCTCAATTTCTCTCTTTCTCTCTCTCTCAAAACATTTCTCACCATCATACCAAGCTACACACTCTTTCTCCATATATGCAGGGGACTCTACTACTTTATCACTGCACCACCTGTGAAGTGCACAAAAAAAACCAGGGACCACTTTATTTGTAGACCTTTTGTCTTCCAAATACGCATTGAAGGCACTCTCGTCCTTCCTAAACACACGTGAAGTCTTTACTTCACCCCCTACTACAACATTACGGGAAAAATTTACCCCCTGCAACCCCTTTATCTGTAAATTCTCTCTATACTTTCTCTCTAATTCATCAACACTTTTTATCACTTCATTATCAAATTCTACTCCCATTATACTTTTATCACCACTCTCCATACTCACACAATTATTTTCTAACACCATATTTGTAATTCTATTATCATAATTCTCACCACTACTTACCTTGTCTTTATTTTCATTCAATTTATCTGATTCTCTACTATTCTCTACCCCCATTTTACTCTCGTAATTTTCATCTACTTGATTCAATTTGACATTCTGTAAAGTATTCTGCTTTTTTAGCTCATTCTCAAGGCTATCTAATTTTATATTAAGTGTACTGTTCATTTGATTGAATTTGTCTTCGAACTTGCTATTTTGTTGTTCGAATTTATCACTGATTAATGTGAATAAATTTTCTAATGAGATTTTATTTTCAACTACTTTGGGTGTTGAGCTAATGTGTCTTTCCAATAAAATGGATTCTGTCTCTGTGTTTTCCATTTCCATGCTATTATTATTTCCTGCCATTTTGTATTTTAATATTTTAAATGGTTATTTATCTTTATTTGTATTTGACTACGCAATTCACTCAACTCGTACTTAACTATTCAACTTCAACAACATAACCTCTCATTCGTTATATATCGTCTTCTGTGTTTCTCCATCTATCTGTTTTATATAAATTAATTTTATATAAAGTCCACTGTGAGGGCGTCCAATTGTAATTTAACAAACTACTTTCAATAATATTATTACATATATCTAACAAGATATGTATGACAAATACCATAATTCGGTATTACTGGTACTCACCAAATTCATTATTAGCCGGGCTCATCTTCTGCTTTTATACACTGTTTTATACCTAAGGGTTCCAGGGTCGGGTACAGGAAGATTTCGAAACACAGTGGACGACACAATTGATAACACAATATTCTGGAGGTTAACCATTAATTTTAATTTCACTCTACGTTCATACATACAGAACCATGTGTTTACTATAATGACGTCAGGTGACCTGACTCAAAACAAAATGGCGGTTGCCTTTTTATATCTCTTGGTATTCTTTAATTGCTTTATTGTTGGATTAATATCAGTTTAACATTACTGCTGCAGCTTCAAAATTATGAATGAATAGAGTTTTAAATTTATTACACAAACCAATGCCCTCGGCATGTGTTTTTTATGGCCATGCATTCACTCTCTCATTTACACACTCAATTTTAGACCTGTACATTCTTTAATTCACAATTGAATATTAATGAGCTCATAAGATAGAAAATAATAAAAGGAACTTCTCTGGTTAATCGGTGCTGATGTCCATCCGTTGATTGTGCTTGCTACCCATGGTGCTGGCCGGTGTTCGCCTTTTTTAGTCTGCCGTTCAATTAGGTTGATATTACACTGAATTTACATTTTTAGTAACTGTATGTTAACAAGTTATATGAGCCTTTCTTGCTCCACTATAATGGCCAACATTTTGCCAATTGTATTTAAACTATTGTAAAATTTTGTGCACACAACGATACATCGCTGTGGCTGCTATGAAGAATGGCGTTGAAATGAGAACGAGGCAAATGTAAATTTGCGCTTGTGTGTGTGTAGTTCTTACGTCATCCCGCTTTGTCTTGCTGGACAACGCCTCGTTACACACATTGTACTCAGTGCGTCATTGTTCTTAGCGATGACGGAGCTGTGTTATAGCCCAATCATAATGCATATTGTTGTACTTCGTCATAAACACCGCCATGGTATATTTTGATGTTTTCACGTCCACCGGAGACCTTGGTGTTTTACTCTGGCCGAATTTGCGTTGTTCCTTTTTCCAGAGGGACAATGTACCTAACCATTCTGTATGTTTAATAATTACCTAATATAAACATTGAAAATACCCATAATTCTGGTACTGAGTCAGTCTGTACTGTTACAGCTGGTAAACTAGTCCTTTCCCTTAACCGATCTTCACCAAAAACGATAGGTCTTGAGAACTCAACAATTCAGGGCTGTATGTAAAATATTATATGATTCTGTTTGAATTTGCGGCTGTTTTCTTTTGCCATACAAAATACACTTGATAAAACAAAAAACGTGGCAGGTAAATTACCCCTTTCCCTAAACCGATCTTCACCAAAAACAATACGCCTTTAGTACTCAACAAATCAGGTGTGTATGCAAAAACTTATTTGATTCTGTTTAAATCTGCGGCTCTTATCGTTTACCATAGAAAATACCCTTTTAAAACATAAAACGTTGCTGGTAAACTACCCCTTTCCCTTAACCGATCTTCACCAAAAACAACAGGTCTTGAGAACTCTGCAATTCAGGGCAGTATGCAAAACATTATTTGATTATGTTTGAATTTGCGGCTGTTATCGTTTACCATAGAAAATACCCTTGTTAAAACATAAAACGTTGCAGGTAAACTACCCCTTTCCCTTAACCGATCTTCACCAAAAACAATAGGTCGTGAGTACTCCACAAATCAGGGCAGTATCCAAAAAATTATTTGATTCTTTTTGAATTTGCGGTTGTTATCGTTTGCCATAGAAAAAAAATCTACAGACACACACACAGACACTTTTCGAAAAACGACTTTTTTTCATGTTTTGAGTGTAGTACAATCAGAATCTGCAATAATCTCGAACACGATTTTTTTTGCCATCACCATACTTCCATTTCCTTAAGGAACGTGGAAGTAAATATCGGTATGGAGAACCATACATGACTTCCATGTTCTAAGATTTATATTTAAAATCATATTCGAAATGAAATATTTCCATAGAAACTACGTCTTTCTACTTATTGCTTCAGCATTAACCACAGTACTGTGGTCACTAACGTATACCACCTCACGTTTTCGCACTCGATTTTCACCGATGATGGTAGTCGATGGCACTGCTTAAAAGTCTGGTTTTGCAGAAAACATTGGACTACGGCTAAAGAGCCCGGGAAGCAATTTTAACAAAAAACTACTTCTTTGTTGCCGATAACGTAGTACACATACAAACAATTCTCCCCTCCACCTTCAACTATAATTTTTAATAATAGAAAATTACCCCCACCCCGTTCACCTAACTTCGTCATTTATAGATATTTCATCTACGTTTCTACAGTGGATTACTATGAGCTTCTTATCAGGATACTTTATTTATAAAAATTAAGTACTTTACTCTTGTTAAATCATAAAATGTTTCAGGTAAACTACCCATTTCTCTTAACCGATCTTCTCCAAAATCAACAGACCTACCGTCCCCTACAATTCAGGGAAGCATTCAAAAAAATATTTGATTCTGTTTGAATGTGCGGCAGTTATCATTCGTCATGGAAACATTTCTCTTGTTACAACATAAAATGTTGCAGGTAAACTACCCCTTTCCCTTAACCGATCTTCACCAAAAACAATAGGTCTTTAGTACTCAACAAAACAGGGCTGTATGCAAAAACGTATTTGATTCTGTTTGAATTTGCGGCTCTTATCGTATGCCATAGAAAATACCCTTTTAAAACATAAAACGTTGCAGGTAAACCTTTCCCTTAACCGATCTTCACCAAAAACAAATGGTCTTGAGAACTCTACAATTCAGGGCAGTATGCAAAACATTATTTGATTATGTTTTAATTTGCGTCTGTTATCGTTTGCCATAGAAAATACCCTTGTTAAAACATAAAACGTTGCAGGTAAACTGCCCCTTTCCCTTAACCGATCTTCACCAAAAACGAGAGATCTTGAGAACTCTACAATTCAGCACTGTATGCAAAATATTATATGATTTTGTTTGAATTTGCGGCTGTTATCGTTTGCCATACAAAATACCCTTGATAAAACAAAAAACGTGGCAGGTAAACTACCCCTTTCCCTTAAACGATCTTCACCAAAAACAATAGGTCTTTAGTACTCAAGAAATCAGGGCTGTATGCAAAAACTTATTTGATTCTGTTTGAATTTGCGGCTCTTATCGTTTGCCATAGAAAATACCCTTTTAAAACATAAAACGTTGCAGGTAAACTACCCCTTCCCCTTAACCGATCTTCACCAAAAACAAATGGTCTTGAGAACTCTACAATTCAGGGCTATATGCGAAACATTATTTGATTCTGTTTGAATTTGCAGCTGTTATCGTTTGCCAAACAAACAAAATTACCCTTGATAAAAAAAACCGTGGCAGGTAAACTACCCCTTTCCCTCAACCGATCTTCACCAAAAACAATAGGTTGCGAGTACTCTAAAATCAGGGCTGTATGCAAAAAATTATTTGCTTGTTTGAATTTGCGGCTGTTATCGTTTGCCATAGAAAAAAATCTAGACAGACAGACACACACACAGACACTTTTCGAAAAAGACTTTTTTCATGTTTTGCGTGTAGTACAATCATATTCTGCAATAATCTCGAACACGATTTTTTTTGCCATCACCATACTTCCATTTCCTTAAGGAACATGGAAGTAAAAATTACCCTTGATAAAAAACCGTTGCAGGTAAACTACCCCTTTCACTTAACCGATCTTCACCAAAAACGATAGGCCTAAGAACTCTACAATTCAGGGCTGTATGAAAAATATTATATGATTCTGTTTGAATGTGCGGCTGTTACCGTTTACCATAGACAAAAATTACCCTTGATAAAAAATCGTTGCAGGTAAACTACCCCTTTCCCTTAACCGATCTTCACCAAAAACGATAAGTCTTGAAAACTCTACAATTCAGGGCTGTATGCAAAACATTATTTGATTATGTTTTAATTTGCGTCTGTTATCGTTTGCCATAGAAAATACCCTTGTTAAAACATAAAACGTTGCAGGTAAACTGCCCCTTTCCCTTAACCGATCTTCACCAAAAACGACAGATCTTGAGAACTCTACAATTCAGGACTGTATGCAAAATATTATATGATTTTGTTTGAATTTGCGGCTGTTATCGTTTGCCATACAAAATACCCTTGATAAAACAAAAAACGTGGCAGGTAAACTACCCCTTTCCCTTAAACGATCTTCACCAAAAACAATAGGTCTTTAGTACTCAAGAAATCAGGGCTGTATGCAAAAACTTATTTGATTCTGTTTGAATTTGCGGCTCTTATCGTTTGCCATAGAAAATACCCTTTTAAAACATAAAACGTTGCAGGTAAACTACCCCTTTCCCTTAACCGATCTTCACCAAAAACAAAAGGTCTTGAGAACTCTACAATTCAGGGCTATATGCGAAACATTATTTGATTCTGTTTGAATTTGCAGCTGTTATCGTTTGCCAAACAAACAAAATTACCCTTGATAAAAAAAACCGTGGCAGGTAAACTACCCCTTTCCCTCAACCGATCTTCACCAAAAACAATAGGTTGTGAGTACTCTAAAAATCAGGGCTGTATGCAAAAAATTATTTGATTGTTTGAATTTGCGGCTGTTATCGTTTGCCATAGAAAAAAAATCTACAGACAGACAGACAGACACACACACAGACACTTTTCGAAAAAGACTTTTTTCATGTTTTGAGTGTAGTACAATCATATTCTGCAATAATCTCGAACACGATTTTTTTTTGCCATCACCATACTTCCATTTCCTTAAGGAACATGGAAGTATAAATTACCCTTGATAAAAAACCGTTGCAGGTAAACTACCCCTTTCACTTAACAGATCTTCACCAAAAACGATAGGCCTAAGAACTCTACAATTCAGGGCTGTATGAAAAATATTATATGATTCTGTTTGAATTTGCGGCTGTTATCGTTTGCCATACAAAATACCCTTGATAAAACAAAAAACGTGGCAGGTAAACTACCGCTTTCCCTTAAACGATCTTCACCAAAAACAATAGGTCTTTAGTACTCGAGAAATCAGGGCTGTATGCAAAATTATTTGATTCTGTTTGAATTTTCGGCTCTTATCGTTTGCCATAGAAAATACCCTTTTAAAACATAAAACGTTGCAGGTAAACTACCCCTTTCCCTTAACCGAGCTTCACCAAAAACAAAAGGTCTTGAGAACTCTACAATTCAGGGCAGTATGCAAAACATTATTTGATTATGTTTGAATTTGCGGCTGTTATCGTTTGCCATAGAAAATACCCTTGTTAAAACATAAAACGTTGCAGGTAAACTACCCCTTTCCTTAACCGATCTTTACCAAAATCAACAGATCTTGAGAACTCTACAATTCAGGGCTGTATGCGAAACATTATTTGATTCTGTTTGAATTTGCGGCTGTTATCGTTTGCCAAACAAACAAAATTACCCTTGATTAAAAAAACCGTTGCAGGTAAACTACCCCTTTCCCTCAACCAATCTTCACCAAAAACAATAGGTCGTGAGTACTCTAAAAATCAGGGCTGTATGCAAAAAATTAATTGATTCTGTTTGAATTTGCGGCTGTTATCGTTTTATCGTTTGCCATAGAAAAAAAATCTACAGACAGACACACACACAGACACTTTTCGAAAAAGACTTTTTTCATGTTTTGAGTGTAGTACAATCATATTCTGCAATAATCTCGAACACGATTTTTTTTGCCATCACCATACTTCCATTTCCTTAAGGAATATGGAAGTAAAAATTACCCTTGATAAAAAACCGTTGCAGGTAAACTACCCCTTTCACTTAACCGATCTTCACCAAAAACGATAGGCCTAAGAACTCTACAATTCAGGGCTGTATGAAAAATATTATATGATTCTGTTTGAATTTGCGGCTGTTATCGTTTGCCATACAAAATACCCTTGTAAAACAAAAAGCGTGGCGGGTAAACTACCCCTTTCCCTTAAACGATCTTCCCCAAAAACAATAGGTCTTTAGTACTCAAGAAATCAGGGCTGTATGCAAAATTATTTGATTCTGTTTGAATTTGCGGCTCTTATCGTTTGCCATAGAAAATACCCTTTTAAAACATAAAACGTAGCAGGTACACTATCCCTTTCCCTTAACCGAGCTTCACCAAAAACAAAAGGTCTTGAGAACTCTACAATTCAGGGCAGTATGCAAAACATTATTTGATTATGTTTGAATTTGCGGCTGTTATCGTTTGCCATAGAAAATACCCTTGTTAAAACATAAAACGTTGCAGGTAAACTACCCCTTTCCTTAACCGATCTTTACCAAAATCAACAGATCTTGAGAACTCTACAATTCAGGGCTGTATGCGAAACATTATTTGATTCTGTTTGAATTTGCGGCTGTTATCGTTTGCCAAACAAACAAAATTACCCTTGATAAAAAAAAAACCGTTGCAGGTAAACTACCCCTTTCCCTCAACCGATCTTCACCAAAAACAATAGGTTGTGAGTACTCTACAAATCAGGGCTGTATGCAAAAAATTATTTGATTCTGTTTGAATTGTGCGGCTGTTATCGTTTGCCATAGAAAAAAAATCTACAGACAGACAGACAGACAGACAGGAAAACACACAGACACTTTTCGAAAAACGACTTTTTTTCATGTTTTGAGTGTAGTACAATCAGAATCTGCAATAATCTCGAACACAATTTTTTTTGCCGTCACCATACTTCTATTTCCTTAAGGAACATGGAAGTAATAATTTACATTTCAAGAAAAGAACTATAGCAAGAAGTGTTTGAATATTTGCCGGCTTAAAAGTTGTCCAAAATTTTTATCTTTGAGGTAGAGTGGTGTATTTGTACTGTCACGTTAACAAAAAAAAAAAAAAAAAAAAATCCTTAAAGATGGACGAATAAATGTTGTTTACAACTTACTCTGAATTGATAACATGGGAAACTGAAAAATTAAGTGTATGCTAGGTAGTATAGATGTTGAAAACTTTTGTACAAGAGGAAATGCAGAAGTGGTTGAAGAATTGTCAAAAAAATAACAGATATATGTAATTTAACTAATGCTGTGCATATCTCTGACAACCTTATTAAAACACTTCTAAAAAAATTTTCACATTGAAGAAGAATCGCTACCTACATTTTAAAGCAGCATCAAAAGCTCTAGATGCAAAAGAACAGACAATCTTGAAAAACTGAGTGCACAGAATCTGCAGATACTGTTGAAAACTATTTTGTCATGGTCCAGGATGAATCTCTTTATCCATTCAATATTTCAAAGAGAAAGACAAACTTAAGTAAGGGTTTTTATGTCATCAGTGACTACCTTCACATCCTATTTGGGGCTTCAACCCAGTACATAAATACGAAAAAAACTTTGGAATTTGTGTGATCATCAATGTAAATAGAAATCACACATTTTCACTACTGTTAATGGGAAGAATGCATATGTTCTAGTTGATAGGACAGCCAAATAACAAACTGTAAGAGACACTTTTACAATTTCATACACAGAACAAATTTTTATGCCTTTACAATTTATGAACTCTGTGATCAACACAGTATAGGTATCAAGTATACTTTGGTAGTAAAAGTACAAGTTTACAAAAAAAATTAAGATTTAAAAGAAAACTTAAAGAATGTTGTGCTGTTGAACTGCAGAAAGACACTGGTTTGTTTCCAGTGGTGCCAATACTATTACCAGGATGCGAAGAACTAGCTCATTACAGAAGAACTAGCTCGCTGACTAATAACAATTAGTAGATGTACTAATAACAACTAGGCTACTTTGTCATGAAGTTTCTCAATTCCTCCAAAATCACTACATTCTCTTTGTATTATGACAATCAATGGTATTCTGCTGACATTCAAAATATTGCTTCAAAAATAGTAATGTCTTTGAATATTCTATACAGTGATCCCCAAGAAGATCACCATTTTTGGTGAATCATGTTGGGTACATATATAAAAAAAATCTGTAAAAACAGCCCACTGTAAACTTACCGGGTACACTGACAATAAAACTTCAGTAGTATTCAACAGATGCAAAATAATGATCATGTGATTATTTATATAACAAACATAATTCAGTAATTTGCCTAATATTTTCAGTAATTTATAGAAGTTATAACAGAACAGTCCATAATTTCTAACTGACACATTGTTTAGCTTTCTATTAGAACATGGTTCCATACTTTTTGCAGCTATCCCGCCACCAAAGACAGAACAAAGTCTGGATATTTTTCAAGATTCGTTTACATGACTGACCTTATTATAACAGGAGAATAGACTACACCAAGGAATGATTATTTGCAAATTTATTTGACCTCACAGCACAGGCCAACTTAAGATAAAGATATGAAATCTTTGTTTGACTTATGTCTTGTCTCCTTCTTACTATTATTTAATTATATAAATATTATTTTTCATAAACTGAAACACAAATTTCAAGCTTTAATTTTATATTTCCCGCATAAGTGGCTAAAATTTTATATAAAAAAAAAAATACAGACAATTATAATACCTATAAATTGTTTTTTGAGTATGTCCTTAACTCTTAGTCCATGATATATTTGAGTTTCCCTTATGGACAATCTTGACAAAACTGAGATATAATGGAAAAATGGTAACTAAGGTTAAATAAAGCAAGAAATATTTTAAGTTGTACAACTGCCTGGTCATTAAAACGTTAACTTTGGTTGATAACTACATTTTATATTTTGCACGGCTTTCAATTTCCATACTCGGTCAATTCAAAATTTATACTCTGCAAAATTCAGTGGAGAACATTTTAATATAATTATTCACCATCAGGACATTTCATAATATTCATTCAAAAATACTGTAACGAGAACCCTATCGAACAGCCGAGAGCGTCCTCCACCCGTCCCTCCCTTAGTCAAGCCTCAGTCAAGGCCGCGATAAGTATGTTCCCGATTCTTCAAGAGCACACTTGAAATGCAGATTAGCTTGTACACTACAGTAAAGACGGAAAATTCTGGAAGATGTGCACTACCTATAAAAAGCCAGCACGCTAGTTAGTTAGTTAAGTGAGCAATTTTCTTAGTATGGATTGAGTGGTGGTTGAAGTATTGTAGTGAAGTGTTATTGTGTTATAATTAGTGTGACACTCTATTAATTGACATTATCATTGCGTGTGGACAAATTTTGCTTGGATTATTGTACAAGTTGATTATAAACTGTATTTGTGATTAATTAAAGCTGTCGATTAGTGACTTGATTGGTGTCTGTATTTGGTTTTCCACTGTACCATACAAAGATCAGTGAGACCGTAGTAACAATACTTATTACTGTTTTAGAAGTGTTTAATGATCCATAATGTTACGATGTTACAGTAAACATAGAAACAACTATTTTCTGTTGCAAGTATTCAAAATTATAATACATGACACATTTAAAAAAAGGCCTTATATCACAAAAGACAAATGGTTTAATGATCAATCAATTTGAAATTCAGTTTAACTTAAGTTAATTGTTGTAATGTTTCCTTGGACAGTCAGATATTGATTGTTAAGAATTAATAAAACTGAAAATCAAAATTATAATAAAATATTTATTAAAACGTTTAGCTCTTGTGATACGGGAAAAATTCTTGTGGAAATACAAGGAGCGTTAATATCATATGACAACAGACTACTTAATTTAATTATGATAACTTTAGTTGCTTATATTTAAAATAAATTTTGGTTTGCAGCTCAAAACTGAGTACTGAGAAACATGATATTGATGTGTACAAATTTTAACTGTATACGAACTGACAAATGGATTACTGTTATGGCACTATATTTCAGAAATATGTGAACAATATTCTTTTAATTTTTTAAGAATAACTTAAAGAATACTCCTTTTTAAAATTTGAATGTAGGCATTTATATTATGAATCACACTGAACAATTGAAAAAAACTGAAATAAAGAAATTAGAAAAAAATAAATAAAAATATCTACACTGTAGCCACAATTGAGGTTAAAATTTTTACTTTTCCTATGCAGATATGCCAATATTATTTGGAAAATCACTATTTATGTTTTTCAGTTACTGATATAAAAATGAAGTTGCTTCAAACACAATGTTTGATATTCTCATTAAACTTCCATTTCCTGTTTCTATCGAGCACATAAGTAAAACCAAATTTATAGTTTCAATAATGCTGATAAACATTTTTTAACTTGCATTTTGGAAGTGTGTTCAGTCACCAAGTCTGTGAAAATAAATACATAATATAACATTTTATTTACTCAAGGTAATCAATTTATAACTTACCATTCATAAAAAATACTTTTTGAAATTTAGTAAAAGTGTTTATATAACTTAGTTTTCACTTTTTGACTATGTACGTTTTATGTACAAGGGAGACATATTTACAAGTGCTTCTAAATTGTATATAATGCATTATGATTACCTGACATTCTGTGTTTATACTGCTATCATTCCACTATGTGTTACTGGCAGACCTCAACTGCAAGTACTGATAAACTAGTTATTTTTGACAGGTGTGATTGATTTCTGTAGCAATTCGATACAAAACTTTTTTTAATTCAGTACTAATCAATAGTTAACAATTGCTTTTTACTATGACATTCCTAAAGGGGCTTTTTCTATTCACACAATTAATTGCATACAATTTTCTTCATCTCTCCTAAAATTATATACATTTTAACATATTATTATTAAAAATAATGTGCTCTCTGCACAGAAGATGAAAAATCCAAATTTTTATGATTTAATTTATAAGGCATCAGAGATACGTTCAGAACTTGTTTAAGAAGGATGTTATTTTGAAAAACTAATGAAGCTGGTTGTAGGCTAATCGGATCCTGATAACTGTGATAATCTATATTACTGTTTAATATAACACTAAAGAATTTTATCTAAAATACACTCAAAAGAAAGGTTGACGTCAGTAATACTTATAGCAATTTTAAAATTATAACTTATTTTGAAATGGTATACTTTTATAAGACTTAGTAACATCAGCCTACCTGAATTAACCATAGGTATGTCTGAAATGTTAAATCCATGTTTGTAAGGGAATAAAGGGGAACCCTACAAGCCTGTATTCTGCAGATTCACCTGCAATAAAGTTTATAAAATGATGAATAGTGGTCTCTTCCAACTCTTTCAACACCAAATCGAACAGTACAATATATTGTATAAGGTGTGTTCCAAAAAAAGACAAACTTCTCTAATAACAAATTTATTAATATTGTTATGACGGTCTACTTGATCGTCGTATGGCACAGTGGAAAACAAAATACAAGACACTAATTATGTCACTAATCACCAGCTTTAATTATCACAATTAAACAGTTGTAATCAACAAGATAATCTCTTACAACAAATCAAATAAAAATTTGTTCATACGCAATAAAAATATCTACTAATATAAAACACAATTCTATTACAATTATCCTGCACCCATAAAAAACACATAACACTTCGCCACAATACTACAAACCGCAGTCTAATAATTTGCAACTTAAACTGGATGAGCGTCAAGAGTACTTGTATTTATACCCCACCAGAACATAATTAGTTGCGGCCTTCCATACAGCAGGCGCGGACCGCTGAGTCCGGAACAATCGCGCAACGCATGTTGAGAATCACGTAAGCACGCAACATTACAGCCGGATCACCACTGGATCATTTGAGAAACATGCAGATTGTTCTGTAATATCGTAACTCTGCGCCCTCCTTAAGCCTGTTTGCCCCAAACTGGCAAACCATCTCTGAAGTAATACTCGGCCAGGCGATCTACATAGCTAGTCTACATCTAAAAGATAATTCTTCGAATTCAGTCTTGTGTGACCCGAACATCAAATTCCCAGAAATATGAGACTTCCGCTCAACTACTAATTTTGCAGGATCACTCCCATGGCATCATGTACTGATGACCTATATGCCATTAGCTGGTCCAAGTCCGATTGGTTCTCATCAACAACCTCTTCCGTAACTTCATCATCATTAACGTTTTCCCCGGGTTCTTCCATTAACTCATGAACAAGCAAGAGTCTTGTCTCGACACCCATAGTTGGCTTTCCAATCACTTATTTTGATATTACACTTATTTGTACTTCCTCTGCTAGTCCTTCCTCCATTTCTGCTTGCAATAGGGAGGGTTCCACTTGACCAGACCTGTTGACTTTTTTTTTGGCAAATGCCACTTGCTTAATCGAATGGTTGGAAGACCCTGTCATTTTAGCCATGCAAAGCTTTATCTTCTCTTAGCCAACCATCAGGACATTCTCTCTTAAGTCCACAACGAATCCGTAGGCGTTAATAATGTTCGTGCCAAGAATCACTTCATTGACCATGTCTGCAACGAGCATTTGGTGGCTAAACTCAAGAAGACCCAGGCGCACATGTAGACCCACCTTTTCTAGCACCTTGACGGGAGTTTCAGTCACAGTCTGTATTGTACAAGAGCTAATTTGAGGCTGTCGGTTGCTGACTAAGTCGGGGCACACAATGGACACTGTTGCGCCCGTGTCGACTGTAAATGATATTGGTTTACCTTCCGCAAATCCATTAACAATCAAGTTTCCACTGGTCTTATGTAGCGTGGAAACTGTGTGCTGTTCTGGGACTTTACCTCTCCAATTGGTGTGACCACTCTCTTCTCTCAGTATTTTCTTCTCCCAACAGTCTACCTGTAGATGACCATGTTTCCCACAGTTGTAAACTTCAGTCTTCTGTCTTTTTCCCATCGTTCAAATCGTTGCGGCACGCTTGAACTTCTGAATTGTTTGTCCGACAACATTGTTTTTCTGCACCCATCGTAATGGAAATGGGATACAGGGATCTTCTGACTACAATATGATGGCATAAACACATTAATGTAGTGGGACGCTGACTTGGCAGCTTCAAACTCTATGGCGTGAACAAGAGCTTCTGAGCTATTTTGGTGTCTTGGCATTCATAACACTTGCTGAAGTTCACAATCTCCAATGCCATCACTAAATGTCTGCACTGCCAACCTTATTTGAAAATCTTCTGGTGCTTCAGGATGGGCCAATCTAAGTAATCTATCGATACTTGCTTCAAATTCTTGAAGACTCTCCCCGGAGCGTTGTCGTCTTGTTCTCAACTGAGCTTAGTACACATCTCGCAAATGTTTATCACCGTACTGTAATTCTAGAGCATTAATCAATTCGTCATAGATGTTCTGGCTGTCAGGTGGCACTCTCTGTAGTAATTCTGCAGCAGGTCCTTTTAATGCGAGAACGAGTGAAACTTCCTTGTCTTTCTCTCTCCAATTATTTGCGCATGCAGCAGTTTCAAATTGGCGGAGGTACGTTGCCCAGTGACTGCTTCCATCAAAGGTTGGAGCTTTAAAATGAACTGTCCCCACTGCAGGCAAAGTTACTTTCTCTATTGACTTATTTTCTGTGTCTTTTTCTGATTTATCATTGGTACAGTCTGTTCAGAAATTTGTTTTGGTTGTATCTTTATGAAGTGCTCAATTTCATTTTTAGTTTGTTCTTTTATGTTTACCATTGAGATTTCTACTGCAGCTATTTTATTTGACATGGATTCTTCTATGACAGATATTTTTGTAGACATCGACTCTTCAACACTCGAAACAGTTTTTTCTACTTCAGCTATTTTTAATGTCATTGATTCTTGTACTTCCGATATTTTAGTAATTTGTTTATTAAGCTCACCTCGTAGAAGACCCAATTCTGCGGTACTATGTTCTTGGATCTGTTTCTGCTCCTGTATTAATGCTTTGATGTCTTCTGTCTCCTGGTTACGTTTTTCATCCTGTCGGTTTTGTCCACTGTTTTCACTGTTAATGGTTCTGTCGCACTTCTGACCCACTGTTACAATGGTCTACTTGATCATCGTATGGCACAGTGGAAAACAAAATACAAGACACTAATTACATCACTAATCAACAGCTTTTACGTCACTAATCAACAGCTTTAATTATCACAATTATACAGTTGTAATCAACAAGATAATCTCTTACAACAAATCAAATAAAAATTGTTCACACGCAATAAAAATGTCTGCTAATATAAAACACCATTGTATTATAAAATTGTTCCGCACACATTACAACACATAACACTTTGCCACAATAATACAAACCGCACTCCAATAATTCGCAACTTAAACTGACTGAGTGTCACTGAGTACACCCTGCCGAAATACCAGAATATTCCATACTGCACGTCAAGAATGCTACTAGAAAACACCAGAACATAGTTGGTTGCGGGCTTGCACACAGCAGGCGCGGGCCGGTGAATCCGGAACAATATTGCAAAGCATGTTGAGAATCACATACGCACGCAACATTACAACCGGATTCCACTGCATCGTTCGAGAGAAACACATAGATTGTTCTGTAATGTCATAACAATATAATTACACTTTTATTCTGCAACTATCTTTACATCCTATTTGGGCCTTCAACCCAGTCCATAAAAAACTCTGAAATTTGTGTGATCATCAATTTAAATAGAAATTTTTCACTAGTGCTAAAGGGAAGATTTTGGGTACATATATAATTAATATATCCTTCAAAGTAGTCCCCTCTAATGGCAACATATCTCTGCCAATGTTTCTTCAATTTTTTAAATGTTTCCTGGAACGCGTTTTTTGGAATGACGCACAGCTGACATATCGTATTTTCCTCAATGTCATTTATGGTTTGAAAACGATGTTCTTTTAAAGGCTGCTGGTGCCAAGTTTGGAGGGTAAGATGGGTGGGGGCAGGACAGGTGTCTGATGTTTTGCCACATAGTTGCAAATAAAGAGTGATGCATGAGCTAGGATGTTGTCATAAAACAACACGCAACTCTGGTTTTCCCACAGCTCAGGCCTCTTCCTACAAACAACATCTCTCAAACACTTTACAACTTTCATGTAGAAGTCCTTGTTACTGTCTGATTACGTGGAATGAATTCAGCCTTTTCTTTTCCCTATCACTGACTCTACAGCCCCTAGTGGGCCTTGGCCTCCGCAACAATCCTCCTCCACTCCCTTCTATCATTAGCCAATCCTTTCCAACCTCTTATAACCATCATAGCAAGGTCTCGACTGACGTTATCCATCCATATTTTCCTTGATCACACCTCCTTCTCTTTCTGTATAATCTTCCTTTCAAGACACTCTTAACCAATTTTGTACCCTCTATTCTTTCAGTATGTCCCAACTAACTTATTCTCTGTTCTTTGATAATCCTTCCTACACCTTTCATTTTAATAAGTGCATTAAATTCTTCACTTTCCCTTACTCTCCAAGAATGCCCTTCTTTAGTGCCAAAATCTAAGAGAATATGAAACAGAGCTAAGCAGAAATCAAGACAGTGATTTGATTTCACAAAAATTTATACAGATTTAATTTTATACAAATATCACACATCTGAATACCCAAATCTGTATTTACAAAGTGAACTAAAATTCAGACACATCAAACATAGTAAAACAAATGGTGTGTACTGTATTTATATATTCAAACTGTATATTTTTACATCATACATGAATTCTCTGTTCATAAAAGAAACAATTTTCAAATTATTTATTTGAAATATATGTGAGATGTGTCTGTAAAATCTAGAAATTTGTAAATAACAGTGCTATTAATGGAATGTGTAACTGCTTCATTACTGGCAGCAGCAGCTAGCAAAGCAGCCTAGTGAAAACTACAATGTAATATTTTGTTTAGTCATCATACAAGTCTGTTTATGTCAACAAGTATTACATGTTGTCACAAGACAAATGGTGCCAATCGTATTTTGTATTATATTTGTGGCCCTGAAAAGGACTGTTGGTTGAGAACGCTAGGTGCTGCAGTGGCAGTGGTAAGTGTTCCGCACGAGCCATGGTGTTATGTGTTCAGTGGCTGCTCGTTGCTGCGCTGCAGTCCACTTCACTCTGCAGCGGTGTGCCGGCCTGATTCCGGCCGTCGAAAATTGTGGAATATTTAATGGTAATATAACGCGAGAGCAAAGGGGCGGGTGTACTGAACTTTGTACGAAACCTTTAAGGCTGCGCGCGCAACCGTAGGAAGGGTCGGCTTGGTCAGTCTGTAACAGCTGGATTCAATTCACCATCCGGCTCCGAAAAACATCGACTCTGGTCTCCGAATAGTTTACTGCGTAGTTTTTCTTCCTCTATTATGGCTGGCTGAAACTTACAAGACTCCCGGGTTCTCGATTAAGTCGGAGATTTGGCCTTGCTGATTGACTTCCATCCGCATCAGCCATGGACCATTAGAAACGGATCCTGTTCGGAGAAGGAGTCGGTGACCAGATCAAGATGTAACACTGAGTCAGCACAATTAAGGTGATATGCACTCTTTTATTTTCCTTTTGGGGCCGGGCCGGCAGTGCACCTGTTTTACCATAAAAATCTGTTGAATCCATGTGCCCACGTGGCCAGACAGTCTGCTATAAAGGGGGTCAGCTGAACATCATTCTGAACATTATGAGTTAATTTCAAGGAACACTTTAATAACTGAATTACCTAACACTAAGTACAATGATTGTAATTGTGTGCTGCACTGGGGGAGTGTGCCAGAGATATTTGTACACTTAGACATTTTCACAGATTGCATATAGTCATCATCTTACTCTTTACAAAATTTATATGACATGTTAGGAATTCGGTTCCGGCTGGAACAGAATGGAGTTGATATTAAATTCACCTTGGGTTTAACATTTAAGGGCTGGGGTGTTTTTGTTTTCTTTTTGGCTGTTTTCTGGGGTATAAAAAGGGACATAGTTTTTGCCTGGCACATGTTGGTGCAGTTTGGGGCAGGTATCATTCCTGTCAAACTTGGTTAAGCGCATGCTGGCGCGCTCCCACAGCTGCTAGGGCACAACCGTTCTTATTGTAAATTCATTTTATATATATGGCCAGTCGGCTTTTAACAGAAAAGAATTTGCACATTTTTTCTGGGCATATACTAATTAATTTTGTACCTTACAAAGAACGTATACTGATTAATTTTTTTACTTGTAAAGCATCTACTGATTAATTTTTCTACTTGTAAAACATATACTGTTTAATTTTTTAAAATTTGTAAAGCATCTACGGATTAGTTTTCCTACTTGTAAAATATATACTGATTAATTGAATCCTTCTGAATTTGTAAAACAAATTAACATTTTAGAACCGTATAACAATTACTTAAAATCAGGTGATGTAGTTTCTTTTTAATTTTTATTTAATGCTGTTGAAGGAACTTAAAGTGTCATATGCTCATGATGGGTCATTTATCAGTGAAATTCTATACATATGGGCGGTCCGGTCTTGCTTATGGGTTATGAGTGATTATCATCCTTTCTGGGGTTTTCGCTTTTATGTAGTTCAATAGAAACGGGTTGCTGATGGGCAAACATTTATCACTGCTGGTTTCTGGGCATGGTAGTAACACTGCCTGCAAAGCAGGTGCATTCCAGGGGCATTCGTGTTTAGAATATTGGTGTATAATTGTGAGTATATGTGCCTTATGTTTCTGTACGTGTTGTTATGTTTTGTCTATGTTAAGCTAGTCACAAAATGGGGGAGAATTATATATATACTGAACATTATTCTATACACTTATATATATATATATATATATATATATATATATTACTATAATACTTATAACTATTTTACCTCAAGATGTATTTTTTCCTTTAGGGACATGTTGACCATTATATATATATATATATATATATATATATATATATAAATACTTGATACTGATATACAGAGCTTGTCTTTTCACACTATTACAACATGGGGCTTATTTATTGATGATATATTTGTGATAATTATGTGATAAAGTTTCATCTACATGTAGCGAATGATGGGATACAATAAAAACTGTTATTGTTATATTACAGCCGAGTTTCATTGCAAGTCCCGTCATACTGGACCCAGCACAATTTTGGCTTCTCTAGGCTCCGGCCTAGTTCTAATTAACTTGTGGCTTCTCTTTCAAAAAAAAATTTTAAATAAAAAGAAGTTTGTTTTATACATATAAAAGGACATAAAAGGAAAGAGGGGTTGCAGCGGGAAAAGCCCACTGCTGTCCAAATTGAACTGCGTGGTCTCTTCTTTCTTCTCCACTTTCTGCTCTTCCCTTCTTCCTCCTTTGATCTTGCTTCCTTCATGTTATCTTGACTGAATGAATTTTTTCGGGCTTGCCCACTCCTTTTATACCTACCACATTGGTGTCACCACGACCCTATCAGAGAGTTGCCAATTCCTGACTGGCTCACTGTGAGCTTTCTCAGTTCCTGCCAGGTTTGGTGGCAAAGTAATATGGGCTGGCACGGGGAGCAGATGTCTGTCACTGCCGTCACAACTCTCCAGGGTCTTTAATGCTCTCCAGTCGCCAGCTGATTGCTCTTCTCTGGCAGGTTTGAGTCATTGCCAGTGTACCTTGTAATACACATCCATCCTTCTCCATCAGGTAGACCTCTCCACAGAGCATTGCAATTATGCTGAAGGGGCCTTTGTCCTTTGATTGAACCAACATGACTCCTCCTCAGCTGGCCTACTACCAACGTAGGGCCTTCCATTCTTGTGTATGGATACCACCCCTGCTGATACCCATGGCTGCCGTATCTCTTTCTTCAATCGGCTGTATGTCCTGTTCTGCATGTGGCCTGCTCCAGTCCCTGGGTCACTGTAGGTCCTTGCTGACCAGAAGTTCACTTGGTATCCATCCAGTGGCAGCATTCCCACAATTACTGATGCAGCATTAACAGGACTGTTCAAAAACATTTGTCCCAGTCGCCATGTTCCTTGCAGTCATGGAGCTGGATACGGAGCACCTTCTTTATTTCAGCATTGCATTGCTGGTTGGATTTGCCTTGGAATGATAGTTGGCTGTAGTCAATGACTGGATGTGGATGTGCTTCCACTTTTGAACTGTGAGCGGCTTCACACTGTCTACTGGCAATGCCTCTGGACACCCCAGCAAGGGAATACATCTTCCTCTAAGAAGCGGATGATAGTGTTGGTATCTGCCTTCACTTACACCCATCTCAATGACATACCTCTTGCAAGCTTGTGTGAGCGGATATGGGCCCATAACATCAAGGGTGATTGTGTTTCAACATCTGTGCAGTCAATGAAAGCACTGTTGGTCTGGTTCAGGATTTGGGCCGCACTTGTCCAGGGCACTCAGCAGCAGTTAGACCAGTGCAAACCAAGTTCTTGCCAATGGCCTGAAATGCCTCTTCTGCTCCTAGGTGACCAACTTCAGGATCATCATGAAAGTATCTGATGACCTGAAAGTGAACATTCAACGGCATGTACAATCCTTGTTCACACTGGCATCTATTTTTCCAGATCAGGCCATTGTCCACCCCATATCCTTCTGCTGTGGCCACTGCAGGGTTGTTTCTCCAGGCACGGCACTTTTCATCGTTTTCTTGCACCTCATCACTATATAATAGATGCCAATAGCTGTGATTTCTTGCAGTCGTGGGGTAGCTGCTGCGACACCGCGAAGTGGCCATTCTTCTGGCTGCATCCGGGGTTCTTCTTGGTCATCAGTGGTGTCCTCAAACCCTGGTTCCCTCGAGAGGAAGTCCAGCATAGGTCGTTCTCCTTGCCCAGGCAGTGCACCATGGTGAACTTGAAACTCTGTATCAAGCCCAGCAAGCATACACGATCTTCTGCCAGGTCCCTGCTTCAGCCAGGTAAGCGTCTTATTATCGTGCAGAGGGTGAAGTGGCAATCCTCCAAGTATGGCCAGTAATTTTTGATGGTCCAGACCAGTGCTGAACACTCCAGTTTGTTGAAATGATTAGCCTATCAATTCCTGCTTCATTTTGTTCAAATCAAAATTATAATTATTTTTAATAAACAAAGAAACAGAAAACTCAGAAAACATGATTCAGTGATTTCATAATTTTCACCTTTTAGTATACACCTTTATCAGCCTCTTATTATCAATTTTAAAACAAAAAATGCAATCACAGGTATAGATATTTCATCTACCTTTCTACAGTGGATTATTACAACCTTCTTTTCAGGATACTTTATTTATGAAAATTATGTACTTTACTCTTGTTAAAACATAAAATGTTGCAGGTAAACTACCCCTTCCCCTTAACCGATCTTCACCAAAATGAATAGGTCCTCTACAACTCGGGCACATATGCAAAAAATTATTTTATTCTGTTTGAATTTGTAGCACTTATTGTTCGCCATAGAAAAAATTCTATAGACAGACACACAGACACTTTTAGGAAATTGACTCTTCTTCATGTTTTGAGGGTAGTACAAACAGAATCAGCCCTTATCTCGCACACTATCTTTTTGCCATCACCATATCTCCATTTCCTTATGGAACATGGAAGTAAAAATCAAAATTTTGTTTTGGGAATTTTTAGAGGTCTTAATGACCTTGAAAAAATTCACCAGGAAAGGTCTTCATCCCCGGTACATTACAGAATTTTTTCGAAGTCGCATGATAAAACCTCTTTAAAAAACAAAATAAAAACCGAAAACCCAACTTTTTTGCCCTTCAGGGGGTGGAAGGCGGGGGTTTTGAAATATGGACTGTAGGTATCTAATTTTTGTAGTCCAACTAACAATATTATCAGGTTTATTTGAAAATCCATGACTTAGGGTATCTGACCTATCTTAACCAGGGATACACTTTCAACATTCAAATTTACGTAAAAGGAAATGAGCTGTAGGAAAACTATGCAAAAATGCTGTGACGATTTAATAGGGTTAAATAGCACAAAATAAAAAAAAGGTAAAAATAATATAATCCTAAATGAAACTACATAATTTCCATAATTTCTCTCCCTATGAAATAAATGGAAAACTAAATAATGTTAAACAAATAAATATGTAAACCACCGCCTGTTACATCAGCGAGTAATAAATTATAGAGAGACGTAATAAACCAGCAATTTAAAATAAGTAAAAATAATAATTAATAAATTAAGAACTATTTATCGCGCCGGTAAATAACAACACGCGCGGACACGCACTTCGCTAAGCCAGCGGTGCGCGCCCCAAAATTAGTTGTGAATCAGACTCTGCAGCGAGAACAACACAGTTGAAAATGTAGTCAGTAACTACAAAATTATAGAGAATGAAAGAATATGTCATTCACTCTCTTAGTTTCTTTAAGCTAATGCTTAGTAAAGCTGATAGCAAATATTATCAGTAATTTCAATATGTTTAACATCTTTGATACGTTTTAAGTGTGTGTTTATGACATCTCTGCAGTTGATTTAATATCACGTCAACGTGATAGAGATCACAGTATATGTAACAGTTTAACTATAAGTAAAAAGTGCGGTAAACCGAAGTAAGTGAGTTCAAGTGAAAGTTTCTCACCATCGCCAGCACCAGAATCTGATCAACCTTGCAAAAAGAGAGAGACAACAACACCTTCCATTATTACACCTTCTTCAGTCTCCAGGATAGACCAGAAGCCGCATAGCCACCGTTTACTACAGACAACCCCGATTCGCCGAGGATACTACATACAGCTGATACAGAAGTCAAACTTCTGTAGTTCAGAAATCACTTAATAAAAATATGAAAGACAATTGACACCAAAATAATATTAATATCATAATACAAAAGACTGGCCGAATTAAATTACCACTGTAACTTTGTAATAAACAATATGATATGTATTTAGCTTTAATGACTATAACATGCTAATACTAATAACTCCATTCTTCAAATGGCAGCAAAAGTAAATTCTTTAACTTTAATATAAAGAAAGGATATATCTCGGATCCGACGGTATGAATTACCAAAGTTTTATAAATAATTAACCAAGTTGATTAATGAATACATTATGCAGTTATTATTTTTTTATAGTTAACTAATCAGCTGAACGAAATAGAATAAACGAAAAGTAGGTTAAGTATATATATGTATGTTTTAACAATACAAATCACAAACCTATTTGATTTTTTAATAACAAGACAGTAACTCATTTTTTTATGCTAATTACCAGGTATGTAAATAAGAGATGTCATGGACGTAAATATGTGTGAATTAATTTGGCAACACGACTCTAATATTCCTTAATTCACAGGTTCCAGTTAAGTGTTTTGTTACGTTGTATTTTAATTAAATATATAACATTTTGTGAATATTATGGCAGCCTGTTTAATTCACCGATGTCAATTAACCCGGCTCCCAAGGTTATAATGGCGATTGTATACAGAAGTTATAAAAGATAGTATACAGCCGTTATAATGCCTTGAAATTAAAGACGAGATGAGGTGATATCACCTAATGCTAGAATGCGAATCAAGATTAACAAACTATTATCACCATTTACATCAAATGAAGGACAGAAGATATAGCTGACTAGTCTAATCATTACTATTATGTTACAGGTTTACTGCGTAAAATTTAAGCTTGAACTTGAATTAACAATGTTAAAATATTTCTTATAGATTCACATTTACATTAACTGTTACACACACACACACACACACACACACACACACACACACACACACACACACACACACACACACACACACACACACACACACACACACACACACACACACACACACACACACACAAAGATTATTAACAACAGTCATAAGAGGTGTAGCAAGTGAGGAACAGGATGAAAGTTGGTAAGTAGCTTTCATATATCCATTGTGTGTGTGTGTGTGTGTGTGTGTGTGTGTGTGTGTGTGTGTGTGTGTGTGTGAACAACTAACTGCTACTGTAAAGTATATTAATCAAATATTAATGCAATCTCAATGAAAGACTTTTGCCATGGCAGAAAATTTATAAGAGCAACATTTTGGCCACCCAAACAATAGGCAGCAGCTGTCTTCATGCTAAATATAAACCAATACATAATGAATGTAAGCAATCAATAATACTCTATTAACTAGTGACAGAGAGGCAAAAAGATAATAATAAATGCTCTCATAGTATATGATCAAAAAGCATTTGTTGATACTATGTGAAAATTTGTTATTATTTTCTTGTCTCTATCACTTGTTGTCAGAGTATTATTTATTTACTTACATTCATCATGTATTAGTTTATAATTAGCCTGAAGATGGCTGCCGATTGCTTGGGTGGTCGAAATGTCACTCTTATAAATTTTATAAATGACAAAAGTCCATCGTTTAGATTGGAATGTCTATAACCCATCGCAGTCATCTTTTAAAGAAATTACTCAATTAATTACACCCACATTAAAGATAAGTGTATAGGAAAAGCACAAAAATAGTCTACTCATATTCTTTGATGTGGCATCCTCACAGATAAATTTCGAAGTGAATAATGGTCAAATATTTGATATTAATAATAATGATTATATAAGTTATTTCCTCAAAAGTAATAACACTATTAGCAACATGCTTAAAAATATGGTAGTATGTGGAAAGGTAGACAAACAATAAATTGTTCTACTTACTGCCTCGTAAAGCTGAAAACTTACCAAGTGGCCGGCCTGCCTCTGGGCTGTGCCTGCTACAGCACATACCCATCTTGCAGCTAGCTCTAAAGCTGTTAGTTAACGTGCATTCAAGGCAACCCCATAACAATCTTACTAATGCACAGCTTATATCTCAGACCTTTTCACTATACATCATGATCTAGAAAACAGAAAAAAAACCTATGTAAATAAACATTCTTGATATTTCTAAATTCATACTTCACTGCAGTACAAATCATGATGCCAAATCCAATAAATATCTCCATTTCACAATCTAACATACAATTTCACTGTAGCATTCAACAAAACATTGCACACTGACAGCAAAGAATTATTGTAGAATTCCTTCTTCATGCATATAAACATGTATAGACAATAAGTTAGTTCAATTTCATTAATTAGCCCTAAGTACTGTTATTATAAGTGGAACCGATATAACGCCCTTGCGATATAAAGCGACCCTTGAAGTTACACTCATTTTTCATGGTCCTGGCAAATTCCCCATATAAACAATGTAAAATAAACCTTGATACTGCACCCCAGTTTCAGTATCTACCCTTGATATAATGCTCTTTTTGCCAGCGGATGGAAAGGAATTTTCGGAAGTCATAATGCCTTTCATTTTTTCAAAAGTCCAGGACCATCATAAACAGTGGTCCAAGGTATGCACTGCAACATGGGTGGCACAATCAGTTGCAGCAAATCACATCATCATATATGTTTTATGTTTCACATCAAATCACATATGTTTTTTTTACCCACCCAATCTTTAACTTTTTAAAGTACGTCAACAAAGCCTTCCTCTTCTACACTCTGTGGAATAAAGCTCAAGGCACTTTTGTTATTCTCTGTATACAGTGTTTATTTATTGTATTGAAGAATACTGAAAAAATGTAGACAAGTGTATTTTCTACCCTAGACTTAGTTCTCAAAGGTTTTAGATAACAGATTCTCTATGATTTACAACATATATTTTTTTTTTTTACATAACGTGGTTTGCAAGGAGCTCAGCTTTATAGGAATTCTTAGAAGAAATCATCCCAGACTAACTCTAATAATTATGAAGATTAGGTTGCCAAGTGTCACCAAGACACTACATATGACGTAAACAAATTTTTTTTAGAAATTTCTTTACATTTCTGAAGTTAAAATTGAAACCTTTATATAAAGCGACGCTGGATATAAAGCGCTTTTTGGTCGGTCCGCAGAAGAGCGTTATATCAAGGTTTCACTGTATTAGGTTTAGGACTGTGGGGAGAGATGCATCAAATTGTTCATAATGTCCATTACTAGTGTGTGAGTGCACATGTATAGATATAAGTTAAATTAAAGAGAATAAATCTGTTATTGTTAACATATCAAAATGAAACTTTGAAAGATTATAAACCATATTTTATGCTATAGCTCTCTAATATCATATGAACAATTCATCATATTTTAATGTGTATTTTATACAATTTTATATGTTGAAAATTTTAATGAGGTTGTAAAAGCAGATAACGATCTGTGATCTAATGTTTTTGTGCAAAGCCGGACCAGAGCTTTTATTACCACATCTTTATCTATTATGTACAAAGCAATTTCAACCAATCCAAACCTTTGACATGTCACTTTGAATTTCGAGTGTGTGCTGTGAGGACAGCCAGTTCTACACAAACCGTCAACCACAACAGATGTGGCTTCTGTGCGAGATTCAGCTAGCTTAAGTGTCACATTGTGAACTCTATCATCCTTATAATTTTTAAATACCAGCCTGAGATCGACAGACAATTTAAAAGTCCTATATAATTACTGAATTAATAATAACATGATTAGTAATATGGGTGAGTGTTACGCAGTCCGTGTGAGGCAATATGTCCATTTAGGTAAGTTATATCTCACTCAGAGTTATAACTCAAGAACACTTCAAGTTTGCGATAACTGCAAGTTCAGTACACTTGACTAATTGAAGTTACTAAACCTATACACACAAACTCTGAGATAATATAATTAACTAACTCCTACGGGATCGAACAAACAGATGTTCGAAGTGAACCCACACCAGATTAGAGAAATGTGGCATCTAGGATCAACACATGCAAGCACAAGAGGCTAAATGTGGAATTCATCCATCAAGTAACATGCAACCTTTACAAACATTTTATATTATTTATAATTTTTCTGGACAATATAATATATACATGTACACATACACATACACAAAACTAAAGTCTAACAGGTTTTAAAAGCCACACATTGTATTACCAGAGACACTAAACTATTGGTTAAGTTTTTATATATTACTTGGAGCAGTTATGAATTCCTATAATATAATTTGGACATGTGAAGGTACAACTTTTTAAACATTTTATATTATTTGCTTTTTCTTGTATTTGTTTTTTTAATATTACCATATTAATGTACTATTTGTATGACTATTTTCAATTAGCTTCTTATCTACAGAAAGAGGTGTATCTTCTTATCTATGTACTTTAAAACTGTAGGTGTTGCTGAGTTGGATTTATAAATATTAGTTTTTAAATGTGCAGTTTTGTTGTATGTAATGGGCTACTGCCTGTTTCTCTTCCTTACAAAATTTATTATATTCTGAACATTGTACATGAAACATTTCATTTATATAAAAAGTTCATATATTTTTATTTTTGTTTTTTAAATTGAATATTGTTACGAGAAGCCTACCGAACAACCCAGAACATTCTCCACTCCCCCCATCCAGTGTGGCAGCTGTTCCGTCATTCAAGTAGGTGATTCTAGTGAGTTCCAGAACACTTGAGATACGCAGTAAGCCACCGGTGTGCAGTTAAGGAAGGAAAGCTGTACTGGACCTCAGCGTGGCATATATAAAGCCATAGCAGCCAGGTTGTCAGTTGAGTTACGTGCACGATTTTCGCTAGTGCAGATTGAGTGTTTGTCGAAGTGAAGTCTTTTTGTGTTAATAATCGTGTGAAACTCTATTAATAGATATTGTTATTGGGTGTGGACAAATCTAGCTGGAAATATTGTACGAGTTAATTATAAACTGTTTAATTGTGATAAATAAAGCTGGTGATTAGTGATTTAATTGGTGTCTTGTATTTTGTTTTCCACTGTACCTACGACGATCAGTAGACCATCATAACAATATGTTATTTCCTGTTTTGTTTAAAATGTTTACATGTGTTATGTCACCATAATATTGAAAAGTTATGTATAATTTGTTTCTCTGCCATTTTGCGTATTCGAAACATTTCAGCATTTTTCAAATGATTCAATATTGCTTCATTTACCCCTGATACTTTGGCTATTCTACACAGAAGCCGTGTACGCATGAATGCACACACACACAAATAGATAGGTTTACGAGTTGTAATTCTATCACAAATAATAAAATACATATATTTTTCAGTGAAGGGTTAGTGAGGATCGGTCAAAAATAGCACAAATTTTTAACTTATTTCTGTCGACGTTTTGACAATGTTTATTGTCATCATCAGGACCTGTGTACGAAATACAAAAGAAATGTCAAACACAACAGAACAATTAAATATTTGGGTGAACGTGTTCGTGTATGTGAGTGTGTGTGCATGCGTATGTATGTATCGTTGTATATGTGAAGGCTTGAGGTAGTTTGTTTACATCTTCCAATATTATCTTTAAGAAAACAAGAAAATTATAGTATGACAGAACTTAATTTATACACTATTACAATTTAAATTACTATATGTATTGATATTTTAATTAATTAAACACACAGTAATCAACAATTGGATATTAGATTGGTACACAAAACGTTTATACATACAGCAGTCAACATATAGCATAGTAAAATATATTACCTATAACTAAAAACAGATTAGGGGATGTTCAACCATGTAATTATTAAAAGTTATTTTTAACATGTTTCACTCCCTACTGGTATTAAAAAAAAAATCATAATTTAGAAACATACAAATTACACAATAACTGTACAACTTTACAACTTACATCAGATTCTACATCGTAAAGTTCTACAGTTATTAGTGAATAGAATGCTGCCAGTTTATGTTGTGGTGGGTGGTCAGAATGGTTAGGTATAATGATGTTAGTGGAAGTTGGTTTTCTGTATATTGCATATTGTAGGTGGTTATTGTATCTTGTGATGGTTATGTCTAAATAGTTGATTTTGTTGTGATTTTTCTTTTTCTTCTGTGAACTGTATTTTTGGATGTATGTTATTGATTTGTTTTAATACGTTATCTCCATTTGTATTTTTGTTACTTGATACATTTGGATAAGATATGTAAATGATGGGCTATATGTATAACATCATTATACCTAACCATTCTGACCACCCACCACAACATAAAAGTGGCAGCATTCTATTCACTATTTAACAGAATGTACAAAATACCTGTTCAAGAGTTAATGTTTTGGTGAAATTAAATTTGCCAGGATGAAGAAAATAATGATGAGTGAGTGGACTGTAGTTAATACATTTATTAGTTATAAATGTTACAATTAAATTTTGATTCATAAGGTTAGCTAAGCCTTTGTATGCATTATGAGATCTGAAGATCACGTTCGTTTGAAAAAGTCACATTATAAAGATGAGGCGCTATTACGCAACATTTGAAGAAAAATGTATATTAATGAATGCTGTAGGGCCTAAGGCCTACATAATTTGTCGCGACAATAAAGAAATCACAGGCCGAAGCAACAAGCGCAATTACGTCTGCTGCATTCGGACGCGCATAGCACTGTGTCGACCTGTTCGCAAACGCGAGCGAGGCCGGACCATGTACAGATTAGCCAACCTTTCGATTATAGAATTCCCACATTACTGTCCATAACTGCCCGCAAAAATCGAACGATTTTTTATAATACATTTTTCAATAATTTATATTATAAGAAAACACAATGTACGTTCTTAATAATAGATATCAACGATCAGTAAGTTGTATTGATCATTGACATTGAAATGTTAGATAACAGTTAAACTGCTCAGAGATAAAACCTCAATAATGATGATAACAGTTAAACAGGCCACAGTTGGCTTACAAACTGATTTATACAAGAGTATAAATGTGCATGAATTAGCAAAGATGTATACAATATAATACAATACAAAACATGAATAATGAATAGTCTGATAATGCTTGATGATGAATAATCGGTGACTCATCTCATGATGGGTCCGATACAAACTGCAAATATTTTATGCAAGTCATGATTGACAGTCTAAGCCAGTCAAGGCCAGCTGATTTATACATAATAGTATTGAATATAAAATGCATAGACAAAATTATTACAAAAATTATATGCATGTAAAAACATAGATTTAGCATAACGCTGTAATATAATAATTAAATAGTGCATGCTATACCCAACAGTTGCAAGAATGCACAAAAAATTGACATGTGAAAACAGATTATACATTGGTGAATAGTTGCAAGTACATAAGCGTAATGACATGTATGTCATAATCAAAGGCATGAATAATAATATATGTGCAATACGTGATCGCAAAATACAAATACAAAATATGTGTAAAAATATGTGCGTGGCGCATAATCATAGACAGTAAATGCGGGTACAATAATGTGTTTTACATAGATACAAAGTACATGATAAAATACAATAGAAATATGTGTGTTGCATAATTACAAAATACATGAATACAAGGCATGATAGTATATAATAGTATAAGTGACAAGTACAGTAAATGTGTTCATACAAAAATGTAATGCATGTGTTGAACAATTACAAGTAACACATAAAATTCATAGAATAATAAAATAGCAATGCACAAATATTAACAAAAAATGTGCAGCAAATATGCATACATGGTTTGTATAGCTCCAAATCCATGTGAACATTATATAACAAAATCTATAACATAAGAACAAATACCACCAATGACATGACACATAACCACTCCCAATAAAAAGTATGAGTATACAAAGGACATAGTATATGTCTTACAAAATTATCAATACATATAAATACAAGAATAAGAAAAGTATACCACCATGACAATATAATAAGTATAAATATAATAACATAGTGCATGTTTGTACAATTACAAGCTACATGCGAATTTGATATATGAGATACGCTATAATGCGATATCAACATAAAAATGTTTGTGATAGCACATATCACCATAATTGAAGTCGGCCAAATTATCAAACAATTAAGTAATGAAAGCTCGTGGCCAGATAAAATATAGCATTGTGCTAAGTAATTACATTGACATCATGTCTAGGCCTCGTCCCGCACTGGCAACAAACATAACTTGTGAATTGGTCTGCGAAAGGTGCCAACAGGCGTACGAATGTCAACTACTCTGATTAAATTGTCTGGTCCGGGAAATGTGGCTGTGATTACACCAAATTTCCATGCTAATGGAGGCAAGTTATCCTCGATTAGCAGTACCAGGTCACCAATGGAAACGTTTTCCTTTGCGAATTTCCATTTGTGACGCTGTTGCAATTGGTGAAGGTAGTCGCTAGACCATGATTTCCAAATAGCTTGGACAAACTTCTGAAGAAGTTGCCAACGGCCGAGACAAGAGATGGGAACGTGTGATAAGTCAGGATCGGGAATTGCCGTTAATGGTGCACAAATTAAAAAATGGCCAGGGGTAAGTGGCACTGGATTGTTTACATCCGATGAAACGGCAAATAATGGACGTGAGTTTAGACAGGCCTCTACCTGTGACAAAACCGTAGTAAACTCCTCGAATGTGAGTATGGACTTGCCGACAACGC
Source organism: Magicicada septendecula (assembly GCA_034769895.1). Taxonomy (NCBI): domain Eukaryota; kingdom Metazoa; phylum Arthropoda; class Insecta; order Hemiptera; family Cicadidae; genus Magicicada; species Magicicada septendecula. Next base: position 410,135,689 of record CM068368.1, on the reverse strand, counting down.
GGCGCAAATGATACGTCAAACTTTTTATACCGCTCTCCCAAAGACCACCAAAATGAGGTGACGATGGAGGAATGAATGACCATTTAATACCATGAGAAGTTGCAAATGATTGGATTGTTGAGGTGGCATCTTTTTTATGCCAGAGATTGTAAAGGTCATGCAAAACGTTGCGGGCCTTCCTAAAGTTCGTGCCATTGTCAGAATATAACTGGATAGGTATGCCTCTATGGGCCATGAAGCGACGTAAGGCAGCTATAAACGCATTGGCCGTAAGGTCGGAAACCAATTCCAAATGAATGGCCCTGGTGGCTAAGCAAATGAATAAAGACACGTATGATTTGGACAGAGTCCTAGATTTCTGCCTGCCACGACGGATCATGAAGGGACCACCATAATCCACTGCGCAGAATAAAAACGGCCGGGAAGGAGTAACCCTGGGAGATGGCAAAATACCAAGCCTTTGAACCTGATATTTGGTGTTAAATCTGAGACATTTGACGCATCTATGAATTATGGAATGAATGACTATCTTGGCGTTAATGATCCACCAGCGTTGACGAAGTGAATGATGGACAAGTTGAGCACCCGCGTGGAGGAGACGAATATGCTCGCTCTCGATTATAAGGCGAGTGATGTGGGCCGATGGATGCAAGACAGTAGGATGCTTATTATCATAGGGTAGTTGCGACTGCTGTAGGCGTCCGCCGACACGTACGATGCCGAACTCATCAAGAAATGGGTCCAGAGAAGACAGCTTACTCCTAATAGAGACAGAAGCCCCATTTCGAAGGCAATTAAGCTCAGTAGCGAAGTGGATCGACTGGGATTGCTTTATGAAAAAATTAAGAGTAGAATGAATTTCGGTGGGGGTAAGAACTCCCGAGATTTTCTCTGCCCTAGAGGGTCTAGTATTTTTGATGAATCGAAAGCAATAAGTGTACACGCAGGTCAGTCGGTGCAACGAGGAAAAGTCCTTAGAAAGATCAATAGGTAGGGTAGAAGGTAGAGAAAGGTTGGGGGTTTGTTTCTCCTCAACAGAGGATTCAGGAAGCGACACATTATAAGGTGAGAAAGGTGGAAAAAGATTGGGTTCAGAAGATTGAGACAGACAAGCGGGACCATGCCACCAAAGTGAACAATCGCGCAAAACGTCAGGGAGACATCCTCTAGAAATAATGTCAGCAGGATTATGTTGCGAATTAATATGATGCCATGTGTAGGTTTCAGTGAGACACTGAATCTCAGCAACATGATTAGCGACATAGGTCTTCCACCTAGAAGACTGAGCATGAATCCAATAGAGAGATACCATGGAGTCGGAGTACAGGTGAATGCTATTGACAAAGGAATGGAGAGCAGGGGTGACTAGAAGTCGCGATAACAACAAACAAGCACAGAGTTGAATGCGGGGTAATGACACCTGACGTAGTGGAGCCAGGCGAGATTTGGAACACAAAAGGTGACAAGAGGCCGTTAAATCTTGATAAATAACCCTAACGTAAATACAACATCCATAACCCTTTTCAGAGGCATCCGCAAAACCATGTAATTCAACTATCTTGGTCTTAGACTTGCTGCGTATGGAGCGTGGAACAATAATTTTACCAATTAAATACAACTTATTGCATAATGAACGCCAATACAAATATAATTGCTCAGAAATTGGCTCATCCCAACCAAGATTGCACAACCACAGTTGCTGCATAAACTGTTTATAAAGAAAAACAATTGGACCAATGAGTCCCAATGGGTCGTAGATACCCGCTATAATTGACAGGATTCTCCTCTTAGATGACTCAACTGGAAATGACTTGATGTCAAACAAGAATGAATCTGTAGAGTTGTTCCAAAGAATGCCCGACGTACGCACATTGGCTTGTTTGTTTAATGGAAGTGATAAATTATTATGCTCAGTGACCACATTTGGTTCATTTGATGCCCATTTATGTAGAGTAAAGCCATATTGACTCAACAACGTACCTAAGTCAGATTTCAACTTGGTTAGATTAGAAATGGTGTCTGCACCAGTTAACAAATCATCGACATAAAAATCATTAAGTATAGCCGAAGCAGCGTCAGGAAAAGAAACTTCATTATCCTTACCAATCTGAATAAGGCAGCGAGTAGCCAAAAACGAAGCACTAGCAGTACCGTATGTTACGGTTCGCAGCACAAAATGTTTAAACTGTTCAAGCGGAGAATTACGCCACAGAATACGTTGGTAATGACAATCGTTATCAGACACTAGAATTTGTCGATACATCTTCTCGACGTCAGCAATCAGAACATAGTTGTGTATGTGAAATCGCAAAAGAATAGAGAAAACTTGTTGGACATTTGGGCCTACTAACAAAATATCATTGAGAGAAAGACCATTGGTAGTTTTGGCCGAACCATAAAAAACGACGCGAAGTTTTGTCGTAGAACTAGAATGTTTGAAAACGGCATGGTGAGGAAAATAGTAGGTATTTGAAACCTTGGAATTAACAGAACAATCGTCAACCAGCGCCATGTGGCCAAGATCCCTATATTCTTGAATAAAATTTGCATATTGTAATGTCACAGAACGTTCCATAAAAAGAAATCATTTATATAGTAAGTTAGCATAAGAGGAAAGTGAAGTGAACAGTATCGAACCCAAGTAGTCCCAAAGAATTGTGTAATTTTGTATAATAATTATTTCTATCAACTTGAAAAAACTACCAAACTATGACTAAGACAAAACCCCATATATATTATTAAAGTGAATAAGAGTGAAAAAACCATAAGACACTATAAGAGAGAGAAATAATGTCAGAATCCACCAGAATAAAGTCAATAATTATTAAGTTTTATAACTATGAATATAGTATTAAAAACTATTTTTTGTGAATAAATGGACATGATCCATTATTATATTATGTGATGTAAATAAAATAAATGTATTAAATGACTTAAATACATTATTAGAAAGAGTTTAAGTTAAAATAAAAATTGTATATTTGCAATGACAAAAAAATATTAATGTGTTGGATTTGAGACCATACACCAAGATTTCATGAAAAAATTAATTATTATCAGATTTAAATAAAAACTATATGTAATTGTCAAGCAGACAATAGTGAACAATTTATCTTAAATAAAGGAAGCTGTCAAATGAATAAAAGCAGCCAAAATAGCCAAAAACAGTATTAACTAAAAACATGTAATAGGCATCTAATATTGTATAATTTATGAATTTAATGTTGCCAAAATGCAACCAAACTGTATTAGAAAGCTGTAATATGATATAAAGCACTATACTAATATACCTGACCAACTTTAACATTGTAATAGTCAAGTCAGCAAAATATTTACTTATACCATGTATGGCTGAAGCCAATTATCCAGTACAAAAATAATCGTATCTGGCAAAATACTTACATAATACTAACAAAAATAAGATAGAAAGGTACAATACATCAGAATACCTTAATAAGAAACAAACTCAGTTGAAAGTAAAGTCAATTCTAAAAGAATTTAACTAATTAGAGTGAGATTTGTCACACCATAAAAAATGACATCTCAAGACCAATCAATGATGCTATGTCATCTTGTGATAAATATAATATATGTACAAAGTAACCAGGTATCACAAAAGATAGACAAAATAATAAACTCTGTGTGTATAGTGGTGAAATAATACATATATTAAAGAAAAAGACTAATCATTGTATTAGAAAACCGACAAGAATCTAGGCCATGAGCAGAGGCCATATAAAATTGTATTTATTTGTGTTTTATTGATGTTAAAGTTTGTTTATTTTGTTGTAGGAAAGTAGTAGGATTAGATGTTCAGCTTGTGAAAGGAACATTGTAACTCCACAACAATTTTTGTTATAATAATTGAGTTTTCAATGACAACAACTCAAGGTGAGGGTTGTATATTGTAATGTTTATTAGACTTAAGTTAATTAGATACCAATCATATTTAGTATCGCTAGATTCAGTAAAAAACAAGGAATCTAAATACATTAATGGCATACAAATTGTAAGTACTAATGTGAAACTGTTTGATAAATACCAGTGTAAATTTTGAAATATCCATTGTATGAAGAATAAGAAATTCGTTCTAAAAGCTTCTACGGAAGTGAAAATTGTTCTATGACATTCCATTTCGTTTATTCTCGAACAATCTAGAAAGAATTTTTACACAAATATACAGGAAGTCGACGAAAACAGTCATCCCGATTTAGTATAAAAGCGAGACCAAATTCGACCCAAAAAACACTTGAAGATTGAACTCCAGAACTGATGCATCTCACACAACACTGATCAACGCAGCTAAGGCGAAACCAAAGAGGCGAGAAATCGACAAGACACGGCAGGAAGGCTTTTCCCGTACATAGACATAACCGACTGACTTAACCTCAACGAGAGTCTACGCCAAAAAGTATCGCTGAAATAGAGCAGCGATACGGCAAATTTTAATAGAAATTACGCAGCCAGAACGTCGACGGCCCAGGAGGGACCAACAAATTTAAATAGAGAACGAATTCTGCTGTGTTCGCATTGACTGACTAACGTGACAAATAATTCCCCCGAACGTAAACAAACAATACAACTAAGCCTTCCTCAACACTGCATGGGAATCAGCGCTGCGGTGACAGATTTCTGAATCAACGCTAAACAGATGATTCGTAGTGGCGGCGTTTGAACGAGATTTTACTGCCAAACGTTTTGACAAAAAGTGCGGAAAAAGTAATGATCGCAAAATTTGACTTTAAATAGATTCAGTGTACACCCGAAGAGGCGAGATTGAGAAACTACCCGAAGGAAGTGTCCAGTGAGAGAATAAACGACCATTGGAACGTGAGTTACCAAAATTAAAGTCATTTGTTACCTGGTTACATTTATCACACAGTTGTACTTTACACCCCACACATACACCTTCAAATCACTTAGTTTTTTCTTGTAAGGCATCTAATTGATATGTCTTGGTAGTTCAAAGGAGTCACGTCCTGAGAGTAAAGATTTTTCACATATTAAACTCATGCTTTTCAACTGAGTCAGAATCTGAAATACTAGCCGATACTTGATTGGATATATAAAAAATTGTCAATAATAATAACTTGTAAAATTTTTTTCTCTGCAATTTTATAATTTTTATGAATGATAGTCCTTCAGACGATTTGTTGGTTGTTTTTAAAGAATCATTAAACTTAACTGATTTTCCAAAGCTAAACTGACTTGTTTAAATTTTTTCGTAGATTTAAAAATTTTATCAATCACATTTAATTTTTCTTGGAACAAACGTTTCCAAGTGGCGCCCACAAAAAGCATAGTTTTAAGTTGTGTTACAGGACTACATCACTGCAGAGGATCCAGTCAACAGAGTAAGTAACAAAAGTGCGCGGAGGTAACGCCCGACATTTTACAACACAAACGTTTAAACAACACCCAATACTTGTTTTACTATAAATTGGCAGCCCAACTAGTGAGGCTTGAAAAAGACGGAACAAGCCCGGCAACTACCAACATATTAAAATGCCGCAACCAAAGGGAAAAAAGGTGAAGAAGACGGTGGAACCCGAGTTGAGTGTGGAAGACGGAGAGGCAGTACAGGTCGAGGAAACAGAATTAGAACCGTCCACACTAGAAATGGAAAGACCGGTACAAACGGCAGACGAATTAGAGGAACAAACGGGAGAAGAACCCATACAAATGGTAGAACAAACAGAGAAACCCGAACCAGAAAAAATAACAGGGAGTGTTGACGTGAATATAATAATGACGATGCTACAAAAAAGTAATGAGCAAATGTTCCAAAGGATGGAAGAAAAAATGAACAAAAACACAGAATCTTTAAAGGAGGATATGAACAAAAATATAGAATCCCTGAATAAAAACATACGGGAAGATAAGGAGGAGAGTAATAAAAAGAGACAGGAAGACAAGGCGGAAATAATAGAATCCCTGAAGGAGGATAATAACAAAAACATAGAATCTTTAAGGGAGAATATAACCGAGAAAATAAATGACAATGGGAAAAAACTAGAGCTATTTCAGGAGGAGAATAAAAAAAGTATAGAGTCCCTGAAAAAAGAAATTAGTATAAAGTACGAAACAGTAAACAAAACGATCAATGATAATAAAATCGATAGTGACAGGAAGGTCGAGAATATGGAGAAACAATTGGAAAGGTTACGAGAGGGAAACAATACACGTTTCGAAAGTATAGAGGAGCAAACAGTAGAGACCAAACAAGATGTCAGAAATCTCGAAAACAAGGTAAGGCAGAACCAAGACGCCATCATGCAGGAAGTCCAGAAAGACGTTAGCGAGAGGATGCAGGAAACATATGACATCGCTAACAGGCTGGATGAACAAATAAAAACTAACAAAAATAGTATACTGGAAATAGACCAGAGAGAGAAAAACCTGCAGGAAAGATTAGAGGCGCTGAGAGACACACCAATACTAAACACTCATACGTGTCATGGTGAAAACAGGGAAGTAATCAACTTCCAGGACTACCGACGAAACCCAATGGAATTTTTGGAAAGAATGGAGGAGGTTATTGGGAGAGGTAGAGAAACAAGGTGGGACAGGATAAGAGAGATGCTTGACGAGACATTTAAAAATACTAAGGATAACTGGTGGATAGCGGTACGACCCGAAATAACGAATTTAGCAGAGTTTAAACGCCAGTTTAAGGAAAAGTATTGGTCAGAGACCGCACAAAACAGGGTAAGAATGGACATTTTCTATGGCAAATACGATGCGTCCTATGGACAGTCCCCGACGTCTTATTTCCTGGGAAAGGTATGTTTAGCACGGAAGTTGATACCGCCGATCCCAGAAGAATGTTTGGTAAGGCAGTTAGCTGGACATTACAGCTATGGGATCAAGGATGCCCAATTATACCAACAGATTAGCAAAATAGCCGATCTGGCCAAATTATTGGAAAATTGCGAATCCACAGGAAGGTTCCAGGATTACCAACCCCCCAATCGTAAGGTAGAGTACAACAACAATAATAACGGACCAAACCGGAATGGAGGTGGGAACGGTAATAATCTAAACACCAATAATCAGAATAATAATATCCCACCAAATGGCCGAAATGATAACATTCAGGGCCCGATTAACCGCAACTATCCGGGACCAAACAGAGGTAATTACGCCGGGAATAACTACGGTAGGAACTTCCACCAGGGAAACGGTTATCGCGGGAATAATTATAGAGGAAGTAATTATGGTCAACGTAATGGTTATCGCAACGGGGGAAACCAAGGAGGAAGCGATAGGAGAAACCAAAATGAATATAGGCCCCAGGTAAATTATACAATAGCCAATAACCGACGGCCATATCCACCTAATGTACCCACTTACATGTTTTACCTACAACAGGCGTCAGGTAGCCAGGGTAACACGGCGAATAGCCAACCTATTAACGGTAATCCCGAGGTCAGGCCGGAAACACAGACGGGTCAGCAACCCAATGTTCCGGGAGACCGGGCCAATGAGACAGTGGCTCATTTAAACTAAACGCGGCAGTGAAAAAGGAAAACCGCCCTTCACTGAACCAATATTATGGGGTGACAAACGACGAACATAGACAGGACAAAGACGGGACTATATTAAGAATAAATAATTACCTTAAGGATATTAGAGAGGAGTTATTAGAAGAAGGTGACGATATCATTAAAAAGAGTAACCAAGGGAACAATAGTATCGTGCAGATTAAAGCATATATCAATGGCATAGAAGCGATACTACTCATTGACACGGGGTCAAATGTGTCACTTATCGATAGCATTGAGTTAGAGCGGATTAAACAAAATAGTAATTTACCAATACCCACTCTACCGATAAATAACATTGTTTTAGTCGGAGCAACGGGGAGGCAAAATAAATCAATAAAGAAACAGGTGTCATTAGAGATGACTAGTAATGGGGTAACAATACCAATAGGGTTATTAGTGGCGAGTAATTTACCCATGAGTATACTAATAGGCTGCGATATACTTAGGCCATACAATGCTGTAATAGATTTGGAAAGTAAGGTGATAACTTTTAAGACTAACAAGGGGATTTGGACCAATAATTTAATCGATGTCCAAGGAAGTGGTACAGACAATACACCTTATCAAGCGATAGTGAACCATTATTATTGTACCGATCGTCCAATCAATACGCCATTATACCAGGAGGAAAACCCAGAGTTGTGGTTAGAAAAGTTAGAAGAAATACGGGATTTCCAAAGGACGAAAGCAAGGGGTCTGATCAGCGAAGAACAGGCGGAACAATTAATCGAGGTATACAACCATTATAAACACATATTCTCGAACGCTCCAGGTAAAGCCAGAGATTATCAGTGCACCATAAAATTCAAAACTCCGGTGGAATTTAACAGGAAATCGTACCCGATCGCATACTCGCTAAAGAACGAAGTCAGGGAAGAATTGAACAGGATGATAGAGGACGACATAATCGAGTATAGTCATTCGCCCTTTACCAGCCCAATCATAGCGGTGCCAAAAAAGAACGGAAAGGTACGTATATGTCTCGATGCTAGGGAGATTAACAAAATGATTGTTAACGACCGCACATCACCTGGGGAGATAGAGGAGATATTAAAAAAGTTCCACGGAATCAGATATATAAGCTCATGGGATACGGTATGCGGTTACTGGCAGATAGAACTCCACCCTGATAGTAGGAAATATATGGCATTCATATTCGAGGGCAGAAACTATCAGTTTAAGCGGTTACCTTTTGGCTTAATAAATTCTGTGGCGGTGTTTGTAAAGATAATGGACAGAATATTGGGGCAGGAAGTACTGAAGTTTACGACAGTGTACGTCGACGACCTACTGGTGACTTCAGCGAATTGGGACGACCATTGTAATAGGGTTGAACAGGTGCTACAGAAATTAACGGAGAATAATATCACCCTCAAATTAGACAAGTCCCAATTCATTGCAAATGAGGTGAAATTTTTAGGATTTAATTTAACAGAACAAGGGATTACTCCATCCAAAGAAAAGGTAGATGCCATACAGAAGTTCCCCACCCCAAAGAATAGGAAACAGCTGCAGTCATTTTTAGGAATCTGCAACTATTACAGAAAGTTTCGGTCCAATTACTCAGAATTAACTGCCAGGTTCCAAAAGCAGTTATCAGCTAAAGACAAATGGACTTGGGGACCAGAGCAAGATGGAGTGCTCAATATCATAAAGGAAAGGTTTTTAGAAACAGTAATGTTGCATCATCCCGACTTTACAAAACCATTTTTTCTAAACTGCGATGCCAGTAACGTGAGTTTAGGTGCAGCCCTCTATCAGGAAGATCAGGACGGTAACCATTTAGTAATTAGCTTTGCTAGCCGCGTGCTGAACAGTTGCAAACGAAACTACAATACTACCGAAAAAGAACTGTTGAGTGTAGTTTTCGCATGCGGTAAATTTAGGACATATATATTAGGGTACCCCATAACAGTTAGAAGCGACCACAAATCTATATCATTTTTAAAGCATTGTAAACTGAACCACGGAAGGCTGACTAGGTGGGTTTTGGCCTTGCAAGAGTACAATATCACATGGGAATATATACCCGGCAAACAGAACGTAGCCGCCGACGTCTTATCTCGCGTCAATATACCAGACCAAACCTTTGACGGCGAAAAGGAACAATTAGCCAAGGTTTACCACATTATTAAGAGCAGGGAGGATTTAAAAAATATTTTGCACGAAATAAAGTCACAACAAGAGGCCGATCCGAAATTAGGAGATATTAGAAAAAGGGTACAGGAAGGCGATGAGGTCATAAACAGATTTTATTGTATACACGACGACACTTTGTTTATTAGGAATACCCCGCACCAGGAGAGTTGGAAATTAGTGATTCCACCAGCGATAGAGAGACCGCTAATAATCGACTATCACGAGAGGTACGGACATATGGGTGCCCTTAAAGTAAGGAAGGCATTGGAAGAGCAAACATACATCAAGGGGATGAATAAGAAGGTGCAACTGGCGATACGGTCGTGCGATATTTGTCAAAAAGTAAAGTGTGATAACGAGAGGAAGGAAGGGGTCATGATACCCATATTATCTACCGAAAAATTGGAAAAGGTATTTCTCGATATCTGCGGACCCTTTCCACGCAGCGGTGGGAGACACCGATATAAATTTATCGTAATCATTTTCGACCACTTTAGCAAGTATACAAAGCTAAACCCAATAACTAGGGCAACGACCAGGAAAATAATAGACATAATAATCAAGCGTTATATAATGGAAGTGGGCCGACCGTATTCTATAATTACGGACCACGGTACTCAGTTTAGGGGAAAACTTTGGAAGGAAAGCTTGGGAGAACACGGAATAAAAACGTACAAGACGTCCGTATATCACCCGAATAGTAACCCAGCCGAGAGAGTGTTAAGGGAGGTAGGACGGTTGCTAAGAACATACTGCCATAACGAGCAGAAAAGATGGCATGAATATGTAGCCTCTACCGAGGATTTTCTCAATTTCTCGCATCACAATACCATCGAGATGTCGCCATATACGGTTATGTTCGAAAGACCCCCACCACGAGAGATAAAAGAAATTATTAATTTTCCCGACGAACCCGCATACCAATTCGAAGGGGCAAAATTTTATAATAAGGTGTTAGAAAAAACGGAACAGCAGCGGAAAAAATATATCAAATCACAGCCTAAGGCAATTAAATATGAGGTAGGTGAGAAGGTGTTAGTTAAAAATAGAGAATTGCCCAGTGCTATACAAGGCATAACGAGGAAATTGCTACTCTTATATACAGGGCCTTTCACGATAACCAGAGACAATAAAAACAATACCTACGAGGTAACTGACACAATTAGGAACAAGGTAAAAGGTACGTATAACCAGACTTCATTAAAAAAGTACTATGATTAAAAAAATCACAAGTCGAATACTCAATCAGTGACCAAGTACCATGACCAAAGACCCAAGTCAAATACAGCATCATAGAGAAGGTACCTTGACTAAACATGTCAACGTGAATTTATTAACTTAGCCATAATTAGAAAGGAGGTAGAGATTTTTAAATAAATATAAATATTATTGTATAATGATTGTTATTAATAAATATTACGAGATGGACACATTCCACCATAGGCAAGATTTATTTCCAATAGCCAAGTCAACGTATATTTACCAGCTTACCCGTACTTAGAGAAGGAGAGAGATTATTATTAATAAATACTACGAGAAGGACACTTAGTAAAGGAGAAAAAAGGGAGAAATACTGTCATATATTTGATACTAAATGGAAATGGTAAATGATAAATGAAAAAAAAAGGAGAGGAAAACAGTGTGTTACATAAGGAGGTAATGATGAATATGAATATAGCTATTAACATTGAATGATTTTAAACGATAATTTTAACCTGCGGAGAACGATATATTAATATAATTGTGAATTAATCAGAAGAGTTTAAGAAAGGGAATTTATGTGTAGGAGCCTATGATCTTTGAATATTGTATTTTTTTTTTATTATTATTATTATTTGTTGCAAAGGTGCAATTATTATTTTCTGAACAGGGATGTGTTGCCTCTGATTTCAGTAGTTATAGACAGGAAGGGACAGAGAATGTATGCCATAGCGAGCCACTCTGACTCCCAACCCTCTATGTAAGTTAGGGAATTGATAGGGAATTATATCAAAGATTAATTATAAAACATCAAGGTAAAAAGGAAAGGAATAGGTGATATGACAAAGAACGAACTAGGAATATTGAGTTGGATTAATATATTAAAGGAGTAGTACAGGAATTTAATTATAAGATAAAAGAATGAAATATAAAGAAGCTAATAATAAAGGGTTATTATAGAGATGATAATTTCATCAAAACCAAAGATATGTTTTTCCAAAATTATCAACTTTAACGGTGAGGCATATGTAACGTCACAGAACGTTCCATAAAAAGAAATCATTTATATAGTAAGTTAGCATAAGAGGAAAGTGAAGTGAACAGTATCGAACCCAAGTAGTCCCAAAAAATTGTGTAATTTTGTATAATAATTATTTCTATCAACTTGAAAAAACGACCAAACTATGACTAAGACAAAACCCCATATATATTATTAAAGTGAATAAGAGTGAAAAAACCATAACACACTATAAGAGAGAGAAATAATGTCAGAATCCACCAGAATAAAGTCAATAATTATTAAGTTTTATAACTATGAATATAGTATTAAAAACTATTTTTTGTGAATAAATGGACATGATCCATTATTATATTATGTGATGTAAATAAAATAAATGTATTAAATGACTTAAATACATTATTAGAAAGAGTTTAAGTTAAAATAAAAATTGTATATTTGCAATGACAAAAAAATATTAATGTGTTGGATTTGAGACCATACACCAAGATTTCATGAAAAAATTAATTATTATCAGATTTAAATAAAAACTATATGTAATTGTCAAGCAGACAATAGTGAACAATTTATCTTAAATAAAGGAAGCTGTCAAATGAATAAAAGCAGCCAAAATAGCCAAAAACAGTATTAACTAAAAACATGTAATAGGCATCTAATATTGTATAATTTATGAATTTAATGTTGCCAAAATGCAACCAAACTGTATTAGAAAGCTGTAATATGATATAAAGCAACTATACTAATATACCTGACCAACTTTAACATTGTAATAGTCAAGTCAGCAAAATATTTACTTATACCATGTATGGCTGAAGCCAATTATCCAGAACAAAAATAATCGTATCTGGCAAAATACTTACATAATACTAACAAAAATAAGATAGAAAGGTACAATACATCAGAATACCTTAATAAGAAACAAACTCAGTTGAAAGTAAAGTCAATTCTAAAAGAATTTAACTAATTAGAGTGAGATTTGTCACACCATAAAAAATGACATCTCAAGACCAATCAATGATGCTATGTCATCTTGTGATAAATATAATATATGTACAAAGTAACCAGGTATCACAAAAGATAGACAAAATAATAAACTCTGTGTGTATAGTGGTGAAATAATACATATATTAAAGAAAAAGACTAATCATTGTATTAGAAAACCGACAAGAATCTAGGCCATGAGCAGAGGCCATATAAAATTGTATTTATTTGTGTTTTATTGATGTTAAAGTTTGTTTATTTTGTTGTAGGAAAGTAGTAGGATTAGATGTTCAGCTTGTGAAAGGAACATTGTAACTCCACAACAATTTTTGTTATAATAATTGAGTTTTCAATGACAACAACTCAAGGTGAGGGTTGTATATTGTAATGTTTATTAGACTTAAGTTAATTAGATACCAATCATATTTAGTATCGCTAGATTCAGTAAAAAACAAGGAATCTAAATACATTAATGGCATACAAATTGTAAGTACTAATGTGAAACTGTTTGATAAATACCAGTGTAAATTTTGAAATATCCATTGTATGAAGAATAAGAAATTCGTTCTAAAAGCTTCTACGGAAGTGAAAATTGTTCTATGACATTCCATTTCGTTTATTCTCGAACAATCTAGAAAGAATTTTTACACAAATATACCGGAAGTCGACGAAAACAGTCATCCCGATTTAGTATAAAAGCGAGACCAAATTCGACTCAAAAAACACTTGAAGATTGAACTCCAGAACTGATGCATCTCACACAACACTGATCAACGCAGCTAAGGCGAAACCAAAGAGGCGAGAAATCGACAAGACACGGCAGGAAGGCTTTTCCCGTACATAGACATAACCGACTGACTTAACCTCAACGAGAGTCTACGCCAAAAAGTATCGCTGAAATAGAGCAGCGATACGGCAAATTTTAATAGAAATTACGCAGCCAGAACGTCGACGGCCCAGGAGGGACCAACAAATTTAAATAGAGAACGAATTCTGCTGTGTTCGCATTGACTGACTAACGTGACAAATAATTCCCCCGAACGTAAACAAACAATACAACTAAGCCTTCCTCAACACTGCATGGGAATCAGCGCTGCGGTGGCAGATTTCTGAATCAACGCTAAACAGATGATTCGTAGTGGCGGCGTTTGAACGAGATTTTACTGCCAAACGTTTTGACAAAAAGTGCGGAAAAAGTAATGATCGCAAAATTTGACTTTAAATAGATTCAGTGTACACCCGAAGAGGCGAGATTGAGAAACTACCCGAAGGAAGTGTCCAGTGAGAGAATAAACGACCATTGGAACGTGAGTTACCAAAATTAAAGTCATTTGTTACCTGGTTACATTTATCACACAGTTGTACTTTACACGCCACACATACACCTTCAAATCACTTAGTTTTTTCTTGTAAGGCATCTAATTGATATGTCTTGGTAGTTCAAAGGAGTCACGTCCTGAGAGTAAAGATTTTTCACATATTAAACTCATGCTTTTCAACTGAGTCAGAATCTGAAATACTAGCCGATACTTGATTGGATATATAAAAAATTGTCAATAATAATAACTTGTAAAATTTTTTTCTCTGCAATTTTATAATTTTTATGAATGATAGTCCTTCAGACGATTTGTTGGTTGTTTTTAAAGAATCATTAAACTTAACTGATTTTCCAAAGCTAAACTGACTTGTTTAAATTTTTTCGTAGATTTAAAAATTTTATCAATCACATTTAATTTTTCTTGGAACAAACGTTTCCAAGTGGCGCCCACAAAAAGCATAGTTTTAAGTTGTGTTACAGGACTACATCACTGCAGAGGATCCAGTCAACAGAGTAAGTAACAAAAGTGCGCGGAGGTAACGCCCGACATTTTACAACACAAACATTTAAACAACACCCAATACTTGTTTTACTATAATATTCACGCGCAAGCTCAGAATCACGCTTGAACCTGCGTTCTAAACTTAAAAATCTCGCTTCAGCAGTAGCATAGGACCCACCCAACTGGGGACTATCAGACCCGAATGGCAATGAGACAACAAACCTACCTTCATCATTACGATGAGTGGACTTAACAAAACGTTCCTCGCAAACTGAATCTTTAATAATGGGTGCATTATTAAGGACGGTTTCGGTCTCCCAAAATTTCTCAAGAGACGCTAAAATTTGATTATCGTTGTTTCTTGCCAAGAACGAAACAGCAGGACCCTTAGAATGACAATGTTTGGGCAAATTGCCTACTAGAATGTAGCCTAACTTAGTTTCTTGTATAATAGGAAAGTTAGGACCACGTACATATTTGTTAGCTAGAATCAAGTCGAAATAAAACTGTGCTCCTAACAGTATGTCTATGTCAGCTGATACGTTGAAATGTGGGTCAGCAAGGAAAATGTTATCAGGGATATTAAAATGATTTATGTCGAAAGATTGTGCTGGAAGTTTATGGGTCAAGGCAGATAAGACCGCACACGGAGCGTTAAAGCTGAACCTTTGATAGCGAGAAACAATACGAATTGATGCCAAATTAGTGGCGCAACATGTCACATTATTAATACCTGAAATTGGTATATTAGATTTAGTCAAGTTAAGTTGCAATTTTTTAGCAAATGATTCAGTACAAAAGTTTACTTGTGACCCTGCATCTAAAAAAACTCGTGCAAGTTGTCTGTTACCAGCACAGTCGATGACGAACACGACGGCTGTAGACAAAATAACATTGTTTGTTGATTGAAGCTTAAATGAACAATAATTACTACTGCTGGCAGAACCTTGTTTTGACACATTATTTATATGCAGCAATGTATGGTGTCATCTGGAACAGATCTTACATGATTGTTTGACCTTACAATTAGGTGGAAAATGATCTGGTCTTAAACAATTAGTGCAGCATTTATGCTTTAATATAAATTGCCCTCGTTCCGATATGCTTAAATTGCGAAATTTGTCACACATATAAATTGGGTGACTCGACTTGCAGCATGGGCATGAATAATTATTTGAAGTCGAATGATAACTTTTAAATGCAGTGCTGCCAGCAGAGTTTCGTAACTTATGTTTTTCAGTCTTATTATTAAATTTTAAAGTTGGTTTGTTAAGCTGCTGTCCAGCTTCTATCGGTAATGTGTTTTCTAATAATTGTCTACGGGCGTTTAAAAACTGTATAAAGCTCTGAAAATTAGGAAGATTTTCAGGATCTATAGATTCTTTCCATAATTGAAATGTGAAATGGTCAAGTTTTGCTGACAATAGCTGTACAGTAATGAGTTCAAATGAATCCACTGACAATTGCATAGCTGTCAGCGAATTGACAGAAGACGTTACTGTATTTATAAATTCTGCTAAGCTCTGTACAGAGTCTTTGGTTGTAGACTTCACTTCTAGTAAATTTTGAATGTAATATTTAGCTAATATGAATTTATTATCATATCTAGCGGACAGCAAACTTAACGCTATTGAATAGTTTTCATTACAAATAGGCAAGGCCTTAATTAGATCTAGTGGTTCATTTTTGAGAGATGAATATAAGTAATGTAGTTTTTGCACTGAAGTTAAGTCAGATCTGGCATGTACCAAGTCTAGGAATATTGAGTAAAAGTGCTGCCACTCTAGAATGTTGCCTGTGAAGCAGGGAAAACTTATAGGTTTTAATTGAATGTTACTGGTTAATACTTGAGATTCAGTCTGAATGTTGAAAGTGTCTATTAATTGTAAGATGTTAGCTTCGGTTGAATATAAAAGTTCTTCGACCTCGACTCTGTCCTCTTGGGCAGCGTTTATGTCCTTAGAAATTAATTCAATTTCAGACTGTACCTCATCATATTTTATTGCTAAACTCTTTAGACTTTCTAGTCTAACAGTTAAAAAATGTTTAGTGTTACTGTTTTTGTCAAAATTAAGTATTGCGGAATTGATTCGCACTATGGCAGACTTTAAGCCGCCCCTCTTTCTAACCAACACTCTTAAGCCTTCTTCCGTCATTTTACGCACCTTTTACTGATGGCGTTGATGTCGTACCTTGTGTGAGATGTCCTGCAGCGTTGAGGCCGTGGAATAGATGGTAGACACGCATGGACTGGATGAATGACTGCTCTCAACTTGGAACTGCTCAATCTGGCGTGTAGGCATTAACACGTGGATGGTCATGTAATGGTGTTGTCTATGAGGCTCAATGACGACGACGAAAGAAATGCTGAATAACTCCTGACACGGTCGGATCAGCGAACATACTGAATTGCCCGTGATGGCCAGAAATTGAAGTAGAAAAAATGATGAGAAGCCGCTCGATAGGGTATAAAGTTTTGAAAGAAGGTAAAAAATGATGAATCCAGGCGCAGAGTGACCAAAAAAATGGTCAGAGAGTTAATGTTTTGGTGAAATTAAATTTGCCAGGATGAAGAAAATAATGATGAGCGAGTGGACTGTAGTTAATACATTTATTAGTTATAAATGTTACAATTAAATTTTGATTTGTAAGGTTAGCTAAGCCTTTGTATGCATTATGAGATCTGAAGATCACGTTCGTTTGAAAAAGTCACATTATAAAGATGAGGCGCTATTACGCAACATTTGAAAAAAAATGTATATTAATGAATGCTGTAGGGCCTAAGGCCTACATAATTTGTCGCGACAATAAAGAAATGAAGAAATGACAGGCCAAAGCAACGAGCGCAATTACATCTGCTGCATTCGGACGCGCGTAGCACTGTGTCGACCTGTTCGCAAACGCGAGCGAGGCCGGACCATGTACAGATTAGCCAACCTTTCGATTATAGAATTCCCACATTACTGTCCAATACCCCCAAACAAACAAGAAACAGACAAAGAAAGAAATATAATATACCAAATTGCTTGTGAAAATGTATATAATAAAAACACTGTAAACAAAACAGAAAATAAAATCAAATATAAAATAAAAACTGAACATTGTTTAAATTAGCAGCCATCCTTACTATTTCTTTTATGAATTTGCTAACTGCTATAATTTTTTATTGTTCGACTAAGCTTTTCGTCATTACTGACATCTTCAGGTCTTAAACAACCTGAAGTCGTTGTTTAAGACCTGAAGATGTCAGTAATGACGAAAAGCTTAGTCGAACAATAAAAAATTATAGCAGTTAGCAAATTCATAAAAGAAATAAAAACTGAACAATTAAGAATTAATCAAAATGAACAACGCATAAATAATAACAACAATAAAAAATGGGCCACATTCACATGCATAAATAATAAATTGACAAAGGTAACAGAACTGTTTAAGAACACAGACATTAAAATAGCATACAAAACTAACAAAAACAATCTACAAAAACTAAATAACCTACACAACAAAGAAAATACCATCTTCTTGTATGTTCGGGATTGGATCACTCTTATCAAGAGACAGGGAATCTACCAAAACTCTATTGGGATGCCAGAAGACAAATGGAATGATTCAATGTCCTGCCATTAGAAAACAAAAAAACAACACCAAAGATAATACAACAACCAATGGTATATACAAAATTGAATGCCAAGATTGCAATAAATGTTACATAGGACAAACAAAAAAAACAACTGAAAAAACGTTATTTTGAACACCTAAACGCATACAAAAAACCAGAAATATACAAATATAATTTGGCCACACATGCAATAAACACTGGACATGAATTCCCAAACATAACCAACATGACACTAATAAAACACATACCACACAAAGGCACCATAATGAACATTTGGGAAAATTTACAAATATACAAACATAAAACACAAAAAAAACTAATACCTGAACAAATACAAAACATGACACAATTTTCAAAGCACTCAACATCGAAAATACACAAAATACTAATACATACACCACAATCACACACAATAATACCACTTTAAAATACCAGAGACCAACAACAAACCACAATAACGACCAGTCAACACACAAATACTTCACCAGACGCAAAATCACGAAGGCTGAGGATGAGAACACAATGGTTCTTGAAACATGTTCCTAATAAGGAAAGAAATATCTTGAGGTAAATTCACTATAAAAATTAAATATAATATAAATATCAGTGGCGGTCGGTGCCTCCAAAAAGTGGTGGTTGCACACGTCAATTATGAAAATTACTGTATTTGCCATCAGTTTAATAAGATAAAAAATAGCAATAAATAACATACAGAATGTTCATATAAATAATAATATGAAGAATACAAAACTATAATTGTGTAATTGTACGCAGTAAATAGAAGAGATTTATTTATGTAAATAGGAAAATGACAAAAATACCATAATATCGTTTAACAAATAACATGAAATTAATGCTATATAAAAAAGATATGACAAACACTTACCAAATATTAGGTTACTTGAAAAGAAAATCCATTCTCCTTTCTTTTTGGTGGGCAAATTCGTCAATAACTTGGTAGTTAAAATCCCGAATTACATTAATTAAGTCCCGTTCAATAGACAGCATAGCTAATGCATTTAGTCTTTCTTGAGACATGCTGTTCCTTAAAAATGTTTTTATCCTTTTTAGGGTTGAAAAACACCTTTCAGCTTCACTGCTGGTCATCGGTATTGTTATTAATATTTCTAATAACCTTGTTACTTCGCTGAAAGTGTCTTGTAAATTATTGTCTTTAATAAATTTAAATAAACTCACAGCACTTGCAATGTTTCTGAATTCTTCTGCATTATAAATTGTTGTTAGTTCTATTTGTAATTTTCTTACATTTAGAAACTGATAAATATCACAAACAGATTTTAACGTTTCTTCAGGAAATGGTAAGCTGTACTTCACAAATCTATCTGACATAAAGAGGGAGGCAGCAATTAAATGGCCTGAAAAAGCAAACCTAGACTTTGCTCCACAAATGATTACATCACACACTTCTTTCGCTTGTCTCTTCCAGTCACTTTTATCAAATTTTCTTTTTTTAGTGTGTGAATGAGCTTCTATGTTCAGATCAAAATTTTCATCACTGTCTATGTCACTTCTAATTTTTATTATATTTTCTTCAAAACTTGAAAGACACTTGTGTGCTACAGTTGTGTCAGTTTCGATTTTTTGTAATTGATTGAACAAAATGTCAATTAATGGCATGATTTTTCTGAAGAAAGACAACCACAATGTGAAACTAAAACTTGTAAGAATTTTTATGTGCCCAGAAGCCTGTGAAATTGTACAGTCATTTGTTATGTTATCTGATTTTAAAATATGTTGCACACATTTAATTAGATCTTTACTATAGTCATAAACTATGGAGACACTTCTAGACTGGAAATTCCATCTAGTAGGAGTACAACGGGGAAGGCGTTTTTTAACTATCTCATCAAGTATTGCTGTTCTCTGTGGACTGTTAGAAAAAAATGTACAAATTCCTTGAAGATTAGCAAAAAATATTCGAACATCTCTGTTGATAGATGCAGCTTTCATCATTACCAAGTTAAGTTGATGGGCATGGCAGTGTACGTACTGGGCATCTGGATATGATTCTTTAACTATAGCTTGAACAACTCTTGAAGACCCAGCCATTACAGAAGCACCACCATATGTCTGGGAAATAAGTTTTTGTGGTGTTTCTTGTATTTTATGTTTTTTTAGTTCTTCAAGAATACAGGAGGCCAAGGTGTTAGCATTATGTTGAGGAGGAATCAGAAAGCCCCAAAATCTCTCCACTGGCCTATCCTGTACAATATATCTAAAAACGATTGCCATTTGAAATATATTGGAAACATCTAAATACGGTTGCTTCCGCCAAATGGGGCTTTAAAGCAGAATCTAATTCCGCAGTATAATCAATCATCCCCCTAAAAATTCCAGGGTTTGTGGAGTCATCTGTTTCACCATGGCCTCTTAAAGCAATTTAAAAACGCCACAGAACCGTATACAATTAATTATAATATTCAAAATGTGCCTATTTTGTTTTACTTGTTCATTGTGAGCAGCAATGTTTCGCCTGTAGGCACTATATAATTGTTCAGCTACATTTGAAGAACCTAAAAGGGCTAACTTTAAACTATTTTGTATATGGGTGGCTGAAGCTTCATGCTTTTTAATCCTATCTGACAGATGATTTATGTCTTTAAAACCAGCTTTAGTCCAAGTGCCCTCACCCCCAAAGAGCAAACAAGGAAAACAATAAAGTGCAGGTTTTGTGTCACACCCACATAACCAGCTACACTTAGAATACACAGATTCATTAAATTTCCAATTAAATGTTCTCTTTCCTGATATCACTGTTTGGTTTAAATTTGCAAGATCAGGTGTTGGTTTACCTAATGCTTTAATTTCTATCTTTTCTGCAATAGGCCTTGAAATAAAAGGAGTTTCTATTAAATTTACTACAGAATTCATTGTAAGTTATTATGCTCAAGCCAAAAATTCTTCTCCAAAATATAAAACAAATGTTATTTTTACGTGTTAATGAAACACCTAAATAAATAAATATTAAAGCTTATACTTATAGTAGTAAGAGACCAGCAGATTCCTTCCTCAGCTTCAGTTAGTCTGAATTGTTTACATTCAATTCACTGAAATATTACTATACGAGACACTAAACACTGTAACACTACACTCACAAAACATATAATAATCGTCGTCTCAAAGACGTAATGACAGCTAAAAAAACGCAAAACATATACAAACAATTACGAAAACTAGTAACACTACAAACGTAACCTCAAAATTTAGTTTTTAAACCACAGGGCTTTAGAACGACTATTCACTGTCCACGTGTACAAGTGTGCTGTACTAGCGCAGCCAGATGAGGTTTGCAGGAACAAAGTACACCACGTGCTTAGCATAGCGCTGGCATAGAGAGATATCAATGTAGCCTCTGTTTTCCGAGCTGAATGCTATTCTACTGTAAAGGAACCAGCTTCTAGGTGGTGTATGCACCCCAAGCGTCGCGCCAATTTTAAATGACACGCACGGACATAAAACATGCCGTAGCGTATAATTATGATTCACACTTATCTTACGAAGCTACTAAATTGCATTTTTGGTTAAAGATAATATTTTGTAAAATCCTGGGGGTTGTGCAACCTTGCAACCTAGGCAGTGACCGCCACTGATATATATATATATATATATAATCCATGGGTAACGGTACATAACCCAGTCCCAATAAATGATAACTCTTGTAATACCATAAAGGTCAGAAATGGGTAAACTATAACTAGCTAAAAATTAAGGTGTATCACTAAACATTATAAACAATATTAAAGTGATATATAGTGACAAGTGAGTTATAGTGTACCCAATGAGGTAATAAGTGAAGGAAGGGAACTTCTTACAGAATTGTGCTGTAGATGTGAGAATTATAGACTATAATAGTAGACTATGATGCTACTAACTAATTATGTATTTTGTTTAGTTATTGTAGTATTTATATTGTGTAGGCAACAAAATTTAATACCTATGTTAATTTTGTATTTTTATAAAATAATTGTGTTATTGTATAAGATAACCCAGGGTTTTTTAAAAACATAAAAGATTTAAATATCAGATGATAATAAAAATTAAAATAATACTGTATGAGGAAAATGGCAGAAGGAAATAGTGCAGTGTAAGAATACTATAAGAGATTAATAAATAATATATAAAATCATGTAAAGTTAATAATAATATTAAAGACTTATATCCAAAGTTATAAGAAAATAAACAGAAAACTATTATGTAAATCAAATTGGGAAAGAAACCAAAATTAAAAAGAATTATTTTTCTGTAAATCAAAAATAAATTTATAATAATTACAAACCGCCTATATACTAAAAAGTAAATAGCAGCACCAATAAAAAGGTATATAAAATTATGGGTTACTAAGAGTAACGAAATAACAAGTATTGTTTAATCGAATTTGAAATTGAAAACCATCCGGTTGACAAAATGATGAGACAAAAATTGTATTAAAATATCCTTTAGAAATCTTTTGAACAGCACAAAATTGTTACAAAATTTAAATAACAGTATAAACATTATGTACCACTACCTTAATTATCAAAGTTAACTTGCTATACTCCATAATAAAAGTGAAAAAACCATTTTGGACGATCAGGCCTAGCCTAGCCGCGTTTTGAGTTTTGACGAGATAGTATTTGACAGACGGTTATGAAATTACAAACAACTAAGAACACCACCTGAAAAACAGCTTCACACAAGTAAGAACTTCGAGAAGAGAGGTAATATAAACAGTTCTTTTAATATTTAACAAAGAAAACTCAAATCAAATTGTCGTTCAGTACAAAACTTTCCAAGTGTAATCACATGTTTTAATAAAAATAAAACAATCTGCTCTCTTACGGACAAATCCGGAACTACGTACTCAGAGAATAAACAAATTTTCGAAGTTTTTCTATATTTGTAAAGCGTAGTATAATTATCCATTTCTGACCATCTCATAACAAAAAGAACTTACCCTTAACCCTGGGGAAATAAATAAAAGAATTATATGTTGATTGATGTTTAAATAAAAGATAAAATTGGTCAAAAACCTGATTTTATGACGATTCCATGTTTACTCAATGAAGTCGATATCATGTACTAGTTAATGAAAATATCGATTGTAATATTTGTATTTTGGCGGAAGAAAAAAAACCAATAATATTATAAATAAATATTATTGAGAAATGATATTGAATAATAAAATGTGTTTCCTTTATTGTAGTGGGTAGTTGTAGTAATTTCAGAAAAAATAAGAAGAGGACGATCCACCAGGTCGTATTCAGCAACAGTGTCGTTTGGTTAACCTATATTTGGAGACTAATGTCAAAATCAGCTGATTCGGTTCATGGCAAATATTTGAAAAATTTTAGAAATCGTCTAAACCGAGGGTAAACAAACGGTACTTGCTCTCTCTTCAAAAGAAGGCTAAACAACTTCCCTACTTGACCCAAATCACACACACTCAATTTCTGCTTTGTTTGAGTAACATTACCAACAACTTTATTTAAACTTCAGTCTTTATAATTCATAAGTGGCGATTGCTAAGAGGTGTTCTGACCGATCCGAGACTGTAAAAAAGACGGACGTCACACCCTCACTCTAAAGGCGGTACGTTACAAAAATAGGCGCTTACTACAGTGGGGCTGAATTAACTACAAACCCGTAATTACAATACACTCTTGGAGAGGCGGAAACCTTTGATATAAGCGATAATGTTACAGAATTGGTGAACCCAACATTGGGACTTGCATAAGACGGACGTTTCGCTAACACCTCTTAAGCGTTACGTTACAGAATTGGCGCTCAACGTAAAAGGGCTGTAATTAGAAAAGAATTTTGATATATTTAATAAATTAATATACGAAAAAACCTAATTATCGTCGGCAGTTATGAGAAAACAAGAAATGCATAATACCAGAGGCAGATCGAAGAAGAGGGCAGAAGAAAAGGAGAAGGAAGAAGGTGGACAGGAACGAGAGATAGAATTATTTACAGACAGTGAAATGGAACAACCAATGGGTGATAAAGAAGAAACTGAAGCAATTATGAGCACGGAAAAGGAAATAGTGGAAGAGGATGCCCAAGGGGACCAACCAGACAAAGCGGAAGCCAGGAGAGAACCAAATTGGCAAGACATGATGAGATTTATAGCCGAGAAATTTGATAAAATAGATGAGAACTCAAGGAAACAAAATGAAACCTTGAGCGAAAAATTTGATAAAATAGATGAGAACTCAAGGAAACAAAATGAAACCGTGAGCGAAAAATTTGACAAAATAGATGAGAATTTTAAGAAACAGGAAGAGAACTCAAGGAAGCAAAATGAAACCTTGAGGGACAGTTTAAAACAAATTGAGAAAATAAACGAAGAAAGTTTAAAGCGGATTGAGGGTAAGATGGAGAAGTTCAATAAGGAGATATGGAAAACTTTCGGAGAGAAGTTTGAAAATGTTAATACGCTTATCCAAAAAGCAGATACATACAAGGAGGAGACGAATAAGCAAATGGACAGTGGTTTTAATAATTTGGATGAAACGTTAGACAGCACTTCCGAAGGTTTTAAAGTAAGTATGAACATGGAAGAGAATATCAAGAAAATAAGGAAAATATGGAGAAAGAAAATATTCAATACAAAAGAAGAAATGGAGATGAGGAAGGGTGGATTAATTAATATATTTAACCCTCCCATTAATAAACGAAGGGAGTTAAACAAAGTTAGAAATTGTAGACAAAACTCAACAAAAATATCAAAGGTAAACCACCATAGAATAATAACAAAAAACTTGAATAAATTTAAATATCAGTTAAAAATATCGACGATCAAAGAGTATCTGACCACATCAATTATATTTTCAAGACGGAGTATACCAACAGAACATTGTGTAAATAATACAGAGGTCAAAGAGAATGGAATAGTGGCATATATGAGTAATTACATTAAAATAGAGGAGATACAATACCTATTAATTAAGAAGGATCTAAATATGACCGAAAACCGTGACTTAAATGAAGACTTTGTATCAGCCGAGTTACAGTACCAGATACACGAGAGATATTTAACAAGGACAAAAATCATTATGGACACTGCAGTAATCCGAGAACATGGAGTACCTGAGTTAATGGACCATGGTTAACCTAAATAATAACAAACCAGAAAAAAAGGGGACTGAATTTTTGAAAATCGACCAAGCAACCCATTGAATAGCGGAAGAAAACCCCAAAATTCCAAAAGTACGTAAGGACAACTTACTTAATTTATTCAGAAATAATACGATTTAAGATATTTTGAAACCATTTGATTTAAGAAAAAATAATAACAGATTAGTAAATTAGAGTTATAAAGAATTGATTTAAAATGAAATAATAGGAAAAAGTAATATTTTTAATGATAACAAACAGAAGAAAAATTAAATGAACAAAAACAATTGATGGTAATGTGCTCAGATAAGAAGAATAAAGAATAATTTAATCACTCCAATGAAACTGAAGGAGGATGATAATTAATACAATAATTAGAATTTCTTGGAATTGAAGATTATATAAGAAGAAATGATACGGAGAAATATGTCACAAGAAGTAAAGTCAAAAGAATTTTAACATAAGGCCTATCAATAATGTTATATGCTTTAGTTAATGGAAAAGAAGAAGGAATCAAGGAGAAGAAGGAATATATAAACAAATGCAAACAGCTACAGTATGAAGAATCCCAAAAGTGTTTAGTACTAGTCGCTAATTGACTACTACTTATAATTTTTTTAAATTTTATGTATTGACCGTAGAAATGTTCCGGCAATAATTCTCCTGAGCAGGGATGATGTTCCCCTGGTCTCAGAAGGTGTAAGGACGGATAGAGGAGTATGGACCCAAAACTGGCCACCCGACTGGTACCACCGCACAAGATATGGAAAAATGTTAGGGAAATTGAATATTTAGGGGATACAAAATTATAAAATAGCTGAAAAGAGTGATATTAGATCCCAGAAGTATAGATGAAGAAAATAGAAGGAAGATAGCAGACCGAAGATTAATTGATAAAGCTAATTTATAGAAGTAAATAGAAATGAGTGTTAAAACAAGTTTAATATGATTAGTGTGACCAGTCCTTATCAAATAAAATGTGGAAGTACCACTACCCACAGAAATAAATAATTGATGAATTTGCCTCCAAGAGAGAGAGAGAGAGAGAGTAGAGTAAGAAAACAGCAATTACCACCAGTCTGAATTACCAGTCAGTTTACAACCAGCTTGAAATAAAGGAAGATATTATGAAGAAAAAAACCAAGAATATTAGGAGAATTGAAACAATCAACAATTTATTTTAGTAAACGAGTAAAACCAAAATAAATTTGTTCTAGTGGGGGGGCTTTATGTAACGGTACATAACCCAGTCCCAATAAATGATAACTCTTGTAATACCATAAAGGTCAGAAATGGGTAAACTATAACTAGCTAAAAATTAAGTTGTATCACTAAACATTATAAACAATATTAAAGTGATATACAGTGACAAGTGAGTTACATTGTACCCAATGAGGTGATAAGTGAAGGAAGGGAACTTCTTACAGAATTGTGCTGTAGATGTGAGAATTATAGACTATAATAGTAGACTATGATGCTACTAACTAATTATGTATTTTGTTTAGTTATTGTAGTCTTTATATTGTGTAGGCAACAAAATTTAATACCTATGTTAATTTTGTATTTTTATAAAATAATTGTGTTATTGTATAAGATAACCCAGGGTTTTTAAAAACATAAAAGATTTAAATATCAGATGATAATAAAAATTAAAATAATACTGTATGAGGAAAATGGCAGAAGGAAATAGTGCAGTGTAAGAATACTATAAGAGATTAATAAATAATATATAAATTCATGTAAAGTTAATAATAATATTAAAGACTTATATCCAAAGTTATAAGAAAATAAACAGAAAACTATTATGTAAATCAAATTGGGAAAGAAACCAAAATTAAAAAGAATTATTTTTCTTTAAATCAAAAATAAATTTATAATAATTACAAACCGCCTATATACTAAAAAGTAAATAGCAGCACCAATAAAAAGGTATATAAAATTATGGGTTAACTAAGAGTAACGAAATAACAAGTATTGTTTAATCGAATTTGAAATTGAAAACCATCCGGTTGACAAAATGATGAGACAAAAATTGTATTAAAATATCCTTTAGAAATCTTTTGAACAGCACAAAATTGTTACAAAATTTAAATAACAGTATAAACATTATGTACCACTACCTTAATTATCAAAGTTAACTTGCTATACTCCATAATAAAAGTGAAAAAACCATTTTGGACGATCAGGCCTAGCCTAGCCGCGTTTTGAGTTTTGACGAGATAGTATTTGACAGACGGTTATGAAATTACAAACAACTAAGAACACCACCTGAAAAACAGCTTCACACAAGTAAGAACTTCGAGAAGAGAGGTAATATAAACAGTTCTTTTAATATTTAACAAAGAAAACTCAAATCAAATTGTCGTTCAGTACAAAACTTTCCAAGTGTAATCACATGTTTTAATAAAAATAAAACAATCTGCTCTCTTACGGACAAATCCGGAACTACGTACTCAGAGAATAAACAAATTTTCGAAGTTTTTCTATATCTGTAAAGCGTAGTATAATTATCCATTTCTGACCATCTCATAACAAAAAGAACTTACCCTTAACCCTGGGGAAATAAATAAAAGAATTATATGTTGATTGATGTTTAAATAAAAGATAAAATTGGTCAAAAACCTGATTTTATGACGATTCCATGTTTACTCAATGAAGTCGATATCATGTACTAGTTAATGAAAATATCGATTGTAATATTTGTATTTTGGCGGAAGAAAAAAAACCAATAATATTATAAATAAATATTATTGAGAAATGATATTGAATAATAAAATGTGTTTCCTTTATTGTAGTGGGTAGTTGTAGTAATTTCAGAAAAAATAAGAAGAGGATGATCCACCAGGTCGTATTCAGCAACAGTGTCGTTTGGTTAACCTATATTTGGAGACTAATGTCAAAATCAGCTGATTCGGTTCATGGCAAATATTTGAAAAATTTTAGAAATCGTCTAAACCGAGGGTAAACAAACGGTACTTGCTCTCTCTTCAAAAGAAGGCTAAACAACTTCCCTACTTGACCCAAATCACACACATTCAATTTCTGCTTTGTTTGAGTAACATTACCAACAACTTTATTTAAACTTCAGTCTTTATAATTCATAAGTGGCGATTGCTAAGAGGTGTTCTGACCGATCCGAGACTGTAAAAAAGACGGACTTCACACCCTCACTCTAAAGGCGGTACGTTACAAAAATAGGCGCTTACTACAGTGGGGCTGAATTAACTACAAACCCGTAATTACAATACACTCTTGGAGAGGCGGAAACCTTTGATATAAGCGATAATGTTACAGAATTGGTGAACCCAACATTGGGACTTCCATAAGACGGACGTTTCGCTAACACCTCTTAAGCGTTACGTTACAGAATTGGCGCTCAACGTAAAAGGGCTGTAATTAGAAAAGAATTTTGATATATTTAATAAATTAATATACGAAAAAACCTAATTATCGTCGGCAGTTATGAGAAAACAAGAAATGCATAATACCAGAGGCAGATCGAAGAAGAGGGCAGAAGAAAAGGAGAAGGAAGAAGGTGGACAGGAACGAGAGATAGAATTATTTACAGACAGTGAAATGGAACAACCAATGGGTGATAAAGAAGAAACTGAAGCAATTATGAGCACGGAAAAGGAAATAGTGGAAGAGGATGCCCAAGGGGACCAACCAGACAAAGCGGAAGCCAGGAGAGAACCAAATTGGCAAGACATGATGAGATTTATAGCCGAGAAATTTGATAAAATAGATGAGAACTCAAGGAAACAAAATGAAACCTTGAGCGAAAAATTTGATAAAATAGATGAGAACTCAAGGAAACAAAATGAAACCGTGAGCGAAAAATTTGACAAAATAGATGAGAATTTTAAGAAACAGGAAGAGAACTCAAGGAAGCAAAATGAAACCTTGAGGGACAGTTTAAAACAAATTGAGAAAATAAACGAAGAAAGTTTAAAGCGGATTGAGGGTAAGATGGAGAAGTTCAATAAGGAGATATGGAAAACTTTCGGAGAGAAGTTTGAAAATGTTAATACGCTTATCCAAAAAGCAGATACATACAAGGAGGAGACGAATAAGCAAATGGACAGTGGTTTTAATAATTTGGATGAAACGTTAGACAGCACTTCCGAAGGTTTTAAAGTAAGTATGAACATGGAAGAGAATATCAAGAAAATAAGGAAAATATGGAGAAAGAAAATATTCAATACAAAAGAAGAAATGGAGATGAGGAAGGGTGGATTAATTAATATATTTAACCCTCCCATTAATAAACGAAGGGAGTTAAACAAAGTTAGAAATTGTAGACAAAACTCAACAAAAATATCAAAGGTAAACCACCATAGAATAATAACAAAAAACTTGAATAAATTTAAATATCAGTTAAAAATATCGACGATCAAAGAGTATCTGACCACATCAATTATATTTTCAAGACGGAGTATACCAACAGAACATTGTGTAAATAATACAGAGGTCAAAGAGAATGGAATAGTGGCATATATGAGTAATTACATTAAAATAGAGGAGATACAATACCTATTAATTAAGAAGGATCTAAATATGACCGAAAACCGTGACTTAAATGAAGACTTTGTATCAGCCGAGTTACAGTACCAGATACACGAGAGATATTTAACAAGGACAAAAATCATTATGGACACTGCAGTAATCCGAGAACATGGAGTACCTGAGTTAATGGACCATGGTTAACCTAAATAATAACAAACCAGAAAAAAAGGGGACTGAATTTTTGAAAATCGACCAAGCAACCCATTGAATAGCGGAAGAAAACCCCAAAATTCCAAAAGTACGTAAGGACAACTTACTTAATTTATTCAGAAATAATACGATTTAAGATATTTTGAAACCATTTGATTTAACAAAAAATAATAACAGATTAGTAAATAAGAGTTATAAAGAATTGATTTAAAATGAAATAATAGGAAAAAGTAATATTTTTAATGATAACAAACAGAAGAAAAATTAAATGAACAAAAACAATTGATGGTAATGTGCTCAGATAAGAAGAATAAAGAATAATTTAATCACTCCAATGAAACTGAAGGAGGATGATAATTAATACAATAATTAGAATTTCTTGGAATTGAAGATTATATAAGAAGAAATGATATGGAGAAATATGTCACAAGAAGTAAAGTCAAAAGAATTTTAACATAAGGCCTATCAATAATGTTATATGCTTTAGTTAATGGAAAAGAAGAAGGAATCAAGGAGAAGAAGGAATATATAAACAAATGCAAACAGCTACAGTATGAAGAATCCCAAAAGTGTTTAGTACTAGTCGCTAATTGACTACTACTTATAATTTTTTTATATTTTATGTATTGACCGTAGAAATGTTCCGGCAATAATTTTCCTGAGCAGGGATGATGTTCCCCTGGTCTCAGAAGGTGTAAGGACGGATAGAGGAGTATGGACCCAAAACTGGCCACCCGACTGGCACCACCGCACAAGATATGGAAAAATGTTAGGGAAATTGAATATTTAGGGGATAAAAATTATAAAATAGCTGAAAAGAGTGATATTAGATCCCAGAAGTATAGATGAAGAAAATAGAAGGAAGATAGCAGACCGAAGCTTAATTGATAAAGCTAATTTATAGAAGTAAATAGAAATTAGTGTTAAAACAAGTTTAATATGATTAGTGTGACCAGTCCTTATCAAATAAAATGTGGAAGTATCACTACCCACAGAAATAAATAATTGATGAATTTGCCTCCAAGAGAGAGAGAGAGAGAGAGAGAGTAGAGTAAGAAAACAGCAATTACCACCAGTCTGAATTACCAGTCAGTTTACAACCAGTTTGAAATAAAGGAAGATATTATGAAGAAAAAAACCAAGAATATTAGGAGAATTGAAACAATCAACAATTTATTTTAGTAAACGAGTAAAACCAAAATAAATTTGTTCTAGTGGGGGGGCTTTATGTAACGGTACATAACCCAGTCCCAATAAATGATAACTCTTGTAATACCATAAAGGTCAGAAATGGGTAAACTATAACTAGCTAAAAATTAAGTTGTATCACTAAACATTATAAACAATATTAAAGTGATATACAGTGACAAGTGAGTTACATTGTACCCAATGAGGTGATAAGTGAAGGAAGGGAACTTCTTACAGAATTGTGCTGTAGATGTGAGAATTATAGACTATAATAGTAGACTATGATGCTACTAACTAATTATGTATTTTGTTTAGTTATTGTAGTCTTTATATTGTGTAGGCAACAAAATTTAATACCTATGTTAATTTTGTATTTTTATAAAATAATTGTGTTATTGTATAAGATAACCCAGGGTTTTTAAAAACATAAAAGATTTAAATATCAGATGATAATAAAAATTAAAATAATACTGTATGAGGAAAATGGCAGAAGGAAATAGTGCAGTGTAAGAATACTATAAGAGATTAATAAATAATATATAAATTCATGTAAAGTTAATAATAATATTAAAGACTTATATCCAAAGTTATAAGAAAATAAACAGAAAACTATTATGTAAATCAAATTGGGAAAGAAACCAAAATTAAAAAGAATTATTTTTCTTTAAATCAAAAATAAATTTATAATAATTACAAACCGCCTATATACTAAAAAGTAAATAGCAGCACCAATAAAAAGGTATATAAAATTATGGGTTAACTAAGAGTAACGAAATAACAAGTACTGTTTAATCGAATTTGAAATTGAAAACCATCCGGTTGACAAAATGATGAGACAAAAATTGTATTAAAATATCCTTTAGAAATCTTTTGAACAGCACAAAATTGTTACAAAATTTAAATAACAGTATAAACATTATGTACCACTACCTTAATTATCAAAGTTAACTTGCTATACTCCATAATAAAAGTGAAAAAACCATTTTGGACGATCAGGCCTAGCCTAGCCGCGTTTTGAGTTTTGACGAGATAGTATTTGACAGACGGTACTAAGAACACCACCTGAAAAACAGCTTCACACAAGTAAGAACTTCGAGAAGAGAGGTAATATAAACAGTTCTTTTAATATTTAACAAAGAAAACTCAAATCAAATTGTCGTTCAGTACAAAACTTTCCAAGTGTAATCACATGTTTTAATAAAAATAAAACAATCTGCTCTCTTACGGACAAATCCGGAACTACGTACTCAGAGAATAAACAAATTTTCGAAGTTTTTCTATATTTGTAAAGCGTAGTATAATTATCCATTTCTGACCATCTCATAACAAAAAGAACTTACCCTTAACCCTGGGGAAATAAATAAAAGAATTATATGTTGATTGATGTTTAAATAAAAGATAAAATTGGTCAAAAACCTGATTTTATGACGATTCCATGTTTACTCAATGAAGTCGATATCATGTACTAGTTAATGAAAATATCGATTGTAATATTTGTATTTTGGCGGAAGAAAAAAAACCAATAATATTATAAATAAATATTATTGAGAAATGATATTGAATAATAAAATGTGTTTCCTTTATTGTAGTGGGTAGTTGTAGTAATTTCAGAAAAATAAGAAGAGGACGATCCACCAGGTCGTATTCAGCAACAGTGTCGTTTGGTTAACCTATATTTGGAGACTAATGTCAAAATCAGCTGATTCGGTTCATGGCAAATATTTGAAAAATTTTAGAAATCGTCTAAACCGAGGGTAAACAAACGGTACTTGCTCTCTCTTCAAAAGAAGGCTAAACAACTTCCCTACTTGACCCAAATCACACACTCAATTTCTGCTTTCTTTGAGCAACATTACCAACAACTTTATTTAAACTTCAGTCTTTATAATTCATAAGTGGCGATTGCTAAGAGATGTTCTGACCGATCCGAGACTGTAAAAAAGACGGACGTCACACCCTCACTCTAAAGGCGGTACGTTACAAAAATAGGCGCTTACTACAGTGGGGCTGAATTAACTACAAACCCGTAATTACAATACACTCTTGGAAAGGCGGAAACCTTTGATATAAGCGATAATGTTACAGAATTGGTGAACCCAACATTGGGACTTGCATAAGACGGACGTTTCGCTAACACCTCTTAAGCGTTACGTTACAGAATTGGCGCTCAACGTAAAAGGGCTGTAATTAGAAAAGAATTTTGATATATTTAATAAATTAATATACGAAAAAACCTAATTATCGTCGGCAGTTATGAGAAAACAAGAAATGCATAATACCAGAGGCAGATCGAAGAAGAGGGCAGAAGAAAAGGAGAAGGAAGAAGGTGGACAGGAACGAGAGATAGAATTATTTACAGACAGTGAAATGGAACAACCAATGGGTGATAAAGAAGAAACTGAAGCAATTATGAGCACGGAAAAGGAAATAGTGGAAGAGGATGCCCAAGGGGACCAACCAGACAAAGCGGAAGCCAGGAGAGAACCAAATTGGCAAGACATGATGAGATTTATAGCCGAGAAATTTGATAAAATAGATGAGAACTCAAGGAAACAAAATGAAACCTTGAGCGAAAAATTTGATAAAATAGATGAGAACTCAAGGAAACAAAATGAAACCTTGAGCGAAAAATTTGACAAAATAGATGAGAATTTTAAGAAACAGGAAGAGAACTCAAGGAAGCAAAATGAAACCTTGAGGGACAGTTTAAAACAAATTGAGAAAATAAACGAAGAAAGTTTAAAGCGGATTGAGGGTAAGATGGAGAAGTTCAATAAGGAGATATGGAAAACTTTCGGAGAGAAGTTTGAAAATGTTAATACGCTTATCCAAAAAGCAGATACATACAAGGAGGAGACGAATAAGCAAATGGACAGTGGTTTTAATAATTTGGATGAAACGTTAGACAGCACTTCCGAAGGTTTTAAAGTAAGTATGAACATGGAAGAGAATATCAAGAAAATAAGGAAAATATGGAGAAAGAAAATATTCAATACAAAAGAAGAAATGGAGATGAGGAAGGGTGGATTAATTAATATATTTAACCCTCCCATTAATAAACGAAGGGAGTTAAACAAAGTTAGAAATTGTAGACAAAACTCAACAAAAATATCAAAGGTAAACCACCATAGAATAATAACAAAAAACTTGAATAAATTTAAATATCAGTTAAAAATATCGACGATCAAAGAGTATCTGACCACATCAATTATATTTTCAAGACGGAGTATACCAACAGAACATTGTGTAAATAATACAGAGGTCAAAGAGAATGGAATAGTGGCATATATGAGTAATTACATTAAAATAGAGGAGATACAATACCTATTAATTAAGAAGGATCTAAATATGACCGAAAACCGTGACTTAAATGAAGACTTTGTATCAGCCGAGTTACAGTACCAGATACACGAGATATATTTAACAAGGACAAAAATCATTATGGACACTGCAGTAATCCGAGAACATGGAGTACCTGAGTTAATGGACCATGGTTAACCTAAATAATAACAAACCAGAAAAAAAGGGGACTGAATTTTTGAAAATCGACCAAGCAACCCATTGAATAGCGGAAGAAAACCCCAAAATTCCAAAAGTACGTAAGGACAACTTACTTAATTTATTCAGAAATAATACGATTTAAGATATTTTGAAACCATTTGATTTAACAAAAAATAATAACAGATTAGTAAATAAGAGTTATAAAGAATTGATTTAAAATGAAATAATAGGAAAAAGTAATATTTTTAATGATAACAAACAGAAGAAAAATTAAATGAACAAAAACAATTGATGGTAATGTGCTCAGATAAGAAGAATAAAGAATAATTTAATCACTCCAATGAAACTGAAGGAGGATGATAATTAATACAATAATTAGAATTTCTCGGAATTGAAGATTATATAAGAAGAAATGATACGGAGAAATATGTCACAAGAAGTAAAGTCAAAAGAATTTTAACATAAGGCCTATCAATAATGTTATATGCTTTAGTTAATGGAAAAGAAGAAGGAATCAAGGAGAAGAAGGAATATATAAACAAATGCAAACAGCTACAGTATGAAGAATCCCAAAAGTGTTTAGTACTAGTCGCTAATTGACTACTACTTATAATTTTTTTATATTTTATGTATTGACCGTAGAAATGTTCCGGCAATAATTTTCCTGAGCAGGGATGATGTTCCCCTGGTCTCAGAAGGTGTAAGGACGGATAGAGGAGTATGGACCCAAAACTGGCCACCCGACTGGTACCACCGCACAAGATATGGAAAAATGTTAGGGAAATTGAATATTTAGGGGATAAAAATTATAAAATAGCTGAAAAGAGTGATATTAGATCCCAGAAGTATAGATGAAGAAAATAGAAGGAAGATAGCAGACCGAAGCTTAATTGATAAAGCTAATTTATAGAAGTAAATAGAAATGAGTGTTAAAACAAGTTTAATATGATTAGTGTGACCAGTCCTTATCAAATAAAATGTGGAAGTACCACTACCCACAGAAATAAATAATTGATGAATTTGCCTCCAAGAGAGAGAGAGTAGAGTAAGAAAACAGCAATTACCACCAGTCTGAATTACCAGTCAGTTTACAACCAGTTTGAAATAAAGGAAGATATTATGAAGAAAAAAACCAAGAATATTAGGAGAATTGAAACAATCAACAATTTATTTTAGTAAACGAGTAAAACCAAAATAAATTTGTTCTAGTGGGGGGGCTTTATGTAACGGTACATAACCCAGTCCCAATAAATGATAACTCTTGTAATACCATAAAGGTCAGAAATGGGTAAACTATAACTAGCTAAAAATTAAGTTGTATCACTAAACATTATAAACAATATTAAAGTGATTGATATACAGTGACAAGTGAGTTACAGTGTACCCAATGAGGTAATAAGTGAAGGAAGGGAACTTCTTACAGAATTGTGCTGTAGATGTGAGAATTATAGACTATAATAGTAGACTATGATGCTACTAACTAATTATGTATTTTGTTTAGTTATTGTAGTATTTACATTGTGTAGGCAACAAAATTTAATACCTATGTTAATTTTGTATTTTTATAAAATAATTGTGTTATTGTATAAGATAACCCAGGGTTTTTAAAAAAACATAAAAGATTTAAATATCAGATAATAATAAAAATAAAATAATACTGTATGAGGAAAATGGCAGAAGGAAATAGTGCAGTGTAAGAATACTATAAGAGATTAATAAATAATATATAAATTCATGTAAAGTTAATAATAATATTAAAGACTTATATCCAAAGTTATAAGAAAATAAACAGAAAACTATTATGTAAATCAAATTGGGAAAGAAACCAAAATTAAAAAGAATTATTTTCCTGTAAATCAAATAAAATTTATAATAATTACAAACCGCCTATATACTAAAAAGTAAATAGCAGCACCAATAAAAAGGTATATAAAATTATGGGTTACTAAGAGTAACGAAATAACAAGTATTGTTTAATCGAATTTGAAATTGAAAACCGTCCGGTTGACAAAATGATGAGACAAAAATTGTATTAAAATATCCTTTAGAAATCTTCTGAACAGCACAAAAGTGTTACAAAATTTAAATAACAGTATAAACATTATGTACCACTACCTTAATTATCAAAGTTAACTTGCTATACTCCATAATAAAAGTTAAAAAACCATTTTGGACGATCAGGCCTAGCCTAGCCGCGTTTTGAGTTTTGACGAGATAGTATTTGACAGACGGTTATGAAATTACAAACAACTAAGAACACCACCTGAAAAACAGCTTCACACAAGTAAGAACTTCGAGAAGAGAGGTAATATAAACAGTTCTTTTAATATTTAACAAAGAAAACTCAAATCAAATTGTCGTTCAGTACAAAACTTTCCAAGTGTAATCACATGTTTTAATAAAAATAAAACAATCTGCTCTCTTACGGACAAATCCGGAACTACGTACTCAGAGAATAAACAAATTTTCGAAGTTTTTCTATATTTGTAAAGCGTAGTATAATTATCCATTTCTGACCATCTCATAACAAAAAGAACTTACCCTTAACCCTGGGGAAATAAATAAAAGAATTATATGTTGATTGATGTTTAAATAAAAGATAAAATTGGTCAAAAACCTGATTTTATGACGATTCCATGTTTACTCAATGAAGTCGATATCATGTACTAGTTAATGAAAATATCGATTGTAATATTTGTATTTTGGCGGAAGAAAAAAAACCAATAATATTATAAATAAATATTATTGAGAAATGATATTGAATAATAAAATGTGTTTCCTTTATTGTAGTGGGTAGTTGTAGTAATTTCAGAAAAAATAAGAAGAGGACGATCCACCAGGTCGTATTCAGCAACAGTGTCGTTTGGTTAACCTATATTTGGAGACTAATGTCAAAATCAGCTGATTCGGTTCATGGCAAATATTTGAAAAATTTTAGAAATCGTCTAAACCGAGGGTAAACAAACGGTACTTGCTCTCTCTTCAAAAGAAGGCTAAACAACTTCCCTACTTGACCCAAATCACACACTCAATTTCTGCTTTCTTTGAGCAACATTACCAACAACTTTATTTAAACTTCAGTCTTTATAATTCATAAGTGGCGATTGCTAAGAGATGTTCTGACCGATCCGAGACTGTAAAAAAGACGGACGTCACACCCTCACTCTAAAGGCGGTACGTTACAAAAATAGGCGCTTACTACAGTGGGGCTGAATTAACTACAAACCCGTAATTACAATACACTCTTGGAAAGGCGGAAACCTTTGATATAAGCGATAATGTTACAGAATTGGTGAACCCAACATTGGGACTTGCATAAGACGGACGTTTCGCTAACACCTCTTAAGCGTTACGTTACAGAATTGGCGCTCAACGTAAAAGGGCTGTAATTAGAAAAGAATTTTGATATATTTAATAAATTAATATACGAAAAAACCTAATTATCGTCGGCAGTTATGAGAAAACAAGAAATGCATAATACCAGAGGCAGATCGAAGAAGAGGGCAGAAGAAAAGGAGAAGGAAGAAGGTGGACAGGAACGAGAGATAGAATTATTTACAGACAGTGAAATGGAACAACCAATGGGTGATAAAGAAGAAACTGAAGCAATTATGAGCACGGAAAAGGAAATAGTGGAAGAGGATGCCCAAGGGGACCAACCAGACAAAGCGGAAGCCAGGAGAGAACCAAATTGGCAAGACATGATGAGATTTATAGCCGAGAAATTTGATAAAATAGATGAGAACTCAAGGAAACAAAATGAAACCTTGAGCGAAAAATTTGATAAAATAGATGAGAACTCAAGGAAACAAAATGAAACCTTGAGCGAAAAATTTGACAAAATAGATGAGAATTTTAAGAAACAGGAAGAGAACTCAAGGAAGCAAAATGAAACCTTGAGGGACAGTTTAAAACAAATTGAGAAAATAAACGAAGAAAGTTTAAAGCGGATTGAGGGTAAGATGGAGAAGTTCAATAAGGAGATATGGAAAACTTTCGGAGAGAAGTTTGAAAATGTTAATACGCTTATCCAAAAAGCAGATACATACAAGGAGGAGACGAATAAGCAAATGGACAGTGGTTTTAATAATTTGGATGAAACGTTAGACAGCACTTCCGAAGGTTTTAAAGTAAGTATGAACATGGAAGAGAATATCAAGAAAATAAGGAAAATATGGAGAAAGAAAATATTCAATACAAAAGAAGAAATGGAGATGAGGAAGGGTGGATTAATTAATATATTTAACCCTCCCATTAATAAACGAAGGGAGTTAAACAAAGTTAGAAATTGTAGACAAAACTCAACAAAAATATCAAAGGTAAACCACCATAGAATAATAACAAAAAACTTGAATAAATTTAAATATCAGTTAAAAATATCGACGATCAAAGAGTATCTGACCACATCAATTATATTTTCAAGACGGAGTATACCAACAGAACATTGTGTAAATAATACAGAGGTCAAAGAGAATGGAATAGTGGCATATATGAGTAATTACATTAAAATAGAGGAGATACAATACCTATTAATTAAGAAGGATCTAAATATGACCGAAAACCGTGACTTAAATGAAGACTTTGTATCAGCCGAGTTACAGTACCAGATACACGAGATATATTTAACAAGGACAAAAATCATTATGGACACTGCAGTAATCCGAGAACATGGAGTACCTGAGTTAATGGACCATGGTTAACCTAAATAATAACAAACCAGAAAAAAAGGGGACTGAATTTTTGAAAACGACCAAGCAACCCATTGAATAGCGGAAGAAAACCCCAAAATTCCAAAAGTACGTAAGGACAACTTACTAATTTATTCAGAAATAATACGATTTAAGATATTTTGAAACCATTTGATTTAACAAAAAATAATAACAGATTAGTAAATAAGAGTTATAAAGAATTGATTTAAAATGAAATAATAGGAAAAAGTAATATTTTTAATGATAACAAACAGAAGAAAAATTAAATGAACAAAAACAATTGATGGTAATGTGCTCAGATAAGAAGAATAAAGAATAATTTAATCACTCCAATGAAACTGAAGGAGGATGATAATTAATACAATAATTAGAATTTCTCGGAATTGAAGATTATATAAGAAGAAATGATACGGAGAAATATGTCACAAGAAGTAAAGTCAAAAGAATTTTAACATAAGGCCTATCAATAATGTTATATGCTTTAGTTAATGGAAAAGAAGAAGGAATCAAGGAGAAGAAGGAATATATAAACAAATGCAAACAGCTACAGTATGAAGAATCCCAAAAGTGTTTAGTACTAGTCGCTAATTGACTACTACTTATAATTTTTTTATATTTTATGTATTGACCGTAGAAATGTTCCGGCAATAATTTTCCTGAGCAGGGATGATGTTCCCCTGGTCTCAGAAGGTGTAAGGACGGATAGAGGAGTATGGACCCAAAACTGGCCACCCGACTGGTACCACCGCACAAGATATGGAAAAATGTTAGGGAAATTTAGGGGATAAAAATTATAAAATAGCTGAAAAGAGTGATATTAGATCCCAGAAGTATAGATGAAGAAAATAGAAGGAAGATAGCAGACCGAAGCTTAATTGATAAAGCTAATTTATAGAAGTAAATAGAAATGAGTGTTAAAACAAGTTTGATATGATTAGTGTGACCAGTCCTTAACAAATAAAATGTGGAAGTACCACTACCCACAGAAATAAATAATTGATGAATTTGCCTCCAAGAGAGAGAGAGTAGAGTAAGAAAACAGCAATTACCACCAGTCTGAATTACCAGTCAGTTTACAACCAGTTTGAAATAAAGGAAGATATTATGAAGAAAAAAACCAAGAATATTAGGAGAATTGAAACAATCAACAATTTATTTTAGTAAACGAGTAAAACCAAAATAAATTTGTTCTAGTGGGGGGGGCTTTATGTAACGGTACATAACCCAGTCCCAATAAATGATAACTCTTGTAATACCATAAAGGTCAGAAATGGGTAAACTATAACTAGCTAAAAATTAAGTTGTATCACTAAACATTATAAACAATATTAAAGTGATATACAGTGACAAGTGAGTTACAGTGTACCCAATGAGGTAATAAGTGAAGGAAGGGAACTTCTTACAGAATTGTGCTGTAGATGTGAGAATTATAGACTATAATAGTAGACTATGATGCTACTAACTAATTATGTATTTTGTTTAGTTATTGTAGTATTTACATTGTGTAGGCAACAAAATTTAATACCTATGTTAATTTTGTATTTTTATAAAATAATTGTGTTATTGTATAAGATAACCCAGGGTTTTTAAAAAAACATAAAAGATTTAAATATCAGATAATAATAAAAATAAAATAATACTGTATGAGGAAAATGGCAGAAGGAAATAGTGCAGTGTAAGAATACTATAAGAGATTAATAAATAATATATAAATTCATGTAAAGTTAATAATAATATTAAAGACTTATATCCAAAGTTATAAGAAAATAAACAGAAAACTATTATGTAAATCAAATTGGGAAAGAAACCAAAATTAAAAAGAATTATTTTTCTGTAAATCAAATAAAATTTATAATAATTACAAACCGCCTATATACTAAAAAGTAAATAGCAGCACCAATAAAAAGGTATATAAAATTATGGGTTACTAAGAGTAACGAAATAACAAGTATTGTTTAATCGAATTTGAAATTGAAAACCGTCCGGTTGACAAAATGATGAGACAAAAATTGTATTAAAATATCCTTTAGAAATCTTCTGAACAGCACAAAAGTGTTACAAAATTTAAATAACAGTATAAACATTATGTACCACTACCTTAATTATCAAAGTTAACTTGCTATACTCCATAATAAAAGTGAAAAAACCATTTTGGACGATCAGGCCTAGCCTAGCCGCGTTTTGAGTTTTGACGAGATAGTATTTGACAGACAGTTATGAAATTACAAACAACTAAGAACACCACCTGAAAAACAGCTTCACACAAGTAAGAACTTCGAGAAGAGAGGTAATATAAACAGTTCTTTTAATATTTAACAAAGAAAACTCAAATCAAATTGTCGTTCAGTACAAAACTTTCCAAGTGTAATCACATGTTTTAATAAAAATAAAACAATCTGCTCTCTTACGGACAAATCCGGAACTACGTACTCAGAGAATAAACAAATTTTCGAAGTTTTTCTATATTTGTAAAGCGTAGTATAATTATCCATTTCTGACCATCTCATAACAAAAAGAACTTACCCTTAACCCTGGGGAAATAAATAAAAGAATTATATGTTGATTGATGTTTAAATAAAAGATAAAATTGGTCAAAAACCTGATTTTATGACGATTCCATGTTTACTCAATGAAGTCGATATCATGTACTAGTTAATGAAAATATCGATTGTAATATTTGTATTTTGGCGGAAGAAAAAAAACCAATAATATTATAAATAAATATTATTGAGAAATGATATTGAATAATA
The DNA here is from genome assembly GCA_034769895.1 of Magicicada septendecula. Taxonomy (NCBI): domain Eukaryota; kingdom Metazoa; phylum Arthropoda; class Insecta; order Hemiptera; family Cicadidae; genus Magicicada; species Magicicada septendecula. The sequence continues at coordinate 410,093,382 of CM068368.1, read as the reverse complement.
AAATGTGTTTCCTTTATTGTAGTGGGTAGTTGTAGTAATTTCAGAAAAAATAAGAAGAGGACGATCCACCAGGTCGTATTCAGCAACAGTGTCGTTTGGTTAACCTATATTTGGAGACTAATGTCAAAATCAGCTGATTCGGTTCATGGCAAAAATTTGAAAAATTTTAGAAATCGTCTAAACCGAGGGTAAACAAACGGTACTTGCTCTCTCTTCAAAAGAAGGCTAAACAACTTCCCTACTTGACCCAAATCACACACTCAATTTCTGCTTTGTTTGAGCAACATTACCAACAACTTTATTTAAACTTCAGTCTTTATAATTCATAAGTGGCGATTGCTAAGAGGTGTTCTGACCGATCCGAGACTGTAAAAAAGACGGACGTCACACCCTCACTCTAAAGGCGGTACGTTACAAAAATAGGCGCTTACTACAGTGGGGCTGAATTAACTACAAACCCGTAATTACAATACACTCTTGGAAAGGCGGAAACCTTTGATATAAGCGATAATGTTACAGAATTGGTGAACCCAACATTGGGACTTGCATAAGACGGACGTTTCGCTAACACCTCTTAAGCGTTACGTTACAGAATTGGCGCTCAACGTAAAAGGGCTGTAATTAGAAAAGAATTTTGATATATTTAATAAATTAATATACGAAAAAACCTAATTATCGTCGGCAGTTATGAGAAAACAAGAAATGCATAATACCAGAGGCAGATCGAAGAAGAGGGCAGAAGAAAAGGAGAAGGAAGAAGGTGGACAGGAACGAGAGATAGAATTATTTACAGACAGTGAAATGGAACCACCAATGGGTGATAAAGAAGAAACTGAAGCAATTATGAGCACGGAAAAGGAAATAGTGGAAGAGGATGCCCAAGGGGACCAACCAGACAAAGCGGAAGCCAGGAGAGAACCAAATTGGCAAGACATGATGAGATTTATAGCCGAGAAATTTGATAAAATAGATGAGAACTCGAGGAAACAAAATGAAACCTTGAGCGAAAAATTTGATAAAATAGATGAGAACTCAAGGAAACAAAATGAAACCTTGAGCGAAAAATTTGACAAAATAGATGAGAATTTTAAGAAACAGGAAGAGAACTCAAGGAAGCAAAATGAAACCTTGAGGGACAGTTTAAAACAAATTGAGAAAATAAACGAAGAAAGTTTAAAGCGGATTGAGGGTAAGATGGAGAAGTTCAATAAGGAGATATGGAAAACTTTCGGAGAGAAGTTTGAAAATGTTAATACGCTTATCCAAAAAGCAGATACATACAAGGAGGAGACGAATAAGCAAATGGACAGTGGTTTTAATAATTTGGATGAAACGTTAGACAGCACTTCCGAAGGTTTAAGTAAGTATGAACATGGAAGAGAATATCAAGAAAATAAGGAAAATATGGAGAAAGAAAATATTCAATACAAAAGAAGAAATGGAGATGAGGAAGGGTGGATTAATTAATATATTTAACCCTCCCATTAATAAACGAAGGGAGTTAAACAAAGTTAGAAATTGTAGACAAAACTCAACAAAAATATCAAAGGTAAACCACCATAGAATAATAACAAAAAACTTGAATAAATTTAAATATCAGTTAAAAATATCGACGATCAAAGAGTATCTGACCACATCAATTATATTTTCAAGACGGAGTATACCAACAGAACATTGTGTAAATAATACAGAGGTCAAAGAGAATGGAATAGTGGCATATATGAGTAATTACATTAAAATAGAGGAGATACAATACCTATTAATTAAGAAGGATCTAAATATGACCGAAAACCGTGACTTAAATGAAGACTTTGTATCAGCCGAGTTACAGTACCAGATACACGAGATATATTTAACAAGGACAAAAATCATTATGGACACTGCAGTAATCCGAGAACATGGAGTACCTGAGTTAATGGACCATGGTTAACCTAAATAATAACAAACCAGAAAAAAAGGGGACTGAATTTTTGAAAATCGACCAAGCAACCCATTGAATAGCGGAAGAAAACCCCAAAATTCCAAAAGTACGTAAGGACAACTTACTTAATTTATTCAGAAATAATACGATTTAAGATATTTTGAAACCATTTGATTTAACAAAAAATAATAACAGATTAGTAAATAAGAGTTATAAAGAATTGATTTAAAATGAAATAATAGGAAAAAGTAATATTTTTAATGATAACAAACAGAAGAAAAATTAAATGAACAAAAACAATTGATGGTAATGTGCTCAGATAAGAAGAATAAAGAATAATTTAATCACTCCAATGAAACTGAAGGAGGATGATAATTAATACAATAATTAGAATTTCTCGGAATTGAAGATTATATAAGAAGAAATGATACGGAGAAATATGTCACAAGAAGTAAAGTCAAAAGAATTTTAACATAAGGCCTATCAATAATGTTATATGCTTTAGTTAATGGAAAAGAAGAAGGAATCAAGGAGAAGAAGGAATATATAAACAAATGCAAACAGCTACAGTATGAAGAATCCCAAAAGTGTTTAGTACTAGTCGCTAATTGACTACTACTTATAATTTTTTTATATTTTATGTATTGACCGTAGAAATGTTCCGGCAATAATTTTCCTGAGCAGAGATGATGTTCCCCTGGTCTCAGAAGGTGTAAGGACGGATAGAGGAGTATGGACCCAAAACTGGCCACCCGACTGGTACCACCGCACAAGATATGGAAAAATGTTAGGGAAATTGAATATTTAGGGGATAAAAATTATAAAATAGCTGAAAAGAGTGATATTAGATCCCAGAAGTATAGATGAAGAAAATAGAAGGAAGATAGCAGACCGAAGCTTAATTGATAAAGCTAATTTATAGAAGTAAATAGAAATGAGTGTTAAAACAAGTTTGATATGATTAGTGTGACCAGTCCTTAACAAATAAAATGTGGAAGTACCACTACCCACAGAAATAAATAATTGATGAATTTGCCTCCAAGAGAGAGAGAGTAGAGTAAGAAAACAGCAATTACCACCAGTCTGAATTACCAGTCAGTTTACAACCAGTTTGAAATAAAGGAAGATATTATGAAGAAAAAAACCAAGAATATTAGGAGAATTGAAACAATCAACAATTTATTTTAGTAAACGAGTAAAACCAAAATAAATTTGTTCTAGTGGGGGGGCTTTATGTAACGGTACATAACCCAGTCCCAATAAATGATAACTCTTGTAATACCATAAAGGTCAGAAATGGGTAAACTATAACTAGCTAAAAATTAAGTTGTATCACTAAACATTATAAACAATATTAAAGTGATATACAGTGACAAGTGAGTTACAGTGTACCCAATGAGGTAATAAGTGAAGGAAGGGAACTTCTTACAGAATTGTGCTGTAGATGTGAGAATTATAGACTATAATAGTAGACTATGATGCTACTAACTAATTATGTATTTTGTTTAGTTATTGTAGTATTTACATTGTGTAGGCAACAAAATTTAATACCTATGTTAATTTTGTATTTTTATAAAATAATTGTGTTATTGTATAAGATAACCCAGGGTTTTTAAAAAAACATAAAAGATTTAAATATCAGATAATAATAAAAATAAAATAATACTGTATGAGGAAAATGGCAGAAGGAAATAGTGCAGTGTAAGAATACTATAAGAGATTAATAAATAATATATAAATTCATGTAAAGTTAATAATAATATTAAAGACTTATATCCAAAGTTATAAGAAAATAAACAGAAAACTATTATGTAAATCAAATTGGGAAAGAAACCAAAATTAAAAAGAATTATTTTTCTGTAAATCAAATAAAATTTATAATAATTACAAACCGCCTATATACTAAAAAGTAAATAGCAGCACCAATAAAAAGGTATATAAAATTATGGGTTACTAAGAGTAACGAAATAACAAGTATTGTTTAATCGAATTTGAAATTGAAAACCGTCCGGTTGACAAAATGATGAGACAAAAATTGTATTAAAATATCCTTTAGAAATCTTCTGAACAGCACAAAAGTGTTACAAAATTTAAATAACAGTATAAACATTATGTACCACTACCTTAATTATCAAAGTTAACTTGCTATACTCCATAATAAAAGTGAAAAAACCATTTTGGACGATCAGGCCTAGCCTAGCCGCGTTTTGAGTTTTGACGAGATAGTATTTGACAGACGGTTATGAAATTACAAACAACTAAGAACACCACCTGAAAAACAGCTTCACACAAGTAAGAACTTCGAGAAGAGAGGTAATATAAACAGTTCTTTTAATATTTAACAAAGAAAACTCAAATCAAATTGTCGTTCAGTACAAAACTTTCCAAGTGTAATCACATGTTTTAATAAAAATAAAACAATCTGCTCTCTTACGGACAAATCCGGAACTACGTACTCAGAGAATAAACAAATTTTCGAAGTTTTTCTATATTTGTAAAGCGTAGTATAATTATCCATTTCTGACCATCTCATAACAAAAAGAACTTACCCTTAACCCTGGGGAAATAAATAAAAGAATTATATGTTGATTGATGTTTAAATAAAAGATAAAATTGGTCAAAAACCTGATTTTATGACGATTCCATGTTTACTCAATGAAGTCGATATCATGTACTAGTTAATGAAAATATCGATTGTAATATTTGTATTTTGGCGGAAGAAAAAAAACCAATAATATTATAAATAAATATTATTGAGAAATGATATTGAATAATAAAATGTGTTTCCTTTATTGTAGTGGGTAGTTGTAGTAATTTCAGAAAAAATAAGAAGAGGACGATCCACCAGGTCGTATTCAGCAACAGTGTCGTTTGGTTAACCTATATTTGGAGACTAATGTCAAAATCAGCTGATTCGGTTCATGGCAAAAATTTGAAAAATTTTAGAAATCGTCTAAACCGAGGGTAAACAAACGGTACTTGCTCTCTCTTCAAAAGAAGGCTAAACAACTTCCCTACTTGACCCAAATCACACACTCAATTTCTGCTTTGTTTGAGCAACATTACCAACAACTTTATTTAAACTTCAGTCTTTATAATTCATAAGTGGCGATTGCTAAGAGGTGTTCTGACCGATCCGAGACTGTAAAAAAGACGGACGTCACACCCTCACTCTAAAGGCGGTACGTTACAAAAATAGGCGCTTACTACAGTGGGGCTGAATTAACTACAAACCCGTAATTACAATACACTCTTGGAAAGGCGGAAACCTTTGATATAAGCGATAATGTTACAGAATTGGTGAACCCAACATTGGGACTTGCATAAGACGGACGTTTCGCTAACACCTCTTAAGCGTTACGTTACAGAATTGGCGCTCAACGTAAAAGGGCTGTAATTAGAAAAGAATTTTGATATATTTAATAAATTAATATACGAAAAAACCTAATTATCGTCGGCAGTTATGAGAAAACAAGAAATGCATAATACCAGAGGCAGATCGAAGAAGAGGGCAGAAGAAAAGGAGAAGGAAGAAGGTGGACAGGAACGAGAGATAGAATTATTTACAGACAGTGAAATGGAACCACCAATGGGTGATAAAGAAGAAACTGAAGCAATTATGAGCACGGAAAAGGAAATAGTGGAAGAGGATGCCCAAGGGGACCAACCAGACAAAGCGGAAGCCAGGAGAGAACCAAATTGGCAAGACATGATGAGATTTATAGCCGAGAAATTTGATAAAATAGATGAGAACTCGAGGAAACAAAATGAAACCTTGAGCGAAAAATTTGATAAAATAGATGAGAACTCAAGGAAACAAAATGAAACCGTGAGCGAAAAATTTGACAAAATAGATGAGAATTTTAAGAAACAGGAAGAGAACTCAAGGAAGCAAAATGAAACCTTGAGGGACAGTTTAAAACAAATTGAGAAAATAAACGAAGAAAGTTTAAAGCGGATTGAGGGTAAGATGGAGAAGTTCAATAAGGAGATATGGAAAACTTTCGGAGAGAAGTTTGAAAATGTTAATACGCTTATCCAAAAAGCAGATACATACAAGGAGGAGACGAATAAGCAAATGGACAGTGGTTTTAATAATTTGGATGAAACGTTAGACAGCACTTCCGAAGGTTTAAGTAAGTATGAACATGGAAGAGAATATCAAGAAAATAAGGAAAATATGGAGAAAGAAAATATTCAATACAAAAGAAGAAATGGAGATGAGGAAGGGTGGATTAATTAATATATTTAACCCTCCCATTAATAAACGAAGGGAGTTAAACAAAGTTAGAAATTGTAGACAAAACTCAACAAAAATATCAAAGGTAAACCACCATAGAATAATAACAAAAAACTTGAATAAATTTAAATATCAGTTAAAAATATCGACGATCAAAGAGTATCTGACCACATCAATTATATTTTCAAGACGGAGTATACCAACAGAACATTGTGTAAATAATACAGAGGTCAAAGAGAATGGAATAGTGGCATATATGAGTAATTACATTAAAATAGAGGAGATACAATACCTATTAATTAAGAAGGATCTAAATATGACCGAAAACCGTGACTTAAATGAAGACTTTGTATCAGCCGAGTTACAGTACCAGATACACGAGATATATTTAACAAGGACAAAAATCATTATGGACACTGCAGTAATCCGAGAACATGGAGTACCTGAGTTAATGGACCATGGTTAACCTAAATAATAACAAACCAGAAAAAAAGGGGACTGAATTTTTGAAAATCGACCAAGCAACCCATTGAATAGCGGAAGAAAACCCCAAAATTCCAAAAGTACGTAAGGACAACTTACTTAATTTATTCAGAAATAATACGATTTAAGATATTTTGAAACCATTTGATTTAACAAAAAATAATAACAGATTAGTAAATAAGAGTTATAAAGAATTGATTTAAAATGAAATAATAGGAAAAAGTAATATTTTTAATGATAACAAACAGAAGAAAAATTAAATGAACAAAAACAATTGATGGTAATGTGCTCAGATAAGAAGAATAAAGAATAATTTAATCACTCCAATGAAACTGAAGGAGGATGATAATTAATACAATAATTAGAATTTCTCGGAATTGAAGATTATATAAGAAGAAATGATACGGAGAAATATGTCACAAGAAGTAAAGTCAAAAGAATTTTAACATAAGGCCTATCAATAATGTTATATGCTTTAGTTAATGGAAAAGAAGAAGGAATCAAGGAGAAGAAGGAATATATAAACAAATGCAAACAGCTACAGTATGAAGAATCCCAAAAGTGTTTAGTACTAGTCGCTAATTGACTACTACTTATAATTTTTTTATATTTTATGTATTGACCGTAGAAATGTTCCGGCAATAATTTTCCTGAGCAGAGATGATGTTCCCCTGGTCTCAGAAGGTGTAAGGACGGATAGAGGAGTATGGACCCAAAACTGGCCACCCGACTGGTACCACCGCACAAGATATGGAAAAATGTTAGGGAAATTGAATATTTAGGGGATAAAAATTATAAAATAGCTGAAAAGAGTGATATTAGATCCCAGAAGTATAGATGAAGAAAATAGAAGGAAGATAGCAGACCGAAGCTTAATTGATAAAGCTAATTTATAGAAGTAAATAGAAATGAGTGTTAAAACAAGTTTGATATGATTAGTGTGACCAGTCCTTAACAAATAAAATGTGGAAGTACCACTACCCACAGAAATAAATAATTGATGAATTTGCCTCCAAGAGAGAGAGAGTAGAGTAAGAAAACAGCAATTACCACCAGTCTGAATTACCAGTCAGTTTACAACCAGTTTGAAATAAAGGAAGATATTATGAAGAAAAAAACCAAGAATATTAGGAGAATTGAAACAATCAACAATTTATTTTAGTAAACGAGTAAAACCAAAATAAATTTGTTCTAGTGGGGGGGCTTTATGTAACGGTACATAACCCAGTCCCAATAAATGATAACTCTTGTAATACCATAAAGGTCAGAAATGGGTAAACTATAACTAGCTAAAAATTAAGTTGTATCACTAAACATTATAAACAATATTAAAGTGATATACAGTGACAAGTGAGTTACAGTGTACCCAATGAGGTAATAAGTGAAGGAAGGGAACTTCTTACAGAATTGTGCTGTAGATGTGAGAATTATAGACTATAATAGTAGACTATGATGCTACTAACTAATTATGTATTTTGTTTAGTTATTGTAGTATTTACATTGTGTAGGCAACAAAATTTAATACCTATGTTAATTTTGTATTTTTATAAAATAATTGTGTTATTGTATAAGATAACCCAGGGTTTTTAAAAAAACATAAAAGATTTAAATATCAGATAATAATAAAAATAAAATAATACTGTATGAGGAAAATGGCAGAAGGAAATAGTGCAGTGTAAGAATACTATAAGAGATTAATAAATAATATATAAATTCATGTAAAGTTAATAATAATATTAAAGACTTATATCCAAAGTTATAAGAAAATAAACAGAAAACTATTATGTAAATCAAATTGGGAAAGAAACCAAAATTAAAAAGAATTATTTTTCTGTAAATCAAATAAAATTTATAATAATTACAAACCGCCTATATACTAAAAAGTAAATAGCAGCACCAATAAAAAGGTATATAAAATTATGGGTTACTAAGAGTAACGAAATAACAAGTATTGTTTAATCGAATTTGAAATTGAAAACCGTCCGGTTGACAAAATGATGAGACAAAAATTGTATTAAAATATCCTTTAGAAATCTTCTGAACAGCACAAAAGTGTTACAAAATTTAAATAACAGTATAAACATTATGTACCACTACCTTAATTATCAAAGTTAACTTGCTATACTCCATAATAAAAGTGAAAAAACCATTTTGGACGATCAGGCCTAGCCTAGCCGCGTTTTGAGTTTTGACGAGATAGTATTTGACAGACGGTTATGAAATTACAAACAACTAAGAACACCACCTGAAAAACAGCTTCACACAAGTAAGAACTTCGAGAAGAGAGGTAATATAAACAGTTCTTTTAATATTTAACAAAGAAAACTCAAATCAAATTGTCGTTCAGTACAAAACTTTCCAAGTGTAATCACATGTTTTAATAAAAATAAAACAATCTGCTCTCTTACGGACAAATCCGGAACTACGTACTCAGAGAATAAACAAATTTTCGAAGTTTTTCTATATTTGTAAAGCGTAGTATAATTATCCATTTCTGACCATCTCATAACAAAAAGAACTTACCCTTAACCCTGGGGAAATAAATAAAAGAATTATATGTTGATTGATGTTTAAATAAAAGATAAAATTGGTCAAAAACCTGATTTTATGACGATTCCATGTTTACTCAATGAAGTCGATATCATGTACTAGTTAATGAAAATATCGATTGTAATATTTGTATTTTGGCGGAAGAAAAAAAACCAATAATATTATAAATAAATATTATTGAGAAATGATATTGAATAATAAAATGTGTTTCCTTTATTGTAGTGGGTAGTTGTAGTAATTTCAGAAAAAATAAGAAGAGGACGATCCACCAGGTCGTATTCAGCAACAGTGTCGTTAGGTTAACCTATATTTGGAGACTAATGTCAAAATCAGCTGATTCGGTTCATGGCAAAAATTTGAAAAATTTTAGAAATCGTCTAAACCGAGGGTAAACAAACGGTACTTGCTCTCTCTTCAAAAGAAGGCTAAACAACTTCCCTACTTGACCCAAATCACACACTCAATTTCTGCTTTGTTTGAGCAACATTACCAACAACTTTATTTAAACTTCAGTCTTTATAATTCATAAGTGGCGATTGCTAAGAGGTGTTCTGACCGATCCGAGACTGTAAAAAAGACGGACGTCACACCCTCACTCTAAAGGCGGTACGTTACAAAAATAGGCGCTTACTACAGTGGGGCTGAATTAACTACAAACCCGTAATTACAATACACTCTTGGAAAGGCGGAAACCTTTGATATAAGCGATAATGTTACAGAATTGGTGAACCCAACATTGGGACTTGCATAAGACGGACGTTTCGCTAACACCTCTTAAGCGTTACGTTACAGAATTGGCGCTCAACGTAAAAGGGCTGTAATTAGAAAAGAATTTTGATATATTTAATAAATTAATATACGAAAAAACCTAATTATCGTCGGCAGTTATGAGAAAACAAGAAATGCATAATACCAGAGGCAGATCGAAGAAGAGGGCAGAAGAAAAGGAGAAGGAAGAAGGTGGACAGGAACGAGAGATAGAATTATTTACAGACAGTGAAATGGAACCACCAATGGGTGATAAAGAAGAAACTGAAGCAATTATGAGCACGGAAAAGGAAATAGTGGAAGAGGATGCCCAAGGGGACCAACCAGACAAAGCGGAAGCCAGGAGAGAACCAAATTGGCAAGACATGATGAGATTTATAGCCGAGAAATTTGATAAAATAGATGAGAACTCGAGGAAACAAAATGAAACCTTGAGCGAAAAATTTGATAAAATAGATGAGAACTCAAGGAAACAAAATGAAACCGTGAGCGAAAAATTTGACAAAATAGATGAGAATTTTAAGAAACAGGAAGAGAACTCAAGGAAGCAAAATGAAACCTTGAGGGACAGTTTAAAACAAATTGAGAAAATAAACGAAGAAAGTTTAAAGCGGATTGAGGGTAAGATGGAGAAGTTCAATAAGGAGATATGGAAAACTTTCGGAGAGAAGTTTGAAAATGTTAATACGCTTATCCAAAAAGCAGATACATACAAGGAGGAGACGAATAAGCAAATGGACAGTGGTTTTAATAATTTGGATGAAACGTTAGACAGCACTTCCGAAGGTTTAAGTAAGTATGAACATGGAAGAGAATATCAAGAAAATAAGGAAAATATGGAGAAAGAAAATATTCAATACAAAAGAAGAAATGGAGATGAGGAAGGGTGGATTAATTAATATATTTAACCCTCCCATTAATAAACGAAGGGAGTTAAACAAAGTTAGAAATTGTAGACAAAACTCAACAAAAATATCAAAGGTAAACCACCATAGAATAATAACAAAAAACTTGAATAAATTTAAATATCAGTTAAAAATATCGACGATCAAAGAGTATCTGACCACATTAATTATATTTTCAAGACGGAGTTTACCAACAGAACATTGTGTAAATAATACAGAGGTCAAAGAGAATGGAATAGCGGCATATATGAGTAATTACATTAAAATAGAGGAGATACAATACCTATTAATTAAGAAGGATCTAAATATGACCGAAAACCGTGACTTAAATGAAGACTTTGTATCAGCCGAGTTACAGTACCAGATACACGAGATATATTTAACAAGGACAAAAATCATTATGGACACTGCAGTAATTCGAGAACATGGAGTACCTGAGTTAATGGACCATGGTTAACCTAAATAATAACAAACCAGAAAAAAAGGGGACTGAATTTTTGAAAATCGACCAAGCAACCCATTGAATAGCGGAAGAAAACCCCAAAATTCCAAAAGTACGTAAGGACAACTTACTTAATTTATTCAGAAATAATACGATTTAAGATATTTTGAAACCATTTGATTTAACAAAAAATAATAACAGATTAGTAAATAAGAGTTATAAAGAATTGATTTAAAATGAAATAATAGGAAAAAGTAATATTTTTAATGATAACAAACAGAAGAAAAATTAAATGAACAAAAACAATTGATGGTAATGTGCTCAGATAAGAAGAATAAAGAATAATTTAATCACTCCAATGAAACTGAAGGAGGATGATAATTAATACAATAATTAGAATTTCTCGGAATTGAAGATTATATAAGAAGAAATGATACGGAGAAATATGTCACAAGAAGTAAAGTCAAAAGAATTTTAACATAAGGCCTATCAATAATGTTATATGCTTTAGTTAATGGAAAAGAAGAAGGAATCAAGGAGAAGAAGGAATATATAAACAAATGCAAACAGCTACAGTATGAAGAATCCCAAAAGTGTTTAGTACTAGTCGCTAATTGACTACTACTTATAATTTTTTTATATTTTATGTATTGACCGTAGAAATGTTCCGGCAATAATTTTCCTGAGCAGGGATGATGTTCCCCTGGTCTCAGAAGGTGTAAGGACGGATAGAGGAGTATGGACCCAAAAGTGGCCACCCGACTGGTACCACCGCACAAGATATGGAAAAATGTTAGGGAAATTGAATATTTAGGGGATAAAAATTATAAAATAGCTGAAAAGAGTGATATTAGATCCCTGAAGTATAGATGAAGAAAATAGAAGGAAGATAGCAGACCGAAGCTTAATTGATAAAGCTAATTTATAGAAGTAAATAGAAATGAGTGTTAAAACAAGTTTAATATGATTAGTGTGACCAGTCCTTATCAAATAAAATGTGGAAGTACCACTACCCACAGAAATAAATAATTGATGAATTTGCCTCCAAGAGAGAAAGAGTAGAGTAAGAAAACAGCAATTCCACCAGGCTGAATTACCAGTCAGTTTACAACCAGTTTGAAATAAAGGAAGATATTATGAAGAAAAAAACCAAGAATATTAGGAGAACTGAAACAATCAACAATTTATTTTAGTAAACGAGTAAAACCAAAATAAATTTGTTCTAGTGGGGGGGCTTTATGTAACGGTACATAACCCAGTCCCAATAAATGATAACTCTTGTAATACCATAAAGGTCAGAAATGGGTAAACTATAACTAGCTAAAAATTAAGTTGTATCACTAAACATTATAAACAATATTAAAGTGATATACAGTGACAAGTGAGTTACAGTGTACCCAATGAGGTAATAAGTGAAGGAAGGGAACTTCTTACAGAATTGTGCTGTAGATGTGAGAATTATAGACTATAATAGTAGACTATGATGCTACTAACTAATTATGTATTTTGTTTAGTTATTGTAGTATTTACATTGTGTAGGCAACAAAATTTAATACCTATGTTAATTTTGTATTTTTATAAAATAATTGTGTTATTGTATAAGATAACCCAGGGTTTTTAAAAACATAAAAGATTTAAATATCAGATGATAATAAAAATTAAAATAATACTGTATGAGGAAAATGGCAGAAGGAAATAGTGCAGTGTAAGAATACTATAAGAGATTAATAAATAATATATAAATTCATGTCAAGTTAATAATAATATTAAAGACTTATATCCAAAGTTATAAGAAAATAAACAGAAAACTATTATGTAAATCAAATTGGGAAAGAAACCAAAATTAAAAAGAATTATTTTTCTGTAAATCAAAAATAAATTTATAATAATTACAAACCGCCTATATACTAAAAAGTAAATAGCAGCACCAATAAAAAGGTATATAAAATTATGGGTTACTAAGAGTAACGAAATAACAAGTATTGTTTAATCGAATTTGAAATTGAAAACCGTCCGGTTGACAAAATGATGAGACAAAAATTGTATTAAAATATCCTTTAGAAATCTTTTGAACAGCACAAAATTGTTACAAAATTTAAATAACAGTATAAACATTATGTACCACTACCTTAATTATCAAAGTTAACTTGCTATACTCCATAATAAAAGTGAAAAAACCATTTTGGACGATCAGGCCTAGCCTAGCCGCGTTTTGAGTTTTGACGAGATAGTATTTGACAGACGGTTATGAAATTACAAACAACTAAGAACACCACCTGAGAAACAGCTTCACACAAGTAAGAACTTCGAGAAGAGAGGTAATATAAACAGTTCTTTTAATATTTAACAAAGAAAACTCAAATCAAATTGTCGTTCAGTACAAAACTTTCCAAGTGTAATCACATGTTTTAATAAAAATAAAACAATCTGCTCTCCTACGGACAAATCCGGAACTACGTACTCAGAGAATAAACAAATTTTCGAAGTTTTTCTATATTTGTAAAGCGTAGTATAATTATCCATTTCTGACCATCTCATAACAAAAAGAACTTACCCTTAACCCTGGGGAAATAAATAAAAGAATTATATGTTGATTGATGTTTAAATAAAAGATAAAATTGGTCAAAAACCTGATTTTATGACGATTCCATGTTTACTCAATGAAGTCGATATCATGTACTTGTTAATGAAAATATCGATTGTAATATATGTATTTTGGCGGAAGAAAAAAAAACAATAATATTATAAATAAATATTATTGAGAAATGATATTAAATAATAAAATGTGTTTCCTTTAGTGTAGTGGGTAGTTGTAGTAGATTTCAGTAAAAATAAGAAAAGGACGATCCACCAGGTCGTATTCAGCAACAGTGTCGTTTGGTTAACCTATATTTGGAGACTAATGTCAAAATCAGCTGATTCGGTTCATGGCAAATATTTGAAAAATTTTAGAAATCGTCTAAACCGAGGGTAAACAAACGGTACTTGCTCTCTCTTCAAAAGAAGGCTAAACAACTTCCCTACTTGACCCAAATCACACACTCAATTTCTGCTTTGTTTGAGCAACATTACCAACAACTTTATTTAAACTTCAGTCTTTATAATTCATAAGTGGCGATTGCTAAGAGGTGTTCTGACCGATCCGAGACTGTAAAAAAGACGGACGTCACACCCTCACTCTAAAGGCGGTACGTTACAAAAATAGGGGCTTACTACAGTGGGGCTGAATTAACTACAAACCCGTAATTACAATACACTCTTGGAAAGGCGGAAACCTTTGATATAAGCGATAATGTTACAGAATTGGTGAACCCAACATTGGGACTTGCATAAGACGGACGTTTCGCTAACACCTCTTAAGCGTTACGTTACAGAATTGGCGCTCAACGTAAAAGGGCTGTAATTAGAAAAGAATTTTGATATATTTAATAAATTAATATACGAAAAAACCTAATTATCGTCGGCAGTTATGAGAAAACAAGAAATGCATAATACCAGAGGCAGATCGAAGAAGAGGGCAGAAGAAAAGGAGAAGGAAGAAGGTGGACAGGAACGAGAGATAGAATTATTTACAGACAGTGAAATGGAACAACCAATGGGTGATAAAGAAGAAACTGAAGCAATTATGAGCACGGAAAAGGAAATAGTGGAAGAGGATGCCCAAGGGGACCAACCAGACAAAGCGGAAGCCAGGAGAGAACCAAATTGGCAAGACATGATGAGATTTATAGCCGAGAAATTTGATAAAATAGATGAGAACTCAAGGAAACAAAATGAAACCTTGAGCGAAAAATTTGATAAAATAGATGAGAACTCAAGGAAACAAAATGAAACCTTGAGCGAAAAATTTGACAAAATAGATGAGAATTTTAAGAAACAGGAAGAGTACTCAAGGAAGCAAAATGAAACCTTGAGGGACAGTTTAAAACAAATTGAGAAAATAAACGAAGAAAGTTTAAAGCGGATTGAGGGTAAGATGGAGAAGTTCAATAAGGAGATATGGAAAACTTTCGGAGAGAAGTTTGAAAATGTTAATACGCTTATCCAAAAAGCAGATACATACAAGGAGGAGACGAATAAGCAAATGGACAGTGGTTTTAATAATTTGGATGAAACGTTAGACAGCACTTCCGAAGGTTTTAAAGTAAGTATGAACATGGAAGAGAATATCAAGAAAATAAGGAAAATATGGAGAAAGAAAATATTCAATACAAAAGAAGAAATGGAGATGAGGAAGGGTGGATTAATTAATATATTTAACCCTCCCATTAATAAACGAAGGGAGTTAAACAAAGTTAGAAATTGTAGACAAAACTCAACAAAAATATCAAAGGTAAACCACCATAGAATAATAACAAAAAACTTGAATAAATTTAAATATCAGTTAAAAATATCGACGATCAAAGAGTATCTGACCACATCAATTATATTTTCAAGACGGAGTATACCAACAGAACATTGTGTAAATAATACAGAGGTCAAAGAGAATGGAATAGTGGCATATATGAGTAATTACATTAAAATAGAGGAGATACAATACCTATTAATTAAGAAGGATCTAAATATGACCGAAAACCGTGACTTAAATGAAGACTTTGTATCAGCCGAGTTACAGTACCAGATACACGAGATATATTTAACAAGGACAAAAATCATTATGGACACTGCAGTAATTCGAGAACATGGAGTACCTGAGTTAATGGACCATGGTTAACCTAAATAATAACAAACCAGAAAAAAAGGGGACTGAATTTTTGAAAATCGACCAAGCAACCCATTGAATAGCGGAAGAAAACCCCAAAATTCCAAAAGTACGTAAGGACAACTTACTTAATTTATTCAGAAATAATACGATTTAAGATATTTTGAAACCATTTGATTTAACAAAAAATAATAACAGATTAGTAAATAAGAGTTATAAAGAATTGATTTAAAATGAAATAATAGGAAAAAGTAATATTTTTAATGATAACAAACAGAAGAAAAATTAAATGAACAAAAACAATTGATGGTAATGTGCTCAGATAAGAAGAATAAAGAATAATTTAATCACTCCAATGAAACTGAAGGAGGATGATAATTAATACAATAATTAGAATTTCTCGGAATTGAAGATTATATAAGAAGAAATGATACGGAGAAATATGTCACAAGAAGTAAAGTCAAAAGAATTTTAACATAAGGCCTATCAATAATGTTATATGCTTTAGTTAATGGAAAAGAAGAAGGAATCAAGGAGAAGAAGGAATATATAAACAAATGCAAACAGCTACAGTATGAAGAATCCCAAAAGTGTTTAGTACTAGTCGCTAATTGACTACTACTTATAATTTTTTTATATTTTATGTATTGACCGTAGAAATGTTCCGGCAATAATTTTCCTGAGCAGGGATGATGTTCCCCTGGTCTCAGAAGGTGTAAGGACGGACAGAGGAGTATGGACCCAAAAGTGGCCACCCGACTGGTACCACCGCACAAGATATGGAAAAATGTTAGGGAAATTGAATATTTAGGGGATAAAAATTATAAAATAGCTGAAAAGAGTGATATTAGATCCCTGAAGTATAGATGAAGAAAATAGAAGGAAGATAGCAGACCGAAGCTTAATTGATAAAGCTAATTTATAGAAGTAAATAGAAATGAGTGTTAAAACAAGTTTAATATGATTAGTGTGACCAGTCCTTATCAAATAAAATGTGGAAGTACCACTACCCACAGAAATAAATAATTGATGAATTTGCCTCCAAGAGAGAAAGAGTAGAGTAAGAAAACAGCAATTACCACCAGTCTGAATTACCAGTCAGTTTACAACCAGTTTGAAATAAAGGAAGATATTATGAAGAAAAAAACCAAGAATATTAGGAGAACTGAAACAATCAACAATTTATTTTAGTAAACGAGTAAAACCAAAATAAATTTGTTCTAGTGGGGGGGCTTTATGTAACGGTACATAACCCAGTCCCAATAAATGATAACTCTTGTAATACCATAAAGGTCAGAAATGGGTAAACTATAACTAGCTAAAAATTAAGTTGTATCACTAAACATTATAAACAATATTAAAGTGATATACAGTGACAAGTGAGTTACAGTGTACCCAATGAGGTAATAAGTGAAGGAAGGGAACTTCTTACAGAATTGTGCTGTAGATGTGAGAATTATAGACTATAATAGTAGACTATGATGCTACTAACTAATTATGTATTTTGTTTAGTTATTGTAGTATTTACATTGTGTAGGCAACAAAATTTAATACCTATGTTAATTTTGTATTTTTATAAAATAATTGTGTTATTGTATAAGATAACCCAGGGTTTTTAAAAACATAAAAGATTTAAATATCAGATGATAATAAAAATTAAAATAATACTGTATGAGGAAAATGGCAGAAGGAAATAGTGCAGTGTAAGAATACTATAAGAGATTAATAAATAATATATAAATTCATGTCAAGTTAATAATAATATTAAAGACTTATATCCAAAGTTATAAGAAAATAAACAGAAAACTATTATGTAAATCAAATTGGGAAAGAAACCAAAATTAAAAAGAATTATTTTTCTGTAAATCAAAAATAAATTTATAATAATTACAAACCGCCTATATACTAAAAAGTAAATAGCAGCACCAATAAAAAGGTATATAAAATTATGGGTTACTAAGAGTAACGAAATAACAAGTATTGTTTAATCGAATTTGAAATTGAAAACCGTCCGGTTGACAAAATGATGAGACAAAAATTGTATTAAAATATCCTTTAGAAATCTTTTGAACAGCACAAAATTGTTACAAAATTTAAATAACAGTATAAACATTATGTACCACTACCTTAATTATCAAAGTTAACTTGCTATACTCCATAATAAAAGTGAAAAAACCATTTTGGACGATCAGGCCTAGCCTAGCCGCGTTTTGAGTTTTGACGAGATAGTATTTGACAGACGGTTATGAAATTACAAACAACTAAGAACACCACCTGAGAAACAGCTTCACACAAGTAAGAACTTCGAGAAGAGAGGTAATATAAACAGTTCTTTTAATATTTAACAAAGAAAACTCAAATCAAATTGTCGTTCAGTACAAAACTTTCCAAGTGTAATCACATGTTTTAATAAAAATAAAACAATCTGCTCTCTTACGGACAAATCCGGAACTACGTACTCAGAGAATAAACAAATTTTCGAAGTTTTTCTATATCTGTAAAGCGTAGTATAATTATCCATTTCTGACCATCTCATAACAAAAAGAACTTACCCTTAACCCTGGGGAAATAAATAAAAGAATTATATGTTGATTGATGTTTAAATAAAAGATAAAATTGGTCAAAAACCTGATTTTATGACGATTCCATGTTTACTCAATGAAGTCGATATCATGTACTTGTTAATGAAAATATCGATTGTAATATATGTATTTTGGCGGAAGAAAAAAAACCAATAATATTATAAATAAATATTATTGAGAAATGATATTAAATAATAAAATGTGTTTCCTTTAGTGTAGTGGGTAGTTGTAGTAGATTTCAGTAAAAATAAGAAAAGGACGATCCACCAGGTCGTATTCAGCAACAGTGTCGTTTGGTTAACCTATATTTGGAGACTAATGTCAAAATCAGCTGATTCGGTTCATGGCAAATATTTGAAAAATTTTAGAAATCGTCTAAACCGAGGGTAAACAAACGGTACTTGCTCTCTCTTCAAAAGAAGGCTAAACAACTTCCCTACTTGACCCAAATCACACACTCAATTTCTGCTTTGTTTGAGCAACATTACCAACAACTTTATTTAAACTTCAGTCTTTATAATTCATAAGTGGCGATTGCTAAGAGGTGTTCTGACCGATCCGAGACTGTAAAAAAGACGGACGTCACACCCTCACTCTAAAGGCGGTACGTTACAAAAATAGGGGCTTACTACAGTGGGGCTGAATTAACTACAAACCCGTAATTACAATACACTCTTGGAGAGGCGGAAACCTTTGATATAAGCGATAACGTTACAGAATTGGTGAACCCAACATTGGGACTTGCATAAGACGGACGTTTCGCTAACACCTCTTAAGCGTTACGTTACAATATATATATATATATACACATTTGTATATCCATAATTTCTTTGCAAGTACCTTGTTAAGTTTCATGCAGGATTGCAGAAGCTTCATAATATTCATATAGTAACAAATTATAATTAATTAATTCTGTAATCCTACAACCCTAAACATGTGTCAGAAACAATAAGAAATAAGGACATTCTACTTAGAAGTAATTATAATTTGATTATATATATAAAATATTTAAACACTATTATCTTAATTGAAATACAAATTTGTTGAACAGAAAGTGATGTGTATATAAATAAGCAAGCAGTGATTAATTTTGATTATTAATTTAAAATAAACACCTTAATAATAATAATAATACTGAATACCTACCTTTATTTAAAAAATAATCAGCCAATTTGGTTACCAGCAAATAAATATGACTATCACAATACTAGTTAATAAAGATATGTATATTAAATATGCTACCATACCAGTAACATAGGCTACTGATAAAACTAAAGAAACTTCCTGAACTTTTTCCTTAAGGCAGAGACTGTTTTGTTATCAGTGACTGATATGTGACTGTTTTTAATTATACTTCCACATACACATTACAAATATGCCACAAACGTTTTGTTCTAACTGAAATCTGTATGTGTGTGTGCACAATTTCATGCACTGAGTATATTTGTTATGGTTTTTTTTGTATGATGTTGAGTTTCAAAGTTTTGTGTTAAGGTTAATTACTGTCTTTGTGATTTATTTATTCTATGTATATAGCCTGAATAGTAAAAACAAAAAGGTAACTATAAAATTTTCAGTACAGCCACAAAAAGACTTAATTGCATAGACAAACGTCACAACAATCAAAATAATTCAAACTGAAGAAAAGTAATTGATTATTTGTTGATACATTCTGTCTGTGATGCTGCAGATGTGGTTTGTGAAATATACAAAACAAAATATTATACAGGTATTCAAGGACGTAAGAATACTGTTTTGGAAGTGATTCTTGAAGCAAAATGGGGAAACTTCGCATAAACATAAATCTGCAAATGCTTTGTTCTTGAGTTACAATCAGATACAAATTTACTCATGCTTCTGTTCCAAAAATACAATAATTTAATATGAAAATTCCTGGAACATAAATTATGTAGCAAAATTTGTGGTTCCATATATTGTTTTACCTGAATATACAAAAACAATAGCCTAGAGCTGTTCTCTAGTATCCCTTACACATCTTTCAGAAAAGTTAAAAAAGTTGTCAAAAACATTTTCTAGGTTTGACATGCAATAATTTTCTTAAATTGCTAACAATAAAGAATTTAATTTTAAGAAAATCAATGTGAATAACAAATCAGCTGATGAACATATTTATTTAAATTTTATTACTTGGAACAACTTTATTACTTGAAATATTAATTAAGTAACGAAGTCTCATCTGAATGTGACTGTTGTCTACAAATAATGTTATATAAAATAATGTTGTGTAGTCACAGTGATTAGCTGTTGTAATTTTTTATTTGTGTTTCAAATCATTGTAAGAATGTCATTACTAATACATAAGAAATTACTACTACATAAGAATGTTTTACATTCTTAGGTACATGAAAAATAAAACAGAAGGATACGCGAATGAAATTTTATAAAACTGTGGCTGTCTCCATATTCCTGTATGCTAGTGAGACATGGAATGTTGGTAAAAGGGACGTACAGAGGATTCATGCAGCTGAAATGAAATTTGTAAGAGGGACACAAGATTGTTCTCTCCTGGATTGGGGAAGGAACGAGGATAATAGACACAAACTAAACATTGCATCGTTGCACCAGAAGATTGAAGACCAAGATGGTGTGAATACTTGAAACACATGCCTGATATCCGCCTACCCGTGGCTTCCTTGGGTTATCACCCTACTGGGAAGAGAGATGTCAGTAGACTGAGGAGGTGATGGGTTCTGGAACAGAGGTCTAGGGCCTAATCCTTGTAGTGGTGCTGGTGGTGGTGATGATGATGATGATGATGATGGTGGTGATGATTATGATGTCATTATTGTCTCTGTAAGAATGTCATTTTGATTTAATTGTGCTTATTTTTTGTTTAGTATCTGAAGCACTACATCTTTACATTCAAGTTGATGTTCAGATGAAATATGAATACCAGGAAGAGTACCATTCTCATGCAAGTTGTTAAAAATTGATGTAAATTCATTACAAACTGGACTTAAACACACACACACACACACACACACACACACACACACACACACACACACACACACACACACACACACACACACACACACAAATAATGTTGGGGCCATACAATATCGAACAACCGTATCTAACTACTTTATGATTAGTTGGTCAGAAATGGTATATGATCATAAATTTATAACAAATTAAAAAAACCTGCTGCTCATTTTAAAAATCGAAAACAATTCGATAATCAGACTAATTATCAGCTTACTATCATAATATAATATCATCACAATAAGCAACTTGAAGAAAGTTCATATAATGTAGATTGGGGTGTCAGTGACACTGGGAGATGAATTTCATACTTTTTTCCTTTAACAGGACATCAACTTCAGAAGACTTACATTCAAATAACTGACAAATGGGCATGACAATTCAGGACCTTAATGTTACCAGACACTTCAGTCTACCAACTATGTGATACAAATATTTATTCTTTCCATAAATAACATTCTGGTTCAAAGGGGAACAGGCAAGTGCACTATAATCAGCAATACGAATTTGAAGATTGAATTTTTATACAGATATCACTTTAAGTAATTAGGTGCAGTTATAAATGCAGAATTCAACAAGAGTTAAGATGTGAACAGAATACCAATCAAGGAACACATATTGCCTTAAATACAGCTTCAAAAGTAAATTAGTAAGCCACAAAATTAAGCTTAGATTAATTTATCAGATTCCAATCAGAACAATTACATCAGATGGCAGCAAAATTTGGATTCATATGTGACGGGTTTACTAGACAGATTTGAAAGGAAAATACTCATGAAATTATAGAGCCAACATGCGATAATGAAATATTCCCATTACAAAATGAAGAACTGTATGCAGTTTTAAAGAGTGGGGGTACCAGAACTGAAGTGGTGGAGGCCTTGGGGAAAGGGTCGAGAGTAATTGAAGAAGCTGTACAACACATAGATGGAACCTAAGGGTTGATGGAGAGACATGGCTCTGTGTAATCCCAAACAGTAAAGATTGTATTTTCATATGCAGGAACACAAATGATCATCGGCAGTAGTGAAGATTTTTCACATACATCACACTTACATGCGTCAATGAAGAAAAAGATAATTTATTATAATACTGACAACTGGCAAATTTTATTTCGTTAATGTCCTCACTTCTACTACCTAACAAATTTATAATGATACACACAAAGCTACATCATGTGAACAACACTTCGGAAGCGTACGAAAACAAAGCCGTAACCTAAATAACCAAACGGCAGTACGAATACAAAAATCTACAAACCGTTTCATTATAAGAAGTATGTGGGCTGTGAGATACGCTGTTTGAACAGCACACAGACACTCACTCAAGACAAAAATAACAAACTAGTTTCCACACCACGAAGTAACACCCCTCAGGGAAGTCAACAGCTCTACACTTTGCATCCCTCTACCCATTAAGCAACAACTACTAACACAGAATACGAAGCAGAATAAAAAAAATGTAACTACCCTTAACACAATTTCTGACCTTCAAAACATAAAAGAACAGACTTTCTGAACATGTGTATATAAAATTATTTCAAAAATTAAAATAAAAAATAATTTTTCTTATTAAACATTGTGTGTGTGTGTGTGTGTGTGTGTGTGTGTGTGTGTGTGTGTGTGTGTGTGTGTGTGTGTGTGTGTGTGTGTGTGTGTGTGTGTGTGTGTGTGTGTGTGTGTGAAATATTTTTTTTATTCTACGTTAGGGAAAACTGGAGAGAAACTTTAATTACATTTTTGATGTCATGTAAGTCAACAGTTTATTAACACAGAAGTGTCAATTAACTGATGGAATTTAGAAACACTAGGTTTGATAAAATAGTGATGGGATAACAGAATCCAAAGCTATACGTTTAGTGGACAGAAAAATTCTCCACGATCTATTGTGGATTTTTTAAAAGAATAATTCCCACTGAAAGAAGAAATTCACTCTAATTCACAATTACTTTTTAATAGAGCCCGGCAATTAACGTACAGCAACACTTTCATATCAAACGAACTGATGAGATTATCTGTACTGATCTCTACACAAAAGTAAAACATATAACCACTGCTGTGTGGACTTTACCACTGACCTAAATACACGTATCTCATACCATTTCAAGTAGTGTGCTTTTAATTTTAATGATACGAACATTTCCTTCTCTTAATGAATCACGTTAGTACCCGAGACTTTACTACACCAATCCTTCACAATATTGTACAGACCACATTGAATTTCCTGATTGTTAGTACATCACTATTTATCCCTTGCTCACTAATCAATTTTAAAACAGGCATAGTTTACTTCTTGTCAACATGGTACTATACTTATTGCCATACTCAACCCCTTAAGCCCGGCCAATAAAAGAACACACAATTGTAGGTAGCAGACATTCCTCTTAACATTTTTTTCTTATTGTGATGTTACAACTTTGATTTGTCTCATTCCTCAATCACAAATACTGTAGATACCAAATGTTTATACATTCTACTCAATAAATTTTTGGGCAACACCAACAAAAAACAAACTGGCAATGTAAAACATAAAGGAGAAGAAATTTGCAATGAAGAAGCCACTAGCATAACGTGTAAGAAAGTAAAATAGATGTTACTGTTTTCTGTTAAGTGCGAGTTATTCTTGCAAGCATGCATTTACAAATCTTGTAAGCGACCAGGCCACTGCAATGACAAAGCAGCGAATAAAGACATGCTACAAGAGAATATATATGAACTCACACAGGCATTGAACTGCAATGATCAATTGTTTACTAGAATGCAAAGTAAAAAAATAAAAATGTAGAAAGTCATTTGAGAATTAAATATCGATAACGAAGGGAAATACATAAGTAGTTACATGACTACGATGTTAAAGGTAAAATCTCATGGCAAAAACGCTATGCGAAGGTCAAGAAAGACGTTCTTCTATAAAGTGACTGAAGAAACAGTTTTCAGGGGCTAATTGGATTTAGCAAACACTAGGACTTTAGTACTTCCCAATCACCAATTCCCGAATAATATAACGTTTGATCTACAAGTCAAATAAGATTATGTAAACTGATATGTGTGCAGGGGCAAAATTTAAAGTTGAATTCCCCGGCCATATTTCGTGCCGACACAGCTGGCTAAATATCAGGACAAAGGTTGTGCAGTTGGAAGGCAAGAGCTCTGCTATATATATCGGCCTTGACCGATATACCGCTACAGCGTGCGGCAGCGTAATCAGGACGGCTATGATTCGTTAGCTGTTTTGTAGCCTTTCACAATTCTCAACAAGTTTTTCTGTACTCTTGCTCGCCAGGAGAAAAACGCCTTCTTTTTAATTTTCGCACTCCGACGGGGCGGTTGGTTTGATGGCTTGCATTTGTTATACATCTTTAATATAAGTTCGTATTTCTCTAAAGTGCTTCAGGGTCTCCGCATAGTCGGGAGGTAAGGGGTTGCGAGGATGGGGACATTCCATCGATCCTCATCTGCAGAGTAGAACAACAAGCTCCCCAACGCCGGCAAACCTACCTAGAGCCCACCAACACCCAGCAGAACCGTTGCTAAAAAAAAATGAAGTAAACGATCCGGAGAAGCTCACCCGCTCCTTCATCAAAGTCATTGTCATCCAGAGTTACATAGCAGGAAACTTATATCATATGTGTCTTCTAAGCACAGGTGGGAGGATTCCTTTTATTAACCACACACACAGCACTCCACCGGTTGTAACGCAACAAATTAAAGACACAGTTAGAAACATTAAACTCATATATATTGTTACAACACAAAAAAGCCACCCCAATACCAGGGAAGAAACTATGAATCAACTATATTAAATGTTAACAAATGAAAATAAAATGACTATGACGCGACAAACGACTATGACCAACCCAAGTGATTGACTCAATAAAGGAAATAAAATGAGAAGGTAAATGAAATGATAACAAACAAAAAATCAATGAAATAAAATGAGAAGATATAAAAAGACACAAACAAATGATAAAGAAAAGAAAATGAGAAATATTAAATTCAAATGATGAATCAAACAAATAATAAATGTAAATGATAAATATTAAAATCAAATTAAGTAATGACACACCAAAGTACACTAACCAAAGAAATAGAGATTAAATGTTGTAAATAACTCTATAATGATATGAAACTTGTTATCAATATAGATAATAATTGTGAATAAAAACCATAAAAAAATCCAGAAGTGAGAGAGACAGATAGATAGTGAACATAATAAAGTGAGAAAAGAGAAATTAATATTAGGGAATACCCACTAGTAACACTCAAATACCATACAAAAGTGCAAAGTGCCAGTGTAAACCCGAACTAAATATAAAACCCTACAGATAGGTACAGACACCTAATAACCAGTGATAAACACTACAGTTTAATGGTGAAAAGTGCTAGAGAATAAGAATATTATTGTTATTAGAATTAAGAGTGTTTGTAGATAAGGAATACAATAGTATTCAGGGTAAACACCCCATAAGGAGTACAAATACTAGTGTTACAATGATTAAGTACAGAAAAAAAATATATAGTAAAATTTAGAAAAGAAAAATATACTAAAGAATATAAAAGCAAAATAAGTAAAACATCCTATGTTCAAAGGGATAATTAGTAAGATAAAATAAATGATGTGATAATGTTAGTCACCAAAATAGTTAAGAATAAACAAAACATAAACAAGATTAGCATAGTAACTGTTAAAAGATTTGTTCAATTAAGTTTATGAGAAGGAATATGGCTGAAAAAAGTATACAGGCCATAAACCTATATGTTGTGTTATGTTTTATAAATCATAGTAAATAATAGACTAGTTATAAAAAATGGCAATATAGATAAGTAAAGAGATAAATCCTTACAAACCTAATAATACTGGAAAAGCAGTTCGAAAATAATAGACAGGCCACGATTTTGTAAAGTAAGGAGAACATAAAATTATCATAAAACAACCCAAATCAATTCAAAAAGTAAACAAATCATTTGTGACACAAAACAAAACATATGTAAAGGTAAACTAATCTTTAATTTGTGTAAAATAAGAAAATATAGACAATCACTACTTAGGCCTATGAAATGCCTAACTGTATAAATCCAAAATCAACAAATTATAAGAAATTACTTATTGTATTAGAAAATCCAGGGCAAGTAACTAGTTAAATAAAATTAGAGAATCATATTAAGATGTAAAAGTTAAATTAAAAACATAAAATAAGAAAGAAATGTCATTACATAATATTAACATTAATGTCAAAACTTTAATACATAATCAAACCCAGCTATGTGGGATGTCAAAATGATCTTTGAAAGAAAATAGGAACAGTTGTGATAATATCTCATACTTCGATAAAAGGACAGAAGAATAATAGCAATCAGAAGATATTTAGTCATTTTGAATAAAAATTCAAATATTATAACAATGGGCTTAAAATCTGAATAGCCAATGAGAGTCAGACAGTTGCCATAACAACCGAACGTTATTTATTATTATTCCGTTAGAAACTGTTAGTTCATTATTGAAGCTCAAGACAAATAGACGCCAACCCGTAATTGACTCAAATTTTAATTTAAAACTATAAAAAGTAATCAAAATTTAGAAAATGAAGAAACAAGAAGCCTGATGAGGAATTAGTCCATCCAACCGAGGCCAAAGACCAGATTATTAAATTCAAAATTAATAATTTAGACCTACTTATCCGAAAAAGACGCCAGGCATAATTACATTCCCAAATGATGGAAGTTTGATGACCAAAAAAGGACCCAACCTATTTCAACAGAAGAACTCTTCACCATAATACAACCGATTTGATAAGTATTGCTGAATTACCCGAATTTACGGAATAAATTCTTACTAACTTTTTCTCACAACACTATTAACTCTTACTATGAACTGATAATCAAATTTCTTTCAAGGATTAATCAAAAATAAAACACTAAACTTATATGAAACCAGAATATAACCTGGATAAAAATTACGAACTTTTGACACACACTTTTCAACACTTCAGGAACAAATTGTAATTACACCTTATAGTATATAAGTACCATTAATGTAAAGTAGTGTACTTTATTGTAATCATATCAATATTTTTTTGTAACCACAAGAACCCAGGATTATTGAACGAAACTAAAATAAACTTTTGTTGATGCCATGTCTAACTAAATCGTTCTGAATCGACTTTCGCCTACCTTGGGAATTAATTGTCTCATTATTGCCGGAGCAACTTTGTTTAAAAACAATATATAATTTTATATAATAATGAATAACAACTAATCACAAGTTAATAAGCTAGTACAGAGTTGTAACCACTGTTCTTTATTTCATAGGAAATTGCATTATATGATTTGTGTATTTTAGCGACGAGCGAAAGTGACGGTAAGCGCTAAACGTCGGAAACTCGGCGAACTACCAGCGAGATTAATAAACCCGCACGTGGCGGGAGTAATTTGAATTCACCATACCGTCTAGAACGAACGCTCAATCGTCCTATTTTTTAATTGTTTTCAGTTTAAACAATTTGGCGCCACCAGGGAACTACCATCATATATTAAAGGACAGGTAAGGTTCACACTCGCGAGTACTGGTAATTCGTGAGATCGCGACGGACATCGTCAGCATAAACATAAAGTAACGACTACGTGTGAGGCGAACACACGAAACACACTTTTACAGAGCACATACAGAGCAGTAAATGTTACAAATTGACGTCCACAACGTGTGGCTCTAAGGAACGCAAAGATTAACTTGTTACAAATTGACGCAACAACGTGTGGCAGAATAAAATACACACAGAAGAGAGCGTCGTAAAGACTAACTTGTTACAATATATATATATATATATATAAATTGTAACGTAACGAAAATATGGTCCCCTACGTTACATAAATAAGTTTATAATTTTTAAAATAAAAATAAAAATAATAATTGTCCATACTAATAAAAGGTCAGAAACATAACCCATTATTAAATAAATGAATAATCCCACAATAAGAATACACGGTAGAAAGGAAAAATTAAGAATGTTTATAAATACAAACTTCAGTGTTCAGTGAAAAGGGTAAACGATAGACACTGACAAGTAATGTAAAACTTAACTTAGACAGTTTATAATGATTGATGAATTAAATGAGAAGAGAATGATTAATTAGTGCATGATTTATTTTATAAAAATGTACATGTTATTATGTTTTATCATGTTGTGTTATTATCATATTTATGTTGTTTTTTGTATGTAGCACGTGGAGCAATTGTTTTAAGAGAATATCAATTAACTGATATTAATTTCATTTTTGTGTTATCAAATATATCATTATAGAGCTGGTGTTAAACTTTATAAAGTTAAATGTTTTGTATACATGTACTTAGTTAGTATGCAGATTATAATTGTAAACTTGGCCAGAAGGGCTATAATTGTTAATGAGATACAAAAGGGTTTAGTGTAATTATATAATAAACAAATGAAGGATTCTATAATAATGTAGGTAATAACAAATTAAAATCAGAAGGAGATAAAAGTGTAATGATAGGCCACAAACCAGTAACATTGTGTAGTAAGTCAGGTCAGAAAAGTTAGGTAACGAAATTTGTAAAAAATACTAAATGAGTTAGGAGAAGTCAATAATAATTACTGATAGCAGATAAGTAAATTCAATTTAAATAAAATCTCAAAATGTAATAGTGCAATGATACCGAAAGGTAATATTTTGTAACAGGAAAATAATACTTGTTAGAGTAAGTAGATTAAGAGGAAACGACAGCAAAATGTATATAATTTAGTAACAAACAATATGTAAAGGTATAATATGATATAATGTAAATTTAGTAAAGGAGTATTTTAATAAGTGCAAGAACATTGTATGATTATGGTTATAGGACTATAAATAATATCCAATAAGAGAAGACAGAATGGTTGTCAAGGACGACATAATGTAATAAAATTTGTTGATTCGATTATTGAATTGTTATCCATGAACGAAGAGAGTTTAGTTTTGATGCACTTAGGAAAAAAACGATAAAATTAAATTAAATAAATCAATGAGTGAACAAAATTAAGTAATAAATAACCATAGTACGGTTCACTGACTTTTGACGGTCACATATAACCGAATACTAATAAGCCTATAAATCAAAAGTGATGAAAATCTAAGGAAGGAACTTTACCGATAAAACTCAGTATAATGAGTAATCCTTAAACTGAATTAATAAACCAATTAAGAGAAATAACTACCTGAATAGAATAATATAATCCAGTATTCTAAAGAACGAAAGCAGAACTCAAAATTGTACTCGAACATCACCTTCCACAATTCGATAGAGATAGCATAGTTTGACACGAAATTGAAAACACGTACATTGAATGATGACACGAAATTGAAATACATTGAAACACGTAACGACAAGAATTGGACATTGGTGAACAGTAAGGAGCGGCATTTCTGCGTCATCCCAGGACCAAGATATCAACTTTTATTTCGAACTTGGAGTGAAGACTGGCGAGAATTCAATCATCTGTATTCTGTTGTTGATCAAACACATCGAACGAGGTTAGCTGTACACTGCCACTACAAGTGATGATACCCAACGGACGGTAAACTCCACTTATTTTAAATAATAATTAATAAGAAATTAGTAATATATTGTAATACCTTGTAATCCTATTTATGCATTTTCTGACCTTACTAATAGTTGAAAGAACCTTCACACCCTGTGTTTAAAGAAATACAATAATAATTAAAAATAATATATAACCCTGAATCCGATAAATATTCGATTACTTCCAATAGGATCGATTTTTGTATCCTCGTAAAGGAAGAACTTTGTTGTCAAGAAATAAAAAATCAAAAATAAAGAATCATTTTCGAATTGGACTATATCTTATCATTTGTATAATATTTAGTGCAGTATGAACAAGTTGTAATTTATGTAGAGAGTGTAACGTGGGAATTATTGTACGCGGACAACTAACCTACAATACTCAGCTGACTGTGAACCACAGCACTAGCTCGCGGACCGCTGTTGAATTACAGAGAACGAGAAACAAATATAAGGAGTTCCTCTCCTCTCTCAAAACGCGGACTAGGCTTGAATAAGAACATTAGAATTACACACTATATCAACTGGAATTGAACACTATTATTACAGAAAGCACTAAATTAATACAGAATATTGAGGTATTATTAATATTTGATCAAGATCACCCTTTAGAGAATATTATTTCTTCATAAATAATCGAATATTGCGGTTTTTAAGAGAAACCACTTAACACTTAGTAAATAATTTAATTCACAATAAAAAACATATTACAGATCAAAAGTTAAGGGTTACTACAAATTGACGCATCCAACGTGAGGCAAATTAACACGGGATATACATTAGTTATAGTACAAATTGGTTTCCAACGTGGAGCGTATTTAAACATTATTATACCGAACACATTTGTTATAGTACTATATATATATATATATATATATATATATATATATATATTACAACAATACATAACATATATTTAATATACTGTAATTTATGTGGCCCCACGTTCTTTGGGACACCAAAATTATACAACGATACCTTTTGTATATCCAGGTTGTAAATAATTATAACAATAACAGGTGTAACTATAATAAGAGTAGTAAATTTATGAGTAGTTAAAATTTCATGTTTATTGTTTTAACAAGCATTATAAATAATAAAACTTTGTTAATAATCTACAATCAGATATCACTCATTATTAAATTCATCTCTTAAGCTATATGGTGTTACACACATTTAAAACACTCTTACTTCTAGACATGTTAATAATCTTAATCTAGACATTTATTCAAATTGATTTAATAAAACAAAATTTTTTTTAATGTAATTAAGTTTTATTTCAATTGAATTCATTTAACTCAGATCTGACCTCAGCTTGTTCAGTCTATACCAATGTTTCCTTTTTTTTTTTAATAATTTAAAATTATATTGTTTACTCTTAGACTGGCATTTGTTTCGTATTCAAAATTTAAATTATTCTTTTCTACAAAATGCAAATATCAAATCATTTCAATTATTTCACTTTGATAAAAAAAATATACTATCTCAAAATTAAATTCTCTTTTTTTTTCTATATTTATATTTATCTATATGCGATCGCTCATTCTTACGACTAATACATTTACATACGACTCTATTACATTCTTTCTAATTATAAACTTTTTTGTTTTAATTCATTGTCTCTTTATATAGTCTTTATGAGCTCTTTAAAAAAAAATCATTTATAAATGCATTATGCATGTCACCGAGTTTTGATGACCTTACGACTTATTGACGGGGTCCAGCGTTGTCCAGAGTTGGGTTTCCGTTACTCCAGGCTTGGCGTGGTCCTGGATATGTCCAGAGTCCAGCGTCGTTCTTCAGCAGTGTGTAGTCCGTCCCAGAGAATTACTATCTGCTGCGAGGTGGATCTCGTTCGGCTGTTAGGCTTCTAAAAAGCATCTCCTAACGTCTAGCATCTCGCGTCGCTCTTTGCAGCTTCTCTGTTGATACTCTTGCTGACCTAAACGGTCCCGGTACTCTACGTTTCCCGAAATAGTGTAAACATAATTACTGAACGTCTTTATTCGTTCGTAGATGAGACTTATAATAAAATAAAACTGTTCTGCCGACGGACAGCATGTCTGACTGCAACTGTGTTTTGAAAAGAACAGAAGGGTTTCCAGTCGAACCCTTAATTTATACCCTCTCGAGATTCCGCACCTGTTGGTTCCGAAATTATCCTGACAAGACCTGCAGATCACATGATAGCCCCCACTCCCGAACCTTTTCATATATTTGCAATTTTTTGCAAATGGCAATGTTTTGTACGGAATTGAGATAGCACAAATCATAGCTAATTTGATTAAGCACTCACTGTATTAATTTGAGCGTCTTAGTGTAATTTGCGTATTTTTGGTACATTTATTTTGCACTGACTTCGCGTCGTGTGTCCTATTAACGTCATTTTCTTACTGTGGATTGTGGATACCTATAAAATTTACACACACTTTGGTGCCTTTTGTTTGTTTATACACTAATTAGTTTTCACACAGTGAATTAAAATAATTATTTTAGTAATTAATTGGGGAGGGTAGCTGAGATTCCTGTCTGTACATGCATCACTAACACACACAAGATACACGCGTAACACACATACAATCGAGCAGGTGTTCTTTGCCTGTTGGAACAGGTTAATTTCTTCCCTAGTATAACAATGAAACATTTTTACAATCCCAGACCTGTCCATTTACCCCAAACTTATAATAATTTTACAAATTTTATATTTATTTAAATCAATGCTCAATACAGCATATGGTTGTATCATTGCAATATATATATATATATATATATATATATATATATATATATATATATTGCGACAATACAAACATAGGCTGTAATGCACATATATAATATAAAATAAATATTTTATTTAATTTTAATAATATATAATAGACGAGCAGGTGTGAAATTGGAAGCTGGCTTGCAAACAGGAGTCAACACGTAGGATCACGCAATTACCGCTGCATGTGTGTATACAAGGAAATAGTGTGTGTGCGTGAAGCCTGTTTGTTCCTGAAAGTTTGCAAACTCACCCCAAGTCAATGCTAAATTAAGAATATATTTAATATTAAGCAAACCATAAATGTTCGCGAGAAGGTAAAAACTTCTAAAAATGTGTAAAAATCAGACACAAGTGCAGTGTGAATTTTACGTAATTCGGACAATCAGTGCGAATCCAGTGCGATTTTTAAAGCATTATAATTACACTAGTGGTGCAAGCATCACGATAATTGCACATCACATAGGTCATTAAATTAGACAATATTTTATTGCCGTGAAATCGGCGTTAAACAGTGCGATTGGCGAAAAAGTGGAATTATGTGAAATAGGACGAGAGTGGGGGCTATCACGCCATGGTTCAACTGTCGACAGGCTAATTCCTGAATCGACAGCTGCAGTTTTCTTGGTGAATATAAATAGAAGCCCAGGAGAGCTAATCTCTCTCTTCTAACAGTATTCATTCGTGGCGGAACGCTATGTCCGTTCGCGACACGAAATTTTAATTACTTTGAACAGAGTTAGACACGTTTGAATATGTCTAACACCAATAAGACTTTTTTGTTAATCGTAATTTGTAAAGTACTGTATTACGATAAATATTTCGATTTAACATAATAATGGAAAACAGTAATTAAAAAGTATCGTAACACACAAATCGTCAGAGGTCTACAAGTGATCTACATCTAGGAGCACTACTCCAGACCGAGGACGACAGCACTACATGGCATAATTTCCAGACGTAAAGGACAAGTCATCGGACTTCCGAGAGGACCTGGAGGAGAGGATCCAGGACTTCAAGACTACGCAGGATTCACAACATCAATGACTCAGGACCAGGACAGGGTATGCTGAGGAACCGCTACAATTAAGGTGAAAGAAAGCCATGTATTCCTCATAACAAAAGACTTAATCAAAGATTGATAAACATAGTCAAAAGAAAGACAATAATTTCAAAAAGTGTAATTTATAACTTATAGATGTAAATGTCTTGTATAAAAATTATAGCATAATTTTTGCAGTAATAATTTACTGAAAATACGTAAATTTAAATTGTAGAGTAATTATGAAAGCATTGTAGAGAAATTAAGAAAGCATAATTTTTGCAGTAATAATTTATAAAAAATATTTAAATTTAAAATTGTTGAGAAATTATGAAAGCATAAGTCTTGAATTGATAACGATTGAAAATATTTTAATATACATGTGAAAGAACCAATTAGATTCGTTCAAATGATGAACAAATAGTTAACTTAGTTAAATATTTTTATATTGAAAGCACACATTCAGACTGAGTAGTCCAGACAGTATAACATAATGAAGAAATGTTTTTTTATTTAAAATTAATAATATTATGTCTATGATATAAGCTTTATGTTGGTGATGAGATTACAGCAAACTAAGAAACTTCGAAACCATGTATAATGAATATCGTATGACGAAGTAATCATTATTTGTATAGTATTATTTCTTGATATGTTTGTTTAAATTAATAAATGGGAACATTTTGAATTTCCTAAAAAGGCTACCATTATTATAATTACACCTGAACAACTCATTACACGTACACGTTGTTAGAAATGTTATTTATCGTTATATAATTTTATCGCTCATGAGCGTGCGCCAGACACACTTACATTTTATAACGTTGTATCGTTGTAAAAAAAACACACACACACACACACACACACACACGAAATTATACTACTTGCAGAAGAAACAAATTGAATAACATCACAAATATATATATAAAATGGTTAAAATTTGTCTTAACATGTCCTATGCAGACACATTGTGGATGATGTGATTATTGTGTTAGAAGGATCTGCTTGTTATACAGTTTTAGTAATTTCATTTCTTAATCATACTGTTAGATGTATTAGTACAACTTGAAAAGTTCTAGTGTCCATAAAATGAAAATAACTTGAAAATTTTTTAGTATCTATAAAATGAAAATGGCTTGAAAACTATAACTTGAAAATTTTTAGTGTCTATAAAATGAACATAACTTGTATCTACTTGTTATACAGTTTTAGTAATTTCATTTGTTAATCATATTGTTACATGTTATTAGTACAACTTGAAAATTTCTAGTGTCATAAAATGAAAATGGCTTGAAAACTATAACTTCAAAATAACTTGAAAACTATAACTTGAAAATTTCTAGTGTCTATAAAAAGAACATAACTTGTATCTACTTGTTATACAGTTTTAGTAATTTCATTTCTTAATCATATTGTTAGATGTTATTAGTACAACTTGAAAATTTCTAGTGTCCATAAAATGAAAATAACTTGAAAACTATAACTTGAAAATAACTTAAAAATTTTTAGTGTATATAAAATGAACATAACTTGAAAATAACATGAGCACTAATAAAAATGTTGTTACTGTTACACAAGTGTTTTATTGTAAGTCCTGTCACTATGGGCTCAGAGCATTTTTTTTTTTATTCCATCTAGGCCAAGTGTCTAGTTTTAAAGAATTAAGTAACCCCCCCCAAAAAAAAACTGGGGGACGTTTCATATGGGATGCACACACATTAATGTAGGCCTACAAGGTTTGTCTAAATAAACATGAGACTGAACGTTTTCTCATTAAGTGGCTGTTTGGCTGTTAGCTCTAACATTTGGTTACTTTCATAAAACTTTTCTGCTTCTTAACATAACAACACTCATTGGTTCATATTTCTTCTAAGTATTTGTTCAGGGAAATTAAGCAGGCCTAGCGAATTTAAAACTATACAGGCTGGTTACAAAACCTTAAATTATGGCAGAGGTTTCCTGAACTTCACACTGAAGGGGAGATCTTATCTGATGACCATATCGGAGCAGAATCTTTCAAAAATAAAAGCAAGGGTAATGACAGTGAAAGCTACTCAAAAGACAATGTTTACAATGTCAAGGGAGGAAAAAGTCCCGAGATATTTTGGAAATCTCTTCCAAGAAAATCATTAGAATCTAAAAGAGGCATTTGCTGCTTCTGGATTTAAAGTTAGACAGAGTTATAGTTATGGTTTGTGTCAGTGCAAGTGGCACTCATTCCGTGCCGTTCTTAATAGTAGCGAAGGCCAAGCCCTGCTGTTTTCAAAATGTCACATTCTTTCATGTCTGTTATAAGGCGCAAAAAAATGCATGGATGAACTCGCATTTGTTTGCGGTATAACACACTAAAGGTTTCATTCCATATGTTACAAACATTCGTACAAATGACAACAAAAGTGGGAAGGTTCTGCTTCTCCTACATAAAGCTCTCGTACATCCTTCAGCAGAAATACTGAATAATATCAATTATGACTTCAAAATTATGTTTCTGCCAGCAAATGTCACAGCAATCTTTCAATCGATAGACCATGGAGTAATAGAAAAACTTTACTAGAAACAAGTCCTCCGCCGTTTACTTAGCGAAGAAAATGGCTCCGAAAGTGTAGTAGCCTTCGCCAAGAAGCTTAACCTGAAAGACAGCTGTCACATGTTACATAGGATTCACTTATAACTTACACAATGCCTGGAAAAACAGGGTTCTGGCGCAGAAGAAACACAGACAGTTCGAATGATTCAATTCAAACTGATGGTTATGAAGAACGAATATTAAATGAAATGGCTAACCTTTTCTGTATAATTCACTTATTTTAAGATTGTGATACAGAGGATACAAAATAATGGTTGCATAATGACAGGGTACTCTACTTCAAGCGCCGAAGAAATCGAAGGAGACGGTGACAATACTGGACCTACACACGACGAAGCATTCGCACTCTTAGACACTGCGCTAGCTTGGTAACAGAATCATGTCCGACGAAACTGCTACGGAGTGCAAAATTAATATTGCAGCCGCGAAACGTTGTTCAAAAATATCGCAATAAAAAATACACGATTATTCACATTAATATTTTCCTTAAAAACTTTCATTTTGTAAAACTTTAAATAGAGTATTAAACTTTTTTGTATACTATAATCAAGTCCGTTCCTAAAGAAACTTACAATATACTGAGTGATATCAATTATAGTGTGTATTTTATAACTTTTATTTGTATTTATTTCTTGGATACCGAACGAATAATAAAATACAGTTCACTTTTGTTTTTTTGTGGTGTTACTGTCGTATTTTCGTTATGTACAAAAATCCGAACAACAAATCGATAATTCGAACTCTCTCTAGTCCCGGTTACTTCGGCATTTCGACTCTCTAACTGTACAACACTATTTTCTTAACAAAAGTAATGCATACAAGTTTTATTATAAAAAAGAGAAAAATAATCGGTCACAAAAACAATATTACGTCACGCGTTCTGTTAATGTTTCGTTTAGTTAACGCGGTAACTAGTCTCAACAGTGTTAATGTCTTCTCGCGTGGACGCAATCCCAATCTGTTTGACTGCGTCAACAACGCTAACGATGGCGACGCCAAGGCCCATAAACGACGCGGCTGCTTTCACACGAAACACGACAGAAAAATACCACGCTAAAAGTTATGCAAGGGGTGAAAGTGGAACAGAATGGGGGAATTATGGGGTTGTACTGTACATAGATTATATACTAGCGTCTACCCCCGTGACCCGCCTGCAGATACGACGCCGTCTTGGCGGCAAAATGATTGATCCGCTTAGTATATTGTACGGTATATATAGAACCTAATGCTTGGATTCTCACTATGTTACTAAACACATTACGAACAAAGGGAAGGTGAATTGTTTATTATTTCTTCCTTTTCTTCTTCTTTTTCATATCCACTTTGATCAATGCGATCGTCGCTTCAACTCGTATAGAAATAGCTTGATCAATGTTTTGAATAATGTCTTCGAGTAAGAAAATGCCTAAATGTTTTAACTACAACAATTTGATTCTTAATAGGCATTACAAATAAACTGCTTTTCTTCAATAAACACTTTTTTAGCATTTGCATGTTTCCAGCTTTGACAGAAGCCCATTTTCCTACAGTTAGTGACAAACATATTGTTACGACGGTCTCGCGGATCATCGTATTGTACAGTAGAAACAAAATACAGACACCATGAAGTCACTAATTAACGACTTTAATTAGTCACAAATAAAAACTTGTAATCAACAAGGTACTCTCATACAACAATTTAAGTTAGAATTTGTCCACACGCAGTACTAATGTTAACTGTTCTAGTTCCACGATAATTATAACACAATAATCACTTTTCATTAATCCGCTACAATCACTTGATCCGCACTCTACAATCTCGCCAGGTGTAACTAACTTCTAAGGCGGCCGCTGTTGCTTATACAGGTCCCGCAGGTGTTCCAGAACAATTTTCCATTATTTTGGGGGCGTGCCGGCATAATTGTCGTAGTTAAGAGTGCCGAACAGTCGAAGCTACTTGGGTACACGCCCTTGACAGAGACAATGCACCTGCTCAGCTATAGCCGAGAAACGTGTAGAACTTTTATGTAACTGCACCTGCCGACTTTTCGAGAGCGTTGTGTAATTTCGTAGCAATATATTTATAACCCTGACTAGGAAAGCCACAAATTAATGCCTTCTGAAGTACTGAAGAAATAAATTAACAAGAACTTGACGTGCATCTAAACATTTAAATTTTCAGACTCAAAACTAGTTTTCTTAACAAACGTTGGCATTAAAAAGTTCAAATTAGTGACAATTAAACGGAAACTGGTATATAGTTTAGTGGAGTGGTAATAAACATCCGATGTCCTGACGAAACAGTAACCTTGTAGATTTCTTGGGGGGGGGGGGGGCTGACAGTCGTTATTGGATTGATTAGCAGAGGTTGGAGAAGAGTCCGACTTGAGGTAAAAACATCTAAACTAACTACATAGCTATCAGTGAAACGCCAAATGCCGCACAAACAGGTGGACGTTATGTTAACAGTATAAACCTGAAAAATGTTAACCAGTTTAAACATCTTGCATGTCTTCTCCTGAATGACGATCGGGACTATTTCAAAGGAGTACGCCACCGAATCGAAAAAGTGGGGAGCGTGTTCCTAGGTATGCGAATTGTAATCCCAAATACCGTCATAATCTCAAACTTCGATTAAGCACGTAAAATGTTACACGTATTGTGTACTACTTACGACACAGAAGCATGGGCGCAGACGGAAACCACAATTAAAAGGATAAAGAATTCGAAATGTGGATCTACCAGCGTGTTCTCAAGAATAGTTTGACGGATAACCAAACTAACAGACAAACTTGATAAACTTATACGTTGACAGACCACCAATTCTGATTACTAATATTAATGAAAACAAATAAAAAGGTAAGAATTATAAAGAAAATGTATTATTTTTTATATTTAATGAGAAATCGTAAGTAAATCATTTTGCAGCTCATTATACAAGGAAAGACGGAAAGAAAACAGGCTCCAAGACGACAACGTACGTCTCAGGTACCAGCTGGTTTGGGAAGCTGAGGCACCAAGGAACAGCTGTTTCGAATAGCTGTAAATAAAATTATTGCCATGAATTAAAAACAAGAAAACGATAAAAAGAAATCATTTGGATTCTGTAAGAGATTACGAAAACTACGTACTGCGTATAGACCTAATAGAAGGAAAACTGAAAAACTGGACACAGAGCTACAGAGATGAGACAAAAGTTTATTTAATTTCGTGGAAGTTCTATACAGTTTCTGGAAAAAGTTTAGCTTTATCATATTTTCTACACTTAGCATACGAATGGACGAAAACAGTGATACAAGCTCTCTGGCCTTTGTGAAGATCTGGATCCCACTACCAATCG
Organism: Magicicada septendecula; assembly: GCA_034769895.1. Lineage (NCBI taxonomy): Eukaryota > Metazoa > Arthropoda > Insecta > Hemiptera > Cicadidae > Magicicada > Magicicada septendecula. Next base: position 410,053,497 of record CM068368.1, on the reverse strand, counting down.
GAAGTACATACCACTTGAGTACTGTACTACTACTGCGATTTTTCGGTATCTTATGATTTTTATAAAACGACTATTTCGTTTAGAACATCTGTATTCATTAAAAATTAAGGTAATCTTACATACACATTAGTCGCTGTTTCACGTTGACGGAAGGGTTTGTATTATATTCGTGGCAACAATGTAGTTTACAATGTACTTTACAAAAAATCCGAATACTACAGTAATTGGAAAACAACTGCCGGGCTGACAGGCCGTGGTTTTACATTATTAAAATTATGGTTGCTATTGGAAAGCTGGTCCATGATGGCAACCCCGTCAACATAAACTATATAAAACTCAACAAGTTCACAACAAGACCAAAAATAGATGTTCGGCCGTGCCCACGTGCGAAAGTTCACAATCTTAGTCTCTCGCGGGACTATTACTATTTCCAGCCACACCGAAGACGGCAGTCGTGGCCTTAACCATAATTTTACTTCCAGGGTTCCAATAAAATTTTCAAAATTTATTTTTCTGACTTTCCCTGACGGTTTCAAGAAATTTCCCTGACATGCGGAAAGTTCAGAAATATTACACACATTTTAAAAATAATTATTTTTTATTAATTAGGAGGCCTACAATACATTTATATTAAATATAAGACATAAAACACAACTAGAGTATTATTAAACATGGAAACATATATTTAACATTTAAATATCAAAAAGTAAACAGTGTTTTGATTATACAAAACAAAAAATGTCTTATTTAACATAGACACAACAGCTTCACTTTACTTTCAATATGCAGAGAAAGAAATTAATATGTAATTATTATTTACAGAAACACTAGTTATTTTTTATTTAAAGAATCTTCTAAGCTCCTAATTTTCAAACTGATTTCTTCCCACAGTTCATAATACATGGGATTTTTGTATAAAAAATATGAACAGAAATCGTCCAATCTAATTTCATTTTTCTCTTTGTCATTGATACAGTCATTAAAAGAATCAACAGTGTCTTTTAAAACACCACTGGCCTCATTACAGAACACAGAATACTGCTGTTTAGCTCTTTCACCAACCACTTCAGTAATCCTGTTTTTCTCATACAGAACTTCAAGTAAAATATTGATTCTGTTCTTTCCAATACTTGACCGATTACTTATAATTATAGGATCAAATAACGCCAGCCCTCTCACAGCTTTGTATTGTAATGGATTTCTTTTCTTGATTTTTTCAATAGTCTTAATAAGAAACGTTAGGCATTTCTTTTTTTAAATTTGATAACTGTTACGACGGTCTCACTGATCAACAAATAACAGACACCAATAAAGTACTAACAACCAGTAATGATTTACCTTATTGAAACCGTCCAGTGACTTCAAGTTGTATATTTATGACGCGTTTCGAGTCATATGACCCTTCATCAGATAGTTATCACTCAGAAGGAGATCATCAAATATTAAAATTCACAAAAACACACATATGTACAATTGTAAAACCTATACAAACGTCCGACACAGTGCACTGGACGTAAGGTCCACTGAGCCGGACGCAGTGCACTATGTCGGACGTTTGTATAGGTTTTACAATTGTACATATGTGTGTTTTTTGTGTTTTTGTGAATTTTAATATTTGATGATCTCCTTGTGAGTGATAACTATCTGATGAAGGGTCATATGACTCGAAACGCGTCATAAATATACAACTTGAAGTCACTGGACGGTTTCAATAAGGTAAATCATTACTATATAAAGTGACTTGGACCGTATAAAATAATGTTTAAATACTAATAACCAGTTTTAGTTACTCACAAATAACAATTTGTAATCAACTCGTACAATAAAATCCAGTTAAATTTGTCCACACGCAATAATAATGTCAAATAATAGAGTTCCGCACTAATTATAACACAATAACACTTCTCACAATGCTTCGAGAAACACTCGATCCGCACTAAGGAAATCGCTCAATGAACTAACTAGCCGGATGCTATGACTTTTTATAGGTAGCGCACGTCTTCCAGAATTTTCTGTCCTTACTGCGGCGTGCCAGTTAATGCGTATTTCAAGTTTGCTCTTGAAGAATCTGGAACATACTTTAGCGCGGTCTTGATTGAGGCTACGCCTACTAGACTAGAGGAGGGATGGGTTGAGACGCTCTCGGCTGTTCGAAGGGTTCTCGTTACAATATTAACTAATATTTAAAGTCACTCCTTTCACCTCTTTAAACAATTTAGATATTTCAAATACTATATCAATTTTCTTGGTTTCTCTTAAATTCCAAAATCACTCAGGTCAATGGAAACACGTTTACTGCAAGTATCTGCTGACTGTAAGCAATGGGATTTGACACAACGAGCCATTAAACTTCTCATCAAATCAAATAAATCTGAAAACAGATATGGCCCAAGTGACGATGAGCTATGAAATCTCCTCAAGAATGGCTCGCACTCACAAGATGCCACTTTGAAAAATGCCAGTTTACACTTTAAAAAATTATCCTTGATGTGAGTTTGGACTTATCCTTGATGTGAGTTTGAACTTATCCTTGATGTGAGTTTGAACTGACTTATATGGAATGCTATTGACAGGTTTTATGCTATTACATACTTACTGACATCATCAATGATCTTTACACCTGACACCTGATAAAAGATAGGGAAATTCAAATTGGCCTATGTTCAAACCTACCTTACATACAAAATGTAATACACTAACATAATGTATGTATAGTACTTTAAAAAATAAAGTTTGTTTCCCGGTTTATAACCTTTATTCTATGTAAATTTCCACAATGTATAAAACTATAAACAATTACGGTATTTTTATGGTTTATGAAATTCCCTTGACTTTTCACCAGTTTCATTGTTTTTACCTGAGTTTTAGCAAATTTAAAAGGCCTTCCCTGACAGATAGTGAATTTCCCTGACTTTCCAGTACTGTGGGAACCCTGAAATTTAATAATGTTGGAACACGGCCTAACAGCTCGGCAGTTGTTTTCAGTCAAATAACGGCCGTGAAAGTCTACGTTCTTTGCTGACTATAGTGATTATAGTATATCATGTATGTAACCTAGTACCGATGTTATTAATAAGCTATTGTTCGGATTTTTACGAAATTATGAAAAATTTATTTTAATTTAATTTAAATGTTTTTTCAAATATTCCGAGTACTAAAGAAATTTAAATATTAAAAACAAATTCAGGTCCCGCCGTAATAATAAGTTATACGGATCACATAATTATAAAGTTACCAATATTTAACAAAAAACCCTCAGGTCCCGCCGTAATAAGTTATACGGATCACATTATTACAAGGGATGAGTTAGTCAGATACCGGTATGAGCAACAATTACCGGTATTGTTCTGTAACATAGTCAAACAATAGTACATCCTTCTCCTCCTCCTCCTCGTATGGCGCTACAGCCCAAGTCGGGCCCTGGCCTCCACCAATCTCCGCCTCCAATCTACTCTATCCATTGCAACCCTCCTCCAGTTTCTTATCCCCATGTCCCTCGCGTCTCTGCAACGCCATCTTCCCACCTCTTCCTCGGTCTGCCTCTAGGTCCCGTTCCCTCCCATGTACCCAGCAGAGCCCTTTTGGGGTTCCTGCCATCCTCCATTCTCATAACATGTCCGGCCCAACGCAATCTTTGCATTCTTATAAATTTTGAGACTGGTATCTCTTTATATAATTGATAGAGTTCATTGTTGTATCTCGGTCTCCATGAGCCATTTTCTTGTATTGGGCCTATAATGCGTCTGAGGATTTTCCTTTCAAAGGTGCCTACTATGTCGGCTGTTTTCTGTGTGATTGTCCATGCCTCACATCCGTAGAATAACACCGGTCTGATGACAGTCCTATATATTTTCATTTTTGTTTCCCTGTGCACATCCCCAGACCTAAATGATGGCAGCAATGCGAAGTATGCCTTGTTGTTGCGAAGTATAGTCAGATAAAATTAAATTAATTCACAGGCAACAATCACCAGTATTATTTTGTAACATAGTAAAACAACAGCACAGTACATCTGACATGAAAAATTTTAATTCAGCTACTATACACAGCAATGGTGTTAAAAAACGCATTGTTTTCGATATCGTTATAAGATTCTCGAAAGGTTACACTAAAGTCTCTCTCGAGTACAGTAAGTTAATTCTGTTGGGAAAAAAACTTCCTAGTTTTCGTCCATCATGTTCTCAGACTCTCTCTCTCTCTCTCTCTCTCTCTCTCTCTCTCTCTCTCTCTCTCTCTCTCTCTCTCTCTCTCTCTCCGTCAACGCGTCACCCACACGCGGTGGCCGTGTGCCAGTCATCCGGACACACAGTTTCCTAAAACGTACTGGACCGCACGTCTTCTCCAATGGCGTCAGTAACACTCCGTTATGTTAGTGTTTAATGGAAAATGTGAGTTTCACAAAACACGCTTATTACTGATGGGTCTTAAAGTAATAAAATCGTTGGTTATTAATTCGTTATTTACGTCTGGTTACACTATACATTAACCGTCCCCAAGCTGCTTAGACTATCATCGATGGCTGTAAACTGTTTGATGCCAATTATGATAAGGGAACAACAACAATTTATTAACATTTAAATTAACTAAGTATTCCCCAGCCTATGCATTAAAAAAAAACACAGGATTTAGATGCTGCTATTACAGTAACAATTAAGGGGAGACACATACAGGCAGTAGATGATGAGGAACAACTAGAAGGATCCCGATAAGGGCGCAAGAGGCTCCATCCTGAAGTAATATGGTAAGTGGTTCCAGAATGGATACGAATGCCTGAATTAGAGGTGGGTTTTTTCGTGGGTGAGAGTCCCACACACCAGGGGAAGCACGGTCTCCTCTGACGGTACATAAAGCATTTCCCCCCTCTAAAAAAAAAAGGCATCTGAACGACACGTTAAGGGGAGTTTGAAAGGTCAAAATATGAATTTTTTGACTTTTTCCAAAAAATTAGCCTATTATAATATTTGGAGTTTCCTGGTTAAAATGATATAGGTATAAATTATATCTGTAGGGTTGTTAAAAGTATTTTATTTTTATTTTACAAAGTTACTTTCACACACGTAAAAATGGATCATTTAGGCATGTATATATTTAAATGCCTCTATCTTTGAAACTGTTCAACTTAGAAGGCTGTGGTTTTCACTAACAAACACAGAATATTTGGTTCTGTATGTTGGCTACCCTGTTGTTTACAATATTTTATGCTGTTGGCTTCTATTTCTTTGTAAACAAAACAATTTTTGTTTGAATTAGTGTTTGTACACGTGTGTTAAGTGGTTTTTTAGGTGAAATACAGTTGCAACATGACCAAACGAAATAGTCTATTTAAAAAACGCAAGTTCTGTGGTAACCAGCACAGTAAAAACAGTTATTCACATGTGTCAGAATCCACAAATGGGCCTACTATTAAAAGTCAAGTTCAGAACATGACACACCCCCTACCAGTGCATCAAAATTAAAACTTGGTACAGAATATAACCACACTTGGTTCGTTACACACAGTTTCTTGGTGATGCTGATTCTGAAGCTTATAAGTGTGTTATCTAATCAGAACCATATAGGGATGTACAGATAAAGAAAGTGGAATGTGTTGGACATGTGCAAAAGTGAATGGGCACACGCCTCAGAAAATTAAAACATACTATGCGCACTACGGTGCTATCAGATGGTAAGCTACTTAGAGGTCGACTGACCGATAAAACAATGAACTTCAGCAATATTATGGAATGGCAATTAGAAATGTAATACAAACAAAATTTGGAAAATATGAGAAAAGCAGTCTGGGCCACATATTTCCACAAACACTTGAATGACAGCCAACCAATACATTCACTTTGCCCACCTGTATCTGAAACATGGTGCAAATTCCATGTTCAACACTAAAGAGGCAAGATCTAACAAAAGGAGACGACTTTTTGAGAAGGAGGAAGACAAGGAAGGGGACCATGACTACCTGAAAATTTCTGAGTTGTTTTAGCACATAGGACAACAGCCACTGAAGCAGAATTAGAGCACAATTTTGCATACATTTGAAGCTAGAAGTTTTTAAATACAAATATTTTATTGAAAAATAGAATGTCTATTAAAAAATTAATAACTTTGCTCTCTGTAGCTGTAATTAATTAATTCTGCTTCAGTGTACACAAAATGTATCACAAAGAAAGCTGTAAAAATTTGGAAGTCCTACATCTAGTGGTTTAAGAGATACAGGGGGGGGCATAAGTCTGACTAATTTAACATTAGCGAGATAGGCCTTTCAAACTCCCCTTAACAAATAAACTCCACCATTACAATATAAAATATTTTCTGGTGCGAATCTATATTAAAATCATGAAAAATGGAACAATGAAATACCGTGAGTCGTATTGTAACCGTACAACTACTAGTGACTCGTTCAGTGGTAGAAGATGAAAAGGAAGGACCTGTCGCTTGGCGACCCATACGGAAACATGCCTCATACATTCCTCCTATATTCGCAACAGATTCCAAGCAATGACAGTTTTACCTCATCCTCTAAGACAAAGGTTTTTCTTATTTTCGAGCGGAAACGTTATTATCTCAACTAACTTTGCGCACAAAATATTATATTACAATAAAGTTAACTAAAATAATACAAAAGTTACATAATCTAATTTCACGGGGACACAAGGGGCTGAGATAGAAATGACCCTACGCACGTTGCGAATCTTGCAACACCGTTCGATTACAGTTATGTGTAACTGTAACAGTTGTTACAGTTAACTTTGAAACAATATTATTTGGAAAAAAAAGAAGAGTAGGATGGTCCAATGACGGAAAGTCATCGCCCACTCTTTCTATTTTTTACAACACATGCATGTCTAGTAACTGATACAGTCACACGAATTTAAATATCTAGAAACTGGCTAATGTCCAGTTCGTAGGCTGTATTTCAACACGTATATTACCCTCCCCGCGCTCACACACACACACACACACACACACACACACACACACACAGACACACACACCAGCCACATTTAGTGAATACTCACAAATTTGGTTTTTGTATTGTTTCAAGAAAGAAGGCTCGATACAAGTCGTTTAAGGCAGACGTGCAATTTTCAAGAATGTTTTGTTCTGGATATAAAGTGCCAAGAAGACGGAAACGAAACTTGAAGAGAAAGAGCATACCTGCAGTAAATGTCTACGAAACTACAGGTTCTACCTGCAGTAAAGACGAATCCGAAATAAGAGAGCAAGTTAAAATATAATTTGAACAAATCAGTGTATTAGACTTTGTGAACAAAATAACACACAGACTATGCAAACATGGGAAATTATTCAGACGAGAGAACGTAAATGTCTAAGGATGACAGTAACACAATAAGGGGTCGAGTTCTCAATCGAATCTCGTATTATAGAATAAAAACTTCACGAGAACTACAGGTAGAATTTATAATACGATCAACGACGGAACAGTCTGTGGCTTTGAATCAGATATAAAAACCGCCTACGCAACAGAAACAGTCTACGAACGATTGGATGAATATCTACGCAAGGGAGAGACAGTGAGAAATAAAGAACTGATGACAAAGAAAAATGAAAAGAATTGAGAAGAAAGAAAAAAAGAAAACTGGTACGGAGTGTTCATGTCGTTTCCCTTACCATGCTGACAGAAGCAACACTCAACGAGGGAAATTCATATTCACATTTAGGTTTCTGTATTACACGTACTGAGTAAACGTTGATTCAGTATGTCATAGAACTGCTAATTCTCAATATCACTACCAATATTTAACAAAAACACTCAGGTCCCACCTTAATAAGTTATACGGATCACATTATTACAAGGGATGAGTTAGTCAGATAAAATTAAATTAATGCACAGGCAACAATTACGGGTATTGTTCTGTAACATAGTCAAACAATAGTACATCCTCCTCCTCCTCCTCCTCGTATGGCGCTACAGTCCAAGTCGGGCCCTGGCCTCCACCAATCTCCGCCTCCAATCTACTCTATCCATTGCAACTCTCCTCCAGTTTCTTATCCCCATGTCCCTCGCGTCTCTGCAACGCCATCTTCCCACCTCTTCCTCGGTCTGCCTCTAGGTCTCGTTCCCTCCCATGTACCCAGCAGAGCCCTTTTGGGGTTCCTGCCATCCTCCATTCTCATAACATGTCCGGCCCAACGCAATCTTTGCATTCTTATAATTTTAAGACTGGTATCTCTTTATATATTTGATACAGTTCATTGTTGTATCTCGGTCTCCATGAGCCATTTTCTTGTATTGGGCCTATAATGCGTCTGAGGATTTTCCTTTCAAAGGTGTCTACTATGTCGGCTGTTTTCTGTGTGACTGTCCATGCCTCACACCCGTAGCATAACACCGGTCTGATGACAGTCCTATATATTTTCATTTTTGTTTCCCTGTGCAAATCCCCAGACCTAAATGATGGCAGCAACGCGAAGTATGCCTTGTTACCCATGGTGGCCCGTCTTTGGATCTCCGGCTCCTCTGATCCAGCCTTTGCTAGGTTCACTCCGAGATACGTGAAATTGTCCACCACTTCAATTGTGTCCTCTATCTCAATATTGTTATGAAACCTGGTCCCTTTTTGTTTGGATAAGCATTTTTGTTTTATCTATATTTATGGCTAGCCCAACTTCCTTGGCTTTGTTCTTAAGCTCCAGAAATATTTCTTTAGCTGCCGCGATCCGTCTTGACATGATGTTAATGTCATCTGCATATGCGGCTATCTGTCCAGTTTTATTTGTTAACAGTTTGGAGCTATTTATTGATAAGCCTCTAATTACATATTCCAATGCAATATTAAATAGTGTTGGGGCTAACCCATCTCCTTCCTTTAGTCCTCGTGTGATATTTATGGGTTGTTAGTTGGCTATCCACTTTTACTTGGGCTTCAGTCTGCTGCAAGGTCACTTGCGTTAATCATACCAGCTTGCTTGGTAGTCCAAACTCATGCATTATGGTGTAGAGTTTGTCTCTATTAATAGAATCATACACTTGCCTAAAGTCCACAAAAATTTGGTACACATCAATATCACGTTCCCATCCGCATCTTAGTATCTGTTTTACCGAGAAGAGTTGGTCGATTGTAGACCTCCCAGGTCGGAATCCAGCTTGGTATTCCCGTATTACATTTTCTGTGAGGGGTCTCGGCCTTTGGTTCAAGATATATGTAAAAACCTTGTAGGAGGTGCACAGCAACGAAATGCCTCTGTAATTTTTACATTGAAGTTTGTCACCTTTTTTATAAATAAGGCATATAATGCATTTATTCCATTCCATGGGCATTTGTTCCGTTTGCCATATGTCCATAATTAAGGAGTGTAGTGCGACTGCCATATCAGTACCTCCAGCTTTAAGCAATTCTGCAGGAATTAAGTCTGTACCTGGTGCCTTGTTGTTCTTGAGGGGACTAATAGCTTCTTCTATTTCCTGAATCGAAGGTGGGTCAAATTCTATCTCCCCAATGTTTGCATTCCACGGGGTGTGAGCAACAATTTCTCCTCCCTCTATCACACCACCAAGGAAGGCCATCGAAGAATTCTCGCCAAATAGTTTTAATTTTCTCTGGATCACTGACAATTCTATTCTCTCTGTCTCTACATAGTGTTGTAGATGGTTTATAACCTTCCCTGAGATGCTTAATATATTTATAAGCATTCCTTATTCTTTCATCTGCAAAGTCCTGCTCCATTTTAAGACGCAGCCCATTTTCGAAAGTTCTTTTCTTTTTTCTACATACTTTATTTGCCAGTCTTCTATTCTCTAGTCCTACATTGAGAGTACTTCCTGTGAGCCTCATTCCTCCGTGCAATACTCTCCCTCCATTCCTCATCAAACCAGTCCTCCTGCTTCTGTCTCTCCTCTATTCCTACCACCTCTCTGGCGGTCTCCAGGAGTGCGAACTTAAGGCTCTGCCATTTCTCTTCCACTGTTGTTGCGGCTGACCCGTTCAATTTATTCCTCACTTTCCCAGAATATTCCTGTACCTTTCCTGGGTCCTTTAAACTCGGTGTGTTAACCTTTTCCTGTCTTATGAATCTGTCCTTCTTATACACGGCCACCCTGCATCTAAACTTTATCTGCACCATATAGTGATCAAAACCAACTGACGCTCCTCTCCGGGTTTTGACATCAATGATACTTGTAGCTGCTCTTTTATCTATGATCACATGATCTATCTGGTTGACTGTTTTCCCATCTGGGGCTACCCACGTTCCCTTATGGATAGCACGGTGTGGAAATAAGGTTGAACTGCTAACCATATTCCTGCTTGTAGCGAAGTCGATCAGCAGTTCCCCATTTCTGTTGGATTCATTGTGTAGACTGTGTCTACATATGGTGCCAAGGTATGCATCTTCTTTCCCAATTTTCGCATTCATGTCCCCCATGATTAGTTTAATGTCATTCTTAGGAGTGGTGTCATATATTTTTTCTAGCAGTTGGTAAAATTCTGCTTTCAGTCTTCATCCTTCTCATCAGTCGGGCAGTGTACATTTCGATTGACAGATTGAAGAATTTTGTTGCCAATCTTATTCTACATATTCTCTCGTTGACTGGGTGGAGGTCTACTGTGAGGTGTTTTAAGTTTCTGTCAACTACAAATGCCACTCCCAGTTCTCTTTTCCCCTTCTCTCTTCCGCTGTATAATACCGTGAGTTTTAGTATCTCCTACTCCATTTTCCAGCCATCTTGTTTCCAACAATAGTACATCTGACATGAAAAATTCTAATTCAGCTACTATACACAGCAATGGTGTTAAAAAAAGGCGTTGTTTTGGAACTTGTTATAGGATTCGGAAGCTCATACTAAAGTGTCTCTCGAATACAATAAGTTAATTCTGTTGACAAAAAAAAGAAAATCTCCTAATTTTCGTCCATCATCTTCTCAGACACTCCCTCTGTATCACTCGCTCACACTCTTTGTTTTGTAAAAACAAAATAGTAGCAGCACAAATAATTGTTATTAACACTCTAAATAAAATACCGCATTATTGTGATTGGGCATTTTCACAGATGTTAAATCTAGTGAAGTAACAAGTCCATAAGCCAGCCCTCTCTTGCAATTCCCTCCCCAAATTCAAACTGTCCTACACACTTTTTCTGATCTTTCTATCTCTTTTCCGTTAAAATCTCTTTTTGCCATTCTCATAAAATCTAGTAGCTTCTTCATCTTCGCTAGTTTTGATACAAACAATAAAAAGACTATTTGTCTTTGGCTTCCTACTTGTTTTAATACAATTCTTTATAGAATTCTATTACAGTTAATTGTACATTTCTTTATTGTGTATACTCCAAATCTGTAATATTCTCTTACGAAATGTTTACATACAATAAACAAAATACAATAACCCTTACATGCAATACAAATACAAAATAACTACAATACAATACAAAATCCTTACATACACTAACCCTTGACCCCCCTATTGTGTTACTTTCATCCTTGGACATTTACGTTGTCCCGTCTGGATAACTTCCCATGTTTCTACAGTCTGTGTGTTATTTCTGATCATAAAGTCTAATAAACTTATTTATTCAAATTATATTTTAACTTACTCTCTTATTTTGGATTCGTCTTATTCAGTGGGCCTTCACCGCCAGATCTTCCAGGACCACATCAATATCGTCACCACTTATACCCGCCAACGTCTCCGAAATCCTCGAATACTAAGGCAATAACGACTGCACCAGCCAGGCTCTACACGGCGCGCTTACGTCGAATTCTGACATACACACACTCGATCCTATGACTGCCGCTCCCGACCGCCCGAGTCCCTCACTCCGAACTCGCACTAGCAACGCTGTCCTGCACTTCCTCAATAGAAGCTTTCCTGACTTTGACTCCTTCTTCCATAAATTAAATCACAATAAAAACTGTTATTGGTAATACCAAATTTGTCTACAGAAGACAAAAACTATGGATTTAGTGGATCGTTTAAGTACATTGTGTGAATTAACTTAATATTAGATAATAAGAGTATGCATCAGGTGTCATACTTCTGCTCGTCTTGGTTGCGACATCACTTATGACGTAGCTTATGGTGTTGATCATACGTTAGCCAAACTTCAGCCAATAAGTTGGGCAATTCAAGCGTTGTCAAGAAAAAAAGACGAAAGAAACTCAGTTAAACTTTTGTAAGGTGATCGCCGAACCGGTGTTGTGTACGGTTCTAATGAACAAACACCTTTGTAGAATATGAGAAAGATGTGATTCTTGCGTCCTATTCAAGCCTACACGAAGGGATAGTCTTACAATGAAGACATACGCGAAAAAATAAAACAATTTTATTATGACCGTATATCGGAAAACAAATAGAGACCTATTATTCATCTGAATAAGATGTCGGATGGAAGGTCGCCCTAAAAAACTTGGCAATACAAGCCTCTTGGAAAAAGAAGTTAGGAAGATCTGGGAAACGTTGGTGACATCGATGTAATTCCTTTGGACCGGAAAAAGCGATTCGCCCAGCCTCTAATAGTAGAAGGTGACAAAAAAATCAGCTTGCCATATCATCACACTTTAAACAAAACAACAAAATCAAACGACCAGGTTTAGGATAGCACCACACTGCTAATCAATCGTACATGTCATATTAATTTCCTCAGAACCAAACTTCTGTTTAAAAATTAAAAAAAAAGTCATGAGGGTATACCCAAGTATACCCAAGTTATCATGTAGGTTCCATAGGACATCCATGAGGGTAAACCACGGGACGATACCTATGGTTCAAGCTGTTTTTATGTTAGTCATAAATGGTGTTCTGTTCTTTACTACGGGTCCCATTAAAGTGATCAGAATGAGCTTGTGAGGTAGACTTGCGGTAGTAAAGATGACAACGATGGAAAGAAAAGAAAACAATAAATAGAAAATAAAGCCTGAACGGGTTGAAAAGAACAGAACCGTTGCCAATAATTGTGGTCGATAAGTCAGATTTCCTTTCTGAATAAAAATAATGTCGTAGAAGCTTGGGCGACTGAGAAAGCATGGGACATCCTAAGACATGATCTGCTTATTACGTGAAATGAAAAATAAAATATAAATATAAATAAAAAAACGAATTATTTGTTCCAAATGAATATTGAGACCTGGATTGTACGTGAACGTCTTAGTGACTGTTAACTATCCACGTCTGCAAAACAAATAAAATTACGCTGGAGGAGCGGTAATAAAACGCAAATAAAATAAATAATTATTAGATAGACTCACTACTGTTAGAGAAATCTGTATGCCGGTTAAATTACCGGTGCAACATAAAGGTGATATTTCATACGTGCCACGGATACTTTCATAGAGCAAAAAACGCGCACACTTAACACATTGCGGTTTCAATACTTCAATAAATCAGTCTTATCATAAGTACGCATTATGTGTGTCAGTCAGCCACAAGTTAGGCCAGACGGTCTGTTTTCACCTCTGTTGTTGTGCCCATTTACTACATCGTCTACGCGAAGAAAACCGATACATATGCGCTCGTGCGTGTGCGTATCATGTTCACGTACGTTTTATATCCCGCTTTAATCTCCTGTGTTTACTAATTTTGAAATGTGTCAAGCATTTATTGTACTTTTATGAAAGTTAGATACTCTCTGCCACTGCTCATAGAGTCTGAAATCAAATAAAACAAGTTCTGTATTAATTACAAACAGACTATACATAACTGATGTTTTAAAACAGGGGTAATTCTGCTTTTAAGGCTGCTTCTTCGTCTCAAGTCAAATCACTCTTTGCTGTAGCAAACCTATATTGATTATCCACTCCGGTGAACTGCGGTCTAAATACAATTGGTTGAAACTTGTTTAATATTATTAGTTCGTGGACTGGAGTTTTACACGTATTTCTACTTTTATTAGCGTCTCTACATCTTCTTCCTACTGTGTCATTGCTGAAATATGCCACGAGTCTGGCACAGTTGGTTTCAACTGCAAGATACTAGTAACGGTTACACACTTCCACTTTACACGCTGACTTTATTAACTTCACCACACCCCATCATTCATACTAGTCAGCTCCCTGAGCTGCAGAATTCGCTCACTATTTTGAACGAAATACATTTATTATTACATAAGTTTCGATATTAGACAATTTTTCAATTATGGGAAAATTAGAAAAATCACGATTTCTGTACTATTTCTTTAGTAATATAACAATTGTAGAGCACATAATCATATAATAAACACTAAACATTAGAAACATTCGGATTTGATTTACAATTCTTTTCAATCTGACACCCTACTGGATTATCACTTTTTTCAAATGTTCGATCTCTTCTTTGAGACCTGGGATCCCAAAATTTTGAAATTTCCAAAAACAAACACTATATTTATATTGTGGTTTACATTCACTTTCATTTGATAAGCCACATAAATTCTTGCGATTTTATCAAAGTTTCCACCCACGTTTTGTCTCCTAACGTCCACAAATGTTTTACATTTTCAAAAATGAACACTCAGTTCAGATTTGTGGTTTAAATTTGCTTTAATTCGATACCCCAAATTGGCTTTTGCTGTATTTTCACAATTTTGACCTCTTACATTTTTGCCTCCCAACCCCCAATTTTGAAGGGTTCTTAAAAACAATACGGTTCAGCAGGATAAAAGTAGGACAGGCATGTCAAGTTTTATGAAAATCGCAAAAGTTATCGTGAAACGTACCCCACACGCAGACAAACAAACCAATACCAACGGTGGAGTCAAAACTGAGAACTCGCTTTCCTCGTTCAATTTTGGATAATTAATATAAATAAATGTCTTGCACAAAAAAAGTGCGAGATGGAGAACACAGGGAGTGCAGGATATAAGTCTTCTACGAAACTAATTTCCCAATGTGCAGGATGCCCAAAGCCCTGATTTTATTTGTAACCTCAAAGAAAATCATTTAATATACGCATAGAAGGAATAAAGGATTAGCTCGTACTAGTAGTTTCCTACCTACATATATGAGAATGTGAATTAGAAAACTAAAAGAAATTAAAGTGTATCGAAATAACAATGTTCAATACTAAGTATACTCGACAATACTCCAGTAGTACAAACACGTATGAAGTCAGAAAATCCTACATACAATGGAGATAGATGACAATAAACGTTCAATAATTGAAAAATTTCACGATCTGATAGAATTCCTGTAGAGTTGCCTATAAATGAGCAACATTGAACTACAGTAACTTCCTACCTTAAAGTGCTTTAAAAGTATCTAAGAAATTGGTCAACCTACACATTTCAGAACGACAACAAAATGGGATGGTCGAATTGTGGTGGGACCTCGACCTTGTTAGCCAAATATTTTATACGGGGAAAACAAAACTATGCGCCACTGCAGTCGCGAGGAACTGAGCTGAATAAAACTACAGGCACTAAAGTCATTATGAGGTTACATGAAAAAAAAAACTTACGTAAACGGTTAGGATACAAGACCGAATGGACAAAGAACGAGAGAGACGTGTAACTAAGAAAACTTTAGGTTGTAAGCAACGAGAGGGAAGAAGAAAACTATTAAAAAATGAGAAGTACAGGTGCAGAGGAGAACTTAAGTTATCATATTGAAAGAAAACACTCTGAAACTATCGTGTAAGAAGGCAAAATGGGGGAATGTTACAGAATACAAAACACATCCAGGAACGTATCACCAGAAAAAAATATAACATAAAATACACATTAATTAAATATAGCAGTTATTCAAGTTTATCTCGTTCATATAGCCTCAAAATCTAGACAGTGAGGTTAGTAGATGGCTATATCCTGACGTCGTCAGGTCGTCCTGTTGATCGCCTTTGTTTAAAACTGCTGTCTCCTTTCAAACCTACTTCTGCCGCTTGGTCCGAGAAACTCTTTAAAACTAATAAACTCTTTAAAACTAATACGTATCTTAAGCATTTCCCTCGACTACCTTGAATAATATGACTTACGAATATATTGCTGTAGTTTTAATAAAAGTATTAGACAAGATAAAATAATTTGAATACTTACAAACAATTTTGCAGTACCACCCTTCCTCGTCTACTTCCTTACTTAAGTAACTCAGTGACAAGCATGTGATTTCATGTTTTTCTAAAATGTTAAAACTTATTCCAATCTGAATAGGTACTATCGTGCGTATTTTTAATTTACGCATTATTTCGTTACAGAAATTTAGAGATCAGGTTGTGTAACTTGATGAGAATCCTTGACAAAACATAGATCACCCATACAATTACATGGGTGGTCCATTTGAAATAGCAGTTTGCTGTTACTTGTAAATAACTAAATATTTTAAGAAGGAAGTGTTGGGAAGACTACGAAGTCCAAAGCAAATCAAAAGGTGTGAAGAATAAGATGTAATAACGAAATGCTCCAAATTTTCAAAGTAACGTCTCTTTCAGATTGTATTAGAACCATTATGAGTGACTGAAGATAGTACTAAGCGAATGTGGGGAGGGAGGGGGAGAGAGAGAGAGAGAGAGAGAGAGAGAGAGAGAGAGAGAGAGAGAGAGAGAGAGAGAGAGAGAGAGAGAGAGACTGCTTTCTGTCTACGCCTGACGACTCATTAACATATATAATATGTTATATATTATTATTATCATTAACGACAATGTAAATAATATTACACAACTGGAAAACTGTACAATATAATTTAAACATTATTGATTATGGTCCAAGTCACGTTATTGATAATAATTACTGATGATGGGACATAGTTCCCGAAACGCGTAACAACAAAAACAACGCAACGAAGTCACAGGACGGATTTGAAATAAGGTAATTTATGTACAATATAATGTTTTTATGTAACTCTAATCATCGCTTTCAACAGATGTGTGTTACTACTCCACACGCAACTTCCAATGATTGGGAAGTGACATACGTCGGACAGAAAACAGTATTCTGATAATTACTGACACACTTTACGTTAACCCCAAGCCATTCGTGTGAATATCATCTCCGCCAGGCGGCGATAACGTATACCTACAGCAGGATACATTCTAATATTGTTTCATATTTTCAAACAAAATTAAATAAATCTTTATAACTACGACTTCACAGTTATCGCCTTTACGATACCAACTCTTAAGATACAATTTCTAGGGTTTCCCAAGTTTATTTGACACTGTCTTCCGGTCTGCATGTTCAACGCAGTTTCCTTTTCTTGTTTCCTGTTACTTGTGCGATAACGATATCCAATCCGTCCCGAATATTACTATTTCTCGGTTTATCGGCGATGTCTACATCCCTTCACCACGAGATAAATATTATCTCTGCAGACTAAAAAACGATCCTCTTGTCGCTGCAGCCAGAGTTTTAGCTATTTTCATAGTTTTTCCTTTAACGGAGATAAGACGACTACTTTTGTAAGAATAAAAAAATGAAATGGAGCACACGAGTATTTTCTTTACCACGAATTACACTGGTCAACAAGGAAATAAAAGTTCTATCGTTCCTCTACCAAAATAGTCAATTCACACAAAAAACGTGGTGAGAAACCAAAATATGTCGTCAAAACACTTTTTATCAGGTCTTGTACAAAGATATGGAAACTTAAGAATATATATAAGTATCCAGCATTACTGAAATGTAGGAATTTCGTCTTGGAATACTTGAAAGCTTCTCCTTCTTGATTCGTTTTCTTAATCAACCCAAGTTTAATAAAGAAAAGTGGCAGTAAGATTTTATCACTGGCAACTAAGATAGTGAATTAGATATTCTTGTTTCCAGGCTCCAACAATATCCATTTAGCCTAGTTTATTACTTATATGGTATTAAGACATATCACGACTATCCATCATGCAGAGAAAGCAGCAACATTTGGGCAATATTTGATACACCCTAACTACATTCCGAATAAGATGGAAATAACCTTCAGATCCCCACATATCTGCATTGATGCCCTTCATATTTAATTTTTGAAAAAGCACTTTAACACTTGTTTAACTCTCCTTAGTAGAGAGTTTAAGCTTCTCCTTAGGCATGTACAGCCTGATCTACAGGAACAAATGACAGAAAATCTCCATTGTGAAACAAAATGATTTTCAAGCTTAACTAAGAAAACTCAATGAAAAATGGATTGTGCTATATACTCAAAGAAATCGTCAGACTACTTATATCATTGCTCGCAGCAAGGTTGGTTGTTCTCCATTTTTGAAAAATGAAGTTATGTCTTTTTATCAGTTTCTATATACAGACACTTTCATGTTTTCCTCCAAGAGATTTCACTACTGAAGCCTAAAGACAAGAAGTTCAGTTTTTTTTAGCTTCAGATCACAAATTAAATCATGTGGTTCATTTTGAGAAAGTAGCTTCCTGGACGAGGTTGAATCTGGTGTACAATCAGAAGCTTGGTGTAAAGACTCGGCCACTTCTATGCAACCATTCTCCATGTCTGTATCGGGCTCTAGGTCGTAATAGTTTAGTGGGATACAGACAGGCAGAATACCTCCATATGCTACTGGTAGTATGGTAAATAGTTTTTTGTGGATAGATGATGGTCCGTTTTATTCTTGACATTCTATGATGAAGAGGTGGTACGACGCAGAAATAACAAATCGTTTACGTGGCTTGTGGGTTCTTGCCATATCACCGGAAAGGCGAAAGGCACAATAAAAAAAACTCTACATAATCAAAATGTCTTTATTTAGAATAAGATTGTTTCCTCAGTGTTGTCAACCCAATTTTTTTTACTCTATATTCTTTATCCACTAAATTATAAATAATTTCCTGGTTTTCATTCAAATGTGAGCTAAGTAAGGAAATTAAATGTCAGCATCGTTTTTCTTACATCAAAATTGATAAGAATCGATTACTTTGAAGTCGAAAAGACTTTCATGTTGTCCATTGTTATATAAAAAACATCAACATAGCGTACCAGAACTGTTACCTGGAGGTTCTCAATAAAAAGAATGGACTTCCTTAAACAACAACGGTGACTAATGTACCAATTTATATGTATACTAATGACTAAAAGGAAGAATCATACATACAGTATATGTATTTGTTATTAATTACCATTGACGGAGGGAAATTTTTTCTTTGAAAGCCCAACAGATGCAAATAACATAAAAAGTGTCAAATATTTATGCATACATACATATTTCTGACCAAGGAAAAACTGCAGAAAGAACTGCAGTCAGAAAATCCTACTTACAATTAGCCTTTAATAGCACTGGGCATCACTTTTCTCAAAACGCGCGCGCACACGTACACACATCATTCGTACAACCACTACTTTACGTATGAAGATCACAGATTATGAGTCTGTAGTTATGTTAAACACGATTTCATATATATCATCAACACATTTTTCATTTCCTACCATGAAGCAACATTCACACTTCTTTAATATTCGACTGTAACAAAGTTCCCTTAACCTATGAAGCGTTCTACCGGTGAAGTTTAGTAGCATTTCATCAATAAATTAATTTGACGTTTCTTACAAGAATATTTTGGTGTATTCTATGTTACAAGGTAATGTTTGTTCCTTAAATTAGGCATTTTTGCTAGCGATGATCGCCCCGCGACAAACGTTGATTAAGAGGACATAATAAACGGTGCGTAGCATCTAAAGTAAATATGTCAACTTTCGTGAAGACGAATATTGCGTCATTACAGCAGCCTACCTTTCTTCTTGGAAGTGGAGGGAGGGGTGATCTTCTATCTTTCTCGCCACCGTTACCTAAGTCGCTAGTGTGAAGTCAGTTAATAATAAAATAAAAGCATACAACAAACATACACCAAACACAGTTAATAAAGGATTAACAGCATCCATCACGTCACGTTTGTTGTTTGAAACGCGATAAAATTTCAACTTCCGGTGCTTTTAACAAAAAAGAACCAAGAATCTCTGCACTTGCTTAGCGAGACACACACTTCCTGAGCTTTGCTTTAATAAAATTAAGAAACAGGCGTTTCTTGACTGGTAATTAATTTTGTCGTGAACATAACCTTTAATCAATTTTCAGCTCCTATATTATTATAATCTGCTCTTTCACGGCAATGATTATACAGAATCGAATCGACAGAACCAACACCCACTTTTATGAAGTTTTTAACTTATTCAGAAAATTAACTCAATTATTTATGTTTATTTTCATTCAAACAGTGCCCATCAAATTACTTTTTCATCCGAGGACGCCTCATCGTAGTACGGGCGAAACATAATGTTAAACAATAATTGTGAAAATTATTACAATTATTATTTGTATTATATTAATAACATCATTGTAAGATACATTCTTATGTTATTACAAATTATATAAAAGTAATTATATAACAGCTGCATATACGAAAGATGCATGTTGTTATTACGATTCCTGTGTTCCTTACTTTATGTTTCCAATTTCCTTCGATTTTAAACAGATTCGTTTTTAAAATATTCCAAATCTTTTTTGGCCTTCTTCCTTACCAAAAAGTAAGGAAAACAAGAACTTTGTTCACAAACTTTTTCAATATCTTGTCTTGACAGTCGATTTTCCATGTCTGATAAGACTACCTTTGTCTTTTGAAACTGTTTTGTGAGTGAGTGGACGTGCACGCGCGTGTAGGCTAATTTCCTAAAACTAACTCCCATGTCTTACAACATAGCTTCCAGCATTTGCAGTCCATCCTCCTTTTGCTTCTGTTACTCCTATACAGTGTGCTCCAATGCGATGTTCGTTTAGATCAGTGTTACCAATTCGCTGCCCCCTTTTCAGAAATAATTTTTTTCAGCGAATCCTTAGAAAAACTCTTATCTCAAGTCACAACAAAATTGAAAGTGTAACTATTTTAGTAATTTTTGAATTTCACCAAAATATTTATATAGCTGTGTGTGTAATTTTTGATTTTCAAATAGCTATAAAGATCTTGAAGACCGTCTTAAGATCATTGTAATATACGGAAGTGAGGCATGGATGGTGACGCTTAGGGAAGAGTTGGCTTAAAAGATGGGAAAGAAAGATATTTCAAAGGATTTATGGTGCAGGAGGGGTGGATCCAGATGAAGAAAAGCACAAAAGAAGAGCTGGAGAGAATTTTCGGAGAACTAGATACTCGTTACTGAGATTAAAAGAAACAGAATTAGGTGGCAGGTTATGTACACCTTATACCTTATGAGCTGTGACGGAAGTATTTAACTGGAATCCGGATGAGAGAAGAAGAAGATGGAGACTCCAAAAAAGATGGGTAGAAGATGCTGGAAAAGCCTTGCACTGCCTGAGAGTAAGGCAGTGACGCAGACACGCACAGCAGAGACAAGTGGAGGCAAGTGGTGTTGGAGGCCCGGGGTTCTGCTAGGGCTGTAGCGCCAAGGATCATTACAGTTCGAAATAAAAAATTTGGAATTGAAATTCTAAAGCGGCTATTAAGACGTAATAATAAAGAGTTTTGGCACAACATTCGAGAGGGTCACCTATTGTTTATTTTCACTGCACCTAAGCAAGTCATCTATTCATACAAATTCAATAAAATCCATAACCAACGTGGTCCCCTCTAGTTTCTTAAAGGCCACATCATTTAGACGGTGTACAGTGTTCTATCAACATCATGTTTTCTTGAATCGTAGAGCATTAAAACTACAGTGTGTAATCCAGAGCCAGTGCGTTTTGTTACATCAAATTTTAAGCGGTAAACTGAACAGCGAGATGGATTTCAACAGTATGGATTCACTGAAAAATTATATACTAAAGAGAGGGCTTAAAAACTGTGTTGAAGACTGGAAGCTTATGGAAAAATCAACTAACTGTGTAAAGTGTGGAGGAAACATGCATATTAATTACTGGCAAAAAGGAATGGGGGATCGACCAGTTCTGTACGTGTCCAAAAGTCAACTCCCAAAAGAATTCTTTTCTCAACATTTCTCATTCCCTATGCTCTTTTCAGTCGGTCAGATAAGTCACTAAACAATTTCCACAACTTGTAATGACTATTATTACTTACCCATAATTAGGCACCTTGTCTACAATCATTGTGTGGATCATAAAGTATATATGACAAGATACATTAAATAAAGTTTGGAATGTATTGAAACAACATCGATTCTATGTATGTACGCTATTCGAGATATGTATGAAATATGACTAGTTCAGTTAACATTGGACACGACGTGTGTTACATAAAGACATACAATAAAGATGCCTTGTACCAACACTATTGAAGACATACTCAGGAATGATAGAAAATAAACAAATGTGGACCTATGAATGCCAGTTGCAAATTAAAGATTTGCAGTTTTTATAGATGATCAGTCATTTTTGCAGATGATGAAAGTGACTGTTCATTACCTGCTAGGAAAATCGATCGAAACAGTAGGGACTACCACTTGCAGAGTATGTCGTGGAAATGGTACTATAATCTCGCTCGTAATTTTTCGTTGTGCACGTTCTTAATGACAACTTTTTTCGCTTGAAACACGTAGTTTTACATTTCTTAACACCAAGCGTATTGCCCATACCGTGTTCAGGCATTCTCAGTTGTTCGACTGGGACTGAGTCGAGCCAATGAGAACTGCTCACCGTAGTACGGGAGAAACGTCAAACGCGTGTTAATAAACTCATAACTCTGTAGCAATAAATCTCCGAAACACAAAAATAACTGCAGTATTTGTATTTATAAAGAATTATATTCTCGCTGATCGTCTTACTGTATCCACTTATATAGCCAGTAATTCCTTTGTGTCTCTTTTCATTATCCATATGACCCACAAGATCAGAACACCTGACTAGTATATTACACACATACAATCTCTCTCTGTCTCTCTCTTTCTCTCTCTCTATCTATCTATCTATCTATCTGTCTGTCTATCTATCAATCTATCTATCTATACATCTCTATACGCTTCGTTTGCTTAGTACATGATAATATACATAAGCTATACGGTACTTAATTTCTCTCAAATAATTAATCTAAGGTGACAAAATATTTGCATGAAACAAGACCCAATAATAAATAATTAATTTAATAATCGAAGACAATTAGAAGACGCAAGCTAGTATAGAAGATTGTACGCAGACATGTGGCCAGACGGTACGTGTGTTCCGTAGGAAGCAGCAAACGCACACTGACTGAATCCTTAATTCGTACCTCTTTCGCGTCACCATTAACTACTGTCACTGCCATACTAATTAGGTTTTCGTGTATAGCAGCTATAATTTAGTAAACTTGCTTTGTTTGACTTCCCTAACAACAAAGGAGTGGTGTACCTAAGGGGACCAACGGCAAAAAAAAAATCAAAAATACTAATTTTTTCATTCAATAAATAATTGTTTTTAGATTCACGAAATTTCGAAGAAATTCAATTTACAAAACTAAAGCAAAACTCTCGTAGTCTTTTGAGGCGCTCTGTCTGATTTACGATCAACGAGGAAGTCTTCCAATTAGACAGTTTATTAGCAATGATGGGCAGAATAGCAGAAAGTCCCCATGAGAGGTTTTCTCAGAACAGATAGCGTAAAATAAACTGAAAACAGAGTAAATTCGTACGTTGGGATGATCTTTCGGGGCGTTGTTTTGGATCTTTGGACGCGGACTGCCTAGCTTGAGTTACACTGCACGCTAAGCCAGAACTGAGTACTGTTGGTACTCACTCCTACAGGCTGGGTCTACCAGGTTTATGTGCTGCTGAGGATTCAGAAACAAACTGCTTAACAGTCATCAATCTGGGTTTACTACTAAATATTTTTAGCTATTTGTACTGAACAATACGGCCGCTTACTGGCTGACAAACCCATACGAATGTTTAATGATTTCCAATAATTTTAGCACGTTTTATTATTCTGCAGTAACTAGAAGACACCGAACAATACACAACAAACTATTCTGGTGCTATACACACAACACGCGCGCGCGCAACTGAGAGAGAGAGAGAGAGAGAGAGAGAGAGAGAGAGAGAGAGAGAGAGAGAGAGAGAGAGAGAGAGAGAGAATCAGATATCGTAGAGAGCATACAAAATTACAATAATTTTATCACAAGTGGATGGTGCAAGCGCTGTGTAATTACCGACTGTTTCCTGTCCTGTCCTGTGCACGCCACGCCACACCTGCCATCTCTGCCCCCTTCGAGCGCTCACAATAGTACAGCACCCTGTGCTCCTGGCTCGTCGGGAAAGCTACTCGCAATTTTTTTATAGCGTTCTTCTCCTTCTTGTACCATCGACTATTCGAGTTTAGCGATCATACTGCAGCGTAGAATAGTGAAATTTCGATTTTACTAATTCAATTTTTAATTACAGATTACGGAGTTCATTTTTAGTTACTTCTACTTCATTATGAAGACTTATTCCGATCTAAAGATGAACTTAAAGTTCCAAATCAGAAACCACATTACTTTATCGAGGGGAAAAACACACTAACGAGTGGTAAAAATCGATAAATACCAGCGTTTTATTTTTCAATACCGAGGTTCCTTAACCAAGATTTTTTTATACGATACGGATGTCACTTATTAGTGACAGCTGTTGAGGATTACGGGATTATATATTCTTTGAGAGAAATGCATTCTTCCAGAACACCCTTTTTATAGTACTGATTTAAAAACGTGAAAGTTTACAGAACATTTGAAAGTATTTCTCTGAGAATTAGAAAGTTATTAAACATTCATCTATCAAAGCCATGCAAACCCGTCATACAATCTGAAAATCTTTTGAAAATAAATTTGTCTACAAACAGAATTCTGAGGCCCCGATTGGCCTTATTTTTCTGTACATAAATAATTACTAAAGCTTAGTATTTACGAATTCTTACGAAACACTTGAAATACTCTTCTATGTTTTTTTAGTAACGTCATGAGTTTTTCCAACAGTCCACGTTATGGTAGTATAGGTCACGCGCTTAGACTATTTACATGCACAACGCTTTGTGTGTATTCCTACTCCCCGTTAGTATAACTGACATTTTCATATCCACTCCATGTTGACTTACCGTTGCCACTATCAATTCATCAGTTTTTGATACGGAAGCACGGCGGACAGTTGATTTAGTGATTTTATTTTCCGTTATTTCGATTTTTCATATAAATAAACAATGTAAAGAATATTACTACAGAAAGTAGGATTTCGTTTTCGCATTCTTAATAACAGACATGTGATAATGGACTCATGTGGAATAGTAGCACGAAGATGCAGTTACCTGAACAGCATAAATTGTTTGAAAGCTACAGGATATGAGATAATATTTTTAGACGATGTCTGGTACGACAAATTATTCAGCATTTAACCTTTGGGAAAATTTTGGGGGACGGGTCCCCCTGTCCCCCCGGCTGTGACGCCCGTTAATTTTAGGAGAGTATTTGTAACAGACCATTCGCTTTAAATTTGAAAAGCAGTGGCAGTGAGCAGATGAAAATAAAGGTATGTGTCCTTTTAGTCGTCTATTCTTAATATGTGTAGTCCTTCTACGCAGGAACATAGTTCATAAATTAACGGAATGAAATAGGTATCTTACTTGTAAAATATCTATCAATCAGGGGAATCAAGTTAAAAGAGGTCCATTACTAAAGAGAAGAGCGATGTTTTTACAGCACTTCTTCAAAAACAAATTGGTTCGTACCGTGTCTGAGGACAAACGTTACAAGAGGACAAAACCTGGACGGACAAAGACTACTCGAGGCAGACTGCAGTGTCTGTGGCCTTTGGAAATGTATAGAACTACACTGATTAACAGAGGACGTCGGATCGCTTCAATAAGTTAAGATGCTACGCTAGACATATCACAGGCGACAAATTATCATCTTATTATACGCAGTTGGAGTCAAAACGCACATGATCTATCTACACTTCTTATATTTATATTACACACAATTACTCACCAACAGAAAGTTTATAATAAATGTAAAAATTATGGATTATTAACGATGGTATTCTACGCACAGGCGCGCGCGCATGCAGCTTATGGCTGTAAAAGTTACGGACCAAAATCTTCTACAAAGCATGACGTTTTCATGAGTCCAGTTTTGAACGTACAAACAGATTTTATGTTCTTCGCAAGAATTAATTTTGACAACGGTCGAATTAAAAAAATTACGAAGATAAAACATATGCGTCATTTATGGAATTTTATGAATATTTTAACATTCTTTAATAAAAATTACATTTTCTATGTTACAGCTTAATTATATGTAAAAAAAAAGAAAAATTCGAATTTGTGTTTTTTTTTAGAGTCCTCGGACTAGAATATTGCTAGTAGATGTCTTTTGAACTACCTAATAGAAGAAAACTGAATTAAGTAGATCTATTCTATAATACAACCTCTTTTAAAGCGTTTAATAGAAGAGCAAAATTTCAATTTCTTGCAGAACGCAAAGTGGTAATTTTCTTACTTTTCCAAGGGTGTAAATTACAAAACTGCAATTATTTTGATCATATTTTTTAACGCCGATACCAAACATCCATTTTCTACGGAACTGGCATCTTTCTACACAAGTGATTCCCAAATGGTGTCCCTCAGTACCTGAGAATGTCGCGAATTTCAAGAGTTAAAATAATGAACTGCAGATATTGTACTTAAACATTTCTGCCATATAAGGTAAATTCTTTGCCATGTAAACTGTAAAGTTCATTCTTCATATACTAAATTGCACCTTACAATTTACGGTTATAGGTCTCTCACACTAAATATAAAATAAAAGTGAATGGTGGGTTACAGCAGCGAGTGTGAGTGTGGTGTGTACACTGGATACAGTGATGATTCATACAACAGGGTTGGGAACCCGGCCAACAGGTAACTCACCCATTACACTACCCCTAATAAATGTAATCGCACCGCTCCTCACGAATAAATACGATACTTCCTGCTATCTAGTGATGGGTAGCATCAATTTCGCTCAATCGCATCAAGCGTATACTGTACATTACATGAGAGTGAGTTCCAGTTACATATGTTGGTTTCGGGTCTTCTAATAATTTTATTTTGGAAAATCTATACTTTTTATAATAGGCCTACTATTAAAATTTATTTTCTATAAAAGCTGATAAACCACATAATTGTTACCCTACAATTATTGTACATTCTGTAATACGTACATATACATAAACACACACGCGCGCGCATTTATATGCTCAAGCGTATTTTATAAAAAGTGTAATAACCTAAACAATTGTGCTGAAACAAGTTTGTTATTCTGATTAAGAAGGTTTCAGACCATATAAATATACACTAATTTAAAAAAAATAAATGTTCTTTCACTTAAATTGTATAATATTATAACTGTTTATTGAAATAACAAATCATATGTCACCAAAAAAATTATTAGCTACAATACTTTACATACCCCTACATACAATTCTACAAATATGCTACAAGTCTGTAGCCCTATCTATCTGTTTTATGGTTAAAGCGACACACGGGATTTTATAAGTCAATCGTCACATGGAGGAAATTAAAACCTGTATGATGACAAACAGCATGGCAGAGACTTGTATCAACAAAGTCAACAAACCAATCACACAAACACACATTCCTGTGTGTGCGCGCGCGCCCAATGTCTACAATGTGTTACATACGTCACACCAGCTACTTATAGCATTAATGTTATGATTTATAGGTCTCACGTTAGTAACACAATAGGAGTTAACACAATACCTACATCCTCCATAAACTATAGATTTATGTCTTATGGAAAAACATAAAGCACCACTGTTCTAGTTCGTACTGGCATTGCGTATTAACAGGATTATTTTTTATAGTAATTATATCTCAAACTTTTTCAAGCATTTCCTATGCGAAGTGTTTCCAATTATTTTAAACAAGTTCGAGACTAATTTGAATGTTCCTTATGAAAAACAATACCTAGACGTTATTTAAAAACTAATAAGGGTTCAAAAAGAGAATCATCCGTTTCTAATGTTTTCTCACAAATTATCGTGGACGTTCCTAGCGTTACGTCAAACTAGCGTACTCAATAGACAAAACAGAGATTACGACAAAAATATATTCTACTCATCAACATGAAAAGGAATGAAAAAAATTAACCCATATTAAAAATCTTCTTTGTGCTTACAGTAGGATTTCTCACCGAAGATCGGAAAATTTTCCATCGTTTTAATGGGAACTACTAATATAGCACGGAGAAAGTGAGTATAACAGTCTCATTTACTTACACTTAACAGTTGCTTGTGGAAAGATTACATTAACTTTATGATAACAAAATATACTCGCCTGCAGTTTTATCAAATTTTTTTTTATTAGGGAGTGGTTACTACCATACTTTATGCGGTGTCAAATTATTCATGACATAACATTCACAACAATCGTTTACCACAGTACAGGTATTCTTCACCTCAACCGAACAATCTACTTTTAAATTCCTTAGTCCTTCCCCTGGATATGTTCCTACTATTAGTATTATTAAATTAGAGAAACCATAGTAACAATAATCCTTACTTCAAATATTAGTGGTTAGTACCTTAAGAGTCACAATTTCAAAAGAAACCGACTGCTTACACCATGGCCTAAAGTAACGTTTTATTACCATGGAATGTGACGTTATAAAAACTACAGCATTATCATGGTCTTTGTGGACCTGAGGATGAGGACATTTTTTAAAGACTTCGGCCTTCTTGTTGACAAAAGAGTAAACTATTTATTTCTAGCCATAAATTCCCCGACACTTATTAGCTTACGACCAATAGGAAGATTTGTAAAATTTCCATTATATCGGTAAATTCTTCATAACAATTGAAACACTTGTGACGATAAGAAAAATGGCTGAACGCTGATCAATTGGAGTGCCAAAACGTGCACGGCTTTCCCGCGAACGAATTATTAAAAAATACCTCCTCCCTTATTATGCTCTTGAGCGTCCAAGTTACTGTTCACGCTAAAATATCGTAAGCTCTAAAATTGTTTTCTGCAGGGGTCCTCGAGTCTTAAAAACAATATCATGGAGCCGTTCAAAGTAAAACACGTAAGAAAGGCTGGCGTACAACAGAGTATGCCTCTCCCCACCCATACATAACAATGCCTACGTCCTGCGTCAGAGTACGTAAAGTCTATACCACTTTCTCTAATGTTTGAGACAGAGTGCAATCACACGTAAGTGGTTTACTTAGAACGCTATAAATAGTAACAAACTTGTTAGGAATCTGGCATTTCTCTACCTGTTGTCCTTTGGCTTGTGGACACTACATGTATGTAGCCAATGTAATTTGCACAGTGTCTTCTCGAGTGTTATTCGTGGATAACCTGAGGGTATGAATTCTGTACAACGCTCATGCTATAGAGATACAGCATGAATCCGCAAAACACGAATTTTGCATACAATATTATTTCACTAGGCTAAGTAAAAGTTTATATGCAATGAAGTAGTGGCTGCACTATTCAAATTTTATAGTTTCGGCCTTATAGTTAGGTCTACTCGACAGTGGTTTAAGTACCGAAAATGATAGTCGTATCACAACGTTTCCATAGTGGTTTGTAAAGTATAAACTACAAATTTTAAATAAAAGTTATTGCATACTCGCCCCAGACTCTTCCTCCCCCCCCCCAAAAAAAATTATTGTACACGATAGGTCAGCAGGTGTGTAAACAATGAGTTCTGTATTAAATACAGAGAAAGCAGGTATGAAGCCAAACGTGAAACAAATAACATGTTCAGTGATACATAATCTTAAGTTTCGTTTTTGTTACGTACGTGCGATCAAAATAAACAATACATCGGTAACCAATTTATTTTAAGGGAGGAATACTTTGCCAGTATATGTTTGTGTGTCTGTATGTGTGCGCATGCTCGCTCGCTTCACGCGCACAAAACATATGCACGTTAAAAGATAAACAAAAAAGCTCTTTCTTCTGACTTGGAATGTCAAAAATTTCAGAAGTGAAATGGTTAGCAGAGAATGGAGAGCTAGACGTAACAAGCTGACCTGATGTTATTTTGTCGGTTACATGAAGCAACGGTGCAGTGAGCATAAGCAATAGTAAGGCTGTATCTTGTGAACGCATTATATCCTAAACTGCTCCAGGATTTTCAACATTCAATCCCTAACATTTTTATATGTTGGCATCTAAGCATTAGTGAACAAGGATTCACAGACGTTTTACTGTAATCACGTAGCGAGAACGTAAGTGGAATAGAAACGTGTGTATAGTTGTTGACTCTAGAGCTCGTCAAAAGACAGAAAACTTTATTAATAACCTACGACAAAGTCTTACGCCAGCTATGCAAGTTTTCCGTAATTAGAACACCTGGACCAAGTGGTTTATTTGCAGGCACGCTAATGTGTGATTTCTTTACATCTGTTGTCAACTATGACTTCAGAAACAGAACTTTCCTAACTTGATTACGAGTGAGATTTTCAAAAAATTCGTGGATTCGATCGCGATAAACCCACACACCCACACAGACGCAATAATAAAGCGGACGTGGACGGGAGCCACGAATGGTGTTAATGACGGCTGGCACGTATGACGAACGTGTTTACGTCAATCCGCCGCCTTCACGCGACCACCCTGTCCACATGTTGAAAATAACAAATATTTACGGCAACTAACGATATCGCTGACAAGCGTCGTAGTCAATCGTGTGAGTGTACACAGTATCCGACGTTGACGGATGTGTCCCAAAACGTGACAATGAACAACGTGTGGCAGACTACGGTATAAGACTCAATCATAAGTTCGGCTAAAAATATCACATTATGGTATAACACGGCTGTATATGTGGTAACTGGACCTTCCAAATCAGCTGAATATCCAACAATACGACAAACACATCGTTTTATGAGACTGCACCGCCTGGGGTGGTAAAGGTAGGACACATGTGAGGGAAGTCAAAGTATTCGAAAATTTGTCAGATGCAATTCATCCAAATTGTCAATAGACTAACATTATCGTAGAAAAGGCGATCCATGGTATGAAGATTAGTAATCCAGCAGACATCAAGAGACACCACGACCTTTACAAGACCAGAGGACGGCTGTTGAGAACTCGCTATCGGTGAGTGGCTGTGGAAGGCACACACATTCGCTCAGCAGTGGACGGGCAAGTTCTTAGGAAGATGATGACAGTGATAATGATATATACGTAACATCACACACAGACATATGAGTTTGGTAGTATTATTTATTTACAACTATTATAAATTATAAATATTTCAGTTTTCGTCGAATACTTCAATTATATGTTCATCGTATTTCGAAAGTGTGTAACTTTGTCAACATTAGGCTATAAACTGACAGTATGCAAGTACTAGTATACGCTCGCACGT
Organism: Magicicada septendecula; assembly: GCA_034769895.1. Classification (NCBI taxonomy): domain Eukaryota; kingdom Metazoa; phylum Arthropoda; class Insecta; order Hemiptera; family Cicadidae; genus Magicicada; species Magicicada septendecula. Next base: position 410,022,366 of record CM068368.1, on the reverse strand, counting down.
TTTACTCTTTACCAGTTAACCAGCCATGTAGTTGGTACGTTATTTCTGTTGTTAATGTCCCCCCCCCCCCCAACAAAAATTAACTGTATAAGGAACGTTCAATCAAAACACAAAACATACCGAAGCTGTTGAAATATCGATGAAAAGCAATAATTTTCCTGTTTATCCGGATCAAACGGAAAAGTAACACAGAAGTGTTGAATAACCGTTGACACTTTGGGCTGCCCCCTCTCCCTCACACACACACACACACACACACACACACACACACACACACACAACCAGAATTATCACGAACTCACTACTACATACATGCTTCCCCATTCGTTTTCCGGATCCAGGATGCTTTCTTTCTCCAGAATTTTTTCCTAGCGTTTTGTTCAGTTCATTGAGCCAAAGGAGAAGATGTCATGACCTCATTTTGCAAAGGGTCATCGTCGTGTCTCTTAATGTCTCATTTTAGACATACATACCTATACAGTCAGACTGTACTCGTATTAATATCGTTTGCATTTTCTTATGTTTCAATTCATCTCATAATTTGCTTTGGCCTACTAGAGAATCCACTCACAAATTTTACTGCCATTGATCATTAGACATTCACAAAAGCCTGAAGTATGTAGACATTTCTTTTTCTTTTTGTCATGACGTCAAAATGTTTTCGTAATTCTTGCGGACAATGACTGGCTGAAGTTATCACTTTAATCTTGTATACAGATATAACTTGTGAACAAAAAGGATACATTCTTTTCTCCTTTATAATCCTTTTACCATACAACTGACTTAAAAGGAAAACAGCTTTGCAGAAGGATGAACTTTGAAAGAAGTTCAACATCTTTTTTAATCACATGTTCGCATTCTGGCAAGTAACATCGCCTGTTGAAAACACTGAGCAACCAAAGGTTTATGGAATTTTTCAAATTTTCGGATCGTTTACCTTACATCATTAATCTGCAGCCAAAATTTGTTACCAACATGTCATAAAAAGAACTGTTTCTGGTGTGTGTGTGTGCGCGCGCGCGCGCGCGCGCACAATGGAATTTTTCAAATTTTCGGATCGTTTACCTTACATCATTAATCTGCAGCCAAAATTTGTTACCAACATGTCATAAAAAGAACTGTTTCTGGTGTGTGTGTGTGCGCGCGCGCGCGCACACACACACACCTTAGGTAAATTCAAAACTATATCATCGTTAATCGTTTAAATTAGTACTTTTTTTTAAGAATAACTTTTTGGTGGGGACATTAATTTTACACGCATTACTGTTAATTCCGGATATTCTACATTGTAGCTGCATGTATGCTCCTCAATATACGTAGTACAATAGAACCTCCCACATCCGGACTTCTCGTGTGCGGAATCTCTCATTACCGCAAAAGAACAAGAATCGGACAAAACGCAAAATCGAAAAATTTAATACTGGATCATTTTAAGCTTCGTTAATAGTAATGTAGTTGTCAGAAAACCAGTCGTTTTCAAAACGGCCTACAAATTGGACATATGAACATGACTAACGGTAAATTAGGCACTGTTATTTTTGTTTTTACAACTAAACAATTTCTACAAGGTCATACTACGGCTTCTAGGAATTTGTATAAGCGTGTAGTACAGTAGATATAGGTTTTTGGGGGGAAACAAAGACGGGGTTTGAATTTTTTAGTTCGTTGTTGGTATCTTTTTGACATACTAAAAGTCTAGAAAAATCTGAGTGTGCAAAATGCGTTTTTTTGGCCGCCATCTTGAAAAAATTTAAAAAATCATAAAAAATCGTGTGTGGTATCAAATTACAGAAAATTTCAGGCTGAAAAAGATTATGATATTGGTTTTACAAAATAAAAATAAATTACAAAATGTTGGCTGAAAAACTGAAAGCTTTTACAGTGTTGAAAATCATATTTTTAATCAAAATGCGTTTTACAATACAAATGCATATTTATTTCATCAATATTTTTAATTATACAGTATTATTATATTATAAAATATACATCCGTACTGTGCGTAAAATGAGTTACTTGGCCGCCATCTTGGAAAACACTTGGAAAACTAAAAGTCTAGGAAAATCTAAGTGTGTAAAAATATTTAAATTCCATTTTTTTTTAGGTGAATTCTTCAAGTATTGACGTCTTCTAAGAAATTGAAAATGGCAGAAAGGAACTGTATCTTGTGCTCTGAAAGTGAAAGCGAAACTTCAAAGTGTGTTAAGTTGTCTACTAAAGGTATACAAGGCATCATCAGTGCAAGTAAAATTCGAAAAGACAATATCCATGAGTTATTTGAACCATTGCCTGATCACCCCGTGAGTGTCAATGTCGAATGCCGCCGTCTGTACACAAATCCCAATAATATCCAGAGTGATATGAATTGAAGTTCCATACTCAGGATGAAGCACTAGCCAGCTGCAGTAGAGTATTACGGTCGGATATATCAACATTTACGTTTAAAGAACACTGTTTGTTTTGTGGTCGCTTTATTACTGACAGTGAGAAACGGGTTAAAGCTGGCGTTATACAGGTCCGTACAGTAATGTTTCAAAATTCTGTTATGAAGGCGTGTAACTCCAGAAATGATTTATGGTCAGCCAATGTTCAATCACGATTGCTATCAGTTAATGATTTACCAGCAGCAGATGTCATTTATTACCAGGCATGCAGCGTAAATTTTCGAAAAGGTGACCCGATCCCAAAGAAGTACCGAGATGATTCCCAAGACGAATTACGTTGCAAGCCTCTTGGTCGTCCTGCAGATAAAGAAAAACATGATGCTTTTTTGGAAGTATGTAGGTGGTTTCAAGGAAACGATGAGCCGGTTTCTGTCCAGCAACTGGTTACTAAAAGGAAAGACTTCCTACCAGTTGATAATGAACCATATAGTAATCGTCACATGCTGCAAAAGCTTAAAGAACATTTTTTTGGTAAGATTATCGTTTCCAAAAATGATGGGATGCCTAATATGGTAAGTATGGTCAAACAGTGGCCAATATTCTCTTATATTACCAGAAACAAAAGAAATTGGAAGACTCTGAATTAGAAAAATATCGTCTAATTGAAGCAGCAGCAAAACTGATCAAAACAGAAATCAAACTATTGTCGACGTCAATGGAGTACTATCCCCCGTCATCAGAAATTGCATCTGAACAGGAAAATAAAAAGTTCTTGCCATCTGTTTTGCAACATTTTTTGGATATCATCATTGGTACTAAAGCATGTGATTTAAAGATTTCCATTGGACAGACGTTGGTGCAAGCTTCAAGACCCAGATCATTTATAAGTCCAATCCTCCTTGGTGTTGGTGTGTAGCTTCATCGAGACTTCGGTTCTCGTTTACTTGTAGATGAGCTTCACAGATTTGGGTTTTCCGTATCGTATGATGAAGTAAAAAAGTATTTGCAGTCTGCAATAATGGACAGGACACAAAATTTTGAAGTTCCACCAACTGAAAGACAGTGATTTAGAAGAAACTGAAGAAGACTATTAGATTTAGCTTTTCTCTTATGTAAGATTGATGAAATACATATGCACTTGTATTATAAAACGCATTTTGATTAATAAAAATATGATTTTCAACACTGCATAAGCTTTCTGTTTTTCGGCCACCATTTTGTTATTTATTTTTATTTTGTAAAACCAATATCATAATCTTTTTCAGCCTGAAATTTTCTGTAATTTGATACCACACACGATTTTTTATGATTTTTAAAATTTTTTCAAGATGGCGGCCAAAAAAACGCATTTTGCACACTCAGGTTTTTCTAGACTTTTAGTATGTCAAAAAGATACCAACAACGAACTAAAAAATTCAAACCCCGTCTTTGTGGGAATTAGTTCCACCTATCACCTATTTTTTGCATATATCTACTGTACTAGTGGTGTAAACACAGTACAGATACAACAGCCTGACCAGTCCGTCATAAGCTATTGTACTGTAAACTTATTTTCGTTCGTGCCTGATATTGAAGTTCATGTTGGATAGTGAAGTTACTTTCACAGTAGTTTTAAAATGTTTTGCTTAAGTTTACGGTTAACTTTTTTTTGCTGTATTTGCCGCTTACAATCACTTGTGATGTCAACAACAAGGAAACGAATAGGGATTACAATCGAGAAAAGCTGGAAGGCATAAACAGGGTTGAAAAGGGTTAACTGCTGCGTACTATGGCAGTTGATTTAAACGAAGGCACGTCAACTGTTAGTGGTTGGATGAAAGGAAAAGAAAAACTGACAAAATGTGAGCAACCACAATGTAAAATTATGAGGAACTGTAACTATCAAATTTTGAAGCTCTTAATGGCTGATTTCTTAACCAAAGAGAAAAAGGTGTCCCTCTGTCACGGACTACTGTACAAGAAAAAGCAAAAATTTAGGCTTCTAAGCTAGGTGGTATTTATAAAGTGTTCTGTGCTAGTTCCGGTTGGTTAGACATAAAAATCTCGCTGCGGCATTAGGCAGTTAGCTGGAAGTGGAGAACAATTATCCAGCGATGAAAGTGCCACAATTGAATTTAAAGAAAAGTTTTAAAAAATAACAAAGACATATACGAAGCATCAAATATATAATGTTGATCAGACGGGCCTTAATTTAAAGATGCTACTTGAAAAACGTCTCGTTAGTAAACAAGAAAAAAAAGCGACTGATTAAAAAAAGTGTAAAGAAAGGGTAACTATTCTCTTGTGTACTTAAGTATTAGGTCACCGTCTTCCGTGGTCTTTATAGGAAAATATAAAAAACCGCGGGCAATTAAAAACTTTAATCGAAATCCGCTCCCGGTGTATTATAGAAGCCAGAAAAGAGGATGGATGTCATCTAACTTGCCTAAAGAATGGTTACATGAGCCGTTTGTACCTAACGTCACCAGGTCCTTAGCATCCAAAAATTTGCCGTCTAAAGCAAATTAATGCATGGTTTTTTAACCAAACAGAAAAAGGTGTCCCTCTGTCACGGCCTACTGTGCTAGAAAAGGCAAAAATTTAGGCTTCTAAACTAAGTTGTATTTAGTATTCTGTATAAAGTATTTGGATAGTAGTATAAAGTGTTCTGTGCTAGATCCGGTTGGTTAGATAATAGTCCATGGTAGTTCCGGTTGGTTTCAGAATCTTCATTAACAAATTACGATTCAATTAAATCGTCGCTTATTTCCTTCCAACAAACGTGACCAGTTTACATCAACCAGGTGGTTATAGAAAAATTTTTTAAAAATAATAAATAATTATTGTTACAATCCGTAATAACTAATGAATTTGTCTTTTTTAAACAATTTAAAGCAATTAATATAAAACATGTAATGTTCTGACCCGTTGAAGCATGGAATTTGGTGGAAAACTTTACACTCATGATATCATATGACAAAATTCATGACGATAAATGTAAAGACATTATTCACGGAGTAATTCCACGGTATTTCCTGGAATTAATTCATCAGACTGATGGTTGTGAAGACATGACTGAAACTGAGATTTCGCGTGGATTTGCAGTGATACTGAATGCAACCCTCACTGACCAAGAGATTATAAAACCCTGCAATCGAAAAAGAACAGGGAGAACCCAGAGATAGCGAAGATGATCCAAATTCAGTTCAAGAAAAATGCATTACACCAGAGGAAGGATTTAATGCATTAGTGATTAACACACTAGTATTAACAAATATTTTGAAAACCCCCTTCAAAAGTACTGTAAAGTTGAAAAGTACTGTAGTTATTTATAAATACTGTATTTATTTATAACTTAATTGCAATATTAAAGAGTACAAAATTAAACACTATAGCGTAATTTATTTAAAATACCATAACATTTTCTCCAATATCCGGACTGCGACCCGCCCACATTATTCCGTTTATGGGGAGGTTCTACTGTACTGTAATTTAATACTATGTATGTCAATTCACTCCAATTAAAATACGAGGGATATTCAGAAAGTAATACCGACACGGTATTAAAGGAAACTAAGAATACATTTACAAAACATTTTTATTGCTACTTGAAGTATACACCTTAAACTATTTTACTATATAGTTTTCGTCACTTTAGAAACACTTTTCATAGCGAGGCACCAGGCGTTGTATACCTTCGTCGTAGAAATTCCCTGCCTATGATTTGAACCATGTATTAACTTTATTTAAACTTGTCTGACGTCGTTGGCCACCAAAGGAAAGATTTCTCGTGCTTGAAAAGGTGATATTCGCTTTGTGTGAAGTCTGGGTTGTAAGGTGGATGATCAAATTGTTGCTAGCCAAACTTTGTGAGGATATGTTGCGTTGCAGCCAGAGGCGTACTAGTGCTAGGAGGAGCCAAGGGGGCAGCCGCCCCGGGCGGCATAGTTGAAAAAAAAACAGATTTGAAAAAATTGTTTTCAGTTTATAAAAGTACAAACAACTTGTTTCTTTGATATCACTATTCATTCATAAAAGAAGCATAACCAGCCAGCTTGCTATTGTCATACCTTGCGTAATAAACAGTATTAGTCTATTTTGCACTCAAGAATTGTAATTACGGTTGTCATTATGACAACAAATTACACTGTAACAGAGGCTCTTCGTCACTCTCTGTACAATACAGTATTTCATTCTCGGATGTTTAGTCTATGCGGTTTCTTATCTCGGTGTTTTTAAACAGTGCATGCTGTTTTAAACGAGTTTTGTTATTTGCGTGCGAGTGATGAGTAGACGTTTAGTCAGTACGGTTTTTTATAAGTGTCCATGCTCTTTGTCTTCACTTGCTGTCTCCAATATGTTTTGCGACTTTGTAGTGAGTTGTTGTGCCGCAAAGGAAAACTGATAATCATACAGTATTAGCATTGTATAGATATTCTTAATTGTTATTCATTTTACAGACGAATATATTATTTATAAACGTATAAAAAAACGTTACGTGGGCTACGTATGTGCAGTTCTTCCCGGTTCGATGCAGCAAACGTGTTGATTATTAGTTGTTTATGAATATCTTAAGTGTGTGGTTTGTTTTTGGTTTGTGGGTCTTGTGAGTATATCTAGCCCTATAATACTTCACACGTGTATGTCATCATACTAATACTATTATTAAAAATCAATTTTTTTTAATTTTTTTTTTAAGCTGATATGAAACGAAGTAAACTCAGTGGCGCCCAGTTCGGAAGAGGAGGGAAGAAAGATTAAGAGCTACAAGAATTTCCAAAGAGTTTATGAAGGCTTTTATTCACGGAAAATCGAACCATGAGTGTCAAAATATTACAATTAACAAGGAATCAACTTGCGATCATAAAATGGATGTTGTTAGCGACGAGGCTGTTGATAAATACAATAAAGTTAACGACGTGAATAATTCAAACTGTGAAAGTGTCAAAGTATAGTTACAAGATTCAGTTGATTCTAGTACCATGGTTGATGTTGCATCTTGAAATTACAGGCGATGAAGGACAGAATATTACTAGCAACAATGTAGACCGTGTTCTCGGTGCTGCTCTACAAGATATAGGAGTCTGGCCAAGCGAGATATCTCAATCCTTCCGAGATATAATGGTGAATAGAGGAACATGTCAGTTGCAGAACAAGGACATCCATTTTCCTGAAGGTGAAGATTGACGATCCTTAAACAAGTGCAAAATGGCGAAAAGATAAATCGCACTTGGATGTGTTTTTCTCCAACTAAAAATCTCTATTTTGTTTTCATTGCACTTTATTTCCACAAAAAAACTATCAAAGAAGCCAGTTCAATAGTGAAAATGGGTTTTCGTCGTGGCGAAAGTTAAATCTCCGTATTCAGGATCATGAAAACAGCCCTGCTCATCGGTCTGCGTTTTTGGAATGGAAGGAATTGGAACGTTCTTTAAACAGAGGGGGACTGACTTATTGATGGTGGGGCGTCAGTATCACAAAAAGGATACGGAAGAAGCGCACGAAAGGGGAGTATGCAGACGACTCTGCATTAACCGTTCAGCAAGAAATGCGACGTTTTCTAATAGAAATTTTGGATAAAATGTCAGTTGAAATTTCAACACGTTTCTCTAACACAAAACAGTTAGAAAAACGCTTTGGATTCCTCTGCAAATTTGAGGCGTACGTAAATGATGGGGATATACATTTTAAGGAACAGCTTTCCCAAATCAATATTAAGTGCACCGTGCTTGCAAAACTGTATCTACATGACCTAAACAGTGAAGAATTGTCAGTGACTTGGAAGACGTCGTACTTTTATTAAAAAGGGCAAAAGGAGAACAAATGGACTTTACACCTCAGGGACCGCTACAATACATTTCTTGAATGGGATTAGAAGCCTACAAAACACTAGCAACACCTTTAAAAATTTTCTTACTTTACCAGTGTCTGTGTCTTCTTGTGAAAGATCGTTTAGTAAATTTAAATAGATTAAATCGTACCTACGATCTACAATATCTCAGGACAGGATATCAAATCTAGCGATACTCTCAATTGAAAAAGACGTTGCTTCGTCTTTAGAGTATACGATTTAATGACCGACTTTATTAAATATTAAGTGTTTATTAATAGAAGACGGAACCATTAACGGAAGTAATGGTAAGTGATTTATTTTATTACATTTAATGTAGTTCTTTGTTTAACTGTATGTTGTTTTATGATATTCTTTTGACAATGCGCTTTAGACCTACAAGGAATTTGCATACTTATTATAACATTTTTATGTTATAAATTTGTTATAATAGTACATTTTTTGTAGTCTACATTTATTACTAATACATGTAAGCCTATACAAACTGAATACCGGTAGGCCTAATATTAAACTTATATATGTAATTTCTTAATTTTGACTTAACAAATATTCTTAAGACGTTTTCTGGACGTGCTTTCATATAAAAATCTACACATTTGCATTTGTTAAGTACTTTGTTCATTGGATGGGCCATCATTTTTGCTCTTTTGTCCCCTTTTAATTGTGAAGCCGAGGCGGCCGACGATCTTCTTGCCCCCGGGCGCCAAAAAGCCTAGCTACGCCACTGGTTGCAGCGACTCTGTGTGTGTGTGCAGTGCTATCCTACGTCGCTTACTCTGGATCGGAGTAAGCAAAAAAGTTGTATAAATCTTGGTGCCACTGAATCGTTCACTGCTTCTCCTCCATAAATATCGAAAATCTGACTGTCAATTTAAATTGTTTTAATTCCTTTCGCATTCAAGAACCGAATCGCATACCTACTTTCACACGCGGCGGGCGTCTCGAATTTCTTCGACATTATAAACACGACCAACGAAGCTTACTCAGTGCACAGTTGTTTACAAATAGCGTTACCTTGCCAACGAATCAACAAACTAGCTGCCATGCGCAACGGGTGACGGCATCGATACCGCAGCAATATTTATAAACGGAACTTACTTTCTGGATAACCCTCGTACTTACGCACATACCACAATTTAACAAGAAACAAAATTTACTCAACACTGAAAAGCTACAAAAATGATTTTGCCACAAAAAGATTGCACAGTGACACAGATATAAACACAAACATGCGTCAATACAAACAGGTAACTTTATCGTTTTCATACATTAATTGCCGGTTACGTCAAACGATGGCTTTCCAACGGCTGCTAAATATAATTGCTTCTACATGCGTTGCTCCGGCCGCTTCATCCATTCACGAAAGACTGGGTGCTGTATCTGCAACACAACAAGTTGTTATTACAACACGGACAACGTTAAGATATTATTACAATTACTCTACCTGTCCGTAGGCTGCTCAAAACGCGTGACAACTGTTGATTTTGGTTTCCTGGTTCTGAAATGCCGATTCTCAAGATACAAAGAGCGTGCAAAAGCAACTCGAAAAAAGACAGGGAATATACAATTCGTATCGTGAAGAATTCACATGTACAGTATTATAATATTAGATGCAACAGATGTCTTCTATAAAAATGACATCCGTTCACCCTATTCAACCACTAATGCGTTCCGAACTTTGACGACTTGGTTAGTTAAAACGTTTTTTCTATTTCGTGTAAAATGTGAATAACAAATTTACTCCTATAGACTGATTAAAATTTTTCATTATACCCAAGTTGAACCAGGCTGAGGTATTGGGTGGAAAAACTCGACTGTGACCATTTTTAAATAATCTATGTGATGGTGTGTAGGACGAGGTCGAAGATCAGAAGAATTTTTCTCGATTTTTTTATAACTCCTGTCCAACTCACAATGTACTATTGGAAAACTGAGCTTGTCATGGAAGCATTTTTGTTAAAATAATAAAGCACCGATAAATTGTCTATTACAAGACATATAAACAAGATGTTTAGCTGATTTGTCTGACATGAGTAACTTTCATTACCGGACATATTACGTAAAACAGAGCACAGTGATTTTCATTCATTTCATTCCATCCTCTGGCGCTACAGCCCACGATAAGCCTTGCCCCCCCCCTCCGACTAGTCGCCTCCAAACACCTCGGTCCTCCAGCCTAGGCCTCCAATCTCTGATACCCATCCTCCTAAAGCCATCTTCTACGTCCTGTAGCCACATTCTTCTAGGTCTTTCTTTCCTTCTTTGCCCATCTATTGTCCCTCTAAGAATTGCTTTGGGCATTCTGACGTCCTCCATGCGAATCACAAGTCCCAATCAGATGATCTTCATAGACTTGATGAACCTCACTATCCCCTCGCCATCGATCAAATCCTCCAATTCCCTACAGAGCACAGTGATACGGTCGATTAAATTTTTGACTCTGATAATTTACTATATTTGTAACAGAGAGAACCACATGCTGTGGCTCAATAAAACAAACCGATTCCATCAGTATTATGAAAATTATCCACCGAACATTTCTGGATCGTTAGGGTTAGTTATTAACCTTCTACTTTTCAGCATTTCGACGTCCGCGATAGTTTTCCCCTTGAGATATCTTAAATTAAATTTGCTTCCTATTTCCATCGAGTTAACCAACCGTCTATCTATCTACAGCTGTTCTTTTCGGTACTCGAGCTAACTTTGCAAGTTTTCATTGCCTAATATTATGAAGAAAATTTTGATTCTCTTATGTTTCAGCCAAAATCATGTCATTCTGCGACATATTCAGAACTTAAAACAAAAAATCGTAGAGCAGAAGATTCAAGACACAATTTAAACGTACAAATCATGTCAAAAGTTTGTAATTTTGGTCGAACTGGTTAAGTTTCATATAATAAAACTATGACAACTCAGTAAAGACTGAACGAATAACAGTACCGAACTGAGACAACACAAATTGCAGATGTAAAAAAAAATGGATATTAAAGTGCAGTTTGTACGATTACAGTACTCAGGGGTCAAAATAAAAGACGCTAATAATATGTAGAGCCATTTGCCGGAATCCAGCTGTACTTATCACATGCGTTGTAGGCTATATATTATGTTTAAATTTAGAGTTAGATAAAAAAAATGTCAAAATTCTTTTAATAAACTATCTTGTTTTTACTTAAGTTTATTCACATTATGTTTATACATTGAAGCTTTCCCAAAGATTCCATCGGTAACCTTTGGAAATATATTTGATAAATCTTACACCTCAAAATTTTGAAATTATGATATAAGTTTGAAGTAACGTCCATCCATAATTGACTTGCACATGATAAAGTTTTCAGTAGGATGTGTATGTTGAATAAACCTCTTCCGTACAGGTTTTTTTATTCAACACACGGTTTTAGCGACAGAATACTGTATTCAATAAATTCCGTTTAGATTATTTACTACGGTATCTATTTAGGCCTAAATATTTATACAACAATCATATTAATTTTTATGAAACAGTCAAAGAATACATTTAATAATGTATAAAGGATTTTTAGTACTTACAAGTACACCTATAGGTATTCCAGTCGGTGATTTTCTTAGTTTTTCATACGAGATGCATTTCGGAACAGTTGTGTTCCATCTTCAATCGGAATCATTTAGTAAACTTACATAATATAAAAAACTTCCACTCAGGTGAGCGTCGTCGACACAGGTACATAAAACATAACACTTAAAAACGCATAAAAACACAACACTTAAAAATTTTAAAAATAACGTTAACATTACAACGAAAACAAATTCGAACGGACGATTTAAATAATCGTAGCTGGCCAGCATTTGTTGCCCGCACGTCACACGGAAGCCGACTAACGATAAATTACCCGACGGCGCAACCTTTGTGCGTACTCTTCGAGGTAATCTAATATTTTAAACGTAACCAAATCCCTATAATCCTCTTTTCTGTTAAGCAGTGTTTTTTCACCGGCTCCTAGTTTGTATTTGTAAATATGGAATTGCTCGTATATTTTTTATGCTTCTTTGTTTGAGCTATACCTTAATAGCCTACTTCTAATGAAGTGTTGAAATTGATGTTGTGTTGTGGGTGGCTTTTTAGGTGTTGCGCCACAACCGACGAAGGTTTACGGTGATTTTTTGCAGCATGTTCATTGAATCTTTTACGAAAGGTGCGGTCGGTATAGCCGATGTACTTCTTATTGCAAACTTCTTCCCCTGCATTACAAGTAATCGTATAAACGCCTTTGGCTTCTTCTTTTGGCGTAACCTGTATTTTCTTGTTTAAGTTGCGCCTTTTTATTTTGTAGGCTGGATTGAAGCCAAATGTTTTGAAAATGCTTCCTATTTTTAAGGAATTTTCGTCTGTGTAGTGCAGTAAAAGGAAGTTTGTTTTTGTTCTATTGCTAATGGATTCTGAGCAGTTGTTAGTTGTAGGCCTATTGTTTTTATTCTTCATCCTTGTTATTAAATTATCTATTAAGATTGGTTATATCCATTATTTCTGGCTATCGTTTTTATTGTGGCTATTTCTTTTATGTATTCTGTTTCGTCTAGTTTATAATTAAGTAGGCGGAAAACCATGCTTCGAAAGGCTGCCAGTTTGTAACTACAGTATAAGGAACCAAATCTGTCTGTGTGGGCTTCCGGTATATTCCTGTTTTTATTTCCCCATTCGTTTTGGTGAAGGTAATATCCAGGAAGTTTATTGCATTGTTATTCTCAATTTCGTGCTTGAATTTCATTTTTGAGTGGCAGGAATTCAGATATTTCAAAAATGAATTAATATCTTCCGCTGTACCCTTGATTATGACAATGGAATCATCCACGTATAGGCCATAAAAAACAGTGTTATTCAGAAATGGATTGCTTTCTGAGAATGTATATTTCTGTTCATAATCTTCCATAAACAGCTCTGCTAACAACGCGGATATCACATCTCCCATGGGGAGGCCATGTTGATTGTAGTACGTGTTGTTATTGTATTGAAAATAACTTTGACTGATAATTATTTTGGTCAGTTTTATGATATCACCGATTTCGTCTTTACTGAAACGTTTCGATTCACGATTTTCCTTTCTAAAACTAGTAACGCATCTGTACGTGGTATATTACCATACATGTTGTCAACATCGAAAGATACCATCATGTATGTGTCGTTTATGCGTAGCGATGTTATTTTATTTATTAAATCCACAGAATTTTTTGTGGTGTGTTGATTTGTAAGTTCTATGTTTTTCTTTAATATGTTGCTTAAATATATGGCCAGTTTATATGAAGCAGATGGGATGGCGTTAATGACAGGTCTTATTGGGTGGTTGGGTTTGTGGGTTTTGATTAACGGTTGAAAGATGGGAGGCTTGGCATGGGTATTAAACAAATATTTATTTATTTCAGGAGGAATGATGCAGTTATTATTAAGGAATTCTTTTATTTCAAAATTGTACCCTTTAGTGTTTTCTGAAACATTTTCAACATTATTCTGTCGAATGTAATCTTCGACCTTGTTCTGTAAATCTGAATTAGAGATGATGACGTTACAATTTGACTTATCGGCAGGTATCATTAGAGCTGCGTTATTTGATAACTTATCTTTAATTCCGTTCAAGACTTTATTGTAGTCATACAATAATATATGCTTATTGACATATGATAGTTGTTTTTGTTTTTATTTTTATATTTTGAATCGCCTGTTTTAACTATATGTTCTATCTTGTCCGCTATTGCAAATCTAATCCTTTCCTGTTTTCCTTTGGGAATCTTTTGAATGGCTATTTCTGAATTTATTACAATATCTTTAATATTAGCCATACTACGTTTTACTGGTTGAGGATTAAACTTGTGTACGATTCTAAAACATTTGTCTCCTCATTAGTAAAGTCAATTTCTGTAAGATTTATAAGTCTATTATAAAAAGTGAAAGGGCTGGTTTGTGAAACGTTTTTTGTAAGTTTATCGAGTTTTCTATTTTGTATTTTTTCTTTACAAGTGTGTAGTTTATTTACTCGATTATTAAGTTTCTGCATACAATAACAACACAACCTACAATCAACATGGCCTCCCCATGGGAGATGTGATGTCCGCGTTGTTAGCAGAGCTGTTTACGGAAGATTATGAACAGAAATATATATTCTCAGAAAGCAATCCATTTCTGAATAACACTGTTTTTTATGGCCTATACGTGGATGATTCCATTGTCATAATCAAGGGTACAGCGGAAGATATTAATTCATTTTTGAAATATCTGAATTCCTGCCACTCAAAAATGAAATTCAAGCACGAAATTGAGAATAACAATGCAATAAACTTCCTGGATATTACCTTCACCAAAACGAATGGGGAAATAAAAACAGGAATATACCGGAAGCCCACACAGACAGATTTGGTTCCTTATACTGTAGTTACAAACTGGCAGCCTTTCGAAGCATGGTTTTCCGCCTACTTAATTATAAACTAGACGAAACAGAATACATAAAAGAAATAGCCACAATAAAAACGATAGCCAGAAATAATGGATATAACCAATCTTAATAGATAATTTAATAACAAGGATGAAGAATAAAAACAATAGGCCTACAACTAACAACTGCTCAGAATCCATTAGCAATAGAACAAAAACAAACTTCCTTTTACTGCACTACACAGACGAAAATTCCTTAAAAATAGGAAGCATTTTCAAAACATTTGGCTTCAATCCAGCCTACAAAATAAAAAGGCGCAACTTAAACAAGAAAATACAGGTTACGCCAAAAGAAGAAGCCAAAGGCGTTTATACGATTACTTGTAATGCAGGGGAAGAAGTTTGCAATAAGAAGTACATCGGCTATACCGACCGCACCTTTCGTAAAAGATTCAATGAACATGCTGCAAAAAATCACCGTAAACCTTCGTCAGTTGTGGCGCAACACCTAAAAAGCCACCCACAACACAACATCAATTTCAACACTTCATTAGAAGTAGGCTATTAAGGTATAGCTCAAACAAAGAAGCATAAAAAATATACGAGCAATTCCATATTTACAAATACAAACTAGGAGCCGGTGAAAAAACACTGCTTAACAGAAAAGAGGATTATAGGGATTTGGTTACGTTTAAAATATTAGATTACCTCGAAGAGTACGCACAAAGGTTGCGCCGTCGGGTAATTTATCGTTAGTCGGCTTCCGTGTGACGTGCGGGCAACAAATGCTGGCCAGCTACGATTATTTAAATCGTCCGTTCGAATTTGTTTTCGTTGTAATGTTAACGTTATTTTTAAAATTTTTAAGTGTTGTGTTTTTATGCGTTTTTAAGTATTATGTTTTATGTACCTGTGTCAACGACGCTCACCTGAGTGGAAGTTTTTTATATTATGTAAGTTTACTAAATGATTCCGATTGAAGATGGAACACAACTGTTCCGAAATGCATCTCGTATGAAAAACTAAGAAAATCACCGACTGGAATACCTATAGGTGTACTTGTAAGTACTAAAAATCCTTTATAAATCATATTAAGTAATAAATAATATTTTTATAAAAGAATGAAACTATAAAACATGGGTTTTGTACATCTGAATATGACATTATAAAAAAAACTGTAGAAATTGTGATAAGATACAAATAAATATAAAGTACTGTATATTCTTGTAGGCCTATATATAATACTAGTTACTTAATATTCACAATAAACAAGAATAATGTTGAGTAATTATGAACATAACAGTCATATGTATATTATACATACATATATTATATAATGTATACATAATTCATTTAGATGTATCATAATTGACGGCGTTGTTTCGAGCCAATCTTCGTGAAGATTGGCACAAAATCATTCGTGTCAACAAAATCAATGCCAGTTCCGATAATCAATATGGAAAGGACTAACACAATGTTTAACAAAGCTGTCGCAACTGAAGTGGTATGTGATGATATGAGTCTGAAAGCTGTGAATGAAGTGAAATATTTGGTTAAAATTATACTGTATTATATCGTCACAAAATATTTAAAACTTTAATAAAAAACACGCAGAAATAAACGGTCAATCCGCGACCTGCTGAGCTTAAACTACAATACTAAATTGCATGATGCCAGAGAAACACGACACGTACGTCGGAGGTACACGTTCTAAACACGGTGTAAAGAGTAAACATACAGAGCGGATTAGGTGAGGCGAAACATGATTAGTAACGTGTGCCATCAATAACAGAGTCGGGGACAGTTATAGAGTAACGCGTGGGCACCACCGGCAGTTCTCTAAGACAACCAGTCAAACTCTCCACAGCACTTATTTTACAGACGTATTTGAAGCTCAATGTAAAACTATGTTGAGCGTAGGATCACTAAATGTATTATGACAGCAATGAATAAATGTTAGCAACTAAACTTACAAAGTGATGATGATGACTAACCCCATGTACAAAATGACTACGTAGTGTAAAATGACTAACATTTTACAAAGTGTTAAAATGCTAACACCATGGGAAAGAGATGCTCTAAAAATTCTTGAAAATATGATTGCTGAATCTTGAAAGCACACCGAAAATATTATACAATATTTGATCACAAGAAGAGAAGAAGACAATCGAGTTACACCCCGATTCGTTCAAATTAAAACGCGGTCTGTGGAATTAAGCTATTGAAAACAAAAAACATCACACGTTTTCCCATATTTCTTGCTTTATATTTTCCATATAAATATGTTGTATTAACTTGCATGACACTACACGAGACGCATATATAAACCCAATAACAATGGATCATCACGAAAACAATGTTCTATACGTCATTACATGAGACAAACGAATAACAAATAAACAGAGGATATAAATTTACATACACATTTCTTTAAGGCACCATCTGCAGTATGAATATTAGCAAAACGAGCGCGTATGTATACAAGTACATTATACGCGCGTGCCGAGAATACACTGTGTAAGAGTGTGTAAACGCGCGCTCGCGTGAGATGCTTAATCAGTTTTCTAACACCGCAACTGTTTCATTCAAAATTACTGAAAATTTTGCTTTTTTACCCGACTGTGAAGAAGGTGGTAATTTATCCCAGTATTTGGTTATACGGTATGTTCGATCGATCGTTTGTTACGTCATAATTCCAAAATCAGATTTTACTACCGAGGCGTCAAATCGTTGCCCTAAATATGGGAATGCCATCGAGGGGGTAAAATTTTAGAAAAATACAAGGCATAATGTCAAGCCATACCATCTCCGAAAAGTCAAAAGTAGAAACACCCTATCGAGGTCGGTATCAGTTTAATTAATAAAGAAAGAAACATGGGATGATACAAAAAAAAAACTTGAAAATAAAATTATTAGGCTATCTATACTAAATACTACAAAAATTCGACTGATTGTTTCAACCAATGGAAAGGAAACATATCTGACAGAAGATATCTGCTACAACCGTTGGAAGCAGGAATACAACAGGCCTCAGCCGTTTAATAGCTACAAACTAGACAGGTGCTGTTAAAGGTATTCATGCCGTGCAAAATGAAGGACGCAGACACTGTTGGCTGCAGAAAGTGATGAGGTTCACCCGATAGGAGGGACTATGACTTTACACTGAAAGGCAGACAACTTGAAGATGATAATTCTTATTTGCAATGAATAAGCAAGCGGCCTTAGAAATAACAACCAACTAAATGATCCTGTCGGGGAAGTTCTGCAGCCTTAAATCACGTTAGCTTTCCGTGTGTCTCAATTATGCATCCCCATTCCAATCCAGTCTTCCCTAGTCCGACAGTGCCTGTGACTCTAAATAGAATCGTTAATCTTTTTTGTAATATATACATATATATATTTTCAATCACTTTCTGCTACAGTTCGTTTCTTGATATATATAAAGTAATTTAAAATTTATATTACCTCAAGATGTTATATTTTTCCTATTCGGAACATGTTTCGAGAGCTCCCGTGCTCTCATCTTCAGCCTTCGCGATCTTGCGTCTGGTGAAGTATTTGTGTGTTGGCTGGATGCTATTAAGGTTTCTTGTTGGTCTCTGGTATTTTAAAGTTGTATTATTGTGTGTGATTGTGGTATATGTATTTGTATTTTGTGTATTTTCGATGTTGAGTGCTTTGAATATTGTGTCATGTTTTGTATTGATTTGTATTTGTTCAGCTATTAGTTTGTTTTGTGTTTTATGTTTTAGTGGATGGTTAGTGAGGATCGGTCAATAATACAACTTTTAGTTATTTTGCGTCGACGTTTCGACAATATTTATTGTCATCAACGTCGACGCAAAATAACTAAAAGTTGTATTATTGACCGATCCTCACTAACCATCCACTAAAACATTCACTGATTGACGGTCACTAAAAATTTAAGGATTTGTGTTTTATGTTTGTATATTTGTAATTTTCCCAAATGTTCATTATGGTGCCTTTGTGTGGTATATGTTTTATTAGTGTCACATTGGTTGTGTCTGGGAATTCATGTCCTGTGTTTATTGCCTGTGTGCCTAAATTTGATTTATATATTTCTGGTTTTTTGTATGCGTTTAGGTGTTCAAAATAACGTTTTTTTCAGCTGTTTTTTTTGTTTGTCCAATGTAACATTTATTGCAATCTTGGCATTCAATTTTGTATATACCGTTAGTTGTATTATTTTTATTGTGTGGGCTATTTAGTTTTTGTAAATTATTTTTATTCGTTTTGTATGCTATTTTTATATCTGTGTTTTTAAATAGTTTTGTTAGCTTTGTCATTTTATTATTTATGTATGTGAATGTGGCCCATTTGTTGTTGTTGTTATCATTTATGTGTTGTTCATTTTGATTAATTCTTAATTGTTCAGTTTTTATTTTATATTTGATTTTATTTTCTATTTTGTTTACAGTATTTTTATTGTATCCATTTTCATAACCAATTTGGTATATTATATTTCTTTCTTTGTCAGTTTCTTGTTTGTTTAGGGGAATTTTGTACATTCTGTTAAATAACGAATAGAATGCTGCCATTTTATGTTGTGGTGGATGGTCAGAATGGTTAGGTATAATGATGTTGGTAGAAGTTGGTTTTCTGTATATTGCATATTGTATGTGGTTGTTGTTTCTTGTGATGGTTATGTCTAAATAGTTGATTTTGTTATGTTTTTCTTTTTCTTCTGTGAATTGTATTTTTGGATGTATGTTATTGACTTGTTTTAATATGTTATCTGCATTTGTATTTTTGTTACTTGATACATAGCCCATCAACTACATATCTTATCCAAATGCCATTTGGATCAAAGGATTTTATAATGTTTTGTATTTTGGTGTCGATGTGTTGTAGGAATATTTCTACAACAACATTACAAATATACAAACATAAAACACAAAACAAACTAATACCTGAACAAATACAAATCAATACAAAACATGACACAATATTCAAAGCACTCAACATCGAAAATACACAAAATACAAATACATATACCACAATCACACACAATAATACAACTTTAAAATACCAGAGACCAACAAGAAACCTTAATAGCATCCAGCCAACACACAAATACTTCACCAGACGCAAGATCGCGAAGGCTGAAGATGAGAGCACGGGAGCTCTCGAAACATGTTCCGAATAGGAAAAATATAACATCTTGAGGTAATATAAACATAAATTTTAAATTACTATATATATATATTGTAATAATACTTTTGTTTATCACAAATAAAATTTATGTTGATAAAAATTTTTAAGTTATTAATTTATAATAAACAAATTTTTTAATAATGTTTTTATTTATTTATTTATTTAATTTTTTAATTAATTAATTATTTTTATTTATTATTGTTTAATTAATTAAACTATGAATTAGTAATTGTGTAAGACTTCGTGACGAAATATTTGTTTCACCGTGTTAATCCGATTATGTCAAGCTGGGTCGAAGTGTATTCTCTTCTAGCTCAGCTCCTTTTCTTCTTCTTCTTGATTTCTTTCGTTGAATATTTTTAAATTAAATTAGGAATGAAATATACTAATTTTAATAACTCAAATAATCATGAAACGAGTATTTAGAAACAATTCTGGTGTTTATTTTAAAAGCGGTGCGACAATCTTACGCACATCGACTATGGCTGCGGCTAAAACTCAACTCGCAGGTCGATTGTGTCAACTAGACAAATACATGAAATTACAAGATTAATTAATAGAGTTCTTTGAACTGTCGAAATGGTCAGGGAAGGTCAAGTTACAAGATACAATACTTACAATTAAATAAAACTTAAATACTATTACGTGAAATTAACATATCTCTGAAAATAATGTCATTTAATAAAGAAATTTTCGAACCATTCAGCAGTGCATGACGTCACGTCGTCGTTTATTCAAAGTGGCTGTGTACGGCTCGCTATGCAAACTGGAAACATGGCGGCCATCGACTTCGGATTTTCGCCAACCACGCCGACTCCTAAGTTTTCCTTCTCCCTCAAATGTAATTGTGGATATTTTCTTCTGCGATGACGTAGTCCCTCTGGATACTTGGTTGTAGTGTTCTCTTCTACTCGGCTAGGTAGTTTGGTGCAAGATTATTGGTGTTGTATTCAGTGTTCAAATCTGGTTGAGTTCGTTATTCCATGAAATTGGTGTTAATTTAATAATTTCAATATGGCGGACGATTCTTAGCACATTGGTGTTGGATCGTATTATAACTGAAATTCGTTCTTCACTTCGTTATTGTTTAAGTTATTTTTTTTTAGTAATTTTCGGTTTATAACCTCTGTAGTAATTTTTTGTTACCCCTTCACTTTTTTCTAATAATTTATATATTTTTTTTGGATCTTCCTTCCGTACGTTCTCATCCGTTCAGGTTCACGTTTAACAATCAACTGCTCACTCAAATCGTCGTTTAATATAGTAATTTCTGAAATATCTTGGCATCTTGTCCCATTGTCTGAAATCAGCTGTTCGTCTATGTCCAGATCTGATCTTATAGAAATATATGACATGTTTTACTATTTTTACGGCTATAACTTAATTATTTGTTAATTTTATGAAAATTTGTACCTAGCAATATTCCTGTTCTAATTTTACATAAATTAATACCCAATATTACCTAATTTGGTTTCAAATAAGCTTAAAATTGACATTTTTTGACATTTCTTATAGGCCTTATTATTTTTCACATAATTAGAAATTAAATGGTTTACCAGTCGTTTTATGTTAACATTGTCCTTAAATAATTTTACTTATTTCATCATTCTTCTTTGTCTTTAACAATTTGTTGTTATAACACTCTAATACTGATTAATTTACATTTTATTTGTACTGTGTCCACTGTTAGGCATTATATTACACATTTCCAATAAAGTTAATTTTATCTTCTGATCATTACATCTACTATTATTGTATTTCCGTGATGATTATATTTAAGTATCTTTATTTTAAATTGACTAATCTCTGCTAATTTTATAGTTTCATTTAATTTATCCTTTTGGACTTGATTATATGGTAAAAGTTGAATCTGGCCCAAAATACGGTTTTGCCTTGCTATTGGTTTTTTAACTATTTTGCTACCTTATTATTTCTATGGTTTACAATTCAAAAAGATATCAATATTACTTCCTTGCCTTCCCTACCTTAACAAAATTTTAACATTAATTAACATCATTTAATTATAACATAACATCTTATACTCTATCATTTTCATTTATATTATTTAATTATAATAAAACATCTTATATCTAACATTTTCAACTACATTATTTAGTTATAATAAAACATCTTATGTCTATCATTTTCAACTACATTATTTAGTTATAATAAAACATCTTATGTCTATCATTTTCCATTACATCTATTGAAAGTTCATGTTTTCATATCTATATTAATGTTCAACAAGCCTCATATTTTTTACATTTAAATACTCTTATCTCTATATATATAAGCGGAGAAGTCCTGACTGACTGACATAGAATCAACGTAGAGCAAAAACTACTGAAGATAATGATCTCAAAATTTGAAGGTATATTCTTATGGGGTCGTAGATGCTCACTAACAAACGGTTTTAAAAACTTTCACTCCTAAGGGGCAACCCCCTCCCATTGTATGTATGTATGTTCCACATCTCCTCCTAAACCACTGGACCGATTTCAACCAAACTTGGCACAAATATTTTACGCAACGGGAGAACCAACATAGGATAGGTGTTTTTTCGGTGGGGTCCTTTGGGGGGGTTCTTTGGGGTCTTCCACATCTCCTCCTAAACCACTGGACCGATTTCAACCAAACTTGGCACAAATATTTTACGCGACGGGAGAACCAACATAGGATAGGTGTTTTTTTCGATGGGATCCTTTGGGGGGTTCTTTGGGGTCTTCCACATCTCCTCCTAAACCACTGGACCGATTTCAACCAAAACTTGGCACAAATATTTTACGCGACGGGAGAACCAACATAGGATAGGTGTTTTTTTCGATGGGGTCCTTTGGGGGGGTTCTTTGGGGTCTTCCATATCTCCTCCTAAACCACTGGACCGATTTCAACCAAACTTGCACAAATATTTTACGCAACGGGAGAACCAACATAGGATAGGTGTTTTTTCGATACGATCCTTCGGGGGGTCCTTTGGGTCTTAAAAAACTATTAGATCTGGTTACTATGGCAACCCAATAGAATAGATTCTGGTTACCATAGCATCGGTGGAAGTCTATCGCATAGGAAATAGCGCGGCAGTCGTCCGACGGGCCTTCCCCGGAGTTCATCCACGGAACCCGGGGAGTCTTAGGTCGGATCCCGCGAAAGACGGCGGGGCCAGAGTCCACGGTTCTTATAAATAAAGATATAGGTTATGATATGAAAGGTGGTGTATGCATCTTAAAAAACTTCTTAATAGTGTGTGAATTCAGAGTTGTTTCAATTTGAATTTAAAAGTGGATAAATTAAGATCGAAGTAAGTTATAAGCGAGTATAAAAAACAAAGTTTTGATAGCGAATGTATTCAGATCATAGTGTTCAGACAATATAAATGCACTTGCTTCAGTTTGAATTTAAAAACTGATAAGCTGAAATCTATAGAGGTATTGTATTGTTAGAATAAGTTTAGGAGACACTAATTTAACAAATGCCTTATTTCAACATTAACACAATGAATTATAAAACGACAGTTAAATACGCAGCGCGTGCAAGTACTGTAGACATTTTATTGAAAACTAATTTAGCTGTTCGCCCTCTCCCAGAGTTAGAAATCGAGCAGGAGCATCACGCGCAACAGAATTCTTCTCCAGATATAAGAATACAGTTTATGACATGTTCTTAAACAGGTGCGCTACAGAGTATTCCTCCAGTGAGAATGCGAACGTAACAATATAAGGAAGATTATACAATATACAAGTAATATAACGTTAGAACAAGAATAGGTGCCTATGAGCCTATGAATAAATTATGAACCCGAGGAACGCTGGGTAAATCGGCTAGATATAGATATCTATATAACCCAAATACCACTGACTGACTCACTGATCACGATATCTCTGAAACCACTGAATGGATATCAATGAAACTTTGAACATAGCTTCATCATTAGGTGCTCACTAAGAAACGGTTTTAAAAACTTTCACTCCTAAGGGGCAAAAAACCAAATACTGAAATTTATCGCGGGAATTGCATACTTTGTAAATGAAGTGGTTGACATCTCAGTTTACTGGAAACCCAGAATACATTTAGTCCTGAGTTTTTAATCATTGTTTTAAATTGAAAAAAACTTCGTTGTTTGCAGGTTCTTATAGTCGAGAAAATTTCGAAGTTCAATTAATTAATAAATGTATGTCCTTTTTTTCTCGGAAACGGCTCTAACGATTTTCTCGAAATAAATAATAAATAGCTGTTGCTATGAATGTAAATAAACAAACTAAGAGTTGAGAATTTGTACAATCTATCTAATCCTATACTACTAAGCGAGCAATAATTGTACAATTATGTACAACGTGAAACTCCGTAGCGAAGCACGGGTATTTTGCTAGTAACTAATATATTTGCAGTCCTTTCCTGTCTTTCACTCTTATGGTTTATTATTATATAACACCTTTTATTATCTACTCTAATGGTAGTCTTTAATTCTTAGGGTATGTCACTTTTTATTATCTACACTAATGGTAGTCTTTAATTCTTATTATGGTTTCTTATAGTATATCACTTTTTATTATCTACACTAATGGTAGTCTTTAACTCCTTCTATCTAACATTTTATTCTTTATTCTGAAGTTATATCTATATCTACTTTACAATCTTTACTTCATTTGTAATGTATCCTGTAACTTGGGTTACTGGGTTTAAGTTTTGTCATTGTTTTAAATTTACTTAATTTGTATATGTCCTTCATGAGATTTTGGAAATAACCTTTCCTAATTCTGCACTCTTTGTATTAAGCTTGAAATAGTCTGTTCCTTATTTCTCCTTCTATGAGTATGTTATTATTTTGGTATTTAGGTCCTCTGATGTCATTAATTTAATAAGTTGCCCATGATTATTTTTTCATTACTGCTCCATATCCTACTGGGTATACTGATGATGTACTGGGGTTTTATATAGATGGTTTCTTTTATTTGGACCAAGAGTTTCTTTTTGTTATAGTCTATTTTTAACATTTTCCTGACTATAATGATCAGTTTATCTAATTCATTTTTAACCATTTAGTTATCACTCACTATAGATTGTTTCTTCTTTTTTCCTTTTAATGTTGTACTAAGTTATGTTTAAGGTGAAAATTCTGTTATGCTACAATATATATACATTACAATCGATAAGGCTAACAGACATTCGAGAGAGGAAAGCTGACAGTAGACAGTTTCTGTAGTAGAAGCAGAAATTAATTATAACTACGGAAAGTTCCTTTGTTCTATCAAAATAATTAGCAGCAAAGTCGCTGCTTAAGAGAGCCATATGGCTTAGAAGAAAAGCGTAGCTAGTACTACACTGCAGCCGCCACATTACTTCAGATGGTCGTTTTCACAGGCTGAGTCGACTGGAGGCAAACCATTCATTCTGATATCGGAAATCGAACCCATGGACCATACCCTCAGTACTACCAAGTCTCAACATAATTTAAACAGATCTCTCCATTTCGCATCGTACGCCTTGAATCGATCGCCAACATCGACGCCAAGAAAGATATGGTGCTAACGCCACAAACGTATTTATACGACAAGGGTAAAGGATACATTTGGATTCGGTGTACATAAAGATATATAGGTTGCGCAGCACACTAGAGCTATCCACATCTTTTCATCCATGTTTGTATACCATAACGCGAGAGAGCGGCAGTATATCTTACTGTTGCACACAGTAATTGTTTTAGATACACGCAGTGGCGGATTATCCACATGCTAGGGTATGCTGCAGCATCGGGCACCACGGCTCAGCTGTCACAGGGGCACCATTCAGCCCTAAATCACAAAAACGTTTTGAAGATAATAAATGTGAAAAAATACAAAAAACAATGTCCTCAATCCAAAATCATAAAAAAAATGTGTGCACACTTTTCGACGAGTTCGCCATTATGTTTTTTAAACGTCTATAACCTCAAATGTAGACAAACCATTTGGTTAGTCGACCGCGTGGCGGCAACGTAAGTGCTGCGCATTGCGATAAGATGAGCATTCCGCGCGACAAGTGAGACGTGTATATCTTCTCTCTCTTTCCCTCTTATGACAAAGGCACCGCGGCTGGACTATACAGGATGCTGTAGTGCGATATGGAATACTGTATATACATCAGTTCGCGGAAAAAAACAAAGAAGACCGGATCGCATTGAGCCATCGATGTACAGGCTACATATGGATCGCGTGCTAACAGGCAAAGCGACGGCCGAAAAAGTTCCGAAGCACGTACAGCTTCCCACACACTGGGGAGCAATAAAGCGTTTGGCCCTAAGTTAACACGTGTACTAAACGAGTCATTCAGTCAGTAATGCACTTGTTTTGACGCCTTACAATTATTATATTTGGGACAGTCCTACTGAAAATGTGTGCTTATGAAGTTACTCAATAATTGGATGAGTTACACTATAAATATATTTTGACTTACAAGTTTTCTCAAGACCACTTGGAACTCTTGATTTCTTGTATTAGATCCAGTGGAGGACATAATAACACTCCTATGTTAAACAGTTTCAGTGGGCCTTGAGAAAACTTATGTTCAGGAACAGTATCCAGGTATCTAACAAAAGTAATTGTTTAGATTTTGATTTCATTAACCAAACTTCAATAATGAGTTTTTCAGAAGCAGAGAAAGATTTCAATGAAACGGATATTGAAGAAATTAAAAACTTTAAGGGATTTATGAATATGATTAAAGACGTTTAGGTCATACTATAAGGATAACATTCTGTAAAGTCTATGTGGCTTTATTGTAAAAAACTTATTTCGAAGTTCAGGTGTGAAGAATGCATTGATTTACTGATAACAGATGACAATAATTTGAGCGTTTAGACTCATTTTACTGACTTTGTGTCAAGCGGAAAATTAATTAGAGCGTCATCAGACGTTTTAAAGATTGTAAAATATATGTATAATTTATTGATTATATCTGACAGTACACTTAATACCAAAAAATTATTATATCAACTTAAAAAACATTTTCAGGCACAATGTTTAGAAAACAAATTTCAAACAATGATTTTTCTGAAGACATTCATGAAGTGAAACTTAAATTAATAGGGACATTATTTTATAAAATCTTGTGCTATGATATTGATAAGGAAAGAACCGCTGGAGCTACCTTCTCTACGCTTGATGTCCGCCAAAAGTTAAATAAATTTGTATTATTTAGTAATGTTTAATGTAAACAATTTTTGTACAGTTAATACGTAGCTAATTAAATTAAATAAAAAATTTAATGTAAATTAGCATTGCTTGTTGAACACTTTAACGACCATGGCGAGCGTATACGCCACCTTCTTTTACGCAATAAACATTTATTAAGTTTAAATAAACTTAATTTTAAAGTTTACGGCTTACGTCTTTTATTCTTTGTTTCCCTTATTCTTATCTTTATTCGTCTGGCTTCAACATTAAATGTTCATAAGTAAGAACGCAACAGAACTTAGCGATAAACTGAAATAATGTGTCAGAATACTGAAACCTTACAGTGAAACAATTGTGTTTATTTTGGAAAAGAATTTATTAAAAACCTCCCACTTTGGAGCCATTAATTGTTAAAATGACATAGCTATACCGTTTAACGCAAAATGTGCTCCGCTAAAGCAACAAAAGCTATAACAAAGCAGAAAAGTCAGACTTTGTACAGGTACAGTACGGTATATAGCATAATATGCAGTGTTCTTGCCCCCACTGATGCAGCGGTCGGACCGAATTCAGTGAATGCAGCACGCGATCCATATAGGAGTAGTATATATCGATGGCTTGAGCAGAGCAGACAGCGTGCTTATCGTATTAGGTAGTTCAACTGTGGGCACGATAAAGGAAAAGTTCGATCTCTTCGTTATTATAGTTCTCATCGTGCAACATACGTTCACTGTCAAGTGAAACTGTAACAACAAAATTAGGTGAACATAGGGAAAGTGAGTGGGAATATCAGTATTTCGTATAGTTTGTTTTTTAACTATACAAAGCAGAACCTTTATTGAAAAATATGGCCAAAGTGGAAAATGCTTTCATGGCTGTATTTTGGCTTGAAGTATTGAATAGATTTGAAAGAACTAATAGTTACTTACAGAAAGTGAATACTGATCAGATTTCTGCTAATTCTATGTTGCTTTCACTAGTTTCGTTCGTTTCCAATTGAAGAGAGCAATTTTCAAAATTTGAAAACGTGGCCAAATATTTAGGTTCATTTATTAACAAAGAATATTCTGATGAAAGAAAAATGCAAATACCGAGAAAGCTGTCAGACAAAGGAACACAGAGCATTTGTGGGGATCAGATAAGATTAGAATTGAAACCTATGTAATAATAGATAAACTTTTAGCTGAACTGACTAAGCGAAGGAAAGCTTATGATCATATTACGCAATTGTTTGGTTTCTTACGCAGTTATTAACCATGGAGAGTGTCGAGTTGGAAAATCAAGCGAAAGTTCTTATAGAAGTTTACTCGAACGATTTGAATAACGATCTTATAACACAATTAAAGCACTTTGTGCCACGAGTAAATTTGCAAGAAAGGGCTTTTTTTCAAACCTCGTTCGAATGAATATGATAGAATCCATGATACTACAGTTTGTCCGCTCAAAGTATTAAACCGGATGAATGACTGATGTATTTCCGAATATATACATTGGTTTTTACGATTCCAATAGGTAACTGCGAATCTGAAAGATCATTTTCTGTATTAAAACGCATTAAAGATATGTTGAGTTCAACTGTAGGAGATTAGAGATTATCTTCGTTAGCAAGGTTGAACATTGCAAGCGAGATAGTTGAATCGTTCGATTTAGAAGAAATTGTACAAGACTTCATTAAGGCAAAATCACGAAAAAATGGATCGACTAGTATTTTCTAAGCTTAAGTACTACTATGCTCATTGTATTAACTATTTACCTAAATATTTGTTGTAATTTAAGATTTTAATAAAATATTTGTTAACTTTCAAAAATGGGTATGCCATTTATCAGTGTAAATACCATTTAATCTTTTATCCATAGGTTGAATTTTGAATCGGGGGGGGGGGCACCAGTCTAAATGGCAGCATAGGGCACCGCGCGCTTCTAATTCGACCCTGGATACACGACAGGAGAAACCACAGGTGGAAACACTGGGAAAGCTAAAGGTTGGTTAGTATATTCAACGGATAAATGAGGAGCAACAGGACATGGCTTTATAGTAAGGAATAATGTTATTAACACAATCGGTATATTCGCATTATTATACAAACTTTTCAACAAGAGGGACATACAGTCTGTTGTACACAGCCTCAGATCGTAGGGCATAGGATATAATCTGAAGAGGTCCCGATATACACCCGATGGCAAAAACTGGGTATTTCATGAGATAAAATGATTACGAAAAGTTCAAGGGCACGACAGTACAAGAAGATTGTACGCTCAGGTATGGTGTACGTACGGTCACGTTAGACCACACGTTGAAGGAAGAGAGGATGAATTTTCAGTATTTCCTTTTTTTTATTTATTTATATCAGCAATCAGAAATTACAATAATTCCTATAAGCTATTTTTCGGGCTTATGAACCTCTCGCAGTGGAAATGAGCGTGTTCAAGTGGTCTTTGGGAGTATCGTTATGGGAAAGACACCACAGAATGAAAAGATTGGGGCTGAACGAGATTTCTGATGCTTCGATAAGATAACAGCAGTTAATGGGTGGGGATGGAGGGGTCTTGCGTATATACAAAGATACCTTATGTTGTCGTATCAAACGACAATAACCGGGCTTGAAGTGATCACTGCCCATGTAAAACACGTAAAGTTGTAAAACACATACAAATAAGTTGTAAGGATTAGACACTAGTAAATTTGAAAACATTGAACATTTTCTGCCAATTTGTTATTAAAATCAGATGGCGCAATGTGCAATCATTAATCATCATTTAGCAACCATCCACAACCAGCCAAAACAAATCAAAGACAAAAATTACAACAAACTACCATCTCTCTAAAGTTGAATTCACAATAGCTGTCAAAGTTAACGCTTCGTTACAAACAATGCGTGGCCAACACCCTAAAGCGCAGACTGTTTACCAATTCACTTTCTGAAAATGGTAAATTGGTTAAGTTACCCGTGTGTATGAATGGTATGTAAAGTTAATGAAGTTAATTAAAAAAAAAAAACTGGTACAACCAGTCGCACATAATCTTACGACACACCTCGGCTTGTCAGATGTAACAAATAATAGTAAAACTGTCCCTTGTTGTGATGATGAGAATTATGCCGCATTAATACTGACAGTTAACGAGAATCTGTTTTGAACTGTGCGATCCATTTATTATCTTATCAATATGTATAAAATGAAGATTCTGTTCAGAACAAAATCAGGAGATTACAATGTTTACAAAACCTGAAAGCCTTGATTAATAACGTCACTATAAAAGTAAACATTAAAAAGTTTTCACAATTCCAAACAAAAATTGGCAAGAACGGGCACTATTTTTTCATATGTATCACAGTTCCGTTAAGGGTTTAATTTCCGACAGCTTTTCAGCTCTCTCATTCCTAAACAAATAAGTTTCATTAAGATTTCGCTGATGTCAGATCCGACAAACATGAGTAGCTGTTTCGACCTACTGTCTACATAGGTTGCTCATGGGGTAATTCCCGCCTTAATCTTCTACATTTTGTAGTCGTTTTTACAGGATATTCACGCTGTCGCCCGTCTATATCTAGTTAACTTCTTTGACACCAGTAGCCTACAGCAATTTCGGAATGTGTGCCCTCAATAAAGTTTACACATTCCCATAAATATTGTCTATGGTATTTCCGCCTCTAAAAGTCACAGTCTGCTTTTATTTCCCATTCAACTGATCAGTCTCTACAATACCTTATAACCAGATACACAGGTTACCGTCAGCCTGTTACGTTACGCGCCATAAGGTTATACTTTGAAGAACTTACAAGATGCAAACGATAAAAACAATTTGTGACTGCGACAATAACTATTACTCACTGTTAGGTGTCAAAGAAACATGTCGCGTACTTCAGGATTTCATTACGGGCAAACTGCACAATCTTCTCATTCCCATTCTGATTTTATCTACTCGAGACGTATCATGTCACAATTTTGTAATACCCTATTCTAAGACCATCGGTGAAATGAATCAGCAAACAGATGAGATGTGTCAATACAACTTGGAGTTAATTTTGGGAAGGTGTAAGCATACATCAAGTGTGAAGGAGTAGGTGGGTATAGTAGCTAATGGTTGTAGGCCTACTTACAGCTGTACTATGTTAGCCGAAATAAAACCAAATCTTTAAGAAGAGAATAGATTTAATTGCTTGGGTTATGGTTGCTGTAGAGGGTTGGTAACCTGCTCACGTGAAAGAGAATGTTCCTCGTAAAACTAAATTATCATAAGGACATTAATCACGAGAAGTCTAGAAACAGGAATGGATAAAGCTAACTGGATGAAGTTCTGAACAAGAAACACCAACTAGAACTACGGAAAATCAGACGATGATTTTTTATTAAAACAATATTTCTTCCTTAGTTAATACAGAATCCGGCTGTGGTATAAGCTCATTTTACGATATTTATCTGCTCACCAGAATGTAATTCATATACGTTAATATAGATTCAAGTGTTCTACAACCCCATCTGTACTTTATTTCTTTATGTTCAAACCCCTTACTTTCTTTTCTCAATAACATTGCTTTCTACACTGCAGTGATATACTCGAATTTGTTGACTATGTGATCATAATGAAACCGGTCTGCTACAAAAATGTTGACTTATTAAGCTCTGACTACCACGTTACGGGCAGACCTAAGTATTTCAATAACAAACGATTGTACAGCTGATTCAGAAAATATTGGCCCTGTCAAACCCAGAAGACGCTTCACAAAGTACATGTAAACCATATGAATAGGTGTAAATATCAAGCACATAGCTGGCAAATAAACTTACAAATTAATGACTACAGGATAGAAAAACTAAACAATACAAACAAAGTGTAACACTCGGCAAATTGTATGCGAAAATTACTGATCCATATCAAACAAATTAGTTTCATCTGCACGATCCACACCGATGGAAATAATTAATTTCGCTAAATAATCACAGACAGTGGCGGCGCCTCTTTGCCCCTGTTTTGTAAACACAGTGTAAACACATTGTAGTGATTTTTGCTAACAATTATTTACTCTTATTTACTTAATTCTTATATTTTCATTTTACGAATCACTCGATTTTGGATAAAACTGAGATTTGGTAACTGAGAAAAATCGATTTGGCAGTAAATGACAAGTACCAACTGGAAAGTCGGAAGGAGTAGGGTCATCCGTTTTCAATATTGCACCTAGATTTTAAACTAAAAACCAGAAGCAAAAGGAAATATATTCTACGGTTGCTACGACCTTTCACTATGTAAAACTGGAGACGTATCACTTTGTTGCCAATGCCAAGCACAATATTTTCTAGGATTGTATTAAACAGAATTAAATATGTAACACACCAAAATCAGGAAAAGGCTGGATTCAGTAAGGACCATTCATGCGTGGAATCTAATTAACACACTGAGAATTGTCCTTGAATATATGACACGCAAACTGAAGGAAGAGTATGAAAAATGGGGATTACTGATGAACATACAAAACACGCAGTATTTGTGTGTCGCAGAAGAAACAACAGATTTAATCTTAGAAAATAACGAAACGGCTACAAGTAGGCCTACTTAGGAATAAACTTTAATGAAGAAGGAACAGATGATGTTGAAATAAAATCAAGAATAAACAAAGCAAAACAAATAATTAGATCATAGAATGGGATTCTATGGAGCACAGAAATCGGAAAAGAAAGGAAGAAAAGAATAGGCCTATACGATAGTATGATTAAAAGCACGTTGATGTATGGGTCCGAAACATGGAAAATAAAAAGCAGGTAAAAAGAAAGTTAGAAGCTATAGAAGAAATGGATGCTTTGAGACGAGCTACTAGAACTTGAAAGCTAGAGCGAATACGAAATGAAATGATCAAAGAAGAAATGGGCGTACAAAAGACAATCACCGACTGCATTGAAGAAAATCAACTCACCTGGTACGGATACGAAAGAAAGCCCGACTCGAGAAAGGTTATACTTTGAAGAATTTACAAGATGCAAACGATAAAAACAATTTGCGACTGCGACAATAACTATTACTCACTGTCAGGTGTCAAAGGAAACATGTCGCGTACTTCAGGATTTCATTACGGGCAAACTGCACAATCTTCTCATTCCCATTCTGATTTTATCAACTGAAGACCGACTACCAAAGAAAACAATGAGACGGATACCTAGAAAACACAGAAAGAAAGGAAGACCCAAGATAACATGGATAGAGGACATAAGAAGATCAATGAGCGAAGAGGACTAAACGACGAAAACTGCAACGACAGACAGCAATGGAAATTACGCATCGGAGTACGTCGTAGGACGTTTTGACCACGAATTAATAATAAGAATTGTCCTTGAATAAAGCACAGAGTATCTTTTGTCGATTTTTGGAAAGCGTTATCCTCAATGAGTAGCCAGTCTATATGGAAAGCGCTATGTAATATTAGCTAAAACAATTAACTCATTGCCTCATTAAAACAATTTGTCCATAGTATAACAGTCACATAGCGCACGAAGGAACCTACAAAACTCTCACAGTCAGAGAAAGGAATAACCCACGTTATTTCTAACTACTAAACGGCGTGACACAAAAAGTTACAAGGAAACGTAGAAAGACTGAACGGTACTGAGTCTGCAGACAACCTGTGACTTATGTTCTACACAATTTACAGGCATGAAGGAAAATATGGAAAAATATACCACCGAAGGTGTGTTTGACGTTGAATGTACGTACACAAAACAAGGAGATTAAGACTATACTACAAGAATCGGCATAATCTCACTATTAATGGTAGAGTTATAGAACGGGTGGAACAGTTCCAATAAGTTGGAAGTCTGGTTTCCATAAAAGACGAACAGATGAGGATGAGCAACATAGGACAAGGAAAGCAAAGAGAATTTTTCAGAACTTAGTCCTATCTGGAAACCTAACATCTTAAAAGATGAACAAAGTTGAAAACTTTTTAAGCAATATAAAAATGAATGCAACTCTCCAGCTGCTAAACATGGAAAATTACAAGAACACTTAAAGTAAATTGCAAGTATTTATGAACAATCGCTTAAGAAAAATGTTGAACAAACATTAGCCACAGAAGGAATTCCCAACAAACAACTAAGGAGAAGGAGTGGACAAACTACTAAACAACTATCAAGATGAGAAAGTATAGCTGGCTAGAACATATCCTTAGATGATCAGTGTCAGTCGACAGGCCTTGGAACTGGATTCCATTACCACAGGGAGCAGAGCTTTTAAAGACGGAAATTAAGAAAGAAGACAAAGACTTGGTGACAACTAAAGAGAACACTGTTCTAGAGTGTATGAGATGGAGATCTTTTGTTTCACGCTTTTAAGCTTCAAAGGGATTAAAGTAATAAATGACGTAAGAAACAATATTCTGCGATGTCTTCCGATACCAAAGCCAATCCTTACTTTAATACCAAACTGAATTTGATTGCACTTCCCTCTCCCATTTCCATTTCCCATTGCAATACTAATTTAAAATACGCTCTCTGCTTATTTTTTTCAACATGACCATACCACTGTACCATCAGGAGAGACTTAATGTAGACGAGGTCCCAGATGACGGATGGCTGTCTTGCCACTACCAGCTTTTCCAGCCTGTACGTGGGTAACACAGTACCACTATCAGACTTAAGTGACAGAGCAGACGGAGCTTCTATGGCGAAAGGCTCATCTTCACCCTTCCAGAAAACAAACTCCCGTCATCTGTGATTGAGGATATGACAAGTCCTCAAAACTCAGAAAAAGTACATAACTAAAAATATTTACTTCATGAGAAGACAAATTTCCATCCATTCTACGCATCGATTACTCCACTACTGTTTTTGCTGTACTCTGTCATTCACAGAAAACATACTCAACTTTTCCGTATTTCTTCTGGTGCAAACTTATATAATTCTTCCTAAAAATTATATTTTTTCTGTTTCTATTCTTGATATTTCTTTCTCTGTTCAAACGTATATTCCAAATGTTTCAAATGATTACAAGTGCAGTCTTATTTTAAAGAAATGTTATAGCTGTATTCATTTAACTTTTATTTCTTAGCGATTCATTTACCGTTCAAAAGCACTGGAATTTATGAAGCTTGTTTGTGATATCATACAAACCTTGAATACTTTGTGAATCCTTCAACTTTACTTTATCACACGTATCATGTGATTAGCTGCTTATTTATCTCCTATTTCCTATTTCGAACCTTTGTAAATACTGAAACTTCTGCTTCAATTCTTGACATCCGGCTATCACAAACAGATACTAAGAACGCTACTTTGATTGTACTACGGAATTACAAAATTTGAAATTCAACCGCCTAATGCGGTTGCTCTTCGAGTTCATAGTTATTCGTAAACAATCATATTTGGCATTCGATTCAGATATTTAATCACTCCCTTTTTATTCTTTTGTAGCTAAGCACTGTCTGTGTTGTTCAATCCTTTCAAAAAATCCGTTATGTATCTCATTTTCACTACATTCCTTGTTTTCCCCTATTCAGTTATCGTTCTTTTTACAATTTTCCACTTAATTATTCCGCCCCCGCGTGTACGTGTCTCATTCACGTACAGTTTTCTTATGCGTAACTGTTAACTTATCCAGGCGAAACTGTTT
Organism: Magicicada septendecula; assembly: GCA_034769895.1. Lineage (NCBI taxonomy): Eukaryota > Metazoa > Arthropoda > Insecta > Hemiptera > Cicadidae > Magicicada > Magicicada septendecula. The sequence continues at coordinate 409,986,836 of CM068368.1, read as the reverse complement.
AGCGTCAAGATGTGAACAGTACATCAAAATATTTAATGCGTTATGTCAAACACTTAAAATAATTACAGAACGGCTCAGGAGAAAACAGCTGGGCGCAATCAATAAATATTTTCCTCTCCTTGCTGGAGGGAGAATCAAGTTATCAAACATTCAGCCCCCTCCCACTATCACCCCCTATCATGTAATTATCTGCCTATTTATTACCCACAGACCATCAGCTGTTAGTTCGTTTTCACCTTTCCTCTTTAACTCTTCGCCACAAAAAAATGTAGACAGAACTTAAAAGATGGAGGAATTAGTAAACTACACCCACAACGTATTAGCTGAATATGATTATAATGAAGCAAATTAATGGGTTTCTGTTCGTTATACGCCTGATAAACCTCCGAGAGATGAGCTACGGGAGAATTTTACTGACACATTAGGAAATAAAACATGGACGATCAAGTTTGCCTGTTTTCAAAATCAGAAGCGCATAAGCAAACCTAATTTCCTGAAAAAAAAAAAGTCATTTGAATCACAACAAACAGTGTTCAAGAAGCTCTCATAGAATCTGGGAGTTTAGAATTTTAATGCTGAGTATCAGTTTTAGAATAACTGTCACTCGAAGAGTTGAAGAATTGACGTTGTTTAGGATAACACCCACTCCATTCAGGTTAAGTTACGCACAACAAATGTAAATGGAACAACAACAAAAACGCGGAGAAGAAGGAGGGTTTGATGGCAACGTTGTAGATAACAGAACACGAAACTTGCATGCTGCAAAATAGTTTTTGATAAATATTGTAACGAGAAAATGTGGTCGTACCTGTTAAAATGTATCACACTTATTTGTATTGTGTATTCGTGTGAATGTAGTGTGTCTGCCTCACACTGGTCGTTACATAAATCGACGTCACTACTGGAGTCCGTAGCGTTGTCAATGTTACCAGTACAACCTACCTGTTAATTCATAGGGATTGCTATTCCCGGGTGGCGCCAAATTGTTTTTGTTAAAACAATTAAAATATTTAATTTCTAAGATAATACGTGATATTAGCATGGACAGCTGTGTCGTTCGAATTGTTCCCGCTGCTAAACAGGTTGTCGACTCGGCCACTCGTGATGAGCGCTAGTTGGCTGTTGCTTAAAACTTCGCTAACACACATATATTCTACAAAATCCTATGAAATAACAAGATAATAATGATCTGTACTGTATTTTTTAATACAAATTGTGTCATCAATAAATATGACAAATGAATTACAAACAAATTTATAACATTGGCTCCGGCGTAGAGCTTGAAACACAAAATATCTCAGAGTTGGCAAAATTGATTTCAAAAAACATTAGCGTTGCCTAGACGGCATCCGTCACTTTTAATAAATTACAATGTTTAAAATCTGGAGTTCTTTTGATCATGAAAATAGACATAAACGTTGGTTACATTAAAAAAGTACACTACCATACCTTATACGTACTTAGAAGTTATAATGTGTTTATACAATTTGTTCGGTAGTGTCGTATTTCTGTTACAAAAATTGTGTTCTCAAATAAGGTTATATTGAATTTAGTAAAAAGGTTTTTTATGTAAGTAAATTATGCCTTTACCTTTGAAAGAAAATATTACTTTTTAAATAGTGAGAAATTTTATCATTTGAAAATAATTTAAGTAATTTAGGGTTTTGGGAATAAGGAATTTATTCGGTACTTATCAGTTCATCTCACGTTGAAACGTCGTCATCAGGATAGTCGTACATTCTTCGAATTTGGGCTGGTTTTAAACTTCTAACATCTTCTTCAATCTGGTCTTGGGTTTTTCTTTAATTATTTTAGTTAATTTAGTTCCTGGACCTCATGAATTCTTCGTAGATTGACATCTGTTCGTCTTTGGGTCATCTTGGTTCACTGATTCGACTTTTTATAACTGTTTAAATCAAAATTTTAATCGTTCCAATTTTGCGCGTCGCTTACCCACGCTTCGTTTTTCAGAGTCTATATAATTTAACGGAAAATAAGCCCTCAAACGTCTCGTTGTCATAGTAACCATAATTCGATGATTGGTTAATTGCTCCTTTAGGACATTGTTAAAATATTTGAATTTTTATTCAAATTTATTAAGTATTTTCCTAATGATTTTATTCCTTTATAATTCCTTTGGGATAATAAATGACATCACTATTATCTTTCTTTCCTTTCAAAGTTTACAATGATACCTCATAAGGTCATATTCTGTTATACATTAACTATAGTCTAATTAATTGACATTTAATAAATAACATATCTTTCTTATATTAAATTATTACAATAATATTTCTGTGTTAAAATAATTGATATATAATTACTGTCCATTCACTGGTCTTAGATTAGTAAGATTTCTTGTGAATTTGATACAATTTACATTTGAATGTCTTTGGCAGTTAAATGTCTTCATAGTCAAAATCAGCCATGATTGTTTTTTAGTGTATTTACTTTTTAAATTACATTCTGAATTCAGCCTGATGGGCTTCACTTATTTGTTTGTGTTTTAACTACTATTCAACATATATTTTCATTACTCTTCCTTTAAAATATCATAATTAGGTTTATGGACTGTAGGTTCCTTTCAGCCATATTCCTCCTTTAACATTGAACCAACTATTCTTTACAAGTCATTAGTTATTACTAGTACTAACATTGATTTCTTTCTTGAGTTACAAACTAAAGTGATAAACCTTGTCAACATGGGGTGTTGTATTCTTTGCAATCTTAATTTTAATAACAAACTTTAATTCTATTCTATCATGCCATGTTAACACAAGTTATTTGTCTGGGCTTTCTCCCTGAATAATATCACAAGCTTCCTTAATATTAATTTGGAATACTATTTCTAGTTACACCTAGATATATTACTATTTATAATATCACTCCAATCATTGGTTGTTTATCAATGTTTCACAGAGTGTCTGCTTACTTATCATTCTATTTTGAATGTTTCACCTACACTTTCACTATTTTTTAGGGTATTTACACTTCACTAAAGCACTTCACTTTGGTTCACTGTTTTGTATTTAGTGTTATTTAATGGGTAATCCCTATACTTTCTCCTACCATTTCTCACGATTTTGTTTGAGTATGATATTTACTATTAACCATATTAGGTTAGTTGTGTTTTGTTAAATCTAACCTTTCTGACTGGGTTAGTGTACTTTTCCTATATTACATTGCTTTACAATTGTATTGTCTTTGAAATGCGTACATAGGTTAAATTAATGATAATAATAATATTGGTTTCATTAATACATAATTATTCGAGGTTTATTGACCGTATTCTATCTTTAAGTATACTATCTTTCCCCTTTATATGTGTGTTAGTTTCCCCTTGGGTTCAACCTGTCTCCTCTTCATTCTTCCTCTTCTTCATTTTCTTCATCTTCAATAGTCTTCATCTTGGTTCGGTTCTCCTCTTCTTCTCTCCTGGTTTAAATTTCGTTTAATTGTAGGGATCTGTCCTCTTCTTCTGGTTCTTCTTTAGTTCTGTGTTCATCATTGTTTAGTCTATCATATTTTTCTTAAGTATGTTACGTGGTTCCCTTCTTTATGTTTGTGTTGTTGGCTCAATCACTTGGGTTGGGTAATATTGTTGTACGTCTTGTCAAAGTATTTACATTTTAATCATTTTTTAAACATTTTATTTTATATGAAGTATTTTTATATCAAGAATTATCTTTTTTATCACTGGTACGGGATTTGGCTTAATTGTATCGTTACAATATCAACTCAGTTTAAAAACTGCAGAAGCAAAATCTTGACAAAAATTATGGATTACTACTTAAAATACTGCCTCCGTTATGCTATGGCTGAGATGGTTCCTCACATTACATCATTAGAAAAAATATTGTTACATTCAATCAGTTGTTATAATCTATTTTCTCTTTAGTTAAAAAGAATCTTATTGAGCTTTTTTAAATTGAATTATGTAGTTACCAGATTGCAATGTTGAAGCTTTCTTTGGTTTTTGATTTTCAGTTATCACATTTTATTCTTTAAATGTAGCTTAGAATTTAGCTTAGGATGTAGTTTAGTATTATAAATTAAGCACGTTATAGGAGGTGATGAAGTTTGGACTTTCATTTTAAAAATAACAAATATAATTTATTCATATGTTTTATTACAGTAAATAACATTTAATAAGCCAGTAGACCTATACAAGTCGACCGCAGGCTATACACACAAAACACCCTTTCCAAGACAGGGAATTATATTTGATAATCACGATCAAATAATAATAATCAATATTAACTTATAAGTCAGTATCACAAGGTGACAAATTAAGATTTTAGGAAACTTTTATATACCCATATATAAAATTTATAAAAACAGCAAATCAATTTCTGAACAAACACAATACTATATTCGACTTGATAAGAAATTAACAATTTAACACACGCGCGCGCGCGTACAGTAACAATAACATACTGGGAAAACCCAGAATGGAAAAAGTTAGAAGAGAAGTTCCGTTGATATTAAACGAAGTAAAATTCGGTCGCATGGAGGTACAGTAGAAGCCACGCCAAGTCCTTGAAAGCGCTATGTGTAAAACAAACAACGGTTCTTTTAATTTCTTGTAATTGGTGTAGTAATTTACACCAAGAATGCCGAAAAACTGAAGGGACAATATATGAAACGCGAAAAATAGGAGAGCGATGCACGTTACGAATTTGAAGAAACGTTGGACTGCTATTGGATTCCCTCCTAGAATATGGAAAAGGTGAACGTTACTCCTCTTCCACGTTTTCCGTTAGCTTTTGGACACAAGACTTCTTACTGATCTGGTATCTGCCCCTGGATTTAACGAGATTCTGTATCCGAAGCTAACTGTGAGAGTTACATGTACATATAGTAACCCAAATACGATACGAATTTCGCTAAATGGAAAGTACGGTACCATCACGTGAGGGGCAGAGAATCGATAACTGCTACATGACAGCGACGTCGCCGTCGCGTCGGTTTGAGAAAGTGGTATTGCTATTTACACGTAAGCCTACTTGTCGTGAGCCATATACTTATGTAAAGTACACATTCAATTAGCGACACATTAACTAGGCCACAAAATTAAACCATGTTCGCTGTTCTCGCAACGAATTCGCCAAACGTAACTAGTCTGAGCATCTGTTTTCAATTGTATGCTACAAATTTCTTTGTGTTCATAAAAAACAATCTCGTAATTCTTGCTTCCTTGTAAAACCATGTTTCGGATACAAAACATTGCAGACAGCATCAGCGAAATATTTACGCATACATTGTGAAGATAAAGAAAATAAGTACGAAGCAAGGAAAATTAAATAAAAAAAAGGTATTTTTACTTGCACTTATATAAATAAAATTTGCTTAACTTTTCTATTCAATTCTCTCCTACGTCTATGCACGTAGTCCACCTCTTAATGAGTTTTGAATTCCCTTCTAGAAGAAATTTTTTGATCTCGTGTGTAACCGCTTTCGGTTTCGTGTGCTTCTATGACATTTTCACCTGAACAAAAATAATTTCCTCCAGCTCTTCTTTAAGTAGACTGAAATGATGAAATTGCTTGGCACCAGGTCAGAACTGTATCGTATGTCAGAATCAAAAGCTTAAAGATAAAGGTTATTTTGTTAGCTGTACGAAGTCAAGCGTACAGCTAACCGTTTTCTGTGGATCATTTTTCCAACCGTTTCTATATTATTGTTCATTGACGTGGAAGGTCTACATGTACAGAGACAAATCATTTAAAGAGCGATCAAATTCATTCGTAGGTCTTGCTACAATCTCTACTTTGCTACTGCAATCTACAAACAATATTTGTAGAGAAACGTAAACGTATGGCTCCCTCTGTGGGTTTAGAAAACGAATGATTATACGCATTTATTCTTTGGCACAGTCGAACATTGGAGGACTCATTTTAAATTGACTTTTACACACAACAGCAAACTGGTAACAACAAAACAATACTTTCAACGAACAGGCATGTGAGGTTAAAATTTACAGCAAAGAAATCGCTGCTACCCTTTACCTGACCAGGAGAGAAAAAGAAAATTTCCCTTTACTTTTTGATTTTCCCTCGTATATGAAAACTTATTACTCTGCCTGACGACGGCTGCAGGTATCGTTTTTTAACAGTGATACAGTCTGTTTAAAACTTTTAAATACTTTAGTCCAAGTTCTGACACCCAAAAACCTATATATTACTGCATTATTTGCCATATAAAAATATAAACCAAATTTAAGGCATAGAATGCCGTTGCACAATGAGCTTATGTTCTTTCGGTAGTGTAACAAACAATGTTATTCCCATTTAACCATAAATTGTTCATTAACTGAAAATTAAATGGACAACTAACATTCCTCTGTTTTCAACCTTTATTAAAATTGTAGCCTGCCACTGGTACACGAGCGCGCGCGTGACATACTTTCTCTTTGACAAAAATTAAAGTTCATCCCGAAATCCTTCACAATTCATTCAGATATTTTTTTCTTTCCTACTCGCACAATCACGTTCCCTTATACACCCTGCCAACATTCACATATCCGCGTAACTCGATAGCTTTGCGAATGGCACAGTGATGTATAGTATGTCCCTCTGCGCGGTCCGGTATAACATTAATTTTTAATCAAGTACCTCGGGGTTCACCTCGACCGTCGTCTCACTCTGCACAAGTAGCCCGCAAGACCGCCAATCGTATATCAACTCCGTCCCGTGTTATGCAGCAACGCCATGACCCACCGCATAGGGAAGCTTATCGTCTCCACCTATGTGGTGCCGATGGTTACCTACGCGATACCGGTTTGGGGCTACTTGGCCAAGACCCATAAGGGAAAGCTTCAGTCTCTCCTTGACCGAGGATTGCGCTGGGCGTGTAAAGGCTGAATCTAACAAAACCATCCGTGACTCCCTGCGTGTCCGTTCCCTGGACCCCATTATACGGACACTGTCCCGCAAATTCTATCGCCGCTCCGCCCGATTCCAGGGCAACCACCTGATTAGCGCCCTCCGTCGCTACCAATCTGTGCCAGGAGAATCTTGGACCCGGCCTTGGCGTACTCTTACCCTCAATTAACTAACACTTAATTGACTCCCACGGCCGGTAGCAGGCCACACCCTTAATCCAGACCCCAACCATCGTCCCTGCGGCAGGAGCTCTATTTGAAGCTCGGGACGCAGCTTACGAGCGGGCGACGGGCATGCCCTTCGTCCCGCACAGCCATTGAATTTGTGTCTGTACATTGGCCGCCTTCTTCATCTACTTTCGTTGTAACATTTTACATAATTCCTACTAGGATTATTCACTTACGGAAAATCAATTCTTTTACGTACGCTGAGTTCATACAAGATAATATTGTTTTTTATATTTATCTTATGTTTCTATTTTGCTACGGAATCTTCATTCCTGCTTTAAATCACGAGGTTTAGTGAGGCCCTGTAAAATTTTAATTATTCGAATTTATTTTTCATCTGAACACTGTTAATATTTGTGTTAATGTTAAAATTTGTTGTCCTTATGATTACTAACGTTTTAACGAAACTTGATGCAAATGCCTTGAATGTGCACAGTAGTTCGAGTGAACATGACTAAAACGTTTTTACTAAGATCGTTTCTTCTAGTATTCTAACTTTAAAACATTACGATTTTAATTCTAAATACAGTAATTATAATTGCATTGTAGCCTATAACTGTACTATTTTTAACAGACTCCGAAAAGGGGAGGTTCTATATTCGTCCTGTTTTTTGTATTTTTTCAGATTATTCAAGAACGGATGGGCCAATTTTAATAATTTTTTTTATTTGAAAGGGCATGTTCCTGCGGTGGTCCCATAGAATTTGAAACTGGTACTGGACCAGTACTGAGCCAGTACCAGCAGAATACTGTTGTTCCATGTTCCGTAAGGAAATGGAAGTATGGTGATCGCGAAAAAATCGTGTTCGAGATAAGGGCTGATTCTGACTGTACTCAGAACATTAAGAAAGATCATTTTCCGAATTGTGTGTGTGTGTGTGTGTGTGTAATGTTTTCTATGGCGAACGATAACTGCCGCAAATTCAAACAGAATCATATAATTTTTTGCATATGTGCCCAAGTTGTAGAGGACCTATTGATTTTGGTGAAGATCGGTTAAGGGGGAGGGGTAGTTTACCTACAACGTTTTACGTTTTAACAAGAGTAAAGTACTTAATTTTGGTAAATAAAGTATCCTGAAAAGAAGGTCATAATAACCGTAGAAAGATAGATCTATAAATGAAAAGGGAATTTGAGGGGAGGGGGTAATTTGTTTACGTTTGGTATAGATTTAATGAGTTCGATGAAATGCATTTAATTTTTTTTAAACAATGACAATTGTTAAAAATAAAATAATTTTGTTGCCAGGCAATAAAATTATAAATTTTTCATTTTATTGTAATCATCTATGCTTAAGAAGATTTATCATATCTCTATGAAAAGATTTTAACATTTATTGCTTTTACAGCTTTTTTTATTACTTAATGCCCCACGTTGTTGTGGTGCCAATTTAACACTTAATTTATGCTGTGCCCCAAGTTCTGGAGCGCCAATTTAACATTATTACGAGTTATACCCGTTTACGCCCAGCGGTGGATGCCAATTTTATAACTTTAATTTTATTATCTCTTATCTCAGGGTTTATAAAATAAAATGTAGACTTATTCTTATAAATAGTTTTTCGATTTATTAACACTTACTTATGATTGATTATCATATTTATCATTGACACATGAATTATGCAATTTCTAATCAAAATATAAACATATTCATTTTCATAAATCTTGTTTCATTACTCATATTTATAGCTCTAATAATTTTAATATTGTAATTCTTATTCAAAGAATAAAAAAAACTTTTAATAATTATTCTCTTAAATTTTAAATACTATAACATAGTTAATTACTGATCTGGATTCATTTAAAATCGGTGCTCATAAATAAATTTAATTTCCATAGTTTCCTAATATTATTTAATTTTGTTTTTAAGTAAAATTTTTATCTTAATTCTTTAATTAATTCTTATGAGTTCTTTAAGTGAACAGACAGTGGACCTAAGGCTATTTATGGCATGATAAGTTTACTTGTGGTATGTATCCAAATCTGGTAGAGGTTCATATGGTGTGGTTCGCATGTTGATCGTCTGGCGTAACGGCGATAATTCCCTCCGGATTCGCAGATTGTATCGTGGTCTCCCGTGGAGTCTCACAAGACACAGCACAGCACCAAACTTCACTCACTCGGAATTAGTTCGCGTTAGTTGTTATTAGAGTTATTCGCTTCCACAGACATTATTGATTATTATTTATCAACTGCGTTGTGGTTGAAACTAACGTTATTACGAGTTTAGTTCGTCTTGTAATGTTACTCGATAATAAAGTTATTGTTGCGTATTTGCAAAACTAAATTACAGCGTTATTTAATTATCATTCGTGTTGTACTAATTCACTTGTATGTCACTAATAAAATTACAGTTCTTTTACCGAAATTGTTTTTAGTACGAACTTACTTTTCTAACCATCGTACCGAATTTCTTTAAGTCCCATAATTATGAAATCTCTGTCGCGGACTTACACTCCCGTTTCCGTCAAAATTTTTAGTTAGACTCCTCGAGCGCGCCTTTCTCACGTCCCTATATTGAATTCCGTATTTCTCCCACTAAATTCTGATTTTCTTACGCTGTTTTCTAATTGGTTCTACTTTACCACTCTTCAGATCTAGAGACCACCTATTTTTTCGAAAGCACCTCTCTGATAGGCTTTTGGATTCCCACCAGATTTCCCTAGGTCACTATACTGAGGTCGTTGTCGCTGCTAGATATTGTAGCAATAAATTCTTGCCTGTCACTTTTTTGGAGTACACAAAGCAACCCTTAACTTTCTCGTCAAAGTATCGTTTTCTACACTTGGTCGTTCTAATAGCATCAACTATTGTTACTTAAAGGCCTCACCAAACTTCCTTTGTATGTCCGTTTCTTTGTCTATGTTTCCATCAACACATCTTCCTTGAGTTCAGACATTACCCCCGAGCTTTCTCTCTTCTCAGTAAGGTCGAAGTCCTGTCGCTGACCGTTTGAGTCTTTCAATAATATACTCTTTTTTGTTCCGCTATATGCAGCTGGCGTGTATACGTAGTTTGGTCTGTTGTTAATACATACATCTGCTCTTCAAATGAGTTCGTTTACGTTTGTACCTTTTTTTCTAAGGATTTGAGGTAGTTGTCAAAATTTAACGTTTCTTAGTATGGAGAGCGATGAACTCTGTCTGCTTGCCGTGAGCGCGTTGGGGCTGTTACATGATTTTATTGCCTGTCAATCACTTCTGCGTTTAACACAACAATTCCCTGTTACGGCGCTTAATGATACAGCTCTACTCAAAATAAGAAATTTTTAAAATTTCTGATTTTGGCGTTATATCGTCACCGAATTTTGTCGCTTTGGATGGATTTCATACATCTAAAAGAGATTCAAAATTCTGCGCCCTGTCATCGAGGTTTAACATGACGAAATACATACATTTTATATTCCTAGTATTGGCTCATCATCCGTTGGACGTATTGTAATGGATTTGTTTTGCCGCGGTGACCCACTTCGGGCGGTTCATTATGTAATGTAAACACTACCCCAGGACCATTTCCAGGACACTTTCGCTTTCCGTTTTTAAATGAATCCGTTACATGTACATATTTAGCTTTCTTTTCTTACAACCCTCATTTAACATAAAATTATACTTACAAACTAACCTTTAGACATTAAATTTAAATTCGTCATTCAGCATTAATTTAATACAATTCCTTACATATCCCTTACATGACCTATAATATTTACAAAATTAATTTAGCAAGTTTTATTCAATACTAGTATCATTTATCATATCAATAAATTTTATATTTCTGTAAAACAATTTTTAGAATTCTCTCTTTCCCTTGTAAAATTTTAATACATGTTAATCATTGTTAACCTTTAATTTAACTATTCGTTATCATATTCATATTAATTTACTCTATAGTACTTTGCAGTATTTATAAAATATTAGTTACTATTAAATTTTTTTTTCCACCAATTACATCTTGATATTCTAGTAATATTATAGATTTCAATGACATAAATTAATCAAGTTTTCTACATTAATTCGCTATTAATGTCCTTTGATAGTCCATCTTTTACTTATTGTCACTTCTCAATCACTTCACTATTTAATTGAATTTTATGAGTCCTTGTATCACATATATATTGTAATAAGACGTGTGGTTACAAATAATTAACTTTTGATCGTGTACAAAAAATTAAAAAAAATTTTAATTTATTTTAAAAATTTTCAAAAAAAATTTTGTTTGGTTTATTGTTTAAAATTTAATAAATAATTCTTGTAATGTAATCGTGTTGAAATTTTAAATTCCTTTAAGTTATCTTTGGTAATTATATCACTTGTGGTTTGCTGTAAGTAAATTCAGCGTTAATTGGATTGTCTCGTTCACTAATCGATTTGCGATTATTCTCCTTTCTCCAATATATTACTTTCACTGGAGTAATGGCTGCCTTTCTTACAGCTGATGTTGTTCACTAAACTCTATTTATAGTTTAGAAATAAACTATATACCAAAAATGTTGAATTACTATTTTTATTAACACTTATTTAAAAAAAGATCGATTGAAAATCGATTAGGTTATATTGTTCGACTCTTTCACAGGGCGAATCGAATGTTGATACATATGTCATTTGATATAAATATTTTCAAGGTTCTTTAAACGATTATGTTATATAGTCAGAGAAGGGGCAAGGGTCGAAAGTATAACATTACAATAAAAAATCTTAATAGTTAATAATTACAAATTTAGTTATGATATATAATGTTTATTAAGTAAAAAATCAGACCAATTGGCTGTGGCGACGAATCTTATTCCTTGTGGGCGCTTTGCATGCTGGGAACCATCATGGCCGCTCGCTCGTTGACGAAGTAAAACGAGAATGGTGTTGATGGATTTTCTTTAAATAAAGATGCCTTCACAGCTGCTTACTCGTCTCCGCAATATTGAATAATGTTTCTGGTGTTGTTGGATTATCACTCGTTCACTGTTCTGTTGTTCACTCGAGAAAATGTGCGTTTTATTTTTAAGATATGGTGTTGTAAAAGTTCGTTTCAGTTGTCTGGAAATTAGTAGTGTTAGTGGTTCAAATTGTCATTTCATTAGTTTATGTTGTGTATTCACTGGTTTCTATGTGTGTAGTTGTTATTTTTCACTGCATTTATCGTTTAAAAGTGTTCTGTCCAAAATCTCAAAATTTATAGTACGCTATGTTTCAACTGTTACCCGCCATTAATCGTTCCGGTATCCTGTTATTAGCACGAGCTTAATTCACCCGTACTCTTCGAATGTTAATTAACAACTGTTTTACTTCCTTCGTTTCCGAAATCTCTTAGCCGATTTAATATTAGAAAAGTATTGTTTAAGTTTTATTCACTTCCGATGCATTCAATTAAAGTACATTATATCATAGAATATATTTTGGTTATTAATTAATTTCATGTAATAACAAATACATAATCGGTTTCTTTAACTCCTTCTGCTTAATTTGATATACAATAATCCATCTTTATAAAGTTTGTTATCAAAATTGCTATATTTCTGTCATTTTGGAAAAGTAGGCTCAATATTCTGTTTCCTGTCCTTGTCCAAAATTTAGCCATTTTATGTGTTATAATTATGATTATAATAAATCTCAGATTGATATAAATGTTTATCGTTCATCAATTTCTTGTAAATTTATCAATTGATCATCCTTTTAAATATAATTAATGAATTTCTGATTCCCCCTCTGAAATTGTTAGGTATTACATTTGCAAATTTTCGAATAATTTTATACATCTTTTTATATTATTCCTTTAAAGTATAACTTTAGTTATAGCATTTGGTGATTGATTCACCTTATATAAATCTCATCAATTTACTTGGTTTATTTTAACTTAATTACTTCAATATAATGTTATTGAAATTTCCTATCTGGCCTAGATTTTATGGTTTTACATATACTGTTTTTTGAATAATACTATGTCTATACCCCTTCTGACTTTCTGAAGTTAATATAATATTAAATACAATCTCCTTAAATAACTATTGGAACATGTAGCATTGTATTCATGATCATAATACACAAACAATATTTAAAATTAATTATTGGTCTTTAAAGTCAGACATTTTAGTTTGAACTATTACTAATAACACATAACAAACATTTTATAAAATAGTATGGTATTCATACTGAGACTTTTTAGTCTGTACTAACACTGTAAGCCATAATAAACATAAATATAATAATAATGAATCTTATTCTATACACCACCTTGAAATATGGTTTTCATAGGCTTTAACACAAACATAATCAGCCATTTAATTTTATTTTCCTTAAATTTAATTTGGTTACAGTCCTTTCTGTTTACTTTTTATTATTACATTTTAATCCCCTTGTCACTGTATTTATTCCCCACCTGCTCTCTTTATCATTCACATTTTAAAGAATGTTTTTTGATAAAAAGTGGCATCTTCTTTGAAACATTAGTAATGTTTTCATAAGAATACTTCCTAACATTTTATATTTGTATTTATAGCAAACATTAAAGTTGTTTAATTGTACATAGTTGAAATATCAGTTACACTTATACTTGAAGTTTATTTAGTATATGGAAATAACTTGCACTGGTTCACTTATATTTTTGGTTCTTATTTACACTTGAGTTTTACAATACTCCAAGACCAAAATCTTAAAGATAAGGGACAATGAAGATTTGTTTATTTCATTACATATAACTTTAGTGGGCGCACTTCCTAAATACTTTTGTTTATAACTATTTTACATTTTTATTCATGGGTGACATTTACTCTTTTTTGGGGTTTGTTATTCTTTGTAATAGGTTTTCTTGGGTATATCTTGTAGTTCTTCCCATTCTACATTTTCTTCTCTTCACAATTCTTCCATCTTGGGTTCTCCAAGGTAATCTGATTTTATGGTTCGTTGGTTTGTTCGGGGTATCTTTTTTACCTGCTCCTATCCTACCTGGGTATTATCCTGATTTTATTTTAGTTTTGTAGGATTTATTTTTCTTGATACATTTTTGTTGCATTATGATGATTAAATTTTATTTTTTCCTTTTATGGTGGTATTTTACTTCGACATTTAATTATTTTCATTTGAATTTTCTTTTTATTTAATGTAATTTATATTGAATTATGATCAGATTGGAATTATGATTTAGTGGATTATCTGTCATGCTACAATATATATATGTACATATCACTATTGGACAGTAATGTGGGAATTTCATATACAAAGGTTGGCTAATCTGTACGTTCTGGCCTCACGCTTGATGCGAACAGGCTAAGACACAGTGCAACGTACGTCGACGGGCAGCGGACGTAATCGCGTTTGCTGCTTCGACCTGTCATTTTCATTCTTATTTGTCGTCGAGACAATTTATGTAGGCCTTAGGCCCTAAAACATTTTCATGTAGTTTTGAGTGTTGCGTACTTGCGCCTCAATTTACCATGTAACATTTTTTACCCGACGTGGTTTTTCAAAATTCAAAATGCGTATCAGACTTAGCCAATCTTACAATTCAACGTAAAATTGCACAACTAAACATCAATAAATGTATTAAATTACAGTCCACGCTCATCATTATTTTCTGCATCCTGGCAAATACATTTACAACATTAACTTCCCAACATTTTTTTGGTCGCTCCGTGCCTGGATTCATCATTTTACCTTCTTTCAACTTATACCAGAGCGGCTTTCATCATTTTTTCCACCTCAATTTCTGGCCATCACGGGCGATTCAGCATGTTCGCTGATCCGACCGTGTCGGGAGTTATTCAGCATTTCTTTCGTCGCCATTGATCCTTGTGACAACACCACTACAAGACCATCCATGTGTTAACGCCTACACACCAGATTGAGCAGTCATCTATCCAGTCCGTGCGTGTCTGCCATCTATTCCACGGCCTCGACGCTCCAGGACATCTTACAGAAGGTACGACATCAACGACATCACTAACAGGTGCGTAGAATGGCGGAAGAAGGCCTCAAAGTGTTGGTTAGAAAGAGAGGCGGTTTAAAGTCTGCCATAGTGCGAATCAATTCTGCTATAATTAATTTTGATAAAAACAGTAACACTAAACACTTTTTAACTGTTAGATTGGAAAGTCTAAAGAGTTTAGCAACAAAATATGATGAGGTACAGTCTGAAATTGAATTAATTTCTAAGGACATAAACGCTGCTCAAGAAGACAGAATTGAGGTTGAAGAACTTTTATATTCAACCGAAGCTAACATCTTGCAATTAATAGAAACTTTCAACGTTCAGACTGAATCTCGAGTATTAACAAGTAATATACAATTAAAACCTATAAGTTTGCCCTGCTTCACAGGCAACATTTTAGAATGGCAGCACTTTTATTCAATATTTCTGGACTTGGTACATGCCAGATCTGATCTAACTTCAGTGCAAAAACTACATTATTTGTATTCATCTCTCAAAAATGAGCTATTACATCCAATTAAGGCCTTACCTATTTGTAATGAGAACTATTCAATAGCGTTAAGTATGCTGTCCGCTAGATATGATAACAAATTCATATTAGCGAAATATTATATTCAAAATTTACTAGAAGTGAAGTCTACAATCAAAGACTCTGTACAGAGCTTAGCAGAATTTATAAATACAATAACGTCTTCTGTCAATTCGCTGGCAGCTATGCAATTGTCAGTGGATTCATTTGAACTCATTACTGTACAACTATTGTCAGCAAAACTTGACCATTCCACGTTTAAATTATGGAAGGAGTCTATAGATCCCGATAATCTTCATAACTTTCAGAGCTTTACACAGTTTTTAAACGCACGTAGACAATTATTAGAAAATACATTACCGATAGACGCTGGACAGCAGCTTAACAAGCCGACTTTAAAATTTAATAATAAGTCTGAAAAACATAAATTACGAAACTCTGCTGGCAGCACTGCATTCAAAGGTTATCATTCAACTTCAAATAATTATTTATGCCCATGCTGCAAGGCCAGTCACCCAATTTATATGTGTGACAAATTTCGTGAATTAAGCATATCGGAACGAGGGTAATTTATATTAAAGCATAAATGCTGCACTAATTGTTTAAGACCAGATCATTTTTCACTAATTGTAAGGTCAATCATGTAAGATCTGTTCAAAACGACACCATACATTGCTGCACATAAATAATGTGTTAAAACAAGGTTCTGCCAGCAGCAGTAATTATTGTTCATTTAAGCTTCAATCAGCAAACAATGTTCTCTTGTCGACAGCAGTCGTGTTCGTCATCGACCGTGCTGGTAACAGACAGCTTGCAAGAATTTTGTTAGATGCCGGGTCACAAGTGAACTTTTGTACTGAATCATTTGCTAAAAAATTGCAACTTAACTTGACTGAATCTAATATACCAATTACAGGTATTAATAATGCGACATGTTGTGCCACTAATTTGGCATCTATTCGTATTGTTTCTCGTTATCAAAGGTTCAGCTTTGACGCTACGTGTGCAGTCTTATCTGCATTGACTCATAAACTTCCAGCACAATCTTTCGACATAAATCATTTTAATGTCCCAGATAACGTTTTCCTTGCTGACCCACATTCCAACGTATCAGCTGACATAGACATACTTTTAGGAGCGCAGTTTTATTTAGATTTGATTTTAGCTAACAAATATGTACGTGGTCCTAACTTTCCTATTATACAAGAAACAAAGTTAGGCTACATTCTAGCAGGCAATCTGCTCAAACATTGTCATTCTAAGGGTCCTGCTGTTTCGTTCTTGGCAAGAAACAACGACAGTCAAATTTTAGCGTCTCTTGAGAAATTTTGGGAGACTGAAACCATCCTTGATAATGCACCCCTTAGTAACGATTCAGTTTGTGAGGAACATTTTGTTAAGTCCACTCATCGCAATGATGAGGGTAGGTTCGTTGTCTCATTACCATTCGGGTCTGATAGTCCCCGGTTGGGTGAGTCCTATGCTACCGCTTGTCTGTCTCAATCTTCTGAGCCCAATCCTTTTTCACCTTTCTCACCTTTTAATCTGTCGTTTCCTGAATGCTCTGCGGAGGAGAAACAAACCCCCAAACACTCTCTAATTTCTACCCTACCTATTCAAAGGACTTTTCTTCATTGCACCGTCTGACTCGCGTGTACGCTTATTGCTTTCGATTCATCAAAAATACTAGACCCTCTAGGGCTGAGAAAATCTCGGGTGTTCTTACCCCCACCGAAATTCATTCTACTCTTAATTTCTTCATAAAGCAATCCCAGTCTATCCACTTCGCTGCTGAGCTTAATTGCCTTCGTAATGGGGCTTCTGTCTCTATTAGGAGTAAGTTGTCTTCTCTGGACCCGTTTCTTGATGAGTTTGGCGTCATACGTGTCGGCGGACGCTTACAGCAGTCGCAACTACCCTATGACAATAAGCATCCTATTGTCTTGCATCCATCGGCTCACATCACTCGCCTTATAATCGAGTGCGAGCATATTCGTCTACTCCACGCTGGTGCTCAACTTGTCCATCATTCACTTCGTCAACGTTGGTGGATCATTAACGCCAAGATAGTCATTCGTTCCATCATTCGTAGATGCGTCAAGTGTCTCAGATTTAACACCAAACATCAGGTTCAAAGGCTTGGTATTTTGCCATCTCCTAGGGTTAATCCCTCGCGGCCGTTTCTATTCTGCGCAGTTGATTATGGTGGTCCCTTCATGATTCGTCATGGCGGGCAGAGATCTAGGACTCTGTCAAAATCCTACGGGTCTTTGTTCATTTGCTTAGCCACCAGGGCCATTCATTTGGAATTGGTTTCCGACCTTACGGCCAATGCGTTTATAGCTGCCTTACGTCGCTTCATGGCTCGTAGGGGCATACCCAGCCAGTTATATTCTGATAATGGCACGAATTTTAGGAAGGCCCGCAACGTTTTGCATGACCTTTACAATCTTTGGCATAATAAGGATGCCACCTCATCAATCCAATCCTTTACGACTTCTCATGGTATTAAGTGGTCATTTATTCCGCCCTCGTCACCTCATTTTGGTGGTCTTTGGGAGAGCGGTATAAAGAGTTTAAAGTATCATTTGCGCCGCGTGGTCGGCAAGTCCATACTCACTTTCGAGGAGTTTACTATGGTTTTGTCACAGGTAGAGCCCTGTCTAAACTCACGTCCATTATTTGCCGTTTCATCGGATGTAAACGATCCAGTGCCACTTACCCCTGGCCATTTTTTAATTTGCGCACCATTAACGGCAATACCCGATCCTGACTTATCTCACGTTCCCATCTCTCGTCTTGGACGTTGGCAACTTCTCCAGAAGTTTGTCCAAGTCATTTGGAAATCATGGTCTCGCGACTACTTACAGCAACTGCAACAACGTCACAAATGGAAATTCGCAAAGGAAAACGTTTCCATTGGTGACCTGGCTTTGCTGATCGAGGATAACTTGCCTCCATTAGCATGGAAATTTGGTGTAATTACAGCCACATTTCCCGGACCAGACAATTTAATTAGAATAGTTGACGTTCGCACGCCTACTGGCACCTATCGCAGACCAATTCATAAGTTATGTTTGGTGCCAGCGAGGGACGAACAGTAAAAGAGTTTTATTCTTCGTATTGTTTAAATTAGCAGCCATCCTTACTATTTCTTTTATGAATTTGTTAACTGCTATAATTTTTATTGTTCGACTAAGCTTTTCGTCATCACTGACATCTTCAGGTCTTAAACAACCTTTATTCTTCGTATTGTTTAAATTAGCAGCCATCCTTACTACCTCGTTGTTTAAGACCTGAAGATGTCAGTGATGACGAAAAGCTTAGTCGAACAATAAAAATTATAGCAGTTAGCAAATTCATAAAAGAAATAAAAAAGAGTTTATTTTCCTTTTAAAATTAAATGTATGTATTTGTCAAACATGTGTTAAATCAAATGTTCTAAGAAGATTGTGTTAGTTATAAGCACTTTTATTTTTAGCATAAGCTTTAATTTGTATATTTTCAAGTCAGAAACTGTTTGTTCTACTTAAGCAAGTGTCAGTTTATTTAATATGCAAAGCTTCAATTATCTTTTGTATTTTCGTGTATACAACATTTGATTTATGCGTCATGTCTTTGCTTAGTATTTGTTCTTGTCATAAATTTTGTTATATAATATTCACATGGTTTTGCAGCTATACAAACCATGTATGCATCTTTCTTGCACATTTTTGTTAATATGTGTGCCATTTTATTACTCTTTGAATTTATGTGTTACTTGCAATTGTTCAACACATGCATTACATTTTGTATAAACACATTTGCTGTACTTGTCACTTATGCTATTGTGCCTTGTACTCATGTATTTGTAATTATCCAAACCTATTTCTATTGTATTTTATTATGTATAACTTTGTATCTATGTAAAACACATTATTCTACCCGCATTTACTGTCTATAATCATGCGCCACGCACATATTTTTATATTTTGTATTTGTATTTTGCGATCACGTATTGCACAATTATTATTCATGCTTTCAATTATGACATACATGTCATTACACTTATGTACTTGCAACTATTCAACAATGTATAATCTGTTTTCACATGTCAATTTATTGTGCATTCCTGCAACTGTCAGGTATAGCATGCACCATTTAATTATTATATTACAGCGTTATGCTAAATCTATGTTTTTACATGTATAATTTTGTAATAATTTTTGTCTATTCATTTTACACTCAATACTATTATGTATAAGTCAACTGGCCTTGACTGGTTTAGGCTGTCAATCATGACTTGCATAAAATATTTGCAATTTGTATCGGACCCATCATGTGATGAGTCACCGATTATTCATCATCAAACATTGTCACACTATTCATTATTCATGTTTTATATTGTCTTATATTGTATACATACAATATATATTAGCAATACATTGCTAATTCTTGCATTTATACTCGTGTATAAATCAGTTTGTAAGCCAACTGTGGCCTGTTCAACTGTTATCATTATTCAGGTTTTATCTCTGAACAGTTTAATGTTATAACTGTTATCTAACATTTCAATCTCAATGTTCAATACAATTTACTGAGGTTGATATCTATTATTAAGAACGTACATTGTGTTTTCTTATAATAAATTATTAAAATGTATTAAAAAATCTTTTGATTTTTTGCGGGCAGCTATGGACAGTAATGTGGGAATTTCATATTCAAAGGTTGGCTAATCTGTACGTTCTGGCCTCACGCTTGATGCGAACAGGCTAAGACACAGTGCAACGTACGTCGGCGGGCAGCGGACGTAATCGCGTTTGCTGCTTCGACCTGTCATTTTCATTCTTATTTGTCGTCGAGACAATTTATGTAGGCCTTAGGCCCTAAAACATTTTCATGTAGTTTTGAGCGTTGCGTACTTGCGCCTCAATTTACCATGTAACATTTTTTACCCGACGTGGTTTTTCAAAATTCAAAATGCGTATCAGACTTAGCCAATCTTACAATTCAACGGAAAATTGTACAACTAAACATCAATAAATGTATTAAATTACAGTCCACGCTCATCATTATTTTCTGCATCCTGGCAAATACATTTACAACATTAACTTCCTAACAACTATTCTAATTTTATTGATTGTTTGCATTCAATTGTCATATTAAACATATATGTTAAACAATTTTATTCTAACCATATTAATTGTTCTTACATTTGCATTCATTTCATATATATATATATACATATATATAGTCTATGCACTCATGTCAATACGATTATCGCTAAATTTTAGTTCACATTTTGTTATCATGAAGATTATAATTACTACTTCACTTGTTAGTATTTTACTTCATCGTTTATACAATTATCATTTTAGTTTAATTAATATTACAATTACTACATTTCATTTAGCATTCTATTGCATCTTACAATTGCTTTATAATTTATAACTTTTCACTGGCGTCAACTAAGAATCTGAATGATACCTCTTTAGTTACCATACCAGGATAGTAAACGTCAGGACTCTGTTTTCTTTTCCTTTCTTTACATTCTTCTCTATGCCGTTTCATTTTACTGGCACTGGTTTTCATTTTAGGTCTCTGTTTAAAACCATGAGTAGGATTTAGCTGTTGCATTATCACCTTATTCTTACCAACATACTTGCAGACTTTCTTCCTTTTTTTCTTACGTGCTAACGCAGTTCGCCCTTGATAATCATCAGAACTGTTTTTCATCTTCTAATCTCAGGTTTGGTTCCAAAAATTGTACGCACTTCCCCAGTCCTACTTCTTATTTTTCTATCAGTACTGGTAATATTAACTGTAGTACTCAATTTTTTCTTTTTAGTTCTCTGCTTTTCTTCAGCCTCTGTGTTACCTAAATCAATTCTCAGGTGGTAACCCTCATACACATTACCATTTGCTTCCAAAGCACGATATGCACTATTTTCATCAGTAAAACGTACATATGTACGGATATTTGTTCTGTCTTTACGAAACTCTTTCTTAATGACAGTACGTCTTTTGGGAAATCTTGGATCAGATACTGCAATCTCGTATTTACAACTGTACCAAACTTTCTGAAATATTTGATATTCTTTTTTTGTAATTGTGTTTCGTAAGTTGCCAACAAACACAGTACAAGTGTCTTTATCACCTTCATATCTACCATTAATAATTGTAGATCTTTCTTTTGATCTTGAGACATGATGTGTAGACATTGCTTTAGTTGCTGAAGATGGATACTCAGTGTCAATTTGATCCATAGTATTTCCACCTAATTTGTTTTCTTCCATTTTTTCTGATTGTTTTTGTAAATCAGTACCCACCTGGTGGATTTGTGCTTATACATTTCTTCTCATTAACTCTATTTCTTTGTCTAATTTCTCAGCGAGTTGTTTACCTATTTCTTCCTTCTGTTTTTTCGTTTCTTCAATCTTTTCGTCTATGTGTTTTCTGGTTTCTTCATGTAGCTTTTTCATTTCTTCATTCTGTTTTTTCGATTCTTCAAACTTTTGTTTCATGAATGACATTAAAATTTGGAAATTTACTTCAGATGACTGTGGTCCCGGGCGCCATTCTCTTCACTCGTTGTTGAGCTCTCTTCATTCACCACATTTCTATCCTCAGACTGCTCCATGCCCATCTGATTGTTAATTTCGAATTCCTCGGAATTTTCTTCCCTTGCCGCCATTTTTGCCTTATAATGTTCTTATTCTACTAACATTTACTTATTTAACTTATCTCTAACCACTGTCTGTCACTGCCCTAGCCTAATTTCTTTAATTAAGCCCCACGTTGGGCGCCAATTTAACATTTATTGCTTTTACAGCTTTTTTTATTACTTAATGCCCCACGTTGTTGTGGTGCCAATATAAATTTATGCTGTGCCCAAGTTCTGGAGCGCCAATTTAACATTATTACGAGTTATACCCGTTTACACCCAGCGGTGGATGCCAATTTTATAACTTTAATTTTATTATCTCTTATCTCAGGGTTTATAAAATAAAATGTAGACTTATTCTTATAAATAGTTTTTCGATTTATTAACACTTACTTATGATTGATTATCATATTTATCATTGACACATGAATTATGCAATTTCTAATCAAAATATAAACATATTCATTTTCATAAATCTTATTTCATTACTCATATTTATAGCTCTAATAATTTAAATATTGTAATTCTTCTTCAAAGAATAAAAAAAAACTTTTAATAATTATTCTCTTAAATTTTAAATACTATAACATGGTTAATTGCTGATCTGGATTCATTTAAAATCGGTGCTCATAAATAAATTTAATTTCCAGTTTCCTAATATTATTTAATTTTGTTTTTAAGTAAAATTTTTATCTTAATTCTTTAATTAATTCTTATGAGTTCTTTAAGTGAACAGACAGTGGACCTAAGACTATTTATGGCATGATAAGTTTACTTGTGGTATGTATCCAAATCTGGTAGAGGTTCATATGGTGTGGTTCGCATGTTGATCGTCTGGCGTAACGGCGATAATTCCCTCCGGATTCGCAGATTGTATCGTGGTCTCCCGTGGAGTCTCACAAGACACAGCACAGCACCAAACTTCACTCACTCGGAATTAGTTCGCGTTAGCTGTTATTAGAGTTATTCGCTTCCACAGACATTATTGATTATTATTTATCAACTGCGTTATGGTTGGAACTAACGTTATTACGAGTTTAGTTCGTCTTGTAAGGTTACTCGATAATAAAGTTATTGTTGCGTATTTGCAAAACTAAATTACAGCGTTATTTAATTATCATTCGTGTTGTACTAATTCACTTGTATGTCACTAATAAAATTACAGCTCTTTTACCGAAATTGTTTTTAGTACGAACTTACTTTTCTAACCATCGTACCGAATTTCTTTAAGTCCCATAATTATGAAATCTCTGTCGCGGACTTACACTCCCGTTTCCGTCAAAATTTTTAGTTAGACTCCTCGAGCGCGCCTTTCTCACGTCCCTATATCGAATTCCGTATTTCTCCCACTAAATTCTGATTTTCTTACGCTGTTTTCTAATTGGTTCTACTTTACCACTCTTCAGATCTAGAGACCACCTATTTTTTCGAAAGCACCTCTCTGATAGGCTTTTGGATTCCCACCAGATTTCCCTAGGTCACTATACTGAGGTCGTTGTCGCTGCTAGATATTGTAGCAATAAATTCTTGCCTGTCACTTTTTTGGAGTACACAAAGCAACCCTTAACTTTCTCGTCAAAGTATCGTTTTCTACACTTGGTCGTTCTAATAGCATCAACTATTGTTACTTAAAGGCCTCACCAAACTTCCTTTGTATGTCCGTTTCTTTGTCTATGTTTCCATCAACACATCTTCCTTGAGTTCAGACATTACCCCCGAGCTTTCTCTCTTCTCAGTAAGGTCGAAGTCCTGTCGCTGACCGTTTGAGTCTTTCAATAATATATACTCTTTTTTGTTCCGCTATATGCAGCTGGCGTGTATACGTAGTTTGGTCTGTTGTTAATACATACATCTGCTCTTCAAATGAGTTCGTTTACGTTTGTACCTTTTTTTCTAAGGATTTGAGGTAGTTGTCAAAATTTAACGTTTCTTAGTATGGAGAGCGATGAACTCTGTCTGCTAGCCGTGAGCGCGTTGGGGCTGTTACATGATTTTATTGCCTGTCAATCACTTCTGCGTTTAACACAACAATTCCCTGTTACGGCGCTTAATGATACATCTCTACTCAAAATAAGAAATTTTTAAAATTTCTGATTTTGGCGTTATAAGATGTATCGTTCCTAGCAGATAAGAATATCTGCATTCTGTAGCCTAATGTTTACGTTTCCAAAGTTTATTGTGATTACCGCAATAAAAAGGTAGGCAGGACACACACATACAATTCGTGTTATTTCTGGTCTCACTCATGTTTATTTAGACAGACTTTTCGTCTCAGGGAATGAACGCTCTGCAAGATGCTCCGGGTTCATAAGCGACTCTAGATCGCTCCTTCTTTTCCGCGTGTTTGTTTTGTGAAACGTAAACTGTGTAGATTCGCAGCTTTACTCTGAGAAACGCTCCATAGAGAATATTGAAAATGTTTGTCCACGGTGGACCCTCATACACACTAAAACCTGATCTAATGTTTTGATTACGGTGATCATAATATTAAAACTTTGGGAACTTGAGCACTACTTAATGGAGATCAAACAATAACTTTTAAAAACCCTTACATTTTTTCCATATTTTGAAAGCTAATAATTTAAAGCAATAAATGTTTTAATAAATTCATGCAATCTGTGTTCTTATTTCTATTATGATATAAAAATTACAAACTAATATGTGCACGTATGAAAAATATATAAATATTTTTCTCCTTTGGAAAATTGTTTGCCTCTCCTGGAAAATATTTTGACTTCCCTGATAGCTAGTTATTTACCAGCCTGTGTGGAATGTAGCGTTATGACATGGATCAGAATGGTGGGTGTTTAAAAAGACTCCGATGTACGAATTCACAAAGATTATTGTAAGATAGTTGTACATGTAATATAGCCTACACTTAAATTTTTGAGGTAAGCAGAAGTAGGCCTACTTCAGAATTAAACACTGTGAGCACGCTACTAGTGTAAAAACAGAATATAAAAGAAACAACAAGACATTTAAATATTCTAAGAGAAACAATTTAAATGAACAGCTCCGGGCAAAGAAGAATTTACCTGAGGAAAGACTAATTTATACTTCCAGGTTCCGTTAGGAAATAAAAGTAAGCTGATCGCGAAAAAATTCGCGAGATAGTTTTCAAGATATTCATTCTGATTGTACTACCGTTAAAACATGAAGAAAAGTCATTTTCCGAAAAGTTTCTGTGTGTGTGTGTGTGTGCATTTTTTCTATGGCGAACGATAACTGCCATAAGCAATCATTTAAAGCGATAAAGATAATAAAGTAAAGCAATAAATGTTTTAATAGATTAATGCAATCTGTGATGTTTTTATCTATTATGATATAAGAATTACAAACTAATATGTGCACGTATGAAAAACTTATATTTTTCTCCTCTGGAAAATTGTTTGCCCCTCCTGGAAAATATTTTGATCTCCCTGATAGCTAGTTATTTACCAGCCTGTGTAGAATGTAGCGTTATGACATGGATCATAATGGTGGGTGTTAAACAAACAGAAAACACTAACGCCTACCGACAAATACTATCGGTACTATCGGTGGAGGATCATAATATCCACTGTCAAAAAGTAGATGAAATATCTATAAATGAAAATGGTAGTCCAAGGGGGAGGGGATAATTTTTTTAATATTACCTTTCTGGTGTCGAATAAACTACTTCAATTGGAAAGGTAAGATACCTTAGCAATTACATATGACAAAATTATTACTCTATGAAAGTGTAAATATCATTAATGGTGGGAATCGGTTGAGGAGTACAGATGATTATCTGCTAAGTTCAGTTTCTGTATACGAATAAAGTACCTACATTTTTGTAGATAAAGTGACTCGAAAATAACTTTATATTAAACGATTACCTCATGAAACAAAAATATCTAAAAATTTTGAAAATAATTTGAGGGTGGGGGATATTTTTTTAGAAATTGTCGAACCGAATTCAAGTAAATGATTTTAAATACAAATCTTAGAACATGGAAGTCATGTATGGTTCTCCATACCGATATTTTTATACTTATATTCGTGCTTTGTAAATTCAATAATAGAGTAAGATTACTGCGTTCCTATGGTTACGTTTGTATCATTAGCTTTTGTTATTCTCAAATTACGATGTAAAACTGTATGGAGTTCTTTAATACTCACAAAAGCAAAAATCATGATACACCTTTGAATGATGTTGCTATGTGACCCTTTGGCCCTTTAGCATGTGAATCAAGCAACCAAAAATAAATAATCTCTCAAGAGATGCCATACCTCTCAGAACAGGTATACACCACCTCATACTTCTCAGGCATACCATATCTCTCAGTATATATACCAGAGATACACTGGTATCTCTCAGTATACCACATATCCCTCAGTTCTGCACATACCATAGCTACTGAAAATGAATTAGCAGTAACAATCCTGCACATGTGATTTTCAAAAAAAGCGATCACACCTTTTTTGGAAAACCTTCGTTACTTTGATCTTCTTCAATATGACCAACAGTAAATGTATCAAAACGTAAATTAAAGTTTATGCAATGATTATTGAAACGTAAACGTAACTGAGGATCCGTCATCGCTAAATACTCTCTACTTTGCTCTTGAATGTTAGAATTTGCTCACAACTATATGCATTCTTTATAATACCTATGTCCTACCATAACTATGTAGGCCTAATATATGCCATTTATAGTCAAAGTATTTGGACTGAATAAGAAAAAAGCTACACAACCAACTGCTGCTATGCCAATTTACTGTTTACCACGCGACTCGATGTTGAACCTCTCATCACCTTGATGAAATGAACCGTATAAAATCGACATGTTATCGTTTATAACAATCGGTTACCGATTTAACTCATCAATCGGTGTTTTGATATTTCTTTGTTAGATCTCTTAAGTCTGCATTCCGCATTTTGAATCATCTGAACTATCTCGGAAATATTGTAATTAAATACACTGACAAGGTTGGGTCTAGCGTCGTCAAGATCTAAACTGTTATGCTTTAATAACCAATCACTGAAGTCCAATTCTTAGTCGTTCTATATTTATTTGGAATTCTCTGTGCTGCTGCAGACTTTCCCGACTTTCTGCTGAATTTCTAATCCTGCATTACACAAAGGTAATGGCAGTTGTTCAGCAACTTCTACGATGTCTTGAGCAAATAAAACTAAAATAAACAAATAAAACCTCACAAAATATAATGAGATTATGCCTGATTCAAAATTTATGATGCTTACTTACTTACTTAATCCTTAGCTTTTCTACCTTTAGGTGTAAAGCTATGTTGGAGTTGAGTCCTCTGAGGTCGTCTTTTTCCACATATCCCTCCATTTCTTTCTGTCTCCTGCGAGCTGCTTTATTTTCTCCCATTTTACTCCTCTTCTTTCTGCAGCTGTGCGGGCTTCATCCTTCCAGAGCTTTCTCGGTCGTCCTCTCTTTCTTTTACCTGTTTCTCTGGATTCAAACACTTGCTTTACCAGTCTTTCCTCCCCCATCATAATTACATGTCCCAGCCATCTAAGTTGTGCTTGTTCTACTGTTATTGCTACAGGAACAATATCTAACTTTTTCCTAGATATTTCATTTCGAATTCTATCTTTTTTGTCTTCCCTTCTATTTTTCGAAGAAACCTCATTTCAATACTAGTTAGCTTGCTTTTTATTCTCTCATTTGTTGTCCATGTTTCGCTTCCGTAAGTTAATACTGGCTTCATGATTTTTCTGACTATTTCTGTTTTTATCCTAGTGGGTACTTCTTTTTTACCCAGGAAACTTGATTTAATACTATTGAATAATCTTCCCGTTTTCGCTACTCTTTTATTTATTTCTTCCTCTAAATCCCCTTTGCTGTTAATCACTACTCCCAGATATTTATAATTTTTTACTTGTTCTAAATATTTTCCATCAAATTCTATACTGTGTTTCTCTTCTGAATTTCCTATTACCATAGTTTTAGTCTTCTGTATATTAATCTTCATGTTTTTCTTTCTAAGTTCTTCATTAAATACCTTTATGTTATTCTGTAACTGTTTTTCTGTTTCTCCTATAATTATTAAATCGTCGGCGTAGCACAATTCTGTTATTGTTATTATCTTCATATTCCAGTATCCTATTATATATTTACTCATACTTTCTTTACATTTTTTGACAACATCATCCAACACCAGGTTGAACAGCAGGGGTCTTAAAATACACCCCTGCCTTAAACCTATTTTGCTGGTGAAAGTTATGATGCCTCGTTTCTTACTCTTACGTAATTGACGGTGTTTTCGTATAGGCTTTATAATGCAAAAAAACAAAATTATCAAAACAGAGTTCGTTTCGAGAAGAACGAAACAAGAACGTTTGTCAAATATTTTAGATCTTAAACGTTGATGTATTTCCTTATTCTCTGACTTCTCTATCTCTAATAAAATCAAACTTATCAAAGGCTGCCCATGTCAGATGTTTTCTTTCAGTCTCTTAGCATTTGTTCGTCTTACCCGTGATACCATGCCAGTAACAGTGAAGCCTTTTTACGAGTTATGAACATCGCCAATTATTATGTCGAGAAGTGTGGTCCGGAATAATTTTTGTAGGGAGACTCAAACTGACCGACGGTATACGTTACACGGTAAGGCTGAATGACAATTCCCAGTGAACAATTGTCACTATAACACATATACAGTATATTCTATCAAAACAGCAGTTGTCACTGGAACCAAATTCAATGTAAATAAAAAATACTGGTCGCACTGCTGTAATACAACGCCTGTACTATGATACCAAACTTACTGTCTAAATAAGTCAGTTGAAACAACATATCGCTCTTAATAGTGTATATTATACATACATAAATATATGGCCATGTTTATTTATAACGTATATTCATATCAATCGTAACAATATATTTTTAAACATTACATAAACAGAATGAAGTAAAACTGTTAATTCCAAAACTTAACGTAAACATTCGCTTTAGACGTAATAACTGTTCTGAACTGTTGAGCTGTAAATATCTTTTTGTAGGGAATTTTAAGATATGAAATATTCTTCACTTAATAATACTTTAAGCGCCCATAATGCAGTGACGACGCTAGCTTTGATCGCACCTTCCCCTCAAAATGTGGGATTGGATTCTTTAACGGTTTGGTCTTCCGCCCCTTGTAATTTGACGCCCCCGCAATATTGTGTGCTGCGGAGCCTGTACACCCGCCAGTATTGTAAAGTGAATTACATTTTATTTTATCTCGTTTATCTAATTTTTGTTTTTGTTTTTGCGATTTCCGTTTATTCTATAACTGGGAGTATAACCCATTCCTATTGGCTTTTTTACACTGATTTGTATTTTAAATGGATATCCCACTTTACATATACTAACATTGGGAAAAATATAAGGTCATCGAAATTCAAAAGAGATGCGCATCTTTGGACTTTGCTGTTACCAATAATTAGCTAATTAAGCCATTGTATTTGTATCACAATATCTCATTTACTGTTACAATCTGAAAATAGAAGGTATTAGATACCTTACTATCTGAAAATAAAACTTATACGTACATTTCTTCTAACAACAGTAAGCTGTTTCCGACAGAAAAACTAGCAATGCCACCACCTTTCTACCAACTACAGCCACCATGATGTCTGTCTAACTTTGTTTCACACGGAATAGCACAGTAATTATTGGTACTGCTTTTAACAACGAGCCTCGCCTTTAATGAACACGTCCTTGGTCGGTCTATTCAGAAGCCCTCTTCGTTTTTTAACTGAAGAAAATTACAAGCACTTCGAAAAGAATGATTAATGAAGGCGAGCTGACAAGTAGCTGGGTATGTAACTGGCAGTCTGTCGCAATCTCTAAAGATAAAGACGTAGTCTTCTGCTTTGAAAGGAAAACACTAACGGAAGAATTGAGTTACTTCCTATCAGGAATGTAAAAGAAAAAGTAAAGTAATTATTCGCATACCTGACAATGATCTCGCCACCACCATCCGACTGCATAGATTGCAATGGGCAGGACACAATAGGATGGAAGACAACCGAATACCTACGAAGGTACTGTTTAGTCAGATCGAGGGTAGAAGGCCTGTCGGAAGACTCAAGACACGCTGGATTGACGCAGTGGCGAGGGATGCTGATACTTAAAATAACACGATGGACATCGATCGCCAAGGACAGGGAAAAATGGAGGCGGATCATTATGGAGGCTAAGGTTCGACTTCGAACTGTGACGCCACAGAAGAAGAATTATTCGCATACCTGTTGCTTAATTTAAAACAAGTTTTATTAATAATTTAAAAACACTTGGTAATGTTCCGTAAATTTATTCACCGGTTCTCTAATGAATGTATCGCTAAATACACCATATCTCGCACATATCGTAACTTGGACTAACAGAGCGTTTCTTCTCGAATTGAAATTACGCTAGTTCAAAGTATTTCATCACGCGCTGAGTCTGTCCTATATTATTCAGATATTTTTAAATAGTATAACAAATTCTACTGTAATAATGAGATGCATACTTTCTCACGAATTCTGTAGCCTATACTCAAAATAAAGTCCACTGAAAAATTAGTGTAATTGCTTGCATATTTCTGATACACTATGACACTTGTGGGAACAGGTATTTGCATTGTCTGATGTATTGTTAGTTATTGTAATGAAATGTTTTGTTGGTTATTATTATAATAAAATGTTTGGACAGATTTCAATTGTCTCTCCTTGTTTCAAAGTCAGTAGTAGTTTTAATAACGTGCATCGGCTACGAAAGAACGAGGAAAATCGTGCCACACCCGCTATAATTTTATGAAAACACTGAACGATCTGAATCAATTACTGTAGAATTTAACTGGTTACATTTTTTCAAAATTCACAGGCTTTAATATTAAGAAATTTCTTAACATGACCGCTAACCCATAGAGAACTTGTAAAACGCTACATTTTGAACGTACGAGGCGAAGACAAAGTGCAGTATGCTTACTATTCGCAGTCAACTCGATTGCTACTTATTTTCATTTGGAGTATTTAAAAATGTTTCTGCTTAGTTAAATCCCCAAGACAAAGATAGGGTCAGTTTTGTGACTGTGACTCATTGCCGCTTTCTCCCCTTCCTTCTAGCGCGCCAACACAACACCCTCGCATTACATACCAACCCAATACTGTACTGCTTTGCACACTGACTTCATGAATTTACTATTGGAGTCAACCGATAACTTATTTGTAAGTCATTTTATGCGCATTAAATTGCACATGTGCGCACGTGGTATATGTGTAATGGTAAACGGAAAAAACGAAGTAGGAAATTTAAGCCCCTCCACACACACACACAAAATGAAAGTTGATAGACAAGACACGACAAATGCTTAAGAAATTCCTACATGGGGGGGGGGGGCAAGAGACTCAAAAGACTACAGCGACGGCCTCAGCATGTGGAAAGATGTCTGGCTACATTTGGACAAGCAGAGTAATCAGCTCAATAATAGCAGAAAATTGGTGCTGCTGCTGCTGCTCATGATGATGATGACGACGATGATGATGAAAATGGCGATAACGACGACGGCGATACTGTATCTAACGGTTGCTTTCACTTTTTCTGATCGCAGAATGAACACATTAATCAAAAACTTGCGGAGTTTAAACCTCACTTTAATTTTAAATTTTTAAGTGGAACTCCTGTGACAATCATCTGATGTCATACTTCAGACAGCCGTTTCGGCTACACCATGGTTTCTTTCTGCCACAAAAGCCGGCAAAAACTAAGTCAGGCGACTGATACAATTAATTGCCAATCAAAAAACCTATAATAATAATATAACTCTAAGTAGGCTGCTCGTCCAATTGCCAGTGTCGCTGCAATGTTGAAGACAATCACTGAGGAGACTTAATGCACATATAGTGAAAATGTATCAAGAAGATTGATTACCTTCAGCTCTAAAAATATCAAAACAAACCCGAAACGTTCTTTTATAAATACAAAGCCCTTTTTTATTTTGACGCATGCGTGGACGCTCACACACATACAAAATGCTAAATTGGTTATAAATATAAACCGTCATACATGAATATATATTTATATATATAATTTATATTTCTACAACATTTCAACACAACAGTAATGCCATACTAAATTAAAGTGCAAATGCAAATGAAAACTAAGTACGACGATTTACATAGAAACTAACTTAAATATCATTTCTAATTCTGATATACTACGAAGCATATAGAGATTATACTTTCAACGTCGGACCACCTGAATGTAGCTAATAAGCAAAAACAACCGAATTAATTTTCAATTGAAATTCACATCTATTTTTGTTTGTTACATTTTTAATGCTCTGATAAAATAGTCTTGCACAAACAAAAGCAAAAGTTCCGTGCGCGTTTGTGTGTGTGAAATAATTTTCAGATGATTTTTTTTGTATAAGTATCAGAAATATAGATGCCCCCACCATATAGTTCGTTGCAAATATTAATCATGCAAGGCTTCAATAAACTTTTCGTCTATCGTAAAAGGTTTCTTTCATTTCGCAACATTCACAGCTTTTATCAACGAAACTTCAGCTAGCAATTTATTTCTCAGAAAGCAAAAAATAATTCTTTAAAAATTCGTATAAAATTTTTAAACTAAACCCTCTTCGCAGTTCTTCTAACCCCCCCCCTCCACGGTTAAGAATCGCTGCTTTGGGTTTCAAGAGTAACAGATTATATGTGTATTTACATACCGATACGTATATAATCTTCTGAAACGTAAATACATTAATATTGTAATAAAAATATATAACTGCAAGGAAAACTTGTTCCTATTGTTAATTACGACTAGAACACATTATCTAATTGTTTTGCCTTGAAGAACAAACCAATCTTCCATGGACCCTTAAGATATGGTCATGTGAACAGATACGGCAGGTAAGTCTGTTTCCAAAACGGTAATGAAAGCAAAACACGAAGGAGAAGACCAAATGGAAGGAGAACAACATCGCGATGAAAGAAAAGATGAAGCGAAAAGAGGCCTGAACTGGCTTGAGACTACGAACAAGACATTAAATGGACTGACGTGCATTTAGTATAAATAGTTTATGACGTTGACGCTTAAAAGTAAGTGACATTCGTGCACAATATATTATGTTCATACCATGATACAACGTCACCATTTCATGCCCGAATCTAGTTTCGATGTTCAAGAGTGGCTTTAACTCCAACAGAAAATAACTTTTATTCCTTGTTTTACCGTAATGCTCCGCGTATAGACGATTTGTGTTCCTTATGTCGTTCCAAAGCTAGCCGGTTTTTCAACGTTTCTGGCTCTATAAAAAAATTGCACAATAATTAACTTCTAAACGGTCTGAAGTGTACGGAAGAGACGGGTGGGTGACAGGTGACTGCAATCGCCGACACAGAAGTTAATACGAATCCGCTCAAGGCGAAATCTAAAATTGATTAGTGCACGGCGGCAGGCGTATAAGGACAAAGTGGACACACGCGCTCTCACGGACATGTTAAGTCTTCTGTAAGTGAATTATACTTCTCTGCTTACCTTCTGCGCTCCACCATCTATCTTTTTATGGCCTTATTCATTATCTGATGGATAGCATTTTAATCTATTAAACATTCAATTAAATCAACAAACAAAAGAAATTACGTAGTCTATATAATGTGTTATATAATCATAAATTATATAGACTAAATGCATAGACCGATATCAAATTTAGCATGTTTTTATTGTTGAATGCCTACCTATTTGTAACAGCACCTGCATCCTCGACGCGTAATCCCTGCCAATATAGCCTAT
Source organism: Magicicada septendecula (assembly GCA_034769895.1). Taxonomy (NCBI): domain Eukaryota; kingdom Metazoa; phylum Arthropoda; class Insecta; order Hemiptera; family Cicadidae; genus Magicicada; species Magicicada septendecula. Next base: position 409,952,888 of record CM068368.1, on the reverse strand, counting down.
GCCAGCATACTTTTCGATAATTTGCTTATACCGTTCTTTCCATAAGGTCATACCATCGCACTCTCTAATCTTCTATGACTTAATTACAACTGTGTCTTTCACCTTCTCCAACTTACTTTGAGTACTGCTTACCCTATCCTGTCTGAACATCCTACCGAACTTATTTTAAGACAAATAAGATAAAAATGCCTTAAAATTTTAAAGTCGTTGCCTACTCTTCTTTATGGTTATGAAACAGACAACAAAACGGAATGAAATGGGCGAGTGGCATTCAAATTCCACAGATACGTTAGAGAAACGTCGTCATGTAAGGAAACCACTTTAGAAACATTATCGTCAGACATCACGAAAAGCTAATACGTAAAGAACAATATCATAACAAGTCTACAAAGTATGTGGACAAGCAGCAGATTTACGTAAGAAAAAGTTGAAAAGTAAAACAAATGACACTGAAAAATCGCTTTTCAAAAAATTGATGACAGACCGACAACTGAGCAGATCTTGGTAGCTTGAACAACTATAAAACCACCTAACCTTTGTCTGAAGGAGACATCATTATCAATAATGTTACATTGTTATCACCGATTCTAGGCCTACTGATTAGGTCAGTGACCTCTTCTGTCTCTCCTTCCTACAGATGTGTGTTACCATCACAGGCCATTGTAGGCACACTTTAATACTTGTTAGTTCACCCTTTTTTAGCGGAAGTTCTGTCCCATTCATAACGTACAAATTAACCTATCCAGAACAAAGCAAAACATTTAAATCTCGTATGTCCCAGTTGCGTGTTTGTCTATCCTATATATACATGTACGTCTACCATATTGCATCCTAGATACACCCTTCTTTTTAAACCCCAAGTTTCAGTTACTTTCACCTGTCTTCAAATATTCACGGTGGATTTCTACACCAGGTTTATTTTCGCACAGTACGAGAATATTAGAAAAACTTCATAAAACTCTTTCAATAATTGAGAATAAAATGAAATAGGAGTATACTGTGAAATAAAAGTACTTTGGTTAATGATCTCATTTCCACCCTACAGAGAAATGACAAACGATGTAGTGGTCTTACAGTACTGGTTTTGCAGGTCTCAAAATGTCATCAAGAAAATAATTTAGAGATGGCTTCGCCTGAGGTAAGTGAATCGCCTAAGTGATAATGCCCAGTGTCAAATGTACACAGAAAATTAAGCTTGTACGTATGTAAGAGGGTGAATGAAGGGCTGCTGCGAATCAGTACAACGGTATCATTGTTTTAAAGCACAGACCTCTACACTCCCCTTCACAGTTTACCATAAAGTTCCAAAAACCGTTAAGAAAAAACTATTTCACATCACATCATGTGACAGCACTGCACAAGAGATGAAAGACTTTTTTATCAATACTGATAAAATTACTGTACATTTAATTTGCTGGTTTACAACGTAGTTCTTATTATACCCGTGCATTCTCGTTACTCAACTCTTGTTTCTTGTTACTTTCTTTCACCTTGTCGTACTGTCATAGCGAGAAAGCGGTTTCCGCTTTTTACGTTCTGCTTATACTGTCGGTAAGTTTTGTTGACTGTATATTTTTAGATTTTTCAGTCAAACTATAGGATTAAGTATTAATAAACACCCTACTAAAAGGCCTGAAGCAGTGACATTTTGTACGTAATTTTATGCTTACAGGCAACTAAACATACAGCTGATGTACGTTGTTGTGGTTGTTGTTGTAAAGATGGAAGTAGTCTGATAACCCTTAGGTGGTAACTAACACAACAGGCAAAAAGTATGTGACATTAAGTATATTAAGAGCTTATTCTGTAATAATCTGCTGAATAACAACGAAAGAAATTACTTATGTAACCTAATAAACAAATAATAACGTTTACTTCACAGATAATACACTGAATCATATGGAAGTTACACATGTGACTCAGAATATTTCCATATATTGGTTCAAACTGAATATTTTGTGGAACAATACTGTCGGATCGATACAACGGATTTTTTAATCTCGTTTTCCTCTTTCATTACACTCAGTACTGACAGCGAATTGGATGCTTACTATTGCAAGCCGCCTTGATGTACACGCATAAACCACCAATACGTATTTGATCTTGTTCGTTCGCAAATACCGAACGAAATGAAAACACTACACACTTAAAAATTCTGTTGTGTTACTCAATTTCAAATATAAACTCATTTTTTGTATAAACGTGGTAAAAAATATTGAAAGAACTTGCCAAATAAGAATACCTTCACGCCTTCAGAGGCAGTTCACAGATTGTCTTAATAGTGGACGAATAACAACAGCATAAACTACATTTAACATAACTTTAGATCTATCTGAAAGAAATAAAAAGTCAGTGAATGTCAGTTGGCGCTATAACGAGTATTACACAAAGTTCTACTGATGCTGAAAACTTGCAATTCCTTTTCATTTCGATATGCTTCCTGAAATAAACTGATTATTGACATCTTCCGACAAAATAAAATAACCGGAAAGATTTACAAACACCGAATGTAGAAACGGAAGGTGGAAGTCGTATTCAAACAAGAGCCACACCAACATAACAAGCCGGTATGTTATTACATAACAAGCCTACGTTTTACCAAACACTGAAATACCAAACTGATACATCAGCCAACGTGTATGATTAAGTACGATTAAATAACAATTCTTAACTACTTTTCATAAGAAAACTAATCACCTAGTAGCATAAAAAAACCTCCACCGCACTAATGACACAAAAGACCCCAAACTGGCAAAATACTGGTTAATCACAATATATGCTGTCGACACATTCCGTGTGATAATGCGTACGGACGAAGTAGCGACGTTTAATGTTCCAAACCGTAAAATCAGTCAGCTTTTATGTACTAAATGTGGCTGCTCGTCCAGATCCCCTGTGAAAACAAAGTATAACACTGCTTGTCACACGACTAAACAACTATAACGTGTTCAGTAGTAATAAACGTACGACAACTATAGCAGTAGTTTCCAACTTAAAAACGTCTAACAAGTAACGTAAAAATACAAAAAGGCACTATTTAATAAATTAATTAATTAAGTAAATACGTAAAAAGAGGTTTTCTGCGCATATGTTATTACATAGGTATCTTTAACAATACAACGATAAAAAATGAAGTGTTCCATAATTTTAAAACCTCCTGCTACTTGCCAATAGCCTGGAAATTGAACAAATTCATTTTTTCCCACAGAAACATTTGAAGATTTTCAATTTGTTTCGAAATCCATTTACGTTTCGTATTAAATCACTGGTTCCTCTCTTGGAGCTTCAGATTAAATTCGTTGAGATGGCTGGTAATGTCTATTAGAAATGTCTCCCTGTTTATTCCTTGAAGTTGTCAATATAATTGTAGTATAGGCCTACTAGATTACTCACGTCCCTTGTCACCAGTGCGTGTTAATCAATTCTAAAAACTCAGTGAGCGGGTCTTATATGTGTGTCGTGTTGAAGTCTAAAAACACTGAAACGTAACTTAAAATAACAGATGTGACTGGTTACGAAGCACGGACGAAACATTAGACAAAAACATCCACTGGGTCTTGTAATGAGATAAAAATAAAAGAGAACTAAAGCAAATACACATTTCGTCAAACTAATACAATGAAATCTACTGTACGTTTATTAGTGAATCACTGAAACATTGTCTCCTGTAAGTTCCTCAGTTTCACTAAGTTTCTCAGTTAAGATAATATTTTATTATTCTATTACTTATTAAAGTAAACTGAGTAATTACTAAATTGGTTTTCCAACATCAGGTCGCGGACCGCAATGGAATCAATGATCTGTACAATAGGTTTTACAAGAATCTGAATTGATATAACCGCTACAGCTTCAAATTACAAGACGCGCTGTCCTTCACAATAATCTTTTACACTCAGAAACTTGCTAAAACTACGTTTTACCCAGATGTATTAGTAACGAAGAAAAGTTATATCCTGGTCGATAGACTTGATCAAAACCTACTTGAAGTGTTAACATATTCAAAGAATTCAGTTTATAATAATAAACTGCCCCTTACTTACTACTCCTCCAATAGTTTATAGGGTTTTCAGTTCGCAGACTGTCAAATCTGCAGTTGTAGGTAGGTCCAAACGCAACGTCTTTGACGGCTTAAAACACTCGTCAAGTAAGAAAGGAGCGTGTGGACCAAATTTTGTGCAGTCTTTAAAACTAACGAATTGTGCAGTTTTTAGAACTAACGAACACTGAAGACTGAGTTGGATGCATGAATTGAGTTAGCATCAATAAAATCTACCAGGTTTATAGAGTTAACAGAACGTTTCCTTCCTTGTGCAAATTAAAAGCAAATACTAACGTTGTAGTGTCCATGACAAGAAAACTAAAACTATGACGCCCTAAGAGAAACGTTTAAAGAAACAGGTAACATGGTGACTCAAAAATAACATAAAGCACTCTACCATCAGCAAATGTTCACAGACAAACCACTTCTTTCAAATGGACGCTGTTCACCCGGCATTCACCCCTGTACCAGTCCGTCAACTCTTGCTAGTTACGTTCGAAATTGCAAAGCCAATTCATAATGTTAAAGGAGTTTTATTTATTTTTTTTTTTTTTTAGTTAAAACATGAATCAACAATTTTAACATTAGAATATATTTTACTGATAACATTATTCCTTAAGCAGTTGAAACGATTTCCACAGATACTTGTTTCAAAACAATTTATGTACAAATTGAATTCTTATATAAAACAACTGATCTACTAAACTGATTATAGAGGAAAGTACCCAAACCCGGGCCCCCATTTTGTTTTAGAATTTTTTTAAATCTAATTTTGTGCAAAATTAAATCAAAATATTTGCAATACATACCTTATTTAGTTCTACAAATGTATATATTTTACCTAAAATTATTGGTCAACTTTCTTAAGAGTAAAACAATTTTTTCGTAAACAAATCATTTTGTTGATTTTTAAAAAAAGGTTCCTAATGTGGGCCCCCGCAAAATTATTTAGAAATGGGTACAAATAAATGAAAAAAAAATGGCAAATTGGTGGAACTTAAGTGTAATTTTACAACGATAGCAAGTTTAACAGCTTATACATGAGAAAAGCACATATTTATTATGTATTCAAGGGCGACAAGTCACATATGTAAGCGTCTTTTTCCGCCCCCGCACATTCTACATGAGCCCAGAGTGAACACATTAGGCACATCACCCAAAGTTCTCCTTTAGAGTCGTCTGAAAATTTTACACTGCAAAACATGCACTCTGCATCTTCTTCACCTGTGAGGGAAGATACCCCTGGTAAAACTTCCAATTCGGAAGAGCCTGAGGACATGTTGTCGTTCGAGTCTTCACCGGAGCTGGATTCTTCCTTTTGTTTTTTGTTGAACTATAGACGTTTCTTAAATCCCTCCTTTTTCGGTAAAGGTCTTGGGAGAGACTTTGATCCACGACCTCGACCGCGTGCTGGTTTTAAGTCTGCAGGTTGTTTACTGGCCTTAGCTTCTTTAGCCTGCCTACGTTCTTTAGCCTGCTCCAATTCGGATTTGTAAGGGGAAGAAGTTATGATTGCAGAACTACACGCTGTACGCCCTCTGGTAGAAGCCCTCTTCTTAATTTTTGGTATGGGGTTGATTTGAAACGGACTTGTCTGAAAAGCCTTTCCCTGTGATGTTTCTTCTTTCTCGGATGAGCTAGGCTTGGAGGGTTTTTTCTGCAAGGGTGTCAAGCTGACTTGAGAGGTTCCAGATGACGTTGACGGAATAGCATTCTGTGACGCTCTGGATGTTGATGGTTTATTCAGATCTATTTCAACATTGACTTGTTCATTGGTATTATATTCTGCAATTGTCTCTGGATCTATCTCGTCTTCTACTTCTTGCCCTCTCGAACTGTTAGGCTTCAGAGCAGGCTCTTGCTTTTTATTAGCCTCCTCGATGTATTCAGACTCTGTAAATCTGTTCCTGTCAATAGGGTAGATCCCTGTAACTCGGAAGCCACTGATTGTAATCTCAGCCTTCTGGCATTTAATGTAGGCTTTTCCAAAAAGCTCCATCACTTCATACGCACCAACAGGCCGGTCACTATGCCGTAACCACTGTCTGATTTCCTCACTGTACATGGCTTTTAGAGGGCCCATGGAAGTCCTGTCAAGCGGCTGCATTTTGTGAGACGAGTGGGGAGGCAGGGACACAATTGCAACATGGTTTTGTCTGGCCAAGTCGATCAAATCTATGTTCTGAGTGTGGCTGAAGTGTCCATCTAAGATGAGAAGAACAGGCTTGACTTTCGTAGGCTCCACATAAGCTACGAAGTGTTGGAACCACATTGTAAAAAGATTGGCCTGTATCCATCCTGAGGGATGAACTGCAAATATGGTTCCCGGTGGAGCCCCCTTTTTCAGTTGGTAGCTCATATTTTTCCTCGGAAAAATTACTAAAGGGGGAACAAAAGTGCCAGCCGCATTCATGCACACAACAATTGTAATGAGTGCTCCACGTTCAGCAGATGTCAGTGCAGCGACCTGTCTTTTCCCACGCAAACCAATCACTTTAGATACTTTTGACTGGACAATAGAAATTCCGCTTTCATCTACGTTCAAAATTCGGTCTGCAGTGTATTTCTCTGTCATAAACCTCTTCAAGAAGGTTGAAAAATTTATCGGTGTTTTCTTTGTTGAATCCTAATGCTCTTGCATAGGACGTCCCGGTAGGCTTTCGTTCAGATAATTTATTTTTGTGGCGTTTCAGGAAAAGCCTCGGCCATTTTTTCCCAGCCATCTCGTTTTTGAAGGGTTGTTCTATGTTGTTTCTTTCAGCTAATTGTACAGCCATCCTTCGCAGGTCTACACGAGTGAGCCCAAAAAATGATGCTTCCATGGCTAAACAATAATTCACTAGTTCCTCCTCAAGTTGTTTGCAAAAAACTGGTGGCCAAGCAACTTTTGTTTGAGATGCCTCTAAGGGGTTTCAATATTTTTCTTTAGCTAGCCTTTGCAGTGTTGCCCTAGGCACGTTGTAGGCTTTACTGGCTTTTTTCAAGCCCATCTTCTTTTTACGGAGAGCATCAATCGCTCTTGCCATGTCTGCAGAGGACCACGATCTTAACGGTTTGGTTTTCGCCATGGACTCTGAAACAGAGTGTCCAATACGTAAGTTTTTTATCAAAATCAAACCCGTTTTAGTTTTACAGGACAAAAATAGGGGGCCCGGATTAGGAACCTTTGGGGGGCTCGGGTTAGGCACCGGCGTGCTTATATTTCAAATGCCGACAACATTTTAACAAGTCAAGTAAAATAAATTATATAACCCTAAATCGATAGCTTGTAATGTCCCCTTCAAAATAATATAATGGTTAAAAGACTTACCGATGAAGTAGCGAAGTCAGGCAACTGAAAATGAGCACTTGAAAAAACTTTGCTATTCACTGTTTTGACAATGGCCCACTGAACAGCAACAATTGAAGACGGCGACACTAGCGATCGACTAGGCTTTGGTCATGTAAGGAACAACTACTTTATTACATTTGCGATTGGCAGAGCTGTAAGCCAGGGGGCTCGCATTAGGAACCGGGCCCGGGTTTGGGTACTTCCCTCTACTGTTCACAGCTATTAGATTTCTTCTCCCAAAATAGGTTATATTACCAATTTGCTTTATTTTACAAAATCAAACTAATAACGTAAGGTACTTGCAAAAGTAATATTATAATTATGAACAATATACTTTTTAGTAGATCAGATGATTTTTACTACTGCAATAATGAAAATATTGCAGTAATAACATATTTTTACTCCAAGAAATCCAAACACAAGTTACACATTCAGAGAAAAGACACGCGCGCGCGGTTATTTATTCATTTATTACAAAATATTTAAAATTTTGCTTAATTAAATTCGGTATTTGAAAAACATCGTCATTTTTAGTATTAATATGAATGTGTTCATTAATTAAAGTATTTTTTATTTTGTGTACGCATAGTCCACAAATTTTACCAAGGTTCGTTTTTTAGCCTTTGGAGATTTATTTTAATAAAGTTATGTTTGTTTAATTAATATAATATTTACAAGTTTAAATGCGGATACTTTTTACTTTATAGTCTAAAAAATGATCATCAAGCAAAACAGTTCAATTATAAGCGTCTTTTGTACCATGAACACTATACTCTGTAACTGAGAATGTAATACAAAATTTCTCAAACGAATCTTACGCTCTATAACCTGTATATCGAATCATAGCGTGGACTCGCACTAAAACTTTGTAAGAAATTAAACGCATTTCAGTTGTAGGTATATAGACCATTTCTTACATATACCATGGACATTAGAGCAGAAAATTAAGAAATATTTGAACGAAGAAAGTTAACGCCATTAAGACAACAAAATTGGAGAATTTAGTATTAGAGTTCAAGAAATCAAAATTATTAACTTTTACAACACATTACGTAGAGAATATAAAAAGGAAGAAAAGCCGAGTCGTACAAGAAACTCTTGATCCAATAATATAATCTTACAAAACAGTATAGCAAATCCACACTGCAGTTGTGACATTGGAGACGGTACAACTTATCTACACTTAACGTGATTATTTCAGTCTCCTCTGCTCTCTATGCACTCACCGACATTTTTCGCCCTGTTTTTCACTCATCGACGTGATCCATGTATAGATGTATAGCCTACTAAGTTCATTCATTAAACTGCCAGCACAAAGATGCACGTGTGATATCAATAAATTATACAAATCCAAGTTGTTACCAGACGCTTTTGAATTTTGTTGCTCTCCAATGGTCGCAGCGTAGCCAAGAGTGCAGCTGACGACGCGAGACAAAGACGTCACGTCACGTCTGTTTACCGGAAGTTATCAAAAAAACAACAATAACAAATTACGCAGTTATGTAATATTGTGATGACAACAAAGAAACAAAACAATTAAACAGCCAAGGTTATTTTAAACAATGTCTTATAATTGTAAGAAAATACTCTTCTTACTTTGAAGATATTACAAGGTTTTCATGTCTAATAACTTCCTTAATCCTTTTTCGCTACATAAATTGATATTTCTTATTGTAATCGCCACGTTAATACTTCATTGCGTCAGGATACCTTCATGGGTTTTCTCAAAACCAAGGAATGGCTTCTAGTTATTTTAACATCGCTGGGAAATAATAATATTCACACATAATCTGTTTCTTGGTATTATGTCGCCGCCGTACTCGTTTCAATGTTTAATTACATGCAACTGCAAGAACTAAATTTACCATGGCAGGTGTATACGTATGGTTTTTACTATATATGGAGTAAACTTTATGTACTCCAGCTGTGAGGGTATAACCGTCATTTGGATTAAGGGTATTAATCCTTTATTTGGACGGCCCCACAACTGCAAATAACTAGTAGTGACTATAACCTATTCAAAGTGGCGATCGGTAAACAACGTACGTAGTCGCTGAAAATTATTTATTTGTTTATTTTTTCAATTCTGTAAGACCAATTCACAAGTAACAAAAGATATAAGAAGTAGCACTAACGGAGAAAAGAGAATTCACACACACCGCACTACGAAAAACTTCATATATTCGCAATCAAAGTGATCAGCCTAAACGCACCCATAATTAGTAGGTTCCACTGACGCCACAAACTCGATGTTGTATTAACTACAGCTAGCATACACAAGCATCATCACTGCAATTCAGAGGAGGAAAAAGAACTATTCCCCGCGAATGGGAATCCTTGAGACTGGGAGTGGTCCCCAGTAATGAGTTACTCATGAAGTTTAAGATTAGTAGGGGGTTGAGATCTTGGTTACTATGCAAAAAGCCCTTTGAGAACACTCTCCCACAGTATTTCATCTGTAGGGATTCTGAGACAAAATTTGTCTGTAGATGATCCTCCATTAAAGAGGGTAGAGGTTACTCCCCTCCAGAGAGTGTAAGAGTTTTAGAAGAGGAGAGATGCTAGAAAGACGGTCATCAGCAAAAAGAAGAGGGTGTCTCTAGATAATTTCCCATAGAAGAGTCCCAAGAAGGGGTTCCCACACAACATGTGAACAAGAAAAAATACGAGAGACAACTTCCTCAAACAATTATAAAACAATTTTAATTTATTTAAAACACTGAGCTAAATTCAGAATGTTGTAATACTTTCATTAAGTTAATAGCACTGACAGGTCGGTTTCATAATACTATATTCTCTTTATCACTCATTCTAAAGAAAACAATTTTAAACAAAGCTATCAAAAAATAAGCCTGTCTCTACTGATAACAAACACCATATAAAGATACAGATGAACTTAAAATTGTGTGGTTTTTAAAAAGATTACATTTAATAATATTGTTAAAATTCGTCCATCATCTGACTGGCATCCATGTTTACCGATTAATTACAAATTACACCAGTCTTGCACAAACTGTCCACTGTTTCCACTGTTAACGGTTCTATCCCACTTCTGACACCACTGTTACGACGATCTCCTTGATCGTCGTATGGTTCAGTGGAAAACAAAATACGAGACACCAATAAAGTCACTAATGAACAGCTTTAATTATCACAATTAAACAGTTTGTATCAACAAGATAGTCTCTTACAACAAATCAAATAAAAACTGTTCACACACAATAATAATGTCAATGAATAGAGTCTCACACAATTATAAAACCCATAACACTTCGCCACAATACTTCGAACCGCACTGGAATAAATAGCCACTTAAACTGAACTGACCGTCGCTGAATGCCTGTATTTATAACCTGCTGATATTCCAGAATAATCCATAATACGCGTCAATTCTACATTAGAGCGTAATTGATTGCGGCCTTAACACAGTGTGCGCGGCCGGCGAAGTCTGGAACAGTCTCGCTAACGCATGTTGAGATCATATACGCACACAACATTATGGCCGGATTCCACTGGAATAGCCGAGAAACACATAGAAAGTTCTGTAATGGCGTAACACTTTTTCCGCATTACGTTACATTAGAACTATGTAGAACTGATAGTTCTAATTCATAGTCAATGTCAAAGAAAACGTTTGTAAAATAAATACTTACAATAGTTTACAATACCAAATCCAAGTATAGACAATCTAACAGTGACAATAAATTTTCAAACGATAGGTTCTTGTTTATGCTCTAAGCTACCACTGCAAAGTCACCAAACTACCTCATAACCTGGGGGCGAGATCTACATATTAAATATGAGCAGATCTATTAAATATTACTGTTAGTTTAAATAACTAATATTAAACACTTTAACGCCAATAAGTAACAGATGTTTCTTGTCATTCAAAAAAATTATCTGCTCTAGTAACTGCAAAAATGTGAAAAGTTAACAATTCATAAAAAGAAAGACCAAACCAGTGATGATGAAATCTCACCATGAAACTTAAAAATAAAATTTGTTGCAAACAGAAAAAAAATTGAGGAGGAATTTGTTCAACAACATAAAGACCAAACAGAAATCGTAATAATTACAAAGATGATGGTGATACAAAAATGTTTTTTTATGATAAAAGCATGTACTATTTTGTTTGTTTATTACCGATGCAAACAGACGACATGCCTGAATCAGTTAATCAGATTTCCTAATTATTTTAATTTACTAACATTTTTATAAAGTACTTCTATTAGAAAGTTACAGGTGTACAAAGAAGAAAACAGGGGTTACAGGTGTAGTGTATGATAGTGTTATGTTAGAGGCCACATTAATTTGGTGTGGCAGACTTAGGAAAGCCAAACTTTGCTTGTCAGTGACATATAGAGGAAAGGGAGCACCCTATTAAGGATGTAAAGAATTTTCAAATGAAGTGTCAGGAATGTTAATGTTAGTTATCATTTATCAGGTAACAATAAAATATATACTTAAGTACACTAATTTTTATTAAAATCCAAATTTTAGGACAATGCATTTTTATTTCAGTACTATCTGTGGGCATCAGTGCAGGCTGGTTTTAAGGGTGCATTGGTTGCACAACCACCAAAATTTGAACTATATGTTAGTGATACAAGACATTGTTTTTTAATGATCAATTGTTTTTTACATGTTTCTGGGCTAGCTATCAGTACTTATTTTTTGTACCACTGGAAAAAATATCAAAAAAGTGAAATGTGCCGGAAAACTATGTGTCTTGGTCTCAGACAGATAAAGTCCTACTGCACAAGCACACACAGATTAGTTGGTTCAATAACTGGTGGTTGTATGAGTTTCGCAGCCAGTAAACAAAAGCTTCCTGACAGGTTTATAAATATAATATATTTATTCGAATAAAATATTTCATGAATATTTAATGAAACTTTTTCAAGTCAGCGCCTCATAAATTATCAGTATAAAAAGTATAGTACATAAACTACATTTAGATATAAGTCAGTAACTTACTATAAATAAATAAATTTACAAAACTACTTATGACACCTTTTGAATCGGTGCTAAGGCAAACTAATTATTCTTCGTATTGTTTAAATTAGCAGCCATCCTTACTATTTCTTTTATGAATTTGCTAACTGCTATAATTTTTTATTGTTCGACTAAGCTTTTCGTCATTACTGACATCTTCAGGTCTTAAACAACCCCGTTAATTTCTTCATTCTTGACTTATAATTTTTATTTTTTTTATTTTTTTTTTTGTAACCTTTTACATTTCGTCATTTTTTAGTGTGTTATTCTTATTATTTTAATTTATTTTTGTTTATTGTTTAATATATAATAAAATATTTCTTCATTTGTAAAATCCACTTTTATATTCATTAATTTATTTTTATCTTCTTTTTTAACTTTAAGTATTTCTAGTTCTTCTATTAATTTTCTTTTTTGCGGATTGTTTTCTATTTTGATTATTTCCATATTTTCATTGGGATTTATGAATTTATGGCCTGATTCGTTGAAATGTCTTGCATATAGTGAGTTCGTTACTCTAACCCCTTCTCCTTTTGCGTGTTCATTCATTCTAATTTTAAATTTTCTTCCAGTTTCGCCCAGATATATCTTATTACATTCCCCACATTTTAATTTGTATACGCCGCTTTTTTCTGTTAATGGAATTTCTTCTGTTTTATCATTTTTTATATATTCGAATACATTTTTCGTTTTCTTTATTCCTATCTGTATTTCATATTTTTCGAAACATTTTTGTAACATTTTTGTTTGATATCCTATGTATGTTATTGCTCCTTTATATTTCTTTTCTTATAAAAGGTTGTTTAAGACCTGAAGATGTCAGTAATGACGAAAAGCTTAGTCGAACAATAAAAAATTATAGCAGTTAGCAAATTCATAAAAGAAAAACTAATTATTGCTGAATTAACTATCATTCAGTGTCTGTTATCAATCAATCAGTTAAATTAATATTACTAAAAGCTCAGGGTAAGCAAAATTTTTTTTCAAAAAAAAAATGTTTTTGCTATTTTGTATTTATGGTTCTTCCTGAACATTTTGATATATAGTACATCACTAGTTTTAACACACAAAGTCGTTTTATTTCCAATTTTCATTAGTTATGCACCATCACCGGAGGCTTTTTGTTCGTACGCTTGAGAGGACGCAGTAAACTTTGTTATTTATGAAGTTTATTTACAACTATTTATCTCAACTTATAAACCTTAATATTTATGAAGATATTTATAAACTCTAAATTTATAAACTAAATTAGAGTGTGTAGGCCATGTGCAGAAATGCATGGGCTCAAGATTGTGTAAACTAAAAAATAAATCAAAAGGCACAAATATCTGTGACGGTAGGCCACTTGGTGGTAAAAATCGGTTGACAGATGCTGTTATTGATCAAATCCAAACCTACTATGGCCTAGCTATTCGAAGAAATATTGATAATGTAGATAAAATGAAGCAAGCAGTGTGGGCAGTGTACTACCACAAGATATCAACTGATGCGAGTCCTCACCACGGGCTTTGCCCTAAAAACAACAATCAACTTTTTGATTTCGGTAAATTTACTCTTGGCGTAAATACCAAAGGTCCCTTATCACCAAAGAGAAATATACTCACAAAAACTCATTGCCTGTGCCAGTTATGGAGGCCATAAAGCCTGTTTTCCAAGATTTAGCTAATACAGAACTGTTGAAAAAGTGCTTACACGGATGTACACAAAATCCAAATGAAATTGTAAATAATGTTATTTGGAATCGCCTTCCCAAAACTGTTTTTGTGGGAAACAAAACACTACACTTTGGTGTATATGAGGCTATTGCCTCTTTCAATGATGGCTACATAGTGAAGTGTAAAACAATGAAAAAGTTGGACATGGAACTGGGTCAGCACACATTACTGGCAATGAAAAGTGAGAACAAGGAAAGGGTGTATTTTGCCCAAAAGCAAGCTCAAGAAACAATAAAGAAGGCCAGACAAGCCAGAAGACAGCGAAAAAGGAAGCTTGATGAAGAAGAAGACCCTGAAGATGATCCCAGCTACAGCACAGGCTTATTTTAAGATATGTTAACAAGTTTCTTGTGTAGATTAAAAACTTAAGCTTATTAAACTTCTATTGTGATTTCCCAACAATTTACAATTTTAATGTTTTTGCACACTTTTCTCAGGAATGGAATAAGATACAGACCTGAAATGTTTACCACTTGTAGAGTATGTATATATACATGGTTTAACACGGGGGTTTCTTGATATAATGATTAGTTGTGAAATTAAAAAATAATATATTTATAAAAACATAGGTAGAAAAAGCGTTTTATTAACAAAAATCATAACTTTGCAAAATTTTTTTTAACCCCCATGTTAAACTACATATAACATACCTGTGAACAACTCACAAAGATTTCAAGTTGATATCATTATTGGTTCCTGAGAAAAGTGTGCAAAAAGTTGAGCAATTTAACATTGGCAGGATAGGCCTTACCCTGAGCCCTTAAAACTTTTTAAATATTAGATATATTAAATCAGATATTTGCATTTAGCATATGTCTTGATTATTATGATCAAATGTTTACAAACTGAGACTTTGTTCAGCTAGTGAGCAATCTAAATGAGAATACAAGAGTGAGTTTTGAGTGTACATATTGTGAATGGTTGTGTCTAATGGTAAGTTTTTTAATTAGTGTTTTTATGCATTATTTAGATACATTAGATCATATTAAGCATTTTTTATTATGAATTGAATAGTAATTTCATTACCAATGTCTGGTAAATGTCACTATAGGTGGGATACAGAACATATAACAAACTAATATTTAATATTTGGCTATGTCTACTGAAAACAGCCTATGTCTCAATCTCTAAACAGTTTTCATAAGACTTGCAGTAAGAAAGAAGACTAAGACAATAATAATTCCTTTCAGTAATACTCTTTAATATCAATTGAGAACACATAAACAGAAAGGTATACATTGGAATAGAGGCATATCCATAGCTGAAAGGAAAATTTGAAATTTTCGGTAGATGAATATTTCACGGCTTGAAACTTCAGAAGAGTAATCATCAACTACTCAAAATATTCTCTGATGATCATCAGAAAATAAGGATTCCTACCACCACACAGAAAACTTGAAGGCAGGCAATCAATTTAAGACGTTATTTCAGCTCAAATATCAAACAACAAGAACTGCAAGTATGTTAACTGGAGTTTAGGACTGGCACCAATGTTACTAGCTCCTCCTTCTCTTATGGCCAGGGGCGGATTTACGCACAGGCAGACTAGGCACTTGCCTGGGGCGGCAAATTTTGGGGAGCGGCAAAATTTGAGTTAAGAAATGATATTTTAGATTCAAACAAATTTACAAGTATAAAAACCAGTTGAATTAAGCACACACGAATATAAAAATTATCTTCACTTAATTTGTAACTATAACGCAGTTATCGTTTTTCACCCAAAAGTAATACGGGCGAATGTTTATGTTTTCAACCATTGAAATATTTGGCGTTGATCATCCGAGAGATTTTAGATGTTAGCAATCCAGATCAAAGTGAGAAATGTAGATCTGTCAATGTAATAACGAACTGTAGGTTGGTTACAGAAACCGAGGCAAGCTAATATTTAAGGAATCGAGACATTCTAGTGATACCGACAATAACTGTGATAGCAGTGAAGGTGAAGATACTGTTCACACAGTTCAGCCAGAGAGGTCCATTGTGGAGGAACCTTCATTTTTGAAGAACGAAGAGCCAGTTCACGTCAAAAATCATGATGAAATGTCATCAAATCAGGTAGGGAAGGTCTTAGATTCTGATCCTATTAATTGGCAAATGAACGAGAGCACACGCGATTATGTAGCAAAGTTTGGATTTAAACAGAACACTAGTGCGGACTGTAAAACTAAAGAGGGAATATAATGATGCCCCCCCCCCCCAACAGAGATTTGTGGGAGGGGGCAAATTTATACTGCCTACGGGCGGCAAAATGTTAAATCCGCCCCTGCCTATGGCACTACAGCCTGAAATCGAGCCTTGCCTTCCTCTAACCTGATCCTCCACCTCTCTCTATCAGTAGCAAAGGACTTCCATCCTCGCACTCCCAACATCTCTCTTGCATCCACAGTGACAGCATCTTCCCATCTTTTCCTTGGACGGCCTTTTGCCATATATACTCCCTATAAATACTCTTTTTGGTGTACATTTGTCATCCATTCTTACGACATGGCCAGCCTTCAATTGTTATCTTATTTTTATTACTGCTAATAAAATATAACTTTACACTTTACACTTAGCCAATAATTGTATTTAATTTCAAATGTCGGGCGCCATCTTGTGACATATTAAAACGTGAA
This sequence comes from Magicicada septendecula, assembly GCA_034769895.1. Lineage (NCBI taxonomy): Eukaryota > Metazoa > Arthropoda > Insecta > Hemiptera > Cicadidae > Magicicada > Magicicada septendecula. Next base: position 409,936,193 of record CM068368.1, on the reverse strand, counting down.
ATTTTACTTACCTTTAAGGGCAGAAATTCAGTTAAGCGAACTAGAGTAGTGGAAAGTGTTATTTGAAATAATGACACTTGGTTAAATTGTTTACTATATGACATTACCGTTTAATATTGTTTAATTACACAACATGTGATCCGTGCGAAATACGCACGCTACTATATGATAGATTGCGCCATGAGACGCAGTTCCTCTATACAAGTTAAAATTTTCCCCTCAAACATTTCAATAGCCCTCCAAAATACATAATATGAAAATGTAGTTACTATCTATTATAACAATGTTAAACATATCTATATATGCATAAATTTAAGTGAAAAATGATCACAACCCAGCACTTGTTAATAATATCTGTTAATTATACACTCTCTATCTCTCTCTCTCTCACTCTCTGGTACAATTATTATGATTATGAGCTCATGTCGATTTACGGTATACCGATTTTGTTAATGAATTTACTGAACTTTGGTCATTTTAACATTTTTTGAATTATAAAAATGGTTGTAGCTGATACTTAGCTGCAAATTTGTGTTGATGACATCGCACTACTCGAATCCTTTGATTGCACGTGCAAAATCTGACCATCACATCGTCTTAGGGCACACACTCTCGATGTAGCATCCCCCCTCGGATCACACTTTGGCCAGATTTTTTGGCTGCACGGAAGAAAATCTGGACCGTCACATCGTCTTAGGGCACACACTCTCGATGTAGTGTCCCCCCTCGGATCACACTTCTGCCAGATTCTTTTATCACGGTTTCACTCGTCCGATGACATCAACTCAGTTTAGTTACGGTACCACCATTATTATGTTATTAACAGTTATTAACCCACTTTTGGTGGTGTAAAATTTAAATAAATATGCTTAGTGAATATGACGGCCGTGAATAGCCGGCTGGCTCACTTCACGGTCCGGACAAGAATGACACAGTTTCATAACTGTGTATTGCAGAGGAGGGGCAAAAATACGTCACTGGCTCTTTGTTCAAAAGCCCAGCCCAGTCGAATACAAAGCGCACTGCATTCTTTGCTTCTGACGTAAACATGGGCTTGGTTGTTTACTGCTTATTTGAGACAAACAGTTTTTTGCGGCTTTTGTAATTTTCCAATGAATTTGACAGAAATCCTGTTAACTCAAATGTGCGTTGTTTAAAATATTCACCAAAACTTTATAGGGATTATGACATAAAATTATTATTATTAAAAAATAAATGGTTAGAGAATAAAAATACAAATAATTATGGTTTTTTGGGACCATAGATTTACAAAATTATTATGGTACCAGAATTGTACCGTCACAAAACCCCCTCAATGAAAGATTTTATGCCGAAGCATAAAGACTTTCATTGACACATTCGTACTTCCTAAAGGGATCAGCCAGGATATGTTGCCACAACCCCCTTACTATTTATACGAAAAGAAATACAATAACTCACCCGTGGTCCGATGATGATGACAGTACCTGCATGACCTTACTGGACTTCTCCTTCGAGATCCCAACACCATAAGGCCAATCAGGTGCGTAACGCTCCTGCTCTGACGCGCTGGCCAGCTCAGGATCGCCGTCACAACATCACCAAACACTGAAACAATAACTCAAAAATATCAAAATAGTGGCTTGGTATATGCTATATCCCTAACTGATCTGTTTCCCCTTAGCTATGTGCTGGTTTGCGTTAAGAAGCACTGGGTTTGCTTCAAATCAACAAGAATTATATAGAAGTGCCATTCTCTTCATTGACTACCCTTAACATTATAAAATCTTTTCGATTCCCATCTATAATAATTAACCCTTTTCTGTTTTCATATTTAATATAATTATAGAAGAAACACATGTTTTATATAAATGAAACATGGATAAAATAAATATATAAATCCCAAGTTTATGGATACAATTACCAAAATCTCCCTGTTTGAGTAAGAGGGAGAAAAACATTTTATAAAAAAATTTTACTATTATTATTATTATTATTTTTATTATTAACAGTTAATAATCTGGCGCTGTTAATAATATTTACCCCTCTTTCTCCTCTACACACACTATTTCTTATACATTGTGTTCAAATTCCTATGTTAATACATAATACATATTACATAATACATAATAATACACTCATCATTAGATTAATACAGTAATATGGTTAATACAATACTATAATATGGTTAAATACATTAAAATAACCAATTCACATTTTAACTTGATTAAAATTTCAAATTTTAAGTGAAATTTAATTTAAGTGAAAAATGATCACAACCCAGCACTTGTCAATAATATCTGATAATTATACACTCTCTATCTCTCTCTCACTCTCTGGTACAATTATTATGATTATGAGCTCATGTCGATTTACGGTATACCGATTTTGTTAATGAATTTACTGAACTTTGGTCATTTTAACATTTTTTGAATTATAAAAATGGTTGTAGCTGATACTTAGCTGCAAATTTGGGTTGATGACATCGCACTACTCGAATCCTTCGATTGCACGTGCAAAATCTGACCATCACATCGTCTTAGGGCACACACTCTCGATGTAGCATCCCCCCTTGGATCACACTTTGGCCAGATTTTTTGGCTGCACGGAAGAAAGTCTGGACCGTCACATCGTCTTAGGGCACACACTCTCGATGTAGTGTCCCCCCTCGGATCACACTTCTGCCAGATTCTTTTATCACGGTTTCACTCGGCTGATGACATCAACTCAAGTTTAGTTACGGTACCACCATTACTATGTTATTAACAGTTATTAACCCACTTTTGGTGGTGTAAAATTTAAATAAATACGCTTAGTGAATATGCCGGCCGTGAATAGCCGGCTGGCTCACTTCACGGTCCGGACAAGAATGCCACAGTTTCATAACTGTGTATTGCAGAGGTGGGGCAAAAATACGTCACTGGCTCTTTGTTCAAAAGCCCAGCCCAGTCGAATACAAAGCGCACTGCATTCTTTGCTTCTGACATAAACATGGGCTTGGTTGTTTACTGCTTATTTGAGACAAACAGTTTTTTGCGGCTTTTGTAATTTTCCAACGAATTTGACAGAAATCCTGTTAACTCAAATGTGCGTTGTTTAAAATATTTACCAAAACTTTATAGGGATTATTACATAAAATTATTATTATTAAAAAATAAATGGTTAGAGAATAAAAATACAATAATTATGGTTTTTTGGGACCATAGATTTACAAAATTATTATAGTACCAGAATTGTACCGTCACACAATTTATGTACACTTCTACCATTGGTTCGTTGAAGTAACAATATATCTCATCATTATGCTGTATCCACCATTCCCCATTTCTAAATATGGGGCCCAAGATCCATCTTAGGAGCTTCCCTTCAAATACCTTCAAGCAGTCAATTGCTCTTTGTGTTAATATCCAGGTTTCACTGCCATAGCACATGATGGGTTATATGATAGTTTTGTACATGTACATTTTGTCTGCCTATGAATAACTCTTGACTTAAAGGTGGTGGTAAGCGTGAAGTAGACCTTGTTGGCTAGAGTTATCCTAGGTATGTGAAACTTCTGACTGCTTCTATCCAGTCTTCTTCTATAACCAAATTTTGCTTGGGTTGGGTACACCTTGTCTGACTTATCATTTTGGTTTTATCCACATTTATTGATAGTCCTACCTCTTTTGTACTTATTTTCAGGTTTAAGTATGTTTCCCTTGCAGCTGCAATTGATCGGGTTATGATGGCTATATCATCAGCATATGTTGCTATTTGTACCGACTTATAATAAAGTACTGAGTGATCTACACAACTCATTTTTCTTATGGCATACGCTACAGCCAGGTTAAAAAAGAGATGGACCAACCCACCGCCCTGTTTTATATCCTGGGTGAGCTCAAAAGGTTCAGCAAGTTCATTTTGTATTCTCACCTGTGGTAGTGTTTCTGTTATGGTAATTTTTATTAGATTGACCAGTTTTGTTGGTATTCCAAATCCTAGCACTATATCATATAACTTGTCTCTCAATATACTGTCATATGCCTGACAGAAATCCACGTACAACTGATACACATCCCTATCAAACTCCCAGCACTTATTATTTGTTTGACTGTTGATAGTTGGTCCGTTGTTGATCTTCCTGTTCTAAACCTTACTGGCATTCTCCAATAGTTGTTTCTGCCAGCAGCATTAACCTTTTTTTGGAGTATCATCGTGAATACTTTGTATGTGGTACAGAGGAGGGCTATACCCCCACACATACCAGTTTGTCCCCCTTTTTGTTTATTGGACAGATAATTGATTTATGCCAATCTTTTGGTATTTTCTCCTCTTTCCACATATCTGTAATCAGACTGTGTACCACATCATGCAACTTGTTAGCTCCAGCTTTTAGTAGTTCTCCTGGTATGTTATCTATGCCTGGTGCCTTATTATTTTTCAGTGCACTTATATCTTCTAGGACTTCTTCCACTGTAGGTGGCTCTTGTTGCTCTTCATTTCTTGGTAGCCCTACCCAGGAGATTCTTTCATATCCCTTTTATTTTATTGTTGTCCCCAACCAGTTGTCCATGTACATCTTTGAGCAGGTTAGTTCATGGTTTATATGCTTCTCTTATTCTCTTTATGTACTTGTATACTTTCCTTGTCTCGTTCTCTTTCAAATTATCTTCCCTTTTAAATATCAGTTTGTTCTTCTTTTCCACTGTCTAAATAACTTACCCGCTTCTCTTCTCCTTATCTCATATACTTCTCTCCTTTCTCTTATTGTCTTTGTATACACCTTTCATGGGCCTCATTCCTCTCTCTTATTATTTTTTCACAGTCTGAGTCAAACCAACAATTCCTTTTCTTCCTTTCTTTCATCCCCAACACATCACAGGCAGATTCTGTAATTGCAACTTTTATCATCTTCCATTTAATGTTATTAGTTAATTAGTTATTTAATGTTATTCAATGAGCCATTCCACATCAAATCAACGCAGGGTATAAACCTGACCATCTCAGAATTTGATGAAATTTGGTATGTAGGTAGTCCTCATGGAGATTAATAAAAATACAATTTTTTTTTTAAATATCTCAAACGGTTTAGAAATTACGGCTACGTAAAGTTTTCAAAAAACGGCCAAAAACGCACGTCCGACATATTTTGAAATCACCACAGCTGCTCTCCTAATTGAGCTAGAGAGATGGGAGTGGTGTTATTTTACTCAGATTTTCATGCAGTATTCAATGATATATAGCACAACATACCTTTTCATAAAAAGTTTTTTTGTAAACACAAAATCAAAATTTTAAATTTAATTTTCTCAAAAAGTGCATTTTTGAAAATTTTTTAAAAATTCCTACAAATAGTTTAGACCTTTGGTAAGTGATTCTCGAAATTTCAAAGTGGGAGGCTAATGGGTTCATAGTTAAATAATAATTTAAAAAAAGAGCATTTTATAAAACTGATAGTAGGCCTAGATATTAAAACATATTTCATTACTATATTAAATTATTTATACACTTTACATTAAATCTTTAACACTTACATCTTTAGCAAAATTGTATGTAGAACTTAATGATAGAGCTTGTGAAGTTGTTGTGGCTTCTTCAGGTGTTATTACATAAATCCTTCCAGTAGGAGTTGTAGGATCAACTTTGCAAAGCACGTCTGTCAGTGATATCCACAATACGTCCGGCTTCCTTGGATATGAAAATGATGATGAAGGGCCAGCAGGATGTAGAAATGTCACTTTTAGTTCATCCTCTTCTTCATTCTTCTCCAACACATATGCCAGCCACCATTTTTGGTCATATATGGCCGTTATATAACCGCTTACTTCTGACATTTGTAGTTTTTCTGAGCATTTTTGGATGATCACTGTTCCTTCTGTTGTATCTTCAGAGAATATTTTTACACAAATCTTTGATACGCTTGAAGGAACAAGGTATATAAGCATGATACTGTTGAGTTCCCTTAATAGTTACTGCTTGGCTGAAACGGTCATTCAGAAATGTTTCGGACTCAACATACTCATCTTGTGTGGATAAGGTGAAATTAATTCCAGATAAATTTTCAACTGCCCATTCATAAAGTTGGATAGGTGTTAAAATTTGGTTGTCATATGGACGTTGCAGGCTTGCTCTTGCAGCAAGTCTCTTGACTGAGCCCCCAACCCCATCACATAGTTCTTTCCCATGTGCAGTTGCGGAAAAATGCCATTTAGCCTCTACACCAAAGTCTTGCTTGTGATAACATTGTTGTCATGAACTTGACAAGTTTTTTTTTGGAATGTATACACAGAAACAGTGTTATGCTCTAAACAAGGTGAAATTACAACAAAACTTGAGTGTTTAATTTTATCATCTTCTCTGTAATAAATCACAAAAGGGTGTATTGTCACATGTTCGCTTGCCCAGTGATAACTTTGAGCTTCGTCCTGAACGACAATGTTATAGTTTTCAGAGAAATCTAAGTTTACTATAAACTCTGACTCTTTTAAATTTTCTTTTTTGTCATTAATGAATGAAGACTGCTGCTTTGCAATAAAATCATGTTTGATTAAGAGAGTCCGTTTGTCACAAAAAACATTTATAAAATCTTCATTAGATTTCTGTAAAGTTTCAAGGTTGCAACGATCAACAGACACCCACTGACGATAGGTGACATTTTCTATAAGATTTTCTTCAAAAGCCTCTTCAATGATTTTGCGAACTGGGGCAACACCAGGGCATTCTCTACATTCACTCATATAGCAATTAATGTTTGGTGGATTACACAGCATTTTTGCCAAACAGTGTTTATATGTATTTAGTTGTCTATTTGTCAAAGCTCCTAATTTTGTATTTTCTATCATTAACTTTACGTTCTGGTGAATTGTGCATACACAAACTGCATGTGTGCCACTTTGGCCTGCCAATATGCAATGCTTTGGTCGAAGTTCGGCAAATTTTGAAAAACCTATTGTAATATCTGAGAATTTTTCCTTAAACAATGAGTAAGCCTCCTTAAGATTACACAAAATTAGTCGTTTTGACATTTTTGTGTTAATTCCATTCGAGTCAACTACAGTCATACAGTCCTTAATACCCGGCATTATTCTGCTGATTTCATCATTTTCATAAAATGACTTAACAGTATCAACAATAGCTTTTGAAAGGGCCTTTCCTGGCTTTGGGTTAGGGCTTTCTAAAATACCCTTTTCTTTTAACACTTTTTTTGCCTGTCTCACCATATAATCTGATGCATTAAATTCCCGCATTATTTTTCTAATACCCCATTTTTATGGGAGACAGGTAAGTATCATGAACTTCTTAACTCTATTTGTTGAATTAGAAAAATTTTTCTTTAAGGTTTTGTAAAATTGACTCATCTAGATTCTCATCATCACTAGATGAATCTTCAGCTGCTAAAAAGATTTTACGCTTCAATGCAGAGTTAATCTTTTTTACTTTCTTTGTAGCATACTGCTTAGATTGAATTTTTTTAACGTTAATAGGAGACTCTTCTAGTTCCACAATAGAAGTATTCAATTGTTCAATTACAGTACAATTTTTGATTCTAAAGAAAAGGTTGGGTCTTCTGGCTCAGAACTGCATTCCTCGCTAATGTCAATTGAAGAACAAGGCAGGCCAGAGGGACCAGGTTGATTTGTATTGTCTACCTTTAACTTTCCGATATCTTTTCTACAAAGATCACAAATTTTAGCTTCTTTAGGTATTTCAGGAAATAAACTAAACATCCATGATGTTACATTTCTCAGTCTCTTTTTATCCCTAATTGTGTGATTAATTTTGTTTAATGGGTTAAAACATTGTAATCTAATAAATTTTAATTCGCTTTCCATTATCTTTAATTTATTGCTTTAATACTTTTTTAAGTTTTATAAAAAGATCATCTCACAAAAATCATAGTTTTTAAATTATATTTTTCATTGTGTATTTCAAAGAGCTTCAATAAATATTTAATTTATCATGTAGTACTTACAACATAATCTTTTTTGAAACATCACCAAATAAATATTTTTAAAAACTTACTACAAATTTATTACTTTATAGATAAACACTCTAATATAACTTAGACAAAATACTTTAAAAACTGTTTGAAACCAAAAAAGATTTTTCACTTAAACATAGATATAATGTACTGACATCCTAATCATACCAACTGCAGACACAGACTAATGATAAATTGCACAGACAGAAGAGGGAATTGAGTGAGCCTGTCTCAAACTGTCTGTGAGAGCTTGCTTGTCAGCACATGAAACACTCAAACAGTAGGCCTACCTACTATGAGTCACCTTTCATGTCACAACATGATGAATAATCTACAACAGACCACTGCTGATTGTTATTTTAGTGACTTTATCCTTTGCATCCTGACACAAAATGCATAAAGTAAATTATAAAAACTATTTCTCATTTAATTTTGAAAAACTTACTGAGTAAATAATAAGACTAAAATGACTAAATTGTGGACATAATTTGTCTTAAAGACAAGCCCCCCTTGGCACAGAATTATGGTAATAATCACCATTGTAATACATTATGTAAAGGTACATAGTATTAAAATTACGCATCAGTTTTATAAAACGCTCTTTTTTTAAATTATTATTTAACTATGAACCCATTACCCTCCCACTTTGAAATTTCGAGAATCACTTACCAAAGGTTTAAACTATTTATAGGAATTTTTAAAAAATTTTCAAAAATGCACTTTTTGAGAAAATTAAATTTAAAATTTTGATTTTGTGTTTACAAAAAAACCTCTTATGAAAAGGTATGTTGTGCTGTATATCATTGAAAACGGCATGAAAAACTGAGTAAAATAACACCACTCCCATCTCTCTAGCTCAATTAGGAGAGCAGCTGTGGTGATTTCAAAATATGTCGGACGTGCGTTTTTGGCCGTTTTTTGAAAACTTTACATAGCCGTAATTTCTAAACCGTTTGAGATATTTGAAAAAAAATTTGTATTTTTATTAATCTCCACGAGGACTACATACCAAATTTCATCAAATTCTGAGATGGTCAGGTAAAATTTTTAATTTTAGTGTGTTGATTTGATACGGAATGACCCCAATGTTACCAGCTAAAAATGACAAAAACTAGAATATAGCCACATACCTAAACCATAAAACAGAGGCTACCACAATTCCCAATCAATTTTATTGCAAATTTCAGATTTCAAACTCAACACAAATGCCATAACATGATTGACAGATTTGATCTTGCAGACTATATGATGAAGCAGATTCCATACACCGCTCACAAAACAACCATCTGAATATTAAAAAAGCTCAGTGTTAATTTGAAATATCTATCTGTCTATCTAATAATAATCTAATACAAATTATCTGGTAAAAATTGTAGGTTTTTTTGGATCATGTCACTTGATGAGATTGTACTGAGAAACTAAACCATCAATGCGAAAATTGGTAAGAAAAGAAGAAGAGGGAGGTCACCTAGCTGTTCCCCTGCCAAGAGTCAGATTTCAAAAATCTCTCAATATCAGTACTATAGAGGAATGCTAAATATAAGGTCACTAGCAACACATTACAGATGCCTTATCAACACTCTTAGTGACAAGTCACCATGTTCAGAGAAGAAATAGTGTAGACTTGGATGCAGTATGAAAAATGAGGATTACAAATAAAAGACCAGACACAATGTAAAGGAGTGAAGTTAAGATAACGGGGAAAACAGAAAAGGGAGCACATGGAAACATATATTAAAAGAGCACATGGGAATTGTAATAGTAGATTGGAGGAAGAGATGAAGAAACGAGTATATAGCATAGTTTCAACAGTAGGTGTTACTGGAACCTGTAGGGGCTTAAGTGATCTGGGGTGGGGGGTGTTATTTGACTCAAGGGAAGAAAAACCAAATGGACATACCCAAGAATAAGAAGTCCCCTAAATATTTACTTATAGGATAGGCAAGGTCAATTTAGCCTTTTCCATGTTTTATGATCTACTTCAACTCACTACGATGTTTTATCAAAAATGTACAACTGATATGTATACCATAATACAAATGGAACAATTCTCCTTCAATATGCGGTAGGGAATCAATATTACAGCCACACAGTGGCAAGTAGTAATGTTTGGGTATGCCATAACTGAACTCCTTGTTCTGTCATAACCATCCGATGTGTATAGATATTAGTAAGCCCCTGATCTACAGAACTCGCTCACTATTTTGAACGAAAGAAATTTGTTATTACATCAAATATCAATATTATATAATTTTTCAATTAACATAAAAATTATGTAAACTCCAGGGGCGAACCTGGAGGGATGTGGCAGATATATCCCTCAAATTCAAAAAATGTTAAACAGGTTGCGTGTTTTTGAAATGTAATTAATTGACTTATAAGTTTTGTCAATTTTAAAAATTGCTATTTAGGTCAATGACAAGTTTAAATAATCTACAATAATAGGCCTTATACTCAATAATAAATATAACAGATGTTGAAAAGTGAAAAGAATAGACTTGAAAGAGAGTAGGACACGATTTTCCGCTGGTTACAAGCAACTTGAAACATACGATTCATGTGACAATGTGCTTTACACTATGCTTGAGCCATGTCAACTGATTTATTTAATCCCGCAACGAAGGAACTGTTTCCTTTTACTCGCTAGTTGGCCATAAACCGAGGCATATGAAAAATACCTCATCTTTTTCATAAGCCTCGGCCAAAAACGTAGTGTTAGTACATCGAAATCCCGCCAGATGCACATTAGTTCATAGTTGCGGCGTAGTGCAGCCGCAGCGGTAGTACTGGTTTGTTAATGCATGGGCTGAGCTTAACCTCACTCTGGTGAATATCGCTTTGTATTTTGTGTTCTTTTTCCTTTATAACTGTGTAGTTATTCTTTAAAGTGAATAGGCTTAGTGCTTTTATACGTGATATAGGCCTTTATTTGTTGTGTTCAACATGTCAAAAAGGAAGTCTACAATTAAAGACTTTTTTCAACACAATAACCCGTGGTTACTTCCGATTTCTTGACTTCTGCTTCAGCTACTGAAAACCAAGACGATGTGCACAAACACCTCATCCTCTTTCAAAAATTATTACACCACGTACGTCTACACAACTAGAGGTATATCATAATGAACGTTATGAATGTGATAAGACTTTATAGGCTATATGCCTGTATGTTGGAAGAGACTTGTCAAATCAAGTTAAACATTCTTTGTTAAAAAAGTGGATTCCCCCTGAACTCTACAAATTTCCCCCTGGGCAAAGAAACCTAAAGTTTCAAAGAAAATGGTTGGCAGAATTTCCTTGGCTTGCCTACTCGAAATTTAAAGGAGGGGCCAAGGAAATAAAGGGAATCAGGCTTTATAAAGGTACTGAATACTATACAAAGTTTTCAGTTATGGCTCAGAATTTCATTTCTGTTCATGAAAATAAATCTGCCGATGTGACCTCTCAGACTGATTCTGCAAGAAAAATGCAAGTTGTGAAAAATCACAACGCCTGTCATTGTAAAAACCGTCATACTACGTGGATGCCACAAACTACCATTAAAGGGTCACAGGGATCAAGGACCTTTAAGCCTAGAAGAACCTACTGAGAATGATATAGAATAGATGGGGGAGATAAGGTTCTGAGGCAGCACGCATCTACATGTAGTCTGAATGCATCATATTTTAGCTATAAAATATCATTGAGACATGTGGAGACATAACCCAAACTCTGCTTGTTGATAAAATAAATGAAGCTGACTGTTTTAGCATATTAGCTTATGAAACCTCTGATAACTCTGGATCACAACAGTTTTCCATGAGCATAAGATATACTACAAAAGATAAAAATGATAAATTAACGCTCTGTGAAGACTTCTTAAATTTCATGCCTGTATGTGACTTAAATGGAAAAGCCCTAATACTGCTTTGAACAGTTTACAGGAACTACGGGTTAACATACAATACATACGAGGACAAGGACATGACGGCACAGCCTCAATGAGTGGCCCATTTCAAGGTTGTGCTGCAATAATCCATGAAAAGTTTTCTCAAGCTTATATGTACACTGCACTAGCCATTCACTTAATTTAGCCCTCTGCCACTCTTGTGATGTACCAGTCATCAGAAAATGTTTGGGAACAATGAAAGAGACAACATTTTTCAGAGTTTATCCCAAACGGTCTTCTGTATTTAATGTATTGTTCAAGAAAACAGTTCAACTCATTCTTCAAAATGAACAAGATTACTTACATTTTGCGAAATTAGGTAGGTTGAGCACTTAGATGTAATTATACTGTTTAAGGACATGTTTGATGTTATCTGTATGGCTCTGATGGATATTCAAGAGGATAGGCCTAATAATTCAGATCCTGAGTTATCGAGCAAGGCATATGCTTTATTATCAGTAATTGAGAAGTGCAGTTTTGTGACATCCATGACCACTGTAAGTAAAATCTTTAGTATGTCACACCACCTTTCGACTTATCTGCAGGCAGAGACAACTGACCTTGTTTATTTCCTAAAACATGCAGACAACCTGAGAAAAGAAATTCAGGAAATGAGGAATAATTGTGAATCAAAATTTCACATTTTTATGGATGTGATGGATGTTTGCAGTTCTGCTAAGTGAGCATTGAGATTCCTAGGAGAGCTTGAAAGCAAACAAAAAGAGACAATTATGGCATAGAAGACCCGGAAGCTTACCATCTTGCCATATACAACCCATTTCTGGACTACTCTGCAACAACTTAATGAGCGCTTCCTTATCAAGAAAACTGCTAGAATCTCTTCAGTATCTTCTTCCTCAGCAATGCTGCTCCATTAGTGATCAAGATGTAAAGGGAATTGTATCTACTTTATCAGAGTTTTGGCCTGAAGATGTGGCATTCTCTAGTGAGACTTTTGAATCAGAGATATTTATGTGGAAGAGGAAATGGTTGGAATGTGATACTACAAAACCAAAGGACTTTATCACCTCCCTAAATGAACGTGAAAAAAGTATTTTCCCTTCTGTTCATAGATTTTTAAAAATTGGTGCCACTATTCCAGTATCTACAGCAACATGTGAGCGATCTTTTTCTAGCCTTAGAAGCATAAAACGTTTTACAAGAAGTGCAACAGGTCAAGATCGTCTGAATGGTTTGGATTTGCTGTCAATTCAGAGACATTTTAGTTGACCCAGAAGAAGTGCTCAACAAATTAGCACAAAACAAATCACGAAGGCTTGAATTTTTCCTGTAAAAACTGTTGTCAGCCAATAACTTTCTAAAAATGTTTTTATTTTTAACTGATGATAAATAAGGACATTTTTATATATTTTAACTTAATTTTATATGTTGATAACTTTAATCACAAAGCATATAATGTGAATTAGTTTTAATTTTTTAACATTATTTTTCATAATGCGACATCATGGTTTGTTGTAATACCTAGCTGTAAGAAACAAAATATTGTAAAATTAAACACATGTTCATTTAAAATTTTTCGTGTTCTTGTATGTGGTAACCCTCACTTTCTTAATTTTAATGTTCTCTTTGAAGTATTTATATTCCACAGAAAGGTATTATTAGGCTTCTAAGATAAACTGGAAGCTATGATGTATGTTTTTAATTGCTTTAATGAAATTAGTGAATTACAGTTATTATTTGGCCATTAATTTTAATTTGTTGGTACGATTATCAGTATAATATAAGAAAAAACAATACTCTAAGAAAACTGTGTGGTTGAAAAAATACCCCCACCCCCACCCAACCATAATGAAATCCTAGGTTCAAGCCCCTGGTAAACCCTGATTACTGTACTATTTTTTTATACTTGTTATGCAGTTAATCTTACAATAAAAGCTACAATTTTGAGCCTCTACATTGATATTTTAGTTAAATTTATTTATAACCATATTGCTTAAATAACAAATTAGATAGACTTAGCTTTTAAGTATGTGTATGTTCCCACTGACCTCTATAGGTGTATATCTATTACTTTTCACAGATCTACATAACCAATAACAATATGTATGTTTTTTTTTTTACAAGAAACTCAACTTACAAATATTTTGAAGTAACAAAACAAAATTTGCAAGGGGTATAGACCGTTATCAATTTTGACCGATTATTAAAGATATCAAGTTTGTATTCTAAATAAAATTGGCATAACTTGAGGCCCTCATAGACTTTTACAATTTTCTGACTTCTTTGGGATATGGAATCTATATTCCGATTTAGACCTGTTCCCTTACTTTGGGGAGCTCAATCTCAAAGCAATAGAGGTCTGTGGAGTAAACATATGGACAGGCATACGAAAATTGGTTGACACATTCAAAAGTTATCATGAGACATACCCCAAACAGGCAAACAAATTCCAAATGGTTGAGTTAAGACTGACAGCTCAATTTGCTCATTCAATAACCATCCATCTTACATCCATCTTTTATAGGTATAAGCCACCAATTGTACAAATAAACTCATTGCTAAGAGTTCTACATAAACCCATAGTTTTCTCAAGCAGACATAGATAAAAATTATCTTTAAAAATAAGGCAATAACCTATACAGGTTGGGAAACACTGACGCATTAAAACTTTAAATTTGTTGGACTGAACTTGGTGGATGTACTAGTCAGAGGGAAACAGGATACTTCTGATGCTCGGTACTCATCCTCAAATAAAAATGAGGATCAGGAGTAAATAATTATGGGCTCTATGCTTAATTCATAACAGCTAAAAAAGATACACCTTCCTGTGGGAACCACAATGGAAATTAAATCCCCAGTACTATTTTGGCAAAAGAAACTAGTGTAGCATAATCTCCCTCTGTTAAGTAGACCACTATAACAATTGCTGCTGTGTAGCTAAACTATCTGAAACTATAATTACATTCTGCTATCATTCGCGCAAGACACAACTACTTAAAATGAAACATATTTTATTACTTATCCGTTCTGAATGATATCACAAAAGTGCAGTGAGAAAATAACGTTTTGACTGTGCTCTTTCTGATTATATTATACTCTAATAATGTAACTACTGCAGGAACGGATTTGTCTCCACACTCATGTTAATGACAAACGAGTACTAGTGCTCTTAACACAAAAATTTCTCTCTAACTACTTTAAAGAGACTACAAAACTGTAAGTTACACATGGATGCAAAACGTTTTCCTGATGTACAGGCGGTTTGGTGCTGAACCCGGCAATCGCATACGGCATAACTTAACTGAACTTTCCTGACAACAATCGAAAATTCAGGTACAAACTCTTTTAACTTTTATGGCAGTTAAATCAGTAATCAACAAGTTTCTGAATTAATTTAAATATTAAGTAAACAAAACCAAACGAATCGGCTCCACAAAATTTGTTATTATAAAATTTGACATTTTAATCATTATTTTAACAGATCGGATTAAATAATCTCCAGTACTGTTTACTATTTTTCCTTTCCAAGTAAACTTCATATCTTACTCTACAATCTGAAGTGCATACAAACAAAAATTAAACTTACAATTCACAAGAATATTAGAAATGAACGCCCGAAAATTCATAGTACTCCATTTATTTGTCGTGACATCTGTTTTAGTTCACTTACAAGCATATCAAATTAACTTTTAATTCACTCCGTACGGCACACAAATACACAAGTACGAAACGACATCATAACAGCGCCACCTTTACACGTTAAATGGTTTTATGTTTATTAGTAAAATAGAAAACTGCTTGTCCCTTGTTTATGGATTGTGCCGTTACCAACATACAATTCAAAAATACCCTCTATGCTACATATTATATATGCTATTTTATAGAACACTTCGAGAGTATTGAAGTTAATGAATAATTTAGTGGACAAACTCATGAAACGCAAAGTAGTAGTTATGTAAACCTAACGTGGTGCATAGGAGCTACGTAGTAAACCTGTTACGCTTGCGCATGTGTCTGAAGCTTAGTAAAGTAACATGGCTGTAAAATAATATGCGTCGTTAATATTATATCAAAGGTGAAAAATTACCTGAATGTCTTTATATTGGAGTATCGATTATGTTATAATTCGGAAAAAATTCATAACAATCGAAAAAAGAATAACCATTATATTATTGTCATTAAATGACAACAATCGATACCAATTCAGGAGTTCATAGGGATGGCAACATTGATTGGTATATCGATATATCGGTCTTCCGATATATCGTAACAGCTATATCGATATATCCGATATATTGCTTGAAATATATCGATATATTACGATATATCGGTAAATTTATAACACCCCTTGGATCTTATGACTTTCAATGCTCCATTGTTTATTTGTGTACCTTTTCATAACTTCATGTTCACCATTCTTTTATGGAGATGTTTATGTGAAGAGTATGAGATTCATTTTAGGTAAACTGGTTAAATGAACCCTAAAATCATGATTTCTTAATAAACGGTTTGCAGTTTCGTAAGAACGTATGGCTTGTGAACTTTATACATACGTAGTACTGTAACTAATGTTTAGTCTTGTTTTGTAGACTAAACATGAACACAACACTTGCCATTGTTTTGTAATTTTGTAAACAGTGACTTATCGAGTTGTATCTGTTGCAATGTTTCTCCAAAGTCGAGCCTAGACATCAACAATCATATATTTTGGAATGTCTACACTTTGTGTACATATTACGATTCACGAAAAAGCGTAGTAGTATATGGTTGACATTGCTCTGGCATCATAGCAATACTAACACGTGTAAGAGCCAGACAGTACCATTGAGTGGACAATAAAATAGCCTACAATTTACTCTAATTACTGTGACTTTTTTCATTGAATTTAGATTTTCTATTCATTTTTTATTTTTTGCATAATGGCTTGTAACAAAAGATTGTACACTGCTGAAGAAATATTAGCAGAGTTTCAAAGGCAAGAAGAAGAAGAAGAAGAAGATTTTGACACAGAAGTTTCCGAGACTGAAGATAACATTCTTATAGACAGCGATAACGAAGATGACGAGTTTGACTTAGCTGAAGGGACACAGGATTGTAGCAGTGCTGATGATCGAAATGCCTATGAAAACACTGATGATGACAGGATTTTTGAATTGGGGAAAGACGAAGAAACCATCTGGATGAACAAACCGGTACGCTCCAAATTTTCACGAATCTCATCTTTAAATGTTATCACACACCTACCTGGACCAAAAGGAGATGCTCGAGTGATCGTTGATGAGGTACAATTGTTTTCTTTATTTGTAACCGATGAGATGCTGGAAATAATTGTTCTCCACACTAACAGTGACATAGAAAGATCGAAGATCAAATACCAATCTGTACAGTGGTTTACATCTCCCACAAACCTGCTAGAGATAAGAGCTCTTATTGGGCTGTTCTATATGAGCGGTGTTTTGAAGAACTGCTTTATGTCTTGATGATATGTTTTCTGTAATCTATGGACCGGCTGTATTTCGCTGTTCAATGTCACAGAAAAGATACTCTTTTCTAATCCAGAACTTACGATTTGACGACAAAACTACGAGAGATCCAAAGAAGGATAAATTTGCGGCGTTTCGAGACCTTACCTTGCATGCGGAAAAGTCCACCTTACCGTTAGAGGTTTAATGAAGTACTAAAACACAATTCCCAATTTGTTACAGCCTTATTAAAACATCATTTTAAGAGTAGTGAATTTAATGTTTTACATTTTTTAAATCAATAACAAAAAACCGATATATATCGCGTTTTTAGAGATGTATCGATATAATCCAAAAATATATAAATAACGTATATCGATTAAAAATATATCGATAAATTTCAACTATCGATATATCGTTGCCATCCCTAGGAGTTCAGGAGTGGAAACATCCGACTTTGTAACAGCGAGGGATCGTGAGATGCACAGTATAAGAAATGTTACTTTTACCTCTACTTTTTCACCTATTAATCACTTACTAACACCTTATACATACCCCGTCCCCCGCAAAAAACATGCTAAAGTAAAGTTTATCTTTTTAGGTTTAAACAAACATCACTGTTTGAAGTCTTATCAAGACACCACATACATTTTAGGGCACAATCCTGATTTTAGTAATCTGGTAAAATCACAACTGCATTTGTGTTTTGTAAAGTGTAAACGTGGCCCCTCACAAGCTCAAGTAACTGATTGCCAATTTTGACACCTGCTCATTTATAAATTTGAGCCTGGGTAAAATCCAGTCTCACTTGACAATCTAACCTTCATAGGTCACTTTTAATAATCCGAAATCTAATTAATGGCATTTTTCTAAACTTATAAACTGTCTTTCTTATTTGAGCACTGTCCACAACATTTTGTGCATAACTAGTAGCCTAAGTACTTTCATCTTCAGTTTTTGTTCACTAGTCAACAGTTCCAACTTTGGACATTCCCACTAAACAGGATTTCCTTACTTTCTTTATCATTTGGCTTTTCAGTATTAGACAGATTTCATCATTGTAGCCTCAATCTGCCCATATTTTTCTTAGTGTGATAAGGACTCCTCATGATGGTATACATATTTTTTTCTTTCAGATGAATATGTTACAACACTAAACTGGAGGACCAGGCACTTTGATGTTGGTCTGTTCTTCCTTTAAGCCTAGTACACACCTAGGGACAAAGTCGCGCGACATTGTACAGGGACAGTTGCGATACATTGTCCCTAGACTGTCGCTATACAATGTCGCGCGTCCACACCTACGGAGCCAGTTGCACTACAAAAATCAGAACGCGATGTCCCAAGAAATTGCTCTCTGTGCGTTTAATTGGTGCCTAAATAATTGAATGTTATTAAAAAGGAAAAATCGTAAACCTAAACGGTACTGGAGGAGAACTCTATTTTCGGGAGGCATTACTTTTGCTATGAATCTTCTCGAAAAATTAAAACTAGAAGATGGCATGGGTTTCAGAAATTTTTTAAGAACAAGCCCTGCCAATTTCGAAACCCTTTTGCAGATGGTTGGAGAAAAGATTGCGAAAGATTGCACTGTATTTAGGGAAACCATTCCAGCCTCGGTCAGGCTAGCTGTCACCCTCCGGTTCCTTGCCAGTAACCTTGGATTATCTTTTACCAGCCTGGTATATACATTTCGAATTTTGAAACAAGCGATCTCAAGTATCGTTCCAGAAGTCTGTGAAGCCATAATTACTTCGCTGAAAGGATTTGTAATGGTAAGATATAACACCATTTTTATTTACTATACATTTTATTTTAATAATGAATTTTTTTTAAGAATAAAATTTTGTCAGTTTTATTTATCTTAATTACTTGAAATTTTTGTTTTAAACTTTTTGGTTTGGTCTTGTGTGGTCTCTGAATTTTGGACGGGAGTTTCAAAATTTTGTGGAGATGTTAAGGTATTAAGAAAGGAAAAGTCAGAAGAGAATGACTGATTGCTGTTTGGGCTATAGGATGGTGATGGTGAAGGATGGATTGGAGGTGTTATTACGTGAAGTGGTGTATTAATCTGCACATTTGAATATCCTATCCTACCATACATTCCTATTTCCAATTTTAAAAAAATATCAATTTCACGCTGGGCTAAGGAAATTTCAATGCGGCTTCTTCCGCTGTTTCTCAATTTATTAGCAACATGCTCTCCGTAAACTGCAAATTCATCTCTACTCGTAACAGCCTCTGTTAAAGACTTCATGCAGTTTACTGTTTCCCTCGCGATAAAATCGTGATCAGCATTCTTCCTCCTTTTGGGTATCGGTGGCTTTCTGAATTCTTCTTGTGGTTGAAGAGACTCCTCTGCTCCATCATCTCGCTCTTCTTCCGCTTCGGTTTCATTGTTAACCTCCTAGAAAAAAGCAAAACAATTTCGTTTGTTTATTTATTATTACTTTTATTTATTTATTTAATGTTATTTTATTGTATTGTATTTATTGTATTTTTAGATGCCGAAATCTAACTCTGAATGGACAGGTATAGCAGAACAATTCTCAGCGAGATGGAACTTTCCTCACTGTTTAGGTAGTATAGACGGCAAACACGTACAGATAGTGGCCCCAGAAAATAGTGGCAGCATGTATTTTAATTATAAAGGAAACTTCAGTATTGTGCTTCTTGGAGTAGGAGATGTCAATTACAACTTCATATATGCGGATGTAGGATGTCAGGGCCGAATATCAGATGGCAGTGTTTTTAAATTTACATCTTTGTATAAGAAAATGGTGCAAAATAAACTAAATATTCCCCCAGAAAAACCTTTGCCAAGTAGGTCCACCCCTGTCCTGTATGTATTTGTTGCAGACAATGCTTTTGCACTATCCACCCATGTGATGAAACCTTATCCAGGCCAACGATTGTGTTCATCATCAGCAGAAAGAATTTTCAATTACAGACTCTGTAGAGCGCGATGAATTATTGAAAACATATTTGGTATTCTAAGTTCAAAATTTAGAGTACTCTTGAAACCTATTGCTCTGCACCCTGATAAAGTGGAATCAGTGGTTATGACGTGTATTTACCTACACAACTTTCTAAGAAGAAATTCTGAATCAAGGAGTTTTTATACTCCTCCAGGATCATTTGATTTGGAAGACATAGATGGAAATTTGATAGAGGGACAGTGGAGATCTGAATCAGAAAATGGTCTAATAAATTTGCAAAACATTCCTGTACGAGCACCTACCGATGTGCAGAAAATTCTAGATGAATTCAGAGATTATTTTAAATCTCCAACAGGAGCGGTACCTTGGCAAAACAATCAATGAAAGGGGCAATGGCACCTATCTGCTTATTAGTTTATTTTTAATTATTTTTTCTTGATTCTCAATGAGAATATTAATATGTTAATATTAATTGTTAATAAAGTTAAAAATAATTAAAAAAGCTCTTATAAACTATTTTTCAACTAATTACTATTTATAATTACAGTACAGGTAAAAGTCAAAGTGTACTGTGTAAATTGTTAAATAAAATAAAATTTACTTACTTCATTGAGTGTCTGTCTTTCTTCGCCTTCATCACAATCAGTATCCCGACTTCCTCTGGATTCCATTCCTTGCAGCAAAAACAGTAATGGGTGGTAACCAAACCAACTGGACTTTTTAGGGGAAGAACACTTTTTTTTTTACTCGGTCAGTTTTTTTATGTTCTCACCTGAATTGAGACTTCAAATTGTGAATTTTCTTCTTCATGTCGTGATTTGCCATCTGGTATTTTTGGGCCAGATTCTCCATAGCATCCCTCCTTTTATTTCTGTTCTTGTAATCCACACATGTCACATCCCAAAGACATGGGAGGGCCTGAAAATCTTCGATAATTTTCAATGTTGTTTGCATGGCGGACAAGTAGAAACTGGCTCAGAAGTCTCGGAACACGTACAGACTACGAAATATTGCACAACATTGTATCATGTTCCCCGTTTCGATGGAGAACATGAGACTTGGGACTTTGGTATCGCGACAGTCCTGGAACACGAGAAAAATGTCTCGGAACAGCCCTGAGACCTGTCCTGAGACACGTGTTCCTCGACTTTGTCGCTAGGTGTGTACTAGGCTTTAGAGAGATGACTTGTGACAGACACTTTCTGCTATTCACAGTAGCCTACCCGTCCCGTCACTGTATATTATAGACTCCTCCACTTAAAATGTTAGATGTACATGGTGTAACTGTGTACATTAGTGATGGGCAACCTTTTTAAATCATGAGCCACTTTTATGAGAAAATTAGGTGTGCCACATGAGCAAATTATTTCTTAAAAATACTACACACAAGCGCTCGCGCGCGCGCACACACACACACACACACACACACACACACAATAAACACATAAAATGTAGGCATACAGGCACACATTAAGGCCTTCCCACACATGTATGTTTGTTTATCTCCTCTTGGTGAACAAATAAAATCTTCTGGGCATGAGGTTCTGTAATGTTTAATTCATTTAATGACAATTTGCTGAATGGATATAGAAGCTCCCGTGCATACATTATTGTTCTTGCATGATCCTTCACATCCCTTCGATGTATGGCAGCAAATTGCCAATATATGGAAAGGTGAGAAATGAGCACAAAACGAGGCAAAATGACGCAAGCAGAGGTTGATGATGGCAAAACCTACCCACATGTGCATATAAATTCAGCAAACATTGCCCTACTTATGCTTTTGGTTCCACTTGCAAACAAAGGTGCATGTTTGGGAAGGCGTTAAACTAAGTTTAGGGAGTATTTAGACTACTGAATGTAAATCTATATGTGAACTACTACTGCCTTTAAGCATTTTAGAGTAGCATTAATTTTAATATTTTTTCTACTTATCTCTGTTATGGTGTTTCAACTCAAGAGGGTATTATAATTTGTTTATGTACAAACCTTGTAAAGACAATTTTTGTGTTCAGAGTGGGGTTTAGCACTAAGACTACTAAGCATCATATAAGAAATACAAATGACAAAATATTTTCAGTTGTATAAATGTATTAAAACACACCAAAAACTGATAACAAGAGGATCTCCTTCAAATATTATTGTGATAATATTCAATATAGTTTCTTCTGCAAGTAGTGTATTGCATCTTTGTTGTTTCTACTTCAAAAAACAACAAAAACACAATACACTATTTGCAGAAGAAACTATATTGAATATTATCACAATAATATATACTGTAATTGCTGCAAGAAACATTGAGTTACATATAGAAAACAATAAATATTATTTTGTAGTAGTTTTTCTTGCTTTTTATATAGGATTACTTTCTTACTTTTAAAATTATGTAATAAGTAATGACTAAATTTATTTAAAATGCAGAAAAAGTTTTACAACAGGATTCAAGTACAAAATATCTTTTTTATGTTACCTCATGCCACTTAACATACCTTCACCTATCATTTGTTGGTACACGTGCTGCAAGTTGGGCAGTATCTGTGTATATGGTTCTGCCAATAAGACCATCACAAACCTATGGAACGCTTCACCGAAATTTTGAGGTAAAATTTTTTCCATCTAGTAATGTACGAAGAGTAAACTTTAGCAGACCATGGACCATGGTTGCTATGTTTGCATAAATAAAGCACTCTCAAACCTCAGTTTTTCCCACTCACTGATGCACAGGTGTCAAGATTAACTCATGATTCTGTAAGAATGCTCAGTCCTACCAATAAACACACAGTCTTGCATCTCATGAAGTAAAATTGATACACTTATTCAAGAGGCGAATGTAAAAGACTTCAATGACTGCTAGA
Organism: Magicicada septendecula; assembly: GCA_034769895.1. NCBI lineage: Eukaryota > Metazoa > Arthropoda > Insecta > Hemiptera > Cicadidae > Magicicada > Magicicada septendecula. The sequence continues at coordinate 409,913,109 of CM068368.1, read as the reverse complement.
ACTATTCATTACTCACCAATAACATACCATGATGAATTATTGGAAAGGTGTGAGATGCTTTTAAAACATTAGTGCAGAGAATCACTGAACATCACTGTACGGTAGCGCGATGATTTCGTTTTCTAGGTTGGCTAATCTGCTCACTGCCTGGCCTCAATATTTGCATGTTTGTACTTTGCACAGTGCGTATCAAACGCTCGCGGCGGTCATACCGAGCCGAGCCCAGCTTTCGCTGTCACTTATTCTCGACATTCAATGTAGGCTTTAGGCCTTACATTCGTACTTATGGCCAACTAGCGCCATAACTTCATTCTAATCTAAATTTAATACTTCGCAAACGCAGTATTAGCCAACCTCATTTCAACAAATAACATATATGTAATGTAACGAAGTCAGACATTAAATTTATTCATATACAGTCCATCTTTTATCATTTTCTACCTGCAGAAGCAATGCATTCATTATACAGTATTTTTAACTAACATGGAAGACCAGCCGACAGAATTCGTCAACTTAAGAAACATATTTTAGCCCACTTGGGCCCAATTCATTAACACATTTTCTGGTCCACCGTGCCTGGATTCTAATCAACATTTTTAGTCCTCACGGTGCGCATCATCCAATCACATTAACGGGCATTCGAATTATACTAACAACACCAGCATTGTACAAGTTAAAATAATAAAATTATTATTTAATTACCGGTATATATTATACAATGATCTCACTGATCGTTGTATGGTACAGTGGAAAACAAAATACAAGACACCAATGAAATCACTAATAACCAGCTTTAATTATCACAGTTAATAATTCATAATCAACTCGTACAATCAGAGGCGTAGTTAGGAGGGGCCAAGGGGTCAGCCGCCTCGGGCAGCATAGCCAGGAAGGTGGCAAAGTGAGCGTAGACTTGAAAAAATTATGATTAGCTAAAACTTCCGGGCTGAAAGGCCGTGTCGATTGCTTGATGTATTGGAGCTAAACGTTTCGGCCGCACCACCGGTGGCCATCTTCAGTAGCAAAATTTTGTTCGAATAGATGACACGCCGAACACGTCCCCAATGAACTGGGAACAAGCAACAGTGAGTTACGGCTACGATGCCTCTATTTATAACTTTTTGGCCGCTTAAGGTGTATCACGCGGACCAATGAGAAGCCAGCTCGTCATTCTCGGTTCTGATTGGCCATGGAAAATAAACCATGCCAGACACTATTTAAGGAGATGCTTTCACCTCGGCGGTTCATAACAGCCCTACGATTCGAAGGATCAACATCTCTTTTGAGCTCTTCTTCATGGGAAATTCTTCTTATTCTGTGCGTTACCAGTCTCCGGTTAAACCGTGACAAGTGCGTTCAGTGCCGTTCTCAAGTTTATTGTGCAAGTTTACCAGCTACTCAAGAAATATAGTGCAGTGCAGTGTTGTGTTTCTTGTGCCGTGCAGTGTTTCGTGTTTGTTCCGCTGCTGCCTGGAGCTTTTTGGTAAGTGAGCTACTTTTGTATTTTGCTTACCGTAGTGCTTGGTCGTAGTCCTTTAGTCCGTACCGCCTAAGGCGTAGGCTTCGCCTCGCCGATGGCTGCCCGCAACTCATCTTCCGTCGGCCCTTCTCAGGGCCAACTTGCCTCCGTCGATCCTTCTCAGGACCTCTCAATCCCTGCTAGCGCTCTGGCGCAACCTCTCCCGGATGGCCCTTCTCAGGACCACCCTACACCTACCTCGTCGCGGGAAACTAATGGCGCGGACTCGGCCATGGACACCGATGGTGCATGGCAGTCTGTCAGCCGGAAACGGCGTGTCAGTGCCACCTCCACGGACTCTGGCCGGACTTCGCGTCGTGGCTCAACCGCGGGGCAATCCGCCATGGCCTCCCAGCAAATACCCGACCAGCCCCGGCGTATCCCGCCTCTGATTTTCGCCCGGCCTTCGGATTGGGCTAATTTCATGCGGCGTATACACCGGTGCACTCCCTCTGGCACCTTGACTGCTTCGGCCCAATGTGACAGCTCCATCCGCCTCAACCCCACGACCGTGGAAAGCTTCCGTATTGCACAGAAGTTCCTCACGGACGCGGGTATCCCATTCCACACCTTTGCCTTGCCGGAGGAGAAGGAACTAAAGGTGCAGATCATTGGTATCCCTGCCGATACCACGCCAGAGCTCATTTCTAATGAACTCATCAGTCTCGGCTTTCGAGTCAATAGTGTTACGCCTCTCTTCTCCCCCGGCAAGAAACTAGCGCGCAATGCGTTCCTGGTGAAGATACGAAAGGTAGGTGATTACCAGGCCATTTATGGAATCACCTTTTTGTTTTACTTGAAGTTTAGGGTTGAAGCCTTCGAAGCTCAAGCCGGACCGAAGCAGTGTTACAACTGCCAGCGGTACGGCCACTCATCGGCATTTTGCCACCACCCCACCCGCTGTTTGCGCTGTGACGATAGCCATCGTAAGGACACTTGTCCGGTCGATCGTGCTGCCGCAACTTGCGCCAACTGCGGGGACACTCACCCGGCATCGTCAAAGTCGTGCAGGTTCTATGCTGCGGCTTTGAAGAAGCTTTCAAAGTCTTCGCAGCAGCACGTTCCTGCGCCTCCAGCTAGGCCCCAAGCATCAAGGCCTGCCGCCTCGGCGGCACCTATCCCCGCTGCGGCACCGGCAGTTGCGCCTGCCCCAGCTCGTCCGGCGTCTACCGGGGCGCCCAGCTATGCGGCTGCCGCAGCTTCTCAGCCTGCCGCACAGCCCGCGGCCCAGCAGCCAAAACCTGCTGCGCCGTCCAAGAAAAGGAATAAACCATCGCCCCCCTCTTCCTCGCAGCACCAGCCCGCTGCACCTCAGCCACCATCTACTCCAGATGTCCAAGATCCAAGGCAGCCGAAACAAAAGGCCCCCGCCCAGAATGGCATCATGTTCAAGCACCCGGCGCCCAAGCCTCAGGCGGCACCGGCGTCTGCCGCGTCCTCGGACGTGACTTTCGCCGACCGCGTGCGCGCTTGGATCAACGCCTTGATCCCTCAAATTCTTGCTGCCAAGGATGTCCAGTCCTTGTTAGTTATCGTCCTAACCTCCGTGACCTCCCTTATCCCTCTCGATGGCTAGGCCCTTTCGGCTGGTGGCTTGGTACGCATGTGGCGTTCTATCTCGCCGTGCCGAATTGGCCGCCTTCGTTACCGAATATGACATAGACGTCATTCTCCTTAATGAAACTCACCTGACTCCTGCACACTCGTTCCAGCTTCCAGCGTACACGACGTATCGCACAGACCGGCCTGGCCAGAACCGGCGTGCCGCATCTGGCGGCACAGCCATTCTGGTTCACAGGCGTATCGCCCACCGCCCCCTGCCGCCTCCGGCGACTCGTCGCTTGGAGGCGACGGCGGTTGCTCTCTCCATCGGGGATCGGGAGGTTCGACTGGTTTCAGTCTACCTCCACCCCCCGAGGTGGACCACCGCCCGACGAGGATGAATGGGACGCTCTCTTAGACGACCCTCTACCAACCACCGCAGCCGGAGACTTTAATAGTAAGCATCCCCTGTGGAACAGCCGTGTCTCAAACCCATACGGCCGCTCTCTGTACCAATACGTTCAACGTCATCCTCATGTGAACGCTCTTGGTCCTAGATCACCGACCTATGTCCCCAATCGAGGGGGACTACCTGACGTCCTTGACATTGCTGTTGTCAAGGACGTGGCCTATCCTATCGCTATCGAAGCCGTGTCAGACCTCTCGTCTGATCACGACCCGGTAATACTCACTGTTCGGCCCACGCTGGACACACCTCTCCAGCCTCCCCATCGTTTAACGAGAGTCAACTGGCGATCGTTCCACGATGAACTGGGTCGAACAGTACCATCTGACCCCCAGGTCGACATCTCCAGCCCGGATGATGTAGACCGCTTGGCCGACTATCTTCAAGAAGTCGTCACGTCCGCCATGGACAAACACACCTATAACGTCCCTGCGCCCAACAGACGGTCGCAGTTACCTGAAGAGGTGATTCTGGCCATCCGCAAACGGCGCCAGCTCCGCCGGCGATGGCAAGAAACCCGGGACCCTGCCGTAAAACGCAGGCTGAACGCCCAATCAGACCTTGTCAAACAGCTTCTGCTTGATGCCACTGCTCATCGATGGGACTCATATCTTGAGTCTCTGGAAGTCACGCCCCAGTCCGTTTTTCGGGCTGCGAGCCGACTCACTGGCGAGAAAAGGACCCGCTACCCCCTACGATCACCGAACGGGATTGTGTACTCCGCGGCCGACAAAGCAGAAGTCTTTGCTGTTACCATGGAGGAACAATTTACCGTTCACAGAGGCATCTGCGACCCCGGCCACTCGGCAGCGGTCGCAGACTTCCTATCTGGCTATTTCTCCCGCCCTCCCGCAGACCCAATCGACCCGTTCGACGAGGCTGAAGTGGAAACGGCCATTAGTCGACTGCGCCCCAAGCGGGCGCCCGGCGAGGACCGTATTGGTGCAGCGGCCCTACTCAATGCCCCAGCAAGTCTCGTTTCACTCATCCACGTGCTGTTCAATGGATGTCTCCGGCTCCATTACTATCCCAGCCCTTGGAAACGAGCCAAAGTCATCATGTTGCCGAAGGCTCGCAAGCTGCGTACACTCCCGGAGAATCATCGACCAATCTCTCTTTTGCCAGTCTTATCGAAGGTGTTCGAGCGCCTCCTGCATCGCCGGATTACTCCCCTGCTGGATAATTTCATCCGGCAGGAACAGTTCGGCTTCCGCAGGCAGCATTCGACCACTCTTCAACTTGTCCGAGTTGTCACGCAACTCACCGACGCCATCAACAGGAATCATCAAACTGTCGCCGTCCTTCTGGACGTGAGCAAGGCCTTCGACAAAGTCTGGCACGAAGGCCTTCTCTATAAACTAGCCACCTCCCCTCTCCCTGCCTCATTTGTACATCTGATGCGGTCGTATCTCTGCGACCGCACATTTAGGATCTGCGTCGACGGGACATACTCTTCTGTCCGCCCCGTCGCCGCTGGCGTCCCTCAAGGATCTGTCCTCGGCCCCGTTCTGTACCTTGTGTACACGAACGACCTGCCAGTATTGCCTGGAGTCACGCTCTCTCTCTATGCGGACGATGCGATGTACCACACCAGTTCTGCAAACCTTCGTTTTGCGACTGACGTGGTGCAGCGCCAGCTCGCATTACTTCCGGCCTGGCTAAGGAAATAGCGGGTGGCGATCAATACGGAGAAATCCGAGGCGATTGCCTTCTCCCGTCAGCTCACTTCCCGATGCCAGACCCTCTCCCTTGAAGGGAGCCCAATCGCTTGGCAACGTACAGTGAAGTACTTGTGCGTCACTCTTGATCGACGCCTAAGCTTCAGAGCTCACGTGTCCACAGTGCTCCAGCGCGCCCGAGGCGTCAAAGCCAAACTGTACCCCTTCTTATCGCCTCGAGGGCCACTGCCGTTGCGCACGAAGCTCTCGATTTATCTGCTCTTTTTACGAGCTGTCCTTATGTACGCAGTGCCTGCATTTTGGACCCAACTCGCCCCCGACGTCATTAAACGCATGGAAGCCTTCCAAGCCCTTACCCTTCGCCTTATCTCCGGCTCTCCCTGGTATGTAAAAAATGATTCTATCAGGCGAGGGCTGAAGATTCCGTCGCTCGATGGATTTGCGCGAACTCTCACGTTCAACCTCTTCCATCGAGCATCCATTTCAGACTTTCCCCACCTCCACCACCTCGATAACGACGATGGACCACCACCTGTCAAACGCCGCCGCCCTCGAGCTCTGCTCGACGACCCACCGTAATTTAAAAAAAATACAAAATTACCCACTCACCATCTGTCCACGCACCGACCAATCGCATCTCACCACCTTCCAACCAGTCAAATTCCGGTGCGTTGCAGGCCGACAGATGGATCGGGCGTTGTGCCGTCTTTAGGTGTGCCTAGTGCCACCTTCAGTCGGCAGCTTCCCCCCTCCAATCTCTCGCATGCCTCGGTATCGCCATAAGGCAGTCTACCGGACTCTTACCGGGCTGGCGGAAGTGTATCGACCCGTTGTGGGCGAACAAATCCCGCCAATCCGTGCTAAGCGTTCGCGTAGACTTCCCTCTCAGGCCTTTGGTGGATCGCGTCAGCGGTTCAGCCAATCACAGCCCGTCTCCTTCACCTCCGCCAAAATAAAAAACGGGGTCCCTTTCCTCGCTGCGACAAGTCTCGCACCAAGCACTCAAGAAGCAACAGGCAGTCATCGGGCTTGCCAGGTGACATGGTGACGGAGTGACTAGAGACATTCGACTGCTTGCTCTTGAAGTGGAAACAACGTCATCAGAACAACGCAGAAGAGGATCGCCTCGTCCTCTACGATACTGCTATGAAGAGGCCTTCAGCACAAGCTATTGCGGCGGCAGTAAAGAAGAACCGCCGGATCAAGAATCGTCTCATCGCCAGCACCACCATCCAGCTGCAGCGATGGAAATTGATCAGCCGCCTTGCCTGCAAGACGAAGACAGCCGTAACACAACTGGGACCTGCCGCACAGTGCCGGTAAGTGTTTTAGGTAGCGCTGTCCAGCGAAACCCGGGGAGTCCGAGAGTAGGACTGACGAATAGAGATGCGGGTTGCGCCGCCACTGTGACGGTGTCACAGTTCGGCCCCCGGGTACCCGCTGGACAAAGAGCCGAGTTAGTCGGCATTAGCCCAGCTGCTAGTGTCCCTAAAGTACTGTGCGGCAGCAACGAGCCCCCCGGCCGGCCACTTGGGCCAGTCGGGAACCCTACGACTCGCGCGGGAAGCCCTGCTGAGCCCGCGCAAGCTCGTCCCAATAATCGGTCCTTATTAGGGCCGACCAAGCCCGCAAAGGCCGGACCTTCCGGCTGCACGGCCGCCAGTAGGCCAAGCAGCCCTGTACCTCTGCCGGAGTCTGACTACCCAGCCATGGAGACCTCGGCTTCCACCGACTGGGTGGTAGTAGGGCACGGTGGCAAGCCGAGAAAGTCTCCCTCCCTGACCTCCTTGAGTTCGGCCACGGACTCGGCGGCATTCCAAGCCTCCGCTGAGGTTGCGCCTAGTCGCACCTCCGAAGGAAGGATCCCGCCGGTGTTCGTTACGAACGTCAGGGATGTAATCGGCTTTGTTCGCCGGCTCCGCAAGGTCGTTGCGCTGGCAGATAACGCATCGGTCAAGCTCCTTGCGAGCGAGACTGTGCGCGTTACCTGCCGCAGTCCATCCGAGCACTTCGGAGTTGTCCAGTGGCTGGAACGTGAATCGTTCCAGTTCCATACCTACACTCTCAACAGAGTGAAGCCTGTAGCCCTCGTCCTTCGGGGCCTGGACATACAGGCGGATCCGCAGGTCGTCCTAGACGAACTGCGCGACGCGGGCTATAAGGTTGTGGGAGCCTCACGGCTGTACACTACTTATGGCTCGCGTCGACCACTCCCGCTAATCAGACTCCTGGTGGAGAAGGGCGACTCCTCCCAGGCCTTGTTAGATTTAAAACGGCTTTTCGGGCTCTGCGTGAGCGTAGAGTCCTGCCGCCAGACCGGGCGACTTTCCCAGTGCCACAGGTGCCAGCGGTTCGGCCACAGCAGCTTCGGTTGTCGGAACGCGCCGACCTGCGTCCGCTGTGGAAATGACCACTTGACGCAGGCCTGCGCTGTCCCCGACAACCACCAATATTGCATCAACTGTGGCGGCGCCCATGCTGCTAATAACAGGCGCTGCCCAGTCTATAGCGAGCAGCTGGACAAGCTTAAGAAACCCGTCCAGCCTAAGCCTCGACATGTTGCTAGCCAACCAGTAAAACCGGCCAAAGCCGCTGAACCTGTGGTCCGGAAACCAGCCCCTAGGTCTGCTCCGGTTCCGAAACCCAGCAGTGCAGTGAGCCCGAGCGAAGCTCCAAAGGCCAAACCAACCATCGCGCCCCCAGAACCGGAACGTGAAGTCCCCCACTATACCCAAGTCCCGCTGCCGGACGACGAGGAAATTGATCCTCCACGGCCGCCGCCACCCAAGCCACGATACCCCAGATCGGGCAAGAAAGTTAGGGCCCAGGCCAAGAACACGGGCCAGCCTAAACCACCTGCCACTGGACCCAAGCCCGTCCACCAAAAGCCAGAGCGGCCACCCGCTCCAGTACCTGCCCCCAAGGCTTCCACCGTCTCGCCCCGCCGCAGCTATGCAGCTGCCGCCAAGCGTTCTCCCCCGGCCTCATCTTCCGATGATCTCGCCGTTGTATCAGACTTTCTGGCAAGCTACGACTTGCAGAAAGTAGCCCAGACTTTCCTTAAAATCAAGGAACGCTTGGCAACAGCCTCGCCCCAGGATAAGTTCTTCCTCTTGGTGGAAGCCTGCCGTGTTACAGGTCTGTTATGAACGGACAACCACGGCAATCCCTCAAGCGAGACCTCGAGCTCGTGGCGTGGAACGCCAAGGGCCTCGCTTACAAGCCTCCACACACGGAGCTCCTGTCGAACGATCTGGAGGCCGTCTTTGGAGCACACAGGAGGGTAGTCCTGGCGGGCGACCTGAACTGTAAGCACCCCGATTGGGGGAGCCGCTTGGCGAACCCAAACGGGACCCGCTTACGCAGGTATGCTGATGCGGCTCGGGTCACAGTCATGGGTCCTACCGGCCCTACATACTATCCCTCGAGGGCTAACTCCCGCCCTGACGTACTGGACATTGCCGCGGTCAGGGGCGTTTATTGCCCAGTCCACGTCTCCGTCATTTCGGAACTGTCCTCGGACCATTGCCCTATCAGGTGCATATAGCTACCCAGCACGCCACCGTCCGCGACGAGCGGCGGGTAATCGAGTGGGACCGCTTTGGCCCGGCGTTCAGTCGCCGCCTACCAGAGCATATCCCGCTCGACACTACCCAGCATGTCGACGAGGCAGTTGCCTTATTCGACACAGCCGTAGTCTCGGCGGTAGACGTGTCCTTCCGGATGAAGCCGGGGCTCACGCCCGACTATCAGCGGATCCCCGAAGAGGTGTCTCAGCTCGCTTGCGAGAGGAATCGCCTCCGGAGACGCTGGCAGAGGACTCGTGACCCGGCTGACAAGGCTGCGTTCAACAGAGCGTCCGGCAAGTTGCGTCGCGACATGCTGGCGTTCCGTAGACGCAACTGGGTGCTGGCTGTTGCACAGATGGATGGCCCTGCCGAGGACCGTAATGTCTGGCGGATTCCCAGTGCCCTAACGGGAAAGCGCAAACGCGCGCCTCTCCCCGCACTGGCTGGACCCGGCGGTCAACCCCTTGGCCGCCCCCTCGAAAAGGCAGAGTTCTTGGCTGACAGTTTAGAGCGTCAGTTCGCTCCCACCCCATCCAAGAACCCGGCCTTCACTGAGCAAATCTGCCGCGAGGTAGAGCGCTTTCTATCGGCCGATATCACAGTCCCGCCGGAGCCCATCTCCCCGGAGGAGGTCTCTGAGAGGATTGTTCAGCTCAAGCCCCGGAAGGCGCCTGGCCCGGACGGAGTCATGAATTCCGCCCTCCATCGCCTTCCGGAGCGAGGAACCCAGTTCCTCACTGACCTGTTCAATTCATGCCTCAGACTGGCCTATTTTCCGGTGAAATGAAAAACGGCTACCGTCATTGTGATACCTAAGCCGGGAAAGAATTCTTCTCGCGTGGAAAACCTCAGGCCCATCAGCCTCTTGTCCGCGACGTCCAAGGTTTTTGAGCGTCTGATCCAGCGTAGGATCCGCGACCATCTAGAAAGACTAGACGTGCTGATCCCCGAACAGTTCGGCTTTCGTGAGCTGCACTCCTCGACTCATCAGCTGATGAGACTCGTGGAATGCATAACCGAGGCTGGCTGCCAGGGCAAACAGACGACTGCGATCTTCCTAGACGTAGAGAAAGCCTTTGACCGCGTGTGGCACGAGGGTGTCCTGTACAAACTCACGGAAGTCCTCCCAGACTGCTACGTTCATTTGATCGGCAGCTTTCTGCGAGACCGTAGCTTCCGAGTGAGAGTAGACCACGCTCTCTCTTCGGAGAGGCGTATTACCGCTGGCGTCCCTCAGGGAAGCGTCCTTGGGCCTCTCCTGTTCTCGTTGTTTGTCAACGACACGCCCCAAGTTCCTGGAGTGAAATTGTCGCTGTTCGCGGACGACACTGCGGCTTTTGCCTCAGAGCCGAACGCGAGTTATGCGGCAGTTAAGCTCCAGCGCCAACTCGACGCGTATGTCGGGTGGACCGATGACTGGAGAGTTGCCGTTAACGCTTCCAAGAGCGCCGCGGTAATATTCTCGCGAAAACGTAAGCGGCCTCGGCTGCTTAAAGTAGGCCCCGTCGAGGTGCCCTGGACCAATAGCGTCAAGTACCTCGGGCTCCACGTGGATTCCCGACTCACCTGGCGAACCCATGTACAGTACATCCGACAACGCGCTTCGGCGCAACTCAGTAGACTCTGGCCCGTGATTTCTAATCCGGCAATGACCCCCCGGCTAGGTAAGCTCATAGTCAACACGTACGTGTTGCCCGTGATTACCTACGCCTGTCCTGTTTGGGGATACCTGGCTCGTGGTCATAGAATTACGCTCCAGCGCGTAGTCGACCGGGGACTGAAGCTCGCGTGCAAAGTCCCCCGGAGGTACTCTTCTCGTCTTTTGAGGAGAGGACTCGGTGTCCGCTCTCTTGATGACACCGTGAGACGCCTGGCGCGACGATTCTATGTTCGTTCCGACAGAGTAACCCACAATTCCCTCATTGCCGGACTTGGTAAATACACCCCGCGACCAGGTGAGTCCTGGAAGCGACCTCGTTTGCTAGTCCCGGTGGTATAATCCACCAATCGCAGGTCGCTTCAGACCCCCCCATAACTAGATAACTACATAACGATCTCAAACAGACCCAGTGGCAGGAGTCCTTTCTGAGACTCGGGACACTGCACTACTCGCGACCCGCTGTGACGATTTAAATAAAAGAAATAATCAAGAAAATAAAATTTTTTAAAAAATTTTAAGGTTGCGAGCTCTTAAGCCATTTAAATCTCACTGTATTAATATAAAATACCTGTATGTACTCAGTATGAGAGGAAGCAGTAATTAATTAGTTATAAGATACTCTAATAAAAAGATAAATTGTAAAGAGTTATGAATATCGTATTTAACCCTTTGCTTGTAAGCAGGCGCTGTCCTGTTGATTCCAGACTCGACATGCTTTCCGAGTCTTGTGTGAGTTAGAATAATATAAAAAAAACTAATGTTAATAATAAAAAATCTGAAGACATAAATAGTCGCTAAAACAACTGATTTAAATTATGTATATTTGTTTAGGGATAGTTTGTATAAATAAAAATGTTAACTTAAATATAGTTAGGAACTATATTCTCGCGCGGAAATTGTCCCACTAACTGTTGCCCAGTACCAGGCGAAGGGAGCGGAATTTCTCTCTCTTGCAATGGTGACTTCGTACAGTATAGACGTAGGAGCTGTGCGCTTAAAATATGTTAACTATATTTTGTCTCACCTTAAGATGGTGTACCAGATGTAGCTGTTTAAAGCATCTGGATGTGTTAATTAATATAGTCATGTAAATAGACAAGAAATTTAAAGTAAAGTAAAAAAAATCGAAACGTAAAAAAGGAGTGTAACACAAGATGACTTCGTGCTTCAACAAATAACAACAATTCCAAAGTCATACCCGGAGATGTGAACTATCAGAAGCCACAAACTCTACTGCACGTGACAGAATATGCAGATCAGGACATCCGAGAATCTACAAGATCATCGTAGATATCTACACGACGTATTGTTCAACCTGCGAACTTTTGGAGCCCTTTACAGAGGAAGGCCAGACCGAGATGACACCGTAGCTGTTCCTGTTTCCCAACACGGATACCCCAGGACGAGTCTTCTGCATACCAATTAAAAGGTGACTCGATAGCCTGTCTATCGAGGGTTACTAATATTTGTTACACAACACACCTTGAAAGAGACTTTTCAGAAACTATTAACTTTGTAAAGACTTATAAATTAAATCTAAGAATTTCATGTAACTATTCTAACTTCATACGTTGTAACAGTTTATATGCTAATGTAGTGTAATATAATTCAAGCAATAATACCATTCTTCCAATGGTTGAATAAAAGAAAGTCTTGCAAGCTAATATCATGAAATGAGTATAATTAAAAGTCTTAATTACAGAAATACAGAAAGTTGACCCGGATCCGAGGTATAGCTATATAAAATCAAGTTTGATCTCAAAGTTTAAAGAAACCTTTCAAATAACTTAATAATTGAATTAGTAATGTCATGGGATCTGTCAGTATATGTTTTTTAAATGTTAAATAAAGAGAAGTCTTCTTGTTACACACATATGAGGAGTGCTTAAATCAATTGTATACCTTGCCATTGTTTCCTTACACAGTTAGTAAGTAATTTGTTACATTATTTATTTGTGATCAATTCTGTTACAACGTAGGCAGCCCATCTAATTAACGGAGTTTAATTACGAGGGGTTCCCTGGATTTGTAACGCGGCGAAAAGACGTTACAAAAGTGCGCAACTCTGCTTTCTTGTACAAAAATAAAAGGGTAATTGTTTACAGAGTGTCACAAAAGTGCGGCCCACTGCTAAATTTTTATAAAGGTGTTTTAAGCAAACAAAATTGCGTCATTAAAAAAAAAATAAAGGAAACAAAGGAAAGAGTTTTAATTGTGTATATAGTGTCACAAACAAAATTGCATTCACTATGCGTGGATAAATTGTATGATCAACAACTAAATATATAATATTGATATATGCACTCAGAAAGTTACTTTAATAAATGTAATGTTCGAAACATATTTAATAGTGTATTAAGTTACGTAGATGGTAGTATGTATAAGTAAAGTATCCTTAGCGTCATACAATGCACGTAGCTTTTGCATTCTATAGGCCAGTAGGAACCTGCATAATTCGATATAAGTACTTGCATACATGAATTGTGACCAAGCATAACAATTTTGGTCAACCGAACAATCTGTAACAGGTTTGTTTACGACAATCTATGACCTGTTGTTTCCTGAATCATTCTGCACAGTGTATGTCCAACTATCTAGCTTACATACACTAGAAAGTGTTATACAAAAAAATTTTGATTAAAAATAACTTTGTTAATAATAATAAAGTAATTAAGTAGAAGTTCGTGATTTAAAACTTGTGAACAAAATAAGTAATTATTTAATTGAGAAAAGTTTATGAATGAACGGAGCCAAAGTGTTGTCTAAGCGGAATAATAATAATAGAATCTAGCGTCTGCGCTCCCCTTCTCTTGTTTAAACCGGTATATAGTAGTTGTGTTATTCAGTCGCATTGTGGAGAACAATAAGAGTAAAACCCCTTTCTCACTAACACGCTCAACCCTCCTTCGTTAACTAAATATGTAGGCCACCCTCTGACCTACATTCCAGTAAACAGCTGATCGGCTATTTAACCTTGAAAGATATGTGTGTGTGTTTTCTGTCTCTCCCTTAGAAGAGAAATTGTTCTTTTCTAATTTGTGTAAATTGATTACTTATGAATTTATTGTATGTATATGTAATATATGTGTAATATACTAGTATTAATTTTAAGTACGTGCTAATGTGTTAGAACAAAATGGCCCAATTTAACCCGGATTTGTTATTAAAAGACGAGCTGTCTTACGAAGCCCTTTTGCGTGGACTACCCCATGCTGATGTAACAGTCGCGGAATTACGAAGTTCAATTCGCGAATGTGGATTTGATGCGCCCGTGCAATTAAACAATCTAAGCCAACTCGATTATGAAAGCGAGAAAGAAATTTGTAATGCCAAGTATAGTGAACTATACTTATTGTCTCAAACACTCCAAGACGAGAAATCTCCGGCAAAAATTTTGCGGACTACCCAGAGAATAGAGCATTTAACCAGGCGAATAAAAAATTTGTCGATCTGGCCGAATCTCACAGAAATACCCGTTGATGTACAAAAGCTAGCAGACGAAGCTCTACGCCGCTTACCTTCAATTATCAACGATTTAAGACGAAAATCCGACTCATTCAGGATGGACGAAATAGAGAAATCATTAATGAAATTACACATCTCCCCAGTACAATCCCCCACCACTGGTTTACCTCCGCCTAACTCGGATCGGAACTCACCTATCGTATCGCAAGTGCAAGCGAACCCAGAACAAAAAACTGATACAGATGTAAATGTCCCACCTCCCGAGCATGTTCAGTTTCGTCCCGGAAATAATGAATTGACCAACACCCCCAATGATCCTAATCACCCTCATCGAGGAATTACCCCTATGAACTATAACGCAGATCTATACGGAAAAATGACTCACCCTGTGGAGAAGATTTTAACCGAAATCCCTTATACAGATGGTTTAAATGTTTCCAAGTTACTAACATTTATTAGTTATCTTCTTCAGATAAAGGATCTACAGCAGCTGAATGACTGGCAAATTTTACAAGTTCTGTTACCAAAGTGTAAACCCCCGTTAAAAAATCGTGTGCTAGAAGCCCTAACCTCTACTTTCCCAGTAGAAGAGCTACATAGCTCTTTAATAAAATACTTTATTCCCACCGGCATCTATGAAGAAATAAAAAGGAAGACAGTACTCCGAGTACAAGGACATCAGGAGAGATTAGCTCACTACATCTCCGATATTAGGGAGTCCTCTCGACTACTACGTGTAAGCTGGAATGAAACACAACTGGTGGACACCATTTTAATAGGAGTGTCACCCGAAGAAAGATCTCGACTATCATTGATGAATAGACCCAATACAATTGCTGATCTAGAACAGTGCAGTATCCATTCTTCAAATGTATGGTACTCAGATCAAAATAGAGAAGCAATGAAAACCTCTGGAACTAATAGACATCAATTGCGAGCACTACTGCCTGATGTAACAACCTCGTATGAAAGACAAGTTTCTAGTAGACCTCACCATGTGCGCAAAGCTGGTAAGTTAACTGTAAACCCAGATAAAGCGGAAACCAAGTACCCACCTCGCAGAAAACCCACCTGTTATAATTGTGGCAAATATGGGCACATAAGAAGAGAGTGCAAAAGTAAGCCATTGGAACGGAATAACCCCAATTCAAAAAACATGTAAGGCAGGGAGACCCGAAAACCTGTGTCTTCCGCAGCTACTCAAAATTGGGTAAACTAAAAGAAACCAGTAATAATAATAAGAATGAATTATTCTGTAACCAAGTGAAAAACAAAAAAGGTGCGAAAGATATCGACCCCTATGTGCGAGAATTTCGTGAAAAGTGTAATGCGATTAATAGATGTAAATGGAAAAAAAATCTACTACCATTAATACAAGTCGACTTAGGCGTTACATCCCCCATCGCCTTAATTGATTCGGGATCTAGTAGAAGCTTAATCAGCCAAGAATTAGCGGACATGTTAGCTAAACATCATCTAGTAAAACGGAACCAACCTGTGAATATAAAGTGTGCTACCGCTGATAAACGTAAAATAAATATAAACCTGAGCATTACCGTTAAGGTTAAAATAAAAAACCTAAGTTGGATATTTACAATGTTAGTATGTAAAGAATTAGGACCTGATTTAATATTAGGTGCAGATTTTATTAGTAAGACAGGAATGATTCTTGACATCTACGAGCGAGAATTTTATTTCAAATTTGACCGTGCAAGAAAACATAAATTTGATAGTAATGAAGATAAACGTTGTTCATCTACTGCACATGTAATACACCAAGATTCAGATTTATCTCACCTAGAACGAAGAGATAGAGTCAAAATAGTAAAACTAATAAAAGAATTTTCCTCGGTTCTAACACCAAAACTAGGACTGACGGACCTAATAGAGTATAAAATTAATCTGAGTGATCAGAAAGTAATACGACTACCCCCGTACAAGTTGTCGCCTCCCAAGATGGAAATCATGCGAAACCATATCAATAAGTTATTGGATCAAGGAGTCATAGAACCCTCTACGTCCCCATATTCTTCACCCTCCTTTTTAGTACCGAAAGGACCAGATAAACACCGACTAGTTGTAGACTACAGGCAATTAAATAAAAGAATAGAATTTGAATCAATCCCTCTTCCAGACATCCATAGTGCGTTTCATTATTTTACTAAAGCAATGGTTTTTACGGTAATTGATCTAAATCAAGCTTTTCACCAAATACCTCTTTCAGAAGAATCCAAACGTCTAACCGCGTTTGCAGTTCCTTTTAACTTGTACCAATTTACTAGGGTACCCTTTGGAATATCTCAAGGAAGTTCCGTATGTAGTAGACTGTTGGAGAAGATATTTCACGACATTAAATTTAAATATGTGTACCACTATTTGGACGACATCGTAATATACAGTGAATCAATGGAACAACATCTCAGACATTTGCGTGAAGTGTTATCTCGTTTACTAAGAGCAGGATTAACGGTGAACCCAAATAAGGTAAGTTTTGCTGTCCCTCAGTTTTCTTTCTTAGGACACATAGTGAAAGCGAATGGAAAGGTAAGCATTGACCCCGAACGTACCCGTGCTATTAGAGAATTTGCACCCCCACGAGATGCAAAAGGTATAGCCCGATTTTTAGGTATGGTGAATTATTTCCACAAATATATTCCCCATCTTGCCGAGATAGCAGCACCCCTAAACTCCTTACGAAAGAAGGGAACGAAGTTCGAATGGAGCCCAATACATCAAAACGCGTTTGAGCAACTTAAAGAAAGCATTATATCTCCCCCAGTTTTGCAATTAGCTGATTTCACAAAACCATTCGTCGTGCAAACCGACAGTTCCAGTGTAGCGTTAGGTGCAGTGATATACCAAGAGATAGATAACTGTAGACTACCAATTAGTTATGCATCACGAACACTGAGCGATCAAGAAAGAAAGTATTCTGCATATGAATTGGAATGTTTAGCAATTGTTTTTGCATTCGAAAAGTTTAAACCCTTCCTAGAACATAAAGAATTTCTTTTAGAAACCGACAATCAGGCGTTATCATGGTTATTGAATCACCCTAAACAATTAGGACGAATTGGCAGATGGATATTGAAATTAAACTGCTACAAATTCAGAGTGCAGCATATTAAAGGTACTCAAAATGTAGTCGCCGATACCCTGTCCCGTATGTTCCAGTCACCCACTAAAACTTCCGAAAACGTAGTGAAGCCGGAAATAGCAAGTGCGAACGCCGTAATTACTGAATTCCCCCTTGCCTTTACAAACATTGCCCTATATCAACAACAAGACCCCTTACTGAAGCCTATTATAGAACAACTTACCCAAGGTATTAAATCCGAGAAGTACGTATTGAGTAAGAATGTACTGTGTCTCAAAATAAGAGACGGAAAGGAATTAAGAATAATAGCCCCGGATGTAATTAAGCCCATGCTAATGGAATACTTCCATTCATCTACCATAGGAGCCCATATGGGAATCAATAAGACGATACATCGTATTCGAAAGGAATATCATTGGAACAATATGAACTGCGAAATAGCTACCTTCGTAAAGAAATGTTCATTATGCGCCCTTAGCAAACCCGCCAGAAATACTCAAGTAAGCCAATTGATATCAGAAATCCCAAAGACCCCTTTTTCGAAACTTTATCTAGATTTCTCAGGTTACTTTAAAGAAAATATCCGCGGGAGTTCCCCAAGGGAGCGTATTGGGTCCAATTTTGTATTTGTTATACACGAGAGATTTACCAAACAGTGAGGAAACAACCGTTGCGACTTTTGCGGATGATACTGCTGTTCTGGCGGTAGGTAATGATGCCGAGACAGCGGCCAATAAACTGCAAACTTCAATCGCAGAGGTATGGGATTGGACTCGACGCTGGAGGATCAAACTCAATGAAACGAAATCAATACACACCAATTTTACCAACAGAAAAATAGAAATACAAAGGATCTACATCAATGAACAAGAAGTGCCATACTCTAACACTGCTAAGTATTTGGGTATGACTCTGGACGCAAAACTTAAATGGAGGGAGCATGTAAAAAAAAAAGAAAGAGGAACTCAACATAAAATTCAGGAAATTGTACTGGCTGTTAGGTAGGAATTCACAACTAACAGTTGAAAACAAATTGCTGTTGTATAAACAAGTGCTGAGACCTGTGTGGACTTATGGTGTACAACTCTGGGGATGCACCAAGAAATCTAACATTCAAATGATACAAACTTTTCAAAACAAAGTACTTAGGAGTATCGTTGATGCCCCCTGGTATATTAGGAATGACAATCTGCACAAAGATCTCAAAGTAGAATATGTCAGTGAAATCGTAACAAAATATGCAGTTAACCATGACATGAGAATTCAGACTCATATAAATCCTGAAATGCTTTGCGTGGTGGAAGAAGCTCCGCACACGCTAAGAAGGCTTAAAAGATTGAAGCCCCAAGATTTGGTGACACACTAGTGCATTTAAATCTGTAAAACTCTAAAAGAGAGAAAGACAATAATCTCAACCCGGGGAACAGCCAGTGGGCTTCTACCCCATAAACCGTGACGTAATATTAAAGAAAATCAACTTGTTGGGCTCGCTCAGTTGTTGCAAAGGGAGGTGTTTTTAGTGGGTTAGAGTCCCACACTACCTGGAGCTACGGGGCTCCAGTGTGTCTATAGAGATTTTCACCTGCCCTGCCGGAAAAAAAAAAAAAAGAAAGATTTCTCAGGTCCGTATCCACGATCCAAATCAGGAAATACCATGTTACTGATATGTGTAGATTCGTTGACCAAATTTGTTTGGATGTATCCCATGCGACGAGCATTAGCGTCGACAACAGTTAAAATACTACAGGAAAGATTATTTAAAGATTACGGTACTCCAGTACGTATAGTATCTGATAACGGCCCGCAGTTTAAAGCAAAAGAATTTAGGAATATGTGTTTCAAGTTAGGGATAGACCATATAACCACTACAGAGTATCGACCGCAAGGCAATATTGCTGAAAGGTATCTACGAAACCTCAAATCTGCGCTAATAGCCTATCATGCGAACGATCACACGTCGTGGGACCAAAATCTATCCTGGATTCAATACGCTTTTAATTCAGCTTACCACGAAGGTCACAAGTCGACCCCGTTCGAGTTACTATACAAGTATCGACCAAACCACCCTTTGTCCACAAGATGGAATATACACGATCTGCTGCCTCCGCAAATAACGGATAAGCAGATAAAGCGAATATGGAACAAAGCCCGCTCTAACTTGAGAGCAAGCTTGGAAAAATCCAGAAGATACCACGAGAAAGGTAATCATAGCAACTCAGTCAGGTACCAAGTAGGTGACTTAGTAATGTACAAGACTCACCCCATTAGTAGTGCGATTGATAAGACCACCTCGAAACTATCATTCAGATGGTGTGGCCCTTACCAAATCCAAAAGTACCTAACTCCAGTTACAGTAGCCCTGTGCGAACCTGCAACTCAGAAATATGTGCGGAGAACGCATATTTCGCAACTAAAGTTGTATAAGAAGTGACGGTAGAGTATAACACAAAAAGAAAAGGGAATACTAGGCAGTAAAGAAAATTATATTTCTGAATCCACGTAAGAAATGTAAAACGTAGAGTTTGGAAACGAGGCCTGATCAACCTGAGTTCCAGTTCTGCGAAGCATGCATTAATGAATAATCATTAACTAGATGGGTACTAACACTCATTAACTACATGAGTTATATAGGACTCACAGAAGAAAAGATAGAATTCTAAATAGTAAAGATTTAGAAATTTACTCTATAGAAGAGAGAGTAAGACAAACAAAAAACCGGTAGTAAAATTAAGTGATAGAGATAAGAAAGAGTTTTGTGTTTTAATTGTGTAAATATTTAGTGTAAATAGTATAAAAAAAAAAAGGTAGCTCATAAGAATATAAAGTGTACTGTGTTGTAACTATAGGTAATAACTATGTGGACAACGTTGTAAAGTGTACAACAACTATGTGAAAGAAATTACACACACTAACCCCATTCAATATCCCAGTGCCCAATAATGAGTTAGACTCAAAAAGCTTAACCGTAGCGTGCAATTTAAGCGGTGGAGTATGTGACGATTTAAATAAAAGAAATAATCAAGAAAATAAAATTTTTTTAAAAATTTTAAGGTTGCGAGCTCTTAAGCCATTTAAATCTCACTGTATTAATATAAAATACCTGTATGTACTCAGTATGAGAGGAAGCAGTAATTAATTAGTTATAAGATACTCTAATAAAAAGATAAATTGTAAAGAGTTATGAATATCGTATTTAACCCTTTGCTTGTAAGCAGGCGCTGTCCTGTTGATTCCAGACTCGACATGCTTTCCGAGTCTTGTGTGAGTTAGAATAATATAAAAAAAACTAATGTTAATAATAAAAAATCTGAAGACATAAATAGTCGCTAAAACAACTGATTTAAATTATGTATATTTGTTTAGGGATAGTTTGTATAAATAAAAATGTTAACTTAAATATAGTTAGGAACTATATTCTCGCGCGGAAATTGTCCCACTAACTGTTGCCCAGTACCAGGCGAAGGGAGCGGAATTTCTCTCTCTTGCAATGGTGACTTCGTACAGTATAGACGTAGGAGCTGTGCGCTTAAAATATGTTAACTATATTTTGTCTCACCTTAAGATGGTGTACCAGATGTAGCTGTTTAAAGCATCTGGATGTGTTAATTAATATAGTCATGTAAATAGACAAGAAATTTAAAGTAAAGTAAAAAAAATCGAAACGTAAAAAAGGAGTGTAACACAAGATGACTTCGTGCTTCAACAAATAACAACAATTCCAAAGTCATACCCGGAGATGTGAACTATCAGAAGCCACAAACTCTACTGCACGTGACAGAATATGCAGATCAGGACATCCGAGAATCTACAAGATCATCGTAGATATCTACACGACGTATTGTTCAACCTGCGAACTTTTGGAGCCCTTTACAGAGGAAGGCCAGACCGAGATGACACCGTAGCTGTTCCTGTTTCCCAACACGGATACCCCAGGACGAGTCTTCTGCATACCAATTAAAAGGTGACTCGATAGCCTGTCTATCGAGGGTTACTAATATTTGTTACACAACACACCTTGAAAGAGACTTTTCAGAAACTATTAACTTTGTAAAGACTTATAAATTAAATCTAAGAATTTCATGTAACTATTCTAACTTCATACGTTGTAACAGTTTATATGCTAATGTAGTGTAATATAATTCAAGCAATAATACCATTCTTCCAATGGTTGAATAAAAGAAAGTCTTGCAAGCTAATATCATGAAATGAGTATAATTAAAAGTCTTAATTACAGAAATACAGAAAGTTGACCCGGATCCGAGGTATAGCTATATAAAATCAAGTTTGATCTCAAAGTTTAAAGAAACCTTTCAAATAACTTAATAATTGAATTAGTAATGTCATGGGATCTGTCAGTATATGTTTTTTAAATGTTAAATAAAGAGAAGTCTTCTTGTTACACACATATGAGGAGTGCTTAAATCAATTGTATACCTTGCCATTGTTTCCTTACACAGTTAGTAAGTAATTTGTTACATTATTTATTTGTGATCAATTCTGTTACAACGTAGGCAGCCCATCTAATTAACGGAGTTTAATTACGAGGGGTTCCCTGGATTTGTAACGCGGCGAAAAGACGTTACACCGCGCGGGCCGCGCAACCCCCAGTTGTGTGTCGGCGGTTCATACAAGTCTACCCTGAGCTGTTGCCAAGGTAGGCTGCGTCGTTCGTTTTCTTATTCTTGTGCGTGGAATTTTCCATTGCACAACACTGGCTCCAGCTTGTCTGGAGTGCAATAACTCAGTAATTACTTATTCTATCAAGCTGAAACTTTCACAAAGTGTTTAATCCAAATAGTGCTCTGTGTTACAATTGTGCGGGCAGTGGTGAACTCGAGTTTCTGGTGTTAGTGGTGTTTTGGTGTTCTCCGCTGCTGACTGTTGCCTGGTAAGTGTTGTAGCTTTTAAGTAGTATACCTCACTACCCAGCTAGCGATCCGTAAAGTCTCACCAGCCTAGGCGTAGGTTAACCTCGCCGATGGCCGCAACCAACCTTCCCGTCGGTCCTTCTCAGGGCCACGAAATCCCACCTGGCGCTTTGGCGCAATCTTTACCTACCGAAACCGAGACAGTGTCGGCTGGGACGAGTGCCATGGACACTGAGGAGTGGCAAACTGTGAGTAGCCGGAAACGGCGAAACAGTGGCGACTCCGCGTGGTCCGGGCGGTCTTCCCAGCTGGGTCCTGCCACGGATAGACCCGCTACGGCCACCTCACTACCTACCCCGCCCCGGCGGTTGCCGCCTCTGATCTTTGACCGGCCTACTGACTGGGATAAGGTCATGCGGCGACTTCACCGGGCCGGTCCTGCCAATACCCTGACTGCAGTTTGTCAGGGTGGCCGCTCCGTCAGAATTGAGACCACGACCATCGACAGTTTCCGGCTCGCCCAGAAACTGCTGACTGATCGTGGTATCCCTTACTACACCTACGCCCTGCCGGAGGAGAGGGAACTCAAGGTCGAGATCATCGGCATCCCCGCCGATGTTCCCGAGCCTACAATCTCGCACGCCCTTGAACTTTTGGGCTTTACTGTCAGCTCTGTGACTCCTCTCTTCTCCCCCGGCAGACGCATTCCCAGAAATGCCTTCCTTGTGAAAATCCTCAAGGTAGGGAATTTCCAAGCCATTTACCAGGTAGACTCTCTCTTTTACCTCCGGGTAAAAGTTTCAGCTTTCGAGTCCCGACCCGGACCCAAGCAGTGCTACAACTGCCAGCGGTACGGGCACAGCAGTATCTATTGTCACTACCCGACACGCTGCATTCGTTGTGGTGAAGGTCATCACAAGGGCGATTGTCCTCGTGAACGTACCGCCACTGCCACGTGTGCAAACTGTCGTGAACCACACCCGGCAAGCTCTCGCCAGCGCAAACACTATCATGACGCCCTAAAGCGTATCACCAAGGCCCAAAAGCCTATCCCACCTGCCCCCAAGAAACCCTCAGCCCCTGCATCTGCCGCCCCGGCGGCCCCAGTTCCGGCTACCTCGTCTGCGGCTGCAGCCGCTGTAGTCCCCCCGACCTGTCCAGCGCCTGCCGGAGCGCTCAGTTACGCGGCAGCCGCCGCCTCCGGTGCATCTTTCCCTCCTTTGGCCTCGTCGCGAAAGCAACCCGCGCCAAAGAAGAAAAAGTCATCGACCACCATCCTCACGCAGCATAAGCCCGCTGCAACTAGGTCAGCATCTGCCCCAGCTCCCAAAGAGCCTCGGCAGCCTACAACTACACCTTGGCCCGATAATGGTATCATGTATCGAGTGCCCCCGCCCACGCCGCAGGCGTCATCGACGGAGGAAGGGTCCTCGGACCCGACCTTTGCCGATCGTTTGCGTGTCTGGGTTGAGACCCTCATCCCTCAAATCTTGGCTGCCAAGGACGTCCAGTCTCCGCTAGTCACCATTCTTACCTCCCTCATGACTCTCCTGCCTCTCAATGTCTAGGCCTCTTCGGCTGGTGGCATGGAACGCGTGTGGTGTTCCGTCTCGCCGAGCCGAATTGGCTAACTTTGCCACTGAATATGACCTAGATGTCATCCTACTCTCCGAAACTTTCCTTACCCCTGCTGCTTCCTTTCAGCTTCCGGCGTACACTACATATCGCACGGATAGGCCCCGGCTACAACCCCCCGCTCGTCCCAGCGGGGGTACTGCTATTCTCGTCCACAGGCGCATTACCCATCGTCTCTTACCCCCTCCAGATACTAGGTATTTGGAGACGACGGCGGTGGCCCTCTGGATCGGGGATCGGGAGGTTCGCCTAATTTCGGCGTACCTTCCTCCCGGGCCCGGAGGGCCTCCGCCGCCTGAGGAGTGGGACGCCCTCCTCGACCACGTACTACCTACTATAGCTGCCGGAGACTTCAACTCCAAGCATCCCTCTTGGAACAGCCGTGTCACGAACCCGCGTGGCTGCTCGCTCTACAGCTACGTTCAGCGTCATCTGCAGGTCTCAGTTATTGGTCCTGACTTACCGACCCACGTGCCCACTAGGGGCCTTCCAGATGTCCTTGACATTGTCACTTTCAAGGACCTGGCCATTCCTATCACTGTCAGTGCTGTACCGGACCTCTCGTCCGACCACGGCCCGGTACTTATCACTGTTCGTCCCCTGTTGGACACACCTCTCCAACCCCCCTCTCGTCCACGGAGAGTCAACTGGCGCTCCTATCATGACGAACTCCAACGAACAGTGCCATCTGACCCCCCGGCCCCCATCGCCTCTACGGCTGATGCGGACCGTATGGCCGACTATCTTCAAGAAGTCGTTACGTCCGCTATGGACACACACACCTATCTTGTCCCAGAGACAAATCGCCGGTCTCAACTACCTGAAGAGGTGCTCCTCGCCATCCAAACTCGGCGCCAACTCCGCCGGAGATGGCAACAAACCCGGGATCCTGCTATCAAACGCAGGCTAAACGCCCAATCTGACCTTGTCAAGCAGCTTCTGCTTGATGCCACTGCACATCGTTGGGACTCGTACCTCGAGTCTCTTGAAGTCCGGCCCGAGTCTGTCTGGCAGGCTGCGAGTCGACTTAATGGCGACAAAAGGACCCGCCATCCCCTCAGATCACCGGACGGCATTGTGTACTCCGCGGCCGGCAAAGCTGAAGTCTTTGCCGCAACCATGGAGGAGCAATTCACCGTCCACGGAGGCGTCTGCGACCCCGTCCACTCGGCCGAGGTCGCAGACTTCCTATCTGGATATTTTTCCCGCCCTCCAGCTGACATCCCTGACCCGTTCGACCGGGCCGATGTTGTCTCGGCTATTGGTCGACTTCGCCCTAAGAGGGCGCCCGGCGATGATCGTATCGGAGCGGCGGCGCTACAACACGCTCCCCCTAGCCTCATCAACTTGGTCCACGAGCTGTTCAATGGATGTCTCCGGCTTCATTACTTCCCCAGCCTGTGGAAGCGTGCGAAAATCATCATGATCCCCAAGCCTCGCAAGCTGCGTATTGACCCCTCAAACCATCGACCCATCTCACTGTTGCCAGTCATATCGAAGGTACTCGAGCGCCTCCTGCACGGTCGGTACGCGCCTCTGCTGGATGGTTTCATTCGCCAGGAGCAGTTCGGCTTTCGCAGGGAGCACTCGACGACCCTTCAACTCGTCCGGGTTGTTACCCATTTGACGGACGCCTACAACAAGCATCTGTCCTCCGTCGCTGTATTGCTCGACGTGAGTAAGGCCTTCGATCGAGTCTGGCACGAAGGCCTTCTCTACAAACTGGCCCACTCCCCCCTCCCTGCCTCATTCGTCCATTTTCTCCGATCGTACTTGTGCGATCGTATCTTTAGGGTATGCGTCAAAGGGTCGTACTCATCCGTCCGACCAGTCGCCGCAGGCGTACCTCAGGGATCTGTCCTTGGCCCCGTTCTGTACCTCGTGTACACGAACGACCTGCCTGTTCAGCCTGGAGTCACTCTCTCGCTCTATGCGGATGACGCTATGTACCAGGCCAGCTCAGCGAGTCTTGATTTCGCAGCTGGCCTGGTGCAACGTCAGCTCGCCGTACTTCCGGACTGGCTACGGAAGTGGAGGATGGCGGTCAATGCGGAGAAATCCGAGGCGATCGCCTTTTCTCATAAATTAACTTCCCGCTGCCAGTCCCTCTCCCTTGAAGGGAGCCCAATCGAGTGGAAACGGACTGTAAAGTACTTGGGCGTCACTCTTGACCGACGCCTAAGCTTTGCACCTCATGTCTCTCTGAGTCTCCAGCGCGCCAGAGGCGTCAGAGCCAAACTATTTCCCTTTCTCTCTCATCGGGGTTCAGTGCCTGTGCGCACTAAACTCACCAACTACTTGCTCTTTCTTAGGGCAATCCTGACTTATGCAGCTCCCGCCTTTTGGGTACTACTCAGCCCATCCGTTATCGCCCGTTTGGAAGCTTTCCAATCCCGAACCCTCCGCTACATCTCCAACTCTCCCTTATTTGTCAGAAATGATGCCATCAGGCGAGGGTTGAAGGTTCCTTCACTTACCGAATTCGTTCGGTCCCTAGCCCTCAACCTATTCTCCCGAGCCTATGTCTCGACCCATCCCCACATCCGTCGACTAAGCACAGATGTCGGCCCACCACCTAGACGACACAAACGCCCCCGAGCTTTGCACGACGACACCCCATAAGCAGTTACAAAACATCTGCCCAATCCCCCCGACCTTGAGAATTTTCACGCTCCTCCTCCTTCCTTCTTTCTCTTGTCCGTGCAGGCGCTCGGTGACAGACTAGAGGGGGGTCTGCGCTCGCCCTAGGTGTGCTTAGTACCACCTCTGGTGGACGCTGCCTCCTCCTACGCTCTCTCCCGTGCGCCTACATTGCCGCTTGGCAGCCCTAGGAGACTTTTCCTGAGCGGCTAGGGGCGCCCTACCCGTTGTGGGAGGGTAATTCCTGCTTCTCAAGCGAAAGGTCTTCGAGGTCTCCCCCATTCAGCCGTCACGGGTCACTTCGAGGTCCCAGAGTCCAAGAAAAATCGAACATCCTGTCCCTCCAAAATAAAATCGATGGAGGTTCCATTCCTTTGAAAGCGCGAGATCGCTAGCCAAGGTAACAGCAAGACAACATGCAGTCATCGGGTATCACCCGGACACTGCGACCACCGGAGCACGACTAGCTGCTGCTCCGTACACCACTGGACCACTGGATCGGCGGTTCATAGGTGTGTGCCTGGAAGGACCTGCTCTCTTGGACCAGCTCTCTCTGGACGACTTCGGAAGCTTTGTCGCTGTTCACAGCTGCTGCCCTGCTGCCTTCGAATTGCCGAGGCCAGACGTTCTTCATCTGCTGCCCTGCTTGCTGAACATCAACAGGCCTTAGAAGAAAGAAGACTACAACTCAGCTGGCTAGTGAACTGGGTAGCCAGCACAACAGCTGAGTTCGTTCGTCGGACCTTCTTAGGGCCACCAGCCAAGTGATCCTTTTCAGGACCACCTTCTCGTCGCAGAAGAGGAAGCGAATAGCCTGCCAGAGCTGTAAGTTGCGCAGCGCATCTACTGTACCCCTTCCTATCGCCTCGAGGGCCACTGCCATTGCGCACGAAGCTCTCGATCTATCTGCTCTTTTTACGAGCCGTCCTTATGTACGCAGCGCCTGCATTTTGGACCCAACTCGCCCCCGACGTCGTTAAACGCATGGAAGCCTTCCAAGCCCTTACCCTTCGCCTTATCTCCGGCTCTCCCTGGTATGTAAAAAATGCTACTATCAGGCGAGGGCTGATGATTCCGTCGCTCGATGGATTTGCGCGAACTCTCACGTTAAATCTCTTCCATCGAGCATCCATCTCAGATTTTCCCCACCTCCAACACCTCGATAACGATGATGGACCACCACCAGTCAAACGCCGCCGCCTTCGAGCTCTGCTCGACGACCCGCCGTAATTTTAAAATAAAAAATTGCCCTCTCACCATCTGTCCACGCGCCGACAGATGGTTCGGGCGTTGTGTCGGCTTTAGGTGTGCCTAGCGCCACCTTCAGTCGGCAACTTCGCCCCTCCCATCTCTCGCCTGCCTCGGTATCGCCATAAGGCAGTCTACCGGACCCTTACCGGGCTGGCGGAAGTGTATCGACCCGTTGTGGGCGAACAAATCCCGCCAATCCGTGCTAAGCGTTCGCGTAGACTTCCCTCTCAGGCCATTGGTGGATCGCGTCAGCGGTTCAGCCAATCACAGCCCGTCTCCTTCACCTCCGCCAAAATATAAAAGGGGGTACGCATCCTCGCAGCGACAAGTCTCGCACCAAGCACTCGCCAAGCATCAGTCAGTCATCGGGCTCGCCCGGACGCTGCCGTCACTGGGGCACGCACTGAGCTGTGCCCTGCTTTCAACGTGGTAGGTGTGTGCCTGACCGAGTTGGCCGACGAGGAGGCGGCACGGCGATCGCGGTGAGGACCTCCATAGGTCATCATCGTGTCGCTTTGCCGCAGCTTACCAACCTAGAGGCCACCGCCATTGAGGTCCACGGAGCTCTTGGCGGCGTCCTCGTGGTTTCAGCTTACAAGCCCCCACAAGCTGAACTCCTTGTCGGCGACCTGGACGTCATCTTCGATTCCCATCGAAGGGTAATTTTGGCCGGCGATCTGAATTGCAAGCATCGCGTTTGGAATAGTCGCCTGCCTACTCCGAACGGGAGGCGCTTGCTCAGTTTTGTTGAATCGCGCCGGGCGATAGTGTTTGGTCCAGCGCAACCCACGTTCTTTCCGTCAAGGCCTAACGCGGCTCCCGATGTTCTGGATATCGCGGTGACCCAAGGAGTCGTCTGTCCGGTCGAGGTATTCTCACTTACGGAGCTGACATCCCACCACAACCCTATCTTGGTCCACGTCGCTACCCAGCACGCCTATGCACGTTCTGACAAGAAGAAGGTTATCGATTGGGATCGCTACGGCCCGGCCTTGTGCCGTAGATTGCCGCCAGCGGCCCCACTCGATTCCGTTCGCCTCCTAGACGAAGCAGTTGCGGGAATCGAAGAGGCAATCATCTCGGCTATAGGCGTGTCTTCACGTACGCGAGCTGGCTTCACGCCTGACTACCAACGCATCCCTGAGGAAGTCTCTCTTCTCGCTCGCGAGAGGAATTACTTCCGGAAACGTTGGCAGAGGACCCGTGATCCGGCCGATAAGGCAGCATACAATCGGCTCACCGGACGACTGCGCGGCAGTCTGAAGGCGTTCCGACGTAGCTGTTGGGAACTCGACGTGGCCCGAACGGGGGATGCGGACCCGCAATCTCACCCGTACAGAATACCTACCGCATTGACGGGACGGAGGCGCCGA
Organism: Magicicada septendecula; assembly: GCA_034769895.1. Classification (NCBI taxonomy): domain Eukaryota; kingdom Metazoa; phylum Arthropoda; class Insecta; order Hemiptera; family Cicadidae; genus Magicicada; species Magicicada septendecula. Next base: position 409,884,345 of record CM068368.1, on the reverse strand, counting down.
CCTCCACTTCCCGCCATTGTTGGACCGTTCGGTCGACTCCTGGGTCGCCCGGAGGAGAAGGCCGAGTACTTGGGCTTGTGTTTCGAGCGTCAGTTCGCTCCCAACCCGCCCATGGGCTGGGACTTCGACGAACAAGTCGAGATGGCTGTGGAAGACTTTCTGTCTCTTCCGATCACGGCGGAGCCCGAACCCATCTCTTTGGAAGAGGTCTCAGATCGGCTCGCTGAACTTCAGCCAAGAAAAGCTCCAGGCCCGGACGGTGTTACCAACACCGCTCTACGACTTCTTCCCGAGCCTGGAGTTCAATTCTTGACTGATTTGTTCAACGCGTGTCTTAGACTGGCCTACTTTTCCAAGAAATGGAGAAAGGCGACGGTTATCGTGATCCCGAAGGAAAGGATACCACCCGCTCGGAAAACCTCCGGCCTATCAGCCTACTTTCCGCTACGTCCAAGGTTTTTGAGCGCCTCGTACAGCGTCGTGTACGAGAACATCTAACCAACTTTGACGTGCTGGTCCCCGAACAGTTCGGCTTTCGTGTGGGGCATTCGACCACTCATCAACTGATGAGACTGGTGGAAAGCATCACGGAAGCCGGGTGTCGGAGAGAACGGACCGTTGGCTGTTTCTTAGATGTTGAGAAAGCCTTCGACAGCGTATGGCATGATGGCCTGTTATTCAAACTTAGGGAAGTCCAGCTCCCGGACTGCTACCTCCATCTGGTTGCTAGCTTTCTGACGGAGAGGACCTTCTGCGTGAGAGTTGGCGATTCTGTCTCTTCCGAGAGACGAATCACAGCCGGCGTCCCTCAAGGTAGTGTTCTAGGCCCCCTTCTGTTCTCGATCTACGTCAACGACGTGCCGAGACAGCCTGGAGTCCAGATGGCCCTCTTCGCTGACGACACGGCCGTATTTACGGCCGATCGTCATGAGGAAAGGGCCGTCCTACGACTGCAGCGCCAGCTCGACACGCTCGTGGACTGGACTGAGAATTGGAGAGTGCAACTCAACGCTACCAAGAGTGTAGCCGTCGAATTCTCTGAGCGACGGAAGAACCCCGTTAGGCAACTACGTATCGGCAGAACGTACTTGCGCTGGTCCAACGAGGTCAAGTACCTCAGCTTACACCTTGACCGTCGGCTCACCTGGCGTACCCACGCACAGACAGTTCTTAAGCGAGCATCCACTCGCTTGTGCGCACTGTTTCCACTCCTGATCAGCTCAGCCATGACCAGGAAATTGGGTAGGATGATCGTCGGCGCGTATCTGCTGCCGGTCATTACCTACGCCTGCCCGGTCTGGGGTTACCTCGCCGCAATGCATAAAAAGAAGTTGCAGAGCGTCCTCGACAGGGGGCTTCGGCTAGCGGCCAAAGTCCCCCGTCGCTTCTCATCTCGCCTTCTAAGGAGAGGACTTGGCGTCCGCTCCTTAGACGACACTTTCAGGCGGCTTGCACGCAAATTTTATGCACGTGCGGCGAGGTTCCCAGGCAATCCTCTAGTGACTAGGCTGGGAAGGTACCGTATACGCCCAGGTGATTCGTGGAAACGCCCTCGGTGTATACTGCGCTAGCGTAGGCTAGCACAACAGCCGAGAATCGGCCTGCTATAGAGCACGCGCCCTACTTGGGCAGGGCCACGAGGCAGGAGCTCCAGAAGGTAGCTCGGAACTCAGTTACCGTTCGGTTCGTCTCTGCGACGCACAACCGCAAAGCCCAGAGCTAAAAGGTGTGTGCCTGGAAGGACCTGCTCTCTTGGACCAGCTCTCTCTGGACGACTTCGGAAGCTTTGTCGCTGTTTACAGCTGCTGCCCTGCTGCCTTCGAATTGCCGAGGCCAGACGTTCTTCATCTGCTGCCCTGCTTGCTGAACATCAACAGGCCTTAGAAGAAAGAAGACTACAACTCAGCTGGCTGGTGAACTGAGTAGCCAGCACAACAGCTGAGTTCGTTCGTCGGACCTTCTTAGGGCCACCAGCCAAGTGACCCTTTTCAGGACCACCTTCTCGTCGCAGAAGAGGAAGCGAAAAGCCTGCCAGAGCTGTAAGTTGCGCAGCGCATCTAGCCCGCTGACGCTCAGGCTCTTAGGTAGCGCTGCCTAGGACGATCCTTGCGAGCCCCCACCAGTGGTAAGCGAGCTTGGATATCGCCTAGGTAAAGAGGCCGGTGGACACCTCTCTTGGTAAGGAGAGGTATCTAACGAAGCCGGTCGTTTGCCCAGCTCGTAGTAAGCCTGAGCGTTTCAGTCCCGCTTGCGATCCGGCTCGGGCCGGACCCTAGGTCCCTGGTTACCGCCGGAGGCAGCCTGGCTGCCTCTGGTCGGCAAACCTCCCGCTCGTTGGCGGAAATGCCCGCTCCGGGCGCGTCAACGAGCACGCAGTCGCTCGCCTCATCCATACCCCACACGAGCGATTCGCCGTTTTCTCCTGCTATGGATGCGGACCAAGTTGTCGATCCCCGGACGGTTCCGCTGCCCGGTGACGAGACCGACGCTTTCGTGGCGGTTGGGCCACGGGGGCGCCCGGTTAAGAAACCGAGGCGGAATCGGTCCTCCTCAACCTCTTCCTCGGCGTCCGCCATGGAAGTTGTCCCCGCCGATGGCGAACCCGGCTCGGGGCCGACTGTGCCCGGCGCTGCCCAAGCACCGCCGGCCACTCGTCGCATCCCGCCCGTGTTCGTTCACGGCGTGAACAACGTCACCGGTTTTTACCGGCGACTCATAGTGGCTCCCGGACTTTCCCCGGCCAGCGTTGACCTGAAGCTCCTTGGGGGCGACACTGTCAAGATCGCTGTCCGCGGAATGGACGAGTACCGCAGCGTCATGGCGTTCGTTGAATCCGCCAACCTGCAATACCATACCTTCATCCCGAAACACGTGAAGCCTCTGTCACTTATCCTCAGAGGCTTGGACGTGAACTCTCCTCTCGAGGAAATCCTCGATGAGCTGCGCGAGCTGGGCTATCCGGTTCGCGCGGTACATCGGGTATTTGCTCCTGCCGGACCAAGGCGTCCAATTCCCCTGGTTCGCATCATGGCCGAGAACAGCGAGGCAGGCGCAAGCCTACTCTCTCTTACGCGGCTTTTTGGGTTCCGCGTAAAAGTGGAACGAAGCCGCGCTCCCGGGGCTCTGCCTCAGTGCTACAAGTGCCAACGCTTCGGGCACCATTCAGAGACTTGTTCTAACGCTCCGGCGTGCGTGAGGTGCTCTCTACCTCACGCTAGTAAACACTGTGATGCCCCTGCATTCAAAAGGTGCATCAACTGCGGCGGAAGTCACCCCGCCAACTACCGGGCATGTCCGGTGTTTCAGCGGGAGCTCGAGAGGCGTAAGCCGAAAGGGCGCCTGCCACCACCGAGGCATCCGGAAGCTGGCTCTGGACCTGCTACCGAGCAGCCAGGCCCTTCGCCTCCTGCTACGGCTGCCGTGTCTTTCGCCGCAGTTGCTAACAGGCAACGGAAACGTAGCAAAGGCCCGAAGCAGACACCTGTGGTACAGGCATCTCCAACTCATGCTCCTTCCCAGGCCCCTGTCCCGCCTCAGGCGAAAAAGCGCCGTAACCTCGCGGCTTCTAAACAAAGTGAGACTGACCAGCCACTGCCAAACATCTCGGTTGTGGAGCCTGAGAATTCTCAACCCTCCCCAGCACCGGAGAATCCTGCCCCTGCTTTAGAAGCAGCCTCGCCTGACCTCCCGCCCCCGCGGTACCCTAATGCAGGCAAAAAGAAGCGGCCACGTAAGCCCCGTGGCGCTCGCTCCCGGGCTCCTGCCAACCCAGCCGCACAGTCCAGACAGCCTGCGCAGCGCGTGAAGACCGACGTTATCGCATCTGTCCCTCTTCCTAGCACCTCCGCTAGAGGCGCTACACCTGGCCCCAAGAAACCCCTGGCTTCCACCAATCCCCCGATTGACAAGCCTCGGCACTCTTATGCGCAAACAGTCTCCGGGCACTCTGCCTCAAAAACCGTTCCAGACGACTATCAGGTCGTCAAAGACTTCCTTGCGGAATTCGACCTCCGCAAAGTTGCCCAGACCTTCAGGTCCATCCGCTCCCGCTTGGAGACTGCCGATACAACCGAGAGATTCATGCTCTTGGTGGAAGCCGCCACTTGTGTAGGTTTTCTATGAGTCGGGTCCTCAAACGTGATCTCTCAATTCTTTCCTGGAACGCCAACGGGTTGTCCAACAAGATCCAGGAACTCCAAGAATTACTGGCCCGACTCAAACCCGTCGTAGTCCTTCTCAATGAGACCCACTTGACTCCTGCGAGTCGGTTACGACTGGCCAACTATGTGTGCTATCGAAACGACAGGCCGGGCACTGCTGGTGGCGGTACTGCCGTCGCGGTGAGGCTCACTCTCGAGCATCACCGAGTCGTCTTGCCTGCAATGACTCACCTCGAAGGCACCGCTGTGGAGTTGTTAAACACTCTAGGCGGCGTACAGATGGTCGCGGCGTATAAACCGCCGCAAAAAGAGCTCCTTCACCCCGATCTAGCTGTCGCGTTCGATGCACACAGGAGGGTCATCATGGTCGGCGACCTGAACTGCAAACATCGCGATTGGAACAGTCGCTTGACTGCCCCAAACGGGAAACGTTTGCGCAGGTTTGCCGATTCTCGCAGGATACAAGTGATTGGGCCTACCCAACCTACGTTCTACCCCTCACAACGCAACGCGGCTCCCGATGTCTTGGACATAGCGGTGATCCAAGGAATTGACTGTCCGGTCCATGTGTCCGCGCTAACGGAACTATCGTCCGATCATCTTGATACACGTCGCTACCCAGTACGTCGTACGCAGAGATGTCAGGAAGGTGGTAGAATGGGACCGCTATGGCCCGGCGTTAAGTCGCCGATTGCCAGACGCGGGACCACTCGAAACCGTCCGCCAAGTCGACGAGGCAGTTGCCGCGTTTGACGAGGCTGTCGTATCTGCGATCGACGCGTCTTCCAGGATGAAGCCTGGCGTCACGCCTCACTGGCAGCGGATCCCTGAGGAGACGAGTGCTCTCGCTTGCGAGAGAAATCGCCTCCGGAGACGCTGGCAGCGGACCCGTGATCCGGCCGACAAGGCAGCGTACAACCGGGCGACCGGCATTTTACGTCGTGAAATGCAGGCCTACCGGAGACGCTGTTGGGAACTCGCCGTGGCCCAAGCAGGGGACGGATCGGACGAAAGTAGCCCTTACCGGATACCTTCGGCGTTGGTAGGGAAGAGGCGCCGGCCTCGCATCCCGGCCATTGCTGGACCTTTCGGTCAACTCCTGACTCGCCCGGAGGCGAAGGCCGAGTACTTGGGCGCGTGTTTTGAGCGACAGTTTACACCTAACCCGCCCATGGACTGGGACTTCGACTTTGATCACGGGCGCCGGGTGTCGGAAAGAGCAGACTGTCGCCTGTTTCCTAGATGTGGAAAAGGCCTTTGATAGTGTCTGGCATGACGGGCTCTTGTTCAAGCTCCGGGAAATCCAGCTCCCAGATTGCTACCTTCGCTTGATTGCTAGCTTTCTGACGGAGAGGACTTTCTGCGTGCGAATAAACGACCACGTCTCTTCCGATAGACGTATTACAGCCGGGGTACCTCAAGGTAGCGCGCTAGGGCCTCTCCTGTTCTCCGTGTATGTCAACGACGCACCCAGAGAGCCTGGAGTCCAGATGGCTCTGTTTGCCGACGACACGGCGGTCTATACCGCCGATCGGAACGCAGACTTTGCTATCCCACGACTTCAGCGCGCACTCGATGCGTATTCGACGTGGACGGAAAGCTGGAGAGTTGCCGTCAACGAAACCAAGAGCTCCGCGGTGCTATTCACAAAGCGCCGGAAAGAACCACGAGGCCGAGTGAGACTCGGTAGAACGTACTTGCTCTGGTCGCGAGAAGTAAAGTACCTCGGTGTCCACCTTGATCGTCGGCTCACCTGGCGTGCCCACGCTGAGACGATGCGAAAGAAAGCTTCCGCTCGTCTCGCGCAACTGTTTCCGATACTTGCCAACAAGGCTATGACCCGCAAGCTGGGTAAGTTGATCGTCAACGCGTACCTGTTGCCGATCATTACCTACGCTCTTCCCGTCTGGGGTTACCTCGCAACCGTTCATAAAAGAAGGTTGGAAAGCGTTCTCGATAGATGTCTTCGGCTAGCGGCGAAAGTCCCCTATCGGTTTTCTTCTCGTCTCCTGAGAAGAGGACTCGGTGTCCGCTCCTTGGATGACACCGCAAGGCGACTTGCACGTAAATTTTACGTCCGAGCTGCGAGGACCCAGACAAACCCACTCATAGCTGGCCTTGGCAGGTACCGAACACGTCCAGGTGAATCTTGGAAACGGCCTCGACAAATACTGTACTAGTCGACCTAGTACGAGCATGTCGTTGTAGCGACCACTAAAAATTAATTAAAAATATTCCGTCTGGACAGGACCACTAGGCAGGAGCCCCTACCGGAGGCTCGGTACTAGGATACCATTGGGTCGTCTCACGACGCACAACCCAACAGCTCTGAACACTCGGCGGTTCATAGCGACGGACGCATTCTTATGAATATGGATGGACTCCAGATGCAGGCGAGTGAAGTAACCCTGGACAGAAGACAACACGCGGGCTTCATCGAACATCACCCGGTGATCGTCGTGGGAAAGAGCGTGTTCAGCAACTGCGGACTTTTCCGGCTGGCCCAGGCGGCAGTATCTGCGATGTTCAGAGAGGCGCGTCCGGACACTACGCTTCGTGGTGCCTATGTAGACCTGGCCACACGTACAAGGAATACTGTACACCCCGCACGACGAGAGTGGATCCCTGGAGTCTTTCACCGGTCGCAGGAACTGTTGGATCTTTTTGGTTGGCTTGAAGATCGTCCTGACGCCCCGCTTACTCAGCAACTTGCCGATGCGGTCAGTCACGCCACGGATGTAGGGCAAGACAGCAGAGCCAACAACCTCAGGCGACACCGACTCGTCCGGCCTACCAGATCTTCTCGGCCGGGCAGCTCTCCTAACCTCCACAGCAGAATAGCCATTGGACTGCAGTGCTTCCTCGAGATGCCGAAACTCATCTTCGAGATACTGGGGCTCACAGATTCTTTTTGCCCGGTCTACCAGAGTCTTCAGCACCGCCCTCTTCTGCCTAGGATGATGATTGGAGGACTTGTGCAGATATCTGTCGGTGTGCGTTGGCTTCCTATAAACTTTATGTCCCAAGCTGCCATCGTTCTATCGAGTCTCACTCGGCCTCGTGGTTCTTTCCGGCGCTTTGTGAATAGCACCGCGGAGCTCTTGGTTTCGTTGACGGCAACTCTCCAGCTTTCCGTCCACGTCGAATACGCATCGAGTGCGCGCTGAAGTCGTGGGATAGCAAAGTCTGCGTTCCGATCGGCGGTATAGACCGCCGTGTCGTCGGCAAACAGAGCCATCTGGACTCCAGGCTCTCTGGGTGCGTCGTTGACATACACGGAGAACAGGAGAGGCCCTAGCGCGCTACCTTGAGGTACCCCGGCTGTAATACGTCTCTCGGAAGAGACGTGGTCGTCTATTCGCACGCAGAAAGTCCTCTCCGTCAGAAAGCTAGCAATCAAGCGAAGGTAGCAATCTGGGAGCTGAATTTCCCGGAGCTTGAACAAGAGCCCGTCATGCCAGACACTATCAAAGGCCTTTTCCACATCTAGGAAACAGGCGACAGTCTGCTCTTTCCGACACCCGGCGCCCGTGATGTATTCCACCAGTCTCATCAGTTGATGAGGGTGGAATGCCCCACACGGCACGGAAGCCGAACTGTTCGGGGACGAGTACATCGATATTTCTTAGATGATCTAGTACTCTCCGTTGTACGAGACGTTCGAGGACCTTTGACGTGGCTGACAGTAGACTAATGGGCCGGAGGTTGCCGGGACGGGAAAGCGTCCTTTCCCTGCTTCGGGATCACTATGACCGTCGCATTCTGGGGAAAATAGGCCAGTCTAAGACACGCGTTGAACAGCGCGACCAAGAAAAGTACTCCTCGCTCCGGGAGTCGAGTAAGAGCGGCGTTCGAGACGCCGTCCCGGCCAGGAGCTTTTCTCGGCACGAGTTCAACGAGCCGATCTGTGACCTCTTCCCTAGTAATGGGTTCGGGCTCCGCAGTGATCGGAAGAGACAGAAAGTCTTCCACTTCGTTCTCGACTTCTTCGTCGAAGTCCCAGTCCATGGGCGGGTTAGGTGCGAACTGTCGCTCAAAACACGCGCCCAAGTACTCGGCCTTCGCCTCCGGGCGAGCCAGGAGTTGACCGAAAGGTCCAGCAATGGCCGGGATGCGAGGCCGGCGCCTCTTCCCTACCAACGCCGAAGGTATCCGGTAAGGGCTACTTTCGTCCGATCCGTCCCCTGCTTGGGCCACGGCGAGTTCCCAACAGCGTCTCCGGTAGGCCTGCATTTCACGACGTAAAATGCCGGTCGCCCGGTTGTACGCTGCCTTGTCGGCCGGATCACGGGTCCGCTGCCAGCGTCTCCGGAGGCGATTTCTCTCGCAAGCGAGAGCACTCGTCTCCTCAGGGATCCGCTGCCAGTGAGGCGTGACGCCAGGCTTCATCCTGGAAGACGCGTCGATCGCAGATACGACAGCCTCGTCAAACGCGGCAACTGCCTCGTCGACTTGGCGGACGGTTTCGAGTGGTCCCGCGTCTGGCAATCGGCGACTTAACGCCGGGCCATAGCGGTCCCATTCTACCACCTTCCTGACATCTCTGCGTACGACGTACTGGGTAGCGACGTGTATCAAGATGATCGGACGATAGTTCCGTTAGCGCGGACACATGGACCGGACAGTCAATTCCTTGGATCACCGCTATGTCCAAGACATCGGGAGCCGCGTTGCGTTGTGAGGGGTAGAACGTAGGTTGGGTAGGCCCAATCACTTGTATCCTGCGAGAATCGGCAAACCTGCGCAAACGTTTCCCGTTTGGGGCAGTCAAGCGACTGTTCCAATCGCGATGTTTGCAGTTCAGGTCGCCGGCCATGATGACCCTCCTGTGTGCATCGAACGCGACAGCTAGATCGGGGTGAAGGAGCTCTTTTTGCGGCGGTTTATACGCCGCGACCATCTGTACGCCGCCTAGAGTGTTTAACAACTCCACAGCGGTGCCTTCGAGGTGAGTCATTGCAGGCAAGACGACTCGGTGATGCTCGAGAGTGAGCCTCACCGCGACGGCAGTACCGCCACCAGCAGTGCCCGGCCTGTCGTTTCGATAGCACACATAGTTGGCCAGTCGTAACCGACTCGCAGGAGTCAAGTGGGTCTCATTGAGAAGGACTACGACGGGTTTGAGTCGGGCCAGTAATTCTTGGAGTTCCTGGATCTTGTTGGACAACCCGTTGGCGTTCCAGGAAAGAATTGAGAGATCACGTTTGAGGACCCGACTCATAGAAAACCTACACAAGTGGCGGCTTCCACCAAGAGCATGAATCTCTCGGTTGTATCGGCAGTCTCCAAGCGGGAGCGGATGGACCTGAAGGTCTGGGCAACTTTGCGGAGGTCGAATTCCGCAAGGAAGTCTTTGACGACCTGATAGTCGTCTGGAACGGTTTTTGAGGCAGAGTGCCCGGAGACTGTTTGCGCATAAGGGCGCCGAGGCTTGTCAATCGGGGGATTGGTGGAAGCCAGGGGTTTCTTGGGGCCAGGTGTAGCGCCTCTAGCGGAGGTGCTAGGAAGAGGGACAGATGCGATAACGTCGGTCTTCACGCGCTGCGCAGGCTGTCTGGACTGTGCGGCTGGGTTGGCAGGAGCCCGGGAGCGAGCGCCACGGGGCTTACGTGGCCGCTTCTTTTTGCCTGCATTAGGGTACCGCGGGGGCGGGAGGTCAGGCGAGGCTGCTTCTAAAGCAGGGGCAGGATTCTCCGGTGCTGGGGAGGGTTGAGAATTCTCAGGCTCCACAACCGAGATGTTTGGCAGTGGCTGGTCAGTCTCACTTTGTTTAGAAGCCGCGAGGTTACGGCGCTTTTTCGCCTGAGGCGGGACAGGGGCCTGGGAAGGAGCCTGAGTTGGAGATGCCTGTACCACAGGTGTCTGCTTTGGGCCTTTGCTACGTTTCCGTTGCCTGTTAGCAACTGTGGCGAAAGACACGGCAGCCGTAGCAGGAGGCGAAGGGCCTGGCTGCTCGGTAGCAGGTCTAGAGCCAGCTTCCGGATGCCTCGGTGGTGGCAGGCGCCCTTTCGGCTTTCGCCTTTCGAGCTCCCGCTGAAACACCGAACATGCCCGGTAGTTGGCGGGGTGACTTCCGCCGCAGTTGATCACCTTTTGAATGCAGGGGCATCACAGTGTTTACTAGCGTGAGGTAGAGAGCACCTCACGCACGCCGGAGCGTTAAAACAAGTCTCTGAATGGTGCCCGAAGCGTTGGCACTTGTAGCACTGAGGCAGAGACCCGGGAGCGCGGCTTCGTTCCACTTTTACGCGGAACCCTAAAAGCCGCGTAAGAGAGAGTAGGCTTGCGCCTGCCTCGCTGTTCTCGGCCATGATGCGAACCAGGGGAATTGGACGCCTTGGTCCGGCAGGAGCAAATACCCGATATACCGCGCGAACCGGATAGCCCAGCTCGAGCAGCTCATCGAGGATTTCCTCGAGAGGAGAGTTCACGTCCAAGCCTCTGAGGATAAGTGACAGAGGCTTCACGTGTTTCGGGGTGAAGGTATGGTATTGCAGGTTGGCGGATTCAACGAACGCCATGACGCTGCGGTACTCGTCCATTCCGCGGACAGCGATCTTGACAGTGTCGCCCCCAAGGAGCTTCAGGTCAACGCTGGCCGGGGAAAGTCCGGGAGCCACTATGAGTCGCCGGTAAAAACCGGTGACGTTGTTCACGCCGTGAACGAACACGGGCGGGATGCGATGAGTGGCCGGCGGTGCTTGGGCAGCGCCGGGCACAGTCGGCCCCGAGCCGGGTTCGCCATCGGCGGGGACAACTTCCATGGCGGACGCCGAGGAAGAGGTTGAGGAGGACCGATTCCGCCTCGGTTTCTTAACCGGGCGCCCCCGTGGCCCAACCGCCACGAAAGCGTCGGTCTCGTCACCGAGCAGCGGAACCGTCCGGGGATCGACAACTTGGTCCGCATCCATAGCAGGAGAACACGGCGAATCGCTCGTGTGGGGTATGGATGAGGCGAGCGACAGCGTGCTCGTTGACGCGCCCGGAGCGGGCATTTCCGCCAACGAGCGGGAGGTTTGCCGACCAGAGGCAGCCAGGCTGCCTCCGGCGGTAACCAGGGACCTAGGGTCCGGCCCGAGCCGGATCGCAAGCGGGACTGAAACGCTCAGGCTTACTACGAGGTGGGCAAACGACCGGCTTCGTTAGATACCTCTCCTTACCAAGAGAGGTGTCCACCGGCCTCTTTACCTAGGCGATATCCAAGCTCGCTTACCACTGGTGGGGGCTCGCAAGGATCGTCCTAGGCAGCGCTACCTAAGAGCCTGAGCGTCAGCGGGCTAGATGCGCTGCGCAACTTACAGCTCTGGCAGGCTTTTCGCTTCCTCTTCTGCGACGAGAAGGTGGTCCTGAAAAGGGTCACTTGGCTGGTGGCCCTAAGAAGGTCCGACGAACGAACTCAGCTATTGTGCTGGCTACTCAGTTCACCAGCCAGCTGAGTTGTAGTCTTCTTTCTTCTAAGGCCTGTTGATGTTCAGCAAGCAGGGCAGCAGATGAAGAACGTCTGGCCTCGGCAATTCGAAGGCAGCAGGGCAGCAGCTGTAAACAGCGACAAAGCTTCCGAAGTCGTCCAGAGAGAGCTGGTCCAAGAGAGCAGGTCCTTCCAGGCACACACCTTTTAGCTCTGGGCTTTGCGGTTGTGCGTCGCAGAGACGAACCGAACGGTAACTGAGTTCCGAGCTACCTTCTGGAGCTCCTGCCTCGTGGCCCTGCCCAAGTAGGGCGCGTGCTCTATAGCAGGCCGATTCTCGGCTGTTGTGCTAGCCTACGCTAGCGCAGTATTCACCGAGGGCGTTTCCACGAATCACCTGGGCGTATACGGTACCTTCCCAGCCTAGTCACTAGAGGATTGCCTGGGAACCTCGCCGCACGTGCATAAAATTTGCGTGCAAGCCGCCTGAAAGTGTCGTCTAAGGAGCGGACGCCAAGTCCTCTCCTTAGAAGGCGAGATGAGAAGCGACGGGGGACTTTGGCCGCTAGCCGAAGCCCCCTGTCGAGGACGCTCTGCAACTTCTTTTTATGCATTGCGGCGAGGTAACCCCCGACCGGGCAGGCGTAGGTAATGACCGGCAGCAGATACGCGCCGACGATCATCCTACCCAATTTCCTGGTCATGGCTGAGCTGATCAGGAGTGGAAACAGTGCGCACAAGCGAGTGGATGCTCGCTTAAGAACTGTCTGTGCGTGGGTACGCCAGGTGAGCCGACGGTCAAGGTGTAAGCTGAGGTACTTGACCTCGTTGGACCAGCGCAAGTACGTTCTGCCGATACGTAGTTGCCTAACGGGGTTCTTCCGTCGCTCAGAGAATTCGACGGCTACACTCTTGGTAGCGTTGAGTTGCACTCTCCAATTCTCAGTCCAGTCCACGAGCGTGTCGAGCTGGCGCTGCAGTCGTAGGACGGCCCTTTCCTCATGACGATCGGCCGTAAATACGGCCGTGTCGTCAGCGAAGAGGGCCATCTGGACTCCAGGCTGTCTCGGCACGTCGTTGACGTAGATCGAGAACAGAAGGGGGCCTAGAACACTACCTTGAGGGACGCCGGCTGTGATTCGTCTCTCGGAAGAGACAGAATCGCCAACTCTCACGCAGAAGGTCCTCTCCGTCAGAAAGCTAGCAACCAGATGGAGGTAGCAGTCCGGGAGCTGGACTTCCCTAAGTTTGAATAACAGGCCATCATGCCATACGCTGTCGAAGGCTTTCTCAACATCTAAGAAACAGCCAACGGTCCGTTCTCTCCGACACCCGGCTTCCGTGATGCTTTCCACCAGTCTCATCAGTTGATGAGTGGTCGAATGCCCCACACGAAAGCCGAACTGTTCGGGGACCAGCACGTCAAAGTTGGTTAGATGTTCTCGTACACGACGCTGTACGAGGCGCTCAAAAACCTTGGACGTAGCGGAAAGTAGGCTGATAGGCCGGAGGTTTTCCGAGCGGGTGGTATCCTTTCCTTCGGGATCACGATAACCGTCGCCTTTCTCCATTTCTTGGAAAAGTAGGCCAGTCTAAGACACGCGTTGAACAAATCAGTCAAGAATTGAACTCCAGGCTCGGGAAGAAGTCGTAGAGCGGTGTTGGTAACACCGTCCGGGCCTGGAGCCTTTCTTGGCTGAAGTTCAGCGAGCCGATCTGAGACCTCTTCCAAAGAGATGGGTTCGGGCTCCGCCGTGATCGGAAGAGACAGAAAGTCTTCCACAGCCATCTCGACTTGTTCGTCGAAGTCCCAGCCCATGGGCGGGTTGGGAGCGAACTGACGCTCGAAACACAAGCCCAAGTACTCGGCCTTCTCCTCCGGGCGACCCAGGAGTCGACCGAACGGTCCAACAATGGCGGGAAGTGGAGGTCGGCGCCTCCGTCCCGTCAATGCGGTAGGTATTCTGTACGGGTGAGATTGCGGGTCCGCATCCCCCGTTCGGGCCACGTCGAGTTCCCAACAGCTACGTCGGAACGCCTTCAGACTGCCGCGCAGTCGTCCGGTGAGCCGATTGTATGCTGCCTTATCGGCCGGATCACGGGTCCTCTGCCAACGTTTCCGGAAGTAATTCCTCTCGCGAGCGAGAAGAGAGACTTCCTCAGGGATGCGTTGGTAGTCAGGCGTGAAGCCAGCTCGCGTACGTGAAGACACGCCTATAGCCGAGATGATTGCCTCTTCGATTCCCGCAACTGCTTCGTCTAGGAGGCGAACGGAATCGAGTGGGGCCGCTGGCGGCAATCTACGGCACAAGGCCGGGCCGTAGCGATCCCAATCGATAACCTTCTTCTTGTCAGAACGTGCATAGGCGTGCTGGGTAGCGACGTGGACCAAGATAGGGTTGTGGTGGGATGTCAGCTCCGTAAGTGAGAATACCTCGACCGGACAGACGACTCCTTGGGTCACCGCGATATCCAGAACATCGGGAGCCGCGTTAGGCCTTGACGGAAAGAACGTGGGTTGCGCTGGACCAAACACTATCGCCCGGCGCGATTCAACAAAACTGAGCAAGCGCCTCCCGTTCGGAGTAGGCAGGCGACTATTCCAAACGCGATGCTTGCAATTCAGATCGCCGGCCAAAATTACCCTTCGATGGGAATCGAAGATGACGTCCAGGTCGCCGACAAGGAGTTCAGCTTGTGGGGGCTTGTAAGCTGAAACCACGAGGACGCCGCCAAGAGCTCCGTGGACCTCAATGGCGGTGGCCTCTAGGTTGGTAAGCTGCGGCAAAGCGACACGATGATGACCTATGGAGGTCCTCACCGCGATCGCCGTGCCGCCTCCTCGTCGGCCAACTCGGTCAGGCACACACCTACCACGTTGAAAGCAGGGCACAGCTCAGTGCGTGCCCCAGTGACGGCAGCGTCCGGGCGAGCCCGATGACTGACTGATGCTTGGCGAGTGCTTGGTGCGAGACTTGTCGCTGCGAGGATGCGTACCCCCTTTTATATTTTGGCGGAGGTGAAGGAGACGGGCTGTGATTGGCTGAACCGCTGACGCGATCCACCAATGGCCTGAGAGGGAAGTCTACGCGAACGCTTAGCACGGATTGGCGGGATTTGTTCGCCCACAACGGGTCGATACACTTCCGCCAGCCCGGTAAGGGTCCGGTAGACTGCCTTATGGCGATACCGAGGCAGGCGAGAGATGGGAGGGGCGAAGTTGCCGACTGAAGGTGGCGCTAGGCACACCTAAAGCCGACACAACGCCCGAACCATCTGTCGGCGCGTGGACAGATGGTGAGAGGGCAATTTTTTATTTTAAAATTACGGCGGGTCGTCGAGCAGAGCTCGAAGGCGGCGGCGTTTGACTGGTGGTGGTCCATCATCGTTATCGAGGTGTTGGAGGTGGGGAAAATCTGAGATGGATGCTCGATGGAAGAGATTGAACGTGAGAGTTCGCGCAAATCCATCGAGCGACGGAATCATCAGCCCTCGCCTGATAGTAGCATTTTTTACATACCAGGGAGAGCCGGAGATAAGGCGAAGGGTAAGGGCTTGGAAGGCTTCCATGCGTTTAACGACGTCGGGGGCGAGTTGGGTCCAAAATGCAGGCGCTGCGTACATAAGGACGGCTCGTAAAAAGAGCAGATAGATCGAGAGCTTCGTGCGCAATGGCAGTGGCCCTCGAGGCGATAGGAAGGGGTACAGTTTGGCTTTGACGCCTCGGGCGCGCTGGAGCACTGTGGACACGTGAGCTCTGAAGCTTAGGCGTCGATCAAGAGTGACGCCCAAGTACTTCACAGTACGTTGCCAAGCGATTGGGCTCCCTTCCCGGTCTGGCATCGGGAAGTGAGCTGACGGGAGAAGGCAATCGCCTCGGATTTCTCCGTATTGATCGCCACCCGCCATTTCCTTAGCCAGGCCGGAAGTAATGCGAGCTGGCGCTGCACCACGTCAGTCGCAAAACGAAGGTTTGCAGAACTGGCGTGGTACATCGCATCGTCCGCATAGAGAGAGAGCGTGACTCCAGGCAAAACTGGCAGGTCGTTCGTGTACACAAGGTACAGAACGGGGCCGAGGACAGATCCTTGAGGAACGCCAGCGGCGACGGGGCGGACAGAAGAGTATGTCCCGTCGACGCAGATCCTAAATGTGCGGTCGCAGAGATACGACCGCATCAGATGTACAAATGAGGCAGGGAGAGGGGAGGTGGCTAGTTTATAGAGAAGGCCTTCGTGCCAGACTTTGTTGAAGGCCTTGCTCACGTCCAGAAGGACGGCGACAGTTTGATGATTCCTGTGGATGGCGTCGGTGAGTTGCGTGACAACTCGGACAAGTTGAAGAGTGGTCGAATGCTGCCTGCGGAAGCCGAACTGTTCCTGCCGGATGAAATTATCCAGCAGAGGAGTAATCCGGCGATGCAGGAGGCGCTCGAACACCTTCGATAAGACTGGCAAAAGAGAGATTGGGCGATGATTCTCCGGGAGTGTACGCAGCTTGCGAGCCTTCGGCAACATGATGACTTTGGCTCGTTTCCAAGGGCTGGGATAGTAATGGAGCCGGAGACATCCATTGAACAGCACGTGGATGAGTGAAACGAGACTTGCTGGGGCGTTAAGTAGGGCCGCTGCACCAATACGGTCCTCGCCGGGCGCCCGCTTGGGGCGCAGTCGACTAATGGCCGTTTCCACTTCAGCCTCGTCGAACGGGTCGATTGGGTCTGCGGGAGGGCCGGAAAAATATCCAGATAGGAAGTCTGTGACCGCTGCCGAGTGGCCGGGGTCACAGACGCCTCTGTGAACGGTAAATTGTTCCTCCATGGTATCGGCAAAGACTTCTGCTTTGTCGGCCGCGGAGTACACAATCCCGTTCGGTGATCGTAGGGGATAGCGGGTCCTTTTCTCGCCAGTGAGTCGGCGCGCAGCCCGAAAAACGGACTGTGGCGTGACTTCCAGAGACTCAAGATATGAGTCCCATCGATGAGCAGTGGCATCAAGCAGAAGCTGCTTGACAAGGTCTGATTGTGCGTTCAGCCTGCGTTTTACGGCAGGGTCCCGGGTTTGTTGCCATCTCCGGCGGAGCTGGCGCCGGTTGCGAATGGCCAGAATCACCTCTTCAGGTAACTGCGACCGTCTGTTGGGCGCAGGGACGTTATAGGTGTGTTTGTCCATGGCGGACGTGACGACTTCTTGAAGATAGTCGGCCAAGCGGTCTACATCATCCGGGCTGGAGATGTCGACCTGGGGGTCAGATGGTACTGTTCGACCCAGTTCATCGTGGAACGATCGGCAGTTGACTCTCGTTACACGATGGGGAGGCTGGAGAGGTGTGTCCAGCGTGGGCCGAACAGTGAGTATTACCGGGTCGTGATCAGACGAGAGGTCTGACACGGCTTCTATAGCGATAGGGTAGGCCAAGTCTTTGACAACAGCAATGTCAAGGACGTCTGGAGGTCCCCGTTGATTGGGGATATAGGTCGGTGATCTAGGACCAAGAGCGTTCACATGAGGATGACGTTGAACGTATTGGTACAGAGAGCGGCCGTATGGGTTAGAGACACGGCTGTTCCACAGGGGATGCTTACTATTAAAGTCTCCGGCTGCGATGGTTGGTAAAGGGTCTTCTAAGAGAGCGTCCCATTCATCCTCGTCGGGCGGTGGTCCACCTCGAGTGGGGAGGTAGACTGAAACCAGTCGAACCTCCCGATCCCCGATGCAGAGAGCAACCGCCGTCGCCTCCAAGCGACAAGTCGCCGGAGGCGGCAGGGGGCGGTGGGCGATGCGCCTGTGAACCAGAATGGCTGTGCCGCCAGATGCGGCACGCCGGTTCTGGCCAGGCCAGTCTGTGCGATACGTCGTGTACGCCGGAAGAAGGAACGAGTGAGCGGGAGATAAATGGGTTTCGCTAAGGAGTATGACGTCTATGTCATATTCGGTTACGAAGGCGGCCAATTCGGCACGGCGAGATAGAACGCCACATGCGTTCCAAGCCACCAGCCGAAAGGGCCTAGCCATCGAGAGGGATAAGCGAGGTCACGGAGGTGAGAACGATAACGAGTAAGGACTGGACATCCTTGGCAGCAAGAATTTGCGGGATCAAGGCGTTGATCCAAGCGCGCACGCGGTCGGCAAAACTCACGTCCGAGGACGCGGCAGACGCCGGTGCCGCCTGAGGCTTGGGCGCCGGGTGCTGGAACATGATGCCATTCTGGGCGGGGGCCTTTTGTTTCGGCTGCCTTGGATCTCGGACATCTGGGTTAGATGCGGGCTGAGGTGCAGCGGGCGTGTGCTGCGAGGAAGCGGGGGGAGATGGTTTGGTCCTTTTCTTGGACGGCGCAGCAGGTTTTGGCTGCTAGGCCGCGGGCTGTGCGGCAGGCTGAGAAGCAGCTGCAGCCGCATAGCTGGGCGCCCCGGTAGACGCCGGACGAGCTGGGGCAGGCGCAAGTGCCGGTGCCGCAGCGGGGATAGGTGCCGCCGAGGCGGCAGGCCTTGATGCTTGGGGCGTAGCTGGAGGCGCAGGAACGCGCTGCTGCGAGGACTTTGAAAGCTTCTTCAAAGCCGCAGCATAGAATCTACCCGACTTTGATGATGCCGGGTGAGGTTCCCCGCAGTTGGCGCAAGTGGCGGCAGCACGAGCGAGAGGACAAGTGTCCTTCCGATGGCTATCGCCACAGCGCAAACAGCGGGTGGGGTGATGGCAAAATGCCGATGAATGTCCGTACCGTTGGCAGTTGTAACACTGCTTCGGTCCGGCTTGGGCTTCGAAGGCTTCAACCCTAACCTTCAAATAAAACATAAAGTTGATACCATAAATGGCCTGGTAATCACCCACCTTTCGTATTTTTACCAGGAACGCATTGCGCGCTAGTTTCTTTCCGGGGGAGAAGAGAGGCGTTACACTATGTACTCGAAAGCCTAAACTGGTGAGTTCATCAGAGATGAACTCAGGCTTGGTACCAGCAGGGATACCAATAACTTGAACCTTGAGTTCCTTCTCCTCCGGCAAGGTAAAGGTGTGGTAGGGGATACCCGCGTCCGTGAGGAACTTCTGTGCAATACGGAAGCTTTCCACGGTCGTGGGGTTGAGGCGGATGGAGCTGTCACCTTGGGCCGAAGCAGTCAAGGTGCCAGAAGGAGTGCACCGGTGTATACGCCGCATGAAATTAGCCCAATCCGAAGGCCGGGCGAAAATCAGAGGCGGGATACGCCGGGGCTGGTCGGGTTGTTGTTGGGAGGCCATGGCGGATTGCCCCGCGGTTGAGTCACGACGCGAAGTCCGGCCAGAGTCCGTGGAGGTGGCACTGACACGCCGTTTCCGGCTGACAGACTGCCATGCACCATCGGTGTCCATGGCCGAGTCCGCGCCATTAGCTTCCCGCGAAGAGGTAGGTGGAGGGTGGTCCTGAGAAGGGCCATCCGGGAGAGGTTGCGCCAGAGCGCTTGCAGGGATTGCGAGGTCCTGAGAAGGACCGACGGAGGCAGGTTGGCCCTGAGAAGGGCCGAGGGAAGATGGGTTGCGGGCAGCCATCGGCGAGGCGAAGCCTACGCCTTAGGCGGAACGGACTATTGGACTAACCAAGCACTACGATAAGCAAAATATAAAAGTAAAGCTCACTTACCGAAGCTCCAGGCAGCAGCGGAACAAACACGAAACACTGCACGGCACAAGAAACACAACACTGCACCGCACTTTCTTGAGTAGATGGTAAACTTGCATAAATAAAACTTGTAAACTGCACTAACGCACTGTTTATGTCACGGTTAAAACCGGAGACTGGAACGCACTGAAAAAGCAGGATTTTCCCATGAAGAAGAGCTCGAAAAGAGATGTTGCTCCTTCCAATCGCAGGGCTGTTATGGCACACACCTTTTTTTTTTTTTTTGCTCTGGGCTTTGCGGTTGTGCGTCGGTTGTAGGTTGTGCGGTTCCGAGCTACCATCTGGAGCTCCTGCCTCGTGGCCCTGCCCAAGTAGGGCGTGTGCTCTATAGCAGGCCGATTCTCGGCTGTTGTGCTAGCCTACACTAGCGCAATATACTCCGAGGGCGTTTCCACGAATCACCTGGGCGTATACGGTACCTTCCCAGCCCAGTCACTAGAGGATTGTCTGGGAACCTCGCCGCACGTGCATAAAATTTGCGTGCAAGCCGCCTGAAAGTGTCGTCTAAGGAGCGGACGCCAAGTCCTCTCCTTAGAAGGCGAGATGAGAAGCGACGGGGGACTTTGGCCGCTAGCCGAAGCCCCCTGTCGAGGACGCTCTGCAACTTCTTTTTATGCATTGCGGCGAGGTAACCCCAGACCGGGCAGGCGTAGGTAATGACCGGCAGCAGATACGCGCCGACGATCATCCTACCCAATTTCCTGGTCATGGCTGAGCTGATCAGGAGTGGAAACAGTGCGCACAGGCGAGTGGATGCTCGCTTAAGAACTGTCTGTGCGTGGGTACGCCAGGTGAGCCGACGGTCGAGGTGTAAGGCGAGGTACTTGACCTCGTTGGACCAGCGCAAGTACGTTCTGCCGATACGTAGTTGCCTAACTGGGTTCTTCCGTCGCTTAGAGAATTCGACGGCTACACTCTTGGTGGGGTTGAGGAGCACTCTCCAATTCTCAGTCCAGTCCAGGAGCTTGTCGAGCTGGCGCTGCAGTCGTAGGACGGCCCTTTCCTCATGACGATCGGCCGTAAATACGGCCGTGTCGTCAGCGAAGAGGGCCATCTGGACTCCAGGCTGTCTCGGCACGTCGTTGACGTAGATCGAGAACAGAAGGGGGCCTAGAACACTACCTTGAGGGACGCCGGCTGTGATTCGCCTCTCGGAAGAAACTGAATCGCCAACTCTCACGCAGAAGGTCCTCTCCGTCAGAAAGCTAGCAACCAGATGGAGGTAGCAGTCCGGGAGCTGGACTTCCCTAAGTTTGAATAACAGGCCATCATGCCATACGCTGTCGAAGGCTTTCTCAACATCTAAGAAACAGCCAACGGTCCGTTCTCTCCGACACCCGGCTTCCGTGATGCTTTCCACCAGTCTCATCAGTTGATGAGTGGTCGAATGCCCCACACGAAAGCCGAACTGTTCGGGGACCAGCACGTCAAAGTTGGTTAGATGTTCCCGTACACGACGCTGTACGAGGCGCTCAAAAACCTTGGACGTAGCGGAGAGTAGGCTGATAGGGCGGAGGTTTTCCGAGCGGGTGGTATCCTTTCCCGGCTTCGGGATCACGATAACCGTCGCCTTTCTCCATTTCTTGGGAAAGTAGGCCAGTCTGAGACACGCGTTGAACAAATCAGTCAAGAATTGAACTCCAGGCTCGGAAAGAAGTCGTAGAGCGGTGTTGGTAACACCGTCCGGGCCTGGAGCTTTTCTTGGCTGAAGTTCAGCGAGCCGATCTGAGACCTCTTCCAAAGAGATGGGTTCGGGCTCCGCCGTGATCGGAAGTGACAGAAAGTCTTCCACAGCCATCTCGACTTGTTTGTCGGAGTCCCAGTCCATGGGCGGGTTGGGAGCGAACTGACGCTCGAAAAACAAGCCCAAGTACTCGGCCTTCTCCTCCGGGCGACCCAGGGGTCGACCGAACGGTCCAACAATGGCGGGAATTGGAGGTCGGCGCCTCCGTCCCGTCAATGCGGTAGGTATTCTGTACGGGTGACTTAGCGGGTCCGCATCCCCCGTTCGGGCCACGTCGAGTTCCCAACAGCTACGTCGAAACGCCTTCAGACTGCCGCGCAGTCGTCCGGTGAGCCGATTGTATGCTGCCTTATCGGCCGGATCACGGGTCCTCTGCCAACGTTTCCGGAAGTAATTCCTCTCGCGAGCGAGAAGAGAGACTTCCTCAGGGATGCGTTGGTAGCCAGGCGTGAAACCAGCTCACGTACGTGAAGACACGCCTATAGCCGAGATGATTGCCTCTTCGATTCCCGCAACTGCTTCGTCTAGGAGGCGAGCGGAATCGAGTGGGGCCGCTGGCGGCAATCTACGGCACAAGGCCGGGCCGTAGCGATCCCAATCGATAACCCTCTTCTGGTCAGAACGTGCATAGGCGTGCTGGGTAGCGACGTGGACCAAGATAGGGTTGTGGTCGGATGTCAGCTCCGTAAGTGAGAATACCTCGACCGGACAGACGACTCCTTGGGTCACCGCGATATCCAGAACATCGGGATCCGCGTTAGGCTGTGACGGAAAGAACGTGGGTTGCGCTGGACCAAACACCATCGCCCGGCGCGATTCAACAAAACTGAGCAAGCGCCTCCCGTTCGGAGTAGTCAGGCGACTATTCCAAACGCGATGCTTGCAATTCAGATCGCCGGCCAAAATTACCCTTCGATGGGAATCGAAGATGACTTCCAGGTCGCCAACAAGGAGTTCAGCTCGTGGGGGCTTGTATGCTGAAACCACGAGGACGCCGCCAAGAGCTCCGTGGACCTCAATGGCGGTGGCCTCTAGGTTGGTAAGCTGCGGCAAAGCGACACGATGATGACCTATGGAGGTCCTCACCGCGATCGCCGTGCCGCCTCCTCGTTGGCCAACTCGGTCATCCCGATAGACCACGTAATTTGGTAATCGAAACCGGTTCGCCGGGGTCAGGTGGGTTTCAGTAAGGAGAAGTACGTCGGGTTTGAACCGAGCATAGGCGTGCTGGGTAGCGACGTGGACCAAGATAGGGTTGTGGTCGGATGTCAGCTCCGTAAGTGAGAATACCTCGACCGGACAGACGACTCCTTGGGTCACCGCGATATCCAGAACATCGGGATCCGCGTTAGGCTGTGACGGAAAGAACGTGGGTTGCGCTGGACCAAACACCATCGCCCGGCGCGATTCAACAAAACTGAGCAAGCGCCTCCCGTTCGGAGTAGTCAGGCGACTATTCCAAACGCGGTGCTTGCAATTCAGATCGCCGGCCAAAATTACCCTTCGATGGGAATCGAAGATGACTTCCAGGTCGCCAACAAGGAGTTCAGCTCGTGGGAGCTTGTATGCTGAAACCACGAGGACGCCGCCAAGAGCTCCGTGGACCTCAATGGCGGTGGCCTCTAGGTTGGTAAGCTGCGGCAAAGCGACACGATGATGACCTATGGAGGTCCTCACCGCGATCGCCGTGCCGCCTCCTCGTTGGCCAACTCGGTCATCCCGATAGACCACGTAATTTGGTAATCGAAACCGGTTCGCCGGGGTCAGGTGGGTTTCAGTAAGGAGAAGTACGTCGGGTTTGAACCGAGCCAGGAATTCAAGAATGTCGGAATGCTTGGAACCGATGTTGTTAGCATGCCAGGCTACGAGCGAGAGATCTCGTCTAAGGGCTCGGTTCATAGAAGACCTATTACTTCGCAGGCTTCCACCAAGAGCATAAATCTCTCAGTTGGGTCGGCAGTTTCCAGGCGGTCTCGGATGGACCTGAAGGTAGATGCGACTTTCTTGAGGTCGTAGCCAGACAGAAAGTCGCGGACGAACTGTGCGTCATCGGAAATGACGAACAGGGCGGTTTGCCTGGAAACTGAGGCCGCGTAAGGGCGACCAGGTTTGACGGCAGATCGGGTCGTGGTGGAAGCCACAGGACCAGGGGCAGTCGATTTTGAATCAGCGGCAGGAAAAGTACGCTGTTGCGCTTCGTCGGACTTATACCGGGAAGCAGGACTTTTCTTGGGCTGAGGGCCGGCAGGAGCTCGGGGCCGAGCATCCGGTGTGGTTATCCCTTTGTTCCTGGGTTTTGTTATGCCTGCTCGCGGAAATCGCGGAGGTGGCAAGGGAGGCGAGGCTGCCTCTGGTACAGAGGCGGGAGTATGAGGTTCCGCGGAGGTGGAGGGTTCAATCTCCGGCTCCAAAACCGAGATGACAGCTACTGGGCGTGTCTTTGCTTCGGAAGGAGACGCGGTACGTTTGTTTGCCTTTGCAGGGGCTGGAGGTGGAGCCGGAGAGGGCGCGCGCCGTGCCGGTTGTGCCTGAGGTTGAATTCTTGCCTGAGAGTTAGGCTGTCTCTGGGGTTGGGGCTGCATAGCTGGCTGCCTTGGCTTCAGGAGGGGCCCCTGCGGCCTTTGCTTCCGCAGGAGCTCCGCCTTATAGACCGGGCAGTTTACATTACTTGCTGCATGGCCTTGGCCACAATTAATGCAGCGGAATTTGGTCTTGTCTGCCACAGTGCAGGCCTGGGTTGAATGTCCCAGAGAACAACGTAGACAGGCCGGGGCATTGCGGCAGACGTCGGTGTGATGGCCGAACCTCTGGCACCGGTGGCACTGCGCGAGCTTGCCCTGGGGACGACTGGTTTCCACCCTGACGCGGAAGCCAAACAGCCGCGTCAGTTGGAATATTTTGTCAGCTGCCTCGCCCTTCTCGAACTGGAGACGGACGAGCGGGACAGGTACTCGGGTTTCTGAGTGCGTGAACAGGCGGAAAATTGCCTGCACTGGGTATCCGAGGTCACGGAGTTCCACGAGGATCTCCTGGGGATCTGTATGCGCGTCAAGCCCTCGCAAAATTACAGACAAGGGCTTGACTCGCTTAGGAGAAAAGGTATGATACTGAAGGCTGTGCGCCTGCAGGAAGGCCTCGACCAAGCGATGGTCCTCGAGCTGGCGGACGACAATCTTGACCGTATCACCGCCAAGCAGCTTCAGGTCAAGCTTGTCGGCCGACAGGCCGTGGGCCGCGATCAGCCGTCTGTATAAGGCGGCGACATTGGACACGCTATGGACATACAGGAGCGGCGCGCGACCAACAGCGGCAGCAGCCGGAGCTGCTGTCGAAGCAGTCGGAACCGCGGCCTGTTGGCCCTGAGAAGGTCCGATGTCCATGGCCGAGGTACTAGAGGAAGCGGTTGGGTGGGTCCTCTTGGGCTTCTTAGCCGGGCGATTACGCCGACCAACGGTCGCGAACTCGCCCGACTCGTCAGCCGGAAGAGGAGGAAGCGGGTTAGGGAGAGGATCATCCGTCTCCATCGCCCGAGGCGATTCAGGCGACTCGCCCAGATGGGGCAGCAAGGCAGGGCCGAGCGACTCGGCACTTGAGCCGTTGCCTGTGGAAGGCATGCTGGCCAGGTGCGACGGCTGCCGGGCAGAGACTGCTAGGCAGTCACTGCCAGACGCCAGGGATCTCGGGTCCGGCCGAAGCCGAATTACCCGCGCGTCTTCCTTGCTCACGACGATGCGGGAGGAGCTGGGCTAACGACCAGCTTCGTTGAATACCAGTCCTTACCAAGACTGGTGTCCACTGGCCCCTTTACCCCGGCGATATCCTAGCTCGCTTACCACTGGTGGGGGCTTGCAAGGATCGTCCGGGGCAGCGCTACCTAACAGTCGTGAGCAAGTTAGGAATTACACACTGATACGGCACTCACCAGGTGAGCCCAGAGCAATCCTCTTCTTTCCTGTCCGGCCAAGATGTTTTCCGGCGCAGGTGGTCCTTACAAGGGCAAACTTCGGCCAGCTGCTTCTTCTACCAGCTACTTAATTCACCGGCAGCAGCTGGCTCCCTGGTCCTTTTTGTTCCCATGAAGAGAAGAAGCAGTATTCCTCGTCCGAAGGCGAGGTGGGCGAAGGCAGCAAGGCTGTAGTCCGTCCAGCGAAGAGCTGAAGAGAGCAGTCCAAGTAGAGCGTCCTGTTCAGTCAGAAGCTGGAGCAGAAGACTCTTCTCTAAAAAAAGCCAAAAAAGTGTCAAAATATCGCCGGTTCTGGCCAGGCCGGTCTGTGCGATACGTCGTGTACGCTGGAAGCTGGAACGAGTGTGCAGGAGTCAGGTGAGTTTCATTAAGGAGAATGAGGTCTATGTCATATTCGGTAACGAAGGCGGCCAATTCGGCACGGCGAGATAGAACCCACATGCGTTCCAAGCCACCAGCCGAAAGGGCCTAGCCATCGAGAGGGATAAGGGAGGTCACGGAGGTTAGGACGATAACTAACAAGGAATGGACATCCTTGGCAGCAAGAATTTGAGGGATCAAGGCGTTGATCCAAGCGCGCACGCGGTCGGCGAAAGTCACGTCCGAGGACGCGGCAGACGCCGGTGCCGCCTGAGGCTTGGGCGCCGGGTGCTTGAACATGATGCCATTCTGGGCGGGAGCCTTTTGTTTCGGCTGCCTTGGATCTTGGACATCTGGAGTAGATGGTGGCTGAGGCGCAGCGGGCTGGTGCTGCGAGGAAGAGGGGGGCGATGGTTTATTCCTTTTCTTGGACGGCGCAGCAGGTTTTGGCTGCTGGGCCGCGGGCTGTGCGGCAGGCTGAGAAGCAGCGGCAGCCGCATAGTTGGGCGCCCCGGTAGACGCCGGACGAGCTGGGGCAGGCGCAAGTGCCGGTGCCGCAGCGGGGATAGGTGCCACCGAGGCGGCAGGCCTTGATGCTTGGGGCCTAGCTGGAGGCGCAGGAACGTGCTGCTGCGAAGACTTTGAAAGCTTCTTCAAAGCCGCAGCATAGAACCTGCACGACTTTGACGATGCCGGGTGAGTGTCCCCGCAGTTGGCGCACGTGGCGACAGCACGATCGACCGGACAAGTGTCCTTACGATGGCTATCGTCACAGCGCAAACAGCGGGTGGGGTGGTGGCAAAATGCCGATGAGTGGCCATACCGCTGGCAGTTGTAACACTGCTTCGGTCCGGCTTGGGCTTCGAAGGCTTCAACCCTAACCTTCAAGTAAAACAAAAAGGTGATTCCATAAATGGCCTGGTAATCACCTACCTTTCGTATCTTCACCAGGAACGCATTGCGCGCTAGTTTCTTGCCGGGGGAGAAGAGAGGCGTAACACTATTAACTCGAAAGCCGAGACTGATGAGTTCATTAGAAATGAGCTCTGGCGTGGTATCGGCAGGGATACCAATGATCTGCACCTTTAGTTCCTTCTCCTCCGGCAAGGCAAAGGTGTGGAATGTGATACCCACGTCCGTGAGTAACTTCTGTGCAATACGGAAGCTTTCTACGGTCGTGGGGTTGAGGCGGATGGAGCTGTCACATTGGGCCGAAGCAGTCAAGGTGCCAGAGGGAGTGCACCGGTGTATACGCCGCATGAAATTAGCCCAATCCGAAGGCCGGGCGAAAATCAGAGGCGGGATACGCCGGGGCTGGTCGGGTATTTGCTGGGAGGCCGAGGTAGATTGCCCCGCGGTTGAGCCACGACGCGAAGTCCGACCAGAGTCCGTGGAGGTGGCACTGACACGCCGTTTACGGCTGACAGACTGCCATGCACCATCGGTGTCAATGGCCGAGTCCGCGTCGTGAGTTTCCCGCGACGAGGTAGGTGTAGGGTGGTCCTGAGAAGGGCCATCCGGGAGAGGTTGCGCCAGAGCGCTAGCAGGGATTGAGAGGTCCTGAGAAGGACCGACGGAGGCAAGTTGGCCCTGAGAAGGGCCGACGGAAGATGGGTTGCGGGCAGCCATCGGCGAGGCGAAGCCTACGCCTTAGGCGGTACGGACTAAAGGACTACGACCAAGCACTACGGTAAGCAAAATACAAAAGTAGCTCACTTACCAAAAAGCTCCAGGCAGCAGCGGAACAAACACGAAACACTGCACGGCACAAGAAACACAACACTGCACTGCACTATATTTCTTGAGTAGCTGGTAAACTTGCACAATAAACTTGAGAACGGCACTGAACGCACTTGTCACGGTTTAACCGGAGACTGGTAACGCACAGAATAAGAAGAATTTCCCATGAAGAAGAGCTCAAAAGAGATGTTGTTCCTTCGAATCGTAGGGCTGTTATGAACCGCCGATTGCATTGCATTGCATTGCATTACATAGTGGGGCGTCTTTGCACCCGTGGTTTATTACAGCTTCCGGGACGTGCCCGATGGCTGTCAGAAGAAAACAGTGCTGGACTTTCAAAAGAAGGTTTCCTAAATTTTTCGGGAGGGACACGCCAACCAGTTAACTGAGAAGGCGGCGGAATATTTTGCAATTTTATATTATATAGGTACCGGGTCATACATACGGGTGATACACCTTAAGCGGCCAAAAAGTTATAAATAGAGGCATCGTAGCCGTAACTCACTGTTGCTTGTTCCCAGTTCATTGGCGACGTGTTCGGCGTGTCATCTATTCAAACACAATTTTGCTACTGAAGATGGCCACCGGTGGTGCGGCCGAAACGTTTAGCTCCAATACATCAAGCAATCGACCACGGCCTTTCAGCCCGGAAGTTTTAACTAATCATATTGACACCGGCCGTGAAAGCCTACGTACTTGAAAAAATTGTTTCCAGTTTATAAAACTACAAACAACTTGTTTCTTTGATATGACTATTCCTTTCTTAAAAGAAACATAAACCAGCCAGCTTGTCTGGATAAACAGTATTAGTCTATTTATGTTCAAGCATTGTAATTATGTTTCATTATGATAACAAATTTGTAGTGACTTTGTATGATTATGGGAACTGATAATCATACAGTTGTGTGCTCGACATATTGACACATAATAATTATTACACATTTATGAAATGTATTTATAGGTCATTTCAGCTTATTTATTAAACCTAGCTAATTTTCATTCCATGTCAAAAACTGCTTACAGATCAGTAATATTTACTTTCCTTCCACATAAATAATATGCATTATAGCCTGTTATGAATATCAATTTCTTGTAAAACATTTAAATAGATATATAAATCATTGCTGTGGCCAAGCATCTGCAGTCTCATATGAAGCTCTGCCAAGTCCGCTCTGACTTTCACATTCCAGTTTTTCAAAATGATTTCTTGCATTACGGATATTTATAAGAGTTGCAGCAGAGGCTATAACCAGAAAACAGAGAACATATGCACAGGATAGATTTGAAGAATTTGTGTATCTACAATCAAAACCTACAATAAAATGGTCCTGTTTCACTATATAGAGGTTTATATCAGCACTTTATTTCACTCTTGATGGTGTAACTTTCCTTCAAGTACTGGTTCTGTCTATTAACATCTAATTATCTAAACTTACAATACAAATTTTATGCAAGTCTTCAAAACAAAAACAAATCATTTGTTCTGTGAGTGAAATATGAAGTAAAAAGGACATGTGGTCAATTACTGTCACAATGATATAGTTTTTTATTTTATGTTCATACACATTTGTGAGCATACAATTGTTATTATTATCACTTGTAATATTGTCAAAGTATTGGAACGACAATTCTCTATTCTGAATAATCATAAAAATGTTTAGTCTCTAATGAATGATATACCTGTCAATTCAAACAAAATATGTCCACCTGTCCACCTGTTTACTGATAGCAGAAGAAATTCATAACCATAAAATTTCTATATTACTACATTTCTTAATTTATTACTTCAAAATATGGAAATATGTAATCACAAAAAATAGGTTTGTCTTTTGTAACAATGATCAAGAATAAGCAATGATTCCTAGAATTAGATTAGCTTTGTATGGATAACCTTAACTGCTATTTGTATACAGACGAATATATTATTTGCAAACGTATAAATAAAAGTTACGTGGCACGTATATGCAGTTCTTCCCGGTTCGACGCAGCGAACATCTTGATCATTAGTTATTGATGAGTATGCGGTTTGTGCGTCTTGTGGGTATATCTATAATACTTCATGTGTAGGTCATCACACTAATACTATTATTGAAAATTGATTTTTTTTTAAATTTTATTTGAAACTAATATGAAA
This sequence comes from Magicicada septendecula, assembly GCA_034769895.1. Lineage (NCBI taxonomy): Eukaryota > Metazoa > Arthropoda > Insecta > Hemiptera > Cicadidae > Magicicada > Magicicada septendecula. The sequence continues at coordinate 409,855,178 of CM068368.1, read as the reverse complement.
CGAAGTAAACTCAATGGCACCCAGTTTCAGAAAAGGAAGGAAGAAAGATTAAGAACTACAACAAGTTCCAAAGAGTTTATGAAGTCTTTTATTCAAGGAAAATTGAACTTGAGTGTCAAAATATTACAATTAACAAGGAATCAACTTGCGATCATAAAATGGATGTTTTTAGCGATGAGGGTGTTGACAAGTACAATAAAGTTAACAATGTGAATACTTCTGTGAAGGTGTCAAAGTACAGTTACAAGATTCAGTTGGTTCTAGCACCTTGGATGATGTTGCATCATCCAGTATTGAAATTACAGGCAATGAAGGACAGAACAGTATTAGCAACAATGTAGACTGTGTTCCTGGTGCTGCTCTACAAGTAATGGGAGCTTGACCAAGCTAGATATATTTGGACCAAGCAATCCTTCCGAGATATAATGGTGAATAGAGGAACATATCAGTTGAAGAACAAGGACTCCCATTTTCCTGAAGATGAAGCTGGATGATCCTTAAGTAAGTATTGGTTTGATAAAACCTTGCAAAATGGTGAAAAGGTAAATCGCACTTGGATACTATTCTCTCCAACTAAAAAATCTCTATTTTGCTTTTGTTGCACTTTATTTCCACACAAAAACTATCAAACAAGCCATTTCAATGGTGAAATGGGTTCTCGTCATGAAAACTTAAATCCCCGTATTCAGGATCACGAAAATAGTCCTGCTCATCGCTCTGCATTTTTGGAGCGGGAGGAATTGGAACGTACAAAGGGGGACTTATTGATGATCTACTTCAGGAACAAATGAGTAAAGCAGCTAAGACATGGAAAACAATCCTCAAATGGGTCATTGCCAGAGTACAAACTCTTGCACAACAAAATCTGGCACTGAGAAGATATTGATAGTCGGTTACTAACGATCAAAATCCTGGAAACTTTCTGGCTTTGTAAAAAAAAAACTTGGCTAAATTTGACACTGTCATGAGATCTTATTTGGATTCAGTTTCTTGTAAATCTGGGTGTATATCGTATCTTTTGCCAATTATTCAAAATAATATAATAAGCCTGTTAGGAGAAAGAGTGCACAAATATATTATTACTGCGTGTAAGAAGGCGAAGTATTTGACACAACATCAGATGCTGCACATGTAGAACAAATGTCTCAGTTTATAAGATTTGTTGAAATTAAATGCAACTTTGTTGATATCAAGGAAGCCTTCATAGATTTTATTTCTTTAGAAGTGAAAACAGCAGAGGGGATCACACAAGCTATTACAAGTAAACTTGAGAGAGATGGATTGAATCTTACTGATTGCAGAGGTCAGTCGTATGACAATCAAGCAACAATGGCTGGTATCCATTCCAGAGTTCAGAAGAGAATATTAGATTTGAATCCACTAGCTGTGTTTGTTCCCTATGACAACTATTCACTTAACTTGGTTGGAGTTCATGCAGCTCATGTAAATGTTCAGGTAGTTACATTTTTTTGGGACAGTAGAACGTCTATTCACCTTCTCTTCTTGTTCCACTTATAGATGCAGTGTTTTCAAAGACTTTGTAAATATTACTCTAAAAGGACATTGTGAAACCAGGTGGAGTTCAAAAGCAGATGCGGTGAAGACAATATCCACGAGGCAAGATTAATAATTAATGCAACAGAAAACTTTAATTTTATGATCTTGCTCTTTTTCTGGACAGATATTATTTCTTCTATGGACAAAATCCGTAACATCTTGCAGACCAAATGAATAAGCTTTATTCAAGCATTGACACTTCTGGAGAAGCTAACAGACAAATTAAATGGTTGGAGGAATGAGCTGTGTAACAATGTCATTTCTAAGGCAGAGCAGGTATGTAATGAATGAGGTGTCAGTATCACAAAAAGGATAAGAAGGAAGTGCATGATGCTAAGGGAGTATGCAGACGATTATGCATTAACTATTTGGCAAAGAAATTCGACGTTCTCTAATAGAAATTTTGGACAAACTGTCAGTTGAAATTTCAAGCAGTTTCTCTAACATAAAAGAGTTAGAAAAACATGTTGAGTTCCTCTGTAAATTTGAGGCATTCGTAAATGATGGGGATATTACATTTTAAGGAACAGCTTTCCCAAATTAATATTAAGTACACAGTGCTTGCAAAACTGTATCCACATGACCTAAACAGTGAAGAATTGTTCAGTGACTTGAAAGACGTCATACTCATATTAAAAAGGGCAAAAGTTAATGGACAACAAATGGACTTTACACCTCATGGACTGCTACAAAACATTTCTTCAATGGGATTAGAAGCCTACAAAACACTAGCAACAGCTTTAACATTTTTTCTTACTTCACCAGTGTCTGTGTCTTCTTGTGAAAAATCGTTTAGTAAACTTCAATTGATTAAATCTTACCAACGATCAACAGTATCTCAAGACAGGCTATCAAATCTAGCGATACTTTCAATTGAAAACGACGTTGTTTCATCTTTAGATTATAATGATTTAATTACCGACTTTGCAGCAGTTAAGACCAGGAAAGTTACATTTTAAATTGTGTCGTTTTACATATTTATTAAATATTAAAAATAAATATTAAGTGAAGACGGAACCATTAACCTGTAATGGTAAGTGATTTATTTTATTACTTTTAGTGTAGTTATTTGTTTAACTTTATGTTGCTTTAGGATATTGTTTTGATGATGCTGTTTAGACCTACAAAGAATCTGCATGTTTACAGGGGCGGATTTACGCACAGGCAGACTAGGCACTTGCCTGGGGCGGCAAATTTTGGGGAGCGGCAAAATTTGAGTTAAGAAATGATATTTTTAGATTCAAACAAATTTACAAGCATAAAAGCCAGTTGAATTAAGCACACACGAATATAAAAATTATCTTCACTTAATTTGTAACTATAACGAAGTTATCGTTTTTCACCCAAAAGTAATACGGGCAAATGTTTATGTTTTCAACCATTGAAATATTTGGCGTTGATCATCCGAGAGATTTTAGATGTTGGGAATCCAGATCAAAGTGAGAAATGTAGATTTGTCAATGTAATACCGAACTGTAGGTTGGTTCCAGAAACCGAGGCAAGCTAATATTTAAGGAATCGAGGCATTCTAGTGATACCGACAATAACTGTGATAGCAGTGAAGGTGAAGATACTGTTCACACAGTTCACCCAGAGAGGGTCCGTTGTGGAGGAACCTTCATTTTTGAAGAACGAAGAGCCAGTTCACGTCAAAAATCATGATGAAGTGTCATCAAATCAGGTAGGGAAGGTCTTAGATTCTGATCCTATTAATTGGCAAATGAACAAGAGCACACGCGATTATGTATCAAAGTTTGGATTTAAACAGAACACTAGTGCGGACTGTAAAACCAAAGAGGGAATATAATGATGCCCCCCCCCCAACAGAGATTTGTGGGAGGGGGCAAATTTATACTGCCTACGGGCGGCAAAATGTTAAATCCGCCCCTGCATGTTTATTAGAACATTGTTACGTCATACATTTTTTATATTACTACATTTTATATAGTCTACATTTGTTGCTAATAAATGTACACAAACTGAATACCGGTAATATTATAATATGTAATTTCTCAATTTTGACTTAACAAATATTCTGAAGATGTTTCTTGAACGTGCTTTCATAGAAAAATCTACAAATTTGCATTTATTGAGTAATTTTTTCATTGGATGGGCCTTCATTTTTGGTCTTTTGACAATCTCCTTGCCCCGGGGGCCAAAAAGCCTACCTATGCTACTGCGTACAATAATTTTAGTTAGATTTGTCCACATGCAATAATAATGTCAAATAATAGAGTTCCACACAATTTATAACACAATAATAACACTTCGATAAACATTCGATCCGTGCTAAGGAAAATCGCTCATGTAACTGAACTGACAAGTCAGAGCTATGGCTTTTTATAGGTAGCACACGTGTTCTATAAATTTTCCATCCTCACTTCATGCCACTTAATGCGTATCTCAAGTGTTCTTGAATACACTGGAACCTACTTGGGAGCGGCCTTGATTGGGGCAAACATGCCACACAGGACGTTGGGTGGGGGAAGAGTGGAAAATGTTCTGGGCTGTTCGATAGGCTTCTTGTTACACTGCCCCCTCCTTAAGCCTGTTCATCCCTAACTGACAAACCTTCTCTGAAGTAATAATTGGCCAGGTGATCTAGGTGGATGACCTTGAATTTTCGCTATCCTTCCTGTTGAATCCAATAAACAAAATAGTTGATTCTCTTTTTCACAGTGTAAGGTCCCTTACAGTTGGTCTGAAGTTTAGGTGAGGTACCACAATGGTGCTTTTGGTTGAAAAACCAAACCTGATCTCCTTCTTGGAAACCCACACTACTGCTCATGCCGAATGAATGTCATACCGAGTAGTTAGAAAATCCTTCTCATGACAACAGATCAACAGATATTTGCTAAGTAAAATATGTGTAAATATTCGTTGTTATAAATTTTTATACTTTTCAAAATATTTTATAAATATGTATTATATAAATTAAAAATCATCATTGAAGTTAAATATATTGAAATAGGATTTTAATTATGAACAACATACATTATAAGCAAGTTATTGTACTTAACTGTGACTTTTTATATTTTATTTAAATTAATATTACACCTATATCAAAGATACAAATGCTTGAATTGATATATAAATCTCTATCTATGTGAGTGTTTGCTTTTGTATTTATTAGATGATCTGTCCATAAAGTAAATACTATTTTCAATCTAGCTCGATTCCTTTTGGATTGACAGAATTAATTTTCTAAATAAGCATTAAAACTATTCCTTGGTAAAGCTTATGATGCAGAAGTTTAAATATCACTATAATATTGACAACTCGGAACACTAAGTTTTTTATAAGTAAAAACGTAAAGTTTTACCTTACAGCCTAAACCGGCTTTCACCTATAGAAGGCTTCATCAGAGGCTGTCGTTAGTAGCGCTGCTCATCTTGTTGTTGGCGACGAGATAGTGTTTCGAAAGATTGATAGGATATCTCTAGAACAATTAGAAATATACAAACACACAAAAACAAATAAAAACGACATCCTAAACGAACAGACACAATTCAAATCGCACGCATTATTCGAACACATCTCACCACACACACACAGCTTCAATCTTTCGAAACACTATCTCGTCGCCAACAACAAGATGAGCAGCACTACTAACGACAGCCTCTGATGAAGCCTTCTATAGGTGAAAGCCGGTTTAGGCTGTAAGGTAAAACTTTACGTTTTTACTTATAAAAAACTTAGTGTTCCGAGTCATCAATATTATAGTGATATTTAGTTAAGTAACGGACACGTCATGGACAACGAAATCCCAGAAGTTTAAGTTTAGCAATTTGTCACCCCCTTTATCTTTATAATAGATGGTAAAAGTAATTACTGTTGCTTGCATATTGTTATAACAAAAAGTTTTAACAGATTTCTGGATACAAAAAAATTTATTAAATTTAATGAGTATATCCACGTTTATATTATTTCTTTAAATGGTCTAAATTACTTTTTTGAGCATCCATATTATAATGATGTTGCATCAAGTTTCACATGTCTTAATTTAAATTAATCTTAGTCATCAGATTTTTCTGTAAGGCTCAGTAGTGTGGTGTCCATGTAACCGCTGTAACCAGCGGCAACAGTACTGGAAATAAGAGAAATTAATATTAATATATCACAAAATAAATACTTTAGTTATTGAATAATTTGAAATCTGAACAATATTAGTAAGGAAACATGAAGAAAAGTGTAGCATTGCTTTCAAACTGCTGGGCACTTAGCACCATCTTGTGTTGCCGGCTCAGACATTGCCAATGTTTTACTGTGTACGGTCATTGACCTCATAGTAGTTGTCACTGTAGAAACTGTGGAGTGGGACACAAACTTGTCTGTCCAATGTATTGCCGTTGTATAAACTGGCAAAACGCTCAGTTAGCAACTATGTCCGTTTTCGTAACTTATGTGCAGCAGATACTACGCACCTATTTGTGTTTTGTTCATTTAGTCATATGTTTCTCTGTTTGTCTTTATTAATTTAATTTGATTATTTGTGTTTTGATTTATTCTGTGTAAGTATAATGAGAGTTAGATCCCATGGAACAAGGGCCCTCTTCTTCTCCCAGCGAATGATAGAAAATTCTCTAAAAAGAACACTTGGTACAAGAAAAAATTCGAATTAATTTTTAGGTTTAGTTTTAGGCCTATCACAACTGGCAACAGGTGTTATGTACCTACACCACACCACTGGTAAGGCTTTTAAGGGATGCACGATTTCCTGTATTCCTGCTAAACCTGGACACCTGTTACACCAATGAATTATGCAGGTTTCACCATCAACATTAAAAACTGCACCTTGAAATATATTCTGTGTCTGTGTGTTCTGTGTCGGTTATATGTTCTGGCCATTCGCTGGGGTCATGTGATAGGCCTATTTGGACATTTCCTGCAGGAAGCTGAAAAAAAGTATGGGTATAAGTTATAAATACAACTTGCTTTGCATTTCATGACGAACAATTGCATGTGAAGCTACATCAAAAGTACCATTATGATAGATACAAATAAAAAAGATAGATATGAATAGCTCACAGTTGTTGAATATAATCGTGCAGTAACACAAATCAAATCAAATCTTTATTCATCTCCTTGTTTCATAATACATATAAAAATAGTAATATTTACATAAAATATGGTGATGAGAAATACCCACAAAGACCGTAGTCTGCGCGTGGGTATGAGTTACAATATAGTTTTTATATGTAGAATATCACATTCTTACAAAAAATATAATACAATAAATAAAGAAAAAAAGCCTGATATATAAATGATATATGTAAAAGAAAAGTACCTTTAAGAAAAATGTATAATGAAAAAAATGCAAATAAAGACACCCAATATCACTATATGGAAATGCTACCACAATGTGTACAGGTTAAGCTAAAGACTTTGATAGGTATATTGTCACCGGAATTTCAGAGTAGGAAAACTTTAAAATACTTAGTGATTAAAATATTGATAAGTTATTATTTATTACAATCCATTTATCCATTGTATTTCTTAGATTAGTCGTAAGTAGTGTATGAATAAATTCATTTGGTATTAAGTTTATTAATTTATTGGAAGTATATATGAATTGTCTTCTACATGCAGATATATTTCGATATTTGTTTTATAAGTTTCAAAGCCCGGTTGTCGAATGTTGTAAGATAATGTTCGAGCAACAAAAAGGTTTTTATTTTTATCAATGAAGAGTAATAAATTTTTTATTAATAAATTATTTACCTTAAATTATCCGCCGTGTGATTTCTTGTAACTTCGTCTATGACGCGTTTAAGAGCATATGCTCCACCATCAGATACTAGAAAGGTAAAACTATCACTCTTGCGAGATCGTTAAGTAGTAAAAATGTCAAAATTTGCATGTGAACCGTACGCGGATTTGGGTGCGCACCCGTTCAAGTTCATTCTGCCACTGAAAATCCGCGTACGGTTCACATGCAAATTTTGACATTTTTACTACTTAATGATCTCGCAAGAGTGATAGTTTTACCTTTTTAGTATCTGATGATGGAGAATATGCTCTGAAACGCGTCATAGACGAAGTTACAAGAAATCACATGGCGGATAATTTAAGGTAAATAATTTATTAATTCGTACAAGTGATTTGGTTACCATATTAAACATGAATATTAAATTTTTTATATATAATTGTTTTATTGTTAGTACCTTAAATTCTGAGAAAAGATTATTGCTGGGATAAAACATATTTTTACCCAAGGTAGCCTTTATTATTTGTTTCTGGATCATAAATATTTTATTTAAGTAAGTGTTTGATGCACCACCCCATATCAATATTCCGTATTGTAAAACAGACTGGGCATTTGCAAAATAAACTAGTCTAGAAATTTCAATATTTCTCAATTTGCTTATTTTGTAGGATTTAAATATGAAATGTCTTATTAAAACACCTAAATATTTTGCCTCCTTTGTTCTATTCATAACAGGGCATTGGTAGGTTACGGTTGTCAACAAGCTACAGCTAGGCGAATGAATTAGTAAAGGATTTAAATTCACCAGCTGGGTTCTTGCAGCTGGAGAAAAGTGTCATATATAAGCTTTTTTTGTAATTTAAGGATAATAAGTGTTCGTCCACTAATTTTTTAATAAATTAATACGAGTATAATAGTCTAATTTTATAATAAATAAAATGTACCTCACTTAAAGAGGGTCCTGGTGAATTCCCGAAAACTTCCAAATCCATTTCATTTTCATTTGCCTCAGTTTCCAGACCCATTTCATTTAAATTCGCCTCAGTTTTCAAAACCATTTTGTTTAAATTGGCTTCAGGGTTTTTTTCGATGACTTCAGGCTCTGGCTCTGTTGTCACTGTTGAAGAAGAACAACTCGAAGCAAAGTTTTTATTTCCTGACAAAAACTTTTTCAAGCCAGCCACCTGGTTTTCTTCATCAAGACTTTGTTTTGTTCTTCTTTTCCTGTAGTATGACCCAGAATGTTTCTTTTTATCTGACATGTTTTATGTTTAAATGTGTTTCACACTAATATTTCACTAACTCCGCACTTAAGTAAAATGACTTTACACACATGGGCTTCTAACATCTAACACACACAGTATAAACAGACGCTGACCGCCCCTGTGATCCGATTCGGACTGACAGGTGAATCACGCTTTGTTTTGCAGTGCCAGTGATGGCACCCTGGACGAGTCCAAATGTCTTGTTTAAGGGAGGGGAGGGTAGGTGGCGCGCGGCAGTTGGTTATGCGGTAGGAAGGGAGCGGTTGAACTGGATCGTTTGTGTTTGTGTTTGTGTTTGAGATCATTATTTGTTCTGCGCATTTTAATGTAATCCTTAATTTTTTATGGGTTTCTTTGGTACAATAATATTTTTTTTCATCCGCATCGCAATTGATAAACGTCACAGCAGGTTCGGCGCTCGCATTAGATTTTTTATAATAACCCATTTTGGCGCCCCCCCAATGTCGGCACCCCGTGCGGGCACACGGGCCTTAAGCCACCCCTGAGAATGTCTGTATAGTAGGGTGGAGTGAAAAACGAAAATTGCATTACCTATCAATAGTTATGTCTTGGGCCCACTAACATTTCTGCAAAATTTTAATTATTTGGAAGTTATCTTCAGTCTATGGATTAGGCCTAAGATTTGATGTTTTGCTTAAATTTGTGATTTTTCCAAAATTTTTCCCCATAAGCTAAATTGACTAAGCAGTTTTTGGGTAGTGGTAAAATGTTAGGGGAAGACCTAAAACCCAAAATATATTTTTTTCTTACCATTTATTTTACACCTTGAATTTGAGCAAATGAGTCAAAATAACATCTTTTTTTGCAGTTTTCATAGGTACCTACTTATTACAATAATGCTCAATTTATTCATTCTCTAGTCAAAAAAGGTGTCAAGCATGTACCAAGCCTTAAATTAAGGTATAGATATCATTGGTATGAAACTCTTCGCTAGTCCAGATTAAGGTACCCAGGACTCACCACAAGGAAGTGGTTGTATATCAAGTCACACCCGTGCCCAACCCAACCAAAAGGGTATGGACTCTAAATTGCTTTTTGGTATCAAAAACAGGGCATACTTTCTGGTCTAACATTCTCATCTTTATAAGGCTCTCTCTTTTGGCATGATCACAAACAATTTTAGATGATGCTGTCACTTCTTTCATTGCCCTTTCAAACCCCAGCTTGAGAATGAGTTTGTAATATCAAATCTTTCTGCTTATAATAACATTTGTAAGTTATCATTAAGTGTCTAGTCAGGGGAGGTTTAGTTACTTTTAGACCTTGCCAAGAAATCATATACCAGCAAAGTTTACAATGGGAATTTTAAATCTTCTTACTTCTTCACTTACATTCTCACTTTCCCTGGCCAAAATGTTTCATCTTATAGCAAGATTTCTTATGTTTTCAGTCATCTGCATACATTGCAAAGAGTATATTCTCTGGGTGAGCAAAGTATCCATTATACTGAAGGCATTTGTGAACAATTTCTTTATTATCATCACTAAGGTACAAAGAACATTTAATTGTTTTCAAAAGGTTTTGTGTGGCATTTTTTATTTTGGAATTGCATTTGATGGTAAACCACCCAGGAGCATAAACTCTAACAACAAAAGTAGCTAAATCCCTTAATATGTCTGATGGCATTCCAGTAGCTATGTACAAGATTCTATTTGCTGTTGTCACCCATCTAGAATGAGAGAGCTTTCCTGGACTTTTATTTTCTAAATCACTTAGACATTGCCATTTGAAATTGCCTTACAAATATCATAGATATTGTTGGTCTGCACTTAAATATTTGTTATTTTTAGGAATATCATCTAAATATCACCTATACTGAACTCAAATTTCACAGATTTTAAAGTATGACATGTCGTCAAACTTTTTCCAAAAGTCCCAATAAATTCACTTGGTCCAGTTGTGTTTTCATCTAGTTTGTCAAATGCCTTAATAGAATCTCATTTGTGTGCTACTGGCAAATAAACCACTGCAAAGGTCTCCCGAGTCATTCTACAAAACACACTTATATTTTCCAGTGTTTGTGGGGCATCCTTGGCTCCTGATGCAAACTATTTCTGACAGTGTAATATTCTTTTCAGATGTATTGTGTATTCTACAATAGTATTGGCAATACCCAGAGCTTTTCTGGATTTAGGAGTTGTGTGTTGTGTGGCGGATAAATGTTGATTGGGGGGCTCTTGTATGAGTGAAATGTGCAGCCTTGGGAAAGTTAATAAATATTTTAAACTGATTTAAGTTAAAGTTAAAATAAAATTAACTGATTAAAAGTTAAAACGTTTTTGTTGTTGTTTTATTTGTTATTGACCAAACTACTCTGGTTGCTGAAATAATTAAAATCAGGTTAAAATATCTAATTAATGAGTTTATAGACAACTTTAATTATTCTTAACATTACAGTTATTACTGCTAAAACTTATTCAATTTGAACAAAAGCTGTATTTCAAAATTTTTGTCATTTTCCTCACGTGTCTCCTAAAATGAGTCCAACAGCATTACGCAGTGGGTACACTTGTGTTATACTTTATAAATAATCTCTTCAGCAGGATCAGGTCTCAAACTTCTTTTGCTTTATGAAAATACCTGGCAAGCTCAGCCTCTGTCACTTTAGCTGCTTTCATTAGATTGCTTCCATCACTACGACCTTCACATTTGTTAAATCTATCCAAAAATCTTATCAATTTTACTGTCTTTGGCCAATCATTTGTAGACAATCTCACAACGTGTGTCAGAAGGTATTTACTATTTAATCTACAAATAAGTGTTCCATAGTTGGAAATAGTGAATTACCTGTTCTTGACACTTGAACACGTTATAACAACAAAATCTAATAATCCAACACTTCTCTTATAAAACATTTTGTAGGCAACTTAAAACACAATATAGATACATAATAGACAACTTTTAACAAATTTGTGCACTTTCTGTACGCTAATTCCCAGTTTCAGAAGCCTTTGTGAATTTTCTTCCTACAGACCATTTTTTAACTAACATTAAAATTTTTACTGAGGATTAACCTTCTATTTTCGGACATGTCCTCTTTTAAGAGAAAAAAATTTAAGATTCAAAAATATTTAATTTCACACACACACACACACACACACACACACACACACACACACACACACACACACACACACACACACACACACACACACACACACACACACACACACACACACACACACACACACACAGTGTTGTCATTTTTATTACTGTAAAGTAAAAGTTTCTTGTTTCTGGAGTTGAAAATATGAGTGCTGTGTTAACAGTTGTTACCTTAATGGTCGTTTCACTATCAAACTGATCTTTGATACAACAAAAAATTATGCTTTAGTAATGGAACTTTTTTGTTTGTCACAGTTACAAAATGTAAAATCTTGACACTTGCAGGCAATCACATCAAACAATTTATTTCTTCTACTCTTGTAATCGGACAATTTCTTCTTATAACTCTCCTTATTTTGGTCACGCTTAAAAGACTGATTAAGATTATGTGCTAAATCAACTTCTTTTCACAACAAATCTGTCACTGTTTTTCAAGATACTGTGGGAATTGACGCTCTGTTCCAAACATAAGCTACTTTATCTAGGACTATACTCGAAACTGCTGAAAAGCTAGGGTTCTTATTATTATTACTACTTTTTCAACTTTCCAAACCAAATTATAATATTGTAAAAACTACTGTCCAGGCTGTAAAGGCATGGTCTTCCATTTTGAACAACAGATGTTTCAACCTCACCATTGGACACCACCTTCAGTGTCACAAAGGACTTAAAAATGTACTGACAAGATGTCCGTCAGTAACATCACAGAACTGTGGCAAAGGCTGAGTGGTCCTATTGCAGTCGCAATGAAGCAGCAGGGAGAAAGCCTGTCTTTACATAGGGTTTGGCATCCTGTGTTAGTGGACCTACAGAGTTGTGCTTTATTCTGATTGGCTAGTGGTGGTTTGCAAAATCTACACAGTAGTTCTTACAATTACAATGCTGGCTGTGAAATTCTAAGGGATCAAATTATAATATCTTAAAACATCACAACGAGTAGTAAGTAAAGACTCACCCATCTCTTGGTTACTACCAACTATGGGATTGTCACTATTTCTTGTGACTGCCATGGTTGCAGTTTATAGCAAAACAACACAAACTAACATCAAACAACTGTCACTGAATAAATGATGTGATATTCAAGATGTCCTCTTCTTAACATTACTATGACATGATTGGCGAACTGTACAAACTACAGCAAGCAGCAAACAAGTCTACACTTGGCGGTGTCTAGTATCAAGTGTTACCAAGGTCAGTGGTGGAAACAAAAATACTTAAATGTTTACTTTTAAGTTTTAATAATAATTTAATCATATTTTGTCATTTTAAAATGCGTTAATATAATAAATTAGCAAACAGTCTAGTCCTGGAAAAATTACAAAATTATGTGAAAAAACTTATATTTTACCCACATACACAAACTAAAGAACAAAATTAACAGTAAAAAAATGTATGTTGTTTTTAAGGTCTTTTCCTAAAATTTTATCACTGCCCAAAAACGTTTTAGTCAATTTAGCTCATGGAGGAAAATTTTGAAAAAAATCACAATTTAAATAAAAAATTCAAACTTCAGGCCTAATGCACAGGCTGAAGATGATTTCTAGAAAAATTAAAAATTTTCAGAAATGTTAGTGGGCCCAAGACAACTATTGATGGGTTCCATTTCCGCTATTGCAATTTTCATTTTTTTTTTTTTGCTCAACCTACTGTATAGTCATGTGAGAGTTGCCTTATCACTTACTTTTACTGTGACAAGCAGCTTTTTATTATGACATTTAATTTTATCCTACTGATAAAATGGGATATTATCCTATTCTCTCACTGATATGAAGCTCCATATTATTTCACTGAATTAATCTGAATGTAAGGCAATATCCTATCACTAAATATTATAGACATTTTACCTACACCTTGGGTAGCTTTCTTTTGTTTTGATTATTACAAGCGCAACTGTGATGTGTTGCAATGGATTGCTTCTTGTATTATTGTACTGTCTTGTAGTGCTTTTGAGTGAGAACTGTTTTGAAAATCAGGTGTCCAATATTGTATTCTATCAACTTGATGGTTGTTTCTGGACATCTCTATGAAGTTTCAGAGATACTATGCAGCTTCTCTCATCTGTGCAGTTCAAACTTAGTGTTCATGCTAGATCTTCTTGAGCAGCTTGTCCTTTTTCTTTACTCTCTCTCTCTCTCTCACACACACACACACACACACACACTTAATTAGGTTTCTGAAAATCAGTCTGGACATGTTAGACTATGAAAATACGAGGGCTTTTTTTCAATCTCCGGTGAGTTGGCAAACCTGGTTCTGTTGTCATAGCAACAATCTGATTGATGATTAATGTTTTTGAGAATAAAATTATTCTAACACATTCATACACATTAATATGATTGAAATTCAACATTTAAAACTGTGTTCTTACCCAGCTTATGAAAGTTGTTAAAAATGTGAAATACAATATGAATACTGGGATTAACAAAGAATCAGTCAGTAGCTGTATTAATTACACTGACTGAATGGTAGCTTGGTAGAATATTTAAATTTAATAAATAAACACTTTGTTTAGTTCGACAGGTACTTATTATTAGTACTGACAGTTGTGTAAGATGATGCACCTTGCACTCCTTACTTCAATGGTCCACAAAAGATGTAGATTCTTGGATTTTGTTGTCCATGACGTGTCCGTTACTTAACTAAATATAATTATTTCACTACTGACTCGGAACACATTATTTGTCTCGGTAGTGAAATAATTATATTTAGCGATGCAGATGTTATTACAAAACGCTTACAAAATTACAATGTGCTTCCCACAATACACTATGTGGCCTGCTTACTGAGATCATCGTTTTGATTCATGGCAGTGCCCACCTATGCACTTCCATTACAACACAACACATCTGTGCCGTGAGTGGCACAAAGTATAACCACGGCGACTTACAGTTTAGTAAATTTCGTATTTATATCTTCTCGGACGGCCTGTGTGCGTTGAAGTCATGCTCGCGCATTCTGGTGACTGAAAAGAGAATGTGGGTTCACTGACGACTGTGCCAAGGACAGGTCAGTTCCATTTCCGCCACCGCTGATTCACTATCTCTCGGCGGCGAAAATTTTCTCTTGTGCTCATCTTTATATCTGTATGGATCGCTAATCCATAAAGTACCTCTGGTAAGTTGATTTAATAATTCTAACTGTGTGTAAAAACGAATTACGATTTAAATGTGTTTATGGCGTATGTGAGATTATTTTACATAAGCGGGCGTGATTGCTGTCTTGTTCTGAAAGGCATGAATGACTACGTGGTGAATTTTAATGATGAATTTTAACTTTGAAAGTAATTATAGAGGTTCTGTTGTTAATTGTTATCTAATTAAATATTAAAAAGCAAGATGCTGATGAAGTATTAGTAAAAACAGCAATGCATTAGTAATTAATATCTTATGTGATTCGGCCCACGTGGCGAAGCTTTATACGAAACGATTGTGGTTATAACAGGTTAATAGTAACTATTTAAATAAGAAATATCATGCAGTGTCATCGATGAATGTTTATTTTGTGAGTTAAACTTGATTATTCAATCTGAATACTAACTGGTTGTAAGTGAAGGTCCAGTATCCATATGATTCGTGGTGTGTGTGTTAGAGCTCGAGTGAAGTTTTGTAAGCGTGAATATTGTGAGGGTTGCTACATAAGTCTGTTCTCCTAGGGTTCCTGACTCGTCGAAGTGCTCGAGAGATGAGGATGACTACAATTACATCCGTGGTCATCTGCTGAGCAGCTAAGCTTTACCTGAATTTCGCCGTCGAGAGAATGTAACATGGGAACCCGAATCATTCACCCTCTATCTGCAATGAACTGTAACGGGGACTTCTGTGACCTTAAACTACACGCAGGCAGCTGATCGCCTTCTAACCATGGAATAGAAGGTGACCATTTTCCATAATTTCAAGCTCGAGTTTCGCAACAGAATTCACACGTGATTGACACCTTCTACAAATCAAATTACATTCTCTTTGAACTTAACTTGTAAAGTGATATGAATAGACCAAACTTGATGTGTGCGTAGAAAATGTGCTCAGTTGTGCACTGTTTGTATTACACCATAGATTAATAAGGAGTCATAAATTGTATGCGGGTTAGCGAGCATCGCCAGCTCCCTTAATTTTTTTGTAATTTAATTTTGCGTACCTTATGATATACATGTTTTTATTCAAGCAAGTCCGTCTGAACTACATGCTGGAACATTCATGAATTACCATGTCAGCCTTGCACATGCTATTGTCGGGTTTCACTTTTTTTCTTACTTTAATGATGTTTGAAGTGGCTTACAGTTGGGCGGTGAATTTCGTTAAACCCTTGCGCTTATTATTTTAACTTTGAAATTTATTATTTTCGATTCTTTTGTCTCTTTCACTCTTTCGGATCATGTCTGTGCAAGGGATGCCTGGCTTGGGCATGCGGCTGGGGTCTGGTCATTTTGAATTCTGTGTGACTTTACATATTGTAAATTGCCGGTTTTAGTCTAGTCTATAATTCTATTTAGTTGTTTTATGTAATTGTTCGAATTTAAGATTTCGGTTGATAGTGGGCTGGTTATGCTAGCTGACTTGCTGGTCACATGTGTCACTGCAGTATGTAATGGAAGTATTTCAAATCCTATTAATGCAGAACCAAGGGCCATTAATAATTATGAATTTATTTTATATAATAGATGTTAGGCTGTTATGAAAGGGCACACAAAAAGAATTTATCTGTTTCTATGCTGTTATAGCACTCATATAAATAACATATCATTATTGATTATAGTGGATCACACATTGTAACTTTTATTGTTTAAAACTCTGGGTATGTGATTATTACAATCATAGAATCCTATATTTCTGATGAGCTATGCATATTTTTAGGCAGTTTTCTTGTTCATGTAATTAATTTGGCAACACTGTACGATATAGTCAAGTTAATATAAAATTTAGAAAAAAGGTTTGAAAACTAGGTACTTGGGTACCAGATGTTGCGTGTGATTTTATCAGTTTGGTGATGTTTTTGAAACCAAACGTTAATAAAATTTGTCTTTTTAATTAGGCTGTTTCATTTCCAAGTCCTGTCACAATGGGCCTGGTACATTTTAAGCTTTGTCTAGGTCTTTGGCCTATTTTTTAAATTTTACGGGACGCCTTCCCCTTTTCACAAAAAAAAAACTTTGAGAAGGGGAAATGAGGCGTCTCAAATGGTAGCAGAGCGTGGTTTCGTATGTGACAGGACTTGTAAAATTGGGACGGAATTTTCAGGAAGAGATAACAATAAAAGAATAAAGAAAATTTTTTTTAGACCTTGGCTACTGCACTTGGCAGGGAGTTAAGAGGGAATCGGGTTCTGTAATGGAAATGTGATATGGGACTGTTGTGCCCACTGAAATTTTATAAATATTATGTATGATGTTTTGTAGAGTTATAATATGTGTTATTGTTGTACTATGTATGTTGTGCCCTTTAGCTAATATTTGTGAGTCAGAGACAAGCAGGAATCACGCCCGAGTATTTCTTTGAGTAATTTGATTGGAGGATGTATGTAACTTACCGGAGGCCTTTGGTGTTTGGTATCCAAGAATGATGGGAGCTGTTTAGATATGTGTTAGTTGTCATGGGGATTTATTCACGAGTACATTAAGTTAGAAACCTCATTGGGATGCGGTGTGGTCAGACCTGCGTCATCATCACCGATGATAGTCAAAAGAAAATTTTTATTAAAATGTGGTGTTGATGGGTTTTGAATAGGATGTTTGTTGTTGTTGTTAGGTATATTGTATAGTGTGTGGCGGTGCTTTGTTTGATGGTTATGTTTGTCATTGTTCGTTTTCTTGTTCGGCATCAGGGAAGTTAGCTCGGCATAAGTAATCTCTCGAGCCTTTGATCCGCTAGGGAACCCAGAGGTCACTTGCAGTGAGGCAAGTCTTTCCTGTCTGTGTTGTGATGTTAGTGTTAGATTGTTGTTTGTGTGCTGGTAAGTATGTAAATTTTGGGGGTCAGAGTCCAGTCTAGTGAATCGAAAAAGGAAGAACTGTTATGGAGAGTTGGTCGGCACCAAGGTTGGTTTCTCAGTTGCTGTCTAGTGATTCGGTAGTTTTATTTAGGGTACGTTGTGAGGTCAAGTAAAGAAAAGGTTTTGAAAATATGGCTAAGGTTGTTCATGATAATGTTATTGCAATCTAGTATCTAAAAAAAAAACAAAAAAAACTGTTGTTTGTCGTTTTATGGGGATTCTAGATATTGTCCAGCGGAGTTATATTCACAGTATTTTCTAAGAACAGAGGAGGTGAAATGTTAAAGTATTGACCTAGTAAATTATAAGCAGCTGTATCGTTGTAAACTATGCGATTTAGGCGAGTTGGACTCTGTGCTGGTGATAGCCGTCTGCATGGTGGAATTAATTTGTTGTTTTTCTAATCTGATAAACTGTGCATGCCTCATCTAACTGTTCTATGTTTGATATATCAATTTCACGGCCAACCTGGTTTTTTCATCAGCTGATCTATTATTTATATTGAATTCGACTTGTTAAATACCATGCCGCATTCTCTGTTTAATGTTCCCCGCATATTTCTCCTTGAGTGGTAGGGAGCGAGAGTTGTCGCTTTGTAGAGAAGTTACCCCCTCCCCCCTGTCAACTGGTTTAAGGTGAAGCTTCAATAATATGATATGGATTGATGTTCGCGTGCCCTCGAACCGGTCTTCTCTGCCTTGCTAATAGGGTCAGTCATATGTCAAGGATTTGTAGATGCCTTGTTTTGCTGCATATGGCTGGTCGGTCCACGATGTGGACAGTAGTAATATGGCCACTCACATATCAAGGTTAGTGACACCTTGTTTGGTCCTATGGACGCGTATGTGAGTGGCAGCGGTAGGAGTAGGTGGTGGTCACCAGTGAGGGTGACGGGTAGGGGCGGTCCCGTGGGGTTGGCATGGCGGAGAGGGTCGTGTCGGGATGGTCGGAGTTGTGTTGAGTTTTTTCAGTCCTGGGAGGGGGGAGGGAAGTTGTAGAGAATAGAAAACGGTCCTGGTTAGTTCTTGCTCTTGGGTCTCAGGTTGTGAGTTGGGAGGCCTTAGGAGGTCAGAGCGCTTGGGCCCAAAACTTGTCTTTCTTCTTTTCTCCTTCTTCTTTGTCTCAGTATGCTGGCCCTGGCCAGGTCAGCATGCACACCTCATACTCACACACAAACACATTCGGGCACACATGCATGTACACCCTACACTTCTTCTTTTTTCATTTTCTCTCTCAGCCTCTGTTCTCCTAAGTGCGGATAAATGTCTGAGATTTCCCGGCAATGCCAAATTGGTGAGATGTAAGTAAGGGTATAGAGGAACGGGGTCCTATACTGTGGATTCCCACGTTTTGAGTTTTAGGCAACCATGTTGCCCCTTTGTAGTGGGGGTATGCCGTGAGTGGCATAAAGTATAATCACGGCGACTTACAGTTTAGTAAATTTCGTATTTATATCGTCTCAGATGTCCGGTGTGCGTTTAAGTCATGCTCGCGCATTCTGGTGACTGAAAAGAGAATGTGGGTTCACTGACGACTGTGCCAAGGACAGGTCAGTTACATTTCCGCCACCGCTGATTCACTATCTCTCGGCGGCGAAAATTTTCTCGTGTGCTCATCTTTATATCCGTATGGATCGCTAATCCATAAAGTACCTCTGGTAAGTTGATTTAATAATTCTAACTGTGTGTAAAAAGGAATTAGGATTTAAATGTGTTTATGGCGTATGTGATATTATTTTACATAAGCGGGCGTGATTGCTGTCTTGTTCTGTAAGGCATGAATGACCACGTGGTGAATTTTAATGATGAATTTCAACTTTGAAAGTAATTATAGAGGTTCTGTTGTTAATTGTTATCTAATTAAATATTAAAAAGCAAGGTGCTGATGAAGTACTAGTAAAAACAGCAATGCATTAGTAATTAATATCTTATGTAATTCGGCCCACGTGGCGAAGCTTTATACGAAACCGATTGTGGTTATAACAGGTTAATAGTAACTATTTAAATAAGAAATATCATGCAGTGGCATCAATGAATGTTTATTTTGTGAGTTAAATTTGATTATTCAATCTGAATACTAACTGGTTGTAAGTGAAGGTCCAGTATCCATATGATTCGTGGTGTGTGTGTTAGAGCTCGAGTGAAGTTTTGTAAGCGTGAATATTGTGAGGGTTGCTACATAGGTCTGTTCTCCTAGGGTTCCTGACTCGTTGAAGTGCTCGAGAGATGAGGATGACTACAGTTACATCCGTGGTCATCTGCTGAGCAGCTAAGCTTTACCTGAATTTCGCCATCTAGAGAATGTAACATGGGAACCCGAATCTTTCACCCTCTATCTGCAATGAACTGTAACGGGGACTTCTGTGACCTTAAACTACACGCAGGCAGCTGATCGCCTTCTAACCACGGAATACAAGGTGACCATTTTCCATAATTTTAAGCTCGAGTTTCGCAACAGAATTCACACATGATTGACACCTTCTACAAATCAAATTACATTCTCTTTGAATTTAACTTGTAAAGTGATATGAATAAACCGAACTTGATGTGTGCGTAGAAAATGTGGTCGGTTGTGCACTGTTTGTATTACACCATAGATTAATAAGGAGTCATAAATTGTATGCGGGTTAGCGAGCATTGCCAGCTCCCTTAATTTTTTTGTAATTTAATTTTGTGTACCTTATGATATATATGTTTTTATTCAAGCAAGTCCGTCTGAACTACATGCTGGAACATTCATGAATTACCATGTCAGCCTTGCACATGCTATTGTCGGGTTTCACTTTTTTTCTTACTTTAATGATGTTTGAAGTGGCTTACAGTTGGGCGGTGAATTTCGTTAAACCCTTGCGCTTATTATTTTAACTTTGAAATTTATTATTTTCGATTCTTTTGTCTCTTTCACTCTTTCGGATCATGTCTGTGCAAGGGATGCTTGGCTTGGGCATGCGGCTGAGGTCCGGTCATTTTGAATTCTGTGTGACTTTACATATTGTAAATTGCTGTTTTTAGTCTAGTCTATATTTCTATTTAGTTGTTTTATGTAATTGTTCGAATTTAAGATTTCGGTTGATAGTGGGCTGGTTATGCTAGCTGACTTGCTGGTCACATGTGTCACTGCAGTATGTAATGGAAGTATTTCAAATGCAGAACCAAGGGCCATTAATAATTATGAATTTATTTTATATAATAGATGTTAGGCTGTTATGAAAGGGCACACAAAAAGAATTTATCTGTTTCTATGCTGTTATAGCACTCATATAAATAACATATAATTGTGCCCACTGAAATTTTATAAATATTATGTATGATGTTTTGTAGAGTTATAATATGTGTTATTGTTGTACTATGTATGTTGTGCCCTTTAGCTAATATTTGTGAGTCAGAGACAAGCAGGAATCACGCCCGAATATTTCTTTGAGTATTTTGATTGGAGGATGTATGTAACTTACTGGAGGCCTTTGGTATCCAAGAATGATGGGAGGGGTTTAGATATGTGTTAGTTGTCAGGGGGATTTATTCACGAGTACATTAAGTTAGAATCCTCATTGGGATGCGGTGTGGTCAGACCTGCGTCATCATCACCGATGATAGTCGAAACAAAATTTTTATTGTAATGTGGTGTTGATGGGTATTGAATAGGATGTTTGTTGTTGTTGTTAGGTATATTGTATAGTGTGTGGCGGTGCTTTGTTTGATGGTTATGTTTGTCATTGTTCGTTTTCTTGTTCGGCATCAGGGAAGTTAGCTCGGCATAAGTAATCTCTCGAGCCTTCGCTCCGCTAGGGAACCCAGAGGTCACTTGCAGTGAGGCAAGTCTTTCCTGTCTGTGTTGTGATGTTAGTGTTAGATTGTTGTTTGTGTGCTGGTAATTATGTAAATTTTGAGGGTCAGAGTCCAGTCTAGTGAATCGAAAAAGGAAGAACTGTTATGGAGAGTTGGTCGGCACCAAGGTTGGTTTCTCAGTTGCTGTCTAGTGATACGGTAGTTTTATTTAGGGTACGTTGTGAGGTCAAGTAAAGAAAAGGTTTTGAAAATATGGCTAAGGTTGTTCATGATAATGTTATTGCAATCTCGTATCTCAAAAAAAAAAAAAAACTGTTGTTTGTCGTTTTATGGGGATTCTAGATATTATACAGCGGAGTTATATTCAGAGTATTTTCTAAGAACAGAGGAGGTGAAATGTTAAAGTATTGACTCAGTAAATTATAAGCAGCTGTATCGTTGTAAACTATGCGATTTAGGCGAGTTGGACTCTGAGCTGGTGATAGCCGTCTGCATGGTGGAATTTATTTGTTGTTTTCCTAATCTGATAAACTGTGCTTGCCTCATCTAACTGTTCTATGTTTGATATATCAATTTCACGGCCAACCTGGTTTGTTCATCAGCTGATCTATTATTTATATTGAATTTGACTTGTTAAATACCATGCCGCATTTTCTGTTTAATGTCCCCCGCATATTTCTCCTTGAGTGGTAGGGAGCGAGAGTTGTCGCTTTGTAGAGAAGTTACCCCCTCCCGCCTGTCAACTGGTTTAAGGTGAAGCTTCAGTAATATATGGATTGATGTTCGCGTGCCCTCGAACCGGTCTTCTCTGCCTTGCTAATCGGGTCAGTCATATGTCAAGGATTTGTAGATGCCTTGTTTTGCTGCATATGGCTGGTCGGTCCACGATGTGGACAGTAGTAATATGGCCACTCACATATCAAGGTTAGTGACACCTTGTTTGGTCCTATGGACGCGTATGTGAGTGGCAGCGGTAGGAGTAGGTGGTGGTCACCAGTGAGGGTGACGGGTAGGGGCGGTCCCGTAGGGTTGGCAGGCGGAGAGGGTCGTGTCGAAATGGTCGGAGTTGTGTTGAGTTTTTTTTTAGTCCTGGGAGGGGGGAGGGAAGTTGTAGAGAATAGAAAACGGTCCTGGTTAGTTCTTGCTCTTGGGTCTCAGGTTGTGAGTTGGGAGGCCTTAGGAGGTCAGAGCGCTTGGGCCCAAAACTTGTCTTTCTTCTTTTCTCCTTCTTCTTTGTCTCAGTATGCTGGCCCTGGCCAGGTCAGCATGCACACCTCATACTCACACACAAACACATTCGGGCACACATGCATGTACACCCTACACTTCTTCTTTTTTCATTTTCTCTCTCAGCCTCTGTTCTCCTAAGTGCGGATAAATGTCTGAGATTTCCCGGCAATGCCAAATTGGTGAGATGTAAGTAAGGGTATAGAGGAACGGGGTCCTATACTGTGGATTCCCACGTTTTGAGTTTTAGGCAACCATGTTGCCCCTTTGTAGTGGGGGTATGCCGTGAGTGGCATAAAGTATAATCACGGCGACTTACAGTTTAGTAAATTTCGTATTTATATCGTCTCAGATGCCCGGTGTGCGTTTAAGTCATGCTCGCGCATTCTGGTGACTGAAAAGAGAATGTGGGTTCACTGACGACTGTGCCAAGGACAGGTCAGTTACATTTCCGCCACCACTGATTCACTATCTCTCGGCGGCGAAAATTTTCTCTTGTGCTCATCTTTATATCCGTATGGATCGCTAATCCATAAAGTACCTCTGGTAAGTTGATTTAATAATTCTAACTGTGTGTAAAAAGGAATTAGGATTTAAATGTGTTTATGGCGTATGTGATATTATTTTACATAAGCGGGCGTGATTGCTGTCTTGTTCTGTAAGGCATGAATGACCACGTGGTGAATTTTAATGATGAATTTCAACTTTGAAAGTAATTATAGAGGTTCTGTTGTTAATTGTTATCTAATTAAATATTAAAAAGCAAGATGCTGATGAAGTACTAGTAAAAACAGCAATGCATTAGTAATTAATATCTTATGTAATTCGGCCCACGTGGCGAAGCTTTATACGAAACCGATTGTGGTTATAACAGGTTAATAGTAACTATTTAAATAAGAAATATCATGCAGTGGCATCGATGAATGTTTATTTTGTGAGTTAAATTTGATTATTCAATCTGAATACTAACTGGTTGTAAGTGAAGGTCCAGTATCCATATGATTCGTGGTGTGTGTTAGAGCTCGAGTGAAGTTTTGTAAGAGTGAATATTGTGAGGGTTGCTACATAAGTCTGTTCTCCTAGGGTTCCTGACTCGTTGAAGTGCTCGAGAGATGAGGATGACTACAATTACATCCGTGGTCATCTGCTGAGCAGCTAAGCTTTACCTGAATTTCGACGTCGAGGGAATGTAACATGGGAACCCGAATCTTTCACCCTCTATCTGCAATGAACTGTAACGGGGACTACTGTGACCTTAAACTACACGCAGGCAGCTGATCGCCTTCTAACCACGGAATACAAGGTGACCATTTTCCATAATTTCAAGCTCGAGTTTCGCAACAGAATTCACACGTGATTGACACCTTCTACAAATCAAATTACATTCTCTTTGAACTTAACTTGTAAAGTGATATGAATAAACTGAACTTGATGTGTGCGTAGAAAATGTGGTCGGTTGTGCACTGTTTGTATTACACCATAGATTAATAAGGAGTCATAAATTGTATGCGGGTTAGCGAGCATTGCCAGCTCCCTTAATTTTTTTGCAATTTAATTTTGTGTACCTTATGATATATATGTTTTAATTCAAGCAAGTCTGTCTGAACTACATGCTGGAACATTCATGAATTACCATGTCAGCCTTGCACATGCTATTGTCGGGTTTCACTTTTTTTCTTACTTTAATGATGTTTGAAGTGGCTTACAGTTGGGCGGTGAATTTCGTTAAACCCTTGCGCTTAATATTTTAACTTCGAAATTTATTATTTTCGATTCTTTTGTCTCTTTCACTTTTTCGGATCATGTCTGTGCAAGGGATGCCTGGCTTGGGCATGCGGCTGGGGTCCGGTCATTTTGAATTCTGTGTGACTTTACATATTGTAAATTGCCGTTTTTAGTCTTGTCTATATTTCTATTTAGATGTTTATGTAATTGTTTGAATTTAAGATTTCGGTTGATAGTGGGCTGGTTATGCTAGCTGACTTGCTGGTCACATGTGTCACTGCAGTATGTAATGTGAGATACTAATAAAACTCATTATATCTATTAAAAACACATAATTTGCTTTGACCTACCTGTACAACTTCTATCCGGGGCCAGGATTCTCGTACGAACGTAAAATGTTAGCGTGATTTACAGGTTACTGAAATAAGTACCTTGACTCATTTTTTTATGAAGAGAATTGCCTTTTACTTTAATTTTGAATCATTTACAATTTCTTTATACACTTTACCGCATCTGAAATAATTTTGTGAAAACCTATTGCATTACATAATAAGCGTTCTTAATCTAACTTATACTACTGCTTACCTTATTTTATTTACTCACACACACACACTCAAGACTGCCCAGCCTGCATATTTTGAACACACCCAAACACACAAAAGTTATATATCCCTTAACACATTTTTTTTTTTTTAAATGATATTCCCCCCCCCCGTCGGCCACGCGGTCTTCTTGCACACACTCATTGTTCTTGTAAAATTTCTTGTTATTGTCCGAAAATAGTTTATATGAGTTCTTCTTTGTAGTATCCGATTAATCGCACTTCGTCCTTTTATTTATTGCAATGAATTTTAATTTAGAAAAGTTTTATTTCTGAGCCCGGTTTGTCGGGCTGCCTGTGCAGGCGAGAGTCGGCAATAGACTGCCAGCGTCTCTCTGTTCCCCACTCCTGGATCATTTTAGTTGAGACGACGGACATCAATGCCTTACAGTTAGTCGTCACAAGTCTGTCTCATTTAAACCATGCTTTTGGTGTTGTCTCTGTTCGTATACGATCTTGGTGTGGCACTGGCTAACATCACGAGCTGGGCGGTCCTTAGCTCCGTTTCCTCCATCTCAGTCAAGGAGACGGTGAATAAAATCGCTCCAGGCCATTTTGAGCTTTCTGAAGAGAGCGTCACCCCAGCGCACGTACTTCAGTAGTGGCGTGCGTGCACCGTCACACTTATGCAAAGTTCTGAGAATTTAGGGTGGTACAAATTCCTTGCCGAGTTACACCACAGCAACTGTGTCTTACTGCTTTATTTCAACACTGTTTCTTACCACGTGTTCTGTTACAATGGAAATAGCGTTCGCCGGGAAATAAAACTTTCACAATAATTTTATAAAATCCCGAAAAAATAAAATAAATAAAAATGCAAATATCCCATAACCGCAATAAATGAAATTACTCAATTTAGACACGTTACAATACCCCCTCAATGAGAATTCTGCTGTCCAGAACAGAAGAAATCTCATTGACCAAACCCCGAACAGGACCGGTGAGGAACTGGTGCCAACAACCCCCTTGTTCTTACACATCATGGGGAACCGACCCCCCTGGCTTGGTGACCATGGACGCATCTGAACGAGATCACTGGACTTCTCCGTAAGAGATCCCAACACCGAGAAATCGAACAGACAAGTACCACGGCACACCTCACCTTCTAACATGCTACCCCCCAAAAGCCTCAATCCCTGGCTCAGATTATGCCAGATCCTCCACCGATATGTTTCCCCTTTTATGCAAGCTGGGCTGCCTTTAGCAGATACTGGGCTCACACACACTCACATTACATATTAACATTACCTCTTATAAAATTGAAAATCTTTTAAAATTTCTTAAAACCGCAACCCCTTGGTTGTTTTCATGTAAAATCACTTCATAAATTTCGTATAAATTTAAAAATATTCTCTTTATTGTTTTCTGTTTTTATTTAAAATAAGTGAATTTAAACATTTCTTCTAATTAAACATAACCTTAACCTAACATGTGATTACCTAAAGTCTAACAGTACAATTCAATACAATAAATCAATAAAATAAACATGGTTAGCACACAAATAATAAAATAATCAATACTTAAAATATTCATTAGCTGGCAGGCGAAAAATCAAGATTTTTTTTTTTTTTTTTTCCAAAAAATATTTTCCAAAAATTTTAAAATTCAAAAAAAATTTAAATTTATTAAAATGTTTCCTTTATATATATAGAAATTATTTAGAATTTGTCTAAATTGATCAAAAATCAAAGTTGAATTAACTTCCTTACTAGACAAGCTTAGTATGCATATGACCTCATCAGCTGATCGAAACTAGGTCAAGTCCACAACCTTGACCCACATACGTTATGTCTGAAAATACATATAACCTCTGTAACATCCTAACTTGAAACTCAAAACATAATAAAACTAAACATTTAAAATAACAAAATATTATTAATAATAATCAAATTGACATTTAAATTATTCAAAATAAACAATTCTTGATTTTACATTTCCAAATGCTATCAAAATTTGTCACTGGTTACAAATTAAAATTTTATATTCTTATAAATCCCTTTCTGTATTTGACAATCTTACTCTACATTACTTTGGGTGATTTAAACATTTATCTCATTTAATTTACTACTTGATCTGTATACATATATAATCTTTCTCCCTTTGACTCTACTACTAACAACTTCAACTCCCATGACACCCATCTCTATCAAAAACATCTCCCAAAACACTCTCTAAGCCTACTTTATCATTAAACTCAATTCGCCACCATCTCTATATATATAAAAAAAACTCTCTAACCCTTTGTACTCGGGATACGAAGTACAACAAGAAAAACTTCTTTATTTCTCTATCTTGAGCACTGGATAAATCATGCCTTTTTACAAACACTAACTGACCTACCTCATACTTGGTCCATTTACCCTTGGCATCATGTTTCTGTTTTCTTTGCTCTCCTCTCGTAAGTAAGTTCTCGTTTGCCAATCTAATTTTCATGTTTCTGTCCAAAACTTGACCTTCTGGTGGGTATTCGAAAAGTTGTTCTAATATCCTGGGCGGACTTGTTCCCCTGATCAACTCATGCTGCGTAAATCCCGTGGACCCATGGGTGGTACAATTCAGCCACTCCTCTACTTTCTTCACGTAGGATGGCCATTCTGTGTGTTTGGCGTGACAGTACGCCCGAAATATCCTACCAATCTCTCTCATCACCCGTTCTGCTTGGTTCAACTGGGGATGATATACAGCCATATGCTTGGGTATGATGCCTTCCCATCCAAGCGTCTGCCGCCACTTACCGCTTATAAACTGTGGACCGGGTGTTTTCCAACGTTAATCATGTAGTCTTTTACTATTTTCTCACTGAGTACTTTACTCGTCGCTCTCTTAATGCTATATAACTTTACAAATTTTGAAAAAGTGTCTAGAACTACAAATACATATAACACACCCCCTCTACCTCTGGGTAATGGTCCATATAAATCTACTGCAACTAAATCAAACGGTTTCTCTACTTTTATGTAATTCATCTCTCCTTCCACTTTATAATTCACTACTTTCGATTTCTGACATAAATCACACACTCTTAACACTCTTCTAACTCTCTTCTCCATATTCTTAAATATTGTAATAAATAATAAATAAAAATGATGTGTGTTGATGATAAGAGAAGATATTGTGGATTAATGTGACTCCGATGTAATCAAGTCCAATGTAATATGTTTAATTGGTGTTTATTTGGTGTGGCTCTCGACGTCTTACTGGCCTGAAACACTTCCTTAAGTTTCCCAGCTGGTCGAGTCCCAATGGTAGCAAGATCGGTCGAGTAGCGTAAAGTTGATGAAGGAATATATCTGTTCAGCTTCGCCGAAAGTTTCAAAACAAAATTTATTGTTTTGAAGGATATTTAAAAAAAAAAAAAAAATTATGTTTATAAAAAAAAATAATTAAAAAAAATTTTTAATTTTATTAATTAATTAATTGGGATCAATTAATTAATATAGGGCTGTGAAGTTTTAAACAGTGTAATGCTCTTCTGAAAATTTTTATTAAAGTTTTAGTATATTTTAAATAATCTATCACCACTCATAAGACTGTCTGTAAACCAATCGATACTTGTTTACCTTTTTATTTTTTAGGTTATCTTCACTTACGGGTGGTACTGTCCTTGTAGATTATCAATTAGAATTATATTATTGGTAATTAGTATTATTGAAGAAATAAAGAACTATTAAGTATTGAAAAGTATTAATGTTTTTTATTAATTAATAGCAATATTGACTCTTATCGATTAGTATCGATTCTCAGGATATCGAAAAAAGTTACAAGTATATGATATAAAAATTATATAGGGTTCTTTAAACAGCCAGTTACTACCAAAATCAGAGAAATCGGGCTAATATTTAAAAAGTATAACGTTACAATCAAATTAATAGTTATTAATAAACACAGACATTGAATAATAATTTGTAAATATAATAATTGTTTTCACCAAACAGCTGAGTTGTACTAAGAAGAAGGCACTGGAATCGTCAAAGCAAATGGCCGCCGTCAAGTTGATCAAAATGTTGCTCGTTCCTGCAGTGTTCCAAATAATGTATTTTCTGGCAAAATTCCTGTTCTTGTCTCTGCAAATCTCTTGTTAAATGTTGTGTAGTGACTGGTGTAGTGATTCTGGGTTGTATTTAGTATGTCTGTGTAATTATAAGTCAAAACACTTTTCCCAATTCCGACACTAATTTGGTTAATGTGTTATACAGTTTTCTGGTGTTTTGTGGTGTTTTTCAGAGTAGAAATGTATTGTTTAGTGTTAATTAGTGTTTCTTGATCGTTTTTGTCACAATGTATAGGTTCTGGAAAGATTTTATAATTCACTCCCGACTTTACAGTAACGTACTGTTCGCCACTAAACTTCACCTTTGTAAGATAGGTTAGATCGTCACAAAACTCTCGTTTATGTTATCCGTTCAAATACCAATAATCAACTAACTGTTTTCTTTAGTTTCAATTAAACTCTTAGCCCATATAATATTATCCTTAACATTGTTCAAATATTTTTCACATCCTGTGTGCACTTTTACATTTTCACTATATGAATGCCTAAACTTTGGTTATTTGTCAATTTTATTCACTAGATTTGATTTAAATTAATCTTTCAGTTCATTCTGGTTATTTTCAGATTAAATAATGCCATTTTATAGTGTTTTCTGTCCAAAAAATAGTAATTTTACTTTCAGTTTGGTATACGTCAAAACATTTCCAAAATTTACTTCCTGTTATAATGTAAATTCCGCCATTTTATCAGTTATATTTAATATTAATAATCCTATATTGTATTAAAAGGTTCATATTCCCTTATTTTCTGGTAGTTAATTGAATTAGTTGTATTCTGAAACATTATTCTGGAATATATGACTCCCATGTCTAAATTTCTGAGTTTAGTCATTTTTATTTTTATTTATAATTCTGAATATAATTTATTAAAATCTTTCTGAATGGTATGTGCAATTATATGGCTTGATCTCAAGCTTATTTTGTCTAAACCCCTTTTGTTTATTCGCATTTAAATGATTAATTTCTCTGTTTTGATGAAGTTTGGTTTCCATTCTTTTGGCCTATGATTTTTTAACAATTTTTCTTACAAAATAATTTACAAACAATATATGATGTGTGATACCCTCTCTGACTTTTACAAATAGTATTATAAATTAAACATGTTTTCAAATTACACAAAAACAATTAGTATTGGTTACAATACAAATAATAGTTAAACAGAATAAAGAATATTTTTTTTTAAATAAATGGTTGTCTTCAAATCAGACATTTTGCAACAAAATTCCCATTTCCAACATGGAAATATGGTTTACAACAAAGGTTTTGTACTAACTAACATCTTAATTACTCTCTACTATTTACAAGTGGTAACTATTTTTATAGTTCTGATGTTAGTTGTTTCAGACCCAAACAAATGGCCTTATATCTAAAACATTTTTAAACATTCTTGTACTATATACATAAAAAACCTTATATTTATATTCTTATTTCTAACTATTATTATAAGTAGGATTCTACAGTTTTTATACCGTCTTTTATACATTGTCTTTGGGGAATTGTACCCTGTCATTAACAAATAAATAGTATGAACCGTTCAAAAAGCACTATGAAATCTGTTTTTCTTTTTTCATGTAAAACAAAATGTTATTTTAAACAGATTCATGTCTTATGAACAACATATTGTCACAGTACACATTTTAAGTCATTGAAAAATGCATATTTCATTGCATCCAATGTTTGTGATTGCCAAGAATGAAACACAAGGTTCATTTTTTATAATACCCAAAACTATCACTGGTTCACTTTCACTTATATATTATGTTAATGCTAAATGGTCGTATAGTCTTATCAACATAATAAATTGGTTAGCGTTTTTCAATGGAGATTTGTTCCATGGGTACTATATTATTGTTTCATCTTAGTTCACAGGAAACTTTTACTTTGTTCACTTCTCTCTCTTAAATTTATATACATGTGGTTTTTATTTCGTTATACTTTTGTTTTTAGATATTTATTTTGGGGATATAGGGATTTGGGTGTCTTTTATAAGAGCATGACATCTTCTTCAGGATGCTGCCCTCTTCTTCTTTCTTCAGTCTTCTTTTCTCCTGCCTTCTGGGACTGGTATCTTCTCCATCTTCTTCTTGTTGCCATCAGGTTTCTTGGGATCTTCTCCATCTTCTTCTTTATTTCAGAAATACACAACCTGTATTGGTTGATCTTGGCTTATTTTAGGGTTTCTATTCTATTTATTCTCCCTCGTTGTGGGTTTGGTCATATTGTGTACTGCTTTGTTATTTACTATTTTACCTTCCTGGGTTATACCTTGAAAACCTTTGGTTATGAGACTGGTTTTGGATGACTCATCACTAGTAACTCCTTTTACTTTAACTTGTATTTTCTTTATAATAATGATTTCTTTCCACAGTTGCTATGAATTAATCTTTTTATATTAAACTTAGTGCTTTCTTCCAAATTTAAATATTATAACTTCATTATTCTAATGATCAATTGCCATTCAATATTATGCATACATCTGTCACGCTACAGATTGCTCTCCTCCAGAAGTAATTATTTCAGACATGTTTATGGATGAAATAATTTCTTATGATAATTTCATCATTTCTTATAATTCATTTTCTTCTCCATTTTTATATCGACTTTTTTATATTAGAGTTTTATTAATTTTATATATATGGTTACTTGTCTTACTACTGATCCTTTTCGGATAGTTAGTGTCTTCTGAGATATATTATAATTGTAATACATTTTCTTTCTATATCAACTTCGTGTTGTATCCTTGGGATATTAATTCCCTAACATTCCCTATCACGTGGGCTGGGGCAGATCAGAGGGGCACTGTACGCTACTTCTCTGCTGGCCATACACCACTTCTATAAATTGAGTACAGAGGCATATCCATCCCTGCTCAAAAACATAATGCTGCTGGAATTATCTTCAGTCAGTCATCGAATAAATAAATAAAAAGTAGTCTCATTTTCGACTAATAAAAATATCTTTGGATTCTCCACTTCGTAGTCTCTCAGATTATCTCACATTTTCTATCTTAATAAATCTTCATAATCATTATTATACTCATTACATATATATTTTTTTCTAAACTCTTAACTTGTCTGATATATTTATTTTAATTATGGTTGAAAACCTTTCTTTTAATAATTCTGGTTACTGTTTACAATGTAACTCTCTTTCTTCTCCATCTGAATTCTCTTTATACTTTCTTCTGGTTACTCATAGTATTAGCATGGTCTTTATAAATAGTCTTTCTTATTCATTATTTGAATGGTCTTAATCTATATCTATAAAAATGAATGTTTGTTTGTTTCTTTCTTTCTTTCTTTGTCCCGTATGCGTTCCTATACCATTCATCCGATTGCGATGAAACTTCGGTGAGTTGTTGTGCGCACGCCCGCGAAGGTTTATGAATTTTTTTCGATGGGGTCCTATGGGGGGTTCTTGGGGTCATCCACATCTCCTCCTAAACCACTGGACCGATTTCAACCAAACTTGGCACAAATATTTTATGCAACGGGAGAACCAACATAGGGTAGGTGTTTTTTCGATGGGGTCCTTTGGGGGGTCCTTTGGGGTCTTCCACATCTCCTCCTAAACCACTGGACCGATTTCAACCAAACTTGGCACAAATATTTTACGCAACGGGAGAACCAACATAGGATAGGTGTTTTTTTCGACGGGGTCCATTGGGGGGTCCTTTGGGGTCTTCCACATCTCCTCCTAAACCACTGGACCGATTTCAACCAAACTTGGCATAAATATTTTACGCAACGGGAGAACCAACATAGGATATGTGTTTTTTCGATATGATCCTTCGGGGGGTCCTTTTGGGGTCTTCCACATCTCCTCCTAAACAACTGGACCGATTTCAACCAAACTTGGCACAAATATTTTACGCAAAGGGAGAACCAACATAGGATAGGTGTTTTTTCGATACGATCCTTTGGGGGGTTCTTTGGGGTCTTCCACATCTCCTCCTAAACCATTGGACCGATTTCAACCAAACTTGGCACAAATATTTTACGCAACGGGAGAACCAACATAGGACATTTTTTCGATACGATCCTCTGGGGGGTCCTTTGGGGTCTTAAAAACTATTAGATTTGGTTACTAGGCAACCCAATAGAATAGATTCTGTTCTAAATATATTATCGCATTAAATTGAAGACCACGTGAACGAAGTCGTGGGCAACAGCTATTTATTTTTAAGAAATCTACTTTAATTGAACTTTATTAATTAAACTAACATTTTCATTATGTACAACGTGAAACTCCGTAGCGAAGCACGGGTATTCTGCTATACCATTCATCCGATTGCGATGAAATTTTGCACGCTGATAGCAGGTACCCAACGGAAAGTTTTCCACTTTATTTGATAACAATAGGTTAAAAAGAACCGAAGTTATTGCAAAAAACGCATTTTTTTAAACCCGCGGCTTCGATCGCGAATATTTGTATATGATTGTTGTGGTAACTGTAGAGTTGGTAAATTGCTAATGGTACATCTATATTAATAATATTCTTATATTGTAAGTTGTGAATATCCAAAAGCAATAGATCCATCATTCATGTTTCCTCGATACGTAAAATCAAAATTTGATAATTTAGTAGATATTTACAAACATGCAGTAACACAATTAGATGAAATGTTTATTCGTATAGAATAATACAAATAGTGTATACATAAGTATATTGATATCAGTTAGTCCATTTGAATATTTACATTTTAGTAGGGAAATGGAATTCTTATAAACAATACAATAATTAGTTGTTTGATTATATTGTAACATTGATTATAATTATAGTACACGTTGATTCTGACAAACCATACTCTTCGACATTTGAATATTCAGTAGGCCTATGTGCAGTAGGAATAATTAATTGTCGAGAATTATACTTAACCTACTTCATCGAGAATTATGCGATGAGCGTCAGTGATGTAGTATCAGTGCCTTTTTTTGTTAAAAACGTACCTAGAAATACGGTTTCTGAATTAGTACAACCATTTTACAATAGGTGGCGCGCGAGTGTACCACTTCTGAAACCCATTGTTTAGTTTAAAAGGTAAATATTCGTTTCAACAAATGAGTGTATTTCATATAGTTTAGCGGCAGTTCGTGTGTTTTCGGTGTATGAGTGCGCACGCTTGACAGAATTGAATTGAATCAAATACAAACAGCGACATTTCAGTTCGTAACATAACATAACAAGTGGTGTTGATTGTGAAATTCCAATTGCCGGTCGACATTAGATAATAGATATCACATGGATTTTCTTTGCTTTTTCCAAGTGAATTTGTAATAGTCGTCACAAAGCATTACTTTCGCTCTCAAATCAATTATGCCACCCAAACGACAAGCGGTTGGTCGATCTACACCTCAAGCACGAAAGAAAAAGGCATCACGAGCTTCAGAAACAGACGAGCAACGGGATGCAAGACTGGAAACCGCTCGAGTACGCAATGCTCAAGCCTGTTCGTCTGAAACAGTCGAGCAACGGGATGCAAGACTGGAAACCGCTCGAGTACGCAATGCTCAAGCCTGTTCGTCTGAAACAGTCGAGCAATGGGATGCAAGACTGGGAACCGCTCGAGTACGCAATGCTCAAGCCTGTTCGTCTGAAACAGTCGAGCAACGGGATGCAAGACTGGAAACCGCTCGAGTACGCGATGCTCAAGCCTGTTCGTCTGAAACAGTCGAGCAACGGAAAGCAAGACTGGAAACCGTTCGAGTACGCACTGCTCGATCCAGACGAACACTGCACGCTGATTTAAATCTTGGTGCATTCCATTACGATGCTAATTATGATTACAGTCTTCATCCAAGTGTGGTTATTGGAAAAATGGATAAATTATGCGTGTATTGCAGTGCCCTCAAATTTAAGAATGAAACACCAGGAATGTGCTGCGCGGGTGGAAAAGTGAAATTGCCAGAATTACATTCACCACCCGAACCATTATCAACGTTGGTATCAGGTGACACAAGCCAATCGAAACATTTCTTGGCAAACATACGCAAGTACAATTCATCTTTCCAAATGACATCGTTCGGTGCAACAAATATCGTGCGCGAGAATTACATGCCAACATTCAAAGTGCAAGGGCAAATTTATCATCGTGCAGGATCACTACTACCACTGTCGAACACAGATCACAAATTTCTTCAAATTTATTTCATGGGAAACACTGATGAACAAATCGATCAACGTTGTCGATTCAATACGGGCACTAAACGAGAAATTGTCGCTGCATTACAAACTTTATTCGATCAACACAACGAATTAATTCGATTGTTCAGAACTGCCCTTGAACAAATGCCAGCTGATGACTACAAAGTTGTAGTTAGAGCAGACAAAACACCTGTCGGCCAACACGAAAGACAGTACAATGCACCAACAATTGATGAAGTGGCGATCATTATAGTTGGCGAAGAATTTAACTCGCGTGATATAATTCTTCATCGCAGAAATGGTGATGTTCAGCGAGTCTCAGAAACTCATCGCTCATACGACGGATTGCAATATCCGATTTTATTTTGGCAAGGAGAAGATGGATATCATTTCAACATCAAATTGAGAAATCCACAAACAGATGAGGAAACGAATAAGAAAGTCAGTGCCATGGATTACTATTCATATCGATTGATGATTCGTGAAAACGCTGAAAATCATATCTTGAAATGTCGACAATTGTTCCATCAATACATTGTCGATATGTATGCGAAAATCGAAACCGAACGACTCCTCTACATTCGATTAAATCAAACCAAGTTGCGTTCCGAAGAGTACATTCATTTACGTGATGCAGTTGTTAATGATGGCAATGTGAATCCCAATAAATTGGGAAAAATGGTCATACTACCGGCCACATTTACAGGGAGTCCACGGCACATGCATGAATACGCACAAGATGCAATGACATATGTTCGCGCATATGGCCGCCCAGATTTGTTTATTACATTCACATGCAATCCTACGTGGGATGAAATAAAAGAACTTTTGTTAACTGGACAATCATCATCGGATCGTCATGATATTTCCGCGCGTGTGTTCAAACAAAAATTGAAATCTTTAATGGATTTCATTGTCAAGCATCATGTTTTTGGAGAGACACGCTGTTGGATGTATTCCGTTGAATGGCAAAAAAGAGGATTGCCACATGCACACATTTTGATTTGGTTGATCGAAAAAGTCACACCAGATCAAATTGACCAAGTCATCTCAGCAGAAATACCAGATGTCGACATTGATCCAAACTTATTTGAAGTCGTCACCAAAAACATGATTCATGGTCCATGTGGCTTACTCAACAACAATTCACCATGCATGTCTGATGGGAAATGCACGAAACGATACCCAAGAGACTTACTTGCCGAGACTATCACTGGCAATGACGGATATCCACTCTATCGTCGACGATCAACTGAAGATGGCGGCAAATCCATCACTTTAAAAGTACGAAACAATGATGTTGAAGTCGATAATCGTTGGGTTGTACCTTATTCACCGTTACTCTCGAAAACGTACAAAGCACACATCAATGTCGAGTATTGCAATTCGGTGAAATCGATCAAGTACATTTGCAAATATGTCAACAAAGGAAGCGATATGGCAGTTTTTGGAGTGGGAAATGCAACTGCATCTATCAATGAAATCGACCAATATCAACTGGGACGCTACATTAGTAGCAATGAAGCAGTATGGCGCATTTTATCATTTCCAATCCATGAACGACATCCAACAGTTGTTCATTTGGCAGTACACCTTGAAAATGGACAGCGTGTGTACTTCACAACAGAAAATGCACGTGCAAGAGCATTGTCACCACCGCCAACAACGTTAACTGCATTTTTCTCATTGTGCGGGGATGATATGTTTGCAAAGACGCTACTTTACTCTGAAGTGCCAACATACTACACATGGAATGCATCAGCAAAAAAGTTTCAACGTCGCAAACAAGGTAAAGCAGTTGAAGGACATCCCAACTTATATTCGACTGACGCGTTAGGCCGCCTGTACACTGTTCATCCAAACAATGCAGAATGCTTTTACTTGCGATTACTGTTAATCAACATACGTGGACCGACATCCTTCCAAGAATTGAGAACAGTAAACGGTCAAGTATGTGCCACTTATCGTGAAGCTTGCCAAGAATTAAATCTTCTTGAAAACGATGCACATTGGGACACTTCACTCGCTGACGCATCGAATACTGCTCAACCACAGCAAATACGCACGTTATTTGCAATCATATTGACAACGTGCTTCCCATCCAATCCAAAAGATCTTTGGAAAAAGTACAAAGACTACATGAGTGAAGACATCCTACATCGTTTGCGTGCAACGAATCAAAATCCGGACATTCAATTCACACCAAACGTGTATAATGAGGCATTGGTTTCGATTGAGGACACATGTTTGGCAATCGCTAACAAAGCACTGGTACAATTGGGAATGGCTGCGCCGAATCGATCTGCAAACGACCTTTTCGATCGTGATTTGCAACGAGAAAAACACTTTGATATCGACGAATTGGGTACATTTGTTCAAACGAATCTTCCGAAATTGGTTCCAGAGCAACGCATAGCGTATGACAGAATTATGCATGCAATTACAAGCCAAAGCGGGGGATTGTATTTCCTAGATGCGCCCGGAGGCACAGGCAAAACTTTTCTCATTTCACTTATTTTGGCAACCATACGATCACGAAAAAATATTGCACTGGCAATCGCATCATCTGGAATTGCGGCAACTCTTTTGGATGGTGGCCGAACAGCGCATTCAGCACTGAAATTGCCGTTGAATATACAAATCACTGAGACACCCACATGCAATATCAACAAAAATTCTGGAATGGGTAAAGTACTCCAATCATGTCAACTCATTATATGGGACGAATGTACTATGGCGCACAAAAAAGCATTGGAAGCGCTTCATCGTACACTAAAAGATTTGAGAGGAAATGAACAGCTCTTCGGTGGCGCACTCATTTTATTGTCTGGTGATTTTCGACAAATTCTACCAGTTATACCACGTTCAACACACACTGATGAACTTAATGCATGTCTCAAATCATCAGTTCTATGGCGACACGTACAGAAATTGACTTTGAAGACCAATATGCGTGTACAGCTACAACATGATGCATCCGCTGAACGTTTCGCAAAACAATTGTTGGATATTGGGAATGGGAAAATGCAATCGATGAATCCACACAATGTATCACATTGCCAACAAACTTCTGTAAAATCACAGCAACCACAGACGAATTGATTCACAAAGTTTTCCCAAATATCGCACAGAATTACAAAAATCATCAGTGGCTCAGTGCACGTGCTATATTAGCAGCCAAAAACAACGATGTCAATGCCATCAATTTCAGCATTCAAAACGAAATACCAGGCGAAGCGACAACGTATAAGTCCATCGATACTGTAATGAATCAAGACGAAGTTGTCAATTATCCAACTGAATTCTTGAATTCACTTGATTTGCCAGGCATGCCGCCGCACGTTTTAACATTGAAAATTGGCGTGCCTATCATTCTTCTCCGAAACATCAATCCACCACGACTTTGCAACGGTACCAGGCTTTCAGTGAAACAGATGATGAACAATATCATCGAAGCTACAATTTTAAATGGAAAATTTAAAGGAGAAGATGTACTGTTGCCACGCATCCCAATGATTCCGACAGATATGCCATTCGAGTTCAAACGTTTGCAGTTTCCGGTGCGACTCGCATTTGCAATGACCATCAACAAAGCACAGGGACAATCGCTACAAGTGTGTGGACTAAATTTGAAAAATCCATGCTTCTCACATGGACAGCTGTATGTGGCCTGCTCACGCGTCGGAAAACCTTCGGATTTATTCATGTACGCACCAGACGGAAAAACAAAAAATATTGTGTATCCAAAAGCACTTCAATAAACAGAATTAAAACACAAACACTTTCTTTCTTTGAGTGGCATTGCAACGCATGCCGGGTACTCGCTAGTATATTATATTTAATTTTTTAACATTGTATCTTTACATTAGATATACAGGTTGTTATATTGATCATTTTATTTAAACATTTTGGTTCTTTCCTTTCTCTTAGAAAGTTATTAATCCGCCTTCGCATTCATTAGCATTAATTCATTTATATTATATTTCATGTGGTATTTCTTCTCTTTGCATTTCATATAGGTCTTATTATTATCATTTGTTCAAAATCATCTTCTCCATCTGTTTGGTATGAGTTGTTCTTCTTCGCTCTTAATTAACTGTTTTCATTATCGTTTCATAGGTAATTAGTCTCTTTGCTTCCAAATTTTTTTTCTTCTCTGGCATATTACACTTTTTTTTGTTATTCTTCTCTACTCCTTCAAATGCTATTGTGAATGTCTAGCATTTATTCTGGATTAACGTTAATTCTCTTTTCTGAATTAACCACTTTATTTTCTTCTCAATTCAATCATAATTGACACATCATTATTTTTTGGAACTTGGTTAGTTTTAATGTAAAATTCAAACTATTCTTTTTATTTAATTGAAAAATATTTCTCATAAATCCTTGTAATATGTTGATCTTATCTTGTTTCAATGTTCTGACGTTCTATCAACATACAAATTCTGTTTAATTCATTTATTCCCAGAATTGTTTCATTCAGACTTGTTTATAGTAATGTGATCTTACTATTATTTCTGAATGTTTTGGTATTTTTCCAAAATCAAATTCTTCTTAATTATTTACCATAAAGTTTTCTCACAAACTTAGTTATAGTAAGTTGGTCTTACTTTATTTTTAAATTTTTTGTATAATTAAGTTCAAAATTCTCTCTCTTTCTCTTTCTTCCATAAAGTTTTGTTCTAAATTATCAGGTTGTAGTAAGAAGTACTTACATATTTTAGAATAAGTTATATTCAAAATTCTTTCTTTTTCTTTCTTCCATAAAGTTTGTTCCAAAATTATTAGGTTGTAGTAAGATGTACTTACATTATTTTTGAATTTTTTTAAATTTAAATTCTAAATTCCTTTTTCTTATAATTCTCCAGAATGTTCTTCTCAAAATATTAGGTGGTAAGATGTACTTATATTATTTTTGAATTTTTAAAATAAAAATTCTAAATTCCTTCTTTTTATAATTCTCCAAAATGTTCTTCTCAAAATATTAGGTTGTAAGATGTACTTACATTATTTTTGAATTTTTAAAATAAAAATTCTAAATTCCTTCTTTTTATAATTCTCCAGAATGTTCTTCTCAAAATATTAGGTTGTAAGATGTACTTACATTATTTTTGAATTGTTTAAAATTTAAATTAAAAATTCAAAACTCACAACTCATTCTTCATAATATTTCTTCATAGAAGCTTGATTGTACACTCCTTTGATTTTTCCTGAAACGATTTCCTTCAACTCATATGTATTGTTATGCTTATCATTTACCACAACATATGGTCCAGTGTATAATAATAGTAGTTTTTTGGTTATGCCTTCTAAGGTGCTAGGCAGCTCTCTATTTTTTAGGAGTACTTTTTCACCCTCTTTATATGTTACAATTCGCCCTATTGCCTTCTGGTATTTGGCTTGCCGTTTTTCCTGATCTTCTGCTACCTTATTGTAAAACTTCAACTGGTTGAATTTCCTATTGTTGTTCGTTGGAAATTCAATGATTTGTTCAATGTCTCGGGGAGTCGGCTTCTCATACATGGCTGAGTACGGTGGAATTCCTATAGCTGGATGGTGGGCGTAATTTAGGAATGTTTCTGTCGCTGCTAGGTACTCTTGCCACTTTTTCTGTTGGTTGTGACAGTACGTGCGCAATATCCTACCCACTTCTCTTAGTACTCTCTCAGCCGGATTGCTACTTGGGTGGTAGACTGATGTCTTATACGTTTTGACCCCAAGTGCTAATAAAGTGTCTCGCCATCTCCTCCCCTTAAACTGTGTACCATGGTCGGTAATAATAGAAGATGGTCTACCGATCTCTGGGATATACAAATCAATAATCACCGCCAAAACCTTTGCTGTTGTTGCCCGATTAACCGGATATAGCTTTATATACTTGGTGTAGTGATCCATTATGATTACCAAGTATTTATATCTGTGTCGACCACCACTACGGGGAAATGGCCCGCAGATATCCAAAAACACTTTTTCCAGTTTTGCGTTGGAAGTTATCGGTATCATGATACCCTCTGTCTTTTCATTGTTTACTTTTGCACATTGGCAGATCTTACAGGACTTGATGTATGTTCTCACCTTGCGGTTGATATTCTTGATCTTACAATTTTCCTCTAGAGCTTGTATCACTTTTAACGCTCCCATGTGACCATACCTGACATGGTAATCGATGATGACCTCCTTTTCGATTTGGTGTGGGATTATCACCTTCCATGTCTCATCGTCCAAGGCGGTTTTTATGAATAGAATTCCCTTGTTAATGTGGTAATATTTAGAAATGGTTTCATCATTGGCTTCCAAACGACTAACAATGTTTTTCAGCTTAGGATCAGACTGCTGATGGATTCGGATATTTATTAACAAAGCTTGTAAATCGGCTCTGGTCGTGAATATGTTATAAATTTTTACTAAGCTCTCCTTCTCTCCCTCGAAAGTCTGATCTTCCAGATTTATACGTGACAACACATCCGCTACCACGTTCTTCTTTCCTGGAATGTATTCCCATTTCAGGTCATATTCTTGTAGGGCGAGTACCCACCTAGCCAATCGGCCGTGACTCAATTTGCACCTACGAAGGAACGAGATGGATTTATGATCAGTTCGTACCGTGACTTGATATCCGAGAATGTACGTCCGGAACTTGCTGCATGCGAACACCACGCTCAACAATTCCTTTTCTGTCACACTGTAGTTCTTTTCGCACTGGTTCAGTGTGCGACTAGCGAAGCTGATTACCAGATGTTGTCCCTCCTCATCTTCCTGGTATAATGTCGTTCCTAAGCTTAGATCGCTAGCGTCACAGTTTAGAAAGAACGGTTTCTTAAAATCTGGGTGACGAAGTATCACACTCTCCAGAAACTTCTCTTTTATCAATCGGAAAGTAATATCTTGATCTTCACCCCAAGTCCATTTGTTTTTGGCAGATAACTGTGGTTGAAACTTGGCGGTCAACTCGGAATATCGGCTCTGAAACTTCCTGTAATAGTTACAGAGTCCGAGGAAAGATTGCAATTGTTTCCTGTTTCTTGGTTGCGGGAACCTCTGAATTGCCTCCACTTTTTCTGCTGATGGGGTAATACCTCGGTCGTCTAGGTTGAAGCCTAAGAATTGTACCTCGCGCGCTATGAACTTGGATTTCTCCAACTTCAGTGTTATGT
The DNA here is from genome assembly GCA_034769895.1 of Magicicada septendecula. NCBI lineage: Eukaryota > Metazoa > Arthropoda > Insecta > Hemiptera > Cicadidae > Magicicada > Magicicada septendecula. Next base: position 409,812,852 of record CM068368.1, on the reverse strand, counting down.
TGTTCTGCGCTAGTTTGTTTAGTACAAATTCCACTCTGTAACAGTGCTCCTCCCAAGTTCCGGATGTGATTAGTAAATCGTCAACATAGACGGTGGTAAATTGGAGCGCTTCTGGCCCCAAAATCTGGTCCATGCATGCCACAAATATGGCGACAGAATTGACAAGTCCGAAAGGCAGTCTCTTGAACTGGTAATTGCGCCCTTCGAAAATGAACGCTACATACTGGCGGCTTTGTGGATGCAGCTCTACCTGCCAATAACCACAGACCGTATCCCAGGTGCTAATAAAGTTAGTACCATGAAAACGCTTTAATATTTCTTCTATTTCACCGGGAGAAGTTCTGTCATTCACAATTGTCTTATTCAACTCACGCGCATCTAAACAGAGCCGGACTTGTCCGTCTTTCTTCGGAACAGCAATAATTGGACTAGTGTAAGGTGATTGACTAATCTCAATTATGTCGTTTTCTATCATCTTGTTTATCTCTGTTCTCACGGCTTCTTTGAGCGACTGCGCTATTGGATATGACCTCCGGTTAAACTCTACGTTTTCTTTAAAACGAAGTTGGCACTGGTAGTTTTTTACCTTCCCTGGTTCATCAGAAAACACCGCCTTGTATCTCTCATATATTGCAATTAGACGATCAGCCAGGTGCGTTGGTATTTTCTTGTTATCGCTTCCGCACTGGAAATTCCGTATTTCTTGGATCTTAACTGACCATAAATCCTCTCCTCCATGATTGTATATTATGGGTTTATAAAGAGGGCTGTTTCTAATAACATTTATTTTACGAAGTTGTTGATGTATTGGGCTAGGAAGTATAGTTGTGCCTCCTACCAGATCTGCGGTCCATGTTACTCCGTCTGGGAAAAATGATACTTTATTTAAATTAAGATCGATTACTGCCGAATATCTACGAAGAATATCGCAACCGACTAAGATGTCAAATGGTAATCCGGTGGCGATTAAAAATTCCATGTCTAAAGCTATATCACGGCTAACGACACTTAAGGAAACTTGCTTCCTAATGGTTTTATTCTGGCGACCAGTTGCACCTACCAACACAATGTTGTTGACTGGTAACATTGGCAAAGTTTTTCCACATGTACATTGTATTCTCTCCAACTCATTGGAGTTTATTATTGAAATATTAGCTCCTGTGTCTATCATTATTTTAGCGGGAACTCCTTCCACCTCCGCTGTTATATAAATTATCTCATTATTACTGTTGCTGAGACTCTTCTCGTTCTCTTCCAAAAGTTCAGTTCGTATGTCTTTCAAATAATGGTTACTGATAATAGTGAAGTTTTTATCATTGTTTGCTTGTTGCAAATCATCCTTTTCTAACCCAGGAAGTATAAGCAGTAACGGGTCATCGTTGTTGATTACTGCCTCCTCTCGTTTAAAGTATTTTGTTCATTGTTTGAGTTATTATTGACCGAGGCATCGTTCGGGAAACTCTGGTTTGTCTCCTGACGTTCTGTACCCTGGTTGATGTTTAACGCCCTGTTCGGTTGTCTGCCAAGATCTTCCAGGCTGGTACTTCGTCTTCCCTCTTCGTGTCTTGGGCCGTCTCGTTCCGCACTCCTCCATCTTCGGTCGGCGCCGTGGAAGCTGCTCCTCCTCGGTTGATAATATCTCCTGGGTCCGCGATCTTCTGCTCTTATAAAATTTACCCTAGGGCGCGACACTCGGTTATTACTATTGCTATTATTGTTATTATTAAAATTGTTATTATAGTAATTTCGGTTAGGTGGGTAAGGTCTGTCAACATTATTGTTGGGATATGGATTTCTCTGACTGTATGGGACATTATTATTTTGTTGATAAAAGTGGTTTCTATTATTTGGGTAGGGGTTGTTATTCCTCACGCCGTTAAAATTACCGTTAAACTGGTTATTACGCGGCTGGTTGTTAGGGCCGTCGTAATTATTGGGCTGGTTCCGGTTATTTGTATGGTTATTGCCGTTATTGGGGTAGGTAGTCGGCCTTGCTTCTGGTCTCTCATTTCTCTTCCTGCTCTGCCGATAATACTCCTCGTTCTCGTATCCCTCTAGTAACTCGGTCATTCCCTGGATCGTCTTGATCTGGCTACCTCTCCGGGCCCTGATAATGTCCTCATCATAGTGATAAGATATCTTATTCACTAAACATTCTTCTGGGATTGCTGGCTCAAGGTGTTTTGCCATACACACCTTCCCCAAGAAATATGCCGTCATACTGCTACCTAATTGTGACCTGTATCTTCCATTACAAATATTGTCACGTATCAAGTTCTGGGTGGTCTCAGACCAGTATTTTGTCTTAAACATTTTCCGGAACTGTTGGTAGTCGGAAATTTCACTCCGGTTGGCCATCCACCAATTATCTGTTATGTCTCGAAAAGACTCGTCGAATATCTCCCTGCTATGGCTCCATTGAGTAATTTTATGCTTGGTCAAATATTCTTCTACCCTAGCCAGGAACTCCATCGGCTTGCGTTTGTATTGCCGGAAGTTGAGCCACTCTCGGCTTTCGTTGACGGGCAATCCGGTGAAATGAGTCGGTCTGTTTCTAATCGCTTCCATCTCCTCTCGGCTTTGTCGTACCTGACCGGTGATATTGGCCATAGTCTCTTGTATATCATTACATCGTTCTGTGACCTGGTTGCGTACTTTTCCGAATTCTTCTTGATTTTCCTTCCTCTGTTCTTCTACCTTCCTACGACTATGTTCTTCGATATTTGTGAACTTGATGTTCACCACTTCTTTAAACTCATTCACCTCCTTTTCGGTCTGGTTGCACTTTCCATCAATCTCTCGAATCTGTCGATTGACCATTATATTTTCTTCTTCCATCTTCTTATCCATCGCTTTTTTGTTAACCTTGATTTCCTTATTCATTTCTTCTCGTAACAATTCCATTCTTTCGTCCAGTTTGTCCAAATTCTCCTGATTGACCTCCCTTAATTCTTCTCTTAAAATTTGATTGTCCTCTCTTAATTCTTCCAATTTCTCCCCCATCTTCTCCTCCAACTTCTTGTTATCTTCTTTCAACTCTTCCTTCAATTGTCGGTTGTTCTTCTCTATCTTCTTCCTGGTTTCATCTATTTTCTGATTGGTGTTTTCAATTTTATTAATCAATTCTTCTTTAGTCGATTTGAATTCTTCCTTGAACGATTGGTTGTCTTCCTTCAATTCTTCTAACTTCTTCCCCATCTCTTCTTCCATCTTCTTGCTGTTTTCTTCCATCTTCTTGCTATTTTCTTCCATCTTCTCTTCCATCTTCTTGTTGTCTTCCTTCAATTCTTCCATGTTCTTGTTCATCCCAGTCAACTCTTCTTTTGTGGATTGGTTATCCTTCTTTAATTCTTCCAGCTTCTTGTTTGTCGTTTCGATTTTATTTCCCAGATCTTCTTTTAAGGACTGGCTATCACTTCCCATTTTCTTACTATTCTCGTCCATTTTCTTGCCCATTCCTTCCATCTTTTTACTTAACGATTCGTTGTCTTTTTTCCTGTTCTCTTCCATTTGTTCCATCATTGCTCTGATCATCTCTTGTATACCCCCATCCTCCGTTCGTGTCGGCTTTTCCAATGATTCCTTCCGGACATTGATTTCCCTTGTCTGAGTAGGTATTTCGGGTTGTTCCTCTGGTTGTACCGGTCGTTTGGACAACACCGGCGGTAACGACTCTTCCACCTCTACTGGCGTCGCCTCCTTGTTGTCCATGTCAACTTCTATTTCTTTCTCGGCCTCCGCCGCCCGTTTCTTAGATGTTGCACGTCGTTGCATTTTCCCTTGAATTTCTCTGGCTTTGTAGCTGTTGCCTAGCTCCAACTAGTGATTAGGCAGAATGTATTGGCCTTACAATCGACTAATTAAAGCCCCACGTTGGGCGCCAATTTGTAATAAATAATAAATAAAAATGATGTGTGTTGATGATAAGAGAAGATATTGTGGATTAATGTGACTCCGATGTAATCAAGTCCAATGTAATATGTTTAATTGGTGTTTATTTGGTGTGGCTCTCGACGTCTTACTGGCCTGAAACACTTCCTTAAGTTTCCCAGCTGGTCGAGTCCCAATGGTAGCAAGATCGGTCGAGTAGCGTAAAGTTGATGAAGGAATATATCTGTTCAGCTTCGCCGAAAGTTTCAAAACAAAATTTATTGTTTTGAAGGAAATTAAAAAAAAAAAAAAAATTATGTTTATAAAAAAAAATAATTAAAAAATTTTTTTTAATTTTATTAATTAATTAATTGGGATCAATTAATTAATATAGGGCTGTGAAGTTTTAAACAGTGTAATGCTCTTCTGAAAATTTTTATTAAAGTTTTAGTATATTTTAAATAATCTATCACCACTCATAAGACTGTCTGTAAGCCAATCGATACTTGTTTACCTTTTTATTTTTTAGGTTATCTTCACTTACGGGTGGTAAAGTCCTTGTAGATTATCAATTAGAATTATATTATTGGTAATTAGTATTATTGAAGAAATAAAGAACTATTAAGTATTGAAAAGTATTAATGTTTTTTATTAATTAATAGCAATATTGACTCTTATCGATTAGTATCGATTCTCAGGATATCGAAAAAAGTTACAAGTATATGATATAAAAATTATATAGGGTTCTTTAAACAGCCAGTTATTACCAAAATCAGAGAAATCGGGCTAATATTTAAAAAGTATAACGTTACAATCAAATTAATAGTTATTAATAAACACAGACATTGAATAATAATTTGTAAATATAATAATTGTTTTCACCAAACAGCTGAGTTGTACTAAGAAGAAGGCACTGGAATCGTCAAAGCAAATGGCCGCCGTCAAGTTGATCAAAATGTTGCTCGTTCCTGCAGTGTTCCAAATAATGTATTTTCTGGCAAAATTCCTGTTCTTGTCTCTGCAAATCTCTTGTTAAATGTTGTGTAGTGACTGGTGTAGTGATTCTGGGTTGTATTTAGTATGTCTGTGTAATTATAAGTCAAAACACTTTTCCCAATTCCGACACTAATTTGGTTAATGTGTTATACAGTTTTCTGGTGTTTTGTGGTGTTTTTCAGAGTAGAAATGTATTGTTTAGTGTTAATTAGTGTTTCTTGATCGTTTTTGTCACAATGTATAGGTTCTGGAAAGATTTTATAATTCACTCCCGACTTTACAGTAACGTACTGTTCGCCACTAAACTTCACCTTTGTAAGATAGGTTAGATCGTCACAAAACTCTCGTTTATGTTATCCGTTCAAATACCAATAATCAACTAACTGTTTTCTTTAGTTTCAATTAAACTCTTAGCCCATATAATATTATCCTTAACATTGTTCAAATATTTTTCACATCCTGTGTGCACTTTTACATTTTCACTATATGAATGCCTAAACTTTGGTTATTTGTCAATTTTATTCACTAGATTTGATTTAAATTAATCTTTCAGTTCATTCTGGTTATTTTCAGATTAAATAATGCCATTTTATAGTGTTTTCTGTCCAAAAAATAGTAATTTTACTTTCAGTTTGGTATACGTCAAAACATTTCCAAAATTTACTTCCTGTTATAATGTAAATTCCGCCATTTTATCAGTTATATTTAATATTAATAATCCTATATTGTATTAAAAGGTTCATATTCCCTTATTTTCTGGTAGTTAATTGAATTAGTTGTATTCTGAAACATTATTCTGGAATATATGACTCCCATGTCTAAATTTCTGAGTTTAGTCATTTTTATTTTTATTTATAATTCTGAATATAATTTATTAAAATCTTTCTGAATGGTATGTGCAATTATATGGCTTGATCTCAAGCTTATTTTGTCTAAACCCCTTTTGTTTATTCGCATTTAAATGATTAATTTCTCTGTTTTGATGAAGTTTGGTTTCCATTCTTTTGGCCTATGATTTTTTAACAATTTTTCTTACAAAATAATTTACAAACAATATATGATGTGTGATACCCTCTCTGACTTTTACAAATAGTATTATAAATTAAACATGTTTTCAAATTACACAAAAACAATTAGTATTGGTTACAATACAAATAATAGTTAAACAGAATAAAGAATATTTTTTTTTTAAATAAATGGTTGTCTTCAAATCAGACATTTTGCAACAAAATTCCCATTTCCAACATGGAAATATGGTTTACAACAAAGGTTTTGTACTAACTAACATCTTAATTACTCTCTACTATTTACAAGTGGTAACTATTTTTATAGTTCTGATGTTAGTTGTTTCAGACCCAAACAAATGGCCTTATATCTAAAACATTTTTAAACATTCTTGTACTATATACATAAAAAACCTTATATTTATATTCTTATTTCTAACTATTATTATAAGTAGGATTCTACAGTTTTTATACCGTCTTTTATACATTGTCTTTGGGGAATTGTACCCTGTCATTAACAAATAAATAGTATGAACCGTTCAAAAAGCACTATGAAATCTGTTTTTCTTTTTTCATGTAAAACAAAATGTTATTTTAAACAGATTCATGTCTTATGAACAACATATTGTCACAGTACACATTTTAAGTCATTGAAAAATGCATATTTCATTGCATCCAATGTTTGTGATTGCCAAGAATGAAACACAAGGTTCATTTTTTATAATACCCAAAACTATCACTGGTTCACTTTCACTTATATATTATGTTAATGCTAAATGGTCGTATAGTCTTATCAACATAATAAATTGGTTAGCGTTTTTCAATGGAGATTTGTTCCATGGGTACTATATTATTGTTTCATCTTAGTTCACAGGAAACTTTTACTTTGTTCACTTCTCTCTCTTAAATTTATATACATGTGGTTTTTATTTCGTTATACTTTTGTTTTTAGATATTTATTTTGGGGATATAGGGATTTGGGTGTCTTTTATAAGAGCATGACATCTTCTTCAGGATGCTGCCCTCTTCTTCTTTCTTCAGTCTTCTTTTCTCCTGCCTTCTGGGACTGGTATCTTCTCCATCTTCTTCTTGTTGCCATCAGGTTTCTTGGGATCTTCTCCATCTTCTTCTTTATTTCAGAAATACACAACCTGTATTGGTTGATCTTGGCTTATTTTAGGGTTTCTATTCTATTTATTCTCCCTCGTTGTGGGTTTGGTCATATTGTGTACTGCTTTGTTATTTACTATTTTACCTTCCTGGGTTATACCTTGAAAACCTTTGGTTATGAGACTGGTTTTGGATGACTCATCACTAGTAACTCCTTTTACTTTAACTTGTATTTTCTTTATAATAATGATTTCTTTCCACAGTTGCTATGAATTAATCTTTTTATATTAAACTTAGTGCTTCTTCCAAATTTAAATATTATAACTTCATTATTCTAATGATCAATTGCCATTCAATATTATGCATACATCTGTCACGCTACAATATACATGATTCCTTCAAAACATTTGCACATTTTCTCGCCCCAAAATGACCATACCTTATATGACAATCCCAAACAATTTTATCTATTAACCCCTCGGGTATAACTAAACTCCAATCACGCTCCCGCCTATCTACTTTGTTAAACAAAATACCTTGATATACTTGAAATCGCTCATTATATTCAGATCCCTCTACCTCTGTTTCTAAACTAACAATGACTTTACCCAGTTTACTATCAGATCTTTGCATATTTTTAATATCACTTAATTCTTCACCAAAAATTCTATCTTCTCTAGTTAATCTAAAAATTTCTATTTCTTTAAGATCCCTACCAGTTTTATTATCTATAACATCCACTCTAGAAAGTGTATCCGGTACCTTATTATCTGACCCCTTTATATACTCCCATGGAAAGTTATATTCTTGTAAAGCTAATACCCACCTGGTCAATCTGCTATGTGTCAGCTTACACGAATTAAGGAATGATAATGCCTTGTGGTCTGTCCGGATTATCGTGGTATTATCGGGTCCCTGTTCGGGCGCCATTGAACTGTTCTTAATTAATGACATAATAAAATACACAATAAAATTGAATAAACTTCTACTTACCGTCACTCCGTAGCCTCGGCTATTGGTAATGATGGTATATTCTTGTTTAACTCTTTTAATTCACCCATAACATTTTCCGAAATTACTGAGATCTCGCTACCGGTATCAATTAAAGTTTTATAATTCTTACCTTCAATTTTAATTGTCACCTCAGTCAATCCTGTTCTGCGTTCCATCACCTGGTTCTCCTCTTCTTCTAACAATTCTTTTGCCATGTCCACCTTGATAACGTTGTTCGCGTATTCGTTGGTTGCTTGGACCCGGTACTCCGTTGACAATGGTTGGGCCCGCTTCTCCATTGTCTTCCTTAGTTTCCCGTGGATGGGCCTGCTACAGCTGGATGATTTCCTCCTCTTTCTCTATTATAATGTCCTCCTCCTCTGGGCGCTCCCCTATAAAATTCTCCGCCCCTCGACTGTTGATTTGGTGGTGGGTTCGTTCTCTCGTTCCTGGCGCACTCCCTGTTTCGATGACATCTGAAACAATTGGTTCTATTAGCATAATTGTCGGTTTAACATTCTCTACACCTCCAACTCTCGCACCTATTATCGAAACTTCCTCCCCGCGCTCCTCTATGAAAATTCTGTGTATAGTGCCCTACATTGTGCATATTCGTTTGTTGTATACGTCTGCTGTCTTCCTGGTCCTTAATATTCTGAAAAACATCCAATATTTTTTCTAACTCACTGATATCGCTTACCTCTCTGGTTATCAACATGATCTGTACTTCCCTCGGTAGATGCTTACTGATGTAGCGTACAAACGACTGGAATGGCAACGGTGGTTCTAAGTACTTAGCTTCGTTGTATAGCTTCATGGTATACACGGTAATATTCCGGTTGTTTCTCCCAAAGCTCCCGGTTCCCATTATTTGGCTTCGTAGTATCTCCTGCTCCTCCTCCGACCAGTATTTATTCCGAAAGGCTTTTTCAAAATCTTCATACCTCTCCCATTCGTTTCGATGTGTCTCCGCCCATATCTCCGAATTGCCTTTAAAACATTTCAAAATTTTTATAAGTTTAACCTCCCAACTACTACCATTAAACCTGTCAAATTCCCGCACTCTATTCAAAAATTGCATTGGATGCACTCTCTGATTTTCACTACTAAAAGTTTCTAATTCTATTTCATTGTTTGTGTCTCGTGTCATGAATATGCGTTCAGTAACATTGTTTAAATTTTGGTTTTTTACTAAACTTAATTCGTCTCTCATACTACTAATGTTTTATTCAAGTGAATATAATTTTTTGTCATTACTATATTCAGACTGTACATTATTTTTTGTTATTACTTCAATAGGTTCATTTACTGCTTGTATTTCTGTCTTATAATTACTTTCAATTTCATTTATTTTAGAGTCTACCTTATTTTGGTGTTCATCAACATTCTGACTAATTTTTTCAACTGTCATTACTACGCTACTCATCTTACATTCAGTTTCAGAATTACACTTATTTATTTTATATTCTATTTCATTGTTATGCTCATTCATTGAATTTATTAATATTTCGTTATTCTCATTGATTTGCTTCTCAACTCTACTTATCTGACTATCGATTTCATTAAATTTAACATCTATCTGTTGTATTGAATTATCTAACTTGGCATCTACTTTGTTAACTCTATCAGTAAACTCTACTTTGGTACTTTCACAACGTTTGTTAATTTCTTGAATCTCATTTTTTAACTCGTCAAACTTGTCATTCATTTTATTGTATTTGACATTGGAATCAATTTGTTGTTCTTTATATTTTGTATTTACGTTGCTATTTATATTTTCAGACATGGTTTTTATTAGATTAAACAGATCGTCCATCGACAACTCTTTGGTTCGTGTTGTCGATGGAGTAGATTGTGCTGCTACGTTTTCGTCAGTGAAGTTGACTTCGTTATTATTATTTTTATTTTCTCTATTTGATTTTGGGGTCGTTTGGATCCCCGAATCATCTGTATTATTTGATTCATTTGTTTTGGTTACATTCGTAATTTTGTCGTCTTGACCTACATTCGGTGTTGAATGTACTTCAAGACTATTCATAACAGCTGATTCGTCAAATTCAGCTACTTCGCTTGTAACATTTAAGTCGGACAAAACGACTTCATTCTCTGTATTTTCCATTGTTATACTTTTAAATATGTAATTTCTTTATTATCTGAACAAGTATTATTTTACGTAACTTTACGTATTTTCACTCAACCTCTAAATTACGCTTGTATCTTATTTGTAGGTATGGAATTTCATTTTATTAAATTCGTCCCTGTTCGGGCGCTATTGAGATACTAATAAAACTCATTATATCTATTAAAAACACATAATTTGCTTTGACCTACCTGTACAACTTCTATCCGGGGCCAGGATTCTCGTACGAACGTAAAATGTTAGCGTGATTTACAGGTTACTGAAATAAGTACCTTGACTCATTTTTTTATGAAGAGAATTACCTTTTACTTTAATTTTGAATCATTTACAATTTCTTTATACACTTTACCGCATCTGAAATAATTTTGTGAAAACCTATTGCTTGGTTACATAATAAGCGTTCTTAATCTAACTTATACTACTGCTTACCTTATTTTATTTACTCACACACACACACACACACACACTCAAGACTGCCCAGCCTGCATATTTTGAACACACCCAAACACACAAAAGTTATAAATCCCTTAACACATTTTTTTTTTTTTAAATGATATTCCCCCCCGTCGGCCATGCGGTCTTCTCGCACACACTCATTGTTCTTGTAAAATTTCTTGTTATTGTCCGAAAATAGTTTATATGAGTTCTTCTTTGTAGTATCCGATTAATCGCACTACGTCCTTTTATTTATTGCAATGAATTTTAATTTAGAAAAGTTTTATTTCTGAGCCCGGTTTGTTGGGCTGCCTGCGCAGGCGAGAGTCGGCAATAGACTGCCAACGTTTGTTCCCCACTTCTGTTCCCCATTCCTGGATCATTTTAGTTGAGACGACGGACATCAGTGCCTTACAGTTAGTCATCACAACTCTGTCTCATTTAAACCATGCTTTTGGTGTTGTCTCTGTTCGTATACGATCTTGGTGTGGCACTGGCTAACGTCACGAGCTGGGCGGTCCTTAGCTCCGTTTCCTCCATCTCAGTCAAGGAGACGGTGAATAAAATCGCTCCAGGCCATTTTGAGCTTTCTGAAGAGAGCGTCACCCCAGCGCACGTACTTCAGTAGTGGCGTGCGTGCACCGTCACACTTATGCAAAGTTCTGAGAATTTAGGGTGGTACAAATTCCTTGCCGAGTTACACCACAGCAATTGCGTCTTACTGCTTTATTTCAACACTGTTTCTTACCACGTGTTCTGTTACAATGGAAATAGCGTTCGCCGGGAAATAAAACTTTCACAATAATTTTATAAAATCCCGAAAAAATAAAATAAATCAAAATGCAAATATCCCATAACCGCAATAAATGAAATTACCCAATGGAAGACACGTTACAAATGGAAGTATTTCAAATCCTATTAATGCAGAACCAAGGGCCATTAATAATTATGAATTTATTTTATATAATAGATGTTAGGCTGTTATGAAAGGGCACACAAAAAGAATTTATCTGTTTCTATGCTGTTATAGCACTCATATAAATAACATATCATTGTGCCCACTGAAATTTTATAAATATTATGTTTGATGTTTTGTAGAGTTATAATATGTGTTATTGTTGTACTATGTATGTTGTGCCCTTTAGCTAATATTTGTGAGTCAGAGACAAGCAGGAATCACTCCCGAATATTTCTTTGAGTATTTTGATTGGAGGATGTATGTAACTTACCGGAGGCCTTTGGTATCCAAGAATGATGGGAGGGGTTTAGATATGTGTTAGTTGTCAGGGGGATTTATTCACGAGTACATTAAGTTAGAATCCTCATTGGGATGCGGTGTGGTCAGACCTGCGTCATCATCACCGATGATAGTCAAAAGAAAATTTTTATTAAAATGTGGTGTTGATGGGTTTTGAATAGGATGTTTGTTGTTGTTGTTAGGTATTTTGTATAGTGTGTGGCGGTGCTTTCTTTGATGGTTATGTTTGTCATTGTTCGTTTTCTTGTCCGGCGTCAGGGAAGTTAGCTCAGCATAAGTAATCTCTCGAGCCTTCGCTCCGCTAGGGAACCCAGAGGTCACTTGCATTGAGGCAAGTCTTTCCTGTCTGTTTTGTGATGTTAGTGTTAGATTGTTGTTTGTGTGCTGGTAATTATGTAAATTTTGGGGGTCAGAGTCCAGTCTACTGAATCGAAAAAGGAAGAACTGTTATGGAGAGTTGGTCGGCACCAAGGTTGGTTTCTCAGTTGCTGTCTAGTGATACGGTAGTTTTATTTAGGGTACGTTGTGAGGTCAAGTAAAGAAAAGGTTTTGAAAATATGGCTAAGGTTGTTCATGATAATGTTATTGCAATCTCGTATCTCAAAAAAAAAAAAAACTTGTTTGTCGTTTTATGGGGATTCTAGATATTGTCCAGCAGAGTTATATTCAGAATATTTTCTAAGAACAGAGGAGGTGAAATGTTAAAGTATTGACCCAGTAAATTATAAGCAGCTGTATCGTTGTAAACTATGCGATTTAGGCGAGTTGGACTCTGAGCTGGTGATAGCCGTCTGCATGGTGGAATTTATTTGTTGTTTTCCTAATCTGATAAACTGTGCTTGCCTCATCTAACTGTTCTATGTTTGATATTGATGCATGTACACACTACACTTCTTCTTTCATTTTCTCTCTCAGCCTCTGTTCTCCTAAGTGCGGATAAATGTCTGAGATTTCCCGGCAATGCCAAATTGGTGAGATGTAAGTAAGGGTATAGAGGACCGGGGTCCTATACTGTGGATTCCCACGTTTTGAGTTTTAGGCAACCATGTTGCCCTTTTGGAGTGGGGGTGTGCCGTGAGTGGCACAAAGTATAATCACGGCGACTTACAGTTTAGTAAATTTCGTATTTATATCGTCTCAGATGGCCGGTGTGCGTTGCAGTCATGCTCGCGCATTCTGGTGACTGAAAAGAGAATGTGGGTTCACTGACGACTGTGCCAAGGGCAGGTCAGTTCCATTTCCGCCACCGCTGATTCACTATCTCTCGGCGGCAAAAATTTTCTCGTGTGCTCATCTTTATATCCCTATGGATCGCTAATCCATAAAGTACCTCTGGTAAGTTGATTTAATAATTCTAACTGTGTGTAAAAAGGAATTGGGATTTAAATGTGTTTATGGCGTATGTGAGATTATTTTACATAAGCGGGCATGATTGCTGTCTTGTTCTGAAAGGCATGAATGACCACGTGGTGAATTTTAATGATGAATTTCAACTTTGAAAGTAATTATGGAGGTTCTGTTGTTAATTGTTATCTAATTAAATATTAAAAAGCAAGATGCTGATGATGTATTAGTAAAAACAGCAATGCATTAGTAATTAATATTATAACCCCTCTTTAACTTTGACTTGTTAAAAAAAAATTTGTTTTGAAATTTTTTTTTTGTTTAAAGAGGGGCCACAGGATAATTAAAACTAGGCCAAAGCCTAGAGAAGCCAAAAATGCGCTGGATCCAATGAGACGGGACTTGCAATTAAAACTCACAAAATTAACAACTAATAAATTTTTTTATTATAACTAAACTCATTATCTCCTTCGAAATTGTTACTTACAAAAATCAATGAATATAACATTTAGATTCTCTGCTTAAAAAAAAATATTAATTGAAATTAATAAATATAAAATCTATATTTTCTACTTTAAAAAATGTCAATTGAAAATAAATTTATATAAAACCTATGTTTTATATTCACCTTTTAGAAATGGTATGTGAAAATAAATTTATATAAAACCTATGTTTTATATTCTCTTTTTAGAAATGGTATGTGAAAATAAATATATATAAAACCTATGTTTTATATTTTCTTTTTAGAAATGGCATGTGAAAATAAATATATATATAAAACCTATGCTTTATATTCTCTTTTTAGCCCTATATCTAACCCCCCCCCCCAAAATACACCCGAATATACAATACACATATAACCCCCAAAAATACACACGAATATACAGTACATATACATGTTCCACAACACAGGACAATTATAACATCTATCATTAAATCTTGCCACACCTTTTTCCACGCCATGAGGTACATAATTAACAATCTATAATTATCCATATTAGGTTTTAATACCTAATATGTGTATAACATATTATATGTGTATAACAGATTATGTTTGTAACACCAGTGGCCCCAGGACATACTAAATTCAAGAGTTGGCATAGTGCCTGATACTATTATAAAGTGCTGCCACATTGAGCACTTAGACTTGGAGTAATTATAATTAGAATACAGTGAACACCCCAGTGATCATAATTAATTAAAGGAATTTAAATATTGATAAATTTTGGTAAGTCTTGAAAATAGTGACGTGTCATAATGCCTTATAACCTTTTAAAATTAATTTGGCCCAAAGGCCGACATGTTCCTAGGCAAGATAGTGCATAACTCAACCTGTCCCAAGAGCATGTTCAGCTCTGCATGAAAATGCACCTATACAGGATTAAACTGGTGACCCGACTTAACTACCAAGGAACTTCTATCCCTATGTGACCCAAACGGAATTTAAAAATGAGAAAATTAAAGCATAAAATGAAAACTAAATTGAACCAGTGAAATTACATGTTGATTGAATGAATTAGTAGCACTAATGTAACCCTTATACTGAAAATAAGAAGGAAATTTACACGCCTGAATGGGAAGCAGCCACAGATACATGCCAACCTCTGAGCTCACAGATTTATACAAACAGAGTAACAAAATGTACAAAAGATCCCCCCCCCCAAGTCCACGCACTATTCTGTCCCGTTAACCGGGGACACAATTAAAATGTTTAAAGCTTAAAGTCATTGTTGTAGAGTGACTCTATGTCCACTGGTTCTAGTGGGTTACATCACACTGTGTAAAAAAAAATAATATGGATTGATGTCACCTTATATATTGCATGGTGTGAAGCGGTGATCTCCTGGTCTACATGATAGGGTGTTTGTGGTCCATCCTCGCTATTCTCCTCCGGCAGATGAAGTTGAGAGAGAGAGTCTAGATGTTAATGGTTCAGGATGGAGCTGTTCCCCGTCTTGCGGCGAGGGACCCTAGTCATACAACATATTATCAGCGATAAGTTCTCAAAACTAATTCCCCCAGAAACCTCACACGCACCAAAATCCATATATAATATTAACACAGCTTTAGGGCTACTTAAAATGATAGTTTTACACACTTTGCAACGGTTATATGGCCACCTGCCCCTATCTTGAAAACATTTAGTTTTTTTAAATTTCATATTATAAACTTTACCCCTGTGGGTTAACATAATTCAATTACGGTTATATAATTATTCCATTTGTTATACAATTAATAAAATTTACACATAGGCTTATTTGCCACGTGGTGTGAGAGGTTACCTGATTACGTCTATTTCTGTACTTATTAAACAAATACCTTTTTGCATTTACATTATTCTCAATTCTGGTGCCTTAGTTAAGACTTCTGAAATTAATATAGTATTACTATAATTACCAATAAAAGTTACATTTAAATTACGCATTTCACAACACCACGTGGCGTAATAGGTTATCTGAATTCATTCATATGTGGACTTATTAAACAAATTTTTCTTTCGTATTACTTTAAATTGAAGTATATAATCATATTGCCATAACTTACCGCAGATCTGTATTTGTTTAGCCTGCCATAGGTAGAAGATGGTGCAACAAAAGCTCCTTTCTGTCGGAGGAAGAATGCAGGCGAAGCGAACAGATGGGCGACCAGCGAGAGACAATTTTTAGAACGTAATTCCAACTATAGTTTGCCCGCAATCAGTATCGAGCACCAGAGTGCAGCACCGATCAAGCGCAGCTTGATTATCACAGCTGCAGATTGTATGCGTATCTCAACCGCTAAATACAGTACCATATTTTACGTCCTTTAACGTTAAATGCCGAACACGCGCCGAATCTATCTTAGACTCGGCACACCCCCACCCCAAAAGGGCAACATAGTTGCCCCACACTTAGACAGAGGAGTACCCTGCAGTGTACCCCAATGTTTGTTACAACAACGTAGGTTTCCTCGGTTTTCCCAGTCGCCTTTATTCTCAGGAGAGCAGTGGCTCAGAAGGAAATCGAAAATACAGAAAGAAGACGTGTAGTATGCAAGAGTGTTGGCACTACACACTGACCTGATCAGGGCCACCATGCAGCAAGAAGACAGAAGAAGAAAAGAAGAAAGAGTGTTCAGGTGCACCCTGAGTTCTGAACTTCTGAGGCTTGACCACTTGTGCGGGAACTCCGAGGCTACCTCAACAGGGACCCATGCCCTATAATCCACGGGGACTAACCCCTTCAAAATTTTAATAAAGCATTATCCACTTACATCCCACAGGACCAGGGAGATAACGGGGGAGGAGGTTTCCATGACAATGATTTGTCTACTCAAGTGAATATCCTTCTTATAACCTATTACCTGTGTGCTCCAAGGGCATGCCCAAAACGTATCGCGTGGACGAAGTGCACGACCGACCTCATCCACGCGACACGTTTCGCTCCACTTTCTAACACTTTTTTTTTTGATTTTATCTTTCTTTTTCTAATATTTTTGTTTTTGTTTATTTATGTTTTTATAAGGGGAAGGGTAGGAAAATCGGGAAGATGGAAAGGGCATGGATTTCTGAACGGTCATGAGCTGGGACTTAAGGTAAGGACATGGCTCCCTCCGGAAATAAGGCCGAATGGAGAAAGCCAAGGCTCGCGCAGGCAGGGGCGCATCCCTGAAGTAGACATACACCACCCGGATTGTGGGGAACATCTACCCGCTACCATATCAGATTCTTACATTTTCCCCGGGGCACACACCACCGAAGGATCACCGTTCCTACACACATGGAAACCCCCAAATCTTACCCCCCCCACTTCTATTAGTCAGCAAATTCCCTCCGACAGAGCTTCAATTTAGAAATATGAGTTACCATGATTTTAGAATCGTCCCCCGGTACGCCCAGCCGGGCCGTCACCGGTGACGTGAACCCCAGGATGCGATATGGCCCTGACCAGCGGTAACACAACTTTGCGGCACGTTTGTCTGCGGCTGAGCTGAGTGGGTGGCTTTGGCAATACACCCAGTCGCCAATCCGGAAGGGGTTTGGAATTCGCCCCTGATTATATCGTCGACGGACCCGCTCGTGCGCTCGCAGCAAATTCTTCCGAGCTTCCTTCCACCTCTCTGCAGTTTTATTATCGGGCTCCCGTGGCAGAAGATCTTCGATATTCCACAAATTGGTCAACGGGAGTGCGGGCGAGAATCCAAACAGGATTTCAAAGGGCACGGCCTGATGACTATCGTGTCGGGCCGTGTTAAAAGCTAATTGTAACCACTTCAGATTCTGATCCCAGGTGGTTTGTTGCTCAGCGTGATAAGCAATCAGGGCGGACCGGAGATTCCGATTGAATCTCTCCGCATGGGACGGCTGTGGGTAATAAGGGGAAGTGGTTACGTGTTTGATCCCACTGGCGAAACACATTCGCCGGAATTCACCCGAAATGAACTGCGGGCCATTGTCCGAGACAATGATGGTCGGGAGACCGAAATGCTGAAATACATTGTTCTGGAGCGCGCTTATGGTTAAACGAGCGGTTGCCTGCCGTAAGGGCAGTAGCCAGGCAAACTTTGACAAAGCATCCACACAAACAAGCAGGTAAGCATTACCTGACTTGCTACGGGGAATGGCCCCACGTAGTCGATGAACAACTTCTCCATCGGTCTGCTCGCCACCTCAGATGACAACAACCCTAACTTGGTGTTCTGGGCAGGCTTGCTCAAGCCACATAGATGACAGCTCTTAACCCTGGTCACGATGTCCCTATCCATGCCCTTCCAGATAAAATGTGTCCTAATACTGGAAATGGTCTTAGAAATTCCCTTGTGGCCTCCTACTGGGGAATTATGGTAATAACTGAAGACCATGGGCACTAACGTGCTAGGCAGCACGATCTTAGGGGCACGTCCTTTTCTTTCTCTACAACAGAGGACTCCCTTGGACAAGAAGTAAGTGGCCTGTACGTTACCCTCCTTTATATTTTGGATGATTGGACCCAGCTCTTCGTCGTTTAACTGATGGGCTAACACATCAGTGAAAGCTAATGGAAAGTCTAACAGAACGGAACAGGGCTGCTCAGATTGGGCATCACTGGGCTGGGAAAACATGCGGGACAAGGCGTCTGCAACTACATTTTGAGATCCCCTAATGTGTTGCACTTTGAACTTAAAGGATGAGATGTTTACCACCCATCTATCAATTTTACCCAGTTGCCGGGGATGAGCCAGAAGCCAAGAGAGAGCCTGATTGTCGGTCTCGAGCAGGAACTCAGCATGTTCCAGGAAACGCCTGAACTTGTCTAGTGCGTACACAACAGCTAAACACTCTAGCTAATAGACAGATGATTTTCGTTCTTGCTGGGTCAATGTCCGGGAAATAAAAGCCACAGGCTGCCTAGCGTCATCAACAACTTGGGAAAGAACCGCCCCGAGCGCAACCGAACTCGCGTCCGTCTGTAGTATAAACGGCTTCGAAAAGTCGGGCATCCGTAACACCGGTGGGGAGATGATGGCTTCCTTCAAGGTGTGGAAAGCCTTCTGTTGATTCTCACCCCATGTAAATTTAGCGCCCTTCTTCCTCAGTTCGTTCAAGGGTGCGGCAATCTCAGCGATATTAGGTATGAATCGTCGGTAAAAATTGACCATACGTACGAATCTCGCTATGCCCTTCGCATCTCTAGGGGGAGGGAAGTCACGGATGCCCTGTGTCCTCTCGGGGTCGACAGTAACGCCCCGGTGTGAAACCAAGTGGCCCAAGAAAGAAATACTCTTTTGGGCGAAACGAACCTTCTCGGGATTGACAGTGAGGCCAGATCTCCTCAACCGACACATCACTTCTCTGAGATGACCTAGATGATCTTCGAAGGTCTCACTATATACCAACAGATCATCTAAATAATTAAAAACAAACCTGAATTTCACATCGTGAAACACGGTATCGAGAAGACGAGTGAGTGTCTGGGCCACCACAGCCAAACCCATGGGAACCCTTGTGTATTGGTACAAATTCCAGGGTACACAAAAGGCCGTGTATGGTCTACTCTCTTTGGCCAACGGAATCTGGTGATAGGCCGCATTGAGATCGATTATGGTGAAATACCTGGCCCCACTGAACCAATCAAAGGCCGAATGTAAGTCTGGGAGGGGAACAGAATCCACCTCGATATTGGAGTTCAACTTCCGGTAGTCTATGACCATACGTTGCTTACCCCCAGGCTTTGGTACTAAAAATGCTGGACAGGCATAGCTAGAATGAGAAGGTTCAATCACCCCTTGTTCTAACAACTCTTGAACCTTCTCTCGCAGAATGGTCATCTTCGGAGGTGCGAATTTGTAAGGGTGTGACCTTACTATTTTGGAGTCTGTTAGGCGTATCTTGTACTCCAGCAGGTGTGTGAGTCCCAAAGTAGGAGTTAACACCTCGGGAAATTCCTCACACAATCGGTCTAAGGCCCTCTGCTGGGATGGAGTGAGATGATCTCGTGCAGAATCGGGACAAGCTACTTCTTGGATACCCGGCTTAGCTCCCTGGTACCCAAGGAACGGAATAAGAGCTCCCCGATTAAAGTTAAAGTAACATTGGTGCGCTTGGATGTCCAGCACGAGACCACTTTTCGCGATGAAGTCGGCACCAATAATACAATCCACTCCCAGAGCAGGAGAAACCAGAAAAGGCCACACCCAAGAAAACCCATCGATTTTAATTTTGAAGGTAATCACCTGGGAGATAGGCAAGATTTCCCGAGATGCAGTCCAGCATACTACAGACGACAGGTTCGACCCCTTGATCAAGCCCTGCTTTTCAAGGTCCGCGCATACCCGAGATGAGATGATGGATCGGGCTGAACCGGAGTCAACTAAGGCTCTGAGCTGACCCCCTTTTACCTCGAGCGACAGAAAGGGGCATACTGAAAGGTGTTGAGAGGTAGTGGACCGGACCTTGATGTCGGAAGAGTCGGATTCTAACAATTGCCTGGAGGTAGTCGGAAGTTGAACAGATTTAGAGCGAGGGGAAGACATCCTCCGACATATCTTCCCCTGTCTACTTAGTTTTTTGGTAAGGGTCTAGACGAAGGAGGTGCTGGACGCGCGCGCCCTCGAGTGCAAGATCTAGCCACGTGTCCCGGGCGGTTACAATTGTAACAGATTATTTCGTTCTTTTGCTCGCGATTTCGAACTGACTGGGCCTGTCGGGGGAAGAAAGGCTCACTGCGTCCTTCCGATCTCTGAGGTCTGGGTAGTTCCCCTCTGCTGTCTCCCCTCGCCTGGTCGCTCATCTGGATAGCCTTGGTCATTACACACAGCCGGTCCAAGTCCGCAAACCACCGCGGCCGCTCAGCAAAAACCAGATGCAATCTGTCCTCGGAGGAGACGCCGTCAAGAATATTCTGGACCACTTCCTCCTCCGACATGCCCAGTCCCAGTATTCGAGCTACCTCTCGAATGCGTTGTACAAATGGAGCCATACTTTCGCCCCTCGCCTGCACTCGATAAAAGTGTCGGTGACGTAATTGCTCCATCAGTCTACCGGGCACGAACGCCTCCAACACCACCTGGTGGAACTCCGCCACTCCACCTCTACGACGCATTACATCCGCCACCCTCTCAGCCATGGGCCCGCGACAATAAGGGAAAATGAGTTCGAGCACAGTGCGATCGGACATGCCCGGGTAATCGACCAACTGAAAAATGGTAACAATTTTTCCACATCCAGTCCATCCACGACCGGTAGTTGCTGGATGATATGAGACAGTGGGTTGGGCAGCTTATGATAAGACGCCGCCCCCAAACCGGCGAGAACCGGGGTACTTGCAGCAGGCTCTATTGCTCTATATGACGAAGCTACCGCTGAGACCACGGACTCAGCCACTGGAGCCGGCGTAGGTGGTCTAGCCGGTTGCGACCCCTGCAGGGTCGAGGTGATCTGTTGTATGAGATCTTTTACATCATGGGCCGGCTCAAGATCGCCCCATTGTTCTTCAAGATTCTGCAGCCTGTGTATTACATGCTGCAGGCGTTGCCGGATTCGCCGGACGCCGATGGAGCACCCCGGTCCCTCCTCCAAACTGTCTACGCAGCGAGCTAATTCCCGCAGCTCCTCCCACTTCTCATTACAAATCTCTAACTCGCTCTCTTTGTCGGCGATGGTGACCTTCGAGAGCGCTTCGCCCGCGGACAGCGCTTCTCTGAGCTGCCGTCGTAATACAAGAACCGTCCCTTTAGGGTCTCTCCCCCGGGCCCGTAGCTCGAACTCTATTTCGTCGCGCAAAAACAGCTCGGGGTGTAGGACACTCATCCTCGAGCTTCGCGGTCGGCACACAAAAGCACAACACCGTAGAAAAACAAATGACAATGAACACAGGAAATACTTAAGCACTGTTCTTCCTTTAAGCAGACTGCGGGTCCCCCTACCGTTGCGAGGACCCAGCCCACTTACCTGAACTTCTCTCAACAACACTACACATTAAGGAACGCGACACACACACTAACACACAACATGACAAATTTACCGACCAACGACAAATTCTCAAAAAATTTTGTAATGACTTCGGCTCCCGTATCTCGGAGGAGACCGACTGCCGATCGGGCCATACCGCATAAATGAAACACCTCCCCTATTATGGGCAAGGTAATACGCGAACCATATCTCCACCTAGGCACAGATCTGCGATAATTCGCGTTTCCAAAGGAATTTCCCCCTTTACAATTTCACACCGCGTGGCAACCTACCGTTCAACGATACCAACAGGCGGGCAAGTATATACACATATAATACACCAACCTTAAACCTAATAAAACATAGTTACTTCTAGATATAGGGACTTCCAGAGATTCTTCTAAGTTGTATTCGAACCCCCAAAATGTTTCCTGAGTTTGGAAGCCCTGTCACACCAGAAGGACCCCAGGGTTGACCCTAATCTCAACCACGCTCTGCTACCAAATGTAACCCCTCTTTAACTTTGACTTGTTAAAAAAAAATTTGTTTTTTTTTAGAAAAATTTTTTTTTGAATTTTTTTTTTTTTTTAAAGAGGGGCCACAAGATAATTAAAACTAGGCCAAAGCCTAGAGAAGCCAAAAATGCGCTGGATCCAGTGAGACGGGACTTGGAATTAAAACTCACAAAATTAACAACCAATAAATCTTTTTATTATAACTAAACTCATTATCTCCTTCGAAATTGTTACTTACAAAAATCAATGAATATAACATTTAGATTCTCTGCTTAAAAAAAAATATTAATTGAAATTAATAAATATAAAATCTATATTTTCTACTTTAAAAAATGTCATTTGAAAATAAATTGATATAAAACCTATGTTTTATATTCACCTTTTAGAAATGGTATGTGAAAATAAATTTATATAAAACTTATGTTTTATATTCTCTTTTGGTGACCCGAATTAACTACCAAGGAACTTCTATCCCTATGTGACCCAAACGGAATTTAAAAATGAGAAAATTATAGTATAAAATGAAAACCAAATTGAACCAGTGAAATTACATGTTGATTGAATGAATTAGTAGCACTAATGTAACCCTTATACTGAAAATAAGAAGGAAATTTACACGCCTGAATGGGAAGCAGCCACAGATACATGCCAACCTCTGAGCTCACAGATTTATACAAACAGAGTAACAAAATGTACAAAAGATCCCCCCCCCCAAGTCCACGCACTATTCTGTCCCGTTAACCGGGGACACAATTAAAATGTTTAAAGCTTAAAGTCATTGTTGTAGAGTGACTCTATGTCCACTGGTTCTAGTGGGTTACATCACACTGTGTAAAAAAAAATAATATGGATTGATGTCACCTTATATATTGCATGGTGTGAATATGATATGAATATGAATGAAATATGATATGATATGAATATCATGTCCTGATCTCCTGGTCTACATGATAGGGTGTTTGTGGTTCGTCCTCGCTATTCTCCTCCGGCAGATGAAGTTGAGAGAGAGAGTCTAGATGTTAATGGTTCAGGATGGAGCTGTTCCCCGTCTTGCGGCGAGGGACCCTAGTCATACAACATATTATCAGCGATAAGTTCTCAAAACTAATTCCCCCAGAAACCTCACACGCACCAAAATCCATATATAATATTAACACAGCTTTAGGGCTACTTAAAATGATAGTTTTACACACTTTGCAACGGTTATATGGCCACCTGGCCCTATCTTGAAAACATTTAGTTTTTTTAAATTTCATATTATAAACTTTACCCCTGTGGGTTAACATAATTCAATTACGGTTATATAATTATTCCGTTTGTTATACAATTAATAAAATTTACACATAGGCTTATTTGCCACGTGGTGTGAGAGGTTACCTGATTACATCTATTTCTGTACTTATTAAACAAATACCTTTTTGCATTTACATTATTCTCAATTCTGGTGCCTTAGTTAAGACTTCTGAAATTAAAATAGTATTACTATAATTACCAATAAAAGTTACATTTAAATTACGCATTTCACAACTCACCACGTGGCGTAATAGGTTATCTGAAATCATTCAGAAGTGGACTTATTAAACAAATTTTTCTTTCGTATTACTTTAAATTGAAGTATATAATCATATTGCCATCACTTACCGCAGATCTGTATTTGTTTAGCCTGCCATAGGTAGAAGATGGTGCAACAAAAGCTCCTTTCTGTCGGAGGAAGAATGCAGGCGAAGCGAACAGATGGGCGACCAGCGAGAGACAATTTTTAGAACGTAATTCCAACTATAGTTTGCCCGCAATCAGTATCGAGCACCAGAGTGCAGCACCGAACAAGCGCAGCTTGATTATCACAGCTGCAGATTGTATGCGTATCTCAACCGCTAAATACAGTACCGTATTTTACGTTCTTTGGTGTTAAATGCCGAACACGCGCCGAATCTATCTTAGACTCGGCACAATATCTTATGTAATTCGGCCCACGTGGCGAAGCTTTATACGAAACCGATTGTGGTTATAACAGGTTAATAGTAACTATGTAAATAAGAAATATCATTCAGTGGCATCGATGAATGTTTATTTTGTGAGTTAAATTTGATTATTCAATCTGAATACTAACTGGTTGTAAGTGAAGGTCCAGTATCTATATGATTCGTGGTGTGTGTGTTAGAGCTCGAGTGAAGTTTTGTAAGCGTGAATATTGTGATGGTTGCTACATAAGTCTGTTCTCCTAGGGTTCCTGACTCGTCGAAGTGCTCGAGAGATGAGGATGACTACAATTACATCCGTGGTCATCTGCTGAGCAGCTAAGCTTTACCTGAATTTCGCCGTCGAGAGAATGTAACATGGGAACCCGAATCTTTCACCCTCTACCTGCAATGAACTGTAACGGGGATTTCTGTGACCTTAAACTACACGCAGGCAGCTGATCGCCTTCTAACCACGGAATACAAGGTAACCATTTTCCATAATTTCAAGCTCGAGTTTCGCAACAGAATTCACACGTGATTGACACCTTCTACAAATCAAATTACATTCTCTTTGAACTTGACTTGTAAAGGTAAAGGTATATTGTATAGTGTGTGGCGGTGCTTAGTTTGATGGTTATGTTTGTTATTGTTCGTTTTCTTGTTCGGCGTCAGGGAAGTTAGCTCGGCATAAGTAATCTCTCGAGCCTTCGCTCCGCTAGGGAACCCAGAGGTCACTTGCAGTGAGGCAAGCCTTTCCTGTCTGTGTTATGATGTTAGTGTTAGATTGTTGTTTGTGTGCTGGTAATTATGTAAATTTTGGGGGTCAGAGTCCAGTCTACTGAATCGAAAAAGGAAGAACTGTTATGGAGAGTTGGTCGGCACCAAGGTTGGTTTCTCAGATGCTGTCTAGTGATACGGTAGTTTTATTTAAGGTACGTTGTGAGGTCAAGTAAAGAAAAGGTTTTGAAAATATGGCTAAGGCTGTTCATGTTAATGTTATTGCAATCTCGTATCTAAAAAAAAAAAAACTGTTGTTTGTTGTTTTATGGGGATTCTAGATATTGTCCAGCGGAGAGTTATATTCAGAGTATTTTCTAAGAACAGAGGAGGTGAAATGTTAAAGTATTGACCTAGTAAATTATAAGCAGCTGTATCGTTGTAAACTATGCGATTTAGGCGAGTTGGACTCTGAGCTGGTGATAGCCGTCTGCATGGTGGAATTTATTTGTTGTTTTCCTAATCTGATAAACTGTGCTTGCCTCATCTAACTGTTCTATGTTTGATATATCAATTTCACGGCTAACCTGGTTTGTTCATCAGCTGATCTATTATTTATATTGAATTCGACTTGTTAAATACCATTCCGCATTCTCTGTTTAATGTCCCCCGCATATTTCTCCTTGAGTGGTAAGGAGCGAGAGTTGTAGCTTTGTAGAGAAGTTACCCCCTCCCACCTGTCAACTGGTTTAAGGTGAAGCTTCAGTAATATGATATGGATTGATGTTCGCGTGCCCTCGAACCGGTCTTCTCTGCCTTGCTAATCGGGTCAGTCATATGTCAAGGACTTGTAGATGCCTTGTTTTGCTGCATATGGCTGGTCGGTCCACGATGTGGACAGTAGTAATATGGCCACTCACATATCAAGGTTAGTGACACTTTTTTGGTCCTATGGACGCGTATGTGAGTGGCAGCGGTAGGAGTAGGTGGTGGTCACCAGTGAGGGTGACGGGTAGGGGCGGTCCCGTAAGGTTGTCATGGCGGAGAGTGTCGTGTCGGGATGGTCGGAGTTGTGTTGAGATTTTTTCAGTCCTGGGAGGGGGGAGGAAAGTTGTAGAGAATTGAAAACGGTCCTGGTTAGTTCTTGCTCTTGGGTCTCAGGTTGTGAGTTGGGAGGCCTTAGGAGGTCAGAGCGCTTGGGCCCAAAACTTGTCTTTCTTCTTTTCTCCTTCTTCTTTGTCTCAGTATGCTGGCCCTGGCCAGGTCAGCATGCACACCTCACACTCACACACAAACACATTCGGGCACACATGCATGTACACACTACACTTCTTCTTCTTGCATTTTCTCTCTCAGCCCCTGTTTTCCTAAGTGCGGATAAATGTCTGAGATTTCCCGGCAATGCCAAATTGGTGAGATGTAAGTAAGGGTATAGAGGACCGGGGTCCTATACTGTGGATTCCCACGTTTTGAGTTTTAGGCAACCATGTTGCCTTTTGGAGTGGGGGTGTGCCGTGAGTGGTACAAAGTATAATCACGGCGACTTACAGTTTAGTAAATTTCGTATTTATATCGTCGCAGATGCCCGGTGTGCGTTGAAGTCATGCTCGCGCATTCTGGTGACTGAAAAAGCAGTGGTGCCCATCCCCGCCAAGGCCCAATGCGCAAATCCCCCCCAAAAATTCTCAGCACTCCCCCCCAATTGAAGCCTATACAAATTATTTTAGTTAAAAAAGTCATGAAAAACAAAACAAGATCCTACACTACAGTTACGATAATTGTTACACTTGTTAAGTGGTTTTAAATTGTATCATTGTTTTAAATGATAAGGTGCTACACTGGTGTGGGTGTGGATGAGAAGCAAAGACATTTGAGAGATATATTTTAAAACATATTGGTCATATTGGAACATGGATGGCCAGTTTAAGCTTACAGAATTTTATCATTAGCCCTAATAATATTGTTTAGAAGTTTTGTATGTCATTACTTTGAACGAAACGGGCTAGATTCAAAGGGTATTGGAGTAATTAAAAACCAAGCAAATATTGTACTTAGCAAATTGTATTTAACAAATGTGTTGCTAAACTAAAAATACATTTTAAATAATTGTACTATTAAAAGCAATACAATGAAATGACGCAAAAACGACGTACAATGTAGTTTAAATTATGATAGGAAAAATATGTTTGTGCAAAAATATACATTTACATTAGTTATCACCTTGTTTAAATGTCTTGTACAAAAGCAGCTTTTTTCTTTGTACATATGTGGTTGCAAATTTGTTAATGATTTCTTCGTTTTGTATCTGGCTCAGTACATTGTTTTCACAGGATAGAATCAACAAACTTGACAGCCAAGAGTCTCCCATGCTGTTCCGAAGCCGATTTTTCACTATTTTCAAACGGCTCATCGTTCTCTGCAGAGCAGCTGGTCATGGCAAGAGATAACAATATTCGGTACATCACTGTCAGATTAGGTAGAGCCGAAAGGTTAAGGACACACCTGAATGGTCTAATGAATCCTCTCATTATCCATTGGTCCATCATCCTATGTTTCTCACTTCTTTCTTTACCTCCTCATTTTCACTGCCATCTGGATCCTCTGCACCTGCCGGGATTCGCACTTCATCCTCTGTTATCTCCATCCTTTCAGCTTCAGGGGAATGTAACATGTCTGATATGTCGATGTCTGCGTGAGTGACTTTGTACACATTGCAAAACGTCTCCAATTCTAAAGCAATTAGGTCATTGTCCAGATTGTAATACTCACACAGCTCTTTTATCTTATCGGGGTTGAAGTCTTTTCCAGTCTCCAATTCATGTGCGATTTTCATAATTCCTCCATGAGAAAAATAAGACATTTGTTTAATCATGGCAAGCGAGCTGTCCGGGAAACGATCATTCAGTTCAGACAATAATGAGTCTAAGACTAGGAAATAAACCTCAGCCTTCATTTTCTTTACAGGGTCATCAATTTTTTCGTCTATCGCAAGTTCGTCCATGAGGCGTTTCCGTTTTCGGTTTCGCTGAGTTCGGACTTGCGAGACGTTGTGCTGATCAGAAAATTGTGTTATTGAACTTGTAAGTTTGTCCCACTCTTTTTCACTTCTTAATGTCTTCAGTTTCGCCCTCGTCTCTAAGATAACTGCTGGTATCATGCCATAATCAACTGATTTGGCTTGTAAGCAAATTGTGATTGGAGAAAGAACTTTAAATATAGTTGAAGCAATGTGCATGGCACATATATTTTCATAATATGACATACTGTTGATCAGTCCTTTCGCAGACGCTTTAGTGTCATTGTCAGATTTCTTGTCAAGACAGATTTCTTTGAGGGTCTCTTTGATGGTTTTGAAACATGTTAGCACAGTTTCGAGAGCATCACTCTTACTCGACCATCTTGTAGTCTGCACTCGTTTTACACTTTTCATTTTGTTTTGTGCTAGGCCCTTTTCCAAATTGTCGATAAACATGTGGTGACGTCGATGCCCAGACATGAAAACATACATCTCTTGAAGGAGGGAGAACATGTTTCGCATTTGAGGGCAAACATCAATAGACTTTTCTACCACTAATGCAAACCGGTGAGAACAACACCGTACATAAAATGCTCGGGGACTCTCTCTAAGCACAACAGATTCTAAGCCATTGTACCGACCTCTCATGTTCCCTGCTCCGTCCATGCTTTGCCCCACCATGCCATTAGGGTTGATTCCTTTGGATTTTAGAGTGTTCATTAATTCGTAGGCTAGGTTTTCTCCTGTTGTGTCGCCACTTGTGAACACTTTGATCAACCGTTCTTCCGGTTTTACTGGTTTTGTTGGGAGCTCCTTGCTCATCTAGGTGCTCAACATATCGGAGCAAAACCGCTGTGCATTCTTTTTTGCTTATGCCTTATGTTGAATCCAGGATGACTGAGTAGGTGTTACTTAAATTTATATTGTTGACTATTTTTGAGACTACAATGTTACTCATAACATTAATCAAGTCAAATACATTTCGATAACTGAGAAAATTTGACCCCAATTTTCCCTTTTGGTTTCTGATTTTTCTATCTTTTCAAGGTACACTCTGGCATCGGGATTATACTTAGCTATCAGTGAGAACAGTTTCACCAATTTCCCTTCTGAAACATCCTTTTCTCTGAATGCTAGCATTTCACCTAAATACCGACAACAATCAATTATTACAGACAACACTTCTCTGTTGTGATGAACGAGTTGGTCAGATTCTTCAGCAAGTGAGGAGTCTATTCTTTTCTGCGATATCCACTGGATTCTAGCGACTTGAGAAGATAAATGCTGTTTTGACTGTTCATGCTGTTCTATGTAGCGCTCGCCTCGATGCTCAGTCCAACCTCTGCAGCCAGTTGTACCCCATACCGTTCTTTCTCCTGGCAGAGCAAATAGAGTGCAATGCAGGCAAAAAACCGCATCTTTCATCGGACTATAAACTAGCCAGTTTCTTTTACTTCTAGTCCCATCAGGTAAAGTGCTGATTTTCCAAGCTGGATTAAATTTTCTTCCGCCTGTTGAAGGGAAACTCATCAAAGACAAATCTTGATTTTCTAGTCGAAGACCCAAATTTATCTCCTCCGCCGAAAGTTTGATGTTTGCAAACGATGCAGGGTCTTCTACATCATGAACACCAGGTAATGGGTCTGGATTATCTGGTTGAATGTTTTCTGGGCTCAGATCTGAGCCTGAAGGGCTACTGATTTCTAACTCTACATTTGGCGGTAACGATAATTTAGTATTTAAATTTGAAGTCACAAACGAAGGAGTTGCTTTAGCTTGCATTTTGTCTTCATTTCCACCCTCCACGATATCAAATGTTGGATTTATATCTTGAGACTCGTCTGGGGGTTTCGCACTTGAAGTTGATGGTACATCTATGTTCTCAGTTGTAGGGTCATCGTTAGCAACGTCACTGGTTACGTTCGTTCTAAAAAAAATACAACGATTTTAGAACTCTCCCCTCCCCAAAGTTGTTATTTTATTGTTTGCTTTATTTTATTATTTTTAATGTTTGCCGCATTAGTGGAAATAACAGAACAAAAAATATAATAAAATGTTACCGGTAGTACAAAAATGCTAATAAGCCCTAATAAAAATTACGCAATAAAGAGATTCCTTTGTATCTTATAGGCTATAAAGTTGTTTCTATTTTGGCCTATTCAAACGGTAACTGAACGAGACAAAAATAATTGTATTTTACATACCTGGAATCTAAACTATGATGTTGACTGGTACTGGGGTCAGCAGAAGATTCAGCACAAGTGTATTTCACCCACGGGCCGTCACCGGACTTCACTTCAACCATTTTAAAACTAATGTTTAGGTTATGTCTAAATTTATAGGCATGTTTCTTCTTACAATGTTCTAACCACTTGTCTTTTCGATGAGTTGTGTTACACATAACCTCCATACACTTATACTTAAACGATTGTTTCAGTTTTTTCGGCATTTTGACAACTATCACGAAACACGAGATTACATTCCAACCCCAACTCACACAAACAAAGCACCGCATTACAGAGTAAAACTCACGGGCAGACTGCCGCCGCGCGCGGCTGGTGGACCAGGGATAAGAACTGAGGACACACCCCCTTTACTCCACTGCCCGCCGGTCTACAAGCTTAGCACACGCACACATTTTTACATTCACGGTCACGGACTCTGACTTATTGACAGGATGTTGCTGCAGGCTGCCAGGGTCAGTTTTCCAAATTCCAAAACAAAATTTACTACTATTTGTACTGGTAGAGACATTTATGTCGCCAGTCCGTTAAAACAATCATAAAAATATCCAATTGCTTTAGTTTTTTACTAATAGCTTAGTTTGTTGCACAAACACGGTAAAAGTGTCCATCAATGTTGGATTTCAAATGTTATTCTTGAAAAAATCCCCCCCAAAAATTCTCAATGCGCAACTTGCGCTATGATCCCCCCCTGTGGGCACCACTGCTGAAAAGAGAATGTGGGTTCACTGACGACTGTGCCAAGGACAGGTCAGTTCCATTTCCGCCACCGCTGATTCACTATCTCTCGGCAGCGAAAATTTTCTCGTGTGCTCATCTTTATATCCGTATGGATCGCTAATCCATAAAGTACCTCTGGTAAGTTGATTTAATAATTCTAACTGTGTGTAAAAAGGAATTAGGATTTAAATGTGTTTATGGCATATGTGAGATTATTTTACATAAGCGGGCGTGATTGCTGTCTTGTTCTGAAAGGCATGAATGACCACGTGGTGAATTTTAATGATGAATTTCAACTTTGAAAGTAATTATAGAGGTTCTGTTGTTAATTGTTATCTAATTAAATATTAAAAAGCAAGATGCTGATGAAGTATTAGTAAAAACAGCAATGCATTAGTAATTAATATCTTATGTAATTCGGCCCACGTGGCGAAGCTTTATACGAAACCGATTGTGGTTATAACAGGTTAATAGTAACTATTTAAATATGAAATATCATGCAGTGGCATCGATGAATGTTTATTTTGTGAGTTAAATTTGATTATTCAATCTGAATATAACTGGTTGTAAGTTAAGGTCCAGTATCCATATGATTCGTGGTGTGTGTGTTAGAGCTCGAGTGAAGTTTTGTAAGCGTGAATATTGTGAGGGTTGCTACATAAGTCTGTTCTCCTAGGGTTCCTGACTCGTCGAAGTGCTCGAGAGATGAGGATGACTACAATTACATCCGTGGTCATCTGCTGAGCAGCTAAGCTTTACCTGAATTTTGCCGTCGAGAGAATGTAACATGGGAACCCGAATCTTTCACCCTCTATCTGCAATGAACTGTAACGGGGACTTCTGTGACCTTAAACTACACGCAGGCAGCTGATCGCCTTCTAACCACGGAATACAAGGTAACCATTTTCCATAATTTCAAGCTCGGGTTTCGCAACAGAATTCACACGTGATTGACACCTTCTACAAATCAAATTACATTCTCTTTGAACTTAACTTGTAAAGTGATTTGAATAAACCGAACTTGATGTGTGCGTAGAAAATGTGGTCAGTTGTGCACTCTTTGTATTACACCATAGATTAATAAGGAGTCATAAATTGTATGCGGGTTAGCGAGCATCGCCAGCTCCCTTAATTTTTTTGTAATTTAATTTTGTGTACCTTATGATATATATGTTTTTATTCAAGCAAGTCCGTCTGAACTACATGCTGGAACATTCATGAATTACCATGTCAGCCTTGCACATGCTATTGTCGTGTTTCACTTTTTTTCTTACTTTAATGATGTTTGAAGTGGCTTACAGTTGGGCGGTGAATTTCGTTAAACCCTTGCGCTTATTATTTTAACTTTGAAATTTATTATTTTCGATTCTTTTGTCTCTTTCACTCTTTCGGATCATGTCTGTGCAAGGGATGCCTGGCTTGGGCATGTGGCTGGGGTCCGGTCATTTTGAATTCTGTGTGACTTTACATATTGTAAATTGCCGTTTTTAGTCTAGTCTATATTTCTATTTAGTTGTTTTATGTAATTGTTCGAATTTAAGATTTCGGTTGATAGTGGGCTGGTTATGCTAGCTGACTTGCTGGTCACATGTGTCACTGCAGTATGTAAGGGAAGTATTTCAAATCCTATTAATGCAGAACCAAGGGCCATTAATAATTATGAATTTATTTTATATAATAGATGTTAGGCTGTTATGAAAGGGCACACAAAAAGAATTTATCTGTTTCTATGCTGTTATAGCACTCATATAAATAACATATCATTATTGATTATAGTGGATCACACATTGTAACTTTTATTGTTTAAAACTCTGGATATGTGATTATTACAATCATAGAATCCTATATTTCTGACGAGCTATGCATATTTTTAGGCAGTTTTCTTGTTCATGTAATTAATTTGGCAACACTGTACGATATAGTCAAGTTAATATAAAATTTAGAAAAAAGGTTTGAAAACTAGGTACTTGCGGTACCAGATGTTGTGTGTGATTTTATCAGTGTGGTGATGTTTTTGAAACCAAACGTTAATAAAATTTGTCTTGTTAATTAGGCTGTTTCATTTCCAAGTCCTGTCACAATGGGCTTGGTACATTTTAAGCTTCGTCTAGGTCTTTGGCCTAGTTTTTAAATTTTACGGGACGCCTTCCCCTTTTCACAAAAAAAAAAAAAAAAAAAAAACTTTGAGAAGGGGAAATGAGGCGTCTGAAATGGTAGCAGAGCGTGGTTTCGTATGTGACAGGACTTGTAAAATTGGGACGGAATTTTCAGGAAGAGATAACAATAAAAGAATTAAGAAAATTTTTTTTAGACCTTGGCTACTGCACTTGGCAGGGAGTTAAGAGGGATTCGGGTTCTGTAATGGAAATGTGATATGGGACTGTTGTGCCCACTGAAATTTTATAAATATTATGTTTGATGTTTTGTAGAGTTATAATATGTGTTATTGTTGTACTATGTATGTTGTGCCCTTTAGCTAATATTTGTGAGTCAGAGACAAGCAGGAATCACGCCCGAATATTTCTTTGAGTATTTTGATTGGAGGATGTATGTAACTTACCAGAGGCCTTTGGTGTTTGGTATCCAAGAATGATGGGAGCGGTTTAGATATGTGTTAGTTGTCAGGGGGATTTATTCACGAGTACATTAAGTTAGAATCCTCATTGCGATGCGGTATGGTCAGACCTGCGTCATCATCACCGATGATAGTCAAAAGAAAATTTTTATTAACATGTGGTGTTGATGGGTTTTGAATAGGATGTTTGTTGTTGTTGTTAGGTAAATTGTATAGTGTGTGGCGGTGCTTTGTTTGATGGTTATGTTTGTCATTGTTCGTATTCTTGTTCGGCGTCAAGGAAGTTAGCTCGGCATAAGTAATCTCTCGAGCCTTCGCTCCGCTAGGGAACCCAGAGGTCACTTGCAGTGAGGCAAGCCTTTCCTGTCTGTGTTGAGATGTTAGTGTTAGATTGTTGTTTTTGTGCTGGTAATTATGTAAATTTTGGGGGTCAGAGTCCAGTCTACTGAATCGAAAAAGGAAGAACTGTTATGGAGAGTTGGTCGGCACCAAGGTTGGTTTCTCAGTTGCTGTCTAGTGATACGGTAGTTTTATTTAGGGTACGTTGTGAGGTCAAGTAAAGAAAAGGTTTTGAAAATGTAGCTAAGGCTGTTCATGATAATGTTATTGCAATCTCGTATCTAAAAAAAAAAAAACTGTTGTTTGTTGTTTTATGGGGATTCTAGATATTGTCCAGCGGAGTTATATTCAGAGTATTTTCTAAGAACAGAGGAGGTGAAATGTTAAAGTATTGACCTAGTAAATTATAAGCAGCTGTATCGTTGTAAACTATGCGATTTAGGCGAGTTGGACTCTGAGCTGGTGATAGCCGTCTGCATGGTGGAATTTATTTGTTGTTTTCCTAATCTGATAAACTGTGCTTGCCTCATCTAACTGTTCTATGTTTGATATATCAATTTCACGGCCAACCTGGTTTGTTCATCAGCTGATCTATTATTTATATTGAATTCGACTTGTTAAAAACCATGCCGCATTCCCTGTTTAATGTCCCCCGCATATTTCTCCTTGAGTGGTAGGGAGCGAGAATTGTCGCTTTGTAGAGAAGTTACCCCCTCCCCCCTGTCAACTGGTTTAAGGTGAAGCTGCAGTAATATGATATGGATTGATGTTCGCGTGCCCTCGAACCGGTCTCCTCTGCCTTGCTAATCGGGTCAGTCATATGTCAAGGACTTGTAGATGCCTTGTTTTGCTGCATATGGCTGGTCGGTCCACGATGTGGACAGTAGTAATATGGCTACTCACATATCAAGGTTAGTGACACCTTGTTTGGTCCTATGGACGCGTATGTGAGTGGCAGCGGTAGGAGTAGGTGGTGGTCACCTGTGAGGGTGACGGGTAGGGGCGGTCCCGTGGGGTTGGCATGGCGGAGAGTGTCGTGTCGGGATGGTCGGAGTTGTGTTGAGTTTTTTTTCAGTCCTGGGAGGGGGGAGGGAAGTTGTAGAGAATTGAAAACGGTCCTGGTTAGTTCTTGCTCTTGGGTCTCAGGTTGTGAGTTGGGAGGCCTTAGGAGGTGAGAGCGCTTGGGCTCAAAACTTGTCTTTCTTCTTTTCTCCTTCTTCTTTGTCTCAGTATGCTGGCCCTGGCCAGGTCAGCATGCACACCTCATACTCACACACAAACACATTCGGTCACACATGCATGTACAAACTACACTTCTTCTTTCATTTTCTCTCTCAGCCTCTGTTTTCCTAAGTGCGGATAAATGTCTGAGATTTCCCGGCAATGCCAAATTGGTGAGATGTAAGTAAGGGTATAGAGGACCGGGGTTCTATACTGTGGATTCTGTGAGTTTTAGGCAACCATGTTGCCTTTTGGAGTGGGGGTGTGGCGTGAGTGGTACAAAGTATAATCACGGCGACATACAGTTTAGTAAATGTCGTATTTATATCATCGCAGATGCCCGGTGTGCGTTGAAGTCATGCTCGCGCATTCTGGTGACTCAAAAAGCAGTGGTGCCCATTCCCCCCAAGGCCCAATGCGCAAATCCCCCCAAAAAAGTTTCAGTACTGCCCCCCAATTGAAGCCTATACAAATTATTTTAGTTACAAAAGTCATGAAAAACAAAACAAGATCCTACACTACAGTTACGATAATTGTTACACTTGTTAAGTGGTTTTAAATTGTATCATTGTTTTAAATGATAAGGCGCTAGACTGGTGTGGGTGTGGATGAGAAGCAAAGACATTTGAGAAATATTTTAAAACATATTGGTCATATTGGAACATGGATGGCCAGTTTAAGCTTACAGAATTTTATCATTAGCCCTAATAATATTGTTTAGAAGTTTTGTATGTCATTACTTTGAACAAAACGGGCTAGATTCAAAGGGTATTGGAGTAATTAAAAACCAAGCAAATATTGTACTTAGCAAATTGTATTTAAGAAATGTGTTGCTAAACTAAAAATACATTTTAAATAATTGTACTATTAAAAGCAATACAATGAAATGACGCAAAAACGACGTACAATGTAGTTTAAATTATGATAGGAAAAATATGATTGTGCAAAAATATACATTTACATTAGTTATCACCTTATTTAAATGTCTTGTACAAAAGCAGCTTTTTTCTTTGTACATTTGTGGTTGCAAATTTGTTAATGATTTCTTCGTTTTGTATCTGGCTCAGTACATTGTTTTCACAGGATAGAATCAACAAACTTGACAGCCAAGAGTCTCCCATGCTGTTCCGAAGCCGGAACAGTTTTTCACTATTTTCAAACGGCTCATCGTTCTCTGCAGAGCAGCTGGTCATGGCAAGAGATAACAATATTCGGTACATCACTGTCAGATTAGGTAGAGCCGAAAGGTTAAGGACACACCTGAATGGTCTAATGAATCCTCTCATTATCCATTGGTCCATCATCCTATGTTTCTCACTTCTTTCTTTACCTCCTCATTTTCACTGCCATCTGGATCCTCTGCACCTGCCGGGATTCGCACTTCATCCTCTGTTATCTCCATCCTTTCAGCTTCAGGGGAATGTAACATGTCTGATATGTCGATGTCTGCGTGAGTGACTTTGTACACATTGCAAAACGTCTCCAATTCTAAAGCAATTAGGTCATTGTCCAGATTGTAATACTCACACAGCTCTTTTATCTTATCGGGGTTGAAGTCTTTTCCAGTCTCCAATTCATGTGCGATTTTCATAATTCCTCCATGAGAAAAATAAGACATTTGTTTAATCATGGCAAGCGAGCTGTCCGGGAAACGATCATTCAGTTCAGACAATAATGAGTCTAAGACTAGGAAATAAACCTCAGCCTTCATTTTCTTTACAGGGTCATCAATTTTTTCGTCTATCGCAAGTTCGTCCATGAGGCGTTTCCGTTTTCGGTTTCGCTGAGTTCGGACTTGCGAGACGTTGTGCTGATCAGAAAATTGTGTTATTGAACTTGTAAGTTTGTCCCACTCTTTTTCACTTCTTAATGTCTTCAGTTTCGCCCTCGTCTCTAAGATAACTGCTGGTATCATGCCATAATCAACTGATTTGGCTTGTAAGCAAATTGTGATTGGAGAAAGAACTTTAAATATAGTTGAAGCAATGTGCATGGCACATATATTTTCATAATCTAACATACTGTTGATCAGTCCTTTCGCAGACGCTTTAGTGTCATTGTCAGATTTCTTGTCAAGACAGATTTCTTTGAGGGTCTCTTTGATGGTTTTGAAACATGTTAGCACAGTTTTGAGAGCATCACTCTTACTCGACCATCTTGTAGTCTGCACTCGTTTTACACTTTTCATTTTGTTTTGTGCTAGGCACTTTTTCAAATTGTCGATAAACATGTGGTGACGTCGATGCCCAGACATGAAAACATACATCTCTTGAAGGAGGGAGAACATGTTTCGCATTTGAGGGCAAACATCAATAGACTTTTCTACCACTAATGCAAACCGGTGAGAACAACACCGTACATAAAATGCTCGGGGACTCTCTCTAAGCAAAACAGATTCTAAGCCATTGTACCGACCTCTCATGTTCCCTGCTCCGTCCATGCTTTGCCCCACCATGCCATTAGGGTTGATTCCTTTGGATTTTAGAGTGTTCATTAATTCGTAGGCTAGGTTTTCTCCTGTTGTGTCGCCACTTGTGAACACTTTGATCAACCGTTCTTCCGGTTTTACTGGTTTTGTTGGGAGCTCCTTGCTCATCTAGGTGCTCAACATATCGGAGCAAAACCGCTGTGCATTCTTTTTTGCTTATGCCTTATGTTGAATCCAGGATGACTGAGTAGGTGTTACTTAAATTTATATTGTTGACTATTTTTGAGACTACAATGTTACTCATAACATTAATCAAGTCAAATACATTTCGATAACTGAGAAAATTTGACCCCAATTTTCCCTTTTGGTTTCTGATTTTTCTATCTTTTCAAGGTACACTCTGGCATCGGGATTATACTTAGCTATCAGTGAGAACAGTTTCACCAATTTCCCTTCTGAAACATCCTTTTCTCTGAATGCTAGCATTTCACCTAAATACCGACAACAATCAATTATTACCGACAACACTTCTCTGTTGTGATGAACGAGTTGGTCAGATTCTTCAGCAAGTGAGGAGTCTATTCTTTTCTGCGATATCCACTGGATTCTAGCGACTTGAGAAGATAAATGCTGTTTTGACTGTTCATGCTGTTCTATGTAGCGCTCGCCTCGATGCTCAGTCCAACCTCTGCAGCCAGTTGTACCCCATACCGTTCTTTCTCCTGGCAGAGCAAATAGAGTGCAATGCAGGCAAAAAACCGCATCTTTCATCGGACTATAAACTAGCCAGTTTCTTTTACTTCTAGTCCCATCAGGTAAAGTGCTGTTTTCCAAGCTGGATTAAATTTTCTTCCGCCTGTTGAAGGGAAACTCATCAAAGACAAATCTTGATTTTCTAGTCGAAGACCCAAATTTATCTCCTCCGCCGATAGTTTGATGTTTGCAAAAGATGCAGGGTCTTCTACATCATGAACACCAGGTAATGGGTCTGGATTATCTGGTTGAATGTTTTCTGGGCTCAGATCTGAGCCTGAAGGGCTACTGATTTCTAACTCTACATTTGGCGGTAACGATAATTTAGTATTTAAATTTGAAGTCACAAACGAAGGAGTTGCTTTAGCTTGCATTTTGTCTTCATTTCCACCCTCCACGATATCAAATGTTGGATTTATATCTTGAGACTCGTCTGGGGGTTTCGCACTTGAAGTTGATGGTACATCTATGTTCTCAGTTGTAGGGTCATCGTTAGCAACGTCACTGGTTACGTTCGTTCTAAAAAAAATACAACGATTTTATAACTCTCCCCTCCCCAAAGTTGTTATTTTATTGTTTGCTTTATTTTATTATTTTTAATGTTTGCCGTATTAGTGGAAATAACAGAGCAACAAATATAATAAAATGTTACCGGTAGTACAAAAATGCTAATAAGCCCTAATAAAAATTACGCAATAAAGCGATTCCTTTGTATCTTATAGGCTATAAAGTTGTTTCTATTTTGGCCTATTCAAACGGTAACTGAACGAGACAAAAATAATTGTATTTTACATACCTGGAATCTAAACTATGATGTTGACTGGTACTGGGGTCAGCAGAAGATTCAGCACAAGTGTATTTCACCCACGGGCCGTCACCGGACTTCACTTCAACCATTTTAAAATTAATGTTTAGGTTATGTCTAAATTGATAGGCATGTTTCTTCTTACAATGTTCTAACCACTTGTCTTTTCGATGAGTTGTGTTACACATAACCTCCATACACTTAGGCCTATACTTAAACGATTGTTTCAGTTTTTTCGGCATTTTGACAACTATCACGAAACACGAGATTACATTCCAACCCCAACTCACACAAACAAAGCACCGCATTACAGAGTAAAACTCACGGGCAGACTGCCGCCGCGCGCGGCTGGTGGACCAGGGATAAGAACTGAGGACACACCCCCTTTACTCCACTGCCCGCCGGTCTACAAGCTTAGCACACGCACACATTTTTACATTCACGGTCACGGACTCTGACTTATTGACAGGATGTTGCTGCAGGCTGCCAGGGTCAGTTTTCCAAATTCCAAAACAAAATTTACTACTATTTGTACTGGTAGAGACATTTATGTCGCCAGTCCGTTAAAACAATCATAAAGATATCCAATTGCTTTAGTTTTTTACTAATAGCTTAGTTTGTTGCACAAACACGGTAAAAGTGTCCATCAATGTTGGATTTCAAATGTTATTCTTGAAAAAATCCCCCCCAAAAATTCTCAATGCGCAACTTGCGCTATGATCCCCCCCCTGTGGGCACCACTGCTGAAAAGAGAATGTGGGTTCACTGA
Source organism: Magicicada septendecula (assembly GCA_034769895.1). NCBI lineage: Eukaryota > Metazoa > Arthropoda > Insecta > Hemiptera > Cicadidae > Magicicada > Magicicada septendecula. The sequence goes on along the minus strand of CM068368.1, from coordinate 409,773,233 downwards.
CGACTGTGCCAAGGACAGGTCAGTTCCATTTCCGCCACCGCTGATTCACTATCTCTCGGCAGCGAAAATTTTCTCGTGTGCTCATCTTTATATCCGTATGGATCGCTAATCCATAAAGTACCTCTGGTAAGTTGATTTAATAATTCTAACTGTGTGTAAAAAGGAATTAGGATTCAAATGTGTTTATGGCATATGTGAGATTATTTTACATAAGCGGGCGTGATTGCTGTCTTGTTCTGTAAGGCATGAATGACCACGTGGTGAATTTTAATGATGAATTTCAACTTTGAAAGTAATTATAGAGGTTCTGTTGTTAATTGTTATCTAATTAAATATTAAAAAGCAAGATGCTGATGAAGTACTAGTAAAAACAGCAATGCATTAGTAATTAATATCTTATGTAATTCGGCCCACGTGGCGAAGCTTTATACGAAACCGATTGTGGTTATAACAGGTTAATAGTAACTATTTAAATAAGAAATATCATGCAGTGGCATCAATGAATGTTTATTTTGTGAGTTAAATTTGATTATTCAATCTGAATACTAACTGGTTGTAAGTGAAGGTCCAGTATCCATATGATTCGTGGTGTGTGTGTTAGAGCTCGAGTGAAGTTTTGTAAGCGTGAATATTGTGAGGGTTGCTACATAAGTCTGTTCTCCTAGGGTTCCTGACTCGTCGAAGTGCTCGAGAGATGAGGATGACTACAATTACATCCGTGGTCATCTGCTGAGCAGCTAAGCTTTACCTGAATTTTGCCGTCGAGAGAATGTAACATGGGAACCCGAATCTTTCACCCTCTATCTGCAATGAACTGTAACGGGGACTTCTGTGACCTTAAACTACACGCAGGCAGCTGATCGCCTTCTAACCACGGAATACAAGGTAACCATTTTCCATAATTTCAAGCTCGAGTTTCGCAACAGAATTCACACGTGATTGACACCTTCTACAAATCAAATTACATTCTCTTTGAACTTAACTTGTAAAGTGATTTGAATAAACCGAACTTGATGTGTGCGTAGAAAATGTGGTCAGTTGTGCACTGTTTTTATGACACCATAGATTAATAAGGAGTCATAAATTGTATGCGGGTTAGCGAGCATCGCCAGCTCCCTTAATTTTTTTGTAATTTAATTTTGTGTACCTTATGATATATATGTTTTTATTCAAGCAAGTCCGTCTGAACTACATGCTGGAACATTCATGAATTACATGTCAGCCTTGCACATGCTATTGTCGTGTTTCACTTTTTTTCTTACATTAATGATGTTTGAAGTGGCTTACAGTTGGGCGGTGAATTTCGTTAAACCCTTGCGCTTATTATTTTAACTTTGAAATTTATTATTTTCGATTCTTTTGTCTCTTTCACTCTTTCGGATCATGTCTGTGCAAGGGATGCCTGGCTTGGGCATGTGGCTGGGGTCCGGTCATTTTGAATTCTGTGTGACTTTACATATTGTAAATTGCCGTTTTTAGTCTAGTCTATATTTCTATTTAGTTGTTTTATGTAATTGTTCGAATTTAAGATTTCGGTTGATAGTGGGCTGGTTATGCTAGCTGACTTGCTGGTCACATGTGTCACTGCAGTATGTAAGGGAAGTATTTCAAATCCTATTAATGCAGAACCAAGGGCCATTAATAATTATGAATTTATTTTATATAATAGATGTTAGGCTGTTATGAAAGGGCACACAAAAAGAATTTATCTGTTTCTATGCTGTTATAGCACTCATATAAATAACATATCATTATTGATTATAGTGGATCACACATTGTAACTTTTATTGTTTAAAACTCTGGATATGTGATTATTACAATCATAGAATCCTATATTTCTGACGAGCTATGCATATTTTTAGGCAGTTTTCTTGTTCATGTAATTAATTTGGCAACACTGTACGATATAGTCAAGTTAATATAAAATTTAGAAAAAAGGTTTGAAAACTAGGTACTTGCGGTACCAGATGTTGTGTGTGATTTTATCAGTGTGGTGATGTTTTTGAAACCAAACGTTAATAAAATTTGTCTTGTTAATTAGGCTGTTTCATTTCCAAGTCCTGTCACAATGGGCCTGGTACATTTTAAGCTTCGTCTAGGTCTTTGGCCTAGTTTTTAAATTTTACGGGACGCCTTCCCCTTTTCACAAAAAAAAAAAAAAAAAAAACTTTGAGAACGGGAAATGAGGCGTCTGAAATGGTAGCAGAGCGTGGTTTCGTATGTGACAGGACTTGTAAAATTGGGACGGAATTTTCAGGAAGAGATAACAATAAAAGAATTAAGAAAATTTTTTTTAGACCTTGGCTACTGCACTTGGCAGGGAGTTAAGAGGGATTCGGGTTCTGTAATGGAAATGTGATATGGGACTGTTGTGCCCACTGAAATTTTATAAATATTATGTTTGATGTTTTGTAGAGTTATAATATGTGTTATTGTTGTACTATGTATGTTGTGCCCTTTAGCTAATATTTGTGAGTCAGAGACAAGCAGGAATCACGCCCGAATATTTCTTTGAGTATTTTGATTGGAGGATGTATGTAACTTACCAGAGGCCTTTGGTGTTTGGTATCCAAGAATGATGGGAGCGGTTTAGATATGTGTTAGTTGTCAGGGGGATTTATTCACGAGTACATTAAGTTAGAATCCTCATTGCGATGCGGTATGGTCAGACCTGCGTCATTATCACCGATGATAGTCAAAAGAAAATTTTTATTAACATGTGGTGTTGATGGGTTTTGAATAGGATGTTTGTTGTTGTTGTTAGGTAAATTGTATAGTGTGTGGCGGTGCTTTGTTTGATGGTTATGTTTGTCATTGTTCGTATTCTTGTTCGGCGTCAAGGAAGTTAGCTCGGCATAAGTAATCTCTCGAGCCTTCGCTCCGCTAGGGAACCCAGAGGTCACTTGCAGTGAGGCAAGCCTTTCCTGTCTGTGTTGAGATGTTAGTGTTAGATTGTTGTTTTTGTGCTGGTAATTATGTAAATTTTGGGGGTCAGAGTCCAGTCTACTGAATCGAAAAAGGAAGAACTGTTATGGAGAGTTGGTCGGCAGCAAGGTTGGTTTCTCAGTTGCTGTCTAGTGATACGGTAGTTTTATTTAGGGTACGTTGTGAGGACAAGTAAAGAAAAGGTTTTGAAAATATGGCTAAGGCTGTTCATGATAATGTTATTGCAATCTCGTATCTAAAAAAAAAAAAAAAAAAAAAAAAAAAAATGTTGTTTGTTGTTTTATGGGGATTCTAGATATTGTCCAGCCGAGTTATATTCAGAGTATTTTCTAAGAACAGAGGAGGTGAAATGTTAAAGTATTGACCTAGTAAATTATAAGCAGCTGTATCGTTGTAAACTATGCGATTTAGGCGAGTTGGACTCTGAGCTGGTGATAGCCGTCTGCATGGTGGAATTTATTTGTTGTTTTCCTAATCTGATAAACTGTGCTTGCCTCATCTAACTGTTCTATGTTTGATATATCAATTTCACGGCCAACCTGGTTTGTTGATCAGCTGATCTATTATTTATATTGAATTCGACTTGTTAAATACCATGCCGCATTCCCTGTTTAATGTCCCCCCCATATTTCTCCTTGAGTGGTAGGGAGCGAGAGTTGTCGGTTTGTAGAGAAGTTACCCCCTCCCCCCTGTCAACTGGTTTAAGGTGAAGCTGCAGTAATATGATATGGATTGATGTTCGCGTGCCCTCGAACCGGTCTCCTCTACATTGCTAATCGGGTCAGTCATATGTCAAGGACTTGTAGATGCCTTGTTTTGCTGCATATGGCTGGTCGGTCCACGATGTGGACAGTAGTAATATGGCTACTCACATATCAAGGTTAGTGACACCTTGTTTGGTCCTATGGACGCGAATGTGAGTGGCAGCGGTAGGAGTAGGTGGTGGTCACCAGTGAGGGTGACGGGTAGGGGCGGTCCCGTGGGGTTGGCATGGCGGAGAGTGTCGTGTCGGGATGGTCGGAGTTGTGTTGAGTTTTTTTTCAGTCCTGGGAGGGGGGAGGGAAGTTGTAGAGAATTGAAAACGGTCCTGGTTAGTTCTTGCTCTTGGGTCTCAGGTTGTGAGTTGGGAGGCCTTAGGAGGTCAGAGCGCTTGGGCCCAAAGCTTGTCTTTCTTCTTTTCTCCTTCTTCTTTGTCTCAGTATGCTGGCCCTGGCCAGGTCAGCATGCACACCTCATACTCACACACAAACACATTCGGGCACACATGCATGTACAAACTACACTTCTTCTTCTTTCATTTTCTCTCTCAGCCTCTGTTTTCCTAAGTGCGGATAAATGTCTGAGATTTCCCGGCAATGCCAAATTGGTGAGATGTAAGTAAGGGTATAGAGGACCGGGGTTCTATACTGTGGATTCTGTGAGTTTTAGGCAACCATGTTGCCTTTTGGAGTGGGGGTGTGCCGTGAGTGGTATAAAGTATAATCACGGCGACATACAGTTTAGTAAATGTCGTATTTATATCATCGCAGATGCCCGGTGTGCGTTGAAGTCATGCTCGCGCATTCTGGTGACTCAAAAAGCAGTGGTGCCCATTCCCCCCAAGGCCAAATGCGCAAATCCCCCCAAAAAATTCTCAGCACTGCCCCCCAATTGAAGCCTATACAAATTATTTTAGTTACAAAAGTCATGAAAAACAAAACAAGATCCTACACTACAATTACGATAATTGTTACACTTGTTAAGTGGTTTTAAATTGTATCATTGTTTTAAATGATAAGGCGCTACACTGGTGTGGGTGTGGATGAGAAGCAAAGACATTTGAGAGATATATTTTAAAACATATTGGTCATATTGGAACATGGATGGCCAGTTTAAGCTTACAGAATTTTATCATTAGCCCTAATAATATTGTTTAGAAGTTTTGTATGTCATTACTTTGAACAAAACGGGCTAGATTCAAAGGGTATTGGAGTAATTAAAAACCAAGCAAATATTGTACTTAGCAAATTGTATTTAAGAAATGTGTTGCTAAACTAAAAATACATTTTAAATAATTGTACTATTAAAAGCAATACAATGAAATGACGCAAAAACGACGTACAATGTAGTTTAAATTATGATAGGAAAAATATGTTTGTGCAAAAATATACATTTACATTAGTTATCACCTTGTTTAAATGTCTTGTACAAAAGCAGCTTTTTTCTTTGTACATTTGTGGTTGCAAATTTGTTAATGATTTCTTCGTTTTGTATCTGGCTCAGTACATTGTTTTCACAGGATAGAATCAACAAACTTGACAGCCAAGAGTCTCCCATGCTGTTCCGAAGCCGATTTTTCACTATTTTCAAACGGCTTATCGTTCTCTGCAGAGCAGCTGGTCATGGGAAGAGATAACAATATTCGGTACATCACTGTCAGATTAGGTAGAGCCGAAAGGTTAAGGACACACCTGAATGGTCTAATGAATCCTCTCATTATCCATTGGTCCATCATCCTATGTTTCTCACTTCTTTCTTTACCTCCTCATTTTCACTGCCATCTGGATCCTCTGCACCTGCCGGGATTCGCACTTCATCCTCTGTTATCTCCATCCTTTCAGCTTCAGGGGAATGTAACATGTCTGATATGTCGATATCTGCGTGAGTGACTTTGTACACATTGCAAAACGTCTCCAATTCTAAAGCAATTAGGTCATTGTCCAGATTGTAATACTCACACAGCTCTTTTATTTTATCGGGGTTGAAGTCTTTTCCAGTCTCCAATTCATGTGCGATTTTCATAATTCCTCCATGAGAAAAATAAGACATTTGTTTAATCATGGCAAGCGAGCTGTCCGGGAAACGATCATTCAGTTCAGACAATAATGAGTCTAAGACTAGGAAATAAACCTCAGCCTTCATTTTCTTTACAGGGTCATCAATTTTTTCGTCTATCGCAAGTTCGTCCATGAGGCGTTTCCGTTTTCGGTTTCGCTGAGTTCGGACTTGCGAGACGTTGTGCTGATCAGAAAATTGTGTTATTGAACTTGTAAGTTTGTCCCACTCTTTTTCACTTCTTAATGTCTTCAGTTTCGCCCTCGTCTCTAAGATAACGGCTGGTATCATGCCATAATCAACTGATTTGGCTTGTAAGCAAATTGTGATTGGAGAAAGAACTTTAAATATAGTTGCAGCAATGTGCATGGCACATATATTTTCATAATCTGACATACTGTTGATCAGTCCTTTCGCAGACGCTTTAGTGTCATTGTCAGATTTCTTGTCAAGACAGATTTCTTTGAGGGTCCCTTTGATGGTTTTGAAACATGTTAGCACAGTTTAGAGAGCATCACTCTTACTCAACCATCTTATAGTCTGCACTCGTTTTACACTTTTCATTTTGTTGTGTGCTAGCACTCATATAAATAACATATCATTATTGATTATAGTGGATCACACATTGTAACTTTTATTGTTTAAAACTCTGGATATGTGATTTCTACAATCATAGAATCCTATATTTCTGACGAGCTATGCATATTTTTAGGCAGTTTTCTTGTTCATGTAATTAATTTGGCAACACTGTACAATATAGTCAAGTTAATATAAAATTTAGAAAAAAGGTTTGAAAACTAGGTACTTGCGGTACCAGATGTTGTGTGTGATTTTATCAGTGTGGTGATGTTTTTGAAACCAAACGTTAATAAAATTTGTCTTGTTAATTAGGCTGTTTCATTTCCAAGTCCTGTCACAATGGGCCTGGTACATTTTAAGCTTCGTCTATGTCTTTGGCCTAGTTTTTAAATTTTACGGGACGCCTTCCCCTTTTCACAAAAAAAAAAAAACTTTGAGAAGGGGAAATGAGGCGTCTGAAATGGTGGCAGAGCGTGGTTTCGTATGTGACAGGACTTGTAAAATTGGGACGGAATTTTCAGGAAGAGATAACAATAAAAGAATTAAGAAAATTTTTTTTAGACCTTGGCTACTGCACTTGGCAGGGAGTTAAGAGGGATTCGGGTTCTGTAATGGAAATGTGATATGGGACTGTTGTGCCCACTGAAATTTTATAAATATTATGTTTGATGTTTTGTAGAGTTATAATATGTGTTATTGTTGTACTATGTATGTTGTGCCCTTTAGCTAATATTTGTGAGTCAGAGACAAGCAGGAATCACGCCCGAATATTTCTTTGAGTATTTTGATTGGAGGATGTATGTAACTTACCAGAATCCTTTGGTGTTTGGTATCCAAGAATGATGGGAGCGGTTTAGATATGTGTTAGTTGGCAGGGGGATTTATTCACGAGTACATTAAGCTAGAATCCTCATTGGGATGCGGTGTGGTCAGACGTGCGTCATTATCACCGATGATAGTCAAAAGAAAATTTTTATTAAAATGTGGTGTTGATGGGTTTTGAATAGGATGTTTGTTGTTGTTGTTAGGTAAATTGTGTAGTGTGTGGCGGTGCTTTGTTTGATGGTTATGTCTGTCATTATTCGTTTTCTTGTTCGGCGTCAGGGAAGTTAGCTCGGCATAAGTAATCTCTCGAGCCTTCGCTCCGCTAGGGAACCCAGAGGTCAATTGCAGTGAGGCAAGCCTTTCCTGTCTGTGTTGTGATGTTAGTGTTAGATTGTTGTTTGTGTGCTGGTAATTATGTAAATTTTGGGGGTCATAGTCCAGTCTACTGAATCGAAAAAGGAAGAACTGTTATGGAGAGTTGGTCGGCAGCAAGGTTGGTTTCTCAGTTGCTGTCTAGTGATACGGTAGTTTTATTTAGGGTACGTTGTGAGGTCAAGTAAAGAAAAGGTTTTGAAAATATAGCTAAGGCTGTTCATGATAATGTTATTGCAATCTCGTATCTAAAAAAAAAAAACTGTTGTTTGTTGTTTTATGGGGATTCTAGATATTGTCCAGCGGAGAGTTATATTCAGAGTATTTTCTAAGGACAGAGGAGGTGAAATGTTAAAGTATTGACCTAGTAAATTATAAGCAGCTGTATCGTTGTAAACTATGCGATTTAGGCGAGTTGGACTCTGAGCTGGTGATATCCGTCTGCATGGTGGAATTTATTTGTTGTTTTCCTAATCTGATAAACTGTGCTTGCCTCATCTAACTGTTCTATGTTTGATATATCAATTTCACGGCCAACCTGGTTTGTTGATCAGCTGATCTATTATTTATATTGAATTCGACTTGTTAAATACCATGCCGCATTCTCTGTTTAATGTCCCCCGCATATTTCTCCTTGAGTGGTAGGGAGCGAGAGTTGTCGCTTTGTAGAGAAGTTACCCCCTCCCACCTGTCAACTGGTTTAAGGTGAAGCTTCAGTAATATGATATGGATTGATGTTCGCGTGCCCTCGAACCGGTCTTCTCTGCCTTGCTAATCGGGTCAGTCATATGTCAAGGATTTGTAGATGCCTTGTTTTGCTGCATATGGCTGGTCGGTCCACGATGTGGACAGTAGTAATATGGCCACTCACATATCAAGGTTAGTGACACCTTGTTTGGTCCTATGGACGCGTATGTGAGTGGCAGCAGTAGGAGTAGTTGGTGGTCACCAGTGAGGGTGACGGGTAGGGGCGGTCCCGTGGGGTTGGCATGGCGGAGAGGGTCGTGTCGGGATGGCCGGAGTTGTGTTGAGTTTTTTTCAGTCCTGGGAGGGGGGAGGGAAGTTGTAGAGAATTGAAAACTGTCCTGGTTAGTTCTTGCTCTTGGGTCTCAGGTTGTTAGTTGGGAGACCTTAGGAGGTCAGAGCGCTTGGGCCCAAAACTGGTCTTCCTTCTTTTCTCCTTCTTCTTTGTCTCAGTATGCTGGCCCTGGCCAGGTCAGCATGCACACCTCATACTCACACACAAACACATTCGGGCACACATGCATGTACAACCTACACTTCTTCTTCTTTCATTTTCTCTCTCAGCCTCTGTTTTCCTAAGTGCGGATAAATGTCTGAGATTTCCCGGCAATGTTGTCAAATTGGTGAGATGTAAGTAAGGGTATAGAGGACCGGGGTCCTATACTGTGGATTCCCACGATTTGAGTTTTAGGCAACCATGTTGCCTTTTGGAGTGGGGGTGTGCCGTGTGTGGTACAAAGTATAATCACGGCGACTTACAGTTTAGTAAATTTCGTATTTATATCATCGCAGATGCCCGGTGTGCGTTGAAGTCATGCTCGCGCATTCTGGTGACTCAAAAAGCAGTGGTGCCCATCCCCCCCAAGGCCCAATGCGCAAATCCCCCCCAAAAATTCTCAGCACTCCCCCCCAATTGAAGCCTATATAAATTATTTTAGTTAAAAAAGTCATGAAAAACAAAACAAGATCCTACACTACAGTTACGATAATTGTTACACTTGTTAAGTGGTTTTAAATTGTATCATTGTTTTAAATGATAAGGCGCTACACTGGTGTGGGTGTGGATGAGAAGCAAAGACATTTGAGAGATATATTTTAAAACATATTGGTCATATTGGAACATGGATGGCCAGTTTAAGCTTACAGAATTTTATCATTAGCCCTAATAATATTGTTTAGAAGTTTTGTATGTCATTACTTTGAACAAAACGGGCTAGATTCAAAGGGTATTGGAGAAATTAGAAACCAAGCAAATATTGTACTTAGCAAATTGTATTTAACAAATGTGTTGCTAAACTAAAAATACATTTTAAATAATTGTACTATTAAAAGCAATACAATGAAATGACGCAAAAACGACGTACAATTAGTTTAAATTATGATAGGAAAAATATGTTTGTGCAAAAATATACATTTACATTAGTTATCACCTTGTTTAAATGTCTTGTACAAAAGCAGCTTCTTTCTTTGTACATTTGTGGTTGCAAATTTGTTAATGATTTCTTCGTTTTGTATCTGGCTCAGTACATTGTTTTCACAGGATAGAATCAACAAACTTGACAGCCAAGAGTCTCCCATGCTGTTCCGAAGCCGATTTTTCACTATTTTCAAACGGCTCATCGTTCTCTGCAGAGCAGCTGGTCATGGGAAGAGATAACAATATTCGGTACATCACTGTCAGATTAGGTAGAGCCGAAAGGTTAAGGACACACCTGAATGGTCTAATGAATCCTCTCATTATCCATTGGTCCATCATCCTATGTTTCTCACTTCTTTCTTTACCTCCTCATTTTCACTGCCATCTGGATCCTCTGCACCTGCCGGGATTCGCACTTCATCCTCTGTTATCTCCATCCTTTCAGCTTCAGGGGAATGTAACATGTCTGATATGTCGATGTCTGCGTGAGTGACTTTGTACACATTGCAAAACGTCTCCAATTCTAAAGCAATTAGGTCATTGTCCAGATTGTAATACTCACACAGCTCTTTTATTTTATCGGGGTTGAAGTCTTTTCCAGTCTCCAATTCATGTGCGATTTTCATAATTCCTCCATGAGAAAAATAAGACATTTGTTTAATCATGGCAAGCGAGCTGTCCGGGAAACGATCATTCAGTTCAGACAATAATGAGTCTAAGACTAGGAAATAAACCTCAGCCTTCATTTTCTTTACAGGGTCATCAATTTTTTCGTCTATCGCAAGTTCGTCCATGAGGCGTTTCCGTTTTCGGTTTCGCTGAGTTCGGACTTGCGAGACGTTGTGCTGATCAGAAAATTGTGTTATTGAACTTGTAAGTTTGTCCCACTCTTTTTCACTTCTTAATGTCTTCAGTTTCGCCCTCGTCTCTAAGATAACGGTTGGTATCATGCCATAATCAACTGATTTGGCTTGTAAGCAAATTGTGATTGGAGAAAGAACTTTAAATATAGTTGAAGCAATGTGCATGGCACATATATTTTCATAATCTGACATACTGTTGATCAGTCCTTTCGCAGACGCTTTAGTGTCATTGTCAGATTTCTTGTCAAGACAGATTTCTTTGAGGGTCCCTTTGATGGTTTTGAAACATGTTAGCACAGTTTTGAGAGCATCACTCTTACTCGACCATCTTGTAGTCTGCACTCGTTTTACACTTTTCATTTTGTTGTGTGCTAGCACTCATATGCTGTTATAGCACTCGTATAAATAACATATCATTATTGATTATAGTGGATCACACATTGTAACTTTTATTGTTTAAAACTCTGGATATGTGATTATTACAATCATAGAATCCTATATTTCTGACGAGCTATGCATATTTTTAGGCAGTTTTCTTGTTCATGTAATTAATTTGGCAACACTGTACGATATAGTCAAGTTAATATAAAAATTAGAAAAAAGGTTTGAAAACTAGCTACTTGCGGTACCAGATGTTGTGTGTGATTTTATCAGTGTGGTGATGTTTTTGAAACCAAACGTTAATAAAATTTGTCTTGTTAATTAGGCTGTTTCATTTCCAAGTCCTGTCACAATGGGCCTGGTACATTTTAAGCTTCGTCTAGGTCTTTGGCCTAGTTTTTAAATTTTACGGGACGCCTTCCCCTTTTCACAAAAAAAAAAAAAAAACTTAGAAGGGGAAATGAGGCGTCTGAAATGGTAGCAGAGCGTGGTTTCGTATGTGACAGGACTTGTAAAATTGGGACGGAATTTTCAGGAAGAGATAACAATAAAAGAATTAAGAAAATTTTGTTTAGACCTTGGCTACTGCACTTGGCAGGGAGTTAAGAGGGATTCGGGTTCTGTAATGGAAATGTGATATGGGACTGTTGTGCCCACTGAAATTGTATAAATATTATGTTTGATGTTTTGTAAAGTTATAATATGTGTTATTGTTGTACTATGTATGTTGTGCCCTTTAGCTAATATTTGTGAGTCAGAGACAAGCAGGAATCACGACCGAATATTTCTTTGAGTATTTTGATTGGAGGATGTATGTAACCTACCAGAGTCCTTTGGTGTTTGGTATCCAAGAATGATGGGAGCGGTTTAGATATGTGTTAGTTGTCAGGGGGATTTATTCACGAGTACATTAAGTTAGAATCCTCATTGGGATGCGGTGTGGTCAGACCTGCGTCATTATCACCGATGATAGTCAAAAGAAAATTTTTATTAAAATGTGGTGTTGATGGGTTTTAATAGGATGTTTGTTGTTGTTGTTAGGTAAATTGTGTAGTGTGTGGCGGTGCTTTGTTTGATGGTTATGTTTGTCATTGTTCGTTTTCTTGTTCGGCGTCAGGGAAGTTAGCTCGGCATAAGTAATCTCTCGAGCCTTCGCTCCGCTAGGGAACCCAGAGGTCACTTGCAGTGAGGCAAGCCTTTCCTGTCTGTGTTGTGATGTTAGTGTTAGATTGTTGTTTGTGTGCTGGTAATTATGTAAATTTTGGGGGTCATAGTCCAGTCTACTGAATTGAAAAAGGAAGAACTGTTATGGAGAGTTGGTCGGCAGCAAGGTTGGTTTCTCAGTTGCTGTCTAGTGATACGGTAGTTTTATTTAGGGTACGTTGTGAGGTCAAGTAAAGAAAAGGTTTTCAAAATATGGCTAAGGTTGTTCATGATAATGTTATTGCAATCTCGTATCTAAAAAAGGAAAAAACTGTTGTTTGTTGTTTTATGGGGATTCTAGATATTGTCCAGCGGAGTTATATTCAGAGTATTTTCTAAGAACAGAGGAGGTGAAATGTTAAAGTATTGACCTAGTAAATTATAAGCAGCTGTATCGTTGTAAACTATGCGATTTAGGCGAGTTGGACTCTGAGCTGGTGATAGCCGTCTGCATGGTGGAATTTATTTGTTGTTTTCCTAATCTGATAAACTGATCTTGCCTCATCTAACTGTTCTATGTTTGATATATCAATTTCACGGCCAACCTGGTTTGTTCATCAGCTGATCTATTATTTATATTGAATTCGACTTGTTAAAAACCATGCCGCATTCCCTGTTTAATGTCCCCCGCATATTTCTCCTTGAGTGGTAGGGAGCGAGAATTGTCGCTTTGTAGAGAAGTTACCCCCTCCCCCCTGTCAACTGGTTTAAGGTGAAGCTGCAGTAATATGATATGGATTGATGTTCGCGTGCCCTCGAACCGGTCTCCTCTGCCTTGCTAATCGGGTCAGTCATATGTCAAGGACTTGTAGATGCCTTGTTTTGCTGCATATGGCTGGTCGGTCCACGATGTGGACAGTAGTAATATGGCTACTCACATATCAAGGTTAGTGACACCTTGTTTGGTCCTATGGACGCGTATGTGAGTGGCAGCGGTAGGAGTAGGTGGTGGTCACCAGTGACGGTGACGGGTAGGGGCGGTCCCGTGGGGTTGGCATGGCGGAGAGTGTCGTGTCGGGATGGTCGGAGTTGAGTTGAGTTTTTTTTCAGTCCTGGGAGGGGGGAGGGAAGTTGTAGAGAATTGAAAACGGTCCTGGTTAGTTCTTGCTCTTGGGTCTCAGGTTGTGAGTTGGGAGGCCTTAGGAGGTGAGAGCGCTTGGGCTCAAAACTTGTCTTTCTTCTTTTCTCCTTCTTCTTTGTCTCAGTATGCTGGCCCTGGCCAGGTCAGCATGCACACCTCATACTCACACACAAACACATTCGGTCACACATGCATGTACAAACTACACTTCTTCTTTCATTTTCTCTCTCAGCCTCTGTTTTCCTAAATGCGGATAAATGTCTGAGATTTCCCGGCAATGCCAAATTGGTGAGATGTAAGTAAGGGTATAGAGGACCGGGGTTCTATACTGTGGATTCTGTGAGTTTTAGGCAACCATGTTGCCTTTTGGAGTGGGGGTGTGGCGTGAGTGGTACAAAGTATAATCACGGCGACATACAGTTTAGTAAATGTCGTATTTATATCATCGCAGATGCCCGGTGTGCGTTGAAGTCATGCTCGCGCATTCTGGTGACTCAAAAAGCAGTGGTGCCCATTCCCCCCAAGGCCCAATGCGCAAATCCCCCCAAAAAAGTTTCAGTACTGCCCCCCAATTGAAGCCTATACAAATTATTTTAGTTACAAAAGTCATGAAAAACAAAACAAGATCCTACACTACAGTTACGATAATTGTTACACTTGTTAAGTGGTTTTAAATTGTATCATTGTTTTAAATGATAAGGCGCTAGACTGGTGTGGGTGTGGATGAGAAGCAAAGACATTTGAGAAATATATTTTAAAACATATTGGTCATATTGGAACATGGATGGCCAGTTTAAGCTTACAGAATTTTATCATTAGCCCTAATAATATTGTTTAGAAGTTTTGTATGTCATTACTTTGAACAAAACGGGCTAGATTCAAAGGGTATTGGAGTAATTAAAAACCAAGCAAATATTGTACTTAGCAAATTGTATTTAAGAAATGTGTTGCTAAACTAAAAATACATTTTAAATAATTGTACTATTAAAAGCAATACAATGAAATGACGCAAAAACGACGTACAATGTAGTTTAAATTATGATAGGAAAAATATGATTGTGCAAAAATATACATTTACATTAGTTATCACCTTATTTAAATGTCTTGTACAAAAGCAGCTTTTTTCTTTGTACATTTGTGTTTGCAAATTTGTTAATGATTTCTTCGTTTTGTATCTGGCTCAGTACATTGTTTTCACAGGATAGAATCAACAAACTTGACAGCCAAGAGTCTCCCATGCTGTTCCGAAGCCGATTTTTCACTATTTTCAAACGGCTCATCGTTCTCTGCAGAGCAGCTGGTCATGGCAAGAGATAACAATATTCGGTACATCACTGTCAGATTAGGTAGAGCCGAAAGGTTAAGGACACACCTGAATGGTCTAATGAATCCTCTCATTATCCATTGGTCCATCATCCTATGTTTCTCACTTCTTTCTTTACCTCCTCATTTTCACTGCCATCTGGATCCTCTGCACCTGCCGGGATTCGCACTTCATCCTCTGTTATCTCCATCCTTTCAGCTTCAGGGGAATGTAACATGTCTGATATGTCGATGTCTGCGTGAGTGACTTTGTACACATTGCAAAACGTCTCCAATTCTAAAGCAATTAGGTCATTGTCCAGATTGTAATACTCACACAGCTCTTTTATCTTATCGGGGTTGAAGTCTTTTCCAGTCTCCAATTCATGTGCGATTTTCATAATTCCTCCATGAGAAAAATAAGACATTTGTTTAATCATGGCAAGCGAGCTGTCCGGGAAACGATCATTCAGTTCAGACAATAATGAGTCTAAGACTAGGAAATAAACCTCAGCCTTCATTTTCTTTACAGGGTCATCAATTTTTTCGTCTATCGCAAGTTCGTCCATGAGGCGTTTCCGTTTTCGGTTTCGCTGAGTTCGGACTTGCGAGACGTTGTGCTGATCAGAAAATTGTGTTATTGAACTTGTAAGTTTGTCCCACTCTTTTTCACTTCTTAATGTCTTCAGTTTCGCCCTCGTCTCTAAGATAACTGCTGGTATCATGCCATAATCAACTGATTTGGCTTGTAAGCAAATTGTGATTGGAGAAAGAACTTTAAATATAGTTGAAGCAATGTGCATGGCACATATATTTTCATAATCTGACATACTGTTGATCAGTCCTTTCGCAGACGCTTTAGTGTCATTGTCAGATTTCTTGTCAAGACAGATTTCTTTGAGGGTCCCTTTGATGGTTTTGAAACATGTTAGCACAGTTTTGAGAGCATCACTCTTACTCGACCATCTTGTAGTCTGCACTCGTTTTACACTTTTCATTTTGTTGTGTGCTAGCACTCATATGCTGTTATAGCACTCGTATAAATAACATATCATTATTGATTATAGTGGATCACACATTGTAACTTTTATTGTTTAAAACTCTGGATATGTGATTATTACAATCATAGAATCCTATATTTCTGACGAGCTATGCATATTTTTAGGCAGTTTTCTTGTTCATGTAATTAATTTGGCAACACTGTACGATATAGTCAAGTTAATATAAAAATTAGAAAAAAGGTTTGAAAACTAGCTACTTGCGGTACCAGATGTTGTGTGTGATTTTATCAGTGTGGTGATGTTTTTGAAACCAAACGTTAATAAAATTTGTCTTGTTAATTAGGCTGTTTCATTTCCAAGTCCTGTCACAATGGGCCTGGTACATTTTAAGCTTCGTCTAGGTCTTTGGCCTAGTTTTTAAATTTTACGGGACGCCTTCCCCTTTTCACAAAAAAAAAAAAAAAAAACTTTGAGAACGGGAAATGAGGCGTCTAAAATGGTAGCAGAGCGTGGTTTCGTATGTGACAGGACTTGTAAAATTGGGACGGAATTTTCAGGAAGAGATAACAATAAAAGAATTAAGAAAATTTTTTTAGACCTTGGCTACTGCACTTGGCAGGGAGTTAAGAGGGATTCGGGTTCTGTAATGGAAATGTGATATGGGACTGTTGTGCCCACTGAAATTGTATAAATATTATGTTTGATGTTTTGTAGAGTTATAATATGTGTTATTGTTGTACTATGTATGTTGTGCCCTTTAGCTAATATTTGTGAGTCAGAGACAAGCAGGAATCACGCCCGAATATTTCTTTGAGTATTTTGATTGGAGGATGTATGTAACTTACCAGAGTCCTTTGGTGTTTGGTATCCAAGAATGATGGGAGCGGTTTAGATATGTGTTAGTTGTCAGGGGGATTTATTCACGAGTACATTAAGTTAGAATCCTCATTGGGATGCGGTGTGGTCAGACCTGCGTCATCATCACCGATGATAGTCAAAAGAAAATTTTTATTAAAATGTGGTGTTGATGGGTTTTGAATAGGATGTTTGTTCTTGTTGTTAGGTAAATTGTGTAGTGTGTGGCGGTGCTTGGTTTGATGGTTACGTTTGTCATTGTTCGTTTTCTTGTTCGGCGTCAGGGAAGTTAGCTCGGCATAAGTAATCTCTCGAGCCTTCGCTCCGCTAGGGAACCCAGAGGTTACTTGCAGTGAGGCAAGCCTTTCCTGTCTGTGTTGTGATGTTAGTGTTAGATTGTTGTTTGTGTGCTGGTAATTATGTAAATTTTGGGGGTCATAGTCCAGTCTACTGAATCGAAAAAGGAAGAACTGTTATGGAGAGTTGGTCGGCAGCAAGGTTGGTTTCTCAGTTGCTGTCTAGTGATACGGTAGTTTTATTTAGGGTACGTTGTGAGGTCAAGTAAAGAAAAGGTTTTGAAAATATAGCTAAGGCTGTTCATGATAATGTTATTGCAATCTCGTATCTAAAAAAAAAAAAAAAAAACTGTTGTTTGTTGTTTTATGGGGATTCTAGATATTGTCCAGCGGAGAGTTATATTCAGAGTATTTTCTAAGGACAGAGGAGGTGAAATGTTAAAGTATTGACCTAGTAAATTATAAGCAGCTGTATCGTTGTAAACTATGCGATTTAGGCGAGTTGGACTCTGAGCTGGTGATATCCGTCTGCATGGTGGAATTTATTTGTTGTTTTCCTAATCTGATAAACTGTGCTTGCCTCATCTAACTGTTCTATGTTTGATATATCAATTTCACGGCCAACCTGGTTTGTTGATCAGCTGATCTATTATTTATATTGAATTCGACTTGTTAAATACCATGCCGCATTCTCTGTTTAATGTCCCCCGCATATTTCTCCTTGAGTGGTAGGGAGCGAGAGTTGTCGCTTTGTAGAGAAGTTACCCCCTCCCACCTGTCAACTGGTTTAAGGTGAAGCTTCAGTAATATGATATGGATTGATGTTCGCGTGCCCTCGAACCGGTCTTCTCTGCCTTGCTAATCGGGTCAGTCATATGTCAAGGATTTGTAGATGCCTTGTTTTGCTGCATATGGCTGGTCGGTCCACGATGTGGACAGTAGTAATATGGACACTCACATATCAAGGTTAGTGACACCTTGTTTGGTCCTATGGACGCGTATGTGAGTGGCAGCAGTAGGAGTAGGTGGTGGTCACCAGTGAGGGTGACGGGTAGGGGCGGTCCCGTGGGGTTGGCATGGCGGAGAGGGTCGTGTCGGGATGGCCGGAGTTGTGTTGAGTTTTTTTTCAGTCCTGGGAGGGGGGAGGGAAGTTGTAGAGAATTGAAAACTGTCCTGGTTAGTTCTTGCTCTTGGGTCTCAGGTTGTTAGTTGGGAGACCTTAGGAGGTCAGAGCGCTTGGGCCCAAAACTGGTCTTTCTTCTTTTCTCCTTCTTCTTTGTCTCAGTATGCTGGCCCTGGCCAGGTCAGCATGCACACCTCATACTCACACACAAACACATTCGGGCACACATGCATGTACAAACTACACTTCTTCTTCTTTCATTTTCTCTCTCAGCCTCTGATTTCCTAAGTGCGGATAAATGTCTGAGATTTCCCGGCAATGTTGTCAAATTGGTGAGATGTAAGTAAGGGTATAGAGGACCGGGGTCCTATACTGTGGATTCCCACGTTTTGAGTTTTAGGCAACCATGTTGCCTTTTGGAGTGGGGGTGTGCCGTGTGTGGTACAAAGTATAATCACGGCGACTTACAGTTTAGTAAATTTCGTATTTATATCATCGCAGATGCCCGGTGTGCGTTGATGTCATGCTCGCGCATTCTGGTGACTCAAAAAGCAGTGTTGCCCATCCCCCCCAAGGCCCAATGCGCAAAAGTTTCCCCCAAAAATTCTCAGCACTCCCCCCCAATTGAAGCCTATATAAAGTATTTTAGTTAAAAAAGTCATGAAAAACAAAACAAGATCCTACACTACAGTTACGATAATTGTTACACTTGTTAAGTGGTTTTAAATTGTATCATTGTTTTAAATGATAAGGCGCTACACTGGTGTGGGTGTGGATGAGAAGCAAAGACATTTGAGAGATATATTTTAAAACATATGGTCATATTGGAACATGGATGGCCAGTTTAAGCTTACAGAATTTTATCATTAGCCCTAATAATATTGTTTAGAAGGTTTGTATGTCATTACTTTGAACAAAACGGGCTAGATTCAAAGGGTATTGGAGTAATTAAAAATCAAGCAAATATTGTACTTAGCAAATTGTATTTAACAAATGTGTTGCTAAACTAAAAATACATTTTAAATAATTGTACTATTAAAACCAATACAATGAAATGACGCAAAAACGACGTACAATGTAGTTTAAATTATGATAGGAAAAATATGTTTGTGCAAAAATATACATTTACATTAGTTATCACCTTGTTTAAATGTCTTGTACAAAAGCAGTTTTTTTCTTTGTACATTTGTGGTTGCAAATTTGTTAATGATTTCTTCGTTTTGTATCTGGCTCAGTACATTGTTTTCACAGGATAGAATCAACAAACTTGACAGCCAAGAGTCTCCCATGCTGTTCCGAAGCCGATTTTTCACTATTTTCAAACGGCTCATCGTTCTCTGCAGAGCAGCTGGTCATGGCAAGAGATAACAATATTCGGTACATCACTGTCAGATTAGGTAGAGCCGAAAGGTTAAGGACACACCTGAATGGTCTAATGAATCCTCTCATTATCCATTGGTCCATCATCCTATGTTTCTCACTTCTTTTTTTACCTCCTCATTTTCACTGCCATCTGGATCCTATGCACCTGCCGGGATTCGCACTTCATCCTCTGTTATCTCCATCCTTTCAGCTTCAGGGGAATGTAACATGTCTGATATGTCGATGTCTGCGTGAGTGACTTTGTACACATTGCAAAACGTCTCCAATTCTAAAGCAATTAGGTCATTGTCCAGATTGTAATACTCACACAGCTCTTTTATCTTATCGGGGTTGAAGTCTTTTCCAGTCTCCAATTCATGTGCGATTTTCATAATTCCTCCATGAGAAAAATAAGACCTTTGTTTAATCATGGCAAGCGAGCTGTCCGGGAAACGATCATTCAGTTCAGACAATAATGAGTCTAAGACTAGGAAATAAACCTCAGCCTTCATTTTCTTTTCAGGGTCATCAATTTTTTCGTCTATCGCAAGTTCGTCCATGAGGCGTTTCCGTTTTCGGTTTCGCTGAGTTCGGACTTGCGAGACGTTGTGCTGATCAGAAAATTGTGTTATTGAACTTGTAAGTTTGTCCCACTCTTTTTCACTTCTTAATGTCTTCAGTTTCGCCCTCGTCTCTAAGATAACGGCTGGTATCATGCCACAATCAACTGATTTGGCTTGTAAGCAAATTGTGATTGGAGAAAGAA
Organism: Magicicada septendecula; assembly: GCA_034769895.1. Taxonomy (NCBI): domain Eukaryota; kingdom Metazoa; phylum Arthropoda; class Insecta; order Hemiptera; family Cicadidae; genus Magicicada; species Magicicada septendecula. The sequence goes on along the minus strand of CM068368.1, from coordinate 409,753,303 downwards.
CTTTAAATATAGTTGAAGCAATGTGCATGGCACATATATTTTCATAATCTGACATACTGTTGATCAGTCCTTTCGCAGACGCTTTAGTGCCATTGTCAGATTTCTTGTCAAGACAGATTTCTTTGAGGGTCCCTTTGATGGTTTTGAAACATGTTAGCACAGTTTTGAGAGCATCACTCTTACTCGACCATCTTGTAGTCTGCACTCGTTTTACACTTTTCATTTTGTTGTGTGCTAGCATTCATATGCTGTTATAGCACTCATATAAATAACATATCATTATTGATTATAGTGGATCACACATTGTAACTTTTATTGTTTAAAACTCTGGATATGTGATTATTACAATCATAGAATCCTATATTTCTGACGAGCTATGCATATTTTTAGGCAGTTTTCTTGTTCATGTAATTAATTTGGCAACACTGTACGATATAGTCAAGTTAATATAAAATTTAGAAAAAAGGTTTGAAAACTAGGTACTTGCGGTACCAGATGTTGTGTGTGATTTTATCAGTGTGGTGATGTTTTTGAAACCAAACGTTAATAAAATTTGTCTTGTTAATTAGGCTGTTTCATTTCCAAGTCCTGTCATAATGGGCCTGGTACATTTTAAGCTTCGTCTAGGTCTTTGGCCTAGTTTTTAAATTTTACGGGACGCCTTCCCCTTTTCACAAAAAAAAAAAAAAAAAAACTTTGAGAAGGGGAAATGAGGCGTCTGAAATGGTAGCAGAGCGTGGTTTCGTATGTGACAGGACTTGTAAAATTGGGACGGAATTTTCAGGAAGAGATAACAATAAAAGAATTAAGAAAATTTTTTTAGACCTTGGCTACTGCACTTGGCAGGGAGTTAAGAGGGATTCGGGTTCTGTAATGGAAATGTGATATGGGACTGTTGTGCCCACTGAAATTTTATAAATACTGTATTATGTTTGATGTTTTGTAGAGTTATAATATGTGTTATTGTTGTACTATGTATGTTGTGCCCTTTAGCTAATATTTGTGAGTCAGAGACAAGCAGGAATGACGCCCGAATATTTCTTTGAGTATTTTGATTGGAGGATGTATGTAACCTACCAGAGTCCTTTGGTGTTTGGTATCCAAGAATGATGGGAGCGGTTTAGATATGTGTTAGTTGTCAGGGGGATTTATTCACGAGTACATTAAGTTAGAATCCTCATTGGGATGCGGTGTGGTCAGACCTGCGTCATTATCACCGATGATAGTCAAAAGAAAATTTTTATTAAAATGTGGTGTTGATGGGTTTTAATAGGATGTTTGTTGTTGTTGTTAGGTAAATTGTGTAGTGTGTGGCGGTGCTTTGTTTGATGGTTATGTTTGTCATTGTTCGTTTTCTTGTTCGGCGTCAGGGAAGTTAGCTCGGCATAAGTAATCTCTCGAGCCTTCGCTCCGCTAGGGAACCCAGAGGTAACTTGCAGTGAGGCAAGCCTTTCCTGTCTGTGTTGTGATGTTAGTGTTAGATTGTTGTTTGTGTGCTGGTAATTATGTAAATTTTGGGGGTCATAGTCCAGTCTACTGAATCGAAAAAGGAAGAACTGTTATGGAGAGTTGGTCGGCAGCAAGGTTGGTTTCTCAGTTGCTGTCTAGTGATACGGTAGTTTTATTTAGGGTACGTTGTGAGGTCAAGTAAAGAAAAGGTTTTGAAAATATAGCTAAGGCTGTTCATGATAATGTTATTGCAATCTCGTATCTAAAAAAAAAAAAAAAAAAACTGTTGTTTGTTGTTTTATGGGGATTCTAGATATTGTCCAGCGGAGAGTTATATTCAGAGTATTTTCTAAGGACAGAGGAGGTGAAATGTTAAAGTATTGACCTAGTAAATTATAAGCAGCTGTATCGTTGTAAACTATGCGATTTAGGCGAGTTGGACTCTGAGCTGGTGATATCCGTCTGCATGGTGGAATTTATTTGTTGTTTTCCTAATCTGATAAACTGTGCTTGCCTCATCTAACTGTTCTATGTTTGATATATCAATTTCACGGCCAACCTGGTTTGTTGATCAGCTGATCTATTATTTATATTGAATTCGACTTGTTAAATACCATGCCGCATTCTCTGTTTAATGTCCCCCGCATATTTCTCCTTGAGTGGTAGGGAGCGAGAGTTGTCGCTTTGTAGAGAAGTTACCCCCTCCCACCTGTCAACTGGTTTAAGGTGAAGCTTCAGTAATATGATATGGATTGATGTTCGCGTGCCCTCGAACCGGTCTTCTCTGCCTTGCTAATCGGGTCAGTCATATGTCAAGGATTTGTAGATGCCTTGTTTTGCTGCATATGGCTGGTCGGTCCACGATGTGGACAGTAGTAATATGGACACTCACATATCAAGGTTAGTGACACCTTGTTTGGTCCTATGGACGCGTATGTGAGTGGCAGCAGTAGGAGTAGGTGGTGGTCACCAGTGAGGGTGACGGGTAGGGGCGGTCCCGTGGGGTTGGCATGGCGGAGAGGGTCGTGTCGGGATGGCCGGAGTTGTGTTGAGTTTTTTTTCAGTCCTGGGAGGGGGGAGGGAAGTTGTAGAGAATTGAAAACTGTCCTGGTTAGTTCTTGCTCTTGGGTCTCAGGTTGTTAGTTGGGAGACCTTAGGAGGTCAGAGCGCTTGGGCCCAAAACTGGTCTTTCTTCTTTTCTCCTTCTTCTTTGTCTCAGTATGCTGGCCCTGGCCAGGTCAGCATGCACACCTCATACTCACACACAAACACATTCGGGCACACATGCATGTACAAACTACACTTCTTCTTCTTTCATTTTCTCTCTCAGCCTCTGTTTTCCTAAGTGCGGATAAATGTCTGAGATTTCCCGGCAATGTTGTCAAATTGGTGAGATGTAAGTAAGGGTATAGAGGACCGGGGTCCTATACTGTGGATTCCCACGTTTTGAGTTTTAGGCAACCATGTTGCCTTTTGGAGTGGGGGTGTGCCGTGTGTGGTACAAAGTATAATCACGGCGACTTACAGTTTAGTAAATTTCGTATTTATATCATCGCAGATGCCCGGTGTGCGTTGATGTCATGCTCGCGCATTCTGGTGACTCAAAAAGCAGTGTTGCCCATCCCCCCCAAGGCCCAATGCGCAAAAGTTTCCCCCAAAAATTCTCAGCACTCCCCCCCCAATTGAAGCCTATATAAAGTATTTTAGTTAAAAAAGTCATGAAAAACAAAACAAGATCCTACACTACAGTTACGATAATTGTTACACTTGTTAAGTGGTTTTAAATTGTATCATTGTTTTAAATGATAAGGCGCTACACTGGTGTGGGTGTGGATGAGAAGCAAAGACATTTGAGAGATATATTTTAAAACATATTGGTCATATTGGAACATGGATGGCCAGTTTAAGCTTACAGAATTTTATCATTAGCCCTAATAATATTGTTTAGAAGGTTTGTATGTCATTACTTTGAACAAAACGGGCTAGATTCAAAGGGTATTGGAGTAATTAAAAACCAAGCAAATATTGTACTTAGCAAATTGTATTTAACAAATGTGTTGCTAAACTAAAAATACATTTTAAATAATTGTACTATTAAAACCAATACAATGAAATGACGCAAAAACGACGTACAATGTAGTTTAAATTATGATAGGAAAAATATGTTTGTGCAAAAATATACATTTACATTAGTTATCACCTTGTTTAAATGTCTTGTACAAAAGCAGTTTTTTTCTTTGTACATTTGTGGTTGCAAATTTGTTAATGATTTCTTCGTTTTGTATCTGGCTCAGTACATTGTTTTCACAGGATAGAATCAACAAACTTGACAGCCAAGAGTCTCCCATGCTGTTCCGAAGCCGATTTTTCACTATTTTCAAACGGCTCATCGTTCTCTGCAGAGCAGCTGGTCATGGCAAGAGATAACAATATTCGGTACATCACTGTCAGATTAGGTAGAGCCGAAAGGTTAAGGACACACCTGAATGGTCTAATGAATCCTCTCATTATCCATTGGTCCATCATCCTATGTTTCTCACTTCTTTTTTTACCTCCTCATTTTCACTGCCATCTGGATCCTATGCACCTGCCGGGATTCGCACTTCATCCTCTGTTATCTCCATCCTTTCAGCTTCAGGGGAATGTAACATGTCTGATATGTCGATGTCTGCGTGAGTGACTTTGTACACATTGCAAAACGTCTCCAATTCTAAAGCAATTAGGTCATTGTCCAGATTGTAATACTCACACAGCTCTTTTATCTTATCGGGGTTGAAGTCTTTTCCAGTCTCCAATTCATGTGCGATTTTCATAATTCCTCCATGAGAAAAATAAGACCTTTGTTTAATCATGGCAAGCGAGCTGTCCGGGAAACGATCATTCAGTTCAGACAATAATGAGTCTAAGACTAGGAAATAAACCTCAGCCTTCATTTTCTTTTCAGGGTCATCAATTTTTTCGTCTATCGCAAGTTCGTCCATGAGGCGTTTCCGTTTTCGGTTTCGCTGAGTTCGGACTTGCGAGACGTTGTGCTGATCAGAAAATTGTGTTATTGAACTTGTAAGTTTGTCCCACTCTTTTTCACTTCTTAATGTCTTCAGTTTCGCCCTCGTCTCTAAGATAACGGCTGGTATCATGCCACAATCAACTGATTTGGCTTGTAAGCAAATTGTGATTGGAGAAAGAACTTTAAATATAGTTGAAGCAATGTGCATGGCACATATATTTTCATAATCTGACATACTGTTGATCAGTCCTTTCGCAGACGCTTTAGTGTCATTGTCAGATTTCTTGTCAAGACAGATTTCTTTGAGGGTCCCTTTGATGGTTTTGAAACATGTTAGCACAGTTTTGAGAGCATCACTCTTACTCGACCATCTTGTAGTCTGCACTCGTTTTACACTTTTCATTTTGTTGTGTGCTAGCATTCATATGCTGTTATAGCACTCATATAAATAACATATCATTATTGATTATAGTGGATCACACATTGTAACTTTTATTGTTTAAAACTCTGGATATGTGATTATTACAATCATAGAATCCTATATTTCTGACGAGCTATGCATATTTTTAGGCAGTTTTCTAGTTCATGTAATTAATTTGGCAACACTGTACGATATAGTCAAGTTAATATAAAATTTAGAAAAAAGGTTTGAAAACTAGGTACTTGCGGTACCAGATGTTGTGTGTGATTTTATCAGTGTGGTGATGTTTTTGAAACCAAACGTTAATAAAATTTGTCTTGTTAATTAGGCTGTTTCATTTCCAAGTCCTGTCATAATGGGCCTGGTACATTTTAAGCTTCGTCTAGGTCTTTGGCCTAGTTTTTAAATTTTACGGGACGCCTTCCCCTTTTCACAAAAAAAAAAAAAAAAAACTTTGAGAAGGGGAAATGAGGCGTCTGAAATGGTAGCAGAGCGTGGTTTCGTATGTGACAGGACTTGTAAAATTGGGACGGAATTTTCAGGAAGAGATAACAATAAAAGAATTAAGAAAATTTTTTTAGACCTTGGCTACTGCACTTGGCAGGGAGTTAAGAGGGATTCGGGTTCTGTAATGGAAATGTGATATGGGACTGTTGTGCCCACTGAAATTTTATAAATACTGTATTATGTTTGATGTTTTGTAGAGTTATAATATGTGTTATTGTTGTACTATGTATGTTGTGCCCTTTAGCTAATATTTGTGAGTCAGAGACAAGCAGGAATGACGCCCGAATATTTCTTTGAGTATTTTGATTGGAGGATGTATGTAACCTACCAGAGTCCTTTGGTGTTTGGTATCCAAGAATGATGGGAGCGGTTTAGATATGTGTTAGTTGTCAGGGGGATTTATTCACGAGTACATTAAGTTAGAATCCTCATTGGGATGCGGTGTGGTCAGACCTGCGTCATTATCACCGATGATAGTCAAAAGAAAATTTTTATTAAAATGTGGTGTTGATGGGTTTTAATAGGATGTTTGTTGTTGTTGTTAGGTAAATTGTGTAGTGTGTGGCGGTGCTTTGTTTGATGGTTATGTTTGTCATTGTTCGTTTTCTTGTTCGGCGTCAGGGAAGTTAGCTCGGCATAAGTAATCTCTCGAGCCTTCGCTCCGCTAGGGAACCCAGAGGTCACTTGCAGTGAGGCAAGCCTTTCCTGTCTGTGTTGTGATGTTAGTGTTAGATTGTTGTTTGTGTGCTGGTAATTATGTAAATTTTGGGGGTCATAGTCCAGTCTACTGAATCGAAAAAGGAAGAACTGTTATGGAGAGTTGGTCGGCAGCAAGGTTGGTTTCTCAGTTGCTGTCTAGTGATACGGTAGTTTTATTTAGGGTACGTTGTGAGGTCAAGTAAAGAAAAGGTTTTGAAAATATAGCTAAGGCTGTTCATGATAATGTTATTGCAATCTCGTATCTAAAAAAAAAAAAAAAAAAACTGTTGTTTGTTGTTTTATGGGGATTCTAGATATTGTCCAGCGGAGAGTTATATTCAGAGTATTTTCTAAGGACAGAGGAGGTGAAATGTTAAAGTATTGACCTAGTAAATTATAAGCAGCTGTATCGTTGTAAACTATGCGATTTAGGCGAGTTGGACTCTGAGCTGGTGATATCCGTCTGCATGGTGGAATTTATTTGTTGTTTTCCTAATCTGATAAACTGTGCTTGCCTCATCTAACTGTTCTATGTTTGATATATCAATTTCACGGCCAACCTGGTTTGTTGATCAGCTGATCTATTATTTATATTGAATTCGACTTGTTAAATACCATGCCGCATTCTCTGTTTAATGTCCCCCGCATATTTCTCCTTGAGTGGTAGGGAGCGAGAGTTGTCGCTTTGTAGAGAAGTTACCCCCTCCCACCTGTCAACTGGTTTAAGGTGAAGCTTCAGTAATATGATATGGATTGATGTTCGCGTGCCCTCGAACCGGTCTTCTCTGCCTTGCTAATCGGGTCAGTCATATGTCAAGGATTTGTAGATGCCTTGTTTTGCTGCATATGGCTGGTCGGTCCACGATGTGGACAGTAGTAATATGGACACTCACATATCAAGGTTAGTGACACCTTGTTTGGTCCTATGGACGCGTATGTGAGTGGCAGCAGTAGGAGTAGGTGGTGGTCACCAGTGAGGGTGACGGGTAGGGGCGGTCCCGTGGGGTTGGCATGGCGGAGAGGGTCGTGTCGGGATGGCCGGAGTTGTGTTGAGTTTTTTTTCAGTCCTGGGAGGGGGGAGGGAAGTTGTAGAGAATTGAAAACTGTCCTGGTTAGTTCTTGCTCTTGGGTCTCAGGTTGTTAGTTGGGAGACCTTAGGAGGTCAGAGCGCTTGGGCCCAAAACTGGTCTTTCTTCTTTTCTCCTTCTTCTTTGTCTCAGTATGCTGGCCCTGGCCAGGTCAGCATGCACACCTCATACTCACACACAAACACATTCGGGCACACATGCATGTACAAACTACACTTCTTCTTCTTTCATTTTCTCTCTCAGCCTCTGTTTTCCTAAGTGCGGATAAATGTCTGAGATTTCCCGGCAATGTTGTCAAATTGGTGAGATGTAAGTAAGGGTATAGAGGACCGGGGTCCTATACTGTGGATTCCCACGTTTTGAGTTTTAGGCAACCATGTTGCCTTTTGGAGTGGGGGTGTGCCGTGTGTGGTACAAAGTATAATCACGGCGACTTACAGTTTAGTAAATTTCGTATTTATATCATCGCAGATGCCCGGTGTGCGTTGATGTCATGCTCGCGCATTCTGGTGACTCAAAAAGCAGTGTTGCCCATCCCCCCCAAGGCCCAATGCGCAAAAGTTTCCCCCAAAAATTCTCAGCACTCCCCCCCCAATTGAAGCCTATATAAAGTATTTTAGTTAAAAAAGTCATGAAAAACAAAACAAGATCCTACACTACAGTTACGATAATTGTTACACTTGTTAAGTGGTTTTAAATTGTATCATTGTTTTAAATGATAAGGCGCTACACTGGTGTGGGTGTGGATGAGAAGCAAAGACATTTGAGAGATATATTTTAAAACATATTGGTCATATTGGAACATGGATGGCCAGTTTAAGCTTACAGAATTTTATCATTAGCCCTAATAATATTGTTTAGAAGGTTTGTATGTCATTACTTTGAACAAAACGGGCTAGATTCAAAGGGTATTGGAGTAATTAAAAACCAAGCAAATATTGTACTTAGCAAATTGTATTTAACAAATGTGTTGCTAAACTAAAAATACATTTTAAATAATTGTACTATTAAAACCAATACAATGAAATGACGCAAAAACGACGTACAATGTAGTTTAAATTATGATAGGAAAAATATGTTTGTGCAAAAATATACATTTACATTAGTTATCACCTTGTTTAAATGTCTTGTACAAAAGCAGTTTTTTTCTTTGTACATTTGTGGTTGCAAATTTGTTAATGATTTCTTCGTTTTGTATCTGGCTCAGTACATTGTTTTCACAGGATAGAATCAACAAACTTGACAGCCAAGAGTCTCCCATGCTGTTCCGAAGCCGATTTTTCACTATTTTCAAACGGCTCATCGTTCTCTGCAGAGCAGCTGGTCATGGCAAGAGATAACAATATTCGGTACATCACTGTCAGATTAGGTAGAGCCGAAAGGTTAAGGACACACCTGAATGGTCTAATGAATCCTCTCATTATCCATTGGTCCATCATCCTATGTTTCTCACTTCTTTTTTTACCTCCTCATTTTCACTGCCATCTGGATCCTATGCACCTGCCGGGATTCGCACTTCATCCTCTGTTATCTCCATCCTTTCAGCTTCAGGGGAATGTAACATGTCTGATATGTCGATGTCTGCGTGAGTGACTTTGTACACATTGCAAAACGTCTCCAATTCTAAAGCAATTAGGTCATTGTCCAGATTGTAATACTCACACAGCTCTTTTATCTTATCGGGGTTGAAGTCTTTTCCAGTCTCCAATTCATGTGCGATTTTCATAATTCCTCCATGAGAAAAATAAGACCTTTGTTTAATCATGGCAAGCGAGCTGTCCGGGAAACGATCATTCAGTTCAGACAATAATGAGTCTAAGACTAGGAAATAAACCTCAGCCTTCATTTTCTTTTCAGGGTCATCAATTTTTTCGTCTATCGCAAGTTCGTCCATGAGGCGTTTCCGTTTTCGGTTTCGCTGAGTTCGGACTTGCGAGACGTTGTGCTGATCAGAAAATTGTGTTATTGAACTTGTAAGTTTGTCCCACTCTTTTTCACTTCTTAATGTCTTCAGTTTCGCCCTCGTCTCTAAGATAACGGCTGGTATCATGCCACAATCAACTGATTTGGCTTGTAAGCAAATTGTGATTGGAGAAAGAACTTTAAATATAGTTGAAGCAATGTGCATGGCACATATATTTTCATAATCTGACATACTGTTGATCAGTCCTTTCGCAGACGCTTTAGTGTCATTGTCAGATTTCTTGTCAAGACAGATTTCTTTGAGGGTCCCTTTGATGGTTTTGAAACATGTTAGCACAGTTTTGAGAGCATCACTCTTACTCGACCATCTTGTAGTCTGCACTCGTTTTACACTTTTCATTTTGTTGTGTGCTAGCATTCATATGCTGTTATAGCACTCATATAAATAACATATCATTATTGATTATAGTGGATCACACATTGTAACTTTTATTGTTTAAAACTCTGGATATGTGATTATTACAATCATAGAATCCTATATTTCTGACGAGCTATGCATATTTTTAGGCAGTTTTCTAGTTCATGTAATTAATTTGGCAACACTGTACGATATAGTCAAGTTAATATAAAATTTAGAAAAAAGGTTTGAAAACTAGGTACTTGCGGTACCAGATGTTGTGTGTGATTTTATCAGTGTGGTGATGTTTTTGAAACCAAACGTTAATAAAATTTGTCTTGTTAATTAGGCTGTTTCATTTCCAAGTCCTGTCATAATGGGCCTGGTACATTTTAAGCTTCGTCTAGGTCTTTGGCCTAGTTTTTAAATTTTACGGGACGCCTTCCCCTTTTCACAAAAAAAAAAAAAAAAAACTTTGAGAAGGGGAAATGAGGCGTCTGAAATGGTAGCAGAGCGTGGTTTCGTATGTGACAGGACTTGTAAAATTGGGACGGAATTTTCAGGAAGAGATAACAATAAAAGAATTAAGAAAATTTTTTTAGACCTTGGCTACTGCACTTGGCAGGGAGTTAAGAGGGATTCGGGTTCTGTAATGGAAATGTGATATGGGACTGTTGTGCCCACTGAAATTTTATAAATACTGTATTATGTTTGATGTTTTGTAGAGTTATAATATGTGTTATTGTTGTACTATGTATGTTGTGCCCTTTAGCTAATATTTGTGAGTCAGAGACAAGCAGGAATGACGCCCGAATATTTCTTTGAGTATTTTGATTGGAGGATGTATGTAACCTACCAGAGTCCTTTGGTGTTTGGTATCCAAGAATGATGGGAGCGGTTTAGATATGTGTTAGTTGTCAGGGGGATTTATTCACGAGTACATTAAGTTAGAATCCTCATTGGGATGCGGTGTGGTCAGACCTGCGTCATTATCACCGATGATAGTCAAAAGAAAATTTTTATTAAAATGTGGTGTTGATGGGTTTTAATAGGATGTTTGTTGTTGTTGTTAGGTAAATTGTGTAGTGTGTGGCGGTGCTTTGTTTGATGGTTATGTTTGTCATTGTTCGTTTTCTTGTTCGGCGTCAGGGAAGTTAGCTCGGCATAAGTAATCTCTCGAGCCTTCGCTCCGCTAGGGAACCCAGAGGTCACTTGCAGTGAGGCAAGCCTTTCCTGTCTGTGTTGTGATGTTAGTGTTAGATTGTTGTTTGTGTGCTGGTAATTATGTAAATTTTGGGGGTCATAGTCCAGTCTACTGAATCGAAAAAGGAAGAACTGTTATGGAGAGTTGGTCGGCAGCAAGGTTGGTTTCTCAGTTGCTGTCTAGTGATACGGTAGTTTTATTTAGGGTACGTTGTGAGGTCAAGTAAAGAAAAGGTTTTGAAAATATAGCTAAGGCTGTTCATGATAATGTTATTGCAATCTCGTATCTAAAAAAAAAAAAAAAAAACTGTTGTTTGTTGTTTTATGGGGATTCTAGATATTGTCCAGCGGAGAGTTATATTCAGAGTATTTTCTAAGGACAGAGGAGGTGAAATGTTAAAGTATTGACCTAGTAAATTATAAGCAGCTGTATCGTTGTAAACTATGCGATTTAGGCGAGTTGGACTCTGAGCTGGTGATATCCGTCTGCATGGTGGAATTTATTTGTTGTTTTCCTAATCTGATAAACTGTGCTTGCCTCATCTAACTGTTCTATGTTTGATATATCAATTTCACGGCCAACCTGGTTTGTTGATCAGCTGATCTATTATTTATATTGAATTCGACTTGTTAAATACCATGCCGCATTCTCTGTTTAATGTCCCCCGCATATTTCTCCTTGAGTGGTAGGGAGCGAGAGTTGTCGCTTTGTAGAGAAGTTACCCCCTCCCACCTGTCAACTGGTTTAAGGTGAAGCTTCAGTAATATGATATGGATTGATGTTCGCGTGCCCTCGAACCGGTCTTCTCTGCCTTGCTAATCGGGTCAGTCATATGTCAAGGATTTGTAGATGCCTTGTTTTGCTGCATATGGCTGGTCGGTCCACGATGTGGACAGTAGTAATATGGACACTCACATATCAAGGTTAGTGACACCTTGTTTGGTCCTATGGACGCGTATGTGAGTGGCAGCAGTAGGAGTAGGTGGTGGTCACCAGTGAGGGTGACGGGTAGGGGCGGTCCCGTGGGGTTGGCATGGCGGAGAGTGTCGTGTCGGGATGGCCGGAGTTGTGTTGAGTTTTTTTTCAGTCCTGGGAGGGGGGAGGGAAGTTGTAGAGAATTGAAAACTGTCCTGGTTAGTTCTTGCTCTTGGGTCTCAGGTTGTTAGTTGGGAGACCTTAGGAGGTCAGAGCGCTTGGGCCCAAAACTGGTCTTTCTTCTTTTCTCCTTCTTCTTTGTCTCAGTATGCTGGCCCTGGCCAGGTCAGCATGCACACCTCATACTCACACACAAACACATTCGGGCACACATGCATGTACAAACTACACTTCTTCTTCTTTCATTTTCTCTCTCAGCCTCTGTTTTCCTAAGTGCGGATAAATGTCTGAGATTTCCCGGCAATGTTGTCAAATTGGTGAGATGTAAGTAAGGGTATAGAGGACCGGGGTCCTATACTGTGGATTCCCACGTTTTGAGTTTTAGGCAACCATGTTGCCTTTTGGAGTGGGGGTGTGCCGTGTGTGGTACAAAGTATAATCACGGCGACTTACAGTTTAGTAAATTTCGTATTTATATCATCGCAGATGCCCGGTGTGCGTTGATGTCATGCTCGCGCATTCTGGTGACTCAAAAAGCAGTGTTGTCCATCCCCCCCAAGGCCCAATGCGCAAAAGTTTCCCCCAAAAATTCTCAGCACTCCCCCCCAATTGAAGCCTATATAAAGTATTTTAGTTAAAAAAGTCATGAAAAACAAAACAAGATCCTACACTACAGTTACGATAATTGTTACACTTGTTAAGTGGTTTTAAATTGTATCATTGTTTTAAATGATAAGGCGCTACACTGGTGTGGGTGTGGATGAGAAGCAAAGACATTTGAGAGATATATTTTAAAACATATTGGTCATATTGGAACATGGATGGCCAGTTTAAGCTTACAGAATTTTATCATTAGCCCTAATAATATTGTTTAGAAGGTTTGTATGTCATTACTTTGAACAAAACGGGCTAGATTCAAAGGGTATTGGAGTAATTAAAAACCAAGCAAATATTGTACTTAGCAAATTGTATTTAACAAATGTGTTGCTAAACTAAAAATACATTTTAAATAATTGTACTATTAAAACCAATACAATGAAATGACGCAAAAACGACGTACAATGTAGTTTAAATTATGATAGGAAAAATATGTTTGTGCAAAAATATACATTTACATTAGTTATCACCTTGTTTAAATGTCTTGTACAAAAGCAGTTTTTTTCTTTGTACATTTGTGGTTGCAAATTTGTTAATGATTTCTTCGTTTTGTATCTGGCTCAGTACATTGTTTTCACAGGATAGAATCAACAAACTTGACAGCCAAGAGTCTCCCATGCTGTTCCGAAGCCGATTTTTCACTATTTTCAAACGGCTCATCGTTCTCTGCAGAGCAGCTGGTCATGGCAAGAGATAACAATATTCGGTACATCACTGTCAGATTAGGTAGAGCCGAAAGGTTAAGGACACACCTGAATGGTCTAATGAATCCTCTCATTATCCATTGGTCCATCATCCTATGTTTCTCACTTCTTTTTTTACCTCCTCATTTTCACTGCCATCTGGATCCTATGCACCTGCCGGGATTCGCACTTCATCCTCTGTTATCTCCATCCTTTCAGCTTCAGGGGAATGTAACATGTCTGATATGTCGATGTCTGCGTGAGTGACTTTGTACACATTGCAAAACGTCTCCAATTCTAAAGCAATTAGGTCATTGTCCAGATTGTAATACTCACACAGCTCTTTTATCTTATCGGGGTTGAAGTCTTTTCCAGTCTCCAATTCATGTGCGATTTTCATAATTCCTCCATGAGAAAAATAAGACCTTTGTTTAATCATGGCAAGCGAGCTGTCCGGGAAACGATCATTCAGTTCAGACAATAATGAGTCTAAGACTAGGAAATAAACCTCAGCCTTCATTTTCTTTTCAGGGTCATCAATTTTTTCGTCTATCGCAAGTTCGTCCATGAGGCGTTTCCGTTTTCGGTTTCGCTGAGTTCGGACTTGCGAGACGTTGTGCTGATCAGAAAATTGTGTTATTGAACTTGTAAGTTTGTCCCACTCTTTTTCACTTCTTAATGTCTTCAGTTTCGCCCTCGTCTCTAAGATAACGGCTGGTATCATGCCACAATCAACTGATTTGGCTTGTAAGCAAATTGTGATTGGAGAAAGAACTTTAAATATAGTTGAAGCAATGTGCATGGCACATATATTTTCATAATCTGACATACTGTTGATCAGTCCTTTCGCAGACGCTTTAGTGTCATTGTCAGATTTCTTGTCAAGACAGATTTCTTTGAGGGCCCCTTGGATGGTTTTGAAACATGTTAGCACAGTTTTGAGAGCATCACTCTTACTCGACCATCTTGTAGTCTGCACTCGTTTTACACTTTTCATTTTGTTGTGTGCTAGCATTCATATGCTGTTATAGCACTCATATAAATAACATATCATTATTGATTATAGTGGATCACACATTGTAACTTTTATTGTTTAAAACTCTGGATATGTGATTATTACAATCATAGAATCCTATATTTCTGACGAGCTATGCATATTTTTAGGCAGTTTTCTTGTTCATGTAATTAATTTGGCAACACTGTACGATATAGTCAAGTTAATATAAAATTTAGAAAAAAGGTTTGAAAACTAGGTACTTGCGGTACCAGATGTTGTGTGTGATTTTATCAGTGTGGTGATGTTTTTGAAACCAAACGTTAATAAAATTTGTCTTGTTAATTAGGCTGTTTCATTTCCAAGTCCTGTCACAATGGGCCTGGTACATTTTAAGCTTCGTCTAGGTCTTTGGCCTAGTTTTTAAATTTTACGGGACGCCTTCCCCTTTTCACAAAAAAAAAAAAAAAAAACTTTGAGAAGGGGAAATGAGGCGTCTGAAATGGTAGCAGAGCGTGGTTTCGTATGTGACAGGACTTGTAAAATTGGGACGGAATTTTCAGGAAGAGATAACAATAAAAGAATTAAGAAAATTTTTTTAGACCTTGGCTACTGCACTTGGCAGGGAGTTAAGAGGGATTCGGGTTCTGTAATGGAAATGTGATATGGGACTGTTGTGCCCACTGAAATTTTATAAATACTGTATTATGTTTGATGTTTTGTAGAGTTATAATATGTGTTATTGTTGTACTATGTATGTTGTGCCCTTTAGCTAATATTTGTGAGTCAGAGACAAGCAGGAATGACGCCCGAATATTTCTTTGAGTATTTTGATTGGAGGATGTATGTAACCTACCAGAGTCCTTTGGTGTTTGGTATCCAAGAATGATGGGAGCGGTTTAGATATGTGTTAGTTGTCAGGGGGATTTATTCACGAGTACATTAAGTTAGAATCCTCATTGGGATGCGGTGTGGTCAGACCTGCGTCATTATCACCGATGATAGTCAAAAGAAAATTTTTATTAAAATGTGGTGTTGATGGGTTTTAATAGGATGTTTGTTGTTGTTGTTAGGTAAATTGTGTAGTGTGTGGCGGTGCTTTGTTTGATGGTTATGTTTGTCATTGTTCGTTTTCTTGTTCGGCGTCAGGTAAGTTAGCTCGGCATAAGTAATCTCTCGAGCCTTCGCTCCGCTAGGGAACCCAGAGGTCACTTGCAGTGAGGCAAGCCTTTCCTGTCTGTGTTGTGATGTTAGTGTTAGATTGTTGTTTGTGTGCTGGTAATTATGTAAATTTTGGGGGTCATAGTCCAGTCTACTGAATCGAAAAAGGAAGAACTGTTATGGAGAGTTGGTCGGCAGCAAGGTTGGTTTCTCAGTTGCTGTCTAGTGATACGGTAGTTTTATTTAGGGTACGTTGTGAGGTCAAGTAAAGAAAAGGTTTTGAAAATATAGCTAAGGCTGTTCATGATAATGTTATTGCAATCTCGTATCTAAAAAAAAAAAAACTGTTGTTTGTTGTTTTATGGGGATTCTAGATATTGTCCAGCGGAGAGTTATATTCAGAGTATTTTCTAAGGACAGAGGAGGTGAAATGTTAAAGTATTGACCTAGTAAATTATAAGCAGCTGTATCGTTGTAAACTATGCGATTTAGGCGAGTTGGACTCTGAGCTGGTGATATCCGTCTGCATGGTGGAATTTATTTGTTGTTTTCCTAATCTGATAAACTGTGCTTGCCTCATCTAACTGTTCTATGTTTGATATATCAATTTCACGGCCAACCTGGTTTGTTGATCAGCTGATCTATTATTTATATTGAATTCGACTTGTTAAATACCATGCCGCATTCTCTGTTTAATGTCCCCCGCATATTTCTCCTTGAGTGGTAGGGAGCGAGAGTTGTCGCTTTGTAGAGAAGTTACCCCCTCCCCCCTGTCAACTGGTTTAAGGTGAAGCTGCAGTAATATGATATGGATTGATGTTCGCGTGCCCTCGAACCGGTCTTCTCTACCTTGCTAATCGGGTCAGTCATATGTCAAGGATTTGTAGATGCCTTGTTTTGCTGCATATGGCTGGTCGGTCCACGATGTGAACAGTAGTAATATGGCCACTCACATATCAAGGTTAGTGACACCTTGTTTGGTCCTATGGACGGGTATGTGAGTGGCAGCAGTAGGAGTAGGTGGTGGTCACCAGTGAGGGTGACGGGTAGGGGCGGTCCCGTGGGGTTGGCATGGCGGAGAGGGTCGTGTCGGGATGGCCGGAGTTGTGTTGAGTTTTTTTCAGTCCTGGGAGGGGGGAGGGATGTTGTAGAGAATTGAAAACTGTCCTGGTTAGTTCTTGCTCTTGGGTCTCAGGTTGTTAGTTGGGAGACCTTAGGAGGTCAGAGCGCTTGGGCCCAAAACTGGTCTTTCTTCTTTTCTCCTTCTTCTTTGTCTCAGTATGCTGGCCCTGGCCAGGTCAGCATGCACACCTCATACTCACACACAAACACATTCGGGCACACATGCATGTACAAACTACACTTATTCTTCTTTCATTTTCTCTCTCAGCCTCTGTTTTCCTAAGTGCGGATAAATGTCTGAGATTTCCCGGCAATGTTGTCAAATTGGTGAGATGTAAGTAAGGGTATAGAGGACCGGGGTCCTATACTGTGGATTCCCACGTTTTGAGTTTTAGGCAACCATGTTGCCTTTTGGAGTGGGGGTGTGCCGTGTGTGGTACAAAGTATAATCACGGCGACTTACAGTTTAGTAAATTTCGTATTTATATCATCGCAGATGCCCGGTGTGCGTTGAAGCCATGCTCGCGCATTCTGGTGACTCAAAAACAGTAGTGCCCATCCCCCCCAAGGCCCAATGCGCAAATCCCCCCCAAGAATTCTCAGCACTCCCCCCCAATTGAAGCCTATATAAATTATTTTAGTTAAAAAAGTCATGAAAAACAAAACAAGATCCTACACTACAGTTACGATAATTGTTACACTTGTTAAGTGGTTTTAAATTGTATCATTGTTTTAAATGATAAGGCGCTACACTGGTGTGGGTGTGGATGAGAAGCAAAGACATTTGAGAGATATATTTTAAAACATATTGGTCATATTGGAACATGGATGGCCAGTTTAAGCTTACAGAATTTTATCATTAGCCCTAATAATATTGTTTAGAAATTTTGTATGTCATTACTTTGAACAAAACGGGCTAGATTCAAAGGGTATTGGAGTAATTAAAAACCAAGCAAATATTGTACTTAGCAAATTGTATTTAACAAATGTGTTGCTAAACTAAAAATACATTTTAAATAATTGTACTATTAAAACCAATACAATGAAATGACGCAAAAACGACGTACAATGTAGTTTAAATTATGATAGGAAAAATATGTTTGTGCAAAAATAGCATTTACATTAGTTATCACCTTGTTTAAATGTCTTGTACAAAAGCAGATTTTTTCTTTGTAGATTTGTGTTTGCAAATTTGTTAATGATTTCTTCGTTTTGTATCTGGCTCAGTACATTGTTTTCACAGGATAGAATCAACAAACTTGACAGCCAAGAGTCTCCCATGCTGTTCCGAAGCCGATTTTTCACTATTTTCAAACGGCTCATCGTTCTCTGCAGAGCAGCTGGTCATGGCAAGAGATAACAATATTCGGTACATCACTGTCAGATTAGGTAGAGCCGAAAGGTTAAGGACACACCTGAATGGTCTAATGAATCCTCTCATTATCCATTGGTCCATCATCCTATGTTTCTCACTTCTTTTTTTACCTCCTCATTTTCACTGCCATCTGGATCCTCTGCACCTGCCGGGATTCGCACTTCATCCTCTGTTATCTCCATCCTTTCAGCTTCAGGGGAATGTAACATGTCTGATATGTCGATGTCTGCGTGAGTGACTTTGTACACATTGCAAAACGTCTCCAATTCTAAAGCAATTAGGTCATTGTCCAGATTGTAATACTCACACAGCTCTTTTATCTTATCGGGGTTGAAGTCTTTTCCAGTCTCCAATTCATGTGCGATTTTCATAATTCCTCCATGAGAAAAATAAGACCTTTGTTTAATCATGGCAAGCGAGCTGTCCGGGAAACGATCATTCAGTTCAGACAATAATGAGTCTAAGACTAGGAAATAAACCTCAGCCTTCATTTTCTTTACAGGGTCATCAATTTTTTCGTCTATCGCAAGTTCGTCCATGAGGCGTTTCCGTTTTCGGTTTCGCTGAGTTCGGACTTGCGAGACGTTGTGCTGATCAGAAAATTGTGTTATTGAACTTGTAAGTTTGTCCCACTCTTTTTCACTTCTTAATGTCTTCAGTTTCGCCCTCGTCTCTAAGATAACGGCTGGTATCATGCCATAATCAACTGATTTGGCTTGTAAGCAAATTGTGATTGGAGAAAGAACTTTAAATATAGTTGAAGCAATGTGCATGGCACATATATTTTCATAATCTGACATACTGTTGATCAGTCCTTTCGCAGACGCTTTAGTGTCATTGTCAGATTTCTTGTCAAGACAGATTTCTCTGAGGGTCCCTTTGATGGTTTTGAAACATGTTAGGACAGTTTTGAGAGCATCACTCTTACTCGACCATCTTGTAGTCTGCACTCGTTTTACACTTTTCATTTTGTTGTGTGCTAGCACTCATATGCTGTTATAGCACTCATATAAATAACATATCATTATTGATTATAGTGGATTACACATTGTAACTTTTATTGTTTAAAACTCTGGATATGTGATTACTACAATCATAGAATCCTATATTTCTGACGAGCTATGCATATTTTTAGGCAGTTTTCTTGTTCATGTAATTAATTTGGCAACACTGTACGATACAGTCAAGTTAATATAAAATTTAGAAAAAAGGTTTGAAAACTAGGTACTTGCGGTACCAGATGTTGTGTGTGATTTTATCAGTGTGGTGATGTTTTTGAAACCAAACGTTAATAAAATTTGTCTTGTTAATTAGGCTGTCTCATTTCCAAGTCCTGTCACAATGGGCCTGGTACATTTTAAGCTTCGTCTAGGTCTTTGGCCTAGTTTTTAAATTTTACGGGACGCCTTCCCCTTTTCACAAAAAAAAAAAAAAAAAAACTTTGAGAACGGGAAATGAGGCATCTAAAATGGTAGCAGAGCGTGGTTTCGTATGTGACAGGACTTGTAAAATTGGGACGGAATTTTCAGGAAGAGATAACAATAAAAGAATTAAGAAAATTTTTTTAGACCTTGGCTACTGCACTTGGCAGGGAGTTAAGAGGGATTCGGGTTCTGTAATGGAAATGTGATATGGGACTGTTGTGCCCACTGAAATTTTATAAATACTGTATTATGTTTGATGTTTTGTAGAGTTATAATATGTGTTATTGTTGTACTATGTATGTTGTGCCCTTTAGCTAATATTTGTGAGTCAGAGACAAGCAGGAATCACGCCCGAATATTTCTTTGAGTATTTTGATTGGAGGATGTATGTAACTTAACAGAGTCCTTTGGTGTTTGGTATCCAAGAATGATGGGAGCGGTTTAGATATGTGTTAGTTGTCAGGGGGATTTATTCACGAGTACATTAAGTTAGAATCCTCATTGGGATGCGGTGTGGTCAGACCTGCGTCATCATCACCGATGATAGTCAAAAGAAAATTTTTATTAAAATGTGGTGTTGATGGGTTTTGAATAGGATGTTTGTTGTTGTTGTTAGGTAAATTGTGTAGTGTGTGGCGGTGCTTGGTTTGATGGTTACGTTTGTCATTGCTCGTTTTCTTGTTCGGCGTCAGGGAAGTTAGCTCGGCATAAGTAATCTCTCGAGCCTTCGCTCCGCTAGGGAACCCAGAGGTCACTTGCAGTGAGGCAAGCCTTTCCTGTCTGTGTTGTGATGTTAGTGTTAGATTGTTGTTTGTGTGCTGGTAATTATGTAAATTTTGGGGGTCATAGTCCAGTCTACTGAATCGAAAAAGGAAGAACTGTTATGGAGAGTTGGTCGGCAGCAAGGTTGGTTTCTCAGTTGCTGTCTAGTGATACGGTAGTTTTATTTAGGGTACGTTGTGAGGTCAAGTAAAGAAAAGGTTTTGAAAATATAGCTAAGGCTGTTCATGATAATGTTATTGCAATCTCGTATCTAAAAAAAAAAAAAAAACTGTTGTTTGTTGTTTTATGGGGATTCTAGATATTGTCCAGCGGAGAGTTATATTCAGAGTATTTTCTAAGGACAGAGGAGGTGAAATGTTAAAGTATTGACCTAGTAAATTATAAGCAGCTGTATCGTTGTAAACTATGCGATTTAGGCGAGTTGGACTCTGAGCTGGTGATATCCGTCTGCATGGTGGAATTTATTTGTTGTTTTCCTAATCTGATAAACTGTGCTTGCCTCATCTAACTGTTCTATGTTTGATATATCAATTTCACGGCCAACCTGGTTTGTTGATCAGCTGATCTATTATTTATATTGAATTCGACTTGTTAAATACCATGCCGCATTCTCTGTTTAATGTGCCCCGCATATTTCTCCTTGAGTGGTAGGGAGCGAGAGTTGTCGCTTTGTAGAGAAGTTACCCCCTCCCACCTGTCAACTGGTTTAAGGTGAAGCTTCAGTAATATGATATGGATTGATGTTCGCGTGCTTCTCTGCCTTGTTAACGGGTCAGTCATATGTCAAGGATTTGTAGATGCCTTGTTTTGCTGCATATGGCTGGTCGGTCCACGATGTGGACAGTAGTAATATGGACACTCACATATCAAGGTTAGTGACACCTTGTTTGGTCCTATGGACGCGTATGTGAGTGGCAGCGGTAGGAGTAGGTGGTGGTCACCAGTGAGGGTGACGGGTAGGGGCGGTCCCGTGGGGTTGGCATGGCGGAGAGGGTCGTGTCGGGATGGCCGGAGTTGTGTTGAGTTTTTTTTCAGTCCTGGGAGGGGGGAGGGAAGTTGTAGAGAATTGAAAACGGTCCTGGTTAGTTCTTGCTCTTGGGTCTCAGGTTGTTAGTTGGGAGACCTTAGGAGGTCAGAGCGCTTGGGCCCAAAACTGGTCTTTCTTCTTTTCTCCTTCTTCTTTGTCTCAGTATGCTGGCCCTGGCCAGGTCAGCATGCACACCTCATACTCACACACAAACACATTCGGGCACACATGCATGTACAAACTACACTTCTTCTTCTTTCATTTTCTCTCTCAGCCTCTGTTTTCCTAAGTGCGGATAAATGTCTGAGATTTCCCGGCAATGCCAAATTGGTGAGATGTAAGTAAGGGTATAGAGGACCGGGGTCCTATACTGTGGATTCCCACGTTTTGAGTTTTAGGCAACCATGTTGCCTTTTGGAGTGGGGGTGTGCCGTGTGTGGTACAAAGTATAATCACGGCGACTTACAGTTTAGTAAATTTCGTATTTATATCATCGCAGATGCCCGGTGTGCGTTGAAGCCATGCTCGCGCATTCTGGTGACTCAAAAACAGTAGTGCCCATCCCCCCCAAGGCCCAATGCGCAAATCCCCCCCAAGAATTCTCAGCACTCCCCCCCAATTGAAGCCTATATAAATTATTTTAGTTAAAAAAGTCATGAAAAACAAAACAAGATCCTACACTACAGTTACGATAATTGTTACACTTGTTAAGTGGTTTTAAATTGTATCATTGTTTTAAATGATAAGGCGCTACACTGGTGTGGGTGTGGATGAGAAGCAAAGACATTTGAGAGATATATTTTAAAACATATTGGTCATATTGGAACATGGATGGCCAGTTTAAGCTTACAGAATTTTATCATTAGCCCTAATAATATTGTTTAGAAATTTTGTATGTCATTACTTTGAACAAAACGGGCTAGATTCAAAGGGTATTGGAGTAATTAAAAACCAAGCAAATATTGTACTTAGCAAATTGTATTTAACAAATGTGTTGCTAAACTAAAAATACATTTTAAATAATTGTACTATTAAAACCAATACAATGAAATGACGCAAAAACGACGTACAATGTAGTTTAAATTATGATAGGAAAAATATGTTTGTGCAAAAATAGCATTTACATTAGTTATCACCTTGTTTAAATGTCTTGTACAAAAGCAGATTTTTTCTTTGTAGATTTGTGTTTGCAAATTTGTTAATGATTTCTTCGTTTTGTATCTGGCTCAGTACATTGTTTTCACAGGATAGAATCAACAAACTTGACAGCCAAGAGTCTCCCATGCTGTTCCGAAGCCGATTTTTCACTATTTTCAAACGGCTCATCGTTCTCTGCAGAGCAGCTGGTCATGGCAAGAGATAACAATATTCGGTACATCACTGTCAGATTAGGTAGAGCCGAAAGGTTAAGGACACACCTGAATGGTCTAATGAATCCTCTCATTATCCATTGGTCCATCATCCTATGTTTCTCACTTCTTTTTTTACCTCCTCATTTTCACTGCCATCTGGATCCTCTGCACCTGCCGGGATTCGCACTTCATCCTCTGTTATCTCCATCCTTTCAGCTTCAGGGGAATGTAACATGTCTGATATGTCGATGTCTGCGTGAGTGACTTTGTACACATTGCAAAACGTCTCCAATTCTAAAGCAATTAGGTCATTGTCCAGATTGTAATACTCACACAGCTCTTTTATCTTATCGGGGTTGAAGTCTTTTCCAGTCTCCAATTCATGTGCGATTTTCATAATTCCTCCATGAGAAAAATAAGACCTTTGTTTAATCATGGCAAGCGAGCTGTCCGGGAAACGATCATTCAGTTCAGACAATAATGAGTCTAAGACTAGGAAATAAACCTCAGCCTTCATTTTCTTTACAGGGTCATCAATTTTTTCGTCTATCGCAAGTTCGTCCATGAGGCGTTTCCGTTTTCGGTTTCGCTGAGTTCGGACTTGCGAGACGTTGTGCTGATCAGAAAATTGTGTTATTGAACTTGTAAGTTTGTCCCACTCTTTTTCACTTCTTAATGTCTTCAGTTTCGCCCTCGTCTCTAAGATAACGGCTGGTATCATGCCATAATCAACTGATTTGGCTTGTAAGCAAATTGTGATTGGAGAAAGAACTTTAAATATAGTTGAAGCAATGTGCATGGCACATATATTTTCATAATCTGACATACTGTTGATCAGTCCTTTCGCAGACGCTTTAGTGTCATTGTCAGATTTCTTGTCAAGACAGATTTCTCTGAGGGTCCCTTTGATGGTTTTGAAACATGTTAGCACAGTTTTGAGAGCATCACTCTTACTCGACCATCTTGTAGTCTGCACTCGTTTTACACTTTTCATTTTGTTGTGTGCTAGCACTCATATGCTGTTATAGCACTCATATAAATAACATATCATTATTGATTATAGTGGATTACACATTGTAACTTTTATTGTTTAAACTCTGGATATGTGATTATTACAATCATAGAATCCTATATTTCTGACGAGCTATGCATATTTTTAGGCAGTTTTCTTGTTCATGTAATTAATTTGGCAACACTGTACGATACAGTCAAGTTAATATAAAATTTAGAAAAAAGGTTTGAAAACTAGGTACTTGCGGTACCAGATGTTGTGTGTGATTTTATCAGTGTGGTGATGTTTTTGAAACCAAACGTTAATAAAATTTGTCTTGTTAATTAGGCTGTCTCATTTCCAAGTCCTGTCACAATGGGCCTGGTACATTTTAAGCTTCGTCTAGGTCTTTGGCCTAGTTTTTAAATTTTACGGGACGCCTTCCCCTTTTCACAAAAAAAAAAAAAAAAAACTTTGAGAACGGGAAATGAGGCATCTAAAATGGTAGCAGAGCGTGGTTTCGTATGTGACAGGACTTGTAAAATTGGGACGGAATTTTCAGGAAGAGATAACAATAAAAGAATTAAGAAAATTTTTTTAGACCTTGGCTACTGCACTTGGCAGGGAGTTAAGAGGGATTCGGGTTCTGTAATGGAAATGTGATATGGGACTGTTGTGCCCACTGAAATTTTATAAATACTGTATTATGTTTGATGTTTTGTAGAGTTATAATATGTGTTATTGTTGTACTATGTATGTTGTGCCCTTTAGCTAATATTTGTGAGTCAGAGACAAGCAGGAATCACGCCCGAATATTTCTTTGAGTATTTTGATTGGAGGATGTATGTAACTTAACAGAGTCCTTTGGTGTTTGGTATCCAAGAATGATGGGAGCGGTTTAGATATGTGTTAGTTGTCAGGGGGATTTATTCACGAGTACATTAAGTTAGAATCCTCATTGGGATGCGGTGTGGTCAGACCTGCGTCATCATCACCGATGATAGTCAAAAGAAAATTTTTATTAAAATGTGGTGTTGATGGGTTTTGAATAGGATGTTTGTTGTTGTTGTTAGGTAAATTGTGTAGTGTGTGGCGGTGCTTGGTTTGATGGTTACGTTTGTCATTGCTCGTTTTCTTGTTCGGCGTCAGGGAAGTTAGCTCGGCATAAGTAATCTCTCGAGCCTTCGCTCCGCTAGGGAACCCAGAGGTCACTTGCAGTGAGGCAAGCCTTTCCTGTCTGTGTTGTGATGTTAGTGTTAGATTGTTGTTTGTGTGCTGGTAATTATGTAAATTTTGGGGGTCATAGTCCAGTCTACTGAATCGAAAAAGGAAGAACTGTTATGGAGAGTTGGTCGGCAGCAAGGTTGGTTTCTCAGTTGCTGTCTAGTGATACGGTAGTTTTATTTAGGGTACGTTGTGAGGTCAAGTAAAGAAAAGGTTTTGAAAATATAGCTAAGGCTGTTCATGATAATGTTATTGCAATCTCGTATCTAAAAAAAAAAAAAAAACTGTTGTTTGTTGTTTTATGGGGATTCTAGATATTGTCCAGCGGAGAGTTATATTCAGAGTATTTTCTAAGGACAGAGGAGGTGAAATGTTAAAGTATTGACCTAGTAAATTATAAGCAGCTGTATCGTTGTAAACTATGCGATTTAGGCGAGTTGGACTCTGAGCTGGTGATATCCGTCTGCATGGTGGAATTTATTTGTTGTTTTCCTAATCTGATAAACTGTGCTTGCCTCATCTAACTGTTCTATGTTTGATATATCAATTTCACGGCCAACCTGGTTTGTTGATCAGCTGATCTATTATTTATATTGAATTCGACTTGTTAAATACCATGCCGCATTCTCTGTTTAATGTGCCCCGCATATTTCTCCTTGAGTGGTAGGGAGCGAGAGTTGTCGCTTTGTAGAGAAGTTACCCCCTCCCACCTGTCAACTGGTTTAAGGTGAAGCTTCAGTAATATGATATGGATTGATGTTCGCGTGCTTCTCTGCCTTGTTAACGGGTCAGTCATATGTCAAGGATTTGTAGATGCCTTGTTTTGCTGCATATGGCTGGTCGGTCCACGATGTGGACAGTAGTAATATGGACACTCACATATCAAGGTTAGTGACACCTTGTTTGGTCCTATGGACGCGTATGTGAGTGGCAGCGGTAGGAGTAGGTGGTGGTCACCAGTGAGGGTGACGGGTAGGGGCGGTCCCGTGGGGTTGGCATGGCGGAGAGGGTCGTGTCGGGATGGCCGGAGTTGTGTTGAGTTTTTTTTCAGTCCTGGGAGGGGGGAGGGAAGTTGTAGAGAATTGAAAACGGTCCTGGTTAGTTCTTGCTCTTGGGTCTCAGGTTGTTAGTTGGGAGACCTTAGGAGGTCAGAGCGCTTGGGCCCAAAACTGGTCTTTCTTCTTTTCTCCTTCTTCTTTGTCTCAGTATGCTGGCCCTGGCCAGGTCAGCATGCACACCTCATACTCACACACAAACACATTCGGGCACACATGCATGTACAAACTACACTTCTTCTTCTTTCATTTTCTCTCTCAGCCTCTGTTTTCCTAAGTGCGGATAAATGTCTGAGATTTCCCGGCAATGCCAAATTGGTGAGATGTAAGTAAGGGTATAGAGGACCGGGGTCCTATACTGTGGATTCCCACGTTTTGAGTTTTAGGCAACCATGTTGCCTTTTGGAGTGGGGGTGTGCCGTGTGTGGTACAAAGTATAATCACGGCGACTTACAGTTTAGTAAATTTCGTATTTATATCATCGCAGATGCCCGGTGTGCGTTGAAGTCATGCTCGCGCATTCTGGTGACTCAAAAAGCAGTGGTGCCCATCACCCCCAAGTCCCAATGCGCAAATCCCCCCCAAAAATTCTCAGCACTCCCCCCCAATTGAAGCCTATATAAATTATTTTAGTTAAAAAAGTCATGAAAAACAAAACAAGATCCTACACTACAGTTACGATAATTGTTACACTTGTTAAGTGGTTTTAAATTGTATCATTGTTTTAAATGATAAGGCGCTACACTGGTGTGGGTGTGGATGAGAAGCAAAGACATTTGAGAGATATATTTTAAAACATATTGGTCATATTGGAACATGGATGGCCAGTTTAAGCTTACAGAATTTTATCATTAGCCCTAATAATATTGTTTAGAAGGTTTGTATGTCATTACTTTGAACAAAACGGGCTAGATTCAAAGGGTATTGGAGTAATTAAAAACCAAGCAAATATTGTACTTAGCAAATTGTATTTAACAAATGTGTTGCTAAACTAAAAATACATTTTAAATAATTGTACTATTAAAACCAATACAATGAAATGACGCAAAAACGACGTACAATGTAGTTTAAATTATGATAGGAAAAATATGTTTGTGCAAAAATAGCATTTACATTAGTTATCACCTTGTTTAAATGTCTTGTACAAAAGCAGATTTTTTCTTTGTAGATTTGTGGTTGCAAATTTGTTAATGATTTCTTCGTTTTGTATCTGGCTCAGTACATTGTTTTCACAGGATAGAATCAACAAACTTGACAGCCAAGAGTCTCCCATGCTGTTCCGAAGCCGATTTTTCACTATTTTCAAACGGCTCATCGTTCTCTGCAGAGCAGCTGGTCATGGCAAGAGATAACAATATTCGGTACATCACTGTCAGATTAGGTAGAGCCGAAAGGTTAAGGACACACCTGAATGGTCTAATGAATCCTCTCATTATCCATTGGTCCATCATCCTATGTTTCTCACTTCTTTTTTTACCTCCTCATTTTCACTGCCATCTGGATCCTCTGCACCTGCCGGGATTCGCACTTCATCCTCTGTTATCTCCATCCTTTCAGCTTCAGGGGAATGTAACATGTCTGATATGTCGATGTCTGCGTGAGTGACTTTGTACACATTGCAAAACGTCTCCAATTCTAAAGCAATTAGGTCATTGTCCAGATTGTAATACTCACACAGCTCTTTTATCTTATCGGGGTTGAAGTCTTTTCCAGTCTCCAATTCATGTGCGATTTTCATAATTCCTCCATGAGAAAAATAAGACCTTTGTTTAATCATGGCAAGCGAGCTGTCCGGGAAACGATCATTCAGTTCAGACAATAATGAGTCTAAGACTAGGAAATAAACCTCAGCCTTCATTTTCTTTACAGGGTCATCAATTTTTTCGTCTATCGCAAGTTCGTCCATGAGGCGTTTCCGTTTTCGGTTTCGCTGAGTTCGGACTTGCGAGACGTTGTGCTGATCAGAAAATTGTGTTATTGAACTTGTAAGTTTGTCCCACTCTTTTTCACTTCTTAATGTCTTCAGTTTCGCCCTCGTCTCTAAGATAACGGCTGGTATCATGCCATAATCAACTGATTTGGCTTGTAAGCAAATTGTGATTGGAGAAAGAACTTTAAATATAGTTGAAGCAATGTGCATGGCACATATATTTTCATAATCTGACATACTGTTGATCAGTCCTTTCGCAGACGCTTTAGTGTCATTGTCAGATTTCTTGTCAAGACAGATTTCTCTGAGGGTCCCTTTGATGGTTTTGAAACATGTTAGCACAGTTTTGAGAGCATCACTCTTACTCGACCATCTTGTAGTCTGCACTCGTTTTACACTTTTCATTTTGTTGTGTGCTAGCACTCATATGCTGTTATAGCACTCATATAAATAACATATCATTATTGATTATAGTGGATTACACATTGTAACTTTTATTGTTTAAAACTCTGGATATGTGATTACTACAATCATAGAATCCTATATTTCTGACGAGCTATGCATATTTTTAGGCAGTTTTCTTGTTCATGTAATTAATTTGGCAACACTGTACGATACAGTCAAGTTAATATAAAATTTAGAAAAAAGGTTTGAAAACTAGGTACTTGCGGTACCAGATGTTGTGTGTGATTTTATCAGTGTGGTGATGTTTTTGAAACCAAACGTTAATAAAATTTGTCTTGTTAATTAGGCTGTCTCATTTCCAAGTCCTGTCACAATGGGCCTGGTACATTTTAAGCTTCGTCTAGGTCTTTGGCCTAGTTTTTAAATTTTACGGGACGCCTTCCCCTTTTCACAAAAAAAAAAAAAAAAACTTTGAGAACGGGAAATGAGGCATCTAAAATGGTAGCAGAGCGTGGTTTCGTATGTGACAGGACTTGTAAAATTGGGACGGAATTTTCAGGAAGAGATAACAATAAAAGAATTAAGAAAATTTTTTTAGACCTTGGCTACTGCACTTGGCAGGGAGTTAAGAGGGATTCGGGTTCTGTAATGGAAATGTGATATGGGACTGTTGTGCCCACTGAAATTTTATAAATACTGTATTATGTTTGATGTTTTGTAGAGTTATAATATGTGTTATTGTTGTACTATGTATGTTGTGCCCTTTAGCTAATATTTGTGAGTCAGAGACAAGCAGGAATCACGCCCGAATATTTCTTTGAGTATTTTGATTGGAGGATGTATGTAACTTAACAGAGTCCTTTGGTGTTTGGTATCCAAGAATGATGGGAGCGGTTTAGATATGTGTTAGTTGTCAGGGGGATTTATTCACGAGTACATTAAGTTAGAATCCTCATTGGGATGCGGTGTGGTCAGACCTGCGTCATCATCACCGATGATAGTCAAAAGAAAATTTTTATTAAAATGTGGTGTTGATGGGTTTTGAATAGGATGTTTGTTGTTGTTGTTAGGTAAATTGTGTAGTGTGTGGCGGTGCTTGGTTTGATGGTTACGTTTGTCATTGCTCGTTTTCTTGTTCGGCGTCAGGGAAGTTAGCTCGGCATAAGTAATCTCTCGAGCCTTCGCTCCGCTAGGGAACCCAGAGGTCACTTGCAGTGAGGCAAGCCTTTCCTGTCTGTG
Source organism: Magicicada septendecula (assembly GCA_034769895.1). NCBI lineage: Eukaryota > Metazoa > Arthropoda > Insecta > Hemiptera > Cicadidae > Magicicada > Magicicada septendecula. The sequence goes on along the minus strand of CM068368.1, from coordinate 409,724,091 downwards.
TTGTGATGTTAGTGTTAGATTGTTGTTTGTGTGCTGGTAATTATGTAAATTTTGGGGGTCATAGTCCAGTCTACTGAATCGAAAAAGGAAGAACTGTTATGGAGAGTTGGTCGGCAGCAAGGTTGGTTTCTCAGTTGCTGTCTAGTGATACGGTAGTTTTATTTAGGGTACGTTGTGAGGTCAAGTAAAGAAAAGGTTTTGAAAATATAGCTAAGGCTGTTCATGATAATGTTATTGCAATCTCGTATCTAAAAAAAAAAAAAAAACTGTTGTTTGTTGTTTTATGGGGATTCTAGATATTGTCCAGCGGAGAGTTATATTCAGAGTATTTTCTAAGGACAGAGGAGGTGAAATGTTAAAGTATTGACCTAGTAAATTATAAGCAGCTGTATCGTTGTAAACTATGCGATTTAGGCGAGTTGGACTCTGAGCTGGTGATATCCGTCTGCATGGTGGAATTTATTTGTTGTTTTCCTAATCTGATAAACTGTGCTTGCCTCATCTAACTGTTCTATGTTTGATATATCAATTTCACGGCCAACCTGGTTTGTTGATCAGCTGATCTATTATTTATATTGAATTCGACTTGTTAAATACCATGCCGCATTCTCTGTTTAATGTGCCCCGCATATTTCTCCTTGAGTGGTAGGGAGCGAGAGTTGTCGCTTTGTAGAGAAGTTACCCCCTCCCACCTGTCAACTGGTTTAAGGTGAAGCTTCAGTAATATGATATGGATTGATGTTCGCGTGCTTCTCTGCCTTGTTAACGGGTCAGTCATATGTCAAGGATTTGTAGATGCCTTGTTTTGCTGCATATGGCTGGTCGGTCCACGATGTGGACAGTAGTAATATGGACACTCACATATCAAGGTTAGTGACACCTTGTTTGGTCCTATGGACGCGTATGTGAGTGGCAGCGGTAGGAGTAGGTGGTGGTCACCAGTGAGGGTGACGGGTAGGGGCGGTCCCGTGGGGTTGGCATGGCGGAGAGGGTCGTGTCGGGATGGCCGGAGTTGTGTTGAGTTTTTTTTCAGTCCTGGGAGGGGGGAGGGAAGTTGTAGAGAATTGAAAACGGTCCTGGTTAGTTCTTGCTCTTGGGTCTCAGGTTGTTAGTTGGGAGACCTTAGGAGGTCAGAGCGCTTGGGCCCAAAACTGGTCTTTCTTCTTTTCTCCTTCTTCTTTGTCTCAGTATGCTGGCCCTGGCCAGGTCAGCATGCACACCTCATACTCACACACAAACACATTCGGGCACACATGCATGTACAAACTACACTTCTTCTTCTTTCATTTTCTCTCTCAGCCTCTGTTTTCCTAAGTGCGGATAAATGTCTGAGATTTCCCGGCAATGCCAAATTGGTGAGATGTAAGTAAGGGTATAGAGGACCGGGGTCCTATACTGTGGATTCCCACGTTTTGAGTTTTAGGCAACCATGTTGCCTTTTGGAGTGGGGGTGTGCCGTGTGTGGTACAAAGTATAATCACGGCGACTTACAGTTTAGTAAATTTCGTATTTATATCATCGCAGATGCCCGGTGTGCGTTGAAGCCATGCTCGCGCATTCTGGTGACTCAAAAACAGTAGTGCCCATCCCCCCCAAGGCCCAATGCGCAAATCCCCCCCAAGAATTCTCAGCACTCCCCCCCAATTGAAGCCTATATAAATTATTTTAGTTAAAAAAGTCATGAAAAACAAAACAAGATCCTACACTACAGTTACGATAATTGTTACACTTGTTAAGTGGTTTTAAATTGTATCATTGTTTTAAATGATAAGGCGCTACACTGGTGTGGGTGTGGATGAGAAGCAAAGACATTTGAGAGATATATTTTAAAACATATTGGTCATATTGGAACATGGATGGCCAGTTTAAGCTTACAGAATTTTATCATTAGCCCTAATAATATTGTTTAGAAATTTTGTATGTCATTACTTTGAACAAAACGGGCTAGATTCAAAGGGTATTGGAGTAATTAAAAACCAAGCAAATATTGTACTTAGCAAATTGTATTTAACAAATGTGTTGCTAAACTAAAAATACATTTTAAATAATTGTACTATTAAAACCAATACAATGAAATGACGCAAAAACGACGTACAATGTAGTTTAAATTATGATAGGAAAAATATGTTTGTGCAAAAATAGCATTTACATTAGTTATCACCTTGTTTAAATGTCTTGTACAAAAGCAGATTTTTTCTTTGTAGATTTGTGTTTGCAAATTTGTTAATGATTGCTTCGTTTTGTATCTGGCTCAGTACATTGTTTTCACAGGATAGAATCAACAAACTTGACAGCCAAGAGTCTCCCATGCTGTTCCGAAGCCGATTTTTCACTATTTTCAAACGGCTCATCGTTCTCTGCAGAGCAGCTGGTCATGGCAAGAGATAACAATATTCGGTACATCACTGTCAGATTAGGTAGAGCCGAAAGGTTAAGGACACACCTGAATGGTCTAATGAATCCTCTCATTATCCATTGGTCCATCATCCTATGTTTCTCACTTCTTTTTTTACCTCCTCATTTTCACTGCCATCTGGATCCTCTGCACCTGCCGGGATTCGCACTTCATCCTCTGTTATCTCCATCCTTTCAGCTTCAGGGGAATGTAACATGTCTGATATGTCGATGTCTGCGTGAGTGACTTTGTACACATTGCAAAACGTCTCCAATTCTAAAGCAATTAGGTCATTGTCCAGATTGTAATACTCACACAGCTCTTTTATCTTATCGGGGTTGAAGTCTTTTCCAGTCTCCAATTCATGTGCGATTTTCATAATTCCTCCATGAGAAAAATAAGACCTTTGTTTAATCATGGCAAGCGAGCTGTCCGGGAAACGATCATTCAGTTCAGACAATAATGAGTCTAAGACTAGGAAATAAACCTCAGCCTTCATTTTCTTTACAGGGTCATCAATTTTTTCGTCTATCGCAAGTTCGTCCATGAGGCGTTTCCGTTTTCGGTTTCGCTGAGTTCGGACTTGCGAGACGTTGTGCTGATCAGAAAATTGTGTTATTGAACTTGTAAGTTTGTCCCACTCTTTTTCACTTCTTAATGTCTTCAGTTTCGCCCTCGTCTCTAAGATAACGGCTGGTATCATGCCATAATCAACTGATTTGGCTTGTAAGCAAATTGTGATTGGAGAAAGAACTTTAAATATAGTTGAAGCAATGTGCATGGCACATATATTTTCATAATCTGACATACTGTTGATCAGTCCTTTCGCAGACGCTTTAGTGTCATTGTCAGATTTCTTGTCAAGACAGATTTCTCTGAGGGTCCCTTTGATGGTTTTGAAACATGTTAGCACAGTTTTGAGAGCATCACTCTTACTCGACCATCTTGTAGTCTGCACTCGTTTTACACTTTTCATTTTGTTGTGTGCTAGCACTCATATGCTGTTATAGCACTCATATAAATAACATATCATTATTGATTATAGTGGATTACACATTGTAACTTTTATTGTTTAAACTCTGGATATGTGATTATTACAATCATAGAATCCTATATTTCTGACGAGCTATGCATATTTTTAGGCAGTTTTCTTGTTCATGTAATTAATTTGGCAACACTGTACGATACAGTCAAGTTAATATAAAATTTAGAAAAAAGGTTTGAAAACTAGGTACTTGCGGTACCAGATGTTGTGTGTGATTTTATCAGTGTGGTGATGTTTTTGAAACCAAACGTTAATAAAATTTGTCTTGTTAATTAGGCTGTCTCATTTCCAAGTCCTGTCACAATGGGCCTGGTACATTTTAAGCTTCGTCTAGGTCTTTGGCCTAGTTTTTAAATTTTACGGGACGCCTTCCCCTTTTCACAAAAAAAAAAAAAAAAAAACTTTGAGAACGGGAAATGAGGCATCTAAAATGGTAGCAGAGCGTGGTTTCGTATGTGACAGGACTTGTAAAATTGGGACGGAATTTTCAGGAAGAGATAACAATAAAAGAATTAAGAAAATTTTTTTAGACCTTGGCTACTGCACTTGGCAGGGAGTTAAGAGGGATTCGGGTTCTGTAATGGAAATGTGATATGGGACTGTTGTGCCCACTGAAATTTTATAAATACTGTATTATGTTTGATGTTTTGTAGAGTTATAATATGTGTTATTGTTGTACTATGTATGTTGTGCCCTTTAGCTAATATTTGTGAGTCAGAGACAAGCAGGAATCACGCCCGAATATTTCTTTGAGTATTTTGATTGGAGGATGTATGTAACTTAACAGAGTCCTTTGGTGTTTGGTATCCAAGAATGATGGGAGCGGTTTAGATATGTGTTAGTTGTCAGGGGGATTTATTCACGAGTACATTAAGTTAGAATCCTCATTGGGATGCGGTGTGGTCAGACCTGCGTCATCATCACCGATGATAGTCAAAAGAAAATTTTTATTAAAATGTGGTGTTGATGGGTTTTGAATAGGATGTTTGTTGTTGTTGTTAGGTAAATTGTGTAGTGTGTGGCGGTGCTTGGTTTGATGGTTACGTTTGTCATTGCTCGTTTTCTTGTTCGGCGTCAGGGAAGTTAGCTCGGCATAAGTAATCTCTCGAGCCTTCGCTCCGCTAGGGAACCCAGAGGTCACTTGCAGTGAGGCAAGCCTTTCCTGTCTGTGTTGTGATGTTAGTGTTAGATTGTTGTTTGTGTGCTGGTAATTATGTAAATTTTGGGGGTCATAGTCCAGTCTACTGAATCGAAAAAGGAAGAACTGTTATGGAGAGTTGGTCGGCAGCAAGGTTGGTTTCTCAGTTGCTGTCTAGTGATACGGTAGTTTTATTTAGGGTACGTTGTGAGGTCAAGTAAAGAAAAGGTTTTGAAAATATAGCTAAGGCTGTTCATGATAATGTTATTGCAATCTCGTATCTAAAAAAAAAAAAAAAACTGTTGTTTGCTGTTTTATGGGGATTCTAGATATTGTCCAGCGGAGTTATATTCAGAGTATTTTCTAAGAACAGACGAGGTGAAATGTTAAAGTATTGACCTAGTAAATTATAAGCAGCTGTATCGTTGTAAACTATGCGATTTAGGCGAGTTGGACTCTGAGCTGGTGATATCCGTCTGCATGGTGGAATTTATTTGTTGTTTTCCTAATCTGATAAACTGTGCTTGCCTCATCTAACTGTTCTATGTTTGATATATCAATTTCACGGCCAACCTGGTTTGTTGATCAGCTGATCTATTATTTATATTGAATTCGACTTGTTAAATACCATGCCGCATTCTCTGTTTAATGTCCCCCGCATATTTCTCCTTGAGTGGTAGGGAGCGAGAGTTGTCGCTTTGTAGAGAAGTTACCCCCTCCCACCTGTCAACTGGTTTAAGGTGAAGCTTCAGTAATATGATATGGATTGATGTTCGCGTGCTTCTCTGCCTTGTTAACGGGTCAGTCATATGTCAAGGATTTGTAGATGCCTTGTTTTGCTGCATATGGCTGGTCGGTCCACGATGTGGACAGTAGTAATATGGACACTCACATATCAAGGTTAGTGACACCTTGTTTGGTCCTATGGACGCGTATGTGAGTGGCAGCGGTAGGAGTAGGTGGTGGTCACCAGTGAGGGTGACGGGTAGGGGCGGTCCCGTGGGGTTGGCATGGCGGAGAGGGTCGTGTCGGGATGGCCGGAGTTGTGTTGAGTTTTTTTTCAGTCCTGGGAGGGGGGAGGGAAGTTGTAGAGAATTGAAAACGGTCCTGGTTAGTTCTTGCTCTTGGGTCTCAGGTTGTTAGTTGGGAGACCTTAGGAGGTCAGAGCGCTTGGGCCCAAAACTGGTCTTTCTTCTTTTCTCCTTCTTCTTTGTCTCAGTATGCTGGCCCTGGCCAGGTCAGCATGCACACCTCATACTCACACACAAACACATTCGGGCACACATGCATGTACAAACTACACTTCTTCTTCTTTCATTTTCTCTCTCAGCCTCTGTTTTCCTAAGTGCGGATAAATGTCTGAGATTTCCCGGCAATGCCAAATTGGTGAGATGTAAGTAAGGGTATAGAGGACCGGGGTCCTATACTGTGGATTCCCACGTTTTGAGTTTTAGGCAACCATGTTGCCTTTTGGAGTGGGGGTGTGCCGTGTGTGGTACAAAGTATAATCACGGCGACTTACAGTTTAGTAAATTTCGTATTTATATCATCGCAGATGCCCGGTGTGCGTTGAAGTCATGCTCGCGCATTCTGGTGACTCAAAAAGCAGTGGTGCCCATCACCCCCAAGTCCCAATGCGCAAATCCCCCCCAAAAATTCTCAGCACTCCCCCCCAATTGAAGCCTATATAAATTATTTTAGTTAAAAAAGTCATGAAAAACAAAACAAGATCCTACACTACAGTTACGATAATTGTTACACTTGTTAAGTGGTTTTAAATTGTATCATTGTTTTAAATGATAAGGCGCTACACTGGTGTGGGTGTGGATGAGAAGCAAAGACATTTGAGAGAGATATTTTAAAACATATTGGTCATATTGGAACATGGATGGCCAGTTTAAGCTTACAGAATTTTATCATTAGCCCTAATAATATTGTTTAGAAGGTTTGTATGTCATTACTTTGAACAAAACGGGCTAGATTCAAAGGGTATTGGAGTAATTAAAAACCAAGCAAATATTGTACTTAGCAAATTGTATTTAACAAATGTGTTGCTAAACTAAAAATACATTTTAAATAATTGTACTATTAAAACCAATACAATGAAATGACGCAAAAACGACGTACAATGTAGTTTAAATTATGATAGGAAAAATATGTTTGTGCAAAAATATACATTTACATTAGTTATCACCTTGTTGTTAAATGTCTTGTACAAAAGCAGCTTTTTTCTTTGTACATATGTGGTTGCAAATTTGTTAATGATTTCTTCGTTTTGTATCTGGCTCAGTACATTGTTTTCACAGGATAGAATCAACAAACTTGACAGCCAAGAGTCTCCCATGCTGTTCCGAAGCCGATTTTTCACTATTTTCAAACGGCTCATCGTTCTCTGCAGAGCAGCTGGTCATGGCAAGAGATAACAATATTCGGTACATCACTGTCAGATTAGGTAGAGCCGAAAGGTTAAGGACAAACCTGAATGGTCTAATGAATCCTCTCATTATCCATTGGTCCATCATCCTATGTTTCTCACTTCTTTCTTTACCTCCTCATTTTCACTGCCATCTGGATCCTCTGCACCTGCCGGGATTCGCACTTCATCCTCTGTTATCTCCATCCTTTCAGCTTCAGGGGAATGTAACATGTCTGATATGTCGATGTCTGCGTGAGTGACTTTGTACACATTGCAAAACGTCTCCAATTCTAAAGCAATTAGGTCATTGTCCAGATTGTAATACTCACACAGCTCTTTTATCTTATCGGGGTTGAAGTCTTTTCCAGTCTCCAATTCATGTGCGATTTTCATAATTCCTCCATGAGAAAAATAAGACCTTTGTTTAATCATGGCAAGCGAGCTGTCCGGGAAACGATCATTCAGTTCAGACAATAATGAGTCTAAGACTAGGAAATAAACCTCAGCCTTCATTTTCTTTTCAGGGTCATCAATTTTTTCGTCTATCGCAAGTTCGTCCATGAGGCGTTTCCGTTTTCGGTTTCGCTGAGTTCGGACTTGCGAGACGTTGTGCTGATCAGAAAATTGTGTTATTGAACTTGTAAGTTTGTCCCACTCTTTTTCACTTCTTAATGTCTTCAGTTTCGCCCTCGTCTCTAAGATAACGGCTGGTATCATGCCATAATCAACTGATTTGGCTTGTAAGCAAATTGTGATTGGAGAAAGAACTTTAAATATAGTTGAAGCAATGTGCATGGCACATATATTTTCATAATCTGACATACTGTTGATCAGTCCTTTCGCAGACGCTTTAGTGTCATTGTCAGATTTCTTGTCAAGACAGATTTCTTTGAGGGTCCCTTTGATGGTTTTGAAACATGTTAGCACAGTTTTGAGAGCATCACTCTTACTCGACCATCTTGTAGTCTGCACTCGTTTTACACTTTTCATTTTGTTGTGTGCTAGCACTCATATGCTGTTATAGCACTCATATAAATAACATATCATTATTGATTATAGTGGATCACACATTGTAACTTTTATTGTTTAAACTCTGGATATGTGATTATTACAATCATAGAATCCTATATTTCTGACGAGCTATGCATATTTTTAGGCAGTTTTCTTGTTCATGTAATTAATTTGGCAACACTGTACGATATAGTCAAGTTAATATAAAATTTAGAAAAAAGGTTTGAAAACTAGGTGTACTTGCGGTACCAGATGTTGTGTGTGATTTTATCAGTGTGGTGATGTTTTTGAAACCAAACGTTAATAAAATTTGTCTTGTTAATTAGGCTGTTTCATTTCCAAGTCCTGTCACAATGGGCCTGGTACATTTTAAGCTTCGTCTAGGTCTTTGGCCTAGTTTTTAAATTTTACGGGAGGCCTTCCCCTTTTCACAAAAAAAAAACTTTGAGAAGGGGAAATGAGGCGTCTGAAATGGTAGCAGAGCGTGGTTTCGTATGTGACAGGACTTGTAAAATTGGGACGGAATTTTCAGGAAGAGATAACAATAAAAGAATTAAGAAAATTTTTTTTAGACCTTGGCTACTGCACTTGGCAGGGAGTTAAGAGGGATTCGGGTTCTGTAATGGAAATGTGATATGGGACTGTTGTGCCCACTGAAATTTTATAAATATTATGTTTGATGTTTTGTAAAGTTATAATATGTGTTATTGTTGTACTATGTATGTTGTGCCCTTTAGCTAATATTTGTGAGTCAGAGACAAGCAGGAATCACGCCCGAATATTTCTTTGAGTATTTTGATTGGAGGATGTACGTAACTTACCAGAGTCCTTTGGTGTTTGGAATCCAAGAATGATGGGAGCGGTTTAGATATGTGTTAGTTGTCAGGGGGATTTATTCACGAGTACATTAAGTTAGAATCCTCATTGGGATGCGGTGTGGTCAGACCTGCGTCATCATCACCGATGATAGTCAAAAGAAAATTTTTATTAAAATGTGGTGTTGATGGGTTTTGAATAGGATGTTTGTTGTTGTTGTTAGGTAAATTGTGTAGTGTGTGGCGGTGCTTGGTTTGATGGTTACGTTTGTCATTGCTCGTTTTCTTGTTCGGCGTCAGGGAAGTTAGCTCGGCATAAGTAATCTCTCGAGCCTTCGCTCCGCTAGGGAACCCAGAGGTCACTTGCAGTGAGGCAAGCCTTTCCTGTCTGTGTTGTGATGTTAGTGTTAGATTGTTGTTTGTGTGCTGGTAATTATGTAAATTTTGGGGGTCATAGTCCAGTCTACTGAATCGAAAAAGGAAGAACTGTTATGGAGAGTTGGTCGGCAGCAAGGTTGGTTTCTCAGTTGCTGTCTAGTGATACGGTAGTTTTATTTAGGGTACGTTGTGAGGTCAAGTAAAGAAAAGGTTTTGAAAATATAGCTAAGGCTGTTCATGATAATGTTATTGCAATCTCGTATCTAAAAAAAAAAAAAAAACTGTTGTTTGCTGTTTTATGGGGATTCTAGATATTGTCCAGCGGAGTTATATTCAGAGTATTTTCTAAGAACAGACGAGGTGAAATGTTAAAGTATTGACCTAGTAAATTATAAGCAGCTGTATCGTTGTAAACTATGCGATTTAGGCGAGTTGGACTCTGAGCTGGTGATATCCGTCTGCATGGTGGAATTTATTTGTTGTTTTCCTAATCTGATAAACTGTGCTTGCCTCATCTAACTGTTCTATGTTTGATATATCAATTTCACGGCCAACCTGGTTTGTTGATCAGCTGATCTATTATTTATATTGAATTCGACTTGTTAAATACCATGCCGCATTCTCTGTTTAATGTCCCCCGCATATTTCTCCTTGAGTGGTAGGGAGCGAGAGTTGTCGCTTTGTAGAGAAGTTACCCCCTCCCACCTGTCAACTGGTTTAAGGTGAAGCTTCAGTAATATGATATGGATTGATGTTCGCGTGCTTCTCTGCCTTGTTAACGGGTCAGTCATATGTCAAGGATTTGTAGATGCCTTGTTTTGCTGCATATGGCTGGTCGGTCCACGATGTGGACAGTAGTAATATGGACACTCACATATCAAGGTTAGTGACACCTTGTTTGGTCCTATGGACGCGTATGTGAGTGGCAGCGGTAGGAGTAGGTGGTGGTCACCAGTGAGGGTGACGGGTAGGGGCGGTCCCGTGGGGTTGGCATGGCGGAGAGGGTCGTGTCGGGATGGCCGGAGTTGTGTTGAGTTTTTTTTCAGTCCTGGGAGGGGGGAGGGAAGTTGTAGAGAATTGAAAACGGTCCTGGTTAGTTCTTGCTCTTGGGTCTCAGGTTGTTAGTTGGGAGACCTTAGGAGGTCAGAGCGCTTGGGCCCAAAACTGGTCTTTCTTCTTTTCTCCTTCTTCTTTGTCTCAGTATGCTGGCCCTGGCCAGGTCAGCATGCACACCTCATACTCACACACAAACACATTCGGGCACACATGCATGTACAAACTACACTTCTTCTTCTTTCATTTTCTCTCTCAGCCTCTGTTTTCCTAAGTGCGGATAAATGTCTGAGATTTCCCGGCAATGCCAAATTGGTGAGATGTAAGTAAGGGTATAGAGGACCGGGGTCCTATACTGTGGATTCCCACGTTTTGAGTTTTAGGCAACCATGTTGCCTTTTGGAGTGGGGGTGTGCCGTGTGTGGTACAAAGTATAATCACGGCGACTTACAGTTTAGTAAATTTCGTATTTATATCATCGCAGATGCCCGGTGTGCGTTGAAGTCATGCTCGCGCATTCTGGTGACTCAAAAAGCAGTGGTGCCCATCACCCCCAAGTCCCAATGCGCAAATCCCCCCCAAAAATTCTCAGCACTCCCCCCCAATTGAAGCCTATATAAATTATTTTAGTTAAAAAAGTCATGAAAAACAAAACAAGATCCTACACTACAGTTACGATAATTGTTACACTTGTTAAGTGGTTTTAAATTGTATCATTGTTTTAAATGATAAGGCGCTACACTGGTGTGGGTGTGGATGAGAAGCAAAGACATTTGAGAGATATATTTTAAAACATATTGGTCATATTGGAACATGGATGGCCAGTTTAAGCTTACAGAATTTTATCATTAGCCCTAATAATATTGTTTAGAAGGTTTGTATGTCATTACTTTGAACAAAACGGGCTAGATTCAAAGGGTATTGGAGTAATTAAAAACCAAGCAAATATTGTACTTAGCAAATTGTATTTAACAAATGTGTTGCTAAACTAAAAATACATTTTAAATAATTGTACTATTAAAACCAATACAATGAAATGACGCAAAAACGACGTACAATGTAGTTTAAATTATGATAGGAAAAATATGTTTGTGCAAAAATATACATTTACATTAGTTATCACCTTGTTGTTAAATGTCTTGTACAAAAGCAGCTTTTTTCTTTGTACATATGTGGTTGCAAATTTGTTAATGATTTCTTCGTTTTGTATCTGGCTCAGTACATTGTTTTCACAGGATAGAATCAACAAACTTGACAGCCAAGAGTCTCCCATGCTGTTCCGAAGCCGATTTTTCACTATTTTCAAACGGCTCATCGTTCTCTGCAGAGCAGCTGGTCATGGCAAGAGATAACAATATTCGGTACATCACTGTCAGATTAGGTAGAGCCGAAAGGTTAAGGACAAACCTGAATGGTCTAATGAATCCTCTCATTATCCATTGGTCCATCATCCTATGTTTCTCACTTCTTTCTTTACCTCCTCATTTTCACTGCCATCTGGATCCTCTGCACCTGCCGGGATTCGCACTTCATCCTCTGTTATCTCCATCCTTTCAGCTTCAGGGGAATGTAACATGTCTGATATGTCGATGTCTGCGTGAGTGACTTTGTACACATTGCAAAACGTCTCCAATTCTAAAGCAATTAGGTCATTGTCCAGATTGTAATACTCACACAGCTCTTTTATCTTATCGGGGTTGAAGTCTTTTCCAGTCTCCAATTCATGTGCGATTTTCATAATTCCTCCATGAGAAAAATAAGACCTTTGTTTAATCATGGCAAGCGAGCTGTCCGGGAAACGATCATTCAGTTCAGACAATAATGAGTCTAAGACTAGGAAATAAACCTCAGCCTTCATTTTCTTTTCAGGGTCATCAATTTTTTCGTCTATCGCAAGTTCGTCCATGAGGCGTTTCCGTTTTCGGTTTCGCTGAGTTCGGACTTGCGAGACGTTGTGCTGATCAGAAAATTGTGTTATTGAACTTGTAAGTTTGTCCCACTCTTTTTCACTTCTTAATGTCTTCAGTTTCGCCCTCGTCTCTAAGATAACGGCTGGTATCATGCCATAATCAACTGATTTGGCTTGTAAGCAAATTGTGATTGGAGAAAGAACTTTAAATATAGTTGAAGCAATGTGCATGGCACATATATTTTCATAATCTGACATACTGTTGATCAGTCCTTTCGCAGACGCTTTAGTGTCATTGTCAGATTTCTTGTCAAGACAGATTTCTTTGAGGGTCCCTTTGATGGTTTTGAAACATGTTAGCACAGTTTTGAGAGCATCACTCTTACTCGACCATCTTGTAGTCTGCACTCGTTTTACACTTTTCATTTTGTTGTGTGCTAGCACTCATATGCTGTTATAGCACTCATATAAATAACATATCATTATTGATTATAGTGGATCACACATTGTAACTTTTATTGTTTAAACTCTGGATATGTGATTATTACAATCATAGAATCCTATATTTCTGACGAGCTATGCATATTTTTAGGCAGTTTTCTTGTTCATGTAATTAATTTGGCAACACTGTACGATATAGTCAAGTTAATATAAAATTTAGAAAAAAGGTTTGAAAACTAGGTGTACTTGCGGTACCAGATGTTGTGTGTGATTTTATCAGTGTGGTGATGTTTTTGAAACCAAACGTTAATAAAATTTGTCTTGTTAATTAGGCTGTTTCATTTCCAAGTCCTGTCACAATGGGCCTGGTACATTTTAAGCTTCGTCTAGGTCTTTGGCCTAGTTTTTAAATTTTACGGGAGGCCTTCCCCTTTTCACAAAAAAAAAACTTTGAGAAGGGGAAATGAGGCGTCTGAAATGGTAGCAGAGCGTGGTTTCGTATGTGACAGGACTTGTAAAATTGGGACGGAATTTTCAGGAAGAGATAACAATAAAAGAATTAAGAAAATTTTTTTTAGACCTTGGCTACTGCACTTGGCAGGGAGTTAAGAGGGATTCGGGTTCTGTAATGGAAATGTGATATGGGACTGTTGTGCCCACTGAAATTTTATAAATATTATGTTTGATGTTTTGTAAAGTTATAATATGTGTTATTGTTGTACTATGTATGTTGTGCCCTTTAGCTAATATTTGTGAGTCAGAGACAAGCAGGAATCACGCCCGAATATTTCTTTGAGTATTTTGATTGGAGGATGTACGTAACTTACCAGAGTCCTTTGGTGTTTGGAATCCAAGAATGATGGGAGCGGTTTAGATATGTGTTAGTTGTCAGGGGGATTTATTCACGAGTACATTAAGTTAGAATCCTCATTGGGATGCGGTGTGGTCAGACCTGCGTCATCATCACCGATGATAGTCAAAAGAAAATTTTTATTAAAATGTGGTGTTGATGGGTTTTGAATAGGATGTTTGTTGTTGTTGTTAGGTAAATTGTGTAGTGTGGGGCGGTGCTTTGTTTGATGGTTATGTTTGTCATTGTTCGTTTTCTTGTTCGGCGTCAGGGAAGTTAGCTCGGCATAAGTAATCTCTCGAGCCTTCGCTCCGCTAGGGAACCCAGAGGTCACTTGCAGTGAGGCAAGCCTTTCCTGTCTGTGTTGTGATGTTAGTGTTAGATTGTTGTTTGTGTGCTGGTAATTATGTAAATTTTGGGGGTCATAGTCCAGTCTACTGAATCGAAAAAGAAGAAATGTTATGGAGAGTTGGTCGGCAGCAAGGTTGGTTTCTCAGTTGCTGTCTAGTGATACGGTAGTTTTATTTAGGGTACGTTGTGAGGTCAAGTAAAGAAAAGGTTTTGAAAATATGGCTAAGGCTGTTCATGATAATGTTATTGCAATTTCGTATCTAAAAAAAAAAACTGTTGTTTGTTGTTTTATGGGGATTTTAGATATTGTCCAGCGGAGAGTTATATTCAGAGTATTTTCTAAGGACAGAGGAGGTGAAATGTTAAAGTATTGACCTAGTAAATTATAAGCAGCTGTATCGTTGTAAACTATGCGATTTAGGCGAGTTGGACTCTGAGCTGGTGATATCCGTCTGCATGGTGGAATTTATTTGTTGTTTTCCTAATCTGATAAACTGTGCTTGCCTCATCTAACTGTTCTATGTTTGATATATCAATTTCACGGCCAACCTGGTTTGTTGATCAGCTGATCTATTATTTATATTGAATTCGACTTGTTAAATACCATGCCGCATTCTCTGTTTAATGTCCCCTGCATATTTCTCTTTGAGTGGTAGGGAGCGAGAGTTGTCGCTTTGTAGAGAAGTTACCCCCTCCCCCCTGCCAACTGGTTTAAGGTGAAGCTTCAGTAATATGATATGGATTGATGTTCGCGTGCCCTCGAACCGGTCTTCACTGCCTTGCTAATCGGGTCAGTCATACGTCAAGGATTTGTAGATGCCTTGTTTTGCTGCATATGGCTGGTCGGTCCACGATGTGGACAGTAGTAATATGGCCACTCACATATCAAGGTTAGTGACACCTTGTTTGGTCCTATGGACGCGTATGTGAGTGGCAGCGGTAGGAGTAGGTGGTGGTCACCAGTGAGGGTGACGGGTAGGGGCGGTCCCGTGGGGTTGGCATGGCGGAGAGGGTCGTGTCGGGATGGTCGGAGTTGTGTTGAGTTTTTTTTCAGTCCTGGGAGGGGGGAGGGAAGTTGTAGAGAATTGAAAACTGTCCTGGTTAGTTCTTGCTCTTGGGTCTCAGGTTGTTAGTTGGGAGACCTTAGGAGGTCAGAGCGCTTAGGCCCAAAACTGGTCTTTCTTCTTTTCTCCTTCTTCTTTGTCTCAGTATGCTGGCCCTGGCCAGGTCAGCATGCACACCTCATACTCACACACAAACACATTCGGGCACACATGCATGTACAAACTACACTTCTTCTTCTTTCATTTTCTCTCTCAGCCTCTGTTTTCCTAAGTGCGGATAAATGTCTGAGATTTCCCGGCAATGCCAAATTGGTGAGATGTAAGTAAGGGTATAGAGGACCGGGGTCCTATACTGTGGATTCCCACGTTTTGAGTTTTAGGCAACCATGTTGCCTTTTGGAGTGGGGGTGTGCCGTGTGTGGTACAAAGTATAATCACGGCGACTTGCAGTTTAGTAAATTTCGTATTTATATCATCGCAGATGCCCGGTGTGCGTTGAAGTCATGCTCGCGCATTCTGGTGACTCAAAAAGCAGTGGTGCCCATCCCCCCCAAGGCCCAATGCGCAAAAATTTCCCCCCAAAAATTCTCAGCACTCCCCCCCACTTGAAGCCTATATAAATTATTTTAGTTAAAAAAGTCATGAAAAACAAAACAAGATCCTACACTACAGTTACGATAATTGTTACACTTGTTAAGTGGTTTTAAATTGTATCATTGTTTTAAATGATAAGGCGCTACACTGGTGTGGGTGTGGATGAGAAGCAAAGACATTTGAGAGATATATTTTAAAACATATTGGTCATATTGGAACATGGATGGCCAGTTTAAGCTTACAGAATTTTATCATTAGCCCTAATAATATTGTTTAGAAGGTTTGTATGTCATTACTTTGAACAAAACGGGCTAGATTCAAAGGGTATTGGAGTAATTAAAAACCAAGCAAATATCGTACTTAGCAAATTGTATTTAACAAATGTGTTGCTAAACTAAAAATGCATTTTAAATAATTGTACTATTAAAACCAATACAATGAAATGACGCAAAAACGACGTACAATGTATTTTAAATTATGATAGGAAAAATATGTTTGTGCAAAAATATACATTTACATTAGTTATCACCTTGTTGTTAAATGTCTTGTACAAAAGCAGCTTTTTTCTTTGTACATATGTGGTTGCAAATTTGTTAATGATTTCTTCGTTTTGTATCTGGCTCAGTACATTGTTTTCACAGGATAGAATCAACAAACTTGACAGCCAAGAGTCTCCCATGCTGTTCCGAAGCCGATTTTTCACTATTTTCAAACGGCTCATCGTTCTCTGCAGAGCAGCTGGTCATGGCAAGAGATAACAATATTCGGTACATCACTGTCAGATTAGGTAGAGCCGAAAGGTTAAGGACACACCTGAATGGTCTAATCAATCCTCTCATTATCCATTGGTCCATCATCCTATGTTTCTCACTTCTTTTTTTACCTCCTCATTTTCACTGCCATCTGGATCCTCTGCACCTGCCGGGATTCGCACTTCATCCTCTGTTATCTCCATCCTTTCAGCTTCAGGGGAATGTAACATGTCTGATATGTCGATGTCTGCGTGAGTGACTTTGTACACATTGCAAAACGTCTCCAATTCTAAAGCAATTAGGTCATTGTCCAGATTGTAATACTCACACAGCTCTTTTATCTTATCGGGGTTGAAGTCTTTTCCAGTCTCCAATTCATGTGCGATTTTCATAATTCCTCCATGAGAAAAATAAGACCTTTGCTTAATCATGGCAAGCGAGCTGTCCGGGAAACGATCATTCAGTTCAGACAATAATGAGTCTAAGACTAGGAAATAAACCTCAGCCTTCATTTTCTTTACAGGGTCATCAATTTTTTCGTCTATCGCAAGTTCGTCCATGAGGCGTTTCCGTTTTCGGTTTCGCTGAGTTCGGACTTGCGAGACGTTGTGCTGATCAGAAAATTGTGTTATTGAACTTGTAAGTTTGTCCCACTCTTTTTCACTTCTTAATGTCTTCAGTTTCGCCCTCGTCTCTAAGATAACTGCTGGTATCATGCCATAATCAACTGATTTGGCTTGTAAGCAAATTGTGATTGGAGAAAGAACTTTAAATATAGTTGAAGCAATGTGCATGGCACATATATTTTCATAATCTGACATACTGTTGATCAGTCCTTTCGCAGACGCTTTAGTGTCATTGTCAGATTTCTTGTCAAGACAGATTTCTTTGAGGGTCCCTTTGATGGTTTTGAAACATGTTAGCACAGTTTTGAGAGCATCACTCTTACTCGACCATCTTGTAGTCTGCACTCGTTTTACACTTTTCATTTTGTTGTGTGCTAGCACTCATATGCTGTTATAGCACTCATATAAATAACATATCATTATTGATTATAGTGGATCACACATTGTAACTTTTATTGTTTAAACTCTGGATATGTGATTATTACAATCATAGAATCCTATATTT
The DNA here is from genome assembly GCA_034769895.1 of Magicicada septendecula. Lineage (NCBI taxonomy): Eukaryota > Metazoa > Arthropoda > Insecta > Hemiptera > Cicadidae > Magicicada > Magicicada septendecula. The sequence continues at coordinate 409,706,748 of CM068368.1, read as the reverse complement.
CTGACGAGCTATGCATATTTTTAGGCAGTTTTCTTGTTCATGTAATTAATTTGGCAACACTGTACGATATAGTCAAGTTAATATAAAAATTAGAAAAAAGGTTTGAAAACTAGGTACTTGCGGTACCAGATGTTGTGTGTGATTTTATCAGTGTGGTGATGTTTTTGAAACCAAACGTTAATAAAATTTGTTTTGTTAATTAGGCTGTTTCATTTCCAAGTCCTGTCACAATGGGCCTGGTACATTTTAAGCTTCGTCTAGGTCTTTGGCCTAGTTTTTAAATTTTACGGGACGCCTTCCCCTTTTCACAAAAAAAAAAACTTTGAGAAGGGGAAATGAGGCGTCTGAAATGGTAGCAGAGCGTGGTTTCGTATGTGACAGGACTTGTAAAATTGGGACGGAATTTTCAGGAAGAGATAACAATAAAAGAATTAAGAAAATTTTTTTTAGACCTTGGCTACTGCACTTGGCAGGGAGTTAAGAGGGATTCGGGTTCTGTAATGGAAATGTGATATGGGACTGTTGTGCCCACTGAAATTTTATAAATATTATGTTTGATGTTTTGTAGAGTTATAATATGTGTTATTGTTGTACTATGTATGTTGTGCCCTTTAGCTAATATTTGTGAGTCAGAGACAAGCAGGAATCACGCCCGAATATTTCTTTGAGTATTTTGATTGGAGGATGTATGTAACTTACCAGAGTCCTTTGGTGTTTGGTATCCAAGAATGATGGGAGCGGTTTAGATATGTGTTAGTTGTCAGGGGGATTTATTCACGAGTACATTAAGTTAGAATCCTCATTGGGATGCGGTGTGGTCAGACCTGCGTCATCATCACCGATGATAGTCAAAAGAAAATTTTTATTAAAATGTGATGTTGATGAGTTTTGAATAGGATGTTTGTTGTTGTTGTTAGGTAAATTGTGTAGTGTGTGGCGGTGCTTTGTTTGATGGTTATGTTTGTCATTGTTCGTTTTCTTGTTCGGCGTCAGGGAAGTTAGCTCGGCATAAGTAATCTCTAGAGCCTTCGCTCCGCTAGGGAACCCAGAGGTCACTTGCAGTGAGGCAAGCCTTTCCTGTCTGTGTTGTGATGTTAGTGTTAGATTGTTGTTTGTGTGCTGATAATTATGTAGATTTTGGGGGTCATAGTCCAGTCTACTGAATTGAAAAAGGAAGAACTGTTATGGAGAGTTGGTCGGCAGCAAGGTTGGTTTCTCAGTTGCTGTCTAGTGATACGGTAGTTTTATTTAGGGTACGTTGTGAGGTCAAGTAAAGAAAAGGTTTTGAAAATATGGCTAAGGCTGTTCATGATAATGTTATTGCAATCTCGTATCTAAAAAAAAAAAACTGTTGTTTGTTGTTTTATGGGGATTCTAGATATTGTCCAGCGGAGAGTTATATTCAGAGTATTTTCTAAGGACAGAGGAGGTGAAATGTTAAAGTATTGACCTAGTAAATTATAAGCAGCTGTATCGTTGTAAACTACGCGATTTAGGCGAGTTGGACTCTGAGCTGGTGATAGCCGTCTGCATGGTGGAATTTATTTGTTGTTTTCCTAATCTGATAAACTGTGCTTGCCTCATCTAACTGTTCTATGTTTGATATATCAATTTCACGGCCAACCTGGTTTGTTCATCAGCTGATCTATTATTTATATTGAATTCGACTTGTTAAATACAATGTCGCATTCTCTGTTTAATGTCCCCCGCATATTTCTCCTTGAGTGGTAGGGAGCGAGAGTTGTCGCTTTGTAGAGAAGTTACCCCCTCCCACCTGTCAACTGGTTTAAGGTGAAGCTTCAGTAATATGATATGGATTGATGTTCGCGTGCCCTCGAACCGGTCTTCTCTGCCTTGCTAATCGGGTCAGTCATACGTCAAGGATTTGTAGATGCCTTGTTTTGCTGCATATGGCTGGTCGGTCCACGATGTGGACAGTAGTAATATGGCCACTCACATATCAAGGTTAGTGACACCTTGTTTGGTCCTATGGACGCGTATGTGAGTGGCAGCGGTAGGAGTAGGTGGTGGTCACCAGTGAGGGTGACGGGTAGGGGCGGTCCCGTGGGGAGAGAGTCGGCGGAGAGAGTCGTGCCGGAATGGTCGGAGTTGTGTTGAGTTTTTTTTCAGTCCTGGGAGGGGGGAGGGAATTTGTAGAGAATTGAAAACGGTCCTGGTTAGTTCTTGCTCTTGGGTCTCAGGTTGTGAGTTGGGAGGCCTTAGGAGGTCAGAGCGCTTGGGCCCAAAACTTGTCTTTCTTCTTTTCTCCTTCTTCTTTGTCTCAGTATGCTGGCCTTGGCCAGGTCAGCATGCACACCTCATACTCACACACAAACACATTCGGGCACACATGCATGTACACACTACACTTCTTCTTCTTTCATTTTCTCTCTCAGCCTCTGTTCTCCTAAGTGCGGATAAATGTCTGAGATTTCCCGGCAATGCCAAATTGGTGAGATGTAAGTAAGGGTATAGAGGACCGGGGTCCTATACTGTGGATTCCCACGTTTTGAGTTTTAGGCAACCATGTTGCCTTTTGGAGTGGGGGTGTGCCGTGAGTGGCACAAAGTATAATCACGGCGACTTACAGTTTAGTAAATTTCGTATTTATATCATCGCAGATGCCCGGTGTGCGTTGAAGTCATGCTCGCGCATTCTGGTGACTCAAAAAGCAGTGGTGCCCATCCCCCCCAAGGCCCAATGCGCAAATTCCCCCCCAAAAATTCTCAGCACTCCCCCCCAATTGAAGCCTATACAAATTATTTTAGTTAAAAAAGTCATGAAAAACAAAACAAGATCCTACACTACAGTTACGATAATTGTTACACTTGTTAAGTGGTTTTAAATTGTATCATTGTTTTAAATGATAAGGCGCTACACTGGTGTGGGTGTGGATGAGAAGCAAAGACATTTGAGAGATATATTTTAAAACATATTGGTCATATTGGAACATGGATGGCCAGTTTAAGCTTACAGAATTTTATCATTAGCCCTAATAATATTGTTTAGAAGTTTTGTATGTCATTACTTTGAACAAAACGGGCTAGATTCAAAGGGTATTGGAGTAATTAAAAACCAAGCAAATATTGTACTTAGCAAATTGTATTTAACAAATGTGTTGCTAAACAAAAAATACATTTTAAATAATTGTACTATTAAAACCAATACAATGAAATGACGCAAAAACGACGTACAATGTATTTTAAATTATGATAGGAAAAATATGTTTGTGCAAAAATATACATTTACATTAGTTATCACCTTGTTTAAATGTCTTGTACAAAAGCAGCTTTTTTCTTTGTACATTTGTGGTTGCAAATTTGTTAATGATTTCTTCGTTTTGTATCTGGCTCAGTACATTGTTTTCACAGGATAGAATCAACAAACTTGACAGCCAAGAGTCTCCCATGCTGTTCCGAAGCCGATTTTTCACTATTTTCAAACGGCTCATCGTTCTCTGCAGAGCAGCTGGTCATGGCAAGAGATAACAATATTCGGTACATCACTGTCAGATTAGGTAGAGCCGAAAGGTTAAGGACACACCTGAATGGTCTAATGAATCCTCTCATTATCCATTGGTCCATCATCCTATGTTTCTCACTTCTTTCTTTACCTCCTCATTTTCACTGCCATCTGGATCCTCTGCACCTGCCGGGATTCGCACTTCATCCTCTGTTATCTCCATCCTTTCAGCTTCAGGGGAATGTAACATGTCTGATATGTCGATGTCTGCGTGAGTGACTTTGTACACATTGCAAAACGTCTCCAATTCTAAAGCAATTAGGTCATTGTCCAGATTGTAATACTCACACAGCTCTTTTATCTTATCGGGGTTGAAGTCTTTTCCAGTCTCCAATTCATGTGCGATTTTCATAATTCCTCCATGAGAAAAATAAGACATTTGTTTAATCATGGCAAGCGAGCTGTCCGGGAAACGATCATTCAGTTCAGACAATAATGAGTCTAAGACTAGGAAATAAACCTCAGCCTTCATTTTCTTTACAGGGTCATCAATTTTTTCGTCTATCGCAAGTTCGTCCATGAGGCGTTTCCGTTTTCGGTTTCGCTGAGTTCGGACTTGCGAGACATTGTGCTGATCAGAAAATTGTGTTATTGAACTTGTAAGTTTGTCCCACTCTTTTTAACTTCTTAACGTCTTCAGTTTCGCCCTCGTCTCTAAGATAACGGCTGGTATCATGCCATAATCAACTGATTTGGCTTGTAAGCAAATTGTGATTGGAGAAAGAACTTTAAATATAGTTGAAGCAATGTGCATGGCACATATATTTTCATAATCTGACATACTGTTGATCAGTCCTTTCGCAGACGCTTTAGTGTCATTGTCAGATTTCTTGTCAAGACAGATTTCTTTGAGGGTCTCTTTGATGGTTTTGAAACATGTTAGCACAGTTTTGAGAGCATCACTCTTACTCGACTATCTTGTAGTCTGCACTCGTTTTACACTTTTCATTTTGTTTTGTGCTAGGCCCTTTTTCAAATTGTCGATAAACATGTGGTGACGTCGATGCCCAGACATGAAAACATACATCTCTTGAAGGAGGGAGAACATGTTTCGCATTTGAGGGCAAACATCAATAGACTTTTCTACCACTAATGCAAACCGGTGAGAACAACACCGTACATAAAATGCTCGGGGACTCTCTCTAAGCACAACAGATTTTAAGCCATTGTACCGAACTCTCATGTTCCCTGCTCCGTCCATGCTTTGCCCCACCATGCCATTAGGGTTGATTCCTTTGGATTTTAGAGTGTTCATTAATTCGTAGGTTTTCTCCTGTTGTGTCGCCACTTGTGAACACTTTTATCAACCGTTCTTCCGGTTTTACTGGTTTTGTTGGAAGCTCCTTGCTCATCTAGGTGCTCAACATATCGGAGCAAAACCGCTGTGCATTCTTTTTTGCTTATGCCTTATATTGAATCCAGGATGACTGAGTAGGTGTTACTTAAATTTATATTGTTGACTATTTTTGAGACTACAATGTTACTCATAACATTAATCAAGTCAAATACATTTCGATAACTGAGAAAATTTGACCCCAATTTTCCCTTTTGGTTTCTGATTTTTCTATCTTTTCAAGGTACACTCTGGCATCGGGATTATACTTAGCTATCAGTGAGAACAGTTTCACCAATTTCCCTTCTGAAACATCCTTTTCTCTGAATGCTAGCATTTCACCTAAATACCGACAACAATCAATTATTACCGACAACACTTCTCTGTTGTGATGAACGAGTTGGTCAGATTCTTCAGCAAGTGAGGAGTCTATTCTTTTCTGCGATATCCACTGGATTCTAGCGACTTGAGAAGATAAATGCTGTTTTGACTGTTCATGCTGTTCTATGTAGCGCTCGCCTCGATGCTCAGTCCAACCTCTGCAGCCAGTTGTACCCCATACCGTTCTTTCTCCTAGCAGAGCAAATAGAGTGCAATGCAGGCAAAAAACCGCATCTTTCATCGGACTATAAACTAGCCAGTTTCTTTTATTTCTAGTCCCATCAGGTAAAGTGCTGATTTTCCAAGCTGGATTAAATTTTCTTCCGCCTGTTGAAGGGAAACTCATCAAAGACAAATCTTGATTTTCTAGTCGAAGACCCAAATTTATCTCCTCCGCCGATAGTTTGATGTTTGCAAACGATGCAGGGTCTTCTACATCATGAACACCAGGTAATGGGTCTGGATTATCTGGTTGAATGTTTTCTGGGCTCAGATCTGAGCCTGAAGGGCTACTGATTTCTAACTCTACATTTGGCGGTAACGATAATTTAGTATTTAAATTTGAAGTCACAAACGAAGGAGTTGCTTTAGCTTGCATTTTGTCTTCATTTCCACCCTCCACGATATCAAATGTTGGATTTATATCTTGAGACTCGTCTGGGGGTTTCGCACTTGAAGTTGATGGTACATCTATGTTCTCAGTTGTAGGGTCATCGTTAGCAACGTCACTGGTTACGTTCGTTCTAAAAAAAATACAACGATTTTATAACTCTCCCCTCCCCAAAGTTGTTATTTTATTGTTTGCTTTATTTTATTATTTTTAATGTTTGCCGTATTAGTGGAAATAACAGAGCAACAAATATAATAAAATGTTACCGGTAGTACAAAAATGCTAATAAGCCCTAATAAAAATTACGCAATAAAGCGATTCCTTTGTATCTTATAGGCTATAAAGTTGTTTCTATTTTGGCCTATTCAAACGGTAACTGAACGAGACAAAAATAATTGTATTTTACATACCTGGAATCTAAACTATGATGTTGACTGGTACCGGGGTCAGCAGAAGATTCAGCACAAGTGTATTTCACCCACGGGCCGTCACCGGACTTCACTTCAACCATTTTAAAATTAATGTTTAGGTTATGTCTAAATTGATAGGCATGTTTCTTCTTACAATGTTCTAACCACTTGTCTTTTCGATGAGTTGTGTTACACATAACCTCCATACACTTATACTTAAACGATTGTTTCAGTTTTTTCGGCATTTTGACAACTATCACGAAACACGAGATTACATTCCAACCCCAACTCACTCAAACAAAGCACCGCATTACAGAGTAAAACTCACGGGCAGACTGCCGCCGCGCGCGGCTGGTGGACCAGAGATAAGAACTGAGGACACACCCCCTTTACACCACTGCCCGCCGGTCAACAAGCTTAGCACACGCACACATTTTTACATTCACAGTCACGGACTCTGACTTATTGACAGGATGTTGCTACAGGCTGCCAGGGTCAGTTTTCCAAATTCCAAAACAAAATTTACTACTATTTGTACTGGTAGAGACATTTATGTCGCCAGTCCGTTAAAACAATCATAAAGATATGCAATTGCTTTAGTTTTTTACTAATAGCTTAGTTTGTTGCACAAACACGGTAAAAATGTCCATCAATGTTGGATTTAAAATATTATTCTTGAAAAAATCCCCCCAAAAATCCATAAAATACACCCGAAAAATCCCCCCCAAAAATTCTCAATGCGCAACTTGCGCTATGATCCCCCCTGTGGGCACCACTGCTGAAAAGAGAATGTGGGTTCACTGACGACTGTGCCAAGGACAGGTCAGTTCCATTTCCGCCACCGCTGATTCAGTATCACTCGGCAGCGAAAATTTTCTCTTGTGCTCATCTTTATATCCGTATGGATCGCTAATCCATAAAGTACCTCTGGTAAGTTGATTTAATAATTCTAACTGTGTGTAAAAAAAGGATTAGGATTTAAATGTGTTTATGGCATATGTGAGATTATTTTACATAAGCGGGCGTGATTGCTGTCTTGTTCTGAAAGGCATGAATGACCACGTGGTGAATTTTAATGATGAATTTCAACTTTGAAAGTAATTTTAGAGGTTCTGTTGTTAATTATTATCTAATTAAATATTAAAAAGCAAGATGCTGATGAAGTATTAGTAAAAACAGCAATGCATTAGTCATTAATATCTTATGTAATTCGGCCCACGTGGCGAAGCTTTATACGAAACCGATTGTGGTTATAACAGATTAATAGTAACTATTTAAATAAGAAATATCATGCAGTGGCATCGATGAATGTTTATTTTGTGAGTTAAATTTGATTATTCAATCTGAATACTAACTGGTTGTAAGTGAAGGTCCAGTATCCATATGATTCGTGGTGTGTGTGTTAGAGCTCGAGTGAAGTTTTGTAAGCGTGAATATTGTGATGGTTGCTACATAAGTCTGTTCTCCTAGGGTTCCTGACTCGTCGAAGTGCTCGAGAGATGAGGATGACTACAATTACATCCGTGGTCATCTGCTGAGCAGCTAAGCTTTACCTGAATTTCGCCGTCGAGAGAATGTAACATGGGAACCCGAATCTTTCACCCTCTACCTGCAATGAACTGTAACGGGGATTTCTGTGACCTTAAACTACACGCAGGCAGCTGATCGCCTTCTAACCACGGAATACAAGGTAACCATTTTCCATAATTTCAAGCTCGAGTTTCGCAACAGAATTCACACGTGATTGACACCTTCTACAAATCAAATTACATTCTCTTTGAACTTGACTTGTAAAGGTAAAGGTATATTGTATAGTGTGTGGCGGTGCTTAGTTTGATGGTTATGTTTGTTATTGTTCGTTTTCTTGTTCGGCGTCAGGGAAGTTAGCTCGGCATAAGTAATCTCTCGAGCCTTCGCTCCGCTAGGGAACCCAGAGGTCACTTGCAGTGAGGCAAGCCTTTCCTGTCTGTGTTATGATGTTAGTGTTAGATTGTTGTTTGTGTGCTGGTAATTATGTAAATTTTGGGGGTCAGAGTCCAGTCTACTGAATCGAAAAAGGAAGAACTGTTATGGAGAGTTGGTCGGCACCAAGGTTGGTTTCTCAGATGCTGTCTAGTGATACGGTAGTTTTATTTAAGGTACGTTGTGAGGTCAAGTAAAGAAAAGGTTTTGAAAATATGGCTAAGGCTGTTCATGTTAATGTTATTGCAATCTCGTATCTAAAAAAAAAAAAACTGTTGTTTGTTGTTTTATGGGGATTCTAGATATTGTCCAGCGGAGAGTTATATTCAGAGTATTTTCTAAGAACAGAGGAGGTGAAATGTTAAAGTATTGACCTAGTAAATTATAAGCAGCTGTATCGTTGTAAACTATGCGATTTAGGCGAGTTGGACTCTGAGCTGGTGATAGCCGTCTGCATGGTGGAATTTATTTGTTGTTTTCCTAATCTGATAAACTGTGCTTGCCTCATCTAACTGTTCTATGTTTGATATATCAATTTCACGGCTAACCTGGTTTGTTCATCAGCTGATCTATTATTTATATTGAATTCGACTTGTTAAATACCATTCCGCATTCTCTGTTTAATGTCCCCCGCATATTTCTCCTTGAGTGGTAAGGAGCGAGAGTTGTAGCTTTGTAGAGAAGTTACCCCCTCCCACCTGTCAACTGGTTTAAGGTGAAGCTTCAGTAATATGATATGGATTGATGTTCGCGTGCCCTCGAACCGGTCTTCTCTGCCTTGCTAATCGGGTCAGTCATATGTCAAGGACTTGTAGATGCCTTGTTTTGCTGCATATGGCTGGTCGGTCCACGATGTGGACAGTAGTAATATGGCCACTCACATATCAAGGTTAGTGACACTTTTTTGGTCCTATGGACGCGTATGTGAGTGGCAGCGGTAGGAGTAGGTGGTGGTCACCAGTGAGGGTGACGGGTAGGGGCGGTCCCGTAAGGTTGTCATGGCGGAGAGTGTCGTGTCGGGATGGTCGGAGTTGTGTTGAGATTTTTTCAGTCCTGGGAGGGGGGAGGGAAGTTGTAGAGAATTGAAAACGGTCCTGGTTAGTTCTTGCTCTTGGGTCTCAGGTTGTGAGTTGGGAGGCCTTAGGAGGTCAGAGCGCTTGGGCCCAAAACTTGTCTTTCTTCTTTTCTCCTTCTTCTTTGTCTCAGTATGCTGGCCCTGGCCAGGTCAGCATGCACACCTCACACTCACACACAAACACATTCGGGCACACATGCATGTACACACTACACTTCTTCTTCTTGCATTTTCTCTCTCAGCCCCTGTTTTCCTAAGTGCGGATAAATGTCTGAGATTTCCCGGCAATGCCAAATTGGTGAGATGTAAGTAAGGGTATAGAGGACCGGGGTCCTATACTGTGGATTCCCACGTTTTGAGTTTTAGGCAACCATGTTGCCTTTTGGAGTGGGGGTGTGCCGTGAGTGGTACAAAGTATAATCACGGCGACTTACAGTTTAGTAAATTTCGTATTTATATCGTCGCAGATGCCCGGTGTGCGTTGAAGTCATGCTCGCGCATTCTGGTGACTGAAAAAGCAGTGGTGCCCATCCCCGCCAAGGCCCAATGCGCAAATCCCCCCCAAAAATTCTCAGCACTCCCCCCCAATTGAAGCCTATACAAATTATTTTAGTTAAAAAAGTCATGAAAAACAAAACAAGATCCTACACTACAGTTACGATAATTGTTACACTTGTTAAGTGGTTTTAAATTGTATCATTGTTTTAAATGATAAGGTGCTACACTGGTGTGGGTGTGGATGAGAAGCAAAGACATTTGAGAGATATATTTTAAAACATATTGGTCATATTGGAACATGGATGGCCAGTTTAAGCTTACAGAATTTTATCATTAGCCCTAATAATATTGTTTAGAAGTTTTGTATGTCATTACTTTGAACGAAACGGGCTAGATTCAAAGGGTATTGGAGTAATTAAAAACCAAGCAAATATTGTACTTAGCAAATTGTATTTAACAAATGTGTTGCTAAACTAAAAATACATTTTAAATAATTGTACTATTAAAAGCAATACAATGAAATGACGCAAAAACGACGTACAATGTAGTTTAAATTATGATAGGAAAAATATGTTTGTGCAAAAATATACATTTACATTAGTTATCACCTTGTTTAAATGTCTTGTACAAAAGCAGCTTTTTTCTTTGTACATATGTGGTTGCAAATTTGTTAATGATTTCTTCGTTTTGTATCTGGCTCAGTACATTGTTTTCACAGGATAGAATCAACAAACTTGACAGCCAAGAGTCTCCCATGCTGTTCCGAAGCCGATTTTTCACTATTTTCAAACGGCTCATCGTTCTCTGCAGAGCAGCTGGTCATGGCAAGAGATAACAATATTCGGTACATCACTGTCAGATTAGGTAGAGCCGAAAGGTTAAGGACACACCTGAATGGTCTAATGAATCCTCTCATTATCCATTGGTCCATCATCCTATGTTTCTCACTTCTTTCTTTACCTCCTCATTTTCACTGCCATCTGGATCCTCTGCACCTGCCGGGATTCGCACTTCATCCTCTGTTATCTCCATCCTTTCAGCTTCAGGGGAATGTAACATGTCTGATATGTCGATGTCTGCGTGAGTGACTTTGTACACATTGCAAAACGTCTCCAATTCTAAAGCAATTAGGTCATTGTCCAGATTGTAATACTCACACAGCTCTTTTATCTTATCGGGGTTGAAGTCTTTTCCAGTCTCCAATTCATGTGCGATTTTCATAATTCCTCCATGAGAAAAATAAGACATTTGTTTAATCATGGCAAGCGAGCTGTCCGGGAAACGATCATTCAGTTCAGACAATAATGAGTCTAAGACTAGGAAATAAACCTCAGCCTTCATTTTCTTTACAGGGTCATCAATTTTTTCGTCTATCGCAAGTTCGTCCATGAGGCGTTTCCGTTTTCGGTTTCGCTGAGTTCGGACTTGCGAGACGTTGTGCTGATCAGAAAATTGTGTTATTGAACTTGTAAGTTTGTCCCACTCTTTTTCACTTCTTAATGTCTTCAGTTTCGCCCTCGTCTCTAAGATAACTGCTGGTATCATGCCATAATCAACTGATTTGGCTTGTAAGCAAATTGTGATTGGAGAAAGAACTTTAAATATAGTTGAAGCAATGTGCATGGCACATATATTTTCATAATATGACATACTGTTGATCAGTCCTTTCGCAGACGCTTTAGTGTCATTGTCAGATTTCTTGTCAAGACAGATTTCTTTGAGGGTCTCTTTGATGGTTTTGAAACATGTTAGCACAGTTTCGAGAGCATCACTCTTACTCGACCATCTTGTAGTCTGCACTCGTTTTACACTTTTCATTTTGTTTTGTGCTAGGCCCTTTTCCAAATTGTCGATAAACATGTGGTGACGTCGATGCCCAGACATGAAAACATACATCTCTTGAAGGAGGGAGAACATGTTTCGCATTTGAGGGCAAACATCAATAGACTTTTCTACCACTAATGCAAACCGGTGAGAACAACACCGTACATAAAATGCTCGGGGACTCTCTCTAAGCACAACAGATTCTAAGCCATTGTACCGACCTCTCATGTTCCCTGCTCCGTCCATGCTTTGCCCCACCATGCCATTAGGGTTGATTCCTTTGGATTTTAGAGTGTTCATTAATTCGTAGGCTAGGTTTTCTCCTGTTGTGTCGCCACTTGTGAACACTTTGATCAACCGTTCTTCCGGTTTTACTGGTTTTGTTGGGAGCTCCTTGCTCATCTAGGTGCTCAACATATCGGAGCAAAACCGCTGTGCATTCTTTTTTGCTTATGCCTTATGTTGAATCCAGGATGACTGAGTAGGTGTTACTTAAATTTATATTGTTGACTATTTTTGAGACTACAATGTTACTCATAACATTAATCAAGTCAAATACATTTCGATAACTGAGAAAATTTGACCCCAATTTTCCCTTTTGGTTTCTGATTTTTCTATCTTTTCAAGGTACACTCTGGCATCGGGATTATACTTAGCTATCAGTGAGAACAGTTTCACCAATTTCCCTTCTGAAACATCCTTTTCTCTGAATGCTAGCATTTCACCTAAATACCGACAACAATCAATTATTACAGACAACACTTCTCTGTTGTGATGAACGAGTTGGTCAGATTCTTCAGCAAGTGAGGAGTCTATTCTTTTCTGCGATATCCACTGGATTCTAGCGACTTGAGAAGATAAATGCTGTTTTGACTGTTCATGCTGTTCTATGTAGCGCTCGCCTCGATGCTCAGTCCAACCTCTGCAGCCAGTTGTACCCCATACCGTTCTTTCTCCTGGCAGAGCAAATAGAGTGCAATGCAGGCAAAAAACCGCATCTTTCATCGGACTATAAACTAGCCAGTTTCTTTTACTTCTAGTCCCATCAGGTAAAGTGCTGATTTTCCAAGCTGGATTAAATTTTCTTCCGCCTGTTGAAGGGAAACTCATCAAAGACAAATCTTGATTTTCTAGTCGAAGACCCAAATTTATCTCCTCCGCCGAAAGTTTGATGTTTGCAAACGATGCAGGGTCTTCTACATCATGAACACCAGGTAATGGGTCTGGATTATCTGGTTGAATGTTTTCTGGGCTCAGATCTGAGCCTGAAGGGCTACTGATTTCTAACTCTACATTTGGCGGTAACGATAATTTAGTATTTAAATTTGAAGTCACAAACGAAGGAGTTGCTTTAGCTTGCATTTTGTCTTCATTTCCACCCTCCACGATATCAAATGTTGGATTTATATCTTGAGACTCGTCTGGGGGTTTCGCACTTGAAGTTGATGGTACATCTATGTTCTCAGTTGTAGGGTCATCGTTAGCAACGTCACTGGTTACGTTCGTTCTAAAAAAAATACAACGATTTTAGAACTCTCCCCTCCCCAAAGTTGTTATTTTATTGTTTGCTTTATTTTATTATTTTTAATGTTTGCCGCATTAGTGGAAATAACAGAACAAAAAATATAATAAAATGTTACCGGTAGTACAAAAATGCTAATAAGCCCTAATAAAAATTACGCAATAAAGAGATTCCTTTGTATCTTATAGGCTATAAAGTTGTTTCTATTTTGGCCTATTCAAACGGTAACTGAACGAGACAAAAATAATTGTATTTTACATACCTGGAATCTAAACTATGATGTTGACTGGTACTGGGGTCAGCAGAAGATTCAGCACAAGTGTATTTCACCCACGGGCCGTCACCGGACTTCACTTCAACCATTTTAAAACTAATGTTTAGGTTATGTCTAAATTTATAGGCATGTTTCTTCTTACAATGTTCTAACCACTTGTCTTTTCGATGAGTTGTGTTACACATAACCTCCATACACTTATACTTAAACGATTGTTTCAGTTTTTTCGGCATTTTGACAACTATCACGAAACACGAGATTACATTCCAACCCCAACTCACACAAACAAAGCACCGCATTACAGAGTAAAACTCACGGGCAGACTGCCGCCGCGCGCGGCTGGTGGACCAGGGATAAGAACTGAGGACACACCCCCTTTACTCCACTGCCCGCCGGTCTACAAGCTTAGCACACGCACACATTTTTACATTCACGGTCACGGACTCTGACTTATTGACAGGATGTTGCTGCAGGCTGCCAGGGTCAGTTTTCCAAATTCCAAAACAAAATTTACTACTATTTGTACTGGTAGAGACATTTATGTCGCCAGTCCGTTAAAACAATCATAAAAATATCCAATTGCTTTAGTTTTTTACTAATAGCTTAGTTTGTTGCACAAACACGGTAAAAGTGTCCATCAATGTTGGATTTCAAATGTTATTCTTGAAAAAATCCCCCCCAAAAATTCTCAATGCGCAACTTGCGCTATGATCCCCCCCTGTGGGCACCACTGCTGAAAAGAGAATGTGGGTTCACTGACGACTGTGCCAAGGACAGGTCAGTTCCATTTCCGCCACCGCTGATTCACTATCTCTCGGCAGCGAAAATTTTCTCGTGTGCTCATCTTTATATCCGTATGGATCGCTAATCCATAAAGTACCTCTGGTAAGTTGATTTAATAATTCTAACTGTGTGTAAAAAGGAATTAGGATTTAAATGTGTTTATGGCATATGTGAGATTATTTTACATAAGCGGGCGTGATTGCTGTCTTGTTCTGAAAGGCATGAATGACCACGTGGTGAATTTTAATGATGAATTTCAACTTTGAAAGTAATTATAGAGGTTCTGTTGTTAATTGTTATCTAATTAAATATTAAAAAGCAAGATGCTGATGAAGTATTAGTAAAAACAGCAATGCATTAGTAATTAATATCTTATGTAATTCGGCCCACGTGGCGAAGCTTTATACGAAACCGATTGTGGTTATAACAGGTTAATAGTAACTATTTAAATATGAAATATCATGCAGTGGCATCGATGAATGTTTATTTTGTGAGTTAAATTTGATTATTCAATCTGAATATAACTGGTTGTAAGTTAAGGTCCAGTATCCATATGATTCGTGGTGTGTGTGTTAGAGCTCGAGTGAAGTTTTGTAAGCGTGAATATTGTGAGGGTTGCTACATAAGTCTGTTCTCCTAGGGTTCCTGACTCGTCGAAGTGCTCGAGAGATGAGGATGACTACAATTACATCCGTGGTCATCTGCTGAGCAGCTAAGCTTTACCTGAATTTTGCCGTCGAGAGAATGTAACATGGGAACCCGAATCTTTCACCCTCTATCTGCAATGAACTGTAACGGGGACTTCTGTGACCTTAAACTACACGCAGGCAGCTGATCGCCTTCTAACCACGGAATACAAGGTAACCATTTTCCATAATTTCAAGCTCGGGTTTCGCAACAGAATTCACACGTGATTGACACCTTCTACAAATCAAATTACATTCTCTTTGAACTTAACTTGTAAAGTGATTTGAATAAACCGAACTTGATGTGTGCGTAGAAAATGTGGTCAGTTGTGCACTCTTTGTATTACACCATAGATTAATAAGGAGTCATAAATTGTATGCGGGTTAGCGAGCATCGCCAGCTCCCTTAATTTTTTTGTAATTTAATTTTGTGTACCTTATGATATATATGTTTTTATTCAAGCAAGTCCGTCTGAACTACATGCTGGAACATTCATGAATTACCATGTCAGCCTTGCACATGCTATTGTCGTGTTTCACTTTTTTTCTTACTTTAATGATGTTTGAAGTGGCTTACAGTTGGGCGGTGAATTTCGTTAAACCCTTGCGCTTATTATTTTAACTTTGAAATTTATTATTTTCGATTCTTTTGTCTCTTTCACTCTTTCGGATCATGTCTGTGCAAGGGATGCCTGGCTTGGGCATGTGGCTGGGGTCCGGTCATTTTGAATTCTGTGTGACTTTACATATTGTAAATTGCCGTTTTTAGTCTAGTCTATATTTCTATTTAGTTGTTTTATGTAATTGTTCGAATTTAAGATTTCGGTTGATAGTGGGCTGGTTATGCTAGCTGACTTGCTGGTCACATGTGTCACTGCAGTATGTAAGGGAAGTATTTCAAATCCTATTAATGCAGAACCAAGGGCCATTAATAATTATGAATTTATTTTATATAATAGATGTTAGGCTGTTATGAAAGGGCACACAAAAAGAATTTATCTGTTTCTATGCTGTTATAGCATTCATATAAATAACATATCATTATTGATTATAGTGGATCACACATTGTAACTTTTATTGTTTAAAACTCTGGATATGTGATTATTACAATCATAGAATCCTATATTTCTGACGAGCTATGCATATTTTTAGGCAGTTTTCTTGTTCATGTAATTAATTTGGCAACACTGTACGATATAGTCAAGTTAATATAAAATTTAGAAAAAAGGTTTGAAAACTAGGTACTTGCGGTACCAGATGTTGTGTGTGATTTTATCAGTGTGGTGATGTTTTTGAAACCAAACGTTAATAAAATTTGTCTTGTTAATTAGGCTGTTTCATTTCCAAGTCCTGTCACAATGGGCTTGGTACATTTTAAGCTTCGTCTAGGTCTTTGGCCTAGTTTTTAAATTTTACGGGACGCCTTCCCCTTTTCACAAAAAAAAAAAAAAAAAAAAACTTTGAGAAGGGGAAATGAGGCGTCTGAAATGGTAGCAGAGCGTGGTTTCGTATGTGACAGGACTTGTAAAATTGGGACGGAAGAGATAACAATAAAAGAATTAAGAAAATTTTTTTTAGACCTTGGCTACTGCACTTGGCAGGGAGTTAAGAGGGATTCGGGTTCTGTAATGGAAATGTGATATGGGACTGTTGTGCCCACTGAAATTTTATAAATATTATGTTTGATGTTTTGTAGAGTTATAATATGTGTTATTGTTGTACTATGTATGTTGTGCCCTTTAGCTAATATTTGTGAGTCAGAGACAAGCAGGAATCACGCCCGAATATTTCTTTGAGTATTTTGATTGGAGGATGTATGTAACTTACCAGAGGCCTTTGGTGTTTGGTATCCAAGAATGATGGGAGCGGTTTAGATATGTGTTAGTTGTCAGGGGGATTTATTCACGAGTACATTAAGTTAGAATCCTCATTGCGATGCGGTATGGTCAGACCTGCGTCATCATCACCGATGATAGTCAAAAGAAAATTTTTATTAACATGTGGTGTTGATGGGTTTTGAATAGGATGTTTGTTGTTGTTGTTAGGTAAATTGTATAGTGTGTGGCGGTGCTTTGTTTGATGGTTATGTTTGTCATTGTTCGTATTCTTGTTCGGCGTCAAGGAAGTTAGCTCGGCATAAGTAATCTCTCGAGCCTTCGCTCCGCTAGGGAACCCAGAGGTCACTTGCAGTGAGGCAAGCCTTTCCTGTCTGTGTTGAGATGTTAGTGTTAGATTGTTGTTTTTGTGCTGGTAATTATGTAAATTTTGGGGGTCAGAGTCCAGTCTACTGAATCGAAAAAGGAAGAACTGTTATGGAGAGTTGGTCGGCACCAAGGTTGGTTTCTCAGTTGCTGTCTAGTGATACGGTAGTTTTATTTAGGGTACGTTGTGAGGTCAAGTAAAGAAAAGGTTTTGAAAATGTAGCTAAGGCTGTTCATGATAATGTTATTGCAATCTCGTATCTAAAAAAAAAAAAAACTGTTGTTTGTTGTTTTATGGGGATTCTAGATATTGTCCAGCGGAGTTATATTCAGAGTATTTTCTAAGAACAGAGGAGGTGAAATGTTAAAGTATTGACCTAGTAAATTATAAGCAGCTGTATCGTTGTAAACTATGCGATTTAGGCGAGTTGGACTCTGAGCTGGTGATAGCCGTCTGCATGGTGGAATTTATTTGTTGTTTTCCTAATCTGATAAACTGTGCTTGCCTCATCTAACTGTTCTATGTTTGATATATCAATTTCACGGCCAACCTGGTTTGTTCATCAGCTGATCTATTATTTATATTGAATTCGACTTGTTAAAAACCATGCCGCATTCCCTGTTTAATGTCCCCCGCATATTTCTCCTTGAGTGGTAGGGAGCGAGAATTGTCGCTTTGTAGAGAAGTTACCCCCTCCCCCCTGTCAACTGGTTTAAGGTGAAGCTGCAGTAATATGATATGGATTGATGTTCGCGTGCCCTCGAACCGGTCTCCTCTGCCTTGCTAATCGGGTCAGTCATATGTCAAGGACTTGTAGATGCCTTGTTTTGCTGCATATGGCTGGTCGGTCCACGATGTGGACAGTAGTAATATGGCTACTCACATATCAAGGTTAGTGACACCTTGTTTGGTCCTATGGACGCGTATGTGAGTGGCAGCGGTAGGAGTAGGTGGTGGTCACCAGTGAGGGTGACGGGTAGGGGCGGTCCCGTGGGGTTGGCATGGCGGAGAGTGTCGTGTCGGGATGGTCGGAGTTGTGTTGAGTTTTTTTTCAGTCCTGGGAGGGGGGAGGGAAGTTGTAGAGAATTGAAAACGGTCCTGGTTAGTTCTTGCTCTTGGGTCTCAGGTTGTGAGTTGGGAGGCCTTAGGAGGTGAGAGCGCTTGGGCTCAAAACTTGTCTTTCTTCTTTTCTCCTTCTTCTTTGTCTCAGTATGCTGGCCCTGGCCAGGTCAGCATGCACACCTCATACTCACACACAAACACATTCGGTCACACATGCATGTACAAACTACACTTCTTCTTTCATTTTCTCTCTCAGCCTCTGTTTTCCTAAGTGCGGATAAATGTCTGAGATTTCCCGGCAATGCCAAATTGGTGAGATGTAAGTAAGGGTATAGAGGACCGGGGTTCTATACTGTGGATTCTGTGAGTTTTAGGCAACCATGTTGCCTTTTGGAGTGGGGGTGTGGCGTGAGTGGTACAAAGTATAATCACGGCGACATACAGTTTAGTAAATGTCGTATTTATATCATCGCAGATGCCCGGTGTGCGTTGAAGTCATGCTCGCGCATTCTGGTGACTCAAAAAGCAGTGGTGCCCATTCCCCCCAAGGCCCAATGCGCAAATCCCCCCAAAAAAGTTTCAGTACTGCCCCCCAATTGAAGCCTATACAAATTATTTTAGTTACAAAAGTCATGAAAAACAAAACAAGATCCTACACTACAGTTACGATAATTGTTACACTTGTTAAGTGGTTTTAAATTGTATCATTGTTTTAAATGATAAGGCGCTAGACTGGTGTGGGTGTGGATGAGAAGCAAAGACATTTGAGAAATATTTTAAAACATATTGGTCATATTGGAACATGGATGGCCAGTTTAAGCTTACAGAATTTTATCATTAGCCCTAATAATATTGTTTAGAAGTTTTGTATGTCATTACTTTGAACAAAACGGGCTAGATTCAAAGGGTATTGGAGTAATTAAAAACCAAGCAAATATTGTACTTAGCAAATTGTATTTAAGAAATGTGTTGCTAAACTAAAAATACATTTTAAATAATTGTACTATTAAAAGCAATACAATGAAATGACGCAAAAACGACGTACAATGTAGTTTAAATTATGATAGGAAAAATATGATTGTGCAAAAATATACATTTACATTAGTTATCACCTTATTTAAATGTCTTGTACAAAAGCAGCTTTTTTCTTTGTACATTTGTGGTTGCAAATTTGTTAATGATTTCTTCGTTTTGTATCTGGCTCAGTACATTGTTTTCACAGGATAGAATCAACAAACTTGACAGCCAAGAGTCTCCCATGCTGTTCCGAAGCCGGAACAGTTTTTCACTATTTTCAAACGGCTCATCGTTCTCTGCAGAGCAGCTGGTCATGGCAAGAGATAACAATATTCGGTACATCACTGTCAGATTAGGTAGAGCCGAAAGGTTAAGGACACACCTGAATGGTCTAATGAATCCTCTCATTATCCATTGGTCCATCATCCTATGTTTCTCACTTCTTTCTTTACCTCCTCATTTTCACTGCCATCTGGATCCTCTGCACCTGCCGGGATTCGCACTTCATCCTCTGTTATCTCCATCCTTTCAGCTTCAGGGGAATGTAACATGTCTGATATGTCGATGTCTGCGTGAGTGACTTTGTACACATTGCAAAACGTCTCCAATTCTAAAGCAATTAGGTCATTGTCCAGATTGTAATACTCACACAGCTCTTTTATCTTATCGGGGTTGAAGTCTTTTCCAGTCTCCAATTCATGTGCGATTTTCATAATTCCTCCATGAGAAAAATAAGACATTTGTTTAATCATGGCAAGCGAGCTGTCCGGGAAACGATCATTCAGTTCAGACAATAATGAGTCTAAGACTAGGAAATAAACCTCAGCCTTCATTTTCTTTACAGGGTCATCAATTTTTTCGTCTATCGCAAGTTCGTCCATGAGGCGTTTCCGTTTTCGGTTTCGCTGAGTTCGGACTTGCGAGACGTTGTGCTGATCAGAAAATTGTGTTATTGAACTTGTAAGTTTGTCCCACTCTTTTTCACTTCTTAATGTCTTCAGTTTCGCCCTCGTCTCTAAGATAACTGCTGGTATCATGCCATAATCAACTGATTTGGCTTGTAAGCAAATTGTGATTGGAGAAAGAACTTTAAATATAGTTGAAGCAATGTGCATGGCACATATATTTTCATAATCTAACATACTGTTGATCAGTCCTTTCGCAGACGCTTTAGTGTCATTGTCAGATTTCTTGTCAAGACAGATTTCTTTGAGGGTCTCTTTGATGGTTTTGAAACATGTTAGCACAGTTTTGAGAGCATCACTCTTACTCGACCATCTTGTAGTCTGCACTCGTTTTACACTTTTCATTTTGTTTTGTGCTAGGCACTTTTTCAAATTGTCGATAAACATGTGGTGACGTCGATGCCCAGACATGAAAACATACATCTCTTGAAGGAGGGAGAACATGTTTCGCATTTGAGGGCAAACATCAATAGACTTTTCTACCACTAATGCAAACCGGTGAGAACAACACCGTACATAAAATGCTCGGGGACTCTCTCTAAGCAAAACAGATTCTAAGCCATTGTACCGACCTCTCATGTTCCCTGCTCCGTCCATGCTTTGCCCCACCATGCCATTAGGGTTGATTCCTTTGGATTTTAGAGTGTTCATTAATTCGTAGGCTAGGTTTTCTCCTGTTGTGTCGCCACTTGTGAACACTTTGATCAACCGTTCTTCCGGTTTTACTGGTTTTGTTGGGAGCTCCTTGCTCATCTAGGTGCTCAACATATCGGAGCAAAACCGCTGTGCATTCTTTTTTGCTTATGCCTTATGTTGAATCCAGGATGACTGAGTAGGTGTTACTTAAATTTATATTGTTGACTATTTTTGAGACTACAATGTTACTCATAACATTAATCAAGTCAAATACATTTCGATAACTGAGAAAATTTGACCCCAATTTTCCCTTTTGGTTTCTGATTTTTCTATCTTTTCAAGGTACACTCTGGCATCGGGATTATACTTAGCTATCAGTGAGAACAGTTTCACCAATTTCCCTTCTGAAACATCCTTTTCTCTGAATGCTAGCATTTCACCTAAATACCGACAACAATCAATTATTACCGACAACACTTCTCTGTTGTGATGAACGAGTTGGTCAGATTCTTCAGCAAGTGAGGAGTCTATTCTTTTCTGCGATATCCACTGGATTCTAGCGACTTGAGAAGATAAATGCTGTTTTGACTGTTCATGCTGTTCTATGTAGCGCTCGCCTCGATGCTCAGTCCAACCTCTGCAGCCAGTTGTACCCCATACCGTTCTTTCTCCTGGCAGAGCAAATAGAGTGCAATGCAGGCAAAAAACCGCATCTTTCATCGGACTATAAACTAGCCAGTTTCTTTTACTTCTAGTCCCATCAGGTAAAGTGCTGTTTTCCAAGCTGGATTAAATTTTCTTCCGCCTGTTGAAGGGAAACTCATCAAAGACAAATCTTGATTTTCTAGTCGAAGACCCAAATTTATCTCCTCCGCCGATAGTTTGATGTTTGCAAAAGATGCAGGGTCTTCTACATCATGAACACCAGGTAATGGGTCTGGATTATCTGGTTGAATGTTTTCTGGGCTCAGATCTGAGCCTGAAGGGCTACTGATTTCTAACTCTACATTTGGCGGTAACGATAATTTAGTATTTAAATTTGAAGTCACAAACGAAGGAGTTGCTTTAGCTTGCATTTTGTCTTCATTTCCACCCTCCACGATATCAAATGTTGGATTTATATCTTGAGACTCGTCTGGGGGTTTCGCACTTGAAGTTGATGGTACATCTATGTTCTCAGTTGTAGGGTCATCGTTAGCAACGTCACTGGTTACGTTCGTTCTAAAAAAAATACAACGATTTTATAACTCTCCCCTCCCCAAAGTTGTTATTTTATTGTTTGCTTTATTTTATTATTTTTAATGTTTGCCGTATTAGTGGAAATAACAGAGCAACAAATATAATAAAATGTTACCGGTAGTACAAAAATGCTAATAAGCCCTAATAAAAATTACGCAATAAAGCGATTCCTTTGTATCTTATAGGCTATAAAGTTGTTTCTATTTTGGCCTATTCAAACGGTAACTGAACGAGACAAAAATAATTGTATTTTACATACCTGGAATCTAAACTATGATGTTGACTGGTACTGGGGTCAGCAGAAGATTCAGCACAAGTGTATTTCACCCACGGGCCGTCACCGGACTTCACTTCAACCATTTTAAAATTAATGTTTAGGTTATGTCTAAATTGATAGGCATGTTTCTTCTTACAATGTTCTAACCACTTGTCTTTTCGATGAGTTGTGTTACACATAACCTCCATACACTTAGGCCTATACTTAAACGATTGTTTCAGTTTTTTCGGCATTTTGACAACTATCACGAAACACGAGATTACATTCCAACCCCAACTCACACAAACAAAGCACCGCATTACAGAGTAAAACTCACGGGCAGACTGCCGCCGCGCGCGGCTGGTGGACCAGGGATAAGAACTGAGGACACACCCCCTTTACTCCACTGCCCGCCGGTCTACAAGCTTAGCACACGCACACATTTTTACATTCACGGTCACGGACTCTGACTTATTGACAGGATGTTGCTGCAGGCTGCCAGGGTCAGTTTTCCAAATTCCAAAACAAAATTTACTACTATTTGTACTGGTAGAGACATTTATGTCGCCAGTCCGTTAAAACAATCATAAAGATATCCAATTGCTTTAGTTTTTTACTAATAGCTTAGTTTGTTGCACAAACACGGTAAAAGTGTCCATCAATGTTGGATTTCAAATGTTATTCTTGAAAAAATCCCCCCCAAAAATTCTCAATGCGCAACTTGCGCTATGATCCCCCCCCTGTGGGCACCACTGCTGAAAAGAGAATGTGGGTTCACTGACGACTGTGCCAAGGACAGGTCAGTTCCATTTCCGCCACCGCTGATTCACTATCTCTCGGCAGCGAAAATTTTCTCGTGTGCTCATCTTTATATCCGTATGGATCGCTAATCCATAAAGTACCTCTGGTAAGTTGATTTAATAATTCTAACTGTGTGTAAAAAGGAATTAGGATTCAAATGTGTTTATGGCATATGTGAGATTATTTTACATAAGCGGGCGTGATTGCTGTCTTGTTCTGTAAGGCATGAATGACCACGTGGTGAATTTTAATGATGAATTTCAACTTTGAAAGTAATTATAGAGGTTCTGTTGTTAATTGTTATCTAATTAAATATTAAAAAGCAAGATGCTGATGAAGTACTAGTAAAAACAGCAATGCATTAGTAATTAATATCTTATGTAATTCGGCCCACGTGGCGAAGCTTTATACGAAACCGATTGTGGTTATAACAGGTTAATAGTAACTATTTAAATAAGAAATATCATGCAGTGGCATCAATGAATGTTTATTTTGTGAGTTAAATTTGATTATTCAATCTGAATACTAACTGGTTGTAAGTGAAGGTCCAGTATCCATATGATTCGTGGTGTGTGTGTTAGAGCTCGAGTGAAGTTTTGTAAGCGTGAATATTGTGAGGGTTGCTACATAAGTCTGTTCTCCTAGGGTTCCTGACTCGTCGAAGTGCTCGAGAGATGAGGATGACTACAATTACATCCGTGGTCATCTGCTGAGCAGCTAAGCTTTACCTGAATTTTGCCGTCGAGAGAATGTAACATGGGAACCCGAATCTTTCACCCTCTATCTGCAATGAACTGTAACGGGGACTTCTGTGACCTTAAACTACACGCAGGCAGCTGATCGCCTTCTAACCACGGAATACAAGGTAACCATTTTCCATAATTTCAAGCTCGAGTTTCGCAACAGAATTCACACGTGATTGACACCTTCTACAAATCAAATTACATTCTCTTTGAACTTAACTTGTAAAGTGATTTGAATAAACCGAACTTGATGTGTGCGTAGAAAATGTGGTCAGTTGTGCACTGTTTTTATGACACCATAGATTAATAAGGAGTCATAAATTGTATGCGGGTTAGCGAGCATCGCCAGCTCCCTTAATTTTTTTGTAATTTAATTTTGTGTACCTTATGATATATATGTTTTTATTCAAGCAAGTCCGTCTGAACTACATGCTGGAACATTCATGAATTACATGTCAGCCTTGCACATGCTATTGTCGTGTTTCACTTTTTTTCTTACATTAATGATGTTTGAAGTGGCTTACAGTTGGGCGGTGAATTTCGTTAAACCCTTGCGCTTATTATTTTAACTTTGAAATTTATTATTTTCGATTCTTTTGTCTCTTTCACTCTTTCGGATCATGTCTGTGCAAGGGATGCCTGGCTTGGGCATGTGGCTGGGGTCCGGTCATTTTGAATTCTGTGTGACTTTACATATTGTAAATTGCCGTTTTTAGTCTAGTCTATATTTCTATTTAGTTGTTTTATGTAATTGTTCGAATTTAAGATTTCGGTTGATAGTGGGCTGGTTATGCTAGCTGACTTGCTGGTCACATGTGTCACTGCAGTATGTAAGGGAAGTATTTCAAATCCTATTAATGCAGAACCAAGGGCCATTAATAATTATGAATTTATTTTATATAATAGATGTTAGGCTGTTATGAAAGGGCACACAAAAAGAATTTATCTGTTTCTATGCTGTTATAGCACTCATATAAATAACATATCATTATTGATTATAGTGGATCACACATTGTAACTTTTATTGTTTAAAACTCTGGATATGTGATTATTACAATCATAGAATCCTATATTTCTGACGAGCTATGCATATTTTTAGGCAGTTTTCTTGTTCATGTAATTAATTTGGCAACACTGTACGATATAGTCAAGTTAATATAAAATTTAGAAAAAAGGTTTGAAAACTAGGTACTTGCGGTACCAGATGTTGTGTGTGATTTTATCAGTGTGGTGATGTTTTTGAAACCAAACGTTAATAAAATTTGTCTTGTTAATTAGGCTGTTTCATTTCCAAGTCCTGTCACAATGGGCCTGGTACATTTTAAGCTTCGTCTAGGTCTTTGGCCTAGTTTTTAAATTTTACGGGACGCCTTCCCCTTTTCACAAAAAAAAAAAAAAAAAAAAACTTTGAGAACGGGAAATGAGGCGTCTGAAATGGTAGCAGAGCGTGGTTTCGTATGTGACAGGACTTGTAAAATTGGGACGGAATTTTCAGGAAGAGATAACAATAAAAGAATTAAGAAAATTTTTTTTAGACCTTGGCTACTGCACTTGGCAGGGAGTTAAGAGGGATTCGGGTTCTGTAATGGAAATGTGATATGGGACTGTTGTGCCCACTGAAATTTTATAAATATTATGTTTGATGTTTTGTAGAGTTATAATATGTGTTATTGTTGTACTATGTATGTTGTGCCCTTTAGCTAATATTTGTGAGTCAGAGACAAGCAGGAATCACGCCCGAATATTTCTTTGAGTATTTTGATTGGAGGATGTATGTAACTTACCAGAGGCCTTTGGTGTTTGGTATCCAAGAATGATGGGAGCGGTTTAGATATGTGTTAGTTGTCAGGGGGATTTATTCACGAGTACATTAAGTTAGAATCCTCATTGCGATGCGGTATGGTCAGACCTGCGTCATTATCACCGATGATAGTCAAAAGAAAATTTTTATTAACATGTGGTGTTGATGGGTTTTGAATAGGATGTTTGTTGTTGTTGTTAGGTAAATTGTATAGTGTGTGGCGGTGCTTTGTTTGATGGTTATGTTTGTCATTTTTCGTATTCTTGTTCGGCGTCAAGGAAGTTAGCTCGGCATAAGTAATCTCTCGAGCCTTCGCTCCGCTAGGGAACCCAGAGGTCACTTGCAGTGAGGCAAGCCTTTCCTGTCTGTGTTGAGATGTTAGTGTTAGATTGTTGTTTTTGTGCTGGTAATTATGTAAATTTTGGGGGTCAGAGTCCAGTCTACTGAATCGAAAAAGGAAGAACTGTTATGGAGAGTTGGTCGGCAGCAAGGTTGGTTTCTCAGTTGCTGTCTAGTGATACGGTAGTTTTATTTAGGGTACGTTGTGAGGACAAGTAAAGAAAAGGTTTTGAAAATATGGCTAAGGCTGTTCATGATAATGTTATTGCAATCTCGTATCTAAAAAAAAAAAAAAAAAAAAAAAAAAAAATGTTGTTTGTTGTTTTATGGGGATTCTAGATATTGTCCAGCCGAGTTATATTCAGAGTATTTTCTAAGAACAGAGGAGGTGAAATGTTAAAGTATTGACCTAGTAAATTATAAGCAGCTGTATCGTTGTAAACTATGCGATTTAGGCGAGTTGGACTCTGAGCTGGTGATAGCCGTCTGCATGGTGGAATTTATTTGTTGTTTTCCTAATCTGATAAACTGTGCTTGCCTCATCTAACTGTTCTATGTTTGATATATCAATTTCACGGCCAACCTGGTTTGTTGATCAGCTGATCTATTATTTATATTGAATTCGACTTGTTAAATACCATGCCGCATTCCCTGTTTAATGTCCCCCCCATATTTCTCCTTGAGTGGTAGGGAGCGAGAGTTGTCGGTTTGTAGAGAAGTTACCCCCTCCCCCCTGTCAACTGGTTTAAGGTGAAGCTGCAGTAATATGATATGGATTGATGTTCGCGTGCCCTCGAACCGGTCTCCTCTACATTGCTAATCGGGTCAGTCATATGTCAAGGACTTGTAGATGCCTTGTTTTGCTGCATATGGCTGGTCGGTCCACGATGTGGACAGTAGTAATATGGCTACTCACATATCAAGGTTAGTGACACCTTGTTTGGTCCTATGGACGCGAATGTGAGTGGCAGCGGTAGGAGTAGGTGGTGGTCACCAGTGAGGGTGACGGGTAGGGGCGGTCCCGTGGGGTTGGCATGGCGGAGAGTGTCGTGTCGGGATGGTCGGAGTTGTGTTGAGTTTTTTTTCAGTCCTGGGAGGGGGGAGGGAAGTTGTAGAGAATTGAAAACGGTCCTGGTTAGTTCTTGCTCTTGGGTCTCAGGTTGTGAGTTGGGAGGCCTTAGGAGGTCAGAGCGCTTGGGCCCAAAACTTGTCTTTCTTCTTTTCTCC
The DNA here is from genome assembly GCA_034769895.1 of Magicicada septendecula. Classification (NCBI taxonomy): domain Eukaryota; kingdom Metazoa; phylum Arthropoda; class Insecta; order Hemiptera; family Cicadidae; genus Magicicada; species Magicicada septendecula. The sequence goes on along the minus strand of CM068368.1, from coordinate 409,679,580 downwards.
TTCTTCTTTGTCTCAGTATGCTGGCCCTGGCCAGGTCAGCATGCACACCTCATACTCACACACAAACACATTCGGGCACACATGCATGTACAAACTACACTTCTTCTTCTTTCATTTTCTCTCTCAGCCTCTGTTTTCCTAAGTGCGGATAAATGTCTGAGATTTCCCGGCAATGCCAAATTGGTGAGATGTAAGTAAGGGTATAGAGGACCGGGGTTCTATACTGTGGATTCTGTGAGTTTTAGGCAACCATGTTGCCTTTTGGAGTGGGGGTGTGCCGTGAGTGGTATAAAGTATAATCACGGCGACATACAGTTTAGTAAATGTCGTATTTATATCATCGCAGATGCCCGGTGTGCGTTGAAGTCATGCTCGCGCATTCTGGTGACTCAAAAAGCAGTGGTGCCCATTCCCCCCAAGGCCAAATGCGCAAATCCCCCCAAAAAATTCTCAGCACTGCCCCCCAATTGAAGCCTATACAAATTATTTTAGTTACAAAAGTCATGAAAAACAAAACAAGATCCTACACTACAATTACGATAATTGTTACACTTGTTAAGTGGTTTTAAATTGTATCATTGTTTTAAATGATAAGGCGCTACACTGGTGTGGGTGTGGATGAGAAGCAAAGACATTTGAGAGATATATTTTAAAACATATTGGTCATATTGGAACATGGATGGCCAGTTTAAGCTTACAGAATTTTATCATTAGCCCTAATAATATTGTTTAGAAGTTTTGTATGTCATTACTTTGAACAAAACGGGCTAGATTCAAAGGGTATTGGAGTAATTAAAAACCAAGCAAATATTGTACTTAGCAAATTGTATTTAAGAAATGTGTTGCTAAACTAAAAATACATTTTAAATAATTGTACTATTAAAAGCAATACAATGAAATGACGCAAAAACGACGTACAATGTAGTTTAAATTATGATAGGAAAAATATGTTTGTGCAAAAATATACATTTACATTAGTTATCACCTTGTTTAAATGTCTTGTACAAAAGCAGCTTTTTTCTTTGTACATTTGTGGTTGCAAATTTGTTAATGATTTCTTCGTTTTGTATCTGGCTCAGTACATTGTTTTCACAGGATAGAATCAACAAACTTGACAGCCAAGAGTCTCCCATGCTGTTCCGAAGCCGATTTTTCACTATTTTCAAACGGCTCATCGTTCTCTGCAGAGCAGCTGGTCATGGCAAGAGATAACAATATTCGGTACATCACTGTCAGATTAGGTAGAGCCGAAAGGTTAAGGACACACCTGAATGGTCTAATGAATCCTCTCATTATCCATTGGTCCATCATCCTATGTTTCTCACTTCTTTCTTTACCTCCTCATTTTCACTGCCATCTGGATCCTCTGCACCTGCCGGGATTCGCACTTCATCCTCTGTTATCTCCATCCTTTCAGCTTCAGGGGAATGTAACATGTCTGATATGTCGATATCTGCGTGAGTGACTTTGTACACATTGCAAAACGTCTCCAATTCTAAAGCAATTAGGTCATTGTCCAGATTGTAATACTCACACAGCTCTTTTATTTTATCGGGGTTGAAGTCTTTTCCAGTCTCCAATTCATGTGCGATTTTCATAATTCCTCCATGAGAAAAATAAGACATTTGTTTAATCATGGCAAGCGAGCTGTCCGGGAAACGATCATTCAGTTCAGACAATAATGAGTCTAAGACTAGGAAATAAACCTCAGCCTTCATTTTCTTTACAGGGTCATCAATTTTTTCGTCTATCGCAAGTTCGTCCATGAGGCGTTTCCGTTTTCGGTTTCGCTGAGTTCGGACTTGCGAGACGTTGTGCTGATCAGAAAATTGTGTTATTGAACTTGTAAGTTTGTCCCACTCTTTTTCACTTCTTAATGTCTTCAGTTTCGCCCTCGTCTCTAAGATAACGGCTGGTATCATGCCATAATCAACTGATTTGGCTTGTAAGCAAATTGTGATTGGAGAAAGAACTTTAAATATAGTTGCAGCAATGTGCATGGCACATATATTTTCATAATCTGACATACTGTTGATCAGTCCTTTCGCAGACGCTTTAGTGTCATTGTCAGATTTCTTGTCAAGACAGATTTCTTTGAGGGTCCCTTTGATGGTTTTGAAACATGTTAGCACAGTTTAGAGAGCATCACTCTTACTCAACCATCTTATAGTCTGCACTCGTTTTACACTTTTCATTTTGTTGTGTGCTAGCACTCATATAAATAACATATCATTATTGATTATAGTGGATCACACATTGTAACTTTTATTGTTTAAAACTCTGGATATGTGATTTCTACAATCATAGAATCCTATATTTCTGACGAGCTATGCATATTTTTAGGCAGTTTTCTTGTTCATGTAATTAATTTGGCAACACTGTACAATATAGTCAAGTTAATATAAAATTTAGAAAAAAGGTTTGAAAACTAGGTACTTGCGGTACCAGATGTTGTGTGTGATTTTATCAGTGTGGTGATGTTTTTGAAACCAAACGTTAATAAAATTTGTCTTGTTAATTAGGCTGTTTCATTTCCAAGTCCTGTCACAATGGGCCTGGTACATTTTAAGCTTCGTCTATGTCTTTGGCCTAGTTTTTAAATTTTACGGGACGCCTTCCCCTTTTCACAAAAAAAAAAAAACTTTGAGAAGGGGAAATGAGGCGTCTGAAATGGTGGCAGAGCGTGGTTTCGTATGTGACAGGACTTGTAAAATTGGGACGGAATTTTCAGGAAGAGATAACAATAAAAGAATTAAGAAAATTTTTTTTAGACCTTGGCTACTGCACTTGGCAGGGAGTTAAGAGGGATTCGGGTTCTGTAATGGAAATGTGATATGGGACTGTTGTGCCCACTGAAATTTTATAAATATTATGTTTGATGTTTTGTAGAGTTATAATATGTGTTATTGTTGTACTATGTATGTTGTGCCCTTTAGCTAATATTTGTGAGTCAGAGACAAGCAGGAATCACGCCCGAATATTTCTTTGAGTATTTTGATTGGAGGATGTATGTAACTTACCAGAATCCTTTGGTGTTTGGTATCCAAGAATGATGGGAGCGGTTTAGATATGTGTTAGTTGGCAGGGGGATTTATTCACGAGTACATTAAGCTAGAATCCTCATTGGGATGCGGTGTGGTCAGACGTGCGTCATTATCACCGATGATAGTCAAAAGAAAATTTTTATTAAAATGTGGTGTTGATGGGTTTTGAATAGGATGTTTGTTGTTGTTGTTAGGTAAATTGTGTAGTGTGTGGCGGTGCTTTGTTTGATGGTTATGTCTGTCATTATTCGTTTTCTTGTTCGGCGTCAGGGAAGTTAGCTCGGCATAAGTAATCTCTCGAGCCTTCGCTCCGCTAGGGAACCCAGAGGTCAATTGCAGTGAGGCAAGCCTTTCCTGTCTGTGTTGTGATGTTAGTGTTAGATTGTTGTTTGTGTGCTGGTAATTATGTAAATTTTGGGGGTCATAGTCCAGTCTACTGAATCGAAAAAGGAAGAACTGTTATGGAGAGTTGGTCGGCAGCAAGGTTGGTTTCTCAGTTGCTGTCTAGTGATACGGTAGTTTTATTTAGGGTACGTTGTGAGGTCAAGTAAAGAAAAGGTTTTGAAAATATAGCTAAGGCTGTTCATGATAATGTTATTGCAATCTCGTATCTAAAAAAAAAAAACTGTTGTTTGTTGTTTTATGGGGATTCTAGATATTGTCCAGCGGAGAGTTATATTCAGAGTATTTTCTAAGGACAGAGGAGGTGAAATGTTAAAGTATTGACCTAGTAAATTATAAGCAGCTGTATCGTTGTAAACTATGCGATTTAGGCGAGTTGGACTCTGAGCTGGTGATATCCGTCTGCATGGTGGAATTTATTTGTTGTTTTCCTAATCTGATAAACTGTGCTTGCCTCATCTAACTGTTCTATGTTTGATATATCAATTTCACGGCCAACCTGGTTTGTTGATCAGCTGATCTATTATTTATATTGAATTCGACTTGTTAAATACCATGCCGCATTCTCTGTTTAATGTCCCCCGCATATTTCTCCTTGAGTGGTAGGGAGCGAGAGTTGTCGCTTTGTAGAGAAGTTACCCCCTCCCACCTGTCAACTGGTTTAAGGTGAAGCTTCAGTAATATGATATGGATTGATGTTCGCGTGCCCTCGAACCGGTCTTCTCTGCCTTGCTAATCGGGTCAGTCATATGTCAAGGATTTGTAGATGCCTTGTTTTGCTGCATATGGCTGGTCGGTCCACGATGTGGACAGTAGTAATATGGCCACTCACATATCAAGGTTAGTGACACCTTGTTTGGTCCTATGGACGCGTATGTGAGTGGCAGCAGTAGGAGTAGTTGGTGGTCACCAGTGAGGGTGACGGGTAGGGGCGGTCCCGTGGGGTTGGCATGGCGGAGAGGGTCGTGTCGGGATGGCCGGAGTTGTGTTGAGTTTTTTTCAGTCCTGGGAGGGGGGAGGGAAGTTGTAGAGAATTGAAAACTGTCCTGGTTAGTTCTTGCTCTTGGGTCTCAGGTTGTTAGTTGGGAGACCTTAGGAGGTCAGAGCGCTTGGGCCCAAAACTGGTCTTCCTTCTTTTCTCCTTCTTCTTTGTCTCAGTATGCTGGCCCTGGCCAGGTCAGCATGCACACCTCATACTCACACACAAACACATTCGGGCACACATGCATGTACAAACTACACTTCTTCTTCTTTCATTTTCTCTCTCAGCCTCTGTTTTCCTAAGTGCGGATAAATGTCTGAGATTTCCCGGCAATGTTGTCAAATTGGTGAGATGTAAGTAAGGGTATAGAGGACCGGGGTCCTATACTGTGGATTCCCACGATTTGAGTTTTAGGCAACCATGTTGCCTTTTGGAGTGGGGGTGTGCCGTGTGTGGTACAAAGTATAATCACGGCGACTTACAGTTTAGTAAATTTCGTATTTATATCATCGCAGATGCCCGGTGTGCGTTGAAGTCATGCTCGCGCATTCTGGTGACTCAAAAAGCAGTGGTGCCCATCCCCCCCAAGGCCCAATGCGCAAATCCCCCCCAAAAATTCTCAGCACTCCCCCCCAATTGAAGCCTATATAAATTATTTTAGTTAAAAAAGTCATGAAAAACAAAACAAGATCCTACACTACAGTTACGATAATTGTTACACTTGTTAAGTGGTTTTAAATTGTATCATTGTTTTAAATGATAAGGCGCTACACTGGTGTGGGTGTGGATGAGAAGCAAAGACATTTGAGAGATATATTTTAAAACATATTGGTCATATTGGAACATGGATGGCCAGTTTAAGCTTACAGAATTTTATCATTAGCCCTAATAATATTGTTTAGAAGTTTTGTATGTCATTACTTTGAACAAAACGGGCTAGATTCAAAGGGTATTGGAGAAATTAGAAACCAAGCAAATATTGTACTTAGCAAATTGTATTTAACAAATGTGTTGCTAAACTAAAAATACATTTTAAATAATTGTACTATTAAAAGCAATACAATGAAATGACGCAAAAACGACGTACAATTAGTTTAAATTATGATAGGAAAAATATGTTTGTGCAAAAATATACATTTACATTAGTTATCACCTTGTTTAAATGTCTTGTACAAAAGCAGCTTCTTTCTTTGTACATTTGTGGTTGCAAATTTGTTAATGATTTCTTCGTTTTGTATCTGGCTCAGTACATTGTTTTCACAGGATAGAATCAACAAACTTGACAGCCAAGAGTCTCCCATGCTGTTCCGAAGCCGATTTTTCACTATTTTCAAACGGCTCATCGTTCTCTGCAGAGCAGCTGGTCATGGGAAGAGATAACAATATTCGGTACATCACTGTCAGATTAGGTAGAGCCGAAAGGTTAAGGACACACCTGAATGGTCTAATGAATCCTCTCATTATCCATTGGTCCATCATCCTATGTTTCTCACTTCTTTCTTTACCTCCTCATTTTCACTGCCATCTGGATCCTCTGCACCTGCCGGGATTCGCACTTCATCCTCTGTTATCTCCATCCTTTCAGCTTCAGGGGAATGTAACATGTCTGATATGTCGATGTCTGCGTGAGTGACTTTGTACACATTGCAAAACGTCTCCAATTCTAAAGCAATTAGGTCATTGTCCAGATTGTAATACTCACACAGCTCTTTTATTTTATCGGGGTTGAAGTCTTTTCCAGTCTCCAATTCATGTGCGATTTTCATAATTCCTCCATGAGAAAAATAAGACATTTGTTTAATCATGGCAAGCGAGCTGTCCGGGAAACGATCATTCAGTTCAGACAATAATGAGTCTAAGACTAGGAAATAAACCTCAGCCTTCATTTTCTTTACAGGGTCATCAATTTTTTCGTCTATCGCAAGTTCGTCCATGAGGCGTTTCCGTTTTCGGTTTCGCTGAGTTCGGACTTGCGAGACGTTGTGCTGATCAGAAAATTGTGTTATTGAACTTGTAAGTTTGTCCCACTCTTTTTCACTTCTTAATGTCTTCAGTTTCGCCCTCGTCTCTAAGATAACGGTTGGTATCATGCCATAATCAACTGATTTGGCTTGTAAGCAAATTGTGATTGGAGAAAGAACTTTAAATATAGTTGAAGCAATGTGCATGGCACATATATTTTCATAATCTGACATACTGTTGATCAGTCCTTTCGCAGACGCTTTAGTGTCATTGTCAGATTTCTTGTCAAGACAGATTTCTTTGAGGGTCCCTTTGATGGTTTTGAAACATGTTAGCACAGTTTTGAGAGCATCACTCTTACTCGACCATCTTGTAGTCTGCACTCGTTTTACACTTTTCATTTTGTTGTGTGCTAGCACTCATATGCTGTTATAGCACTCGTATAAATAACATATCATTATTGATTATAGTGGATCACACATTGTAACTTTTATTGTTTAAAACTCTGGATATGTGATTATTACAATCATAGAATCCTATATTTCTGACGAGCTATGCATATTTTTAGGCAGTTTTCTTGTTCATGTAATTAATTTGGCAACACTGTACGATATAGTCAAGTTAATATAAAAATTAGAAAAAAGGTTTGAAAACTAGCTACTTGCGGTACCAGATGTTGTGTGTGATTTTATCAGTGTGGTGATGTTTTTGAAACCAAACGTTAATAAAATTTGTCTTGTTAATTAGGCTGTTTCATTTCCAAGTCCTGTCACAATGGGCCTGGTACATTTTAAGCTTCGTCTAGGTCTTTGGCCTAGTTTTTAAATTTTACGGGACGCCTTCCCCTTTTCACAAAAAAAAAAAAAAAACTTAGAAGGGGAAATGAGGCGTCTGAAATGGTAGCAGAGCGTGGTTTCGTATGTGACAGGACTTGTAAAATTGGGACGGAATTTTCAGGAAGAGATAACAATAAAAGAATTAAGAAAATTTTGTTTAGACCTTGGCTACTGCACTTGGCAGGGAGTTAAGAGGGATTCGGGTTCTGTAATGGAAATGTGATATGGGACTGTTGTGCCCACTGAAATTGTATAAATATTATGTTTGATGTTTTGTAAAGTTATAATATGTGTTATTGTTGTACTATGTATGTTGTGCCCTTTAGCTAATATTTGTGAGTCAGAGACAAGCAGGAATCACGACCGAATATTTCTTTGAGTATTTTGATTGGAGGATGTATGTAACCTACCAGAGTCCTTTGGTGTTTGGTATCCAAGAATGATGGGAGCGGTTTAGATATGTGTTAGTTGTCAGGGGGATTTATTCACGAGTACATTAAGTTAGAATCCTCATTGGGATGCGGTGTGGTCAGACCTGCGTCATTATCACCGATGATAGTCAAAAGAAAATTTTTATTAAAATGTGGTGTTGATGGGTTTTAATAGGATGTTTGTTGTTGTTGTTAGGTAAATTGTGTAGTGTGTGGCGGTGCTTTGTTTGATGGTTATGTTTGTCATTGTTCGTTTTCTTGTTCGGCGTCAGGGAAGTTAGCTCGGCATAAGTAATCTCTCGAGCCTTCGCTCCGCTAGGGAACCCAGAGGTCACTTGCAGTGAGGCAAGCCTTTCCTGTCTGTGTTGTGATGTTAGTGTTAGATTGTTGTTTGTGTGCTGGTAATTATGTAAATTTTGGGGGTCATAGTCCAGTCTACTGAATCGAAAAAGGAAGAACTGTTATGGAGAGTTGGTCGGCAGCAAGGTTGGTTTCTCAGTTGCTGTCTAGTGATACGGTAGTTTTATTTAGGGTACGTTGTGAGGTCAAGTAAAGAAAAGGTTTTCAAAATATGGCTAAGGTTGTTCATAATAATGTTATTGCAATCTCGTATCTAAAAAAGGAAAAAACTGTTGTTTGTTGTTTTATGGGGATTCTAGATATTGTCCAGCGGAGTTATATTCAGAGTATTTTCTAAGAACAGAGGAGGTGAAATGTTAAAGTATTGACCTAGTAAATTATAAGCAGCTGTATCGTTGTAAACTATGCGATTTAGGCGAGTTGGACTCTGAGCTGGTGATAGCCGTCTGCATGGTGGAATTTATTTGTTGTTTTCCTAATCTGATAAACTGTGCTTGCCTCATCTAACTGTTCTATGTTTGATATATCAATTTCACGGCCAACCTGGTTTGTTCATCAGCTGATCTATTATTTATATTGAATTCGACTTGTTAAAAACCATGCCGCATTCCCTGTTTAATGTCCCCCGCATATTTCTCCTTGAGTGGTAGGGAGCGAGAATTGTCGCTTTGTAGAGAAGTTACCCCCTCCCCCCTGTCAACTGGTTTAAGGTGAAGCTGCAGTAATATGATATGGATTGATGTTCGCGTGCCCTCGAACCGGTCTCCTCTGCCTTGCTAATCGGGTCAGTCATATGTCAAGGACTTGTAGATGCCTTGTTTTGCTGCATATGGCTGGTCGGTCCACGATGTGGACAGTAGTAATATGGCTACTCACATATCAAGGTTAGTGACACCTTGTTTGGTCCTATGGACGCGTATGTGAGTGGCAGCGGTAGGAGTAGGTGGTGGTCACCAGTGACGGTAACGGGTAGGGGCGGTCCCGTGGGGTTGGCATGGCGGAGAGTGTCGTGTCGGGATGGTCGGAGTTGAGTTGAGTTTTTTTTCAGTCCTGGGAGGGGGGAGGGAAGTTGTAGAGAATTGAAAACGGTCCTGGTTAGTTCTTGCTCTTGGGTCTCAGGTTGTGAGTTGGGAGGCCTTAGGAGGTGAGAGCGCTTGGGCTCAAAACTTGTCTTTCTTCTTTTCTCCTTCTTCTTTGTCTCAGTATGCTGGCCCTGGCCAGGTCAGCATGCACACCTCATACTCACACACAAACACATTCGGTCACACATGCATGTACAAACTACACTTCTTCTTTCATTTTCTCTCTCAGCCTCTGTTTTCCTAAATGCGGATAAATGTCTGAGATTTCCCGGCAATGCCAAATTGGTGAGATGTAAGTAAGGGTATAGAGGACCGGGGTTCTATACTGTGGATTCTGTGAGTTTTAGGCAACCATGTTGCCTTTTGGAGTGGGGGTGTGGCGTGAGTGGTACAAAGTATAATCACGGCGACATACAGTTTAGTAAATGTCGTATTTATATCATCGCAGATGCCCGGTGTGCGTTGAAGTCATGCTCGCGCATTCTGGTGACTCAAAAAGCAGTGGTGCCCATTCCCCCCAAGGCCCAATGCGCAAATCCCCCCAAAAAAGTTTCAGTACTGCCCCCCAATTGAAGCCTATACAAATTATTTTAGTTACAAAAGTCATGAAAAACAAAACAAGATCCTACACTACAGTTACGATAATTGTTACACTTGTTAAGTGGTTTTAAATTGTATCATTGTTTTAAATGATAAGGCGCTAGACTGGTGTGGGTGTGGATGAGAAGCAAAGACATTTGAGAAATATATTTTAAAACATATTGGTCATATTGGAACATGGATGGCCAGTTTAAGCTTACAGAATTTTATCATTAGCCCTAATAATATTGTTTAGAAGTTTTGTATGTCATTACTTTGAACAAAACGGGCTAGATTCAAAGGGTATTGGAGTAATTAAAAACCAAGCAAATATTGTACTTAGCAAATTGTATTTAAGAAATGTGTTGCTAAACTAAAAATACATTTTAAATAATTGTACTATTAAAAGCAATACAATGAAATGACGCAAAAACGACGTACAATGTAGTTTAAATTATGATAGGAAAAATATGATTGTGCAAAAATATACATTTACATTAGTTATCACCTTATTTAAATGTCTTGTACAAAAGCAGCTTTTTTCTTTGTACATTTGTGGTTGCAAATTTGTTAATGATTTCTTCGTTTTGTATCTGGCTCAGTACATTGTTTTCACAGGATAGAATCAACAAACTTGACAGCCAAGAGTCTCCCATGCTGTTCCGAAGCCGATTTTTCACTATTTTCAAACGGCTCATCGTTCTCTGCAGAGCAGCTGGTCATGGCAAGAGATAACAATATTCGGTACATCACTGTCAGATTAGGTAGAGCCGAAAGGTTAAGGACACACCTGAATGGTCTAATGAATCCTCTCATTATCCATTGGTCCATCATCCTATGTTTCTCACTTCTTTCTTTACCTCCTCATTTTCACTGCCATCTGGATCCTCTGCACCTGCCGGGATTCGCACTTCATCCTCTGTTATCTCCATCCTTTCAGCTTCAGGGGAATGTAACATGTCTGATATGTCGATGTCTGCGTGAGTGACTTTGTACACATTGCAAAACGTCTCCAATTCTAAAGCAATTAGGTCATTGTCCAGATTGTAATACTCACACAGCTCTTTTATCTTATCGGGGTTGAAGTCTTTTCCAGTCTCCAATTCATGTGCGATTTTCATAATTCCTCCATGAGAAAAATAAGACATTTGTTTAATCATGGCAAGCGAGCTGTCCGGGAAACGATCATTCAGTTCAGACAATAATGAGTCTAAGACTAGGAAATAAACCTCAGCCTTCATTTTCTTTACAGGGTCATCAATTTTTTCGTCTATCGCAAGTTCGTCCATGAGGCGTTTCCGTTTTCGGTTTCGCTGAGTTCGGACTTGCGAGACGTTGTGCTGATCAGAAAATTGTGTTATTGAACTTGTAAGTTTGTCCCACTCTTTTTCACTTCTTAATGTCTTCAGTTTCGCCCTCGTCTCTAAGATAACTGCTGGTATCATGCCATAATCAACTGATTTGGCTTGTAAGCAAATTGTGATTGGAGAAAGAACTTTAAATATAGTTGAAGCAATGTGCATGGCACATATATTTTCATAATCTGACATACTGTTGATCAGTCCTTTCGCAGACGCTTTAGTGTCATTGTCAGATTTCTTGTCAAGACAGATTTCTTTGAGGGTCCCTTTGATGGTTTTGAAACATGTTAGCACAGTTTTGAGAGCATCACTCTTACTCGACCATCTTGTAGTCTGCACTCGTTTTACACTTTTCATTTTGTTGTGTGCTAGCACTCATATGCTGTTATAGCACTCGTATAAATAACATATCATTATTGATTATAGTGGATCACACATTGTAACTTTTATTGTTTAAAACTCTGGATATGTGATTATTACAATCATAGAATCCTATATTTCTGACGAGCTATGCATATTTTTAGGCAGTTTTCTTGTTCATGTAATTAATTTGGCAACACTGTACGATATAGTCAAGTTAATATAAAAATTAGAAAAAAGGTTTGAAAACTAGCTACTTGCGGTACCAGATGTTGTGTGTGATTTTATCAGTGTGGTGATGTTTTTGAAACCAAACGTTAATAAAATTTGTCTTGTTAATTAGGCTGTTTCATTTCCAAGTCCTGTCACAATGGGCCTGGTACATTTTAAGCTTCGTCTAGGTCTTTGGCCTAGTTTTTAAATTTTACGGGACGCCTTCCCCTTTTCACAAAAAAAAAAAAAAAACTTAGAAGGGGAAATGAGGCGTCTGAAATGGTAGCAGAGCGTGGTTTCGTATGTGACAGGACTTGTAAAATTGGGACGGAATTTTCAGGAAGAGATAACAATAAAAGAATTAAGAAAATTTTGTTTAGACCTTGGCTACTGCACTTGGCAGGGAGTTAAGAGGGATTCGGGTTCTGTAATGGAAATGTGATATGGGACTGTTGTGCCCACTGAAATTGTATAAATATTATGTTTGATGTTTTGTAAAGTTATAATATGTGTTATTGTTGTACTATGTATGTTGTGCCCGTTAGCTAATATTTGTGAGTCAGAGACAAGCAGGAATCACGACCGAATATTTCTTTGAGTATTTTGATTGGAGGATGTATGTAACCTACCAGAGTCCTTTGGTGTTTGGTATCCAAGAATGATGGGAGCGGTTTAGATATGTGTTAGTTGTCAGGGGGATTTATTCACGAGTACATTAAGTTAGAATCCTCATTGGGATGCGGTGTGGTCAGACCTGCGTCATTATCACCGATGATAGTCAAAGAAAATTTTTATTAAAATGTGGTGTTGATGGGTTTTAATAGGATGTTTGTTGTTGTTGTTAGGTAAATTGTGTAGTGTGTGGCGGTGCTTTGTTTGATGGTTATGTTTGTCATTGTTCGTTTTTTTGTTCGGCGTCAGGGAAGTTAGCTCGGCATAAGTAATCTCTCGAGCCTTCGCTCCGCTAGGGAACCCAGAGGTCACTTGCAGTGAGGCAAGCCTTTCCTGTCTGTGTTGTGATGTTAGTGTTAGATTGTTGTTTGTGTGCTGGTAATTATGTAAATTTTGGGGGTCATAGTCCAGTCTACTGAATCGAAAAAGGAAGAACTGTTATGGAGAGTTGGTCGGCAGCAAGGTTGGTTTCTCAGTTTCTGTCTAGTGATACGGTAGTTTTATTTAGGGTACGTTGTGAGGTCAAGTAAAGAAAAGGTTTTGAAAATGTAGCTAAGGCTGTTCATGATAATGTTATTGCAATCTCGTATCTAAAAAAAAAAAAAACTGTTGTTTGTTGTTTTATGGGGATTCTAGATATTGTCCAGCGGAGAGTTATATTCAGAGTATTTTCTAAGGACAGAGGAGGTGAAATGTTAAAGTATTGACCTAGTAAATTATAAGCAGCTGTATCGTTGTAAACTATGCGATTTAGGCGAGTTGGACTCTGAGCTGGTGATATCCGTCTGCATGGTGGAATTTATTTGTTGTTTTCCTAATCTGATAAACTGTGCTTGCCTCATCTAACTGTTCTATGTTTGATATATCAATTTCACGGCCAACCTGGTTTGTTGATCAGCTGATCTATTATTTATATTGAATTCGACTTGTTAAATACCATGCCGCATTCTCTGTTTAATGTCCCCCGCATATTTCTCCTTGAGTGGTAGGGAGCGAGAGTTGTCGCTTTGTAGAGAAGTTACCCCCTCCCCCCTGTCAACTGGTTTAAGGTGAAGCTTCAGTAATATGATATGGATTGATGTTCGCGTGCCCTCGAACCGGTCTTCTCTGCCTTGCTAATCGGGTCAGTCATATGTCAAGGATTTGTAGATGCCTTGTTTTGCTGCATATGGCTGGTCGGTCCACGATGTGGACAGTAGTAATATGGCCACTCACATATCAAGGTTAGTGACACCTTGTTTGGTCCTATGGACGCGTATGTGAGTGGCAGCAGTAGGAGTAGGTGGTGGTCACCAGTGAGGGTGACGGGTAGGGGCGGTCCCGAGGGGTTGGCATGGCGGAGAGGGTCGTGTCGGGATGGCCGGAGTTGTGTTGAGTTTTTTTCAGTCCTGGGAGGGGGGAGGGATGTTGTAGAGAATTGAAAACTGTCCTGGTTAGTTCTTGCTCTTGGGTCTCAGGTTGTTAGTTGGGAGACCTTAGGAGGTCAGAGCGCTTGGGCCCAAAACTGGTCTTTCTTCTTTTCTCCTTCTTCTTTGTCTCAGTATGCTGGCCCTGGCCAGGTCAGCATGCACACCTCATACTCACACACAAACACATTCGGGCACACATGCATGTACAAACTACACTTCTTCTTCTTTCATTTTCTCTCTCAGCCTCTGTTTTCCTAAGTGCGGATAAATGTCTGAGATTTCCCGGCAATGTTGTCAAATTGGTGAGATGTAAGTAAGGGTATAGAGGACCGGGGTCCTATACTGTGGATTCCCACGTTTTGAGTTTTAGGCAACCATGTTGCCTTTTGGAGTGGGGGTGTGCCGTGTGTGGTACAAAGTATAATCACGGCGACTTACAGTTTAGTAAATTTCGTATTTATATCATCGCAGATGCCCGGTGTGCGTTGATGTCATGCTCGCGCATTCTGGTGACTCAAAAAGCAGTGTTGCCCATCCCCCCCAAGGCCCAATGCGCAAAAGTTTCCCCCAAAAATTCTCAGCACTCCCCCCCAATTGAAGCCTATATAAAGTATTTTAGTTAAAAAAGTCATGAAAAACAAAACAAGATCCTACACTACAGTTACGATAATTGTTACACTTGTTAAGTGGTTTTAAATTGTATCATTGTTTTAAATGATAAGGCGCTACACTGGTGTGGGTGTGGATGAGAAGCAAAGACATTTGAGAGATATATTTTAAAACATATGGTCATATTGGAACATGGATGGCCAGTTTAAGCTTACAGAATTTTATCATTAGCCCTAATAATATTGTTTAGAAGGTTTGTATGTCATTACTTTGAACAAAACGGGCTAGATTCAAAGGGTATTGGAGTAATTAAAAATCAAGCAAATATTGTACTTAGCAAATTGTATTTAACAAATGTGTTGCTAAACTAAAAATACATTTTAAATAATTGTACTATTAAAACCAATACAATGAAATGACGCAAAAACGACGTACAATGTAGTTTAAATTATGATAGGAAAAATATGTTTGTGCAAAAATATACATTTACATTAGTTATCACCTTGTTTAAATGTCTTGTACAAAAGCAGTTTTTTTCTTTGTACATTTGTGGTTGCAAATTTGTTAATGATTTCTTCGTTTTGTATCTGGCTCAGTACATTGTTTTCACAGGATAGAATCAACAAACTTGACAGCCAAGAGTCTCCCATGCTGTTCCGAAGCCGATTTTTCACTATTTTCAAACGGCTCATCGTTCTCTGCAGAGCAGCTGGTCATGGCAAGAGATAACAATATTCGGTACATCACTGTCAGATTAGGTAGAGCCGAAAGGTTAAGGACACACCTGAATGGTCTAATGAATCCTCTCATTATCCATTGGTCCATCATCCTATGTTTCTCACTTCTTTTTTTACCTCCTCATTTTCACTGCCATCTGGATCCTATGCACCTGCCGGGATTCGCACTTCATCCTCTGTTATCTCCATCCTTTCAGCTTCAGGGGAATGTAACATGTCTGATATGTCGATGTCTGCGTGAGTGACTTTGTACACATTGCAAAACGTCTCCAATTCTAAAGCAATTAGGTCATTGTCCAGATTGTAATACTCACACAGCTCTTTTATCTTATCGGGGTTGAAGTCTTTTCCAGTCTCCAATTCATGTGCGATTTTCATAATTCCTCCATGAGAAAAATAAGACCTTTGTTTAATCATGGCAAGCGAGCTGTCCGGGAAACGATCATTCAGTTCAGACAATAATGAGTCTAAGACTAGGAAATAAACCTCAGCCTTCATTTTCTTTTCAGGGTCATCAATTTTTTCGTCTATCGCAAGTTCGTCCATGAGGCGTTTCCGTTTTCGGTTTCGCTGAGTTCGGACTTGCGAGACGTTGTGCTGATCAGAAAATTGTGTTATTGAACTTGTAAGTTTGTCCCACTCTTTTTCACTTCTTAATGTCTTCAGTTTCGCCCTCGTCTCTAAGATAACGGCTGGTATCATGCCACAATCAACTGATTTGGCTTGTAAGCAAATTGTGATTGGAGAAAGAACTTTAAATATAGTTGAAGCAATGTGCATGGCACATATATTTTCATAATCTGACATACTGTTGATCAGTCCTTTCGCAGACGCTTTAGTGTCATTGTCAGATTTCTTGTCAAGACAGATTTCTTTGAGGGTCCCTTTGATGGTTTTGAAACATGTTAGCACAGTTTTGAGAGCATCACTCTTACTCGACCATCTTGTAGTCTGCACTCGTTTTACACTTTTCATTTTGTTGTGTGCTAGCATTCATATGCTGTTATAGCACTCATATAAATAACATATCATTATTGATTATAGTGGATCACACATTGTAACTTTTATTGTTTAAAACTCTGGATATGTGATTATTACAATCATAGAATCCTATATTTCTGACGAGCTATGCATATTTTTAGGCAGTTTTCTTGTTCATGTAATTAATTTGGCAACACTGTACGATATAGTCAAGTTAATATAAAATTTAGAAAAAAGGTTTGAAAACTAGGTACTTGCGGTACCAGATGTTGTGTGTGATTTTATCAGTGTGGTGATGTTTTTGAAACCAAACGTTAATAAAATTTGTCTTGTTAATTAGGCTGTTTCATTTCCAAGTCCTGTCATAATGGGCCTGGTACATTTTAAGCTTCGTCTAGGTCTTTGGCCTAGTTTTTAAATTTTACGGGACGCCTTCCCCTTTTCACAAAAAAAAAAAAAAAAAAACTTTGAGAAGGGGAAATGAGGCGTCTGAAATGGTAGCAGAGCGTGGTTTCGTATGTGACAGGACTTGTAAAATTGGGACGGAATTTTAAGGAAGAGATAACAATAAAAGAATTAAGAAAATTTTTTTAGACCTTGGCTACTGCACTTGGCAGGGAGTTAAGAGGGATTCGGGTTCTGTAATGGAAATGTGATATGGGACTGTTGTGCCCACTGAAATTTTATAAATACTGTATTATGTTTGATGTTTTGTAGAGTTATAATATGTGTTATTGTTGTACTATGTATGTTGTGCCCTTTAGCTAATATTTGTGAGTCAGAGACAAGCAGGAATGACGCCCGAATATTTCTTTGAGTATTTTGATTGGAGGATGTATGTAACCTACCAGAGTCCTTTGGTGTTTGGTATCCAAGAATGATGGGAGCGGTTTAGATATGTGTTAGTTGTCAGGGGGATTTATTCACGAGTACATTAAGTTAGAATCCTCATTGGGATGCGGTGTGGTCAGACCTGCGTCATTATCACCGATGATAGTCAAAAGAAAATTTTTATTAAAATGTGGTGTTGATGGGTTTTAATAGGATGTTTGTTGTTGTTGTTAGGTAAATTGTGTAGTGTGTGGCGGTGCTTTGTTTGATGGTTATGTTTGTCATTGTTCGTTTTCTTGTTCGGCGTCAGGGAAGTTAGCTCGGCATAAGTAATCTCTCGAGCCTTCGCTCCGCTAGGGAACCCAGAGGTAACTTGCAGTGAGGCAAGCCTTTCCTGTCTGTGTTGTGATGTTAGTGTTAGATTGTTGTTTGTGTGCTGGTAATTATGTAAATTTTGGGGGTCATAGTCCAGTCTACTGAATCGAAAAAGGAAGAACTGTTATGGAGAGTTGGTCGGCAGCAAGGTTGGTTTCTCAGTTGCTGTCTAGTGATACGGTAGTTTTATTTAGGGTACGTTGTGAGGTCAAGTAAAGAAAAGGTTTTGAAAATATAGCTAAGGCTGTTCATGATAATGTTATTGCAATCTCGTATCTAAAAAAAAAAAAAAAAAAACTGTTGTTTGTTGTTTTATGGGGATTCTAGATATTGTCCAGCGGAGAGTTATATTCAGAGTATTTTCTAAGGACAGAGGAGGTGAAATGTTAAAGTATTGACCTAGTAAATTATAAGCAGCTGTATCGTTGTAAACTATGCGATTTAGGCGAGTTGGACTCTGAGCTGGTGATATCCGTCTGCATGGTGGAATTTATTTGTTGTTTTCCTAATCTGATAAACTGTGCTTGCCTCATCTAACTGTTCTATGTTTGATATATCAATTTCACGGCCAACCTGGTTTGTTGATCAGCTGATCTATTATTTATATTGAATTCGACTTGTTAAATACCATGCCGCATTCTCTGTTTAATGTCCCCCGCATATTTCTCCTTGAGTGGTAGGGAGCGAGAGTTGTCGCTTTGTAGAGAAGTTACCCCCTCCCACCTGTCAACTGGTTTAAGGTGAAGCTTCAGTAATATGATATGGATTGATGTTCGCGTGCCCTCGAACCGGTCTTCTCTGCCTTGCTAATCGGGTCAGTCATATGTCAAGGATTTGTAGATGCCTTGTTTTGCTGCATATGGCTGGTCGGTCCACGATGTGGACAGTAGTAATATGGACACTCACATATCAAGGTTAGTGACACCTTGTTTGGTCCTATGGACGCGTATGTGAGTGGCAGCAGTAGGAGTAGGTGGTGGTCACCAGTGAGGGTGACGGGTAGGGGCGGTCCCGTGGGGTTGGCATGGCGGAGAGGGTCGTGTCGGGATGGCCGGAGTTGTGTTGAGTTTTTTTTCAGTCCTGGGAGGGGGGAGGGAAGTTGTAGAGAATTGAAAACTGTCCTGGTTAGTTCTTGCTCTTGGGTCTCAGGTTGTTAGTTGGGAGACCTTAGGAGGTCAGAGCGCTTGGGCCCAAAACTGGTCTTTCTTCTTTTCTCCTTCTTCTTTGTCTCAGTATGCTGGCCCTGGCCAGGTCAGCATGCACACCTCATACTCACACACAAACACATTCGGGCACACATGCATGTACAAACTACACTTCTTCTTCTTTCATTTTCTCTCTCAGCCTCTGTTTTCCTAAGTGCGGATAAATGTCTGAGATTTCCCGGCAATGTTGTCAAATTGGTGAGATGTAAGTAAGGGTATAGAGGACCGGGGTCCTATACTGTGGATTCCCACGTTTTGAGTTTTAGGCAACCATGTTGCCTTTTGGAGTGGTGGTGTGCCGTGTGTGGTACAAAGTATAATCACGGCGACTTACAGTTTAGTAAATTTCGTATTTATATCATCGCAGATGCCCGGTGTGCGTTGATGTCATGCTCGCGCATTCTGGTGACTCAAAAAGCAGTGTTGTCCATCCCCCCCAAGGCCCAATGCGCAAAAGTTTCCCCCAAAAATTCTCAGCACTCCCCCCCAATTGAAGCCTATATAAAGTATTTTAGTTAAAAAAGTCATGAAAAACAAAACAAGATCCTACACTACAGTTACGATAATTGTTACACTTGTTAAGTGGTTTTAAATTGTATCATTGTTTTAAATGATAAGGCGCTACACTGGTGTGGGTGTGGATGAGAAGCAAAGACATTTGAGAGATATATTTTAAAACATATTGGTCATATTGGAACATGGATGGCCAGTTTAAGCTTACAGAATTTTATCATTAGCCCTAATAATATTGTTTAGAAGGTTTGTATGTCATTACTTTGAACAAAACGGGCTAGATTCAAAGGGTATTGGAGTAATTAAAAACCAAGCAAATATTGTACTCAGCAAATTGTATTTAACAAATGTGTTGCTAAACTAAAAATACATTTTAAATAATTGTACTATTAAAACCAATACAATGAAATGACGCAAAAACGACGTACAATGTAGTTTAAATTATGATAGGAAAAATATGTTTGTGCAAAAATATACATTTACATTAGTTATCACCTTGTTTAAATGTCTTGTACAAAAGCAGTTTTTTTCTTTGTACATTTGTGGTTGCAAATTTGTTAATGATTTCTTCGTTTTGTATCTGGCTCAGTACATTGTTTTCACAGGATAGAATCAACAAACTTGACAGCCAAGAGTCTCCCATGCTGTTCCGAAGCCGATTTTTCACTATTTTCAAACGGCTCATCGTTCTCTGCAGAGCAGCTGGTCATGGCAAGAGATAACAATATTCGGTACATCACTGTCAGATTAGGTAGAGCCGAAAGGTTAAGGACACACCTGAATGGTCTAATGAATCCTCTCATTATCCATTGGTCCATCATCCTATGTTTCTCACTTCTTTTTTTACCTCCTCATTTTCACTGCCATCTGGATCCTATGCACCTGCCGGGATTCGCACTTCATCCTCTGTTATCTCCATCCTTTCAGCTTCAGGGGAATGTAACATGTCTGATATGTCGATGTCTGCGTGAGTGACTTTGTACACATTGCAAAACGTCTCCAATTCTAAAGCAATTAGGTCATTGTCCAGATTGTAATACTCACACAGCTCTTTTATCTTATCGGGGTTGAAGTCTTTTCCAGTCTCCAATTCATGTGCGATTTTCATAATTCCTCCATGAGAAAAATAAGACCTTTGTTTAATCATGGCAAGCGAGCTGTCCGGGAAACGATCATTCAGTTCAGACAATAATGAGTCTAAGACTAGGAAATAAACCTCAGCCTTCATTTTCTTTTCAGGGTCATCAATTTTTTCGTCTATCGCAAGTTCGTCCATGAGGCGTTTCCGTTTTCGGTTTCGCTGAGTTCGGACTTGCGAGACGTTGTGCTGATCAGAAAATTGTGTTATTGAACTTGTAAGTTTGTCCCACTCTTTTTCACTTCTTAATGTCTTCAGTTTCGCCCTCGTCTCTAAGGTAACGGCTGGTATCATGCCACAATCAACTGATTTGGCTTGTAAGCAAATTGTGATTGGAGAAAGAACTTTAAATATAGTTGAAGCAATGTGCATGGCACATATATTTTCATAATCTGACATACTGTTGATCAGTCCTTTCGCAGACGCTTTAGTGTCATTGTCAGATTTCTTGTCAAGACAGATTTCTTTGAGGGTCCCTTTGATGGTTTTGAAACATGTTAGCACAGTTTTGAGAGCATCACTCTTACTCGACCATCTTGTAGTCTGCACTCGTTTTACACTTTTCATTTTGTTGTGTGCTAGCATTCATATGCTGTTATAGCACTCATATAAATAACATATCATTATTGATTATAGTGGATCACACATTGTAACTTTTATTGTTTAAAACTCTGGATATGTGATTATTACAATCATAGAATCCTATATTTCTGACGAGCTATGCATATTTTTAGGCAGTTTTCTTGTTCATGTAATTAATTTGGCAACACTGTACGATATAGTCAAGTTAATATAAAATTTAGAAAAAAGGTTTGAAAACTAGGTACTTGCGGTACCAGATGTTGTGTGTGATTTTATCAGTGTGGTGATGTTTTTGAAACCAAACGTTAATAAAATTTGTCTTGTTAATTAGGCTGTTTCATTTCCAAGTCCTGTCACAATGGGCCTGGTACATTTTAAGCTTCGTCTAGGTCTTTGGCCTAGTTTTTAAATTTTACGGGACGCCTTCCCCTTTTCACAAAAAAAAAAAAAAAAAACTTTGAGAAGGGGAAATGAGGCGTCTGAAATGGTAGCAGAGCGTGGTTTCGTATGTGACAGGACTTGTAAAATTGGGACGGAATTTTCAGGAAGAGATAACAATAAAAGAATTAAGAAAATTTTTTTAGACCTTGGCTACTGCACTTGGCAGGGAGTTAAGAGGGATTCGGGTTCTGTAATGGAAATGTGATATGGGACTGTTGTGCCCACTGAAATTTTATAAATACTGTATTATGTTTGATGTTTTGTAGAGTTATAATATGTGTTATTGTTGTACTATGTATGTTGTGCCCTTTAGCTAATATTTGTGAGTCAGAGACAAGCAGGAATGACGCCCGAATATTTCTTTGAGTATTTTGATTGGAGGATGTATGTAACCTACCAGAGTCCTTTGGTGTTTGGTATCCAAGAATGATGGGAGCGGTTTAGATATGTGTTAGTTGTCAGGGGGATTTATTCACGAGTACATTAAGTTAGAATCCTCATTGGGATGCGGTGTGGTCAGACCTGCGTCATTATCACCGATGATAGTCAAAAGAAAATTTTTATTAAAATGTGGTGTTGATGGGTTTTAATAGGATGTTTGTTGTTGTTGTTAGGTAAATTGTGTAGTGTGTGGCGGTGCTTTGTTTGATGGTTATGTTTGTCATTGTTCGTTTTCTTGTTCGGCGTCAGGGAAGTTAGCTCGGCATAAGTAATCTCTCGAGCCTTCGCTCCGCTAGGGAACCCAGAGGTCACTTGCAGTGAGGCAAGCCTTTCCTGTCTGTGTTGTGATGTTAGTGTTAGATTGTTGTTTGTGTGCTGGTAATTATGTAAATTTTGGGGGTCATAGTCCAGTCTACTGAATCGAAAAAGGAAGAACTGTTATGGAGAGTTGGTCGGCAGCAAGGTTGGTTTCTCAGTTGCTGTCTAGTGATACGGTAGTTTTATTTAGGGTACGTTGTGAGGTCAAGTAAAGAAAAGGTTTTGAAAATATAGCTAAGGCTGTTCATGATAATGTTATTGCAATCTCGTATCTAAAAAAAAAAAAAAAAAAACTGTTGTTTGTTGTTTTATGGGGATTCTAGATATTGTCCAGCGGAGAGTTATATTCAGAGTATTTTCTAAGGACAGAGGAGGTGAAATGTTAAAGTATTGACCTAGTAAATTATAAGCAGCTGTATCGTTGTAAACTATGCGATTTAGGCGAGTTGGACTCTGAGCTGGTGATATCCGTCTGCATGGTGGAATTTATTTGTTGTTTTCCTAATCTGATAAACTGTGCTTGCCTCATCTAACTGTTCTATGTTTGATATATCAATTTCACGGCCAACCTGGTTTGTTGATCAGCTGATCTATTATTTATATTGAATTCGACTTGTTAAATACCATGCCGCATTCTCTGTTTAATGTCCCCCGCATATTTCTCCTTGAGTGGTAGGGAGCGAGAGTTGTCGCTTTGTAGAGAAGTTACCCCCTCCCACCTGTCAACTGGTTTAAGGTGAAGCTTCAGTAATATGATATGGATTGATGTTCGCGTGCCCTCGAACCGGTCTTCTCTGCCTTGCTAATCGGGTCAGTCATATGTCAAGGATTTGTAGATGCCTTGTTTTGCTGCATATGGCTGGTCGGTCCACGATGTGGACAGTAGTAATATGGACACTCACATATCAAGGTTAGTGACACCTTGTTTGGTCCTATGGACGCGTATGTGAGTGGCAGCAGTAGGAGTAGGTGGTGGTCACCAGTGAGGGTGACGGGTAGGGGCGGTCCCGTGGGGTTGGCATGGCGGAGAGGGTCGTGTCGGGATGGCCGGAGTTGTGTTGAGTTTTTTTTCAGTCCTGGGAGGGGGGAGGGAAGTTGTAGAGAATTGAAAACTGTCCTGGTTAGTTCTTGCTCTTGGGTCTCAGGTTGTTAGTTGGGAGACCTTAGGAGGTCAGAGCGCTTGGGCCCAAAACTGGTCTTTCTTCTTTTCTCCTTCTTCTTTGTCTCAGTATGCTGGCCCTGGCCAGGTCAGCATGCACACCTCATACTCACACACAAACACATTCGGGCACACATGCATGTACAAACTACACTTCTTCTTCTTTCATTTTCTCTCTCAGCCTCTGTTTTCCTAAGTGCGGATAAATGTCTGAGATTTCCCGGCAATGTTGTCAAATTGGTGAGATGTAAGTAAGGGTATAGAGGACCGGGGTCCTATACTGTGGATTCCCACGTTTTGAGTTTTAGGCAACCATGTTGCCTTTTGGAGTGGGGGTGTGCCGTGTGTGGTACAAAGTATAATCACGGCGACTTACAGTTTAGTAAATTTCGTATTTATATCATCGCAGATGCCCGGTGTGCGTTGATGTCATGCTCGCGCATTCTGGTGACTCAAAAAGCAGTGTTGCCCATCCCCCCCAAGGCCCAATGCGCAAAAGTTTCCCCCAAAAATTCTCAGCACTCCCCCCCCAATTGAAGCCTATATAAAGTATTTTAGTTAAAAAAGTCATGAAAAACAAAACAAGATCCTACACTACAGTTACGATAATTGTTACACTTGTTAAGTGGTTTTAAATTGTATCATTGTTTTAAATGATAAGGCGCTACACTGGTGTGGGTGTGGATGAGAAGCAAAGACATTTGAGAGATATATTTTAAAACATATTGGTCATATTGGAACATGGATGGCCAGTTTAAGCTTACAGAATTTTATCATTAGCCCTAATAATATTGTTTAGAAGGTTTGTATGTCATTACTTTGAACAAAACGGGCTAGATTCAAAGGGTATTGGAGTAATTAAAAACCAAGCAAATATTGTACTTAGCAAATTGTATTTAACAAATGTGTTGCTAAACTAAAAATACATTTTAAATAATTGTACTATTAAAACCAATACAATGAAATGACGCAAAAACGACGTACAATGTAGTTTAAATTATGATAGGAAAAATATGTTTGTGCAAAAATATACATTTACATTAGTTATCACCTTGTTTAAATGTCTTGTACAAAAGCAGTTTTTTTCTTTGTACATTTGTGGTTGCAAATTTGTTAATGATTTCTTCGTTTTGTATCTGGCTCAGTACATTGTTTTCACAGGATAGAATCAACAAACTTGACAGCCAAGAGTCTCCCATGCTGTTCCGAAGCCGATTTTTCACTATTTTCAAACGGCTCATCGTTCTCTGCAGAGCAGCTGGTCATGGCAAGAGATAACAATATTCGGTACATCACTGTCAGATTAGGTAGAGCCGAAAGGTTAAGGACACACCTGAATGGTCTAATGAATCCTCTCATTATCCATTGGTCCATCATCCTATGTTTCTCACTTCTTTTTTTACCTCCTCATTTTCACTGCCATCTGGATCCTATGCACCTGCCGGGATTCGCACTTCATCCTCTGTTATCTCCATCCTTTCAGCTTCAGGGGAATGTAACATGTCTGATATGTCGATGTCTGCGTGAGTGACTTTGTACACATTGCAAAACGTCTCCAATTCTAAAGCAATTAGGTCATTGTCCAGATTGTAATACTCACACAGCTCTTTTATCTTATCGGGGTTGAAGTCTTTTCCAGTCTCCAATTCATGTGCGATTTTCATAATTCCTCCATGAGAAAAATAAGACCTTTGTTTAATCATGGCAAGCGAGCTGTCCGGGAAACGATCATTCAGTTCAGACAATAATGAGTCTAAGACTAGGAAATAAACCTCAGCCTTCATTTTCTTTTCAGGGTCATCAATTTTTTCGTCTATCGCAAGTTCGTCCATGAGGCGTTTCCGTTTTCGGTTTCGCTGAGTTCGGACTTGCGAGACGTTGTGCTGATCAGAAAATTGTGTTATTGAACTTGTAAGTTTGTCCCACTCTTTTTCACTTCTTAATGTCTTCAGTTTCGCCCTCGTCTCTAAGATAACGGCTGGTATCATGCCACAATCAACTGATTTGGCTTGTAAGCAAATTGTGATTGGAGAAAGAACTTTAAATATAGTTGAAGCAATGTGCATGGCACATATATTTTCATAATCTGACATACTGTTGATCAGTCCTTTCGCAGACGCTTTAGTGTCATTGTCAGATTTCTTGTCAAGACAGATTTCTCTGAGGGTCCCTTTGATGGTTTTGAAACATGTTAGCACAGTTTTGAGAGCATCACTCTTACTCGACCATCTTGTAGTCTGCACTCGTTTTACACTTTTCATTTTGTTGTGTGCTAGCATTCATATGCTGTTATAGCACTCATATAAATAACATATCATTATTGATTATAGTGGATCACACATTGTAACTTTTATTGTTTAAAACTCTGGATATGTGATTATTACAATCATAGAATCCTATATTTCTGACGAGCTATGCATATTTTTAGGCAGTTTTCTAGTTCATGTAATTAATTTGGCAACACTGTACGATATAGTCAAGTTAATATAAAATTTAGAAAAAAGGTTTGAAAACTAGGTACTTGCGGTACCAGATGTTGTGTGTGATTTTATCAGTGTGGTGATGTTTTTGAAACCAAACGTTAATAAAATTTGTCTTGTTAATTAGGCTGTTTCATTTCCAAGTCCTGTCATAATGGGCCTGGTACATTTTAAGCTTCGTCTAGGTCTTTGGCCTAGTTTTTAAATTTTACGGGACGCCTTCCCCTTTTCACAAAAAAAAAAAAAAAAAACTTTGAGAAGGGGAAATGAGGCGTCTAAAATGGTAGCAGAGCGTGGTTTCGTATGTGACAGGACTTGTAAAATTGGGACGGAATTTTCAGGAAGAGATAACAATAAAAGAATTAAGAAAATTTTTTTAGACCTTGGCTACTGCACTTGGCAGGGAGTTAAGAGGGATTCGGGTTCTGTAATGGAAATGTGATATGGGACTGTTGTGCCCACTGAAATTTTATAAATACTGTATTATGTTTGATGTTTTGTAGAGTTATAATATGTGTTATTGTTGTACTATGTATGTTGTGCCCTTTAGCTAATATTTGTGAGTCAGAGACAAGCAGGAATGACGCCCGAATATTTCTTTGAGTATTTTGATTGGAGGATGTATGTAACCTACCAGAGTCCTTTGGTGTTTGGTATCCAAGAATGATGGGAGCGGTTTAGATATGTGTTAGTTGTCAGGGGGATTTATTCACGAGTACATTAAGTTAGAATCCTCATTGGGATGCGGTGTGGTCAGACCTGCGTCATTATCACCGATGATAGTCAAAAGAAAATTTTTATTAAAATGTGGTGTTGATGGGTTTTAATAGGATGTTTGTTGTTGTTGTTAGGTAAATTGTGTAGTGTGTGGCGGTGCTTTGTTTGATGGTTATGTTTGTCATTGTTCGTTTTCTTGTTCGGCGTCAGGGAAGTTAGCTCGGCATAAGTAATCTCTCGAGCCTTCGCTCCGCTAGGGAACCCAGAGGTCACTTGCAGTGAGGCAAGCCTTTCCTGTCTGTGTTGTGATGTTAGTGTTAGATTGTTGTTTGTGTGCTGGTAATTATGTAAATTTTGGGGGTCATAGTCCAGTCTACTGAATCGAAAAAGGAAGAACTGTTATGGAGAGTTGGTCGGCAGCAAGGTTGGTTTCTCAGTTGCTGTCTAGTGATACGGTAGTTTTATTTAGGGTACGTTGTGAGGTCAAGTAAAGAAAAGGTTTTGAAAATATAGCTAAGGCTGTTCATGATAATGTTATTGCAATCTCGTATCTAAAAAAAAAAAAAAAAAACTGTTGTTTGTTGTTTTATGGGGATTCTAGATATTGTCCAGCGGAGAGTTATATTCAGAGTATTTTCTAAGGACAGAGGAGGTGAAATGTTAAAGTATTGACCTAGTAAATTATAAGCAGCTGTATCGTTGTAAACTATGCGATTTAGGCGAGTTGGACTCTGAGCTGGTGATATCCGTCTGCATGGTGGAATTTATTTGTTGTTTTCCTAATCTGATAAACTGTGCTTGCCTCATCTAACTGTTCTATGTTTGATATATCAATTTCACGGCCAACCTGGTTTGTTGATCAGCTGATCTATTATTTATATTGAATTCGACTTGTTAAATACCATGCCGCATTCTCTGTTTAATGTCCCCCGCATATTTCTCCTTGAGTGGTAGGGAGCGAGAGTTGTCGCTTTGTAGAGAAGTTACCCCCTCCCACCTGTCAACTGGTTTAAGGTGAAGCTTCAGTAATATGATATGGATTGATGTTCGCGTGCCCTCGAACCGGTCTTCTCTGCCTTGCTAATCGGGTCAGTCATATGTCAAGGATTTGTAGATGCCTTGTTTTGCTGCATATGGCTGGTCGGTCCACGATGTGGACAGTAGTAATATGGACACTCACATATCAAGGTTAGTGACACCTTGTTTGGTCCTATGGACGCGTATGTGAGTGGCAGCAGTAGGAGTAGGTGGTGGTCACCAGTGAGGGTGACGGGTAGGGGCGGTCCCGTGGGGTTGGCATGGCGGAGAGTGTCGTGTCGGGATGGCCGGAGTTGTGTTGAGTTTTTTTTCAGTCCTGGGAGGGGGGAGGGAAGTTGTAGAGAATTGAAAACTGTCCTGGTTAGTTCTTGCTCTTGGGTCTCAGGTTGTTAGTTGGGAGACCTTAGGAGGTCAGAGCGCTTGGGCCCAAAACTGGTCTTTCTTCTTTTCTCCTTCTTCTTTGTCTCAGTATGCTGGCCCTGGCCAGGTCAGCATGCACACCTCATACTCACACACAAACACATTCGGGCACACATGCATGTACAAACTACACTTCTTCTTCTTTCATTTTCTCTCTCAGCCTCTGTTTTCCTAAGTGCGGATAAATGTCTGAGATTTCCCGGCAATGTTGTCAAATTGGTGAGATGTAAGTAAGGGTATAGAGGACCGGGGTCCTATACTGTGGATTCCCACGTTTTGAGTTTTAGGCAACCATGTTGCCTTTTGGAGTGGGGGTGTGCCGTGTGTGGTACAAAGTATAATCACGGCGACTTACAGTTTAGTAAATTTCGTATTTATATCATCGCAGATGCCCGGTGTGCGTTGATGTCATGCTCGCGCATTCTGGTGACTCAAAAAGCAGTGTTGTCCATCCCCCCCAAGGCCCAATGCGCAAAAGTTTCCCCCAAAAATTCTCAGCACTCCCCCCCAATTGAAGCCTATATAAAGTATTTTAGTTAAAAAAGTCATGAAAAACAAAACAAGATCCTACACTACAGTTACGATAATTGTTACACTTGTTAAGTGGTTTTAAATTGTATCATTGTTTTAAATGATAAGGCGCTACACTGGTGTGGGTGTGGATGAGAAGCAAAGACATTTGAGAGATATATTTTAAAACATATTGGTCATATTGGAACATGGATGGCCAGTTTAAGCTTACAGAATTTTATCATTAGCCCTAATAATATTGTTTAGAAGGTTTGTATGTCATTACTTTGAACAAAACGGGCTAGATTCAAAGGGTATTGGAGTAATTAAAAACCAAGCAAATATTGTACTTAGCAAATTGTATTTAACAAATGTGTTGCTAAACTAAAAATACATTTTAAATAATTGTACTATTAAAACCAATACAATGAAATGACGCAAAAACGACGTACAATGTAGTTTAAATTATGATAGGAAAAATATGTTTGTGCAAAAATATACATTTACATTAGTTATCACCTTGTTTAAATGTCTTGTACAAAAGCAGTTTTTTTCTTTGT
Source organism: Magicicada septendecula (assembly GCA_034769895.1). Taxonomy (NCBI): domain Eukaryota; kingdom Metazoa; phylum Arthropoda; class Insecta; order Hemiptera; family Cicadidae; genus Magicicada; species Magicicada septendecula. Next base: position 409,650,832 of record CM068368.1, on the reverse strand, counting down.
ACATTTGTGGTTGCAAATTTGTTAATGATTTCTTCGTTTTGTATCTGGCTCAGTACATTGTTTTCACAGGATAGAATCAACAAACTTGACAGCCAAGAGTCTCCCATGCTGTTCCGAAGCCGATTTTTCACTATTTTCAAACGGCTCATCGTTCTCTGCAGAGCAGCTGGTCATGGCAAGAGATAACAATATTCGGTACATCACTGTCAGATTAGGTAGAGCCGAAAGGTTAAGGACACACCTGAATGGTCTAATGAATCCTCTCATTATCCATTGGTCCATCATCCTATGTTTCTCACTTCTTTTTTTACCTCCTCATTTTCACTGCCATCTGGATCCTATGCACCTGCCGGGATTCGCACTTCATCCTCTGTTATCTCCATCCTTTCAGCTTCAGGGGAATGTAACATGTCTGATATGTCGATGTCTGCGTGAGTGACTTTGTACACATTGCAAAACGTCTCCAATTCTAAAGCAATTAGGTCATTGTCCAGATTGTAATACTCACACAGCTCTTTTATCTTATCGGGGTTGAAGTCTTTTCCAGTCTCCAATTCATGTGCGATTTTCATAATTCCTCCATGAGAAAAATAAGACCTTTGTTTAATCATGGCAAGCGAGCTGTCCGGGAAACGATCATTCAGTTCAGACAATAATGAGTCTAAGACTAGGAAATAAACCTCAGCCTTCATTTTCTTTTCAGGGTCATCAATTTTTTCGTCTATCGCAAGTTCGTCCATGAGGCGTTTCCGTTTTCGGTTTCGCTGAGTTCGGACTTGCGAGACGTTGTGCTGATCAGAAAATTGTGTTATTGAACTTGTAAGTTTGTCCCACTCTTTTTCACTTCTTAATGTCTTCAGTTTCGCCCTCGTCTCTAAGGTAACGGCTGGTATCATGCCACAATCAACTGATTTGGCTTGTAAGCAAATTGTGATTGGAGAAAGAACTTTAAATATAGTTGAAGCAATGTGCATGGCACATATATTTTCATAATCTGACATACTGTTGATCAGTCCTTTCGCAGACGCTTTAGTGTCATTGTCAGATTTCTTGTCAAGACAGATTTCTTTGAGGGTCCCTTTGATGGTTTTGAAACATGTTAGCACAGTTTTGAGAGCATCACTCTTACTCGACCATCTTGTAGTCTGCACTCGTTTTACACTTTTCATTTTGTTGTGTGCTAGCATTCATATGCTGTTATAGCACTCATATAAATAACATATCATTATTGATTATAGTGGATCACACATTGTAACTTTTATTGTTTAAAACTCTGGATATGTGATTATTACAATCATAGAATCCTATATTTCTGACGAGCTATGCATATTTTTAGGCAGTTTTCTTGTTCATGTAATTAATTTGGCAACACTGTACGATATAGTCAAGTTAATATAAAATTTAGAAAAAAGGTTTGAAAACTAGGTACTTGCGGTACCAGATGTTGTGTGTGATTTTATCAGTGTGGTGATGTTTTTGAAACCAAACGTTAATAAAATTTGTCTTGTTAATTAGGCTGTTTCATTTCCAAGTCCTGTCACAATGGGCCTGGTACATTTTAAGCTTCGTCTAGGTCTTTGGCCTAGTTTTTAAATTTTACGGGACGCCTTCCCCTTTTCACAAAAAAAAAAAAAAAAAAAAACTTTGAGAAGGGGAAATGAGGCGTCTGAAATGGTAGCAGAGCGTGGTTTCGTATGTGACAGGACTTGTAAAATTGGGACGGAATTTTCAGGAAGAGATAACAATAAAAGAATTAAGAAAATTTTTTTAGACCTTGGCTACTGCACTTGGCAGGGAGTTAAGAGGGATTCGGGTTCTGTAATGGAAATGTGATATGGGACTGTTGTGCCCACTGAAATTTTATAAATACTGTATTATGTTTGATGTTTTGTAGAGTTATAATATGTGTTATTGTTGTACTATGTATGTTGTGCCCTTTAGCTAATATTTGTGAGTCAGAGACAAGCAGGAATGACGCCCGAATATTTCTTTGAGTATTTTGATTGGAGGATGTATGTAACCTACCAGAGTCCTTTGGTGTTTGGTATCCAAGAATGATGGGAGCGGTTTAGATATGTGTTAGTTGTCAGGGGGATTTATTCACGAGTACATTAAGTTAGAATCCTCATTGGGATGCGGTGTGGTCAGACCTGCGTCATTATCACCGATGATAGTCAAAAGAAAATTTTTATTAAAATGTGGTGTTGATGGGTTTTAATAGGATGTTTGTTGTTGTTGTTAGGTAAATTGTGTAGTGTGTGGCGGTGCTTTGTTTGATGGTTATGTTTGTCATTGTTCGTTTTCTTGTTCGGCGTCAGGTAAGTTAGCTCGGCATAAGTAATCTCTCGAGCCTTCGCTCCGCTAGGGAACCCAGAGGTCACTTGCAGTGAGGCAAGCCTTTCCTGTCTGTGTTGTGATGTTAGTGTTAGATTGTTGTTTGTGTGCTGGTAATTATGTAAATTTTGGGGGTCATAGTCCAGTCTACTGAATCGAAAAAGGAAGAACTGTTATGGAGAGTTGGTCGGCAGCAAGGTAGGTTTCTCAGTTGCTGTCTAGTGATACGGTAGTTTTATTTAGGGTACGTTGTGAGGTCAAGTAAAGAAAAGGTTTTGAAAATATAGCTAAGGCTGTTCATGATAATGTTATTGCAATCTCGTATCTAAAAAAAAAAAAACTGTTGTTTGTTGTTTTATGGGGATTCTAGATATTGTCCAGCGGAGAGTTATATTCAGAGTATTTTCTAAGGACAGAGGAGGTGAAATGTTAAAGTATTGACCTAGTAAATTATAAGCAGCTGTATCGTTGTAAACTATGCGATTTAGGCGAGTTGGACTCTGAGCTGGTGATATCCGTCTGCATGGTGGAATTTATTTGTTGTTTTCCTAATCTGATAAACTGTGCTTGCCTCATCTAACTGTTCTATGTTTGATATATCAATTTCACGGCCAACCTGGTTTGTTGATCAGCTGATCTATTATTTATATTGAATTCGACTTGTTAAATACCATGCCGCATTCTCTGTTTAATGTCCCCCGCATATTTCTCCTTGAGTGGTAGGGAGCGAGAGTTGTCGCTTTGTAGAGAAGTTACCCCCTCCCCCCTGTCAACTGGTTTAAGGTGAAGCTGCAGTAATATGATATGGATTGATGTTCGCGTGCCCTCGAACCGGTCTTCTCTACCTTGCTAATCGGGTCAGTCATATGTCAAGGATTTGTAGATGCCTTGTTTTGCTGCATATGGCTGGTCGGTCCACGATGTGAACAGTAGTAATATGGCCACTCACATATCAAGGTTAGTGACACCTTGTTTGGTCCTATGGACGGGTATGTGAGTGGCAGCAGTAGGAGTAGGTGGTGGTCACCAGTGAGGGTGACGGGTAGGGGCGGTCCCGTGGGGTTGGCATGGCGGAGAGGGTCGTGTCGGGATGGCCGGAGTTGTGTTGAGTTTTTTTCAGTCCTGGGAGGGGGGAGGGATGTTGTAGAGAATTGAAAACTGTCCTGGTTAGTTCTTGCTCTTGGGTCTCAGGTTGTTAGTTGGGAGACCTTAGGAGGTCAGAGCGCTTGGGCCCAAAACTGGTCTTTCTTCTTTTCTCCTTCTTCTTTGTCTCAGTATGCTGGCCCTGGCCAGGTCAGCATGCACACCTCATACTCACACACAAACACATTCGGGCACACATGCATGTACAAACTACACTTATTCTTCTTTCATTTTCTCTCTCAGCCTCTGTTTTCCTAAGTGCGGATAAATGTCTGAGATTTCCCGGCAATGTTGTCAAATTGGTGAGATGTAAGTAAGGGTATAGAGGACCGGGGTCCTATACTGTGGATTCCCACGTTTTGAGTTTTAGGCAACCATGTTGCCTTTTGGAGTGGGGGTGTGCCGTGTGTGGTACAAAGTATAATCACGGCGACTTACAGTTTAGTAAATTTCGTATTTATATCATCGCAGATGCCCGGTGTGCGTTGAAGCCATGCTCGCGCATTCTGGTGACTCAAAAACAGTAGTGCCCATCCCCCCCAAGGCCCAATGCGCAAATCCCCCCCAAGAATTCTCAGCACTCCCCCCCAATTGAAGCCTATATAAATTATTTTAGTTAAAAAAGTCATGAAAAACAAAACAAGATCCTACACTACAGTTACGATAATTGTTACACTTGTTAAGTGGTTTTAAATTGTATCATTGTTTTAAATGATAAGGCGCTACACTGGTGTGGGTGTGGATGAGAAGCAAAGACATTTGAGAGATATATTTTAAAACATATTGGTCATATTGGAACATGGATGGCCAGTTTAAGCTTACAGAATTTTATCATTAGCCCTAATAATATTGTTTAGAAATTTTGTATGTCATTACTTTGAACAAAACGGGCTAGATTCAAAGGGTATTGGAGTAATTAAAAACCAAGCAAATATTGTACTTAGCAAATTGTATTTAACAAATGTGTTGCTAAACTAAAAATACATTTTAAATAATTGTACTATTAAAACCAATACAATGAAATGACGCAAAAACGACGTACAATGTAGTTTAAATTATGATAGGAAAAATATGTTTGTGCAAAAATAGCATTTACATTAGTTATCACCTTGTTTAAATGTCTTGTACAAAAGCAGATTTTTTCTTTGTAGATTTGTGTTTGCAAATTTGTTAATGATTTCTTCGTTTTGTATCTGGCTCAGTACATTGTTTTCACAGGATAGAATCAACAAACTTGACAGCCAAGAGTCTCCCATGCTGTTCCGAAGCCGATTTTTCACTATTTTCAAACGGCTCATCGTTCTCTGCAGAGCAGCTGGTCATGGCAAGAGATAACAATATTCGGTACATCACTGTCAGATTAGGTAGAGCCGAAAGGTTAAGGACACACCTGAATGGTCTAATGAATCCTCTCATTATCCATTGGTCCATCATCCTATGTTTCTCACTTCTTTTTTTACCTCCTCATTTTCACTGCCATCTGGATCCTCTGCACCTGCCGGGATTCGCACTTCATCCTCTGTTATCTCCATCCTTTCAGCTTCAGGGGAATGTAACATGTCTGATATGTCGATGTCTGCGTGAGTGACTTTGTACACATTGCAAAACGTCTCCAATTCTAAAGCAATTAGGTCATTGTCCAGATTGTAATACTCACACAGCTCTTTTATCTTATCGGGGTTGAAGTCTTTTCCAGTCTCCAATTCATGTGCGATTTTCATAATTCCTCCATGAGAAAAATAAGACCTTTGTTTAATCATGGCAAGCGAGCTGTCCGGGAAACGATCATTCAGTTCAGACAATAATGAGTCTAAGACTAGGAAATAAACCTCAGCCTTCATTTTCTTTACAGGGTCATCAATTTTTTCGTCTATCGCAAGTTCGTCCATGAGGCGTTTCCGTTTTCGGTTTCGCTGAGTTCGGACTTGCGAGACGTTGTGCTGATCAGAAAATTGTGTTATTGAACTTGTAAGTTTGTCCCACTCTTTTTCACTTCTTAATGTCTTCAGTTTCGCCCTCGTCTCTAAGATAACGGCTGGTATCATGCCATAATCAACTGATTTGGCTTGTAAGCAAATTGTGATTGGAGAAAGAACTTTAAATATAGTTGAAGCAATGTGCATGGCACATATATTTTCATAATCTGACATACTGTTGATCAGTCCTTTCGCAGACGCTTTAGTGTCATTGTCAGATTTCTTGTCAAGACAGATTTCTCTGAGGGTCCCTTTGATGGTTTTGAAACATGTTAGCACAGTTTTGAGAGCATCACTCTTACTCGACCATCTTGTAGTCTGCACTCGTTTTACACTTTTCATTTTGTTGTGTGCTAGCACTCATATGCTGTTATAGCACTCATATAAATAACATATCATTATTGATTATAGTGGATTACACATTGTAACTTTTATTGTTTAAAACTCTGGATATGTGATTACTACAATCATAGAATCCTATATTTCTGACGAGCTATGCATATTTTTAGGCAGTTTTCTTGTTCATGTAATTAATTTGGCAACACTGTACGATACAGTCAAGTTAATATAAAATTTAGAAAAAAGGTTTGAAAACTAGGTACTTGCGGTACCAGATGTTGTGTGTGATTTTATCAGTGTGGTGATGTTTTTGAAACCAAACGTTAATAAAATTTGTCTTGTTAATTAGGCTGTCTCATTTCCAAGTCCTGTCACAATGGGCCTGGTACATTTTAAGCTTCGTCTAGGTCTTTGGCCTAGTTTTTAAATTTTACGGGACGCCTTCCCCTTTTCACAAAAAAAAAAAAAAAAAACTTTGAGAACGGGAAATGAGGCATCTAAAATGGTAGCAGAGCGTGGTTTCGTATGTGACAGGACTTGTAAAATTGGGACGGAATTTTCAGGAAGAGATAACAATAAAAGAATTAAGAAAATTTTTTTAGACCTTGGCTACTGCACTTGGCAGGGAGTTAAGAGGGATTCGGGTTCTGTAATGGAAATGTGATATGGGACTGTTGTGCCCACTGAAATTTTATAAATACTGTATTATGTTTGATGTTTTGTAGAGTTATAATATGTGTTATTGTTGTACTATGTATGTTGTGCCCTTTAGCTAATATTTGTGAGTCAGAGACAAGCAGGAATCACGCCCGAATATTTCTTTGAGTATTTTGATTGGAGGATGTATGTAACTTAACAGAGTCCTTTGGTGTTTGGTATCCAAGAATGATGGGAGCGGTTTAGATATGTGTTAGTTGTCAGGGGGATTTATTCACGAGTACATTAAGTTAGAATCCTCATTGGGATGCGGTGTGGTCAGACCTGCGTCATCATCACCGATGATAGTCAAAAGAAAATTTTTATTAAAATGTGGTGTTGATGGGTTTTGAATAGGATGTTTGTTGTTGTTGTTAGGTAAATTGTGTAGTGTGTGGCGGTGCTTGGTTTGATGGTTACGTTTGTCATTGCTCGTTTTCTTGTTCGGCGTCAGGGAAGTTAGCTCGGCATAAGTAATCTCTCGAGCCTTCGCTCCGCTAGGGAACCCAGAGGTCACTTGCAGTGAGGCAAGCCTTTCCTGTCTGTGTTGTGATGTTAGTGTTAGATTGTTGTTTGTGTGCTGGTAATTATGTAAATTTTGGGGGTCATAGTCCAGTCTACTGAATCGAAAAAGGAAGAACTGTTATGGAGAGTTGGTCGGCAGCAAGGTTGGTTTCTCAGTTGCTGTCTAGTGATACGGTAGTTTTATTTAGGGTACGTTGTGAGGTCAAGTAAAGAAAAGGTTTTGAAAATATAGCTAAGGCTGTTCATGATAATGTTATTGCAATCTCGTATCTAAAAAAAAAAAAAAAACTGTTGTTTGTTGTTTTATGGGGATTCTAGATATTGTCCAGCGGAGAGTTATATTCAGAGTATTTTCTAAGGACAGAGGAGGTGAAATGTTAAAGTATTGACCTAGTAAATTATAAGCAGCTGTATCGTTGTAAACTATGCGATTTAGGCGAGTTGGACTCTGAGCTGGTGATATCCGTCTGCATGGTGGAATTTATTTGTTGTTTTCCTAATCTGATAAACTGTGCTTGCCTCATCTAACTGTTCTATGTTTGATATATCAATTTCACGGCCAACCTGGTTTGTTGATCAGCTGATCTATTATTTATATTGAATTCGACTTGTTAAATACCATGCCGCATTCTCTGTTTAATGTGCCCCGCATATTTCTCCTTGAGTGGTAGGGAGCGAGAGTTGTCGCTTTGTAGAGAAGTTACCCCCTCCCACCTGTCAACTGGTTTAAGGTGAAGCTTCAGTAATATGATATGGATTGATGTTCGCGTGCTTCTCTGCCTTGTTAACGGGTCAGTCATATGTCAAGGATTTGTAGATGCCTTGTTTTGCTGCATATGGCTGGTCGGTCCACGATGTGGACAGTAGTAATATGGACACTCACATATCAAGGTTAGTGACACCTTGTTTGGTCCTATGGACGCGTATGTGAGTGGCAGCGGTAGGAGTAGGTGGTGGTCACCAGTGAGGGTGACGGGTAGGGGCGGTCCCGTGGGGTTGGCATGGCGGAGAGGGTCGTGTCGGGATGGCCGGAGTTGTGTTGAGTTTTTTTTCAGTCCTGGGAGGGGGGAGGGAAGTTGTAGAGAATTGAAAACGGTCCTGGTTAGTTCTTGCTCTTGGGTCTCAGGTTGTTAGTTGGGAGACCTTAGGAGGTCAGAGCGCTTGGGCCCAAAACTGGTCTTTCTTCTTTTCTCCTTCTTCTTTGTCTCAGTATGCTGGCCCTGGCCAGGTCAGCATGCACACCTCATACTCACACACAAACACATTCGGGCACACATGCATGTACAAACTACACTTCTTCTTCTTTCATTTTCTCTCTCAGCCTCTGTTTTCCTAAGTGCGGATAAATGTCTGAGATTTCCCGGCAATGCCAAATTGGTGAGATGTAAGTAAGGGTATAGAGGACCGGGGTCCTATACTGTGGATTCCCACGTTTTGAGTTTTAGGCAACCATGTTGCCTTTTGGAGTGGGGGTGTGCCGTGTGTGGTACAAAGTATAATCACGGCGACTTACAGTTTAGTAAATTTCGTATTTATATCATCGCAGATGCCCGGTGTGCGTTGAAGCCATGCTCGCGCATTCTGGTGACTCAAAAACAGTAGTGCCCATCCCCCCCAAGGCCCAATGCGCAAATCCCCCCCAAGAATTCTCAGCACTCCCCCCCAATTGAAGCCTATATAAATTATTTTAGTTAAAAAAGTCATGAAAAACAAAACAAGATCCTACACTACAGTTACGATAATTGTTACACTTGTTAAGTGGTTTTAAATTGTATCATTGTTTTAAATGATAAGGCGCTACACTGGTGTGGGTGTGGATGAGAAGCAAAGACATTTGAGAGATATATTTTAAAACATATTGGTCATATTGGAACATGGATGGCCAGTTTAAGCTTACAGAATTTTATCATTAGCCCTAATAATATTGTTTAGAAATTTTGTATGTCATTACTTTGAACAAAACGGGCTAGATTCAAAGGGTATTGGAGTAATTAAAAACCAAGCAAATATTGTACTTAGCAAATTGTATTTAACAAATGTGTTGCTAAACTAAAAATACATTTTAAATAATTGTACTATTAAAACCAATACAATGAAATGACGCAAAAACGACGTACAATGTAGTTTAAATTATGATAGGAAAAATATGTTTGTGCAAAAATAGCATTTACATTAGTTATCACCTTGTTTAAATGTCTTGTACAAAAGCAGATTTTTTCTTTGTAGATTTGTGTTTGCAAATTTGTTAATGATTTCTTCGTTTTGTATCTGGCTCAGTACATTGTTTTCACAGGATAGAATCAACAAACTTGACAGCCAAGAGTCTCCCATGCTGTTCCGAAGCCGATTTTTCACTATTTTCAAACGGCTCATCGTTCTCTGCAGAGCAGCTGGTCATGGCAAGAGATAACAATATTCGGTACATCACTGTCAGATTAGGTAGAGCCGAAAGGTTAAGGACACACCTGAATGGTCTAATGAATCCTCTCATTATCCATTGGTCCATCATCCTATGTTTCTCACTTCTTTTTTTACCTCCTCATTTTCACTGCCATCTGGATCCTCTGCACCTGCCGGGATTCGCACTTCATCCTCTGTTATCTCCATCCTTTCAGCTTCAGGGGAATGTAACATGTCTGATATGTCGATGTCTGCGTGAGTGACTTTGTACACATTGCAAAACGTCTCCAATTCTAAAGCAATTAGGTCATTGTCCAGATTGTAATACTCACACAGCTCTTTTATCTTATCGGGGTTGAAGTCTTTTCCAGTCTCCAATTCATGTGCGATTTTCATAATTCCTCCATGAGAAAAATAAGACCTTTGTTTAATCATGGCAAGCGAGCTGTCCGGGAAACGATCATTCAGTTCAGACAATAATGAGTCTAAGACTAGGAAATAAACCTCAGCCTTCATTTTCTTTACAGGGTCATCAATTTTTTCGTCTATCGCAAGTTCGTCCATGAGGCGTTTCCGTTTTCGGTTTCGCTGAGTTCGGACTTGCGAGACGTTGTGCTGATCAGAAAATTGTGTTATTGAACTTGTAAGTTTGTCCCACTCTTTTTCACTTCTTAATGTCTTCAGTTTCGCCCTCGTCTCTAAGATAACGGCTGGTATCATGCCATAATCAACTGATTTGGCTTGTAAGCAAATTGTGATTGGAGAAAGAACTTTAAATATAGTTGAAGCAATGTGCATGGCACATATATTTTCATAATCTGACATACTGTTGATCAGTCCTTTCGCAGACGCTTTAGTGTCATTGTCAGATTTCTTGTCAAGACAGATTTCTCTGAGGGTCCCTTTGATGGTTTTGAAACATTTTAGCACAGTTTTGAGAGCATCACTCTTACTCGACCATCTTGTAGTCTGCACTCGTTTTACACTTTTCATTTTGTTGTGTGCTAGCACTCATATGCTGTTATAGCACTCATATAAATAACATATCATTATTGATTATAGTGGATTACACATTGTAACTTTTATTGTTTAAACTCTGGATATGTGATTATTACAATCATAGAATCCTATATTTCTGACGAGCTATGCATATTTTTAGGCAGTTTTCTTGTTCATGTAATTAATTTGGCAACACTGTACGATACAGTCAAGTTAATATAAAATTTAGAAAAAAGGTTTGAAAACTAGGTACTTGCGGTACCAGATGTTGTGTGTGATTTTATCAGTGTGGTGATGTTTTTGAAACCAAACGTTAATAAAATTTGTCTTGTTAATTAGGCTGTCTCATTTCCAAGTCCTGTCACAATGGGCCTGGTACATTTTAAGCTTCGTCTAGGTCTTTGGCCTAGTTTTTAAATTTTACGGGACGCCTTCCCCTTTTCACAAAAAAAAAAAAAAAAAACTTTGAGAACGGGAAATGAGGCATCTAAAATGGTAGCAGAGCGTGGTTTCGTATGTGACAGGACTTGTAAAATTGGGACGGAATTTTCAGGAAGAGATAACAATAAAAGAATTAAGAAAATTTTTTTAGACCTTGGCTACTGCACTTGGCAGGGAGTTAAGAGGGATTCGGGTTCTGTAATGGAAATGTGATATGGGACTGTTGTGCCCACTGAAATTTTATAAATACTGTATTATGTTTGATGTTTTGTAGAGTTATAATATGTGTTATTGTTGTACTATGTATGTTGTGCCCTTTAGCTAATATTTGTGAGTCAGAGACAAGCAGGAATCACGCCCGAATATTTCTTTGAGTATTTTGATTGGAGGATGTATGTAACTTAACAGAGTCCTTTGGTGTTTGGTATCCAAGAATGATGGGAGCGGTTTAGATATGTGTTAGTTGTCAGGGGGATTTATTCACGAGTACATTAAATTAGAATCCTCATTGGGATGCGGTGTGGTCAGACCTGCGTCATCATCACCGATGATAGTCAAAAGAAAATTTTTATTAAAATGTGGTGTTGATGGGTTTTGAATAGGATGTTTGTTGTTGTTGTTAGGTAAATTGTGTAGTGTGTGGCGGTGCTTGGTTTGATGGTTACGTTTGTCATTGCTCGTTTTCTTGTTCGGCGTCAGGGAAGTTAGCTCGGCATAAGTAATCTCTCGAGCCTTCGCTCCGCTAGGGAACCCAGAGGTCACTTGCAGTGAGGCAAGCCTTTCCTGTCTGTGTTGTGATGTTAGTGTTAGATTGTTGTTTGTGTGCTGGTAATTATGTAAATTTTGGGGGTCATAGTCCAGTCTACTGAATCGAAAAAGGAAGAACTGTTATGGAGAGTTGGTCGGCAGCAAGGTTGGTTTCTCAGTTGCTGTCTAGTGATACGGTAGTTTTATTTAGGGTACGTTGTGAGGTCAAGTAAAGAAAAGGTTTTGAAAATATAGCTAAGGCTGTTCATGATAATGTTATTGCAATCTCGTATCTAAAAAAAAAAAAAAAACTGTTGTTTGTTGTTTTATGGGGATTCTAGATATTGTCCAGCGGAGAGTTATATTCAGAGTATTTTCTAAGGACAGAGGAGGTGAAATGTTAAAGTATTGACCTAGTAAATTATAAGCAGCTGTATCGTTGTAAACTATGCGATTTAGGCGAGTTGGACTCTGAGCTGGTGATATCCGTCTGCATGGTGGAATTTATTTGTTGTTTTCCTAATCTGATAAACTGTGCTTGCCTCATCTAACTGTTCTATGTTTGATATATCAATTTCACGGCCAACCTGGTTTGTTGATCAGCTGATCTATTATTTATATTGAATTCGACTTGTTAAATACCATGCCGCATTCTCTGTTTAATGTGCCCCGCATATTTCTCCTTGAGTGGTAGGGAGCGAGAGTTGTCGCTTTGTAGAGAAGTTACCCCCTCCCACCTGTCAACTGGTTTAAGGTGAAGCTTCAGTAATATGATATGGATTGATGTTCGCGTGCTTCTCTGCCTTGTTAACGGGTCAGTCATATGTCAAGGATTTGTAGATGCCTTGTTTTGCTGCATATGGCTGGTCGGTCCACGATGTGGACAGTAGTAATATGGACACTCACATATCAAGGTTAGTGACACCTTGTTTGGTCCTATGGACGCGTATGTGAGTGGCAGCGGTAGGAGTAGGTGGTGGTCACCAGTGAGGGTGACGGGTAGGGGCGGTCCCGTGGGGTTGGCATGGCGGAGAGGGTCGTGTCGGGATGGCCGGAGTTGTGTTGAGTTTTTTTTCAGTCCTGGGAGGGGGGAGGGAAGTTGTAGAGAATTGAAAACGGTCCTGGTTAGTTCTTGCTCTTGGGTCTCAGGTTGTTAGTTGGGAGACCTTAGGAGGTCAGAGCGCTTGGGCCCAAAACTGGTCTTTCTTCTTTTCTCCTTCTTCTTTGTCTCAGTATGCTGGCCCTGGCCAGGTCAGCATGCACACCTCATACTCACACACAAACACATTCGGGCACACATGCATGTACAAACTACACTTCTTCTTCTTTCATTTTCTCTCTCAGCCTCTGTTTTCCTAAGTGCGGATAAATGTCTGAGATTTCCCGGCAATGCCAAATTGGTGAGATGTAAGTAAGGGTATAGAGGACCGGGGTCCTATACTGTGGATTCCCACGTTTTGAGTTTTAGGCAACCATGTTGCCTTTTGGAGTGGGGGTGTGCCGTGTGTGGTACAAAGTATAATCACGGCGACTTACAGTTTAGTAAATTTCGTATTTATATCATCGCAGATGCCCGGTGTGCGTTGAAGTCATGCTCGCGCATTCTGGTGACTCAAAAAGCAGTGGTGCCCATCACCCCCAAGTCCCAATGCGCAAATCCCCCCCAAAAATTCTCAGCACTCCCCCCCAATTGAAGCCTATATAAATTATTTTAGTTAAAAAAGTCATGAAAAACAAAACAAGATCCTACACTACAGTTACGATAATTGTTACACTTGTTAAGTGGTTTTAAATTGTATCATTGTTTTAAATGATAAGGCGCTACACTGGTGTGGGTGTGGATGAGAAGCAAAGACATTTGAGAGATATATTTTAAAACATATTGGTCATATTGGAACATGGATGGCCAGTTTAAGCTTACAGAATTTTATCATTAGCCCTAATAATATTGTTTAGAAGGTTTGTATGTCATTACTTTGAACAAAACGGGCTAGATTCAAAGGGTATTGGAGTAATTAAAAACCAAGCAAATATTGTACTTAGCAAATTGTATTTAACAAATGTGTTGCTAAACTAAAAATACATTTTAAATAATTGTACTATTAAAACCAATACAATGAAATGACGCAAAAACGACGTACAATGTAGTTTAAATTATGATAGGAAAAATATGTTTGTGCAAAAATAGCATTTACATTAGTTATCACCTTGTTTAAATGTCTTGTACAAAAGCAGATTTTTTCTTTGTAGATTTGTGGTTGCAAATTTGTTAATGATTTCTTCGTTTTGTATCTGGCTCAGTACATTGTTTTCACAGGATAGAATCAACAAACTTGACAGCCAAGAGTCTCCCATGCTGTTCCGAAGCCGATTTTTCACTATTTTCAAACGGCTCATCGTTCTCTGCAGAGCAGCTGGTCATGGCAAGAGATAACAATATTCGGTACATCACTGTCAGATTAGGTAGAGCCGAAAGGTTAAGGACACACCTGAATGGTCTAATGAATCCTCTCATTATCCATTGGTCCATCATCCTATGTTTCTCACTTCTTTTTTTACCTCCTCATTTTCACTGCCATCTGGATCCTCTGCACCTGCCGGGATTCGCACTTCATCCTCTGTTATCTCCATCCTTTCAGCTTCAGGGGAATGTAACATGTCTGATATGTCGATGTCTGCGTGAGTGACTTTGTACACATTGCAAAACGTCTCCAATTCTAAAGCAATTAGGTCATTGTCCAGATTGTAATACTCACACAGCTCTTTTATCTTATCGGGGTTGAAGTCTTTTCCAGTCTCCAATTCATGTGCGATTTTCATAATTCCTCCATGAGAAAAATAAGACCTTTGTTTAATCATGGCAAGCGAGCTGTCCGGGAAACGATCATTCAGTTCAGACAATAATGAGTCTAAGACTAGGAAATAAACCTCAGCCTTCATTTTCTTTACAGGGTCATCAATTTTTTCGTCTATCGCAAGTTCGTCCATGAGGCGTTTCCGTTTTCGGTTTCGCTGAGTTCGGACTTGCGAGACGTTGTGCTGATCAGAAAATTGTGTTATTGAACTTGTAAGTTTGTCCCACTCTTTTTCACTTCTTAATGTCTTCAGTTTCGCCCTCGTCTCTAAGATAACGGCTGGTATCATGCCATAATCAACTGATTTGGCTTGTAAGCAAATTGTGATTGGAGAAAGAACTTTAAATATAGTTGAAGCAATGTGCATGGCACATATATTTTCATAATCTGACATACTGTTGATCAGTCCTTTCGCAGACGCTTTAGTGTCATTGTCAGATTTCTTGTCAAGACAGATTTCTCTGAGGGTCCCTTTGATGGTTTTGAAACATGTTAGCACAGTTTTGAGAGCATCACTCTTACTCGACCATCTTGTAGTCTGCACTCGTTTTACACTTTTCATTTTGTTGTGTGCTAGCACTCATATGCTGTTATAGCACTCATATAAATAACATATCATTATTGATTATAGTGGATTACACATTGTAACTTTTATTGTTTAAAACTCTGGATATGTGATTACTACAATCATAGAATCCTATATTTCTGACGAGCTATGCATATTTTTAGGCAGTTTTCTTGTTCATGTAATTAATTTGGCAACACTGTACGATACAGTCAAGTTAATATAAAATTTAGAAAAAAGGTTTGAAAACTAGGTACTTGCGGTACCAGATGTTGTGTGTGATTTTATCAGTGTGGTGATGTTTTTGAAACCAAACGTTAATAAAATTTGTCTTGTTAATTAGGCTGTCTCATTTCCAAGTCCTGTCACAATGGGCCTGGTACATTTTAAGCTTCGTCTAGGTCTTTGGCCTAGTTTTTAAATTTTACGGGACGCCTTCCCCTTTTCACAAAAAAAAAAAAAAAAACTTTGAGAACGGGAAATGAGGCATCTAAAATGGTAGCAGAGCGTGGTTTCGTATGTGACAGGACTTGTAAAATTGGGACGGAATTTTCAGGAAGAGATAACAATAAAAGAATTAAGAAAATTTTTTTAGACCTTGGCTACTGCACTTGGCAGGGAGTTAAGAGGGATTCGGGTTCTGTAATGGAAATGTGATATGGGACTGTTGTGCCCACTGAAATTTTATAAATACTGTATTATGTTTGATGTTTTGTAGAGTTATAATATGTGTTATTGTTGTACTATGTATGTTGTGCCCTTTAGCTAATATTTGTGAGTCAGAGACAAGCAGGAATCACGCCCGAATATTTCTTTGAGTATTTTGATTGGAGGATGTATGTAACTTAACAGAGTCCTTTGGTGTTTGGTATCCAAGAATGATGGGAGCGGTTTAGATATGTGTTAGTTGTCAGGGGGATTTATTCACGAGTACATTAAGTTAGAATCCTCATTGGGATGCGGTGTGGTCAGACCTGCGTCATCATCACCGATGATAGTCAAAAGAAAATTTTTATTAAAATGTGGTGTTGATGGGTTTTGAATAGGATGTTTGTTGTTGTTGTTAGGTAAATTGTGTAGTGTGTGGCGGTGCTTGGTTTGATGGTTACGTTTGTCATTGCTCGTTTTCTTGTTCGGCGTCAGGGAAGTTAGCTCGGCATAAGTAATCTCTCGAGCCTTCGCTCCGCTAGGGAACCCAGAGGTCACTTGCAGTGAGGCAAGCCTTTCCTGTCTGTGTTGTGATGTTAGTGTTAGATTGTTGTTTGTGTGCTGGTAATTATGTAAATTTTGGGGGTCATAGTCCAGTCTACTGAATCGAAAAAGGAAGAACTGTTATGGAGAGTTGGTCGGCAGCAAGGTTGGTTTCTCAGTTGCTGTCTAGTGATACGGTAGTTTTATTTAGGGTACGTTGTGAGGTCAAGTAAAGAAAAGGTTTTGAAAATATAGCTAAGGCTGTTCATGATAATGTTATTGCAATCTCGTATCTAAAAAAAAAAAAAAAACTGTTGTTTGTTGTTTTATGGGGATTCTAGATATTGTCCAGCGGAGAGTTATATTCAGAGTATTTTCTAAGGACAGAGGAGGTGAAATGTTAAAGTATTGACCTAGTAAATTATAAGCAGCTGTATCGTTGTAAACTATGCGATTTAGGCGAGTTGGACTCTGAGCTGGTGATATCCGTCTGCATGGTGGAATTTATTTGTTGTTTTCCTAATCTGATAAACTGTGCTTGCCTCATCTAACTGTTCTATGTTTGATATATCAATTTCACGGCCAACCTGGTTTGTTGATCAGCTGATCTATTATTTATATTGAATTCGACTTGTTAAATACCATGCCGCATTCTCTGTTTAATGTGCCCCGCATATTTCTCCTTGAGTGGTAGGGAGCGAGAGTTGTCGCTTTGTAGAGAAGTTACCCCCTCCCACCTGTCAACTGGTTTAAGGTGAAGCTTCAGTAATATGATATGGATTGATGTTCGCGTGCTTCTCTGCCTTGTTAACGGGTCAGTCATATGTCAAGGATTTGTAGATGCCTTGTTTTGCTGCATATGGCTGGTCGGTCCACGATGTGGACAGTAGTAATATGGACACTCACATATCAAGGTTAGTGACACCTTGTTTGGTCCTATGGACGCGTATGTGAGTGGCAGCGGTAGGAGTAGGTGGTGGTCACCAGTGAGGGTGACGGGTAGGGGCGGTCCCGTGGGGTTGGCATGGCGGAGAGGGTCGTGTCGGGATGGCCGGAGTTGTGTTGAGTTTTTTTTCAGTCCTGGGAGGGGGGAGGGAAGTTGTAGAGAATTGAAAACGGTCCTGGTTAGTTCTTGCTCTTGGGTCTCAGGTTGTTAGTTGGGAGACCTTAGGAGGTCAGAGCGCTTGGGCCCAAAACTGGTCTTTCTTCTTTTCTCCTTCTTCTTTGTCTCAGTATGCTGGCCCTGGCCAGGTCAGCATGCACACCTCATACTCACACACAAACACATTCGGGCACACATGCATGTACAAACTACACTTCTTCTTCTTTCATTTTCTCTCTCAGCCTCTGTTTTCCTAAGTGCGGATAAATGTCTGAGATTTCCCGGCAATGCCAAATTGGTGAGATGTAAGTAAGGGTATAGAGGACCGGGGTCCTATACTGTGGATTCCCACGTTTTGAGTTTTAGGCAACCATGTTGCCTTTTGGAGTGGGGGTGTGCCGTGTGTGGTACAAAGTATAATCACGGCGACTTACAGTTTAGTAAATTTCGTATTTATATCATCGCAGATGCCCGGTGTGCGTTGAAGCCATGCTCGCGCATTCTGGTGACTCAAAAACAGTAGTGCCCATCCCCCCCAAGGCCCAATGCGCAAATCCCCCCCAAGAATTCTCAGCACTCCCCCCCAATTGAAGCCTATATAAATTATTTTAGTTAAAAAAGTCATGAAAAACAAAACAAGATCCTACACTACAGTTACGATAATTGTTACACTTGTTAAGTGGTTTTAAATTGTATCATTGTTTTAAATGATAAGGCGCTACACTGGTGTGGGTGTGGATGAGAAGCAAAGACATTTGAGAGATATATTTTAAAACATATTGGTCATATTGGAACATGGATGGCCAGTTTAAGCTTACAGAATTTTATCATTAGCCCTAATAATATTGTTTAGAAATTTTGTATGTCATTACTTTGAACAAAACGGGCTAGATTCAAAGGGTATTGGAGTAATTAAAAACCAAGCAAATATTGTACTTAGCAAATTGTATTTAACAAATGTGTTGCTAAACTAAAAATACATTTTAAATAATTGTACTATTAAAACCAATACAATGAAATGACGCAAAAACGACGTACAATGTAGTTTAAATTATGATAGGAAAAATATGTTTGTGCAAAAATAGCATTTACATTAGTTATCACCTTGTTTAAATGTCTTGTACAAAAGCAGATTTTTTCTTTGTAGATTTGTGTTTGCAAATTTGTTAATGATTGCTTCGTTTTGTATCTGGCTCAGTACATTGTTTTCACAGGATAGAATCAACAAACTTGACAGCCAAGAGTCTCCCATGCTGTTCCGAAGCCGATTTTTCACTATTTTCAAACGGCTCATCGTTCTCTGCAGAGCAGCTGGTCATGGCAAGAGATAACAATATTCGGTACATCACTGTCAGATTAGGTAGAGCCGAAAGGTTAAGGACACACCTGAATGGTCTAATGAATCCTCTCATTATCCATTGGTCCATCATCCTATGTTTCTCACTTCTTTTTTTACCTCCTCATTTTCACTGCCATCTGGATCCTCTGCACCTGCCGGGATTCGCACTTCATCCTCTGTTATCTCCATCCTTTCAGCTTCAGGGGAATGTAACATGTCTGATATGTCGATGTCTGCGTGAGTGACTTTGTACACATTGCAAAACGTCTCCAATTCTAAAGCAATTAGGTCATTGTCCAGATTGTAATACTCACACAGCTCTTTTATCTTATCGGGGTTGAAGTCTTTTCCAGTCTCCAATTCATGTGCGATTTTCATAATTCCTCCATGAGAAAAATAAGACCTTTGTTTAATCATGGCAAGCGAGCTGTCCGGGAAACGATCATTCAGTTCAGACAATAATGAGTCTAAGACTAGGAAATAAACCTCAGCCTTCATTTTCTTTACAGGGTCATCAATTTTTTCGTCTATCGCAAGTTCGTCCATGAGGCGTTTCCGTTTTCGGTTTCGCTGAGTTCGGACTTGCGAGACGTTGTGCTGATCAGAAAATTGTGTTATTGAACTTGTAAGTTTGTCCCACTCTTTTTCACTTCTTAATGTCTTCAGTTTCGCCCTCGTCTCTAAGATAACGGCTGGTATCATGCCATAATCAACTGATTTGGCTTGTAAGCAAATTGTGATTGGAGAAAGAACTTTAAATATAGTTGAAGCAATGTGCATGGCACATATATTTTCATA
Source organism: Magicicada septendecula (assembly GCA_034769895.1). Lineage (NCBI taxonomy): Eukaryota > Metazoa > Arthropoda > Insecta > Hemiptera > Cicadidae > Magicicada > Magicicada septendecula. The sequence goes on along the minus strand of CM068368.1, from coordinate 409,631,382 downwards.
ATCTGACATACTGTTGATCAGTCCTTTCGCAGACGCTTTAGTGTCATTGTCAGATTTCTTGTCAAGACAGATTTCTCTGAGGGTCCCTTTGATGGTTTTGAAACATGTTAGCACAGTTTTGAGAGCATCACTCTTACTCGACCATCTTGTAGTCTGCACTCGTTTTACACTTTTCATTTTGTTGTGTGCTAGCACTCATATGCTGTTATAGCACTCATATAAATAACATATCATTATTGATTATAGTGGATTACACATTGTAACTTTTATTGTTTAAACTCTGGATATGTGATTATTACAATCATAGAATCCTATATTTCTGACGAGCTATGCATATTTTTAGGCAGTTTTCTTGTTCATGTAATTAATTTGGCAACACTGTACGATACAGTCAAGTTAATATAAAATTTAGAAAAAAGGTTTGAAAACTAGGTACTTGCGGTACCAGATGTTGTGTGTGATTTTATCAGTGTGGTGATGTTTTTGAAACCAAACGTTAATAAAATTTGTCTTGTTAATTAGGCTGTTTCATTTCCAAGTCCTGTCACAATGGGCCTGGTACATTTTAAGCTTCGTCTAGGTCTTTGGCCTAGTTTTTAAATTTTACGGGACGCCTTCCCCTTTTCACAAAAAAAAAAAAAAAAACTTTGAGAACGGGAAATGAGGCATCTAAAATGGTAGCAGAGCGTGGTTTCGTATGTGACAGGACTTGTAAAATTGGGACGGAATTTTCAGGAAGAGATAACAATAAAAGAATTAAGAAAATTTTTTTAGACCTTGGCTACTGCACTTGGCAGGGAGTTAAGAGGGATTCGGGTTCTGTAATGGAAATGTGATATGGGACTGTTGTGCCCACTGAAATTTTATAAATACTGTATTATGTTTGATGTTTTGTAGAGTTATAATATGTGTTATTGTTGTACTATGTATGTTGTGCCCTTTAGCTAATATTTGTGAGTCAGAGACAAGCAGGAATCACGCCCGAATATTTCTTTGAGTATTTTGATTGGAGGATGTATGTAACTTAACAGAGTCCTTTGGTGTTTGGTATCCAAGAATGATGGGAGCGGTTTAGATATGTGTTAGTTGTCAGGGGGATTTATTCACGAGTACATTAAGTTAGAATCCTCATTGGGATGCGGTGTGGTCAGACCTGCGTCATCATCACCGATGATAGTCAAAAGAAAATTTTTATTAAAATGTGGTGTTGATGGGTTTTGAATAGGATGTTTGTTGTTGTTGTTAGGTAAATTGTGTAGTGTGTGGCGGTGCTTGGTTTGATGGTTACGTTTGTCATTGCTCGTTTTCTTGTTCGGCGTCAGGGAAGTTAGCTCGGCATAAGTAATCTCTCGAGCCTTCGCTCCGCTAGGGAACCCAGAGGTCACTTGCAGTGAGGCAAGCCTTTCCTGTCTGTGTTGTGATGTTAGTGTTAGATTGTTGTTTGTGTGCTGGTAATTATGTAAATTTTGGGGGTCATAGTCCAGTCTACTGAATCGAAAAAGGAAGAACTGTTATGGAGAGTTGGTCGGCAGCAAGGTTGGTTTCTCAGTTGCTGTCTAGTGATACGGTAGTTTTATTTAGGGTACGTTGTGAGGTCAAGTAAAGAAAAGGTTTTGAAAATATAGCTAAGGCTGTTCATGATAATGTTATTGCAATCTCGTATCTAAAAAAAAAAAAAAAACTGTTGTTTGTTGTTTTATGGGGATTCTAGATATTGTCCAGCGGAGAGTTATATTCAGAGTATTTTCTAAGGACAGAGGAGGTGAAATGTTAAAGTATTGACCTAGTAAATTATAAGCAGCTGTATCGTTGTAAACTATGCGATTTAGGCGAGTTGGACTCTGAGCTGGTGATATCCGTCTGCATGGTGGAATTTATTTGTTGTTTTCCTAATCTGATAAACTGTGCTTGCCTCATCTAACTGTTCTATGTTTGATATATCAATTTCACGGCCAACCTGGTTTGTTGATCAGCTGATCTATTATTTATATTGAATTCGACTTGTTAAATACCATGCCGCATTCTCTGTTTAATGTGCCCCGCATATTTCTCCTTGAGTGGTAGGGAGCGAGAGTTGTCGCTTTGTAGAGAAGTTACCCCCTCCCACCTGTCAACTGGTTTAAGGTGAAGCTTCAGTAATATGATATGGATTGATGTTCGCGTGCTTCTCTGCCTTGTTAACGGGTCAGTCATATGTCAAGGATTTGTAGATGCCTTGTTTTGCTGCATATGGCTGGTCGGTCCACGATGTGGACAGTAGTAATATGGACACTCACATATCAAGGTTAGTGACACCTTGTTTGGTCCTATGGACGCGTATGTGAGTGGCAGCGGTAGGAGTAGGTGGTGGTCACCAGTGAGGGTGACGGGTAGGGGCGGTCCCGTGGGGTTGGCATGGCGGAGAGGGTCGTGTCGGGATGGCCGGAGTTGTGTTGAGTTTTTTTTCAGTCCTGGGAGGGGGGAGGGAAGTTGTAGAGAATTGAAAACGGTCCTGGTTAGTTCTTGCTCTTGGGTCTCAGGTTGTTAGTTGGGAGACCTTAGGAGGTCAGAGCGCTTGGGCCCAAAACTGGTCTTTCTTCTTTTCTCCTTCTTCTTTGTCTCAGTATGCTGGCCCTGGCCAGGTCAGCATGCACACCTCATACTCACACACAAACACATTCGGGCACACATGCATGTACAAACTACACTTCTTCTTCTTTCATTTTCTCTCTCAGCCTCTGTTTTCCTAAGTGCGGATAAATGTCTGAGATTTCCCGGCAATGCCAAATTGGTGAGATGTAAGTAAGGGTATAGAGGACCGGGGTCCTATACTGTGGATTCCCACGTTTTGAGTTTTAGGCAACCATGTTGCCTTTTGGAGTGGGGGTGTGCCGTGTGTGGTACAAAGTATAATCACGGCGACTTACAGTTTAGTAAATTTCGTATTTATATCATCGCAGATGCCCGGTGTGCGTTGAAGCCATGCTCGCGCATTCTGGTGACTCAAAAACAGTAGTGCCCATCCCCCCCAAGGCCCAATGCGCAAATCCCCCCCAAGAATTCTCAGCACTCCCCCCCAATTGAAGCCTATATAAATTATTTTAGTTAAAAAAGTCATGAAAAACAAAACAAGATCCTACACTACAGTTACGATAATTGTTACACTTGTTAAGTGGTTTTAAATTGTATCATTGTTTTAAATGATAAGGCGCTACACTGGTGTGGGTGTGGATGAGAAGCAAAGACATTTGAGAGATATATTTTAAAACATATTGGTCATATTGGAACATGGATGGCCAGTTTAAGCTTACAGAATTTTATCATTAGCCCTAATAATATTGTTTAGAAATTTTGTATGTCATTACTTTGAACAAAACGGGCTAGATTCAAAGGGTATTGGAGTAATTAAAAACCAAGCAAATATTGTACTTAGCAAATTGTATTTAACAAATGTGTTGCTAAACTAAAAATACATTTTAAATAATTGTACTATTAAAACCAATACAATGAAATGACGCAAAAACGACGTACAATGTAGTTTAAATTATGATAGGAAAAATATGTTTGTGCAAAAATAGCATTTACATTAGTTATCACCTTGTTTAAATGTCTTGTACAAAAGCAGATTTTTTCTTTGTAGATTTGTGTTTGCAAATTTGTTAATGATTGCTTCGTTTTGTATCTGGCTCAGTACATTGTTTTCACAGGATAGAATCAACAAACTTGACAGCCAAGAGTCTCCCATGCTGTTCCGAAGCCGATTTTTCACTATTTTCAAACGGCTCATCGTTCTCTGCAGAGCAGCTGGTCATGGCAAGAGATAACAATATTCGGTACATCACTGTCAGATTAGGTAGAGCCGAAAGGTTAAGGACACACCTGAATGGTCTAATGAATCCTCTCATTATCCATTGGTCCATCATCCTATGTTTCTCACTTCTTTTTTTACCTCCTCATTTTCACTGCCATCTGGATCCTCTGCACCTGCCGGGATTCGCACTTCATCCTCTGTTATCTCCATCCTTTCAGCTTCAGGGGAATGTAACATGTCTGATATGTCGATGTCTGCGTGAGTGACTTTGTACACATTGCAAAACGTCTCCAATTCTAAAGCAATTAGGTCATTGTCCAGATTGTAATACTCACACAGCTCTTTTATCTTATCGGGGTTGAAGTCTTTTCCAGTCTCCAATTCATGTGCGATTTTCATAATTCCTCCATGAGAAAAATAAGACCTTTGTTTAATCATGGCAAGCGAGCTGTCCGGGAAACGATCATTCAGTTCAGACAATAATGAGTCTAAGACTAGGAAATAAACCTCAGCCTTCATTTTCTTTACAGGGTCATCAATTTTTTCGTCTATCGCAAGTTCGTCCATGAGGCGTTTCCGTTTTCGGTTTCGCTGAGTTCGGACTTGCGAGACGTTGTGCTGATCAGAAAATTGTGTTATTGAACTTGTAAGTTTGTCCCACTCTTTTTCACTTCTTAATGTCTTCAGTTTCGCCCTCGTCTCTAAGATAACGGCTGGTATCATGCCATAATCAACTGATTTGGCTTGTAAGCAAATTGTGATTGGAGAAAGAACTTTAAATATAGTTGAAGCAATGTGCATGGCACATATATTTTCATAATCTGACATACTGTTGATCAGTCCTTTCGCAGACGCTTTAGTGTCATTGTCAGATTTCTTGTCAAGACAGATTTCTCTGAGGGTCCCTTTGATGGTTTTGAAACATGTTAGCACAGTTTTGAGAGCATCACTCTTACTCGACCATCTTGTAGTCTGCACTCGTTTTACACTTTTCATTTTGTTGTGTGCTAGCACTCATATGCTGTTATAGCACTCATATAAATAACATATCATTATTGATTATAGTGGATTACACATTGTAACTTTTATTGTTTAAACTCTGGATATGTGATTATTACAATCATAGAATCCTATATTTCTGACGAGCTATGCATATTTTTAGGCAGTTTTCTTGTTCATGTAATTAATTTGGCAACACTGTACGATACAGTCAAGTTAATATAAAATTTAGAAAAAAGGTTTGAAAACTAGGTACTTGCGGTACCAGATGTTGTGTGTGATTTTATCAGTGTGGTGATGTTTTTGAAACCAAACGTTAATAAAATTTGTCTTGTTAATTAGGCTGTCTCATTTCCAAGTCCTGTCACAATGGGCCTGGTACATTTTAAGCTTCGTCTAGGTCTTTGGCCTAGTTTTTAAATTTTACGGGACGCCTTCCCCTTTTCACAAAAAAAAAAAAAAAAAAACTTTGAGAACGGGAAATGAGGCATCTAAAATGGTAGCAGAGCGTGGTTTCGTATGTGACAGGACTTGTAAAATTGGGACGGAATTTTCAGGAAGAGATAACAATAAAAGAATTAAGAAAATTTTTTTAGACCTTGGCTACTGCACTTGGCAGGGAGTTAAGAGGGATTCGGGTTCTGTAATGGAAATGTGATATGGGACTGTTGTGCCCACTGAAATTTTATAAATACTGTATTATGTTTGATGTTTTGTAGAGTTATAATATGTGTTATTGTTGTACTATGTATGTTGTGCCCTTTAGCTAATATTTGTGAGTCAGAGACAAGCAGGAATCACGCCCGAATATTTCTTTGAGTATTTTGATTGGAGGATGTATGTAACTTAACAGAGTCCTTTGGTGTTTGGTATCCAAGAATGATGGGAGCGGTTTAGATATGTGTTAGTTGTCAGGGGGATTTATTCACGAGTACATTAAGTTAGAATCCTCATTGGGATGCGGTGTGGTCAGACCTGCGTCATCATCACCGATGATAGTCAAAAGAAAATTTTTATTAAAATGTGGTGTTGATGGGTTTTGAATAGGATGTTTGTTGTTGTTGTTAGGTAAATTGTGTAGTGTGTGGCGGTGCTTGGTTTGATGGTTACGTTTGTCATTGCTCGTTTTCTTGTTCGGCGTCAGGGAAGTTAGCTCGGCATAAGTAATCTCTCGAGCCTTCGCTCCGCTAGGGAACCCAGAGGTCACTTGCAGTGAGGCAAGCCTTTCCTGTCTGTGTTGTGATGTTAGTGTTAGATTGTTGTTTGTGTGCTGGTAATTATGTAAATTTTGGGGGTCATAGTCCAGTCTACTGAATCGAAAAAGGAAGAACTGTTATGGAGAGTTGGTCGGCAGCAAGGTTGGTTTCTCAGTTGCTGTCTAGTGATACGGTAGTTTTATTTAGGGTACGTTGTGAGGTCAAGTAAAGAAAAGGTTTTGAAAATATAGCTAAGGCTGTTCATGATAATGTTATTGCAATCTCGTATCTAAAAAAAAAAAAAAAACTGTTGTTTGCTGTTTTATGGGGATTCTAGATATTGTCCAGCGGAGTTATATTCAGAGTATTTTCTAAGAACAGACGAGGTGAAATGTTAAAGTATTGACCTAGTAAATTATAAGCAGCTGTATCGTTGTAAACTATGCGATTTAGGCGAGTTGGACTCTGAGCTGGTGATATCCGTCTGCATGGTGGAATTTATTTGTTGTTTTCCTAATCTGATAAACTGTGCTTGCCTCATCTAACTGTTCTATGTTTGATATATCAATTTCACGGCCAACCTGGTTTGTTGATCAGCTGATCTATTATTTATATTGAATTCGACTTGTTAAATACCATGCCGCATTCTCTGTTTAATGTCCCCCGCATATTTCTCCTTGAGTGGTAGGGAGCGAGAGTTGTCGCTTTGTAGAGAAGTTACCCCCTCCCACCTGTCAACTGGTTTAAGGTGAAGCTTCAGTAATATGATATGGATTGATGTTCGCGTGCTTCTCTGCCTTGTTAACGGGTCAGTCATATGTCAAGGATTTGTAGATGCCTTGTTTTGCTGCATATGGCTGGTCGGTCCACGATGTGGACAGTAGTAATATGGACACTCACATATCAAGGTTAGTGACACCTTGTTTGGTCCTATGGACGCGTATGTGAGTGGCAGCGGTAGGAGTAGGTGGTGGTCACCAGTGAGGGTGACGGGTAGGGGCGGTCCCGTGGGGTTGGCATGGCGGAGAGGGTCGTGTCGGGATGGCCGGAGTTGTGTTGAGTTTTTTTTCAGTCCTGGGAGGGGGGAGGGAAGTTGTAGAGAATTGAAAACGGTCCTGGTTAGTTCTTGCTCTTGGGTCTCAGGTTGTTAGTTGGGAGACCTTAGGAGGTCAGAGCGCTTGGGCCCAAAACTGGTCTTTCTTCTTTTCTCCTTCTTCTTTGTCTCAGTATGCTGGCCCTGGCCAGGTCAGCATGCACACCTCATACTCACACACAAACACATTCGGGCACACATGCATGTACAAACTACACTTCTTCTTCTTTCATTTTCTCTCTCAGCCTCTGTTTTCCTAAGTGCGGATAAATGTCTGAGATTTCCCGGCAATGCCAAATTGGTGAGATGTAAGTAAGGGTATAGAGGACCGGGGTCCTATACTGTGGATTCCCACGTTTTGAGTTTTAGGCAACCATGTTGCCTTTTGGAGTGGGGGTGTGCCGTGTGTGGTACAAAGTATAATCACGGCGACTTACAGTTTAGTAAATTTCGTATTTATATCATCGCAGATGCCCGGTGTGCGTTGAAGTCATGCTCGCGCATTCTGGTGACTCAAAAAGCAGTGGTGCCCATCACCCCCAAGTCCCAATGCGCAAATCCCCCCCAAAAATTCTCAGCACTCCCCCCCAATTGAAGCCTATATAAATTATTTTAGTTAAAAAAGTCATGAAAAACAAAACAAGATCCTACACTACAGTTACGATAATTGTTACACTTGTTAAGTGGTTTTAAATTGTATCATTGTTTTAAATGATAAGGCGCTACACTGGTGTGGGTGTGGATGAGAAGCAAAGACATTTGAGAGATATATTTTAAAACATATTGGTCATATTGGAACATGGATGGCCAGTTTAAGCTTACAGAATTTTATCATTAGCCCTAATAATATTGTTTAGAAGGTTTGTATGTCATTACTTTGAACAAAACGGGCTAGATTCAAAGGGTATTGGAGTAATTAAAAACCAAGCAAATATTGTACTTAGCAAATTGTATTTAACAAATGTGTTGCTAAACTAAAAATACATTTTAAATAATTGTACTATTAAAACCAATACAATGAAATGACGCAAAAACGACGTACAATGTAGTTTAAATTATGATAGGAAAAATATGTTTGTGCAAAAATATACATTTACATTAGTTATCACCTTGTTGTTAAATGTCTTGTACAAAAGCAGCTTTTTTCTTTGTACATATGTGGTTGCAAATTTGTTAATGATTTCTTCGTTTTGTATCTGGCTCAGTACATTGTTTTCACAGGATAGAATCAACAAACTTGACAGCCAAGAGTCTCCCATGCTGTTCCGAAGCCGATTTTTCACTATTTTCAAACGGCTCATCGTTCTCTGCAGAGCAGCTGGTCATGGCAAGAGATAACAATATTCGGTACATCACTGTCAGATTAGGTAGAGCCGAAAGGTTAAGGACAAACCTGAATGGTCTAATGAATCCTCTCATTATCCATTGGTCCATCATCCTATGTTTCTCACTTCTTTCTTTACCTCCTCATTTTCACTGCCATCTGGATCCTCTGCACCTGCCGGGATTCGCACTTCATCCTCTGTTATCTCCATCCTTTCAGCTTCAGGGGAATGTAACATGTCTGATATGTCGATGTCTGCGTGAGTGACTTTGTACACATTGCAAAACGTCTCCAATTCTAAAGCAATTAGGTCATTGTCCAGATTGTAATACTCACACAGCTCTTTTATCTTATCGGGGTTGAAGTCTTTTCCAGTCTCCAATTCATGTGCGATTTTCATAATTCCTCCATGAGAAAAATAAGACCTTTGTTTAATCATGGCAAGCGAGCTGTCCGGGAAACGATCATTCAGTTCAGACAATAATGAGTCTAAGACTAGGAAATAAACCTCAGCCTTCATTTTCTTTTCAGGGTCATCAATTTTTTCGTCTATCGCAAGTTCGTCCATGAGGCGTTTCCGTTTTCGGTTTCGCTGAGTTCGGACTTGCGAGACGTTGTGCTGATCAGAAAATTGTGTTATTGAACTTGTAAGTTTGTCCCACTCTTTTTCACTTCTTAATGTCTTCAGTTTCGCCCTCGTCTCTAAGATAACGGCTGGTATCATGCCATAATCAACTGATTTGGCTTGTAAGCAAATTGTGATTGGAGAAAGAACTTTAAATATAGTTGAAGCAATGTGCATGGCACATATATTTTCATAATCTGACATACTGTTGATCAGTCCTTTCGCAGACGCTTTAGTGTCATTGTCAGATTTCTTGTCAAGACAGATTTCTTTGAGGGTCCCTTTGATGGTTTTGAAACATGTTAGCACAGTTTTGAGAGCATCACTCTTACTCGACCATCTTGTAGTCTGCACTCGTTTTACACTTTTCATTTTGTTGTGTGCTAGCACTCATATGCTGTTATAGCACTCATATAAATAACATATCATTATTGATTATAGTGGATCACACATTGTAACTTTTATTGTTTAAACTCTGGATATGTGATTATTACAATCATAGAATCCTATATTTCTGACGAGCTATGCATATTTTTAGGCAGTTTTCTTGTTCATGTAATTAATTTGGCAACACTGTACGATATAGTCAAGTTAATATAAAATTTAGAAAAAAGGTTTGAAAACTAGGTGTACTTGCGGTACCAGATGTTGTGTGTGATTTTATCAGTGTGGTGATGTTTTTGAAACCAAACGTTAATAAAATTTGTCTTGTTAATTAGGCTGTTTCATTTCCAAGTCCTGTCACAATGGGCCTGGTACATTTTAAGCTTCGTCTAGGTCTTTGGCCTAGTTTTTAAATTTTACGGGAGGCCTTCCCCTTTTCACAAAAAAAAAACTTTGAGAAGGGGAAATGAGGCGTCTGAAATGGTAGCAGAGCGTGGTTTCGTATGTGACAGGACTTGTAAAATTGGGACGGAATTTTCAGGAAGAGATAACAATAAAAGAATTAAGAAAATTTTTTTTAGACCTTGGCTACTGCACTTGGCAGGGAGTTAAGAGGGATTCGGGTTCTGTAATGGAAATGTGATATGGGACTGTTGTGCCCACTGAAATTTTATAAATATTATGTTTGATGTTTTGTAAAGTTATAATATGTGTTATTGTTGTACTATGTATGTTGTGCCCTTTAGCTAATATTTGTGAGTCAGAGACAAGCAGGAATCACGCCCGAATATTTCTTTGAGTATTTTGATTGGAGGATGTACGTAACTTACCAGAGTCCTTTGGTGTTTGGAATCCAAGAATGATGGGAGCGGTTTAGATATGTGTTAGTTGTCAGGGGGATTTATTCACGAGTACATTAAGTTAGAATCCTCATTGGGATGCGGTGTGGTCAGACCTGCGTCATCATCACCGATGATAGTCAAAAGAAAATTTTTATTAAAATGTGGTGTTGATGGGTTTTGAATAGGATGTTTGTTGTTGTTGTTAGGTAAATTGTGTAGTGTGTGGCGGTGCTTGGTTTGATGGTTACGTTTGTCATTGCTCGTTTTCTTGTTCGGCGTCAGGGAAGTTAGCTCGGCATAAGTAATCTCTCGAGCCTTCGCTCCGCTAGGGAACCCAGAGGTCACTTGCAGTGAGGCAAGCCTTTCCTGTCTGTGTTGTGATGTTAGTGTTAGATTGTTGTTTGTGTGCTGGTAATTATGTAAATTTTGGGGGTCATAGTCCAGTCTACTGAATCGAAAAAGGAAGAACTGTTATGGAGAGTTGGTCGGCAGCAAGGTTGGTTTCTCAGTTGCTGTCTAGTGATACGGTAGTTTTATTTAGGGTACGTTGTGAGGTCAAGTAAAGAAAAGGTTTTGAAAATATAGCTAAGGCTGTTCATGATAATGTTATTGCAATCTCGTATCTAAAAAAAAAAAAAAAACTGTTGTTTGCTGTTTTATGGGGATTCTAGATATTGTCCAGCGGAGTTATATTCAGAGTATTTTCTAAGAACAGACGAGGTGAAATGTTAAAGTATTGACCTAGTAAATTATAAGCAGCTGTATCGTTGTAAACTATGCGATTTAGGCGAGTTGGACTCTGAGCTGGTGATATCCGTCTGCATGGTGGAATTTATTTGTTGTTTTCCTAATCTGATAAACTGTGCTTGCCTCATCTAACTGTTCTATGTTTGATATATCAATTTCACGGCCAACCTGGTTTGTTGATCAGCTGATCTATTATTTATATTGAATTCGACTTGTTAAATACCATGCCGCATTCTCTGTTTAATGTCCCCCGCATATTTCTCCTTGAGTGGTAGGGAGCGAGAGTTGTCGCTTTGTAGAGAAGTTACCCCCTCCCACCTGTCAACTGGTTTAAGGTGAAGCTTCAGTAATATGATATGGATTGATGTTCGCGTGCTTCTCTGCCTTGTTAACGGGTCAGTCATATGTCAAGGATTTGTAGATGCCTTGTTTTGCTGCATATGGCTGGTCGGTCCACGATGTGGACAGTAGTAATATGGACACTCACATATCAAGGTTAGTGACACCTTGTTTGGTCCTATGGACGCGTATGTGAGTGGCAGCGGTAGGAGTAGGTGGTGGTCACCAGTGAGGGTGACGGGTAGGGGCGGTCCCGTGGGGTTGGCATGGCGGAGAGGGTCGTGTCGGGATGGCCGGAGTTGTGTTGAGTTTTTTTTCAGTCCTGGGAGGGGGGAGGGAAGTTGTAGAGAATTGAAAACGGTCCTGGTTAGTTCTTGCTCTTGGGTCTCAGGTTGTTAGTTGGGAGACCTTAGGAGGTCAGAGCGCTTGGGCCCAAAACTGGTCTTTCTTCTTTTCTCCTTCTTCTTTGTCTCAGTATGCTGGCCCTGGCCAGGTCAGCATGCACACCTCATACTCACACACAAACACATTCGGGCACACATGCATGTACAAACTACACTTCTTCTTCTTTCATTTTCTCTCTCAGCCTCTGTTTTCCTAAGTGCGGATAAATGTCTGAGATTTCCCGGCAATGCCAAATTGGTGAGATGTAAGTAAGGGTATAGAGGACCGGGGTCCTATACTGTGGATTCCCACGTTTTGAGTTTTAGGCAACCATGTTGCCTTTTGGAGTGGGGGTGTGCCGTGTGTGGTACAAAGTATAATCACGGCGACTTACAGTTTAGTAAATTTCGTATTTATATCATCGCAGATGCCCGGTGTGCGTTGAAGTCATGCTCGCGCATTCTGGTGACTCAAAAAGCAGTGGTGCCCATCACCCCCAAGTCCCAATGCGCAAATCCCCCCCAAAAATTCTCAGCACTCCCCCCCAATTGAAGCCTATATAAATTATTTTAGTTAAAAAAGTCATGAAAAACAAAACAAGATCCTACACTACAGTTACGATAATTGTTACACTTGTTAAGTGGTTTTAAATTGTATCATTGTTTTAAATGATAAGGCGCTACACTGGTGTGGGTGTGGATGAGAAGCAAAGACATTTGAGAGATATATTTTAAAACATATTGGTCATATTGGAACATGGATGGCCAGTTTAAGCTTACAGAATTTTATCATTAGCCCTAATAATATTGTTTAGAAGGTTTGTATGTCATTACTTTGAACAAAACGGGCTAGATTCAAAGGGTATTGGAGTAATTAAAAACCAAGCAAATATTGTACTTAGCAAATTGTATTTAACAAATGTGTTGCTAAACTAAAAATACATTTTAAATAATTGTACTATTAAAACCAATACAATGAAATGACGCAAAAACGACGTACAATGTAGTTTAAATTATGATAGGAAAAATATGTTTGTGCAAAAATATACATTTACATTAGTTATCACCTTGTTGTTAAATGTCTTGTACAAAAGCAGCTTTTTTCTTTGTACATATGTGGTTGCAAATTTGTTAATGATTTCTTCGTTTTGTATCTGGCTCAGTACATTGTTTTCACAGGATAGAATCAACAAACTTGACAGCCAAGAGTCTCCCATGCTGTTCCGAAGCCGATTTTTCACTATTTTCAAACGGCTCATCGTTCTCTGCAGAGCAGCTGGTCATGGCAAGAGATAACAATATTCGGTACATCACTGTCAGATTAGGTAGAGCCGAAAGGTTAAGGACAAACCTGAATGGTCTAATGAATCCTCTCATTATCCATTGGTCCATCATCCTATGTTTCTCACTTCTTTCTTTACCTCCTCATTTTCACTGCCATCTGGATCCTCTGCACCTGCCGGGATTCGCACTTCATCCTCTGTTATCTCCATCCTTTCAGCTTCAGGGGAATGTAACATGTCTGATATGTCGATGTCTGCGTGAGTGACTTTGTACACATTGCAAAACGTCTCCAATTCTAAAGCAATTAGGTCATTGTCCAGATTGTAATACTCACACAGCTCTTTTATCTTATCGGGGTTGAAGTCTTTTCCAGTCTCCAATTCATGTGCGATTTTCATAATTCCTCCATGAGAAAAATAAGACCTTTGTTTAATCATGGCAAGCGAGCTGTCCGGGAAACGATCATTCAGTTCAGACAATAATGAGTCTAAGACTAGGAAATAAACCTCAGCCTTCATTTTCTTTTCAGGGTCATCAATTTTTTCGTCTATCGCAAGTTCGTCCATGAGGCGTTTCCGTTTTCGGTTTCGCTGAGTTCGGACTTGCGAGACGTTGTGCTGATCAGAAAATTGTGTTATTGAACTTGTAAGTTTGTCCCACTCTTTTTCACTTCTTAATGTCTTCAGTTTCGCCCTCGTCTCTAAGATAACGGCTGGTATCATGCCATAATCAACTGATTTGGCTTGTAAGCAAATTGTGATTGGAGAAAGAACTTTAAATATAGTTGAAGCAATGTGCATGGCACATATATTTTCATAATCTGACATACTGTTGATCAGTCCTTTCGCAGACGCTTTAGTGTCATTGTCAGATTTCTTGTCAAGACAGATTTCTTTGAGGGTCCCTTTGATGGTTTTGAAACATGTTAGCACAGTTTTGAGAGCATCACTCTTACTCGACCATCTTGTAGTCTGCACTCGTTTTACACTTTTCATTTTGTTGTGTGCTAGCACTCATATGCTGTTATAGCACTCATATAAATAACATATCATTATTGATTATAGTGGATCACACATTGTAACTTTTATTGTTTAAACTCTGGATATGTGATTATTACAATCATAGAATCCTATATTTCTGACGAGCTATGCATATTTTTAGGCAGTTTTCTTGTTCATGTAATTAATTTGGCAACACTGTACGATATAGTCAAGTTAATATAAAATTTAGAAAAAAGGTTTGAAAACTAGGTGTACTTGCGGTACCAGATGTTGTGTGTGATTTTATCAGTGTGGTGATGTTTTTGAAACCAAACGTTAATAAAATTTGTCTTGTTAATTAGGCTGTTTCATTTCCAAGTCCTGTCACAATGGGCCTGGTACATTTTAAGCTTCGTCTAGGTCTTTGGCCTAGTTTTTAAATTTTACGGGAGGCCTTCCCCTTTTCACAAAAAAAAAACTTTGAGAAGGGGAAATGAGGCGTCTGAAATGGTAGCAGAGCGTGGTTTCGTATGTGACAGGACTTGTAAAATTGGGACGGAATTTTCAGGAAGAGATAACAATAAAAGAATTAAGAAAATTTTTTTTAGACCTTGGCTACTGCACTTGGCAGGGAGTTAAGAGGGATTCGGGTTCTGTAATGGAAATGTGATATGGGACTGTTGTGCCCACTGAAATTTTATAAATATTATGTTTGATGTTTTGTAAAGTTATAATATGTGTTATTGTTGTACTATGTATGTTGTGCCCTTTAGCTAATATTTGTGAGTCAGAGACAAGCAGGAATCACGCCCGAATATTTCTTTGAGTATTTTGATTGGAGGATGTACGTAACTTACCAGAGTCCTTTGGTGTTTGGAATCCAAGAATGATGGGAGCGGTTTAGATATGTGTTAGTTGTCAGGGGGATTTATTCACGAGTACATTAAGTTAGAATCCTCATTGGGATGCGGTGTGGTCAGACCTGCGTCATCATCACCGATGATAGTCAAAAGAAAATTTTTATTAAAATGTGGTGTTGATGGGTTTTGAATAGGATGTTTGTTGTTGTTGTTAGGTAAATTGTGTAGTGTGGGGCGGTGCTTTGTTTGATGGTTATGTTTGTCATTGTTCGTTTTCTTGTTCGGCGTCAGGGAAGTTAGCTCGGCATAAGTAATCTCTCGAGCCTTCGCTCCGCTAGGGAACCCAGAGGTCACTTGCAGTGAGGCAAGCCTTTCCTGTCTGTGTTGTGATGTTAGTGTTAGATTGTTGTTTGTGTGCTGGTAATTATGTAAATTTTGGGGGTCATAGTCCAGTCTACTGAATCGAAAAAGAAGAAATGTTATGGAGAGTTGGTCGGCAGCAAGGTTGGTTTCTCAGTTGCTGTCTAGTGATACGGTAGTTTTATTTAGGGTACGTTGTGAGGTCAAGTAAAGAAAAGGTTTTGAAAATATGGCTAAGGCTGTTCATGATAATGTTATTGCAATTTCGTATCTAAAAAAAAAAACTGTTGTTTGTTGTTTTATGGGGATTTTAGATATTGTCCAGCGGAGAGTTATATTCAGAGTATTTTCTAAGGACAGAGGAGGTGAAATGTTAAAGTATTGACCTAGTAAATTATAAGCAGCTGTATCGTTGTAAACTATGCGATTTAGGCGAGTTGGACTCTGAGCTGGTGATATCCGTCTGCATGGTGGAATTTATTTGTTGTTTTCCTAATCTGATAAACTGTGCTTGCCTCATCTAACTGTTCTATGTTTGATATATCAATTTCACGGCCAACCTGGTTTGTTGATCAGCTGATCTATTATTTATATTGAATTCGACTTGTTAAATACCATGCCGCATTCTCTGTTTAATGTCCCCTGCATATTTCTCTTTGAGTGGTAGGGAGCGAGAGTTGTCGCTTTGTAGAGAAGTTACCCCCTCCCCCCTGCCAACTGGTTTAAGGTGAAGCTTCAGTAATATGATATGGATTGATGTTCGCGTGCCCTCGAACCGGTCTTCACTGCCTTGCTAATCGGGTCAGTCATACGTCAAGGATTTGTAGATGCCTTGTTTTGCTGCATATGGCTGGTCGGTCCACGATGTGGACAGTAGTAATATGGCCACTCACATATCAAGGTTAGTGACACCTTGTTTGGTCCTATGGACGCGTATGTGAGTGGCAGCGGTAGGAGTAGGTGGTGGTCACCAGTGAGGGTGACGGGTAGGGGCGGTCCCGTGTGGTTGGCATGGCGGAGAGGGTCGTGTCGGGATGGTCGGAGTTGTGTTGAGTTTTTTTTCAGTCCTGGGAGGGGGGAGGGAAGTTGTAGAGAATTGAAAACTGTCCTGGTTAGTTCTTGCTCTTGGGTCTCAGGTTGTTAGTTGGGAGACCTTAGGAGGTCAGAGCGCTTGGGCCCAAAACTGGTCTTTCTTCTTTTCTCCTTCTTCTTTGTCTCAGTATGCTGGCCCTGGCCAGGTCAGCATGCACACCTCATACTCACACACAAACACATTCGGGCACACATGCATGTACAAACTACACTTCTTCTTCTTTCATTTTCTCTCTCAGCCTCTGTTTTCCTAAGTGCGGATAAATGTCTGAGATTTCCCGGCAATGCCAAATTGGTGAGATGTAAGTAAGGGTATAGAGGACCGGGGTCCTATACTGTGGATTCCCACGTTTTGAGTTTTAGGCAACCATGTTGCCTTTTGGAGTGGGGGTGTGCCGTGTGTGGTACAAAGTATAATCACGGCGACTTGCAGTTTAGTAAATTTCGTATTTATATCATCGCAGATGCCCGGTGTGCGTTGAAGTCATGCTCGCGCATTCTGGTGACTCAAAAAGCAGTGGTGCCCATCCCCCCCAAGGCCCAATGCGCAAAAATTTCCCCCCAAAAATTCTCAGCACTCCCCCCCACTTGAAGCCTATATAAATTATTTTAGTTAAAAAAGTCATGAAAAACAAAACAAGATCCTACACTACAGTTACGATAATTGTTACACTTGTTAAGTGGTTTTAAATTGTATCATTGTTTTAAATGATAAGGCGCTACACTGGTGTGGGTGTGGATGAGAAGCAAAGACATTTGAGAGATATATTTTAAAACATATTGGTCATATTGGAACATGGATGGCCAGTTTAAGCTTACAGAATTTTATCATTAGCCCTAATAATATTGTTTAGAAGGTTTGTATGTCATTACTTTGAACAAAACGGGCTAGATTCAAAGGGTATTGGAGTAATTAAAAACCAAGCAAATATCGTACTTAGCAAATTGTATTTAACAAATGTGTTGCTAAACTAAAAATGCATTTTAAATAATTGTACTATTAAAACCAATACAATGAAATGACGCAAAAACGACGTACAATGTATTTTAAATTATGATAGGAAAAATATGTTTGTGCAAAAATATACATTTACATTAGTTATCACCTTGTTGTTAAATGTCTTGTACAAAAGCAGCTTTTTTCTTTGTACATATGTGGTTGCAAATTTGTTAATGATTTCTTCGTTTTGTATCTGGCTCAGTACATTGTTTTCACAGGATAGAATCAACAAACTTGACAGCCAAGAGTCTCCCATGCTGTTCCGAAGCCGATTTTTCACTATTTTCAAACGGCTCATCGTTCTCTGCAGAGCAGCTGGTCATGGCAAGAGATAACAATATTCGGTACATCACTGTCAGATTAGGTAGAGCCGAAAGGTTAAGGACACACCTGAATGGTCTAATCAATCCTCTCATTATCCATTGGTCCATCATCCTATGTTTCTCACTTCTTTTTTTACCTCCTCATTTTCACTGCCATCTGGATCCTCTGCACCTGCCGGGATTCGCACTTCATCCTCTGTTATCTCCATCCTTTCAGCTTCAGGGGAATGTAACATGTCTGATATGTCGATGTCTGCGTGAGTGACTTTGTACACATTGCAAAACGTCTCCAATTCTAAAGCAATTAGGTCATTGTCCAGATTGTAATACTCACACAGCTCTTTTATCTTATCGGGGTTGAAGTCTTTTCCAGTCTCCAATTCATGTGCGATTTTCATAATTCCTCCATGAGAAAAATAAGACCTTTGCTTAATCATGGCAAGCGAGCTGTCCGGGAAACGATCATTCAGTTCAGACAATAATGAGTCTAAGACTAGGAAATAAACCTCAGCCTTCATTTTCTTTACAGGGTCATCAATTTTTTCGTCTATCGCAAGTTCGTCCATGAGGCGTTTCCGTTTTCGGTTTCGCTGAGTTCGGACTTGCGAGACGTTGTGCTGATCAGAAAATTGTGTTATTGAACTTGTAAGTTTGTCCCACTCTTTTTCACTTCTTAATGTCTTCAGTTTCGCCCTCGTCTCTAAGATAACGGCTGGTATCATGCCATAATCAACTGATTTGGCTTGTAAGCAAATTGTGATTGGAGAAAGAACTTTAAATATAGTTGAAGCAATGTGCATGGCACATATATTTTCATAATCTGACATACTGTTGATCAGTCCTTTCGCAGACGCTTTAGTGTCATTGTCAGATTTCTTGTCAAGACAGATTTCTTTGAGGGTCCCTTTGATGGTTTTGAAACATGTTAGCACAGTTTTGAGAGCATCACTCTTACTCGACCATCTTGTAGTCTGCACTCGTTTTACACTTTTCATTTTGTTGTGTGCTAGCACTCATATGCTGTTATAGCACTCATATAAATAACATATCATTATTGATTATAGTGGATCACACATTGTAACTTTTATTGTTTAAACTCTGGATATGTGATTATTACAATCATAGAATCCTATATTTCTGACGAGCTATGCATATTTTTAGGCAGTTTTCTTGTTCATGTAATTAATTTGGCAACACTGTACGATATAGTCAAGTTAATATAAAAATTAGAAAAAAGGTTTGAAAACTAGGTACTTGCGGTACCAGATGTTGTGTGTGATTTTATCAGTGTGGTGATGTTTTTGAAACCAAACGTTAATAAAATTTGTTTTGTTAATTAGGCTGTTTCATTTCCAAGTCCTGTCACAATGGGCCTGGTACATTTTAAGCTTCGTCTAGGTCTTTGGCCTAGTTTTTAAATTTTACGGGACGCCTTCCCCTTTTCACAAAAAAAAAAACTTTGAGAAGGGGAAATGAGGCGTCTGAAATGGTAGCAGAGCGTGGTTTCGTATGTGACAGGACTTGTAAAATTGGGACGGAATTTTCAGGAAGAGATAACAATAAAAGAATTAAGAAAATTTTTTTTAGACCTTGGCTACTGCACTTGGCAGGGAGTTAAGAGGGATTCGGGTTCTGTAATGGAAATGTGATATGGGACTGTTGTGCCCACTGAAATTTTATAAATATTATGTTTGATGTTTTGTAGAGTTATAATATGTGTTATTGTTGTACTATGTATGTTGTGCCCTTTAGCTAATATTTGTGAGTCAGAGACAAGCAGGAATCACGCCCGAATATTTCTTTGAGTATTTTGATTGGAGGATGTATGTAACTTACCAGAGTCCTTTGGTGTTTGGTATCCAAGAATGATGGGAGCGGTTTAGATATGTGTTAGTTGTCAGGGGGATTTATTCACGAGTACATTAAGTTAGAATCCTCATTGGGATGCGGTGTGGTCAGACCTGCGTCATCATCACCGATGATAGTCAAAAGAAAATTTTTATTAAAATGTGATGTTGATGAGTTTTGAATAGGATGTTTGTTGTTGTTGTTAGGTAAATTGTGTAGTGTGTGGCGGTGCTTTGTTTGATGGTTATGTTTGTCATTGTTCGTTTTCTTGTTCGGCGTCAGGGAAGTTAGCTCGGCATAAGTAATCTCTAGAGCCTTCGCTCCGCTAGGGAACCCAGAGGTCACTTGCAGTGAGGCAAGCCTTTCCTGTCTGTGTTGTGATGTTAGTGTTAGATTGTTGTTTGTGTGCTGATAATTATGTAGATTTTGGGGGTCATAGTCCAGTCTACTGAATTGAAAAAGGAAGAACTGTTATGGAGAGTTGGTCGGCAGCAAGGTTGGTTTCTCAGTTGATGTCTAGTGATACGGTAGTTTTATTTAGGGTACGTTGTGAGGTCAAGTAAAGAAAAGGTTTTGAAAATATGGCTAAGGCTGTTCATGATAATGTTATTGCAATCTCGTATCTAAAAAAAAAAAACTGTTGTTTGTTGTTTTATGGGGATTCTAGATATTGTCCAGCGGAGAGTTATATTCAGAGTATTTTCTAAGGACAGAGGAGGTGAAATGTTAAAGTATTGACCTAGTAAATTATAAGCAGCTGTATCGTTGTAAACTACGCGATTTAGGCGAGTTGGACTCTGAGCTGGTGATAGCCGTCTGCATGGTGGAATTTATTTGTTGTTTTCCTAATCTGATAAACTGTGCTTGCCTCATCTAACTGTTCTATGTTTGATATATCAATTTCACGGCCAACCTGGTTTGTTCATCAGCTGATCTATTATTTATATTGAATTCGACTTGTTAAATACAATGTCGCATTCTCTGTTTAATGTCCCCCGCATATTTCTCCTTGAGTGGTAGGGAGCGAGAGTTGTCGCTTTGTAGAGAAGTTACCCCCTCCCACCTGTCAACTGGTTTAAGGTGAAGCTTCAGTAATATGATATGGATTGATGTTCGCGTGCCCTCGAACCGGTCTTCTCTGCCTTGCTAATCGGGTCAGTCATACGTCAAGGATTTGTAGATGCCTTGTTTTGCTGCATATGGCTGGTCGGTCCACGATGTGGACAGTAGTAATATGGCCACTCACATATCAAGGTTAGTGACACCTTGTTTGGTCCTATGGACGCGTATGTGAGTGGCAGCGGTAGGAGTAGGTGGTGGTCACCAGTGAGGGTGACGGGTAGGGGCGGTCCCGTGGGGAGAGAGTCGGCGGAGAGAGTCGTGCCGGAATGGTCGGAGTTGTGTTGAGTTTTTTTTCAGTCCTGGGAGGGGGGAGGGAATTTGTAGAGAATTGAAAACGGTCCTGGTTAGTTCTTGCTCTTGGGTCTCAGGTTGTGAGTTGGGAGGCCTTAGGAGGTCAGAGCGCTTGGGCCCAAAACTTGTCTTTCTTCTTTTCTCCTTCTTCTTTGTCTCAGTATGCTGGCCTTGGCCAGGTCAGCATGCACACCTCATACTCACACACAAACACATTCGGGCACACATGCATGTACACACTACACTTCTTCTTCTTTCATTTTCTCTCTCAGCCTCTGTTCTCCTAAGTGCGGATAAATGTCTGAGATTTCCCGGCAATGCCAAATTGGTGAGATGTAAGTAAGGGTATAGAGGACCGGGGTCCTATACTGTGGATTCCCACGTTTTGAGTTTTAGGCAACCATGTTGCCTTTTGGAGTGGGGGTGTGCCGTGAGTGGCACAAAGTATAATCACGGCGACTTACAGTTTAGTAAATTTCGTATTTATATCATCGCAGATGCCCGGTGTGCGTTGAAGTCATGCTCGCGCATTCTGGTGACTCAAAAAGCAGTGGTGCCCATCCCCCCCAAGGCCCAATGCGCAAATTCCCCCCCAAAAATTCTCAGCACTCCCCCCCAATTGAAGCCTATACAAATTATTTTAGTTAAAAAAGTCATGAAAAACAAAACAAGATCCTACACTACAGTTACGATAATTGTTACACTTGTTAAGTGGTTTTAAATTGTATCATTGTTTTAAATGATAAGGCGCTACACTGGTGTGGGTGTGGATGAGAAGCAAAGACATTTGAGAGATATATTTTAAAACATATTGGTCATATTGGAACATGGATGGCCAGTTTAAGCTTACAGAATTTTATCATTAGCCCTAATAATATTGTTTAGAAGTTTTGTATGTCATTACTTTGAACAAAACGGGCTAGATTCAAAGGGTATTGGAGTAATTAAAAACCAAGCAAATATTGTACTTAGCAAATTGTATTTAACAAATGTGTTGCTAAACAAAAAATACATTTTAAATAATTGTACTATTAAAACCAATACAATGAAATGACGCAAAAACGACGTACAATGTATTTTAAATTATGATAGGAAAAATATGTTTGTGCAAAAATATACATTTACATTAGTTATCACCTTGTTTAAATGTCTTGTACAAAAGCAGCTTTTTTCTTTGTACATTTGTGGTTGCAAATTTGTTAATGATTTCTTCGTTTTGTATCTGGCTCAGTACATTGTTTTCACAGGATAGAATCAACAAACTTGACAGCCAAGAGTCTCCCATGCTGTTCCGAAGCCGATTTTTCACTATTTTCAAACGGCTCATCGTTCTCTGCAGAGCAGCTGGTCATGGCAAGAGATAACAATATTCGGTACATCACTGTCAGATTAGGTAGAGCCGAAAGGTTAAGGACACACCTGAATGGTCTAATGAATCCTCTCATTATCCATTGGTCCATCATCCTATGTTTCTCACTTCTTTCTTTACCTCCTCATTTTCACTGCCATCTGGATCCTCTGCACCTGCCGGGATTCGCACTTCATCCTCTGTTATCTCCATCCTTTCAGCTTCAGGGGAATGTAACATGTCTGATATGTCGATGTCTGCGTGAGTGACTTTGTACACATTGCAAAACGTCTCCAATTCTAAAGCAATTAGGTCATTGTCCAGATTGTAATACTCACACAGCTCTTTTATCTTATCGGGGTTGAAGTCTTTTCCAGTCTCCAATTCATGTGCGATTTTCATAATTCCTCCATGAGAAAAATAAGACATTTGTTTAATCATGGCAAGCGAGCTGTCCGGGAAACGATCATTCAGTTCAGACAATAATGAGTCTAAGACTAGGAAATAAACCTCAGCCTTCATTTTCTTTACAGGGTCATCAATTTTTTCGTCTATCGCAAGTTCGTCCATGAGGCGTTTCCGTTTTCGGTTTCGCTGAGTTCGGACTTGCGAGACATTGTGCTGATCAGAAAATTGTGTTATTGAACTTGTAAGTTTGTCCCACTCTTTTTAACTTCTTAACGTCTTCAGTTTCGCCCTCGTCTCTAAGATAACGGCTGGTATCATGCCATAATCAACTGATTTGGCTTGTAAGCAAATTGTGATTGGAGAAAGAACTTTAAATATAGTTGAAGCAATGTGCATGGCACATATATTTTCATAATCTGACATACTGTTGATCAGTCCTTTCGCAGACGCTTTAGTGTCATTGTCAGATTTCTTGTCAAGACAGATTTCTTTGAGGGTCTCTTTGATGGTTTTGAAACATGTTAGCACAGTTTTGAGAGCATCACTCTTACTCGACTATCTTGTAGTCTGCACTCGTTTTACACTTTTCATTTTGTTTTGTGCTAGGCCCTTTTTCAAATTGTCGATAAACATGTGGTGACGTCGATGCCCAGACATGAAAACATACATCTCTTGAAGGAGGGAGAACATGTTTCGCATTTGAGGGCAAACATCAATAGACTTTTCTACCACTAATGCAAACCGGTGAGAACAACACCGTACATAAAATGCTCGGGGACTCTCTCTAAGCACAACAGATTTTAAGCCATTGTACCGAACTCTCATGTTCCCTGCTCCGTCCATGCTTTGCCCCACCATGCCATTAGGGTTGATTCCTTTGGATTTTAGAGTGTTCATTAATTCGTAGGTTTTCTCCTGTTGTGTCGCCACTTGTGAACACTTTTATCAACCGTTCTTCCGGTTTTACTGGTTTTGTTGGAAGCTCCTTGCTCATCTAGGTGCTCAACATATCGGAGCAAAACCGCTGTGCATTCTTTTTTGCTTATGCCTTATATTGAATCCAGGATGACTGAGTAGGTGTTACTTAAATTTATATTGTTGACTATTTTTGAGACTACAATGTTACTCATAACATTAATCAAGTCAAATACATTTCGATAACTGAGAAAATTTGACCCCAATTTTCCCTTTTGGTTTCTGATTTTTCTATCTTTTCAAGGTACACTCTGGCATCGGGATTATACTTAGCTATCAGTGAGAACAGTTTCACCAATTTCCCTTCTGAAACATCCTTTTCTCTGAATGCTAGCATTTCACCTAAATACCGACAACAATCAATTATTACCGACAACACTTCTCTGTTGTGATGAACGAGTTGGTCAGATTCTTCAGCAAGTGAGGAGTCTATTCTTTTCTGCGATATCCACTGGATTCTAGCGACTTGAGAAGATAAATGCTGTTTTGACTGTTCATGCTGTTCTATGTAGCGCTCGCCTCGATGCTCAGTCCAACCTCTACAGCCAGTTGTACCCCATACCGTTCTTTCTCCTAGCAGAGCAAATAGAGTGCAATGCAGGCAAAAAACCGCATCTTTCATCGGACTATAAACTAGCCAGTTTCTTTTATTTCTAGTCCCATCAGGTAAAGTGCTGATTTTCCAAGCTGGATTAAATTTTCTTCCGCCTGTTGAAGGGAAACTCATCAAAGACAAATCTTGATTTTCTAGTCGAAGACCCAAATTTATCTCCTCCGCCGATAGTTTGATGTTTGCAAACGATGCAGGGTCTTCTACATCATGAACACCAGGTAATGGGTCTGGATTATCTGGTTGAATGTTTTCTGGGCTCAGATCTGAGCCTGAAGGGCTACTGATTTCTAACTCTACATTTGGCGGTAACGATAATTTAGTATTTAAATTTGAAGTCACAAACGAAGGAGTTGCTTTAGCTTGCATTTTGTCTTCATTTCCACCCTCCACGATATCAAATGTTGGATTTATATCTTGAGACTCGTCTGGGGGTTTCGCACTTGAAGTTGATGGTACATCTATGTTCTCAGTTGTAGGGTCATCGTTAGCAACGTCACTGGTTACGTTCGTTCTAAAAAAAATACAACGATTTTAGAACTCTCCCCTCCCCAAAGTTGTTATTTTATTGTTTGCTTTATTTTATTATTTTTAATGTTTGCCGTATTAGTGGAAATAACAGAGCAACAAATATAATAAAATGTTACCGGTAGTACAAAAATGCTAATAAGCCCTAATAAAAATTACGCAATAAAGCGATTCCTTTGTATCTTATAGGCTATAAAGTTGTTTCTATTTTGGCCTATTCAAACGGTAACTGAACGAGACAAAAATAATTGTATTTTACATACCTGGAATCTAAACTATGATGTTGACTGGTACCGGGGTCAGCAGAAGATTCAGCACAAGTGTATTTCACCCACGGGCCGTCACCGGACTTCACTTCAACCATTTTAAAATTAATGTTTAGGTTATGTCTAAATTGATAGGCATGTTTCTTCTTACAATGTTCTAACCACTTGTCTTTTCGATGAGTTGTGTTACACATAACCTCCATACACTTATACTTAAACGATTGTTTCAGTTTTTTCGGCATTTTGACAACTATCACGAAACACGAGATTACATTCCAACCCCAACTCACTCAAACAAAGCACCGCATTACAGAGTAAAACTCACGGGCAGACTGCCGCCGCGCGCGGCTGGTGGACCAGAGATAAGAACTGAGGACACACCCCCTTTACACCACTGCCCGCCGGTCAACAAGCTTAGCACACGCACACATTTTTACATTCACAGTCACGGACTCTGACTTATTGACAGGATGTTGCTACAGGCTGCCAGGGTCAGTTTTCCAAATTCCAAAACAAAATTTACTACTATTTGTACTGGTAGAGACATTTATGTCGCCAGTCCGTTAAAACAATCATAAAGATATGCAATTGCTTTAGTTTTTTACTAATAGCTTAGTTTGTTGCACAAACACGGTAAAAATGTCGATCAATGTTGGATTTAAAATATTATTCTTGAAAAAATCCCCCCCAAAAATCCATAAAATACACCCGAAAAATCCCCCCCAAAAATTCTCAATGCGCAACTTGCGCTATGATCCCCCCTGTGGGCACCACTGCTGAAAAGAGAATGTGGGTTCACTGACGACTGTGCCAAGGACAGGTCAGTTCCATTTCCGCCACCGCTGATTCAGTATCACTCGGCAGCGAAAA
Organism: Magicicada septendecula; assembly: GCA_034769895.1. NCBI lineage: Eukaryota > Metazoa > Arthropoda > Insecta > Hemiptera > Cicadidae > Magicicada > Magicicada septendecula. The sequence goes on along the minus strand of CM068368.1, from coordinate 409,605,495 downwards.
TTTTCTCTTGTGCTCATCTTTATATCCGTATGGATCGCTAATCCATAAAGTACCTCTGGTAAGTTGATTTAATAATTCTAACTGTGTGTAAAAAAAGGATTAGGATTTAAATGTGTTTATGGCATATGTGAGATTATTTTACATAAGCGGGCGTGATTGCTGTCTTGTTCTGAAAGGCATGAATGACCACGTGGTGAATTTTAATGATGAATTTCAACTTTGAAAGTAATTTTAGAGGTTCTGTTGTTAATTATTATCTAATTAAATATTAAAAAGCAAGATGCTGATGAAGTATTAGTAAAAACAGCAATGCATTAGTCATTAATATCTTATGTAATTCGGCCCACGTGGCGAAGCTTTATACGAAACCGATTGTGGTTATAACAGATTAATAGTAACTATTTAAATAAGAAATATCATGCAGTGGCATCGATGAATGTTTATTTTGTGAGTTAAATTTGATTATTCAATCTGAATACTAACTGGTTGTAAGTGAAGGTCCAGTATCCATATGATTCGTGGTGTGTGTGTTAGAGCTCGAGTGAAGTTTTGTAAGCGTGAATATTGTGAGGGTTGCTACATAAGTCTGTTCTCCTAGGGTTCCTGACTCGTCGAAGTGCTCGAGAGATGAGAATGACTACAATTACATCCGTGGTCATCTGCTGAGCAGCTAAGCTTCACCTGAATTTCGCCGTCGAGAGAATGTAACATGGGAACCCGAATCTTTCACCCTCTGTCTGCAATGAACTGTAACGGGGACTTCTGTGACCTTAAACTACACGCAGGCAGCTGATCGCCTTCTAACCACGGAATACAAGGTAACCATTTTCCATAATTTCAAGCTCGAGTTTCGCAACAGAATTCACACGTGATTGACACCTTCTACAAATCAAATTACATTCTCTTTGAACTTAACTTGTAAAGTGATATGAATAAACCGAACTTGATGTGTGCGTAGAAAATGTGGTCAGTTGTGCACTGTTTGTATGACATCATAGATTAATAAGGAGTCATAAATTGTATGCGGGTTAGCGAGCATCGCCAGCTCCCTTAATTTTTTTGTAATTTAATTTTGTGTACCTTATGATATATATGTTTTTATTCAAGCAAGTCCGTCTGAACTACATGCTGGAACATTCATAAATTACCATGTCAGCCTTGCACATGCTATTGTCGGGTTTCACTTTTTTTCTTACATTAATGATGTTTGAAGTGGCTTACAGTTGGGCGGTGAATTTCGTTAAACCCTTGCGCTTATTATTTTAACTTTGAAATTTATTATTTTCGATTATTTTCTCTCTTTCACTCTTTCGGATCATGTCTGTGCAAGGGATGCCTGGCTTGGGCATGTGGCTGGGGTCCGGTCATTTTGAATTCTGTGTGACTTTACATATTGTAAATTGCCGTTTTTAGTCTAGTCTATATTTCTATTTAGTTGTTTTATGCAATTGTTCGAATTTAAGATTTCGGTTGATAGTGGGCTAGTTATGCTAGCTGACTTGCTGGTCACATGTGTCACTGCAGTATGTAATGGAAGTATTTCAAATCCTATTAATGCAGAACCAAGGGCCATTAATAATTATGAATTTATTTTATATAATAGATGTTAGGCTGTTATGAAAGGGCACACAAAAAGAATTTATCTGTTTCTATGCTGTTATAGCACTCATATAAATAACATATCATTATTGATTATAGTGGATCACACATTGTAACTTTTATTGTTTAAAACTCTGGATATGTGATTATTACAATCATAGAATCCTATATTTCTGACGAGCTATGCATATTTTTAGGCAGTTTTCTTGTTCATGTAATTAATTTGGCAACACTGTACGATATAGTCAAATTAATATAAAATTTAGAAAAAAGGTTTGAAAACAAGGTACTTGCGGTACCAGATGTTGTGTGTGATTTTATCAGTGTGGTGATGTTTTTGAAACCAAACTTTAATAAAATTTGTCTTGCTAATTAGGCTGTTTCATTTCCAAGTCCTGTCACAATGGGCCTGGTACATTTTAAGCTTCGTCTAGGTCTTTGGCCTAGTTTTTAAATTTTACGGGACGCCTTCCCCTTTTCACAAAAAAAAAAAAAAAAAAAAACTTTGAGAAGGGGAAATGAGGCGTCTGAAATGGTAGCAGAGCGTGGTTTCGTATGTGACAGGACTTGTAAAATTGGGACGGAATTTTCAGGAAGAGATAACAATAAAAGAATTAAGAAAATTTTTTTAGACCGTGGCTACTGCACTTTGCAGGGAGTTAAGAGGGATTCGGGTTCTGTAATGGAAATGTGATATGGGACTGTTGTGCCCACTGAAATTTTATAAATACTGTATTATGTTTGATGTTTTGTAGAGTTATAATATGTGTTATTGTTGTACTATGTATGTTGTGCCCTTTAGCTAATATTTGTGAGTCAGAGACAAGCAGGAATCACGCCCGAATATTTCTTTGAGTATTTTGATTGGAGGATGTATGTAACTTACCAGAGTCCTTTGGTGTTTGGTATCCAAGAATGATGGGAGCGGTTTAGATATGTGTTAGTTGTCAGGGGGATTTATTCACGAGTACATTAAGTTAGAATCCTCATTGGGATGGTGTGGTCAGACCTGCGTCATCATCACCGATGATAGTCAAAAGAAAGTTTTTATTAAAATGTGGTGTTGATGGGTTTTGAATAGGATGTTTGTTGTTGTTGTTAGGTAAATTGTGTAGTGTGTGGCGGTGCTTTGTTTGATGGTTATGTTTGTCACTGTTCGTTTTCTTGTTCGGCGTCAGGGAAGTTAGCTCGGCATAAGTAATCTCTCGAGCCTTCGCTCCGCTAGGGAACCCAGAGGTCACTTGCAGTGAGGCAAGCCTTTCCTGTCTGTGTTGTGATGTTAGTGTTAGATGTTGTTTGTGTGCTGGTAATTACGTAAATTTTGGGGGCATAGTCCAGTCTACTGAATCGAAAAAGGAAGAACTGTTATGGAGAGTTGGTCGGCAGCAAGGTTGGTTTCTCAGATGCTGTCTAGTGATACGGTAGTTTTATTTAGGGTACGTTGTGAGGTCAAGTAAAGAAAAGGTTTTGAAAATATGGCTAAGGCTGTTCATGATAATGTTATTGCAATCACGTATCTGAAAAAAAAAAACTGTTGTTTGTTGTTTTATGGGGATTTTAGATATTGTCCAGCGGAGAGTTATATTCAGAGTATTTTCTAAGGACAGAGGAGGTGAAATGTTAAAGTATTGACCTAGTAAATTATAAGCAGCTGTATCGTTGTAAACTATGCGATTTAGGCGAGTTGGATTCTGAGCTGGTGATAGCCGTCTGCATGGTGGAATTTATTTGTTGTTTTCCTAATCTGATAAACTGTGCTTGCCTCATCTAACTGTTCTATGTTTGATATATCAATTTCACGGCCAACCTGGTTTGCTCATCAGCTGATCTATTATTTATATTGAATTCGACTTGTTAAATACCATGCCGCATTCTCTGTTTAATGTCCCCCGCATATTTCTCCTTGAGTGGTAGGGAGCGAGAGTTGTCGCTTTGTAGAGAAGTTACCCCCTCCCACCTGTCAACTGGTTTAAGGTGAAGCTTCAGTAATATGATATGGATTGATGATCGCGTGCCCTCGAACCGGTCTTCTCTGCCTTGCTAATCGGGTCAGTCATATGTCAAGGATTTGTAGATGCCTTGTTTTGCTGCATATGGCTGGTCGGTCCACGATGTGGACAGTAGTAATATGGCCACTCACATATCAAGGTTAGTGACACCTTGTTTGGTCCTATGGACGCGTATGTGAGTGGCAGCGGTAGGAGTAGGTGGTGGTCACCAGTGAGGGTGACGGGTACGGGCGGTCCCGTGGGGTTGGCATGGCGGAGAGGGTCGTGTCGGGATGGTCGGAGTTGTGTTGAGTTTTTTTTCAGTCCTGGGAGGGGGGAGGGAAGTTGTAGAGAATTGAAAACGGTCCTGGTTAGTTCTTGCTCTTGGGTCTCAGGTTGTGAGTTGGGAGGCCTTAGGAGGTCAGAGCGCTTGGGCCCAAAACTTGTCTTTCTTCTTTTCTCCTTCTTCTTTGTCTCAGTATGCTGGCCCTGGCCAGGTCAGCATGCATACCTCATACTCACACACAAACACATTCGGGCACACATGCATGTACACACTACACTTCTTCTTCTTTCATTTTCTCTCTCAGCCTCTGTTCTCCTAAGTGCGGATAAATGTCTGAGATTTCCCGGCAATGCCAAATTGGTGAGATGTAAGTAAGGGTATAGAGGACCGGGGTCCTATACTGTGGATTCCCACGTTTTGAGTTTTAGGCAACCATGTTGCCTTTTGGAGTGGGGGTGTGCCGTGAGTGGTACAAAGTATAATCACGGCGACTTACAGTTTAGTAAATTTCGTATTTATATCATCGCAGATGCCCGGTGTGCGTTGAAGTCATGCTCGCGCATTCTGGTGACTCAAAAAGCAGTGGTGCCCATCGCCCCACGGCCCAATGCGCAAATCCCCCCCAAAAATTCTCAGCACTCCCCCCCAATTGAAGCCTATACAAATTATTTTAGTTAAAAAAGTCATGAAAAACAAAACAAGATCCTACACTACAGTTACGATAATTGTTACACTTGTTAAGTGGTTTTAAATTGTATCATTGTTTTAAATGATAATGCGCTACACTGGTGTGGGTGTGGATGAGAAGCAAAGACATTTGAGAGATATATTTTAAAACATATTGGTCATATTGGAACATGGATGGCCAGTTTAAGCTTACAGAATTTTATCATTAGCCCTAATAATATTGTTTAGAAGTTTTGTATGTCATTACTTTGAACAAAACGGGCTAGATTCAAAGGGTATTGGAGTAATTAAAAACCAAGCAAATATTGTACTTAGCAAATTGTATTTAACAAATGTGTTGCTAAACAAAAAATACATTTTAAATAATTGTACTATTAAAACCAATACAATGAAATGACGCAAAAACGACGTACAATGTATTTTAAATTATGATAGGAAAAATATGTTTGTGCAAAAATATACATTTACATTAGTTATCACCTTGTTTAAATGTCTTGTACAAAAGCAGCTTTTTTCTTTGTACATTTGTGGTTGCAAATTTGTTAATGATTTCTTCGTTTTGTATCTGGCTCAGTACATTGTTTTCACAGGATAGAATCAACAAACTTGACAGCCAAGAGTCTCCCATGCTGTTCCGAAGCCGATTTTTCACTATTTTCAAACGGCTCATCGTTCTCTGCAGAGCAGCTGGTCATGGCAAGAGATAACAATATTCGGTACATCACTGTCAGATTAGGTAGAGCCGAAAGGTTAAGGACACACCTGAATGGTCTAATGAATCCTCTCATTATCCATTGGTCCATCATCCTATGTTTCTCACTTCTTTCTTTACCTCCTCATTTTCACTGCCATCTGGATCCTCTGCACCTGCCGGGATTCGCACTTCATCCTCTGTTATCTCCATCCTTTCAGCTTCAGGGGAATGTAACATGTCTGATATGTCGATGTCTGCGTGAGTGACTTTGTACACATTGCAAAACGTCTCCAATTCTAAAGCAATTAGGTCATTGTCCAGATTGTAATACTCACACAGCTCTTTTATCTTATCGGGGTTGAAGTCTTTTCCAGTCTCCAATTCATGTGCGATTTTCATAATTCCTCCATGAGAAAAATAAGACATTTGTTTAATCATGGCAAGCGAGCTGTCCGGGAAACGATCATTCAGTTCAGACAATAATGAGTCTAAGACTAGGAAATAAACCTCAGCCTTCATTTTCTTTACAGGGTCATCAATTTTTTCGTCTATCGCAAGTTCGTCCATGAGGCGTTTCCGTTTTCGGTTTCGCTGAGTTCGGACTTGCGAGACGTTGTGCTGATCAGAAAATTGTGTTATTGAACTTGTAAGTTTGTCCCACTCTTTTTCACTTCTTAATGTCTTCAGTTTCGCCCTCGTCTCTAAGATAACGGCTGGTATCATGCCATAATCAACTGATTTGGCTTGTAAGCAAATTGTGATTGGAGAAAGAACTTTAAATATAGTTGAAGCAATGTGCATGGCACATATATTTTCATAATCTGACATACTGTTGATCAGTCCTTTCGCAGACGCTTTAGTGTCATTGTCAGATTTCTTGTCAAGACAGATTTCTTTGAGGGTCTCTTTGATGGTTTTGAAACATGTTAGCACAGTTTTGAGAGCATCACTCTTACTCGACCATCTTGTAGTCTGCACTCGTTTTACACTTTTCATTTTGTTTTGTGCTAGGCCCTTTTTCAAATTGTCGATAAACATGTGGTGACGTCGATGCCCAGACATGAAAACATACATCTCTTGAAGGAGGGAGAACATGTTTTGCATTTGAGGGCAAACATCAATAGACTTTTCTACCACTAATGCAAACCGGTGAGAACAACACCGTACATAAAATGCTCGGGGACTCTCTCTAAGCACAACAGATTTTAAACCATTGTACCGACCTCTCATGTTCCCTGCTCCGTCCATGCTTTGCCCCACCATGCCATTAGGGTTGATTCCTTTGTATTTTAGGGTGTTCATTAATTCGTAGGTTTTCTCCTGTTGTGTCGCCACTTGTGAACACTTTTATCAACCGTTCTTCCGGTTTTACTGGTTTTGTTGGGAGCTCCTTGCTCATCTAGGTGCTCAACATATCGGAGCAAAACCGCTGTGCATTCTTTTTTGCTTATGCCTTATATTGAATCCAGGATGACTGAGTAGGTGTTACTTAAATTTATATTGTTGACTATTTTTGAGACTACAATGTTACTCATAACATTAATCAAGTCAAATACATTTCGATAACTGAGAAAATTTGACCCCAATTTTCCCTTTTGGTTTCTGATTTTTCTATCTTTTCAAGGTACACTCTGGCATCGGGATTATACTTAGCTATCAGGTAGAACAGTTTCACCAATTTCCCTTCTGAAACATCCTTTTCTCTGAATGCTAGCATTTCACCTAAATACCGACAACAATCAATTATTACCGACAACACTTCTCTGTTGTGATGAACGAGTTGGTCAGATTCTTCAGCAAGTGAGGAGTCTATTCTTTTCTGCGATATCCACTGGATTCTAGCGACTTGAGAAGATAAATGCTGTTTTGACTGTTCATGCTGTTCTATGTAGCGCTCGCCTCGATGCTCAGTCCAAACTCTGCAGCCAGTTGTACCCCATACCGTTCTTTCTCCTGGCAGAGCAAATAGAGTGCAATGCAGGCAAAAAACCGCATCTTTCATCGGACTATAAACTAGCCAGTTTCTTTTACTTCTAGTCCCATCAGGTAAAGTGCTGATTTTCCAAGCAGAATTAAATTTTCTTCCGCCTGTTGAAGGGAAACTCATCAAAGACAAATCTTGATTTTCTGGTCGAAGACCCAAATTTATCTCCTCCGCCGATAGTTTGATGTTTGCAAACGATGCAGGGTCTTCTACATCATGAACACCAGGTAATGGGTCTGGATTATCTGGTTGAATGTTTTCTGGGCTCAGATCTGAGCCTGAAGGGCTACTGATTTCTAACTCTACATTTGGCGGTAACGATAATTTAGTATTTAAATTTGAAGTCACAAACGAAGGAGTTGCTTTAGCTTGCATTTTGTCTTCATTTCCACCCTCCACGATATCAAATGTTGGATTTATATCTTGAGACTCGTCTGGGGGTTTCGCACTTGAAGTTGATGGTACATCTATGTTCTCAGTTGTAGCGTCATCGTTAGCAACGGCACTGGTTACGTTCGTTCTAAAAAAAATACAACGATTTTAGAACTCTCCCCTCCCCAAAGTTGTTATTTTATTGTTTGCTTTATTTTATTATTTTTAATGTTTGCCGTATTAGTGGAAATAACAGAACAACAAATATAATAAAATGTTACCGGTAGTACAAAAATGCTAATAAGCCCTAATAAAAATTACGCAATAAAGAGATTCCTTTGTATCTTATAGGCTATAAAGTTATTTCTATTTTGGCCTATTCAAACGGTAACTGAACGAGACAAAAATAATTGTATTTTACATACCTGGAATCTAAACTATGATGTTGACTGGTACTGGGGTCAGCAGAAGATTCAGCACAAGTGTATTTCACCCACGGCCCGTCACCGGACTTCACTTCAACCATTTTAAAATTAATGTTTAGGTTATGTCTAAATTTATGGGCATGTTTCTTCTTACAATGTTCTAACCACTTGTCTTTTCGATGAGTTGTGTTACACATAACCTCCATACACTTATACTTAAACGATTGTTTCAGTTTTTTCGGCATTTTGACAACTATCACGAAACACGAGATTACATTCCAACCCCAACTCACACAAACAAAGCACCGCATTACAGAGTAAAACTCACGGGCAGACTGCCGCCGCGCGCGGCTGGTGGACCAGAGATAAGAAGTGAGGACACACCCCCTTTACTCCACTGCCCCCCGGTCTAAAAGCTTAGCACACGCACACATTTTTACATTCACGGTCACGGACTCTGACTTATTGACAGGATGTTGCTGCAGGCTGCCAGGGTCAGTTTTCCAAATTCCAAAACAAAATTTACTACTATTTGTACTGGTAGAGACATTTATGTCGCCAGTCCGTTAAAACAATCATAAAGATATGCAATTGCTTTAGTTTTTGACTAATAGCTTAGTTTGTTGCACAAACACGGTAAAAATGTCCATCAATGTTGGATTTAAAATGTTATTCTTGAAAAAATCCCCCCCAAAAATTCTCAATGCGCAACTTGCGCTATGATCCCCCCCTGTGGGCACCACTGCTGAAAAGAGAATGTGGGTTCACTGACGACTGTGCCAAGGACAGGTCAGTTCCATTTCCGCCACCGCTGATTCACTATCTCTCGGCAGCGAAAATTTTCTCGTGTGCTCATCTTTATATCCGTATGGATCGCTAATCCATAAAGTACCTCTGGTAAGTTGATTTAATAATTCTAACTGTGTGTAAAAAGGAATTAGGATTTAAATGTGTTTATGGCATATGTGAGATTATTTTACATAAGCGGGCGTGATTGCTGTCTTGTTCTGAAAGGCATGAATGACCACGTGGTGAATTTTAATGATGAATTTCAACTTTGAAAGTAATTTTAGAGGTTCTGTTGTTAATTATTATCTAATTAAATATTAAAAAGCAAGATGCTGATGAAGTATTAGTAAAAACAGCAATGCATTAGTAATTAATATCTTATGTAATTCGGCCCACGTGGCGAAGCTTTATACGAAACCGATTGTGGTTATAACAGATTAATAGTAACTATTTAAATAAGAAATATCATGCAGTGGCATCGATGAATGTTTATTTTGTGAGTTAAATTTGATTATTCAATCTGAATACTAACTGGTTGTAAGTGAAGGTCCAGTATCCATATGATTCGTGGTGTGTGTGTTAGAGCTCGAGTGAAGTTTTGTAAGCGTGAATATTGTGAGGGTTGCTACATAAGTCTGTTCTCCTAGGGTTCCTGACTCGTCGAAGTGCTCGAGAGATGAGGATGACTACAATTACACCCGTGGTCATCTGCTGAGCAGCTAAGCTTTACCTGAATTTCGCCGTCGAGAGAATGTAACATGGGAACCCGAATCTTTCACCCTCTGTCTGCAATGAACTGTAACGGGGACTTCTGTGACCTTAAACTACACGCAGGCAGCTGATCGCCTTCTAACCACGGAATACAAGGTAACCATTTTCCATAATTTCAAGCTCGAGTTTCGCAACAGAATTCACACGTGATTGACACCTTCTACAAATCAAATTACATTCTCTTTGAACTTAACTTGTAAAGTGATATGAATAAACCGAACTTGATGTGTGCGTAGAAAATGTGGTCAGTTGTGCACTGTTTGTATGACACCATAGATTAATAAGGAGTCATAAACTGTATGCGGGTTAGCGAGCATCGCCAGAGCTCCCTTAATTTTTTTGTAATTTAAGTTTGTGTACCTTATGATATATATGTTTTTATTCAAGCAAGTCCGTCTGAACTACATGCTGGAACATTCATAAATTACCATGTCAGCCTTGCACATGCTATTGTCGGGTTTCACTTTTTTTCTTACTTTAATGATGTTTGAAGTGGCTTACAGTTGGGCGGTGAATTTCGTTAAACCCTTGCGCTTATTATATTAATTTTGAAATTTATTATTTTCGATTCTTTTCTCTCTTTCACTCTTTCGGATCATGTCTGTGCAAGGGATGCCTGGCTTGGGCATGTGGCTGGGGTCCGGTCATTTTGAATTCTGTGTGACTTTACATATTGTAAATTGCCGTTTTTAGTCTAGTCTATATTTCTATTTAGTTGTTTTATGTAATTGTTCGAATTTACGATTTCGGTTGATAGTGGGCTGGTTATGCTAGCTGACTTGCTGGTCACATGTGTCACTGCAGTATGTAATGGAAGTATTTCAAATCCTATTAATGCAGAACCAAGGGCCATTAATAATTATGAATTTATTTTATATAATAGATGTTAGGCTGTTATGAAAGGGCACACAAAAAGAATTTATCTGTTTCTATGCTGTTATAGCACTCATATAAATAACATATCATTATTGATTATAGTGGATCACACATTGTAAGTTTATTTTAATCTATTCATGTTTTACGTACCGAGTCACTTGTGGTTAATATAATCAAATTACCTTATTCGGTCCACCTTAATGACACTAGCTTCTGTCGTTCAATGACGCGTTTCGGGATGAAATCCCATCTTCAGATACACAATTAGTCAAAACATAAATGTATACCACAATTTGTGGTTTGTCATAATTTAAAATATTTAAAATCTTTTAAATAAAATATATATAAAATAAAAACGTAACAACTGAATCGCTCGGAGCGCTCGCATGCATGCACGCTGTACTACGACTTCCTCACGACTGGCTATACTTATCATTCAACCGTATAGCAGTGTCAAACAGGTTATTAGAACAGAAGTTCTTTTGATCATTTAATATGTTATTTTTGGTCATTGCGTTTTTTGTAGCTTTGTATATTTCGAACTCCTCTAGACTATCCATTAATTTACCTTTCTTACAAGTATGCAACGCCACGAAATTGTTTTCGAAACAATTGGATAACTATGATCTTTTTCTATTAAATGTTGTGCAAAACTGGAATTATTATTATTTGTTTTTGGAATGTGCTCTAAAAATCTTGTATAAAAATCTCTGCCGGATTGGCCGATGTAGAATGCTGCACAATTATCGCATTTAATTTTATAGACTCCTGATTTATTTTTTAAAGGAATATTTAATTTAGTATTGAAAAAATTTTTTAAATTATTACAGGTTTTGAATGAAATAGTATATCCTTTACTTTTAAAAACAGATTTTAAAATATTTGGCATCAAACCAGTATAATTAGCTGAAATGAATTTTTTATGTTTTTTATTATGTTGGTTAATAATATTGGTATTTTTTTTTCTAAACGTTTTTTATGTTTCATTATCATTCTATCAACTATTACTGGCCTGTAACCATTATTTAGAGCTATTTGTTTTATAATATTTACTTCTTGATCATAGTCTTCGTTATTAAGGGGAACACAAAGTAATCTGTCAATAAAGCTGTTAAATGCAGCCATTTTTTGGGCTGGGGATGAAATGACTTAGCATGTATAAGTGCATGTGTGCTTTCTGTATATTTTGTATGTCAGTTCATTACCGTTATTTGTTATGGTTAGATCCAGGAAATTAATATTTTTGTTATTTTCAATTTCCATAGTGAAGTTTATTGTCTTATGCATTTTATTTAAATAGTTATTAAAAGACTCGAGCTGTCTATTGTTACCATTGAAAATAACAAAGGTGTCATCCACATATCTTGAATAATATACTTTTTTTTTGTCAAAATAATTTTTTTTTTTAATTTTAGTGTTTTCTAAATGATTCAAATAAATATCAGCGAGGATACCTGAGAGTGGAGAACCCATTGCTAGGCCCTCATTTTGTTTGTAGTATGAACCATCAAACGAAAAATAGTTTTGATTAAGTACTATTTCTAAAACTGAAACAAAATTTAATAAATAATAATACCTTAGAAATAAGAAAAATTAATCAGCTAATGTTACTATTAGAAATAGTAATAGTAATAATAGTTGATAGAATGATAATGAAACATAAAAAACGTTTAGAAAATAAAAATACCAATATTATTAACCAACATAATAAAAAACATAAAAAATTCATTTCAGCTAATTATACTGGTTTGATGCCAAATATTTTAAAATCTGTTTTTAAAAGTAAAGGATATACTATTTCATTCAAAACCTGTAATAATTTAAACAATTTTTTCAAAACTAAAATAAATATTCCTTTAAAAAATAAATCAGGAGTCTATAAAATTAAATGCGATAATTGTGCAGCATTCTACATCGGCCAATCCGGCAGAGATTTTTATACAAGATTTTTAGAGCACATTCCAAAAACAAATAATAATAATTCCAGTTTTGCACAACATTTAATAGAAAAAGATCATAGTTATCCAATTGTTTCAAAAACAATTTCGTGGCGTTGCATACCTGTAAGAAAGGTAAATTAATGGATAGTCTAGAGGAGTTCGAAATATACAAAGCTACAAAAAACGCAACGACCAAAAATAACATATTAAATGATCAAAAGAACTTCGGTTCTAATAACCTGTTTGACACTGCTATACGGTTGAATGATAAGTATAGCCAGTCGTGAGGAAGTCGTAGTACAGCGTGCATGCATGCGAGCGCTCCGAGCGATTCAGTTGTTACGTTTTTATTTTATATATATTTTATTTAAAAGATTTTAAATATTTTAAATTATGACAAACCACAAATTGTGGTATACATTTATGTTTTGACTAATTGTGTATCTGAAGATACACATCCCGAATCATCCCGAAACGCGACATTGAACGACAGAAGCTAGTGTCACTAAGGTGGACCGAATAAGGTAATTTGATTATATTAACAATAAAGTGACTCGGTACGTAAAACATGAATAGATTGAAATTGGAACCTTACCAGGTAAAAATTGCGTATACACTTCAAAATCAAAAACTTAAACTATTTAAAACTAATTTAAATATTAAATTTAATAAAATTTGTCTATATAAAAATCTTATCCCAAATTACGCTAAAATCAAAATTAACGAAACCTCTAGAATGGCCAGAAAAACTGAGCAATTTGCAAGTAAATACAGGATAAAAGAAGAAATTAAATTCTTATATGGGAAGAAAATCTCATTGAACTCAGCTGTATATAAAGCACATTTAGAACTATATAATAATGTTCACCCCGCTCTATGCGATACAATCATACAACATATTAATCAATACGTTAAGAATAAGATTAGATTCCAGAAGAATAAACTAACTAATAAAATTGGCCGTTTGATAAGCAATCAAAACAATGATAAATTCAATAATGAAAAACATGCTTTCTACCCTAGACTGATAAACATGACTAACATGGTTCTCACGAACACAGAGGAAAATCTTATCAATAAGGGACTGAATTACAATTTTCCACCGAATCTTAAAAATAAAAATTACATAATTAAAGAAATAGTTGAAGCCGAATCTGTAATTAAGTGTGTTCCAGACTTAAATGAACGAAATGAACTACGAATATTAATAAATAATAAATTCAATAAAGCAATTAATAATAATTATCATAAACAAAAGAAATTAAATTATACAAAAACAAAACATGAACAACTAACAGCTATACAGCTAAATAAAAAACTTTTACAAAATAACATTTACTTAACGAAGGTTGATAAAGGCAATACTATAGCATTGTTAGACTTAGACGAATATAAACAACTTGTAAAGTGACATGAATAAACCGAACTTGATGTGTGTGTAGAAAATGTGGTCAGTTGTGCACTGTTTGTATGACACCATAGATTAATAAGGAGTCATAAATTGTATGCGGGTTAGCGAGCATCGCCAGCTCCCTTAATTTTTTTGTAATTTAATTTTGTGTACCTTATGATATATATGTTTTTATTCAAGCAAGTCCGTCTGAACTACATTCTGGAACATTCATGAATTACCATGTCAGCCTTGCACATGCTATTGTCGGGTTTCACTTTTTTTCTTACTTTAATGATGTTTGAAGTGGCTTACAGTTGGGCGGTGAATTTCGTTAAACCCTTGCGCTTATTATTTTAACTTTGAAATTTATTATTTTCGATTCTTTTCTCTCTTTCACTCTTTCGGATCATGTCTGTGCAAGGGATGCCTGGCTTGGGCATGTGGCTGGGGTCCGGTCATTTTGAATTCTGTGTGACTTTACATATTGTAAATTGCCGTTTTTAGTCTAGTCTATATTTCTATTTAGTTGTTTTATGTAATTGTTCGAATTTAAGATTTCGGTTGATAGTGGGCTGGTTATGCTAGCTGACTTGCTGGTCACATGTGTCACTGCAGTATGTAATGGAAGTATTTCAAATCCTATTAATGCAGAACCAAGGGCCATTAATAATTATGAATTTATTTTATATAAAAGATGTTAGGCTGTTATGAAAGGGCACACAAAAAGAATTTATCTGTTTCTATGCTTTTATAGCACTCATATAAATAACATATCATTATTGATTATAGTGGATCACACATTGTAACTTTTATTGTTTAAAACTCTGGGTATGTGATTATTACAATCATAGAATCCTATATTTCTGACGAGCTATGCATATTTTTAGGCAGTTTTCTTGTTCATGTAATTAATTTGGCAACACTGTACAATATAGTCAAGTTAATATAAAATTTAGAAAAAAGGTTTGAAAACTAGGTACTTGCGGTACCAGATGTTGTGTGTGATTTTATCAGTGTGGTGATGTTTTTGAAACCAAACGTTAATAAAATTTGTCTTGTTAATTAGGCTGTTTCATTTCCAAGTCCTGTCACAATAGGCCTTGTACATTTTAAACTTCGTCTAGGTCATTGGCCTAGTTTTTAAATTTTACGGGACGCCTTCCCCTTTTCACAAAAAAAAAAAAAAAAAAACTTTGAGAAGGGGAAATGAGGCGTCTGAAATGGTAGCAGAGCGGGGTTTCGTATGTGACAGGACTTGTAAAATTGGGACGGAATTTTCAGGAAGAGATAACAATAAAAGAATTAAGAAAATTTTTTTAGACCTTGGCTACTGCACTTGGCAGGGAGTTAAGAGGGATTCGGGTTCTGTAATGGAAATGTGATATGGGACTGTTGTGCCCACTGAAATTTTATAAATATTATGTTTGATGTTTTGTAGAGTTATAATATGTGTTATTGTTGTACTATGTATGTTGTGCCCTTTAGCTAATATTTGTGAGTCAGAGACAAGCAGGAATCACGCCCGAATATTTCTTTGAGTATTTTGATTGGAGGATGTATGTAACTTACCAGAGTCCTTTGGTGTTTGGTATCCAAGAATGATGGGAGCGGTTTAGATATGTGTTAGTTGTCAGGGGGATTTATTCACAAGTACATTAAGTTAGAATCCTCATTGGGATGCGGTGTGGTCAGACCTGCGTCATCATCACCGATGATAGTCAAAAGAAAATTTTTATTAAAATGTGGTGTTGATGGGTTTTGAATAGGATGTTTGTTGTTGTTGTTAGGTAAATTGTGTAGTGTGTGGCGGTGCTTTGTTTGATGGTTATGTTTGTCATTGTTCGTTTTCTTGTTCGGCGTCAGGGAAGTTAGCTCGGCATAAGTAATCTCTCGAGCCTTCGCTCCGCTAGGGAACCCAGAGGTCACTTGCAGTGAGGCAAGTCTTTCCTGTCTGCGTTGTGATGTTAGTGTTAGATTGTTGTTTGTGTGCTGGTAATTATGTAAATTTTGGGGGTCAGAGTCCAGTCTACTGAATCGAAAAAGGAAGAACTGTTATGGAGAGTTGGTCGGCACCAAGGTTGGTTTCTCAGTTGCTGTCTAGTGATACGGTAGTTTTATTTAGGGTACGTTGTGAGGTCAAGTAAAGAAAAGGTTTTGAAAATATGGCTAAGGTTGTTCATGATAATGTTATTACAATCTCGTATCTGAAAAAAAAAAACTGTTGTTTGTTGTTTTATGGGGATTCTAGATATTGTCCAGCGGAGTTATATTCAGAGTATTTTCTAAGAACAGAGGAGGTGAAATGTTAAAGTATTGACCTAGTAAATTATAAGCAGCTGTATCGTTGTAAACTATGCGATTTAGGCGAGTTGGACTCTGAGCTGGTGATAGCCGTCTGCATGGTGGAATTTATTTGTTGTTTTCCTAATCTGATAAACTGTGCTTGCCTCATCTAACTGTTCTATGTTTGATATATCAATTTCACGGCCAACCTGGTTTGTTCATCAGCTGATCTATTATTTATATTGAATTCGACTTGTTAAATACCATGCCGCATTCTCTGTTTAATGACCCCCGCATATTTCTCCTTGAGTGGTAGGGATCGAGAGTTGTCGCTTTGTAGAGAAGTTACCCCCTCCCCCCTGTCAACTGGTTTAAGGTGAAGCTTCAGTAATATGATATGGATTGATGTTCGCGTGCGCTCGAACCGGTCTTCTCTGCCTTGCTAATCGGGTCAGTCATATGTCAAGGATTTGTAGATGCCTTGTTTTGCTGCATATGGCTGGTCAGTCCACGATGTGGACAGTAGTAATATGGCCACTCACATATCAAGGTTAGTGACACCTTGTTTGGTCCTATGGACGCGTATGTGAGTGGCAGCGGTAGGAGTAGGTGGTGGTCACCAGTGAGGGTGACGGGTAGGGGCGGTCCCGTGGGGTTGGCATGGTGGAGAGGGTCGTGTCGGGATGGTCGGAGTTGTGTTGAGTTTTTTTTTCAGTCCTGGGAGGGGGGAGGGAAGTTGTAGAGAATAGAAAACGGTCCTGGTTAGTTCTTGCTCTTGGGTCTCAGGTTGAGAGTTGGGAGGCCTTAGGAGGTCAGAGCGCTTGGGCCCAAAACTTGTCTTTCTTCTTTTCTCCTTCTTCTTTGTCTCAGTATGCTGGCCCTGGCCAGGCCAGCATGCACACCTCATACTCACACACAAACACATTCGGGCACACATGCATGTACACACTACACTTCTTCTTCTTCTTTCATTTTCTCTCTCAGCCTCTGTTCTCCTAAGTGCGGATAAATGTCTGACATTTCCCGGCAATGCCAAATTGGTGAGATGTAAGTAAGGGTATAGAGGACCGGGGTCCTATACTGTGGATTCCCACGTTTTGAGTTTTAGGCAACCATGTTGCCCTTTTGGAGTGTGGGTGTGCCGTGAGTGGCACAAAGTATAATCACGGCGACTTACAGTTTAGTAAATTTCGTATTTATATCGTCTCAGATGCCCGGTGTGCGTTGAAGTCATGCTCGCGCATTCTGGTGACTGAAAAGAGAATGTGGGTTCACTGACGACTGTGCCAAGGACAGGTCAGTTCCATTTCCGCCACCGCTGATTCACTATATCTCGGCAGCGAAAATTTTCTCGTGTGCTCATCTTTATATCCGTATGGATCGCTAATCCATAAAGTACCTCTGGTAAGTTGATTTAATAATTCTAACTGTGTGTAAAAAGGAATTAGGATTTAAATGTGTTTATGGCATATGTGAGATTATTTTACATAAGCGGGCGTGATTGCTCTCTTGTTCTGAAAGGCATGAATGACCACGTGGTGAATTTTAATGATGAATTTCAGCTTTGAAAGTAATTATAGAGGTTCTGTTGTTAATTGTTATCTAATTAAATATTAAAAAGCAAGATGCTGATGAAGTATTAGTAAAAACAGCAATGCATTAGTAATTAATATCTTATGTAATTCGGACCACGTGGCGAAGCTTTATACGAAACCGATTGTGGTTATAACAGGTTAATAGTAACTATTTAAATAAGAAATATCATGCAGTGGCATCGATGAATGTTTATTTTGTGAGTTAAATTTGATTATTCAATCTGAATACTAACTGGTTGTAAGTGAAGGTCCAGTATCCATATGATTCGTGGTGTGTGTGTTAGAGCTCGAGTGAAGTTTTGTAAGCGTGAATATTGTGAGGGTTGCTACATAAGTCTGTTCTCCTAGGGTTCCTGACTCGTCGAAGTGCTCGAGAGATGAGGATGACTACAATTACATCCGTGGTCATCTGCTGAGCAGCTAAGCTTTACCTGAATTTCGCCCTCGAGAGAATGTAACATGGGAACCCGAATCTTTCACCCTCTGTCTGCAATGAACTGTAACGGGGACTTCTGTGACCTTAAACTACACGCAGGCAGCTGATCGCCTTCTAACCACGGAATACAAGGTAACCATTTTCCATAATTTCAAGCTCGAGTTTCGCAACAGAATTCACACGTGATTGACACCTTCTACAAATCAAATTACATTCTCTTTGAACTTAACTTGTAAAGTGATATGAATAAACCGAACTTGATGTGTGCGTAGAAAATGTGGTCAGTTGTGCACTGTTTTTATGACACCATAGATTAATAAGGAGTCATAAATTGTATGCGGGTTAGCGAGCATCGCCAGCTCCCTTAATTTTTTTGTAATTTAATTTTGTGTACCTTATGATATATATGTTTTTATTCAAGCAAGTCCGTCTGAACTACATGCTGGAACATTCATGAATTACCATGTCAGCCTTGCACATGCTATTGTCGGGTTTCACTTTTTTTCTTACTTTAATGATGTTTGAAGTGGCTTACAGTTGGGCGGTGAATTTCGTTAAACCCTTGCGCTTATTATTTTAACTTTGAAATTTATTATTTTCGATTCTTTTCTCTCTTTCACTCTTTCGGATCATGTCTGTGCAAGGGATGCCTGGCTTGGGCATGTGGCTGGGGTCCGGTCATTTTGAATTCTGTGTGACTTTACATATTGTAAATTGCCGTTTTTAGTCTAGTCTATATTTCTATTTAGTTGTTTTATGTAATTGTTCGAATTTAAGATTTCGGTTGATAGTGGGCTGGTTATGCTAGCTGACTTGCTGGTCACATGTGTCACTGCAGTATGTAATGGAAGTATTTCAAATCCTATTAATGCAGAACCAAGGGCCATTAATAATTATAAATTTATTTTATATAATAGATGTTAGGCTGTTATGATAGGGCACACAAAAAGAATTTATCTGTTTCTGTGCTGTTATAGCACTCATATAAATAATATATCATTATTGATTATAGTGGATCACACATTGTAAGTTTATTTTAATCTATTCATGTTTTACGTACCGAGTCACTTTATGGTTAATATAATCAAATTACCTTATTCGGTCCACCTTAATGACACTAGCTTCTGTCGTTCAATGACGCGTTTCGGGATGAAATCCCATCTTCAGATACACAATTAGTCAAAACATAAATGTATACCACAATTTGTGGTTTGTCATAATTTAAAATATTTAAAATCTTTTAAATAAAATATATATAAAATAAAAACGTAACAACTGAATCGCTCGGAGCGCTCGCATGCATGCACGCTGTACTACGACTTCCTCACGACTGGCTATACTTATCATTAATTTTTAAAGTATCCAAGTCACTGTATTAAATAAATAATTGCTTATCTAATCCGTCGAGTGACTTACTTGTAATTCCGCTTGACGCGTTTCAGGGCATATGCCCCATCTTCAGAATAATTCCTCTTCACAGAACGTCAGACATTAAGATTAAAATGTAATAAATTAAAATTAAAATCCATGGTTAAAATATTAACTCGTCAAAATATTAAAATATACTAAATGCACAGAGGAGCACGCACTATCACAACATGAGTTCACTTCGCGTTATAGTCGGTGTACACCGCCGCGATGTTACTCGCGCACTGACTGTCTGAGTAAACTGTTATCTGCGCAACGCATCTTGTATCCTAATGGCCGTGTCGTACAAGGGATTTGACTTGAAGTTAAGTTGGTCGTTTAATATGAATCCGCCGTCTTGTGAGCTGTTCGTCTTTTTAATTTGTTTAAAGGCCTTGTAAATTTCGAATTCTTCTATTGTGTCCATATATCTGCCTTTTTTGCAAAAGTGTAATGGTTTAAAGTTGGTGTCAAAATTGGTGTAGTTATGATTATTATTTACGAGGTGACGTGCAAAGTTGGATTTGAGAATGTGGGTGTCGTTTTTTGGTAAATGTTCTTGGAAGCGTTTTTTGAATGCTCTGCCGGTTTGTCCAATATAGAAGCTGTTGCAATCGTCACATTGGATTTTATAGACACCTGTCCTCTGTTTTATTGGTTTTGCAGCTTTATGGTGAAGAATTTTCTTAATGTTGTTATCAGTCCGGAAAGTTAAAGTTATATTCAATTTTTTAAAAATGTTGGTTAATGTATGGGGTAAAGTTCGGCCGTAAATAGAAGTCACGTATGTGCTGTCTCGGTTACTACTCGGTTTTGTTTTCTTGTTATGTAACTTTTTCCGGTGTTTTTTGATCAAAGCATCGATCATAGAGCACGTATATCCATTGGCCTTAGCTATGTATTTAATGGTGTTGACTTCCTCCTGAAAGTCACTGATTTCTAACGGTATGGTGAGTAATCTATGTATGAAACTGTTATAGGCGGCCATTTTTTGCGGAAGAGGGTGATGGGAATCCGCGTGTATCGTGGCGTCGGTGGTGGTAGGTTTTCAAGTTGGTTGGAAGCAAGTCAAGCATCTACAGTATTCAAATTTCAGAACATTAAGATTAAATTATTAAAAACCAATTCCCATATAAAATTTAATAAAGAATGCATCAGAAACAATTTAATACCTAAGTATGCCTCTATCAAAATAAACAATAACTCCAAGACGGCCACAAAAATCAAAGAGCGTGCACAGGTGATGTGGTTAAAGGAGGAGCTGAGATATTTATATAGGAAAAAGACTGAATTGAACAAAGAATTATATTTGTCCCATTTGAAGCTGCTTAACAGTGTCCATGCATTACAATTAGACAATATATTACATGATTGCAATAAATACATCAATGATGTAATGCAACGTGTATATACAAAACATGATAAGAAACTTAGAACTCTCAAAAGTAAACAAAAACCAAACGAAGATAACGTCACCTGTAAACACGAATTCTATGTGCGCGTATCTAATCTAACATCGATAAACTTTAATAAGAATGAAATGGACGTACTTAACAAGGGTCTAAATTACAACATACCCCACAGCAATAAAAACCACATATACCATGAAATAATTTGCGCTGAAACGGCTATAAAGTCAATACCTAACATAAACTTACAAAATGAGGCTCGAGCTTTGATTAAAAACAAACTCAATAAATTTTCGAACAAAAAAAGCCCTAAACTAAACTTTAAATATATGAACGAAATTAAAACTTTAAAACAAATCAAAGACAAATTATCCAACAATGATGCACTCATTACAAAGGCGGACAAGGGAAACACTAACGTTATAATGGACAAAAACCAATATTCGCAAAAGGTTAATCAATTCATTGAAAATAATAATATTACAATGGTAAATGCCGACCCGTCAGCCGATTTCGTTAAAGCCCTGAATAACACAGTTAATCGTTGTACGCACTTGTTCGATAGCGCCACACGTTACTCATTGAAACCTATTAATGCAGAGGCTCCCCAGTTTACTGGTTTGCCAAAGATTCATAAACCCAGTGTACCAATTAGGCCGCTTGTGAACTTCACCACTGCTCTGAGTTACAAAATCAGTAAAAAACTAGTACAAATAATAAAGAACAGTATAAGCTTAAAGAATGACCATAGCACAAAAAGTTGCACTGAATTTATCGACAAACTGAAAAACATCCAAATTAAACCTAATTACAGAATCGCATCTTTCGACATAGTAGACCTTTATACAAATATACCCGTCCAGGATACAATAAATATTCTCAAGTATAATCTTATTGTAGCTAACATACGCAGTCCTGATGAAATTAATGAGATAACCGCTCTATTGGAAGTTGTTTTAAATCAAAACTATTTTATATTTGATGGAAAATACTATATACAAAAGAAAGGTTTAGCGATGGGATCCCCACTCTCTGGATTATTGGCGGACATATACCTGAACCACTACGAAAACACACATATGTTCAGCAGCGCAAACAAATGGCATAACAAGATAGTATCATATACACGTTATGTAGATGACACCTTCATCATTTTTAACGGTACCATAAGACAGATCAATAATTTAAAAAACTATTTAAATAATATAAACAAGAACATACAATTTACCCTTGAGGTTGAAATAGAAAATAAACTTAATTTCCTCGATTTAACAATAACAAGGTTTGACAATAGTTTCCAATACCAAATATATCGAAAACCTACCACCACCGACGCCACGATACACGCGGATTCCCATCACCCTCTTCCGCAAAAAATGGCCGCCTATAACAGTTTCATACATAGATTACTCACCATACCGTTAGAAATCAGTGACTTTCAGGAGGAAGTCAACACCATTAAATACATAGCTAAGGCCAATGGATATACGTGCTCTATGATCGATGCTTTGATAAAAAAACACTGGAAAAAGTTACATAACAAGAAAACAAAACCGAGTAGTAACCGAGACAGCACGTACGTGACTTCTATTTACGGCCGAACTTTACCCCATACATTAACCAACATTTTTAAAAAAATTGAATATAACTTTAACTTTCCGGACTGATAACAACATTAAGAAAATTCTTCACCATAAAGCTGCAAAACCAATAAAACAGAGGACAGGTGTCTATAAAATCCAATGTGACGATTGCAACAGCTTCTATATTGGACAAACCGGCAGAGCGTTCAAAAAATGCTTCCAAGAACATTTACCAAAAAACGACACCCACATTCTCAAATCCAACTTTGCACGTCACCTCGTAAATAATAATCATAACTACACCAATTTTGACACCAACTTTAAACCATTACACTTTTGCAAAAAAAGGCAGATATATGGACACATTAGAAGAATTCGAAATTTACAAGGCCTTTAAACAAATTAAAAAGACGAACAGCTCACAAGACGGCGGATTCATATTAAACGACCAACTTAACTTCAAGTCAAATCCCTTGTACGACACGGCCATTAGGATACAAGATGCGTTGCGCAGATAACAGTTTACTCAGACAGTCAGTGCGCGAGTAACATCGCGGCGGTGTACACCGACTATAACGCGAAGTGAACTCATGTTGTGATAGTGCGTGCTCCTCTGTGCATTTAGTATATTTTAATATTTTGACGAGTTAATATTTTAACCATGGATTTTAATTTTAATTTATTACATTTTAATCTTAATGTCTGACGTTCTGTGAAGAGGAATTATTCTGAAGATGGGGCATATGCCCTGAAACGCGTCAAGCGGAATTACAAGTAAGTCACTCGACGGATTAGATAAGCAATTATTTATATACTTATCATTCAACCGTATAGCAGTGTCAAACAGGTTATTAGAACCGAAGTTCTTTTGATCATTTAATATGTTATTTTTGGTCATTGCGTTTTTTGTAGCTTTGTATATTTCGAACTCCTCTAGACTATCCATTAATTTACCTTTCTTACAAGTATGCAACGCCACGAAATTGTTTTCGAAACAATTGGATTACTATGATCTTTTTCTATTAAATGTTGTGCAAAACTGGAATTATTATTATTTGTTTTTGGAATGTGCTCTAAAAATCTTGTATAAAAATCTCTGCCGGATTGGCCGATGTAGAATGCTGCACAATTATCGCATTTAATTTTATAGACTCCTGATTTATTTTTTAAAGGAATATTTATTTTAGTTTTGAAAAAATTTTTTAAATTATTACAGGTTTTGAATGAAATAGTATATCCTTTACTTTTAAAAACAGATTTTAAAATATTTGGCATCAAACCAGTATAATTAGCTGAAATGAATTTTTTATGTTTTTTATTATGTTGGTTAATAATATTGGTATTTTTTTTTCTAAACGTTTTTTATGTTTCATTATCATTCTATCAACTATTACTGGCCTGTAATTATTATTTAGAGCTATTTGTTTTATAATATTTACTTCTTGATCATAGTCTTCGTTATTAAGGGGAACACAAAGTAATCTGTCAATAAAGCTGTTAAATGCAGCCATTTTTTGGGCTGGGGATGAAATGACTTAGCATGTATAAGTGCATGTGTGCTTTCTGTATATTTTGTATGTCAGTTCATTACCGTTATTTGTTATGGTTAGATCCAGGAAATTAATATTTTTGTTATTTTCAATTTCCATTGTGAAGTTTATTGTCTTATGCATTTTATTTAAATAGTTATTAAAAGACTCGAGCTGTCTATTGTTACCATTGAAAATAACAAAGGTGTCATTCACATATCTTGAATAATATACTATTTTTTTGTCAAAATAATTTTTTTTTTAATTTTAGTGTTTTCTAAATGATTCAAATAAATATCAGCGAGGATACCTGAGAGTGGAGAACCCATTGCTAGGCCCTCATTTTGTTTGTAGTATGAACCATCAAACGAAAAATAGTTTTGATTAAGTACTATTTCTAAAACTGAAACAAAATTTAATAAATAATAATACCTTAGAAATAAGAAAAATTAATCAGCTAATGTTACTATTAGAAATAGTAATAGTAATAATAGTTGATAGAATGATAATGAAACATAAAAAACGTTTAGAAAATAAAAATACCAATATTATTAACCAACAT
Source organism: Magicicada septendecula (assembly GCA_034769895.1). Lineage (NCBI taxonomy): Eukaryota > Metazoa > Arthropoda > Insecta > Hemiptera > Cicadidae > Magicicada > Magicicada septendecula. The sequence goes on along the minus strand of CM068368.1, from coordinate 409,580,887 downwards.
AATAAAAAACATAAAAAATTCATTTCAGCTAATTATACTGGTTTGATGCCAAATATTTTAAAATCTGTTTTTAAAAGTAAAGGATATACTATTTCATTCAAAACCTGTAATAATTTAAAAATTTTTTTCAAAACTAAAATAAATATTCCTTTAAAAAATAAATCAGGAGTCTATAAAATTAAATGCGATAATTGTGCAGCATTCTACATCGGCCAATCCGGCAGAGATTTTTATACAAGATTTTTAGAGCACATTCCAAAAACAAATAATAATAATTCCAGTTTTGCACAACATTTAATAGAAAAAGATCATAGTTATCCAATTGTTTCGAAAACAATTTCGTGGCGTTGCATACTTGTAAGAAAGGTAAATTAATGGATAGTCTAGAGGAGTTCGAAATATACAAAGCTACAAAAAACGCAATGACCAAAAATAACATATTAAATGATCAAAAGAACTTCGGTTCTAATAACCTGTTTGACACTGCTATACGGTTGAATGATAAGTATAGCCAGTCGTGAGGAAGTCGTAGTACAGCGTGCATGCATGCGAGCGCTCCGAGCGATTCAGTTGTTACGTTTTTATTTTATATATATTTTATTTAAAAGATTTTAAATATTTTAAATTATGACAAACCACAAATTGTGGTATACATTTATGTTTTGACTAATTGTGTATCTGAAGATGGGATTTCATCCCGAAACGCGTCATTGAACGACAGAAGCTAGTGTCACTAAGGTGGACCGAATAAGGTAATTTGATTATATTAACCATAAAGTGACTCGGTACGTAAAACATGAATAGATTGAAATTGGAACCTTACCAGGTAAAAATTGCGTATACACTTCAAAATCAAAAACTTAAACTATTTAAAACTAATTTAAATATTAAATTTAATAAAATTTGTCTATATAAAAATCTTATCCCAAATTACGCTAAAATCAAAATTAACGAAACCTCTAGAATGGCCAGAAAAACTGAGCAATTTGCAAGTAAATACAGGATAAAAGAAGAAATTAAATTCTTATATGGGAAGAAAATCTCATTGAACTCAGCTGTATATAAAGCACATTTAGAACTATATAATAATGTTCACCCCGCTCTATGCGATACAATCATACAACATATTAATCAATACGTTAAGAATAAGATTAGATTCCAGAAGAATAAACTAACTAATAAAATTGGCCGTTTGATAAGCAATCAAATCAATGATAAATTCAATAATGAAAAACATGCTTTCTACCCTAGACTGATAAACATGACTAACATGGTTCTCACGAACACAGAGGAAAATCTTATCAATAAGGGACTGAATTACAATTTTCCACCGAATCTTAAAAATAAAAATAACATAATTAAAGAAATAGTTGAAGCCGAATCTGTAATTAAGTGTGTTCCAGACTTAAATGAACGAAATGAACTACGAATATTAATAAATAATAAATTCAATAAAGCAATTAATAATAATTATCATAAACAAAAGAAATTAAATTATACAAAAACAAAACATGAACAACTAACAGCTATACAGCTAAATAAAAAACTTTTACAAAATAACATTTACTTAACGAAGGTTGATAAAGGCAATACTATAGCATTGTTAGACTTAGACGAATATAAACAACTTGTAAAGTGACATGAATAAACCGAACTTGATGTGTGCGTAGAAAATGTGGTCAGTTGTGCACTGTTTGTATGGCACCATAGATTAATAAGGAGTCATAAATTGTATGCGGGTTAGCGAGCATCGCCAGCTCCCTTAATTTTTTTGTAATTTAATTTTGTGTACCTTATGATATATATGTTTTTATTCAAGCAAGTCCGTCTGAACTACATTCTGGAACATTCATGAATTACCATGTCAGCCTTGCACATGCTATTGTCGGGTTCACTTTTTTTCTTACTTTAATGATGTTTGAAGTGGCTTACAGTTGGGCGGTGAATTTCGTTAAACCCTTGCGCTTATTATTTTAACTTTGAAATTTATTATTTTCGATTCTTTTCTCTCTTTCACTCTTTCGGATCATGTCTGTGCAAGGGATGCCTGGCTTGGGCATGTGGCTGGGGTCCGGTCATTTTGAATTCTGTGTGACTTTACATATTGTAAATTGCCGTTTTTAGTCTAGTCTATATTTCTATTTAGTTGTTTTATGTAATTGTTCGAATTTAAGATTTCGGTTGATAGTGGGCTGGTTATGCTAGCTGACTTGCTGGTTACATGTGTCACTGCAGTATGTAATGGAAGTATTTCAAATCCTATTAATGCAGAACCAAGGGCCATTAATAATTATGAATTTATTTTATATAAAAGATGTTAGGCTGTTATGAAAGGGCACACAAAAAGAATTTATCTGTTTCTATGCTTTTATAGCACTCATATAAATAACATATCATTATTGATTATAGTGGATCACACATTGTAACTTTTATTGTTTAAAACTCTGGGTATGTGATTATTACAATCATAGAATCCTATATTTCTGACGAGCTATGCATATTTTTAGGCAGTTTTCTTGTTCATGTAATTAATTTGGCAACACTGTACAATATAGTCAAGTTAATATAAAATTTAGAAAAAAGGTTTGAAAACTAGGTACTTGCGGTACCAGATGTTGTGTGTGATTTTATCAGTGTGGTGATGTTTTTGAAACCAAACGTTAATAAAATTTGTCTTGTTAATTAGGCTGTTTCATTTCCAAGTCCTGTCACAATAGGCCTGGTACATTTTAAACTTCGTCTAGGTCGTTGGCCTAGTTTTTAAATTTTACGGGACGCCTTCCCCTTTTCACAAAAAAAAAAAAAAAACTTTGAGAAGGGGAAATGAGGCGTCTGAAATGGTAGCAGAGTGGGGTTTCGTATGTGACAGGACTTGTAAAATTGGGACGGAATTTTCAGGAAGAGATAACAATAAAAGAATTAAGAAAATTTTTTTTAGACCTTGGCTACTGCACTTGGCAGGGAGTTAAGAGGGATTCGGGTTCTGTAATGGAAATGTGATATGGGACTGTTGTGCCCACTGAAATTTTATAAATATTATGTTTGATGTTTTGTAGAGTTATAATATGTGTTATTGTTGTACTATGTATGTTGTGCCCTTTAGCTAATATTTGTGAGTCAGAGACAAGCAGGAATCACGCCCGAATATTTCTTTGAGTATTTTGATTGGAGGATGTATGTAACTTACCAGAGTCCTTTGGTGTTTGGTATCCAAGAATGATGGGAGCGGTTTAGATATGTGTTAGTTGTCAGGGGGATTTATTCACGAATACATTAAGTTAGAATCCTCATTGGGATGCGGTGTGGTCAGACCTGCGTCATCATCACCGATGATAGTCAAAAGAAAATTTTTATTAAAATGTGGTGTTGATGGGTTTTGAATAGGATGTTTGTTGTTGTTGTTAGGTAAATAGTGTATTGTGTGGCGGTGCTTTGTTTGATGGTTATGTTTGTCATTGTTCGTTTTCTTGTTCGGCGTCAGGGAAGTGAGCTCGGCATAAGTAATCTCTCGAGCCTTCGCTCCGCTAGGGAACCCAGAGGTCACTTGCAGTGAGGCAAGTCTTACCTGTCTGCGTTGTGATGTTAGTGTTAGATTGTTGTTTGTGTGCTGTTAATTATGTAAATTTTGGGGGTCAGAGTCCAGTCTACTGAATCGAAAAAGGAAGAACTGTTATGGAGAGTTGGTCGGCACCAAGGTTGGTTTCTCAGTTGCTGTCTAGTGATACGGTAGTTTTATTTAGGGTACGTTGTGAGGACAAGTAAAGAAAAGGTTTTGAAAATATGGCTAAGGTTGTTCATGATAATGTTATTACAATCTCGTATCTGAAAAAAAAAAACTGTTGTTTGTTGTTTTATGGGGATTCTAGATATTGTCCAGCGGAGTTATATTCAGAGTATTTTCTAAGAACAGAGGAGGTGAAATGTTAAAGTATTGACCTAGTAAATTATAAGCAGCTGTATCATTGTAAACTATGCGATTTAGGCGAGTTGGACTCTGAGCTGGTGATAGCCGTCTGCATGGTGGAATTTATTTGTTGTTTTCCTAATCTGATAAACTGTGCTTGCCTCATCTAACTGTTCTATGTTTGATATATCAATTTCACGGCCAACCTGGTTTGTTCATCAGCTGATCTATTATTTATATTGAATTCGACTTGTTAAATACCATGCCGCATTCTCTGTTTAATGACCCCCGCATATTTCTCCTTGAGTGGTAGGGAGCGAGAGTTGTCGCTTTGTAGAGAAGTTACCCCCTCCCCCCTGTCAACTGGTTTAAGGTGAAGCTTCAGTAATATGATATGGATTGATGTTCGCGTGCGCTCGAACCGGTCTTTTCTGCCTTGCTAATCGGGTCAGTCATATGTCAAGGATTTGTAGATGCCTTGTTTTGCTGCATATGGCTGGTCAGTCCACGATGTGGACAGTAGTAATATGGCCACTCACATATCAAGGTTAGTGACACCTTGTTTGGTCCTATGGACGCGTATGTGAGTGGCAGCGGTAGGAGTAGGTGGTGGTCACCAGTGAGGGTGACGGGTAGGGGCGGTCTCGTGGGGTTGGCATGGCGGAGAGGGTCGTGTCGGGATGGTCGGAGTTGTGTTGAGTTTTTTTTCAGTCCTGGGAGGGGGGAGGGAAGTTGTAGAGAATAGAAAACGGTCCTGGTTAGTTCTTGCTCTTGGGTCTCAGGTTGAGAGTTGGGAGGCCTTAGGAGGTCAGAGCGCTTGGGCCCAAAACTTGTCTTTCTTCTTTTCTCCTTCTTCTTTGTCTCAGTATGCTGGCCCTGGCCAGGCCAGCATGCACACCTCATACTCACACACAAACACATTCGGGCACACATGCATGTACACACTACACTTCTTCTTCTTCTTTCATTTTCTCTCTCAGCCTCTGTTCTCCTAAGTGCGGATAAATGTCTGACATTTCCCGGCAATGCCAAATTGGTGAGATGTAAGTAAGGGTATAGAGGACCGGGGTCCTATACTGTGGATTCCCACGTTTTGAGTTTTAGGCAACCATGTTGCCCTTTTGGAGTGTGGGTGTGCCGTGAGTGGCACAAAGTATAATCACGGCAACTTACAGTTTAGTAAATTTCTTATTTATATCGTCTCAGATGCCCGGTGTGCGTTGAAGTCATGCTCGCGCATTCTGGTGACTGAAAAGAGAATGTGGGTTCACTGACGACTGTGCCAAGGACAGGTCAGTTCCATTTCCGCCACCGCTGATTCACTATATCTCGGCAGCGAAACTTTTCTCGTGTGCTCATCTTTATATCCGTATGGATCGCTAATCCATAAAGTACCTCTGGTAAGTTGATTTAATAATTCTAACTGTGTGTAAAAAGGAATTAGGATTTAAATGTGTTTATGGCATATGTGAGATTATTTTACATAAGCGGGCGTGATTGCTCTCTTGTTCTGAAAGGCATGAATGACCACGTGGTGAATTTTAATGATGAATTTCAACTTTGAAAGTAATTATAGAGGTTCTGTTGTTAATTGTTATCTAATTAAATATTAAAAAGCAAGATGCTGATGAAGTATTAGTAAAAACAGCAATGCATTAGTAATTAATATCTTATGTAATTCGGCCCACGTGGCGAAGCTTTATACGAAACCGATTGTGGTTATAACAGGTTAATAGTAACTATTTAAATAAGAAATATCATGCAGTGGCATCGATGAATGTTTATTTTGTGAGTTAAATTTGATTATTCAATATGAATACTAACTGGTTGTAAGTGAAGGTCCAGTATCCATATGATTCGTGGTGTGTGTGTTAGAGCTCGAGTGAAGTTTTGTAAGCGTGAATATTGTGAGGGTTGCTACATAAGTCTGTTCTCCTAGGGTTCCTGACTCGTCGAAGTGCTCGAGAGATGAGGATGACTACAATTACATCCGTGGTCATCTGCTGAGCAGCTAAGCTTTACCTGAATTTCGCCGTCGAGAGAATGTAACATGGGAACCCGAATCTTTCACCCTCTGTCTGCAATGAACTGTAACGGGGACTTCTGTGACCTTAAACTACACGCAGGCAGCTGATCGCCTTCTAACCACGGAATACAAGGTAACCATTTTCCATAATTTCAAGCTCGAGTTTCGCAACAGAATTCACACGTGATTGACACCTTCTACAAATCAAATTACATTCTCTTTGAACTTAACTTGTAAAGTGATATGAATAAACCGAACTTGATGTGTGCGTAGAAAATGTGGTCAGTTGTGCACTGTTTTTATGACACCATAGATTAATAAGGAGTCATAAATTGTATGCGGGTTAGCGAGCATCGCCAGCTCCCTTAATTTTTTGTAATTTAATTTTGTGTACCTTATGATATATATGTTTTTATTCAAGCAAGTCCGTCTGAACTACATGCTGGAACATTCATGAATTACCATGTCAGCCTTGCACATGCTATTGTCGGGTTTCACTTTTTTTCTTACTTTAATGATGTTTGAAGTGGCTAACAGTTGGGCGGTGAATTTCGTTAAACCCTTGCGCTTATTATTTTAACTTTGAAATTTATTATTTTCGATTCTTTTCTCTCTTTCACTCTTTCGGATCATGTCTGTGCAAGGGCTGCCTGGCTTGGGCATGTGGCTGGGGTCCGGTCATTTTGAATTCTGTGTGACTTTACATATTGTAAATTGCCGTTTTTAGTCTAGTCTATATTTCTATTTAGTTGTTTTATGTAATTGTTCGAATTTAAGATTTCGGTTGATAGTGGGCTGGTTATGCTAGCTGACTTGCTGGTCACATGTGTCACTGCAGTATGTAATGGAAGTATTTCAAATCCTATTAATGCAGAACCAAGGGCCATTAATAATTATAAATTTATTTTGTATAATAGATGTTAGGCTGTTATGAAAGGGCACACAAAAAGAATTTATCTGTTTCTGTGCTGTTATAGCACTCATATAAATAACATATCATTATTGATTATAGTGGATCACACATTGTAAGTTTATTTTAATCTATTCATGTTTTACGTACCGAGTCACTTTATGGTTAATATAATCAAATTACCTTATTCGGTCCACCTTAATGACACTAGCTTCTGTCGTTCAATGACGCGTTTCGGGATGAAATCCCATCTTCAGATACACAATTAGTCAAAACATAAATGTATACCACAATTTGTGGTTTGTCATAATTTAAAATATTTAAAATCTTTTAAATAAAATATATATAAAATAAAAACGTAACAACTGAATCGCTCGGAGCGCTCGCATGCATGCACGCTGTACTACGACTTCCTCACGACTGGCTATACTTATCATTCAACCGTATAGCAGTGTCAAACAGGTTATTAGAACCGAAGTTCTTTTGATCATTTAATATGTTATTTTTGGTCATTGCGTTTTTTGTAGCTTTGTATATTTCGAACTCCTCTAGACTATCCATTAATTTACCTTTCTTACAAGTATGCAACGCCACGAAATTGTTTTCGAAACAATTGGATAACTATGATCTTTTTCTATTAAATGTTGTGCAAAACTGGAATTATTATTATTTGTTTTTGGAATGTGCTCTAAAAATCTTGTATAAAAATCTCTGCCGGATTGGCCGATGTAGAATGCTGCACAATTATCGCATTTAATTTTATAGACTCCTGATTTATTTTTTAAAGGAATATTTATTTTAGTTTTGAAAAAATTTTTTAAATTATTACAGGTTTTGAATGAAATAGTATATCCTTTACTTTTAAAAACAGATTTTAAAATATTTGGCATCAAACCAGTATAATTAGCTGAAATGAATTTTTTATGTTTTTTATTATGTTGGTTAATAATATTGGTATTTTTTTTTCTAAACGTTTTTTATGTTTCATTATCATTCTATCAACTATTACTGGCCTGTAACCATTATTTAGAGCTATTTGTTTTATAATATTTACTTCTTGATCATAGTCTTCGTTATTAAGGGGAACACAAAGTAATCTGTCAATAAAGCTGTTAAATGCAGCCATTTTTTGGGCTGGGGATGAAATGACTTAGCATGTATAAGTGCATGTGTGCTTTCTGTATATTTTGTATGTCAGTTCATTACCGTTATTTGTTATGGTTAGATCCAGGAAATTAATATTTTTGTTATTTTCAATTTCCATAGTGAAGTTTATTGTCTTATGCATTTTATTTAAATAGTTATTAAAAGACTCGAGCTGTCTATTGTTACCATTGAAAATAACAAAGGTGTCATCCACATATCTTGAATAATATACTTTTTTTTTGTCAAAATAATTTTTTTTTTTAATTTTAGTGTTTTCTAAATGATTCAAATAAATATCAGCGAGGATACCTGAGAGTGGAGAACCCATTGCTAGGCCCTCATTTTGTTTGTAGTATGAACCATCAAACGAAAAATAGTTTTGATTAAGTACTATTTCTAAAACTGAAACAAAATTTAATAAATAATAATACCTTAGAAATAAGAAAAATTAATCAGCTAATGTTACTATTAGAAATAGTAATAGTAATAATAGTTGATAGAATGATAATGAAACATAAAAAACGTTTAGAAAATAAAAATACCAATATTATTAACCAACATAATAAAAAACATAAAAAATTCATTTCAGCTAATTATACTGGTTTGATGCCAAATATTTTAAAATCTGTTTTTAAAAGTAAAGGATATACTATTTCATTCAAAACCTGTAATAATTTAAACAATTTTTTCAAAACTAAAATAAATATTCCTTTAAAAAATAAATCAGGAGTCTATAAAATTAAATGCGATAATTGTGCAGCATTCTACATCGGCCAATCCGGCAGAGATTTTTATACAAGATTTTTAGAGCACATTCCAAAAACAAATAATAATAATTCCAGTTTTGCACAACATTTAATAGAAAAAGATCATAGTTATCCAATTGTTTCGAAAACAATTTCGTGGCGTTGCATACTTGTAAGAAAGGTAAATTAATGGATAGTCTAGAGGAGTTCGAAATATACAAAGCTACAAAAAACGCAATGACCAAAAATAACATATTAAATGATCAAATGAACTTCGGTTCTAATAACCTGTTTGACACTGCTATACGGTTGAATGATAAGTATAGCCAGTCGTGAGGAAGTCGTAGTACAGCGTGCATGCATGCGAGCGCTCCGAGCGATTCAGTTGTTACGTTTTTATTTTATATATATTTTATTTAAAAGATTTTAAATATTTTAAATTATGACAAACCACAAATTGTGGTATACATTTATGTTTTGACTAATTGTGTATCTGAAGATGGGATTTCATCCCGAAACGCGTCATTGAACGACAGAAGCTAGTGTCACTAAGGTGGACCGAATAAGGTAATTTGATTATATTAACCATAAAGTGACTCGGTACGTAAAACATGAATAGATTGAAATTGGAACCTTACCAGGTAAAAATTGCGTATACACTTCAAAATCAAAAACTTAAACTATTTAAAACTAATTTAAATATTAAATTTAATAAAATTTGTCTATATAAAAATCTTATCCCAAATTACGCTAAAATCAAAATTAACGAAACCTCTAGAATGGCCAGAAAAACTGAGCAATTTGCAAGTAAATACAGGATAAAAGAAGAAATTAAATTCTTATATGGGAAGAAAATCTCATTGAACTCAGCTGTATATAAAGCACATTTAGAACTATATAATAATGTTCACCCCGCTCTATGCAATACAATTATACAACATATTAATCAATACGTTAAGAATAAGATTAGATTCCAGAAGAATAAACTAACTAATAAAATTGGCCGTTTGATAAGCAATCAAAACAATGATAAATTCAATAATGAAAAACATGCTTTCTACCCTAGACTGATAAACATGACTAACATGCTTCTCACGAACACAGAGGAAAATCTTATCAATAAGGGACTGAATTACAATTTTCCACCGAATCTTAAAAATAAAAATAACATAATTAAAGAAATAGTTGAAGCCGAATCTGTAATTAAGTGTGTTCCAGACTTAAATGAACGAAATGAACTACGAATATTAATAAATAATAAATTCAATAAAGCAATTAATAATAATTATCATAAACAAAAGAAATTAAATTATACAAAAACAAAACATGAACAACTAACAGCTATACAGCCAAATAAAAAACTTTTACAAAATAACATTTACTTAACGAAGGTTGATAAAGGCAATACTATAGCATTGTTAGACTTAGACGAATATAAACAACTTGTAAAGTGACATGAATAAACCGAACTTGATGTGTGCGTAGAAAATGTGGTCAGTTGTGCACTGTTTGTATGACACCATAGATTAATAAGGAGTCATAAATTGTATGCGGGTTAGCGAGCATCGCCAGCTCCCTTAATTTTTTTGTAATTTAATTTTGTGTACCTTATGATATATATGTTTTTATTCAAGCAAGTCCGTCTGAACTACATTCTGGAACATTCATGAATTACCATGTCAGCCTTGCACATGCTATTGTCGGGTTTCACTTTTTTTCTTACTTTAATGATGTTTGAAGTGGCTTACAGTTGGGCGGTGAATTTCGTTAAACCCTTGCGCTTATTATTTTAACTTTGAAATTTATTATTTTCGATTCTTTTCTCTCTTTCACTCTTTCGGATCATGTCTGTGCAAGGGATGCCTGGCTTGGGCATGTGGCTGGGGTCCGGTCATTTTGAATTCTGTGTGACTTTACATATTGTAAATTGCCGTTTTTAGTCTAGTCTATATTTCTATTTAGTTGTTTTATGTAATTGTTCGAATTTAAGATTTCGGTTGATAGTGGGCTGGTTATGCTAGCTGACTTGCTGGTCACATGTGTCACTGCAGTATGTAATGGAAGTATTTCAAATCCTATTAATGCAGAACCAAGGGCCATTAATAATTATGAATTTATTTTATATAAAAGATGTTAGGCTGTTATGAAAGGGCACACAAAAAGAATTTATCTGTTTCTATGCTTTTATAGCACTCATATAAATAACATATCATTATTGATTATAGTGGATCACACATTGTAACTTTTATTGTTTAAAACTCTGGGTATGTGATTATTACAATCATAGAATCCTATATTTCTGACGAGCTATGCATATTTTTAGGCAGTTTTCTTGTTCATGTAATTAATTTGGCAACACTGTACAATATAGTCAAGTTAATATAAAATTTAGAAAAAAGGTTTGAAAACTAGGTACTTGCGGTACCAGATGTTGTGTGTGATTTTATCAGTGTGGTGATGTTTTTGAAACCAAACGTTAATAAAATTTGTCTTGTTAATTAGGCTGTTTCATTTCCAAGTCCTGTCACAATGGGCCTGGTACATTTTAAACTTCGTCTAGGTCGTTGGCCTAGTTTTTAAATTTTACGGGACGCCTTCCCCTTTTCACAAAAAAAAAAAAAAAAAACTTTGAGAAGGGGAAATGAGGCGTCTGAAATGGTAGCAGAGCGGGGTTTCGTATGTGACAGGACTTGTAAAATTGGGACGGAATTTTCAGGAAGAGATAACAATAAAAGAATTAAGAAAATTTTTTTTAGACCTTGGCTACTGCACTTGGCAGGGAGTTAAGAGGGATTCGGGTTCTGTAATGGAAATGTGATATGGGACTGTTGTGCCCACTGAAATTTTATAAATATTATGTTTGATGTTTTGTAGAGTTATAATATGTGTTATTGTTGTACTATGTATGTTGTGCCCTTTAGCTAATATTTGTGAGTCAGAGACAAGCAGGAATCACGCCCGAATATTTCTTTGAGTATTTTGATTGGAGGATGTATGTAACTTACCAGAGTCCTTTGGTGTTTGGTATCCAAGAATGATGGGAGCGGTTTAGATATGTGTTAGTTGTCAGGGGGATTTATTCACGAGTACATTAAGTTAGAATCCTCATTGGGATGCGGTGTGGTCAGACCTGCGTCATCATCACCGATGATAGTCAAAAGAAAATTTTTATTAAAATGTGGTGTTGATGGGTTTTGAATAGGATGTTTGTTGTTGTTGTTAGGTAAATTGTGTAGTGTGTGGCGGTGCTTTGTTTGATGGTTATGTTTGTCATTGTTCGTTTTCTTGTTCGGCGTCAGGGAAGTTAGCTCGGCATAAGTAATCTCTCGAGCCTTCGCTCCGCTAGGGAACCCAGAGGTCACTTGCAGTGAGGCAAGTCTTTCCTGTCTGCGTTGTGATGTTAGTGTTAGATTGTTGTTTGTGTGCTGGTAATTATGTAAATTTTGGGGGTCAGAGTCCAGTCTACTGAATCGAAAAAGGAAGAACTGTTATGGAGAGTTGGTCGGCACCAAGGTTGGTTTCTCAGTTGCTGTCTAGTGATACGGTAGTTTTATTTAGGGTACGTTGTGAGGTCAAGTAAAGAAAAGGTTTTGAAAATATGGCTAAGGTTGTTCATGATAATGTTATTACAATCTCGTATCTGAAAAAAAAAAAAAAAAAAAAAAAAAAAACTGTTGTTTGTTGTTTTATGGGGATTCTAGATATTGTCCAGCGGAGTTATATTCAGAGTATTTTCTAAGAACAGAGGAGGTGAAATGTTAAAGTATTGACCTAGTAAATTATAAGCAGCTGTATCGTTGTAAACTATGCGATTTAGGCGAGTTGGACTCTCAGCTGGTGATAGCCGTCTGCATGGTGGAATTTATTTGTTGTTTTCCTAATCTGATAAACTGTGCTTGCCTCATCTAACTGTTCTATGTTTGATATATCAATTTCACGGCCAACCTGGTTTGTTGATCAGCTGATCTATTATTTATATTGAATTCGACTTGTTAAATACCATGCCGCATTCTCTGTTTAATGTCCCCCGCATATTTCTCCTTGAGTGGTAGTGAGCGAGAGTTGTCGCTTTGTAGAGAAGTTACCCCCTCCCGCCTGTCAACTGGTTTAAGGTGAAGCTTCAGTAATATGATATGGATTGATGTTCGCGTGCCCTCGAACCGGTCTTCTCTGCCTTGCTAATCGGGTCAGTCATATGTCAAGGATTTGTAGATGCCTTGTTTTGCTGCATATGGCTGGACAGTAGTAATATGGCCACTCACATATCAAGGTTAGTGACACCTTGTTTGGTCCTATGGACGCGTATGTGAGTGGCAGCGGTAGGAGTAGGTGGTGGTCACCAGTGAGGGTGACGGGTAGGGGCGGTCCCGTGGGGTTGGCATGGTGGAGAGGGTCGTGTCGGGATGGTCGGAGTTGTGTTGAGTTTTTTTTCAGTCCTGGGAGGGGGGAGGGAAGTTGTAGAGAATAGAAAACGGTCCTGGTTAGTTCTTGTTCTTGGGTCTCAGGTTGTGAGTTGGGAGGCCTTAGGAGGTCAGAGCGCTTGGGCCCAAAACTTGTCTTTCTTCTTTGTCTCAGTATGCTGGCCCTGGCCAGGTCAGCATGCACACCTCATACTCACACACAAACACATTCGGGCACACATGCATGTACACACTACACTTCTTCTTCTTTCATTTTCTCTCTCAGCCTCTGTTCTCCTAAGTGCGGATAAATGTCTGAGATTTCCCGGCAATGCCAAATTGGTTAGATGTAAGTAAGGGTATAGAGGACCGGGGTCCTATACTGTGGATTCCCACGTTTTGAGTTTTAGGCAACCATGTTGCCCTTTTGGAGTGTGGGTGTGCCGTGAGTGGCACAAAGTATAATCACGACGACTTACAGTTTAGTAAATTTCGTATTTATATCGTCTCAGATGCCCGGTGTGCGTTGAAGTCATGCTCGCGCATTCTGGTGACTGAAAAGAGAATGTGGGTTCACTGACGACTGTGCCAAGGACAGGTCAGTTCCATTTCCGCCACCGCTGATTCACTATATCTCGGCAGCGAAACTTTTCTCGTGTTCTCATCTTTATATCCGTATGGATCGCTAATCCATAAAGTACCTCTGGTAAGTTGATTTAATAATTCTAACTGTGTGTAAAAAGGAATTAGGATTTAAATGTGTTTATGGCATATGTGAGATTATTTTACATAAGCGGGCGTGATTGCTGTCTTGTTCTGAAAGGCATGAATGACCACGCGGTGAATTTTAATGATGAATTTCAACTTTGAAAGTAATTATAGAGGTTCTGTTGTTAATTGTTATCTAATTAAATATTAAAAAGCAAGATGCTGATGAAGTATTAGTAAAAACAGCAATGCATTAGTAATTAATATCTTATGTAATTCGGCCCACGTGGCGAAGCTTTATACGAAACCGATTGTGGTTATAACAGGTTAATAGTAACTATTTAAATAAGAAATATCATGCAGTGGCATCGATGAATGTTTATTTTGTGAGTTAAATTTGATTATTCAATCTGAATACTAACTGGTTGTAAGTGAAGGTCCAGTATCCATATGATTCGTGGTGTGTGTGTTAGAGCTCGAGTGAAGTTTTGTAAGCGTGAATATTGTGAGGGTTGCTACATAAGTCTGTTCTCCTAGGGTTCCTGACTCGTCGAAGTGCTCGAGAGATGAGGATGACTACAATTACATCCGTGGTCATCTGCTGAGCAGCTAAGCTTTACCTGAATTTCGCCGTCGAGAGAATGTAACATGGGAACCCGAATCTTTCACCCTCTGTCTGCAATGAACTGTAACGGGGACTTCTGTGACCTTAAACTACACGCAGGCAGCTGATCGCCTTCTAACCACGGAATACAAGGTAACCATTTTCCATAATTTCAAGCTCGAGTTTCGCAACAGAATTCACACGTGATTGACACCTTCTACAAATCAAATTACATTCTCTTTGAACTTAACTTGTAAAGTGATATGAATAAACCGAACTTGATGTGTGCGTAGAAAATGTGGTCAGTTGTGCACTGTTTTTATGACACCATAGATTAATAAGGAGTCATAAATTGTATGCGGGTTAGCGAGCATCGCCAGCTCCCTTAATTTTTTTGTAATTTAATTTTGTGTACCTTATGATATATATGTTTTTATTCAAGCAAGTCCGTCTGAACTACATGCTGGAACATTCATGAATTACCATGTCAGCCTTGCACATGCTATTGTCGGGTTTCACTTTTTTTCTTACTTTAATGATGTTTGAAGTGGCTTACAGTTGGGCGGTGAATTTCGTTAAACCCTTGCGCTTATTATTTTAACTTTGAAATTTATTATTTTCGATTCTTTTCTCTCTTTCACTCTTTCGGATCATGTCTGTGCAAGGGATGCCTTGCTTGGGCATGTGGCTGGGGTCCGGTCATTTTGAATTCTGTGTGACTTTACATATTGTAAATTGCCGTTTTTAGTCTAGTCTATATTTCTATTTAGTTGTTTTATGTAATTGTTCGAATTTAAGATTTCGGTTGATAGTGGGCTGGTTATGCTAGCTGACTTGCTGGTCACATGTGTCACTGCAGTATGTAATGGAAGTATTTCAAATCCTATTAATGCAGAACCAAGGGCCATTAATAATTATAAATTTATTTTATATAATAGATGTTAGGCTGTTATGAAAGGGCACACAAAAAGAATTTATCTGTTTCTGTGCTGTTATAGCACTCATATAAATAACATATCATTATTGATTATAGTGGATCACACATTGTAAGTTTATTTTAATCTATTCATGTTTTACGTACCGAGTCACTTTATGGTTAATATAATCAAATTACCTTATTCGGTCCACCTTAATGACACTAGCTTCTGTCGTTCAATGACGCGTTTCGGGATGAAATCCCATCTTCAGATACACAATTAGTCAAAACATAAATGTATACCACAATTTGTGGTTTGTCATAATTTAAAATATTTAAAATCTTTTAAATAAAATATATATAAAATAAAAACGTAACAACTGAATCGCTCGGAGCGCTCGCATGCATGCACGCTGTACTACGACTTCCTCACGACTGGCTATACTTATCATTCAACCGTATAGCAGTGTCAAACAGGTTATTAGAACCGAAGTTCTTTTGATCATTTAATATGTTATTTTTGGTCATTGCGTTTTTTGTAGCTTTGTATATTTCGAACTCCTCTAGACTATCCATTAATTTACCTTTCTTACAAGTATGCAACGCCACGAAATTGTTTTCGAAACAATTGGATAACTATGATCTTTTTCTATTAAATGTTGTGCAAAACTGGAATTATTATTATTTGTTTTTGGAATGTGCTCTAAAAATCTTGTATAAAAATCTCTGCCGGATTGGCCGATGTAGAATGCTGCACAATTATCGCATTTAATTTTATAGACTCCTGATTTATTTTTTAAAGGAATATTTATTTTAGTTTTGAAAAAATTTTTTAAATTATTACAGGTTTTGAATGAAATAGTATATCCTTTACTTTTAAAAACAGATTTTAAAATATTTGGCATCAAACCAGTATAATTAGCTGAAATGAATTTTTTATGTTTTTTATTATGTTGGTTAATAATATTGGTATTTTTTTTTCTAAACGTTTTTTATGTTTCATTATCATTCTATCAACTATTACTGGCCTGTAACCATTATTTAGAGCTATTTGTTTTATAATATTTACTTCTTGATCATAGTCTTCGTTATTAAGGGGAACACAAAGTAATCTGTCAATAAAGCTGTTAAATGCAGCCATTTTTTGGGCTGGGGATGAAATGACTTAGCATGTATAAGTGCATGTGTGCTTTCTGTATATTTTGTATGTCAGTTCATTACCGTTATTTGTTATGGTTAGATCCAGGAAATTAATATTTTTGTTATTTTCAATTTCCATAGTGAAGTTTATTGTCTTATGCATTTTATTTAAATAGTTATTAAAAGACTCGAGCTGTCTATTGTTACCATTGAAAATAACAAAGGTGTCATCCACATATCTTGAATAATATACTATTTTTTGTCAAAATAATTTTTTTTTTTAATTTTAGTGTTTTCTAAATGATTCAAATAAATATCAGCGAGGATACCTGAGAGTGGAGAACCCACTGCTAGGCCCTCATTTTGTTTGTAGTATGAACCATCAAACGAAAAATAGTTTTGATTAAGTACTATTTCTAAAACTGAAACAAAATTTAATAAATAATAATACCTTAGAAATAAGAAAAATTAATCAGCTAATGTTACTATTAGAAATAGTAATAGTAATAATAGTTGATAGAATGATAATGAAACATAAAAAACGTTTAGAAAATAAAAATACCAATATTATTAACCAACATAATAAAAAACATAAAAAATTCATTTCAGCTAATTATACTGGTTTGATGCCAAATATTTTAAAATCTGTTTTTAAAAGTAAAGGATATACTATTTCATTCAAAACCTGTAATAATTTAAACAATTTTTTCAAAACTAAAATAAATATTCCTTTAAAAAATAAATCAGGAGTCTATAAAATTAAATGCGATAATTGTGCAGCATTCTACATCGGCCAATCCGGCAGAGATTTTTATACAAGATTTTTAGAGCACATTCCAAAAACAAATAATAATAATTCCAGTTTTGCACAACATTTAATAGAAAAAGATCATAGTTATCCAATTGTTTCGAAAACAATTTCGTGGCGTTGCATACTTGTAAGAAAGGTAAATTAATGGATAGTCTAGAGGAGTTCGAAATATACAAAGCTACAAAAAACGCAATGACCAAAAATAACATATTAAATGATCAAATGAACTTCGGTTCTAATAACCTGTTTGACACTGCTATACGGTTGAATGATAAGTATAGCCAGTCGTGAGGAAGTCGTAGTACAGCGTGCATGCATGCGAGCGCTCCGAGCGATTCAGTTGTTACGTTTTTATTTTATATATATTTTATTTAAAAGATTTTAAATATTTTAAATTATGACAAACCACAAATTGTGGTATACATTTATGTTTTGACTAATTGTGTATCTGAAGATGGGATTTCATCCCGAAACGCGTCATTGAACGACAGAAGCTAGTGTCACTAAGGTGGACCGAATAAGGTAATTTGATTATATTAACCATAAAGTGACTCGGTACGTAAAACATGAATAGATTGAAATTGGAACCTTACCAGGTAAAAATTGCGTATACACTTCAAAATCAAAAACTTAAACTATTTAAAACTAATTTAAATATTAAATTTAATAAAATTTGTCTATATAAAAATCTTATCCCAAATTACGCTAAAATCAAAATTAACGAAACCTCTAGAATGGCCAGAAAAACTGAGCAATTTGCAAGTAAATACAGGATAAAAGAAGAAATTAAATTCTTATATGGGAAGAAAATCTCATTGAACTCAGCTGTATATAAAGCACATTTAGAACTATATAATAATGTTCACCCCGCTCTATGCAATACAATTATACAACATATTAATCAATACGTTAAGAATAAGATTAGATTCCAGAAGAATAAACTAACTAATAAAATTGGCCGTTTGATAAGCAATCAAAACAATGATAAATTCAATAATGAAAAACATGCTTTCTACCCTAGACTGATAAACATGACTAACATGCTTCTCACGAACACAGAGGAAAATCTTATCAATAAGGGACTGAATTACAATTTTCCACCGAATCTTAAAAATAAAAATAACATAATTAAAGAAATAGTTGAAGCCGAATCTGTAATTAAGTGTGTTCCAGACTTAAATGAACGAAATGAACTACGAATATTAATAAATAATAAATTCAATAAAGCAATTAATAATAATTATCATAAACAAAAGAAATTAAATTATACAAAAACAAAACATGAACAACTAACAGCTATACAGCCAAATAAAAAACTTTTACAAAATAACATTTACTTAACGAAGGTTGATAAAGGCAATACTATAGCATTGTTAGACTTAGACGAATATAAACAACTTGTAAAGTGACATGAATAAACCGAACTTGATGTGTGCGTAGAAAATGTGGTCAGTTGTGCACTGTTTGTATGACACCATAGATTAATAAGGAGTCATAAATTGTATGCGGGTTAGCGAGCATCGCCAGCTCCCTTAATTTTTTTGTAATTTAATTTTGTGTACCTTATGATATATATGTTTTTATTCAAGCAAGTCCGTCTGAACTACATTCTGGAACATTCATGAATTACCATGTCAGCCTTGCACATGCTATTGTCGGGTTTCACTTTTTTTCTTACTTTAATGATGTTTGAAGTGGCTTACAGTTGGGCGGTGAATTTCGTTAAACCCTTGCGCTTATTATTTTAACTTTGAAATTTATTATTTTCGATTCTTTTCTCTCTTTCACTCTTTCGGATCATGTCTGTGCAAGGGATGCCTGGCTTGGGCATGTGGCTGGGGTCCGGTCATTTTGAATTCTGTGTGACTTTACATATTGTAAATTGCCGTTTTTAGTCTAGTCTATATTTCTATTTAGTTGTTTTATGTAATTGTTCGAATTTAAGATTTCGGTTGATAGTGGGCTGGTTATGCTAGCTGACTTGCTGGTCACATGTGTCACTGCAGTATGTAATGGAAGTATTTCAAATCCTATTAATGCAGAACCAAGGGCCATTAATAATTATGAATTTATTTTATATAAAAGATGTTAGGCTGTTATGAAAGGGCACACAAAAAGAATTTATCTGTTTCTATGCTTTTATAGCACTCATATAAATAACATATCATTATTGATTATAGTGGATCACACATTGTAACTTTTATTGTTTAAAACTCTGGGTATGTGATTATTACAATCATAGAATCCTATATTTCTGACGAGCTATGCATATTTTTAGGCAGTTTTCTTGTTCATGTAATTAATTTGGCAACACTGTACAATATAGTCAAGTTAATATAAAATTTAGAAAAAAGGTTTGAAAACTAGGTACTTGCGGTACCAGATGTTGTGTGTGATTTTATCAGTGTGGTGATGTTTTTGAAACCAAACGTTAATAAAATTTGTCTTGTTAATTAGGCTGTTTCATTTCCAAGTCCTGTCACAATGGGCCTGGTACATTTTAAACTTCGTCTAGGTCGTTGGCCTAGTTTTTAAATTTTACGGGACGCCTTCCCCTTTTCACAAAAAAAAAAAAAAAAAACTTTGAGAAGGGGAAATGAGGCGTCTGAAATGGTAGCAGAGCGGGGTTTCGTATGTGACAGGACTTGTAAAATTGGGACGGAATTTTCAGGAAGAGATAACAATAAAAGAATTAAGAAAATTTTTTTTAGACCTTGGCTACTGCACTTGGCAGGGAGTTAAGAGGGATTCGGGTTCTGTAATGGAAATGTGATATGGGACTGTTGTGCCCACTGAAATTTTATAAATATTATGTTTGATGTTTTGTAGAGTTATAATATGTGTTATTGTTGTACTATGTATGTTGTGCCCTTTAGCTAATATTTGTGAGTCAGAGACAAGCAGGAATCACGCCCGAATATTTCTTTGAGTATTTTGATTGGAGGATGTATGTAACTTACCAGAGTCCTTTGGTGTTTGGTATCCAAGAATGATGGGAGCGGTTTAGATATGTGTTAGTTGTCAGGGGGATTTATTCACGAGTACATTAAGTTAGAATCCTCATTGGGATGCGGTGTGGTCAGACCTGCGTCATCATCACCGATGATAGTCAAAAGAAAATTTTTATTAAAATGTGGTGTTGATGGGTTTTGAATAGGATGTTTGTTGTTGTTGTTAGGTAAATTGTGTAGTGTGTGGCGGTGCTTTGTTTGATGGTTATGTTTGTCATTGTTCGTTTTCTTGTTCGGCGTCAGGGAAGTTAGCTCGGCATAAGTAATCTCTCGAGCCTTCGCTCCGCTAGGGAACCCAGAGGTCACTTGCAGTGAGGCAAGTCTTTCCTGTCTGCGTTGTGATGTTAGTGTTAGATTGTTGTTTGTGTGCTGGTAATTATGTAAATTTTGGGGGTCAGAGTCCAGTCTACTGAATCGAAAAAGGAAGAACTGTTATGGAGAGTTGGTCGGCACCAAGGTTGGTTTCTCAGTTGCTGTCTAGTGATACGGTAGTTTTATTTAGGGTACGTTGTGAGGTCAAGTAAAGAAAAGGTTTTGAAAATATGGCTAAGGTTGTTCATGATAATGTTATTACAATCTCGTATCTGAAAAAAAAAAAAAAAAAAAACTGTTGTTTGTTGTTTTATGGGGATTCTAGATATTGTCCAGCGGAGTTATATTCAGAGTATTTTCTAAGAACAGAGGAGGTGAAATGTTAAAGTATTGACCTAGTAAATTATAAGCAGCTGTATCGTTGTAAACTATGCGATTTAGGCGAGTTGGACTCTCAACTGGTGATAGCCATCTGCATGGTGGAATTTATTTGTTGTTTTCCTAATCTGATAAACTGTGCTTGCCTCATCTAACTGTTCTATGTTTGATATATCAATTTCACGGCCAACCTGGTTTGTTCATCAGCTGATCTATTATTTATATTGAATTCGACTTGTTAAATACCATGCCGCATTCTCTGTTTAATGTCCCCCGCATATTTCTCCTTGAGTGGTAGTGAGCGAGAGTTGTCGCTTTGTAGAGAAGTTACCCCCTCCCGCCTGTCAACTGGTTTAAGGTGAAGCTTCAGTAATATGATATGGATTGATGTTCGCGTGCCCTCGAACCGGTCTTCTCTGCCTTGCTAATCGGGTCAGTCATATGTCAAGGATTTGTAGATGCCTTGTTTTGCTGCATATGGCTGGACAGTAGTAATATGGCCACTCACATATCAAGGTTAGTGACACCTTGTTTGGTCCTATGGACGCGTATGTGAGTGGCAGCGGTAGGAGTAGGTGGTGGTCACCAGTGAGGGTGACGGGTAGGGGCGGTCCCGTGGGGTTGGCATGGCGGAGAGGGTCATGTCGGGATGGTCGGAGTTGTGTTGAGTTTTTTTTCAGTCCTGGGAGGGGGGAGGGAAGTTGTAGAGAATAGAAAACGGTCCTGGTTAGTTCTTGTTCTTGGGTCTCAGGTTGTGAGTTGGGAGGCCTTAGGAGGTCAGAGCGCTTGGGCCCAAAACTTGTCTTTCTTCTTTTCTCCTTCTTCTTTGTCTCAGTATGCTGGCCCTGGCCAGGGCAGCATGCACACCTCATACTCACACACAAACACATTCGGGCACACATGCATGTACACACTACACTTCTTCTTCTTTCATTTTCTCTCTCAGCCTCTGTTCTCCTAAGTGCGGATAAATGTCTGAGATTTCCCGGCAATGCCAAATTGGTTAGATGTAAGTAAGGGTATAGAGGACCGGGGTCCTATACTGTGGATTCCCACGTTTTGAGTTTTAGGCAACCATGTTGCCCTTTTGGAGTGTGGGTGTGCCGTGAGTGGCACAAAGTATAATCACGACGACTTACAGTTTAGTAAATTTCGTATTTATATCGTCTCAGATGCCCGGTGTGCGTTGAAGTCATGCTCGCGCATTCTGGTGACTGAAAAGAGAATGTGGGTTCACTGACGACTGTGCCAAGGACAGGTCAGTTCCATTTCCACCACCGCTGATTCACTATATCTCGGCAGCGAAAATTTTCTCGTGTTCTCATCTTTATATCCGTATGGATCGCTAATCCATAAAGTACCTCTGGTAAGTTGATTTAATAATTCTAACTGTGTGTAAAAAGGAATTAGGATTTAAATGTGTTTATGGCATATGTGAGATTATTTTACATAAGCGGGCGTGATTGCTGTCTTGTTCTGAAAGGCATGAATGACCACGTGGTGAATTTTAATGATGAATTTCAACTTTGAAAGTAATTATAGAGGTTCTGTTGTTAATTGTTATCTAATTAAATATTAAAAAGCAAGATGCTGATGAAGTATTAGTAAAAACAGCAATGCATTAGTAATTAATATCTTATGTAATTCGGCCCACGTGGCGAAGCTTTATACGAAACCGATTGTGGTTATAACAGGTTAATAGTAACTATTTAAATAAGAAATATCATGCAGTGGCATCGATGAATGTTTATTTTGTGAGTTAAATTTGATTATTCAATCTGAATACTAACTGGTTGTAAGTGAAGGTCCAGTATCCATCTGATTCGTGGTGTGTGTGTTAGAGCTCAAGTGAAGTTTTGTAAGCGTGAATATTGTGAGGGTTGCTACATAAGTCTGTTCTCCTAGGGTTCCTGACTCGTCGAAGTGCTCGAGAGATGAGGATGACTACAATTACATCCGTGGTCATCTGCTGAGCAGCTAAGCTTTACCTGAATTTCGCCGTCGAGAGAATGTAACATGGGAACCCGAATCTTTCACCCTCTATCTGCAATGAACTGTAACGGGGACTTCTGTGACCTTAAACTACATGCAGGCAGCTGATCGCCTTCTAACCACGGAATACAAGGTAACCATTTTTCATAATTTCAAGCTCGGGTTTCGCAACAGAATTCACACGTGATTGACACCTTCTACAAATCAAATTACATTCTCTTTGAACTTAACTTGTAAAGTGATATGGATAAACCGAACTTGATGTGTGCGTAGAAAATGTGGTCAGTTGTGCACTGTTTTTATGACACCATAGATTAATAAGGAGTCATAAATTGTATGCGGGTTAGCGAGCATCGCCAGCTCCCTTAATTTTTTTGTAATTTAATTTTGTGTACCTATGATATATATGTTTTTATTAAAGGAAGTCCGTCTGAACTACATGCTGGAACATTCATGAATTACCATGTCAGCCTTGCACATGCTATTGTCGGGTTTCACTTTTTTTCTTACTTTAATGATGTTTGAAGTGGCTTACAGTTGGGCGGTGAATTTCGTTAAACCCTTGCGCTTATTATCTTAACTTTGAAATCTATTATTTTCGATTCTTTTCTCTCTTTCACTCTTTCGGATCATGTCTGTGCAAGGGATGCCTGGCTTGGGCATGTGGCTGGGGTCCGGTCATTTTGAATTCTTAACAGACGTTTAATGAAGAAATTTGTGTTAGTGGTTGAAATCACAATCAGAATGATCAATATTGCACACCACTATATAAAAATTATTCCGATTAGCGCTTTCAAGCTCCACAGCTCATCGTCAGATCAGGAATAGGATCCTGATCTGACGATGAGCTGTGAAGCTTGAAAGCGCTAATCGGAATAATTTTTATGTAGTGGTGTGCAATATTGATCACTCTGATTTTGAATTCTGTGTGACTTTACATATTGTAAATTGCCGTTTTTAGTCTAGTCTATATTTCTATTTAGTTGTTTTATGTAATTGTTCGAATTTAAGATTTCGGTTGATAGTGGGCTGGTTATGCTAGCTGACTTGCTGGTCACATGTGTCACTGCAGTATGTAATGGAAGTATTTCAAATGCAGAACCAAGGGCCATTAATAATTATGAATTTATTTTATATAATAGATGTTAGGCAGTTATGAAAGGGCACACAAAAAGAATTTATCTGTTTCTATGCTGTTATAGCACTCATATAAATAACATATCATTATTGATTATAGTGGATCACACATTGTAACTTTTATTGTTTAAAACTCTGGGTATGTGATTATTACAATCATAGAATCCTATATTTCTGACGAGATATGCATATTTTTAGGCAGTTTTCTTGTTCATGTAATTAATTTGGCAACACTGTACGATATAGTCAAGTTAATATAAAATTTAGAAAAAAGGTTTGAAAACTAGGTACTTGCGGTACCAGATGTTGTGTGTGATTTTATCAGTGTGGTGATGTTTTTGAAACAAAACGTTAATAAAATTTGTCTTGTTAATTAGGCTGTTTCATTTCCAAGTCCTGTCACAATGGGCCTGGTACATTTTAAACTTCGTCTAGGTCTTTGGCCTAGTTTTTAAATTTTACGGGACGCTTTCCCCTTTTCACAAAAAAAAAAAAAACTTTGAGAAGGGGAAATGAGGCGTCTGAAATGGTAGCAGAGCGTGGTTTCGTATGTGACAGGACTTGTAAAATTGGGACGGAATTTTCAGGAAGAGATAACAATAAAAGAATTAAGAAAATTTTTTTTAGACCTTGGCTACTGCACTTGGCAGGGAGTTAAGAGGGATTCGGGTTCCGTAATGGAAATGTGATATGGGACTGTTGTGCCCACTGAAATTTTATAAATATTATGTTTGATGTTTTGTAGAGTTATAATATGTGTTATTGTTGTACTATGTATGTTGTGCCCTTTAGCTAATATTTGTGAGTCAGAGACAAGCAGGAATCACGCCCGAATATTTCTTTGAGTATTTTGATTGGAGGATGTATGTAACTTACCAGAGTCCTTTGGTGTTTGGTATCCAAGAATGATGGGAGCGGTTTAGATATGTGTTAGTTGTCAGGGGGATTTATTCACGAGTACATTAAGTTAGAATCCTCATTGGGATGCGGTGTGGTCAGACCTGCGTCATCACCGATGATAGTCAAAAGAAAATTTTTATTAAAATGTGGTGTTGATGGGTTTTGAATAGGATGTTTGTTGTTGTTGTTAGGTATATTGTATAGTGTGTGGCGGTGCTTTGATTGATGGTTATGTTTGTCATTGTTCATTTTCTTGTTCGGCGTCAGGGAAGTTAGCTCCGCATAAGTAATCTCTTGAGCCTTCGCTCCGCTAGGGAACCCAGAGGTCACTTGCAGTGAGGCAAGTCTTTCCTGTCTGTGTTGTGATGTTAGTGTTAGATTGTTGTTTGTGTGCTGGTAATTATGTAAATTTTGGGGGTCAGAGTCCAGTCTACTGAATCGAAAAAGGAAGAATTGTTATGGAGAGTTGGTCGGCACCAAGGTTGGTTTCTCAGTTGCTGTCTAGTGATACGGTAGTTTTATTTAGGGTACGATGTGAGGTTAAGTAAAGAAAAGGTTTTGAAAATATGGCTAAGGTTGTTCATGATAATGTTATTGCAATCTCGTATCTAAAAAAAAAAAAAAACTGTTGTTTGCTGTTTTATGGGGATTCTAGATATTGTCCAGCGGAGTTATATTCAGAGTATTTTCTAAGAACAGAGGAGGTGAAATGTTAAAGTATTGACCTAGTATATTATAAGCAGCTGTATCGTTGTAAACTATGCGATTTAGGCGAGTTGGACTCTGAGCTGGTGATAGCCGTCTGCATGGTGGAATTTATTTGTTGTTTTCCTAATCTGATAAACTGTGCTTGCCTCATCTAACTGTTCTATGTTTGATATATCAATTTCACGGCCAACCTGGTTTGTTCATCAGCTGATCTATTATTTATATTGAATTCGACTTGTTAAATACCATGCCGCATTCTCTGTTTAATGTCCCCCGCATATTTCTCCTTGAGTGGTAGTGAGCGAGAGTTGTCGCTTTGTAGAGAAGTTACACCCTCCCGCCTGTCAACTGGTTTAAGGTGAAGCTTCAGTAATATGATATGGATTGATGTTCGCGTGCCCTCGAACCGGTCTTCTCTGCCTTGCTAATCGGGTCAGTCATATGTCAAGGATTTGTAGATGCCTTGTTTTGCTGCATATGGCTGGTCGGTCCACGATGTGGACAGTAGTAATATGGCCACTCACATATCAAGGTTAGTGACACCTTGTTTGGTCCTATGGACGCGTATGTGAGTGGCAGCGGTAGGAGTAGGTGGTGGTCACCAGTGAGGGTGACGGGTAGGGGCGGTCCCGTGGGGTTGGCAGGGCGGAGAGGGTCGTGTCGGGATGGTCGGAGTTGTGTTGAGTTTTTTTTCAGTCCTGGGAGGGGGGAGGGAAGTTGTAGAGAATAGAAAACGGTCCTGGTTAGTTCTTGTTCTTGGGTCTCAGGTTGTGAGTTGGGAGGCCTTAGGAGGTCAGAGCGCTTGGGCCCAAAACTTGTCTTTCTTCTTTTCTCCTTCTTCTTTGTCTCAGTATGCTGGCCCTGGCCAGGTCAACATGCACACCTCATACTCACACACAAACACATTCGGGCACACATGCATGTACACACTACACTTCTTCTTCTTTCATTTTCTCTCTCAGCCTCTGTTCTCCTAAGTGCGGATAAATGTCTGAGATTTCCCGGCAATGCCAAATTGGTGAGATGTAAGTAAGGGTATAGAGGACCGGGGTCCTATACTGTGGATTCCCACGTTTTGAGTTTTAGGCAACCATGTTGCCCTTTTGGAGTGTGGGTGTGCCGTGAGTGGCACAAAGTATAATCACGGCGACTTACAGTTTAGTAAATTTCGTATTTATATCGTCTCAGATGCCCGGTGTGCATTTAAGTCATGCTCGCGCATTCTGGTGACTGAAAAGAGAATGTGGGTTCACTGACGACTGTGCCGAGGACAGGTCAGTGCCATTTCCGCCACCGCTGATTCACTATCTCTTGGCAGCGAAAATTTTCTCGTGTGCTCATCTTTATATCCGTATGGATCACTAATCCATAAAGTACCTCTGGTAAGTTGATTTAATAATTCTAACTGTGTGTAAAAAGGAATTAGGATTTAAACGTGTTTATGGCATATGTGAGATTATTTTACATTGCTGTCTTGTTCTGAAAGGCATGAATGACCACGTGGTGAATTTTAATGATGAATTTCAACTTTGAAAGTAATTATAGAGGTTCTGTTGTTAATTGTTATCTAATTAAATATTAAAAAGCAAGATGCTGATGAAGTATTAGTAAAAACAGCAATGCATTAGTAATTAATATCTTATGTAATTCGGCCCACGTGGCGAAGCTTTATACGAAACCGATTGTGGTTATAACAGGTTAATAGTAACTATTTAAATAAGAAATATCATGCAGTGGCATCGATGAATGTTTATTTTGTGAGTTAAATTTGATTATTCAATCTGAATACTAACTGGTTGTAAGTGAAGGTCCAGTATCCATATGATTCGTGGTGTGTGTGTTAGAGCTCGAGTGAAGTTTTGTAAGCGTGAATATTGTGAGGGTTGCTACATAAGTCTGTTCTCCTAGGGTTCCTGACTCGTCGAAGTGCTCGAGAGATGAGGATGACTACAATTACATCCGTGGTCATCTGCTGAGCAGCTAAGCTTTACCTGAATTTCGCCGTCGAGAGAATGTAACATGGGAACCCGAATCTTTCACCCTCTATCTGCAATGAACTGTAACGGGGACTTCTGTGACCTTAAACTACACGCAGGCAGCTGATCGCCTTCTAACCACGGAATACAAGGTAACCATTTTCCATAATTTCAAGCTCGAGTTTCGCAACAGAATTCACACGTGATTGACACCTTCTACAAATCAAATTACATTCTCTTTGAACTTAACTTGTAAAGTGATATGAATAAACCGAACTTGATGTGTGCATAGAAAATGTGGTCAGTTGTGCACTGTTTTTATGACACCATAGATTAATAAGGAGTCATAAATTGTATGCGGGTTAGCGAGCATCGCCAGCTCCCTTAATTTTTTTGTAATTTAATTTTGTGTACCTTATGATATATATGTTTTTATTCAAGCAAGTCCGTCTGAACTACATGCTGGAACATTCATGAATTACCATGTCAGCCTTACACATGCTATTGTCGGGTTTCACTTTTTTTCTTTCTTTAATGATGTTTGAAGTGGCTTACAGTTGGGCGGTGAATTTCGTTAAAACCTTGCGCTTATTATTTTAACTTTGAAATTTATTATTTTCGATTCTTTTCTCTCTTTCACTCTTTCGGATCATGTCTGTGCAAGGGATGCCTGGCTTGGGCATGTGGCTGGGGTCCGGTCATTTTGAATTCTGTGTGACTTTACATATTGTAAATTGCCGTTTTTAGTCTAGTCTATATTTCTATTTAGTTGTTTTATGTAATTGTTCGAATTTAAGATTTCGGTTGATAGTGGGCTGGTTATGCTAGCTGACTTGCTGGTCACATGTGTCACTGCAGTATGTAATGGAAGTATTTCAAATGCAGAACCAAGGGCCATTAATAATTATGAATTTATTTTATATAATAGATGTTAGGCTGTTATGAAAGGGCACACAAAAAGAATTTATCTGTTTCTATGCTGTTATAGCACTCATATAAATAACATATCATTATTGATTATAGTGGATCAC
Source organism: Magicicada septendecula (assembly GCA_034769895.1). NCBI lineage: Eukaryota > Metazoa > Arthropoda > Insecta > Hemiptera > Cicadidae > Magicicada > Magicicada septendecula. The sequence continues at coordinate 409,552,131 of CM068368.1, read as the reverse complement.
ACATTGTAACTTTTATTGTTTAAAACTCTGGGTATGTGATTATTATAATCATAGAATCCTATATTTCTGACGAGCTATGCATATTTTTAGGCAGTTTTCTTGTTCATGTAATTAATTTGGCAACACTGTACGATATACTCAAATTAATATAAAATTTAGAAAAAAGGTTTGAAAACTAGGTACTTGCGGTACCAGATGTTGAGTGTGATTTTATCAGTGTGGTGATGTTTTTGAAACCAAACGTTAATAAAATTTATCTTGTTAATTAGGCTGTTTCATTTCCAAGTCCTGTCACAATGGGCTTGGTACATTTTAAGCTTCGTCTAGGTCTTTGGCCTAGTTTTTAAATTTTACGGGACGCTTTCCCCTTTTCACAAAAAAAAAAAAAAAAAACTGAGAAGGGGAAATTAGGCGTCTGAAATGGTAGCAGAGCGTGGTTTCGTATGTGACAGGACTTGTAAAATTGGGACGGAATTTTCAGGAAGAGATAACAATAAAAGAATTAAGAAAATTTTTTTTAGACCTTGGCTACTGCACTTGGCAGGGAGTTAAGAGGGATTCGGGTTCTGTAATGGAAATGTGATATGGGACTGTTGTGCCCACTGAAATTTTATAAATATTATGTTTGATGTTTTGTAGAGTTATAATATGTGTTATTGTTGTACTATGTATGTTGTGCCCTTTAGCTAATATTTGTGAGTCAGAGACAAGCAGGAATCACGCCCGAATATTTCTTTGAGTATTTTGATTGGAGGATGTATGTAACTTACCAGAGTCCTTTGGTGTTTGGTATCCAAGAATGATGGGAGCGGTTTAGATATGTGTTAGTTGTCAGGGGGATTTATTCACGAATACATTAAGTTAGAATCCTCATTGGGATGCGGTGTGGTCAGACCTGCGTCATCAACGATGATAGTCAAAAGAAAATTTTTATTAAAATGTGGTGTTGATGGGTTTTGAATAGGATGTTTGTTGTTGTTGTTAGGTAAATTGTGTAGTGTGTGGCGGTGCTTTGTTTGATGGTTATGTTTGTCATTGTTCGTTTTCTTGTTCGGCGTCAGGGAAGTTAGCTCGGCATAAGTAATCTCTCGAGCCTTCGCTCCGCTAGGGAACCCAGAGGTCACTTGCAGTGAGGCAAGTCTTTCCTGTCTGCGTTGTGATGTTAGTGTTAGATTGTTGTTTGTGTGCTGGTAATTATGTAAATTTTGGGGGTCAGAGTCCAGTCTACTGAATCGAAAAAGGAAGAACTGTTATGGAGAGTTGGTCGGCACCAAGGTTGGTTTCTCAGTTGCTGTCTAGTGATACGGTAGTTTTATTTAGGGTACGTTGTGAGGTCAAGTAAAGAAAAGGTTTTGAAAATATGGCTAAGGTTGTTCATGATAATGTTATTACAATCTCGTATCTGAAAAAAAAAAAAAAACTGTTGTTTGTTGTTTTATGGGGATTCTAGATATTGTCCAGCGGAGTTATATTCAGAGTATTTTCTAAGAACAGAGGAGGTGAAATGTTAAAGTATTGACCTAGTAAATTATAAGCAGCTGTATCGTTGTAAACTATGCGATTTAGGCGAGTTGGACTCTCAGCTGGTGATAGCCATCTGCATGGTGGAATTTATTTGTTGTTTTCCTAATCTGATAAACTGTGCTTGCCTCATCTAACTGTTCTATGTTTGATATATCAATTTCACGGCCAACCTGGTTTGTTGATCAGCTGATCTATTATTTATATTGAATTCGACTTGTTAAATACCATGCCGCATTCTCTGTTTAATGTCCCCCGCATATTTCTCCTTGAGTGGTAGTGAGCGAGAGTTGTCGCTTTGTAGAGAAGTTACCCCCTCCCGCCTGTCAACTGGTTTAAGGTGAAGCTTCAGTAATATGATATGGATTGATGTTCGCGTGCCCTCGAACCGGTCTTCTCTGCCTTGCTAATCGGGTCAGTCATATGTCAAGGATTTGTAGATGCCTTGTTTTGCTGCATATGGCTGGACAGTAGTAATATGGCCACTCACATATCAAGGTTAGTGACACCTTGTTTGGTCCTATGGACGCGTATATGAGTGGCAGCGGTAGGAGTAGGTGGTGGTCACCAGTGAGGGTGACGGGTAGGGGCGGTCCCGTGGGGTTGGCATGGCGGAGAGGGTCATGTCTGGATGGTCGGAGTTGTGTTGAGTTTTTTTTCAGTCCTGGGAGGGGGGAGGGAAGTTGTAGAGAATAGAAAACGGTCCTGGTTAGTTCTTGTTCTTGGGTCTCAGGTTGTGAGTTGGGAGGCCTTAGGAGGTCAGAGCGCTTGGGCCCAAAACTTGTCTTTCTTCTTTTCTCCTTCTTCTTTGTCTCAGTATGCTGGCCCTGGCCAGGTCAGCATGCACACCTCATACTCACACACAAACACATTCGGGCACACATGCATGTACACACTACACTTCTTCTTCTTTCATTTTCTCTCTCAGCCTCTGTTCTCCTAAGTGCGGATAAATGTCTGAGATTTCCCGGCAATGCCAAATTGGTTAGATGTAAGTAAGGGTATAGAGGACCGGGGTCCTATACTGTGGATTCCCACGTTTTGAGTTTTAGGCAACCATGTTGCGCTTTTGGAGTGTGGGTGTGCCGTGAGTGGCACAAAGTATAATCATGGCGACTTACAGTTTAGTAAATTTCGTATTTATATCGTCTCAGATGCCCGGTGTGCGTTGAAGTCATGCTCGCGCATTCTGGTGACTGAAAAGAGAATGTGGGTTCACTGACGACTGTGCCAAGGACAGGTCAGTTCCATTTCCACCACCATTCACTATATCTCGGCAGCGAAAATTTTCTCGTGTTCTCATCTTTATATCCGTATGGATCGCTAATCCATAAAGTACCTCTGGTAAGTTGATTTAATAATTCTAACTGTGTGTAAAAAGGAATTAGGATTTAAATGTGTTTATGGCATATGTGAGATTATTTTACATAAGCGGGCGTGATTGCTGTCTTGTTCTGAAAGGCATGAATGACCACGTGGTGAATTTTAATGATGAATTTCAACTTTAAAAGTAATTATAGAGGTTCTGTTGTTAATTGTTATCTAATTAAATATTAAAAAGCAAGATGCTGATGAAGTATTAGTAAAAACAGCAATGCATTAGTAATTAATATCTTATGTAATTCGGCCCACGTGGCGAAGCTTTATACGAAACCGATTGTGGTTATAACAGGTTAATAGTAACTATTTAAATAAGAAATATCATGCAGTGGCATCGATGAATGTTTATTTTGTGAGTTAAATTTGATTATTCAATCTGAATACTAACTGGTTGTAAGTGAAGGTCCAGTATCCATATGATTCGTGGTGTGTGTGTTAGAGCTCGAGTGAAGTTTTGTAAGCGTGAATATTGTGAGGGTTGCTACATAAGTCTGTTCTCCTAGGGTTCCTGACTCGTCGAAGTGCTCGAGAGATGAGGATGACTACAATTACATCCGTGGTCATCTGCTGAGCAGCTAAGCTTTACCTGAATTTCGCCGTCGAGAGAATGTAACATGGGAACCCGAATCTTTCACCCTCTATCTGCAATGAACTGTAACGGGGACTTCTGTGACCTTAAACTACACGCAGGCAGCTGATCGCCTTCTAACCACGGAATACAAGGTAACCATTTTTCATAATTTCAAGCTCGGGTTTCGCAACAGAATTCACACGTGATTGACACCTTCTACAAATCAAATTACATTCTCTTTGAACTTAACTTGTAAAGTGATATGAATAAACCGAACTTGATGTGTGCGTAGAAAATGTGGTCAGTTGTGCACTGTTTTTATGACACCATAGATTAATAAGGAGTCATAAATTGTATGCGGGTTAGCGAGCATCGCCAGCTCCCTTAATTTTTTTGTAATTTAATTTTGTGTACCTATGATATATATGTTTTTATTAAAGGAAGTCCGTCTGAACTACATGCTGGAACATTCATGAATTACCATGTCAGCCTTGCACATGCTATTGTCGGGTTTCACTTTTTTTCTTACTTTAATGATGTTTGAAGTGGCTTACAGTTGGGCGGTGAATTTCGTTAAACCCTTGCGCTTATTATCTTAACTTTGAAATTTATTATTTTCGATTCTTTTCTCTCTTTCACTCTTTCGGATCATGTCTGTGCAAGGGATGCCTGGCTTGGGCATGTGGCTGGGGTCCGGTCATTTTGAATTCTTAACAGACGTTTAATGAAGAAATTTGTGTTAGTGGTTGAAATCACAATCAGAATGATCAATATTGCACACCACTATATAAAAATTATTCCGATTAGCGCTTTCAAGCTCCACAGCTCATCGTCAGATCAGGAATAGGATCCTGATCTGACGATGAGCTGTGAAGCTTGAAAGCGCTAATCGGAATAATTTTTATATAGTGGTGTGCAATATTGATCATTCTGATTTTGAATTCTGTGTGACTTTACATATTGTAAATTGCCGTTTTTAGTCTAGTCTATATTTCTATTTAGTTGTTTTATGTAATTGTTCGAATTTAAGATTTCGGTTGATAGTGGGCTGGTTATGCTAGCTGACTTGCTGGTCACATGTGTCACTGCAGTATGTAATGGAAGTATTTCAAATGCAGAACCAAGGGCCATTAATAATTATGAATTTATTTTATATAATAGATGTTAGGCTGTTATGAAAGGGCACACAAAAAGAATTTATCTGTTTCTATGCTGTTATAGCACTCATATAAATAACATATCATTATTGATTATAGTGGATCACACATTGTAACTTTTATTGTTTAAAACTCTGGGTATGTGATTATTGCAATCATAGAATCCTATATTTCTGACGAGCTATGCATATTTTTAGGCAGTTTTCTTGTTCATGTAATTAATTTGGCAACACTGTACGATATAGTCAAGTTAATATAAAATTTAGAAAAAAGGTTTGAAAACTAGGTACTTGCGGTACCAGATGTTGTGTGTGATTTTATCAGTGTGGTGATGTTTTTGAAACAAAACGTTAATAAAATTTGTCTTGTTAATTAGGCTGTTTCATTTCCAAGTCCTGTCACAATGGGCCTGGTACATTTTAAACTTCGTCTAGGTCTTTGGCCTAGTTTTTAAATTTTACGGGACGCTTTCCCCTTTTCACAAAAAAAAAAAAAAACTTTGAGAAGGGGAAATGAGGCGTCTGAAACGGTAGCAGAGCGTGGTTTCGTATGTGACAGGACTTGTAAAATTGGGACGGAATTTTCAGGAAGAGATAACAATAAAAGAATTAAGAAAATTTTTTTTAGACCTTGGCTACTGCACTTGGCAGGGAGTTAAGAGGGATTCGGGTTCCGTAATGGAAATGTGATATGGGACTGTTGTGCCCACTGAAATTTTATAAATATTATGTTTGATGTTTTGTAGAGTTATAATATGTGTTATTGTTGTACTATGTATGTTGTGCCCTTTAGCTAATATTTGTGAGTCAGAGACAAGCAGGAATCACGCCCGAATATTTCTTTGAGTATTTTGATTGGAGGATGTATGTAACTTACCAGAGTCCTTTGGTGTTTGGTATCCAAGAATGATGGGAGCGGTTTAGATATGTGTTAGTTGTCAGGGGGATTTATTCACGAGTACATTAAGTTAGAATCCTCATTGGGATGCGGTGTGGTCAGACCTGCGTCATCACCGATGATAGTCAAAAGAAAATTTTTATTAAAATGTGGTGTTGATGGGTTTTGAATAGGATGTTTGTTGTTGTTGTTAGGTATATTGTATAGTGTGTGGCGGTGCTTTGATTGATGGTTATGTTTGTCATTGTTCATTTTCTTGTTCGGCGTCAGGGAAGTTAGCTCCGCATAAGTAATCTCTTGAGCCTTCGCTCCGCTAGGGAACCCAGAGGTCACTTGCAGTGAGGCAAGTCTTTCCTGTCTGTGTTGTGATGTTAGTGTTAGATTGTTGTTTGTGTGCTGGTAATTATGTAAATTTTGGGGGTCAGAGTCCAGTCTACTGAATCGAAAAAGGAAGAATTGTTATGGAGAGTTGGTCGGCACCAAGGTTGGTTTCTCAGTTGCTGTCTAGTGATACGGTAGTTTTATTTAGGGTACGATGTGAGGTCACGTAAAGAAAAGGTTTTGAAAATATGGCTAAGGCTGTTCATGATAATGTTATTGCAATCTCGTATCTAAAAAAAAAAAAAAAACTGTTGTTTGCTGTTTTATGGGGATTCTAGATATTGTCCAGCGGAGTTATATTCAGAGTATTTTCTAAGAACAGACGAGGTGAAATGTTAAAGTATTGACCTAGTAAATTATAAGCAGCTGTATCGTTGTAAACTATGCGATTTAGGCGAGTTGGACTCTGAGCTGGTGATAGCCGTCTGCATGGTGGAATTTATTTGTTGTTTTCCTAATCTGATAAACTGTGCTTGCCTCATCTAACTGTTCTATGTTTGATATATCAATTTCACGGCCAACCTGGTTTGTTCATCAGCTGATCTATTATTTATATTGAATTCGACTTGTTAAATACCATGCCGCATTCTCTGTTTAATGTCCCCCGCATATTTCTCCTTGAGTGGTAGTGAGCGAGAGTTGTCGCTTTGTAGAGAAGTTACACCCTCCCGCCTGTCAACTGGTTTAAGGTGAAGCTTCAGTAATATGATATGGATTGATGTTCGCGTGCCCTCGAACCGGTCTTCTCTGCCTTGCTAATCGGGTCAGTCATATGTCAAGGATTTGTAGATGCCTTGTTTTGCTGCATATGGCTGGTCGGTCCACGATGTGGACAGTAGTAATATGGCCACTCACATATCAAGGTTAGTGACACCTTGTTTGGTCCTATGGATGCGTATGTGAGTGGCAGCGGTAGGAGTAGGTGGTGGTCACCAGTGAGGGTGACGGGTAGGGGCGGTCCCGTGGGGTTGGCATGGCGGAGAGGGTCGTGTCGGGATGGTCGGAGTTGTGTTGAGTTTTTTTTCAGTCCTGGGGGGGGGGAGGGAAGTTGTAGAGAATAGAAAACGGTCCTGGTTAGTTCTTGTTCTTGGGTCTCAGGTTGTGAGTTGGGAGGCCTTAGGAGGTCAGAGCGCTTGGGCCCAAAACTTGTCTTTCTTCTTTTCTCCTTCTTCTTTGTCTCAGTATGCTGGCCCTGGCCAGGTCAACATGCACACCTCATACTCACAAACAAACACATTCGGGCACACATGCATGTACACACTACACTTCTTCTTCTTTCATTTTCTCTCTCAGCCTCTGTTCTCCTAAGTGCGGATAAATGTCTGAGATTTCCCGGCAATGCCAAATTGGTGAGATGTAAGTAAGGGTATAGAGGACCGGGGTCCTATACTGTGGATTCCCACGTTTTGAGTTTTAGGCAACCATGTTGCCCTTTTGGAGTGTGGGTGTGCCGTGAGTGGCACAAAGTATAATCACGGCGACTTACAGTTTAGTAAATTTCGTATTTATATCGTCTCAGATGCCCGGTGTGCATTTAAGTCATGCTCGCGCATTCTGGTGACTGAAAAGAGAATGTGGGTTCACTGACGACTGTGCCAAGGACAGGTCAGTGCCATTTCCGCCACCGCTGATTCACTATCTCTCGGCAGCGAAAATTTTCTCGTGTGCTCATCTTTATATCCGTATGGATCACTAATCCATAAAGTACCTCTGGTAAGTTGATTTAATAATTCTAACTGTGTGTAAAAAGGAATTAGGATTTAAACGTGTTTATGGCATATGTGAGATTATTTTACATTGCTGTCTTGTTCTGAAAGGCATGAATGACCACGTGGTGAATTTTAATGATGAATTTCAACTTTGAAAGTAATTATAGAGGTTCTGTTGTTAATTGTTATCTAATTAAATATTAAAAAGCAAGATGCTGATGAAGTATTAGTAAAAACAGCAATGCATTAGTAATTAATATCTTATGTAATTCGGCCCACGTGGCGAAGCTTTATACGAAACCGATTGTGGTTATAACAGGTTAATAGTAACTATTTAAATAAGAAATATCATGCAGTGGCATCGATGAATGTTTATTTTGTGAGTTAAATTTGATTATTCAATCTGAATACTAACTGGTTGTAAGTGAAGGTCCAGTATCCATATGATTCGTGGTGTGTGTGTTAGAGCTCGAGTGAAGTTTTGTAAGCGTGAATATTGTGAGGGTTGCTACATAAGTCTGTTCTCCTAGGGTTCCTGACTCGTCGAAGTGCTCGAGAGATGAGGATGACTACAATTACATCCGTGGTCATCTGCTGAGCAGCTAAGCTTTACCTGAATTTCGCTGTCGAGAGAATGTAACATGGGAACCCGAATGTTTCACCCTCTATCTGCAATGAACTGTAACGGGGACTTCTGTGACCTTAAACTACACGCAGGCAGCTGATCGCCTTCTAATCACGGAATACAAGGTAACCATTTTCCATAATTTCAAGCTCGAGTTTTGCAACAGAATTCACACGTGATTGACACCTTCTACAAATCAAATTACATTCTCTTTGAACTTAACTTGTAAAGTGATATGAATAAACCGAACTTGATGTGTGCGTAGAAAATGTGGTCAGTTGTGCACTGTTTTTATGACACCATAGATTAATAAGGAGTCATAAATTGTATGCGGGTTAGCGAGCATCGCCAGCTCCCTTAATTTTTTTGTAATTTAATTTTGTGTACCTTATGATATATATGTTTTTATTCAAGCAAGTCCGTCTGAACTACATGCTGGAACATTCATGAATTACCATGTCAGCCTTACACATGCTATTGTCGGGTTTCACTTTTTTTCTTACTTTAATGATGTTTGAAGTGGCTTACAGTTGGGCGGTGAATTTCGTTAAACCCTTGCGCTTATTATTTTAACTTTGAAATTTATTATTTTCGATTCTTTTGTCTCTTTCACTCTTTCGGATCATGTCTGTGCAAGGGATGCCTGGCTTGGGCATGTGGCTGGGGTCCGGTCATTTTGAATTCTGTGTGATTTTACATATTGTAAATTGCCGTTTTTAGTCTAGTCTATATTTATATTTAGTTGTTTTATGTAATTGTTCGAATTTAAGATTTCGGTTGATAGTGGGCTGGTTATGCTAGCTGACTTGCTGGTCACATGTGTCACTGCAGTATGTAATGGAAGTATTTCAAATGCAGAACCAAGGGCCATTAATAATTATGAATTTATTTTATATAATAGATGTTAGGCTGTTATGAAAGGGCACACAAAAAGAATTTATCTGTTTCTATGCTGTTATAGCACTCATATAAATAACATATCATTATTGATTATAGTGGATCACACATTGTAACTTTTATTGTTTAAAACTCTGGGTATGTGATTATTACAATCATAGAATCCTATATTTCTGACGAGCTATGCATATTTTTAGGCAGTTTTCTTGTTCATGTAATTAATTTGGCAACACTGTACGATATAGTCAAGTTAATATAAAATTTAGAAAAAAGGTTTGAAAACTAGGTACTTGCGGTACCAGATGTTGTGTGTGATTTTATCAGTGTGGTGATGTTTTTGAAACCAAACGTTAATAAAATTTGTCTTGTTAATTAGGCTGTTTCATTTCCAAGTCCTGTCACAATGGGCCTGGTACATTTTAAACTTCGTCTAGGTCTTTGGCCTAGTTTTTAAATTTTACGGGACGCTTTCCCCTTTTCACAAAAAAAAAAAAAACTTTGAGAAGGGGAAATGAGGCGTCTGAAATGATAGCAGAGCGTGGTTTCGTATGTGACAGGACTTGTAAAATTGGGACGGAATTTTCAGGAAGAGATAACAATAAAAGAATTAAGAAAATTTTTTTTAGACCTTGGCTACTGCACTTGGCAGGGAGTTAAGAGGGATTCGGGTTCCGTAATGGAAATGTGATATGGGACTGTTGTGCCCACTGAAATTTTATAAATATTATGTTTGATGTTTTGTAGAGTTATAATATGTGTTATTGTTGTACTATGTATGTTGTGCCCTTTAGCTAATATTTGTGAGTCAGAGACAAGCAGGAATCACGCCCAAATATTTCTTTGAGTATTTTGATTGGAGGATGTATGTAACTTACCAGAGTCCTTTGGTGTTTGGTATCCAAGAATGATGGGAGCGGTTTAGATATGTGTTAGTTGTCAGGGGGATTTATTCACGAGTACATTAAGTTAGAATCCTCATTGGGATGCGGTGTGGTCCGACCTGCGTCATCACCGATGTTAGTCAAAAGAAAATTTTTATTAAAATGTGGTGTTGATGGGTTTTGAATAGGATGTTTGTTGTTGTTGTTAGGTATATTGTATAGTGTGTGGCGGTGCTTTGTTTGATGGTTATGTTTGTCATTGTTCGTTTTCTTGTTCGGCGTCAGGGAAGTTAGCTCGGCATAAGTAATCTCTCGAGCCTTCGCTCCGCTAGGGAACCCAGTGGTCACTTGCAGTGAGGCAAGCCTTTCCTGTCTGTGTTGAGATGTTAGTGTTAGATTGTTGTTTGTGTGCTGGTAATTATGTAAATTTTGGGGGTCAGAGTCCAGTCTACTGAATCGAAAAAGGAAGAACTGTTATGGAGAGTTGGTCGGCACCAAGGTTGGTTTCTCAGTTGCTGTCTAGTGATACGGTAGTTTTATTTAGGGTACGTTGTGAGGTCAAGTAAAGAAAAGGTTTTGAAATATGGCTAAGGCTGTTCATGATAATGTTATTGCAATCTCATATCTAAAAAAAAAAAAACTGTTGTTTGTTGTTTTATGGGGATTCTAGATATTGTCCAGTGGAGTTATATTCAGAGTATTTTCTAAGAACAGAGGAGGTGAAATGTTAAAGTATTGACCTAGTAAATTATAAGCAGCTGTATCGTTGTAAACTATGCGATTTAGGCGAGTTGGACTCTGAGCCGGTGATAGCCGTCTGCATGGTGGAATTTATTTGTTGTTTTCCTAATCTGATAAACTGTGCTTGCCTCATCTAACTGTTCTATGTTTGATATATCACTTTCACGGCCAACCTGGTTTGTTCATCAGCTGATCTATTATTTATATTGAATTCGACTTGTTAAATACCATGCCGCATTCTCTGTTTAATGTCCCCCGCATACTTCTCCTTGAGTGGTAGTGAGCGAGAGTTGTCGCTTTGTAGAGAAGTTACCCCCTCCCCCCTGTCAACTGGTTTAAGGTGGAGCTTCAGTAATATGATATGGATTGATGTTCGCGTGCCCTCGAACCTCAAAAACCCTTTATTATTAACTTACCTTACGTTATATATTAAATTATTTGGCTCTACAAAATCGTGAATAAGCATTTGCTTAAACAATGTGAAATTTTACCTTTGTACTAAACAGGCACATAGAAAATAATTTAAATTGAGTGCAAATGAAATGACAAAAATAGACAAAAAAAGAAATTTATTGGCATGAAAGGTTTATAAATAATGAAATAAAGAAAGTTTCCGTGGATTGGCAGAAAATTTTGTCAACAACTTCCTTTAGAAACTCTTCATAGTTTTGGAAGACGAATTTCCAATGGACACTCGGCATGGCAAGTCCGATTAAGCGATCCTCTCCCATCGTGCTTTGAAGCTAAGTCTTTATTCTTCACAGGCTGCTAAAAGAATGGTTAACTGTACTAGTGGTGCATGGCTGTGCTGAAAGTATCAAATGAGCTTTCTTTCTTGTCAGGATAAACATTCAGCTTCTTTTATCAATTCTGAGATATCGAGATCTCTTAGCTCTTCTTCTGTTAACTTATTGTCCATTCACATCTTGTACCAGATTTCTATTTCAGCATCTAAGCCATCCAATTGATAGAAGCTGGTAAAAAATTCGTCTTTTGCTTCAACTGGTTGATGTTCATAGTTAGCACGTGCAAAGGATGCAGGTAAGTTAATGCATAGGCTGGTATGTTCTCATTGGAAAATCACAATTTTAAAGATGTAATTACAGAGTCCATGTATGGTACGATCAAGGACCTCCTCCAGAATGCCGATGCATTAGACACTGGAGGGTTGCTCCTGTGTTGTTGCCATCTTACTGTCTTTGCGATGATCAGTTCCACTCCCAGCTACTCTGCCAAATGGTTGGCATCCTTCATCAGTTCATCTGCGATTGTTACAACATTCTCACGATGGCTTTTTAATAAATCCACAATCCGATGAATGTGGTCCTAGGATTTGACCAAATCGAGAGTTTTTGATCGCACAGCATTTATGACAGGTCCTAATACAGCAGAATACTTTGTTATCAAAACCATACCCATTATGAATTATGATTTGCTACTTGCTCAGTGAAGCTGGAACTAACTTTTGCGGGTGTTAGCATTTCCCTGAACAGAAAGCGTTTCCAAAGCTTGAACAATTTCTTGGAAATTTTCTTTGAAAATTCTTATACACTTATATTTCTCCGAGCATCTTGTTTCGCAGTGATGTGGAATATTTGGAATGAGTTTCCTCCTCAGAACTGATTCTCTGAAAAATGTAATATCTTTTATAGTCAGTGTTTCAAATTTCGAGTTTCAAATTGAGATCATTCACTACTAGATTACCATTAGATTTGTTGGCAAAGCCACCATTCAAATTAACTCTTTACATGAAATGAGTACTTCGGCTTGCCGGGCTGTAAGGCTGTGGTCCATAACCATGGACCATGGCCTTACAGCCCGGCAAGCCGAAGTACTCATATCATTGAAGCTGGCTTGAAAGCCTCAGACAGAATTTAACTCTTTAGGATTTAGAGTTGGTATTGTGTGCCTTTCTAGATTGAAGACGAAATATGAAAAAAAAATATGCCAATTTGCTCAAGAGTCACTGGTGGATTCATCAGCAAGATCCAATGACTCCTATCTTAGACAGCAAAAGTTAAAATGGAAAAAATTCAGATAGAAAAATGAATTACAATTGTGCCACGGATGTAACTGACATAATATCTCACAAGGATTTTTCTTGTGAGAAAGGCTGATATCCAACCAACAGCGTATTTAAGTATCAAGGAAAAAAATTCTTAAATCATCCTCTGTTGAATTTTATTAACACAGACAGAATTATAAATAAGCCAGAATGTTTTTACAAGCAATAACTTCTACTCACATTTTATGAGCACGTACTCACAACAGAGCGCTGTTTTTCACAGCATAATACAATTCATTACTATGTCACCACATCCTACAATTATGCAGTAACACTGTTTTACAGTGAATACTTTTTTCTGTGTACTTCCGTGGTCTGCATAATCTATCTTGGCTGCGTTTGGCAACAACTTTTATATTGATGGGGCAGAACATTTATTTATAGATGTTAATATAAAACAGTGTCATCTCCGTGGGCCAGAAAATTTTTAAACATAGACCTACAGGAACTTTTTAGGCAAGTCTCTCCCTCTCCTTCACTCCTTTTCTCTCTCCCTCTCACTCTTTTTAAATATTGTAAGGGTACATATCTTCAACATACATTTATGAAGCAACATGATAAGAATAAAATACTAAATGATTAACACTATGAATTAAAAGGGATGAGTCGGAGATAAACGAATGGGTAGTTAACATAATTATGCGATCAAACAGATAAAGGTAATAATAAAAGTAACCTCTGATAAGAGAAATGTAGCAAGCAACGAAACAAAACTTGAAAAACAATAGTACAATGCGATTTAACCAAAATAACCCAATAGATATGGTAAGTGAGTAGGTAGAACAAGCCCTAACACCAGTGATAGGACAAATAAAGACAAATAAAATAATCAAAGGTAGACAAACAATACCAGAACACAAATAATAATAATAATAATAATAATAATAATAAAAGTTAACAATGGCGACCGAACGGGACTTTATATAAAATAAAAAATTATATAAATACGCCAAAGAACATAAACAAACGGGTGGCGAAAGTCGAATAACACATAAACAACATAGGTTACTATAAGTGTAGGTTATGTTGTTGTTAAGTTGAAATATAAACCAAAAATTGACCAAATATTATATTACAATGGCAAACAAGAACGAAATAAGTGTAACAGTATCAGAAATAATGGGTGAAAGTATTCACTCGACACCAGCCCCAACAAAAAGAGTTGAGGAGAATGACGTAATAAAAATGATGAAATTACTTTTTGATGAGCAAAACACAAGATTAGACAATTTTAGTGATAAGTTTAACCAGTTTGATGAACAATTCAATGACATAAAAAAGGAAATTAAAAAACAAAATTGTAATTTTGATGAAAGAATAAATGAAATAGAAATACATTGTGACAGTATTCAAAAACAAACAGAAACCATTAATGAGCAATTCCATACCAAAATAAGTAATTTAGATGATAAAATTAATCAAATCAATGAGACAGTTCAAAACCAAATAGAAACACAAAATAGAGAAATAGAGAATAAATGTTTAACCACAGTTAATGAGCAGATAGAGAGTAGAACTAAATGTGAAGTAAATAAACAGATAGAAATTAAAACTAATGTTTTACAAAATAAGCTAGAGAAATTTGAATCAAACATAATAGACATAACCAAACATATTGAAAAAACAGACCAAACAGTATCAAAACATGAGAGTAATGCTAGTAATAGAATAAGCATGTTACAAAATAAGATTAAAGGAATAGATGACAATTCTAAGAGTAAAGTAATAGACAATTTGAACATAAATAAGGGAGAGAATTGTAATAATAAAAATAAAAGTATGATATTAGAAAATGATTATGTGAACATTGGTAGTGATAATGAGAGTTTAATGGGAATTGAATATGATAATGATGAAATGTTAATGTATAGTAATAAATCAGAGAGAAAGAGAGAAAGTATAATTGTAGGGGGATTGCAGGGGGTAAATTTTTCCCTTAATGGTGTAATTGGGGGTGAAGTACATGTGTTGAGGAAGGACGAGAGTGCCTTCATGTATATTTGGGAGACGATAGGTCTACAAATAAAGCTGTCCCTGGTTTTTTTAGTGCACTTCACAGGTGGTGCAGTAGTTGTAAATTAGTATCTATCCCCTGCAAATATTGAGAGAGAGAGAGTGTAGAGAGGTATTGTGAGAAATATTGTGAGAGAAAGAGAGAAATAGAGATTTTTAAGATAAATAGAACTTATGAAGGATTTATGGAAAGGTTAGGAGTAGAGATGATGTATAATAAAAGTAAATACTTACCTTGGGTGGAAGCTGATATAGCAGTAGGAGAAGATGATAATGAAAATAATGACTTTATAACATACCTAGTGGTGACTAATTATACTGGAGGTGACAGGACAATAACCAATCGTGACAAGTTGTATGATGAATTGGTAGGGAATAACCCTATTAATTATGCTGGTTTTATAAAATATAAGAATTTAAATGTGTATTATATTAATGATGTTAATATAATGTATTTAATAAAAAATAAATTGTACAGACCAAAGATAAGACTATTGTTTGACGATGGAGGATAATTATTTTATTGTGTTAATGAACATTTAAATATGTGATAGTGTTTTTGAAATGGACTGTTTAGGAACTGATTTTTGATAAATGATGAAATGATAATTTGGATTGTATATTTTTTTTGTGTATTAATGTCGGTGTAGTTGTGTACTTTTGATGTTATGTATTGTATGTATTTTTTATGTAAACCATGTACTGTAGAATTTTAAATAATTGAAGAAAGTTTGAGGATGATTTTAAATTGTTATGAGATTTAGATTCTAATGGATAATAAATGATTAAACAGGTAATAGATTTGGATATTGAGATGTACTATTATTGTAAGGTAGGTAAGTGATGAATTTTCTAGTGGTATATTAAGGTGAAATGTTGTAAAGAGGTTTGGGGATAGTGATAAATAAGGCATATGAATTAGTCAGTTAGAGTTATTGGGAGTAAGAGAAAATAAGAATGTTGAGATACAGATGATACACAAAGAGGGTGTTAGATATTTTAGGGACACAGTAGTTAGTGATTATATGTAGAGAAGTGAGTAATGTGAATGGTAAATACATTTGTTGATGATGATATTTTGTAGTAAAGGATGAGGTGGTAAGGTGTGATCAATGTGCGGCGTTGTGGCAGGCGGAGCAATTTGGGTTAGAGTGTTTGCCGATATTTGGTGGAGGGCAAATGGTTAGGTATGTGTACGGCCAGGTAGGGAACACATCCTAGTACAAAGACGAGCGGTGCCAGAGGTAGGTGGAATTAGTGAAGGGAGTTATAATTGAGAGATTGGTGTCATAATATGTTAATGGGTGTTAGTAGTGGTTGTTAAAAAGAGGTGAGTAAGGTTAGAGAGATGAATGCCAAAATAAGATATAGATAATAGTGAATAATAGAGAGTCACCCAAACTAGATAAGGCTTGATGAAAGGTTAGAAAAAGAAAATTCATTGTAGGAAGATGAGGTAACTGAAAGGTGAATAATAAACTTGAAATTTTTTTTTATAGAATCTAATGATATAATAAATGGTAACTAATTTAAAAGTTAATAGAAAGTTAAAGCCGTAATGTCTTATCAAATTTTATACAAGTTATTTAAATGTGAACTATGTAATGTAAATGTTACAATGTTAATGTTTGATGTACAATGTTTTATTATGTTTTTATTATGTTGATGGCAATAGTGTGTGTGGTTAGGAGGTCGTTACAGGGGTAGCGACAGTAACAAATGTTAATATGTTGGAAAGATAAAGTCAGAAATGGTTTTGAATAAAAATATGATTTAATTCTGTTGCAAAGAAATATAAGAATAAAGAAAGTTGAGTAAAGAAAATTTAAAATATTTGAAGTGTTTGCCATAATAGCTATATTTTTTTTTGTTTATGTAATGAAGATGATTAGTCGTTGTTACTTTTGAAAATTAGAAAATTGTTTTATGTGTTATGTTTAGGATAAGAATATGTTTTCTTATGGCAAAGAGGATAAATAATATTGACTGGAGTCAGGAAATCTTGATAATGTAGGAGTGTTGAAAAGAGAAGTGGATTTTCTGTTTTAAATCTTGTTTGTTTTATTAGTGGAGAATTTTAGGTTAAGCAAACCAACGCCTCAAAACACAAACCAATGCATCTAAGGGGAGACATATCAGTTGTGGATATGGAAATAGAAAAGGTCACTATTTTTAAATTTTTGTATTTCATGTTTCAGAGTTTGATGTTGTTGTGACGGCGGTCCTGAGCTGGCCGGTGCGTCAGAGCAGGAGCATTAAGTGCCTAATGGCCTTATGGTGTTGGGATCTCTCCTGAGAAGTCCAGTAAGGTCAGATGGTACGATCATCATCATTGGACCAAGGGTAAGTGATTATAATTTTTTTGTATATAAACACTACAGGGGGTTGTGGTGACATATCTGGGCTGATCCCTTTAGGAAGTGTGAATGGGTCAATGAAAGTTTTTATGCTTCGGCATAAAACCTTTCATTGAGGGGGTTTTGTAACAGGACGAACAGCCTGTTTTCATAATTATGGGGTGCAAGGATTTTGTATTGTATTTTTTATTATATTTATACCTATAAAACATGGTTAGGTCAACTTCCCCCTTGTTTAAAGAAACGACGCAGTTCATCGGTACAATTCATCTCAAGGCCGAGAGCGTACGTGCAAAACAAAACGTATTCGATGGCTGTACTGATTGACAACAGCAAATTGTTATAACAAATTATGACACACGTCATAGTGATGACGAGAAACAATGCCGTCAGCTGTCTTGAACAAAGGGTTAATCACAATTAATCCCCACCACCTGTCGACAATATGACAAGATGTCGGCCCAGTCTGCTACAAGTCGTCATGAAGTGAACACGTTTTGAAAGTGTACTGGTACAAAGTGGGCCAGTAAAAGTGTTTATAATTAATCAAAAATGTAAAAGTCAGCAGAAAATAATCTAAATTTAATAACAGTTTCGTAATGTAGATTCAGTGACAACAGCCAGACGATCAGTTTATACTATACATAGAAAGTAAACAGAGAATACAAAGAAAGTAAATATTGGAAAACAAATTATATATAAAGAGCGGAGATAAATGGCCGCCATGTTGGGTGTGGTGTAAGCCACCATTTGTAAATTGAATGATTATCAGAATGCAGTAATTAAACCAAGTTTTATACCTCTTAATGCCAATTCGTTTTATTATTTCATACCACCCAATTGTTTCTGTACTTTCGCTTAGAGAATTCTGGACCCTGGGCATAAAACGTAATATATATGTGGGCAGCACGTGTCTACCGGAAGTGTGACCAACACATGGTAAGTAACAAAAGTATATATTATTCACATATTTATGTATTTATATTTTGATATGTGTGAGTGAGTTGACATAATAAAGCAAAAAATAGTAATAAGTATTATATAGAGTATGTAAACAAAAAGTACACTACCAATAGTAATTAAGGGAAAACATTTGTTAATAGAATGTATGTATTATTAATAACCCTATAGTGAAAAAAAGTAGAATATAAAATAAAAAAATGACTATAAAACTGTGTTTTAAAACCCGATCCAAGAGTGAGAGATAGGTAGGAAGTGGTAACAATAAACAGTGAAGTGGTGATAATGTTAAAATAAACAACTTATAATTTTAAGGAAAGGAATAGTGACCCAGTGTAACAAACCAAAACCATAACCAAATGGTGAATAAGAAAATAAGTGAATTGTGTTAAACTGTAAGAAACAGCATAGGCGTGAGGGTAAGAAAATATAATAACATATTTATTACCAAAAGAATGACTAGAAAGTTTATCTATATAGAATAGAGGGTATCAATACAATACTCACAAAATTGTTATGGTATTAAGTAAATGAAAAGTAATTTGTTTGTTTGATGTTTAAAGGAGTGTAAACCCAGAAGGCAGAAGTTTACAATAATATGTTTGTATTTATGTATAAGTAAGGAAGGTATAAGGAGATGAATAGTATGAACATTTTAATTAATGACATACAAGATAATAATTGTATTTTTAATAAGAAGAAGTTAGTTCTATGTTATGAAGAGTATGAACATTTTAATTAATGACATACAAGATAATAATTGTTTTTTTAATAAGAAGGAGTTATTTCTATGTTATGAAGAGTATGAACATTTTGAGTAATGACATACAATATAATAATTGTATGTAATAAGAAAGAGTATGGCTGAACAATATACAGGCCATCAAGTTATTTATATGTTATGTTTTGTTAATAGATTTAAGTTAAATAGTGTAGCATAACAGAATTATCACCTTAAAATTTAACTTAATACAACATTAATAAAGAAGAAAATATCAATAGTGAGTGAGAATAATAAATGGTTAAAAAATAAATTAAAGAAGCTGATCATTATAGTCGATAAAATATTAATAAAATTAATCTGAATAACAAAGAAAACTCTTGTTCCATATATAAAAGAAACCAACTATATAAAACCCCAGTACAACACATATACCCAGTAGATTGAGGAGCAGTAAATGAAAAGACAAAAGTAAAAAGTAAACAACAAATTAATAAGGGGAAATTTATTAAATTAAGAAGCAGAAAACCCCAAGATACAAAACCAATAACCAATTAATAAGGAACTGTAAATGAGAAAATGAATGAAACCGAATAATCAAGTAAGATTCATTGAATTCATAATATAAGGACATGAAACCACAAGATAAGGAAATACTTATATAATAAGAAGGAAGAGACAAAATATGTCAAGATTCCTAAAAAGGAATATAGAGACAAGAAAGGCTATTCACTAAAATATTATGAAGAATGAATATACCAATTTTTACATAATTAAAACCAATGATAAATGTCAGACCAAATAACTCAAGTTACAGGATACAATGCAATTAAAATAAATTGTCAACTAAATGTAAGCCTAATTTAAGAACAGAGTAAAAATAAAAACAAAAGACTACCAATAGTATAGAAACAAACCAAAAACTACCATAGTGTAAAAAACAAAAGACTACCATTAGTGTAGAAAATATAAGGTGACATACCATAATAAATACAATAAAAGTTAGAGACTACAGTGAGTGTAGAGAATAACAAGTGACACACTATAATAAAAAATAGCGTAGGGAATAAAAAATTATTTAAAAAGACTACCATTAGTGTAGAGAGATACCATATCAAAAAACCTAAGAATAAAAGACAGTCTAATGACTGAGAATAGTATTAATAATAAAAGTGTTTTAAAGATTAGGTATAATAAAAATTTAATAGATATAAGATGCTTTTATTTTATTTTTTAATCAAGTTATGTATAGTAAATACAAAAGACAGTTAATAACTGACAGTATTATTAGTAATAAGATGTTTTAGTATAATTAATTTTGTTACAAAAGGGAACATACTGAAGGTATTGTTAATAATAAGATGTTTTCATTATAGTTAAATGATATATAAAAAATAATAGGCATAAGATATTTTTGTTATGATTAAGTGATATAAAAATTAGTAGATATAAGATATTATGTTGTATTTAAATAATGTTCAATAATTTCCAAGTTTGTTAAGGCAGAGAAGGCAAGTAGGTAATATAAATATTGTGTTATTAAACTGTAAACCATATAAAGAATAATAGGGCAAAATAACTAACAAACCCCAATAGAAAAACAAAACAGCATTTTTGACCAAAATCAACTACTAATATAGAGTGAAACCCAAATGAATAAATTCAATCAAACTATATATAATTAATAGAAACTAGTCCATGTAAAACAAAGATATGAAAATGTAATCAGTACAGAAACAAATATTAGCAAAAGTAATAACAAAAGAATAAAATTAACTTTATTGGGAAATATGTAATACTAGGCCTAAGGGGTACTCAACTCAGATAAAATGTAAATTAATCAATTATGGAGTATTATAACAACAAGCAATAATCATGGTGTGAGTAAAATTATTTAAAGGAAATATTAACATAAAATCACTTGTAAACCATTTAATTACTAATATTGTAAAAAATACAAGGCCTATAATAAATATCAAAATATCGGTACGGAGAACCATACATGACTTCCATATTCTAAGATTTATATTTAAAATCATTTTCGAAATGAAATATTACCATAGAAACTACTTCTTTCTACTTACTGCTTCAGCCTTAACCACAGTAATGTGGTCACTAACGTATACCACCTCACGTTATCGCACTCGATTTTCACTGATGATGGAAGTCAATGGCATTGCCGAAACGTCTGGTTTTGTAAAAACATTGGACTACGGCCAAATATCCTGGGAAGGATGTTTAACAAAAACTACTTCTTTGTTGCCGATAACGTTGTACACATATATATAAAAAATATGCATAAAATTAACGGCTTGTATAAGTTAATGATTGATCTCCATTAAGTAGTGCTCAAGTTTCCAAAGTTTTAATATTATGATGTCCGTAATTAAAACATCAGAGCAGGTTTAGTGTGTATGAGGGTTCACCGTGGACAAAAATTTTCAACATTTCCTATTGAGCGTTGCTTAGAATAAATCTGCGAATCTACAGTGTATGTTTCACAGAACAAACACGCGGAAAAGAAGGAGCGCTCCGAAGTCACTCATGGACCCTCAGCATCTTGCAGAGGGTTCATTCCCTAAAGACGAAAAGTCTGTCTATGAATCGTTCCTCTGTAAACACGTGCAGTTACACTGCCCAGCGATCCACAGGAAGCAAATCGCTATCCACGCTGGACACTTTTTCGGCTTGCATGCGTTATGTTGGTATGGGTTCGGCACTTTCCATTTAAAAACCGTGCAAATGTAAGAAAATAAACATGAATGAGGCCAGAAATAACGCGAATTGTGTGTGTGTGTGTCTTCCCTGCCTTTTTATTGCGGTAGTGATAATAATAAAATGGAAACGTAAACCGTACATAACTGAGATATGCTTGCCTGCCACGCACGATATATTTTCTCTTATACATGACTAGCAGAATACCCGTGCTTCGCTACGGAGTTTCACGTTGTACGTAATGAAAATGTTAGTTTAATTAATAAAGTTTAATTAAAGTAGGCTTCTTAAAAATAAATAGCTGTTGCCCACAACTTCGTTCGCGTGGTCTTCAATTTAATGCGATAATATATTTAGAACAGAATCTATTCTATTGGGTTGCCATAGTAACCAGATCTAATAGTTTTTTAAGACCGCAAAGGACCCCCCCAGAGGATCGTATCGAAAAAAACACCTATCCTATGTTGGTTCTCCCGTTGCGTAAAATATTTGTGCCAAGTTTGGTTGAAATCGGTCCAATGGTTTAGGTGAAGACGTGGAAGACCCCAAAGAACCCCCAAAAGGACCCCATCGAAAAAACACCTATCCTATGTTGGTTCTCCCGTTGCGTAAAATATTTGTGCCAAGTTTGGTTGAAATCGGTACAGTGGTTTAGGAGGAGATGTGGAAGAAACCTTCGCGGACGTGCGCACAACAACTCACCGAAGTTTCATCGCAATCGGATGAATGGTATAGGAACGCATACGGGACAAACAAAGAAACATTCATTTTTATATATAAGATGTAAACTATACCACTTACTTGACATAAACCGTGATAGCTAAGCTAATGTACAACATATATGTATTAATTATACACATAAATTTTCCTCGATAGACACTCTATCTATTGGCGAAAACTTGAATAAAATCCGTTCAGTACTTCCTGAGATTAGCGATTTCAAACACAGAGAGAAAACGCACCGACTTTACTTTATACTATGTACAGATTTACATTAAAATGAAAAAATTATAATTTTATTGCCTGGCAACAAAATTATTTTATTTTAACAATTACCATTGTTTGAAAAAGTTTAAATGAATTTTCATGTACTTTACTCTTGTTAAAACGTAAAAGGTTGCAGGTAAACTACCCCTTCCCCTTAACCGATCTTCACCAAAATCAAAAGGCCTTGAGTCCTCTACAATTCAGTGATGTATGCACAAAATTATTTGATTCTGTTTGAATATGCGGCAGTTACCGTTCGTCATAGAAAATACGCTTGATAAAAAAATGTTGCAGGTAAACTACCCCTTCCCCTTAACCGATCTTCACCAAAAACAATAGGTCTTGAGTACTCTACAAATCATGGCTGTATGCAATAATTATTTGATTCTGTTTGAATTTGCGGCTGTTATCGTTTGCCATAGAAAATACCCTTGATAAAAAAACGCTGCAGGTAAACTACCCCTTTCCCTTAACCGATCTTCACCAAAAACAATAGGTCTTGAGAACTCTGCAATTTAGGGCTGTATACAAATAATCGTTTGATTCTGTTTGAATTTGCGTCTGTTATCGTTTGCCATAGGAAATACCCTTGTTAAAACATAAAACGTTGCAGGTAAACTACCCCTTTCCCTTAACCGATCTTCACCAAAAACCATAGGTCTTGAGAACTCTACAATTCAGGGCTGTATACGAAACATTATTTAATTTTGTTTGAATTTGCGGCTGTTATCGTTTGCCAAAAAAAAAAAATTTCCCTTGATAAAAAAAAACCGTTGCAGGTAAACTACCCCTTTCCCTCAACCGATCTTCACCAAAAACAATAGGTCGTGAGTACTCTACAAATCAGGGCTGTATGCAAAAAATTATTTGATTCTGTTTGAATTTGCGGCAGTTATCGTTTGCCATAGAAAAAAAATCTACAGACACACACACACACACACACACACACACACACACACACACACACACACACACACACACACACACACACACACACACACACACACACACACACACACACACACACACACACACACACACACACACACACACACACACACACAGACACTTTTCGGAAAACGACTTTTTTTCATGTTTTGAGTGTAGTAGAATCAGAATCTGCAATAATCTCGAACACGATTTTTTTTTGCCATCACCATACTTCCATTCCTTAAGGAATATGGAAGTAAAATTGTAAATTTTAGGCTTATCTGAACTTAAAACAGACCCAATTATATATCGAATTATGTAAAATTAGCATAAGAATATTGCTAGATCGTTAAATTTTCATAAATTTAATAAATAATTAAGTTACAGCAATAAATAGAAAAACTTGTCATGTATTTTTATGAGTTGAAATCAAATCCAAGACATGTAAATTTGTAAAAACAATGGTAAGAGGAATAAGGCATTTTATAAAGTACCACCGAAACGACGACTTTAAGTCATCAGTCTATTGTTACTCGTGAATGTGGACAGATCAAAATTTACGGACGGAAGATCTGAAAAATATAAATAGTGAAAAAACATTGAAGTACAACCTCGAAAAATATTACAGAGGTTACCAAATGGAAAATAACACCACTACATCATAACTAACACCAAAACCGAACCAGAACAACAGCAATAATAATATCTATTACGAACACGAGAAATCAACCGCCATTTTGAGAAAAATTCAACAAATATTATCTGGACACGAACTCAACAGATTTGAACACTGCACCGGTAAACTATCACAGAACAACATCGCCGAGGGGAGAAAAACGCTTCACGTAATTATCCAGAGGAACTACAACATCGCAGAGGAAGGAATCCGCATTTATATTTGAGGGAGAACATAGCGTCAGCTTTGAGTGGCAGAAAACTGAGGTGAGCGGCAGCCATTTTCATTTACTAGCGACCAGTACGGACACAGCCTCCACGAGCCAGTGACATCATTCTACGAATTGGTTCGAATTTTTACTTAATAATTGACAATATTTTCAGAATCCTGTTATTTCTAGTGAATAATAATTTAGATTAAAGTATTTGTAAGTATTGTATCTTGTTCCTTGCCCTCTCTGACCATTTCGACAGTTAAAAGAACTCGAAATAATTAATTTTATAATGTTATATTTTGTCATTTTATCACAATCGACCTGAGTGAATCTCAGCCAATGCCATAGTCGATGCGCGTAAGGTTGGCGCACAAATTCAAATTAAAAAAAATAAATAAACATCAGAATTACTCAAATACTTTGTGTTCATGATTATTTGGGTTATAAATATTAGCTTTTTCTTTCTTCTAAACATAATTTAGAAATATTAGAAAAATATATCAAGAAGAAGAAGAAGAAGAGGAGCTAAGTTAGAAGAGAGAATACTTGATCTGACTACATAACAAGATTATCTCTTGTGAACAAATATTTTGACACACAATTACTAATTTACACCCTTGAAAGTAATTAAAAATATATAATTAATTAATTGTTTAATTAATTAATTGACCAAATACAAAAAAAAATATATAAAACATTAATAAAAAAAATTTTTTATTAAACTTATAAATACAACAAACATTTTTTTCTTATCAGCAAATTAATTTATTATTTGTAATTGGTTTAATTACAAATTGGCGCCCAACGTGGGGCATCATCATCTTCTATTTGCACGTTTTATTACAAATTGGCGAGCTCAACAGTGGGACTTAATTTATTATTATATTTATATTATTTGTAATAAACCCAGTTTTAATTACAAATTGGCGTCCAACCTAAGGGGCTGAAAATAGGAATCGATAGATCTATAAAATAAGGACAATTCGTCCAGTTTCCTATTTTTTAGCTCAGCAGCTGTCAACAGGTCAGAAAAAGAAACACGATGCACAGGAGGGCGACATCAAAGAAAAGGGCGGTGGAGGCCGAACAGGAAATAGATATGGAGGATAAGGAAGCAACACCCTTGGAAGATGTGGAGACGATACTACCTCCAGCAGAACCGAACAAGCCTGCGCCACCGGAGGAACAGTTAAAGAAATACACCACAAAAGAAGATACAAAATTGGATAAAATGATGGAGATGTTACTCAGAGAATTCAAAACGACGAAGGAAGAATTAAGGGGGAATAGTAAGAAGATGGAGGAGAAGATGGAAGAAAATAGTAAGAAGGCGGAAGAAAACAGTAAGGAAATGAAGGAAGAATTGGGTAATAAAATTGGAGATACCAATAAGAAAATTGAAGAAAACAGTAAGAAGATGGAGGTGAAGATGGACAAAATAAAAAAATAATAATAAATTATTGATGGAGGAAAATATTCAGAAAATAGAGGAGAAAATGGAGGAAATAAAAACTGACAATAAACAGTCATAGGAGACATTAACCCAGGTAAGCCAGAAACTGGAAGAAACCAATAAAAAGATGGAAAGCAATAATCAACAATTAAGAGAAGAATTGAGGGAGACGAACCAAGAGAATATGAACCAATTAGATGGAAAGATGGAAGCATTAAAGGAAGAATTGAGTCAGAAGATAGCTGAAAACAATGAAACAATCAGCAAGAAAGTAGAAGAGGAAATAACGGTGATCGAACAAAAGATTACAAGGGCTGACGAAAGATGGAGTCAGACGGAACGAGAAGTACAGAGTATCAAGACCGAAATAAACACTAAGGTTACCAACATCGAAGAAACGAATAGGAAGAATTTAGAGGAAAAACTAAAGGAAACATGTGAAGACTGGGAGAGAGTGCAGGACCGATTCACAGAAAAATGTGACGGCACTGAAGCTGCTGTGACCAGTATCAACAGTCAGGTGAGACAGAATCAAACAAACAGATATAGATCTGTTCCATAGTCGACCAACCAGCACTACCAGTTGTCCGAATAATGAAAATCGAGAAGGGATTAACTTCAGGTTTTACAAAAAAAAACCTATGGAATTCCTGGCCAGAATCGAAGAGTACTTCACAAAACACAGAGGCAACCGCTGGAAAGAGAATAAAGAAGTACTGGACGAATCCTTCAAGGAGATAGCCGATAATTGGTGGATGGCGATTAGGGATGAAGTGACAGACTATCCACAATTCAAAAGACTATTCAAGGCCAAATATTGGTCTGAATCGACACAAAATATCGCCAGAGACGGGATCTGTCACGGAAAATATAACCCATATGGAAACCAAACTCTAACAGCGTATTTCTTGGGAAAGGTGTGTGTGGCCAAACATTTAGCGCCCCGAATACAGGAAGAATGCTTGGTCAGCAAGCTCTCCTACCACTATGAGGAAGACATTATCAGAGCTAGACGAAACAGTCAAATAAAAACTGTACAAGCAATGACCGAACTTTTAGAGATGTATGAGCACGAGGATTACTACCGCCAAAGTCGAAGGAGATATGAAAGACCTGAACCAAGAAATAACACTAATAATACGAATAATAATAATCGGCAGAACGGCAACAACAACAACAATAATTATAGCTCCGCAAACCGGAACAATGCCGGATACAATAACCACCATAGTAATAATAATAATGCTCCTAGATATAATAATAGTAATAATAATGTTCCCAGTAATAATAATAGTGAGGGCAACAATAGTAATAATAATAATAATAACCATCAGCCTAATAACAACGGTTATTATAATAACAGTAACTATGTTCCTAATGGTCAGAGAAACCCCAACCCACCTAATAACAATTATTATGGTAACTATAATCGAAATTACCCGAATGGAGGTAATAATAATAATAATTACAGAACATATCGACCCCACATCAATTACATCAGAGTGGAAGGCAGTGGACAGCGGAGATACCGGCCTCAACGAAGGAGCCGATACTACGAATATGAAACCTTTCAAGGGAATCACGGAGGTAATCGTTACAGAGAATATGAACCCAGACGCAGTTCAAGTCTGGACAATCAAAGAAGACTGCCTGTAACGGAGGCCCAACAAGATGATCGTGCTGAACCAAACGAAGCCGTTTCAGGACTCCAAGTTGATGCTGCTAACAGCCAAATCCGTAATGATGTGGAGCATTTAAACGAACGGAGGCAGTAATAAACAAATATCACCCTTTACTGCTCCAATCTGCTGGGTATGGACAAGAGATAAAATCGCGTGAGGAAAAGAGGAATTTTACTATAATATATAACAATTTTTTAAAAGATATCCGAAAGGACTTATTGGAAGAGAACGAGGTAAACATTAATAACAATGACAACGAGATCATTTACATAATCGCAGAAATCGAGAGTATTTCTGTTCCCATCATGATAGACACTGGAGCAAATGTCTCTATAATTAACCATAGTGAATTGGACCGGATACAGCAGGAATGCCACAAAAACTTACCAATACTACCTATTAATTAATATCGTGCTTGTAGGAGCTACCGGCCGACAGAACAAAACAATACGGAAACAGGTATCCCTAAGTGTCAACAGTCAGGGCGTAAGTTTGGAAATGATATTTCTTGTTGCAGCCGGATTACCCTTCAACATCATGATAGGGTGTGACATATTACGAAGGAACTCAGCAGTTATTGGCTTGTGCCGAAAGAAGGTATCACTCTTTTCGGAAGGTTCGACCTGGGTAGCCAATTTAATCAACAACAAGATGGTAGACTCCAGACAACTTATCGACCACAAAAGTAAAGTGAATTACTTATCGAACTACTCGTCAGACAACACGCCAGTAAGTCAGGATACTGAAGACGACCTATGGCCACAAAAGATTCAGGAGATACATGACTTCCAGTTCCACAATACCACCGAGCGATTAAATGAAAACCAGTTGAATCAATTAGTTAGCATATACATAAAATATCGAACTGGATTTTCAGACAAACCTGGAAAGATCAGGAACTATCAATGTTAAATACAATTCAGAGAACCGGTGGAATTCAATCGAAAATCATACCCCATAGCACAATCTTTGAAGGAAGCCGTACGTGCAGAGATCCAAAATATGATTAGTAAGGATATTATCGAAAACAGTCAGTCGCCATACACTAGTCCGATTGTGGCTATACAAAAGAAGAATGGTAAGGTAAGACTTTGCCTTGACGCACGTGAGATAAATAAAATGATTATTAACGATCGTACCTCGCCTGGCGAAATTGATGAAATATTGAAGAGATTCCATGGAACCAAGTTTATTACTACGTGGGATACAGTGTGTGGGTATTGGCAGGTGGAATTGCACTCACAAAGCCGGCAATACATGGCGTTCATTTTCGAAGGACGCAACTATCATCTTAAGAGGTTGCCCTTCGGGTTAGTGAACTCAGTAGCTGTTTTTGTCGCCTGTATGGACCAAATACTCGGACCAGAAGCGCTCCAATTCACGACCATCTATGTTGATGATCTCTTAATCACATCAACCAATTGGGAAGAACATTGTTACCGTGTGGAGCATGTCTTGAAGAAGCTGGCTGAGAATAACGTTACTCTCAAGCTAGACAAGTCAAAGCTTATAGCTAAAGAAGTCCAATTTTTAGGTTTCCAGTTGAATAGTCAAGAAATAACACCATCGACAGAAAAGGTAGACGCCATACAGCGATTCCCTACACCAAAAAACAGAAGGCAACTACAATCGTTTTTAGGCCTGTGTAACTACTACAGGAAATTCCAAAATAATTATTCAGAGCTGACGGCCCGATTTCAGTATCAATTGTAGCGTTTCATTATTTCTCTTCGGAGGTCTATTTATTATTTTTTTCTTATTTGAACTTTTTTTTTATTAATGTTATACTATAATCAATATAAATATCTTGTTGATTCATCCTCTTTGTTCACTTTTACTAATATTATTATATATAAATAATAATAATACATATATATTATCAATATATATTATATATTGATAATATGTGTACAACTGGTTTTTGTTGTACCAATTTTTATTTCCATCTAATTAACTTTAGATATTAAAGAACAATTTTTATTTCATCTTTTCTTCTACAGATCCAAAATTAACAATTCATTATTTTCAACCTCACAAAACAGTCTCCTTGACAACACCACCAATTTTCCATTACATCACTCATACAAATTCTGTTTTCATACATTCAGTTATACATATATAATTATTTATATTTAACATTTTATATCAATTATCATTATTACAAAAAAATATAATAATTATTAACAAACAATATCATTATTATTAACAAAAAATATTAGAAGAGAACCAATAATAACTATACAATTGTGATTAGGTACCGGGAATCGAACTCGGGTCCCCCGGTATCGTTACAATCCCTCCCCGCCTAAGTCTATTTAACTTTCGGCTTCCAACAAGGAGGGTGAAAATTGAATGACAATATTGGTTAGTTGGTTAGGTAACTCCGGCAAATTCAGGCCGTGCTGTTGTCTGTATGTCCACATCACTTTTTTGGCACATGGCCCTACTTAAACTATCAGCATTTTTGTGATATTTCCCGGCCTTATGAGTAATGACAAAATCAAATGATTGTAAGGCAAGTGCCCATCTCATTAATCGGGCATTTGCAGATCCCATAGTTTTTAAATAAATCAGAGGATTGTGGTCTGTTACAATAGTAAAAGTCAGTCCCCCATCTAAATATTGACGGATTTTAAGAACGGCCCAGACGATGCCAGCGCATTCCTTTTCGGTCGTCGCATAATTTATTTCTGGCCCTTTCAGTTTTCTACTTAAAAAAATAACTGGATGTTCAGTTTCAAACTTTATTTCCAGTAAAGTACTGGATGATATAGAAATGGCATCCCCTTCCTCTGTTAAAATTATCTCTCCCTCATTAACTTTTTTCAACGGATCTATTTTTTGAATTTTATGTCCTTCAGGTCCAGAAACGATATTTATTGGAGCTGATGCCATTTCCACTTCTTTATCACTTTTCTTTTTTTTTCTTTTTGATGTCTTCTTACCTTTTCTTTCCACAACAGATGATATTACTTCTTTAACCAGTAGCTCAACTGTTTTATCTTCATTACATGTTTGAGTTGCAGGTAAAACATCAGTTGGAATGAAAGAGTTCAACAAGGAATTGTCTTCAGCTGTTTTGTTAGAGCACTGTTCAAACTGTTTTTGATCAATACCTTCATCCTTCGACTCGAACTGTGGTTGAACAATACTTTCACTTATCTCGGAGTACATGTCACTTGTACATACTCTTCCTTCTTCACATGGTTCATCAATAATTAGTCTCTCTATTTCATGCTCCAACTTTGAAATATTTTCTTCTACTATGTCTGCAGGTGTGCTTACTTTTGTTACTTTCTCAGTACTTCCACCTAATGCATGTGTATCTGCTGCAGATTTTTCAGTTGGTGTTATGGTAGAATGCTGATGTGTATCAAGTGTGTCTGTTTCAAAACTTCTAAAAATAGGTGTCATTGATTCTTCAATGGTTGGCTTATCATCCACATTCTCAAGCAACTGAATAGGCAGATTTATTTTATCTGTTGCTTCTTTAACAATAGTGTTGGTTTCTGAAGCAATAAATGAATCAGTTTCTGCTGCATCATTAATAGTGTGCAAAATTTTGTCTCCTTCAGATTTTCCTGTTCTTGATTCTTCCTGTTTAATTAACACATCAAGTTTTGTTTCACCCGAACTTCGACATGTAACATCCTTTACTTCATCTGCCAGTTCATCAAGGGATGTATTCTCAACCTGAAAATCAGCTATAGCAACCTTAGTTATCTGAACCGTTTCAAGTTCAGATTGTAGCGTTTCATTATTTCTCTTCGGAGGTCTAGATTGTACTTCTTGGATCATCTCTAACAATTTGGAATCAGAATTTTGAGCAGCCATGAATTGTTCATGTGTCGTATTCAGTAGGGACAACATTTCACCCTGTTGATGACTGTCATTTTCTTCAAGGAGTCTATCTTCCTCTTTTGTTTCAGTCTCAACGGTTGATAGCTGATCATTTTGAATTTTTTCTTGTTCTGCTTGCTCTTGTACTTCTATTTCTCGCCTAACTAACATAGACTTTATGTTTACGGCATTCACAAATTCTAACAAATGTGCATTTGTGTTTTGTAAACTCTGCGCCGTTTCATTCCCCATCAAATAAATTCCTTCATAAGCTGGACTAGCTGTGACTGCAGCCTGAGCAAGTATTATCTTTTCAGGAATTTCCAAAGTGACATCTACTATTTGGCAACAGAAGGGTTCTGGAAATAATGGGGTGTTAAGCCATCTATGTTCGCCCGTGTAATGTTCAATGGATACATAATTTTGATGCACCACATCAATATCAGCACCTGTGTCCCGATGTATTTGAACTTGTCTACCATTAACTTTCCCTTGACACTTGAATGGCATTACTTGCTTTTCTAAATCAGATTGAGAAATGCCTCCAACTTTCAAATCCTCTTTAGTCTCTTTCATAAAACTAGAGACCTCTTCAACTATTCCTGCTACATTTGAGGGTTCATTACTAGATAATCTTTTAGGACATCTATTCCTCAAACGATCCAATGAATTACATAAATAACATCGCATCTCTTTCCGTTTTTCAAATTCAGCTTTAAATTCACTTATCTTTGAATCTTCCCTTTTTTTAAATTCCTTGTCTGGAACATTAGATTTAGGTTGCACCTTCAGAACATTTTTCGGATTCGACTCTATCTTAATATAATCCAAACTTGTTTTTTGGTTAAGACAAGTCCTCAAATCGTCATTTTTCTCTAGTTGTCTCTGTAACTCCAAACGTGTACTTAAATTTAACCAATCTTGACTCAGCTGTTCTTTTATTTGGGTAGGAAACCGATATTTTAACTGATTTAAAATCTTAAATTTTTCAAGTTTTGACATCAACTGCCTTCATTCCTTCAGTCCATCCTTCAAAATATATGGTCAATTGATATACAAAATCTGCCCAAGTCTGGTTCGGTAAGCGCCTAATATTAAAGAATTTTTGTCTGAGTTTTTCAGGGTTTAACTGATATTTTCTCATAAATAATTCTTTTACATAATCATAATTTTCTGCTAGCTCTATTGGTTCTCGATGAATGAGTTCTTTGATTACTATTGGTACAACACTAGTTAAAACAATAACCCAGTCTTCAAGAGGTATTTTCGAATGTACCATAGCACGTTCAAATCTTCGAAGGAAAATTGACACATCTTCCTTTTTTTCATCAAATATACCTACATCTTTTATATTATACAATTTTGGTTCTACAATTTTTCTAACTTCAACTTCAGTATTAGAAGTCTGTTGAATCCTCAATTTCTCTAACTCAAACTCTCTTTTTAATCTTTTATTTTCAGCTTCAGCTGCTACTCTTTTTTCTTCCTTCACAGCTTCAGCTGCTAATCTTTTTTCTTCCTTCACAGCTTCAGCTGCTACTCTTTTTTCTTCCTTCACAGCTTCAGCTGCTACTGTTTCACGTCTAACAATTTCTGTTTCTGTTTTCTGTAACAGATATTTGATTAATTCTTCATCGTAATCTTCATACTGAATTAGACGAGTATAATCCTTCTTACTCATTCCTTCACGAATTTCAAGATCTAGATCGATCGCAACTTCGTGCAAAACAACTTTTGGGTACCGTTGAATAAATGCCATTTTAATGAGATATTTTACTAAAAAAAACAGTATACCACACGAACACACAGACAACATCAACAGCAAGAAACAAAACAAAAAAAATCTGCCGGACTCACCCAAACACCTTGATGATCCGCCTTCAGGAGCTTCTTGTACATAAGTTGCCTTCAACTCGAACTGCAAGGACTGTCTCGTCTCAGCCTGGATTCTTCCTTCTTAGTTCCGAAAAAATCCTCCGACGACTTCCAGTTCACGTTCCTTCAGGACTTCTTGCCTCTTGTTCAAATCAGCATCAATATGTATCTCCCTTTTCAGAATTTTTGTTTTCTTCTTAGCAACCGTTGTTATTTTTTAAATTTGTGTGTTATTTTCATATTTTCTGCACAAATTTTAAGATTATAATATTGTAACGTTACATAACCCTGTCCCAATAAACTAAATCATAATAACATCAATGTCAGAAATGGGTAACCTATGGCTCGCTCAAAATTAAATTATATCACTCAATATGATAAACAATTCGAGTGGTATACAGTGCAAAGTGAGTTCTAGTGTACCCATTGAGGTGAAAAATAAAAGTGAAAGTAACGTATTACCAAACTGTGTTATGTGTGGAAATTATAAAACTATGAGAGTATGCTATAATAATAACTGATCTTGTATTTTATTTTGTTTATTGTAATATTTATATTGTATGAACAACTAATTGTTATACCCAAGTTAATATTATATTTTTTCAAATAATTGTGTTAGATTATAAGAAAACCCAGGGTTAGTTTTAAAAGACATAAAAATTTAAATACCAAAAGATAATAAAAAATTAAAATAATCCTATGAAGGAAATGGCAACAGGAAGTAGGGCCGTGTAGGAATACTATGAGAGACTAAATAAATAATATATAAATTTATTTAAAGATAATAAAATTATCAAATACTTATATACAATGTCATAAGAAAATGAACCAAAACTTATTATGTAAACTAAATTAGTAAAGAAACCGGAATGGAAAGGAATTATTTTTCCATAAATAAAATATAAATTTATAATAATTACAAACTGCCTGCATAATAAAAATACTATGTGTTACTAAGAGTGATGAAAATAACAAGGATTGTTAAGAATAAAATTCTGAACTAAAACGGTAGAGTTGAGAAATGATGCTACTACATTTATAATAAAAAATAACCTTTTCGGAACTTGAGAGGAGGGCAAATTGATACAAAATTAACTAGCCGCATGAACACTTCAAAATCATACATGATTTATCCAAATTAAATGGTTGTATTCATTAATAAACAGTGAAAGAAGACATTCTGATGAGCCAACATGGTTTCGGCCTAGTTCTAATTGACGTTTGAGAATTCACCAAACGGTAAGAAAATTATAACCCAAGACGGACCTCACCACAGAAAAAGATTCAATCCAGTAAGAACCATACGGAGCGAGGTAATATAAACATTTTTTTTGTAATAATTCAAGAAGAAAACACCTTCCGAACGCTGAGATCGAAAATAAAATATTCATCTGAACACATGTTTTTAAAATAAACAAACGCACACTGCACTCTTACGGACATTACAGGAACTACATACTACACGGAAAAATAAACAAATTATTTAATAATTTTTTTCGGTATTTGTAAAGCGTAGTAATTATCCATTTCTGACACTCTCGTAACAAAAAGAACTTACCCTGAACCCTGGGGAATTATTAAGAATTATATATTAATTGATGTTTTTTTTTAATAGTGTAAAATTATGAATCAAAACCATATATGTTTTTCTATTTAGACTATTCCATGTTTACTCTGTTCACTCGAGATTATGTTTAATTGAAGGAAAGAGCAATTGTAATACTTGTGTTTTGGTGGCAGGAAATAAAAACCAATAATAAATACATAATATTATTGAAAAATAATATTGAATAATACAGTGTTATAATTTTTTTGTAGTGGGTATGTGTAATCAATTTCAGCACAAAAAACAGAAGAAATCCGAAATCGGCTAAACTGAGGGTAAATAATTGATACTTACTCTCTCTTCTTCATAAGGCTGAACAACTTCACTTCTTGACCCCAAATCACACACTCTCGATTTCTATTTAGATTGAGTAAAACAAAATAACAAAAAATAGAAAAAATCCTTTATTTATACTTTATAAAAACGTCAGTTATTATAATTCAGAAGTGACGCATACTACTTGAGGCATATAATAACACTTTCGCTAAAGACCTCATAAAAACCGTGACGTTACAGATTTGCCGCCTACAACGTGGGGCTTAAACGAAAACGAGTACCTCATTAAGTAGTACGTTACAGAATTGGCGTACAACTGTGGGACTGAATTAACGAAACCTGAAATTGCAATACACTCGTAAGTGGTGGACGCCTCACATTAAGTAGTACGTTACAGAATTGGCGCCCAACGTGGGGCATATAAAATAACTCTACTCCGCCTCTCGACATTAACCGCTACGTTATAGGATTGCCGCTCAACGTAAAAGGGCGGTAATTAGAAAAGAATTTTGATATTTAATAAAAAAATATACCAAAAAATCTAATTATCGTTGGCAGTTACGAGAAAACAAGAAATGCATAATACCCGAGGCAAATCGAAGAAGAGGGCAGAAGAAAAGGAGATTGAAGAAGGTGGACAGGAACAAGAAATAGAATTAGTCACGGACAGTGAAATGAACCAACTGACAGGTGATAAAGAAGAAACCGAAGTAGTTAGGGACCCGGAAACGGAAATAATTGAAGAGGATGCCTAAGGGGACTAACCAGAAAAAGCGGAAGCCAGAAGAGAACCAGATTGGCAAGAAATGATGAGGATGATGATGGAGACAATTGATAGCATTAAGGAAAGCAATAAACAAACCATAGATGAGAACTCAAGGAAACAAAATGAAACCTTGAGCGAGAAATTTGTTAAAATAATTGAAAACTCAAGGAAACAAAATGAAACCTTGAGCGAAAAATTTGACAAAATAGATGAGAATTTTAAGAAACAGGAAGAGAACTCTAGGAAGCAAAATGAAACTTTGAGGGATAGTTTAAAACAAATTGAGAAAATAAACGAAGAAAGTTTAAAGCGGATTGAGGGTAAGATGGAGAAGTTCAGTAAGGAGATATGGAAAACTTTCGGGGAGAAGTTTGAAAATGTTAATACGCGTATCCAAAAAGCAGGTACATACAAGGAGGAGACATTTATGAAGAAAATGGAGACAGCGGTTTTAATAATTTGGATAAAACATTAAACAGCACTTCCGAAGGTACTAAAGAAGACCCGAATGCATTGCTATCTGAAAATAAGAATAGAAAGGACAAGGAGAAGATCCAAACCGTGGAAAAGAAGACCAAGAAAATAATAAAAACGTGTAGAAAGAGAATAATAAATACCAAGGAAGAATGGGAGATGATTACAGGTGGATTAATTAATGTATTTAACCTTCCAATTAATGAACAAAGGGAGTTAATTAAGTTTAGATCTCAATTAAATGTGTCAACGATGGAAGTGTATCAGACAATATCAGTCGTATCTTCAAGACGGAATACAACATTCAAATATTTGGTAAATAATCCAGAGGTAAAAGGGAATGAAATGAGATTAAATATGAGCAACTATGTTATGTTAGAGGAGGTACAATACTTGTTAGTTAAAAAGGAACGAATTATGACGGAAGACCGGTACTTAAGTGAAAGTTTCATAGCAGCAAAGTTGGAGAGCCGGATGGTAAGAAGATTATCAAGGAGAGAATTAATTCCGAACACCCCAGTAATCCGAGTAAAGGGAGTACCTGAAATAATGGACCACGGTTAAACAGACTCCAAACAAACCAGAAAAAAGGGACGGATTTTATGGATACAGGACCAAGCAACCCATTGTAAATAAAAACCCCAAAATTCTAAAAAGCATGTAAGGACATCTTACTCAAGTTATTTTGAAACCATATAATTTAGAATGAAGAAACTAAAAACCCCAAAATTCTAAAAGCATGTAAGGACATCTTACTCAAGTTATTTTGAAACCATATAATTTAACAAACAACAAACCACCAAGGAAAAGAGAACAGATGATTAAATAATATTTATAAAGAACTGATTTAAAATGGACTAATAGGAAAAATAATATTTTGATGGTAACAAAAGAAGAATAAATAAATAAACAATTAATGGTAATGTGCTCAGATAAGAAGGTACAATAAGAAGAATAACGAATAATTTAATGACTCCAATGAAACTGAAGGAGGATGATAATTAATACAACAAAAATTAGAATTTCTCGGAATTGAAGATTATATAAGAAGAAATGATACGGAGAAATATGTCACAAGAAGTAAAGTCAAAAGAATTTTAACATAAGGCCTATCAATGATGTTATATGCTATTAGTCAATGGAAAAGAAGAAGGAATCAAGGAGAAGAAGAAATATATAAATAAATACAAACAGCTACAGTATGAAGAATCCCAAAAGTGTTTGGTACTAGTCGCTAATTGACTACTACTTATAATTTTTTTATTTTTATGTATTGACCGTATAAATGTTCCGGCAATAATTTTTATGAGCAGGGATGATGTTCCCCTGGTCTCAGAAGGTGTAAGGATGGACAGCGGAGTTATGGACCTAGAGTGGCCACCCGACTGGAACCACCGCACAAGATAGGGAAAATGTTAGGGAAATTGAATATTTAAGGGATAATAATTATAAAATAGCTGTATAGATTGATATTAGATTCCAGAAGTATAAATGAAGAAAATAGAAGGAAGATAGCAGACAGAAGCTTAATTGATAAAGCGAGTATATAAAAGTAAATAGAAATGAGTGTTAAAACAAGTTTAATATGATTAGTGTGACCAGTCCTTATCAAATAAAATGTGGAAGTACCACTACCCAGAAATGAATAATTGATGAATTTGCCTCCAAGAGAGAGAGAGTATAGTAAGAAAACAGCAATTACCACCAGTCTGAATTACCAGAGTGTATAATCAGTCAGAAATAAAACACTATTATGAAGATAAAGAGGAGTTAAGAAAATGGAAATAATCAACAATTTATTTTTAATAAACAAGTTAAACTGAAATAAATTTGTTCTAGTGGGGGGGGCTTTATGTAACGTTACATAACCCTGTCCCAATAAACTAAATCATAATAACATCAATGTCAGAAATGGGAAACCTATGGCTCGCTCAAAATTAAATTATATCACTCAATATGATAAACAATTCGAGTGGTATACAGAGCAAAGTGAGTTCTAGTGTACCCATTGAGGTGAAAAATAAAAGTGAAAGTAACGTATTACCAAACTGTGTTATGTGTGGAAATTATAAAACTATGAGAGTATGCTATAATACTAACTGATCTTGTATTTTATTTTGTTTATTGTAATATTTATATTGTATGAACAACTAATTGTTATACCCAAGTTAATATTATATTTTTTCAAATAATTGTGTTAGATTATAAGAAAACCCAGGGTTAGTTTTAAAAGACATAAAAATTTAAATACCAAAAGATAATAAAAAATTAAAATAATCCTATGAAGGAAATGGCAACAGGAAGTAGGGCCGTGTAGGAATACTATGAGAGACTAAATAAATAATATATAAATTTATTTAAAGATAATAAAATTATCAAATACTTATATACAATGTCATAAGAAAATGAACCAAAACTTATTATGTAAACTAAATTAGTAAAGAAACCGGAATGGAAAGGAATTATTTTTCCATAAATAAAATATAAATTTATAATAATTACAAACTGCCTGCATAATAAAAATACTATGTGTTACTAAGAGTGATGAAAATAACAAGGATTGTTAAGAATAAAATCTGAACTAAAACGGTAGAGTTGAGAAATGATGCTACTACATTTATAATAAAAAATAACCTTTTCGGAACTTGAGAGGAGGGCAAATTGATACAAAATTAACTAGCCGCATGAACACTTCAAAATCATACATGATTTATCCAAATTAAATGGTTGTATTCATTAATAAACAGTGAAAGAAGACATTCTGATGAGCCAACATGGTTTCGGCCTAGTTCTAATTGACGTTTGAGAATTCACCAAACGGTAAGAAAATTATAACCCAAGACGGACCTCACCACAGAAAAAGATTCAATCCAATAAGAACCATACGGAGCGAGGTAATATAAACATTTTTTTTGTAATAATTCAAGAAGAAAACACCTTCCGAACGCTGAGATCGAAAATAAAATATTCATCTGAACACATGTTTTTAAAATAAACAAACGCACACTGCACTCTTACGGACATTACAGGAACTACATACTACACGGAAAAATAAACAAATTATTTAATAATTTTTTTCGGTATTTGTAAAGCGTAGTAATTATCCATTTCTGACACTCTCGTAACAAAAAGAACTTACCCTGAACCCTGGGGAATTATTAAGAATTATATATTAATTGATGTTTTTTTTTAATAGTGTAAAATTATGAATCAAAACCATATATGTTTTTCTATTTAGACTATTCCATGTTTACTCTGTTCACTCGAGATTATGTTTAATTGAAGGAAAGAGCAATTGTAATACTTGTGTTTTGGTGGCAGGAAATAAAAACCAATAATAAATACATAATATTATTGAAAAATAATATTGAATAATACAGTGTTATAATTTTTTTGTAGTGGGTATGTGTAATCAATTTCAGCACAAAAAACAGAAGAAATCCGAAATCGGCTAAACTGAGGGTAAATAATTGATACTTACTCTCTCTTCTTCATAAGGCTGAACAACTTCACTTCTTGACCCCAAATCACACACTCTCGATTTCTATTTAGATTGAGTAAAACAAAATAACAAAAAATAGAAAAAATCCTTTATTTATACTTTATAAAAACGTCAGTTATTATAATTCAGAAGTGACGCATACTACTTGAGGCATATAATAACACTTTCGCTAAAGACCTCATAAAAACCGTGACGTTACAGATTTGCCGCCTACAACGTGGGGCTTAAACGAAAACGAGTACCTCATTAAGTAGTACGTTACAGAATTGGCGTACAACTGTGGGACTGAATTAACGAAACCTGAAATTGCAATACACTCGTAAGTGGTGGACGCCTCACATTAAGTAGTACGTTACAGAATTGGCGCCCAACGTGGGGCATATAAAATAACTCTACTCCGCCTCTCGACATTAACCGCTACGTTATAGGATTGGCGCTCAACGTAAAAGGGCGGTAATTAGAAAAGAATTTTGATATTTAATAAAAAAATATACCAAAAAATCTAATTATCGTTGGCAGTTACGAGAAAACAAGAAATGCATAATACCCGAGGCAAATCGAAGAAGAGGGCAGAAGAAAAGGAGATTGAAGAAGGTGGACAGGAACAAGAAATAGAATTAGTCACGGACAGTGAAATGAACCAACTGACAGGTGATAAAGAAGAAACCGAAGTAGTTAGGGACCCGGAAATGGAAATAATTGAAGAGGATGCCCAAGGGGACCAACCAGAAAAAGCGGAAGCCAGAAGAGAACCAGATTGGCAAGAAATGATGAGGATGATGATGGAGACAATTGATAGCATTAAGGAAAGCAATAAACAAACCATAGATGAGAACTCAAGGAAACAAAATGAAACCTTGAGCAATAAATTTGTTAAAATAATTGAAAACTCAAGGAAACAAAATGAAACCTTGAGCGAAAAATTTGACAAAATAGATGAGAATTTTAAGAAACAGGAAGAGAACTCTAGGAAGCAAAATGAAACTTTGAGGGATAGTTTAAAACAAATTGAGAAAATAAACGAAGAAAGTTTAAAGCGGATTGAGGGTAAGATGGAGAAGTTCAGTAAGGAGATATGGAAAACTTTCGGGGAGAAGTTTGAAAATGTTAATACGCGTATCCAAAAAGCAGGTACATACAAGGAGGAGACATTTATGAAGAAAATGGAGACAGCGGTTTTAATAATTTGGATAAAACATTAAACAGCACTTCCGAAGGTACTAAAGAAGACCCGAATGCATTGCTATCTGAAAATAAGAATAGAAAGGACAAGGAGAAGATCCAAACCGTGGAAAAGAAGACCAAGAAAATAATAAAAACGTGTAGAAAGCG
This sequence comes from Magicicada septendecula, assembly GCA_034769895.1. Lineage (NCBI taxonomy): Eukaryota > Metazoa > Arthropoda > Insecta > Hemiptera > Cicadidae > Magicicada > Magicicada septendecula. Next base: position 409,510,927 of record CM068368.1, on the reverse strand, counting down.
AATAATAAATACCAAGGAAGAATGGGAGATGATTACAGGTGGATTAATTAATGTATTTAACCTTCCAATTAATGAACAAAGGGAGTTAATTAAGTTTAGATCTCAATTAAATGTGTCAACGATGGAAGTGTATCAGACAATATCAGTCGTATCTTCAAGACGGAATACAACATTCAAATATTTGGTAAATAATCCAGAGGTAAAAGGGAATGAAATGAGATTAAATATGAGCAACTATGTTATGTTAGAGGAGGTACAATACTTGTTAGTTAAAAAGGAACGAATTATGACGGAAGACCGGTACTTAAGTGAAAGTTTCATAGCAGCAAAGTTGGAGAGCCGGATGGTAAGAAGATTATCAAGGAGAGAATTAATTCCGAACACCCCAGTAATCCGAGTAAAGGGAGTACCTGAAATAATGGACCACGGTTAAACAGACTCCAAACAAACCAGAAAAAAGGGACGGATTTTATGGATACAGGACCAAGCAACCCATTGTAAATAAAAACCCCAAAATTCTAAAAAGCATGTAAGGACATCTTACTCAAGTTATTTTGAAACCATATAATTTAGAATGAAGAAACTAAAAACCCCAAAATTCTAAAAGCATGTAAGGACATCTTACTCAAGTTATTTTGAAACCATATAATTTAACAAACAACAAACCACCAAGGAAAAGAGAACAGATGATTAAATAATATTTATAAAGAACTGATTTAAAATGGACTAATAGGAAAAATAATATTTTGATGGTAACAAAAGAAGAATAAATAAATAAACAATTAATGGTAATGTGCTCAGATAAGAAGGTACAATAAGAAGAATAACGAATAATTTAATGACTCCAATGAAACTGAAGGAGGATGATAATTAATACAACAAAAATTAGAATTTCTCGGAATTGAAGATTATATAAGAAGAAATGATACGGAGAAATATGTCACAAGAAGTAAAGTCAAAAGAATTTTAACATAAGGCCTATCAATGATGTTATATGCTATTAGTCAATGGAAAAGAAGAAGGAATCAAGTAGAAGAAGAAATATATAAATAAATACAAACAGCTACAGTATGAAGAATCCCAAAAGTGTTTGGTACTAGTCGCTAATTGACTACTACTTATAATTTTTTTATTTTTATGTATTGACCGTATAAATGTTCCGGCAATAATTTTTATGAGCAGGGATGATGTTCCCCTGGTCTCAGAAGGTGTAAGGATGGACAGCGGAGTTATGGACCTAGAGTGGCCACCCGACTGGAACCACCGCACAAGATAGGGAAAATGTTAGGGAAATTGAATATTTAAGGGATAATAATTATAAAATAGCTGTATAGATTGATATTAGATTCCAGAAGTATAAATGAAGAAAATAGAAGGAAGATAGCAGACAGAAGCTTAATTGATAAAGCGAGTATATAAAAGTAAATAGAAATGAGTGTTAAAACAAGTTTAATATGATTAGTGTGACCAGTCCTTATCAAATAAAATGTGGAAGTACCACTACCCAGAAATGAATAATTGATGAATTTGCCTCCAAGAGAGAGAGAGAGTATAGTAAGAAAACAGCAATTACCACCAGTCTGAATTACCAGAGTGTATAATCAGTCAGAAATAAAACACTATTATGAAGATAAAGAGGAGTTAAGAAAATGGAAATAATCAACAATTTATTTTTAATAAACAAGTTAAACTGAAATAAATTTGTTCTAGTGGGGGGGGCTTTATGTAACGTTACATAACCCTGTCCCAATAAACTAAATCATAATAACATCAATGTCAGAAATGGGTAACCTATGGCTCGCTCAAAATTAAATTATATCACTCAATATGATAAACAATTCGAGTGGTATACAGTGCAAAGTGAGTTCTAGTGTACCCATTGAGGTGAAAAATAAAAGTGAAAGTAACGTATTACCAAACTGTGTTATGTGTGGAAATTATAAAACTATGAGAGTATGCTATAATACTAACTGATCTTGTATTTTATTTTGTTTATTGTAATATTTATATTGTATGAACAACTAATTGTTATACCCAAGTTAATATTATATTTTTTCAAATAATTGTGTTAGATTATAAGAAAACCCAGGGTTAGTTTTAAAAGACATAAAAATTTAAATACCAAAAGATAATAAAAAATTAAAATAATCCTATGAAGGAAATGGCAACAGGAAGTAGGGCCGTGTAGGAATACTATGAGAGACTAAATAAATAATATATAAATTTATTTAAAGATAATAAAATTATCAAATACTTATATACAATGTCATAAGAAAATGAACCAAAACTTATTATGTAAACTAAATTAGTAAAGAAACCGGAATGGAAAGGAATTATTTTTCCATAAATAAAATATAAATTTATAATAATTACAAACTGCCTGCATAATAAAAATACTATGTGTTACTAAGAGTGATGAAAATAACAAGGATTGTTAAGAATAAAATTCTGAACTAAAACGGTAGAGTTGAGAAATGATGCTACTACATTTATAATAAAAAATAACCTTTTCGGAACTTGAGAGGAGGGCAAATTGATACAAAATTAACTAGCCGCATGAACACTTCAAAATCATACATGATTTATCCAAATTAAATGGTTGTATTCATTAATAAACAGTGAAAGAAGACATTCTGATGAGCCAACATGGTTTCGGCCTAGTTCTAATTGACGTTTGAGAATTCACCAAACGGTAAGAAAATTATAACCCAAGACGGACCTCACCACAGAAAAAGATTCAATCCAGTAAGAACCATACGGAGCGAGGTAATATAAACATTTTTTTTGTAATAATTCAAGAAGAAAACACCTTCCGAACGCTGAGATCGAAAATAAAATATTCATCTGAACACATGTTTTTAAAATAAACAAACGCACACTGCACTCTTACGGACATTACAGGAACTACATACTACACGGAAAAATAAACAAATTATTTAATAATTTTTTTCGGTATTTGTAAAGCGTAGTAATTATCCATTTCTGACACTCTCGTAACAAAAAGAACTTACCCTGAACCCTGGGGAATTATTAAGAATTATATATTAATTGATGTTTTTTTTTAATAGTGTAAAATTATGAATCAAAACCATATATGTTTTTCTATTTAGACTATTCCATGTTTACTCTGTTCACTCGAGATTATGTTTAATTGAAGGAAAGAGCAATTGTAATACTTGTGTTTTGGTGGCAGGAAATAAAAACCAATAATAAATACATAATATTATTGAAAAATAATATTGAATAATACAGTGTTATAATTTTTTTGTAGTGGGTATGTGTAATCAATTTCAGCACAAAAAACAGAAGAAATCCGAAATCGGCTAAACTGAGGGTAAATAATTGATACTTACTCTCTCTTCTTCATAAGGCTGAACAACTTCACTTCTTGACCCCAAATCACACACTCTCGATTTCTATTTAGATTGAGTAAAACAAAATAACAAAAAATAGAAAAAATCCTTTATTTATACTTTATAAAAACGTCAGTTATTATAATTCAGAAGTGACGCATACTACTTGAGGCATATAATAACACTTTCGCTAAAGACCTCATAAAAACCGTGACGTTACAGATTTGCCGCCTACAACGTGGGGCTTAAACGAAAACGAGTACCTCATTAAGTAGTACGTTACAGAATTGGCGTACAACTGTGGGACTGAATTAACGAAACCTGAAATTGCAATACACTCGTAAGTGGTGGACGCCTCACATTAAGTAGTACGTTACAGAATTGGCGCCCAACGTGGGGCATATAAAATAACTCTACTCCGCCTCTCGACATTAACCGCTACGTTATAGGATTGCCGCTCAACGTAAAAGGGCGGTAATTAGAAAAGAATTTTGATATTTAATAAAAAAATATACCAAAAAATCTAATTATCGTTGGCAGTTACGAGAAAACAAGAAATGCATAATACCCGAGGCAAATCGAAGAAGAGGGCAGAAGAAAAGGAGATTGAAGAAGGTGGACAGGAACAAGAAATAGAATTAGTCACGGACAGTGAAATGAACCAACTGACAGGTGATAAAGAAGAAACCGAAGTAGTTAGGGACCCGGAAACGGAAATAATTGAAGAGGATGCCTAAGGGGACTAACCAGAAAAAGCGGAAGCCAGAAGAGAACCAGATTGGCAAGAAATGATGAGGATGATGATGGAGACAATTGATAGCATTAAGGAAAGCAATAAACAAACCATAGATGAGAACTCAAGGAAACAAAATGAAACCTTGAGCGAGAAATTTGTTAAAATAATTGAAAACTCAAGGAAACAAAATGAAACCTTGAGCGAAAAATTTGACAAAATAGATGAGAATTTTAAGAAACAGGAAGAGAACTCTAGGAAGCAAAATGAAACTTTGAGGGATAGTTTAAAACAAATTGAGAAAATAAACGAAGAAAGTTTAAAGCGGATTGAGGGTAAGATGGAGAAGTTCAGTAAGGAGATATGGAAAACTTTCGGGGAGAAGTTTGAAAATGTTAATACGCGTATCCAAAAAGCAGGTACATACAAGGAGGAGACATTTATGAAGAAAATGGAGACAGCGGTTTTAATAATTTGGATAAAACATTAAACAGCACTTCCGAAGGTACTAAAGAAGACCCGAATGCATTGCTATCTGAAAATAAGAATAGAAAGGACAAGGAGAAGATCCAAACCGTGGAAAAGAAGACCAAGAAAATAATAAAAACGTGTAGAAAGCGAATAATAAATACCAAGGAAGAATGGGAGATGATTACAGGTGGATTAATTAATGTATTTAACCTTCCAATTAATGAACAAAGGGAGTTAATTAAGTTTAGATCTCAATTAAATGTGTCAACGATGGAAGTGTATCAGACAATATCAGTCGTATCTTCAAGACGGAATACAACATTCAAATATTTGGTAAATAATCCAGAGGTAAAAGGGAATGAAATGAGATTAAATATGAGCAACTATGTTATGTTAGAGGAGGTACAATACTTGTTAGTTAAAAAGGAACGAATTATGACGGAAGACCGGTACTTAAGTGAAAGTTTCATAGCAGCAAAGTTGGAGAGCCGGATGGTAAGAAGATTATCAAGGAGAGAATTAATTCCGAACACCCCAGTAATCCGAGTAAAGGGAGTACCTGAAATAATGGACCACGGTTAAACAGACTCCAAACAAACCAGAAAAAAGGGACGGATTTTATGGATACAGGACCAAGCAACCCATTGTAAATAAAAACCCCAAAATTCTAAAAAGCATGTAAGGACATCTTACTCAAGTTATTTTGAAACCATATAATTTAGAATGAAGAAACTAAAAACCCCAAAATTCTAAAAGCATGTAAGGACATCTTACTCAAGTTATTTTGAAACCATATAATTTAACAAACAACAAACCACCAAGGAAAAGAGAACAGATGATTAAATAATATTTATAAAGAACTGATTTAAAATGGACTAATAGGAAAAATAATATTTTGATGGTAACAAAAGAAGAATAAATAAATAAACAATTAATGGTAATGTGCTCAGATAAGAAGGTACAATAAGAAGAATAACGAATAATTTAATGACTCCAATGAAACTGAAGGAGGATGATAATTAATACAACAAAAATTAGAATTTCTCGGAATTGAAGATTATATAAGAAGAAATGATACGGAGAAATATGTCACAAGAAGTAAAGTCAAAAGAATTTTAACATAAGGCCTATCAATGATGTTATATGCTATTAGTCAATGGAAAAGAAGAAGGAATCAAGTAGAAGAAGAAATATATAAATAAATACAAACAGCTACAGTATGAAGAATCCCAAAAGTGTTTGGTACTAGTCGCTAATTGACTACTACTTATAATTTTTTTATTTTTATGTATTGACCGTATAAATGTTCCGGCAATAATTTTTATGAGCAGGGATGATGTTCCCCTGGTCTCAGAAGGTGTAAGGATGGACAGCGGAGTTATGGACCTAGAGTGGCCACCCGACTGGAACCACCGCACAAGATAGGGAAAATGTTAGGGAAATTGAATATTTAAGGGATAATAATTATAAAATAGCTGTATAGATTGATATTAGATTCCAGAAGTATAAATGAAGAAAATAGAAGGAAGATAGCAGACAGAAGCTTAATTGATAAAGCGAGTATATAAAAGTAAATAGAAATGAGTGTTAAAACAAGTTTAATATGATTAGTGTGACCAGTCCTTATCAAATAAAATGTGGAAGTACCACTACCCAGAAATGAATAATTGATGAATTTGCCTCCAAGAGAGAGAGAGTATAGTAAGAAAACAGCAATTACCACCAGTCTGAATTACCAGAGTGTATAATCAGTCAGAAATAAAACACTATTATGAAGATAAAGAGGAGTTAAGAAAATGGAAATAATCAACAATTTATTTTTAATAAACAAGTTAAACTGAAATAAATTTGTTCTAGTGGGGGGGGCTTTATGTAACGTTACATAACCCTGTCCCAATAAACTAAATCATAATAACATCAATGTCAGAAATGGGTAACCTATGGCTCGCTCAAAATTAAATTATATCACTCAATATGATAAACAATTCGAGTGGTATACAGAGCAAAGTGAGTTCTAGTGTACCCATTGAGGTGAAAAATAAAAGTGAAAGTAACGTATTACCAAACTGTGTTATGTGTGGAAATTATAAAACTATGAGAGTATGCTATAATACTAACTGATCTTGTATTTTATTTTGTTTATTGTAATATTTATATTGTATGAACAACTAATTGTTATACCCAAGTTAATATTATATTTTTTCAAATAATTGTGTTAGATTATAAGAAAACCCAGGGTTAGTTTTAAAAGACATAAAAATTTAAATACCAAAAGATAATAAAAAATTAAAATAATCCTATGAAGGAAATGGCAACAGGAAGTAGGGCCGTGTAGGAATACTATGAGAGACTAAATAAATAATATATAAATTTATTTAAAGATAATAAAATTATCAAATACTTATATACAATGTCATAAGAAAATGAACCAAAACTTATTATGTAAACTAAATTAGTAAAGAAACCGGAATGGAAAGGAATTATTTTTCCATAAATAAAATATAAATTTATAATAATTACAAACTGCCTGCATAATAAAAATACTATGTGTTACTAAGAGTGATGAAAATAACAAGGATTGTTAAGAATAAAATCTGAACTAAAACGGTAGAGTTGAGAAATGATGCTACTACATTTATAATAAAAAATAACCTTTTCGGAACTTGAGAGGAGGGCAAATTGATACAAAATTAACTAGCCGCATGAACACTTCAAAATCATACATGATTTATCCAAATTAAATGGTTGTATTCATTAATAAACAGTGAAAGAAGACATTCTGATGAGCCAACATGGTTTCGGCCTAGTTCTAATTGACGTTTGAGAATTCACCAAACGGTAAGAAAATTATAACCCAAGACGGACCTCACCACAGAAAAAGATTCAATCCAATAAGAACCATACGGAGCGAGGTAATATAAACATTTTTTTTGTAATAATTCAAGAAGAAAACACCTTCCGAACGCTGAGATCGAAAATAAAATATTCATCTGAACACATGTTTTTAAAATAAACAAACGCACACTGCACTCTTACGGACATTACAGGAACTACATACTACACGGAAAAATAAACAAATTATTTAATAATTTTTTTCGGTATTTGTAAAGCGTAGTAATTATCCATTTCTGACACTCTCGTAACAAAAAGAACTTACCCTGAACCCTGGGGAATTATTAAGAATTATATATTAATTGATGTTTTTTTTTAATAGTGTAAAATTATGAATCAAAACCATATATGTTTTTCTATTTAGACTATTCCATGTTTACTCTGTTCACTCGAGATTATGTTTAATTGAAGGAAAGAGCAATTGTAATACTTGTGTTTTGGTGGCAGGAAATAAAAACCAATAATAAATACATAATATTATTGAAAAATAATATTGAATAATACAGTGTTATAATTTTTTTGTAGTGGGTATGTGTAATCAATTTCAGCACAAAAAACAGAAGAAATCCGAAATCGGCTAAACTGAGGGTAAATAATTGATACTTACTCTCTCTTCTTCATAAGGCTGAACAACTTCACTTCTTGACCCCAAATCACACACTCTCGATTTCTATTTAGATTGAGTAAAACAAAATAACAAAAAATAGAAAAAATCCTTTATTTATACTTTATAAAAACGTCAGTTATTATAATTCAGAAGTGACGCATACTACTTGAGGCATATAATAACACTTTCGCTAAAGACCTCATAAAAACCGTGACGTTACAGATTTGCCGCCTACAACGTGGGGCTTAAACGAAAACGAGTACCTCATTAAGTAGTACGTTACAGAATTGGCGTACAACTGTGGGACTGAATTAACGAAACCTGAAATTGCAATACACTCGTAAGTGGTGGACGCCTCACATTAAGTAGTACGTTACAGAATTGGCGCCCAACGTGGGGCATATAAAATAACTCTACTCCGCCTCTCGACATTAACCGCTACGTTATAGGATTGGCGCTCAACGTAAAAGGGCGGTAATTAGAAAAGAATTTTGATATTTAATAAAAAAATATACCAAAAAATCTAATTATCGTTGGCAGTTACGAGAAAACAAGAAATGCATAATACCCGAGGCAAATCGAAGAAGAGGGCAGAAGAAAAGGAGATTGAAGAAGGTGGACAGGAACAAGAAATAGAATTAGTCACGGACAGTGAAATGAACCAACTGACAGGTGATAAAGAAGAAACCGAAGTAGTTAGGGACCCGGAAATGGAAATAATTGAAGAGGATGCCCAAGGGGACCAACCAGAAAAAGCGGAAGCCAGAAGAGAACCAGATTGGCAAGAAATGATGAGGATGATGATGGAGACAATTGATAGCATTAAGGAAAGCAATAAACAAACCATAGATGAGAACTCAAGGAAACAAAATGAAACCTTGAGCAATAAATTTGTTAAAATAATTGAAAACTCAAGGAAACAAAATGAAACCTTGAGCGAAAAATTTGACAAAATAGATGAGAATTTTAAGAAACAGGAAGAGAACTCTAGGAAGCAAAATGAAACTTTGAGGGATAGTTTAAAACAAATTGAGAAAATAAACGAAGAAAGTTTAAAGCGGATTGAGGGTAAGATGGAGAAGTTCAGTAAGGAGATATGGAAAACTTTCGGGGAGAAGTTTGAAAATGTTAATACGCGTATCCAAAAAGCAGGTACATACAAGGAGGAGACATTTATGAAGAAAATGGAGACAGCGGTTTTAATAATTTGGATAAAACATTAAACAGCACTTCCGAAGGTACTAAAGAAGACCCGAATGCATTGCTATCTGAAAATAAGAATAGAAAGGACAAGGAGAAGATCCAAACCGTGGAAAAGAAGACCAAGAAAATAATAAAAACGTGTAGAAAGAGAATAATAAATACCAAGGAAGAATGGGAGATGATTACAGGTGGATTAATTAATGTATTTAACCTTCCAATTAATGAACAAAGGGAGTTAATTAAGTTTAGATCTCAATTAAATGTGTCAACGATGGAAGTGTATCAGACAATATCAGTCGTATCTTCAAGACGGAATACAACATTCAAATATTTGGTAAATAATCCAGAGGTAAAAGGGAATGAAATGAGATTAAATATGAGCAACTATGTTATGTTAGAGGAGGTACAATACTTGTTAGTTAAAAAGGAACGAATTATGACGGAAGACCGGTACTTAAGTGAAAGTTTCATAGCAGCAAAGTTGGAGAGCCGGATGGTAAGAAGATTATCAAGGAGAGAATTAATTCCGAACACCCCAGTAATCCGAGTAAAGGGAGTGCCTGAAATAATGGACCACGGTTAAACAGACTCCAAACAAACCAGAAAAAAGGGACGGATTTTATGGATACAGGACCAAGCAACCCATTGTAAATAAAAACCCCAAAATTCTAAAAAGCATGTAAGGACATCTTACTCAAGTTATTTTGAAACCATATAATTTAGAATGAAGAAACTAAAAACCCCAAAATTCTAAAAGCATGTAAGGACATCTTACTCAAGTTATTTTGAAACCATATAATTTAACAAACAACAAACCACCAAGGAAAAGAGAACAGATGATTAAATAATATTTATAAAGAACTGATTTAAAATGGACTAATAGGAAAAATAATATTTTGATGGTAACAAAAGAAGAATAAATAAATAAACAATTAATGGTAATGTGCTCAGATAAGAAGGTACAATAAGAAGAATAACGAATAATTTAATGACTCCAATGAAACTGAAGGAGGATGATAATTAATACAACAAAAATTAGAATTTCTCGGAATTGAAGATTATATAAGAAGAAATGATACGGAGAAATATGTCACAAGAAGTAAAGTCAAAAGAATTTTAACATAAGGCCTATCAATGATGTTATATGCTATTAGTCAATGGAAAAGAAGAAGGAATCAAGTAGAAGAAGAAATATATAAATAAATACAAACAGCTACAGTATGAAGAATCCCAAAAGTGTTTGGTACTAGTCGCTAATTGACTACTACTTATAATTTTTTTATTTTTATGTATTGACCGTATAAATGTTCCGGCAATAATTTTTATGAGCAGGGATGATGTTCCCCTGGTCTCAGAAGGTGTAAGGATGGACAGCGGAGTTATGGACCTAGAGTGGCCACCCGACTGGAACCACCGCACAAGATAGGGAAAATGTTAGGGAAATTGAATATTTAAGGGATAATAATTATAAAATAGCTGTATAGATTGATATTAGATTCCAGAAGTATAAATGAAGAAAATAGAAGGAAGATAGCAGACAGAAGCTTAATTGATAAAGCGAGTATATAAAAGTAAATAGAAATGAGTGTTAAAACAAGTTTAATATGATTAGTGTGACCAGTCCTTATCAAATAAAATGTGGAAGTACCACTACCCAGAAATGAATAATTGATGAATTTGCCTCCAAGAGAGAGAGAGAGTATAGTAAGAAAACAGCAATTACCACCAGTCTGAATTACCAGAGTGTATAATCAGTCAGAAATAAAACACTATTATGAAGATAAAGAGGAGTTAAGAAAATGGAAATAATCAACAATTTATTTTTAATAAACAAGTTAAACTGAAATAAATTTGTTCTAGTGGGGGGGGCTTTATGTAACGTTACATAACCCTGTCCCAATAAACTAAATCATAATAACATCAATGTCAGAAATGGGTAACCTATGGCTCGCTCAAAATTAAATTATATCACTCAATATGATAAACAATTCGAGTGGTATACAGTGCAAAGTGAGTTCTAGTGTACCCATTGAGGTGAAAAATAAAAGTGAAAGTAACGTATTACCAAACTGTGTTATGTGTGGAAATTATAAAACTATGAGAGTATGCTATAATACTAACTGATCTTGTATTTTATTTTGTTTATTGTAATATTTATATTGTATGAACAACTAATTGTTATACCCAAGTTAATATTATATTTTTTCAAATAATTGTGTTAGATTATAAGAAAACCCAGGGTTAGTTTTAAAAGACATAAAAATTTAAATACCAAAAGATAATAAAAAATTAAAATAATCCTATGAAGGAAATGGCAACAGGAAGTAGGGCCGTGTAGGAATACTATGAGAGACTAAATAAATAATATATAAATTTATTTAAAGATAATAAAATTATCAAATACTTATATACAATGTCATAAGAAAATGAACCAAAACTTATTATGTAAACTAAATTAGTAAAGAAACCGGAATGGAAAGGAATTATTTTTCCATAAATAAAATATAAATTTATAATAATTACAAACTGCCTGCATAATAAAAATACTATGTGTTACTAAGAGTGATGAAAATAACAAGGATTGTTAAGAATAAAATTCTGAACTAAAACGGTAGAGTTGAGAAATGATGCTACTACATTTATAATAAAAAATAACCTTTTCGGAACTTGAGAGGAGGGCAAATTGATACAAAATTAACTAGCCGCATGAACACTTCAAAATCATACATGATTTATCCAAATTAAATGGTTGTATTCATTAATAAACAGTGAAAGAAGACATTCTGATGAGCCAACATGGTTTCGGCCTAGTTCTAATTGACGTTTGAGAATTCACCAAACGGTAAGAAAATTATAACCCAAGACGGACCTCACCACAGAAAAAGATTCAATCCAGTAAGAACCATACGGAGCGAGGTAATATAAACATTTTTTTTGTAATAATTCAAGAAGAAAACACCTTCCGAACGCTGAGATCGAAAATAAAATATTCATCTGAACACATGTTTTTAAAATAAACAAACGCACACTGCACTCTTACGGACATTACAGGAACTACATACTATACGGAAAAATAAACAAATTATTTAATAATTTTTTTCGGTATTTGTAAAGCGTAGTAATTATCCATTTCTGACACTCTCGTAACAAAAAGAACTTACCCTGAACCCTGGGGAATTATTAAGAATTATATATTAATTGATGTTTTTTTTTAATAGTGTAAAATTATGAATCAAAACCATATATGTTTTTCTATTTAGACTATTCCATGTTTACTCTGTTCACTCGAGATTATGTTTAATTGAAGGAAAGAGCAATTGTAATACTTGTGTTTTGGTGGCAGGAAATAAAAACCAATAATAAATACATAATATTATTGAAAAATAATATTGAATAATACAGTGTTATAATTTTTTTGTAGTGGGTATGTGTAATCAATTTCAGCACAAAAAACAGAAGAAATCCGAAATCGGCTAAACTGAGGGTAAATAATTGATACTTACTCTCTCTTCTTCATAAGGCTGAACAACTTCACTTCTTGACCCCAAATCACACACTCTTGATTTCTATTTAGATTGAGTAAAACAAAATAACAAAAAATAGAAAAAATCCTTTATTTATACTTTATAAAAACGTCAGTTATTATAATTCAGAAGTGACGCATACTACTTGAGGCATATAATAACACTTTCGCTAAAGACCTCATAAAAACCGTGACGTTACAGATTTGCCGCCTACAACGTGGGGCTTAAACGAAAACGAGTACCTCATTAAGTAGTACGTTACAGAATTGGCGTACAACTGTGGGACTGAATTAACGAAACCTGAAATTGCAATACACTCGTAAGTGGTGGACGCCTCACATTAAGTAGTACGTTACAGAATTGGCGCCCAACGTGGGGCATATAAAATAACTCTACTCCGCCTCTCGACATTAACCGCTACGTTATAGGATTGGCGCTCAACGTAAAAGGGCGGTAATTAGAAAAGAATTTTGATATTTAATAAAAAAATATACCAAAAAATCTAATTATCGTTGGCAGTTACGAGAAAACAAGAAATGCATAATACCCGAGGCAAATCGAAGAAGAGGGCAGAAGAAAAGGAGATTGAAGAAGGTGGACAGGAACAAGAAATAGAATTAGTCACGGACAGTGAAATGAACCAACTGACAGGTGATAAAGAAGAAACCGAAGTAGTTAGGGACCCGGAAACGGAAATAATTGAAGAGGATGCCCAAGGGGACCAACCAGAAAAAGCGGAAGCCAGAAGAGAACCAGATTGGCAAGAAATGATGAGGATGATGATGGAGACAATTGATAGCATTAAGGAAAGCAATAAACAAACCATAGATGAGAACTCAAGGAAACAAAATGAAACCTTGAGCGAGAAATTTGATAAAATAATTGAAAACTCAAGGAAACAAAATGAAACCTTGAGCGAAAAATTTGACAAAATAGATGAGAATTTTAAGAAACAGGAAGAGAACTCTAGGAAGCAAAATGAAACTTTGAGGGATAGTTTAAAACAAATTGAGAAAATAAACGAAGAAAGTTTAAAGCGGATTGAGGGTAAGATGGAGAAGTTCAGTAAGGAGATATGGAAAACTTTCGGGGAGAAGTTTGAAAATGTTAATACGCGTATCCAAAAAGCAGGTACATACAAGGAGGAGACATTTATGAAGAAAATGGAGACAGCGGTTTTAATAATTTGGATAAAACATTAAACAGCACTTCCGAAGGTACTAAAGAAGACCCGAATGCATTGCTATCTGAAAATAAGAATAGAAAGGACAAGGAGAAGATCCAAACCGTGGAAAAGAAGACCAAGAAAATAATAAAAACGTGTAGAAAGAGAATAATAAATACCAAGGAAGAATGGGAGATGATTACAGGTGGATTAATTAATGTATTTAACCTTCCAATTAATGAACAAAGGGAGTTAATTAAGTTTAGATCTCAATTAAATGTGTCAACGATGGAAGTGTATCAGACAATATCAGTCGTATCTTCAAGACGGAATACAACATTCAAATATTTGGTAAATAATCCAGAGGTAAAAGGGAATGAAATGAGATTAAATATGAGCAACTATGTTATGTTAGAGGAGGTACAATACTTGTTAGTTAAAAAGGAACGAATTATGACGGAAGACCGGTACTTAAGTGAAAGTTTCATAGCAGCAAAGTTGGAGAGCCGGATGGTAAGAAGATTATCAAGGAGAGAATTAATTCCGAACACCCCAGTAATCCGAGTAAAGGGAGTACCTGAAATAATGGACCACGGTTAAACAGACTCCAAACAAACCAGAAAAAAGGGACGGATTTTATGGATACAGGACCAAGCAACCCATTGTAAATAAAAACCCCAAAATTCTAAAAAGCATGTAAGGACATCTTACTCAAGTTATTTTGAAACCATATAATTTAGAATGAAGAAACTAAAAACCCCAAAATTCTAAAAGCATGTAAGGACATCTTACTCAAGTTATTTTGAAACCATATAATTTAACAAACAACAAACCACCAAGGAAAAGAGAACAGATGATTAAATAATATTTATAAAGAACTGATTTAAAATGGACTAATAGGAAAAATAATATTTTGATGGTAACAAAAGAAGAATAAATAAATAAACAATTAATGGTAATGTGCTCAGATAAGAAGGTACAATAAGAAGAATAACGAATAATTTAATGACTCCAATGAAACTGAAGGAGGATGATAATTAATACAACAAAAATTAGAATTTCTCGGAATTGAAGACTATATAAGAAGAAATGATACGGAGAAATATGTCACAAGAAGTAAAGTCAAAAGAATTTTAACATAAGGCCTATCAATGATGTTATATGCTATTAGTCAATGGAAAAGAAGAAGGAATCAAGGAGAAGAAGAAATATATAAATAAATACAAACAGCTACAGTATGAAGAATCCCAAAAGTGTTTGGTACTAGTCGCTAATTGACTACTACTTATAATTTTTTTATTTTTATGTATTGACCGTATAAATGTTCCGGCAATAATTTTTATGAGCAGGGATGATGTTCCCCTGGTCTCAGAAGGTGTAAGGATGGACAGCGGAGTTATGGACCTAGAGTGGCCACCCGACTGGAACCACCGCACAAGATAGGGAAAATGTTAGGGAAATTGAATATTTAAGGGATAATAATTATAAAATAGCTGTATAGATTGATATTAGATTCCAGAAGTATAAATGAAGAAAATAGAAGGAAGATAGCAGACAGAAGCTTAATTGATAAAGCGAGTATATAAAAGTAAATAGAAATGAGTGTTAAAACAAGTTTAATATGATTAGTGTGACCAGTCCTTATCAAATAAAATGTGGAAGTACCACTACCCAGAAATGAATAATTGATGAATTTGCCTCCAAGAGAGAGAGAGTATAGTAAGAAAACAGCAATTACCACCAGTCTGAATTACCAGAGTGTATAATCAGTCAGAAATAAAACACTATTATGAAGATAAAGAGGAGTTAAGAAAATGGAAATAATCAACAATTTATTTTTAATAAACAAGTTAAACTGAAATAAATTTGTTCTAGTGGGGGGGGCTTTATGTAACGTTACATAACCCTGTCCCAATAAACTAAATCATAATAACATCAATGTCAGAAATGGGTAACCTATGGCTCGCTCAAAATTAAATTATATCACTCAATATGATAAACAATTCGAGTGGTATACAGTGCAAAGTGAGTTCTAGTGTACCCATTGAGGTGAAAAATAAAAGTGAAAGTAACGTATTACCAAACTGTGTTATGTGTGGAAATTATAAAACTATGAGAGTATGCTATAATACTAACTGATCTTGTATTTTATTTTGTTTATTGTAATATTTATATTGTATGAACAACTAATTGTTATACCCAAGTTAATATTATATTTTTTCAAATAATTGTGTTAGATTATAAGAAAACCCAGGGTTAGTTTTAAAAGACATAAAAATTTAAATACCAAAAGATAATAAAAAATTAAAATAATCCTATGAAGGAAATGGCAACAGGAAGTAGGGCCGTGTAGGAATACTATGAGAGACTAAATAAATAATATATAAATTTATTTAAAGATAATAAAATTATCAAATACTTATATACAATGTCATAAGAAAATGAACCAAAACTTATTATGTAAACTAAATTAGTAAAGAAACCGGAATGGAAAGGAATTATTTTTCCATAAATAAAATATAAATTTATAATAATTACAAACTGCCTGCATAATAAAAATACTATGTGTTACTAAGAGTGATGAAAATAACAAGGATTGTTAAGAATAAAATTCTGAACTAAAACGGTAGAGTTGAGAAATGATGCTACTACATTTATAATAAAAAATAACCTTTTCGGAACTTGAGAGGAGGGCAAATTGATACAAAATTAACTAGCCGCATGAACACTTCAAAATCATACATGATTTATCCAAATTAAATGGTTGTATTCATTAATAAACAGTGAAAGAAGACATTCTGATGAGCCAACATGGTTTCGGCCTAGTTCTAATTGACGTTTGAGAATTCACCAAACGGTAAGAAAATTATAACCCAAGACGGACCTCACCACAGAAAAAGATTCAATCCAGTAAGAACCATACGGAGCGAGGTAATATAAACATTTTTTTTGTAATAATTCAAGAAGAAAACACCTTCCGAACGCTGAGATCGAAAATAAAATATTCATCTGAACACATGTTTTTAAAATAAACAAACGCACACTGCACTCTTACGGACATTACAGGAACTACATACTACACGGAAAAATAAACAAATTATTTAATAATTTTTTTCGGTATTTGTAAAGCGTAGTAATTATCCATTTCTGACACTCTCGTAACAAAAAGAACTTACCCTGAACCCTGGGGAATTATTAAGAATTATATATTAATTGATGTTTTTTTTTAATAGTGTAAAATTATGAATCAAAACCATATATGTTTTTCTATTTAGACTATTCCATGTTTACTCTGTTCACTCGAGATTATGTTTAATTGAAGGAAAGAGCAATTGTAATACTTGTGTTTTGGTGGCAGGAAACAAAAACCAATAATAAATACATAATATTATTGAAAAATAATATTGAATAATACAGTGTTATAATTTTTTTGTAGTGGGTATGTGTAATCAATTTCAGCACAAAAAACAGAAGAAATCCGAAATCGGCTAAACTGAGGGTAAATAATTGATACTTACTCTCTCTTCTTCATAAGGCTGAACAACTTCACTTCTTGACCCCAAATCACACACTCTCGATTTCTATTTAGATTGAGTAAAACAAAATAACAAAAAATAGAAAAAATCCTTTATTTATACTTTATAAAAACGTCAGTTATTATAATTCAGAAGTGACGCATACTACTTGAGGCATATAATAACACTTTCGCTAAAGACCTCATAAAAACCGTGACGTTACAGATTTGCCGCCTACAACGTGGGGCTTAAACGAAAACGAGTACCTCATTAAGTAGTACGTTACAGAATTGGCGTACAACTGTGGGACTGAATTAACGAAACCTGAAATTGCAATACACTCGTAAGTGGTGGACGCCTCACATTAAGTAGTACGTTAC
The DNA here is from genome assembly GCA_034769895.1 of Magicicada septendecula. NCBI lineage: Eukaryota > Metazoa > Arthropoda > Insecta > Hemiptera > Cicadidae > Magicicada > Magicicada septendecula. The sequence continues at coordinate 409,493,084 of CM068368.1, read as the reverse complement.
AGAATTGGCGCCCAACGTGGGGCATATAAAATAACTCTACTCCGCCTCTCGACATTAACCGCTACGTTATAGGATTGGCGCTCAACGTAAAAGGGCGGTAATTAGAAAAGAATTTTGATATTTAATAAAAAAATATACCAAAAAATCTAATTATCGTTGGCAGTTACGAGAAAACAAGAAATGCATAATACCCGAGGCAAATCGAAGAAGAGGGCAGAAGAAAAGGAGATTGAAGAAGGTGGACAGGAACAAGAAATAGAATTAGTCACGGACAGTGAAATGAACCAACTGACAGGTGATAAAGAAGAAACCGAAGTAGTTAGGGACCCGGAAACGGAAATAATTGAAGAGGATGCCCAAGCGGACCAACCAGAAAAAGCGGAAGCCAGAAGAGAACCAGATTGGCAAGAAATGATGAGGATGATGATGGAGACAATTGATAGCATTAAGGAAAGCAATAAACAAACCATAGATGAGAACTCAAGGAAACAAAATGAAACCTTGAGCGAGAAATTTGATAAAATAATTGAAAACTCAAGGAAACAAAATGAAACCTTGAGCGAAAAATTTGACAAAATAGATGAGAATTTTAAGAAACAGGAAGAGAACTCTAGGAAGCAAAATGAAACTTTGAGGGATAGTTTAAAACAAATTGAGAAAATAAACGAAGAAAGTTTAAAGCGGATTGAGGGTAAGATGGAGAAGTTCAGTAAGGAGATATGGAAAACTTTCGGGGAGAAGTTTGAAAATGTTAATACGCGTATCCAAAAAGCAGGTACATACAAGGAGGAGACATTTATGAAGAAAATGGAGACAGCGGTTTTAATAATTTGGATAAAACATTAAACAGCACTTCCGAAGGTACTAAAGAAGACCCGAATGCATTGCTATCTGAAAATAAGAATAGAAAGGACAAGGAGAAGATCCAAACCGTGGAAAAGAAGACCAAGAAAATAATAAAAACGTGTAGAAAGAGAATAATAAATACCAAGGAAGAATGGGAGATGATTACAGGTGGATTAATTAATGTATTTAACCTTCCAATTAATGAACAAAGGGAGTTAATTAAGTTTAGATCTCAATTAAATGTGTCAACGATGGAAGTGTATCAGACAATATCAGTCGTATCTTCAAGACGGAATACAACATTCAAATATTTGGTAAATAATCCAGAGGTAAAAGGGAATGAAATGAGATTAAATATGAGCAACTATGTTATGTTAGAGGAGGTACAATACTTGTTAGTTAAAAAGGAACGAATTATGACGGAAGACCGGTACTTAAGTGAAAGTTTCATAGCAGCAAAGTTGGAGAGCCGGATGGTAAGAAGATTATCAAGGAGAGAATTAATTCCGAACACCCCAGTAATCCGAGTAAAGGGAGTACCTGAAATAATGGACCACGGTTAAACAGACTCCAAACAAACCAGAAAAAATGGACGGATTTTATGGATACAGGACCAAGCAACCCATTGTAAATAAAAACCCCAAAATTCTAAAAAGCATGTAAGGACATCTTACTCAAGTTATTTTGAAACCATATAATTTAGAATGAAGAAACTAAAAACCCCAAAATTCTAAAAGCATGTAAGGACATCTTACTCAAGTTATTTTGAAACCATATAATTTAACAAACAACAAACCACCAAGGAAAAGAGAACATTTGATTAAATAATATTTATAAAGAACTGATTTAAAATGGACTAATAGGAAAAATAATATTTTGATGGTAACAAAAGAAGAATAAATAAATAAACAATTAATGGTAATGTGCTCAGATAAGAAGGTACAATAAGAAGAATAACGAATAATTTAATGACTCCAATGAAACTGAAGGAGGATGATAATTAATACAACAAAAATTAGAATTTCTCGGAATTGAAGATTATATAAGAAGAAATGATACGGAGAAATATGTCACAAGAAGTAAAGTCAAAAGAATTTTAACATAAGGCCTATCAATGATGTTATATGCTATTAGTCAATGGAAAAGAAGAAGGAATCAAGTAGAAGAAGAAATATATAAATAAATACAAACAGCTACAGTATGAAGAATCCCAAAAGTGTTTGGTACTAGTCGCTAATTGACTACTACTTATAATTTTTTTATTTTTATGTATTGACCGTATAAATGTTCCGGCAATAATTTTTATGAGCAGGGATGATGTTCCCCTGGTCTCAGAAGGTGTAAGGATGGACAGCGGAGTTATGGACCTAGAGTGGCCACCCGACTGGAACCACCGCACAAGATAGGGAAAATGTTAGGGAAATTGAATATTTAAGGGATAATAATTATAAAATAGCTGTATAGATTGATATTAGATTCCAGAAGTATAAATGAAGAAAATAGAAGGAAGATAGCAGACAGAAGCTTAATTGATAAAGCGAGTATATAAAAGTAAATAGAAATGAGTGTTAAAACAAGTTTAATATGATTAGTGTGACCAGTCCTTCTCAAATAAAATGTGGAAGTACCACTACCCAGAAATGAATAATTGATGAATTTGCCTCCAAGAGAGAGAGAGTATAGTAAGAAAACAGCAATTACCACCAGTCTGAATTACCAGAGTGTATAATCAGTCAGAAATAAAACACTATTATGAAGATAAAGAGGAGTTAAGAAAATGGAAATAATCAACAATTTATTTTTAATAAACAAGTTAAACTGAAATAAATTTGTTCTAGTGGGGGGGGCTTTATGTAACGTTACATAACCCTGTCCCAATAAACTAAATCATAATAACATCAATGTCAGAAATGGGTAACCTATGGCTCGCTCAAAATTAAATTATATCACTCAATATGATAAACAATTCGAGTGGTATACAGTGCAAAGTGAGTTCTAGTGTACCCATTGAGGTGAAAAATAAAAGTGAAAGTAACGTATTACCAAACTGTGTTATGTGTGGAAATTATAAAACTATGAGAGTATGCTATAATACTAACTGATCTTGTATTTTATTTTGTTTATTGTAATATTTATATTGTATGAACAACTAATTGTTATACCCAAGTTAATATTATATTTTTTCAAATAATTGTGTTAGATTATAAGAAAACCCAGGGTTAGTTTTAAAAGACATAAAAATTTAAATACCAAAAGATAATAAAAAATTAAAATAATCCTATGAAGGAAATGGCAACAGGAAGTAGGGCCGTGTAGGAATACTATGAGAGACTAAATAAATAATATATAAATTTATTTAAAGATAATAAAATTATCAAATACTTATATACAATGTCATAAGAAAATGAACCAAAACTTATTATGTAAACTAAATTAGTAAAGAAACCGGAATGGAAAGGAATTATTTTTCCATAAATAAAATATAAATTTATAATAATTACAAACTGCCTGCATAATAAAAATACTATGTGTTACTAAGAGTGATGAAAATAACAAGGATTGTTAAGAATAAAATTCTGAACTAAAACGGTAGAGTTGAGAAATGATGCTACTACATTTATAATAAAAAATAACCTTTTCGGAACTTGAGAGGAGGGCAAATTGATACAAAATTAACTAGCCGCATGAACACTTCAAAATCATACATGATTTATCCAAATTAAATGGTTGTATTCATTAATAAACAGTGAAAGAAGACATTCTGATGAGCCAACATGGTTTCGGCCTAGTTCTAATTGACGTTTGAGAATTCACCAAACGGTAAGAAAATTATAACCCAAGACGGACCTCACCACAGAAAAAGATTCAATCCAGTAAGAACCATACGGAGCGAGGTAATATAAACATTTTTTTTGTAATAATTCAAGAAGAAAACACCTTCCGAACGCTGAGATCGAAAATAAAATATTCATCTGAACACATGTTTTTAAAATAAACAAACGCACACTGCACTCTTACGGACATTACAGGAACTACATACTACACGGAAAAATAAACAAATTATTTAATAATTTTTTTCGGTATTTGTAAAGCGTAGTAATTATCCATTTCTGACACTCTCGTAACAAAAAGAACTTACCCTGAACCCTGGGGAATTATTAAGAATTATATATTAATTGATGTTTTTTTTTAATAGTGTAAAATTATGAATCAAAACCATATATGTTTTTCTATTTAGACTATTCCATGTTTACTCTGTTCACTCGAGATTATGTTTAATTGAAGGAAAGAGCAATTGTAATACTTGTGTTTTGGTGGCAGGAAACAAAAACCAATAATAAATACATAATATTATTGAAAAATAATATTGAATAATACAGTGTTATAATTTTTTTGTAGTGGGTATGTGTAATCAATTTCAGCACAAAAAACAGAAGAAATCCGAAATCGGCTAAACTGAGGGTAAATAATTGATACTTACTCTCTCTTCTTCATAAGGCTGAACAACTTCACTTCTTGACCCCAAATCACACACTCTCGATTTCTATTTAGATTGAGTAAAACAAAATAACAAAAAATAGAAAAAATCCTTTATTTATACTTTATAAAAACGTCAGTTATTATAATTCAGAAGTGACGCATACTACTTGAGGCATATAATAACACTTTCGCTAAAGACCTCATAAAAACCGTGACGTTACAGATTTGCCGCCTACAACGTGGGGCTTAAACGAAAACGAGTACCTCATTAAGTAGTACGTTACAGAATTGGCGTACAACTGTGGGACTGAATTAACGAAACCTGAAATTGCAATACACTCGTAAGTGGTGGACGCCTCACATTAAGTAGTACGTTACAGAATTGGCGCCCAACGTGGGGCATATAAAATAACTCTACTCCGCCTCTCGACATTAACCGCTACGTTATAGGATTGGCGCTCAACGTAAAAGGGCGGTAATTAGAAAAGAATTTTGATATTTAATAAAAAAATATACCAAAAAATCTAATTATCGTTGGCAGTTACGAGAAAACAAGAAATGCATAATACCCGAGGCAAATCGAAGAAGAGGGCAGAAGAAAAGGAGATTGAAGAAGGTGGACAGGAACAAGAAATAGAATTAGTCACGGACAGTGAAATGAACCAACTGACAGGTGATAAAGAAGAAACCGAAGTAGTTAGGGACCCGGAAACGGAAATAATTGAAGAGGATGCCCAAGGGGACCAACCAGAAAAAGCGGAAGCCAGAAGAGAACCAGATTGGCAAGAAATGATGAGGATGATGATGGAGACAATTGATAGCATTAAGGAAAGCAATAAACAAACCATAGATGAGAACTCAAGGAAACAAAATGAAACCTTGAGCGAGAAATTTGATAAAATAATTGAAAACTCAAGGAAACAAAATGAAACCTTGAGCGAAAAATTTGACAAAATAGATGAGAATTTTAAGAAACAGGAAGAGAACTCTAGGAAGCAAAATGAAACTTTGAGGGATAGTTTAAAACAAATTGAGAAAATAAACGAAGAAAGTTTAAAGCGGATTGAGGGTAAGATGGAGAAGTTCAGTAAGGAGATATGGAAAACTTTCGGGGAGAAGTTTGAAAATGTTAATACGCGTATCCAAAAAGCAGGTACATACAAGGAGGAGACATTTATGAAGAAAATGGAGACAGCGGTTTTAATAATTTGGATAAAACATTAAACAGCACTTCCGAAGGTACTAAAGAAGACCCGAATGCATTGCTATCTGAAAATAAGAATAGAAAGGACAAGGAGAAGATCCAAACCGTGGAAAAGAAGACCAAGAAAATAATAAAAACGTGTAGAAAGAGAATAATAAATACCAAGGAAGAATGGGAGATGATTACAGGTGGATTAATTAATGTATTTAACCTTCCAATTAATGAACAAAGGGAGTTAATTAAGTTTAGATCTCAATTAAATGTGTCAACGATGGAAGTGTATCAGACAATATCAGTCGTATCTTCAAGACGGAATACAACATTCAAATATTTGGTAAATAATCCAGAGGTAAAAGGGAATGAAATGAGATTAAATATGAGCAACTATGTTATGTTAGAGGAGGTACAATACTTGTTAGTTAAAAAGGAACGAATTATGACGGAAGACCGGTACTTAAGTGAAAGTTTCATAGCAGCAAAGTTGGAGAGCCGGATGGTAAGAAGATTATCAAGGAGAGAATTAATTCCGAACACCCCAGTAATCCGAGTAAAGGGAGTACCTGAAATAATGGACCACGGTTAAACAGACTCCAAACAAACCAGAAAAAAGGGACGGATTTTATGGATACAGGACCAAGCAACCCATTGTAAATAAAAACCCCAAAATTCTAAAAAGCATGTAAGGACATCTTACTCAAGTTATTTTGAAACCATATAATTTAGAATGAAGAAACTAAAAACCCCAAAATTCTAAAAGCATGTAAGGACATCTTACTCAAGTTATTTTGAAACCATATAATTTAACAAACAACAAACCACCAAGGAAAAGAGAACAGATGATTAAATAATATTTATAAAGAACTGATTTAAAATGGACTAATAGGAAAAATAATATTTTGATGGTAACAAAAGAAGAATAAATAAATAAACAATTAATGGTAATGTGCTCAGATAAGAAGGTACAATAAGAAGAATAACGAATAATTTAATGACTCCAATGAAACTGAAGGAGGATGATAATTAATACAACAAAAATTAGAATTTCTCGGAATTGAAGATTATATAAGAAGAAATGATACGGAGAAATATGTCACAAGAAGTAAAGTCAAAAGAATTTTAACATAAGGCCTATCAATGATGTTATATGCTATTAGTCAATGGAAAAGAAGAAGGAATCAAGTAGAAGAAGAAATATATAAATAAATACAAACAGCTACAGTATGAAGAATCCCAAAAGTGTTTGGTACTAGTCGCTAATTGACTACTACTTATAATTTTTTTATTTTTATGTATTGACCGTATAAATGTTCCGGCAATAATTTTTATGAGCAGGGATGATGTTCCCCTGGTCTCAGAAGGTGTAAGGATGGACAGCGGAGTTATGGACCTAGAGTGGCCACCCGACTGGAACCACCGCACAAGATAGGGAAAATGTTAGGGAAATTGAATATTTAAGGGATAATAATTATAAAATAGCTGTATAGATTGATATTAGATTCCAGAAGTATAAATGAAGAAAATAGAAGGAAGATAGCAGACAGAAGCTTAATTGATAAAGCGAGTATATAAAAGTAAATAGAAATGAGTGTTAAAACAAGTTTAATATGATTAGTGTGACCAGTCCTTATCAAATAAAATGTGGAAGTACCACTACCCAGAAATGAATAATTGATGAATTTGCCTCCAAGAGAGAGAGTATAGTAAGAAAACAGCAATTACCACCAGTCTGAATTACCAGAGTGTATAATCAGTCAGAAATAAAACACTATTATGAAGATAAAGAGGAGTTAAGAAAATGGAAATAATCAACAATTTATTTTTAATAAACAAGTTAAACTGAAATAAATTTGTTCTAGTGGGGGGGGCTTTATGTAACGTTACATAACCCTGTCCCAATAAACTAAATCATAATAACATCAATGTCAGAAATGGGTAACCTATGGCTCGCTCAAAATTAAATTATATCACTCAATATGATAAACAATTCGAGTGGTATACAGTGCAAAGTGAGTTCTAGTGTACCCATTGAGGTGAAAAATAAAAGTGAAAGTAACGTATTACCAAACTGTGTTATGTGTGGAAATTATAAAACTATGAGAGTATGCTATAATACTAACTGATCTTGTATTTTATTTTGTTTATTGTAATATTTATATTGTATGAACAACTAATTGTTATACCCAAGTTAATATTATATTTTTTCAAATAATTGTGTTAGATTATAAGAAAACCCAGGGTTAGTTTTAAAAGACATAAAAATTTAAATACCAAAAGATAATAAAAAATTAAAATAATCCTATGAAGGAAATGGCAACAGGAAGTAGGGCCGTGTAGGAATACTATGAGAGACTAAATAAATAATATATAAATTTATTTAAAGATAATAAAATTATCAAATACTTATATACAATGTCATAAGAAAATGAACCAAAACTTATTATGTAAACTAAATTAGTAAAGAAACCGGAATGGAAAGGAATTATTTTTCCATAAATAAAATATAAATTTATAATAATTACAAACTGCCTGCATAATAAAAATACTATGTGTTACTAAGAGTGATGAAAATAACAAGGATTGTTAAGAATAAAATTCTGAACTAAAACGGTAGAGTTGAGAAATGATGCTACTACATTTATAATAAAAAATAACCTTTTCGGAACTTGAGAGGAGGGCAAATTGATACAAAATTAACTAGCCGCATGAACACTTCAAAATCATACATGATTTATCCAAATTAAATGGTTGTATTCATTAATAAACAGTGAAAGAAGACATTCTGATGAGCCAACATGGTTTCGGCCTAGTTCTAATTGACGTTTGAGAATTCACCAAACGGTAAGAAAATTATAACCCAAGACGGACCTCACCACAGAAAAAGATTCAATCCAGTAAGAACCATACGGAGCGAGGTAATATAAACATTTTTTTTGTAATAATTCAAGAAGAAAACACCTTCCGAACGCTGAGATCGAAAATAAAATATTCATCTGAACACATGTTTTTAAAATAAACAAACGCACACTGCACTCTTACGGACATTACAGGAACTACATACTACACGGAAAAATAAACAAATTATTTAATAATTTTTTTCGGTATTTGTAAAGCGTAGTAATTATCCATTTCTGACACTCTCGTAACAAAAAGAACTTACCCTGAACCCTGGGGAATTATTAAGAATTATATATTAATTGATGTTTTTTTTTAATAGTGTAAAATTATGAAACAAAACCATATATGTTTTTCTATTTAGACTATTCCATGTTTACTCTGTTCACTCGAGATTATGTTTAATTGAAGGAAAGAGCAATTGTAATACTTGTGTTTTGGTGGCAGGAAATAAAAACCAATAATAAATACATAATATTATTGAAAAATAATATTGAATAATACAGTGTTATAATTTTTTTGTAGTGGGTATGTGTAATCAATTTCAGCACAAAAAACAGAAGAAATCCGAAATCGGCTAAACTGAGGGTAAATAATTGATACTTACTCTCTCTTCTTCATAAGGCTGAACAACTTCACTTCTTGACCCCAAATCACACACTCTCGATTTCTATTTAGATTGAGTAAAACAAAATAACAAAAAATAGAAAAAATCCTTTATTTATACTTTATAAAAACGTCAGTTATTATAATTCAGAAGTGACGCATACTACTTGAGGCATATAATAACACTTTCGCTAAAGACCTCATAAAAACCGTGACGTTACAGATTTGCCGCCTACAACGTGGGGCTTAAACGAAAACGAGTACCTCATTAAGTAGTACGTTACAGAATTGGCGTACAACTGTGGGACTGAATTAACGAAACCTGAAATTGCAATACACTCGTAAGTGGTGGACGCCTCACATTAAGTAGTACGTTACAGAATTGGCGCCCAACGTGGGGCATATAAAATAACTCTACTCCGCCTCTCGACATTAACCGCTACGTTATAGGATTGGCGCTCAACGTAAAAGGGCAGTAATTAGAAAAGAATTTTGATATTTAATAAAAAAATATACCAAAAAATCTAATTATCGTTGGCAGTTACGAGAAAACAAGAAATGCATAATACCCGAGGCAAATCGAAGAAGAGGGCAGAAGAAAAGGAGATTGAAGAAGGTGGACAGGAACAAGAAATAGAATTAGTCACGGACAGTGAAATGAACCAACTGACAGGTGATAAAGAAGAAACCGAAGTAGTTAGGGACCCGGAAACGGAAATAATTGAAGAGGATGCCCAAGGGGACCAACCAGAAAAAGCGGAAGCCAGAAGAGAACCAGATTGGCAAGAAATGATGAGGATGATGATGGAGACAATTGATAGCATTAAGGAAAGCAATAAACAAACCATAGATGAGAACTCAAGGAAACAAAATGAAACCTTGAGCGAGAAATTTGATAAAATAATTGAAAACTCAAGGAAACAAAATGAAACCTTGAGCGAAAAATTTGACAAAATAGATGAGAATTTTAAGAAACAGGAAGAGAACTCTAGGAAGCAAAATGAAACTTTGAGGGATAGTTTAAAACAAATTGAGAAAATAAACGAAGAAAGTTTAAAGCGGATTGAGGGTAAGATGGAGAAGTTCAGTAAGGAGATATGGAAAACTTTCGGGGAGAAGTTTGAAAATGTTAATACGCGTATCCAAAAAGCAGGTACATACAAGGAGGAGACATTTATGAAGAAAATGGAGACAGCGGTTTTAATAATTTGGATAAAACATTAAACAGCACTTCCGAAGGTACTAAAGAAGACCCGAATGCATTGCTATCTGAAAATAAGAATAGAAAGGACAAGGAGAAGATCCAAACCGTGGAAAAGAAGACCAAGAAAATAATAAAAACGTGTAGAAAGAGAATAATAAATACCAAGGAAGAATGGGAGATGATTACAGGTGGATTAATTAATGTATTTAACCTTCCAATTAATGAACAAAGGGAGTTAATTAAGTTTAGATCTCAATTAAATGTGTCAACGATGGAAGTGTATCAGACAATATCAGTCGTATCTTCAAGACGGAATACAACATTCAAATATTTGGTAAATAATCCAGAGGTAAAAGGGAATGAAATGAGATTAAATATGAGCAACTATGTTATGTTAGAGGAGGTACAATACTTGTTAGTTAAAAAGGAACGAATTATGACGGAAGACCGGTACTTAAGTGAAAGTTTCATAGCAGCAAAGTTGGAGAGCCGGATGGTAAGAAGATTATCAAGGAGAGAATTAATTCCGAACACCCCAGTAATCCGAGTAAAGGGAGTACCTGAAATAATGGACCACGGTTAAACAGACTCCAAACAAACCAGAAAAAAGGGACGGATTTTATGGATACAGGACCAAGCAACCCATTGTAAATAAAAACCCCAAAATTCTAAAAAGCATGTAAGGACATCTTACTCAAGTTATTTTGAAACCATATAATTTAGAATGAAGAAACTAAAAACCCCAAAATTCTAAAAGCATGTAAGGACATCTTACTCAAGTTATTTTGAAACCATATAATTTAACAAACAACAAACCACCAAGGAAAAGAGAACAGATGATTAAATAATATTTATAAAGAACTGATTTAAAATGGACTAATAGGAAAAATAATATTTTGATGGTAACAAAAGAAGAATAAATAAATAAACAATTAATGGTAATGTGCTCAGATAAGAAGGTACAAAAAGAAGAATAACGAATAATTTAATGACTCCAATGAAACTGAAGGAGGATGATAATTAATACAACAAAAATTAGAATTTCTCGGAATTGAAGATTATATAAGAAGAAATGATACGGAGAAATATGTCACAAGAAGTAAAGTCAAAAGAATTTTAACATAAGGCCTATCAATGATGTTATATGCTATTAGTCAATGGAAAAGAAGAAGGAATCAAGGAGAAGAAGAAATATATAAATAAATACAAACAGCTACAGTATGAAGAATCCCAAAAGTGTTTGGTACTAGTCGCTAATTGACTACTACTTATAATTTTTTTATTTTTATGTATTGACCGTATAAATGTTCCGGCAATAATTTTTATGAGCAGGGATGATGTTCCCCTGGTCTCAGAAGGTGTAAGGATGGACAGCGGAGTTATGGACCTAGAGTGGCCACCCGACTGGAACCACCGCACAAGATAGGGAAAATGTTAGGGAAATTGAATATTTAAGGGATAATAATTATAAAATAGCTGTATAGATTGATATTAGATTCCAGAAGTATAAATGAAGAAAATAGAAGGAAGATAGCAGACAGAAGCTTAATTGATAAAGCGAGTATATAAAAGTAAATAGAAATGAGTGTTAAAACAAGTTTAATATGATTAGTGTGACCAGTCCTTATCAAATAAAATGTGGAAGTACCACTACCCAGAAATGAATAATTGATGAATTTGCCTCCAAGAGAGAGAGAGTATAGTAAGAAAACAGCAATTACCACCAGTCTGAATTACCAGAGTGTATAATCAGTCAGAAATAAAACACTATTATGAAGATAAAGAGGAGTTAAGAAAATGGAAATAATCAACAATTTATTTTTAATAAACAAGTTAAACTGAAATAAATTTGTTCTAGTGGGGGGGGGGTTTATGTAACGTTACATAACCCTGTCCCAATAAACTAAATCATAATAACATCAATGTCAGAAATGGGTAACCTATGGCTCGCTCAAAATTAAATTATATCACTCAATATGATAAACAATTCGAGTGGTATACAGTGCAAAGTGAGTTCTAGTGTACCCATTGAGGTGAAAAATAAAAGTGAAAGTAACGTATTACCAAACTGTGTTATGTGTGGAAATTATAAAACTATGAGAGTATGCTATAATACTAACTGATCTTGTATTTTATTTTGTTTATTGTAATATTTATATTGTATGAACAACTAATTGTTATACCCAAGTTAATATTATATTTTTTCAAATAATTGTGTTAGATTATAAGAAAACCCAGGGTTAGTTTTAAAAGACATAAAAATTTAAATACCAAAAGATAATAAAAAATTAAAATAATCCTATGAAGGAAATGGCAACAGGAAGTAGGGCCGTGTAGGAATACTATGAGAGACTAAATAAATAATATATAAATTTATTTAAAGATAATAAAATTATCAAATACTTATATACAATGTCATAAGAAAATGAACCAAAACTTATTATGTAAACTAAATTAGTAAAGAAACCGGAATGGAAAGGAATTATTTTTCCATAAATAAAATATAAATTTATAATAATTACAAACTGCCTGCATAATAAAAATACTATGTGTTACTAAGAGTGATGAAAATAACAAGGATTGTTAAGAATAAAATTCTGAACTAAAACGGTAGAGTTGAGAAATGATGCTACTACATTTATAATAAAAAATAACCTTTTCGGAACTTGAGAGGAGGGCAAATTGATACAAAATTAACTAGCCGCATGAACACTTCAAAATCATACATGATTTATCCAAATTAAATGGTTGTATTCATTAATAAACAGTGAAAGAAGACATTCTGATGAGCCAACATGGTTTCGGCCTAGTTCTAATTGACGTTTGAGAATTCACCAAACGGTAAGAAAATTATAACCCAAGACGGACCTCACCACAGAAAAAGATTCAATCCAGTAAGAACCATACGGAGCGAGGTAATATAAACATTTTTTTTGTAATAATTCAAGAAGAAAACACCTTCCGAACGCTGAGATCGAAAATAAAATATTCATCTGAACACATGTTTTTAAAATAAACAAACGCACACTGCACTCTTACGGACATTACAGGAACTACATACTACACGGAAAAATAAACAAATTATTTAATAATTTTTTTCGGTATTTGTAAAGCGTAGTAATTATCCATTTCTGACACTCTCGTAACAAAAAGAACTTACCCTGAACCCTGGGGAATTATTAAGAATTATATATTAATTGATGTTTTTTTTTAATAGTGTAAAATTATGAAACAAAACCATATATGTTTTTCTATTTAGACTATTCCATGTTTACTCTGTTCACTCGAGATTATGTTTAATTGAAGGAAAGAGCAATTGTAATACTTGTGTTTTGGTGGCAGGAAATAAAAACCAATAATAAATACATAATATTATTGAAAAATAATATTGAATAATACAGTGTTATAATCTTTTTGTAGTGGGTATGTGTAATCAATTTCAGCACAAAAAACAGAAGAAATCCGAAATCGGCTAAACTGAGGGTAAATAATTGATACTTACTCTCTCTTCTTCATAAGGCTGAACAACTTCACTTCTTGACCCCAAATCACACACTCTCGATTTCTATTTAGATTGAGTAAAACAAAATAACAAAAAATAGAAAAAATCCTTTATTTATACTTTATAAAAACGTCAGTTATTATAATTCAGAAGTGACGCATACTACTTGAGGCATATAATAACACTTTCGCTAAAGACCTCATAAAAACCGTGACGTTACAGATTTGCCGCCTACAATGTGGGGCTTAAACGAAAACGAGTACCTCATTAAGTAGTACGTTACAGAATTGGCGTACAACTGTGGGACTGAATTAACGAAACCTGAAATTGCAATACACTCGTAAGTGGTGGACGCCTCACATTAAGTAGTACGTTACAGAATTGGCGCCCAACGTGGGGCATATAAAATAACTCTACTCCGCCTCTCGACATTAACCGCTACGTTATAGGATTGGCGCTCAACGTAAAAGGGCGGTAATTAGAAAAGAATTTTGATATTTAATAAAAAAATATACCAAAAAATCTAATTATCGTTGGCAGTTACGAGAAAACAAGAAATGCATAATACCCGAGGCAAATCGAAGAAGAGGGCAGAAGAAAAGGAGATTGAAGAAGGTGGACAGGAACAAGAAATAGAATTAGTCACGGACAGTGAAATGAACCAACTGACAGGTGATAAAGAAGAAACCGAAGTAGTTAGGGACCCGGAAACGGAAATAATTGAAGAGGATGCCCAAGGGGACCAACCAGAAAAAGCGGAAGCCAGAAGAGAACCAGATTGGCAAGAAATGATGAGGATGATGATGGAGACAATTGATAGCATTAAGGAAAGCAATAAACAAACCATAGATGAGAACTCAAGGAAACAAAATGAAACCTTGAGCGAGAAATTTGATAAAATAATTGAAAACTCAAGGAAACATAATGAAACCTTGAGCGAAAAATTTGACAAAATAGATGAGAATTTTAAGAAACAGGAAGAGAACTCTAGGAAGCAAAATGAAACTTTGAGGGATAGTTTAAAACAAATTGAGAAAATAAACGAAGAAAGTTTAAAGCGGATTGAGGGTAAGATGGAGAAGTTCAGTAAGGAGATATGGAAAACTTTCGGGGAGAAGTTTGAAAATGTTAATACGCGTATCCAAAAAGCAGGTACATACAAGGAGGAGACATTTATGAAGAAAATGGAGACAGCGGTTTTAATAATTTGGATAAAACATTAAACAGCACTTCCGAAGGTACTAAAGAAGACCCGAATGCATTGCTATCTGAAAATAAGAATAGAAAGGACAAGGAGAAGATCCAAACCGTGGAAAAGAAGACCAAGAAAATAATAAAAACGTGTAGAAAGAGAATAATAAATACCAAGGAAGAATGGGAGATGATTACAGGTGGATTAATTAATGTATTTAACCTTCCAATTAATGAACAAAGGGAGTTAATTAAGTTTAGATCTCAATTAAATGTGTCAACGATGGAAGTGTATCAGACAATATCAGTCGTATCTTCAAGACGGAATACAACATTCAAATATTTGGTAAATAATCCAGAGGTAAAAGGGAATGAAATGAGATTAAATATGAGCAACTATGTTATGTTAGAGGAGGTACAATACTTGTTAGTTAAAAAGGAACGAATTATGACGGAAGACCGGTACTTAAGTGAAAGTTTCATAGCAGCAAAGTTGGAGAGCCGGATGGTAAGAAGATTATCAAGGAGAGAATTAATTCCGAACACCCCAGTAATCCGAGTAAAGGGAGTACCTGAAATAATGGACCACGGTTAAACAGACTCCAAACAAACCAGAAAAAAGGGACGGATTTTATGGATACAGGACCAAGCAACCCATTGTAAATAAAAACCCCAAAATTCTAAAAAGCATGTAAGGACATCTTACTCAAGTTATTTTGAAACCATATAATTTAGAATGAAGAAACTAAAAACCCCAAAATTCTAAAAGCATGTAAGGACATCTTACTCAAGTTATTTTGAAATCATATAATTTAACAAACAACAAACCACCAAGGAAAAGAGAACAGATGATTAAATAATATTTATAAAGAACTGATTTAAAATGGACTAATAGGAAAAATAATATTTTGATGGTAACAAAAGAAGAATAAATAAATAAACAATTAATGGTAATGTGCTCAGATAAGAAGGTACAAAAAGAAGAATAACGAATAATTTAATGACTCCAATGAAACTGAAGGAGGATGATAATTAATACAACAAAAATTAGAATTTCTCGGAATTGAAGATTATATAAGAAGAAATGATACGGAGAAATATGTCACAAGAAGTAAAGTCAAAAGAATTTTAACATAAGGCCTATCAATGATGTTATATGCTATTAGTCAATGGAAAAGAAGAAGGAATCAAGGAGAAGAAGAAATATATAAATAAATACAAACAGCTACAGTATGAAGAATCCCAAAAGTGTTTGGTACTAGTCGCTAATTGACTACTACTTATAATTTTTTTATTTTTATGTATTGACCGTATAAATGTTCCGGCAATAATTTTTATGAGCAGGGATGATGTTCCCCTGGTCTCAGAAGGTGTAAGGATGGACAGCGGAGTTATGGACCTAGAGTGGCCACCCGACTGGAACCACCGCACAAGATAGGGAAAATGTTAGGGAAATTGAATATTTAAGGGATAATAATTATAAAATAGCTGTATAGATTGATATTAGATTCCAGAAGTATAAATGAAGAAAATAGAAGGAAGATAGCAGACAGAAGCTTAATTGATAAAGCGAGTATATAAAAGTAAATAGAAATGAGTGTTAAAACAAGTTTAATATGATTAGTGTGACCAGTCCTTATCAAATAAAATGTGGAAGTACCACTACCCAGAAATGAATAATTGATGAATTTGCCTCCAAGAGAGAGAGAGTACAGTAAGAAAACAGCAATTACCACCAGTCTGAATTACCAGAGTGTATAATCAGTCAGAAATAAAACACTATTATGAAGATAAAGAGGAGTTAAGAAAATGGAAATAATAAACAATTTATTTTTAATAAACAAGTTAAACTGAAATAAATTTGTTCTAGTGGGGGGGGGGGGCTTTATGTAACGTTACATAACCCTGTCCCAATAAACTAAATCATAATAACATCAATGTCAGAAATGGGTAACCTATGGCTCGCTCAAAATTAAATTATATCACTCAATATGATAAACAATTCGAGTGGTATACAGTGCAAAGTGAGTTCTAGTGTACCCATTGAGGTGAAAAATAAAAGTGAAAGTAACGTATTACCAAACTGTGTTATGTGTGGAAATTATAAAACTATGAGAGTATGCTATAATACTAACTGATCTTGTATTTTATTTTGTTTATTGTAATATTTATATTGTATGAACAACTAATTGTTATACCCAAGTTAATATTATATTTTTTCAAATAATTGTGTTAGATTATAAGAAAACCCAGGGTTAGTTTTAAAAGACATAAAAATTTAAATACCAAAAGATAATAAAAAATTAAAATAATCCTATGAAGGAAATGGCAACAGGAAGTAGGGCCGTGTAGGAATACTATGAGAGACTAAATAAATAATATATAAATTTATTTAAAGATAATAAAATTATCAAATACTTATATACAATGTCATAAGAAAATGAACCAAAACTTATTATGTAAACTAAATTAGTAAAGAAACCGGAATGGAAAGGAATTATTTTTCCATAAATAAAATATAAATTTATAATAATTACAAACTGCCTGCATAATAAAAATACTATGTGTTACTAAGAGTGATGAAAATAACAAGGATTGTTAAGAATAAAATTCTGAACTAAAACGGTAGAGTTGAGAAATGATGCTACTACATTTATAATAAAAAATAACCTTTTCGGAACTTGAGAGGAGGGCAAATTGATACAAAATTAACTAGCCGCATGAACACTTCAAAATCATACATGATTTATCCAAATTAAATGGTTGTATTCATTAATAAACAGTGAGAGAAGA
The DNA here is from genome assembly GCA_034769895.1 of Magicicada septendecula. Taxonomy (NCBI): domain Eukaryota; kingdom Metazoa; phylum Arthropoda; class Insecta; order Hemiptera; family Cicadidae; genus Magicicada; species Magicicada septendecula. The sequence continues at coordinate 409,475,366 of CM068368.1, read as the reverse complement.
CATTCTGATGAGCCAACATGGTTTCGGCCTAGTTCTAATTGACGTTTGAGAATTCACCAAACGGTAAGAAAATTATAACCCAAGACGGACCTCACCACAGAAAAAGATTCAATCCAGTAAGAACCATACGGAGCGAGGTAATATAAACATTTTTTTTGTAATAATTCAAGAAGAAAACACCTTCCGAACGCTGAGATCGAAAATAAAATATTCATCTGAACACATGTTTTTAAAATAAACAAACGCACACTGCACTCTTACGGACATTACAGGAACTACATACTACACGGAAAAATAAACAAATTATTTAATAATTTTTTTCGGTATTTGTAAAGCGTAGTAATTATCCATTTCTGACACTCTCGTAACAAAAAGAACTTACCCTGAACCCTGGGGAATTATTAAGAATTATATATTAATTGATGTTTTTTTTTAATAGTGTAAAATTATGAAACAAAACCATATATGTTTTTCTATTTAGACTATTCCATGTTTACTCTGTTCACTCGAGATTATGTTTAATTGAAGGAAAGAGCAATTGTAATACTTGTGTTTTGGTGGCAGGAAATAAAAACCAATAATAAATACATAATATTATTGAAAAATAATATTGAATAATACAGTGTTATAATTTTTTTGTAGTGGGTATGTGTAATCAATTTCAGCACAAAAAACAGAAGAAATCCGAAATCGGCTAAACTGAGGGTAAATAATTGATACTTACTCTCTCTTCTTCATAAGGCTGAACAACTTCACTTCTTGACCCCAAATCACACACTCTCGATTTCTATTTAGATTGAGTAAAACAAAATAACAAAAAATAGAAAAAATCCTTTATTTATACTTTATAAAAACGTCAGTTATTATAATTCAGAAGTGACGCATACTACTTGAGGCATATAATAACACTTTCGCTAAAGACCTCATAAAAACCGTGACGTTACAGATTTGCCGCCTACAACGTGGGGCTTAAACGAAAACGAGTACCTCATTAAGTAGTACGTTACAGAATTGGCGTACAACTGTGGGACTGAATTAACGAAACCTGAAATTGCAATACACTCGTAAGTGGTGGACGCCTCACATTAAGTAGTACGTTACAGAATTGGCGCCCAACGTGGGGCATATAAAATAACTCTACTCCGCCTCTCGACATTAACCGCTACGTTATAGGATTGGCGCTCAACGTAAAAGGGCGGTAATTAGAAAAGAATTTTGATATTTAATAAAAAAATATACCAAAAAATCTAATTATCGTTGGCAGTTACGAGAAAACAAGAAATGCATAATACCCGAGGCAAATCGAAGAAGAGGGCAGAAGAAAAGGAGATTGAAGAAGGTGGACAGGAACAAGAAATAGAATTAGTCACGGACAGTGAAATGAACCAACTGACAGGTGATAAAGAAGAAACCGAAGTAGTTAGGGACCCGGAAACGGAAATAATTGAAGAGGATGCCCAAGGGGACCAACCAGAAAAAGCGGAAGCCAGAAGAGAACCAGATTGGCAAGAAATGATGAGGATGATGATGGAGACAATTGATAGCATTAAGGAAAGCAATAAACAAACCATAGATGAGAACTCAAGGAAACAAAATGAAACCTTGAGCGAGAAATTTGATAAAATAATTGAAAACTCAAGGAAACAAAATGAAACCTTGAGCGAAAAATTTGACAAAATAGATGAGAATTTTAAGAAACAGGAAGAGAACTCTAGGAAGCAAAATGAAACTTTGAGGGATAGTTTAAAACAAATTGAGAAAATAAACGAAGAAAGTTTAAAGCGGATTGAGGGTAAGATGGAGAAGTTCAGTAAGGAGATATGGAAAACTTTCGGGGAGAAGTTTGAAAATGTTAATACGCGTATCCAAAAAGCAGGTACATACAAGGAGGAGACATTTATGAAGAAAATGGAGACAGCGGTTTTAATAATTTGGATAAAACATTAAACAGCACTTCCGAAGGTACTAAAGAAGACCCGAATGCATTGCTATCTGAAAATAAGAATAGAAAGGACAAGGAGAAGATCCAAACCGTGGAAAAGAAGACCAAGAAAATAATAAAAACGTGTAGAAAGAGAATAATAAATACCAAGGAAGAATGGGAGATGATTACAGGTGGATTAATTAATGTATTTAACCTTCCAATTAATGAACAAAGGGAGTTAATTAAGTTTAGATCTCAATTAAATGTGTCAACGATGGAAGTGTATCAGACAATATCAGTCGTATCTTCAAGACGGAATACAACATTCAAATATTTGGTAAATAATCCAGAGGTAAAAGGGAATGAAATGAGATTAAATATGAGCAACTATGTTATGTTAGAGGAGGTACAATACTTGTTAGTTAAAAAGGAACGAATTATGACGGAAGACCGGTACTTAAGTGAAAGTTTCATAGCAGCAAAGTTGGAGAGCCGGATGGTAAGAAGATTATCAAGGAGAGAATTAATTCCGAACACCCCAGTAATCCGAGTAAAGGGAGTACCTGAAATAATGGACCACGGTTAAACAGACTCCAAACAAACCAGAAAAAAGGGACGGATTTTATGGATACAGGACCAAGCAACCCATTGTAAATAAAAACCCCAAAATTCTAAAAAGCATGTAAGGACATCTTACTCAAGTTATTTTGAAACCATATAATTTAGAATGAAGAAACTAAAAACCCCAAAATTCTAAAAGCATGTAAGGACATCTTACTCAAGTTATTTTGAAACCATATAATTTAACAAACAACAAACCACCAAGGAAAAGAGAACAGATGATTAAATAATATTTATAAAGAACTGATTTAAAATGGACTAATAGGAAAAATAATATTTTGATGGTAACAAAAGAAGAATAAATAAATAAACAATTAATGGTAATGTGCTCAGATAAGAAGGTACAAAAAGAAGAATAACGAATAATTTAATGACTCCAATGAAACTGAAGGAGGATGATAATTAATACAACAAAAATTAGAATTTCTCGGAATTGAAGATTATATAAGAAGAAATGATACGGAGAAATATGTCACAAGAAGTAAAGTCAAAAGAATTTTAACATAAGGCCTATCAATGATGTTATATGCTATTAGTCAATGGAAAAGAAGAAGGAATCAAGGAGAAGAAGAAATATATAAATAAATACAAACAGCTACAGTATGAAGAATCCCAAAAGTGTTTGGTACTAGTCGCTAATTGACTACTACTTATAATTTTTTTATTTTTATGTATTGACCGTATAAATGTTCCGGCAATAATTTTTATGAGCAGGGATGATGTTCCCCTGGTCTCAGAAGGTGTAAGGATGGACAGCGGAGTTATGGACCTAGAGTGGCCACCCGACTGGAACCACCGCACAAGATAGGGAAAATGTTAGGGAAATTGAATATTTAAGGGATAATAATTATAAAATAGCTGTATAGATTGATATTAGATTCCAGAAGTATAAATGAAGAAAATAGAAGGAAGATAGCAGACAGAAGCTTAATTGATAAAGCGAGTATATAAAAGTAAATAGAAATGAGTGTTAAAACAAGTTTAATATGATTAGTGTGACCAGTCCTTATCAAATAAAATGTGGAAGTACCACTACCCAGAAATGAATAATTGATGAATTTGCCTCCAAGAGAGAGAGAGTACAGTAAGAAAACAGCAATTACCACCAGTCTGAATTACCAGAGTGTATAATCAGTCAGAAATAAAACACTATTATGAAGATAAAGAGGAGTTAAGAAAATGGAAATAATCAACAATTTATTTTTAATAAACAAGTTAAACTGAAATAAATTTGTTCTAGTGGGGGGGGGCTTTATGTAACGTTACATAACCCTGTCCCAATAAACTAAATCATAATAACATCAATGTCAGAAATGGGTAACCTATGGCTCGCTCAAAATTAAATTATATCACTCAATATGATAAACAATTCGAGTGGTATACAGTGCAAAGTGAGTTCTAGTGTACCCATTGAGGTGAAAAATAAAAGTGAAAGTAACGTATTACCAAACTGTGTTATGTGTGGAAATTATAAAACTATGAGAGTATGCTATAATACTAACTGATCTTGTATTTTATTTTGTTTATTGTAATATTTATATTGTATGAACAACTAATTGTTATACCCAAGTTAATATTATATTTTTTCAAATAATTGTGTTAGATTATAAGAAAACCCAGGGTTAGTTTTAAAAGACATAAAAATTTAAATACCAAAAGATAATAAAAAATTAAAATAATCCTATGAAGGAAATGGCAACAGGAAGTAGGGCCGTGTAGGAATACTATGAGAGACTAAATAAATAATATATAAATTTATTTAAAGATAATAAAATTATCAAATACTTATATACAATGTCATAAGAAAATGAACCAAAACTTATTATGTAAACTAAATTAGTAAAGAAACCGGAATGGAAAGGAATTATTTTTCCATAAATAAAATATAAATTTATAATAATTACAAACTGCCTGCATAATAAAAATACTATGTGTTACTAAGAGTGATGAAAATAACAAGGATTGTTAAGAATAAAATTCTGAACTAAAACGGTAGAGTTGAGAAATGATGCTACTACATTTATAATAAAAAATAACCTTTTCGGAACTTGAGAGGAGGGCAAATTGATACAAAATTAACTAGCCGCATGAACACTTCAAAATCATACATGATTTATCCAAATTAAATGGTTGTATTCATTAATAAACAGTGAGAGAAGACATTCTGATGAGCCAACATGGTTTCGGCCTAGTTCTAATTGACGTTTGAGAATTCACCAAACGGTAAGAAAATTATAACCCAAGACGGACCTCACCACAGAAAAAGATTCAATCCAGTAAGAACCATACGGAGCGAGGTAATATAAACATTTTTTTTGTAATAATTCAAGAAGAAAACACCTTCCGAACGCTGAGATCGAAAATAAAATATTCATCTGAACACATGTTTTTAAAATAAACAAACGCACACTGCACTCTTACGGACATTACAGGAACTACATACTACACGGAAAAATAAACAAATTATTTAATAATTTTTTTCGGTATTTGTAAAGCGTAGTAATTATCCATTTCTGACACTCTCGTAACAAAAAGAACTTACCCTGAACCCTGGGGAATTATTAAGAATTATATATTAATTGATGTTTTTTTTTAATAGTGTAAAATTATGAAACAAAACCATATATGTTTTTCTATTTAGACTATTCCATGTTTACTCTGTTCACTCGAGATTATGTTTAATTGAAGGAAAGAGCAATTGTAATACTTGTGTTTTGGTGGCAGGAAATAAAAACCAATAATAAATACATAATATTATTGAAAAATAATATTGAATAATACAGTGTTATAATTTTTTTGTAGTGGGTATGTGTAATCAATTTCAGCACAAAAAACAGAAGAAATCCGAAATCGGCTAAACTGAGGGTAAATAATTGATACTTACTCTCTCTTCTTCATAAGGCTGAACAACTTCACTTCTTGACCCCAAATCACACACTCTCGATTTCTATTTAGATTGAGTAAAACAAAATAACAAAAAATAGAAAAAATCCTTTATTTATACTTTATAAAAACGTCAGTTATTATAATTCAGAAGTGACGCATACTACTTGAGGCATATAATAACACTTTCGCTAAAGACCTCATAAAAACCGTGACGTTACAGATTTGCCGCCTACAACGTGGGGCTTAAACGAAAACGAGTACCTCATTAAGTAGTACGTTACAGAATTGGCGTACAACTGTGGGACTGAATTAACGAAACCTGAAATTGCAATACACTCGTAAGTGGTGGACGCCTCACATTAAGTAGTACGTTACAGAATTGGCGCCCAACGTGGGGCATATAAAATAACTCTACTCCGCCTCTCGACATTAACCGCTACGTTATAGGATTGGCGCTCAACGTAAAAGGGCGGTAATTAGAAAAGAATTTTGATATTTAATAAAAAAATATACCAAAAAATCTAATTATCGTTGGCAGTTACGAGAAAACAAGAAATGCATAATACCCGAGGCAAATCGAAGAAGAGGGCAGAAGAAAAGGAGATTGAAGAAGGTGGACAGGAACAAGAAATAGAATTAGTCACGGACAGTGAAATGAACCAACTGACAGGTGATAAAGAAGAAACCGAAGTAGTTAGGGACCCGGAAACGGAAATAATTGAAGAGGATGCCCAAGGGGACCAACCAGAAAAAGCGGAAGCCAGAAGAGAACCAGATTGGCAAGAAATGATGAGGATGATGATGGAGACAATTGATAGCATTAAGGAAAGCAATAAACAAACCATAGATGAGAACTCAAGGAAACAAAATGAAACCTTGAGCGAGAAATTTGATAAAATAATTGAAAACTCAAGGAAACAAAATGAAACCTTGAGCGAAAAATTTGACAAAATAGATGAGAATTTTAAGAAACAGGAAGAGAACTCTAGGAAGCAAAATGAAACTTTGAGGGATAGTTTAAAACAAATTGAGAAAATAAACGAAGAAAGTTTAAAGCGGATTGAGGGTAAGATGGAGAAGTTCAGTAAGGAGATATGGAAAACTTTCGGGGAGAAGTTTGAAAATGTTAATACGCGTATCCAAAAAGCAGGTACATACAAGGAGGAGACATTTATGAAGAAAATGGAGACAGCGGTTTTAATAATTTGGATAAAACATTAAACAGCACTTCCGAAGGTACTAAAGAAGACCCGAATGCATTGCTATCTGAAAATAAGAATAGAAAGGACAAGGAGAAGATCCAAACCGTGGAAAAGAAGACCAAGAAAATAATAAAAACGTGTAGAAAGAGAATAATAAATACCAAGGAAGAATGGGAGATGATTACAGGTGGATTAATTAATGTATTTAACCTTCCAATTAATGAACAAAGGGAGTTAATTAAGTTTAGATCTCAATTAAATGTGTCAACGATGGAAGTGTATCAGACAATATCAGTCGTATCTTCAAGACGGAATACAACATTCAAATATTTGGTAAATAATCCAGAGGTAAAAGGGAATGAAATGAGATTAAATATGAGCAACTATGTTATGTTAGAGGAGGTACAATACTTGTTAGTTAAAAAGGAACGAATTATGACGGAAGACCGGTACTTAAGTGAAAGTTTCATAGCAGCAAAGTTGGAGAGCCGGATGGTAAGAAGATTATCAAGGAGAGAATTAATTCCGAACACCCCAGTAATCCGAGTAAAGGGAGTACCTGAAATAATGGACCACGGTTAAACAGACTCCAAACAAACCAGAAAAAAGGGACGGATTTTATGGATACAGGACCAAGCAACCCATTGTAAATAAAAACCCCAAAATTCTAAAAAGCATGTAAGGACATCTTACTCAAGTTATTTTGAAACCATATAATTTAGAATGAAGAAACTAAAAACCCCAAAATTCTAAAAGCATGTAAGGACATCTTACTCAAGTTATTTTGAAACCATATAATTTAACAAACAACAAACCACCAAGGAAAAGAGAACAGATGATTAAATAATATTTATAAAGAACTGATTTAAAATGGACTAATAGGAAAAATAATATTTTGATGGTAACAAAAGAAGAATAAATAAATAAACAATTAATGGTAATGTGCTCAGATAAGAAGGTACAATAAGAAGAATAACGAATAATTTAATGACTCCAATGAAACTGAAGGAGGATGATAATTAATACAACAAAAATTAGAATTTCTCGGAATTGAAGATTATATAAGAAGAAATGATACGGAGAAATATGTCACAAGAAGTAAAGTCAAAAGAATTTTAACATAAGGCCTATCAATGATGTTATATGCTATTAGTCAATGGAAAAGAAGAAGGAATCAAGGAGAAGAAGAAATATATAAATAAATACAAACAGCTACAGTATGAAGAATCCCAAAAGTGTTTGGTACTAGTCGCTAATTGACTACTACTTATAATTTTTTTATTTTTATGTATTGACCGTATAAATGTTCCGGCAATAATTTTTATGAGCAGGGATGATGTTCCCCTGGTCTCAGAAGGTGTAAGGATGGACAGCGGAGTTATGGACCTAGAGTGGCCACCCGACTGGAACCACCGCACAAGATAGGGAAAATGTTAGGGAAATTGAATATTTAAGGGATAATAATTATAAAATAGCTGTATAGATTGATATTAGATTCCAGAAGTATAAATGAAGAAAATAGAAGGAAGATAGCAGACAGAAGCTTAATTGATAAAGCGAGTATATAAAAGTAAATAGAAATGAGTGTTAAAACAAGTTTAATATGATTAGTGTGACCAGTCCTTATCAAATAAAATGTGGAAGTACCACTACCCAGAAATGAATAATTGATGAATTTGCCTCCAAGAGAGAGAGAGTATAGTAAGAAAACAGCAATTACCACCAGTCTGAATTACCAGAGTGTATAATCAGTCAGAAATAAAACACTATTATGAAGATAAAGAGGAGTTAAGAAAATGGAAATAATCAACAATTTATTTTTAATAAACAAGTTAAACTGAAATAAATTTGTTCTAGTGGGGGGGCTTTATGTAACGTTACATAACCCTGTCCCAATAAACTAAATCATAATAACATCAATGTCAGAAATGGGTAACCTATGGCTCGCTCAAAATTAAATTATATCACTCAATATGATAAACAATTCGAGTGGTATACAGTGCAAAGTGAGTTCTAGTGTACCCATTGAGGTGAAAAATAAAAGTGAAAGTAACGTATTACCAAACTGTGTTATGTGTGGAAATTATAAAACTATGAGAGTATGCTATAATACTAACTGATCTTGTATTTTATTTTGTTTATTGTAATATTTATATTGTATGAACAACTAATTGTTATACCCAAGTTAATATTATATTTTTTCAAATAATTGTGTTAGATTATAAGAAAACCCAGGGTTAGTTTTAAAAGACATAAAAATTTAAATACCAAAAGATAATAAAAAATTAAAATAATCCTATGAAGGAAATGGCAACAGGAAGTAGGGCCGTGTAGGAATACTATGGGAGACTAAATAAATAATATATAAATTTATTTAAAGATAATAAAATTATCAAATACTTATATACAATGTCATAAGAAAATGAACCAAAACTTATTATGTAAACTAAATTAGTAAAGAAACCGGAATGGAAAGGAATTATTTTTCCATAAATAAAATATAAATTTATAATAATTACAAACTGCCTGCATAATAAAAATACTATGTGTTACTAAGAGTGATGAAAATAACAAGGATTGTTAAGAATAAAATTCTGAACTAAAACGGTAGAGTTGAGAAATGATGCTACTACATTTATAATAAAAAATAACCTTTTCGGAACTTGAGAGGAGGGCAAATTGATACAAAATTAACTAGCCGCATGAACACTTCAAAATCATACATGATTTATCCAAATTAAATGGTTGTATTCATTAATAAACAGTGAAAGAAGACATTCTGATGAGCCAACATGGTTTCGGCCTAGTTCTAATTGACGTTTGAGAATTCACCAAACGGTAAGAAAATTATAACCCAAGACGGACCTCACCACAGAAAAAGATTCAATCCAGTAAGAACCATACGGAGCGAGGTAATATAAACATTTTTTTTGTAATAATTCAAGAAGAAAACACCTTCCGAACGCTGAGATCGAAAATAAAATATTCATCTGAACACATGTTTTTAAAATAAACAAACGCACACTGCACTCTTACGGACATTACAGGAACTACATACTACACGGAAAAATAAACAAATTATTTAATAATTTTTTTCGGTATTTGTAAAGCGTAGTAATTATCCATTTCTGACACTCTCGTAACAAAAAGAACTTACCCTGAACCCTGGGGAATTATTAAGAATTATATATTAATTGATGTTTTTTTTTAATAGTGTAAAATTATGAAACAAAACCATATATGTTTTTCTATTTAGACTATTCCATGTTTACTCTGTTCACTCGAGATTATGTTTAATTGAAGGAAAGAGCAATTGTAATACTTGTGTTTTGGTGGCAGGAAATAAAAACCAATAATAAATACATAATATTATTGAAAAATAATATTGAATAATACAGTGTTATAATTTTTTTGTAGTGGGTATGTGTAATCAATTTCAGCACAAAAAACAGAAGAAATCCGAAATCGGCTAAACTGAGGGTAAATAATTGATACTTACTCTCTCTTCTTCATAAGGCTGAACAACTTCACTTCTTGACCCCAAATCACACACTCTCGATTTCTATTTAGATTGAGTAAAACAAAATAACAAAAAATAGAAAAAATCCTTTATTTATACTTTATAAAAACGTCAGTTATTATAATTCAGAAGTGACGCATACTACTTGAGGCATATAATAACACTTTCGCTAAAGACCTCATAAAAACCGTGACGTTACAGATTTGCCGCCTACAACGTGGGGCTTAAACGAAAACGAGTACCTCATTAAGTAGTACGTTACAGAATTGGCGTACAACTGTGGGACTGAATTAACGAAACCTGAAATTGCAATACACTCGTAAGTGGTGGACGCCTCACATTAAGTAGTACGTTACAGAATTGGCGCCCAACGTGGGGCATATAAAATAACTCTACTCCGCCTCTCGACATTAACCGCTACGTTATAGGATTGGCGCTCAACGTAAAAGGGCGGTAATTAGAAAAGAATTTTGATATTTAATAAAAAAATATACCAAAAAATCTAATTATCGTTGGCAGTTACGAGAAAACAAGAAATGCATAATACCCGAGGCAAATCGAAGAAGAGGGCAGAAGAAAAGGAGATTGAAGAAGGTGGACAGGAACAAGAAATAGAATTAGTCACGGACAGTGAAATGAACCAACTGACAGGTGATAAAGAAGAAACCGAAGTAGTTAGGGACCCGGAAACGGAAATAATTGAAGAGGATGCCCAAGGGGACCAACCAGAAAAAGCGGAAGCCAGAAGAGAACCAGATTGGCAAGAAATGATGAGGATGATGATGGAGACAATTGATAGCATTAAGGAAAGCAATAAACAAACCATAGATGAGAACTCAAGGAAACAAAATGAAACCTTGAGCGAGAAATTTGATAAAATAATTGAAAACTCAAGGAAACAAAATGAAACCTTGAGCGAAAAATTTGACAAAATAGATGAGAATTTTAAGAAACAGGAAGAGAACTCTAGGAAGCAAAATGAAACTTTGAGGGATAGTTTAAAACAAATTGAGAAAATAAACGAAGAAAGTTTAAAGCGGATTGAGGGTAAGATGGAGAAATTCAGTAAGGAGATATGGAAAACTTTCGGGGAGAAGTTTGAAAATGTTAATACGCGTATCCAAAAAACAGGTACATACAAGGAGGAGACATTTATGAAGAAAATGGAGACAGCGGTTTTAATAATTTGGATAAAACATTAAACAGCACTTCCAAAGGTACTAAAGAAGACCCGAATGCATTGCTATCTGAAAATAAGAATAGAAAGGACAAGGAGAAGATCCAAACCGTGGAAAAGAAGACCAAGAAAATAATAAAAACGTGTAGAAAGAGAATAATAAATACCAAGGAAGAATGGGAGATGATTACAGGTGGATTAATTAATGTATTTAACCTTCCAATTAATGAACAAAGGGAGTTAATTAAGTTTAGATCTCAATTAAATGTGTCAACGATGGAAGTGTATCAGACAATATCAGTCGTATCTTCAAGACGGAATACAACATTCAAATATTTGGTAAATAATCCAGAGGTAAAAGGGAATGAAATGAGATTAAATATGAGCAACTATGTTATGTTAGAGGAGGTACAATACTTGTTAGTCAAAAAGGAACGAATTATGACGGAAGACCGGTACTTAAGTGAAAGTTTCATAGCAGCAAAGTTGGAGAGCCGGATGGTAAGAAGATTATCAAGGAGAGAATTAATTCCGAACACCCCAGTAATCCGAGTAAAGGGAGTACCTGAAATAATGGACCACGGTTAAACAGACTCCAAACAAACCAGAAAAAAGGGACGGATTTTATGGATACAGGACCAAGCAACCCATTGTAAATAAAAACCCCAAAATTCTAAAAAGCATGTAAGGACATCTTACTCAAGTTATTTTGAAACCATATAATTTAGAATGAAGAAACTAAAAACCCCAAAATTCTAAAAGCATGTAAGGACATCTTACTCAAGTTATTTTGAAACCATATAATTTAACAAACAACAAACCACCAAGGAAAAGAGAACAGATGATTAAATAATATTTATAAAGAACTGATTTAAAATGGACTAATAGGAAAAATAATATTTTGATGGTAACAAAAGAAGAATAAATAAATAAACAATTAATGGTAATGTGCTCAGATAAGAAGGTACAATAAGAAGAATAACGAATAATTTAATGACTCCAATGAAACTGAAGGAGGATGATAATTAATACAACAAAAATTAGAATTTCTCGGAATTGAAGATTATATAAGAAGAAATGATACGGAGAAATATGTCACAAGAAGTAAAGTCAAAAGAATTTTAACATAAGGCCTATCAATGATGTTATATGCTATTAGTCAATGGAAAAGAAGAAGGAATCAAGGAGAAGAAGAAATATATAAATAAATACAAACAGCTACAGTATGAAGAATCCCAAAAGTGTTTGGTACTAGTCGCTAATTGACTACTACTTATAATTTTTTTATTTTTATGTATTGACCGTATAAATGTTCCGGCAATAATTTTTATGAGCAGGGATGATGTTCCCCTGGTCTCAGAAGGTGTAAGGATGGACAGCGGAGTTATGGACCTAGAGTGGCCACCCGACTGGAACCACCGCACAAGATAGGGAAAATGTTAGGGAAATTGAATATTTAAGGGATAATAATTATAAAATAGCTGTATAGATTGATATTAGATTCCAGAAGTATAAATGAAGAAAATAGAAGGAAGATAGCAGACAGAAGCTTAATTGATAAAGCGAGTATATAAAAGTAAATAGAAATGAGTGTTAAAACAAGTTTAATATGATTAGTGTGACCAGTCCTTATCAAATAAAATGTGGAAGTACCACTACCCAGAAATGAATAATTGATGAATTTGCCTCCAAGAGAGAGAGAGTATAGTAAGAAAACAGCAATTACCACCAGTCTGAATTACCAGAGTGTATAATCAGTCAGAAATAAAACACTATTATGAAGATAAAGAGGAGTTAAGAAAATGGAAATAATCAACAATTTATTTTTAATAAACAAGTTAAACTGAAATAAATTTGTTCTAGTGGGGGGGCTTTATGTAACGTTACATAACCCTGTCCCAATAAACTAAATCATAATAACATCAATGTCAGAAATGGGTAACCTATGGCTCGCTCAAAATTAAATTATATCACTCAATATGATAAACAATTCGAGTGGTATACAGTGCAAAGTGAGTTCTAGTGTACCCATTGAGGTGAAAAATAAAAGTGAAAGTAACGTATTACCAAACTGTGTTATGTGTGGAAATTATAAAACTATGAGAGTATGCTATAATACTAACTGATCTTGTATTTTATTTTGTTTATTGTAATATTTATATTGTATGAACAACTAATTGTTATACCCAAGTTAATATTATATTTTTTCAAATAATTGTGTTAGATTATAAGAAAACCCAGGGTTAGTTTTAAAAGACATAAAAATTTAAATACCAAAAGATAATAAAAAATTAAAATAATCCTATGAAGGAAATGGCAACAGGAAGTAGGGCCGTGTAGGAATACTATGGGAGACTAAATAAATAATATATAAATTTATTTAAAGATAATAAAATTATCAAATACTTATATACAATGTCATAAGAAAATGAACCAAAACTTATTATGTAAACTAAATTAGTAAAGAAACCGGAATGGAAAGGAATTATTTTTCCATAAATAAAATATAAATTTATAATAATTACAAACTGCCTGCATAATAAAAATACTATGTGTTACTAAGAGTGATGAAAATAACAAGGATTGTTAAGAATAAAATTCTGAACTAAAACGGTAGAGTTGAGAAATGATGCTACTACATTTATAATAAAAAATAACCTTTTCGGAACTTGAGAGGAGGGCAAATTGATACAAAATTAACTAGCCGCATGAACACTTCAAAATCATACATGATTTATCCAAATTAAATGGTTGTATTCATTAATAAACAGTGAAAGAAGACATTCTGATGAGCCAACATGGTTTCGGCCTAGTTCTAATTGACGTTTGAGAATTCACCAAACGGTAAGAAAATTATAACCCAAGACGGACCTCACCACAGAAAAAGATTCAATCCAGTAAGAACCATACGGAGCGAGGTAATATAAACATTTTTTTTGTAATAATTCAAGAAGAAAACACCTTCCGAACGCTGAGATCGAAAATAAAATATTCATCTGAACACATGTTTTTAAAATAAACAAACGCACACTGCACTCTTACGGACATTACAGGAACTACATACTACACGGAAAAATAAACAAATTATTTAATAATTTTTTTCGGTATTTGTAAAGCGTAGTAATTATCCATTTCTGACACTCTCGTAACAAAAAGAACTTACCCTGAACCCTGGGGAATTATTAAGAATTATATATTAATTGATGTTTTTTTTTAATAGTGTAAAATTATGAAACAAAACCATATATGTTTTTCTATTTAGACTATTCCATGTTTACTCTGTTCACTCGAGATTATGTTTAATTGAAGGAAAGAGCAATTGTAATACTTGTGTTTTGGTGGCAGGAAACAAAAACCAATAATAAATACATAATATTATTGAAAAATAATATTGAATAATACAGTGTTATAATTTTTTTGTAGTGGGTATGTGTAATCAATTTCAGCACAAAAAACAGAAGAAATCCGAAATCGGCTAAACTGAGGGTAAATAATTGATACTTACTCTCTCTTCTTCATAAGGCTGAACAACTTCACTTCTTGACCCCAAATCACACACTCTCGATTTCTATTTAGATTGAGTAAAACAAAATAACAAAAAATAGAAAAAATCCTTTATTTATACTTTATAAAAACGTCAGTTATTATAATTCAGAAGTGACGCATACTACTTGAGGCATATAATAACACTTTCGCTAAAGACCTCATAAAAACCGTGACGTTACAGATTTGCCGCCTACAACGTGGGGCTTAAACGAAAACGAGTACCTCATTAAGTAGTACGTTACAGAATTGGCGTACAACTGTGGGACTGAATTAACGAAACCTGAAATTGCAATACACTCGTAAGTGGTGGACGCCTCACATTAAGTAGTACGTTACAGAATTGGCGCCCAACGTGGGGCATATAAAATAACTCTACTCCGCCTCTCGACATTAACCGCTACGTTATAGGATTGGCGCTCAACGTAAAAGGGCGGTAATTAGAAAAGAATTTTGATATTTAATAAAAAAATATACCAAAAAATCTAATTATCGTTGGCAGTTACGAGAAAACAAGAAATGCATAATACCCGAGGCAAATCGAAGAAGAGGGCAGAAGAAAAGGAGATTGAAGAAGGTGGACAGGAACAAGAAATAGAATTAGTCACGGACAGTGAAATGAACCAACTGACAGGTGATAAAGAAGAAACCGAAGTAGTTAGGGACCCGGAAACGGAAATAATTGAAGAGGATGCCCAAGGGGACCAACCAGAAAAAGCGGAAGCCAGAAGAGAACCAGATTGGCAAGAAATGATGAGGATGATGATGGAGACAATTGATAGCATTAAGGAAAGCAATAAACAAACCATAGATGAGAACTCAAGGAAACAAAATGAAACCTTGAGCGAGAAATTTGATAAAATAATTGAAAACTCAAGGAAACAAAATGAAACCTTGAGCGAAAAATTTGACAAAATAGATGAGAATTTTAAGAAACAGGAAGAGAACTCTAGGAAGCAAAATGAAACTTTGAGGGATAGTTTAAAACAAATTGAGAAAATAAACGAAGAAAGTTTAAAGCGGATTGAGGGTAAGATGGAGAAATTCAGTAAGGAGATATGGAAAACTTTCGGGGAGAAGTTTGAAAATGTTAATACGCGTATCCAAAAAACAGGTACATACAAGGAGGAGACATTTATGAAGAAAATGGAGACAGCGGTTTTAATAATTTGGATAAAACATTAAACAGCACTTCCAAAGGTACTAAAGAAGACCCGAATGCATTGCTATCTGAAAATAAGAATAGAAAGGACAAGGAGAAGATCCAAACCGTGGAAAAGAAGACCAAGAAAATAATAAAAACGTGTAGAAAGAGAATAATAAATACCAAGGAAGAATGGGAGATGATTACAGGTGGATTAATTAATGTATTTAACCTTCCAATTAATGAACAAAGGGAGTTAATTAAGTTTAGATCTCAATTAAATGTGTCAACGATGGAAGTGTATCAGACAATATCAGTCGTATCTTCAAGACGGAATACAACATTCAAATATTTGGTAAATAATCCAGAGGTAAAAGGGAATGAAATGAGATTAAATATGAGCAACTATGTTATGTTAGAGGAGGTACAATACTTGTTAGTCAAAAAGGAACGAATTATGACGGAAGACCGGTACTTAAGTGAAAGTTTCATAGCAGCAAAGTTGGAGAGCCGGATGGTAAGAAGATTATCAAGGAGAGAATTAATTCCGAACACCCCAGTAATCCGAGTAAAGGGAGTACCTGAAATAATGGACCACGGTTAAACAGACTCCAAACAAACCAGAAAAAAGGGACGGATTTTATGGATACAGGACCAAGCAACCCATTGTAAATAAAAACCCCAAAATTCTAAAAAGCATGTAAGGACATCTTACTCAAGTTATTTTGAAACCATATAATTTAGAATGAAGAAACTAAAAACCCCAAAATTCTAAAAGCATGTAAGGACATCTTACTCAAGTTATTTTGAAACCATATAATTTAACAAACAACAAACCACCAAGGAAAAGAGAACAGATGATTAAATAATATTTATAAAGAACTGATTTAAAATGGACTAATAGGAAAAATAATATTTTGATGGTAACAAAAGAAGAATAAATAAATAAACAATTAATGGTAATGTGCTCAGATAAGAAGGTACAATAAGAAGAATAATGAATAATTTAATGACTCCAATGAAACTGAAGGAGGATGATAATTAATACAACAAAAATTAGAATTTCTCGGAATTGAAGATTATATAAGAAGAAATGATACGGAGAAATATGTCACAAGAAGTAAAGTCAAAAGAATTTTAACATAAGGCCTATCAATGATGTTATATGCTATTAGTCAATGGAAAAGAAGAAGGAATCAAGGAGAAGAAGAAATATATAAATAAATACAAACAGCTACAGTATGAAGAATCCCAAAAGTGTTTGGTACTAGTCGCTAATTGACTACTACTTATAATTTTTTTATTTTTATGTATTGACCGTATAAATGTTCCGGCAATAATTTTTATGAGCAGGGATGATGTTCCCCTGGTCTCAGAAGGTGTAAGGATGGACAGCGGAGTTATGGACCTAGAGTGGCCACCCGACTGGAACCACCGCACAAGATAGGGAAAATGTTAGGGAAATTGAATATTTAAGGGATAATAATTATAAAATAGCTGTATAGATTGATATTAGATTCCAGAAGTATAAATGAAGAAAATAGAAGGAAGATAGCAGACAGAAGCTTAATTGATAAAGCGAGTATATAAAAGTAAATAGAAATGAGTGTTAAAACAAGTTTAATATGATTAGTGTGACCAGTCCTTATCAAATAAAATGTGGAAGTACCACTACCCAGAAATGAATAATTGATGAATTTGCCTCCAAGAGAGAGAGAGTATAGTAAGAAAACAGCAATTACCACCAGTCTGAATTACCAGAGTGTATAATCAGTCAGAAATAAAACACTATTATGAAGATAAAGAGGAGTTAAGAAAATGGAAATAATCAACAATTTATTTTTAATAAACAAGTTAAACTGAAATAAATTTGTTCTAGTGGGGGGGCTTTATGTAACGTTACATAACCCTGTCCCAATAAACTAAATCATAATAACATCAATGTCAGAAATGGGTAACCTATGGCTCGCTCAAAATTAAATTATATCACTCAATATGATAAACAATTCGAGTGGTATACAGTGCAAAGTGAGTTCTAGTGTACCCATTGAGGTGAAAAATAAAAGTGAAAGTAACGTATTACCAAACTGTGTTATGTGTGGAAATTATAAAACTATGAGAGTATGCTATAATACTAACTGATCTTGTATTTTATTTTGTTTATTGTAATATTTATATTGTATGAACAACTAATTGTTATACCCAAGTTAATATTATATTTTTTCAAATAATTGTGTTAGATTATAAGAAAACCCAGGGTTAGTTTTAAAAGACATAAAAATTTAAATACCAAAAGATAATAAAAAATTAAAATAATCCTATGAAGGAAATGGCAACAGGAAGTAGGGCCGTGTAGGAATACTATGGGAGACTAAATAAATAATATATAAATTTATTTAAAGATAATAAAATTATCAAATACTTATATACAATGTCATAAGAAAATGAACCAAAACTTATTATGTAAACTAAATTAGTAAAGAAACCGGAATGGAAAGGAATTATTTTTCCATAAATAAAATATAAATTTATAATAATTACAAACTGCCTGCATAATAAAAATACTATGTGTTACTAAGAGTGATGAAAATAACAAGGATTGTTAAGAATAAAATTCTGAACTAAAACGGTAGAGTTGAGAAATGATGCTACTACATTTATAATAAAAAATAACCTTTTCGGAACTTGAGAGGAGGGCAAATTGATACAAAATTAACTAGCCGCATGAACACTTCAAAATCATACATGATTTATCCAAATTAAATGGTTGTATTCATTAATAAACAGTGAAAGAAGACATTCTGATGAGCCAACATGGTTTCGGCCTAGTTCTAATTGACGTTTGAGAATTCACCAAACGGTAAGAAAATTATAACCCAAGACGGACCTCACCACAGAAAAAGATTCAATCCAGTAAGAACCATACGGAGCGAGGTAATATAAACATTTTTTTTGTAATAATTCAAGAAGAAAACACCTTCCGAACGCTGAGATCGAAAATAAAATATTCATCTGAACACATGTTTTTAAAATAAACAAACGCACACTGCACTCTTACGGACATTACAGGAACTACATACTACACGGAAAAATAAACAAATTATTTAATAATTTTTTTCGGTATTTGTAAAGCGTAGTAATTATCCATTTCTGACACTCTCGTAACAAAAAGAACTTACCCTGAACCCTGGGGAATTATTAAGAATTATATATTAATTGATGTTTTTTTTTAATAGTGTAAAATTATGAAACAAAACCATATATGTTTTTCTATTTAGACTATTCCATGTTTACTCTGTTCACTCGAGATTATGTTTAATTGAAGGAAAGAGCAATTGTAATACTTGTGTTTTGGTGGCAGGAAATAAAAACCAATAATAAATACATAATATTATTGAAAAATAATATTGAATAATACAGTGTTATAATTTTTTTGTAGTGGGTATGTGTAATCAATTTCAGCACAAAAAACAGAAGAAATCCGAAATCGGCTAAACTGAGGGTAAATAATTGATACTTACTCTCTCTTCTTCATAAGGCTGAACAACTTCACTTCTTGACCCCAAATCACACACTCTCGATTTCTATTTAGATTGAGTAAAACAAAATAACAAAAAATAGAAAAAATCCTTTATTTATACTTTATAAAAACGTCAGTTATTATAATTCAGAAGTGACGCATACTACTTGAGGCATATAATAACACTTTCGCTAAAGACCTCATAAAAACCGTGACGTTACAGATTTGCCGCCTACAACGTGGGGCTTAAACGAAAACGAGTACCTCATTAAGTAGTACGTTACAGAATTGGCGTACAACTGTGGGACTGAATTAACGAAACCTGAAATTGCAATACACTCGTAAGTGGTGGACGCCTCACATTAAGTAGTACGTTACAGAATTGGCGCCCAACGTGGGGCATATAAAATAACTCTACTCCGCCTCTCGACATTAACCGCTACGTTATAGGATTGGCGCTCAACGTAAAAGGGCGGTAATTAGAAAAGAATTTTGATATTTAATAAAAAAATATACCAAAAAATCTAATTATCGTTGGCAGTTACGAGAAAACAAGAAATGCATAATACCCGAGGCAAATCGAAGAAGAGGGCAGAAGAAAAGGAGATTGAAGAAGGTGGACAGGAACAAGAAATAGAATTAGTCACGGACAGTGAAATGAACCAACTGACAGGTGATAAAGAAGAAACCGAAGTAGTTAGGGACCCGGAAACGGAAATAATTGAAGAGGATGCCCAAGGGGACCAACCAGAAAAAGCGGAAGCCAGAAGAGAACCAGATTGGCAAGAAATGATGAGGATGATGATGGAGACAATTGATAGCATTAAGGAAAGCAATAAACAAACCATAGATGAGAACTCAAGGAAACAAAATGAAACCTTGAGCGAGAAATTTGATAAAATAATTGAAAACTCAAGGAAACAAAATGAAACCTTGAGCGAAAAATTTGACAAAATAGATGAGAATTTTAAGAAACAGGAAGAGAACTCTAGGAAGCAAAATGAAACTTTGAGGGATAGTTTAAAACAAATTGAGAAAATAAACGAAGAAAGTTTAAAGCGGATTGAGGGTAAGATGGAGAAGTTCAGTAAGGAGATATGGAAAACTTTCGGGGAGAAGTTTGAAAATGTTAATACGCGTATCCAAAAAGCAGGTACATACAAGGAGGAGACATTTATGAAGAAAATGGAGACAGCGGTTTTAATAATTTGGATAAAACATTAAACAGCACTTCCGAAGGTACTAAAGAAGACCCGAATGCATTGCTATCTGAAAATAAGAATAGAAAGGACAAGGAGAAGATCCAAACCGTGGAAAAGAAGACCAAGAAAATAATAAAAACGTGTAGAAAGAGAATAATAAATACCAAGGAAGAATGGGAGATGATTACAGGTGGATTAATTAATGTATTTAACCTTCCAATTAATGAACAAAGGGAGTTAATTAAGTTTAGATCTCAATTAAATGTGTCAACGATGGAAGTGTATCAGACAATATCAGTCGTATCTTCAAGACGGAATACAACATTCAAATATTTGGTAAATAATCCAGAGGTAAAAGGGAATGAAATGAGATTAAATATGAGCAACTATGTTATGTTAGAGGAGGTACAATACTTGTTAGTCAAAAAGGAACGAATTATGACGGAAGACCGGTACTTAAGTGAAAGTTTCATAGCAGCAAAGTTGGAGAGCCGGATGGTAAGAAGATTATCAAGGAGAGAATTAATTCCGAACACCCCAGTAATCCGAGTAAAGGGAGTACCTGAAATAATGGACCACGGTTAAACAGACTCCAAACAAACCAGAAAAAAGGGACGGATTTTATGGATACAGGACCAAGCAACCCATTGTAAATAAAAACCCCAAAATTCTAAAAAGCATGTAAGGACATCTTACTCAAGTTATTTTGAAACCATATAATTTAGAATGAAGAAACTAAAAACCCCAAAATTCTAAAAGCATGTAAGGACATCTTACTCAAGTTATTTTGAAACCATATAATTTAACAAACAACAAACCACCAAGGAAAAGAGAACAGATGATTAAATAATATTTATAAAGAACTGATTTAAAATGGACTAATAGGAAAAATAATATTTTGATGGTAACAAAAGAAGAATAAATAAATAAACAATTAATGGTAATGTGCTCAGATAAGAAGGTACAATAAGAAGAATAACGAATAATTTAATGACTCCAATGAAACTGAAGGAGGATGATAATTAATACAACAAAAATTAGAATTTCTCGGAATTGAAGATTATATAAGAAGAAATGATACGGAGAAATATGTCACAAGAAGTAAAGTCAAAAGAATTTTAACATAAGGCCTATCAATGATGTTATATGCTATTAGTCAATGGAAAAGAAGAAGGAATCAAGGAGAAGAAGAAATATATAAATAAATACAAACAGCTACAGTATGAAGAATCCCAAAAGTGTTTGGTACTAGTCGCTAATTGACTACTACTTATAATTTTTTTATTTTTATGTATTGACCGTATAAATGTTCCGGCAATAATTTTTATGAGCAGGGATGATGTTCCCCTGGTCTCAGAAGGAGTAAGGATGGACAGCGGAGTTATGGACCTAGAGTGGCCACCCGACTGGAACCACCGCACAAGATAGGGAAAATGTTAGGGAAATTGAATATTTAAGGGATAATAATTATAAAATAGCTGTATAGATTGATATTAGATTCCAGAAGTATAAATGAAGAAAATAGAAGGAAGATAGCAGACAGAAGCTTAATTGATAAAGCGAGTATATAAAAGTAAATAGAAATGAGTGTTAAAACAAGTTTAATATGATTAGTGTGACCAGTCCTTATCAAATAAAATGTGGAAGTACCACTACCCAGAAATGAATAATTGATGAATTTGCCTCCAAGAGAGAGAGAGTATAGTAAGAAAACAGCAATTACCACCAGTCTGAATTACCAGAGTGTATAATCAGTCAGAAATAAAACACTATTATGAAGATAAAGAGGAGTTAAGAAAATGGAAATAATCAACAATTTATTTTTAATAAACAAGTTAAACTGAAATAAATTTGTTCTAGTGGGGGGGCTTTATGTAACGTTACATAACCCTGTCCCAATAAACTAAATCATAATAACATCAATGTCAGAAATGGGTAACCTATGGCTCGCTCAAAATTAAATTATATCACTCAATATGATAAACAATTCGAGTGGTATACAGTGCAAAGTGAGTTCTAGTGTACCCATTGAGGTGAAAAATAAAAGTGAAAGTAACGTATTACCAAACTGTGTTATGTGTGGAAATTATAAAACTATGAGAGTATGCTATAATACTAACTGATCTTGTATTTTATTTTGTTTATTGTAATATTTATATTGTATGAACAACTAATTGTTATACCCAAGTTAATATTATATTTTTTCAAATAATTGTGTTAGATTATAAGAAAACCCAGGGTTAGTTTTAAAAGACATAAAAATTTAAATACCAAAAGATAATAAAAAATTAAAATAATCCTATGAAGGAAATGGCAACAGGAAGTAGGGCCGTGTGGGAATACTATGGGAGACTAAATAAATAATATATAAATTTATTTAAAGATAATAAAATTATCAAATACTTATATACAATGTCATAAGAAAATGAACCAAAACTTATTATGTAAACTAAATTAGTAAAGAAACCGGAATGGAAAGGAATTATTTTTCCATAAATAAAATATAAATTTATAATAATTACAAACTGCCTGCATAATAAAAATACTATGTGTTACTAAGAGTGATGAAAATAACAAGGATTGTTAAGAATAAAATTCTGAACTAAAACGGTAGAGTTGAGAAATGATGCTACTACATTTATAATAAAAAATAACCTTTTCGGAACTTGAGAGGAGGGCAAATTGATACAAAATTAACTAGCCGCATGAACACTTCAAAATCATACATGATTTATCCAAATTAAATGGTTGTATTCATTAATAAACAGTGAAAGAAGACATTCTGATGAGCCAACATGGTTTCGGGCTAGTTCTAATTGACGTTTGAGAATTCACCAAACGGTAAGAAAATTATAACCCAAGACGGACCTCACCACAGAAAAAGATTCAATCCAGTAAGAACCATACGGAGCGAGGTAATATAAACATTTTTTTTGTAATAATTCAAGAAGAAAACACCTTCCGAACGCTGAGATCGAAAATAAAATATTCATCTGAACACATGTTTTTAAAATAAACAAACGCACACTGCACTCTTACGGACATTACAGGAACTACATACTACACGGAAAAATAAACAAATTATTTAATAATTTTTTTCGGTATTTGTAAAGCGTAGTAATTATCCATTTCTGACACTCTCGTAACAAAAAGAACTTACCCTGAACCCTGGGGAATTATTAAGAATTATATATTAATTGATGTTTTTTTTTAATAGTGTAAAATTATGAAACAAAACCATATATGTTTTTCTATTTAGACTATTCCATGTTTACTCTGTTCACTCGAGATTATGTTTAATTGAAGGAAAGAGCAATTGTAATACTTGTGTTTTGGTGGCAGGAAATAAAAACCAATAATAAATACATAATATTATTGAAAAATAATATTGAATAATACAGTGTTATAATTTTTTTGTAGTGGGTATGTGTAATCAATTTCAGCACAAAAAACAGAAGAAATCCGAAATCGGCTAAACTGAGGGTAAATAATTGATACTTACTCTCTCTTCTTCATAAGGCTGAACAACTTCACTTCTTGACCCCAAATCACACACTCTCGATTTCTATTTAGATTGAGTAAAACAAAATAACAAAAAATAGAAAAAATCCTTTATTTATACTTTATAAAAACGTCAGTTATTATAATTCAGAAGTGACGCATACTACTTGAGGCATATAATAACACTTTCGCTAAAGACCTCATAAAAACCGTGACGTTACAGATTTGCCGCCTACAACGTGGGGCTTAAACGAAAACGAGTACCTCATTAAGTAGTACGTTACAGAATTGGCGTACAACTGTGGGACTGAATTAACGAAACCTGAAATTGCAATACACTCGTAAGTGGTGGACGCCTCACATTAAGTAGTACGTTACAGAATTGGCGCCCAACGTGGGGCATATAAAATAACTCTACTCCGCCTCTCGACATTAACCGCTACGTTATAGGATTGGCGCTCAACGTAAAAGGGCGGTAATTAGAAAAGAATTTTGATATTTAATAAAAAAATATACCAAAAAATCTAATTATCGTTGGCAGTTACGAGAAAACAAGAAATGCATAATACCCGAGGCAAATCGAAGAAGAGGGCAGAAGAAAAGGAGATTGAAGAAGGTGGACAGGAACAAGAAATAGAATTAGTCACGGACAGTGAAATGAACCAACTGACAGGTGATAAAGAAGAAACCGAAGTAGTTAGGGACCCGGAAACGGAAATAATTGAAGAGGATGCCCAAGGGGACCAACCAGAAAAAGCGGAAGCCAGAAGAGAACCAGATTGGCAAGAAATGATGAGGATGATGATGGAGACAATTGATAGCATTAAGGAAAGCAATAAACAAACCATAGATGAGAACTCAAGGAAACAAAATGAAACCTTGAGCGAGAAATTTGATAAAATAATTGAAAACTCAAGGAAACAAAATGAAACCTTGAGCGAAAAATTTGACAAAATAGATGAGAATTTTAAGAAACAGGAAGAGAACTCTAGGAAGCAAAATGAAACTTTGAGGGATAGTTTAAAACAAATTGAGAAAATAAACGAAGAAAGTTTAAAGCGGATTGAGGGTAAGATGGAGAAGTTCAGTAAGGAGATATGGAAAACTTTCGGGGAGAAGTTTGAAAATGTTAATACGCGTATCCAAAAAGCAGGTACATACAAGGAGGAGACATTTATGAAGAAAATGGAGACAGCGGTTTTAATAATTTGGATAAAACATTAAACAGCACTTCCGAAGGTACTAAAGAAGACCCGAATGCATTGCTATCTGAAAATAAGAATAGAAAGGACAAGGAGAAGATCCAAACCGTGGAAAAGAAGACCAAGAAAATAATAAAAACGTGTAGAAAGAGAATAATAAATACCAAGGAAGAATGGGAGATGATTACAGGTGGATTAATTAATGTATTTAACCTTCCAATTAATGAACAAAGGGAGTTAATTAAGTTTAGATCTCAATTAAATGTGTCAACGATGGAAGTGTATCAGACAATATCAGTCGTATCTTCAAGACGGAATACAACATTCAAATATTTGGTAAATAATCCAGAGGTAAAAGGGAATGAAATGAGATTAAATATGAGCAACTATGTTATGTTAGAGGAGGTACAATACTTGTTAGTCAAAAAGGAACGAATTATGACGGAAGACCGGTACTTAAGTGAAAGTTTCATAGCAGCAAAGTTGGAGAGCCGGATGGTAAGAAGATTATCAAGGAGAGAATTAATTCCGAACACCCCAGTAATCCGAGTAAAGGGAGTACCTGAAATAATGGACCACGGTTAAACAGACTCCAAACAAACCAGAAAAAAGGGACGGATTTTATGGATACAGGACCAAGCAACCCATTGTAAATAAAAACCCCAAAATTCTAAAAAGCATGTAAGGACATCTTACTCAAGTTATTTTGAAACCATATAATTTAGAATGAAGAAACTAAAAACCCCAAAATTCTAAAAGCATGTAAGGACATCTTACTCAAGTTATTTTGAAACCATATAATTTAACAAACAACAAACCACCAAGGAAAAGAGAACAGATGATTAAATAATATTTATAAAGAACTGATTTAAAATGGACTAATAGGAAAAATAATATTTTGATGGTAACAAAAGAAGAATAAATAAATAAACAATTAATGGTAATGTGCTCAGATAAGAAGGTACAATAAGAAGAATAACGAATAATTTAATGACTCCAATGAAACTGAAGGAGGATGATAATTAATACAACAAAAATTAGAATTTCTCGGAATTGAAGATTATATAAGAAGAAATGATACGGAGAAATATGTCACAAGAAGTAAAGTCAAAAGAATTTTAACATAAGGCCTATCAATGATGTTATATGCTATTAGTCAATGGAAAAGAAGAAGGAATCAAGGAGAAGAAGAAATATATAAATAAATACAAACAGCTACAGTATGAAGAATCCCAAAAGTGTTTGGTACTAGTCGCTAATTGACTACTACTTATAATTTTTTTATTTTTATGTATTGACCGTATAAATGTTCCGGCAATAATTTTTATGAGCAGGGATGATGTTCCCCTGGTCTCAGAAGGAGTAAGGATGGACAGCGGAGTTATGGACCTAGAGTGGCCACCCGACTGGAACCACCGCACAAGATAGGGAAAATGTTAGGGAAATTGAATATTTAAGGGATAATAATTATAAAATAGCTGTATAGATTGATATTAGATTCCAGAAGTATAAATGAAGAAAATAGAAGGAAGATAGCAGACAGAAGCTTAATTGATAAAGCGAGTATATAAAAGTAAATAGAAATGAGTGTTAAAACAAGTTTAATATGATTAGTGTGACCAGTCCTTATCAAATAAAATGTGGAAGTACCACTACCCAGAAATGAATAATTGATGAATTTGCCTCCAAGAGAGAGAGAGTATAGTAAGAAAACAGCAATTACCACCAGTCTGAATTACCAGAGTGTATAATCAGTCAGAAATAAAACACTATTATGAAGATAAAGAGGAGTTAAGAAAATGGAAATAATCAACAATTTATTTTTAATAAACAAGTTAAACTGAAATAAATTTGTTCTAGTGGGGGGGCTTTATGTAACGTTACATAACCCTGTCCCAATAAACTAAATCATAATAACATCAATGTCAGAAATGGGTAACCTATGGCTCGCTCAAAATTAAATTATATCACTCAATATGATAAACAATTCGAGTGGTATACAGTGCAAAGTGAGTTCTAGTGTACCCATTGAGGTGAAAAATAAAAGTGAAAGTAACGTATTACCAAACTGTGTTATGTGTGGAAATTATAAAACTATGAGAGTATGCTATAATACTAACTGATCTTGTATTTTATTTTGTTTATTGTAATATTTATATTGTATGAACAACTAATTGTTATACCCAAGTTAATATTATATTTTTTCAAATAATTGTGTTAGATTATAAGAAAACCCAGGGTTAGTTTTAAAAGACATAAAAATTTAAATACCAAAAGATAATAAAAAATTAAAATAATCCTATGAAGGAAATGGCAACAGGAAGTAGGGCCGTGTAGGAATACTATGAGAGACTAAATAAATAATATATAAATTTATTTAAAGATAATAAAATTATCAAATACTTATATACAATGTCATAAGAAAATGAACCAAAACTTATTATGTAAACTAAATTAGTAAAGAAACCGGAATGGAAAGGAATTATTTTTCCATAAATAAAATATAAATTTATAATAATTACAAACTGCCTGCATAATAAAAATACTATGTGTTACTAAGAGTGATGAAAATAACAAGGATTGTTAAGAATAAAATTCTGAACTAAAACGGTAGAGTTGAGAAATGATGCTACTACATTTATAATAAAAAATAACCTTTTCGGAACTTGAGAGGAGGGCAAATTGATACAAAATTAACTAGCCGCATGAACACTTCAAAATCATACATGATTTATCCAAATTAAATGGTTGTATTCATTAATAAACAGTGAAAGAAGACATTCTGATGAGCCAACATGGTTTCGGCCTAGTTCTAATTGACGTTTGAGAATTCACCAAACGGTAAGAAAATTATAACCCAAGACGGACCTCACCACAGAAAAAGATTCAATCCAGTAAGAACCATACGGAGCGAGGTAATATAAACATTTTTTTTGTAATAATTCAAGAAGAAAACACCTTCCGAACGCTGAGATCGAAAATAAAATATTCATCTGAACACATGTTTTTAAAATAAACAAACGCACACTGCACTCTTACGGACATTACAGGAACTACATACTACACGGAAAAATAAACAAATTATTTAATAATTTTTTTCGGTATTTGTAAAGCATAGTAATTATCCATTTCTGACACTCTCGTAACAAAAAGAACTTACCCTGAACCCTGGGGAATTATTAAGAATTATATATTAATTGATGTTTTTTTTTAATAGTGTAAAATTATGAAACAAAACCATATATGTTTTTCTATTTAGACTATTCCATGTTTACTCTGTTCACTCGAGATTATGTTTAATTGAAGGAAAGAGCAATTGTAATACTTGTGTTTTGGTGGCAGGAAATAAAAACCAATAATAAATACATAATATTATTGAAAAATAATATTGAATAATACAGTGTTATAATTTTTTTGTAGTGGGTATGTGTAATCAATTTCAGCACAAAAAACAGAAGAAATCCGAAATCGGCTAAACTGAGGGTAAATAATTGATACTTACTCTCTCTTCTTCATAAGGCTGAACAACTTCACTTCTTGACCCCAAATCACACACTCTCGATTTCTATTTAGATTGAGTAAAACAAAATAACAAAAAATAGAAAAAATCCTTTATTTATACTTTATAAAAACGTCAGTTATTATAATTCAGAAGTGACGCATACTACTTGAGGCATATAATAACACTTTCGCTAAAGACCTCATAAAAACCGTGACGTTACAGATTTGCCGCCTACAACGTGGGGCTTAAACGAAAACGAGTACCTCATTAAGTAGTACGTTACAGAATTGGCGTACAACTGTGGGACTGAATTAACGAAACCTGAAATTGCAATACACTCGTAAGTGGTGGACACCTCACATTAAGTAGTACGTTACAATATCTACACCGCTGAGCACCAGTTTATACGTTGTAGCATTTCATTATTTCTCTTCGGAGGTTTATTTATTATTTTTTTCTTATTTGAACATTTTTTTTTATTAATGTTATACTATAATCAATATATATTATATATTGACAATATGTGTACAACAACTGGTTTTTGTTGTACCAATTTTTATTTCCATCTAATTAACTTCAGATATTAAAGAACAATTTTTATTTCATCTTTCCTTCTACAGATCCAAAATTAACAATTCATTATTTTCAATCTCACAAAACAGTCTCCTTGACAACGCCACCAATTTTCCATTACATCACTCATACAAATTCTGTTTTCATACATTCAGTTATACATATATAATTATTTATATTTAACATTTTATATCAATTAACATTATTACAAAACAATATAATAATTATTAACAAACAATATCATTATTATTAACAAAAAATATTAGAACAGAACCAATAATAACTATACAATTGTGATTAGGTACCGGGAATCGAACTCGGGTCCCCCGGTATCGTTACACAATTATCGTCCAAGAATAAATGGCGATGGGGTCAAGAACAGGACGAAACATTAAAATCAATTAAAGAGAAGTTCTTAGAAGCAGTAATGCTTAACCATCCAGATTTTAACCGACCTTTCTTCCTAAACTGTGACGCTAGTAATATTAGCTTGGGATCAACATTGTACCAAGAAGATGAAAGTGGAAACCACCTAGTAGTGAGCTTTGTTAGCAGAACCCTTAACCAGTGCGAAAAGAACTACAACGTGACGGAAAAGGAGCTGCTAAGTGTAGTCTTTGCCTGTGGGAAGTTTCGAACGTATATTCTAGGATATCCAGTGACCGTTCGCACAGATCACAAATCTATATCATTTCTAAGAAGATGCAAGTTAAGCCACGGTAGATTAACCAGATGGGTACTTGCCCTGCAGGAATATGATCTACAATGGGAGTATGTTCCTGGGAGAAAGAATGTAGTAGCAGACGTATTGTCACGGGTAAATTTGGAAGAACAAACGTTCGAAGGCGAAAAGGAGAGCATCCTGAAGATCTATAATATTATTAAGGACAGATCCGATTTAGAAAAAATAGTACGGGACATCAGCAAATACCAGCAGTCCGACCCAAAGCTAAACAATATTAAACTTCGTCTCTCCAACCAAGATCAGACCATAACCAAGTTTTATTGCCTACATAATGATATATTATTCATCAAACAACCCTTGATGAAGAGATATGGAAGATCGTAATCCCTGCTACAGTCGAGAAGGATATCATCCTGGATTATCATCTCCGATATGGTCACATGGGGGCCATGAAGGTGATCAAGGCGATAGAAGAGAATTGATATGTAAAAAATATAAATCGAAAGACGAGAAACTACCTCAAGACCTGTCTTATATGTCAATTGGTAAAAACCAACAATGAAAGAAAAGAGGGTATGATGATACCAATTACATCACAAGCAAAACTGGAAAAGGTCTTTCTGGACATCTGTGGTCCATTTCCCCGCAGTGGCGGACGCCATCGTTACAAATACATTATTATAATGATGGATCACTTCACCAAATTTATAAAACTATACCCGGTGAACAGAGCCACCACTTTGAAGATTTTAGGAGTGATAACAAATTATTACATTCCAGAGATAGGAAGCCCAGCATCCATAATCACAGACCATGGAACGCAATTTAAGGGTAGGAGGTGGAAAAACACTCTAATTACATTGGGCATCAAGACGTACAAGACATCTGTCTACCACCCCAGTAGTAATCCAGCGGAGAGGGTGCTACGAGAAGTCGGAAGAATATTACGGACTTATTGTCATAATCAACAAAGGAAGTGGCAAGAATACTTATCAGCTACCGAGGAATTCCTTAATTTAGCATATCACCCCGCTATAGGGACCACACCATATACGGCGATGTATGAAAAACCACCTCCTAGAGAAATACAAGATATCATAGAATTTCCTGTGAGTCAAGAATACAAATTTAATCGACTGAGGTTCTACAATAAATTGGCAGAAGACCAGGAAAGGCACAAGAACAAGTATCAAAAGGCGATTAAGAAGGTAATAAACTACGAAGTCGGAGAAAAAGTACTATTGAAAAACAGGGAACTACCCAGTACTTTGGAAGGCATTACCAAAAAGTTATTACTACTGTATACCGGCCCATATCATGTAACGGGACAAACTATTGGGATTTATTTCTTCTAAAATAATTGTAAAATGTAATGGCCACTCCCGCCGAAAAACGTTTGAATCATAAATGCTGGACAGTTTTTTAACACCTTACAATCAGTGCGGTACCAAGCCAAGCCGTACGTACGTGTTGCTGTTGCAAAAAAGCAATTAACGAGTCTGAGAATGTGAAAGCTATCAGCGAGGGGGGCGTATTCGCGCGTATGCGCGCATGAGTGTGACGCTGAGAACTGAGTGAGAGGCACGTACGAAACATTCCAGAGCCGAAAGGGTGATGAAAAACAAAGAACGCAATGCAGTACAATCCGCCCAGTCGCAATTATGCTCTAAAACCGGCCGGCAGTAAAGAACAGTTCCGGAACAAAAATGCGGGCCCGCAGCTAAAAAATGTGATGTAAAATCAAAATTATTTCCATACAAATAATATAAATAGACTGTGCTGTGACAAACAAAAATGTAATAACTGTTCGGCAATAAGAACCGTGCAAAACGAAAGGTGCGAGATGACAATAAGGAGGGGACGATTCCAGATCAACTCCTCGAACAGCTAAGTAATCTGCGGAGTACTACCATATATTTGAAATCCAATATTTAAAAAATTACTAAAATACTCTAAATCAGTATAAATGAGATCTCAAGGGCCAGGGGTGTATAAAAGGGGATAAATGTCTTTTTTGTAATATTCTAGAAGCGCTGGTTTGTGTTCTAGGAAATAGATTTTATGTTTTTCAGTATCTCTAATTTACGCTAATCTTTAAAGTCAGGCATTATAAATATTGTTATTGTATATCTAACAAGTTGTATCAGAATTAGAAAAAAAAGAGAAATACATTTTGTGTAGAAAATGGGAATCGAACGACTTATAGTAATGACTTTGTTGTGTAGTAGAAATGAGTTTGGGGCATATGCATAATAAACGAGATCATGAGAGGAATACAAGTATTTAGTATATTTTATTCAAATAACCATAATCTGTTCTCCTGTTCGCTGAAAAGAATCCTGGTAAGTAACAATTTATATATATATATATATATATTTGGCAAACCTTAAAGAAGGCGTTGGAATTATACAGACGTCAACAAGTGTTTATGTACAAACCGATAAATGATTAAATAACACTTAATAAGTAAAATCATAATTTGCGCCCGAACAGGGACTTTATATAAATACAAGCCTACTGGGAGGAGCAGAATGGTTATTTGAAATAACATAAATACAAATTTTTTTTTGAGGTACGTGAAAACAGACGTACAAGGATAAGGTTATGTTATGATTATGTGTAGTATGGGTAAATAGAATATCTTTTTGACAATAAGTATATGTTATATATAGTAATATTTTGAAAAGAAATATATGTAAAAAATTAAAAAAAAAGGCAGATAATAACGAGAATGTCAGCTTAACTGACATTGAAAACGAAAGCCAAATGAATATTGAATTAAGTGGAACTGAGTGAAAACGAAAGCCAAATGAATATTGAATTAAGTGGAACTGAGTCAAAAATTTTTGATGAAGGAATTCATTCAACGCCAGTCCAAAGTAAAAAATCTGATACAGATGAGATGTTAAC
Organism: Magicicada septendecula; assembly: GCA_034769895.1. NCBI lineage: Eukaryota > Metazoa > Arthropoda > Insecta > Hemiptera > Cicadidae > Magicicada > Magicicada septendecula. The sequence continues at coordinate 409,442,254 of CM068368.1, read as the reverse complement.
ACGTTTATATAGCATGATGTGTAGCATGAATAATAAGTTCGATGAACAACAAAGTGATTCCAATGTTAAATATGATAAAATAAATGCTAGACTTGACGTTAGTGACACTAAAATGAATGATAAATTTGAGATGCAAAATAACGAGATAAAGTTGATGAGGGGGGAGATAAAACGACAAAATTTTAATTTTAGCAAACAAATTGATGAAATGAATGCACGTTTCGATAAAACGAAAGAAAAAATAGTAGCGTTAGTAAATGAGAAGTTCAATAGACCAAAGGATAAAGTAGACGAGAATTACAAGAATAAAAGGGGGGGTAGAGAATAGTGGAGAAACAGGTAAACTAAACGTAAATAAAGACGGTCAGATGACAAATAATAAGGTAAGTGGTGTTGAGAATTATGACAATATAAATAAAAATATGGTGTTAGAAAATAATTGTGTGGATATTGATAGTGATAATGAAATTTTAGAGAGAGTAGAAGATGATAATGATGGGATGTTAGTATGTGTTGAGTCAGAGAGAAAGTGGAGAAAGAATTTACAGGTAAAAGGGTTGCAGGGGGTAAATTTTTCCCATGATATTGTAGTTGGGAGTGAAGTAAAGGCTTCACATGTGTTTAGGAAGGACGAGAGTTCCTTCAGAGTATATTTGGAAGACGATATGTCTGCAAATAGATTTCCCTGGATGTTTTGTGCACTTCATAGGTGGTGCAGTAATTATGAGTTAGTGTCCCCTGCATATTTTGAGAGTGAGCGATATATTGAGAGAGAGAGATATTGTGAGAGAAAGAGAGAGATAGACATTTTAAAAGTAAATAGAAAATATGAAGAGTTTGTAGAGAGGTTAGGTGGAGAGAGAAGTAATAATAATAACAAGTACTTACCTTATAGTGAAACTGAGATAGTAGAGATGAGGTATAATTATAATGAATACTTACCTTGGATTAAAGATGCTGTTATTAGAGATGATATTATAAACGATGATAATATGACTTACATGATTATGACAAATTATACTAAGGGTGACAGGACCATACTCTATGATGACATGTTACATGATGAAATAATATGGGATAAGCCTATTAATTCAAACGACATTGTGGAAAGATATAAAAATTTAAATAAGTATTATATTGATAATAATAATAACATATATTTAATACAAAATAATGTATGTAGACCTAAGATTCGACTGTTGTTCGATGATGGTGGATAAAGTGTTTTATTGTTTATGAACATTTAATTATGTGACTAGTGTGGTTTTGAGATGGATTGTTTTATGAACTGATTTTTGGTCAACAATAACAAATAATAAGTTGGATTGTATATTTTTTTTGTATTAATGTCAATGTATTTGTGTATTCTTGATGTGTGTATTACATGTAATTTTATGTAAACCACGTATGTAACAGGAAGTTATAGTTTAATTGATTTAATAATAACAATTAACATTTTTTTTGTTTTGACTAAACAAGTGATGAAAGTAATGATGAAATTTTAAATAATTGAATTAAATAATTGAAGATTAATTACTTAATTAATGTTGTACAAAAGAAAGTTTGATAATGAAGTTAAATGATTTTATGAGATTTAGATTCTAATGAATAATAAATGATTAAGCATGTAATATATTTGGATATTGTGATGTACTGTTATTGGTAGGTGAGGGATGAATTTTCTAATGCAATTGTCAATGATCACAGTAATGTAAAGTGTTAAAAAGGGATAGAGCCTGGGTGATAATTATTAAAATAAAGGCATTTGAGTTAGTCAATTAAAGTTAATGGGAGTTAGATAAATAAGAATTTTGAAATACCAGTAAAACACAAAGAGAGTATTAGATATTTTAGGGACACAGTGGTGTTAGTGATTATATGTAGAGAAGGTGAGTAAAGTAAATGGTAAATATATTTGTTGATGGTGATATTTTGTAGTAAGGGTAGTGGTGTAAGGAGTGATCAGCGTGCGGCGTGGCCAGTGGATCAGCGTGCGGCGTGGCCAGTGGATCAGCGTGCGGCGTTGTGGCAAGTGATAGAGTAGTTTAAGGGAGTGTTTGCTGATATTTGGTGGGGGGCAAAGGGTTAGGAATGTATATGGCCAGGTGGGGTACACACATCCTAGTACAAAGAGGGTATTAGTTATTTTATTTTAAGAGGTGAAGGAGTCAAATAGAATTAGTGTTGAAGGGGGTTATTATTGAGAGATTGGTGTCACCCTATGTATTATGTTAGTAGGAAGAAAGGGAGTAAGATTATAAATGTTAATACCATTTCGATAAGTCAAATCATAGTGAATACAGGAGTCACCCAGACTAATCAATGATCAAAATGTGAAGGGTTAAGTATAAAATTCCTAGTAGAAAGGTAATAAGAAATGAAATATAATGTAACATGAATGTTGATAATAAATTTGAATTTTTATAGAATTAAATGGTACAATAATGAGTAATTAAAAGTTGATATAAAATAGTTAATAGAAAATTCAAGTAACAATGTTTATAAATTTCTATATAAATTAGTTAAAGGTGAATTGCTTGTTTAATGTAAATGTAGCAATGTTAATGTTCAAGGTTAATGTTTATTTGTTTATTATGTTATGTTATGTTGCTATGCAAGATTAAAGGGTAATTTTGGGGGCAGTTATGACACTAGGTGTCAAACCATTGCGATTCCCTACATTTCGGGTGATCTCGGCCTTACCAACCCAGATCGTGGTTTTGGATGACAATCAGCTGTGGGCAGAAATTGTAAAACTGACCACAGTTGGTTGCCTTTGAAATTGGTCAAACGTAGAAATTTAATGGGGTTTAATAAGGGAGTCTAAGATTATTTTTGAACACAGGCTATTTTCACCCAAATAGGGGTGGTAGACCTTAGGGGCATACATTAAGAAAATGAGTAGGGGTACTTACCCTGAAGGTTTTGTAACGCTGAAGCAAGGACGGGAGTGAGAGAAAAGAAAAAAGTGCTCACTCCTTCCGCCTCAGTCCTTGTGGAGGCAACTGAACGCAACAGTTCAGGGGGGAAGTAGTGTGTGGGGGAGAAAAGGGGATGCTTATTATTAACAGCGCCGGATAAATAGAATTTCTGTTAATAATAATATTTTATAACTGTTAAAATATATTTGTAATATTGTGAGGGGAAATGTTTATTTGAATCCTGATGGGAATCAGGGCAATAATTTTGATTTTTGGGAAAAAGAGTTAACAAGAGAAGGGTATACAGAATGATGTTAAGGAAGTTTATAAATGTATCATGTTAGTTTAAGGGTTCATATATACATGTGTTAAGAATTAAGAAAAACCAGTGCTTCTTAACGCAAACCAGCGCACAGCTAAGGGGAAACAGATCAGTTAGGGATATGGTATTATCCAAGGCCACTATTTGATATTTTTAATTTGATGTTTCAGTGTCTGGTGATGCTGTGGCGGCGGTCCTGAGCTGGCCAGCGCGTCAGAGCAGGAGTGTCAAGCGTCTGTCTGGCCTTGCGGTGTTGGGATCTCAAGAGAGAAGTCCAATAAGGTCATTCAGGTGCGGTCACAGCCACTGGACCAAGGGTAAGTGATTGTATTTTTTTATATAAACACTACAGGGGGTTGTGGCGACATATCCGACTGATCCCTTTAGGAAGTACGAGAGTGTCAATGAGAGTTTTTATGCTTCGGCATAAAACCTCTCATTGAGGGGGTTTTGTAACGGGACAAACTATTGGGATTTATTTCTTCTAAAATAATTGTAAAATGTAATGGCCACTCCCGCCGTACAACGTTTGAATCATAAATGCTGGACAGTTTTTTAACACCTTAAAATCAGTGCGGTACCAAGCCAAGCCGTACGTACGTGTTGCTGTTGCAAAAAAGCAATTAACAAGTCTGAGAATGTGAAAGCTATCAGCAAGGGGGGCGTATTCGCGCGTATGCGCGCATGAGTGTGACGCTGAGAACTGAGTGAGAGGCACGTACGAAACATTCCAGAGCCGAAAGGGTGATGAAAAACAAAGAATGCAACACAGTACAATCCGCCCAGTCGCAATTATGCTCTAAAACCGGCCGGTAGTAAAGAACAGTTCCGGAACAAAAATGCGGGCCCGCAGCTAAAAAATGTGATGTAAAATCAAAATTATTTCCATACAAATAATATAAATAGACTGTGTTGTGACAAACAAAAATGTAATAACTGTTCGGCAATAAGAACCGTGCAAAACGAAAGGTGCGAGATGACAATAAGGAGGGGACGATTCCAGATCAACTCTTCGAACAGCTAAGTAATCTGCGGAGTACTACCATATATTTGAAATCCAATATTTAAAAAATTACTAAAATACTCTAAATCAGTATAAATGAGATCTCAAGGGCCAGGGGTGTATAAAAGGGGATAAATGTCTTTTTTGTAATATTCTAGAAGCGCTGGTTTGTGTTCTAGGAAATAGATTTTATGTTTTTCAGTATCTCTAATTTACGCTAATCTTTAAAGTCAGGCATTATAAATATTGTTATTGTATATCTAACAAGTTGTATCAGAATTAGAAAAAAAAAGAGAAATACATTTTGTGTAGAAAATGGGAATCGAACGACTTATAGTAATGACTTTGTTGTGTAGTAGAAATGAGTTTGGGGCATATGCATAATAAACGAGATCATGAGAGGAATACAAGTATTTAGTATATTTTATTCAAATAACCATAATCTGTTCTCCTGTTCGCTGAAAAGAATCCTGGTAAGTAACAATTTATATATATATTTGGCAAACCTTAAAGATGGCGTCGGAATTATACAGACGTCAACAAGTGTTTATGTACAAACCGATAAATGATTAAATAACACTTAATAAGTAAAATCACAATCAGTTTATTAAAAATAATAACAATAATACTTATGTATTAAAAGATATTAATTCAAATAAAGTAAAAGGAACCTACAATCAGTTATCAATCAAAAAATATATAGAGAAGAGATAAATAAAAACATCTAAATTCAAAAAATAGTAAGGACAACTTACATGAATTATTTAAAGAAACTATTAAAAACAATTATAGATAAAACGAATTTTAATGGATAAAAACATCCAAATTTAAAAAATAGTAAGGACAACTTACACGAATTATTTGAAGAAACTATTATATAAAAGGAATCTTATAAAGAATTTTGACGGATAAAAACGTCAAAATTCTAAAAAATAGTAAGGCCAACTTACAAGATTTATTTGGAGAAACTATTACTAATTTTGATGAATAAAGCATCCAAATTTAAAAAATAGTAAGGACAACTTACACGAATTATTTTAAGAAACTATTATATAAAAGGAATCTTATAAAGAATTTTGATGAATAAAAATGTCAAAATTCTAAAAAATTAGTAAGGCCAACTTACATGAATTATTTGAAGAAACTATTATGAACAAAAAGAATTTGATGGATAAAAACACCTAAATTCTAAAAAATAGTAAGGCCAACTTACATGAATTATTTGAAGAAACTATTATGAACAAAAAGAATTTGATGGATAAAAATGTCCAAATTCTAAAAAATAAAATAGTGAGGCCAACTTACATGATTTATTTAAAGAAACTATTATGAACAAAACGAATTTTGATGAATAAAATGTCAACATTCGAAAAAGGTAGTAAGGACAACTTACACTAATGATGAGATGTAACTATTAGATATAAAAAGAATTTTGTGAGAAAAAGCTACAAATTTCTAAAAGCGTAAGAACAAATTACACTCATAATTTGAATGAACTCTTACATAAAAGAATTTGAGAGTAAATGGTGTACAAATGTGTAAACTTTCTCAAACTCTCCAGAGACAAAGCAAAAAAGCACATATTCCAGTAAATAATGAGAACAACCTATATTAAACACTTGAATAAGTTAATATTATAAGAAAAATATATTAATGAATGTTAAAGGTGTCATAAGAAGGAAACATAGCAAATCTTCATAAGAACCAGTGCTGATAAAGAGAAAAAACCCTTAATAAACTATCACAGCTATAAAAACTATACTACAGTTTATATTGTAATAGTGACTATGATAACTATAACAACTATTATAAATTATGTAAATGAGACAATTTAAGACAAAAATGATACAGAATTTTAAATGAAGAAGAGAAGAAGAAACCAAAATATTTTATAATTTAATCAAAATAAATTAACCAAACTCACAAAGAAAATAATTTGATAAAGATGAAACAATGAAGAGGAACCAACTAAATAAAAACCAAATATTAAGACCAGAAACCAAAAACCCTGGTATCATAATGATAATATTGTTGTAATAACCACTATTATAGTGATAATTGATAAAGAAGGAATTAATGTTATGCCATGAGCAATAAAACGACTCATTGAATACCAATTGAAAAAAAAAATTTATATAAATGCTAATTACTATATAAACAAGATAAAAAGATGAAATGATGAAACGATGAAATGTATATTATACCAAATACCTAAACCACATAATATGGAATGAGCTTTGATAGAGAAGAAGAGTCAAGTGTATAAAAGTCTTAATTGATATAAAATATTATGAAGTGAAGAATCCAAGGATGTTTATTATAAGTCAAAAGAGACTACTTTTAATGATTATTTATTTTTATGACTGGATGTAGAAAAATTCCATCAGTCTTATATTTTGAGCAGAGATAATAATTCCTCTGAGCTCAGTTAAGTGAAGTATTGGCCAGCAGAGATTGAAGCCGAAATGTGCCACTCTGAACTGTTCCAACTCACATGTTAGGGAGTAAACATACAGGTGAGGAAGCACCAAATAAGAAAAGATATAAAATGATAATGTTATACACAAGATTAAAGATTATTTATTAATGAAAAAAGAAGATAATGAAGGAGATACATATCATCTGAGAGAAAGCAATGGTGGAAAAAGAAGGTATATAAAATGAAATCACGAATAAACATATGGTGAATAAAAAGAATTAGTAGTAATTATTTCATCCATACTAAGAGTATGATCTGAACTAATCACTTTTACAGGAGAGCATATGTAGCATAACAGAATTATCACCTTAAAATTTAACTTAATACAACATTAATAAAGAAGAAAATATCAATAGTGAGTGAGAATAATAAATGGTTAAAAAATAAATTAAAGAAGCTGATCATTATAGTCGATAATATATTAATAAAATTAAACTGAATAACAAAGCAAATAACAAAAGTAATTATCCAGAGGAACTACAACATCGCAGAGGAAGGAATCCGCATTTATATTTGAGGGAGAAGAACATAGCATCAGCTTTGAGTGGCAGAAAACTGAGGTGAGCGGCAGCCATTTTCATTTACTAGCGACCAGCACGGACACAGCCTCCACGAGCCAGTGACGTCATTCTACGAATTGGTTCGAATTTTTACTTAATAATTGACAATATTTTCAGAATCCTGTTATTTCTAGTGAATAATAATTTAGATTAAAGTATTTGTAAGTATTGTATCTTGTTCCTTGCCCTCTCTGAACATTTCGACAGTTAAAAGAACTCGAAATAATTAATTTTATAATGTTATATTTTGTCATTTTATCACAATCGACCTGAGTGAATCTCAGCCAATGCCATAGTCGATGCGCATAAGATTGGCGCACAAATTCAAATTAAAAAAAAAAAATAAACATCAGAATTACTCAAATACTTTGTGTTCATGATTACTTGTGTTATAAATATTAGCTTTTTCTTTCTTCTAAACATAACTTAGATATATTAGAAAAATATATCAAGAAGAAGAAGAAGAGGAGCTAAGTTAGAAGAGAGAATACTTGATCTGACTACATAACAAGATTATCTCTAGTGAACAAATATTTTGACACACAATTACTAATTTACACCCTTGAAAGTAATTAAAAATATATAATTAATTAATTGTTTAATTAATTAATTGACGAAATACAAAAAAATATATATAAAACATTAATAAAAAATTTTTTTTTATTAAACTTATAAACACAACAAAAATTTTTGTCTTATCAATAAATTAATTTATTATTTGTAATTGGTTTAATTACAATAGATACGTGAGAAATGGGAGTAGGAGTAAAACTAATAATAACATAAAAAGTAACAAACAACAAATTAATAAATATAATATAAATAAAAAGTAAAATATCAGATAGGAAATAATGTGGTAAAAGTATAATAACTTGAATAAATTGTAAAACAGTTCAAAGTAATTCAAAAGCCAATAAGCACGAATGCAAATAAGTAAACCATATGTGCTTAGTAAATAATGTTTAAATAGAGCAAATTAAGAAATTCTAAGATGTTACAGTTTCGGCCTATAAATGACATAGCTGTATAAGTTCAGAAAACCAATAATAAACAATTGAATACTATACTTGAATGATATGACCAAATAAATTATGTAATTGCAATTAAATAACCAGAATAACATGTCAGAATTGTGATAAATTGTATAAATAAGTAAAATATGTAGTAAATAGAATTATCAATTTTGTACAAAAACATTAGTACAGTTAATAAATACCTTTTTCTTTATCCGTGATGCGACTACGACTTTTATCCATGCTTGCGTAGTCGCAGCACGGATAAAGAAAAAGGTATTTATTAATTTCAATTTCACTGCGACTGGAGACCAAATATAATGAATTAGTACAGTGCCTAGACCAGCCTTATGAGATGTCAAATTGATCATTGAAAGAAAATAGGGACATCTATATTAATATTTCAAGCATTGAAAATATCCCCAAGGAAAAATAACATTTATAAAATATTTATTTTATTTTGACAGAAAACCAGGATTTATAACAATAGTTTCAAATGTACTTAACCAATCAGAGTCAAGCTGGATACCATAGAAACAGAACGTTATTATAATTTTGACCGTTATGTAACGAAGATTCCATTATTAAGAATTCAGAGGTATAGATGCTATACAGATGCGGACCTTTTAAAAAGGAAATAAGTAAGAAGATCAAAGAAGAAATGAAACCAAATTGAATACCCGAAGTAAACAATAGTTCCAGCAACACCAGGAGGAAGAATAAACGAAGTTACAAAATTAATAAATAAATAAAAATTGTAATAAAAGAAACAGACACCAACGAAGACGATAACCCTATCTTTGAGATTAGATGAATCCATTACCAACAGCGAAGAAACCATTGGTGATCGATAACACTAACACCGTGACTGTGTTAAGTATAAATTAAATTATAATTAATTAAAAAACTAAAACTGATCCACTATTCTCACAATAGAAAACTCTCACTATGAACTTGGAACACCTACTTCTTTCAAAGATTAATAAAAAATATTTATGAACACCTGAAGTAACTATAAGATAACCTATTGTAACCCCTCTTTCCTTTTTATGTTGTATATAAAAGTTTTTTTGTATTTTTTTTCTTGTAATTATCCTTATTTATTTATATTTTTTTTTTTTGAAAGAGAAGCCACAAGTTATTTAAAACTAGGCCCGAGCCTAGAGAAGCCAAAAATGCGCTGGGTCCAGTATGACGGGACTTGCAATGAAACTCGGCTGTAATCTAACAATAACAACTTTATTGTACCCCATCATTCGTTACATGTAAATGAAAAATTATCACATAAGTTTGTCACCTAATATCAGGAGTAACGCACAAAATACATAATCAATAAATAAGCCCCATATTCTTAATAGTGTCAAAGACAAGTTCTGTATATCAGTAATGATTATATATATATATATATATATGTGTAACTTTAATATTTATAACTAAATTTACCTCAAGATATACTTTTTTCCTATTAGGAAAATGTTTCGAGAGTTCCTGTACTCTCATCTTCAGCCTTCGCCATCTTGTTTCTGGTCACCAGAACAAGATGGCGAAGGCTGAAGATGAGAGTACAGGAACTCTCGAAACATGTTCCTAATAGGAAAAAAGTATATCTTGAGGTAAATTTAGTTATAAATATTAAAGTATTATATACATCAAGAAACGGACTGTAGCAGAAAGTGATTGAAATATATATATATATATATATATATATATATATATGTATATCGAATAACATTCAGTAAATATATGATTCTCCCCCTTTTTGTGACTAGAGCTTAACATAGACAGAAACATAAAGGCACATATACTCATAATTATACACAAATATTATAAACACGAATACCCCTGGAATACACATGTTCTACAGGCAGTGTTACTACCATGCCCTAAAACCAGCAGGCCTAAATGTTCGCCCATCAGTCACCGTCATTTATCAATTTCCATTAATCTGAATAAATGCGAAAAACCCCAGAAAGGATGATAATCACTCATAAACCATAAGCGAGACCGGACCGCCCATATGTATAGATAGCCACTGATAATTGCCCCATCATGAGCATATGAAATCTTTAAGTTTCTTCAACAGCCTAAAATAAAAATAAAAAACTGCATCACCTGATTTTAAGCAATTGTTATGCGGTTCCAAAATGTTAATCTGTTTTACAAATTCAAATGTATTCATGTATCAGTATATGATTTACAAGTAATAAAAAAATTAATCAGTATATGCTTTACAAGTAAAAAAAAATTAATCAGTATAGACCTTTATAAAGTACAAAAAAATTAATTAGTATATGCCCAGAAAAAATGTGAAAGTTCTTTTCTATTAAAGCCGAATGGCTGTATATAAATGAATTTATAATAAGGACTGTTGTGTCCTAGAAAATGTGGGAGCGCGCCAGCTTGTGCTTAACCTTATGTGACAGGAATCAAACCTGCCTTCAACTGTATGAACATGTGCCTGGCAAAACTATGTCCCCTTTTATTCCCCCGAAAACAGCCAAAAAAGAGAACGAAAACTCCCCAGCCCTTACATGTTAAACCCAAAATGAAATGAATATCAACCCCATTCTGAACCAGCCGGAACAGAATCCCTAACATGTGATATAAATTTAGTAGTAAGTATGGTGATGACTATTGGCAATATATGGAAAATGTTTAAGTGTAAAAATTCTCTAGCACGCTCCCCCAGTGCAGCACACAATTACAAACATTGTACTTAGTGTTATGAAGTTAAATTACTACAGTCACATAATGTTCAGAATGAATGTTCAACTGACACACCCTACACCAGACTGTCTGGCCACGTGGGCATGTGGTTTCAAAAGAAATTTACACTGTGAATCAGGAGCACAGTAGGCCCGGCCACAAAAGGAAAAAATAAAAGAGTTCATATCACCTTAATTATGCTGAGCAAGCGTTACATCTTGAGTTAGTTACCCGACTCCTTTTCCGAACAGGTGCGTTACTGATGGTTCATGGCTGATGAGGATGGAGTTCAATCAGCAAGGCCAGCATCTCCGGCATTAAGCGAGAACCCTGTTAATTCATAAAAATTAGAAAAGATGTTCATAATAAAATGTACACCCAAGTTCACAGGTAAATAACCTCAGAACGGGCCTTCAACCAACTCAAGATAAATGCACAAAGTTTCGGTAATAATTTCCTTGCAAACTGCTTAAAGAGTAAAAAGTCTACAATGGGATGATTAATTCCAAAAATAAAAAGATTTTATTAAAAGGCGTAGAGTAAAAGTCACTAGCACGCTCTCAACGCGCATCGACAGAATGCAACAGGTTAGATTACCACATGGCGACACAATTATTGCAATTTGCCAAAAAAACTGATTAACTTCAAGGCACTCACAGTATTAAGAATGTTTCAATATTAATAATGTTTCCTCGAAGGGTGTTCTCACAAGTAATTTTTTTACTGCAAAGTTAATTAAAGAGAGCACACGCAATCTGGTGCATGTATGTGCACAATTCAGATCCATGACTACGCACTGACTTCAGCTTAGAATTTATATAACATTCTATAAATTTACAATGACAATGACAATTACAGTGACTCTTACAATATTATAATAATAATAAAAGGAACATGGGCTATATACTGAACATTAAGTAATCTTTCTAATCTACAACTTGTCGGATCGCACCACATGCGTCTTTCTCATACGTCTGCATGCATTTCGTTAATTAAATTTAATCGCATATATTATTACTGATACACACAATAAGAGCTATGATCCTTACCGGGAAGTCTCGTAAATTTAACCAGCCATCAGAGTGGAAGAAAACGGCGTAGTAATATCTGCTCGGATCAGGTAGTCGGTGCTTCTTGCTTGCCGGGCGATGACTGAATTATGCAACTACATTCCAACAGACAGCAAACCTCCCTACGAGGTGCGCGCGCAGCTTTAACGAAGCCGGACAAGGGTCGTTTCAACTGACCCTTGCATTCGCGTTATTTTACAATTAAAAAATTTTCTAAAACTTTCGACAGCCGGATTTACACCGGCACACCCCCACCCCGAAAGGGCAACCCGGTTGCCCCACTCTTAAACTCGGGAGAGTACCCTGCAGTGTACCCCCTTCCCAAAACAAGCTCGTGGACTTCGTGGTTATGGTGGCTCAGCAGCATTTGCTCTCAGGAGAACAGACATCCCCATGCGACCCTCTCCGCCATGCCAACCCCACGGGACCGCCCCAACACGTCACCCTCTCCGGTGACCATCACCTACTCCCACCGGTCCCACTCACATACTCGTCCTAAGACCAAACAAGGTATCTTCCACCTTGGTATGTGAGCGACCGTACTACCTCTCGTCCATCTCTTGGACCGGCCAGCCACATGCACCCACAAGGCATCTCCAACCTTGCCATATGGCTGGCCCACATCCCTACACAAGGGCGGACGGCCCCGCTTAGCCAGACAGAGAGGACCGCACCAAGGGCACACGAACATCCATCTCATCTCAACTCTTACTTCACCAAAAAGGCCATAACTATATGGGGGGGTTTACTTCTCTACCGACGTTGATACACAATATATATATACACACAACCCTCTATCTCAACAAAAACACCCGGGGAACAACCGGAGAATGCGGCATGGCTCGACCCTACACTAACCCAAAAATCACAATCCACCACTATGTACAAGGAAACAACAGCACACTATCACCCTCCATCTTACTTTTAAACAGGGGAAACGACGATCTCCAAGACCACAATCTACTCACCTCCGGCAAGTCTCTCTAACTCCTTATTGATAGGTTTTTTTTTTTTTTTTTTTTTTTGCTAAGGGGAGGGGTAGGAAAATCGGGAAGATGAAACGGGGCAAGGATCATTAAAGGGTCAATAGCTAGGAGTAAGGGTAAGGACATGGTTCCCTCCGGAAATAAGGATGAATGGAGGAAACCAAGGCTCGCGTGGGCAGGGGCGCAACCCTGAAATAGATGAACACCACTGGGACTGTGGGGAACATCTACCCGCTACCCGTTAACCTCTTCTTCTTACCTTTCTGTGACGGACATTGGGTACTCGTTCCTTTCGGACTCCACTCTCTGAGGAACTATTTCGTGTTGAGCTGTACTGACTTGTTTCCTCTGAATCAGAATCAAGGCAACTTACCTCACTACTTTCACTCCGCTTTGGATTATGCTCATCATCTAACTCCTCTACTTCTCTTTCTTCCAATCCTTCCTTCTCTTCCTCATCTTCTACAATTTCCCCTTTTTCGTCCCCATAATCCAAATCAACCTCACAACACTGCATATCCTCACCATCTTCCCGTTGCTCCTCTGATCCATCTTCAACCGCATCTTCGCCCAGCTCCTCACCAATTTCTTCATTGCATTGGTCACCAGCCGCTTCACCAACTTCTTCACTAACCTTCTCTCCCATCTCATTTTCCTCAACACCTCCCTCATCAACATCATCGCCATCACATCCACTACCACCATCCGAACACTGCACATCTTCATCCTCTAGTTGCTCACCTGGTCCGCATAAAACTTCTTTTCGTTCTTCGGAATCCTCAACACTACTTACAGAAGGCGTCTGCACATCTTCACACACTACATAATTCTCACTCACACACTCCACAACGCTGCCACCAAATTTCTCCTCAACTTCTACCTCATCTACTTCTACTACACTTGCGGCATGGACATCCCCTTGTCCATCCACAACCTCAGAAACACTTGCAGCCCAGACATCCCTGTGTCCATCTGCAACTTCAGACTCTACAGTCTCCCTAACACCTACAACTATACCTTCCTGTGCAGCATCTGCAGACCGCTCCTCTGCCTCTTCTGTCGATTCCACTCCTTGACCACCTTCGGCAACCACAACATCCTCAACATCTTCCACCCTGGAATCCAGCTGTCCAGGTTCATGTGCAATGACTAGATTAATTTCTACTGGCGATGGTGAAGCTACACCATCAAATGACTTCTCATATACCGGCGTAGGCGATGATGATATTACCGGATCTGGATCCGTCACGAACCGAGATGGAAATACCGGAACAAATTCTGCGGCATCTGGATTCAACCATGATGTCCTCTTCGAGTCCTGTAACTCAGTATCAACAGCTGTTTTCTTGTCATGCTGTATCGATCCACAGAAGTTATTCCGCTTTTCTTCTTCTGCTTCACCTTCTTCATTCACTACTATCTCAGGCACTGGTAATTCCTCTGGAACCTTTAAACTCTCACTTTTCTCCAAATAAGAATAACGCCTAACTACAGGCTCCCTGCTTGCCGCTGTTTGTTCCCTAACATAATTCTTCTTCCCCTGTTAAATTCATATTTCTGTGTTTTCCGTGCTGTAGCTGTTGTTACCGTCTTCTCACTTGCCACCCCCCTGTAGCCTCCGTCACTTCCGGAATATTCAGGCTTTCGGACAGTCTCTTGCGTTCTCCTCCAACCACCATGTTTGTCCCTTTTGGCTCTTCCTGATGAACCACTGAAGTATTGGACATCTTTAGCTTCTCTTCCCCAGGACTCATCAACCTCCTGGACCGTTCTTGAAACCACACACAGCCGTTCAAGGTCCGCAAAACAACGTGGACGGTCCGCGAATACCAAACGAGATCTCTCTTGGGGAGTCAGTCCTTCCAGAATCGCTTGTATCACTTCTGTCTCGGGCAACCCCAACCTTAACACCCGGGCAGCTTTCCGTATATCGTGCACGAAGTCCCCCAACGCCTCTCCGTTGGCCTGTAGGCGATAGAATCTTTCAAGCTTAAGCTGGGCACGTCGTCGAATGGGTAGGAAGAAGTTCAACACCTCCCCATGGAAAGCATCCACACTGTCACCCCGACGCAGAGTGTTGGTGACCAACCCTGCCAATGAACCCCGGCAATACGGGTATATAAGGGACAAGACCTCCCTATCGGATACCCCCAGGAAATCTGCCAACTGCAGAACAAGATCTAAGAAACCCAGCAACTGCTCCTCATCTATTCCATCTAACACTGAAAATTTCTGGAGAACTCCTGAAAGAGGGTGGGGCAATTTCTGATAGCATACCGCCGCCAGAATTCCACAATTCAAAACCAACAATAATAACACAAATCGCCACTAAACACCTAACACAAACATGACCTACAAAAACATATTCACAAGAATCAGAAAAACCCAAGTACTGTCCTTCCTTTGAGTGGACCCCCGGGTTCTCTAGCGCTGCGGAGACCTGGCCTACCTTTGAACCATCTACTGACACCACAGAAGGAGACAAGCAACAACCAACAATACTGAACACACATAACATCAAACATCAATTCGACACACACGTCTCACCAACACATAACTCACAGAAACCAACTAGCAATCAAAATTCATAATTCAGGAATTTAGTCAGTGACGGTACCGACTTCCGCTCGGGACATACCGCATCCCGCTAATGTCACACGGTAAACTCCGACCCTGAATCCGCAAAATTCTATCACCCAGGCCACGCTTGAGACTCCCCGGCAGTTCAAGCTATCACATTTTCTAAACACAATACCCGCCTCAGTGGTGCGACCAGACTCACAAGTTATACGACCTAAAACTAGCCTACACGGGCATATACCTAAGAAAAAGAATGTCATAACAATAGCCTAATATTTCCGAGTTTGCAAGCCCCGTCACACCCCAGGACCCAAGGGTTCACCCTAGAATGAACCACGCTCACTGCTACCATTTGTAACCCCTCTTTCCTTTTTATGTTGTATATAAAATTTTTTTGTATTTTTTTTCTTGTAATTATCCTTTTTTATTTATATTTTTTGTTTGAAAGAGAAGCCACAAGTTATTTAAAACTAGGCCCGAGCCTAGAGAAGCCAAAAATGCGCTGGGTCCAGTATGACAGGACTTGCAATGAAACTCGGCTGTAATCTAACAATAACAACTTTATTGTACCCCATCATTCATTACATGAAAATGAAAAATTATCACATAAGTTTGTCACCTAATATCAGGAGTAACGCACAAAATACATAATCAATAAATAAGCCCCATATTCTTAATAGTGTCAAAGACAAGTTCTGTATATCAGTAATGATTATATATATATATATATATATATATGTATATCGAATAACATTCAGTAAATATATGATTCTCCCCCTTTTTGTGACTAGAGCTTAACATAGACAGAAACATAACAACACGTACAGAAACATAAAGGCACATATACTCATAATTATACACAAATATTATAAACACGAATACCCCTGGAATACACATGCTCTACAGGCAGTGTTACTACCATGCCCTAAAACCAGCAGGCCTAAATGTTCGCCCATCAGTCACCGTCATTTATCAATTTCCATTAATCTGAATAAATGCGAAAAACCCCAGAAAGGATGATAATCACTCATAAACCATAAGCGAGACCGGACCGCCCATATGTATAGATAGCCACTGATAATTGCCCCATCATGAGCATATGAAATCTTTAAGTTTCTTCAACAGCCTAAAATAAAAATAAAAAACTGCATCACCTGATTTTAAGCAATTGTTATGCGGTTCCAAAATGTTAATCTGTTTTACAAATTCAAATGTATTCATGTATCAGTATATGCTTTACAAGTAAAAAAAAAATTAATCAGTATATGCTTTACAAGTAAAAAAAAATTATCAGTATAGACCTTTATAAAGTACAAAAAAATTAATTAGTATATGCCCAGAAAAAATGTGAAAGTTCTTTTCTATTAAAGCCGAATGGCTGTATATAAATGAATTTATAATAAGGACTGTTGTGTCCTAGAAAATGTGGGAGCGCGCCAGCTTGTGCTTAACCTTATGTGACAGGAATCAAACCTGCCTTCAACTGTATGAACATGTGCCTGGCAAAACTATGTCCCCTTTTATTCCCCCGAAAACAGCCAAAAAAGAGAACGAAAACTCCCCAGCCCTTACATGTTAAACCCAAAATGAAATGAATATCAACCCCATTCTGAACCAGCCGGAACAGAATCCCTAACATGTGATATAAATTTAGTAGTAAGTATGGTGATGACTATTGGCAATATATGGAAAATGTTTAAGTGTAAAAATTCTCTAGCACGCTCCCCCAGTGCAGCACACAATTACAAACATTGTACTTAGTGTTATGAAGTTAAATTACTACAGTCACATAATGTTCAGAATGAATGTTCAACTGACACACCCTACAGCAGACTGTCTGGCCACGTGGGCATGTGGTTTCAAAAGAAATTTACACTGTGAATCAGGAGCACAGTAGGCCCGGCCACAAAAGGAAAAAATAAAAGAGTTCATATCACCTTAATTATGCTGAGCAAGCGTTACATCTTGAGTTAGTCACCCGACTCCTTTTCTGAACAGGTGCGTTACTGATGGTTCATTGCTGATGAGGATGGAGTTCAATCAACAAGGCCAGCATCTCCGGCATTAAGCGAGAACCCTGTTAATTCATAAAAATTAGAAAAGATGTTCATAATAAAATGTACACCCAAGTTCACAGGTAAATAACCTCAGAACGGGCCTTCAACCAACTCAAGATAAATGCACAAAGTTTCGGTAATAATTTCCTTGCAAACTGCTTAAAGAGTAAAAAGTCTACAATGGGATGATTAATTCCAAAAATAAAAAGATTTTATTAAAAGGCGTAGAGTAAAAGTCACTAGCACGTTCTCAACGCGCATCGACAGAATGCAACAGGTTAGATTACCACGTGGCGACACAATTATTGCAATTTGCCAAAAAAACTGATTAACTTCAAGGCACTCACAGTATTAAGAATGTTTCAATATTAATGTTTCCTCGAAGGGTGTTCTCACAAGTAATTTTTTTACTGCAAAGTTAATTAAAGAGAGCACACACAATCTGGTTCATGTATGTGCACAATTCAGATCCATGACTACGCACTGACTTCAGCTTAGAATTTATATAACATTCTATAAATTTACAATGACAATGACAATTACAGTGACTCTTACAATATTATAATAATAATAAAAGGAACATGGGCTATATACTGAACATTAAGTAATCTTTCTAATCTACAACTTGTCGGATCGCACCACATGCATTCGTCTTTCTCATACATCTGCATGCATTTCGTTAATTAAATTTAATCGCATATATTATTACTGATACACACAATAAGAGCTATGATCCTTACCGGGAAGTCTCGTAAATTTAACCAGCCATCAGAGTGGAAGAAAACGGCGTAGTAATATCTGCTCGGATCAGGTAGTCGGTGCTTCTTGCTTGCCGAGCGATGACTGAATTAAGCAACTACATTCCAACAGACAGCAAACCTCCCTACGAGGTGCGAGCGCAGCTTTAACGGAGCCGGACAAGGGTCGTTTCAACTGACCCTTGCATTCGCATTATTTTACAATTAAAAAATTTTCTAAAACTTTCGACAGCCGGATTTACACCGGCACATTATGTATAAAACGATAACACTGACACACACTTTTAACACCACAGAGTTGAATTTAATGTAAACCTCTTTCATATTTAAGTACCACAATTGTAAGGTGGTGTACTTTAATTTAACATCATGTTCTAAACTTTTTTTCGTACTCAAAAGAATTCATTGGCATATTTAATTTGTATAAATAAGAAGATACGGCGACCATCATGTCGTCAAACTAACTTTGTGCTGCCACCCTGCTGTCTGCTGAGTAAAAAATTAATTTATTGCCGAGGCTAAAAGTTATTATAATGATCTCAATTGTACAATAATTATTGAAAATTAAGGAGCTATCTAGGCAAATAAATAAGTATGAATCTTTACTAGCTGTCCTGTAATTATTTCAAATGTATTATGTATGTTGTGTTCTGTAGCAGTGAATAGAATAATTTGACCAAATTTTATGTTGGCAACATGTCCCCCCAGACAAGCGAAATCCGAGTTCCCGCCAGTCTGCGATTAATTCGAATTATTCATCAGAGTACCGTAAACAAACAAACTGATATTGAATCTTTTAATTGTTTTTCTGGAAAACAATTTGGCGCCTATCGGGAAGAAAAAACCAGTGAGTAAGGACAGGTAAGGACTAACAGACAACAACAAGATTCGGGATGGTTTATTAGTGCGTTCGCGATCATCATCATCAGCGACAGTTTTATCACAAATTGACACCTACAATAGTGTAGCTGTTAAACCATACTACAAGAATAATAACAAATTGACGCATTCAACGTGTGACTTAATACACGCACAGATCTAAGAATATATATAACAAAGTGGCGCACCAACTAGTGAGGCTAGATTTACAGGAAAAATTGTATCTAGCGGTGATTACGAAAAAAGGAGAGCAAGATGATCACTAGAGGCAGACCAAAGAAGAGGACGGAGGACGTCGACATGGATGATAAGGAAGCGACTCCGGTCGAGGACGTAGAACAGATATTACCGCCCATGGAACCTGCTGAGCCCGTACAGTCAGAAAACCAACCAGAGAAACCAACACAAACTGAGGAGGAGAGATTCCAGGAGATCATGGGAATAAATAAGAAAATTGAAGAATTGAACAAAAATATAGCGTCAATAAAATATCGGTATGGAGACCATACAGGACTTCCATGTTCTAAGATTTATATTTAAAATCATATTCGAAATGAAATATTTCCATACAAACTACTTCTTTCTACTTATTGCTTCAGCCTTAAACCACAGGACTGTGGCCACTAACGTATACCACCTCACGTTTTCGCACTCGATTTTCACTGAGATGGAAGTCGATGGCACTGCCGAAAAGTCTGGTTTTGCAGAAAACATTGGACTACGGCTAAACAGCCCGGGAAGGAATTTTAACAAAGAACTACTTCTTTGTTGCCGATAACGTAGTACACATACAAAATTCTCCCCTCCCCCTTCAACTATAATTTTCATTTATAGAAAATTACCCCCACCCTGTTCACCTAGCCTCTTCATTTGTAGATAGTTCATCTACGTTTCTACAGTGGATTATTATGAGCTTCTTATCAAGATACTTTATTTATCAAAATGAAGTACTTTACTCTTGTTAAAACATAAAACGTTGCAGGTAAACTACCCGTTTCTCTAAACCGATCTTCACCAAAATCAATAGACCTTCAGTCCTCTACAATGCAGGGATGCATCCAAAAAAATATTTGATTCTGTTTCAATTTGCGGCAGTTATCGTTCGTCATGAAAACATTTCTCTTGTTACAACATAACATGTTTCAGGTAAACTACCCCTTTCCCTTAACCGATCTTCACCAAAACCAATAGGCCTTGAGAACTCTATAATTCAGGGCTGTATGCAAAAGAGTAGTTGATTCTGTTTGAATTTAAGGCTTTTATCGTTTGCCATAGATAATACCCTTGTTAAAATATAAAATTTTGCAGGTAAACTACCCCTTTCCCTTAACCGATCTTCACCAAGACCAATAGGTCTTGATAACTATATTTCAGGGCTGTATGCAAAAGAGTAGTTGATTCTGTTTGAATTTGCGGCTGTTATCGTTTGCCATAAAAAAAAATTACCCTTGATAAAAAAAAGTTGCAGGTAAACTACCCCTTTCCCTTAACCGATCTTCACCAAAATTAATAGGTCTTGAGTACTCTACAAACCATGGTTGTATTCAAAAAATTATTTGATTCTGTTTGAATTTGCGGCTGTTATCGTTTGCCATAGAAAAAAAATCTACAGACACAGACAGACACACAGACACTTTTTGAAAAATGACTTTTTTCATGTTTTGAGTGTAGTACAATCAGAATCTGCAATAATCTCGAACACGATTTTTTTTGCCATCACCATACTTCCATTTCCTTAAGGAACATGGAAGTAAAAAAGATTTCAAGGAAGAATTTAAGAAAAATAAGGAGGAATTAGAGGAGACCAACTAAAATATAGCGTCTTTAAAAGAAGATTTCAAGGGAGAGTTGAACAAAAATAAGGAGGAATTAAAAGAGGACAACCAAAAAATCAGCCAGCAGATGGACGAAAATAATAAGCAAATGACAGAAAAAATAGACGAACTGAAGCAAGACAGCCAGAAAAATATGGAGGTCTTAAACGAGAAGATAGCAGAGAACAACGAGAAAATCAATAAGAAAACTGAAGACAATTATGAAAAAATAAATAAGAAAATCGAGGAGGAGATGGCAGGAGTTCGACAAGAAATTACAATGGTTAACGGCAGATTAGAGGATGCCAGTAAAGAAATACAGCAAGTCACAGAAAATGTTAACTCCCGAATAACCAACTTTGAGGAAGTCAGCCAGACTAAAACAGAATCGATACGAACAATGACCGTAGAGGGCCTGCAACAAGTACGAACGGAATTTGGAGAGAAGTGACGGGACATTGACACCGCAGTAAATGAAGTACGCGGACAAGGCCAACATAACCGAGAGAAGATCGAAGAAATACAGAACAGGGAAATAATGAAAATCAGAGAGGAATTGGAAATTACCAACAACCGACCACCCATAATTTCACAATTCCAAAATATGGACAACCGGGAGACCATCAATTTCAAATCATATAAACGCAACCCAATAGAATTCCTAGAAAGAGTCGGGGAACAATTGGCGAAGACTCGGGAGAATCGCTGGCCAGTTATACGGGGACATCTGGACGAATACTTCCGAGACATTAACGACAACTGGTGGACGGCAACTAGGCACGACCTCACTAGTTATGAAGAATTTAAAGCAATGTTCAAGGGGAAATATTGGTCGGAGGCCACCCAAAACATCGTCCGTGATAACATATGCCACGGTAAATATGAGACCAACAGAGGGACGACGCTCACAGCCTATTTCTTGGGGAAGGTCTGCTTAGCAAGGAATCTGGAGCCGAAGATTCCAGAGGAGAGCCTGGTTACCAAACTCGCATACTACTACGAGGAAGGAGTTTCCAGAGCCCGACTTGGTGGACAAATAAATACAGTCCAATCAATGGCAGCCCTACTGGAAGATTACGAACGGGAGAGTTACTATCGGAGAAGTCGGCAACGGAATGACCAACATGATAACAGAAACTCCCAGAACAATAACCACAATTACAATAACAACAATTACCGACCAAACTTTAATAATCGCGGTAATAACAATAATAACGCCGAGGTCTACAATAGACCGAATAAGAATAATTCGGCCAACCACGTGAACAATAATAACGGTAACAATAATCGGCCAACCAACCCACTAAACCAGTTCAATCGGCCGAACAACCCGAACTACAACCGTCCGTATTACAACAACACCAATTTTCATAACCGGAACCAGAATGACCAGAACCGGAACTATCGCCGAGTAATTATGTGCGAGCCAAAGACGACGGTAGAGGCAGATCATGTTACCAAGGACGCCGAAGTTTCGACCGGAATGCGTACGGACACCGATACAGCAATAACAACAGATGTGAAACCAGAGCCAGTGGAGGCAGAAGTCGCAGTCAGGAGGTATACCGGCGCGATCGATACGAAGAGGACCGTAACCAGCCTGAACCCCAACCGTCAGTAAGCGGAAATCAGCCTACGAGTCAGCAAGACTGGCGGGATGAACAGCCCGAACCGGCTTTAAACTAAGCGCGGCAGTGAAAAAACAAATAACACCCTCACTGAACCAATCTATTGGGTTAAATCGTACAATTCATCGTACTCACAATGAACGAATAATTACCATTGTACACGCAAATTATTTAAAGAATACAAGGGAAGAATTGCTCGAAGAAAAAGACAACCAATCTGGTAACAACCACAACAGTGAAATTGCTTATATCACTACTAAAGTTAACGGAGTGCCAACGCGGATAATGATAGACACGGGATCCAACATTTCATTAATCGACACCATCGAACTTCATAGAATAAAGGAAGGGAGTAAGATGACTATACTTACATGTACCCATTAGTAATATCGTATCACTAAGAGCTAAAGAGTAGGAGTCAGAAAAAAAAAATTATAATTTGAAATAATGTATTGTATAATCTAAATAACAATAATGTGAAGAATCCCATAATGATATTTATTTATAGTCGTACTTAGACTACTTATATGATTTTGTTAATGATTGACTGTAGATGATCCAGCAATCATATGCCTGGGCAGACGATACGTTCCTCTGTACCCAGATGATATAATAGACGGCGGAGCAAAGGAGCCAAAAGTACCCTCCTCCGGTCCGAATCAAAATAATTTTTAGGGAAGAAATGTTAGGGAATTAGATATTATAGGGATAAAAAACATTAAACAAGAATATAATACAGGAAATCAAGGAGAATACTGACACCAAATAAAGCATTAAGAACCGATAGCTCAAAACTAACAAGTGATTAATAAAATAAATTAAATATATGATTGATAATTTCACCCAAACACCTGAACGATATTTGCTGAAATAATCAATTTTAGTGGCACGGCAATATGTAGGGTACATATCTTCAACATACATTTATGAAGCAACATGATAAGAATAAAATACTAAATGATTAACACTATGAATTAAAAGGGATGAGTCAAAGATAAACAAATGGGTAGTTAACATAATTATGCGATCAAACAGATAAAGGTAATAATAAAAGTAACCTCTGATAAGAGAAATGTAGCAAGCAACGAAACAAAACTTGAAAAACAATAGTACAATGCGATTTAACAAAATAACCCAATAGATATGGTAAGAGAGTAGGTAGAACAAGCCCCAACACCAGTGATAGGACAAATAAAGACAAATAAAATAATCAAAGGTAGACAAACAATACCAGAACACAAATAATAAAGCAAAAAATAGTAACAAGTATTATATAGAGTATGTAAACAAAAAGTACACTACCAATAGTAATTAAGGGAAAACATTTGTTAATAGAATGTATGTATTATTAATAACCCTATAGTGAAAAAAAGTAGAACATAAAATAAAAAAAAATGACTATAAAACTGTGTTTTAAAACCCGATCCAAGAGTGAGAGATAGGTAGGAAGTGGTAACAATAAAGGAAGGAGTTATTTCTATGTTATGAAGAGTATGAACATTTTGAGTAATGACATACAATATAATAATTGTATGTAATAAGAAAGAGTATGGCTGAACAATACACAGGCCATCAAGTTATTTATATGTTATGTTTTGTTAATAGATTTAAGTTAAATAGTGTGACAGTACGAAAATCTTGATGTCAGAATTATGGTATGAGTGGTAACAAATTATCGTATTTTATTGTATTACACACACACATACATGGAGAGAACGATTTCCCTTGGTAAAGAGACAACGACGCAGATTTTAACAGATCAAAACGATTCCAAGGTCAGGAGCAGACGTGCGGAGACGAGCATACAAAATGGCCATCCAAGTGGAAACATTGTAAATAGCCACTCTCATTGGTCCAGAAGACGGGACGTCATTAAAATCAGTGATGACTTAACAAACAATGACATGACAACAGGGCGTGAGCCGATATGAAACAAAAAGACAATGACGTGGATGCGCTAAGACATACGCAAAATATGTGCTTTGCATCCGCCCCAGTCATCTACAAGTCGTCATGCAGTGAATACGTATTAGAGTGTACTGGTCCCAAATAGGCCAGTAATAGTGTTTTGTCAGTAGTTTAAAATGGCAAAGTAAACAAAATATAATTCTACTAATTAACTATGTAACAATGTAAAATCAGTGTCAACAAGTTAGACGACTAGAACCAAAGTACGCCGAACACCGGGCGAGACATGGCCAACATCTGAACCACACGGAACCTCAACATTTCAGGAAAGTGCACATTTAAATACTACCTTTTCATTCTTTACCAGTAATCGAGCTCGAAATAATGTGAACAGAAAATTTAATAAATCAAAATTGTCAAAGATGTGAGAGAGAGAAAGAGAGTGAGTGATATTGGGAGAAAACAGGCCGGCCGTGTTAATTAACATAGGCGTTGGTTTGTGTTCAATTACACCTTTCAATGATAATATTAGAGAAAAAATTAACTACTGCAGTATAAAATATTCTTGTTTGATGTAACAAAAGTAAGGAGAAAAAATTATGGTAAATGTAAGTTATTACCAAGGAGCGGAATTTAACTGGCCGCCATGTTGCAAGTACGATATAAACAGCCATTTGTATTGTGAAAATTAATTATGCAAAATGAAGTAGCAATTAAAAGAGTTTATTACACCTGGCAATGGTAATCAGTTTTGTTATTTCGTACAACCTTAATGTTTCTGCACTTTCACTTAACGAATCTTGGACCTTAGGTATAAAACAGATATGTGTGGTAGCGTTAGTCTACGAAAGTATTATCAACATGCGGTAAGTACCATAGTACATATTGTTTACTTTTACATATTTATGTATATAATATGTGTGTAAAAGTGTGTAACTTCACAGGTGGCGTCCGAACAGGGACTTTGTATAAAAATTTACAGTATATAAATAAGTCAAAGAGCAGAGACAAGCGGGTGCCGAAATGATAGAACAACAAATAACATTGCAAAAGAGTTTATGTTAGTACTTGAGTAGGATATAAAGCAACTGAAAATAAACAATCGTGTATTAATAAAAATTATTATTATTATAAGCAAAATGGCAAACAATAACGAGACAAGTAGAACAGAATCAGAAATGATGGGTGATAGTATTCACTCAACACCAGCCCCAACAAAAAGAGTTGAGGAAAACGACATAATAAGAATGATGAAACTGCTTTTTAATGAACAGAGTATCAAGTTCGATACAAAATTAGACAATTTTAATGACAAATTAAACCAGTATGATGAACAATTTGATGATATTAAAAAAGAAATTAAGAAACAAAGCTGTAATTATGATAAAAGATTAAGTGAAATAGAGACATGGTTAGACAAAATAGAATTAGAAAATAAGAAAGTAATAGACAAATTAGAATTGAACAAACATGACAAGGTAAGTAGTAGTGGAAATGATGATAAAATAAATAAAAATATAGTAATAGGAGATAATAGTGTGGAGGTTGGTAGTAATAATGAGGTTTTATGGGGAATAGAATATAATAATAATGGAATGATAGTGTGTTTTGAAGGGTTAAAGAAAGTGTGTAAAGAGAGTATAATTGTAGGGGAATTGGAGGGGGTAAAATTTTCCCTTAATGATGGAGTAGGGGGTGATGTACATGTGTTGAGGAAGGACGAGAGTGCCTTCGATGTATATTTGGGAGACATATGGTCTACAAATAAAGTTGTCCTTGGTTTTATTAGTGCACTTCACAGGTGGTGCAATAGTTGTGAATTAGTGTCGCCTGCAAATGTAGAAAGAGAGAATGTAGCTTGGTGTGGTAGAGAGAGATATATTAAAAGAGAGAAATGTTGTTGGGAGAGTTATTGTGAGAGAAAAAGAGAAATAGAAATTTTTAAGATAAGTAGAGACTATGAAGAGCTTATGGAAAGGTTAGGTGTAGAGATGATTGATAAATATAGTAAATACTTGCCTTGTAATGAAACTGAAGTAGTAGGAGATAATGAGAATGATGACTTTACAAATTACCTAATTATGACTGATTATACTGAAGGTGACAGAACCATACCCTATCATGAATTATATGAGTTTGAGGATAATGATAAAAAGTTGAATGGTATATGTATTTATGATGTTAGTATAAGAGAGTCAATATTAAACAATGTATATAGTTTTAAGATTCGACTATTGTTTGACGATGGAGGGTAAATATTTTATTGTGTTTATGAACATTCAAATATGTGGACAGTGTTTTTCAAGACGGACTGCTTATGAACTGATTTATGGTAAACGATTTAATGATAATGTGGATTGTATATTTTTGTGTATATTGATGTCAATGTATTTGTGTATTTTGCTGTTGTGTATGTTATGTATTTTTTATGTAAACCAGGTACTGTAGAATTTTAAATATTA
The DNA here is from genome assembly GCA_034769895.1 of Magicicada septendecula. Lineage (NCBI taxonomy): Eukaryota > Metazoa > Arthropoda > Insecta > Hemiptera > Cicadidae > Magicicada > Magicicada septendecula. The sequence goes on along the minus strand of CM068368.1, from coordinate 409,415,108 downwards.
AAGAATAAGTAATTAAGTTTGATAATGATTTTAAATGATATTATGGAATTTAGATTCTAATGGTTAGTAAATGATTATGCATATGATATATTTGTATATTGAGAGGTATTGTTGTCAGTAAGATAAGTGATGAATTTTCTAGTGGTATATTAAGGTGAAATGTTGTAAAGAGGTTTGGGGATAATGATAAATAGAGGCATGGGAGTTAGTGAAATAGAGTTAATGGGAGTTAGTGAAAATAAGAATGTTGAGATACAGATAATATATAAAGAGGTGTTAGATATTTTAGGGACACAGTAGTTAGTGATTAAATGTAGAGAGGTGAGTAGTGTGAATGGTAATTATATATTTTGTTGATGATGATATTTTGTAATAAGGATCCGGTGTAAGGAGTGATCAACGTGCGGCGTTGTGGCAGGCGGAGCAATTTTGGGTTAGAGTGTTTGCCGATATTTGGTGGAGGGCAAATGGTTAGGAATGGATATGGCCAGGTAGGGAACACACATCCTAGTACAAAGATGAGCGGTGCCAGAGGATTTAAATGGGATTAGTGAAGGGGGTTATTATAGAGATATTGGTGTCATATTATGTAAATGGTTAGTAGCGGTTGTTAGTGGAAAAAAGAGGGGTAGTAAGGTTAGATAGACAAACGCCAAAATAAGATAGAGAATAATGAATAACAGAGAGTCACCCAAACTAATAAGGATAAAAGGGTTAGAAAAGGAAAATTCATGGTAGAAAGGTGATGTAACTAGAAGAGTAATGATAAAGTTGAAAATTTTTTGTGTGTATAGAATCTAACAAATGTTAAATAATAAAAGTTGAATAGAGAGTTGATAGTAATAATGTTTTATCAAATTTTATACAAGTTATTTAAATGTGAATTAAGTAATGTGAATTGTTCAATGTTAATGTTTACTGTACAATGTTTTATTATGTTTTTATTATGTAGATGGTACAATAGTGTGTGTGGTTAGGAGGTCGTTACGGGGGTAGCAACGGTAAAAATACTAATGTGTTAAAAATATAAAGATAACAGTGGTTTTGAACAAAGAAAGTTGAGTAAAGAAAAATAAATAGTTTGAAGTTGTTTGCCATGATAGGTATATGTTTCAATATTATATGAAGTAAAATAGTAGAGTTAGTGATTGTTGCTTAGAGAAGTTAAAATTTGTTTTATGTTTAGTATAATAATCTATTTTCATGTGGTAAAGAGAGTAGTTATGGCTGACTGAAATCAAAGAGTTGTTGCAAATGCAGGAATGTTTGAAAAATGGAGAGGGTTTTTCTATCTTAAATCTTGTTTTGTTATTTGAAAATTTATTAATGGAGCAAACCAATGCCTAAAAACACAAACCAATGCATCTAAGGGGAGAAATATCAGTTGTGGATATGGGAATAGATAAGGTCACTAGATTAAAATTTGTATTGCATGTTTCAGAGTTTGATGGTGTTGTGATCGCGGTCCTGAGCTGGCCGGCGTGTCAGAACAGGAGCGTTAAGTGCCTAATGGCCTTATGGTGTTGGGATCTCTCCTGAGAAGTCCAGTAAGGTCAGATGGTATGAACATCATCATTGGACCAAGGGTAAGTGATTATATTTTTTTATGTTAACACTACAGGGGGTTGTGGCGACATATCTGGGCTGATCCTTTTAGAAAAAAGTGTGAATGAGTCAATGAAAGTTTTTATGTTTCGACATAAAATCTTTCATTGAGGGGGTTTTGTGACAGTACGAAAATCTTGATGTCAGAATTATGGTATGAGTGGTAACAAATTATCGTATTTTATTGTATTACACACACACATACATGGAGAGAACGATTTCCCTTGGTAAAGAGACAACAACGCAGATTTTAACAGATCAAAACGATTCCAAGGTCAGGAGCAGACGTGCGGAGACGAGCATACAAAATGGCCATCCAAGTGGAAACAGATTGTAAATAGCCACTCTCATTGGTCCAGAAGACGGGACGTCATTAAAATCAGTGATGACTTAACAAACAATGACATGACAACAGGGCGTGAGCCGATATGAAACAAAAAGACAATGACGTGGATGCGCTAAGACATACGCAAAATATGTGCTTTGCATCCGCCCCAGTCATCTACAAGTCGTCATGCAGTGAATACGTATTAGAGTGTACTGGTCCCAAATAGGCCAAAATAGTGTTTTGTCAGTAGTTTAAAATGGCAAAGTAAACAAAATATAATTCTACTAATTAACTATGTAACAATGTAAAATCAGTGTCAACAAGTTAGACGACTAGAACCAAAGTACGCTGAACGGGCGAGACATGGCCCTACATCTGAACCACACGGAACCTCAACATTTCAGGAAAGTGCACATTTAAATACTACCTTTTCATTCTTTACCAGTAATCGAGCTCGAAATAATGTGAACAGAAAATTTAATAAATCAAAATTGTCAAAGATGTGAGAGAGAGAGAGAGAGAGAGTGAGTGATATTGGGAGAAAACAGGCCGGCCGTGTTAATTAACATAGGCGTTGGTTGTGTTCAATTACACCTTTCAACGATAATATTAGAGAAAAAATTAACTACTGCAGTATAAAATATACTTGTTTGATGTAACAAAAGTAAGGAGAAACAATTATGGTAAATGTAAGTTATTACCAAGGAGCGGAATTTAACTGGCCGCCATGTTGCAAGTACGATATAAACAGCCATTTGTATTGTGAAAATTAATTATGCAAAATGAAGTAGCAATTAAAACAGAGTTTATTACACCTGGCAATGGTAATCAGTTTTGTTATTTCGTACAACCTTAATGTTTCTGCACTTTCACTTAACGAATCTTGGACCTTAGGTATAAAACAGATATGTGTGGTAGCGTTAGTCTACGAAAGTATTATCAACATGCAGTAAGTACCATAAGTACATATTGTTTACTTTTACATATTTATGTATATAATATGTGTGTAAAAGTGTGTAACTTCACAATAGATACGTGAGAAATGGGAGTAGGAGTAAAACTAATAATAACGTAAAAAGTAACAAACAACAAATTAATAAATATAATATAAATAAAAAGTAAAATATCAGATAGGAAATAATGTGGTAAAAGTATAATAACTTGAATAAATTGTAAAACAGTTCAAAGTAATTCAAAAGCCAATAAGCACGAATGCAAATAAGTAAACCATATGTGCTTAGTAAATAATGTTTAAATAGAGCAAATTAAGAAATTCTAAGATGTTACAGTTTCGGCCTATAAATGACATAGCTGTATAAGTTCAGAAAACTAATAATAAACAATTGAATACTATACTTGAATGATATGACCAAATAAATTATGTAATTGCAATTAAATAACCAGAATAACATGTCAGAATTGTGATAAATTGTATAAATAAGTAAAATATGTAGTAAATAGAATTATCAATTTTGTACAAAAACATTAGTACAGTTAATAAATACCTTTTTCTTTATCCGTGATGCGACTACGACTTTTATCCATGCTTGCGTAGTCGCAGCACGGATAAAGAAAAAGGTATTTATTAATTTCAATTTCACTGCGACTGGAGACCAAATATAATGAATTAGTACAGTGCCTAGACCAGCCTTATGAGATGTCAAATTGATCATTGAAAGAAAATAGGGACATCTATATTAATATTTCAAGCATTGGAAATATCCCCAAGGAAAAATAACATTTATAAAATATTTATTTTATTTTGACAGAAAACCAGGATTTATAACAATAGTTTCAAATGTACTTAACCAATCAGAGTCAAGCCGGTTACCATAGAAACAGAACGTTATTATAATTTTGACCGTTATGTAACGAAGATTCCATTATTAAGAATTCAGAGGTATAGACGCTATACAGATGCGGACCTTTTAAAAAGGAAATAAGTAAGAAGATCAAAGAAGAAATTAAACCAAATTGAATACCCGAAGTAAACAATAGTTCCAGCAACACCAGGAGGAAGAATAAACGAAGTTACAAAATTAATAAATAACTAAAAATTGTAATAAAAGAAACAGACACCAACGAAGACAACAACCCTATCTTTGAGATTAGATGAATGCATTAACAACAGCGAAGAAACCGTTGGTGATCGATAACACTAACACCGTGATTGTGTTAAGTATAAATTAAATTATAATTAATTAAAAAACTAAAACTGATCCACTATTCTCACAATAGAAAACTCTCACTATGAACTTGGAACACCTACTTCTTTCAAAGATTAATAAAAAATATTTATGAACACCTGAAGTAACTATAAGATAACCTATGTGTAAAATAATAACACTGACACACACTTTTAACACCACAGAGTTGAATTTAATGTAAACCTCTTTCATATTTAAGTACCACAATTGTAAGGTGGTGTACTTTAATTTAACATCATGTTCTAAACTTTTTTTTCGTACTCAAAAGAATTCATTGGCATATTTAATTTGTATAAATAAGAAGATACGGCGACCATCATGTCGTCAAACTAACTTTGTGCTGCCACCCTGCTGTCTGCTGAGTAAAAAATTAATTTATTGCCGAGGCTAAAAGTTATTATAATGATCTCAATTGTACAATAATTATTGAAAATTATGGAGCTATCTAGGCAAATAAATAAGTATGAATCTTTACTAGCTGTCCTGTAATTATTTCAAATGTATTATGTATGTTGTGTTCTGTAGCAGTGAATAGAATAATTTGACCAAATTTTATGTTGGCAACACGTCTCCCCAGACAAGCGAAATTCGAGTTCCCGCCCGTCTGCGAGTAATTCGAATTATTCATCAGAGTACCGTAAACAAACAAACTGATATTGAATCTTTTAATTGTTTTTCTGGAAAACAATTTGGCGCCTATCGGGAAGAAAAAACCAGTGAGTAAGGACAGGTAAGGACTAACAGACAACAACAAGATTCGGGACGGTTTATTAGCGCGTTCGCGATCATCATCATCAGCGACAGTTTTATCACAAATTGACACCTACAATAGTGTGGCTGTTAAACCATACTACAAGAATAATAACAAATTGATGCATTCAACGTGTGACTTAATACACGCACAGATCTAAGAATATATAACAATATATACCATATTTTCTGACAGAGGGTTTATTATTTTCATTATACAAACATAAAGGGACCTCCTTTCATTATACCACTAGTAAGGAACTTCCTGATATCCATGTAAACAGCAAAACAGCATGCAACCTACGTTCAGGTCGACTGATTGATATCTTCTGCTGTCTCCAAGTTTGCCAACATATAACAGACAAGAAGCATTGTTTTGATACAATTTTCAACTTTGTTTATATAATTTTGTACTTTTCGTCATTCTTCACTTTTTAATTTTTGGATCTGTCTTTCTGTCATTTCAAACTTCTTTGTTCTGTTTTATTTTTTTTGTCATTTTGTATTTTTCTTTGACTCTAGGGAAGGGGCAGCTGCCCCCTGGCTAAGCCTCAGCAGCACTGTACTCAGCTGCCAGTATGTTGACATGACAACATTATGATTTGTTACAGCTATTATATTGGATCACACCATTGACAAACATCAAAATCGTATGCTAAATAACACAAGTACTCGGCAAATCACAAACCCAAAATTTTAGACCCAGAGAAAGAGGATGAGTTATTGACAGACGAAAAGACTCTAAAAATTGTTGTATACTAGAGAATCCTCAATCCATATTCAAAGAAATATTATGAATATTTATTGATATTATTAAAACTGAGTATTTCATGTATAAAACTTGAGTATTTCAATAGAATGAATTCATTAGTAGGTGACTGTAATACATATGTTAAGCTTAATACGGACCCCACTACTTCTTTAAACAACTCAACTGTGACAATACTTAAAGAGGCTTTCAAAAACGGACAAATTGACAACAATACTTATAAACGCTTAGTTCCCCATGCCCCAACTCCACCTAACATTTACGGCTTAGTAAAAACTCATAAACCTGACAACCCTCTTAGACCTATTATCTCATTTATAAACTCCCCTACATATGAAACATCAAAATGACTAGCAAATATTCTAAAAAATGCGTCTTCTGAAAAGTACAACATTTGCGATAGCTTTACCTTTGTTGAAACTATAAAGAAACACACAATCCCTCCCTATGTAATGGGACAGAATGGGGTATTTTATTTTATTAAATTTATTTCATTGTCAAGTGTAACTCCCATGTATAAATACGGTAGCAAGTCCCCTACATAAAACGGTTTCAGTCAGACAAAGAACGCAGTAACATAGTTTTGCAAGGTGTGACTGTAGAACGCAATTGCATTCCAAGAATTTCAGCAGTGTGTTACGCTCACAAACGCGCAACTTGAGCACACGCGTGGATAGGACGCTACGCAGACTGAATCAAAGCCAACAAAGATGTCGAAGCTGTAAAAAATTATTTCAGCACGTGTTTGATTGCTGACGGAAATACAGACAAACCACGCCTACTAGAGTGACGTGACGAAGGCTAGTGAAATATCGTCACCGCAGAAAACACACTAACACCCCATGTTCCCGGTGCCACTACTAACAATTTGCCACATGAAGGCTGTCAACGACAACGAAATTTGGTAGCCGAAAGGCAGTGACTTCCGCCTCATGAACAAGGCAGTCGACCTTCAGTCGCGGCGTCGGCCAGACGCACGCTAAGACTCAGTGGCCCCCAAATAAATTATTTCAATTGTAAAAGTTTAAACATTCATAAAATATAGTGTAACAATATCTCAGAGTGACGTAAGTAGAGTGAAGAAAAAGAATTGAAAAGGTGGTGAACAGACAAAACATTCGGACATGTACGCGGTGTGGCACGAGGTGAAGTAGGAAGCAGAAAGTTAAGTAGGCGACGACCCATTTTTGTTATAATTATTCTAAATGTAAAAGAGCGCTCTAAATTAAGGGAACAATTTAGATGTGTGTGAATGAAGTGTGTGTATGCAAATACTGGGCGGCTTTTTTAATATATCTACATAAGATTTACCATAGCAATTCACAGAAATGATTGATTGTATTTTTGCTATTTTGTGTAATTTTCAAAGAAAAGAAAGCTGAACAGTAAACCTATTTGTTCCGTAATATAAAATATGTTAGTTGCAGTTATTTCGTCGTTACCACTCCCTAGTGTTCTGTGCTGAAAAATTCGTCTAACGTTCCCGGGTTTCTTCTGAATTGGGGGGTAGTCAGATTGCAAAATTATCCCTTTTGTTTTATTAAGGTAGAGTGTTAAGGTTTCGATGTATAGCCTAAAACATCGTGGCGACTCTGAACTTCTGATTGAAATTTAAACAAGGTAAGTAAGCGAAGAGATCGCAGGTAAGTTCCTGGCAGTTTTATTTTATTTATTTATTTCGATTAAGTTTGTTTAGCAACAATTGGCGACTCCCTGCCAGGATCCTGATATAATTTTATACGAGGTAGACCTATTTTAAAGCACAGAAAGTAGGATTTGGTAACGGCGTATTTGAAAAATTTATCGTATATATTTACGTTACGTGTGTATGACTAGGTTATGTTTGGGTAGTGTATGTTTACATAGTGATTACGATTTTATGTGTTGAGTATTTTGAATTAATGTGTATAATTATCGTGCATTGGGAGGGTTGTAATTGTTTTGTATAAAGGGTATTATAATAAAAATTTTGTTTGAACATGGCTGAGGTACAAGAGAATATTGGTTTCGCGTGGGATAAGTGGGAAAGCGAATTTAGAGGGGTTGTAGATAAAATGACAGACGAGGAGTGGGGTAATTTGCAGTATAATTTTAGACAGATGGAAGAACAAGAAGAGGGAATATTTCCTGAAATTAAAAAGCACAGTGATGATATTGGTAGTAAGATGACAAATGATAAAGGTAAGATAGTTGAAGTGATAGTGGTAGAAAATAAGGCAGTAAATAGGCCTAGTGATAAGGATGATACTGTAATGGGAGTAGAAAACGGTAGGGAGACAGATCAAACTAACAAGAAGAAAGTCGATCAGGTGGCAGGTAATGAGGTAAATAATGATAATGTGAGTGAATCTGATTGTAAGATGAGTGTAATGGATATGTTGCAAATAATTAAGAAACTAGTAGAAGAAAGGGGGGAATTGATAAATAAACGGTTTGATGATATGTTTACAGAAAATAGTGCTAGTTTAAGTGCTGTGAAGATAAAAAACGAGGTAGGGGAGGTGAATACAAATGATAATCAGAAAGAGGTTAGTTTAAGTGCAAACAAGGTGCTAATTGACAAGGTAAGTGGAAATAATAGTGACAACTATAATCATAATGAGGTCAGTTTAAATGTAAAACAGCCAATAAACCAGGTGAGTAATAATGTTAGTTATGATAACGTTAACAAGAGTGAAATATTAGTGAATCAAAATAGTGTAGATATCTTGAGTAATAGTGGTGGTGATAATGAGAGCAGAAAGTTAGTTGGTGTTAGTAACGGAGTAGATGTTGTTGATGTTGGTGTTGATGAATTAGAGAAAGAGTGGGAAGAGAGATTAGGTGAGTATGGAGGGCAGAGGGCAAATTTTCCCTGTAGTATGAGTGGAGTACAGACTCCACATGTGTTTTATGAGGACAAAGGTTCCTCCAATGGTTATGTGGGAGACATGGTGTCTCCAAAGGGTCCCTTAAGTTGTTGTAGTGATGTATTTGTATCTGGTAAAGCCAGAAGGTATTTTAACGATGTTATGTTGCCCTTTGCATGGAATGAGATAGTTCAGGGGGGTTATGAGAGGAAGAGAAAGAGAGAAATAGAGATTTTTGAGGTTAATACAGGTTATGAGATGTTAGTGCAGGTTTTAGATATTGAGAGAGATGAAAAAAGTGACTTACATTGTGAAATAGAGATAGATGAATATTTTGATAATACTGCTGTAAATGATGCAAACTTACCTGATGTTGCGATGAATGTAGTGGAAGAATATGATGATAGAATGTTAAACAAAAACACTGACGGTGACAAGACCAGAATTCCAAATGTAGACAGGTTGTATGAGATAATAATAATGTGGGGTAAGCCTATAAAACATTGTTACTGGATAATGGAAACATTGGAGAACACAGATAGTTATTATAATAATAAAAATAACAAATTGAAGGTCGATAAAAATGATTTATGTTTTAAATATGTTAGATATTTACACGATGATGGAGGGTAGATATAAACTCAATAAATGGACATTTTAAATATTTTAATTTCTGGTTATGACTTTGCTAACTTAGGAAATGAAGTGTGGAAAACTGAAAAATAATGACAAAGATTTGTAAATACATTTTAGTGAAATTAATTGTGTCTATGTTGTAAAAGATATGGTATGTAAACAATGTGTGTATATAGTAGAAATTGTTTTAAAAATAATAATAAAATTTTGGTAGACTAAATACATAACAAGAATAATTATGAAGGTAATAAATGAATTTTAATTGTTTTGGAGTAAAGTAATTAAAATATGTTGTGTTAATAATTGATGGAATTAAAATAATTTGAGATGTTTAAATATTTTGATTGATTTAAGACATTATATAAAGAAATTCTGATAATGAACTTAAATGATTTTATGAGATTTAAATTTGATAATAATTAATAAATAAATAAATGTTAAATTGTGTTTAGTTTGTGGAATAACATGGTTGTTAAAATGTTTCAGAAGGTATTTGGAGTTATTGGTGTTTAGTGTTTATATTTGTGTGTCTATGATAGTATGTGAGTGATGTAATGTAAGTATGAATTTTATAATGCAATTTATATAAAGCAAAATGTTCAATGTTTAAATGTAAAGTATATGATAACTATGTAATTTTGTGTATTTGTATTAATTGTATGCAGTATGTTAGAGGTAAGAGTTATAAACATGTGTACTTTATATAATTTTGAAATATATCTATAGAAAGGTCATTCACATGACAGGAGACATCAGCTGATTTGTTATATACGTAGTCTGTCAATTATAATGGATTTGCAGAGTTGGTCAATATAATTAAATGTTTGCATAACAGATTTCAATGTGGATAAAGATTTAAATAAATAGTGAGAGTAATTTGAGATAGTTAAGAATTTTAAATGGTTTGTAAAAGGTAGAATTTGGGTGATAATAATGTTTTAAGTAGCGCATTTAAGCCAATCAAATCAATTTTGAAGGGGTGTTAGAGAGAACAATATTGTTGTGAATAAACGTAATGTAGAAGTTGAGTATTGATAGTGACACAGTAGCTATGGGGAAAAGATGTAGAGTAATGAGTGATATATTGAGGTAATAAATAAATGGAGATATTTTGTACATGAAAATGAGGTAATAGGAGAGTAATTAGATGATGGTGATTTTGTAAAGGGGGTTGGTATGATAAGGAGTCCTCAACGAAAAGCGTTGTGGTGGGAGGGGAACCAATATACGCCGGAAAGGGTTACCTAGGGAGGGTCCAGGAACCAAATAAGGGAATGAGCATTGGGAAGGGAACACACATCCTGAGTACAAAGGGGTAGAGAGTATTTTGGTTATATGGGTAGAATGATTTGAAAGGAGTTAGAGTAGTAAGTTAGAGGTAGAGAATGGTTGGTAGATGTTTTGAGAGAGTAGTGTCAGACTAGGTAAAGCTGTTAAGTGAGTATTAGAGTCAGAAGGGGGGTAAGATTATATATATATATATATATATATATATATATATATATATAAATGCCAAGTTAGTAGATCAAATTATTATGAATAATTAAGTCACCCAAACTAATTGAGAATGAAAATATTAAAGAGAGAAAGTCATAGTTAAAAGGTAATAATAACTGAAACAAGTGAAAGATTTTAAGAGAATTTGAAAATAAAACAAAGCTATAAAGTGTGTCATTTTGATCAAATTTAAATGTAAATTTTATTGTTTATTGTAAAATAATAATAACCAGGTTAATTTCGAATGTTCTATTTTATTATGTTGTATTATGTTTGAAGGTAAAAGATTTTAAAGATGTTTCATGTATTTTATGATGTAGCTGTGTGTAGAGTATATATGTCAAGGTCATTCACATGACCCAGAGAGATCAGCTGATGACTGATGTTAGAGACAGAACCATTTTTTTTTAATAATTAATTCACACAATGGTGTTACTTAATTAAATTAAATGATTCTATTTTTTGAGATTGATAAAAGAGATATTTTGGGAAATTAAAATTTTTTGAAAAAAAAAAAAAATTTTTTTTGCCTGCCGTATAGATGATGTTTTGAGTTTCAAGTATCTTATTGTTTACATGTATTCCTAGTGTGTTTATTGAATAATATTGTTTAGTATATATGTGGTATTTTATGGGGTATATATGTTTAGTACAGAATGGGGTATTTTATTTTATTAAATTTATTTCATTGTCAAGTGTAACTCCCATGTATAAATACGGTAGCAAGTCCCCTACATAAAACGGTTTCAGTCAGACAAAGAACGCAGTAACATAGTTTTGCAAGGTGTGACTGTAGAACGCAATTGCATTCCAAGAATTTCAGCGGTGTGTTACGCTCACAAACGCGCAACTTGAACACACGCGCGGACAGGACGCTACGCAGACTGAATCAAAGCCAACAAAGATGTCGAAGCTGTAAAAAATTATTTCAGCACGTGTTTGATTGCTGACGGGAGTACAGACAAACCACGCCTACTAGAGTGACGTGACGAAGGCTAGTGAAATATCGTCACCGCAGAAAACACACTAACAACCCATGTTCCCGGTGCCACTACTAACAATTTGCCACATGAAGGCTGTCAACGATGGCGAAATTTGGTAGCCGAAAGGCAGTGACTTCCGCCTCATGAACAAGGCAGTCGACCTTCAGCCGCGGCATCGGCCAGACGCACGCTAAGACTCAGTGGCCCCCAAATAAATTATTTCAATTGTAAAAGTTTAAACATTCATAAAATATAGTGTAACAATATCTCAGAGTGACGTAAGTAGAGTGAAGAAAAAGAATTGAAAAGGTGGTGAACAGACAAAACATTCGGACATGTACGCGGTGTGGCACGAGGTGAAGTAGGAAGCAGAAAGTTAAGTAGGCGACGACCCATTTTTGTTATAATTATTCTAAATGTAAAAGAGCGCTCTAAATTAAGGGAACAATTTAGATGTGTGTGAATGAAGTGTGTGTATGCAAATACTGGGCGGCTTTTTTAATATATCTACATAAGATTTACCATAGCAATTCACAGAAATGATTGATTGTATTTTTGCTATTTTGTGTAATTTTCAAAGAAAAGAAAGCTGAACAGTAAACCTATTTGTTCCGTAATATAAAATATGTTAGTTGCAGTTATTTCGTCGTTACCACTCCCTAGTGTTCTGTGCTGAAAAATTCGTCTAACGTTCCCGGGTTTCTTCTGAATTGGGGGGTAGTCAGATTGCAAAATTATCCCTTTTGTTTTATTAAGGTAGAGTGTTAAGGTTTCGATGTATAGCCTAAAACATCGTGGCGACTCTGAACTTCTGATTGAAATTTAAACAAGGTAAGTAAGCGAAGAGATCGCAGGTAAGTTCCTGGCAGTTTTATTTTATTTATTTATTTCGATTAAGTTTGTTTAGCAACAATTGGCGACTCCCTGCCAGGATCCTGATATAATTTTATACGAGGTAGACCTATTTTAAAGCACAGAAAGTAGGATTTGGTAACGGCGTATTTGAAAAATTTATCGTATATATTTACGTTACGTGTGTATGACTAGGTTATGTTTGGGTAGTGTATGTTTACATAGTGATTACGATTTTATGTGTTGAGTATTTTGAATTAATGTGTATAATTATCGTGCATTGGGAGGGTTGTAATTGTTTTGTATAAAGGGTATTATAATAAAAATTTTGTTTGAACATGGCTGAGGTACAAGAGAATATTGGTTTCGCGTGGGATAAGTGGGAAAGCGAATTTAGAGGGGTTGTAGATAAAATGACAGACGAGGAGTGGGGTAATTTGCAGTATAATTTTAGACAGATGGAAGAACAAGAAGAGGGAATATTTCCTGAAATTAAAAAGCACAGTGATGATATTGGTAGTAAGATGACAAATGATAAAGGTAAGATAGTTGAAGTGATAGTGGTAGAAAATAAGGCAGTAAATAGGCCTAGTGATAAGGATGATACTGTAATGGGAGTAGAAAACGGTAGGGAGACAGATCAAACTAACAAGAAGAAAGTCGATCAGGTGGCAGGTAATGAGGTAAATAATGATAATGTGAGTGAATCTGATTGTAAGATGAGTGTAATGGATATGTTGCAAATAATTAAGAAACTAGTAGAAGAAAGGGGGGAATTGATAAATAAACGGTTTGATGATATGTTTACAGAAAATAGTGCTAGTTTAAGTGCTGTGAAGATAAAAAACGAGGTAGGGGAGGTGAATACAAATGATAATCAGAAAGAGGTTAGTTTAAGTGCAAACAAGGTGCTAATTGACAAGGTAAGTGGAAATAATAGTGACAACTATAATCATAATGAGGTCAGTTTAAATGTAAAACAGCCAATAAACCAGGTGAGTAATAATGTTAGTTATGATAACGTTAACAAGAGTGAAATATTAGTGAATCAAAATAGTGTAGATATCTTGAGTAATAGTGGTGGTGATAATGAGAGCAGAAAGTTAGTTGGTGTTAGTAACGGAGTAGATGTTGTTGATGTTGGTGTTGATGAATTAGAGAAAGAGTGGGAAGAGAGATTAGGTGAGTATGGAGGGCAGAGGGCAAATTTTCCCTGTAGTATGAGTGGAGTACAGACTCCACATGTGTTTTATGAGGACAAAGGTTCCTCCAATGGTTATGTGGGAGACATGGTGTCTCCAAAGGGTCCCTTAAGTTGTTGTAGTGATGTATTTGTATCTGGTAAAGCCAGAAGGTATTTTAACGATGTTATGTTGCCCTTTGCATGGAATGAGATAGTTCAGGGGGGTTATGAGAGGAAGAGAAAGAGAGAAATAGAGATTTTTGAGGTTAATACAGGTTATGAGATGTTAGTGCAGGTTTTAGATATTGAGAGAGATGAAAAAAGTGACTTACATTGTGAAATAGAGATAGATGAATATTTTGATAATACTGCTGTAAATGATGCAAACTTACCTGATGTTGCGATGAATGTAGTGGAAGAATATGATGATAGAATGTTAAACAAAAACACTGACGGTGACAAGACCAGAATTCCAAATGTAGACAGGTTGTATGAGATAATAATAATGTGGGGTAAGCCTATAAAACATTGTTACTGGATAATGGAAACATTGGAGAACACAGATAGTTATTATAATAATAAAAATAACAAATTGAAGGTCGATAAAAATGATTTATGTTTTAAATATGTTAGATATTTACACGATGATGGAGGGTAGATATAAACTCAATAAATGGACATTTTAAATATTTTAATTTCTGGTTATGACTTTGCTAACTTAGGAAATGAAGTGTGGAAAACTGAAAAATAATGACAAAGATTTGTAAATACATTTTAGTGAAATTAATTGTGTCTATGTTGTAAAAGATATGGTATGTAAACAATGTGTGTATATAGTAGAAATTGTTTTAAAAATAATAATAAAATTTTGGTAGACTAAATACATAACAAGAATAATTATGAAGGTAATAAATGAATTTTAATTGTTTTGGAGTAAAGTAATTAAAATATGTTGTGTTAATAATTGATGGAATTAAAATAATTTGAGATGTTTAAATATTTTGATTGATTTAAGACATTATATAAAGAAATTCTGATAATGAACTTAAATGATTTTATGAGATTTAAATTTGATAATAATTAATAAATAAATAAATGTTAAATTGTGTTTAGTTTGTGGAATAACATGGTTGTTAAAATGTTTCAGAAGGTATTTGGAGTTATTGGTGTTTAGTGTTTATATTTGTGTGTCTATGATAGTATGTGAGTGATGTAATGTAAGTATGAATTTTATAATGCAATTTATATAAAGCAAAATGTTCAATGTTTAAATGTAAAGTATATGATAACTATGTAATTTTGTGTATTTGTATTAATTGTATGCAGTATGTTAGAGGTAAGAGTTATAAACATGTGTACTTTATATAATTTTGAAATATATCTATAGAAAGGTCATTCACATGACAGGAGACATCAGCTGATTTGTTATATACGTAGTCTGTCAATTATAATGGATTTGCAGAGTTGGTCAATATAATTAAATGTTTGCATAACAGATTTCAATGTGGATAAAGATTTAAATAAATAGTGAGAGTAATTTGAGATAGTTAAGAATTTTAAATGGTTTGTAAAAGGTAGAATTTGGGTGATAATAATGTTTTAAGTAGCGCATTTAAGCCAATCAAATCAATTTTGAAGGGGTGTTAGAGAGAACAATATTGTTGTGAATAAACGTAATGTAGAAGTTGAGTATTGATAGTGACACAGTAGCTATGGGGAAAAGATGTAGAGTAATGAGTGATATATTGAGGTAATAAATAAATGGAGATATTTTGTACATGAAAATGAGGTAATAGGAGAGTAATTAGATGATGGTGATTTTGTAAAGGGGGTTGGTATGATAAGGAGTCCTCAACGAAAAGCGTTGTGGTGGGAGGGGAACCAATATACGCCGGAAAGGGTTACCTAGGGAGGGTCCAGGAACCAAATAAGGGAATGAGCATTGGGAAGGGAACACACATCCTGAGTACAAAGGGGTAGAGAGTATTTTGGTTATATGGGTAGAATGATTTGAAAGGAGTTAGAGTAGTAAGTTAGAGGTAGAGAATGGTTGGTAGATGTTTTGAGAGAGTAGTGTCAGACTAGGTAAAGCTGTTAAGTGAGTATTAGAGTCAGAAGGGGGGTAAGATTATATATATATATATATATATATATATATATATATATATATAAATGCCAAGTTAGTAGATCAAATTATTATGAATAATTAAGTCACCCAAACTAATTGAGAATGAAAATATTAAAGAGAGAAAGTCATAGTTAAAAGGTAATAATAACTGAAACAAGTGAAAGATTTTAAGAGAATTTGAAAATAAAACAAAGCTATAAAGTGTGTCATTTTGATCAAATTTAAATGTAAATTTTATTGTTTATTGTAAAATAATAATAACCAGGTTAATTTCGAATGTTCTATTTTATTATGTTGTATTATGTTTGAAGGTAAAAGATTTTAAAGATGTTTCATGTATTTTATGATGTAGCTGTGTGTAGAGTATATATGTCAAGGTCATTCACATGACCCAGAGAGATCAGCTGATGACTGATGTTAGAGACAGAACCATTTTTTTTTAATAATTAATTCACACAATGGTGTTACTTAATTAAATTAAATGATTCTATTTTTTGAGATTGATAAAAGAGATATTTTGGGAAATTAAAATTTTTTGAAAAAAAAAAAAAATTTTTTTTGCCTGCCGTATAGATGATGTTTTGAGTTTCAAGTATCTTATTGTTTACATGTATTCCTAGTGTGTTTATTGAATAATATTGTTTAGTATATATGTGGTATTTTATGGGGTATATATGTTTAGTACAGAATGGGGTATTTTATTTTATTAAATTTATTTCATTGTCAAGTGTAACTCCCATGTATAAATACGGTAGCAAGTCCCCTACATAAAACGGTTTCAGTCAGACAAAGAACGCAGTAACATAGTTTTGCAAGGTGTGACTGTAGAACGCAATTGCATTCCAAGAATTTCAGCGGTGTGTTACGCTCACAAACGCGCAACTTGAACACACGCGCGGACAGGACGCTACGCAGACTGAATCAAAGCCAACAAAGATGTCGAAGCTGTAAAAAATTATTTCAGCACGTGTTTGATTGCTGACGGGAGTACAGACAAACCACGCCTACTAGAGTGACGTGACGAAGGCTAGTGAAATATCGTCACCGCAGAAAACACACTAACAACCCATGTTCCCGGTGCCACTACTAACAATTTGCCACATGAAGGCTGTCAACGATGGCGAAATTTGGTAGCCGAAAGGCAGTGACTTCCGCCTCATGAACAAGGCAGTCGACCTTCAGCCGCGGCATCGGCCAGACGCACGCTAAGACTCAGTGGCCCCCAAATAAATTATTTCAATTGTAAAAGTTTAAACATTCATAAAATATAGTGTAACAATATCTCAGAGTGACGTAAGTGGAGTGAAGAAAAAGAATTGAAAAGGTGGTGAACAGACAAAACATTCGGACATGTACGCGGTATGGCACGAGGTGAAGTAGGAAGCACAAAGTTAAGTAGGCGACGACCCATTTTTGTTATACTTATTCTAAATGTAAAAGAGCGCTCTAAATTAAGGGAACAATTTAAATGTATGTGAATGAAGTGTGTGTATGCAAATACTGCGCGGCCTTTATAAATATATCTATATAAGATTTACCATAGCAATTCACAGAAATGATTGATTGTATTTTTTCTATTTTGTGTAATTTTTGAAGAAAAGAAAGCTGAACAGTAAGCCTGTTTGTTCCGTAATATAAAATGTGTTAGTTGCAGTTATTTCGTCGTTACCACTCCCTAGTGTTCTGTGCTGAAAAATTCGTCTAACGTTCCCGGGTTTCTTCTGAATTGGGGGGTAGTCAGATTGCAAAATTATCCCTTTTGTTTTATTAAGGTAGAGTGTTAAGGTTTCGATGTATAGCCTAAAACATCATGGCGATTCTGAACTTCTGGTTGAAATTTAAACAAGGTAAGTAAGATCGCAGGTAAGTTCCTGGCAGTTTTATTTTATTTATTTATTTCGATTAACTTTGTTTATCAACACCTATAATTTTTTAATTTCACTAGATGTTTCCTCCCTATTCACTAATGTAAATATCCAAACAGTGATCAACATTTTAAATAAAAATTGGAACTGCATCTCCACACACACAACATTAGATAAGGATAGTTTCCTTAAACTTCTGTTGCATTGTTGCAATAATGGTTATTTCACATTTCAGGGTCAATTTTTTAAACAAATATATGACACTGCTATGGGTAGCAGTCTCGGGCCCATCTTAGCTGACATTACCATGAACCAGTTTCTTGACACAATTATCCCTACGCTACCATTTAAACTCCCCTTCTTATATAAATACGTGGACAATATTATAACATGTATTCCATATGACCAACATGACACCATCTTATCTCTGTTCAATTCCAAACTAATGGGCTTTGAACGAATACAGTTCACAATAGAGCATGGACAGAATAGTTCCATTTCATTTCTTGATACCAAGGTTATTAGACAGACAGATGGTACTATATATAGTCACTGATTGGTTCATAAAACCCACGAACTCCGGTAGATATCTGCATTTTAATTCCAACCATCCCATACATCAAAAAACTAACTTAATCCACTCGGTATATAAGAGAGCCACCGGTCTAAGTGATCAATCATTTCATCAAAAAAACACTGAGTTAGTATTTAAGATTTTCAAAAACAATGGTTACCCAGACCACATAATCAAACAGGTAATTCATAAACATTGCGCAAATCAGCTGAGCCCCAATTTCACATCTGCCCAATCTAATACACCTGAGCCTAACGCCGGCTCGTACTTTTCTACAACTTATGTTAAAGGGCTTTCTGAAAAACTTAAAAAATACCTATCAAAAATTCAAAAAACTTTAGCATTCAAAATCCAACATACTGTTCAATCTCTCTTATCAAGCCTCAAAGACCCGACATCCAAAGACAAACGATCTAATGTCGTATAAACTATCCAATGCAATGACTGTCCAGCCACATACACTGGTATTACGTCCCAATATTTACATAAGAGAATTTATCAACATAGGTATGATTGCCATAAAAAAACCTATAATGATAACCCCAACGCTTTAGTATCTCACCATTTAAACACCGGCCATGAATTTGACTTCAACAACACCCAAATTAAATATTATGAAAATAATTATTTCAAAAGATGCGTACTGGAAATGATTCAAATAAAAAGTGACCCTCACTCCATTAATTTTCGCACTGATACTCAAAACCTCTCGTCCAGTTATGCTCAACTTATACACACCATCAAAACATGAATTTGAAGAAATAATCAGTAGTCTCCCTATAGGATGTGTTGGTCATTTTAATGGCCAGCTTGTCTCAGATATTAATTAGTGTCACACTCCCCCCCTAGTGCAAATCTTTTCTCAACTGTCTTCCTAACACATGTTACTTCATTTCCTACAAATCTACATGGGTCGTCTGTTCTGCTTTTAATAATAAGGTGTTGGTCCGTGAAAATTTACAGTTGTGTGTTTGGCGTCAGCAACAATTGTAAGTGTTTCATTGATCATATTATTTATTATTATTTAATAGTACTAGCTAAGAAACATATAACATTTCTTATAGACACATATTCGATCAGTTTTAAACTCAGTACAGTGGGCATCTCCGTTGTGCATAATTTACACTTAGATGATAAAAAAAAGAGAATAAAATAGTGTTATATTTATGTATTGATTCTCGAATGTGTAGTTGGCTTGTGATGTTGTTTTGTTGTGTGTGTGTGTGTGTGTGTGTGTGTGTGTGTGTGTGTGTGTGTGTGTGTGTGTGTGTGTGTGTGTGTGTGTTGTAACATGACAAAGTGTTACATAACCTAGATGTGTACCAAAAGAATAAATAAGTACACAAAAGTAATATAAGTGAATAATTAATGATGAAAGTAGCGAAGACGAGAAGGACCACAAGAAGCAGTAAGGAATACACTGCATGACACTACAACAAATACTATGACTGACTCTAACTAATGGACAAGCCAAGTTCATTATAAGCTGTCAAACAAGCCAGTCAATGACATAAATGTAAAATCACATGTTTATAAAAGTAATTAAAAATGACAAGAATAATATAATATCAGCAACAGTATTTGGCTGAAAATAAATGAACAATGACCAGTAAATAACAATGCCTATGACTAAGACTAGCTATGGCCACAATGTAAAATTAAAACTTATATTACAATCCCAAATGTAATATTGAGAAGTAAGGATACTTGTAAGAGGAAACCTTATATGAATAAGTTACTTCCTCACTATACCAAATGTAACTAATGACCATTATTAAGGAATAAACCGATGTTAAAGGTATGCCTAGGCTACGCCTAAACAAACGATTGTCAGTGAATTAATAAGTAGAAAGGACTACTAGTGTAAATAAAATCTACTGAACAATCATTATACCAAACGTAACAGTGAATATCACCACTCAATTATTAATGGGTATCATTAAGTTGAGTAGGATAAACAAAATGTAATTAGAAAGTAAGGATTATTCATAGTAATGTATCACCATAGTTAAGCTAAGATTTAATAATTGTATTCAATAAATAGATATTAAGTATAACGACGAATGTATTAGTGTTCCGACAAAGACGTTTAAAAGAAAACGCGATGTGAAACGCTAAATATAAATAGATAGGGAAGAATCGTATTTGGCGTCACTAGCAGACGACAGTGCGAAACCATGTTTCTGAACATTATTTATTAGCAATGTCAGAGAAAGTGCGATTAAAACCAGTGTTAAGTCACATCAAATTAAAGCGCATAAACTATTCTTTAATTTGATAGTAATAAACTCGCGATTGCAACTGTAATAAGTGCGTAGCGTGTGTTAGCATCATTTGTAATTATAAAGTGAGAAATTAGTTAGTTAACACTAACAACAACGACAGCTGTCAATCAAATTCGCCAAATGACGGTTAGAAAACAATGCGTCATTTTTGTAACGTCTGGTGGAGCCAATCAAAAAATAGCTTATTAAATGAATTAATCACCTAAGCCCCATGAAGCAAGGGGGTATATAATCCAAAACCAAGCGAAACCGTTACACTTTTTTGTCATCATCGAGAGCGAGAGGTTGTCGCTCGTCACCACAAAATACGTTAATAACTTAGAGTATCATGTAAACAGTAAATCCATTTAACCATTTCGTCAAGACAAGTAACTACACAACAGTTTATCAACAATAAGTGCATCGTTGTGAAGTAATTATTTCATTTTGTGCGCGATATTCAGAACAAGAGAAAGATTATTAACCAGTAGTTAAATTAGTCCGAATTTTGTTAGAAGAGGACGATTATTCTCTGTTCTTAGTTCGTGTGCAGTGTAATGAACCAGGGTCACTATAATCCGACCGCTGGAGTGTTTAAAATAAATTTTAATCTATAAGATTAAAATAAAAAAGGTAACATTGTGACAATTTATTTCATTCATCTGTGTGTACTTATATTTCTTCAACACAAAACCTGTACTGATGCAAAACATCAAAACTTTCTATCTGTTACACTGTGATCGAATTTATTTAGCGGATTTGTTAATCCCACGTAAGAATTGAATTAGTCTTAAGTGGTAAAAAAATATTTGTCAATAATTAAGTTAGCGTGACCAACGCATAACCTAGAAATAGGTACGACTTTTAAAAAAGAGGCCAAATTAGTAAATATTGTCTTCTGGTAAATAATTAACTTCTGTATAGGCATAAAGTAGTTCTTTCTTGTATTTAAAAGAATTTACGCCCGAGATATATGAACATAATATTTAAATTAAAAGTTAATCTGGGAATAACCAGAAGAGTTGTTTGTGCTATCTGAGCTAGTTTGTAGGGTAAAGGAACGAAATAATTGCAATTGTATATTAATGTATCTATCATACTTGTGTTTGTTTGAATTTATTCTCAAGGGTAACAATAAAACCCGTTTATTAGCAGCATAAACTTTGACTCTATTTATTTCAAGGAGCGAATTAATAATTAATTTTGAATAACAAAAGTAACTCTGATTAGAGGTTGTATGTTGTTAAATTTGAATTGCCGTAAGTGCAATAAGCATCAACACCAGTTTTTAAAGAAAATTAGCAAATATTTAATCTCATTAATTGGTTTTTCACGGGATTTTCCTGAAATAAACCTGTGTGGTGCCCTTATTAAACAAGGAGTGATCTAAACTTGTCAGTAAAGCAAGCTGGTATAGAATCCATCTTGGCAGCTTATTAATTACTATAAGTGAACTTCAGAACTTCTAGAATCACGATCAGGTACGTGGAAGTATATTGTTATAAATTTTTGTTGTCCAGATGAGACTTAACATTACGTACTTTGACGACACTTAACCTAGAAGAGGAGTTTCGCTGCCAGATCGACGCTACGGCTACCTTCATCAGTCGACCAGCGATTAACGCTTTATTCACTAAATTGATCAACTATTACTATTCAAACAGTATTACTGCAATTATTTTTCAAAAAAGAGTTCTTTTAAAATAATTATAACTTTTATTCATCATAATCGACCTTAAATTGTAACTTAACTTCAATTTTCAATACTACATAAACATTTTAAACTTTTTAAACACACGTAATCTAGTTTAGTTACAAATTGGCGACCAGCAATGTGAGGCTGTAAAAATATTAAACAAAAATATTTTTAATATTTATATTAAGCCCGGCAAATACAAGAGAACAACCATGCCACATACACACAAACACGACACGAGGTACAAGGCCAGCCGAGTGGAAGACATACCAACAGATACAGAAATAAATACAGGAACACAAGAGACACAACCAACGCCCGAGATGGAAGTCGCGGCAAATAATAATGTAGAAACTCGTCCAGAAGGAACGCCTCCTGCAAAACCGGAAGTGGAAGTGATAGTCGGCGACCAACCAGACAAAACAACCGAAGGGGCAAGAATGGAGAACATGATAATGATGATGATGGAACAAATGAACAGAAACCAGGAAGAAACAAGGGAAACTTCAAAGAAAAATATGGAATCAATTAATAAAAATATGGAGTCGTTAAAAGAAGATAGTCTCAGAAATATGGAGTCGTTAAAAGCAGATCTACATACAAGACTAGACGATAATAATAAGAGCTTTGAATTATTGAAGGAAGATTTGAATAAGAAGATAGACGATACCAATAGATCCATGGACGCCTTAAGTAATAAATTAGACGACAACAACAGAGCATTGAAAGAAGATCTGAATACCAAATTAGATAATATCAGCAAGATAATGGAGGAAAATAATGAGAAAATTAACACGAGAGTAGACACGGAAATAACAATCGTACGAAGAGAAATTACGGAAGTGCACGAAAGGTGTGAACAGCACGGTCAAGATTTGAAACGGACTAGAGAAGAGGTCGACGGGAGAATTGACAACATCGAGGAAATAACTGAAGCCCGGATCGAGTCACTGAAGAAGATGAGCCAGGACGAGATCAAGCGAGTGAGAACAGACGTGGGTGAACGATGCGAAGAAATAAGTGCGTCGGTGGACACCGTAAGAACCTTAGCAGTTGCAAACCGAGAAAAAATAGAAGAACTATGACAACGGGAGATCGTGCAGATGAGGGAAGAGATAGAAATCATCCGTAATCGTCCAGTACAGGGTCAGTACATCCAACCGACCGATAACCGTGACGTAATAAACTTCAAAAACTACAAGAAAAATCCGATCGAGTTCTTAGAGCGCATAGACGAAAACTTGACCAGGATTCGAGAGAATAGGTGGACGGTGATAAGGAGTCTGATCGATGAGTATTTTAAAGAGATTTACGACAATTGGTGGACTGCCACACGCCACAAAGTCCACAATTATGAAGAATTTAAGACGCAATTCCGTGCAAAGTATTGGTCGGAGGCCACACAGAATATAGTGCGTGACAACATCTGCCATGGCAAGTATGACGCAAATAGAGGAGCTACGATGACCTCTTACTTCCTAGGTAAGGTGTGTCTGGCGCATAACCTGGAACCGAAAATACCGGAGGAGTGCCTGGTTACCAAACTTTCTTACCATTTCGAGGAGGGAGTTGCCAAAGCACGCCAGTGGGGACAATGAAGACAATACAAGCCATGTCAGCCTTACTTGAAGACCAGGAGCATGAAGGTTATTATAGAAGAAGCCGACGAAGGAACGAGAACTTCCAGGACAGGAGCGGTAATACCAATAACAACAATTCAAATTTCCGAAATTACCGAGGTAATTTCAATACCAATGTTAATAATTCAAATCAGAATCACGCTAATAATAATAATGAAAATAACTACAGACCCAGTAACCAGTACAATAACAATAATAATACTGGTAACTACAACAATAACAATACGAGACGACAGAATTATAACAACAATCCTAACCGACCCCAGAACCAAGGCGGAAATAACCCACCACAGCAGTACCGCAGGGCTAACTATGTTCATGCCAACTATGAACCAGGTAGGAGGCGATACTACCCTCGGCGCGATAGTTTCAGTGGAGACAGAAGGAATGCAAGGGGCGGATGTTGGAGAAGTAATAGCATCGAGGGCGATAGCCGCAACAATGACTACCGGCCCCAAGTGAATTTTGTACAAGCCCGTGACCAGCCAACCCGAGGAGACCTGATACCCGACCGCAGACAAACATCACGAACAATGATGACGAGGAGGATTGGGTGCCAGTCTGTGAGAGGCCTGGCTTTACAATACTGCACAACCGAGCAGGCAGCTCTAGAGAGTCCAGATCCGGAGGTGGAAACCAGGATGAGGACGATCCATCTGTGAGTGTCCGAAGGGAATACAACCAACAGAACGCTGGATTCCCCTAAGAGGAGATGGCAGCCGACCCAGCACATCCCAAGACGCAAGACTACAGTACCCATAATGAACCCAATAGAATGGTGAAGCCCAAGAGAACCCCAACATAGACTATTAATGGGCTTATTATTATAGCAGAATGAACTATGTTATCATACAGTGATTCTAACAAGAGTGTTTAGTGTATCAAAAATTATAAAAGTGTCTACCGTGAAAAGGTTAAATTAATGATCAAGAAAATCATTTATTATATTCAATGTATTGAAAATGTCTAATTGCCTATAACCAGCCTGTTTACCATATTGTATCATAAAGAAGAATGTGTATTATAGGGATATGTACCAAAAATATCTATTACGTAGTAAATAAGAACCATGTTTGTCATATTAAATGATAGGGAAAAATGTTCATTACAAACTAAATGATTTTATGATAAGAAAAATGTTTATCATATCAAATGATAAAGAAAAAATGCCTATTGTATTGTATAAAACAAAAATATATTGTATAACGAAAATGTATATAAAATATGGATGTAATGTTACTCTAATGCTCCTATATTAATTTCAACAAATGAAATTATAAAATCGTCCAGAATAAGTGTGAATTATCAGACACTTGAAGGAGTAGAGGAGAAGAACACCACAGTGAGTATAAAGAAGATGGCTATTATTATTATGGAAAGAAGAAAGAGAAAACCAAATATTATCTATTAATATGTTATTATTATATTGTTATATTGTATCTTAATTATCAAATATTGTCTACTCCAAGAAATATATTAAAATCGTCCAGAATAAATGATTTAAACAACTATCATTTGAAGGAGTAGAGAGGAAGAACACCACAGTGAGTTATAAAGAAGAGGGCTATTATTATTATGGAAAGAAGAAAGAGAAAACCAAATATTGTCTATTAATATGTTATTATTATATTGTATCTTAATTATCAAATATTGTCTACTCCAAGAAATATATTAAAATCATCCAGAATAAGTGTTAAAGATTCCAACACTTGAAGGAGTAGAGAAGAGGAACATCAAAGTGTAGAATAATAAAGGAGAAGGCTTGAATAAGGAATGAGAATAATTAATTAAGTGATAAATAAACATATTTATCATATTATAAGAAAGAAAAATATGTATTGTATCGAATATACCAAGACTATTTAGCATATTAAGTAAACTATTAACGAGAATGATTATTATATGATATAAAAAAAAGAAAAGTGTCTATGTATAAATAACAAAAATGATTATCAAAATACTACTGTTAATTAAACGATGAAGAAAATATCTAATTGTATATACCAACAATATATGTCAAATGATATCTAACAAAAATGTTTATTATATGAATATTGTAAACCCTGATAATCCAGGAAGATAAAGAACTAAATGTTAAAAAACCTATATACGAACTATTGTTGAGAATAAAGCTTGTGAACTATTAATAAGAGTGAAGTATTGTAAACTCAATGTTTAAAGAACCACTGCATAATTGTATAATGATAAATCTAAGTGTGTAAATTAAGAATATTAAGATAAACAATACAACTTACAAACTAGTATAGAAAAGTAACAACAAGGCTAATAAATAACACAGCCAATATGTCAAGTCTGAAGGAAATAATGACCTGTGAAGAGAAGTATGTTAGCTAAAGTATAAAAGAATGAAATGTGATACCAATGAAACCTCTAATACCTTGAATGTTATATTGAATATGTTATATTATTGAAAAATGAATGATATGTTATATTTTATGTGTTGTGATAGTGCAACTGTTGCTACGTGCAATTTTTATTTTGTCCCAGACAGAGATGAGGATTCCTCTGATTCTGAGGATGTGTAGTTAAGGAACGGCGGAGAATGTATGCCACAGTGAGCCACTCTGATTCTGAACCCACTACAAATGTTAGGGAATTAAATGGTAATATATCAAGGATTATTGATAAAAAACTGTGAGGTAAAAAATGAAAGAACCATAGAGTTTATCACGAGAATAAAGATATGTTTAATGATAAAGAAAAGTATATTATTGTAAGACAGGAAATTGTTAGTTTAAGAAATAAAACATGTTATAACTAAATGACTTAGAATATAAGAAACTTGAAAGATACTAGTAAGCTAAAAAATATATCACTAGCCAAGAACTCAATCTAGTGCAACACACTAACAGAATATTAAATTCAATGCAGAAAGAAAAAAGCAGTAATAGTATATTAAAACCAAACTGAAATGATAATTTCTTCAAATGTAAAATTTCTCTCAAATAATCAATTTTGAGAGGGGAGTATATGTAACATGACAAAGTGTTACATAACCTAGACGTGTACCAAAAGAATAAATAAGTACACGAAAGTAATATAAGTGAATAATTAATGATGAAAGTAGCGAAGAAGAGAAGGGCCAACGAAGAAGAAAGAAGAAGAAGGACCACAAGAAGCAGTAAGGAATACACTGCATGACACTACAACAAATACTATGACTGACTCTAACTAATGGACAAGCCAAGTTCACTATAAGCTGTCAAACAAGCCAGTCAATGACATAAATGTAAAATCGCATGTTTATAAAAGTAATTAAAAATGACAAGAATAATATAATATCAGCAACAGTATTTGGCTGAAAATAAATGAACAATGACCAGTAAATAACAATGACTATGACTAAGACTAGCTATGGCCACAATGTAAAATTAAAACTTATATTACAATCCCAAATGTAATATTGAGAAGTAAGGATACTTGTAAGAGGAAACCTTATATGAATAAGTTACTTCCTCACTATACCAAATGTAACTAATGACCATTATTAAGGCATAAACCGATGTTAAAGGTATGCCTAGGCTACGCCTAAACAAACGATTGTCAGTGAATTAATAAGTAGAAAGGACTACTAGTGTAAATAAAATCTACTGAACAATCATTATACCAAATGTAACAGTGAATATCACCACTCAATTATTAATGGGTATCATTAAGTTGAGTAGGATAAACAAAATATAATTAGAAAGTAAGGATTATTCATAGTAATGTATCACCATAGTTAAGCTAAGATTTAATAATTGTATTCAATAAATAGATATTAAGTATAACGACGAATGTATTAGTGTTCCGACAAAGACGTTTAAAAGAAAACGCGATGTGAAACGCTAAATATAAATAGATAGGGAAGAATCGTATTTGGCGTCACTAGCAGACGACAGTGCGAAACCATGTTTCTGAACATTATTTATTAGCAATGTCAGAGAAAGTGCGATTAAAACCAGTGTTAAGTCACATCAAATTAAAGCGCATAAACTATTCTTTAATTTGATAGTAATAAACTCGCGATTGCAACTGTAATAAGTGCGTAGCGTGTGTTAGCACCATTTGTAATTATAAAGTGAGAAATTAGTTACTTAACACTAACAACAACGACAGCTGTCAATGAAATTCGCCAAATGACGGTTAGAAAACAATGCGTCATTTTTGTAACGTCTGGTGGAGCCAATCAAAAAATAGCTTATTAAATGAATTAATCACCTAAGCCCCATGAAGCAAGGGGGTATATAATCCAAAACCAAGCGAAACCGTTACACTTTTTTGTCATCATCGAGAGCGAGAGGTTGTCGCTCGTCACAACAAAATACGTTAATAACTTAGAGTATCATGTAAACAGTAAATCCATTTAACCATTTCGTCAAGACAAGTAACTACACAACAGTTTATCAACAATAAGTGCATCGTTGTGAAGTAATTATTTTATTTTGTGCGCGATATTCAGAACAAGAGAAAGATTATTAACCAGTAGTTAAATTAGTCCGAATTTTGTTAGAAGAGGACGATTATTCTCTGTTCTTAGTTCGTGTGCAGTGTAATGAACCAGGGTCACTATAATCCGACCGCTGGAGTGTTTAAAATAAATTTTAATCTATAAGATTAAAATAAAAAAGGTAACATTGTGACAATTTATTTCATTCATCTGTGTGTACTTATATTTCTTCAACACAAAACCTGTACTGATGCAAAACATCAAAACTTTCTATCTGTTACACTGTGATCGAATTTATTTAGCGGATTTGTTAATCCCACGTAAGAATTGAATTAGTCTTAAGTGGTAAAAAAATATTTGTCAATAATTAAGTTAGCGTGACCAACGCATAACCTAGAAATAGGTACGACTTTTAAAAAAGAGGCCAAATTAGTAAATATTGTCTTCTGGTAAATAATTAACTTCTGTATAGGCATAAAGTAGTTCTTTCTTGTATTTAAAAGAATTTACGCCCGAGATATATGAACATAATATTTAAATTAAAAGTTAATCTGGGAATAACCAGAAGAGTTGTTTGTGCTATCTGAGCTAGTTTGTAGGGTAAAGGAACGAAATAATTGCAATTGTATATTAATGTATCTATCATACTTGTGTTTGTTTGAATTTATTCTCAAGGGTAACAATAAAACCCGTTTATTAGCAGCATAAACTTTGACTCTATTTATTTCAAGGAGTGAATTAATAATTAATTTTGAATAACAAAAGTAACTCTGATTAGAGGTTGTATGTTGTTAAATTTGAATTGCCGTAAGTGCAATAAGCATCAACACCAGTTTTTAAAGAAAATTAGCAAATATTTAATCTCATTAATTGGTTTTTCACGGGATTTTCCTGAAATAAACCTGTGTGGTGCCCTTATTAAACAAGGAGTGATCTAAACTTGTCAGTAAAGCAAGCTGGTATAGAATCCATCTTGGCAGCTTATTAATTACTATAAGTGAACTTCAGAACTTCTAGAATCACGATCAGGTACGTGGAAGTATATTGTTATAAATTTTTGTTGTCCAGATGAGACTTAACATTACGTACTTTGACGACACTTAACCTAGAAGAGGAGTTTCGCTGCCAGATCGACGCTACGGCTACCTTCATCAGTCGACCAGCGATTAACGCTTTATTCACTAAATTGATCAACTATTACTATTCAAACAGTATTACTGCAATTATTTTTCAAAAAAGAGTTCTTTTAAAATAATTATAACTTTTATTCATCATAATCGACCTTAAATTGTAACTTAACTTCAATTTTCAATACTACATAAACATTTTAAACTTTTTAAACACACGTAATCTAGTTTAGTTACAAATTGGCGACCAGCAATGTGAGGCTGTAAAAATATTAAACAAAAATATTTTTAATATTTATATTAAGCCCGGCAAATACAAGAGAACAACCATGCCATATACACACAAACACGACACGAGGTACAAGGCCAGCCGAGTGGAAGACATACCAACAGATACAGAAATAAATACAGGAACACAAGAGACACAACCAACGCCCGAGATGGAAGTCGCGGCAAATAATAATGTAGAAACTCGTCCAGAAGGAACGCCTCCTGCAAAACCGGAAGTGGAAGTGATAGTCAGCGACCAACCAGACAAAACAACCGAAGGGGCAAGAATGGAGAACATGATAATGATGATGATGGAACAAATGAACAGAAACCAGGAAGAAACAAGGGAAACTTCAAAGAAAAATATGGAATCAATTAATAAAAATATGGAGTCGTTAAAAGAAGATAGTCTCAGAAATATGGAGTCGTTAAAAGCAGATCTACATACAAGACTAGACGATAATAATAAGAGCTTTGAATTATTGAAGGAAGATTTGAATAAGAAGATAGACGATACCAATAGATCCATGGACGCCTTAAGTAATAAATTAGACAACAACAACAGAGCATTGAAAGAAGATCTGAATACCAAATTAGATAATATCAGCAAGATAATGGAGGAAAATAATGAGAAAATTAACACGAGAGTAGACACGGAAATAACAATCGTACGAAGAGAAATTACGGAAGTGCACGAAAGGTGTGAACAGCACGGTCAAGATTTGAAACGGACTAGAGAAGAGGTCGACGGGAGAATTGACAACATAGAGGAAATAACTGAAGCCCGGATCGAGTCACTGAAGAAGATGAGCCAGGACGAGATCAAGCGAGTGAGAACAGACGTGGGTGAACGATGCGAAGAAATAAGTGCGTCGGTGGACACCGTAAGAACCTTAGCAGTTGCAAACCGAGAAAAAATAGAAGAACTACGACAACGGGAGATCGTGCAGATGAGGGAAGAGATAGAAATCATCCGTAATCGTCCAGTACAGGGTCAGTACATCCAACCGACCGATAACCGTGACGTAATAAACTTCAAAAACTACAAGAAAAATCCGATCGAGTTCTTAGAGCGCATAGACGAAAACTTGACCAGGATTCGAGAGAATAGGTGGACGGTGATAAGGAGTCTGATCGATGAGTATTTTAAAGAGATTTACGACAATTGGTGGACTGCCACACGCCACGAAGTCCACAATTATGAAGAATTTAAGACGCAATTCCGTGCAAAGTATTGGTCGGAGGCCACACAGAATATAGTGCGTGACAACATCTGCCATGGCAAGTATGACGCAAATAGAGGAGCTACGATGACCTCTTACTTCCTAGGTAAGGTGTGTCTGGCGCATAACCTGGAACCGAAAATACCGGAGGAGTGCCTGGTTACCAAACTTTCTTACCATTTCGAGGAGGGAGTTGCCAAAGCACGCCAGTGGGGACAATGAAGACAATACAAGCCATGTCAGCCTTACTTGAAGACCAGGAGCATGAAGGTTATTATAGAAGAAGCCGACGAAGGAACGAGAACTTCCAGGACAGGAGCGGTAATACCAATAACAACAATTCAAATTTCCGAAATTACCGAGGTAATTTCAATACCAATGTTAATAATTCAAATCAGAATCACGCTAATAATAATAATGAAAATAACTACAGACCCAGTAACCAGTACAATAACAATAATAATACTGGTAACTACAACAATAACAATACGAGACGACAGAATTATAACAACAATCCTAACCGACCCCAGAACCAAGGCGGAAATAACCCACCACAGCAGTACCGCAGGGCTAACTATGTTCATGCCAACTACGAACCAGGTAGGAGGCGATACTACCCTCGGCACGATAGTTTCAGTGGAGACAGAAGGAATGCAAGGGGCGGATGTTGGAGAAGTAATAGCATCGAGGGCGATAGCCGCAACAATGACTACCGGCCCCAAGTGAATTTTGTACAAGCCCGTGACCAGCCAACCCGAGGAGACCTGATACCCGACCGCAGACAAACACCACGAACAATGATGACGAGGAGGATTGGGTGCCAGTCTGTGAGAGGCCTGGCTTTACAATACTGCACAACCGAGCAGGCAGCTCTAGAGAGTCCAGATCCGGAGGTGGAAACCAGGATGAGGACGATCCATCTGTGAGTGTCCGAAGGGAATACAACCAACAGAACGCTGGATTCCCCTAAGAGGAGATGGCAGCCGACCCAGCACATCCCAAGACGCAAGACTACAGTACCCATAATGAACCCAATAGAATGGTGAAGCCCAAGAGAACCCCAACATAGACTATTAATGGGCTTATTATTATAGCAGAATGAACTATGTTATCATACAGTGATTCTAACAAGAGTGTTTAGTGTATCAAAAATTATAAAAGTGTCTACCGTGAAAAGGTTAAATTAATGATCAAGAAAATCATTTATTATATTCAATGTATTGAAAATGTCTAATTGCCTATAACCAGCCTGTTTACCATATTGTATCATAAAGAAGAATGTGTATTATAGGGATATGTACCAAAAATATCTATTACGTAGTAAATAAGAACCATGTTTGTCATATTAAATGATAGGGAAAAATGTTCATTACAAACTAAATGATTTTATGATAAGAAAAATGTTTATCATATCAAATGATAAAGAAAAAATGCCTATTGTATTGTATAAAACAAAAATATATTGTATAACGAAAATGTATATAAAATATGGATGTAATGTTACTCTAATGCTCCTATATTAATTTCAACAAATGAAATTATAAAATCGTCCAGAATAAGTGTGAATTATCAGACACTTGAAGGAGTAGAGGAGAAGAACACCACAGTGAGTATAAAGAAGATGGCTATTATTATTATGGAAAGAAGAAAGAGAAAACCAAATATTATCTATTAATATGTTATTATTATATTGTTATATTGTATCTTAATTATCAAATATTGTCTACTCCAAGAAATATATTAAAATCGTCCAGAATAAATGATTTAAACAACTATCATTTGAAGGAGTAGAGAGGAAGAACACCACAGTGAGTTATAAAGAAGAGGGCTATTATTATTATGGAAAGAAGAAAGAGAAAACCAAATATTGTCTATTAATATGTTATTATTATATTGTATCTTAATTATCAAATATTGTCTACTCCAAGAAATATATTAAAATCATCCAGAATAAGTGTTAAAGATTCCAACACTTGAAGGAGTAGAGAAGAGGAACATCAAAGTGTAGAATAATAAAGGAGAAGGCTTGAATAAGGAATGAGAATAATTAATTAAGTGATAAATAAACATATTTATCATATTATAAGAAAGAAAAATATGTATTGTATCGAATATACCAAGACTATTTAGCATATTAAGTAAACTATTAACGAGAATGATTATTATATGATATAAAAAAAAGAAAAGTGTCTATGTATAAATAACAAAAATGATTATCAAAATACTACTGTTAATTAAACGATGAAGAAAATATCTAATTGTATATACCAACAATATATGTCAAATGATATCTAACAAAAATGTTTATTATATGAATATTGTAAACCCTGATAATCCAGGAAGATAAAGAACTAAATGTTAAAAAACCTATATACGAACTATTGTTGAGAATAAAGCTTGTGAACTATTAATAAGAGTGAAGTATTGTAAACTCAATGTTTAAAGAACCACTGCATAATTGTATAATGATAAATCTAAGTGTGTAAATTAAGAATATTAAGATAAACAATACAACTTACAAACTAGTATAGAAAAGTAACAACAAGGCTAATAAATAACACAGCCAATATGTCAAGTCTGAAGGAAATAATGACCTGTGAAGAGAAGTATGTTAGCTAAAGTATAAAAGAATGAAATGTGATACCAATGAAACCTCTAATACCTTGAATGTTATATTGAATATGTTATATTATTGAAAAATGAATGATATGTTATATTTTATGTGTTGTGATAGTGCAACTGTCGCTACGTGCAATTTTTATTTTGTCCCAGACAGAGATGAGGATTCCTCTGATTCTGAGGATGTGTAGTTAAGGAACGGCGGAGAATGTATGCCACAGTGAGCCACTCTGATTCTGAACCCACTACAAATGTTAGGGAATTAAATGGTAATATATCAAGGATTATTGATAAAAAACTGTGAGGTAAAAAATGAAAGAACCATAGAGTTTATCACGAGAATAAAGATATGTTTAATGATAAAGAAAAGTATATTATTGTAAGACAGGAAATTGTTAGTTTAAGAAATAAAACATGTTATAACTAAATGACTTAGAATATAAGAAACTTGAAAGATACTAGTAAGCTAAAAAATATATCACTAGCCAAGAACTCAATCTAGTGCAACACACTAACAGAATATTAAATTCAATGCAGAAAGAAAAAAGCAGTAATAGTATATTAAAACCAAACTGAAATGATAATTTCTTCAAATGTAAAATTTCTCTCAAATAATCAATTTTGAGAGGGGAGTATATGTAACATGACAAAGTGTTACATAACCTAGACGTGTACCAAAAGAATAAATAAGTACACGAAAGTAATATAAGTGAATAATTAATGATGAAAGTAGCGAAGAAGAGAAGGGCCAACGAAGAAGAAAGAAGAAGAAGGACCACAAGAAGCAGTAAAGAATACACTGCATGACACTACAACAAATACTATGACTGACTCTAACTAATGGACAAGCCAAGTTCACTATAAGCTGTCAAACAAGCCAGTCAATGACATAAATGTAAAATCACATGTTTATAAAAGTAATTAAAGAATGACAAGAATAATATAATATCAGCAACAGTATTTGGCTGAAAATAAATGAACAATGACCAGTAAATAACAATGACTATGACTAAGACTAGCTATGGCCACAATGTAAAATTAAAACTTATATTACAATCCCAAATGTAATATTGAGAAGTAAGGATACTTGTAAGAGGAAACCTTATATGAATAAGTTACTTCCTCACTATACCAAATGTAACTAATGACCATTATTAAGGCATAAACCGATGTTAAAGGTATGCCTAGGCTACGCCTAAACAAACGATTGTCAGTGAATTAATAAGTAGAAAGGACTACTAGTGTAAATAAAATCTACTGAACAATCATTATACCAAACGTAACAGTGAATATCACCACTCAATTATTAATGGGTATCATTAAGTTGAGTAGGATAAACAAAATGTAATTAGAAAGTAAGGATTATTCATAGTAATGTATCACCATAGTTAAGCTAAGATTTAATAATTGTATTCAATAAATAGATATTAAGTATAACGACGAATGTATTAGTGTTCCGACAAAGACGTTTAAAAGAAAACGCGATGTGAAACGCTAAATATAAATAGATAGGGAAGAATCGTATTTGGCGTCACTAGCAGACGACAGTGCGAAACCATGTTTCTGAACATTATTTATTAGCAATGTCAGAGAAAGTGCAATTAAAACCAGTGTTAAGTCACATCAAATTAAACCGCATAAACTATTCTTTAATTTGATAGTAATAAACTCGCGATTGCAACTGTAATAAGTGCGTAGCGTGTGTTAGCATCATTTGTAATTATAAAGTGAGAAATTAGTTAGTTAACACTAACAACAACGACAGCTGTCAATCAAATTCGCCAAATGACGGTTAGAAAACAATGCGTCATTTTTGTAACGTCTAGTGGAGCCAATCAAAAAATAGCTTATTAAATGAATTAATCACCTAAGCCCCATGAAGCAAGGGGGTATATAATCCAAAACCAAGCGAAACCGTTACACTTTTTTGTCATCATCGAGAGCGAGAGGTTGTCGCTCGTCACCACAAAATACGTTAATAACTTAGAGTATCATGTAAACAGTAAATCCATTTAACCATTTCGTCAAGACAAGTAACTACACAACAGTTTATCAACAATAAGTGCATCGTTGTGAAGTAATTATTTTATTTTGTGCGCGATATTCAGAACAAGAGAAAGATTATTAACCAGTAGTTAAATTAGTCCGAATTTTGTTAGAAGAGGACGATTATTCTCTGTTCTTAGTTCGTGTCCAGTGTAATGAACCAGGGTCACTATAATCCGACCGCTGGAGTGTTTAAAATAAATTTTAATCTATAAGATTAAAATAAAAAAGGTAACATTGTGACAATTTATTTCATTCATCTGTGTGTACTTATATTTCTTCAACACAAAACCTGTACTGATGCAAAACATCAAAACTTTCTATCTGTTACACTGTGATCGAATTTATTTAGCGGATTTGTTAATCCCACGTAAGAATTGAATTAGTCTTAAGTGGTAAAAAAATATTTGTCAATAATTAAGTTAGCGTGACCAACGCATAACCTAGAAATAGGTACGACTTTTAAAAAAGAGGCCAAATTAGTAAATATTGTCTTCTGGTAAATAATTAACTTCTGTATAGGCATAAAGTAGTTCTTTCTTGTATTTAAAAGAATTTACGCCCGAGATATATGAACATAATATTTAAATTAAAAGTTAATCTGGGAATAACCAGAAGAGTTGTTTGTGCTATCTGAGCTAGTTTGTAGGGTAAAGGAACGAAATAATTGCAATTGTATATTAATGTATCTATCATACTTGTGTTTGTTTGAATTTATTCTCAAGGGTAACAATAAAACCTGTTTATTAGCAGCATAAACTTTGACTCTATTTATTTCAAGGAGTGAATTAATAATTAATTTTGAATAACAAAAGTAACTCTGATTAGAGGTTGTATGTTGTTAAATTTGAATTGCCGTAAGTGCAATAAGCATCAACACCAGTTTTTAAAGAAAATTAGCAAATATTTAATCTCATTAATTGGTTTTTCACGGGATTTTCCTGAAATAAACCTGTGTGGTGCCCTTATTAAACAAGGAGTGATCTAAACTTGTCAGTAAAGCAAGCTGGTATAGAATCCATCTTGGCAGCTTATTAATTACTATAAGTGAACTTCAGAACTTCTAGAATCACGATCAGGTACGTGGAAGTATATTGTTATAAATTTTTGTTGTCCAGATGAGACTTAACATTACGTACTTTGACGACACTTAACCTAGAAGAGGAGTTTCGCTGCCAGATCGACGCTACGGCTACCTTCATCAGTCGACCAGCGATTAACGCTTTATTCACTAAATTGATCAACTATTACTATTCAAACAGTATTACTGCAATTATTTTTCAAAAAAGAGTTCTTTTAAAATAATTATAACTTTTATTCATCATAATCGACCTTAAATTGTAACTTAACTTCAATTTTCAATACTACATAAACATTTTAAACTTTTTAAACACACGTAATCTAGTTTAGTTACAAATTGGCGACCAGCAATGTGAGGCTGTAAAAATATTAAACAAAAATATTTTTAATATTTATATTAAGCCCGGCAAATACAAGAGAACAACCATGCCACATACACACAAACACGACACGAGGTACAAGGCCAGCCGAGTGGAAGACATACCAACAGATACAGAAATAAATACAGGAACACAACAGACACAACCAACGCCCGAGATGGAAGTCGCGGCAAATAATAATGTAGAAACTCGTCCAGAAGGAACGCCTCCTGCAAAACCGGAAGTGGAAGTGATAGTCGGCGACCAACCAGACAAAACAACTGAAGGGGCAAGAATGGAGAACATGATAATGATGATGATGGAACAAATGAACAGAAACCAGGAAGAAACAAGGGAAACTTCAAAGAAAAATATGGAATCAATTAATAAAAATATGGAGTCGTTAAAAGAAGATAGTCTCAGAAATATGGAGTCGTTAAAAGCAGATCTACATACAAGACTAGACGATAATAATAAGAGCTTTGAATTATTGAAGGAAGATTTGAATAAGAAGATAGACGATACCAATAGATCCATGGACGCCTTAAGTAATAAATTAGACAACAACAACAGAGCATTGAAAGAAGATCTGAATACCAAATTAGATAATATCAGCAAGATAATGGAGGAAAATAATGAGAAAATTAACACGAGAGTAGACACGGAAATAACAATCGTACGAAGAGAAATTACGGAAGTGCACGAAAGGTGTGAACAGCACGGTCAAGATTTGAAACGGACTAGAGAAGAGGTCGACGGGAGAATTGACAACATCGAGGAAATAACTGAAGCCCGGATCGAGTCACTGAAGAAGATGAGCCAGGACGAGATCAAGCGAGTGAGAACAGACGTGGGTGAACGATGCGAAGAAATAAGTGCGTCGGTGGACACCGTAAGAACCTTAGCAGTTGCAAACCGAGAAAAAATAGAAGAACTACGACAACGGGAGATCGTGCAGATGAGGGAAGAGATAGAAATCATCCGTAATCGTCCAGTACAGGGTCAGTACATCCAACCGACCGATAACCGTGACGTAATAAACTTCAAAAACTACAAGAAAAATCCGATCGAGTTCTTAGAGCGCATAGACGAAAACTTGACCAGGATTCGAGAGAATAGGTGGACGGTTATAAGGAGTCTGATCGATGAGTATTTTAAAGAGATTTACGACAATTGGTGGACTGCCACACGCCACGAAGTCCACAATTATGAAGAATTTAAGACGCAATTCCGTGCAAAGTATTGGTCGGAGGCCACACAGAATATAGTGCGTGACAACATCTGCCATGGCAAGTATGACGCAAATAGAGGAGCTACGATGACCTCTTACTTCCTAGGTAAGGTGTGTCTGGCGCATAACCTGGAACCGAAAATACCGGAGGAGTGCCTGGTTACCAAACTTTCTTACCATTTCGAGGAGGGAGTTGCCAAAGCACGCCAGTGGGGACAATGAAGACAATACAAGCCATGTCAGCCTTACTTGAAGACCAGGAGCATGAAGGTTATTATAGAAGAAGCCGACGAAGGAACGAGAACTTCCAGGACAGGAGCGGTAATACCAATAACAACAATTCAAATTTCCGAAATTACCGAGGTAATTTCAATACCAATGTTAATAATTCAAATCAGAATCACGCTAATAATAATAATGAAAATAACTACAGACCCAGTAACCAGTACAATAACAATAATAATACTGGTAACTACAACAATAACAATACGAGACGACAGAATTATAACAACAATCCTAACCGACCCCAGAACCAAGGCGGAAATAACCCACCACAGCAGTACCGCAGGGCTAACTATGTTCATGCCAACTACGAACCAGGTAGGAGGCTATACTACCCTCGGCGCGATAGTTTCAGTGGAGACAGAAGGAATGCAAGGGGCGGATGTTGGAGAAGTAATAGCATCGAGGGCGATAGCCGCAACAATGACTACCGGCCCCAAGTGAAATTTGTACAAGCCCGTGACCAGCCAACCCGAGGAGACCTGATACCCGACCGCAGACAAACATCACGAACAATGATGACGAGGAGGATTGGGTGCCAGTCTGTGAGAGGCCTGGCTTTACAATACTGCACAACCGAGCAGGCAGCTCTAGAGAGTTTAGATCCGGAGGTGGAAACCAGGATGAGGACGATCCATCTGTGAGTGTCCGAAGGGAATACAACCAACAGAACCCACCAGAACGCTGGATTCCCCTAAGAGGAGATGGCAGCCGACCCAGCACATCCCAAGATGCAAGACTACAGTACCCATAATGAACCCAATAGAATGGTGAAGCCCAAGAGAACCCCAACATAGACTATTAATGGGCTTATTATTATAGCAGAATGAACTATGTTATCATACAGTGATTCTAACAAGAGTGTTTAGTGTATCAAAAATTATAAAAGTGTCTACCGTGAAAAGGTTAAATTAATGATCAAGAAAATCATTTATTATATTCAATGTATTGAAAATGTCTAATTGCCTATAACCAGCCTGTTTACCATATTGTATCATAAAGAAGAATGTGTATTATAGGGATATGTACCAAAAATATCTATTACGTAGTAAATAAGAACCATGTTTGTCATATTAAATGATAGGGAAAAATGTTCATTACAAACTAAATGATTTTATGATAAGAAAAATGTTTATCATATCAAATGATAAAGAAAAAATGCCTATTGTATTGTATAAAACAAAAATATATTGTATAACGAAAATGTATATAAAATATGGATGTAATGTTACTCTAATGCTCCTATATTAATTTCAACAAATGAAATTATAAAATCGTCCAGAATAAGTGTGAATTATCAGACACTTGAAGGAGTAGAGGAGAAGAACACCACAGTGAGTATAAAGAAGATGGCTATTATTATTATGGAAAGAAGAAAGAGAAAACCAAATATTATCTATTAATATGTTATTATTATATTGTTATATTGTATCTTAATTATCAAATATTGTCTACTCCAAGAAATATATTAAAATCGTCCAGAATAAATGATTTAAACAACTATCATTTGAAGGAGTAGAGAGGAAGAACACCACAGTGAGTTATAAAGAAGAGGGCTATTATTATTATGGAAAGAAGAAAGAGAAAACCAAATATTGTCTATTAATATGTTATTATTATATTGTATCTTAATTATCAAATATTGTCTACTCCAAGAAATATATTAAAATCATCCAGAATAAGTGTTAAAGATTCCAACACTTGAAGGAGTAGAGAAGAGGAACATCAAAGTGTAGAATAATAAAGGAGAAGGCTTGAATAAGGAATGAGAATAATTAATTAAGTGATAAATAAACATATTTATCATATTATAAGAAAGAAAAATATGTATTGTATCGAATATACCAAGACTATTTAGCATATTAAGTAAACTATTAACGAGAATGATTATTATATGATATAAAAAAAAGAAAAGTGTCTATGTATAAATAACAAAAATGATTATCAAAATACTACTGTTAATTAAACGATGAAGAAAATATCTAATTGTATATACCAACAATATATGTCAAATGATATCTAACAAAAATGTTTATTATATGAATATTGTAAACCCTGATAATCCAGGAAGATAAAGAACTAAATGTTAAAAAACCTATATACGAACTATTGTTGAGAATAAAGCTTGTGAACTATTAATAAGAGTGAAGTATTGTAAACTCAATGTTTAAAGAACCACTGCATAATTGTATAATGATAAATCTAAGTGTGTAAATTAAGAATATTAAGATAAACAATACAACTTACAAACTAGTATAGAAAAGTAACAACAAGGCTAATAAATAACACAGCCAATATGTCAAGTCTGAAGGAAATAATGACCTGTGAAGAGAAGTATGTTAGCTAAAGTATAAAAGAATGAAATGTGATACCAATGAAACCTCTAATACCTTGAATGTTATATTGAATATGTTATATTATTGAAAAATGAATGATATGTTATATTTTATGTGTTGTGATAGTGCAACTGTTGCTACGTGCAATTTTTATTTTGTCCCAGACAGAGATGAGGATTCCTCTGATTCTGAGGATGTGTAGTTAAGGAACGGCGGAGAATGTATGCCACAGTGAGCCACTCTGATTCTGAACCCACTACAAATGTTAGGGAATTAAATGGTAATATATCAAGGATTATTGATAAAAAACTGTGAGGTAAAAAATGAAAGAACCATAGAGTTTATCACGAGAATAAAGATATGTTTAATGATAAAGAAAAGTATATTATTGTAAGACAGGAAATTGTTAGTTTAAGAAATAAAACATGTTATAACTAAATGACTTAGAATATAAGAAACTTGAAAGATACTAGTAAGCTAAAAAATATATCACTAGCCAAGAACTCAATCTAGTGCAACACACTAACAGAATATTAAATTCAATGCAGAAAGAAAAAAGCAGTAATAGTATATTAAAACCAAACTGAAATGATAATTTCTTCAAATGTAAAATTTCTCTCAAATAATCAATTTTGAGAGGGGAGTATATGTAACATGACAAAGTGTTACATAACCTAGACGTGTACCAAAAGAATAAATAAGTACACGAAAGTAATATAAGTGAATAATTAATGATGAAAGTAGCGAAGAAGAGAAGGGCCAACGAAGAAGAAAGAAGAAGAAGGACCACAAGAAGCAGTAAGGAATACACTGCATGACACTACAACAAATACTATGACTGACTCTAACTAATGGACAAGCCAAGTTCACTATAAGCTGTCAAACAAGCCAGTCAATGACATAAATGTAAAATCACATGTTTATAAAAGTAATTAAAGAATGACAAGAATAATATAATATCAGCAACAGTATTTGGCTGAAAATAAATGAACAATGACCAGTAAATAACAATGACTATGACTAAGACTAGCTATGGCCACAATGTAAAATTAAAACTTATATTACAATCCCAAATGTAATATTGAGAAGTAAGGATACTTGTAAGAGGAAACCTTATATGAATAAGTTACTTCCTCACTATACCAAATGTAACTAATGACCATTATTAAGGCATAAACCGATGTTAAAGGTATGCCTAGGCTACGCCTAAACAAACGATTGTCAGTGAATTAATAAGTAGAAAGGACTACTAGTGTAAATAAAATCTACTGAACAATCATTATACCAAATGTAACAGTGAATATCACCACTCAATTATTAATGGGTATCATTAAGTTGAGTAGGATAAACAAAATGTAATTAGAAAGTAAGGATTATTCATAGTAATGTATCACCATAGTTAAGCTAAGATTTAATAATTGTATTCAATAAATAGATATTAAGTATAACGATGAATGTATTAGTGTTCCGACAAAGACGTTTAAAAGAAAACGCGATGTGAAACGCTAAATATAAATAGATAGGGAAGAATCGTATTTGGCGTCACTAGCAGACGACAGTGCGAAACCATGTTTCTGAACATTATTTATTAGCAATGTCAGAGAAAGTGCGATTAAAACCAGTGTTAAGTCACATCAAATTAAAGCGCATAAACTATTCTTTAATTTGATAGTAATAAACTCGCGATTGCAACTGTAATAAGTGCGTAGCGTGTGTTAGCATCATTTGTAATTATAAAGTGAGAAATTAGTTAGTTAACACTAACAACAACGACAGCTGTCAATCAAATTCGCCAAATGACGGTTAGAAAACAATGCGTCATTTTTGTAACGTCTGGTGGAGCCAATCAAAAAATAGCTTATTAAATGAATTAATCACCTAAGCCCCATGAAGCAAGGGGGTATATAATCCAAAACCAAGCGAAACCGTTACACTTTTTTGTCATCATCGAGAGCGAGAGGTTGTCGCTCGTCACCACAAAATACGTTAATAACTTAGAGTATCATGTAAACAGTAAATACATTTAACCATTTCGTCAAGACAAGTAACTACACAACAGTTTATCAACAATAAGTGCATCGTTGTGAAGTAATTATTTTATTTTGTGCGCGATATTCAGAACAAGAGAAAGATTATTA
Source organism: Magicicada septendecula (assembly GCA_034769895.1). Classification (NCBI taxonomy): domain Eukaryota; kingdom Metazoa; phylum Arthropoda; class Insecta; order Hemiptera; family Cicadidae; genus Magicicada; species Magicicada septendecula. The sequence goes on along the minus strand of CM068368.1, from coordinate 409,372,121 downwards.
ACCAGTAGTTAAATTAGTCCGAATTTTGTTAGAAGAGGACGATTATTCTCTGTTCTTAGTTCGTGTGCAGTGTAATGAACCAGGGTCACTATAATCCGACCGCTGGAGTGTTTAAAATAAATTTTAATCTATAAGATTAAAATAAAAAAGGTAACATTGTGACAATTTATTTCATTCATCTGTGTGTACTTATATTTCTTCAACACAAAACCTGTACTGATGCAAAACATCAAAACTTTCTATCTGTTACACTGTGATCGAATTTATTTAGCGGATTTGTTAATCCCACGTAAGAATTGAATTAGTCTTAAGTGGTAAAAAAATATTTGTCAATAATTAAGTTAGCGTGACCAACGCATAACCTAGAAATAGGCACGACTTTTAAAAAAGAGGCCAAATTAGTAAATATTGTCTTCTGGTAAATAATTAACTTCTGTATAGGCATAAAGTAGTTCTTTCTTGTATTTAAAAGAATTTACGCCCGAGATATATGAACATAATATTTAAATTAAAAGTTAATCTGGGAATAACCAGAAGAGTTGTTTGTGCTATCTGAGCTAGTTTGTAGGGTAAAGGAACGAAATAATTGCAATTGTATATTAATGTATCTATCATACTTGTGTTTGTTTGAATTTATTCTCAAGGGTAACAATAAAACCCGTTTATTAGCAGCATAAACTTTGACTCTATTTATTTCAAGGAGTGAATTAATAATTAATTTTGAATAACAAAAGTAACTCTGATTAGAGGTTGTATGTTGTTAAATTTGAATTGCCGTAAGTGCAATAAGCATCAACACCAGTTTTTAAAGAAAATTAGCAAATATTTAATCTCATTAATTGGTTTTTCACGGGATTTTCCTGAAATAAACCTGTGTGGTGCCCTTATTAAACAAGGAGTGATCTAAACTTGTCAGTAAAGCAAGCTGGTATAGAATCCATCTTGGCAGCTTATTAATTACTATAAGTGAACTTCAGAACTTCTAGAATCACGATCAGGTACGTGGAAGTATATTGTTATAAATTTTTGTTGTCCAGACGAGACTTAACATTACGTACTTTGACGACACTTAACCTAGAAGAGGAGTTTCGCTGCCAGATCGACGCTACGGCTACCTTCATCAGTCGACCAGCGATTAATGCTTTATTCACTAAATTGATCAACTATTACTATTCAAACAGTATTACTGCAATTATTTTTCAAAAAAGAGTTCTTTTAAAATAATTATAACTTTTATTCATCATAATCGACCTTAAATTGTAACTTAACTTCAATTTTCAATACTACATAAACATTTTAAACTTTTTAAACACACGTAACCTAGTTTAGTTACAGTGTGCGTATGTAGTGCTAGCGTGTGTGTATGTACACGTCTACGTGTTAGATTTGTGGTATATATCTGTTTAGATTAGAGTGAGAGAGACAGAGCGCCCGAGTGGTTAACATGAGTGAGAAGGTGTTGTATGAGAGAGAGAGAGAGAGAGAGAGAGAGAGATTATGACCGACATATATATGAACTACATTGACTATGGTACTCAGTATAGACCAAGTTCCAGGTAAATAACATTGTACAAAATGTAAATATTAAGTAATATCCATTTTCATATAATAGATCTGTTATCTATAATGTTGTGTTATAAAGTCTGTAACCCTTTAATACAAGTTGGTAAATCATTTCTGTTATTGTGTGCATAATTCTCTATTTTATATGAGGATGATAGTGTAATAAAAATGGCGAGTGTTTTAGAGTGCCAATTGTGGACAAAGACAAGTGAGAGAGAGAGAGAGAGAGAGAGAGAGAGAGAGAGAGAGAGAGAGAGAGAGAGAGAGAGAGAGAGAATGAGAATGAGAGGGAGAGAGAGAGCGAAGGGTGGAAGAGAGAGAGATGGAAGAAGGGAGACAGTGAGTGAGATGTAGAAGAGAGAGAGAGAGAGAGAGTGAGAGTGGGAGTGATAGTGAGTGATAGAGCGATTTCAGGTTTGAGTGAGAGGCTGCGAGAAGGACTGGCAGGGGGAGAATGGGTGAGACAGAAGGTGTGATTGTGGACACATACATAAATTACATTATTCTATCGTACTCTTGACTATATTTTATAATATGATTACAATTATTATCCAAGTTTACCTGTTAGTAAAATTTACCAGAAACTTTTGTTTGTAACCTTTGTCAACTATCTGATTTAAGTCGTAATGTTCTACAGTTATTGTGTAAATTGTATGTTTCTAAATTATGATTGTTTGTTAATACCAGTAGGGAGTGAAACATGGTAAAAATAACTTTTAATAATTACATAGTGAACATCCCCTAATCTGTTTTAGTTATAGGTAATATATTACTTTGCTATATGTTGACTGCTGTAGGTATAAACAATTTATGTACCAATCTAATATCCAATTGTTGATTACTGTTTGTTTAATTAATTAAAATATCATTACATTTAGTAATTTAAATTGTAATACTGTATAAATTAAGTTCTCTCATACTATAATTTGCTTGTTTTCTTAAAGATAATTTGAAGATGTAAACAAACTATCATAAGTCTTCACATATAAAATGATACATACATATGCACGCACACACTCACATACACCAACACGTTCACCCAAATATTTAATTGTTTCGTTATGTTTGATATTTCTATTGTATTTCATACACAGGTCCTGAAGATGACAATAAATATTGTCAAAACGTCGACGCAAAATAGCTAAAATTTGTATTATTGACCGATCCTCACTAACCATCCACTAAAACATTCACTGATTGACAGTCACTAAAAATTTAAGGATTATTAAAACTATTTGTCATAATATATAGGTTAAGTTATTCACGTGTATTTCATTATCTACAATTGATGTATATTGATAGACACTATTTATGGAATACACTAGAATCTTCTATATCACTGTATAAAACATTTGTACGTAGCATAGTATGTTCTACTAGATTGTAGAATAAGCTCCTGGAATGACCTTGACTATACTTGTAAGTAGTAAATAACGCATGTTTGTGAATGATATCATTACCAACTACATATAAAACTACAAAGACTGAGACAGTTTTAGTTTTACACAGTCTTCATTGAGTTAGTGCCTTTGTTTAATACTACATTTGTGGATCCATATTATATTTGTGTTATTTTATTTATTTTTTTGCTTGTTAATATTTTACTTATTATCACACAAGGATATTTTTGTTGTAAATCTTGTTTAATATGCACACACAAGATGTAATAAAAATAATTTGGACAGGAAGGAAGGAGTACGCAATGGAAAAAGGGCCATAAATTATTTAAGATTTGCTAATGATGTGTTGACTGTAGCAGATGAGGTAGCAACCACTTACAGAATATTACAAAAACTAAAAGAGGAGCTGGAAAGGAATGGAATGAAAGTAAATATATAGCTACGTTGAACTGAAAAATAACAAAAGTGCCTATGTGACTCTTAGCATGCCACAAGATGCTCCTTCCAGTCATTAGTTGACTATCTGACCGGCATCCAGGCCCACTACGTCACTACACTGCAAAGCAGGAGGAGTATAAATACTGGACTTTAAAGTGGTCAGTTCAGTTATGCCTGGTAATTTTACAATTGCGGAGAGAAGTGATTGTTGGAGTGATTAATGTGAGCTGTAATAAAATCAAATTGAAATTTAAAAAAAATCATGGTTTATTCTACTTCCTAACACAAGCATCAACTTTGTATGGCTAGTGTGAATAAACCAAGTGTCAGAAAAAAATCCTGTAAAGTGTAATTTGTATACATGTTCACTATTACATCTGAAACTTTTATTTATCTACTTATAATAGATTAAACATTATTAACATTTTTCTTGTTAGTGCTATCATGATATCTGAAAATGCTACAGGTTTTAATTTTAATTTGTTTTAAGAAAAATATTTATTGCAGGACAAGTACACTCATATATATTACAAAATACAGGCTTCTTTTCAGCAGCGCTTCTATCAAAGTTGGTTCACATGTATTGGATATATTATATAGTTGTATAACAGTTATATGTTCGAATTTTCTTTCAAACTGAGTTTTAACTCTGAATAAAATGTTTTAATACTGTTTACTTATGTGAAAAGGAATAGGTAATGTTAAATTGCAATCTATGTACTGTTCAGTAATCTACTATAATAAGCTATGAGTAGCTCAACATTAATTAAATACTAACATAACATTAATCTAATACAACACTTGGCATAATAATTACTGCATTTATGACACTGAACAATACTGTATATTTCAGTTACACTTAAGAAAATCTGTGATTGGTTTTTCTTCTCAGTTTTCAATGAAAAGTGTTGTAATGGGACAATTCTGAAGGGTATAGATATTTTATTTCATTTAATAATTGTTTGAGGCAAATCTAGTTGGGCACCCTTTATGGTCATTAAAACCTGAGTTGTGAAACACCCTGTATTCACTTCGTGCAAGGCGGAGGCTGGTACGCAAAACGATAACATTGGAATGTGACTGTGAGTGTGCCGCTGTCTATACTCTCGACACCAAAATTGTTAGCGGAAGTTAACACCACGTGGCTAATTAAACCGGCCACGTGAGCGCATCAACCAATCGGAGAGCGAGCTGACGGAAATGAACATTACCAACACTTGGGTAGCATCACACAGTCGCCATAGAACTCTAGACCACGCGTGGTTACTAACAACATCACTCGAGCAAACTTTGGGTCGGCCGACCAGAAAACTGTGTATCTAAATGTAGAAATAATGTGAGTCAGTGAAATCAGCAGTTATATAAAATTTAGTAACGACTTTCGGAACATTTACTTAAAACTGTGGTGGACGATGTGCGACGGAACCAGCTAACACATGCCGTAAGAATACAACATAATTTAATACTTGGCCAACATCTAGAATAAAATTTTATTTTACTGGGAAATTTTAATCAATTATAATGGGAGTGGGAAGATGAAAGGTAATAAGGGGACAAGTATGAGTGTAGAGTGTGAGCAAACTGGGTCGTCTTAGAGTTAAAATAGTTTGTTTTTTTATTTCTCGATATAAGTTTTGTACTAAAAGGAGGTAATACACCATATTATTATTTTGGCATTTTTAATGATTACCGTAAATGTGTTGGAAGAAGGAATAGAAAAGAAATGTAGTCGTTGTCCAACAAACCAAAATGTAGACTGCTTAGTTGGATTAATCAATTTAGTTTTCACAGAATGTTGTAAAGTACAACATTAAGCAAACAATTTGATGAATGTTATAAACAGAGAAGAAAGTAATTTTACAATATGAATTTTAATAAAATGAATTAGTAGCGTAACCATGTGTTAAGTTAATTATTATGCCATATTAACATCACCTATCCCGTATAGAAAATTTCGCCTAACGAACCTGGCAAATAAGTAAAAGTGTTTCAAGGTTTCGATATTAAACCACAAAATATCATGGCGACCTATAAATAATTTGGAATCTTCTGTGTTGGGTAAGTCAGGGTGGCGTGTACGTGTGATGGGTAAGTGAAGGTATTGCTTGAGATAAGTAGAAGAAACGCGGTGAAAATGGGTAAGTAAAAGAACAGAACGTAACAAATGGCGATCCCTGCCAGTATAACTCAAATGAATTAATTCATATGGGTTTAGACCTGATTTGAAGTACGAAATGGATTTTGTAATAGAAAAAACTTTAAAATTACGAGATGTGGGAGTATAGGTTAAGACGTAAAATACTGTTAAAGAGTTAAGTTATGAGATTTTGTTTAGATAATAACCAAGTAATAAATTATTTAATTTTAATTTTAATTATTTAATTAAAGAACAATTAAATTTATAAAAAAAAAAATGGAAAATACAGAGAACGAAGTCAGTTTGTCTGACTCAACTGTTATAAGTGAATCAGAAATTCAGTCAGAAACTCCTATAGTAAATCAAGAAAGCTGGACAGAGTCAGCTGTTATGGACGAGGCGAGAGTTCATTCAACTCCCGTCTCGGCTAGAGAAAGTAATAAAACTGAGGATTGGTTGCGTGAGATAATGGGGGAAATTAAACTGATGTCTAGTGATAACAATAAGAAATTTGATGCATTAAATGATCGTTTTGACACTAAATTTGATAAATTGAGTAGTGAACTACATGAACAGAAAGTAAAATGTGATAGCAATTTTAGTGAATTAAAAAACCAGATTAATGAAATTAATAAGCGTTGTGAAAGTACCAATGAAATATTTGAAAATAACTTTAAAAAATTAGAACAGAATATTGAGAGAATGGGATTGTGGGGAATAAATACAAGTAAGAACAACACAAACGAAAGTGATGGAAATATATGTATTAATGGTAGTGGTAGTAGTTTAGATACAAAAAAGGTGGTGGTAGACAAGGTGAGTAATAATGATAATTATAACAATGAGTTAATGAGTGATAACAGTGGTGTAATTCAAAACGTGGTGTTAGAGAGTAAAGTGGTGAGCAGAGAAAGTGTTGAGGTTAGATGGGCAAAGGGCAGATTTTTCCCAAGTTTATGGTGAAACAAAGGTTTCACAGGTGTTTTATGAGGACAGAGTTTCCTCCGGTGGTTGTGTGGAAGACGAGGTGTCTTCGTATGGTCCCTTAGTTTTTTGTGATTTATCTGGTAAGGCCAGGAGAGGTAATAAGTATATTGTGGTGCCCTTTGCATGGAATGAAATAGGTCAGTGGGGTTATGAGAGGTATTGTGATGAGAGAAAGAGAAAGAGAGAAATAGAGATTTTTGAGGTTAATACAGGTTATGAAATGTTAGTGCAGGTTTTAGATATTGAGAGAGGTGAAAAAAGTGACTTACATTGTGAAATAGAAATAGATGAATATATTGATGATACTGTTGTAAATGATAAAAACTTACCTGATGTTGTGATGAATGGAGTGGAGGAATATGATGATAAAATAACTTACCTTATGTTGAACAAAAATACTGTCGGAGACAGAAAGGAAATTACCAATGTAGACAGGTTTTGTGAATTAATGGTAGACAAAAATGTAGTTAATTATTGTGTTAATGTAATTAACAAACGTAATCATTACAATAATAATAATAGTGTAAGAGTGTGAGTAAGGACGATAATTATTATATAAAAGTAAGGCTCATATATGATGACAGTGGTTAAAATAAAAATAAGAGAATGGACATTTTAAATATTTTAGTTTATGGTTATGACCTGGCTAGATTATGAAATGAAGTGTGGTAAACAGAAAAATAATGACAAAAATTGTAAATAAAGTCATAGTGAAATTAATTGTGTCTATGTTGTAAAATGTACTTTATGTAAACAATGTGAATGTAGTAGAAATTGATGTAATAATAATAATAATATTTTGACAGACTAAATAAATAATGAGAATAATTATGAAGGTAATAAAAAAAAATTATAATTGTTTTGGGTAAAGTAATTTAAATAACTTGTGTTTTCAAGAATTTATTGAATTACATGATTTGAGAGGTTTAAATACTTTTGATTGATTTAAAAAGTTGTGTAAAAAGATTTTGCTAATGAATTTAAATGATTTGAACTTGATAATAAATAATAAATGAATGAATAATGAATAAATGTAAAATGTATTGAGTTATGGAATCATATGTTTGCTATAATGTTTCAGAAGATACATGGAGTTATGTACATTATTTGGTGTTTATATTTTTGTGTCTATGACAGTATATGAGTGATGTAATGTAAGTATGAATTTTATAATACAAGTGAATAAAGTAAAATGTTTACATATGTTTAAAAGGTTTTAAATTAAAGAATGAAATTGATTTGAGATAGTTTTGAATTTTCAATGGTTAATGTAATGTAAGATGTGGTAAAGGTTAGAATTTGGGTGATTATTATTTCAATAGGTCATTTAAGTTAGTCAGAGTTAAGGTTAAAGGGGTGTGAAACAGAATAAGATTCTTGGGAATAAAAATAAGATAGAAATTGAGTATTAGTAGTGACACAGTAGCGAGAGTGATTATAGGTAGAGTAATGAGAGTGGTATATTTAGGTAATAAACAGATGGTGGAATTTTGTAAGGTGGGTGGTGTGATAAGGAGCCCTCAACGACAGGCATTGTGGCGGGTAGTAGAGGGTTTTAGTAGAATGCTTGCCGATATTTGGTGGAGAGGCAAACGGTTATGAATGGAATTGCGGAGGGAGGGAACAGACATCCTAAGTACAAAGGAGGTATAGGGTATTTTCTTATAAGGGTAGAATGATGTGAATGGAGTTAGAGAATTATTGGTAAATATTTTGAGAGAGTGGTGTCAGACTATGTAAATCTGTTAGTAAGTGTTATAGGCAGAAGGGGGTTGAGGTTGTATTTAATCACCCATTTGTAAATCGTATTATTAGGAATAATTAAGAGTCACCCAAAATAATTGATAAGGAAAATGCTAAATAGAAAATCATAGGTAAATTGTAATAATAAATGAAACAAGTGAAGAGTTTAAGAGAATTTGAAAATAAAATTAAAGCTGTAAAATGTGTAATTTTGGTCAATTTAAATGTGAATTTTATTGTTTATTGCAAGATAATGATAACAATGTTGTTTTTGAGTGTTCTATGTTTATTATGTTATATTATGTTTGAATGTAAAAAATTATAAACATGTTTCATGTATTTTATGGTGTAGCTTTGTGTAGTGCCTATATGTCAAGGTCATTCACTTGACCCAGAGAGATCAGCTGATGGTTGCTGTTAGAGACAGGACAGGTTTCTAGTGATTGATTCATAGAATTTTGTTACTTAATTAAATTAAATAATTTTATTTTTTCGTGATACTGATAAAAGAAATATTTTGGAAAACTAAAATTTTTTGAAAAAAAAAAAAAAAAAAATTTTATTTTTCATTGTACCTGCCGTATGGATGGTGTTTTGATGTTTAGGGCATGTTGTTGATTGTATGTTAAGGTGTTAACTGATTTAGGTTATTCATATTATGTGTTATAAACAAATGTTAGGATAAGTGAATTTGTGGTTTAATAAAATGTTCAGTTTATTTGTTTTTTACGACTGTTAGTAGTAGTGAATAAGAAATGTAGATCCATGTAAAAGATATTGGGATTTTAATGAAATTAATGGTAATGTACAAGTTTGATTTTGAACTTAGATGAATTTTGAACACAATTTAAATGATTTGAATTTAATTAGCTGCTGTGTTTTGATTTGAAAACGTAACGTTAATTTGAGAAAAGAAATTGAAATTTGAAGGATAAAAGATTTTATGAGTTAAAAGTATGGATATTGTTTAGAATGTAATAATGAGTATGTGTACGCACCCAGTACTTGCTAAAGGCAACTCAGTATGCATGTAAGGGGGAACATATCGGTTGAGTATCTAGTATGGTCTAAGGCCAGGGTTTTGATTTTGGGGTGGAATGTTAGAAGGTTAGGTGTACTATGGTAAGTGTCTGTCCGATTTTATGGTGTTGGGATCTCGAATAGAGAAGTCCAGTAATTTTGTTCAGGTGCAGCCATAGTTACCGAGCTAGCGGGGTAGTTTACCCATGATGTGTTTAAAAATTAACAGGGGGTTGTTGGCACCATATCCTCACCGATCCTCTTAGGGGTTAGCAATGAGAGTTCTTCTGTTCCAGCAGAAGACCTCTCATTGGGGGGGGGGGGTGTCTTGTAATGGGACAATTCTAAAGGTTATAGATATTTTATTTCATTTAATAATTGTTTGAGGCAAATCTAGTTGGGCACCCTTTATGGTCATTAAAACCTGAGTTGTGAAACACCCTGTATTCACTTCGTGCAAGGCGGAGGCTGGTACGCAAAACGATAACATTGGAATGTGACTGTGAGTGTGCCGCTGTCTATACTCTCGACACCAAAATTGTTAGCAGAAGTTAACACCACGTGGCTAATTAAACCGGCCACGTGAGCGCATCAACCAATCGGAGAGCGAGCTGACGGAAATGAACATTACCAACACTTGGGTAGCATCACACAGTCGCCATAGAACTCTGAACCACGCGTGGTTACTAACAACATCGCTCGAGCAAACTTTGGGTCGGCCGACCAGAAAACTGTGTATCTAAATGTAGAAATAATGTGAGTCAGTGAAATCAGCAGTTATATAAAATTTAGTAACGACTTTCGGAACATTTACTTAAAACTGTGGTGGACAATGTGCGACGGAACCAGCTAACACATGCCGTAAGAATACAACATAATTTAATATTTGGTCAACATCTAGAATAAAATTTTATTTTACTGGGAAATTTTAATCAATTATAATGGGAGTCGGAAGATGAAAGGTAATAAGGGGACAAGTATGAGTGTAGAGTGTGAGCAAACTGGGTCGTCTTAAATAGAGTTAAAATAGTTTGTTTTTTTATTTCTCGATATACGTTTTGTACTAAAAGGAGGTAATACACCATATTATTATTTTGGCATTTTTAATGATTAACGTAAATGTGTTGGAAGAAGGAATAGAAAGGAAATGTAGTCGTTGTCCAACAAACCAAAATGTAGACTGCTTAGTTGGATTAATCAATTTAGTTTTCACAGAATGTTGTAAAGTACAACATTAAGCAAAGAATTTGATGAATGTTATAAACAGAGAAGAAAGTAATTTTACAATATGAATTTTAATAAAATGAATTAGTAGCGTAACCATGTGTTAAGTTAATTATTATGCCATATTAACATCACCTATCCCGTATGGAAAATTTCGCCTAACGAACCTGGCAAATAAGTAAAAGTGTTTCAAGGTTTCGATATTAAACCACAAAATATCATGGCGACCTATAAATAATTTGGAATCTTCTGTGTTGGGTAAGTCAGGGTGGCGTGTACGTGTGATGGGTAAGTGAAGGTATTGCTTGAGATAAGTAGAAGAAACGCGGTGAAAATGGGTAAGTAAAAGAACAGAACGTAACAAATGGCGATCCCTGCCAGTATAACTCAAATGAATTAATTCATATGGGTTTAGACCTGATTTGAAGTACGAAATGGATTTTGTAATAGAAAAAACTTTAAAATTACGAGATGTGGGAGTATAGGTTAAGACGTAAAATACTGTTAAAGAGTTAAGTTATGAGATTTTGTTTAGATAATAACCAAGTAATAAATTATTTAATTTTAATTTTAATTATTTAATTAAAGAATAATTAAATTTATAAAAAAAAAAAATGGAAAATACAGAGAACGAAGTCAGTTTGTCTGACTCAACTGTTATAAGTGAATCAGAAATTCAGTCAGAAACTCCTATAGTAAATCAAGAAAGCTGGACAGAGTCAGCTGTTATGGACGAGACGAGAGTTCATTCAACTCCCTTCTCGGCTAGAGAAAGTAATAAAACTGAGGATTGGTTGCGTGAGATAATGGGGGAAATTAAACTGATGTCTAGTGATAACAATAAGAAATTTGATGCATTAAATGATCGTTTTGACACTAAATTTGATAAATTGAGTAGTGAACTACATGAACAGAAAGTAAAATGTGATAGCAATTTTAGTGAATTAAAAAACCAGATTAATGAAATTAATAAGCGTTGTGAAAGTACCAATGAAATATTTGAAAATAACTTTAAAAAATTAGAACAGAATATTGAGAGAATGGGATTGTGGGGAATAAATACAAGTAAGAACAACACAAACGAAAGTGACGGAAATATATGTATTAATGGTAGTGGTAGTAGTTTAGATACAAAAAAGGTGGTGGTAGACAAGGTGAGTAATAATGATAATTATAACAATGAGTTAATGAGTGGTAACAGTGGTGTAATTCAAAACGTGGTGTTAGAGAGTAAAGTGGTGAGCAGAGAAAGTGTTGAGGTTAGATGGGCAAAGGGCAGATTTTTCCCAAGTTTATGGTGAAACAAAGGTTTCACAGGTGTTTCATGAGGACAGAGTTTCCTCCGGTGGTTGTGTGGAAGACGAGGTGTCTTCGTATGGTCCCTTAGTTTTTTGTGATTTATCTGGTAAAGCCAGGAGAGGTAATAAGTATTTTGTGGTGCCCTTTGCATGGAATGAAATAGGTCAGTGGGGTTATGAGAGGTATTGTGATGAGAGAAAGAGAAAGAGAGAAATAGAGATTTTTGAGGTTAATACAGGTTATGAAATGTTAGTGCAGGTTTTAGATATTGAGAGAGGTGAAAAAAGTGACTTACATTGTGAAATAGAAATAGATGAATATATTGATGATACTGTTGTAAATGATAAAAACTTACCTGATGTTGTGATGAATGGAGTGGAGGAATATGATGATAAAATAACTTACCTTATGTTGAACAAAAATACTGACGGAGACAGAAAGGAAATTACCAATGTAGACAGGTTTTGTGAATTAATGGTAGACAAAAATGTAGTTAATTATTGTGTTAATGTAATTAACAAACGTAATCATTACAATAATAATAATAGTGTAAGAGTGTGAGTAAGGACGATAATTATTAAATAAAAGTAAGGCTCATATATGATGACAGTGGTTAAAATAAAAATAAGAGAATGGACATTTTAAATATTTTAGTTTATGGTTATGACCTGGCTAGATTATGAAATGAAGTGTGGTAAACAGAAAAATAATGACAAGAATTGTAAATAAATTCATAGTGAAATTAATTGTGTCTATGTTGTAAAATGTACTTTATGTAAACAATATGAATGTAGTAGAAATTGATGTAATAATAATAATAATAATATTTTAGTTGTCTTGATTATTCATCTCTTCTTTCACAGCACTACACTTAACTAAAAATGAACTTTTTTCATGTGAAAAACTTACTATTTTATCGGACGCGTTTCGGCTTAGTATCCGCCTTCTTCAGCTTTGGTAACAGACTGCTAGCATTTTGTAACGGTTGTGTGGAAGGTGAAGTGGGGGTGGTGTGTGGCGGAAGGGGATTGGCGCGGGGATTCAATTTATTGTTCGTTTTCTGTATAATTGTGTCAAAAAGTGTATGTGATTTATATTGTAATTGATCGTTGAGTATGTTGTTTGGTTGTGTTGTGTGGTGTTTATATATTTCATATTGTTCAGTTGTGTTGAGTTTTTGACCTTTGGGTATGTAATGTAGAATTTCAAGATTAGTGTCTATGTTGGTGTAACTGTGGTTTTCTGTGTGTATGTGTGTGGCAAATGCAGAGTGTATATTGTTGTTGGTTAAAGCTTTTAAGTGTTCAGAATAACGGGATGAAAAAGATCTTCCCGTCTGGCCTATGTAGAAACTATTGCAGTCATTACAATTTAATTTGTAAACACCTGTTTTGTTATATTTGTCTATGTCTGTGTTTGTATTACTGATGTGTTTTTTGATGGTATTGGTTGTTCTGAATGCTATTTTGTATTTGTGTTTTCTGAATGTATTGGCGATTTTGTGTGTGTATGAGTTGTGGTATGTGAGTGTGATGTACTTATTGTGTTGTGTGTTGATGGTATTTAGTGTTTTGTTGTTTTTGTTTTTGATGCGTTTGTGTAGTATGTTTATTAAATTGGGGTTATAACCGTTTTTTATTGCTATGTATTTTATTGTGTTGAGTTCGTCGGTGTAATCTTGTTTATTTAAGGGTATTTTAGTTAGTCTATGGAGCATATGGTTGAAGGCCGCATATTTATGTTGTGTTGGGTGGTTTGATGTGTTGTGTATAACCATGTCGGTTGTGGTTGGTTTCCTGTATATTTTGTACGTGTGTGTATTGTTAGTTTTGTTAATTGTTAGGTCTAGAAAACAATAGTATAAATTTTCTAGACCTAACAATTAACAAAACTAACAATACACACACGTACAAAATATACAGGAAACCAACCACAACCGACATGGTTATACACAACACATCAAACCACCCAACACAACGTAAATATGCGGCCTTCAACCATATGCTCCATAGACTAACTAAAATACCCTTAAATAAACAAGATTACACCGACGAACTCAACACAATAAAATACATAGCAATAAAAAACGGTTATAACCCCAATTTAATAAACATACTACACAAACGCATCAAAAACAAAAACAACAAAACACTAAATACCATCAACACACAACACAATAAGTACATCACACTCACATACCACAACTCATACACACACAAAATCGCCAATACATTCAGAAAACACAAATACAAAATAGCATTCAGAACAACCAATACCATCAAAAAACACATCAGTAATACAAACACAGACATAGACAAATATAACAAAACAGGTGTTTACAAATTAAATTGTAATGACTGCAATAGTTTCTACATAGGCCAGACGGGAAGATCTTTTTCATCCCGTTATTCTGAACACTTAAAAGCTTTAACCAACAACAATATACACTCTGCATTTGCCACACACATACACACAGAAAACCACAGTTACACCAACATAGACACTAATCTTGAAATTCTACATTACATACCCAAAGGTCAAAAACTCAACACAACTGAACAATATGAAATATATAAACACCACACAACACAACCAAACAACATACTCAACGATCAATTACAATATAAATCACATACACTTTTTGACACAATTATACAGAAAACAAACAATAAATTGAATCCCCGCGCCAAACCCCTTCCGCCACACACCACCCCCACTTCACCTTCCACACAACCGTTACAAAATGCTGGCAGTCTGTTACCAAAGCTGAAGAAGGCGGATACTAAGCCGAAACGCGTCCGATAAAATAGTAAGTTTTTCACATGAAAAAAGTTCATTTTTAGTTAAGAATAATATTTTGGCAGACTAAATAAATAATGAGAATAATTATGAAGGTAATAAAAAAAAATTATTATTGTTTTGGGTAAAGTAATTTAAATAACTTGTGTTTTCAAGAATTTATTGAATTACATGATTTGAGAGGTTTAAATACTTTTGATTGATTTAAAAAGTTGTGTAAAAAGATTTTGCTAATGAATTTAAATGATTTGAACTTGATAATAAATAATAAATGAATGAATAATGAATAAATGTAAAATGTATTGAGTTATGGAATCATATGTTTGCTATAATGTTTCAGAAGATACATGGAGTTATGTACATCATTTGGTGTTTATATTTTTGTGTCTATGACAGTATATGAGTGATGTAATGTAAGTATGAATTTTATAATACAAGTGAATAAAGTAAAATGTTTACATATGTTTAAAAGGTTTTAAATTAAAGAATGAAATTGATTTGAGATAGTTTTGAATTTTCAATGGTTAATGTAATGTAAGATGTGGTAAAGGTTAGAATTTGGGTGATTATTATTTCAATAGGTCATTTAAGTTAGTCAGAGTTAAGGTTAAAGGGGTGTGAAACAGAATAAGATTCTTGGGAATAAAAATAAGATAGAAATTGAGTATTAGTAGTGACACAGTAGCGAGAGTGATTATAGGTAGAGTAATGAGAGTGGTATATTTAGGTAATAAACAGATGGTGGAATTTTGTAAGGTGGGTGGTGTGATAAAGAGCCCTCAACGACAGGCATTGTGGCGGGTAGTAGAGGGTTTTAGTAGAATGCTTGCCGATATTTGGTGGAGAGGCAAACGGTTATGAATGGAATTGCGGAGGGAGGGAACAGACATCCTAAGTACAAAGGAGGTATAGGGTATTTTCTTATAAGGGTAGAATGATGTGAATGGAGTTAGAGAATTATTGGTAAATATTTTGAGAGAGTGGTGTCAGACTATGTAAATCTGTTAGTAAGTGTTATAGGCAGAAGGGGGTTGAGGTTGTATTTAATCACCCATTTGTAAATCGTATTATTATGAATAATTAAGAGTCACCCAAAATAATTGATAAGGAAAATGCTAAATAGAAAATCATTGTTAAATTATAATAATAAATGAAACAAGTGAAGAGTTTAAGAGAATTTTAAAATAAAATTAAAGCTGTAAAATGTGTAATTTTGGTCAATTTAAAAGTGAATTTTATTGTTTATTGTAAGATAATGATAACAATGTTGTTTTTGAGTGTTCTATGTTTATTATGTTTGAATGTAAAAAATTATAAACATGTTTCATGTATTTTATGGTGTAGCTTTGTGTAGTGTATATATGTCAAGGTCATTCACTTGACCCAGAGAGATCAGCTGATGGTTGCTGTTAGAGACAGGACAGGTTTCTAGTGATTGATTCATAGAATTTTGTTACTTAATTAAATTAAATAATTTTATTTTTTCGTGATACTGATAAAAGAAGTATTTTGGGAAACTAAAATTTTTTGAAAAAAAAAAAATTTTTATTTTTTATTGTACCTGCCGTATGGATGGTGTTTTGATGTTTAGGGCATGTTGTTGATTGTATGTTAAGGTGTTAACTGATTTAGGTTATTCATATTATATGTGTTATAAACATATGTTAGGATAAGTGAATTTGTGGTTTAATAAAATGTTCAGTTTATTTGTTTTTTACGATTGTTAGTAGTAGTGAAGAAGAAATGTAGATCCATGTAAAAGATATTGGGATTTTAATGAAATTAATGTTAATGTACAAGTTTGATTTTGAACTTAGATGAATTTTGAACACAATTTAAATGATTTGAATGTAATTAGCTGCTGTGTTTTGATTTGAAAACGTAACGTTAATTTGAGAAAAGAAATTGAAATTTGAAGGATAAAAGATTTTATGAGTTAAAAGTATGGATATTGTTTAGAATGTAATAATGAGTATGTGTACGCACCCAGTACTTGCTAAAGGCAACTCAGTATGCATGTAAGGGGGAACATATCGGTTGAGTATCTAGTATGGTCTAAGGCCAGGGTTTTGATTTTGGGGTGGAATGTTAGAAGGTTAGGTGTACTATGGTAAGTGTCTGTCTGATTTTATGGTGTTGGGATCTCGAATAGAGAAGTCCAGTAATTTTGTTCAGGTGCAGCCATAGTTACCGAGCTAGCGGGGTAGTTTACCCATGATGTGTTTAGAAATTAACAGGGGGTTGTTGGCACCATATCCTCACCGATCCTCTTAGGGGTTAGCAATGAGAGTTCTTCTGTTCCAGCAGAAGACCTCTCATTTGGGGGGGGGGGTGTCTTGTAATGGGACAATTCTAAAGGTTATAGATATTTTATTTCATTTAATAATTGTTTGAGGCAAATCTAGTTGGGCACCCTTTATGGTCATTAAAACCTGAGTTGTGAAACACCCTGTATTCACTTCGTGCAAGGCGGAGGCTGGTACGCAAAACGATAACATTGGAATGTGACTGTGAGTGTGCCGCTGTCTATACTCTCGATACCAAAATTGTTAGCAGAAGTTAACACCACGTGGCTAATTAAAGCGGCCACGTGAGCGCATCAACCAATCGGAGAGCGAGCTGACGGAAATGAACATTACCAACACTTGGGTAGCATCACACAGTCGCCATAGAACTCTGAACCACGCGTGGTTACTAACAACATCGCTCGAGCAAACTTTGGGTCGGCCGACCAGAAAACTGTGTATCTAAATGTAAAAATAATGTGAGTCAGTGAAATCAGCAGTTATATAAAATTTAGTAACGACTTTCGGAACATTTACTTAAAACTGTGGTGGACAATGTGCGACGGAACCAGCTAACACATGCCGTAAGAATACAACATAATTTAATATTTGGTCAACATCTAGAATAAAATTTTATTTTACTGGGAAATTTTAATCAATTATAATGGGAGTCGGAAGATGAAAGGTAATAAGGGGACAAGTATGAGTGTAGAGTGTGAGCAAACTGGGTCGTCTTAAATAGAGTTAAAATAGTTTGTTTTTTTATTTCTCGATATACGTTTTGTACTAAAAGGAGGTAATACACCATATTATTATTTTGGCATTTTTAATGATTAACGTAAATGTGTTGGAAGAAGGAATAGAAAAGAAATGTAGTCGTTGTCCAACAAACCAAAATGTAGACTGCTTAGTTGGATTAATCAATTTAGTTTTCACAGAATGTTGTAAAGTACAACATTAAGCAAACAATTTGATGAATGTTATAAACAGAGAAGAAAGTAATTTTACAATATGAATTTTAATAAAATGAATTAGTAGCGTAACCATGTGTTAAGTTAATTATTATGCCATATTAACATCACCTATCCCGTATGGAAAATTTCGCCTAACGAACCTGGCAAATAAGTAAAAGTGTTTCAAGGTTTCGATATTAAACCACAAAATATCATGGCGACCTATAAATAATTTGGAATCTTCTGTGTTGGGTAAGTCAGGGTGGCGTGTACGTGTGATGGGTAAGTGAAGGTATTGCTTGAGATAAGTAGAAGAAACGCGGTGAAAATGGGTAAGTAAAAGAACAGAACGTAACAAATGGCGATCCCTGCCAGTATAACTCAAATGAATTAATTCATATGGGTTTAGACCTGATTTGAAGTACGAAATGGATTTTGTAATAGAAAAAACTTTAAAATTACGAGATGTGGGAGTATAGGTTAAGACGTAAAATACTGTTAAAGAGTTAAGTTATGAGATTTTGTTTAGATAATAACCAAGTAATAAATTATTTAATTTTAATTTTAATTATTTAATTAAAGAATAATTAAATTTATAAAAAAAAAAAATGGAAAATACAGAGAACGAAGTCAGTTTGTCTGACTCAACTGTTATAAGTGAATCAGAAATTCAGTCAGAAACTCCTATAGTAAATCAAGAAAGCTGGACAGAGTCAGCTGTTATGGACGAGACGAGAGTTCATTCAACTCCCTTCTCGGCTAGAGAAAGTAATAAAACTGAGGATTGGTTGCGTGAGATAATGGGGGAAATTAAACTGATGTCTAGTGATAACAATAAGAAATTTGATGCATTAAATGATCGTTTTGACACTAAATTTGATAAATTGAGTAGTGAACTACATGAACAGAAAGTAAAATGTGATAGCAATTTTAGTGAATTAAAAAACCAGATTAATGAAATTAATAAGCGTTGTGAAAGTACCAATGAAATATTTGAAAATAACTTTAAAAAATTAGAACAGAATATTGAGAGAATGGGATTGTGGGGAATAAATACAAGTAAGAACAACACAAACGAAAGTGACGGAAATATATGTATTAATGGTAGTGGTAGTAGTTTAGATACAAAAAAGGTGGTGGTAGACAAGGTGAGTAATAATGATAATTATAACAATGAGTTAATGAGTGATAACAGTGGTGTAATTCAAAACGTGGTGTTAGAGAGTAAAGTGGTGAGCAGAGAAAGTGTTGAGGTTAGATGGGCAAAGGGCAGATTTTTCCCAAGTTTATGGTGAAACAAAGGTTTCACAGGTGTTTCATGAGGACAGAGTTTCCTCCGGTGGTTGTGTGGAAGACGAGGTGTCTTCGTATGGTCCCTTAGTTTTTTGTGATTTATCTGGTAAAGCCAGGAGAGGTAATAAGTATTTTGTGGTGCCCTTTGCATGGAATGAAATAGGTCAGTGGGGTTATGAGAGGTATTGTGATGAGAGAAAGAGAAAGAGAGAAATAGAGATTTTTGAGGTTAATACAGGTTATGAAATGTTAGTGCAGGTTTTAGATATTGAGAGAGGTGAAAAAAGTGACTTACATTGTGAAATAGAAATAGATGAATATATTGATGATACTGTTGTAAATGATAAAAACTTACCTGATGTTGTGATGAATGGAGTGGAGGAATATGATGATAAAATAACTTACCTTATGTTGAACAAAAATACTGACGGAGACAGAAAGGAAATTACCAATGTAGACAGGTTTTGTGAATTAATGGTAGACAAAAATGTAGTTAATTATTGTGTTAATGTAATTAACAAACGTAATCATTACAATAATAATAATAGTGTAAGAGTGTGAGTAAGGACGATAATTATTATATAAAAGTAAGGCTCATATATGATGACAGTGGTTAAAATAAAAATAAGAGAATGGACATTTTAAATATTTTAGTTTATGGTTATGACCTGGCTAGATTATGAAATGAAGTGTGGTAAACAGAAAAATAATGACAAGAATTGTAAATAAATTCATAGTGAAATTAATTGTGTCTATGTTGTAAAATGTACTTTATGTAAACAATATGAATGTAGTAGAAATTGATGTAATAATAATAATAATATTTTAGTTGTCTTGATTATTCATCTCTTCTTTCACAGCACTACACTTAACTAAAAATGAACTTTTTTCATGTGAAAAACTTACTATTTTATCGGACGCGTTTCGGCTTAGTATCCGCCTTCTTCAGCTTTGGTAACAGACTGCCAGCATTTTGTAATGGTTGTGTGGAAGGTGAAGTGGGGGTGGTGTGTGGCGGAAGGGGATTGGCGCGGGGATTCAATTTATTGTTTGTTTTCTGTATAATTGTGTCAAAAAGTGTATGTGATTTATATTGTAATTGATCGTTGAGTATGTTGTTTGGTTGTGTTGTGTGGTGTTTATATATTTCATATTGTTCAGTTGTGTTGAGTTTTTGACCTTTGGGTATGTAATGTAGAATTTCAAGATTAGTGTCTATGTTGGTGTAACTGTGGTTTTCTGTGTGTATGTGTGTGGCAAATGCAGAGTGTATATTGTTGTTGGTTAAAGCTTTTAAGTGTTCAGAATAACGGGATGAAAAAGATCTTCCCGTCTGGCCTATGTAGAAACTATTGCAGTCATTACAATTTAATTTGTAAACACCTGTTTTGTTATATTTGTCTATGTCTGTGTTTGTATTACTGATGTGTTTTTTGATGGTATTGGTTGTTCTGAATGCTATTTTGTATTTGTGTTTTCTGAATGTATTGACGATTTTGTGTGTGTATGAGTTGTGGTATGTGAGTGTGATGTACTTATTGTGTTGTGTGTTGATGGTATTTAGTGTTTTGTTGTTTTTGTTTTTGATGCGTTTGTGTAGTATGTTTATTAAATTGGGGTTATAACCGTTTTTTATTGCTATGTATTTTATTGTGTTGAGTTCGTCGGTGTAATCTTGTTTATTTAAGGGTATTTTAGTTAGTCTATGGAGCATATGGTTGAAGGCCGCATATTTATGTTGTGTTGGGTGGTTTGATGTGTTGTGTATAACCATGTCGGTTGTGGTTGGTTTCCTGTATATTTTGTACGTGTGTGTATTGTTAGTTTTGTTAATTGTTAGGTCTAGAAAACAATAGTATAAATTTTCTAGACCTAACAATTAACAAAACTAACAATACACACACGTACAAAATATACAGGAAACCAACCACAACCGACATGGTTATACACAACACATCAAACCACCCAACACAACATAAATATGCGGCCTTCAACCATATGCTCCATAGACTAACTAAAATACCCTTAAATAAACAAGATTACACCGACGAACTCAACACAATAAAATACATAGCAATAAAAAACGGTTATAACCCCAATTTAATAAACATACTACACAAACGCATCAAAAACAAAAACAACAAAACACTAAATACCATCAACACACAACACAATAAGTACATCACACTCACATACCACAACTCATACACACACAAAATCGCCAATACATTCAGAAAACACAAATACAAAATAGCATTCAGAACAACCAATACCATCAAAAAACACATCAGTAATACAAACACAGACATAGACAAATATAACAAAACAGGTGTTTACAAATTAAATTGTAATGACTGCAATAGTTTCTACATAGGCCAGACGGGAAGATCTTTTTCATCCCGTTATTCTGAACACTTAAAAGCTTTAACCAACAACAATATACACTCTGCATTTGCCACACACATACACACAGAAAACCACAGTTACACCAACATAGACACTAATCTTGAAATTCTACATTACATACCCAAAGGTCAAAAACTCAACACAACTGAACAATATGAAATATATAAACACCACACAACACAACCAAACAACATACTCAACGATCAATTACAATATAAATCACATACACTTTTTGACACAATTATACAGAAAACAAACAATAAATTGAATCCCCGCGCCAATCCCCTTCCGCCACACACCACCCCCACTTCACCTTCCACACAACCGTTACAAAATGCTGGCAGTCTGTTACCAAAGCTGAAGAAGGCGGATACTAAGCCGAAACGCGTCCGATAAAATAGTAAGTTTTTCACATGAAATAAGTTCATTTTTAGTTAAGAATAATATTTTGGCAGACTAAATAAATAATGAGAATAATTATGAAGGTAATAAAAAAAAATTATAATTGTTTTGGGTAAAGTAATTTAAATAACTTGTGTTTTCAAGAATTTATTGAATTACATGATTTGAGAGGTTTAAATACTTTTGATTGATTTAAAAAGTTGTGTAAAAAGATTTTGCTAATGAATTTAAATGATTTGAACTTGATAATAAATAATAAATGAATGAATAATGAATAAATGTAAAATGTATTGAGTTATGGAATCATATGTTTGCTATAATGTTTCAGAAGATACATGGAGTTATGTACATCATTTGGTGTTTATATTTTTGTGTCTATGACAGTATATGAGTGATGTAATGTAAGTATGAATTTTATAATACAAGTGAATAAAGTAAAATGTTTACATATGTTTAAAAGGTTTTAAATTAAAGAATGAAATTGATTTGAGATAGTTTTGAATTTTCAATGGTTAATGTAATGTAAGATGTGGTAAAGGTTAGAATTTGGGTGATTATTATTTCAATAGGTCATTTAAGTTAGTCAGAGTTAAGGTTAAAGGGGTGTGAAACAGAATAAGATTCTTGGGAATAAAAATAAGATAGAAATTGAGTATTAGTAGTGACACAGTAGCGAGAGTGATTATAGGTAGAGTAATGAGAGTGGTATATTTAGGTAATAAACAGATGGTGGAATTTTGTAAGGTGGGTGGTGTGATAAAGAGCCCTCAACGACAGGCATTGTGGCGGGTAGTAGAGGGTTTTAGTAGAATGCTTGGCGATATTTGGTGGAGAGGCAAACGGTTATGAATGGAATTGCGGAGGGAGGGAACAGACATCCTAAGTACAAAGGAGGTATAGGGTATTTTCTTATAAGGGTAGAATGATGTGAATGGAGTTAGAGAATTATTGGTAAATATTTTGAGAGAGTGGTGTCAGACTATGTAAATCTGTTAGTAAGTGTTATAGGCAGAAGGGGGTTGAGGTTGTATTTAATCACCCATTTGTAAATCGTATTATTATGAATAATTAAGAGTCACCCAAAATAATTGATAAGGAAAATGCTAAATAGAAAATCATTGTTAAATTATAATAATAAATGAAACAAGTGAAGAGTTTAAGAGAATTTTAAAATAAAATTAAAGCTGTAAAATGTGTAATTTTGGTCAATTTAAAAGTGAATTTTATTGTTTATTGTAAGATAATGATAACAATGTTGTTTTTGAGTGTTCTATGTTTATTATGTTTGAATGTAAAAAATTATAAACATGTTTCATGTATTTTATGGTGTAGCTTTGTGTAGTGTATATATGTCAAGGTCATTCACTTGACCCAGAGAGATCAGCTGATGGTTGCTGTTAGAGACAGGACAGGTTTCTAGTGATTGATTCATAGAATTTTGTTACTTAATTAAATTAAATAATTTTATTTTTTCATGATACTGATAAAAGAAGTATTTTGGGAAACTAAAATTTTTTGAAAAAAAAAAATTTTATTTTTTATTGTACCTGCCGTATGGATGGTGTTTTGATGTTTAGGGCATGTTGTTGATTGTATGTTAAGGTGTTAACTGATTTAGGTTATTCATATTATATGTGTTATAAACATATGTTAGGATAAGTGAATTTGTGGTTTAATAAAATGTTCAGTTTATTTGTTTTTTACGATTGTTAGTAGTAGTGAAGAAGAAATGTAGATCCATGTAAAAGATATTGGGATTTTAATGAAATTAATGTTAATGTACAAGTTTGATTTTGAACTTAGATGAATTTTGAACACAATTTAAATGATTTGAATGTAATTAGCTGCTGTGTTTTGATTTGAAAACGTAACGTTAATTTGAGAAAAGAAATTGAAATTTGAAGGATAAAAGATTTTATGAGTTAAAAGTATGGATATTGTTTAGAATGTAATAATGAGTATGTGTACGCACCCAGTACTTGCTAAAAGCAACCCAGTATGCATGTAAGGGGGGACATATCGGTTGAGTATATGGTATGGTCTAAGGCCAGGGTTTTGATTTTGGGGTGGAATGTTAGAAGGTTAGGTGTACTATGGTAAGTGTCTGTCCGATTTTATGGTGTTGGGATCTCGAATAGAGAAGTCCAGTAATTTTGTTCAGGTGCAGCCATAGTTACCGAGCTAGCGGGGTAGTTTACCCATGATGTGTTTAGAAATTAACGGGGGCTGGTTGGCACCATATCCTCACCGATCGTCTTAGGGGTTAGCAATGAGAGTTCTTCTGTTCCAGCAGAAGACCTCTCATTGGGGGGGGGGTCTTGTAATGGGACAATTCTGAAGGTTATAGATATTTTATTCATTTAATAATTGTTTGAGGCCAATCTAGTTGGGCATCCTTTATGGTCATTAAAACCTGAGTTGTGAAACACCCTGTATTCACTTCGTGCAAGGCGGAGGCTGGTACACAAAACGATAACATTGGAATGTGACTGTGAGTGTGCCGCTGTCTATACTCTTGACACCAAAATTGTTAGCGGAATTTAACACCACGTGGCTAATTAAACTGGCCACGTGAGTGCATCAACCAATCGGAGAGCGAGCTGACGGAAATGAACATTACAGACACTTGGGTAGCATCACACAGTCGCCATAGAACTCTAGACCACGCGTGGTTACTAACAACATCGCTCGAGCAAACTTAGGGTCGGCCGACCAGAAAACTGTGTATCTAAATGTAGAAATAATGTGAGTCAGTGAAATCAGCAGTTATATAAAATTTAGTAACGACTTTCGGAACATTTACTTAAAACTGTGGTGGACGATGTGCGACGGAACCAGCTAACATGTGCCGTAAGAATACAACATAATTTAATATTTGGCCAACATCTAGAATAAAATTTTATTTTACTGGGAAATTTTAATCAATTATAATGGGAGTCGGAAGATGAAAGGTAATAAGGGGACAAGTACGAGTGTAGAGTGTGAGCAAACTGGGTCGTCTTAAATAGAGTTAAAATAGTTTAAGTTTTTTTATTTCTCAATATATGTTTTGTACTAAAAGGAGGTAATACACCATATTATTATTTCGGCATTTTTAATGATTAACGTAAATGTGTTGGGAGAAGGAATAGAAAAGAAATGTAGTAGTTGTCCAACAAACTAAAATGTAGACTGCTTAGTTGGATTAATCAATTTAGTTTTCACAGAATGTTGTAAAGTACAACATTAAGCAAAGAATTTGATGAAAGTTATAAACAGAGAAGAAAGTAATTTTACAATATGAATTTTAATAAAATGAATTAGTAGCATAACCATGTGTTAAGTTAATTATTACGCCACATTAACATCACCTATCCCGTATGGAAAATTTCGCCTAACGAACCTGGCAAATAAGTAAAAGTGTTTCAAGGTTTCGATATTAAACCACAAAATATCGTGGCGACCTATAAATAATTTGGAATCTTCTGTGTTGGGTAAGTCAGGGTGGCGTGTACGTGTGATGGGTAAGTGAAGGTATTGCTTGAGATAAGTAGAAGAAACGCGGTGAAAATGGGTAAGTAAAAGAACAGAACGTAACAAATGGCGATCCCTGCCAGTATAACTCAAATGAATTAATTCATATGGGTTTAGGCCTGATTTGAAGTACGTAATAGGTGGTGATAGTAGGCGGATTTTGTAATAGAAAAAACTTTAAAATTACGAGATGTGGGAGTATAGGTTAAGACGTAAAATACTGTTAAAGAGTTAAGTTATGAGATTTTGTTTAGATAATAACCAAGTAATAAATTATTTCATTTTAATTTTAATTATTTAATTAAAGAATAATTAAATTTATAAAAAAAAAAAATGGAAAATACAGAGAACGAAGTCAGTTTGTCTGACTCAACTGTTATAAGTGAATCAGAAAGTCAGTCAGAATCTCCTATAGTAAATCAAGAAAGCTGGACAGAGTCAGCTGTTATGGACGAGGCGAGAGTTCATTCAACTCCCGTCTCGGCTAGAGAAAGTAATAAAACTGAGGATTGGTTGTGTGAGATAATGGGGGAAATTAAACTGATGTCTAGTGATAACAATAAGAAATTTGATGCATTAAATGATCGTTTTGACATTAAATTTGATAAATTGAGTAGTGAAATACATGAACAGAAAGTAAAATGTGAAAGCAATTTTAGTGAATTAAAAACCAGATTAATGAAATTAATAAGCGTTGTGAAAGTACCAAAGAAATATTTGAAAATAACTTTAAAAAATTAGAACAGAATATTGAGAGAATGGGAGTGTGGGGAATAAATACAGGTAAGAACAACACAAACGAAAGTGACGGAAATATATGTGTTAATGGTAGTGGTAGTAGTGTAGATACAAAAAAGGTGGTGGTAGACAAGGTGAGTAATAACGATAATTATAACAATGAGTTAATGAGTGATAACAGTGGTGTAATTCAAAACAAGGTGTTAGAGAATAAAGTGGTGAGCAGAGAAAGTGTTGATGAGGTTGTGAGAGTGTGTGTAGAGAGGTTAGATGGGCAAAGGGCAGATTTTTCCCAAGTTTATGGTGAAACAAAGGTTTCACAGGTGTTTTATGAGGACAGAGTTTCCTCCGGTGGTTGTGTGGAAGACGAGGTGTCTTCGTATGGTCCCTTAGTTTTTTGTGATTTATCTGGTAAAGCCAGGAGAGGTAATAAGTATTTTGTGGTGCCCTTTGCATGGAATGAAATAGGTCAGTGGGGTTATGAGAGGTATTGTGATGAGAGAAAGAGAAAGAGAGAAATAGAGATTTTTGAGGTTAATACAGGTTATGAAATGTTAGTGCAGGTTTTAGATATTGAGAGAGGTGAAAAAAGTGACTTACATTGTGAAATAGAGATAGATGAATATTTTGATGATACTGTTGTAAATGATAAAAACTTACCTGATGTTGTGATGAATGGAGTGGAGGAATATGATGATAAAATAACTTACCTTATGTTGAACAAAAATACTGACGGAGACAGAACGGAAATTACCAATGTAGACAGGTTTTCTGAATTAATGGTAGACAAAAATGTAGTTAATTATTGTGTTAATGTAATTAACAAAAGTAATCATTACAATAATAATAATAGTGTAAGAGTGTGAGTAAGGACGATAATTATTATATAAAAGTAAGGCTCATATATGATGACAGTGGTTAAAATAAAAATAAGAGAATGGACATTTTAAATATTTTAGTTTATGGTTATGACCTGGCTAGATTATGAAATGAAGTGTGGTAAACAGAAAAATAATGACAAGAATTGTAAATAAATTCATAGTGAAATTAATTGTGTCTATGTTGTAAAATGTACTTTATGTAAACAATGTGAATGTAGTAGAAATTGATGTAATAATAATAATAATATTTTGACAGACTAAATAAATAATGAGAATAATTATGAAGGTGATGAAAAAAAATTGTAATTGTTTTGGGTAAAGTAATTTAAATAACTTGTGTTTTCAAGAATTTATTGAATTAAATGATTTGAGAAGTTTAAATATTTTTGATTGATTTAAAAAGTTGTGTAAAAAGATTTTGCTAATGAATTTAAATGATTTGAACTTGATAATAAATAATAAATGAATGTATAATGAATAAATGTAAAATGTATTGAGTTATGGAATCATATGTTTGCTATAATGTTTCAGAAGATACATGGAGTTATGTACATTATTTGGTGTTTATATTTTTGTGTCTATGACAGTATATGAGTGATGTAATGTAAGTATGAATTTTATAATACAAGTGAATAAAGTAAAATGTTTACATATGTTTAAAAGGTTTTAAATTAAAGAATGAAATTGATTTGAGATAGTTTTGAATTTTCAATGGTTAATGTAATGTAAGATGTGGTAAAGGTTAGAATTTGGGTGATTATTATTTCAATAGGTCATTTAAGTCAGTCAGAGTTAAGGTTAAAGGGGTGTGAAACAGAATAAGATTCTTGGGAATAAAAATAAGATAGAAATTGAGTATTAGTAGTGACACAGTAGCGAGAGTGATTATAGGTAGAGTAATGAGAGTGGTATATTTAGGTAATAAACAGATGGTGGAATTTTGTAAGGTGGGTGGTGTGATAAAGAGCCCTCAATGACAGGCATTGTGGCGGGTAGTAGAGGGTTTTAGTAGAATGCTTGCCGATATTTGGTGGAGAGGCAAACGGTTATGAATGGAATTGCGGAGGGAGGGAACAGACATCCTAAGTACAAAGGAGGTATAGGGTATTTTCTTATAAGGGTAGAATGATGTGAATGGAGTTAGAGAATTATTGGTAAATATTTTGAGAGAGTGTTGTCAGACTATGTAAATCTGTTAGTAAGTGTTATAGGCAGAAGGGGGTTGAGGTTGTATTTAATCACCCATTTGTAAATCGTATTATTAGGAATAATTAAGAGTCACCCAAAATAATTGATAAGGAAAATGCTAAATAGAAAATCATAGTTAAATTATAATAATAAATGAAACAAGTGAAGAGTTTAAGAGAATTTTAAAATAAAATTAAAGCTGAAAAATGTGTAATTTTGGTCAATTTAAATGTGAATTTTATTGTTTATTGTAAGATAATGATAACAATGTTGTTTTTGAGTGTTCTATGTTTATTATGTTATATTATGTCTGAATGTAAAAAATTATAAACATGTTTCATGTATTTTATGGTGTAGCTTTGTGTAGTGTATATATGTCAAGGTCATTCACTTGACCCAGAGAGATCAGCTGATGGTTGCTGTTAGAGACAGGACAGGTTTCTAGTGATTGATTCATAGAATTTTGTTACTTAATTAAATTAAATAATTTTATTTTTTCGTGATACTGATAAAAGAAATATTTTGGGAAACTAAAATTTTTTGAAAAAAAAAAATTTTATTTTTCATTGTACCTGCCGTATGGATGGTGTTTTGATGTTTAGGGCATGTTGTTGATTGTATGTTAAGGTGTTAACTGATTTAGGTTATTCATATTATATGTGTTATAAACATATGTTAGGATAAGTGAATTTGTGGTTTAATAAAATGTTCAGTTTATTTGTTTTTTACGATTGTTAGTAGTAGTGAAGAAGAAATGTAGATCCATGTAAAAGATATTGGGATTTTAATGAAATTAATGGTAATGTACAAGTTTGATTTTGAACTTAGATGAATTTTGAACACAATTTAAATGATTTGAATGTAATTAGCTGCTGTGTTTTGATTTGAAAACGTAACGTTAATTTGAGAAAAGAAATTGAAATTTGAAGGATAAAAGATTTTATGAGTTAAAAGTATGGATATTGTTTAGAATGTAATAATGAGTATGTGTACGCACCCAGTACTTGCTAAAAGCAACCCAGTATGCATGTAAGGGGGGACATATCGGTTGAGTATATGGTATGGTCTAAGGCCAGGGTTTTGATTTTGGGGTGGAATGTTAGAAGGTTAGGTGTACTATGGTAAGTGTCTGTCCGATTTTATGGTGTTGGGATCTCGAATAGAGAAGTCCAGTAATTTTGTTCAGGTGCAGCCATAGTTACCGAGCTAGCGGGGTAGTTTACCCATGATGTGTTTAGAAATTAACGGGGGCTGGTTGGCACCATATCCTCACCGATCGTCTTAGGGGTTAGCAATGAGAGTTCTTCTGTTCCAGCAGAAGACCTCTCATTGGGGGGGGGGTCTTGTAATGGGACAATTCTGAAGGGTATAGATATTTTATTTCATTTAATAATTGTTTGAGGCCAATCTAGTTGGGCATCCTTTATGGTCATTAAAACCTGAGTTGTGAAACACCCTGTATTCACTTCGTGTAAGGCGGAGGCTGGTACGCAAAACGATAACATTGGAATGTGACTGTGAGTGTGCCGCTGTCTATACTCTTGACACCAAAATTGTTAGCGGAATTTAACACCACGTGGCTAATTAAACTGGCCACGTGAGTGCATCAACCAATCGGAGAGCGAGCTGACGGAAATGAACATTACAGACACTTGGGTAGCATCACACAGTCGCCATAGAACTCTAGACCACGCGTGGTTACTAACAACATCGCTCGAGCAAACTTTGGGTCGGCCGACCAGAAAACTGTGTATCTAAATGTAGAAATAATGTGAGTCAGTGAAATCAGCAGTTATATAAAATTTAGTAACGACTTTCGGAACATTTACTTAAAACTGTGGTGGACGATGTGCGAAGGAACCAGCTAACATGTGCCGTAAGAATACAACATAATTTAATATTTGGCCAACATCTAGAATAAAATTTTATTTTACTGGGAAATTTTAATCAATTATAATGGGAGTCGGAAGATGAAAGGTAATAAGGGGACAAGTACGAGTGTAGAGTGTGAGCAAACTGGGTCGTCTTAAATAGAGTTAAAATAGTTTGTTTTTTTATTTCTCAATATATGTTTTGTACTAAAAGGAGGTAATACACCATATTATTATTTCGGCATTTTTAATGATTAACGTAAATGTGTTGGGAGAAGGAATAGAAAAGAAATGTAGTAGTTGTCCAACAAACTAAAATGTAGACTGCTTAGTTGGATTAATCAATTTAGTTTTCACAGAATGTTGTAAAGTACAACATTAAGCAAAGAATTTGATGAAAGTTATAAACAGAGAAGAAAGTAATTTTACAATATGAATTTTAATAAAATGAATTAGTAGCATAACCATGTGTTAAGTTAATTATTACGCCACATTAACATCACCTATCCCGTATGGAAAATTTCGCCTAACGAACCTGGCAAATAAGTAAAAGTGTTTCAAGGTTTCGATATTAAACCACAAAATATCGTGGCGACCTATAAATAATTTGGAATCTTCTGTGTTGGGTAAGTCAGGGTGGCGTGTATGTGTGATGGGTAAGTGAAGGTATTGCTTGAGATAAGTAGAAGAAACGCGGTGAAAATGGGTAAGTAAAAGAACAGAACGTAACAAATGGCGATCCCTGCCAGTATAACTCAAATGAATTAATTCATATGGGTTTAGGCCTGATTTGAAGTACGTAATAGGTGGTGATAGTAGGCGGATTTTGTAATAGAAAAAACTTTAAAATTACGAGATGTGGGAGTATAGGTTAAGACGTAAAATACTGTTAAAGAGTTAAGTTATGAGATTTTGTTTAGATAATAACCAAGTAATAAATTATTTAATTTTAATTTTAATTATTTAATTAAAGAATAATTAAATTTATAAAAAAAAAAAAATGGAAAATACAGAGAATGAAGTCAGTTTGTCTGACTCAACTGTTATAAGTGAATCAGAAATTCAGTCAGAAA
The DNA here is from genome assembly GCA_034769895.1 of Magicicada septendecula. Taxonomy (NCBI): domain Eukaryota; kingdom Metazoa; phylum Arthropoda; class Insecta; order Hemiptera; family Cicadidae; genus Magicicada; species Magicicada septendecula. The sequence continues at coordinate 409,340,908 of CM068368.1, read as the reverse complement.
CTCCTATAGTAAATCAAGAAAGCTGGACAGAGTCAGCTGTTATGGACGAGGCGAGAGTTCATTCAACTCCCGTCTCGGCTAGAGAAAGTAATAAAACTGAGGATTGGTTGCGTGAGATAATGGGGGAAATTAAACTGATGTCTAGTGATAACAATAAGAAATTTGATGCATTAAATGATCGTTTTGACATTAAATTTGATAAATTGAGTAGTGAAATACATGAACAGAAAGTAAAATGTGAAAGCAATTTTAGTGAATTAAAAACCAGATTAATGAAATTAATAAGCGTTGTGAAAGTACCAATGAAATATTTGAAAATAACTTTAAAAAATTAGAACAGAATATTGAGAGAATGGGAGTGTGGGGAATAAATACAGGTAAGAACAACACAAACGAAAGTGACGGAAATATATGTGTTAATGGTAGTGGTAGTAGTTTAGATACAAAAAAGGTGGTGGTAGACAAGGTGAGTAATAACGATAATTATAACAATGAGTTAATGAGTGATAACAGTGGTGTAATTCAAAACATGGTGTTAGAGAATAAAGTGGTGAGCAGAGAAAGTGTTGATGAGGTTGTGAGAGTGTGTGTAGAGAGGTTAGATGGGCAAAGGGCAGATTTTTCCCAAGTTTATGGTGAACCAAAGGTTTCACAGGTGTTTTATGAGGACAGAGTTTCCTCCGGTGGTTGTGTGGAAGACGAGGTGTCTTCGTATGGTCCCTTAGTTTTTTGTGATTTATCTGGTAAAGCCAGGAGAGGTAATAAGTATTTTGTGGTGCCCTTTGCATGGAATGAAATAGGTCAGTGGGGTTATGAGAGGTATTGTGATGAGAGAAAGAGAAAGAGAGAAACGGAGATTTTTGATGTTAATACAGGTTATGAAATGTTGGTGCAGGTTTTAGATATTGAGAGAGGTGAAAAAAGTGACTTACATTGTGAAATAGAGATAGATGAATATTTTGATGATACTGTTGTAAATGATAAAAACTTACCTGATGTTGTGATGAATGGAGTGGAGGAATATGATGATAAAATAACTTACCTTATGTTGAACAAAAATACTGACGGAGACAGAACGGAAATTACCAATGTAGACAGGTTTTCTGAATTAATGGTAGACAAAAATGTAGTTAATTATTGTGTTAATGTAATTAACAAAAGTAATCATTACAATAATAATAATAGTGTAAGAGTGTGAGTAAGGACAATAATTATTATATAAAAGTAAGGCTCATATATGATGACAGTGGTTAAAATAAAAATAAGAGAATGGACATTTTAAATATTTTAGTTTATGGTTATGACCTGGCTAGATTATGAAATGAAGTGTGGTAAACAGAAAAATAATGACAAGAATTGTAAATAAATTCATAGTGAAATTAATTGTGTCTATGTTGTAAAATGTACTTTATGTAAACAATGTGAATGTAGTAGAAATTGATGTAATAATAATAATAATATTTTGACAGACTAAATAAATAATGAGAATAATTATGAAGGTAATAAAAAAAATTGTAATTGTTTTGGGTAAAGTAATTTAAATAACTTGTGTTTTCAAGAATTTATTGAATTAAATGATTTGAGAAGTTTAAATATTTTTGATTGATTTAAAAAGTTGTGTAAAAAGATTTTGCTAATGAATTTAAATGATTTGAACTTGATAATAAATAATAAATGAATGTATAATGAATAAATGTAAAATGTATTGAGTTATGGAATCATATGTTTGCTATAATGTTTCAGAAGATACATGGAGTTATGTACATTATTTGGTGTTTATATTTTTGTGTCTATGACAGTATATGAGTGATGTAATGTAAGTATGAATTTTATAATACAAGTGAATAAAGTAAAATGTTTACATATGTTTAAAAGGTTTTAAATTAAAGAATGAAATTGATTTGAGATAGTTTTGAATTTTCAATGGTTAATGTAATGTAAGATGTGGTAAAGGTTAGAATTTGGGTGATTATTATTTCAATAGGTCATTTAAGTCAGTCAGAGTTAAGGTTAAAGGGGTGTGAAACAGAATAAGATTCTTGGGAATAAAAATAAGATAGAAATTGAGTATTAGTAGTGACACAGTAGCGAGAGTGATTATAGGTAGAGTAATGAGAGTGGTATATTTAGGTAATAAACAGATGGTGGAATTTTGTAAGGTGGGTGGTGTGATAAAGAGCCCTCAACGACAGGCATTGTGGCGGGTAGTAGAGGGTTTTAGTAGAATGCTTGCCGATATTTGGTGGAGAGGCAAACGGTTATGAATGGAATTGCGGAGGGAGGGAACAGACATCCTAAGTACAAAGGAGGTATAGGGTATTTTCTTATAAGAGTAGAATGATGTGAATGGAGTTAGAGAATTATTGGTAAATATTTTGAGAGAGTGGTGTCAGACTATGTAAATCTGTTAGTAAGTGTTATAGGCAGAAGGGGGTTGAGGTTGTATTTAATCACCCATTTGTAAATCGTATTATTATGAATAATTAAGAGTCACCCAAAATAATTGATAAGGAAAATGCTAAATAGAAAATCATAGTTAAATTATAATAATAAATGAAACAAGTGAAGAGTTTAAGAGAATTTTAAAATAAAATTAAAGCTGTAAAATGTGTAATTTTGGTCAATTTAAATGTGAATTTTATTGTTTATTGTAAGATAATGATAACAATGTTGTTTTTGAGTGTTCTATGTTTATTATGTTATATTATGTTTGAATGTAAAAAATTATAAACATGTTTCATGTATTTTATGGTGTAGCTTTGTGTAGTGTATATATGTCAAGGTCATTCACTTGACCCAGAGAGATCAGCTGATAGAGACAGGACAGGTTTCTAGTGATTGATTCATAGAATTTTGTTACTTAATTAAATTAAATAATTTTATTTTTTCGTGATACTGATAAAAGAAATATTTTGGAAAACTAAAATTAAAAAAAAAAAAAAAAAAATTTTATTTTTCATTGTACCTGCCATATGGATGGTGTTTTGATGTTTAGGGCATGTTGTTGATTGTATGTTAAGGTGTTAACTGATTTAGGTTATTCATATTATATGTGTTATAAACAAATGTTAGGATTAGTGAATTTGTGGTTTAATAAAATGTTCAGTTTATTTGTTTTTTACGATTGTTAGTAGTAGTGAAGAAGAAATGTAGATCCATGTAAAAGATATTGGGATTTTAATGAAATTAATGGTAATGTACAAGTTTGATTTTGAACTTAGATGAATTTTGAACACAATTTAAATGATTTGAATTTAATTAGCTGCTGTGGTTTGATTTGAAAACGTAACGTTAATTTGAGAAAAGAAATTGAAATTTGAAGGATAAAAGATTTTATGAGTTAAAAGTATGGATATTGTTTAGAATGTAATAATGAGTATGTGTACGCACCCAGTACTTGCTAAAGGCAACCCAGTATGCATGTAAGGGGGAACATATCGGTTGAGTATATGGTATGGTCTAAGGCCAGGGTTTTGATTTTGGGGTGGAATGTTAGAAGGTTAGGTGTACTATGGTAAGTGTCTGTCCGATTTTATGGTGTTGGGATCTCGAATAGAGAAGTCCAGTAATTTTGTTCAGGTGCAGCCATAGTTACCGAGCTAGCGGGGTAGTTTACCCATGATGTGTTTAGAAATTAACGGGAGGTTGTTGGCACCATATCCTCACCGATCCTCTTAGGTGTTAGCAATGAGAGTTCTTCTGTTCCAGCAGAAGACCTCTCATTGGGGGGGGGTCTTGTAATGGGACAATTCTGAAGGTTATAGATATTTTGTTTCATTTAATAATTGTTTGAGGCCAATCTAGTTGGGCATCCTTTATGGTCATTAAAACCTGAGTTGTGAAACACCCTGTATTCACTTCGTGCAAGGCGGAGGCTGGTATGCAAAACGATAACATTGGAATGTGACTGTGAGTGTGCCGCTGTCTATACTCTTGACACCAAAATTGTTAGCGGAATTTAACACCACGTGGCTAATTAAACTGGCCACGTGAGTGCATCAACCAATCGGAGAGCGAGCTGACGGAAATGAACATTACAGACACTTGGGTAGCATCACACAGTCGCCATAGAACTCTAGACCACGCGTGGTTACTAACAACATCGCTCGAGCAAACTTTGGGTCGGCCGACCAGAAAACTGTGTATCTAAATGTAGAAATAATGTGAGTCAGTGAAATCAGCAGTTATATAAAATTTAGTAACGACTTTCGGAACATTTACTTAAAACTGTGGTGGACGATGTGCGACGGAACCAGCTAACATGTGCCATAAGAATACAACATAATTTAATATTTGGCCAACATCTAGAATAAAATTTTATTTTACTGGGAAATTTTAATCAATTATAATGGGAGTCGGAAGATGAAAGGTAATAAGGGGACAAGTATGAGTGTAGAGTGTGAGCAAACTGGGTCGTCTTAAATAGAGTTAAAATAGTTTAAGTTTTTTTATTTCTCAATATATGTTTTGTACTAACAGGAGGTAATACACCATATTATTATTTTGGCATTTTTAATGATTAACGTAAATGTGTTGGGAGAAGGAATAGAAAAGAAATGTAGTAGTTGTCCAACAAACTAAAATGTAGACTGCTTAGTTGGATTAATAAATTTAGTTTTCACAGAATGTTGTAAAGTACAACATTAAGCAAACAATTTGATGAAAGTTATAAACAGAGAAGAAAGTAATTTTACAATATGAATTTTAATAAAATGAATTAGTAGCGTAACCATATGTTAAGTTAATTATTACGCCACATTAACATCACCTATCCCGTACGGAAAAGTTCGCCTAACGAACCTGGCAAATAAGTAAAAATGTTTCAAGGTTTCGATATTAAACCACAAAATATCGTGGCGACCTATAAATAATTTGGAATCTTCTGTGTTGGGTAAATCAGGGTGGCATGTACGTGTGATGGGTAAGTGAAGGTATTGCTTGAGATAAGTAGAAGAAACGCGGTGAAAATGGGTAAGTAAAAGAACAGAACGTAACAAATGGCGATCCCTGCCAGTATAACTCAATAGAATTAATTCATATGGGTCTAGGCCTGATTTGAAGTACGAAATAGGTGGTGATAGTAGGCGGATTTTGTAATAGAAAAAACTTTAAAATTACGAGATGTGGGAGTATAGGTTAAGACGTAAAATACTGTTAAAGAGTTAAGTTATGAGATTTTGTTTAGATAATAACCACGTAATAAATTATTTAATTTTAATTTTAATTATTTAATTAAAGAATAATTAAATTTATAAAAAAAAAAAATGGAAAATACAGAGAACGAAGTCAGTTTGTCTGACTCAACTGTTATAAGTGAATCAGAAATTCAGTCAGAAACTCCTATAGTAAATCAAGAAAGCTGGACAGAGTCAGCTGTTATGGACGAGGCGAGAGTTCATTCAACTCCCGTCTCGGCTAGAGAAAGTAATAAAACTGAGGATTGGTTGCGTGAGATAATGGGGGAAATTAAACTGATGTCTAGTGATAACAATAAGAAATTTGATGCATTAAATGATCGTTTTGACATTAAATTTGATAAATTGAGTAGTGAAATACATGAACAGAAAGTAAAATGTGAAAGCAATTTTAGTGAATTAAAAAACCAGATTAATGAAATTAATAAGCGTTGTGAAAGTACCAATGAAATATTTGAAAATAACTTTAAAAAATTAGAACAGAATATTGAGAGAATGGGAGTGTGGGGAATAAATACAGGTAAGAACAACACAAACGAAAGTGACGGAAATATATGTGTTAATGGTAGTGGTAGTAGTTTAGATACAAAAAAGGTGGTGGTAGACAAGATGAGTAATAACGATAATTATAACAATGAGTTAATGAGTGATAACAGTGGTGTAATTCAAAACATGGTGTTAGAGAATAAAGTGGTGAGCAGAGAAAGTGTTGATGAGGTTGTGAGAGTGTGTGTAGAGAGGTTAGATGGGCAAAGGGCAGATTTTTCCCAAGTTTATGGTGAAACAAAGGTTTCACAGGTGTTTTATGAGGACAGAGTTTCCTCCGGTGGTTGTGTGGAAGACGAGGTGTCTTCGTATGGTCCCTTAGTTTTTTGTGATTTATCTGGTAAAGCCAGGAGAGGTAATAAGTATTTTGTGGTGCCCTTTGCATGGAATGAAATAGGTCAGTGGGGTTATGAGAGGTATTGTGATGAGAGAAAGAGAAAGAGAGAAACAGAGATTTTTGAGGTTAATACAGGTTATGAAATGTTAGTGCAGGTTTTAGATATTGAGAGAGGTGAAAAAAGTGACTTACATTGTGAAATAGAGATAGATGAATATTTTGATGATACTGTTGTAAATGATAAAAACTTACCTGATGTTGTGATGAATGGAGTGGAGGAATATGATGATAAAATAACTTACCTTATGTTGAACAAAAATACTGACGGAGACAGAACGGAAATTACCAATGTAGACAGGTTTTCTGAATTAATGTTAGACAAAAATGTAGTTAATTATTGTGTTAATGTAATTAACAAAAGTAATCATTACAATAATAATAATAGTGTAAGAGTGTGAGTAAGGACGATAATTATTATATAAAAGTAAGGCTCATATATGATGACAGTGGTTAAAATAAAAATAAGAGAATGGACATTTTAAATATTTTAGTTTATGGTTATGACCTGGCTAGATTATGAAATGAAGTGTGGTAAACAGAAAAATAATGACAAGAATTGTAAATAAATTCATAGTGAAATTAATTGTGTCTATGTTGTAAAATGTACTTTATGTAAACAATGTGAATGTAGTAGAAATTGATGTAATAATAATAATAATATTTTGACAGACTAAATAAATAATGAGAATAATTATGAAGGTAATAAAAAAAAATTGTAATTGTTTTGGGTAAAGTAATTTAAATAACTTGTGTTTTCAAGAATTTATTGAATTAAATGATTTGAGATGTTTAAATATTTTTGATTGATTTAAAAAGTTGTGTAAAAAGATTTTGCTAATGAATTTAAATGATTTGAACTTGATAATAAATAATAAATGAATATATAATGAATAAATGTAAAATGTATTGAGTTATGGAATCATATGTTTGCTATAATGTTTCAGAAGATACATGGAGTTATGTACATTATTTGGTGTTTATATTTTTGTGTCTATGACAGTATATGAGTGATGTAATGTAAGTATGAATTTTATAATACAAGTGAATAAAGTAAAATGTTTACATATGTTTAAAAGGTTTTAAATTAAAGAATGAAATTGATTTGAGATAGTTTTGAATTTTCAATGGTTAATGTAATGTAAGATGTGGTAAAGGTTAGAATTTGGGTGATTATTATTTCAATAGGTCATTTAAGTCAGTCAGAGTTAAAGTTAAAGGGGTGTGAAACAGAATAAGATTCTTGGGAATAAAAATAAGATAGAAATTGAGTATTAGTAGTGACACAGTAGCGAGAGTGATTATAGGTAGAGTAATGAGAGTGGTATATTTAGGTAATAAACAGATGGTGGAATTTTGTAAGGTGGGTGGTGTGATAAAGAGCCCTCAACGACAGGCATTGTGGCGGGTAGTAGAGGGTTTTAGTAGAATGCTTGCCGATATTTGGTGGAGAGGCAAACGGTTATGAATGGAATTGCGGAGGGAGGGAACAGACATCCTAAGTACAAAGGAGGTATAGGGTATTTTCTTATAAGGGTAGAATGATGTGAATGGAGTTAGAGAATTATTGGTAAATATTTTGAGAGAGTGGTGTCAGACTATGTAAATCTGTTAGTAAGTGTTATAGGCAGAAGGGGGTTGAGGTTGTATTTAATCACCCATTTGTAAATCGTATTATTAGGAATAATTAAGAGTCACCCAAAATAATTGATAAGGAAAATGCTAAATAGAAAATCATAGTTAAATTATAATAATAAATGAAACAAGTGAAGAGTTTAAGAGAATTTTAAAATAAAATTAAAGCTGTAAAATGTGTAATTTTGGTCAATTTAAATGTGAATTTTATTGTTTATTGTAAGATAATGATAACAATGTTGTTTTTGAGTGTTCTATGTTTATTATGTTATATTATGTTTGAATGTAAAAAATTATAAACATGTTTCATGTATTTTATGGTGTAGCTTTGTGTAGTGTATATATGTCAAGGTCATTCACTTGACCCAGAGAGATCAGCTGATGGTTGCTGTTAGAGACAGGACAGGTTTCTAGTGATTGATTCATAGAATTTTGTTACTTAATTAAATTAAATAATTTTATTTTTTCGTGATACTGATAGAAGAAATATTTTGGGAAACTAAATTTTTTTGAAAAAAAAAAAAATTTATTTTTCATTGTACGTATGGATGGTGCTTTCATGTTTAGGGCATGTTGTTGATTGTATGTTAAGGTGTTAACTGATTTAGGTTATTCATATTATATGTGTTATAAACAAATGTTAGGATAAGTGAATTTGTGGTTTAATAAAATGTTCAGTTTATTTGTTTTTTACGATTGTTAGTAGTAGTGAAGAAGAAATGTAGATCCATGTAAAAGATATTGGGATTTTAATGAAATTAATGGTAATGTACAAGTTTGATTTTGAACTTAGATGAATTTTGAACACAATTTAAATGATTTGAATTTAATTAGCTGCTGTGTTTTGATTTGAAAACGTAACGTTAATTTGAGAAAAGAAATTGAAATTTGAAGGATAAAAGATTTTATGAGTTAAAAGTATGGATATTGTTTAGAATGTAATAATGAGTATGTGTACGCACCCAGTACTTGCTAAAGGCAACCCAGTATGCATGTAAGGGGGAACATATCGGTTGAGTATATGGTATGGTCTAAGGCCAGGGTTTTGATTTTGGGGTGGAATGTTAGAAGGTTAGGTGTACTATGGTAAGTGTCTGTCCGATTTTATGGTGTTGGGATCTCGAATAGAGAAGTCCAGTAATTTTGTTCAGGTGCAGCCATAGTTACCGAGCTAGCGGGGTAGTTTACCCATGATGTGTTTAGAAATTAACGGGAGGTTGTTGGCACCATATCCTCACCGATCCTCTTAGGTGTTAGCAATGAGAGTTCTTCTGTTCCAGCAGAAGACCTCTCATTGGGGGGGGGGTCTTGTAATGGGACAATTCTGAAGGTTATAGATATTTTGTTTCATTTAATAATTGTTTGAGGCCAATCTAGTTGGGCATCCTTTATGGTCATTAAAACCTGAGTTGTGAAACACCCTGTATTCACTTCGTGCAAGGCGGAGGCTGGTATGCAAAACGATAACATTGGAATGTGACTGTGAGTGTGCCGCTGTCTATACTCTTGACACCAAAATTGTTAGCGGAATTTAACACCACGTGGCTAATTAAACTGGCCACGTGAGTGCATCAACCAATCGGAGAGCGAGCTGACGGAAATGAACATTACAGACACTTGGGTAGCATCACACAGTCGCCATAGAACTCTAGACCACGCGTGGTTACTAACAACATCGCTCGAGCAAACTTTGGGTCGGCCGACCAGAAAACTGTGTATCTAAATGTAGAAATAATGTGAGTCAGTGAAATCAGCAGTTATATAAAATTTAGTAACGACTTTCGGAACATTTACTTAAAACTGTGGTGGACGATGTGCGACGGAACCAGCTAACATGTGCCATAAGAATACAACATAATTTAATATTTGGCCAACATCTAGAATAAAATTTTATTTTACTGGGAAATTTTAATCAATTATAATGGGAGTCGGAAGATGAAAGGTAATAAGGGGACAAGTATGAGTGTAGAGTGTGAGCAAACTGGGTCGTCTTAAATAGAGTTAAAATAGTTTAAGTTTTTTTATTTCTCAATATATGTTTTGTACTAAAAGGAGGTAATACACCATATTATTATTTTGGCATTTTTAATGATTAACGTAAATGTGTTGGGAGAAGGAATAGAAAAGAAATGTAGTAGTTGTCCAACAAACTAAAATGTAGACTGCTTAGTTGGATTAATAAATTTAGTTTTCACAGAATGTTGTAAAGTACAACATTAAGCAAACAATTTGATGAAAGTTATAAACAGAGAAGAAAGTAATTTTACAATATGAATTTTAATAAAATGAATTAGTAGCGTAACCATGTGTTAAGTTAATTATTACGCCACATTAACATCACCTATCCTGTATGGAAAATTTCGCCTAACGAACCTGGCAAATAAGTAAAAGTGTTTCAAGGTTTCGATATTAAACCACAAAATATCGTGGCGACCTATAAATAATTTGGAATCTTCTGTGTTGGGTAAGTCAGGGTGGCGTGTACGTGTGATGGGTAAGTGAAGGTATTGCTTGAGATAAGTAGAAGAAACGCGGTGAAAATGGGTAAGTAAAAGAACAGAACGTAACAAATGGCGATCCCTGCCAGTATAACTCAAATGAATTAATTCATATGGGTTTAGGCCTGACTTGAAGTACGAAATAGGTGGTGATAGTAGGCGGATTTTGTAATAGAAAAAACTTTAAAATTACGAGATGTGGGAGTATAGGTTAAGACGTAAAATACTGTTAAAGAGTTAAGTTATGAGATTTTGTTTAGATAATAACCAAGTAATAAATTATTTAATTTTAATTTAAATTATTTAATTAAAGAATAATTAAATTTATAAAAAAAAAAAATGGAAAATACAGAGAACGAAGTCAGTTTGTCTGACTCAACTGTTATAAGTGAATCAGAAATTCAGTCAGAAACTCCTATAGTAAATCAAGAAAGCTGGACAGAGTCAGCTGTTATGGACGAGGCGAGAGTTCATTCAACTCCCGTCTCGGCTAGAGAAAGTAATAAAACTGAGGATTGGTTGCGTGAGATAATGGGGGAAATTAAACTGATATCTAGTGATAACAATAAGAAATTTGATGCATTAAATGATCGTTTTGACATTAAATTTGATAAATTGAGTAGTGAAATACATGAACAGAAAGTAAAATGTGAAAGCAATTTTAGTGAATTAAAAAACCAGATTAATGAAATTAATAAGCGTTGTGAAAGTACCAATGAAATATTTGAAAATAACTTTAAAAAATTAGAACAGAATATTGAGAGAATGGGAGTGTGGGGAATAAATCAGGTAAGAACAACACAAACGAAAGTGACGGAAATATATGTATTAATGGTAGTGGTAGTAGTTTAGATACAAAAAAGGTGGTGGTAGACAAGGTGAGTAATAACGATAATTATAACAATGAGTTAATGAGTGATAAAAGTGGTGTAATTCAAAACATGGTGTTAGAGAGTAAAGTGGTGAGCAGAGAAAGTGTTGATGAGGTTGTGAGAGTGTGTGTAGAGAGGTTAGATGGGCAAAGGGCAGATTTTTCCCAAGTTTATGGTGAAACAAAGGTTTCACAGGTGTTTTATGAGGACAGAGTTTCCTCCGGTGGTTGTGTGGAAGACGAGGTGTCTTCGTATGGTCCCTTAGTTTTTTGTGATTTATCTGGTAAAGCCAGGAGAGGTAATAAGTATTTTGTGGTGCCCTTTGCATGGAATGAAATAGGTCAGTGGGGTTATGAGAGGTATTGTGATGAGAGAAAGAGAAAGAGAGAAACAGAGATTTTTGAGGTTAATACAGGTTATGAAATGTTAGTGCAGGTTTTAGATATTGAGAGAGGTGAAAAAAGTGACTTACATTGTGAAATAGAGATAGATGAATATTTTGATGATACTGTTGTAAATGATAAAAACTTACCTGATGTTGTGATGAATGGAGTGGAGGAATATGATGATAAAATAACTTACCTTATGTTGAACAAAAATACTGACGGAGACAGAACGGAAATTACCAATGTAGACAGGTTTTCTGAATTAATGTTAGACAAAAATGTAGCTAATTATTGTGTTAATGTAATTAACAAAAGTAATCATTACAATAATAATAATAGTGTAAGAGTGTGAGTAAGGACGATAATTATTATATAAAAGTAAGGCTCATATATGATGACAGTGGTTAAAATAAAAATAAGAGAATGGACATTTTAAATATTTTAGTTTATGGTTATGACCTGGCTAGATTATGAAATGAAGTGTGGTAAACAGAAAAATAATGACAAGAATTGTAAATAAATTCATAGTGAAATTAATTGTGTCTATGTTGTAAAATGTACTTTATGTAAACAATGTGAATGTAGTAGAAATTGATGTAATAATAATAATAATATTTTGACAGACTAAATAAATAATGAGAATAATTATGAAGGTAATAAAAAAAAATTGTAATTGTTTTGGGTAAAGTAATTTAAATAACTTGTGTTTTCAAGAATTTATTGAATTAAATGATTTGAGATGTTTAAATATTTTTGATTGATTTAAAAAGTTGTGTAAAAAGATTTTGCTAATGAATTTAAATGATTTGAACTTGATAATAAATAATAAATGAATGTATAATGAATAAATGTAAAATGTATTGAGTTATGGAATCATATGTTTGCTATAATGTTTCAGAAGATACATGGAGTTATGTACATTATTTGGTGTTTATATTTTTGTGTCTATGACAGTATATGAGTGATGTAATGTAAGTATGAATTTTATAATACAAGTGAATAAAGTAAAATGTTTACATATGTTTAAAAGGTTTTAAATTAAAGAATGAAATTGATTTGAGATAGTTTTGAATTTTCAATGGTTAATGTAATGTAAGATGTGGTAAAGGTTAGAATTTGGGTGATTATTATTTCAATAGGTCATTTAAGTCAGTCAGAGTTAAGGTTAAAGGGGTGTGAAACAGAATAAGATTCTTGGGAATAAAAATAAGATAGAAATTGAGTATTAGTAGTGACACAGTAGCGAGAGTGATTATAGGTAGAGTAATGAGAGTGGTATATTTAGGTAATAAACAGATGGTGGAATTTTGTAAGGTGGGTGGTGTGATAAAGAGCCCTCAACGACAGGCATTGTGGCGGGTAGTAGAGGGTTTTAGTAGAATGCTTGCCGATATTTGGTGGAGAGGCAAACGGTTATGAATGGAATTGCGGAGGGAGGGAACAGACATCCTAAGTACAAAGGAGGTATAGGGTATTTTCTTATAAGGGTAGAATGATGTGAATGGAGTTAGAGAATTATTGGTAAATATTTTGAGAGAGTGGTGTCAGACTATGTAAATCTGTTAGTAAGTGTTATAGGCAGAAGGGGGTTGAGGTTGTATTTAATCACCCATTTGTAAATCGTATTATTAGGAATAATTAAGAGTCACCCAAAATAATTGATAAGGAAAATGCTAAATAGAAAATCATAGTTAAATTATAATAATAAATGAAACAAGTGAAGAGTTTAAGAGAATTTTAAAATAAAATTAAAGCTGTAAAATGTGTAATTTTGGTCAATTTAAATGTGAATTTTATTGTTTATTGTAAGCTAATGATAACAATGTTGTTTTTGAGTGTTCTTGTTTATTATGTTATATTATGTTTGAATGTAAAAAATTATAAACATGTTTCATGTATTTTATGGTGTAGCTTTGTGTAGTGTATATATGTCAAGGTCATTCACTTGACCCAGAGAGATCAGCTGATGGTTGCTGTTAGAGACAGGACAGGTTTCTAGTGATTGATTCATAGAATTTTGTTACTTAATTAAATTAAATAATTTTATTTTTTCGTGATACTGATAGAAGAAATATTTTGGGAAACTAAATTTTTTTGAAAAAAAAAAAAATTTATTTTTCATTGTACGTATGGATGGTGCTTTCATGTTTAGGGCATGTTGTTGATTGTATGTTAAGGTGTTAACTGATTTAGGTTATTCATATTATATGTGTTATAAACAAATGTTAGGATAAGTGAATTTGTGGTTTAATAAAATGTTCAGTTTATTTGTTTTTTACGATTGTTAGTAGTAGTGAAGAAGAAATGTAGATCCATGTAAAAGATATTGGGATTTTAATGAAATTAATGGTAATGTACAAGTTTGATTTTGAACTTAGATGAATTTTGAACACAATTTAAATGATTTGAATTTAATTAGCTGCTGTGTTTTGATTTGAAAACGTAACGTTAATTTGAGAAAAGAAATTAAAATTTGAAGGATAAAAGATTTTATGAGTTAAAAGTATGGATATTGTTTAGAATGTAATAATGAGTATGTGTACGCACCCAGTACTTGCTAAAGGCAACCCAGTATGCATGTAAGGGGGAACATATCGGTTGAGTATATGGTATGGTCTAAGGCCAGGGTTTTGATTTTGGGGTGGAATGTTAGAAGGTTAGGTGTACTATGGTAAGTGGCTGTCCGATTTTATGATGTTGGGATCTCGAATAGAGAAGTCCAGTAATTTTGTTCAGGTGCAGCCATAGTTACCAAGCTAGCGGGGTAGTTTACCCATGATGTGTTTAGAAATTAACGGGGGGTTGTTGGCACCATATCCTCACCGATCCTCTTAGGTGTTAGCAATGAGAGTTCTTCTGTTCCAGCAGAAGACCTCTCATTGGGGGGGGGGTCTTGTAATGGGACAATTCTGAAGGTTATAGATATTTTGTTTCATTTAATAATTGTTTGAGGCCAATCTAGTTGGGCATCCTTTATGGTCATTAAAACCTGAGTTGTGAAACACCCTGTATTCACTTCGTGCAAGGCGGAGGCTGGTATGCAAAACGATAACATTGGAATGTGACTGTGAGTGTGCCGCTGTCTATACTCTTGACACCAAAATTGTTAGCGGAATTTAACACCACGTGGCTAATTAAACTGCCCACGTGAGTGCATCAACCAATCGGAGAGCGAGTTGACGGAAATGAACATTACAGACACTTGGGTAGCATCACACAGTCGCCATAGAACTCTACACCAACGCGTGGTTACTAACAACATCGCTCGAGCAAACTTTGGGTCGGCTGACCAGAAAACTGTGTATCTAAATGTAGAAATAATGTGAGTCAGTGAAATCAGCAGTTATATAAAATTTAGTAACGACTTTCGGAACATTTACTTAAAACTGTGGTGGACGATGTGCGACGGAACCAGCTAACATGTGCCACAAGAATACAACATAATTTAATATTTGGCCAACATCTAGAATAAAATTTTATTTTACTGGGAAATTTTAATAAATTATAATGGGAGTCGGAAGATGAAAGGTAGTAAGGGGACAAGTATGAGTGTAGAGTGTGAGCAAACTGGGTCGTCTTAAATAGAGTTAAAATAGTTTAAGTTTTTTTATTTCTCAATATATGTTTTGCACTAAAAGGAGGTAATACACCATATTATTATTTTGGCATTTTTAATGATTAACGTAAATGTGTTGGGAGAAGGAATAGAAAAGAAATGTAGTAGTTGTCTAACAAACTAAAATGTAGACTGCTTAGTTGGATTAATAAATTTAGTTTTCACAGAATGTTGTAAAGTACAACATTAAGCAAAGAATTTGATGAAAGTTATAAACAGAGAAGAAAGTAATTTTACAATATGAATTTTAATAAAATGAATTAGTAGCGTAACCATGTGTTAAGTTAATTATTACGCCACATTAACATCACCTATCCCGTATGGAAAATTTCGCCTAACGAACCTGGCAAATAAGTAAAAGTGTTTCAAGGTTTCGATATTAAACCACAAAATATCGTGGCGACCTATAAATAATTTGGAATCTTCTGTGTTGGGTAAGTCAGGGTGGCGTGTACGTGTGATGGGTAAGTGAAGGTATTGCTTGAGGTAAGTAGAAGAAACGCGGTGAAAATGGGTAAGTAAAAGAACAGAACGTAACAAATGGCGATCCCTGCCAGTATAACTCAAATGAATTAATTCATATGGGTTTAGGCCTAATTTGAAGTACGAAATAGGTGGTGATAGTAGGCGGATTTTGAATAGAAAAAACTTTAAAATTACGAGATGTGGGAGTATAGGTTAAGACGTAAAATACTGTTAAAGAGTTAAGTTATGAGATTTTGTTTAGATAATAACCAAGTAATAAATTATTTAATTTTAATTTAAATTATTTAATTAAAGAATAATTAAATTTATAAAAAAAAAAAATGGAAAATACAGAGAACGAAGTCAGTTTGTCTGACTCAACTGTTATAAGTGAATCAGAAATTCAGTCAGAAACTCCTATAGTAAATCAAGAAAGCTGGACAGAGTCAGCTGTTATGGACGAGGCGAGAGTTCATTCAACTCCCGTCTCGGCTAGAGAAAGTAATAAAACTGAGGATTGGTTGCGTGAGATAATGGGGGAAATTAAACTGATGTCTAGTGATAACAATAAGAAATTTGATGCATTAAATGATCGTTTTGACATTAAATTTGATAAATTGAGTAGTGAAATACATGAACAGAAAGTAAAATGTGAAAGCAATTTTAGTGAATTAAAAAACCAGATTAATGAAATTAATAAGCGTTGTGAAAGTACCAATGAAACATTTGAAAATAACTTTACAAAATTAGAACAGAATATTGAGAGAATGGGAGTGTGGGGAATAAATACAGGTAAGAACAACACAAACGAAAGACACGGAAATATATGTATTAATGGTAGTGGTAGTAGTTTAGATACAAAAAAGGTGGTGGTAGACAAGGTGAGTAATAACGATAATTATAACAATGAGTTAATGAGTGATAACAGTGGTGTAATTCAAAACATGGTGTTAGAGAGTAAAGTGGTGAGCAGAGAAAGTGTTGATGAGGTTGTGAGAGTGTGTGTAGAGAGGTTAGATGGGCAAAGGGCAGATTTTTCCCAAGTTTATGGTGAAACAAAGGTTTCACAGGTGTTTTATGAGGACAGAGTTTCCTCCGGTGGTTGTGTGGAAGACGAGGTGTCTTCGTATGGTCCCTTAGTTTTTTGTGATTTATCTGGTAAAGCCAGGAGAGGTAATAAGTATTTTGTGGTGCCCTTTGCATGGAATGAAATAGGTCAGTGGGGTTTATGAGAGGTATTGTGATGAGAGAAAGAGAAAGAGAGAAATAGAGATTTTTGAGGTTAATACAGGTTATGAAATGTTAGTGCAGGTTTTAGATATTGAGAGAGGTGAAAAAAGTGACTTACATTGTGAAATAGAGATAGATGAATATTTTGATGATACTGTTGTAAATGATAAAAACTTACCTGATGTTGTGATGAATGGAGTGGAGGAATATGATGATAAAATAACTTACCTTATGTTGAACAAAAATACTGACGGAGACAGAACGGAAATTACCAATGTAGACAGGTTTTCTGAATTAATGGTAGACAAAAATGTAGTTAATTATTGTGATAATGTAATTAACAAAAGTAATCATTACAATAATAATAATAGTGTAAGAGTGTGAGTAAGGACGATAATTATTATATAAAAGTAAGGCTCATATATGATGACATTGTTTAAAATGAAAATAAGAGAATGGACATTTTAAATATTTTAGTTTATGGTTATGACCTGGCTAGATTATGAAATGAAGTGTGGTAAACAGAAAAATAATGACAAGAATTGTAAATAAATTCATAGTGAAATTAATTGTGTCTATGTTGTAAAATGTACTTTATGTAAACAATGTGAATGTAGTAGAAATTGATGTTGTAACTTTTTCTTCTTTGGTAAAATTAAATTTATTCAGATTACAACTTCCACTTACCTTTCAACTTGGATCTGGCCGGATCGAGTAGTGGAGGTACACCCATTTCGTTTGACGAACTATGACAGTACATAAAACGAACTAAGGTTTTGAAAGAAACTAACTCTCAATTTTTTGGAAGAGAAATTATTTTTTTGTTTATTAACCAGAAATATTGACTTCATAAGTTTTCCATTTGTAAAACTTCCAATTTCATATTTATAGGTTTACATGTTTTAGGAATTGTGCAACTCCTACAGCTTACGTACTATACTTAACTTCTACTACTTACGTATTTTAAAATAGCCCAGCCTGCACACGCACTACTCACATTCTAAAAACCCCTCATATAAAAACTCATATAAAAAACACCCCCTTGTTGTGTAAAATTAACGTTATAAGTCTTTAGTGTGTAACATTACGTGTGTTGCGTCGTATTACCCGACCACGTTTTGCGTTTAACAAAGTCTTTCATTCTCCGGCTTTTTTCCAGCGTGTAGCATTTAATCACGATCAATCGGTATTCATCGTCACTACAGGCACTGTTGTATATGTTTTTGGGAACTCACATAGTTAGTTAGTCGGCCGACTTAAGAAGAAATACGGAAATTTTGCCCGGGCACAACACTGCTGGCGGCCACGCGTAGCGTAGGTTGTTAGTCGACTGGGGAGAGCGTTACCAACATGCCTCCCTCCAAAACACTCAGGCAGGGCGGAAACTCCAATGCCTCATGATCGTATCTTACGTCACTGTAGCTTAGTCCTATGTGATGTATGTAGGTTTTTTGGTTAACATTGTACGTGATCTCATCTAGGCATTGGCGGACGTCATTAAAGTGGGTGGGACTTAAACAGCCTTTCCGGAACGTCTTGTAGAAGGCGATGAATATCATCCTCTCTAGCCATCTTGATTTTTTGTCGAGAGCGTTCTTTGAGCGCGTGCGGGTGTAGTTGCGCTTGAGCGTTGACACACAAGTACAGAGTTCTTAGAATTTTGGTGGAGGTGAATTCTTTGCTCGTTGCGTTGCACAATGGAAATTGCGTATCGCCTTTGTCTCAACCAATGTTGCTCAACACCGTTCTGTTAACACGTGGTCTGTTATAAATGAAATGAATTCGGTTGCACAATGATTTTATGAAAAGTCCGCCCAAAATGAAATACATAAAAATACATATGCCCCTAACTGTTACAAATAAAATTACCCAAAAATTGACCCGCTACAATACCCCCTCGATGAGAATTCTGCTGTTCACTACAGAAGAAATCTCATCGATAACCCCGAAGAGGACTGGTGAGGAACTAGTGCCAACAACCCCCTTGTTCTTAATCTCATGGGTACACGACCCCCCTGTCTCAGCGACCATGGACTCATCTGAACTAGATCACTGGACTTCTCCGTAAGAGATCCCAACACCGAGAAATCGATCAGACTCGCACCACAGCTCACCTTGCCTTCTAGCATGCTACCCCCAAAAATCCTCAATCCCTGGCTAAAATTATTCCAGCTCCTCCGCCGATGTGGATCCCCTTTTTGCAAGCTGGGCTGTTTTTAGCAGATACTGGGCTCACACACACTCACGTTACATGATACCCTAACACATTAAAAATAAAAATTTTCTTTTAAAATTTATTATAAATTTACAAAATTTAAAATTCAAAAAAAAATAATCTTTTATCAAAAATTCTCTTCCTCTTTTTTCTAATTTTTGTTTCAAATGACTTAATCTAGACATTTCTAATAACATAAACTCATCCTTATTCTAACAGGAGAATCACTTATAGTCTACCAATATAATGCAATACAATAAAAGAAAAATGGTTAATACACACATAATAAAAGAATCATTACTCAAATAGTCACTCGCTGGCAGGCGAAAAATCAAGTTTTTTTTTTTTTTCTCACAAAAAAAATTTAAATTTATTCAGTAAAAGATTTTATTAAATTTATTTATTACATAACATTTATTAAAATTATTCAAATATTAGTTTGAATTAATCAAACAAACAAATTAAAATTGAATTCCTACTCTACAAGCTTAGTAGGTGTATGAACTCATCAGCTGATCATAACTAGGTCAAGTACAAAACCCTTGACCTACATATGTTATGTATGATTTCTGAAAACACCTTGAACATTTTCAATATCCTACCTTGAAATACAAAACATAATAAACAAAATATTTAAAACAAACAAAATATTAATACAAATAATAAACAGATTGACATTTAAATTATTTAAAACAAACAATTCTTGACTTTACATTATTTTCAAATTTTATCAAAATTCTGTCACTGGTTGAAACAAAAAAATAAACAATTATATATTCTTTCTTATAAATTCCTCTTTCTTTTCAACAATCTTACTTTAATATATTGTGGGTGATGTAAATTATTTATTCTCGTTTTTCTGAATGAGATTTCTATATATTTCTATACACCTAAACTTTCTCCCTCTGACTCTAATATTCATCAACTTCCATGCTCATGACACCCATCTCTATCAAAAATATCTACTAATCAGGACATTCTAAACCCCAACTTATCATTTAACACAATTCGCCGCCTTCTCTACATATATAAAACTCGCTAACCCTTTGTATACATAGGATACGTGTTTCCTTCCCAAAAACTCATTTCCCTTATTTGGCCCCCGGATTTTACCTAAGGCGGCCCCTCCTCACTAAAATCTATTCCAATTCCCGTCCCAACCCTTGTTGCGGACTCCCCAACTACACTACCCCCTAATACAAAATTGCCATCCCCAAAAAATCTCAATCTCATTACATTACTACAAATACACAAAATAACCTCATTAACTATAAAAACAACAATATATCATTCAAAATCTACATAAAGTCTCCATTACCACTGTGTCAACATCAATATTTCACCAAATTCTATACCATACGTTAACTCAAAAACAACAGTACATTATATTCATCTCCATCATTTCACATTCAACTTTTCATTCCACTTGGACAGGTCTGCATGTCCCATAAAACATTTATCACCCATGAATTATCTTTTATTAATTTGCATAAATTGTTATTTTATTTCTCATATTCTTTTTGTCTTTACTTCAAAATGTCTGTAGTACACTAAACATTAATTACTTGTAACCTTTACAAACCACTATACCAGTGACATGGTATTGCTGATCAGCTGATATCCTAACATAATAAAAGCACATCTTAAAATTGAACAAATTACATGGAATATACATATTTATTTTTATTTATTCTCACTTCTCACCTCATTGTTTCCCATTTCTCTGATTCTGATGTTTATGTTAACCTGCCAGACGATTTACTTATGGCTTAAAAAAATATACACAATAAAATTACATATTCTTATCTAATAGACAACAATAAAATAATACCCTTAAACCTATAGCATGAACACCTTGATTTACGAGTCTGAGCATATAATTATGTGGACAGAGCACAAGCATTTTTGATTGGACTAAACTTTGAATAAGCAAAACTTTTACGTCATAAAATTTTAAATTCGTGACTCCTTTACGTCACCTCCCAGCCACACACACTATTTCAGATTATGGAGGACTGTCTCGCCCTTTCGCTTCCACAGAGACGGTATATTTTGGAGCAGGTTATGCCTCTCCGTGTCTCTGCTTCCGCTGTTAGTTTTAAAGTTGTGAACATCATAATGTTCTTGTTATAAAATCATACACCCTTAAAAACGGATCTGCCACCTGGCTCTGCTGTTCCTACTCGAACAGAGTGGCAGCCGCTGTTCCCTAGTTCCGGAGATTTCCTCTAATTGTCCCCCCATTAAATTTCAAATATGTACCAATTTCAAGTCAGCTATGGTCAAGGGACTTGGTATGACCATAGCTGGCCGCTAGCCAAAACCACGGTTAGTGCTGGTAAGGCAGTAACCGCCCGAAAAGTCGAGGAAATCTAACTCTAATTTCACTGCCTGTTTAACATCAATATTTTTATGTGCGACACGGTCATTTAATATGGTGTGTAAAATTTTTATTTTACACGTATAAGGTGTGCCGCACATTTATCGCCGGCTCGGCCTCCGATGGAGGTAACACTCACTGCTACCCCCAACCCTTTTCGCTACTTGTGAGAGCACAGGCAACCCCCACAATAGCCGCTTAATAACTAATTACAATTGAAAACTAATTAAAAATTTCTTTGGTATACATTATCATATAACATTTGCATCAACAACCATTTAACCCATTCATAACCTTTTACCAATTGACTTTCTTAAAATTTTCAAAATTTATTATTAATAATTATTATATATCACGTTTCATTTATTATTAAAATTTTTAATTATCATATTTATTCAACAATGATTGCATTAAAATTTCACTATTGCATTAACACCTCAATCACGCCTGTAAACATTTTTTATTATTATACATGATTATAAAATTTTCATACTTACACTCCATTTAACACGATATACACACAAAACGTAATCACTACCATCTCTGAAACATTTTACACAAAATTAATTTAAATTAAACAATTCGTCATTCATTGCCAACTTTCCACTCTCATGACATAAAGTAAATTCATAAAAAATTAATTAATTAACATTTAAACAAGCAATCAAAATATTTAAGCATCTCGAATTGGTTTAAATTAATTAATGACTGACAATATAAATTATATAGTTATCAAAACAATCACCATTAGTCAATTACTGTTTTCAAAATTAATTCCGATATTTATTTACTTGCAAATATTTCAATATTATTATCACAACAATCATCTTACATACACACATATGAATTCACTATATTTTATTTACAAACTCTTATTTATTGTTCAGTTTTTCCGCACTTCATTTGTCCCATTCTGCCATGTCACAAAACCATAAAACAAAATATTTATACTGTCTTTTATTGTTTTAACAGTTTAACCTCCATCGTTCCAAATCAACCTTGGTTCTACATAACATCGTTCAATATTATCAGCACACAAATGACTGTTTTGTGTGTTGTAACCAGAAAAACTAACTTCAATCAACTTATTCAAATATTCGTTAAACCAGTCTACGTTAGGTATTTTTGTCAAGTCTCCAT
Source organism: Magicicada septendecula (assembly GCA_034769895.1). Lineage (NCBI taxonomy): Eukaryota > Metazoa > Arthropoda > Insecta > Hemiptera > Cicadidae > Magicicada > Magicicada septendecula. The sequence goes on along the minus strand of CM068368.1, from coordinate 409,318,336 downwards.
CATTAAATTCATTAACTATTGGGTTAATCATTTTTATTAAATCGTTGTAATCGTTATCATTCACATATACTTCTAAACTTTCCTTCCATTCATCATATTTTCTATTTAAGTTATATAATTCTGTTTCTTTACTAACATACAATTCTCTGTTTACATCTCTTTCTTCATAACCCCAAATCACACTCTCAAAAGTATTACAGACAGAGGGTATAAATTCAATTAAATCTTTCCTGACTTCTACAGGAAAAACAAAAAACTTCAAAAAACAATTATTTGTAGCCCACTTGTCTACACAATATATACGTGAAGGTCTTCCTTCACCCCCCATTCTACCTCGTAAACAATTTACCCCCTGTTTCATACCTGTAATATAGCTCTCTCTCCACTCTCTCTCTAACTCATTAACACACATTAACATCTCATAATCACATTCTACAACTTCATTAGTACTCTCAGATACCAATTTTTTGACTACATTATTATTCTCGTTATTATCAACATCATTATTATCTATTAATTCATTACCTAACACAACATTGTCATTACAACTTTCGTTTGTATTATTCTTACTCTGTTCTACTTTATTCAGACTATTTCTTGTCATTTCATTGACATTTTCAAGACATACATTCTTGTCTTGTATGTTATTTATCAACTCGTTAAATTTTATATTTATATTTTGCTGAAACTGAGTATTCTGGTCTTTAATTTCTTTAAAATTAATCTCATTTTGAATATTTTGCTGTTCACATTTTATTTTCTGTTCATTAAAATCGTTCGTTAATTGGTCTAATTTATAGTTAAAATCATTTTTCATCTTATTTAAAATTATTTCATTGTTATCAAAGCGTTTATCATTATCATCAAAACGACTATTCATTACATTAAATTTGGTCTCAAAATTATTATTCATTCTTTCGAATTGACTGAGCATAATACTCATCATATTTCTTTCCTCTGATTGTTTACTTTTATTAATTGAAACGGGGGTCAATTGAATCCCCGAATCAGCATCTGTTTCATTTACTTGTGGTTGAGACGCAATCGGCGTGGAATGAGCTATTACATTACTGCCGACAGCTGTTTCTGTAACAGTACCCGTCTCCCCCCTCAACATACCACTTTCATCCAGCAATTGCGACTCAAGGCCACTTTCACTCATAATTGAATTTATTATACTGCTCTTCTCTGTGTTTTCAGACATTTTTATTTCATCTATTTTGTCTTACGTAACAACTACCAATGATCAGTCTTTTTTCAAAACTGATATTACAACATCAATTTACTTTCTCCACCGTATTCCGTTCAATGTACTGTCACATGTAGGCCGTTGTAATAACATTTTTGTTATCTAAAATCCTGGTCACGGCACCAATTGTAACTTTTTCTTCTTTGGTAAAATTAAATTTATTCAGATTACAACTTCCACTTACCTTTCAACTTGGATCTGGCCGGATCGAGTAGTGGAGGTACACCCATTTCGTTTGACGAACTATGACAGTACATAAAACGAACTAAGGTTTTGAAAGAAACTAACTCTCAATTTTTTGGAAGAGAAATTATTTTTTTGTTTATTAACCAGAAATATTGACTTCATAAGTTTTCCATTTGTAAAACTTCCAATTTCATATTTATAGGTTTACATGTTTTAGGAATTGTGCAACTCCTACAGCTTACGTACTATACTTAACTTCTACTACTTACGTATTTTAAAATAGCCCAGCCTGCACACGCACTACTCACATTCTAAAAACCCCTCATATAAAAACTCATATAAAAAACACCCCCTTGTTGTGTAAAATTAACGTTATAAGTCTTTAGTGTGTAACATTACGTGTGTTGCGTCGTATTACCCGACCACGTTTTGCGTTTAACAAAGTCTTTCATTCTCCGGCTTTTTTCCAGCGTGTAGCATTTAATCACGATCAATCGGTATTCATCGTCACTACAGGCACTGTTGTATATGTTTTTGGGAACTCACATAGTTAGTTAGTCGGCCGACTTAAGAAGAAATACGGAAATTTTGCCCGGGCACAACACTGCTGGCGGCCACGCGTAGCGTAGGTTGTTAGTCGACTGGGGAGAGCGTTACCAACATGCCTCCCTCCAAAACACTCAGGCAGGGCGGAAACTCCAATGCCTCATGATCGTATCTTACGTCACTGTAGCTTAGTCCTATGTGATGTATGTAGGTTTTTTGGTTAACATTGTACGTGATCTCATCTAGGCATTGGCGGACGTCATTAAAGTGGGTGGGACTTAAACAGCCTTTCCGGAACGTCTTGTAGAAGGCGATGAATATCATCCTTAATGGTAGACAAAAATGTAGTTAATTATTGTGATAATGTAATTAACAAAAGTAATCATTACAATAATAATAATAGTGTAAGAGTGTGAGTAAGGACGATAATTATTATATAAAAGTAAGGCTCATATATGATGACAGTGGTTAAAATAAAAATAAGAGAATGGACATTTTAAATATTTTAGTTTATGGTTATGACCTGGCTAGATTATGAAATGAAGTGTGGTAAACAGAAAAATAATGACAAAAATTGTAAATAAATTCATAGTGAAATTAATTGTGTCTATGTTGTAAATGTACTTTATGTAAACAATGTGAATGTAGTAGAAATTGATGTAATAATAATAATAATATTTTGACAGACTAAATAAATAATTAGAATAATTATGAAGGTAATAAAAAAAAAATTGTAATTGTTTTGGGTAAAGTAATTTAAATAACTTGTGTTTTCAAGAATTTATTGAATTAAATGATTTGAGATGTTTAAATATTTTTGATTGATTTAAAAAGTTGTGTAAAAAGATTTTGCTAATGAATTTAAATGATTTGAACTGATAATAAATAATAAATGAATGTATAATGAATAAATGTAAAATGTATTGAGTTATGGAATCATATGTTTGCTATTAATGTTTCAGAAGATACATGGAGTTATGTACATTATTTGGTGTTTATATTTTTGTGTCTATGACAGTATATGAGTGATGTAATGTAAGTATGAATTTTATAATACAAGTGAATAAAGTAAAATGTTTACATATGTTTAAAGGTTTTAAATTAAAGAATGAAATTGATTTGAGATAGTTTTGAATTTTCAATGGTTAATGTAATGTAAGATGTGGTAAAGGTTAGAATTTGGTGATTATTATTTCAATAGGTCATTTAAGTCAGTCAGAGTTAAGGTTAAAGGGTGTGAAACAGAATAAGATTCTTGGGATAAAAATAAGATAGAATATGAGTAATTAGTAGTGACACAGTAGCGAGAGTGATTATAGGTAGAGTAATGAGAGTGGTATATTTAGGTAATAAACAGATGGTGGAATTTTGTAAGGTGGGTGGTGTGATAAGGAGCCCTCAACGACAGGCATTGTGGCGGGTAGTAGAGGGTTTTAGTAGAATGCTTGCCGATATTTGGTGGAGAGGCAAACGGTTATGAATGGAATTGCGGAGGGAGGGAACAGACATCCTAAGTACAAAGGAGGTATAGGGTATTTTCTTATAAGGGTAGAATGATGTGAATGGAGTTAGAGAATTATTGGTAAATATTTTGAGAGAGTGGTGTCAGACTATTTAAATCTGTTAGTAAGTGTTATAGGCAGAAGGGGTTGAGGTTGTATTTAATCACCCATTTGTAAATCGTATTATTATGAATAATTAAGAATCACCCAAAATAATTGATAAGGAAAATGCTAAACAGAAAATCATAGTTGAATTGTAATAATAAATGAAACAAGTGAAGAGTTTAAGAGAATTTTAAAACAAAATTAAAGCTGTAAAATGTGTAATTTTGGTCAATTTAAATGTGAATTTTATTGTTTATTGTAAGATAATGATAAAAATGTTGTTTTTGAGTGTTCTATGTTTATTATGTTATATTATGTTTGAATGTAAAAAATTATAAACATGTTTCATGTATTTTATGGTGTAGCTTTGTGTAGTGTATATATGTCAAGGTCATTCACTTGACCCAGAGAGATCAGCTGATAGAGACAGGACAGGTTTCTAGTGATTGATTCATAGAATTTTGTTACTTAATTAAATTAAATAATTTTATTTTTTCGTGATACTGATAAAAGAAATATTTTGGAAAACTAAAATTTTTTGAAAAAAAAAAAAAAATTTTATTTTTCATTGTACCTGCCATATGGATGGTGTTTTGATGTTTAGGGCATGTTGTTGATTGTATGTTAAGGTGTTAACTGATTTAGGTTATTCATATTATATGTGTTATAAACAAATGTTAGGATTAGTGAATTTGTGGTTTAATAAAATGTTCAGTTTATTTGTTTTTTACGATTGTTAGTAGTAGTGAAGAAGAAATGTAGATCCATGTAAAAGATATTGGGATTTTAATGAAATTAATGGTAATGTACAAGTTTGATTTTGAACTTAGATGAATTTTGAACACAATTTAAATGATTTGAATTTAATTAGCTGCTGTGTTTTGATTTGAAAACGTAACGTTAATTTGAGAAAAGAAATTGAAATTTGAAGGATAAAAGATTTTATGAGTTAAAAGTATGGATATAGTTTAGAATGTAATAATGAGTATGTGTACGCACCCAGTACTTGCTAAAGGCAACCCAGTATGCATGTAAGGGGGAACATATCGGTTGAGTATATGGTATGGCCTAAGGCCAGGGTTTTGATTTTGGGGTGGAATGTTAGAAGGTTAGGTGTACTATGGTAAGTGGCTGTCCGATTTTATGGTGTTGGGATCTCGAATAGAGAAGTCCAGTAATTTTGTTCAGGTGCAGCCAAGGTTACCGAGCTAGCGGGGTAGTTTACCCATGATGTGTTTAGAAATTAACGGGGGGTTGTTGGCACCATATCCTCACCGATCCTCTTAGGGGTTAGCAATGAGAGTTCTTCTGTTCCAGCAGAAGACCTCTCATTGGGGGGGGGGTCTTGTAATGGGACAATTCTGAAGGTTATAGATATTTTATTTCATTTAATAATTGTTTGAGGCCAATCTAGTTGGGCACCCTTTATGGTCATTAAAACCTGAGTTGTGAAACACACTGTATTCACTTCGTGCAAGGCGGAGGCTGGTACGCAAAACGATAACATTGGAATGTGACTGTGAGTGTGCCGCTGTCTATACTCTCGACACCAAAATTGTTAGCGGAAGTTAACACCACGTGGCTAATTAAACTGGCCACGTGAGTGCATCAACCAATCGGAGAGCGAGCTGACGGAAATGAACATTACAGACACTTGGGTAGCATCACACAGTCGCCATAGAACTCTAGACCAACGCGTGGTTACTAACAACACCGCTCGAGCAAACTTTGGGTCGGCCGACCAGAAAACTGTGTATCTAAATGTAGAAATAATGTGAGTCAGTGAAATCAGCAGTTATATAAAATTTAGTAACGACTTTCGGAACATTTACTTAAAACTGTGGTGGACGATGTGCGACGGAACCAGCTAACATGTGCCGTAAGAATACAACATAATTTAATATTTGGCCAACATCTAGAATAAAATTTTATTTTACTGGGAAATTTTAATCAATTATAATGGGAGTCGGAAGATGAAAGGTAATAAGGGGACAAGTATGAGTGTAGAGTGTGAGCAAACTGGGTCGTCTTAAATAGAGTTAAAATAGTTTAAGTTTTTTTATTTCTCAATATATGTTTTGTACTAAAAGGAGGTAATACACCATATTATTATTTTGGCATTTTTAATGATTAACGTAAATGTGTTGGGAGAAGGAATAGAAAAGAAATGTAGTAGTTGTCCAACAAACTAAAATGTAGACTGCTTAGTTGGATTAATAAATTTAGTTTTCACAGAATGTTGTAAAGTACAACATTAAGCAAAGAATTTGATGAAAGTTATAAACAGAGAAGAAAGTAATTTTACAATATGAATTTTAATAAAATGAATTAGTAGCGTAACCATGTGTTAAGTTAATTATTACGCCACATTAACATCACCTATCCTGTATGGAAAATTTCGCCTAACGAACCTGGCAAATAAGTAAAAGTGTTTCAAGGTTTCGATATTAAACCACAAAATATCGTGGCGACCTATAAATAATTTGGAATCTTCTGTGTTGGGTAAGTCAGGGTGGCGTGTACGTGTGATGGGTAAGTGAAGGTATTGCTTGAGATAAGTAGAAGAAACGCGGTGAAAATGGGTAAGTAAAAGAACAGAACGTAACAAATGGCGATCCCTGCCAGTATAACTCAAATGAATTAATTCATATGGGTTTAGGCCTGATTTGAAGTACGAAATAGGTGGTGATAGTAGGCGGATTTTGTAATAGAAAAAACTTTAAAATTACGAGATGTGGGAGTATAGGTTAAGACGTAAAATACTGTTAAAGAGTTAAGTTATGAGATTTTGTTTAGATAATAACCAAGTAATAAATTATTTAATTTTAATTTAAATTATTTAATTAAAGAATAATTAAATTTATAAAAAAAAAAAATGGAAAATACAGAGAACGAAGTCAGTTTGTCTGACTCAACTGTTATAAGTGAATCAGAAATTCAGTCAGAAACTCCTATAGTAAATCAAGAAAGCTGGACAGAGTCAGCTGTTATGGACGAGGCGAGAGTTCATTCAACTCCCGTCTCGGCTAGAGAAAGTAATAAAACTGAGGATTGGTTGCGTGAGATAATGGGGGAAATTAAACTGATATCTAGTGATAACAATAAGAAATTTGATGCATTAAATGATCGTTTTGACATTAAATTTGATAAATTGAGTAGTGAAATACATGAACAGAAAGTAAAATGTGAAAGCAATTTTAGTGAATTAAAAAACCAGATTAATGAAATTAATAAGCGTTGTGAAAGTACCAATGAAATATTTGAAAATAACTTTAAAAAATTAGAACAGAATATTGAGAGAATGGGAGTGTGGGGAATAAATACAGGTAAGAACAACACAAACGAAAGTGACGGAAATATATGTATTAATGGTAGTGGTAGTAGTTTAGATACAAAAAAGGTGGTGGTAGACAAGGTGAGTAATAACGATAATTATAACAATGAGTTAATGAGTGATAACAGTGGTGTAATTCAAAACATGGTGTTAGAGAGTAAAGTGGTGAGCAGAGAAAGTGTTGATGAGGTTGTGAGAGTGTGTGTAGAGAGGTTAGATGGGCAAAGGGCAGATTTTTCCCAAGTTTATGGTGAAACAAAGGTTTCACAGGTGTTTTATGAGGACAGAGTTTCCTCCGGTGGTTGTGTGGAAGACGAGGTGTCTTCGTATGGTCCCTTAGTTTTTTGTGATTTATCTGGTAAAGCCAAGAGAGGTAATAAGTATTTTGTGGTGCCCTTTGCATGGAATGAAATAGGTCAGTGGGGTTTATGAGAGGTATTGTGATGAGAGAAAGAGAAAGAGAGAAATAGAGATTTTTGAGGTTAATACAGGTTATGAAATGTTAGTGCAGGTTTTAGATATTGAGAGAGGTGAAAAAAGTGACTTACATTGTGAAATAGAGATAGATGAATATTTTGATGATACTGTTGTAAATGATAAAAACTTACCTGATGTTGTGATGAATGGAGTGGAGGAATATGATGATAAAATAACTTACCTTATGTTGAACAAAAATACTGACGGAGACAGAACGGAAATTACCAATGTAGACAGGTTTTCTGAATTAATGGTAGACAAAAATGTAGTTAATTATTGTGATAATGTAATTAACAAAAGTAATCATTACAATAATAATAATAGTGTAAGAGTGTGAGTAAGGACGATAATTATTATATAAAAGTAAGGCTCATATATGATGACAGTGGTTAAAATAAAAATAAGAGAATGGACATTTTAAATATTTTAGTTTATGGTTATGACCTGGCTAGATTATGAAATGAAGTGTGGTAAACAGAAAAATAATGACAAAAATTGTAAATAAATTCATAGTGAAATTAATTGTGTCTATGTTGTAAAATGTACTTTATGTAAACAATGTGAATGTAGTAGAAATTGATGTAATAATAATAATAATATTTTGACAGACTAAATAAATAATTAGAATAATTATGAAGGTAATAAAAAAAAAATTGTAATTGTTTTGGGTAAAGTAATTTAAATAACTTGTGTTTTCAAGAATTTATTGAATTAAATGATTTGAGATGTTTAAATATTTTTGATTGATTTAAAAAGTTGTGTAAAAAGATTTTGCTAATGAATTTAAATGATTTGAACTTGATAATAAATAATAAATGAATGTATAATGAATAAATGTAAAATGTATTGAGTTATGGAATCATATGTTTGCTATAATGTTTCAGAAGATACATGGAGTTATGTACATTATTTGGTGTTTATATTTTTGTGTCTATGACAGTATATGAGTGATGTAATGTAAGTATGAATTTTATAATACAAGTGAATAAAGTAAAATGTTTACATATGTTTAAAAGGTTTTAAATTAAAGAATGAAATTGATTTGAGATAGTTTTGAATTTTCAATGGTTAATGTAATGTAAGATGTGGTAAAGGTTAGAATTTGGGTGATTATTATTTCAATAGGTCATTTAAGTCAGTCAGAGTTAAGGTTAAAGGGGTGTGAAACAGAATAAGATTCTTGGGAATAAAAATAAGATAGAATATGAGTATTAGTAGTGACACAGTAGCGAGAGTGATTATAGGTAGAGTAATGAGAGTGGTATATTTAGGTAATAAACAGATGGTGGAATTTTGTAAGGTGGGTGGTGTGATAAGGAGCCCTCAACGACAGGCATTGTGGCGGGTAGTAGAGGGTTTTAGTAGAATGCTTGCCGATATTTGGTGGAGAGGCAAACGGTTATGAATGGAATTGCGGAGGGAGGGAACAGACATCCTAAGTACAAAGGAGGTATAGGGTATTTTCTTATAAGGGTAGAATGATGTGAATGGAGTTAGAGAATTATTGGTAAATATTTTGAGAGAGTGGTGTCAGACTATTTAAATCTGTTAGTAAGTGTTATAGGCAGAAGGGGGTTGAGGTTGTATTTAATCACCCATTTGTAAATCGTATTATTATGAATAATTAAGAATCACCCAAAATAATTGATAAGGAAAATGCTAAACAGAAAATCATAGTTGAATTGTAATAATAAATGAAACAAGTGAAGAGTTTAAGAGAATTTTAAAACAAAATTAAAGCTGTAAAATGTGTAATTTTGGTCAATTTAAATGTGAATTTTATTGTTTATTGTAAGATAATGATAAAAATGTTGTTTTTGAGTGTTCTATGTTTATTATGTTATATTATGTTTGAATGTAAAAAATTATAAACATGTTTCATGTATTTTATGGTGTAGCTTTGTGTAGTGTATATATGTCAAGGTCATTCACTTGACCCAGAGAGATCAGCTGATAGAGACAGGACAGGTTTCTAGTGATTGATTCATAGAATTTTGTTACTTAATTAAATTAAATAATTTTATTTTTTCGTGATACTGATAAAAGAAATATTTTGGAAAACTAAAATTTTTTGAAAAAAAAAAAAAAATTTTATTTTTCATTGTACCTGCCATATGGATGGTGTTTTGATGTTTAGGGCATGTTGTTGATTGTATGTTAAGGTGTTAACTGATTTAGGTTATTCATATTATATGTGTTATAAACAAATGTTAGGATTAGTGAATTTGTGGTTTAATAAAATGTTCAGTTTATTTGTTTTTTACGATTGTTAGTAGTAGTGAAGAAGAAATGTAGATCCATGTAAAAGATATTGGGATTTTAATGAAATTAATGGTAATGTACAAGTTTGATTTTGAACTTAGATGAATTTTGAACACAATTTAAATGATTTGAATTTAATTAGCTGCTGTGTTTTGATTTGAAAACGTAACGTTAATTTGAGAAAAGAAATTGAAATTTGAAGGATAAAAGATTTTATGAGTTAAAAGTATGGATATAGTTTAGAATGTAATAATGAGTATGTGTACGCACCCAGTACTTGCTAAAGGCAACCCAGTATGCATGTAAGGGGGAACATATCGGTTGAGTATATGGTATGGCCTAAGGCCAGGGTTTTGATTTTGGGGTGGAATGTTAGAAGGTTAGGTGTACTATGGTAAGTGGCTGTCCGATTTTATGGTGTTGGGATCTCGAATAGAGAAGTCCAGTAATTTTGTTCAGGTGCAGCCAAGGTTACCGAGCTAGCGGGGTAGTTTACCCATGATGTGTTTAGAAATTAACGGGGGGTTGTTGGCACCATATCCTCACCGATCCTCTTAGGGGTTAGCAATGAGAGTTCTTCTGTTCCAGCAGAAGACCTCTCATTGGGGGGGGGTCTTGTAATGGGACAATTCTGAAGGTTATAGATATTTTATTTCATTTAATAATTGTTTGAGGCCAATCTAGTTGGGCACCCTTTATGGTCATTAAAACCTGAGTTGTGAAACACACTGTATTCACTTCGTGCAAGGCGGAGGCTGGTACGCAAAACGATAACATTGGAATGTGACTGTGAGTGTGCCGCTGTCTATACTCTCGACACCAAAATTGTTAGCGGAAGTTAACACCACGTGGCTAATTAAACTGGCCACGTGAGTGCATCAACCAATCGGAGAGCGAGCTGACGGAAATGAACATTACAGACACTTGGGTAGCATCACACAGTCGCCATAGAACTCTAGACCAACGCGTGGTTACTAACAACACCGCTCGAGCAAACTTTGGGTCGGCCGACCAGAAAACTGTGTATCTAAATGTAGAAATAATGTGAGTCAGTGAAATCAGCAGTTATATAAAATTTAGTAACGACTTTCGGAACATTTACTTAAAACTGTGGTGGACGATGTGCGACGGAACCAGCTAACATGTGCCGTAAGAATACAACATAATTTAATATTTGGCCAACATCTAGAATAAAATTTTATTTTACTGGGAAATTTTAATCAATTATAATGGGAGTCGGAAGATGAAAGGTAATAAGGGGACAAGTATGAGTGTAGAGTGTGAGCAAACTGGGTCGTCTTAAATAGAGTTAAAATAGTTTAAGTTTTTTTATTTCTCAATATATGTTTTGTACTAAAAGGAGGTAATACACCATATTATTATTTTGGCATTTTTAATGATTAACGTAAATGTGTTGGGAGAAGGAATAGAAAAGAAATGTAGTAGTTGTCCAACAAACTAAAATGTAGACTGCTTAGTTGGATTAATAAATTTAGTTTTCACAGAATGTTGTAAAGTACAACATTAAGCAAAGAATTTGATGAAAGTTATAAACAGAGAAGAAAGTAATTTTACAATATGAATTTTAATAAAATGAATTAGTAGCGTAACCATGTGTTAAGTTAATTATTACGCCACATTAACATCACCTATCCTGTATGGAAAATTTCGCCTAACGAACCTGGCAAATAAGTAAAAGTGTTTCAAGGTTTCGATATTAAACCACAAAATATCGTGGCGACCTATAAATAATTTGGAATCTTCTGTGTTGGGTAAGTCAGGGTGGCGTGTACGTGTGATGGGTAAGTGAAGGTATTGCTTGAGATAAGTAGAAGAAACGCGGTGAAAATGGGTAAGTAAAAGAACAGAACGTAACAAATGGCGATCCCTGCCAGTATAACTCAAATGAATTAATTCATATGGGTTTAGGCCTGATTTGAAGTACGAAATAGGTGGTGATAGTAGGCGGATTTTGTAATAGAAAAAACTTTAAAATTACGAGATGTGGGAGTATAGGTTAAGACGTAAAATACTGTTAAAGAGTTAAGTTATGAGATTTTGTTTAGATAATAACCAAGTAATAAATTATTTAATTTTAATTTAAATTATTTAATTAAAGAATAATTAAATTTATAAAAAAAAAAAATGGAAAATACAGAGAACGAAGTCAGTTTGTCTGACTCAACTGTTATAAGTGAATCAGAAATTCAGTCAGAAACTCCTATAGTAAATCAAGAAAGCTGGACAGAGTCAGCTGTTATGGACGAGGCGAGAGTTCATTCAACTCCCGTCTCGGCTAGAGAAAGTAATAAAACTGAGGATTGGTTGCGTGAGATAATGGGGGAAATTAAACTGATATCTAGTGATAACAATAAGAAATTTGATGCATTAAATGATCGTTTTGACATTAAATTTGATAAATTGAGTAGTGAAATACATGAACAGAAAGTAAAATGTGAAAGCAATTTTAGTGAATTAAAAAACCAGATTAATGAAATTAATAAGCGTTGTGAAAGTACCAATGAAATATTTGAAAATAACTTTAAAAAATTAGAACAGAATATTGAGAGAATGGGAGTGTGGGGAATAAATACAGGTAAGAACAACACAAACGAAAGTGACGGAAATATATGTATTAATGGTAGTGGTAGTAGTTTAGATACAAAAAAGGTGGTGGTAGACAAGGTGAGTAATAACGATAATTATAACAATGAGTTAATGAGTGATAACAGTGGTGTAATTCAAAACATGGTGTTAGAGAGTAAAGTGGTGAGCAGAGAAAGTGTTGATGAGGTTGTGAGAGTGTGTGTAGAGAGGTTAGATGGGCAAAGGGCAGATTTTTCCCAAGTTTATGGTGAAACAAAGGTTTCACAGGTGTTTTATGAGGACAGAGTTTCCTCCGGTGGTTGTGTGGAAGACGAGGTGTCTTCGTATGGTCCCTTAGTTTTTTGTGATTTATCTGGTAAAGCCAAGAGAGGTAATAAGTATTTTGTGGTGCCCTTTGCATGGAATGAAATAGGTCAGTGGGGTTTATGAGAGGTATTGTGATGAGAGAAAGAGAAAGAGAGAAATAGAGATTTTTGAGGTTAATACAGGTTATGAAATGTTAGTGCAGGTTTTAGATATTGAGAGAGGTGAAAAAAGTGACTTACATTGTGAAATAGAGATAGATGAATATTTTGATGATACTGTTGTAAATGATAAAAACTTACCTGATGTTGTGATGAATGGAGTGGAGGAATATGATGATAAAATAACTTACCTTATGTTGAACAAAAATACTGACGGAGACAGAACGGAAATTACCAATGTAGACAGGTTTTCTGAATTAATGGTAGACAAAAATGTAGTTAATTATTGTGATAATGTAATTAACAAAAGTAATCATTACAATAATAATAATAGTGTAAGAGTGTGAGTAAGGACGATAATTATTATATAAAAGTAAGGCTCATATATGATGACAGTGGTTAAAATAAAAATAAGAGAATGGACATTTTAAATATTTTAGTTTATGGTTATGACCTGGCTAGATTATGAAATGAAGTGTGGTAAACAGAAAAATAATGACAAAAATTGTAAATAAATTCATAGTGAAATTAATTGTGTCTATGTTGTAAAATGTACTTTATGTAAACAATGTGAATGTAGTAGAAATTGATGTAATAATAATAATAATATTTTGACAGACTAAATAAATAATTAGAATAATTATGAAGGTAATAAAAAAAAAATTGTAATTGTTTTGGGTAAAGTAATTTAAATAACTTGTGTTTTCAAGAATTTATTGAATTAAATGATTTGAGATGTTTAAATATTTTTGATTGATTTAAAAAGTTGTGTAAAAAGATTTTGCTAATGAATTTAAATGATTTGAACTTGATAATAAATAATAAATGAATGTATAATGAATAAATGTAAAATGTATTGAGTTATGGAATCATATGTTTGCTATAATGTTTCAGAAGATACATGGAGTTATGTACATTATTTGGTGTTTATATTTTTGTGTCTATGACAGTATATGAGTGATGTAATGTAAGTATGAATTTTATAATACAAGTGAATAAAGTAAAATGTTTACATATGTTTAAAAGGTTTTAAATTAAAGAATGAAATTGATTTGAGATAGTTTTGAATTTTCAATGGTTAATGTAATGTAAGATGTGGTAAAGGTTAGAATTTGGGTGATTATTATTTCAATAGGTCATTTAAGTCGGTCAGAGTTAAGGTTAAAGGGGTGTGAAACAGAATAAGATTCTTGGGAATAAAAATAAGATAGAATATGAGTATTAGTAGTGACACAGTAGCGAGAGTGATTATAGGTAGAGTAATGAGAGTGGTATATTTAGGTAATAAACAGATGGTGGAATTTTGTAAGGTGGGTGGTGTGATAAGGAGCCCTCAACGACAGGCATTGTGGCGGGTAGTAGAGGGTTTTAGTAGAATGCTTGCCGATATTTGGTGGAGAGGCAAACGGTTATGAATGGAATTGCGGAGGGAGGGAACAGACATCCTAAGTACAAAGGAGGTATAGGGTATTTTCTTATAAGGGTAGAATGATGTGAATGGAGTTAGAGAATTATTGGTAAATATTTTGAGAGAGTGGTGTCAGACTATTTAAATCTGTTAGTAAGTGTTATAGGCAGAAGGGGGTTGAGGTTGTATTTAATCACCCATTTGTAAATCGTATTATTATGAATAATTAAGAATCACCCAAAATAATTGATAAGGAAAATGCTAAACAGAAAATCATAGTTGAATTGTAATAATAAATGAAACAAGTGAAGAGTTTAAGAGAATTTTAAAACAAAATTAAAGCTGTAAAATGTGTAATTTTGGTCAATTTAAATGTGAATTTTATTGTTTATTGTAAGATAATGATAACAATGTTGTTTTTGAGTGTTCTATGTTTATTATGTTATATTATGTTTGAATGTAAAAAATTATAAACATGTTTCATGTATTTTATGGTGTAGCTTTGTGTAGTGTATATATGTCAAGATCATTCACTTGACCCAGAGAGATCAGCTGATAGAGACAGGACAGGTTTCTAGTGATTGATTCATAGAATTTTGTTACTTAATTAAATTAAATAATTTTATTTTTTCGTGATACTGATAAAAGAAATATTTTGGAAAACTAAAATTTTTTGAAAAAAAAAAAAATTTTATTTTTCATTGTACCTGCCATATGGATGGTGTTTTGATGTTTAGGGCATGTTGTTGATTGTATGTTAAGGTGTTAACTGATTTAGGTTATTCATATTATATGTGTTATAAACAAATGTTAGGATTAGTGAATTTGTGGTTTAATAAAATGTTCAGTTTATTTGTTTTTTACGATTGTTAGTAGTAGTGAAGAAGAAATGTAGATCCATGTAAAAGATATTGGGATTTTAATGAAATTAATGGTAATGTACAAGTTTGATTTTGAACTTAGATGAATTTTGAACACAATTTAAATGATTTGAATTTAATTAGCTGCTGTGTTTTGATTTGAAAACGTAACGTTAATTTGAGAAAAGAAATTGAAATTTGAAGGATAAAAGATTTTATGAGTTAAAAGTATGGATATAGTTTAGAATGTAATAATGAGTATGTGTACACACCCAGTACTTGCTAAAGGCAACCCAGTATGCATGTAAGGGGGAACATATCGGTTGAGTATATGGTATGGCCTAAGGCCAGGGTTTTGATTTTGGGGTGGAATGTTAGAAGGTTAGGTGTACTATGGTAAGTGGCTGTCCGATTTTATGGTGTTGGGATCTCGAATAGAGAAGTCCAGTAATTTTGTTCAGGTGCAGCCAAGGTTACCGAGCTAGCGGGGTAGTTTACCCATGATGTGTTTAGAAATTAACGGGGGGTTGTTGGCACCATATCCTCACCGATCCTCTTAGGGGTTAGCAATGAGAGTTCTTCTGTTCCAGCAGAAGACCTCTCATTGGGGGGGGGGTCTTGTAATGGGACAATTCTGAAGGTTATAGATATTTTATTTCATTTAATAATTGTTTGAGGCCAATCTAGTTGGGCACCCTTTATGGTCATTAAAACCTGAGTTGTGAAACACACTGTATTCACTTCGTGCAAGGCGGAGGCTGGTACGCAAAACGATAACATTGGAATGTGACTGTGAGTGTGCCGCTGTCTATACTCTCGACACCAAAATTGTTAGCGGAAGTTAACACCACGTGGCTAATTAAACTGGCCACGTGAGTGCATCAACCAATCGGAGAGCGAGCTGACGGAAATGAACATTACAGACACTTGGGTAGCATCACACAGTCGCCATAGAACTCTAGACCAACGCGTGGTTACTAACAACACCGCTCGAGCAAACTTTGGGTCGGCCGACCAAAAAACTGTGTATCTAAATGTAGAAATAATGTGAGTCAGTGAAATCAGCAGTTATATAAAATTTAGTAACGACTTTCGGAACATTTACTTAAAACTGTGGTGGACGATGTGCGACGGAACCAGCTAACATGTGCCGTAAGAATACAACATAATTTAATATTTGGCCAACATCTAGAATAAAATTTTATTTTACTGGGAAATTTTAATCAATTATAATGGGAGTCGGAAGATGAAAGGTAATAAGGGGACAAGTATGAGTGTAGAGTGTGAGCAAACTGGGTCGTCTTAAATAGAGTTAAAATAGTTAAAGTTTTTTTATTTCTCAATATATGTTTTGTACTAAAAGGAGGTAATACACCATATTATTATTTTGGCATTTTTAATGATTAACGTAAATGTGTTGGGAGAAGGAATAGAAAAGAAATGTAGTAGTTGTCCAACAAACTAAAATGTAGACTGCTTAGTTGGATTAATAAATTTAGTTTTCACAGAATGTTGTAAAGTACAACATTAAGCAAAGAATTTGATGAAAGTTATAAACAGAGAAGAAAGTAATTTTACAATATGAATTTTAATAAAATGAATTAGTAGCGTAACCATGTGTTAAGTTAATTATTACGCCACATTAACATCACCTATCCCGTATGGAAAATTTCGCCTAACGAACCTGGCAAATAAGTAAAAGTGTTTCAAGGTTTCGATATTAAACCACAAAATATCGTGGCGACCTATAAATAATTTGGAATCTTCTGTGTTGGGTAAGTCAGGGTGGCGTGTACGTGTGATGGGTAAGTGAAGGTATTGCTTGAGATAAGTAGAAGAAACGCGGTGAAAATGGGTAAGTAAAAGAACAGAACGTAACAAATGGCGATCCCTGCCAGTATAACTCAAATGAATTAATTCATATGGGTTTAGGCCTGATTTGAAGTACGAAATAGGTGGTGATAGTAGGCGGATTTTGTAATAGAAAAAACTTTAAAATTACGAGATGTGTGGGAGTATAGGTTAAGACGTAAAATACTGTTAAAGAGTTAAGTTATGAGATTTTGTTTAGATAATAACCAAGTAATAAATTATTTAATTTTAATTTAAATTATTTAATTTAAAGAATAATTAAATTTATAAAAAAAAAATGGAAAATACAGAGAACGAAGTCAGTTTGTCTGACTCAACTGTTATAAGTGAATCAGAAATTCAGTCAGAAACTCCTATAGTAAATCAAGAAAGCTGGGACAGAGTCAGCTGTTATGGACGAGGCGAGAGTTCATTCAACTCCCGTCTCGGCTAGAGAAGTAATAAAACTGAGGATTGGTTGCGTGAGATAATGGGGGAAATTAAACTGATATCTAGTGATAACAATAAGAAATTTGATGCATTAAATGATCGTTTTGACATTAAATTTGATAAATTGAGTAGTGAAATACATGAACAGAAAGTAAAATGTGAAAGCAATTTTAGTGAATTAAAAAACCAGATTAATGAAATTAATAAGCGTTGTGAAAGTACCAATGAAATATTTGAAAATAACTTTAAAAAATTAGAACAGAATATTGAGAGAAATGGGAGTGTGGGGAATAAATACAGGTAAGAACAACACAAACGAAAGTGACGGAAATATATGTATTAATGGTAGTGGTAGTAGTTTAGATACAAAAAAGGTGGTGGTAGACAAGGTGAGTAATAACGATAATTATAACAATGAGTTAATGAGTGATAACAGTGGTGTAATTCAAAACATGGTGTTAGAGAGTAAAGTGGTGAGCAGAGAAAGTGTTGATGAGGTTGTGAGAGTGTGTGTAGAGAGGTTAGATGGGCAAAGGGCAGATTTTTCCCAAGTTTATGGTGAAACAAAGGTTTCACAGGTGTTTTATGAGGACAGAGTTTCCTCCGGTGGTTGTGTGGAAGACGAGGTGTCTTCGTATGGTCCCTTAGTTTTTTGTGATTTATCTGGTAAAGCCAAGAGAGGTAATAAGTATTTTGTGGTGCCCTTTGCATGGAATGAAATAGGTCAGTGGGGTTTATGAGAGGTATTGTGATGAGACAAAGAGAAAGAGAGAAATAGAGATTTTTGAGGTTAATACAGGTTATGAAATGTTAGTGCAGGTTTTAGATATTGAGAGAGGTGAAAAAAGTGACTTACATTGTGAAATAGAAATAGATGAATATTTTGATGATACTGTTGTAAATGATAAAAACTTACCTGATGTTGTGATGGAGTGGAGGAATATGATGATAAAATAACTTACCTTATGTTGAACAAAAATACTGACGGAGACAGAACGGAAATTACCAATGTAGACAGGTTTTCTGAATTAATGGTAGACAAAAATGTAGTTAATTATTGTGATAATGTAATTAACAAAAGTAATCATTACAATAATAATAATAGTGTAAGAGTGTGAGTAAGGACGATAATTATTATATAAAAGTAAGGCTCATATATGATGACAGTGGTTAAAATAAAAATAAGAGAATGGACATTTTAAATATTTTAGTTTATGGTTATGACCTGGCTAGATTATGAAATGAAGTGTGGTAAACAGAAAAATAATGACAAAAATTGTAAATAAATTCATAGTGAAATTAATTGTGTCTATGTTGTAAAATGTACTTTATGTAAACAATGTGAATGTAGTAGAAATTGATGTAATAATAATAATAATATTTTGACAGACTAAATAAATAATGAGAATAATTATGAAGGTAATAAAAAAAAATTGTAATTGTTTTGGGTAAAGTAATTTAAATAACTTGTGTTTTCAAGAATTTATTGAATTAAATGATTTGAGATGTTTAAATATTTTTGATTGATTTAAAAAGTTGTGTAAAAAGATTTTGCTAATGAATTTAAATGATTTGAACTTGATAATAAATAATAAATGAATGTATAATGAATAAATGTAAAATGTATTGAGTTATGGAATCATATGTTTGCTATAATGTTTCAGAAGATACATGGAGTTATGTACATTTTTTGGTGTTTATATTTTTGTGTCTATGACAGTATATGAGTGATGTAATGTAAGTATGAATTTTATAATACAAGTGAATAAAGTAAAATGTTTACATATGTTTAAAAGGTTTTAAATTAAAGAATGAAATTGATTTGAGATAGTTTTGAATTTTCAATGGTTAATGTAATGTAAGATGTGGTAAAGGTTAGAATTTGGGTGATTATTATTTCAATAGGTCATTTAAGTCAGTCAGAGTTAAGGTTAAAGGGGTGTGAAACAGAATAAGATTCTTGGGAATAAAAATAAGATAGAATATGAGTATTAGTAGTGACACAGTAGCAAGAGTGATTATAGGTAGAGTAATGAGAGTGGTATATTTAGGTAATAAACAGATGGTGGAATTTTGTAAGGTGGGTGGTGTGATAAGGAGCCCTCAACGACAGGCATTGTGGCGGGTAGTAGAGGGTTTTAGTAGAATGCTTGCCGATATTTGGTGGAGAGGCAAACGGTTATGAATGGAATTGCGGAGGGAGGGAACAGACATCCTAAGTACAAAGGAGGTATAGGGTATTTTCTTATAAGGGTAGAATGATGTGAATGGAGTTAGAGAATTATTGGTAAATATTTTGAGAGAGTGGTGTCAGACTATGTAAATCTGTTAGTAAGTGTTATAGGCAGAAGGGGGTTGAGGTTGTATTTAATCACCCATTTGTAAATCGTATTATTATGAAT
The DNA here is from genome assembly GCA_034769895.1 of Magicicada septendecula. Classification (NCBI taxonomy): domain Eukaryota; kingdom Metazoa; phylum Arthropoda; class Insecta; order Hemiptera; family Cicadidae; genus Magicicada; species Magicicada septendecula. The sequence goes on along the minus strand of CM068368.1, from coordinate 409,298,633 downwards.
AATTAAGAATCACCCAAAATAATTGATAAGGAAAATGCTAAACAGAAAATCATAGTTGAATTGTAATAATAAATGAAACAAGTGAAGAGTTTAAGAGAATTTTAAAACAAAATTAAAGCTGTAAAATGTGTAATTTTGGTCAATTTAAATGTTAATTTTATTGTTTATTGTAAGATAATGATAACAATGTTGTTTTTGAGTGTTCTATGTTTATTATGTTATATTATGTTTGAATGTAAAAAATTATAAACATGTTCCATGTATTTTATGGTGTAGCTTTGTGTAGTGTATATATGTCAAGGTCATTCACTTGACCCAGAGAGATCAGCTGATAGAGACAGGACAGGTTTCTAGTGATTGATTCATAGAATTTTGTTACTTAATTAAATTAAATAATTTTATTTTTTCGTGATACTGATAAAAGAAATATTTTGGAAAACTAAAATTTTTTGAAAAAAAAAAAAAATTTTATTTTTCATTGTACCTGCCATATGGATGGTGTTTTAATGTTTAGGGCATGTTGTTGATTGTATGTTAAGGTGTTAACTGATTTAGGTTATTCATATTATATGTGTTATAAACAAATGTTAGGATTAGTGAATTTGTGGTTTAATAAAATGTTCAGTTTATTTGTTTTTTACGATTGTTAGTAGTAGTGAAGAAGAAATGTAGATCCATGTAAAAGATATTGGGATTTTAATGAAATTAATGGTAATGTACAAGTTTGATTTTGAACTTAGATGAATTTTGAACACAATTTAAATGATTTGAATTTAATTAGCTGCTGTGTTTTGATTTGAAAACGTAACGTTAATTTGAGAAAAGAAATTGAAATTTGAAGGATAAAAGATTTTATGAGTTAAAAGTATGGATATTGTTTAGAATGTAATAATGAGTATGTGTACGCACCCAGTACTTGCTAAAGGCAACCCAGTATGCATGTAAGGGGGAACATATCGGTTGAGTATATGGTATGGCCTAAGGCCAGGGTTTTGATTTTGGGGTGGAATGTTAGAAGGTTAGGTGTACTATGGTAAGTGTCTGTCCGATTTTATGGTGTTGGGATCTCGAATAGAGAAGTCCAGTAATTTTGTTCAGGTGCAGCCATAGTTACTGAGCTAGCGGGGTAGTTTACCCATGATGTGTTTAGAAATTAACGGGGGGTTGTTGGCACCATATCCTCACCGATCCTCTTAGGGGTTAGCAATGAGAGTTCTTCTGTTCCAGCAGAAGACCTCTCATTGGGGGGGGGGTCTTGTAATGGGACAATTCTGAAGGTTATAGATATTTTATTTCATTTAATAATTGTTTGAGGCCAATCTAGTTGGGCACCCTTTATGGTCATTAAAACCTGAGTTGTGAAACACACTGTATTCACTTCGTGCAAGGCGGAGGCTGGTACGCAAAACGATAACATTGGAATGTGACTGTGAGTGTGCCGCTGTCTATACTCTCGACACCAAAATTGTTAGCGGAAGTTAACACCACGTGGCTAATTAAACTGGCCATGTGAGTGCATCAACCAATCGGAGAGCGAGCTGACGGAAATGAACATTACAGACACTTGGGTAGCATCACACAGTCGCCATAGAACTCTAGACCAACGCGTGGTTACTAACAACACCGCTCGAGCAAACTTTGGGTCGGCCGACCAGAAAACTGTGTATCTAAATGTAGAAATAATGTGAGTCAGTGAAATCAGCAGTTATATAAAATTTAGTAACGACTTTCGGAACATTTACTTAAAACTGTGGTGGACGATGTGCGACGGAACCAGCTAACATGTGCCGTAAGAATACAACATAATTTAATATTTGGCCAACATCTAGAATAAAATTTTATTTTACTGGGAAATTTTAATCAATTATAATGGGAGTCGGAAGATGAAAGGTAATAAGGGGACAAGTATGAGTGTAGAGTGTGAGCAAACTGGGTCGTCTTAAATAGAGTTAAAATAGTTTAAGTTTTTTTATTTCTCAATATATGTTTTGTACTAAAAGGAGGTAATACACCATATTATTATTTTGGCATTTTTAATGATTAACGTAAATGTGTTGGGAGAAGGAATAGAAAAGAAATGTAGTAGTTGTCCAACAAACTAAAATGTAGACTGCTTAGTTGGATTAATAAATTTAGTTTTCACAGAATGTTGTAAAGTACAACATTAAGCAAAGAATTTGATGAAAGTTATAAACAGAGAAGAAAGTAATTTTACAATATGAATTTTAATAAAATGAATTAGTAGCGTAACCATGTGTTAAGTTAATTATTACGCCACATTAACATCACCTATCCCGTATGGAAAATTTCGCCTAACGAACCTGGCAAATAAGTAAAAGTGTTTCAAGGTTTCGATATTAAACCACAAAATATCGTGGCGACCTATAAATAATTTGGAATCTTCTGTGTTGGGTAAGTCAGGGTGGCGTGTACGTGTGATGGGTAAGTGAAGGTATTGCTTGAGATAAGTAGAAGAAACGCGGTGAAAATGGGTAAGTAAAAGAACAGAACGTAACAAATGGCGATCCCTGCCAGTATAACTCAAATGAATTAATTCATATGGGTTTAGGCCTGATTTGAAGTACGAAATAGGTGGTGATAGTAGGCAGATTTTGTAATAGAAAAAACTTTAAAATTACGAGATGTGGGAGTATAGGTTAAGACGTAAAATACTGTTAAAGAGTTAAGTTATGAGATTTTGTTTAGATAATAACCAAGTAATAAATTATTTAATTTTAATTTAAATTATTTAATTAAAGAATAATTAAATTTATAAAAAAAAAATGGAAAATACAGAGAACGAAGTCAGTTTGTCTGACTCAACTGTTATAAGTGAATCAGAAATTCAGTCAGAAACTCCTATAGTAAATCAAGAAAGCTGGACAGAGTCAGCTGTTATGGACGAGGCGAGAGTTCATTCAACTCCCGTCTCGGCTAGAGAAAGTAATAAAACTGAGGATTGGTTGCGTGAGATAATGGGGGAAATTAAACTGATATCTAGTGATAACAATAAGAAATTTGATGCATTAAATGATCGTTTTGACATTAAATTTGATAAATTGAGTAGTGAAATACATGAACAGAAAGTAAAATGTGAAAGCAATTTTAGTGAATTAAAAAACCAGATTAATGAAATTAATAAGCGTTGTGAAAGTACCAATGAAATATTTGAAAATAACTTTAAAAAATTAGAACAGAATATTGAGAGAATGGGAGTGTGGGGAATAAATACAGGTAAGAACAACACAAACGAAAGTGACGGAAATATATGTATTAATGGTAGTGGTAGTAGTTTAGATACAAAAAAGGTGGTGGTAGACAAGGTGAGTAATAACGATAATTATAACAATGAGTTAATGAGTGATAACAGTGGTGTAATTCAAAACATGGTGTTAGAGAGTAAAGTGGTGAGCAGAGAAAGTGTTGATGAGGTTGTGAGAGTGTGTGTAGAGAGGTTAGATGGGCAAAGGGCAGATTTTTCCCAAGTTTATGGTGAAACAAAGGTTTCACAGGTGTTTTATGAGGACAGAGTTTCCTCCGGTGGTTGTGTGGAAGACGAGGTGTCTTCGTATGGTCCCTTAGTTTTTTGTGATTTATCTGGTAAAGCCAAGAGAGGTAATAAGTATTTTGTGGTGCCCTTTGCATGGAATGAAATAGGTCAGTGGGGTTTATGAGAGGTATTGTGATGAGACAAAGAGAAAGAGAGAAATAGAGATTTTTGAGGTTAATACAGGTTATGAAATGTTAGTGCAGGTTTTAGATATTGAGAGAGGTGAAAAAAGTGACTTACATTGTGAAATAGAAATAGATGAATATTTTGATGATACTGTTGTAAATGATAAAAACTTACCTGATGTTGTGATGGAGTGGAGGAATATGATGATAAAATAACTTACCTTATGTTGAACAAAAATACTGACGGAGACAGAACGGAAATTACCAATGTAGACAGGTTTTCTGAATTAATGGTAGACAAAAATGTAGTTAATTATTGTGATAATGTAATTAACAAAAGTAATCATTACAATAATAATAATAGTGTAAGAGTGTGAGTAAGGACGATAATTATTATATAAAAGTAAGGCTCATATATGATGACAGTGGTTAAAATAAAAATAAGAGAATGGACATTTTAAATATTTTAGTTTATGGTTATGACCTGGCTAGATTATGAAATGAAGTGTGGTAAACAGAAAAATAATGACAAAAATTGTAAATAAATTCATAGTGAAATTAATTGTGTCTATGTTATAAAATGTACTTTATGTAAACAATGTGAATGTAGTAGAAATTGATGTAATAATAATAATAATATTTTGACAGACTAAATAAATAATGAGAATAATTATGAAGGTAATAAAAAAAAATTGTAATTGTTTTGGGTAAAGTAATTTAAATAACTTGTGTTTTCAAGAATTTATTGAATTAAATGATTTGAGATGTTTAAATATTTTTGATTGATTTAAAAAGTTGTGTAAAAAGATTTTGCTAATGAATTTAAATGATTTGAACTTGATAATAAATAATAAATGAATGTATAATGAATAAATGTAAAATGTATTGAGTTATGGAATCATATGTTTGCTATAATGTTTCAGAAGATACATGGAGTTATGTACATTTTTTGGTGTTTATATTTTTGTGTCTATGACAGTATATGAGTGATGTAATGTAAGTATGAATTTTATAATACAAGTGAATAAAGTAAAATGTTTACATATGTTTAAAAGGTTTTAAATTAAAGAATGAAATTGATTTGAGATAGTTTTGAATTTTCAATGGTTAATGTAATGTAAGATGTGGTAAAGGTTAGAATTTGGGTGATTATTATTTCAATAGGTCATTTAAGTCAGTCAGAGTTAAGGTTAAAGGGGTGTGAAACAGAATAAGATTCTTGGGAATAAAAATAAGATAGAATATGAGTATTAGTAGTGACACAGTAGCAAGAGTGATTATAGGTAGAGTAATGAGAGTGGTATATTTAGGTAATAAACAGATGGTGGAATTTTGTAAGGTGGGTGGTGTGATAAGGAGCCCTCAACGACAGGCATTGTGGCGGGTAGTAGAGGGTTTTAGTAGAATGCTTGCCGATATTTGGTGGAGAGGCAAACGGTTATGAATGGAATTGCGGAGGGAGGGAACAGACATCCTAAGTACAAAGGAGGTATAGGGTATTTTCTTATAAGGGTAGAATGATGTGAATGGAGTTAGAGAATTATTGGTAAATATTTTGAGAGAGTGGTGTCAGACTATGTAAATCTGTTAGTAAGTGTTATAGGCAGAAGGGGGTTGAGGTTGTATTTAATCACCCATTTGTAAATCGTATTATTATGAATAATTAAGAATCACCCAAAATAATTGATAAGGAAAATGCTAAACAGAAAATCATAGTTGAATTGTAATAATAAATGAAACAAGTGAAGAGTTTAAGAGAATTTTAAAACAAAATTAAAGCTGTAAAATGTGTAATTTTGGTCAATTTAAATGTTAATTTTATTGTTTATTGTAAGATAATGATAACAATGTTGTTTTTGAGTGTTCTATGTTTATTATGTTATATTATGTTTGAATGTAAAAAATTATAAACATGTTTCATGTATTTTATGGTGTAGCTTTGTGTAGTGTATATATGTCAAGGTCATTCACTTGACCCAGAGAGATCAGCTGATAGAGACAGGACAGGTTTCTAGTGATTGATTCATAGAATTTTGTTACTTAATTAAATTAAATAATTTTATTTTTTCGTGATACTGATAAAAGAAATATTTTGGAAAACTAAAATTTTTTGAAAAAAAAAAAAATTTTATTTTTCATTGTACCTGCCATATGGATGGTGTTTTAATGTTTAGGGCATGTTGTTGATTGTATGTTAAGGTGTTAACTGATTTAGGTTATTCATATTATATGTGTTATAAACAAATGTTAGGATTAGTGAATTTGTGGTTTAATAAAATGTTCAGTTTATTTGTTTTTTACGATTGTTAGTAGTAGTGAAGAAGAAATGTAGATCCATGTAAAAGATATTGGGATTTTAATGAAATTAATGGTAATGTACAAGTTTGATTTTGAACTTAGATGAATTTTGAACACAATTTAAATGATTTGAATTTAATTAGCTGCTGTGTTTTGATTTGAAAACGTAACGTTAATTTGAGAAAAGAAATTGAAATTTGAAGGATAAAAGATTTTATGAGTTAAAAGTATGGATATTGTTTAGAATGTAATAATGAGTATGTGTACGCACCCAGTACTTGCTAAAGGCAACCCAGTATGCATGTAAGGGGGAACATATCGGTTGAGTATATGGTATGGCCTAAGGCCAGGGTTTTGATTTTGGGGTGGAATGTTAGAAGGTTAGGTGTACTATGGTAAGTGTCTGTCCGATTTTATGGTGTTGGGATCTCGAATAGAGAAGTCCAGTAATTTTGTTCAGGTGCAGCCATAGTTACTGAGCTAGCGGGGTAGTTTACCCATGATGTGTTTAGAAATTAACGGGGGGTTGTTGGCACCATATCCTCACCGATCCTCTTAGGGGTTAGCAATGAGAGTTCTTCTGTTCCAGCAGAAGACCTCTCATTGGGGGGGGGGGGTCTTGTAATGGGACAATTCTGAAGGTTATAGATATTTTATTTCATTTAATAATTGTTTGAGGCCAATCTAGTTGGGCACCCTTTATGGTCATTAAAACCTGAGTTGTGAAACACACTGTATTCACTTCGTGCAAGGCGGAGGCTGGTACGCAAAACGATAACATTGGAATGTGACTGTGAGTGTGCCGCTGTCTATACTCTCGACACCAAAATTGTTAGCGGAAGTTAACACCACGTGGCTAATTAAACTGGCCATGTGAGTGCATCAACCAATCGGAGAGCGAGCTGACGGAAATGAACATTACAGACACTTGGGTAGCATCACACAGTCGCCATAGAACTCTAGACCAACGCGTGGTTACTAACAACACCGCTCGAGCAAACTTTGGGTCGGCCGACCAGAAAACTGTGTATCTAAATGTAGAAATAATGTGAGTCAGTGAAATCAGCAGTTATATAAAATTTAGTAACGACTTTCGGAACATTTACTTAAAACTGTGGTGGACGATGTGCGACGGAACCAGCTAACATGTGCCGTAAGAATACAACATAATTTAATATTTGGCCAACATCTAGAATAAAATTTTATTTTACTGGGAAATTTTAATCAATTATAATGGGAGTCGGAAGATGAAAGGTAATAAGGGGACAAGTATGAGTGTAGAGTGTGAGCAAACTGGGTCGTCTTAAATAGAGTTAAAATAGTTTAAGTTTTTTTATTTCTCAATATATGTTTTGTACTAAAAGGAGGTAATACACCATATTATTATTTTGGCATTTTTAATGATTAACGTAAATGTGTTGGGAGAAGGAATAGAAAAGAAATGTAGTAGTTGTCCAACAAACTAAAATGTAGACTGCTTAGTTGGATTAATAAATTTAGTTTTCACAGAATGTTGTAAAGTACAACATTAAGCAAAGAATTTGATGAAAGTTATAAACAGAGAAGAAAGTAATTTTACAATATGAATTTTAATAAAATGAATTAGTAGCGTAACCATGTGTTAAGTTAATTATTACGCCACATTAACATCACCTATCCCGTATGGAAAATTTCGCCTAACGAACCTGGCAAATAAGTAAAAGTGTTTCAAGGTTTCGATATTAAACCACAAAATATCGTGGCGACCTATAAATAATTTGGAATCTTCTGTGTTGGGTAAGTCAGGGTGGCGTGTACGTGTGATGGGTAAGTGAAGGTATTGCTTGAGATAAGTAGAAGAAACGCGGTGAAAATGGGTAAGTAAAAGAACAGAACGTAACAAATGGCGATCCCTGCCAGTATAACTCAAATGAATTAATTCATATGGGTTTAGGCCTGATTTGAAGTACGAAATAGGTGGTGATAGTAGGCAGATTTTGTAATAGAAAAAACTTTAAAATTACGAGATGTGGGAGTATAGGTTAAGACGTAAAATACTGTTAAAGAGTTAAGTTATGAGATTTTGTTTAGATAATAACCAAGTAATAAATTATTTAATTTTAATTTAAATTATTTAATTAAAGAATAATTAAATTTATAAAAAAAAAATGGAAAATACAGAGAACGAAGTCAGTTTGTCTGACTCAACTGTTATAAGTGAATCAGAAATTCAGTCAGAAACTCCTATAGTAAATCAAGAAAGCTGGACAGAGTCAGCTGTTATGGACGAGGCGAGAGTTCATTCAACTCCCGTCTCGGCTAGAGAAAGTAATAAAACTGAGGATTGGTTGCGTGAGATAATGGGGGAAATTAAACTGATATCTAGTGATAACAATAAGAAATTTGATGCATTAAATGATCGTTTTGACATTAAATTTGATAAATTGAGTAGTGAAATACATGAACAGAAAGTAAAATGTGAAAGCAATTTTAGTGAATTAAAAAACCAGATTAATGAAATTAATAAGCGTTGTGAAAGTACCAATGAAATATTTGAAAATAACTTTAAAAAATTAGAACAGAATATTGAGAGAATGGGAGTGTGGGGAATAAATACAGGTAAGAACAACACAAACGAAAGTGACGGAAATATATGTATTAATGGTAGTGGTAGTAGTTTAGATACAAAAAAGGTGGTGGTAGACAAGGTGAGTAATAACGATAATTATAACAATGAGTTAATGAGTGATAACAGTGGTGTAATTCAAAACATGGTGTTAGAGAGTAAAGTGGTGAGCAGAGAAAGTGTTGATGAGGTTGTGAGAGTGTGTGTAGAGAGGTTAGATGGGCAAAGGGCAGATTTTTCCCAAGTTTATGGTGAAACAAAGGTTTCACAGGTGTTTTATGAGGACAGAGTTTCCTCCGGTGGTTGTGTGGAAGACGAGGTGTCTTCGTATGGTCCCTTAGTTTTTTGTGATTTATCTGGTAAAGCCAAGAGAGGTAATAAGTATTTTGTGGTGCCCTTTGCATGGAATGAAATAGGTCAGTGGGGTTTATGAGAGGTATTGTGATGAGACAAAGAGAAAGAGAGAAATAGAGATTTTTGAGGTTAATACAGGTTATGAAATGTTAGTGCAGGTTTTAGATATTGAGAGAGGTGAAAAAAGTGACTTACATTGTGAAATAGAAATAGATGAATATTTTGATGATACTGTTGTAAATGATAAAAACTTACCTGATGTTGTGATGGAGTGGAGGAATATGATGATAAAATAACTTACCTTATGTTGAACAAAAATACTGACGGAGACAGAACGGAAATTACCAATGTAGACAGGTTTTCTGAATTAATGGTAGACAAAAATGTAGTTAATTATTGTGATAATGTAATTAACAAAAGTAATCATTACAATAATAATAATAGTGTAAGAGTGTGAGTAAGGACGATAATTATTATATAAAAGTAAGGCTCATATATGATGACAGTGGTTAAAATAAAAATAAGAGAATGGACATTTTAAATATTTTAGTTTATGGTTATGACCTGGCTAGATTATGAAATGAAGTGTGGTAAACAGAAAAATAATGACAAAAATTGTAAATAAATTCATAGTGAAATTAATTGTGTCTATGTTGTAAAATGTACTTTATGTAAACAATGTGAATGTAGTAGAAATTGATGTAATAATAATAATAATATTTTGACAGACTAAATAAATAATGAGAATAATTATGAAGGTAATAAAAAAAAATTGTAATTGTTTTGGGTAAAGTAATTTAAATAACTTGTGTTTTCAAGAATTTATTGAATTAAATGATTTGAGATGTTTAAATATTTTTGATTGATTTAAAAAGTTGTGTAAAAAGATTTTGCTAATGAATTTAAATGATTTGAACTTGATAATAAATAATAAATGAATGTATAATGAATAAATGTAAAATGTATTGAGTTATGGAATCATATGTTTGCTATAATGTTTCAGAAGATACATGGAGTTATGTACATTTTTTGGTGTTTATATTTTTGTGTCTATGACAGTATATGAGTGATGTAATGTAAGTATGAATTTTATAATACAAGTGAATAAAGTAAAATGTTTACATATGTTTAAAAGGTTTTAAATTAAAGAATGAAATTGATTTGAGATAGTTTTGAATTTTCAATGGTTAATGTAATGTAAGATGTGGTAAAGGTTAGAATTTGGGTGATTATTATTTCAATAGGTCATTTAAGTCAGTCAGAGTTAAGGTTAAAGGGGTGTGAAACAGAATAAGATTCTTGGGAATAAAAATAAGATAGAATATGAGTATTAGTAGTGACACAGTAGCAAGAGTGATTATAGGTAGAGTAATGAGAGTGGTATATTTAGGTAATAAACAGATGGTGGAATTTTGTAAGGTGGGTGGTGTGATAAGGAGCCCTCAACGACAGGCATTGTGGCGGGTAGTAGAGGGTTTTAGTAGAATGCTTGCCGATATTTGGTGGAGAGGCAAACGGTTATGAATGGAATTGCGGAGGGAGGGAACAGACATCCTAAGTACAAAGGAGGTATAGGGTATTTTCTTATAAGGGTAGAATGATGTGAATGGAGTTAGAGAATTATTGGTAAATATTTTGAGAGAGTGGTGTCAGACTATGTAAATCTGTTAGTAAGTGTTATAGGCAGAAGGGGGTTGAGGTTGTATTTAATCACCCATTTGTAAATCGTATTATTATGAATAATTAAGAATCACCCAAAATAATTGATAAGGAAAATGCTAAACAGAAAATCATAGTTGAATTGTAATAATAAATGAAACAAGTGAAGAGTTTAAGAGAATTTTAAAACAAAATTAAAGCTGTAAAATGTGTAATTTTGGTCAATTTAAATGTTAATTTTATTGTTTATTGTAAGATAATGATAACAATGTTGTTTTTGAGTGTTCTATGTTTATTATGTTATATTATGTTTGAATGTAAAAAATTATAAACATGTTTCATGTATTTTATGGTGTAGCTTTGTGTAGTGTATATATGTCAAGGTCATTCACTTGACCCAGAGAGATCAGCTGATAGAGACAGGACAGGTTTCTAGTGATTGATTCATAGAATTTTGTTACTTAATTAAATTAAATAATTTTATTTTTTCGTGATACTGCTAAAAGAAATATTTTGGAAAACTAAAATTTTTTGAAAAAAAAAAAAATTTTATTTTTCATTGTACCTGCCATATGGATGGTGTTTTAATGTTTAGGGCATGTTGTTGATTGTATGTTAAGGTGTTAACTGATTTAGGTTATTCATATTATATGTGTTATAAACAAATGTTAGGATTAGTGAATTTGTGGTTTAATAAAATGTTCAGTTTATTTGTTTTTTACGATTGTTAGTAGTAGTGAAGAAGAAATGTAGATCCATGTAAAAGATATTGGGATTTTAATGAAATTAATGGTAATGTACAAGTTTGATTTTGAACTTAGATGAATTTTGAACACAATTTAAATGATTTGAATTTAATTAGCTGCTGTGTTTTGATTTGAAAACGTAACGTTAATTTGAGAAAAGAAATTGAAATTTGAAGGATAAAAGATTTTATGAGTTAAAAGTATGGATATTGTTTAGAATGTAATAATGAGTATGTGTACGCACCCAGTACTTGCTAAAGGCAACCCAGTATGCATGTAAGGGGGAACATATCGGTCGAGTATATGGTATGGCCTAAGGCCAGGGTTTTGATTTTGGGGTGGAATGTTAGAAGGTTAGGTGTACTATGGTAAGTGTCTGTCCGATTTTATGGTGTTGGGATCTCGAATAGAGAAGTCCAGTAATTTTGTTCAGGTGCAGCCATAGTTACTGAGCTAGCGGGGTAGTTTACCCATGATGTGTTTAGAAATTAACGGGGGGTTGTTGGCACCATATCCTCACCGATCCTCTTAGGGGTTAGCAATGAGAGTTCTTCTGTTCCAGCAGAAGACCTCTCATTGGGGGGGGGGGTCTTGTAATGGGACAATTCTGAAGGTTATAGATATTTTATTTCATTTAATAATTGTTTGAGGCCAATCTAGTTGGGCACCCTTTATGGTCATTAAAACCTGAGTTGTGAAACACACTGTATTCACTTCGTGCAAGGCGGAGGCTGGTACGCAAAACGATAACATTGGAATGTGACTGTGAGTGTGCCGCTGTCTATACTCTCGACACCAAAATTGTTAGCGGAAGTTAACACCACGTGGCTAATTAAACTGGCCATGTGAGTGCATCAACCAATCGGAGAGCGAGCTGACGGAAATGAACATTACAGACACTTGGGTAGCATCACACAGTCGCCATAGAACTCTAGACCAACGCGTGGTTACTAACAACACCGCTCGAGCAAACTTTGGGTCGGCCGACCAGAAAACTGTGTATCTAAATGTAGAAATAATGTGAGTCAGTGAAATCAGCAGTTATATAAAATTTAGTAACGACTTTCGGAACATTTACTTAAAACTGTGGTGGACGATGTGCGACGGAACCAGCTAACATGTGCCGTAAGAATACAACATAATTTAATATTTGGCCAACATCTAGAATAAAATTTTATTTTACTGGGAAATTTTAATCAATTATAATGGGAGTCGGAAGATGAAAGGTAATAAGGGGACAAGTATGAGTGTAGAGTGTGAGCAAACTGGGTCGTCTTAAATAGAGTTAAAATAGTTTAAGTTTTTTTATTTCTCAATATATGTTTTGTACTAAAAGGAGGTAATACACCATATTATTATTTTGGCATTTTTAATGATTAACGTAAATGTGTTGGGAGAAGGAATAGAAAAGAAATGTAGTAGTTGTCCAACAAACTAAAATGTAGACTGCTTAGTTGGATTAATAAATTTAGTTTTCACAGAATGTTGTAAAGTACAACATTAAGCAAAGAATTTGATGAAAGTTATAAACAGAGAAGAAAGTAATTTTACAATATGAATTTTAATAAAATGAATTAGTAGCGTAACCATGTGTTAAGTTAATTATTACGCCACATTAACATCACCTATCCCGTATGGAAAATTTCGCCTAACGAACCTGGCAAATAAGTAAAAGTGTTTCAAGGTTTCGATATTAAACCACAAAATATCGTGGCGACCTATAAATAATTTGGAATCTTCTGTGTTGGGTAAGTCAGGGTGGCGTGTACGTGTGATGGGTAAGTGAAGGTATTGCTTGAGATAAGTAGAAGAAACGCGGTGAAAATGGGTAAGTAAAAGAACAGAACGTAACAAATGGCGATCCCTGCCAGTATAACTCAAATGAATTAATTCATATGGGTTTAGGCCTGATTTGAAGTACGAAATAGGTGGTGATAGTAGGCAGATTTTGTAATAGAAAAAACTTTAAAATTACGAGATGTGGGAGTATAGGTTAAGACGTAAAATACTGTTAAAGAGTTAAGTTATGAGATTTTGTTTAGATAATAACCAAGTAATAAATTATTTAATTTTAATTTAAATTATTTAATTAAAGAATAATTAAATTTATAAAAAAAAAATGGAAAATACAGAGAACGAAGTCAGTTTGTCTGACTCAACTGTTATAAGTGAATCAGAAATTCAGTCAGAAACTCCTATAGTAAATCAAGAAAGCTGGACAGAGTCAGCTGTTATGGACGAGGCGAGAGTTCATTCAACTCCCGTCTCGGCTAGAGAAAGTAATAAAACTGAGGATTGGTTGCGTGAGATAATGGGGGAAATTAAACTGATATCTAGTGATAACAATAAGAAATTTGATGCATTAAATGATCGTTTTGACATTAAATTTGATAAATTGAGTAGTGAAATACATGAACAGAAAGTAAAATGTGAAAGCAATTTTAGTGAATTAAAAAACCAGATTAATGAAATTAATAAGCGTTGTGAAAGTACCAATGAAATATTTGAAAATAACTTTAAAAAATTAGAACAGAATATTGAGAGAATGGGAGTGTGGGGAATAAATACAGGTAAGAACAACACAAACGAAAGTGACGGAAATATATGTATTAATGGTAGTGGTAGTAGTTTAGATACAAAAAAGGTGGTGGTAGACAAGGTGAGTAATAACGATAATTATAACAATGAGTTAATGAGTGATAACAGTGGTGTAATTCAAAACATGGTGTTAGAGAGTAAAGTGGTGAGCAGAGAAAGTGTTGATGAGGTTGTGAGAGTGTGTGTAGAGAGGTTAGATGGGCAAAGGGCAGATTTTTCCCAAGTTTATGGTGAAACAAAGGTTTCACAGGTGTTTTATGAGGACAGAGTTTCCTCCGGTGGTTGTGTGGAAGACGAGGTGTCTTCGTATGGTCCCTTAGTTTTTTGTGATTTATCTGGTAAAGCCAAGAGAGGTAATAAGTATTTTGTGGTGCCCTTTGCATGGAATGAAATAGGTCAGTGGGGTTTATGAGAGGTATTGTGATGAGACAAAGAGAAAGAGAGAAATAGAGATTTTTGAGGTTAATACAGGTTATGAAATGTTAGTGCAGGTTTTAGATATTGAGAGAGGTGAAAAAAGTGACTTACATTGTGAAATAGAAATAGATGAATATTTTGATGATACTGTTGTAAATGATAAAAACTTACCTGATGTTGTGATGAATGGAGTGGAGGAATATGATGATAAAATAACTTACCTTATGTTGAACAAAAATACTGACGGAGACAGAACGGAAATTACCAATGTAGACAGGTTTTCTGAATTAATGGTAGACAAAAATGTAGTTAATTATTGTGATAATGTAATTAACAAAAGTAATCATTACAATAATAATAATAGTGTAAGAGTGTGAGTAAGGACGATAATTATTATATAAAAGTAAGGCTCATATATGATGACAGTGGTTAAATAAAAATAAGAGAATGGACATTTTAAATATTTTAGTTTATGGTTATGACCTGGCTAGATTATGAAATGAAGTGTGGTAAACAGAAAAATAATGACAAAAATTGTAAATAAATTCATAGTGAAATTAATTGTGTCTATGTTGTAAAATGTACTTTATGTAAACAATGTGAATGTAGTAGAAATTGATGTAATAATAATAATAATATTTTGACAGACTAAATAAATAATGAGAATAATTATGAAGGTAATAAAAAAAAATTGTAATTGTTTTGGGTAAAGTAATTTAAATAACTTGTGTTTTCAAGAATTTATTGAATTAAATGATTTGAGATGTTTAAATATTTTTGATTGATTTAAAAAGTTGTGTAAAAAGATTTTGCTAATGAATTTAAATGATTTGAACTTGATAATAAATAATAAATGAATGTATAATGAATAAATGTAAAATGTATTGAGTTATGGAATCATATGTTTGCTATAATGTTTCAGAAGATACATGGAGTTATGTACATTTTTTGGTGTTTATATTTTTGTGTCTATGACAGTATATGAGTGATGTAATGTAAGTATGAATTTTATAATACAAGTGAATAAAGTAAAATGTTTACATATGTTTAAAAGGTTTTAAATTAAAGAATGAAATTGATTTGAGATAGTTTTGAATTTTCAATGGTTAATGTAATGTAAGATGTGGTAAAGGTTAGAATTTGGGTGATTATTATTTCAATAGGTCATTTAAGTCAGTCAGAGTTAAGGTTAAAGGGGTGTGAAACAGAATAAGATTCTTGGGAATAAAAATAAGATAGAATATGAGTATTAGTAGTGACACAGTAGCAAGAGTGATTATAGGTAGAGTAATGAGAGTGGTATATTTAGGTAATAAACAGATGGTGGAATTTTGTAAGGTGGGTGGTGTGATAAGGAGCCCTCAACGACAGGCATTGTGGCGGGTAGTAGAGGGTTTTAGTAGAATGCTTGCCGATATTTGGTGGAGAGGCAAACGGTTATGAATGGAATTGCGGAGGGAGGGAACAGACATCCTAAGTACAAAGGAGGTATAGGGTATTTTCTTATAAGGGTAGAATGATGTGAATGGAGTTAGAGAATTATTGGTAAATATTTTGAGAGAGTGGTGTCAGACTATGTAAATCTGTTAGTAAGTGTTATAGGCAGAAGGGGGTTGAGGTTGTATTTAATCACCCATTTGTAAATCGTATTATTATGAATAATTAAGAATCACCCAAAATAATTGATAAGGAAAATGCTAAACAGAAAATCATAGTTGAATTGTAATAATAAATGAAACAAGTGAAGAGTTTAAGAGAATTTTAAAACAAAATTAAAGCTGTAAAATGTGTAATTTTGGTCAATTTAAATGTTAATTTTATTGTTTATTGTAAGATAATGATAACAATGTTGTTTTTGAGTGTTCTATGTTTATTATGTTATATTATGTTTGAATGTAAAAAATTATAAACATGTTTCATGTATTTTATGGTGTAGCTTTGTGTAGTGTATATATGTCAAGGTCATTCACTTGACCCAGAGAGATCAGCTGATAGAGACAGGACAGGTTTCTAGTGATTGATTCATAGAATTTTGTTACTTAATTAAATTAAATAATTTTATTTTTTCGTGATACTGATAAAAGAAATATTTTGGAAAACTAAAATTAAAAAAAAAAAAAAAAAAATTTTATTTTTCATTGTACCTGCCATATGGATGGTGTTTTGATGTTTAGGGCATGTTGTTGATTGTATGTTAAGGTGTTAACTGATTTAGGTTATTCATATTATATGTGTTATAAACAAATGTTAGGATTAGTGAATTTGTGGTTTAATAAAATGTTCAGTTTATTTGTTTTTTACGATTGTTAGTAGTAGTGAAGAAGAAATGTAGATCCATGTAAAAGATATTGGGATTTTAATGAAATTAATGGTAATGTACAAGTTTGATTTTGAACTTAGATGAATTTTGAACACAATTTAAATGATTTGAATTTAATTAGCTGCTGTGTTTTGATTTGAAAACGTAACGTTAATTTGAGAAAAGAAATTGAAATTTGAAGGATAAAAGATTTTATGAGTTAAAAGTATGGATATAGTTTAGAATGTAATAATGAGTATGTGTACGCACCCAGTACTTGCTAAAGGCAACCCAGTATGCATGTAAGGGGGAACATATCGGTTGAGTATATGGTATGGCCTAAGGCCAGGGTTTTGATTTTGGGGTGGAATGTTAGAAGGTTAGGTGTACTATGGTAAGTGGCTGTCCGATTTTATGGTGTTGGGATCTCGAATAGAGAAGTCCAGTAATTTTGTTCAGGTGCAGCCAAGGTTACCGAGCTAGCGGGGTAGTTTACCCATGATGTGTTTAGAAATTAACGGGGGGTTGTTGGCACCATATCCTCACCGATCCTCTTAGGGGTTAGCAATGAGAGTTCTTCTGTTCCAGCAGAAGACCTCTCATTGGGGGGGGGGTCTTGTAATGGGACAATTCTGAAGGTTATAGATATTTTATTTCATTTAATAATTGTTTGAGGCCAATCTAGTTGGGCACCCTTTATGGTCATTAAAACCTGAGTTGTGAAACACACTGTATTCACTTCGTGCAAGGCGGAGGCTGGTACGCAAAACGATAACATTGGAATGTGACTGTGAGTGTGCCGCTGTCTATACTCTCGACACCAAAATTGTTAGCGGAAGTTAACACCACGTGGCTAATTAAACTGGCCACGTGAGTGCATCAACCAATCGGAGAGCGAGCTGATGGAAATGAACATTACAGACACTTGGGTAGCATCACACAGTCGCCATAGAACTCTAGACCAACGCGTGGTTACTAACAACACCGCTCGAGCAAACTTTGGGTCGGCCGACCAGAAAACTGTGTATCTAAATGTAGAAATAATGTGAGTCAGTGAAATCAGCAGTTATATAAAATTTAGTAATGACTTTCGGAACATTTACTTAAAACTGTGGTGGACGATGTGCGACGGAACCAGCTAACATGTGCCGTAAGAATACAACATAATTTAATATTTGGCCAACATCTAGAATAAAATTTTATTTTACTGGGAAATTTTAATCAATTATAATGGGAGTCGGAAGATGAAAGGTAATAAGGGGACAAGTATGAGTGTAGAGTGTGAGCAAACTGGGTCGTCTTAAATAGAGTTAAAATAGTTTAAGTTTTTTTATTTCTCAATATATGTTTTGTACTAAAAGGAGGTAATACACCATATTATTATTTTGGCATTTTTAATGATTAACGTAAATGTGTTGGGAGAAGGAATAGAAAAGAAATGTAGTAGTTGTCCAACAAACTAAAATGTAGACTGCTTAGTTGGATTAATAAATTTAGTTTTCACAGAATGTTGTAAAGTACAACATTAAGCAAAGAATTTGATGAAAGTTATAAACAGAGAAGAAAGTAATTTTACAATATGAATTTTAATAAAATGAATTAGTAGCGTAACCATGTGTTAAGTTAATTATTACGCCACATTAACATCACCTATCCTGTATGGAAAATTTCGCCTAACGAACCTGGCAAATAAGTAAAAGTGTTTCAAGGTTTCGATATTAAACCACAAAATATCGTGGCGACCTATAAATAATTTGGAATCTTCTGTGTTGGGTAAGTCAGGGTGGCGTGTACGTGTGATGGGTAAGTGAAGGTATTGCTTGAGATAAGTAGAAGAAACGCGGTGAAAATGGGTAAGTAAAAGAACAGAACGTAACAAATGGCGATCCCTGCCAGTATAACTCAAATGAATTAATTCATATGGGTTTAGGCCTGATTTGAAGTACGAAATAGGTGGTGATAGTAGGCGGATTTTGTAATAGAAAAAACTTTAAAATTACGAGATGTGGGAGTATAGGTTAAGACGTAAAATACTGTTAAAGAGTTAAGTTATGAGATTTTGTTTAGATAATAACCAAGTAATAAATTATTTAATTTTAATTTAAATTATTTAATTAAAGAATAATTAAATTTATAAAAAAAAAATGGAAAATACAGAGAACGAAGTCAGTTTGTCTGACTCAACTGTTATAAGTGAATCAGAAATTCAGTCAGAAACTCCTATAGTAAATCAAGAAAGCTGGACAGAGTCAGCTGTTATGGACGAGGCGAGAGTTCATTCAACTCCCGTCTCGGCTAGAGAAAGTAATAAAACTGAGGATTGGTTGCGTGAGATAATGGGGGAAATTAAACTGATATCTAGTGATAACAATAAGAAATTTGATGCACTAAATGATCGTTTTGACATTAAATTTGATAAATTGAGTAGTGAAATACATGAACAGAAAGTAAAATGTGAAAGCAATTTTAGTGAATTAAAAAACCAGATTAATGAAATTAATAAGCGTTGTGAAAGTACCAATGAAATATTTGAAAATAACTTTAAAAAATTAGAACAGAATATTGAGAGAATGGGAGTGTGGGGAATAAATACAGGTAAGAACAACACAAACGAAAGTGACGGAAATATATGTATTAATGGTAGTGGTAGTAGTTTAGATACAAAAAAGGTGGTGGTAGACAAGGTGAGTAATAACGATAATTATAACAATGAGTTAATGAGTGATAACAGTGGTGTAATTCAAAACATGGTGTTAGAGAGTAAAGTGGTGAGCAGAGAAAGTGTTGATGAGGTTGTGAGAGTGTGTGTAGAGAGGTTAGATGGGCAAAGGGCAGATTTTTCCCAAGTTTATGGTGAAACAAAGGTTTCACAGGTGTTTTATGAGGACAGAGTTTCCTCCGGTGGTTGTGTGGAAGACGAGGTGTCTTCGTATGGTCCCTTAGTTTTTTGTGATTTATCTGGTAAAGCCAAGAGAGGTAATAAGTATTTTGTGGTGCCCTTTGCATGGAATGAAATAGGTCAGTGGGGTTTATGAGAGGTATTGTGATGAGAGAAAGAGAAAGAGAGAAATAGAGATTTTTGAGGTTAATACAGGTTATGAAATGTTAGTGCAGGTTTTAGATATTGAGAGAGGTGAAAAAAGTGACTTACATTGTGAAATAGAGATAGATGAATATTTTGATGATACTGTTGTAAATGATAAAAACTTACCTGATGTTGTGATGAATGGAGTGGAGGAATATGATGATAAAATAACTTACCTTATGTTGAACAAAAATACTGACGGAGACAGAACGGAAATTACCAATGTAGACAGGTTTTCTGAATTAATGGTAGACAAAAATGTAGTTAATTATTGTGATAATGTAATTAACAAAAGTAATCATTACAATAATAATAATAGTGTAAGAGTGTGAGTAAGGACGATAATTATTATATAAAAGTAAGGCTCATATATGATGACAGTGGTTAAAATAAAAATAAGAGAATGGACATTTTAAATATTTTAGTTTATGGTTATGACCTGGCTAGATTATGAAATGAAGTGTGGTAAACAGAAAAATAATGACAAAAATTGTAAATAAATTCATAGTGAAATTAATTGTGTCTATGTTGTAAAATGTACTTTATGTAAACAATGTGAATGTAGTAGAAATTGATGTAATAATAATAATAATATTTTGACAGACTAAATAAATAATTAGAATAATTATGAAGGTAATAAAAAAAAAAATTGTAATTGTTTTGGGTAAAGTAATTTAAATAACTTGTGTTTTCAAGAATTTATTGAATTAAATGATTTGAGATGTTTAAATATTTTTGATTGATTTAAAAAGTTGTGTAAAAAGATTTTGCTAATGAATTTAAATGATTTGAACTTGATAATAAATAATAAATGAATGTATAATGAATAAATGTAAAATGTATTGAGTTATGGAATCATATGTTTGCTATAATGTTTCAGAAGATACATGGAGTTATGTACATTTTTTGGTGTTTATATTTTTGTGTCTATGACAGTATATGAGTGATGTAATGTAAGTATGAATTTTATAATACAAGTGAATAAAGTAAAATGTTTACATATGTTTAAAAGGTTTTAAATTAAAGAATGAAATTGATTTGAGATAGTTTTGAATTTTCAATGGTTAATGTAATGTAAGATGTGGTAAAGGTTAGAATTTGGGTGATTATTATTTCAATAGGTCATTTAAGTCAGTCAGAGTTAAGGTTAAAGGGGTGTGAAACAGAATAAGATTCTTGGGAATAAAAATAAGATAGAATATGAGTATTAGTAGTGACACAGTAGCGAGAGTGATTATAGGTAGAGTAATGAGAGTGGTATATTTAGGTAATAAACAGATGGTGGAATTTTGTAAGGTGGGTGGTGTGATAAGGAGCCCTCAACGACAGGCATTGTGGCGGGTAGTAGAGGGTTTTAGTAGAATGCTTGCCGATATTTGGTGGAGAGGCAAACGGTTATGAATGGAATTGCGGAGGGAGGGAACAGACATCCTAAGTACAAAGGAGGTATAGGGTATTTTCTTATAAGGGTAGAATGATGTGAATGGAGTTAGAGAATTATTGGTAAATATTTTGAGAGAGTGGTGTCAGACTATGTAAATCTGTTAGTAAGTGTTATAGGCAGAAGGGGGTTGAGGTTGTATTTAATCACCCATTTGTAAATCGTATTATTATGAATAATTAAGAATCACCCAAAATAATTGATAAGGAAAATGCTAAACAGAAAATCATAGTTGAATTGTAATAATAAATGAAACAAGTGAAGAGTTTAAGAGAATTTTAAAACAAAATTAAAGCTGTAAAATGTGTAATTTTGGTCAATTTAAATGTTAATTTTATTGTTTATTGTAAGATAATGATAACAATGTTGTTTTTGAGTGTTCTATGTTTATTATGTTATATTATGTTTGAATGTAAAAAATTATAAACATGTTTCATGTATTTTATGGTGTAGCTTTGTGTAGTGTATATATGTCAAGGTCATTCACTTGACCCAGAGAGATCAGCTGATAGAGACAGGACAGGTTTCTAGTGATTGATTCATAGAATTTTGTTACTTAATTAAATTAAATAATTTTATTTTTTCGTGATACTGATAAAAGAAATATTTTGGAAAACTAAAATTTTTTGAAAAAAAAAAAAAAATTTTATTTTTCATTGTACCTACCATATGGATGGTGTTTTAATGTTTAGGGCATGTTGTTGATTGTATGTTAAGGTGTTAACTGATTTAGGTTATTCATATTATATGTGTTATAAACAAATGTTAGGATTAGTGAATTTGTGGTTTAATAAAATGTTCAGTTTATTTGTTTTTTACGATTGTTAGTAGTAGTGAAGAAGAAATGTAGATCCATGTAAAAGATATTGGGATTTTAATGAAATTAATGGTAATGTACAAGTTTGATTTTGAACTTAGATGAATTTTGAACACAATTTAAATGATTTGAATTTAATTAGCTGCTGTGTTTTGATTTGAAAACGTAACGTTAATTTGAGAAAAGAAATTGAAATTTGAAGGATAAAAGATTTTATGAGTTAAAAGTATGGATATTGTTTAGAATGTAATAATGAGTATGTGTACGCACCCAGTACTTGCTAAAGGCAACCCAGTATGCATGTAAGGGGGAACATATCGGTTGAGTATATGGTATGGCCTAAGGCCAGGGTTTTGATTTTGGGGTGGAATGTTAGAAGGTTAGGTGTACTATGGTAAGTGTCTGTCCGATTTTATGGTGTTGGGATCTCGAATAGAGAAGTCCAGTAATTTTGTTCAGGTGCAGCCATAGTTACTGAGCTAGCGGGGTAGTTTACCCATGATGTGTTTAGAAATTAACGGGGGGTTGTTGGCACCATATCCTCACCGATCCTCTTAGGGGTTAGCAATGAGAGTTCTTCTGTTCCAGCAGAAGACCTCTCATTGGGGGGGGGGGGGGTCTTGTAATGGGACAATTCTGAAGGTTATAGATATTTTATTTCATTTAATAATTGTTTGAGGCCAATCTAGTTGGGCACCCTTTATGGTCATTAAAACCTGAGTTGTGAAACACACTGTATTCACTTCGTGCAAGGCGGAGGCTGGTACGCAAAACGATAACATTGGAATGTGACTGTGAGTGTGCCGCTGTCTATACTCTCGACACCAAAATTGTTAGCGGAAGTTAACACCACGTGGCTAATTAAACTGGCCATGTGAGTGCATCAACCAATCGGAGAGCGAGCTGACGGAAATGAACATTACAGACACTTGGGTAGCATCACACAGTCGCCATAGAACTCTAGACCAACGCGTGGTTACTAACAACACCGCTCGAGCAAACTTTGGGTCGGCCGACCAGAAAACTGTGTATCTAAATGTAGAAATAATGTGAGTCAGTGAAATCAGCAGTTATATAAAATTTAGTAACGACTTTCGGAACATTTACTTAAAACTGTGGTGGACGATGTGCGACGGAACCAGCTAACATGTGCCGTAAGAATACAACATAATTTAATATTTGGCCAACATCTAGAATAAAATTTTATTTTACTGGGAAATTTTAATCAATTATAATGGGAGTCGGAAGATGAAAGGTAATAAGGGGACAAGTATGAGTGTAGAGTGTGAGCAAACTGGGTCGTCTTAAATAGAGTTAAAATAGTTTAAGTTTTTTTATTTCTCAATATATGTTTTGTACTAAAAGGAGGTAATACACCATATTATTATTTTGGCATTTTTAATGATTAACGTAAATGTGTTGGGAGAAGGAATAGAAAAGAAATGTAGTAGTTGTCCAACAAACTAAAATGTAGACTGCTTAGTTGGATTAATAAATTTAGTTTTCACAGAATGTTGTAAAGTACAACATTAAGCAAAGAATTTGATGAAAGTTATAAACAGAGAAGAAAGTAATTTTACAATATGAATTTTAATAAAATGAATTAGTAGCGTAACCATGTGTTAAGTTAATTATTACGCCACATTAACATCACCTATCCCGTATGGAAAATTTCGCCTAACGAACCTGGCAAATAAGTAAAAGTGTTTCAAGGTTTCGATATTAAACCACAAAATATCGTGGCGACCTATAAATAATTTGGAATCTTCTGTGTTGGGTAAGTCAGGGTGGCGTGTACGTGTGATGGGTAAGTGAAGGTATTGCTTGAGATAAGTAGAAGAAAAGCGGTGAAAATGGGTAAGTAAAAGAACAGAACGTAACAAATGGCGATCCCTGCCAGTATAACTCAAATGAATTAATTCATATGGGTTTAGGCCTGATTTGAAGTACGAAATAGGTGGTGATAGTAGGCGGATTTTGTAATAGAAAAAACTTTAAAATTACGAGATGTGGGAGTATAGGTTAAGACGTAAAATACTGTTAAAGAGTTAAGTTATGAGATTTTGTTTAGATAATAACCAAGTAATAAATTATTTAATTTTAATTTAAATTATTTAATTAAAGAATAATTAAATTTATAAAAAAAAAATGGAAAATACAGAGAACGAAGTCAGTTTGTCTGACTCAACTGTTATAAGTGAATCAGAAATTCAGTCAGAAACTCCTATAGTAAATCAAGAAAGCTGGACAGAGTCAGCTGTTATGGACGAGGCGAGAGTTCATTCAACTCCCGTCTCGGCTAGAGAAAGTAATAAAACTGAGGATTGGTTGCGTGAGATAATGGGGGAAATTAAACTGATATCTAGTGATAACAATAAGAAATTTGATGCACTAAATGATCGTTTTGACATTAAATTTGATAAATTGAGTAGTGAAATACATGAACAGAAAGTAAAATGTGAAAGCAATTTTAGTGAATTAAAAAACCAGATTAATGAAATTAATAAGCGTTGTGAAAGTACCAATGAAATATTTGAAAATAACTTTAAAAAATTAGAACAGAATATTGAGAGAATGGGAGTGTGGGGAATAAATACAGGTAAGAACAACACAAACGAAAGTGACGGAAATATATGTATTAATGGTAGTGGTAGTAGTTTAGATACAAAAAAGGTGGTGGTAGACAAGGTGAGTAATAACGATAATTATAACAATGAGTTAATGAGTGATAACAGTGGTGTAATTCAAAACATGGTGTTAGAGAGTAAAGTGGTGAGCAGAGAAAGTGTTGATGAGGTTGTGAGAGTGTGTGTAGAGAGGTTAGATGGGCAAAGGGCAGATTTTTCCCAAGTTTATGGTGAAACAAAGGTTTCACAGGTGTTTTATGAGGACAGAGTTTCCTCCGGTGGTTGTGTGGAAGACGAGGTGTCTTCGTATGGTCCCTTAGTTTTTTGTGATTTATCTGGTAAAGCCAAGAGAGGTAATAAGTATTTTGTGGTGCCCTTTGCATGGAATGAAATAGGTCAGTGGGGTTTATGAGAGGTATTGTGATGAGACAAAGAGAAAGAGAGAAATAGAGATTTTTGAGGTTAATACAGGTTATGAAATGTTAGTGCAGGTTTTAGATATTGAGAGAGGTGAAAAAAGTGACTTACATTGTGAAATAGAAATAGATGAATATTTTGATGATACTGTTGTAAATGATAAAAACTTACCTGATGCTGTGATGGAGTGGAGGAATATGATGATAAAATAACTTACCTTATGTTGAACAAAAATACTGACGGAGACAGAACGGAAATTACCAATGTAGACAGGTTTTCTGAATTAATGGTAGACAAAAATGTAGTTAATTATTGTGATAATGTAATTAACAAAAGTAATCATTACAATAATAATAATAGTGTAAGAGTGTGAGTAAGGACGATAATTATTATATAAAAGTAAGGCTCATATATGATGACAGTGGTTAAATAAAAATAAGAGAATGGACATTTTAAATATTTTAGTTTATGGTTATGACCTGGCTAGATTATGAAATGAAGTGTGGTAAACAGAAAAATAATGACAAAAATTGTAAATAAATTCATAGTGAAATTAATTGTGTCTATGTTGTAAAATGTACTTTATGTAAACAATGTGAATGTAGTAGAAATTGATGTAATAATAATAATAATATTTTGACAGACTAAATAAATAATGAGAATAATTATGAAGGTAATAAAAAAAAATTGTAATTGTTTTGGGTAAAGTAATTTAAATAACTTGTGTTTTCAAGAATTTATTGAATTAAATGATTTGAGATGTTTAAATATTTTTGATTGATTTAAAAAGTTGTGTAAAAAGATTTTGCTAATGAATTTAAATGATTTGAACTTGATAATAAATAATAAATGAATGTATAATGAATAAATGTAAAATGTATTGAGTTATGGAATCATATGTTTGCTATAATGTTTCAGAAGATACATGGAGTTATGTACATTTTTTGGTGTTTATATTTTTGTGTCTATGACAGTATATGAGTGATGTAATGTAAGTATGAATTTTATAATACAAGTGAATAAAGTAAAATGTTTACATATGTTTAAAAGGTTTTAAATTAAAGAATGAAATTGATTTGAGATAGTTTTGAATTTTCAATGGTTAATGTAATGTAAGATGTGGTAAAGGTTAGAATTTGGGTGATTATTATTTCAATAGGTCATTTAAGTCAGTCAGAGTTAAGGTTAAAGGGGTGTGAAACAGAATAAGATTCTTGGGAATAAAAATAAGATAGAATATGAGTATTAGTAGTGACACAGTAGCGAGAGTGATTATAGGTAGAGTAATGAGAGTGGTATATTTAGGTAATAAACAGATGGTGGAATTTTGTAAGGTGGGTGGTGTGATAAGGAGCCCTCAACGACAGGCATTGTGGCGGGTAGTAGAGGGTTTTAGTAGAATGCTTGCCGATATTTGGTGGAGAGGCAAACGGTTATGAATGGAATTGCGGAGGGAGGGAACAGACATCCTAAGTACAAAGGAGGTATAGGGTATTTTCTTATAAGGGTAGAATGATGTGAATGGAGTTAGAGAATTATTGGTAAATATTTTGAGAGAGTGGTGTCAGACTATGTAAATCTGTTAGTAAGTGTTATAGGCAGAAGGGGGTTGAGGTTGTATTTAATCACCCATTTGTAAATCGTATTATTATGAATAATTAAGAGTCACCCAAAATAATTGATAAGGAAAATGCTAAATAGAAAATCATAGTTGAATTGTAATAATAAATGAAACAAGTGAAGAGTTTAAGAGAATTTTAAAACAAAATTAAAGCTGTAAAATGTGTAATTTTGGTCAATTTAAATGTGAATTTTATTGTTTATTGTAAGATAATGATAACAATGTTGTTTTTGAGTGTTCTATGTTTATTATGTTATATTATGTTTGAATGTAAAAAATTATAAACATGTTTCATGTATTTTATGGTGTAGCTTTGTGTAGTGTATATATGTCAAGGTCATTCACTTGACCCAGAGAGATCAGCTGATAGAGACAGGACAGGTTTCTAGTGATTGATTCATAGAATTTTGTTACTTAATTAAATTAAATAATTTTATTTTTTCGTGATACTGATAAAAGAAATATTTTGGAAAACTAAAATTAAAAAAAAAAAAAAAAAAATTTTATTTTTCATTGTACCTGCCATATGGATGGTGTTTTGATGTTTAGGGCATGTTGTTGATTGTATGTTAAGGTGTTAACTGATTTAGGTTATTCATATTATATGTGTTATAAACAAATGTTAGGATTAGTGAATTTGTGGTTTAATAAAATGTTCAGTTTATTTGTTTTTTACGATTGTTAGTAGTAGTGAAGAAGAAATGTAGATCCATGTAAAAGATATTGGGATTTTAATGAAATTAATGGTAATGTACAAGTTTGATTTTGAACTTAGATGAATTTTGAACACAATTTAAATGATTTGAATTTAATTAGCTGCTGTGTTTTGATTTGAAAACGTAACGTTAATTTGAGAAAAGAAATTGAAATTTGAAGGATAAAAGATTTTATGAGTTAAAAGTATGGATATAGTTTAGAATGTAATAATGAGTATGTGTACGCACCCAGTACTTGCTAAAGGCAACCCAGTATGCATGTAAGGGGGAACATATCGGTTGAGTATATGGTATGGCCTAAGGCCAGGGTTTTGATTTTGGGGTGGAATGTTAGAAGGTTAGGTGTACTATGGTAAGTGGCTGTCCGATTTTATGGTGTTGGGATCTCGAATAGAGAAGTCCAGTAATTTTGTTCAGGTGCAGCCAAGGTTACCGAGCTAGCGGGGTAGTTTACCCATGATGTGTTTAGAAATTAACGGGGGGTTGTTGGCACCATATCCTCACCGATCCTCTTAGGGGTTAGCAATGAGAGTTCTTCTGTTCCAGCAGAAGACCTCTCATTGGGGGGGGGGTCTTGTAATGGGACAATTCTGAAGGTTATAGATATTTTATTTCATTTAATAATTGTTTGAGGCCAATCTAGTTGGGCACCCTTTATGGTCATTAAAACCTGAGTTGTGAAACACACTGTATTCACTTCGTGCAAGGCGGAGGCTGGTACGCAAAACGATAACATTGGAATGTGACTGTGAGTGTGCCGCTGTCTATACTCTCGACACCAAAATTGTTAGTGGAAGTTAACACCATGTGGCTAATTAAACTGGCCACGTGAGTGCATCAACCAATCGGAGAGCGAGCTGATGGAAATGAACATTACAGACACTTGGGTAGCATCACACAGTCGCCATAGAACTCTAGACCAACGCGTGGTTACTAACACCGCTCGAGCAAACTTTGGGTCGGCCGACCAGAAAACTGTGTATCTAAATGTAGAAATAATGTGAGTCAGTGAAATCAGCAGTTATATAAAATTTAGTAACGACTTTCGGAACATTTACTTAAAACTGTGGTGGACGATGTGCGACGGAACCAGCTAACATGTGCCGTAAGAATACAACATAATTTAATATTTGGCCAACATCTAGAATAAAATTTTATTTTACTGGGAAATTTTAATCA
Organism: Magicicada septendecula; assembly: GCA_034769895.1. Classification (NCBI taxonomy): domain Eukaryota; kingdom Metazoa; phylum Arthropoda; class Insecta; order Hemiptera; family Cicadidae; genus Magicicada; species Magicicada septendecula. The sequence continues at coordinate 409,270,079 of CM068368.1, read as the reverse complement.
ATTATAATGGGAGTCGGAAGATGAAAGGTAATAAGGGGACAAGTATGAGTGTAGAGTGTGAGCAAACTGGGTCGTCTTAAATAGAGTTAAAATAGTTTAAGTTTTTTTATTTCTCAATATATGTTTTGTACTAAAAGGAGGTAATACACCATATTATTATTTTGGCATTTTTAATGATTAACGTAAATGTGTTGGGAGAAGGAATAGAAAAGAAATGTAGTAGTTGTCCAACAAACTAAAATGTAGACTGCTTAGTTGGATTAATAAATTTAGTTTTCACAGAATGTTGTAAAGTACAACATTAAGCAAAGAATTTGATGAAAGTTATAAACAGAGAAGAAAGTAATTTTACAATATGAATTTTAATAAAATGAATTAGTAGCGTAACCATGTGTTAAGTTAATTATTACGCCACATTAACATCACCTATCCCGTATGGAAAATTTCGCCTAACGAACCTGGCAAATAAGTAAAAGTGTTTCAAGGTTTCGATATTAAACCACAAAATATCGTGGCGACCTATAAATAATTTGGAATCTTCTGTGTTGGGTAAGTCAGGGTGGCGTGTACGTGTGATGGGTAAGTGAAGGTATTGCTTGAGATAAGTAGAAGAAAAGCGGTGAAAATGGGTAAGTAAAAGAACAGAACGTAACAAATGGCGATCCCTGCCAGTATAACTCAAATGAATTAATTCATATGGGTTTAGGCCTGATTTGAAGTACGAAATAGGTGGTGATAGTAGGCGGATTTTGTAATAGAAAAAACTTTAAAATTACGAGATGTGGGAGTATAGGTTAAGACGTAAAATACTGTTAAAGAGTTAAGTTATGAGATTTTGTTTAGATAATAACCAAGTAATAAATTATTTAATTTTAATTTAAATTATTTAATTAAAGAATAATTAAATTTATAAAAAAAAAAATGGAAAATACAGAGAACGAAGTCAGTTTGTCTGACTCAACTGTTATAAGTGAATCAGAAATTCAGTCAGAAACTCCTATAGTAAATCAAGAAAGCTGGACAGAGTCAGCTGTTATGGACGAGGCGAGAGTTCATTCAACTCCCGTCTCGGCTAGAGAAAGTAATAAAACTGAGGATTGGTTGCGTGAGATAATGGGGGAAATTAAACTGATATCTAGTGATAACAATAAGAAATTTGATGCACTAAATGATCGTTTTGACATTAAATTTGATAAATTGAGTAGTGAAATACATGAACAGAAAGTAAAATGTGAAAGCAATTTTAGTGAATTAAAAAACCAGATTAATGAAATTAATAAGCGTTGTGAAAGTACCAATGAAATATTTGAAAATAACTTTAAAAAATTAGAACAGAATATTGAGAGAATGGGAGTGTGGGGAATAAATACAGGTAAGAACAACACAAACGAAAGTGACGGAAATATATGTATTAATGGTAGTGGTAGTAGTTTAGATACAAAAAAGGTGGTGGTAGACAAGGTGAGTAATAACGATAATTATAACAATGAGTTAATGAGTGATAACAGTGGTGTAATTCAAAACATGGTGTTAGAGAGTAAAGTGGTGAGCAGAGAAAGTGTTGATGAGGTTGTGAGAGTGTGTGTAGAGAGGTTAGATGGGCAAAGGGCAGATTTTTCCCAAGTTTATGGTGAAACAAAGGTTTCACAGGTGTTTTATGAGGACAGAGTTTCCTCCGGTGGTTGTGTGGAAGACGAGGTGTCTTCGTATGGTCCCTTAGTTTTTTGTGATTTATCTGGTAAAGCCAAGAGAGGTAATAAGTATTTTGTGGTGCCCTTTGCATGGAATGAAATAGGTCAGTGGGGTTTATGAGAGGTATTGTGATGAGACAAAGAGAAAGAGAGAAATAGAGATTTTTGAGGTTAATACAGGTTATGAAATGTTAGTGCAGGTTTTAGATATTGAGAGAGGTGAAAAAAGTGACTTACATTGTGAAATAGAAATAGATGAATATTTTGATGATACTGTTGTAAATGATAAAAACTTACCTGATGCTGTGATGGAGTGGAGGAATATGATGATAAAATAACTTACCTTATGTTGAACAAAAATACTGACGGAGACAGAACGGAAATTACCAATGTAGACAGGTTTTCTGAATTAATGGTAGACAAAAATGTAGTTAATTATTGTGATAATGTAATTAACAAAAGTAATCATTACAATAATAATAATAGTGTAAGAGTGTGAGTAAGGACGATAATTATTATATAAAAGTAAGGCTCATATATGATGACAGTGGTTAAATAAAAATAAGAGAATGGACATTTTAAATATTTTAGTTTATGGTTATGACCTGGCTAGATTATGAAATGAAGTGTGGTAAACAGAAAAATAATGACAAAAATTGTAAATAAATTCATAGTGAAATTAATTGTGTCTATGTTGTAAAATGTACTTTATGTAAACAATGTGAATGTAGTAGAAATTGATGTAATAATAATAATAATATTTTGACAGACTAAATAAATAATGAGAATAATTATGAAGGTAATAAAAAAAAATTGTAATTGTTTTGGGTAAAGTAATTTAAATAACTTGTGTTTTCAAGAATTTATTGAATTAAATGATTTGAGATGTTTAAATATTTTTGATTGATTTAAAAAGTTGTGTAAAAAGATTTTGCTAATGAATTTAAATGATTTGAACTTGATAATAAATAATAAATGAATGTATAATGAATAAATGTAAAATGTATTGAGTTATGGAATCATATGTTTGCTATAATGTTTCAGAAGATACATGGAGTTATGTACATTTTTTGGTGTTTATATTTTTGTGTCTATGACAGTATATGAGTGATGTAATGTAAGTATGAATTTTATAATACAAGTGAATAAAGTAAAATGTTTACATATGTTTAAAAGGTTTTAAATTAAAGAATGAAATTGATTTGAGATAGTTTTGAATTTTCAATGGTTAATGTAATGTAAGATGTGGTAAAGGTTAGAATTTGGGTGATTATTATTTCAATAGGTCATTTAAGTCAGTCAGAGTTAAGGTTAAAGGGGTGTGAAACAGAATAAGATTCTTGGGAATAAAAATAAGATAGAATATGAGTATTAGTAGTGACACAGTAGCGAGAGTGATTATAGGTAGAGTAATGAGAGTGGTATATTTAGGTAATAAACAGATGGTGGAATTTTGTAAGGTGGGTGGTGTGATAAGGAGCCCTCAACGACAGGCATTGTGGCGGGTAGTAGAGGGTTTTAGTAGAATGCTTGCCGATATTTGGTGGAGAGGCAAACGGTTATGAATGGAATTGCGGAGGGAGGGAACAGACATCCTAAGTACAAAGGAGGTATAGGGTATTTTCTTATAAGGGTAGAATGATGTGAATGGAGTTAGAGAATTATTGGTAAATATTTTGAGAGAGTGGTGTCAGACTATGTAAATCTGTTAGTAAGTGTTATAGGCAGAAGGGGGTTGAGGTTGTATTTAATCACCCATTTGTAAATCGTATTATTATGAATAATTAAGAGTCACCCAAAATAATTGATAAGGAAAATGCTAAATAGAAAATCATAGTTGAATTGTAATAATAAATGAAACAAGTGAAGAGTTTAAGAGAATTTTAAAACAAAATTAAAGCTGTAAAATGTGTAATTTTGGTCAATTTAAATGTGAATTTTATTGTTTATTGTAAGATAATGATAACAATGTTGTTTTTGAGTGTTCTATGTTTATTATGTTATATTATGTTTGAATGTAAAAAATTATAAACATGTTTCATGTATTTTATGGTGTAGCTTTGTGTAGTGTATATATGTCAAGGTCATTCACTTGACCCAGAGAGATCAGCTGATAGAGACAGGACAGGTTTCTAGTGATTGATTCATAGAATTTTGTTACTTAATTAAATTAAATAATTTTATTTTTTCGTGATACTGATAAAAGAAATATTTTGGAAAACTAAAATTAAAAAAAAAAAAAAAAAAATTTTATTTTTCATTGTACCTGCCATATGGATGGTGTTTTGATGTTTAGGGCATGTTGTTGATTGTATGTTAAGGTGTTAACTGATTTAGGTTATTCATATTATATGTGTTATAAACAAATGTTAGGATTAGTGAATTTGTGGTTTAATAAAATGTTCAGTTTATTTGTTTTTTACGATTGTTAGTAGTAGTGAAGAAGAAATGTAGATCCATGTAAAAGATATTGGGATTTTAATGAAATTAATGGTAATGTACAAGTTTGATTTTGAACTTAGATGAATTTTGAACACAATTTAAATGATTTGAATTTAATTAGCTGCTGTGTTTTGATTTGAAAACGTAACGTTAATTTGAGAAAAGAAATTGAAATTTGAAGGATAAAAGATTTTATGAGTTAAAAGTATGGATATAGTTTAGAATGTAATAATGAGTATGTGTACGCACCCAGTACTTGCTAAAGGCAACCCAGTATGCATGTAAGGGGGAACATATCGGTTGAGTATATGGTATGGCCTAAGGCCAGGGTTTTGATTTTGGGGTGGAATGTTAGAAGGTTAGGTGTACTATGGTAAGTGGCTGTCCGATTTTATGGTGTTGGGATCTCGAATAGAGAAGTCCAGTAATTTTGTTCAGGTGCAGCCAAGGTTACCGAGCTAGCGGGGTAGTTTACCCATGATGTGTTTAGAAATTAACGGGGGGTTGTTGGCACCATATCCTCACCGATCCTCTTAGGGGTTAGCAATGAGAGTTCTTCTGTTCCAGCAGAAGACCTCTCATTGGGGGGGGGGTCTTGTAATGGGACAATTCTGAAGGTTATAGATATTTTATTTCATTTAATAATTGTTTGAGGCCAATCTAGTTGGGCACCCTTTATGGTCATTAAAACCTGAGTTGTGAAACACACTGTATTCACTTCGTGCAAGGCGGAGGCTGGTACGCAAAACGATAACATTGGAATGTGACTGTGAGTGTGCCGCTGTCTATACTCTCGACACCAAAATTGTTAGCGGAAGTTAACACCATGTGGCTAATTAAACTGGCCACGTGAGTGCATCAACCAATCGGAGAGCGAGCTGATGGAAATGAACATTACAGACACTTGGGTAGCATCACACAGTCGCCATAGAACTCTAGACCAACGCGTGGTTACTAACACCGCTCGAGCAAACTTTGGGTCGGCCGACCAGAAAACTGTGTATCTAAATGTAGAAATAATGTGAGTCAGTGAAATCAGCAGTTATATAAAATTTAGTAACGACTTTCGGAACATTTACTTAAAACTGTGGTGGACGATGTGCGACGGAACCAGCTAACATGTGCCGTAAGAATACAACATAATTTAATATTTGGCCAACATCTAGAATAAAATTTTATTTTACTGGGAAATTTTAATCAATTATAATGGGAGTCGGAAGATGAAAGGTAATAAGGGGACAAGTATGAGTGTAGAGTGTGAGCAAACTGGGTCGTCTTAAATAGAGTTAAAATAGTTTAAGTTTTTTTATTTCTCAATATATGTTTTGTACTAAAAGGAGGTAATACACCATATTATTATTTTGGCATTTTTAATGATTAACGTAAATGTGTTGGGAGAAGGAATAGAAAAGAAATGTAGTAGTTGTCCAACAAACTAAAATGTAGACTGCTTAGTTGGATTAATAAATTTAGTTTTCACAGAATGTTGTAAAGTACAACATTAAGCAAAGAATTTGATGAAAGTTATAAACAGAGAAGAAAGTAATTTTACAATATGAATTTTAATAAAATGAATTAGTAGCGTAACCATGTGTTAAGTTAATTATTACGCCACATTAACATCACCTATCCTGTATGGAAAATATCGCCTAACGAACCTGGCAAATAAGTAAAAGTGTTTCAAGGTTTCGATATTAAACCACAAAATATCGTGGCGACCTATAAATAATTTGGAATCTTCTGTGTTGGGTAAGTCAGGGTGGCGTGTACGTGTGATGGGTAAGTGAAGGTATTGCTTGAGATAAGTAGAAGAAACGCGGTGAAAATGGGTAAGTAAAAGAACAGAACGTAACAAATGGCGATCCCTGCCAGTATAACTCAAATGAATTAATTCATATGGGTTTAGGCCTGATTTGAAGTACGAAATAGGTGGTGATAGTAGGCGGATTTTGTAATAGAAAAAACTTTAAAATTACGAGATGTGGGAGTATAGGTTAAGACGTAAAATACTGTTAAAGAGTTAAGTTATGAGATTTTGTTTAGATAATAACCAAGTAATAAATTATTTAATTTTAATTTAAATTATTTAATTAAAGAATAATTAAATTTATAAAAAAAAAATGGAAAATACAGAGAACGAAGTCAGTTTGTCTGACTCAACTGTTATAAGTGAATCAGAAATTCAGTCAGAAACTCCTATAGTAAATCAAGAAAGCTGGACAGAGTCAGCTGTTATGGACGAGGCGAGAGTTCATTCAACTCCCGTCTCGGCTAGAGAAAGTAATAAAACTGAGGATTGGTTGCGTGAGATAATGGGGGAAATTAAACTGATATCTAGTGATAACAATAAGAAATTTGATGCACTAAATTATCGTTTTGACATTAAATTTGATAAATTGAGTAGTGAAATACATGAACAGAAAGTAAAATGTGAAAGCAATTTTAGTGAATTAAAAAACCAGATTAATGAAATTAATAAGCGTTGTGAAAGTACCAATGAAATATTTGAAAATAACTTTAAAAAATTAGAACAGAATATTGAGAGAATGGGAGTGTGGGGAATAAATACAGGTAAGAACAACACAAACGAAAGTGACGGAAATATATGTATTAATGGTAGTGGTAGTAGTTTAGATACAAAAAAGGTGGTGGTAGACAAGGTGAGTAATAACGATAATTATAACAATGAGTTAATGAGTGATAACAGTGGTGTAATTCAAAACATGGTGTTAGAGAGTAAAGTGGTGAGCAGAGAAAGTGTTGATGAGGTTGTGAGAGTGTGTGTAGAGAGGTTAGATGGGCAAAGGGCAGATTTTTCCCAAGTTTATGGTGAAACAAAGGTTTCACAGGTGTTTTATGAGGACAGAGTTTCCTCCGGTGGTTGTGTGGAAGACGAGGTGTCTTCGTATGGTCCCTTAGTTTTTTGTGATTTATCTGGTAAAGCCAAGAGAGGTAATAAGTATTTTGTGGTGCCCTTTGCATGGAATGAAATAGGTCAGTGGGGTTTATGAGAGGTATTGTGATGAGACAAAGAGAAAGAGAGAAATAGAGATTTTTGAGGTTAATACAGGTTATGAAATGTTAGTGCAGGTTTTAGATATTGAGAGAGGTGAAAAAAGTGACTTACATTGTGAAATAGAGATAGATGAATATTTTGATGATACTGTTGTAAATGATAAAAACTTACCTGATGTTGTGATGAATGGAGTGGAGGAATATGATGATAAAATAACTTACCTTATGTTGAACAAAAATACTGACGGAGACAGAACGGAAATTACCAATGTAGACAGGTTTTCTGAATTAATGGTAGACAAAAATGTAGTTAATTATTGTGATAATGTAATTAACAAAAGTAATCATTACAATAATAATAATAGTGTAAGAGTGTGAGTAAGGACGATAATTATTATATAAAAGTAAGGCTCATATATGATGACAGTGGTTAAAATAAAAATAAGAGAATGGACATTTTAAATATTTTAGTTTATGGTTATGACCTGGCTAGATTATGAAATGAAGTGTGGTAAACAGAAAAATAATGACAAAAATTGTAAATAAATTCATAGTGAAATTAATTGTGTCTATGTTGTAAAATGTACTTTATGTAAACAATGTGAATGTAGTAGAAATTGATGTAATAATAATAATAATATTTTGACAGACTAAATAAATAATTAGAATAATTATGAAGGTAATAAAAAAAAAAATTGTAATTGTTTTGGGTAAAGTAATTTAAATAACTTGTGTTTTCAAGAATTTATTGAATTAAATGATTTGAGATGTTTAAATATTTTTGATTGATTTAAAAAGTTGTGTAAAAAGATTTTGCTAATGAATTTAAATGATTTGAACTTGATAATAAATAATAAATGAATGTATAATGAATAAATGTAAAATGTATTGAGTTATGGAATCATATGTTTGCTATAATGTTTCAGAAGATACATGGAGTTATGTACATTATTTGGTGTTTATATTTTTGTGTCTATGACAGTATATGAGTGATGTAATGTAAGTATGAATTTTATAATACAAGTGAATAAAGTAAAATGTTTACATATGTTTAAAAGGTTTTAAATTAAAGAATGAAATTGATTTGAGATAGTTTTGAATTTTCAATGGTTAATGTAATGTAAGATGTGGTAAAGGTTAGAATTTGGGTGATTATTATTTCAATAGGTCATTTAAGTCAGTCAGAGTTAAGGTTAAAGGGGTGTGAAACAGAATAAGATTCTTGGGAATAAAAATAAGATAGAATATGAGTATTAGTAGTGACACAGTAGCGAGAGTGATTATAGGTAGAGTAATGAGAGTGGTATATTTAGGTAATAAACAGATGGTGGAATTTTGTAAGGTGGGTGGTGTGATAAGGAGCCCTCAACGACAGGCATTGTGGCGGGTAGTAGAGGGTTTTAGTAGAATGCTTGCCGATATTTGGTGGAGAGGCAAACGGTTATGAATGGAATTGCGGAGGGAGGGAACAGACATCCTAAGTACAAAGGAGGTATAGGGTATTTTCTTATAAGGGTAGAATGATGTGAATGGAGTTAGAGAATTATTGGTAAATATTTTGAGAGAGTGGTGTCAGACTATGTAAATCTGTTAGTAAGTGTTATAGGCAGAAGGGGGTTGAGGTTGTATTTAATCACCCATTTGTAAATCGTATTATTATGAATAATTAAGAGTCACCCAAAATAATTGATAAGGAAAATGCTAAATAGAAAATCATAGTTGAATTGTAATAATAAATGAAACAAGTGAAGAGTTTAAGAGAATTTTAAAACAAAATTAAAGCTGTAAAATGTGTAATTTTGGTCAATTTAAATGTGAATTTTATTGTTTATTGTAAGATAATGATAACAATGTTGTTTTTGAGTGTTCTATGTTTATTATGTTATATTATGTTTGAATGTAAAAAATTATAAACATGTTTCATGTATTTTATGGTGTAGCTTTGTGTAGTGTATATATGTCAAGGTCATTCACTTGACCCAGAGAGATCAGCTGATAGAGACAGGACAGGTTTCTAGTGATTGATTCATAGAATTTTGTTACTTAATTAAATTAAATAATTTTATTTTTTCGTGATACTGATAAAAGAAATATTTTGGAAAACTAAAATTAAAAAAAAAAAAAAAAAATTTTATTTTTCATTGTACCTGCCATATGGATGGTGTTTTGATGTTTAGGGCATGTTGTTGATTGTATGTTAAGGTGTTAACTGATTTAGGTTATTCATATTATATGTGTTATAAACAAATGTTAGGATTAGTGAATTTGTGGTTTAATAAAATGTTCAGTTTATTTGTTTTTTACGATTGTTAGTAGTAGTGAAGAAGAAATGTAGATCCATGTAAAAGATATTGGGATTTTAATGAAATTAATGGTAATGTACAAGTTTGATTTTGAACTTAGATGAATTTTGAACACAATTTAAATGATTTGAATTTAATTAGCTGCTGTGTTTTGATTTGAAAACGTAACGTTAATTTGAGAAAAGAAATTGAAATTTGAAGGATAAAAGATTTTATGAGTTAAAAGTATGGATATAGTTTAGAATGTAATAATGAGTATGTGTACGCACCCAGTACTTGCTAAAGGCAACCCAGTATGCATGTAAGGGGGAACATATCGGTTGAGTATATGGTATGGCCTAAGGCCAGGGTTTTGATTTTGGGGTGGAATGTTAGAAGGTTAGGTGTACTATGGTAAGTGGCTGTCCGATTTTATGGTGTTGGGATCTCGAATAGAGAAGTCCAGTAATTTTGTTCAGGTGCAGCCAAGGTTACCGAGCTAGCGGGGTAGTTTACCCATGATGTGTTTAGAAATTAACGGGGGGTTGTTGGCACCATATCCTCACCGATCCTCTTAGGGGTTAGCAATGAGAGTTCTTCTGTTCCAGCAGAAGACCTCTCATTGGGGGGGGGGGTCTTGTAATGGGACAATTCTGAAGGTTATAGATATTTTATTTCATTTAATAATTGTTTGAGGCCAATCTAGTTGGGCACCCTTTATGGTCATTAAAACCTGAGTTGTGAAACACACTGTATTCACTTCGTGCAAGGCGGAGGCTGGTACGCAAAACGATAACATTGGAATGTGACTGTGAGTGTGCCGCTGTCTATACTCTCGACACCAAAATTGTTAGCGGAAGTTAACACCATGTGGCTAATTAAACTGGCCACGTGAGTGCATCAACCAATCGGAGAGCGAGCTGATGGAAATGAACATTACAGACACTTGGGTAGCATCACACAGTCGCCATAGAACTCTAGACCAACGCGTGGTTACTAACACCGCTCGAGCAAACTTTGGGTCGGCCGACCAGAAAACTGTGTATCTAAATGTAGAAATAATGTGAGTCAGTGAAATCAGCAGTTATATAAAATTTAGTAACGACTTTCGGAACATTTACTTAAAACTGTGGTGGACGATGTGCGACGGAACCAGCTAACATGTGCCGTAAGAATACAACATAATTTAATATTTGGCCAACATCTAGAATAAAATTTTATTTTACTGGGAAATTTTAATCAATTATAATGGGAGTCGGAAGATGAAAGGTAATAAGGGGACAAGTATGAGTGTAGAGTGTGAGCAAACTGGGTCGTCTTAAATAGAGTTAAAATAGTTTAAGTTTTTTTATTTCTCAATATATGTTTTGTACTAAAAGGAGGTAATACACCATATTATTATTTTGGCATTTTTAATGATTAACGTAAATGTGTTGGGAGAAGGAATAGAAAAGAAATGTAGTAGTTGTCCAACAAACTAAAATGTAGACTGCTTAGTTGGATTAATAAATTTAGTTTTCACAGAATGTTGTAAAGTACAACATTAAGCAAAGAATTTGATGAAAGTTATAAACAGAGAAGAAAGTAATTTTACAATATGAATTTTAATAAAATGAATTAGTAGCGTAACCATGTGTTAAGTTAATTATTACGCCACATTAACATCACCTATCCTGTATGGAAAATTTCGCCTAACGAACCTGGCAAATAAGTAAAAGTGTTTCAAGGTTTCGATATTAAACCACAAAATATCGTGGCGACCTATAAATAATTTGGAATCTTCTGTGTTGGGTAAGTCAGGGTGGCGTGTACGTGTGATGGGTAAGTGAAGGTATTGCTTGAGATAAGTAGAAGAAACGCGGTGAAAATGGGTAAGTAAAAGAACAGAACGTAACAAATGGCGATCCCTGCCAGTATAACTCAAATGAATTAATTCATATGGGTTTAGGCCTGATTTGAAGTACGAAATAGGTGGTGATAGTAGGCGGATTTTGTAATAGAAAAAACTTTAAAATTACGAGATGTGGGAGTATAGGTTAAGACGTAAAATACTGTTAAAGAGTTAAGTTATGAGATTTTGTTTAGATAATAACCAAGTAATAAATTATTTAATTTTAATTTAAATTATTTAATTAAAGAATAATTAAATTTATAAAAAAAAAATGGAAAATACAGAGAACGAAGTCAGTTTGTCTGACTCAACTGTTATAAGTGAATCAGAAATTCAGTCAGAAACTCCTATAGTAAATCAAGAAAGCTGGACAGAGTCAGCTGTTATGGACGAGGCGAGAGTTCATTCAACTCCCGTCTCGGCTAGAGAAAGTAATAAAACTGAGGATTGGTTGCGTGAGATAATGGGGGAAATTAAACTGATATCTAGTGATAACAATAAGAAATTTGATGCACTAAATTATCGTTTTGACATTAAATTTGATAAATTGAGTAGTGAAATACATGAACAGAAAGTAAAATGTGAAAGCAATTTTAGTGAATTAAAAAACCAGATTAATGAAATTAATAAGCGTTGTGAAAGTACCAATGAAATATTTGAAAATAACTTTAAAAAATTAGAACAGAATATTGAGAGAATGGGAGTGTGGGGAATAAATACAGGTAAGAACAACACAAACGAAAGTGACGGAAATATATGTATTAATGGTAGTGGTAGTAGTTTAGATACAAAAAAGGTGGTGGTAGACAAGGTGAGTAATAACGATAATTATAACAATGAGTTAATGAGTGATAACAGTGGTGTAATTCAAAACATGGTGTTAGAGAGTAAAGTGGTGAGCAGAGAAAGTGTTGATGAGGTTGTGAGAGTGTGTGTAGAGAGGTTAGATGGGCAAAGGGCAGATTTTTCCCAAGTTTATGGTGAAACAAAGGTTTCACAGGTGTTTTATGAGGACAGAGTTTCCTCCGGTGGTTGTGTGGAAGACGAGGTGTCTTCGTATGGTCCCTTAGTTTTTTGTGATTTATCTGGTAAAGCCAAGAGAGGTAATAAGTATTTTGTGGTGCCCTTTGCATGGAATGAAATAGGTCAGTGGGGTTTATGAGAGGTATTGTGATGAGAGAAAGAGAAAGAGAGAAATAGAGATTTTTGAGGTTAATACAGGTTATGAAATGTTAGTGCAGGTTTTAGATATTGAGAGAGGTGAAAAAAGTGACTTACATTGTGAAATAGAGATAGATGAATATTTTGATGATACTGTTGTAAATGATAAAAACTTACCTGATGTTGTGATGAATGGAGTGGAGGAATATGATGATAAAATAACTTACCTTATGTTGAACAAAAATACTGACGGAGACAGAACGGAAATTACCAATGTAGACAGGTTTTCTGAATTAATGGTAGACAAAAATGTAGTTAATTATTGTGATAATGTAATTAACAAAAGTAATCATTACAATAATAATAATAGTGTAAGAGTGTGAGTAAGGACGATAATTATTATATAAAAGTAAGGCTCATATATGATGACAGTGGTTAAAATAAAAATAAGAGAATGGACATTTTAAATATTTTAGTTTATGGTTATGACCTGGCTAGATTATGAAATGAAGTGTGGTAAACAGAAAAATAATGACAAAAATTGTAAATAAATTCATAGTGAAATTAATTGTGTCTATGTTGTAAAATGTACTTTATGTAAACAATGTGAATGTAGTAGAAATTGATGTAATAATAATAATAATATTTTGACAGACTAAATAAATAATTAGAATAATTATGAAGGTAATAAAAAAAAAAATTGTAATTGTTTTGGGTAAAGTAATTTAAATAACTTGTGTTTTCAAGAATTTATTGAATTAAATGATTTGAGATGTTTAAATATTTTTGATTGATTTAAAAAGTTGTGTAAAAAGATTTTGCTAATGAATTTAAATGATTTGAACTTGATAATAAATAATAAATGAATGTATAATGAATAAATGTAAAATGTATTGAGTTATGGAATCATATGTTTGCTATAATGTTTCAGAAGATACATGGAGTTATGTACATTATTTGGTGTTTATATTTTTGTGTCTATGACAGTATATGAGTGATGTAATGTAAGTATGAATTTTATAATACAAGTGAATAAAGTAAAATGTTTACATATGTTTAAAAGGTTTTAAATTAAAGAATGAAATTGATTTGAGATAGTTTTGAATTTTCAATGGTTAATGTAATGTAAGATGTGGTAAAGGTTAGAATTTGGGTGATTATTATTTCAATAGGTCATTTAAGTCAGTCAGAGTTAAGGTTAAAGGGGTGTGAAACAGAATAAGATTCTTGGGAATAAAAATAAGATAGAATATGAGTATTAGTAGTGACACAGTAGCGAGAGTGATTATAGGTAGAGTAATGAGAGTGGTATATTTAGGTAATAAACAGATGGTGGAATTTTGTAAGGTGGGTGGTGTGATAAGGAGCCCTCAACGACAGGCATTGTGGCGGGTAGTAGAGGGTTTTAGTAGAATGCTTGCCGATATTTGGTGGAGAGGCAAACGGTTATGAATGGAATTGCGGAGGGAGGGAACAGACATCCTAAGTACAAAGGAGGTATAGGGTATTTTCTTATAAGGGTAGAATGATGTGAATGGAGTTAGAGAATTATTGGTAAATATTTTGAGAGAGTGGTGTCAGACTATGTAAATCTGTTAGTAAGTGTTATAGGCAGAAGGGGGTTGAGGTTGTATTTAATCACCCATTTGTAAATCGTATTATTATGAATAATTAAGAGTCACCCAAAATAATTGATAAGGAAAATGCTAAATAGAAAATCATAGTTGAATTGTAATAATAAATGAAACAAGTGAAGAGTTTAAGAGAATTTTAAAACAAAATTAAAGCTGTAAAATGTGTAATTTTGGTCAATTTAAATGTGAATTTTATTGTTTATTGTAAGATAATGATAACAATGTTGTTTTTGAGTGTTCTATGTTTATTATGTTATATTATGTTTGAATGTAAAAAATTATAAACATGTTTCATGTATTTTATGGTGTAGCTTTGTGTAGTGTATATATGTCAAGGTCATTCACTTGACCCAGAGAGATCAGCTGATAGAGACAGGACAGGTTTCTAGTGATTGATTCATAGAATTTTGTTACTTAATTAAATTAAATAATTTTATTTTTTCGTGATACTGATAAAAGAAATATTTTGGAAAACTAAAATTAAAAAAAAAAAAAAAAAATTTTATTTTTCATTGTACCTGCCATATGGATGGTGTTTTGATGTTTAGGGCATGTTGTTGATTGTATGTTAAGGTGTTAACTGATTTAGGTTATTCATATTATGTGTTATAAACAAATGTTAGGATAAGTGAATTTGTGGTTTAATAAAATGTTCAGTTTATTTGTTTTTTACGATTGTTAGTAGTAGTGAAGAAGAAATGTATATGCATGTTAAAGATATTGGGATTTTAATGAAATTAATGGTAATGTACAAGTTTGATTTTGAACTTAGATGAATTTTGAACACAATTTAAATGATTTGAATTTAATTAGCTGCTGTGTTTTGATTTGAAAACGTAACGTTAATTTGAGAAAAGAAATTGAAATTTGAAGGATAAAAGATTTTATGAGTTAAAAGTATGGATATTGTTTAGAATGTAATAATGAGTATGTGTACGCACCCAGTACTTGCTAAAGGCAACCCAGTATGCATGTAAGGGGGAACATATCGGTTGAGTATATGGTATGGCCTAAGGCCAGGGTTTTGATTTTGGGGTGGAATGTTAGAAGGTTAGGTGTACTATGGTAAGTGTCTGTCCGATTTTATGGTGTTGGGATCTCGAATAGAGAAGTCCAGTAATTTTGTTCAGGTGCAGCCATAGTTACCGAGCTAGCGGGGTAGTTTACCCATGATGTGTTTAGAAATTAACGGGGGGTTGTTGGCACCATATCCTCACCGATCCTCTTAGGGGTTAGCAATGAGAGTTCTTCTGTTCCAGCAGAAGACCTCTCATTGGGGGGGGGGTCTTGTAATGGGACAATTCTGAAGGTTATAGATATTTTATTTCATTTAATAATTGTTTGAGGCCAATCTAGTTGGGCACCCTTTATGGTCATTAAAACCTGAGTTGTGAAACACCCTGTATTCACTTCGTGCAAGGCGGAGGCTGGTACGCAAAACGATAACATTGGAATGTGACTGTGAGTGTGCTGCTGTCTATACTCCCGACACCAAAATTGTTAGCGGAAGTTAACACCACGTGGCTATTTAAACTGGCCACGTGAGTGCATCAACCAATCGGAGAGCGAGCTGACGGAAATGAACATTACCGACACTTGGGTAGCATCACACAGTCGCCATAAAACTCTAGACCATGCGTGGTTACTAACAACATCGCTCGAACAAACTTTGGGCCGGCCGACCAGAAAACTGTGTATCTAAATGTAGAAATAATGTGAGTCAGTGAAATCAGCAGTTATATAAAATTTAGTAACGACTTTCGGAACATTTACTTAAAACTGTGGTGGACGATGTGCGACGGAACCAGCTAACACGTGCCGTAAGAATACAACATAATTTAATATTTGGCCAACATCTAGAATAAAATTTTATTTTACTGGGAAATTTTAATCAATTATAATGGGAGTCGGAAGATGAAAAGTAATAAGGGGACAAGTATGAGTGTAGAGTGTGACCAAACTGGGTCGTCTTAAATAGAGTTAAAATAGTTTAAGTTTTTTTATTTCTCGATATATGTTTTGTACTAAAAGGAGGTAATACACCATATTATTATTTTGGCATTTTTAATGATTAACGTAAATGTGTTGGGAGAAGGAATAGAAAAGAAATGTAGTAGTTGTCCAACAAACTAAAATGTAGACTGCTTAGTTGGATTAATAAATTTAGTTTTCACAGAATGTTGTAAAGTACAACATTAAGCAAAGAATTTGATGAAAGTTATAAACAGAGAAGAAAGTAATTTTGCATTATGAATTTTAATAAAATGAATTAGTAGCGTAACCATGTGTTAAGTTAATTATTACGCCACATTAACATCACCTATCCCGTATGGAAAATTTCATCTAACGAACCTGGCAAATAAGGAAAAGTGTTTCAAGGTTTCGATAATAAAGCACAAAATATCGTGGCGACCTATAAATAATTTGGACTCTTCTGTGTTGGGTAAGTCAGGGTGGCGTGTACATGTGATGGGTAAGTGAAGGTATTGCTTGAGGTAAGTAGAAGAAACGCGGTGAAAATGGGTAAGTAAAAGAATAGAACGTAACAGTGTAGTCACACCACTTTCTCATAAACGTGGCAACGATAGCAGATGCCTCACCTCGTTGTACTGTAATGCTTCCAATGCGTCTTTGTGACTCACTTTTCCCTCACTGTCCTCTTCTTCGATCTCATCTTCGTCAACATCAGTTTGTTGTTGGCAGACAACACTTTTAATTTCCTCATCAACCAACGTTTCATTTTCAATCTCTTGAGCACAAGTTATCCGTTCATCGATGTCTCTTTCTTCAAGATTTTCACATACTGGCACTATTTTTCGTAGATCACAGAGTAAACTTTGACTATCATCATCTAGGACACTATCTGTAACCAAGAGTGTATTTTCTTCCGTCATCTTCTCAATACAATTCTCAATGCCCGGCCAAGCTTTCCTCCATGATTTTATAAAAGTAATGTTGGAAACTTCTTCAAACACAGTTGCTACTATGTACATCACATCTTTGATGTGTATAGTATTTACAGCATTTACAAGTTCTGAGTTTTCCTCTTCCATTTTATTCAAAATTTCAGATAACAGTTTTGATATCTTCCTCACATACTAATTGATCAGCATCGGGGTGGGTCGGTACATTGTCAATGACAAGAAGAGCTTTTACAGACAATTTTAGATTGATTAAACGGCTTTTAACTTTTGGTATGAATTGTGTAATAAACCACTCCTTGAAAAGATGGGAGTCTATCCACGCAAAATTTTTGAATCTATAGTAAACCGGGATGGATTTCATATTAACATGTTTAAACGCACATGGTTTCTGCGATTTACCAATCACAAAAAGGGGAAACTTACGTGTACCTGAGGCATTGCTACAGAGAGCAATAGTCAATCTTTCTTTATTAACTTTCATTCCTGGCGCTGATTTTTCATCAGCCATAACAATTTTTTTTTTGTAAAAGTTTGAAATTTAAGCCCATTTCATCTAGTTTGTATATCTACTCTGGTTTAAGATCTTTTTCATTTATGATTTTTAAGAGTTCTGTTGTAAATTCATCTACTGCTCCTGGATTAGCAGACAGCTTTTCCCCACATACATCAAGCACATGTGTTCCATGCCGTTTTTTCATCTCGATAACCACCCATCACTAGCGACAAATTCGGCCTGGTTTTCAAGGCTTCTGTGAAGGCACAGCCTGTATTAATTCTTTGATGTCTTCTGTTTCGTGCTTCTGTTCCTCTGCCTGTCGTCCTTCCGACTCGAGCATCAGTACTTTCTGCCATTCTTCAGCCTCTTCTATTTCCTGCCTGCGTTTCTCATCCTGTTGTCTTTCTGCTTCTTCTGCATCCTGTCGTCGTCGTTCCTCTGTCTGCAACAGCAGTGCCTGGAAAGCTTCCATCATCTGACTGGCACCCATTGTTTACCGATTAATTACAAATTCCTCTCGTCTTGTACAAAGTGTCTACTGTTTTCAATGTTAACGGTTCTGTCGCACTTCTACCCACTGTTACAATGGTCTAACTGATCGTCGTATGGTACAGTGGAAAACAAAATATGTCGCTGGTGGAAAAGACGCCAATTATGTCAATAATCACCAGCTTTAATTATCACAATTAAACAGTTTGTAATTAACAAGATAGTCTATTACAACAAACCAAATAAAGATGTTTCACACGCAATAAGAATGTCAAGTAATATAAAACACAATTGTATTACAATTGTCCTGCATAATTATAAAACACATAACACTTCGCCACAATAATTACTTTTCACTAACAGCCACTTGAACGGACAGAGTAATTGCCCGACAATAAATCGCAACTCAAACTGACTGCTAAGCGCAGCTGTCGTAGTTTAAATAGATAGCAGAATCGTTCCAGAATAGTCAATACTTCGCATTAGCAATAAAAGAAAACATTAGAGCGTAATTTATTGTGGCCTTGACACAGTGCGCATGGCCGCACAACTTCTGGCACAGTCTAGCTAATGCATTGAGAATCACGTATGCACACACATTACAGCCGGATTCCACTGGAACATTTGAGAAACACGTAGATTGTTCTGTAATGTCGTAACAATATATAAATTTTATAATTTTACACAATGTCTCTGTGGAGTAAGATTGAGCTGTCACTACACATATTTGTATTGTATATACGATAAATCTCTCCAAAGAAAAAGATTTTGGAAAGTAAACTCAGGAAGTGTAGTAATTTACATGTTATGATTTGCAGATGATAAAGCTACTTTGAATCTAAATGTGAAAATGAATTAAATAAAAAAATCTGTCTAAATTAAAAAAAATTGAAGGCACCCATGCTAAAACAGATATTTAAGTGGGAAGTGTTGTAAGTTGATAAAGTGTCTGGACAGCAGAATCTCAATGGATGAAATGTTATTAAATCTATGATACACAGGCAAAGTACCTTTCATAAATAAGAAGACGCTGACAAGTGAAACCAACTGAAATCAAATATAGGAAAAATTACAAAAAACATTTTGTACACATTTTAGCTCATGAACAATAATTGCAATTTCCAATTATTGGAAAGAGTGACAAAAAGTGATAGACTTATGGGTCAGATGAGCAATCATGAAATCTTTGAGGATACATTAGAAAATGAGGTTACGGAAAAGCTTTATTAAAAGTAAATATTTATGGCAAAAATATTATGTAAGAGCTCACAGAAAGTTTTTTTCTGGGGGGGCATTCAATAGGACAACCTGATGTCTTGAAAATATGATCACCTATCGTTGTCTAGACTGAGATTGCAAGGACAGGAAAATGCACCAACAAATACATATACTGAAGAGCACACAATGCACACTATGTTCAATAGCACTACTTTTATTTAATACAAATTTTATTTTTTACATGAAATTATTTAAATATAATAAATACCTATAATAGACAATAAATAGTTCTTATTTAAATGACATTTTACTTAGGTTAGAGCTGAATTAGAAAAGAATCACTTACAATCAATAATGAGTAATATGAAGTATGTACAAAATTACATTACACTGAACACATGTAATATCACAGAACTGATTACATAGTATACTGTATTACTAATATAATTAAACTATAAGTAACCAATTCAAATGGTCTTACAAAAGAAATATCCTCTTTAATTCTGCTTTATATACTAGACAAATATGCTAATATAACATCAGTCTTAACTTTCGTATTAAATAATTAGCTTCTTTGAAGACTTTGCAAATCTCAGTACAACGCCTGAAGTGGTTTCTACACTAAAAACAGAAAAAAAATAATAGTTTACTTGACACTACCTATTACTTATAGAGAACAGTTTACTTATTCTATGTTCATCATAAGTCCAAAAACTTTATCTAACTCACTACTGAAGCCAGACATAGAACATAAACTGTTTAAAAAAAGAAGCTTTCATATCAAAATGATAAAATGCAGATTGCTGCAATAACTGAAATATTAAAGTTGTTTTGATATAACCAATTTATACACCAATGTACCCATTAAAGAAACCATACAAACACTAGAACATTACTCAGACAAAACAACACGCCCGAAACACACATACATGAGATCATCACACTCACCAAAATAATAACTGAGCAAAATTACTTTACATACAATAACAAGATATACACACAAACAAACGGTCTCCTGATGGGATTCCCCATATCAGGAATACTGGCTGAGATATTCATACACAACATAGAACAGAACCACATAATAAACAACAACAAATACACCAACAAAATCATTTATTGGCACAGGTATGTAGATGATATATTACTTTTATTCAATGGCAATACAAGACAGGTCGAAAACTTCCACAAATACATAAACACAATACACCACAAACTAAAATTTACACTGGAAATTGAACAAAACAACAGTATAAATTTTCTGGACCTAACAATTAACAAAACTAATAATACATACTGTAGCGTGTCAATTTTGGGAGTCTTATTTTTCTTTCAGTATGGGGTAATTATATTTTAAATCCTTTCATTTTGGGCGGGCTTGTAAAAAAGGAGTTATGAAAATTATTGTGTAACGAAATTCATTCCATTATAACAGAACGCATGGCAACGTTATTTCCATTGTGTAACAGAACAGTGTTAAGCAACAGTTTGAAACAAAGGCATAGACGCAGTTGTTGTTGAGCAATGCGGCTGAAGAAATCACCCCCACAAAATTCTAAGAACTTTGCATGTGTGTCGACGCACAGGCGCGAATACCCACGCAAGCGCTCCCAGTGACGCTCTGGCCGAAAAACTCAAGATGGCCAAAGCGAGAGAATTATTCATCATCTTCTCCGAGATTAACCGGAAATACTGCCAAGAGACCGCCTACTATCAATGACGTCAGCAGAACAGAAGCCCATATCGTACTTTGGTACACAGAATATAACCTCCATATTCCATATATAAAATGGTTAACTCTCAACAACTGAGCATGAACGATGACGAAAAGTAAGTGGCAGTGTCTGCGCTGTCCCTCCGTCTCAGAGAAGTACATTAGCAGTCGTTCACTGACTAGACCGGCGCCGGTACTGAGCCGAGTGGGCTCCTCGCAAAATTTTATAATATAACAGTAAAATGAGTTAACAGTGTAAAAAATCAAGTGGCAGTGATGTCTGAACAACGAGACAACAACGAAACACAATAGTTTTTTTGATTCGGTACAATTCAGAACTTAAAAGGGGTGACCACGCGGTCCACGAGTGAATACGCGGCTGACTGGGGCTTTACGTAATGGGTTTTTAATTTATAAGGGTGAAGGGGAATTTTATTTTAAGAATGTGAGTAGAGAGTGAGCAGGCTGGGCTACTTTAAGATTGTAAGTAATAATATGTAAGTTTAAAAATATAGAATTATGAGCAAGAATTGCACCATAGTCGAAAACATGTAAGTGACTGTATTTGATCAACAAATTTTTAAATTGGCAATAATAGATTATTAAAATTAACTATTTCTCTTCATAACAATGTGTCGAATCAGTTATTTTGATAACCTTATCACATGTTTGTATCTAGCGTACATGTGATCGAATCCCTGGAACCGAGTCTTTGCAGGTAGGTGGGAGATTTATTATTATAATTTGATAATTAAAACTTTCAATTCGACTAGAGTATCACAAATGGCGCCACGAAACAGGCACGAATTATAATTATATTTAATTAAAATTCCACATCTACAAAGATACAAACATGTTTTAGGTTAGCATAGCATAACGCTACATTATAAAATTTAATTAATTACATTATTTACGTAATTAATCTATTTAATCAATCTATTTAATTTAATTTAACCAATTATAAAAAATGGAAGATAAGAACGAGGTTGCAGTTGAAATGAACGAGTCGGCTAGTGTGGAAGAACCAGGGGTTCATTCAACCCCAGTAGATCGAGTAATAGAATTCAGCCTAACTGAATCAGCAATAGACGACTCGAGTAATATATCGACTCCAATCTCAACAAAATGTAAACAAGTAGAAAATGATATGATGAGTGTTATATTAAAGCAGTTAGAGAAAATGAACAGTAATTTTAACAATAAATTCGAGGTACAGAATAATAATTTCAATGATAGATTTGATATTCAAAACAGTAAATTCGATGTTCAAAAGAATAGTTTGGATGAATTCAAAAACCAAATCTATAATAAATTAGATGAACAGAAAGACGAGTTGAAAAGTGAGATACAAGAAATTAATAAACATTGTGAAAATAACAAAGTAGAATTTACTAATAAAATTAACCAAGTAGAGACCAAGTTAGATGACCCAATACAGAAAACAGATGTTAAATTTAATGAAATAGATAGCCAGATAGATAGAGTTGAGAAGCAAATCAATGAAAATAATGAAATATTAATAAATTCAATGAATGAGTATAACAATGATATAGAATCCAAAATTAATAAATGTAATATTGAAACTGAATGTAAGTTGAGTAGCGTAGTAATGACAGTTGAAAAAATTAGTCAAATTATTGATGAACACCACAATAAAATAGACTATAAAATCTATGAAATAGAAGGTAATTGTAAAACAGAGATACAAGCTATACAAAATACAGTGAATGCTATAGATAAGCGTCATGTACAAATTGAGAGTTTAAATAACAATATATTTGCATCAATTGAACAGAGTATAGTTAATGTTAAAGACGAATTGAATTTAGCTATAAACGAAAAACTTAATAGCGTCACTGAACAAATAGTCATTACTAAAGATGTGAATAGCGATATTGATTTAGAATTGTTTAATTGTGAAAACAGGGGTGTACACCCTATGCAGTTTTTAAATAGAGTCAAAGAATTCAATCAGTTTTGTAGAAGTAGCTGGCAAGTACAACTGTTAAAAATAATGAAGTGTTTTAGAGGGAATTCCGCGGTATGGGCGGAGGTACATAAAGTAGACTGGGTAAACTATCAGTGTTTTGAGACGGCATTTAGAGAAAAATATTGGTCGGAGGAGGAACAAGAAATATTGCGAAGTAAAATTATGGGACCAGGTAATTTTGGAACCCAAGGGAGCAACGTAACTATGTATGTAATGCGATTATACAATGAGGCCAAATATTTAGAGCCACCGTTACCGTTTCGATCGTTCGTCCGTCATATAAGCAAGCATTTGCCCAGAGAAATACAGATTACGCTAATGACGCGTGAAATTCTAGAGATCACGGAACTAGAAAAAATATTGGACATTTTTCAGAATATACGGGAACGTGATATGAGTAGGCGAATAAACGCACCAATAACACACATGAATGGTAATCATAATCAATCCCGGGGAATACCAAATTTCCACCGAGGGGCGAGAGGGGGAAATAATGATAATCGAGGTGAGGGTTGGCGATGTGCCGATTGTAATGTTGAAAACTATGCTATAAGAACAACTTGTTTTAGATGTCACAAACCGAGAGAATGTCAACGCAGTGAGAGAACGTACCAGCAACAGAGTCAACCACAGAGAGGAGCCGAGAACACTAGAGGAGTACCGAGGGGAAACGGAAGTGGAAACAGAGGCAGAGGTGGATACAACCAGGCAGTAGCGGGTCCATCCACGGGAAACTAGAGGAGACAATGGAGAACCGGGCCCACCCATTGTCGGAGGAGAACCTGGGGGTCCAAGAGGAGCATAACTACCGCAGCAACATAATTATCAGAGACATGGCGGAGGAGTTACTGGAGGAGGACGCTGCACAAATGACAGAAACCAAAACCGGACTGACAAAGGTATCCATAACCGTAGAAGGTAAGGATTACAAAACATTGATTGATACGGGTAGCGAGATATCAGTAGTTTCAGAGAATGTACTGGGTGAATTACAAAGGGTAAATAAGAATATTCCATTATTACCAGTAGCGGGAGTAACAGTAGTGGGGGTGACGGGAGTACGAAGTAAACGAGTCACTAAACAAGTTCAATTAAATGTATATATTAATGGAATAGAATTTGAAAATACTTTTCTAGTAGTTAAGGGTTTGAATTTAGATATAATTCTGGGAAATGATTTTTTGGAGAGAAATAAAGCAGTAATTGATTTTAACCAGAGAGTAGTGGAATTTAATAAGGGGCATGAACCAATCAGGGTAGATTTTAAGAGGGTGTTAGATAAGGCTAGAGTTGCGGGTGTAAAGATGATACAAAACCGAGTAGGCGAGGGAATGATAGAAACAAGAGTGAATGTGTGTCAAGAGAGAGAGAGTAGGGAGAATGATGATAGAGTATGGGAAAATAGGGCAGAGAAATTTTTTAATGAGGGTGGAGTTGTAGGGGGTCCCCAACGACAGGAGTTGTGGGCGGTTATTGAACATTTCAGAGATGTATTTGCCGAGTTCCCTGGAAAAGCCAGGGACTATGTATGCGAGTTGAAGATACGACAGCACTCACCCTACATGCAGAGAAGTTACCCAGTGCCATTTTCAAAGAGGAGAGCCGTTCAAGAAGAGCTGGACTGCATGATAGAAGGGGACATCATCGAAAGATCTATATCGCCTTACTCGAATCCATTGGTAGTGGTCATCAAAAAGGATGGAAAGGTAAGATTGTGTTTAGACGCTAGAAAAATTAATCAGATTATAATACCTGACCGGGAATCACCGGAAGCCATGAACGAAATTTTTCAAAAGTTTAGTGGGGTCAGATATATGACGTCCTTAGATTTAACGGCGGGCTACTGGCAAGTCCCATTAGCGCCAGAAAGGCGTAAGTTTACTGCATTCCTGTTCAATGGAAAAAATTATCAATTTAAACGCCTGCCATTTGGGCTTAACACTAGTGTAGCAAGCTTTATTAAGTGTCTAGACATGATATTACAACCGAAAGATTTAGATTTTTTGACTGTATATGTTGACGACATACTAATAGCATCAAGAACATTCCCTGAACACGTAGAACACATAGAGTATGTTTTAAATAAATTAAGACAGGGCGGATTAACTGTTAATTGGGATAAGTCGAAATTTTTACAAACCAAAATACATTTTTTGGGCTTCATTATAACTCCTGAAGGAATTTTAGCAAACCCAGACAAAGTAGAAGCTATCATACGTTTTCCAGAACTGAAAAATATTAAACAGTTGCAGAGTTTTCTAGGATTATGCAATTTTTATAGAAAATTCCAGAGAAATTATGCACATATTACCTCTAAGTTAAGTGCGGTTTTACAAAAGAATAAACAATGGAAATGGGGAGAGGAGGAGAGAACTATTTTCAATGAAATTAAAGAGAAATTTATAGACACAATAATGATGAATCACCCCGATTTTCAGAGAAAGTTTTATTTACAGACAGATGCCAGCAACATAGCCCTCAGCGCAGAGCTTTACCAGGAGGGGGAGGATCAGGAGCACAGGACCATCGCTTTCGCCAGCAGAACCTTATTGGCAGCAGAGAAAAATTACACTACTACCGAAAAGGAATTGCTGAGCATCGTCTTTGCTGTGAAGAAATTCCGCACTTACCTGCTAGGAAACGAAACCGTCATCAGGACCATAAGGCCTTATCATTCCTAAATACATGTAAGCTGACGCATAGCAGATTAACCAGGTGGGTACTAGCTTTACAAGAGTACAACTTTTCTTGGGAGTATATTAAGGGGTCAGATAATAAAGTACCGGACACTTTGTCCAGGGTAGACACTATAGATAATAAGACAGGTAAAGATCTTAAAGAAATAGAAATTTTTCAATTAACTAGGGAAGATAGAATTTTTGGGGAGGACTTAAGGGAAATTAAAGACAGACAAAGATCAGAAAATAAATTGGGTAAGATAATAACTAGTTTAGAAGCAGACATTAATGGTTCAGAGTATAATACACATTTCCAGATACATAAGGGAATCTTGTTTAAGAAAGTAGAAGGGGGTGAGAGGGATTGGAGGTTAATGATACCCGATGAATTAGTAGATATAATTATCTGGGATTGTCACATAAGATATGGTCATTTTGGGGCGAAAAAATGTGCAAATATATTAAAAGAATCTTGTGTCTTTAAAAATATGGAGAAGAGAGTTAGAAGAATATTAAGAGTGTGCGATCTGTGTCAAAAGTCTAAAGCAGTAAATTACAGGGTTGAAGGTGAAATGAAGTATATTAAAGTAGAAAGACCTTTCGATTTAGTTGCGGTAGATTTGTATGGGCCATTGCCTAAAGGTAGAAGAGGAGTGATATATATTTTTGTTGTTTTGGATACTTTTACTAAGTTTGTTAGGTTATACAGTGTAAAGAGAGCTACTAGCAAAGTACTCAGCGAGAAGATCACAAAGGACTACATGATCAATGTAGGGAAGCCAAAGGTAATTTTATCTGATCACGGACCGCAGTTCATCAGCGGCAAGTGGAGACAGACTCTTGGCTGGGAAGGCATCATACCCAAACACACGGCAGTTTACCATCCACAGTCGAACCAGGCAGAGCGGGTGATGCGAGAAATTGGCAGAATATTCAGGGCGTATTGTCACTCCAAACATACAGAGTGGCCGTTGTATGTGAAGAAGGTGGAGGAATGGTTAAACAGCACAACCCATGATTCTACAGGATTTACACCGTACGAACTAATCAAGGGAAGCCGTCCACCCAGAATTTTAGAACAACTTTTTGAATATCCACCGGGAGAAAGAGTTGTGGACAAAGATGTAAAAATACGACTTGCCAACGAGAGCCTGCTCACCAAGGGAGAGAAAATAAAACAAAAGCATGATGGCCAAGGTAAGTGGGTCAAATATGAGATAGGGCAGCTAGTATTAGTGAGACGACATGATTTATCTAGTGCACAAGATAAAGAGATCAAAAAATTCTTTTTGTTGTATGAAGGACCATATGAAGTTGTTGACATCAAAATGGATAACGCTTATGTTTTACGAAATCAAATGACGGGGGAAATAGTAGGTACCCATAACGCCACCAACTTAAGAAGGTATTGGTCAAAATGAAATAATAATAAACCAAATAATACATTGAATCCTGTAATTAAATATAACTAAACCACTATAATAAACCTATAGTTAAATAATTATAAATAACTATGAATAATATAAAACAGTAAGTGGTAGCGGATAGAGGTTCCCCACTTGTCCCAGTGGGGTTCGTCTATTTCAGGGACGCGCCCCTGCCCACGCGAGCCTTGGTTTTCTCCATTTACCCTTATTTTCGGAGGAAGCTTTGTCCCTACCTTTAGTCCTAGTTCTTGACCCTGTAATAATCCCTATCCCTTTTATCTTCCCGATTTCCCTAACCCTCCCCTTAGAGTAAACACATAAACAATAGTTACACAAATTGGCACACTTTTTTGGAACCATTTGATTGCCTTAATTCTAAATAATACATTAGGGTGATCCTCAAAATTAAATAAACTGGTGTTATTTATGAATTGTAAACTCATCCCTTAATTAGGTAGGTAGTGGAGAAGTTTTGTGGCTGAGTAGACAAACTAGATAATCAATTTTCTGTGTAATTCAACATGACTATTGTGGATTAAGATGGGGTTGTAGATTAGTGGTTGCGGTTTGTTTTTATGGGAAAGGAGGCAGGTAAGGAGTTCAGGGCTGCCAACAGGTTTGGTTTGCATTCACTGATGTAGGGGTTCTGTTCGTCTTCCATCGCATCTTGACTCACAATATTCATGTACATGTAACATATAACCTATTTACAGGTAATTAAGAAAAAATAATTTTGGAAAATGTTCTAAAGTAAACTTATGTAACCAAAAGGTTCAATTATTATTTTGTGGTACCTGCTATGTTAGGTTATAAGTAGGGGATTAGGGTATTAAGAAGGTGATTGTGGAGGAATTTAAAGTGAGATTAGAACCAATGATGTAATGTTTGTAAAATTTATTGAAATATTAAGAAAAACTGAAACATTTAAGCACGTAGAATCATTTTGAAAATTGTAATCAAAGTCATGGAAATTGTTTTGAATGTACTAAGAGATGAAATTGAAGTATAGCCGCCCCTGGAGTAACTTAATGTTAGTGGTGTGTGTAAATTCATTTTGATTCAAATTGAAATTGTAATTTTACATATTTTATACAGTAACTTCATACAGCTGTAATTAAAGTCAAATTGTTTTGGGTGGAGACTGTTAGAGAATTTTCAAGTTAAACAGATAATTTAAAAGGGCCACTTTTATTAATGAATCAAAAATATATCTGATCCGAATTGGAATAAAAATGTAAGAGACAAGTATGTTATCTAAAAAGATTTATAAAATTTGAAAAGTGTAGTAAGCAGAGATGGCAGTATATGATGTAACCAGAGTGTTTAGACTATGAATGCTGAAACTGAGAATGTTTATAACTGTTGTTTATGAAAACAAGTCTGACACACAACTGTGTTTATGTAAACAGTAAAAAGGTGTGTTGTAGTGGTAGGTTGTGACTAATGCCTACAGACACACTTGGTGACCATAACAAGAAATGTTGTAGTCTGCTGAATCAGTATCTTGAGCAAAACCCTATTGTGACATAAAAGAATTAAAGTAAATTTTTTGTTAAAATAGTAATGAGGTAATTATAGTAACTTAGAGTTTGAGACATTAAAAAACCATTAAACCATTAAATTAATCAAATTAATAGAAACAATGATTTTTAACAATGAACTTAAATTTTTTTGAATTTTAAAAGTTTTTGAAAAAAAAAAGAATGGGATGTATATAATTTCAAAATTAAATAAATTTTAGAATTAAGTGACCAAAAACAATTGTCAAGTTTAGTATCAGTGAGTATGGGAACATTTTGAAGAGATGTGTAATAAAATAAAACTTGTTGTCAATACAAGAAGTGGGGATATTTTGGGGGGTAGATTGGTGCTCAATGAAGTGATAATAACAATGGAGTGTTGAACTGTATATGTAGAAAGTTTAGTTCAATTGTTAATAAGTTAAGTAGCTAGTAAGTGGCTATTGCGGGAGTTGCCTGTGCTCTCGCTAATAGCGAAATGGGTTGGGGGTAACAGTGAGTGTTACCTCCATCGGAGGCCAAAAGGGCGATAAATGTGCGGCACACCTTATCCGTGTAAATTAAAGTGTACACACTGCCAAACTACCGTGTCGCACATAACTAGATTGATGAAACAGGCAATTAAATTAAAGTTTAGATTTCCTCGACTTTTCGGGCGGTTACTGTCTTACCAGCACTAACCGTGGTTTTGGCTAGCGGCCAGCTATGGTCATATCAAGTCCCTTGACCATAGCTGACTTGAAATTGGTATATATTTGAAATTCAATGGGGGGTGACAATTAGAGGAAATCTCCCGGAACTATGGAACAGCAGCTGCCACTCTGCCCGCCTTGGGGTAGCAAGACAGGTGGTAGACCCGTCTTAAGGGTGTATCATTATATAACAAGAACATGATGATGTTCGCCACGTTTAAAACTTAATAGCGGAAGCAGAGACACGGAGAGGTAAAACCCTGCTCCAAAATATACCGTCTCTGTCGAAGCGCAAGGGCGAGACAGTCCTCCATAATTTGAAATAGTGTGTGTGGCTGGGAGGTGACGCAAAGGAGTCACGAATGTAAATTTTATAACATAACATTTTTTATTCAACGTTTGATCAAACAAAAATGCTTGCGCTCTGTTCAATTAACTAGCTGCTCAAATATTTAATATGAGGTGTTCATTACATGTTATAATTTTAAGGGTATTATTTTATTGTTACACGTTAGATATAGGCGTTGATAAGAATATGTATTTTCATTATGTGTGTGTATTTTTGTTCTAAGCCAATAATTAAATCGTCTGGCAGGCTAACATAAATAACCAGAATCAGAGAAAGGGGAAACAAGAAGGTGAGGAGTATTGATAAATATATATTTCATATAATTTCTTCACTTGTGAGATGTATTTTCATTGTGTTAGTAGGATCAGCTGATCAGCAATAATACGTCACTGGTATATTAGTTATAAATGTTTTAAGTAATTGATGTTCAATGTAATGTTTGATGTATTACAGATGTTTTAAAGTAATGATAAAAATAATTTGCTACAATGAGAAATAAAGTAACGATTTGTGAAATCTAATAAGAGATAGTTTTTTGGGTGATAAATATTTTGTGGGACATATATATCTGTCCAAGTTAAAATCAAAGTTGAATTTGAAATAGTAGAGATGAATATGATGTAATGTTGTTTTTGAGTTAATGTAATGTAACAGAATGTTGTGAAATATTGATGATGACACAGTAGTAATGGAGAATAATTGTAGAGTTCTGAAGGATATATTGTTGTGTTTATAATTAATGAGGCTATTTTGTTGTATTTGTAGTAAGGTTATGAGATTGAGATTTTTGGGGATGGCAGTTTTGTATTAGAGGGTAGTGTAATGTAGGAGTCCGCAACAAGGGTTGGGACGGGATAGGGATAGATTTTAGTGGGGAAGGGGCCGCCTTAGGTAGAATCCAGGGGCCAAATAAGGGAATTGAGTTTTGGGGATGGAAACACGTATCCTATGTACAAAGGGTTAGAGAGTATTTTTTTTTATGTATTGAGAGAAGGTGGCGAATTGTGTTAAATGGTAAGTTGGGGTTAGAGTGTTTTGGGATAGAGCTTTTGGTAGAGATGGGTGTCATGTTACTAAAAGTTGTAGGTGTTAGAGTTAAAGGAAGAAAGTTTATGTATGTATACAGATCCAATACAGTAAATGAGAATAAATGATTTACATCACCCACAGTAGATGAACGTAAGATTGTTGAATAAAGAGAGATTTATGATAAAGAATATAAAATTTTTATTTTTCGAAACCAGTGACAGAATTTTGATAAAATTTGAAAATAATGTAAAATTAAGAATTGTTTGTTTTAAATAATTTAAATATCAAGTTGATGATCATTTATATTAATATTTTGTAATTTTAAATATTTTATGTTACTATGTTTTGTATTTCAAGATGGGATAGTACAGATGTCAAATGTGTTTTAGATAGAAATTGTGCATAACATATGTAGGTCAAAGGTTTTGGACTTGACCTAGTTTCGATCAGCTGATGAGGTCATACACCTACTAAGCTTGTATAGTAGGAAGCCAATTTTAATTTGTTTGTTTAATTAATTCAAACCAATATTTGAATAATTTTAATAAATATGTTATTTAATAAATAAATTTAATAAAATTTTTTAATGAATAAATTTAAATTTTTTTTGAATTTTAAAATTTTTGAAAATTTTAATCTTTTTTGAGAAGAAAAAAAAAACTTGATTTTTCGCCTGCCAGCGAATGAGTATTTTAGATAATGATTATTTTATTATGTGTGCATTAACCATGTTTATTTTATTGTATTGCGTTGTATTGGTAGACTATAAGTGGTTCTCATGTTAGAGTAAGGATGTGTTTAGATTAATAGAAATGTTTAGGTTAAGTCATTTGAAACAAAAATTAGAAAAACAAGGAAGAGAATTTTGTGATAAAATATTATTTTATTTTTTAATTTTTAATTTTTTTAAATTTTTAATAAATTTTAAAAGAAATTTTTTATTTTTAGTGTGTTATGGCAACATGTAATGTTAGTGTGTGTGAGCCCAGTATTTGCTAAAGGCAGCCCAGCTTGCAAAAAAGGGGAAACATATCGGCGGAGGAGCTGGAATAATTTTAGCCAGGGATTGAGGATTTTTGGGGGGTAGCATGTTAGAAGGTGAGGTGCGCCGTGGTACGAGTCTGCTCGATTTCTCGGTGTTGGGATCTCTTACGGAGAAGTCCAGTGATCTCGTTCAGATGAGTCCATAGTCGCTGAGCCAGGGGGGTCGTGTACCCATGAGATTAAGAACCAGTGGGTTGTTGGCACCAGTTCCTCACCGGTCCTCTTCGGGGTTTATCGATGAGATTTCTCCTGTTGTGAACAGCAGAATTCTCATCGAGGGGGTATTGTAGCGTGTCAATTTTGGGAGTCTTATTTTTCTTTCAGTATGGGGTAATTATATTTTTAATCCTTTCATTTTGGGCGGGCTTGTAAAAAAGGAGTTATGAAAATTATTGTGTAACGAAATTCATTCCATTATAACAAAACGCATGGCAACGTTATTTCCATTGTGTAACAGAACAGTGTTAAGCAACAGTTTGAAACAAAGGCATAGACGCAGTTGTTGTTGAGCAATGCGGCTGAAGAATTCACCCCCACAAAATTCTAAGAACTTTGCATGTGTGTCGACGCACAGGCGCGAATACCCACGCAAGTGCTCCCAGTGACGCTCTGGCCGAAAAACTCAAGATGGCCAAAGCGAGAGAATTATTCATCATCTTCTCCGAGATTAACCGGAAATACTGCCAAGAGACCGCCTACTATCAATGACGTCAGCAGAACAGAAGCCCATATCGTACTTTGGTACACAGAATATAACCTCCATATTCCATATATAAAATGGTTAACTCTCAACAACTGAGCATGAACGACGACGAAAAGTAAGTGGCAGTGTCTGCGCTGTCCCTCCGTCTCAGAGAAGTACATCAGCAGTCGTTCACTGACTAGACCGGCGCCGGTACTGAGCCGAGTGGGCTCCTCGCAAAATTTTATAATATAACAGTAAAATGAGTTAACAGTGTAAAAAATCAAGTGGCAGTGATGTCTGAACAACGAGACAACAACGAAACACAATAGTTTTTTTGATTCGGTACAATTCAGAACTTAAAAGGGGCGACCACGCGGTCCACGAGTGAATACGCGGCTGACTGGGGCTTTACGTAATGGGTTTTTAATTTATAAGGGTGAAGGGGAATTTTATTTTAAGAATGTGAGTAGAGAGTGAGCAGGCTGGGCTACTTTAAGATTGTAAGTAATAATATGTAAGTTTAAAAATATAGAATTATGAGCAAGAATTACACCATAGTCGAAAACATGTGACTGTATTTGATCAACAAATTTTTAAATTGGCAATAATAGATTATTAAAATTAACTATTTCTCTTCATAACAATGTGTCGAATCAGTTATTTTGATAACCTTATCACATGTTTGTATCTAGCGTACATGTGATCGAATCCCTGGAACCGAGTCTTTGCAGGTAGGTGGGAGATTTATTATTATAATTTGATAATTAAAACTTTCAATTCGACTAGAGTATCACAATACACGTATAAAATATACAGAAAACCAACCACAACTGACGTGGTTATACACAACACATCAAACCACCCAACACAACATAAACATGCGGCCTTCAACCATATGCTCCATAGACTAACTAAAATACCATTAAGTAAACAGGACTATAATGATGAACTCAACACAAACAAATACATAGCAATAAAAAACGGATACAACCTTAATTTAATAAACAAACTACACAAACACATCATAAACAGAAACAACAAAACACAAAATACCAACAACACACAACAAACTAAATACATCACACTCACATACCATAACTTCAACACACACAAAATCGCCAACACATTCAGAAAACACAAGTACAAAATAGCATACAGAACAAACAATACCATCAAAAAACACATCAATGATACAAACATGGACATAGACAAATACAACAAAACTGGTGTTTACAAATTAAATTGTAATGATTGCAATAGTTTCTATCTAGGCCAGATGGGAAGATCTTTTTCATCTCGTTACTCTGAACACCTAAAAGTTTTATCCAACAACAATATACATTCCGCGTTTGCCACACACATACACACAAAAAACCACAGCTACACCAACGTAGATACTAATCTTGAGATATTACACTACTTACCCAAAGGTCGAAAACTTAACACAGCAGAACAATATGAAATATACAAACACCACACAACACAACCAAACAACATACTTAACGACCAATTACAGTATAAATCACACACACTTTTTGACACAATTATACATAAAACTAACAATAATTTGGATCCCCGCGCCTATCCCCTTCCTCCACACACCACCACCACTATACCTTTCAAAATAAAAACCGTTACAAGTTAATGGCAGTCTGTCTCAAAGCTGACGAAGGCGCACATCATGCCGAAATGCGTACGGGAAGAAAAGACGAGTAAGTTTCACAAGTTGAAAGTTTCAATATTCTATATTAGTATTAGTGAAATATTAATATTGAGCATGTTGTTGATTAAGACCAGACCTGATGAGTCATCTAAATATGATACATACGAGGTCTGACAATTAAGTTTGCGAACTCATCCTATAAAATATGCTACATACCTTACTGCTGAATACTGCTGTGGTCACCTTCAAAGCTATATACCACTGTACTCCCCTTGGGAAGCTATATACCGATGCCAGTGCCTACTCCAGCCTTCAAAGGAATTTTGGAACTCTTTTACTGAAATGGCCTTCAGAGCTGCTGTCATAATAGCCTTAATGTTCTCGTCATCAAAATGTCTTCCTTTCAAAACTTCTTTGATCTTAAAAGAAGGAAGTCATTGGGAGCAAGGTCAGGTGAGTATGGTGGGTGGTCTACCAAAGTTATTTGTTTCCTGGCCAAAACTCCCATACAGACAGTGCTGAGTGCACAGATGTACTATCATGATGCACTAATCATGAGTTGTTGGCAAAACGTTCCAGTCATTTGCATCTTTTTCACGCAACCTTGGCAGCACTCCCAAATAGTATACCTGGTTAACTGTATAGTGCCCTGGCGGTACAAATTCACAGCAAACAATCTTTCGGATATCAAAAAAGGTTATCAACGTTTTGATTTTGATTGATGGAACTTTTTCAGTTGTGGAGAATCAGGTGACTTCCATTGGGCATTTTGTCGCTTTGTTTCAGGGTCACACACGAAGATCCAGGTTTCATCACCTGTGATTATTTGGCTCAAAACATCGTTTTGCCTCTCCAATAGGTCTGTGCAGAGTTCAACCCTCCTTTATTTTTGTTAATCGGGGTGAGCTCCTTTGGGACCATTTTAGCACATACCTTGCGCATGCCAAGATCTTCAGTTAAAATTTCTGCACAGTTTCCCTATCAATGTTCACTTGATCTGCTATGGATCTCATGGTCAGTGCTGATTTGCATATACAATTTGATGAATTTTGGCAATGTTTTCGTCTGTTTGGCTCATTACTGGCTGCCTTACTCTTTCTTCATCAGTCACTTGTTCCCTCCCCTCATGGAAAACCGTTTAATCCATTTGTACACCGCTTTTTCTTTCATGGCATTCTCACCGTACACCTGAACTAACATTTACACTCCCACTCTTTCCTAGTTTCACCAGAAATTTTATGTTTGTTCGTTGCTCTAATTCCAGCTCAGGCATTTTCACGACAGTGCAGACGCACATGCACAAACAACAATCCATGCCACTCAGCACAAATAAACACAAACATTGCTGTGAGACACTGAAATACCAAGGTTATGAAATCTTACAGAGCTGCTTATATAGTGTTGCCCTCATCGCTAAACACTGGCGAGTTCACAAACCTCGTAAATGAACTACAAACAGCACATGTCAGAACATTTTCAAAGCTTCTTCGTAACTGAGACAAATCTGGTTCCATCAAGATTTTACATAATTTTATGAAACAAACATGGTACTTTACCACAACCATTAAAACACTATACTTTTACCTTGTGTAGTTTGTGTAGGTGGTCTTGACTCTAACATTACAGCTGAGATGACAGCAATAGTTGTTCTGTTTATAATTAGGGTAAAGTTTATGATTAGTAAATAAATAATGAACCTGTGATTATTTGTTTTTTCTGTGGTAAGTAATCATAACTTTAGCGTCTGTTACTGTTTATTATGAATAGTGCATTGTAGAAGTACTGTTATACTACATGTGGATTGAATAACATTAAAATACTGAGATTGTTTTATACCTCAGGTCTTGGCTATGAATATTACAAAATTAAACACTTTTGAAAATAGGGATTTTTATTCACCGACAAAATACAATAGTAGAGGGAAAGTGTATGTATGAGAACAATGGCGATGACGTCACAGAGAGGCACTGGTAGCTGGCTTCCGCGGTGTGAAAACAATGGGTTGGGGAACCCCCAGTTGAAAACACTACCGGGTTCCAGTTCATGACGTCATAGAGGCACTGGCAGCTGGCGTCCGAGCTGTCCATGTGACATCACTGTTTTGTATGTGTGTGTGTATGTATGACTGAAACACTTCCGTGTTCCAGTTCATGACATCACACAGAGGCTCAAGTCGCTGGCGTCCGGATGGCTAAAACCAGTTTCAAATGGAGGCCGTGGTTTCTGCATGTCCAAAATTTGGTAGCCGAAAACAATGTGTAGCGGATGGGGGTACCCGGAATTCGGCGGTTGCCCGCAGAGGCGATGTCATCGGGTACCGTTACTCGAAATTTTGGGGGCATCGGGTACCGTTACCCGAAATGTTTAAATCAACGGATGGGGGTACCCGAAATTTGTGGGTACGCCCTAACCGGGTTCCAGTTCATGACAGAGGCCCTGGCAGCTGGTGTCCGAATGTTAAAACACTTCCGCGTTCTGGTTTATTTTGATGTAACAAAATAATCGTTCTCTCTAGAAATTTTTAATGTCAAAATTTTGGTACCCTAAATGATTAAAACAACGGATGGGGGTACCCGAAATTTGTGGGTACGCCCACATGACGCATGTATAAAACACTGGTTACGACGAAACAGGGGGGGGCTATACAGATGGGTTCCGACAGGTGTTGGTTTCCACAAAATAAATTTTGACTCCTCGGGATTTGAACCTGGATCTGCTGTTCGCAAAACCATATATTGTGTTATTATAGAACAGATGCATCCATTTGAATATTGTTTAGAAAAACACGTATTAAAATTATGCATTACTAAAATTGTGTAATTGTATAAATATATTTTACTCTGTGTACCTGCAAAATTGTAACAAAGTAGTCAAACAGGTCTGGTTGAATCGCTGTGTGTTGGTACAAACAGATTATACGCACTCTCTCTCTCTCTCTCTCTCTCTCTCTCTCTCTCTCTCTCTCTCTCTCTCTCTCTCTCTCTCTCTCTCTCTCTCTCTCTTTAGAGAGAGACTCATCTGAACTCTATAAACCCGTTTTCTTCGTATGCTGGCGCATACCACAATCCAGCTGTGTAACTCTTTATCAATAAGTTGGCTGCATCTCAACTATAAAAACTTGTTATCTTCGCTGGCGTATACCTTATTCAAGTATGATAGGAATAACTGTTTTGTATAAAGGTATAATAATAAAATAACAAAGGTTACGGTTTATATATATATATATATATATATATATATATAAGTTTTAATAATATCGAAAGCTTTTACAATCAAATCATAAGCTATAATTTTCTTTCTCTCTCTACACACACACACGTTCTATATTCACAAGACAATTATAATTGAGCAAAACATACGCGCGCTCTCTAACATACATATACTCTGTTTGTGTATCTCTATAAACAAAATAAACACTTTATCTCTCTCTCTCTCTATATATATTTACATAATTATGCAAAATAATCTTTTTTCTCTCTCGCTTTCTCTTTCTTTTGCAGCCTTGAAGGTTCTCTCTCTCTCTCTCTCTCTCTCTCTCTCTCTCTCTCTCTCTCTCTCTCTCTCTCTCTCTCTCTCTCTCTCTCTCTACACACACACACACACACACACACACACACACACACACACACACAATTAACAAAATAATAATTACATTTACTACAACCAAAACAAGCCTTATATGTCTAACAATAAAAATAGTAATAATAATTAATAATATACAATATTACAATGTTGATGTGTAATATGTTAATAATAACATACTAAATGTAGACACACATCAAATGATAATTACTATGGTGTTAACTACTTGTGTAAAATGGTACACCAAAACCTTGAATTCAACTCTTTTTAGTATTTTAGATAATAACAAAGGTAACAACGCTTATAATTTTTTAAAACAATTGTTCTTCAGAGTGTAAATTCTCTCCACTCACAAGCACTCAGAATGTTACAGTGGTCACCATATGGTGGTGAACGACATACATCTCCCTCGCATTCGCACAAACACATAACATCGAAACAAGGTTTCTGTAACTATGAGAGAAATCTTTTAAAAAATTTAATTAAACATAAAAATTTAATTAACACTTTAATGATTGTTTATCTTAACTTTTTATGTTATAAACCACATACGTTTTTTAATAATTAAAAACAGAATATAATTTCCTACAATTAATAATACTTGATCAAATACAAAAGAATGTAGACACATCAAATGATAGTTAGTGTGGTATTAAAAAAAAACATGTATTCTGAATTAAATTCATTTTGATATCTTAGAAAACAAACAGACGCGACAACGGTTACGAAGCGGACATCCGCTAGAGTCATGCCTTGACCACTCATTTTTTTACCAGCGAGGTATACGCTGTACCAGTAAAATTATACATCATATAGTACATCTGATTAACCAGCTTTGTTTTAGCAATTAGCAAATCTTTTATTTGAAGATATTCAATATTATGGTTGTTACAATAACTAATTGATGTTTTGAAGAGTTTGAAAAACTCATTACGAATAAATACTTTCATTTTGTAAATATTCTTTTCGTTTCGTATTGATATCCATCTACTCAGTGTCTTACGATTATTTCTAAAATTATAATCGAATTTAATCATGTCGCATTGACAATATAATCTATTATTATCATTTATTTCTCTGTTTAAAAGTTTTTCAACAATATTAGATCCAAGCAACACCTTGTTCTTTCTCTGAAAATGAACAGTTAACATTAAAAAACGAAAAAAAATAGAGAAGTCTACTTCAACAGTTAAAAACATTTTACTATTAATGTTATTATTATTATAATTAATCAATCCTGTTCTCGTTTATTTGGTCTGGAAAAAAAGAGAAAAAATTAATACATAACCACTTCTGTATAAGTAATTATTAGTGGTACTGAAATATCATACTCACATAATCAATATCCAACTGCACGCTCACTTTCTCATTCGCCAGCGGAGTGTGTGAGGTTACGCATAGTGATAGGACACAAGGCTTCACAGCTTTCAATTGCTCCTCTGTAAATACGTCACACCATCTTTTAGGTAGGTATACATAGAACAGTTTATCCTCCGGCTGAGGACAGGCTCCGGTATCTTCCAAATCTACCACAACTGACTCCCCGAATTTCGTTTTCACAAATTTCATGTGAATTATATGATACTTTACTCCTAAAGAAAGACTTGACAAGTCTCTTTTTGGTAAAAAATTTTCAACTGTCTTCGCGTTCGCAACGATTCCTTCCATGGCGAGTACTGATGACTGCACAGGGAAACACTGGCGTATTTATTCTGTTTCCCCCGACCACGTTCCTTCCTTCTAAAGCGTCATCTCCTTCGGTCACGACCGGACGACGACACCCTACCCCGCACCCCGCACCTCTACCGCAACGGTAACGGCTATAATTTTTCTTCCTACCCCACCCCGCGTCGTCTCGGGCCACCATCTGCTTTCGGTCACGACCGGACGATGACATTCTACCCCGCACCCCCACACCGCACCCAGAGCCTCGCCACCACCCCGCACCTCGCCTACATATTTTGTTCAATTACTTTGTCTGTCGCTCCGCAACGACCGGATTTACCCCCCCCGCACCCCACTCGAGTCCGTCGGTCACGGTCACCCCGCACCCCGCACCCCACCCCGCGTCATCTCGGGCCACCATCTGCTTTCGGTCACGACCGGTCGTACAACCCAGCCCCCCTACCCCGCACCCTACATCCCGCGGGAGGCGACTCAACGAGCGCGCTTCGGTCAAGGTCGCCGGCATCCTGTACTCCGCACCTCGCCTACCTCTCGGTCACGGACGTCGGCTTCCTACACTGCACTCCCCACCCCACCCAGCCCTCCGCCACGCGCGTCATCGGTCACGACCGGACGATGACATCCCAGCCTGCACCCCCACCCCGCACCTCCTGCAACACACCGCATCGGCCACGACAACCCCGCACCCCACACCGCGCAGCTGCTCCTCGCGAGCGGAGCGCGGCGACAGCGTTACCGGTCACCGGACTGTCTATATAGGGAACCGACGACGCGAAGCCGGCCTCAGTCCTTTCACAATGGCCAGCAGCAGCAGCAGCGAACACCGTGCTATTAATGGTAATGTAATTACTATAAAATTTATGATACTTGACAATACACTAAACACACAAACAGTATTATTAGATTACAAACACACGATTGTTGATAAGATTTGTAGCGAAGCCGTAGCATTAAATAATTATATAAAATGGTATTTAGCAGTTCGTGTATCTTTTAAAAAATTAATAAACACCGAAAATATTTATTGTAATGCGGTATTCAGATCGCGTACAGAACTTAAGTCACAGTATGACGATATCGATGAACAGTATTCGATAGCTAGCGAGAAAATAATG
This sequence comes from Magicicada septendecula, assembly GCA_034769895.1. Classification (NCBI taxonomy): domain Eukaryota; kingdom Metazoa; phylum Arthropoda; class Insecta; order Hemiptera; family Cicadidae; genus Magicicada; species Magicicada septendecula. The sequence goes on along the minus strand of CM068368.1, from coordinate 409,229,662 downwards.
GAATCCGTTGACAAATTCACGCGTGACGGAAGCGGGTGGGTCGAAAACGGTGTCGAGTCGGTGGAACTAAATATTACAAAATACAATCGTCTTGTGGGGTCGAGCTTTCTACCTACACCATCGAAATTGTCACACAGTAGGAAAGGAATTATTAATGTGAAAAATTTAGAAGATGAAAAGTGTTTCTTGTGGTCTGTGCTCGCCTGTATACACCCGATCGCGTGTAACCCGCATCGCGTTAGCCATTACCTTCCGTACGAAGAAGAAATAAACATGAAGGACATACCTTATCCCGTCGCAGTCAATAAGATAAAACGTTTTGAAAAATTGAACGAAAACATATCCGTTAACGTTTTTGGCTACGAAGACGAGGTATATCCTTTACGTATCACTGAACATCGCGGTAGAAAGTACCACGTAAACCTACTGCTACTGTCCGACGCGAACACTACTCACTACTGCCTCATACGGAACCTTTCGCGTATGCTTTCGTCGTTGACAAAAAATTGTCGTGCATCGGTGTACTGCAACTACTGTCCACACAGATTTTCGGACAATAAAGATACTAACGCGGCGCGAAAACGAGTTGAAGAACACGAACGCAACTGTTCTCAGCACGGAGTACAGAAAGTAAAACTTCCTGACGAGGACGAAAAGTGGATGTATTTTAAAAACTTTTCACTTTGTCACCGCGTACCTTATACGGTATACGCTGACTTCGAATCGTTTATTGTTCCGACCACCGGTAAAAACGTGGCACATCATATACCAGCCAGTTTCTGCTATGTGATAGTTGACTGGATGGGAAACGCCGTCAAGGAACCTGTAATATACCGCGGTAAAGACGTGGTGGACACGTTCCTTCGTATGCTTTTAGCCGACGTTCAACGACTTGATAAAAAGTTTAATAAACCGATCCAAATGACAGCGGCCGATGAACGGTCATTCCGAAACGCCACTCACTGTCATCTGTGCAAGAAGCCGTTAACGGACGACACGGTTCGAAACCATTGCCACATAACGGGAAACTATTTAGGCGCTGCTCACAATGCGTGTAATATAAATTACAAAATACCAACACACATTCCGGTTTTTTTCCATAATTTAAGTGGCTATGACTCGCATCATTTGATGCAAGGTTTCGGAAAGTACAAGGAAGATGAAATAACGTGTATCGCTACTACAAGCGAACGTTACATCTCCGTTACACTCGGTCAGCTCCGGTTTCTCGATTCTCTGCGGTTCATGAACGCGTCACTTGAAAAACTCGTCTCCAACTTATCCGCGGATAAATTTAAAATCCTTAATCAATTTTACACGCGTAATGTTGATTTACTGTTGCGTAAAGGCGTGTACCCTTACGAATACGTTACGGACGATTTAAAATTTGACGAGAGGCAGTTACCGGACCGCGTACATTTTTACAACGGGTTGACAGAGTCGGATATAAACGAAGAAGATTACGCGCACGCTCGAGCGGTTTGGTCGGCTTTCGACATGCAAACGTTCGGTGATTATCATGACCTTTATTTAAAAACGGATGTACTACTGCTTGCAGATGTATTTGAAAACTTTCGAAACATGAGCCTGCAGTACTACGAACTCGATCCGTGTAACGTTTTTACCACCGCCGGTTTAGCGTGGAACGCGATGCTGAAAATGACAGGAGTTAGGTTAGAGTTACTCCGCGATATAGACGTACACCTGTACATCGAAAGAGGTATCCGTGGCGGCTTAGCAGCAATTTCTAATCGGTACGCCAAGGCCAACAACCCGTACATTCCCGATTATGACGCAAGCAAGCCGCATAACTATTTACTCTACCTCGATTGTACCAACCTGTACGGAACGGCTATGACACAACCTTTACCACTGTCCAGTTTTCGATGGTTGGAACGTACAGAGATCGATACGTTGAACGTGCACGCGTTACGTGACGATGATGACACCGGTTATATCCTAGAAGTCGATCTGGGGTATCCACATTACCTACACGACTTACACAGTGACTACCCTTTAGCACCCGAAAAGTGTACTATTACGGACAGTATGCTTTCACCGTACTGCTATCGCATGAAGCTGTTAAAAGACTTTGTGTGTAGTAACGGTAAGGTAGAGAAACTGATAACGTCCCTCGAGGACAAGACAAAATACATTGTTCATTACAGAACATTGAAACTCTACCTCGAACTAGGAATGGAGTTGAAAGCGATTCACCGTGTGTTAGCATTCACACAGTGCGTATGGTTGAAACCTTTCATCGATTTTAATACGAAGCGACGAAAGGAAGCCAGAAACACCTTTGAAAAAGACTTTTTTAAGTTAATGAATAACGCGCCGTACGGTAAATCGTTGGAAAACGTACGGAAGCGAATCGATTTCAAGTTAGTTCCAAACGAGAAGAAACTTCACAAACTAACCGCTAACCCCAGGCTACAACATTTTTTCATCTATAACGAGGACCTGGTAGGTCTCACGATGAAAAAAACGTCCATTACACTGAACCGACCTTTGTACGTTGGGTTCAGTGTATTGGATATTAGTAAGCTGATCATGTATCGGTTCCATTACGGATTCACGATGAATACGTACGGGTCACGTGCACGTCTATGTATGACGGACACTGACTCTCTGTTGTACGACATTCGCACCGACGATGTGTACAAAGACATGGAGGAGCATCTCGAACTCTTTGACACGTCGGAGTACCCTAAGGCACATCCGTGCTATAGTGAAACAAACAAGAAAAAGTTGGGTACTTTTAAAGATGAAACAAATGGAATACCGATACTTGAATTTGTCGGGTTGCGCGCAAAATGTTATTCATTCGTTACGGCAAACGATAAAGAGAAAAAGGTAGCGAAAGGTGTGCCACGTTCCGCGATAGCTACACAGTTGAAACATCAACTTTATAAACAATGTGTAAAGACCACTTCTCAAACTTATACTACGGCGCAGACTATCCAAAGCGAAAAACATAACATATACACAAGAAAGCTTACAAAATTATCGCTGTCACCGTACGATGACAAACGATATGTCTTGGATGACGGTGAAACAACACTGGCGTACGGTCATTATAAACTCTGTCAACCCAGACGCGAGATAATTCAGCAAGCGAGAAAATCCGTTATAAATTATGCGTTTGATATACGTTGATATAAGACTCGCTTGCAGGAGCAACACACTGTCAGTAACGACGATGAAGTCGGTGAGGTTCAGTGAAAACGTAACGGTATATCTCGTACCAAAATTTTGCGATTCGCGTTTCGGGTGGCGATATGGAAAACGTACGCAAAACTATTGCAAAAGAATTGCACAGACCGGTGAGAAGGAACTTTCCCAGACGTGTGGTGGAGGTGAAGGGGTTACACGATCTCTACCAAGCGGATTTGGTGGAAATGATACCGCATGCCAAGTTGAACAAGGGGTACAAATATCTAATGACGGTAATAAACGCATTTAGCAAGTATGCATATGCGATTCCCTTAAAAACTAAATCGGGTGTTGAAGTAGCACATGCTCTCGAACCAATAATTGTAAAAAATAAAATGAAATACCTGCAAACGGATAAGGGGAAAGAGTACTTTAACACTACCGTACAAGCTTTACTAAAGAGATTCAACGTCAAACACTATTCAACTTATAGCGAGAAGAAAGCATCCATCGTAGAGCGATTTAATCGTACGTTGAAAACGAACATGTACCGCGCGTTCAGCGAGCAAGGCCATTATCGGTGGTTGTCGCTTTTGCCTAAACTGGTGATGGAATACAACGACAGAGGCATAGAACTATAGAGATGAAGCCGCGACAAGTCGACAAGAGCAACGAGCAAATTGTGTTGGAACGAATAAGAAAAAATACCGTACCGCGGAAAGTGAGCAAGAAACATAAGTTTAAAATAGGCGATCGAGTGCGTATCAGTAAATACAAAATCACATTCGCTAAAGGTTATACACCAAACTGGACGAACGAGATATAAGGTAGGTGCTCCTGTTATGGCCATGTTCCTGATATGGCCACCCACCTATTGTGAGTTAGCTAACCAAAAATTCTGCTAAATGGCATCACCATCCAGTGAAGGGGCCTCCTAGTGTGTCACGTGATAATTTACCATCCAGCCAGGTTGAGCAATATGGCGTCAGTTGTCTGTTTTGTGTTTTTCGTGTGACTGCTTCTTGTGTTTCTCTGGTGAGTCTCCTTGGTTTTATGCATGTTTTCAAATACTTTTTTCATGAAAACCATCGTACTCTATTCAGTTTTTAATGCTCTTTCGATTGGTGTTGTCGTTGATGGCGTATCTTTTACGAGTTGTTCATAATAAATGATTTTCGTGAAAGCTGACCTGCTCCTGATATGGCCACCCACGTGGCCATATCAAGTGCACCATGGCCATATCAAGTTCACTTCACGTTTATTTTTTCTCCTGACAAAATTACTCAATAAAAACGTTTTTTTTTGTGTTTTAGATATAAAATAATGTCTGACAACGTGAAGAAGAGGGGATTATGGACTGTAGAAGCCATGTCCAAGGCAGTGAGCGGAGTGAAGAGTGGGAAGTTCTCAGTTCAAGGGGCAAGTAAAAAGTTTAAAGTACCTAGACGTACTTTACGCCATTATTTGGAGAAAGATGACCCCTTAAAGAAGTAAAACTTAGGTGGAAAACCCACTGTAACGCCTGAACAAGAAAAACAGCTATGCCAGAGAATTTTCTGTTTGTCTTCTGTGGGTTATCCATTGACATCCTTAAACTCCACGTTTTTCGTTTTTGTCAAGAAAACAACATCCCAAATCGTTTTAAAGAGAATGCTGGTCGTAAGTGGTTTGACAGTTTTTTGAAGAGGAACCCTGACGTTGCACGACGGAAAGCTCAAAGGCTGAACCCAGCCCGGGCTCAGAAATTAAATAAGTTCATAGTTGCTGATCACTTTGCGAAACTAAAATAAATCTTCGCCAAGTACGATTTTTCAAATTCCCAGAATGAGTTTTCAATATGGATGAAAAAGGATGCCGCCTCCACCTTCATAAGGATCCAAGAGTTTTAACCTAAAAGGGGGCTTCACGAGTTCATATTGTGGGCAAAGAACACGGAGAAAGCGTTACAGTTGTGGCTTGTGGGAACGCTGTGGGTTCGATGATCCCTCCAATGATTTTATACTCAGGAGTGAGAAAAAATAAAGCCTGGGAGAAAGGTCTACCTGCTGGATTATCGACTCAAATGACTCCAAAACGGAGCATGACAACTCAAACTTTTGTTGATTTTCTGCAACATTTTGCCACATTTAAACCCAACGGACATTGCCTTCTGATTTTTGACGGAGCCAAGGCACACCTCGATTACAAAATTTGTGAAGAGGCTGAAAAGCATGACATTGCCCTCTATTGCTTGCCATCTAATACAACCCATGAATTGTAACCATCAGACAAAAGTTGCATCAGGAGCTTTGAAACTTTTTGGGACCAAGAAGTTCTTTGCCCCTAGTACTGTAACTGAACTCCCGCCTCCTGAATTGAACAACCAACAAAGCTCAGGCTTGCCTGACAACAATCAGCCGAGCCACCAGCAGTGATCCGGTTCCTTCTTGCAGCTCATTGGACCAACCCACTACTCTTCTGGCATCAGTTGCTCACACTCCTCCACCACACAAAACTAAACGTCCTAAGGGTTGTCAAATTGTCGATCTTGATTCGTCATCGTCATCTGATCCAGATGATCCTCTTGAAGTTGATGCTCTGTGTATGGATAGAGATGACTCTCCGCCAGGGATTGAATCATCCAGCATAAAATCATCTTCCAGCTTTTATGAACTTCTGGCAACGCCAAAAAGGAAGAGAAAATCAACGAAGGTCATAAGACCAGCCATGAATTCGCGTAGGATTGAGCTGAAAAAAAATCTTTTCCAGCCAAAAGAAGCTCAACTGTCTAAACCGAAAAAGGCAATACCCCAGCAAGAAAAAGACTAATAAAACCACAGAAGCTGAAAGTTGGTACTGCAGTATTTGTCAGGAGTACGAAGTCAAGGACATGCGACTCCGCATAGTCTGCAGGAATTTCTACCACGAAGAGTGTGTTGGCCTCACTGCTGCTGACAAAGACATTTTTATTTGTCCCAATTGCGACCAGTAATTTGTTTTAACAATCTCATTTTTGTCTTTTACTCTTCTCTTGAATGATGTTACATTTTTGTTTTTGAAATAAATTGTAAATGCTAATTTGTTAAACAACTTCATTTTTATTGGAAAATCCTGTTTCGAATCCACTTTTGAATAACAAAAAAAGGACTATTTAGTATCATGTTTATTCATTTACACCAAAATTATGTAATTTTAGTAGAACTGCACTATGAAACTGAAAAAAAAACACGATTTTTAGAATATGAAACAAGGGTGGCCATATCATGTGCACATGTTCCTGATATGGCCACTAGGTAGACTTTTGGAATTTTTTTTTTTTTGGACCAGTAAAACTATTTTTATGGGGAATGACAAAATTTTTTATCAAAGTCCATTAGCCTGAGAACGATTAAAACAAAAAATGGTTTTGATTTTTTCCAAAATGGCGGCTAGAAAAATTCTCACACCTTAGCATGGCCATATCAGGGACACCTACCTTATACAGTGCACAGAGTTCAGCCAACCGTACCGGTTACGTACTTGTTGAAAGATCACACGGGTGACGTTGTGGAAGGTGGGTTTTATGAACAAGAATTGAGTAAAACCAGCGTTGGTGATGTGTATCTCGTTGAAAAAATATTACAACGTAAAGGTGATCGCGTGCGAGTGCGCTGGCTCGGCTTTGACGGTAAACACGATTCGTGGATACATAAAAAAGATCTGATATAATAACATTACCACAGTATTTAACCGAACGTAAACGAGTTAAGATGAAGATTGAACAACAATCGTTAAAGTTAAATGTTAAGAACGTAGACTCTGCTAAGTACAACGGTGAAGTTGCATATAATAAACACAGTCCACTGTTTCCAAACACAGTTCGATGTATCGTGTGCGGCGGGTCATGTAGCGGGAAGTCAAACGTTGCCTTTAACATGTTATTCGATTCAAACGGACTGCGATTTCAGAACCTGTACGTGTTCTCCAAATCGTTATTTCAACCAAAATATCGTATGTTGGAAGACGTTTTTAATGCTCTCGCTGACGAAGGAATGATGTACTTCACATACAGTGAAAACGATGAAGTACCACCTCCGCACGAAATTGTACCTAATTCAATCATGTTGTTCGATGATGTGGTATGTGAACGGCAGAATAACATACGAAAATATTTCGCTATGGGACGGCATAGCGGTGTGGACACTTTGTACCTTTGTCAGACGTACAGTCTGGTGCCAAAGCAACTGGTGCGTGATAATGCCAATTTCTTGGTTTTGTTCAGACAAGATGATCTCAATTTACGTCACGTTTACAACGATCACGTTAACACAGATATGAAATACGAAGAGTTCAAAGCGATGTGCGCCGAAGCGTGGAAGGATCGTTACGGATTCATAGTCATCAACAAGGACTCACCGATAAACGCGGGTAGATACAGAGTGGGTTTCGATCGTTTTATACATAAATAGAATAGTTTGTGCGAGAAAGTCATCAGTGTCAAGATGGATGACAAGCAATTGACACATGAAATCGATGCAATTAGCGATAACATAAGACAAAAGTATCGCGCGTTGAAACATGACATCAGAGAGAGCGATGAAGCGTTAACGAGAAAGTACAAACCTCTTTTGGAACCGTTAACCCAGATTTCGGAAAAGTTGAATGTCTCCGGTGATAAAATTAAAAAATAAATGTTGAAGATGAAGATGCGAAGACAGCTGTCGAGATGACACCACCACCATCACAACCTCGATTCCTTAGAACGGAAGTGTTGGCACAAACTCCTGATGTCGAAACATCGAACGTGACTCTTGAAGAGTTTTTAGCAACACCCGAAGGTCGACACGAAGCACAAGAATACGTTGAACAGTCTGTCGAAGGTCCGCTCGCGAGGAAATACTTACTATTCGCTTTATCTGATGATCGAGAAAAAAAGATGGATCATACGTACGGTATCCGTAACGTTGCAGACAAATGGATGGTGGGAAATTCAGTGTTGGAGATCAATCAAGACGACAGCTTCTACATAGCTGGAAAACGATGCAGGGGTACACCGGGTCTCTACGAACTTATGTTTATGAAAGAACCCAACAAGAGCGTCTACGATGAAAACGATTTAGCAGCGTACAAATCTATACTGTCGGACACTAACGCACATAAACATTATCATTTACCCGGTGCTAAAATAAATACAAACAAAGGTGTAAAGTACAGAGAGATAATCGCCCGATTGTTCCCACCGCGCAGCGGACGTGGTATCGATTACGTACACTGGGACGATCCCAACGAACTGGTTGAACGGTTGAGACTGCTGGTAAGTTCAAAACGCGCCGGTCACACCGGACACGACAACGAAATCATCTCCGTTGTGGAGGAATTACGTGAAGCCAACATTATCGTATAAATTTTATGAACGTCGGTGTAACAACTCATTGACGTCAACACTGTCAACATGTGCGGATTAGATTTGACACCTGACTTTGAAGTCGAAAACGAGAGACTGAAAACCTTTACATCATGGCCTGTGCATTTCATCAGTCCAACCGCTATGGTTGCCGCAGGCTTTCATTACACAAATGAAATTGACAGGGTTCGATGTTCATTTTGCGGTATAGAAATCTTTCGTTGGAAAGAGGGTGACGATCCGATTGTGTTACACACACGATGGTCACCACAGTGTCGTTACTTAAAACGGTTAGCACATCATTTGTAGCGTGCAGTCGTACAATGGTTGTGGACAAGTTCGGGAGACATCAAAGCGCCGTGAGCGTGCGACGAGAAACAAAAAGACAATTACGCGATACTGTAGGATTTAAGATTACGAATGATGGGCATATAGATGTTGAAAACAAAAAGATCCGCAATCTGAACGAACCGGATGCAGCAAAGGATGCTGTATCTCTGACTTATATGCAAACACATTGTCTGCTACTCGATGATGAACGTAAAAGCGTGGACGTTAAAGGGTGTAGATTGAAAAATGTTGATACTCCTGTAGACGTTAAAGACGTAGTCAACAAATATTACGTTGATGACAACTGTATACAACACTCGAGTCAAGAGAGAGGTGAGGTCATCGATGCACGAGATCGATGGGTAATCAACGTTCGAAGTCCGGAACAAGCGACCGATGCGGTTAACAAAAACTATGTAGACTCGAACGTCATTAAAAAAGTATCGAACAGCTATTTGTTTGGGCAGAGCTGGTTGTCGGGAGTGAGTTCACCGATTTTTGCAGATGACGCGGTTAACGTAAAATACATGTTGCAGAACACCGTTAGCTTGGGCGAAGATGGTGTTTTCAAAGCGGCGGAAAAGAGAATAACAGACGTAGCGGATGGTTTTGCGGAGAGCGATGCTGTTAACTTACAACAATTAAATGACGTGAGACGATACGTAAAGAGCGAGATGTATAAAGTCGTTAAAACATTTCAGTATCAACTGGATTACTACTTATTGAAATTGTCTAAGCCACGTAGTTCAGAAGACGAGTGGACACTCGACACGAAGGAAATAAAAAGGTTAATAGATGAATACGATAAAAACACAGAAGAGAAAGACTGGAGATCGGTTTACGATGTACAACAACGTTAAGAGGAAAAAGGGGTGGGGCGTCGGAAACGTGCTTAAAAACGTTGTACCGTCCGTTGTTTCGTCAGTTATCAATCGAGCGGTGGACGCACTACCTGTCGAATTACATCTGCCGGGTTACAGATTCTGTGGACCGGGCACGAAACTCGAAGAAAGATTAGCGCGTGGTGATCGTGGAATCAATCAACTAGACGAAGCCTGTCGCGAACACGACATCGCTTACGCTCAATACAAAGACAACGAAAGTAGACGTATTGCAGATCGTAAACTCGCGGAAAAAGCGTGGGGACGGGTAAAGGCTTTGGATTCGGGTATCAGCGAACGAGCTTATGCGACAGCAGTTGCAGCGGCCATGAAAGCAAAATCAGCAATAGGAAGCGGTCGACGTCGTAAAAATAAAAAGAATGTGAGTAGTCGTGGTCGTGGTGCTGGTGGTGGGATGAAGAAGAGGAGGAAGAGAACTGTCCGAACCGCTAGGAAAAAGAAGAGAACTGCGTCCGGATTGTATCTACGTCCGTACCGAAAAAACTAATTCACATACCGCTCCGCCCGTTGTCCGAAGATGAATTACGTGTATACGCAAAAAAGCTAAACATACCGTATTTTAGAGGTGTTTACATGCGTAACGCATTACCGGATATAGCGCCGTGGAAGAACGAAAGCGTCATCGTAAATTTGAACGACGAGAGCGGACCGGGAACCCACTGGGTATGTTACAAGAAGCGTGGAAATCGAGTACACTATTTTGACGGGTTCGGTAATTTACGTCCACCTCTCGAGCTGATGCAATATTTTGGTGATACAGCCGACGTTCGTTACAACTATGAACGGAAGCAACCTCCTAACACGGTCATCTGCGGTCATTTATGTTTAGACTTTTTATCGTCTTCTGATCAGTAAACTTCAACATGTCGTCGCTAACGGTCACCGTGCGGGTACCGACGCTGCGAATCTCGTGTGTAACTTTTTCCCACCTCTCGAGTTATACGGTGAATGGTACGTTGGTCTATTGGATTTTACATCGTATAATTCAATACCAAACGTTACTGAAGGAAAAAATAATGCATTTCCAGTAAAAATTTCCAAGGATCAGTGGTCCGTCATCAAGTTGCCTACCGGCACCTACGAAATCAGTGATATCGAAACGTATCTGCAGAAACAGTTAGGCGAGAGAACAATCAGTTTTCGTCCAAACAACAACACATTAAAGTGTGAAATTTACTGTAAGCATGTCATCGACTTTTCGTATACACCGAATACCATTGCAAGTATGTTAGGATTTAAGGAGAATCAGCAGCTGGAAGCGTATAAAACACACGAGTCGAACGTACCCGTCGACATAATCAAAGTTAACACCGTTCACGTACGGAGTAATATCGTACAGGGTGCGTACAAGGACGGCCAGGACCAGCACACGTTGCATTCGTTTTATCCGACCGTGGCACCAGGTTTCAAAATAGTTGAAACGCCGACAAACGTAATATACTTACCGGTAAACGTACAACGCGTTGACAACATAATTTTGTCTCTCGTTGATCAGGACGGGGATTTAGTCGATTTTCGCGGTGAAGTTATCACGATACGACTGCATCTGAAAATATGGGATTGTATTTCGGACAAACGTCACCTGTAAAAAGGGAGTGTGTACGAAAGAAACATGGTAGTCGGTGTTCAACGTTGAAGCGATTGACATCAAGGAACAAGCGTTTCTTACTTTCACTTGGATTCAAATTATACGATTAAAATAATGTCGGGTGAAATTCTAGCTATCGAACGAGGAGCGGCTTTCGATAACAGAATCGTTGAGTTCGAATATCGTACGCACACACCGTATGCTTCCACCCGATACGGTAACAACGATGAAATACGTATACCCATCCAACAACAGGATGTTTTCACTTTACCGGCGGAGAGTTTTCTGTACATCGAAGGAACATTGACCAAGGTTAACGCTACCGACACAGCGTTGAACGTGAAATTAATCAACAATGCAATGGCTTTCTTGTTTGAGGAGATCCGTTACGAAGTGTGCGGTGTGGAAGTAGATCGTACGAAAAACGTTGGAATTACGAGCACTGTGAAATTGTTACTATCGAGCAATGAGCATGAAAGAAAGCATCTAATCAATGCAGGATGGGTGACGACAACCGACGAGTCGTTGACAGTACACGAGAGTACCGGTGATTTTACGTTTTGTCTTCCGTTAAAAATGCTACTCGGTTTCAACGAAGACTATACACGCATCATGCTGAACGTTAAGCAAGAATTGATTCTGTTGCGTACCTCTACCGATCAGAACGCAATGGTGCTAAAAGAATCAGGTGCAACTGCAAACGGTAATCTCGTAATAAACAAAGTACACTGGAAGATGCCCTATGTGCGCGTGTCAAACAAGTACCGAATTCCGCTATTGGAGCATATCGAGGAGGATCATGAACTGGTGATGCCGTTCCGCAGTTGGGAATTGCACGAGTATCCCGTTCTACCGACGACAAATCGACATTCGTGGACCTTGAAGACATCGTCACAGTTGGAAAAACCACGGTATGTGATACTGATATTTCAGACGGACAGAAAGAACAATATAGCGAAAAACGCGTCGGAATTTGATCACTGCAATTTAACGAATGTCAAGCTATTTCTGAACGATAAATACTATCCGTACGATAACCTGAACCAGGATATCGAAAAAAAACGTTACGCACTGTTCTACGACATGTATACACGTTTTCAAACATCATACTACGACCGTCGCAACAGAACGCCTCTTTTGACACCTAATGAATTTATAACGAAAGCACCGTTGTTTGTCATCGATTGTTCCAGACAAGAAGAACCAATCAAGTCGTCTGCCGTTGATGTGCGTTTAGAATTTGAATCCAGTAACAATTTTCCAGATAAAACCACCGCTTACGCTTTGATTATTCACGATAGGATAGTACAGTACACAGCGTTGTCGAATACTGTTCATCGTTTGTCATAAAAAACTTGTTCTCCCCTCTACCAGTTATAAAGATAGGTATTAGCGATCTCTAGCTTGTAACAAGATCAGTCCGTCTCAACGATGGAAGGTGACTGTGGTAGCGGCGGCAGCAGCAGCAGGCATTGTGAGTATAACGTTTACTTATCTCTTGCATATCCTATTAACTCTTACACTAAGTTCGTTACCGTCGGACTGTTTAACGAACTCAACTATGAACCGGGTGTTTTGTTTACAAACGGAAAAAAGAAACGTATATTACTTGACTTTTCTCAGTGGAATTACTTGTTGATCTTTCGTGAACAGTTACTATCCAGTATGTTATTGTACGAAGAAGGTGAAAACCGTGAAAAGAAGAAGAGTGTGATGATCAGTCGTAACTTTGGGAAAACGTTTGTTCGGATTAAAGGTAGTAAGACCGAAAAATTTGTTTTCACAGAACCCGAGTGGATCCGTTTTGGTTGTTTATTAACAGTACTAAAGAAATATCTTGTTCGCTTGTTTTATGATCAAGATCACTTCAAGTCGTACATTAATCAGGTAGTAGCCAAGAGGTGTTATGTACCACCATCCTTCTTTTTCCCCTCGTTTTTTCGATTGGAAAGCAGTCGTCATGACCAACAGCTAACATTTGATCGTCTTTACGATGAACTGGTATTGGAAGGAAAAGTAGAGGGGGAGTTTGAAAAAATTTCGTATTCGATGCGAACAAGTGTCACTCAGAAAAATGAACTTGAATAGGACGGTTATTGCCGAGTTTGAAGCGTTTCGTGGTGACAAAAATGAATATGTAATCAAAGAGTTCGTTGCAGTTGATATAACAACCGGACGTTTTGTTATCGTGTTGTTCGCTCCACCATACGAACGTGCACGACTGCACCTGAAATTTCAAAAAATCAATGACTGGTTGGAAACACATTATCACAGAATTCGGTGGAACGATGGTAATGTGCCGTACAAGAATATGGTACGCATCGTTGCAAACTTTTTTTCAGACAGTTCTGTTGTCTATACAAAAGGGTTTGAGAAGGCAAATTTCTTACGACAGTTGTATCACCATGGTGAGGTGATTGACTTAAACGATATTCAAGCACCTGTAGTTCCTAGATCCTTTGTACCCATCATACAATGTCCTGTTCCTCATCGTCAACCCGTTACCACTCCCCCCTTACACTGTGCATTGCGCAAAGCTTTGTTTTATGCAGAATGGTTGCGGCAACGAAATAAAATATAGTCGGTTGTGAACATGTTTTCATCATGGTGTTAGTGTGAATGCTACGTGACAGAAATGTCCATAAACGTAGAATTAGGTACCGTAGTGTGTGCGTGAGTGTTAACCTTGACTACGTCACTGTCGAGGTAGAAATACTCATAAACGTAGTCCTGGTAGTTCGAGACGGGTCACTGGCACGGTAGATATACCTGTAAACTCGTCAAGAACCAGTATGGGTGTGAAAATTACTCATTACGGTACAGCAAATGTGAATACGCATCATGTATGAACAACATATACACCCGATAAAAAAAAAAATTTAAAAAAAAATAAAAATAAAGTAAATAAATAAAAAATATATGTACTGCTTTTATACATTGACTTAGCATTGCATAGTGTATCTTATCATTATCTACCACTGTATTAGTTAATAGTACAGCGATAGATAACGTGGAGTAGGCCTGCTTTACGAATCTGTAAAGTTGGGGAAACCACGTTAAAAAAAGCGTAGCGGTCTCTCATTCGCCTCTGGCCGCTAGGAAGAGGATGAGAGGTAAAAAATAAAAGTATAAAAAATGTTTATTTATTTTTAATAATAAATAAACTTATATTGTGCTTTTATGGTTTTACACATAGGACAACAGTAGATATCACTCGTCCACCTCATAGTTGCAAGTAAGAGACGAGAAGTATAAGTACAAAAATAATTACAGTTAAACGACAACGGCCCCTTGGTGTAGTGGATGCATGCCGGTTTGGAGTACCGGAGGTCCCGGGTTCAAATCCCGGAGGGGCCATAATTTATTTTTTGCGGAAACAAACTTTCTCGCCTCGCAGTCGAACACATGCGTCATGTCGGGTACCCCCATCCGTTGATTTAAACATTTCGGGTGTTAACTTTCGGACACCAAGAGATTTCAGGTACCTCCATCCGTTGTTTTAATCATTTCGTTTGTCAAATATTGAACATCAAAATTTCGGGTACCCCCATCCGTTGTTCTAAACATTTCGGGTGTCAAATTTCAGACATCACGCCCTCTAAGTAGTCGTCGAACCAGCTATCATATCCACCCAGCCTCCTGTTTCGTCATAACCAGTGTTTTATACATGCGTCATGTGGGCGTACCCACAAATTTCGGGTACCCCCATCCGTTGTTTTAATCATTTAGGGTACCAAAATTCTGACATTAAAAATTTCGAGAGAGAACGATTATTTTGTTACATCAAAATAAACCAGAACGCGGAAGTGTTTTAACATTCGGACACCAGCTGCCAGGGCCTCTGTCATGAACTGGAACCCGGTTAGGGCGTACCCACAAATTTCGGGTACCCCCATCCGTTGATTTAAACATTTCGGGTAACGGTACCCGATGCCCCCAAAATTTCGAGTAACGGTACCCGATGACATCGCCTCTGCGGGCAACCGCCGAATTCCGGGTACCCCCATCCGCTACACATTGTTTTCGGCTACCAAATTTTGGACATGCAGAAACCACGGCCTCCGTTTGAAACTGGTTTTAGCCATCCGGACGCCAGCGACTTGAGCCTCTGTGTGATGTCATGAACTGGAACACGGAAGTGTTTCAGTCACACATACACACACACATACAAAACAGTGATGTCACATGGACAGCTCGGACGCCAGCTGCCAGTGCCTCTATGACGTCATGAACTGGAACCCGGTAGTGTTTTCAAGTGGGGGTTCCCCAACCCATTGTTTTCACACCGCGGAAGCCAGCTACCAGTGCCTCTCTGTGACGTCATCGCCATTGTTCTCATACATACACTTTCCCTCTACTTACAATATACTTGAGAATTAATTTTTAAATATGTTAATATTGTTACGACATCATAGAACAATCTACGTGTTTGTCAAATGTGCCAGAAGAATCTCGATGTAACGCGTGTGGCGTACGTGCTTGTTGACGCATTTTCTAGACTGTGCCAGACTTTGCTCAGGCGCACGGACTGTGTCACGGCCGCAAGTAATTACATCGTAACTATACTGGCGCTATCAAATAATCTAGTAATTTGGGGCGGTATAAATACCAGTACTCAACGACATACAGTTCAGTATTAGTGCAAATTATTGACCGTGCGGTTCGAGAGTTATAGTAGCGATATTACTGTGCGTGTTCAAGTGGTTATTAGTTAAGAGTGGTGTTTTATAATTGGACGGTATAATTGTAATACAATTGTGTTAAACTTTAGTGGACATTTTATTGCATGGGAACAATTTTCATTTTATTTGCTGTAAAAGACAGTGTTGTTAATTACGAACTGTTTAACTGTAAAAATTAAAGGTGTGATTAGTGATTTATTTGGTGTCTTGTACTTATTTTGTTTCCACTGTACCTACGACGATCGAGTAGACCGTCGTAACTGTGGCGTCGGAACTGGGATAAAACGGTTAACAGTGGACACTTTGTACAAGACGAGTGTGATTCGTAATTAATAGGTAAACATGGATCCCAGTCAGATGATGGAAGCTTTCCAAACGCTGCTGCGGCAGACACAGGAAGAAGCAGAAAGACGACAAAAAGAAGAACAAATACAAGAAAGAGAAGAAGCAGAAAAACGACAGGATGAAAAACGACAACAGGAGGCAGAGGAACGAAAGCGTGAAACAGAAGACATCAAAGCATACAGGAGCAGAAACAGATGTAAGAACAAAGTACCGCAGAATTGGGTCTCCTACGAGATGAGCTTAATAAACAAGTTACTAAAATATCGGAGGTACAAGAATCAGTGATATTAAAAATAGCTGAAGTAGAAAAATCTGTCTCGAGTGTTGAAGAATCGATGTCTACAAAAATATCTGAAGTAGAAAACTCAATGGCAAACATTAGAGAACAAATTAAAAGTGAAGTTGAACAGTGCATGAAGATTCAACCAAAACAAATTTCTGAACATACTGATAAAGACAGAAAAAGACACAGAAAATAAGTTAATAGAGAAAGTCACTTTGCCTGCAGTAGGGACAGTTCATGTCAAAGCTCCAACCTTTGACGGAAGCAGTCACTGAGCAACGTACCTCCGCCAATTTGAAGTTGCTGCATGCGCAAATAATTGGACAGAGAAAGACAAGGCTGTTTCACTCGTATTTGCATTAAAAGGACCTGTGGCGGAATTACTACAGAAAGTGCCACCTGACAGCCAAAACACCTATGCCGAATTGATAAAAGCTCTAGAATTACGGTATGGTGATAAACATTTGAGAGATGTGTACTGCACCCAGTTGAAAGCAAGGGGACAACATTCCGGGGAGAGCCTTCAAGAGTTTGAAGCAAGTATCGACAGACTAATTAGACTGGCCTATCCTGAAGCGCCAGAAGATTTTCAAACTAGTTTTGCGATGCAGACATTTAATACCGGTGTTCGAGATAACGAACTACAGCAAGTGTTACGAATGGCAAGATACCAGAACAGTGCGGACGCACTGGTACATGCTTTGCAATTTGAGGCCGCCAAATCAGTGTCTGGATGGACAAGTCATAAAGTGCGCGCACTAAAAGATCGCGACAACACAGATGATGAGGAAGAAGAACAAGTAACAGAGACTCGACGGTCGATGCCACAGAATAAAATAAGAAAGGATGGAAGACCAAAGTGTTATAGATGTGGGAAACCTGGACATCTACAACGAGATTGTCGGGTTAGAATTCAGCAGCAGGCAAACGAGCAATAGTCGGTACAACTATTGCTCGTTTGCTGATTAACTGTGTGCTGACTAACTGGAGGAACGAAGCCCCTAGACAATACGCAATTTCTACGCTTCAGAAAAACACCGGGAGCTTGGTAGTTACCGGATTTGTTCAAGAAAGGCCAACCTCGATTACAGTTGACACAGGCGCAACAGTATCTATTGTGTGCCCTGACATGGTGAAAGATCTCAAGCCAATCTGGTGCTCTTGCAGCTTGCGAACAGCTACTAGACGCTGTTCGCGTAAAAGTGTATGGAAAAGTGGAGATACACCTACGCCTCGGTCGACTTGAGTTTAATCATAAAGTACTTGTTGCAGACATCGTGGATGAAGCAATTCTTGGTGTGGACATTATGAACACATACGGATTTATAGTCGACTTCAAAAACAATGTCTTGAGAATCAGAGGTGAAGAGGTAATGCTATCAACAATGACAAAAGCAGAAAAATCGATGGACGTCATAAACCAAGTGGACGTAACTGTTCCGCCAAACTCCGAAAAGATCATCATGGTTAGAACCGAGGTAGATACTAGGGGCAACCAGTGCTCTATATTCGAACCCCAGGTAGTCAGCACACCGGGCATACTAATTCCCAGAAGTTTAGTAAAACCTGATGAAACCGGAAATGTACCTATTAGAGTGGCGAATATTTTGGATCAAGCTATCACTTTACAAAGCAATATGCTCCTAGGAAATTTGACTCCTGTGGCCTGGGTAGCCGGAGTGATGCAAGGAAGATCCAGTGCTTTGGATAATTCCAAATTACCAGAGGAACTGCAAGAATTATTGAACAGATCTTCTAACGACCTCTCAAGTAGTGAGGTAAAAGAACTCGGACAGGTTTTACATGAATTCAAAGATTGTTTTGCAGTTCGGGGACAGTCACTGGGAAGAACCTCTCTTGTGCAACATCGCATCAATACCGGGGACACAACACCAATATGCCAACCTCCTCGAAGGCGTCCATTATCTAAACAAGAGGAAATGTCTCGGTTAGTACAGGACATGTTGACAGAGGGAGTAATCAAACCTTCATCAAGTGCTTGGTCTTCTCCTGTAGTGCTGGTAGCGAAGAAGGATGGTGGGTTGCATTTCTGCGTAGACTACCAGAAGTTAAATGACATTACAAAGAAAGACTATCTATTACCTTGTGTGGACGATACACTCGACACGTCCGGAGCACAGTGGTTTTCCACATTAGACCTGAAGAGTGGATATTGGCAAGTGGGTCTTCATCAAGAAGACAAGGAAAAGACCGCTTTCTCGACCCCAAGTGGCTTATTCCAATTTAACGTAATGCCATTTGGACTCTGTAATGCACCGGCAACATTTGAAAGATTGATGGACCTGGTACTCCGAGTACCATGGGCCTGACATGGAAAACTTGCCTTGTTTATTTAGACGATGTCATAGTGATTGGGATGACTTTCAAAGACCATTTGGAAAACCTTAAGGAGGTTCTAACTAGAATTCACGGTGCCCAACTGAAGCTGAGCCCGAACAAGTGTTCTCTATTCCAGAAGGAAAGTACAGTATCTGGGCCATCTGGTTTTGGTAGCGGGTGTTAGCATGGATCCTAATAAAGTAGACACAATAGGAGACTGGCCAGTGCCGAAGAGTAAACAAGAAGTTCGGAGTTTCCTGAGGTTATGCTCATATTACAGACGTTTTGTGAAAGGCTTCGCTACTATTCCTAAACCACTACATGAGCTAACAGAAAATAAACAAAACTTCCAGTGGTCGAGGGAGTGTGATCAAGAATTTACGACTTTGAAAATTGCATTATGTTCGCAGCCAATTCTCGCTTTCCCAGATTCCGAAGGGAAGTACATTGTGGACGCAGACACAAGCAATACTGGTCTAGGAGAAGTTTTGTCTCAAGTTCAAAATGGGGAACAACGAGTAATAGCGTATTACAGCATGACACTTTCTAAACCGGAGAGAAATTATTGCATCATAAGGAGAGAGTTGCTGGCAATCGTCTGAGCGTTGGAGCACTTCCATAAATACCTCTATGGAAGAGTGTTTTCACTATGTACCAACCATGCCGCGCTTGCGTGGTTCTTAAGTTTTAAAAATCCGGAAGGACAGTTGGCAAGGTGGCTTGAACGTCTGCAAGAGTAAAACTTCAAGGTACAACATCGACGGGGGCGCCTGCATGGTAATGCAGATGGCTTATCACGAAGACCGTGCCCGGAAGACTGCCGACATTGCCACAGAAAGGAAGAACAAAACTCAAGCGAATATGTTCAAGCCATCACTGTAGATTTCCTGGCAACACAAGACTGTCGACAAGAACAGATGACTGATGAAGACATTGGACCGATCTTAACAGCAAAAGAGGAAGGTCGCCACCCAGATTGGCAAGAGATCTGCCATGGTTCTGAAGTGCTGAAGGGCTACTGGGCACAATGGGAATCTCTCACCTTAGAAAATGGATTGCTGAAAAGGGCTTGGGAAAGTGCAGATGGATGAGACGTGGTCATGCAGTTGATAGTTCCTCGAAGTAAAGTTCAGTCTGTTTTGAAGGAGATGCATGATGGAACATCTGGAGGCCATCTTGGCGTTAACAAAACCCTTGACAAAATATGGAAGCGATTCTATTGGCTTCATCTTCGCCATCACGTAGAGGAATGGGTTCGGACGTGTGAAATATGTGCTGCAACCAAGGGCCCACAAACGAAGCAGGGAAAAAATGAGACAATATAACGTTGGAGTGCCTTTCGAGAGAATTGCCATAGACATTGCTGGACCATTCCCAGTTACTGACGATGGAAACCGGTACATCATGGTTGTAGGTGACTACTTTACTAAGTGGGTGGTACCACTGTGGCAAAGCAGTTAGTTCACAACTTCTGTTGCCGTTATGGAGCCCCTATGGAAATCCAAACACACTGGGACCAACGTATACCACTATTCCTCATGGCGTATAGATCATCAGTACACGACGCAACCAGCATGACTCCAGCAACATTGGTGTTTGGGAGGGAGAGTCGTCTTCCTGGGGACTTAATGTTCGGATCACCTGAGACTCAGTCCCAAGAACCACAGAACTATTCCTCACAATTAGATAACCAACTGCGAGAAATGAATCGCTTGGTAAGAGGACGGCTGAAGATTGCCAGTGATAAAATGAAAACTCGGTATGACATTTGCAGCAATAGTGTGGGTTTCCAAGAAGGAGATCAGGTCTGGTTGTTCAACCCAAAGTGCCGCCATGGTCGCTCACCTAAGCTACAGTCTAGCTGGGAAGGACCCTACACTGTGAAAAAAAGAATCAACGATGCTGTTTATCGGATTCAACAGGAAGGGCAGCGAAAGTTCAAGGTGGTCCACCTAGATGCCAGTTCGGAACGAACAGGCTTAAGGAGGGGGCAATGTTATGACATCACAGAACAATCTACGTGTTTGTCGAATGTGCCAGAAGAATCTTGATATAACGCGTGTGGCGTACGTGCTTGTTGACGCATTTTCTAGACTGTGCCAGACTCACTCAGGCGCACGAACTGTGTCAAGGCCGCAAGTAATTACGTCGTAACTATACTGGCGCTATCGAATAATCTAGTAATTTGGGACGGTATAAATACCAGTACTCAACAAAGTTCAGTTCAATATTAGTGCGAATTATTGACCATGTGGTTCAAGAGTTATAGTAGCAAATTATTGTGTGTGTTCAAGTGGTTATTAGTTAAGAGTGGTGTTTTATAATCGGACGGTATAATTGTAATACAATTGTGTTTAACTTTAGTGGACATTTTATTCCATGTGAACAATTTTCATTTGATTTGTTGTAAAAGACAGTATTGTTATTTACGAACTGTTTAACTGTACAAATTAAATGTGTGATTAGTGACTTAATTGGCGTCTTGTACTTATTTTGTTTCCACTGTACCTACGATGATCGAGTACACCGTCGTAACAATATGATACATATTATTGACAACAAGCAATTTTAAAAATCATGGGCTAGAGATTATGAATGCCATAGAATGGAACTAAAAGGCATGCCACAAAAAAGAAGCCAAATGCTACATTAAAAAGGTTAGATGAAAAAGTTTGTGTGATTTTTGTTTGTTTGAAAAAATATGTTCTCTAATCTATATGTATGTTCTCTCCTTCAAATTATTCTTGACTGGATAAACTCATACTTACATTTATATAAACTGTTATTTCTGTCCTCAAAATATACTGGCATATACTTGTTATTTCAGATTACAAGTTATGCATATTAAAAACAAATTCGTACTGCCCAGTGCAAATCTCCTACAATTCTGGATCATTTTCTTCATTTTATCAATTTTTTCCATTTTACCTTAATCTTTATTCCTTAGGGATAAGAAAGATCAGCTTTCTTCACAACCTTGGGTGAGAAATATAATATAATTAATAAATAAAATATAATCTCTGCATGCTTCACATGGGTCATATATCATTCTTGCAGAAGTTAAACATGCAGTTTAATCTTGGTAATCCAATCGTTTGCTAGGCCAATACACCTGGTAATTCAGCATCATGCATTCACTAATCCTGACTCTGTAACGGGCCGAATTTGCGGGATTTTATTTTATTAAATTTGGGGGGCTTTATTAAAGTATTTGTAAATTTATTTCCCTTTGGGATAGACCACGTGTGGAATTGTCAGAACAGTGTTGTAACGAAGCAGGAATACGTGACCACCGTTGTGCAATCGGTATAGAGGAATTTACTCAGCCTCAGTTTCCAAGAACTGTGTAAGTGTGTGACAGCGCGCCCATATGCATCACACAACCAGGCGCGTGGACCCACGCGGTAGGGAATCGCAAAGATGGCCAAGTGAATAATTTCTGTTCGCCTCCTTTACTAAGGTGACGGATATAAAATTTAAGTCACGCCTATCTTGTGACGTCAGCCAGTGCCTAGCGAATACCTTGTATGATCAGCACACCAACAACAGCATGAGTTAAATAGGGCATATCTGTGGCGACAAAACCACAGGCTGTGGTTTCCACATAAAGAACGACGTAATCCAGTTGGCAGTGCATACATAGCCGTTCGCGGCAGTCCACGAGAAACGGAGTTCGCTAACAGACGCTGACAGTTTTGTTCGGGCCCGGTCAGTGGAGTTTTATAAAATGTGACTAATTCAATAATATCGTTAATACCGACCGGGACCCGAGGAATTAACGGATGTAACAAGATTATAATTGGTGCAGTGGAATTGTGAATGGACGACAGTTAAATAACGGACCGTGGAATCGGGCAACTAAAACACGTGTTCGGTCGGCAGTGAACAGTTAATAAAATTACCGTGAATAAAAACATGACTTCGTAAAACAAAATAAGGGGAATGTGTTAAATTGTATGTGTGTGTGTGTGTGTGTGAGCAAAGCTGGGCTGTTTTCTATAGTATAACAAAGTGTATTTAAATGTAGGCCACTTGATAGCCTATTTATCCATTTCAGAATGTGTTTTGTTCTTTTGTGTTTGGTTGTAATGATTTCCGTCTGTCTGTAAGTAAAACTAGTTATTTCATGACATAAAATGTGTTAGTCTAAGTTATTTCGTCATTACCACTTTCTCATTTCTGTGCTGCAAGATTCGTCTAAACGTTCCCGGATATCTTCTGAATTATAATTGGGGGGGTGGTCAGATTGCTAAATTGTCCCATTTTAATTAAGGTGGAGTGTTAAGGTTTCGGTATTATAACCTATAAAAATACCGTGGCGACTCAGGGCTTCTGAGAAAAATTTATGCAGCAGGTAAGTGAAAACTAGCGCAGGTAAGTCCTGGCAGTAGTAATTTTATTTATTTAATATATTTCGATCTATTAGTATCATTACATTGGCTCATGCTGCCAGGATTCTCGTTTAATTTTATTTATACGAGGTAGACCTATTTTAAAGCACAGAAAATAGGATGTGGTAATGACGAATTTATAAAAATATTTATCGTACATAATTACGTACGTGTGAGTAGGTTATGTTTGTGTTATGATTTACAGTTGTGTAAGTACAAGATAAGAAATGGCAGATAATAATGAAGTCAGCTTCTCTGACAGTCAGATAGAAAGTCAAATAAGTAGCGACTCCGGAATTCAAACAAATGACAGTAGTCTTGAGGAGTCAAAAATAATACAGACAGTTGAGATTCATTCAACACCTATTTTAGGAAATCAAAATCAGAAATCTGACGAAAATGATATGTTAACCCGATTGTACAATATGATGTACAATAGTATAGAAAAACAAGATAGTAATTTTAGAGAATTGAAAAACGAAATCAAAGAAATTAAGAGTAGTTTCAAGGAGAAATTAGATATACAGAATGACAAATTTGACAGACAAAGTAGGGATTTTAATGAGAAATTCGAGGTTCAAAAGAACAGTTTTGATGAATTAAAAAATGAGATCCAAGAAATGAATAAATGTTTTGAAAATAATAATGAAATAATAAGAACTAGTTTGAATAAATTAGAGCAGAGTAGTGAGAGATTGGGAGTAGTTGTGATGAATACAAACAAGAATAATACAAATGAAAATTGTAATGACATGTGTAAAAGGGTGGTGCTAGATGAAGAGTTAACAAATTAAAATAATATTGAGAATAGTAATGTATTTGAAAAAGTAGTATCAGAGAGCGAGATGTTGAAAATAAACAATGAGAGTACTGAATGTAATAATGAAATGTTAAGGTGTGCTTATGAATTAGAGAGAGAGGGAAAAGATAGTATAGTGGTAGAATGGGGGCAGAGGGTAAATTTTCCCCTTATTTTTTCTGAACCAGAGTGTTCACAAGTGTTGTTTTTGAAGGGCAAGAGTCCGTGTTAGTAGAAGATTTGAGTTGTTTATTGTTGTTGTATAAGTTTGTACCCTCTGTCTGGAGTAATATTGATAGTGTGATACGGTATTATGATGAGAGAGAGTTAGATAGAGAATTGTGTGTTGAGAGAGAGACAGAATTGTATGAATTAAATAGAGATTATGATGAGTGGAAAGAAATGTTAGAAGTGTATTTAAATAAGAATGATTTAATTTATAATACAAAAGTAACTGACCCGATATTGGAATTATTTACTAATGGAGACTTAACAGAAATACTTAATGTAGACTTGGTGCATGATTATTATGATATAACGAATAAATTGAAATTGTTTGGTTATGACACACAAAATAACCATTTGTGCGTTAATAAAATTGAAAAGTGCTATCTGAAGCAAAGATTAATCTTTGACGATGGAGGCTAAACTATAAACAATTAATAGACAATTATAAATATTTTTGTTTTATGGGTTTTGACCTCGTAACCTGGGACATTGAAGTGTGATATAACTGAATAAATAATGAGGAAGGTTTGTAAATAAATGTGTAATAAATTTATTTGTGTGTATTGTAGAACGTCAGGTAAAGTGTATATGTAGTAACAATGGTTGGGATAATAATAATATTAATATGTTGCCATCTAAATAAATAACAGAATTAATTTTGAAGACAATGATTAAAGAATGGTAATTGTTCTGATAGCAATGAACTTGTATTTTCAATAATTTGAAATGTGTTAAATATTTTGATTGATTTGAATGTTATATAATTGAATTTTGATAATGAATTTAAATTATTTTAGGAGACGTGCATTTGGTAATTAATTGTTAAATTGTTTGATTTGAAATAACATTTTGTTAAATGTTTCAGAGGTTACGTGAAAGTATTGGTGTATGGTGTATATATTTTGTGTATGTCAGTTTAAATGGACTGTAAGTATAAAAATTTTATAGTACGAATCAAATAATAAAAATGTTTACAGGTGTAACTCAGAGGAAAGGATTTTAATTCAATAATGAGATGATTTGAAATAATTGTGTTAAATAAAAATGATAATTAAAAAATGTAATAATAACTGAAAGGTAATATAAAATAAATAATAAATTTGAAAATTTTAAGGTGATGAATGAGTTAAATGATTAATGATTGATGAAAATGTTACATTAGAATATTGTATATAAAAATTTTTATTATTTAGTTATTAAGGCGCTATTGCTGGGGTGGCCTGTGCCCCAGTAGATAGTGGAATGGGTTGGGGGTAACCGGGAGTGTTACCTCCATCGGAGGCCGAATGGCGAAAATGTGCGGCACACCCTTTTGTACAATTGTACCATGATAGACTCTCGTGCCGTACATAGTGATGATAATGTAGAACAGGCATTGAAATGAAGTTAGATTTCCCCGACTTTTCGGGCGATTACTGCCTTACCAGCACTAATCGTGGCTTTGGCTAGCGGTCAGCTATGGCCATACCAAGTCCCTTGACCATAGCTGACTTGAAATTGGTTTATAGTAGAAATTAAATGGGGGGTGAAACTAGGGGAAATCCCGGAACTATGGAACAGCGGCTGCCACTCTGTCCGCGTGGGGACAGCATAGCCAGGTGGTAGACCCGTCTTAAGGGCTTTTCAATATAAAAGATGGATATGTCGATATCCACAATTTTTAAAATGTCAAGCCGAAGCAAAGACACGGAGATGTCCAATTCCTCCAACTATGCAGTCTTTGTGAAAGCGAATGGGCGCTACAGTCCAACACAAATTACAATAGTGTGTGTGGATGGGAGGTTGCTCCGGCGAGCAACGTGCTTAAATTTTGTAAATTAAAAATGCTAAATCAATTTTGCTTTAATAAAACGCTTGTATTCTGCTTTGATAAATAGGGGTTCATGCATTCAGTATAATGTGTTCATTCTATATTTTATAAATGTATTATTTTACTGTGTTAGAGGTAAGAATTGATAAAAATATGTGTTTTATATAATTGGTGTAATTTTGAAATGAGTATAACAAAAAAAAAAAAAAAAAAAAAAAAAAACCGACTAGCAGGCGGTTTGCATAATTGTACCAGAGTCAAAGAAAGGGGAAACAATGATGTGTAGTATGGTAGATGTAAGGATTGATAACCATATATTTTCATAGGATGTGTATAATTTTGAAATGTGTTTTCACTTTGCTAGGAATGTCAGCTGATCAGTAGTAAAATGTCACTGTTAAATTGTTTATAAATGTTCAAGGTAATTAAGGTTAGATATAATGTTTTAATGTGCTAAAGATGCTATTTCAAATGATGAGAAAAGTAATTTAATGTAATAAGATTTTAAATGAAGTGTCAAAGATAATGAAAGATAGATCTTGGGTGATTAATATTTTGTGGGACATGTAGATCAGTCCAAGTTAGAGTTAAAGTGGTAGTAGAGAGAATAATATTGTTTTGAATTAATGTAATGTTGTTGTGAGTTAATGTAATAGATATTGAGCAGAATTTATGTTGACACAGTAGATAGGGGGAATATATGTAGAGTTTTGATTGATATATTGATGTTTACAAATGATGATGTTATTTTGTTGTAGTTGAAGTGAGGTAATAAGATTGAGATTTGGGGATGGCAATTTTTGTAATAGGGGATAGTGTAATGGTGGAGTCCGCAACAAAAGGGTTGGGACGGGAAGGGACCGTTTGGTGCCGGAAAGGGTTACCTTAGGTAGAATCCAGGAACCAACATAAGGGAATGAGCTTTTGGGGGGGGGGAAACACACTTATCCTAGGTACAAAGGGTTAGAGAGAATTTTTTTATATATCGAGAACATGATGTAGTTTGAGTCTAATGGTAAGTTGGGTTTAGAGATTGTTTGATAGATATTTTGATAGAGATGGGTGTCCTGATAGTTAAAGTTGTTAGTGGTATCGGAGTCAGAGAGAGGGAAAGATTATATATATAGGTATACCTGCCAAATGGCAAATCAAGCTAGTATAGATAATTAATCACCCAAAGTAACGGAAGGTGAGAATAATAAAGAAAGAGATTTATAATAAGAATATAAAAATTTTTAATTGCAACCAGTGACATTTTTAATAGAATTTGAAAATGTAAAGCTATAAAGTGTTTATTTTGAATAATTTAAATATCAATTTGACTGTTAATTATAATAATATTTTGTTCTTTTAAATGTTTTATTTTATTTTGTTTTGTGTTTAAAGATAGAATTTTGCAGATGTACAATGTATTTTCAAATATAACTTGTGTATAAAGTATGTAGGTCAAGGTTCTTGACTTGACCCAGTTTTGATCAGCTGATAGGTGAGGCTATATACTAGAGACGTTTAGCAAGGAAATAGAGCCAATTTTGTTTTTAATTAATTTGAATAATTTTAAAATAATTTCAATAATAAAAAAAAATATATATATTTTTTTTAATAAATTTAAATTTTTGGAATTTAAAATTTTTGAAAGTCAAAAAAAAAAAAATTTTTTTTTTGTCCTTGATTTCCCACCTGCCATCTAATTGATATTTTTGAACTTTAATGATGTTATTGTTTGTGTATCATTAGTGTTTTGATTGAATTGTATTGTTTAGAACATAGGTAATCACATGTTAGGTTAAGGATGTTCCTATTTTTAAGAAATGTTTAATTTGTTTATTTTTTTTAATAACAAAAAACTAATGAAGAGAATTATTCAGTATAGATGCAAAATTTGTGTTTCGATTTTCAAGGAAAACAGTTAATGAATTTTAACTTAAATAAATTTTCGAAGAATATTTTAATTTTACAGTATGTAGTATAAGTGTGTGTGTGAGCCCAGTAACTGCTAAAGGCAGCCCAGTTTGCATATAAGGGGGAACACATCGGTTGAGGATCTGGCATGATCTAAGCCAGGGATTTGGAATTTTGGGGGAAGCATGACAGAAGGTGAGGTACGCTGTGGTGCGTATCTTTTCGATTTTTCGGTGTTGGGATCTCGCACAGAGAAGTCCAGTGATCTCGTTCATATGCGTCCATAGTCGCCGAGCCAGGGGGGTCGTTTACCCATGAAGTGTGGGAACAAAAGGGGGTTGTTGGCACCAGTTCCTCACCGGTCCTCTTAAGGGTTTTAGCAATGAGATTTCTTCTGTTTTTACAGAAGACCTCTCATTGGGGGGGTATTGTAACGGGCCGAATTTGCGGGATTTTATTTTATTAAATTTGGGGGGCTTTATTAAAGTATTTGTAAATTTATTTCCCTTTGGGATAGACCACGTGTGGAATTGTCAGAACAGTGTTGTAACGAAGCAGGAATACGTGACCACCGTTGTGCAATCGGTATAGAGGAATTTACTCAGCCTCAGTTTCCAAGAACTGTGTAAGTGTGTGACAGCGCGCCCATATGCATCACACAACCAGGCGCGCGGACCCACGCGGTAGGGAATCGCAAAGATGGCCAAGTGAATAATTTCTGTTCGCCTCCTTTACTAAGGTGACGGATATAAAATTTAAGTCACTCCTATCTTGTGACATCGGCCAGTGCCTAGCGAATACCTTGTATGATCAGCACACCAACAACAGCATGAGTTAAATAGGGCATATCTGTGGCGACGAAACCACAGGCTGTGGTTTCCACATAAAGAACGACGTAATCCAGTTGGCAGTGCATACATAGCCGTTCGCGGCAGTCCACGAGAAACGGAGTTCGCTAACAGACGCTGACAGTTTTGTTCGGGCCCGGTCGGTGGAGTTTTATAAAATGTGACTAATTCAATAATATCGTTAATACCGACCGGGACCCGAGGAATTAACGGATGTAACAAGATTATAATTGGTGCAGTGGAATTGTGAATGGACGACAGTTAAATAACGGACCGTGGAATCGGGCAACTAAAACACGTGTTCGGTCGGCAGTGAACAGTTAATAAAATTACTGTGAATAAAAACATGACTTCGTAAAACAAAATAAGGGGAATATGTTAAATTGTATGTGTGTGTGTGTGTGTGAGCAAAGCTGGGCTGTTTTCTATAGTATAACAAAGTGTATTTAAATGTAGGCCACTTGATAGCCTATTTATCCATTTCAGAATGTGTTTTGTTCTTTTGTGTTTGGTTGTAATGATTTCCGTCTGTCTGTAAGTAAAACTAGTTATTTCATGACATAAAATGTGTTAGTCTAAGTTATTTCGTCATTACCACTTTCTCATTTCTGTGCTGCAAGATTCGTCTAAACGTTCCCGGATATCTTCTGAATTATAATTGGGGGGTGGTCAGATTGCTAAATTGTCCCGTTTTAATTAAGGTGGAGTGTTAAGGTTTCGGTATTATAACCTATAAAAATACCGTGGCGACTCTGGGCTTCTGAGAAAAATTTATGCAGCAGGTAAGTGAAAACTAGTGCAGGTAAGTCCTGGCAGTAGTAATTTTATTTATTTAATATATTTTGATCTATTTAGTATCATTACAACTCTCATCATCAAGACTGTGAGAAGACTGTCAGGTCCAAGAATGCATGGTATACTATAACATAACAAATTGTTTAATATAAATTGATTTGGGTAGCCCCACGTTCAGGCTGACGATTTATATAACAATTTATTGATGTATTGAATTCATGGGTGTAATCGTAATAAGAAGATGACGTGTTATTTAAGTTTAAAATTGTTCCATTATTTATTTTTTTATTAAACAAATTCTTTCATTTCGCATATTGAAGTAGTACTCATTATTATATCGTTTGTACGACTCTTTCGTACACAACTTATAACTAACAAATTACATACAACAGGTTATACATAAATCTTATTATCTAATTTTAATTAATTAAATATTATTGCTCTCAGCTTACTCATTGTGTGGTCATCATTTTGCAAATTGCTGATTAATTTACTTCAATAATGAATTTATTGTATTCCAATTTCTTTAATATTAGTTGGTTTTAAAACTTTCTACTGCATATGCATTCTCCTTTATCAACAAAGACTTTATTAATTACGTTAACTCAAAAATCAAATATTTCTCTTATCATTTATGTTACTCTCAAATACTAAATTTTATACAAGAGATATTATTCTAAATTTCACTCTGCTTTTACATTTATGTACAATTAGTTATTTTAATACAGGTTGAATGTCTTTATAATTCTAACTTAAATTAGTGTCTTTCAAATGTCTGTAATTACAATGGTTTTTCATCACCTCGTTTGACGTGGTTAATCATCCGTACATCCTCCTTTGGTCCTCAGTCTGTGTCCTCCTGGTCCTCTTGCCGTGTCCTCCGTGTCTTCTGGTCGGATTCCACTGCATGTGCTGTTTAATAGTCGTCACTCCTCATATCATATGCTGCAGGTGTGTCCATAGACCTCATCGTATGTACTCTGCTGCTCTGGTTGGACTTCTAGTTTGTCCTGTGACTCTTACTATAGATTTAAAATAGCGTCGTCGACTGACATAGCCTCCTATGGCAACGGTTGAATCGAGAAGAAGAAACCTTATTAGCGCGACCTGGTATTTATAGCCAGGCCGTGCAAAAGCTCAGGTCTGAAAATTTTCAACTTGTCAGATTTTGTCGAAGCGTCTTCCCCCCACTCTGGTTCAATTCACTATTTTCACCTATCTTCGCGAATTAAGTCTGTTTTACACTACATGATGTTGAATCGATCGCTAATTTTTCTATGTTTACTATACGTAAATTACACTTCTTTATTGTAATTACAAAAAGAGCTATTCACTTTTTACATATAGTAATTGCACTTTTTGTCACATTGGCACGGTCTTTTAACCCTTTGTTCACCTTTAATTTCTATACACTTTTGTGTCTTTTGTTTTACCATATCGTACATATTTTTCTTATAATTAAAATACAACATAAAAACTATCCTTCTTGAAAAGGGTTGGTTACATTTCAGGAAAGGACAGGTTTCACACACACACACACACACACACAATACGCGTGTACACAACGCTAGCGACAGGTGTGCCAGGAATGCGTGTCCATGCATGAATTCTGCGCTCCCTATTTTTTAACTATGATACAGCTTATGCAATCTGAATCATGTTTATTAATCCATATTTATTTATTTTTATTATTTATTTAATTTATTTTGGCAATGCACAGTACCGTTAATGGTTGTACCGTTGCAATACATAACTGGACTAGCTGGAAGTGCAGTACAACTTAACAAGTTATTCCACCTTTTTCCAGTAACCTAGCTACCGAAAAGTTTTTGATAATCCAGTAGCACCTTGTTGTCAATGTGTCGAACTACTGAGATTGTACTGATTTTAATCAGAATCAAGTCCTAATGTTTGAACAAATTCCCATTACAACATATAAAAAGTAAAGTATATCCTATATTGATTTATATACAGTGCCACATTTGAGAGAGTCTTAACCAGCAAACATATTTTTTGGTAGATACTGTCATATGACATTGTTAATTTCATTGACATTTTGGATCTTGGCATAAAATTTATGTTTTTTTTTTTTGAAGGTCAGGATATGACAAATCTTGAAATACTGGCTTAATAATTACTGACAAGATGTGAAGGCCTCCTGGCAGTGACATCACGGAAGGTTTGCATCACTTGAAGACGGCAGTGGCCGTACCCTGTGACTCGGCCATGTTGTTTAATGTTTTAGTGAAAGCCAGTAGCGTGGTTAAAATAGGTTATGTTTCCAGGTGTGTTTATTTTTTTCTATTCGGTTTATTTTTGTGTGTTTAACAGCAATTATTGTTTGTTGATCGTTGGTTCAGAGTGTGAATATAAACATATTTGTGTGTTAATTGTTTCTTTATTTTTCTTTAGACAGTTAGTTGCTCTTATACATGTACAGTGTGATTTTTATGTTTTAAACTAATTGAAATATTAATAATTTGGTTGTGTTCAAAGTTTTTGGTGACAATTAAAACATCTAGATACACATCTATGGTGTTGTTTGAGTGTTAAGTATTGTGAAAATATTCCTAACAAGTGTTGTGTGCCAGGCTGTGTATCTACGGTGTTGTTTAAGTGTTAAGTATTGTGAAAATATGCCTAACAAGTGTTGTGTGCCAGGTTGTAAGGGCAATTATACTAGTGAATATAAGGTGCATGTGTTTAGTTTTCCATTAGACAGAGACGTTTACAGAAAATGGATTGCTGCTATACAAGCTAAATGGATTTTACACCAACTAAATAGACAAAGGTACGTGAGTCACTAGGGCTGTTCAAGAGGAATACAGGAAGGCCAGGCGGATGGAAAAGAAGATTCATAGAGGAAAAAAGAGGGAGTATATGATGAGACAGATGAAAAAGATAGAGGAATATAAGAGTAAAAGGCTGAGCCGAGATATGTACAGGAAGGTGAATGATATGAGACAGGAATTTCAGCCTAGAACAAATGTCTGTAGGGATAATAATGGTGGCCTTGTGAGTGATACTGCTGGCGTAATCAGGAGATGGACAGAACACTTCGAAGAGTTGCTAGGCTCAGTTGGGGAGGCTTCAATGGAGGCATCTGAGAATGAAGAGGAAACAGGAGAATTCGAGGATGATAGAGAGGAGTTGGTGCCATCCTATGACGAGGTGTATGAAGCTCTAGAAAAGCTTAAAAATAACAAGGCAGCAGGTTCCGATGGTTTACCAGGGGAACTATTAAAGAGCGCAGGAAGAGATTTCATAAAGGAATTTGCCCATCTCATAGAGCGAATATGGCTGGAGGAGGTAATGCCTGATGAGTGGAACAATGGGGTGGTTTGTTTAATATATAAAAAGGGTGATCTGCTCATATGTAAAAATTATAGGGGCATCTCTCTACTTAATACAGCATATAAGGTATTGACCAACATCATATTTTCTAGGCTGCTTCCCTACGCTGAGGAAAAGATAAAAGAATATCAATGTGGATTCACTAGGAATAGGTCAACAACAGACCAAATATTTACACTAAGGCAAATCCTGGAAAAAACGTTGGAATATGGAGTGGCCACTCACCATCTCTTTGTGGATTTCCAGTCGGCATATGATTCAATTAACCGGAAAATGCTATATAGAGCTATGAAGGAGTTGAATATACCATCTAAGTTGGTGCGTATGGTTGGAGTAGTTATGTCCAATTCTAAGTGCCAAATCAGAATACAATCAAATCTATCTAACTCCTTAAAAACATTGAATGGGTTGAAACAAGAAGATGCCTTAGCGTGTCTGTTGTTCAACATAGCTCTAGAAAAGGTCATCAGGGATTCACGAATTCAAACTAGCGGACACATATTTCACAAGGAGGTACAGCTTCTGGCCTACGCCAATGACATTGACGTCATAAGTAGGTCTGAATCTGGCTTAAAGGAAGCCTTTCAGGAACTGGAGTTGTCCGCTAAGGCTATGGGGTTGGTTATAAACCAAAGCAAAACCAAATATATGGTTGTAGGTGCCAACACTCGTGCCCTGTCCCTGCGCATTAATGATTATGAATTTGAAAAGGTTCAGGGTTTTCCATATCTTGGGTCATATGTGGACTCTGGAAATGACTCCTCTAGAGACATTGAAAAACAGATATTATCTGCTAATAGGTGTTACTATGGACTGGTGAAACATTTTAAGTCAAAATTAATAAGTAAAGATACAAAAGCCACCCTATACAAGACCTTGATCAGACCAGGCCTGATGTATGGCTCGGAATGCTGGGTGCTAAAAAAACTAGATGAGCAGAAACTATCCGTTTTTGAGAGGAGGATACTGAGGAGAATCTATGGCCCTGTGAAGGAAAACGACATTTGGAGGCGACTGCATAATCGAGAGTTGTACGAAAGGTTTAAAGATCTTCCGATCGTGCAACTCATACAAATTAACAGATTGCGTTGGGCTGGTCATGTGCAGAGAATGGCGGAGGATAGAATCCCAAAAAGAGTTGTGAATTATTTGCCGATGGGAGGGAGAAGGAAAGGAAGGCCGCGTACAAGATGGCTGGACCAGGTTGGTAAGGAGGCAGTGAGGCTGGGTGCAGCAAACTGGTGGACATTGGCCGGGAGTAGAGACCAGTGGGGAAGATTTCTTTTGGAGCCATGGCCCGGACTGGGCTGTAGCGCCGAGGATGTCTGTATATATGTATGTGTGTCACACTTTCATAAAGATCACATAGTCTGGAATGTAAGTCAGGACATGTAAGTCATATCCTACGACAGAACAAGTTATAAGTGCACTTTTAAAGTATCCTAGGCTTAAACCAGATGCAGTTCCAATTCTTTTTCCTAACTGTCCTGATGATTATTCAAAGTCTGTTACTGTTTGTAAAAGTAAAGATGAAAAATTAGAACTAACTGATCAACAACAATTACATGAAGTACTTAGACTCAGTAAGCAAGAATATTTAGTATATCAGAAAGCACATGCTACACAAATTTTAAAGAGTTTCAAACTGCATTTAATTCATTAGATTTACTAGAAGGTTGGTTTAAAGTTATTGATAAAGATGAAGATTCATTACTGAAAATAACATACCATCCAGGGCCAGTTATAACTTATTCTATAGTTATAAATAATGATCTAAAACTAGAGACATTTCTTCATTGTAATGACATTCGTGTATTATGTAATAAAATTAAAGCTCCATTCACAACAAATAATTGAATGAGCTGAAAGATTTAATGAAAACAATAGATATTTACACTTGAATATCCTTGCACTTTGTAAAGAAATAAACTCTTTATCATTAAAAAGTAATAAAAACAAACTCTGGCAGAATATTACCTACCCTCATAATGCGTTAAACTTACCTTTTAAACACCAAAAACTTCAGGGCCGCCACCAATATCTTTAAAAGGATAGATATGGAAACCTTTACACTCTTGCCCTTATAAAACTTAGTTAATTTCGCTATCTGCCCACCTTACTTCAGAAAATTCCCCGGAACGTTAGACGAGTTTTTCAGCACAGAAGACTAGGAAATGGTTATGGCATAATAACTACAACTAACACATGTTATGTAAAATCAAATATGATTTTATTGATTCAAAATTATAGTCTCTGTCTCGTTATATCTTTCTATATTTTTTAATGTTACTTCTCTACTCTTACTAATCTCTATTATATAAAAATGTTCCTATGCTAATCTATACTTAAACCAGTACTCTCATTAACTTTTCTCTTTCTCCCCATTTTACTTCACACACTCTCTCATTCTCTTTATACTTTTTGTAAATTAGGATAAAAGATTGGTTACATTAACTACGTCGTGGTGCCTGGCGATGCGAGGTTCCAGGTGTTGCACGCTATGTTGTTTCACTGATTTTTACATAAATATTCAAACTCACTCTCTTCAAACCTTCTTACACAAACCGTTTGTTGTTACATTGTTTAACTCCACTCTTACTCTTTGGTAGACCTACTTACACATTTTGGTTTACCAAAACTTTCCCGAGGCGAACGTTAAATTTACGTCTGTTCTGGTTGACGACTGCTATTCAACTGACGCAAGGTGTTGGGCGTTGGTCCAGCTGCCCGCCAGTGTATGTAGGTTTTATTATGCCTTCTCTGATTGGCTGGTTTAAACTGGGCCAACAACTCTGCAACTTTTGCCGCTTGATGAAATTGGCTTGTGACAATTATGTGTTTTTCTGTAATTCACAGACATCCTGAGTTGTAAGTGATTGCGTAACGTGTTTAGCCAGACTGACGCCAGACTGAGATTGTGAAACACAGACTGGTGTTTCACAATAAGATTGCATGCGTCCTGGTTAAAAAGAGGTTCCCCAGAGGTTGAACACTGGTTGAGTTAACATTTCTTGCAGTTGTTAAAAAGTATTTACTTCCATGATCTGTCCCGTTAGAACTTTACCTGATAGTAATATTACATCTGACAATTTGAACAAAAAGGAAGTTTTGAAACAAAGTGATAATGACAGGATAAAACAAACACTTCAGCATCTCTTAAGTATTCTAGAGAATCTTATAAAAGATGGTTACACTGGTTTAGATTACATTTTTGAACAGCTGAAATTGCACACTTTATGTAAAGAAAGATACAAATATTCTGCAAACACGATGATTATAGCCTCCATCTTCTACACAATTAGTCCTCATGCATACAGATTCTTACGACATTCAAACTGTCTTATATTGCCACATCCAGAGAGCATTAAAACTGTGTGTAATAAATTATTAAGTGACCCTATGTCTGAAGATAAGAAGTCACTTTTCACAGTTACTAGAAACATACATAAATACATAAGTGATCACGAAAAATTTGTTGTTTTATTAATGGATGAAATTCACATTCAGCCATGTTTAGACTACAAAGGAGGAAATATTGTAGGAACTGCTTGCAATAATAAATCTTTGGCCACTTCTGCTTATGTATTTATGATAAGCAGTATATTTTATTAGAATTTAATGAGGTAGTAAACAACCTCCTACATCATCCTGTCCTACATCAAGACTTGATCATAAAATGTTGTATACATTTATAAAAGATCTAATAATCAGTTTAGATGAAATAGAGTATAAAGTTTGTTGTGTATTGAGTGACAACAATGCAATAAACAGTAAAGCAATGAACAATTTTTCAAAAGAAAAAAAGTCAAGTATAGTTTATCCTCATCCTGTTGATAACAAGAGACCATTGTTTTATTTATTTGATTCTGTGCATCTCTTGAAATGTATTAGAAACAACTGGTTGAATTCTAAGCCACTTCAAGAACTAACCTTTCCAGACTTTGAAACTGGAACCCAAAAACTTGCTACTTTCCAAAGCTTAAAATGTCTGCATGAACTTAAGCATGATAAGTTGTTGAAATAAGTCTTCAAATTTAAAAGCTCCCTTTCCATCAGTCCTTGAAAGACAAAATATGAAATTAGCATTAAAAATATTTAATCCTTCTGTTATGCAACCATTTCTCCACTTTGGTACCACATCAATAAATCTAAGGATACTGCAGACTTTATTAATATTATTCTTACATGGTGGAAAATTGTAAATGTAAAAACTCCTCACAAGGGACAACGTTTAGAGCAAGTATATCAAGAGCCTGTTGCAGGAACAACTTCATCACATCCTAAATTAGAATTTTTGGATAAAATGTTGAACTGGCTTGATGTTTGGAAATTAGGAAATTTTTCTCACAGACTGACATTTCAGACACATGCTGCCTTAAGTCACACAATTTATGGAATGATTGAAGTACACTAAAACTCGTTTATCCAAATTTGATGGGACCGCGCCTGTTTTGGATAAACTGAAATTTCTGTTTAAATAATAATACATACGTAAGTACAGTAACTTTATTTAATAATAATAACTTAAAAGTTACTTACATTGAATATGACACAACAAAATATAAAACGGCACCGAACTGTAAATTATAGTTTCTACAGTACTGGAACAGTCCTATTGCTTGTTCGTACAGTAATCAATCATAGTTTTTTGCCTAAGCTTTGAATATTGTTTACTGGCTACCTGATCTCGAAGTTGTTTCATTGTTAGAAGTTCTGCAGGGGAAGTTTCGTCTTGTTGCTCCAAACACAACAGTAGCTCTTCAAACATTGATGTTGCCTCTGTAAGGTTGACTCCTGTTTTCTCTTCCACATCATCATCAGAGCTTTTGTCCTCACCGGGCTGTTGTGAACGTTGTGTAACAATTTCATCATTGGATAACAGCTGATATCCAGGATCGTCTTTTTCCGAATTCATCCACTTGGATACGTCTTCTTCTTGTAACTGTTAGCACCCTTCAATGTCTTTTAATATTTCTACAAATTTTGAATTTCCAATGGCTTCTTCATTCTCGTTGGCATTGTCTTGACTTTCCACTGGCATATCTGGCCATAGGTTTTCCAGGAGTTCCTTAAAGTTTTTGGTGTGACCTCTTCCCAAGCAGCTGCAGACATGTAAATCACATTCCTGATGTTAATTTCCTTTAAAATTGTATGACATCTTTTTTGTCACTTTTGTCATTTTCCTCCACAATTTTGCTTAACAGTGCCTCAATTGAGCCTTGGTCCATTGGCTGGATATGAGACGTGACATTTGGAGGAAAAAACTTTACAAAAATGTCTCCATTCCTTAACTCTTTCTCTCCTGGATGGGTGGGGGCATTGTCTAACAACAACACGGCTTTTTGAGGTAACCCATCTTTCTTAAGTTGTTTTTTAACAGCAGGAACAAAATGATCAAAAAACCAATTTTTAAATATTTCTGTGGACATCCATGCTGACTTTTGTGATTTGTACACTACAGGGAGCGAGTATAAATTTACATGTTTTAAAGCCCTAGGCTTAGCTGATTTTCCTATGAGAACAAGAAGCAGTTTATGCTTGCCAGTTGGATTAGAACAGGTAAGCAAAGTTACTCGCTTTTTACTTTTTTTATGTCCCTGTGCTTTTTCATCAAGGGTAGATGTCAATGATTTTTGGGGTAACACTTTATAAAATAGTCCTGTCTCATCGGCATTGTAAATCTAAGATGGAGAGAGTTTTTCATCGGCAACAAGTTTATAGTATGCAAAGATAATACCAGTATTATAAACAAGAAAGAAAAAACTATTAAGCTCAAATCTACACAACTTATTGTATATTAATTTATTCAGATAAGTAATTACCAGTTAACAAGCTCGGCTCCAATAATATCATGAATGTAATACTGCATTCCCAGTTTCAATGACTTTTCTAAAGGACGTTTTTCTAATTCCTGAAAAAAAAATACATAGGATAAAACACAAAACTGTGGTGTGGTTATAAAATATCCAGACTGACACTTCAAACATTTTATTTAACAGTATTACAGAGAAATATTTTACCCTTTAATTTACTACCCACCCCAAACCCTACACAACTCCATGGAAATTTTTCACTTTTGAAAGCAATGCTGCAAGTCATCTACTGATACCTTCTTCATTAGCTCTGTCACTTTTGCCTTCACTGTACCTGTGGACTTGACATAGGTTCCTTTTGATATACACTTCATCTGTGGAAACAAAAACAATGTCGTACAGAGCTGAGTAGAGTGGATGTTCCAACATAGGGATACTATGCTTTATCCAAAAACATTCTGACGGATGGTGTGTTGTGTTGGTACATTATCTTTGTGAAGAATACTTGAATACTTTGTTTTCCACATTGTCTTTTTCTTCTCGCCCATTCATGAAGAACTGTAAAGATGTCCTTATAAATAGTTCAGATTTACAGTCTGACTTTCAGTGACCCAATCTGTAGAAATAATTTCACAGACACTGAAAAACAAAACCACTATCATTGCTTTGAATTTAATTTTGTTCATTTGCCTTTTAGTCTTGGTAATTTAGATCCTACCATCCTCCCAATACATGGATTATACCTTAGTTTCAGGCCCACACCATTAAAGGAAACATGGTTTGTCAGAAGTTATTATATTTTTTAAAACATTAGTATCGTTTTCTCTGTTTTTGAAGGTCTTTATGCAAATGTTCATTCAAATATTCAAATTTCTTTTCTGCTCAGGAATATGAAATCTCGGTACATCATTATGCACTTTTTTCTTGTTAAACTTTCATGTAATATCTGATGAACAATTTCTTTATTGATGATATAGTCAATTCAGTGATCCCTTGAATAATCAGACAAAAATATTTTCAAACAATTTCAGTGACTTTTTGAATTCCAGCATCTATTTTAAGTACAGAGATGACCAGGGTGTGGATTGTGTTTGATCACTTCTCCCTCGTATTAAAATTATTAAACCACTTGGAAACCTGAGTACATGTCAGACACTGCAAACTTCCTTCAACAAATGGTACATTTTGGTAGCAAATTTTCCAAGCTTCATGAGGACTTTAACAATGATGCATTGCTTTTGTTAATACTTTAATACTTAACATTATTCTAACACAGCTCAGACAGTTTGCTACTGCCAAATTGTTGATTGCATGTTCTTGGAAATTTAATGGTAGATGTCAGGGGATAATAATCCAGGTCAATGATCCACACTGCTCGTTGTTGTTAACATTACAGGGAAGTGGCAATAAAATCAGTCTGTTTTTTCTACAGTTACTCTTCATAAAAAATAACTGCAGCAGATGTAATTTTTTATAAGCTCAAACAAAACATAAGTAACAGGTAACATCAAATTATCTATATATTAATACGTGAAGAGAAAACTTTGTACCCCTTTTTAAGCATATTGCGCGCATGGAGGAGTGTGAGATTTGGCATAGTTAAAGTTTATATGGAGAAGGAGTGCAGAAAGCTAAAATTTATATATAATATGTGTTACAAATACATTAAATTAAATTAAAAAAAATAAAAATTAAACATTCATTTGCACTTGAAAATTCATTTAAACTTTTTCAAACAATGGTAATTGTTAAAAATAAAATAATTTTGTTGCCAGGCAATAAAATTATAATTTTTCATTTTAATGTACGTTCATACTGCCAATGTCAAACACATAATAGTCTGTCGTTTGTTTACGTTCATACTGCCAATGTCAAACACATAATAGTCTGTGGTCAAACAGTCGCACAGAGTAGAGATTGTCGCCAAAGAATTTTAAAATGTTGCCAACAAATAATTACTGACAGATTGACTGAATGAGCTGCGAATTTTATGTGATTTCAAATGTTCCTTTTTCAATAGTCTGTGGAGTGTATATCAAGGCAAAAAAGCGTTTATTTTATATTTTGTATATTAGATATGTGTTTTATATATTAATGTGCAGTTGAAAGTGAAATACAGCTTGCTTAATATACACCTGTTGCAAAAGGAAAATTTTGTAGCAGCAATTTGAATTGACTTACTCTCGCCTAATTATTATTGGTGGTTTCAAAAAAGTGAGTACATTTTATTATTTTTAAATTAAACCCTGTCTAATCTTAGTTTCAGTAATTTCATTACATGTTTTTTTTTTTTACATTCAGATATTCGCACCTACTTCCATTATGCCTCGACATGGAACATTGACGGGTCGGAGTGAGAGACAAAGAAGAAGGAATATATATTCGCGTGAAAGTCAAAATGATAATAGACCAAATGCAAATTTAAATAGTGTAAATAGTATACAAAATGATGAAATTATTTTGAGGGATACATTTAAATGCGCACTGAATGTCATTCCAAGAAATTTTAATATTTTTGATTGTGGATTAATGCATTTACAATGCAGGTTTTGCAATGCAAAACATTTTGAATCTGAAGTCACTTTAGGTGAAAGGACTGCATTCACTTCATGTTGTCATAAGGGTAAAGCAATATTACCGGCCTTAAGTCAAAATGAATACTTTAAATCATTGTACAATGGACTTACTTCAAATGAACCTTCAATAAAAAGAAAGTCAAAAAATTATTTTGAAAACATTCGTAAATAGAATTCATCATTTGCTATGGTTAGCTCAGAAGCTAAAATTTCGGATCCAGTTACGCGTGGAGTGTATCATTTTAAAATACATGATGTTTTTTATCACAGATTAGGTCCAATGACTGCTGGATATGGTCACTCACCATGTTATGCGCAATTATATTTTTATGATGTTGACACTGCTGTCAATTATAGATTACGTGAACACTATAATCAAACATGCAATAACAATATAATGTGCGAAATCTCTCTTGAATTGGAACGCATTAATCCTTTCGTTCGGTCATTCATTGCAATGAAAGATCATTGTCAGAGAGTTGAAAATCAAAATAAAGAAATTTGTATGCTCATTAAAGTAAATCGTGATTTAGATCTACGCCGTTATAATGATGCAGTTCAAACTGATGTAGCAGTAATATTTAGTACAGTTGATGGTGAGCCACCCTTTGAACGAAATATGGTTTCGTTTTCAAAAGTTAATGGTACCTTTAAAAATATCTCTGTTTTGGATTCATCATTGGACCCTTTAGCGTATCCATTACTTTTTCCAAATGGTGATACTGGGTGGCATATCAATATTTCTCATAATGTACCAACTACATCTAATTCAAGAGCTCCCAGAAATAAATTAACCATGCTTCAGTATGCAGCCTATCGACTTGCAATTAGAGAAGATTTTAGCATGTTGCACCATTCACAAAAATTATTTCTGCACTGGATAGTTGATATGTATGTGAGAATAGAGGGCACAAGGTTACATTTCATTAGACAAAATCAAACAAGTCTTAGGTCTGAAGTTTACAACACTTTAACAGATTATTTAGAATTGAACCCCAATGCCAATAATGTTGGCCGTAGAGTAATTTTACCATCTTCATTCAATGGATCTCCAAGAAATATTTATCAGAATTATTTAGATGCACTGTCAATTGTACAACATTTCGGAAAGCCTTCTTTGTTTATTACAATGACTTGCAATCCAAGTTGGCCTGAAGTAGTTAGCAATATTGGTGTAGGTGAGTCAGCTAATTTTCGACCTGATATTGTTGTGCGTGTATTCAAGTCCAAACTGGAAGCATTAATTGAGGGCCTTACACTAAAAAAAATCTTCGGTAAAGTTGAAGCACTCATTTATACAATTGAGTTTCAAAAGAGAGGATTGCCTCATGCTCACATTTTACTCTCTTTAAATGAGCAAGATAAAATTGTTAACGCTACCGATATTAATAAAGTTGTATCTGCGGAGATTCCTAACATTCAAACACATCCTACATTACATTAATATGTTGTAAAACACATGATGCATGGTCCATGTGGTGTACTTAATCCAAATTCTGTATGTATGAGACATGGAAAATGCACAAAAGATTATCCAAAACGATTTAATGAATTTACATGTGAATCATTAAATGGATACCCATTATACAGAAGGGGTGATAATGGTATTAATGGTGAAGTTTGTGGTAGTTGCCTCGACAATCGTTATGTTGTACCATACAATCCGTATTTACTTGCCAAATTTAATTGCCATATAAATGTTGAAGTATGCACTACAGTTAAAAGTGTTAAATACATTTATAAATACGTGTATAAAGGCTATGACAGTGCATCTGTTGAATTAGGTTCAGAGAGAAATGAACCAGGTCAAGAAATACAAATTGATGAAGTTAAAAATTTTTTAAATGGCCGTTATGTCGGATCAACAGAAGCTGTATGGCGCATCTATGAATTACCAATGCATTTTCAATCACATGTCATCGTTAGACTTGACATTCATTTACCACGTAGACAGAATGTTTACTTTCGAGAAGGGCAAGAACGTCAAGCAATTGAAAATGCAAGACAAACAAAATTATTAGCATTTTTTAAATTGAATTGATCAGATCCATCAGCGCATGAATATAAGTATACTGAAATTCCTTTGCATTATGTGTGGGAAGATTCCCGAAAAAATGGAAGAAGAGAAGGCGTGGAGGTGATAAAATCATTACACGCATATATGTAGTATCACCAAAAGACATTGAACTTTTCCATTTACGATTGCTTTTATTACATGTCTGTGGTCCAAAATCACTTGAAGATGTTAGAACATACAATGGAATTATACACACTTCTTTTGTTGAAGCGTGCCATGCTCGCGGAATTGCTTCAAATGATAATGAATGGCGCGAATGTTTAAATGAAGCAAAAGAATTACATTCACCAAAACAAATGCAAAATTTATTTGGTTACATTTGTGCATTAAATGTGCCAGCCAATGCATTGGTGTTATGGAATGAATTTAAAGTATATCTTAGTGAAAATTTTTTGAGAGATTACAACGAAGAAGTATCCTTTAATACAGCTCTATTAGAAATTGAAGATATTTTGAATGTTCATAATTTGTCATGTCAAGAACTTGGTTTACCAGTTCCCATGTATTCGCAGGGAACAGACGAAGCAAATGCTATTGATCCAATAGAACAAGAGTTTCTGTTTTCTGAGCATTATGAAACTGCAAATATTGAACAGCATAATCTATTCTAATTGATCGTGTGATTCGTGAAGTTTTGCATCATAATACTGGATCTAATGTTTTGTGTTTAACCACTCATGCAGGTTGTGGAAAAACATTCACACAAACAGCAATCATTCACAAATTAAATTCGCTTAATCTTAGTTGCATTGCAACAGCGTTCAGTGGCATAGCTTCAACTCTATTACTTGGAGGTAGAACTTTACACAATTTTAATGGGACAAACAGAGCCTGTTGTCATAATTATGGGGTTTGAGGATGTTACATAATATTTTTATTGTATTCATATATATAAAGAATTGTTAGGTCCATTTTCCCTATGTCTGCACAAACAACGCAGTTTCATCAATACGATTTAATTCAAGGCCGAAGGCGTACGTGTGAAGGAAAACGTATACAATGGCGATTCTGATCGATACAAACAAAATGATATGACACGTATTGACACCCGTCATAATGATGACGAAGAACAATACCGTCAGCTGCTGCAGACAAAGAGTTGATCACAATTGATCCCCTCCACCTGTCGATAA
Organism: Magicicada septendecula; assembly: GCA_034769895.1. Taxonomy (NCBI): domain Eukaryota; kingdom Metazoa; phylum Arthropoda; class Insecta; order Hemiptera; family Cicadidae; genus Magicicada; species Magicicada septendecula. Next base: position 409,184,948 of record CM068368.1, on the reverse strand, counting down.
TACGACACCAGGGGGGGCCATTCCGGCTTCCCGCGCTAACCTAGCGATCAGCTGTTGTTGGCGCATGACGTCGACTGGTGGAAGAAATACGCGCGAGTCTTGATTTACCATTCAATCTTACCTGAGACAATGTCCTACTTAGCATCTCTCTGCTGTTTACACGAAATATTAACAATAATTGTAATGAGCTATTCGTATAGAAAAAGGATTAAACAACAAGATTAAATGGTTTGTGGCTAAAAATAATGGTAAAATCTATTTCTACATTTAGTAGAAAAGTAAGCAAGTCTGTCCACATATAACATTGACAAAATGGCACAAGATGTAAAATTAAGTCGGAAAGGAGGCGATATTATATATATGTATATTATGTATATGTATTATATATATATATATAATTTTTTATTATTCGTTAATCTTATATTAATAGAATTATTTCGATTGTTATTAATTTACTTAGAAACCTCTGATGATACTGATATTTTTCAGTGAAACGTGCGTCAGGTGTTAAAAAGAATATACGAAATTATACTATTTGCAGAAGAAACAAATTGAAAACATCACAAATTATATATATATATATATATATATATATATATAAAATATGCCTGCGTGGGTGGGTGCGCGTACGTGCACACGCGTGCGTGCATGAGTGCGTGTATAAACATTTCTATGTAGTATAATATATTTGAAACAAGCTTCCAATTATTATAATTATAATCAATATCATAATCATTTTCTTTATCTACATTTTCATTGTTATAACGTTAAAAACTGAAGCTAGTACATTTAGTTGTAAACATAAATACTTTTATCAGCGAAATGAAAATGGTTATTTAGTTGATATATACCTTCATAGGTGACTTAAATTTTTGAAGACGAAGCTACCCAGAGCCGACTCTTTGTTGCTGCATACTTTTCAAGTGACTTGAGTTTGAGCTGTTTGTTCAGATGGCGGATTCTGATGAATGTTCTCATCAAAATGTAAGATTTGCTGCATAGTTGTTTTCTAATCGTACAGCAAAGGCGCTGAAGTATGTTGCAAATTAAGAGCGCGGAAGCAGCTTCATCGAACTGGTAAACGATGCATTTGATGTTTTAAACTCGAGACTTCCAAAAGACCAGAAAACGCCCCTCAGAAGTGGGTACAGCATGAATTTAAGGAGCCAAGAAAATACTTTAAAAAGGTTTTTGGAAGTAATAACTAACATGCGAGTAGCAAGTAAAAAAAGTTTACTACCTTTTCAGAAAGGTTTCGTTATATCTTTAAATTCATTGTTCGGCCTTTATGAACAAATGACAATGATTCATGGGGTGACGTACATTTTGACCGCTAGATTCAATCAAGATTGCCTTGAAAACTTTTTTTCACGAATTCGGGGATTAGGCGTCTTTTATAATAATCCCACTCCCTTTGAAGTGCGCAACAGAATTCGGTTCTTGCTTTTAACGGGTAGCACGGACGATATACCGTTATCTGGAAGTGCATCTGTGGATGAGGATGGTAGTATTCATTCCACTGAAGTTATGGAATCAAATGACTCTGACGAGGATTTCATCCAGTTTGTTACCAATGAAATATGCATAGACATAGTTGAACATACGTTAATACCAAGTTCTCCGAATAATGACACCGACGAAGCAGAATTGTTAAAAACAGAGGACTTGGCCCCGTCTGCAAGTGACAACGATGTTCCTCAGGATGGCTTAAAATATCTGGCCGGGTACATCGCATTCAAGTGCCGCTTCATTGATGAAAGTCTAGGTGTGAGAGGCGAAACATTGTGTCTTTCCGGGGAACATAGTCATGACTGGATATCGATTATATCAAAGGGGGGGCTTACCCATCCGTCAGACGAGTGGTTACAAAAACTGATTCAGTTTGAGATAGTTTTTACTTCTTTCCACTGACGTACAGTATCAAAACAAGTGAAAGTTATCTCTTATTTGGTCACCTTACTCAAATCTAAATTTCCAGAGGTGGACGAGAAAGTCATTTGTCTGTACGTCAGGACAAGAACATTCATCAGAATCCGCCATCTGAACAAACAGCTCAAACTCAAGTCACTTGAAAAGTATGCAGCATCAAAGAGTCGGCTCTGGGTAGTCTTCAAAAATTTAAGTCACCTATGAAGGTATGTATCAACTAAATAACCATTTTCATTTCGTTGATAAAGTATTTATGTTTACAACTAAACGTACTAGCTTCAGTTTTTAACGTTATAACAATGAAAATGTAGATAAAGAAAATGATTATGATATTGATTATAATTATAATAATTGGAAGCTTGTTTCAAATATATTATACTACATAGAAATGTTTATACACGCACTCATGCGCGCACGCGTGTCCACGTACGCGCACCCACTCACGCAGGCATATTATATATATATATATATATATATATATATAAAATTTGTGATGTTTTCAATTTGTTTCTTCTGCAAGTAGTATAATTTCGTATATTCTTTTTAACACCTGACGCACGTTTCACTGAAAAATATCAGTATCATCAGAGGTTTCTAAGTAAATTAATAACAATCGAAATAATTCTATTAATATAAGATTAACGAATAATAAAAAATGATATATATATCACCTCCTTTCCGACTTAATTTTACATCTTGTGCCATTTTGTCAATGTTATATGTGGACAGACTTGCTTACTTTTCTACTAAATGTAGAAATAGATTTTACCATTATTTTTTGCTGCAAACCATTTAATCTTGTTGTTTAATCCTTTTTCTATATGAATAGCTCATTACAATTATTGTTAATATTTCGTGTAAACAGCAGAGAGATGCTAAGTAGGACATTGTCTCAGGTAAGATTGCATGGTAAATCAAGACTCGCGCGTATTTCTTCCACCAGTCGACATCAGAGCGAAGCAACCAATGGGAGCGTAATTGGCCGGAGTGGCCTACCTTATTATTCTAGTTACATTGATACGACACAATGTCTGCCAACTCTGAAGACATCAGCCCAAGCGGCAACAAGTTGTACAATTCCGCTGGCCGTCATGGCCATTAAAAGTGTAAAAATCAGCTAAAATGTGAATAATTCAATATTAGTCAACAATACAGTACTTTCAAATCAGTTAATTACAAGTGGAAAATGTAAATTCTAAATTCAGTGCTTAAAAAGAGAACAGAACAGTTGAACCATGAGACCTCGGCCCAAAATTATTAACAGCAGAAGTAAACCGGACTACAAGAACTTCGAATCTACAAGCAGGAAAGTTAAAATCCAAAATTTATCCAACCTTTTAATATATACGAGCTCAGAAATAGAAATGAAATAATATGTAATGTGTGTGTGTGCGTGAACGCATGGTAGAGTGAAAGGCCGGCCTACAAGGTAGACATTGGTTTGTGGAACGTACTTTTATTACCATCAGTAAATTTGCAATAACGACTGACAAAAAGATATTAAGCCAAAATGAATAAGTAAATAAGAATGAAACACTGAATATTAAATATCGTTGTAAGAGTAATTTGTAGACGCCATCTTGTTTTGTAGGAAATAACGTCATTGTAATCTGTATTAAAAATATGTAAAATTGGCTTGAGTAAAAGTAATGTTCATGTCTAATAGAGTTTTTATTTCACACTCCACTGTCTCCGCAATCTCGCCTACAACGAACCTGGACCAAATAAATAAAGTAATAAGAGCAAGTGAACCATGAGTACCGGAGCAGTATACCATAATTATGTGGTAAGTACGATGATTATGTACTTGGTAAAAAATAAATAATAAGTCACGGTATAAGTAACTCTACAAATGGCCCCCGAACTGTGACATTATATAAAATTATTTTATATAAAATAGGCCAGATTCGGAAACAGCGGGAGTGGTGAAACGATTTGTAACATAACACGTGAGAGGTTATAGAGATGAGTAGGTTATGTTGACAAAGTAAAGACGTATAAGCGACAATTACAATTCAATCGTTATTTTATTATTAGATCAAATTTCCACTAGAATGGCAGAAAATAACGAGAGTATAGAAATGAACGACACCGAAACAGAATCTATGATATTGAACGAAATAAGTGCCAATTCGACACCTATGGCAATTAGCAATAAAGTGTCATTGGAAGACTTGTTTCAATTAATGAAAACACAAAATAATCAATTAAGAGAACAGATTGATGAAAAATTTAACCAGCAGAATGTTAAATTTGATGAAAAACTTAACCAGCAGAATGTTAAATTTAATGTAAAGTTTGACAGTTTTGATGCCAAATTAAATGAACTAAAGAAACAGAGTAATTTGCAAATTGTAAAATTAAACCAATTCGATGAGAAATTTGAAGAAATAAAAAATGAAATGCACAGACGAAATTTTAATGTTGACAAGAGAATTAATGAGATAGAGACACAGTATGATAATGTTAAAAAACAAACAGAAACCATAAATGAGCAAGTTAATACTAGGATAAGTAATGTAGATGATAAAGTTAATCAAATTAATGAAACAATTCAAAACCAGATAGAAACACAAAATAGAGAAATAGAAATCAAATGTGTAGCGACAGTAGAACAGTTGGAAATTAAAACTAAGAATGAAGTAGATAAGCAATTAGAATTGAGAACTCATGTTTTACAAAACAAATTAGAACAGTGTGAATCAAATGTAATAGACCTAACAAAAAGCATTCAAACAATAGATAACACAATATCTGAGTATGAAAATAATACAACTGATAGAATAAGTGTATTATAGAGTAGAATTAAGGAAATAGATAGTTTACATATATAAAATTATAATGATGTGCATGATAAGTATAACTTAGTTGAGAGTGGTTTAACAAGGGTGAAGAATGAGTTGCGGGGGGAGATTAACCAAAAAATAACAGGAGTAACAGAAAGGGTTGTCATTACTAGAGATTTCTATAATGAGATAGAATTAGAATTGTTCAGTTATGAAAACCAAACAATACACCCCATGCGATTTATCAATCAAACCAGGGAATACCACCATTTCAGTAACAGTAATTGGGAGGTACAATTGACAAAGATAATTAAATGTTTTAGAGGTAGTGCAACGGTATGGGCGGAAGCACACAGAGTAGAGTGGGGTAGTTACGAAATGTTTGAACAAGCCTTTAAGGGCAAATATTGGCCAGAAGAGGAACAAGAAGCATTGAGAAGTAGAATAATGGGAACAGGTAGTTTTGGGGGTTACCCAAATAATAATATAACAATTTATGTAACTAAATTATATAACGAAGCCAAGTATCTAGAACCCCAAGTACCCTTTGTAAGGTACATTAGCAAACACCTACCTAGGGAGGTACAAATAACGTTGATGACTAAAGAAATAGAGAATTTAAGTGAGCTCGAGAGAGTACTAGATATCTTACAAAGCATTAGGGATAGGGAAATGAATAGGCGACCACAACCGGGTAATTATACACATAACCATGTAGAATATAGTCCAAAAAGAAATAGTTACAATGAACATCATGATATGAATAGAAATAATAATAATAGATCAGGTGAGTGGAAGTGTTATAGGTGTCAACAGGAGAATTATGCCTCCCGTCAACAGTGCTTCAAGTGTAGACTACCAAGAGAGGTACAACAGAGGAGAGAGGAGATGAAACAGGATAAACCACAAGGTAGAGGAGCACCGAACGCGAGAGAAGCAGTAAACAATAATCAGGGACCGACTAAGGGACATCAGGGCCCCACCACAAGCAAACAGCCGGAAAACTAGAACCGACAGTGGTAGCCAGGACCCGACCACTGTTCAGGGAAACGCATGCGGTCCAACCAGTTGAGGATGTACACAGCAACGTAATCAAGGCAGATATAGTAGCAGACCTGCTGGAAGAAGAAAACAATACAACAAGCGAGGTGAGAGCCGGACTGACGGAAATCCAGGTAACAGTAGAAAATAAAAATTATAGAACATTGATAGACACGGGTAGCGAAATTTCAGTAATAGCAGAGAACATTTTAATAGAATTAAGAGAATTTAACAAAAGTATTCCAGTTTTGCCAGTAGCAGGAGTCACGGTGATAGGAGTTGCAGGTGTACGCAGCAAGAGAGTAACGAAACATATACATTTGAATTTTTTAATAAACAATGTAGAATTTGTAAACACATTTTTGGTAGTAAGACGTTTAAGTTTAGATGTCATATTAGGTAATGATTTTTTACAAAGGACGAAAGCTGTTATAAATTGTAAAGAGAAGGTGATAGAATTAGATGGGGATGACCGGTCGGTAAGAGCAAATTTTGAACAGATATTAGATAAAGTTAGAATAAGTGGAGTGAAAATACTACAGAAGGGAAGAGGCGAGAATAGTATAGATACTAGAATAAATGCATGTATAGAGGCAGAGTATATGGGGGAGTTTGAAGGTGAAAAGAGTAATATTAATAATGCAGTGTGGGAGTTAAGGGCGGATGAATTTTGTAGTGAAGGTGAGGTGGTAAGGAGTGGCCAGCGTGCAGCGTTGTGGTTAGTGATAGAGCAGTATAAGGGAGTGTTTGCCGATGTTCCAGGTAGGGCAAGAGAGTATGAGTGTGTATTGCAGATAAGGGAACATGCACCATTCATGCAGAGGAGCTACCCCGTCCCTTACTCAAAAAGACAAGCGGTGCAGAGAGAACTGGACAGGATTATGGAAACAGGAATTATAGAGAGGTCAGTGTCGCACTATTCTAATCCACCAGTGGTAGTAATTAAAAAAGATGGACGAGTCCGGTTATGTTTGGATGCAAGGAGAATAAATCAGATTATAATACCCGACTGAGAGTCACCAGAGCCAATCAATGAAATATTCCAGAAATTCAGCGGCGTGAAGTACATGACATCGCTGGACCTCACAGCTGGATATTGGCAGGTACCGTTAGCGGAGGTGAGTAGAAAGTACACAGCGTTTTTGTTTAATGGCAAGAATTATCAGTTTCGGCGTCTACCTTTTGGATTGAATACCAGCGTCGCCAGCTTTATAAAGTGTTTAGATAAAATTTTAAGACCCAAGGATTTAGACTTTTTTCGGTGTACGTGGACGATATTTTGATTGCATCCAGGACTTTCGAGGACCATTTAGATCACTTAGGATATGTATTAGCCAGACTGGAGGAAGGAGGACTTACAATAAACTGGGACAAGTCAAAATTTTTACAGACACAAATAAATTTCTTAGGATTTATTATCACGCCGGAAGGGATCTCAGCAAACCCAGACAAGGTCGAATCTATTATGCGTTTCCCTGAACTGAGGAATGTTAAGCAACTACAAAGTTTCCTGGGGCTATGTAATTTCTACCGAAAATTTCAGCAAAACTACGCAGATCTAACAGCAAGATTGAGCGCTGTACTACAGAAAAACAAACAGTGGAAGTGGGGAGAAGTGGAGCGTAAACCATTTGAAGAGATTAAAAGAAAATTCAGCAGAATGATAATGATGAACCATCCGGATTTTGACAAGGTGTTTTATTTACAAACGGATGCAAGTAATGTGGCAGTAGGTGCGGAATTATATCAAGAAGACGAGGAAAAGGAACACAGGACTATAGCATTTGCAAGTAGATCGTTAATACAGGCAGAGAAGAACTACACGACGACGGAGAAAGAGTTATTGAGCATAGTATTCGCTGTTGGGAAATTTAGAACGTACATATTAGGAAATCGCACAATAATTAGGACGGACCACAAAGCCTTGTCATTTTTAAACACATGTAAGCTTGCTCACAGCCGTCTAACCAGGTGGGTGCTTGTTTTACAGGAGTATAATTTTGAGTGGGAGTACATCAAGGGAACGGAGAATAAGGTACCGGACACTCTGTCGAGAATTGACATGTTAGACAACAAAACAGGTAGGGATTTAAAGGAAATCGAAATTTTTCAAATCAGCAGAGAGGAGAGAATTTTTGGAGAAGAAATGAAAGACATCAAAACCATGCAGAGAGCAGATGGTAAGTCAGGTAAGGTTATAGAGAGTTTAGAAAATGAATTAACCAGATCAGAGTATAGTCAGTATTTTCAAGTTTATAAGGGATTGTTGTTTAAGAGAGTAGTAGGGGGTGAGCGTGATTGGAAATTAGTAGTACCAGAGGGGTTAGTTGAGGTTATTTGGGTTTGTCACTTAAGGTATGGTCATTTTGGGGCGAAGTAGTGTGTAAGTGTGTTGAAAGAGTCGTGTGTTTTCAGAAATATGGAAAGAAGGGTTAGAAAGTTGTTAAGGGGTTGTGATTTGTGTCAGAAATCAAAGGTGGTAAACTACAGGGTTGAAGGAGAGACGAATTTTATAAAAGTGGAGAGACCGTTCGATTTAGTTGCAGTAGATTTGTTTGGACCATTGCCGAAGGGTAGAGGCGGAGTACAGTATGTGTTTGTAATGTTAGATACATTTTCCAAGTACGTGAGGTTGTATAGTATAAAAAGAGCTACCAGTCAGGTATTGAGTGAAAAAGTGACTAAAAATTACATGATACAAGTGGGTAAGCCGAAGGTAATTTTGTCAGATCATGGGCCACAGTTCATCAGTGGGAAATGGCGTCAGACTCTAGGATGGGGAGGAATCATCACGAAGCATACGGCTGTGTACCATCCCCAGTCCAACCAGGCTGAGCGTGTAATGAGAGAAATAGGCAGGATCTTTAGAGCCTATTGTCACACTAAACACAGCGAGTGGCCGTTGTACATCAAGAAGGTAGAGAGTTGGCTGAACAGTACCACCCACGAGTCCACCGGCTATACACCTCACGAGTTGATCAAGGGGACACGCCCCCCGAGAATTTTGGAACAGCTGTTTAATTACCCACCTGAGAGCGAGACAACGGATGTGAGCATTAAAATCTGGTTGGCAAATGAGAACCTGTTGAGCAAAGGAGAAAGACGGAAACGTAGGCACGACGCAAGAGGTAAATGGGTAAAATATGAAATTGGACAGTTGGTGTTGGTAAGAAGGCACGATTTGTCAAATGCGCAGGAGAAGGAAATTAAGAAGTTCTTCCTGCTCTATGAAGGACCTTATGAGGTAGTAGAGATTAAGATGCAAAATGCATATGTATTACAAGATAGGGAGACTAAGGAAATAGTAGGGACACACAATGCTACTAACTTAAAGTTATACTGGTCAGCGTAGGAGTGAACAATGGGTATTTTATATAAATGAGTGAATGAATATTAATTTTGGTATTTGTTTTTCCAGAAGGGACTCTTCCCCATTTTCGGGCGATCACAGACTCACCACCTCTGATCGTGGATTTTGGCAATCTGGAGGCGGACCATGGTCGGCGGTAGCCTCAGCAAGGGGGTGAAAGCGACGATGGTCTTCCTCCAAGCAAACAGGTGTCAGTAGAAATTCTTTGTATACAAGAACGGGGAAGGGGAACCCATAGTTCATGTCTAAAAAAAAAAAAAAGTGTTCCACGAACTAAAGTAGTTTCGTTTAGAAATTGTGAAACGAAGTGTTTAAAATTATTGTAATTTAAATGGTAATTTTTTTTTCAAGTGCTTGTTTTCCCTCCGAAAACAAGAGAATGTATATTTATAATGTAAACTTATCAGACGATCCATTGATGTAATTCCTATTTTGTCATAGAAGAAAATGTTAGTGAAAGTGAAGGTTTTTACTTGCAAAGTGTCTATGTGAAAATTTTAAATAATTAAAGAACTTGTTTTAGAGCAAGGTTAAAAGGTGTTTTATAGTTGTGTGGTGTTAACAAAAGTATTAGTCAAATAATGGACTGTAAGGACAGCATATGTAGGAGGAATTAAGTTAGAATTAATTGGGCTAGTGCAGTAGTGGCATGTGCTACTGTAGCTAGCGAAGTGGGTTGATGAGTAACGCACAGACCATCATCGGAGGCCTCAAGAAGGCATGCATACACTGTACAATTTTAATATAATTTTATTTATATGTGATTCTTGACGGTACAGTGTATAAAAATGATGTAGTGTAAGACATGCTAATGAAGTTGATTTCCCCGCCTTTTCGGGCGATTACTGCCTTACCAGCACTAATCGTGGTTTTCGATAGCGGTCAGCTATGGCCCAAAAAGTTGGAACCTTGACCATAGCTGGCTTGAAATTGGTGTATATTTGAAATTAAAGGGGGGTGACATTAGGGGAAATCCCCGGAACTATGGAACAGCGGCTGCCACTTTGTTCGAGTAGGAACAAGCAAAAAGGTGGTAGACCCACATTAAGGGCATGTAATTATATAATTTTTAGATATTATGATATCTTGTTATTTTCTTAATGTGACGCTGAAGCAAGGACAAGGAGATGACAAAATTCCTCCACAAATTCAGTCCTTGCGGAGGCACCCGAATGCTACAGTTCGGTTGGGGGGTAATAGTGTGTGTGGTTAGGAGGTCGCTACAGGGGTAACGACGTTAGCAAATGTTAAAAGATAGTAGGTCGTAAATGTTAAAAGGATAAAGTTAGAAATGGTTTTGAACAAAATATAGTCTGATGCTGTTGCAAAATATAAGATAATTATAAAGTTGAGTAATAGAATTTGAATAATGAACTTGTTTGCCATAGTAGTTATAGGTTGAATTTTATAGAGATAAATAGGTGATGGTGTTTTGAGAATTTTGAAGGAGTTGTTTACGTGTTATGTTATTTATAGGAATATATATTTTTCTCTTATAATGAAGAGATTGAGTTTAGTGTTGATTAAAGATCAGTCTATTTTGAATTCTTGTTGTTGTTGTTGTTGTTTTGGAGAAATTAATTGAACAAACCAATGTCTCAGACACAAACCAATGCATCTAAAGGGGAACATATTAGTTGTAGATATGGAAGTATGTTAGACCACTATTTTAAAAATTTTGTATTCGATGTTTCAGAGTTTGGTGATGTTGTGACCGCGATCCTGAACTGGCCGGAGCATCAGAACAGGAGCGTTAAGTGCCTCATGGCCTTACGGTGTTGGGATCTCTCCTGAGAAGTCCAGTAAGGTCAGACAGGTACGATCAGCATCATTGGACCAAGGGTAAGTGATTACATTTTTTTATATATAAACACTACAGGGGGTCGTGGCAACATATCTGGGATGATCCTTTTAGAAACGTGTGAATGAGTCAATGAAAGTTTTTATGTTTCGACATAAAACCTTTCATTGAGGGGGTTTTGTAACGGGACAAACAGAGCCTGTTGTCATAATTATGGGGTTTGAGGATGTTACATAACATTTTTATTGTATTCATATATATAAAGAATGGTTAGGTCCATTATCCCTGTCTGCACAAACAACGCAGTTTCATCAATACGATTTCATTCAAGGCCGAAGGCGTACGTGTGAAGGAAAACGTATACAATGGCGATTCTGATCGACACAAACAAAATGATATGACAAATATTGACACCCGTCATAACGATGATGAAGAACAATGCCGTCAGCTGCTGCAGACAAAGAGTTGATCACAATTGATCCCCTCCACCTGTCGATAATATGACACAATGTCTGCCCACTCTGAAGACATCAGCCCAAGCGGCAACAAGTTGTACAATTCCGCTGGCCGTCATGGCCATTAAAAGTGTAAAAATCAGCTAAAATGTGAATAATTCAATATTAGTCAACAATACAGTACTTTCAAATCAGTTAATTACAAGTGGAAAATGTAAATTCTAAATTCAGTGCTTAAAAAGAGAACAGAACAGTTGAACCGTGAGACCTCGGCCCAAAATTATTAACAGCAGAAGTAAACCGGACTACAAGAACTTCGAATCTACAAGCAGGAAAGTTAAAATCCAAAATTTATCCAACCTTTTAATATATACGAGCTCAGAAAAAGAAATGAAATAATATGTAATGTGTGTGTGTGCGTGAACGCATGGTAGAGTGAAAGGCCGGCCTACAAGGTAGACATTGGTTTGTGGAACGTACTTTTATTACTATCAGTAAATTTGCAATAACGACTGACAAAAAGATATTAAGCCAAAATGAATAAGTAAATAAGAATGAAACACAGAATATTAAATATCGTTGTAAGAGTAATTTGTAGACACCATCTTGTTTTGTAGGAAATAATGTCATTGTAATCTGTATTAAAAATATGTAAAATTGGCTTGAGTAAAAGTAATGTTCATGTCTAAAAACGCTAATAGAGTTTTTATTTCACACTCCACTGTTTCCGCAATCTCGCCTATAACGAACCTGGACCCAATAAATAAAGTAATAAGAGCAAGTGAACCATGAGTACCGGAGCAGTATACCATAATTATGTGGTAAGTACGATGATTATGTACTTGGTAAAAAATAAATAATAAGTCACGGTATAAGTAACTCTACACAATGTGTTTAAATTGCCTATACCCATTTTGGAAAATTCTGTAGCGAATATTACCGCAAATAGTAGCTATGGACGTTACATAAATTCATCATCATTGATAATTATTGATGAAATTTCTATGTGCCCACTGCAAGTGTTGAAAATCATAGATAGATTATTGCAGGATCTATGCGATGAAAATGATAAACATAAACCATTTGGAAGGAAAACGATACTTCTGTGCGGTGATTTTCGGCAAATCTTACCAGTTGTCCCACACGGATCACGTGTAACTTTAATTGAAAATTGTGTCACGAGTTGGCATAAATTTGTTTATTTTCATAAAGTAATTTACTCAAAATATGAGAGCCTTACCAAGTGAAATAGAATTTGTCGAATTCTTGAAAAAAATTGGTAATGATGAAGCCCCACAATTCCCTCAGTTTGGTGAAAATATTATTGAAATACCTCAACAATTAATAGGAGATGAAAATAATATTATTAATGAGGTGTATGGAAATATTTCCGAAAACTTGCTCTCAGATAACATATTTAAGTCAGTTATTTTAGCACCTAAAAATGATGATTGTACTTTTATTAATACTGATATACTTAATCGAATACCAGGTGAACAGAAAACATATCATAGCTACGATAAAATAATTTGTGATGATGACAATGAAATCAATAACTATCCAGTAGAGTTTTTGAATTCTTTGACTATTAGTGGTTTGCCACCACATAAGTTAGTATTGAAAGTTAATTGCATCGTTTTACTGATCAGAAACTTAAATACAAAGGAAGCATTAGTCAATGGAACAAGAATGCGCATCAAGTGTATGCATCGTAATGCTATTGATTGCGAAGTTTTAACTGGAACCGCATGCAATAAGAGAATTTTGATTCCACGTATAAATTTAACATATTCCGGTACTGTTTTACCATTTAACTTTCAAAGAACTCAATTTCCAATTATACCTGCATTTGCGATGACAATAAATAAGTCTCAAGGACAAACATTCGAAAAAACTGGAATTTTATTGAGGCAGCCAGTTTTTACACATGGTCAATTGTACGTCGCAGCAAATAGAGTTCGATCATTCGATGGTTTGAGATTTTATATTTCCGAATATAATGGCCAAGGGCATTTAGAAAATGATGAAAGAGTTTTTACAAAAAACATCGTTTACACAGAAGTTCTGAATCATTAAATTCACTTTCAAACTATTTTAAGTTCAATGGACAACATTTATTTTTTTAACCGCCCGGTTTTTTTGATTTAATGAAAAATATATGAAAAAATACGAGGCACGTATTTTTTATTTCATTTTTTATTTTGTATTAATTTTTTATTTAAATTTTATATAATTCGAAAAAGATAGGCAAAATAACTGTGTAGCCTTGGCGAAACCTGGTCAGTATGGCAATAAAAAAACCCCAAGGAAATGTCAAAAAAACGCGTTATTGTTTTTAAATATGGCTTAGCCAAGCTAAACCTCATTTTTCCTATCTTTCATATTTTTCAAATAACTCGAAAATTAATGCATAGAAGAAAAAAATTAAAAAATTATATAAGCTTTGTAGCAGATAATCTTCAAACTGTTTTCGAATTTTGTACATTACCAAAAATGAAATGTAATCCACTGGAATTGAAAACAATGTATCTTATACTTCTATGAATGTCAAGTCTCATTTTTATTAGCGTTTATTTGATTCAATAATAACATGAAAAATTAAAACTGACGATGAATTATATCAAAAAATAAATATGAATACAAGCTGTAATTGTGTTTTGTTTCAACTGTTACTAACATTAAATTTTAAATTTCATAGGTATTGCAGGGAATTAAGGCAAACAACACACGCTAATGACGTACTTGTACACGCTCGCAGCTGATGTAATAGAACAAAATTCAAAAAAATTATATGCAATGATTACAGAGGTATACTCTTTGACAAAAGAACCTCAATAACATTCAAACTTAAAAATTTAATGAATTACGGTCGAATTTCGACCACTGGGCGACCACTAGTTATAATAAATACACAAAAACTAACTTTATAGAAAAACCTTACTTTGTTACTTTGTTTACTATATGACACTTCACAAAGTGTTAGAACAAATTACAGACATACACATAGATCTTTAACTAAACACCAACTGCAAGTGAAAAATTTTTATCACAGCAATGTTCTTTACTGCTAGTAGGAACCTGATGATCATTGTTAAACTGTGAACATGAGATGCACAGTGAGCAAACATCTGACTGTGAGGCTAACAAAATTTCCATTCACTTACACACATACACACACCAGTCTTGTAGAGTGTTTTATAGTGCTAGTATCGGTAACAGTAAACATAATGTATAGTCACTTCCGAAGCATATTGTGAGGACAAAAGAATTTGTGCTACTCAGTATTAGTTGTCAATATAAAATCTATTGAGAACTAGAAATGACTTCTCATTTCAAAATAAATGAGTACATGTACAAAACGTAATCGATAAAGTTAACTTTATTGATTTCTCTTGAGAACATCGGAAGCATGCAAGTTTTGTTGTGAAGAAGCAGTGTGTGATAAAGAGAATTAGTGTGTGAGTGAGACAGCAAACTATTATCATGTCCCCCATTAACTATTAACTCTGTGCGTCTCAGCATTAAAAAACTATTGTCCAACTTACACTGTTAACTTAAATGATTCTATATTGTGCCTTCCACACTAAGAGCACAAAATTAAAAAAAAAATCACTAAAAAAAGTGACATTCTTCATAACTTCAACACTAACATTATTTTGAAACAGAAAGTTTTACAGCATTAAAGAATATCTCTGGACTAACAAAACCCTACAACAATTTTAGTAAGAAATACTCAGAAGACCACATACTTCAGAATACTAGACAATCAGCAGAAGAAAAGGACAAGTTTTTCAAACAGTACTGTAACAAAAGCGATTATGTGCCTACCTATTGTCAGCAAATATACAGTAATAATTGAACTGGCATTCCCAGTTTCAAGCCATATGTTCATAAACAAAAACCCATCATGCAACACTTCCATTTAAAATGTCTTGACTTTTTCGCTCTTATTTGCCGAACTACTGAGCACTTCATATCAGATGAGGCCTTTCAGTATTGCCACTATCTTCAAGTTGCATCTGGCTGCCTGGTTTTGTAAGACTTGAGAATGGTAAGACACTAAAAGTCTTGCCTAGTTGTTCAGAAATACAATTTACTCATATCATCAGTAATCATATCATATTCAATAATAATTATATCATCATAAATGGGAAAACGAATGGAAGGAAACAACGAAAGACAATAACTAAAATGTTCTTCCCTAATATCAAAGACAGACAACAAACAAAACTCAAAATGACTCCCAACTTCACAGCAATAGTGACTACCCATGGAAAAACTTAATTCTTACCTTCACTGCTTCAACATAATAAACGACCCAATGTGCCAATGCAATGCAGGAGAATAAACAGTGGACCACATCATATATGAGTGTGAGATGATAAAAAATCAGAAACAAAAATTAATCAAGTAGCAAATATATCAGAGACAAATGGATACAATAAAAATACTCTAAACAAAATAGAAAATAAAATCAAATATAAAATAAAAACTGAACAATTAAGAATTAATCAAAATGAACAACACATAAATAATAACAACAATAAAAAATGCCCCACATTCACATACATAAATAACAAAATGACAAAGCTAACAAAACTATTTAAAAACACAGACATTAAAATAGCATACAAAACTAACAAAAATAATTTACAAAAACTAAAAAACCCACACAACAAAGATAACACAACAAGCAATGGTATATACAAAATTGAATGCCAAGATTGCAATAAATATTACACAGTGTAAATGTATTAAATTTTATAAATATACAAAACGACTACTTACCCCTACTCTTACCAACTGTCTTACGACTTACCTTATTATCTCTGAAGGTCCCAAATGCAAGGTTGCCACGATGTTTTTAGGTTATACATCGAAACCATAACATTCCTCCCATTAATATTTTAGTTGATTTTACTTCCCTTAATTCAGAAAACTCACGGGTCCGATTAGGCGAGATTTTGACACAGAAAATAGGTTGGGTTCTGGCGCAATGACTATTCTAACACATAGTTATGTTACTGAACAAATCTTATTCAATTTTCTCTGAATTATGTAGTTAAAAAATTATCAATCAAATTTGTTTCTTAACAAATTGCTCAACATTGAGAGAACATAAAAACTATTCAGATAGAACTATTAAGAATTAATTATAAACTTTGCAAACCAGTACTTTGCACTCTCTCTCTTTAACTCTTTATACCCCCCATAAATTAGAGATCTCTTTATTCTTTAGGACTTTGAATTTAAGAAAAGACAAATTGTTATTAAATTCTGGCCAGTTGATCTAGTTTTTACGAGTACTTAGCTGCTGATGATATCCCAGATGTTATGCCATCAGATGCATCGCACTTTTTTATTAAACACTCCACAAAACATTTTAAAACTGTTATATATTGTTCACTATTACATTTTTCTCATTATTAAAGATTGTTAACTGTTGTATTATACTTATACAACCAACATTGGTAGGCCTACTCTTAACTGCACGTGTAGGCCTCCCAACACTTTTACAATGTGGCTGTTCTATCTGAAGACTGCCTCGAGCTGGGGCTCGGAGTTGTATACTATCCAAGCCTTCTGCGTATCGGCCACGTGGTTCCACTGGACGCCCACTTCGTCCCCTGCCATCACACATCGAACATTCCAGAAGTATTTCGAAGCCGGAACTGCGTTTTAATATTGGAAAACACGTGGTTCTCTCCTGATCCTAGCATGACATCACACTAATTACAGAAATTCCTCACCTTATACGGTAATGTCTCTTCGACTTGGGACATGATTCACTTAGAGCGTTGTAACTTTCCATGCGTCCCTAGCAATGGATTTCATAAAATTATTACATATGTTGAATTACTGGAAATTATTAAAAACAATGGTTCAGCCCATTTTGTCCCGTTACAATACCCCCCCCCCCACAATGAGAGGTTTTATGTGAAAACATAAAAACTCTCACTGACTAAACCTAAGAGGATCAGCTAGGATATGGCGCCACGACTCCTTACTTCCGTATCAAAATCATGGGTTACTCACCCCCCCCCCCTAATCCGGTGGCTGTGGCTGCACCTGCATGACTGTACTGGACTCCCTTCCTCAGGATCCCAAACCCATAAAGCCAGACAGGCACTAAGCAACCCTGCCCTGACGCGCGGGCCAGCACAGGTCCACCTCCACAGTACCACCCGGACTCTGTAACAATCAAATAACAACATTAACAAATGGCCTTTCACCATTCCATATCCTAACCGATTTGGGTTCCTCTTAGCCATACTGGTTTGCCTCTATCAGTTTTTTTTTTTTTTTTATATATACTTGAATACACATATGGCCTTATCGCTAACGTGATACATTTTAATGAAAACCCACAACCTTACTATACAGTTGAAAGTCTTATGTAAAGAACAAATTTTTCTCACTCCAATTCCAATTAGAAATATCGGTATGGAGAACCATACATGACTTCCATGTTCTAAGATTTATATTTAAAATCATTTTCGAAATGAAATATTTCCACAGAAACTATTTCTTTCTACTTACAGCTTCAGCCTTAACCAAAGTACTGTGGTCACTAACGTATACCACCTCACGTTATCGCACACGATTTTCACTGATGATGGAAATCGATGGCACTGCCGAAACATCTGGTTTTGCAGTAAACTTTGGTCTACGGCCAAACAGGATGGGAAGGAATTTTAACAACAAACTACTTCTTTGTTGCCGATAATTTAGTACATATATAAATAAAATGTTGCAGGTAAACTACCCCTTTCCCTTAACCGATCTTCACCAAAAT
Organism: Magicicada septendecula; assembly: GCA_034769895.1. NCBI lineage: Eukaryota > Metazoa > Arthropoda > Insecta > Hemiptera > Cicadidae > Magicicada > Magicicada septendecula. The sequence continues at coordinate 409,166,770 of CM068368.1, read as the reverse complement.
CAACAGGCCTTGAGTTCTCTACAATTCAGGAATGTATGCAAAAAATTATTTGATTCTCTTTGAATTTACGGCAGTTATCTTTCGTCATACAAAATTACCCTTATTAAAACATAAAATGTTGCAGGTAAACTACCCCTTTCCCTTAAACGATCTTCACCAACACCAATAAGTTTTGAGTACTCTACAATACAGGGCTGTATGCAAAACATTATTTGATTGATTGAATTTTTGGCTGTTATCGTTTGCCATAGAAACAAATTATGCTTGATAAAAAAAAACGTTGCAGGTAAATTACCCCTTTCCCTTAACCGAGCTTCACGAAAAGCAATAGGTACTCTACAATTCAGGGTTGTATGCAACAAATTATTTGATTCTGTTTGAATTTGCGGCTCTTATCGTTTGCCATAGAAAGTACCCTTTTTAAAATAAAATAAACGTTGCAGGTAAACTACCCCTTTCCCTTAACCGAGCTTCACGAAAAGCAATAGGTACTCTACAATTCAGGGTTGTATGCAACAAATTATTTGATTCTGTTTGAATTTGCGGCTCTTATCGTTTGCCATAGGAAGTACCCTTTTTAAAATAAAATAAACGTTGCAGGTAAACTACCCCTTTCCCTTAACCGATCTTCAACAAAATCAACAGACCTTGAGTTCTGTATAATATAAAAAGGTATGCAAAAGAGTAGTTGATTGTGTTTGAATTTGCGGCTGTTATCGTTTGCCATAGAAAGAAAATGTTTGATAAAAAAAAAGTTGCAGGTAAACTACCCCTTTCCCTTAACCGATCTTCACCAAAAACAATAGGTCTTGAGTACTCTACAATTCAGAGTTGTATGCAACAAATTATTTGATTCTGTTTGAATTTGCGGCTGTTATCGTTTGCCATAGAAAATACCCTTTTAAAACAAAACGTTGCAGGTAAACTACCCCTTTCCCTTAACCGATCTTCACCAAAAACAATAGGTCCTGAGAACTCTACAACACAGGGCTGCATGCACAAAATTATTTGATTCTGTTTGAATTGCGGCTCTTATCGTTTGGCATAGAAAATACCCTTGTTAAAACATAAAACGTTGCAGGTAAACTATCCCTTTCCCGCAACCGATCTTCACCTAAAACAATAGGTCTTGAGAACTCTACAATTCAGGGATGTATACAAAACATTATTTTATTCTGTTTGAATTTGCGGCTGTTATTGTTTGCCATAGAAAATAATTACCCTTGATAAAAAAAAATGTTGCCAGTAAACTACCCCTTTCCCTTAACCGATCTTCACCAAAAACAATAGGTCCTGAGAACTCTACAATTCAGGACTGTATGCAAAAAATTATTTGATGCTGTTTGAATTTGCGGCCGTTATCGTTTGCCATAGAAAAATATCGGTATGGAGATCCATACATGACTTCCATGTTCTAAGATTTATATTTAAAATCATATTCGAAATGAAATATTTCCATAGAAACTACTTCTTTCTATTGCTTCAGCCTTAACCACAGTACTGTGGTCACTAACGTATACCACCTCACGTTTTCGCACTCGATTTTCACTGATGATGGCAGTCGATGGCATTGCCGAAACGTCTGGTTTTGCAGAAAACATTGGACCACGGCTAAACAGCCCGGGAAGGAATTTTAACAAAAAACTACTTCTTTCTTGCCGATAACGTAGTACACATAAAAAATTCTCCCCTCCCTCTTCAACTATAATTTTTATTAATAGAAAATTACCCCCACCCCATTCAATTAGCCTCTTCATTTATAGATATTTCATCTACGTTTCTACAGTGGATTATTATGAGCTTACCAGGATACTATGTTTATCAAAATTAAGTACATTACTCTTGTTAAAACACAAAATGTTACTGGTAAACTACCCCTTTCTCTTAACCGATCTTCACAAAAATCAATACATCTTCAGTCCTCTACAAGGCAGGGATGCATGCAAAAAAATAATTGATTCTGTTTGAATGTGCGGCAGTTATCGTTCGTCATAGAAACAATTACTCTTGTTAAAACATGAACAGTGGCCAGTAAACTATCCCTTTCCCTTAACCGATCTTCACCAAAATCAACAGACCTTCACTTCTTTACAATTCAGGACATTTTGCAAAAAATTATTTGATTCTATTTGAATTTGCGGCAGTTATCATTCGTCAAAACAAAAAAATTACCCTTGTTAAAACATAAAACGTTGCTGGTAAACTACCCCTTTCCCTTAACCGATCTTCAACGAATCAACAGACCTCTTGAGTTCTCAATAATTCAAAAAGGTATGCAAAAATGTAGTTGATTCTGTTTGAATTTACGGCTGTTATCATTTGCCATAGAAAATACCCTTTTAAAACAAAACGTTGCAGGTAAACTACCCCTTTCCCTTAACCGATCTTCACCAAACATAACAGGTCTTGAGTACTCTACAATTCAGGGCTGTATGCAAAAAATTGTTTGATTCTGTTTGAGTTTGAGGCTCTTATCGTTTGCCATAGAAAATACCCTTGTTAAAACATAAAACGTTGCAGGTAAACTATCCCTTTCCCGTAACCGATCTTCACCTAAAACAATAGGTCTTGAGAAATCTACAAATCAGGGATGTATACAAAATATTATTTTATTCTGTTTGAATTTGCGGCTGTTATCGTTTGCCATAGAAAATAATTACCCTTTATTAAAAAAAAAAGTTGCAGGTAAACTACCCCTTTCCCTTAACCGATCTTCACCAAAAACAATAGGTCCTGAGAACTCTACAATTCAGGACTGTATGCAAAAAATTATTTGATGCTGTTTGAATTTGCGGCTGTTATCGTTTGCCATAGAAAAATATCGGTATGGAGATCCATAGACGACTTCCATTTTCTAAGATTTATATTTAAAATCATATTCGAAATGAAATATTTCCATAGAAACTACTTCTTTCTATTGCTTCAGCCTTAACCACAGTACTGCGGTCACTAACGTATACCACCTCACGTTTTCGCACTCGATTTTCACTGATGATGGCAGTCGATGGCATTGCCGAAACGTCTGCTTTTGCAGAAAACATTGGACCACGGCTAAACAACCCGAGAAGGAATTTTAACAAAAAACTACTTCTTTCTTGCCGATAACGTAGTACACATATAAAAAATTCTCCCCTCCCCCTTCAACTATAAATTTTATTAATAGAAAATTACCCCCACCCCATTCAATTAGCCTCTTCATTTATAGATATTTCATCTACGTTTCTACAGTGGATTATTATGAGCTTACCAGGATACTATGTTTATCAAAATTAAGTACATTACTCTTGTTAAAACACAAAATGTTGCTGGTAAACTACCCCTTTCTCTTAACCCATCTTCACAAAAATCAATACATCTTCAGTCCTCTACAATGCAGGGATGCCTGCAAAAAAATAATTGATTCTGTTTGAATGTGCGGCAGTTATCGTTCGTCATAGAAACAATTACTCTTGTTAAAACATGAACAGTGGCCAGTAAACTATCCCTTTCCCTTAACCGATCTTCACCAAAATTAACAGACCTTCATTTCTTTACAATTCAGGACATTATGCAAAAAATTATTTGATTCTATTTGAATTTGCGGCAGTTATCATTCGTCAAAACAAAAAAATTACCCTTGTTAAAACATAAAACGTTGCTGGTAAACTACCCCTTTCCCTTAACCGATCTTCAACAAATCAACAGACCTCTTGAGTTCTCAATAATTCAAAAAGGTATGCAAAAATGTAGTTGATTCTGTTTAAATTTACGGCTGTTATCATTTGCCATAGAAAATACCCTTTTAAAACAAAACGTTGCAGGTAAACTACCCCTTTCCCTTAACCGATCTTCACCAAACATAACAGGTCTTGAGTACTCTACAATTCAGGGCTGTATGCAAAAAATTGTTTGATTCTGTTTGAGTTTGAGGCTCTTATCGTTTGCCATAGAAAATACCCTTGTTAAAACATAAAACGTTGCAGGTAAACTATCCCTTTCCCGTAACCGAACTTCACCTAAAACAATAGGTCTTGAGAAATCTACAATTCAGGGATGTATACAAAACATTATTTGATTCTGTTTGAATTTGCGGCTGTTATCGTTTGCCATAGAAAATAATTACCCTTTATTAAAAAAAAAAAGTTGCAGGTAAACTACCCCTTTCCCTTAACCGATCTTCACCAAAAACAATAGGTCCTGAGAACTCTACAATTCAGGACTGTATGCAAAAAATTATTTGATGCTGTTTGAATTTGCGGCTGTTATCGTTTGCCATAGAAAAATATCGGTATGGAGATCCATAGACGACTTCCATTTTCTAAGATTTATATTTAAAATCATATTCGAAATGAAATATTTCCATAGAAACTACTTCTTTCTATTGCTTCAGCCTTAACCACAGTACTGCGGTCACTAACGTATACCACCTCACGTTTTCGCACTCGATTTTCACTGATGATGGCAGTCGATGGCATTGCCGAAACGTCTGCTTTTGCAGAAAACATTGGACCACGGCTAAACAACCCGAGAAGGAATTTTAACAAAAAACTACTTCTTTCTTGCCGATAACGTAGTACACATATAAAAAATTCTCCCCTCCCCCTTCAACTATAAATTTTATTAATAGAAAATTACCCCCACCCCATTCAATTAGCCTCTTCATTTATAGATATTTCATCTACGTTTCTATAGTGGATTATTATGAGCTTACCAGGATACTATGTTTATCAAAATTAAGTACATTACTCTTGTTAAAACACAAAATGTTGCTGGTAAACTACCCCTTTCTCTTAACCCATCTTCACAAAAATCAATACATCTTCAGTCCTCTACAATGCAGGGATGCATGCAAAAAAATAATTGATTCTGTTTGAATGTGCGGCAGTTATCGTTCGTCATAGAAACAATTACTCTTGTTAAAACATGAACAGTGGCCAGTAAACTATCCCTTTCCCTTAACCGATCTTCACCAAAATTAACAGACCTTCATTTCTTTACAATTCAGGACATTATGCAAAAAATTATTTGATTCTATTTGAATTTGCGGCAGTTATCATTCGTCAAAACAAAAAAATTACCCTTGTTAAAACATAAAACGTTGCTGGTAAACTACCCCTTTCCCTTAACCGATCTTCAACAAAATCAACAGACCTCTTGAGTTCTCTATAATTCAAAAAGGTATGCAAAAATGTAGTTGATTCTGTTTGATTTTACGGCAGTTATCGTTCGTCATAAAAAAATTACCCTTGTTAAAACATAAAATGTTGCAGGTAAACTACCCCTTCCCTTAACCGATCCTTCACCAACACCAAAAGGTCTTGAGAACTCTACAATTCAGGGCTGTATGCAAAACATTATTTGATTCTGTTTGAATTTGAGGCTCTTATCGTTTGCCATAGAAAATACCCTTGTTAAAACATAAAACGTTGCAGGTAAACTATCCCTTTCCCTTAACCGATCTTCACCTAAAACAATAGGTCTTGAGAAATCTACAATTCAGGGCTGTATACAAAACATTATTTGATTCTGTTTGAATTTGGGGCTGTTATCGTTTGCCATAGAAAATAATTACCCTTGTTAAAACATAAAATGTTGCAGGTAAACTACCCTTTTCCCTTAACCGATCTTCAACAAAATCAACAAACCTTGAGTTCTGTATAATTCAAGAAGGCATGCAAAAACGTAGTTGATTCTGTTTGAATTTGCGGCAGTTATCGTTCGTCATAGAAAAAATTACCCTTGTTAAAACATAAAATGTTGCTGGTAAACTACCCCTTTCCCTTAACCGATCTTCAACAAAACCAACAGGTCTTGACAACTTTACAATTCACGGCTGTATCCAGAACATTATTTGATTCTGTTTTAATTTGCGGCTGTTATCGTTTGCCATAGGAAACATTACCCTTGATAAAAAAACGTTGCCGGTAAACTACACCTTCCCCTTAACTGATCTTCACCAAAAACAATAGGTCTTGAGAACACTACAACTCAAGGCTATATGCAAAAAATTATTTGATTCTGTTCGGATTTGGGGCTGTTATCGTTTGCCATATAAAACACCCATGTTAAAACATAAAACGTTGCTAGTAAACTACCCCTTTCCCATAACCGATCTTCACCAAAACCAACAGGTCTTGAGAACTCTCCAATTCAGGGCTGTATCCAAAACATTATTTGATTCTGTTTGAATTTGCGGCTGTATCGTTTGCCATAGAAAAAAATTACCCTTGATAAGAAAAACGTTGCAGGTAAACTACCCGTTCCTGTTAATTGATTTTCACCAAAAACAATAGGTCTTGAGTGCTCTACAAATCAGGACTGTGTGCAGACAATTATTTGATTTTGTTTTAATTTGCGGCTTTTATCGTTTGCCATAGAAAATACCCTTTTAAAACATAAAACGTTGCAGGTGAACTACCCCTTTCCCTTGACCGATCTTCACCAAAAAAAATAGGTCTTGAGTACTCTACAAATCAGGACTGTATGCAAAACATTATTTGATTCTGTTTGAATTTGCGGCTGTTATCATTTGCCATAGAAAAAAAATCTATAGACAGATAGACACACAGACACTTTTTGAAAAATGACTTTCTTTCATGTTTTGAGTGTAGTACAATCAGAATCTGCAATAATCTCGAACACGATTTTTTTTGCCATCACCATACTTCCATTTCCTTAAGGAACATGGAAGTAAAATTACCCTTGATAAAAAAAATTTTGTCAGTAAACTACCCCTTCCCCTTAACCGATCTTCACCAGAAACAATAGGTCTTGAGTTCTCTACAAATCAGGGCTGTATGCAAATAATTATTTGATTCTGTTTGAATTTGCGGCTGTTATCGTTTGCCATAGAAAATACCCTTGTTAAAACATAAAACGTTGCAGGTAAACTACCCCTTTCCCTTAATCGATCTTCATTAAGAACAATAGGTCTTGAGTACTCTACAAATAAGGGCTGTATGCAAAACATTATTTGAATCTGTTTGAATTTGCGGCTGTTATCGTTTGCCATAGAACAAAATCTACAGACACACAGACACTTTTTGAAAAATGACTTTCTTTCATGTTTTGAGTGTAGTACAATCAGAATCTGCAATAAACTTGAACACGATTTTTTTTGTCATCAGCATACTTCCATTTCCTTAGGAACATAGAAGTAAAACAATAATTTTCAAATCTTATTGCAAATACATTCCTTTATTTTCAAGGCTTCATTTTAAAGATTCCAATTATCTCATTTAAATAGATTCAACTTCGATTACAAATTTAGATTACTATTGTCATCTTTACACAATACAAAATGTGATTACATTAGATAGAAAATTATTCAATACAACAAATACATAGACAACACAAGATGTACTCCCATACTCCATTCTAGTCATATTATATAGTTTTATCTTTCACCGATACTTCCTCTCCAAATATTTTATACAACCATGTTGTATATCCCATAAATGCTACATCTCAAAATCAACATTACCAACATCACATTAAAATAAACATTACACAACTTTAGTATTCGTTTTCTATTGAATATTCCCATTGTCACATTCTAACTTCAACTCGGAATTTCTATTAAACTCTTGGATTTCGTTGTCCATGACATGTCCGTTACTTAACTAAATACAACTATTATATTCACGACTCGGAACACAAAGTTTTTTATAAGTAAAAACATAAAGTTTTACCTTACAACCTGAACCGATTTTCACCTTTAAAAGGCTTCTTCAGAGGTTGCCGCTGGTAGCGCTGTTCGTCCTGTTGTGGGCGACGCATGTTTAATATATTAAACATTCTAATTATCAAATTTTAATCATTTACCATTTATTATACAAGTCAAATGAAAATATCGGTATGGAGAACCATACATGACTTCCATGTTCTAAGATTTATATTTAAAATCATTTTCGAAATGAAATATTACTATAGAAACTACTTCTTTCTACTTACTGCTTCAGCCTTAACCACAGTACTGTGGTCACTAACGTATACCACCTCACGTTATCGCACTCGATTTTCACTGATGATGGAAGTCGATGGCATTGCCGAAATGTCTGGTTTTGTAGAAAACATTGGACTACAGCCAAACATCCCGGGAAGGAATTTTAACAAAAACTACTTCTTTGTTGCCGATAACGTTGTACAATATATATAAAAAATTGCATAAAATTAATGGCTTGTATAAGTTAATGTTTGATCTCCATTACGTAGTGCTCAAGTTTCCAAAGTTTTAATATTATGATGTCCATAATTAAAACATCAGAGCAGGTTTAGTGTGTATGAGGGTACACCGTGGACAAAAATTTTCAACATTTACTATTGAGAGTTGCTACAGTGTTCCTAGTTGCAGTGTTCCTATCAAGCTGCGAATCTACAGTGTATGTTTCACAGAACAAACACGCGAAAAAGAAGGAGCGCTCCGAAGTCACTCATGGACCCTCAGCATCTTGCAGAGGGTTCATTCCCTAAAGACGAAAAGTCTGTCTATGAATCGTTCCTCTGTTAACACGTGCAGTTACACTGCCCAGCGATCCACAGGAAGCAAATCGCTATCCACACTGGACACTTTTTCGGCTTGCACGCGTTATGTTGGTATGGGTTTCGGCACTTACCATTTAAAAAGCGTGCCACGTGTAAGAAAATACACATGAGTGAGGCCAGAAATAACGCGAATTTTGTGTGTGTGTGTGTGTGTGTGTGTGTGTGTGTGTGTGTGTGTGTGTGTGTGTGTGTGTGTGTGTGCGTGCGTGCGTGCGTGCGTGTGTATCTTCCCAGCCTTTTTATTGCGGTAGTCATAATAATAAAATGGAAACGTAAACATTACATAACTGAGATACGCTTGCCTGCCACGAACGTTATATTATTTATACACGTATATTAATTCATACATAATTAAAATTAAAATGAATAAATTATAATTTTATTGCCTGGCAACAAAATTATTTTATTTTTAACAATTACCATTGTTTCAAAAAGTTTAAATGAATTTTCAAGTACTTTACTGTTGTTAAAACATAAAAGGTTGCAGGTAAACTACCCCTTCCCCTTAACTGATCTTCACCAAAATCGAAAGTCCTTGAGATCTCTACAATTCAGGGACGTATGCAAAAAATTATTTGATTCTATTTGAATTTGCGGGTGTTATCGTTTCCCATAGAAAATTACCCTTGATAAAAAAACGTTGCTGGTAAACTACCCCTTCCCCTTAACCGATCTTCACCAAAAACAATAGGTCTTGAGTACTCTACAAATCAGGAATGCATGCAAAAAATTATTTGATTCTGTTTGAATTTGCGGCTGTTATCGTTTGCCATAGAAAATACCCTTGTTAAAAAAACGTTGCAGGTAAACTACCCCTTTCCCTTAACCGATCTTCACCAAAAACAATAGGTCTTGAGAACTCTACAATTTAGGGCTGTATGCATATAATCTTTTGATTCTGTTTGAATCTGCGGCTGTTATCGTTTGCCATAGAAAATACCCTTATTAAAACATAAAACGTTGCAGGTAAACTACCCCTTTCCCTTAACCGATCTTCACTAAAATCAATAGTCTTGAGAACTCTACAATTCAGCGCCGTATGCGAAACATTATTTAATTGTTTGAATTTGCGGCTGTTATCATTTGCCAAAAAAACTACAGACAGACACACAGACGCTTTTCGAAAAACGACTTTTTTTCATGTTTTGAGTGTAGTACAATCAGAATCTGCAATAATCTTGAACACGATTTTTTTTGCCATCACCATACTTTCATTTCCTTAAGGAATATGGAAGTAAAAATACACACCCTTACATCAGTTAAACTTAAATAATATACTGTGTAGTTACAATAAAATTTTCGTTGGTTTCCTTCTTGTTCCTGTCCAATTTTTCGTTCATACTGTTCATCAGTTCCATTAATTTCAGTATGTTCGGGTCTCCTCTAACTTCTTCCTTGTCACCCGCTTGCGGTTCCATTTCTTCGTCTTGGGTTGGTTCTGTTGTGGTTATTATTGTCTCCACCTCTTCAATTGATGTTCCTTCCTCTTCTTCCCCTCAGTTTTCTTTCTCCTTCGCCAACTTTTTCGCCAATCCTCTGGTGTGCATATTGTAACCTTTCGCAATCACCGCTAGAATTTCGTATTTCGCTCTCTTCTAGTCCCACTGGTTGGTCGCCAATTTGTAACGTGCTCGTTGTGGAGTGTAGCTGCCGTGTTATTTTGCCACACGTTGGATGCATCAATTTGTTACCTAACGAACGTCCGTCTAATCTTAAACGTGTATGAGTATAATGGGTGTAACGTGTCTTCTCTATACGTCATCGTTTTAGAATGTAACTTACGCAGATTTCGTCCGTTGCGAACGTACTAATAACCAGGTCTCGATGTTCTTACCTGTTGTTCACTAGGGGTGTGAAAATCCCGGGTGGCGCCAAATTGTTTTATTAAAACAATTAATTTTATTAAAACAATTAAAAAAATTTTAAGTTTATATGACAAGCGCAGCTCGGCGGTGTGAAGAATTCAATTTGTTCCCGCCTCGCCTTGGCCATCTGGATTGGGCCAGTAGTGAGTTGCGTTGGCTGTGCGATCGCTCGTCATCAATACCTATTTGCTAAAATGTAGACAAATTTTTATCCACCTCCTAATGAAATTATAACACATTGGTTACACTCAGTACTTATTTATTTTCGGTTAACGATTAATTATTCAGTTAATACAAATTATGTTTTCTTTGGTAATACATTTGCACCGGTAGATTATGTGAGACAAATCTCTGGAGTTTAACAAATCGATCTTTGAACTTAACAACAGATATTCAGTAATGGTGTCTGTTGGAATTGTACACAAAATTATTATTGTTCGATCGTCTCGGGTTCTTGAGATTGCGTTAAAAGGATTATTAATTATTACAACAATAAAAATACACACCCTTACATCAGTTAAACTTAAATAATATACTGTGTAGTTATAATTTGTTTATTGGAGTGTAGTAAGTGTTACAAAATATCGCTAACTAATGACAGGTTAACTTTGCCAGTTGATAAATTTTCAGTGTCTTAGTTTTTTAATTTAATCTTTGAAAGTAATTATGTGCAGTTTAGTGAGAGTTCAGCTTTCAGTGAGAAATAATTAATGTGAGTTTTTATTCGGGAATTTGGGGTAATTTAATAGATACTTAACACTTCAGTAGACGGGATGAACTCAGTTGATCTGGTAATAATGAATTGGGCTGCAATCATATTTAATTTTCAATTGTTCGGGGCTTCGGGCATCTTTTTCAAGTTAATCGGCAATATATTATTTTCTTTTTCCTTTAATTCGGCTTCGACATCAGTTAAATGGTTTCAGCCATCGTCTGCTTCCTTGGTATTCACTTATTAGTAATTTCGTTTGATATTTAGATGTTTTAATTAACAATTTTGATCGTTCAAGAAGTGGCATCTATTCAACAAGAGCGTCAAATTACGAGTAAAGAAATCTAACGGTAAATTAGTAACCAAACGACTGTTGTCATAGTAACCAATCAATCCTGATTGGTTAATTCTGAATTATGACTATTGTTATCAAATTTCAATTTTTATTCAAAATACCTGTATATCTTCTTATTGATTAAATTCTTCTGTCATCTTCCCTACATATTAAATATTATCACCACTGTTATTATTTCCTTTCAAAGATTAATCTGGTACCACATAATGTATGGTTTTTATGAAATATCAATGTTTGTACATTTATGTTAATATTTGGTATTTACATTTCTCCTTTAAATTAAGTTCTTATTCTAATATTTTTCCTTTAAACTGATTTACAAATTATTCTCGGCTATTTACTCGCCTTGAATTTATTAACTTCCTGGTTGTTTTTATACAATTTGCAATTATTTGTTATTGACAGTTATACATTTCCTAGGCCTAAGTACCCATTGATTATTTTTACTTAATATATTCTAATTATATTTCATTTTATTACAAAGTGTTCTGTTCTGTTGTTATAACTGATTTGTTTAGTGGTTGTTGTGTCTTGAATTTGTTTGTGTTCTGATTATGTGTCAAGATTATTTTCCATATCTTAATACCTAAAATATAACAACTAGGCCTATGGACTGTAAGCTTCCTTCAGCCATATCCTATCCATAAAATTAAAATGAACAATTCTTTACAAGTTATTAGTTACTGTTGGTTTAACATACATTTCATTCTTTTACTATTATTTTGAGTGAGAACATCATCAATTCCTTCAAACTTACTTAATTTATTTTCCCTTATAACATAGGGTGTTTATTAATTACATTCTTAATTTCTTAATTCTTTACTAATCCCTTTCTCCATTCCATGTTAACACAAACTGTTTATCTTACATGGGCTTTCTCCCCTGAATAACATCGTATCCTTTATCTATCTCTACTCTAAATACTATTTCTAATTACCCTTAACTATATAATTTTTATAAGCTAACTCTTAAATCATTTATTGTTTCATCATTGATTTATTAAGTGTTTTCTTATCTATTACTATCTTTTTAATCATATTATCACTTACAATATCTTTTTTCTCCTATCACTTTCACCTTTAATTAATTGGTGTTTATCACTGATACACTCATTATTTTGGGGTATTTACACCTTCACTATTATCACTTGTTAAACTTTTTATTTTAAGCGTTTATTGGTGGGTAATCCCTTTTTCTTTGTCACTTAGTTACTTTCATTATATTTCTCACTATCTTTACAAATTTTATTTATATCTAATAAGTTCATGTCTTTTTCTAGATTTCTTACTTACATATACTACTAATTCGTGGGTTAGTGTATTTTTATTTAACGGTGTTTTATTTATTATGAATTACATTTGTCACTTAGACAATACTAATATTTCTTTTTTATATTTGTTATTCATTGGTTTCGTTTCCTTTATGATATTTGATGGTATCATCTCCCCCTTCCCTATTCTACACTATTTGTCTGTGTTTTATCTCCTTGGTTCACTTTATTTTCTTTATAGTTGGTTTGTTCCATTTTTAATTTCATTTTTCTTCTCCTTCACTTCCATCTTGTTTCACTTTATTTTGGTTATTAGCTGGCCAATCTTTGGGGTTGGGTCAATGTCATTTGTCTGTCAGTCTGTTTGTATTTTTCATTTAATAATCACCTTTGGTTTACTATTCTTCCTCCTTCACTCTTAATTATATTTACTATTTTTATTCTCTTTATTATTTATTTATTAAAATATATTATTTCTTAGCATTTCTGACATACTTATAGACATCAAATATGATCTGAATTTAGTGATGTTATAAAATGCCCTTCCACCAAAATTGATCATTTTATAAAACGTGATTCTAAGTTTGATGAAATTATCAATTGTATTGTAACATTTTTTTTTCTCAAATTCACCTGCTCTTTTTCACTTTTTTTTATGCTTCAGTCTGTATCTTTTATTTCCTTTCTTCTGATTCCTTTCTTCATTATTTTCTCATATTGCGAACTGGCTTATTGATATTTTATTATAAATTATTCCCTGTAAATCTTATTTTCCCTAACTATCCCTACTTTGTAGCTGAAATCGATTCGGATGGGCTCTATTGGCTTACCTAACTCCGTCGTTCAAAACTACTCTTATTCTGAGATCAGGGGAACATCATCCCTGCTCAGTTAAATGATTGCTGGACTTATTCAACAGTCAATCTCAATTAATGAATCTTCAATACGGTCATCTTGTGACTCATAATAATGATAATAATAATAATATTTGTTGGGAATCTTTTACTTTTGTATTTCATTATTGCTCAGTTCGAGTCATATATTTTTTCATCTTTCTTTATAGATACTACTTGATAATATTTGAAGCGTTGGTTTTTATTGATACAATTCACATTTTTATTCATTTTTAATTACCCCTTGTTTCATCTCATTTCATATTATAGCTCATAGAATGTTTATTTTATTTATTTCGTTTTCCGATCATTGGTTTGTTTATTTTTACTTCCCATCTTTTTTCTACATAGTTGTGGAAGTTGATCATTTTGATTGATATATCTATTTTTTTTTCATAATTTTTTTAAATATCATAGTAAGTTAGTGCTTCTTACTAGTTAGGAATTTTTGTAGCTTATTCCTTTATAATATGTTTTGCTTTTTATGCCTCATATGTTGGCTAAAGATTATTGTAACTTAATCTTATTTTGTAGGAATGTTCTGTAACTTCATTCCTTTATTATTATTTTTTATTTAAATATTATAGTAAGTTTGTTGTTCTTACTTTATGTGGATTCTTTGTAACTTTATTTCTCCATTTTATAAGTGTTCTAAAATATTATCGAAATATTTGCGTAAGTTGTCCTTACATAACTTTTTTGAATTTTGAAATTCATTTGAGATCTTTTTTCTTTATGATATTGGCAAACTTGTTCGTTTGTCTTGTTATCTTTCTTTATTTAAAGTATTTCGGTTGGTTTTTTACTTTAAGTTTTTTCAGTCATTGCTGATCGTCATCATCTTTGTCTATGTTCTCCCCTTCGATGATTATCTATTATTTTAGTTACCTTAATGTTATTTCCTTTCCGTTGGTTAGCTTGGTTGGTAATCAGTAGTTCAGTCCCATATTCCAGTGTTTATCTGCATTTGGTTTATCCATTGTCCATGATTACATGAGTTTCCTCCGTTGTTCGCACTGCTCTGGTGTGCATCACTGTTTCTGTCTGTGTTATATATGTCTCTTCTATCTGGTACAGCCACTCTTCTAATACCATGTGTTCTCTATGATCCATTTCTCCCTCAATTACTCTAGCATTTTGGTTATTACTCAACAAAGTTACTCGTACCTCCATCATTGATCTTCTCCCTGATATTGGTTTAATTTGCATTTCTATCTCTGTTGTATTCAATTTTCTGATCGCTCTTCTTAATTTGTCATACATTGTTTTGTTGTGAGGCCTTTCAACTTTGGGTATCCTCCATCTAAAGGTAGGTTTGCTGAAGTTTTTCTTCGCTGGTTGATTGTTGATCCCTCCTAGAATTTCCTTCAGAGTTCTCCTATATTCCATAAAATTCATCATTTCAGCATTGTCGGTCATTGGTAAATTAAACATCTCAAGTAGTCCGTTCTTCATCATTTCCAATTCTTCTCCGTTATTGATTAGTTTTCTTTGACGCATTTTCTTAGTCTTCTTAATTATTTGTTTCTTCTGTACTCCTCTACTGTTGGTCTCTCTGTGTTTAATTTTCTCTTTGTTTTTATTGCTTTTATTTTGAGATAACCATGTACTTGGGTCTTCTTTAATTTCTGTTTTTTCATTAGTTCCTTCAGAAGTGCTGTCCAGCGTTTCATTCACCTTCTTGAACCCGTTACCTAATGTCTCATTAAGTAGATCTATTTTGTAATTGGTTTCTTCCCATTTCTTATTCATCTCCGTTTTTGTCTGTTCGCTTTCTTCACAACATCCTTTGAAAATTAGTCTTATTTGCTGCTTCATTTCTTCTTTATTTTTCTCCTTGATTTCCTTCAGCTGTTGTTGGAGGGTTTCGTTATTCTTGTTAATGGTTTGTCTCAATTCTTCTTTAGTACTTTCGTTGGTACTAATTATTTTTTCATTGATTTGTTTCAAACTCTCCTCACTCTTGTCAAATTTTTCATTAATTTGTTTTAGGATCTCTTGACTCTTGTCGAATCTATCGTTCATTTGTTTCAGACTCTCCTCGTTCTTGTCGAATTACTCCTCCAGTTTCTTAAAATTTTCGTTGGTTTCCTTCTTGTTCCTGTCCAATTTTTCGTTCATACTGTTCATCAGTTCCATTAATTTCAGTATGTTAGGGTCTCCTCTAACTTCTTCCTTGTCACACGCTTGCGGTTCCATTTCTTCGTCTTGGGTTGGTTCTGTTGTGGTTATTATTGTCTCCACCTCTTCAATTGATGTTCCTTCCTCTTCTTCCCCTCTGTTTTCTTTCTCCTTCACCAACTTTTTCGCCAATCCTCTGGTGTGCATATTGTAACCTTTCACAATCACCGCTAGAATTTTGTATTTCCCTCTCTTCTAGTCCCACTGGTTGGTCGCCAATTTGTAACGTGCTCGTTGTGGAGTGTAGCTGCCGTGTTATTTTGCCACATGTTGGATGCACATCAATTTGTTACCTAACGAACGTCCGTCTAATCTTAAACGTGTATGAGTATAATGGGTGTAACGTGTCTTCTCTATACGTCATCGTTTTAGAACGTAACTTACGCAGATTTCGTCTGTTGCGAACGTACTAATAACCAGGTCTCGATGTTCTTACCTGTTGTTCACTAGGGGTGTGAAAATCCCGGGTGGCGCCAAATTGTTTTATTAAAACAATTAAAAAAATTTTAAGTTTATATGACAAGCGCAGCTCGGCGGTGTGAAGAATTCAATTTGTTCCCGCCTCGCCTTGGCCATCTGGATTGGGCCAGTAGTGAGTTGCGTTGGCTGTGCGATCGCTCGTCATCAATACCTATTTGCTAAAATGTAGACAAATTTTTATCCACCTCCTAATGAAATTATAACACATTGGTTACACTCAGTACTTATTTATTTTCGGTTAACGATTAATTATTCAGTTAATACAAATTATGTTTTCTTTGGTAATACATTTGCACCGGTAGATTATGTGAGACAAATCTCTGGAGTTTAACAAATCGATCTTTGAACTTAACAACAGATATTCAGTAATGGTGTCTGTTGGAATTGTACACAAAATTATTATTGTTCGATCGTCTCGGGTTCTTGAGATTGCGTTAAAAGGATTATTAATTATTACAACAATAAAAATACACACCCTTACATCAGTTAAACTTAAATAATATACTGTGTAGTTATAATTTGTTTATTGGAGTGTAGTAAGTGTTACAAAATATCGCTAACTAATGACAGGTTAACTTTGCCAGTTGATAAATTTTCAGTGTCTTAGTTTTTTAATTTAATCTTTGAAAGTAATTATGTGCAGTTTAGTGAGAGTTCAGCTTTCAGTGAGAAATAATTAATGTGAGTTTTTATTCGGGAATTTGGGGTAATTTAATAGATACTTAACACTTCAGTAGACGGGATGAACTCAGTTGATCTGGTAATAATGAATTGGGCTGCAATCATATTTAATTTTCAATTGTTCGGGGCTTCGGGCATCTTTTTCAAGTTAATCGGCAATATATTATTTTCTTTTTCCTTTAATTCGGCTTCGACATCAGTTAAATGGTTTCAGCCATCGTCTGCTTCCTTGGTATTCACTTATTAGTAATTTCGTTTGATATTTAGATGTTTTAATTAACAATTTTGATCGTTCAAGAAGTGGCATCTATTCAACAAGAGCGTCAAATTACGAGTAAAGAAATCTAACGGTAAATTAGTAACCAAACGACTGTTGTCATAGTAACCAATCAATCCTGATTGGTTAATTCTGAATTATGACTATTGTTATCAAATTTCAATTTTTATTCAAAATACCTGTATATCTTCTTATTGATTAAATTCTTCTGTCATCTTCCCTACATATTAAATATTATCACCACTGTTATTATTTCCTTTCAAAGATTAATCTGGTACCACATAATGTATGGTTTTTATGAAATATCAATGTTTGTACATTTATGTTAATATTTGGTATTTACATTTCTCCTTTAAATTAAGTTCTTATTCTAATATTTTTCCTTTAAACTGATTTACAAATTATTCTCGGCTATTTACTCGCCTTGAATTTATTAACTTCCTGGTTGTTTTTATACAATTTGCAATTATTTGTTATTGACAGTTATACATTTCCTAGGCCTAAGTACCCATTGATTATTTTTACTTAATATATTCTAATTATATTTCATTTTATTACAAAGTGTTCTGTTCTGTTGTTATAACTGATTTGTTTAGTGGTTGTTGTGTCTTGAATTTGTTTGTGTTCTGATTATGTGTCAAGATTATTTTCCATATCTTAATACCTAAAATATAACAACTAGGCCTATGGACTGTAAGCTTCCTTCAGCCATATCCTATCCATAAAATTAAAATGAACAATTCTTTACAAGTTATTAGTTACTGTTGGTTTAACATACATTTCATTCTTTTACTATTATTTTGAGTGAGAACATCATCAATTCCTTCAAACTTACTTAATTTATTTTCCCTTATAACATAGGGTGTTTATTAATTACATTCTTAATTTCTTAATTCTTTACTAATCCCTTTCTCCATTCCATGTTAACACAAACTGTTTATCTTACATGGGCTTTCTCCCCTGAATAACATCGTATCCTTTATCTATCTCTACTCTAAATACTATTTCTAATTACGCTTAACTATATAATTTTTATAAGCTAACTCTTAAATCATTTATTGTTTCATCATTGATTTATTAAGTGTTTTCTTATCTATTACTATCTTTTTAATCGTATTATCACTTACAATATCTTTTTTCTCCTATCACTTTCACCTTTAATTAATTGGTGTTTATCACTGATACACTCATTATTTTGGGGTATTTACACCTTCACTATTATCACTTGTTAAACTTTTTATTTTAAGCGTTTATTGGTGGGTAATCCCTTTTTCTTTGTCACTTAGTTACTTTCATTATATTTCTCACTATCTTTACAAATTTTATTTATATCTAATAAGTTCATGTCTTTTTCTAGATTTCTTACTTACATATACTACTAATTCGTGGGTTAGTGTATTTTTATTTAACGGTGTTTTATTTATTATGAATTACATTTGTCACTTAGACAATACTAATATTTCTTTTTTATATTTGTTATTCATTGGTTTCGTTTCCTTTATGATATTTGATGGTATCATCTCCCCCTTCCCTATTCTACACTATTTGTCTGTGTTTTATCTCCTTGGTTCACTTTATTTTCTTTATAGTTGGTTTGTTCCATTTTTAATTTCATTTTTCTTCTCCTTCACTTCCATCTTGTTTCACTTTATTTTGGTTATTAGCTGGCCAATCTTTGGGGTTGGGTCAATGTCATTTGTCTGTCAGTCTAGTTTGTATTTTTCATTTAATAATCACCTTTGGTTTACTATTCTTCCTCCTTCACTCTTAATTATATTTACTATTTTTATTCTCTTTATTATTTATTTATTAAAATATATTATTTCTTAGCATTTCTGACATACTTATAGACATCAAATATGATCTGAATTTAGTGATGTTATAAAATGCCCTTCCACCAAAATTGATCATTTTATAAAACGTGATTCTAAGTTTGATGAAATTATCAATTGTATTGTAACATTTTTTTTTCTCAAATTCACCTGCTCTTTTTCACTTTTTTTTATGCTTCAGTCTGTATCTTTTATTTCCTTTCTTCTGATTCCTTTCTTCATTATTTTCTCATATTGCGAACTGCCTTATTGATATTTTATTATAAATTATTCCCTATAAATCTTATTTTCCCTAACTATCCCTACTTTGTAGCTGAAATCGATTCGGATGGGCTCTATTGGCTTACCTAACTCCGTCGTTCAAAACTACTCTTATTCTGAGATCAGGGGAACATCATCCCTGCTCAGTTAAATGATTGCTGGACTTATTCAACAGTCAATCTCAATTAATGAATCTTCAATACGGTCATCTTGTGACTCATAATAATAATAATAATAATATTTGTTGGGAATCTTTTACTTTTGTATTTCATTATTGCTCAGTTCGAGTCATATATTTTTTCATCTTTCTTTATAGATACTACTTGATAATATTTGAAGCGTTGGTTTTTATTGATACAATTCACATTTTTATTCATTTTTAATTACCCCTTGTTTCATCTCATTTCATATTATAGCTCATAGAATGTTTATTTTATTTATTTCGTTTTCCGATCATTGGTTTGTTTATTTTTACTTCCCATCTTTTTTCTACATAGTTGTGGAAGTTGATCATTTTGATTGATATATCTATTTTTTTTTCATAATTTTTTTAAATATCATAGTAAGTTAGTGCTTCTTACTAGTTAGGAATTTTTGTAGCTTATTCCTTTATAGTATGTTTTGCTTTTTATGCCTCATATGTTGGCTAAAGATTATTGTAACTTAATCTTATTTTGTAGGAATGTTCTGTAACTTCATTCCTTTATTATTATTTTTTATTTAAATATTATAGTAAGTTTGTTGTTCTTACTTTATGTGGATTCTTTTTAACTTTATTTCTCCATTTTATAAGTGTTCTAAAATATTATCGAAATATTTGCGTAAGTTGTCCTTACATAACTTTTTTGAATTTTGAAATTCATTTGAGATCTTTTTTCTTTATGATATTGGCAAACTTGTTCGTTTGTCTTGTTATCTTTCTTTATTTAAAGTATTTCGGTTGGTTTTTTACTTTAAGTTTTTTCAGTCATTGCTGATCGTCATCATCTTTGTCTATGTTCTCCCCTTCGATGATTATCTATTATTTTAGTTACCTTAATGTTATTTCCTTTCCGTTGGTTAGCTTGGTTGGTAATCAGTAGTTCAGTCCCATATTCCAGTGTTTATCTGCATTTGGTTTATCCATTGTCCATGATTACATGAGTTTCCTCCGTTGTTCGCACTGCTCTGGTGTGCATCACTGTTTCTGTCTGTGTTATATATGTCTCTTCTATCTGGTACAGCCACTCTTCTAATACCATGTGTTCTCTATGATCCATTTCTCCCTCAATTACTCTAGCATTTTGGTTATTACTCAACAAAGTTACTCGTACCTCCATCATTGATCTTCTCCCTGATATTGGTTTAATTTGCATTTCTATCTCTGTTGTATTCAATTTTCTGATCGCTCTTCTTAATTTGTCATACATTGTTTTGTTGTGAGGCCTTTCAACTTTGGGTATCCTCCATCTAAAGGTAGGTTTGCTGAAGTTTTTCTTCGCTGGTTGATTGTTGATCCCTCCTAGAATTTCCTTCAGAGTTCTCCTATATTCCATAAAATTCATCATTTCAGCATTGTCGGTCATTGGTAAATTAAACATCTCAAGTAGTCCGTTCTTCATCATTTCCAATTCTTCTCCGTTATTGATTAGTTTTCTTTGACGCATTTTCTTAGTCTTCTTAATTATTTGTTTCTTCTGTACTCCTCTACTGTTGGTCTCTCTGTGTTTAATTTTCTCTTTGTTTTTATTGCTTTTATTTTGAGATAACCATGTACTTGGGTCTTCTTTAATTTCTGTTTTTTCATTAGTTCCTTCAGAAGTGCTGTCCAGCGTTTCATTCACCTTCTTGAACCCGTTACCTAATGTCTCATTAAGTAGATCTATTTTGTAATTGGTTTCTTCCCATTTCTTATTCATCTCCGTTTTTGTCTGTTCGCTTTCTTCACAACATCCTTTGAAAATTAGTCTTATTTGCTGCTTCATTTCTTCTTTATTTTTCTCCTTGATTTCCTTCAGCTGTTGTTGGAGGGTTTCGTTATTCTTGTTAATGGTTTGTCTCAATTCTTCTTTAGTACTTTCGTTGGTACTAATTATTTTTTCATTGATTTGTTTCAAACTCTCCTCACTCTTGTCAAATTTTTCATTAATTTGTTTTAGGATCTCTTGACTCTTGTCGAATCTATCGTTCATTTGTTTCAGACTCTCCTCGTTCTTGTCGAATTACTCCTCCAGTTTCTTAAAATTTTCGTTGGTTTCCTTCTTGTTCCTGTCCAATTTTTCGTTCATACTGTTCATCAGTTCCATTAATTTCAGTATGTTAGGGTCTCCTCTAACTTCTTCCTTGTCACACGCTTGCGGTTCCATTTCTTCGTCTTGGGTTGGTTCTGTTGTGGTTATTATTGTCTCCACCTCTTCAATTGATGTTCCTTCCTCTTCTTCCCCTCTGTTTTCTTTCTCCTTCGCCAACTTTTTCGCCAATCCTCTGGTGTGCATATTGTAACCTTTCACAATCACCGCTAGAATTTTGTATTTCCCTCTCTTCTAGTCCCACTGGTTGGTCGCCAATTTGTAACGTGCTCGTTGTGGAGTGTAGCTGCAGTGTTATTTTGCCACATGTTGGATGCATCAATTTGTTACCTAACGAACGTCCGTCTAATCTTAAACGTGTATGAGTATAATGGGTGTAACGTGTCTTCTCTATACGTCATCGTTTTAGAACGTAACTTACGCAGATTTCGTCCGTTGCGAACGTACTAATAACCAGGTCTCGATGTTCTTACCTGTTGTTCACTAGGGGTGTGAAAATCCCGGGTGGCGCCAAATTGTTTTATTAAAACAATTAAAAAAATTTTAAGTTTATATGACAAGCGCAGCTCGGCGGTGTGAAGAATTCAATTTGTTCCCGCCTCGCCTTGGCCATCTGGATTGGGCCAGTAGTGAGTTGCGTTGGCTGTGCGATCGCTCGTCATCAATACCTATTTGCTAAAATGTAGACAAATTTTTATCCACCTCCTAATGAAATTATAACACATTGGTTACACTCAGTACTTATTTATTTTCGGTTAACGATTAATTATTCAGTTAATACAAATTATGTTTTCTTTGGTAATACATTTGCACCGGTAGATTATGTGAGACAAATCTCTGGAGTTTAACAAATCGATCTTTGAACTTAACAACAGATATTCAGTAATGGTGTCTGTTGGAATTGTACACAAAATTATTATTGTTCGATCGTCTCGGGTTCTTGAGATTGCGTTAAAAGGATTATTAATTATTACAACAATAAAAATACACACCCTTACATCAGTTAAACTTAAATAATATACTGTGTAGTTATAATTTGTTTATTGGAGTGTAGTAAGTGTTACAAAATATCGCTAACTAATGACAGGTTAACTTTGCCAGTTGATAAATTTTCAGTGTCTTAGTTTTTTAATTTAATCTTTGAAAGTAATTATGTGCAGTTTAGTGAGAGTTCAGCTTTCAGTGAGAAATAATTAATGTGAGTTTTTATTTGGGAATTTGGGGTAATTTAATAGATACTTAACACTTCAGTAGACGGGATGAACTCAGTTGATCTGGTAATAATGAATTGGGCTGCAATCATATTTAATTTTCAATTGTTCGGGGCTTCGGGCATCTTTTTCAAGTTAATCGGCAATATATTATTTTCTTTTTCCTTTAATTCGGCTTCGACATCAGTTAAATGGTTTCAGCCATCGTCTGCTTCCTTGGTATTCACTTATTAGTAATTTCGTTTGATATTTAGATGTTTTAATTAACAATTTTGATCGTTCAAGAAGTGGCATCTATTCAACAAGAGCGTCAAATTACGAGTAAAGAAATCTAACGGTAAATTAGTAACCAAACGACTGTTGTCATAGTAACCAATCAATCCTGATTGGTTAATTCTGAATTATGACTATTGTTATCAAATTTCAATTTTTATTCAAAATACCTGTATATCTTCTTATTGATTAAATTCTTCTGTCATCTTCCCTACATATTAAATATTATCACCACTGTTATTATTTCCTTTCAAAGATTAATCTGGTACCACATAATGTATGGTTTTTATGAAATATCAATGTTTGTACATTTATGTTAATATTTGGTATTTACATTTCTCCTTTAAATTAAGTTCTTATTCTAATATTTTTCCTTTAAACTGATTTACAAATTATTCTCGGCTATTTACTCGCCTTGAATTTATTAACTTCCTGGTTGTTTTTATACAATTTGCAATTATTTGTTATTGACAGTTATACATTTCCTAGGCCTAAGTACCCATTGATTATTTTTACTTAATATATTCTAATTATATTTCATTTTATTACAAAGTGTTCTGTTCTGTTGTTATAACTGATTTGTTTAGTGGTTGTTGTGTCTTGAATTTGTTTGTGTTCTGATTATGTGTCAAGATTATTTTCCATATCTTAATACCTAAAATATAACAACTAGGCCTATGGACTGTAAGCTTCCTTCAGCCATATCCTATCCATAAAATTAAAATGAACAATTCTTTACAAGTTATTAGTTACTGTTGGTTTAACATACATTTCATTCTTTTACTATTATTTTGAGTGAGAACATCATCAATTCCTTCAAACTTACTTAATTTATTTTCCCTTATAACATAGGGTGTTTATTAATTACATTCTTAATTTCTTAATTCTTTACTAATCCCTTTCTCCATTCCATGTTAACACAAACTGTTTATCTTACATGGGCTTTCTCCCCTGAATAACATCGTATCCTTTATCTATCTCTACTCTAAATACTATTTCTAATTACCCTTAACTATATAATTTTTATAAGCTAACTCTTAAATCATTTATTGTTTCATCATTGATTTATTAAGTGTTTTCTTATCTATTACTATCTTTTTAATCATATTATCACTTACAATATCTTTTTTCTCCTATCACTTTCACCTTTAATTAATTGGTGTTTATCACTGATACACTCATTATTTTGGGGTATTTACACCTTCACTATTATCACTTGTTAAACTTTTTATTTTAAGCGTTTATTGGTGGGTAATCCCTTTTTCTTTGTCACTTAGTTACTTTCATTATATTTCTCACTATCTTTACAAATTTTATTTATATCTAATAAGTTCATGTCTTTTTCTAGATTTCTTACTTACATATACTACTAATTCGTGGGTTAGTGTATTTTTATTTAACGGTGTTTTATTTATTATGAATTACATTTGTCACTTAGACAATACTAATATTTCTTTTTTATATTTGTTATTCATTGGTTTCGTTTCCTTTATGATATTTGATGGTATCATCTCCCCCTTCCCTATTCTACACTATTTGTCTGTGTTTTATCTCCTTGGTTCACTTTATTTTCTTTATAGTTGGTTTGTTCCATTTTTAATTTCATTTTTCTTCTCCTTCACTTCCATCTTGTTTCACTTTATTTTGGTTATTAGCTGGCCAATCTTTGGGGTTGGGTCAATGTCATTTGTCTGTCAGTCTAGTTTGTATTTTTCATTTAATAATCACCTTTGGTTTACTATTCTTCCTCCTTCACTCTTAATTATATTTACTATTTTTATTCTCTTTATTATTTATTTATTAAAATATATTATTTCTTAGCATTTCTGACATACTTATAGACATCAAATATGATCTGAATTTAGTGATGTTATAAAATGCCCTTCCACCAAAATTGATCATTTTATAAAACGTGATTCTAAGTTTGATGAAATTATCAATTGTATTGTAACATTTTTTTTTCTCAAATTCACCTGCTCTTTTTCACTTTTTTTTATGCTTCAGTCTGTATCTTTTATTTCCTTTCTTCTGATTCCTTTCTTCATTATTTTCTCATATTGCGAACTGGCTTATTGATATTTTATTATAAATTATTCCCTATAAATCTTATTTTCCCTAACTATCCCTACTTTGTAGCTGAAATCGATTCGGATGGGCTCTATTGGCTTACCTAACTCCGTCGTTCAAAACTACTCTTATTCTGAGATCAGGGGAACATCATCCCTGCTCAGTTAAATGATTGCTGGACTTATTCAACAGTCAATCTCAATTAATGAATCTTCAATACGGTCATCTTGTGACTCATAATAATAATAATAATAATAATAATATTTGTTGGGAATCTTTTACTTTTGTATTTCATTATTGCTCAGTTCGAGTCATATATTTTTTCATCTTTCTTTATAGATACTACTTGATAATATTTGAAGCGTTGGTTTTTATTGATACAATTCACATTTTTATTCATTTTTAATTACCCCTTGTTTCATCTCATTTCATATTATAGCTCATAGAATGTTTATTTTATTTATTTCGTTTTCCGATCATTGGTTTGTTTATTTTTACTTCCCATCTTTTTTCTACATAGTTGTGGAAGTTGATCATTTTGATTGATATATCTATTTTTTTTCATAATTTTTTTAAATATCATAGTAAGTTAGTGCTTCTTACTAGTCAGGAATTTTTGTAGCTTATTCCTTTATAGTATGTTTTGCTTTTTATGCCTCATATGTTGGCTAAAGATTATTGTAACTTAATCTTATTTTGTAGGAATGTTCTGTAACTTCATTCCTTTATTATTTTTTATTTAAATATTATAGTAAGTTTGTTGTTCTTACTTTATGTGGATTCTTTTTAACTTTATTTCTCCATTTTATAAGTGTTCTAAAATATTATCGAAATATTTGCGTAAGTTGTCCTTACATAACTTTTTTGAATTTTGAAATTCATTTGAGATCTTTTTTCTTTATGATATTGGCAAACTTGTTCGTTTGTCTTGTTATCTTTCTTTATTTAAAGTATTTCGGTTGGTTTTTTACTTTAAGTTTTTTCAGTCATTGCTGATCGTCATCATCTTTGTCTATGTTCTCCCCTTCGATGATTATCTATTATTTTAGTTACCTTAATGTTATTTCCTTTCCGTTGGTTAGCTTGGTTGGTAATCAGTAGTTCAGTCCCATATTCCAGTGTTTATCTGCATTTGGTTTATCCATTGTCCATGATTACATGAGTTTCCTCCGTTGTTCGCACTGCTCTGGTGTGCATCACTGTTTCTGTCTGTGTTATATATGTCTCTTCTATCTGGTACAGCCACTCTTCTAATACCATGTGTTCTCTATGATCCATTTCTCCCTCAATTACTCTAGCATTTTGGTTATTACTCAACAAAGTTACTCGTACCTCCATCATTGATCTTCTCCCTGATATTGGTTTAATTTGCATTTCTATCTCTGTTGTATTCAATTTTCTGATCGCTCTTCTTAATTTGTCATACATTGTTTTGTTGTGAGGCCTTTCAACTTTGGGTATCCTCCATCTAAAGGTAGGTTTGCTGAAGTTTTTCTTCGCTGGTTGATTGTTGATCCCTCCTAGAATTTCCTTCAGAGTTCTCCTATATTCCATAAAATTCATCATTTCAGCATTGTCGGTCATTGGTAAATTAAACATCTCAAGTAGTCCGTTCTTCATCATTTCCAATACTTCTCTGTTATTGATTAGTTTTCTTTGACGCATTTTCTTAGTCTTCTTAATTATTTGTTTCTTCTGTACTCCTCTACTGTTGGTCTCTCTGTGTTTAATTTTCTCTTTGTTTTTATTGCTTTTATTTTGAGATAACCATGTACTTGGGTCTTCTTTAATTTCTGTTTTTTCATTAGTTCCTTCAGAAGTGCTGTCCAGCGTTTCATTCACCTTCTTGAACCCGTTACCTAATGTCTCATTAAGTAGATCTATTTTGTAATTGGTTTCTTCCCATTTCTTATTCATCTCCGTTTTTGTCTGTTCGCTTTCTTCACAACATCCTTTGAAAATTAGTCTTATTTGCTGCTTCATTTCTTCTTTATTTTTCTCCTTGATTTCCTTCAGCTGTTGTTGGAGGGTTTCGTTATTCTTGTTAATGGTTTGTCTCAATTCTTCTTTAGTACTTTCGTTGGTACTAATTATTTTTTCATTGATTTGTTTCAAACTCTCCTCACTCTTGTCAAATTTTTCATTAATTTGTTTTAGGATCTCTTGACTCTTGTCGAATCTATCGTTCATTTGTTTCAGACTCTCCTCGTTCTTGTCGAATTACTCCTCCAGTTTCTTAAAATTTTCGTTGGTTTCCTTCTTGTTCCTGTCCAATTTTTCGTTCATACTGTTCATCAGTTCCATTAATTTCAGTATGTTAGGGTCTCCTCTAACTTCTTCCTTGTCACACGCTTGCGGTTCCATTTCTTCGTCTTGGGTTGGTTCTGATGTGGTTATTATTGTCTCCACCTCTTCAATTGATGTTCCTTCCTCTTCTTCCCCTCTGTTTTCTTTCTCCTTCACCAACTTTTTCGCCAATCCTCTGGTGTGCATATTGTAACCTTTCACAATCACCGCTAGAATTTTGTATTTCCCTCTCTTCTAGTCCCACTGGTTGGTCGCCAATTTGTAACGTGCTCGTTGTGGAGTGTAGCTGCCGTGTTATTTTGCCACACGTTGGATGCATCAATTTGTTACCTAACGAACGTCCGTCTAATCTTAAACGTGTATGAGTATAATGGGTGTAACGTGTCTTCTCTATACGTCATCGTTTTAGAACGTAACTTACGCAGATTTCGTCCGTTGCGAACGTACTAATAACCAGGTCTCGATGTTCTTACCTGTTGTTCACTAGGGGTGTGAAAATCCCGGGTGGCGCCAAATTGTTTTATTAAAACAATTTAAAAAATTTTAAGTTTATATGACAAGCGCAGCTCGGCGGTGTGAAGAATTCAATTTGTTCCCGCCTCGCCTTGGCCATCTGGATTGGGCCAGTAGTGAGTTGCGTTGGCTGTGCGATCGCTCGTCGTCAATACCTATTTGCTAAAATGTACACAAATTTTTATCCACCTCCTAATGAAATTATAACACATTGGTTACACTCAGTACTTATTTATTTTCGGTTAACGATTATTTATTCAGTTAATACAAATTGTTTTCTTTGGTAATACATTTGCACCGGTAGATTATGTGAGACAAATCTCTGGAGTTTAACAAATCGATCTTTGAACTTAACAACAGATATTCAGTAATGGTGTCTGTTGGAATTGTACACAAAATTATTATTCTTCGATCGTCTCGGGTTCTTGAGATTGCGTTAAAAGGATTATTAATTATTACAACAATAAAAATACACACCCTTACATCAGTTAAACTTAAATAATATACTGTGTAGTTATAATTTGTTTATTGGAGTGTAGTAAAAGTGTTACAAAATATCGCTAACTAATGACAGGTTAACTTTGCCAGTTGATAAATTTTCAGTGTCTTAGTTTTTTAATTTAATCTTTGAAAGTAATTATGTGCAGTTTAGTGAGAGTTCAGCTTTCAGTGAGAAATAATTAATGTGAGTTTTTATTTGGGAATTTGGGGTAATTTAATAGATACTTAACACTTCAGTAGACGGGATGAACTCAGTTGATCTGGTAATAATGAATTAGGCTGCAATCATATTTAATTTTCAATTGTTCGGGGCTTCGGGCATCTTTTTCAAGTTAATCGGCAATATATTATTTTCTTTTTCCTTTAATTCGGCTTCGACATCAGTTAAATGGTTTCAGCCATCGTCTGCTTCCTTGGTATTCACTTATTAGTAATTTCGTTTAATATTTAGATGTTTTAATTAACAATTTTGATCGTTCAAGAAGTGGCATCTATTCAACAAGAGCGTCAAATTACGAGTAAAGAAATCTAACGGTAAATTAGTAACCAAACGACTGTTGTCATAGTAACCAATCAATCCTGATTGGTTAATTCTGAATTATGACTATTGTTATCAAATTTCAATTTTTATTCAAAATACCTGTATATCTTCTTATTGATTAAATTCTTCTGTCATCTTCCCTACATTTTAAATATTATCACCACTGTTATTATTTCCTTTCAAAGATTAATCTGGTACCACATAATGTATGGTTTTTATGAAATATCAATGTTTGTACATTTATGTTAATATTTGGTATTTACATTTCTCCTTTAAATTAGTTTCTTATTCTAATATTTTTCCTTTAAACTGATTTACAAATTATTCTCGGCTATTTACTCGCCTTGAATTTATTAACTTCCTGGTTGTTTTTATACAATTTGCAATTATTTGTTATTGACAGTTATACATTTCCTAGGCCTAAGTACCCATTGATTATTTTTACTTAATATATTCTAATTATATTTCATTTTATTACAAAGTGTTCTGTTCTGTTGTTATAACTGATTTGTTTAGTGGTTGTTGTGTCTTGAATTTGTTTGTGTTCTGATTATGTGTCAAGATTATTTTCCATATCTTAATACCTAAAATATAACAACTAGGCCTATGGACTGTAAGCTTCCTTCAGCCATATCCTATCCATAAAATTAAAATGAACAATTCTTTACAAGTTATTAGTTACTGTTGGTTTAACATACATTTCATTCTTTTACTATTATTTTGTGTGAGAACATCATCAATTCCTTCAAACTTACTTAATTTATTTTCCCTTATAACATAGGGTGTTTATTAATTACATTCTTAATTTCTTAATTCTTTAAAAATCCCTTTCTCCATTCCATGTTAACACAAACTGTTTATCTTACATGGGCTTTCTCCCCTGAATAACATCGTATCCTTTATCTATCTCTACTCTAAATACTATTTCTAATTACCCTTAACTATATAATTTTTATAAGCTAACTCTTAAATCATTTATTGTTTCATCATTGATTTATTAAGTGTTTTCTTATCTATTACTATCTTTTTAATCATATTATCACTTACAATATCTTTTTTCTCCTATCACTTTCACCTTTAATTAATTGGTGTTTATCACTGATACACTCATTATTTTGGGGTATTTACACCTTCACTATTATCACTTGTTAAACTTTTTATTTTAAGCGTTTATTGGTGGGTAATCCCTTTTTCTTTGTCACTTAGTTACTTTCATTATATTTCTCACTATCTTTACTAATTTTATTTATATCTAATAAGTTCATGTCATTTTCTAGATTTCTTACTTACATATACTACTAATTCGTGGGTTAGTGTATTTTTATTTAACGGTGTTTTATTTATTATGAATTACATTTGTCACTTAGACAATACTAATATTTCTTTTTTATATTTGTTATTCATTGGTTTCGTTTCCTTTATGATATTTGATGGTATCATCTCCCCCTTCCCTTTTCTACACTATTTGTCTGTGTTTTATCTCCTTGGTTCACTTTATTTTCTTTATAGTTGGTTTGTTCCATTTTTAATTTCATTTTTCTTCTCCTTCACTTCCATCTTGTTTCACTTTATTTTGGTTATTAGCTGGCCAATCTTTGGGGTTGGGTCAATGTCATTTGTCTGTCAGTCTAGTTTGTATTTTTCATTTAATAATCACCTTTGGTTTACTATTCTTCCTCCTTCACTCTTAATTACATTTACTATTTTTATTCTCTTTATTATTTATTTATTAAAATATATTATTTCTTAGCATTTCTTACATACTTATAGATATCAAATATGATCTGAATTTGGCAATGTTATAATATATATAAAAAATATGCATAAAATTATTGGCTTATATAAGTTAATGATTTATCTTCATTAAGTAGTGCTCAAGTTTCCAAAGTTTTAATATTATGATGTCCGTAATTAAAACATCAGAGCAGGTTTAGTGTGAATGAGGGTACACCGTGGACAAAAATTTTCAACATTTCCTATTGAGCGTTGCTTAGAGTAAAGCTGCGAATCTACAGTGTATGTTTCACAGAACAAACACGCGAAAAAGAAGGAGCGCTCCGAAGTCACTCATGGACCCTCAGCATCTTGCAGAGGGGTCATCCCCTAAAGACGAAAAGTCTGTCTATGAATCGTTCCTCTGTAAACAAGTGCAGTTACACTGCCCAGCGATCCACAGGAAGCAAATTGTTGTCCATTTTTTCGGCTTGCACGCGTTATGTTGGTGTGGGTTTCGGCACTTTCCATTTAAAAAGCGTGCAAATGTAAGAAAATAAACATGAGTGAGGCCAGAAATAACGCGAATTTTGTGTGTGTGTGTGTGTGTGTGTGTGTGTGTGTGTGTGTGTGTGTGTGTGTGTGTGTTCCCTGCCTTTTTATTGCTGTAGTCATAATAATAAAATGGAAACGTAAACATTACATAACTGAGATATGCTTACCTGCCACGAACGATATATTATTTTATACATATATAATAACTCGTACATAATTTACATTAAAATGAAAAAATTATAATTTTATTGCCTGGCAACAAAATTATTTTATTTTTAACAATTACCATTGTTTGAAAAAGTTTAAATGAATTTTCAAGTACTTTACTGTTGTTAAAACGTAAAAGGTTGCAGGTAAACTACCCATTCCCCTTAACCGATCTTCACCAAAATCGAAAGTCCTTGAGATCTCTACAATTCAGGGACATATGCAAAAAATTATTTGATTGTGTTTGAATTTGCTGCGGTTATCGTTTGCCATAGAAAATTACACTTGATAAAAAAACGTTGCAGGTAAACTACCCCTTCCCCTCAACCGATCTTCACCAAAAACAACAGGTCTTGAGTACTCTACAAATCAGGGCTGTATGCAAAAAATTATTTGGTTCTGTTTGAATTTGCGGCTGTTATCGTTTGCCATAGAAAATACCCTTGTTAAAAAAACGTTGCAGGTAAAATACCCCTTTCCCTTAACCGATCTTCACCAAAAACAATAGGTCTTGAGAACTCTACAATTCAGGGCTGTATGCGAAACATTATTTGATTCTGTTTGAATTTGCAACTGTTATCGTATGCCAAAAAAAAAATATCGGTATGGAGAACCATACATGACTTCCATGTTCTAAGATTTATTTTTAAAATCTTATTCGAAATGAAATATTTCCATAGAAACTACGTCTTTCTACTTATTGCTTCAGCATTAACCACAGTACTGTGGTCACTAACGTATACCACCTCACATTTTCGCACTCGATTTTCACCGATGATGGCAGTCGATAGCACTGCCAAAAAGTCTGGTTTTGCAGAAAACATTGGACTACGGCTAAAGAGCCCGGGAAGCAATTTTAACAAAAAACTACTTCTTTGTTGCCGATAACGTAGTACACATATAAAAAATTCTCCCCTCCACCTTCAACTATAATTTTTAATAATAGAAAATTACCCCCACCCCGTTCACCTAACCTCATCATTTATAGATATTTCATCTACGTTTCTTCAGTGGATTACTATGAGCTTCTTATCAGGATACTTTGTTTATAAAAATTAAGTACTTTACTCTTGTTAAATCATAAAATGTTTCAGGTAAACTACCCCTTTCTCTTAACTGATCTTCTCCAAAATCAATAGACCTTCCGTCCTCTACAATTCAGGGATGCATGCAAAAAAATATTTGATTCTGTTTTAATGTGCGGCAGTTATCGTTCGTCATGGAAAATTTCTCTTGTTACAACATAAAATGTTGCAGGTAAACTACCCCTTTCCCTTCACCGATCTTCACCAAAATCAATAGACCTTGAGCTCTCTGCAACTCAGGAAAGTGTGCACAAAATTACTTGATTCTCTTTGAATTTTCGGCAGTTATCGTTCGTCATAACAAAATTACCCTTTTTAAAACATAAAACGTTGCTGATAAACTACCCCTTCCCTTAACCGATCTTCAACAAAATCAACAGACCTTGAGTTCTCTTTAGTTCAAAAACGTATGCAAAAACCTAGTTGATTCTGTTCGAATTTACCGCAGTTATCGTTCGTCATATAAAAAATTACCCTTGTTAAAACATAAAATGTTGCTGGTAAACTACCCCTTTCCCTTAACCGATCTTCACCAACACCAATAGGTATTGAGAACTCTACAATACAGGGTTGTATGCAAAACATCATTTGATTCTGTTTGAATTTGCGGCTGTTATCGTTTACCATAGAAAAAAATTAACCTTGATAAAAAACCGTTGCAGGTAAACTACCCCTTTCCCTTAACCGAGCTTCACCAAAAACGACAGGTCTTGAGTACTCTACAATTCAGGCCTGTATGCAAACAATTATTTGATTCTGTTTGAATTTGCGGCTTTTATCGTTTGCCATAGTAAACACCCTTGATAAAACATAAAATGTTGCTGGTAAACTATCCTATTCCATTAACCGATCTTCACCAAAAACAATAGGTCTTGAGAACTCCACAATTCAGGGCTGTATGCAAAACATTATTTGATTCTCTTTGAATTTACGGCAGTTATCGTTCGTCATAGAAAACATACCCCTGTTAAAACATAAAACGTGGCAGGTAAACTACCCCTTTCCCTTAACCGATCTTCAACAAAATCAACATACCTTGAATTCTGTATAATTCAAAAAGGTATGCAGAAGAGTAGTTGATTCTGTTTTAATGTACAGCAGTTATCGTTCGTCAAAAAAAAAATTACCCTTGATAAAACATAAAATGTTGCAGGTAAACTACCCTATTCCCTTAACCGATCTTTACCAAAACCAACAGGTCTTGAGAACTCTAAATTTCAGGGCTGTATGCAAAATATTATATGATTCTGTTAGAATTTGCGGCTGTTATCGTTTGCCATATAAAATACCCTTGATAAAACAAAAAACGTGGCCGGTAAACTACCCCTTTCCCTTAACCGATCTTCACCAAAAACAATAAGTACTCAACAAAACAGGGCTGTATGCAAAAACTTATTTGATTCTGTTTGAATTTGCGGCTCTTATCGTTTGCCATAGAAAATACCCTTTTAAAACATAAAACGTTGCAAGTAAACTACCCCTTTCCCTTAACCGATCTTCACCAACACCAAGAGGTATTGAGAACTCTACAATACAGGGCTGTATGCAAAACATCATTTGATTCTGTTTGAATTTGTGGCTGTTATCGTTTACCATAGAAAAAAACTACCCTTGATAAAAAACCGTTGCAGGTAAACTACCCCTTTCCCTTAACCGATCTTCACCAAAAACGGTAGGTCTTGAGACCTCTACAATTCAGGGTTCTATACAAAATATTATATGATTCTGTTAGAATTTGCGGCTGTTATCGTTTGCCATACAAAATACCCTTGATAAAACATAAAACGTGGCTGGTAAACTACCCCTTTCCCTTAACCGATCTTCACCAAAAACAATAGGTCTTTAGTACTCAACAAAACAGGCCGAAACCGCCTAAGTGCTAATGTATTAAACACAGAAGAGCATAATAATAATTTGAAGTAGAATATTCCGTATTGAAAACAATTACATAGCCACGGCTGGCGAATGAAGGCTTGTTGCCTGTTCGGAGTGTAACAGTTAGCTAACTAACAGACTGCTACGAGCATGTGGAAGACGCTGGCAGCAGTTTAACGAGGGGAATGATGTCACTGCACGCACACGCCGTTACATTGCAAATATTAAAAGTACAAAGTTTAACATTGTCCGAAAACATTATTTGAGCAAACTGACTTCAACTGATGCCACATCGAACTGTCATACCAAAGTGAACGTGTGGAGGCGATTGGTGTGTTCAGTTAAAACTGACAGAAATGATCACACCAAACTGACAGTTAGTAGTGAACGTGTATAGCCCGCTTTACAATAAACACCAAACCAATGTTTTAGACAAATCAAAACAATAAACAACGTGTTTAATTGATAAAAATAGTTACTATAAGATAGACTTTAATGTTAAGGGAGGATTTGTTAGTTTAAATATAGTTACTAATTTTCCCTATTCTTTCTAATTAATGATTGTCATTCAAGGGAAAAAGCTATCAGTTATGTCAATGCTAATAATACATAACAGCTTGTTAATACTATTAAAGAGTTATGTGAAGTTGAGTAAAAACAGTAAGTAAAGACAGACCATAATGGACTGAGAAAAGATATTGTTTATATGTTAACCAGTTATTTGTTTAGTGCTGATTGAATTTTTAGTCATGAGGACATGACCTTAAGTTAATATGTCTGTTTCAAACTAATGTATTTATATTATTAGAATGTAAGGAATATGTTCATTTTATGTAATAATACCCAGGAAAGCAAAGATAATTAATCATAAGGTTAATCAACCTTAAAGATAATAAAGACAATTAATTAAAGATAATTAATCAACAAGCCAAAGAATAATTGTGAAAAAAAGAAATATAGGGCTAAAGAAATGCCATGACATAGGTCAATGTTAACATTAAAAATATTTATTAAGTCACTCACACAGGTAGTGTGTGATATCAAAATGCTTGTAATTATCAGGAAAACAAATGTGTAAATTAAATTAAGCCTAGTTAAGTAATAATTAGGGAGTCATTTGGAGTGGAGAATGAAAAAACCAAATAATTTAAATAATGATGGTCATGTGACCCCTGAACTCAACTCTACTGACCAATGAGAAATTAGCAAAATTTGGTCAAGACCGTTGAAGGAGTAAGAAATTATTATTCGATTGTTAGACTCCAAACTAGCCAGATCATCTCTGTGCTGTCCATAGTAACAAAGTACAAAGGAATCAGATCTGAGTGGAAGAAAAAAAAAGTGAAAAATTATAACACCTAAAATCTAAATGAAGTGGAAGAAATTAAGAAATAATAAAATAATAATAATTTAAAAGAAGAAAAGAAAAATAATAATAATATATGAAAGAAGAAACAAAAGTGGATAAATAAATCTTCAAATTGGGTGAGGCCTAACCTTTTATAATATCACAATTATAACTTCACAACACCAAGATACATCAACAAACACTTTCCTTCCATAACGCTAGTGAAAAGAAAATAATATCTAATATTAACACAGTGAACATTTTGGCGTAATTATTTTATTTGTAAAAACTGATGGTGAAGATATTTTCATATAGTTAGTTGGACAATAAGCGGCCATACTGTTTTTTTTTTGTTCGCTTGGAATTCTGGGTAGTAGCAGTGACGTTTCGTTCTACCAAAATGAACTGACATATTATTTAGTAATACTTTATTAAATTTAAATTTGTTTTTTATTTAATTAATAAGAATTAAGTAAATGTAATGTGTAGTACTTCGTTGTGGACATTTTGATCTTTATTGGCAGTCTCAAGAACCCCGACCTGAGAAATTATATAAAAATAAAATGGAATCAGAATTGAAAGCAAGAATCGATACTAGTATTGTGTAACATCGATCTTTACCTTAAACCGAATTGTAAATTTTTTTTTGAAATAAATGAAAACTATTATCCTAATTCATGTTAAAACTGCCTTTTTATTAAAATAAAGTAAAGTAAACAGATTTCTAATTACATTGGAGGAAGATTTGAATAATTACGACAAATTGAATAAAAGGTACCTACAAAGAAATTATGGTAAGTCGGGTAACCTCGAAAGCAAAACTCAACGCTATAGCAAGATCATATCATATAAAAAAAGGATAACAAAGTATTTTAATTCATTCCCCACAATAGTAATAAAGTTTAATAAAACCTAGGAAATATAAACATCGTTTCTAACAAGAGGTGTTAGGTAAATTATAAAATCACCAATACTATTCGAGGGCAACGGCTAGGCCTAGATACCCTTGGCGATTATGAAATTTGATTCGATGTTAATAAACAATTCACCTTTTATCCAACTAGAATTAATCCAGTCAACTATTCTTATAACCAACTTAACTCAAGGTTAATAATTAATAACTATTAAATTCTTAACAAATTAAGGAAGACACAATTACACGAAATAATTATAAAACGTTACAAATTGACGCAACCAACGTGTGGCGTTTAACCAATCCTAAACGGTAATGGTAAGAGATACGAAAGAATAATTTATAAAACATAACAAATGACGCTCAAATGTGAGGCATAACGAGATAAATTTCATAGGGAAATCATCAAGAAAGAGTTAAATAATTAATAAGGATCAATTATCTTGATACTAAGAGTCTCTTGATATAAATCAATAATTTATAAAACGTAACAACAGTTGATTAGAAAAGAAATTAATTGTACCAGCTGATTGAAACTTTCACGAGTGTTACCTGGCAACGTCATTGTGAGTTCTGATCAGCTGTTCAATAATATATTGCATAAACATACCCAATACAGTTTTATTTACGATGGCGTATCCTCATGAGGACAGTACTTTCGAAGAACACTGTTCTGTTATAAGATTTTTGGATTTGGAACCACTATAACCACTAACTTGGATTCACTGTTTTGAACCTGAGTCAAAGCGACAAAGCATGGAGTGGAAGCATCCCAGTTCACCCGCCAAAAAGAAATTCAAAACCCAGCCATCAGCTGGTAAGGTAATGTTAACCATCTTTTGGAGCTCCCAAGGCCCAATTTTCTGTGATTACCTACAAGACCAGCGTACCATCAATACTCAGTACTATGTTGACATGATTGTGACACATTACCTGTCCAGGATGGAAGAGGAAAGGTGTGCTTCTTCTTCACGATAATGCCCGCCCACACATGGTAAAACTGACGCTCGAAACAATAAAAAAGTAGGTTGGGAGATCCCGCCTCATCTCCCTTATAGCCCTGACCTTGCCCCATCTGACTTTTTCTTGTTTGGCCCATTCAAGGAGACTTTGCGTGGTGTCAAGTTCAACAGCAATGAAGAAGTGAAGGAAAAAGTCCAAAACTGGCTTCGACATCAAGGTAAAGAATTCTTTGCTGAGGGAATAAAAAAGCTTGTAAAGAGATGGGACAAGAGCATAGACGTTGCTGGAGATCACGTTGAAAAGTAAAAAAAAATATTGTATTGATTGAATAAAAAGTTTTTGCTCCACAGCTGTTTGTTTGTTTACTTATTGAATGACCCTCGTATTACCTTCTTTAATATAATGCCCATCTAAATCTGTTTTATTCACTATACCATAATAATAATCTGCAGGGTTATTCCATATTACTATGTCATATAACTTGTCAACATTGGGTATGGTCAAGTCTCCTACAACTATTTCACTAACGACTCGGAACACAAAGTTTTTTTATGAGTAAAAACTCATAAGGTCGAACCTCTGAAGAAGCTTTTTAAAAGTGAAAACCAGTTCAGGTTGTAAGGTAAAACTTTATGTTTTTACTCATAAAAAACTTTGTGTTCTGAGTTGTTAGTGAAATAGTTGTATTTAGTTAAGTAACGGACATGCCATGGACATCGAAATCCAAGAATCTCCCTTAGTATTAATCGTCACAATTAAGTAGGTTATAACCTCATCATTATTCTCACTTGTTACTATTACACCAATTTTATCACCAGGTAAGTGCTTATTATCATCAATATAATCATCATTTGCTGCTGTACTAATTACGTCCCAAGGTAAGTACTTAATATCACTAACTCTTTCAATTTCTAACCTCATCACTAGCTCTTTATAACCCCTATTAATCTTAAAAATCTCTCTCTCTCTCTCTCTCATCACAATACTTCTCACAACCCCCCTGAACTCTCTCACTCCATGCGAAGGGCATTACAACATTATTAATACACATCCTGGCTTTACCAGGTA
Source organism: Magicicada septendecula (assembly GCA_034769895.1). Taxonomy (NCBI): domain Eukaryota; kingdom Metazoa; phylum Arthropoda; class Insecta; order Hemiptera; family Cicadidae; genus Magicicada; species Magicicada septendecula. Next base: position 409,128,012 of record CM068368.1, on the reverse strand, counting down.
CACCATAAAACATAAAGGGACCATTTGGAGACACTGTGTCTCCCCCGGAGGAATCTTCGTCCTCATAAAAACATTTGTGAAGTCTTTACTTCACTTACACCATAGGGAAAATTTGCCCCCCCCCATACTCACTTAAATTCTCCTTACACACTCTCTCAATCTCATTAACAACTTTTACCTCCTCATTAACTTCTACTTCCATTAAACTCTCATCATCACTACTATTATTCAATGTATCATTCTCTGATACCCCATTTTCAATTACTTCATTATTGTTACTTGTTATATCACTATTATTTTCACTTGTATTAACAACATCACTTACCTTGTCGTCTATCACCTAATTATTATTCGTCATCATCTCACCCTTATAATTATCACTTATATTTTCACTATCATCACTTACCTTGTCATCTATTATTTCATTTAGTTTATTTTTATTCCCATTACTCTAACCTGTATCTTGTTTCCATTTCTCATTTCTTTTTCTAATGTTATTTACATTATCTTGTATTTGTTTCTCACAAGCACTTATCTAAATATTCATTCATGGCTCTCAAACGCTCATCGAACTGCTGTATAAAATTGGTATTCATTTCATTAAGTTTAATATCGATACTCTTTTGTGAATCGCTCATTTTTTTACTTAGCTCATTAAAATTACTTTCACATTTAACATTTTGTTCTTTCACTTCATTGATATCACTTCTTACTTCATTAAATTTTACGTCTAAAATCAATTGAAACATTTCCAACATCTTATGATCAGACTCACTACTATCTTTTGTTGGCACTGGGGTTGAGTGTATCCCGGGGTCACGCAGTATAACTGATTCAGTTAAACTACTTTCTTTTATTGACAAGACACAGGGGCTGAATGAACTCCCGTACCACTCATGATAGCTGAGTCAGTCAGACTGACCTCATTCTCATTATTTTCCATTTTAATTAAATAATTAATAAAATTCAATATTTATATAAATGAGAGTGTATATACTAAACAAAAAAACTTTTTAAATACCACGTGCTACTCTAAACATCTTATAATATACAAATTATTCAAAAATTGCCGCCATTGCCAACCCTATTTCCTTGCGCCAAATTTCAGGCCTAATTTATATAAAAATTAAAAAATATCCTGGCAGGGACCGCCAATTGTAAATGTATTAAATTTATTTAATATATACAAACCTACTCCTTACCCCTACTCTTACCAACTGTCTTACGACTTACCTTATTATCTTCGAAGATCCCAAATGTAAGGTCACCACAATGTTTTAGGTTATACATCGAAACCATAACATTCCTCCCATTAAATATTTTAGTTGATTTTACTTCCCTTAATTCAGAAAACTCACAGGTCTGATTAGGCGAGATTTTGACACAGAAAATAGGTTGAGTTCTGGCGCAATGACTATTCCAACACATGGTTATGTTACTGAACAAATCTTATTTTATTTTCTCTGAATTATGTAGTTAAAAAATTATATATCAAATTCCTTTCTTAACAAATTGCTCAACATTGAGAGCACATAAAAACTATTCAGATAGAACTATTAAGAATTAGTTATAAACTTCGCAAACCAGTACTTTGCACTCTCTCTCTTTCACTCTTTATACCCCCCCCCCCTAAATTAGAGATCTCATTATTCTTTAGGACTCTGAATTTAAGAAAAGACAAATTGTTATTAAATTTTGGCCAGTCGATCTAGTTTTTACGAGTACTTAGCTGCTGATGATATCCCAGATGTTACACCATCAGATGCATCGCACTTTTTTATTAAACACTCCACAAAACGTTTTAAAACTGTTATATACTGTTCACTATTACATTTTTCTCATTATTAAAGATTGTTAACTGTTGTATCATAATTATACAACCAACATTGGTAGGCCTACCCTTAATTGCACGTGTAGGCCTCCCGACACTTTTACAATGCGGCTGTTGTATCTGAAGACTGCCTCGAGCTGGGGCTCGGAGTTGTATACTAGCCAAGCCTTCTGCGTATCGGCCACGTGGTTCCACCGGACGCCCACTTTGTCCCCTGCCATCACACATCGAACATTCCAGAAGTATTTTGAAGCCAGAACTGCGTTTTAATATTGGAAAACATGTGGTTCTCTCCTGATCCCAGCGTGACGTCACACTAATTACAGAAACTCCTCACCTTATACGGTAATGTCTCTTCGACTTGGGACATGATTCACTTACTGCGTTGCAACTTTCCATGTGTCCCTAGCAATGGATTTCATAAAATTATTGCATATGTTGAATTACTGGAAATTATTAAAAACAATGGTTCAGCGCATTTTGTCCCGTTACAATAGGACAAACAAAAAAACAGCTGAAAAAACGTTATTTTGAACACCTAAACACATACAAAAAACCAGAAATATATATATCTAATTTGGCCACACATGCAATAAACACTGGAGATGAATTTCCAGACATAACCAACAAGACACTAACAAAACACACAAAGGCGCCATAATGAACATTTGGGAATATTTACAAATATACAAAGATAAAACACAAAACAAACTAATACCTGAACAAATACAAATCAATACAAAACATGACACAATTTTCAAAGCACTCAACATAGAAAATACACAAAATACTAATATATACACCACAATCACACACAGTAATACCAATTTAAAGTACCAGAGGCCAACAGGAAACCACAACAACAACCAACCAACACACAAGTACTTCACAAGACTCAAAATCAGGAAGGCTGAAGATGGGAACACAAGGCTTCCTGAAAGATATTCCAAATAAGGAGAAAACATCTTGAGGTAAAGTCATTATAAATATTAAATATAACCTACAACATATTGTTACATAATGCGGCAAAAGTGTACGCCATTACCGAGGTAGATACTAGGGGCAACCAGTGCTCTATATTCGAACCCCAGGTAGTCAGTACACCAGGCATACTAACTGCCAGAAAACCTGACGAAACCAGAAATGTACATATTAGAGTGGTGACTCTTTTGGATCAAGCTGTCACTTTAAAGCAATACGCTCCTAGGCAAATTGACTCCTGTGGCCTGAGTAGCTGGAATGATGCAAAGAAGATGCAGTACTACGAACACTTCCGAATTACTGGAGAAACTGCAGGAATTATTGAACTTCTAATGACCTCTCAAGTGGTGAGGTAAAAGAACTCAGAGGCCTTGAAAGTGGGATTCTTAAGAGGAGTTAAAAGGTGTTCTACACTTGACCATATAAGGAATGAGGCCATAAGAGAAATGTTACAAGTGTTTAACTTGAATGACAAATTAAAAGATTACAAACAACGGTGGAAAGAATACTTAGAAAGAATGTCAGATTCCAGACAGGCCAAAGACGGTTTTTACAAGAATTTAAAGATTCTTTTGCAGTTTGGGGCCAGTCATTGGGAAGAACCTCTCTTGTACAACATCGCATCAATACCGCGGACACAACACCGATACGTCAACCTCCTTTAATAACTAACCTCCTTTTATATCTAAGCAAGAGGAAATGTCATGGTTAATACAGAACATGTTGACAGAGGGAATAATCGAGCCTTCATCAAGTGCTTGGTCTTCTCCAGTAGTGCTGGTAGCAAAGGATGGTGGATTGCGTTTGTGTAGACTACCAGAGGTTGAATGCCGTTACAAAGAAAGACTGCTACCCATTACCTCGCGCTGACGATACACTCGACACACTGTCTGGAGCATAGTGGTTTTCCACATTGGACCTAAAGAGTGGATATTGGCAAGTGGGTCTTCATCAAGAAGACAAGAAAAATACCGCTTTCTCGACCCCACATGGCTTCTTCCAATTTAATGTCATGCCATTTGGACTCTGTAATGCACCTGCACTATTCAAAAGACTGATGTACCTGGTACTCCGAGGCCTAACATGGAAAACTTGCCTTGTTTATTTACATGATGTCATAGTCATCAGGAACACTTTCAAAGACCATTTGGAAAACCTTAAGCAGGTTCTAACTAGAATTCACAGTGCTCAACTGAAGCTGAGCCCGAAGAAGTGTTTTCTATTCCAGAAGCAAGTACAGTTTCTGTGTCATCTGGTTTTGGCAGCGGGTGTTAGCTAGGATCCTAATAAAGTAGATACTGTAAGAGACTGGCCAGTTCCAAAGAGTAAACACGAAGTTCGGAGTTTCCTGGGGTTATTCTCATATTACAGACGTTTTGTGAAAGCCTTCGCTACTATTGCTAAACCACTACATGAGCTAATGGAAAATAAACGAAACTTCCAGTGGTCGAGAGAATGTGATCAAGCATTTAGGACTTTCAAAATTGCATTATGTTCACAGCCTATCCTCCCTTTCCCAGCTTCCGAACGGAAGTACACCGTAGACACAGACACAAGCAATACTGATCTAGGAGCAGTTTTGTCTCAAGTGCAAAACGGTGAAGAACAAGTAATAGCGTGTTACAGCAAGATGCTTTCTAAACCAAAGAGAAATTATTCCGTCACAAGTAGAGAGTTGCTGGCAATCGTACAAGCTTTGGAACACTTCCATAAATACCCCTATGGAAGGGAGTTTTCACTACGCACCGACCATGCCATGCTTGCATGGCTCTTGAGATTTAAAAATCCAGAAGGGCAGTTGGCAAGGTGGCTCAAACGTCTGCAGGAGTACATCTTCCAGGTACAACATCAGCAGGGGCGCCTGCATGGTAATGCAGATGGCTTATCACAAAGACGGTGCCCGGAAGACTGCCCACGTTGCCACAGAAAGGAAGAACACAACACAAGCGAAAATGTTCAAGGCACAGTAGATTTCCTGGTAGATAACTGCACGACACAAAATTGTCTTCAAGAACAGATGACTGATGAAGACATTGGACCGATCTTGACAGCATAAGAGGAAGGTCGCTGCCCGGATTGGCCAAGATATCTGCCATGTTTCCGAAGTCCTGAAGGGCTACTGGGCACAATGGGAATCTCTTACCTTAGAGAACGGATTGCTGAAAAGGGCTTGGGAAAGTGCAGATGGACAAGACGTGGTCATGCAGTTGATAGTTCCCTGAAGTAAAGTGCACTCTGTTTTGAAGGAGATGCATGATGGAACATCTGGAGGCCACCTTGTCATTTAACAAAACCCTTGACAAAATACGGAAGCAATTCTATTGGCTTCATCTTCGACACGGTGTAGAGGAATGGGTTCGGACATGTGAAATATGTGCTGCAAGGAAGGGCCCACAAACCAGAAGCAGGGGGGAAAATGAGGCAGTATAACGTTGGCCTGCCTTTTGAGAGAATTGCATTAGACATTGCTGGATCATTCCTAGTTACTGACGATGGAAACTGGTACATCATGGTTATAGGTGACTACTTTACTAAGTGGGTGGAAGCCTACACAATTCCAAATCAGGAGGTTAACATTTTGGCAAATGGTAAGTTAGTTCACAACTTCTTTTGCCATTATGGAGTCCCTATGGAAATCCATACAGATCCAGGGAGGAATTTCGAATTAGGAGTGTTTAGGGAATTATGCCATCTACTCGGAATTCAAAAGATCAGGACAACACCTCTCCATCCTCAATCGGACAGAATGGTTGAGAGGTTCAATAGGACACTTGAGCAGTATCTTTCGAAAGTTGCTGATGAGAAACAAACAGACTGGAACCAACGTATACCATTATTCCTCACAACGTATAGGTTATCAGTACACAAGACAACTGGCATGACTCCAGCAAAATTGGTGTTTGGGCGGGAGATTTGTCTTCCTGGGGACTTGATGTTTGGACCACAAGAGACTCAATCCCAAGAGACACAGAACTATTCCTCGCAATTAGAAAACCAACTACGAGAAATGAATTGCTTGATAAGAGGATGGCTGAAGATAGCCAATGATAAAATGAAAACTCGGTATGACATTCGCAGTAATAGTGTGGGTTTCCAAGAAGGAGATCAGGTTTGGTTGTTCAACCTTAAGAGCTGTTGTGGTTGCTCACCTAAATTTCAGACTAACCGGGAAGGACACTGTAAAGAAAAGAATCAACGATGTTGTCTATCGGATTCAACAGGAAGGACAGCGAAAGTTCAAGTTCGTCCACCTAGATCGCCTGGCTAAGTATTACTTCAGAGACAGTTTGCCAGTTCAGGACGAACACGCTTAAGAAGGGGGCAGTATTACGTAATGTGGAAAAAGTGTACGCCATTACAGAACATTCTACGTGTTTCTCGGCTATTCCAGCTGTAATGTGTGTGCGTACATTTTGCTGCTACTTTGAGATGAAGGACAATTACGTGACACTTGTCACATATCTGCAACGAGACTTTTCCAGACCATACCGGTCCACACGCACTGTGTTCAAGACCCCAATCAATTATGCTCTTGTGCTTTCTAGTAGACGCGTATTATGGAATATGCTGGAATCTCTGCAGGGTATAAATACAAGACTTCAGCGATGCTTAGTCAGTTTTAGTGGCGATTTATTCCAATGTGGTTCGAAGTATTGTGGCGAAGTGTTATGTATTTTATATTTGTGCGAGACTCGTTGACATTATTATTGCGTGTGAATGATTTTTATTTGATTTGTTGTAATAGACTACCTTGTTGATTACAAACTGTTTAATTGTGATAATTAAAGCTGGTGATTAGTGACTTAATTCCAATTTGTCATTTTATTATTTATGTATGTGAATGTGGCCCATTTTTTATTGTTGTTATTATTTATGTGTTGTTCATTTTGATTAATTCTTAATTGTTCAATTTTTATTTTATATTTGATTTTATTTTCAATTTTGTTTACAGTATTTTTATTGTATCCATTTTCATAAGCAATTTGATATAAATAAATAAATAATATATACATAAATAATAAAATGACAAAGCTAACAAAACTATTTAAAACACAGACATAAAAATAGCATACAAAACTAACAAAAATAATTTACAAAAACTAAATAACCCACACAAAAAAATATAATACAACAACCAATGGTATATACAAAATTGAACGCCAAGATTGCAATAAATGTTACATAGGACAAACAAACAAAACAACCGAAAAAAAGTTACTTTGAACATCTAAACGCACACAAAAAAGAGAAATATATAAATCTAATTTGGCCACACATTCAATATACACTGGACATGTAATAAATATTTCATGATTGCAATAAAATTTCTCAAATTTGTACTTATTTTTAATAGACACTATACACATCAATTTCTTCATAATTAAATTCTGTACAAGGTTAGTTAAAAATTTGTATTTGCTTATTGGCAAATTAACGAAGTTATTGTATCCCAAATTGTGACAGTACGAAAATCTCGATGTCAGAATTATGGTATGAGTGGTAACAAATTATCGTATTTTATTGTATCACCCACACACACATACATGGAGAGAACAATTTCCCTTTGTGAAGAGACAACTACGCAGATTCTAATAGATCAAAACGATTCCAAGGTCAGGAGCAGACGTGCGGAGACGAGCATACAAAATGGCCATCCAAGTGGAAACAGATTGTAAATAGCCACTCTCATTGGTCCAGAAGACGGGACGTCATTAAAATCAGTGATGACCTAACAAACAATGACATGACAACAGGGCGTGAGCCAATTTTGAACAAAAGACAATGACGTGGATGCGCTAACACATACACAAAATATGTGCTTTGCATCCCCCCAGTCAGCATCAGACCATCAAGGCGTCAACACGCTGTGAAAATCGCCGGCAGTTTGTGCCAGCGAAAGTGTTTCTTAATCAAACTAACAATGTGGTAACATATAGTAATAACTCTTTATCAGAAATATCAAAGTAACTAGTAACAATGTAAATTAGAATCAGTGCAGCCAAAGAGACCTTTGGGACGATCGGCTGAACACCTGCTTGACCATGACGGCAATATAAGGACAACGGAGACTTTATACGTAGATACAGGAAAGTCCAGCTATTTCTCTATTCCATTCTTTATTATTATTAACGTTGAGCTCAAAATTACAAAAATTCAATGTATGTGTAAATTCAATTTTGTCGCAATGAATGAGTGTGAGTGTGTATAGGCCGTACGGTACTTATAAATAATATTTTTCTTGTGAGACATTGGTTTGTGTTCTGTTAAATATAAGAACCGATCAATTACAAGGTAACATGGGCAGTTGCAGTTGAATATAAATTCATTAAAAATTTCCATAACAAGATTAATGTCTGAATAATCGAAAATAACAGAACTGTAATACAGCGGAATATGTGTCCGCCATTTTGTCAATTTAGTACAAGGATTCCATTTGTTTTATTAATGTGGATATTGATCTTAATTTTTCTATGTTATTAAAAGGCAACTATATATGTATTACGCTGTCTGATTTAACTATTCCACACAATTATCCTGTCTCTGACAATCGCTTAATCGAACCCTGGGACCCGAACACAAACATTTTGAATCACGAAGTTGGCACTACAAGATGGCCGCCGACCCAGTACGAAATACACAATAATTATGGTAGTGAAAGGTAAACACCAAAACATACAATCACAACACCAAAAAAAAATATTTATAAGTTGGTTAACTAATGCCGCCCGAACTGGTGACGTGATATAAATAAAAGTTTATACAATAAGCCGGAATCAGAGACGGAGTATTGTCGGAAGAAAGGAAGAAATACGTAAGATATACCTGGTACGTAGATAATAGGTTATATTATTGTTTAAGTAAAATATAGAACAATTACTAAAAAATAAAATTCATTATAAATATGAGTAAAATGGCAGAAAGTAATAACAGCATAGAAATAAATAATACAGCTACAGAGTCAATTTTATTAGACGGAATAAGTGCAAATTCAACGCCTAGGGCAATCGAGAGTAAGATATCGTTAGAAGATCTGTTTATACTAATTAAAACACAAAATAGTGTATTAAAAGAACAAATTGATGAAAAGTTTGATAGTCTTGAGAACGAACTAAAGAAACAAAACAACGTAAAAAATGTAAAATTGAATCAATTAGATGAGAAATTTGAAAAATTAAAAAATGAAATTAAGAAACGGAATTTTAATGTTGACAAGAGAAGTAATGAGATAGAGTTAGAAAATAAGAATAGAGAAATAGACAAATTATATAGAAACAAAGACAAGGTAAGTAGTAGTGGAAATTATGATAAAATAAATAAAAATATGGTAATAGGGGATAATAGTGTGGATGTTGGTAGTGATAGTGAGATTTTAATGAGAGTAGAGGTTAATGGTGAGGTGACAGTTGTAGATGAGAGTGAAAGTGGGGGTAAGGAGAGTTTAAGTGAGTATAGTGAGCAGAGGGCAAATGTTCCCAGTGGTATAGTTGGAGTAAAGACTCCGAAATTGTTATTTGAGGATGAAGGTTCCTCTAGAGTTTATGTGGGAGACGTGTGGTCTCCAAATGATCCCTTAGTTTTTTGTGTTAGTATACCTGGTGAGGCCAGGGGGTGTTTTTATGAAATAGTAGTGCCCTATGCAAATATATAGAGAGAGAATGTAGCTTGGTGTGATAGAGAGAGATGTTTTAAAAGTGAGAGGCATTGTGAGAGAAAAAGAGAAGTAGAGATTTTTAAGATGTGTAGAGATTATGAAGAGTTTATGGAAAGGTTAGGAGGAGAGATGATTGATAAATATAATAAGAACTTACCTTGTAATAAAACTGAAGTAGTAGGAAATAATGAGAATGATGACTTTACAAAATACCTAATTATGACTGATTATACAGGAGGTGACAGGACAATGACCAATCATGACAGGTTAAATGAGTTTGAGGATAATGATGAACATTTCAATTGTATATGTATTTATGATGTTAGTATAAGATATCTAATAATAAACAATGTATATAGTTTGAAGATTCGACTATTATTTGATGATGGAGGTTAATTATTTTATTGTGTTATGAACATTTAATTATGTGGACAGTGTTGTGAAACGGACTGTTTATGACTGATTTATGGTAAACGATTAATTGATAATTTTGAATTGTATATTTTGTATGTATTAATGTCAATATATTTGTGTACTTTGCTGCTGTGTATTTTATGTATTTTATGTAAACCATGCATTGTAGAATTTTAGATATTGAAGAATAATTAAGTTTGATAATGATTTTAAATGATATTATGATATTTAGATTCTAATGGTTAGTAAATGATTACGCATACGATATATTTGGATATGGAGATGTATTGTTGTTAGTAGATAAGTGATGAATTTTCTAGTGGTATATTAAGGTGAAATGTTGTAAGAGTTTGGGTAATAAGGATAAATAAGGGCATTGGAGTTAGTTAAATAGAGTTAATGGGAGTTAGATAAATAAAAAGTTGAGATGCTGATAATATATAAAGAGGTGTTAGATATTTTAGGGACACAGTGGTTAGTGATTATATGTAGAGGTGAGTAATGTGAACGGTAATTATATTTGTTGATGGTGATATTTTGTAGTAAGGGTAGTGGTGTAGGGAGTCCGCAACAAAAGGTGTTGGGACAGGAAGGGACCGTTTAGCGCCGGAAAGGGTTACTTGAAAGGGTCAGGAACTGATAAGGGAATGAGTTGGTTAGAGTTCGGGTACACACATACTAGTACAAAAAATGAGCGGTGCCAGAGGTTTTAAATGGGATTAGTGAACGGGGTTATTATAGAGATATTGGTGTCATAATATGTTAATGGTTATAAGCGGTTGTTAGTAGGAAAAAAGAGGTGAGTAAGGTTAGATTGACAAATGCCAAAATAAGATAGAGAGAATAGTGAATAATAGAGAGTCACCCAAACTAATAAGGATGAAAGGGTTAGAAAAGGAAAATTCATGGTAGGAAGGTAATGTAACAGAAAGGTAAGGATAAATTTGAAATTGTTGTATAGAATCTGATATAAACAAATGTTAAATAATTAAAAGTTAATAGAGAATTGATGATAAAAATGTTATAAAGTTTTGATACCAGTTGTTTAAATGTAAACTGTTTAATGTAAGATAAATGTAACAATGTTATGTGTAATGTTCAATGTTCTATGATGTTTTTATTATGTTGATGGCCACAGTGTGTGGTCAGGAGGTCGCTACAGGGGTAACGATGGTAACAAATGTTAAAAGATAGTAGATTTTGGATATTAAAAAGATAAAGTTAGAAATGGTGTTGAATAAAATATAGTATGATGTCATTTGCAAAAGATATAAAATGATTATAAAGTTGAGTAATAAAATTTGAATAATGAGCTTGTCTGCCATAGTAGTTGTAGGTTGAATCTTATAGAAATAAATAGGTGATATTAAAGAATTGTTTATATATTATGTTATTTGTAGGAATATATATATTTTCTCTTACAAGGAAGAGATTGAATTTGTGTTGGTGGAAAAATCAGTCTATGTTGAATTCTTGTTGTTGTTGTGTTGAAAAAATTTTAATTGAACAAACCAACGTCCCAAAACACAAACCAATGCATCTAAGGGGAGAAATATCAGTTGTGGATATGGGAATAGATAAGGCCACTATATTAAAATTTTGTATTCGATGTTTCAGAGTTTTGTGGTGTTGTGACCGCGGTCCTGAGCTGGCCGGAGCTCAGAACAGGAGCGTTAAGTGCCTCATGGCCTTATGGTGTTGGGATCTCTCCTGAGAAGTCCAGTAAGGTCAGAGGGTGTTATCATCATCATCAGACCAAGGGTAAGTGATTGTATTTCTTTTATATCAATGTTAAGGGGGTTGTGGCGACATATCTGAACTGATCCTTTTAGAAAAGTGTGAATGAGTCAATGAAAGTTTTTATGTTTCGACATAAAATCTTTCATTGAGGGGGTTTTGTGACAGTACGAAAATCTCGATGTCAGAATTATGGTATGAGTGGTAACAAATTATCGTATTTTATTGTATCACCCACACACACATACATGGAGAGAACAATTTCCCTTTGTGAAGAGACAACTACGCAGATTCTAATAGATCAAAACGATTCCAAGGTCAGGAGCAGACGTGCGGAGACGAGCATACAAAATGGCCATCCAAGTGGAAACAGATTGTAAATAGCCACTCTCATTGGTCCAGAAGACGGGACGTCATTAAAATCAGTGATGACCTAACAAACAATGACATGACAACAGGGCGTGAGCCAATTTTGAACAAAAGACAATGACGTGGATGCGCTAACACATACACAAAATATGTGCTTTGCATCCCCCCAGTCAGCATCAGACCATCAAGGCGTCAACACGCTGTGAAAATCGCCGGCAGTTTGTGCCAGCGAAAGTGTTTCTTAATCAAACTAACAATGTGGTAACATATAGTAATAACTCTTTATCAGAAATATCAAAGTAACTAGTAACAATGTAAATTAGAATCAGTGCAGCCAAAGAGACCTTTGGGACGATCGGCTGAACACCTGCTTGACCATGACGGCAATATAAGGACAACGGAGACTTTATACGTAGATACAGGAAAGTCCAGCTATTTCTCTATTCCATTCTTTATTATTATTAACGTTGAGCTCAAAATTACAAAAATTCAATGTATGTGTAAATTCAATTTTGTCGCAATGAATGAGTGTGAGTGTGTATAGGCCGTACGGTACTTATAAATAATATTTTTCTTGTGAGACATTGGTTTGTGTTCTGTTAAATATAAGAACCGATCAATTACAAGGTAACATGGGCAGTTGCAGTTGAATATAAATTCATTAAAAATTTCCATAACAAGATTAATGTCTGAATAATCGAAAATAACAGAACTGTAATACAGCGGAATATGTGTCCGCCATTTTGTCAATTTAGTACAAGGATTCCATTTGTTTTATTAATGTGGATATTGATCTTAATTTTTCTATGTTATTAAAAGGCAACTATATATGTATTATGCTGTCTGATTTAACTATTCCGCACAATTATCCTGTCTCTGACAATCGCTTAATCGAACCCTGGGACCCGAACACAAACATTTTGAATCACGAAGTTGGCACTACAAGATGGCCGCCGACCCAGTACAAAATACACAATAATTATGGTAGTGAAAGGTAAACACCAAAACATACAATCACAACACCAAAAATAAATATGTAAGTTGGTTAACAAAATCTAAAAATGTGTGTTTTTCGACTCCAATGTTTTGGGTTTTACACAGATTATCTTAGAAACTAATTGAGATAGAACTCTGGGACCTCTTTTATTCAATTGTTCAAATCAAAAACCATAAGAAACCATCAAATTTACCCTTCACTTTATACCCCAAGAATTTCAGTATGGCGTCATTTTACCATGGGAGCAGAAATCAGGGCGAACTGGTTCACGAACCGAACTCACTAACAAACAGTTTTAGGACCTTTGTTTATATGAACTTTTATTCTTATTTTTAGCTATAGAATAAGTTTCTGAGAGATTGCCGTGCAATTTTGAATCACCCCGTGGATATATATGTGTACATATTGTTACATCACAGAACAATATACGTGTTTATCGAATGTTCCAGAGGGATTGGGAATGTAACGCGTGTGGCGTACGTGCTTGTCGACGCATTTGCTAGATGGTGCGAGAATTCGCCCGGCCGCTCTCACTGTTTCAAGGGCGCAAGCAATTACGTCATAGTTTAGTGGTAATACGTAGTATGTGGAATCGTCTAGATTTTCGGCAGGCTATAAATACCAGTACTTAACGACATTCAGTTCAGTATAGCTGCGATATATTTACAGTATGGTTCGTGAGTTATTATCGGGGGATATTACTGTGCGCGTTCAAGTCGTTATTAGTTAAGTGTTGTGTTTTATAATCGGACGGTATATTGTAATACAATTGTGTTTTAATATTAGTTGACATTTATTTGCGTGTGAACAATTTTTATTTGATTTGTTATAAGAGACTGTGTTGTTAATTACGAACTGTTTAATTGTGAAAATTAAAGCTGGTGATTAGTGAGTTAATTGGTGTCTTGTATTTTGTTTCCACTGTACCTACGACAATCAAACAGACCATCATAACAACATACACCCTGTGTATTTCACAGTCCCTGCCCTATTGGGCTGTTTAGCATCAAATTCCCTGCACATGCACTGTTTTAATCAGGTATGTACATATCTTTATCACATTCTGCACATTTGCTAAACAGAAATAAAGCAACAAAGGCATGATAATTCAATAATAGGCCATGAAGTAAAAGAAGGTGTAAGTGAGGACAATTATATTAGTAGTCCAAAATAATACTGTGTAGCCAGGCTCCAGAAGCATATCTAGAATTTGGCCTGGGGGGGGGGGGTCAAGTCGACTTCGCACAAAAGAAAAAATAAATTAAGAATAATCAACATTGCTTTCTTTAAAGTGTTTTAAAAACATGTGACAACATCCTTAAATCAATCCCATTAAAGTAAACTATAATGATACAGAAATACGCATTATTGAAACACTGTTTAGGCGATACTTATTGACAGAATTGATTTTCCTGTATTTCATATTTTAAATTATATGCAAATGCTGTGTAATAAACCTGTTTGTACATTTAAAAAAGAGTTACTACTATATTAGCACACATAGTGGAAAAAGTAATAAAATAGCTTAAAAATTATGACATTAACAAAATTTGTCAACTTTTTTCTATCCTCTGGGTAGGGGTCCGGTCCCATTCATCCCCCCCCCCAGGCACAGACTATACACCCTTGTCAGGCTCAGCCTATTATTATCAATGTTTCTTCATTATTTTAACACATTATTTAACAGAGAAAGAGAGACAAACACTTGACGTCTCACTGCAAAAACATGAGGAATTCAAAAATCCATTGTGCCATTGTGATGTGTATACGTATTGGAGCCACACAGTCACGTTTGAACAGTGTTAAAGAATTTCCTACACATTCCTAAATTTATAAGAGGAAAGCATAACAGCAATTTGATAATGCCATTAATCATTCACCCACTTTACAAACAGTTCTAAACACATCAATGAAAGTGTCATTACTGAATGGTTGTGACAAAAAGCCTATCCAATTTTTTGCAAATAAAACTAAAATTGAACTCTAGTGATACATATTAACATACAAATAACACCTCAAATGTACAAGCTCAATCTGCTCACAAATTAAATTGTGACATAAATAATACAACTACTTCCTTCTCACTACCACTACAACCCCACTGATGAGACTGTGGTCACAAGTAAAGTGCAGGGTTGAGAATCAGAATGACAGATTCAAAATGAATAAGATGGGAAGAAACTGACAAGAGAAAGACTGCGAAACTTATATACAATATTCTAAAAAACTACAAGAAAATGACTTTATGAAAGTCCATCATTATAATTTGCAGACTCAGTGTGTAACGGGATGCAGATGCTAACTACCTATCACTGGGGGTGATACAGATACCTATCACTGTCACTCATATTGTCTTATAGTATAGTGACAATATTATTAATGTATTATCGTTGCAGAACAGATGTGGCCAACCCATGGCAAACATGCTAGTTAGTGGCACAAGTAACACAAAAAGTGTTAATCTTTTTAGTGGTTGTAAAACTTTTATTTGGTTTATAATAAATTCAAGTTCTCACTTTTCAGATAATTTTAAAGTTTGAGATATATTAAACCAAGCCTACACACACACACACCTTATAAGAAAAATCTTCTCTAGTGGCTTGCCCAAGTTTTACAGTTGTAAAAAGTTGGTCACCTCTTAGCAGAATATTTGCTAGAACAGTTACCAGTTACTGCCTTCAGCACCACAATGAGTGAGGCAATGGGATGTTAAGGCCACATCAAGTATTATCAGTCTGAACACCACATTACAACAGAGAAAGGGAGAGGTCCCACATTGGCAACCTTGCACAACAACTTGCATGTAATTGGCTGGGACTGAAACAGCCTCCTATATGAAAATTCGGTGTCAAAAAGATGAAACATTCAAATGTATTTGAATGTATTGCTTTTAATTTACTGTAATTTCACTCCCTCAGAATCATAGTAATAACCTCAAATTTTACACATTTCTAAAAAATCAAACACATCATAACTGCATTACTTAAATGTTTCAGTTACATTCCCTTCATATCAAAATAAAGCAGACTTTACTAAACGTTATAAAAGTCAAGGAAGGAGACACCGGATAAAGCCTAAATCATATGAAGCCCATATCTGATATAGATACATTTGATAATGAAGATATCAGGAGGTCTTACTGTATCAGACTTTAGACAGAAACTGTTAATTACAATCCAGTTTCAGACCAGCAAATCTGGCCTTAGAAAAATACCTAAAAAACTCATACCCAAGTTGAGAATTAAAAAATCAATATTGCAAGCTTATAGAATCTTTTTATAAACACAACAAAAGCATTTTTCATTTGAGACATGTAGAACAAATCAGACAATAGAGGAGAAATAATTAATGTAGATGAATTTTATGTACTGTACTATCATCCCACGACAACTAAAATGGTTGGAGTGACAACAATGTCATTTCAATTTTTTGAATTCTCCTACAGTACACATTATATTATTCCTATTAATATAGTTATAATGTCTGTGAATATCATAATTACATAGTCATCTTAAATATCTACAATAAATCACAATAAAAATAATAAAACAAACACTTTTAATTCTTGGTACAAACATAAATATAAAAACAAGCAAGTAAAGTAAAAGCAAACAAATTTTATCTGAAAATTTGCCACAAATGAACTACACATTTCCAGAACAGTTATCACAAGAGTAATAGTTCATGTTTAAATTATGATACAAATATAGAACTAAGAAATTACCATCACAAGTAATAGTTCATGTTTAAATTATGAAAATAATATAGAGCGGCTACAAATATAGAGCTAAGAAATTACCAGACTGTTCCAAAATGCAGACATCGTATGTAAGAATACGAAGCTGATGGATGCTTTGATATATTCTCAAAGCATTGACGTCTTCTTAAACCCGCTGCTGTACATAGCAACAGAAATTGCAAGATTTAAAATAATTATTTATGAGATGATAGCGAAAAATTTGCCGAGAGTGGAAAAAACTCGGCTGTTTTCTATGTTAACGACGTGACGGGCATTGCCGTATCCGTTAATTATTTAGCTTAACCATGCCTGCCCCGTTATCAATGCGTTTGCTATGCCGATCCGCGCGCTCTGGGGTCAGCGCTACATAACGTTTTTTCGGTCACTGCTCAAACCAGTTCTCGTCTAGCAGTTGGCCTCGACTGTCCTTGCATTCTCCCGGCGGCATTGAGTTTGGATCTTGTATATTATTATCTACTATGCATAGATAATCGCTACGTGACTCTCCGGTAAGTGTGTTTAAGGTATTTAATTATTGTTTCATAAAAAGAATTGTATTTAACTTAAAATCAACGCCGATGCAAGGCGATTGCGTTAAGTTACCATGTGGCGAGCACAGGTTAATTACTGATTATTCATGTCTTGAATGTTAACACTGGCTGAAATACAGTATTTTACAGTTTTATATGTCTGTATATTTTTCTAATTATATCAAGAGGGAAGTAAAAAAATTATTTTGTTGAAACGAACGTGCTTTATGAATCTGTTCAAGTTTGCTAACTCATATCGAAATTGTAATAAGTGATTAATTAGTTGACGAACAGTCTATGAATAACTATTTATTTAGTTCTAAATTCTATACTGAAGGTAGTTTCAATGCATACTTAAATTTCAATATTTTTTTTTAAAACGGAGCATGTTGTGGTGTGTGAGTTATGCTGGAGTAAAAGGGGTATTGTGAATTACTGAACACTTGAGTAATTACCCATATATATAAATGCCCACGGTTCCTGATTAAGACGATCACCTGATTCGTTCCAGCAGGTGGCCGATCATCTGCCACCCATGCCATTAAACTAGTGACTTTCCGTCTTGGCCGCCGGGAGGAAGAAATGGACAACACGCTGCAATAACCTCAGGTTTTGTGCCGGACTATAACCAGGTGACATTTAAGCCTTTAAGAAATATTTTTGGCTGCTACAATGTAGAACATGTGATATTATTCCTGGAACGGCTCCAGTTAAAAGTTTCGTTTGTGCACAAGTCCAGCGGGACATTTGGGGGTTATAAATTTTGTTAGATTCACTTTACAAATGCTTACGCCCCCAGAGTAAGTGTAAACCCAGACGGGGTCATGCGTCACCCGATTTTTATGTTAAATTTTTCTCTTATTGCAAAAGTGTGCGGAACTGAATGTTACTGATTTGTATGGGTGTTAATTATGCTTGCATGGGTGCCGGGGTACTTTGTTGGGGATTTTCTTGATAATATTTATAGATCTATATGGGGTTTTTTTTTAATTATTTAAAGGTTTGGGGGGTGCTTTGACCTGCCACCGTCACCTGTTGGTGCTTTTATCCACAGGTCTCTGACATGTTAAATTCTGTTGCATCTGGTTCGGGCGCATGGCCGTGCCTGAGGTCAACCCAATTCTCTATGAACGCCTCAAATATGTTTTATTAGGTTTTACATTAAACATTTTTATTAAAATTTTTTTATTATACATTTTATAAAATTTATGTTAGCTGTTTAATAATTCTGTAATAAGTAAATTTTCCTTTTTTACTGCCATAGCCAATGCATTAATTGTTGAGTTTTGTTAATATGAGCCCACTACCGGTTCTCACTTCTTCAATTATAAATTTTTATTATACATTTTATAAATTTTATGTTAGCTGTTTAATAATTCTGTAATAAGTAAAGTTTCCTTTTTTACTGCCATAGCCAGTGCATTAATTGTTGAGTTTTGTTAATATGAGCACACTACCGGTTCTCACTTCTTCAATTATAAATTTTTATTATACATTTTATAAAATTTATGTTAGCTGTTTAATAATTCTATAATAAGTAAACTTTCTTTTTTTACTGCCATAGCCAGTGCATTAATTGTTGAGTTTTGTTAATATGAGCACACTACCGGTTCTCACTTCTTCAATTATAAATGTAAAGTTGAAAAATCAGTATCAGTTTTATGATATTTTCTGGTGGGTACGTCCCACTGGGTTTTTTGCTCAAATTGTATTTTTTGTAAGAGCATAAAAGAAGCTGAGAAATATTCATTCTATAAGACCGTGCAGTCATGTTGACCTTGCGATAGCACCTTACTATTTGGGGGAACAAAACCTAAATTTTTGTATGCTTGTAAGTTAAGAGTTGTTCGGGCTGTATTGCCAAATTGACTTCGGCCATTTCTCATACTTGTAATTATTTTATTGGTTGTAACTCAGTTATACTCTGACGAGTTAATGGATTTGTCTTCTTAAATGAAAAGTTTTTAAGGCTTGCTGGGCACTTTATCCGATTACAGTAGTTTGGGATGGGGGTCTTGGTGACAGATACTGGGGTTTTCCACACTCCCCTGAGGTATGGTGAAAATATATATGTATAGGCTGTCGGCCAGGTGAACATGTGTGTGTGGTATATATATATATATATGTGTGTGTGTGTGTGTGTGTGTGTTCTATGTGTATTCATGTAAGTATATTGGTTGATGTTGTATTTATGTGTATTTATGAGAAATTATTGAATTATGAATTATGATGTTACATATGTATATTTTAAGAATGTTATAATGTCAGGGAGTGGATTAGAAGTTTTTAATGAAATTTTTTTAATTCTATTAAAGTTATATTGTGTATCAAGATTGAATTCAAAGAAAAAGGGGAGAGAAAAAATTTAAAGTTGTATATGTAATATTAATGTGGGTTTGTCGAAATTTGAAAGTTACTTGTTGTATTAAAGAAGAGTTATGAATTTTACTACTCATATGCATGAATGTCAAGACTTGAAATTTTTAATAAAATTGGTTTTTTTTATGAAGCATAAAAAATCGAAAGAGGGGTTACAAATGGTAGCAGAGCGTGGTTGATTCTAGGGTCGAACCCTTGGCTCCTTGGGTGTGACGGGGCTTGCAAACTCGGAAATAGTTTGAAAAAACTTCAAAACTTTTGAAAATGAATACAGAGGTAGATGCAATGGCAGGTTTAGTATTTTATGTGCATATGTATTGTCAATGAATAATTGTATTTGATTTGGAGTTGTACACCTGATGCCGCCACGTGGCATGCGTTTTAGTTGGTTTTTTGTTGTTGTTGAGACTGGACCTTACCGGAGATCACGGGGGGAATAGGTTGCCTTATAAATAGTTATGGAAGTAATATCGCGTGGGGTTAGCAGGATGCGGTATGGCCTGACCGGAAGTCGGTACCGTCATTGACCAGATTTAGTCTCTGAAGTTTATAATAAATGTCTTTGTTGAAATGTTATATGTTGTGGTAGTTGTTCGGTGGTGTGGATTGTTGGTCTATGTTAGTGTCTGATGTGTTTCTCCTCTTGAGTGTGGTGGCTGACGGAGAGTTGGTTCTGGAGTGGATCAGGTTTTCGCAGCGCTAGGGAACCCGGAGGTCGCTCAAAGGAAGGATAGTACTTGAGTTTTTCTGTTTTTATGACTATGTTTTGTAAGTTAGGTTTGTGTTAGGTGTTTTGTGGGGATCTATGTTTGGTTGTTGTGTGTTGTGAATTGTGCAATTCTGGCAGCGGTATGCTACCAGAGATTACCCCACCCCATTTCAGGGGTTCTCCAGAAACTTTCGGTGGTGAATGGAGTTGATGAGGACCAGCTGCTGGTTTTCTTGGACCTGGTCCTGCAGTTGGCAGATTTCCCGGGGGTGTCCGATGGGAGGTCTTGTCCCTTATATACCCGTATTGCCGGGGTTCATTGGCAGGGTTGGTCACCAACACTCTGCGTCAGGGCGGCAGTGTCGACGCTTTCCATGGGGAAGTTTGGATTTCTTCATACCCCATCGACGACGTGCCCAGCTGAAGTTTGATTTATTCTATCGCCTACAGGCCAACGGAGAGGCATTGCGGGACTTCGTGCACGATGTAAGGAAAGCTGCCCGGGTATTAAGGTTGGGATTGCCCGAGAGCGAGGTTATACAAGCAATTCTGGAAGGACTGAATCCCCAAGAGAGATCTCGTTTGATATTCGCGGACCGTCCACGTTGTTTTGCGGATCTGGACCGGTTGTGTGTGGTTTCTAGTACTGTCCAGGCGGGGGACGAGTCCTGGGGAAGGCTGCTAAAGATGTCCGATGCTCCAGTGGTTTATTAGGAAAAGTTAAAGAAGACAAACATGGCGGTTGGAGGAGAACACAAGAGACGGTCAGAAAAACTGAATATTCCGGAAGTAATGGAGGCTACAAGGGGGTGGCAAGTGGAAAGACGGTAACAACAGCTACAGCACAGAAAAAAATGAAGTATGAAATTAACAGGGGAAGAAGAAATTATATCAGGGAACAAACATTGGCAAGTAGGGATCCTGTAGGAAGTCTTTATTCCTATTTGGAAAGAAAAGAACTTTAAAGGTTCCAGAGGAAGTACCAGTGCCTAATAGAGTTGTGGATGAAGAAGGTGAAGAGAAAGAAGAAAAGCGGAATAACTTCTGTGGATTAATACAAGACGACAAGGAAACATTTGTTGATACCGAATTACAGGACTCAGAGAGGATGTCACAGTTGAATCCAGATGCCGTGGAATTTGTTCCGGTATCTCCATCTCGGTTTGTGAGGGATCCAGATCCTGTAACATCATCATCGCCTACGCCGGGATATGAGAAGTCACTTGATGGTGTAGCTTTACCATCGCCAGTAGAAATTAATTTAGTCATTGCACATGAACCTGGACAGCTGGATTCCAGGGTGGAAAATGTTGAGGACGTTGTAGTTGCTGAGAGTGGTGAAGGAGTGGAATCGAAGGAAGAGGCAGAAGAGTGGTCTGCAGATGCTGCACAGGGAAGTATAGTTGTAGGTGTTAGGGAGACTGAAGAGTCTGAGTTTGCGGATGGACACAGGGAGGTCCAGGCTACAAAAGTTTCGGAGGTTGCAGGTGGACAAGGGGATGTCCATGCTGCAAGTGTGGTGGAAGGAGATGAGGTAGAAGTTGAGGAGAAGTTTGGTGGCAGCGTTGTGGAGAGTGCGAGTGAGAATGATGTAGTGTGTGTGAAGATGTGCAGACGCCTTCTGTAAGTAGTCCTGAGAGTTCTGAGGAATGGAAAGAAGTTTCGGGTGGACCAGAGG
Organism: Magicicada septendecula; assembly: GCA_034769895.1. Classification (NCBI taxonomy): domain Eukaryota; kingdom Metazoa; phylum Arthropoda; class Insecta; order Hemiptera; family Cicadidae; genus Magicicada; species Magicicada septendecula. Next base: position 409,105,996 of record CM068368.1, on the reverse strand, counting down.
AGCAACTAGAGGATGAGGATGTGCAGTGTTCAGATGGTGGTAGTGGAAGTGATGGCGATGACGTTGATGATGAACGTGTTGATGAAAATGAGGTTGGAGAAGAGGTTAGTGAAGAAGTTGGTGAAGGAGTCGGTGACAAGGGCGATGAAGAAATTGGTGAGGAGCTGGGCGAAGATGCTGTTGAAGAGGGATCAGAGGAGCAACTGGAAGATGCTGAGGATGTGCAGTGTCGTGATGGTGATTTGGATTATGGGGACGAAGGTGTGGAAAGGGTAGAAGAGGAAGAAAAGGAAGGGTTGGAAGAAAGAGAAGCAGGGAAGGTAGAAGTAGAGGAGTTAGATGATGAGGATAATCCTAGTCGGGGTAAAAGTAGGGAGGTAAGTTGCCTTGATTCTGATTCAGAGGAAACAGGTCAGTACTGCTCAACACGAAATAATCTCTCAGAGAGTGGTGTCCGAAAGGAACGAGTACCTAAAGTCCGTCACAGAAAGGTGAGAAGAAGCGGTTAACGGGTAGCAAGTAGATGTTCCCCACAGTCCCAGTGGTGTTCATCTACTTCAGGGTTGCGCCCCTCCCCACGCGAGCCTTGGTTTTCTCCAGTCATTCTCCTTTTTGGAGGGAACCATGTCCTTACCCTTAGTCCTCGCTCTTGACCTTCAATGATCCTTGCCCCGTTTCATCTTCCCGATTTTCCTACCCCTCCCGAAAAAAAAAATCAATAAGGAGTTAGAGAGCTTGCCGGGAGTGCACCCTTAGATTGTCGTGGTCTTGGAGATCGTCAGTTTCCCCTGTTCTGAAAAGTTAGATGGAGTGATAGTGTGCTGTTGTTGGTTGTTAATAGTTGTTGATTTTGATGTTAATCATTGTAGGGTCAGAGCCATGCCGCATTCCCAGTTGTATTACATGGTGTTTTTGTTAAGTAAGAGTAGGGTTGGATGTTCGCGTGCCCTTGTTGCGGTCTTCTCTGTCGGGCTCTGCAGGGCCGTCCGCCCTAGTGTAGGGATGTGGGCCAGCCATATGGCAAGGATGGAGATGCCTTGTGTTGGTGCATGTGGCTGGTCAGTCCAAGAGGTGGACGAGAGGTAGTACGGTCACTCACATGCCAAGGTGGGTGATACCTTGTTGGGTCTTCGGACGGGTATGTGAGAGGGACCGCAAGAAGTAGGTGATGGTCACCGCAGAGGGTGACGTGTTGGGGCGGTCCCGTGGGGTCGGCATGGCGGAGAGGGTCGCATGGGGATGGCCGCATCCTTCTGAGCCTCTGCCCTCCCGGGAGGGGGTCTCCATTTATGTAGGGATTGATGTTATTCGGGGAGGTGTGTGCTCTGGGGGGGAGTAGAATGATATGGTAGCGGGTAGATGCTCCCCACAGTCCCAGTGGTGTTCGTCTACTTCAGGGATGCGCCCCTGCCTGCGCGATCCTTGGTTTTCTCCGTTCTTCCTTATTTCTGGAGACAGCCACGTCCTTACCTTTCGTTCCAGGTCTTGACCTTTCAATGATCCTTGCCCTTTCCTTCTTCCCGATTTTCCTAACCTGCCCTTAGAAAAAAAAAAAAAAAATTAGAAAAGGAATAAAATAAAATAAAAAAGGAGTTAGAGAGTGGATGGTGGGCAACGTGTGGCGGGGGGGCGATCTTGCTCCTCCTGAGGCACGTTGTTCACGACATGCCCTTGGAGCACACACGTTTTGGATTATGGGAATATATATATATATATATATACACATGTAAATGAAATTATTGGGTCATGGAGACCAAACCGCCTTTTATTCCGGGTCCTGTGAGATGTAGGCGGTGATTCTGAGGTACGGTTATTGTTTGGCATTTTGGGCTAGTCCCTCTGTGTAACTATAGGGCATGACGCCCTGTTGTGGTTATATCGGTGTCTCGGAACATAAGTTGGGCAAATCTCGGGAGGTCAGTACTCAGGGAGCTCCCATAATTTCTTTCATCTTTTCTTCTCTGTCTTTCTTGCCGTAGGCTGGCCCTGATCAGGTTACATGTCTTCTTCTGCTCTCTCGTTTTCCTTCAGAGCCTCTGTTCTCCTGAGAGCCGTGACTGGGGAGGATGCCGATAGCAACTCGAGTATAGACTATAAAGGGGGGTTAACTGCAGGGTACACCTTAGTTCTATTTGGGCAACCTTTTTGCCCTTTTGGAGTGGGGGTGTGCCGAGAGTGGAAAAAACTCGGCTGTTTTCTATGTTAACGACGTGACGGGCATTGCCGTATCCGTTAATTATTTAGCTTAGCCGTGCCTGCCCCATTATCAATGCGTTTGCTATGCCGATCCGCGCTCTCTGGGGTCAGCGCTACATAACGTTTTTTCGGTCACTGCTCAAACCAGTTTTCGTCTAGCAGTTGGCCTCGACTGTCCTTGCATTCTCCCGGCGGCATTGAGTTTGGATCTTGTATATTATTATCTACTATGCATAGATAATCGCTACGTGACTCTCCGGTAAGTGTGTTTAAGGTATTTTACTTATTGTTTCATAAAAAGAATTGTATTTAACTTAAAATCAACGCCGATGCAAGGCGGTTGCGTTAAGTTACCATGTGGCGAGCACAGGTTAATTACTGATTATTCATGTCTTGAATGTTAACACTGGCTGAAATACAGTATTTTACAGTTTTATATGTCTGTATATTTTTCTAATTATATCAAGAGGGACGTAAAAAAATTATTTTGTTGAAACGAACGTGCTTTATGAACCTGTTCAAGTTTGCTAACTCATATCGAAATTGTAATAAGTGATTAATTAGTTGACGAACAGTCTATGAATAACTATTTATTTAGTTCTAAATTCTATACTGAAGGTAGTTTCAATGCATACTTAAATTTCAATATTTTTTTTTTAAACGGAGCATGTTGTGGTGTGTGAGTTATGCTGGAGTAAAAGGGGTATTGTGAATTACTGAACACTTGAGTAATTACCCATATATATAAATGTCCACGGTTCCTGATTAAGACGATCACCTGATTCGCTCCAGCAGGTGGCCGATCATCTGCCACCCATGCCATTAAACTAGTGACTTTCCGTCTTGGCCGCCGGGAGGAAGAGATGGACAACACGCTACAATAACCTCAGGTTTTGTGCCGGACTATAACCAGGTGACATTTAAGCCTTTAAGAAATATTTTTGGCCGCTACAATGTAGAACATGTGATATTATTCCTGGAATGGCTCCAGTTAAAAGTTTCGTTTGTGCACAAGTCCAGCGGGACATTTGGGGGTTATAAATTTTGTCAGATTCACTTTACAAATGCTTACGCCCCCAGAGTAAGTGTAAACCCAGACGGTCATGCGTCACCCGATTTTTATGTTAAATTTTTCTCTTATTGCAAAAGTGTGCGGAACTGAATGTTACTGATTTGTATGGGTGTTAATTATGCTTGCATGGGTGCCGGGGTACTTTGTTGGGGATTTTCTTGATAATATTTATAGATCTATATGGGTTTTGTTTTTTTTAAATTATTTAAAGGTTTGGGGGGTGCTTTGACCTGCCACCGTCACCTGTTGGTGCTTTTATCCACAGGTCTCTGACATGTTAAATTCTGTTGCATCTGGTTCGGGCGCATGCCCGTGCCTGAGGTCAACCCAATTCTCTATGAACGCCTCAAATATGTTTTATTAGGTTTTACATTAAACATTTTTATTAAAATTTTTTTATTATACATTTTATAAAATTTATGTTAGCTGTTTAATAATTCTGTAATAAGTAAATTTTCCTTTTTTACTGCCATAGCCAATGCATTAATTGTTGAGTTTTGTTAATATGAGCACACTACCGGTTCTCACTTCTTCAATTATAAATTTTTATTATACATTTTATAAAATTTATGTTAGCTGTTTAATAATTCTATAATAAGTAAACTTTCTTTTTTTACTGCCATAGCCAGTGCATTAATTGTTGAGTTTTGTTAATATGAGCACACTACCGGTTCTCACTTCTTCAATTATAAATGTAAAGTTGAAAAATCAGTATCAGTTTTATGTTATTTTCTGGTGGGTACGTCCCACTGGGTTTTTTGCTCAAATTGTATTTTTTGTAAGAGCATAAAAGAAGCTGAGAAATATTCATTCTATAAGACCGTGCAGTCATGTTGACCTTGCGATGGCACCTTACTATTTGGGGGAACAAAACCTAAATTTTTGTATGCTTGTAAGTTAAGAGTTGTTCGAGCTGTATTGCCAAATTGACTTCGGCCATTTCTCATACTTGTAATTATTTTATTGGTTGTAACTCAGTTATACTCTGACGAGTTAATGGATTTGTCTTCTTAAATGAAAAGTTTTTAAGGCTTGCTGGGCACTTTATCCGATTACGGTAGTTTGGGATGGGGGTCTTGGTGACAGATACTGGGGTTTTCCACACTCTCCTGAGGTATGGTGAATATATATATATTGTAACGTAACAAAGTTAAGGTCCCCGACGTTACATAAAAACTTGGTCAATATAACTTAAAACAATACCCAATGTATGCCATAATTAAGGTCAGGAAGGTAAACCTCACCTAATAAATATATTAATAATACCTAGTAAGGATACCTAGTAAGGTTACTAGGTAATAAAATAGTAAAAATGTCTATAAGTATAAAATATGGAGTGATCAGTGGAAGATGTAAACTATAAACACAGTGACAAATGAGATGAATTTACTATAGACAAGTTTGAAAATAGTACACTGTTTAATTGATATTTAATGTTTTATAATGATGTACGTTGTTGTGCTTTATCATGATATTTTGTTTACATGATATTTATTCTGTCTTTTGTATGTAGCAGGTGTGAAGCCATTGCTTTAAGAAAGTATTAAGTAATGGATACTAATTTCATTCATGTTAAACTTGTATTTAAGTAATTAAATACAAGTGTATTTATTATGTATTGTATCATGTTAAGTGTATTTACTTTGAATAATTAATGAAGATATCATAAGATAATATTTGTAAACTTGGCCAGGAAGACAATAATTGTTAATAAATTGTCTAGGGGTCATTGTAATTATGTTATAAACCAATGAAGGGTTCAATGATAAAATAAATAATAATAATAATAAATTGAAATCAGGATAAAATAAAATTAGAATAATTGGCCATAAGCCAGTGACTCATTGTACAGTAGGTCAGGTCAGAAAAGCTAAATTAAAAACAAAAAAAAATTATAACTCATGTAATAAAACAAATAGGCCTAAAATTAGTTTTTTGTAAAAGGAAAATAATACCTTTTAAAATAAGTCAATCAAGAAGAAAATGTAGTTAAATGTATACGGTTTAATAATGCATATTAGGTGAAAGTTTTATGTGATTTAATGTAATACTAATAAGGGAGTATTTTATTAAAAAAGTGTAAGAATATTTCCTAATTACGGCTCTAGGATAACAAATATTATCCAATAACAGAAGAAGAAAATGGCTGTTAGGGACGACTGAATGCAAGATATCTTGTTGATTTTCAACACTCAATTGTTATATGTGAATGAGTAGAGTTGAGTTAATACAAATTTAAAACCAGAAAGAAAACCAAAACTAAATGAATAAAATTAAATAAATCAAATTTCATAAAAAGAAATCCATTAAAAAGGACTGAGTAGTAACTCCTGAATTTATCTCTCAGCAAATATAATTCTACATACCATTAAAGTTAAATGAATTCAAAAAAATAAATCATTCAACCTACTAACAGCAAAAGAGTAATGATGAAAATGAACTATAATTAAATAAAGATGATCCACAGCCGAGGGATGCCAAATTAATTAAAAATATATTAAAAAACTAACAAAGAAATTTAGAATTACGTCCAAACCTCACTTTCCACAACCGAACGAAGTTTTAATACTACACAAATTCCATTGGGACCTGTAACCACCAGAACCGAGAAGATTCACGAAGATTAGAACTGAAACTTCTACTACATCCTGGGACATCAATACCAAACTTTTATTGAGAAGCTGGATGCTGATATTTTCCAGCCATCGAAGCAACATTCTGTTCTCATCTCTGCGTAGCGAAACACTGCCACATTAAGTATCCGATCGAAGTTGGTAAAAACCCTGCTTATATTTAATTTTATATCATAAGATTTTATAACAATATTGTAATACTTAGTAACCTTAAAATTGCATCACCTGACCTTACTAATAGTTAAAAGAACTACATGTACCCTGAGATAAAAAACAAACTGAAAATTATAATTAAATTGTAACACATCTAAAGCCTGAATTCAATGACAAATCGATTATGTATTGTCTAATCGATATAGTGTATTAGTAGCAAGAGGAAGCAGCTGTTGGAATTAAAACATATATAAAATAAAGAATCCTTCTTGAATTTGACGATTTCTTGTTATTTGTAAAATAATTAGTGTATTTCGAATAGGGTGTAAATTACAGAGAAAGGAACGTGAGAAACGCATCAAGCGGAACGACTTAACCTATAATAACTGGTCAATCGCCAACCACAGCGCTCGTTTGTTGACAGCTGGTGAATACGGGAAAATAGAGAACTAACTTACTCTCTCCGCTCTCTTCTCTTTACAATTTCGATAGTATACACCGACTAGGGTTGGAGAAAAATATTGAATTATTCAATATAATAACTGGAATATAGCGTATAAAACACTTGATAACTATTTAATACAGATCTATTATCAAGAACGGAATAATATCAACCACATAATAAATAATTTTCTTTATAAATAAATTAACATTGATTTGAAGGAGTCTCATTTTTATTACAAATTGGCGAACCCAACAGTGGGGCATAACATATTACAAATATAACGTAATCTTTTAGATTACAATATGTATAGGCTGTCGGCCAGGTGAACATGTGTGTGTGGTATATATATATATATATATATATGTATATGTATATGTGTGTTCTATGTGTATTCATGTAAGTATATTGGTTGATGTTGTATTTATGAGAAATTATTGAATTATGAATTATGATGTTACATATGTATATTTTAAGAATGTTATAATGTCAATTGAAGTTTTTAATGAAATTTTTTTAATTCTATTAAAGTTATATTGTGTATCAAGATTGAATTCAAAGAAAAAGGGGAGAGAAAAAATTTAAAGTTGTATATGTAATATTAATGTGGGTTTGTCGAAATTTGAAAGTTACTTGTTGTATTAAAGAAGAGTTATGAATTTTACTACTCATATGCATGAATGTCAAGACTTGAAATTTTTAATAAAATTTGTTATTGTTGTTTAACTAACAACCAAGTTTAATTGCAAGTCCCGTCCCACTGGACCCAGTGCATTTTGGCTTCTCTAGGCCTTCCGCCTAGTTTTAATTAACTAGTGGCCCCTCTTTCAAAAAAAAAAAAAAAAAAAATTATGAAGCATAAAAAATCGAAAGAGGGGTTACAGCACATGTACTGGAGTAATATTTTAATAGAATTATAAACAGTTAGTAACACTTCCAATGTGACACAGTCAGCCTTCTGCTATTAAGTCGCTAGAGTGTAATCAAGTTATCATGCTCTGAGTATAACTAACTGCCATTATCAATAAACATGTGGTATGCAGTTTTATTACTTCTTAAACAAATTGAAAATTAAACAAACAAATTGAACAAGTCTGAAAATGACAAGAATAATTATAAAAAATGTTGACACTTAACTATGTACATTAACAGACAATTTTCTTAAACAATTTATTAGTTTACTTACAGACAAAAGTATTTCACTGTACTTGGATTTCTTCACAGATGCCAAAACAGCTTTCCTGCCTTTTAAGTACGTTTTCATAAACTGGCCAACTGATGGAACTGAAAACCAATAGCTACTGGTATTCCTGACTGCAAGCAGGCCTGTGTTCACCAGCTCACTGAAAATATCAATACAGCAAAAATAACATTGTTGCTGTTATTGTTATTATTTTATAATTGTAACAAACCACAGCATCAGAAATAGCACACTTGAGAGGAGACAATCTGTAAGGTTAGAATTAAAAAAGCCCCCCCCAAAAAAAAAAAACAATCCCTTAGGTCTTTTCTTCTTTGTCTGGCCCTTCTGCTTCTCACCATGAGTTGTAAGGAGCCTCCATCCATTGTCGCCATCTACTCCTGTTCATGCAAATAACCTTCATTTCCTGTAAACTCTTCCCATGATCCTGCCCAATCTCTCAATGTATAACTAATATGTCATCCATGACCCTTCCTCTTGGTCTCTGACCCTCTGTCTTTGCTTCAAGGTACTGTTTTATTTTTCTTGCTTTATCTTCCCTACTTGCATGTTCCAACTACTTCAACTGCTTCCCCTCCAGTTAGGGGCTTTACTCTCAAATTTTGTATTATACCTTAGGATCATAGGTGAATCTTAAGTCTATCAGATACCACAAAGACTTCATTCCAAACCTTGTCATAAACAACATGACCCTTCAGTTAAATGAATGCCCCAGGTTGCTTGGAGTTCTTTTGGATAGAAAACTTCGTTGGAAGGCACATATACAACACGGGTGGAGCAGTGCGGCAGGCGCCTAAATGCTATGAAGGTTGTTGCAAGCCGAGAGTGGGGGGCAGACACTGTCACTTTGAGATATTTTTACATATCCTTTGTCCAATCAAAGATGACCTACTGCGGTGAGGTTTGGGGCTCTGCTGCTGCTACCCATATCAGCAAACTGCAACTCATTCAATCAGTGGCTTTACGAATCTGCCTTGGCTGTCCCAGGACTGCTCCCATAGCGGCGATGGAAATAGAACTTGGTATCGAACCAATAGATCTGTTTATCAAGAAGCAAATCTGGAATAAACACCTTAGAAACTTAACACTCCCTTCATCGCACCCTCTTCGCTCAATGCTGGCCACAAATATCAAACAGTCCTTCGGTAAAAGAGTGGACATGATTTCGATGGACATGCCAGAAGAGACTCCGGAACACATCGAGACTTTTTCCAATGATCCACCATGGAAATGGATATAGGTGGAAACTAGCTATGATTTGCCTATACGGCTGACAAAGGCAGATATGGCAGAAGAACTTCGAGGGGTAACCTTGGAAATGCTAAACTCCAAATACCACAGTTCTGTTAAAATATATACTGATGGATCAGTGGATATAAGCAGGAGGAAATCAGGTGCAGGATACTTCAACCAGGCGACTGGCGAGTGCTATTACAGCCCAGCAAATGCCGCATCAAGTAGGACGCAGAACTTTTGGCTCTGAATGCGGCCCTGATGAGCTGCTTGCAAATGAAAGAGAAATATGTATACTAACTGACTCAAAAGCAGCCATGGAAGCTCTGGAAAAGACAAGACTGAGCGATTATTCCTTCCGAATCAAGGACCTTCGGACACTGCTGTCATGCCTAAAAAATAAACAGAAACACATTGTAATTCAATGGATACCAGCGCACTGCGGAATACCTGGAAATGAGAAGGCGGATGAAATAGCAAAGGAAGCCACAAACATGGGACCAATTCAGAATATAAGATATTCGCTCACAAGGTGCAAGAGAGCTGCAGCATGTCAAATAAACGACGAATGGACAGAGCGCTGGTGCAGAGCGGCCACAGGCAGACATCTTTTTCAAATTCAGAAGGAACCAGCGGATCCTTCCTTGTATCGAAATGTTCCAAGAGCCACGGCTACTTTTGCAGCTAGGGCCAGAATTTGCCATATTGTCACTGGCCACTACCTGCACCGTTTTGGCCTGAAGGATACATCAATCTGTGAAAACTGTGGTGGAGAGGAGGAAACACTGGAGCATATCCTGATGCGGTGCACCTCACAAAACTCAGAAAGAGAAAACCTAACACCTTGGTTGGACAAGATGGAGGTACGGAGAGCATTCTCAAAAGAAGAGAAAACTGGGCACTGGCCGCTGCAGCGTACAATGGACATCGGACCATCGGAGTCCCATAATCCCTGGAAGTCCATAAGAAGAATACCAATAATAATACCTTAGGACAACTGGTCTCCTGTCTCTATCCCTGAAGAGTAGGATCTTCCTTGCTTCATGATCCTCTACAGTCTGTGGTTACAATTAATTGAGGCATGTTGTTCTCGACCTTCAGCCTTCAAGGAACTATTACAGCTTCATCTATAGATGATAGCAAGGAAATAAGAAAATTCAGAAAAAACAACGAAAAGTGAAAGGCATCCTGTGAATACTCTAATAGCTTCAAGATCAGAAAAGACAAGAGGGTCATTCCATATCAACTGAACCTACATATATAATGACTGGTTTAAAATTTCAGACCTCTATCTTAAGCCGTTTCAGAACTAGAGCAGCCTGATTTTCAACCTAAAATACTAAAAAAATTCATCCGCGGCTGTCGCGAATTCAATAAGTAGTTTTAAATTTATTTAATTTCTCCTAAAATTGAAGTAGGAAAGATTTGAAATTTTCCATACTTATGTAAAATTTTCTGCAGAATTCAAATATTGTATCAGATTTGTTGTAATCACATTATGAAGGGTCGTTTGAGCCTTCAAAAAAGAAATATTACTTTCTTTTAAATATCCACAACTTAAATTACAAATTCTTGTGTACAGACTGTAGTTACAGTGTCCCAATATTATGGCTGGTATCATTGGAAAGAGAAGAAAATTTCCTTTAAAACAGACTTAAAAAATCTTTGGGGAAATGACAACTAGGCCTGTGATAGAAATAAACAGGGTAAGTTAAAAAAAAATATCACTTCATCGTAGAAGACTTTTCAAATTTCCCTCCCACACCAGGTGTCACTACTGATCTTGCATCTTTCAAAATGGCTGCCATGAGAAGTTGCAGCTAATGTAGTTAGTGCACAATTTGAACATTATATTTTCATTACATTGGTAAGTTACAATTGAATACTTATAAAGCAGCATGATTAATTTACTGTTGTTCATTTTATAGGAGAAGTAAACCCCTGTTGTAAAATATTAACTTTTGCAGGAGTATGGCAAGTAGACCTGTAGATGGCACAGTTACCCACCATGCAGCATTGGTACTTTTCTGCAAGCACAGTGCCATAAGACTATCTATTCACCTGTTGTGACCAACATTGTGGCTACCACATTCACTGATGTACAGAAATAACTGTTGCTTTGGCGAACAGGAATTGAGCAACAGGGTGACTTAAGTAATGTTTGCAATCACCTGTCGCACTCCCTACTTTTCTATTATTTATTACTACATTTATATTGCTATTCACATGTATAAATATACCATAATATGGTACATCTACGTACTTACCAACTTCAGTCGCTGCCGGGCTCATATTCTTCTTTTTAACTATGCTTTTACCTAAGGGGTGCCAGGGTTCATTTACAGCGAGATTTTGAGACACAGATGATGACACAAATGATGACACTGTATTGTTGAAAATAACCATCAAAATTTAATTCTCCAGAATGTATTACATACACGACCATGCGGTCAAAACAATGACGTCATATAAGATGACCCAAAAACAAAATGGCGGTTATTTTAATATCTCATATTACTCTCTATACTTCTTTTGTTTGCTAATTAAGATCAGTGTGAATTTTATTGCTGCAGCTTAAATCATTTATTAATTGTTAATTCGTAATACACAAACCAATGCCCTCGGCATCTATGGTTATGGCCATGAATTCACTCGCTCGCTCTCACACACATTCACACTTAGACCAATACATTCTTTCGATCAGTGATTCTGTATTAATGAGCTCATTAAACTATAAGAAAAGGATAAAATGGGACTTCTCTGATTATCGTTTGGTGTTGTCCATCCGTTGCTGGTGGGTGACGCCCATGGTGATGGCCGGTGTTCGCCTCTAGTTCTGCTGAGTTTAATTGAAGAAATTTGTGCACTGATTTTACATATTAATATTCATACTGTTAAACAAGGTGAGCCTTTATTGCTCCACTATTACTGATACTTTTTTGATCTAGTCATTGTAAACTATTGTTAGAAAATTGCTCACACAGCGATACATCGCTGTGTATCCTCTGAAGAACTGCGTTGGAATGAGAACGAGGCAAATGTAAATTTGCGCTTGTGTGTGTGTGGTTCTTACATCATCCAGCTTTGTCTTACTGGACAACGCCTCGTTGCACGTATTGTAGTCAGTGCGTCATTGTTTTTGGTTATGACGGAACAGTGCTATAGTCCAATCACAATTCATATTAAAGTCATTCGTCACAAACACCGCCATGGCCTTTTCAGATTCCAGCACGTCCATCGGCGATCTTGGTATGATACTCTCGCTGAATTGGCTTTGTTACTCCGTATATAGGGAAAATGGACCTAACCATTCTGTACTTTAATGATTAAACAATATAAAACATTGAAAAATACCTTTTAACCCATAATTATTGTACTGGGCCCTTATGTACTGTTACAAACCCCCTCAATGAAAGATGCTGTGTCGAGACACAGAAACTTTCATTGACTCATTCACACCTTCCCAAAAGGATCAGTCTAGATATGTCACCACAACCCCCTGTAATGTTACAAAAAAATTTTATCATCACTTACCCTTGGTCCCATGATGTTGGTCGCACCCTCTGACCTTACTGGACTTCTCCGGAGAGATCCCTACACCATAAGGCCATAAGGCACTCTACACTCCTGTTCTGACGCTCCAGCCAGCACAGGACTGCGGTCACAACACCACAAAACTCTGAAACATTGCATACAAAAATTAAAAATAGTGGTCTAATACACTTCCATATCTACAACTGATATGTTCCCTTTTAGACGCATTGGTTTGTGTTTGGGGCACTGGTTTGTTCTATTCTCAAAGTTTAACATAACAACAACAAGACTCTAAATGAATATTCCTTTACCACCACCGAACTCAATTTCTTCCTTGTAAGAAAACAAACTATATATATAGCTACAAATAATACAATACATAAACAATTCTTTAATATTCCCCCAAAATACCTTCACCTAATTACTACTATAAATTCAACTTACAACTATGATGGCAGACACTTTTATTATTTAAATTTTGTTACTCAACTTAGATTCATTTCATCTATTTTGTAAATGGCATCTTACTATAATATTTTTGCACAACTTCATTTGTAACTTGAGACTTTCAACCTTTAAAATCTACTATTCTTTGACACTTGTTAACGTCATTACCAATAACAATAAAGCATCATAAAACATTAGACATTACACATTAACATTGTTACATTTACCATACATTAAACAATTTACATTTACATGACTTGTACCAAAACTTTATAACATTTTTACTATCAACAATTCTCTATTAACTTTTAAACAATTCTCTATTAACTTTTAATTATTTAACATTATCAGATTCTATAAAACAATTTCAAATATATCATTCACCTTTCATTTACATTACCTTTCTACCATGGATTTTCTTTTTCTAACCCTTTTATCCTTACTAGTTTGGGTGACTCTCTATTATTCACTATTTTCTCTGTCTTATTTTGGCATTGTCAATCTAACCTTACTCACCTCTTTTTAACACTAACCGCTTCTAACCATTAATATATCATGACACCAATATCTCTATAATAACCCCCTTCACAAATCCCATTTAAATCCTCTGGCACCGCTCATCTTTTGTACTAGTATGTGTGTATTCCCTATCTATGCTCATTCCATCATTGGTTCCTGACCCTTTCAGATAACCCTTTCCGGCACACAATGGTCCCTTCCTGTCCCAACACCTCTCGTTGGACTCCTTACACCAATACCCTTATTACAAAATATCACCATCAACAACTATAATATTACCATTCACATTACTCAACTCTACATACAATCACTAACCACTGTGTCCCTAAAATATCTAACACCTCTTTATATATTATCAGCATCTCAGCACTTTATTTTCCCTAACTCCCAATAACTCTATTTAACTAACTCCAATGCCCTTATTTATCACTATTCCCAAACTCTTTTACAACATTTCACCTTAATATATCACTAGAAAATTCATCACTTACCTACTAACAACAATACCTCTCAATACCCAAACCTATAACATGTTTAATCATTTACTAACCCTGTAGAATCTGAATCTCATAATACCATTTAAAATCATTATTAAACTTCCTTTGATTATTTAAAATTCTACAATACATGTTTACATAAAAAATACATAAAATACACAACAGCAAAAATACACAAATACACTGACATTAATATACACAAAAATATACAAGCCACATAATCATTAATCATTTACCATAATCAGTCATAATCAGTCCATCTTAAAAACACTGTTCACATAATTAAATGTTCATAACACAATAAAATAATCAACCTCCATCGTCAAATAACAATCGAACCTTAAAACTATATACATTGTTTAATATTAGGTATCTTATACTATCATTATAAATACCTATCCAATTCAAACGTTCATTATTATCCCCAAACTCATTTAACATGTCATGATTGATCATTGTCCTGTCACCTCCTGTATAATAAGTCATAATTAAGTATTTTATCAAGTCATTATTCTCCTTCTCTCCTACTACTTTATTCTCAATACAAGGTAAGTTTTCATTATATTTATCACTTCTATCTCCACCTAACCTTTCAATGAACTCTTCATAATCTCTACATACTCTATATAACTCTATCTCCCAATTATCACACAACTCTCTTTCACAATATCTCCTATCATAACCCCAAATCACATTCTCTCTCTCAATATATGCAGGGTACACTACAATTTTATTCTCGCACCACCTATCAGGTGCACAAAAAATCCAGGGACAACTATTTGCAGACCTTTTGTCTCCAAAATCTACATCGAAGGCACTCTCGTCCTTCCTAAAAATATGTATATCACCCCCAAATACACCACTAAGGGAAAAATCTAACCCCTGCAAATCTTTTACAATTATACTTTCTCTACACACTGTCTTTAACCCTTTAACACACATTATCATTCCATCATTATTATATTCTATTCCCCATAAAACCTCATTATTACTACCCTTGTTTACACAATCATTCTCTAACATCATACTTTTATTTATATTATCATAATTTTCTACCCCACTTACCTTGTCTTTGTTTCTATCTAATCTGTCTATTTCTCTACTCTTATTTTCTAACTGTATCTCATTAATTCTCTTGTTTAATTTCTCCTCTACTTGATCTAATTTGACATTTTGTACGGTATTTTGCTTCTTGAGCTCATTCTCAAAACTATCTAATTTTACATTAAATGTACTATTCATTTGATTGAATTTGTCTTCAAACTTACTATTCTGTTGTTCGAATTTGTCACTGATTAACGTGTATAAATCTTCTAATGAGATTTTATTTTCAGCTACTCTAGGTGTCGAGCTAACATGTTTTCCTAATAAAATGGATTCCGTGTCTGTATTGTCCATTTCTAGACTATTATTATTTTCTGCCATCGTTACTTAAATATTTAAATGACTGTTTATCTTTTATTTATACTTAACTATGCAATTAACTCAATTTGTAATTAACTATGCAACTTCGTTAACATAACCTCTCGTTCATTAGGTTATGTATTGTCTTATATCATCTTCTGTGTTTCTCAATCTGGCTGTTTTATATAAATTAATTTTATATAATGTCTACAGTGAGGGCGCCATTTGTCGCACTCCCTACTTTTACATTATTTATCACTACATTTATATTGCTATTCACATGTATAAATATACCATAATATGGTACATCTACGTACTTACCAACTTCAGTCGCTGCCGGCTCATATTCTTCTTTTTAACTATGCTTTTACCTAAGGGGTGCCAGGGTTCATTTACAGCGAGATTTTGAGACACAGATGATGTGACACAAATGATGACACTGTATTGTTGAAAATAACCATCAAAATTTAATTCTCCAGAATGTATTACAGACACGACCATGCGGTCAAAACAATGACGTCATATAAGATGACCCAAAAACAAAATGGCGGTTATTTTAATATCTCATATTACTCTCTATACTTCTTTTGTTTGCTAATTAAGATCAGTGTGAATTTTATTGCTGCAGCTTAAATCATTTATTAATTGTTAATTCGTAATACACAAACCAATGCCCTCGGCATCTATGGTTATGGCCATGAATTCACTCGCTCGCTCTCACACACATTCACACTTAGACCAGTACATTCTTTCGATCAGTGATTCTGTATTAATGAGCTCATTAAACTATAAGAAAAGGATAAAATGGGACTTCTCTGATTATCGTTTGGTGTTGTCCATCCGTTGCTGGTGGGTGACGCCCATGGTGATGGCCGGTATTCGCCTCTAGTTCTGCTGAGTTTAATTGAAGAAATTTGTGCACTGATTTTACATATTAATATTCATACTGTTAAACAAGGTGAGCCTTTATTGCTCCACTATTACTGATACTTTTTTGATCTAGTTATTGTAAACTATTGTTAGAAAATTGCTCACACAGCGATACATCGCTGTGTATCCTCTGAAGAACTGCGTTGAAATGAGAACGAGGCAAATGTAAATTTGCACTTGTGTGTGTGGTTCTTACATCATCCAGCTTTGTCTTACTGGACAACGCCTCGTTGCACGTATTGTAGTCAGTGCGTCGTTGTTTTTGGTTATGACGGAACAGTGCTATAGTCCAATCACAATTCATATTAAAGTCATTCGTCACAAACACCGCCATGGCCTTTTCCGATTCCAGCACGTCCATCGGCGATCTTGGTATGATACTCTCGCTGAATTGGCTTTGTTACTCCGTATATAGGGAAAATGGACCTAACCATTCTGTACTTTAATGATTAAACAATATAAAACATTGAAAAATACCTTTTAACCCATAATTATTGTACTGGGTCCTTATGTACTGTTACACACCATAAAATTGAGTACCTGGATCGGTATGAAAGTTATGCTCATTTGCGTTGTTGTGATCCATTTAAAAGACACACAAAAGCAATAAAGCGTGATATGCGAGTTGTTTCACTTGATCTTGCTAAGCAGTTCCGTGAGATATTACATGTTAGGCCCACTGTGATTCCAGGGCAGAAGTTGTGTTCAACATGCCGTAAGCATGCCTTAAGTGAAATTTCAAGTGCAGATCAAAAGGAGGCAAACAAAGACAGCAGTGATGAAAACAACAGTGAAGTGAAGACTACGTCCGATGAAGGTACGGAAGTGGAAGCAGCAGAAGATACAGAATAATTGGATAAACTTAATACAAGTTTAACAGGTATAGATGACTCACCAATGAAAATGCATTCTCTAGCTCCACACCAAAAAGTAAGTTATGGGAAACATAAAATAAAGGCAGCTAGGCAAAATCTCCGAAAGAAAGTAGCTCGTGTGCTTCATGTTCCAGAAGAAAAATTACGCAAAGACAGTAGTTCCGATGATGAAAGTATAGCAAGTAAATGTGAGGAAAAACAAAAGGCTAATGATTTAGATAGACTGGTTGAATTAATGAAAGAAAAATTACCAACTGTAAGTAGGCGGGAAAAGATTCATATTCTTACTTTTGCTCCTCCATCATGGACAAGAGAAAAAATTCAACGAACTTTTGGTGTATCACAAAGAATGGTGCGTGAAGCTAGTGAGGTTCTTAATATGAAAGGAATCTGTTCACTGCCTGACCCAAAGCAAGGCAGAAAGTTACCTAATGAAACTGTATTACTTGTAAGGAATTTTTATGAAGATGATGTGTACAGTCAACTGATGCCCAATATGAAAGATTATGTCAGCATAAAAAAGAATGTTCATGCTCAGAAACGTTTAATACTTAGTAATTTAGAAGAGTTGTATGCAACATTTAAGCAAATTCATTCTAACATTAAATTGGGATTTTCAAAATTTTGTCAAATGCGTCCTAAATGGTGTGTACTTGCTGGTTCATCAGGAACGCATGCTGTTTGTGTATGCACCATACACCAGAATGTTGACTTGCTTTTACGTGGCCTAAATTTAAATACGAAAGATGATGTAAATTCTTTCATAGATAAAATTGTTTGTAGTAAAGAAAACAGGGATTGCATGTTAAGAATTTGTGATAAATGTCCTCCTTCAACAAATTTAACAAATTACATTGAAACTAAATTTCAACTTGAGGAAGATGATGAAATAAATTTCCATCAGTGGGTATCAGTCGACAGAACTCAGCTTATTGATATGACCCTACCATTTAATGAATTTACTGATATGTTAGTAACTAAACTAGAAACTTTAGTTCCACATGGTTATATAGCAAAAAGTCAAGCTGCGTATTTGAAAGAGAGAAAAAATAATATATATGAAAATGAGGCATTAGTATTAATGAATTTTGCTGAAAATTATGGTTTTGTGCTACAAGATGCAGCACAAAGCTACCATTGGACTCACATGTCGTGCACTATACATCCTGCTGTTATATACTACAAAAATCCTGATACTGAAGAACTATGCCATTTATCATTATGTCATATTTCTGATGATTTAAATCATGATGTTGCTTTTGTCTATAAAATTCAGTCAAAAATTGTAGAGTCAATTAAGCATCACTGTCCTACTGTTAATAAAATAGAGTATTTTACAGATGGGTGCAGTGCTCAATACAAAAATTGCAAAAGTTTTTTAAATTTGTGCCATCACGAAGTTGATTTTGGAACCACTGCCACATGGTCTTTCTTTGCAACAAGCCATGGAAAATCACCTTGTGATGGTATTGGGGGCGGTATGAAACGGATGGTGACAAAGGCCAATTTACAGAGACCATACAAGGAGCAAATTTCTGATCCTAAAAAAATGTTCGAGTTTTGCAAAGAAAAATTTTCTAAAATCCATTTTTTTTATATAGAAGAAAAAGAAGTAAGTTCTACAAGAACTAATCTGCAATAGCGATTTACAAAATCAAAAACTGTGGCTGGCACCAGAAGTTTCCACCAATTCATACCTTTATCAACCAATCCTCTGGCTGCAAAAAGAGTTAGCAGTGACAATACCTATGCTTTACAATTTAACTTTTCTGATGTGCAAACACCTATTGCAGACTCCTTGAAAGTAAATTCTTTTGTTTGCTATAAATACGATTCTAAATGGTATATTGGTCTTATTGAAATTATAAATTTAGATCAGGGAGATGCCAGAATTAGATTTATGCATCCAGCAGGTCCATCAGTATCTTTTTATTGGCCAGATAGGGTTGATATTTGTTGGATCCCATTTCAAAATATATTATGTACTATAGAACAACCAACAACAATGACAGGCAGGCAATATCAAATTTCAGTAGAGTGCCAAAAATTGATAAATGAGAAATGGAATAATTTGTAGCTAATTTATATTTTTAGAATACTTTGTAGCCTAAATTGTATGTTTAGATAATCAGTTGAATAAATTTCTATTCCTGTACATGTAAATGTGGATATTATTTTGAATAAATTATTGTTTCTGTGTGTAAAAGTGGATTAATTTGTTAATATGCCCTAAATATTGTTTTTTATGACTACTAGTGTAGTTGTCATTTCCCCAAAGATTTTTTAAGTCTGTTTTAAAGGAAATTTTCTTCTCTTTCCAATGATACCACCCATAATATTGGGACACTGTAACTACAGTCTGTACACAGGAATTTTTAATTTAAGTTGTGGACATTTAAAAGAAAGTAATATTTCTTTTTTGAAGGCTCAAATGACCCTTCATAATGTGATTACAACAAATCTGATACAATATTTGAATTCTGCAGAAAATTTTATATAAGTATGGAAAATTTCAAATCTTTCCTACTTCAATTTTAGGAGAAATTAAATAAATTTAAAACTACTTATTGAATTCGCGACAGCCGCGGATGAATTTTTTTGAGTATT
This sequence comes from Magicicada septendecula, assembly GCA_034769895.1. Lineage (NCBI taxonomy): Eukaryota > Metazoa > Arthropoda > Insecta > Hemiptera > Cicadidae > Magicicada > Magicicada septendecula. The sequence goes on along the minus strand of CM068368.1, from coordinate 409,086,253 downwards.
TTAGGTTGAAAATCAGGCTGCTCTAGTTCTGAAACGGCTTAAGATAGAGGTCTGAAATTTTAAACCAGTCATTATAAATGTAAACAAACCATGTGTACCAAATTTCATGAAAACCCGAGTTGATGGGTTGCATTTTGCCATTTTTCTGGTTCATTTGAGATGGAATGACCCAAGAGTCAGTCAAGACAGACTAGACAGGGAAGATTAAAGAATGGGGGGGGTCTCACCCAAGACTAGCTGAAGCAGAGTGAGAATCAACTTAAGGCACATCATGTCTGCCACACCCGTATCCATTTATCCACAAGACATGGACCCCTTATAACAATCCCCAAGGTTGCCATCTGTATTTGTAAAGTCAGTATATGTAACCGATCACTGTCCCAGTTATATACGTTTTCACAATTATATACAATATACAAGTCATCCTTTAAAAAATCACTCCAGGTTCATTTAAGTAAACCTACTGAACCCAGAATAGAAAATGGTAAGTGACCTCTGAAATAATTTAACTCATAATAATTTAACACACATTTTTATTATTTATAATTAATTCAAACAAAGTACATTACATTATTCCAAAAGCATTCAAGCATAAGTTGTCCACCTAGATTGCCTGGCCAAGTATTACTGCAGAGAAGTTTTCCAGTTCGTCATGGGGAGGAGGGGGGAGCAGTGTTACATTGAGGAAAATAAATAGTACTGCATTGCTGAGGGCCTACACGACTCTTGGCATACCAAGGTATGCAAAGGTGTTCTGGTAGTTTGGAGATTATTCAATGTGACAGAGTTGTGTAACATTTTGGACTGTTTAAGATTGTCCGTGCCCATTCTGGATGTAACTTGACTACCCTACCAGCACTGAGGCCCCCTATCTCACTACAATGCAAGGAAGGAGAGGTATAAATACTGGATTTCAAAGTGGCACAGTTCAGTCTAGACCTGGTGATATTAAAGTCCAGAGTGTCAGTTATTGTGGTGGTTTAGTGGGAAGTGTTCATTGTGTTAATTAGTGCAAAACTGTAATAAGGTGACAATTGTCTGTTGGACAGATTTAACTTAAATTATTTTATAAAAGTGCCTTTGGTGCTTTATAACTGTCGTTTGTGTCTAATTAAAGTTTGTAATTAGTGACTTTGGTGTCAGTTATTTCAGTTATTCTGTTTCCACTGTGCAACATGCAACATGATAAACAATGAACTGTGGTAGTGATAGGATATCAAAATACTTGATAGAAAAATCATACATTCACTGTAAAATGCGTGCAGTAATCATAATCCTAATACTCTGTTATATACAAAATTAAAGTTACAAATAGAGTATTACAAAACTAGAAATTTCAAAATATTATCCAAAGAATCAATGAATCACTGCTTTTTTATTTTTGTTTTTGCTAGCATTTAATACCTCATGTAGCACTTTCCCATTACAAACTATTTTCACATTTATACCTCTTTAATTTTACAGTCCCACACCTTTAATTAACCTTTTCCTTGGACACAATTAGTTTTTCTTACTATTCTTATTTACCTTTTGTACAATTAGTCTTAACCGTAAATGTCCCTATGTTTCAAAACTACAAAACATTGTGTAACCACAGTGGGTTGAACAGTTGATGAGCACATAGAGATGATGCATGGTGCATGTATATCTAATATGTGTCAACTCATTTTTATTGACCACTCTGAACCTTCTTGCAACTGGATCTAACTGTTTACAATTCTCCGCACACTGCAATAAATTCTCGATAGGCCAGACAGGAAGCAGCTTCAAGATACACTGAACATACGAAAGCATTATATTCCACCACAGAATCCACTTTTACAAACCATCTCACTGAAGCAGACCACACATGCACAAACATCAACAACACAGAAATCCTACATGTAAACACAAAGGGTCAAAACTAGATATCTTTAACAACTAAAAACACACATGTATATAGAAACAACTTCGAAATGAAGAGACATAATTTTAATCATGTACACTCTTCGAACACATGGCACAATGTACACACAATAATCATCTGTCAATCAATTCAAACAACAGTGCTAATCCCCCAAAAATGGAACTGACAGCTCCTATCAACTGCCTCTGATGAGGCTAACAATCAGTGAAAGCTGGCTCACGCAAAAAGGGTAAATTTGTTTTAAATTTTTATCTAAAATATTAGTGTTCCAGTAGGAATAGTGCACAAAAATCATTAGTGATACTAGGTCGTGACATAGACAAAAAAAAGAATTCATATTTTTATGTTGCATTCAAGTTCTCAAGAACTGACTTTGTATTACTACATAATATCGAAACTGAGATATCCAGTGATCAAATGTGAAATTTAGAGTTTCCTCCGACTTCAACTGGAATACATATATCATATTGTTACGCCAGTCTACTGCTCGTCGTATGGTACAGTGGAAAATAAAATACAAGACACCAATTAAGTCACTAATCACCAGCTTTAATTATCACAATTAAACAGTATGTAATTAACAACACAGTCTCTTACAACAAATCAAATAAAAATTGTTCACACGCAATACAATGTCAACTAATATAAAACACAATTCTATTAGAATTATGCCGCTGAATTATAAAACACAACACTTCACCACAATAACCACTTGAACGCACAGGGTAATCACTTGTAATCACCTGACAATAAACTCGAACCACACTGTAATATACTGCAACTATAACTGAAACTGAACGTTGTCGAGTACTGGTATTTATACCCCCCCTACCAAAATACTAGATTATTCCATACTGCGCGTTAACTCTACACTATGATGTAATTAATTGCAGCCTTGACACAGTCAGCGTGGCTGGCAGCTTCCAGAAAAGTCTCGCAGGCGAATGTTGAAATCACGTACACCACAATGGATCATTCGCCACAAGCCGTATTCCACTGGATCATTCAAGAAACACGTAGATTGTTCTGTAATGATGTAACACTATCGTATGTTTATAATATACTCAAAGCAACATAAAAACAACCTATATAAAAAATAAATAAATTCTTAGGCCTACCTAATATCATGTTCAGACAGATGAAATCTTTGTCTCAGTACATTTTTCTCAATGCTGACGTCACGTACTTCATTCAAAACAACATCAAAGAACTTTTTTATTACATTACTGCACTGTTTGTCAAGTGTGAGAACTTTCTTGAAATCTTCTGTAAAAATTATAGCCAGTGAACTGTCAGCTGCACCAAGTTTAAAGAGTCTTACTTTATTACAGGCCTGCAAATCATCCTAAAAATCATGTGAAAGTTAATAACATATTATTGACAGTGAATATTATTTTTAAAATTACACACACACACACACACACACACACACACACACACACAACACACACACACACACATATATATATATATACAGATTGATAAAAATTATATAAAATAAGCAGCAGCAAAAATGATATGAATAAATTCATACCTTTTAAGATATACATAATAACCAGATACAATACAAATTAGTGCATATTCAGTCTAAATGGACAACTTACAGAGAAGTAGACTCTGGAATATACTGACAAGTATGGTGAGAAAGTACAACCCTTTATAATCAAAACTTATATACATAAACTTATATTATAATACTGCTAAAGAGAAAGCTGGAAACATTTTTACAAAAAAAAAAACAAAATACTGGAAACACAATAAACAAAATACCAAGTCATAAGGTTGAACTACCAAGCAACAAATGTATGGCTTTGCTGCCTCCTTCCCCCTCAGTACAGTTCTGGGTCCATTAGTAGTTCTGTGTGTAGTGAAAACGCAAAGAGGAAGTTAATGATTCAAAAGGAAGTCGTAACATTTGAATAGTAAAGAACTACTAATCTCCTATTATGGAAACAAGTTACTCCTAAATTCCTTAGTCTGAATATAAATATCTTTTTGCACATATAAACATGCTGATTACATTCATTGTTTCTAATAAATTCCAAATATATTTCATAAGATTATATCATTTGTATCCATATTTTGTCTTCTTATTTTCTTGGCTATCTTATGATACCTGGTAAATATTTTCTGTCGCGTGAAATATTTATGTAATTGAACTAGACTCACACATACATAGATCGATTTGTGCACCCATATCGACTGCTTTACAATGTGGTTGTGTGACAGTACATAAATCAATATAGGAAAATATTGGTACAGACAATTAATTTTATTGTGCTTCATATGTCAAAATGGGGTTTTTATTTTATTAAATTTATTTAAACGTGTGATTACCAGTCCCCTGTAAAATACAACTGCAGTTGAACAAAGAACAGCTACGTAAACTTTTGGAGTAGAGTGTAGTTTGGAATGCAACACTCTGTCATGAAATCAAGTGTTTGTCACGTACAGCTACGCGCACACATGCGGCGGGGCCCAGCAACTACGCCTCAAGCCGTAAAACCGACGCCGTAAATATGGCCAAGACGCAAGATCTCATTACCATGTGCGTCCGAGACGACGGAAATTAAATCAAAGCCACACCTACAAAAGCCTTCCGTATCGTCGACTTGCAACAATAATAACCACGTGGCATGTCCACAAAGCCATGCACTGTGAACGGTGACCAAAAAAATTTATAACCTGGAGGCAGTGAGTTTCCTGTAAGCAACCAGTTGTAGAGGGGGAGTTTTTGGTGCTCTCCGCTTCAGTCGGAAAATAATTTTAGACCCGGCCGGGTAGACAAAAGACTTGTGGGCCCCAAATATTTTCTTTTAACTATAGAAAGTGCGCAAACCGACCTAAAAGTGAAGCGGTATTTCAAGAATGTAGTAAGTGGAGTGAATAAACCCAAAATAACAATGTGATAACTAATGACCGTTCGGACATACTTTCAGTGTAACACGTGGCGACGGGGAGGAATACCAATGGCTAAGTAGAAACAACAAAATTCAAAATTACAATTCTATTAAGCAATTAAATGAGCTCAAATGATATCAGTTAAATGTACCAATGTATGGGGCATATAGAGTGTGTGTGAGAGAGAGAGAGAGAGAGAGAGAGAGAGAGTGATGCCGGCATTCTAACAGAGATTGAGGTGTTGGTTTATGTTCTTTTTGAGAAACGTAGTAAATCAACTTAAATATAACTGCAGACTATTTAAAATGACTTTGTGTCGAGTCACTTACAAAATTTGAATAATGAAAGTTAATAAATAATTATTTAAGCGGAAGTGCACAGCCGCCGTCTTGGTAGATGTAAGACTCCATTGTGGTGTTGTAACTGTGAATAATGATAATTTAGAAAAAATTAAAACAAAAGTTTTCTTTTCAACATACATGCCGTTAGAGTCTTTATTTCGTACCCCACACTGTTTCTGGTCTCGCTTAAGAACGAACCCTGGGACCCTAGTGAGAAATTAATAGTGGTAAGTACATAACTATCGCACATTATTATTGATAAATATCATAAATGTATTAGTCCGTAATTATACAGTTGTGTGCATGTGATGTACTGTGTGGTTAGTTTATTTTCAGCTGTTAAAAGAGCAGCTCGTAGTTGTAATCTGTTCATCAACACATGGACAGCATATACACACTTTAAGGACCAGGTTTAAACATTCACCCCTGGACCATCTCTAAATTCTTTATTTCTTCAATGATGCAGGTAATCCCTTATGTTCCTTCCACCCTTTCATCCTAAGGGATCTGCACCCCTCAATTAAACTTCAAAGCTTGCAAAATTTGCAATAAGTTAAGCCAGATCTCTGATTTTTTATATTCTTTTAACAGCTCACCACTTGCTTGAGTCTCACCAGACGAGTGTATATTAAATCATACAATTTTCATACGTGAGGCTATCATAAATTCCACATAAATAGAAAACATCACAGAGTTCCTACCAGAGGATTTTATGTGGCATTTTTATATCATAAGTTATATATGATACTCATAAAACTGTTTTTTGATTATACTTGAACTTAATTATAGTTTTTTGGCTTCATATTTTTTGAGTGCTGCTGGGGTTGTGCTTCATTCATGTGTTTAAGTTTTTATTGTTTGCCAACACATTCTTTTGTGAAAGTTGGCTATGAGTTATTAATAATTGTATTTTTGGCTGTTAACACTCTGTACTTAGATTATATATTTTTTAATCAGAATATTGATTTGCTATTTGCAAATTTGCCCTTACATGGGATTTTTTTGTCTTTTGACTTTTGTGTGCTGTGCTATATTATTATATATTATATTGCAATGTGAATTTTTTATTTGATATTTGCAATTTGCCTATGTATTGGGATTTATATTTTAATTTGAGTTTTGTACATTTGCAAACTTTTGCAGACTTGAATTTTGTATAATTGTATTAAGGTCTGCTGCTGCATTTCAGAGATTGTTATCATTAGGGGCTATTTCCCTTCCGACCCTGGTTCTATGGCTGGAATCTCTTAAAGAGTACTTTACCAGCTGAGATAGAAGAGGCAAAGTTCTTATCTGAAGAACTGCAGACTTTGTACACCAGTCCGCAAAGGCATCATGGGAACCATACTTTAATGCAGAGAGTCTGCCTGTTGGTACGGAGAGTCAGATGTCCCTACTGCATTAACCCGTGTGACTGACGTTTATTTGCAGGGGCAGTGTCTTGCTTTGAGACTTATTCCTCCTCAGTCTGCTTCTGAGGAGGCATCTCATCATCCTACCATCAGGAGAGGTGCAGCTTCCTACCATCTCAGTGAAGTCTTCGAGTGTGACCCCCTGATTTTGTAGTCACGTTCGCTTCTCACTTTTGGTCACTGCAGTCCTTGAGGGTGAAGACATCTTTCAGAATGTTTTTTCTGTCTTTCTCATGTCTCACTGCATCTCAGGCTTCATTCATTTCATAACATTTTGTGCAGCAGTTGGGATGTCCATCTGTGTACAGTACATTGGTCGTGGACAGTACTGGAACTGCTCAGGCACTGTCTCTAGTGTCTGTCATTTAGTTATCCAGATATTAGGAGGGAAGGTGATCACCCTCAGCCACACCTTTACCATAAAGGGAACATCACTCACAATACTTCTCCATTTGTGGTGTTGGGTGCTGTTAAGAAGACTACACAAGGTTTTGTGTTAGCCGATCCTACTTTTGACACTTGTGCTGTGGTGGATGTTTTTTTGGGAGTGGACATAGTGTTTGATGTTCTCACAGAGCAGTTGGTTCCCTTGGGCTCTAGTCTTCCAACCGCTGTTGGGACCAAATTTGGTTTTGTTGTTGTGGGCTCTACTTCCCCCTCCATCTGTTGCTCTTTATCTTGTCCAGTGACATCAATAACTCCTAATGCAGTTTGTGCCTATCACCACCATGCAGTATACCATCAGCTTTCAGTGGCTACTTGAGTGGCATTGACTCCTCCACAAGACGATGATCCTTTATTTTATTTCTTTTTCCCCCCAGGAATCACAGTTTAATATGCATTCCTCTAGCAAGACTCGAGTGAGTAAATGTTAAAAGAATATAAAAAAAAATCATACATTAGGCTTACCTTATTACAAATTCCCCAAGCTTCGAAAAAAGTTTAAACTGGGGAGCCGGTCCCTTTAGGACAAAAGGGTGGAAGACACTGCCTGCATTATTGATGAAATAAAGAATTCAGAGATGGTCTGGGCGCAAATGGATAAACCTGATTCCTTCAAGTGTGATTATGCCCTCCATGTGTTGGTGAGCATGTTCCAACTATGGCTGCTCTTTTTGACAGCTGAAAATGAACTAATGTGAAAATGAAGTAACATACATACTAGCGCATTATAAAGCAGTCGATATGGGCATGCAAGGTGATCCACATATGCATGAGTTGATTTACATACACATGAGTAGAGTTCAATTATGTAAATATTTCATGCAACAGAAAATAGCGAACAATACCTTATATTCTAAAACTACCACAACATGATATGATGGCTGTATACTTATATGTTTATTACAGTTTCACAAAATTTGATGATAAAACACTGTTCAAGAATATCTCATCACCTGACTTATTATTGCTACAACTCTTTTCCCCAAGGTTTTATTGAATAACCATAATTCTGGAATATTTTTGTACAACAAAGACACAAGTTGTATCCTATGTAGTTCCCACAATACTCAAGTTATTGAATATGTTCAGAAAGACACCTGAATAAACCAGTGATGACTATTTGTAGTCAGGAAGTAGCTGGAATCCAGTACGGTACCATTAAATCATTGTGTAAAACCCAATTAGAAAGCAAAATTAAAGTGAAAAAATGGAAATATAAAGGAAAATGGGAAGTGATAAGTTAAACATGATAGAATTATGAAAAATGCCTGATTTGGTTCAAATCAGGCATATCCTACAACTAATAGTTTATAATGAAAAGATTACTCATCCTATGTCAAAAAATGCTTTAACATATTGTACAGAACTCATGATGTACCATTCAGTTACAATGGTTGAATGAAACATTGTGTGTTTTATGATGTTTTATGACAAATTATTTAATCTGAAAGTGTTTTGTATTTGCAAATAATTTTATCATAAATTATTTCATGAACTTATATTTTGATCCTTTGCCTCTCAAATAATAAAGATTTTACCCGCTCATTGTTTTTTTTTATGATTGAAGACTAAAAAATAGAATTGTTTAAAACTGTTTTTCAAGTAAAACAATTGGTAGTAAAATCTTTAATAATCCATTCAACAACTGTTATAGCATACTAGTGACTTAATAAAGATCTAAATACTTGATCAAAACAAAAACGCCCACTTGTACACTTTACTTAACATACATCACTTACTACTTCCCTGTCCACTGTGGTTTTACAGTTTATAATGCTATATAGCTGATGCACAAAAGCAACTGGTGGAAGTCCACTACAGAATTTCTCTAGTGGAAAATCCTTTGTCAACAAGACCAATGCAGCTTCAGAATCTCTAGGCAATGAACTTTTTGGTACACTTATACTTTCATCAGGTGCTTGCGTAATGTTGTCACCATTTGTTTGTAATGCATTATATTTTCTTTTTTTAACTCCATAAAAGTCGGGTTGGACTTTTCTTCTGGGCATTGATAATACTAGTTGATAACAACAGACCTCTGAAAGTTACATAATATTCTTACATTAATACTACAATACACTGCAATACATATATTACAACAATACAAATTTTACAATTTAAATGTATTTTAAATGTGTGTGTTATATAATGTAACGGGACAAACTGTTGGGTTTTATTTTATTCTTTAATAATTATTGTAAAAAGTAGTAGCCACACAGGCTGAACAACGTTTTGATCACAAACGCATGACATTGTTGAACACCTTGCGGTCCCCCTCGTACCAGGCCGAGCGAGGTACAAAAGCCATTAAAAGCGTCTGGGAATGTGAATGGTCAAAAGGGGTGCGAATTCATGCGCATTCAAGCCGACGGTCACACGATAGAAACCACGTTTAAAGAATTCTTTCCCACCAGGTGCTAGATGACGTAAGCTCCTCGAGATGTGTTCCACCAATCCCAACGCAAGTTGCCACACACTGAGGATCTGTCGCCATGTTGAAAGTTTGGAGTCGACGAAATCCCTCTGACTGCACGATCAGAAAACAGTGCTCACGAACAAAATATCCAGTCGGCCGACTAATGTAAAATGTGGTTTTAAAAGTATCTCAAATAATAACGAAGTGAGAAACAAGTGGGCATTCAGTAATAACAATGTTAACAGTTTAAAATAATAACGGAGTGAGAAACAAGTGGACATTCAGTGATAACAAGGTTAACCGTTTAAAATTATATCAGAGTGGCCAATAACAAATTTGAATTGGTGGCGAAAGGATTAACAATGAGGATGAGTAACTTTTGAACTTTTCCTATATTTTGAATAAATTTTAACATAGTATACAGCTGTTTAAATTCTGATAAAACAAAGAAGAAAGCTATTAATTAAATGGGGATTTAAAGAAGTATATATATATATATATATATATGTATGTATGTATGGGAGCATGAAAATTACGTAATGAACAAAACACTGGGTTGCGTTAATTATTTAAGGTATACCGATTATAATGTGTATTTTCAATATTTGGTTTTCTTTTAATATCATATACTTTTTTAGCGCACCGTGTCACTTATTTTAAATAATTATATAATTACCTTTTTATCCACTCACGTGACACAAAGTTTCGTCTAATTATGACGCATTTCGGGACTAAGTCCCATCCTCAGATAACACTGATTTTAATATAAACAACTAATACAATATAAAATCGTAACCATAATTTTGGTTATGTCAATTAAATAAAATAAAATAAAACTTCAAATCGCATGTGAATTGTTACATGAAGCACGGCTGGAGCTCCCGCATGCGTTCACCCTCAACCGCGATCGTCATGCGACTGGTCAAAGATTAAATCCAAACAGATGGCAGTGTCGAACAAGTAGTTCGATGCAAAATTTATCTGATCATTTAATAAACTGTTTTTGGTGGTACTATTTTTTATAGCTTTATAAATTTCATATTCCTCCAGACTATCCATCCGTTTACCTTTTTTACAAAAATGTAACGCTGTTAAATTTTCTTCAAAGCTCGTATATTTATGTCCGCTTGACATTAAATGTTGTGCAAAATTGGATTTAGTATTACTTGGCTTGGGAATATGTTCTAAAAATCTTGTATAAAAACATCTGCCTGATTGACCGATGTAGAACGCTTTTAACATACACAGTATTGATTTATTAGCGATTTGATATTAATGTTTCATAGACACAAGCTATATTTGATTTCTTATATAAATTTTTGCACCAGTTATTTATTTATGAGACGTTCTCTCGCAGGGTTTTACAATCGATTTTGAACGTAACTAAACATACAGTATGGCGTTCTATCACACAAGTCAACAAATATTTTCGTTCAAATTTTGTGGGATCTTTTGATCACGTTAAAAGGCTCAGATGCAATTACAATAATAAAAATACACAACCTTACAATGTTTCTACTTAAGTATAGTAACGTGTAACTATAAATGGTTTGTTGAAGTGTAGTACAAGTGTTTTAAAGGTTCGTACATTAATACTAGGTTAGTTTTCTAATTTAACAAATTTTCAGTGTCTTAGTATTTTTATTTAATCTTTGAAAGAGAATAAAATTGATTCAGTGGTATTTCAAAAAATACGTTTAATTTTTATATAGTGGTGTGCAACAGTGATCATTCTGATTTTCAAAATATAGTGAGAAATATTCAAAGTGCGTTATTTCGGAAGTTTATATAATTTATTGGATACTTAACAGCTTTGTAGCATGTGATTACTCTGTTGGTCGGGAATGAAGGAATGTGGCTGCAATATAATTCAGTTTTCATTTATTCGGGCTTCGGGCATCTTTTTCAAAGTATTTTGATTCATTTATTCACTTCGTCTTGAAATAAAACGTCTTCTCCATCAGGTAATTGTGTTCAGTGATAGTCAGACTCCTTCTCGTTCAATTTTGATAAGTTAATTTACTTTTGAAATATTTTAAATATGAAAATAGGTTGTTCTGAATTCTGGCGTCTGTTTCACTTGAGCGTCCCTTTCTGAGTAATCCTATTCAACGGTAATTACCTCTTCAAACGTCGTTTCCATGGTTACCCCATTATTCTGATTGGGCGAGCTTGACATAAATCCATTGGTATCAAAATTTGAATTCTTTTCAGATCTTGCTATATCTTCTGACTTCCTTCCTTCTCTTATTTTCCTTCTTAATTCTTAACTATTACTACTGTCGTTTGTATTTTCTCACAAAGATTATTTTGGTATTCCACAATATTGGGTTTTTTCATGTTTTCTAAGTTTACAATTAATTTAATATTTACTAATTACATTTCTCTGTTTATATAACTCATTATTTTAATATTTTGTTTTTAATAATATTTACCATTCATCCTTGGTTAATTAGTCACCTTGGATTTGTTAATTACTTGGCTATTTTCATACAATCAGTATTTGTTTATGTTTGACCGTTAGGCCTGTTTCAAGTCTAAGTAGCCATTACTGGTTTTTGATTGTTTCATACACATTATATTTCATTTAGTCCTAGATCGTTATTTTGTTTTTATAATTAGTTTTATTGTCTATGGAGGCGTTTTGGTTCAGTCTTTGTGTGTAACAACTGTGTTATTCAATATTTCTTGTTAATTATTTACTAACAGTTTTCTCTTTTATAACTCAAACATTTTCTTTCCTTATTTTAATTACTCTGCCAATGTCAATAATATGGCTATTAATTACTATTTATTTATCATATAACATATAACATTTAGGCTTATGTTTGGGATAATTACCCAATCCATCTCCTATTCATAAACAATTGTTTATACAATTAATTAACATTTATTATTTAATATTGATGTACAATTCATTACTTCTTATTTATTGTTCGGGTGATAAACAATCTCACCTCTATTGAACTTGTTTCATTACTCTCCCCTTATAACATGGGTATTTACTTACGGTTATTACATACTTATTTTCTAAAACTCTTTGCTTTCCCTTTCATGTTAACATCATCTTATTACTTTTTCTTGTGATTCTCACCTTTAAATTCTACAATACATTCTCAAGTTCTATAACAATATTATTTCATAAGTATTACAGTTAATATCACTCTTCAGTGTTCATTATTACTGAATCAATGTTCTATTTTAAATTTTATTCATAATAACTTTATTAAATGTTATTGTTCATTCTTAAATCTTAAACATTGGTTATTTTACTAAGTCTTTATCTTAGCCTTCTTTACTCTTACTATTTTTATTACTGACCATATTTTTTTTATTTATCACTGGCACTTTTTAAATTATTTGGTGTTCATTACAATTTACTTAGTGTTTCTTTTTCTATCATATTACTTTAGGGTAATTCACTTTCACTAGTTTAACTTCCGTTTACTTCTCACTATTTTACTCTCTTTCTCTACACATATTATATATAATTATTAATATCATGTCTTTCTCTATTAACAACTTACATGTATTCCTAACTCTTTGGCTAGTGTATTTTTAGCTAACGTTTTTTATTACTGACTATTTACAATTGTCACTCAATCAACACTAACATTCATTATTTATTTGGGTCTTTACCGGTTTCATTTTCTTTATTATTTTTGGTTACATTAATTCTCCCTTCTCTATTTTTTATTCCTTGTCTGGGTTTTCTTGACGTGTTTCATTTTGTTTTCTTCATCGTTAGTTTGTTCTCTCTTTGTTTTCATTTTTCTTCTCCTTCACTCGTCTTGTTTACTTTATTTCGGTTTCTTAGCTGGCCAATCTCTGGGGTTGGGTCAATGTCGTTAGTCTGTCAGTCTAGTCGTTGAGTTTCTTTAATAATCACTTTTGGTTTATTACTCTTTCTCCTTCTTTCTTAATTACCTTTTATTTTTTTTCTCCGCATTATTTATTTATTAAAATATAGTATTATTTAGCATTTTTTACATACTTATTGTTATCAAAACTGATCTGAATTTGGCGATGTTATATAATGCCCTTCCACCAAAATTGATCATTTTATAAAACGTGATTCTAAGTTTGATGAAATTATCAATTATATTGTCTCATTTTCTTCTTAAATTCTCCTGCTTTTCATTCATTTTTTATGTTTAATTCTGTATCTTTTATTTCCTTTCTTCTGATTCTTTTCTTCATTATTTTTTCTTATTACGAACTCGCTTACTGATTTTTTGTTATAAATTATTCCCTATAAATCTTATTTTCCCTAACTATCCCTACTTTGTAGCTGAAATCGATTCGGATGGACTCTATTGGCTTACCTAACTCCGTCGTTCAAAACTTCTCTTATTCTGAGATCAGGGGAACATCATCCCTGCTCAGTTAAATGATTGCTGGACTTATTCAACAGTCAATCTCAATTAATGAATCTTAAATACAGTCATCTCGTGACTCAAAATAATAATAATAATCATAATATTTGTTGGGAATCTTTTACTTTTGTATTTCATTATTGCTCAGTTCGAGTCATATATTTTTTCATCTTTCTTTATAGATACTACTTGATAATACTTGAAGCACTGCTTTTCATTGATACAATTCACATTTTTATTCATTTTTAATTACTCTTGGTTTCATCTCATTTCACATTATAACTCTTAGAATGTTTATTTTATTTATTTCGTTTTTTGATCATAGGCTTCTTTAATTTTACTTCCCATATTTTTCTAAATAGTTGTGGAAGTTGATCATTTTGATTGATGCTTTTTTTTCATAATTCTTTAAATATCATAGTAAGTTAGTGCTTCTTACTAGTTAGGAATTTTTGTAGCTTATTCCTTTATAGTATGTTTTGCTTTTTATGCCTCATATTTTGGCTAAAGATTATTGTAACTTAATCTTAGTTTGTAGGAATGTTCTGTAACTTCACTCCCTTATTATTATTTTTTATTCAAATATTATTAGTAAGTTCACGTTTCTTACTTTATATGGATTCTTGGTAACTTTATTTCTCCATTTTATAATTGGTCTAAAATATTCTCGAAATATTTGTGTAAGCTGTCCCTTACATAATTTTTTTTTAATTTTGAAATTCGTTTTTTATTTTTTATTTATTACTTATTAGCAAACTATTTGTTTGTATTATAGTTTCTTTTTATTCAAAGTAACCTGGTTGGTTTTTTAATTCTAAGTTTTTTCAGTCATGTTTAGCTGTCATAATATTTTTTAATTGATGCCTGATTGTATACCCCCTTTATTTTCTTAGTGATGGGGTTAGTGATTTCATATGTGTTATTGCCCTTGTCTTTTGTGATAGTGTACGGTCATACATATTATTATACATAGGACCTTGTTATTTATACCTTTTTGTAAGGTGATCTTCCCCTTTTCTTTCATTATTATTGCCTTCTCTTGTATATTATACTCTTTGTTGTCTTTCTTCTCTACTCCTTCAAATGTTAGATGTTTGAACATTTATTCTGGATGTTGATACAGGATAATATATCAGCAGCAGTGTTTTTCTTTCCTGGTATGTATTCCCAGTTAATATGGTATTCCTGTAGTAGTAATATCCATCGGGTTAGTCTTCCATGACTGAGCTTGCATTGTTTAAGGAAAGATATGGATCTATGGTCACTTCTCACGGTTATGTTGTATCCTAAAATGTACGTCCTGAATTTGTTGCAGGCGAACACAACACTAAGTAGTTCCTTTTCCGTGACATGGTAGTTCCTTTCACATGCATTTAAGGTTCTACTTGCAAAGCTTATGACCATATGTTGCCCCTTATCATCTTCTTGATATAAAACAGCACCGACACTCACGTCGCTCGATCACAATTCATGAAGAATGGCTTTTTGAAATCTGGATGGCGTAAAATGACGGTGTCTAAAAATTTTTCTTTTATTTGTTCAAATACTTTGTCTTGGTCGGCTCCCCATGTCCATTTATTTTTAGCGGATAACTGTTTTTGAAATTGTGCTGTTAGCTTGGAATAATTGTCCTGGAATTTCCGATAATAATTGCATATTCCAAGGAAAGACTGTAGCTGTTTTTTATTTTTAGGTGTTGGGAATCGTTGTATTGCTTCAACTTTCTCTGATGAAGGGGAGATGCCTTCTTCTGTCAGATTAAAACCTAAGAATGGTACCTTGCTGGCTATGAATTTTGATTTATCCAGCTTAAGGGTAATATGGTTATCTGATAATTTTTTCAAAACTGTCTCCACTTTATCACAGTGTTCTTGCCAATTTGATGAGGTGATCAACAAGTCATCTACATATACAGTAGTAAAATTAAGTACCTCTTGTCCCAATATCTGATCCATACATTTGACGAATACTGCAACCGAATTGATCAGTCCGAATGGCAGTCTTTTGAATTGGTAGTTTCTCCCATCGAACAGAAAAGCTAAGTATTTTCTACTGTTCGGATGTAGCTCTACCTGCCAGTATCCACATACTGTATCCCATGCGCTGATGTATTTCGTACCATGGAACTTCTTTAGGATCTCTTCAATTTCGCCTGGGGATGTTCTATCATTTACGATCATTTTATTGATTTCTCTAGTATCGAGGCATATTCTTACCTTTCCATCCTTTTTCAGTATCACTACTATTGGACTTGTATATGGTGATTGGCTTAATTCTATTATATCAACTTCCATCATCTGGTTGATCTCTGCTCTCACTGCGTTCCTTTGAGAGTAGGCGATAGGATATGATTTTTTTATTAAAATCAACGGGCTCTTTGAATATGATTTTACATTGGTAATCTTTTACCTTGCCCGGTGCATCAGAAAAAATGTGTCGATATTTATTGTAAATGTTTATGAGATCCTCTGCCTGGTGTACACTAATCTGTTGCTCTTGTTCTTCTCGTTGGAATTGTCTGATCTCCTCCAGCTTGCTCGACCATAGTTCTTCATCCTTCCATTCATTTACTACTCTTCCGTGTGATTGTTGGCAATAATTGTTTTGTGACCTTGTGCAACTGGTTGTTATTGAAGGTAAGTTACTACCCTTCACTATATCGGTTGTCCATATTCCATGTTCAGTGTTTAGTGATACTTCTCCTTTCCACAGATCAATTATGGCAGAGTATTGTCTGAATATATCACATCCAACAAGTATTGAGAATTGCAGGTCACTGGCAACAAGAAAAGACATAGTGAATGTTAGGCCTTTACTTTTAAGTTCCAGGGACACTTGTTTCCTGACAGTTTTGTTTTGTCTGCTGGTAGCACCGATGATTGTCACATTGTTTATTGGTAGAGTTGGTATAGGTATACTACTTTCCTGTTGTAGTCTGCTTAACTCTACTTGGTCAATTAAAGATATATTAGATCCAGTATCGATCATTAATGTTGACATGACTCCATTTATTTGGGCATTTACGTACACTATCTCAATGTTTCGGCTAGGCATTGGTTGATTACTTTCTTCAATCAACTCGTCTCTTATATTCTTTACATAATTCGTTTGTATTATAGTGATTATATTTTTTGTCGCCGTGCATTCCCCAAGAGATTGGTCCAGTGATGGGCTGTTCACAGTTTTCACTGACTTTAGGCATTTAAATGAGGGTTGGCCTCATTGTCTCTAACTTCATTAGTGTTTAATGGTTGGTTAGTGATTGGCTCCTGTCGATTATTCCTGTTATCTATGTCGTTCCTGGGATTTTCTTCGAATGGGTGGCTTCTGGTATTGGGTACCTGGTTAAAGTACGTTCGTCGATAGTTAGATGGGGGATAGTTTCTTCCTGGACTCCGTTGTCTTTATCCCCTCATGTAATTTACCTGTGGTCGGTATCCTTGGTTATTGTTAGTATTACTGTTTCCAGGGCGATAATAGTTATTATGACCATTCAGTGTGTAGTTACCCCTGTAGTTGTTCTGGAAATTGTTATTATTATTCCCATTTCTGTTGAAGTTTCTGGGTATATTATTGCCCCGTTGGTTCCCTTGATAATTGTTACGGTTGTTTTGTGGTGGCTGATTTTCCCCCTGTTGGTTTGGTGATGATTGTCCTTCGTTTACTCTATTACTTCTGAAGCTCGATACTCTATTTTTCCGGTATTGCCACTCGTGCTCATGGCTCTCTAACAAACTAGCCATGTCTTGAATGGTCTTTACCTGGCTGTACATCCGTGCTTTTTGTATGGCGTCGTCATAATGGTAAGACAATTGTATCACAAGACACTCTTCCGGGATGCATGGTTCCAAATTCCTTGCCATGCAGATTTTTCCCAGGAAGTAGGATGTGAGATATTGTCAATTTTGATTCTCATACCTCCCGTTGCTTAGGTTATTGCGGACCATGTTCTGAGTCGATTCAGACCAGTATTTAGCCTTGAATTGGGTCTTAAATTCTTGAACGCTTTGTATGTCTGGTCTTGTGGCAGTCCACCAGTTGTCGTAGGTCTCTTTGAACATTTCGTCCAGCATTCCTCTTAGTGTTGTCCATCGGGTCTCTCGATTTCTTATTATTAACTCTTCCACCCTCTTCAGGAATTCAATAGGGTTCCTTTTATAATTACGGAAGTTAATCATATCTCTGTTGTCCGTGTTCATGACGTGGTTACTGTTACATGGCCGGTCACACCAGGCGTCCACTTCTTCCCGTAATGACTCTTCTAGTCTGTGCATCTCGTCAATCCTTTGTTTGTTTTTGTCTATTTTGCTATCTATTTTATTTAAATTGCTGTACACTCCTTCCATTCTTTCTCCCAGGTCAGTTCGTACAGTTGCTATCTCCTTCTGGTTTCCTTCCCGGACTAGATGTATGTCCTGGTCCATTTGTTCACATCTTTTGGCTGTTTTTTCGCGGCATTCCTCAATTCTCCTTTTATTTTCTCCTTTGAGGTTGTTCATTTTATTGAGTACTTCCTCACGGACTTCTGAAACATTTTCGTTGGTTTTCTCTAGTTTCTCCGTCTTCACTAATTTTTCATTTGTTTCGGTGATCTATTGTTTAGTTTCCAGCCAGTACTCCATCAATTGGTGTTGTAATGTTCGTTGTTTTGGTTAATTGTTTGTCTTAACTCTTCCTTAGTACTTTCGTTGGTACTAATTATTTTTTCATTGATTTGTTTCAAACTCTCCTCACTCTTGTCAAATTTTTCATTAATTTGTTTTAGGCTCTCTTTGCTCTTGTCGAATCTATTGTTCATCCGTTTCAGGCTCTCTTCATTTTTGTCTAATTTTCCATTAATCAACTCCCATAATTGTTGTAAATCCATGCCTCCTCTGGCTTCCTCCCTGTCACCCGCCTGTGGTTCCCTTTCTTTGTCTTGGGTTGGTTCTGTTGTGGTTATTGTTGTCTCCACTTCTTCAATCGACGTCCCTTCCTCTTCTTCCCCTCTATTTTCTTCCATTTCTTTTTCCTTCGCCAATTTTTTCGATAATCCTCTTGTGTGCATCTTGATCTCCTTTCGTGACCGCCGCTAGGACTTTGTATCTTCCTTTCTTCTAGCTCCACCAGTTGGTCACCAATTTATAATATCTCCGTTGTGTCTCCCATGTTTTAATGCCACACGTTGGATGCGTCAATTTATAATATAACTCTTGCCGTCGCTGAATGGTACCTCTGTAAAATGTTGAAGTGTGTCAGAGTGTAACTTGTGTATGTGTGTCTTTCCAATTCGTCCTCGCACGGTAATGTAACTCACGATGCTTGAGTCCGTAGCGAACGTACGGATAACCAGGTATCGTAGTCCCCGATCTGAGGTTCACTAGTAGTGTATAATTCCCGGGTGGCGCCAAATTGTTTATTTAAAACAATTAAAACTGTCTTCTTATCCGCGATTTACTCAAACGGTGTGAAGGATTCAATTCGTCCCGCTGTTTCTCGATTTGTATAATCGAGCTGGCAGTTACAGTATTCGCTGCTTGAGCGCTAGTTATCACGTCAAAGACGTACGCTATAAATTATAATTTTAAGAATACACTTTCCTACTGAAAATAAAACACATTTTAACATACACAGTATTGATTTATTAGCGATTTGATATTAATGTTTCATAGACACAAGCTATATTTGATTTCTTATATAAATTTTTGCACTGGTTATTTCTTTATGAGACGTTCTCTCACAGGGTTTTACAATTGATTTTGAACGTAACTAAACATACAGTATGGCGTTCTATCACACAAGTCAACAAATATTTTCGTTCAAATTTTGTGGGATCTTTTGATCACGTTAAAAGGCTCAGATGCAATTACAATAATAAAAATACACAACCTTACAATGTTTCTACTTAAGTACAGTAACGTGTAACTATAAATGGTTTGTTGAAGTGTAGTACAAGTGTTTTAAAGGTTCGTACATTAATACTAGGTTAGTTTTCTAATTTAACAAATTTTCAGTGTCTTAATATTTTTATTTAATATTTGAAAGAGAATAAAATTGATTCAGTGGTATTTCAAAATATAGTGAGAAATATTAAAAGTGCGTTATTTCGGAAGTTTATATAATTTATTGGATACTTAACAGCTTTGTAGCATGTGATTACTCTATTGGTCGGGAATGAAGGAATGTGGCTGCAATATAATTCAGTTTTCATTTATTCGGGCTTCGGGCATCTTTTTCAAAGTATTTTGATTCATTTATTCACTTCGTCTTGAAATAAAACGTCTTCTCCATCAGGTAATTGTGTTCAGTGATAGTCAGACTCCTTCTCGTTCAATTTTGATAAGTTAATTTACTTTTGAAATATTTTAAATATGAAAATAGGTTGTTCTGAATTCTGGCGTCTGTTTCACTTGAGCATCCCTTTCTGAGTAATCCTATTCAACGGTAATTACCTCTTCAAACGTCGTTTCCATGGTTACCCCATTATTCTGATTGGGCGAGCTTGACATAAATCCATTGTTATCAAAATTTGAATTCTTTTCAGATCTTCCTATATCTTCTGACTTCCTTCCTTCTCTTATTTTCCTTCTTAATTACTAACTATTAGCACTGTCATTTGTATTTTCTCACAAAGATTATTTTGGTATCCCACAATATTGGGTTTTTTCATGTTTTCTAAGTTTACAATTAATTTAATATTTACTAATTACATTTCTCTGTTTATATAACTCCTTATTTTAATATTTTGTTTTTAATAATATTTACCATTCATCCTTGGTTAATTAGTCACCTTGGATTTGTTAATTACTTGGCTATTTTCATACAATTAGTATTTGTTTATGTTTGACCGTTAGGCCTGTTTCAAGTCTAAGTAGCCATTACTGGTTTTTGATTGTTTCATACACATTATATTTCATTTAGTCCTAGATCGTTATTTTGTTTTTATAATTAGGTTTATTGTCTATGGAGGTGTTTTGGTTCAGTCTTTGTGTGTAACAACTGTGTTATTCAATATTTCTTGCTAATTATTTACTAACAGTTTTCTCTTTTATAATTCAAACATTGTTTTCTTTCCTTATTTTAATTACTCTGCCAATGTCAATAATATGGCTATTAATTACTATTTATTTATCATATAACATATAACATTTAGGCTTATGTTTGGGATAATTACCCAATCCATCTCCTATTCATAAACAATTGTTTATACAATTAATTAACATTTATTATTTAATATTGATGTACAATTCATTACTTCTTATTTATTGTTCGGGTGATAAACAATCTCACTTCTATTGAACTTGTTTCATTACTCTTCCCTTATAACATGGGTATTTACTTACGGTTATTACATACTTATTTTCTAAAACTCTTTGCTTTCCCTTTCATGTTAACATCATCTTATTACTTTTTCTTGTGATTCTCACCTTTAAATTCTACAATACATTCTCAAGTTCTATAACAATATTATTTCATAAGTATTACAGTTAATATCACTCTTCAGTGTTCATTATTACTGAATCAATGTTCTATTTTAAATATTATTCATAATAACTTTATTAAATGTTATTGTTCATTCTTAAATCTTAAACATTGGTTATTTTACTAAGTCTTTATCTTAGCCTTCTCTACTCTTACTATTTTTATTACTGACCATATTTTTATTTATTTATCACTGGCACTTTTTAAATTATTTGGTGTTCATTATAATTTACTTAGTGTTTCTTTTTCTATCATATCACTTTAGGGTAACTCACTTTCACTAGTTTAACTTCCGTTTACTTCTCACTATTTTACTCTCTTTCTCTACACATATTATATATAATTATTAATATCATGTCTTTCTCTATTAACAACTTACATGTATTCCTAACTCTTTGGCTAGTGTATTTTTAGCTATCTTTTTTATTACTGACTATTTACAATTGTCACTCAATCAACACTAACATTCATTATTTATTTGGGTCTTTACCGGTATCATTTTCTTTATTATTTTTGGTTACATTAATTCTCTCTTCTCTATTTTTTATTCCTTGTCTGGGTTTTCTTGACGTGTTTCATTTTGTTTTCTTCATCGTTAGTTTGTTCTCTCTTTGTTTTCATTTTTCTTCTCCTTCACTCGTCTTGTTTACTTTATTTCGGTTTCTTAGCTGGCCAATCTCTGGGGTTGGGTCAATGTCGTTAGTCTGTCAGTCTAGTCGTTGAGTTTCTTTAATAATCACTTTTGGTTTATTACTCTTTCTCCTTCTTTCTTAATTACCTTTTATATTTTTTTTCTCCGCATTATTTATTTATTAAAATATAGTATTATTTAGCATTTTTTACATACTTATTGTTATCAAAACTGATCTGAATTTGGCGATGTTATAATATGTACTTGTTTATTTGCATTTACCTGGTTTTTCTCTGCTAAAGTACACCAGACGACTCCCTGGCAAATTACCGGTAAAGGTAAGTAATACGAAATTTCAATATTTTAATTACCAATTAATGAGTGACACTGCCAATTTCAATTATTTAATGACTAAATAACTAAATATCACTATTGCATTAACCTGTAATGCAATAAATAACTAAATAACCTGTAATACTTCAGTTGGCACCCGTAAACAGCGACGTTGTAAATTAATTTTTAATTTAATATAAATTGAATTAATTTACAACCTGGTCAAAATGGCAGAGAAAGGCAAGAGTACAAGTTTGTGTGAAAATGTAGAAGAGTCAATTTTAAACGTTACGCAAGACAGTTTAGTATCGACAAATATTGATGAGCACATAAACGATACAGACGATACAACAGACGAAATTGAGGTAGTAGATGCTAAAAACAGCAAAAGCGATAATGCAAATATATTTAACCAATTAGCGTTGATGATGGAAATGATGTCAGGAATGAGAACTGAAATGAAATCAGAAAATAATAATTTAAAATCTGAAATCAAATCAGAAATAAATGTAGTAAATAACAAACTTACAGACTTAAGTAACGAGTTCGTAAACATAAGAAGCAAATTAAGAATAAGTGAAGTAAATATGAATAGCCGATTGGAAAGTATGAATAAAACTATTGCAGGCATGAAAGGTGAGATAATAATAAATATAAATAAAATACAAGACGAAATAAACGAAAGTAGAACGCTGAAGGAGGAGGTAGAAAATGACACATTTACGGGTGAATGTGACGAAATAACAGACGACCAGGGTAATAATAAAATAACAAATAATTACGAAAATGAATTAACAACTAATAGTAGTAAGATAGTTGAAAACGAGATATATAAAAATAATCCGTGAAAATAATTAGCGACCATAATAATATAGAAACAGTGAGAGAGAGAGAGAGAGAGAGAGAGAGAGAGAGAGAGAGAGAGAGAGAGAGAGAGAGAGAGAGATCAGTATTTGTAAGTTAGAGAGAGAGTATGAAGAGAATGATTTTGTGAATATAGGGCAGAGGGTAGATTTTCCCCAGTTTTATGGTAAACCAAGCTGGTTACAAATGTTTTTGAAGGGCAAGAATCCCTTACAGGAAAACAATGTGTTTTTAAGTAGTTTTTTAATTTTTAGTAGACGTTTTTATGATTTAATACCCTCTGTACGGAATGATAGCAATAGTATGAATTGGTGTTATGATGAAAGATATGTTGATAAGAAGGTAAAGTTATTTAAGGCTAGTAGAGGTTATGACGAATTAATAAAGAGGTTAGATATGGAAAGAGTTAGTGATAATAAGTACTTACCTTGTGAAATAGTTAGTACAGCAATTGATGATATTGATTACTTACTTTATGACAAAGCTAATACAGCAGTAGATAATAATGATAATGAAACTGTAATTGACATGACTATGACAGATCATACTAAGGGTGACTGGACTATACTCGATGATAATAAATTATATGATTTAATAACATGGAATAATCCTGTTGGTATTGTGGAAGAATATAAAAATTTGGATAGTCTTTATATTAGTAAAAATGATATAATGAGTTTAATAAAAAATGAACTGTGTAAACGTAAAGCCAGATTTTTGTACAATGATGGGGGGTAAAAACAATAATTGTTTATGAACGTTTAACTGTGTAATTAATGGTTTTGAATTGGACTGTTTTATAAAATGAGGCGTGATAAACAGAAAAATAATGTCAAGGAATTATAAATAAATTTATAGTCAAATTAACTGTGTTTGTGTTATAAAATGTTTTATGTAAACAATATGTGTGTGTAGCTGAAATTAATTTAATAATAATAATAATATTTTGTTAAACTAAATAAATAATGAGAGGTGATAATCAATGAATTGTAATTGTTTTGGAAGAAGGTAATTAAAGTAATGTTGTGTTTTAAATAATTGATGGAATTAAAATAAGTTGAGATGAATTAATTAATTAATTTAAAATGTTATATAAAGAGATTTTGCTAATGAATTTAAATGATTTTTGAGATTTGAACTTGGTAATAATAAGCAGTAATTGAATAAATGTAAGATGTATTTAGTTGTGGAATCATATTATCGTTATTGTTTCAGAAGGTACATGGAGATGTGTACCTGATTTGGTGATGAATTGTTTATAATTTTGTGTCAATAACAGGAATCATATGTTTTGAATGATGTACTGTGAGTATGCATTTTATAATACAAATTAAATAGAGTAAAATGTTTACATGTGTTGAAAATATTTTAAACTCAATGATGAAACTAATTTGAGATAGTTATACTAAATAGAAACCATAGTTAAAAGGTAATAATAACTGAAATGTGATGTAAAATAAAGGTTAATAATAAATTTGAAATTTTTGAGGGATCTAATTGTAGTAAGTAAATAATTAAATGATGATATATAAAAGAGTTAATAAAAATTTCAAGTTATAATGTTTATAATTTTCTATATAAATTATTTAAAAGTGAATTGTTTGTTTAATGTGAATGTAACAATACTAATGTTCAAGGTTAACGTCTATTTGTTTATTATGTTATGTTATGTTATTATGCAAGATGAAAGGGTGAAATCAACGATGGTCCTAATCCACAAATTGGTGTGAACTAGAAATTTAACAGTCATTGAACGGGGAGGGGGACCCCTAGTTTCGTGGAAAGGTAAGGCAGGGTGAAAAAAAAAATTTTAGAAAATGAAACAATCAAAATTATGTAACTTAAATAATTAACTTTTCAAGGAGTCGTTTTCCTTCAGAAAACAAAATAAGTTGATAAAATCTGAATTTAGTGAAGCAGTGTGTTCAAATAAAATTTTCAAATATCGTCTGTGAAAATGATGAATAGAAGTTTATAATTGAATTGTAAAAATAAAATGTGACGGGATGAGAGGTTTATGGAGTTTGAAACTAAACCTAAAATTGAAATGTTGGTAATTTTATTCAGATGCAGTTTAAATGTTTATTTTAATGGAGTGAGAGAGTGAATCCTTTTTATCAAATGGTCAATTATTTTATTAAATGTATTTAAAGATTCAATCATTAGTTGAGGATGGCCTATGTAAGTAGGTATAAACTAGTTCGGATGGATAAGTAAATATTTTGTTGTAATCACTATTTTATGTTAATGAAGGCCACAAGTAGGAAAGATAAGAAAGCAAATGAGTGGTGCCCAAGCACGTAATCAATATTAAGAATTTCATGCAATGTAAATTGTGAATTTTAAATGTAACCATGTCATAAACAAACATATCTTTTACTTGTGATTCCCCAACTTTTCGGGCGGTCACAGCCTCACCGAACCCTGACCGTGGAATTGGTTTAGCTTTGACGGCTATGGTGGGGTCTCATTGTGTCACGTTCTGCCTTAACTGGCCATAGCTGTTATCGTTGTAAAGGTGAATTTAGAAATTTAAAGGGGGGTAACTCAGGGGAATCACCAAATTATGGAACAGCGGCTATCACTCTGTTCGCATAGGAGCAGTAAAAAAATGTGATAGACCCGCATTAAGGTTATAAATATGTAAAATCGGATATTTTGATATCTGGCCGTTTAACATGTAACGCCGAAGCAAGGACAGGAGATGCCAAAATTCCTCCTCAAATTCAGTCCTTGTGGACGCAACTGGACGCCACAGTCCAGGGGGGCCATAGAGTGTGTGGTAAGGCGGTTACTCAGGGGAGTAACGAATTGAAACCTTAAACTGATGTAACCTAAATGAGCTGATAAGCTAATTAAACGATGGTATTTTAATTGAAGAGACAATATTGTAGTAGATAATTCGTTCAGAAGTAATTGATTTAAATGTGTGGTTCTATATGATAGTTTATAAATGACTTTACTGATTGAAAAGATTAATTCTAGGAGAGAAGGTGTTTAATATGTTTTATGATGTTGTACTATGTTAGGTTGCAAGAATTATAAATATGTGTTATGCCTTTTACATTGTATAATTTTTGAAGATGTATCTAGGGCAAGGTCATTCACCTGACCATGAGACATCCGCTGATGACTGGTGTTAGAGATGTAGATTGATTTATAATTGATTTGTAGATTCTTTTGGTAATCAATATAATTAAAAGATTGAATAATAATTTTTACTGACAAAATAATTCTTTTTGGAAATTAAATTTTGTTCTGGAAAAAAAAATTGTACTATGCTTTTATGTTCTCTATATGAGGTTATGCTACTTTGATAAGATATCAGCTGATTCATAGTATCTTGTGTACATTATATTGTTGTAATCAATTTGTAGTTGCAATCGATTTTATGGTAATAATCAGTTTTTTATGTTTTAATAATCGTCAATATATAATTATGAATGTTTATAGTAAAAATTAAATTCATTTGAAAGATAGAAATTTTGGGCAGTAAATATGGAAGTTGGATTTAAAGGTTATGGAAGAAATGATGAATGAATTTTATTATGAAGTAAATAAAGGCAATATGAAATTAAAATTGTTTTGAAGTAATTTACAATGTTTGACTATGAGGTAATTAACATTTATGTGAGAGGATTTAATTAATGTAAAAGTCTTCAAATAATGTAATTAAAGTAATTAATGGAAAGAGACGATCTAATTAAATTAAAATGTTAATTTTGGTGATGAACTTGGATTTCTTTTGATTTGAATGATAAAATAAATAATAACTGATAGAAATGCAATGATGGGGATTGAATAATCTAATTTTGATTTCAAATGATAATACCAGACAAACAGGTAAAATATTTAATTAATGGAAATGGAAATAAAAGTTATTTACTGCTAAAAAATTGTAATAAGATATTAACCTAAATGGTATCGCTTATTTTGAGGTTAGGTTTTTGTAAAATAAGAATGTTTATTTGAATATACAAAGGTAATATACGTATGGTAATAATATATGAATAAATGCAACCAGTGCTTCTTAACGCAAACCAGTACGACTAAGAGGAAACAAATCAGTTAAGGATGTGGTATGTTGAAAAGCCCATAATTGATATTTTTGATTGAATGTTACAGAGTTTGGTGATACTGTGGCGGATGCCTGTCTGATTTTACGGTGTTGGGATCTCGAACAGAGAAGTCCAGTAGAGTCGTGCAGGTGCAGCCGCAGTCACCAGACTAAGGGGGAAAATTACCCATGATTTTTAGTAAGGATTTAAGGGGGGTTGTTGGCGCCATATCCTAGCTGGCCTTCTTAGGGTTTTTTTTAGGCAATGAGAGTTTTTCTGTTTCGACAGAAAACCTCTCATTGGGGGGGTATTGTAACGGGACGAACTGTTGGGTTTTATTTTATTCTTTAATAATTGTAAAAAGTAGTAGCCACACAGGCTGAACAACGTTTTGATCACAAACGCATGACATTGTTGAACACCTTGCGGTCCCCATTGTACCAGGCCGGGCGAGGTACAAAAGCCATTAAAAGCGTCTGGGAATGTGAATGGTCAAAAGGGGTGCGAATTCATGTGCAGTCAAGCCGACGGTCACACAATAGAAACCACGTTTAAAGAATTCTTTCCCACCAGGTGCTAGATGACGTAAGCTCCTCGAGATGCGCTCCACCAATCCCAACGCAAGTTGCCACACACTGAGGATCTGTCACCATGTTGAAAGTTTGGAGTCAACGAAATCCCTAAACAGTGCTCACGAACAAAATATCCAGTCGGCCGACTAATGTAAAATGTGGTTTTAAAAGTATCTCAAATAATAACGAAGTGAGAAACAAGTGGGAATTCAGTAATAACAATGTTAACAGTTTAAAATAATAACGGAGTGAGAAACAAGTGGACATTCAGTGATAACAAGGTTAACCGTTTAAAATTATATCGGAGTGGCCAATAACAAATTCGAATTGGTGGCGAAAGGATTACCAATGAGGATGAGTAACTTTTGAACTTTTCCTATATTTTGAATAAATTTTAACATAGTATACAGCTGTTTAAATTCTGATAAAACAAAGAAGAAAGCTATTAATTAAATGGGGATTTAAAGAAGTAGTATATATATGTGTGTGTATGTATGTATGGGAGCGTGAAAATTACGTTATGAACAAAACACTGGGTTGCGTTAATTATTTAAGGTATACCGATTATAATGTGTATTTTCAATATTTGGTTTTCTTTTAATATGTTTAGTGATAACATCCTATAATAGGCTATTACAGTATGTCATAATATAATTATATAGCAATACGTAAAAAAAAAGAAATGACTGTCATGTTAGAGGAATAAAGTAATGACTTATATGACCTTATAAATATGTACTTGTTTATTTGCATTTACCTGGTTTTTCTCTGCTAAAGTACACCAGACGACTCCCTGGCAAATTACTGGTAAAGGTAAGTAATACGAAATTTCAATATTTTAATTACCAATTAATGAGTGACACTTCCAATTTCAATTATTTAATGACTAAATAACTAAATATCACTATTGCATTAACCTGTAATGCAATAAATAACTAAATAACCTGTAACACTTCAATAACATAACAAATTCAATTTAATTTATTGAATCGATTTCATGGGTGTAATCGTAATAATAAGATGATACGTTTATTAAACAAAATCTGTCATATCGCATATTAAACATTGACTCATTATTATATCGTCTGTACGAAGTTTTCGTACATAACTTATTGCTAACATTTGCTCTCGGCTTACTCATTGTGTGCTCATCTTTTTGCAATTCTTGATTCATTAGCTTCAAAATTGAATTTACTTCTATTCAAATTTCTTTTATATTACTTTGTTTTAACTTTCTACTGCATATGCATTCTCCTTTATCATCAAAGACTTTACTAATTCCGTTAATTCAAAATTTAAATCTTCTCTTATCATTTATGTTATTAATTACTAAATTTGATACAAGAAATATTATTCTAATTTTTATTCTGCTTTTACATTTATGTATTTATTTTAATGCTGGTTGAATGTCTTTCATCCCAACTTTAATTAGTGTCTTTCAAATGTCTACAATTACAATGGTTTTTTTATCACCTCGTTTGACGTGGTTATTCATCGGTACGTCCTCCGTGTCTTTCTGGTCCTCTGGTCATGTCCTTCTGGTCCTATGGTATTCTTGTAGTAATAAAATCCATCGGGTTAATCTTCCATGACTGAGCTTACACTGCTGAAGGAATGATATGGATCTATGGTCGCTTCTCACAGTTATTGTATATCCTAGAATACAAGTCCTGAATTTGTTGCAGGCGAACACAACACTCAGTAGTTCTTTCTCAGTGACGTGTAGTTCCTTTCACATCCATTTAAGGTCCTACTTGCAAAGCTTATGACCATATGTTGCCCCTTATCATCTTCCTGATATAATACAGCACCTACACTCACGTCGCTCGCGTCACAGTTCATGAAGAATGGCTTTTTGAAGTCTGGATGGTGTAAAATAACGGTGTTTAAAAACTTTTCTTTTATTTGTTTAAATATTTCATCTTGTTCGGCTCCCCATGTCCATTTATCTTTAGTTGATAATTGCTTTTTAAATTGTGCTGTTAACTTGGAATAATTGTCCTGGAATTTCCGATAATAATTGCAGATTCCAAGGAAGGACTGTAGCTGTTTTTTGTTTTTAGGTATGGGGAATCGTTGTATCGCTTCAACTTTTTTCTGATGAAGGGGAGATGCCTTCCTCTGTTAGATTAAACCCTAAAAATTGTACCTTGCGGGCTATAAACTTTGACTTATCCAGCTTAAGGGTGATGTGGTTATCTGATAACTTTTTTAATACCGTCTCCACTCTAGCACAGTGTTCTTGCCAATTTGATGATGTTATCAGCAAGTCATCTACGTATACGGTGGTAAAATCCAGCACCTCTTGTCCCAATATCTGATCCATACACTTAACAAACACTGCGACCGAATTTATCAGTCCAAATGGCAGTCTTTTGAACTGATAGTTCCTCCCATCGAACAGAAAAGCTAAGTATTTTCTACTGTTCGGATGTAGCTCCACCTGCCAGTATCCATATACTGTATCCCATGCGCTGATGTATTTTGTACCATGGAACTTCTTTAGAATCTCTTCAATTTCACCTGGGGATGTTCTGTCATTTACGATCATTTTATTGATCTCTCTTGCATCGAGGCATATTCTCACTTTTCCATCCTTTTTCGGTATCGCCACTATTGGACTGGTATATGGTGATTGACTCAATTCTATTATATCATCTTCCATCATTTGGTTGATCTCTGCCCTCACTGCATTCCTTTGCGAGTAGGCGATGGGGTACGATTTTTTCTTAAAATCAACGGGTTCTTTAAATATGATTTTACATTGGTAGTCTTTTACTTTGCCCGGGGCGTCAGAAAAAATATGTCGATATTTATTGTAAATGTTTATGAGATCCTCTGCCTGGTGTACACTAATCTGTTGCTCTCGTCCTTCTCGTTGGAATTGTCTGATCTCCTCCAGCTTGCTCGACCATAGTTCTTCATCCTTCCATTCATTTACTACCCTTCCATGTGATTGTTGGCAATAATAGTTCTGTATCATTGTGCAGCTGTTTGTTATTGAAGGTAAGTTGCTACCTTTCACTATCTCTGTTGTCCATATTCCTTGTTCAGTGTTTAGTGATACTTCTTGCCGCAGATCAATTATGACAGAGTATTGTCTGAGTACATCACACCCAACAAGTATAGAGAATGGCAG
This sequence comes from Magicicada septendecula, assembly GCA_034769895.1. Lineage (NCBI taxonomy): Eukaryota > Metazoa > Arthropoda > Insecta > Hemiptera > Cicadidae > Magicicada > Magicicada septendecula. The sequence continues at coordinate 409,055,399 of CM068368.1, read as the reverse complement.
GCCGCTGGCAACAAGAAATGACATACTGAATGTTAAGCCTTTACTGTTAAGTTCCAAGGACACTTGTTTCCTGACTGTTTTGTTTTGTCTGCCTGTAGCACCGATGATAGTCACATTGTTTATTGGTAGAGTTGGTATTGGTATACTACTTTCCTGCTGTAGTCTACTTAACTCCACTTGATCGATCAAAGATAGGTTAGATCCTGTGTCGATCATTAAGGTTGACATGATTCCATTTATTTGGGCACTTATGTACACTATTTCACTGTTTCGGCTAGGCATCGGTTCATTATTTTCTTCTATCAACTCGTCTCTTATATTTTTTAAATAGTTTGTATGTATTATAGTGATCTTTTTGTCTGTCGTCTTAAATTCCCCAAGAGATTGGTCCAGTGATGGGCTGTTCACAGTTTTCACTGACCTTATGCGTTTAAATGAGGGCTGGCCTCATTGTCCCTGACTTCATTAGTGTTTATTTGTTGGTTCGTTACTGGCTCCTGTCGGTTGTTCATGTTACCTCCATCATTCCCGGTATTTTCCTCGAATGTGTGGCTTCTTGTGTTTGGTACCTGGTTAAAGTACGCTTGTCGGTAATTTGCCTGGGAATAGTTTCTTCCTGGACTCCGCTGTGTTTGTCCTCTCACGTAATTCACTTGCGGTCGGTATCCTTGGTTGTTGTTATTACCGTTTCCACGGCGATAATAATTGTTAGGACCATTCTGTGGGTAGTTACCCCTGTAGTTGTTTCTAAAGTTACTATTGTTGTTCCCATTTCGGTTAATATTCCTGGGCGCATTATTACCACGTTGATTCCCTTGATAATTATTAGGGTGGTTTAGTGGTGGCTTGTTATCACCCTGTTGGTTTGGTGAGGATGGTCCTTCGTTTACCTTACTATTCCTGAAGCTCGAGAATCTATTCTTGCGGTATTGCCATTCGTGCTCATGGCTCTCTAACAGACTAGCCATGTCTTGAATGGTCTTGACCTGACTGTACATCCGGGTTTTCTGTATTGCATCGTCATAATGGTAAGACAATTGTATTACAAGACACTCTTCCGGAATGCGGGGTTCCAAATTTCTTGCCATGCAGATCTTTCCCAGGAAGTAGGATGTGAGGGTTTGTCCATTCTGATTCTCATACCTCCCGTTACTTAAGTTGTTGCGGACCATGTTATGGGTCGATTCAGACCAGTATTTCGCCTTGAATTGGGTTTTGAATTCTTGGATGCTCTGGATGTCTAGTCTTGTGGCGGTCCACCAGTTGTCATACGTTTCTTTGAACATCTTGTCCAGCATTCCCCTCACCGTTGTCCATCGGGTCTCGCGATTTTTTACTATCAGCTCTTCCACCCTTTTCAGAAATTCAATTGGGTTTCTCTTATAGTTGCGGAAGTTGATCGTATCCCGACTGTCAGTGCTAATGATATGGTTAGTGTTAAATGGCCGGTCACACCAGGCGTCCATTTCTTCCTGCAATTTCTCTTCCCGTCTATGCATCTCATCAATTCTTTGGTTATTTTTGTCCACTTTGCTGTCGATTTTATTCAGATTGCTGTATACTCCTTCCATTCTTTCTCCCAGGTCTGTTTGTATCACTGCTATCTCCTTCTGGTTTTCTTTCCGGACTTGATGCATGTCCTGGTTCACCTGTTCACATCTTTTGGCTGTTTCTTCGTGACATTCCTCAGTTCTCCTTTTATTTTCTCCTTCGAGGTTGTTTATTTTATTGATTACTTCCTCACGGACTTCTGAAACAGTTTCGTTGGTTTTCTCCAGTCTCTCCAACGTCTCCTCTAATCTCTCACTGGTTTCGGTGATCTGTTGTTTGGTTTCTTGCCAGTACTCCATTAATTGGTGTTTCATCTGCTGCTTCATTTCTTCTTTATTTTTCTCGTGGTCCTCCTTCAGCTGTTCCCTCAATTCTTCTTTCAATTCTTCATTTCTTTGCTGAATGTCCTCCGTCAATCGCTGTTGTAATGTTTCATTATTTTGGTTAATTGTTTGTCTTAACTCTTCCTTAGTACTTTCGTTGGTACTCACTATTTTTTCATTGATTTGTTTCAAACTTTCCTCACTCTTGTCAAATTTTTCGTTAATTTGTTTCAGGCTCTCCTCATTCTTGTCGAATTTCTGGTTAATTTGTTTAATCAAATTTTCATTATTTATTCTACTTTGTTCAGCCATTGCTTCCATTATTTGTTGCCAATTTGGTTCTCCTCTAACTTCTCCCTTGTCACCCGCCTGTAGTTCCCTTTCTTTGTCTTGGATTGGTTCTGTCGTGGTTATTATTGTCTCCACCTCTTCAATCGATGTTCCTTCCTCTTCGTCCCCTCTATTTTCTTCCATCTCTTTGTCCTTCGCCAATTTTTTCGTCACTCCTCTAGTATGCATCTTGATCTCCTTTCGTAATTGCCGCTAGAATTTCGTATTTCCCTTTCTTCTAGTCCCACCAGTTGGTCGGCAATTTATAACAACTTGTGCTGTCCGTCTATTTCTGCAAAAGTGTAAATGTGTCAGAGTGTAATTTGTGTGTTGTGTCTTACCAATCCATCGTCGCTTGGTAACGTCACTTCTGCTGATTGAGTCCGTCGCGAACGTACGAATAACCAGGTATCGAAGTCCTTACCTGAGGTTCACTAGGGGTGTATAATTCCCAGGTGGCGCAAAATTGTTTATTTTAAACAATTAAAAAATTAGTATTATCGGCGATTCCGCTCAGGCGGTGTGGAGAATTCAAACTTGTCCCGCCGCTTATCGATTTTTCAATCAAGCCAGCAGTTGCTGTGTTTACTGCTTTAGCGCTAGCTGCCAATTCATAGCTGTTCACTACAATGTACAACATTAATAATACACTTTCCTAATGAAAATAAAACACATTGGTTACACACAGTATTGGTTTATTAGTTAATGGTTATTACTTTTTCATTGACACATGTAGCGGGTCAATTTTGGGTCATTTTATTTTTTTTTACGGTATGGGGCATTGGTATTTTTATTTATTTCGTTTTGTGCGGGAGTTTTATTTAAACATTGTGAAATTCTATACTACGACAACTATTCATTTCATTATAACAGAACACGTATTGAGAAACAGTGGTGTAACAAAGCGAAACGCAGTTTGCAGTTGAGTAAGGCGGCAAAGGAATTTGCAACACCCCGAATTCTAAGAACTTTGTATGTGTGTGATCACGCTCGCACTTAGCATAGCCGGGCGGGATGCTGTAGTGACGCCGTAAGAAACTCAAAATGGCTAAAAGCAAGCAACTCCACGAGCACATGGTCGTGGAACAGCAGGAAATAATGTCTTAAGTCCGGCCTCTTTTATGACGTCAGCCAATGCCTAGCTGAGATCGTAGGATATATTCACTCCACAAAACTACATGCATGGCATGGAACGAAGCTTCGACGACGAAGATCAAGGCAGTGCTTTCCGTAGAAAGCATCAAATCATCTCAGCAGTACCTGTTACGTTATCGTTCCCAGTCTTCCAGTTGAACTCCCCGGTACCGGGATGGCCAAAGTAGGCTCGTCTAAAAAGTTTTAATTTAACAGTTAAAAAAGTGGAACAACGAGTAAAAAGTCTGTGACCGCGGTCAATATAACGAGTAGAACCGGATCAAATGTATTTTTTTTAAAGAAAACTTCATAACTGAACAAACGATGAGTGCGCGCACGAAGACCGCGTGGCCGGCGTTTGGGGTCTGGGGTTTATATTATTAAAAATGTTAAGGGTTTTATAATTATGTGTGTCTGAGTGTGTGCAAAATTGCAGGCTGGGCAGTTTTGTGTGTATGTATACAAAATAAGGTAAGCCGTAGTATAAGATAGAATAGGAGGAGTAATCATGTATCATGTAACTCACGCAAAGCGTCAATTCTTATGAAAATATTTCATATGTAGTAAACTGTGTAAACCATTTAAATGATTCAAAACTAAATTAAAAAATTTAATTCTCTTCAGAAATGAGTTGTGTCAGTGTTTTGCTTAACCTGTAAACCATGTTTGTATCTAGCGTACATGTGATCGAACCCTGAAGCCAGACAAGCGATCGTGACGGTAGGTAAAGATTTATTGTTTTTGTATTTTGGTATTAATAAATGTGATCAATATATAGAGTATCACACACAGGTTATATTTGGTTTGTTATATTATTTTGCACCGGCCATTAATCTAAGACAACTTTCTCTAGGTTTTGACGTATCGATTCTGAACGTAACAGATACACCGTAATGGCGTTTACCGAAGTAGTATACAAATTTTTTCATTCAATCGTCTGGATTCTTTAGATTACGATAAAAGGATTAGATGCAATTACAATAATAAAAATACACAACCTTACAATATTTCTACTTAAATATTATAACGTGTAGCTATAATTGGTTTTTTGGAGTGTAGTAAAAGTGTTTCAAAGGTTCGTAAACTAACAATAGGTTAATTTTATTAGTTGACAAATTTTCAGTGTCTTAGTTTTTCATTTAATCTTTGAAAGAGAATAACTTCAGTTAGTGATATTTCATAGTACTGCATAGTGAGAAATATTTAAAGTGCGTTTTTTCGGAAAATCGGGTAATACTTAACAACTTAGTAGACGGGTTAAGCAGTTGGTCTGGTAAAAAGGACTGGAGCTGCAATCGTATTCAATTTTCAATTGTTTGGGCTTCTGGCATCTTTTTCAATTTAATCGGAGTAATTTATTCACTTCTTTTGGATTTAAATGGTCTTCGACATCGATTAATTGGTTTCAGTCATCGTCTGCTTCCTTCTCGTTCATTTTTGGTAATTTGGTTAACTTTTATAACATTTTAAATTACATATTGTTCAAAATTTGGCTTCTGTTTTCCTAGAGCGTCACTTTACGAGTAACGATATTCAACGGTAAAACCGTACCTAACGGCAGTTGCTATGGTTACTAATGAAATCTTATTGGTTAATCTTACTATAAATCCATTGTTATCAAAATTTGAATTCTTTTCAAAATCCTTGTATATCTTCTGATTGCTTTCATTCCGTTATCTTCCTTCCTAAGTATTAATTATTATCACTGTTATTTGTATTTTCTTCCAAAGATTATTTTGGTATCCCACAAGATTGGGTGCTTTCATGTTTTATAATTTTACAGTTATTTTAATATTTCCTAATTACCTTTTTCTTTTAATTTAAATCATTATTCCAATATTTTGCTTTTAATAAGATTTACAATTTATTCTTGGTTGATTATTCACCTTGGATTTGTTAATTACTTGGTTATTTTCGTACAATTTGTATTTGTTGGTGTTTGACAGTTAGGCCTTTCTTAAGCCTAAGTAGCCATTACTGATTTTCCCTTATTTCATATACATTACATCTCATTTTAGCCTAATGCTTTATTTTGTTCTTATAACTGGTTTTGTTACCTTTTGATGTGTTTTGGTTCTGTTTTTGTGTTATTTTTATGTTACTACTATTTTATACATCATGTATTCCTAATTATTTACTAACTGGTTTTCTCGTTTTCTAAGTCATACATTGCTTTCCTTTCTTACTTATTTACTCCGCCAATGTCAACAATATGGCTATTAATTACTATTTTTTAATCACATAAAATACAACATTTAGGTCTATGGTTGGTATAATTACCCCAGCCATATCCTATTCATAAGTTTGCTTAAACAATTATTTAACACTTAATATGTAATATTGGTGTACAATTCATTACCTTTTATTTTATTTTTTGGGTGATAAACAACCTCACCTCTTTTGAACTTGCTTCAATAATCCTCCCTTGTAACATGGGTGTTTATTGATTGTTTTAAACTTCTTATTTTATAAATACTCTTTGCCTTCACTCCATGGTAACACTATCTGATTACATTTTCATGGGGTTCTCACCTTTAAATTCTATTATATACTTTTAAACTTTACAATAAGATTCTTTTCTAATCAATACAGTTAACATCACTCTTCAGTGTTCATTTCTACTTAATTAATGGTTTATTTTAAATGCTATTCTTAACAACTTTCTTAAATATTATTATTGTTCACTATTAAACCTCTAGTGTTTGTTACCTTTTTATTAAGTGTTTATCTTAGCTTTCACTATTTTTCCTATTGCTATCATTGACAATATTTTTATTTACTCATCACTTTCACTTTTAAATTATCTTGTGTTTATTATAATTTATTTAGTGTTTTTTCTCTATCATTTTACTTTAGGGTTTTTTCACTTTCACTATGGGCACTTCTTAAACTTTTTATTTAAGTGTTTTTAGTGGGTAATCCCTATCATTACTTTTCTTAGTCACTTAGTTATTTTCAGTTTATTTCTCACTATCTCAATATCTCTCTCTTTACACATATTATATATACTTATTAATTTCATGTCTTTCTCTATTTCTTACTTACATATACTTCTAATTCTCTGGCTAGTGTATTTTTATTTATCAGGTTTTATCAATGATTAATTACTTTTCTTTTATAAAATTGCTAAACTGCTATAATTGTTTTTATTATTTAGACAAAGCTTTTCGTCATTACTGACATCTTCAGGTCTTAAACAACTTAAACATCTTTGGTTGTTTAAGACCTGAAGATGTCAGTAATGACGAAAAGCTTTGTCTAAATAATAAAAACAATTATAGCAGTTTAGCAATTTTATAAAAGAAAAGTAAGGATGGCTGCTAATTTAAACAATACGAAGAATGATTAATTACATTTGTCACTCATTCAATACTAACATTTATCTTTTATATTGGTTCTTTACCGGTTTCGTTTCCTTTATTATATTTGATTGTATTAATTCTCCCTTCTCTATTCTCTACTACTTGTCTGTGTTTTCTCGCCTTTATAGTTGGTTTGTTCCCTTTTTATTTGTTGCATTTTTCTTCTCCTTCACTTCTCATCTTGTTTCCTTTTATTTTGGTTCTTATCTGGCCAATCTCTGGGGTTCGGTCAAAGTCATTTGTCTATCAGTCTAGTCGGTGAGTTTCTTTAATAATCACTTTTAATTTATCATTCTTCCTCCTTCTTTCTTAATTACATTTTATATTTTGATTCTCTTCATTATTTATTTATTAAAATATATTACTTTTTTGCATTTCTTACATACTTATAGTTATCAAATATGATCTGAATTTGGCGATGTTATATAATATATATATATATATTGTAACGTGCTACTTTTATGATGTGGTCTTGTAGATTTTTATGATACACCTTAAGTAGTATGCGTCACTTTTGATTTATACTAACTGACGTTTTAAACGGTATAAATAAAGGATTTTGTTTATCTTGTTTTACTCAATCTAAAAGAAATCGAGAGTGTGTGATTTGGGGTCAAGGAGGTAATTCGTTCAGCCTTATACAGAAGAGAGAGTAAGTATCATTATTGCCCCTCTGTTGTGACGATTTTTTCTGTATGTTGTGCTGAAATTTTCATTAACTACCCACTACAATAAATTATAACACGTTATAATTCAATATTAATTTTCAATAATATTGCTTTATTGATTATTGACTTTTGTCTCCAGCCACCAAAATATAGGTATCACAATTAATCTTTTTAAAAAAAAACATCATCTCGACTTTACCGAGTAAACATAGATCTGTCTAAGGAACAAAACATATATGTTGTTATTTAACCAATATTACGCTATAATAAAATACATCAGTTATTACATAATTCTTAGTAATTCCCCAGGGTTCAGGGTGAATTCTTTGTGTTATGAGAGTGTCAGAAATGGCTAATTGCTACGCTTTACAAATATCAAAAATTAATAAATAATTTTGTTTATTTTTCAAATATTACGTAGTTTCCGGAATTGCCGTAAGAGAGCAGCATGTATTTGTTTACTTTTGAAAGAAACATATGATAAAATGAATATTTTTTGTTCTATTTCACTGTTAAAAAACGAGTTTTCTTCTGGACTTATTACGAAAAATGTTTATATTACCTCGCTCCGTGTTGTCCTTACTGGATTGAAGTTTTATTCTGTGATGAGGTACGTCTTGCGTTATTATTTCCTTTTCGTTTAGAGTATTTTCTGATTGTCTACTAGAAGTAGGCCGAACTATATTGGATCCTCAGAATGGTTTCATCCACTGGTTTTTAATGTATAACACCATTTAATTTGGATTCCTCAGGTATAATTAGTTAGTATTCACTTCGTTTATTACTCTTGCGTGAATTTCGCCTCCTCCAACGTCCAAAAAAGGTTATTTTTTTATAATTTTTGTCGCATCGTTTCTTCAACTCTCCGGTTTAGTTCAAAATTTTTTATATCTCATTAACAATACTTGTTATTTTTCATCACTCTTAGTAACACATAGTATTTTTATTATGTAGGCAGTTTGTGATTATTATAAATTTATATTTTATTTATGGAAAAATAATTCCCTTCCATTCCGGTTTATTTACTAATTTAATTTACATAATATGTTTTGGTTAATTTTTTTATGACATTGTATATAAATATTTTATCATTTTATTATCATTAAATAAATTTATATATTATTTATTTAGTCTCGAATAGTGTTCATACCCGGTACTACTTCCTGTTGTCATTTCCTTCATAGGATTATTTTAATTTTATATTATCTTTGGTAGTTAAAATTTTTATGTCTTTTAAAATTAACCCTGGGTTTTCTTACAATCTAACATAATTATTTGAAACAATATAATATTAACTTGGGTATAACAAATTGTGGTTCATACAATATAAATTACAATAAATAAATAAAATCACAAAAATCAATTAGTATTATTACATACTACTTCCATAGTTTTATCCTATCCAAAACATACAGCACAGTTTAGTAATACATTAATTTCACTTTGGTTTTTCACCTCAATGGGTACACTAGAACTCACTTCGCACTATATACCACTCGAATTGTTTATTATGTGGAGTGATATAATTAAATTTTGAGCGAGCTTTAGTTCTACCCATTTCTGACTTTTATTCTCATGATTTACTTTATTGGGACCGGGTTATGTACCGTTACATAAAGCCCCCCCACTAGAACAAATTTATTTTAGTTCAACTTGTTGATAGATTGATTGGTTCAAGTCTTCTAATGGTCTTGACTTTGTTTTCATAATAGTGTTTCGTTTCTGACTGATTATAAACTCTGGTAATTCAGACTTGTGGTAATTGTCGTTTTCTTACTTAACTCTCTCTCTCTTGGAGGCAAATTCATCAATTATTTCTCGGGGTTAGTGGTACTTCCACATTTTATTTGATAAGGACTGGTCACACTAATCATTAAACTTGTTTTAACACTCATTTCTATTTACTTTTATATACTCGCTTTATCAATTAAGCATCGGTCTGCTATCTTCCTTCTATTTTCTTCATTTATACTTCTGGAATCTAATATCTCTCTTTTCAGCTATTTTATAATTATTATCCCTTAAATATTCAATTTCCCTAACATTTTTCCCTACCTTGTGCGGTGGTTCCAGTCGGGTGGCCACTCTGGGTCCATACACCGCTGTCCATCCTTCCACCTTCTGAGACCAAGGGAACATCATCCCTGCTCATAAAAATTATTGCCGGAACATTTCTACGGTCAATACATAAAAATAAAAAAATTATAAGTAGTAGTCATTTAGCGACTAGTACCAAACACTTTTGGGATTCTTCATACTGTAGCTGTTTGTATTTATTTATATATTTCTTCTTCTCCTTGATTCCTTCTTCTTTTCCATTGACTAATAGCATATAACATCATTGATAGGCCTTATGTTAAAATTCTTTTGACTTTACTTCTTGTGACATATTTCTCCGTATCATTTCTTCTTATCTAATCTTCAATTCCGAGAAATTCTAATTTTTGTTGTATTAATTATCATCCTCCTTCAGTTTCATTGGAGTCATTAAATTATTCGTTATTCTTCTTATTGTACCTTCTTATCTGAGCACATTACCATTAATTGTTTATTTATTTATTCTTCTTTTGTTACCATAAAAATATTATTTTTCCTATTAGTCCATTTTAAATCAGTTCTTTATAAATATTATTTAATCATCTGTTCTTATATACTCTTCACTTTAAATTATATGTTTTCAAAATAACTTGAGTAAGATGTCCTTACATGCTTTTAGAATTTTGGGGTATTAGTTTCTTCATTTTAAATTATTGTTCGAAATACCTTGAGTAAGTTGTCCTTACGTGCTTTTAGAATTTTGGGGTTTTTTATTTACAATGGGTTGCTTGGTCCTGTATCCATAAAATCCGTCCCTTTTTTTCTGGTTTGTTTGGAGTCTGTTTAACCGTGGTCCATTATTTCAGGTACTCCATGTTCTCGGATTGCTGGGGTGTTCGTAATTAATTCTCTCCTTGATAATCTTCTTACCATCCGGCTCTCCCACTTTGCTGCTATGAAACTTTCACTTAAGTACCGGTCTTCCGTCATAATTCGTTCCTTTTTAACTGACCAGTATTGTACCTCCTCTAACACAACATAGTTGCTCATATTTAATCTCATTTCATTCCCTTTTACCTCTGGATTATTTGCCCAATATTTGCAGGTTGTCTTCCGTCTTGAAGATACGGCTGATATTGTCTGATACACTTCCATCGTTGACACATTTAACTGGGATGTAAACTTAATTAACTCCCTCTGTTCGTTAATTGGAAGGTTGAATACATTAATTAATCCACCTGTAATCATCTCCCATTCTTCCTTGGTATTTATTATTTTCTTTCTACTTGTTTTTATTATTTCCTTGGTCTTCTTTTCCACGGTTTGAACATCCTTTTTGTTGTGGCTATTTTTATTTTCAGATGGCATTACACCTTGGTATTCTGTAATTTCTATTTCCTTCCTCCTCTCTTCTGTATTCGGACTTACTTTAATACCTTCTGAAGTGCTGTCCAATGTTTCATCCAAATTATTGGAACTATGGTCCATTTGTTTATTTGTCTCCTCTTTGTATGTATCTGCTTTTTGGATACGCGTATTAACATTTTCAAACTTCTCTCCGAAAGTTTTCCATATCTCCTTATTGACATTCTCCATTTTACACTCAAATTGTTTTAAATTCTTATTATTCTCTTCAAATTTTGCATTCATCTCTTCTCTTTGCCCTTCAACCGCTTCCTTCAGTTCATGGTATCGTTCATTCATAGTTTGTTTTAAGTTTTCCTCCTGTTTCTTAAAATTCTCCTTATTTTCTTCATTGGTTTGTTTCAAGGCTTCCTCCTGTTTTCTAAAATTTTCATCTATTTTGTCAAATTTTTCCTCCTGTTTCTTAAATTGTTCATTAGTTTGTTTATTCTGTTCCTTAAATTGTTCTGCCATAAATTTCATCAGATCTTGCCAATTAGGTTCTTCTCTGGCCACCACTTTGTCTGGTTGGTCCCCTTGGGCGTCCTCTTCCACTATTTCCTTTTCCGTATCCATAACTACTTCGGTTTCTTCTGTATCACTTGTCTGTTGGTCCATTTCACTGTCCGTGACTAACTCTATTTCTTGTTCCTGTCCATCTTCTTCAATCTCCTTTTCTTCTGCCCTCTTCTTCGATTTTCCTCGGGTATTAGGCATTTCTTGTTTTCTCATAACTGCCAACGATAATTAGATTTTTTGGTATATTTTTTATTAAATATCAAAATTCTTTTCTAATTACCGCCCTTTTACGTTGAGCGCCATTTCTGTAACGTGCTACTTTTATGATGTGGTCTTGTAGATTTTTATGATACACCTTAAGTAGTATGCGTCACTTTTGATTTATACTAACTGACGTTTTAAACGGTATAAATAAAGGATTTTGTTTATCTTGTTTTACTCAATCTAAAAGAAATCGAGAGTGTGTGATTTGGGGTCAAGGAGGTAATTTGTTCAGCCTTATACAGAAGAGAGAGTAAGTATCATTATTGCCCCTCTGTTGTGACGATTTTTTCTGTATGTTGTGCTGAAATTTTCATTAACTACCCACTACAATAAATTATAACACGTTATAATTCAATATTAATTTTCAATAATATTGCTTTATTGATTATTGACTTTTGTCTCCAGCCACCAAAATATAGGTATCACAATTAATCTTTTTAAAAAAAAACATCATCTCGACTTTACCGAGTAAACATAGATCTGTCTAAGGAACAAAACATATATGTTGTTATTTAACCAATATTACGCTATAATAAAATACATCAGTTATTACATAATTCTTAGTAATTCCCCAGGGTTCAGGGTGAATTCTTTGTGTTATGAGAGTGTCAGAAATGGCTAATTGCTAAGCTTTACAAATATCAAAAATTAATAAATAATTTTGTTTATTTTTCAAATATTACGTAGTTTCCGGAATTGCCGTAAGAGAACAGCATGTATTTGTTTACTTTTGAAAGAAACATATGATAAAATGAATATTTTTTGTTCTATTTCACTGTTAAAAAACGAGTTTTCTTCTGGACTTATTACGAAAAATGTTTATATTACCTCGCTCCGTGTTGTCCTTACTGGATTGAAGTTTTATTCTGTGATGAGGTACGTCTTGCGTTATTATTTCCTTTTCGTTTAGAGTATTTTCTGATTGTCTACTAGAAGTAGGCCGAACTATATTGGATCCTCAGAATGGTTTCATCCACTGGTTTTTAATGTATAACACCATTTAATTTGGATTCCTCAGGTATAATTAGTTAGTATTCACTTTGTTTATTACTCTTGCGTGAATTTCGCCTCCTCCAACGTCCAAAAAAAGGTTATTTTTTTATAATTTTTGTCTCATCGTTTCTTCAACTCTCCGGTTTAGTTCAAAATTTTTTATATCTCATTAACAATACTTGTTATTTTTCATCACTCTTAGTAACACATAGTATTTTTATTATGTAGGCAGTTTGTGATTATTATAAAAAAATATTTTATTTATGGAAAAATAATTCCCTTCCATTCCGGTTTATTTACTAATTTAATTTACATAATATGTTTTGGTTAATTTTTTTATGACATTGTATATAAATATTTTATCATTTTATTATCATTAAATAAATTTATATATTATTTATTTAGTCTCGAATAGTGTTCATACCCGGTACTACTTCCTGTTGTCATTTCCTTCATAGGATTATTTTAATTTTATATTATCTTTGGTAGTTAAAATTTTTATGTCTTTTAAAATTAACCCTGGGTTTTCTTACAATCTAACATAATTATTTGAAACAATATAATATTAACTTGGGTATAACAAATTGTGGTTCATACAATATAAATTACAATAAATAAATAAAATCACAAAAATCAATTAGTATTATTACATACTACTTCCATAGTTTTATCCTATCCAAAACATACAGCACAGTTTAGTAATACATTAATTTCACTTTGGTTTTTCACCTCAATGGGTACACTAGAACTCACTTCGCACTATATACCACTCGAATTGTTTATTATGTGGAGTGATATAATTAAATTTTGAGCAAGCTTTAGTTCTACCCATTTCTGACTTTTATTCTCATGATTTACTTTATTGGGACCGGGTTATGTACTGTTACAATATATATATATATATATATATATATTGTAACGTGAATATTCTGTCGTCTCTGTAAAAGTGTATGTGTTTGTGGTGTGTTCGCCTCACACTAGTTTCCGTTACTTCTATGTGGTGCTAACGATGTACGTAGTGATCCTTCAATTACCAGTACAACATGAGTGGAAACCTTACCTGGTGTTTAATAGGGGTTTTTAAATCCCGGGTGGCGCCAAATTGTTTATTTAAAACAATTAAATTAATAAATAGTGTGGTAAAAGGTGTTCTTAGCTATGACGGCCTGGAGCATTCAAATTTTACTCCCGCCTTCGTTCGACCTTCTCAATCGAGCAGTTAGTTCGCCGAATTTGCGACGTGAGCGCTTACCATCATTCTCGCTCTCTTTGCTAAACAATACACAATTTATACAATACACTTCCCTATGAAATAAAAACAATGGTTACACTCTGTACTAGTTTCTTTAATTTGTGATTGGTAATTACTCAGTTTGACATTAAAATTATATTTGGTTTTTCAACAAATTTGCACCGACAATTATTATAAGACTAATATCTCTAGGGTTTGGCGAATCGATTTTGAATGAATTATACAGTCAAAGATGGCGACTGTTTTGTTTGTTTACAGTTTGTTCCGTTCAAAATCCAGGTTCTTGTGATTACGAGAAAAATATTGATAACGATTACAATAAAAAGTACACTACCTTACATTATTTGTACTTAAATAATATAATGTGTAACTATAATTTGTTCCTGAAGTGTAGTAAAGTGTGCTTCAAAAGTTCGTAATTTAACAACAGGTTATTTTATTAGTTAACAAATTTTCAGTGTTTTATTGTTTTACTTAATCTTTGAAAGAAATAATATTCAGTTTATAGTGAGAGTTCAGATTACTGTGAGAAATATTTAAAGTGAATTTATTTCTGAAATTCGGGTAATTTAGTAATACTTATCAAATCAGTAGACTTGATGTAAACAGTCGTTCAGTTAAAATGGAATGGGGCTTCAATAGTGGTCAATTTTCAATTATCTGGGGCTTCTGGCATCTTTTTCATGTTAGTTGTAGCAATTTATTCATTTAAAATTTATTTAAATTGGTCTGTTCGATATTTCGGATATCGAACCGGTCAATAATTAATTTTCCGAGGTTGGCACTATGGCTTTTGCGAAGCCGTTTCATGCACCGGGCCTGAACCGTTGTCATGTGCCAACCATTGTAGTGTCCACATCCACGAGCCGGATTTTTTGGCAGGTAGAAATCCTTTTCATGTAACCCATCCTCTTTTCCAGTCAGTCTTTTCTGCCTGTGTGTCAGGATCAACCATTCATGAGATTTCGGTAAGTCATTTTATTGCTAATTATTTGATTGCTAGCAGTTCTGCATGTTGCATTGCTTAAAGAGCTCACCAGAGGTTAAATTTATACTGTAAGAATAAACGTCTTACCTTCAGACTTTCAATCTTTCAAAATAATATCATACATGGTATACTACCAGAGGTTTCATGAGGTTGCTAGTTTTTCAATTTAATTGCTTGCCGTTTCGAATGGGAGCACGTGCTTTGTAATTTTCTTGTTGATGCTGGCCGTGTTGGGTAAATGGGTTACAAGCCAGTTTTGGCTGTGTGATTTTTATTCTAATCACCAACGTGCCGTGCTGTTTCATTTTTTTGTGCCTGCTCGTGGATTTTTGCATGCTGTTCATTTCAAAATTACAACAATGTTCTTTATTTGCATGTTATGACACAGACACACATTGGTACGATATGCATGTGGACCATTATTTTGCGTTTAATGCTGTTGGTTGGTATGTTGGGCAGTTTCGTCACGTGTGCATGGGCCAGGTGAGCAAATATTGTGTCAAATTTTTGCACCTTGATTTTTTTGGTAATCGTTTGATTACTGGGTCAATTCCTGAGAAGTTTGTACCCATCCTGTTAAGGTCTGCTTTACACGTGAAGTCGACGTGTTATGTGCTTGCGAATGTGTAAGGCGTGTGGGGGACGTTTGGTTTTAGGTTATCCGGTTTTTCTGGTACAGCCTGCATTTGTATTTAATTTTTTTTGGAATTGACTATTACCTTTTTGGTGCGGTTTATATTTTGCATATGCGCGATATCCTGTCCATACACGCCGTGCTGACCCTGATAAATTTTCGCATTTAATGTGTCCAAGTTATTGTGTTTGTATCGTTAACTGTTGAATTTTTGTATATTGTACCTTGTTGTGTATTAGTGTATTTTTGTGCACTTATTCTATTTGATCTTATACATGTTCTTTGTGTACAATTTTGTGTACCATTATTTTGCACTGTATGTGCATTAATATTGTGCAACTTTTTTTTTTCGTTCTTTTGCACTGTGCAAATTAATCTTTTGCATTTTTTGGGTATGTGATTTATTGTTTTGTACTATTAGCCTTTTGGATTGTGTGAATTGTATTTTGCCTTGCACTAATTTACTTTTGTATTTATTATGTTCGGTATTGTGTATGAAAACTAGTTTATTTCAGAGGCCGATTTATCTAGATTACTGTTAGGCTAGGTCTGGGTCGTGATTATTGTTTAATTTAGAATTGTCTTGTTCAGGGTGGTTGTCGGTTGCACGAAATTCCTTAAATCACAATGCCTGCTAAATTGTCCCTGGCAGCTTTTGACCGGACCACTTCAGTGGGAATACTTGCGTTGCAACACTTAATAAATAGGTTGGAAGGGTTGCCGCAATTGAGAGTCGTGGATCAACATGAGGCCGGTATCTTGGCTTCCAGGTTGTCCGAAGAATATCAGGATCTTGTAGGTAAGGTAGATCCTTACCTATCGGCAGAGTCATTGCCCCAGGGATTGGACGAGGACCACATTTTTTTGGTGGTAGCGCAAATTAAAGATATTTATGTCCGGGGAAGCGTTTTAGCGTCTAAACTAACTAAACCAGAGATACCGGTTGGTTCCGGTCAGTCTTCATCGGCAGGCGGCGGGCACTCAAGTGTTTTATGAAGTTCATGAGTTGCCGAAGCTTTCTTTACCTTGTTTTGATGGCCAGTCCAAATGTTGGTCCGAGTTTTGGTCGAAGTTTACCACATTAGTGGACGAAAGTCCTGCCCTCACCCCAAAACAGAAATTGTTATATTTATTGACTCATCTGAAGGGTGAGGCTTATGAGAAGGTTGCCGCTCTTCCCATAGTTGACGATAGTTATCCGCTTGCACTGTCAACTCTTAAAAGTTGTTATCACAACCCTCGTTTGGCCGCCCGGGTCTATTGTACCAATCTGCTTCAATTACCAGCCGCTTCTATGCGATCAGCTGCGTCTATTAGAAAATTGGTAGACAGCTTCAATGCTAACTTTTCAGCGTTGTCAGCTCTAAACACTGCTGATATATATCAAGCAATATATGCGTCTTTTGTATTGTCAAGGCTGGATTTATCATTGTGTGAACGCTTTGAGGCGTCTGTTACGGACAAAGAAAATCTCCCTTCTCTAAAAGAAATTATGACATTTTTAACCGCCATGGCGGAACAAAAAGAACAGGCATCTTTGGAATCGGCTTTACCTGCTCTTCCTAGCACTAGCCACCAGAAAACTCAGAAGGTTTCCTTTTCTAAGGCTACTCCTCTTGCTGTGTCCACGTTGTCTGCGGAGGTTACGCAACGGGATTCATCTAATTCACGTTGCCTTCATTGCGATTCCCGGACCCATGTGCTTCTCAAGTGTCCGGCGTGGCTGAGTAAGGACCCTAGGGCTCGATTTCAAAGTCTCAAGAATAAAAAATGTTGTCTTTCATGCCTCCAACATAAACATTCGGGATGGTGCAAAAATAGGTGCAAAACGTGTGGCTCTAAGTACCACCACACTTTACTTCATTTCAAAAATGCTCATCCGTCTCCGTCTCGTTCACAGATTTCTGAAACAGCTGAACTCAAGGCTTCGGGGTCATCACTTGCTGACCAAGTTGATCTGTCTAGCACTGCTCTGACTGTGTCTCTGCCCCATCCTGCAGGGGTTCTGTTAGCCACATGTCTAGCAGTCTTGTCGTCTCCCAATGGTGGTTATATCGTTGTTAGGGCCATCCTGGATAGCACATCCCATGCTTCTTTCATCACTGAAGCGTGTGCATCTCGCTTAAAGTGCGCTTGTTTTGACGCTTCAATAAGTGTCAATGGGGTAGGTGATATTGCCACCAAAGCAAACAGGGTGTGCTATCTTTCCTTGGAAACTTTAAAACGCGAGGTTGTGGCGTCTAACCATGCTTTCGTAATTCTTTCAAAGATCTCATCGGACTCACCTAGGTTCCAGGTGTTGCCTGAAGTTAAGCAGGCTACAAGGGACCTTTTGTTAGCTGACCCTACCTTCGATGTAGCAGCCCCAATTGATGCGTTGTTTGGAGCCGATATTGTTGCGGCTATTCTTTTGGGAGAGACTATTCCTTTGGGTGCAGGTTTGCCTGTTGCAATTAGGACACGTTTTGGGTTTGTAATTATGGGTAGAACCCCAATTTCACTTAATTGTGCATTGACTTGCGCTAGCGGTCTCTCACTGGCCTTCCTTTGGATCTGGTGTCTGCGCATCAGCTTCACTGTCATTTCCACCACTTTTATCCTTCAGTCACCACATTATCAACTGATACAACCAACCTACTTGAGCAAGTTCATCGGTTTTGGGAGGTCGAAGAGCCTCCAGCTTTGTCCCACCAGTTATCTGAAGAGGATCACTTTGCTGAAAGGTTTTATATGGAGTCGACAAGTCGGTTGCCATCGGGTTGTTACCAGGTGCCCTTGCTGTTTTTCAAAAACTCTTCTCACACTTTGGGAAATTCCCTTAAGGGAGCTATGTCTCGGTTTTTCGCATTAGAAAGGAAGTTTGCGTCTAACAATCAGTTTAAGAGCCAGTATGTGCAATTTATAACTGATTATGTTGCTCAGGGGCATATGTCGCTGGTGTCTGACCCCAATTTTCCAAAATATTTCATCCCACATCATGGTATCTTTAAGGTTAGAGGCGATACTTCAAAAATAAGGGTGGTGTTTGACGCCAGCATGAAGACGTCCTCCGGGATTTCCTTAATTGACGTGTTATGCGTCGGCCCTAAATTGCAGACCTTACTGTCCGATGTCTTGACTTTGTTTCGGCGTTTTAGCCATGTCTTCACGTGCGACATCGAACAGATGTATCGCCAAATTGCCATGCATCCTGATGACTCGGCGTACCTATGTATTTTATGGCGTTAGGAGGTTACCGCCCCCCTAAGGGTTTTTGCTTTGCGTACCGTTACTTACGGGCTGGCTTGCGCCCCTTTTCAGGCATTGCGAACTTTGCAGCGGCTGGCTCAGGATGAGGCAGTTAATTTGGTACTTAGCTGTAATATTTTTGTTGATGACATTGCTGCTGGTGCTGATTCAAAATCAGAGCTTTGCAAATTACAACAGGAATTCATTCTGTTGTTATCGTCAGGTTTCAATTTGAAAAAATGGTGTACTAATCAACCTGACTGCCTACCTGAATCAGCCGCTCAGAGTGATTCCG
The DNA here is from genome assembly GCA_034769895.1 of Magicicada septendecula. Classification (NCBI taxonomy): domain Eukaryota; kingdom Metazoa; phylum Arthropoda; class Insecta; order Hemiptera; family Cicadidae; genus Magicicada; species Magicicada septendecula. Next base: position 409,036,417 of record CM068368.1, on the reverse strand, counting down.
TCGTTTTAAGGATATTCTGGGTTTAAGCTGGGACCATTCAACCGATTGCTTCTCATTTCCTCCTTTGGCCTGTTGCAGTAATGCTCAGGTACAATTCACCAAACGTGTCGTGTTGTCCCAGATGGCACAATTATTTGACCCATGTGGTTGGCTTTCGCCAGTGATTTTCAGAGCCAAGGCCTTTTTCCAAAAACTCTGGGCTGAGGGCTTGGAATGCGATGCTCCTCTCAATGATGACTTAAATGATTATTGGAGTCAATTCCTGTCCTCTCTGAATCATCTTTCAGTAATCACTATTTCTCGGCCATTCCTCACTAAAGGTGGGCGTATTGAAAAGGTTATATTACATGGTTTCTGTGATGCTTCCCAGTTAGGTTACGCGGCAGTCCTTTACCTGTCCATTTATAATGACTCTGGTCCTCCGGTGGTTTCGTTGGTGTCTTCTAAAACTAAAGTGGCACCTCTTAAAACTTTATCAATCCCACGTTTGTAGTTGCTGGGAGCTTATCTTTTAGCCAAAGTAGTTTGTCATTATGTTGGCTTATTCTCTTCATGTTTGCAAATGAGTCAAGTTTTCTTATGGACAGATTCGACGATTGTTTTGGATTGGCTGAATATGCCTACTTTTAAATTGAAAACGTTTATTGCTAATCGGGTGGCTGCCATTACAGAGTGGACCAATACCAAGTCTTGGCGTCATGTTCATGGTGTTTCGAACTCCGCTGATTTGACCTCTAGAGGTACTTCAATCTCCAGCCTCCAGTCGTCGACATTGTGGTGGTCAGGGCCAGATTGGCAAAAGCTTGATTCTCTGCACTGGCCCCCTATTAATTATCGACCGAATCACGACATGCAAGATGTTGCCTTGGAGACCAAGGTCTCTTCGTTTCTTACTCAGGAGCCCCGGGTGGAATTGTTCGATCACTTGTCCTCGTGGCCCTTAGTGGTGGGGGTTACCGCAGTTATCTTAAGGTGGGCTATGCCTTCGGGGGTTGAACCTTCCACAGCCGTGGGTTGGAAGAGGTTAGCTGTTAACTATATTTTACGCTACATTCAGCGCAGCGTGTTTGGACAGGAGCTCGCGGCTCTTCGTTTAAGTAAGCGGCTCCCGGTCTGCATTCAGCGCCTGGTCCCGTTTATTGATGATGTTGGCCTCATTCGAGTACGTGGTCGCTTGACCAACTCTATGGTAGCTAGAAATCGTTTTCCGGTTTTACTGCCCAAGCATCATCATCTAGTAGGGTTGCTAATTCATCACACCCATGTGTGGTTAGGTCATGCTGGTCCTCTGCAAGTTCAATTTCAGCTGGCTCAAAATTATTGGATTTTGTCCGCACGTCAGGTCATAAGAACCATAATTTGGAAATGTCTTCCTTGTTTCAGGGCGCGTCCTCGCCCCACCAATCTGTTAATGGGGGATCTGCCAATCCCTAGGGTTAATCCGGCACCTCCATTTTATTCTTCCGGCATGGATTATGCTGGCCCTTTTTTGGTACGGGCTTACGTTGTTCGGAAGGCGCCTATTGTCAACACTTACCTATGTATTTTCATCTGCTTAGCCACTAAAGCAGTTCATTTTGAAGTAGCTATGGATCTTTCTACTTCACAGTTTATTGATGTGTTGAGGCGATTTATTAGTCGTCGGGGAGCTCCTCAAACACTGTATTCGGATTGTGGCAGGAATTTTGTGGGGTCGCGCTCCGATCTTAAACAGGAGCTAAAAAATGTTCTTTCTAATTATGACATGTCAGCTCAGATAACAGCTTTTGCTGTCGACAACAATATTGAGTTTAAATTTATCCCGCCATCTGCCCCTCATCTGGGTGGCTTGTGGGAACGGGCTGTCCAGTCGGCCAAGTTTCATATGAAACGCATGATTGGGACCAGGTCGTTGACTGTAGCGAAATTTTCGTCGTTATGCATTCGTATAGAAGCAATCTTAAATTCCCGTCCTTTAACTGCCCTATCTTCAGATCCAAGTGATTGCCAGGCTCTAACGCCTGGTCATTTTCTGGTTGGCCGCCCCATTACCGCGCCCCCGGAAGCTGAAGTCTCCTTAAATGAAGGGACAGTCCGCCATTACAAACAAATTGCCGCTTTGCTCCAAGCATTTTGGAAAAGGTGGCGTTTGGAATACTTGTGACGGCACTTCATGCCAGATCGAAGTGGTCATCTAAGTCCAGAAACTTAATGGTTGGGGACCTGGTTGTTATGGAGGAACAGAATTCTCCTCCCCTGATGTGGCCTCTTGGCCGAGTTTCAGCTGTGTTTCCTTGGAGCGACGGGGTTGTTCGTCGCATTTTAGTTAAAACTTCCGCAGGTTCTTTTGAACGACCTGCTATCAAATTATACAGGTTGCCTATAGCTTCTTGACTGGGTTTGTCTTGTTTTCGGGTGGGCAGAATTAGTCTTAATGATTGTGTTGTGGACTTACTTGACACTTTTCTGGGAATTCCCAGGTGGTTCCTTCCAGCTATTGTCCGCATTGAAGTTTACATTGTGGAATGTTTCTGGCTTGGCGCTGTGCCAGTCTATTGGGAGTTATGGATGCTCAACAAATCAACAACAACAAAAATAAGTAAAAAAAAAAAAAAAAATGATAAAAAATAAAGGGAACAAAAAAAATTAAAAAGGAAAAAATTATAAAAAAATAGGGAATGTTGATTTGCTGAGTTTTAAGTTGTGCTTGGCTGGGCAATTGTTTATTGCATGTTGTTGGGTTTTGTCTGCTCTACCCGAACCTTTCGGATTGCTCGCCTGGTCGATGCACCCGCGGCGGAGTTATTCGGCTTTTTTTTCTAATTAATTGCATGTTTTGAATTTTCTTGTGTCTGCATGTGACCCCCTCCTATGTTGGAGGGTAATTTTTAAAAGTGTGTTCATGTTTACTAAAAAATTTTTTGTAATGTATTTTGTCCAGTTCTCTTGGTGTACTTGTTTGTTGACCCCTTGTGGTCAACAGGGGCCAGTGTTCGATATTTCGGATATCGAACCGGTCAATAATTAATTTTCCGAGGTTGGCACTATCGCTTTTGCGAAGCCGATTCATGCACCGGGCCTGAACCCGTTGTCATGCGCCAACCATTGTAGTGTCCACATCCACGAGCTGGATTTTTTGGCAGGTAGAAATCCTTTTCATGTAACCCATCCTCTTTTCCAGTCAGTCTTTTCTGCCTGTGTCTCAGGATCAACCATTCGTGAGATTTCGGTAAGTCATTTTATTGCTAATTATTTGATTGCTAGCAGTTCTGCATGTTGTATTGCTTAAAGAGCTAACCAGAGGTTAAATTTATACTGTAAGAATAAACGTCTTACCTTCAGACTTTCAATCTTTCAAAATAATATCGTACATGGTCCTTGGCATCAGTTAAATGTTCTCGTTCCTCGTCTGCTTCTTACGTTTCCATCTTTTTGAATTTTGATTACTTTTTATACATTTTAGATTAAAATTTTGGTCATTCACGGCGTCTATTCTGGAAGAGCGTCACTTATTGAATGCTAAGATTTAATGGAAAATTCGTAACCAACGATCTGTTGTCATGGTTACTAATTGATTCCAATTGGTTGATCATGACTTATAACCATTATCAATTTTGAATTTTTATTGAAAATTACTGTATATCTTCTGATTGCTTTTATTCTTCCGTCTTCCTTCCTATGTATTAAATATTATCACTACTGTTTGTATTTCCTTTCAAAGATTATTTTGACATCCCACAAGGTTGGGTTCTCTTATGTATTAAAATTTGACAGTTATGTTGACATTTGTTAATTACATTTCTTTCTTATTTTAAGTCCTTATTCTAACAATTTTCTTTTAATATGATTCACAAATTATCCTTGGCTAGTTACTTGCCTTGGATTTGCTAATTCCTTGTTAATTTTTTACAATTTGTAGTTATTTGTTTTTGACAGTTAGGCATTTCATACGCCTAAGTAGTAACTGATTATATTTACTTATTTTATACAAATTACATCTTATTTTACCCTAATGTGTTTTGTTTTGTTATTATAATTGATTTATTTGTTGATGTGTTTTGGATCTGTTTTTATACTAATTGTATGTTACCATTATTTTCTACATCATGGCTTGTTAATTATTTCCTACCTGATTTTCCAGTGTTATTAGATCTGTATTGATTCACCTTCTTATTTATTTAAATTCCCATTGTTAATAATTTGGCTATTACTTACTATTCTTTATTACATAAAACATAACATTTAGGCCTATGGTCTGTATAATTCCTTCAGCCATATCCTATTCATAAATTTAATTGAACAATTTTTTAACAGCTATTAAGCAACGTTTGTTAACAATTGGTTTCATTCTTATTTATTTTTAGGTGATAACACATCATCACACCATTTAAACTTACTTAATTGATCATCCCTTATAACATGGGGTGTTTATTGATTTTGTTTTTAATTTCTTTACTATATTTTTTCCTTTTACTACTTTTTATTGATTTTGTTTTTAATTTCTTTACTATTTTTTCCTTTTACTACTTTTACTTTCTATCCATGGTAACCCTAACTGTTGACATTCTATGGGCTTCCTCCCCTGAATAACATCGTATCCTTCATTTATATTTAATCTTAATACTATCTTTAATTACTATCATTAACAAAATTCTTACTTGTTCACCATTAAATCGTTTAGTGTTTATCACTGATTTATTAAGCGTTTTTTATCTATCACTAGATTTTCTCATTATTTTGGGGGTTTTACACTTTCACTTTTGCACTTTTAAATTTTTATTTCAAGTGTTTATTAGTGGGTAATCCCTACCATTACTTTCTCTTTGTCACTTAGTTATTTTTATTTTCTCACCATCTCACTATCTCTCTCTTTACAAATATTATTTATACTATTAATAAGTTCATGTCTTTATAGAGTTCTTTATTACATATAACTCTAATTCTTGGGTTAGTGTACTTTTATTTATCGGGTTTTATCAATTATCATTTACATTTATCATTTAGTCAATACTAATACTTATTTTTTTACATTGGTTATTTACTGGTTTCGTTTCCTTTATGATATTTGAGTGTATCATTTCTCATTTTCATATTCTATATTATTTGTCTGTGTTTTCTCATTCGGTTTCACTTTATTTCCTTTATACTTGGTTTGTTTCATTTCCATTTTCCTTCTTCTTCACTTTCATCTTATTTCGTATTAATTTCTTTTTATTTTGGTTTTCCCCTTCTCATTTGGTTTTATTTCATTTGGTTGTATGGAGTCAATCACTTCCTTCAATAGGTTTCATTCAATCTGGTTGTAATGAGTCAATCACTTGGGTTAGGTCATGTCGTCGTTTGTCGCGTCATTGTCATTATATTTTCATTAAACATTTTATATTATAAGAATTACTTTTTATATTGTTGATTCATCTTTTTTTATCCCTGGTATTGGGGTGGATTATTTGTGTTGTAACAATATATATATTACAACGATACAACGTTATTAAATGTAAGTGTGTCGGGCGCACGCTCATGAGCGACAAAATTATACAACGGTAAATAACATTTCTAACAACGTGTACGTGTATTTAGGGGTTCAGGTGTAATTATAATAAGGGTAGCCTTTTTAGGAAATTCAAAATGTTCCTATTTATTAATTTAAACAAACATATCAAGAAATAATAATATACAAATAATGATTACTTCGTCATATGATATTCATTATACAAGGTTTCAAAGTTTCTTTGTTTGCTGTAATCTCATCACCAACATAAAGCTTATATCATAGACATAATATTATTAATTTTAATTAAAAACATTTCTTCATTATGTTATACTGTCTGGACTACTCAGTCTGAATGTGTGGTTTCAATATAATTACTCTACAATTTAAAGTATTTTCAATAAATTATTAATTCAAAAATTATGCTATAATTTTTTATACAAGACATTTATATTTATAAGTTATAAATTACACTTTTTTTTTGAAATTATTGTCTTTCTTTTGACAATGTTTATCAATCTTTGATTAAGTCTTTTGTTATGAGGAATACATGGCTTTCTTTCACCTTAATTGTAGCGGTTCCTCAGCATACCCTCTCCTGGTCCTGAGTCCTTGATGTTGTGAATCCTGCATAGTCATGAAGTCCTGGATCCTATCCTCATTCTCCGGGTCCTCTCGGAAGTCCTGGATCCTTTCTTCTTCCTCCGGGTCCTCTCGGAAGTCCTGGATGCTTTCCTCTTCCTCCGGGTCCTCTCGGAAGTCCGATGACTCATCCTTTACGTCTGGAATTTATGCCATGTAGTGCTCTCATCCTCGGTCTGGAGTAATGCTCTTAGATGTAGATCACTTGTAGACATCTGACGATTTCTTTGTTACGGAAATTTTTAATTACTGTTTTCCATTACTATTTTAAATCGAAATATTTATCATAATACTTTATAAGTTATGCTTAACAAAAAGTCTTATTGGTCTTAGACATATTGTCTAACTCTGTCCAAAGTAATTAAAATTTCGCGTCTCTGACGGACATAGCATTCCACCACGAATGAAGACTGTTAGAAGAGAGAGATTAGCTCTCCTGGGCTTGTATTTATATTCGCCAAGGAAACTGCAGCTGTCGGTTCAGAAATTAGCCTGTCGACAGTTGAACCATGGCGTGATAGCCCCCACTCTCACCCTATTTCACATTTTTGCACTTTTTCGCCAATCGCACTGTTTAACCACGGCGATAAAATATTGTCTAATTTAATGACCTATGTGATGTGCAATTATCATGATGCTCGCACCACTAGTGTAATTATAATGCTTTAAAAATCACACAGAATTCGCACTGATTGTCCAAATTACGTAAAATTCGCACTGCACTTGTGTCTGATTTTTACACATTTTTAGAAGTTTTTACCTTCTCGCTAACATCTATGGTTTGCTTAATATTAAATATATTCTTAATTTAGCATTGACTTGGGTTGAGGTTGCAAACTTTCAGGCTCAAACAGGCTTCACGCACATACACTATTTACTTGTGTACACGCATGCAGCGACAATCGCGTGATCCTGCGTGTTGACTCCTGTTTGCAAGCCAGCTTCCAATTTCACACCTGCTCGTCTATTATATATTATTAAAATTAAATTAAATATATTACTTTATATTATACATATGCGTTACAGCATATGCTTGTATTGTCGCATTATTCCTTTACTTGGTAAAAAAAATTTTAATAAATATATTTATTAAAATATTTTTTTTTTATCATTAGACATCTTATATTTTTATATTTCATATTACTTATATATTTTTTTATTTGTATTTATACACTACTATCCATGATAATGAATATTAATTGTTCAAATTCCCTTAGTTGGAGAGTAAAACAAGTCTAGTTCCTATCTCCCCTCCCTACGAGCTGCTAACAATGCATAAGCGTAGCTGCTTCTTCCCATTGTTCTCCTTCAATCTGGTTCCACTGACCTATTTATTTTTATGTGTAAAACTTTCTGAGTGAACTGGCATGGTATTTACCAATTTCTTTCTTCTTCACATCATCATGTACTATAAATGTATGTCTCGAGATCTGTTGTTTTAATGTATATGGTCCGTTATACAGTTTAAAGAATTTTTTCGCTGTATTATCACTTCGCTTTCCCACTGGATTAGTTTTTACTAAAACTTTTTCTCCCACGTCGAATTGTTGTAGTTTAGTTGCCTTGTTTGTTCATCATCTTCTTTCACTGCACTACACATTATATAATATTGAAAACTTTCTCAAGTGAAACTTACTTGTCTGTTTTGTATGTAGAATACATTTCGGCGTCGTGTTCGCATTCTTCAGCTTTGCAACAGACTGCCAGTACCTAGTAACGTTTGTTGGTTGGAAGGTATAGTGGGGGTGGTGTATAGAGGAAGGGGATTGGCGCGGGGATCCGAATTATTGTTTGTTTTGAGTATAACTGTGTCGAAAAGTGTATGTGATTTATATTGCAATTGGTTGTTTAGTATGTTGTTTGGTTGTGTTGTGTGGTGTTTGTATATTTCATACTGTTCAGCTGTGTTGAGTTTTCGCCCTTTGGGTAAGAGGTGTAATATTTCAAGATTTGTATCTATGTTGGTGTAGCTATGGTTATGTGTGTGTATGTGTCTGGCAAACGCAGAATGTATATTGTTGTTGCAAAGGGCCTTTAAGTGTTCAGAGTACCGGGATGAAAAAGATCTTCCCGTCTGGCTTATGTAGAAACTATTGCAGTTAGTACAATTTAATTTGTAGACACCTGTTCTATTGTATTTGTCTGTCCTTGTTTGTATCGTTGACGTGTTTTTTGATGGTATTGTTGGTTCTGAATGCTATTTTGTAATTGTGTTTTCTGAAAGTGTTGGCAAGTTTGTGTGTGCTGGAGTTATGGTACGTGAGTGTGATGTATTTCTTGTGTTGTGTGTTATTGGTATTGTACCTTTTCTTACTTTTTATTATATATATTAATATATGTAGCTATTGCAGGAATACCCAATAAACTATCTTCGGGTCTGTTTACATTGTTTGATTTATACACGTGTGTCACATTTACCATAATTATGGTATCTACCATAATTATACCATCTGTTTATTTCAATTTCGTTACATAAATTTTTATTACCTAAGGATCCAGGATTCTGCTCAGCGAGAATGCTGGCAGAGACAGGCATTGAAATGAGAATACGTTCGGTAGAAACATTAATCATTAATATTGGTTTATTCCATAAATTCTATAAGCGTGTACACCGGACAAAAAATCAACATGGCGGCCATTAATTATTGGCCCGCCTTCATCATAAACTTCTTTATATTTCATTACTTGTTAATTTATCAAGTGTCATATTTTAATTTAGCAGCTGCTTTGCTATTAAATGATTTTAATTATCTTGGCTTAACACAAACGCAAACCAACACCCCGTTCGGATGTCGACATTAAAAACACGCCCCGCTTTCTCTCACTCATTCATTCTTATAAATTCAAATTACTTTTGTGTACACATATCTAATTATAGGGTTAACGAGCTCTTTAGTAAAATTTTGTTTTGCACTTCCCTGTATCTGTAGACTAGAAGTTCTAGAAGAGGTTTCACATGTTGAGGCCTTAAGTTAGTTTGGTTACGTTTTTTGATATTATCACTGACTCTACTGCATAATTTTGACAACAATTACTGCTCACTGTTTGGCTCACTTCTAATTACCACATAATGATATTTTTGACTACATTTTGTACAGTTTTAAAACACTTTGCCGGTATAAATTGCCGGCGGCCTGTAACAAGCTGTTACTGCTGCTGCTGTTGTGTGTCGACTGGGCCGAAAATTATGCAAATTTTACGTATGTGTGTGTGAGTATACGTCATCGTTCTTTTTTCTCTGGTTATATAATAGCCTTGTTTGTTACGTATTTTTATAACGTCATTGTGGTTTTAATGACGTTTTGAGCTGTTGGCCAATGAAACATAAGTATGAAGCGCCGTTATTAGTGGCTGTAACCATTATAAGTCTTTTTAGCTGCACGTACACTGCTGTCCTTGAAATTATTTTGTTGTCTCGGAACTGCGTCGTTGTAGGCAAAACCAAGGGAAATTGTGTCACCCATAGAAATGACTCTAAAACATCGGAATACAATAGTTTGCTACCTTGCATACCATTTTTTTATATCAGACTTTTTTGTACTGTCACAAAACCCCCTCAATGAAAGGTTTTGTGTCGAGACACAAAAACTTTCATTGACTCATTCACACTTCTCTAAAAGGATCAGCTCAGATATGGAGCCACAACCCCCTGTAGTGTTACAAAAAATATAAATTCAATCACTTACCCTTGGTCCAATGATGAGGTTCGCACCTTCTGACCTTACTGGACTTCTCCAGAGAGATCCCTACACCATAAGGCCATGAGACACTTTACGCTCCTGTTCTGATGCACCGGCCAGCTCAGGACCGCGGTCACCACACCATAAAACTCTGAAACATTCAATACAAATTTTAAAATAGTGGCTTTCCTTATATCCATATCCATAACTAATATGCTTCCTCTTAGCACGTTGGTTTGCGTTTTGGGGCATTGGTTTGCCTAATTCTACAAACTTCAAACAATGTATATCAAGAATTAAGATAGAAAATTACTTCTCCTTTTAACACTCCGGTATCTGGTACACCCTTCTGACTCCTGTCAATTATATTCACACTCTTTATCACATGAAACAATTGCTCTTAACCTATAGAAACAATTCATTTAACTGCTTTAGCAACAACCATTAACCCTAATAATTTACTTCATATAATCTTACAATATCTATATCATGGCAGACAACTTAAAAGTTTTATAATTTCTTTACGACTTTTTCTTACATTTAACCTTCTTTATAATAGAATCATCTCTAGAGAATGGACAAACTTTACAAAATTTTAATCTTATAATCGTTACTATCTTGGTAGTAACCTCCTATCCACACACACTATTGTTGTCATCTAGGATGGACTGTGACGCCCATTTGCCTCCACAAGAACTGTATTATTTTAGAGGAATCTATCGCCTCTGTGTTCCTGCTTTGGCGTTACATTGAAAAGTTAGGTACCAACATACCTCTGTTTATAATTATATGCCCTTACTGCGGGTCTGTCACCTGGCTCTGCTGTCCCTACTCGGACAGAGTGACAGCCGCTGTTCCATAGTTCCGGGGATTTCCCCTAGTTTCACCCCCCATTAATTTCTACTATCGACCAATTTCAAGCCAGCTATGGTCAAGGGACTTGATATGACCATAGCTAACCGCTCGCCAAAACCACGATTAGTGCTGGTAAGGCAGTAATCGCCCAAAAATCGGGGAAATCTACTTCACCTTCAAACATGTTCTACATCATTTTAATCATACCCTGCACGGTCAATAATCACATATAACACAAAATTATATAAAGTTTGTGCAGGGTACTTACGCCTCATTTAGGCCTCCGATGATGGCAACGCCTTATACATCACTCATCAACCCAATTCGCCAGCTACAATAGTACATGCCACTACTGCACTAGCCCACCTACTCTAACTTAATTCCATCTATATATATATACTGTTCATACAGTCCATTTTGACTTACATATTCTAACACCAGACAACTATAAAACACCCTTTTACCTTGCTCAAAAACAAGTTCGTTAATTATTTAAAATATTTTTTATATAGACACTTTACAAGTTCTAACTTTCACTTCCACTGACAACTTCTCTTGCTGTGACTTAGGAACTACAACAATGTATCACTTAATAAGATTACATACAACAAGACATACTCTTTTCTTCTTTCTCTCCCTTCTCATTTTTTTTTTTTTTTTTTTTTTTTTAACAACAAGCTACATTCATTCACTCTCTTTAATATGCAAATCTTATTTACGCTCTAAGACGACCAATATCGTTTTAAATTCGTGGCATTGTGTGTTCCTATTACCTTCCCCGTATCTATGTCCTGCAATACATACGCATTTTCCATTTTTATCCCTACTATCTCGTAAGGTCCTTCATAAAGTAGAAAGAATTTCTTTATCTCCTTCTCCTGAGCACTCGACAGATCGTGCCTCCTCACTAATACCAACTGTCCAATTTCATATTTTACCCACTTACCTCTTGTGTCATGTCTATGTTTCCTGCGTTCACCCTTGCTTAATAAATTCTCGTTGGCCATCCGGATCTTTATGCTCACATCCGTCCGCTCGTTCTCCTCGGGATAATCAAACAACTGCTCTAAAATTCTTGGGGGGCGTGTTCCCTTTATTAACTCGTGAGGTGTATAGCCGGTGGACTCGTGGGTGGTACTGTTCAGCCAATCTTCTACCTTCCTTACGTATAACGGCCACTCGCTGTGTTTAGCGTGACAATAGGCTCTAAAGATCCTGCCTATCTCTCTCATTACACGCTCAGCCTGATTTGACTGGGGATGATACACAGCCGTATGCTTCGTGATGATTCCTTCCCATCCTAAGGTCTGGCGCCATTTCCCACTGATGAACTGTGGCCCATGGTCCGACAAAATCACCTTCGGCTTACCCACGCTAATCATGTAATCCTTAGTCACCTTCTCACTCAATACCTTACTGGTAGCTCTCTTTACGCTATACAATTTCACATACTTCGAAAAAGTGTCAAGTAATACAAAAACATACATAACTCCGCCTCTACCCCTCGGCAATGGTCCAAACAAATCTACCGCCACTAAATCAAATGGTCTCTCTACCCTTATATAATTCATCTCACCTTCAACCCTATAATTCACCACTTTTGACTTCTGACATAAATCGCAGCTCCTCAGTAATCTCCTCACTCTTCTCTCCATGTTCCTAAACACACATGACTCCTTTAATACACTGACACACTTCTTCGCTCCAAAATGACCGTATCTAACATGACAATCCCAAATGATCCTCTCTTCTAATCCTTCTGGTATCACTAATTTCCAATCACGCTCACCCCCTACTACCCTTTTAAACAATAACCCTTGGTAAATTTGGAAAAACTGGTTATATCCTGATCCTTCCAACTCCGTTTCTAAGCTGTTGATTATCTTGCCCGACTTACCATCTGCTCTTTGCATGGTCCTAATATCTTTTAACTCTTCTCCAAATATTCTATCCTCCCTGGTTATCTTGAAAATCTCGATCTCCTTTAGATCCCTACCTGTCCTGTTGTTCTCACTGTCTACTCTGGAAAGAGTGTCGGGTACCCTGTTCTCCTTTCCCCGGATGTACTCCCATGTAAAGTTGTATTCCTGTAATACGAGCACCCATCTTGTAAGACGGCTGTGAGCAAGTTTGCAAGTGTTCAAAAAGGATAGCGCCTTGTGGTCCGTTCGTATGATGGTTCGGTTCCCCAGGATATAGGTTCTAAATTTTCCCACGGCGAATACAATACTCAATAACTCCTTTTCGGTGGTCGTATAATTCTTTTCCGCCGGCAGCAAGGATCTACTTGCAAAAGCTATAGTAAGGTGCTCCTTTTCCTCATCCTCCTGATACAACTCCGCCCCGACGGCTACATTACTGGCGTCTGTTTGTAGATAGAACACTTTCTCAAAATCCGGGTGGTTCATCATGATTGTTTCACTAAATTTCCTTTTAATCTCCTCAAACGCCCCGCGTTCTACGTCGCTCCATTTCCACTGATGACTTTTCTGTAGTACGTCGCTTAACCTTGCAGTCACGTGAGCGTAGTTTCTCTGGAATTTCCGGTAGAAGTTGCACAGCCCTAGAAAACTCTGAAGTTGCTTTATATTCCTCGGTTCAGGGAAGCGCATGATGGATTCGACTTTTCCTGGATCTGCTGATATCCCTTGCGGTGTAATAATAAAACCCAAAAATTTAATCTCTGTTCGTAAAAATTCTGATTTATCCCAATTTATGGTAAGTCCTCCTGTTTCTAATTTCGTTAATACATACTTTAAGTGTTCCAAATGATCCTCAAAAGTCCTGGATGCGATTAAGATGTCGTCCACGTAAACAGTTAAGAAATCCAAATCCTTAGGTCGCAAGATTTTGTCTAAACACTTTATGAAACTTGCTACACTGGTGTTCAATCCAAAAGGTAGCCTCCTGAACTGGTAGTTTTTTCCATTGAACAAAAATGCGGTATATTTCCTGCTTTCTTCGGCTAGTGGTACTTGCCAATATCCTGCAGTAAGGTCCAGCGATGTCATGTACTTCACGCCGCTAAATTTTTGGAATATTTCGTTTATCGCTTCTGGTGACTCCCGGTCGGGTATAATTATTTGGTTTATTCTTCTTGCGTCCAAACATAACCTGACTTTACCGTCCTTCTTGATAACTACCACTAAGGGATTCGAGTAGGGCGATACTGATCTCTCTATAATTTTACCCTTCAACATTTTGTCTAATTCCACTTGCACCGCTCGTCTCTTGGAATAAGGCACGGGATAACTCCGTTGCATGAAAGGGGTATGTTCTCTAATCTGCAATACACACTCGTAGTTTTTTGCCCTTCCCGGTACATCGGCAAACACTCCTCGATACCTCTCTATCACTTGCCACAACGCTGCACGCTGGCCACTCCCGACATCGTACCCTTCACTCCGGAACTTATCAGCCCTTATCTCCCATACTGCATCGCTAATATCTCTCGTGTCATTATCATCCTCATAAATACACTCTACCTCTCTACACCCATTGATCCGCGTATCGCTATTTTCCTCATCTACTCGTTTCTTTAATAACTTTACACCCTTTGTTTTACTTTTATCTATCACCCGTTCGAAATTAACACTTACCGACCGGTCACCTCCGTCTAACTCTATCACCTTTTCCTTGAAATTTATCACCGCTCTATTCCTTTGTAAAAAATCGTTACCTAAAATAATGTTCAAACTTAAACCTTTAACTACCAAGAATGTACTATCAAACTCTATGCCATTTATCTGAAAGTTCAAATGTATTTGTTTTGTCACTCGTTTACTCCTTACCCCTGTAACTCCTATTACCGTAACCCCTGCTACTGGCAAAACTGGTATATTCTTGTTGAATTCTCTTAACTCCGCTAAAATGTTTTCTGCTATCACCGAAATCTCACTACCGGTATCTACTAGTGTTCTGTAATGCTTACCTTCTATATTTACCTGGACTTCTGTTAATCCTGCTCTCTCTTCCATTAAAGTGTTGTTTTCTTCTTCCAATAGATCCCTTACTATGTCCGTTTGAATTACGTTGCTGTGTATGTTCACTGTGTTTCGGACCTCATGCGCTCCTCTGAACAGTGGTTGGGTCCTGGTCGCCACTGTCGCTTCTAGTTTTCCTGCTGTTGTTGACCATTCGGTCGTCCTTGCCTGTGGTTGGATGTCCCACTGGTACTTGGTCCTCCTTTGTCATTCGATAAATGCTGTTTCGTCTGTTCTCTTCTCCTCTGTTCTTCTTTAGGTTGTCTACATCGGAAACATTGTCGTCGGTTTGCATAATTCTCTACCTCACATCTTGAACATTTCCACTCACCTGTTTGCAGAAACTGATTTCTGGGTCTGTAACCGTTATTATACTCACCACTTCCTTGATATCCATTCCGATGTCGATTAAATTCTATGTTATTATTCTGCTGATTCGTCTGTATAGGTCGCCTAATGATTTCGCGGTCCCTAATGCTTTGTAAAACGTCTAATATCCGTTCCAACTCACTTAAGTTCTCAATCTCCTTTGTCATTAAAGTCACTTGTGCTTCTCTAGGTAGATGTTTGCTTACGTATCTGACAAACGATTTAAATGGTATTGCCGGTTCAAGGTATTTCGCCTCATTATATAATTTCGTCACGTACATGGTTATGTTGTTTTGTCCCACAAAATTACCTACCCCCATAATACGACTTCTCAAACTCTCTTGTTCCTCTTCCGGCCAAAATTTATTTTTAAACGCCCTTTCAAATGTTTCAAAACTATCCCATTCTACCCTGTGTGCTTCTACCCATATAATAGAATTCCCTTTAAAACATCTGACAATCTTCATTAGCTGTATCTCCCAATTTTGGTTACTAAAACGACTATACTCCCGCGCCTGATTCAAAAATCTCATGGGGTGTATTATCCTATTTTCATAATTAAAATTTTCTAATTCGATTTCCCCGTACGCGTCCCTGGTTACGATTATTCTTTCCGTTGTACCGGTATAATTTCTCTGAATTTCCCCCCGTAACTCATTTTTCATTTTCATTAAATTATTTTCAATTACCTTACATTTAACATGCACATTATTATCATTCTGTATAACTAGGTTATCTATTTTTTTCAATTTGATTTTGCAACAGGCTCATTCTCTCATTAGTGTTACTTTCATTTTTTAATACTGCTCTGTCTACTATTTCAAAATGTTTGGTTATGTCTATTACATTGAGTTCACATCTCTCTATTTTATTCTGCAAAATATTATTTTTTATTTCAGTTTGTCTACTTGTTTCACAATTGGTTCTACTTTCTATTTGCTCACTAATTGTGGTTAAACATTTGTTTTCTAATTGTTCATATTGAGTTTCTATTTGGTCTCGTACTTTACTAATTACTGTTTCGTTATTTGTACTGATTCTATGATTTAAACTATTTATTTGATCATCATATTTCTCGCTAATTATTTCTACCACTTGTTCTGGCATATTTGTGCAACGTACATCTATTTCAGTTATTCGACTATCAAAATGAATATTTTGTTTTTTTATTTCGTTCTTTATTTCATCAAATTTTATATTAAAATTATTCTGAATTCCTCTAATTTCGCTTTTTTGTTCACTAAATTTCTCATCAAGTTTACTGAATTTCTGATTGAAAAGCATTTGCATTGTTTTTATAATTTCGCTGTTTTCAGCCCTGTTATTTTGGATTGGTGTTGAGTGAACAACTCCTTCACTCATGACTACTGATTCTGTCATGCTTATTTGGCTATTGTTTGTACTATCAATTGTGTTCAATAAAGAATTATTTTCTTTATTTTCTGCCATTATGACATTTGTTAATGGTTTGTCGCTTTATCTTATCGTTATCATCTACTTTACAACCGTATTCTCACTTTCAATGTCCACCCCGCCACCATTTAGACTTATTATATAAAATCTATTAATGTATTTTATATAGTCCCTGTTCGGGCGCCATTTGTACCTTTTCTTACTTTTTATTATATATATTAATATATGTAGCTATTGCAGGAATACCCAATAAACTATCTTCGGGTCTGTTTACATTGTTTGATTTATACACGTGTGTCACATTTACCATAATTATGGTATCTACCATAATTATAGCATCTGTTTATTTCAATTTCGTTACATAAATTTTTATTACCTAAGGATCCAGGATTCTGCTCAGCGAGAATGCTGGCAGAGACAGGCATTGAAATGAGAATACGTTCGGTAGAAACATTAATCATTAATATTGGTTTATTCCATAAATTCTATAAGCGTGTACACCTGACAAAAAATCAACATGGCGGCCATTAATTATTGGCCCGCCTTCATCATAAACTTCTTTATATTTCATTACTTGTTAATTTATCAAGTGTCATATTTTAATTTAGCAGCTGCTTTGCTATTAAATGATTTTAATTATCTTGGCTTAACACAAACGCAAACCAACACCCCGTTCGGATGTCGACATTAAAAACACGCCCCGCTTTCTCTCACTCATTCATTCTTATAAATTCAAATTACTTTTGTGTACACATATCTAATTATAGGGTTAACGAGCTCTTTAGTAAAATTTTGTTTTGCACTTCCCTGTATCTGTAGACTAGAAGTTCTAGAAGAGGTTTCACATGTTGAGGCCTTAAGTTAGTTTGGTTACGTTTTTTGATATTATCACTGACTCTACTGCATAATTTTGACAACAATTACTGCTCACTGTTTGGCTCACTTCTAATTGCCACATAATGATATTTTTGACTACATTTTGTACAGTTTTAAAACACTTTGCCGGTATAAATTGCCGGCGGCCTGTAACAAGTTGTTACTGCTGCTGCTGTTGTGTGTCGACTGGGCCGAAAATTATGCAAATTTTACGTATGTGTGTGTGAGTAAACGTCATCGTTCTTTTTTCTCTGGTTATATAATAGCCTTGTTTGTTACGTATTTTTATAACGTCATTGTGGTTTTAATGACGTTTTGAGCTGTTGGCCAATGAAACATAAGTATGAAGCGCCGTTATTAGTGGCTGTAACCATTATAAGTCTTTTTAGCTGCACGTACACTGCTGTCCTTGAAATTATTTTGTTGTCTCGGAACTGCGTCGTTGTAGGCAAAACCAAGGAAAATTGTGTCACCCATAGAAATGACTCTAAAACATCGGAATACAATAGTTTGCTACCTTGCATACCATATTTTTATATCAGACTTTTTTGTACTGTCACAGTATTTTGTGTTTTGTTATTTTTGTTTTTGATGTGTTTGTGTAGTTTGTTTATTAAATTGGGGTTGTAACCGTTTTTCATTGCTATGTATTTGATTGTGTTGAGTTTGTCAGTATAATCTTGTTTACTTAAGGGTATTTTGGTTAGTCTATGGAGCATATGGTTGAAGGTTGCATGTTTATGTTGTGTATAACCATGTCAGTTGTGGTAGGTTTCCTGTATATTTTGTACGTGTGGGTATTGTTATTAGTTTTGTTAATTGTCAGGTCAAGAAAATTTATACTATTGTTTTGTTCAATTTCCAAAGTAAATTTTAATTTGTGGTGTATTGTGTTTATGTATTTATGGAAGTTTTCAACTTGTCTTATGTTGCCTTTGAATAAAAGTAGTATGTCATCAACATATCTGTGCCAGTAAATGATCTTGTTGGTGTATTTGTTGTTGTTTATTATGTGGTTCTGTTCTATGTTGTGTATATATATATTTCTGCCAGTATTCCTGATATGGGGGATCCCATCGGGAGACCGTCTGTTTGTGTGTATATCTTGTTATTGTATGTAAAGTAATTTTGCTCAGTTATTATTTTGGTAAGTGTGATGATCTCTTGTATGTGTGTTTCAGGTGTGTTGTTTTGTCTGAGTAAATTTTCTAGTGTTAGTATGGTTTCTTGAACTGGGACATTGGTGTATAGATTGGTGATATCAAAAGATGCTAATGTTGAGTTGTGTGGGATGTGGATGTGTTCAGTTTTCTTGACTAGGTCGATGTTGTTTTTGATAGATGTGTTGTTACTGAGATTAATGTTTTCTCTGATTATTTTGTCTAAGTGTCTGGCGATTTTGTGGGAGGGAGCTTGTGTGTTGTTTATTAATGGTCTGATGGGAATATTAGGTTTGTGTATTTTGACATGATAATGTCTTATGGCTGGGGGTCATTTGAAAATTTCTGTAACGCATCACGCTGCATGACGTCATCATTTACCAGCCGGGAATCGTTAACTAAAACCGCGACCGCTAACGTGCTAACGTCCGTCGCAGATTAAAGACCTAACAAGCAAACAACACTGCATAGCTGTAGATAGATATGTAACCAATCAGTCAGTCAGTAACCATAATAATGTTGCGTTTAGCTGGCGGCTGAAAGACATTATCATGCTCTTAAGCTTTTACCATTTGGTAAACGGTACTTTACATTTTTTGGTAATGCATTTAGTATAGGGTAGTTAGGTTTTATTTGTTTTAGGTACTTGGTGCTTTCTGGTTTGATTATATGTTTTGTGTTGTTTATAAATTTGTTAATCTGTTTTTGAAATTTTAGTGTGGGGTCTTTATTTATTTCCGTTATATTATTTTCGTTAAAGAAATTTTCAATGTTAGTGTTTAATCGATGTTTGTCCATTATGATGTTTATGTTCCCTTTATCAGCTTTTAATATTGTTATGTTGTGTTCATGTAACTTTTGTTTTACACTGTTAAGTGTTTTTATTTCGTTGTTGTGTCTTTTCGGTTGTATATGCGTGCGCTGGAGTTTTCGTTTTATGACGTGGCGTATTGGGTCCTGGTCAGAAATATGCGTGTTTTGTACAGCTGTTTCTGCGTCTATAATTATGTTACGTATGTGTCTGTTGTGGTTATTGTTGTTAGTTGTATTGTTAATCAAATTATGTTTCATTCCCTTGTTTAATAAATGCATTTCATCAGTTGTGAAATTATTGTTAGTTGTGTTAACTATGCGTGTGTGGAATTTGTGTGTCGGTTCAGGGATTGATTCTATTGCACGTTTTGTGAGGTTCGTTATTTTTTTGTTGTGTCGTTCTTGTATTGTCAATTTGAGTTTTTCTATGTTGTCTTGTGTGTGTTGTATTACATTTTCAAGTTCTGTGTGGTATAATATTTGTGTAAGTTTCATGTGCAAGTTGTATGTTTGTCTGTTGAGAGTGTCTTTTTTATGGTATAAATAATTGATTATGTTATTTAGGTTAAGTTGTTCTAGTTTTCGTTTGGTTTGAAGTGCAGTATGTGTGTTTTGTTTTATTGTAACTTGTGCGTGTGTTGGTATAATGTTGTTCAATCAAATATACTGGAACTTACCGTATATAATATATTCAATATATTTGATTGAACAACACGTGGCTTGGTACTAAACATTTGGGATTTATTCCTTTTAAACAAAAAATATGATGTTGTGTTTTCGGCATGTTTTATTGAAGGCTATGTGTAAGGAAGTTTTTGTTACTTGTTTTTTGGCGTTTCTGTACTTTTTGATGAAATACGCTCTGTCTGCGGTATTATAGTTGTCTTGTTTGTTCATCATCTTCTTTCACTGCACTACACTTTATATAATATTGAAAACTTTCTCAAGTGAAACTTACTTGTCTGTTTTGTATGTAGAACGCGTTTCGGTGTCGTGTTCGCTTTCTTCAGCTTTGCGACAGACTGCCAGTACCTAGTAACGTTTGTTGGTTGGAAGGTATAGTGGGGGTGGTGTATAGAGGAAGGGGATTGGCGCGGGGATCCGAATTATTGTTTGTTTTGTGTATAACTGTGTCGAAAAGTGTATGTGATTTTTATTGCAATTGGTCGTTTAGTATGTTGTTTGGTTGTGTTGTGTAGTGTTTGTATATTTCATACTGTTCAGCTGTGTTGAGTTTTCGCCCTTTGGGTAAGAGGTGTAATATTTCAAGATTAGTATCTATGTTGGTGTAGCTATGGTTATGTGTGTGTATGTGTGTGGCAAACGCAGAATGTATATTGTTGTTGGAAAGGGCCTTTAAGTGTTCAGAGTAACCCTATACTAAATGCATTACCAAAAATACACAAACCTAATATTCCCATCAGACCATTAATAAACAACACACAAGCTCCCTCCCACAAAATCGCCAGACACTTAGACAAAATAATCAGAGAAAACATTAATCTCAGTAACAACACATCTATCAAAAACAACATCGACCTAGTCAAGAAAACTGAACACATCCACATCCCACACAACTCAACACTAGCATCTTTTGATATCACCAATCTATACACCAATGTCCCAGTTCAAGAAACCATACTAACACTAGAAAATTTATTCAGACAAAACAACACACCTGAAACACACATACAAGAGATCATCACACTTACCAAAATAATAACTGAGCAAAATTCTTTACATACAATAACAAGATATACACACAAACAGACGGTCTCCCGATGGGATCCCCCATATCAGGAATACTGGCAGAAATATATATACACAACATAGAACAGAACCACATAATAAACAACAACAAATACACCAACAAGATCATTTACTGGCACAGATATGTTGATGACATACTACTTTTATTCAAAGGCAACATAACACAAGTTGAAAACTTCCATAAATACATAAACACAATACACCACAAATTAAAATTTACTTTGGAAATTGAACAAAACAATAGTATAAATTTTCTTGACCTGACAATTAACAAAACTAACAATACACACACGTACAAAATATACAGGAAACCTACCACAACTGACATGGTTATACACAACACATCAAACCACCCAACACAACATAAACATGCAGCCTTCAACCATATGCTCCATAGACTAACCAAAATACCCTTAAGTAAACAAGATTATACTGACGAACTCAACACAATCAAATACATAGCAATGAAAAACGGTTACAACCCCAATTTAATAAACAAACTACACAAACGCATCAAAAACAAAAATAACAAAACACAAAATACCAATAACACACAACACAAGAAATACATCACACTCACATACCATAACTCCAGCACACACAAACTTGCCAACACTTTCAGAAAACACAATTACAAAATAGCATTCAGAACCAACAATACCATCAAAAAACACATCAACGATACAAACAAGGACAGACAAATACAATAGAACAGGTGTCTACAAATTAAATTGTACTAACTGCAATAGTTTCTACATAGGCCAGACGGGAAGATCTTTTTCATCCCGTTACTCTGAACACTTAAAGGCCCTTTCCAACAACAATATACATTCTGCGTTTGCCACACACATACACACACATAACCATTGCTACACCAACATAGATACTAATCTTGAAATATTACACCTCTTACCCAAAGGGCGAAAAC
This sequence comes from Magicicada septendecula, assembly GCA_034769895.1. NCBI lineage: Eukaryota > Metazoa > Arthropoda > Insecta > Hemiptera > Cicadidae > Magicicada > Magicicada septendecula. The sequence continues at coordinate 409,014,461 of CM068368.1, read as the reverse complement.
TCAACACAGCTGAACAGTATGAAATATACAAACACCACACAACACAACCAAACAACATACTAAACGACCAATTGCAATATAAATCACATACACTTTTCGACACAGTTATACACAAAACAAACAATAATTCGGATCCCCGCGACAATCCCCTTCCTCTATACACCACCCCCACTATACCTTCCAACCAACAAACGTTACTAGGTACTGGCAGTCTGTCGCAAAGCTGAAGAAGGCGAACACAACGCCGAAATGCGTTCTACATACAAAACAGACAAGTAAGTTTCACTTGAGAAAGTTTTCAATATTATATAAAGTGTAGTGCAGTGAAAGAAGATGATGAACAAACAAGACAACTATAATACCGCAGACAGAGCGTATTTCATCAATAAGTACAGAAACGCCAAAAAACAAGTAACAAAAACTTCCTTACACATAGCCTTCAATAAAACATGCCTTAAACACAACATCATACCAACACACGCACAAGTTACAATAAAACAAAACACATACTGCACTTCAAACCAAACGAAAACTAGAACAACTTAACCTAAATAACATAATCAATTATTTATACCATAAAAAAGACACTCTCAACAGACAGACATACAACTTACACATGAAACTTACACAAATATTATACCACACAGAACTTGAAAATGTAATACAACACACACAAGACAACATAGAAAAACTCAAATTGACAATACAAGAACGACACAACAAAAAAATAACGAACCTCACAAAACGCGCAATAGAATCAATCCCTGAACCGACACACAAATTCCACACACGCATAGTTAACACAACTAACATTAATTTCACAACTGATGAAATGCATTTATTAAACAAGGGAATGAAACATAATTTGATTAACAATACAACTAACAACAATAACCACAACAGACACATACATAACATAATTATAGACGCAGAAACAGCTGTACAAAACACGCATATTTCTGACCAGGACCCAATACGCCACGACATAAAACGAAAACTCCAGCACACACATATACAACCGAAAAGACACAACAACGAAATAAAAACACTTAACAGTGTAAAACAAAAGTTACATGAACACAACATAACAATATTAAAAGCTGATAAAGGGAACATAAACATCATAATGGACAAACATCGATTAAACACTAACATTGAAAATTTCTTTAACGAAAATAATATAACGGATATAATAAAGACCCCACACTAAAATTTCAAAAACAGATTAACAAATTTATAAACAACACAAAACATATAATCAAACCAGAAAGCACCAAGTACCTAAAACAAATAAAACCTAACCACCCTATACTAAATGCATTACCAAAAATACACAAACCTAACATTCCCATCAGACCATTAATAAACAACACACAAGCTCCCTCCCACAAAATCGCCAAACACTTAGACAAAATAATCAGAGAAAACATTAATCTCAGTAACAACACATCTATCAAAAACAACATCGACCTAGTCAAGAAAACTGAACACATCCACATCCCACACAACTCGACACTAGCATTGTAACGGTACCGAATTGTGAGCTACCCCAGTTTAATTTTATATGAATTCAAATCATCAATTCAATCACTTTTCAAATTGCCAGACTTCACCTGTGAGGAGCCCCAGTACAGCAATGCACACAGTTAGCCTAAACAATTGCCAGACGTATTGCGTAACCGCCCAGTAAGCAGCAGTCCTGGTGAATAACAGTATGCAGTCTGTCACCAGTTGTAACCTTAGCCAGCAGCAGGAAGCCGCATAAAGTTGTGAATTTAAAACCAGAGGCCTCGGGTGCAAGATAGGTCGTTATAAAGAGTCGGCCTATCTTTTAAAGCATAATAAATATTAAAAGTACAAACAATAGAGCGCGCGGTCATATAAACATTTTGCTTGAGCGTAACTAGTGTCGGCCGACCTAACCAGTGAGACCCCGTAACAATTGTATAAAAAGTGAAGCGGTAAATCAGAACGGAACCAGTGAAGTGAACGAATCTAAAATAAAATGTGGTGAAGGGAAAAAGACAAACTTTCGGACATATACGTACAACGCGACACATGATGACGAGAGGAACGACTCCGGTTGGGTAATCCTCGATCAATATAATTATGTCATTTTATAAAGGGGTTATAAATAATTAAAATGGGGAATTAAAAAAATGCGTGAGTGTCGAGTGTGAGCATTGCTGGGTCGTCTCAAAATTAGAATTTAAGTAATACTTTAAGAACTTTATATTTTTTTTTTTCAGAAAAGAATAATATTAGAGAATATGTAGCATTTATTTATATTGTTTGGAAAATAACTCTCGGAGAAAGACAATTCAAAAATAATGAATCTTCACAGTATATCAGAATAGATAAACTACTATGTTTGGTGGACATACTTTTTTTTTTAAATGATAAAAAAGATCAATGTTAGTTTTTGAGATTAAATGAAAGAGTACAACAATAAAATTTAATGTCAAAGAATGAGTAAATAAATACAGCTATTTCTGAATATAATTGAGAGTATGATTTCTTGAATAATGTTAACCTAAGTCACGCTTATTCTTCACGACTTCGTGCTAAGAACTTTGGACCCGAGAAAGGTAAGAGTTGTGAGGAGTGTCTATTATTTTTAATAATTTTTTTATAATAACTCACTAGCTTCTCAATGGCGCCGCGAACTTGGACTCGAGTTTATAAATGTAATTTTGAATAAACCGCACCTAAATGTGAATATAAGCGTGGGTTAGGAGTACGTAAAAAAGTACGAAAAGTGAGGTTATACGTAAGTAATAATTAAGGAATACTTAAGGTATGTAAGATAAGAAGTGTTAAAATATAGTATAATAAAATAAAAGTAGTAAATTTACAATATAGATATGGCAGATAATAACGAGAATGACAGCTTAACTGACATTGAAAACGAAAGCCACATGAATATTGAATTGAGTGGGACTGAGTCAAAAAGTATGGATGAAGGAATTCATTCAACGCCAGTCCAAAGCAAAAAATCTGATACAGATGAGATGTTAACACGTTTATATAGCATGATGTGTAGCATGAATAATAAGTTCGATGAACAACAAAGTGATTCCAATGTTAAATATAATAAAATGAATGACAAATTTGACAGACAAAGTAGTGATTTTAGTGAGAAATTAGATGCACAGAATAACAAATTTAACGAATTAAATAATCGTTTTGATGAAATCAAAAGTGAATTTAATTGTAAATTTGACGTACTTAAATTTGACATTGATGAAGTAAAAATGAAATGCGAAAATAGTTGTAACGAATTGAAACAAGATATTGAGAAAATAGTAGAGTCAGTAGCAGAACAGATTAAAAGTAAAAATACAAATGATGACAATAATGTCGAAAATGAGAATATAATTAAAAATGTGGTATTAGAGAGTAAGGTAACAAATGCTAACAATGATATTGAAAATGGTAATGTGATTGCAAGGGCGGTATCAGAGAGTGATACGTTGAAAATAAATAGTGAAATAGTGAGTGAGAGAGAGAGAGAGAGAGAAATATGTTGTAACGAGGTAGTAATTAGTGTTGATGAATTAGAAAAAGAATGGAGAGAGAGAGAGAAAGTAGCTGAATGTGTAGGGCAGAGGGTAAATTGTTCCCTTATTTGTGATGAACCAAGGTGTTCAAAAATGTTATTATTGGAGGGCAAGAGACCCTTATTAGTGAAAGGTTTGAATGTTTCCTTTTTTTGTATAAATTAGTACCCTCTGTGTGGAATGGGGTTGAAAGCGCGAGATGGTGTTTTGATAAGAGAGATTTAGGTGGAGAATTGTGTGTGGATAAAGAAATAGAATTATATAAGTTGCAGAGAAATTATGAGTGGAAAGAGATGTTAAATGATATGAAATACTTACCTGTTAAAATTGAGAGTGAAGATTATTTTGATGATACATGTTTAAATAATAATAATTTACCTTATGATGAAAAATTAACTGACTTGATAATGAATATAACTACTAATGGAGACTGGACAGAAATAAATAATGTTGACTTGGTATATGATTATTATGGTAAAATGAATAAACTGAAATTTTATGGTTACTATACACAAGATAGCCGTATGTGGAATGCAAATAAAATTGAAAATTGTTATGTGGAACCCAGACTAATTTTTGACGATGGAGGCTGAAATTCATAAATGGACAATTTTAAATATTTTGTTTTACGGTTCAGACCTCGCAACCTTGGACAATGAAGTGTGATATAACTGAATAATTATTGCTGAAGAATTGTAAATACATGTTTAGTGAAATTAATTGTATGTATTATAAAATGTTAGATAAACAATGTATGTATGTAGTAGAAATTGTTGTGATGATAATAATAATGTTAATATTTTGCAGCTTAAATAAATAACAAAAATAATTCGGAAGAAGATAATGAATGAGTTGTAGTTATTGCAATGGGTGAAAGTAATTAAAATGTTGCGTTTTCAATAAGTGATGTAATTAAGACAATTTGAGATGTTTAAATATTCTGATTAATTTAAAGGTTGTATAATTGAATTTTCTAATGGATTTAAATTGTTTTATGAGATTTGATATTAATCAATAAATGTTAAATTGTTTGGTATGAAATAACATTGTTGTTAAATGTTTCAGAGGTTACGTGGAGATATTGGTGTGTGTGTGTGTGTGGTGTGTATTTTGCATTTATGTCAGTAGGTAAACAATGTACTGTAAGTATAAAGTTTATAATACCAATGAGATAGAATAAAAGGTTTACAGGTGTGAAAAGATTTTGATTCAATAATAAAAATGAATTGAGATAATGGTATTAAATGAAAACTGTAATTAAAAAAAAAGGTGAATTAAAATTATATTTGGTTTGAACTGTAATAAATAGACTTTGACAAATATGTTAACTAAAAGATTTATAAAAACTGAAAAGTGAAGTACAGGTGTTAGTATGATGTAACCATGAATGTTGAAACTGAGAATGTTTATAACACCAGTCTGACAGACTATTGTTTGTGTAAACAGGTAGATGGTCTGTTGTGACCAATGTTTACAGCCAGAGGTGTTGAGGCTGAGTTGACAATAACAAAAATGTTGTAGCCTGCTGAATCATTGCCAGTAGGAAAATCCTATTATGTAATAAAAGAAATTAAGATGTGTTGGAATGAAGCTAATTTTTATAATGTAAGGAAATGACTTAATGTTTTGATTGTGAGACAATTAATATTTGTGTGATAGGATGTTGTTAATGTAAAATCATTTTGATCAAATGCAATTAATTTTGAAATTGTTAATTAAAACAATATGAATTAAATTTAATGAAAGGTAATTAAATAAATTAAAAAGATGATTTTTAATAATGAACTTAACTTTGTTTCATTTGAATGTAAACTGGAATATAAAGTAAATGCTAATTGATGTAAATAATGAGTAAAATATTTATTCAACACTGACAACTGATGGAAATATTTGGGCCGAGACAGTGTTTGGAAAATTAGAGGTGTATATAACTGTTCAAGCAATTTTTATAAATTGACAATCGATGTTTTATGTTTTAACTGTAGATTCCCCACCTAAGTGCGGTCATGACCTCACCGGATCATGACTGTGAAAGTAGTCAAATGTGGCAAATCATAAATTTTACTTGATATAACCGGCTTGTGGTTTGTTTTATTTGGTTAACCCGGTGGTTTGTTAGATTTAGTAGGGGGGTTATTTTCTGGGGGAATCTACCTAATTTTGGAACAGGGCTATTTTCACCCAGATAGGGGTGGTAGTCCATTAGGGGTGTATAAATAAAAAATAGTACGTGTAATACCAAATTTTATTGTAACGCCGAAGCAAGGATGGGGGTGGAATAAAATTAAAAAAATGTCCACCCCTTTCCGCATCAGTCCTTGTGAAAGCAGCTGGACGCTACAGCCCAGGGGGGGTAATAGTGAGTGTGGATGGGCGGTGACTCAGTTACAGGTCACGAGGGAGATGTGGTTTACGGCTAGGATGAGGCTGGAAAAGGCCAAGATGCCTAGCGCAGAACACATTAATATGTAACGGGTATCCGGGGCTAAGGGATTAAAAAGGGGGGTAGTAGAGAAAAAAAAATATATTTTTTGGTGCCTGCCATCAAATTGATGTTTTGTATTTTTGATTGTATTATTGTTTATATGTACCAATAGTGTTATTGAATTATATTGTGTAGGATATATGTGTAATCAAATGTTAGGATAAGGCAGTCCATGTTTTAATTAAATATTCAATTTATTTGTTTTTTTATCAGTAATAATAACAAAGAGAAATAATCTATTCAGATAAGAGATTTTTTGTTTTGATACAATCTGATTTTGAACTCAAAAGGATAGTGAATTTAAAAATGAATATTTTGTGCTTTTAAAGGATGAGTTTGTTTAAAAAATATTATAGGTGTATGTATGCGCCCAGTATTTGCCAAAGGCGACCCAGTTTGCATGAAAGGGGGAACATATCGGTTGAGTATCTGACATAATAGTAGCCAGGGATTTGGATTTTTTGGGGAAACATGTTAGAAGGCGAGGTGCGCTGTGGTGCGTATCTGTTCGATTTTTCGGTGTTGTGATCTCGCACAGAGAAGTCCAGTGATCTCGTCCAGATGCGACCATATTCGCCGAACCAGGGGGGTCGTTTACCCATGATGTATAAGAACAAATGGGGGGTTGTTGGCACCAGTTCCTCACCAGTCCTCTTAGGGGTTTAGGCAATAAGAGTTTGAACGCTTCGGCCTTCAACCTCTTATTGGGGGGGTTTTGTAACGGTACCGAATTGTGAGCTACCCCAGTTTAATTTTATATGAATTAAAATCATCAATTCAATCACTTTTCAAATTGCCAGACTTCACCTGTGAGGAGCCCCAGTACAGCAATGCACACAGTTAGCCTAAACAATTGCCAGACGTATTGCGTAACCGCCCAGTAAGCAGCAGTCCTGGTGAATAACAGTATGCAGTCTGTCACCAGTTGTAACCTTAGCCAGCAGCAGGAAGCCGCATAAAGTTGTGAATTTAAAACCAGTGGCCTCGGGTGCAAGATAGGTCGTTATAAAGAGTCGGCCTATCTTTTAAAGCATAATAAATATTAAAAGTACAAACAATAGAGCGCGCGGTCATATAAACATTTTGCTTGAGCGTAACTAGTGTCGGCCGACCTAACCAGTGAGACCCCGTAACAATTGTATAAAAAGTGAAGCGGTAAATCAGAACGGTACCAGTGAAGAGAACGAATCTAAAATAAAATGTGGTGAAGGGAAAAAGACAAACTTTCGGACATATACGTAAACCGCGACGCATGATGACAAGAGGAACGACGCCGGTTGGGTAATCCTCGATCAATATAATTATGTCATTTTATAAAGGGGTTATAAATAATTAAAATGGGGAATTAAAAAAATGCGTGAGTGTCGAGTGTGAGCATTGCTGGGTCGTCTCAAAATTAGAATTTAAGTAATACTTTAAGAACTTTATATTTTTTTTTTTCAGAAAAGAATAATATTAGAGAATATGTAGCATTTATTTATATTGTTTGGAAAATAACTCTCGGAGAAAGACAATTCAAAAATAATGAATCTTCACAGTATATCAGAATAGATAAACTACTATGTTTGGTGGACATACGTTTTTTTTTTTTAAATGATAAAAAAGATCAATGTTAGTTTTTGAGATTAAATGAAAGAGTACAACAATAAAATTTAATGTCAAAGAATGAGTAAATAAATACAGCTATTACTGAATATAATTGAGAGTATGATTTCTTGAATAATGTTAACCTAAGTCACGCTTATTCTTCACGACTTCGTGCTAAGAACTTTGGACCCGAGAAAGGTAAGAGTTGTGAGGAGTGTCTATTATTTTTAATAATTTTTTTGTAATAAATCACTAGCTTCTCAGCATCTTTTGATATCACCAATCTATACACCAATGTCCCAGTTCAAGAAACCATACTAACACTAGAAAATTTACTCAGACAAAACAACACACCTGAAACACACATACAAGAGATCATCACACTTATCAAAATAATAACTGAGCAAAATTACTTTACATACAATAACAGGATATACACACAAACAGACGGTCTCCCGATGGGATCCCCCATATCAGGAATACTGGCAGAAATATATATACACAACATAGAACAGAACCACATAATAAACAACAAATACACCAACAAGATCGTATTTACTGACACAGATATGTTGATGACATACTACTTTTATTCAAAGGCAACATAAGACAAGTGAAAACTTCCATAAATACATAAACACAATACACCACAAATTAAAATTTACTTTGGAAATTGAACAAAACAATAGTATAAATTTTCTTGACCTGACAATTAACAAAACTAACAATACACACACGTACAAAATATACAGGAAACCTACCACAACTGACATGGTTATACACAACACATCAAACCACCCAACACAACATAAACATGCAGCCTTCAACCATATGCTCCATAGACTAACCAAAATACCCTTAAGTAAACAAGATTATACTGACAAACTCAACACAATCAAATACATAGCAACGAAAAACGGTTACAACCCCAATTTAATAAACAAACTACACAAACGCATCAAAAACAAAACACAAAATACCAATAACACACAACACAAGAAATACATCACACTCACATACCATAACTCCAGCACACACAAACTTGCCAATACTTTCAGAAAACACAATTACAAAATAGCATTCAGAACCAACAATACTATCAAAAAACACATCAACGATACAAACAAGGACATAGACAAATACAATAGAAAAGGTGTCTACAAATTAAATTGTACTAACTGCAATAGTTTCTACATAGGCCAGACGGGAAGATCTTTTTCATCCCGTTACTCTGAACACTTAAAGGCCCTTCCAACAACAATATACATTCTGCGTTTGCCACACACATACACACACATAACCATAGCTACACCAACATAGATACTAATCTTGAAATATTACACCTCTTACCCACAGGGCAAAAACTCAACACAGCTGAACAGTATGAAATATACAAACACCACACAACACAACCAAACAACATACTAAACGACCAATTGCAATATAAATCACATACACTTTTCGACACAGTTATACACAAAACAAACAATAATTCGGATCCCCGCGCCAATCCCCTTCCTCTATACACCCCCACTATACCTTCCAACCAACAAACGTTACTAGGTACTGGCAGTCTGTCGCAAAGCTGAAGAAGGCGAACACGACGCCAAAACGCGTTCTACATACAAAACAGACAAGTAAGTTTCACTTGAGAAAGTTTTCAATATTATATAAAATGTTGTAGTTTGTGTGTCCTGTTAAATCTTTCCACTCTCTTGTTACCTCTTTCTGTTATCCATTGCTTTGCGTATTCAATTTTTACACTTATTGGTACAGGTACATTCTGGTTGTTAGGTTTGTTTACATACTTGGTCCAAAATCTGTTCGGCTTTTTATCTTCTTCCAATTCTATTGGAGTATATCCTGTTGCTTCACTATAATTTTCGTTGATGGCTTTCTCAAGAAATGGTAGATGTTCTGCCCATTTATTGTGCTGATCATGGCAGTATATTCGTAAATATTTACCTCATTCTTTGTTAACTCTTTGAGCAAGGTTTCCTTGAGGATGTCTTATGGATGTGAGTATAGGTTGTATTCCATTTTCCCTTAACATCCTCTCCCATTTTTTACTCTGGAATTGTACACCTTGGTCACTGAGTACTTTCTTCATTTTTCCAGAATGTCGGAATATATTTCTGCAGTAGTATCTTTAGAACAACCTTGGTTGTGGGTCGTATAATTGGGTACAGTCGGACTGCCTTGGAAAACACATTGATACATACCAATATGTGCTTCACACCTCGACTTGATCGTGGTAGTGTTCCCAGAAAATCCACTGCAATTAGCTCTCCCTTATTTTCCTTCTGGAAGCTCTGCATTTCTACGTACGTGTGTAAATTCGGTCCTTTCGTCGTTTGACACTCACAACACTTCTTCACCTCCTTCTTTATTTTTTGAAACATATTGTTAATCGTAAAATCCTCTCGTAGAGTCAGGTAACATTTCAGAGTGGCAGCATGCGCTAAACTCTCATGTGCTGGTTGAATTAATTTCTGTAACATTTCGTTCGTTAGTACTATCTTCCAGTCTTGTCTTACTAACCTAAAAAGAATTCCATTAAGTACCTTATAATAATTTGGTAGCTGTTCTTGGTCTTTCATTTATCTTATTGTAACGTCCAAATCTTGTTGTTGTGCTAAATTTTTTAGCATTTGTTTTATTTCATCGTTCTCTTTAAATTTAATTGATAGCAATTGTACTACTTTTTTTTCAGTCTCATAGACTTCTTCACATTCTTCTGTGATGTATTGGCTTAGTGTATCAGCTATAATATTGTCTTTACCTTTACAGTATTTAATGGTGAACGAGTATTCGCCAATGGCTAAAAACCATCTTAATAATCGGGCATTTGTTACTTTGCATTTCAATAGAAAAGAAAATGCTTGGTGGTCAGTATGTATCTCAAAATGAGTACCATAAACATAATATCTGAATTGCTTGGTTAAAGGCATCTTGGTGTTTCTTCTCCCATTTCCACTTCTGTCCTTTCTTCGTCAGCTCCAGTAGCAGTTGCGTATACTCTGCATATAATGGTGAGAATCTTCTGTAGTATCCTGTTAGTCCTAAGAATGCTCTTAACCCTTTGAGATTTCCGGGTATAGGAAAATTAGTTATGCTGGAAATTTTGATAGGATCGGGTTGAATACCAGAGGAGGAAATAATGTGACCTAGGAATTGGTTAGAGGATTTGATAAATTCACATTTGTCTAGTTTAAGGGATATGTTCGCTTGCCTGAACTTGTGAAATATCGTGCTTAGATGTTTTATATGTTCATCTAGTGTTTTAGATACAACTAAGGTATCATCTATGAATACCATGGTGTAGGGTTCCACCTCAGGTCCTAGGGCTCTTTCTAGACACTTTACGATGGCTGCCAAACTCGTGCTTAATCTGAAGGGTACTACCCTGTGTTGGTAGCATTTACTTTTATACAGGAAAGCAGTGTACTTTCTATTTTCTTCACGAATTGGAATCTGCCAGAAACCTGAGCGTAAATCCAGCTTCGTCAGGTACCTCGCTCCTTCACACTTGGTAAATAATTCGTCCGCAGCAGGCACACAGTTATACTCTTTTAACACAATGCTGTTCAGCTCCCTCATGTCAAGGCATAGGCGTATCTCACCACTTTTCTTCTTCACTACCACTAGAGGATTCAGGAAGTTGCTGTTCGATCGCTCTATGACTCCATTTTCAATCATGCGCCGAATTTCCAGTTCAACCTCTTCCTCATATCGCATTGGGATAGGGTACGTCCTCCTAATGACTTTCGTAGGGTCTGACACGACTATAGAGTGCTCGTATACTGTCGTCTGCGTTGGTACTTCACTAAATACTTCCCTGTACTCTTCTATTAATTCGTGCAGTTTTTCTGCTTCCTGTGTCGTCATTCCTTCATCCGCTGCATTCACATGTCGAGTTAGACCATACTGTATTTGTGGCTTGGACAAAGTAATAGGTATTTCACTTACCTTGCAATCTTCTTCATCGCTATTCATATTTAACTCATATTGAACATCTTTATAATTACACAGAATTGTATTATCATTAACATTAATCTTAGCATTTATTGCATTTAGTATATCAATACCTAGAATTCCATCATAGATCAATTTATGCATAATTATCATGGGGTATTCTAATTCTAGCTTTTTATATGTTAGGGTTACATATGCTTGTTGTTTAACCCTTTCTTTTTTATTGGTAGCTGTTGTGATATTTAAATTATTTACAGGCAAAATTGCAGTATTTTTAAAATATTTCTTATTGTGTTGAACCCAAGCAGCGTTAAGAACTGACAGCTGGCTGCCTATGTCAACTAACATTCGTATTTTACACCTGTTGATTCCACGGTTACAATAGGACATTGTAGTAGTTGTTCGTTGCGCTTTATATCCTGCTCATTGTTCAATAAGTCCTCTCTAATATTGTAGGGGTATATGTTGTTTATCGTATAAGTTTGTTTCTGTTTATTCAGTCATTGTGACGCCTTTGACGTAGATGGCCAACTGTGGAATGTTGCTGTCTCCATCTCATTCATTTTTCCCTATCTCTCTTTATTGTTCCCTCGTCGTCCTTCCGTACTGCGGCAACGCATTTGTCAGCTGGTTTTGAAAAATGTTTACGATTAGATGACCACACAACGCCTCCTTGTTGTTTAGCTGTATTTATTCGTTCAGTCTCTGTAGCTGTGCGCATCGTAGTGTTGTGTATTGGTGGCGTATAATTTATTTTGTAATTATCACGGTGCGGTGTAGTGTTTTGTATTCCTTTCTTGTCATCCCTGTGATAATTATAGTGGTGATTTGCGTGTTTTTGTTCCCAGTATTATGTGTTCTCACCTTTATTGATATTCTCCGACTGTGTCACAAGGATTAAAAATTCTTCTATGGTTTTAATTCCCTGGGTATAAACTGCTAACTGGATATCTCGCTGGAAATGGTAAGATAACTTTGAAACAATTTTGTACTCTGAGAATTTAGGTTTAAGATGCTTTACGCGTTCTATTTGCGCAATTGTGTACTGTTCGATACTCTGCTGCCCTTGTGCGTTGAACTTTCCATACTCGAGTTGATCCCGTACGAGTAGTAAGGATCAACAGAACATAACAAATGAATCAAAAGGGAATAATATCAAAATACCCAAAAAACCTATTGCAAAGACAGAAACCTCTATAGCAGCAAACAAATAATTAAAAAGAAATTAAACTATATCAGCTATACCAAATTAAATAAAACAACTAGCCCAAAAAAAGAGAATCCAATACAAATAATGAGAAATAATGTAAAATTAATTATAATTAAAATAAATGTGATTAAGGGAACACCCCAAACCAGTGTTAAAAAAGGACAACAAAAGACCATCATTAATATAAAGTTTTAATGTGTTTATTTATATAATTATTATGTGTTAGTATTTTTAGAGTATACCATACAAAATATGTTGATAGTAGGGAATACTACATGTTAGTATGTAAGATTTTATTGTATTTGAATCTTGTTAATTAATGTTGTATTTTTGTAAAGTAAGGAAAGGCAAAATAATAATTCAAACGACCCATAAATAGTAAATCAAAAAATATAAAACTAATAAGATGAATTCATAATAACACTGCTAGGAAAATTGAAAATTGATGACCAAGACAAATTCAACTTTAACCATATAAATCAAATCAGAGAATATAAATTTATAGAACCTAGATTAAACTGATATAAATTATCATTTTCAGAATACAAATACTTTATCCTAATGATAACAACGACCTATAATAGTGATTAAAGGAATCAACATGTAAAATTGACTTAAATGGTGATTGTACAAGAGAATGCCCAACAGCAATAAGCAAGCACTAGTAAAATACAAAAAACTTGTTAAATATTTAAAATAATAGCCAGACATAAAAGGTAAATTACAAGGGTTTAATTAGTAATCAAGTGTGAGTAAAATTGTAACATAAAACATATTGGAAACCATTTAATAGGTATTTATGTGAATCAAAATAAGGCCTATAGATAAATTTCAAAGAATGTAATTCTGAAGCTTAATTCAAACCAAAACAAGTCAAATTTAGTATTAAATTGTGTAAAATAAAAGCAGGAATATTGTTCTATAATTAGAATTACATAAAAGTACTAAACAAATAATTTATAGTCTATTAAATATAAAATGACATTTTTTTTCAATAAGATTGAATTATTTGATAGGAACAGCTGATCCATGAACAATGAGAAATGATACCAAAATCTTATAGAATTTTATATATGAAGGAATTAGTTGATTGTTAAAAGCCAAACAGGACAGACGTGTCAATTACACTTCAAAGAAATTGGATGAAATTTTTTCAAATAACACCAACCGAGATATATTGTGAAAATATAAATGAATGAGGAATAGACAGTAGAGTTCCGAATACAATTAAAATAATCGTGGGAAATACACAGTTAACTAAACACCACCAAAATAGAGCTATCACTACGTATAGACTCGATTGAAGAACGAATTTAAACTCAGATAACCAGAAACGAGTGAAAGGAACCATCTGACACAACACAACTGTTACCGAACAAAATCCAGTGGGGGAACACAACTACACACTACAACTTGTGAAGATTCCAATAGCGGCATCACGGAATAGGAATTAAACAACTAATACATTTATTTGGAACGAAATCTTGGAGCTGAATTTGCATAGCAGATAAACTCATCAAGGCGGCCATTTTGTGATTCCATTCGAAAGGCTGATGGGAGCGTGACGAGTGATGTCAGAGAAAACATCTGTATCATAATATTAAAATTTTATATACATTATACTTTATTATTTTGTCTGTTTAATGAATAAGTTTTTAGTAATTTGTAAGTATTGAATTCTCTTGCCTTTCCTGACTATTTCTACAGTTAAAAGAACCCTTATACTATATTAATTTAATTGAATATTAATTTATATGTACTAATCGAACTGGAACTTAATCTCGAATCAGACTCGAGCCAGTCGCGGCAATTCAAACCATTACTTTGAACCTAATAAACTTAATTATTGTTTAAACTTTGTTTTATTGATTATTTGAGTACTAAATTAAATTAAATTAATTATTAAATGTTAACATGAACTTCTGAAGGAAAGGAACGAGCAGAAGAAGAAGTACAGATACTGAATCGGCCGCTACATGCAATCGGTTTGGCCACGATAATCCATTTAACGTGAAGAAACAAATAATTCTTCATCAGAGCTAACAAAGTTATTAATCAGTATTTTTTATTAATCGAACATAAACCAATTAAAAACAATTAAACCAATTAAGAAAACTAAATTAATTAAATATAATAGAAAAGTTAAAATCAATAATAAAAATTTTATTATAATTAATTATTTGTAAATCCCGTTTATTTACAAATTGGCGCTCAACTTTAGGGGCTTAAAATAGGAATTGGTAGGCCTATAAGATAAAGATGATTTGCTCAATTTCCTGTTTTAGCTTGGCAGCTGTTAACAGGTCAGGAAAGAAAAAAAATGCCGAAGAGATCAACATCGAAGAAAAGGGCGACATAACTAGAAAAGGAGATAGACATGGAGAACAAGGAGGCGACTCCAGTGGAAGATTTAGAGATGACATTACCTCCGGCGGAACCGAACCAGCCCGCACTCCAGGAGAAACACTTAGAGAAATCCACCGCAACAGAAGATACGAAATTGGATAAGATAATGGATAAGATGATGGAAGGGTTCAGGCTAATGATGGAGAAAATGGATGATAATTGTAAAAAAAATTTGCCAGCAAATGGATGATATAAGAAATTATAATAAACTGTGGAGGGAAGAATTAAGAAATGAGAGGACCACAGAAATAAAAAATGATAGCAAACCAGAAACAGAAGAAATACCAAACGATAAAACAAGGGAACAAGTAGTAGCATTATCTGAAAATAAAACTAACAGAAACAAAAAAATATTAAACAATGGGAAATGAAATCAAAGAAAATGAGAAGAACGCATCCAAGGAAATTAATAAAAACACGAGAAGATTTGGAGATGATGCACAGTGGTTTAATTAATGTAAGTAATATCCCAATGACCGATGATAAAGAAATCATGAATTCCAGAGATTATAGGAGGAGGTTAGAAGTAATTTCAGAAATGACTTACCACAAAACAGTAGTTTACAACTTGGAAAAGACCAGAGGTAAATGGAATACGACAAAAGTAGAAATATATGGTAAAACATCAGTGTTACCATTAATCAATGCTGTATCAATGACACCCTGTTTTAATGAACCATATGATAGAATCATTCAAAGAAAACTTGAGACAAGCGAAAGGATAACAGAAGAAGAAATGAAATACAAGGAAGAAGCGAGAAATGTCACAAGAAAAGAAATAATTATGAAGACAATGGTAGTCTGGACAATAAGGGCAACTGAGATTATGGACCACGGCTAAATTAAATACCACACACCATCAAGAAAAGGGACGGATGTTATGATAACCGATTACAGAAAAACCCGTTGGAAAGAGAAGAGAAATAATAGGAATAAGAAAAATAAAGAAACAAAACCAAGAGGTCTTATGAAAATAATAATAAAAAAATAATTTGATGAAAGAGAACCATAAAAATTCTAAAATGAGTAAGGACATCTTACAGATTATCTAGAAGATATTTTGAATTAAATAAATACAATAAGAAAATTCTAAAATGAGTAAGACCATCTTGCAGTTAATATCAGGGAAAATATGTTGAATCAAACAAGATAAACCATCTAAATTCAAAGAATAAATAAGAACATCTTATAGTATATATCAAGGAAATTATTTTAAATGAAATAAGAAAAGAAAATAAATAAATTCTCACAATACTAAAATAAATAAAAACCGTTTACAGAATACATTTCAGAAGTACTTTGTTTTGTATCAATTAATAAAGAGAAGGAATGAAATAAGATATCAAATGCTTAAAAAATAATAAGTACAACATAGTTAAAGAAATTGAATTGAAATAATTTTACAAAGAAATTTTTTATCACAATTATGAAGGCTGAACAAGACTATTCGAAACAAATATATAAATGAAATACTTATAGAAACAATAATGTTACAGAACTGTTAATTAAAAAGTAAATAAGAATCCATATACTGTATATATTTCCGATGTAATAAGTTGATGAAACCCCAAAACAAAATAAGATCATAGAAGAATAAATAGGAGAACCAATTAACCAAAGCAGAAAAGGAAAGGGTATTAAAACCAGACATTATGCCATGAGCAGTAACATAATTAATAAAACAACAAATGAAAAAAACTATATACATAAACATGTGCTACCCAAAAAAGTAAACGAGAAACAGACTGTGCCAACAACTACCTAAAATAGCAGAATTTCACAAAAGGAAGGCTGAAATGGATATTATGACATGTACCTAGTGATAAGTAATATAGAACGAGCTTTAAAAATGTAAGGATAACCATATGGATAGAAATATTAAGTAATCTGAATAATTATGAAGTGATGAATCTAAATATATTTATTATTAGTCAAAATGGACTACTTTTTATAATTGATATTTTAATAACTGGATGTAGATAATTCCACCAGTTTTTTATGATTGAGCAGAGATGATAATTCCTCTGAGCTCAAATGAGTGAAGTTTGGTCAGCAGAGCATGTAGCCAAAAAAGTGCCACTCTGAACTGTTCCAGCTCACATGTTAGGGAATGTTAGGGAGTAAATATATAAATGAAGAAACACTAAATAAGAAGGGAAAATATATATATATATATATATATAATAATAATAAAAGGATAAATCAGATTAAAAAGAACTATCTCATAAGAGTGAAATAAAAAGTAAGGACAGAAAAAATACATATCAACTTAGAGCTCAACCAAAAGAAACAGGTATATCAGGGTAAACCAAACCAAGAATATAACAAAGACGAATGTCAAAAGCAATTAGTTCACCCATACTAAAAGTATGAGCTGAACTAATCACTTTTACAGGGGGGCATTTGTAGCACAACGAAGTTTTTACCTTATTCTACAAATTAAGATCATATAGAAAAAGAAGGGAGGAAGTCATCTGGAAGGAGTAATATCAACTTAAATAAAAGTAGCAGAGAAAAGTAAGTACAATCATCAATAAAAGGACTTAACAGAACTAAACAAATCGATTCAAAGAATTTACATATAGTCAATTTATAGCCAAAAAGTGTTAAAAAACAAATAGTATGAATATCATATCAATAAAATAATTAGTAGACCCAGTAAGATACGGAGTAGTAAGGAGTAACAGCCCAGAATAAATAAATTAAAATGACAATCCTCAAAATATGGAGTAGTAAGGATCAACAGAACATAACAAATGAATCAAAAGGGAATAATATCAAAATACCCAAAAAACCTATTGCAAAGACAGAAACCTCTATAGCAGCAAACAAATAATTAAAAAGAAATTAAACTATATCAGCTATACCAAATTAAATGAAACAACTAGCCCAAAAAAGAGAATCCAATACAAATAATGAGAAATAATGTAAAATTAATTATAATTAAAATAAATGTGATTAAGGGAACACCCCAAACCAGTGTTAAAAAAGGACAACAAAAGACCATCATTAATATAAAGTTTTAATGTGTTTATTTATATAATTATTATGTGTTAGTATTTTACTTCCATATTCCTTAAGGAATGGAAGTATGGTGATGGCAAAAAAAATCGTGTTCGAGATTATTGCAGATTCTGATTCTACTACACTCAAAACATGAAAAAAAGTCGTTTTCCGAAAAGTGTCTGTGTGTGTGTGTGTGTGTGTCTGTAGATTTTTTTTCTATGGCAAACGATAACTGCCGCAAATTCAAACAGAATCAAATAATTTTTTGCATACAGCCCTGATTTGTAGAGTACTCACGACCTATTGTTTTTGGTGAAGATCGGTTGAGGGAAAGGGGTAGTTTACCTGCAACGGTTTTTTTTATCAAGGGAAATTTTTTTTTTGGCAAACGATAACAGCCGCAAATTCAAACAGAATCAAATAATGTTTCACATACAGCCCTGAATTGTAGAGTTCTCAAGACCTATTGTTTTTGGTGAAGATCGGTTAAGGGAAAGGGGTAGTTTACCTGTAACGTTTTATGTTTTAACAAGGGTATTTCCTATGGCAAACGATAACAGCCGCAAATTCAAACAGAATCAAAAGATTATTTGCATACAGCCCTAAATTGTAGAGTTCTCAAGACCTATTGTTTTTGGTGAATATCGGTTAAGGGAAAGGGGTAGTTTACCTACAACGTTTTTTTAACAAGGGTATTTTCTATGGCAAACGATAACAGCCGCAAATTCAAACAGAATCAAATAATTTTCTGCATACAGCCCTGATTTGTAGAGTACTCAAGACCTATTGTTTTTGGTGAAGATCGGTTGAGGGGAAGGGGTAGTTTACCTGCAACGTTTTTTATCAAGCGTATTTTCTATGGCAAACGATAACTGCCGCAAATTCAAACAGAATCAAATAATTTGTTGCATACCTCAGTGAATTGTAGAGGACTCAAGGCCATTAGATTTTGGTGAAGATAGGTTAAGGGGAAGGGGTAGTTTACCTGCAACCTTTTACGTTTTAACAAGAGTAAAGTACTTGAAAATTCATTTAAACTTTTTCAAACAATGGTATTTAGAGTATACCATACAAAATATGTTGATAGTAGGGAATACTACATGTTAGTATGTAAGATTTTATTGTATTTGAATCTTGTTAATTAATGTTGTATTTTTGTAAAGTAAGGAAAGGCAAAATAATAATTCAAACGACCCATAAATAGTAAATCAAAAAATATAAAACTAATAAGATGAATTCATAATAACACTGCTAGGAAAATTGAAAATTGATGACCAAGACAAATTCAACTTTAACCATATAAATCAAATCAGAGAATATAAATTTATAGAACCTAGATTAAACTGATATAAATTATCATTTTCAGAATACAAATACTTTATCCTAATGATAACAACGACCTATAATAGTGATTAAAGGAATCAACATGTAAAATTGACTTAAATGGTGATTGTACAAGAGAATGCCCAACAGCAATAAGCAAGCACTAGTAAAATACAAAAAACTTGTTAAATATTTAAAATAATAGCCAGACATAAAAGGTAAATTACAAGGGTTTAATTAGTAATCAAGTGTGAGTAAAATTGTAACATAAAACATATTGGAAACCATTTAATAGGTATTTATGTGAATCAAAATAAGGCCTATAGATAAATTTCAAAGAATGTAATTCTGAAGCTTAATTCAAACCAAAACAAGTCAAATTTAGTATTAACTTGTGTAAAATAAAAGCAGGAATATTGTTCTATAATTAGAATTACATAAAGTACTAAACAAATAATTTATAGCCTATTAAATATAAAATGACATTTTTTTTCAATAAGATTGAATTATTTGATAGGAACAGCTGATCCATGAACAATGAGAAATGATACCAAAATCTTATAGAATTTTATATATGAAGGAATTAGTTGATTGTTAAAAGCCAAACAGGACAGACGTGTCAATTACACTTCAAAGAAATTGGATGAAATTTTTTCAAATAACACCAACCGAGATATATTGTGAAAATATAAATGAATGAGGAATAGACAGTAGAGTTCCGAATACAATTAAAATAATCGTGGGAAATACACAGTTAACTAAACACCACCAAAATAGAGCTATCACTACGTATAGACTCGATTGAAGAACGAATTTAAACTCAGATAACCAGAAACGAGTGAAAGGAACCATCTGACACAACACAACTGTTACCGAACAAAATCCAGTGGGGGAACACAACTACACACTACAACTTGTGAAGATTCCAATAGCGGCATCACGGAATAGGAATTAAACAACTAATACATTTATTTGGAACGAAATCTTGGAGCTGAATTTGCATAGCAGATAAACTCATCAAGGCGGCCATTTTGTGATTCCATTCGAAGAGGCTGATGGGAGCGTGACGAGTGATGTCAGAGAAAACATCTGTATCGTAATATTAAAATTTTATATACATTATACTTTATTATTTTGTCTGTTTAATGAATAAGTTTTTAGTAATTTGTAAGTATTGAATTCTCTTGCCTTTCCTGACTATTTCTACAGTTAAAAGAACCCTTATACTATATTAATTTAATTGAATATTAATTTATATGTACTAATCGAACTGGAACTTAATCTCGAATCAGACTCGAGCCAGTCGCGGCAATTCAAACCATTACTTTGAACCTAATAAACTTAATTATTGTTTAAACTTTGTTTTATTGATTATTTGAGTACTAAATTAAATTAAATTAATTATTAAATGTTAACATGAACTTCTGAAGGAAAGGAACGAGCAGAAGAAGAAGTACAGATACTGAATCGGCCGCTACATGCAATCGGTTTGGCCACGATAATCCATTTAACGTGAAGAAACAAATAATTCTTCATCAGAGCTAACAAAGTTATTAATCAGTATTTTTTATTAATCGAACATAAACCAATTAAAAACAATTAAACCAATTAAGAAAACTAAATTAATTAAATATAATAGAAAAGTTAAAATCAATAATAAAAATTTTATTATAATTAATTATTTGTAAATCCCGTTTATTTACAAATTGGCGCTCAACTTTAGGGGCTTAAAATAGGAATTGGTAGGCCTATAAGATAAAGATGATTTGCTCAATTTCCTGTTTTAGCTTGGCAGCTGTTAACAGGTCAGGAAAGAAAAAAAATGCCGAAGAGATCAACATCGAAGAAAAGGGCGACATAACTAGAAAAGGAGATAGACATGGAGAACAAGGAGGCGACTCCAGTGGAAGATTTAGAGATGACATTACCTCCGGCGGAACCGAACCAGCCCGCACTCCAGGAGAAACACTTAGAGAAATCCACCGCAACAGAAGATACGAAATTGGATAAGATAATGGATAAGATGATGGAAGGGTTCAGGCTAATGATGGAGAAAATGGATGATAATTGTAAAAAAAATTTGCCAGCAAATGGATGATATAAGAAATTATAATAAACTGTGGAGGGAAGAATTAAGAAATGAGAGGACCACAGAAATAAAAAATGATAGCAAACCAGAAACAGAAGAAATACCAAACGATAAAACAAGGGAACAAGTAGTAGCATTATCTGAAAATAAAACTAACAGAAACAAAAAAATATTAAACAATGGGAAATGAAATCAAAGAAAATGAGAAGAACGCATCCAAGGAAATTAATAAAAACACGAGAAGATTTGGAGATGATGCACAGTGGTTTAATTAATGTAAGTAATATCCCAATGACCGATGATAAAGAAATCATGAATTCCAGAGATTATAGGAGGAGGTTAGAAGTAATTTCAGAAATGACTTACCACAAAACAGTAGTTTACAACTTGGAAAAGACCAGAGGTAAATGGAATACGACAAAAGTAGAAATATATGGTAAAACATCAGTGTTACCATTAATCAATGCTGTATCAATGACACCCTGTTTTAATGAACCATATGATAGAATCATTCAAAGAAAACTTGAGACAAGCGAAAGGATAACAGAAGAAGAAATGAAATACAAGGAAGAAGCGAGAAATGTCACAAGAAAAGAAATAATTATGAAGACAATGGTAGTCTGGACAATAAGGGCAACTGAGATTATGGACCACGGCTAAATTAAATACCACACACCATCAAGAAAAGGGACGGATGTTATGATAACCGATTACAGAAAAACCCGTTGGAAAGAGAAGAGAAATAATAGGAATAAGAAAAATAAAGAAACAAAACCAAGAGGTCTTATGAAAATAATAATAAAAAAATAATTTGATGAAAGAGAACCATAAAAATTCTAAAATGAGTAAGGACATCTTACAGATTATCTAGAAGATATTTTGAATTAAATAAATACAATAAGAAAATTCTAAAATGAGTAAGACCATCTTGCAGTTAATATCAGGGAAAATATGTTGAATCAAACAAGATAAACCATCTAAATTCAAAGAATAAATAAGAACATCTTATAGTATATATCAAGGAAATTATTTTAAATGAAATAAGAAAAGAAAATAAATAAATTCTCACAATACTAAAATAAATAAAAACCGTTTACAGAATACATTTCAGAAGTACTTTGTTTTGTATCAATTAATAAAGAGAAGGAATGAAATAAGATATCAAATGCTTAAAAAATAATAAGTACAACATAGTTAAAGAAATTGAATTGAAATAATTTTACAAAGAAATTTTTTATCACAATTATGAAGGCTGAACAAGACTATTCGAAACAAATATATAAATGAAATACTTATAGAAACAATAATGTTACAGAACTGTTAATTAAAAAGTAAATAAGAATCCATATACTGTATATATTTCCGATGTAATAAGTTGATGAAACCCCAAAACAAAATAAGATCATAGAAGAATAAATAGGAGAACCAATTAACCAAAGCAGAAAAGGAAAGGGTATTAAAACCAGACATTATGCCATGAGCAGTAACATAATTAATAAAACAACAAATGAAAAAAACTATATACATAAACATGTGCTACCCAAAAAAGTAAACGAGAAACAGACTGTGCCAACAACTACCTAAAATAGCAGAATTTCACAAAAGGAAGGCTGAAATGGATATTATGACATGTACCTAGTGATAAGTAATATAGAATGAGCTTTAAAAATGTAAGGATAACCATATGGATAGAAATATTAAGTAATCTGAATAATTATGAAGTGATGAATCTAAATATATTTATTATTAGTCAAAATGGACTACTTTTTATAATTGATATTTTAATAACTGGATGTAGATAATTCCACCAGTTTTTTATGATTGAGCAGAGATGATAATTCCTCTGAGCTCAAATGAGTGAAGTTTGGTCAGCAGAGCATGTAGCCAAAAAAGTGCCACTCTGAACTGTTCCAGCTCACATGTTAGGGAATGTTAGGGAGTAAATATATAAATGAAGAAACACTAAATAAGAAGGGAAAATATATATATATATATATATAATAATAATAAAAGGATAAATCAGATTAAAAAGAACTATCTCATAAGAGTGAAATAAAAAGTAAGGACAGAAAAAATACATATCAACTTAGAGCTCAACCAAAAGAAACAGGTATATCAGGGTAAACCAAACCAAGAATATAACAAAGACGAATGTCAAAAGCAATTAGTTCACCCATACTAAAAGTATGAGCTGAACTAATCACTTTTACAGGGGGGCATTTGTAGCACAACGAAGTTTTTACCTTATTCTACAAATTAAGATCATATAGAAAAAGAAGGGAGGAAGTCATCTGGAAGGAGTAATATCAACTTAAATAAAAGTAGCAGAGAAAAGTAAGTACAATCATCAATAAAAGGACTTAACAGAACTAAACAAATCGATTCAAAGAATTTACATATAGTCAATTTATAGCCAAAAAGTGTTAAAAAACAAATAGTATGAATATCATATCAATAAAATAATTAGTAGACCCAGTAAGATACGGAGTAGTAAGGAGTAACAGCCCAGAATAAATAAATTAAAATGACAATCCTCAAAATATGGAGTAGTAAGGATCAACAGAACATAACAAATGAATCAAAAGGGAATAATATCAAAATACCCAAAAAACCTATTGCAAAGACAGAAACCTCTATAGCAGCAAACAAATAATTAAAAAGAAATTAAACTATATCAGCTATACCAAATTAAATGAAACAACTAGCCCAAAAAAGAGAATCCAATACAAATAATGAGAAATAATGTAAAATTAATTATAATTAAAATAAATGTGATTAAGGGAACACCCCAAACCAGTGTTAAAAAAGGACAACAAAAGACCATCATTAATATAAAGTTTTAATGTGTTTATTTATATAATTATTATGTGTTAGTATTTTACTTCCATATTCCTTAAGGAATGGAAGTATGGTGATGGCAAAAAAAATCGTGTTCGAGATTATTGCAGATTCTGATTCTACTACACTCAAAACATGAAAAAAAGTCGTTTTCCGAAAAGTGTCTGTGTGTGTGTGTGTGTGTGTCTGTAGATTTTTTTTCTATGGCAAACGATAACTGCCGCAAATTCAAACAGAATCAAATAATTTTTTGCATACAGCCCTGATTTGTAGAGTACTCACGACCTATTGTTTTTGGTGAAGATCGGTTGAGGGAAAGGGGTAGTTTACCTGCAACGGTTTTTTTTATCAAGGGAAATTTTTTTTTGGCAAACGATAACAGCCGCAAATTCAAACAGAATCAAATAATGTTTCACATACAGCCCTGAATTGTAGAGTTCTCAAGACCTATTGTTTTTGGTGAAGATCGGTTAAGGGAAAGGGGTAGTTTACCTGTAACGTTTTATGTTTTAACAAGGGTATTTCCTATGGCAAACGATAACAGCCGCAAATTCAAACAGAATCAAAAGATTATTTGCATACAGCCCTAAATTGTAGAGTTCTCAAGACCTATTGTTTTTGGTGAATATCGGTTAAGGGAAAGGGGTAGTTTACCTACAACGTTTTTTTAACAAGGGTATTTTCTATGGCAAACGATAACAGCCGCAAATTCAAACAGAATCAAATAATTTTCTGCATACAGCCCTGATTTGTAGAGTACTCAAGACCTATTGTTTTTGGTGAAGATCGGTTGAGGGGAAGGGGTAGTTTACCTGCAACGTTTTTTATCAAGCGTATTTTCTATGGCAAATGATAACTGCCGCAAATTCAAACAGAATCAAATAATTTTTTGCATACCTCAGTGAATTGTAGAGGACTCAAGGCCATTAGATTTTGGTGAAGATAGGTTAAGGGGAAGGGGTAGTTTACCTGCAACCTTTTACGTTTTAACAAGAGTAAAGTACTTGAAAATTCATTTAAACTTTTTCAAACAATGGTATTTAGAGTATACCATACAAAATATGTTGATAGTAGGGAATACTACATGTTAGTATGTAAGATTTTATTGTATTTGAATCTTGTTAATTAATGTTGTATTTTTGTAAAGTAAGGAAAGGCAAAATAATAATTCAAACGACCCATAAATAGTAAATCAAAAAATATAAAACTAATAAGATGAATTCATAATAACACTGCTAGGAAAACTGAAAATTGATGACCAAGACAAATTCAACTTTGACCATATAAATCAAATCAGAGAATATAAATTTATAGAACCTAGATTAAACTGATATAAATTATCATTTTCAGAATACAAATACTTTATCCTAATGATAACAACGACCTATAATAGTGATTAAAGGAATCAACATGTAAAATTGACTTAAATGGTGATTGTACAAGAGAATGCCCAACAGCAATAAGCAAGCACTAGTAAAATACAAAAAACTTGTTAAATATTTAAAATAATAGCCAGACATAAAAGGTAAATTACAAGGGTTTAATTAGTAATCAAGTGTGAGTAAAATTGTAACATAAAACATATTGGAAACCATTTAATAGGTATTTATGTGAATCAAAATAAGGCCTATAGATAAATTTCAAAGAATGTAATTCTGAAGCTTAATTCAAACCAAAACAAGTCAAATTTAGTATTAACTTGTGTAAAATAAAAGCAGGAATATTGTTCTATAATTAGAATTACATAAAGTACTAAACAAATAATTTATAGCCTATTAAATATAAAATGACATTTTTTTTCAATAAGATTGAATTATTTGATAGGAACAGCTGATCCATGAACAATGAGAAATGATACCAAAATCTTATAGAATTTTATATATGAAGGAATTAGTTGATTGTTAAAAGCCAAACAGGACAGACGTGTCAATTACACTTCAAAGAAATTGGATGAAATTTTTTCAAATAACACCAACCGAGATATATTGTGAAAATATAAATGAATGAGGAATAGACAGTAGAGTTCCGAATACAATTAAAATAATCGTGGGAAATACACAGTTAACTAAACACCACCAAAATAGAGCTATCACTACGTATAGACTCGATTGAAGAACGAATTTAAACTCAGATAACCAGAAACGAGTGAAAGGAACCATCTGACACAACACAACTGTTACCGAACAAAATCCAGTGGGGGAACACAACTACACACTACAACTTGTGAAGATTCCAATAGCGGCATCACGGAATAGGAATTAAACAACTAATACATTTATTTGGAACGAAATCTTGGAGCTGAATTTGCATAGCAGATAAACTCATCAAGGCGGCCATTTTGTGATTCCATTCGAAGAGGCTGATGGGAGCGTGACGAGTGATGTCAGAGAAAACATCTGTATCGTAATATTAAAATTTTATATACATTATACTTTATTATTTTGTCTGTTTAATGAATAAGTTTTTAGTAATTTGTAAGTATTGAATTCTCTTGCCTTTCCTGACTATTTCTACAGTTAAAAGAACCCTTATACTATATTAATTTAATTGAATATTAATTTATATGTACTAATCGAACTGGAACTTAATCTCGAATTAGACTCGAGCCAGTCGCGGCAATTCAAACCATTACTTTGAACCTAATAAACTTAATTATTGTTTAAACGTTGTTTTATTGATTATTTGAGTCATAAATTAAATTACATTAATTATTAAATGTTAACATGAACTTCTGAAGGAAAGGAACGAGCAGAAGAAGAAGTACAGATACTGAATCGGCCGCTACATGCAATCGGTTTGGCCACGATAATCCATTTAACGTGAAGAAACAAATAATTCTTCATCAGAGCTAACACAGTTATTAATCAGTATTTTTTATTAATTGAACATAAACCAATTAAAAACAATTAAACCAATTAAGAAAACTAAATTAGTTAAATACATAATGAAATATAATAGAAAAGTTAAAATCAATAATAAAAATTTTATTATAATTAATTATTTTAAATCCCGTTTATTTACAATATTCATTAATACACATCAATTATTATACAGTAGAACTTGGCTAATTCGAAGCTGAAGGGACCAGTAAAAAATTCGAATTATCCAAAAATTCGAATTAGTAAAGTTTTAATAAGGGTAGAAAAATCAAATCAAAAACCGAAATTCAGTAAAGCAATATGTTATTTTATTAAACAATTTCCTTATACATATGTATTACAAACGTATAAACACGTTTCAGTACAAAATATAGTATTTACAATTTTTTAAAAAAGCTAGAAACTTTTGATTGCATTTTGCAGTTAATACACTGAGTTATAGTAAACTCTTCAAGTTTATTAAGTGCTTGGAAAATAGCGTCACTTACGTTCTGCTGTCCTTCAACAAACCGTCTCAAGTCTTGAATGTAATTTGATGCCTGTGAAGCCGTTGGAATCGGTATCTCTGGAAGTTCTAGCTGGTCCCCTTCTTCATCTGAAGATGCACCATCATTTCTTTTGTTCATAACATCAGCCACGATCTCCGCATCTGTCTGTTCACTGCACATCGCCAAGTCTTCATCCACGTTTACAAACTCTTTGTAACGAATGCCTGCGTCATGTCCAACATCTTCCCAGTTATCCGCAGTGGGTACGACTCCTCTTCACCTTCAATGTGGCAGAAACTACCTTTACGAAAGCAATTAGCAATTGTTTTTTGCATAACTTGGTA
Organism: Magicicada septendecula; assembly: GCA_034769895.1. NCBI lineage: Eukaryota > Metazoa > Arthropoda > Insecta > Hemiptera > Cicadidae > Magicicada > Magicicada septendecula. The sequence goes on along the minus strand of CM068368.1, from coordinate 408,986,271 downwards.
CCAAGCACTGTTGCACATGCGTGCAGCTTGAAGGATGTTAATCTTGATAGTATTTTCGTGCTCATCTAAATAAGCACCCGACAGAATTTTTTAGACCACAAGCCGTCTGTAAAAATGCTTAAAATTTTTTATTACACCTTGGTCCATAGGTTGAACTACTGAAGTCATGTCTGGGGGGAAAAACACAACCTTTACATTTTCCATCACACGAGTAGTGTTGTGCGCTGTACAGTTGTCAATAAACAAGACGATTCTTCTGTTTTGATTCCGAAATTTCCTGTTGATTTTCAAAAGCCATCTTTCGAAAATTTCACCTGTCATCCAAGCTTTATTGTTTGATTCATATTCAACTGGTTTTGTTTTTACATTTTTGAAACAACGTGGGTTGGCTGACTTCCCTATCATTAGCAAAGGCAGTTTTTCCAAGCTATCCATGTTTGCTCCAACTAAAAGTGTTATGCGCTCCTTGCTGTGTTTGCTGCCACTACAACTTTTTCCTTTAAAAGCAAGTGTTTTGTCGGGGATGCATTTGAAGAATAAGACCGTCTCGTCTACGTTAAAAATGTCTTTAGCGTCTCTATCAGAAATCATTTGCAACAAATCGTCTTTCCATGAATTTGCAGCTTCAACGTCAACAGATCCACTTTCCCCACAAACAGTTTTGAAAGACATGCCATTCCTTTCTTTAAAACCATCGAGCCAACCAGTTCTGGCCTTAATATAATTTTTCCCTAAGCTAGATGCGAATTCCTCAGCTTTGGCTCTGACGAGGGGCCCACTGACTGGAATTTTGTTGTCCCTTGCTTGCTTAAACCACTTCACTACACATTCATCCACGTCAAGATTTTCTGGTCCTCGCGCTCTTTTCCTATCTTTGTCGCTGGCTTTACACACACTATTCAAAATCTTCTCTTTATTTTTTAAATACGTTGACAGTGTATTTAGCGGTATCCCGAATTCCTTAGCAATTTCAGATTTCTTTTTTATCCCTTTTCCACTTCCCGAATAACGGCAACTTTTTCGGCAAATGTCAATGATTTGTATTGGGTCCGTGTTGGTTTTGAAAGGGCCATGACGAACACACAACACAATAAAACTGCACAATAAGCGTCACTAAAACACACCAGTCTGTATATACAGTACTGTATAAAGAAAGGAACGGTCTCTCACTACAGGGCACAGTTCGCACAGTAGAAACTCAAAAATACCTAACCCTTCCACGAATGCAGGCAGACTGAACTGAAGGCAACAGTGAGGATGGCTGACTGACGAGGCGTGGAACAAGGGACAATGGTGGACGGTTCCGTTACACGAGCCAGTCACGTGTCATCGCGAGATACTGGCGCCAATTCCACGAATTTGACACAAAGGTCAAGCGTCTGTTCACAAAGAGCGATGCCTGCTTGTCTGTTTCCAGTCGTGACTCTATTGTTACATGGTCTAGCCCATACTGCAGGCGATTTGTTGTAGTTTGAGCAAAATGTTTATTTCGAATTAACCAAAAAAAGTTCGAATTACAGACGATGTTTTTGCACGGTTTTACATAGGATATCCAAGGGACCTCAGTAAAAGTTCGAATTATCCACGAATTCGAATTATGCATGTTCGAATTAGCCATGTTCTACTGTACATAAATCCTATGCACACATTTAACAATAGACCATACATTTATTTATTAAATGTAGGCGTGTCGTGCCACACGCTGACGGGCGACAATTTTATACAACGATACAACGTTATTAAATGTAAGTGTGTCGGGCGCACGCTCATGAGCAACAAAATTATACAACGGTAAATAACATTTCTAACAACGTGTACGTGTATTTAGGGGTTCAGGTGTAATTATAATAAGGGTAGCCTTTTTAGGAAATTCAAAATGTTCCCATTTATTAATTTAAACAAACATATCAAGAAATAATAATATACAAATAATGATTACTTCGTCATATGATATTCATTATACAAGGTTTCAAAGTTTCTATGTTTGCTGTTATCTCATCACCAACATAAAGCTTATATCATAGACATAATATTATTAATTTTAATTAAAAACATTTCTTCATTATGTTATACTGTCTGGACTACTCAGTCTGAATGTGTGGTTTCAATATACCACTACCACTAAGTTAACTATATGTTCATTCTTTGAACAAATCTAATTGATTCTTTCAAATGTACATTAAAATATTTTCAATAAATTATAAATTCAAAAATTATGCTTTCATAATTAATCTACAATTTAAATTTAAATATTTTCAATAAATTATTAATTCAAAAATTATGCTTTCATAATTACTCTACAATTTAAAGTATTTTCAATAAATTATTAATTCAAAAATTATGCTATAATTTTTTTATACAAGACATTTATATTTATAAGCTATAAATTACACTTTTTTTTGAAATTATTGTCTTTCTTTTGACAATGTTTATCAATCTTTGATTAAGTCTTTTGTTATGAGGAATACATGGCTTTCTTTCACCTTAATTGTAGTGGTTCCTCAGCATACCCTCTCCTGGTCCTGAGTCCTTGATGTTGTGAATCCTGCATAGTCATGAAGTCCTGGATCCTTTCCTCTTCCTCCGGGTCCTCTCGGAAGTCCGATGACTCATCCTTTACGTCTGGAATTTATGCCATGTAGTGCTCTCGTCCTCGGTCTGGAGTAATGCTCTTAGATGTAGATCACTTGTAGACATCTGACGATTTCTTTGTTACGGAAATTTTTAATTACTGTTTTCCATTACTATTTTAAATCGAAATATTTATCATAATACTTTATAAGTTATGCTTAACAAAAAGTCTTATTGGTGTTAGACATATTGTCTAACTCTGTCCAAAGTAATTAAAATTTCGCGTCTCTGACGGACATAGCGTTCTGCCACGAATGAAGACTGTTAGAAGAGAGAGATTAGCTCTTAGGCTTGTATTTATATTCACCAAGAAAACTGCAGCTGTCGATTCAGGAATTAGCCTGTCGACAGTTGAACCATGGCGTGATAGCCCCCACTCTCGTCCTATTTCACATTTTTGCACTTTTTCGCCAATCGCACTGTTTAACGCGGATTTCACAGTGATAAAATATTGTCTAATTTAATGACCTATGTGATGTGCAATTATCATGATGCTCGCACCACTAGTGTAATTATAATGCTTTAAAATCGCACAGAATTCGCACTGATTGTCCGAATTACGTAAAATTCGCACTGTACTTGTGTCTGATTTTTACACAGTTTTAGAAGTTTTTACCTTCTCGCTAACATCTATGGTTTGCTTAATATTAAATATATTCTTAATTTAGCATTGACTTGGGGTGAGGTTGCAAACTTTCAGGCTCAAACAGGCTTCACGCACACACACTATTTACTTGTGTACATGCATGCAGCGGCAATCGCGTGATCCTGCATGTTGACTCCTGTTTGCAAGCCAGCTTCCAATTTCAAACCTGCTCGTCTATTATATATTATTAAAATTAAATTAAATATTTATTTTATATTATACATATGCATTACAGCCTATGCTTGTATTGTCGCATATATATATATATATAAATTTGTGATGTTATTCAATTTGTTTCTTCTGCAAGTAGTATAATTCCTATATTCTTTTTAGGTGTTAAAAAGAATATACGAATTATACTACTTGCAGAAGGAACAAATTGAATAACATCACAAATTTGTATAATTACTGCAAGAAACGTCGAGTTACTTATATAGAAAATTATATATATAATCCAGAACCACCTAAAATGAATAGCCTAATAAAAATACACAAATTAAACAACCCAATACGACCATTAATCAACTTCAAAAAAGCACCTACATACAAAATAGCAAAAATAATAGCAAAAAAACTAAAAAATAACCATCTAACAAATAATTATCACAACATAAAAAATACGTACGAATTAATAGACAAACTAAAAGTAATAAATATAGATGAAAACAGATTTTTCACATCATATGACATCACAAATATGTACACCAACATTCCAATTATTGATGAAACAATAGACATAATAATAAACAAACTTAAAGAACAAAATGAAGACACTCAATATATAACTGAAATAAAAAATAGCCTACAACTAATACTAAAACAAAATTACTTAGAATTCAATAGCAAAATTTATCAACAACAAGGATTGGCAATGGGATCTCCATTATCTAGCATAATAGCAGAAATATTCTTACAACATATAGACAAAAAAATACAAAATATTATAAAATCCTTTGATCCAAATGGCATTTGGATAAGATATGTAGATGATGGGCTATATGTATCAAGTAACAAAAATACAAATGCAGATAACATATTAAAACAAATCAATAACATTCATCCAAAAATACAATTCACAGAAGAAAAAGAAAATCACAACAAAATCAACTATTTAGACATAACCATCACAAGATACAATTACCACCTACAATATGCAATATACAGAAAACCAACTTCCACTAACATCATTATACCTAACCATTCTGACCAACCACCACAACATAAAATGGCAGCATTCTATTCACTATTTAACAGAATGTATAAAACACCCCTAAACAAACAAGAAACAGACAAAGAAAGAAATATAATATACCAAATTGCATGTGAAAATGGATGTAATAAAAACACTGTAAACTAAATAGAAAATAAAATCAAATATAAAATAAAAACTGAACAATTAAGAATTAATCAAAATGGACAAAACAAAAATAATAACAACAATAAAAATGGGCCACATTCACATACATAAATAATAAAATGACAAAGCTAACAAAACTGTTTAAGAGCACAGACATTAAAATAGCACATGAAACTAACAAAAATAATCTACAAAAACGAAATAACCCACACAACTAAGACAATACAACAACAGTATATACAAAATTGAATGCCAAGATTGCAATAAATGTTACATAGGACAAACAAAAAAACAACTGAAAAAAAAAACGTTATTTTGAACACCTAAACGCATAGAAAAAAACAGAAATATACAAATCTAATTTGGCCACACATGCAATAAACACTGGACATGAATTCCCAAACATAACCAATATGACACTCATAAAACATATACCACACAAAGGCACCATAATGAACATTTGAGAAAATTTACAAATATACAAACATAAAACAAATTAATACCTGAACAAATACAAATCAATACAAAACATGACACAATTTTCAAAGCACTCAACATCGAAAACACACAAAATACTAATACATACATCATAATCACACACAATAATACCAATTTAAAGTACCAGAAGCCAACAGGAAGCCACAATAACAACCAGTCAGCACACATGTACTTCACCAGACACAAAATCCGGAAGGCTGAGGATGGGTACACAATGGTACCCGAAACATGTTCCTAATAAGGAAAGAAATATCTGGAGGTAAATTCATTATAAAAATTAAATATTATATATATTGTAACATGACATAATCAGTGCCTTGCCCTAATTAACAAAAATAGTCATTTTTTAATATAGGTCAGAATATGTCACCTCACAGAGTCCACCAATTAAATAAAAAGCCTTTTTCTATGTCAGACAATGTCGAAACAAATGAAAGGTAAAATACAAAAGTATTGTCAGTAAATATCTTGTAATTATTTAATAATTATAAGAGAGTGGGGAGCAAGGTAGTTAGTTATTTGGACAGAAAAGACTGAAAAAATAACAATCCCTTCAATTACCTCAAGTGTAAACAAATAAACTAAATAAACCAAAACTAGTGTGACACAAACTGTGTCAAAAATGTAATAAGTGTCCATGCAGTGGGGACAAAATAAACTTAAATTATTTTTTGTTGTCATTAGGATTAAAAATGAACTAAAATAGAATTGTATCATTTTTTTGGAAGTGTTGTGTAAAGCCTAGACAGTATATTGGTGTTTATGTTTAAATATCAAGGCTTATAGATAAATGTTGTAAATTGTATTAGGCCTGCAGGCTAGATAAACACTTAAAGTTAAAAACAAACAATTCTAGAAATAATCAGTTAATAGTGATTCATAGAATTGTAGAATGCTATCAAAGTTATATTACATATTTTGTAATGATTTGTTAATGTTTGAAGTTAAACTTGGCCATGAAGGATGTAAATTAGAAAAAATGCTAAAGAAATGAACCTTAGGGCCTAGGCCAATAATGCAATGTAAAGAAAATAATGTCAGAAATGAGTAGATCAACCATTCAAAGTAAACAAAATCAAAAAAGGATTAAATCCCTATGATAAAAACACTTGATGTAATAGTAATAGTATTTATTAGAGAAATTTAGGCAATTACTATATGATATAATCATTGTAACAGAAAAATAGGTCCAAAATTCAGAACTTTTGTAAAGATGAAAAGTTATCTATTATAGTAACACACTTATATCAAATAGGTATCAAATTGCGTGTCATACAGTAAGAAAAAACATCATGTAACTTAAATTTAATGGGACTTAAAGTTTAAAAGGGAGTATTTTTTTAGACAAGTGTAAGAATATATGATCTCAGTGACACCAGTTAGGTGACCTGCAGTTCACCTACTTTAACCAATCGGAGGCAGAGATTCTTGGTCTAGATCGTTGATGAAGGAAGAAAAATTATTATTCCATTATTAATTATCAGAGAGTGTAGATGAGCTATATAATACCAAGAAAAAATTCAGAAGTGGAATCAACATATTGAGTGGTAAAACTAATTGACCGATGTCTAAAAAACGAGAAAGTAAAACTATAAAAGAAGAGGATAAATTAAATACTTAAACCAAATGATGAAAATAAAAATAAGAAGAAATACGATCAACCAAATTGAACGTGAAAATCTAAGTACCTACATTGGGTGAGATTTGTCCAATTCATATAAACTAGTCACGACCACTACACAACAGATAGTTAAACTCAACAGGCACTATTAAACCAAACACAAGTGCTAACTAAAGAAAAAACTAAATATAATACAGTGAAAACACTACAAAAGTCATTTATTTTAAAAAAGGAGTGAACAAAACATTAATTCGTGGCGTCTCGGTAAAGTATACGGACGGCCATTTTGATTTTTTCAACTGCCTTGCGTAGTGAGACAAATTATTCGCTGTTGTCCAGCAAATAAACTGTTCACGTTGTAACCACCAGACCTGCATATGCTGTTACAAATAAATATTTCTGTACTGTACAAAAATTTTAATTTAATTTTTAAAAAAAATTTTTTATGTTTGTTTATTGTTTAAATAATTAATAAATAATTCTTGTAAGGTGGTTTCGTTGAAAATTTAAAATTCTGTAAGTTATTTATGTCAATATATTCACTTCTGGTTAACTGTAAATAAATCCGGAGTTAATAAGATTGTCTCACTCCACTAATCGATTGGCGATTTTCTTCGAATCTCAAGTATATTACTCTCCTTTAGTAATGGTCGCCTTCCAGTAAGTCCTGTAGTTAATGAAAACTCTAATATTAACTTGTGAAATAAATTTAAAACCAGATAATTGAATTATTTTGATTTATTGACAATTATTGTGAAAATATCAATTTAAAATCGATATGTATATAAAGCTCGACTCTTTCACAGGGATAATCAATTCTCAATACAGGTTATATTATATAAATATTTTCGAATGGTTCTTTGAACGGTTATAATTATAATAGTCAGAGAAGGGGCAAGTATAGAAAGTATAACATTAACAAAATAAATCTTAATAATTAATAAATGACAAAGTTATTTATGATATATAATGTTTATAAAACTGAATTTGTCAAACCAATGCAGAGGCGATGAATCTTATTGCTGGCGGACACTTTGCATGCTGGGAGTTCCAAAATGGCTGCTCGCCTCGTTGAAGTAAACCGTAAATGTTGTGGCTGGAATTTCTGACAATAAAGTTGCCTTCACAACTGCTTTCTGATCTCCGTAATATTGGATAATGTCTATTGTGTTGTTAGAGGTGTCCTGGTTAAGTGTTCTGTGTTCACTGACTTTAAATGTTTTGTATTTTGGTGTATTCACTTTTGTCTGTGTGTGGCGAAAAATCGTGAAGTTTGTTGTAATGTGAATTATTAATGTTTGATAGTTTTATTGGTTTATTTCACTGGTATTCGGTTACGTATGGTTTGTTTTCACTGTTTGTGGTGGTGTTGTTCACTGATTTTATGTTTAATATACCACTTTCGGTAACTCTCGTTTTTCACAGCTTGATACTTTGACCTTTGTATACCATTAACATATACGCTATATAGGTTCTTAGCGTGAGCTACAATCAACCGTTCGCTTCAAATGTTAATTAAGAACTGTTTTACTTCCTTCGTCTCCTGAAATATCTTGCCAAGTTAATATTAGAAAAGTATTGTTTCAATTATTTTTCACTTCCTATTGCATGTGACTATAGTACATTATACTCAGAATATATTTTGGTTATTGATTACTTTCGTGAACTAGTAATTACATAATTGGTTTCTTTAACTCCTTCTGTTTAATTTGACATACAATAGTCCATATTTATAAAGTTTTTTGTTAAAATTGCTATATTTCTGTCATTTTGGAAATATAGGCTCAAACTCTGTTTCCTGTTCTTGTCCAAAATTTTAGCCATCTTATGTGTTATAAATATGATTATAATAAATTTCAGATTGATATAAATCTTTACCTTTCCTTAATTTCTTACAAATTTATCAATTGATCATTCTTTTAGTTATAATTCCTGAATTTACTATTCCTCCTCTGAAATAGTTAGGTATTACATTTTGAAATTTTTTAATAATTTTATACATCTTTTGTAACGTTATAAACGACTCGGTCGTATCTGTAAAATGTGTACACCTGTTTTTTATGTGTAGAAAGTGTTAGTGTGGTGTGTTCGTCTCACACCTGTCGTTACTTTAATGGTAGTTGCTAACGAAGTCTGTAGCGCTGTCACAATTATCAGTACAACCTACCTGTAATTTCATAGGGGTTGCGAATCCCGGGTGGCGCCAAATTGTTTAATAAAAACAATTAAATCCGTGAATTAACAAGTTAGATTGGTGTTATCAGCGTTGACAGCTGGAGCGTTCGAATGATTCCCGCCTCTGTACAGCTTACTGTATTGCCCATATGGCAAGAGTGCTAGTTGTCTTCTCAGTGAAATCGCTAACACACACATATATTATACAACTTCCTATAAAATAAAACAATGGTACCACTCAGTACTGTATTTTTAATTATGGTTTGATCATTAATTAATGTGACAAATAATATTATAAGTTATTTTTCAATAAAATTGCTCCGGCGTAAAACATGAAACATAAATCTCTAGGCTAACGAAATTGATTTTGAAACGAGTTATATTGATGCCGACATGGCGTCTGTTTGTACACTATATATCAACTCGCTCAAAATTTGGAGTTCTTTGGATTATAAAGAAAACATAAAATATGATTACATTAAAAAAGTACACTACCGTACCTTATCCGTACTTAAATGGTATAAAGTGTGTTTACAAATTGTTCGGCAGTGTAGTAATAGTTGTTACAAAGTTCGCAAATTAATGCGAGGTTATTTTTTAGTTAACAATTTTGTTACGTAAGTTTATATTATTCAATCCTTGAAAGAAAATTATTTTTACTTTATAGTGAGAGTTTTTTATTGATATGAGAAATATATAAAGTGCTTTTATTCCTGGGATTATTGTATTTAAATTATACTTATCAGTTCAGAAGGTTGTGATAGGTCGTTGTTCTGGGGTAATGGAAATTTCATCAACTTTGGAGTGACTTAGGCTGCTGGCATCTTCTTCTAAATTGTCTTGAGAATTTCTGCTATTTAATTTTCGTTTATTTGGTTCCTGGACATCTGTTAATCGTTGAAACTCTTCATCTCTTTGTCACTGGTTCATGTTGTTTACTTCTGAATGTTTTTTAAACTTTTAAAATAAAATTTTGGTCATACTAAATCTTGCGTCCCTACTACCCAAGTGTCATTTTTTCAAGTAAATAAATTTAACGGAAAATTAGTAACCAACGGCCCGTTTCTATGGTAACTGAAACCCTTTGATTGGTTAAGGCCGAGATTAAAAGCATTGTTATTGCATTTGAATTTTTATTCAAAATTTATTATATATTTTCTGATTGATTTTATTCTTCTGTCTTCCTTTCTGGGTAATAAATATTATCACTATTGTATTTATTTCCTTTCAAAGATTAAAACAATACCTCATAAGGTCATGTTCTATTATATATTAACTTTTGTCTAATTATGCTGACATCTGATAATTACATATTTCTTTTAATTTAAACTCTTATTGTAACATTTTTCTTTTAAAATTATTTATACATAATTATTGGCTAGTTACTTGCCTTAGATATGTAAATTTCCTGGTGGATTTTATACAATTTGTTATTATTGGTTTTGGCAGTTAGGCATTTCCTAGGCCTAAGTAGCCATTGAGTATTTTTACTTATTATATTCTAATTTCAATCACTTTCTGCTACAGTCCGTTTCTTGATGTATATAATACATTTAATATTTATACATAAATTTACCTCAAGATGTTATTTTTCTACTTGGAACATGTTTCGGGTACTATCTTGTACCCATCCTCAGCCTTCCGGTTTTTTTGTCTGGTGAAGTACATATGTGTTGTTGGTTGACTATTATTATTGTGGCTTCCTGTTGGCTTCTGGTATTTCAAGTTGGTTTTATTGTGTGTGATTGTGGTGTATGTGTTAGTTTATTTTATTATTTTATTTTATTTATTTCCAAATAGAAAAATAACATCTTGAGGTAAATTTATGTATAAATATTAAATGTATATTCTAATTATATTTCATTTTATTACAAGGAGTTTTGTCCTGTTGTTACGATTGATTTGTTTAGTGGTTGTTGTGTCTTGAATTTGTTTGTGTTCTGATTACATGTCAAGATTATTTTCTATATCTTAATACTAAAATACAACAATTAGGCTTATGGACTGTTAAGCTTTTTTCAGCCATATCCTATTCATAACATTAAAACGAACAATTCTTTACAAGTTATTAGTTACTGTTGGTTTAACATACATTTCATTCTTTTGCTATTATTTTGAGTGAGAAATACCATCACTTCCTTCAAACTTATTTAATTTAGTTTCCCTTATAACATAGGGTGTTTATTAGTTATATACTTAATTTCTTAATTCATTACTAATTCTTTTCTCCATTCCATGTTAACACAAACTGTTTTTACATGGGCTTTCTCCCTTGAATAACATCATATCCTTTACTTATCTCTACTTTAAATACTATTTCTAACTATCCTTAACTATATAATTTTTATAAGCTCACTCTTAAATCATTTATTGGTTCATCAATGATTTACTAAGTGTTTTCTTATCTATTACTACCTTTTTATCACTTACAATATCTTTTTTCACTTATCACTTTCACCTTTAATTAATTGGTGTTTATCACTGATACGCTCACTATTTTGGGGTATTTACACATTCACTATTGCACTTTTTATCTGTTTACATTAAGTGTTTCTTAGTGGGTAATCCCTATAATTATTTCTCTTTCTCACCTTCTCACTATTTCTTTCATTATAAATTATACATAGTATTAATGATATTTTTCTATATATTTTACTATATCTACCTCTAATATTTGGGTTAGTGTACTTTTCTTTATATTAGAATGCTTTACTGTTTTGTGTAAAACAGTTATATAAATTATTTCATTTACAATAATATTTATTTCCATTATTGGATACTTATTGGTTTTATTTACAATACAGTAAACCCTCGATTTAACGGACCTCGGTTTAACGGACTTCGGATTTAACGGACAGAATTTGAAGGGAAAAAAAACCTTAACATCAAAAATATTAGGCTTTTGAAACGTATAATGTGCATAAACTGCAGACTCTCCTGTTCTGACGATATTGCTTGGCTATCGCAGCATTCTTTCGTTTCTTTTCTTCTTGTTTTGAAACACGCAAATTTTCACATCTTCAATTGTATTTGATGAGAACGGAAATCAAGAATTCATTTAATTCTTCACGATCCCTGTCTTTGCGTTGTCGTTGACGCAGGCGTCGCACACGTTCAGTGGAAGACATCACAACGACTAACACTGAACAATATACACTGATCAATATATCTTATTTCACTGTAAAATATTCGTCCATCGGCTAATACAGCAAGCATTACACTGGCACGTAATTTTTCATTTCCCGTAATCTTTATTGTTACAGATTTGGTTCCCTTTTGGTCCACCGTAAATATACGTAAATAAAAAATACGGGCATTTCATCGGCATTTCCCATGTGTTCAAGTGAATAATTATGCTTCTTGCGTAAATGAATGACAAATCGCTGATACTGTAGGAGTTTTTCTTCGTAGTCACTCGGTAGTTTTAGTGTGAGTGATGTACGTCATTTAAGCGCAAATCCATTTCGCCGCATCATTCACCCGAAGCTGGCTTTGAAACCGGAGACTTTTAATTCTTCTACGATTTGTAAAGCTTTTAATTTTAAAACATGTCTAGTGACAGGGACTCCTTGCCTTCTTAAAAGCCGTACGTATTCACAGACGCTGGACTCTACTGCTACAAAACGCCCAACTTGAGGTCCCGCGAATGCTCGTCGCGCAGTATTTGCATTTAAAAGTTGTTCCTTCTGTTTTCTCCATCGTCGAATACAGGATTCATCAATATAGATTTCCTTGCGGCTTCGCGATTGCATGTTTTTTCTACATTTTGTATCACAATTAATTTATAATTCGCATCGTACGGGTTACGTTTAATTTGATTTGACTGCGTGCCTTTAGTCTCCAGAATATCACTCATACCGCAAACGCACTACAAAAACGCCGAATGAAAACAAAGTACAGATAAGCGATGTTGTCGCTGTTACAATAGAAAACCACACTGGCAGTTTACCCGTTATTTAGAAACATGTTACTCACACCCCCTCTACTCATCCTTTGTCTTGCTGCCTACAGAAGGGCGCGAGCACGTGCGCATGCGCACGCACTTACACTTTATCTTCCTATTCTTTCTTCAGTTTGCTGTTAAAACATTCGGTTGTAGTCATAAATCATAACGCTAGAGTTAACTACAGCCGGGCAAACTGCTGTTGCTTAGGCAGTAAACAACTCATAGATACCAAAAGCGTTCGTCCCACCAGAAGTCAGGTATAACTTCGAATTTTGTTAGCGCGCGAATGCAAGCTGCAGGCCAAATTAGCGATCATGTTTTTAGAACAAAAAGTGTGGCTTGTATTCGGAACTATACGGTATTTGCATGATATTAATAGTATTAAAATTTCAAGTGTTATAGGCCTATTTGATTTAAATATATCCTCAAAAAACAAAATTTGCGATTTAACGGACTTTCGATTTAACGGACACCCCTCAGCCCCAATTGGTCCGTTAAATGGAGGGTTTACTGTATTTTATATTTGAGTGTACCATTTCTCCCTTTTATATGTGGTGTTTCTTATTTCTTGGTTTCACTTCGTTTCCTCTTCATTCTTCTGCTTCTTCCCCTTCTTCTTCTTCTTCATTTTCAATTGGCTTCATTTTAATTCGGTTCTCCTCTTCTCGTCTGGTTTGATTTTATTTAGTTGTAGGAATTTGTTCACTTCCTTCAATTGTCATTATTCTTCTTTGGTTCTGGTTTTTTCCCTTCTTTGTTGGTTCCTGTTTGTTTGGTCAATCACTTGGGTTGGGTAATGTTGTCGTTTGTCGTGTCACCGTTTTTAGATTTTACTTATAATTAATTATTTTATTTAATATGAAGTATTTTTATATTTAATATTAGCTTTTTAATCCCTGGTACTGGGGTGGCTTATTTGTGTTGTAACATAATGCCTCTCCTTCAAAATTGATCATTTTAATAAAACACAACATAGTTTTTTATGAAATTATCAGTTATATATAATTTTTTCCTTTTCTCTCTTGTTTGTTTCTCCATTCTTCATTTCTCTTCTTACTTGGATCATTCCATTTTATTTGGATCTGTTTTTATTTATTTCCATTGGTGCATTCTCCCTTATACACTTTTTTCCCTAACTTTTTAGTAGCTGGTATCTCCCATTACTACTCATTTTTTCTGAGACCAGAGGAACATCATCTCTGCTCAGTTTATTTGGATTGCTGGACTTTTCAACAGTCAATCTTAAATACCTTTTTTGTCAACTTGTGACTTAAATTAATAATAATAATAATAATAATATATTTTGGGATTGTCCACCTTGTGGTTTGTTTTTTAGATCACTTTGGCCTTTTACTCATTCTTCCTTCCGCTGTACCTTTGCTATATACTGTCATCTACTCATACAGTTGATTGTTTTTTATTTATTCATACGTTAATTTCATCATATCTAACTTTTCATTATTTTGTTTTTCTATTCTTCTTGTGATCATTTTAATTATCTTAGACATCTTTATTCTTTTTCGTGGTTATTTAGCAATATTCTGCTTTAGCCATTTTTTGTATATTTGTTTTATATATAACTTTTCTTTTTCCTTGTACCAGTTCAGATTTTTTTTTTTTACTGAATACATTGGATTCATTATAGTTTCAGTTATTTATTTTAGCAATTTTTGCTTGATTTTATTTCTGTTTATTTTAATTTGTATTAAATATCATTTTTGATAATTTTTCGTAAGTTAGTTTTCTTACTTTATAGGAATTTGTGTAATTTATTCCTTTTGAGTTACTTTTTGTTTAAATATTATCGTAAGTTTGTTATTCTTACTTTTTTATAGGAATCTGTGTAACTTATTCCTTATTTTGATTTTTTATTTTATACTTCATATATCAACTTTAATAGACTGCAAGTTGATTTTACTTTGCAGGAATTTGTGTAACTTATTCCTTTGTTTTTATATTTTTTATTCATTTATTTTATTTTTTCCATTCCTCATATGTCATCTAAATAAGGTAGTAAGATGCTCTTACAGACTTTTTGAATTTTGAAATTTGTTTATTTTATTTCTTGTAATTTATTTTTCTTCATAAAACTTTTTTATTGAAGCTTGGTTGTAAACTCCTTTTATTTTTCTTGTGTTTATACTACTTATTTGGTAAGTATTGTTACCATTATCCTTTGTGATGACATATGGTCATTTATCGTACTCTATACAGGACCTTGTTATTTATACTTTTTTTTGTAAGGTGACTTCTCCTTTTCTTTCATTATTATTGCCTTCTCTTGTATATTACACTCTTTGTTGTCTTTCTTCTCTACTCCTTCAAGTGTTTGATGTTTGAACACTTATTCTGGATGATATTTTTTTTTCTAATTGTTGTTGTAATCTTTGTTTATTTATTATATAATCGTTTTTCTTTCTTTCCCTTTTTATTATAACCTTCTCTCGTTTTACTCTCTTTGGTGTTTTTCTTCTCTCCTCCTTCAAATGATAGTTGTATAACCATTTATTCTGGATGGTATTTTTTAAATTTATTTATTATGGTTTAATTTTTCTCATTTAATTCGTCTTGGTCGTTGAGTCATTTCTTGTCCCTCTTTGTTTTGGTGATTATTTAGTGGTTTAATTTAATTTTAATACTTCTTTCTTTCCATTGGTTTGCTTGGTCGGTAATTCAAAGATCAGTCCCTTTTCTTGGTGTGTGATATCTTCGCTTAGCTTACCCATGGTCCATCAGTTCCTCTGCACTTGTCGTTCGGATAACCTCGGTTTGTAGAACTATTTCCGTTCTTGTGAAATAGGTATCTTCCATCTTGTACCATAATTCCTCTCATACCACATGTTCCGTAGTATTAATGTCTACCTCAATCATTTGATTATTTTGTTGATTAATCAGAGAAGTTAATTGTGCCTCTCTCATTAATGTTATTATTGCTTTTTTATTCGGTATTTCCATTTCTGGTAATTTACAGGGTTTTATTGACCTTCTTGATTGGTGATATTTTATTTTGTTAAGAGTCCTGTCAAGTTTGGGTAATTTCCATTTTCTCACCGATTTGCTGAAAGTTTCGTTCACGGGCCTTTTGTGAATTCCCTCTATTTTGTGTATTCTCCATTCAGGTATTGCTTTTCTCCAGTTTCTTCTCGCTGGTCGGTATTTCACTCCTTCTAGAATTTCTTTTAGAGTTCTCCTGCACTTCATAAAATTAATCCTTTCGACATGGTTGGTCATTGGTACACTAAACACATTGGTTAGTCCGTTTTTCATCAACTCCACTTCTTCTCTTGTTTGTATTAGTTTTCTGTGATGCCTTTTCTCAGTCTTCATTTCCACGTATTCATCATTTGTTTCGTTGTTATTATTTTCAGGCAATAATATGCTTTGGTCTTTTTTAAATTCTATCTCCTTACTACCTTCAGAAGTGGTGTCTTGTGGTTCATTTAATTTCTTGAAATCTTCTATTATCTGTCCAATTTGTTGTCGCTCACTATCACTCATTTTCTTATCATATTCTTCAATTACCTTGCCGAATTTTTTGAAAAACTTGTCCGTCCATTCCTCGAAGTTTTCCTCCTCCTTTTGTTCTGGTATTTTCTTCTGTTGCTTCACTTTGACATCCTTGACTATTCCTTTTTTTATTTGGGTTTTTGGTTTTGGCATTTCCGTGAACTCTTCTACTTGATTATTTACCTTCCTCCAATTACAAATATCTTCTCTGGATAGTTCGAAAATAACCCTTATCCATTCTCTTAATTCTGTGTTTTCTGTTTGTATTGGTTGTTCTTGTTGTCTTATAGATTGTCTCCATTGGTCATATTCCTCCTGTGTAAATTCCTCTATCACTTGTGCGTATACTCCCGTTCTTTCGTTTTTCACTGTCACTCCATCTATCCCAATCTTCTTCAGTCATTCTTTCCACATTGTTATCACGTTTTTCGTGGGCTGTCCCGATATCCTCTTCTTCCTTATATTTGGTGTCCAGTTTCCACATTTCATCATAAATATCTCTCAGTGACATTTTGTCGTTTGGCGATCCCACAGCATTCGCACGACTCATTTGTGCTCTTTCATGATTCGTGGTATTCTTCTTGATGTACTCCATTTCCTTACTGAATTTTTTAAATAACTTTGTCATCCACTCTGCATACCTCCATTGTTTCTGTTGTTTGGGCATTTTCGTTTGTTGTTGCGTCATATCTTTTTGTTTCATCTTTTTTCGTCTTTATATTGTAACCTTATGATGTCTTTCATAATCGCCGCTAGTCGTCCTTTTCTAGCCTCACTACGTTGGTCGCCAATCTGTAATGATAAAAAGACGTCCTCGTCTTCGTTTAAACCTCACGTGGGATTCGTCAATCTGTAACGAACGGGACGTGTCGGTCGTATCAGTAAAATGTGTACACCTGTTTTTTATGTGTAGAAAGTGTTAGTGTGGTGTGTTCGTCTCACACCTGTCGTTACTTTAATGGTAGTTGCTAACGAAGTCTGTAGCGCTGTCACAATTATCAGTACAACCTACCTGTAATTTCATAGGGGTTGCGAATCCCGGGTGGCGCCAAATTGTTTAATAAAAACAATTAAATCTGTGAATTAACAAGTTAGATTGGTGTTATCAGCGTTGACAGCTGGAGCGTTCGAATGATTCCCGCCTCTGTACAGCTTACTGTATTGCCCATATGGCAAGAGCGCTAGTTGTCTTCTCAGTGAAATCGCTAACACACACATATATTATACAACTTCCTATGAAATAAAACAATGGTAACACTCAGTACTGTATTTTTAATTATGGTTTGATCATTAATTAATGTGACAAATAATAAAGTTATTTTTTAATAAAATTGCTCCGGAGTAAAACATGAAACATAATTCTCTAGGCTGACGAAACTGATTTTGAAACGAGTTACATTGATTCCGACATGGCGTCTGTTTGTACACTATATATCAACTCGCTCAAAATTTGGAGTTCTTTGGATTATAAAGAAAACATAAAATATGATTACATTAAAAAAGTACACTACCGTACCTTATCCGTACTTAAATGGTATAAAGTGTGTTTACAAATTGTTCGGCAGTGTAGTAATAGTTGTTACAAAGTTCGCAAATTAATGCGAGGTTATTTTTTAGTTAACAATTTTGTTACGCAAGTTTATATTATTCAATCCTTGAAAGAAAATTATTTTTACTTTATAGTGAGAGTTTTTTATTGATATGAGAAATATATAAAGTGCTTTTATTCCTGGGATTATTGTATTTAAATTATACTTATCAGTTCAGAAGGTTGTGATAGGTCGTTGTTCTGGGGTAATGGAAATTTCATCAACTTTGGAGTGACTTAGGCTGCTGGCATCTTCTTCTAAATTGTCTTGGGAATTTCTGCTATTTAATTTTCGTTTATTTGGTTCCTGGACATCTGTTAATCGTTGAAACTCTTCATCTCTTTGTCACTGGTTCATGTTGTTTACTTCTGAATGTTTTTTAAACTTTTAAAATAAAATTTTGGTCATACTAAATCTTGCGTCCCTACTACCTAAGCGTCATTTTTTCAAGTAAATAAATTTAACGGAAAATTAGTAACCAACGGCCCGTTTCTATGGTAACTGAAACCCTTTGATTGGTTAAGGCCGAGATTAAAAGCATTGTTATTGCATCTGAATTTTTATTCAAAATTTATTATATATTTTCTGATTGATTTTATTCTTCTGTCTTCCTTTCTGGGTAATAAATATTATCACTATTGTATTTATTTCCTTTCAAAGATTAAAACAATACCTCATAAGGTCATGTTCTATTATATATTAACTTTTGTCTAATTATGCTGACATCTGATAATTACATATTTCTTTTAATTTAAACTCTTATTGTAACATTTTTCTTTTAAAATTATTTATACATAATTATTGGCTAGTTACTTGCCTTAGATATGTAAATTTCCTGGTGGATTTTATACAATTTGTTATTATTGGTTTTGGCAGTTAGGCATTTCCTAGGCCTAAGTAGCCATCGAGTATTTTTACTTATTATATTCTAATTATATTTCATTTTATTACAAAGCGTTTTGTCCTGTTGTTACAATTGATTTGTTTAGTGGTTGTTGTGTCTTGAATTTGTTTGTGTTCTGATTACATGTCAAGATTATTTTCTATATCTTAATACTAAAATACAACAATTAGGCTTATGGACTGTAAGCTTTTTTCAGCCATATCCTATTCATAACATTAAAACGAACAATTCTTTACAAGTTATTAGTTACTGTTGGTTTAACATACATTTCATTCTTTTGCTATTATTTTGAGTGAGAAATATCATCACTTCCTTCAAACTTATTTAATTTATTTTCCCTTATAACATAGGGTATTTATTAGTTATATACTTAATTTCTTAATTCATTACTAATTCTTTTCTCCATTCCATGTTAACACAAACTGTTTTTACATGGGCTTTCTCCCTTGAATAACATCATATCCTTTACTTATCTCTACTTTAAATACTATTTCTAACTATCCTTAACTATATAATTTTTATAAGCTCACTCTTAAATCATTTATTGGTTCATCAATGATTTACTAAGTGTTTTCTTATCTATTACTACCTTTTTATCACTTACAATATCTTTTTTCACTTATCACTTTCACCTTTAATTAATTGGTGTTTATCACTGATACGCTCACTATTTTGGGGTATTTACACATTCACTATTGTACTTTTTATCTGTTTACATTAAGTGTTTCTTAGTGGGTAATCCCTATAATTATTTCTCTTTCTCACCTTCTCACTATTTCTTTCATTATAAATTATACATAGTATTAATGATATTTTTCTATATATTTTACTATATCTACCTCTAATATTTGGGTTAGTGTACTTTTCTTTATATTAGAATGCTTTACTGTTTTGTGTAAAACAGTTATATAAATTATTTCATTTACAATAATATTTATTTCCATTATTGGATACTTATTGGTTTTATTTACAATATTTTATATTTGAGTGTACCATTTCTCCCTTTTATATGTGGTGTTTCTTATTTCTTGGTTTCACTTCGTTTCCTCTTCATTCTTCTGCTTCTTCCCCTTCTTCTTCTTCATTTTCAATTGGCTTCATTTTAATTCGGTTCTCCTCTTCTCGTCTGGTTTGATTTTATTTAGTTGTAGGAATTTGTTCACTTCCTTCAATTGTCATTATTCTTCTTTGGTTCTGGTTTTTTCCCTTCTTTGTTGGTTCCTGTTTGTTTGGTCAATCACTTGGGTTGGGTAATGTTGTCGTTTGTCGTGTCACCGTTTTTATATTTTATTTATAATTAATTATTTTATTTAATATGAAGTATTTTTATATTTAATATTAGCTTTTTAATCCCTGGTACTGGGGTGGCTTATTTGTGTTGTAACACTTTTTATATTATTCTTTTAAAGTATAGTTTCTGTTATAGTAGTTGGTGATTGATTCACCTTATATAAATCTCATTAGTTTACTTGGTTTATTAAACTTCCTTACTCAATTATAATGTTATTTGGAATTCCTTATTTTGGCCTAGATTTTATTATTTTATATATACTGTTTTTCAAATAATGTTATTTCTATACCCCTTCTGACTTTCTAAAGTTAACATAATATTAAATAAAATTTCCTTATATAACTATTGGTACATGTAGCATTGTATTCATGCTCATAATACAAAAACAATATTGAAAATTAATTAGTAGTCTTTAAAGTTTGACATATTAGTTTGAACTATTTTTAAAATACATAATAAACATTTTATAAACTGATATAGTATACATACATAAACATTTTAGGCTGTATGAACAATGTTATATTAATAAACATTCTTACACTAATTATAATTCTTATTCTATTACCACTTTGAAATGTGGAGTTCATTTGCTTTAAATACAAACATAATTAGCCATTTAATTTTTTATTTGTTGTTAAACTTAATTTAATTACAGTCCTTTCTGTTTATATTGTTTATTATATTTTAATCCCCTGTCACAGTAATTATTCCCCCACCTGCTCTCTTTATCATTTACATTTCAAAGAATGTTTTTTGATAAAAGGTGGCCTCTTCTATGAAACATTAGAAATATTTTGACAACAATATTTCATGACATGTTCTCTCTGTATTTATATAAAATATAAAAGTTATTTAATAGCACATAGTTCAAGTAACAGTTACACCTTTACTTGAAGTTTATTATATTTAAATCACTTGCACTGGTTCACTTACACTGTTGGGTCTGACTTATATTTGAGTTCTACAATATTCTAAGACCAAACTTTTAGTTATAATGGACTGTGAAGATTTGTTTATTTTATTATATAATAACTTTAGTTTGTGCACTTCTATTCACACTACTAAATACTTTTGTTTATAATTAATTTACATTTCTATGAGGTTTTGGGGTGTTATACTTTCTTTGGGTGACATTAAAATTTGGCTCGGGGTTTATCATTGTTATTAATAGGTTTATCATGGGTATTCCTCGTAGTTCTCCCATCCTACATCTTCTTTTCTTCATTTCTTCCTTCTTGGGTTTTCCAAGGTAAGTTGGTTTTATTTTGTGTCCGTTGGTTGGTTCGGGGTATCTTCTTTATTACCTGCTCCTAACCTACCTGGGTATTATCCTGATTTTATATTAGTTTCTTCGGATTTAATTTCTTGATACTTTACTGTTGCATTTTTATGATTTAATTACTTTTTTCCTTTATGGTGATATTTTTCTTTGATGTTTAATTATTTTCATTTGAATGTTCTTCTGAGTTATTTGTAATTTAAATGTATTTATGATCATAATGGAATTATTACTTAGTGGATTATCTGTCATGCTACAGACTGCCCTCCTCCAGAAGTGATTAGTTCAGACTATACTTGGTTTGTCTGAAATAATTGCTTATGATAATTATTATATTTTTTATTATTCTTTACTTCCTTCCATTTCTAAATTTTTTCTCCTTTATATTCGAGCTTACATATATTTCATTCTTAATTGATCTTCCTTGATAGTAATAGTCATCTGAGTTTCATATTTATTATTTTATTTTCATTTTCCTTAACTTGGTGTTTTATTCCTGGGATATTTATTCCCTATCATTCCCTAACACGAGAGCTGGGGCAGTTCAGAGAGGCACTGTAGGCAACATACTCTGCTGGCCAATACTTCACTTCTAATCGAGTACAGAGGCAAATCATCTCTGCTCAAAACATATTAATACTGCTGGACTTATCTACAGACAGTTATTAAAAAAATTATTTAAGAATAGTCCACTTTAAGACTATTTAAAAAATATCCTTGGATACTTCACTTCGTATATTGCTCAGAGATTTTAATATTCCTATCTCAGTTATTCTTCTGACTTGTTAGCTTTATGGTTATCTCAATTCTTATTATGGTGGGAAGCTCTTTTATTAATATAATTATCATTGTTTATTCTAATATAAAGTTTTTGTTATTAATTCTTTATTCTTTTCTGGTTTTTATTACAATCTGCTTCTGTTTATTGGTAACATATATTTTCTGATATTTTTTGTTTGTTTCGCAGCTTTTATTTATTCCACTAGTTCCATGTTTTAGCACTTTCTTCTAATTGTCTTTATTACACTCAACATTTATTTCATGATCATACTCATTAGTGATTTATTTAATTACATTTATTTTTTGTTCCTTTTCTCAAATTACTTCTCTCTGATTTTTTATTCAAATGAATTCTTTAATTAATTTTTTAATGAGGTCATTGTTTCTCTTTGTATTACTTCAAAGTGTTATTATTTTTATTTCAACACAAGTTTATTCATTTAATCGTATCACTGGTTTTTATTTCCTTTTATTTAATTTCATAGAATGTTTTTATTCATCATTGGTTGTAATTTGACATTACTTTATATTTCTTAGAATTGATTTGTTTTATTCTAAATTCTTTTTCTTTTTCTTTTTCATAAATATTTTTCATAAATACTTTGTTTGTAATTTGATATTATCATATACCGTATTTTCGCGTGTACCACGCGCCCTCGTGTAACACGCGCACCCCTTATTTTTAGGTCCTACAAAAAAAAAAAAATCGCGTATTCAAAAATGTGAAAAAAATCATATACCGGTATTTGGAATAGTATTACCATATATCTATTGTAAGGGAAAAACTGTAATAACTAATGAAATAAACGTCAAGTTACTTTTTTTGTTACACTAACTTACGGATTTATTTTTTATTACAAGTAAAAAATGTATGTTTATTACAATGAAAATTAATATTTATTACAACTAGATACAGTAATTAGAAGCGAAGGTTACAGCAATCGTTACAGAACCAGCCGTAATTGTAAATTCGGGTTTGCCAACCTAAAGAAAATTAAGAGTGCATTAGAACAGTACATCAATGAAAAAGAACACAGTTATAAACCCAAGGGATACCGGTATGTTTGATGTAGTTTATGAAAATTTTTTACTAGTGTCTTACCTGATTTTCATTCGTCGTTGCTACTGTCGAATGGGGAGTCTTCATCAGAAGCAGACGCTGCCTCATCTTCACTAACGAACAGTTTATCGTCTTCACTGCCATCCAAGGCGTTGGAAATGCCAGTTTTTTTGAAACTTTTCTTTATTAAGTCTTCTGGTATACTGTCCCATGCTTTGATGATCCAACTGCAGATCAGCGTCAGTGATGGCCTTCGGAGTCTTCCTGTCGGCGTCAGCTCGTGTGGTGCAGTACTCATCCACTGGGTGTACATTTTTTTTAACTGGCACTTGAAGGGCTTATTTATGCACACATCAAGTGGCTGGAGCATCGAAGTCATTCCACCTGGAATAATCACTTGTTCAGTCTTTGTTTCTGATAAAACTTTCTTAACGTCGTCAGTCAGATGGCCACGAAAACTATCCATAACAAGCATCCCTGGGCGTTTTAATAATGCTCCAGGTCGCCGATTCCAAACGCGCTTTATCCAGTCAAGCACTAACTCATTGTCCATCCACCCTTTTTCTTGAGCTTTCATTATCAAACCTGATGGGAAACTTTCATTTTTTGGAAGGTTTTTCCGCTTCAAGATTACATAAGGAGGCAGTTTCTTTCCATCGGCTAAAACAGTAAGCATTACAGTGCACCGTTGTTTCTCGCAACCAGCTGTACGAATTTTTACAGTTTTGTCACCAACTTTATTTACTGTCGTATCCACAGGCATCTCGAAATAAACTGGAGTTTGATCCGCGTTGCCGATCTGGCATAGTGGATAATTGTTCAGTTTTCTTAACTGAATTACGTAACGCTGAAAACACAAGAGTTTATCAGTGTACGCCTCTGGTAAACGTTGAGATATCGTTGTTTTCCGTCGAACAGAAAGGTTACTTCTTTTAAAAAACCTTTGAAGCCATCCCCTGCTTGCTTTAAACTCATTTATGTTAATATTCAGCTCCTTCGCAATCTTAGTTGCCTCTATTTGGCACATTTCTGTGGAAACAGCATAACCATATTGACGCTTATCATCTATAAACGCTGTAAGTTTAACTTCTAGTTGAGGATATTTTGCAGCTTTACCTCGAAAAGCTCTTTTCTTTAAAGGAGCTTCCGTTAATTTTTCTTTTTTCTTACGCCAGTCTCTGATACACGATTCCGGCACGTCGTATATTCGACCCGCTGCTCTATTTCCTATTACCTCTGCTTCGTTTATAATTTTTAACTTCTCTCCGGCAGTAAACGAACGCAATCTTTTCCCACATTCCATTGTAAAACGAAACAACACCTTGATAAATTAAAAGAACACAAAACACAAACGAAGACAAATTGTTTAAAATGATATGATACAGTACGATATACCGTAGTAATTACGATTGCCGTAAATTCGATATTGAATAACGTAAATACCGTAACACAATAAACATTTGGTGAATACCGTAAAACACTTCAAAACACAGCTTACGTTTTCACAAACCGGTACAGAACGAACCGAATTTTAACAGTAGACTGTTAGAAACACTATGAAATGCTACCTGCTATTTTGCAGTGGGGGTTGAAAGTGTTGTCTGTGCAATGCTTTAGTCAAGGTCAATATCCGCCCGATGTACGGTACATAGTAGTGACTGAGGTTTGAACAGGAATTGCGGTAGCATAAGGTCAATGACCACTCTGATGAAGACTGGCAAGTTAGTTTCCTCGTGTAACACTCGCACCCCATTTCTACGAAATATTTTTTGGTAAAAAAGGTGCGCGTGGTACACGTGAAAATACGGTATTTGAATTTTGTTGACTTTAACAAAATTCTTTTCTTTTTATTTTCATAATGGTTTCAGTAATAAATGTAGTAAGGTGTTCTTACTATATTTTTGAATTTGGATGTTATTATATTCAAAATTCTCCCTTTTAATTATTCCAAATGGTTTCTTTCAAATTTATTTGTAGTAAGTTGTTCTTACTTAATTTTTGAATTTAGTGTTTTTTACAAAATTCTTCTTTTTATTTATTCCAAATTGTTTCTTTCAAAATTGTTTGTAGTACGTTGGCCTTACTTATATTTTTGAATTTAGCGGGTTTTAACAAAATTCTTTTTATATTACTCCTCATGATATTTTTTCATGGAAGCCTGGTTATATACACCTTTGATTCTACCAGAACCCATCTCCTTTATCTCATAAGTATTATTGTTTTTGTCCATGGAGACTATATAGGGTCTAGTGTATAATAGTAACAACTTCTTTGTTATTCCTTCCAGTGAGCTGGGTAATTCCCGGTTTTTCAATAACACCTTTTCACCACTTGTATAGGTTATTATTTTACCCTTACCTTTTTGATATTTGTTTCGCCGTTTCTCCTGGTCTTCGGCCACCTTGTTGTAAAATGTAATTTTATCAAAAATATATTTATTTTCCCTCGGGAACTCTAATATTTCTTCGATCTCTCTTGGGGGTTGTTTCTCGTACATGGTGGAGTATGGAGTAATTCCTATGGCTGGGTGGTATGCCAAGTTGAGGAATTCTTCTGTGGCTTCTAGATAGTCTTGCCACCTCCTCTGTTGATTGTGGCAATATGTTCTTAATATCCGCCCCACTTCTCGTAATACTCTCTCTGCCGGGTTACTGCTCGGGTGGTATACCAAGGTTTTGTAAGTACGAACACCCATAGATAGTAGGGTATCCCGCCATTTTTTCCCCTTGAATTGGGTTCCATGATCTGTAATGATCGAAACTGGTTTTCCGACGTTCGGGAAGTACCGGTCGGTCAATATTCCAAGAATTTTATTAGTAGTTGCCCGATTTGCTGGGTATAGCTTAACGAACTTAGTGAAATGGTCCATCACGATTATCAGATACTTATATCTGTGACGACCACCACTGCGGGGAAATGGTCCGCAGATGTCCAAGAATACTTTTTCCAACTTTGCCTGTGATGTTATAGGAATCATTTGGCCTTCCTTTTTCTCATTATTAGATTTAAAGAGTTGGCAAATGTGGCAACCTTTTATATACTTCCGGACCTTCCGGTTGACATCTTTCATGTGGCAGCTCTCCTCCAGGGCCTTTATCACCTTTAAGGCACCCATATCGAATATGATAATTAATTATTATCTCCTTTTCGATATGGGTTGGAATGATTACCTTCCATGTCTCCTTCCTCAAAGATGGTTTAATGAATAGAATATCGTTATTAATTTGATAATATCGGGCGATAGTCTCGTCCCCAGCTTCTAATCTAGTCTTAATATTTCTTAATTTCGGGTCTGCTGGTTGATGGGTGCTCAGGTTAGTTAATAATGTGGCTAGATCGGCTCTGGTGCTAAGAATGTGGTATATTTTGAGTACACTTTCTTTCTCTCCCTCGAATGTTTGCTTTTCTATGTCAATACGTGACAATACGTCTGCAACAACATTCTTCTTTCCTGGGATGTACTCCCACTTAAGATTGTATTCTTGCAGTACCAGTATCCACCGGGTCAACCTTCCGTGGCTCAATTTGCACCTCCTCAGGAACGATATGGACTTATGGTCAGTCCGGACGGTAACGGGGTAACCTAGGATGTAGGTGCGGAATTTGCCACACGCGAACACTACACTTAACAGTTCTTTCTCAGTGACATGGTAGTTCCTTTCGCACTGGTTTAAAGCTCTACTTGCGAAGCAAATCACGAGATGTTCGCCCTCCTCATCCTCTTGATATAGCGTTGTGCCGAGGCTAATGTCGCTGGCATCGCAATTTAGGAAGAAAGGTTTACTGAAATCCGGATGGCGAAGTATAATGGGTTCAAGAAATTTTTCTTTAATCAGTTGTAATGTCTCGTTCTGCTCTATACCCCAGATCCATTTATTTTTAGATGACAGTTGCGGTTGAAATCTGGCGGTCAATTCAGAATACTTTTCCTGGAACTTGCGATAGTAATTACAGAGTCCCAGGAACGACTGTAACTGCCTTCTATTCTTTGGTGCCGGAAATTTCTAAATTGCTTCTACCTTTTCAGCCGACGGTGAGATTCCTTGGTCATTTAATTTAAAGCCCAAGAACTGAATTTCCTTGGCAATGAATTGAGATTTTTCCAGTTTGAGAGATGTTATTTGCAGCCAATTTCTTCAGCACATGTTCCACACGGTAGCAGTGTTCCTCCCAAGTTTCTGAGGTCACCAGCAAATCATCTACATACATGGTGGTGAACTGTAGTGCTTCTTGGCCAAGTATCTGGTCCATGCAGTGCACAAAGACGGCGTCCGAATTCACGAGTCCGAAGGGCAGTCTCTTAAACTGGTAGTTATGCCCTTCGAATATGAATGCCAGATACTGGCGACTCTGTGGGTGCAATTCCACCTGCCAGTAGCCGCACACCGTGTCCCAGGTACTAAAGTACTTGGTACCGTGGAAACGTTTTAAAATCTCTTCTATCTCACCGGGCGAAGTCCTGTCATTAATTATCATCTTATTGATTTCTCGCGCATCTAGGCAAAGACGGACTTGTCCGTTTTTCTTAGGAATAGCCACAATAGGACTGGTGTATGGGGATTGGCTACTCTCTATTATGTCACGGTTAATCATCTTACTTATTTCAGCTCTTACAGCTTCCTTTCGTGATTGCGCAATGGGGTATGACTTCCGGTTAAAGTCCACTGTATCTCGAAATTGTAGAGTACACTGGTAGTTTTTTACTTTACCGGGCTCGTCAGAAAATACTGATCGGTATAGTTCATAAATTTTTATTAATTTATCCGCTTGGTGTTTTTGCAACCTTTCCCTTGTAATACCGCTCCGGAAATCCCTGATTTCCTGGATCTTTTGGGACCATAAATCCTCATTAGAGTTATCGTCTATAATCCGCTCAATCATAGGAGTATTGTTTATATAATTGATTTTACGGATTTGTTGGTGGATATCGCTGGGAATTACTGTATCGCTACCGTCCAAGTTTGTCCGTTCGTAAAAAGTGATAATTTCTCCGTGCGTAAATCGATTATGGCGGAGTTTCGTCTGAGCACATCGCACCCCACTAATATGTTAAACGGCAGCCCGGTTGCCACTAAGAATTCCACGTCAATCGCTATACCACAGCTAATCACATTGGCTGAAACTTGTCTTCTTATTGTCTTGTTTTGGCGGCCGGTGGCACCTAGTAAAATAATATTATTCAACGGCAATGTCGGTAATACTCTTCCGCCTTCCCTTTGTATTCTCTCCAACTCTGTCGTACTAATTATAGATACATTGGAACCAGTATCGATCATTAACCTTGCGGGGACTCCTTCTACCTCCGCATTGATATGTATCATTTCATTATTTATATTATTGTTGGGGCTAGTATCGTCCTCCTCCAATAACTCGTGTCGAAGGTTTTTTAAATAATTGCAACCTATTATTGTGATACGATTTGTATCAGTTGCTCTTGGCAACTCATTTATATACCCAGGAGTTAGGAGCAGTAATGGGTCTAGGTTATTTATTACTGCCTCCTCCCGTTTAAATGTTCGATATCATCATCAGTATGTGTCGCACTGATTGAGGCATCAGTCGGGAGACCTTGAGTGGGTCCCTGCCGCTCTGTGCGATGATCCAACGGTTGTTCGTGGTTTGTCTGCCGTTCTGTATTGTCTAGACTGGTACTCCATCTAGTTTGATTATACCTTGGTTTGTCACATTCTCGGCTCCTCCGCCGATCCTCATATTCATGGTAGCTGTTGCGTCGCTGATGGTAGTACCTACGTTGGCAACCGTCTTCAGCTCGTATGAAGTTCACCCTCGGTCTAGAAAACCTATTATTACTATTGTTGTTATTAGGTTGATACCCACGATTATTATTATAATAACGTTCTGTGTTATTATAGTTGGGGTTTCTCTGACTATTAACGTTGGGGTTTGGGTAATATGGGTTTCTATTACCCTGATAACCATTATTTGTTCTATTATTATTTTGATTACCTTCAACGTGGTTATTGTTATTATTATTATTGTTGTTATTACTTGGTGGATTGGCGCGGTTTCCCTGGTATCCATTGTTGTTGTTGTTGGTACCGTTGTTGGTATATGGATAGTTCCGGGGTTCTGGCCGATCATTCCTCCTCCGGCTTTGTCGGTAATACTCCTCGTTCTCGTAATTTTCGAGAAGTTCAGTCATGGCCTGTATGGTCTTGATTTGGCTGCCTCTTCTTGCTCGAATTACCTCTTCATCATAGTGATATGATAACTTGTTTATGAGGCATTCTTCTGGTATGGCTGGTTCCAAATGCTTAGCCATACATACTTTGCCGAGGAAGTATGCAGTCATTGAGCTACCCAC
Organism: Magicicada septendecula; assembly: GCA_034769895.1. Taxonomy (NCBI): domain Eukaryota; kingdom Metazoa; phylum Arthropoda; class Insecta; order Hemiptera; family Cicadidae; genus Magicicada; species Magicicada septendecula. Next base: position 408,956,662 of record CM068368.1, on the reverse strand, counting down.
CTGTTGTTTGTAACGGCCGTGACAGATATTGTCACGTATCAACAATGATAATATGACAATGACAATCACGTCACGTTTCACAGAAACGATATAAACCAGAATAATTCACTTATAAATCCTGTAAACTAGCCAGATTTAGATAAAGTAAATCAGTTAACCACTACTGGGAATGATCCTAGGAGTTAAAATGATAATAAGGAAATATACCTTAAAATATTGTAAATTTTCAAAATATATAAATTAATTAATTTTAAAGAGCAATGTCAAATTCAGAGATTAACACAAAAAACCAGTTTAAAGGTTTAATTTATATGTATTTAAGGAAAGGAAGAGGAATATGACTAATTAAAATTTATTATAATAGTATTAATGATACTTAAAATGGGGGAAATTTGTATAAAGACGGAAATCCAATTTTGAGCCTATATTTCCATAAAGTAAAGAAATTTGTTAATTTCCACAAAATGTCTACAGATATGGACTATAATATATCAATTTAAAGGGAATGAGATGATTAAACCAATGATAAGGTTCATAATTCATAAAAGTGATGAATAAAATAAATAAATTCCATATATAATGTAATATTTTATCATGTGTATGAGTAATCGAAATATGTTAACAATACTTTTTCAAAGATTAACTGGGCCAAATTTTGACCAAGTTAATTAGTCTTTTGTTGAATATCAAGCTGAATAGTTGTGTGACAAAACGTTCTTTAAATCGAGTAGAAAATGGTACGTCAAATTACAATTAAAGTCAGTGCAACGAGAGGTAGATGAATTGAACACTTTCATAGCTAAATTTACCTAACCTTTAACAGCAATAGTGAGAAATAACACCTAACTTCATGATACGAGTGAAATAAAACAGTAAAACAGTATATTTGACACAATTCACTCTACAACACATAACCACATTTACAGAAACTTAACCCACAGGAGTGAACAAATACCAAATGACTTAATAAACACAAGTTTACACGGAACACTTCGTCAGAATACACCAAATAACTTAACAGACATATTACACCAGTGCGGGAAGATTTCAAACATTCCTGAAGGTAATTTTATCGTGATTTTCGAACATGTCGATTTCGCAGTGAACTCGCCATATCTAGTAGCGGCATTTTGAAATTCAAGCCTGCCTTCCTCTCATCCAGCAGTGACGTCATAGTCTGCCTATGGTTTGACGACAACTTTTATAAATATTACATATCAGAATTATTTAAATACTATTGAATAATAATTATTGTATTTATTTTAATTGTTAATGTTATACTTTCTCGTCACCCTTCTCTGACTATTAATTTTAATCGCTCAAAGAACCTGTCTTTTATATAATACATATCGTAAATTTTGTTCTGTATGCACAATCGATAATTCCCTGAGACGGAGTCGATAATTGTTCTCCATCGATAAAAAAATCGATTATTTATTTAAATTGTTTAATAAATCCTTATATTTCCATTATTTCTTATCTGTTATTTATTTCACAGGTTAATTTAAGAGTATTTATTAAGGCTGAGGGACTTAAAGAAGAAGAAAATATTTTATTTGAGTGAGATATTGGACCAGCAAGGAAAATCACCAATCGATTGCTGACTGGAGTTAATCTATTTAACTCCAGACTTGGTTCAAATCTTCAAGAAGTGCTCGATAGTCAATAAATACCTGCCTGATTATCAAATTTTTTACAAGAACATTTAAAACAGATTTATTTCCTATAAACACACATTAATAAACATAAACAAAATTATTCTTTTATTGAAAATTTTATTTTTTATAAAATTTTTCATCTACATTTTATCTTTTGTAACGACCGGCATACAGCGGTCTGGTTACAAAGTGGCGTCCAACTTAGAGGGCTTGATAAGATAAGCTTGGCAGCGATTAATTAATAGATACCAGAAAAATGCAAAGACGAGCTACTTCGAAAAAGAGGGCGGCAGAGGCCGAAAAAGAGGTTGACATGGGGGATAAGGAGGCAACACCTGTTGAAGATCCGGAAGTGTTACTAACCCAGGTGGAATCGAAACAACCCGCACCACCAGAGGAACAACCCGAAGTAACAACGCAAACAGGGGAAGTCAATGGCCGGAAGGAACAATTGGAAAAGCCGACACGAACGGAGGATGGGAGTATACAAGAGATGATGAAAATGATGAGGGAAATGAATAAGAACTTAGAATCCAGAATGGATGGAATGAGTCAAGATTTGAGTAAGCAAATGGATTCCACTAACAAGAAGATGGACGAAAGTAGTAAGGAAAGGAAGGAAGATAACCATTCATTAAATGAAAAACTAGAGGATCTGAAGGAAGATAACCGATCCACAAAGGAAGAATTGGGCCGTAAGATAGAAAATACTAATAAGAGGATCGAAGAAACTAGTAGGAAGATGGAAAGGAAAATGGAAGAAAATAATAAAAATTTAGAAGAGAAGATAGAAGAAACCAGTAACAAAATAGAAAGCGACAATCAGCAACTGAGGGAAAAGTTGGAGGAAAATAATCTGAAAATGGAGGAGAAGATGGACGAGAATAATCAAAGGTTGAGAGAAGAATTAAGGGAAGTTAACCAAGAGAACATGAATAAGTTAGACGAGAGGATTGAGCTAGCTAAAGAGGAGTTGAATAAAAAGATAACTGAGACGAAGAAGTCCATCGTAAAGAAATTAGAACAGGAAGTCGTGGTTGTTAACCAGCAGATCAGAGAAGTAGACGAAAGATGTCGTCAAACAGAAAACGAAGTGCTGGAAGTCCGGGAAGTAATAACTAATGAGATTACTCAGGTCCAAGAACAACAGAAAACAAAAATGGAGGAGACCAAGAAAATTGCTTTGGAAGAAGTGAATAAAGTGCGGACACAGATAACCGAAAGATGCGACGGCGTGGAAGCCACTATGTCGAACATAACCGGACAGGTGCGTCAGAGCCAGGAGGAGATAGAGTTGATAAGGAACAAACCATCTGGATATCATCATTTCCCCATGTCAGAGAACAGAGAATGGCTCAATTTCCGGCAATATAAACGGAAACCTATGGAGTTCTTGGCACGTATAGAAGAATACTTAGAGAAACACCGAGGGAACCGATGGGTCCAGAACAGAGAAATCCTTGACGAGTCGTTTCGGGAGGTGAATGACCATTGGTGGATGGCCAACCGGAGCGACATCGACAATTATGAACAATTCAAGAGCCTATTTAAGGCCAAGTACTGGTCAGAGACCACGCAAAATCTAATAAGAGATAATATATGCCACGGCCGCTACAAACCACAAGTCGGTAGTTCAATGACAGCTTATTTCCTCGGCAAGGTGTGTATGGCCAAGCACTTAGAACCAGCTATACCAGAGGAATGCCTAATAAATAAGTTGTCCTATCATTATGATGAAGAGGTAATTCGTGCGAGGAGGGGCAGCCAGATAAAAACCATCCAGGCAATGACAGAACTCCTAGAAAATTATGAAAATGAAGACTACTACCGACAGAGTCGTAGAAGAAGTGATGGGCCCAAACCAAGGACGTATCAGAACAATAACCAGGGTACGAATCACATAAATACTGGGTACCAAGGAGGCCGGGCATACCCGCGAAATAACGGTTCTAATAATAGTAATAATGTGAACAATCCTAGTTACAATGATAATAATAATACGGGTCCAAACCATCAAAACCCGAATCGGCCCTCTAATGGTTATCAGGGTAACCGCAATCCCTACCCTAATAACGCAAATAGTCAGAGAAGCCCCAATTATGGTAATAGTCATTACCCTAATAATACCAATCGTACGGGTCCCAATAATGGTAATTTTAATAATAATAGGTTTCCTCGCCCTAGAGTGAACTTCATACGAGCCACAGATGGACGACAGCGGAGATTCGATCACAATCGACGAAATAGCTACCGCGGATATGAAGAAAGGCGGAGGAGCCTAGAACGGGACCAACCAAGGTACTATCCAGCGCGTAGGAGCAATAGTTTAGACAACGCTGAACGGAGGTCGAACCACGAACGACCGGAAGACCATAGGACAGATCGACAGGTAACCACTCTGAGCATCCCAAATGAGGCATCGACTAGTATGGCTCAAAGGAACAATGATGCCGAGCCTTTAAACGGGCACAGGCAGTAATAAATCGCCAGAACCCGTTACTGCTCCTAAATACTGGGTATAATAATAATAATGAGTACAATCACGTGAATAATAACAATCGTATCACAATCATAGGGTGCAACTACCTAAAGGACATCAGAAATGAGTTATTGGAAGAGGATAACAGGAATCCCACCAATAACTTCAATAATGAAATAATACATGTCGACGCCAAGGTAGAAGGCATCCCAGCCAAGTTAATGATCGATACTGGGTCGAACGTGTCAATAATAAGTACGACGGAATTGGAGAGGATACAGCAAGAGTGCGGGAGAACTTTACCAACATTGCCGTTGAATAATATTGTTTTGTTGGGTGCAACCGGACGACAAAACAAAACAATACGTAGGCAAGTCTCCGCCAGTGTGATGAGCTGTGGTATAGCGATTGATATGGAATTCTTGGTGGCGAGCGGTCTGCCATTTAATATACTGGTCGGGTGTGATGTGCTTAGGAGGAATTCCGCCATCATTGATCTGAGAACTGAAACATTATCGCTGTTTTCTAATGGACATACTTGGACGGCGAAATTGGTGGGTAGTGACCAAGTCGTTCCCGATAGTATCCATCAGCAAATCCGCAAAATTAATTACATCCATCCAACATCTATAATTGAACAAAGGATAGACGACACCTCCAATGAAGATTTATGGTCACAAAAAATCCAGGAGATCAGGGATTTCCGGAGCGGTGTAACTGGCGAAGGTTTAACAACAAACCAAGCGAACAAATTAATAAACATATATAACAAATATAAATCAGTCTTTTCTGATGAGCCCGGTAAAGTGAAAAACTTCCAGTGTACTCTACAGTTCCGAGACACAGTGGACTTTAACCGGAAGTCTTACCCCATTGCGCAATCACGAAAGCAAGCAGTAAGAGCTGAAATAGAGCAAATGATTAACCGTGACATTATAGAGAGTAGCCATTCCCCATATACAAGTCCTATCGTTGCTATTCCTAAGAAAAACGGACAAGTCCGTTTGTGTTTAGATGCGCGCGAAATAAATAAGATGATCATTAATGACAGGACTTCGCCCGGTGAGATTGAGGAGATCTTAAAACGGTTCCACGGTACCAAATACTTCACTACCTGGGATACGGTGTGCGGGAACTGGCAGGTGGAATTACATCCACAGAGTCGCCAGTATCTGGCCTTTATATTCGAAGGGCGGAACTACCAGTTTAAGAGGTTGCCCTTCGGACTGGTAAACTCAGTCGCAGTCTTTGTGCACTGCATGGACCAGATACTTGGCCAAGAAGCACTACAATTCACCACCGTATACGTAGATGACTTGCTAGTGTCCTCAGAAACTTGGGAGGAAACACTGCTACCGTGTGGAACACGTATTACAGAAGCTAGCAGCAAACAATATTACGCTGAAATTAGCAAAATCTCAATTTATTGCTAAAGAAATACAATTCTTAGGCTTCATATTAAATGATAAGGGAATCTCACCGTCGGCTGAAAAAGTCGAAGCGATTCAGAACTTTCCTACACCTAAGAATCGAAGGCAGTTACAGTCGTTCCTGGGACTCTGTAATTACTACCGCAAGTTCCAGGAAAAGTACTCAGAACTGACTGCCAGATTTCAGCCGCAACTGTCATCTAAAAATAAATGGATCTGGGGTAATGAACAACAAAATATATTAACTCTTATAAAACAAAAATTCCTTGAACCCATTATACTCCGCCATCCAGATTTTAACAAGCCTTTCTTTCTTAATTGTGATGCCAGTTACATCAGCCTCGGCACTACCTTATATCAAGAGGATGAGGAGGGCGAACATCTTGTGATCTGCTTTGCCAGCAGAGCATTGAACCAGTGTGAGAAAAACTATCACGTTACAGAAAAGGAATTATTGAGTGTCGTGTTCGCGTGCGGAAAGTTCCGCACTTATATTCTTGGTTATTCCGTTACCGTCCGGACAGACCATAAATCTATCTCGTTCCTGAAGAGATGTAAGTTGAGCCATGGAAGGTTAACGCGGTGGATACTATTGCTGCAAGAATACGACCTTAAGTGGGAGTATATCCCCGGAAGGAAGAATGTCGTCGCGGACGTATTGTCTAGAGTAGACATTGACAAACAGACGTTCGAGGGGGAGAAGGAGAGTATTCTGAAAGTATACCATATTCTCAGCAGCAGCGCCGGTCTACAATCAATTTTGGAACACCTAAGCACACACCAACAAGCTGACCCGAAGTTAATCACTATTATCTCAAGACTGGAAGCAGGGGATGAGACAATCTCCCAATATTATACCATACATAATGGAATTCTGTTTTCCAAACCATCATTATATAAGGAGGAATGGAAGGTAATAATTCCGACCCATATCGAGAAGGAGATAGTGTTCAATTATCATGTTCGATATGGACATATGGGCGCCTTAAAGGTGGTAAAGGCCCTGGAAGAGAGCTGCCATATCAAAGACATAAATCGGAAGGTACGGAGGTACATTAGAAACTGTCGCATTTGCCAACTCGTAAAAACTAACAACGAGAAAAGAGAGGGGCAGATGATTCCAATAACCTCGCAGTCGAAACTTGAGAAGGTATTCCTGGATATCTGTGGGCCATTTCCCCGCAGTGGAGGCCGCCACCGATACAAATATCTCGTCATCATAATGGACCATTATACCAAGTTCGTGAAGCTATACCCAGCGAATCGGGCGACTACGAATAAAGTTCTTGAAATCCTGATCAACCAGTACTTCCCAACCGTCGGAAAACCGGTATCGATCATAACCGACCACGGAACACAATTCAAGGGGAGGAAATGGCGGGATACACTGCTGTCAATGGGGGTTCATACATACAAGACATCCGTATACCACCCGAGCAGTAACCCGGCCGAAAGAGTCTTGCGAGAGGTGGGGCGCCTATTAAGAACGTATTGCCATGAGCAGCAGAGGAGGTGGCAAGAATACTTGGAGGCCACTGAAGAATTCCTCAACCTGGCCTACCATCCAGCCATAGGAATAACCCCATACTCCGCAATGTACGAGAGACAACCCCCTAGAGAGATCGAAGATATTTTTGAGTTCCCCAGAGAGCATAAATATATATTTGATAGAATTCAATTTCACAATAAGGTGGCCGAAGATCAGGAGAAACGGCGGAATAAATACAATAAAAGCATGGGTAAGGTTATTCATTATACCGTTGGAGAGAAGGTGTTGTTGAAGAATAGGGAATTACCCAGTTCCTTAGAGGGGATAACAAAAAAATTATTGCTTCTGTACACTGGTCCCTATATTATCTCAAGGGACAATAACAACAACACATACGAAATCAAGGAAATGAATTCAAATAAAGTCAAGGGTGTCTTTAACCAGGCATCCATGAAGAAATTTTATGATTAAAATAATAATCCAAAATTCCAAACAAGGGTAAGATCACCTTACTAACAAAAAATTTGAAAAATTTTACGACAATAATATAAGAAGAAGTTAGGATAAAATCATCAAAATTTTAAAACAATGTAAGACCATCTTACTAACCAGGAATTTGAAATAAACATTTTGGAAGAGAATAGAAAACAAGAATTTAGAAAAAACTCAAAGTTCCAAAAACAATGTAATACTTTACATAACAACTATTTGAAGAAAACTTTATGACAAGAATATAAAAAAGAATTTAGAATGAGAAATCATCTAAATTTAAAGAAAAAAAAAAAGATTGTAAGTTCACTTTACTAACCAAGAATTTGAGAAAAAACATTTTGAAGGGATAAATATAAAACAGAATTTAGATTGAAATAATATAAGTTCTAAAAAGAAAGTAAGCTCACCTTACATAAAAAATTATTTTAAGGAAAACTATTTGGAAAGATATAAGAAGAAGAGTTTGGACTTAATAATCCAAAATTCCAAACAAGGGTAAGATCACCTTACTAACAAAAAATTTGAAAAATTTTAAGGCAATAATATAAGAAGAAGTTAGAATAAAATCATCAAAATTCCAAAGACAAAGTAAGTACATCTTACTACACCATTATTAATGAAACCATTTAGAAGATATGTACAAGAAGAAGTTAGAATTTAAAATAATCAAAATTCTGAAACACATGTAAGATCACCTTACATACCAGTTATTTATGAAAAAACTTTGTGGCAATAATATAAGAAGAAATTAGAATTTAAAATAATCAAAATTCTAAAACACATGTAAGCCCACTTTACATAAAAATTATTTTAAGGAAAACTATTTGGAAAGATATAAGAAGAAGAGTTTGGACTTAATCAGCCAAATTCTAAAACACCGGTAAGCCCACCTTACAAAAAAATTATTTAAGAAAACTTTATGGCAAAAATATAAGAAGAGTGAATTTTGAATTGTGTATAAATCAAGTTTCCAAACCAAGAATAAGTACAACTTACCAATCAATTATTAATGAAACACTTTGGTGAGATAAACAGAAGAGATTTAATACCATATTGATAGTAAGCATAAAATATAATTACCATGTTAATAAAGGATCATAATGGGATGAATAAAGGAACCAGACTTTAGAATTAAAACAAATAATTCTGGACAGTATGATAATGTCTAATTTCAATATGAAGAGTAAAAACCTTTCCATAAAATGATGCCAAAGGAAATTAAAAGAAAAATGAGATACGATTTGAGAAGATACGATTTGAGTTGATACGATTTGAGTGATTGAATATAATAAAGTACAAAAACTTATTTGGAATAATGAGATAATGAAACTTTGAAGTGGTATGAGGAGAAATTATGACCACACTATGAAATTAATGAAAAACATTCATTCGAAGGTATAATAACCATGACAGGAATAATGTGAAAATAATATCAAAGATTTATATAATTAAACGAATTAATATAAAATGATTTATGAATTAAATGTCAATTACGATAATGACAGTTATAAAAAGTTCTAGAAAATAGAACAAGTGGAAATAATAAGAACAAAGAAACAGTCTAATTATGTCATAAAGATATTCTACTATAAACAATGCAGATTATAATAAAAAAACCAGAAGGTAATAAAGAATTTATAACCAAAAGATTTATATGATAAGAAAAGTTGAAAATGTAATAATAGAAGAGCTTCCTACCATAATATCAAATGAAATAAACATCCAGTTAACGAGTCAGAAGAACAACTGAGATAGGAATATTAAAATCTCTGAGAAATATAATAAGTAATAAGTGAAGTATCCCAAAGATATTTTTTTAAATAGTAACAAATGTGTACTATTCTGAATAATTTTTTTTAATCTGTCTGTAGATAATTCCAGCAGTATTAATATGTTTTTTGAGCAGAGATGATTTACCTCTGTACTCAAATATGTGTGAAGTATTGGACAGCAGAGGAAAGTAGCGTACAGTGCCTCTCTGAACTGAACCAGCTCACAAAGTAGGGAACGATAGGAAGGAAATATCCCAAGGAGAAAATACTAAGAAGAAATATGAAAATGAAATAATAAATATGAAACTCAGATGACAAGGAAGATCCAGTGAGAATGATATAAACTCAAATATAAATAAGAAAATTTTTTAAATGGAAGGAAGTCCAGAATAATAACAAACCTAGAATAATTATCATAAGCAATTGTTTCAAACAAAGCAAGTATAGTCTGAAAAAATTACTTCTGGAGAAGGGCATTCTGTAGCGTGACAGAAAATCCACTACTTATTAAGTTATATAAAATCATAAAGTTTAATTACATCACATATGTTAAAATAATATTGAATGAGATTTAAGGAAATCAAAGGAATGAACCACGATAAAATAAAAATCCTCATTACATTATATAAAAACCACTGTTTAAATATCAAAGAAAATATTGAAAGCAACTCATATTATAATATCAGTAATTTACCCAGGAAGCGAGGAGCAGTAAACAAAATAAATAACACCAGATCAAGAAGAAAGAGAATCAGTTTAAGAGTGGTGAATACCAAAATACCCCAAAAACAAGAAGAGGGAAGAATAAAGTTTGGGATCAGGAAGAAAACAATACCCTGAAACCTTTAGAGAAGAACAAGGTCAGTATCAGTGAATAAATTAGATGCTCCAAACTAAACATCAGTCGAGATACACCAAGTACCTTGGTTTACCCAAGAATGAAGAAGGAAGACAAGAAGACCAGAAGAATGAAGACTAGAAGAAGGACATGAATGAAGACCAGAAGAAGGACAAGAATGAAGACAAGAAAGAAGATAAGAAGAAGGACAAGAAAGAAGACAGGAGGAGAGGAAGAAATAGTATGAAAGAAACACCGTTGTAAAACCTATTATTATTATTAACTGCCATCAACCCCAAACCCACAAAAACGATTCAAAGGAAAGTATAACATACCCAAAATCCTATAAAAATGTAATTATTTAGAAAACTAAAGTGCTGTATAGTATTATAAGAAGTGAACCGACTAAAGCTATTGTGTGATAAGAAAATAAACAAGTCTTAACAGTCCATGATTACTAAAGGTCTGGTCTGAGATAATAAGACTCAAAATATCAGAACCAACAGTGAAAGTGAATTTGTGTGTTTTTTAGAAATGCAATAAACTTAAAGTTAGTGATACTATGACTTATCAATATGCTATATAACAACTTTAATATCCAATAATAAACAGCATAATAAAATAATAGAATGGAAGATTTCCAGTATTTTATTATTTTAATGTAACTCTTTATTTACAAGACATTTGTAAAAAATGCTAATAAATAGAGTATGGGAGGTCATGTTTACTGATGTAGGGGATCATAAATAGTAATGGTTTAGACCAGAAAGGACTGGCATTAATTTAGTATTCATAGGTTTAAAATGTTTAAATAGACTGTTTATTCACAGCCATAAAATCAATGTGTTAGTAAAATGTATTTGTAAGAGTTATTAGAAAATAAGATTTATATTATGTGTTTTAAAATGAATTATGTTTGCTAAATAATAGCCTACATACCATTAATAATGTTTCAATAGGTATGCTATGTTAACTCAAAAATAGTTAAAAGTATATGTTCAAACCATATCAGCAATATGTTCAATTGTGAAGATTGCTAAATAATGTTCATAATTATTTATTTTAATAACAGTAGTGTTAATTAAATACTACACCTCACAATAAGTTATAAACCATTTTATTTTCATGTAATAGTAACTATGTAAAGTCAGAGGAGGAAGTAGGATTAAATTTATTTGAGAAAGACAGAAATATAAAATTCTAAAATCTAGGCCATTTGGTGAATTCACAGAAACGATATAAACCAGAATAATTCACTTATAAATCCTGTAAACTAGCCAGATTTAGATAAAGTAAATCAGTTAACCACTACTGGGAATGATCCTAGGAGTTAAAATGATAATAAGGAAATATACCTTAAAATATTGTAAATTTTCAAAATATATAAATTAATTAATTTTAAAGAGCAATGTCAAATTCAGAGATTAACACAAAAAAACCAGTTTAAAGGTTTAATTTATATGTATTTAAGGAAAGGAAGAGGAATATGACTAATTAAAATTTATTATAATAGTATTAATGATACTTAAAATGGGGGAAATTTGTATAAAGACGGAAATCCAATTTTGAGCCTATATTTCCATAAAGTAAAGAAATTTGTTAATTTCCACAAAATGTCTACAGATATGGACTATAATATATCAATTTAAAGGGAATGAGATGATTAAACCAATGATAAGGTTCATAATTCATAAAAGTGATGAATAAAATAAATAAATTCCATATATAATGTAATATTTTATCATGTGTATGAGTAATCGAAATATGTTAACAATACTTTTTCAAAGATTAACTGGGCCAAATTTTGACCAAGTTAATTAGTCTTTTGTTGAATATCAAGCTGAATAGTTGTGTGACAAAACGTTCTTTAAATCGAGTAGAAAATGGTACGTCAAATTACAATTAAAGTCAGTGCAACGAGAGGTAGATGAATTGAACACTTTCATAGCTAAATTTACCTAACCTTTAACAGCAATAGTGAGAAATAACACCTAACTTCATGATACGAGTGAAGTAAAACAGTAAAACAGTATATTTGGCACAATTCACTCTACAACACATAACCACATTTACAGAAACTTAACCCACAGGAGTGAACAAATACCAAATGACTTAATAAACACAAGTTTACACGGAACACTTCGTCAGAATACACCAAATAACTTAACAGACATATTACACCAGTGCGGGAAGATTTCAAACATTCCTGAAGGTAATTTTATCGTGATTTTCGAACATGTCGATTTCGCAGTGAACTCGCCATATCTAGTAGCGGCCATTTTGAAATTCAAGCCTGCCTTCCTCTCATCCAGCAGTGACGTCATAGTCTGCCTATGGTTTGACGACAACTTTTATAAATATTACATATCAGAATTATTTAAATACTATTGAATAATAATTATTGTATTTATTTTAATTGTTAATGTTATACTTTCTCGTCACCCTTCTCTGACTATTAATTTTAATCGCTCAAAGAACCTGTCTTTTATATAATACATATCGTAAATTTTGTTCTGTATGCACAATCGATAATTCCCTGAGACGGAGTCGATAATTGTTCTCCATCGATAAAAAATCGATTATTTATTTAAATTGTTTAATAAATCCTTATATTTCCATTATTTCTTATCTGTTATTTATTTCACAGGTTAATTTAAGAGTATTTATTAAGGCTGAGGGACTTAAAGAAGAAGAAAATATTTTATTTGAGTGAGATATTGGACCAGCAAGGAAAATCACCAATCGATTGCTGACTGGAGTTAATCTATTTAACTCCAGACTTGGTTCAAATCTTCAAGAAGTGCTCGATAGTCAATAAATACCTGCCTGATTATCAAATTTTTTACAAGAACATTTAAAACAGATTTATTTCCTATAAACACACATTAGTAAACATAAACAAAATTATTCTTTTATTGAAAATTTTATTTTTTATAAAATTTTTCATCTACATTTTATCTTTTGTAACGACCGGCATACAGCGGTCTGGTTACAATATATATATATATTGCAACGTGTAATTGTGTTTTACCCTTACAAATCTAATAATCGTTCTTTCTAAATTATATTTTATTTAGCCTCACTACTGGGATAGCCAATTTGTTGCATCTAGACTCGAATCTATGGGTTAATTATCTGAATTTGTGTCTTGTTTAACTCTGTTATTATTTATGTATATTTTTGTTAATATTAAATTAAGGATGAGTATCTGTTCAGGAGGATGTTTGTTGAGCGCCAATTTGCAATCACCGTTTGCAAATAAAATTTTATTGGTGAAGTATCAATAATAAATTTTTGTTCAAATTTATGTAAATAGTATATGGTCTCTTTATTCTGTAATGAACTCTCTTTTATTCTTTTCTTTCAGCAATGGATATGATAACTTGTGCTTATCACCACATTTTTAAAAGAAATCTGCTAAGATTTTCAATTGATGAGTGTTGCCAACTTAATCTAATTACTGTGGTGAACTCACAGTATCAGATATTTTGTTAAGAATATCATACCCTTTTTGTTTTCATGAAATAAGAAACAAATAAACCTTTTTCAGTATTTTGTAAACTCAAATCCTTTATTTATTCTTTAATTGGTTCTAAATGTAAAACATAATTTTTAACAAAGTTTGGCCAGCTGTATTTTTATAAGCTCAGAGTGGCAACAGTAACTCTTAGATCTCAGGTTTTTTAAAACATTTTATAAATTGTTTTAAAATTAAAATTAAATACAATTATAATGTTCAGTAGGTCCTTTCGACTATGATATAACAACAGTATTGACAGGGAAAGTACCAAAATACATATGATGAGAAATAGTCACAATGTATCTTAAAAGGATTATATTAAGAGTGTAAAACAGTTCAGTGTATAGGTTAAGTTATAAAAATGTTTTTTAGACTTAATTAGTTTTAATTTATGTTAGCACTATACATCAATGGTGGCTTAGGCTTATGTCCATATTATTAATCATTATTGTTCTCAGTGAAAGTTAATTATGGTTTTTATAAAAAAACATTCAAAGATTTTTGAAACCTTTAGATCAGGTTTAACAGGGAATATTTCAGATTAATTTTAGATCAAAAAATACTTCTCTCCCTGTGTCAAATGGTCCAATTTCTTCAGAGATGTCCTGGTTTAAGTCTGTAGAATCTTGTAGCAATTCTTTCTTCTATTTTAATCTTGATATATATAATTATTCACTTGTTTATCTGGAGATGCACTGATGTCACATATATTATAATTATTTTTTCACTATAAGTATTTAAAACAACCTTCTTGCATTCAGTTTCTTTAGAATCAATCAATTTTCTTCCTCCACATATTAGTTGCTAAGGCCTCTCTTAGATATCTCCTAGGTTTCCAGATAACATTTTTATATCACCCTGGTGACATCATAAGAATAATATACACAAACTTTTACTATTTTATATGTCATTTTCTTTTAAAAGGATATACCTTTTTTATAAGAGCTCTTATCTTCTTTTTATTTGTTTCTTTGTTCTTCTGATAAAAAACTGATCATTTTGACATCACTCTTGACTATTTTCTGATCTATATTTCCTGAGTTAATGATTTACATTTTTTTTTTTTTCCAAACTTATTTATTATTTCTTTTGAACCTTTCACTTTCTTACATTTATTTTATACATTTGGTAATCTTTTAACATAAACTGACATTGTTTCCTTATTATTTTAATAGAAATCTTATTCATATAATTTGACTGACTATGATTTTGGTACTTTCTTGTTAAGACCAACATTAGTGTTATTAACAATAGTGTTATTAATACATAATATTAATAAATGTGACAAAAACTGATTACTAATAACTATTAGTAATATGTTATAATTCCCCTTAACTGACTGTGTTTATAACTTTACAGTCTGCACACAAAAAACAAATTTCATAAGTAAGTTCTTACTATCAGATTACAAATCAGTAAGAGACACATAACCTCAACTGAGCAGGATCTACAACATAAAACCACATGTAATAATTAGAAAATTGCAATCATAAGTAACTGTTCAAATCAACAACCAAAATAGGATAAATGAGTAACCTAATGAACCCAATATGAGTAGAGAAATACATCTATATAATCTATATTATTTAAACAAACAATAGCCAGATTAACAAATCACAAGATGACCATCAAAGTTAGACAAATTACTCACTTAAACTTGATAAAAGAAAGGAAAGTAGGTTGACAGTAGCAACTAGAGTATTCAATACCTCTATGAGAACCTTTAGCAAACACTAAATACACAAGTATATATGTAAACAATAATAAACAAGTATACATGACCCAGGAGGCTAGATGTAAAAAGCCATCTTACTGTAATTTAATGAATGTTGGACACAACAAAAAGGTGTTATACACTATAGACAAACTATGTACAAGGTCTAGGTACACATTAATGGATTAAAACACATCCATTAACTACAATTAATGATAAACTATGTATATAAAAATAACAAAATGATGACATGGTGTATTAAAGCCATCTAATATAAGCATATGAAAAGCAATAAGTGGAAACAAAGCTGCACTAAAGGTGTAAAAATAGTTGAGGTACAAACTAAACACCTAAGAAATGTGTTAATATGAAAAAATGTACTAGAAATAAGAAATACAAATGCAAGGACATGTAGGGTTTATACGCCCAAAGAGCATTTGGCAAAAGTGTAAATATTTTAATATCAAGAAATAATTATAAAGAGGAATGGACTCTTAAACAGTTTAGAATAAGCATTAGAATAATAATATAGCATAATAAGGTGGAAAAGACTTAATTGTGATTAAGAACCACGAAAAGTGAATTATCAAAAGTGACATAGGTTAATTTTGAACGGATTTATAGCTTGTTTGAACTCTAAATAATGAGCCAAGCGTCCGAAAGACAATGATACCATTCACGTCTTAATTCATAAAATATTAAGAAAGATATGAACAATTGAAGATTTTCTGTCAATTCCAGAAAGAGTGGAATGCGTCATAGCACACTCTCGAACCCCGACTGATGCTAAGAAATTAAATTTTTAACTTTATTAAGGCATAAGGTGTCGAGATTATCAATTTCTCAACCAATAGGAAGAGCTGATTTCGGGAGACGCCGACAGCAGCTTCGGAAGAAAGGTTTAATTGTTCTTGGACCATCAGAGCGGACGGAACGTATGTTAGTCGGTGACCAGATTTTTAAATTAGTGCACGTTCCCCCCACTATAAACAAGTATTCTAACCTAACCAGAGTGCATAACCACTACGTGTGAAAGTGCAACGAGTGATGTGATAAAATAATAACCATCGCCAGTGTATAATAAAGGCGATGATGAGTGGGAAACTAAGGGAGTACTTATCATTATTAACAATTTTTATAAAGCAAATTTAATGTTTACCAACAAAGCTTTCTCGTTGGTACTACTTTAACCAAGTACAACCATACATGGTTAAACTAGTTTATAAAAAGTTAATTAACCAGTATTGAAATAAAAGTTCTCAATCGTTTTAATTTAAATAATATATTATGAATTTTTAAAAGGAAATAATGAATAAAGATAACATTACAATGAATAACGATGTAAACAATATAGAATATAGATGCTAACTTGACTACTATTAATACGAAAACAGATCATTTATTGAAAATTAACAGGGTACAGTCAGTACAGTTAATGAACAAAATACTTGTCAATAATAAATATTATGTATAGTTTTAAGAGTTTAAATGCAAGCAAAATGAATATTTTATTAAATCACTTTGAATAATAGGTAGTCTAACCTATATGGTACGAAGGTTGACTAACCATACTTAATCATGTCTTAACTCTATAATCGCTTGAATATACTCAGTTAATATGAATTCTTGAATTAATTATAATGCTTTTCATTATTAATACTTATCCAAATAACATTATTTTGACACACAACATTTGTAACCGTGTCAGACACATAACTATTTAACTGATAATTTGATACCAGTGGTACCATAATACGATAGTTTCCAATATCGTAATTAAACTTGTTTTCTTGAATTTTGAATACTCTCTATTAAGTAATATTGTTATATTTCAGCATTTTTGTACCTTGTATCATGTTCACTAAAAGAACACACGAATTTTGGTAATTGTAAACCAAACTAGATTAACAGTTATGCTGTATACGATAATCAGTATTACCAGCCCTGAGCAGTAAGATTCTCAGTACCTATTTCAATCGTTTTTGATGATCATTAATTGTTTAAAAGGATAATAATTTCAAATTAACTTATTGTCAATAAAATAATAATTTTCTTATCTTGAATCAGTTTCTTTATTTCAAAGTAGGCGAAAGAAAAATTTATTTACAGAGCAATTATTTTCAAAGTGGCAGCCCGACATTAGAGCAGCCAATATTCGAATTTTAAAGCAGTATCGAATATACAGAATCAGATTGTTTACTGTACATACACTATTGAACCGGTGACATATCATAAACTGTGTTGTGACTTTTCAGTGTATTACAGGGCCTATTTTGGAAGACTGACAACATTCACCATTGGTAAGTGAAACGGTAAATATACCCAGTGCTTCAAGAGAGTTTTAACAGTCCTTTTTAAACAAACATTTTGAGTTTTACTTCGAACAAACCTTAAACATAATTAAACACAAATTAAACATTTTTAAGATCATTACTAGGTAATATTACAACGTGACGAACCCAACGCGGGATTGAAGAATTTGAACATAACTAAATAATCAAACACTAATAGTCGTTGTTTGAGTACAACATGGCACCCAACGTCTGAGCAGCGAATTAGGCCGATAATATCCAATAATATAAATAAATATCGAATATATTTTAAACCTAATTCGACAGCAGTGACATTACAAGGCTGCAAAGATGCACAAGAGAGCGACATCCAAGAGGCGAGCGTCGGAAGCCGAAAAGGAAACTAGGATGGAGGAGAAGGAAGCGACATCAGCTGAAGATGTGGAAGAAATTTTAACCACAGTGGAAACTAGACAACCCGAACAGGTGGAGGAACTCCAGCAACCAGAAAACCAACCAGGAGTGAGCCAACACGAGAAAACAATGCAACCAGGAGGCGCAAACTTCATGGAAATGATGAGGGCAGCGATGGAAGAAGCTTTAAAAGAAACAAATAAGAAAAAAATAGAAGACGGCCAGAAAAAGATGGAAGATACTTTAGACCAGACTAATAAGAAGATAGAAGGCCAGAAAGAGAGCCAGAAGGACATAGAAACTTTGAAGGAAGATTTAAATAATAAAATAGACGAAACCAATAAGAAGATGGAAGAATTATTGACTATAAATATAGAATTAATCAAAGAAAATTTATCTGAAGAATTGGGAAATAAGATTGGAGAAACCAACAAGAAAATAGATGAATTGAACGAACAAATCGATAAGAAAATTGAAGCAATACAATTCGATAACCAAAAAATATGGCAGAAAATGGCCGATAATAACAGCAAGACAGATGAGATTATTAAGACAACCATCGAGACGATAAACAAGAAGGTGGAAGAAAATCAGGAAGCAACGGAGGAAAGGATGGAGGCGACGGTGACGGAAATCCGAAGGGAGATATCCAACATACACCAAGAATGCGAATTAAATAAACAAGAAATCACGCAGAATAAAACAGACATCAACGATAGAATAAATATTATTGAAGAAACCCGAACGAGGCAGCTAGAAGCAATTGAACTTAGACAAGCGGACCTGGCACTAACATACACTACATTAGGAGAGAAGTGTGAAGAAATAAAAACAACAGTAAAAGCAGTAAAGAACCAGGTGAACAGTGACAAGGAGCGGCTGACAGAACAACAGCAACGGGAGTTCAACAACCTACGAGAGGAGATAAATAATATCAGGACATATCCAGTCACGATGACAGGAGTACCAAACATTGACGGCCGAGAAAGCATTGATTTCAGGACGTACAAGCGGAACCCCATAGAATTCTTGGAACGGGTCGATGAAACTCTAACAAGGAATAGAGAAAACAGATGGACGGTCATCAAAGGAATGCTGGACGAATATTTCAAAAATGTCTACGATAACTGGTGGACGGTGACCAGGCACGAAGTGCAGAGCTACGCAGCATTCAAGACAGCGTTTAAGACAAAGTATTGGTCCGAGTCAACACAGAATATTATCCGAGACAACATAAGCAATGGAAAATATGAGTATGGCACTGGACAATCGATGACCGTACTTTTTAAGGAAAATATGCCTGGCCAGAAACCTGGAACCAGTAATACCAGAAGAATGTTTACTGACCAAGTTGGCATATCATTTCCACGAAGGAGTGTCACAAGGGAGGTTAAATGGCCAAATAAAAACCATCCAAGCAATGTCCGCGCTCCTGGAGAACCATGAACAGGAACGATATTACCAAAGAAATCGACAGAGGCCAGGACCGTATTATGACCGTGTAACTTTATCTTTCTTTGTGATATTCTTATTTATTCAGATTAAAACTCCCACTTACCTTGAATCTTCGATCTGGCCGGATCGCGTAGTGTGGACGAACCCATTTCGTTCGACGAACTCTGACAGTACATAAAACGAACTAAGGTTTTGAAAGAATCTAACTCTTAATTTTTTGAGAGCGACACCCTAACCTAACCTAACCTACTCAAATTATCAAATTTTATATTTATATTCTGCTGAAACTGAGTATTCTGGTCTTTAATTTCTTTAAAATTAATCTCGTTTTGAATATTCTGCTGTTCGCATTTTATTTTCTGTTCATTAAAATCATTAGTTAATTGATCTAATTTACAGTCCATCTTTCGTAAAAAACTCATTATGTCCATTTCATCGGCTTGTTTGTTTTTGTTGGTTGAAACTGGGGTCAACTGAATCCCAGACTCAACATCTGTTTCGCTTAGTTGTGTTTGAGCCGCAATCAGAGTGGAGTGAACGATTACATTACTGCCGACAGCTGTTTCTGTAACAGCGCTCGGCCCCCCCGTCAGCATACCACTTTCATCCAGCGATTGTGACTCAAGGTCACTTTCACTCATGACTGAATCTATTACACTACTTTTTTCTGTATTCTCAGACTTTTTTTTTTTACTTGATCTATTTTTTCTTACTTAACAACTGCCAATGATTGGTCTTTTTTCAAAACTGATGTTTTAACATACACAAAATCAATTTTGCTTTCGCAACCGTACTTCGTTATGCACTGTCAAATGTAAGCCGGCGTAATACAACCCTTTTTGTGTTATATTACATCCTGGTCACGCTGCAACAATTGTAACTTTATCTTTCTTTGCGATATTCTTATTTATTCAGATTAAAACTCCCACTTACCTTGAATCTTCGATCTGGCCGGATCGCGTAGTGTGGACGAACCCATTTCGTTCGACGAACTCTGACAGTACATAAAACGAACTAAGGTTTTGAAAGAATCTAACTCTTAATTTTTTGGAAGAGAAATTATTTTTTTGGTTTATTAATCAGAAATATTGAATTTATAAATTTTCTCCAAAATAGGTTTTACATGTTTTAAAGATTGTGTAACTATTACAGCTTACTTACTATGCTTACTTCCTACTACTTACGTACTTTAAAATAGCCCAGCCTGCGCACTCACTACTCACATGCTTAACACCCCTTCCCAATACAAAAACACCCCATTTTTATGCAAAATTAATGACATAAGTCTTTCGTGTGTAACATTACGTGTGTAGCGTCGTATTACCCGACCACGTGCTGCGTTTACCAAAGTCTTTCATTCTCCGGATTTTTCCAAGCTTGTAACATTTAATCACGTTCAATAGTTATTCGTCACTAGAGGCACTGTTATATATGTTTTGGAAACTCACATAGTTATTTTGTCGGCCGACTTAAGAAAAAAATATGAAATTTTGCCCGGGCACAACACTGATAGTTGCCACGCGTGGCGTGGGTTGTTAGTCGACTGGGGACAATAACGTAGCAGGTGTTGCTGATGTGATCTCATACTTTTAACGGAAAGCACTGCCTTGGGCTTCGTCGCAGAAGCTTCGTCCCATTCTATGCATGTAGTTTTTTGGAGTGACAATAGCATACGATTTCAGCTAGGCACTGGCTGACGTCACAAAAGGGCAGGACTTAGCCATGATTTCCTGCCGCTCAAACGCACATTGCTGAATTAAATTTGCTCAAGCCATCTTGCTTTAAACCAACTCGGCGTCCTGGCAGAGCGCGTACTTGAGTAGTGGTGTGCGTGCGTGGTTACACTTATGCACATTTCTGAGAATTTGAGGGGGGCGCAGATTCCTTGTCGACTTACACAATAGAAATTGCGCCTCGCCTTTGTTTCAAACTGTTCTACTTGCCATGTGTTCTGTTGTAATGGACATAATGTTCGCCGGGAAATAAAACTTTCACAATAAATTTATAAAATCCCACACAAAATGAAATAAATAAAAATGCAAATACCCCATACTGTAATAAATAAAATGACCCAATTTTGACACGTTACAACCGGAGTGGACCCGGCAATAGTAATCAAAATAATAACAATGACAGGCCCAACTACAGGGGAAACTTTAACCCACCAAACCGGTTTAATAATGATCCAAATCCGCGACCAAATAACAATAATGGTAACACTAATAATAATGGGCGTGAAAATAATAACCCAAGGCCAAATAATTACAACGGCAATAACAGTAGTTATCAGCCAAATAATGGTAACAATAATTACAGACCTAACAATAATTACCGTATTTTCTCGCATAATTAACGCACTTTTTTGACGAAAAATACCGGCAAAAATTTCGGGTGCGTAAATTATTCAAGGATTTCAGATATACCCAAATTTCATTTGAAATTTATTGACATTTAAAAGATACATTAAATATATTATACACAAAATCAGTTCAACTCATTGAAGTTATCGTCATTTGGCGTAAAATTACAGTTGAGTTTTCTTCTGAACAATCAAATAGAGTACATTAGGCAAGTTGGACACACAGTTTCAAGTACGGACACCGGAAAATATTCTTCCCGTCACGAGCTGATAGTACGACCTGAAGCAAAATAAATATGATTTAACAAAAGTACTAACGACGTAAGTAATAATGACATACCTGCTAAAAAGGAAGAAAAATAATCTTACCTTTTATAGGCTACCGAGTTGGTCGTCGCCACTGGAACTGCAGGAAGAATTGGTGCTGCTATCACTGCTCACATCTCTCTATAAGAAGTCATCTTCAGTCCCGTCTAATGCATTCGAGATTCCCGTCTTTTTGAAGCTCTTTTCAATCACCTTCGAAGAAATCATGTCCCAAGCGCGCAATATCCACTCACAAAGGAGTTCCACAGATGGTTTCCGAATTTTGCCTGTTGGAGTAAGTTCGTGCACATTTTCCGCCATCCAGCACTGATAGAGTTTTCGCACATTGTCCTTAAATGGTTTATTTATCAAAACGTCCAAGGGTTGAAGTACTGATGTCAGTCCACCAGGAATCACAGCCAAATCAGTTTTCATGGTTTCCAATAATTTTTTAGTGTTTTCCGTCAGATGGCCACGAAAACTGTCCAACACGAGAAGAGCCGGGCACCGAAGGAGAGACCCCGCTCTATTTCCCCAAACCGTTCGTATCCAGTCTTCTACGAGTGACGTGTCCATCCACCCTTTTTCTTGGACACGAACGTGGATCCCACGTGGAAATTATACTTTCGGCATTATTTTTCGCTTACAACACGTACGGTGCAAGCTTTCTGCCATCAGCTGTTACAGCAAGCATTACCGTACACCGTTGTTTTTCACTTCCAGTAGTGCGCACAATAACACTCGATGTTCCTTTCGTATCGATTGTTCGACTTTGTGGCATATCGAAACTGATGGGCGTCTGATCTGCGTTTCCTATCTGGGAAAGCAAATATTTCTTTGCTTTCCGTTTCCTAATCACGAAGCGATGAAAATCAATGACTTTTTGGTCGAAATCATTCGGCATTCTTTGACATAAGGATGTTCTTCTTCGAAGAGAGAGTCCATTTCTCTTCATAAATTTAATCACCCAGCCTCGGCTAACCTTAAAATTCGAGACACTGATCCCATGTGCTGCAGCTATTTCTCGTCCTTTAAAATACAGCATTTGTAAGAAACGGCATATCCATCATTGCGTAACGAAATCATATATTTCAGAAGATACTCCTCTACTTGCGGAAACTTGCCACTTTTTGGACCGCGAAATGCTTTACGAGACTTGTTGGTCTCTTGAAGGGCAATTTTCTGTTTTCGCCAGTACCGCACGTTACACTCGGACACAGAATATTTGCGGCCTGCTGCCCTATTCCCGTGTGTTTTGGCGTAAGTTTATATGACGCAGTATTACTCGAATACTTGCTCATTGTGGATTAATGAACGACTTTGAGGTCACAAAACATCCGTGTACCCGAAACACTCGTAAAATGAGTTTCTACCAGACTGGAATAGATCGTCACTAATCACGTCTTCGCTGATTCACTCACCGGACTGAAATACCGCAGTGAGTAATAACAGGAAGTTGCTTGAGGGTTTGAAATGCGAGGTTGCGCAATAGGAAAGCTACTACTTGAAATCTTTATTTCGAAACGCACCCGGAACTGCGTGATGAAATCATCGAGAAAGTGGGTGCGTCAAATACGCAAATATTTCTTTTTTCCCACTTTGAACCCCCCAGAAATGGGATGCGTAAATTATGCGGGGGCGTTAATTATGCGAGAAAATACAGTATTACAGGCCGAATAACAATAATGGTGGCAATTACCGGCCGAATAATGGAACCAACGGTGGTAACAATTACCGAAGAGTGCATTATGCCAATGCTAGTCGTGACAATAATGATAGATCATATTACCAGGGTCGTCAAAGTTACCAGGGGCATAATAGCAGAAGTAGCAGCGACAGTGAGAGACCTGAATCAGGATACAATTCCAACCGGAGCCGGAGCAGTGAAGATATTCAACGAGGACCAAACCATGGAAACGAATACCACGCTGGAACCAGACCAGAACCACGGGAGCAAAACGCACCCAACATTACAGACAGGCACACTGAAGATGGTGACCTGCCTTTAAATGGACAACGCCAGTGAAAACCGTAAGATCACCCTCACTGAACCGATCTATTGGGTCTAACATAATAAACAACGACGAGAAACCGACAATAATCATTCACAATAATTATATAAAGAAATATACGAGAAAGACACCTAACAACTATGGCAAACTAAATATTTCCTAGAGCCAGTCAACCAGTAATTTACCATCTTACCCGTACTAACTAAAAGAAAAATACGAGAAAGACACCTAACAACTATGGCAAACTAAATATTTCCTAGAGCCAGTCAACAAGTAAATACCATCTTACCCGTACTACATAAAAAAAAAGATGATCTACAATGGAATTAACAAGAGAAGTTGGAAGACAAAAGCAAATGAATATTATTGTTATAAAATGGATATGCAATACACAAGGCATGAAGCAAAACCAAACAAGAGCTTATTAAATAAAATATGACACAGATATGTGGGTGAAGAAGATACAGAAGATTATAAAGTGATATTAAAAGAACTACCAAAAGAAGGATTAATTGATGCCGAAGAATAATGAACATAAAATACTAAAGAAGAGAATCATGAGAAAGTACCAATGAAGAACTGTAAACGAATTATCCTAGAAAAATATATGAAGATTAAGTTAAGATGAATCAAGAAGAGAAGAATATAATTATGTATAAACCGCAACTGCGTGAAGTAATCCCAAGAATGTTTATTATTAGTCGGAAGAATGACTACTTTTATTTTGTAAGATGAATTGACTGAAGAATTATTCCAGCAATCATTTATATTTGAACAGAGATGATGTACCTCTAAATTTTTTTGATGTTAGTATGGCCAGCAGAGATGTATGCCACAGCGAGCCACTCTGAACTGCCCCAGCTAAATGTGTTAGGGAATTAGGGAATTAAATAGTCGAGGGAAGATGATTACAAGGAGAGAAATACAAGAGATGATTCATAAATGGAAATGGAAGGATAAGAGAACAGAATATTCAATATGGAAGAGAATACAACAATTGATAAATTCCTCATGAAAATAGTATAAGGATTCAGAATTAATCAATTCTTTAGGAAGGCATATGTAACGTAACAAAATTGTAGTTACATATAAATAATATCTAATACATTGAATAAGAATATACCACGAACATGTCTGAGCCAAAATGAGAAAAAATACCTAAAGTATTAAAGCCAAGTGTGTATCCACATACAAGTAATGTTGAAGCAAACCAACGCAGCAGAAGGAAGAACTATAATGATAGCAGCATCAATGTGATAAGAAGATGAGAGTATATAAGAAGCCAAACAAATACGTTAGTAACAAAGAGCCAATAGATCATACAAGTGAGGGAACAACACATAATATGAATACGACAAATTGATCACACTAGTGAGGGAACAACACATAATATGAATACGACGAATAGATCATACAAGTGAGGGAACAACACATAATATGAATACGACGAATAGATCATACAAGTGAGGGAACAACACATACCCTATAAGTGAAGAACCATATATATATGAAACCTGAACACTAGAAGAGGAGATGTGCATATTGTGAAGAAGAGAAATGTGTAATAAATAATGAAGAATATTTAACAAGGACAAGACAATAACATTCCCAATGTAAGGAATGCAATACGACCAGGAAGATAATAAGGCATGTGTGAGGAATGACAGACTAGTGAATTATCATACCCTCCAACAAGGAAGAATATAATAAAGAAGAGATAGCCAAGAATCAAGTGTTGACAACTTAATAAGTAGCCACAAACAATGATAGTGAGTGTCTTATATGAGTGCATCGATTCATAGTAAAATAACACAACCCCAAGTAAACACCACAGACAATAAAAGTGTAATGTTTATGTAAAAGGAAGATGAAAAGTGTTAACAAGTAAAAAATAGTGAATCCCAAATAAACAACACAAACATTTAGTGTATGTTTTATGAACCAAGATTATGACAAAATACAAACATAGTAGACCACAAATATACTGAGATTAAAGGGAGAAATAATTGCTCAATAACAACTGAAACTGAATATAAAATCCTTAATAATATGTGATGGTACAATTCTGGTGCAATATTAAATTAATAAAAACATGGTACAAAAGACCATAATTATTGTATTCATTTATTTTTAACAATTTGGTAATAATTATTTAAATATTTCATAATCCCTGTGAAGCTGTGGTGAGTGGACTATATAAATATTTTATAACACGCAAATGTGAATTGACAGGATTCTGACCGTTTTTCATTGCAAAACGACAAAACACAGCAAAAAACTTATGTCACATACCGAGATAAAGCGACGAGCCCTGATGACGTCAGCGGTGAGGAATGCATTTCCGTAAACAAATCAAGGCTTGGCGAGATGAACAATAGCCTAATGACGTAGTTTTTACCCCACCTACACAATGTGAAACAAAGAGTCTTGGTCATTTTCTTCTAGAGCGTGAACGTAGCCAGCCGGCAAGGGGGTTCACCGGGTGTAAATTTTAACTTTTACACCAACAAAAGTGGTTAATTACAAAAGTGTTCATCAACAGTGACACCTTACCATTCGGTAAGGTGTAATAATTCAGAATGTGACCGGTAGCGATCGGCGAACTCGCGGTGTGCGACGTTCGTAAAACCGCAGCTCAGTAGCGGTCAATTTGGTGAGAACGTTCCAAACATTCTTTTTATTGCAAAATTAAAATGATCAATTCAAAATTCACTCAATGTAATAATGACCAATAAAAATTTTATTTAAAACATTTTAAATGAGCTCAATAAATAAATAAATTGTACCAGAGCATGAGAGAGAGAGAGAGAGAGAGAGAGTGAGAGAGAGAGAGAGTGTGCCTTAAATTT
Organism: Magicicada septendecula; assembly: GCA_034769895.1. Lineage (NCBI taxonomy): Eukaryota > Metazoa > Arthropoda > Insecta > Hemiptera > Cicadidae > Magicicada > Magicicada septendecula. Next base: position 408,929,584 of record CM068368.1, on the reverse strand, counting down.
TCTAAATGCTGGGTTGTGCTAGATATTTATACGATTTCAATGTTTAATAATCATATATCAATATTTCATGTTTAATGTTTATTTTGGAGGGTTAAAATTTTTTATGTTTGATAAACGCCCCATGGCGTAAGATGTACTTATACGTATATAAATAAATTGGGTAATCTCATTGGTAACAATTTTAAACAGGTATTATTATTTCACATAACAATTTCCGCTACTCAAAAGTTCGGTTAAACAAATTCCTGCCCTATAGTAACTTGTAAAGGTAAGTAAAAAACAAAGTTATTTACGTCTATATTTATTTTCTTGCTAATCAAGATGGCGCCCGACATTTTGAAATTATTGCCTAAGTAGAGACGTTATATATCGTATATTTTATTACGCCAGAACAGGGACTATTAAATTTATAACAAATGGCGCCCTTACAGCTGGACAATTATATAAATTGTATATAATATAAGCCTACAAAGAGAGCGGAAAAGTTTATCTGAGGTAATAAACCCAATTTTAAATACGTAAACATAACCCAACTTTTACGAGGTTATGTTATAAGATTGTATGTATGCGTGTATTATAAAAAAGCAAAAATGAGTACTACAGCTGCTTTGATGCAGCTGTTATTAAATAAATTTGATGAACAGAGTGTAAGATTCGATGAAAAATTTACTAATTTAAATGACAAATTAGATGAGCAAAAAAGCGATTCTAATATTAAATATACTAATTTAAATGACCAATTTAAGGAACAGAGTGTAAGATTTTATAATTTTGATAAACAATTTAATGAGCAGAAAAATGAAATCATAAATAGTCTTGATATCAAGTGTAACGAATTAAAAAACGAAATTAAAATTCGTAATGATAATCTTATTAGGCAGTGTGATAAAGTGATTAAAAAATTGGATGAGAGTTTAATTCAAATAGAAAATCAGAAGGTGAGTAGTAGTGAACATAGTACAAAAAACGAAGTACTGATTAATAAAGTAAATAACAGTGACAATCTGAATAATGAATTTACAGATAGTAAGAATATGGTGTTAGAAAATGATAATGAAAGTATTATGAGTGATAATGAAGTGTTTGAGTGTATTGAGTCAGAGAGAGAGCTTGGAGAAAGTATTTTTGTTAAAGGGGTGCAGGGGTTAGAATTTTCTTTTGATGTTGTGTTAGGGGGTGAAGAAAAGTCTTCACGTATTTTTAATAAGGACGAGAGTTCCTTAAATTTATATTTGGGAGACGATAGGTCTACAAATAAAGTTTCTTGTGTACCTCATAAGTGGTACAGTAATTTTGAGTTAGGGACCCCTGCATATTTGGAGAGAGAGAGTGTAACTTGGTGTTATGGTGAGAAGTATATTAAGAGAGAAAGTGTAGAGAAGTATTGTGAGAGATATGGTGAGAGAAAGAAAGTAATAGAAATTTTTACAGTAAATAGAAAGTACAGAGAATTGGTAGAAAGGTTAGGGGTAGATACGGTGGAGGAAAATAATGAATACTTACCTTGTAGTAACAGTAAAATTGAAATAATAATAGGTGATGATAATAATGGTATCAAGTACTTACCTGTGGTAGAAAATTATGATGATAATTACAAGTTGAATAACAAGATTATAACATATGATCTTACTGATGTAGACAGAACCCTACTTGATCGTGACTTGATATATGAAATTGAAATTGTGAATAAATATGAAATAGTTGATAATTATTATGAATATAATGTTTCTAATAATAAAATTTATTCATTAAACAATAAGACAAATATACCTAAGATTAGGATGTTATTCAACGATGGAGGATAGACTGTTGTGTTGTGAAATGAACATTTAATATATGTGAACAGTGGTTTTGAATTGGACTGCATATGGACTGATTTCGATTAATGACACAATAATGAGGTTGGACTGTATATTTTTCATTGTTTTATATGTATTTATGGGTTTTGACAATTTTTGTGTATTACAGGTAATTTTTATATATTTGTGTACACCATGTATGTTTTAATAATTGTGTTAATAATTAACAATTAACATGTTTTGTTTAACAAGTTCAAATAATTGAATAATAATTAAAGAGTAATTATTCTTTATTACTGAATTAAAATGGTACAAAAGGAAGTTGTACTAACTGAAGTTGTAAATTAATAATTGTAATAGAAAGTTTCCAATGAAGTTAAATTATTATTTAATTTGTAATGAAGGTAATTCCTAATGAATAATTAAATAAATGATTAAGTAAGAATATATATTTGAATTTTGAGAGGTACTGTTATGAGTAGGTGAGAGATGAATTTTATAAGACAATTGTCAATGATTGCAGTAAGGTAGAATGTTTAAACAGGGATAGAGCCTGGGTATAGATAAAGGCAGGTGAGTTGATTAATTAATGTAAATGGAGTTAGAAAGTTAAGAATTTTTAAGAAAATAATACAAAGAAAGTATTAGATATTTAGGGACACAGTAGTTAGTTATTATTTGTAGAGGTGAGTAAAGTCAAGGTTAAACATATATTTGTTGTTGATGATATTTTGTAGTGGGGGTGAGGTGATAAGGAGTAGCCAACGTATAGCGTTGTGGCAGATAATAGCATAGTTTAAGGGAGTGTTTGCCGAATATTTTGGAAGGGCAAAATATTATGAATGTATATAGCCAGTTAGGGAACACCCATCTCTGTACAAAGACGCGCGGTGCTATAGGATTTATCGTCGGAATGTAATTAGTGAAAGGTGTTTATAATTGAGATATTGGTGTCATGATAGGTAAATTTGGTTGTCAGTTAGAAGAAAGGTGAGTAAGATTATAATAAGTAAAAGTATAGAGGATACAGGAGTCACCCAGACTAATGATTAGAAGGTGAAATGTTAGGTAGTTAGTTAGGTAGAAAGTTTAGAATAGAGAGGTAATGGGAAATGAATGATGAAATAATAATAATGTAATATGAATATTAATAATATTAATTTGAAATGAATTTTATAATTATAATAAATAATTGATGACTAATTAATGCAAGTTTAGCCTTAATTAATCAATTAATTGAAATTGTAACTTAAATTATTTAAATGCAGTTAAATAGATAAAATGTCAAGATTAAATATGAATTAACCATTTCAATGTATTACTGTATTAATATAATGATAATGTGTATTATTATGTATCATGTATTATGTATTATGTTACAAAATTTTAACATGTATGGGAAAATAGTGTGTGTGGAGGAGAAAGAGGGGTAAATATTGTTAACAGCGCCAATTATTACCTGTTAATAATAATAATAATAATAATAAGTTTAATAATAATTTTAATTTCCATAAGATTTTCTTAATTATTTTGTTTTTTCTATAAATGTTTTATCCATGTTTAAGTAATATTTGGGAGATTTATATGGAGATTTCCATGTTTCATTTATAATTAAATTAAATTCTTTTTTATATAAATATTTGTTTCTTTTATAATTACATTAATTATGAAACAGAAAGAGTTAATTATTATCGATGGGAATCGAAACGATTTTTATAATTCAGGGTAGTCCATAAAGAGAATGGCAATTCTATATAATTCTTGTATGTTACATTTTTATATTATATTTCTAGTAGTTCAAGCAAACCCAGTGCTTATTAACACAAACCAGCACATAGCTAAGGGGAACCAGATCAGTTAAGGATAGAGTAATATACCAAGCCACTATTTTGATATTTTTAATTTTATTGTTTCAGTGTTTGGTGATGTTATGACGGCGGTCCTGAGCTGGCCAGCGCGTCAGAGCAGGGGCATTACGCGCCTAATTGGCCTTATGGTGTTGGGATCTCGAAGGAGAAGTCCAGTAAGGTCATGCAGGTACTGTCATCGTCATCAGACCACGGGTGAGTTATTGATTTCTTTTAATATAGATTGTAAGGGGGTTGTGGCGACCTATCCTGGCTGATCCCTTTAGGAAGTATGAATGGGTCAATGAAAGTTTTTATGCTTCGGCACAAAATCTTTCATTGAGGGGGTTTTGTGATGGTACAATTGTGGTGCAATATTAAATTAATAAAAACATGGTACAAAAGACCATAATTATTGTATTCATTTATTTTTAACAATTTGGTAATAATTATTTAAATATTTCATAATCCCTGTGAAGCTGTGGTGAGTGGACTATATAAATATTTTATAACACGCAAATGTGAACTGACAGGATTCTGACCGTTTTTCATTGCAAAAGACAAAACACAGCAAAAAACTTATGTCACATACCGAGATAAAGCGACGAGCCCTGATGACGTCAGCGGTGAGGAATGCATTTCCATAAACAAATCAAGGCTTGGCGAGATGAACAATAGCCTAATGACGTAGTTTTTACCCCACCTACACAATGTGAAACAAAGAGTCTTGGTCATTTTCTTCTAGAGCGTGAACGTAGCCGGCCGGCAAGGGGGTTCACCGGGTGTAAATTTTAACTTTTACACCAACAAAAGTGGTTAATTACAAAAGTGTTCATCAACAGTGACACCTTACCATTCAGTAAGGTGTAATAATTCAGAATGTGACCGGTAGCGATCGGCAAACTCGCGGTGTGCGACGTTCGTAAAACCGCAGCTCAGTAGCGGTCAATTTGGTGAGAACGTTCCAAACATTCTTTTTATTGCAAAATTAAAATGATCAATTCAAAATTCACTCAATGTAATAATGACCAATAAAAATTTTATTTAAAACATTTTAAATGAGCTCAATAAATAAATAAATTGTACCAGAGCATGAGAGAGAGAGAGAGAGAGAGAGAGTGAGAGAGAGAGAGAGTGTGCCTTAAATTTTCTAAATGCTGGGTTGTGCTAGATATTTATACGATTTCAATGTTTAATAATCATATATCAATATTTCATGTTTAATGTTTATTTTGGAGGGTTAAAATTTTTTATGTTTGATAAACGCCCCATGGCGTAAGATGTACTTATACGTATATAAATAAATTGGGTAATCTCATTGGTAACAATTTTAAACAGGTATTATTATTTCACATAACAATTTCCGCTACTCAAAAGTTCGGTTAAACAAATTCCTGCCCTATAGTAACTTGTAAAGGTAAGTAAAAAACAAAGTTATTTACGTCTATATTTATTTTCTTGCTAATCAAGATGGCGCCCGACATTTTGAAATTATTGCCTAAGTAGAGACGTTATATATCGTATATTTTATTACGCCAGAACAGGGACTATTAAATTTATAACAAATGGCGCCCTTACAGCTGGACAATTATATAAATTGTATATAATATAAGCCTACAAAGAGAGCGGAAAAGTTTATCTGAGGTAATAAACCCAATTTTAAATACGTAAACATAACCCAACTTTTACGAGGTTATGTTATAAGATTGTATGTATGCGTGTATTATAAAAAAGCAAAAATGAGTACTACAGCTGCTTTGATGCAGCTGTTATTAAATAAATTTGATGAACAGAGTGTAAGATTCGATGAAAAATTTACTAATTTAAATGACAAATTAGATGAGCAAAAAAGCGATTCTAATATTAAATATACTAATTTAAATGACCAATTTAAGGAACAGAGTGTAAGATTTTATAATTTTGATAAACAATTTAATGAGCAGAAAAATGAAATCATAAATAGTCTTGATATCAAGTGTAACGAATTAAAAAACGAAATTAAAATTCGTAATGATAATCTTATTAGGCAGTGTGATAAAGTGATTAAAAAATTGGATGAGAGTTTAATTCAAATAGAAAATCAGAAGGTGAGTAGTAGTGAACATAGTACAAAAAACGAAGTACTGATTAATAAAGTAAATAACAGTGACAATCTGAATAATGAATTTACAGATAGTAAGAATATGGTGTTAGAAAATGATAATGAAAGTATTATGAGTGATAATGAAGTGTTTGAGTGTATTGAGTCAGAGAGAGAGCTTGGAGAAAGTATTTTTGTTAAAGGGGTGCAGGGGTTAGAATTTTCTTTTGATGTTGTGTTAGGGGGTGAAGAAAAGTCTTCACGTATTTTTAATAAGGACGAGAGTTCCTTAAATTTATATTTGGGAGACGATAGGTCTACAAATAAAGTTTCTTGTGTACCTCATAAGTGGTACAGTAATTTTGAGTTAGGGACCCCTGCATATTTGGAGAGAGAGAGTGTAACTTGGTGTTATGGTGAGAAGTATATTAAGAGAGAAAGTGTAGAGAAGTATTGTGAGAGATATGGTGAGAGAAAGAAAGTAATAGAAATTTTTACAGTAAATAGAAAGTACAGAGAATTGGTAGAAAGGTTAGGGGTAGATACGGTGGAGGAAAATAATGAATACTTACCTTGTAGTAACAGTAAAATTGAAATAATAATAGGTGATGATAATAATGGTATCAAGTACTTACCTGTGGTAGAAAATTATGATGATAATTACAAGTTGAATAACAAGATTATAACATATGATCTTACTGATGTAGACAGAACCCTACTTGATCGTGACTTGATATATGAAATTGAAATTGTGAATAAATATGAAATAGTTGATAATTATTATGAATATAATGTTTCTAATAATAAAATTTATTCATTAAACAATAAGACAAATATACCTAAGATTAGGATGTTATTCAACGATGGAGGATAGACTGTTGTGTTGTGAAATGAACATTTAATATATGTGAACAGTGGTTTTGAATTGGACTGCATATGGACTGATTTCGATTAATGACACAATAATGAGGTTGGACTGTATATTTTTCATTGTTTTATATGTATTTATGTCAATGTATTTATGGGTTTTGACAATTTTTGTGTATTACAGGTAATTTTTATATATTTGTGTACACCATGTATGTTTTAATAATTGTGTTAATAATTAACAATTAACATGTTTTGTTTAACAAGTTCAAATAATTGAATAATAATTAAAGAGTAATTATTCTTTATTACTGAATTAAAATGGTACAAAAGGAAGTTGTACTAACTGAAGTTGTAAATTAATAATTGTAATAGAAAGTTTCCAATGAAGTTAAATTATTATTTAATTTGTAATGAAGGTAATTCCTAATGAATAATTAAATAAATGATTAAGTAAGAATATATATTTGAATTTTGAGAGGTACTGTTATGAGTAGGTGAGAGATGAATTTTATAAGACAATTGTCAATGATTGCAGTAAGGTAGAATGTTTAAACAGGGATAGAGCCTGGGTATAGATAAAGGCAGGTGAGTTGATTAATTAATGTAAATTGAGTTAGAAAGTTAAGAATTTTTAAGAAAATAATACAAAGAAAGTATTAGATATTTAGGGACACAGTAGTTAGTTATTATTTGTAGAGGTGAGTAAAGTCAAGGTTAAACATATATTTGTTGTTGATGATATTTTGTAGTGGGGGTGAGGTGATAAGGAGTAGCCAACGTATAGCGTTGTGGCAGATAATAGCATAGTTTAAGGGAGTGTTTGCCGAATATTTTGGAAGGGCAAAATATTATGAATGTATATAGCCAGTTAGGGAACACCCATCTCTGTACAAAGACGCGCGGTGCTATAGGATTTATCGTCGGAATGTAATTAGTGAAAGGTGTTTATAATTGAGATATTGGTGTCATGATAGGTAAATTTGGTGGTCAGTTAGAAGAAAGGTGAGTAAGATTATAATAAGTAAAAGTATAGAGGATACAGGAGTCACCCAGACTAATGATTAGAAGGTGAAATGTTAGGTAGTTAGTTAGGTAGAAAGTTTAGAATAGAGAGGTAATGGGAAATGAATGATGAAATAATAATAATGTAATATGAATATTAATAATATTAATTTGAAATGAATTTTATAATTATAATAAATAATTGATGACTAATTAATGCAAGTTTAGCCTTAATTAATCAATTAATTGAAATTGTAACTTAAATTATTTAAATGCAGTTAAATAGATAAAATGTCAAGATTAAATATGAATTAACCATTTCAATGTATTACTGTATTAATATAATGATAATGTGTATTATTATGTATCATGTATTATGTATTATGTTACAAAATTTTAACATGTATGGGAAAATAGTGTGTGTGGAGGAGAAAGAGGGGTAAATATTGTTAACAGCGCCAATTATTACCTGTTAATAATAATAATAATAATAATAATAAGTTTAATAATAATTTTAATTTCCATAAGATTTTCTTAATTATTTTGTTTTTTCTATAAATGTTTTATCCATGTTTAAGTAATATTTGGGAGATTTATATGGAGATTTCCATGTTTCATTTATAATTAAATTAAATTCTTTTTTATATAAATATTTGTTTCTTTTATAATTACATTAATTATGAAACAGAAAGAGTTAATTATTATCGATGGGAATCGAAACGATTTTTATAATTCAGGGTAGTCCATAAAGAGAATGGCAATTCTATATAATTCTTGTATGTTACATTTTTATATTATATTTCTAGTAGTTCAAGCAAACCCAGTGCTTATTAACACAAACCAGCACATAGCTAAGGGGAACCAGATCAGTTAAGGATAGAGTAATATACCAAGCCACTATTTTGATATTTTTAATTTTATTGTTTCAGTGTTTGGTGATGTTATGACGGCGGTCCTGAGCTGGCCAGCGCGTCAGAGCAGGGGCATTACGCGCCTAATTGGCCTTATGGTGTTGGGATCTCGAAGGAGAAGTCCAGTAAGGTCATGCAGGTACTGTCATCGTCATCAGACCACGGGTGAGTTATTGATTTCTTTTAATATAGATTGTAAGGGGGTTGTGGCGACCTATCCTGGCTGATCCCTTTAGGAAGTATGAATGGGTCAATGAAAGTTTTTATGCTTCGGCACAAAATCTTTCATTGAGGGGGTTTTGTGATGGTACAATTGTGGTGCAATATTAAATTAATAAAAACATGGTACAAAAGACCATAATTATTGTATTCATTTATTTTTAACAATTTGGTAATAATTATTTAAATATTTCATAATCCCTGTGAAGCTGTGGTGAGTGGACTATATAAATATTTTATAACACGCAAATGTGAACTGACAGGATTCTGACCGTTTTTCATTGCAAAACGACAAAACACAGCAAAAAACTTATGTCACATACCGAGATAAAGCGACGAGCCCTGATGACGTCAGCGGTGAGGAATGCATTTCCATAAACAAATCAAGGCTTGGCGAGATGAACAATAGCCTAATGACGTAGTTTTTACCCCACCTACACAATGTGAAACAAAGAGTCTTGGTCATTTTCTTCTAGAGCGTGAACGTAGCCGGCCGGCAAGGGGGTTCACCGGGTGTAAATTTTAACTTTTACACCAACAAAAGTGGTTAATTACAAAAGTGTTCATCAACAGTGACACCTTACCATTCGGTAAGGTGTAATAATTCAGAATGTGACCGGTAGCGATCGGCAAACTCGCGGTGTGCGACGTTCGTAAAACCGCAGCTCAGTAGCGGTCAAATTTGGTGAGAACGTTCCAAACTTTCTTTTTATTGCAAAATTAAAATGATCAATTCAAAATTCACTCAATGTAATAATGACCAATAAAAATTTTATTTAAAACATTTTAAATGAGCTCAATAAATAAATAAATTGTACGAGAGAGAGAGAGAGAGAGAGAGAGAGAGAGAGAGAGAGAGAGAGAGAGAGAGAGAGTGCCTTAAATTTTCTAAATGCTGGATTGTGCTAGATATTTATACGATTTCAATGTTTAATAATCATATATCAATATTTCATGTTTAATGTTTATTTTGGAGGGTTAAAATTTTGATGTTTGATAAACGCCCCATGGCGTAAGATGTACTTATATGTATATAAATAAATTGGGTAATCTCATTGGTAACAATTTTAAACAGGTATTATTATTATTTCACATAACAATTTCCGCTACTCAAAAGTTCGCTTAAACGAATTCCTGCCCTATAGTAACTTGTAAAGGTAAGTAAAAAACAAAGTTATTTACGTCTATATTTATTTTCTTGCTAATCAAGATGGCGCCCGACCTTTGAAATTATTGCCTAAGTAGAGATGTTATATATCGTATATTTTATTACGCCATAACAGGGACTATTAAATTTATAACAAATATATATGTTTAAGTATCAAAAGAATAGAGAGTAAAAAACCAATATGTAATGTAATAATTAATGTATTGTAAATGAGACAATCTGCTATAGAGAGACAAGACGAGTTACCCAAGCCAAAATATAAGCACATAACATGTACAATTATAACAAGTAAGAATTATGTAATAATGTATGAACAAACAGTATAAAATGTGTATAAATTAATGAGAATATTGTAATATACAATAGTAATAACATTTCATAACAAAGTTATAATAATTGAGCAGAATGATGAACAGATTAGGATGTGTATTGTCAAATCAGTAAGAGACACATAACCTCAACTGAGCAGGATCTACAACATAAAACCACATGTAATAATTAGAAAATTGCAATCATAAGTAACTGTTCAAATCAACAACCAAAATAGGATAAATGAGTAACCTAATGAACCCAATATGAGTAGAGAAATACATCTATATAATCTATATTATTTAAACAAACAATAGCCAGATTAACAAATCACAAGATGACCATCAAAGTTAGACAAATTACTCACTTAAACTTGATAAAAGAAAGGAAAGTAGGTTGACAGTAGCAACTAGAGTATTCAATACCTCTATGAGAACCTTTAGCAAACACTAAATACACAAGTATATATGTAAACAATAATAAACAAGTATACATGACCCAGGAGGCTAGATGTAAAAAGCCATCTTACTGTAATTTAATGAATGTTGGACACAACAAAAAGGTGTTATACACTATAGACAAACTATGTACAAGGTCTAGGTACACATTAATGGATTAAAACACATCCATTAACTACAATTAATGATAAACTATGTATATAAAAATAACAAAATGATGACATGGTGTATTAAAGCCATCTAATATAAGCATATGAAGAGCAATAAGTGGAAACAAAGCTGCACTAAAGGTGTAAAAATAGTTGAGGTACAAACTAAACACCTAAGAAATGTGTTAATATGAAAAAATGTACTAGAAATAAGAAATACAAATGCAAGGACATGTAGGGTTTATACGCCCAAAGAGCATTTGGCAAAAGTGTAAATATTTTAATATCTAGAAATAATTATACAGAGAAATGGACTCTAAACAGTTTAGAATAAGCATTAGAATAATAATATAGCATAATAAGGTGGAAAAGACTTAATTGTGATTAAGAACCACGAAAAGTGAATTATCAAAAGTGACATAGGTTAATTTTGAACGGATTTATAGCTTGTTTGAACTCTAAATAATGAGCCAAGCGTCCGAAAGACAATGATACCATTCACGTCTTAATTCGTAAAATATTAAGAAAGATATGAACAATTGAAGATTTTCTGTCAATTCCAGAAAGAGTGGAACGCGTCATAGCATACTCTCGAACCCAAAGACTGATGCTAAGAAATTAAATTTTTAACTTTATTAAGGCATATGGTGTCGAGATTATCAATTACTCAACCAATAGGAAGAGCTGATTTCGGGAGATGCCGACAGCAGATTCGGAAGAAAGGTTTAATTGTTCTTGGACCATCAGAGCGGACGGAACGTATGTTAGTCGGTGACCAGATTTTTAAATTAGTGCGCGTTCCCCCCAGTATAAACAAGTATTCTAACCTAACCAGAGTGCATAACCATTACGTGTGAAAGTGCAACGAGTGATGTGATAAAATAATAACCATCGCCAGTGTATAATAAAGGCGATGATGAGTGGGAAACTAAGGGAGTACTTATTATTATTAACAATTTTTATAAAGCAAATTTAATGTTTACCAACAAAGCTTTCTCGTTGGTACTACTTTAACCAAGTACAACCATACATGGTTAAACTAGTTTATAAAAAGTTAATTAACCAGTATTGAAATAAAAGTTCTCAATCGTTTTAATTTAAATAATATATTATGAATTTTTAAAAGGAAATGATGAATAAAGATAACATTACAATGAATAACGATGTAAACAATATAGAATATAGATGCTAACTTGACTACTATTAATACGAAAACAGATCATTTATTGAAAATTAACAGGGTACAGTCAGTACAGTTAATGAACAAAATACTTGTCAATAATAAATATTATGTATAGTTTTAAGAGTTTAAATGCAAGCAAAATGAATATTTTATTAAATCACTTTGAATAATAGGTAGTCTAACCTATATGGTACGAAGGTTGACTAACCATACTTAATCATGTCTTAACTCTATAATCGCTTGAATATACTCAGTTAATATGAATTCTTGAATTAATTATAATGCTTTTCATTATTAATACTTATCCAAATAACATTATTTTGACACACAACATTTGTAACCGTGTCAGACACATAACTATTTAACTGATAATTTGATACCAGTGGTACCATAATACGATAGTTTCCAATATCGTAATTAAACTTGTTTTCTTGAATTTTGAATACTCTCTATTAAGTAATATTGTTATATTTCAGCATTTTTGTACCTTGTATCATGTTCACTAAAAGAACACACGAATTTTGGTAATTGTAAACCAAACTAGATTAACAGTTATGCTGTATACGATAATCAGTATTACCAGCCCTGAGCAGTAAGATTCTCAGTACCTATTTCAATCGTTTTTGATGATCATTAATTGTTTAAAAGGATAATAATTTCAAATTAACTTATTGTCAATAAAATAATAATTTTCTTATCTTGAATCAGTTTCTTTATTTCAAAGTAGGCGAAAGAAAAATTTATTTACAGAGCAATTATTTTCAAAGTGGCAGCCCGACATTAGAGCAGCCAATATTCGAATTTTAAAGCAGTATCGAATATACAGAATCAGATTGTTTACTGTACATACACTATTGAACCGGTGACATATCATAAACTGTGTTGTGACTTTTCAGTGTATTACAGGGCCTATTTTGGAAGACTGACAACATTCACCATTGGTAAGTGAAACGGTAAATATACCCAGTGCTTCAAGAGAGTTTTAACAGTCCTTTTTAAACAAACATTTTGAGTTTTACTTCGAACAAACCTTAAACATAATTAAACACAAATTAAACATTTTTAAGATCATTACTAAGTAATATTGCAACGTGACGAACCCAACATAACTAACGTGAAGAATTTGAACATAACTAAATAATCAAACACTAATAGTCGTCGTTTGATTACAACCTACTGCATCTCTGAAACCAAACTGTGTGGCTGATACTTGTTCTTCACAGATTTTGTATATTCTCTTGTGGATGATCTTAAGGAAGAGTTTGAGAAGGTGACTCACTAAGCTATATTCATCACACATTGTTTTGCTCCTGGTTTTTTGGGTAATATAATGAATTCAGATTTAAGCCAATCAAGTGGGATGCTTCCTGTGTCATATATATATGGCTGAATACCGCAGTCAACCATTTTGTACCATCATCATCAAGAAGTTTAAGAAACTCTATCTACACATTATCTGGACGGGCGCTTTACCGTCTTTCATCGTATTTATTCCTGTTTTTACTTCCTCTGTGATTATTTCTGGGCCAGTGGCATTGTCAAACTGAGGGGGTTCTGGTCTGATATCATAAAATAGTTGTTTTATATAACTTGTCCATGTGTTTTTAATTTCTGCTAGATCGATAATAATTTCACCATCATTGCTCACTTCTTTACTATTTTTCCTAATAATTTCTTTCACTTTCCTATGTTCATTGAAACTATCGTGTTTATTTTGTAGTGCCTCGATCTGTATACATTTCTCTTTTACCTCTTGTTCTTTAGCTTCTCTGATCTTCTATTTAATGATGTTATTTATCGTTCTGTATTCATTTTCTTTGTTTTTAACTTTTCTTCTTTCTTCCATCAGTTGGAGTATTTCATCCGTTATCTAGGACTTCTTTTTGGTTTTATCCGGGTTCATCAATTCTTCTTTGCCACCCTCAATTTTACTATTGAATTGCCTGAGTTGTTCTTTATAATCCAATGTATTCGACAGTGATTGACACTTCTCGTTAATAGCAGTTTTAACTTGACTTCTTATTTGTGGGTCTTTTAGTTTACGGATGTCGTGATGTATAATATTCTTCTTTATTGTTTTTTTCATTCTAACTTTAAATGTTACAACCAGAGGGTTGTGATCCGACTACAAATCAGCTCCCGGGTATGTTTTCATCGAACTACAGCTGTTTCAATATCTTCTGTTCACTAAGATGTAGTCAATCAATCTGATTTCTAATTATTTTTCCATACGCACCCCTAGGTGATTTCCAGGTGTATAGTCTTCTTGGTGGAAGCCTATATCATGTATTGTCACCACAAACTCCTGTTCCTCAACAAACCTGCTAAGCAACTCCCCTCACTCATTATTATGACTATTATAACGTTACATTAGGTAGCCCATATATAAAGAAGAATTTACCATTTAAAAGAAAAATAAGTTCCAACACTGAAGGAATAAAGAAAAACAAATATCAAAGAATTAATGAATAGGAGTATTAGAATGTAACAATACTGACATAGAAACTAGACAAGGACTAAGACGATGACAAAACCCAAGTGATTGGCAGAGGGAAAAATAAAAATGAATAACTTTATTATTTCTTTTATGAATTTGCTAACTGCTATAATTTTTTTTTTTTTATTGTTCGACTAAGCTTTTCGTCATTACTGACATCTTCAGGTCTTAAACAACGAGACTCGTTGTTTAAGACCTGAAGATGTCAGTAATGACAAAAAGCTTAGTCGAACAATAAAAAAAAAAAAAAAAAAAAAAATTATAGCAGTTAGCAAATTCATAAAAGAAATAGTAAGGATGGCTGCTAATTTAAACAATACGAAGAATAACTTTATGACCACAACACAACTCCTTTTCTTATAATAATAATATAGTAGAGGTAATAATGGAAGTACAAATCTATAAATAGAAATATAAGTAATTCCATGTAAAACTATCAATACATAAATGTAGATTGAGTAATGATAAGTAATATTGTTATTACAATATAAAGGGAATAAAACTATTGTATAATAAATACAAAATTTTAATGATAAGGTGAGTTGTGTGGTTAGTTCAAAGTTAATAAGAGAAAGAAAAATAGTGAATAATATAATCCTAAAGTGCATAAAAGAACCAAGAAAATTATACTAACTGAAAATCAGTAGTAGTAATAATAATAAAGTGTAAAGTGAATAAATAAATAACGCCTGATGAAAAAATGAGGAATGTATACTGTTAAAAAACTAAGGCATAATAAGCCTATACAAGTGAAATAGGTAGAATTAATGTTCATGTTTTAAAAAAAGAAATCATAGTTAAGTAATAGTTATAGTTATTTGTTTGTGTTAAAGAGTATATAAGGGTAAAAAAGCATGTTTAATGAATGATAGTCAATGGGAGTAGGAATGTATGTAATGTATTAAAGAATAGCATGTGCATAGCTTGCTAAAAAGAATAGTATTATGTTTTAAAAATGATTATGAATAATCAAATGTTATATGTTAGTTTATTATAGTTGTGTTGAAAATAGTTCAGTTTCATAAAAACAAAGGAATTTGTTCTAATAACTGTCTAAAGAAAATCAGTTGGAATAGGCATAAGGAGTCTATGGTAAAAAACAGTAATTTGTAAAATTTGATATTATAACAGTAATAATTAAGGGCAAAATGTAGGTAATACTATTAGGTTTAATTATATAACTTTCGAGACACTAAATGTATAACAAAAGAATCAGTTATAAATTAATTAATATAAAAACAAAATTGTTAAACTAGTAACTTAGTAAATACTGAACAGAAACTATTCATGTTTGGTTTCTAATTAATTTATAAAAGAAATGCAAAGCAATAGTGTTATTATCTTGAGAATTCATAGTAGTATAAGAAGATTATACTAATTTAAAAATATTTGTTAATTTTGTAAAAAATCAGGAGCAATGTCTAACAATGTAAACAATTTTTTCAACCAATAGGAGTATTAGGCTTGCTGCCTTGACAACCAAACATTAACAGAAAAATTCGTTAGTCCATTATTACATTCAGAGAAGAGCAGTTAAAAAAATCCATGCAGCTCAATATGATAATATAAAAGAAATAAATAATAATAGAAATGACATAGTAATGAATTAAAATGATACTATGCATGGTAATAATATGATAAGAAGAAATAATTAAAACCAGATCACTTAAAACTGAAAGAATAAACATACCTTACAAATTATAAAAGAAAATGAACATGAAGTGAAACCTCAGAAGTGAAGGAATGTGCTAAGTATAAAATTGAATTAAAAACTAAATAAGAAAAGGACTAGTCTACACTTTGACACGTTTCGCTCACTAAAAAACTTTATTTAAAAACTCCATGAATGAATAAACTAGTGACAATCCGTTTAAATCTTTATTCACTTTTTAATTTATGGTGATCAACTTATTAGACATTGTAATCTTCTCTTAAAACGAACTGCTAACCTAAATTCACGAACTTTGGTCCAACACATACCATATAACCTAAGAATTAATTTATTAAGAAACTGTATATTATTTAATTATGTTTTATGTGAAGTTTTGTACTTTCTAAAGATCTTTTGTTAATTTTTCTGTAAGCATAAGAACCCAACTCATTTAAAATAACCAAAATAAAAGAGATTATTTTATTTGGTGAGGCCCTGATCACTATTGCCAACCGCTGAGCAAGTAAAAAACAAGAGCTGGAGCAAACATTATATTATACAAATATTTCATTTGTTTGGTAAATATAGAAATAAAAGCACTAAAGAAATAATACAGTATTGACTAATTTCTATAGTATATTTGATTTATTTTAATGTTAATGACATTTTAATCCTTAATATAGCCAAGGTGGAAATTTTTTATCAGAAAATAGAGGTTGGTAACCCCTATTTTTTAGGAACAAAATTCAAATTAGGCTACAAGACAAAGGTGAGTGAACTAAATTAAATAAGGGAAAAGGATAAATAGATAAGAAGACTAATTTTAATTGTTTTTGAAATAAAACAATTTGGCACCTTAAATCGGGAAATAAAAATATACAACTTCAGTAAGATAATAAATTGACACCAGCGACTTGAGGGCTTTAACGGGTACGACTCGGGTTCGTAACACTATACTTGATAGAATTACCCAATATCGACTAAAATGGTTGGAACATCTTAACCAAATGGATGACTGCTGCATCCCCAAACAAATATGGAATTATAAGCCAAAAGGACAGAGATGTGTGGGGTGTCTAAAGAAGCACTGGAGTGATCTAGTCTATCTACTTGATCAGAACAAACCATTTTTTGTTTAATGCTTGCTGAAGAGATGAATAGAAAGTAGTTCTTTTAAAGGTTGGTAAATCGTCATCTTTGTTTACAACATTCAAAAGTGTATCTATACTTGACGGTATATTGTCTCTGGAATAACCGTACACTTTTCTTCTTACTGCACTTCTTATGGAGTCGTTATATCAATTTTGTGCTATATTCATATTATATCTTACCATAACAATCTTTCTCCTTTTTCATAGAGTAATATCCATTACTAAAAAAGATAAGGGACACAAGCACAAACTATATTTAACAGAAGCTAAATAAATAGAAATGGAAACACTTCAAAAATCCAACAGAAATGCTAATTGCATACAAACCTACAAACAAAGCTTTAAAGTAACAGCGGAAGAGAACTGGAAGAAAAACTCAGCTACTGAAAGAGTGTTGCCACACACATAAAACTGAATAACCTTAAAAATATCACATATTCAGATTAATTTGCATACTATTGTACACAGCAATTACACTTGTAGACACACTTAAAAGCAGCTGTTCAGTAGAAGTTTCTACTGATGCGTGAGACACTGGTAAGGGTAAATACCTCATATAAAAGCTGTTCATTTTGATAATGCAATGGGACCGTTGTGGTTCAGATAAATTGGAACAAGAAGTTGTGGTGTCTTTGCAACAGATGTTGCTCCTTTTATGGTGAAGGCAGCAAGACGACTACAGACGTATTTTAAAATGGTACATTTTGCATGCTCTTCACAGGAGGATGGTATCCTGAGATAAGACAAATTCACTGCAAGTAAGCTCTGCTTCAATTAATGAAGTTTAAAGAATGGGCACCATATCTACTTCCTTCCACCATAATCCATCATAACATGATCTGGAACTTCTTGGCAGACACTAAAAACTATTATGTACAAATATTCCAGTCAGGTATAGAAGATTTTCAATAGATTTGATCGATGTGATTCAACTCCAACCAAAACTATTTAAGAGTTATTTTCAACTACATTACGAAGACACTTGGTTTGCATTAAATCTACCTTTTGCCCTATCAAAATATATACTCAGCTTGAAATTATAGGTTTGCACCTGTATAATGTGTTAAAAAATTTGAAAGAAATTGAAAGTAAGTTATCAAGTACCGGGTGAAGTAGCTTACAAGCTTACAGTAAAATTACAAAATAATGTATCGCGATGAAATCTAGGATAATCAACAATATATAAAATTGCTGACATTATTAGTAACCAAACTGCTCACTGAACTGGATATACATGATTCATAGCATCCCTCAATTATTTAACATTTTTCAAAATTTTCTCCCATGATGTCATGCAATGTAGAAATAGTTTCTTGAAATATAAAGACGCAAACATGTATGAGCACAAGTGGAAGGTGCTTCAAATTTAAAAATCTGACATAAAATACATATTTGTTATACAAATAGACAAACACTTAAACAGTTTGTTTATACAAAAGCTGAAAATCAATATTAATTCCTATGTAGGGTATCCAGTTTCACCTTACATTTCTTTACTTCTGTAACTTGGATGTAGTTTACCAGACTTAAGTCAAGTTTGATATGTTTTTGGGCATAAATGCATGCAATTTCTACATTTTTTTTAGGTCATATGAATCCAAGCTCTACTAATTATCCTCCTTCTTTGTCAAAATCTAAGAGTTTTAGTGTAAGAAAAGCTGTCTCAAAAAGTGTTATAATGCGCAGCTGCTTAACAAAGGCCTCATTTTATTGTTGTCAACCTTGGTCAGCTACACCGTACTATCATTCCCTGGTGGTAATAAAATTTGCAATATTATATGTGTGTATTACGGGTCAAACAAGATAATTGTGAATTTTGTTTGTACTATACAAACAAATTTTCATAGCAAATTTGGAAAAATCACGTAATTGTGTCACTTCTAGGCACCAATCGAAATAAAAGCATACTTGTTTCACTGTTGTCACCTTGTTTACTTATCATTATCACAAATAATTTTTACAATTAAAAATATCACATGGAAGATACAAATTTCAATTCACATCTGTGATATCGATTACTGACAATCGTAATTATATACAAGAACAACACAAATATAATACTGATCCACAAATGTGGTATTAAATACATCACTAATCCTGTAACTTACTTAACTGACCTCTCAATAAAGACCGACTCAAAACTGTCAACGACCGCTTATATAATATAGGTAATGACATAATTCACTATTAGTCACTTACTACAATAATCTGGGCTGTTCGAGGCACGTAAACTAGAACATGTAGAAACAAGTAAATTAAGTATAAATGTAATAGTACATTGATACAGGATATTCTAGTGTATTCTATAAACAGTGTCACCAAAAATAGTTTGCATCAATATACATAAGTTATACATATAAGTTATGTATAAATAAGTTATTATACATCTTAAGTTATACATCAATTTTGGATAACATATACATGAGTAACATAACCTACATATTCTAATTACAAATAGTTTTAATAATACCAATCACTTTATGTGCCGTACCCTACATACAATATTGATACTATTACTTTGAATCTGGGTTTGGAGTTTTCTAATATACAAGTGGTATTTCATTTTTGATGTATTGTGTTATTTATATAGCCTACAATTTAAATTGTACACAAGCTTTACCTCCTCCACCATACAATCTTGAAGTGAAATATTTTTTTTTCTATTCTTCTATGTTATATAAACACGCGAAAATTTAAACGGGGGTCGAAGCTATTTACGAAGAAAAAAAATAAATAAATACTCCCATAAGGATGCATGCAAAAGTGAATGATCGCCATATTAACTGTGTAGACGGTGAGAAATGACATTTAACCTATCTTGCTTACACAGTCGTTTATATGCGATAACGGCTTCACTGATATCACTGTATACTATTTTTCGAATTGTTTCACTACAGTTTTGGATCACAAACACCACAATCACAATAGCACCACTAACCTTTTACTTTTCAACATATTTTACGGTTTAATTCACGCGTTATGTAGTGGCGGGGGTCGTCCGCGAACGGCTTAGCCAGAAAGAAGTACTCCGTAAAGTGAACTATTGACTACAGTCGTTCGCGCCGCTGAACAGTAGTTCGCGTTAGCCACGCTCCAATCGGCCATTTATAAAACTAATCAGCAGTTTTTGGATTTGTAAAAGTCTATCAGTTCCGATGAATCGGAACAGAGTGAGAGAACAGACTATTTAAAAACATTTGTTTTATTGTCTGATTCATTGTTTGATTGTTCTTTCGACAAATTTTGGGATAAGTGTGATAAAAATAAAATTCTTGGATTTCGTTGTCCATGACGTGTCCGTTACTTAACTAAATATCACTATAATATTGACGACTCGGAACACTAAGTTTTTTATAAGTAAAAACGTAGAGTTTTACCTTACAGCCTAAACCGGCTTTCACCTATAGAAGGCTTCATCAGAGGCTGTCGTAAGTAGCGCTGTTCGTCTTGTTGTTGGCGACGAGAAGCTGTGTGTGTGTGTGTGTGTGTGTGTGTGTGTGTGTGTGTGTGTGTGTGTGTGTGTGTGTGTGTGTGTGTGTGTGTGTGTGTGTGTGTGTGTGTGTGTGTGTGTGTGTGTGTGTGTGTGTGTGTGTGTGTGTGTGTGTGTGTGTGTGTGTGTGTGTGTGTGTCGTTCAGGATTACAATTAGGCTGTTCGTTTAGGATGAACGACATCCTAAACGAACAGACACAATTCAAATCGCACGCATTATTCGAACACATCTCACCACACACACACACACACACAGCTTCGATCTTTCGAAAAACTATCTCGTCGCCAACAACAAGACGAACAGCGCTACCTACGACAGCCTCTGATGAAGCCTTCTATAGGCGAAAGCCGGTGTGTTCCGAGTCGTCAATACTATAGTGAATTTAGTTAAGTAACGGACACGTCATGGACAAGGAAATCCAAGAACTGCTTTTCTTAATCGAAAGGTCTACCAACTCACTGCGGTTAGCACGAGGTTGAGCGTTTTACTCTGTAATCAAACGTATCTTTCTGTTCTGTCACAAAGAAGCAACAGCAACAGTTTCAAAAAACTCATAAATATTATTAACTTTAGCTTACTAAAAACCGTTTTCGAACGTTTCAATACAAACCCTTGAATTTTTTGTCCATGACGTGTCCGTATATTAATACTTACCTCAGAGAACACGGAAAACGCAAGAGCGTACAGGGAACACGTTATAAATTAAATACGTAGTAGTTATTGCTCGCTTAATATTAATAAATAGAGTATACAATTATTGCTCGTCTCAACTCTTATTTTGTTTATTTACATTTATTGCAACAGCTATTTATTCTTCTTCATATATAATGTTGTGATGTTATAGGCCTACAACTTGTTTCTTGTAACATTCTTGTAGCAAGTAGTGTACACTACTTCAGAAGAAACAAATTGTATAACATCACAACATTATATAATTGCTGCAAGAAACTTCGAGTTAACTATATAGAAAATGATGATTCTTCATATTGTTACGACGGTCTACTCTATCATCGTAGGTAGGCCTAGAGTGGAAACAAAATAAGTACAAGACACCAATTAAGTCACTAATCACACCTTTAATTTTTACAGTAAAACAGTTCGTAATTACCAACACAGTCTACTACAACAAATCAAATCAAAATGGTTCACACGCAATAAAATGTCACTAATATTAACACAATTGTATTATGCTACAATAAATTGTAATTATACCGCCCGATTATAAAACGCAACACTTCACTAATAACTGCTTGAACATACACAGTAATCTCGCTTATAACTCTCGAACCGCTCTGTAAATATCTCGCACTAAAACTGAAAACTAAGGCCGCTACCGCCATGTATTTATAGTCCCGCTCACACACCAGAAGCTTCAAAACTGCGTCTTATCTCTCGTGTGAACTACGTAATTAACTGCAGCCTTGACACAGGTCGAGCGCCCGGCACAGTCGAGAAGATTCTCGCAAAATGCGTATAGTAGCACGTACGCCACAGTGAAAGTTTAAGTTAGTTTGGTAATTCTCAAAAGAGAAATTTTACCTTCTCCACTCTGTCCTAAGGTAGTGGTCGGCAGTGAAAACTGCTATCACAACTTCCTTAGCTGAAGAGGCGAACTGAAGCCGAAACAGAGACAAGCAAAAATAACCAGAGCGTAATGCTCAAAGTATAAGTTTGTGTTTGTCAAGCAATCTTTGTCAAACGGTAGTCCTTCAAAGCATTTAGTGAGAATTACCAAATTGTAATTTTGATAGAAAACTCCTCAGTGCCAAACTTCGCTTGTACTTTGTCTTTCGACTTTGACTCGCGTACTTTGTTCAACATTAAATTAGTATTCCCAAAGAGAGATAGACCTATAAACTCTCTTATTTTCTTTTAAACAGTAAACGCTGAAAATCACAGTGTAAAGTAACATTGTTAATACTTTTCTAAAACTAATTTATCTAAAACTTTGTGGTAGTTATCGATAGTATGAAAATCGCAACTGAACTATCGATAGTAAACATTTCGAAAAACCCCGCGGCGACTTCACAACGATTAACCAATGGCATAGGTCTGATGCAAATAACCCGCGAATTTATTAAAACCGCCTTATAAAGCTGATGTTGATTGGTAGATATAAAAAAAAGCGCGTTTATACACCGTTAATTTTAAAATTTTGCATATTCTCAATTGTCATTGGTTGCTAATGTGTGGGTGTCAGGAATCGGCGGCAACAGTACTGTATTCTCAGTTCCGTTGTTGTAACGAACCTCGTAAGATACGGTTATCGTGTATTTAATTATTTTGTGAATTCAGTGTTTTCATTTGTGTTATTATTAATTATTATTTCTGTTGTTTAGGGTTATTATTATAATATACCATATATTATTTATTTAACATTTTACACTGAAATGGCCTACCATGATATTCAGTGCGGTGGGACGTCAGACGAATGGATTCGAATGACTGAGTCTGAGATTATTGACTTTTTAATTTCCCACGAGGTTATTAAACGGTCAATAAATTGTCCTTCGTGTGGGTCCTCGTCGTCGACCTACAGTTTTTGTCGAGAAGTTTTTATTTTCGACGCCCAGCGCACTTCAGCTAAGCTGGGGAGCCCTGGAAAGACTGTAGAAGTCGACGAAGCCAAATTTTGCCGTCTGAAATATAATCGGGGCAGGTTCATTGAAGGACAGTGGGTGTTCGGGGGAGTGGAACGCGGTTCTGGCAAGTGTTTTTGGTAAACCGTGTTTTTTGATACCGGTTGAGCGCCGGGATTCCTCTACTCTCCTCAAAATAATTGAGGAGTGGATTAAGGTAAGAGTTTCATCTTTTCATAATTATGGTAATGCATGCAGTTCATGTGAGCGCGCGCGCGCGCGTGTGTGTGAAATATTTCTTTTTCTATTCTATGTTATATAAACACGGGAAAAATAATTTTAAACGGTGGTCGAACCTATTTACGAAAAAATAAATAAAATAATTACTCCCATAAGACGCCAAAGAACGCCATATTAACTGTGACAAATTACATTTGAAGATTTTTTAATTTTATTTAGTAGTAGAAAAACGCGTGTTATTTGGCGCGTAAATTTGATGAACTTCAGTCACAGGTAATCCGCGCATGACGTAATGACTCGTCATTCGCTGTCTATTAGTGTGCCGTCGCCCGACTACGGTGATCCGACTCAGTTAATATGGCGCTCATTCACTTTCCATGCGCGCTTATGGGAGTATTTATTTTATTTTTTTTCTTCGTAAATAGCTTCGACCCCCGTTTAAAATTAATTTTCGCGTGTTTATATAACATAGAAGATAGAAAAAAAAATATTTCACTTCAAGATTGTATGGTGGCGCACAGGTAAATATTTCCCTGTAAGGTAAAAAAACCTCACCATTCGGAATACCTAGTTCCTAGTCATACCAATTTTGGTAATTATGCTCGATCCGGATTATGCTCAAATTGCGGTGAAATATTTCTTTTCCTATTCTTCTATGTTATATAAAGACGGAACAAATAATTTTAAACGGCGGTCGAACCTATTTACGGAGAAAAAAAATTAAATAATTACTCCCATAAGCGAGCATGTAAAGTGAATGGCCGCCATGTTAACTGAGCGACGGCGCACAAATGCACAGCGAATGACGAGTATGACGTCTTAAATATTTGAAAAATGGTTCGCCTTAATTTTTGCAAGAATTATATGAAACAATGAACTATAACCGCGGCCCTTCGGGCCGCCCCTCCGAACCTAACCGGCAGGTATCGGCTCAACTCGCTTTTCATCCAACTCAGTTGTCTTATGTAATTATTTAATTTTTTCTCCGTAAATAGGTTCGACCGCCGTTTAAAATTATTTTTCTCGTGTTTATATAGTATCGAAGAATAGGAAAAGAAATATTTCACCGCAATTTGAGCATAATCCGGATCGTGCACAATTACCCCAATTTTATATAACCTTTTCTAATCTTGTGTTTTATAACATATTCTTTTGTAAATTACAGTTTCTCACTTATCAAAAATTATCCATAGTTAGGTCTACACTACTAGAGTTTTTGATACATGGTATCTGTGAATCAAAAACTGTACTGATTAACTAGTATAGTACATTGATATGCATTTGTTTTAAACCCATTTTCAAGTCACTTCTGAACACTTTTTGATCACTTTTAACAAACCAATAACAACAAATAACTTATAATGCATTAATGTTTTGAAAATGATATCAGGAATTTCGTAACTAGCCATGTTAAATACAATTTTTGTAAATCTCATACCTGCCATTATCCAAATAATAAAACTAAATCTTAGCCCCTGACGCGTACCGACTGCTTCGTTTATGTTCGCGTCTTTCCGTAAATATTCCTACAGGTCGTCAGCTGGCAACCTGAAACATACCGATAACGAAATTTATTGAGCAACACGTTTTTACAGAACTTCTTCGCTCCAAACTCCAAACTATGACGCAACAACTGAATTTATATTGAATTTATATTTATGTTTGTATTGTTTAAAAATGCTTACCTCGTTTGACAGTTACACTCGCAGCTGATATGCTCCGGTTACGTAAGACTTTACACACTTCATAAGCAGCTGGTCCAGGATGAATCGTAATTGTTCACATACGCGCGACAATCATTGGAAGGAAAACACTCGATAATCATTTACAAAAAACTACACTATTAAATACATAGTCCTATATGCACATCAAATACACACGCGCTGAATATTTAATAATTTCATGAATAGCGTATAAATGACTCTTCAACTATCAAACTTAAAAATTATTTAAAATCTCTAACTTTATAACAATCATTTTTTTTTGCAGCAGCGAGAGAGCAGTGTTCTGTACGTCGGTTTCATTGAGGTTTACCATAACAGTACCGTGTATTAATTTCCTTTTTTTGGTGGAATGAACTCTCCTCTCTGTGGCACGATATTTCTTTTCTGAGAAGTCGAACAACTGGGGATATCTTGAACTGCAACGCGAGAGCGAATTGCACTTAATGTAGCTTTTAAAGTAGCAGTTTGTCGTTTAATCACTTCCAGTTCTTCTAATGTGGTTACACTGCAGTGGCGGTTTCTTATTGTGGCCGCTTGACAGAGAACATAAACAAAAATTAAATCACATTACCATAGTTAACTGTCTGTCCTTTGTCTCGTGTTTATTTTAAAGATAAAGGATGAGCAATGTTTTTTAAGCGTTGATTTAGATTAGAATGAAGTATTTATCTCTCTTGCGCGTAGTAGGCCTAGGTAGCGTGAACCAAATAGACTGGGCCGCGAAGAGACTTGCGGCCTGGTTGCCATGACTACGTGACGTGCCGTGTGACAGCCCACGCTGTCACCGTTTAATAACGAATATTAAAACGAATTCACCTTTAGCGAATAATAACCGTTTGTTAGCGAATATCACCATTTAATAAACCATGTGTTTGGGCAGGTTTGGGCCGCTACTTTTCAGCGGCCTGTGCCAGTTGTGTTTTTAACAGTGGTGTCGGTGTGCCGTTCGTTGATCGTCAGTTTACATTTATCATACGAGTTTTTGTGTTTTGTGTCACGTATCGCCTACAAACATGAATAGAGTCAATGTCTTAATAAAAACAAATTTTAGCGGACTTTCTTTAGAGGATAAAATAAATATGGTATTAAAAAATTAGGCCGGCCATTACCTGATCTAAATTTAACACAGACCAGTGAAAGGAAAGCCCAAAATAGGACAATTACTCAGCGTTTCTCAAGAGACATTTATAATCGAAATAATTGGATACGTGGGTGTGAAGTTTCGAATTTGTTGTAATGTGTTCCGTGTGTATTATTTTTCAACCTTGCAGGAATCGAAATGGATGCAAATTGGGCCATAAAGGGCATAAACGATTTGCATCATCTTCCTACTAAATTAAAAAAACATGAATCATCTCGAAGCCATATTAATGCATGCACACAACTGGCTTTACTAGGCGAAGTAAATATTTTGACACAGCTTAATTCAGCTTATCGGACACATGTTCTTGAACATAATAAACAGGTTAGAAGGAACCGTTATATTTTGAAACGTATTATTTGTTGTGTAAAATTTTGCAGTGTTTTTGAGTTAGCACTTAGAGGTCACCGCGAGAATGAAGAATCGGTAAAATCGTGGAATATTTAGAGAATTAGTTGATTTTTCTGCAGAACTTGATGTTGTGTTGCAAAAACATCTGCAGAACGCTACAGTGTTTAAGGGGACTTCTAAAAGTAGACAGAACGACATTTTAGATAGCATGTTGGCTGTGTGCAAAGAAGAAATTTATAATCAAATTAAAAATTCCGATTTCTTGGCTATTCAATGTGACGCAACTACAATTGGTGCCAAATGGTACTAATATTTAGATACGTTTGTAATGGAACTGTTCGTGAGAGGTTTTGGTGCTTTAGAAGAGTCAAGGATAAATCAGCAGAAGGGATACAAAAATGTATAGAAGATGAAATTGATCCTATAATTATGGAAAACCCACAAAAGTTGATCGCTCAAACATACGATGGGGCAAATGTAATGAGTGGTGCTACAAGTGGTGTTCAAAGTTTTATTAAGGAGAAATATCCTTACGCTCATTACATACATTGTTATGCTCACCAGCTTAATCTCTTGATCCAAAATGCAGCATCACAGCATGCTAAAGCGCGACGAGTGTTTTTTAATAATTTATCAGCAATTCCCACCTTTTTTTCAAATTCTTCAAATAGATGCGATATGTTAGAAGAAATAGTCAAGCACAGGTTACCAAAAGTAGCAACAACCAGATGGAACTATAACATTAGGACTAGGACAGTCAATACTATGTTCGAGAATCGAGAAAGCTCATAGAAGTGTTTGAAGAGATTGAAAATAAATGCCTAAGAAGCGCTACTTCTTATGAAGCTTCTGGTCTCAGACGAGCTCTAGAAGACCCAGAATGTTTGTTTTGGCTCACATTTTTTCACAAACTTTTGCCTCATGCTGACATTCTTTATAATTAAATCTAGTCAAGAAATAAGGATAGTATCCAACTTCAAAGTAATATTCAAAATTTTGAGATTTGTGTTAAAAACATTAGAAACGAGACTGACACTATCAAAGCAATATTGAAGAAAATTTTCATTCAATAAAGAGGAGAAGAAAAGATGATAATTTACCAAGAAGTGCGTTTTCCAAAGAAGTGTGTGATGTAATTATTTTACACATTAATGACAGATTCTCATACCGTGGCCATCTGCAAGCAGCTCAGTTGTTTAATTCAGAATCGGTACCAAAATATTCAAAAGAATTTCCAGCGGGCATTTTGGATACAGTGTGTTCTTCATATCCATTTCTAGACCAGACTCGTTTAAAAACAGAATTAGAAGTTATTTACTCACGACCGGACTTTAGTCAAATAATTGGAGCCACAAACTTCCTTACACTACTGCTGCAACATAATCTTACTGATATTTTCCCGGAAACTATAAAAATACTAAAAATAATGTTAACAACGCCAATGACAACTGCAGAATCAGAGCGTTGTTTTTCAATTCTTAAAAGAGTCCAGAAATTTTTGCAAAATACTATGGGTAATGATCGTTTAAATGCGTTGGCGATGATGTCCATAAATAAACATTTAGTGCAAGATATTGCCAGTTTCGATGACAAAGTGTTGGAAAATTCATATCTATGAAAAATAGAAGGGCGGAATTTACTTTTAAGAAATAATTGGCTTCATTCAATCCACTTTCCATGTCAGGTAAGATTTTACATTGTTAAAAATTTTTACGATTGCGCCCCTCCGGGTGTACAGTGTTATTATGCTAATTACTATGTGAATTAGTTAGTTAAATCAATTAGCAAATTGAACTACCAATTAGCATAATAGACAAGAGACTCTTTAGTAAATCAATCATGTTCTTAAAACTTTAAGATGTGGGTTTTTGTAATACTGAACGCATTTGTTTAAATGTACTTAAATGACTAATTTATTATTCATTACGTCAGTTTATAGTCATACACATAAAAAAAAGTTTGCTGTACCTGTAAATACATCACATAACACATATATCTTAAAAACAAGTTCTAGCTTATATGATAGCTGAAAAAGACATACATACATAAATCATGGTATACAATAATTCAAATAATAATCACTATGCAACATTTTAAAACTTTTGGTAGGATGTTTTAAGACTGTAAGGTGATTTTAAAAGTATTTTTCATGCTGATTTCAAATCTGGTTTTAGTTTTTCTGTATCACGTAAGGTTTTTATACAATTCAATTTCGAAGTTTTAAAAAATCGAATTTTGTGAACAGGGAAAATTATTATTATTTGATTGTGATTTCAAAATTGTTTATGTTTTAATCCTGCATAAAATCACAACACATGGCGGTGCAGTAGACAATGGTATACACTCACTTAAAAATGTTATAATTATTACGAAAACACAACACATATATGACAATTTAATTCCTCTTCTTCGCTGAATTCACTGCTTCAAGATCTTTCTGACGTGAGTTGAAACTTCTCTTCCGTGATTGTCTCCCTTCACCAGTGCCGTCTCTTTTTAGCATAAAACAGTAGTCGGCCATCATGTTGGCATTCCACCTTCCCTGGTATCTCTTTTCCATGTCCTTGATATCCTGGTGGAAACGTTCGTCTTGTTCTTCACTGACATCGCCGAAGTTCGCAGGGAAAAAGTCAACATGTGAGTGTAGGAAGTGGAGCTTTACACTCATGTTACATCCTAATTTCATGAAACTCTGCAACATTCTTTTAACCATGGTTTTGTACTCTGGATGTTTGTGGTTGCCCAAAAAGTTGACAACTTCTTTAAACGAAACCCAGGCTCTTTTTTCCACTGGATTCATTGTACTTTCAAACAAATTGTCTTTCATTAACTTTCTTATCTGCGGTCCCACGAAGATGCCTTCTTTAAGTTTCTCATAAGATACTTTCGGAAATCCTGTTACCAAGTACTGGAAACAGTCACCATCTTTTGGAAGAGCTTTAGTGAACTGTTTCATTAATCCGAGTTTGATGTGCAGAGGAGGTAATAGTATCTTGCTTCGTTGAACAAGTGGTACATTTATTATGTTCTGTGAACCGGGTTGGAGGGTTTTTCTTTTGGGCCAGTCTGTCTTCTTCCAATGTTTGTCTCTGGCTCGACTATCCCATTCACAAATGAAACAAGGCATTTTTGTGTAGCCGGATTGTTGACCAAGTAACATACCTACTACTTTTAAATCCCCACAAATTGTCCAAGAATGTTTTTCATAATTCACGTATTTTAGCAGAGCTTTGAGATTTACATACGTCTCCTTGAGATGAACTGAATGTGCAATGGGTACTGAACCAAACAAATTTCCATTGTGTAAAAGTACAACTTTGAGGCTAGTTTTGGACGAGTCTATAAATAACCTCCACTCACTTGCATTGTAAGTGACGTTAAAGAAATTCAATAAACCCTCAATATCACAACAATAAACCAGAGAGTCTTCTTCTTTAAAGAATTTCATTAATTCTTTCTCTCTGGGCCTATACCAAGAGAACGTAACTTCGGGTAGTAGAAGATTTTTTGCATTCAATTTTGACCCAAGCAATTGGGCGGCATCTTTTGTCAGGTTCAAGTCACGAGTAATATCATTAAGTTCATTTTGACTGAATAATTTTG
Source organism: Magicicada septendecula (assembly GCA_034769895.1). Taxonomy (NCBI): domain Eukaryota; kingdom Metazoa; phylum Arthropoda; class Insecta; order Hemiptera; family Cicadidae; genus Magicicada; species Magicicada septendecula. The sequence continues at coordinate 408,899,160 of CM068368.1, read as the reverse complement.
GTGCAGAATCTTCTTCCGGGTTGTAATCATCAGCATTATCGCTTTCATTTTCTGAGCTCCTCGCCAGTGGCACATCTTCAAGAACGGGAGGTGGAACTGGGATAGGGAGAGAATTACAATGCGTAACTGGTCGTAAGGCCGAAGGAATGTTCCGATATTGTATATCCTTCTTACTTTTTGCGTTATGACCTTGAATTTTAACCACACAAAAATAGCAATCGTTAACATGATTTTGTGGCTCCCTCCAAACCATTGGGATTGCAAAAGGCATTGATTTTTTTGCACCATTTTTCCACAGTCTCAGTCCCTCAACACATGTACGACATACCTTGTTTGGTGCCCAGCTTTTGTCTTCATCACCAAGCCTTATGCCGAAGTACGCGTAATACACGTTTCTCACAAAACTATTAATGTCCTGTCTTTGCTTACCAATTACGTAGCTACCACAAATATAACAGAACACGTTTGGGTTATTCAAACACTTCCGGGAACTCATTTCTACAGAAAGTTCACAAACTATATATGACAGCACAAATATAACCTCACAGCACTATAGCATGTAAACAATGAACTACTGTTTCCCGCCTAACAGCCAGCTGGGTGTAACAAGTGTGGCCAACTAATCCCTCCCCCACAATAAAATTTCCCCTTGTGAAACTTACATGTAAATAAAAGATGAGTTCATTTGATTTGCAAACAAACTGTACGTGATAGAAAGAAACGGATTGCAGATCTGGAATCAGCGCAAAAAAAATGCTTTAGGAACACCTAAGACTACAGAAACATAGAAAATCATGTTGCATATTAATTAATGCGTTCATTAATTCCAGATAGTTTCGCTTACTCGTTCATTATTTATAACTTTAACTTTATTCTTTTTATCAAACTTATTTAAAACTCCCAGGGTAGGGATTCTTTGAAAGAATCAGGACAGTAGTAGGCTAGTTACTAAATTAATAAATTAATACTTTGTTACTTGAAATTAGAATATCCATTCATGGTCCAGCGGCGTTCGATCTCTTTGTTGTGGTGAAGGCTGAAGAACACATCTTGTTGACTAACGTTGAATGCACTATCACTTGTACACACACACGTGAACTCGCGTCATTTATAGAGTAGTGTAGATATGCTATTGCTTTCAATGTCAATTTGTGAAGATCAGTTCGCTTTATACTGTGTGATCATTCTAAAATGAGTGTTGTATATTCATTTTCGCAAAGTTAATGTTGATGTCCGTTCATCACTGAAATTCACTTGACTTTGTGTTAATGTATATACGTTTATACTACTTGGTTGATTAGTTCGTTCAAGTATTTAAATGTTCTGTTATATTTAATGTACTTTAGTAACACTGGCTAACTGTAAGTTTGTTCTTGGATTTCGTTGTCCATGACGTGTCCGTTACTTAACACTAACAGTTAATCAACACTAACAGTTAACAGTTAACAGTTAGATTCTGCTAGACGAACTAAACACGATAAAATATTTAGCAGAATCTAACGGATATGACAGAACAATAGTCAGTAAACTCCTACACAAAACACAAAACAAACAACAGACAAAGACAGAAAACAACAAATTCATAACACTAACATACATCAACAAACAAACTGAAAAAATAGCCCACAAATTCAAAAAAGCAGGATACAGAATCGCTTACAAAACTACTAACAAAACAAAACACACACACAAACCACAAAACAAATTCGATCTACCCGGTGTTTACAAGCTAAATTGCTCAAATTGCAGTAAATTCTACATAGGCCAGACAGGACGTAGCTTCAAACAGAGATACATTGAACACACAAAGGCACTCCACTCCACTACAGAATCCACCTTTGCAAACCACCTCATTGAAGCAAACCACACATATAAAAACATCGACAATAACATGAACATTCTACACGTACACACAAAAGGCCGAAAACTAGACACTCTAGAACAATTGGAAATATACAAACACACAAAAACAAATAAAAACGACATCCTAAACGAACAGACACAATTCAAATCGCACGCATTATTCGAACATATCTCACCCACACACACAGCATCGATCTTTCGAAATTCGATTTCGTCACCCACAACAAGACGGATAGCGCTACCTGCGGCAGCCTCTGAAGAAGCCTTTTAAAGGAGAAAACCGGTTAAGGCTGTAAGGTAAAACTTTTTGCTTTTACTTATAAAAAACCTAGTGTTCCGAGTCGTTAAAGTAATAGTGATATTTATGTAAGTTTGTCTAAATTGTACAGTACACTAGTAATGTTTCGTGTAAGTGCTGAGATTACATGATAGTTCGTTTGAGTCGCTTGAATTGTTCACTCAGATATTCTTAATAATGTTAATGCTTACATAAGTTCGTTAAGTCGCACTTTGAATCTTACAGTTTGAAATTACTAAGTCCGAATATTATAACATGGCGTTTTCACTAAGACTGATAACTTATACAAAACTGAGCACAGTAATACCGAGTCAAAATATATGTTCAACAAAAATGTAATAAGACTTCCTCGACTAAGACTGAGACTGTTAAGACAGCGTAAGACTGAGCACCTCCACCGTGTTAGACAGTTAGTTTTATCAACTTGTCCCTACTCAAATTTTGTCTTGGGGCCTGTCCACGCCTTTTCTTACTTGTGATAGGTCAGCTCAATATTTTCTCAGAATATTTTGTCCCACTTCTCCAGGGTTTTTGGTTTCTGTTCAATGATTCGCTTTGGCTTTTGGTTACCATAGAAACTCTCCTCTCCACCGGTGTCGTCGCAAGACGTTGTACTCTGATAGGTAGTCAGACATCCCCAGATTTTTCCGTTCGGACGATGACCCTTTTCGTAGAATTTCTGGCGATTGCGCGCCTGTCGATCACTCTTTTGTGTGGGACATACGCAATGTTGTTCTAACTTTACCCATCTGTTTCTCTGGTCATCTTGAAGTATTGTTCTATCTTACACCCTTTTTTTTAGCGATAATAATTTCTGACATACGTTGGCTGGTGAAGCCACCCCGACTTTCTAACCGTAAATTGTGTCTGTCACGTAAACGTCACCTCCAGCTGTGCAGCTTACTCGAGTCTTTTCAACTAGTTATTTCTTTCATTGTCTCTGTAAAGTGCAGCACGCTCAACTCCTATGTAACATCCTGTCGTTTTTTGCTACCATCGTATTCTGACGTAACTCGAGCGGACGTTCGCCTTATTTCTCCGTACACGTGTGAGTGACCTAGCCTGCTTTGTGTCATTTGTTGTGGGGTAATAATTTTTAGCCAAGCTTCTCCTGTCATCTCGAACTTTCATATCTATTGTTGAGTAGAGCCTAACATCTTTCTATTGTCTGCTAGCGACGCTGGTTTGACATCTTCACATTAAGCCTTGTTTATTGCTTTAACTTGAAGTCGTTGACACAACTGCGTGTGAACAAAATCAGTCGAGAAGAAAATTTGAAATTTTAAATTTTCGCTCGCTATAGGTGAAAAGTCACCAGCCGCCACTGTTACACTGTTAACTAATTCAATTAAATCGCCTTTGAGTGCTTCTTTTTGAGTGTCCATAGATGTCAAAAAACTTTCTCTTCTGCTGACTTGCGATAAAATTTCTTGTTTTTCTGTCGTATCAATTTCGTTCTCCGTATGCACAAACAATTGATCGTCACTATCGTCTTCGTTACTATTAACATTCGACTCCAAACTACGCCCTGCTTTGTTAATCCTGCAGACAGTATGAATATGTTTACACATATTCCACTTAATACTTGAATCTACACACGTGCATGAATATTTATGTATACACACATCACAGTCTACACAGATCAAATTGCATTTGCACTGCACATCATTTTCATGTACTAAGTACACCTCTTTCACGTCAGAAGACGAAGGTACTTTCCACCCGCTGCCTGTTTCTTCTCTGATAATTAGGTTAGTGTCGATTTCTGTGACGGACTTATGTCTTTTTCTAATGTCTTTCATCTTTGTAGTTAATTTGCCTTTGCTTAAGACAATAAGTCTATCAAACAACTTATCGCGGACGAAAGACAGAGCAATTATCGCTTTGTCCAAACGTTCTACATTTTTGCCGTGTAAATATACATATTTAATTGTATGGTGCATTCTTTCGATACGCATGTTGCATGTTGGTGTTCAGACCTCTTTGAAGTCGATGACAGTAGGTCCAAGACTGTATATTTTTTGAATACATTTGAGCAAAATAAGTGCCGAATTCAGGAGTGTCTGGATCATCAAGTAGTCGCCTAATTGGTTCAGGCAGAATTCTTTCGAATGCAGAAGAGTCTCTCTCCTGCATTAATGTCCTGACTATTCTGTAAACGTCACCCTGCTTCTCTTTGCCTTTTACTTTGGAACTAATATTCCTTCTCCAAGCCCTGTCAACGTGCCAAGTGCAGTACAGTCTCATTGCCGGAGCTTGCATTGTTGATATCCACGCATTATAGAAGGATTCAGCCAAATCGGACATAAACACTTTCGGTAAAACTTCGCCTACTTCTGCCTTGATATACTGAAAAAAAAGAAAAGACTTTTTCGTCAGTTCGATTTGATATGAGAAAAGCACAAGGAAATCCCTGTCTCATGTCATCCAAAACAAGTCGGGTTATTAGTTCAAAACCATAACTGTTCAAACCGTGCGTGCCGTCAATGCATATACAATCACTGCCATATTTCTTCAGTATTTCACTCTGTGCACTGTTCATTATAATTAATACAAAATCGTCTTTTTTTTAAAGTTGGGTGAGTTTCTGTGACGACTCCTTGAGGCTTATAAAATAATACACAAGGCTGATCACTGGAATTGACCTCGTTGACCCACGCTTCAACACTTGTACCATCTTCTTGATGTCTCACCGACTTCGAGCATAAATTAATTATATGCGTGCTCGATGTTGTACAGGTCTTGCTTCGTTAATAAATGAATTCTTTCTAATTTACAGCCTGTCATGGAATCGCGTATTTTATGTATTTTATTAAGTATTCCTTGAAGTGGTATTTGATTTGCAATATCCACAGCTAGACGTTTTGTTTCGCAGTCTGTGAGACCTAAATGGCTTAAGTCATTTAGATGACCTACATTAGTTGACACATATGTAATCTTGCAGGTACCATCTTCAGTTTCAGTGACGCGAATGCTTGCGGGACAGACAGCATTGATTTTGTTACTTCCCTGTAATTTTAAGTGCCGACTACTTTTACTTTCAGACACAAATTGCCCGGACCTATGGCATATATAATAATGTCTCTTTGTGCTGTCGGTAGCAGAATGAGAGCCACGCTTTTTAACGTATCTTGAAAACGTTTTTTTTCAGTCTCTTATTTCCACTCAAAGAAACTTTCTAAGGAATTAACTTCTTTACTTTCACACTTCACTGATATGTTGTGCTGTAATTCGAAGTGTTCAAGTAAAGCTTGTTCCTTCGCTGCTGCAAAAACACATAAGGGCCACTTACCGTAACTTTATTCGGTGCTGATACCCCTGCACCGTAGGATTCACGTTCATGACGCTTCAATGTGGATCCATGCTTAAGTGTTTATCACAGATGTTACATTGATGTGTACGTGACTTCAAGCTGCTCAAAACCGGCACTTCACTGTTTACTTTTTCGGGATGTAATTTCGAATGCTGGCTAAGATTCTCTACATTTTTACAATCCTTACCGCACTCCGAACATAAGTATTGTTTAAGCTCACTCATTTTAATAAACCAAAAATTAAAAAGGTATAAGAACTAATATGAACACACACAAAATTAACAAATGAATATCACACAATAAACTCGATGAACAGACGCTCGGATAATTTAAATGAAATAAAAATGTATATTATAAAACAAACTACGGAGACAGTTTTATTTGATAGTCACGTTAGCGATAGCTAGGGTTGCCAACCGAACTATAATATATAGTATTGTACTGTATTTCGGGTCTGCGTACTATATACTGTTGAAGAAATATATAGTACGCAAAAATACTATATTTCAGTTGGATGGATCAATCTTTTTTTTGCAACACCGAAACTAATAACAAACAAATCCCTCACTTTGTGAACGCACCTTATGATTGCCGTTCGACTGATGCGATGTGCGTGTATCCGAATTCCGAACGCGCCTTTGTCTTGCTGGCTTGCTGCGTTCCGAATTATGTCAATGTCAAAATTGACAACGTCAAACAAATGTTTGCTTTTGCAATTGTCTTTGCTTCGTTTTTGTTTTGGGATTTTGTTAATTATTTTCACTCGGAGGTTGTACTTCCTTTTGAGAAGTTGAAGTCCTAATTAAATTAGTTATGAAAAGTGGTAGCGATAACGAAAGTGCGTCAAGTTCAAGTGCGCCACTAACACCCACTAAAAAGCTGAAAATACAAAAAAGACTCCAAAAATATAAACGTGAGTGGGAAAGAGTGTATGATTGGATTACTAAAGATCCCCAAAATGTCTATAATGTAAAATGTGCACCATGTAACATAACATTTTCTATCGGAAAAAGTGGCATTGGCCGGTGAGTTCTTTTAGGTCAAGTTAGGTATTTGCATCCTCTTTTGTCGGTTGTTTTGGTTTGTTTTTATTCAATAAAATTGTCGACTGATTTGTATGAGTATTTGAATGATGTGTGGTGTTTTATAACTCATTGCAGATTAAACAACATGGTAAGACAAAGCAACATAAACTTAAAGCTGAGCTTTGCAAGAAAACTTCTACGTTAGATAGCTTTTTTGGTTCATCGGGCTCTTTCTCTGTTTCTGCTCCCTTTGTAAATACTTGTGATGACGATGACAAGATAACAGCCAGTGAACTTGCTTTAACCTACCATACTGTGAAGCACAATCTTTCCTATAACAGCATGGACTGCACTGTGAAACTTAACAAAATCATATGTGTCGATTCTAAAACCGCTTTGAACACACAATTAGGACGCACTAAAATGGAAGCACTGGTTAATGAGGTTTTAGGACCTTATGCCTTACAAACTTTACTGAATGATTTAAATGCCCCTGATTTATATTTTTGTTTGCAAACTGATGCAAGTAATAGAAAAAATATATAACTTTTTCCTTTAGTTGTTCAATATTTTGATATTGAGAATGGGATACAAAACAAGTTATTAGACTTTTACGAAAATTGTGATGAGTCAGCAAATGGGATGTTTGACGCTATAAACAAATCACTATCCCAGCACAACCTTTCCTTTGATAGAGTGTCTGGTCTGAGCACAGACAATACCAATGCGAACTTTGGTATTCACCACTCTCTTTATAAAAATATAGATCATGTAGTTCCTAATTTGGTGAAGGGCAATTGTCACGCACACATAGTTCACAACACAGTCAAGCATGCAATGAATTTTTTTAGAATTGATGTTGAAAATATAATTTTAAAAATTTACAGCCATTTCTCTGTATCTACAGTCCGAAGAGGAGAGCTTAAAAATTTGTTGCTGCTGTTGAAGGTGAATGGCATGAGCTGAAACGACATGTTGGTACCAGGTGGCTTTCATTGCTACCTTGCGTGGACAACATACTTTTGAATTGGAAGCCTTTGAGTGATTATTTTATTAGTTTAGGGGAGGAGTGTCCTACACATATTCAAAATAGTTTGATGATGAATGAAACTGATGTAGACGGTAAAGTTCAAATCTTTTTGAATTTCGCGAGCCATTTTTTACATAACTTTCATAAAGCTGTTAAACAACTTGAAGGTAATAACATCACAGTCTTAGATGTGTATAATATTATGTCAACTTTAAAATCGGCGCTAGAACAACGTAAAAAAGACTGTTTCTTTGGTTATGAAACCAAAAAAATGTTGCAATCCTTAGAAGCCAAATCCCCCACAGAAAGTGATAAAATTAAAAAGAATTTTCTAGTATTCGTTGATAAATGTCTGGAATATCTTAATAAATGGTTTGATTTTAATGAAAGCAATTGGTTATGCAAAATCCAAAAATTAAATTGAAAACACGAGGTTTCATTTGATGACTCGGAGACAATATTAGAAGTTCTAAATTTACAAGAAAAAATGAGTATCAAAATGGACGAACTTTACTCTGAAATAACAATATTAAACGAAATCTTTGCAAAAGTAAAAGATTGTAGTGAGTTTACCGACAGAACCACAGGCCAAAAATGGCTACATATTTTAAAAAATACCGAAAATAACTTACCAAATTTATTTAAGATTATTTCATTCCTGCTCTCTATTCCCGCCACTTCGGCTTTCACAGAAAGGATTTTTCAATTATGAATTCGAAATGGCGAGAAGAGAGAAACAGAGCGAGTATCTCATTAATAAAAAATGAGCTTTTGATCTACATTAATTTAAAAATTGAATGCGGTAAAGCATATGACACTTTTATTGTAGACAAAAATTGTTAAAAGATGCAATAAGTGCAAAAAAATATAGTTTTTATAAAAATAAATAAGTAACAAACATACCTTTGTCTTTATTTTACTCTTTCCATAAAATACTATATTTTTTTGAAGTGTACTATATTTTTTTATAGCTTTTTCTGAAAAATACTATAATCAGCCGAAAAAATGTTGGCAACCTAGCGATAGCGTTAGCGATATAGCGAACTACCAGGGACGTATCTAGGGGTTGGCGAAAGAGACCCCCGCCAGGGTGCAGGTGTCCGAAGGGCGCAAAATGGGCTTGAGGAAAAAAATTGAGACTTCAGGCGTGAATGTTTTTAGTACATCAATGCAGTTTGTCAATCAAAGAACAACTTAGATGACGTAAAATAGGCCTATATATTTAGATCTTTAATACCCTTTCGCCACCATCATAGAATAGAAAGTCAAACATACAATCGTAAAGTAAAATAATTCAGAAAACATAGCTTCTAAACCTGTAAAGTGTTTGAATGCATAATGTTGCGTAAGCGGGAAATTTTTCTTTGTCTCAGCGGGGAGTTTAAAGTGTTGTTATCTTGGCAACGCTGAGTTGAGTGAATATCTGTCTGGATGTGATGAGATCGCGAGGGCGCAAATTTAGTTTGTTGTTATAAGTCAATTGCTATTTTCGTTCGTTATTAGTTTGGATTTCGATTTGTCACATCTATTACTGTGCTACAGTTTGAAGGTAAGTCTAAAATATACTACATATAGTTTGATTTTTAGTATTGGCCTATTAACTCGTAATATGAAAAATTATAAACAAACGCAATATAGCAAAGACTAGGAAATAACTTAGTAAACTTAAATGGCGTCGCACCGTTTTTTCAAGAAAGAAAGTGTCTTTTAACATAGCTTTAGCCTTTAGGGCTAGTAATTGATTTTGATACCAGAGTATAGTTTGTTGCAGAGTATAGTTATTACCGACACAAGGCCTGTATTGCTAGGTTACGCGGATGGACAAGGCGTAGAAGAGAGAGAAAGACAGCAGCGCTTCGCAGAACCTAACAATGCCGGCCGAGCGTCGGTCACAATTTTCTATGCCCAGTATACTCTATTACGCCATGCGCTTCGCGGAACCTAACAATGCCGGCCGAGTGTCGGTCACTATTTTCTATGCCCAGTATACTCTATTACGCCATGTTTTCTAGCAGTTAGGGCGAGTGGAAATTTATAACTACTACTTGCTTCGTCTCGAGTCTGTTGGTACTGCCTTTGTGGCGGCGTTTCTCAAATTTGCGTCGACATCGATGTGCGCGTTAGGCTATCGCGTACTTTGTTGTTGTTTACGTCTCGCTCTCGCCTCTACGCCTGAACGTAGTAAGTAAAATGTTGTTTCCGTCTCGACATTTCGGCCACTTGGCGCGCTCGTAATCATGGCGTACTAAAGTACGTGGCATAGAAAATGTAACCTGTCTACGGGCGGCTGGCTAAATGACTGCATGAAAATTGACAATATTGTTACGACGGTCTATTCGATCGTCGTAGGTACAGTGGAAACAAAATAAGTACAAGACACCAATTAAGTCACTAATCACACCTTTAATTGTTACAGTAAAACAGTTCGTAATTACAACACAGACTCTACAACAAATCAAATGAAAATTGTACACACGCAATAAAATGTCCACAAATATTAAAACTCAATTGTATTACAATTATACCGTCTGATTATAAAACGCAACACTTCAATAATAACTACTTGAACGTACACAGTAATAACTCGAACCGCTCTGGAAATATATCGTACTAATACTCTCGAACCGCACTATCCAATATCTCGCATGGAACTGAAAACTAAGGCCGCTACCCGATGTATTTATAGTCACGCTCACACACCAGAAGCTTCCAAACTGCGTCTTATCTCTCGTGAACTACGTAATTACTACGGCCTTGACACAGTCCGAGCGCCCGAGCGAAGCCCGGCACAGTCGAGAAGATTCTCGCAAAATGCGTCTAGTAGTATTACAATTACAGTAGGTCTCATAACTAAAGTTAAGCTCGGAACCTTCATAAAACAATTTGTTTTATCGTTTTATGGTGAATTAATTTGTTGTATTGTGGTCTCTAGAGTACAAGGGAAACGTTCGTTCGTTTTTTTATTTTTTTTATTTTTTTGCAGTTTGTTAGTTGTGTACGGAAATGAATAATGAAGTTTTGGAATAGCATACTTGTATATTGTTTCAGGATGGGACCAAAAAAGCTGTCTGGCAGTGCTTTCAAAAAAGCCCGGATAGCTAGAGATGAAAGTGCAAAGAAAGTGGCGCTCAATATGAAAAAATGGGTAAAACAACAACTTAAAACAGGTTAATTACCTTCTGTCACGCTTCTTAAAATCCAAATACTGGATTACTCGAGTTTCGACAACAAATGTGTCATCATCAGATCCTCATGAATATAGTTAAAACTACATTTGTCGATGTTTACACATCTCATCGAACAATAAAAACAACACATACATAGCACAAAAACATTAAATAATTTGACACACAGTAAAAACAAAACAGAATGAAACGTAATACACGCGACCGCCACGAACCTGTACAGGAACGCGTAACGTTATTTCAATCAGTGGCTACGTTTAACAATATAACTTAACCTTTTAGATTTTTAAAATTAATTAGACTTAACAAACATTTCCTTACTTAGTGTACATTCAAAGGCTATATTTATTGTATGGATAAAAGGCTGTATTTATTCGAAGTACCGGAATTAAAACCTACTTCCAATTTAGAACACAGTACAATCTAACGTAGGCCTATAACCAAACAAATAAATTAAAATCCTTTTTTCAACATAATGCAATAAAAAGCAATGTGCAGTTTCTGTTAACACCCAAAAGATTAAGTATTAATAATGGGTTAGAGTGGAATTCAGTGTTACTACGGTCTGAATTTAAGACAAAAAATAAACATAATCTGTGTTTATCAACACATAAGTCAATTGTTACAAAGATAAACAAAAATATGTCTAAGCTCATAACCAATTATAAGTGAGAGACTTGCTTCTAAAACGGCTTAAGTAGTGCAAAGTTTTTTTTCTTGCTTTCATTTGAGCAAACTGGTCAATAACATCTGACTGATAAATTAATACTGTTAGCCAATTCATTTTTAATAGCTAAAATTGCCAAATTATTAAGCCTTTCTTGGTAGGTAGTGTTTCTCTGCCAAGTTTTCAGTGAATTCGCTAACCTGCTGAAAGATTTTTCAGGAGACGAAACTGTAACTGGAATAGTACAGAAAAGCCTATAGTAGGGATCCCATATTTTTATAATGAAAAACAGGGACACTTACACACACAAAATTATGATTGAGGGGGTCCTCATACAAAACAAAATACCATTATTCAGAATACTTTATTTCAATATAAAAATCAGAAAAATTAAAAAAAAAAGTTTAAATAATAATGTGATGTCAAATAATGTTTTTTTTTTCTCACTAAACCATGTTCTGTTACTTCTATATTGATTACTTGAGCTTGATGTTGATGCTGATGGCTCTTCTGCTTGAATTTGTTTTTCCTTTGATGTCCTGCACACTGATAGCACAGTACTTGGCAGATGAATGAATTTTTTCTAGGAGCTTTTGGTCTCCAGAGATCATTTCATAGAACTCTGAGCAAGACACATGTTTATAATGTGTCTTAATGGTTAAAATTGACTGGACTGTGTCTAGCTGGAGCCGGTTTCTCTCGTGTGTCCACAGCGAATTCATTAAAGAAAAAATTCTCTCAACTGATGCATTAGAGCCTGGCAAAGTTAGACTAAATCAACTGATGCATTAGAGCCTGGCAAAGTTAGACTAAAACTTACAAGTAGCACTAACTCTCTGCATGCAATGTTTTCCTTCTTAAAATGTGCAGAGAGTTCTCTCCACCTTTCTTCAATCTTGCAGCAAGAATTATTCCACTCATTAATCTTATGTTCATCAGCATACATCTTGACATGGGTGTAATCATCAAACAGAATTTCATTGTTGATTTGAAGGTTTGGGAGAATTTTTTTAATTTCTTCTGCACATCCGGATATTTTTTCCCATGTGAAGGAGGAAATATTCAAGGAAACCCATTCCATTTTAGTGAACACACTGAATTGATCGCTGGACCACTCCTTAATATATTCTATTGCAGTAGTATAAAAATCACCGATGTATTTCTTGAATAAATCTTCAGTGATCAGATCCTCTTCAAGAAGAGTTTTCAGTTCTTCTTTCACATCTCCAGTGAGAAAAAATTCTTTTTGTCGCATATTGAGTTTCATGATCAGTACATCAATTTCTTTTTTAACTTCAAAACCAGTGGCTTCTTCTCGCTCAATTCTTAAAATTGCATCCAAAAACATTTTCAACTGAGCTTTTAGAAACAGGAAGAAGACAAAATGTTTTCTGTTATTAAAAAATTCATACAAAACATGTGGACATTTGTCCTGGCTCAAAAAATATGACTTAAGTCCTTCATATATATCAACGAAACGATTAAGAGCAGGTTGAAGTGATAGCCATCTGGTGTTGCTGGCTCCTAGAACAGTTTTGTATTCAATGTCCACAAAATCACAAAACAATTTAAGATGTTCAACACGTACTGTGAACTGGTGGAAGTACTGAAACACCTTTCTAATAATTCCCTGAATATCTACTGGTAAGACATCTCCAGCAGTTTGAACTGCGTTATGGACTATATGAGCTGCACAGCCTACACCAATTACTTTTCGATTCAATTTTTTTCAAGCTTGTAAAGAACATTATTTTTTCCTTTCCATTTCATCCCTCCAAAATTTGTATTTGTATTGTCTGCTGACATACCAATTATTTTATCAACAATACCACACTTTTCTGCAGCCTGAAAAATATGATCAACCAGAAGATCTGAAGTTTCTCCAGAAAGATTGGAAAATTCCAAAATTTCTGTACATATTCCTCTCTCAGGAATGAAATATCTCACTATTATAGGCACTATGTTCAGATCAATATGATTTGAAGCGTCTATAGATATGCAAGCAAAGTTAGTTTTTTTCAGGTCTTCCAATATTTTATTTCTTGCATGGGGATATAAAACATTCACAGTTATGGCCTTGCACTTACTTTGAGCACAGCTAAACTTTTTATTCATAAATTGTTTTAAAATTCTTGAAGTACAGTCCATAGATTGAAAGCTGTGATTATGTTTAACAGAATGGTAAACAAATGTTGCCTCTTTTGCAGCCAGATCCATTTCTTCAGCTAACATATTTTTGTTTCTAAAAAACGAGGTTATCTGTTGGGTAGAACATTTTACAGTCACGGCAGTCATGTGTTTTTTTGTACTAACGTGATCAACGATATCCGATTTACCTCCATGGCTCACACTAAATACCGCATGGCAGATATCACATTCCACTTTGTCTTTGGGACAGTCAGCAGTTTCTTTTATAAATGGGAACTGCGCCTTTAAATTTTCACTGAAAACACACTTTCTCTTTGGCATTTTGTTGATTTTTTTATTAAACTTCACTAAATAGTTTGAACATTAAACTGCCGCAATTATTTTGAATAGGAACAACGATAACCTATAACACTCAACACTAAACATGCGAACGAAAATGAATGACGCAAACGAACGAACAAATCTTACTTGAGTCTGCAGACTGACAGCGTGAAGCCACTCGGGCAACTTCGGGTACCTTCGTTCTCATCTATGCCCGCCTATATTCTGTTGTCAGATGTGAGTTTGGTAAACGTTTGGTTAAAGTTTGTGTATTTATTTTAGCACAATAATTTTATTAAGTTCACGGCTTCAAATACGTAAACTCAAGAGTAAATTTTTCGTGTATTCAAGTGTCTGTGTGTATTCGTGTCTAACCTATCTATACATATCCTGTAAGCATTTCGATGTTTCATTTTAAAGTTTTGTCATTTTATTTTTAGTGTAACAGATTTTATTAGGTACACGCGCTATAAGTGTTCGATGTGAAGTTCGTGTAACATTTCGAAGGAGTCATGTCAATTTAAGGGGGGTGGGAACCGTATATATTAAAATGCCATTTTCTCAGCATCTATTTTGTGCTACAGACTTGAAATTTGTACAGGTTAATCATCACACTTTCAGATTGTTATGGCACTAGAATAATAAATTTATAAATTTACAAAATTTATAATTTTCTAAATTTTTTAAATAAAAACCTTTTTGAAGTGAAACTTCTTTATCGACGTATGAGAGAAATTTTATAGCAATGTAAAAAAAAATCGTCACGATTTTCGGTTACGCGCCATGTTGTTTTTTTAATTAATCCACGAGTTCGATTCTGGTTTTTATATTGTTTTTGCTGGAAGTTTTTATGTATAAAAATTAGACATTTAGCTGTTTTATAAATTGTAAAAACTTTAATTTATCATACTGCGTAAATTAATAATAATATCACAGTCTAGTTTTCAATTAAATATTGAGTAAATCACATTGTTACATTGAGCAAACTATTTGTTACATATTATTTGTATATGTAGTATACTGAAAATAAAACAACGTGTGATATGATTCTATTTATGTTCATTGTAAATATCGATTCCTTATAGTAAAATACATATAAACACTACTATGCCCTCGTATCAGTTAATTATCCGTTCATTCTAATATGAATATTAATTGTTTATAGCAAAATCATTCTTACTTCAAATACAACGAGCAACCTTTTACACGTTGATTCGCCACTCGGCACTGAAGTTCTCACTTCTGACGTGTGTTCCACGACACACACAACTTTTTTATTTCGGTCAGGGATATCCTCGGTCAGTTTTTAAAACATTTTTATAATTCTAGCAGACAAATGTTATTAGTAGAACAACTGTACAAATTTTAACTTCCTATGTTATAAAGGTAATTATATAATTCTCGAAGATAAATAAACACAATTGAGAATAAATTCATATCATACCATTTCTTACATACCTATTATTACCCTGAATCGTATATTTTGTTTCAGCGTTTATCACTCCAGAAACAAAAATAATTGATTAAATTGACTCCAGATAAATACGAAACCAACCTGCGAAGTTAGTGCACAGGTAAAGAGGAGTTTTACCGCAAGCAACTGATTACAGCAATATAATTATATCAAAACCAACATTGTGAGTACAAAAAACTGAACTTGAAAACCGGCAAAACAGTATAAAATAAGTTTTCTTAATAAATGTATATTTCATATACTAATGCGACGATGTAGTCAAAAGGTTCATATTTATCTGGGGAGCCAGTGAAATTGTGTTTGTTTCTGGAGGAAACAAAGGTTAAAACAAAAACTACAATTCAGGCACCGCCATACGTTGATTCAGGGTAATAAATGTAGTACACCGATATGGTTAAATTAATTCTATATTATCTTTTAATATTTAACTGTGACCATAATCAATATTCGTTTTAATATTCAATTCATCCGCTATGCACACAGGAAACCCCCGATTTGGATAAAAATACGTGAATTTCATTATACACGTAAGTGTGGAGTGTGGGTTGACGAGAGAGTAGACAATAGCGGCGGACGAACAGTAACGAAGTTGCCCGAGTGGCTTCACGCTGTCAGTCTGCAGACTCAAGTCAAATCTTTCTAACGAATCGTAGTCAGGTTGACCAACAGTTCATCGGGAAATTCAAAATAACCGTACATGTTATCAGAAAATATCGAACTTTTTTGTATTTGTAAACAACCGGGACATTTTAGCGTCCCGAAATGATTTGTTGGGACACCGGGACAAAGGTTAAAAATCCGTGACTGTCCCGGGAAAACCGGGACGTATGGGATCCCTAGCCTATAGGCAAGACAGAAGTTCACAAATACAGCTTGAAGGTTTTTGTCATAAGGTTTTTGGAGTAGGCTTAGTGGATTCTTTTCTGATTTAAACTCTGTTTTATAAATGTTCTTCAAGTGTAATATTTCTTCAAATAGATCCATTGGCAATTCCTTTTTAAACTTGCTAATGAGAACTTTTACTTTCAATTCTAATTCATCATTTTCCATGTCCGTAAAGTTCAATACTGGTGCAAACAAATCACGAATTGAACTAATTGCAGTGATTCGTGTTTTTATGTTGCCCATTACAAATTCTAACACTGTGTACATGACTGAGGTTTTAAATTTATTTTCTTGATCTTTGTTTACTGAAAAATCACAATTGGATTGATCTGTACTTTTTTTCCACCTTTTGGGAGATTCAGGAAGAACTTTTATTAGTTCTTTTGCAATTAAGTTTGGTTCTTCAATTATGCTGTCTGGATTATCACGCAACAATTTCAATTCTGTCAGCAAATCTTCCACTAGAGTTATTTCAACATTGAGTGTGATTCCTTTGCTTTGAATAACATTTTTTTAGTCAATACATGAAAGCACTTTGAACCAAAAAGATGCCAACATTAAGCTCTTTGTGGAATTGAAATATTTCTTAAGCCCTAATATGATGTTGTAGGCAGAGAGAGTTAGACTAGAAGACATCTCTTCTAAAATATATCCAACAATTTAAGTACTCCTGGGTAGTGCTTAACTATCGGTTTGACAGCTTGGATCCTCTCACTTCATCTTGTTTCAGGGAAGCTCTGCAGTGATAAAGGAATGTGCTTTTTCAAAACTTCCCAACATGCAGGGCTGCTAGAGAAAAATGAGTAAAGACTTGCAACATGCCCGAAAAATGTCATCACATCTGCATTGAGTTTTGCACCATTAACACTCACATGTTCAAGGATTGCGCCCCACATGGTAAAAATATTATGGATTCGTTCTTTTCAAGAATTCTAGTTCCAATTTAGAACCCAGTACAATCTAACGTAGGCCTATAACCAAACAAGTACATTAAAATCCTTTTTTCAACATAATGCAATAAAAAGCACTGTGCAGTTTCTGTTAGCACGCAAATGATTAAGTATTAATAATGGGTTAGATTGGAATTTAATGTTACTATGGTCTGAATTAATGCAAATAAAATTGGAGAATCTCGTAAACATATTAAAGAATGCTTGTATATTACACACAAAATTATTACAGTACGGACCTTTGTTAATGAATAGAAACAAATGGGACTCTATACTTTAGTATGTACCGATAAAATTCACTTCTTTTCAGATACCGATATCTATTATTTTTTTCATACTCTTAAAAAAAGGTCATTAACAACATACATTATGAGAAAACGTGATTACAAATCATAACCAGCCATTAGTTACGTGTGAAGAAAATAGATCTAACATTTACAACATGAAATCTTCAATTCTCTCGATATTTGTTTTATAAAAACTGGAGTTTTTACTGCAGGTTTTAAGTCCACTAACTACTTAATTAAATATACATTATTGTTCCTGTATCTTGTTGGGTAACATATTATATTAATACATCTGCTTCCTACTCATATGTGCAAACAATGTTTTTAAATTACGGTCCTAAAATCTTTATCAACACTTTATATCTTTAAAATTTAGACAAAGTCTAATGAGCAATTTGCCCTAACCTGAATTTACATGACCTAGCTCAGAACAACTTTATTTTGGCAAATACAAAGATGAAGACTGGTTGCAATTTCTTCAGGGTTCACACCTGCTGCCAGGCTTAGTTCTATAACATGGTAAGTAAGAAAGAAATCAGCCCGAACCTGCAACCACTGTAAGAAGGCTTTTACACCATTACCAAGAAGATTAATGACATGGATGCGTTTGTCCATGTAGTGCCGCGATATCCCCCAGGGGCTCATTGTCCATATTTCATAGGATGGTGTAAGTGATGTTTATTTTACCATTAACAATGACACACTCTGCCTTTCTATTTAAAAGTTTTAAAACGTTTTATCTTCTCGTTGGAACTATTCGTTAGTTGTACGTTCCTCTACCCTCAAATCGGTTACTCACAATTGTCTGACCGTACTTTTTATTTTTGTTGAGATGTGTCAGAAGTGATTTGGACGTATTAAAAGTGTTTACATACTTTAAGTATTTACTTACTTAAAAGGTTTTCTTAGCATCTGTTCAAATAAAGAGTGTATGGTAATCGTTCTCTGTGGTTGCAAAATAACCGCCAATATCCTGTTTTGAAGACTTTCAAGGATTTGTACCGCGCGTGGCAATCTGAGCTCTGATTGGCCGACGCATGGGAGTAGCCCAGTTACTTGGTTGAAGCCTTCTGAAACTATAAAAGCTGACAGGGGCCCAAACCAGCATCATTTGGTCTGTCGAGTGATCCGGGGCGACACAGCCGTGTGTCCTGTAAATTTTCGTTTTCGTCTTCAAACTACTGTGAATCTCAAGTTTTTTTAAGTATAATTATTCAAGTTTTATAATATTTATTAAAGTGTAAAGTTAGATACGCGAAACGCGCTAACTGCTCTTCAGTCGCAGCTCATATCACAGAATGGCACTTCTAAACAGAGAGGGAGGTATGACTAGGGAATAATTGAAATTTGTGTAACTTAAATACCAAAAGAGAGAGACTTTAAAAAGATTTATAAAGACTATAAAATATCTTATTATCAAATAAAAGTACAGTTGATCTATTTAAAGACAATAAGAGAGAGACATAAAATTGTAATAAATATTAAATTTTGTTAACAGTTATAAATTGAGTTATATAAACATTTTGAAGAAATATTACATTATTTTGTTCTAGTATCTAGTTAATTGAACTTTAAGTTCGTTTCTTAATCTTGAAACAATTAACTGAATTATTTTACTTATTTTGGAGTTATGTAGAGTTTATATATATATCTATATATCACATTGAATTAGAGATCTACAGGCTTTTATGTTTAAATGCTCACTAATTGTTTTATAAAGATTTATTGATTGGTTGAAATGTACTAATAGTATTACAGAAGTTCAGTAACTAATAAACGTAAGAATTAATAATCTTAGATTTGTGTTTCATTTGTCTGTACACCTACAAGCCACCACTATCACATAAAAGGTATTGTATGATACTTGGAAGCCTCCTTACCGCTCGGGAGACGCTGGCCACGACAAATGGTGGCAGCGGTGGGATAAATTGGTGTGCTTGAGGTTTAGAGACATATGTAAACTTATATAAAAGTGTTTCTAGATATAAACAACTTTTAAAGGCATTGAAAATTTCTTTAATACATAACTCAATAGCTGATTATTATTTAAATCATCCTGCAATTTGTAAAATTTTAAATTCAAAAGAGTCAAGAGGAGATAAGTGGCATATATATATTTGTTATTTTGATGAAAATTTTCAGCAAAAGTCTAACGAATTTACCTTAATTAAAGAGAAACCCATAAGATTAATAAGAGAAATTGAATATAGCATTTATATATAGAAATTAGAACATTACTATATTTTTAAATTGTACAGAATATATGGATTATGTTGCTTGTAAATTTCTGAATAGAGAAGACTGTACGATTGAAGCTGAAATAGATTTTTATGACAAAGTTACATATGTGATTCTAGTAAGGATACATTAAGATGTTTATTATTGTTATGTTTAATATATGTTGATATGTAATTTGTGATGCTTAACTCTAAGTGGTATATCATTATCGAATTCGGTATTATTTAAATTTTCGCGGGACTGTGAAATTTATTTGAGATTTTTTTTTTTTTTTGAGAGATTAATTTGAGATATTTATGGGCAGTAGCTTTTCTAAGAATAAAAATTTTAAAGAACGGTATATGGCCGCAGATAAACGATCTTTTGGACAAACAGCGGGACAAATCGAACCTCAGCGTGAACCAATTAATCCAGATTTATATATGAAAGTAGGAACCAGAGTAGGGACGATAACTGCTTATTACGAACATATTCCATCTGTAGTTACTATAGGACATAGTTTGCGTCCACCCACACCACCTGTTCGTATTCCAAAGTTACAGCCACCTGAAACGTCTAAATCTATTGACATAACTTTCAGTAGCAGTACACAAAGGTCAATTGAACCACGACCAAGTACAAGTAATACTCTTTCAATACCTTCACCTTTATACGATATATCAAAACCCAATCCAAAGAGTACATGAGTCGTAGACCTGTATATTATCTTCCTATCACAGACCCAGACATTTTGTTAGAAGGGTGTGAAACCTTATTGAGAAGTCTATTACAAAGGATTATTGAAAGATATATAAACGGACATAGTAATTATACAGACGAAGCAAATGTAAATAGGGTTCGAATATTGAAATTAGAGATTGAATTTCATAATTAAATATATGAATTCTATATTATACCTTATTATTTGTTTTCTATTAGGACTTATTTCGTGTATCGCAATACAGTCTGCTTATTTATTGTGGTACAACGAAACAGATTACATTCAATTTTTGAAGTGTTTAATAAATTCTAATCATACCATATTTTAAATAATCTAAACCAAAATGGTTAACACAGACCCAAAAACGGGGAAACCTATTGTATCAGGAGATACATCGGCTTCTAGTATGTCCGTAACGTCCTCTACGCGTGTTAAAGATATGTCAGTATCAAATTTAATTGAACCATGGAATGGAGAAGGTCCTATTCAGTATCAGAATTTTTCGCGAAAATTGAAAGAGCAGCGAAAACCGGAAATTGGTTAGACTCTGACAAAGTAACCGTAGCTGTATTAAAATTTACGGGAGCAGCCGCTTTGTTTTATAATAGTAATGTAGAAGTTGCAAGTGAGGATATAACCTTTGATCGTTTAAAAGAAATATTTACTGAGCGATTCAAGATTAAACATCTTGATCAATTTCATTATAGTCAGTTGCAAAATGCGACGCAACGTAAGTCGGAAACACCAGAACAGTTTGCTGACAGATGTAGGCGTTTGTGTGCGCGTACAGTTAGACAAGTCGCTGACCCTGAACAACAACGCATTATTAATGAAGAAGCGGAACGTCGTATGTTAGCCGCGTATATTAATGGTTTAGCGGGTAACGTCGGAACCCAAGTACGTTATCGAATGCCTGCTACTTTAACAGAGGCATTACAAATTGCTTCGACGGTTACAGAAGTCGAAAATATGGAAGCCCGACGTGCTCAACAAAACAAATTTCAAAGTCCCAATCGAATATTTACTGTAACATGTTTTAATTGTAATAAACAAGGTCATGTAGCGAGAGATTGTCGTTCTCGAATAAATAATTTCGGTACTAATGTGAAGAAATCCAATAGTACAAATTTTAATACAGGGATTAAGGGAAACAGGGATTTCCGGGGTCATAATTCTAATGGAGGTAGTCGAGATATTTCTAAAGTTGAATGTTTTAATTGTCGTAAAACAGGGCATTACGCGAATGAGTGTCCGCAAAGGAGGAAGTTAGCGATTTCCCCAAACGGGCAAAGTTCGACGGGAAACGGTCCCACCCCGCCGAACGTGAGGTCGAGCAGAGTGTAATCAAAGTACAGGTAGACGTAAACGGGCGTACAGACGAGAGTATGGAGATAGAGCGACTGCCAAGCCAGACTCTACATGTGGAGCGACCGCAAAGCCGGACTCTGCACCTTACAGACGTTACGTGCGACCCTAGTTACGATGACGCTTTGTCAGTGGACGTTATCGTAGGACGTAAACCTTGTAAATTTCTGATTGACACTGGGACTATGGTTTCATTTATAAAAAGGGGTATCAGCCAAAAGTTAATTCGAGAGATTAAAGTTGTTGCTAAAAGTGCTACTGGGGATGAACTAAAGGTCTTCGGAGTACAGAAGGTAGGCTTCATAATTGAAGGTACCACAGTCTATCACGATTTTATGGTAGCAGACCTTTGTACTGGCTTTGATGGACTGTTCGGAATAGACTTATTGAGAAAATTAAATGTTTACATTGATTTTTCCAATAACGATATATATGTAGGAGGAGAGCGAGTCACCAACAGTGAGGAGACCAGGGAACCTGATACAGAAACGGAAGGGACTGGCCATCTCAACCCACCTGTAGAAGAACTTGAAGTATGGAGTATTGTGACCATCCAGGATCAGTCCATACCAGCAAAGTCCGAGATGCTTGTGCAGGGACGCCTGCAGGTGACACAAGCAAGTTGGCGTACGCCGGGATTAGAGAAATCCCAAGAGTTATCCGGATTTGATAAATCCGATGAGTTGTTATGTGGATCCAAAGAGTTTAAGGGTGTAGCCCATGTTAATATGTTGTCTGGATTAGGTAAATCCAAAGTTGTTTCGGGAAAAGGTAATTCCCAAGAGTTTTCCGGTTCGTGTAGTTTGTTTTCGCAACCACGATCGCGAGGATCGGGGGTGTTGCGCAGGTTAAATAGATCCAGGGGATCAGGTAGATCTATTCGTGTACACGACGAAGTTTTAGTAGAACCGGTAGAGTTTCAGACTCATGGCATTAGAGTAGCACGATGTTTAAATAGAGTTTTTCACTCCATGAAATACTCAGATGTTGTTGTTCAAGTTGTTAATTTCAGTAATGAAGATTTAGTTCTCCCAAAGAATAGTTTGTTGGGGTTAGCTGAGGCGTTTGATCAGGCACCCACCGGAACGTCAGTGATGCCCATACCCACAAACGGTGAAGACCATGAGCAAAGTAGTTGTGAAGTATTCACGTTGAATGCTAGTGAGAGAGGCTGTACTGACCCATTGTTATATAAAGAGGAGTTGAATGAAGAAATTCAAAGTAAGTTATCGCATTTGTCTGATCTAGAGAAGGGAATCATTGAACCTATTTTGTTGAAATATAAACATTTATTTTCAGAACCAATTGTTAATACGGGATGTAGTGTTGATATAAAACATCGAATTGATACGGGAGATAGCCCGCCGATTCGGAAGAACCCTTATAGATTACCTCATTCTTTAAAACCAGTTGTGAAAGAGCATATCGAAGATATGAAAAATCGTGGTATAATTCGTGAAAGTTCTAGTCCATGGGGAGCACCAATTGTTATAGTAACCCAGACACGGAAATCCGATTCAATTGTTAAACATCGTTTCTGTGTAGATTATCGCGCTTTAAATAATGTTACTCGTAAAGATGCATATCCATTGCCTAATATTGCAGAAACTTTAGATAGTTTAAATGGAAGTGAATATTTTTCTACATTAGATTTATGTAGTGGTTATCATCAAGTTAGTGTCGAGCCCAACGATATAGAGAAAACTGCATTTACTGTCCCAGGACATCATTTTGAGTTTCTTAGAATGCCATTCGGATTATGTAATGCACCCGCTACTTTTCAACGCCTGATGGACAATGTCTTGATGGGATTGAAAGGGGAGGAAGCATTAGTTTATCTCGATGACATTATAATTTTTGGAAGTAGTTTAGAAGAACATACTAAACGACTTGAACGAGTTTTACAAAGACTAGAAAAAGCTAATCTATATATGCAGTTACCCAAATGTACATTCGCTGTACGAGAAGTTGATTACTTAGGACATATTGTAAGTAATGAAGGAATAAAGCCTGACCCAAAGAAAATTTCTGCTATAAAAACTTACCCTCGTCCGAAGAATGTAAGGGACGTGAGAGCATTTTTAGGTTTGGTTGGATATTATCGAAGATTTATTCAAAATTTCGCGGATCGAACTAAGGTATTAACTAAGTTGTTAAAGAAAGATGAGAAATTTAATTGGGGTGAAGATCAAGAGAACGCATTTAAAGATTTAACAGAAGCCTTATGTAATGAGCCCGTACTTAAGTATCCAGATTTCACTCAACAATTTTATTTGTCAACAGACGCGAGTGCTACCGCGATAGCAGCTATCTTATCGCAACGCTATATAGGTCAAGAGCACCCAGTTGCTTATGCTAGTCGACAATTAAATAAAGCCGAGAGAAATTACGGAGCCACTGAGAGAGAATTATTAGCTCTTGTGTGGGCAACAAAATACTTCAGATGTTATTTATATGGACATAAATTTACCGCAATTACCGATCACGCAGCGTTACGCTGGATGTTAAACTTACGAGATCCCTCATCACGTCTAACAAGATGGTCATTAAGATTATCTGAATTTGACTATGACGTAATACATAAACCAGGTAAAAAGCATATCAATGCTGATACTTTAAGTAGGCATGTGAATACTATTGTCATTCCACTATTATCCAGACAGGATATATTACGTGAACAGAAAACTGATATATATTGTCAAGAGCAATTGAGTAAATCGCCAAATGATAACTTTATAACCGATAATGACGGACTATTATATTTAAACGAAAATGGCAACACCAGATTAGTTGTTCCGAAAACTTTAATCCAACCAATGATAGAACAACACCATGACACTGTATTTTCAGGACATCAAGGTATAAAGAAAACTATCGGAATAATTAAACAACGTTATTATTGGCCTTCCTTAGCTAAAGATATTGAAGACTATATATCTAAATGTGTATCGTGTAATCAAAGAAAGACTGCGAAAGCCGCAAAAGCTCCATTAGGTACACTTCCGTCATCTACAAAACCTTTTGAATTCGTATCGATGGATATTGTAGGTCCATTGCCTGTTAGTAGTAAAGGAAATAAATATCTACTTACGTTCATTGATTATCTAACTAGATATTGTGAAGCAATACCAATCCCAAATCAAACTGCCGAAACTATAACCCAAGAGTTCGTGCATAGAGTTATTACGCGATATGGAGTTCCAAAACAATTATTAACAGACCAAGGTCGAAACTTTCTTTCAACATTATTTAAGGGAGTTTGTGAACTACTCGGTATACGAAAGTTACAAACCACACCTTATCACCCACAGTGTAACGGAATGATCGAACGGTTACATAAAACTTTAGCCGACATCATTTCACATTTTGTGATAGCTGAAGGTAAAAACTGGGATGATGTAGTTCCTTACGCACTCATGGCGTACAGAAGTGCACCACATTCCGCTACTGGATATAGTCCGCATATATTATTATTCGGAGAAGAAATGAACCTTCCGACAGCAGACGACTTAACTGCAAAACTTTCAGTAGACGATGAAACACAATTTGAACTTTCAAAGCTACGTGAAAAGCTTAAAGAAATACGTCAGTTCGCAGTAAAACAATCCGATAAATGTAAACGTAAAATTAAAGAATATTATGACAGGAAGGAGCGATTTAAACCTTACAAAGTAGGACAATACGTATATTTGCATGACCCCATAAGTAAACGAGGTCCACAAAAGAAGTTTGCTAAATTTTGGAAAGGTCCGTATGAAATAATAGAAGTGATAAATAAATTAAATTATAAAATAAAAACCAAAGCAAATGAGAATCCAGTCGTACATTACAATCGTTTAAAACGTAGCAAGGTCATAACTAAGAAACGACGACGCGTGATAAAGCAGTTACCGCAATGCGATAGTGGAAGTGTGTCAGACGTATACGACCTTGACCAAGAACCAACAGTCGACGAAATTTGTTTAAACAAACCGTTCATTGTAAACACTGGGCCAACCCAATGTACACCTGAACCAACACGTCAGGTTAGCGACCTTGAAGCAGAGAGGAAAGATTCCACTGTTGAGTTACGTGATGTAATACGAGCAAACGTTAACGACCCTGAGTGGATCCCTCCACCCACTCAACAAACCGTTCCTGAAATAGTTGGTCGATATGAATTGAGACCGCGTGAAAATATTATAGCACCTCGTAGATTAATAACTGAGTGAATAAATTAGAATATCGCATGACATGAAAAGTAATGGGAAATTTTTGTACGCATTACAGATGCAGTACTGAGGGCACTGTTATTGATATTGAGTCTCACGAATGTTCAAAGCCAGGATTCAAATGGAAGTTCTAACGCACTGATGACGAAAAATACACTTGATTCTCAGGGATGCACAAATATTTCTGACTTAAGTAGATGTCATTTTGACAAAGGACTTGTATTTATTAAACAAAGAGACATCATATTGACAACCGACACCTGGACCATAGCAGTTACTGTAGGAACAGAAGACTATGACGATATTTTATTCCAAGTTTCAAATTTATTTAAATATTTAAAAGGGTTAGAAACTTCATCAAATTCTACAGACATTAAATTCCTTATTCCATCTTTTGAATTAATTCGTTTACAATCGAAACTGAAATCCACACAAAATCAAGTTGATAATTTAAAACTTCTCTTACCCACTTCTAGAACTAAAAG
The DNA here is from genome assembly GCA_034769895.1 of Magicicada septendecula. NCBI lineage: Eukaryota > Metazoa > Arthropoda > Insecta > Hemiptera > Cicadidae > Magicicada > Magicicada septendecula. The sequence continues at coordinate 408,872,715 of CM068368.1, read as the reverse complement.
AGGTTTAGTTAACGGAATTGGAACAGTATTCAAATATTTATTTGGAACTTTAGACACAGACGATTACGAGACTTTAAATACGAAACTTGACGAAATAGACAATACAAGTGAAACAGTTGCACATGTTGAATCAGATAGATTAACTTATTTGAAGAAATTAACAAATGAAGTTGAAAGTAATAATAAAGCTATAAAATCCTTAGTGAATACTGTAAAGACAACAGTTGAGGAAATTAATAACGTAACATCAGTGATAACAAATGAAATATTGAAACTAAAGAAACAATTAGAATATCAGTCTAAAATTTCTTCCTTGTTTCGAGAAATAGAATTGACATTAATTGAAGTCGATAATCAATTAACTCAATTACAAGAAGCGTTAGATGTAACATCCGCAGGATATTTGAGTGCAATTTTAATTCCCCCTAATAAGTTGAATAAATTGTTAAAAGAAATTGCAACCAAATTGCCTGTTGGACTTTCGTTAATTATAAAAAGCGAACTGGATATGACATATCACTATTATAGAGTAGCAAAAGTTCATGCTATAGCTACAAGAAATGTAATTAGAGTAATCATAGATATTCCTTTACAATCAAATGACAATAATTATGAATTGTATAACATTAAATCGTTACCTTACTATGATACAAGGTTAGAAAAAATTTTAGTTGTGATTACAGAAATGAAATATATTGCTATATCTTATGATAGACAAAAATTTATTGTAATGTCAAGTATTCAATCAAGGAAATGTATAATTTCACCTTTTGGTATATGCTCTCTCAATGTGCCAATACGATATGCAGCTGAAGGAAAGAATTGTGCTTATTCTATGCTAATCGGAGATGAAGAAAACGCCAGATACTTGTGTCGAAGGACAATTTTGAAGAGATTCCAGATTCCAGTCGTCTATGAAGGAACCAACGGAGACTTCTGGATTTACAGCCTGCCTAGTACAACTCGAGTGACATATCAATGTTCAGATCCTACTAATGGTATTCATAATGTGAAATCAGAGAGTATGTGGATAGCTGGTACAGGAATACTTTATCAACCCAAGACGTGTCGTATTATATCTAAATACTTCACGTTACGTCCACATCTTCAAGGGCAATACTCAGCCACAATTAGAAGGAATCACATAATTGTTCCTCCTATCAATAATCTGTTGTCATCATCAGAAATGACAATGTTCAACTTCACTTTGAATGATCAGTTAATACAACTGGATCATATTAATCGCATCTTGAATGAAACCGGCTCAGCTGATACTGCTGACATTGACTTATTACAAAGGAAGCTATCCGAGATAAAAATTCGACCACATTCTTACCACAGTAGTACTACTACTACTGAATCAAATCATTTGTTTACTTCTCTTATCATTATTATTACTGTGATAGTAAGTGTCATACTATACACATGTGGATTACAACATCCATGTATACGTAATTGTGTTATGCCACTCGCTCGAGTTCGAACAGTAGTGCTAAGAAGACGTCAAGAACCAATCTATGAGGAAATGCAACCCGTTGTCACACGGACTTCCGATCCTTCTGCGGAATCAACACATTTCACAGGAGAAGTGCATCATGTGCAGTGATAAAAGTGAAATTTCATTGTAAAATCATTCACAGTAGAAAACCCTACCTCTATCCTCTATACTATATCCCTATATCTACCTTATTACATGTTTTGAAGATTGTTAAATATATTTGCTCATCCACAAGATTGTATATGCATGTTATATTTAAGTTAGGATAAGATAAGCTCTCTCCAAGCAATATTGAGTACTGTAAATGTAAATTAAAGTGAGGTACATGGTACCTCCCTTTTAAAAAAAGGGGAGTGATGTAGTGCCGCGATATCCCCCAGGGGCTCATTGTCCATATTTCATAGGATGGTGTAAGTGATGTTTATTTTACCATTAACAATGACACACTCTGCCTTTCTATTTAAAAGTTTTAAAACGTTTTATCTTCTCGTTGGAACTATTCGTTAGTTGTACGTTCCTCTACCCTCAAATCGGTTACTCACAATTGTCTGACCGTACTTTTTATTTTTGTTGAGATGTGTCAGAAGTGATTTGGACGTATTAAAAGTGTTTACATACTTTAAGTATTTACTTACTTAAAAGGTTTTCTTAGCATCTGTTCAAATAAAGAGTGTATGGTAATCGTTCTCTGTGGTTGCAAAATAACCGCCAATATCCTGTTTTGAAGACTTTCAAGGATTTGTACCGCGCGTGGCAATCTGAGCTCTGATTGGCCGACGCATTGGAGTAGCCCAGTTACTTGGTTGAAGCCTTCTGAAACTATAAAAGCTGACAGAGGCCCAAACCAGCATCATTTGGTCTGTCGAGTGATCCGGGGCGACACAGCCGTGTGTCCTGTAAATTTTCGTTTTCGTCTTCAAACTACTGTGAATCTCAAGTTTTTTTAAGTATAATTATTCAAGTTTTATAATATTTATTAAAGTGTAAAGTTAGATACGCGAAACGCGCTAACTGCTCTTCAGTCGCAGCTCATATCACAGAATGGCACTTCTAAACAGAGAGGGAGGTATGACTAGGGAATAATTGAAATTTGTGTAACTTAAATACCAAAAGAGAGAGACTTTAAAAAGATTTATAAAGACTATAAAATATCTTATTATCAAATAAAAGTACAGTTGATCTATTTAAAGACAATAAGAGAGAGACATAAAATTGTAATAAATATTAAATTTTGTTAACAGTTATAAATTGAGTTATATAAACATTTTGAAGAAATATTACATTATTTTGTTCTAGTATCTAGTTAATTGAACTTTAAGTTCGTTTCTTAATCTTGAAACAATTAACTGAATTATTTTACTTATTTTGGAGTTATGTAGAGTTTATATATATATCTATATATCACATTGAATTAGAGATCTAAAGGCTTTTATGTTTAAATGCTCACTAATTGTTTTATAAAGATTTATTGATTGGTAGAAATGTACTAATAGTATTACAGAAGTTCAGTAACTAATAAACGTAAGAATTAATAATCTTAGATTTGTGTTTCATTTGTCTGTACACCTACAAGCCACCACTATCACATAAAAGGTATTGTATGATACTTGGAAGCCTCCTTACCGCTCGGGAGACGCTGGCCACGACATCCACAGTTACTTTGCCCTTTTTTACATTTTATCAACTTGTGGCCCCAGAGTCACATTATTCTGAATTGTTCTTAAAATTTCCATTTAGGATTAGACCCATCCATACTTATCTGTAGCTCAGATGCAGATTTATTCCTAGTAGAGTTATCTTCAAATCCCTTAAAAAAACCCTTAAAGATTACTTTAGAATAGGAAGTCAAAGAAACACAGAATTTAAGTAGCAAGTTTCCACTACTTTGTAAAACATCCTAGAAACAAACTGTGACATCCAGTAACTGTTGCTGAGAAACCTTACTAAGGGGCTTATAAAAAAAAAATTACAAGCTTGCTCTTTTGAACATCTGGTGAAAAGTTTTTGTAAAGTGTACCTAACATAAAAACGTACAATGTTCGATTTGTCCTTGTATTCCATACTTCCATAAACCTTAGTTAATGTGTGTATTTATTGTATGGATAAAAGGCTGTATATAACATTAAAGGCTGTATTTATTCGAAGTACCTGAATTTACTTCCAATTTATAACCTAGTACAATGTAACGTATAACCAAACAAGTACATTAAAATCCTTTTTCCAATTTCAAGAGGAGTGTAAGTTTTTTAGTTTCAAAGGATAAAGAAAACACTTGTTTACAATTACCTCTAAGATGTCAAGGGTAATTGTAAATTGAATTTTAGAGCTGTATTTATTATTTATATTTAAACAAGTTTTTGTACGCAACATAATAACAAAGGTTGAAATATTTGCAGTTATTTCAATTTTAAAACGTATACACAATTTTTAATCAATCAAAATGTTTCAATCCATTTTCCGTTTACAATTACCCCACCTAACCGCAAATGTATGGTGTGCCTCTATCTTCACTTAGCACTTTTAATTTTAATTGCTATGAAAATAAATTAAAATAACATGTGTATGAAAAAAAATACGTTAATTTTAGTAGACTTTAAAAGACTTAATACAGGGAGTCTTAAAATTTGTTTTAAATTTTTTTCCTTAAGTTCTTGAATTTTGCTTAGAATAGCCAAAGACCCAATGCCATTTGTACACCATGTGGTAAAATTGCCTAAAATTGTTGTGTTTTTACAATGGCGTACACGCGAATGGTTGTGAGGCTTGTTCGCATGTTTCGTTACATTTTTAATCAGTGTTGTGTTGTGAGTTTTACATTAATTTAATTAAGAATGGTTAGCTATGATGAACTGTTGAGTGTTATTAGTACAGAAGAGGATGCAATTTCTTTTCTTCAAGAAAAAGATTTGGTTCACGATCCTCGTCAATGTGAACAAGGACATGACATGGTATTAGCCCTTGGGCAGCAACAGCATTGGTGTTGCAATAAGAGGACTTGCCGTGAGTATAAGGTAGTTCGCAAGGGCACATTTTTAGAGGGATCCAAATTACCGGTGGGAAAAATAATAAAATTTATTTATTTCTGGTGTGAAGGGCTTAGTAGTATGAAAAACAGTAAAAATCAACTGGAAATCGGCGTCAACACACACAGAGTGGACGGCTTACTTAAGATATATCTGTGCCTTAGACATCATGAGAAACCCACGGAAAATTGGAGGACCGAATTTAACAGTTGAAATTGACGAGAGTGTGTTTGCCAAGAGAAAAAATAATGTTGGCCGGGTGTATCCACAACAATGGGTATTTGGTGGATACTGCCGAGAAACGAAGGAATGCTTCTTGTGTCGTGTCGAAGATCGGTCAGCAGCTACCCTCCTACCTCTCATAGTGGCAAATATTGAACCAGGGTCTACTATAATGTCAGATGAGTGGCGTTCGTACCGTCAAATTGTTAATTTGCCACAACAGTACAGTCACTTGACTGTAAACCATAGTTATAACTTTGTGGATCCTGAAACGGGAGTGCATATACAAGGCATAGAAAGCATGTGGCAGTCCTGTAAACGCCGAAACATGATTGAATGTGGTACGAGAAGGGAACGCTTAGATTCCTATTTAAGTGAGTTCATGTGGCGATCAAGAAATAGAAATGAGGATTTGTTCCAGAAAATGCTCGAAACCATCAACAAATATGAGGCCCCTTTTTACTAAAAACAAATATGATTTTGGTAAGTATTATCAATTTTGGTAAGTATGTTCTATTTAGAATACGTATTTCATAATTGTATTGACTTTGAAATCACGTGCTTAGTTTAATTACTCATTGCTCAAGCTTAATCCAATACCATTTTCAAGGATTTTAAGTATTCTGTAAAAGTATTTTGTTTCCTTATTGAACACAGTGCATGACACATTAAAAGTATTCAGTACTTAAAAGTAGGTTAGGTTACATTATTTAATCTAAACAACTTCACAGAAGCTGTAACAAAGTTTATTATAAAATAATAATCATTTTGTATATTTTCTTTTACAAGTGGATATTAAGCCAAACAGCTGATATCATATAAAGTGTAATAATCATGTTCAGTGTATTATTATTTTTAATATCATAGGTTACAGATTAAACTAACCTTATACTCACGAGGTATAATTGTACTGATTTCACCTGTAAAAGAACGGTTGGCTGAAAATAAGATACAATTGTAACACATATCAGAACCTCTGTGTGTGTGTGTGTGTGTGTGTGTGTGTGTGTGTGTGTGTGTGTGTGTGTGTGTTTTGGTGGACAGGTCAATAATCTGTAAACCCTTTAATATTGGTCTCCTAGAACGTTGACTGATTAAACAAAATAATTGATTAATGTTCATATGTCAGTACTTTGAGTGTCCGGTGGTGTAATTTATTTTTCTTTGCAGGCACAAGAAAAGGTAAGAAACATTTAGGCCTACATCATCATTACCCAGGCTGAGGAACTGAAACTTCCAGCACTATATTCAGGTTTGTAATTTACACAGTGAAACCAGTCGAAACAAAGTATTAAAGTCCTTTGAGAATATTATTAAAAGCAGGCACATTACATCATACATACACAGTATCATCATTGTATGGTGTTCTGTTGTGTGACAGGTCCCAGGTATTACCAATCATCTCCATTCATATGTATTTGGCTTGAACTTTTGAGCTTTCATCTCTACATAAGATACTCCACTTTGCATTTCGTACACAAGCTCATCTTCTCTCCTTTCATGGTTCTTTCAAAAACTGGTGTTAATTGTTCATTTTCTCTCAGGATTAAATATACTTATACTTAATATTCAATACTTAAAAGTTGGTTAGGTTACATTATTTAATCTGAACAACTTCACAGCAGCTGTAACAAAATTATTTATAAAATAATTATCTGCTGTATTTTATCCTTTACAAGTGGATATTAAACAAAAAACCGATATCATATTCTTATACCATAAGAAGTAATATAATCACGTTATGTTCATGATGAGTTCTATTTCTTGTGTGTAGTGGGTTTCAGTGTTTACATTAAACAAAACATTTTTAAATCAGTGTTGAACACTTGCCAAGTAGTGTGCGTGATATTTTCCAACAAATTCGTATACTGTATGAGAGTAGACTATTGATGTATACTACTTTACATGTCAGAAGTATAACGATATATTTACAAATTACTTTATTCTATATTCTTATGTTATTATTATTATTCAATACAAAATAAAATACTTTTTAACAAAAATATGCTTTTATTTTAATTATTGTATTGTATATATTACTTCAGAAACATAAATATAATTAAAGTAAAAATAAATAGTTATAATAATTTAATTAAAAAGTATATTTTTGTTAAAAGGAATGTCTTAATTATTTAACAATGATATATAACTCTCTCACTCTTCCCCCTCCCATTCTCTGTGGGGGGGGGGGTCGAATATATGAGTGATAGTTTAATCTTGTTTTCAACAAATTCCAGTTACATTGCAATCTGATAGGTTAGAGTCTGTACTTAAAATGGACAAATTTTTACTTCCATGTTTCTCAAGGAAATGGAAGTATGGTGATGGCAAAAAAAATCGTGTTCGAGATTATTGCAGATTCTGATTGTACTACCCTCAAAACATGAAAAAAAGTCATTTTTCGAAAAGTGTCTGTGTGAGTCTTTCTGTGTGTCTATAGATTTTTTTTTATGGCAAACGATAACAGCCGCAAATTCAAACAGAATCAAATAATGTTTTGCAAACAGCCCTGATTTGTAGAGTACTCAAGACCTATTGTTTTTGGTGAAGATCGGTTAAGGGAAAGGGGTAGTTTATCTGCAACATTTTTTTTTAATCAAGGGTAATTTTTTTCTATGGCAAACGATAACTGCCGTAAATTCAAACAGAATCAAATAATTTTTTACATATGTGCTTGAGTTGTAGAAGACTCAAGGCCTATTGATTTTGGTGAAGATCGGTTACGGGAAAATGGGCAGTTTACCTGAAATATTTTTTGTTGTAACAAGAGTAAAGTACTTAATTTAGATGTAAAGTATCCTGATAAGAAGATCTTAATAATCCACTGTAGAAACGTAGATGAAATATCTATAAACAAAGAGGCTAGTTGAATGGGGTGGGGGTAATTTTCTATAAATGAAAATTATAGTTGAAGGGGGAGGGGATAATTTTTATGTGTACTATGTTATCGGCAACAAAGTAGTAGTTTGTTGTTACAATTCCTTCCCGGGCTGTTTGGCCGTAGTCCAATGTTTCCTGCAAAACCAGACGTTTACAGTGCCGTCGACTGCCATCATCAGTGAAAATCGAGTGCAATAACGTGTGGTGGTATACGGTAGTGACTACAGTACTGTGGTTAAGGCTGAAGCAATAAGTGGAAAGAAGTAGTTTCTATGGAAACATTTCATTTCTTAAATGATTTTAAATATAAATCTTAGAACATGGAAGTCATGTACGGTTCTCTATACCGGTATTTGTTTAAGTGACCAAAGTGGTAAAGTGGTAAGTAAACTATTTACTATCTCCTATCTATCTCCTCAGCCTACACATAGATATATATTATTACCTGTCTTCTTTATTTACAGTGTGGAACAGTAGAGCCTGTTGCATTATACTGGATTTAGTACTGGGTTGAGGCACAGATACTTCTTAAATAATACGTCTACTCTACATGATTGTTGTGGTTGGTTAGGTAATGATAGTACATTGCTGTGTGTAATGATAGTACATTGGGTTTGACGTTTCTTTACAAACCCAATTGACTCTGTAGTGCTCAATTCTACGTCTTTTGACCTCACTGTAACTGTTTATTCTCCGTTTCTTCCAGCAATTGTTCATGTAACCTGTCTTGTATGTTACTATACTATATCCACTATATCTACTATATACACAATACCCATTGTTGTGGATACACCCGGCCAACATTTTTTCTCTTGGCGAACACACTCTCGTCAATTTCAACTGTTAAATTCAGTCCTCCAATTTTCCATGGGTTTCTCACGATGTCTAAGGCACAGATATATCTTAAGTAAGCCGTCCACTCTGTGTGTGTTTACGCCGATTTCCAGTTGATTTTTACTGTTTTTCACACTACTACGCCCTTCACACCAGAAATAAATAAATTTTATTATTTTTCTCAGCGGTAATTTGGACCCCTCTAAAAATGTGCCCTTGCGAACTACCTTATACTCACGGCAAGTCTTCTTATTGCAACACCAACGCTGTTGCTGCCCAAGGCTCAACACCATGTCATGTCTGTTAACACAATGATGAGGATTGTGAACCAAACCTTTTTCTTGAAGAAAAGAAACTGCAGCATCCTCTTCTGTACCAATAACACTCAACCATCATAGCTACTCACAACACAACACTGATTAAAAAAGTAACGAAACTGAACAAGCTGTAACAACACCAATTAAAGATATTAATGTAATAAACTAAATTAGCAAATTCATTAGTGTGTTTTATTTTGGTTTCCACTGTACTATGTGACGATCGGTGAGACCGTCATAACAATTTAACGAAACATCCCAATCAATTCAATATTATACTTTGAGGATTATAATTTTACATCTACACTAATGTAAAATAAAAAACATTATTGTTATCTGATTTCAAGCTTGCGGAAGTCAATCCAAATAAATGATGTCTGAATGTATGTACACACATAAAAGGCAAAATACAAGTGTTCTGTCTTGTCTACTGTCATAGAAAATATATTCTGTATTTCTTTACGGTTGCAACTTCATTCATGTGAGTGACAATTAATTTATATAAATCTCAAATCATCACCTGGAATCTACACTGTTGACTGTAAACAAATACAATAAATTCCTTTTGTGATCACTTTGGGCCAATATGAATTTAATAGCACTAGCCGAATAATAACAATAACTGATAACAAGATTATGCAAGATTTGTCATTACTTTCCCATACCTGTGATTACAGGCATATTAATATACCTGTTACTATGTATAGAGGTGTTACTATACATATTATATGTCAAAACTGTGAGGTGTATTTTATAATCTGGAACATTTTATACCAAATGATTTAATCACAAAAGGTTATGTAAAACACAAAATTACAACAAACACACCAAAAGTATCTATAGAAATTAAAAAATAAACAAAATTATATAAATGACAAATTATTCAATAAATGATTAAATAACCACCACAATTTATTAGATACTGCAATTATTTTTTATAGAAACAAACATCCACTAGCAGCTACAAAACCAATTTTCCCTATAATGTACCTAGCTAGATCCTGATCTTTTTGATACATTGTTGGATTGTTAATGCTAGAATTTTTGTATTCTTTTCCCTAAACATTTTGAAACCATAATTTCAAAGCGATACTACCTGAGATGCCTTTCCATTGTGTTTCCTTTTGCTCCAAAAAAAATATTTTGTTGTGGTGTTGATATGTCTTTATTCTTTAAAATTTTGTGTGAGGGAGATTGCAATATTTTTAACTGAACTGTAACATTTCATTGTCTCAGTTTTTGTCATTTTTTGTGCTAATGTAAAGTGTTCACTTTTTATTTACACTTGAGTAATGCCATTTTTATTTTACATTTTTACACTTTCTGTCAAGCTACTGTAAAGCTACAGTAAAATATACAATTTTATTTTTAAAAAAAATGATCAAACCAAGCACTTGTCTGTAATGAACAGAACACTGTGTAATAACTGAAATATATGAGAGTTTTATTTAAGGTTATTGCTGGCTCTCACATCCTACCTTCCAGTATTTGCGTATCATCCGTCAGAACAGTGAATAACTCAACAGGATACTAAATCATTCTTAATACTGTTCAGATGCATTTAGCATGTACACCAGAGGCAGATTTATGCATAGGCAAAGTAGGCAACTGCTTACGGGCAGCAAATTTTGTAAAGGTCGTTATGTTGGTTTTATACCTAAGAGATGTTTCAGATGCCACTCCATTTCGTCTCAATATGATAAGAAGCTTTTAAATATATATATTGTTTAGTAACAAGGCTTTTTACATAAAGAGAATAGTTCATCATTTCCTTCTGATCTGTATATGAAGTAGGCCCTACATCGTTTTTTCACAATTACATTTACATACATTATATATGTGATACTTCCATTATATTAATTATTTAACTATTAATTTGTTTACATTCAAATTTCGAACATCCCTTACCGACTCTGTAATTTGACATGACTGAATGTCAATAGATGCCACTAGCTGCTAACAGACAGACCATGAGCATAATATAATTTCGTACCCAACTCTAGTGCCAATTGAGCTTCGACCTGCCGAGGAGGGAAATAAGAGGTCTACACATAGTACGTGTCCGTTTAAACACCTGTTGTATTTTACATAAGTCGTTAAATATATATTCATCAAATAAATTGATAGGCAAAAAGTGATAAGTGAAAGGATGATTATGTCAAAAGATGTGTATATAATGTATTTTCATTTATTAAATTAGGGTAATATTAGTGGAATGATAATATTCTACCACTACTGTATTACAGTATACAAATGTAATGATGTATCTTGGCACAATACTATGTAATAATTTTGGATAAAAGGCGCATTTCAAATAGAAAGGATAGATGGTGTGATCAGACATAACAAATTTGTATTAGTTTTTTGAGAATTTATTCCTATCAAACTGCAATAAGCATATTTTCAAACCTTTATGGATGTGTGTCATGTAATTTACAGATTGCACCAAAAGAAACAGTTCACATATATCTTTTCAATTAAACAAAAATTGGTCTTGTAATATGAGTCAGTAATACAGCAGGAACTAATCAGTTAATTGCTATTACAAAATGCCTTATTTTTTTTTCATGATGATCAGATTTTTCTATACACCTGCATAAATAAAAATTATTAAATTGCTTAACTCTCAACACAAAGTATTTAAACTATTTAACATGAAAAGTTCATCATGTCACTTATTCTATAGTACGGGACATAGCATTGTAAGCTTCGAGGTGATGCAATAGTAACTGCAGTATTGCCATGTCGCTTCACTCACACTCACGGTCGCGTTACACTACGAAGCCAAACAAACAACGTCAGCGCATTCTCGTACAATAGAGATAACACACACACACACACACCTCACGTTTCTACATCGGTGAACTACTACGATCAAAGAGAATACGTCAGCCCATTATCGTACAATAGAGATAACACACACACACACACACACACACACACACACACACACACACACACACACACACACACACACACACACACACACACACACACACACACACACACACACACACACACACACACACACACACACACACACACACACACACCATAAGTCCTCTTCTTTCCTCTGTTTTTTCTTTCTTTATATAATTTTTGTGTTGTTTTCAATTTTGTAAGTAATTATTTTCTTTATTCTTTATTAATATGACAATTCTCTTTACATTTTATTTGTTTTTAAAACAGTCGTTTACATTATATGTTATTTAATGAAACACTTCATTTTTTTTTTAATTTGGTAAAGAAAAATTATACACATTATAATAAAAATATACACAAAAATTTAAGCATTATAATTATTTTTAAATTCTTTCAATCAGAACTGGATTCGCTATCTTCTGAACTTTCTTCCGTCACTGCAATCACCATACGTTCTATAGCCAAATCTCTAGGGCATTCTTTCTGGTAATCGTCCTTTTGAAGCTCTTCGGAATGTAGGACGCATTTTCTCCAGTCTTCAACCGTTACTTTAGCTATCGCTTCGTCCATCAGTCTTTCAAGGTCGACCATTTTAAAATTATTATTTCGATCGGCCACATATCCTTTCACCTGTGCCCACACCAACTCAATTGGGTTGTAATGTGCATGATAAGGTGGAAGGCGTACAACCTCATGACCCATTTCGTAGGCTATTTGATCAATTTCATATATTTTCAGCGCATTTTTTATTTCGTTTTTGTTTAGCAATGAAACCCTCGTATCTTGCACAGAAAATTCAATTTTATGATTTCTCAACCATTCTTGAATTCCCAATTTTCTCCAGTTTGATTTAGGAGCTTTCTCAGCAAGTGCGGAATGATAACTCGCGTTATCCATTACTATGACAGAACTCTCTTCCAGTAAATAGAGGAAGTTGACGAACCACTCTTTAAAAAGGTTTCAAATTCATTTCGTTGTGGTAATCTGTATTTAATGAAGATTTTTGTGCGTGGAAAATTAATTTGCATTCCTTCACGAACCCTGTCTCAGCTGATCCCGCATGAAGTACAATTAATCTCCCACCTTTTCCGACTGGCACTTTTAAACCACCCCTTTCCTCTGAGTCCTGCCAAATCATTGATTTGCTGTGATTTTGGTTCACCCATGTCTCGTCCAAATAAAATGTGGGCCTTTTTAAAATGCCATTTCGAATTTCATGCATTTTCTCAGAAAAGTAGCGCGAGCACAAGCAATATCTACTCTTTCCATTAAACATTTTCGGCCGTCATTACACTTTTTAAATTTAAATCCAATCTGTTTCAAAATTCGCTGCACTGATTTCTTGGAGCCCCTAAAATTTATTTGTTCAGCCAAATGCTGTTGGATTTTTCCCGATGTTCGGTATTCTTCACGTTCATAAAAACTAAAACACATCTTCGCACAACATCTTTGTCGAAGTTGTCCAAATTTGTTATTGTCGGCTTCTTTTTAAAATGCTTCCGCGGCGTACCAAACTTAGGTTCATTTCCTTCACACTTATCTGCGTCTCGCTTTACGCCTTGAACTGTCGATCGACTTACTCCACAAGCTTCGGCAGTCAACTCTTGAACCCTTTTAAAATTCAACTTTTCAACCTTTTTTGGATCGTCCGCGAGACTCTGTAAAAAGTTGTAAACATTGGCAATGATGTGTTTTCCTTGTTTCCCTAAGTCCTTTTACCAGAACTTCCTCTGTTTGATGACACTGTAGGAGTTTGAGGAGCCTCAACAATTTGTAAATTATTATTATCATTCATCGTGAATAAGCCTTATATAATTATTAAATAACGACAATAATACAATATAACAAAAATGATTAATAAAAAGTTTAAACCCGTAATCTTAGAGCTACTGAATGTAATATGTACATGGGTAATGTTGAGAAGACGGAGATGTTTATCCTGTAGCAAGTGGAATGACATGTCAATGGAATATGAAGTGTTTGCAACAGACCTCCCCTCCCCGCCGTTGCCTACGCATACCATGTGTAACGCGCGACAACGCTGTTGGGCGAGGGGCGGGGAAGAGCTGTTACTATTGCGTCACCTCGAAGCTTACAATGATGTGTCCCGTACTATAGTAACAAGGTAAGTTTTTGGAATAGTGTTTTAGCTGAATTTATACACTAGGAGGACACTCAGCATTTAGTTTGTGTGTGTAACACTGGTTAATCAAAGAGAATTATTTGTGTAAATTCAAATTTAGTAATACAAATCTTCTACCATATAGGCCTGGAATGCTATGCATTAAAGAATTTTAATTAACTTTATATGGGGAAATCTGGTTTACATACATTATTTCTGAAAATAATAATCCTGAAATGTAATCAGTACTTATATCAAGTTCAGTGCAATAATTAAATAGATTCTTCAACTTGCACGTTGCAAACTTCAGGTGCTAAGCCTTTACTTTATTTTTAATTTAACATCAATTTATGTTCGGCAACGTTAAAAAGAACATGCTATGGTCTCTGAGAAAGTACACAGTGAGTGGAAGCTGGGTTAAATGAAGGTAAATATTTTATCTAATAATTAGTGTTCTTTATCGACGTATGAGAGAAATTTTATAGCAATGTAAAAAAAAATCGTCACGATTTTCGGTTACGCGCCATGTTGTTTTTTTAATTAATCCACGAGTTCGATTCTGGTTTTTATATTGTTTTTGCTGGAAGTTTTTATGTTTAAAAATTAGACATTTAGCTGTTTTATAAATTGTAAAAACTTTAATTTATCATACTGCGTAAATTAATAATAATATCACAGTCTAGTTTTCAATTAAATATTGAGTAAATCACATTGTTACATTGAGCAAACTATTTGTTACATATTATTTGTATAAGTACGTATACTGAAAATAAACAACGTGTGATATGATTCTATTTATGTTCATTGTAAATATCGATTCCTTATAGTAAAATACATATAAACACTACTATGCCCTCGTATCAGTTAATTATCCGTTCATTCTAATATGAATATTAATTGTTTATAGCAAAATCATTCTTACTTCAAATACAACGAGCAACCTTTTACACGTTGATTCGCCACTCGGCACTGAAGTTCTCACTTCTGACGTGTGTTCCACGACACACCCAACTTTTTTATTTCGGTCAGGGATATCCTCGGTCAGTTTTTAAAACATTTTTATAATTCTAGCAGACAAATGTTATTAGTAGAACAACTGTACAAATTTTAACTTCCTATGTTATAAAGGTAATTATATAATTCTCGAAGATAAATAAACACAATTGAGAATAAATTCATATCATACCATTTCTTACATACCTATTATTACCCTGAATCGTATATTTTGTTTCAGTGTTTATCACTCCAGAAACAAAAATAATTGATTAAATTGACTCCAGATAAATACGAAACCAACCTGCGAAGTTAGTGCACAGGTAAAGAGGAGTTTTACCGCAAGCAACTGATTACAGCAATATAATTATATCAAAACCAACATTGTGAGTACAAAAAACTGAACTTGAAAACCGGCAAAACAGTATAAAATAAGTTTTCTTAATAAATGTATATTTCATATACTAATGCGACAATGTAGTCAAAAGGTTCATATTTATCTGGGGAGCCAGTGAAATTGTGTTTGTTTCTGAAGGAAACAAAGGTTAAAACAAAAACTACAATTCAGGCACCACCATACGTTGATTCAGGGTAGTAAATGGAGTACAACGATATGGTTAAATTAATTCTATATTATCTTTTAATATTTAACTGTGACCATAATCAATATTCGTTTTAATATTCAATTCATCCGCTATGCACACAGGAAAACCCCGATTTGGATAAAAATACGTGAATTTCATTATACACGTAAGTGTGGAGTGTGGGTTGACGAGAGAGTAGACAATAGCGGCGGACGAACAGTAACGAAGTTGCCCGAGTGGCTTCACGCTGTCAGTCTGCAGACTCAAGTCAAATCTTTCTAACGAATCGTAGTCAGGTTGACCAACAGTTCATCGGGAAATTCAAAATAACCGTACATGTTATCAGAAAATATCGAACTTTTTTGTATTTGTAAACAACCGGGACATTTTAGTGTCCCAAAATGATTTGTCGGGACACCGGGACAAAGGTTAAAAATCCGTGACTGTCCCGGGAAAACCGGGACGTATGGGATCCCTAGCCTATAGGCAAGACAGAAGTTCACAAATACAGCTTGAAGGTTTTTGTCATAAGGTTTTTGGAGTAGGCTTAGTGGATTCTTTTCTGATTTAAACTCTGTTTTATAAATGTTCTTCAAGTGTAATATTTCTTCAAATAGATCCATTGGCAATTCCTTTTTAAACTTGCTAATGAGAACTTTTACTTTCAATTCTAATTCATCATTTTCCATGTCCGTAAAGTTCAATACTGGTGCAAACAAGTCACGAATTGAACTAATTGCAGTGATTCGTGTTTTTATGTTGCCCATTACAAATTCTAACACTGGGTACATGACTGAGGTTTTAAATTTATTTTCTTGATCTTTGTTTACTGAAAAATCACTATTGGATTGATCTGTACTTTTTTTCCACCTTTTGGGAGATTCAGGAGGAACTTTTATTAGTTCTTTTGCAATTAAGTTTGGTTAAATATCACTATAATATTGACGACTCGGAACACTAAGTTTTTTATAAGTAAAAACGTAAAGTTTTACCTTACAGCCTAAACCGGCTTTCACCTATAGAAGGCTTCATCAGAGGCTGTCGTTAGTAGCGCTGCTCGTCTTGTTGTTGGCGACGAGATAGTGTTTCGAAAGATTGAAGCTGTGTGTGTGTGGTGAGATGTGTTCGAATAATGCGTGCGATTTGAATTGTGTCGGTTCGTTTAGGATGTCGTTTTTATTTGTTTTTGTGTGTTTGTATATTTCTAATTGTTCTAGAGTGTCTAGTTTTCGGCCTTTTGTGTGTACGTGTAGTATGTTCATGTTGTTGTCGATGTTTTTATATGTGTGGTTTGCTTCAATGAGGTGGTTTGCGAAGGTAGATTCTGTAGTGGTGTGGAGTGCTTTTGTGTGTTCAATGTATCTCTGTTTGAAGCTACGTCCTGTCTGGCCTATGTAGAATTTACTGCAATTTGAACAATTTAGTTTATATACACCGGGTAGATCGAATTTGTTTTGTGCTTTGGGCATGCGTTTTGATAGTGTGTGTTCTGTTTTGTTAGTAGTTTTGTAAGCGATTCTGTATCCTGCTTTTTTGAATTTGTGGGCAATTTTTTCTGTTTGTTTGTTGATGTATGTTAGTGTTATGAATTTGTTGTTTTCTGTCTTTGTCTGTTGTTTGTTTTGTGTAGGAGTTTACTGACTATTGTTCTGTCATAACCGTTAGATTCTGCTAGATATTTTATCGTGTTTAGTTCGTCTTTGTAGTCTATTTCATCTAAGGGGATGTTGTTAAGTCTATGTATCATGGTTCTAAAAGCAGCTAGTTTGTGTTGTATTGGGTGATTGGAGGTGTTGTGTATTAGTGTGTCAGTTGTAGTTGGTTTTCTGTATATACTGAATGTGTGCCTGTGTTCTAGTTTTGTGATGGAGAGGTCTAAGAAGTTTATGGTATTGTTGTGTTCGTATTCGGCAGTGAATGTGTAAATACGAACACAACAATACCATAAACTTCTTAGACCTCTCCATCACAAAACTAGAACACAGGCACAAATTCAGTATATACAGAAAACCAACTACAACTGACACACTAATACACAACACCTCCAATCACCCAATACAACACAAACTAGCTGCTTTTAGAACCATGATACATAGACTTAACAACATCCCCTTAGATGAAATAGACTACAAAGACGAACTAAACACGATAAAATATCTAGCAGAATCTAACGGTTATGACAGAACAATAGTCAGTAAACTCCTACACAAAACACAAAACAAACAACAGACAAAGACAGAAAACAACAAATTCATAACACTAACATACATCAACAAACAAACAGAAAAAATTGCCCACAAATTCAAAAAAGCAGGATACAGAATCGCTTACAAAACTACTAACAAAACAGAACACACACTATCAAAACGCATGCCCAAAGCACAAAACAAATTCGATCTACCCGGTGTATATAAACTAAATTGTTCAAATTGCAGTAAATTCTACATAGGCCAGACAGGACGTAGCTTCAAACAGAGATACATTGAACACACAAAAGCACTCCACACCACTACAGAATCTACCTTCGCAAACCACCTCATTGAAGCAAACCACACATATAAAAACATCGACAATAACATGAACATACTACACGTACACACAAAAGGCCGAAAACTAGACACTCTAGAACAATTAGAAATATACAAACACACAAAAACAAATAAAAACGACATCCTAAACGAACAGACACAATTCAAATCGCACGCATTATTCGAACACATCTCACCACACACACACAGCTTCAATCTTTCGAAACACTATCTCGTCGCCAACAACAAGACGAGCAGCGCTACTAACGACAGCCTCTGATGAAGCCTTCTATAGGTGAAAGCCGGTTTAGGCTGTAAGGTAAAACTTTACGTTTTTACTTATAAAAAACTTAGTGTTCCGAGTCGTCAATATTATAGTGATATTTACTTAAGTAACGGACACGTCATGGACAACGAAATCCAAGAATTTAAGTTTGGTTCTTCAATTATGCTGTCTGGATTATCACGCAACAATTTCAATTCTGTCAGCAAATCTTCCACTAGAGTTATTTCAACATTGAGTGTGATTCCTTTGCTTTGAATAACATTTTTTTAGTCAATACATGAAAGCACTTTGAACCAAAAAGATGCCAACATTAAGCTCTTTGTGGAATTGAAATATTTCTTAAGCCCTAATATGATGTTGTAGGCAGAGAGAGTTAGACTAGAAGACATCTCTTCTAAAATATATCCAACAATTTAAGTACTCCTGGGTAGTGCTTAACTATCGGTTTGACAGCTTGGATCCTCTCACTTCATCTTGTTTCAGGGAAGCTCTGCAGTGATAAAGGAATGTGCTTTTTCAAAACTTCCCAACATGCAGGGCTGCTAGAGAAAAATGAGTAAAGACTTGCAACATGCCCGAAAAATGTCATCACATCTGCATTGAGTTTTGCAGCATTAACACTCACATGTTCAAGGATTGCACCCCACATGGTAAAAATATTATGGATTCGTTCTTTTCAAGAATTCTAGTTCCAATTTAGAACCCAGTACAATCTAACGTAGGCCTATAACCAAACAAGTACATTAAAATCCTTTTTTCAACATAATGCAATAAAAAGCACTGTGCAGTTTCTGTTAGCACGTAAATGATTAAGTATTAATAATGGGTTAGAGTGGAATTTAATGTTACTATGGTCTGAATTAATGCAAATAAAATTGGAGAATCTCGTAAACATATTAAAGAATGCTTGTATATTACACACAAAATTATTACAGTACGGACCTTTGTTAATGAATAGAAACAAATGGGACTCTATACTTTAGTATGTACCAATAAAATTCACTTCTTTTCAGATACCGATATCTATTATTTTTTTCATACTCTTAAAAAAAGGTCATTAACAACATACATTATGAGAAAACGTGATTACAAATCATAACCAGCCATTAGTTACGTGTGAAGAAAATAGATCTAACATTTACAAACATGAAATCTTCAATTCTCTCGATATTTGTTTTATAAAAACTGGAGTTTTTACTGCAGGTTTTAAGTCCACTAACTACTTAATTAAATATACATTATTGTTCCTGTATCTTGTTGGGTAACATATTATATTAATACATCTGCTTCCTACTCATATGTGCAAACAATGTTTTTAAATTACGGTCCTAAAATCTTTATCAACACTTTATATCTTTAAAATTTAGACAAAGTCTAATGAGCAATTTGCCCTAACCTGAATTTACATGACCTAGCTCAGAACAACTTTATTTTGGCAAATACAAAGATGAAGACTGGTTGCAATTTCTTCAGGGTTCACACCTGCTGCCAGGCTTAGTTCTATAACATGGTAAGTAAGAAAGAAATCAGCCCGAACCTGCAACCACTGTAAGAAGGCTTTTACACCATTACCAAGAAGATTAATGACATGGATGCGTTTGTCCACAGTTACTTTGCCCTTTTTTACATTTTATCAACTTGTGGCCCCAGAGTCACATTATTCTGAATTGTTCTTAAAATTTCCATTTAGGATTAGACCCATCCATACTTATCTGTAGCTCAGATGCAGATTTATTCCTAGTAGAGTTATCTTCAAATCCCTTAAAAAAAAACCTTAAAGATTACTTTAGAATAGGAAGTCAAAGAAACACAGAATTTAAGTAGCAAGTTTCCACTACTTTGTAAAACATCCTAGAAACAAACTATGACATCCAGTAACTGTTGCTGAGAAACCTTACTAAGGGGCTTATAAAAAAAAAATTACAAGCTTGCTCTTTTGAACATCTGGTGAAAAGTTTTTGTAAAGTGTACCTAACATCAAAACGTACAATGTTCGATTTGTCCTTGTATTCCATACTTCCATAAACCTTAGTTAATGTGTGTATTTATTGTATGGATAAAAGGCTGTATATAACATTAAAGGCTGTATTTATTCGAAGTACCTGAATTTACTTCCAATTTATAACCTAGTACAATGTAACGTATAACCAAACAAGTACATTAAAATCCTTTTTTCAATTTCAAGAGGAGTGTAAGTTTTTTAGTTTCAAAGGATAAAGAAAACACTTGTTTACAATTACCTCTAAGATGTCAAGGGTAATTGTAAATTGAATTTTAGAGCTGTATTTATTATTTATATTTAAACAAGTTTTTGTACGCAACATAATAACAAAGGTTGAAATATTTGCAGTTATTTCAATTTTAAAACGTATACACACAATTTTTAATCAATCAAAATGTATCAATCCATTTTCTTTTTACAATTACCCCACCTAACCGCAAATGTATGGTGTGTCTCTAGCTTCAGTTAGCACTTTTAATTTTAATTGCTATGAAAATAAATTAAAATAACATGTGTATGAAAAAAAATACGTTAATTTTAGTAGACTTTAAAAGACTTAATACAGGGAGTTTTTAAATTTGTTTTAAATTTTTTTCCTTAAGTTCTTGAATTTTGCTTAGAATAGCCAAAGACCCAATGCCATTTGTACACCATGTGGTAAAATTGACTAAAATTATTGTGTTTTTACAATGGCGTACACGCGAATGGTTGTGAGGCTTGTTCGCATGTTTCGTTACATTTTTAATCAGTGTTGTGTTGTGAGTTTTACATTAATTTAATTAAGAATGGTTAGCTATGATGAACTGTTGAGTGTTATTAGTACAGAAGAGGATGCAATTTCTTTTCTTCAAGAAAAAGATTTGGTTCACAATCCTCGTCAATGTGAACAAGGACATGACATGGTATTAGCCCTTGGGCAGCAACAGCATTGGTGTTGCAATAAGAGGACTTGCCGTGAGTATAAGGTAGTTCGCAAGGGCACATTTTTAGAGGGATCCAAATTACCGGTGGGAAAAATAATAAAATTTATTTATTTCTGGTGTGAAGGGCTTAGTAGTGTGAAAAACAGTAAAAATCAACTGGAAATCGGCGTCAACACACACAGAGTGGACGGCTTACTTAAGATATATCTGTGCCTTAGACATCATGAGAAACCCACGGAAAATTGGAGGACCGAATTTAACAGTTGAAATTGACGAGAGTGTGTTTGCCAAGAGAAAAAATAATGTTGGCCGGGTGTATCCACAACAATGGGTATTTGGTGGATACTGCCGAGAAACGAAGGAATGCTTCTTGTGTCGTGTCGAAGATCGGTCAGCAGCTACCCTCCTACCTCTCATAGTGGCAAATATTGAACCAGGGTCTACTATAATGTCAGATGAGTGGCGTTCGTACCGTCAAATTGTTAATTTGCCACAACAGTACAGTCACTTGACTGTAAACCATAGTTATAACTTTGTGGATCCTGAAACAGGAGTGCATATACAAGGCATAGAAAGCATGTGGCAGTCCTGTAAACGCCGAAACATGATTGAATGTGGTACGAGAAGGGAACGCTTAGATTCCTATTTAAGTGAGTTCATGTGGCGATCAAGAAATAGAAATGAGGATTTGTTCCAGAAAATGCTCGAAACCATCAACAAATATGAGGCCCCTTTTTACTAAAAACAAATATGATTTTGGTAAGTATTATCAATTTTGGTAAGTATGTTCTATTTAGAATACGTATTTCATAATTGTATTGACTTTGAAATCACGTGCTTAGTTTAATTATTCATTGCTCAAGCTTAATCCAATACCATTTTCAAGGATTTTAAGTATTCTGTAAAAGTATTTTGTTTCCTTATTGAACACAGTACATGACACATTAAAAGTATTCAGTACTTAAAAGTAGGTTAGGTTACATTATTTAATCTAAACAACTTCACAGAAGCTGTAACAAAGTGTATTATAAAATAATAATCATTTTGTATATTTTCTTTTACAAGTGGATATTACGCCAAACAGCTGATATCATATAAAGTGTAATAATCATGTTCAGTGTATTATTATTTTTAATATCATAGGTTACAGATTAAACTAACCTTATACTCACGAGGTATAATTGTACTGATTTCACCTGTAAAAGAATGGTTGGCTGAAAATAAGATACAATTGTAACACATATCAGAACCTGTGTGTGTGTGTGTGTGTGTGTGTGTGTGTGTGTGTGTGTGTGTGTGTGTGTGTGTGTGTGTGTGTGTGTGTTTTGGTGGACAGGTCAATAATCTGTAAACCCTTTAATATTGGTCTCCTAGAATGTTGACTGATTAAACAAAATAATTGATTAATGTTCATATGTCAGTACTTTGAGTGTCCGGTGGTGTAATTTATTTTTCTTTGCAGGCACAAGAAAAGGTTAGAAACATTTAGGCCTACATCATCATTACCCAGGCTGAGGAACTGAAACTTCCAGCACTATATTCAGGTTTGTAATTTACACAGTGAAACCAGTCGAAACAAAGTATTAAAGTCCTTTGAGAATATTATTAAAAGCAGGCACATTACATCATACATACACAGTATCATCATTGTATGGTGTTCTGTTGTGTGACAGGTCCCAGGTATTACCAATCATCTCCATTCATATGTATTTGGCTTGAACTTTTGAGATTTCATCTCTACATAAGATACTCCACTTTGCATTTCGTACACAAGCTCATCTTCTCTCCTTTCATGGTTCTTTCAAAAACTGGTGTTAATTGTTCATTTTCTCTCAGGATTAAATATACTTATACTTAATATTCAATACTTAAAAGTTGGTTAGGTTACATTATTTAATCTGAACAACTTCACAGCAGCTGTAACAAAATTATTTATAAAATAATTATCTGCTGTATTTTATCCTTTACAAGTGGATATTAAACAAAAAACCGATATCATATTCTTATACCATAAGAAGTAATATAATCACGTTATGTTCATGATAAGTTCTATTTCTTGTGTGTAGTGTGTTTCAGTGTTTACATTAAACAAAACATTTTTAAATCAGTGTTGAACACTTGCCAAGTAGTGTGCGTGATATTTTCCAACAAATTCGTATACTGTATGAGAGTAGACTATTGATGTATACTACTTTACATGTCAGAAGTATAACGATATATTTACAAATTACTTTATTCTATATTCTTATGTTATTATTATTATTCAATACAAAATAAAATACTTTTTAACAAAAATATGCTTTTATTTTAATTATTGTATTGTATATATTACTTCAGAAACATAAATATAATTAAAGTAAAAATAAATAGTTATAATAATTTAATTAAAAAGTATATTTTTGTTAAAAGGAATGTCTTAATTATTTAACAATGATATATAACTCTCTCACTCTTCCCCCTCCTATTTTCTGTGGGGGGGGGTTGAATATATGAGTGATAGTTTAATCTTGTTTTCAACAAATTCCAGTTACATTGCAATCTGATAGGTTAGAGTCTGTACTTAAAATGGACAAATTTTTACTTCCATGTTTCTTAAGGAAATGGAAGTATGGTGATGGCAAAAAAAATCGTGTTCGAGATTATTGCAGATTCTGATTCTACTACCCTCAAAACATGAAAAAAGTCATTTTTCAAAAAGTGTCTGTGTGAGTCTGTCTGTGTGTCTATAGATTTTTTTCTATGGCAAACGATAACAGCCGCAAATTCAAACAGAATCAAATAATGTTTTGCAAACAGCCCTGATTTGTAGAGTACTCAAGACCTATTGTTTTTGGTGAAGATCGGTTAAGGGAAAGGGGTAGTTTATCTGCAACATTTTTTTTAATCAAGGGTAATTTTTTTCTATGGCAAACGATAACTGCCGTAAATTCAAACAGAATCAAATAATTTTTTACATATGTGTTTGAGTTGTAGAAGACTCAAGGCCTATTGATTTTGGTGAAGATCGGTTACGGGGAAATGGGCAGTTTACCTGAAATATTTTTTGTTGTAACAAGAGTAAAGTACTTAATTTAGATGTAAAGTATCCTGATAAGAAGATCTTAATAATCCACTGTAGAAACGTAGATGAAATATCTATAAACAAAGAGGCTAGTTGAATGGGGTGGGGGTAATTTTCTATAAATGAAAATTATAGTTGAAGGGGGAGGGGATAATTTTTATGTGTACTATGTTATCGGCAACAAAGTAGTAGTTTGTTGTTACAATTCCTTCCCGGGCTGTTTGGCCGTAGTCCAATGTTTCCTGCAAAACCAGACGTTTACAGTGCCGTCGACTGCCATCATCAGTGAAAATCGAGTGCGATAACGTGTGGTGGTATACGGTAGTGACTACAGTACTGTGGTTAAGGCTGAAGCAATAAGTGGAAAGAAGTAGTTTCTATGGAAACATTTCATTTCTTAAATGATTTTAAATATAAATCTTAGAACATGGAAGTCATGTACGGTTCTCTATACCGGTATTTGTTTAAGTGACCAAAGTGGTAAAGTGGTAAGTAAACTATTTACTATCTCCTATCTATCTCCTCAGCCTACACATAGATATATATTATTACCTGTCTTCTTTATTTACAGTGTGGAACAGTAGAGCCTGTTGCAGTATACTGGATTTAGTACTGGGTTGAGGCACAGATACTTCTTAAATAATACGTCTACTCTACATGATTGTTGTGGTTGGTTAGGTAATGATAGTACATTGCTGTGTGTAATGATAGTACATTGGGTTTGACGTTTCTTTACAAACCCAATTGACTCTGTAGTGCTCAATTCTACGTCTTTTGACCTCACTGTAACTGTTTATTCTCCGTTTCTTCCAGCAATTGTTCATGTAACCTGTCTTGTATGTTACTATACTATATCCACTATATCTACTATATACACAATACCCATTGTTGTGGATACACCCGGCCAACATTTTTTCTCTTGGCGAACACACTCTCGTCAATTTCAACTGTTAAATTCAGTCCTCCAATTTTCCATGGGTTTCTCACGATGTCTAAGGCACAGATATATCTTAAGTAAGCCGTCCACTCTGTGTGTGTTTACGCCGATTTCCAGTTGATTTTTACTGTTTTTCACACTACTACGCCCTTCACACCAGAAATAAATAAATTTTATTATTTTTCTCAGCGGTAATTTGGACCCCTCTAAAAATGTGCCCTTGCGAACTACCTTATACTCACGGCAAGTCTTCTTATTGCAACACCAACGCTGTTGCTGCCCAAGGCTCAACACCATGTCATGTCTGTTAACACAATGATGAGGATTGTGAACCAAACCTTTTTCTTGAAGAAAAGAAACTGCAGCATCCTCTTCTGTACCAATAACACTCAACCATCATAGCTACTCACAACACAACACTGATTAAAAAAGTAACGAAACTGAACAAGCTGTAACAACACCAATTAAAGATATTAATGTAATAAACTAAATTAGCAAATTCATTAGTGTGTTTTATTTTGGTTTCCACTGTACTATGTGACGATCGGTGAGACCGTCATAACAATTTAACGAAACATCCCAATCAATTCAATATTATACTTTGAGGATTATAATTTTACATCTACACTAATGTAAAATAAAAAACATTATTGTTATCTGATTTCAAGCTTGCGGAAGTCAATCCAAATAAATGATGTCTGAATGTATGTACACACATAAAAGGCAAAATACAAGTGTTCTGTCTTGTCTACTGTCATAGAAAATATATTCTGTATTTCTTTACGGTTGCAACTTCATTCATGTGAGTGACAATTAATTTATATAAATCTCAAATCATCACCTGGAATCTACACTGTTGACTGTAAACAAATACAATAAATTCCTTTTGTGATCACTTTGGGCCAATATGACTTTAATAGCACTAGCCGAATAATAACAATAACTGATAACAAGATTATGCAAGATTTGTCATTACTTTCTCATACCTGTGATTACAGGCATATTAATATACCTGTTACTATGTATAGAGGTGTTACTATACATATTGTATGTCAAAACTGTGAGGTGTATTTTATAATCTGGAACATTTTATACCAAATGATTTAATCACAAAAGGTTATGTAAAACACAAAATTACAACAAACACACCAAAAGTATCTATAGAAATTAAAAAATAAACAAAATTATATAAATGACAAATTATTCAATAAATGATTAAATAACCACCACAATTTATTAGATACTGCAATTATTTTTTATAGAAACAAACATCCACTAGCAGCTACAAAACCAATTTTCCCTATAATGTACCTAGCTAGATCCTGATCTTTTTGATACATTGTTGGATTGTTAATGCTAGAATTTTTGTATTCTTTTCCCTAAACATTTTGAAACCATAATTTCAAAGCGATACTACCTGAGATGCCTTTCCATTGTGTTTCCTTTTGCTCCAAAAAAAATATTTTGTTGTGGTGTTGATATGTCTTTATTCTTTAAAATTTTGTGTGAGGGAGATTGCAATATTTTTAACTGAACTGTAACATTTCATTGTCTCAGTTTTTGTCATTTTTTGTGCTAATGTAAAGTGTTCACTTTTTATTTACACTTGAGTAATGCCATTTTTATTTTACATTTTTACACTTTCTGTCAAGCTACTGTAAAGCTACAGTAAAATATACAATTTTATTTTAAAAAAAAATGATCAAACCAAGCACTTGTCTGTAATGAACAGAACACTGTGTAATAACTGAAATATATGAGAGTTTTATTTAAGGTTATTGCTGGCTCTCACATCCTACCTTCCAGTATTTGCGTATCATCCGTCAGAACAGTGAATAACTCAACAGGATACTAAATCATTCTTACTACTGTTCAGATGCATTTAGCATGTTCACCAGAGGCAGATTTATGCATAGGCAAAGTAGGCAACTGCTTACGGGCAGCAAATTTTGTAAAGGTCGTTATGTTGGTTTTATACCTAAGAGATGTTTCAGATGCCACTCCATTTCGTCTCAATATGATAAGAAGCTTTTAAATATATATATTGTTTAGTAACAAGGCTTTTTACATAAAGAGAATAGTTCATCATTTCCTTCTGATCTATATATGAAGTAGGCCCTACATCGTTTTTTCACAATTACATTTACATACATTATATATGTGATACTTCCATTATATTAATTATTTAACTATTAATTTGTTTACATTCAAATTTCGAACATCCTTTACCGACTCTGTAATTTGACATGACTGAATGTCAATAGATGCCACTAGCTGCTAACAGACAGGCCATGAGCATAGTATAATTTCGTACCCAACTCTAGTGCCAATTGAGCTTCGACCTGCCGAGGAGGGAAATAAGAGGTCTACACATAGTACGTGTCCGTTTAAACACCTGTTGTATTTTACATAAGTCGTTAAATATATATTCATCAAATAAATTGATAGGCAAAAAGTGATAAGTGAAAGGATGATTATGTCAAAAGATGTGTATATAATGTATTTTCATTTATTATGTTAGGGTAATATTAGTGGAATGATAATATTCTACCACTACTGTATTACAGTATACAAATGTAATGATGTATCTTGGCACAATACTATGTAATAATTTTGGATAAAAGGCGCATTTCAAATAGAAAGGATAGATGGTGTGATCAGACATAACAAATTTGTATTAGTTTTTTGAGAATTTATTCCTATCAAACTGCAATAAGCATATTTTCAAACCTTTATGGATGTGTGTCATGTAATTTACAGATTGCACCAAAAGAAACAGTTCACATATATCTTTTCAATTAAACAAAAATTGGTCTTGTAATATGAGTCAGTAATACAGCAGGAACTAATCAGTTAATTGCTATTACAAAATGCCTTATTCCTTTTTCATGATGATCAGATTTTTCTATACGCATGCATAAATAAAAATTATTAAATTGCTTAACTCTCAACACAAAGTATTTAAACTATTTAACATGAAAAGTTCATCATGTCACATATTCTAGTAACAAGGTAGGTTTTTGGAATAGTGTTTTAGCTGAATTTATACACTAGGAGGACACTCAGCATTTAGTTTGTGTGTGTAACACTGGTTAATCAAAGAGAATTATTTGTGTAAATTCAAATTTAGTAATACAAATCTTCTACCATATAGGCCTGGAATGCTATGCATTAAAGAATTTTAATTAACTTTATATGGGGAAATCTGGTTTACATACATTATTTCTGAAAATAATAATCCTGAAATGTAATCAGTACTTATATCAAGTTCAGTGCAATAATTAAATAGATTTTTCAACTTGCACGTTGCAAACTTCAGGTGCTAAGCCTTTACTTTATTTTTAATTTAACATCAATTTATGTTCGGCAACGTTAAAAAGAACATGCTATGGCCTCTGAGAAAGTACACAGTGAGTGGAAGCTGGGTTAAATGAAGGTAAATGTTTTATCTAATAATTAGTGTCCCGTGTTAGAAAACATGTCCAATACATATTATAAAAAGAAGGATATTGTTTTTACTTCCATCTTCCATAAGGAAATGGATGGCGAAAAAAATCGTGTTCGAGATAAGGGCTGATTCTGATTGTACTACCCTCAAAACATAAAGAAAAGTCATTTTTTGAAAGATGTCTGTGTGTAGAATTTTGTCTATGGCTAATTATAACTGCCGGAAATTCAAATAATTTTTTGCATATTGTAGAGGACTCAAGGTCTGTTGATTTTTGTGAAGATCGGTTAAGGAGAAGGGGTAGTTTACCTGCAACGTTTTATGTTTTAACAAGAGTAAAGTACTTAATTTTGATAAATAAAGTATCCTGAAAAAGTCATAATATTCCACTGTAGAAAGGTAGATGAAATATCTGTAAATGAAAAGAGGTAGGGGGAATTTGATGGAGGAGGGGATAATTTTCTATAAATGAAAATGATAGGTGAAGGGGAGGGGATAATTTTTTATATGTGTACTACGTTATCAGCAACAATGAAGTAGTTTGTTGATAAAATTCCTTCCCAGGCTTTTTGACTGTGGTCCAATGTTTTCTGCAAAACCAGACGTTTCGGAAGTGCCATCGACTGCCATCATCGTGAAAATATGGTTCTCCATACCGATATTTTAATTTTTTGCATCAAATAGTATTATTCTTTAATACATGTTCTATCCAGATCAAATTATGCGCATACAGTTTTGGAAAAATTAGACAGGTATAAAAGTTTGTTTGTTTATTATAAACTGTATTATGTTTGGAAGTATCCCAAAGTAAATTTAACATTAATCATGTCAATCAATGAGGCCAGTCCAGTTTTATAAGGCTAGGAGAATCCTTGAAATGTTTGGAGCATCACTAGGTCATGATGGATCTAATCATCAAACTTCAGTTTCTGTGAAAAACTGGCAGACTTGAGTAGTCACTTGATAAAGGATGGTATTGTAAAAGCAACAATTCTTTCAGAATTATTTTATAACACTGTCAGTCTGCAAATAGCTATCACTCCTTTAGATCATCAGCAGATTTAAACTTTTCTTATTCGTGTTAGGAATGTATCATGTAAAACTGCTGGAAGTATGGAATACAAGGACAAATCAAACATTGTACACTTTTATGTTAGGTACACTTTACAAAACCTTTTCATCAGATATTCAAAAGAGCAAGCTTGTAATTTTTTTTTATAAGCCCCTTAGTAAGGTTTCTCAGCAACAGTTACTGGATGTCACAGTTTGTTTCTAGGATGTTTTTAAAGTAGTGGAAACTTGCTACTTAAATTCTGTGTTTCTTTGACATCCTATTATAAAGTAACCTTTAAGGTTTTTTAAGGGATTCGAAGATAACTCTACTAGGAATAAATCTGCATCTGTGCTACAGATAAGTATGGATGGGTCTAATCCTAAATGGAAATTTTAAGAACAATTCAGAATACTGTGACTCTAGGGCCACAAGTTGATAAAATGTAAAAAAAGGGCAAAGTAACTGTGGATAAACGCAGAATCCATGGTGTTAAAATGTTTGAAGACAAAGTTCACCCTGAGTTATCTTGTCTTTTTCAATCAGTATTAGTATACCTAGAAGTTTTTCAGTGTAACGAGTTGGTTTCACCTTTTCTTAATTCTTAGCCTCATATTATGAGTACAAATGTATGCCTACTTATAAGTAACTTTACTAATGAAAAGTCTTTTTAAAAAAGAGACTTGTGTCCATGTTATGTCTCCATGACAATGTATCAGTTAGAATAATCAACAACTATTAAGGCACACTGTAAGGAGGTATGCTTTTAATCATTTTGCACACATAATTCCAGAAGTCTGTTCTAAAAACAATTATAATCAAACTGCTGTTTCAACAGTACTAATAATGCAGCATGGCAAAATTTAAACCATTTTTATTGGTCTGAACGTTTGTTTCAAGCTGAGTATACCAAATATGTTTGTAATAGGTTTATAATTTAAGATGTGAAGTATATGAAGCCATTACTAGTACCTGTTCATTATACAACAAATAATAACTATAATTTCCATTAATTTTGTTAATGTTCTTTGCCATTCATTATTTAGTTATTTTTTTACTGTCAGGAAAAGTTCTGATGAAATTTCTGTATGTGTTATTTTTGGTCTCTCTCTCTCTCTCTCTCTCTCTCTCTCTCTCTCTCTCTCTCTCTCTCTCTCTCCCCATCTCATTTTTATTTATTGAAAAAACATAAACTGACACTCCTCTGTATGTGTCCACATTGCATAAAATTAAAAAAATTAATCCAAGAAATTAAAAAAAACTTGTAAACTCTGAAAACATTTATTCTAATACAGAATTCAAATTAAATAAAGAAAAAAAGGAATTGTGTGCGTGCTAGTGTGTGTGTTTTAATGGAGACATCTTCCCCCTTGCTCCTCAACCACTTTCAGAAAGTGAACAGACAGAACAATACCTGACCTGCAAATGGTCTTGAAACATACTTGTGATCTTGCAAAAGAAGATCAGTCCTCTGTGTGTTTTAATGATAGGCCTAATTAATATAACCAATGGTCATGTCATGGACAACAAAATCCAAGAATTTACAAATGAATAATGAAAACACAAAGATTAAAAACTAATAAGAAATCATTAAACAGACATAAAAAACAAATTAGTAAAATTTATTAATGAATCAAAGGAATTCAGAAATTCAACTGACAATCA
Organism: Magicicada septendecula; assembly: GCA_034769895.1. NCBI lineage: Eukaryota > Metazoa > Arthropoda > Insecta > Hemiptera > Cicadidae > Magicicada > Magicicada septendecula. Next base: position 408,841,419 of record CM068368.1, on the reverse strand, counting down.
CACATTAGTACATAGTGTTACTAATTTCACAATTCCACAAAATTTGTAATTATTGGATAGTGAACATTGGATTTCAATATAGTAAGCATACACATATTAATGTAAAGCACGTTTCTTAAACTGAAAACAAATTCTTTTGAGTTAGTGGAACATGTTATGTTACTGTAAGACAGAGCAGTGCTGTTAGTGTACTAATTAAGATGCATTAAATGTATAAATAAAGCTAAATGTCCTAATGAGTTATTCTTAGATGACATCATTAATCTTCTTGGTAATGGTGTAAAAGCTTTCCCACAGTGGTTGCAGGTTCGGGCTGATTTCTTTCTTCCTTATCATGTTATAGAACTAAGCCTGGCAGCAGGTGTGAGGCCTGAAAAAATTGCAACAAGTCTTCATCTTTGTATTTGCCAAAATAAAGTTGTTCTGAGGCAGGTCATGTAAATTCAGGTTACGCCAAATTGCTCATTAGACTTTGTCTAAATTTTAAAGATATAAAGTGTTGATACAGATTTTAGGACCGTAATTTAAAAACATTGTTTGCACATATGAGTAGGAAGCAGATGTATTAATATAATATGTTACCCAACAAAATACAGGAACAATAATGTATATTTAATTAAGTAGTTAGTGGACTTAAAACCTGCAGTAAAAACTCCAGTTTTTATAAAACAAATAGGGAGAAAATTGAAGATTTCATGTTTGTAAATGTTTATAATGCGAATTTATGCATTATATTTAATTAATATGATTAACTATTTAATTAGCAAAGTTATTTAATTTACTAGAGCCTCCAGGTGGTCTAGTGGCTAACGCGGGCGATTGATGCGCTCGTGGTCCCGGGTTCAATTCCCGGTGGAGGTTCCGTACGGCGGGCACTCAGCATCGTGAGGCAAACTGAGTAGGCGCTGAGATAACAGCGCCGCCTCCTGGCTGTGAATACCACAACTAGCGGCTGGTGGCGCGTAGTACTAGCCATACACCGTCACACTAACACAAAAGCCGTGCGGTACGCCTTGGTCCTTAACGGACTGTTGAGCGGAGGTTTAATTAATTAAAGACTGTGTAAAAAATGTAAATTTGTCATGCTGTTATATGCATAATCTTTTGATTAATAATGAGTAATTAAGTTGTAACGGTACAGAATTGTAGGCTACCACAGTTTTAATTTTACTTTATATTAATTCAGTTCAAGTATCAAATTGTTAACTTTCACCTGTGAGGTACCCTAGTAACCAGCAATGCACATTGTTAGCCAAAACAATTGCACAGACGTATTGCGTAACCGCCCAGTAAGCAGCAGTCCTTGTGACACAGTCTGCAGTCTGTCACCAGTTGTTGTAACATTAGCCAGCAGCAGGAAGCAGCATAAAGTTTGTGAATTTAAAGACAGTGGCCTCGAGTTTACAAGATAGGCCGTTAAAACAAATTCGGCCTATCTAATAAAGTGTGGAAATATTTATATTAAAATTGCATAAATAATAACGCGCGGCCAGCCTACGACAAAATCTAAGTGCAAAAGTTATGTCGGCCGACTTGATCATCTTTTAGAACGTGAGATGTTAATCAGTAAATCAGTAAGAACCATGAAATAAAAACCGTAAAATCAGTACCAACAGTGGCGTGAGTGCGAGAGGACTCAGAAATCGGTCAGCTAGTGAACTTGTGTCACGGTTATTACATGTGAATAATACGGGTGTGCATTGCAGTGAAACTATTATCAGGATGAGTACCACCTTTTAAAGTTTAATTACTATATTATAAAATTTGCTTTTATAGATACCTTAATAAGGAACAGAGATCTCTAATAGAGGGGAGTTTGTTTAAATATTAACGAAAAGAGAAAGAGAGTGTGTGTGTGTGTGTGTGGTTATATACTGGTTCATTTTCAATTTTCTTATATGTACTTAGTAATGTCAATTATCATAGTAGTTTCAAATAAAATTTAACAAAAATCCTGTCATTTGTAGAAAGTAAAAGAAGGGTGCGATTTTCGATAAATAAAATAAGTATGTATTTTAGACAGTAGAAAATGGGTTAACGAAATTATTGCACATATCAAATCCAAATAATCCTTTCTGCAGCTGTTTTCGTCTGAACGACTCTGGACCCGAAATTCGAAGGTAAGAGTAAGATTATAGTATTTCAATAAATTAATATTGTTTCAGTGGCCCCGAACTAGGGACCCGAGTATTATATATTTGCTGAAAGTAATATTGTTTCAGTGGCTCCCGAAACAGTGACGTGAGTGTAGGTTTTATAACCTATATCCGCCAGACCTAACCAAGCTGCAGAACAGGTAATTTGGAAGTGAGGGCGATTATTGGGTAGTTTGCTAAGCATACATTTATAAGTATACATTTACTCAAAATGGAGAGTAATAGTGATAAAGTCAATAATATTGAATTGACCAGTACAAATACAGACAATCAAGTAAATACAATAATAACCGAAACGGTAATAAATGAAATAAGCCTAACAGAATCAGTGACAATGGAAGGCGCTAAGATTCATTCAACGCCTATCCAAAACAAGCAAAATGACAATAACGAGATAGTGAATATGATACAAGTAATGTTAGAAAAACAAAGTATGATGTTAAGCAATAATTTTAATAGTCGTTTTGACATGAATGATACCAAGTTCAATGAACAAAATAAGAAATTGGATGTTTTAAATGTTAAATTTGAACAATATAAAGAACAGAATATGAGATGTGAAAATATAATAAACGTAAAGCTTGACGCATTAAATGAAATGTGTAACAATGTGGTACTAGATAAAGAGTTAATAAATGATGACGATGATGCTGAAAATAACGAGAATAATATTGAGAATAGTAATGTATTTGAAGAGGTAGTATCAGAGAGTGATATGTTGAAAATAGATGATGAGAGTGCTGATGAAGTTGTGGAAGGTAATAATGAGATGTTAATGTGTGTTTATGAGTCAGAGAGAAAGTGGAAAGATAGTACAGTGGTAGAATGGGGGCAGAGGGTAAATTTTCCCTATATTTATGATGATGTTATTTTGTGTTCACAAGTGTTGTATTTGAAGGGCAAGAGTCCCGTGTTAATGGAAGATTTAATTGGTGTCCCCTTTTTGTATAAGTTTGTACCCTCTGTCTGGAGTAGTATTGAAAGTGTGAGATGGTGTTATGATGAGAGAGATTTAGATAGAGAGTTGTGTGTTGATAAAGAAATAGAATTATATAAGTTGCAGAGAAATTATAATGAGTTGAAAGAGAGGTTAAATGATCTGAAGTACTTACCTGTTAAAATTGAGAGTGAAGATTATTTTGATGATACGTGTTTAAATAATAATAATTTACCTTATGAGGAAAAATTAACTGACTTGATAATGAATATAACTACTAATGGAGACTGGACAGAAATAAATAATGTTGACCTGGTATATGATTATTATGGTAAAATGAATAAACTGAAATTTTATGGTTACTATACACAAGATAACCATATGTGGAATGCAAATAAAATTGAAAAGTGTTGTTTGAAACAGAGATTAATTTTTGACGATGGAGGTTGAATTAAAAAAGCAGTGTAGGGACATTTTAAATACTTTAGTATATGGTGACGACTTGGCTGAATCAGGTATTGAAGTGTGACAAATAATAATTAGATATGACAAAAATTTGTAAATAAATGTATTGTGTTAATATTATTTTGCTGCAATGTACAGTATAGTTTATAGGTAACGTATGTTTGTAATATGAACAAATGGCATAATAATATTGAAGTCTATTTTGTATGATGTGTGTATATTAAAAATGTTTTAAATAATATAATTAAAGTTAAACTGTTTGAGTGATGGCTAGTAAAGTAATTTAAAAAGGTCAATTGTATTAATGAAGCAAAATTAATTTGGATCTGAATTGGAATAAAAAATTTAAGAGATAAATATGTTAACTAAAAGATTTATAAAAATTGAAAAGTGAAGTACAGGTGTTAGTATGATGTAACCATGAATGTTTAAACTGAGAGTGTTTATAACTGTGTTCAGGAAAACAAGTCTGGCACACAACTGTTTATGTAAACAGGTATGCTGTATGTTGTGACTAATGTCTACAGTCATGCTGAGTTGACAATAACAAAACTGTTGCAGTCTTCTGAATCATTGCCAGTAGGAAAATCCTATTATGAAATAAAAGAAACAACTGATGTGATGGAATGTAGGTAATATTTTTATGTAGGATCATTTTGAAAAATGTGATTAATTCTGAGATTACTAATCAAATAAAATTAAACTAATTTGGTAATTAAATTAATAGAAAAAATGATTTTTAATAACGAACTTAACTTTATTTTCATTTGAATTCAATTATGGAATTATAAATTGGAATTATAAATTAAATACTAATTGAGGGAAAAAAAATAAAAAATAATGACTAAAATATGTATTTAAATTAAAAAAAACTGAAAGAACGTTAAAGCTGAGATAGTGTTTGGAAAATAAGATGGGTATATTACTGTCCATATAGACTTTTCATATGTCATGAATTTTTTGTCCTATACATATATAGTAGTTAAGGATACCTTGTATAATCTATGTATTATTTTGGAGGGCAATATTGTACGGGGAATATTATTCAAGTTGACTGGAATTTATGTGTACCATTGTAAACCTATATTGTTTTATTAACACTATATTCTAGGGTTAAGAGATATTCTATAATATAAAATGAGCCAGTACGTTGTCAATGAACCAGTACGGCTAAGAGGAAACAAATCAGTTGTGGGATATGGAGTGATGGAAGGCCGCTTGTCGATTTTTTAATTGAATGTTTTAAAGTCAGGCGATACTGGGTCGGGTATCTGTTCGATTTTTCGGTGTTGGGATCTCGAACAGAGAAGTCCAGTAAGGTCTGATGGGTGCTGTCACAGTCGCCAGACTAGGGGGGTAAGAACCTATGCTTTTAGTAGAGTGCTCAGGGGAGTTGCGGCGCCATATCCTCACTGATCCTCTTAGGGTTTAGGCAATAAGAGTTTGAACGCTTCGGCCTTCAACCTCTTATTGAGGGGGTATTGTAACGGTACAGAATTGTAGGCTACCACAGTTTTAATTTTACTTTATATTAATTCAGTTCAAGTATCAAATTGTTAACTTTCACCTGTGAGGTACCCTAGTAACCAGCAATGCACATTGTTAGCCAAAACAATTGCACAGACGTATTGCATAACCGCCCAGTAAGCAGCAGTCCTTGTGACACAGTCTGCAGTCTGTCACCAGTTGTTGTAACATTAGCCAGCAGCAGGAAGCAGCATAAAGTTTGTGAATTTAAAGACAGTGGCCTCGGGTTTACAAGATAGGCTGTTAAAACAAATTCGGCCTATCTAATAAAGTGTGGAAATATTTATATTAAAATTGCATAAATAATAACGCGCGGCCAGCCTACGACAAAATCTAAGTGCAAAAGTTATGTCGGCCGACTTGATCATCTTTTAGAACGTGAGATGTTAATCAGTAAATCAGTAAGAACCATGAAATAAAAACCGTAAAATCAGTACCAACAGTGGCGTGAGTGCGAGAGGACTCAGAAATCGGTCAGCTAGTGAACTTGTATCACGGTTATTACACGTGAATAATACGGGTGTGCATTGGAGTGAAACTATTATCAGGATGAGTACCACCTTTTAAAGTTTAATTACTATATTATAAAATTTGCTTTTATAGATACCTTAATAAGGAACAGAGATCTCTAATAGAGGGGAGTTTGTTTAAATATTAACGAAAAGAGAAAGAGAGTGTGTGTGTGTGTGTGTGGTTATATACTGGTTCATTTTCAATTTTCTTATATGTACTTAGTAATGTCAATTATCATAGTAGTTTCAAATAAAATTTAACAAAAATCCTGTCATTTGTAGAAAGTAAAAGAAGGGTGCGATTTTCGATAAATAAAATAAGTATGTATTTTAGACAGTAGAAAATGGGTTAACGAAATTATTGCACATATCAAATCCAAATAATCCTTTCTGCAGCTGTTTTCGTCTGAACGACTCTGGACCCGAAATTCGAAGGTAAGAGTAAGATTATAGTATTTCAATAAATTAATATTGTTTCAGTGGCCCCGAACTAGGGACCCGAGTATTATATATTTGCCGAAAGTAATATTGTTTCAGTGGCTCCCGAAACAGTGACGTGAGTGTAGGTTTTATAACCTATATCCGCCAGACCTAACCAAGCTGCAGAACAGGTAATTTGGAAGTGAGGGCGATTATTGGGTAGTTTGCTAAGCATACATTTATAAGTATACATTTACTCAAAATGGAGAGTAATAGTGATAAAGTCAATAATATTGAATTGACCAGTACAAATACAGACAATCAAGTAAATACAATAATAACCGAAACGGTAATAAATGAAATAAGCCTAACAGAATCAGTGACAATGGAAGGCGCTAAGATTCATTCAACGCCTATCCAAAACAAGCAAAATGACAATAACGAGATAGTGAATATGATACAAGTAATGTTAGAAAAACAAAGTATGATGTTAAGCAATAATTTTAATAGTCGTTTTGACATGAATGATACCAAGTTCAATGAACAAAATAAGAAATTGGATGTTTTAAATGTTAAATTTGAACAATATAAAGAACAGAATATGAGATGTGAAAATATAATAAACGTAAAGCTTGACGCATTAAATGAAATGTGTAACAATGTGGTACTAGATAAAGAGTTAATAAATGATGACGATGATGCTGAAAATAACGAGAATAATATTGAGAATAGTAATGTATTTGAAGAGGTAGTATCAGAGAGTGATATGTTGAAAATAGATGATGAGAGTGCTGATGAAGTTGTGGAAGGTAATAATGAGATGTTAATGTGTGTTTATGAGTCAGAGAGAAAGTGGAAAGATAGTACAGTGGTAGAATGGGGGCAGAGGGTAAATTTTCCCTATATTTATGATGATGTTATTTTGTGTTCACAAGTGTTGTATTTGAAGGGCAAGAGTCCCGTGTTAATGGAAGATTTAATTGGTGTCCCCTTTTTGTATAAGTTTGTACCCTCTGTCTGGAGTAGTATTGAAAGTGTGAGATGGTGTTATGATGAGAGAGATTTAGATAGAGAGTTGTGTGTTGATAAAGAAATAGAATTATATAAGTTGCAGAGAAATTATAATGAGTTGAAAGAGAGGTTAAATGATCTGAAGTACTTACCTGTTAAAATTGAGAGTGAAGATTATTTTGATGATACGTGTTTAAATAATAATAATTTACCTTATGAGGAAAAATTAACTGACTTGATAATGAATATAACTACTAATGGAGACTGGACAGAAATAAATAATGTTGATCTGGTATATGATTATTATGGTAAAATGAATAAACTGAAATTTTATGGTTACTATACACAAGATAACCATATGTGGAATGCAAATAAAATTGAAAAGTGTTGTTTGAAACAGAGATTAATTTTTGACGATGGAGGTTGAATTAAAAAAGCAGTGTAGGGACATTTTAAATACTTTAGTATATGGTAACGACTTGGCTGAATCAGGTATTGAAGTGTGACAAATAATAATTAGATATGACAAAAATTTGTAAATAAATGTATTGTGTTAATATTATTTTGCTGCAATGTACAGTATAGTTTATAGGTAACGTATGTTTGTAATATGAACAAATGGCATAATAATATTGAAGTCTATTTTGTATGATGTGTGTATATTAAAAATGTTTTAAATAATATAATTAAAGTTAAACTGTTTGAGTGATGGCTAGTAAAGTAATTTAAAAAGGTCAATTGTATTAATGAAGCAAAATTAATTTGGATCTGAATTGGAATAAAAAATTTAAGAGATAAATATGTTAACTAAAAGATTTATAAAAATTGAAAAGTGAAGTACAGGTGTTAGTATGATGTAACCATGAATGTTTAAACTGAGAGTGTTTATAACTGTGTTCAGGAAAACAAGTCTGGCACACAACTGTTTATGTAAACAGGTATGCTGTATGTTGTGACTAATGTCTACAGTCATGCTGAGTTGACAATAACAAAACTGTTGCAGTCTTCTGAATCATTGCCAGTAGGAAAATCCTATTATGAAATAAAAGAAACAACTGATGTGATGGAATGTAGGTAATATTTTTATGTAGGATCATTTTGAAAAATGTGATTAATTCTGAGATTACTAATCAAATAAAATTAAACTAATTTGGTAATTAAATTAATAGAAAAAATGATTTTTAATAACGAACTTAACTTTATTTTCATTTGAATTCAATTATGGAATTATAAATTGGAATTATAAATTAAATACTAATTGAGGGAAAAAAAATAAAAAATAATGACTAAAATATGTATTTAAATTAAAAAAAACTGAAAGAACGTTAAAGCTGAGATAGTGTTTGGAAAATAAGATGGGTATATTACTGTCCATATAGACTTTTCATATGTCATGAATTTTTTGTCCTATACATATATAGTAGTTAAGGATACCTTGTATAATCTATGTATTATTTTGGAGGGCAATATTGTACGGGGAATATTATTCAAGTTGACTGGAATTTATGTGTACCATTGTAAACCTATATTGTTTTATTAACACTATATTCTAGGGTTAAGAGATATTCTATAATATAAAATGAGCCAGTACGTTGTCAATGAACCAGTACGGCTAAGAGGAAACAAATCAGTTGTGGGATATGGAGTGATGGAAGGCCGCTTGTCGATTTTTTAATTGAATGTTTTAAAGTCAGGCGATACTGGGTCGGGTATCTGTTCGATTTTTCGGTGTTGGGATCTCGAACAGAGAAGTCCAGTAAGGTCTGATGGGTGCTGTCACAGTCGCCAGACTAGGGGGGTAAGAACCTATGCTTTTAGTAGAGTGCTCAGGGGAGTTGCGGCGCCATATCCTCACTGATCCTCTTAGGGTTTAGGCAATAAGAGTTTGAACGCTTCGGCCTTCAACCTCTTATTGAGGGGGTATTGTAACGGTACAGAATTGTAGGCTACCACAGTTTTAATTTTACTTTATATTAATTCAGTTCAAGTATCAAATTGTTAACTTTCACCTGTGAGGTACCCTAGTAACCAGCAATGCACATTGTTAGCCAAAACAATTGCACAGACGTATTGCATAACCGCCCAGTAAGCAGCAGTCCTTGTGACACAGTCTGCAGTCTGTCACCAGTTGTTGTAACATTAGCCAGCAGCAGGAAGCAGCATAAAGTTTGTGAATTTAAAGACAGTGGCCTCGGGTTTACAAGATAGGCTGTTAAAACAAATTCGGCCTATCTAATAAAGTGTGGAAATATTTATATTAAAATTGCATAAATAATAACGCGCGGCCAGCCTACGACAAAATCTAAGTGCAAAAGTTATGTCGGCCGACTTGATCATCTTTTAGAACGTGAGATGTTAATCAGTAAATCAGTAAGAACCATGAAATAAAAACCGTAAAATCAGTACCAACAGTGGCGTGAGTGCGAGAGGACTCAGAAATCGGTCAGCTAGTGAACTTGTATCACGGTTATTACACGTGAATAATACGGGTGTGCATTGGAGTGAAACTATTATCAGGATGAGTACCACCTTTTAAAGTTTAATTACTATATTATAAAATTTGCTTTTATAGATACCTTAATAAGGAACAGAGATCTCTAATAGAGGGGAGTTTGTTTAAATATTAACGAAAAGAGAAAGAGAGTGTGTGTGTGTGTGTGTGGTTATATACTGGTTCATTTTCAATTTTCTTATATGTACTTAGTAATGTCAATTATCATAGTAGTTTCAAATAAAATTTAACAAAAATCCTGTCATTTGTAGAAAGTAAAAGAAGGGTGCGATTTTCGATAAATAAAATAAGTATGTATTTTAGACAGTAGAAAATGGGTTAACGAAATTATTGCACATATCAAATCCAAATAATCCTTTCTGCAGCTGTTTTCGTCTGAACGACTCTGGACCCGAAATTCGAAGGTAAGAGTAAGATTATAGTATTTCAATAAATTAATATTGTTTCAGTGGCCCCGAACTAGGGACCCGAGTATTATATATTTGCCGAAAGTAATATTGTTTCAGTGGCTCCCGAAACAGTGACGTGAGTGTAGGTTTTATAACCTATATCCGCCAGACCTAACCAAGCTGCAGAACAGGTAATTTGGAAGTGAGGGCGATTATTGGGTAGTTTGCTAAGCATACATTTATAAGTATACATTTACTCAAAATGGAGAGTAATAGTGATAAAGTCAATAATATTGAATTGACCAGTACAAATACAGACAATCAAGTAAATACAATAATAACCGAAACGGTAATAAATGAAATAAGCCTAACAGAATCAGTGACAATGGAAGGCGCTAAGATTCATTCAACGCCTATCCAAAACAAGCAAAATGACAATAACGAGATAGTGAATATGATACAAGTAATGTTAGAAAAACAAAGTATGATGTTAAGCAATAATTTTAATAGTCGTTTTGACATGAATGATACCAAGTTCAATGAACAAAATAAGAAATTGGATGTTTTAAATGTTAAATTTGAACAATATAAAGAACAGAATATGAGATGTGAAAATATAATAAACGTAAAGCTTGACGCATTAAATGAAATGTGTAACAATGTGGTACTAGATAAAGAGTTAATAAATGATGACGATGATGCTGAAAATAACGAGAATAATATTGAGAATAGTAATGTATTTGAAGAGGTAGTATCAGAGAGTGATATGTTGAAAATAGATGATGAGAGTGCTGATGAAGTTGTGGAAGGTAATAATGAGATGTTAATGTGTGTTTATGAGTCAGAGAGAAAGTGGAAAGATAGTACAGTGGTAGAATGGGGGCAGAGGGTAAATTTTCCCTATATTTATGATGATGTTATTTTGTGTTCACAAGTGTTGTATTTGAAGGGCAAGAGTCCCGTGTTAATGGAAGATTTAATTGGTGTCCCCTTTTTGTATAAGTTTGTACCCTCTGTCTGGAGTAGTATTGAAAGTGTGAGATGGTGTTATGATGAGAGAGATTTAGATAGAGAGTTGTGTGTTGATAAAGAAATAGAATTATATAAGTTGCAGAGAAATTATAATGAGTTGAAAGAGAGGTTAAATGATCTGAAGTACTTACCTGTTAAAATTGAGAGTGAAGATTATTTTGATGATACGTGTTTAAATAATAATAATTTACCTTATGAGGAAAAATTAACTGACTTGATAATGAATATAACTACTAATGGAGACTGGACAGAAATAAATAATGTTGATCTGGTATATGATTATTATGGTAAAATGAATAAACTGAAATTTTATGGTTACTATACACAAGATAACCATATGTGGAATGCAAATAAAATTGAAAAGTGTTGTTTGAAACAGAGATTAATTTTTGACGATGGAGGTTGAATTAAAAAAGCAGTGTAGGGACATTTTAAATACTTTAGTATATGGTAACGACTTGGCTGAATCAGGTATTGAAGTGTGACAAATAATAATTAGATATGACAAAAATTTGTAAATAAATGTATTGTGTTAATATTATTTTGCTGCAATGTACAGTATAGTTTATAGGTAACGTATGTTTGTAATATGAACAAATGGCATAATAATATTGAAGTCTATTTTGTATGATGTGTGTATATTAAAAATGTTTTAAATAATATAATTAAAGTTAAACTGTTTGAGTGATGGCTAGTAAAGTAATTTAAAAAGGTCAATTGTATTAATGAAGCAAAATTAATTTGGATCTGAATTGGAATAAAAAATTTAAGAGATAAATATGTTAACTAAAAGATTTATAAAAATTGAAAAGTGAAGTACAGGTGTTAGTATGATGTAACCATGAATGTTTAAACTGAGAGTGTTTATAACTGTGTTCAGGAAAACAAGTCTGGCACACAACTGTTTATGTAAACAGGTATGCTGTATGTTGTGACTAATGTCTACAGTCATGCTGAGTTGACAATAACAAAACTGTTGCAGTCTTCTGAATCATTGCCAGTAGGAAAATCCTATTATGAAATAAAAGAAACAACTGATGTGATGGAATGTAGGTAATATTTTTATGTAGGATCATTTTGAAAAATGTGATTAATTCTGAGATTACTAATCAAATAAAATTAAACTAATTTGGTAATTAAATTAATAGAAAAAATGATTTTTAATAACGAACTTAACTTTATTTTCATTTGAATTCAATTATGGAATTATAAATTGGAATTATAAATTAAATACTAATTGAGGGAAAAAAAATAAAAAATAATGACTAAAATATGTATTTAAATTAAAAAAAACTGAAAGAACGTTAAAGCTGAGATAGTGTTTGGAAAATAAGATGGGTATATTACTGTCCATATAGACTTTTCATATGTCATGAATTTTTTGTCCTATACATATATAGTAGTTAAGGATACCTTGTATAATCTATGTATTATTTTGGAGGGCAATATTGTACGGGGAATATTATTCAAGTTGACTGGAATTTATGTGTACCATTGTAAACCTATATTGTTTTATTAACACTATATTCTAGGGTTAAGAGATATTCTATAATATAAAATGAGCCAGTACGTTGTCAATGAACCAGTACGGCTAAGAGGAAACAAATCAGTTGTGGGATATGGAGTGATGGAAGGCCGCTTGTCGATTTTTTAATTGAATGTTTTAAAGTCAGGCGATACTGGGTCGGGTATCTGTTCGATTTTTCGGTGTTGGGATCTAGAACAGAGAAGTCCAGTAAGGTCTGATGGGTGCTGTCACAGTCGCCAGACTAGGGGGGTAAGAACCTATGCTTTTAGTAGAGTGCTCAGGGGAGTTGCGGCGCCATATCCTCACTGATCCTCTTAGGGTTTAGGCAATAAGAGTTTGAACGCTTCGGCCTTCAACCTCTTATTGAGGGGGTATTGTAACGGTACAGAATTGTAGGCTACCACAGTTTTAATTTTACTTTATATTAATTCAGTTCAAGTATCAAATTGTTAACTTTCACCTGTGAGGTACCCTAGTAACCAGCAATGCACATTGTTAGCCAAAACAATTGCACAGACGTATTGCGTAACCGCCCAGTAAGCAGCAGTCCTTGTGACACAGTCTGCAGTCTGTCACCAGTTGTTGTAACATTAGCCAGCAGCAGGAAGCAGCATAAAGTTTGTGAATTTAAAGACAGTGGCCTCGGGTTTACAAGATAGGCCGTTAAAACAAATTCGGCCTATCTAATAAAGTGTGGAAATATTTATATTAAAATTGCATAAATAATAACGCGCGGCCAGCCTACGACAAAATCTAAGTGCAAAAGTTATGTCGACCGACTTGATCATCTTTTAGAACGTGAGATGTTAATCAGTAAATCAGTAAGAACCATGAAATAAAAACCATAAAATCAGTACCAACAGTGGCGTGAGTGCGAGAGGACTCAGAAATCGGTCAGCTAGTGAACTTGTATCACGGTTATTACACGTGAATAATACGGGTGTGCATTGGAGTGAAACTATTATCAGGATGAGTACCACCTTTTAAAGTTTAATTACTATATTATAAAATTTGCTTTTATAGATACCTTAATAAGGAACAGAGATCTCTAATAGAGGGGAGTTTGTTTAAATATTAACGAAAAGAGAAAGAGAGTGTGTGTGTGTGTGTGTGTGTGGTTATATACTGGTTCATTTTCAATTTTCTTATATGTACTTAGTAATGTCAATTATCATAGTAGTTTCAAATAAAATTTAACAAAAATCCTGTCATTTGTAGAAAGTAAAAGAAGGGTGCGATTTTCGATAAATAAAATAAGTATGTATTTTAGACAGTAGAAAATGGGTTAACGAAATTATTGCACATATCAAATCCAAATAATCCTTTCTGCAGCTGTTTTCGTCTGAACGACTCTGGACCCGAAATTCGAAGGTAAGAGTAAGATTATAGTATTTCAATAAATTAATATTGTTTCAGTGGCCCCGAACTAGGGACCCGAGTATTATATATTTGCCGAAAGTAATATTGTTTCAGTGGCTCCCGAAACAGTGACGTGAGTGTAGGTTTTATAACCTATATCCGCCAGACCTAACCAAGCTGCAGAACAGGTAATTTGGAAGTGAGGGCGATTATTGGGTAGTTTGCTAAGCATACATTTATAAGTATACATTTACTCAAAATGGAGAGTAATAGTGATAAAGTCAATAATATTGAATTGACCAGTACAAATACAGACAATCAAGTAAATACAATAATAACCGAAACGGTAATAAATGAAATAAGCCTAACAGAATCAGTGACAATGGAAGGCGCTAAGATTCATTCAACGCCTATCCAAAACAAGCAAAATGACAATAACGAGATAGTGAATATGATACAAGTAATGTTAGAAAAACAAAGTATGATGTTAAGCAATAATTTTAATAGTCGTTTTGACATGAATGATACCAAGTTCAATGAACAAAATAAGAAATTGGATGTTTTAAATGTTAAATTTGAACAATATAAAGAACAGAATATGAGATGTGAAAATATAATAAACGTAAAGCTTGACGCATTAAATGAAATGTGTAACAATGTGGTACTAGATAAAGAGTTAATAAATGATGACGATGATGCTGAAAATAACGAGAATAATATTGAGAATAGTAATGTATTTGAAGAGGTAGTATCAGAGAGTGATATGTTGAAAATAGATGATGAGAGTGCTGATGAAGTTGTGGAAGGTAATAATGAGATGTTAATGTGTGTTTATGAGTCAGAGAGAAAGTGGAAAGATAGTACAGTGGTAGAATGGGGGCAGAGGGTAAATTTTCCCTATATTTATGATGATGTTATTTTGTGTTCACAAGTGTTGTATTTGAAGGGCAAGAGTCCCGTGTTAATGGAAGATTTAATTGGTGTCCCCTTTTTGTATAAGTTTGTACCCTCTGTCTGGAGTAGTATTGAAAGTGTGAGATGGTGTTATGATGAGAGAGATTTAGATAGAGAGTTGTGTGTTGATAAAGAAATAGAATTATATAAGTTGCAGAGAAATTATAATGAGTTGAAAGAGAGGTTAAATGATCTGAAGTACTTACCTGTTAAAATTGAGAGTGAAGATTATTTTGATGATACGTGTTTAAATAATAATAATTTACCTTATGAGGAAAAATTAACTGACTTGATAATGAATATAACTACTAATGGAGACTGGACAGAAATAAATAATGTTGACCTGGTATATGATTATTATGGTAAAATGAATAAACTGAAATTTTATGGTTACTATACACAAGATAACCATATGTGGAATGCAAATAAAATTGAAAAGTGTTGTTTGAAACAGAGATTAATTTTTGACGATGGAGGTTGAATTAAAAAAGCAGTGTAGGGACATTTTAAATACTTTAGTATATGGTAACGACTTGGCTGAATCAGGTATTGAAGTGTGACAAATAATAATTAGATATGACAAAAATTTGTAAATAAATGTATTGTGTTAATATTATTTTGCTGCAATGTACAGTATAGTTTATAGGTAACGTATGTTTGTAATATGAACAAATGGCATAATAATATTGAAGTCTATTTTGTATGATGTGTGTATATTAAAAATGTTTTAAATAATATAATTAAAGTTAAACTGTTTGAGTGATGGCTAGTAAAGTAATTTAAAAAGGTCAATTGTATTAATGAAGCAAAATTAATTTGGATCTGAATTGGAATAAAAAATTTAAGAGATAAATATGTTAACTAAAAGATTTATAAAAATTGAAAAGTGAAGTACAGGTGTTAGTATGATGTAACCATGAATGTTTAAACTGAGAGTGTTTATAACTGTGTTCAGGAAAACAAGTCTGGCACACAACTGTTTATGTAAACAGGTATGCTGTATGTTGTGACTAATGTCTACAGTCATGCTGAGTTGACAATAACAAAACTGTTGCAGTCTTCTGAATCATTGCCAGTAGGAAAATCCTATTATGAAATAAAAGAAACAACTGATGTGATGGAATGTAGGTAATATTTTTATGTAGGATCATTTTGAAAAATGTGATTAATTCTGAGATTACTAATCAAATAAAATTAAACTAATTTGGTAATTAAATTAATAGAAAAAATGATTTTTAATAACGAACTTAACTTTATTTTCATTTGAATTCAATTATGGAACTATAAATTGGAATTATAAATTAAATACTAATTGAGGAAAAAAAAAATAAAAAATAATGACTAAAATATGTATTTAAATTAAAAAAAACTGAAAGAACGTTAAAGCTGAGATAGTGTTTGGAAAATAAGATGGGTATATTACTGTCCATATAGACTTTTCATATGTCATGAATTTTTTGTCCTATACATATATAGTAGTTAAGGATACCTTGTATAATCTATGTATTATTTTGGAGGGCAATATTGTACGGGGAATATTATTCAAGTTGACTGGAATTTATGTGTACCATTGTAAACCTATATTGTTTTATTAACACTATATTCTAGGGTTAAGAGATATTCTATAATATAAAATGAGCCAGTACGTTGTCAATGAACCAGTACGGCTAAGAGGAAACAAATCAGTTGTGGGATATGGAGTGATGGAAGGCCGCTTGTCGATTTTTTAATTGAATGTTTTAAAGTCAGGCGATACTGGGTCGGGTATCTGTTCGATTTTTCGGTGTTGGGATCTAGAACAGAGAAGTCCAGTAAGGTCTGATGGGTGCTGTCACAGTCGCCAGACTAGGGGGGTAAGAACCTATGCTTTTAGTAGAGTGCTCAGGGGAGTTGCGGCGCCATATCCTCACTGATCCTCTTAGGGTTTAGGCAATAAGAGTTTGAACGCTTCGGCCTTCAACCTCTTATTGAGGGGGTATTGTAACGGTACAGAATTGTAGGCTACCACAGTTTTAATTTTACTTTATATTAATTCAGTTCAAGTATCAAATTGTTAACTTTCACCTGTGAGGTACCCTAGTAACCAGCAATGCACATTGTTAGCCAAAACAATTGCACAGACGTATTGCGTAACCGCCCAGTAAGCAGCAGTCCTTGTGACACAGTCTGCAGTCTGTCACCAGTTGTTGTAACATTAGCCAGCAGCAGGAAGCAGCATAAAGTTTGTGAATTTAAAGACAGTGGCCTCGGGTTTACAAGATAGGCCGTTAAAACAAATTCGGCCTATCTAATAAAGTGTGGAAATATTTATATTAAAATTGCATAAATAATAACGCGCGGCCAGCCTACGACAAAATCTAAGTGCAAAAGTTATGTGGGCCGACTTGATCATCTTTTAGAACGTGAGATGTTAATCAGTAAATCAGTAAGAACCATGAAATAAAAACCGTAAAATCAGTACCAACAGTGGCGTGAGTGCGAGAGGACTCAGAAATCGGTCAGCTAGTGAACTTGTATCACGGTTATTACACGTGAATAATACGGGTGTGCATTGGAGTGAAACTATTATCAGGATGAGTACCACCTTTTAAAGTTTAATTACTATATTATAAAATTTGCTTTTATAGATACCTTAATAAGGAACAGAGATCTCTAATAGAGGGGAGTATGTTTAAATATTAACGAAAAGAGAAAGAGTGTGTGTGTGTGTGTGGTTATATACTGGTTCATTTTCAATTTTCTTATATGTACTTAGTAATGTCAATTATCATAGTAGTTTCAAATAAAATTTAACAAAAATCCTGTCATTTGTAGAAAGTAAAAGAAGGGTGCGATTTTCGATAAATAAAATAAGTATGTATTTTAGACAGTAGAAAATGGGTTAACGAAATTATTGCACATATCAAATCCAAATAATCCTTTCTGCAGCTGTTTTCGTCTGAACGACTCTGGACCCGAAATTCGAAGGTAAGAGTAAGATTATAGTATTTCAATAAATTAATATTGTTTCAGTGGCCCCGAACTAGGGACCCGAGTATTATATATTTGCCGAAAGTAATATTGTTTCAAAGTGACTGTTTATTAATTATCGAAAGGTGTATCAAATAATACAACGTTATGCGGATCGGGGTTCTCAAAACATGTTTATTATAATCATGCACATATCATCTAACCTTACACATACAAAATACATATATTCCTGCAAATGATACATAAAACAAACAAAATTCCCTCCTTAGTTGGGGATATATCCTGAAATAGAACACATTCATAAAATTTACATTATTACTACTTCTATTTATACACATTTTTCTTTTTACGTTTAATGTATTCATACCCCAGATTTATGGTCCGCTTTGATTAATATGTTTACTAGATTGAATTTTTTTTTATTAAGACTATGTTTTTCTCAAGCTGGTTTCTTTGTAAGTTACAGGTCAGTGGTTTTTCTACGTTAACATAATATATGAAATTTTACTTGATATTGAGTATCCATAGTGCGTTGGCTAAACTCTGAATTTCCCATCCTCGTTCCAGCGCTGCCGTTGTCACTTGGTGTTTAAAATGTTGTTGGTCATTTCCACTTTCCACGTCTGTCCCGCACTCCTGCGTCATTATGTCACCAAATCCTCACGCAAAGATCAGATTGTACATACACCAAGTCGCTTATAATTTCACTTATTTATTCAAAGTTCCCGCATTCAAGATAATTATATCGATTGACCTTGATACAGTTTGTATATAGTTCATACAAGCATCGCATACATTGTCCTGGTTTATGTATACATATCACTTCGACTCCGTTTACAAACCGTTTATGGCACTGAGTTTACAATTCATCGGTTAATGTTATACCGAATAATACACTTATAAATTGTTTATGTTTAAAACAAAACATCCGTATAATACATTGTTAGTTAATGTTCTAAGTCTCTTTGTATTCGAAACACGAATGGTAACACTGAATTTATAACTTTTAGAAGATTCTCATTTAAGAAGACTCTATTTAAACGACTGTCACTTTTAGAAGATGAGTTCACAACTTTCTTAAGAAGACTTCATGACTCTTCAAAAAAAAAACTTCTTGCTCCTCTTGGCGAACACTATCTTTTATAATCTTCGTTCCCACCAAGCTACTTCATACTTTTATGCCCAACCCCTATAGCTGTGTCTTATTGGCTTCTGGTCCTAAGTTCCAGATAATTCTTCTCCCAACATCTCGAATTCCGGAGAAAACTCCACCCAACGTCTTGAGTCGTTTCCACCACCTTCAGATGATTCATTCTCTGGTTTCATCACCATGGAGACGTAGTCTAGATGTCCAACCCTTGTCAATCCTCGGCTTCCTATAGGTCGACACTAGTTCATGTAGTCACCCCCAAACTCTGGTTAAACTCTCCTCCTACGCGATTCCATGAAAAAGCAATATTCTCGCCTGTCGTTCAATCCTTTCAGTAGTCTTACTGTTCGAGCAATAAATTTTCATCTCCTTGACACCTCTCTACTTCCAGCGTGTCGAATTGTGGTATTGTACCAGCGTTTTCTCGCTACATCTTCTCTGCTAACAAGCGTTATTTCTTTTCAAGTGTTACTTGCATCCCAGCTGTGTGTGACCTCGTTATTTCTTTGTTTCGTATTCTTCTCAATTGCTTCATTCCTTGAGTTCTCGTCTAAAGGGTGTCGTCATATTGTCTCGTATACGTATTACCAACAATACTATCGACTATGTACAAAGTATTTCTAAGTAAGCTATGTGCTGGTCATTTCATTGTTACATTTCCATTCGAAACAATGCAGCACGCTTCACCCTATTCGCTTCGGCCTTACTTATTGTCCTTTGTTCATGTCGAGCAAGGCGTAGATCAGTTGTCTGTCAACCCATTTCTTTGAACGACTGTTGCTGCTAGCGTACACATTCATCAATGCTGTGACAGCCAACGCCTGCCCTTGTGTGTCCACATCAATCCCAATTTTCAAAAAAAAAAAAATAAGCGTTACATGTTGGATCTATTTTCTTCACAAGTAACTAATGGCTGGTTATGATTTGTAATCACGTTTTCTCATAATGTATGTTTTTAATGACATTTTTTTAAGCGTATGAAAAGAAACAATAGATATCGGTATCTGAAAAAAAGTGAATTTTATTGGTACATACTAAAGTATAGAGTCCCATTTGTTTCTATTCATTAACAAAGGTCCGTACTGTAATAATTTTGTGTGTAATATACAAGCATTCTTTAATACGTTTACGAGATTCTTCAATTTTATTTGCATTAATTCGGACCATAGTAACATTAAATTCCACTCTAACCCATTATTAATACTTAATCATTTGCGTGTTAACAGAAACTGCACATTGGTTTTTATTGCATTATATTGAAAAAAGGATTTTAATGTACTTGTTTGGTTATAGGCCTACGTTAGATTGTACTGTGTTCTAAATTGGAAGTAGGTTTTAATTTCGGTACTTCGAATAAATACAGCCTTTAATGTATATACAGCCTTTTAACCATACAATAAATACAGCCTTTGAATGTACACTAAGTAAGGAAATGTTTGTTAAGTCTAATTAATTTTAAAAATCTAAAAGGTTAAGTTAGATAATTAAACGTAGACACAACCTCCCAAAATCGTCTCTGTACCGTAATTATGTGCGATCAATGGAAACTAATTTCTGTACTTCCAATAAATACACCCTTTTAATGTACACTAACAAAGTGAATTTTATTTAAGTTACATTGTCGTACATAACCTCCATAATCTGGCATTAGTTACTTGTGAAGAAAACACAGTTGTAGTACACATCAGACACCGAAATAAATTACAAACGCGGAGTTAAATTTGGCTAAATATCACTATTACTTTAACGACTCGGAACACTAGGTTTTTTATAAGTAAAAGCAAAAAGTTTTACCTTACAGCCTTAACCGGTTTTCTCCTTTAAAAGGCTTCTTCAGAGGCTGCCGCAGGTAGCGCTATCCGTCTTGTTGTGGGTGACGAAATCGAATTTTGAAAGATCGATGCTGTGTATGTGGTTGAGATATGTTCGAATAATGCGTGCGATTTGAATTGTGTCTGTTCGTTTAGGATGTCATTTTTATTTGTTTTTGTGTGTTTGTATATTTCCAATTGTTCTAGAGTGTCTAGTTTTCGGCCTTTTGTGTGTACGTGTAGAATGTTCATGTTATTGTCGATGTTTTTATATGTGTGGTTTGCTTCAATGAGGTGGTTTGCAAAGGTGGAGTCTGTAGTGGAGTGGAGTGCCTTTGTGTGTTCAATGTATCTCTGTTTGAAGCTACGTCCTGTCTGGCCTATGTAGAATTTACTGCAATTTGAGCAATTTAGCTTGTAAACACCGGGTAGATCGAATTTGTTTTGTGCTTTGTGTGTGTGTTTTGATAGTGTGTGTGTCTTGTTTTGTTAGTAGTTTTGTAAGCGATTCTGTATCCTGCTTTTTTGAATTTGTGGGCTATTTTTTCCAGAACTGTATACACATAATTTGATCTGGATAGAACGTGTATTAAACAATAATACTATTTGATGCAAATAATGAAAATATCCGTGTGGAGAACTATACATGACTTCCATGTTTTAAGATTTATATTTAAAATCGTTTTAGAAATGAAATATTTCTACAGAAACTACTTCTATCTTCAGCCTCAACCACAGAAAACACACACACTACACAATTCCTTTTTTCTTTATTTAATTTGAATTCAGAGTATTGGCACATATTTTATTAAAAGGGTGTATTTATTGGAAGTACAGAAATTAGTTTCCATTTATTGCACATAATTACGGTACACAGACAATTTTTGGAGGTTGTGTCTACGTTTAACATGTAGTAACATCAGTAACTTAACCTTTTAGATTTTTAAAATTAATTAGATTTACCAAAAATTTCCTTTGTTAGTGTACATTCAAAGGCTGTATTTATTGTATGGATAAAAGGCTGTATATACATTAAAGGTTGTATTTATTCGAATTAAAACCTATCCGTACTTCCAATTTAGAACCTATAACCTAGTAGGCTATGTTATTCGTACATATTTTATTGGAGTTTATTGGTACATATTTTACTAAAAGGGTGTATTTATTGGAAGTACAGAAATTAGTTTCCATTTATCGCACATAATTAGGGTACAGAGACGTTTTTGGGAGGTTGTGTCTACGTTTAATTATCTAACTTAAGATAGTAGGCTTTGTTATTGGTGCATATTTTATTGGGGTTTATTGGCACATATTTTATTAAAAGGGTGTATTTATTGGAAGTACAGAAATTAGTTTCCATTTATCGCACATAATTACGGTACAGAGACGATTTTGGGAGGTTGTGTCTACGTTTAATTATCTAACTTAACCTTTTAGATTTTTAAAATTAATTAGACTTAACAAACATTTCCTTACTTAGTGTACATTCAAAGGCTATATTTATTGTATGGATAAAAGGCTGTATTTATTCGAAGTACCGGAATTAAAACCTACTTCCAATTTAGAACACAGTACAATCTAACGTAGGCCTATAACCAAACAAGTACATTAAAATCCTTTTTTCAACATAACGCAATAAAAAGCAATGTGCAGTTTCTGTTAACACCCAAATGATTAAGTATTAATAATGGGTTAGAGTGGAATTCAATGTTACTATGGTCTAAATTGAAGTCAAAAAATAAACATAATCTGTGCTTATCAACACATAAGTGATACATAAGTCAGTTGTTACAAAGATAAACAAAAACATGTCTAAGAGTAGGCTATAACCAATTATACGTGAGAGACCCGTTTCTAAAACGGCTTAAGTAGTGCAAAGTTTTTTTCTTGCTTTCATTTGAGCAAACTGGTCAATAACATCTGACTGATAAATTAATACTGTTAGCCAATTCATTTTTAATAGCTAAAATTGCCAAATTATTAAGCCTTTCTTGGTAGGTAGTGCTTCTCTGCCAAGTTTTCAGTGAATTCGCTAACCTGCTGAAAGATTTTTCAGGAGACGAAACTGTAACTGGAATAGTACAGAAAAGCCTATAGGCAAGACAGAAGTTCACAAATACAGCTTGAAGGTTTTTGGAGTAGGCTTAGTGGATTCTTTTCTGATTCAAACTCTGTTTTATGAATGTTCTTCAAGTGTAATATTTCTTCAAATAGATCCATTGCCAATTCCTTTTTAAACTTGCTAATGAGAACTTTTACTTTCAATTCTAATTCATCATTTTCCATGTCTGTAAAGTTCAATACTGGTGGAAACAAATCACGAGTTGAACTAATTGCAGTGAATCTTGTTTTTATGTTGCCCATTACAAACTCTAATACTGGGTACATGACTGAGGTTTTAAATTTATTTTCTTGATCTTTGTTTACTGAAAAATCACTATTGGATTGATCTGTACTTTTTTTCCACCTTTTGGGAGATTCAGGAGGAACTTTTATTAGTTCTTTTGCAATTAAGTTTGGTTCTTCAATTATGCTGTCTGGATTATCACGCAACAATTTCAATTCTGTCAGCAAATCTTCCACCAGAGTTATTTCAACATTGAGTGTGATTCCTTTGCTTTGAATAACAACATTTTTTTAGTCAATATATGAAAACACTTTGAACCAAAAAGATGCCAACATTAAGCTCTTTGTGGAATTGAAATATTTCTTAAGCCCTAATATGATGTTGTAGGCAGAGGGAGTTAGACTAGAAGACATCTCTTCTAAAATATATCCAACAATTTAAGTACTCCTGGGTAGTGCTTAACTATCGGTTTGACAGCTTGGATCCTCTCACTTCATCTTGTTTCAGGGAAGCTCTGCAGTGATAAAGGAATGTGCTTTTTCAAAACTTCCCAACATTTTTCTCTAGGGCTGCTAGACTTGCAACATGCCCAAAAAATTGTGTATACGTTTTAAAATTGAAATAACTGCAAATATTTCAACCTTTTGTTATTATGTTGCGTACAAAAAATTGTTTGAAATGTAAATAATAAATACAGCTCTAAAATTCAATTTACGGGTACCCCAATTTACAATTACCCTTCACATCTTAGAAGTAATTGTAACAAGTGTTTTCTTTATCCTTTGAAACTAAAAAACTGACACTCCTCTGGAAATTGAAAAAAGGATTTTAATGTACTTGTTTGGTTATACGTTAGATTGTACTAGGTTATAAATTGGAAGTAAATTCCGGTACTTCGAATAAATACACCTTTAATGTTATATACAGCCTTTTATCCATACAATAAATACAGCCTTTGAATGTACACTAACAAAGGAAATTTTTGTTAAATCTAATTAATTTTAAAAATCTAGAAGGTTAAGTTACTGATGTTACTACATGTTAAACGTAGACACAACCTCCAAAAATCGTCTGTGTACCGTAATTATGTGCAATAAATGGAAACTAATTTCTGTACTTCCAATAAATACACCCTTTTAATAAAATATGTGCCAATACTCTGAATTCAAATTAAATAAAGAAAAAAGGAATTGTGTGTGGGTGTGTGTTTTCTGTGGTTGAGGCTGAAGATAGAAGTAGTTTCTGTAGAAATATTTCATTTCTAAAACGATTTTAAATATAAATCTTAAAACATGGAAGTCATGTATAGTTCTCCACACGGATATTTTCATTATTTGCATCAAATAGTATTATTGTTTAATACATGTTCTATCCAGATCAAATTATGTGTATACAGTTCTGGAAAAATTAGAAATAAATTTTTTTTTGTTTATTTTAAACTGTATTATGTTTGGAAGTATCCCAAAGTAAATTTAACATTAATCATGTCAATCAATGAGGCCAGTCCAGTTTTTTAAGGCTAGGAGAATCCTTGAAATGTTTGGAGCATCACTAGGTCATAATGGATCAAATCATCAAACTTCAGTTTCTGTGAAAAACTGGCAGATTTGAGTAGTCAGTTGATAAAGGATGGTATTGTAAAAGCAACAATTCTTTCAGAATTATTTTATAACCCTGTCAGTCTGCAAATAACTTTCACTCCTTTAGATCATCAGCAGATTTAAACTTTTCTTATTTGTGCTAGGAATGTATCATGTAAAACTGCTGGAAGCATGGTATACAAAGTTTCTATTATCCTTTTCAAGGTTGATGACCAAAACAAAAAGTACTACTTATAATTCATCATTGTAGCAGTTACACAGCAGTATACTAAACATCTCTTGGTTAATACCTGTACTCTGGTCAGGTAGCACACAATGAATCATTCAAAACAAGTACAATTTAGTGTCAATGTCTAGTGTTTATGTGTCACTGCTACCCATAGTGAATCATTTGTATTGTACATAACAAATAGTATTCTGACTGTACACGTTTTTCATCTGACAAGAATTTTATACTTAGGCAAACTCATTTAATGGTGTAACCTTCTGTAATATGTGCCAAACAAGTATTCATAAAATTAATATTTGTGTCAAATTGCGTTTTATTTATTTCAAACAAAATCTGTTTTGTGGACATAACTTTATGTCCAATACAATTATTATGTTATTTCCTTTTAGTATCCCTTATAGATTTGCGTGATCAAAACTTTTAATACTAAAACTTTTTTTCAGCTGATAACCATGCTTTGTTGAGATTATTAAAGAAAAGTTTTGCTCATTCAGTGATGTGGCATCTTCAGTGATAAAGTTGAGTCTCATCGTGGTAAAACTACTGAAGACTTCATAGAATTGGAAAATTAATGACAATAATATTCTTACAACCAGTGATAAGAATTATGAACTTAAAACAGTGGAATGGATTATTGAATACCAGATACTCTCAATTGCTAAAACAAACACACTTATATTACAACAGTTCTCTTTATATAATTATCCAGGACACACTGTATAGCCTACAAACAGTAATAAAAAAATCACAATAGTTTACAACACAAGTAAACAATTGATCGTTTGTCACTTTCATTAAAAACTGCTATCTAATATCATCCTATATGAATGCAGAACCTACTACACCAACTTTCTAAAACTCAGCTGGTGGCAACATCCTAATTATCAGGCTAATGTGAGAAAGTTCCAGATGAATGCCAAGAGTGTGGCTCTAGAATATTCTGCAGTGCTGCTGATTAACAGTATGTGATCAGCATCACATAGAGTACTACACATTTA
The DNA here is from genome assembly GCA_034769895.1 of Magicicada septendecula. Classification (NCBI taxonomy): domain Eukaryota; kingdom Metazoa; phylum Arthropoda; class Insecta; order Hemiptera; family Cicadidae; genus Magicicada; species Magicicada septendecula. Next base: position 408,815,511 of record CM068368.1, on the reverse strand, counting down.
AGCTATCTAATTGACTTGGTATTACAATATTAGTAAAATGTGCTTGTTAACCAAATAGTGTATTGTTACTCCTGAAAATCCCATTTCACTAAGAGCATTTTAGAAGTCTGGGTTATCTTTTATATTTCACTCCACAAACATGCCTTTAGTTCAGCATTTCTTAACCTATTGGACATGAGCCACTGCTGGGTCCCGAGAGGGCATTTGGAGGGTTGCAAAGTCAGGTTCGGAAATTTATTTACTGTGTCTTAAAAAGCTACTACATGTAAATAACTAAGATATATCATTTTAACAATTTAAATTCAACCTGTTTTGTACATAGTCTAAACTGTACATTTTTGTTATTCATGCTCTACCATTGTTTTTTACCAGCTCTGATGTTTAACTCTCTATAACCAGATTGAAAGTTGCTTCCCAGAGGGATACAGTGAATTCAATTGGATTCAAGACCCATTCTTGTATTTTGAAAGTTCTAACATGTTGTCAGTAAAACTAAATGAGCAATTGTGTGATATCATCTGTGATGCTGGGATTAAAACTAAATTTTTAGTAAATTATTTTGTATAGTTAGTGATAACATGAGACATGTCATGGACAACAAAATCCATAAACTTTTAGATTCTGACTTAACAAAGTTCTGGATATCTTTAAGAGATGAATATCCTGAACTTTCGGAGTTGCTCATCCCATTCATCACCTCATTCTTGAGTGAAATGGGATTTTCATCTCAAGTGAAAAGCAAGCACAGAAATAGACTTGACGCACACTCAGATTTATGACTTAATTTAACCATTCTTGAATCCAACATACCCCAGCTTTTGCAGAAAAAGCAGCTCCAACTGTCACATTAGTAACTAATGATTAGTTAGGCAAGTAAAAATCTTTTGTTTTTAACTTCAGCATGTGTTTATTAGAGAAAATTAGTCTTTTGAATTACATATTTGCTTTTTGCTTTTCTATAATTAAGTGTATATACAATTTGTTTAAGCATAAAAGAAGGCTTAAAGTTCTCAGTGTTACCAAAAATATGATTATAAAGTGGGTGCACACCCCTACAAGTAGTTCTGCCATGCACACCCCTACAAGTCTAATTAATTATAAAAATCTAAAAGGTTAAGTTAGATAATTAAACGTAGACACAACCTCCCAAAATCGTCTCTGTACCGTAATTATGTGCGATAAATGGAAACTAATTTCTGTACTTCCAATAAATACACCCTTTTAATAAAATATGTACCAATAAACTCCAATAAAATACTGTATGTACGAATAACGTAGCCTACTAGGTTATACGTTCTAAATTGGAAGTACCGATAGGTTTTAATTCGAATAAATACAGCCTTTAATGTATATACAGCCTTTTATCCATACAATAAATACAGCCTTTGAATGTACACTAACAAAGGAAATTTTTGTTAACTCTAATTAATTTTAAAAATCTAAAAGGTTAAGTTGCATTGTTAAACGTAGACACAACCTCCAAAAATCGTCTGTGTACCGTAATTATGTGCGATAAATGGAAAATAATTTCTGTACTTCCAATAAATACACCCTTTTAATAAAATATGTGCCAATAAACCCCAATAAAATATGCAAATATGTTATAGGTCTACGTTCTAAATTGGAACTAGGTTTTAATTCCGGTACTTCGAATAAATACAGCCTTTAATGTTATGTACAGCAGCCTTGTATCCATACAATAATTTAATGTACACTAACAAAGGAAATTTTTGTTAAATCTAATTAATTTTAAAAATCTAAAAGGTTAAGTTGCATTGTTAAACATAGACACAACCTCCAAAAATCGTCTGTGTACCGTAATTATGAGCAATAAATGGAAAATTATTTCTGTACTTCCAGTAAATACACCCTTTTATTGTACACTAACAAAGTAAATTTTATTTAAGTTACATTGTCTACATAACCTCCATAACCTGGCATTAGTTACTTGTGAAGAAAACAGTTCTAGTACACATCGAACACGGAAAAAAAAACAAACGTGGAGACGGAAGTTGTCTTTGGCCGCAGGATTTAGTGAAAGGCCCCAGATTTCTACTGCATGTTTATTATTCACAAGTAACTAGTGGCAGATTATGGAGGTTATGTACGACAATGTAACTTAAATAAAATTTCCTTTGCTAGTGTACAATAAAAGGATGTGTTTATTGGAAGTACAGAAATTAGTTTCCATTTACTGTATCACACATAATTACGGTACAGAGACGATTTTGGGAGGTTGTGTCTACGTTTAACAATGTTACTTAACCTTTTATATTTTTAAAATTAATTAGACAACAAAAATTTCCTTATTTAGTGTACATTCAAAGGCTGTATTTATTGTATGGATAAATGGTTGTATATAACATTAAAAACTGTATTTATTCGAAGTACCGGAATTAAAACCTACTTCCAATTTAGAACGTATAACCTAGTACGTTATTGGTACATATTTTATTAAAAGGCTGTATTTACTGGAAGTACAGAAATTAGTTTCCATTAACTTTATTAACCTTAGATTTTTAAAATTAATTAGACTTTAAAAAAATGTCCTTAGTTAGTGTACATTCAAAGGCTGTATTTATTGTATGGATAAAAGGGTGTAGGGGAGGGTGGGCCACAATGAGACGTGGGCCACAGTGAGACATTGGAAGTTTATTTTGTTTCAATAGATGGCCTGCTACTGCACTCTGTGTGTGAATTTTAGAAGTTACTGCCTACCCACAATACCATTTTGCAACTGGCTGACAGCATTTATGCAAGAGGAATTACAGTTTGTTTACTAATCAAGATCTGAAGTTTTAGTTTTTCATCTAGTGTTTTCAAATAGTACACTGAATAGTACAGGTAAGTCAAATATACAATTGAAAAGCATATTAATTTCTTACAAATTTAGCATACTTATACTGTTTTATGTGTTATTTTAGTAGTTGATGAGGTTAATATTTGTTATGGTGTGATTTGGGCCACAATGAGACATGCATTTGTGGGCCACAATGGGACATGTCTTATTGTGGCCCGGGTGTCCCATTGTGGCCCAGATTTTAATGACTCAATTTATATAGTTTGTTTTCACGCTATTTGCCTATATACACCTTTAATTTCTGATATCTTGACATTAAAAATATTATCTATAATTTTAAGTTGGCAATTTTTTTTATAATTTACTACCATATTTAACTGAATCTAAAAAAGTTAACTAGGTTTAGTTAAAAAAGTTACCCAAATTTAACTAATTATAAAATTCTGTTAACATTTTTGTAAATATAACAGTTTCAAAATTAGCAGACAGCGTAAGTTTCCAAATTTAAAATAGTTGGTCCTGTTTTCTGTTTTAGATCCAATATGTCAAGAGGAAGGAAGAGGAAAACAGACAAGGGATCATTCACTGAAGAAGCAATGAGAAGGGCAGTGCAAGCTGTTTTGGTTGGAGTCAATGGTAAGAAGTTGTCTCTACGGCAAGCTGCAGCCGAAAATGGCTTGAAATTTCAAACGCTACAAAGATATGTAAAAAAGGAACAGTTAAATCCTGAAGGAAATGTTAGAATGGCCCCTAAATATCAAAGCCGACTAGTTTTCAGCATGGCTGAAGAGAAGTATTTATCAGAATACATGATTCAGTGCTCAAATATGTTCTATGGAAAGTCTACAAAGGATTTCAGAGAATTAGCTTACGAAATGGGTAAATTAAATAATAATAAGACACCAGATTCTTGGGAGGTCAATAAAAAAGCTGGAATTGACTAGATGCAGGGCTTCCTAAAACGGCATCCTGAATTAAGTATTCGCCAGCCTGAAGGCTGTAGTATCTCGCATGCTACTTCATTTAATGAACACAATGTCAGTAAGTTTTTTGAAAATTTGAAAAATACTCTTAGTCGATCTGATAAATTTGCAGATGGAAGTCGCATTTATAATTTAGATAAGACTTCAACAACAACAGTGCAGAGACCAAAAAAAGTGTTAGCATCAAAAGGCTCTAAACAAGTTAGCCAGTGCACAAGTGGGGAACGAGGCATCCTGGTCACAACCTGCTGTATCATAAGTGCATCTGGTAATACTTTACCACCAGTGATGGTCTTTCCTCGAAAAAATTTTAAAGCACACATGACCAATGGTGCTCCTCCAGGAACTTTGGGACTAGCTACTAACTCTGGATGGATGACTAGTGAAGTATTCCCTTTAGTCATGAGACATTTCATTAAATATAGTGGCTCTACTAAAGAAAATCCAACCATTCTTATATATGACAACCATGAGAGTCATTTGACAATAGAAACGTTGAATCTTGCCAAAGAAAATGATGTGACCATAGTCACTTTACCATCCCACTGTAGTAACAAACTACAACCACTTGATGTCTGTGTGTTTTACTCATTTAAAGCACATTACAATGCTGCTGTCGACTCGTGGATGCTTTGTAACCCTGGAATACCAATGACCATCTATCAGGTTGGCAGCTGTGTTGGACTGGCTCATGAACGCTCTATGACACCATCCAATATCAAAGCAGGGTTCAAAAAAACTGGGATATATCCATTTGACAGTGAAGTATTTACAACAGGTGATTTCCTGACAAGCTATGTGACTGATCGTAACTATGATAATGAAACTGCAACTGTTTCAATCAATGGAAGCGAGCTCACTGTAGTTCATGATAGTATTGTTGAAGAGTGTGAAGAGCCAAGTCCATTATGTACAAGTGTTTCCATTCAGTCCAGCGATGACAGTAGGCCTAATCAAGGCAATTCTAAATTTATCAGCCCACACATTTTCAAAGGCTTCCCTAAAGCTGGTGTGAATAAAGGGGCTAGGAAAGTTCGCAATAAAGCCTCCAGCTGCATCCCATCCCAACTGATACACCTGAAAAAGAAAAAATTCAAAAGAAGCTGGAAGAAAGAGATTCTCGGAATGTAAATCATCTCATGTTTCTAAGCAGCTGTTTTTCTGCAAGAAGAAACAACATCAAGAACAAGAATTTATAATATCTGACAATGAAGATGAACTACAAATCTCATCAAGCAGTGAGTCATCAGATGATACAGACCAACCACCAGAAGAACAAGTTAATCCTAGTTGTTTTCAACAGCTTGACCGTGATCCAAAACAAGATGATTTTGTTCTGGTAGAATTCAAGGGAGCTAGAGATATTTTTTATATTGCGAAGGTTATCAGCTCAAAAGACAAAAATGATGACATAGAAGTTAGTTTTTTAAGAAAGTGCGTGCAGAACGAAGGTTATTTTTCTTTTCCAAATGTTTCAGATATAGCATTAATTCCTGTGTCAGATATAAAGATGTTACTGCCAACTCCAAAACTTTTAGGATCCACAAAGAGATTGCAATCTTTTTATAAATTTGAACTTAATTTTGATTTAATAAACATTCGTTAACTCATATTCCCGACCTACATGAAATGTAGCTTAATCTGATTCAAATGATAATTAATATTCATGTTTAACAATTGTTTATTATATTATTATTACTATTATTATATTTTTAATAATCAATTATTCTTTACATAAATTTATTCATTATTTAATGTATGTTTATGTATTGTCGAGCATTGTACATTTTTAGGTTAGGTACACCACTTTGCAAAACCTTTTCATCAGTTGTTCAAAAGAGCAAGTGTGTAATTGTTGTTTTTCTTTTTTTTTATAAGTCCCTTAGTAAGGTTTCTCAGCAACAGCTACTGGATGTCAAAGTTTGCTTCTAGGATATGTTTTATAAAGTAGTGGAAACTTGCTACTTGAACACAATACACTTGCACACAACATTCCAGAAGTCTGTTCTAAAAACAATTATAATCAACCTGCTGTTTCAACAGTACCTACTAATAATGCAGCATGGCAACATTTAAACCATTTTTGTTGGTCTGAATGTTTGTTTCAAGCTGAGTATACCAAATATGTTTGTAATAAGGTTATATTTTAAGATGTGAAGTATATGAAGCCATTACTAGTACCTGCTCATTAGACAAGAAATTATAACTATAATTTCCATTAATTTTGTTAATGTTCTTTGCTATTCATTATTTAGTTATTTTTTTACTATCAGGAAAAGTTCTGATGAAATTTTTGTACATGTCATTTTTGGTCTCTCTCTGTCTCTCCTCTCATTTTTATTTATTGAAAAAACATAAAAACTGACACTCCTCTGTATGTGTCCACATTGCATAAAATTAAAAAAAATTAATCCAAGAAATTAAAAAAAAAAAACTTGTAAACTCTGAAAACATTTGTTCTAATACAGAATTCAAATTAAATAAAGAAAAAAAGGAATTGTGTGCGTGCTAGTGTGTGTGTGTGTGTGTGTGTGTGTGTGTGTGTGTGTGTTTTAATGGAGACATCTTCCCCCTTGCTCCTCAACCCCTTTCAGAAAGTGAATGGACAGAACAATACCTGACCTGTAAATGGTCTTGAAACATACAGGGTGCGGCAGAAAAACCTCCCACATTTAAAAGGCTAACAAAAAAAAACATGAGCGATGGTATTCTAAATTTTATTACATAATATGAAAGGATACAGAATGCAGTTTCTTTCACTTGGTTTTGAAAATATCGCCTAAATGGTGGCCTTCTTCCCCGATACACGTTTCTAATCGATTTCTGAAGTTTTGCATCACTTGCTGGGTGAGTTGCGGTGTTATTGCTGCAATTTCTTGGCGTATAGCAGCCTTCAGTTCATCAATGGTTTGTGGTCGATGTCGGTAAACATTAGCCTTCAGATGGCCCCAAAGAAAAAAATCGCAAGGGGTGAGATCGGGTGATCGTGCGGGCCACCGAATGTCACCATGTAACGAGACCAAGCGCCCGGGAAACAGTTCTCTCAAAACAGCCGTCGAGTTTCTGGCTGTGTGGGCAGTGGCCCCATCCTGTTGAAACCACACATTCCGATTTCCAAGTGCGGCGAGTTTTGGTTGCAAAAAGTATTGTAACATTTGCACATACTGAGCGGAATTCACTGTAACCGTTTGGCCTTCTTCCTCGAAAAAGTATGGACCATAAACACCACAATTTCCAACAGCACACCAAACAGTAACATGTGGACTGTGTAGAGGCCTTTTATGAAGCTGTCGAGGATTTTGTTCTGCCCAATAACGGAAATTCTGCTTATTCACGGAGCCATACAAGTGAAAGTGAGCTTCGTCGCTTGAAAGCAGCACATCGTTTGCAGAAACATTCTCAAGGATAGCCTCACAACATGCCATTCGGTTCTGCCAGTCACCGTCTTGAAGTTGTTGGACAACCATCATTTTGTAAGGATGGAATTTCAGATCAGCGTGTAAAATTCTCCTGACACTTCGATCAGACATGCCCAAAGCAAAAGCATGTTTACGGGCTGAACTTTTGGGAGATTGCACAATGGACTGTCTGACAGCAATGACGTTTTCTGGTGTCCAAACACTCCGTGGTCTTCCAGATGGTTTCCGTTTTAATGCTGACCCTGTAGACCGAAAATTTTCAACCCATAACAGTATGGTTTTTCTGTCCGGAACAGCATCGCCGCGATTAAGCTCGAAATGTATTCGAAAAGCTCTCTGCGTGGCGATCACAGATTCGTTATTTCGGATAAATGACTCAACAACAAACGCACGATATATACCAGTCCACGCCATGATGGCAACTGAAACGGCAAGGCACACGCTACCGGAAACCAACACCACGAACCCCCCACTCCACCAGTGCCGGTGCAATGACTCGGCGAAATGTGGGAGGTTTTTCTGCCGTACCCTGTACTTGTGATCTTGCAAAAGAGGATCGGTCCTCTGTGTGTTTTAATGATAATTAGTATAACCAATGGTCATGTCATGGACAACAAAATCCAAGAATTTACAAATGAATAATGAAAACACAAAGATTAAAAACTAATAAGAAATCATTCAATAGACATAAAGAAACAAATTAGTGAAATTTATTAATGAATCAAAGGAATTCAGAAATCCAACTGATCACATATTAGTACATAGTGTTACTAATTTCACAATTCCACAAAATTTTTAACTATTGGTTAGTGAACATTGGATTTCAATATAGTAAGCGTACACATATTAATATAGGTCGTTTTACAAAAAGTGAATGGAAAAGAAAAGAAATACACAATTTCAACTTTTTTAAACTGAAAACAAGAAATTGTTTAGAGTTAGTGTAATGTTCTGTGTTACCGGTACTGTAAGTCAGAGCAGTGCCATTAGTGTACTAATTAAGAATAAAGCTAAATGGCATAATGAGTTATTCGTAGATGACATCATTAATCTTCTTGGTGATGGTGTACAAGCCTTTCCACAGTGTTCGAGCTGATTCCTTTCTTCCTGATTATGTTATAGAACTAAGCCTGGCAGCAGGTGTGAGCCCCGAAGAAATTGCAACCAGGGTGTACAGAGTCTTCATCTTTGTATTTGCCAAAATAAAGTTGTTCTGAGCCAGGTCATGTAAATTCAGGTTAAGCCAAATAGCTCATTACACTTTGTCTAACTTTTAAAGATGTACAGTGTTGATAAAGGTGTTTAGGACCGTAATACAGTAAGGGTACACATATTAATGTAAAACACGTTTCCATAAAAAGTGAATGGAAAAGAAGAGAAATAGGCCTACACAATTTCAACTTTCTTAAACTGAAAACAAGAAATTCTGTTGAGTTAGTGTAAGACAGAGCAGTGCTGTTAGTGTACTAATTAAGATGCATTAAATATATAAATAAAGCTAAGTGCCCTAATAAGATATTCTTAGATGTAGTAATACAGGTTAGGTCAAATTGCTCATTAGACTTTGTCTAAATTATAAAGATGTTTAGCACCGTACATTAAAAACATTGTTTGCACATATGAGTAGAAAGCAGATGTATTAATATAATGTTACCCAACAAGATCAGGAACAATTATGTCTATTAAATTAAGTAGTTAGTGGACATGAAAACCTGCAGTAGAAACTCCAGTTTTTATAAAACAAATAGGGAGAGAATTGAAGATTTCTTGTTTGGAAATGTTATATCTGTTTTCTTCACAACTAAAATGTTGTTAATGGCCTTTTTTTAAGAGTATGAAAAAACAATAGATACTGTACTTGAAAAGAGGTGAATTTTATGGTACATACTAAAGTATAGAGTCCTATTTGTTTCTATTCATTAACAAAGGTCTGAACTGTAATAATTTTCTGTGTAATATACAAGCATTCTTTAATATGTTTACGAGATTCTCCAATTTTATTTGCATTAATTCAGGCCGTAGTAACATTAAATTCCACTGTAACCCATTATTAATATTTTAAAGTCATTGTATTGGTATCCGCGTCACAATTATTATAATTAAACTATAAAGTTTTACCTTAATCCGTCAATGTGATCGCTTAACTTTTCTTCTTTTCTTCTTTAACCTCTGATGATGGATTAACAATCCGAAACGCGTTAGAAGAAAAGAAGAAAAGTTAAGCGATCACATTGACGGATTAAGGTAAAACTTTATAGTTTAATTACATTATTAATACTTAATCATTTGCGTGTTAACAGAAACTGCACACTGCTTTTTATTGCATTATGTTGAAAATGGATCTTAATGTACTTGTTTGGTTATACATTCGATTGTACTAGGTTATACGTTCTAATAATGATCTTCGAATAAATACAGCCTTTAATGTTCTATACACCCTTTTATCCATACAATAAATACAGCCTTTGAATGTACACTAACTAAGGACATTTTTTAAAGTCTAATTAATTTTAAAAATCTAAGGTTAATAAAGTTAATGGAAACTAATTTCTGTACTTCCAGTAAATACAGCCTTTTAATAAAATATGCACCAATAACGTACTAGGTTATACGTTCTAAATTGGAAGTACGGTAGGTTTTAATTCCGGTACTTCGAATAAATACAGCCTTTAATGTTATATAAAAACCATTTATCCATACAATAAATACAGCCTTTGAATGTACACTAACTAAGGAAATTGTTGTTCTCCAATTAATTTTAAAAATCTAAAAGGTTAAGTTACATTGTTAAACGTAGACACAACCTCCAAAAATCGTCTCTGTACCGTAATTATGTGCGATAAATGGAAAATAATTTCTGTACTTCCAATAAATACATCCTTTTATTGTACACTAACAAAGTAAATTTTATTTAAGTTACATTGTCGTACATAACCTCCATAACCTGCCATTAGTTACTTGTGAATAAAACCGTTCAGGTAAAAATCTGGACACGGAAAAAAGTACAAACGAGGAGACGGAAGTTTGAGTTTGCCGTACTATCGTAATGGGGCCTCAAGACGTTACGATTTATCGGACCCGATATCGGGGGGCCGACATCGGGCCTGATCGGGTCCGACTGTACACACGTTCCGATTTCAGGGAGAAGTGGTGGGGGTATCGGGCCGATCTGCCTAGTCTGTAGGTCCGGACCGCCCGACCACCCGATATCGTAACCCCGATTATTTAGTCGGCCGACGAGCCTACACACGTCACGATATCGAGAACCGTCGCGTCGGGCCCGATAAATCGTAAAGGGGCCTACAGACGTTACGATTTATCGGGCCCGACGCGACGGTTCCCGATATCGTGAATTGTGTAGGCTCGTCGGCCGACTAAATAATCGGGGTTCCGATATGGGGTGGTCGGGCGGTCCGGACCTCCCGACTAGGCAGATCGGCCCGATACCCCCACCACTTCATCCTGAAATCGGAACGTGGGGTCTTTCACTAAATCCTGCGTACAAAGAGAACTTCCGTCTCCACGTTTGTATTTGTATTCCGTGTTCGATGTGTACTAGAACCGTTTTCTTCACAGGTAACTAATGCCAGGTTATGGAGGTTATGTAGACAATGTAACTTAAATAAAATTTACTTTGTTAGTGTACAATAAAAGGGTGTACTTACTGGAAGTACAGAAATAATTTTCCATTTATCGCACATAATTACGGTACACAGACGATTTTTGGAGGTTGTGTCTACGTTTAACAATGCAACTTAACCTTTTAGATTTTTAAAACTAATTAGATTTAACAAAAATTTCCTTTGTTAGTGTACATTCAAAGGCTATTTATTGTATGGATAAAAGGCTGTATATACATTAAAGGTTGTATTTATTCGAATTAAAACCTATCCGTACTTCCAATTTAGAACGTATAACCTAGTAGGCTACGTTATTCGTACATATTTTATTGGAGTTTATTGGTACATATTTTACTAAAAGGGTGTATTTATTGGAAGTACAGAAATTAGTTTCCATTTATCGCACATAATTACGGTACAGAGACGTTTTTGGGAGGTTGTGTCTACGTTTAATTATCTAACTTAAGATAGTAGGCTTCGTTTTTGGTGCATATTTTATTGGGGTTTATTGGCACATATTTTATTAAAAGGGTGTATTTATTGGAAGTACAGAAATTAGTTTCCATTTAATCAACTAAACGCTATGTAACTCACCGTCTGTGGCTTAAGTAAATGTCTTTATACAATTGACATGTTTCGGGACACTTGTCCCATCATCAGAATATTTAAAAAAGTCTCTTCATACCATCATACGATGGCACAGTCGTCAATATATTAAAAATATTAAAATCCACATAACACAAAACACAATTACACAACACAAAGTACGCACACAATTTTCGGTGTACACCACACGGTAACCGAGCATAACTCAGTGTTTTGTTGTATTTATTGTATGGATAAAAGGCTGTATTTATTCGAAGTACCGGAATTAAAACCTACTTCCAATTTAGAACACAGTACAATCTAACGTAGGCCTATAACCAAACAAGTACATTAAAATCCTTTTTTCAACATAACACAATAAAAAGCAATGTGCAGTTTCTGTTAACACCCAAATGATTAAGTATTAATAATGGGTTAGAGTGGAATTCAATGTTACTATGGTCTAAATTGAAGTCAAAAAATAAACATAATCTGTGCTTATCAACACATAAGTGATACATAAGTCAGTTGTTACAAAGATAAACAAAAACATGTCTAAGAGTAGGCTATAACCAATTATAAGTGAGAGACCCGTTTCTACAACGGCTTAAGTAGTGCAAAGTTTTTTTCTTGCTTTCATTTGAGCAAACTGGTCAATAACATCTGACTGATAAATTAATACTGTTAGCCAATTCATTTTTAATAGCTAAAATTGCCAAATTATTAATCCTTTCTTGGTAGGTAGTGCTTCTCTGCCAAGTTTTCAGTGAATTCGCTAACCTGCTGAAAGATTTTTCAGGAGACGAAACTGTAACTGGAATAGTACAGAAAAGCCTATAGGCAAGACAGAAGTTCACAAATACAGCTTGAAGGTTTTTGGAGTAGGCTTAGTGGATTCTTTTCTGATTCAAACTCTGTTTTATGAATGTTCTTCAAGTGTAATATTTCTTCAAATAGATCCATTGCCAATTCCTTTTTAAACTTGCTAATGAGAACTTTTACTTTCAATTCTAATTCATCATTTTCCATGTCTGTAAAGTTCAATACTGGTGGAAACAAATCACGAGTTGAACTAATTGCAGTGAATCTTGTTTTTATGTTGCCCACTACAAACTCTAATACTGGGTACATGACTGAGGTTTTAAATTTATTTTCTTGATCTTTGTTTACTGAAAAATCACTATTGGATTGATCTGTACTTTTTTTCCACCTTTTGGGAGATTCAGGAGGAACTTTTATTAGTTCTTTTGCAATTAAGTTTGGTTCTTCAATTATGCTGTCTGGATTATCACGCAACAATTTCAATTCTGTCAGCAAATCTTCCACCAGAGTTATTTCAACATTGAGTGTGATTCCTTTGCTTTGAATAACAACATTTTTTTAGTCAATATATGAAAACACTTTGAACCAAAAAGATGCCAACATTAAGCTCTTTGTGGAATTGAAATATTTCTTAAGCCCTAATATGATGTTGTAGGCAGAGGGAGTTAGACTAGAAGACATCTCTTCTAAAATATATCCAACAATTTAAGTACTCCTGGGTAGTGCTTAACTATCGGTTTGACAGCTTGGATCCTCTCACTTCATCTTGTTTCAGGGAAGCTCTGCAGTGATAAAGGAATGTGCTTTTTCAAAACTTCCCAACATTTTTCTCTAGGGCTGCTAGAGAAAAATGAGTAAAGACTTGCAACATGCCCGAAAAATTGTGTATACGTTTTAAAATTGAAATAACTGCAAATATTTCAACCTTTTGTTATTATGTTGCATACAAAAAATTGTTTAAAATGTAAATAATAAATACAGCTCTAAAATTCAATTTACAGGTACCCCAATTTACAATTACCCTTGACATCTTAGAAGTAATGTAAACAAGTGTTTTCTTTATCCTTTGAAACTAAAAAACTGACACTCCTCTGGAAATTGAAAAAAGGATTTTAATGTACTTGTTTGGTTATACGTTAGATTGTACTAGGTTATAAATTGGAAGTAAATTCCGGTACTTCGAATAAATACACCTTTAATGTTATATACAGCCTTTTATCCATACAATAAATACAGCCTTTGAATGTACACTAACAAAGGAAATTTTTGTTAAATCTAATTAATATTAAAAATCTAAAAGGTTAAGTTACTGATGTTACTACATGTTAAACGTAGACACAACCTCCAAAAATCGTCTGTGTACCGTAATTATGTGCAATAAATGGAAACTAATTTCTGTACTTCCAATAAATACACCCTTTTAATAAAATATGTGCCAATACTCTGAATTCAAATTAAATAAAGAAAAAAGGAATTGTGTGGTGTGTGTGTGTGTTTTCTGTGGTTGAGGCTGAAGATGGAAGTAGTTTCTGTAGAAATATTTCATTTCTAAAACAATTTTAAATATAAATCTTAAAACATGGAAGTCATGTATAGTTCTCCACACGGATATTTACATTATTTGCATCAAATAGTATTATTGTTTAATACACGTTCTATCCAGATCAAATTATGTGTATACAGTTCTGGAAAAATTAGAAATAAAATTTTTTTTTTGTTTATTTTAAACTGTATTATGTTTGGAAGTATCCCAAAGTAAATTTAACATTAATCATGTCAATCAATGAGGCCAGTCCAGTTTTTTAAGGCTAGGAGAATCCTTGAAATGTTTGGAGCATCACTAGGTCATAATGGATCAAATCATCAAACTTCAGTTTCTGTGAAAAACTGGCAGATTTGAGTAGTCAGTTGATAAAGGATGGTATTGTAAAAGCAACAATTCTTTCAGAATTATTTTATAACCCTGTCAGTCTGCAAATAACTTTCACTCCTTTAGATCATCAGCAGATTTAAACTTTTCTTATTTGTGCTAGGAATGTATCATGTAAAACTGCTGGAAGCATGGTATACAAAGTTTCTATTATCCTTTTCAAGGTTGATGACCAAAACAAAAAGTACTACTTATAATTCATCATTGTAGCAGTTACACAGCAGTATACTAAACATCTCTTGGTTAATACCTGTACTCTGGTCAGGTAGCACACAATGAATCATTCAAAACAAGTACAATTTAGTGTCAATGTCTAGTGTTTATGTGTCACTGCTACCCATAGTGAATCATTTGTATTGTACATAACAAATAGTATTCTGACTGTACACGTTTTTCATCTGACAAGAATTTTATACTTAGGCAAACTCATTTAATGGTGTAACCTTCTGTAATATGTGCCAAACAAGTATTCATAAAATTAATATTTGTGTCAAATTGTGTTTTATTTATTTCAAACAAAATCTGTTTTGTGGACATAACTTTATGTCCAATACAATTATTATGTTATTTCTTTTTAGTATCCCTTATAGATTTGCGTGATCAAAACTTTTAATACTAAAACTTTTTTTCAGCTGATAACCATGCTTTGTTGAGATTATTAAAGAAAAGTTTTGCTCATTCAGTGATGTGGCATCTTCAGTGATAAAGTTGAGTCTCATCGTGGTAAAACTACTGAAGACTTCATAGAACTGGAAAATTAATGAGAATAATATTCTTACAACCAGTGACAAGAATTATGAACTTAAAACAGTGGAATGAATTATTGAATACCAGATACTCTCAGTTGCTAAAACAAACACACTTATATTACAACAGTTCTCTTTATATAATTATCCAGGACACACTGTATAGCCTACAAACAGTAATAAAAAAATCACAATAGTTTACAACACAAGTAAACAATTGATCATTTGTCACTTTCATTAAAAACTGCTGTCTAATATCATCCTATATGAATGCAAAACCTACTACACCAACTTTCTAAAACTCAGCTGGTGGCAACATCCTAATTATCAGGCTAATGTGAGAAAGTTCCAGATGAATGCCAAGAGTGTGGCTCTAGAATATTCTGCAGTGCTGCTGATTAACAGTATGTGATCAGCATCACATAGAGTACTACACATTTAAGCTATCTAATTGACTTGGTATTACAATATTAGTAAAATGTGCTTGTTAACCAAATAGTGTGTTGTTACTCCTGAAAATCCCATTTGACTAAGAGCATTTTAGAAGTCTGGGTTATCTTTTATGTTTCACTCCACAAACATGCCTTTAGTTCAGCATTTCTTAACCTATTGGGCATGAGCCACTGCTGGGTCCTGAGAGGGCATTTGGAGGGTTGCAAAGTCAGGTTCGGAAATTTATTTACTGTGTCTTAAAAAGCTACTACATGTAAATAACTAAGATATATCATTTTAACAATTTAAATTCAACCTGTTTTGTACATAGTCTAAACTGTACATTTTTGTTATTCATGCTCTACCATTGTTTTTTACCAGCTCTGATGTTTAACTCTCTATAACCAGATTGAAAGTTGCTTCCCAGAGGGATACAGTGAATTCAATTGGATTCAAGACCCATTCTTGTATTTTGAAAGTTCTAACATGTTGTCAGTAAAACTAAATGAGCAATTGTGTGAGATCATCTGTGATGCTGGGATTAAAACTAAATTTTTAGTAAATTATTTTGTATAGTTAGTGATAACATGAGACATGTCATGGACAACAAAATCCATAAACTTTTAGATTCTGACTTAACAAAGTTCTGGATATCTTTAAGAGATGAATATCCTGAACTTTCAGAGTTGCTCATCCCATTCATCACCTCATTCTTGAATGAAATGGGATTTTCATCTCAAGTGAAAAGCAAGCACAGAAATAGACTTGACGCACACTCAGATTTATGACTTAATTTAACCACTCTTGAATCCAACATACCCCAGCTTTTGCAGAAAAAGCAGCTCCAACTGTCACATTAGTAACTAATGATTAGTTAGGCAAGTAAAAACTCTTTTGTTTTTAACTTCAGCATGTGTTTATTAGAGCACATTAGTCTTTTGAATTACATATTTGCTTTTTGCTTTTCTATAATTAAGTGTATATATAATTTGTTTAAGCATAAAAGAAGGCTTAAAGTTCTCAGTGTTACCAAAAATATGATTATCAGAATGATCACAGTTGCACACCACTATATAAAAATTATCCCGATTAGCGCTTTCAAGCCTCACAGCCCATCGTCAGATCGGAATAGGCAGAAATTATTTTAAAACAAACCCTTCACCCCTCTCCCCCACCCTGCTCACACACAACAAGTTATAATATAAATGACCCTTCCCCACCCCCTAAACCCTGTCACACCATCTGCACAGTTACATATTTTTCAAGCAAATTCCTTTTGTTTCAGTGTTTTGTGTGTGTGTGTGTGTGCATCCTTTTAAACTACCCTCTTCCTCTCCACACACGTGGGTCAGTCACACACCCTTATTTTAAAACAACCAATTAGTACTATGCAGTATAATTCTTAATCTTATCTATCTGTCCTCTATCATTTACTTCTTAATCATGTTATAAAATATTTCTTCATTATCAAATTTAATTTTAATATTAATTAAATTGTCTAACCCTTTTTCTCTTTCTTTCAATATTTCTAACTCCTCTCTAAGCTTCCTTTCAACTGTGTTATTTACTATTTTTACGATTTCGTATTCTTCCAAAGGATTGACAAACTTATGGTTGTCTTCTATGAAATGTCTTGCATATAACGAATTGGTTGTTCTATTACCTTCTCCACGTTTGTGGTCAGACAACCTGCATACGAATTTTCGTCCTGTCTCACCTTAGTGAAAGACCCGGAACGTGTGTACAGTCGGACCCCATCAGGCCCGATGTCGGCCCCCCGATATCGGGTCCGATAAATCGTAACGTCTGTAGGCCCCTTTAGCTAGATCCTACGATAGTACGGCAAAGTCAAACTTCCGTCTGCTCGTTTGTACTTTTTTCCTTGTCCAGATTTCTACTATACTTGTATTGTAACAAGTAAGGACCACCCCGCATTGCTTTGAGGTTTTTTACGTGGTTTTTCACAAAATAGCAAGTATTACATTAAAGGCATATTGGTTTTCATGTGTAATTTCAATTTACATGTTAACTTAAAAACAACTTTTGGCGTGACAGGTACATCGGTGTTATATTAGTACTAGAAACATTTTTCATAAAAAATTTGGGGTCTTGGGGAATAGTCAGCGGCAAAATGTAACTTCCGTCGCCGCGCGTGTACGATATTTCGGTGTCCGATGTGTACATCCAGCTGTTTTCTTCACAAGTAACTAATGCCAGCTTATGGAGGTTATGTCCGACAATGTAACTTAAATAAAATGTACTTTGTTAGTGTACATTAAAAGCTTGTATTTATTGGAAGTACAGAAATTAGTTTACATTTATCGCACATAATTACGGTACAGAGACGATTTTGGGAGGTTGTGGCTACGTTTAACAATATAACTTAACCTTTTACATTTTTAAAATTAATTAGACTTAACAAACGTTTCCTTAGTTAGTGTACATTCAAAGGCTGTATTTATTGTATGGATAAAAGGCTGTATATAACATTGACGGCTGTATTTATTCGAAGTAACTAATGCCAGCTTATGGAGGTTATGTACGACAATGTAACTTAAATAAAATTTACTTTGTCCGTGTACATTAAAAGGGTGTATTTATTGGAAGTACAGAAATTAGTTTACATTTATCGCACATAATTACGGTACAGAGACGATTTTGGGAGGTTGTGGCTACGTTTAATTATTTAACTTAACCTTATAGATTTTTAAAATTAATGTGACCTAACAGACATTTCCTTAGTTAGTGTACATTCAAAGGCTGTATATAACATTAAAGGCTGTATTTATTCAAAGTACCGGAATTAAGACGTACTTCCAATTTAGAACCTAGTACAATCTAATGTATAACCAAACAAGTACATTAAAATCCTTTTTTCAACATAATGCAATAAAAAGCAATGTACAGTTTCTGTTAACATGCAAATGATTAAGTATTAATAATGAGTTACAGTGGAATTTAATGTTACTACGGTCTGAATTAATGCAAATAAAATTAGGAGAATCTCATAAACATATTAAAGAATGCTTGTATATTACACACAAAATTATTACAGTACGGACCTTTGTTAATGAATAGAAACAAATTTGACTCGATACTTTAGTATGTACCAATAAAATTCACCTTTTTTCAAATACCAATATCTGTTGTTTTTTTCATACCCTTAAAAAAAGGTCATTAACAACATACATTATGAGAAAACGTGATTACAAATAACCAGCCATTAGTTACTTGTGAAGAAAATAGATATAACCTTAAAAACACCAAATCTTCAATTCTCTCCCCATTTGTTTTATAAAAACTGGAGTTTCTACTGCAGGTTTTAAGTCCACTAACTACTTAATTAAATATTCATAATTGTTCCTGTATCTTGTTGGGTAACATATTATATTAATACATCTGCTTCCTACTCATACGTGCAAACAATGTTTTTAATGTACGGTCCTAAAATCTTTGTCAACACTTTATATCTTTAAGATTTAGAGAAAGTCTAATGAGCAACTTGGCCTAACTTGAATTTACATGACCTGGCTCAGAACAACTTTATTTTAGCAAATACAAAGATGAAGACTGGTTGCAATTTACTACCATAAATGCCTGGAATGCTATGCATTAAAGAATTTTAATTAACTTTATATGGGGAAAACTGGTTTACATACATTATTTCTGAAAATAATAATCCTGAAATGTAATCAGTACTTATATCAAGTTAAGTGCAATAATTAAATTGATTCTTCAACTTGCACGTTGCAAACTTAAGGTGCTAAGCCTTTACTTTATTTTTAATTTAACATAAATTTATGTTCGACAACGTTAAAAAGAACATGTTATGGCCTCTGAGAAAGTACACAGTGAGTGGAAGCTGGCTTAAATGAAGGCAAAATTTGTAACTAATAATTAGTGTCCCGTGAGGGCTGATTCTGATTGTACTACCCTCAAAACATAAAGAAAAGTCATTTTTAGAAAAATGTCTGTGTGTAGAATTTTGTCTATGGCGAATGATAACTCCCGCAAATTCAAATAATTTTTTGCATATTGTAGAGGACTCAAGGTCTGTTGATTTTGGTGAAGACCGGTTAAGGAGAAGGGGTAGTTTACCTGCAACGTTTTGTTTTAACAAGAGTAAAGTACTTAATTTTGATAAATAAAGTATCCTGAAAAGGTCATAATAATCCACTGTAGAATTTTAGATTTAATATCTATAAATGAAAATGGGTAGGGGGAGGGGATAATTTTCTATAAATGAAAATGATAGGTGAAGTGAGGGGATAATTTTTTATGTGTACTACGTTATCAGCAACATTGAAGTAGTTTGTTGATAAAATTCCTTCCCAGGCTGTTTGGCCGTGGTCCAATGTTTTCTGCAAAACCAGACGTTTCGGAAGTGCCATTGACTGCCATCATCAGTGAAAATCGAGTGCGGTAACGTGAGGTGGTATATGTTAGTGATCACAATTCTGTGGTTGAGGCTGAAGATAGAAGTAGTTTCTGTAGAAATATTTCATTTCTAAATTGATTTCAAATATAAATCTTAAAACATGGTAGTCATGTATGTCTTTAAACATGGTTCTCCATACCGATATTTTAATTATTTGCATCAAATAGTATTATTGTTTAATAAATGTTCTATCCAGATCAAATTATGTCAAATAATAAATAAATATATTTACCTTTTTCCTGTCTCGTGACCACATGTATTAACGCAATGATATTTACGCGTTTCGATACTATGTATCGTCATCAGAATATATATTAAAATATAATCACTCAAAGAGGTCGTTAAAATTTAAAACAAAATCACAATATTGAAACCAAATAAGTATTTATACGAAGCGAGTGCGCACTCGACGAAAGCCGGCCGGACACTGATTGATATCAGTTAGAGATAAATTTTAGTGCTGTGTCATATAATGGGTTCGACTTGAAATGCAAGTGGTCGTTTAATATAAAATTGCGGTAGTATTTGTCATTATGTGCTCTATATATTTCAAATTCCTCACGTGCATTTAAATAAGTGCCTTTACCACAGGCATGTAAGGGTTTCAAATTGGTGTCAAAGCTTGTATAATTATGGTTCTCCTGTATAAGATGACGAGCATAGTTAGACTTTATACAAGATTGTGTTGTCAAGTCTTTTACATTATGCTTTGGAGTGTGCTCAACGAAACGTTTATAAAAACCTCTCCCTGTCTGACCGATATAAAAGCATTCGCAGTCATTACAAGAAAGCTTATAAACACCTGTTTTCATTTCCAAAGGTGTACTGGTTCTATTACAAAGTCTATTAAACAGATTGTTACTGGTTTTAAATGTTACAGTTAATATAGGGGCTTTAGCGTTACAAGGTTTTAAGTAACGGCGAGTACGTTGATCAAATAAACTTGTACTTTTATTAATCTGTATATTGTAACGTCCTCCCTTGATGAGGTCTTATTTAGCGAAACGTCAGTCTGAGTCAAGCCCCAAATGTTGGGTTCGCCAATTCTGTAACGCTCTAATTGTATGAGATATAGTAGAGTTATATTATATACCTCAAGTAGGATGCGTCACTTCTGAATTATACTAACTGATGTTATCAAAAGTATAAATAAAGGATTTTTGTTTATTTTGTTTTACTCCATCTGAAGAGAAATCGAGAGTGTGTGATTTGTGGTCAAGGAGGGAAGTTGTTCAGCCTTATGCAGAAGAGAGAGTAAGTATCATTATTTCCACTCAGTTGAGACGATTTCTTCTGTTTGTTGTGCTGAAATTTTTTATAACTACCCACTACAATAAATTAGAACACTTTAATATTCAATATTAAATTTTCAATAATATTGCTTTATTGATTATTGACTTTTGTCTCCTGCTATCAAAATATAGGTATCACAATTAATCGTATTTAAAAAAAAACATCATCTCGACTTTACCGAGTAAACATAGATCTGTCTAAGGAGCAAAACATATATGTTGTTATTTACCCAATATTACGCTATAATAAAAAACATCAATTATTACATAATTCTTAGTAATTCCCCAGGGTTCAGGGTGAGTTCTTTGTGTTATGAGAGTGTCAGAAATGGATAATTGCTACGCTTTACAAATACCGAAAAATTAATAAATAATTTTGTTTATTTTTCATGTAGTACGTAGTTCCCGGAATTGCCGTAAGAGAGCAGCGTATATTTGTTTACTTTGAAAAAACATATGATCAAATGATTATTTTTTGTTCTATTTCACCGTTCAAAACGAGTTTTCTTCTGGAATTATTACGAAAAAATGTTTATATTACCTCGCTCTGTATGGTTCTTACTGGATTGCCGCTTTTCTGTGATGAGGTCCGTCTTGCGTTATAATTTACGTTTCGTTTGAAGTATTTTCCAATTGTCAACGAGAACTAGGCTGAATCATGTTGGATCCTCAGAAGGTTTTCATCCACTGTTTATTAATGTATATTACCATTTAATTTGGATTAATCAGGTATAATTAGATAGTGGTCACTCTGTTTATTGATCTTGCATTAATTTCAACTCCTCCAACGTCCAAAAAAGGTTATTTTTTATAATTAATTTTTGTCGCCTCGTTTCTTCAACTCTCCGGTTTAGTTCAAAATTTTTTATATCTTATTAACAATACTTGTTATTTTTCATCACTCTTAGTAACACATAGTATTTTTATTATGCAGGCAGTTTGTAATTATTATAAATTTATATTTTATTTATGGAAATATAATTCCTTTCCATTCCGGTTTCTTTACTAATTTAATTTACATAATATGTTTTGGTTAATTTTTTTTTATGACATTGTATATAAGTATTTATCATTTTATTATCCTTAAATAAATTTATATATTATTTATTTAGTCTCGAATAGTATTCTTACCCGGCACTACTTCCTGTTGCCATTTCCTTCATAGGATTATTTTAATTTTTTATTATCTTCTGGTATTTAAATTTTTATGTCCTTTAAAACTAACCCTGGGTTATCCTATATTACAACACAAATATTTTAACAAATACAACATTAAGTTAGGTATAACAAGTGGTTGTCCATACACTATAAATTACAATAAATAAATAAAATTACAAAAATCAATCAGTATTATTACATCCTACTTCCATAGTTTTATCCTTTCCAAAACATACAGCACAGTTTGGTAATACATTACTTTCACTTTTGTTTTTCACCTCAATGGGTACACTAGAACTCACTTTGCACTGTATACCACTCGAATTGTTTATTATGTTGAGTGATATAATTAAATTTTGAGCGAGCTTTAGTTTACCCATTTCTGACTTTTATTATCATGAGTTACTTTATTGGGACCGGGTTATGTACCGTTACATAAAGCCCCCCCACTAGAACAAATTTATTTCAATTTAACTTGTTTATTAAAAATAAATTGTTGATTATTTCCATTTTCTTAACTCCTCTTTATCTTCATAATAGTGTTTTATTTCTGACTGATTATAAACTCTGGTAATTCAGACTTGTGGTAATTGTCGTTTTCTTACTTAACTCTCTCTCTCTTGGAGGCAAATTCATCAATGATTCATTTCTGGGTAGTGGTACTTCCACATTTTATTTGATAAGGACTGTTCACACTAATCATATTAAACTTGTTTTAACACTCATTTCTATTTACTTTTATATACTCGCTTTATCAATTAAGCTTCTGTCTGCTATCTTCCTTCTATTTTCTTCATCTATACTCCTGGAATCTAATATCACTCTTTTCAGCTATTTTATAATTATTATCCCTTAAATATTCAATTTCCCTAACATTTTCCCTATCCTGTGCGGTGGTTCCAGTCGGGTGGCCACTCTGGGTCCATACACCGCTGTCCATCCTTACACCTTCTGAGACCAGGGGAACATCATCCCTGCTCATAAAAATTATTGCCGGAACATTTCTACGGTCAATACATAAAAATAAAAAATTATAAGTAGTAGTCAATTAGCGACTAGTACCAAACACTTTTGGGATTCATCATACTGTAGCTGTTTGTATTTATTTATATATTTCTTCTTCTCCTTGATTCCTTCTTCTTTTCCATTGAATAATAGCATATAACATCATTGATAGGCCTTATGTTAAAATTCTTTTGACTTTACTTCTTGTGACATATTTCTCCGTATCATTTCTTCTTATCTAATCTTCAATTCCGAGAAATTCTAATTATAGTATTAATTATCATCCTCCTTCAGTTTCATTGGAGTCATTAAATTATTCGTTATTCTTCTTATTGTACCTTCTTATCTGAGCACATTACCATTAATTGTTTATTTCTTTATTCTTCTTTTGTTACCATTACAAATATTACTTTTTCCTATTATTTCAGTTTAAATCAGTTATTTATAATTAAATTATATAATCTGTTCTTATATACTCTTCACTTTAAATTATATGGTTTCAAAATAACTTGAGTAAGATGTCCTTACAGTTTTTTAGAATTTTGGGGGTTTTTTAGTTTCTTCATTTTAAATTATTGTTCGAAATACCTTGAGTAAGTTGTCCTTACATGCTTTTATAATTTTGGGGTTTTATTCTTAAATCATATTGTTTCTAAATAAATTAAGTAAGTTGTCCTTACATAGTTTTTGAATTTTGGGGTTTTATTCTTAAATCATATTGTTTCTAAATAAATTAAGTAAGTGGTCCTTACATAGTTTTTGAATTTTGGGGTTTTTATTACAATGGGTTGCTTGGTCCTGTATCCATAAAATCCGTCCCTTTTTTCTGGTTTGTTTGGAGTCTGTTTAACCGTGGTCCATTATTTCAGGTACTCCATGTTCTCGGATTGCTGGGGTGTTCGTAATTAATTCTCTCCTTGATAATCTTCTTACCATCCGGCTCTCCCACTTTGCTGCTATGAAATTTTCACCTAAGTACCGGTCTTCCATCATAATTCGTTCCTTTTTACCTAACAAGTATTGTACCTCCTCTAACATAACATAGTTGCTCATATTTAATCTCATTTCATTCCCTTTTACCTCTGGATTATTTATCAAATATTTGAATGTTATATTCCGTCTTGAAGACATTACTGATATTGTCTGATACACTTCAATCGTTGACATATTTAATTGAGGTCTAAACTTAATTAATTCCCTCTGTTCATTAATTGGAAGGTTGAATACATTAATTAATCCACCTGTAATCATCTCCCATTCTTCCTTGGTATTTATTATTTTCTTTCTACTTGTTTTTATTATTTTCTTGGTCTTCTTTTCCACGGTTTGAACATCCTTTTTGTTGTGGCTATTTTTATTTTCAGATGGCATTACACCTTGGTATTCCGTAATTTCTATTTCCTTCCTACTCTCTTCTGTATTCTGACTTATTTTAATACCTTCTGAAGTGCTGTCTGATGTTTTATCCACATTCTTGACACTATGGTCCATTTGTTTATTTGTCTCCTCTTTGTATGTATCTGCTTTTTGGATACGCGTATTAACATTTTCAAACTTCTCTCCGAAAGTTTCCCATATCTCCTTATTGAAATTCTCCATTTTACCTTCAATCCGTTTTAAATTCTCATTATTCTCTTCAAATTTTGCATTCATCTCTTCTCTTTGTCCTTCAACAGTTTCTTTCAGTTCATTGTATTGTTCATTCATGGTTTGTTTGATATTTCCATGAATGGTTTCTATTTTTTCATTTAGTTGTTTGACTAAACTTTCCTGAATGCTATCTATTTTCTCATTGGTCTGTCTATTTTGTTCCTCCTGTTTCTTAAAATTCTCCTTATTTTCCTCATTGGTTTGTTTCAAGTTTTCCTCCTGTTTGTTAAAATTCTCATCTATTTTATCAAATTTCTCGTTCAAGGTTTGCTTTGAAGTTTCCTCCTGTTTTCTAAATTGTTCATTAGTTTGTTTATTCTGTTCCTTAAATTGTTCTGCCATAAATTTCATTATGTCTTGCCAATTAGGTTCTTCTCTGGCTACCGCTTTGTCTGGTTGGTCCCCTTGGGCATCCTCTTCCACTATTTCCTTTTCCGTATCCATAACTACTTTGGTTTCTTCTGTATCACCTGTCTGTTGGTCCATTTCACTGTCCGTAACTAATTCTATTTCTTGTTCCTGTCCACCTTCTTCAATCTCCTTTTCTTCTATTTGATTATGTTTCTTCCTCCAGTGACACATATCTTCTCGGGATAGTTCAAACATCACCCTGATCCATTCCCTTAATTCTGTGTTTTCTGTTTGTATTGGGTTTTCAGGTGGTCTTATTTCTCGTTTCCATTGTTCATAATCTTCCTGAGTATATTGTTCTGTCACCTGGGCGTATACTCCTATTCTTTCGGTTTTCATTTGTTCTTCATTATCGTCCCATCTTTCCCAATCTTCTTCAGTCATCCTTTCCACCTTGTTATCATCTTTTTCGTTAGTCGTCCCAATAGTCTTTTCTTTATTACACCTGGCATCTAACTCCCACAATTCATCATAAATCTCTCTCAATGTCATTTTGTCGTCTGGTGTTCCCAACGCATTCGCGCGACTCATTTGCGCTCTTTCGTGGTCATTGGTATTCTTTTCTATGTATCCCATCTCTTTGCTGAATTTCTTAAATAGCACCGTCATCCATTCCGCGTAACTCAATCGTCTCTTTTTTTCGGACATTTTCGTTTCCTGTGGTATCATAGCTCTTTATCGCATTTCTTGTTTTCTCGTAACTGCCAACGATAATTAGATTTTTTGGTATATATTTTTATTAAATATCAAAATTCTTTTCTAATTACCGCCCTTTTACGTTGAGCGCCATTTTGTAACGAAAAATGAGCAGTCGCTATTTTTCAAGCCCCACGTTGGGCGCCAAATTTGTAACGTCCTCCCTTGATGAGGTCTTATTTAGCGAAACGTCAGTCTGAGTCAAGCCCCAAATGTTGGGTTCACCAATTCTGTAACGCTCTAATTGTATGAGATATAGTAGAGTTATATTATATACCTCAAGTAGGATGCGTCACTTCTGAATTATACTAACTGATGTTATCAAAAGTATAAATAAAGGATTTTTGTTTATTTTGTTTTACTCCATCTGAAGAGAAATCGAGAGTGTGTGATTTGTGGTCAAGGAGGGAAGTTGTTCAGCCTTATGCAGAAGAGAGAGTAAGTATCATTATTTCCACTCAGTTGAGACGATTTCTTCTGTTTGTTGTGCTGAAATTTTTTATAACTACCCACTACAATAAATTAGAACACTTTAATATTCAATATTAAATTTTCAATAATATTGCTTTATTGATTATTGACTTTTGTCTCCTGCCATCAAAATATAGGTATCACAATTAATCGTATTTAAAAAAAAACATCATCTCGACTTTACCGAGTAAACATAGATCTGTCTAAGGAGCAAAACATATATGTTGTTATTTACCCAATATTACGCTATAATAAAAAACATCAATTATTACATAATTCTTAGTAATTCCCCAGGGTTCAGGGTGAGTTCTTTGTGTTATGAGAGTGTCAGAAATGGATAATTGCTACGCTTTACAAATACCGAAAAATTAATAAATAATTTTGTTTATTTTTCATGTAGTACGTAGTTCCCGGAATTGCCGTAAGAGAGCAGCGTATATTTGTTTACTTTGAAAAAACATATGATCAAATGATTATTTTTTGTTCTATTTCACCGTTCAAAACGAGTTTTCTTCTGGAATTATTATGAAAAAATGTTTATATTACCTCGCTCTGTACGGTTCTTACTGGATTGCCGCTTTTCTGTGATGAGGTCCGTCTTGCGTTATAATTTACGTTTCGTTTCAAGTATTTTCCAATTGTCAACGAGAACTAGGCCGAATCATGTTGGATCCTCAGAAGGTTTTCATCCACTGTTTATTAATGTATATTACCATTTAATTTGGATTAATCAGGTATAATTAGATAGTGGTCACTCTGTTTATTGATCTTGCATTAATTTCAACTCCTCCAACGTCCAAAAAAGGTTATTTTTTTATAATTAATTTTTGTCGCCTCGTTTCTTCAACTCTCCGGTTTAGTTCAAAATTTTTTATATCTTATTAACAATACTTGTTATTTTTCATCACTCTTAGTAACACATAGTATTTTTATTATGCAGGCAGTTTGTAATTATTATAAATTTATATTTTATTTATGGAAATATAATTCCTTTCCATTCCGGTTTCTTTACTAATTTAATTTACATAATATGTTTTGGTTAATTTTTTTTTTTATGACATTGTATATAAGTATTTATCATTTTATTATCCTTAAATAAATTTATATATTATTTATTTAGTCTCGAATAGTATTCATACCCGGCACTACTTCCTGTTGCCATTTCCTTCATAGGATTATTTTAATTTTTTATTATCTTCTGGTATTTAAATTTTTATGTCCTTTAAAACTAACCCTGGGTTATCCTATATTACAACACAAATATTTTAACAAATACAACATTAACTTAGGTATAACAAGTGGTTGTCCATACACTATAAATTACAATAAATAAATAATATTACAAAAATCAATCAGTATTATTACATCCTACTTCCATAGTTTTATCCTTTCCAAAACATACAGCACAGTTTGGTAATACATTACTTTCACTTTTGTTTTTCACCTCAATGGGTACACTAGAACTCACTTTGCACTGTATACCACTCGAATTGTTTATTATGTTGAGTGATATAATTAAATTTTGAGCGAGCTTTAGTTTACCCATTTCTGACTTTTATTATCATGAGTTACTTTATTGGGACCGGGTTATGTACCGTTACAATATTAAGATTTTTGACATACCGGTGTGTAGGGTCCGATGCTAGGTTTATAATATTATTGTTTGAAATGAAGTTATGAACTTTATTTGTGTATGTTACATTCTCCATTATTACCAGAGTTCTGCCTTTATCTGCCGTACAAATGATCGCATTATTATCAAGTATTTTGGTTTTTATCTGTTTCAATATTTTATAGCTTTCTCTGGAACTACTGTTATTAATTAAATGACTAGACGAGTTCGGCGACATGTGTGTGTTCATGAATCTCTTGAACCGGTTGTTTATCAGATGACGTGCCTCGTCTGATCCAAAAATGCAAGACGTTGGTGTTGTAAAAGCAACATTTCTTTCAGAATTTTTTATAACCCTGTCAGTCTGCAAATAATATACTGTATTACAGTATACAAATGTAGTGTAATATCTTGGCAAAATACTATATGATAAATTTGGATAAAAGGTGTTAAGTTTCTCTTTATTGTAATACAAATACTTCTTAATACTGAATGTATGATAGTTAATATTTATGTAATTTGCATAATAAATCTTATCACCGGAATAACACGTGCTTAGCTCAGTTACATGCATTAGGCTTTTGGTCCAGAATTGCGTTAAGCAGACAGCGGCAGAGGTCGTTGGGTATAGAAATAACATAACACATTAGATAACTGTAACGAATTTTGATTTTATTTCAGCATATACGTGGTAAATTAATATAAGCATAACCCCTGTTAATGATTCGAATTTCAAAATGGCGGCTATGATATTCCGCCCTTGACCTTACTCAAGGTTAATTGTGTACACTTTATGATTCTATGTAAATGACTTCTTTTATATATGTGATTATCATCATTGAACAAAATTTTAGTTTTGATTTCTTTAATACTTTACTCTTAATACTGATTAAACATGATCACAAACCAACGCCTCATTTTAATATTGGGTTGATCAACACCGGGTTACACGCTCGCTTCCTCTCTCTCCCTCTCTCACTTGAATTTAAACAAATTTTATAGAAATTGAGCTCATTTTTCTAATTTGAATTTAGGTAATGAAATGTAGGGCTTTCCTGAATAGACGTGGTGTAGCTCCCTCCTCAGCGGCTCCATGCGGTTGGCAGGCGTTCGTCCAGTTTGACGGTATTCATTTTTCACTGACTCTACCTTTAATACATGTTTTGCAAAGTTCACTGATTCTAGTAAATGTTAGTGATTACTGTGGTATTGATTAAATCATTTTAAGCAGTAAATGTTACATTTTGATGGCAGAAAACTGCCCACTACTGTTAGAGCGTATACGCTCTCTGAGTTACTTTTGACGACTGAGGCTGGGTCAGACGTAATTGTTATGTAAGTGGTCGTGCATCTGACGTCATTGTCTATTGTTTTCCAACCACCACCTTGGTTAATACGTAATGGTTTTATATCGTCATTGTGTTTTTGGTGACGATTTGTTACAATGGACCAATAGAAAGTCAGTATTGTCAATTTTTAGTGCCTGAAACGGCCATTATCGTTGTTTCACTTCACTCGTACGCTGCTGACCTTGGATCGGCTCCCCTCTGGTGAATTGGCGTATTACTGGGACTTGTGTCAAAACTAACTTGCCCTGGTTAGACTTCATGATTATAATAAAATTTACAATAAAAATATCCCTACATACCATTATTCTGGTATGGCTAATTCTGTACTGTTACAAAACCCCCTCAATGAAAGGTTTGGTGTCAAGACACAAAAACTTTCATTGACTCATTCATACTTTTCTAAAAGGATCAGTTCAGATATGTTCCACAACCCCCTGTAGTGTTAATAAAAGAAAATCTCAATCACTTACCCTTGGTCCTATAGTGTCGATCGTACCCGTCTGACCTTACTGGACTTCTCCTGAGAGATCCCTACACCATAAGGCCATGAGGCACTGCACGCTCCTGTTCTGACGCTCCGGCCAGCGCAGGACCGTGGTCACAACACCATAAAAACTCTGAAACATTCAATACAAAATTTCAAATAGTGGTCTTATTCATTTACATATCCGCAACTGATATGTTTCCTCTTAGATGCATTGGTTTGTGATTTGAGGCGTTGGTTTCATTTATTTATAAAATACCAAATAACACAATAAAATATAATAAGATTTAGGATAGATAAGCCTTCTACTTGACAACACTCCTACATATTTGTATCAATTGCTCTGACTCCCGTCAATATTAAATTGCCTCTTTCATCATAAAATTATACTCTTATACTAAACACAACATAAATTTTTTGATTCTCAAACAACAACTACTATTTTTATTCATTTATTTCAACTAATATCAGTATATT
Organism: Magicicada septendecula; assembly: GCA_034769895.1. NCBI lineage: Eukaryota > Metazoa > Arthropoda > Insecta > Hemiptera > Cicadidae > Magicicada > Magicicada septendecula. Next base: position 408,785,131 of record CM068368.1, on the reverse strand, counting down.
TATCTAGCATGGCAGCATTTTTAACTATCTAAATTTCTTTACTCATTTCTTTACTTTAATCTTACTCCTTTTTAACAGAATCATTTTTTTTTTCAGAGACTTGTTACTCTAACACAAAATTTAATGTTATCATGGTCACTACCCTTACAGTAGCCTCCTAACCACACACTATCATCAACATAATAAAACATGGTGCATCATAAGCATTAAACACTAACATTGAACAATTCACATTACTTAATTCATATTTACATAACTTGCAGCAAAACTTTAATAAGACATTACTATCAACAATTCTCTATTAACTTTTATTCATTTAACATTCATTTAGATTCTATACAACAACAAAATTTCAAATATACCATTACCCTTCCAGTTACCTCACCTTTCTACTATGAATTTTCCCTTTTCTAACCCTTTTTATCCTTATTTATTAGTTTGGGTGACTCTCTATTATTCATTCTTCTCTATATCTTATTTTGGCATTGTCAATCTAACCTTACTCACCTCTTTTCAACTAACAACCGCTTCTAACCATTAATATATTATGACACCAATATCTCTATAATAACCCCCTTCACAAATCCCATTTAAAACCTCTGGCACCGCTCATTTTTGTACTAGTATGTGTGTATTCCCTCTAACCAACTCATTCCCTTATCGGTTCCTGACCCTTTCAGGTAACCCTTTCCGGCACACAACGGTCCCTTCCTGTCTCAACATCTCTTGTTGCAGACTCCTACACCAATACCCTTATTACAAAATATCACCATCAACAACAAATATAATTACCATTCACATTGCTCAACTCTACATATAATCACTAACCACTGTGTCCCTAAAATATCTAACACCTCTTTATATATTATCAGCATCTCAACACTTTATTTTCCCTAACTCCCGTTAACTCTATTCAACTAACTCCACTGCCCTTATTTATAACTATTACCCAAACTCTTTACAACATTTCACTTAATATACTACCAGAAAATTCATCACTTACCTACTAACAACAATACCTCTCAATATCCAAATATATCATACTTAATAATTTAATAACCACTGGAATCTAAATCTCATAATATCCTTTAAAATCATTATTAAACTTCTTTCAATTATTTAAAATTTTACAATACATAGTTTACACACAAAAAATACATAAAATACACAACAGCAAAGTACACAAATACACTTAACATAATAACATCTACACATAAAAGAATATACAGTCCAACTTATTTTTTCTTATCATTAACCACAAATCGTTCCATAAGACAATGCACTTCAACACTATATTATTCACATCATTAAATGTTCATGAACAATAACAAAATAAACAATTACCCCATATCGTCGAATAATAGTCTAACATATTTGTAACATAGATCATTCTTATTTATATCAAATTTATTATTATTATTATAATAATCTCTTATTTCTATGTCATTCATTATCACTTCTGTTGGTTCATATACCTGTTCAATATTGGTCAATTTTGTCCAGTCTCCATTGGTATTATCTGTTAACCTTAGGTAAGTTATATTATCATTGTTAACCTCATCTACTGCTATCTCAATGTCATTGTAAGGTAAGTACTCATTATCATTATTATTTCTCTCTATGCCTAGCCTTTCTATGAATTCTTCATAATTTTTCTTTACTTTAAATATCTCTATTTCTCTCTTTCTCTCAAAACATTTCTCACCTTCATACCAAGCTACACACTCTCTCTCAAAACATGCAGGGGATACTAACTTATCATTACAGCACCACCTGTGAAGTGCACAAAAAACCAAGGGAAATTTATCTGTAGACCTATCGTCTTTCACATACTCACGTGAAGCCATTTCTTCACCCCCCCACTACAACATTACGGGAAAAATTTACCCCTGCAATCCCTTTATCTGTAAATTCTCTCTATACTTTCTCTCTAATTCATCAACACTTTTTATCACTTCATTATCAAATTCTACTCCCATTATACTTTTATCACCACTCTCAATACTCACACAATTATTTTCTAACACCATATTTTTAATTCTATTATCATAATTCTCACCACTACTTACCTTGTCTTTCTTTTCATTCAATTTATTTGATTCTCTACTATTCTCTACCCCCATTTTACTCTCGTAATTTTCATCTACTTTATTTTTTTGGCTCTCAAACTTCTCATTAACTAATGCAACTATTTTCTCTTACGTTTTATCGAAACGTGCGTGCATTTCATCAATTCGTTTATCAAAATTAAAATTTTGTTTTTTGATTTCATTTTTTATATCACTCAATTGTACATCGAATTGATCAAATTTGACGCTCTGCTCATTGAAAAGCAGTTTCATCATTTTTATTATGTCATTTTATTCCATTCTGGTATTTACTATAGGCGTTGAGTTCGCCTGTGGCGTGCTCAACATCAATGATTCTGTGTTTGTATTTTCTACGTTAATGCTTTCGTTATCTGCCATTTTATTGTACTGATGGTACTAAACTTTGTTTTATTTGTTGTGTACGTCTTTTTATACTATAGGTAATCTCTGTAGATAACCTCTCTTTTATGTTTATTTCTTTACCCTTCCACCTCTGCTTTTCTGCTTATTTACATATTTTTATTTATATATAAAGTCCAAGTTCGGGCTGCCATCTGTTAAGTTTCTTTTTATTGTAATACAAATACTTCTTAATACTGAATGTATGATAGTTAATATTTATGTAATTTGCATAATAAATCTTATCACCGGAATAACACGTGCTTAGCTCAGTTACATGCATTAGGCTTTTGGTCGAGAATTGCGTTAAGCAGACAGCGGCAGAGGTCGTTGGGTATAGAAATAACATAACACATTAGATAACTGTAACGAATTTTGATTTTATTTCAGCATATACGTGGTAAATTAATATAAGCATAACCCCTGTTAATGATTCGAATTTCAAAATGGCGGCTATGATATTCCGCCCTTGACCTTACTCAAGGTTAATTGTGTACACTTTATGATTCTATGTAAATGACTTCTTTTATATATGTGATTATCATCATTGAACAAAATTTTAGTTTTGATTTTTTTAATACTTTACTCTTAATACTGATTAAACATGATCACAAACCAACGCCTCATTTTAATATTGGGTTGATCAACACCGAGTTACACGCTCGCTTCCTCTCTCTCCCTCTCTCACTTGAATTTAAACAAATTTTATAGAAATTGAGCTCATTTTTCTAATTTGAATTTAGGTAATGAAATGTAGGGCTTTCCTGAATAGACGTGGTGTAGCTCCCTCCTCAGCGGCTCCATGCGGTTGGCAGGCGTTCGTCCAGTTTGATGGTATTCATTTTTCACTGACTCTACCTTTAATACATGTTTTGCAAAGTTCACTGATTCTAGTAAATGTTAGTGATTACTGTGGTATTGATTAAATCATTTTAAGCAGTAAATGTTACATTTTGATGGCAGAAAACTGCCCACTACTGTTAGAGCGTATACGCTCTCTGAGTTACTTTTGACGACTGAGGCTGGGTCAGACGTAATTGTTATGTAAGTGGTCGTGCATCTGACGTCATTGTCTATTGTTTTCCAACCACCACCTTGGTTAATACGTAATGGTTTTATATCGTCATTGTGTTTTTGGTGACGATTTGTTACAATGGACCAATAGAAAGTCAGTATTGTCAATTTTTAGTGCCTGAAACGGCCATTATCGTTGTTTCACTTCACTCGTACGCCGCTGACCTTGGATCGGCTCCCCTCTGGTGAATTGGCGTATTACTGGGACTTGTGTCAAAACTAACTTGCCCTGGTTAGACTTCATGATTATAATAAAATTTACAATAAAAATATCCCTACATACCATTATTCTGGTATGGCTAATTCTGTACTGTTACAAAACCCCCTCAATGAAAGGTTTGGTGTCAAGACACAAAAACTTTCATTGACTCATTCATACTTTTCTAAAAGGATCAGTTCAGATATGTGCCACAACCCCCTGTAGTGTTAATAAAAGAAAATCTCAATCACTTACCCTTGGTCCTATAGTGTCGATCGTACCCGTCTGACCTTACTGGACTTCTCCTGAGAGATCCCTACACCATAAGGCCATGAGGCACTGCACGCTCCTGTTCTGACGCTCCGGCCAGCGCAGGACCGTGGTCACAACACCATAAAAACTCTGAAACATTCAATACAAAATTTCAAGTAGTGGTCTTATTCATTTACATATCCGCAACTGATATGTTTCCTCTTAGATGCATTGGTTTGTGATTTGAGGCGTTGGTTTCATTTATTTATAAAATACCAAATAACACAATAAAATATAACAAGATTTAGGATAGATAAGCCTTCTACTTGACAACACTCCTACATATTTGTATCAATTGCTCTGACTCCCGTCAATATTAAATTGCCTCTTTCATCATAAAATTATACTCTTATACTAAACACAACAAATTTTTTGATTCTCAAACAACAACTACTATTTTTATTCATTTATTTCAACTAATATCAGTATATTTATCTAGCATGGCAGCATTTTTAACTATCTAAATTTCTTTACTCATTTCTTTACTTTAATCTTACTCCTTTTTAACAGAATCATTTTTTTTTTCAGAGACTTGTTACTCTAACACAAAATTTAATGTTATCATGGTCACTACCCTTACAGTAGCCTCCTAACCACACACTATCATCAACATAATAAAACATGGTACATCATAAGCATTAAACACTAACATTGAACAATTCACATTACTTAATTCATATTTACATAACTTGCAGCAAAACTTTAATAAGACATTACTATCAACAATTCTCTATTAACTTTTATTCATTTAACATTCATTCATTTAGATTCTATACAACAACAAAATTTCAAATATACCATTACCCTTCCAGTTACCTCACCTTTCTACTATGAATTTTCCCTTTTCTAACCCTTTTTATCCTTATTTATTAGTTTGGGTGACTCTCTATTATTCATTCTTCTCTATATCTTATTTTGGCATTGTCAATCTAACCTTACTCACCTCTTTTCAACTAACAACCGCTTCTAACCATTAATATATTATGACACCAATATCTCTATAATAACCCCCTTCACAAATCCCATTTAAAACCTCTGGCACCGCTCATTTTTGTACTAGTATGTGTGTATTCCCTCTAACCAACTCATTCCCTTATCGGTTCCTGACCCTTTCAGGTAACCCTTTCCGGCACACAACGGTCCCTTCCTGTCTCAACATCTCTTGTTGCAGACTCCTACACCAATACCCTTATTACAAAATATCACCATCAACAACAAATATAATTACCATTCACATTGCTCAACTCTACATATAATCACTAACCACTGTGTCCCTAAAATATCTAACACCTCTTTATATATTATCAGCATCTCAACACTTTATTTTCCCTAACTCCCGTTAACTCTATTCAACTAACTCCACTGCCCTTATTTATAACTATTACCCAAACTCTTTACAACATTTCACTTAATATACTACCAGAAAATTCATCACTTACCTACTAACAACAATACCTCTCAATATCCAAATATATCATACTTAATAATTTAATAACCACTGGAATCTAAATCTCATAATATCCTTTAAAATCATTATTAAACTTCTTTCAATTATTTAAAATTTTACAATACATAGTTTACACACAAAAAATACATAAAATACACAACAGCAAAGTACACAAATACACTTAACATAATAACATCTACACATAAAAGAATATACAGTCCAACTTATTTTTTCTTATCATTAACCACAAATCGTTCCATAAGACAATGCACTTCAACACTATATTATTCACATCATTAAATGTTCATGAACAATAACAAAATAAACAATTACCCCATATCGTCGAATAATAGTCTAACATATTTGTAACATAGATCATTCTTATTTATATCAAATTTATTATTATTATTATAATAATCTCTTATTTCTATGTCATTCATTATCACTTCTGTTGGTTCATATACCTGTTCAATATTGGTCAATTTTGTCCAGTCTCCGTTGGTATTATCTGTTAACCTTAGGTAAGTTATATTATCATTGTTAACCTCATCTACTGCTATCTCAATGTCATTGTAAGGTAAGTGCCTAGCCTTCTATGAATTCTTCATAATTTTTCTTTACTTTAAATATCTCTATTTCTCTCTTTCTCTCAAAACATTTCTCACCATCATACCAAGCTACACACTCTCTCTCAAAACATGCAGGGGATACTAACTTATCATTACAGCACCACCTGTGAAGTGCACAAAAAACCAAGGGAAATTTATCTGTAGACCTATCGTCTTTCACATACTCACGTGAAGCCATTTCTTCACCCCCCCACTACAACATTACGGGAAAAATTTACCCCCTGCAATCCCTTTATCTGTAAATTCTCTCTATACTTTCTCTCTAATTCATCAACACTTTTTATCACTTCATTATCAAATTCTACTCCCATTATACTTTTATCACCACTCTCAATACTCACACAATTATTTTCTAACACCATATTTTTAATTCTATTATCATAATTCTCACCACTACTTACCTTGTCTTTCTTTTCATTCAATTTATTTGATTCTCTACTATTCTCTACCCCCATTTTACTCTCGTAATTTTCATCTACTTTATTTTTTTGGCTCTCAAACTTCTCATTAACTAATGCAACTATTTTCTCTTACGTTTTATCGAAACGTGCGTGCATTTCATCAATTCGTTTATCAAAATTAAAATTTTGTTTTTTGATTTCATTTTTTATATCACTCAATTGTACATCGAATTGATCAAATTTGACGCTCTGCTCATTGAAAAGCAGTTTCATCATTTTTATTATGTCATTTTATTCCATTCTGGTATTTACTATAGGCGTTGAGTTCGCCTGTGGCGTGCTCAACATCAATGATTCTGTGTTTGTATTTTCTACGTTAATGCTTTCGTTATCTGCCATTTTATTGTACTGATGGTACTAAACTTTGTTTTATTTGTTGTGTACGTCTTTTTATACTATAGGTAATCTCTGTAGATAACCTCTCTTTTATGTTTATTTCTTTACCCTTCCACCTCTGCTTTTCTGCTTATTTACATATTTTTATTTATATATAAAGTCCAAGTTCGGGCTGCCATCTGTTAAGTTTCTTTTTATTGTAATACAAATACTTCTTAATACTGAATGTATGATAGTTAATATTTATGTAATTTGCATAATAAATCTTATCACCGGAATAACACGTGCTTAGCTCAGTTACATGCATTAGGCTTTTGGTCGAGAATTGCGTTAAGCAGACAGCGGCAGAGGTCGTTGGGTATAGAAATAACATAACACATTAGATAACTGTAACGAATTTTGATTTTATTTCAGCATATACGTGGTAAATTAATATAAGCATAACCCCTGTTAATGATTCGAATTTCAAAATGGCGGCTATGATATTCCGCCCTTGACCTTACTCAAGGTTAATTGTGTACACTTTATGATTCTATGTAAATGACTTCTTTTATATATGTGATTATCATCATTGAACAAAATTTTAGTTTTGATTTTTTTAATACTTTACTCTTAATACTGATTAAACATGATCACAAACCAACGCCTCATTTTAATATTGGGTTGATCAACACCGAGTTACACGCTCGCTTCCTCTCTCTCCCTCTCTCACTTGAATTTAAACAAATTTTATAGAAATTGAGCTCATTTTTCTAATTTGAATTTAGGTAATGAAATGTAGGGCTTTCCTGAATAGACGTGGTGTAGCTCCCTCCTCAGCGGCTCCATGCGGTTGGCAGGCGTTCGTCCAGTTTGATGGTATTCATTTTTCACTGACTCTACCTTTAATACATGTTTTGCAAAGTTCACTGATTCTAGTAAATGTTAGTGATTACTGTGGTATTGATTAAATCATTTTAAGCAGTAAATGTTACATTTTGATGGCAGAAAACTGCCCACTACTGTTAGAGCGTATACGCTCTCTGAGTTACTTTTGACGACTGAGGCTGGGTCAGACGTAATTGTTATGTAAGTGGTCGTGCATCTGACGTCATTGTCTATTGTTTTCCAACCACCACCTTGGTTAATACGTAATGGTTTTATATCGTCATTGTGTTTTTGGTGACGATTTGTTACAATGGACCAATAGAAAGTCAGTATTGTCAATTTTTAGTGCCTGAAACGGCCATTATCGTTGTTTCACTTCACTCGTACGCCGCTGACCTTGGATCGGCTCCCCTCTGGTGAATTGGCGTATTACTGGGACTTGTGTCAAAACTAACTTGCCCTGGTTAGACTTCATGATTATAATAAAATTTACAATAAAAATATCCCTACATACCATTATTCTGGTATGGCTAATTCTGTACTGTTACAAAACCCCCTCAATGAAAGGTTTGGTGTCAAGACACAAAAACTTTCATTGACTCATTCATACTTTTCTAAATGGATCAGTTCAGATATGTGCCACAACCCCCTGTAGTGTTAATAAAAGAAAATCTCAATCACTTACCCTTGGTCCTATAGTGTCGATCGTACCCGTCTGACCTTACTGGACTTCTCCTGAGAGATCCCTACACCATAAGGCCATGAGGCACTGCACGCTCCTGTTCTGACGCTCCGGCCAGCGCAGGACCGTGGTCACAACACCATAAAAACTCTGAAACATTCAATACAAAATTTCAAATAGTGGTCTTATTCATTTACATATCCGCAACTGATATGTTTCCTCTTAGATGCATTGGTTTGTGATTTGAGGCGTTGGTTTCATTTATTTATAAAATACCAAATAACACAATAAAATATAACAAGATTTAGGATAGATAAGCCTTCTACTTGACAACACTCCTACATATTTGTATCAATTGCTCTGACTCCCGTCAATATTAAATTGCCTCTTTCATCATAAAATTATACTCTTATACTAAACACAACAAATTTTTTGATTCTCAAACAACAACTACTATTTTTATTCATTTATTTCAACTAATATCAGTATATTTATCTAGCATGGCAGCATTTTTAACTATCTAAATTTCTTTACTCATTTCTTTACTTTAATCTTACTCCTTTTTAACAGAATCATTTTTTTTTTCAGAGACTTGTTACTCTAACACAAAATTTAATGTTATCATGGTCACTACCCTTACAGTAGCCTCCTAACCACACACTATCATCAACATAATAAAACATGGTACATCATAAGCATTAAACACTAACATTGAACAATTCACATTACTTAATTCATATTTACATAACTTGCAGCAAAACTTTAATAAGACATTACTATCAACAATTCTCTATTAACTTTTATTCATTTAACATTCATTCATTTAGATTCTATACAACAACAAAATTTCAAATATACCATTACCCTTCCAGTTACCTCACCTTTCTACTATGAATTTTCCCTTTTCTAACCCTTTTTATCCTTATTTATTAGTTTGGGTGACTCTCTATTATTCATTCTTCTCTATATCTTATTTTGGCATTGTCAATCTAACCTTACTCACCTCTTTTCAACTAACAACCGCTTCTAACCATTAATATATTATGACACCAATATCTCTATAATAACCCCCTTCACAAATCCCATTTAAAACCTCTGGCACCGCTCATTTTTGTACTAGTATGTGTGTATTCCCTCTAACCAACTCATTCCCTTATCGGTTCCTGACCCTTTCAGGTAACCCTTTCCGGCACACAACGGTCCCTTCCTGTCTCAACATCTCTTGTTGCAGACTCCTACACCAATACACTTATTACAAAATATCACCATCAACAACAAATATAATTACCATTCACATTGCTCAACTCTACATATAATCACTAACCACTGTGTCCCTAAAATATCTAACACCTCTTTATATATTATCAGCATCTCAACACTTTATTTTCCCTAACTCCCGTTAACTCTATTCAACTAACTCCACTGCCCTTATTTATAACTATTACCCAAACTCTTTACAACATTTCACTTAATATACTACCAGAAAATTCATCACTTACCTACTAACAACAATACCTCTCAATATCCAAATATATCATACTTAATAATTTAATAACCACTGGAATCTAAATCTCATAATATCCTTTAAAATCATTATTAAACTTCTTTCAATTATTTAAAATTTTACAATACATAGTTTACACACAAAAAATACATAAAATACACAACAGCAAAGTACACAAATACACTTAACATAATAACATCTACACATAAAAGAATATACAGTCCAACTTATTTTTTCTTATCATTAACCACAAATCGTTCCATAAGACAATGCACTTCAACACCATATTATTCACATCATTAAATGTTCATGAACAATAACAAAATAAACAATTACCCCATATCGTCGAATAATAGTCTAACATATTTGTAACATAGATCATTCTTATTTATATCAAATTTATTATTATTATTATAATAATCTCTTATTTCTATGTCATTCATTATCACTTCTGTTGGTTCATATACCTGTTCAATATTGGTCAATTTTGTCCAGTCTCTGTTGGTATTATCTGTTAACCTTAGGTAAGTTATATTATCATTGTTAACCTCATCTACTGCTATCTCAATGTCATTGTAAGGTAAGTACTCATTATCATTATTATTTCTCTCTATGCCTAGCCTTTCTATGAATTCTTCATAATTTTTCTTTACTTTAAATATCTCTATTTCTCTCTTTCTCTCAAAACATTTCTCACCATCATACCAAGCTACACACTCTCTCTCAAAACATGCAGGGGATACTAACTTATCATTACAGCACCACCTGTGAAGTGCACAAAAAACCAAGGGAAATTTATCTGTAGACCTATCGTCTTTCACATACTCACGTGAAGCCATTTCTTCACCCCCCCCCACTACAACATTACGGGAAAAATTTACCCCCTGCAATCCCTTTATCTGTAAATTCTCTCTATACTTTCTCTCTAATTCATCAACACTTTTTATCACTTCATTATCAAATTCTACTCCCATTATACTTTTATCACCACTCTCAATACTCACACAATTATTTTCTAACACCATATTTTTAATTCTATTATCATAATTCTCACCACTACTTACCTTGTCTTTCTTTTCATTCAATTTATTTGATTCTCTACTATTCTCTACCCCCATTTTACTCTCGTAATTTTCATCTACTTTATTTTTTTGGCTCTCAAACTTCTCATTAACTAATGCAACTATTTTCTCTTACGTTTTATCGAAACGTGCGTGCATTTCATCAATTCGTTTATCAAAATTAAAATTTTGTTTTTTGATTTCATTTTTTATATCACTCAATTGTACATCGAATTGATCAAATTTGACGCTCTGCTCATTGAAAAGCAGTTTCATCATTTTTATTATGTCATTTTATTCCATTCTGGTATTTACTATAGGCGTTGAGTTCGCCTGTGGCGTGCTCAACATCAATGATTCTGTGTTTGTATTTTCTACGTTAATGCTTTCGTTATCTGCCATTTTATTGTACTGATGGTACTAAACTTTGTTTTATTTGTTGTGTACGTCTTTTTATACTATAGGTAATCTCTGTAGATAAACTCTCTTTTATGTTTATTTCTTTACCCTTCCACCTCTGCTTTTCTGCTTATTTACATATTTTTATTTATATATAAAGTCCAAGTTCGGGCTGCCATCTGTTGGGTGTTGTGCACTTTGTGTTTACATAAAGTTTCTTTTTATTGTAATACAAATACTTCTTAATACTGAATGTATGATAGTTAATATTTATGTAATTTGCATAATAAATCTTATCACCGGAATAACACGTGCTTAGCTCAGTTACATGCATTAGGCTTTTGGTCCAGAATTGCGTTAAGCAGACAGCGGCAGAGGTCGTTGGGTATAGAAATAACATAACACATTAGATAACTGTAACGAATTTTGATTTTATTTCAGCATGTACGTGGTAAATTAATATAAGCATAACCCCTGTTAATGATTCGAATTTCAAAATGGCGGCTATGATATTCCGCCCTTGACCTTACTCAAGGTTAATTGTGTACACTTTATGATTCTATGTAAATGACTTCTTTTATATATGTGATTATCATCATTGAACAAAATTTTAGTTTTTATTTCTTTAATACTTTACTCTTAATACTGATTAAACATGATCACAAACCAACGCCTCATTTTAATATTGGGTTGATCAACACCGGGTTACACGCTCGCTTCCTCTCTCTCCCTCTCTCACTTGTATTTTAACAAATTTTATAGAAATTGAGCTCATTTTTCTATTTTGAATTTAGGTAATGAAATGTAGGGCTTTCCTGAATAGATGTGGTGTAGCTCCCTCCTCAGCGGCTCCATGCGGTTGCAGGCGTTCGTCCAGTTTGATGGTATTCATTTTTCACTGACTCTACCTTTAATACATGTTTTGCAAAGTTCACTGATTCTAGTAAATGTTAGTGATTACTGTGGTATTGATTAAATCATTTTAAGCAGTAAATGTTACATTTTGATGGCAGAAAACTGCCCACTACTGTTAGAGCGTATACGCTCTCTGAGTTACTTTTGACGACTGAGGCTGGGTCAGACGTAATTGTTATGTAAGTGGTCGTGCATCTGACGTCATTATCTATTGTTTTCCAACCACCGCCTTGGTTAATACGTAATGATTTTATATCGTCATTGTGTTTTTGGTGACGATTTGTTACAATGGACCAATAGAAAGTCAGTATTGTCAATTTTTAGCGCCTGAAACGGCCATTATCGTTGTTTCACTTCACTCGTACGCCGCTGACCTTGGATCGGCTCCCCTCTGGTGAATTGGCGTATTACTGGGACTTGTGTCAAAACTAACTTGCCCTGGTTAGACTTCATGATTATAATAAAATTTACAATAAAAATATCCCTACATACCATTATTCTGGTATGGCTAATTCTGTACTGTTACAAAACCCCCTCAATGAAAGGTTTGGTGTCGAGACACAAAAACTTTCATTGACTCATTCATACTTTTCTAAAAGGATCAGTTCAGATATGTGCCACAACCCCCTGTAGTGTTAATAAAAGAAAATCTCAATCACTTACCCTTGGTCCTGTTGTAACCTCTCTTTCCTTTTATGTCCTTTTTTTTTTGATTTTTTTTTTATGAGTATAAAAACAACTTTTTTTTTTTCTTTCCATGTTCTTATTTATTCTTTTGGAAGAGAGGTTACAAGTTATTTAGAACTAGGCAAGAGCCTAGAGAAGCTAAAAATTGTGCTGGGTCCAGTATGATGGGATTTGCAAATGAAACACTGAACCTAAGATAACAACAACAATTTATTATTCTCTGATAGTACAACACCTGAGCCCCAAAAGGCTAGATAACTAAGTATTTTCATTATTGAATATAATTTCCTTAATGTGTGCCTTGCCCAAAGTTGAGCAAGGAATAATGACTACTAACAGCACCAAATATTGAATGAGTATTAAGATCTGAATGATCAGTGAATATTAATTCATGGAATGTCACATAAATGTCAATAATACAATTGTAAACTGGCACACAATCTCGACCCGCAAATAATCACATATTATAACAAGACATAAATATATAAGCATATACACCTGCAGGATTAATATAACAATGTAACAATTATGTAAAACAACACATACACATATAATTAACATCAACCACGTTTGCATATAAATAACCCATCACATGTTCACCCTGGTTATCAGCGCGTTTAAGTATCTTGTTCAACACCCATAACCCCCTTATTCTGACCAAGTATCTGGCCCCCTTCTGTTTAATTAATAGGCGACTAAAAACCCCCCAAAACTTCAATTAACATATCCCAGGAGTGGAGCAGACATGCCCCCAAGTTTTAACAAGATAAGTGTTAACTGAATGTTCTCTGTAAGCCACGCGGCCAGCGCACAAATCCCATGCCGATATTTAATTATCAATTTAAATCCCATCAATTACTATAATGAAGAGTAGCATCACAAGGTTAACATGGATGTCCGATTGCCTAACTGCCTTTTATATTTCTTTTTACTTTCAAAACAGAATATGGAAAAATAGTGGAACGTGACCACCATGAGTATTCATAACTGACATTGATTAATCTTGTGTGGTCTTATGGTTAACTAATTGTTATAGTGAGCAATAAAAATTATCGTTACAAAATTTTCTATAGTAAAATACAAACTGTGACAATGGTAAATTTAAAGTGTGCAAGTTAGCTAAACAGTGGAACAGAATTTGTAAAACGGAATCTAAGTCACAAAGGTATTAAAGCCAGCTCACATTGTTCCAAAAACTTAACTACCGGCAGGGTCGGGCATCGGACGAGATCTAGCAAGATCTGACACAGACAGACTTGCAGTGGACGTCTCCAACGGGAGTCGACCACGGTTTAAAACCACCCCCAGATTATGAATGAATAATGAAATACGTGTCCACATGGAGCAAAATCGTTAACATAACTATCCCAACATGCTTAAAACAGAAATAGAATGAGATTCAACTCTATCTACCGAACTCCCCTCGACCCGGGCGGTGCGTGACCCCGGCCGAGTTTTCACTCTCAGAACGAGATATACATGATAGTAATAGAGGAGGCGTAAGCCTTACAAATTGCAATTAATACATGCCACCCATTGTCCGGAAATAACTGTCCAAACTGGAGCGTTTCATGAAAGTCTCACAGAGTTATTCGGCCACAAGATTTAGGTTAATATGGTTAAATTTCACCTGGTTTGAAGGGTGTATGTTGAGGGCTCTGTAGTGTGTGTCCAGTCTATCCTTCCGGCTGACATAGCTGACGAAGGTTTTTGAAATTACATCGCCTGAGGCAGTTGTTCGGCCATCCTTCCGGAGCGGGGCAGATTCCCGGCTACCTCGGAAACCCTGCACAATTATATCTGGGATTACTCTTAAGTTCAAGAAACACACACTACCACATTTACCCACTGAAGTAGCATGGTCTGTCCAGTTTATAAACTCGAAAAATTGCCTAACTAAAGAATCCCATTGAATGTAGTAAATTACTTAAAAAAAAATAACTCCATTGAATATGTTAATATAGAATATGTCTAAATATAGTCACTCCATAATAATGATAATTTTAATTAACAGTTATGGAAAAGTTTTCATGACGCACTTACAGGAATTGGCAACTTTTAACAAGTCCGTGACATACACAGATATCAGAAAATTACTGACTTACGCCCCATCTTAGTTTAGTTAATTTAGTAGAAGCATTACTAGATTAATATAAAACATAATTATATCCTTAACGTTACAATCAATTAACCAGGGTTGAGATAAAGCATACATAAAACAAATTTTAACCTGAAGCTCGCCATGTGCTAAGGATTCACTGCAATATATATCTTAACGCATCCACTTTAATATCAAATAAAACCAATTTGTTTTTATAAATAATTAAAATACATATTTTGATGGACTTACCGGAGGTCACGTAGGCTTTTACTTATTCATAGAAGAAGCTGAGAGACGAAAACTGTTCAATCTACTCTGCCAGCCGGGGACTAGAATGTGAAGCGCTGATAGCTGAAGTGGAACTGAATAAACCGGCTGTTGAAAAACCCGTACGTAACAGAGATAGGGCGCGCGCGAGTCGGGCGGCCAAGGGGCAATTCACAACGACAAAGTCCAACTGACCGTACCAAAGGACAACTTCTTTCGCGTCGACAAATACGTAATTTCTTTAATAAAGCACAATATAGATATCGGAACATCGCCGCGTTTTCCAAAACGCGGCACACCCCCACCCCAAAAGGGCAACCCGGTTGCCTCACCTTGAAACTCGGGAAAGTACCCTGCAGTGTACCCCCTTCTTAAAACTCCGGTGGACATCGTGGGTAAGTTGGCCCGGTGGCACTCGCTCCCAGGAGAACAGACCTCCCCATGCGACCCTCTCCACTATGCCAACCCCACGGGACCGCCCCAACACGTCACCCTCTCCGGTGACCATCACCTACTGCCACCGGTCCCACTCACATACTCGTCCTAAGACCCCACAAGGTATCCTACACCTTGATATGTGAGCGACCGTACAACTTCTCGTCCATCTCTTGGACCGACCAGCCCCATGCACCTACAAGGCCTCTCCAACCTTGCCATATGGCTGGCCCACTTCCCTACACAAGGGCGGACGGCCCCGCTTGGCCAGACAGAGAGGACCGCACCACGGGCACACGACATTAATCCCATCATTTACACATTAGAATACCACATAACTAGGGGGGGTTTACTTTCCTACGGCACCTACTACACGACTTTCTCTCTCAACAAAATAACACCAGGAAAACAGGAGAATGCGGCATGGCTCGAACCCCATAATAAACAACATCAACCTCAACAACTATAAACAACCAACAACCGCACACCATCACTCCACCTAACCTTAAACAGGGGAAACTTACGAACTCAAAGACCACGACCATCTCGAGGACCACAATCTACTCACTTCCTTATCAATAGTTTTTTTTTTTTTTTTTTTTTTAATGGCAAGGGTAGGAAAACGGGGAGATGAACCGGGGCAAGGAGCATTCAATAGTTAGGACTAAGGGTAATGACCTGGTTCCCTCCGAAGGCTCGCGTGGGCAGGGGCGCATCCCTGAAATAGATGAACACCACTGGGAGTGTGGGGAACATCTACCCGCTACCCGTTAACCTCTGCTTCTTACCTTTCTATGCCGCACTTTAGGTATTCGCTCCTTTCGGACACCACTCTCTAAGAAATTATCTCGTGTTGAGCTGTACTGACTGGTTTCTTCGGGATCAGAATCAAAGCAACTTACCTCACTACTTTCACTCCGCTTTGGATTATGCTCATCGTCTAACTCCTCTGCTACAATTTCTTCCTTTTCTACAACTTCCCCTTCTTCATCCACATAATCCAATTCAACTTCCTGACACTGCACCTCCTCAGCCTCTTCCCGTTGCTCCTCTGATCCATCTTCTTCACCACACGCATCGCCAGCTCCTTCACGAACTTCTTGACTAACCTCTTCTCTGATCTCATTTTCATCAACACGTTCATCACCAACGTCATCGCCATCACTTCCACTACCACCATCTGAACACTGCACATCTACGTCCTCCGCTAGTTGCTCACCTGGTCCACCTGAAACTTCCTCCCGTTCCTCGGAATCCTCAACACTACTTACAGAAGGCGTCTGCACATCTTCACACACTACTTCACTCTCACTCACAAACTCTACAACGCTGCCACCCAATTTCTCCTCAACTTCTACCTCATCTACTTCTACTACACCTGCGGCATGGACATACTTGCCGATGGTTGTTCCCTAACATAATTTCTTTTTCCCCTGTTAATTTCCTGTTTCTTTGTTTTCTGTGCTGCAGCTGTTGTTGCCGTCTTCACACTTGCCACCCCCTTGTAGCCTCCATCACTTCCGGAATATTCTGGCTTTTAAGCGTCTCTTGGGTTCTCCTCCAACCACCATGTTTGTCCCTTTTGGCTCTTCCTGATGAACCGCTGGAGTATGGGACATCGGTAGCCTCTTTTCCCCGGTACTCGTCAACCTCCTTGACCGTTCCTGAAAGCACACACAGTTGCTCAAGGTCCGCAAAACAACGTGGACGGTCCGCGAATGCCAAACGAGATCTCTCCTGGGGAGTCAGTCCTTCTAGAATCGCTTGGATAACTTCCGTCTCTGGCAACCCCAATCTTAACACCCGGGCAGCTTTCCGTATATCTCGCACGAAGTCTCCTAACGCCTCTCCGTAGGCCTGTGGGCGATAGAATCTTTCCAACTCAAGCTTGGCGCGTCGTCGAAAGGGTATGAAGAAGTTCAACACCTCCCCATGGAAAGCATCAACACTGTCACCTCGACGCAGAGCCTTGGTGACCAGACCAGCCAACGTACTCCGGCAATACGGGTATATAAGAAACAAGACCTCCCCGTCGGACACCCCTGGGAAATCTGCCACCTGCAGGACCAGGTCCAAGAAAACCAACAGCTGGTCCTCATCAAATCCATCCACCACCGGAAATTTCTGGAGAACGTCTGTAAGAGGGTGGGGCAATTTCTCGTAGCATATCCCCGCCAGAATTACACAATTCAAAACAAACAATCATAAAACAAATCCCCACTAAACACCTAACACAAACATATCCTACAAAAACATTTGAACAAGAATCGGAAAAACTCAAGTACTGTCCTTCCTTTGAGTAGACCCCCGGGCTCCTAGCGCTGCGAAAACCCGCCCCGCTCCAGAACTAACTCTCCGTCAGTCGCCAGACTCAAGAAGAAACAACATCAGACACTAACCACAACATACAATCCACACCACCTAACACTAACCAAAATATACGACATTTCGACTACAACATTGTCACCATTACAATCGGACGATACCGACTTCCAGTCGGGCCATACCGCATCCCACTAACCGCACGCGCAATTACTTTCAAAAAATAAATACGGGAACCCATCCCCACGCGATCTCCGGCAATGTCCAATTCCAAAACAACAACCCAACTACAACACGTGCCCGTGGCGGCCTCAGATTTACAATTCAAAACATTTAACAATAATTCATAAAAAAAACATATATACTTCTACATTTCATGTCAACTATTAAGTGCCATTTTATTTGCCAGACTATCTCCAAGTTTGCAAGCCCCATCACACACCAGGACCCAAGGGTTCAAGCCTCGAATGAACCACGCACTGCTACCATTTGTAACCTCTCTTTCCTTTTATGTCCTTTTTTTTTTTGATTTTTTTTTTATGAGTATAAAAACACTTTTTTTTTTTTTTTTTTATGTTCTTATTTATTCTTTTGGAAGAGAGGTTACAAGTTATTTAGAACTAGGCAAGAGCCTAGAGAAGTTAAAATTGTGCTGGGTCCAGTATGATGGGACTTGCAAATGAAACACTGAACCTAAAATAACAACAACAACTTATTATTCTCTGATAGTACAACACCTGAGCCCCAAAAGGCTAGATAACTAAGTATTTTCATTATTGAATATAATTTCCTTAATGTGTGCCTTGCCAAAAGTTGAGCAAGGAATAATGACTACTAACAGCACCAAGTATTGAATGAGTATTAAGATCTGAATGATCAGTGAATATTAATTCATGGAATGTCACATAAATGTCAATAATACAATTGTAAACTGGCACACAATCTCGACCCGCAAATAATCACATATTATAACAAGACATAAATATATAAGCATATACACCTGCAGGATTAATATAACAATGTAACAATTATGTAAAACAACACATACACATATAATTAACATCAACCACGTTTGCATATAAATAACCCATCACATGTTCACCCTGGTTATCAGCGCATTTAAGTATCTTGTTCAACACCCATAACCCCCTTATTCTGACCAAGTATCTGGCCCCCTTCTGTTTAATTAATAGGCGACTAAACCCCCCCAAAACTTCAATTAACATATCCCAGGAGTGGAGCAGACATGCCCCCAAGTTTTAACAAGATAAGTGTTAACTGAATGTTCTATGTAAGCCACGCGGCCAGCGCACAAATCCCATTCCGATATTTAATTATCAATTTAAATCCCATCAATTACTATAATGAAGAGTAGCATCACAAGGTTAACATGGATGTCCGATTGCCTAACTGCCTTTTATATTTCTTTTTACTTTCAAAACAGAATATGGAAAAATAGTGGAACGTGACCACCATGAGTATTCATAACTGACATTGATTAATCTTGTGTGGTCTTATGGTTAACTAATTGTTATAGTGAGCAATACAAATTATCGTTACAAAATTTTCTATAGTAAAATACAAACTGTGACAATGGTAAATTTAAAGTGTGCAAATTAGCTAAACAGTGGAACAGAATTTGTAAAACGGAATCTAAGTCATAAAGGTAGAGACATAAAGGTGTGAGCCAGCTCACAGTGTTCCAAAAACTTAACTACCGGCAGGATGAGGCATCGGACGAGATCTAGCAAGATCTGACACAGACAGACTTGCAGTGGACGTCTCCAACGGGAGTCGACCACGGTTTAAAACCACCCCCAGATTATGAATGAATAATGAAATACGTGTCCACATGGAGCAAAATCGTTAACATAACTATCCCAACATGCTTAAAACAGAAATAGAATGAGATTCAACTCTATCTACCGAACTCCCCTCGACCCGGGCGGTGCGTGACCCCGGCCGAGTTTTCACTCTCAGAACGAGATATACATGATAGTAATAGAGGAGGCGTAAGCCTTACAAATTGCAATTAATACATGCCACCCATTGTCCAGAAATAACTGTCCAAACTGGAGCGTTTCATGAAAGTCTCACAGAGTTATTCGGCCACAAGATTTAGGTTAATATGGTTAAATTTCACCTGGTTTGAAGGGTGTATGTTGAGGGCTCTGTAGTGTGTGTCCAGTCCATCCTTCCGGCTGACATAGCTGACGAAGGTTTTGAAATTACATCGCCTGAGGCAGTTGTTCGGCCATCCTTCCGGAGCGGGGCAGATTCCCGGCTACCTCGGAAACCCTGCACAATTATATCTGGGATTACTCATAAGTTCATGAAACACACACTACCACATTTACCCACTGAAATAGCATGGTCTGTCCAGTTTATAAACTCGAAAAATTGCCTAAGTAAAGAATCCCATTGAATGTATTAATCACTTCAAAAAAAATAACTCCATTGAATATGTTAATATAGAATATGTCTAAATATAGTCACTCCATAATAATGATAATTTTAATTAACAGTTATGGAAAAGTTTTCATGACGCACTTACAGGAATTGGCAACTTTTAACAAGTCCGTGACATACACAGATATCAGAAAATTACTGACTTACGCCCCATCTTAGTTTAGTTAATTTAGTAGAAGCATTACTAGATTAATATAAAACATAATTATATCCTTAACGTTACAATCAATTAACCAGGGTTGAGATAAAGCATACATAAAACAAATTTTAACCTGAAACTCGCCATGTGCTAAGGATTCACTGCAATATATATCTTAACGCATCCACTTTAATATCAAATAAAACCAATTTGTTTTTATAAATAATTAAAATACATATTTTGATGGACTTACCGGAGGTCACGTAGGCTTTTACTTATTCATAGAAGAAGCTGGGAGACGAAAACTGTTCAATCTACTCTGCCAGCCGGGGACTAGAATGTGAAGCGCTGATAGCTGAAGTGGAACTGAATAAACCGGCTGTTGAAAAACCCGTACGTAACAGAGATAGGGCGCGCGCGAGTCGGGCGGCCAAGGGGCAATTCACAACGACAAAGTCCAACTGACCGTACCAAAGGACAACTTCTTTCGCGTCGACAAATACGTAATTTCTTTAATAAAGCACAATATAGATATCGGAACATCGCCGCGTTTTTCAAAACGCGGCACACTATAGTGTCGATCGTACCCGTCTGACCTTACTGGACTTCTCCTGAGAGATCCCTACACCATAAGGCCATGAGGCACTGCACGCTCCTGTTCTGACGCTCCGGCCAGCGCAGGACCGCGGTCACAACACCATAAAAACTCTGAAACATTCAATACAAAATTTCAAATAGTGGTCTTATTCATTTACATATCCGCAACTGATATGTTTCCTCTTAGATGCATTGGTTTGTGATTTGAGGCGTTGGTTTCATTTATTTATAAAATACCAAATAAACAATAAAATATAACAAGATTTAGGATAGATAAGCCTTCTACTTGACAACACTCCTACATATTTGTATCAATTGCTCTGACTCCCGTCAATATTAAATTTTTTTTTTTTTAGTTTCCATGTTCTTATTTATTCTTTTGGAAGAGAGGTTACAAGTTATTTAGAACTAGGCAAGAGCCTAGAGAAGCTAAAATTGTGCTGGGTCCAGTATGATGGGACTTGCAAATGAAACACTGAACCTAAGATAACAACAACAATTTATTATTCTCTGATAGTACAACACCTGAGCCCCAAAAGGCTAGATAACTAAGTATTTTCATTATTGAATATAATTTCCTTAATGTGTGCCTTGCCAAAAGTTGAGCAAGGAATAATGACTACTAACAGCACCAAGTATTGAATGAGTATTAAGATCTGAATGATCAGTGAATATTAATTCATGGAATGTCACATAAATGTCAATAATACAATTGTAAACTGGCACACAATCTCGACCCGCAAATAATCACATATTATAACAAGACATAAATATATAAGCATATACACCTGCAGGATTAATATAACAATGTAACAATTATGTAAAACAACACATACACATATAATTAACATCAACCACGTTTGCATATAAATAACCCATCACATGTTCACCCTGGTTATCAGCGCATTTAAGTATCTTGTTCAACACCCATAACCCCCTTATTCTGACCAAGTATCTGGCCCCCTTCTGTTTAATTAATAGGCGACTAAACCCCCCCCAAAACTTCAATTAACATATCCCAGGAGTGGAGCAGACATGCCCCCAAGTTTTAACAAGATAAGTGTTAACTGAATGTTCTCTGTAAGCCACGCGGCCAGCGCACTAATCCCATGCCGATAATTAATTATCAATTTAAATCCCATCAATTACTATAATGAAGAGTAGCATCACAAGGTTAACATGGATGTCCGATTGCCTAACTGCCTTTTATATTTCTTTTTACTTTCAAAACAGAATATGGAAAAATAGTGGAACGTGACCACCATGAGTATTCATAACTGACATTGATTAATCTTGTGTGGTCTTATGGTTAACTAATTGTTATAGTGAGCAATAAAAATTATCGTTACAAAATTTTCTATAGTAAAATACAAACTGTGACAATGGTAAATTTAAAGTGTGCAAGTTAGCTAAACAGTGGAACAGAATTTGTAAAACGGAATCTAAGTCATAAAGGTATTAAAGCCAGCTCACAGTGTTCCAAAAACTTAACTACCGGCAGGGTGAGGCATCGGACGAGATCTAGCAAGATCTGACACAGACAGACTTGCAGTGGACGTCTCCAACGGGAGTCTACCACGGTTTAAAACCACCCCCAGATTATGAATGAATAATGAAATACGTGTCCACATGGAGCAAAATCGTTAACATAACTATCCCAACATGCTTAAAACAGAAATAGAATGAGATTCAACTCTATCTACCGAACTCCCCTCGACCCGGGCGGTGCGTGACCCCGGCCGAGTTTTCACTCTCAGAACGAGATATACATGATAGTAATAGAGGAGGCGTAAGCCTTACAAATTGCAATTAATACATGCCACCCATTGTCCGGAAATAACTGTCCAAACTGGAGCGTTTCATGAAAGTCTCACAGAGTTATTCGGCCACAAGATTTAGGTTAATATGGTTAAATTTCACCTGGTTTGAAGGGTGTATGTTGAGGGCTCTGTAGTGTGTGTCCAGTCCATCCTTCCGGCTGACATAGCTGACGAAGGTTTTGAAATTACATCGCCTGAGGCAGTTGTTCGGCCATCCTTCCGGAGCGGGGCAGATTCCCGGCCACCTCGGAAACCCTGCACAATTATATCTGGGATTACTCATAAGTTCATGAAACACACACTACCACATTTACCCACTGAAATAGCATGGTCTGTCCAGTTTATAAACTCGAAAAATTGCCTAAGTAAAGAATCCCATTGAATGTAGTAAATCACTTCAAAAAAAATAACTCCATTGAATATGTTAATATAGAATATGTCTAAATATAGTCACTCCATAATAATGATAATTTTAATTAACAGTTATGCAAAAGTTTTCATGACGCACTTACAGGAATTGGCAACTTTTAACAAGTCCGTGACATACACAGATATCAGAAAATTACTGACTTACGCCCCATCTTAGTTTAGTTAATTTAGTAGAAGCATTACTAGATTAATATAAAACATAATTATATCCTTAACGTTACAATCAATTAACCAGGGTTGAGATAAAGCATACATAAAACAAATTTTAACCTGAAGCTCGCCATGTGCTAAGGATTCACTGCAATATATATCTTAACGCATCCACTTTAATATCAAATAAAACCAATTTGTTTTTATAAATAATTAAAATACATATTTTGATGGACTTACCGGAGGTCACGTAGGCTTTTACTTATTCATAGAAGAAGCTGGGAGACGAAAACTGTTCAATCTACTCTGCCAGCCGGGGACTAGAATGTGAAGCGCTGATAGCTGAAGTGGAACTGAATAAACCGGCTGTTGAAAAACCCGTACGTAACAGAGATAGGGCGCGCGCGAGTCGGGCGGCCAAGGGGCAATTCACAACGACAAAGTCCAACTGACCGTACCAAAGGACAACTTCTTTCGCGTCGACAAATACGTAATTTCTTTAATAAAGCACAATATAGATATCGGAACATCGCCGCGTTTTCCAAAACGCGGCACACTATAGTGTCGATCGTACCCGTCTGACCTTACTGGACTTCTCCTGAGAGATCCCTACACCATAAGGCCATGAGGCACTGCACGCTCCTGTTCTGACGCTCCGGCCAGCGCAGGACCGCGGTCACAACACCATAAAAACTCTGAAACATTCAATACAAAATTTCAAATAGTGGTCTTATTCATTTACATATCCGCAACTGATATGTTTCCTCTTAGATGCATTGGTTTGTGATTTGAGGCGTTGGTTTCATTTATTTATAAAATACCAAATAAACAATAAAATATAACAAGATTTAGGATAGATAAGCCTTCTACTTGACAACACTCCTACATATTTGTATCAATTGCTCTGACTCCCGTCAATATTAAATTTTTTTTTTTTTAGTTTCCATGTTCTTATTTATTCTTTTGGAAGAGAGGTTACAAGTTATTTAGAACTAGGCAAGAGCCTAGAGAAGTTAAAATTGTGCTGGGTCCAGTATGATGGGACTTGCAAATGAAACACTGAACCTAAGATAACAACAACAATTTATTATTCTCTGATAGTACAACACCTGAGCCCCAAAAGGCTAGATAACTAAGTATTTTCATTATTGAATATAATTTCCTTAATGTGTGCCTTGCCAAAAGTTGAGCAAGGAATAATGACTACTAACAGCACCAAGTATTGAATGAGTATTAAGATCTGAATGATCAGTGAATATTAATTCATGGAATGTCACATAAATGTCAATAATACAATTGTAAACTGGCACACAATCTCGACCCGCAAATAATCACATATTATAACAAGACATAAATATATAAGCATATACACCTGCAGGATTAATATAACAATGTAACAATTATGTAAAACAACACATACACATATAATTAACATCAACCACGTTTGCATATAAATAACCCATCACATGTTCACCCTGGTTATCAGCGCATTTAAGTATCTTGTTCAACACCCATAACCCCCTTATTCTGACCAAGTATCTGGCCCCCTTCTGTTTAATTAATAGGCGACTAAACCCCCCCCAAAACTTCAATTAACATATCCCAGGAGTGGAGCAGACATGCCCCCAAGTTTTAACAAGATAAGTGTTAACTGAATGTTCTCTGTAAGCCACGCGGCCAGCGCACTAATCCCATGCCGATATTTAATTATCAATTTAAATCCCATCAATTACTATAATGAAGAGTAGCATCACAAGGTTAACATGGATGTCCGATTGCCTAACTGCCTTTTATATTTCTTTTTACTTTCAAAACAGAATATGGAAAAATAGTGGAACGTGACCACCATGAGTATTCATAACTGACATTGATTAATCTTGTGTGGTCTTATGGTTAACTAATTGTTATAGTGAGCAATAAAAATTATCGTTACAAAATTTTCTATAGTAAAATACAAACTGTGACAATGGTAAATTTAAAGTGTGCAAGTTAGCTAAACAGTGGAACAGAATTTGTAAAACGGAATCTAAGTCATAAAGGTATTAAAGCCAGCTCACAGTGTTCCAAAAACTTAACTACCGGCAGGGTGAGGCATCGGACGAGATCTAGCAAGATCTGACACAGACAGACTTGCAGTGGACGTCTCCAACGGGAGTCTACCACGGTTTAAAACCACCCCCAGATTATGAATGAATAATGAAATACGTGTCCACATGGAGCAAAATCGTTAACATAACTATCCCAACATGCTTAAAACAGAAATAGAATGAGATTCAACTCTATCTACCGAACTCCCCTCGACCCGGGCGGTGCGTGACCCCGGCCGAGTTTTCACTCTCAGAACGAGATATACATGATAGTAATAGAGGAGGCGTAAGCCTTACAAATTGCAATTAATACATGCCACCCATTGTCCGGAAATAACTGTCCAAACTGGAGCGTTTCATGAAAGTCTCACAGAGTTATTCGGCCACAAGATTTAGGTTAATATGGTTAAATTTCACCTGGTTTGAAGGGTGTATGTTGAGGGCTCTGTAGTGTGTGTCCAGTCCATCCTTCCGGCTGACATAGCTGACGAAGGTTTTGAAATTACATCGCCTGAGGCAGTTGTTCGGCCATCCTTCCGGAGCGGGGCAGATTCCCGGCCACCTCGGAAACCCTGCACAATTATATCTGGGATTACTCATAAGTTCATGAAACACACACTACCACATTTACCCACTGAAATAGCATGGTCTGTCCAGTTTATAAACTCGAAAAATTGCCTAAGTAAAGAATCCCATTGAATGTAGTAAATCACTTCAAAAAAAATAACTCCATTGAATATGTTAATATAGAATATGTCTAAATATAGTCACTCCATAATAATGATAATTTTAATTAACAGTTATGCAAAAGTTTTCATGACGCACTTACAGGAATTGGCAACTTTTAACAAGTCCGTGACATACACAGATATCAGAAAATTACTGACTTACGCCCCATCTTAGTTTAGTTAATTTAGTAGAAGCATTACTAGATTAATATAAAACATAACTATATATCCTTAACGTTACAATCAATTAACCAGGGTTGAGATAAAGCATACATAAAACAAATTTTAACCTGAAGCTCGCCATGTGCTAAGGATTCACTGCAATATATATCTTAACGCATCCACTTTAATATCAAATAAAACCAATTTGTTTTTATAAATAATTAAAATACATATTTTGATGGACTTACCGGAGGTCACGTAGGCTTTTACTTATTCATAGAAGAAGCTGGGAGACGAAAACTGTTCAATCTACTCTGCCAGCCGGGGACTAGAATGTGAAGCGCTGATAGCTGAAGTGGAACTGAATAAACCGGCTGTTGAAAAACCCGTACGTAACAGAGATAGGGCGCGCGCGAGTCGGGCGGCCAAGGGGCAATTCACAACGACAAAGTCCAACTGACCGTACCAAAGGACAACTTCTTTCGCGTCGACAAATACGTGATTTCTTTAATAAAGCACAATATAGATATCGGAACATCGCCGCGTTTTCCAAAACGCGGCACACCCCCACCCCAAAAGGGCAACCCGGTTGCCTCACCTTGAAACTCGGGAAAGTACCCTGCAGTGTACCCCCTTCTTAAAACTCCGGTGGACATCGTGGGTAAGTTGGCCCGGTGGCACTCGCTCCCAGGAGAACAGACCTCCCCATGCGACCCTCTCCGCTATGCCAACCCCACGGGACCGCCCCAACACGTCACCCTCTCCGGTGACCATCACCTACTCCCACCGGTCCCACTCACATACTCGTCCTAAGACCCCACAAGGTATCCTACACCTTGATATGTGAGCGACCGTACAACTTCTCGTCCATCTCTTGGACCGACCAGCCCCATGCACCTACAAGGCCTCTCCAACCTTGCCATATGGCTGGCCCACTTCCCTACACAAGGGCGGACGGCCCCGCTTGGCCAGACAGAGAGGACCGCACCACGGGCACACGAACATTAATCCCATCATTTACACATTAGAATACCACATAACTAGGGGGGGTTGACTTTCCTACGGCACCTACTACACGACTTTCTCTCTCAACAAAATAACACCAGGAAAACAGGAGAATGCGGCATGGCTCGAACCCCATAATAAACAACATCAACCTCAACAACTATAAACAACCAACAACCGCACACCATCACTCCACCTAACCTTAAACAGGGGAAACTTACGATCTCAAAGACCACGACCATCTCGAGGACCACAATCTACTCACTTCCTTATCAATAGTTTTTTTTTTTTTTTTTTTTTTTTTTTTAGGGGCAAGTGTAGGAAAACGGGGAGATGAACTGGGGCAAGGAGCATTAAAGGGTCAATAGTTAGGACTAAGGGTAAGGACCTGGTTCCCTCCGAAGGCTCGCGTGGGCAGGGGCGCAACCCTGAAATAGATGAACACCACTGGGAGTGTGGGGAACATCTACCCGCTACCCGTTAACCTCTGCTTCTTATCTTTCTATGCCGCACTTTAGGTATTCGCTCCTTTCGGACACCACTCTCTAAGAAATTATCTCGTGTTGAGCTGTACTGACTGGTTTCTTCGGGATCAGAATCAAAGCAACTTACCTCACTACTTTTACTCCGCTTTGGATTATGCTCATCGTCTAACTCCTCTGCTACAATTTCTTCCTTTTCTACAACTTCCCCTTCTTCATCCACATAATCCAATTCAACTTCCTGACACTGCACCTCCTCAGCCTCTTCCCGTTGCTCCTCTGATCCATCTTCTTCACCACACGCATCGCCAGCTCCTTCACGAACTTCTTGACTAACCTCTTCTCTGATCTCATTTTCATCAACACGTTCATCACCAACGTCATCGCCATCACTTCCACTACCACCATCTGAACACTGCACATCTACGTCCTCCGCTAGTTGCTCACCTGGTCCACCTGAAACTTCCTCCCGTTCCTCGGAATCCTCAACACTACTTACAGAAGGCGTCTGCACATCTTCACACACTACTTCACTCTCACTCACAAACTCTACAACGCTGCCACCCAATTTCTCCTCAACTTCTACCTCATCTACTTCTACTACACCTGCGGCATGGACATACTTGCCGATGGTTGTTCCCTAACATAATTTCTTTTTCCCCTGTTAATTTCCTGTTTCTTTGTTTTCTGTGCTGCAGCTGTTGTTGCCGTCTTCACACTTGCCACCCCCTTGTAGCCTCCATCACTTCCGGAATATTCTGGCTTTTAAGCGTCTCTTGGGTTCTCCTCCAACCACCATGTTTGTCCCTTTTGGCTCTTCCTGATGAACCGCTGGAGTATGGGACATCGGTAGCCTCTTTTCCCCGGTACTCGTCAACCTCCTTGACCGTTCCTGAAAGCACACACAGTTGCTCAAGGTCCGCAAAACAACGTGGACGGTCCGCGAATGCCAAACGAGATCTCTCCTGGGGAGTCAGTCCTTCTAGAATCGCTTGGATAACTTCCGTCTCTGGCAACCCCAATCTTAACACCCGGGCAGCTTTCCGTATATCTCGCACGAAGTCTCCTAACGCCTCTCCGTAGGCCTGTGGGCGATAGAATCTTTCCAACTCAAGCTTGGCGCGTCGTCGAAAGGGTATGAAGAAGTTCAACACCTCCCCATGGAAAGCATCAACACTGTCACCTCGACGCAGAGCCTTGGTGACCAGACCAGCCAACGTACTCCGGCAATACGGGTATATAAGAAACAAGACCTCCCCGTCGGTCACCCCTGGGAAATCTGCCACCTGCAGGACCAGGTCCAAGAAAACCAACAGCTGGTCCTCATCAAATCCATCCACCACCGGAAATTTCTGGAGAACGTCTGTAAGAGGGTGGGGCAATTTCTCGTAGCATATCCCCGCCAGAATTACACAATTCAAAACAAACAATCATAAAACAAATCCCCACTAAACACCTAACACAAACATAACCTACAAAAACATTTGAACAAGAATCGGAAAAACTCAAGTACTGTCCTTCCTTTGAGTAGACCCCCGGGCTCCTAGCGCTGCGAAAACCCGCCCCGCTCCAGAACTAACTCTCCGTCAGTCGCCAGACTCAAGAAGAAACAACATCAGACACTAACCACAACATACAATCCACACCACCTAACACTAACCAAAATATACGACATTTCGACTACAACATTGTCACCATTACAATCGGACGATACCGACTTCCAGTCGGGCCATACCGCATCCCACTAACCGCACGCGCAATTACTTTCAAAAAATAAATACGGGAACCCATCCCCACGCGATCTCCGGCAATGTCCAATTCCAAAACAACAACCCAACTACAACACGTGCCCGTGGCGGCCTCAGATTTACAATTCAAAACATTTAACAATAATTCATAAAAAAAACATATATACTTCTACATTTCATGTCAACTATTAAGTGCCATTTTATTTGCCAGACTATCTCCAAGTTTGCAAGCCCCATCACACACCAGGACCCAAGGGTTCAAGCCTCGAATGAACCACGCACTGCTACCATTTGTAACCTCTCTTTCCTTTTATGTCCTTTTTTTTTTTAATTTTTTTTTTATGAGTATAAAAACACTTTTTTTTTTTTTTTATGTTCTTATTTATTCTTTTGGAAGAGAGGTTACAAGTTATTTAGAACTAGGCAAGAGCCTAGAGAAGTTAAAATTGTGCTGGGTCCAGTATGATGGGACTTGCAAATGAAACACTGAACCTAAGATAACAACAACAACTTATTATTCTCTGATAGTACAACACCTGAGCCCCAAAAGGCTAGATAACTAAGTATTTTCATTATTGAATATAATTTCCTTAATGTGTGCCTTGCCAAAAGTTGAGCAAGGAATAATGACTACTAACAGCACCAAGTATTGAATGAGTATTAAGATCTGAATGATCAGTGAATATTAATTCATGGAATGTCACATAAATGTCAATAATACAATTGTAAACTGGCACACAATCTCGACCCGCAAATAATCACATATTATAACAAGACATAAATATATAAGCATATACACCTGCAGGATTAATATAACAATGTAACAATTATGTAAAACAACACATACACATATAATTAACATCAACCACGTTTGCATATAAATAACCCATCACATGTTCACCCTGGTTATCAGCGCATTTAAGTATCTTGTTCAACACCCATAACCCCCTTATTCTGACCAAGTATCTGGCCCCCTTCTGTTTAATTAATAGGCGACTAAACCCCCCCAAAACTTCAATTAACATATCCCAGGAGTGGAGCAGACATGCCCCCAAGTTTTAACAAGATAAGTGTTAACTGAATGTTCTCTGTAAGCCACGCGGCCAGCGCACAAATCCCATTCCGATATTTAATTATCAATTTAAATCCCATCAATTACTATAATGAAGAGTAGCATCACAAGGTTAACATGGATGTCCGATTGCCTAACTGCCTTTTATATTTCTTTTTACTTTCAAAACAGAATATGGAAAAATAGTGGAACGTGACCACCATGAGTATTCATAACTGACATTGATTAATCTTGTGTGGTCTTATGGTTAACTAATTGTTATAGTGAGCAATAAAAATTATCGTTACAAAATTTTCTATAGTAAAATACAAACTGTGACAATGGTAAATTTAAAGTGTGCGAATTAGCTAAACAGTGGAACAGAATTTGTAAAACGGAATCTAAGTCATAAAGGTATTAAAGCCAGCTCACAGTGTTCCAAAAACTTAACTACCGGCAGGGTCAGGCATCGGACGAGATCTAGCAAGATCTGACACAGACAGACTTGCAGTGGACGTCTCCAACGGGAGTCGACCACGGTTTAAAACCACCCCCAGATTATGAATGAATAATGAAATACGTGTCCACATGGAGCAAAATCGTTAACATAACTATCCCAACATGCTTAAAACAGAAATAGAATGAGATTCAACTCTATCTACCGAACTCCCCTCGACCCGGGCGGTGCGTGACCCCGGCCGAGTTTTCACTCTCAGAACGAGATATACATGATAGTAATAGAGGAGGCGTAAGCCTTACAAATTGCAATTAATACATGCCACCCATTGTCCGGAAATAACTGTCCAAACTGGAGCGTTTCATGAAAGTCTCACAGAGTTATTCGGCCACAAGATTTAGGTTAATATGGTTAAATTTCACCTGGTTTGAAGGGTGTATGTTGAGGGCTCTGTAGTGTGTGTCCAGTCCATCCTTCCGGCTGACATAGCTGACGAAGGTTTTGAAATTACATCGCCTGAAGCAGTTGTTCGGCCATCCTTCCGGAGCAGGGCAGATTCCCGGCTACCTCGGAAACCCTGCACAATTATATCTGGGATTACTCATAAGTTCATGAAACACACACTACCACATTTACCCACTGAAATAGCATGGTCTGTCCAGTTTATAAACTCGAAAAATTGCCTAAGTAAAGAATCCCATTGAATGTAGTAAATCACTTCAAAAAAAATAACTCCATTGAATATGTTAATATAGAATATGTCTAAATATAGTCACTCCATAATAATGATAATTTTAATTAACAGTTATGGAAAAGTTTTCATGACGCACTTACAGGAATTGGCAACTTTTAACAAGTCCGTGACATACACAGATATCAGAAAATTACTGACTTACGCCCCATCTTAGTTTAGTTAATTTAGTAGAAGCATTACTAGATTAATATAAAACATAATTATATCCTTAACGTTACAATCAATTAACCAGGGTTGAGATAAAGCATACATAAAACAAATTTTAACCTGAAACTCGCCATGTGCTAAGGATTCACTGCAATATATATCTTGACGCATCCACTTTAATATCAAATAAAACCAATTTGTTTTTATAAATAATTAAAATACATATTTTGATGGACTTACCGGAGGTCACGTAGGCTTTTACTTATTCATAGAAGAAGCTGGGAGACGAAAACTGTTCAATCTACTCTGCCAGCCGGGGACTAGAATGTGAAGCGCTGATAGCTGAAGTGGAACTGAATAAACCGGCTGTTGAAAAACCCGTACGTAACAGAGATAGGGCGCGCGCGAGTCGGGCGGCCAAGGGGCAATTCACAACGACAAAGTCCAACTGACCGTACCAAAGGACAACTTCTTTCGCGTCGACAAATACGTAATTTCTTTAATAAAGCACAATATAGATATCGGAACATCGCCGCGTTTTCCAAAACGCGGCACACTATAGTGTCGATCGTACCCGTCTGACCTTACTGGACTTCTCCTGAGAGATCCCTACACCATAAGGCCATGAGGCACTGCACGCTCCTGTTCTGACGCTCCGGCCAGGGCAGGACCGCGGTCACAACACCATAAAAACTCTGAAACATTCAATACAAAATTTCAAATAGTGGTCTTATTCATTTACATATCCGCAACTGATATGTTTCCTCTTAGATGCATTGGTTTGTGATTTGAGGCGTTGGTTTCATTTATTTATAAAATACCAAATAAACAATAAAATATAACAAGATTTAGGATAGATAAGCCTTCTACTTGACAACACTCCTACATATTTGTATCAATTGCTCTGACTCCCGTCAATATTAAATTATTTTTTTTTAGTTTCCATGTTCTTATTTATTCTTTTGGAAGAGAGTTTACAAGTTATTTAGAACTAGGCAAGAGCCTAGAGAAGCTAAAATTGTGCTGGGTCCAGTATGATGGGACTTGCAAATGAAACACTGAACCTAAGATAAGAACAACAATTTATTATTCTCTGATAGTACAACACCTGAGCCCCAAAAGGCTAGATAACTAAGTATTTTCATTATTGAATATAATTTCCTTAATGTGTGCCTTGCCAAAAGTTGAGCAAGGAATAATGACTACTAACAGCACCAAGTATTGAATGAGTATTAAGATCTGAATGATCAGTGAATATTAATTCATGGAATGTCACATAAATGTCAATAATACAATTGTAAACTGGCACACAATCTCGACCCGCAAATAATCACATATTATAACAAGACATAAATATATAAGCATATACACCTGCAGGATTAATATAACAATGTAACAATTATGTAAAACAACACATACACATATAATTAACATCAACCACGTTTGCATATAAATAACCCATCACATGTTCACCCTGGTTATCAGCGCATTTAAGTATCTTGTTCAACACCCATAACCCCCTTATTCTGACCAAGTATCTGGCCCCCTTCTGTTTAATTAATAGGCGACTAAACCCCCCCAAAACTTCAATTAACATATCCCAGGAGTGGAGCAGACATGCCCCCAAGTTTTAACAAGATAAGTGTTAACTGAATGTTCTCTGTAAGCCACGCGGCCAGCGCACAAATCCCATGCCGATATTTAATTATCAATTTAAATCCCATCAATTACTATAATGAAGAGTAGCATCACAAGGTTAACATGGATGTCCGATTGCCTAACTGCCTTTTATATTTCTTTTTACTTTCAAAACAGAATGTGGAAAAATAGTGGAACGTGACCACCATGAGTATTCATAACTGACATTGATTAATCTTGTGTGGTCTTATGGTTAACTAATTGTTATAGTGAGCAATAAAAATTATCGTTACAAAATTTTCTATAGTAAAATACAAACTGTGACAATGGTAAATTTAAAGTGTGCAAATTAGCTAAACAGTGGAACAGAATTTGTAAAACGGAATCTAAGTC
This sequence comes from Magicicada septendecula, assembly GCA_034769895.1. Lineage (NCBI taxonomy): Eukaryota > Metazoa > Arthropoda > Insecta > Hemiptera > Cicadidae > Magicicada > Magicicada septendecula. The sequence continues at coordinate 408,750,688 of CM068368.1, read as the reverse complement.
ATAAAGGTATTAAAGCCAGCTCACAGTGTTCCAAAAACTTAACTACCGGCAGGGTCAGGCATCGGACGAGATCTAGCAAGATCTGACACAGACAGACTTGCAGTGGACGTCTCCAACGGGAGTCGACCACGGTTTAAAACCACCCCCAGATTATGAATGAATAATGAAATACGTGTCCACATGGAGCAAAATCGTTAACATAACTATCCCAACATGCTTAAAACAGAAATAGAATGAGATTCAACTCTATCTACCGAACTCCCCTCGACCCGGGCGGTGCGTGACCCCGGCCGAGTTTTCACTCTCAGAACGAGATATACATGATAGTAATAGAGGAGGCGTAAGCCTTACAAATTGCAATTAATACATGCCACCCATTGTCCGGAAATAACTGTCCAAACTGGAGCGTTTCATGAAAGTCTCACAGAGTTATTCGGCCACAAGATTTAGGTTAATATGGTTAAATTTCACCTGGTTTGAAGGGTGTATGTTGAGGGCTCTGTAGTGTGTGTCCAGTCTATCCTTCCGGCTGACATAGCTGACGAAGGTTTTTGAAATTACATCGCCTGAGGCAGTTGTTCGGCCATCCTTCCGGAGCGGGGCAGATTCCCGGCTACCTCGGAAACCCTGCACAATTATATCTGGGATTACTCTTAAGTTCAAGAAACACACACTACCACATTTACCCACTGAAGTAGCATGGTCTGTCCAGTTTATAAACTCGAAAAATTGCCTAACTAAAGAATCCCATTGAATGTAGTAAATTACTTAAAAAAAAATAACTCCATTGAATATGTTAATATAGAATATGTCTAAATATAGTCACTCCATAATAATGATAATTTTAATTAACAGTTATGCAAAAGTTTTCATGACGCACTTACAGGAATTGGCAACTTTTAACAAGTCCGTGACATACACAGATATCAGAAAATTACTGACTTACGCCCCATCTTAGTTTAGTTAATTTAGTAGAAGCATTACTAGATTAATATAAAACATAATTATATCCTTAACGTTACAATCAATTAACCAGGGTTGAGATAAAAAATACATAAAACAAATTTTAACCTGAAGCTCGCCATGTGCTAAGGATTCACTGCAATATATATCTTAACGCATCCACTTTAATATCAAATAAAACCAATTTGTTTTTATAAATAATTAAAATACATATTTTGATGGACTTACCGGAGGTCACGTAGGCTTTTACTTATTCATAGAAGAAGCTGGGAGACGAAAACTGATCAATCTACTCTGCCAGCCGGGGACTAGAATGTGAAGCGCTGATAGCTGAAGTGGAACTGAATAAACCGGCTGTTGAAAAACCCGTACGTAACAGAGATAGGGCGCGCGCGAGTCGGGCGGCCAAGGGGCAATTCACAACGACAAAGTCCAACTGACCGTACCAAAGGACAACTTCTTTCGCGTCGACAAATACGTAATTTCTTTAATAAAGCACAATATAGATATCGGAACATCGCCGCGTTTTCCAAAACGCGGCACACTATAGTGTCGATCGTACCCGTCTGACCTTACTGGACTTCTCCTGAGAGATCCCTACACCATAAGGCCATGAGGCACTGCACGCTCCTGTTCTGACGCTCCGGCCAGGGCAGGACCGCGGTCACAACACCATAAAAACTCTGAAACATTCAATACAAAATTTCAAATAGTGGTCTTATTCATTTACATATCCGCAACTGATATGTTTCCTCTTAGATGCATTGGTTTGTGATTTGAGGCGTTGGTTTCATTTATTTATAAAATACCAAATAAACAATAAAATATAACAAGATTTAGGATAGATAAGCCTTCTACTTGACAACACTCCTACATATTTGTATCAATTGCTCTGACTCCCGTCAATATTAAATTATTTTTTTTTAGTTTCCATGTTCTTATTTATTCTTTTGGAAGAGAGTTTACAAGTTATTTAGAACTAGGCAAGAGCCTAGAGAAGCTAAAATTGTGCTGGGTCCAGTATGATGGGACTTGCAAATGAAACACTGAACCTAAGATAAGAACAACAATTTATTATTCTCTGATAGTACAACACCTGAGCCCCAAAAGGCTAGATAACTAAGTATTTTCATTATTGAATATAATTTCCTTAATGTGTGCCTTGCCAAAAGTTGAGCAAGGAATAATGACTACTAACAGCACCAAGTATTGAATGAGTATTAAGATCTGAATGATCAGTGAATATTAATTCATGGAATGTCACATAAATGTCAATAATACAATTGTAAACTGGCACACAATCTCGACCCGCAAATAATCACATATTATAACAAGACATAAATATATAAGCATATACACCTGCAGGATTAATATAACAATGTAACAATTATGTAAAACAACACATACACATATAATTAACATCAACCACGTTTGCATATAAATAACCCATCACATGTTCACCCTGGTTATCAGCGCATTTAAGTATCTTGTTCAACACCCATAACCCCCTTATTCTGACCAAGTATCTGGCCCCCTTCTGTTTAATTAATAGGCGACTAAACCCCCCCAAAACTTCAATTAACATATCCCAGGAGTGGAGCAGACATGCCCCCAAGTTTTAACAAGATAAGTGTTACCTGAATGTTCTCTGTAAGCCACGCGGCCAGCGCACAAATCCCATGCCGATATTTAATTATCAATTTAAATCCCATCAATTACTATAATGAAGAGTAGCATCACAAGGTTAACATGGATGTCCGATTGCCTAACTGCCTTTTATATTTCTTTTTACTTTCAAAACAGAATGTGGAAAAATAGTGGAACGTGACCACCATGAGTATTCATAACTGACATTGATTAATCTTGTGTGGTCTTATGGTTAACTAATTGTTATAGTGAGCAATAAAAATTATCGTTACAAAATTTTCTATAGTAAAATACAAACTGTGACAATGGTAAATTTAAAGTGTGCAAATTAGCTAAACAGTGGAACAGAATTTGTAAAACGGAATCTAAGTCATAAAGGTATTAAAGCCAGCTCACAGTGTTCCAAAAACTTAACTACCGGCAGGGTCAGGCATCGGACGAGATCTAGCAAGATCTGTCACAGACAGACTTGCAGTGGACGTCTCCAACGGGAGTCGACCACGGTTTAAAACCACCCCCAGATTATGAATGAATAATGAAATACGTGTCCACATGGAGCAAAATCGTTAACATAACTATCCCAACATGCTTAAAACAGAAATAGAATGAGATTCAACTCTATCTACCGAACTCCCCTCGACCCGGGCGGTGCGTGACCCCGGCCGAGTTTTCACTCTCAGAACGAGATATACATGATAGTAATAGAGGAGGCGTAAGCCTTACAAATTGCAATTAATACATGCCACCCATTGTCCGGAAATAACTGTCCAAACTGGAGCGTTTCATGAAAGTCTCACAGAGTTATTCGGCCACAAGATTTAGGTTAATATGGTTAAATTTCACCTGGTTTGAAGGGTGTATGTTGAGGGCTCTGTAGTGTGTGTCCAGTCTATCCTTCCGGCTGACATAGCTGACGAAGGTTTTTGAAATTACATCGCCTGAGGCAGTTGTTCGGCCATCCTTCCGGAGCGGGGCAGATTCCCGGCTACCTCGGAAACCCTGCACAATTATATCTGGGATTACTCTTAAGTTCAAGAAACACACACTACCACATTTACCCACTGAAGTAGCATGGTCTGTCCAGTTTATAAACTCGAAAAATTGCCTAACTAAAGAATCCCATTGAATGTAGTAAATTACTTAAAAAAAAATAACTCCATTGAATATGTTAATATAGAATATGTCTAAATATAGTCACTCCATAATAATGATAATTTTAATTAACAGTTATGCAAAAGTTTTCATGACGCACTTACAGGAATTGGCAACTTTTAACAAGTCCGTGACATACACAGATATCAGAAAATTACTGACTTACGCCCCATCTTAGTTTAGTTAATTTAGTAGAAGCATTACTAGATTAATATAAAACATAATTATATCCTTAACGTTACAATCAATTAACCAGGGTTGAGATAAAAAATACATAAAACAAATTTTAACCTGAAACTCGCCATGTGCTAAGGATTCACTGCAATATATATCTTAACGCATCCACTTTAATATCAAATAAAACCAATTTGTTTTATAAATAATTAAAATACATATTTTGATGGACTTACCGGAGGTCACGTAGGCTTTTACTTATTCATAGAAGAAGCTGGGAGACGAAAACTGATCAATCTACTCTGCCAGCCGGGGACTAGAATGTGAAGCGCTGATAGCTGAAGTGGAACTGAATAAACCGGCTGTTGAAAAACCCGTACGTAACAGAGATAGGGCGAGCGCGAGTCGGGCGGCCAAGCGGCAATTCACAACGACAAAGTCCAACTGACCGTACCAAAGGACAACCTCTTTCGCGTCGACAAATACGTAATTTCTTTAATAAAGCACAATATAGGTATCGGAACATCGCCGCGTTTTCCAAAACGCGGCACACTATAGTGTCGATCGTACCCGTCTGACCTTACTGGACTTCTCCTGAGAGATCCCTACACCATAAGGCCATGAGGCACTGCACGCTCCTGTTCTGACGCTCCGGCCAGCGCAGGACCGCGGTCACAACACCATAAAAACTCTGAAACATTCAATACAAAATTTCAAATAGTGGTCTTATTCATTTACATATCCGCAACTGATATGTTTCCTCTTAGATGCATTGGTTTGTGATTTGAGGCGTTGGTTTCATTTATTTATAAAATACCAAATAACACAATAAAATATAACAAGATTTAGGATAGATAAGCCTTCTACTTGACAAGACTCCTACATATTTGTATCAATTGCTCTGACTCCCGTCAATATTAAATTGCCTCTTTCATCATAAAATTATACTCTTATACTAAACACAACATAAATGTTTTGATTCTCAAACAACAACTACTATTTTTATTCATTTATTTCAACTAATATCAGTATATTTATCTAGCATGGCAGCATTTTTAACTATCTAAATTTCTTTACTCATTTCTTTACTTTAATCTTACTCCTTTTTAACAGAATCATTTTTTTTTCAGAGACGTGTTACTCTAACACAAAATTTAATGTTATCATGGTCACTACCCTTACAGTAGCCTCCTAACCACACACTATCATCAACATAATAAAACATGGTACATCATAAGCATTAAACACTAACATTGAACAATTCACATTACTTAATTCATATTTACATAACTTGCAGCAAAACTTTAATAAGACATTACTATCAACAATTCTCTATTAACTTTTATTCATTTAACATTCATTCATTTAGATTCTATACAACAACAAAATTTCAAATATACCATTACCCTTACAGTTACCTCACCTTTCTACTATGAATTTTCCCTTTTCTAACCCTTTTCTAACCCTTTTTATCCTTATTTATTAGTTTGGGTGACTCTCTATTATTCATTCTTCTCTATATCTTATTTTGGCATTGTCAATCTAACCTTACTCACCTCTTTTCAACTAACAACCGCTTCTAACCATTAATATATTATGACACCAATATCTCTATAATAACCCCCTTCACAAATCCCATTTAAAACCTCTGGCACCGCTCATTTTTGTACTAGTATGTGTGTATTCCCTCTAACCAACTCATTCCCTTATCGGTTCCTGACCCTTTCAGGTAACCCTTTCAGGTAACCCTTTCCGGCACACAACGGTCCCTTCCTGTCTCCACATCTCTCGTTGCAGACTCCTACACCAATACCCTTATTACAAAATATCACCATCAACAACAAATATAATTACCATTCACATTGCTCAACTCTACATATAATCACTAACCACTGTGTCCCTAAAATATCTAACACCTCTTTATATATTATCAGCATCTCAACACTTTATTTTCCCTAACTCCCGTTAACTCTATTCAACTAACTCCACTGCCCTTATTTATAACTATTACCCAAACTCTTTACAACATTTCACTTAATATACTACCAGAAAATTCATCACTTACCTACTAACAACAATACCTCTCAATATCCAAATATATCATACTTAATCATTTACTAACCACTGGAATCTAAACCTCATAATATCCTTTAAAATCATTATTAAACTTCTTTCAATTATTTAAAATTTTACAATACATAGTTTACACAAAAAAAATACATAAAGTACACAACAGCAAAGTACACAAATACACTTAACATAATAACATCTACACATAAAAGAATATACAGTCCAACTTATTTTTTCTTATCATTAACCACAAATCGTTCCATAAGACAATGCACTTCAACACCATATTATTCACATCATTAAATGTTCATGAACAATAAACAATTACCCCATATCGTCGAATAATATTCTAACATATTTGTAACATAGATCATTCTTATTTATATCAAATTTATTATTATTATTATTATAATCTCTTATTTCTATGTCATTCATTATCACTTCTGTTGGTTCATATACCTGTTCAATATTGGTCAATTTTGTCCAGTCTCCGTTGGTATTATCTGTTAACCTTAGGTAAGTTATATTATCATTGTTAACCTCATCTACTGCTATCTCAATGTCATTGTAAGGTAAGTACTCATTATCATTATTATTTCTCTCTATGCCTAGCCTTTCTATGAATTCTTCATAATTTTTCTTTACTTTATATATCTCTATTTCTCTCTTTCTCTCAAAACATTTCTCACCATCATACCAAGCTACACACTCTCTCTCAAAACATGCAGGGGATACTAACTTATCATTACAGCAGCACCTGTGAAGTGCACAAAAAGCAAGGGAAATTTATCTGTAGACCTATCGTCTTTCATATACTCACGTGAAGCCATTTCTTCACCCCCTCACTACAACATTACGGGAAAAATTTACCCCCTGCAATCCCTTTATCTGTAAATTCTCTCTATACTTTCTCTCTAATTCATCAACACTTTTTATCACTTCATTATCAAATTCTACTCCCATTATACTTTTATCACCACTCTCAATACTCACACAATTATTTTCTACCACCATATTTTTAATTCTATTATCATAATTCTCACCACTACTTACCTTGTCTTTCTTTTAATTCAATTTATTTGATTCTCTACTATTCTCTACCCCCATTTTACTCTCGTAATTTTCATCTACTTTATTCTTTTGTCTCTCAAACTTCTCATTAACTAATGCAACTATTTTCTCTTCCGTTTTATCGAAACGTGCGTGCATTTCATCAATTCGTTTATCAAAATTAAAATTTTGTTTTTTGATTTCATTTTTTATGTCACTCAATTGTACATCGAATTGATCAAATTTGACGCTCTGCTCATTGAAAAGCAGTTTCATCATTTTTATTATGTCATTTTATTCCATTCTGGTATTTACTATAGGCGCTGAGTTCGCCTGTGGCGTGCTCAACATCAATGATCCTGTGTTTGTATTTTCTACGTTAATGCTTTCGTTATCTGCCATTTTATCGTACTGATGGTACTAAACTTTGTTTTATTTGTTGTGTACGTCTTTTTATACTATAGGTAATCTCTATAGATAACCTCTCTTTTATGTTTATTTCTTTACCCTTCCACCTCTGCTTTTCTGCTTATTTACATATTTTTATTTATATATAAAGTCCAAGTTCGGGCTGCCATCTGTTAAGTTTCTTTTTATTGTAATACAAATACTTCTTAATACTGAATGTATGATAGTTAATATTTATGTAATTTGCATAATAAATCTTATCACCGGAATAACATGTGCTTAGCTCAGTTACATGCATTAGGCTTTTGGTCCAGAATTGCGTTAAGCAGACAGCGGCAGAGGTCGTTGGGTATAGAAATAACATAACACATTAGATAACTGTAACGAATTTTGATTTTATTTCAGCATATACGTGGTAAATTAATATAAGCATAACCCCTGTTAATGATTCGAATTTCAAAATGTCGGATATGCTATTCCGCCCTTGACCTTACTCAAGGTTAATTGTGTACACTTTATGATTCTATGTAAATGACTTCTTTTATATATGTGATTATCATCATTGAACAAAATTTTAGTTTTGATTTCTTTAATACTTTACTCTTAATACTGATTAAACATGATCACAAACCAACGCCTCATTTTAATATTGGGTTGATCAACACCGGGTTACACGCTCGCTTCCTCTCTCTCCCTCTCTCACTTGAATTTAAACAAATTTTATAGAAATTGAGCTCATTTTTCTAATTTGAATTTAGGTAATGAAATGTAGGGCTTTCCTGAATAGACGTGGTGTAGCTCCCTCCTCAGCGGCTCCATGCGGTTGGCAGGCGTTCGTCCAGTTTGATGGTATTCATTTTTCACTGACTCTACCTTTAATACATGTTTTGCAAAGTTCACTGATTCTAGTAAATGTTAGTGATTACTGTGGTATTGATTAAATCATTTTAGGCAGTAAATGTTACATTTTGATGGCAGAAAACTGCCCACTACTGTTAGAGCGTATACGCTCTCTGAGTTACTTTTGACGACTGACGCTGGGTCAGACGTAATTGTTATGTAAGTGGTCGTGCATCTGACGTCATTGTCTATTGTTTTCCAACCACCGCCTTGGTTAATACGTAATGGTTTTATATCGTCATTGTGTTTTTGGTGACGATTTGTTACAATGGACCAATAGAAAGTCAGTATTGTCAATTTTTAGCGCCTGAAACGGCCATTATCGTTGTTTCACTTCACTCGTACGCCGCTGACCTTGGATCGGCTCCCCTCTGGTGAATTGGCGTATTACTGGGACTTGTGTCAAAACTAACTTGCCCTGGTTAGACTTCATGATTATAATAAAATTTACAATAAAAATATCCCTACATACCATTATTCTGGTATGGCTAATTCTGTACTGTTACAAAACCCCCTCAATGAAAGGTTTGGTGTCGAGACACAAAAACTTTCATTGACTCATTCATACTTTTCTAAAAGGATCAGTTCAGATATGTGCCACAACCCCCTGTAGTGTTAATAAAAGAAAATCTCAATCACTTACCCTTGGTCCTATAGTGTCGATCGTACCCGTCTGACCTTACTGGACTTCTCCTGAGAGATCCCTACACCATAAGGCCATGAGGCACTGCACGCTCCTGTTCTGACGCTCCGGCCAGCGCAGGACCGCGGTCACAACACCATAAAAACTCTGAAACATTCAATACAAAATTTCAAATAGTGGTCTTATTCATTTACATATCCGCAACTGATATGTTTCCTCTTAGATGCATTGGTTTGTGATTTGAGGCGTTGGTTTCATTTATTTATAAAATACCAAATAACACAATAAAATATAACAAGATTTAGGATAGATAAGCCTTCTACTTGACAAGACTCCTACATATTTGTATCAATTGCTCTGACTCCCGTCAATATTAAATTGCCTCTTTCATCATAAAATTATACTCTTATACTAAACACAACATAAATGTTTTGATTCTCAAACAACAATTACTAATTTTATTCATTTATTTCAACTAATATCAGTATATTTATCTAGCATGGCAGCATTTTTAGCTATCTAAATTTCTTTACTCATTTCTTTACTTTAATCTTACTCCTTTTTAACAGAATCATTTTTTTTTTCAGAGACTTGTTACTCTAACACAAAATTTAATGTTATCATGGTCACTACCCTTACAGTAGCCTCCTAACCACACACTATCATCAGCATAATAAAACATGGTACATCATAAGCATTAAACACTAACATTGAACAATTCACATTACTTAATTCATATTTACATAACTTGCAGCAAAACTTTAATAAGACATTACTATCAACAATTCTCTATTAACTTTTATTCATTTAACATTCATTCATTTAGATTCTATACAACAACAAAATTTCAAATATACCATTACCCTTCCAGTTACCTCACCTTTCTACTATGAATTTTCCCTTTTCTAACCCTTTTCTAACCCTTTTTATCCTTATTTATTAGTTTGGGTGACTCTCTATTATTCATTCTTCTCTATATCTTATTTTGGCATTGTCAATCTAACCTTACTCACCTCTTTTCAACTAACAACCGCTTCTAACCATTAATATATTATGACACCAATATCTCTATAATAACCCCCTACACAAATCCCATTTAAAACCTCTGGCACCGCTCATTTTTGTACTAGTATGTGTGTATTCCCTCTAACCAACTCATTCCCTTATCGGTTCCTGACCCTTTCAGGTAACCCTTTCCGGCACACAACGGTCCCTTCCTGTCTCCACATCTCTCGTTGCAGACTCCTACACCAATACCCTTATTACAAAATATCACCATCAACAACAAATATAATTACCATTCACATTGCTCAACTCTACATATAATCACTAACCACTGTGTCCCTAAAATATCTAACACCTCTTTATATATTATCAGCATCTCAACACTTTATTTTCCCTAACTCCCGTTAACTCTATTCAACTAACTCCACTGCCCTTATTTATAACTATTACCCAAACTCTTTACAACATTTCACTTAATATACTACCAGAAAATTCATCACTTACCTACTAACAACAATACCTCTCAATATCCAAATATATCATACTTAATCATTTACTAACCACTGGAATCTAAATCTCATAATATCCTTTAAAATCATTATTAAACTTCTTTCAATTATTTAAAATTTTACAATACATAGTTTACACAAAAAAAATACATAAAGTACACAACAGCAAAGTACACAAATACACTTAACATAATAACATCTACACATAAAAGAATATACAGTCCAACTTATTTTTTCTTATCATTAACCACAAATCGTTCCATAAGACAATGCACTTCAACACCATATTATTCACATCATTAAATGTTCATGAACAATAAACAATTACCCCATATCGTCGAATAATAGTCTAACATATTTGTAACATAGATCATTCTTATTTATATCAAATTTATTATTATTATTATAATAATCTCTTATTTCTATGTCATTCATTATCACTTCTGTTGGTTCATATACCTGTTCAATATTGGTCAATTTTGTCCAGTCTCCGTTGGTATTATCTGTTAACCTTAGGTATGTTATATTATCATTGTTAACCTCATCTACTGCTATCTCAATGTCATTGTAAGGTAAGTACTCACTATCATTATTATTTCTCTCTATGCCTAGCCTTTCTATGAATTCTTCATAATTTTTCTTTACTTTAAATATCTCTATTTCTCTCTTTCTCTCAAAACATTTCTCACCATCATACCAAGCTACACACTCTCTCTCAAAACATGCAGGGGATACTAACTCATCATTACAGCAGCACCTGTGAAGTGCACAAAAAACCAAGGGAAATTTATCTGTAGACCTATCGTCTTTCATATACTCACGTGAAGCCATTTCTTCACCCCCCCACTACAATATTACGGGAAAAATTTACCCCCTGCAATCCCTTTATCTGTAAATTCTCTCTATACTTTCTCTCTAATTCTTCAACACTTTTTATCACTTCATTATCAAATTCTACTCCCATTATACTTTTATCACCACTCTCAATACTCACACAATTATTTTCTAACACCATATTTTTAATTCTATTATCATAATTCTCACCACTACTTACCTTGTCTTTCTTTTAATTCAATTTACTTGATTCTCTACTATTCTCTACCCCCATTTTACTCTCGTAATTTTCATCTACTTTATTCTTTTGTCTCTCAAACTTCTCATTAACTAATGCAACTATTTTCTCTTCCGTTTTATCGAAACGTGCGTGCATTTCATCAATTCGTTTATCAAAATTAAAATTTTGTTTTTTGATTTCATTTTTTATGTCACTCAATTGTACATCGAATTGATCAAATTTGACGCTCTGCTCATTGAAAAGCAGTTTCATCATTTTTATTATGTCATTTTATTCCATTCTGGTATTTACTATAGGCGTTGAGTTCGCCTGTGGCGTGCTCAACATCAATGATCCTGTGTTTGTATTTTCTACGTTAATGCTTTCGTTATCTGCCATTTTATCGTACTGATGGTACTAAACTTTGTTTTATTTGTTGTGTACGTCTTTTTATACTATAGGTAATCTCTATAGATAACCTCTCTTTTATGTTTATTTCTTTACCCTTCCACCTCTGCTTTTCTGCTTATTTACATATTTTTATTTATATATAAAGTCCAAGTTCGGGCTGCCATCTGTTAAGTTTCTTTTTATTGTAATACAAATACTTCTTAATACTGAATGTATGATAGTTAATATTTATGTAATTTGCATAATAAATCTTATCACCGGAATAACATGTGCTTAGCTCAGTTACATGCATTAGGCTTTTGGTCCAGAATTGCGTTAAGCAGACAGCGGCAGAGGTCGTTGGGTATAGAAATAACATAACACATTAGATAACTGTAACGAATTTTGATTTTATTTCAGCATATACGTGGTAAATTAATATAAGCATAACCCCTGTTAATGATTCGAATTTCAAAATGGCGGCTATGCTATTCCGCCCTTGACCTTACTCAAGGTTAATTGTGTACACTTTATGATTCTATGTAAATGACTTCTTTTATATATGTGATTATCATCATTGAACAAAATTTTAGTTTTGATTTCTTTAATACTTTACTCTTAATACTGATTAAACATGACCACAAACCAACGCCTCATTTTAATATTGGGTTGATCAACACCGGGTTACACGCTCGCTTCCTCTCTCTCCCTCTCTCACTTGAATTTAAACAAATTTTATAGAAATTGAGCTCATTTTTCTAATTTGAATTTAGGTAATGAAATGTAGGGCTTTCCTGAATAGACGTGGTGTAGCTCCCTCCTCAGCGGCTCCATGCGGTTGGCAGGCGTTCGTCCAGTTTGATGGTATTCATTTTTCACTGACTCTACCTTTAATACATGTTTTGCAAAGTTCACTGATTCTAGTAAATGTTAGTGATTACTGTGGTATTGATTAAATCATTTTAAGCTGTAAATGTTACATTTTGATGGCAGAAAACTGCCCACTACTGTTAGAGCGTATACGCTCTCTGAGTTACTTTTGACGACTGAGGCTGGGTCAGACGTAATTGTTATGTAAGTGGTCGTGCATCTGACGTCATTGTCTATTGTTTTCCAACCACCGCCTTGGTTAATACGTAATGGTTTTATATCGTCATTGTGTTTTTGGTGACGATTTGTTACAATGGACCAATAGAAAGTCAGTATTGTCAATTTTTAGCGCCTGAAACGGCCATTATCGTTGTTTCACTTCACTCGTACGCCGCTGACCTTGGATCGACTCCCCTCTGGTGAATTGGCGTATTACTGGGACTTGTGTCAAAACTAACGTGCCCTGGTTAGACTTCATGATTATAATAAAATTTACAATAAAAATATCCCTACATACCATTATTCTGGTATGGCTAATTCTGTACTGTTACAAAACCCCCTCAGTGAAAGGTTTGGTGTCGAGACACAAAAACTTTCATTGACTCATTCATACTTTTCTAAAAGGATCAGTTCAGATATGTGCCACAACCCCCTGTAGTGTTAATAAAAGAAAATCTCAATCACTTACCCTTGGTCCTATAGTGTCGATCGTACCCGTCTGACCTTACTGGACTTCTCCTGAGAGATCCCTACACCATAAGGCCATGAGGCACTGCACGCTCCTGTTCTGACGCTCCGGCCAGCGCAGGACCGCGGTCACAACACCATAAAAACTCTGAAACATTCAATACAAAATTTCAAATAGTGGTCTTATTCATTTACATATCCGCAACTGATATGTTTCCTCTTAGATGCATTGATTTGTGATTTAAGGCGTTGGTTTCATTTATTTATAAAATACCAAATAACACAATAAAATATAACAAGATTTAGGATAGATAAGCCTTCTACTTGACAAGACTCCTACATATTTGTATCAATTGCTCTGACTCCCGTCAATATTAAATTGCCTCTTTCATCATAAAATTATACTCTTATACTAAACACAACATAAATGTTTTGATTCTCAAACAACAACTACTATTTTTATTCATTTATTTCAACTAATATCAGTATATTTATCTAGCATGGCAGCATTTTTAACTATCTAAATTTCTTTACTCATTTCTTTACTTTAATCTTACTCCTTTTTAACAGAATCATTTTTTTTTTCAGAGACTTGTTACTCTAACACAAAATTTAATGTTATCATGGTCACTACCCTTACAGTAGCCTCCTAACCACACACTATCATCAACATAATAAAACATGGTACATCATAAGCATTAAACACTAACATTGAACAATTCACATTACTTAATTCATATTTACATAACTTGCAGCAAAACTTTAATAAGACATTACTATCAACAATTCTCTATTAACTTTTATTCATTTAACATTCATTTAGATTCTATACAACAACAAAATTTCAAATATACCATTACCCTTCCAGTTACCTCACCTTTCTACTATGAATTTTTACCCTTTTCTAACCCTTTTTATCCTTATTTATTAGTTTGGGTGACTCTCTATTATTCATTCTTCTCTATATCTTATTTTGGCATTGTCAATCTAACCTTACTCACCTCTTTTCAACTAACAACCGCTTCTAACCATTAATATATTATGACACCAATATCTCTATAATAACCCCCTTCACAAATCCCATTTAAAACCTCTGGCACCGCTCATTTTTGTACTAGTATGTGTGTATTCCCTCTAACCAACTCATTCCCTTATCGGTTCCTGACCCTTTCAGGTAACCCTTTCCGGCACACAACGGTCCCTTCCTGTCTCAACATCTCTCGTTGCAGACTCCTACACCAATACCCTTATTACAAAATATCACCATCAACAACAAATATAATTACCATTCACATTGCTCAACTCTACATATAATCACTAACCACTGTGTCCCTAAAATATCTAACACCTCTTTATATATTATCAGCATCTCAACACTTTATTTTCCCTAACTCCCGTTAACTCTATTCAACTAACTCCACTGCCCTTATTTATAACTATTACCCAAACTCTTTACAACATTTCACTTAATATACTACCAGAAAATTCATCACTTACCTACTAACAACAATACCTCTCAATATCCAAATATATCATACTTAATCATTTACTAACCACTGGAATCTAAATCTCATAATATCCTTTAAAATCATTATTAAACTTCTTTCAATTATTTAAAATTTTACAATACATAGTTTACACACAAAAAATACATAAAATACACAACAGTAAAGTACACAAATACACTTAACATAATAACATCTACACATAAAAGAATATACAGTCCAACTTATTTTTTCTTATCATTAACCACAAATCGTTCCATAAGACAATGCACTTCAACACCATATTATTCACATCATTAAATGTTCATGAACAATAACAAAATAAACAATTACCCCATATCGTCGAATAATAGTCTAACATATTTGTAACATAGATCATTCTTATTTATATCAAATTTATTATTATTATTATAATAATCTCTTATTTCTATGTCATTCATTATCACTTCTGTTGGTTCATATACCTGTTCAATATTGGTCAATTTTGTCCAGTCTCCGTTGGTATTATCTGTTAACCTTAGGTAAGTTATATTATCATTGTTAACCTCATCTACTGCTATCTCAATGTCATTGTAAGGTAAGTACTCTTATCATTATTATTTCTCTCTATGCCTAGCCTTTCTATGAATTCTTCATAATTTTTCTTTACTTTAAATATCTCTATTTCTCTCTTTCTCTCAAAACATTTCTCACCATCATACCAAGCTACACACTCTCTCTCAAAACATGCAGGGGATACTAACTTATCATTACAGCACCACCTGTGAAGTGCACAAAAAACCAAGGGAAATTTATCTGTAGACCTATCGTCTTTCACATACTCACGTGAAGCCATTTCTTCACCCCCCCACTACAACATTACGGGAAAAATTTACCCCCTGCAATCCCTTTATCTGTAAATTCTCTCTATACTTTCTCTCTAATTCATCAACACTTTTTATCACTTCATTATCAAATTCTACTCCCATTATACTTTTATCACCACTCTCAATACTCACACAATTATTTTCTACCACCATATTTTTAATTCTATTATCATAATTCTCACCACTACTTACCTTGTCTTTCTTTTCATTCAATTTATTTGATTCTCTACTATTCTCTACCCCCATTTTACTCTCGTAATTTTCATCTACTTTATTCTTTTGTCTCTCAAACTTCTCATTAACTAATGCAACTATTTTCTCTTCCGTTTTATCGAAACGTGCGTGCATTTCATCAATTCGTTTATCAAAATTAAAATTTTGTTTTTTGATTTCATTTTTTATATCACTCAATTGTACATCGAATTGATCAAATTTGACGCTCTGATCATTGAAAAGCAGTTTCATCATTTTTATTATGTCATTTTATTCCATTCTGGTATTTACTATAGGCGTTGAGTTCGCCTGTGGCGTGCTCAACATCAATGATCCTGTGTTTGTATTTTCTACGTTAATGCTTTCGTTATCTGCCATTTTATCGTACTGATGGTACTAATCTTTGTTTTATTTGTTGTGTACGTCTTTTTATACTATAGGTAATCTCTATAGATAACCTCTCTTTTATGTTTATTTCTTTACCCTTCCACCTCTGCTTTTCTGCTTATTTACATATTTTTATTTATATATAAAGTCCAAGTTCGGGCTGCCATCTGTTAAGTTCCTTTTTATTGTAATACAAATACTTCTTAATACTGAATGTATGATAGTTAATATTTATGTAATTTGCATAATAAATCTTATAACCGGAATAACACGTGCTTAGCTCAGTTACATGCATTAGGCTTTTGGTCCAGAATTGCGTTAAGCAGACAGCGGCAGAGGTCGTTGGGTATAGAAATAACATAACACATTAGATAACTGTAACGAATTTTGATTTTATTTCAGCATATACGTGGTAAATTAATATAAGCATAACCCCCGTTAATGATTCGAATTTCAAAATGGCGGCTATGCTATTCCGCCCTTGACCTTACTCAAGGTTAATTGTGTACACTTTATGATTCTATGTAAATGACTTCTTTTATATATGTGATTATCATCATTGAACAAAATTTTAGTTTTGATTTCTTTAATACTTTACTCTTAATACTGATTAAACATGATCACAAACCAACGCCTCATTTTAATATTGGGTTGATCAACACCGGGTTACACGCTCGCTTCCTCTCTCTCCCTCTCTCACTTGAATTTAAACAAATTTTATAGAAATTGAGCTCATTTTTCTAATTTGAATTTAGGTAATGAAATGTAGGGCTTTCCTGAATAGACGTGGTGTAGCTCCCTCCTCAGCGGCTCCATGCGGTTGGCAGGCGTTCGTCCAGTTTGATGGTATTCATTTTTCACTGACTCTACCTTTAATACATGTTTTGCAAAGTTCACTGATTCTAGTAAATGTTAGTGATTACTGTGGTATTGATTAAATCATTTTAAGCAGTAAATGTTACATTTTGATGGCAGAAAACTGCCCACTACTGTTAGAGCGTATACGCTCTCTGAGTTACTTTTGACGACTGAGGCTGGGTCAGACGTAATTGTTATGTAAGTGGTCGTGCATCTGACGTCATTGTCTATTGTTTTCCAACCACCGCCTTGGTTAATACGTAATGGTTTTATATCGTCATTGTGTTTTTGGTGACGATTTGTTACAATGGACCAATAGAAAGTCAGTATTGTCAATTTTTAGCGCTTGAAACGGCCATTATCGTTGTTTCACTTCACTCGTACGCCGCTGACCTTGGATCGGCTCCCCTCTGGTGAATTGGCGTATTACTGGGACTTGTGTCAAAACTAACTTGCCCTGATTAGACTTCATGATTATAATAAAATTTACAATAAAAATATCCCTACATACCATTATTCTGGTATGGCTAATTCTGTACTGTTACAAAACCCCCTCAATGACAGGTTTGGTGTCGAGACACAAAAACTTTCATTGACTCATTCATACTTTTCTAAAAGGATCAGTTCAGATATGTGCCACAACCCCCTGTAGTGTTAATAAAAGAAAATCTCAATCACTTACCCTTGGTCCTATTGTAACCTCTCTTTCTTTCCTTTTATGTCCTTTTTTTTTTAATTTTTTTTTATGAGTATAAAAACAACTTTTTTTTTTTCTTTCCATGTTCTTATTTATTCTTTTGGAAGAGAGGTTACAAGTTATTTAGAACTAGGCAAGAGCCTAGAGAAGCTTTAATGGCAAGGGTAGGAAAACGGGGAGATGAACTGGGGCAAGGAGCATTAAAGGGTCAATAGTTAGGACTAAGGGTAAGGACCTGGTTCCCTCCGAAGGCTCGCGTGGGCAGGGGCGCAACCCTGAAATAGATGAACACCACTGGGAGTGTGGGGAACATCTACCCGCTACCCGTTAACCTCTGCTTCTTATCTTTCTATGCCGCACTTTAGGTATTCGCTCCTTTCGGACACCACTCTCTAAGAAATTATCTCGTGTTGAGCTGTACTGACTGGTTTCTTCGGGATCAGAATCAAAGCAACTTACCTCACTACTTTCACTCCGCTTTGGATTATGCTCATCGTCTAACTCCTCTGCTACAATTTCTTCCTTTTCTACAACTTCCCCTTCTTCATCCACATAATCCAATTCAACTTCCTGACACTGCACCTCCTCAGCCTCTTCCCGTTGCTCCTCTGATCCATCTTCTTCACCACACGCATCGCCAGCTCCTTCACGAACTTCTTGACTAACCTCTTCTCTGATCTCATTTTCATCAACACGTTCATCACCAACGTCATCGCCATCACTTCCACTACCACCATCTGAACACTGCACATCTACGTCCTCCGCTAGTTGCTCACCTGGTCCACCTGAAACTTCCTCCCGTTCCTCGGAATCCTCAACACTACTTACAGAAGGCGTCTGCACATCTTCACACACTACTTCACTCTCACTCACAAACTCTACAACGCTGCCACCCAATTTCTCCTCAACTTCTACCTCATCTACTTCTACTACACCTGCGGCATGGACATACTTGCCGATGGTTGTTCCCTAACATAATTTCTTTTTCCCCTGTTAATTTCCTGTTTCTTTGTTTTCTGTGCTGCAGCTGTTGTTGCCGTCTTCACACTTGCCACCCCCTTGTAGCCTCCATCACTTCCGGAATATTCTGGCTTTTAAGCGTCTCTTGGGTTCTCCTCCAACCACCATGTTTGTCCCTTTTGGCTCTTCCTGATGAACCGCTGGAGTATGGGACATCGGTAGCCTCTTTTCCCCGGTACTCGTCAACCTCCTTGACCGTTCCTGAAAGCACACACAGTTGCTCAAGGTCCGCAAAACAACGTGGACGGTCCGCGAATGCCAAACGAGATCTCTCCTGGGGAGTCAGTCCTTCTAGAATCGCTTGGGTAACTTCCGTCTCTGGCAACCCCAATCTTAACACCCGGGCAGCTTTCCGTATATCTCGCACGAAGTCTCCTAACGCCTCTCCGTAGGCCTGTGGGCGATAGAATCTTTCCAACTCAAGCTTGGCGCGTCGTCGAAAGGGTATGAAGAAGTTCAACACCTCCCCATGGAAAGCATCAACACTGTCACCTCGACGCAGAGCCTTGGTGACCAGACCAGCCAACGTACTCCGGCAATACGGGTATATAAGAAACAAGACCTCCCCGTCGGACACCCCTGGGAAATCTGCCACCTGCAGGACCAGGTCCAAGAAAACCAACAGCTGGTCCTCATCAAATCCATCCACCACCGGAAATTTCTGGAGAACGTCTGTAAGAGGGTGGGGCAATTTCTCGTAGCATATCCCCGCCAGAATTACACAATTCAAAACAAACAATCATAAAACAAATCCCCACTAAACACCTAACACAAACATAACCTACAAAAACATTTGAACAAGAATCGGAAAAACTCAAGTACTGTCCTTCCTTTGAGTAGACCCCCGGGCTCCTAGCGCTGCGAAAACCCGCCCCCCTCCAGAACTAACTCTCCGTCAGTCGCCAGACTCAAGAAGAAACAACATCAGACACTAACCACAACATACAATCCACACCACCTAACACTAACCAAAATATACGACATTTCGACTACAACATTGTCACCATTACAATCGGACGATACCGACTTCCAGTCGGGCCATACCGCATCCCACTAACCGCACGCGCAATTACTTTCAAAAAATAAATACGGGAACCCATCCCCACGCGATCTCCGGCAATGTCAAATTCCAAAACAACAACCCAACTACAACACGTGCCCGTGGCGGCCTCAGATTTACAATTCAAAACATTTAACAATAATTCATAAAAAAAACATATATACTTCTACATTTCATGTCAACTATTAAGTGCCATTTTATTTGCCAGACTATCTCCAAGTTTGCAAGCCCCATCACACACCAGGACCCAAGGGTTCAAGCCTCAAATGAACCACGCACTGCTACCATTTGTAACCTCTCTTTCCTTTTATGTCCTTTTTTTTTTTTAATTTTTTTTTTATGAGTATATAAACACTTTTTTTTTATTTTATTTTTTTTTTTTTTATTTATTCTTTTGGAAGAGAGGTTACAAGTTATTTAGAACTAGGCAAGAGCCTAGAGAAGCTATGAATTGTGCTGGGTCCAGTATGATGGGACTTGCAAATGAAACACTGAACCTAAGATAACAACAACAATTTATTATTCTCTGATAGTACAACACCTGAGCCCCAAAAGGCTAGATAACTAAGTATTTTCATTATTGAATATAATTTCCTTAATGTGTGCCTTGCCAAAAGTTGAGCAAGGAATAATGACTACTAACAGCACCAAGTATTGAATGAGTATTAAGATCTGAATGATCAGTGAATATTAATTCATGGAATGTCACATAAATGTCAATAATACAATTGTAAACTGGCACACAATCTCGACCCGCAAATAATCACATATTATAACAAGACATAAATATATAAGCATATACACCTGCAGGATTAATATAACAATGTAACAATTATGTAAAACAACACATACACATATAATTAACATCAACCACGTTTGCATATAAATAACCCATCACATGTTCACCCTGGTTATCAGCGCATTTAAGTATCTTGTTCAACACCCATAACCCCCTTATTCTGACCAAGTATCTGGCCCCCTTCTGTTTAATTAATAGGCGACTAAAACCCCCCCAAAACTTCAATTAACATATCCCAGGAGTGGAGCAGACATGCCCCCAAGTTTTAACAAGATAAGTGTTAACTGAATGTTCTCTGTAAGCCACGCGGCCAGCGCACAAATCCCATTCCGATATTTAATTATCAATTTAAATCCCATCAATTACTATAATGAAGAGTAGCATCACAAGGTTAGCATGGATGTCCGATTGCCTAACTGCCTTTTATATTTCTTTTTACTTTCAAAACAGAATATGGAAAAATAGTGGAACGTGACCACCATGAGTATTCATAACTGACATTGATTAATCTTGTGTGGTCTTATGGTTAACTAATTGTTATAGTGAGCAATAAAAATTATCGTTACAAAATTTTCTATAGTAAAATACAAACTGTGACAATGGTAAATTTAAAGTGTGCAAGTTAGCTAAACAGTGGAACAGAATTTGTAAAACGGAATCTAAGTCATAAAGGTATTAAAGCCAGCTCACAGTGTTCCAAAAACTTAACTACCGGCAGGGTCAGGCATCGGACGAGATCTAGCAAGATCTGACACAGACAGACTTGCAGTGGACGTCTCCAACGGGAGTCGACCACGGTTTAAAACCACCCCCAGATTATGAATGAATAATGAAATACGTGTCCACATGGAGCAAAATCGTTAACATAACTATCCCAACATGCTTAAAACAGAAATAGAATGAGATTCAACTCTATCTACCGAACTCCCCTCGACCCGGGCGGTGCGTGACCCCGGCCGAGTTTTCACTCTCAGAACGAGATATACATGATAGTAATAGAGGAGGCGTAAGCCTTACAAATTGCAATTAATACATGCCACCCATTGTCCGGAAATAACTGTCCAAACTGGAGCGTTTCATGAAAGTCTCACAGAGTTATTCGGCCACAAGATTTAGGTTAATATGGTTAAATTTCACCTGGTTTGAAGGGTGTATGTTGAGGGCTCTGTAGTGTGTGTCCAGTCCATCCTTCCGGCTGACATAGCTGACGAAGGTTTTGAAATTACATCGCCTGAGGCAGTTGTTCGGCCATCCTTCCGGAGCGGGGCAGATTCCCGGCTACCTCGGAAACCCTGCACAATTATATCTGGGATTACTCATAAGTTCATGAAACACACACTACCACATTTACCCACTGAAATGGCATGGTCTGTCCAGTTTATAAACTCGAAAAATTGCCTAAGTAAAGAATCCCATTGAATGTAGTAAATCACTTCAAAAAAAATAACTCCATTGAATATGTTAATATAGAATATGTCTAAATATAGTCACTCCATAATAATGATAATTTTAATTAACAGTTATGCAAAAGTTTTCATGACGCACTTACAGGAATTGGCAACTTTTAACAAGTCCGTGACATACACAGATATCAGAAAATTACTGACTTACGCCCCATCTTAGTTTAGTTAATTTAGTAGAAGCATTACTAGATTAATATAAAACATAATTATATCCTTAACGTTACAATCAATTAACCAGGGTTGAGATAAAGCATACATAAAACAAATTTTAACCTGAAACTCGCCATGTGCTAAGGATTCACTGCAATATATATCTGAACGCATCCACTTTAATATCAAATAAAACCAATTTGTTTTTATAAATAATTAAAATACATATTTTGATGGACTTACCGGAGGTCACGTAGGCTTTTACTTATTCATAGAAGAAGCTGGGAGACGAAAACTGTTCAATCTACTCTGCCAGCCGGGGACTAGAATGTGAAGCGCTGATAGCTGAAGTGGAACTGAATAAACCGGCTGTTGAAAAACCCGTACGTAACAGAGATAGGGCGCGCGCGAGTCGGGCGGCCAAGGGGCAATTCACAACGACAAAGTCCAACTGACCGTACCAAAGGACAACTTCTTTCGCGTCGACAAATACGTAATTTCTTTAATAAAGCACAATATAGATATCGGAACATCGCCGCGTTTTCCAAAACGCGGCACACCCCCACCCCAAAAGGGCAACCCGGTTGCCTCACCTTGAAACTCGGGAAAGTACCCTGCAGTGTACCCCCTTCTTAAAACTCCGGTGGACATCGTGGGTAAGTTGGCCCGGTGGCACTCGCTCCCAGGAGAACAGACCTCCCCATGCGACCCTCTCCGCTATGCCAACCCCACGGGACCGCCCCAACACGTCACCCTCTCCGGTGACCATCACCTACTCCCACCGGTCCCACTCACATACTCGTCCTAAGACCCCACAAGGTATCCTACACCTTGATATGTGAGCGACCGTACAACTTCTCGTCCATCTCTTGGACCGACCAGCCCCATGCACCTACAAGGCCTCTCCAACCTTGCCATATGGCTGGCCCACTTCCCTACACAAGGGCGGACGGCCCCGCTTGGCCAGACAGAGAGGACCGCACCACGGGCACACGAACATTAATCCCATCATTTACACATTAGAATACCACATAACTAGGGGGGGTTTACTTTCCTACGGCACCTACTACACGACTTTCTCTCTCAACAAAATAACACCAGGAAAACAGGAGAATGCGGCATGGCTCGAACCCCATAATAAACAACATCAACCTCAACAACTATAAACAACCAACAACCGCACACCATCACTCCACCTAACCTTAAACAGGGGAAACTTACGATCTCAAAGACCACGACCATCTCGAGGACCACAATCTACTCACTTCCTTATCAATAGTTTTTTTTTTTTTTTTTTTTTTTTAATGGCAAGGGTAGGAAAACGGGGAGATGAACTGGGGCAAGGAGCATTAAAGGGTCAATAGTTAGGACTAAGGGTAAGGACCTGGTTCCCTCCGAAGGCTCGCGTGGGCAGGGGCGCAACCCTGAAATAGATGAACACCACTGGGAGTGTGGGGAACATCTACCCGCTACCCGTTAACCTCTGCTTCTTACCTTTCTATGCCGCACTTTAGGTATTCGCTCCTTTCGGACACCACTCTCTAAGAAATTATCTCGTGTTGAGCTGTACTGACTGGTTTCTTCGGGATCAGAATCAAAGCAACTTACCTCACTACTTTCACTCCGCTTTGGATTATGCTCATCGTCTAACTCCTCTGCTACAATTTCTTCCTTTTCTACAACTTCCCCTTCTTCATCCACATAATCCAATTCAACTTCCTGACACTGCACCTCCTCAGCCTCTTCCCGTTGCTCCTCTGATCCATCTTCTTCACCACACGCATCGCCAGCTCCTTCACGAACTTCTTGACTAACCTCTTCTCTGATCTCATTTTCATCAACACGTTCATCACCAACGTCATCGCCATCACTTCCACTACCACCATCTGAACACTGCACATCTACGTCCTCCGCTAGTTGCTCACCTGGTCCACCTGAAACTTCCTCCCGTTCCTCGGAATCCTCAACACTACTTACAGAAGGCGTCTGCACATCTTCACACACTACTTCACTCTCACTCACAAACTCTACAACGCTGCCACCCAATTTCTCCTCAACTTCTACCTCATCTACTTCTACTACACCTGCGGCATGGACATACTTGCCGATGGTTGTTCCCTAACATAATTTCTTTTTCCCCTGTTAATTTCCTGTTTCTTTGTTTTCTGTGCTGCAGCTGTTGTTGCCGTCTTCACACTTGCCACCCCCTTGTAGCCTCCATCACTTCCGGAATATTCTGGCTTTTAAGCGTCTCTTGGGTTCTCCTCCAACCACCATGTTTGTCCCTTTTGGCTCTTCCTGATGAACCGCTGGAGTATGGGACATCGGTAGCCTCTTTTCCCCGGTACTCGTCAACCTCCTTGACCGTTCCTGAAAGCACACACAGTTGCTCAAGGTCCGCAAAACAACGTGGACGGTCCGCGAATGCCAAACGAGATCTCTCCTGGGGAGTCAGTCCTTCTAGAATCGCTTGGATAACTTCCGTCTCTGGCAACCCCAATCTTAACACCCGGGCAGCTTTCCGTATATCTCGCACGAAGTCTCCTAACGCCTCTCCGTAGGCCTGTGGGCGATAGAATCTTTCCAACTCAAGCTTGGCGCGTCGTCGAAAGGGTATGAAGAAGTTCAACACCTCCCCATGGAAAGCATCAACACTGTCACCTCGACGCAGAGCCTTGGTGACCAGACCAGCCAACGTACTCCGGCAATACGGGTATATAAGAAACAAGACCTCCCCGTCGGACACCCCTGGGAAATCTGCCACCTGCAGGACCAGGTCCAAGAAAACCAACAGCTGGTCCTCATCAAATCCATCCACCACCGGAAATTTCTGGAGAACGTCTGTAAGAGGGTGGGGCAATTTCTCGTAGCATATCCCCGCCAGAATTACACAATTCAAAACAAACAATCATAAAACAAATCCCCACTAAACACCTAACACAAACATAACCTACAAAAACATTTGAACAAGAATCGGAAAAACTCAAGTACTGTCCTTCCTTTGAGTAGACCCCCGGGCTCCTAGCGCTGCGAAAACCCGCCCCGCTCCAGAACTAACTCTCCGTCAGTCGCCAGACTCAAGAAGAAACAACATCAGACACTAACCACAACATACAATCCACACCACCTAACACTAACCAAAATATACGACATTTCGACTACAACATTGTCACCATTACAATCGGACGATAACGACTTCCAGTCGGGCCATACCGCATCCCACTAACCGCACGCGCAATTACTTTCAAAAAATAAATACGGGAACCCATCCCCACGCGATCTCCGGCAATGTCCAATTCCAAAACAACAACCCAACTACAACACGTGCCCGTGGCGGCCTCAGATTTACAATTCAAAACATTTAACAATAATTCATAAAAAAAAACATATATACTTCTACATTTCATGTCAACTATTAAGTGCCATTTTATTTGCCAGACTATCTCCAAGTTTGCAAGCCCCATCACACACCAGGACCCAAGGGTTCAAGCCTCAAATGAACCACGCACTGCTACCATTTGTAACCTCTCTTTCCTTTTATGTCCTTTTTTTTTTGATTTTTTTTTTATGAGTATCAAAACACTTTTTTTTTATGTTCTTATTTATTCTTTTGGAAGAGAGGTTACAAGTTATTTAGAACTAGGCAAGAGCCTAGAGAAGCTAAAATTGTGCTGGGTCCAGTATGATGGGACTTGCAAATGAAACACTGAAACTAAGATAACAACAACAATTTATTATTCTCTGATAGTACAACACCTGAGCCCCAAAAGGCTAGATAACTAAGTATTTTCATTATTGAATATAATTTCCTTAATGTGTTCCTTGCCAAAAGTTGAGCAAGGAATAATGACTACTAACAGCACCAAGTATTGAATGAGTATTAAGATCTGAATGATCAGTGAATATTAATTCATGGAATGTCACATAAATGTCAATAATACAATTGTAAACTGGCACACAATCTCGACCCGCAAATAATCACATATTATAACAAGACATAAATATATAAGCATATACACCTGCAGGATTAATATAACAATGTAACAATTATGTAAAACAACACATACACATATAATTAACATCAACCACGTTTGCATATAAATAACCCATCACATGTTCACCCTGGTTATCAGCGCATTTAAGTATCTTGTTCAACACCCATAACCCCGTTATTCTGACCAAGTATCTGGCCCCCTTCTGTTTAATTAATAGGCGACTAACCCCCCCCCCAAACTTCAATTAACATATCCCAGGAGTGGAGCAGACATGCCCCCAAGTTTTAACAAGATAAGTGTTAACTGAATGTACTCTGTAAGCCACGCGGCCAGCGCACAAATCCCATTCCGATATTTAATTATCAATTTAAATCCCATCAATTACTATAATGAAGAGTAGCATCACAAGGTTAACATGGATGTCCGATTGCCTAACTGCCTTTTATATTTCTTTTTACTTTCAAAACAGAATATGGAAAAATAGTGGAACGTGACCACCATGAGTATTCATAACTGACATTGATTAATCTTGTGTGGTCTTATGGTTAACTAATTGTTATAGTGAGCAATAAAAATTATCGTTACAAAATTTTCTATAGTAAAATACAAAC
The DNA here is from genome assembly GCA_034769895.1 of Magicicada septendecula. Lineage (NCBI taxonomy): Eukaryota > Metazoa > Arthropoda > Insecta > Hemiptera > Cicadidae > Magicicada > Magicicada septendecula. Next base: position 408,723,542 of record CM068368.1, on the reverse strand, counting down.
TGTGACAATGGTAAATTTAAAGTGTGCAAGTTAGCTAAACAGTGGAACAGAATTTGTAAAACGGAATCTAAGTCATAAAGGTATTAAAGCCAGCTCACAGTGTTCCAAAAACTTAACTACCGGCAGGGTCAGGCATCGGACGAGATCTAGCAAGATCTGACACAGACAGACTTGCAGTGGACGTCTCCAACGGGAGTCGACCACGGTTTAAAACCACCCCCAGATTATGAATGAATAATGAAATACGTGTCCACATGGAGCAAAATCGTTAACATAACTATCCCAACATGCTTAAAACAGAAATAGAATGAGATTCAACTCTATCTACCGAACTCCCCTCGACCCGGGCGGTGCGTGACCCCGGCCGAGTTTTCACTCTCAGAACGAGATATACATGATAGTAATAGAGGAGGCGTAAGCCTTACAAATTGCAATTAATACATGCCACCCATTGTCCGGAAATAACTGTCCAAACTGGAGCGTTTCATGAAAGTCTCACAGAGTTATTCGGCCACAAGATTTAGGTTAATATGGTTAAATTTCACCTGGTTTGAAGGGTGTATGTTGAGGGCTCTGTAGTGTGTGTCCAGTCCATCCTTCCGGCTGACATAGCTGACGAAGGTTTTGAAATTACATCGCCTGAGGCAGTTGTTCGGCCATCCTTCCGGAGCGGGGCAGATTCCCGGCTACCTCGGAAACCCTGCACAATTATATCTGGGATTACTCATAAGTTCATGAAACACACACTACCACATTTACCCACTGAAATAGCATGGTCTGTCCAGTTTATAAACTCGAAAAATTGCCTAAGTAAAGAATCCCATTGAATGTAGTAAATCACTTCAAAAAAAATAACTCCATTGAATATGTTAATATAGAATATGTCTAAATATAGTCACTCCATAATAATGATAATTTTAATTAACAGTTATGCAAAAGTTTTCATGACGCACTTACAGGAATTGGCAACTTTTAACAAGTCCGTGACATACACAGATATCAGAAAATTACTGACTTACGCCCCATCTTAGTTTAGTTAATTTAGTAGAAGCATTACTAGATTAATATAAAACATAATTATATCCTTAACGTTACAATCAATTAACCAGGGTTGAGATAAAGCATACATAAAACAAATTTTAACCTGAAACTCGCCATGTGCTAAGGATTCACTGCAATATATATCTTAACGCATCCACTTTAATATCAAATAAAACCAATTTGTTTTTATAAATAATTAAAATACATATTTTGATGGACTTACCGGAGGTCACGTAGGCTTTTACTTATTCATAGAAGAAGCTGGGAGACGAAAACTGTTCAATCTACTCTGCCAGCCGGGGACTAGAATGTGAAGCGCTGATAGCTGAAGTGGAACTGAATAAACCGGCTGTTGAAAAACCCGTACGTAACAGAGATAGGGCGCGCGCGAGTCGGGCGGCCAAGGGGCAATTCACAACGACAAAGTCCAACTGACCGTACCAAAGGACAACTTCTTTCGCGTCGACAAATACGTAATTTCTTTAATAAAGCACAATATAGATATCGGAACATCGCCGCGTTTTCCAAAACGCGGCACACTATAGTGTCGATCGTACCCGTCTGACCTTACTGGACTTCTCCTGAGAGATCCCTACACCATAAGGCCATGAGGCACTGCATGCTCCTGTTCTGACGCTCCGGCCAGCGCAGGACCGCGGTCACAACACCATAAAAACTCTGAAACATTCAATACAAAATTTCAAATAGTGGTCTTATTCATTTACATATCCGCAACTGATATGTTTCCTCTTAGATGCATTGGTTTGTGATTTGAGGCGTTGGTTTCATTTATTTATAAAATACCAAATAACACAATAAAATATAACAAGATTTAGGATAGATAAGCCTTCTACTTGACAACACTCCTACATATTTGTATCAATTACTCTGACTCCCGTCAATATTAAATTGCCTCTTTCATCATAAAATTATACTCTTATACTAAACACAACATAAATTTTTTGATTCTCAAACAACAACTACTATTTTTATTCATTTATTTCAACTAATATCAGTATATTTATCTAGCATGGCAGCATTTTTAACTATCTAAATTTCTTTACTCATTTCTTTACTTTAATCTTACTCCTTTTTAACAGAATCATTTTTTTTTTCAGAGACGTGTTACTCTAACACAAAATTTAATGTTATCATGGTCACTACCCTTACAGTAGCCTCCTAACCACACACTATCATCAACATAATAAAACATGGTACATCATAAGCATTAAACACTAACATTGAACAATTCACATTACTTAATTCATATTTACATAACTTGCAGCAAAACTTTAATAAGACATTACTATCAACAATTCTCTATTAACTTTTATTCATTTAACATTCATTTAGATTCTATACAACAACAAAATTTCAAATATACCATTACCCTTCCAGTTACCTCACCTTTCTACTATGAATTTTCCCTTTTCTAACCCTTTTTATCCTTATTTATTAGTTTGGGTGACTCTCTATTATTCATTCTTCTCTATATCTTATTTTGGCATTGTCAATCTAACCTTACTCACCTCTTTTCAACTAACAACCGCTTCTAACCATTAATATATTATGACACCAATATCTCTATAATAACCCCCTTCACAAATCCCATTTAAAACCTCTGGCACCGCTCATTTTTGTACTAGTATGTGTGTATTCCCTCTAACCAACTCATTCCCTTATCGGTTCCTGACCCTTTCAGGTAACCCTTTCCGGCACACAACGGTCCCTTCCTGTCTCAACATCTCTCGTTGCAGACTCCTACACCAATACCCTTATTACAAAATATCACCATCAACAACAAATATAATTACCATTCACATTGCTCAACTCTACATATAATCACTAACCACTGTGTCCCTAAAATATCTAACACCTCTTTATATATTATCAGCATCTCAACACTTTATTTTCCCTAACTCCCGTTAACTCTATTCAACTAACTCCACTGCCCTTATTTATAACTATTACCCAAACTCTTTACAACATTTCACTTAATATACTACCAGAAAATTCATCACTTACCTACTAACAACAATACCTCTCAATATCCAAATATATCATACTTAATCATTTACTAACCACTGGAATCTAAATCTCATAATATCCTTTAAAATCATTATTAAACTTCTTTCAATTATTTAAAATTTTACAATACATAGTTTACACACAAAAAATACATAAAATACACAACAGCAAAGTACACAAATACACTTAACGTAATAACATCTACACATAAAAGAATATACAGTCCAACTTATTTTTTCTTATCATTAACCACAAATCGTTCCATAAGACAATGCACTTCAACACCATATTATTCACATCATTAAATGTTCATGAACAATAAACAATTACCCCATATCGTCGAATAATAGTCTAACATATTTGTAACATAGATCATTCTTATTTATATCAAATTTATTATTATTATTATAATAATCTCTTATTTCTATGTCATTCATTATCACTTCTGTTGGTTCATATACCTGTTCAATATTGGTCAATTTTGTCCAGTCTCCGTTGGTATTATCTGTTAACCTTAGGTAAGTTATATTATCATTGTTAACCTCATCTACTGCTATCTCAATGTCATTGTAAGGTAAGTACTCATTATCATTATTATTTCTCTCTATGCCTAGCCTTTCTATGAATTCTTCATAATTTTTCTTTACTTTAAATATCTCTATTTCTCTCTTTCTCTCAAAACATTTCTCACCATCATACCAAGCTACACACTCTCTCTCAAAACATGCAGGGGATACTAACTTATCATTACAGCACCACCTGTGAAGTGCACAAAAAACCAAGGGAAATTTATCTGTAGACCTATCGTCTTTCACATACTCACGTGAAGCCATTTCTTCACCCCCCCACTACAACATTTCGGGAAAAATTTACCCCCTGCAATCCCTTTATCTGTAAATTCTCTCTATACTTTCTCTCAAATTCATCAACACTTTTTATCACTTCATTATCAAATTCTACTCCCATTATACCTTTATCACCACTCTCAATACTCACACAATTATTTTCTAACACCATATTTTTAATTCTATTATCATAATTCTCACCACTACTTACCTTGTCTTTCTTTTCATTCAATTTATTTGATTCTCTACTATTCTCTACCCCCATTTTACTCTCGTAATTTTCATCTACTTTATTCTTTTGTCTATCAAACTTCTCATTAACTAATGCAACTATTTTCTCTTCCGTTTTATCAAAACGTGCGTGCATTTCATCAATTCGTTGATCAAAATTAAAATTTTGTTTTTTGATTTCATTTTTTATATCACTCAATTGTACATCGAATTGATCAAATTTGACGCTCTGCTCATTGAAAAGCAGTTTCATCATTTTTATTATGTCATTTTCTTCCATTCTGGTATTTACTATAGGCGTTGAGTTCGCCTGTGGCGTGCTCAACATCAATGATTCTGTGTTTGTATTTTCTACGTTAATGCTTTCGTTATCTGCCATTTTATCGTACTGATGGTACTAAACTTTGTTTTATTTGTTGTGTACGTCTTTTTATACTATAGGTAATCTCTATAGATAACCTCTCTTTTATGTTTATTTCTTTACCCTTCCACCTCTGCTTTTCTGCTTATTTACATATTTTTATTTATATATAAAGTCCAAGTTCGGGCTGCCATCTGTTAAGTTTCTTTTTATTGTAATACAAATACTTCTTAATACTGAATGTATGGTAGTTAATATTTATGTAATTTGCATAATAAATCTTATCACCGGAATAACACGTGCTTAGCTCAGTTACATGCATTAGGCTTTTGGTCCAGAATTGCGTTAAGCAGACAGCGGCAGAGGTCGTTGGGTATAGAAATAACATAACACATTAGATAACTGTAACGAATTTTGATTTTATTTCAGCATATACGTGGTAAATTAATATAAGCATAACCCCTGTTAATGATTCGAATTTCAAAATGGCGGCTATGATATTCCGTCCTTGACCTTACTCAAGGTTAATTGTGTACACTTTATGATTCTATGTAAATGATTTCTTTTATATATGTGATTATCATCATTGAACAAAATTTTAGTTTTGATTTCTTTAATACTTTACTCTTAATACTGATTAAACATGATCACAAACCAACGCCTCATTTTAATATTGGGTTGATCAACACCGGGTTTCACGCTCGCTTCCTCTCTCTCCCTCTCTCACTTGAATTTAAACAAATTTTATAGAAATTGAGCTCATTTTTCTAATTTGAATTTAGGTAATGAAATGTAGGGCTTTCCTGAATAGACGTGGTGTAGCTCCCTCCTCAGCGGCTCCATGCGGTTGGCAGGCGTTCGTCCAGTTTGATGGTATTCATTTTTCACTGACTCTACCTTTAATACATGTTTTGCAAAGTTCACTGATTCTAGTAAATGTTAGTGATTACTGTGGTATTGATTAAATCGTTTTAAGCAGTAAATGTTACATTTTGATGGCAGAAAACTGCCCACTACTGTTAGAGCGTATACGCTCTCTGAGTTACTTTTGACGACTGAGGCTGGGTCAGACGTAATTGTTATGTAAGTGGTCGTGCATCTGACGTCATTGTCTATTGTTTTCCAACCACCGCCTTGGTTAATACGTAATGGTTTTATATCGTCATTGTGTTTTTGGTGACGATTTGTTACAATGGACCAATAGAAATTCAGTATTGTCAATTTTTAGCGCCTGAAACGGCCATTATCGTTGTTTCACTTCACTCGTACGCCGCTGACCTTGGATCGGCTCCCCTCTGGTGAATTGGCGTATTACTGGGACTTGTGTCAAAACTAACTTGCCCTGGTTAGACTTCATGATTACAATAAAATTTACAATAAAAATATCCCTACATACCATTATTCTGGTATGGCTAATTCTGTACTGTTACAAAACCCCCTCAATGAAAGGTTTGGTGTCGAGACACAAAAACTTTCATTGACTCATTCATACTTTTCTAAAAGGATCAGTTCAGATATGTGCCAACACCCCCTGTAGTGTTAATAAAAGAAAATCTCAATCACTTACCCTTGGTCCTATAGTGTCGATCGTACCCGTCTGACCTTACTGGACTTCTCCTGAGAGATCCCTACACCATAAGGCCATGAGGCACTGCACGCTCCTGTTCTGACGCTCCGGCCAGCGCAGGACCGCGGTCACAACACCATAAAAACTCTGAAACATTCAATACAAAATTTCAAATAGTGGTCTTATTCATTTACATATCCGCAACTGATATGTTTCCTCTTAGATGCATTGGTTTGTGATTTGAGGCGTTGGTTTCATTTATTTATAAAATACCAAATAACACAATAAAATATAACAAGATTTAGGATAGATAAGCCTTCTACTTGACAACACTCCTACATATTTGTATCAATTGCTCTGACTCCCGTCAATATTAAATTGCCTCTTTCATCATAAAATTATACTCTTATACTAAACACAACATAAATTTTTTGATTCTCAAACAACAACTACTATTTTTATTCATTTATTTCAACTAATATCAGTATATTTATCTAGCATGGCAGCATTTTTAACTATCTAAATTTCTTTACTCATTTCTTTACTTTAATCTTACTCCTTTTTAACAGAATCATTTTTTTTTTTCAGAGACTTGTTACTCTAACACAAAATTTAATGTTATCATGGTCACTACCCTTACAGTAGCCTCTTAACCACACACTATCATCAACATAATAAAACATGGTACATCATGAGCATTAAACACTAACATTGAACAATTCACATTACTTAATTCATATTTACATAACTTGCAGCAAAACTTTAATAAGACATTACTATCAACAATTCTCTATTAACTTTTATTCATTTAACATTCATTCATTTAGATTCTATACAACAACAAAATTTCAAATATACCATTACCCTTCCAGTTACCTCACCTTTCTACTATGAATTTTCCCTTTTCTAACCCTTTTTATCCTTATTTATTAGTTTGGGTGACTCTCTATTATTCATTCTTCTCTATATCTTATTTTGGCATTGTCAATCTAACCTTACTCACCTCTTTTCAACTAACAACCGCTTCTAACCATTAATATATTATGACACCAATATCTCTATAATAACCCCCTTCACAAATCCCATTTAAAACCTCTGGCACCGCTCATTTTTGTACTAGTATGTGTGTATTCCCTCTAACCAACTCATTCCCTTATCGGTTCCTGACCCTTTCAGGTAACCCTTTCCGGCACACAATGGTCCCTTCCTGTCTCAACATCTCTCGTTGCAGACTCCTACACCAATACCCTTATTACAAAATATCACCATCAACAACAAATATAATTACCATTCACATTGCTCAACTCTACATATAATCACTAACCACTGTGTCCCTAAAATATCTAACACCTCTTTATATATTATCAGCATCTCAACACTTTATTTTCCCTAACTCCCGTTAACTCTATTCAACTAACTCCACTGCCCTTATTTATAACTATTACCCAAACTCTTTACAACATTTCACTTCATATACTACCAGAAAATTCATCACTTACCTACTAACAACAATACCTCTCAATATCCAAATATATCATACTTAATCATTTACTAACCACTGGAATCTAAATCTCATAATATCCTTTAAAATCATTATTAAACTTCTTTCAATTATTTAAAATTTTACAATACATAGTTTACACACAAAAAATACATAAAATACACAACAGCAAAGTACACAAATACACTTAACATAATAACATCTACACATAAAAGAATATACAGTCCAACTTATTTTTTCTTATCATTAACCACAAATCGTTCCATAAGACAATGCACTTCAACACCATATTATTCACATCATTAAATGTTCATGAACAATAAACAATTACCCCATATCGTCGAATAATAGTCTAACATATTTGTAACATAGATCATTCTTATTTATATCAAATTTATTATTATTATTATAATAATCTCTTATTTCTATGTCATTCATTATCACTTCTGTTGGTTCATATACCTGTTCAATATTGGTCAATTTTGTCCAGTCTCCGTTGGTATTATCTGTTAACCTTAGGTAAGTTATATTATCATTGTTAACCTCATCTACTGCTATCTCGATGTCATTGTAAGGTAAGTACTCATTATCATTATTATTTCTCTCTATGCCTAGCCTTTCTATGAATTCTTCATAATTTTTCTTTACTTTAAATATCTCTATTTCTCTCTTTCTCTCAAAACATTTCTCACCATCATACCAAGCTACACACTCTCTCTCAAAACATGCAGGGAATACTAACTTATCATTACAGCAGCACCTGTGAAGTGCACAAAAAACCAAGGGAAATTTATCTGTAGACCTATCGTCTTTCACATACTCACGTGAAGCCATTTCTTCACCCCCCCCCCACTACAACATTACCGGAAAAATTTACCCCCTGCAATCCCTTTATCTGTAAATTCTCTCTATACTTTCTCTCTAATTCATCAACACTTTTTATCACTTCATTATCAAATTCTACTCCCATTATATTTTTATCACCACTCTCAATACTCACACAATTATTTTCTACCACCATATTTTTAATTCTATTATCATAATTCTCACCACTACTTACCTAGTCTTTCTTTTCATTCAATTTATTTGATTCTCTACTATTCTCTACCCCCATTTTACTCTCGTAATTTTCATCTACTTTATTCTTTTGTCTCTCAAACTTCTCATTAACTAATGCAACTATTTTCTCTTCCGTTTTATCGAAACGTGCGTGCATTTCATCAATTCGTTTATCAAAATTAAAATTTTGTTTTTTGATTTCATTTTTTATGTCACTCAATTGTACATCGAATTGATCAAATTTGACGCTCTGCTCTTTGAAAAGCAGTTTCATCATTTTTATTATGTAATTTTATTCCATTCTGGTATTTACTATAGGCGTTGAGTTCGCCTGTGGCGTGCTCAACGTCAATGATCCTGTGTTTGTACTTTCTACGTTAATGCTTTCGTTATCTGCCATTTTATCGTACTGATGGTACTAAACTTTGTTTTATTTGTTGTGTACGTCTTTTTATACTATAGGTAATCTCTATAGATAACCTCTCTTTTATGTTTATTTCTTTACCCTTCCACCTCTGCTTTTCTGCTTATTTACATATTTTTATTTATATATAAAGTCCAAGTTCGGGCTGCCATCTGTTAAGTTTCTTTTTATTGTAATACAAATACTTCTTAATACTGAATGTATGATAGTTAATATTTATGTAATTTGCATAATAAATCTTATCACCGGAATAACAAGTGCTTAGCTCAGTTACATGCATTAGGCTTTTGGTCCAGAATTGCGTTAAGCAGACAGCGGCAGAGGTCGTTGGGTATAGAAATAACATAACACATTAGATAACTGTAAGGAATTTTGATTTTATTTCAGCATATACGTGGTAAATTAATATAAGCATAACCCCTGTTAATGATTCGAATTTCAAAATGGCGGCTATGCTATTCCGCCCTTGACCTTACTCAAGGTTAATTGTGTACACTTTATGATTCTATGTAAATGACTTCTTTTATATATGTGATTATCATCATTGAACAAAATTTTAGTTTTGATTTCTTTAATACTTTACTCTTAATACTGATTAAACATGATCACAAACCAACGCCTCATTTTAATATTGGGTTGATCAACACCGGGTTACACGCTCGCTTCCTCTCTCTCCCTCTCTCACTTGAATTTAAACAAATTTTATAGAAATTGAGCTCATTTTTCTAATTTGAATTTAGGTAATGAAATGTAGGGCTTTCCTGAATAGACGTGGTGTAGCTCCCTCCTCAGCGGCTCCATGCGGTTGGCAGGCGTTCGTCCAGTTTGATGGTATTCATTTTTCACTGACTCTACCTTTAATACATGTTTTGCAAAGTTCACTGATTCTAGTAAATGTTAGTGATTACTGTGGTATTGATTAAATCATTTTAAGCAGTAAATGTTACATTTTGATGGCAGAAAACTGCCCACTACTGTTAGAGCGTATACGCTCTCTGAGTTACTTTTGACGACTGAGGCTGGGTCAGACGTAATTGTTATGTAAGTGGTCGTGCATCTGACGTCATTGTCTATTGTTTTCCAACCACCGCCTTGGTTAATACGTAATGGTTTTATATCGTCATTGTGTTTTTGGTGACGATTTGTTACAATGGACCAATAGAAAGTCAGTATTGTCAATTTTTAGCGCCTGAAACGGCCTTATCGTTGTTTCACTTCACTCGTACGCCGCTGACCTTGGATCGGCTCCCCTCTGGTGAATTGGCGTATTACTGGGACTTGTGTCAAAACTAACTTGCCCTGGTTAGACTTCATGATTATAATAAAATTTACAATAAAAATATCCCTACATACCATTATTCTGGTATGGCTAATTCTGTACTGTTACAAAACCCCCTCAATGAAAGGTTTGGTGTCGAGACACAAAAACTTTCATTGACTCATTCATACTTTTCTAAAAGGATCAGTTCAGATATGTGCCACAACCCCCTGTAGTGTTAATAAAAGAAAATCTCAATCACTTACCCTTGGTCCTATAGTGTCGATCGTACCCGTCTGACCTTACTGGACTTCTCCTGAGAGATCCCTACACCATAAGGCCATGAGGCACTGCACGCTCCTGTTCTGACGCTCCGGCCAGCGCAGGACCGCGGTCACAACATAAAAACTCTGAAACATTCAATACAAAATTTCAAATAGTGGTCTTATTCATTTACATATCCGCAACTGATATGTTTCCTCTTAGATGCATTGGTTTGTGATTTGAGGCGTTGGTTTCATTTATTTATAAAATACCAAATAACACAATAAAATATAACAAGATTTAGGATAGATAAGCCTTCTACTTGACAACACTCCTACATATTTGTATCAATTGCTCTGACTCCCGTCAATATTAAATTGCCTCTTTCATCATAAAATTATACTCTTATACTAAACACAACATAAATTTTTTGATTCTCAAACAACAACTACTATTTTTATTCATTTATTTCAACTAATATCAGTATATTTATCTAGCATGGCAGCATTTTTAACTATCTAAATTTCTTTACTCATTTCTTTACTTTAATCTTACTCCTTTTTAACAGAATCATTTTTTTTTTTCAGAGACTTGTTACTCTAACACAAAATTTAATGTTATCATGGTCACTACCCTTACAGTAGCCTCTTAACCACACACTATCATCAACATAATAAAACATGGTACATCATAAGCATTAAACACTAACATTGAACAATTCACATTACTTAATTCATATTTACATAACTTGCAGCAAAACTTTAATAAGACATTACTATCAACAATTCTCTATTAACTTTTATTCATTTAACATTCATTCATTTAGATTCTATACAACAACAAAATTTCAAATATACCATTACCCTTCCAGTTACCTCACCTTTCTACTATGAATTTTCCCTTTTCTAACCCTTTTTATCCTTATTTATTAGTTTGGGTGACTCTCTATTATTCATTCTTCTCTATATCTTATTTTGGCATTGTCAATCTAACCTTACTCACCTCTTTTCAACTAACAACCGCTTCTAACCATTAATATATTATGACACCAATATCTCTATAATAACCCCCTTCACAAATCCCATTTAAAACCTCTGGCACCGCTCATTTTTGTACTAGTATGTGTGTATTCCCTCTAACCAACTCATTCCCTTATCGGTTCCTGACCCTTTCAGGTAACCCTTTCCGGCACACAATGGTCCCTTCCTGTCTCAACATCTCTCGTTGCAGACTCCTACACCAATACCCTTATTACAAAATATCACCATCAACAACAAATATAATTACCATTCACATTGCTCAACTCTACATATAATCACTAACCACTGTGTCCCTAAAATATCTAACACCTCTTTATATATTATCAGCATCTCAACACTTTATTTTCCCTAACTCCCGTTAACTCTATTCAACTAACTCCACTGCCCTTATTTATAACTATTACCCAAACTCTTTACAACATTTCACTTCATATACTACCAGAAAATTCATCACTTACCTACTAACAACAATACCTCTCAATATCCAAATATATCATACTTAATCATTTACTAACCACTGGAATCTAAATCTCATAATATCCTTTAAAATCATTATTAAACTTCTTTCAATTATTTAAAATTTTACAATACATAGTTTACACACAAAAAATACATAAAATACACAACAGCAAAGTACACAAATACACTTAACATAATAACATCTACACATAAAAGAATATACAGTCCAACTTATTTTTTCTTATCATTAACCACAAATCGTTCCATAAGACAATGCACTTCAACACCATATTATTCACATCATTAAATGTTCATGAACAATAAACAATTACCCCATATCGTCGAATAATAGTCTAACATATTTGTAACATAGATCATTCTTATTTATATCAAATTTATTATTATTATTATAATAATCTCTTATTTCTATGTCATTCATTATCACTTCTGTTGGTTCATATACCTGTTCAATATTGGTCAATTTTGTCCAGTCTCCGTTGGTATTATCTGTTAACCTTAGGTAAGTTATATTATCATTGTTAACCTCATCTACTGCTATCTCGATGTCATTGTAAGGTAAGTACTCATTATCATTATTATTTCTCTCTATGCCTAGCCTTTCTATGAATTCTTCATAATTTTTCTTTACTTTAAATATCTCTATTTCTCTCTTTCTCTCAAAACATTTCTCACCATCATACCAAGCTACACACTCTCTCTCAAAACATGCAGGGAATACTAACTTATCATTACAGCAGCACCTGTGAAGTGCACAAAAAACCAAGGGAAATTTATCTGTAGACCTATCGTCTTTCACATACTCACGTGAAGCCATTTCTTCACCCCCCCCCACTACAACATTACCGGAAAAATTTACCCCCTGCAATCCCTTTATCTGTAAATTCTCTCTATACTTTCTCTCTAATTCATCAACACTTTTTATCACTTCATTATCAAATTCTACTCCCATTATATTTTTATCACCACTCTCAATACTCACACAATTATTTTCTACCACCATATTTTTAATTCTATTATCATAATTCTCACCACTACTTACCTTGTCTTTCTTTTCATTCAATTTATTTGATTCGCTACTATTCTCTACCCCCATTTTACTCTCGTAATTTTCATCTACTTTATTCTTTTGTCTCTCAAACTTCTCATTAACTAATGCAACTATTTTCTCTTCCGTTTTATCGAAACGTGCGTGCATTTCATCAATTCGTTTATCAAAATTAAAATTTTGTTTTTTGATTTCATTTTTTATGTCACTCAATTGTACATCGAATTGATCAAATTTGACGCTCTGCTCTTTGAAAAGCAGTTTCATCATTTTTATTATGTAATTTTATTCCATTCTGGTATTTACTATAGGCGTTGAGTTCGCCTGTGGCGTGCTCAACGTCAATGATCCTGTGTTTGTACTTTCTACGTTAATGCTTTCGTTATCTGCCATTTTATCGTACTGATGGTACTAAACTTTGTTTTATTTGTTGTGTACGTCTTTTTATACTATAGGTAATCTCTATAGATAACCTCTCTTTTATGTTTATTTCTTTACCCTTCCACCTCTGCTTTTCTGCTTATTTACATATTTTTATTTATATATAAAGTCCAAGTTCGGGCTGCCATCTGTTAAGTTTCTTTTTATTGTAATACAAATACTTCTTAATACTGAATGTATGATAGTTAATATTTATGTAATTTGCATAATAAATCTTATCACCGGAATAACACGTGCTTAGCTCAGTTACATGCATTAGGCTTTTGGTCCAGAATTGCGTTAAGCAGACAGCGGCAGAGGTCGTTGGGTATAGAAATAACATAACACATTAGATAACTGTAAGGAATTTTGATTTTATTTCAGCATATACGTGGTAAATTAATATAAGCATAACCCCTGTTAATGATTCGAATTTCAAAATGGCGGCTATGCTATTCCGCCCTTGACCTTACTCAAGGTTAATTGTGTACACTTTATGATTCTATGTAAATGACTTCTTTTATATATGTGATTATCATCATTGAACAAAATTTTAGTTTTGATTTCTTTAATACTTTACTCTTAATACTGATTAAACATGATCACAAACCAACGCCTCATTTTAATATTGGGTTGATCAACACCGGGTTACACGCTCGCTTCCTCTCTCTCCCTCTCTCACTTGAATTTAAACAAATTTTATAGAAATTGAGCTCATTTTTCTAATTTGAATTTAGGTAATGAAATGTAGGGCTTTCCTGAATAGACGTGGTGTAGCTCCCTCCTCAGCGGCTCCATGCGGTTGGCAGGCGTTCGTCCAGTTTGATGGTATTCATTTTTCACTGACTCTACCTTTAATACATGTTTTGCAAAGTTCACTGATTCTAGTAAATGTTAGTGATTACTGTGGTATTGATTAAATCATTTTAAGCAGTAAATGTTACATTTTGATGGCAGAAAACTGCCCACTACTGTTAGAGCGTATACGCTCTCTGAGTTACTTTTGACGACTGAGGCTGGGTCAGACGTAATTGTTATGTAAGTGGTCGTGCATCTGACGTCATTGTCTATTGTTTTCCAACCACCGCCTTGGTTAATACGTAATGGTTTTATATCGTCATTGTGTTTTTGGTGACGATTTGTTACAATGGACCAATAGAAAGTCAGTATTGTCAATTTTTAGCGCCTGAAACGGCCATTATCGTTGTTTCACTTCACTCGTACGCCGCTGACCTTGGATCGGCTCCCCTCTGGTGAATTGGCGTATTACTGGGACTTGTGTCAAAACTAACTTGCCCTGGTTAGACTTCATGATTATAATAAAATTTACAATAAAAATATCCCTACATACCATTATTCTGGTATGGCTAATTCTGTACTGTTACAAAACCCCCTCAATGAAAGGTTTGGTGTCGAGACACAAAAACTTTCATTGACTCATTCATACTTTTCTAAAAGGATCAGTTCAGATATGTGCCACAACCCCCTGTAGTGTTAATAAAAGAAAATCTCAATCACTTACCCTTGGTCCTATAGTGTCGATCGTACCCGTCTGACCTTACTGGACTTCTCCTGAGAGATCCCTACACCATAAGGCCATGAGGCACTGCACGCTCCTGTTCTGACGCTCCGGCCAGCGCAGGACCGCGGTCACAACATAAAAACTCTGAAACATTCAATACAAAATTTCAAATAGTGGTCTTATTCATTTACATATCCGCAACTGATATGTTTCCTCTTAGATGCATTGGTTTGTGATTTGAGGCGTTGGTTTCATTTATTTATAAAATACCAAATAACACAATAAAATATAACAAGATTTAGGATAGATAAGCCTTCTACTTGACAACACTCCTACATATTTGTATCAATTGCTCTGACTCCCGTCAATATTAAATTGCCTCTTTCATCATAAAATTATACTCTTATACTAAACACAACATAAATTTTTTGATTCTCAAACAACAACTACTATTTTTATTCATTAATTTCAACTAATATCAGTATATTTATCTAGCATGGCAGCATTTTTAACTATCTAAATTTCTTTACTCATTTCTTTACTTTAATCTTACTCCTTTTTAACAGAATCATTTTTTTTTTTCAGAGACTTGTTACTCTAACACAAAATTTAATGTTATCATGGTCACTACCCTTACAGTAGCCTCTTAACCACACACTATCATCAACATAATAAAACATGGTACATCATAAGCATTAAACACTAACATTGAACAATTCACATTACTTAATTCATATTTACATAACTTGCAGCAAAACTTTAATAAGACATTACTATCAACAATTCTCTATTAACTTTTATTCATTTAACATTCATTCATTTAGATTCTATACAACAACAAAATTTCAAATATACCATTACCCTTCCAGTTACCTCACCTTTCTACTATGAATTTTCCCTTTTCTAACCCTTTTTATCCTTATTTATTAGTTTGGGTGACTCTCTATTATTCATTCTTCTCTATATCTTATTTTGGCATTGTCAATCTAACCTTACTCACCTCTTTTCAACTAACAACCGCTTCTAACCATTAATATATTATGACACCAATATCTCTATAATAACCCCCTTCACAAACCCCATTTAAAACCTCTGGCACCGCTCATTTTTGTACTAGTATGTGTGTATTCCCTCTAACCAACTCATTCCCTTATCGGTTCCTGACCCTTTCAGGTAACCCTTTCCGGCACACAACGGTCCCTTCCTGTCTCAACATCTCTCGTTGCAGACTCCTACACCAATACCCTTATTACAAAATATCACCATCAACAACAAATATAATTACCATTCACATTGCTCAACTCTACATATAATCACTAACCACTGTGTCCCTAAAATATCTAACACCTCTTTATATATTATCAGCATCTCAACACTTTATTTTCCCTAACTCCCGTTAACTCTATTCAACTAACTCCACTGCCCTTATTTATAACTATTACCCAAACTCTTTACAACATTTCACTTCATATACTACCAGAAAATTCATCACTTACCTACTAACAACAATACCTCTCAATATCCAAATATATCATACTTAATCATTTACTAACCACTGGAATCTAAATCTCATAATATCCTTTAAAATCATTATTAAACTTCTTTCAATTATTTAAAATTTTACAATACATAGTTTACACACAAAAAATACATAAAATACACAACAGTAAAGTACACAAATACACTTAACATAATAACATCTACACATAAAAGAATATACAGTCCAACTTATTTTTTCTGATCATTAACCACAAATCGTTCCATAAGACAATGCACTTCAACACCATATTATTCACATCATTAAATGTTCATGAACAATAAACAATTACCCCATATCGTCGAATAATAGTCTAACATATTTGTAACATAGATCATTCTTATTTATATCAAATTTATTATTATTATTATAATAATCTCTTATTTCTATGTCATTCATTATCACTTCTGTTGGTTCATATACCTGTTCAATATTGGTCAATTTTGTCCAGTCTCCGTTGGTATTATCTGTTAACCTTAGGTAAGTTATATTATCATTGTTAACCTCATCTACTGCTATCTCGATGTCATTGTAAGGTAAGTACTCATTATCATTATTATTTCTCTCTATGCCTAACCTTTCTATGAATTCTTCATAATTTTTCTTTACTTTAAATATCTCTATTTCTCTCTTTCTCTCAAAACATTTCTCACCATCATACCAAGCTACACACTCTCTCTCAAAACATGCAGGGGATACTAACTTATCATTACAGCAGCACCTGTGAAGTGCACAAAAAACCAAGGGAAATTTATCTGTAGACCTATCGTCTTTCACATACTCACGTGAAGCCATTTCTTCACCCCCCCCACTACAACATTACCGGAAAAATTTACCCCCTGCAATCCCTTTATCTGTAAATTCTCTCTATACTTTCTCTCTAATTCATCAACACTTTTTATCACTTCATTATCAAATTCTACTCCCATTATACTTTTATCACCACTCTCAATACTCACACAATTATTTTCTACCACCATATTTTTAATTCTATTATCATAATTCTCACCACTACTTACCTTGTCTTTCTTTTCATTCAATTTATTTGATTCTCTACTATTCTCTACCCCCATTTTACTCTCGTAATTTTCATCTACTTTATTCTTTTGTCTCTCAAACTTCTCATTAACTAATGCAACTATTTTCTCTTCCGTTTTATCGAAACGTGCGTGCATTTCATCAATTCGTTTATCAAAATTAAAATTTTGTTTTTTGATTTCATTTTTTATGTCACTCAATTGTACATCGAATTGATCAAATTTGACGCTCTGCTCTTTGAAAAGCAGTTTCATCATTTTTATTATGTAATTTTATTCCATTCTGGTATTTACTATAGGCGTTGAGTTCGCCTGTGGCGTGCTCAACGTCAATGATCCTGTGTTTGTACTTTCTACGTTAATGCTTTCGTTATCTGCCATTTTATCGTACTGATGGTACTAAACTTTGTTTTATTTGTTGTGTACGTCTTTTTATACTATAGGTAATCTCTATAGATAACCTCTCTTTTATGTTTATTTCTTTACCCTTCCACCTCTGCTTTTCTGCTTATTTACATATTTTTATTTATATATAAAGTCCAAGTTCGGGCTGCCATCTGTTAAGTTTCTTTTTATTGTAATACAAATACTTCTTAATACTGAATGTATGATAGTTAATATTTATGTAATTTGCATAATAAATCTTATCACCGGAATAACACGTGCTTAGCTCAGTTACATGCATTAGGCTTTTGGTCCAGAATTGCGTTAAGCAGACAGCGGCAGAGGTCGTTGGGTATAGAAATAACATAACACATTAGATAACTGTAAGGAATTTTGATTTTATTTCAGCATATACGTGGTAAATTAATATAAGCATAACCCCTGTTAATGATTCGAATTTAAAAATGGCGGCTATGCTATTCCGCCCTTGACCTTACTCAAGGTTAATTGTGTACACTTTATGATTCTATGTAAATGACTTCTTTTATATATGTGATTATCATCATTGAACAAAATTTTAGTTTTGATTTCTTTAATACTTTACTCTTAATACTGATTAAACATGATCACAAACCAACGCCTCATTTTAATATTGGGTTGATCAACACCGGGTTACACGCTCGCTTCCTCTCTCTCCCTCTCTCACTTGAATTTAAACAAATTTTATAGAAATTGAGCTCATTTTTCTAATTTGAATTTAGGTAATGAAATGTAGGGCTTTCCTGAATAGACGTGGTGTAGCTCCCTCCTCAGCGGCTCCATGCGGTTGGCAGGCGTTCGTCCAGTTTGATGGTATTCATTTTTCACTGACTCTACCTTTAATACATGTTTTGCAAAGTTCACTGATTCTAGTAAATGTTAGTGATTACTGTGGTATTGATTAAATCATTTTAAGCAGTAAATGTTACATTTTGATGGCAGAAAACTGCCCACTACTGTTAGAGCGTATACGCTCTCTGAGTTACTTTTGACGACTGAGGCTGGGTCAGACGTAATTGTTATGTAAGTGGTCGTGCATCTGACGTCATTGTCTATTGTTTTCCAACCACCGCCTTGGTTAATACGTAATGGTTTTATATCGTCATTGTGTTTTTGGTGACGATTTGTTACAATGGACCAATAGAAAGTCAGTATTGTCAATTTTTAGCGCCTGAAACGGCCATTATCGTTGTTTCACTTCACTCGTACGCCGCTGACCTTGGATCGGCTCCCCTCTGGTGAATTGGCGTATTACTGGGACTTGTGTCAAAACTAACTTGCCCTGGTTAGACTTCATGATTATAATAAAATTTACAATAAAAATATCCCTACATACCATTATTCTGGTATGGCTAATTCTGTACTGTTACAAAACCCCCTCAATGAAAGGTTTGGTGTCGAGACACAAAAACTTTCATTGACTCATTCATACTTTTCTAAAAGGATCAGTTCAGATATGTGCCACAACCCCCTGTAGTGTTAATAAAAGAAAATCTCAATCACTTACCCTTGGTCCTATAGTGTCGATCGTACCCGTCTGACCTTACTGGACTTCTCCTGAGAGATCCCTACACCATAAGGCCATGAGGCACTGCACGCTCCTGTTCTGACGCTCCGGCCAGCGCAGGACCGCGGTCACAACATAAAAACTCTGAAACATTCAATACAAAATTTCAAATAGTGGTCTTATTCATTTACATATCCGCAACTGATATGTTTCCTCTTAGATGCATTGGTTTGTGATTTGAGGCGTTGGTTTCATTTATTTATAAAATACCAAATAACACAATAAAATATAACAAGATTTAGGATAGATAAGCCTTCTACTTGACAACACTCCTACATATTTGTATCAATTGCTCTGACTCCCGTCAATATTAAATTGCCTCTTTCATCATAAAATTATACTCTTATACTAAACACAACATAAATTTTTTGATTCTCAAACAACAACTACTATTTTTATTCATTAATTTCAACTAATATCAGTATATTTATCTAGCATGGCAGCATTTTTAACTATCTAAATTTCTTTACTCATTTCTTTACTTTAATCTTACTCCTTTTTAACAGAATCATTTTTTTTTTTCAGAGACTTGTTACTCTAACACAAAATTTAATGTTATCATGGTCACTACCCTTACAGTAGCCTCTTAACCACACACTATCATCAACATAATAAAACATGGTACATCATAAGCATTAAACACTAACATTGAACAATTCACATTACTTAATTCATATTTACATAACTTGCAGCAAAACTTTAATAAGACATTACTATCAACAATTCTCTATTAACTTTTATTCATTTAACATTCATTCATTTAGATTCTATACAACAACAAAATTTCAAATATACCATTACCCTTCCAGTTACCTCACCTTTCTACTATGAATTTTCCCTTTTCTAACCCTTTTTATCCTTATTTATTAGTTTGGGTGACTCTCTATTATTCATTCTTCTCTATATCTTATTTTGGCATTGTCAATCTAACCTTACTCACCTCTTTTCAACTAACAACCGCTTCTAACCATTAATATATTATGACACCAATATCTCTATAATAACCCCCTTCACAAACCCCATTTAAAACCTCTGGCACCGCTCATTTTTGTACTAGTATGTGTGTATTCCCTCTAACCAACTCATTCCCTTATCGGTTCCTGACCCTTTCAGGTAACCCTTTCCGGCACACAACGGTCCCTTCCTGTCTCAACATCTCTCGTTGCAGACTCCTACACCAATACCCTTATTACAAAATATCACCATCAACAACAAATATAATTACCATTCACATTGCTCAACTCTACATATAATCACTAACCACTGTGTCCCTAAAATATCTAACACCTCTTTATATATTATCAACATCTCAACACTTTATTTTCCCTAACTCCCGTTAACTCTATTCAACTAACTCCACTGCCCTTATTTATAACTATTACCCAAACTCTTTACAACATTTCACTTCATATACTACCAGAAAATTCATCACTTACCTACTAACAACAATACCTCTCAATATCCAAATATATCATACTTAATCATTTACTAACCACTGGAATCTAAATCTCATAATATCCTTTAAAATCATTATTAAACTTCTTTCAATTATTTAAAATTTTACAATACATAGTTTACACACAAAAAATACATAAAATACACAACAGTAAAGTACACAAATACACTTAACATAATAACATCTACACATAAAAGAATATACAGTCCAACTTATTTTTTCTGATCATTAACCACAAATCGTTCCATAAGACAATGCACTTCAACACCATATTATTCACATCATTAAATGTTCATGAACAATAAACAATTACCCCATATCGTCGAATAATAGTCTAACATATTTGTAACATAGATCATTCTTATTTATATCAAATTTATTATTATTATTATAATAATCTCTTATTTCTATGTCATTCATTATCACTTCTGTTGGTTCATATACCTGTTCAATATTGGTCAATTTTGTCCAGTCTCCGTTGGTATTATCTGTTAACCTTAGGTAAGTTATATTATCATTGTTAACCTCATCTACTGCTATCTCGATGTCATTGTAAGGTAAGTACTCATTATCATTATTATTTCTCTCTATGCCTAACCTTTCTATGAATTCTTCATAATTTTTCTTTACTTTAAATATCTCTATTTCTCTCTTTCTCTCAAAACATTTCTCACCATCATACCAAGCTACACACTCTCTCTCAAAACATGCAGGGGATACTAACTTATCATTACAGCAGCACCTGTGAAGTGCACAAAAAACCAAGGGAAATTTATCTGTAGACCTATCGTCTTTCACATACTCACGTGAAGCCATTTCTTCACCCCCCCCACTACAACATTACCGGAAAAATTTACCCCCTGCAATCCCTTTATCTGTAAATTCTCTCTATACTTTCTCTCTAATTCATCAACACTTTTTATCACTTCATTATCAAATTCTACTCCCATTATACTTTTATCACCACTCTCAATACTCACACAATTATTTTCTACCACCATATTTTTAATTCTATTATCATAATTCTCACCACTACTTACCTTGTCTTTCTTTTCATTCAATTTATTTGATTCTCTACTATTCTCTACCCCCATTTTACTCTCGTAATTTTCATCTACTTTATTCTTTTGTCTCTCAAACTTCTCATTAACTAATGCAACTATTTTCTCTTCCGTTTTATCGAAACGTGCGTGCATTTCATCAATTCGTTTATCAAAATTAAAATTTTGTTTTTTGATTTCATTTTTTATGTGACTCAATTGTACATCGAATTGATCAAATTTGACGCTCTGCTCTTTGAAAAGCAGTTTCATCATTTTTATTATGTCATTTTATTCCATTCTGGTATTTACTATAGGCGTTGAGTTCGCCTGTGGCGTGCTCAACGTCAATGATCCTGTGTTTGTATTTTCTACGTTAATGCTTTCGTTATCTGCCATTTTATCGTACTGATGGTACTAAACTTTGTTTTATTTGTTGTGTACTCCTTTTTATACTATAGGTAATCTCTATAGATAACCTCTCTTTTATGTTTATTTCTTTACCCTTCCACCTCTGCTTTTCTGCTTATTTACATATTTTTATTTATATATAAAGTCCAAGTTCGGGCTGCCATCTGTTAAGTTTCTTTTTATTGTAATACAAATACTTCTTAATACTGAATGTATGATAGTTAATATTTATGTAATTTGCATAATAAATCTTATCACCGGAATAACACGTGCTTAGCTCAGTTACATGCATTAGGCTTTTGGTCCAGAATTGCGTTAAGCAGACAGCGGCAGAGGTCGTTGGGTATAGAAATAACATAACACATTAGATAACTGTAAGGAATTTTGATTTTATTTCAGCATATACGTGGTAAATTAATATAAGCATAACCCCTGTTAATGATTCGAATTTCAAAATGGCGGCTATGCTATTCCGCCCTTGACCTTACTCAAGGTTAATTGTGTACACTTTATGATTCTATGTAAATGACTTCTTTTATATATGTGATTATCATCATTGAACAAAATTTTAGTTTTGATTTCTTTAATACTTTACTCTTAATACTGATTAAACATGATCACAAACCAACGCCTCATTTTAATATTGGGTTGATCAACACCGGGTTTCACGCTCGCTTCCTCTCTCTCCCTCTCTCACTTGAATTTAAACAAATTTTATAGAAATTGAGCTCATTTTTCTAATTTGAATTTAGGTAATGAAATGTAGGGCTTTCCTGAATAGACGTGGTGTAGCTCCCTCCTCAGCGGCTCCATGCGGTTGGCAGGCGTTCGTCCAGTTTGATGGTATTCATTTTTCACTGACTCTACCTTTAATACATGTTTTGCAAAGTTCACTGATTCTAGTAAATGTTAGTGATTACTGTGGTATTGATTAAATCGTTTTAAGCAGTAAATGTTACATTTTGATGGCAGAAAACTGCCCACTACTGTTAGAGCGTATACGCTCTCTGAGTTACTTTTGACGACTGAGGCTGGGTCAGACGTAATTGTTATGTAAGTGGTCGTGCATCTGACGTCATTGTCTATTGTTTTCCAACCACCGCCTTGGTTAATACGTAATGGTTTTATATCGTCATTGTGTTTTTGGTGACGATTTGTTACAATGGACCAATAGAAATTCAGTATTGTCAATTTTTAGCGCCTGAAACGGCCATTATCGTTGTTTCACTTCACTCGTACGCCGCTGACCTTGGATCGGCTCCCCTCTGGTGAATTGGCGTATTACTGGGACTTGTGTCAAAACTAACTTGCCCTGGTTAGACTTCATGATTACAATAAAATTTACAATAAAAATATCCCTACATACCATTATTCTGGTATGGCTAATTCTGTACTGTTACAAAACCCCCTCAATGAAAGGTTTGGTGTCGAGACACAAAAACTTTCATTGACTCATTCATACTTTTCTAAAAGGATCAGTTCAGATATGTGCCAACACCCCCTGTAGTGTTAATAAAAGAAAATCTCAATCACTTACCCTTGGTCCTATAGTGTCGATCGTACCCGTCTGACCTTACTGGACTTCTCCTGAGAGATCCCTACACCATAAGGCCATGAGGCACTGCACGCTCCTGTTCTGACGCTCCGGCCAGCGCAGGACCGCGGTCACAACACCATAAAAACTCTGAAACATTCAATACAAAATTTCAAATAGTGGTCTTATTCATTTACATATCCGCAACTGATATGTTTCCTCTTAGATGCATTGGTTTGTGATTTGAGGCGTTGGTTTCATTTATTTATAAAATACCAAATAACACAATAAAATATAACAAGATTTAGGATAGATAAGCCTTCTACTTGACAACACTCCTACATATTTGTATCAATTGCTCTGACTCCCGTCAATATTAAATTGCCTCTTTCATCATAAAATTATACTCTTATACTAAACACAACATAAATTTTTTGATTCTCAAACAACAACTACTATTTTTATTCATTTATTTCA
The DNA here is from genome assembly GCA_034769895.1 of Magicicada septendecula. Taxonomy (NCBI): domain Eukaryota; kingdom Metazoa; phylum Arthropoda; class Insecta; order Hemiptera; family Cicadidae; genus Magicicada; species Magicicada septendecula. Next base: position 408,698,974 of record CM068368.1, on the reverse strand, counting down.
ACTAATATCAGTATATTTATCTAGCATGGCAGCATTTTTAACTATCTAAATTTCTTTACTCATTTCTTTACTTTAATCTTACCCCTTTTTAACAGAATCATTTTTTTTTTCAGAGACTTGTTACTTTAACACAGAATTTAATGTTATCATGGTCACTACCCTTACAGTAGCCTCCTAACCACACACTATCATCAACATAATAAAACATGGTACATCATAAGCATTAAACACTAACATTGAACAATTCACATTACTTAATTCATATTTACATAACTTGCAGCAAAACTTTAATAAGACATTACTATCAACAATTCTCTATTAACTTTTATTCATTTAACATTCATTTAGATTCTATACAACAACAAAATTTCAAATATACCATTACCCTTCCAGTTACCTCACCTTTCTACTATGAATTTTCCCTTTTCTAACCCTTTTTATCCTTATTTATTAGTTTGGGTGACTCTCTATTATTCATTCTTCTCTATATCTTATTTTGGCATTGTCAATCTAACCTTACTCACCTCTTTTCAACTAACAACCGCTTCTAACCATTAATATGTTATGACACCAATATCTCTATAATAACCCCCTTCACAAATCCCATTTAAAACCTCTGGCACCGCTCATTTTTGTACTAGTATGTGTGTATTCCCTCTAACCAACTCATTCCCTTATCGGTTCCTGACCCTTTCAGGTAACCCTTTCCGGCACACAATGGTCCCTTCCTGTCTCAACATCTCTCGTTGCAGACTCCTACACCAATACCCTTATTACAAAATATCACCATCAACAACAAATATAATTACCATTCACATTGCTCAACTCTACATATAATCACTAACCACTGTGTCCCTAAAATATCTAACACCTCTTTATATATTATCAGCATCTCAACACTTTATTTTCCCTAACTCCCGTTAACTCTATTCAACTAACTCCACTGCCCTTATTTATAACTATTACCCAAACTCTTTACAACATTTCACTTCATATACTACCAGAAAATTCATCACTTACCTACTAACAACAATACCTCTCAATATCCAAATATATCATACTTAATCATTTACTAACCACTGGAATCTAAATCTCATAATATCCTTTAAAATCATTATTAAACTTCTTTCAATTATTTAAAATTTTACAATACATAGTTTACACACAAAAAATACATAAAATACACAACAGCAAAGTACACAAATACACTTAACATAATAACATCTACACATAAAAGAATATACAGTCCAACTTATTTTTTCTTATCATTAACCACAAATCGTTCCATAAGACAATGCACTTCAACACCATATTATTCACATCATTAAATGTTCATGAACAATAAACAATTACCCCATATCGTCGAATAATAGTCTAACATATTTGTAACATAGATCATTCTTATTTATATCAAATTTATTATTATTATTATAATAATCTCTTATTTCTATGTCATTCATTATCACTTCTGTTGGTTCATATACCTGTTCAATATTGGTCAATTTTGTCCAGTCTCCGTTGGTATTATCTGTTAACCTTAGGTAAGTTATATTATCATTGTTAACCTCATCTACTGCTATCTCGATGTCATTGTAAGGTAAGTACTCATTATCATTATTATTTCTCTCTATGCCTAGCCTTTCTATGAATTCTTCATAATTTTTCTTTACTTTAAATATCTCTATTTCTCTCTTTCTCTCAAAACATTTCTCACCATCATACCAAGCTACACACTCTCTCTCAAAACATGCAGGGGATACTAACTTATCATTACAGCAGCACCTGTGAAGTGCACAAAAAACCAAGGGAAATTTATCTGTAGACCTATCGTCTTTCACATACTCACGTGAAGCCATTTCTTCACCCCCCCCCACTACAACATTACCGGAAAAATTTACCCCCTGCAATCCCTTTATCTGTAAATTCTCTCTATACTTTCTCTCTAATTCATCAACACTTTTTATCACTTCATTATCAAATTCTACTCCCATTATATTTTTATCACCACTCTCAATACTCACACAATTATTTTCTACCACCATATTTTTAATTCTATTATCATAATTCTCACCACTACTTACCTTGTCTTTCTTTTCATTCAATTTATTTGATTCTCTACTATTCTCTACCCCCATTTTACTCTCGTAATTTTCATCTACTTTATTCTTTTGTCTCTCAAACTTCTCATTAACTAATGCAACTATTTTCTCTTCCGTTTTATCGAAACGTGCGTGCATTTCATCAATTCGTTTATCAAAATTAAAATTTTGTTTTTTGATTTCATTTTTTATGTCACTCAATTGTACATCGAATTGATCAAATTTGACGCTCTGCTCTTTGAAAAGCAGTTTCATCATTTTTATTATGTAATTTTATTCCATTCTGGTATTTACTATAGGCGTTGAGTTCGCCTGTGGCGTGCTCAACGTCAATGATCCTGTGTTTGTACTTTCTACGTTAATGCTTTCGTTATCTGCCATTTTATCGTACTGATGGTACTAAACTTTGTTTTATTTGTTGTGTACGTCTTTTTATACTATAGGTAATCTCTATAGATAACCTCTCTTTTATGTTTATTTCTTTACCCTTCCACCTCTGCTTTTCTGCTTATTTACATATTTTTATTTATATATAAAGTCCAAGTTCGGGCTGCCATCTGTTAAGTTTCTTTTTATTGTAATACAAATACTTCTTAATACTGAATGTATGATAGTTAATATTTATGTAATTTGCATAATAAATCTTATCACCGGAATAACACGTGCTTAGCTCAGTTACATGCATTAGGCTTTTGGTCCAGAATTGCGTTAAGCAGACAGCGGCAGAGGTCGTTGGGTATAGAAATAACATAACACATTAGATAACTGTAAGGAATTTTGATTTTATTTCAGCATATACGTGGTAAATTAATATAAGCATAACCCCTGTTAATGATTCGAATTTCAAAATGGCGGCTATGCTATTCCGCCCTTGACCTTACTCAAGGTTAATTGTGTACACTTTATGATTCTATGTAAATGACTTCTTTTATATATGTGATTATCATCATTGAACAAAATTTTAGTTTTGATTTCTTTAATACTTTACTCTTAATACTGATTAAACATGATCACAAACCAACGCCTCATTTTAATATTGGGTTGATCAACACCGGGTTACACGCTCGCTTCCTCTCTCTCCCTCTCTCACTTGAATTTAAACAAATTTTATAGAAATTGAGCTCATTTTTCTAATTTGAATTTAGGTAATGAAATGTAGGGCTTTCCTGAATAGACGTGGTGTAGCTCCCTCCTCAGCGGCTCCATGCGGTTGGCAGGCGTTCGTCCAGTTTGATGGTATTCATTTTTCACTGACTCTACCTTTAATACATGTTTTGCAAAGTTCACTGATTCTAGTAAATGTTAGTGATTACTGTGGTATTGATTAAATCATTTTAAGCAGTAAATGTTACATTTTGATGGCAGAAAACTGCCCACTACTGTTAGAGCGTATACGCTCTCTGAGTTACTTTTGACGACTGAGGCTGGGTCAGACGTAATTGTTATGTAAGTGGTCGTGCATCTGACGTCATTGTCTATTGTTTTCCAACCACCGCCTTGGTTAATACGTAATGGTTTTATATCGTCATTGTGTTTTTGGTGACGATTTGTTACAATGGACCAATAGAAAGTCAGTATTGTCAATTTTTAGCGCCTGAAACGGCCATTATCGTTGTTTCACTTCACTCGTACGCCGCTGACCTTGGATCGGCTCCCCTCTGGTGAATTGGCGTATTACTGGGACTTGTGTCAAAACTAACTTGCCCTGGTTAGACTTCATGATTATAATAAAATTTAGAATAAAAATATCCCTACATACCATTATTCTGGTATGGCTAATTCTGTACTGTTACAAAACCCCCTCAATGAAAGGTTTGGTGTCGAGACACAAAAACTTTCATTGACTCATTCATACTTTTCTAAAAGGATCAGTTCAGATATGTGCCACAACCCCCTGTAGTGTTAATAAAAGAAAATCTCAATCACTTACCCTTGGTCCTATAGTGTCGATCGTACCCGTCTGACCTTACTGGACTTCTCCTGAGAGATCCCTACACCATAAGGCCATGAGGCACTGCACGCTCCTGTTCTGACGCTCCGGCCAGCGCAGGACCGCGGTCACAACACCATAAAAACTCTGAAACATTCAATACAAAATTTCAAATAGTGGTCTTATTCATTTACATATCCGCAACTGATATGTTTCCTCTTAGATGCATTGGTTTGTGATTTGAGGCGTTGGTTTCATTTATTTATAAAATACCAAATAACACAATAAAATATAACAAGATTTAGGATAGATAAGCCTTCTACTTGACAACACTCCTACATATTTGTATCAATTGCTCTGACTCCCGTCAATATTAAATTGCCTCTTTCATCATAAAATTATACTCTTATACTAAACACAACATAAATTTTTTGATTCTCAAACAACAACTACTATTTTTATTCATTAATTTCAACTAATATCAGTATATTTATCTAGCATGGCAGCATTTTTAACTATCTAAATTTCTTTACTCATTTCTTTACTTTAATCTTACTCCTTTTTAACAGAATCATTTTTTTTTTTCAGAGACTTGTTACTCTAACACAAAATTTAATGTTATCATGGTCACTACCCTTACAGTAGCCTCTTAACCACACACTATCATCAACATAATAAAACATGGTACATCATAAGCATTAAACACTAACATTGAACAATTCACATTACTTAATTCATATTTACATAACTTGCAGCAAAACTTTAATAAGACATTACTATCAACAATTCTCTATTAACTTTTATTCATTTAACATTCATTCATTTAGATTCTATACAACAACAAAATTTCAAATATACCATTACCCTTCCAGTTACCTCACCTTTCTACTATGAATTTTCCCTTTTCTAACCCTTTTTATCCTTATTTATTAGTTTGGGTGACTCTCTATTATTCATTCTTCTCTATATCTTATTTTGGCATTGTCAATCTAACCTTACTCACCTCTTTTCAACTAACAACCGCTTCTAACCATTAATATATTATGACACCAATATCTCTATAATAACCCCCTTCACAAACCCCATTTAAAACCTCTGGCACCGCTCATTTTTGTACTAGTATGTGTGTATTCCCTCTAACCAACTCATTCCCTTATCGGTTCCTGACCCTTTCAGGTAACCCTTTCCGGCACACAACGGTCCCTTCCTGTCTCAACATCTCTCGTTGCAGACTCCTACACCAATACCCTTATTACAAAATATCACCATCAACAACAAATATAATTACCATTCACATTGCTCAACTCTACATATAATCACTAACCACTGTGTCCCTAAAATATCTAACACCTCTTTATATATTATCAGCATCTCAACACTTTATTTTCCCTAACTCCCGTTAACTCTATTCAACTAACTCCACTGCCCTTATTTATAACTATTACCCAAACTCTTTACAACATTTCACTTCATATACTACCAGAAAATTCATCACTTACCTACTAACAACAATACCTCTCAATATCCAAATATATCATACTTAATCATTTACTAACCACTGGAATCTAAATCTCATAATATCCTTTAAAATCATTATTAAACTTCTTTCAATTATTTAAAATTTTACAATACATAGTTTACACACAAAAAATACATAAAATACACAACAGTAAAGTACACAAATACACTTAACATAATAACATCTACACATAAAAGAATATACAGTCCAACTTATTTTTTCTGATCATTAACCACAAATCGTTCCATAAGACAATGCACTTCAACACCATATTATTCACATCATTAAATGTTCATGAACAATAAACAATTACCCCATATCGTCGAATAATAGTCTAACATATTTGTAACATAGATCATTCTTATTTATATCAAATTTATTATTATTATTATAATAATCTCTTATTTCTATGTCATTCATTATCACTTCTGTTGGTTCATATACCTGTTCAATATTGGTCAATTTTGTCCAGTCTCCGTTGGTATTATCTGTTAACCTTAGGTAAGTTATATTATCATTGTTAACCTCATCTACTGCTATCTCGATGTCATTGTAAGGTAAGTACTCATTATCATTATTATTTCTCTCTATGCCTAGCCTTTCTATGAATTCTTCATAATTTTTCTTTACTTTAAATATCTCTATTTCTCTCTTTCTCTCAAAACATTTCTCACCATCATACCAAGCTACACACTCTCTCTCAAAACATGCAGGGGATACTAACTTATCATTACAGCAGCACCTGTGAAGTGCACAAAAAACCAAGGGAAATTTATCTGTAGACCTATCGTCTTTCACATACTCACGTGAAGCCATTTCTTCACCCCCCCCACTACAACATTACCGGAAAAATTTACCCCCTGCAATCCCTTTATCTGTAAATTCTCTCTATACTTTCTCTCTAATTCATCAACACTTTTTATCACTTCATTATCAAATTCTACTCCCATTATACTTTTATCACCACTCTCAATACTCACACAATTATTTTCTACCACCATATTTTTAATTCTATTATCATAATTCTCACCACTACTTACCTTGTCTTTCTTTTCATTCAATTTATTTGATTCTCTACTATTCTCTACCCCCATTTTACTCTCGTAATTTTCATCTACTTTATTCTTTTGTCTCTCAAACTTCTCATTAACTAATGCAACTATTTTCTCTTCCGTTTTATCGAAACGTGCGTGCATTTCATCAATTCGTTTATCAAAATTAAAATTTTGTTTTTTGATTTCATTTTTTATGTGACTCAATTGTACATCGAATTGATCAAATTTGACGCTCTGCTCTTTGAAAAGCAGTTTCATCATTTTTATTATGTCATTTTATTCCATTCTGGTATTTACTATAGGCGTTGAGTTCGCCTGTGGCGTGCTCAACGTCAATGATCCTGTGTTTGTATTTTCTACGTTAATGCTTTCGTTATCTGCCATTTTATCGTACTGATGGTACTAAACTTTGTTTTATTTGTTGTGTACGTCTTTTTATACTATAGGTAATCTCTATAGATAACCTCTCTTTTATGTTTATTTCTTTACCCTTCCACCTCTGCTTTTCTGCTTATTTACATATTTTTATTTATATATAAAGTCCAAGTTCGGGCTGCCATCTGTTAAGTTTCTTTTTATTGTAATACAAATAATTCTTAATACTGAATGTATGATAGTTAATATTTATGTAATTTGCATAATAAATCTTATCACCGGAATAACACGTGCTTAGCTCAGTTACATGCATTAGGCTTTTGGTCCAGAATTGCGTTAAGCAGACAGCGGCAGAGGTCGTTGGGTATAGAAATAACATAACACATTAGATAACTGTAAGGAATTTTGATTTTATTTCAGCATATACGTGGTAAATTAATATAAGCATAACCCCTGTTAATGATTCGAATTTCAAAATGGCGGCTATGCTATTCCGCCCTTGACCTTACTCAAGGTTAATTGTGTACACTTTATGATTCTATGTAAATGACTTCTTTTATATATGTGATTATCATCATTGAACAAAATTTTAGTTTTGATTTCTTTAATACTTTACTCTTAATACTGATTAAACATGATCACAAACCAACGCCTCATTTTAATATTGGGTTGATCAACACCGGGTTACACGCTCGCTTCCTCTCTCTCCCTCTCTCACTTGAAGTTAAACAAATTTTATAGAAATTGAGCTCATTTTTCTAATTTGAATTTAGGTAATGAAATGTAGGGCTTTCCTGAATAGACGTGGTGTAGCTCCCTCCTCAGCGGTTCCATGCGGTTGGCAGGCGTTCGTCCAGTTTGATGGTATTCATTTTTCACTGACTCTACCTTTAATACATGTTTTGCAAAGTTCACTGATTCTAGTAAATGTTAGTGATTACTGTGGTATTGATTAAATCATTTTAAGCAGTAAATGTTACATTTTGATGGCAGAAAACTGCCCACTACTGTTAGAGCGTATACGCTCTCTGAGTTACTTTTGACGACTGAGGCTGGGTTAGACGTAATTGTTATGTAAGCGATCGTGCATCTGACGTCATTGTCTATTGTTTTCCAACCACCGCCTTGGTTAATACGTAATGGTTTTATATCGTCATTGTGTTTTTGGTGACGATTTGTTACAATGGACCAATAGAAATTCAGTATTGTCAATTTTTAGCGCCTGAAACGGCCATTATCGTTGTTTCACTTCACTCGTACGCCGCTGACCTTGGATCGGCTCCCCTCTGGTGAATTGGCGTATTACTGGGACTTGTGTCAAAACTAACTTGCCCTGGTTAGACTTCATGATTATAATAAAATTTACAATAAAAATATCCCTACATACCATTATTCTGGTATGGCTAATTCTGTACTGTTACAAAACCCCCTCAATGAAAGGTTTGGTGTCGAGACACAAAAACTTTCATTGACTCATTCATACTTTTCTAAAAGGATCAGTTCAGATATGTGCCACAACCCCCTGTAGTGTTAATAAAAGAAAATCTCAATCACTTACCCTTGGTCCTATAGTGTCGATCGTACCCGTCTGACCTTACTGGACTTCTCCTGAGAGATCCCTACACCATAAGGCCATGAGGCACTGCACGCTCCTGTTCTGACGCTCCGGCCAGCGCAGGACCGCGGTCACAACACCATAAAAACTCTGAAACATTCAATACAAAATTTCAAATAGTGGTCTTATTCATTTACATATCCGCAACTGATATGTTTCCTCTTAGATGCATTGGTTTGTGATTTGAGGCGTTGGTTTCATTTATTTATAAAATACCAAATAACACAATAAAATATAACAAGATTTAGGATAGATAAGCCTTCTACTTGACAACACTCCTACATATTTGTATCAATTGCTCTGACTCCCGTCAATATTAAATTGCCTCTTTCATCATAAAATTATACTCTTATACTAAACACAACATAAATTTTTTGATTCTCAAACAACAACTACTATTTTTATTCATTAATTTCAACTAATATCAGTATATTTATCTAGCATGGCAGCATTTTTAACTATCTAAATTTCTTTACTCATTTCTTTACTTTAATCTTACTCCTTTTTAACAGAATCATTTTTTTTTTTCAGAGACTTGTTACTCTAACACAAAATTTAATGTTATCATGGTCACTACCCTTACAGTAGCCTCTTAACCACACACTATCATCAACATAATAAAACATGGTACATCATAAGCATTAAACACTAACATTGAACAATTCACATTACTTAATTCATATTTACATAACTTGCAGCAAAACTTTAATAAGACATTACTATCAACAATTCTCTATTAACTTTTATTCATTTAACATTCATTCATTTAGATTCTATACAACAACAAAATTTCAAATATACCATTACCCTTCCAGTTACCTCACCTTTCTACTATGAATTTTCCCTTTTCTAACCCTTTTTATCCTTATTTATTAGTTTGGGTGACTCTCTATTATTCATTCTTCTCTATATCTTATTTTGGCATTGTCAATCTAACCTTACTCACCTCTTTTCAACTAACAACCGCTTCTAACCATTAATATATTATGACACCAATATCTCTATAATAACCCCCTTCACAAACCCCATTTAAAACCTCTGGCACCGCTCATTTTTGTACTAGTATGTGTGTATTCCCTCTAACCAACTCATTCCCTTATCGGTTCCTGACCCTTTCAGGTAACCCTTTCCGGCACACAACGGTCCCTTCCTGTCTCAACATCTCTCGTTGCAGACTCCTACACCAATACCCTTATTACAAAATATCACCATCAACAACAAATATAATTACCATTCACATTGCTCAACTCTACATATAATCACTAACCACTGTGTCCCTAAAATATCTAACACCTCTTTATATATTATCAGCATCTCAACACTTTATTTTCCCTAACTCCCGTTAACTCTATTCAACTAACTCCACTGCCCTTATTTATAACTATTACCCAAACTCTTTACAACATTTCACTTCATATACTACCAGAAAATTCATCACTTACCTACTAACAACAATACCTCTCAATATCCAAATATATCATACTTAATCATTTACTAACCACTGGAATCTAAATCTCATAATATCCTTTAAAATCATTATTAAACTTCTTTCAATTATTTAAAATTTTACAATACATAGTTTACACACAAAAAATACATAAAATACACAACAGTAAAGTACACAAATACACTTAACATAATAACATCTACACATAAAAGAATATACAGTCCAACTTATTTTTTCTGATCATTAACCACAAATCGTTCCATAAGACAATGCACTTCAACACCATATTATTCACATCATTAAATGTTCATGAACAATAAACAATTACCCCATATCGTCGAATAATAGTCTAACATATTTGTAACATAGATCATTCTTATTTATATCAAATTTATTATTATTATTATTATAATAATCTCTTATTTCTATGTCATTCATTATCACTTCTGTTGGTTCATATACCTGTTCAATATTGGTCAATTTTGTCCAGTCTCCGTTGGTATTATCTGTAACCTTAGGTAAGTTATATTATCATTGTTAACCTCATCTACTGCTATCTCAATGTCATTGTAAGGTAAGTACTCATTATCATTATTATTTCTCTCTATGCCTAGCCTTTCTATGAATTCTTCATAATTTTTCTTTACTTTAAATATCTCTATTTCTCTCTTTCTCTCAAAACATTTCTCACCATCATACCAAGCTACACACTCTCTCTCAAAACATGCAGGGGATACTAACTTATCATTACAGCAGCACCTGTGAAGTGCACAAAAAACCAAGGGAAATTTATCTGTAGACCTATCGTCTTTCACATACTCACGTGAAGCCATTTCTTCACCCCCCCACTCCAACATTACGGGAAAAATTTACCCCCTGCAATCCCTTTATCTGTAAATTCTCTCTATACTTTCTCTCTAATTCATCAACACTTTTTATCACTTCATTATCAAATTCTACTCCCATTATACTTTTATCACCACTCTCAATACTCACACAATTATTTTCTACCACCATATTTTTAATTCTATTATCATAATTCTCACCACTACTTACCTTGTCTTTCTTTTCATTCAATTTATTTGATTCTCTACTATTCTCTACCCCCATTTTACTCTCGTAATTTTCATCTACTTTATTCTTTTGTCTCTCAAACTTCTCATTAACTAATACAAACTATTTTCTCTTCCGTTTTATCGAAACGTGCGTGCATTTCATCAATTCGTTTATCAAAATTAAAATTTTGTTTTTTGATTTCATTTTTTATGTGACTCAATTGTACATCGAATTGATCAAATTTGACGCTCTGCTCTTTGAAAAGCAGTTTCATCATTTTTATTATGTCATTTTATTCCATTCTGGTATTTACTATAGGCGTTGAGTTCGCCTGTGGCGTGCTCAACGTCAATGATCCTGTGTTTGTATTTTCTACGTTAATGCTTTCGTTATCTGCCATTTTATCGTACTGATGGTACTAAACTTTGTTTTATTTGTTGTGTACTCCTTTTTATACTATAGGTAATCTCTATAGATAACCTCTCTTTTATGTTTATTTCTTTACCCTTCCACCTCTGCTTTTCTGCTTATTTACATATTTTTATTTATATATAAAGTCCAAGTTCGGGCTGCCATCTGTTAAGTTTCTTTTTATTGTAATACAAATACTTCTTAATACTGAATGTATGATAGTTAATATTTATGTAATTTGCATAATAAATCTTATCACCGGAATAACACGTGCTTAGCTCAGTTACATGCATTAGGCTTTTGGTCCAGAATTGCGTTAAGCAGACAGCGGCAGAGGTCGTTGGGTATAGAAATAACATAACACATTAGATAACTGTAAGGAATTTTGATTTTATTTCAGCATATACGTGGTAAATTAATATAAGCATAACCCCTGTTAATGATTCGAATTTCAAAATGGCGGCTATGCTATTCCGCCCTTGACCTTACTCAAGGTTAATTGTGTACACTTTATGATTCTATGTAAATGACTTCTTTTATATATGTGATTATCATCATTGAACAAAATTTTAGTTTTGATTTCTTTAATACTTTACTCTTAATACTGATTAAACATGATCACAAACCAACGCCTCATTTTAATATTGGGTTGATCAACACCGGGTTACACGCTCGCTTCCTCTCTCTCCCTCTCTCACTTGAATTTAAACAAATTTTATAGAAATTGAGCTCATTTTTCTAATTTGAATTTAGGTAATGAAATGTAGGGCTTTCCTGAATAGACGTGGTGTAGCTCCCTCCTCAGCGGCTCCATGCGGTTGGCAGGCGTTCGTCCAGTTTGATGGTATTCATTTTTCACTGACTCTACCTTTAATACATGTTTTGCAAAGTTCACTGATTCTAGTAAATGTTAGTGATTACTGTGGTATTGATTAAATCATTTTAAGCAGTAAATGTTACATTTTGATGGCAGAAAACTGCCCACTACTGTTAGATCGTATACGCTCTCTGAGTTACTTTTGACGACTGAGGCTGGGTCAGACGTAATTGTTATGTAAGCGGTCGTGCATCTGACGTCATTGTCTATTGTTTTCCAACCACCGCCTTGGTTAATACGTAATGGTTTTATATCGTCATTGTGTTTTTGGTGACGATTTGTTACAATGGACCAATAGAAATTCAGTATTGTCAATTTTTAGCGCCTGAAACGGCCATTATCGTTGTTTCACTTCACTCGTACGCCGCTGACCTTGGATCGGCTCCCCTCTGGTGAATTGGCGTATTACTGGGACTTGTGTCAAAACTAACTTGCCCTGGTTAGACTTCATGATTATAATAAAATTTACAATAAAAATATCCCTACATACCATTATTCTGGTATGGCTAATTCTGTACTGTTACAAAACCCCCTCAATGAAAGGTTTGGTGTCGAGACACAAAAACTTTCATTGACTCATTCATACTTTTCTAAAAGGATCAGTTCAGATATGTGCCACAACTCCCTGTAGTGTTAATAAAAGAAAATCTCAATCACTTACCCTTGGTCCTATAGTGTCGATCGTACCCGTCTGACCTTACTGGACTTCTCCTGAGAGATCCCTACACCATAAGGCCATGAGGCACTGCACGCTCCTGTTCTGACGCTCCGGCCAGCGCAGGACCGCGGTCACAACACCATAAAAACTCTGAAACATTCAATACAAAATTTCAAATAGTGGTCTTATTCATTTACATATCCGCAACTGATATGTTTCCTCTTAGATGCATTGGTTTGTGATTTGAGGCGTTGGTTTCATTTATTTATAAAATACCAAATAACACAATAAAATATAACAAGATTTAGGATAGATAAGCCTTCTACTTGACAACACTCCTACATATTTGTATCAATTGCTCTGACTCCCGTCAATATTAAATTGCCTCTTTCATCATAAAATTATACTCTTATACTAAACACAACATAAATTTTTTGATTCTCAAACAACAACTACTATTTTTATTCATTCATTTATATACTAATATCAGTATATTTATCTAGCATGGCAGCATTTTTAACTATCTAAATTTCTTTACTCATTTCTTTACTTTAATCTTACTCCTTTTTAACAGAATCATTTTTTTTTTTCAGAGACTTGTTACTCTAACACAAAATTTAATGTTATCATGGTCACTACCCTTACAGTAGCCTCTTAACCACACACTATCATCAACATAATAAAACATGGTACATCATAAGCATTAAACACTAACATTGAACAATTCACATTACTTAATTCATATTTACATAACTTGCAGCAAAACTTTAATAAGACATTACTATCAACAATTCTCTATTAACTTTTATTCATTTAACATTCATTCATTTAGATTCTATACAACAACAAAATTTCAAATATACCATTACCCTTCCAGTTACCTCACCTTTCTACTATGAATTTTCCCTTTTCTAACCCTTTTTATCCTTATTTATTAGTTTGGGTGACTCTCTATTATTCATTCTTCTCTATATCTTATTTTGGCATTGTCAATCTAACCTTACTCACCTCTTTTCAACTAACAACCGCTTCTAACCATTAATATATTATGACACCAATATCTCTATAATAACCCCCTTCACAAACCCCATTTAAAACCTCTGGCACCGCTCATTTTTGTACTAGTATGTGTGTATTCCCTCTAACCAACTCATTCCCTTATCGGTTCCTGACCCTTTCAGGTAACCCTTTCCGGCACACAACGGTCCCTTCCTGTCTCAACATCTCTCGTTGCAGACTCCTACACCAATACCCTTATTACAAAATATCACCATCAACAACAAATATAATTACCATTCACATTGCTCAACTCTACATATAATCACTAACCACTGTGTCCCTAAAATATCTAACACCTCTTTATATATTATCAGCATCTCAACACTTTATTTTCCCTAACTCCCGTTAACTCTATTCAACTAACTCCACTGCCCTTATTTATAACTATTACCCAAACTCTTTACAACATTTCACTTCATATACTACCAGAAAATTCATCACTTACCTACTAACAACAATACCTCTCAATATCCAAATATATCATACTTAATCATTTACTAACCACTGGAATCTAAATCTCATAATATCCTTTAAAATCATTATTAAACTTCTTTCAATTATTTAAAATTTTACAATACATAGTTTACACACAAAAAATACATAAAATACACAACAGTAAAGTACACAAATACACTTAACATAATAACATCTACACATAAAAGAATATACAGTCCAACTTATTTTTTCTGATCATTAACCACAAATCGTTCCATAAGACAATGCACTTCAACACCATATTATTCACATCATTAAATGTTCATGAACAATAAACAATTACCCCATATCGTCGAATAATAGTCTAACATATTTGTAACATAGATCATTCTTATTTATATCAAATTTATTATTATTATTATTATAATAATCTCTTATTTCTATGTCATTCATTATCACTTCTGTTGGTTCATATACCTGTTCAATATTGGTCAATTTTGTCCAGTCTCCGTTGGTATTATCTGTTAACCTTAGGTAAGTTATATTATCATTGTTAACCTCATCTACTGCTATCTCAATGTCATTGTAAGGTAAGTACTCATTATCATTATTATTTCTCTCTATGCCTAGCCTTTCTATGAATTCTTCATAATTTTTCTTTACTTTAAATATCTCTATTTCTCTCTTTCTCTCAAAACATTTCTCACCATCA
The DNA here is from genome assembly GCA_034769895.1 of Magicicada septendecula. Taxonomy (NCBI): domain Eukaryota; kingdom Metazoa; phylum Arthropoda; class Insecta; order Hemiptera; family Cicadidae; genus Magicicada; species Magicicada septendecula. The sequence goes on along the minus strand of CM068368.1, from coordinate 408,683,726 downwards.
TACCAAGCTACACACTCTCTCTCAAAACATGCAGGGGATACTAACTTATCATTACAGCAGCACCTGTGAAGTGCACAAAAAACCAAGGGAAATTTATCTGTAGACCTATCGTCTTTCACATACTCACGTGAAGCCATTTCTTCACCCCCCCACTCCAACATTACGGGAAAAATTTACCCCCTGCAATCCCTTTATCTGTAAATTCTCTCTATACTTTCTCTCTAATTCATCAACACTTTTTATCACTTCATTATCAAATTCTACTCCCATTATACTTTTATCACCACTCTCAATACTCACACAATTATTTTCTACCACCATATTTTTAATTCTATTATCATAATTCTCACCACTACTTACCTTGTCTTTCTTTTCATTCAATTTATTTGATTCTCTACTATTCTCTACCCCCATTTTACTCTCGTAATTTTCATCTACTTTATTCTTTTGTCTCTCAAACTTCTCATTAACTAATACAAACTATTTTCTCTTCCGTTTTATCGAAACGTGCGTGCATTTCATCAATTCGTTTATCAAAATTAAAATTTTGTTTTTTGATTTCATTTTTTATGTCACTCATTTGTACATCGAATTGATCAAATTTGACGCTCTGCTCGTTGAAAAGCAGTTTCATCATTTTTATTATGTCATTTTATTCCATTCTGGTATTTACTATAGGCGTTGAGTTCGCCTGTGGCGTGCTCAACGTCAATGATCCTGTGTTTGTATTTTCTACGTTAATGCTTTCGTTATCTGCCATTTTATCGTACTGATGGTACTAAACTTTGTTTTATTTGTTGTGTACGTCTTTTTATACTATAGGTAATCTCTATAGATAACCTCTCTTTTATGTTTATTTCTTTACCCTTCCACCTCTGCTTTTCTGCTTATTTACATATTTTTATTTATATATAAAGTCCAAGTTCGGGCTGCCATCTGTTAAGTTTCTTTTTATTGTAATACAAATACTTCTTAATACTGAATGTATGATAGTTAATATTTATGTAATTTGCATAATAAATCTTATCACCGGAATAACACGTGCTTAGCTCAGTTACATGCATTAGGCTTTTGGTCCAGAATTGCGTTAAGCAGACAGCGGCAGAGGTCGTTGGGTATAGAAATAACATAACACATTAGATAACTGTAAGGAATTTTGATTTTATTTCAGCATATACGTGGTAAATTAATATAAGCATAACCCCTGTTAATGATTCGAATTTCAAAATGGCGGCTATGCTATTCCGCCCTTGACCTTACTCAAGGTTAATTGTGTACACTTTATGATTCTATGTAAATGACTTCTTTTATATATGTGATTATCATCATTGAACAAAATTTTAGTTTTGATTTCTTTAATACTTTACTCTTAATACTGATTAAACATGATCACAAACCAACGCCTCATTTTAATATTGGGTTGATCAACACCGGGTTACACGCTCGCTTCCTCTCTCTCCCTCTCTCACTTGAATTTAAACAAATTTTATAGAAATTGAGCTCATTTTTCTATTTTGAATTTAGGTAATGAAATGTAGGGCTTTCCTGAATAGACGTGGTGTAGCTCCCTCCTCAGCGGCTCCATGCGGTTGGCAGGCGTTCGTCCAGTTTGATGGTATTCATTTTTCACTGACTCTACCTTTAATACATGTTTTGCAAAGTTCACTGATTCTAGTAAATGTTAGTGATTACTGTGGTATTGATTAAATCATTTTAAGCAGTAAATGTTACATTTTGATGGCAGAAAACTGCCCACTACTGTTAGAGCGTATACGCTCTCTGAGTTACTTTTGACGACTGAGGCTGGGTCAGACGTAATTGTTATGTAAGTGGTCGTGCATCTGACGTCATTGTCTATTGTTTTCCAACCACCGCCTTGGTTAATACGTAATGGTTTTATATCGTCATTGTGTTTTTGGTGACGATTTGTTACAATGGACCAATAGAAAGTCAGTATTGTCAATTTTTAGCGCCTGAAACGGCCATTATCGTTGTTTCACTTCACTCGTACGCCGCTGACCTTGGATCGGCTCCCCTCTGGTGAATTGGCGTATTACTGGGACTTGTGTCAAAACTAACTTGCCCTGGTTAGACTTCATGATTATAATAAAATTTACAATAAAAATATCCCTACATACCATTATTCTGGTATGGCTAATTCTGTACTGTTACAAAACCCCCTCAATGAAAGGTTTGGTGTCGAGACACAAAAACTTTCATTGACTCATTCATACTTTTCTAAAAGGATCAGTTCAGATATGTGCCACAACCCCCTGTAGTGTTAATAAAAGAAAATCTCAATCACTTACCCTTGGTCCTATAGTGTCGATCGTACCCGTCTGACCTTACTGGACTTCTCCTGAGAGATCCCTACACCATAAGGCCATGAGGCACTGCACGCTCCTGTTCTGACGCTCCGGCCAGCGCAGGACCGCGGTCACAACACCATAAAAACTCTGAAACATTCAATACAAAATTTCAAATAGTGGTCTTATTCATTTACATATCCGCAACTGATATGTTTCCTCTTAGATGCATTGGTTTGTGATTTGAGGCGTTGGTTTCATTTATTTATAAAATACCAAATAACACAATAAAATATAACAAGATTTAGGATAGATAAGCCTTCTACTTGACAACACTCCTACATATTTGTATCAATTGCTCTGACTCCCGTCAATATTAAATTGCCTCTTTCATCATAAAATTATACTCTTATACTAAACACAACATAAATTTTTTGATTCTCAAACAACAACTACTATTTTTATTCATTTATTTCAACTAATATCAGTATATTTATCTAGCATGGCAGCATTTTTAACTATCTAAATTTCTTTACTCATTTCTTTACTTTAATCTTACTCCTTTTTAACAGAATCATTTTTTTTTTTCAGAGACTTGTTACTCTAACACAAAATTTAATGTTATCATGGTCACTACCCTTACAGTAGCCTCTTAACCACACACTATCATCAACATAATAAAGCATGGTACATCATAAGCATTAAACACTAACATTGAACAATTCACATTACTTAATTCATATTTACATAACTTGCAGCAAAACTTTAATAAGACATTACTATCAACAATTCTCTATTAACTTTTATTCATTTAACATTCATTCATTTAGATTCTATACAACAACAAAATTTCAAATATACCATTACCCTTCCAGTTACCTCACCTTTCTACTATGAATTTTCCCTTTTCTAACCCTTTTTATCCTTATTTATTAGTTTGGGTGACTCTCTATTATTCATTCTTCTCTATATCTTATTTTGGCATTGTCAATCTAACCTTACTCACCTCTTTTCAACTAACAACCGCTTCTAACCATTAATATATTATGACACCAATATCTCTATAATAACCCCCTTCACAAACCCCATTTAAAACCTCTGGCACCGCTCATTTTTGTACTAGTATGTGTGTATTCCCTCTAACCAACTCATTCCCTTATCGGTTCCTGACCCTTTCAGGTAACCCTTTCCGGCACACAACGGTCCCTTCCTGTCTCAACATCTCTCGTTGCAGACTCCTACACCAATACCCTTATTACAAAATATCACCATCAACAACAAATATAATTACCATTCACATTGCTCAACTCTACATATAATCACTAACCACTGTGTCCCTAAAATATCTAACACCTCTTTATATATTATCAGCATCTCAACACTTTATTTTCCCTAACTCCCGTTAACTCTATTCAACTAACTCCACTGCCCTTATTTATAACTATTACCCAAACTCTTTACAACATTTCACTTCATATACTACCAGAAAATTCATCACTTACCTACTAACAACAATACCTCTCAATATCCAAATATATCATACTTAATCATTTACTAACCACTGGAATCTAAATCTCATAATATCCTTTAAAATCATTATTAAACTTCTTTCAATTATTTAAAATTTTACAATACATAGTTTACACACAAAAAATACATAAAATACACAACAGTAAAGTACACAAATACACTTAACATAATAACATCTACACATAAAAGAATATACAGTCCAACTTATTTTTTCTGATCATTAACCACAAATCGTTCCATAAGACAATGCACTTCAACACCATATTATTCACATCATTAAATGTTCATGAACAATAAACAATTACCCCATATCGTCGAATAATAGTCTAACATATTTGTAACATAGATCATTCTTATTTATATCAAATTTATTATTATTATTATTATTATAATAATCTCTTATTTCTATGTCATTCATTATCACTTCTGTTGGTTCATATACCTGTTCAATATTGGTCAATTTTGTCCAGTCTCCGTTGGTATTATCTGTTAACCTTAAGTAAGTTATATTATCATTGTTAACCTCATCTACTGCTATCTCAATGTCATTGTAAGGTAAGTACTCATTATCATTATTATTTCTCTCTATGCCAACCCCACGGGACCGCCCCAACACGTCACCCTCTCCGGTGACCATCACCTACTCCCACCGGTCCCACTCACATACTCGTCCTAAGACCCCACAAGGTATCCTACACCTTGATATGTGAGCGACCGTACAACTTCTCGTCCATCTCTTGGACCGACCAGCCCCATGCACCTACAAGGCCTCTCCAACCTTGCCATATGGCTGGCCCACTTCCCTACACAAGGGCGGACGGCCCCGCTTGGCCAGACAGAGAGGACCGCACCACGGGCACACGAACATTAATCCCATCATTTACACATTAGAATACCACATAACTAGGGGGGGTTTACTTTCCTACGGCACCTACTACACGACTTTCTCTCTCAACAAAATAACACCAGGAAAACAGGAGAATGCGGCATGGCTCGAACCCCATAATAAACAAAATCAACCTCAACAACTATAAACAACCAACAACCGCACACCATCACTCCACCTAACCTTAAACAGGGGAAACTTACGATCTCAAAGACTACGACCATCTCGAGGACTACTCACTTCCTTATCAATAGGTTTTTTTTTTTTTTTTTTTTTTTTTTTTTTTAAGGGCAAGGGTAGGAAAATCGGGAAGATGAACTGGGGCAAGGAGCATTAAAGGGTCAATAGTTAGGACTAAGGGTAAGGACCTGGTTCCCTCCGAAATAAGGATGAATGGAGGAAACCAAGGCTCGCGTGGGCAGGGGCGCAACCCTGAAATAGATGAACACCACTGGGAGTGTGGGGAACATCTACCCGCTACCCGTTAACCTCTGCTTCTTACCTTTCTATGCCGCACTTTAGGTATTCGCTCCTTTCGGACACCACTCTCTAAGAAATTATCTCGTGTTGAGCTGTACTGACTGGTTTCTTCGGGATCAGAATCAAAGCAACTTACCTCACTACTTTCACTCCGCTTTGGATTATGCTCATCGTCTAACTCCTCTGCTACAATTTCTTCCTTTTCTACAACTTCCCCTTCTTCATCCACATAATCCAATTCAACTTCCTGACACTGCACCTCCTCAGCCTCTTCCAGTTGCTCCTCTGATCCATCTTCTTCACCACACGCATCGCCAGCTCCTTCACGAACTTCTTGCTAACCTCTTCTCTGATCTCATTTTCATCAACACGTTCATCACCAACGTCATCGCCATCACTTCCACTACCACCATCTGAACACTGCACATCTACGTCCTCCGCTAGTTGCTCACCTGGTCCACCTGAAACTTCCTCCCGTTCCTCGGAATCCTCAACACTACTTACAGAAGGCGTCTGCACATCTTCACACACTACTTCACTCTCACTCACAAACTCTACAACGCTGCCACCCAATTTCTCCTCAACTTCTACCTCATCTACTTCTACTACACCTGTGGCATGGACATCCCCTTGTCCATCCACAACCTCAGAAACACTTGCAGCCCGGACATCCCTGTGTCCATCTGCAACTTCAGACTCTACAGTCTCCCTAACACCTACAACTATACTCACCTGCGCAGCATCTGCAGACCGCTCTTCTGACTCTTCTGTCGATTCCACTCTTTGACCACTTTCAGCTACCACAACGTCCTCAACATCTTCCACCCTGGAATCCAGCCGTCCAGGTTCATGTGCAATGACTACATTAATTTCGACTGGCGATGGTGATGTTTCAGGATCTGGATCCCTCACGAACCGAGATGTAAATACCGGAACAAATTCTGCGGCCTCTGGATTCAACCATGACGTCCTCTTCGAGTCCTGCAACTCCGTCTTAACTGACGTGTCCTTGTCGTCTTGTATTGATCCCACGAAGCAGTTCCGCTCTTCTACCTCTGCTTCCCCTTCTTCATTCACCACTCTATTAGGCACTTGTACTTCCTCTGGAACTTTTACTCTCTCACTTTTCTGCAAATAAGAATAACGCCTAACTACAGGCTCCCTACTTGCCGATGGTTGTTCCCTAACATAATTTCTTTTTCCCCTGTTAATTTCCTGTTTCTTTGTTTTCTGTGCTGCAGCTGTTGTTGCCGTCTTCACACTTGCCACCCCCTTGTAGCCTCCATCACTTCCGGAATATTCTGGCTTTTAAGCGTCTCTTGGGTTCTCCTCCAACCACCATGTTTGTCCCTTTTGGCTCTTCCTGATGAACCGCTGGAGTATGGGACATCGGTAGCCTCTTTTCCCCGGTACTCGTCAACCTCCTTGACCGTTCCTGAAAGCACACACAGTTGCTCAAGGTCCGCAAAACAACGTGGACGGTCCGCGAATGCCAAACGAGATCTCTCCTGGGGAGTCAGTCCTTCTAGAATCGCTTGGATAACTTCCGTCTCTGGCAACCCCAATCTTAACACCCGGGCAGCTTTCCGTATATCTCGCACGAAGTCTCCTAACGCCTCTCCGTAGGCCTGTGGGCGATAGAATCTTTCCAACTCAAGCTTGGCGCGTCGTCGAAAGGGTATGAAGAAGTTCAACACCTCCCCATGGAAAGCATCAACACTGTCACCTCGACGCAGAGCCTTGGTGACCAGACCAGCCAACGTACTCCGGCAATACGGGTATATAAGAAACAAGACCTCCCCGTCGGACACCCCTGGGAAATCTGCCACCTGCAGGACCAGGTCCAAGAAAACCAACAGCTGGTCCTCATCAAATCCATCCACCACCGGAAATTTCTGGAGAACGTCTGTAAGAGGGTGGGGCAATTTCTCGTAGCATATCCCCGCCAGAATTACACAATTCAAAACAAACAATCATAAAACAAATCCCCACTAAACACCTAACACAAACATAACCTACAAAAACATTTGAACAAGAATCGGAAAAACTCAAGTACTGTCCTTCCTTTGAGTAGACCCCCGGGCTCCTAGCGCTGCGAAAACCCGCCCCGCTCCAGAACTAACTCTCCGTCAGTCGCCAGACTCAAGAAGAAACAACATCAGACACTAACACCAACATACAATCCACACCACCTAACACTAACCACAATATACGACATTTCGACTACAACATTGTCACCATTACAATCGGACGATACCGACTTCCAGTCGGGCCATACCGCATCCCACTAACCGCACGCGCAATTACTTTCAAAAAATAAATACGGGAACCCATCCCCACGCGATCTCCGGCAATGTCCAATTCCAAAACAACAACCCAACTACAACACGTGCCCGTGGCGGCCTCAGATTTACAATTCAAAACATTTAACAATAATTCATAAAAAAAAACATATATACTTCTACATTTCATGTCAACTATTAAGTGCCATTTTATTTGCCAGACTATCTCCAAGTTTGCAAGCCCCATCACACACCAGGACCCAAGGATTCAAGCCTCGAATGAACCACGCACTGCTACCATTTGTAACCTCTCTTTCCTTTTATGTCCTTTTTTTGTTTGATTTTTTTTTTTTATGAGTATAAAAACAACTTAATTTATTTTAATATTTTTTTTTTTTTTTTTTTTTAGTTTCCATGTTCTTATTTATTCTTTTGGAAGAGAGGTTACAAGTTATTTAGAACTAGGCAAGAGCCTAGAGAAGCTAAAATTGTGCTGGGTCCAGTATGATGGGACTTGCAAATGAAACACTGAACCTAAGATAACAACAACAATTTATTATTCTCTGATAGTACAACACCTGAGCCCCAAAAGGCTAGATAACTAAGTATTTTCATTATTGAATATAATTTCCTTAATGTGTGCCTTGCCAAAAGTTGAGCAAGGAATAATGACTACTAACAGAACCAAGTATTGAATGAGTATTAAGATCTGAATGATCAGTGAATATTAATTCATGGAATGTCACATAAATGTCAATAATACAATTGTAAACTGGAACACAATCTCGACCCGCAAATAATCACATATTATAACAAGACATAAATATATAAGCATATACACCTGCAGGATTAATATAACAATGTAACAATTATGTAAAACAACACATACACATATAATTAACATCAACCACGTTTGCATATAAATAACCCATCACATGTTCACCCTGGTTATCAGCGCATTTAAGTATCTTGTTCAACACCCATAACCCCCTTATTCTGACCAAGTATCTGGCCCCCTTCTGTTTAATTAATAGGCGACTAAACCCCCCCCCAAAACTTCAATTAACATATCCCAGGAGTGGAGCAGACATGCCCCCAAGTTTTAACAAGATAAGTGTTAACTGAATGTTCTCTGTAAGCCACGCGGCCAGCGCACAAATCCCATGCCGATATTTAATTATCAATTTAAATCCCATCAATTACTATAATGAAGAGTAGCATCACAAGGTTAACATGGATGTCCGATTGCCTAACTGCCTTTTATATTTCTTTTTACTTTCAAAACAGAATATGGAAAAATAGTGGAACGTGACCACCATGAGTATTCATAACTGACATTGATTAATCTTGTGTGGTCTTATGGTTAACTAATTGTTATAGTGAGCAATACAAATTATCGTTACAAAATTTTCTATAGTAAAATACAAACTGTGACAATGGTAAATTTAAAGTGTGCAAATTAGCTAAACAGTGGAACAGAATTTGTAAAACGGAATCTAAGTCATAAAGGTATTAAAGCCAGCTCACAGTGTTCCAAAAACTTAACTACCGGCAGGGTCAGGCATCGGACGAGATCTAGCAAGATCTGACACAGACAGACTTGCAGTGGACGTCTCCAACGGGAGTCGACCACGGTTTAAAACCACCACCAGATTATGAATGAATAATGAAATACGTGTCCACATGGAGCAAAATCGTTAACATAACTATCCCAACATGCTTAAAACAGAAATAGAATGAGATTCAACTCTAACTACCGAACTCCCCTCGACCCGGGCGGTGCGTGACCCCGGCCGAGTTTTCACTCTCAGAACGAGATATACATGATAGTAATAGAGGAGGCGTAAGCCTTACAAATTGCAATTAATACATGCCACCCATTGTCCGGAAATAACTGTCCAAACTGGAGCGTTTCATGAAAGTCTCACAGAGTTATTCGGCCACAAGATTTAGGTAAATATGGTTAAATTTCACCTGGTTTGAAGGGTGTATGTTGAGGGCTCTGTAGTGTGTGTCCAGTCCATCCTTCCGGCTGACATAGCTGACGAAGGTTTTGAAATTACATCGCCTGAGGCAGTTGTTCGGCCATCCTTCCGGAGCGGGGCAGATTCCCGGCTACCTCGGAAACCCTGCACAATTATATCTGGGATTACTCATAAGTTCATGAAACACACACTACCACATTTACCCACTGAAATAGCATGGTCTGTCCAGTTTATAAACTCGAAAAATTGCCTAAGTAAAGAATCCCATTGAATGTAGTAAATCACTTCAAAAAAAATAACTCCATTGAATATGTTAATATAGAATATGTCTAAATATAGTCACTCCATAATAATGATAATTTTAATTAACAGTTATGCAAAAGTTTTCATGACGCACTTACAGGAATTGGCAACTTTTAACAAGTCCGTGACATACACAGATAAAGAAAATTACTGACTTACGCCCCATCTTAGTTTAGTTAATTTAGTAGAAGCATTACTAGATTAATATAAAACATAATTATATCCTTAACGTTACAATCAATTAACCAGGGTTGAGATAAAGCATACATAAAACAAATTTTAACCTGAAACTCGCCATGTGTTAAGGATTCACTGCAATATATATCTTAACGCATCCACTTTAATATCAAATAAAACCAATTTGTTTTTATAAATAATTAAAATACATATTTTGATGGACTTACCGGAGGTCACGTAGGCTTTTACTTATTCATAGAAGAAGCTGGGAGACGAAAACTGTTCAATCTACTCTGCCAGCCGGGGACTAGAATGTGAAGCGCTGATAGCTGAAGTGGAACTGAATAAACCGGCTGTTGAAAAACCCGTACGTAACAGAGATAGGGCGCGCGCGAGTCGGGCGGCCAAGGGGCAATTCACAACGACAAAGTCCAACTGACCGTACCAAAGGACAACTTCTTTCGCGTCGACAAATACGTAATTTCTTTAATAAAACACAATATAGATATCGGAACATCGCCACGTTTTCCAAAACGCGGCACACTATAGTGTCGATCGTACCCGTCTGACCTTACTGGACTTCTCCTGAGAGATCCCTACACCATAAGGCCATGAGGCACTGCACGCTCCTGTTCTGACGCTCCGGCCAGCGCAGGACCGCGGTCACAACACCATAAAAACTCTGAAACATTCAATACAAAATTTCAAATAGTGGTCTTATTCATTTACATATCCGCAACTGATATGTTTCCTCTTAGATGCATTGGTTTGTGATTTGAGGCGTTGGTTTCATTTATTTATAAAATACCAAATAACACAATAAAATATAACAAGATTTAGGATAGATAAGCCTTCTACTTGACAACACTCCTACATATTTGTATCAATTACTCTGACTCCCGTCAATATTAAATTGCCTCTTTCATCATAAAATTATACTCTTATACTAAACACAACATAAATTTTTTGATTCTCAAGCAACAACTACTATTTTTATTCATTTATTTCAACTAATATCAGTATATTTATCTAGCATGGCAGCATTTTTAACTATCTAAATTCCTTTACTCATTTCTTTACTTTAATCTTACTCCTTTTTAACGGAATCATTTTTTTTTTTTCAGAGACTTGTTACTCTAACACAAAATTTAATGTTATCATGGTCACTACCCTTACAGTAGCCTCTTAACCACACACTATCATCAACATAATAAAACATGGTACATCATAAGCATTAAACACTAACATTGAACAATTCACATTACTTAATTCATATTTACATAACTTGCAGCAAAACTTTAATAAGACATTACTATCAACAATTCTCTATTAACTTTTATTCATTTAACATTCATTTAGATTCTATACAACAACAAAATTTCAAATATACCATTACCCTTCCAGTTACCTCACCTTTCTACTATGAATTTTCCCTTTTCTAACCCTTTTTATCCTTATTTATTAGTTTGGGTGACTCTCTATTATTCATTCTTCTCTATATCTTATTTTGGCATTGTCAATCTAACCTTACTCACCTCTTTTCAACTAACAACCGCTTCTAACCATTAATATATTATGACACCAATATCTCTATAATAACCCCCTTCACAAACCCCATTTAAAAACCTCTGGCACCGCTCATTTTTGTACTAGTATGTGTGTATTCCCTCTAACCAACTCATTCCCTTATCGGTTCCTGACCCTTTCAGGTAACCCTTTCCGGCACACAACGGTCCCTTCCTGTCTCAACATCTCTCGTTGCAGACTCCTACACCAATACCCTTATTACAAAATATCACCATCAACAACAAATATAATTACCATTCACATTGCTCAACTCTACATATAATCACTAACCACTGTGTCCCTGAAATATCTAACACCTCTTTATATATTATCAGCATCTCAACACTTTATTTTCCCTAACTCCCGTTAACTCTATTCAACTAACTCCACTGCCCTTATTTATAACTATTACCCAAACTCTTTACAACATTTCACTTAATATACTACCAGAAAATTCATCACTTACCTACTAACAACAATACCTCTCAATATCCAAATATATCATACTTAATCATTTACTAACCACTGGAATCTAAATCTCATAATATCCTTTAAAATCATTATTAAACTTCTTTCAATTATTTAAAATTTTACAATACATAGTTTACACACAAAAAATACATAAAATACACAACAGCAAAGTACACAAATACACTTAACATAATAACATCTACACATAAAAGAATATACAGTCCAACTTATTTTTTCTTATCATTAACCACAAATCGTTCCATAAGACAATGCACTTCAACACCATATTATTCACATCATTAAATGTTCATGAACAATAACAAAATAAACAATTACCCCATATCGTCGAATAATAGTCTAACATATTTGTAACATAGATCATTCTTATTTATATCAAATTTATTATTATTATTATTATAATCTCTTATTTCTATGTCATTCATTATCACTTCTGTTGGTTCATATACCTGTTCAATATTGGTCAATTTTCTCCAGTCTCCGTTGGTATTATCTGTTAACCTTAGGTAAGTTATATTATCATTGTTAACCTCATCTACTGCTATCTCAATGTCATTGTAAGGTAAGTACTCATTATCATTATTATTTCTCTCTATGCCTAGCCTTTCTATGAATTCTTCATAATTTTTCTTTACTTTAAATATCTCTATTTCTCTCTTTCTCTCAAAACATTTCTCACTATCATACCAAGCTACACACTCTCTCTCAAAACATGCAGGGGATACTAACTTATCATTACAGCACCACCTGTGAAGTGCACAAAAAACCAAGGGAAATTTATCTGTAGACCTATCGTCTTTCACATACTTACGTGAAGCCATTTCTTCACCCCCCCACTACAACATTACGGGAAAAATTTACCACCTGCAATCCCTTTATCTGTAAATTCTCTCTATACTTTCTCTCTAATTCATCAACACTTTTTATCACTTCATTATCAAATTCTACTCCCATTATACTTTTATCACCACTCTCAATACTCACACAATTATTTTCTAACACCATATTTTTAATTCTATTATCATAATTCTCACCACTACTTACCTTGTCTTTCTTTTCATTCAATTTATTTGATTCTCTACCCCCATTTTACTCTCGTAATTTTCATCTACTTTATTCTTTTGTCTCTCAAACTTCTCATTAACTAATGCAACTATTTTCTCTTCCGTTTTATCGAAACGTGCGTGCATTTCATCAATTCGTTTATCAAAATTAAAATTTTGTTTTTTGATTTCATTTTTTATATCACACAATTGTACATCGAATTGATCAAATTTGACGCTCTGCTCTTTGAAAAGCAGTTTCATAATTTTTATTATGTCATTTTCTTCCATTCTGGTATTTACTATAGGCGTTGAGTTCGCCTGTGGCGTGCTCAACATCAATGATCCTGTGTTTGTATTTTCTACGTTAATGCTTTCGTTATCTGCCATTTTATCGTACTGATGGTACTAAACTTTGTTTTATTTGTTGTGTACGTCTTTTTATACTATAGGTAATCTCTATAGATAACCTCTCTTTTATGTTTATTTCTTTACCCTTCCACCTCTGCTTTTCTGCTTATTTACATATTTTTATTTATATATAAAGTCCAAGTTCGGGCTGCCATCTGTTAAGTTTCTTTTTATTGTAATACAAATACTTCTTAATACTGAATGTATGATAGTTAATATTTATGTAATTTGCATAATAAATCTTATCACCGGAATAACACGTGCTTAGCTCAGTTACATGCATTAGGCTTTTGGTCCAGAATTGCGTTAAGCAGACAGCGGCAGAGGTCGTTGGGTATAGAAATAACATAACACATTAGATAACTGTAACGAATTTTGATTTTATTTCAGCATATACGTGGTAAATTAATATAAGCATAACCCCTGTTAATGATTCGAATTTCAAAATGGCGGCTATGATATTCCGCCCTTGACCTTACTCAAGGTTAATTGTGTACACTTTATGATTCTATGTAAATGACTTCTTTTATATATGTGATTATCATCATTGAACAAAATTTTAGTTTTGATTTCTTTAATACTTTACTCTTAATACAGATTAAACATGATCACAAACCAACGCCTCATTTTAATATTGGGTTGATCAACACCGGGTTACACGCTCGCTTCCTCTCTCTCCCTCTCTCACTTGAATTTAAACAAATTTTATAGAAATTGAGCTCATTTTTCTAATTTGAATTTAGGTAATGAAATGTAGGGCTTTCCTGAATAGACGTGGTGTAGCTCCCTCCTCAGCGGCTCCATGCGGTTGGCAGGCGTTCGTCCAGTTTGATGGTATTCATTTTTCACTGACTCTACCTTTAATACATGTTTTGCAAAGTTCACTGATTCTAGTAAATGTTAGTGATTACTGTGGTATTGATTAAATCATTTTAAGCAGTAAATGTTACATTTTGATGGCAGAAAACTGCCCACTACTGTTAGAGCGTATACGCTCTCTGAGTTACTTTTGACGACTGAGGCTGGGTCAGACGTAATTGTTATGTAAGTGGTCGTGCATCTGACGTCATTGTCTATTGTTTTCCAACCACCGCCTTGGTTAATACGTAATGGTTTTATATCGTCATTGTGTTTTTGGTGACGATTTGTTACAATGGACCAATAGAAAGTCAGTATTGTCAATTTTTAGCGCCTGAAACGGCCATTATCGTTGTTTCACTTCACTCGTACGCCGCTGACCTTGGATCGGCTCCCCTCTGGTGAATTGGCGTATTACTGGGACTTGTGTCAAAACTAACTTGCCCTGGTTAGACTTCATGATTATAATAAAATTTACAATAAAAATATCCCTACATACCATTATTCTGGTATGGCTAATTCTGTACTGTTACAAAACCCCCTCAATGAAAGGTTTGGTGTCGAGACACAAAAACTTTCATTGACTCATTCATACTTTTCTAAAAGGATCAGTTCAGATATGTGCCACAACCCCCTGTAGTGTTAATAAAAGAAAATCTCAATCACTTACCCTTGGTCCTATAGTGTCGATCGTACCCGTCTGACCTTACTGGACTTCTCCTGAGAGATCCCTACACCATAAGGCCATGAGGCACTGCACGCTCCTGTTCTGACGCTCCGGCCAGCGCAGGACCGCGGTCACAACACCATAAAAACTCTGAAACATTCAATACAAAATTTCAAATAGTGGTCTTATTCATTTACATATCCGCAACTGATATGTTTCCTCTTAGATGCATTGGTTTGTGATTTGAGGCGTTGGTTTCATTTATTTATAAAATACCAAATAACACAATAAAATATAACAAGATTTAGGATAGATAAGCCTTCTACTTGACAACACTCCTACATATTTGTATCAATTGCTCTGACTCCCGTCAATATTAAATTGCCTCTTTCATCATAAAATTATACTCTTATACTAAACACAACATAAATTTTTTGATTCTCAAACAATAACTACTATTTTTATTCATTTATTTCAACTAATATCAGTATATTTATCTAGCATGGCAGCATTTTTAACTATCTAAATTTCTTTACTCATTTCTTTACTTTAATCTTACTCCTTTTTAACAGAATCATTTTTTTTTTCAGAGACTTGTTACTCTAACACAAAATTTAATGTTATCATGGTCACTACCCTTACAGTAGCCTCCTAACCACACACTATCATCAACATAATAAAACATGGTACATCATAAGCATTAAACACTAACATTGAACAATTCACATTACTTAATTCATATTTACATAACTTGCAGCAAAACTTTAATAAGACATTACTATCAACAATTCTCTATTAACTTTTATTCATTTAACATTCATTTAGATTCTATACAACAACAAAATTTCAAATATACCATTACCCTTCCAGTTACCTCACCTTTCTACTATGAATTTTCCCTTTTCTAACCCTTTTTATCCTTATTTATTAGTCTGGGTGACTCTCTATTATTCATTCTTCTCTATATCTTATTTTGACATTGTCAATCTAACCTTACTCACCTCTTTTCAACTAACAACCGCTTCTAACCATTAATATATTATAACACCAATATCTCTATAATAACCCCCTTCACAAATCCCATTTAAAAACCTCTGGCACCGCTCATTTTTGTACTAGTATGTGTGTATTCCCTCTAACCAACTCATTCCCTTATCGGTTCCTGACCCTTTCAGGTAACCCTTTCCGGCACACAACGGTCCCTTCCTGTCTCAACATCTCTCGTTGCAGACTCCTACACCAATACCCTTATTACAAAATATCACCATCAACAACAAATATAATTACCATTCACATTGCTCAACTCTACATATAATCACTAACCACTGTGTCCCTAAAATATCTAACACCTCTTTATATATTATCAGCATCTCAACACTTTATTTTCCCTAACTCCCGTTAACTCTATTCAACTAACTCCACTGCCCTTATTTATAACTATTACCCAAACTCTTTACAACATTTCACTTAATATACTACCAGAAAATTCATCACTTACCTACTAACAACAATACCTCTCAATATCCAAATATATCATACTTAATCATTTACTAACCACTGGAATCTAAATCTCATAATATCCTTTAAAATCATTATTAAACTTCTTTCAATTATTTAAAATTTTACAATACATAGTTTACACACAAAAAATACATAAAATACACAACAGCAAAGTACACAAATACACTTAACATAATAACATCTACACATAAAAGAATATACAGTCCAACTTATTTTTTCTTATCATTAACCACAAATCGTTCCATAAGACAATGCACATCAACACCATATTATTCACATCATTAAATGTTCATGAACAATAACAAAATAAACAATTACCCCATATCGTCGAATAATAGTCTAACATATTTGTAACATAGATCATTCTTATTTATATCAAATTTATTATTATTATTATTATAATCTCTTATTTCTATGTCATTCATTATCACTTCTGTTGGTTCATATACCTGTTCAATATTGGTCAATTTTCTCCAGTCTCCGTTGGTATTATCTGTTAACCTTAGGTAAGTTATATTATCATTGTTAACCTCATCTACTGCTATCTCAATGTCATTGTAAGGTAAGTACTCATTATCATTATTATTTCTCTCTATGCCTAGCCTTTCTATGAATTCTTCATAATTTTTCTTTACTTTAAATATCTCTATTTCTCTCTTTCTCTCAAAACATTTCTCACTATCATACCAAGCTACACACTCTCTCTCAAAACATGCAGGGGATACTAACTTATCATTACAGCACCAGCTGTGAAGTGCACAAAAAACCAAGGGAAATTTATCTGTAGACCTATCGTCTTTCACATACTTACGTGAAGCCATTTCTTCACCCCCCCACTACAACATTACGGGAAAAATTTACCCCCTGCAATCCCTTTATCTGTAAATTCTCTCTATACTTTCTCTCTAATTCATCAACACTTTTTATCACTTCATTATCAAATTCTACTCCCATTATACCTTTATCACCACTCTCAATACTCACACAATTATTTTCTAACACCATATTTTTAAATCTATTATCATAATTCTCACCACTACTTACCTTGTCTTTCTTTTCATTCAATTTATTTGATTCTCTACCCCTATTTTACTCTCGTAATTTTCATCTACTTTATTCTTTTGTTTCTCAAACTTCTCATTAACTAATGCAACTATTTTCTCTTCCGTTTTATCGAAACATGCGTGCATTTCATCAATTCGTTTATCAAAATTAAAATTTTGTTTTTTGATTTCATTTTTTATATCACTCAATTGTACATCGAATTGATCAAATTTGACGCTCTGCTCATTGAAAAGCAGTTTCATAATTTTTATTATGTCATTTTCTCCCATTCTGGTATTTACTATAGGCGTTGAGTTCGCCTGTGGCGTGCTCAACATCAATGATCCTGTGTTTGTATTTTCTACGTTAATGCTTTCGTTATCTGCCATTTTATCGTACTGATGGTACTAAACTTTGTTTTATTTGTTGTGTACGTCTTTTTATACTATAGGTAATCTCTATAGATAACCTCTCTTTTATGTTTATTTCTTTACCCTTCCACCTCTGCTTTTCTGCTTATTTACATATTTTTATTTATATATAAAGTCCAAGTTCGGGCTGCCATCTGTTAAGTTTCTTTTTATTGTAATACAAATACTTCTTAATACTGAATGTATGATAGTTAATATTTATGTAATTTGCATAATAAATCTTATCACCGGAATAACACGTGCTTAGCTCAGTTACATGCATTAGGCTTTTGGTCCAGAATTGCGTTAAGCAGACAGCGGCAGAGGTCGTTGGGTATAGAAATAACATAACACATTAGATAACTGTAACGAATTTTGATTTTATTTCAGCATATACGTGGTAAATTAATATAAGCATAACCCCTGTTAATGATTCGAATTTCAAAATGGCGGCTATGATATTCCGCCCTTGACCTTACTCAAGGTTAATTGTGTACACTTTATGATTCTATGTAAATGACTTCTTTTATATATGTGATTATCATCATTGAACAAAATTTTAGTTTTGATTTCTTTAATACTTTACTCTTAATACTGATTAAACATGATCACAAACCAACGCCTCATTTTAATATTGGGTTGATCAACACCGGGTTACACGCTCGCTTCCTCTCTCTCCCTCTCTCACTTGAATTTAAACAAATTTTATAGAAATTGAGCTCATTTTTCTAATTTGAATTTAGGTAATGAAATGTAGGGCTTTCCTGAATAGACGTGGTGTAGCTCCCTCCTCAGCGGCTCCATGCGGTTGGCAGGCGTTCGTCCAGTTTGATGGTATTCATTTTTCACTGACTCTACCTTTAATACATGTTTTGCAAAGTTCACTGATTCTAGTAAATGTTAGTGATTACTGTGGTATTGATTAAATCATTTTAAGCAGTAAATGTTACATTTTGATGGCAGAAAACTGCCCACTACTGTTAGAGCGTATACGCTCTCTGAGTTACTTTTGACGACTGAGGCTGGGTCAGACGTAATTGTTATGTAAGTGGTCGTGCATCTGACGTCATTGTCTATTGTTTTCCAACCACCGCCTTAGTTAATACGTAATGGTTTTATATCGTCATTGTGTTTTTGGTGACGATTTGTTACAATGGACCAATAGAAAGTCAGTATTGTCAATTTTTAGCGCCTGAAACGGCCATTATCGTTGTTTCACTTCACTCGTACGCCGCTGACCTTGGATCGGCTCCCCTCTGGTGAATTGGCGTATTACTGGGACTTGTGTCAAAACTAACTTGCCCTGGTTAGACTTCATGATTATAATAAAATTTACAATAAAAATATCCCTACATACCATTATTCTGGTATGGCTAATTCTGTACTGTTACAAAACCCCCTCAATGAAAGGTTTGGTGTCGAGACACAAAAACTTTCATTGACTCATTCATACTTTTCTAAAAGGATCAGTTCAGATATGTGCCACAACCCCCTGTAGTGTTAATAAAAGAAAATCTCAATCACTTACCCTTGGTCCTATAGTGTCGATCGTACCCGTCTGACCTTACTGGACTTCTCCTGAGAGATCCCTACACCATAAGGCCATGAGGCACTGCACGCTCCTGTTCTGACGCTCCGGCCAGCGCAGGACCGCGGTCACAACACCATAAAAACTCTGAAACATTCAATACGAAATTTCAAATAGTGGTCTTATTCATTTACAAATCCGCAACTGATATGTTTCCTCTTAGATGCATTTTTTTGTGATTTGAGGCGTTGGTTTCATTTATTTATAAAATACCAAATAACACAATAAAATATAACAAGATTTAGGATAGATAAGCCTTCTACTTGACAACACTCCTACATATTTGTATCAATTGCTCTGACTCCCGTCAATATTAAATTGCCTCTTTCATCATAAAATTATACTCTTATACTAAACACAACATAAATTTTTTGATTCTCAAACAATAACTACTATTTTTATTCATTTATTTCAACTAATATCAGTATATTTATCTAGCATGGCAGCATTTTTAACTATCTAAATTTCTTTACTCATTTCTTTACTTTAATCTTACTCCTTTTTAACAGAATCATTTTTTTTTCAGAGACTTGTTACTCTAACACAAAATTTAATGTTATCATGGTCACTACCCTTACAGTAGCCTCCTAACCACACACTATGATCAACATAATAAAACATGGTACATCATAAGCATTAAACACTAACATTGAACAATTCACATTACTTAATTCATATTTACATAACTTGCAGCAAAACTTTAATAAGACATTACTATCAACAATTCTCTATTAACTTTTATTCATTTAACATTTATTTAGATTCTATACAACAACAAAATTTCAAATATACCATTACCCTTCCAGTTACCTCACCTTTCTACTATGAATTTTCCCTTTTCTAACCCTTTTTATCCTTATTTATTAGTCTGGGTGACTCTCTATTATTCATTCTTCTCTATATCTTATTTTGACATTGTCAATCTAACCTTACTCACCTCTTTTCAACTAACAACCGCTTCTAACCATTAATATATTATAACACCAATATCTCTATAATAACCCCCTTCACAAATCCCATTTAAAAACCTCTGGCACCGCTCATTTTTGTACTAGTATGTGTGTATTCCCTCTAACCAACTCATTCCCTTATCGGTTCCTGACCCTTTCAGGTAACCCTTTCCGGCACACAACGGTCCCTTCCTGTCTCAACATCTCTCGTTGCAGACTCCTACACCAATACCCTTATTACAAAATATCACCATCAACAACAAATATAATTACCATTCACATTGCTCAACTCTACATATAATCACTAACCACTGTGTCCCTAAAATATCTAACACCTCTTTATATATTATCAGCATCTCAACACTTTATTTTCCCTAACTCCCGTTAACTCTATTCAACTAACTCCACTGCCCTTATTTATAACTATTACCCAAACTCTTTACAACATTTCACTTAATATACTACCAGAAAATTCATCACTTACCTACTAACAACAATACCTCTCAATATCCAAATATATCATACTTAATCATTTACTAACCACTGGAATCTAAATCTCATAATATCCTTTAAAATCATTATTAAACTTCTTTCAATTATTTAAAATTTTACAATACATAGTTTACACACAAAAAATACATAAAATACACAACAGCAAAGTACACAAATACACTTAACATAATAACATCTACACATAAAAGAATATACAGTCCAACTTATTTTTTCTTATCATTAACCACAAATCGTTCCATAAGACAATGCACTTCAACACCATATTATTCACATCATTAAATGTTCATGAACAATAACAAAATAAACAATTACCCCATATCGTCGAATAATAGTCTAACATATTTGTAACATAGATCATTCTTATTTATATCAAATTTATTATTATTATTATTATAATCTCTTATTTCTATGTCATTCATTATCACTTCTGTTGGTTCATATACCTGTTCAATATTGGTCAATTTTGTCCAGTCTCCGTTGGTATTATCTGTTAACCTTAGGTAAGTTATATTATCATTGTTAACCTCATCTACTGCTATCTCAATGTCATTGTAAGGTAAGTACTCATTATCATTATTATTTCTCTCTATGCCTAGCCTTTCTATGAATTCTTCATAATTTTTCTTTACTTTAAATATCTCTATTTCTCTCTTTCTCTCAAAACATTTCTCACCATCATACCAAGCTACACACTCTCTCTCAAAACATGCAGGGGATACTAACTTATCATTACAGCACCACCTGTGAAGTGCACAAAAAACCAAGGGAAATTTATCTGTAGACCTATCGTCTTTCACATACTCACGTGAAGCCATTTCTTCACCCCCCCACTACAACATTACGGGAAAAATTTACCACCTGCAATCCCTTTATCTGTAAATTCTCTCTATACTTTCTCTCTAATTCATCAACACTTTTTATCACTTCATTATCAAATTCTACTCCCATTATACTTTTATCACCACTCTCAATACTCACACAATTATTTTCTAACACCATATTTTTAATTCTATTATCATAATTCTCACCACTACTTACCTTGTCTTTCTTTTCATTCAATTTATTTGATTCTCTACTATTCTCTACCCCCATTTTACTCTCGTAATTTTCATCTACTTTATTCTTTTGTCTCTCAAACTTCTCATTAACTAATGCAACTATTTTCTCTTCCGTTTTATCGAAACGTGCGTGCATTTCATCAATTCGTTTATCAAAATTAAAATTTTGTTTTTTGATTTCATTTTTTATATCACTCAATTGTACATCGAATTGATCAAATTTGACGCTCTGCTCATTGAAAAGCAGTTTCATCATTTTTATTATGTCATTTTCTTCCATTCTGGTATTTACTATAGGCGTTGAGTTCGCCTGTGGCGTGCTCAACATCAATGATCCTGTGTTTGTATTTTCTACGTTAATGCTTTCGTTATCTGCCATTTTATCGTACTGATGGTACTAAACTTTGTTTTATTTGTTGTGTACGTCTTTTTATACTATAGGTAATCTCTATAGATAACCTCTCTTTTATGTTTATTTCTTTACCCTTCCACCTCTGCTTTTCTGCTTATTTACATATTTTTATTTATATATAAAGTCCAAGTTCGGGCTGCCATCTGTTAAGTTTCTTTTTATTGTAATACAAATACTTCTTAATACTGAATGTATGATAGTTAATATTTATGTAATTTGCATAATAAATCTTATCACCGGAATAACACGTGCTTAGCTCAGTTACATGCATTAGGCTTTTGGTCCAGAATTGCGTTAAGCAGACAGCGGCAGAGGTCGTTGGGTATAGAAATAACATAACACATTAGATAACTGTAACGAATTTTGATTTTATTTCAGCATATACGTGGTAAATTAATATAAGCATAACCCCTGTTAATGATTCGAATTTCAAAATGGCGGCAATGCTATTCCGCCCTTGACCTTACTCAAGGTTAATTGTGTACACTTTATGATTCTATGTAAATGACTTCTTTTATATATGTGATTATCATCATTGAACAAAATTTTAGTTTTGATTTCTTTAATACTTTACTCTTAATACTGATTAAACATGATCACAAACCAACGCCTCATTTTAATATTGGGTTGATCAACACCGGGTTACACGCTCGCTTCCTCTCTCTCCCTCTCTCACTTGAATTTAAACAAATTTTATAGAAATTGAGCTCATTTTTCTAATTTGAATTTAGGTAATGAAATGTAGGGCTTTCCTGAATAGACGTGGTGTAGCTCCCTCCTCAGCGGCTCCATGCGGTTGGCAGGCGTTCGTCCAGTTTGATGGTATTCATTTTTCACTGAAAAGTCCACTGATTCTAGTAAATGTTAGTGATTACTGTGGTATTGATTAAATCATTTTAAGCAGTAAATGTTACATTTTGATGGCAGAAAACTGCCCACTACTGTTAGAGCGTATACGCTCTCTGAGTTACTTTTGACGACTGAGGCTGGGTCAGACGTAATTGTTATGTAAGTGGTCGTGCATCTGACGTCATTGTCTATTGTTTTCCAACCACCGCCTTGGTTAATACGTAATGGTTTTATATCGTCATTGTGTTTTTGGTGACGATTTGTTACAATGGACCAATAGAAAGTCAGTATTGTCAATTTTTAGCGCCTGAAACGGCCATAATCGTTGTTTCACTTCACTCGTACGCCGCTGACCTTGGATCGGTTCCCCTCTGGTGAATTGGCGTATTACTGGGACTTGTGTCAAAACTAACTTGCCCTGGTTAGACTTCATGATTATAATAAAATTTACAATAAAAATATCCCTACATACCATTATTCTGGTATGGCTAATTCTGTACTGTTACAAAACCCCCTCAATGAAAGGTTTGGTGTCGAGACACAAAAACTTTCATTGACTCATTCATACTTTTCTAAAAGGATCAGTTCAGATATGTGCCACAACCCCCTGTAGTGTTAATAAAAGAAAATCTCAATCACTTACCCTTGGTCCTATAGTGTCGATCGTACCCGTCTGACCTTACTGGACTTCTCCTGAGAGATCCCTACACCATAAGGCCATGAGGCACTGCACGCTCCTGTTCTGACGCTCCGGCCAGCGCAGGACCGCGGTCACAACACCATAAAAACTCTGAAACATTCAATACAAAATTTCAAATAGTGGTCTTATTCATTTACATATCCGCAACTGATATGTTTCCTCTTAGATGCATTGGTTTGTGATTTGAGGCGTTGGTTTCATTTATTTATAAAATACCAAATAACACAATAAAATATAACAAGATTTAGGATAGATAAGCCTTCTACTTGACAACACTCCTACATATTTGTATCAATTGCTCTGACTCCCGTCAATATTAAATTGCCTCTTTCATCATAAAATTATACTCTTATACTAAACACAACATAAATTTTTTGATTCTCAAACAATAACTACTATTTTTATTCATTTATTTCAACTAATATCAGTATATTTATCTAGCATGGCAGCATTTTTAACTATCTAAATTTCTTTACTCATTTCTTTACTTTAATCTTACTCCTTTTTAACAGAATCATTTTTTTTTTCAGAGACTTGTTACTCTAACACAAAATTTAATGTTATCATGGTCACTACCCTTACAGTAGCCTCCTAACCACACACTATCATCAACATAATAAAACATGGTACATCATAAGCATTAAACACTAACATTGAACAATTCACATTACTTAATTCATATTTACATAACTTGCAGCAAAACTTTAATAAGACATTACTATCAACAATTCTCTATTAACTTTTATTCATTTAACATTCATTTAGATTCTATACAACAACAAAATTTCAAATATACCATTACCCTTCCAGTTACCTCAACTTTCTACTATGAATTTTCCCTTTTCTAACCCTTTTTATCCTTATTTATTAGTCTGGGTGACTCTCTATTATTCATTCTTCTCTATATCTTATTTTGACATTGTCAATCTAACCTTACTCACCTCTTTTCAACTAACAACCGCTTCTAACCATTAATATATTATAACACCAATATCTCTATAATAACCCCCTTCACAAATCCCATTTAAAAACCTCTGGCACCGCTCATTTTTGTACTAGTATGTGTGTATTCCCTCTAACCAACTCATTCCCTTATCGGTTCCTGACCCTTTCAGGTAACCCTTTCCGGCACACAACGGTCCCTTCCTGTCTCAACATCTCTCGTTGCAGACTCCTACACCAATACCCTTATTACAAAATATCACCATCAACAACAAATATAATTACCATTCACATTGCTCAACTCTACATATAATCACTAACCACTGTGTCCCTAAAATATCTAACACCTCTTTATATATTATCAGCATCTCAACACTTTATTTTCCCTAACTCCCGTTAACTCTATTCAACTAACTCCACTGCGCTTATTTATAACTATTACCCAAACTCTTTACAACATTTCACTTAATATACTACCAGAAAATTCATCACTTACCTACTAACAACAATACCTCTCAATATCCAAATATATCATACTTAATCATTTACTAACCACTGGAATCTAAATCTCATAATATCCTTTAAAATCATTATTAAACTTCTTTCAATTATTTAAAATTTTACAATACATAGTTTACACACAAAAAATACATAAAATACACAACAGCAAAGTACACAAATACACTTAACATAATAACATCTACACATAAAAGAATATACAGTCCAACTTATTTTTTCTTATCATTAACCACAAATCGTTCCATAAGACAATGCACTTCAACACCATATTATTCACATCATTAAATATTCATGAACAATAACAAAATAAACAATTACCCCATATCGTCGAATAATAGTCTAACATATTTGTAACATAGATCATTCTTATTTATATCAAATTTATTATTATTATTATTATAATCTCTTATTTTTATGTCATTCATTATCACTTCTGTTGGTTCATATACCTGTTCAATATTGGTCAATTTTCTCCAGTCTCCGTTGGTATTATCTGTTAACCTTAGGTAAGTTATATTATCATTGTTAACCTCATCTACTGCTATCTCAATGTCATTGTAAGGTAAGTACTCATTATCATTATTATTTCTCTCTATGCCTAGCCTTTCTATGAATTCTTCATAATTTTTTTTTACTTTAAATATCTCTATTTCTCTCTTTCTCTCAAAACATTTCTCACCATCATACCAAGCTACACACTCTCTCTCAAAACATGCAGGGGATACTAACTTATCATTACAGCAGCACCTGTGAAGTGCACAAAAAACCAAGGGAAATTTATCTGTAGACCTATCGTCTTTCACATACTCACGTGAAGCCATTTCTTCACCCCCCCACTACAACATTACGGGAAAAATTTACCCCCTGCAATCCCTTTATCTGTAAATTCTCTCTATACTTACTCTCTAATTCATCAACACTTTTTATCACTTCATTATCAAATTCTACTCCCATTATACTTTTATCACCACTCTCAATACTCACACAATTATTTTCTAACACCATATTTTTAATTCTATTATCATAATTCTCACCACTACTTACCTTGTCTTTCTTTTCATTCAATTTATTTGATTCTCTACTATTCTCTACCCCCATTTTACTCTCGTAATTTTCATCTACTTTATTCTTTTGTCTCTCAAACTTCTCATTAACTAATGCAACTATTTTCTCTTCCGTTTTATCGAAACGTGCGTGCATTTCATCAATTCGTTTATCAAAATTAAAATTTTGTTTTTTGATTTCATTTTTTATATCACTCAATTGTACATCGAATTGATCAAATTTGACGCTCTGCTCATTGAAAAGCAGTTTCATCATTTTTATTATGTCATTTTCTTCCATTCTGGTATTTACTATAGGCGTTGAGTTCGCCTGTGGCGTGCTCAACATCAATGATCCTGTGTTTGTATTTTCTACGTTAATGCTTTCGTTATCTGCCATTTTATCGTACTGATGGTACTAAACTTTGTTTTATTTGTTGTGTACGTCTTTTTATACTATAGGTAATCTCTATAGATAACCTCTCTTTTATGTTTATTTCTTTACCCTTCCACCTCTGCTTTTCTGCTTATTTACATATTTTTATTTATATATAAAGTCCAAGTTCGGGCTGCCATCTGTTAAGTTTCTTTTTATTGTAATACAAATACTTCTTAATACTGAATGTATGATAGTTAATATTTATGTAATTTGCATAATAAATCTTATCACCGGAATAACACGTGCTTAGCTCAGTTACATGCATTAGGCTTTTGGTCCAGAATTGCGTTAAGCAGACAGCGGCAGAGGTCGTTGGGTATAGAAATAACATAACACATTAGATAACTGTAACGAATTTTGATTTTATTTCAGCATATACGTGGTAAATTAATATAAGCATAACCCCTGTTAATGATTCGAATTTCAAAATGGCGGCAATGCTATTCCGCCCTTGACCTTACTCAAGGTTAATTGTGTACACTTTATGATTCTATGTAAATGACTTCTTTTATATATGTGATTATCATCATTGAACAAAATTTTAGTTTTGATTTCTTTAATACTTTACTCTTAATACTGATTAAACATGATCACAAACCAACGCCTCATTTTAATATTGGGTTGATCAACACCGGGTTACACGCTCGCTTCCTCTCTCTCCCTCTCTCACATGAATTTAAACAAATTTTATAGAAATTGAGCTCATTTTTCTAATTTGAATTTAGGTAATGAAATGTAGGGCTTTCCTGAATAGACGTGGTGTAGCTCCCTCCTCAGCGGCTCCATGCGGTTGGCAGGCGTTCGTCCAGTTTGATGGTATTCATTTTTCACTGAAAAGTCCACTGATTCTAGTAAATGTTAGTGATTACTGTGGTATTGATTAAATCATTTTAAGCAGTAAATGTTACATTTTGATGGCAGAAAACTGCCCACTACTGTTAGAGCGTATACGCTCTCTGAGTTACTTTTGACGACTGAGGCTGGGTCAGACGTAATTGTTATGTAAGTGGTCGTGCATCTGACGTCATTGTCTATTGTTTTCCAACCACCGCCTTGGTTAATACGTAATGGTTTTATATCGTCATTGTGTTTTTGGTGACGATTTGTTACAATGGACCAATAGAAAGTCAGTATTGTCAATTTTTAGCGCCTGAAACGGCCATTATCGTTGTTTCACTTCACTCGTACGCCGCTGACCTTGGATCGGCTCCCCTCTGGTGAATTGGCGTATTACTGGGACTTGTGTCAAAACTAACTTGCCCTGGTTAGACTTCATGATTATAATAAAATTTACAATAAAAATATCCCTACATACCATTATTCTGGTATGGCTAATTCTGTACTGTTACAAAACCCCCTCAATGAAAGGTTTGGTGTCGAGACACAAAAACTTTCATTGACTCATTCATACTTTTCTAAAAGGATCAGTTCAGATATGTGCCACAACCCCCTGTAGTGTTAATAAAAGAAAATCTCAATCACTTACCCTTGGTCCTATAGTGTCGATCGTACCCGTCTGACCTTACTGGACTTCTCCTGAGAGATCCCTACACCATAAGGCCATGAGGCACTGCACGCTCCTGTTCTGACGCTCCGGCCAGCGCAGGACCGCGGTCACAACACCATAAAAACTCTGAAACATTCAATACAAAATTTCAAATAATGGTCTTATTCATTTACATATCCGCAACTGATATGTTTCCTCTTAGATGCATTGGTTTGTGATTTGAGGCGTTGGTTTCATTTATTTATAAAATACCAAATAACACAATAAAATATAACAAGATTTAGGATAGATAAGCCTTCTACTTGACAACACTCCTACATATTTGTATCAATTGCTCTGACTCCCGTCAATATTAAATTGCCTCTTTCATCATAAAATTATACTCTTATACTAAACACAACATAAATGTTTTGATTCTCAAACAATAACTACTATTTTTATTCATTTATTTCAACTAATATCAGTATATTTATCTAGCATGGCAGCATTTTTAACTATCTAAATTTCTTTACTCATTTCTTTACTTTAATCTTACTCCTTTTTAACAGAATCATTTTTTTTTTCAGAGACGTGTTACTCTAACACAAAATTTAATGTTATCATGGTCACTACCCTTACAGTAGCCTCCTAACCACACACTATCATCAACATAATAAAACATGGTACATCATAAGCATTAAACACTAACATTGAACAATTCACATTACTTAATTCATATTTACATAACTTGCAGCAAAACTTTAATAAGACATTACTATCAACAATTCTCTATTAACTTTTATTCATTTAACATTCATTTAGATTCTATACAACAACAAAATTTCAAATATACCATTACCCTTCCAGTTACCTCACCTTTCTACTATGAATTTTCCCTTTTCTAACCCTTTTTATCCTTATTTATTAGTCTGGGTGACTCTCTATTATTCATTCTTCTCTATATCTTATTTTGACATTGTCAATCTAACCTTACTCACCTCTTTTCAACTAACAACCGCTTCTAACCATTAATATATTATAACACCAATATCTCTATAATAACCCCCTTCACAAATCCCATTTAAAAACCTCTGGCACCGCTCATTTTTGTACTAGTATGTGTGTATTCCCTCTAACCAACTCATTCCCTTATCGGTTCCTGACCCTTTCAGGTAACCCTTTCCGGCACACAACGGTCCCTTCCTGTCTCAACATCTCTCGTTGCAGACTCCTACACCAATACCCTTATTACAAAATATCACCATCAACAACAAATATAATTACCATTCACATTGCTCAACTCTACATATAATCACTAACCACTGTGTCCCTAAAATATCTAACACCTCTTTATATATTATCAGCATCTCAACACTTTATTTTCCCTAACTCCCGTTAACTCTATTCAACTAACTCCACTGCCCTTATTTATAACTATTACCCAAACTCTTTACAACATTTCACTTAATATACTACCAGAAAATTCATCACTTACCTACTAACAACAATACCTCTCAATATCCAAATATATCATACTTAATCATTTACTAACCACTGGAATCTAAATCTCATAATATCCTTTAAAATCATTATTAAACTTCTTTCAATTATTTAAAATTTTACAATACATAGTTTACACACAAAAAATACATAAAATACACAACAGCAAAGTACACAAATACACTTAACATAATAACATCTACACATAAAAGAATATACAGTCCAACTTATTTTTTCTTATCATTAACCACAAATCGTTCCATAAGACAATGCACTTCAACACCATATTATTCACATCATTAAATATTCATGAACAATAACAAAATAAACAATTACCCCATATCGTCGAATAATAGTCTAACATATTTGTAACATAGATCATTCTTATTTATATCAAATTTATTATTATTATTATAATAATCTCTTATTTCTATGTCATTCATTATCACTTCTGTTGGTTCATATACCTGTTCAATATTGGTCAATTTTGTCCAGTCTCCGTTGGTATTATCTGTTAACCTTAGGTAAGTTATATTATCATTGTTAACCTCATCTACTGCTATCTCAATGTCATTGTAAGGTAAGTACTCATTATCATTATTATTTCTCTCTATGCCTAGCCTTTCTATGAATTCTTCATAATTTTTTTTTACTTTAAATGTCTCTATTTCTCTCTTTCTCTCAAAACATTTCTCACCATCATACCAAGCTACACACTCTCTCTCAAAACATGCAGGGGATACTAACTTATCATTACAGCAGCACCTGTGAAGTGCACAAAAAACCAAGGGAAATTTATCTGTAGACCTATCGTCTTTCACATACTCACGTGAAGCCATTTCTTCATCCCCCCACTACAACATTACGGGAAAAATTTACCCCCTGCAATCCCTTTATCTGTAAATTCTCTCTATACTTTCTCTCTAATTCATCAACACTTTTTATCACTTCATTATCAAATTCTACTCCCATTATACTTTTATCACCACTCTCAATACTCACACAATTATTTTCTAACACCATATTTTTAATTCTATTATCATAATTCTCACCACTACTTACCTTGTCTTTCTTTTCATTCAATTTATTTGATTCTCTACTATTCTCTACCCCCATTTTACTCTCGTAATTTTCATCTACTTTATTCTTTTGTCTCTCAAACTTCTCATTAACTAATGCAACTATTTTCTCTTCCGTTTTATCGAAACGTGCGTGCATTTCATCAATTCGTTTATCAAAATTAAAATTTTGTTTTTTGATTTCATTTTTTATATCACTCAATTGTACATCGAATTGATCAAATTTGACGCTCTGCTCATTGAAAAGCAGTTTCATCATTTTTATTATGTCATTTTCTTCCATTCTGGTATTTACTATAGGCGTTGAGTTCGCCTGTGGCGTGCTCAACATCAATGATCCTGTGTTTGTATTTTCTACGTTAATGCTTTCGTTATCTGCCATTTTATCGTACTGATGGTACTAAACTTTGTTTTATTTGTTGTGTACGTCTTTTTATACTATAGGTAATCTCTATAGATAACCTCTCTTTTATGTTTATTTCTTTACCCTTCCACCTCTGCTTTTCTGCTTATTTACATATTTTTATTTATATATAAAGTCCAAGTTCGGGCTGCCATCTGTTAAGTTTCTTTTTATTGTAATACAAATACTTCTTAATACTGAATGTATGATAGTTAATATTTATGTAATTTGCATAATAAATCTTATCACCGGAATAACACGTGCTTAGCTCAGTTACATGCATTAGGCTTTTGGTCCAGAATTGCGTTAAGCAGACAGCGGCAGAGGTCGTTGGGTATAGAAATAACATAACACATTAGATAACTGTAACGAATTTTGATTTTATTTCAGCATATACGTGGTAAATTAATATAAGCATAACCCCTGTTAATGATTCGAATTTAAAAATGGCGGCTATGATATTCCGCCCTTGACCTTACTCAAGGTTAATTGTGTACACTTTATGATTCTATGTAAATGACTTCTTTTATATATGTGATTATCATCATTGAACAAAATTTTAGTTTTGATTTCTTTAATACTTTACTCTTAATACTGATTAAACATGATCACAAACCAACGCCTCATTTTAATATTGGGTTGATCAACACCGGGTTACACGCTCGCTTCCTCTCTCTCCCTCTCTCACTTGAATTTAAACAAATTTTATAGAAATTGAGCTCATTTTTCTATTTTGAATTTAGGTAATGAAATGTAGGGCTTTCCTGAATAGACGTGGTGTAGCTCCCTCCTCAGCGGCTCCATGCGGTTGGCAGGCGTTCGTCCAGTTTGATGGTATTCATTTTTCACTGACTCTACCTTTAATACATGTTTTGCAAAGTTCACTGATTCTAGTAAATGTTAGTGATTACTGTGGTATTGATTAAATCATTTTAAGCAGTAAAAGTTACATTTTGATGGCAGAAAACTGCCCACTACTGTTAGAGCGTATATGCTCTCTGAGTTACTTTTGACGACTGAGGCTGGTTTCAGACGTAATTGTTATGTAAGTGGTCGTGCATCTGACGTCATTGTCTATTGTTTTCCAACCACCGCCTTGGTTAATACGTAATGGTTTTATATCGTCATTGTGTTTTTGGTGACGATTTGTTACAATGGACCAATAGAAAGTCAGTATTGTCAATTTTTAGCGCCTGAAACGGCCATTATCGTTGTTTCACTTCACTCGTACGCCGCTGACCTTGGATCGGCTCCCCTCTGGTGAATTGACGTATTACTGGGACTTGTGTCAAAACTAACTTGCCCTGGTTAGACTTCATGATTATAATAAAATTTACAATAAAAATATCCCTACATACCATTATTCTGGTATGGCTAATTCTGTACTGTTACAAAACCCCCTCAATGAAAGGTTTGGTGTCGAGACACAAAAACTTTCATTGACTCATTCATACTTTTCTAAAAGGATCAGTTCGGATATGTGCCACAACCCCCGGTAGTGTTAATAAAAGAAAATCTCAATCACTTACCCTTGGTCCTATAGTGTCGATCGTACCCGTCTGACCTTACTGGACTTCTCCTGAGAGATCCCTACACCATAAGGCCATGAGGCACTGCACGCTCCTGTTCTGACGCTCCGGCCAGCGCAGGACCGCGGTCACAACACCATAAAAACTCTGAAACATTCAATACAAAATTTCAAATAGTGGTCTTATTCATTTACATATCCGCAACTGATATGTTTCCTCTTAGATGCATTGGTTTGTGATTTGAGGCGTTGGTTTCATTTATTTATAAAATACCAAATAACACAATAAAATATAACAAGATTTAGGATAGATAAGCCTTCTACTTGACAACACTCCTACATATTTGTATCAATTGCTCTGACTCCCGTCAATATTAAATTGCCTCTTTCATCATAAAATTATACTCTTATACTAAACACAACATAAATGTTTTGATTCTCAAACAACAACTACTATTTTTATTCATTTATTTCAACTAATATCAGTATATTTATCTAGCATGGCAGCATTTTTAACTATCTAAATTTCTTTACTCATTTCTTTACTTTAATCTTACTCCTTTTTAACAGAATCATTTTTTTTTTCAGAGACGTGTTACTCTAACACAAAATTTAATGTTATCATGGTCACTACCCTTACAGTAGCCTCCTAACCACACACTATCATCAACATAATAAAACATGGTACATCATAAGCGTTAAACAATAACATTGAACAATTCACATTACTTAATTCATATTTACATAACTTGCAGCAAAACTTTAATAAGACATTACTATCAACAATTCTCTATTAACTTTTATTCATTTAACATTCATTTAGATTCTATACAACAACAAAATTTCAAATATACCATTACCCTTCCAGTTACCTCACCTTTCTACCATGAATTTTCCCTTTTCTAACCCTTTTTATCCTTATTTATTAGTTTGGGTGACTCTCTATTATTCATTCTTCTCTATATCTTATTTTGGCATTGTCAATCTAACCTTACTCACCTCTTTTCAATTAACAACCCCTTCTAACCATTAATATATTATGACACCAATATCTCTATAATAACCCCCTTCACAAATCCCATTTAAAACCTCTGGCACCGCTCATTTTTGTACTAGTATGTGTGTATTCCCTCTAACCAACTCATTCCCTTATCTGTTCCTGACCCTTTCAGGTAACCCTTTCCGGCACACAACGGTCCCTTCCTGTCTCAACATCTCTCGTTGCAGACTCCTACACCAATACCCTTATTACAAAATATCACCATCAACAACAAATATAATTACCATTCACATTGCTCAACTCTACATATAATCACTAACCACTGTGTCCCTAAAATATCTAACACCTCTTTATATATTATCAGCATCTCAACACTTTATTTTCCCTAACTCCCGTTAACTCTATTCAACTAACTCCACTGCCCTTATTTATAACTATTACCCAAACTCTTTACAACATTTCACTTAATATACTACCAGAAAATTCATCACTTACCTACTAACAACAATACCTCTCAATATCCAAATATATCATACTTAATCATTTACTAACCACTGGAATCTAAATCTCATAATATCCTTTAAAATCATTATTAAACTTCTTTCAATTATTTAAAATTTTACAATACATAGTTTACACACAAAAAATACATAAAATACACAACAGTAAAGTACACAAATACACTTAACATAATAACATCTACACATAAAAGAATATACAGTCCAACTTATTTTTTCTTATCATTAACCACAAATCGTTCCATAAGACAATGCACTTCAACACCATATTATTCACATCATTAAATGTTCATGAACAATAAACAATAAACAATTACCCCATATCGTCGAATAATA
This sequence comes from Magicicada septendecula, assembly GCA_034769895.1. NCBI lineage: Eukaryota > Metazoa > Arthropoda > Insecta > Hemiptera > Cicadidae > Magicicada > Magicicada septendecula. The sequence continues at coordinate 408,648,905 of CM068368.1, read as the reverse complement.
GTCTAACATATTTGTAACATAGATCATTCTTATTTATATCAAATTTATTATTATTATTATAATAATCTCTTATTTCTATGTCATTCATTATCACTTCTGTTGGTTCATATACCTGTTCAATATTGGTCAATTTTGTCCAGTCTCCGTTGGTATATCTGTTAACATTAGGTAAGTTATATTATCATTGTTAACCTCATCTACTGCTATCTCAATGTCATTGTAAGGTAAGTACTCATTATCATTATTATTTCTCTCTATGCCTAGCCTTTCTATGAATTCTTCATAATTTTTCTTTACTTTAAATATCTCTATTTCTCTCTTTCTCTCAAAACATTTCTCACCATCATACCAAGCTACACACTCTCTCTCAAAACATGCAGGGGATACTAATTTATCATTACAGCACCACCTGTGAAGTGCACAAAAAACCAAGGGAAATTTATCTGTAGACCTATCGTCTTTCACATACTCACGTGAAGCCATTTCTTCACCCCCCCACTACAACATTACGGGAAAAATTTACCCCCTGCAATCCCTTTATCTGTAAATTCTCTCTATACTTTCTCTCTAATTCATCAACACTTTTTATCACTTCATTATCAAATTCTACTCCCATTATACTTTTATCACCACTCTCAATACTCACACAATTATTTTCTAACACCATATTTTTAATTCTATTATCATAATTCTCACCACTACTTACCTTGTCTTTCTTTTCATTCAATTTATTTGATTCTCTACTATTCTCTACCCCCATTTTACTCTCGTAATTTTCATCTACTTTATTCTTTTGTCTCTCAAATTTCTCATTAACTAATGCAACTATTTTCTCTTCCGTTTTATCGAAACGTGCGTGCATTTCATCAATTCGTTTATCAAAATTAAAATTTTGTTTTTTGATTTCATTTTTTATATCACTCAATTGTACATCGAATTGATCAGATTTGACGCTCTGCTCATTGAAAAGCAGTTTCATCATTTTTATTATGTCATTTTCTTCCATTCTGGTATTTACTATAGGCGTTGAGTTCGCCTGTGGCGTTCTCAACATCAATGATTCTGTGTTTGTATTTTCTACGTTAATGCTTTCGTTATCTGCCATTTTATCGTACTGATGGTACTAAACTTTGTTTTATTTGTTGTGTACGTCTTTTTATACTATAGGTAATCTCTATAGATAACCTCTCTTTTATGTTTATTTCTTTACCCTTCCACCTCTGCTTTTCTGCTTATTTACATATTTTTATTTATATATAAAGTCCAAGTTCGGGCTGCCATCTGTTAAGTTTCTTTTTATTGTAATATAAATACTTATTAATACTGAATGTATGATAGTTAATATTTATGTAATTTGCATAATAAATCTTATCACCGGAATAACACGTGCTTAGCTCAGTTACATGCATTAGGCTTTTGGTCTAGAATTGCGTTAAGCAGACAGCGGCAGAGGTCGTTGGGTATAGAAATAACATAACACATTAGATAACTGTAACGAATTTTGATTTTATTTCAGCATATACGTGGTAAATTAATATAAGCATAACCCCTGTTAATGATTCGAATTTAAAAATGGCGGCTATGATATTCCGCCCTTGACCTTACTCAAGGTTAATTGTGTACACTTTATGATTCTATGTAAATGACTTCTTTTATATATGTGATGATCATCATTGAACAAAATTTTAGTTTTGATTTCTTTAATACTTTACTCTTAATACTGATTAAACATGATCACAAACCAACGCCTCATTTTAATATTGGGTTGATCAACACCGGGTTACACGCTCGCTTCCTCTCTCTCCCTCTCTCACTTGAATTTAAACAAATTTTATAGAAATTGAGCTCATTTTTCTATTTTGAATTTAGGTAATGAAATGTAGGGCTTTCCTGAATAGACGTGGTGTAGCTCCCTCCTCAGCGGCTCCATGCGGTTGGCAGGCGTTCGTCCAGTTTGATGGTATTCATTTTTCACTGACTCTACCTTTAATACATGTTTTGCAAAGTTCACTGATTCTAGTAAATGTTAGTGATTACTGTGGTATTGATTAAATCATTTTAAGCAGTAAATGTTACATTTTGATGGCAGAAAACTGCCCACTACTGTTAGAGCGTATATGCTCTCTGAGTTACTTTTGACGACTGAGGCTGGGTCAGACGTAATTGTTATGTAAGTGGTCGTGCATCTGACGTCATTGTCTATTGTTTTCCAACCACCGCCTTGGTTAATACGTAATGGTTTTATATCGTCATTGTGTTTTTGGTGACGATTTGTTACAATGGACCAATAGAAAGTCAGTATTGTCAATTTTTAGCGCCTGAAACGGCCATTACCGTTGTTTCACTTCACTCGTACGCCGCTGACCTTGGATCGGCTCCCCTCTGGTGAATTGACGTATTACTGGGACTTGTGTCAAAACTAACTTGCCCTGGTTAGACTTCATGATTATAATAAAATTTACAATAAAAATATCCCTACATACCATTATTCTGGTATGGCTAATTCTGTACTGTTACAAAACCCCTTCAATGAAAAGTTTGGTGTCGAGACACAAAAACTTTCATTGACTCATTCATACTTTTCTAAAAGGATCAGTTCAGATATGTGCCACAACCCCCGGTAGTGTTAATAAAAGAAAATCTCAATCACTTACCCTTGGTCCTATAGTGTCGATCGTACCCGTCTGACCTTACTGGACTTCTCCTGAGAGATCCCTACACCATAAGGCCATGAGGCACTGCACGCTCCTGTTCTGACGCTCCGGCCAGCGCAGGACCGCGGTCACAACACCATAAAAACTCTGAAACATTCAATACAAAATTTCAAATAGTGGTCTTATTCATTTACATATCCGCAACTGATATGTTTCCTCTTAGATGCATTGGTTTGTGATTTGAGGCGTTGGTTTCATTTATTTATAAAATACCAAATAACACAATAAAATATAACAAGATTTAGGATAGATAAGCCTTCTACTTGACAACACTCCTACATATTTGTATCAATTACTCTGACTCCCGTCAATATTAAATTGCCTCTTTCATCATAAAATTATACTCTTATACTAAACACAACATAAATGTTTTGATTCTCAAACAACAACTACTATTTTTATTCATTTATTTCAACTAATATCAGTATATTTATCTAGCATTGCAGCATTTTTAACTATCTAAATTTCTTTACTCATTTCTTTACTTTAATCTTACTCCTTTTTAACAGAATCATTTTTTTTTTCAGAGACGTGTTACTCTAACACAAAATTTAATGTTATCATGGTCACTACCCTTACAGTAGCCTCCTAACCACACACTATCATCAACATAATAAAACATGGTACATCATAAGCATTAAACAATAACATTGAACAATTCACATTACTTAATTCATATTTACATAACTTGCAGCAAAACTTTAATAAGACATTACTATCAACAATTCTCTATTAACTTTTATTCATTTAACATTCATTTAGATTCTATACAACAACAAAATTTCAAATATACCATTACCCTTCCAGTTACCTCACCTTTCTACTATGAATTTTCCCTTTTCTAACCCTTTTTATCCTTATTTATTAGTTTGGGTGACTCTCTATTATTCATTCTTCTCTATATCTTATTTTGGCATTGTCAATCTAACCTTACTCACCTCTTTTCAACTAACAACCGCTTCTAACCATTAATATATTATGACACCAATATCTCTATAATAACCCCCTTCACAAATCCCATTTAAAACCTCTGGCACCGCTCATTTTTGTACTAGTATGTGTGTATTCCCTCTAACCAACTCATTCCCTTATCTGTTCCTGACCCTTTCAGGTAACCCTTTCCGGCACACAACGGTCCCTTCCTGTCTCAACATCTCTCGTTGCAGACTCCTACACCAATACCCTTATTACAAAATATCACCATCAACAACAAATATAATTACCATTCACATTGCTCAACTCTACATATAATCACTAACCACTGTGTCCCTAAAATATCTAACACCTCTTTATATATTATCAGCATCTCAACACTTTATTTTCCCTAACTCCCGTTAACTCTATTCAACTAACTCCACTGCCCTTATTTATAACTATTACCCAAACTCTTTACAACATTTCACTTAATATACTACCAGAAAATTCATCACTTACCTACTAACAACAATACCTCTCAATATCCAAATATATCATACTTAATCATTTACTAACCACTGGAATCTAAATCTCATAATATCCTTTAAAATCATTATTAAACTTCTTTCAATTATTTAAAATTTTACAATACATAGTTTACACACAAAAAATACATAAAATACACAACAGCAAAGTACACAAATACACTTAACATAATAACATCTACACATAAAAGAATATACAGTCCAACTTATTTTTTCTTATCATTAACCACAAATCGTTCCATAAGACAATGCACTTCAACACCATATTATTCACATCATTAAATGTTCATGAACAATAAACAATAAACAATTACCCCATATCGTCGAATAATAGTCTAACATATTTGTAACATAGATCATTCTTATTTATATCAAATTTATTATTATTATTATAATAATCTCTTATTTCTATGTCATTCATTATCACTTCTGTTGGTTCATATACCTGTTCAATATTGGTCAATTTTGTCCAGTCTCCGTTGGTATATCTGTTAACATTAGGTAAGTTATATTATCATTGTTAACCTCATCTACTGCTATCTCAATGTCATTGTAAGGTAAGTACTCATTATCATTATTATTTCTCTCTATGCCTAGCCTTTCTATGAATTCTTCATAATTTTTCTTTACTTTAAATATCTCTATTTCTCTCTTTCTCTCAAAACATTTCTCACCATCATACCAAGCTACACACTCTCTCTCAAAACATGCAGGGGATACTAACTTATCATTACAGCACCACCTGTGAAGTGCACAAAAAACCAAGGGAAATTTATCTGTAGACCTATCGTCTTTCACATACTCACGTGAAGCCATTTCTTCACCCCCCCACTACAACATTACGGGAAAAATTTACCCCCTGCAATCCCTTTATCTGTAAATTCTCTCTATACTTTCTCTCTAATTCATCAACACTTTTTATCACTTCATTATCAAATTCTACTCCCATTATACTTTTATCACCACTCTCAATACTCACACAATTATTTTCTAACACCATATTTTTAATTCTATTATCATAATTCTCACCACTACTTACCTTGTCTTTCTTTTCATTCAATTTATTTGATTCTCTACTATTCTCTACCCCCATTTTACTCTCGTAATTTTCAACTACTTTATTCTTTTGTCTCTCAAATTTCTCATTAACTAATGCAACTATTTTCTCTTCCGTTTTATCGAAACGTGCGTGCATTTCATCAATTCGTTTATCAAAATTAAAATTTTGTTTTTTGATTTCATTTTTTATATCACTCAATTGTACATCGAATTGATCAGATTTGACGCTCTGCTCATTGAAAAGCAGTTTCATCATTTTTATTATGTCATTTTCTTCCATTCTGGTATTTACTATAGGCGTTGAGTTCGCCTGTGGCGTGCTCAACATCAATGATTCTGTGTTTGTATTTTCTACGTTAATGCTTTCGTTATCTGCCATTTTATCGTACTGATGGTACTAAACTTTGTTTTATTTGTTGTGTACGTCTTTTTATACTATAGGTAATCTCTATAGATAACCTCTCTTTTATGTTTATTTCTTTACCCTTCCACCTCTGCTTTTCTGCTTATTTACATATTTTTATTTATATATAAAGTCCAAGTTCGGGCTGCCATCTGTTAAGTTTCTTTTTATTGTAATACAAATACTTCTTAATACTGAATGTATGATAGTTAATATTTATGTAATTTGCATAATAAATCTTATCACCGGAATAACACGTGCTTAGCTCAGTTACATGCATTAGGCTTTTGGTCCAGAATTGCGTTAAGCAGACAGCGGCAGAGGTCGTTGGGTATAGAAATAACATAACACATTAGATAACTGTAACGAATTTTGATTTTATTTCAGCATATACGTGGTAAATTAATATAAGCATAACCCCTGTTAATGATTCGAATTTCAAAATGGCGGCTATGATATTCCGCCCTTGACCTTACTCAAGGTTAATTGTGTACACTTTATGATTCTATGTAAATGACTTCTTTTATATATGTGATTATCATCATTGAACAAAATTTTAGTTTTGATTTCTTTAATACTTTACTCTTAATACTGATTAAACATGATCACAAACCAACGCCTCATTTTAATATTGGGTTGATCAACACCGGGTTACACGCTCGCTTCCTCTCTCTCCCTCTCTCACTTGAATTTAAACAAATTTTATAGAAATTGAGCTCATTTTTCTATTTTGAATTTAGGTAATGAAATGTAGGGCTTTCCTGAATAGACGTGGTGTAGCTCCCTCCTCAGCGGCTCCATGCGGTTGGCAGGCGTTCGTCCAGTTTGATGGTATTCATTTTTCACTGACTCTACCTTTAATACATGTTTTGCAAAGTTCACTGATTCTAGTAAATGTTAGTGATTACTGTGGTATTGATTAAATCATTTTAAGCAGTAAATGTTACATTTTGATGGCAGAAAACTGCCCACAACTGTTAGAGCGTATATGCTCTCTGAGTTACTTTTGACGACTGAGGCTGGGTCAGACGTAATTGTTATGTAAGTGGTCGTGCATCTGACGTCATTGACTATTGTTTTCCAACCACCGCCTTGGTTAATACGTAATGGTTTTATATCGTCATTGTGTTTTTGGTGACGATTTGTTACAATGGACCAATAGAAAGTCAGTATTGTCAATTTTTAGCGCCTGAAACGGCCATTATCGTTGTTTCACTTCACTCGTACGCCGCTGACCTTGGATCGGCTCCCCTCTGGTGAATTGACGTATTACTGGGACTTGTGTCAAAACTAACTTGCCCTGGTTAGACTTCATGGTTATAATAAAATTTACAATAAAAATATCCCTACATACCATTATTCTGGTATGGCTAATTCTGTACTGTTACAAAACCCCCTCAATGAAAAGTTTGGTGTCGAGACACAAAAACTTTCATTGACTCATTCATACTTTTCTAAAAGGATCAGTTCAGATATGTGCCACAACCCCCGGTAGTGTTAATAAAAGAAAATCTCAATCACTTACCCTTGGTCCTATAGTGTCGATCGTACCCGTCTGACCTTACTGGACTTCTCCTGAGAGATCCCTACACCATAAGGCCATGAGGCACTGCACGCTCCTGTTCTGACGCTCCGGCCAGCGCAGGACCGCGGTCACAACACCATAAAAACTCTGAAACATTCAATACAAAATTTCAAATAGTGGTCTTATTCATTTACATATCCGCAACTGATATGTTTCCTCTTAGATGCATTGGTTTGTGATTTGAGGCGTTGGTTTCATTTATTTATAAAATACCAAATAACACAATAAAATATAACAAGATTTAGGATAGATAAGCCTTCTACTTGACAACACTCCTACATATTTGTATCAATTGCTCTGACTCCCGTCAATATTAAATTGCCTCTTTCATCATAAAATTATACTCTTATACTAAACACAACATAAATGTTTTGATTCTCAAACAACAACTACTATTTTTATTCATTTATTTCAACTAATATCAGTATATTTATCTAGCATGGCAGCATTTTTAACTATCTAAATTTCTTTACTCATTTCTTTACTTTAATCTTACTCCTTTTTAACAGAATCATTTTTTTTTTCAGAGACGTGTTACTCTAACACAAAATTTAATGTTATCATGGTCACTACCCTTACAGTAGCCTCCTAACCACACACTATCATCAACATAATAAAACATGGTACATCATAAGCATTAAACAATAACATTGAACAATTCACATTACTTAATTCATATTTACATAACTTGCAGCAAAACTTTAATAAGACATTACTATCAACAATTCTCTATTAACTTTTATTCATTTAACATTCATTTAGATTCTATACAACAACAAAATTTCAAATATACCATTACCCTTCCAGTTACCTCACCTTTCTACTATGAATTTTCCCTTTTCTAACCCTTTTTATCCTTATTTATTAGTTTGGGTGACTCTCTATTATTCATTCTTCTCTATATCTTATTTTGGCATTGTCAATCTAACCTTACTCACCTCTTTTCAACTAACAACCGCTTCTAACCATTAATATATTATGACACCAATATCTCTATAATAACCCCCTTCACAAATCCCATTTAAAACCTCTGGCACCGCTCATTTTTGTACTAGTATGTGTGTATTCCCTCTAACCAACTCATTCCCTTATCTGTTCCTGACCCTTTCAGGTAACCCTTTCCGGCACACAACGGTCCCTTCCTGTCTCAACATCTCTCGTTGCAGACTCCTACACCAATACCCTTATTACAAAATATCACCATCAACAACAAATATAATTACCATTCACATTGCTCAACTCTACATATAATCACTAACCACTGTGTCCCTAAAATATCTAACACCTCTTTATATATTATCAGCATTTCAACACTTTATTTTCCCTAACTCCCGTTAACTCTATTCAACTAACTCCACTGCCCTTATTTATAACTATTACCCAAACTCTTTACAACATTTCACTTAATATACTACCAGAAAATTCATCACTTACCTACTAACAACAATACCTCTCAATATCCAAATATATCATACTTAATCATTTACTAACCACTGGAATCTAAATCTCATAATATCCTTTAAAATCATTATTAAACTTCTTTCAATTATTTAAAATTTTACAATACATAGTTTACACACAAAAAATACATAAAATACACAACAGCAAAGTACACAAATACACTTAACATAATAACATCTACACATAAAAGAATATACAGTCCAACTTATTTTTTCTTATCATTAACCACAAATCGTTCCATAAGACAATGCACTTCAACACCATATTATTCACATCATTAAATGTTCATGAACAATAAACAATAAACAATTACCCCATATCGTCGAATAATAGTCTAACATATTTGTAACATAGATCATTCTTATTTATATCAAATTTATTATTATTATTATAATAATAATCTCTTATTTCTATGTCATTCATTATCACTTCTGTTGGTTCATATACCTGTTCAATATTGGTCAATTTTGTCCAGTCTCCGTTGGTATATCTGTTAACATTAGGTAAGTTATATTATCATTGTTAACCTCATCTACTGCTATCTCAATGTCATTGTAAGGTAAGTACTCATTATCATTATTATTTCTCTCTATGCCTAGCCTTTCTATGAATTCTTCATAATTTTTCTTTACTTTAAATATCTCTATTTCTCTCTTTCTCTCAAAACATTTCTCACCATCATACCAAGCTACACACTCTCTCTCAAAACATGCAGGGGATACTAACTTATCATTACAGCACCACCTGTGAAGTGCACAAAAAACCAAGGGAAATTTATCTGTAGACCTATCGTCTTTCACATACTCACGTGAAGCCATTTCTTCACCCCCCCACTACAACATTACGGGAAAAATTTACCCCCTGCAATCCCTTTATCTGTAAATTCTCTCTATACTTTCTCTCTAATTCATCAACACTTTTTATCACTTCATTATCAAATTCTACTCCCATTATACTTTTATCACCACTCTCAATACTCACACAATTATTTTCTAACACCATATTTTTAATTCTATTATCATAATTCTCACCACTACTTACCTTGTCTTTCTTTTCATTCAATTTATTTGATTCTCTACTATTCTCTACCCCCATTTTACTCTCGTAATTTTCAACTACTTTATTCTTTTGTCTCTCAAATTTCTCATTAACTAATGCAACTATTTTCTCTTCCGTTTTATCGAAACGTGCGTGCATTTCATCAATTCGTTTATCAAAATTAAAATTTTGTTTTTTGATTTCATTTTTTATATCACTCAATTGTACATCGAATTGATCAGATTTGACGCTCTGCTCATTGAAAAGCAGTTTCATCATTTTTATTATGTCATTTTCTTCCATTCTGGTATTTACTATAGGCGTTGAGTTCGCCTGTGGCGTGCTCAACATCAATGATTCTGTGTTTGTATTTTCTACGTTAATGCTTTCGTTATCTGCCATTTTATCGTACTGATGGTACTAAACTTTGTTTTATTTGTTGTGTACGTCTTTTTATACTATAGGTAATCTCTATAGATAACCTCTCTTTTATGTTTATTTCTTTACCCTTCCACCTCTGCTTTTCTGCTTATTTACATATTTTTATTTATATATAAAGTCCAAGTTCGGGCTGCCATCTGTTAAGTTTCTTTTTATTGTAATACAAATACTTCTTAATACTGAATGTATGATAGTTAATATTTATGTAATTTGCATAATAAATCTTATCACCGGAATAACACGTGCTTAGCTCAGTTACATGCATTAGGCTTTTGGTCCAGAATTGCGTTAAGCAGACAGCGGCAGAGGTCGTTGGGTATAGAAATAACATAACACATTAGATAACTGTAACGAATTTTGATTTTATTTCAGCATATACGTGGTAAATTAATATAAGCATAACCCCTGTTAATGATTCGAATTTCAAAATGGCGGCTATGATATTCCGCCCTTGACCTTACTCAAGGTTAATTGTGTACACTTTATGATTCTATGTAAATGACTTCTTTTATATATGTGATTATCATCATTGAACAAAATTTTAGTTTTGATTTCTTTAATACTTTACTCTTAATACTGATTAAACATGATCACAAACCAACGCCTCATTTTAATATTGGGTTGATCAACACCGGGTTACACGCTCGCTTCCTCTCTCTCCCTCTCTCACTTGAATTTAAACAAATTTTATAGAAATTGAGCTCATTTTTCTATTTTGAATTTAGGTAATGAAATGTAGGGCTTTCCTGAATAGACGTGGTGTAGCTCCCTCCTCAGCGGCTCCATGCGGTTGGCAGGCGTTCGTCCAGTTTGATGGTATTCATTTTTCACTGACTCTACCTTTAATACATGTTTTGCAAAGTTCACTGATTCTAGTAAATGTTAGTGATTACTGTGGTATTGATTAAATCATTTTAAGCAGTAAATGTTACATTTTGATGGCAGAAAACTGCCCACAACTGTTAGAGCGTATATGCTCTCTGAGTTACTTTTGACGACTGAGGCTGGGTCAGACGTAATTGTTATGTAAGTGGTCGTGCATCTGACGTCATTGTCTATTGTTTTCCAACCACCGCCTTGGTTAATACGTAATGGTTTTATATCGTCATTGTGTTTTTGGTGACGATTTGTTACAATGGACCAATAGAAAGTCAGTATTGTCAATTTTTAGCGCCTGAAACGGCCATTATCGTTGTTTCACTTCACTCGTACGCCGCTGACCTTGGATCGGCTCCCCTCTGGTGAATTGACGTATTACTGGGACTTGTGTCAAAACTAACTTGCCCTGGTTAGACTTCATGGTTATAATAAAATTTATAATAAAAATATCCCTACATACCATTATTCTGGTATGGCTAATTCTGTACTGTTACAAAACCCCCTCAATGAAAGGTTTGGTGTCGAGACACAAAAACTTTCATTGACTCATTCATACTTTTCTAAAAGGATCAGTTCAGATATGTGCCACAACCCCCGGTAGTGTTAATAAAAGAAAATCTCAATCACTTACCCTTGGTCCTATAGTGTCGATCGTACCCGTCTGACCTTACTGGACATCTCCTGAGAGATCCCTACACCATAAGGCCATGAGGCACTGCACGCTCCTGTTCTGACGCTCCGGCCAGCGCAGGACCGCGGTCACAACACCATAAAAACTCTGAAACATTCAATACAAAATTTCAAATAGTGGTCTTATTCATTTACATATCCGCAACTGATATGTTTCCTCTTAGATGCATTGGTTTGTGATTTGAGGCGTTGGTTTCATTTATTTATAAAATACCAAATAACACAATAAAATATAACAAGATTTAGGATAGATAAGCCTTCTACTTGACAACACTCCTACATATTTGTATCAATTGCTCTGACTCCCGTCAATATTAAATTGCCTCTTTCATCATAAAATTATACTCTTATACTAAACACAACATAAATGTTTTGATTCTCAAACAACAACTACTATTTTTATTCATTTATTTCAACTAATATCAGTATATTTATCTAGCATGGCAGCATTTTTAACTATCTAAATTTCTTTACTCATTTCTTTACTTTAATCTTACTCCTTTTTAACAGAATCATTTTTTTTTTCAGAGACGTGTTACTCTAACACAAAATTTAATGTTATCATGGTCACTACCCTTACAGTAGCCTCCTAACCACACACTATCATCAACATAATAAAACATGGTACATCATAAGCATTAAACAATAACATTGAACAATTCACATTACTTAATTCATATTTACGTAACTTGCAGCAAAACTTTAATAAGACATTACTATCAACAATTCTCTATTATCTTTTATTCATTTAACATTCATTTAGATTCTATACAACAACAAAATTTCAAATATACCATTACCCTTCCAGTTACCTCACCTTTCTACTATGAATTTTCCTTTTCTAACCCTTTTTATCCTTATTTATTAGTTTGGGTGACTCTCTATTATTCATTCTTCTCTATATCTTATTTTGGCATTGTCAATCTAACCTTACTCACCTCTTTTCAACTAACAACCGCTTCTAACCATTAATATATTATGACACCAATATCTCTATAATAACCCCCTTCACAAATCCCATTTAAAACCTCTGGCACCGCTCATTTTTGTACTAGTATGTGTGTATTCCCTCTAACCAACTCATTCCCTTATCTGTTCCTGACCCTTTCAGGTAACCCTTTCCGGCACACAACGGTCCCTTCCTGTCTCAACATCTCTCGTTGCAGACTCCTACACCAATACCCTTATTACAAAATATCACCATCAACAACAAATATAATTACCATTCACATTGCTCAACTCTACATATAATCACTAACCACTGTGTCCCTAAAATATCTAACACCTCTTTATATATTATCAGCATCTCAACACTTTATTTTCCCTAACTCCCGTTAACTCTATTTAACTAACTCCACTGCCCTTATTTATAACTATTACCCAAACTCTTTACAACATTTCACTTAATATACTACCAGAAAATTCATCACTTACCTACTAACAACAATACCTCTCAATATCCAAATATATCATACTTAATCATTTACTAACCACTGGAATCTAAATCTCATAATATCCTTTAAAATCATTATTAAACTTCTTTCAATTATTTAAAATTTTACAATACATAGTTTACACACAAAAAATACATAAAATACACAACAGCAAAGTACACAAATACACTTAACATAATAACATCTACACATAAAAGAATATACAGTCCAACTTATTTTTTCTTATCATTAACCACAAATCGTTCCATAAGACAATGCACTTCAACACCATATTATTCACATCATTAAATGTTCATGAACAATAAACAATAAACAATTACCCCATATCGTCGAATAATAGTCTAACATATTTGTAACATAGATCATTCTTATTTATATCAAATTTATTATTATTATTATAATAATCTCTTATTTCTATGTCATTCATTATCACTTCTGTTGGTTCATATACCTGTTCAATATTGGTCAATTTTGTCCAGTCTCCGTTGGTATATCTGTTAACATTAGGTAAGTTATATTATCATTGTTAACCTCATCTACTGCTATCTCAATGTCATTGTAAGGTAAGTACTCATTATCATTATTATTTCTCTCTATGCCTAGCCTTTCTATGAATTCTTCATAATTTTTCTTTACTTTAAATATCTCTATTTCTCTCTTTCTCTCAAAACATTTCTCACCATCATACCAAGCTACACACTCTCTCTCAAAACATGCAGGGGATACTAACTTATCATTACAGCACCACCTGTGAAGTGCACAAAAAACCAAGGGAAATTTATCTGTAGACCTATCGTCTTTCTCATACTCACGTGAAGCCATTTCTTCACCCCCCCACTACAACATTACGGGAAAAATTTACCCCCTGCAATCCCTTTATCTGTAAATTCTCTCTATACTTTCTCTCTAATTCATCAACACTTTTTATCACTTCATTATCAAATTCTACTCCCATTATACTTTTATCACCACTCTCAATACTCACACAATTATTTTCTAACACCATATTTTTAATTCTATTATCATAATTCTCACCACTACTTACCTTGTCTTTCTTTTCATTCAATTTATTTGATTCTCTACTATTCTCTACCCCCATTTTACTCTCGTAATTTTCATCTACTTTATTCTTTTGTCTCTCAAATTTCTCATTAACTAATGCAACTATTTTCTCTTCCGTTTTATCGAAACGTGTGTGCATTTCATCAATTCGTTTATCAAAATTAAAATTTTGTTTTTTGATTTCATTTTTTATATCACTCAATTGTACATCGAATTGATCAGATTTGACGCTCTGCTCATTGAAAAGCAGTTTCATCATTTTTATTATGTCATTTTCTTCCATTCTGGTATTTACTATAGGCGTTGAGTTCGCCTGTGGCGTGCTCAACATCAATGATTCTGTGTTTGTATTTTCTACGTTAATGCTTTCGTTATCTGCCATTTTATCGTACTGATGGTACTAAACTTTGTTTTATTTGTTGTGTACGTCTTTTTATACTATAGGTAATCTCTATAGATAACCTCTCTTTTATGTTTATTTCTTTACCCTTCCACCTCTGCTTTTCTGCTTATTTACATATTTTTATTTATATATAAAGTCCAAGTTCGGGCTGCCATCTGTTAAGTTTCTTTTTATTGTAATACAAATACTTCTTAATACTGAATGTATGATAGTTAATATTTATGTAATTTGCATAATAAATCTTATCACCGGAATAACACGTGCTTAGCTCAGTTACATGCATTAGGCTTTTGGTCCAGAATTGCGTTAAGCAGACAGCGGCAGAGGTCGTTGGGTATAGAAATAACATAACACATTAGATAACTGTAACGAATTTTGATTTTATTTCAGCATATACGTGGTAAATTAATATAAGCATAACCCCTGTTAATGATTCGAATTTAAAAATGGCGGCTATGATATTCCGCCCTTGACCTTACTCAAGGTTAATTGTGTACACTTTATGATTCTATGTAAATGACTTCTTTTATATATGTGATTATCATCATTGAACAAAATTTTAGTTTTGATTTCTTTAATACTTTACTCTTAATACTGATTAAACATGATCACAAACCAACGCCTCATTTTAATATTGGGTTGATCAACACCGGGTTACACGCTCGCTTCCTCTCTCTCCCTCTCTCACTTGAATTTAAACAAATTTTATAGAAATTGAGCTCATTTTTCTATTTTGAATTTAGGTAATGAAATGTAGGGCTTTCCTGAATAGACGTGGTGTAGCTCCCTCCTCAGCGGCTCCATGCGGTTGGCAGGCGTTCGTCCAGTTTGATGGTATTCATTTTTCACTGACTCTACCTTTAATACATGTTTTGCAAAGTTCACAGATTCTAATAAATGTTAGTGATTACTGTGGTATTGATTAAATCATTTTAAGCAGTAAATGTTACATTTTGATGGCAGAAAACTGCCCACAACTGTTAGAGCGTATATGCTCTCTGAGTTACTTTTGACGACTGAGGCTGGGTCAGACGTAATTGTTATGTAAGTGGTCGTGCATCTGACGTCAATGTCTATTGTTTTCCAACCACCGCCTTGGTTAATACGTAATGGTTTTATATCGTCATTGTGTTTTTGGTGACGATTTGTTACAATGGACCAATAGAAAGTCAGTATTGTCAATTTTTAGCGCCTGAAACGGCCATTATCGTTGTTTCACTTCACTCGTACGCCGCTGACCTTGGATCGGCTCCCCTCTGGTGAATTGACGTATTACTGGGACTTGTGTCAAAACTAACTTGCCCTGGTTAGACTTCATGGTTATAATAAAATTTACAATAAAAATATCCCTACATACCATTATTCTGGTATGGCTAATTCTGTACTGTTACAAAACCCCCTCAATGAAAGGTTTGGTGTCGAGACACAAAAACTTTCATTGACTCATTCATACTTTTCTAAAAGGATCAGTTCAGATATGTGCCACAACCCCCGGTAGTGTTAATAAAAGAAAATCCCAATCACTTACCCTTGGTCCTATAGTGTCGATCGTACCCGTCTGACCTTACTGGACTTCTCCTGAGAGATCCCTACACCATAAGGCCATGAGGCACTGCACGCTCCTGTTCTGACGCTCCGGCCAGCGCAGGACCGCGGTCACAACACCATAAAAACTCTGAAACATTCAATACAAAATTTCAAATAGTGGTCTTATTCATTTACATATCCGCAACTGATATGTTTCCTCTTAGATGCATTGGTTTGTGATTTGAGGCGTTGGTTTCATTTATTTATAAAATACCAAATAACACAATAAAATATAACAAGATTTAGGATAGATAAGCCTTCTACTTGACAACACTCCTACATATTTGTATCAATTGCTCTGACTCCCGTCAATATTAAATTGCCTCTTTCATCATAAAATTATACTCTTATACTAAACACAACATAAATGTTTTGATTCTCAAACAACAACTACTATTTTTATTCATTTATTTCAACTAATATCAGTATATTTATCTAGCATGGCAGCATTTTTAACTATCTAAATTTCTTTACTCATTTCTTTACTTTAATCTTACTCCTTTTTAACAGAATCATTTTTTTTTTCAGATACGTGTTACTCTAACACAAAATTTAATGTTATCATGGTCACTACCCTTACAGTAGCCTCCTAACCACACACTATCATCAACATAATAAAACATGGTACATCATAAGCATTAAACAATAACATTGAACAATTCACATTACTTAATTCATATTTACATAACTTGCAGCAAAACTTTAATAAGACATTACTATCAACAATTCTCTATTAACTTTTATTCATTTAACATTCATTTAGATTCTATACAACAACAAAATTTCAAATATACCATTACCCTTCCAGTTACCTCACCTTTCTACTATGAATTTTCCTTTTCTAACCCTTTTTATCCTTATTTATTAGTTTGGGTGACTCTCTATTATTCATTCTTCTCTATATCTTATTTTGGCATTGTCAATCTAACCTTACTCACCTCTTTTCAACTAACAACCGCTTCTAACCATTAATATATTATGACACCAATATCTCTATAATAAACCCCTTCACAAATCCCATTTAAAACCTCTGGCACCGCTCATTTTTGTACTAGTATGTGTGTATTCCCTCTAACCAACTCATTCCCTTATCTGTTCCTGACACTTTCAGGTAACCCTTTCCGGCACACAACGGTCCCTTCCTGTCTCAACATCTCTCGTTGCAGACTCCTACACCAATACCCTTATTACAAAATATCACCATCAACAACAAATATAATTACCATTCACATTGCTCAACTCTACATATAATCACTAACCACTGTGTCCCTAAAATATCTAACACCTCTTTGTATATTATCAGCATCTCAACACTTTATTTTCCCTAACTCCCGTTAACTCTATTTAACTAACTCCACTGCCCTTATTTATAACTATTACCCAAACTCTTTACAACATTTCACTTAATATACTACCAGAAAATTCATCACTTACCTACTAACAACAATACCTCTCAATATCCAAATATATCATACTTAATCATTTACTAACCACTGGAATCTAAATCTCATAATATCCTTTAAAATCATTATTAAACTTCTTTCAATTATTTAAAATTTTACAATACATAGTTTACACACAAAAAATACATAAAATACACAACAGCAAAGTACACAAATACACTTAACATAATAAAATCTACACATAAAAGAATATACAGTCCAACTTATTTTTTCTTATCATTAACCACAAATCGTTCCATAAGACAATGCACTTCAACACCATATTATTCACATCATTAAATGTTCATGAACAATAAACAATAAACAATTACCCCATATCGTCGAATAATAGTCTAACATATTTGTAACATAGATCATTCTTATTTATATCAAATTTATTATTATTATTATAATAATCTCTTATTTCTATGTCATTCATTATCACTTCTGTTGGTTCATATACCTGTTCAATATTGGTCAATTTTGTCCAGTCTCCGTTGGTATATCTGTTAACATTAGGTAAGTTATATTATCATTGTTAACCTCATCTACTGCTATCTCAATGTCATTGTAAGGTAAGTACTCATTATCATTATTATTTCTCTCTATGCCTAGCCTTTCTATGAATTCTTCATAATTTTTCTTTACTTTAAATATCTCTATTTCTCTCTTTCTCTCAAAACATTTCTCACCATCATACCAAGCTACACACTCTCTCTCAAAACATGCAGGGGATACTAACTTATCATTACAGCACCACCTGTGAAGTGCACAAAAAACCAAGGGAAATTTATCTGTAGACCTATCGTCTTTCTCATACTCACGTGAAGCCATTTCTTCACCCCCCCACAACAACATTACGGGAAAAATTTACCCCCTGCAATCCCTTTATCTGTAAATTCTCTCTATACTTTCTCTCTAATTCATCAACACTTTTTATCACTTCATTATCAAATTCTACTCCCATTATACTTTTATCACCACTCTCAATACTCACACAATTATTTTCTAACACCATATTTTTAATTCTATTATCATAATTCTCACCACTACTTACCTTGTCTTTCTTTTCATTCAATTTATTTGATTCTCTAATATTCTCTACCCCCATTTTACTCTCGTAATTTTCATCTACTTTATTCTTTTGTCTCTCAAATTTCTCATTAACTAATGCAACTATTTTCTCTTCCGTTTTATCGAAACGTGCGTGCATTTCATCAATTCGTTTATCAAAATTAAAATTTTGTTTTTTGATTTCATTTTTTATATCACTCAATTGTACATCGAATTGATCACATTTGACGCTCTGCTCATTGAAAAGCAGTTTCATCATTTTTATTATGTCATTTTCTTCCATTCTGGTATTTACTATAGGCGTTGAGTTCGCCTGTGGCGTTCTCAACATCAATGATTCTGTGTTTGTATTTTCTACGTTAATGCTTTCGTTATCTGCCATTTTATCGTACTGATGGTACTAAACTTTGTTTTATTTGTTGTGTACGTCTTTTTATACTATAGGTAATCTCTATAGATAACCTCTCTTTTATGTTTATTTCTTTACCCTTCCACCTCTGCTTTTCTGCTTATTTACATATTTTTATTTATATATAAAGTCCAAGTTCGGGCTGCCATCTGTTAAGTTTCTTTTTATTGTAATACAAATACTTATTAATACTGAATGTATGATAGTTAATATTTATGTAATTTGCATAATAAATCTTATCACCGGAATAACACGTGCTTAGCTCAGTTACATGCATTAGGCTTTTGGTCCAGAATTGCGTTAAGCAGACAGCGGCAGAGGTCGTTGGGTATAGAAATAACATAACACATTAGATAACTGTAACGAATTTTGATTTTATTTCAGCATATACGTGGTAAATTAATATAAGCATAACCCCTGTTAATGATTCGAATTTAAAAATGGCGGCTATGATAATCCGCCCTTGACCTTACTCAAGGTTAATTGTGTACACTTTATGATTCTATGTAAATGACTTCTTTTATATATGTGATTATCATCATTGAACAAAATTTTAGTTTTGATTTCTTTAATACTTTACTCTTAATACTGATTAAACATGATCACAAACCAACGCCTCATTTTAATATTGGGTTGATCAACACCGGGTTACACGCTCGCTTCCTCTCTCTCCCTCTCTCACTTGGATTTAAACAAATTTTATAGAAATTGAGCTCATTTTTCTATTTTGAATTTAGGTAATGAAATGTAGGGCTTTCCTGAATAGACGTGGTGTAGCTCCCTCCTCAGCGGCTCCATGCGGTTGGCAGGCGTTCGTCCAGTTTGATGGTATTCATTTTTCACTGACTCTACCTTTAATACATGTTTTGCAAAGTTCACTGATTCTAGTAAATGTTAGTGATTACTGTGGTATTGATTAAATCATTTTAAGCAGTAAATGTTACATTTTGATGGCAGAAAACTGCCCACTACTGTTAGAGCGTATATGCTCTCTGAGTTACTTTTGACGACTGAGGCTGGGTCAGACGTAATTGTTATGTAAGTGGTCGTGCATCTGACGTCATTGTCTATTGTTTTCCAACCACCGCCTTGGTTAATACGTAATGGTTTTATATCGTCATTGTGTTTTTGGTGACGATTTGTTAAAATGGACCAATAGAAAGTCAGTATTGTCAATTTTTAGCGCCTGAAACGGCCATTATCGTTGTTTCACTTCACTCGTACGCCGCTGACCTTGGATCGGCTCCCCTCTGGTGAATTGACGTATTACTGGGACTTGTGTCAAAACTAACTTGCCCTGGTTAGACTTCATGATTATAATAAAATTTACAATAAAATTATCCCTACATACCATTATTCTGGTATGGCTAATTCTGTACTGTTACAAAACCCCCTCAATGAAAGGTTTGGTGTCGAGACACAAAAACTTTCATTGACTCATTCATACTTTTCTAAAAGGATCAGTTCAGATATGTGCCACAACCCCCGGTAGTGTTAATAAAAGAAAATCTCAATCACTTACCCTTGGTCCTATAGTGTCGATCGTACCCGTCTGACCTTACTGGACTTCTCCTGAGAGATCCCTACACCATAAGGCCATGAGGCACTGCACGCTCCTGTTCTGACGCTCCGGCCAGCGCAGGACCGCGGTCACAACACCATAAAAACTCTGAAACATTCAATACAAAATTTCAAATAGTGGTCTTATTCATTTACATATCCGCAACTGATATGTTTCCTCTTAGATGCATTGGTTTGTGATTTGAGGCGTTGGTTTCATTTATTTATAAAATACCAAATAACACAATAAAATATAACAAGATTTAGGATAGATAAGCCTTCTACTTGACAACACTCCTACATATTTGTATCAATTGCTCTGACTCCCGTCAATATTAAATTGCCTCTTTCATCATAAAATTATACTCTTATACTAAACACAACATAAATGTTTTGATTCTCAAACAACAACTACTATTTTTATTCATTTATTTCAACAAATATCAGTATATTTATCTAGCATGGCAGCATTTTTAACTATCTAAATTTCTTTACTCATTTCTTTACTTTAATCTTACTCCTTTTTAACAGAATCATTTTTTTTTTCAGAGACGTGTTACTCTAACACAAAATTTAATGTTATCATGGTCACTACCCTTACAGTAGCCTCCTAACCACACACTATCATCAACATAATAAAACATGGTACATCATAAGCATTAAACAATAACATTGAACAATTCACATTACTTAATTCATATTTACATAACTTGCAGCAAAACTTTAATAAGACATTACTATCAACAATTCTCTATTAACTTTTATTCATTTAACATTCATTCATTTAGATTCTATACAACAACAAAATTTCAAATATACCATTACCCTTCCAGTTACCTCACCTTTCTACTATGAATTTTCCCTTTTCTAACACTTTTTATCCTTATTTATTAGTTTGGGTGACTCTCTATTATTCATTCTTCTCTATATCTTATTTTGGCATTGTCAATCTAACCTTACTCACCTCTTTTCAACTAACAACCGCTTCTAACCATTAATATATTATGACACCAATATCTCTATAATAACCCCCTTCACAAATCCCATTTAAAACCTCTGGCACCGCTCATTTTTGTACTAGTATGTGTGTATTCCCTCTAACCAACTCATTCCCTTATCTGTTCCTGACCCTTTTAGGTAACCCTTTCCGGCACACAACGGTCCCTTCCTGTCTCAACATCTCTCGTTGCAGACTCCTACACCAATACCCTTATTACAAAATATCACCATCAACAACAAATATAATTACCATTCACATTGCTCAACTCTACATATAATCACTAACCACTGTGTCCCTAAAATATCTAACACCTCTTTATATATTATCAGCATCTCAACACTTTATTTTCCCTAACTCCCGTTAACTCTATTCAACTAACTCCACTGCACTTATTTATAACTATTACCCAAACTCTTTACAACATTTCACTTAATATACTACCAGAAAATTCAACACTTACCTACTAACAACAATACCTCTCAATATCCAAATATATCATACTTAATCATTTACTAACCACTGGAATCTAAATCTCATAATATCCTTTAAAATCATTATTAAACTTCTTTCAATTATTTAAAATTTTACAATACATAGTTTACACACAAAAAATACATAAAATACACAACAGCAAAGTACACAAATACACTTAACATAATAACATCTACACATAAAAGAATATACAGTCCAACTTATTTTTTCTTATCATTAACCACAAATCGTTCCATAAGACAATGCACTTCAACACCATATTATTCACATCATTAAATGTTCATGAACAATAAACAATAAACAATTACCCCATATCGTCGAATAATAGTCTAACATATTTGTAACATAGATCATTCTTATTTATATCAAATTTATTATTATTATTATAATAATCTCTTATTTCTATGTCATTCATTATCACTTCTGTTGGTTCATATACCTGTTCAATATTGGTCAATTTTGTCCAGTCTCCGTTGGTATATCTGTTAACCTTAGGTAAGTTATATTATCATTGTTAACCTCATCTACTGCTATCTCAATGTCATTGTAAGGTAAGTACTCATTATCATTATTATTTCTCTCTATGCCTAGCCTTTCTATGAATTCTTCATAATTTTTCTTTACTTTAAATATCTCTATTTCTCTCTTTCTCTCAAAACATTTCTCACCATCATACCAAGCTTCACACTCTCTCTCAAAACATGCAGGGGATACTAACTTATCATTACAGCACCACCTGTGAAGTGCACAAAAAACCAAGGGAAATTTATCTGTAGACCTATCGTCTTTCACATACTCACGTGAAGCCATTTCTTCACCCCCCCACTACAACATTACGGGAAAAATTTACCCCCTGCAATCCCTTTATCTGTAAATTCTCTCTATACTTACTCTCTAATTCATCAACACTTTTTATCACTTCATTATCAAATTCTACTCCCATTATACTTTTATCACCACTCTCAATACTCACACAATTATTTTCTAACACCATATTTTTAATTCTATTATCATAATTCTCACCACTACTTACCTTGTCTTTCTTTTCATTCAATTTATTTGATTCTCTACTATTCTCTACCCCCATTTTACTCTCGTAATTTTCAACTACTTTATTCTTTTGTCTCTCAAATTTCTCATTAACTAATGCAACTATTTTCTCTTCCGTTTTATCGAAATGTGCGTGCATTTCATCAATTCGTTTATCAAAATTAAAATTTTGTTTTTTGATTTCATTTTTTATATCACTCAATTGTACATCGAATTGATCAGATTTGACGCTCTGCTCATTGAAAAGCAGTTTCATCATTTTTATTATGTCATTTTCTTCCATTCTGGTATTTACTATAGGCGTTGAGTTCGCCTGTGGCGTGCTCAACATCAATGATTCTGTGTTTGTATTTTCTACGTTAATGCTTTCGTTATCTGCCATTTTATCGTACTGATGGTACTAAACTTTGTTTTATTTGTTGTGTACGTCTTTTTATACTATAGGTAATCTCTATAGATAACCTCTCTTTTATGTTTATTTCTTTACCCTTCCACCTCTGCTTTTCTGCTTATTTACATATTTTTATTTATATATAAAGTCCAAGTTCGGGCTGCCATCTGTTAAGTTTCTTTTTATTGTAATACAAATACTTCTTAATACTGAATGTATGATAGTTAATATTTATGTAATTTGCATAATAAATCTTATCACCGGAATAACACGTGCTTAGCTCAGTTACATGCATTAGGCTTTTGGTCCAGAATTGCGTTAAGCAGACAGCGGCAGAGGTCGTTGGGTATAGAAATAACATAACACATTAGATAACTGTAACGAATTTTGATTTTATTTCAGCATATACGTGGTAAATTAATATAAGCATAACCCCTGTTAATGATTCGAATTTAAAAATGGCGGCTATGATATTCCGCCCTTGACCTTACTCAAGGTTAATTGTGTACACTTTATGATTCTATGTAAATGACTTCTTTTATATATGTAATTATCATCATTGAACAAAATTTTAGTTTTGATTTCTTTAATACTTTACTCTTAATACTGATTAAACATGATCACAAACCAACGCCTCATTTTAATATTGGGTTGATCAACACCGGGTTACACGCTCGCTTCCTCTCTCTCCCTCTCTCACTTGAATTTAAACAAATTTTATAGAAATTGAGCTCATTTTTCTATTTTGAATTTAGGTAATGAAATGTAGGGCTTTCCTGAATAGACGTGGTGTAGCTCCCTCCTCAGCGGCTCCATGCGGTTGGCAGGCGTTCGTCCAGTTTGATGGTATTCATTTTTCACTGACTCTACCTTTAATACATGTTTTGCAAAGTTCACTGATTCTAGTAAATGTTAGTGATTACTGTGGTATTGATTAAATCATTTTAAGCAGTAAATGTTACATTTTGATGGCAGAAAACTGCCCACAACTGTTAGAGCGTATATGCTCTCCGAGTTACTTTTGACGACTGAGGCTGGGTCAGACGTAATTGTTATGTAAGTGGTCGTGCATCTGACGTCATTGTCTATTGTTTTCCAACCACCGCCTTGGTTAA
Source organism: Magicicada septendecula (assembly GCA_034769895.1). Lineage (NCBI taxonomy): Eukaryota > Metazoa > Arthropoda > Insecta > Hemiptera > Cicadidae > Magicicada > Magicicada septendecula. The sequence continues at coordinate 408,624,136 of CM068368.1, read as the reverse complement.
TACGTAATGGTTTTATATCGTCATTGTGTTTTTGGTGACGATTTGTTACAATGGACCAATAGAAAGTCAGTATTGTCAATTTTTAGCGCCTGAAACGGCCATTATCGTTGTTTCACTTCACTCGTACGCCGCTGACCTTGGATCGGCTCCCCTCTGGTGAATTGACGTATTACTGGGACTTGTGTCAAAACTAACTTGCCCTGGTTAGACTTCATGGTTATAATAAAATTTACAATAAAAATATCCCTACATACCATTATTCTGGTATGGCTAATTCTGTACTGTTACAAAACCCCCTCAATGAAAGGTTTGGTGTCGAGACACAAAAACTTTCATTGACTCATTCATACTTTTCTAAAAGGATCAGTTCAGATATGTGCCACAACCCCCGGTAGTGTTAATAAAAGAAAATCTCAATCACTTACCCTTGGTCCTATAGTGTCGATCGTACCCGTCTGACCTTACTGGACTTCTCCTGAGAGATCCCTACACCATAAGGCCATGAGGCACTGCACGCTCCTGTTCTGACGCTCCGGCCAGCGCAAGACCGCGGTCACAACTCCATAAAAACTCTGAAACATTCAATACAAAATTTCAAATAGTGGTCTTATTCATTTACATATCCGCAACTGATATGTCTCCTCTTAGATGCATTGGTTTTTGATTTGAGGCGTTGGTTTCATTTATTTATAAAATACCAAATAACACAATAAAATATAACAAGATTTAGGATAGATAAGCCTTCTACTTGACAACACTCCTACATATTTGTATCAATTGCTCTGACTCCCGTCAATATTAAATTGCTTCTTTCATCATAAAATTATACTCTTATACTAAACACAACATAAATGTTTTGATTCTCAAACAACAACTACTATTTTTATTCTTTTATTTCATCTAATATCAGTATATTTATCTAGCATGGCAGCATTTTTAACTATCTAAATTTCTTTACTCATTTCTTTACTTTAATCTTACTCCTTTTTAACAGAATAATTTTTTTTTTCAGAGACTTGTTACTCTAACACAAAATTTAATGTTATCATGGTCACTACCTTTACAGTAGCCTCCTAACCACACACTATCATCAACATAATAAAACATGGTACATCATAAGCATTAAACACTAACATTGAACAATTCACATTACTTAATTCATATTTACATAACTTGCAGCAAAACTTTAATAAGACATTACTATCAACAATTCTCTATTAACTTTTACTCATTTAACAGTCATTTAGATTCTATACAACAACAAAATTTCAAATATACCATTACCCTTCCAGTTACCTCACCTTTCTACTATGAATTTTCCCTTTTCTAACCCTTTTTATCCTTATTTATTAGTTTGGGTGACCCTCTATTATTCATTCTTCTCTATATCTTATTTTGGCATTGTCAATCTAACCTTACTCACCTCTTTTCAACTAACAACCGCTTCTAACCATTAATATATTATGACACCAATATCTCTATAATAACCCCCTTCACAAATCCCATTTAAAACCTCTGGCACCGCTCATTTTTGTACTAGTATGTGTGTATTCCCTCTAACCAACTCATTCCCTTATCGGTTCCTGACCCTTTCAGGTAACCCTTTCCGGCACACAACGGTCCCTTCCTGTCTCAACATCACTCGTTGCAGACTCCTACACCAATACCCTTATTACAAAATATCACCATCAACAACAAATATAATTACCATTCACATTGCTCAACTCTACATATAATCACTAACCACTGTGTCCCTAAAATATCTAACACCTCTTTATATATTATCAGCATCTCAACACTTTATTTTCCCTTATTCCCGTTAACTCTATTCAACTAACTCCACTGCACTTATTTATAACTATTACCCAAACTCTTTACAACATTTCACTTAATATACTACCAGAAAATTCATCACTTACCTACTAACAACAATACCTCTCAATATCCAAATATATCATACTTAATCATTTACTAACCACTGGAATCTAAATCTCATAATATCCTTTAAAATCATTATTAAACTTCTTTCAATTATTTAAAATTTTACAATACATAGTTTACACACAAAAAATACGTAAAATACACAACAGCAAAGTACACAAATACACTTAACATAATAACATCTACACATAAAAGAATATACAGTCCAACTTATTTTTCCTTATCATTAACCACAAATCGTTCCATAAGACAATGCACTTCAACACCATATTATTCACATCATTAAATGTTCATGAACAATAAACAATAAACAATTACCCCATATCGTCGAATAATAGTCTAACATATTTGTAACATAGATCATTCTTATTTATATCAAATTTATTATTATTATTATAATAATCTCTTATTTCTATGTCATTCATTATCACTTCTGTTGGTTCATATACCTGTTCAATATTGGTCAATTTTGTCCAGTCTCCGTTGGTATTATCTGTTAACCTTAGGTAAGTTATATTATCATTGTTAACCTCATCTACTGCTATCTCAATGTCATTGTAAGGTAAGTACTCATTATCATTATTATTTCTCTCTATGCCTAGCCTTTCTATGAATTCTTCATAATTTTTCTTTACTTTAAATATCTCTATTTCTCTCTTTCTCTCAAAACATTTCTCACCATCATACCAAGCTACACACTCTCTCTCAAAACATGCAGGGGATACTAACTTATCATTACAGCACCACCTGTGAAGTGCACAAAAAACCAAGGGAAATTTATCTGTAGACCTATCGTCTTTCACATACTCACGTGAAGCCATTTCTTCACCCCCCCACTACAACATTACGGGAAAAATTTACCCCCTGCAATCCCTTTATCTGTAAATTCTCTCTATACTTTCTCTCTAATTCATCAACACTTTTTATCACTTCATTATCAAATTCTACTCCCATTATACTTTTATCACCACTCTCAATACTCACACAATTATTTTCTAACACCATATTTTTAATTCTATTATCATAATTCTCACCACTACTTACCTTGTCTTTCTTTTCATTCAATTTATTTGATTCTCTACTATTCTCTACCCCCATTTTACTCTCGTAATTTTTATCTACTTTATTCTTTTGTCTCTCAAACTTCTCATTAACTAATGCAACTATTTTCTCTTCCGTTTTATCGAAACGTGCGTGCATTTCATCAATTCGTTTATCAAAATTACAATTTTGTTTTTTGATTTCATTTTTTATATCACTCAATTGTACATCGAATTGATCAAATTTGACGCTCTGCTCATTGAAAAGCAGTTTCATCATTTTTATTATGTCATTTTCTTCCATTCTGGTATTTACTATAGGCGTTGAGTTCGCCTGTGGCGTTCTCAACATCAATGATTCTGTGTTTGTATTTTCTACGTTAATGCTTTCGTTATCTGCCATTTTATCGTACTGATGGTACTAAACTTTGTTTTATTTGTTGTGTACGTCTTTTTATACTATAGGTAATCTCTATAGATAACCTCTCTTTTATGTTTATTTCTTTACCCTTCCACCTCTGCTTTTCTGCTTATTTACATATTTTTATTTATATATAAAGTCCAAGTTCGGGCTGCCATCTGTTAAGTTTCTTTTTATTGTAATACAAATACTTCTTAATACTGAATGTATGATAGTTAATATTTATGTAATTTGCATAATAAATCTTATCACCGGAATAACACGTGCTTAGCTCAGTTACATGCATTAGGCTTTTGGTCCAGAATTGCGTTAAGCAGACAGCGGCAGAGGTCGTTGGGTATAGAAATAACATAACACATTAGATAACTGTAACGAATTTTGATTTTATTTCAGCATATACGTGGTAAATTAATATAAGCATAACCCCTGTTAATGATTCGAATTTCAAAATGGCGGCTATGATATTCCGCCCTTGACCTTACTCAAGGTTAATTGTGTACACTTTATGATTCTATGTAAATGACTTCTTTTATATATGTGATTATCATCATTGAACAAAATTTTAGTTTTGATTTCTTTAATACTTTACTCTTAATACTGATTAAACATGATCACAAACCAACGCCTCATTTTAATATTGGGTTGATCAACACCGGGTTACACGCTCGCTTCCTCTCTCTCCCTCTCTCACTTGAATTTAAACAAATTTTATAGAAATTGAGCTCATTTTTCTATTTTGAATTTAGGTAATGAAATGTAGGGCTTTCCTGAATAGACGTGGTGTAGCTCCCTCCTCAGCGGCTCCATGCGGTTGGCAGGCGTTCGTCCAGTTTGATGGTATTCATTTTTCACTGACTCTACCTTTAATACATGTTTTGCAAAGTTCACTGATTCTAGTAAATGTTAGTGATTACTGTGGTATTGATTAAATCATTTTAAGCAGTAAATGTTACATTTTGATGGCAGAAAACTGCCCACTACTGTTGGAGCGTATACGCTCTCTGAGTTACTTTTGACGACTGAGGCTGGGTCAGACGTAATTGTTATGTAAGTGGTCGTGCATCTGACGTCATTGTCTATTGATTTCCAACCACCGCCTTGGTTAATACGTAATGGTTTTATATCGTCATTGTGTTTTTGGTGACGATTTGTTACAATGGACCAAAAGAAAGTCAGTATTGTCAATTTTTAGCGCCTGAAACGGCCATTATCGTTGTTTCACTTCACTCGTACGCCGCTGACCTTGGATCGGCTCCCCTCTGGTGAATTGGCGTATTACTGGGACTTGTGTCAAAACTAACTTGCCCTGGTTAGACTTCATGATTATAATAAAATTTACAATAAAAATACCCCTACATACCATTATTCTGGTATGGCTAATTCTGTACTGTTACAAAACCCCCTCAATGAAAGGTTTGGTGTCGAGACACAAAAACTTTCATTGACTCATTCATACTTTTCTAAAAGGATCAGTTCAGATATGTGCCACAACCCCCTGTAGTGTTAATAAAAGAAAATCTCAATCACTTACCCTTGGTCCTATAGTGTCGATCGTACCCGTCTGACCTTACTGGACTTCTCCTGAGAGATCCCTACACCATAAGGCCATGAGGCACTGCACGCTCCTGTTCTGACGCTCCGGCCAGCGCAGGACCGCGGTCACAACTCCATAAAAACTCTGAAACATTCAATACAAAATTTCAAATAGTGGTCTTATTCATTTACATATCCGCAACTGATATGTTTCCTCTTAGATGCATTGGTTTGTGATTTGAGGCGTTGGTTTCATTTATTTATAAAATACCAAATAACACAATAAAATATAACAAGATTTAGGATAGATAAGCCTTCTACTTGACAACACTCCTACATATTTGTATCAATTGCTCTGACTCCCGTCAATATTAAATTGCCTCTTTCATCATAAAATTATACTCTTATACTAAACACAACATAAATTTTTTGATTCTCAAACAACAACTACTATTTTTATTCATTTATTTCAACTAATATCAGTATATTTATCTAGCATGGCAGCATTTTTAACTATCTAAATTTCTTTACTCATTTCTTTACTTTAATCTTACTCCTTTTTAACAGAATCATTTTTTTTTTCAGAGACTTGTTACTCTAACACAAAATTTAATGTTATCATGGTCACTACCTTTACAGTAGCCTCCTAACCACACACTATCATCAACATAATAAAACATGGTACATCATAAGCATTAAACACTAACATTGAACAATTCACATTACTTAATTCATATTTACATAACTTGCAGCAAAACTTTAATAAGACATTACTATCAACAATTCTCTATTAACTTTTACTCATTTAACATTCATTTAGATTCTATACAACAACAAAATTTCAAATATACCATTACCCTTCCAGTTACCTCACCTTTCTACTATGAATTTTCCCTTTTCTAACCCTTTTTATCCTTATTTATTAGTTTGGGTGACTCTCTATTATTCATTCTTCTCTATATCTTATTTTGGCATTGTCAATCTAACCTTACTCACCTCTTTTCAACTAACAACCGCTTCTAACCATTAATATATTATGACACCAATATCTCTATAATAACCCCCTTCACAAATCCCATTTAAAACCTCTGGCACCGCTCATTTTTGTACTAGTATGTGTGTATTCCCTCTAACCAACTCATTCCCTTATTGGTTCCTGACCCTTTCAGGTAACCCTTTCCGGCACACAACGGTCCCTTCCTGTCTCAACATCTCTCGTTGCAGACTCCTACACCAATACCCTTATTACAAAATATCACCATCAACAACAAATATAATTACCATTCACATTGCTCAACTCTACATATAATCACTAACCACTGTGTCCCTAAAATATCTAACACCTCTTTATATATTATCAGCATCTCAACACTTTATTTTCCCTAACTCCCGTTAACTCTATTCAACTAACTCCACTGCCCTTATTTATAACTATTACCCAAACTCTTTACAACATTTCACTTAATATACTACCAGAAAATTCATCACTTACCTACTAACAACAATACCTCTCAATATCCAAATATATCATACTTAATCATTTACTAACCACTGGAATCTAAATCTCATAATATCCTTTAAAATCATTATTAAACTTCTTTCAATTATTTAAAATTTTGCAATACATAGTTTACACACAAAAAATACATAAAATACACAACAGCAAAGTACACAAATACACTTAACATAATAACATCTACACATAAAAGAATATACAGTCCAACTTATTTTTCCTTATCATTAACCACAAATCGTTCCATAAGACAATGCACTTCAACACCATATTATTCACATCATTAAATGTTCATGAACAATAAACAATAAACAATTACCCCATATCGTCGAATAATAGTCTAACATATTTGTAACATAGATCATTCTTATTTATATCAAATTTATTATTATTATTATAATAATCTCTTATTTCTATGTCATTCATTATCACTTCTGTTGGTTCATATACCTGTTCAATATTGGTCAATTTTGTCCAGTCTCCGTTGGTATTATCTGTTAACCTTAGGTAAGTTATATTATCATTGTTAACCTCATCTACTGCTATCTCAATGTCATTGTAAGGTAAGTACTCATTATCATTATTATTTCTCTCTATGCCTAGCCTTTCTATGAATTCTTCATAATTTTTCTTTACTTTAAATATCTCTATTTCTATCTTTCTCTCAAAACATTTCTCACCATCATACCAAGCTACACACTCTCTCTCAAAACATGCAGGGGATACTAACTTATCATTACAGCACCACCTGTGAAGTGCACAAAAAACCAAGGGAAATTTATCTGTAGACCTATCGTCTTTCACATACTCACGTGAAGCCATTTCTTCACCCCCCCACTACAACATTACGGGAAAAATTTACCCCCTGCAATCCCTTTATCTGTAAATTCTCTCTATACTTTCTCTCTAATTCATCAACACTTTTTATCACTTCATTATCAAATTCTACTCCCATTATACTTTTATCACCACTCTCAATACTCACACAATTATTTTCTAACACCATATTTTTAATTCTATTATCATAATTCTCACCACTACTTACCTTGTCTTTCTTTTCATTCAATTTATTTGATTCTCTACTATTCTCTACCCCCATTTTACTCTCGTAATTTTCATCTACTTTATTCTTTTGTCTCTCAAACTTCTCATTAACTAATGCAACTATTTTCTCTTCCGTTTTATCGAAACGTGCGTGCATTTCATCAATTCGTTTATCAAAATTAAAATTTTGTTTTTTGATTTCATTTTTTATATCACTCAATTGTACATCGACTTGATCAAATTTGACGCTCTGCTCATTGAAAAGCAGTTTCATCATTTTTATTATGTCATTTTCGTCCATTCTGGTATTTACTATAGGCGTTGAGTTCGCCTGTGGCGTGCTCAACATCAATGATTCTGTGTTTGTATTTTCTACGTTAATGCTTTCGTTATCTGCCATTTTATCGTACTGATGGTACTAAACTTTGTTTTATTTGTTGTGTACGTCTTTTTATACTATAGGTAATCTCTATAGATAACCTCTCTTTTATGTTTATTTCTTTACCCTTCCACCTCTGCTTTTCTGCTTATTTACATATTTTTATTTATATATAAAGTCCAAGTTCGGGCTGCCATCTGTTAAGTTTCTTTTTATTGTAATACAAATACTTCTTAATACTGAATGTATGATAGTTAATATTTATGTAATTTGCATAATAAATCTTATCACCGGAATAACACGTGCTTAGCTCAGTTACATGCATTAGGCTTTTGGTCCAGAATTGCGTTAAGCAGACAGCGGCAGAGGTCGTTGGGTATAGAAATAACATAACACATTAGATAACTGTAACGAATTTTGATTTTATTTCAGCATATACGTGGTAAATTAATATAATCATAACCCCTGTTAATGATTCGAATTTAAAAATGGCGGCTATGATATTCCGCCCTTGACCTTACTCAAGGTTAATTGTGTACACTTTATGATTCTATGTAAATAACTTCTTTTATATATGTGATTATCATCATTGAACAAAATTTTAGTTTTGATTTCTTTAATACTTTACTCTTAATACTGATTAAACATGATCACAAACCAACGCCTCATTTTAATATTGGGTTGATCAACACCGGGTTACACGCTCGCTTCCTCTCTCTCCCTCTCTCACTTGAATTTAAACAAATTTTATAGAAATTGAGCTCATTTTTCTAATTTGAATTTAAGTAATGAAATGTAGGGCTTTCCTGAATAGACGTGGTGTAGCTCCCTCCTCAGCGGTTGGCAGGCGTTCGTCCAGTTTGATGGTATTCATTTTTCACTGACTCTACCTTTAATACATGTTTTGCAAAGTTCACTGATTCTAGTAAATGTTAGTGATTACTGTGGTATTGATTAAATCATTTTAAGCAGTAAATGTTACATTTTGATGGCAGAAAACTGCCCACTACTGTTAGAGCGTATACGCTCTCTGAGTTACTTTTGACGACTGAGGCTGGGTCAGACGTAATTGTTATGTAAGTGGTCGTGCATCTGACGTCATTGTCTATTGTTTTCCAACCACCGCCTTGGTTAATACGTAATGGTTTTATATCGTCATTGTGTTTTTGGTGACGATTTGTTACAATGGACCAATAGAAAGTCAGTATTGTCAATTTTTAGCGCCTGAAACGGCCATTATTGTTGTTTCACTTCACTCGTACGCCGCTGACCTTGGATCGGCTCCCCTCTGGTGAATTGGCGTATTACTGGGACTTGTGTCAAAACTAACTTGCCCTGGTTAGACTTCATGATTATAATAAAATTTACAATAAAAATATCCCTACATACCATTATTCTGGTATGGCTAATTCTGTACTGTTACAAAACCCCCTCAGTGAAAGGTTTGGTGTCGAGACACAAAAACTTTCATTGACTCATTCATACTTTTCTAAAAGGATCAGTTCAGATATGTGCCACAACCCCCTGTAGTGTTAATAAAAGAAAATCTCAATCACTTACACTTGGTCCTATAGTGTCGATCGTACCCGTCTGACCTTACTGGACTTCTCCTGAGAGATCCCTACACCATAAGGCCATGAGGCACTGCACGCTCCTGTTCTGACGCTCCGGCCAGCGCAGGACCGCGGTCACAACACCATAAAAACTCTGAAACATTCAATACAAAATTTCAAATAGTGGTCTTATTCATTTACATATCCGCAACTGATATGTTTCCTCTTAGATGCATTGGTTTGTGATTTGAGGCGTTGGTTTCATTTATTTATAAAATACCAAATAACACAATAAAATATAACAAGATTTAGGATAGATAAGCCTTCTACTTGACAACACTCCTACATATTTGTATCAATTGCTCTGACTCCCGTCAATCTAAAATTGCCTCTTTCATCATAAAATTATACTCTTATACTAAACACAACATAAATTTTTTGATTCTCAAACAATAACTACTATTTTTATTCATTTATTTCAACTAATATCAGTATATTTATCTAGCATGGCAGCATTTTTAGCTATCTAAATTTCTTTACTCATTTCTTTACTTTAATCTTACTCCTTTTTAACAGAATCATTTTTTTTTCAGAGACTTGTTACTCTAACACAAAATTTAATGTTATCATGGTCACTACCCTTACAGTAGCCTCCTAACCACACACTATCATCAACATAATAAAACATGGTACATCATAAGCATTAAACACTAACATTGAACAATTCACATTACTTAATTCATATTTACATAACTTGCAGCAAAACTTTAATAAGACATTGCTATCAACAATTCTCTATTAACTTTTATTCATTTAACATTCATTTAGATTCTATACAACAACAAAATTTCAAATATACCATTACCCTTCCAGTTACCTCACCTTTCTACTATGAATTTTCCTTTTCTAACCCTTTTTATCCTTATTTATTAGTTTGGGTGACTCTCTATTATTCATTCTTCTCTATATCTTATTTTGGCATTGTCAATCTAACCTTACTCACCTCTTTTCAACTAACAACCGCTTCTAACCATTAATATATTATGACACCAATATCTCTATAATAACCCCCTTCACAAATCCCATTTAAAACCTCTGGCACCGCTCATTTTTGTACTAGTATGTGTGTATTCCCTCTAACCAACTCATTCCCTTATCGGTTCCTGACCCTTTCAGGTAACCCTTTCCGGCACACAACGGTCCCTTCCTGTCTCAACATCTCTCGTTGCAGACTCCTACACCAATACCCTTATTACAAAATATCACCATCAACAACAAATATAATTACCATTCACATTGCTCAACTCTACATATAATCACTAACCACTGTGTCCCTAAAATATCTAAAACCTCTTTATATATTATCAGCATCTCAACACTTTATTTTCCCTAACTCCCGTTAACTCTATTCAACTAACTCCACTGCCCTTATTTATAACTATTACCCAAACTCTTTACAACATTTCACTTAATATACTACCAGAAAATTCATCACTTACCTACTAACAACAATACCTCTCAATATCCAAATATATCATACTTAATCATTTACTAACCACTGGAATCTAAATCTCATAATATCCTTTAAAATCATTATTAAACTTCTTTCAATTATTTAAAATTTTACAATACATAGTTTACACACAAAAAATACATAAAATACACAACAGCAAAGTACACAAATACACTTAACATAATAACATCTACACATAAAAGAATATACAGTCCAACTTATTTTTTCTTATCATTAACCACAAATCGTTCCATAAGACAATGCACTTCAACACCATATTATTCACATCATTAAATGTTCATGAACAATAAACAATAAACAATTACCCCATATCGTCGAATAAAAGTCTAACATATTTGTAACATAGATCATTCTTATTTATATCAAATTTATTATTATTATTATAATAATCTCTTATTTCTATGTCATTCATTATCACTTCTGTTGGTTCATATACCTGTTCAATATTGGTCAATTTTGTCCAGTCTCCGTTGGTATTATCTGTTAACCTTAGGTAAGTTATATTATCACTGTTAACCTCATCTACTGCTATCTCAATGTCATTGTAAGGTAAGTACTCATTATCATTATTATTTCTCTCTATGCCTAGCCTTTCTATGAATTCTTCATAATTTTTCTTTACTTTAAATATCTCTATTTCTCTCTTTCCCTCAAAACATTTCTCACCATCATACCAAGCTACACACTCTCTCTCAAAACATGCAGGGGATACTAACTTATCATTACAGCACCACCTGTGAAGTGCACAAAAAACCAAGGGAAATTTATCTGTAGACCTATCGTCTTTCACATACTCACGTGAAGCCATTTCTTCACCCCCCCACTACAACATTACGGGAAAAATTTACCCCCTGCAATCCCTTTATCTGTAAATTCTCTCTATACTTTCTCTCTAATTCATCAACACTTTTTATCACTTCATTATCAAATTCTACTCCCATTATACTTTTATCACCACTCTCAATACTCACACAATTATTTTCTAACACCATATTTTTAATTCTATTATCATAATTCTCACCACTACTTACCTTGTCTTTCTTTTCATTCAATTTATTTGATTCTCTACTATTCTCTACCCCCATTTTACTCTCGTAATTTTCATCTACTTTATTCTTTTGTCTCTCAAACTTCTCATTAACTAATGCAACTATTTTCTCTTCCGTTTTATCGAAACGTGCGTGCATTTCATCAATTCGTTTATCAAAATTAAAATTTTGTTTTTTGATTTCATTTTTTATATCACTCAATTGTACATCGAATTGATCAAATTTGACGCTCTGCTCATTGAAAAGCAGTTTCATCATTTTTATTATGTCATTTTCTTCCATTCTGGTATTTACTATAGGCGTTGAGTTCGCCTGTGGCGTGCTCAACATCAATGATTCTGTGTTTGTATTTTCTACGTTAATGCTTTCGTTATCTGCCATTTTATCGTACTGATGGTACTAAACTTTGTTTTAATTGTTTTGTACGTCTTTTTATACTATAGGTAATCTCTATAGATAACCTCTCTTTTATGTTTATTTCTTTACCCTTCCACCTCTGCTTTTCTGCTTATTTACATATTTTTATTTATATATAAAGTCCAAGTTCGGGCTGCCATCTGTTAAGTTTCTTTTTATTGTAATACAAATACTTCTTAATACTGAATGTATGATAGTTAATATTTATGTAATTTGCATAATAAATCTTATCACCGGAATAACACGTGCTTAGCTCAGTTACATGCATTAGGCTTTTGGTCCAGAATTGCGTTAAGCAGACAGCGGCAGAGGTCGTTGGGTATAGAAATAACATAACACATTAGATAACTGTAACGAATTTTGATTTTATTTCAGCATATACGTGGTAAATTAATATAAGCATAACCCCTGTTAATGATTCGAATTTAAAAATGGCGGCTATGATATTCCGCCCTTGACCTTACTCAAGGTTAATTGTGTACAGTTTATGATTCTATGTAAATGACTTCTTTTATATATGTGATTATCATCATTGAACAAAATTTTAGTTTTGATTTCTTTAATACTTTACTCTTAATACTGATTAAACATGATCACAAACCAACGCCTCATTTTAATATTGGGTTGATCAACACCGGGTTACACGCTCGCTTCCTCTCTCTCCCTCTCTCACTTGAATTTAAACAAATTTTATAGAAATTGAGCTCATTTTTCTAATTTGAATTTAGGTAATGAAATGTAGGGCTTTCCTGAATAGACGTGGTGTAGCTCCCTCCTCAACGGCTCCATGCGGTTGGCAGGCGTTCGTCCAGTTTGATGGTATTCATTTTTCACTGACTCTACCTTTAATACATGTTTTGCAAAGTTCACTGATTCTAGTAAATGTTAGTGATTACTGTGGTATTGATTAAATCATTTTAAGCAGTAAATGTTACATTTTGATGGCAGAAAACTGCCCACTACTGTTAGAGCGTATACGCTCTCTGAGTTACTTTTGACGACTGAGGCTGGGTCAGACGTAATTGTTATGTAAGTGGTCGTGCATCTGACGTCATTGTCTATTGTTTTCCAACCACCGCCTTGGTTAATACGTAATGGTTTTATATCGTCATTGTGTTTTTGGTGACGATTTGTTACAATGGACCAATAGAAAGTCAGTATTGTCAATTTTTAGCGCCTGAAACGGCCATTATCGTTGTTTCACTTCACTCGTACGCCGCTGACCTTGGATCGGCTCCCCTCTGGTGAATTGGCGTATTACTGGGACTTGTGTCAAAACTAACTTGCCCTGGTTAGACTTCATGATTATAATAAAATTTACAATAAAAATATCCCTACATACCATTATTCTGGTATGGCTAATTCTGTACTGTTACAAAACCCCCTCAGTGAAAGGTTTGGTGTCGAGACACAAAAACTTTCATTGACTCATTCATACTTTTCTAAAAGGATCAGTTCAGATATGTGCCACAACCCCCTGTAGTGTTAATAAAAGAAAATCTCAATCACTTACACTTGGTCCTATAGTGTCGATCGTACCCGTCTGACCTTACTGGACTTCTCCTGAGAGATCCCTACACCATAAGGCCATGAGGCACTGCACGCTCCTGTTCTGACGCTCCGGCCAGCGCAGGACCGCGGTCACAACACCATAAAAACTCTGAAACATTCAATACAAAATTTCAAATAGTGGTCTTATTCATTTACATATCCGCAACTGATATGTTTCCTCTTAGATGCATTGGTTTGTGATTTGAGGCGTTGGTTTCATTTATTTATAAAATACCAAATAACACAATAAAATATAACAAGATTTAGGATAGATAAGCCTTCTACTTGACAACACTCCTACATATTTGTATCAATTGCTCTGACTCCCGTCAATCTAAAATTGCCTCTTTCATCATAAAATTATACTCTTATACTAAACACAACATAAATTTTTTGATTCTCAAACAATAACTACTATTTTTATTCATTTATTTCAACTAATATCAGTATATTTATCTAGCATGGCAGCATTTTTATCTATCTAAATTTCTTTACTCATTTCTTTACTTTAATCTTACTCCTTTTTAACAGAATCATTTTTTTTTTCAGAGACTTGTTACTCTAACACAAAATTTAATGTTATCATGGTCACTACCCTTACAGTAGCCTCCTAACCACACACTATCATCAACATAATAAAACATGGTACATCATAAGCATTAAACACTAACATTGAACAATTCACATTACTTAATTCATATTTACATAACTTGCAGCAAAACTTTAATAAGACATTACTATCAACAATTCTCTATTAACTTTTATTCATTTAACATTCATTTAGATTCTATACAACAACAAAATTTCAAATATACCATTACCCTTCCAGTTACCTCACCTTTCTACTATGAATTTTCCTTTTCTAACCCTTTTTATCCTTATTTATTAGTTTGGGTGACTCTCTATTATTCATTCTTCTCTATATCTTATTTTGGCATTGTCAATCTAACCTTACTCACCTCTTTTCAACTAACAACCGCTTCTAACCATTAATATATTATGACACCAATATCTCTATAATAACCCCCTTCACAAATCCCATTTAAAACCTCTGGCACCGCTCCTTTTTGTACTAGTATGTGTGTATTCCCTCTAACCAACTCATTCCCTTATCGGTTCCTGACCCTTTCAGGTAACCCTTTCCGGCACACAACGGTCCCTTCCTGTCTCAACATCTCTCGTTGCAGACTCCTACACCAATACACTTATTACAAAATATCACCATCAACAACAAATATAATTACCATTCACATTGCTCAACTCTACATATAATCACTAACCACTGTGTCCCTAAAATATCTAAAACCTCTTTATATATTATCAGCATCTCAACACTTTATTTTCCCTAACTCCCGTTAACTCTATTCAACTAACTCCACTGCCCTTATTTATAACTATTACCCAAACTCTTTACAACATTTCACTTAATATACTACCAGAAAATTCATCACTTACCTACTAACAACAATACCTCTCAATATCCAAATATATCATACTTAATCATTTACTAACCACTGGAATCTAAATCTCATAATATCCTTTAAAATCATTATTAAACTTCTTTCAATTATTTAAAATTTTACAATACATAGTTTACACACAAAAAATACATAAAATACACAACAGCAAAGTACACAAATACACTTAACATAATAACATCTACACATAAAAGAATATACAGTCCAACTTATTTTTTCTTATCATTAACCACAAATCGTTCCATAAGACAATGCACTTCAACACCATATTATTCACATCATTAAATGTTCATGAACAATAAACAATAAACCATTACCCCATATCGTCGAATAATAGTCTAACATATTTGTAACATAGATCATTCTTATTTATATCAAATTTATTATTATTATTATAATAATCTCTTATTTCTATGTCATTCATTATCACTTCTGTTGGTCCATATACCTGTTCAATATTGGTAAATTTTGTCCAGTCTCCGTTGGTATTATTTGTTAACCTTAGGTAAGTTATATTATCACTGTTAACCTCATCTACTGCTATCTCAATGTCATTGTAAGGTAAGTACTCATTATCATTATTATTTCTCTCTATGCCTAGCCTTTCTATGAATTCTTCATAATTTTTCTTTACTTTAAATATCTCTATTTCTCTCTTTCCCTCAAAACATTTCTCACCATCATACCAAGCTACACACTCTCTCTCAAAACATGCAGGGGATACTAACTTATCATTACAGCACCACCTGTGAAGTGCACAAAAAACCAAGGGAAATTTATCTGTAGACCTATCGTCTTTCACATACTCACGTGAAGCCATTTCTTCACCCCCCCACTACAACATTACGGGAAAAATTTACCCCCTGCAATCCCTTTATCTGTAAATTCTCTCTATACTTTCTCTCTAATTCATCAACACTTTTTATCACTTCATTATCAAATTCTACTCCCATTATACTTTTATCACCACTCTCAATACTCACACAATTATTTTCTAACACCATATTTTTAATTCTATTATCATAATTCTCACCACTACTTACCTTGTCTTTCTTTTCATTCAATTTATTTGATTCTCTACTATTCTCTACCCCCATTTTACTCTCGTAATTTTCATCTACTTTATTCTTTTGTCTCTCAAACTTCTCATTAACTAATGCAACTATTTTCTCTTCCGTTTTATCGAAACGTGCGTGCATTTCATCAATTCGTTTATCAAAATTAAAATTTTGTTTTTTGATTTCATTTTTTATATCACTCAATTGTACATCGAATTGATCAAATTTGACGCTCTGCTCATTGAAAAGCAGTTTCATCATTTTTATTATGTCATTTTCTTCCATTCTGGTATTTACTATAGGCGTTGAGTTCGCCTGTGGCGTGCTCAACATCAATGATTCTGTGTTTGTATTTTCTACGTTAATGCTTCCGTTATCTGCCATTTTATCGTACTGATGGTACTAAACTTTGTTTTAATTGTTTTGTACGTCTTTTTATACTATAGGTAATCTCTATAGATAACCTCTCTTTTATGTTTATTTCTTTACCCTTCCACCTCTGCTTTTCTGCTTATTTACATATTTTTATTTATATATAAAGTCCAAGTTCGGGCTGCCATCTGTTAAGTTTCTTTTTATTGTAATACAAATACTTCTTAATACTGAATGTATGATAGTTAATATTTATGTAATTTGCATAATAAATCTTATCACCGGAATAACACGTGCTTAGCTCAGTTACATGCATTAGGCTTTTGGTCCAGAATTGCGTTAAGCAGACAGCGGCAGAGGTCGTTGGGTATAGAAATAACATAACACATTAGATAACTGTAACGAATTTTGATTTTATTTCAGCATATACGTGGTAAATTAATATAAGCATAACCCCTGTTAATGATTCGAATTTAAAAATGGCGGCTATGATATTCCGCCCTTGACCTTACTCAAGGTTAATTGTGTACACTTTATGATTCTATGTAAATGACTTCTTTTATATATGTGATTATCATCATTGAACAAAATTTTAGTTTTGATTTCTTTAATACTTTACTCTTAATACTGATTAAACATGATCACAAACCAACGCCTCATTTTAATATTGGGTTGATCAACACCGGGTTACACGCTCGCTTCCTCTCTCTCCCTCTCTCACTTGAATTTAAACAAATTTTATAGAAATTGAGCTCATTTTTCTAATTTGAATTTAGGTAATGAAATGTAGGGCTTTCCTGAATAGACGTGGTGTAGCTCCCTCCTCAACGGCTCCATGCGGTTGGCAGGCGTTCGTCCAGTTTGATGGTATTCATTTTTCACTGACTCTACCTTTAATACATGTTTTGCAAAGTTCACTGATTCTAGTAAATGTTAGTGATTACTGTGGTATTGATTAAATCATTTTAAGCAGTAAATGTTACATTTTGATGGCAGAAAACTGCCCACTACTGTTAGAGCGTATACGCTCTCTGAGTTACTTTTGACGACTGAGGCTGGGTCAGACGTAATTGTTATGTAAGTGGTCGTGCATCTGACGTCATTGTCTATTGTTTTCCAACCACCGCCTTGGTTAATACGTAATGGTTTTATATCGTCATTGTGTTTTTGGTGACGATTTGTTACAATGGACCAATAGAAAGTCAGTATTGTCAATTTTTAGCGCCTGAAACGGCCATTATCGTTGTTTCACTTCACTCGTACGCCGCTGACCTTGGATCGGCTCCCCTCTGGTGAATTGGCGTATTACTGGGACTTGTGTCAAAACTAACTTGCCCTGGTTAGACTTCATGATTATAATAAAATTTACAATAAAAATATCCCTACATACCATTATTCTGGTATGGCTAATTCTGTACTGTTACAAAACCCCCTCAGTGAAAGGTTTGGTGTCGAGACACAAAAACTTTCATTGACTCATTCATACTTTTCTAAAAGGATCAGTTCAGATATGTGCCACAACCCCCTGTAGTGTTAATAAAAGAAAATCTCAATCACTTACACTTGGTCCTATAGTGTCGATCGTACCCGTCTGACCTTACTGGACTTCTCCTGAGAGATCCCTACACCATAAGGCCATGAGGCACTGCACGCTCCTGTTCTGACGCTCCGGCCAGCGCAGGACCGCGGTCACAACACCATAAAAACTCTGAAACATTCAATACAAAATTTCAAATAGTGGTCTTATTCATTTACATATCCGCAACTGATATGTTTCCTCTTAGATGCATTGGTTTGTGATTTGAGGCGTTGGTTTCATTTATTTATAAAATACCAAATAACACAATAAAATATAACAAGATTTAGGATAGATAAGCCTTCTACTTGACAACACTCCTACATATTTGTATCAATTGCTCTGACTCCCGTCAATCTAAAATTGCCTCTTTCATCATAAAATTATACTCTTATACTAAACACAACATAAATTTTTTGATTCTCAAACAATAACTACAATTTTTATTCATTTATTTCAACTAATATCAGTATATTTATCTAGCATGGCAGCATTTTTATCTATCTAAATTTCTTTACTCATTTCTTTACTTTAATCTTACTCCTTTTTAACAGAATCATTTTTTTTTTCAGAGACTTGTTACTCTAACACAAAATTTAATGTTATCATGGTCACTACCCTTACAGTAGCCTCCTAACCACACACTATCATCAACATAATAAAACATGGTACATCATAAGCATTAAACACTAACATTGAACAATTCACATTACTTAATTCATATTTACATAACTTGCAGCAAAACTTTAATAAGACATTACTATCAACAATTCTCTATTAACTTTTATTCATTTAACATTCATTTAGATTCTATACAACAACAAAATTTCAAATATACCATTACCCTTCCAGTTACCTCACCTTTCTACTATGAATTTTCCTTTTCTAACCCTTTTTATCCTTATTTATTAGTTTGGGTGACTCTCTATTATTCATTCTTCTCTATATCTTATTTTGGCATTGTCAATCTAACCTTACTCACCTCTTTTCAACTAACAACCGCTTCTAACCATTAATATATTATGACACCAATATCTCTATAATAACCCCCTTCACAAATCCCATTTAAAACCTCTGGCACCGCTCCTTTTTGTACTAGTATGTGTGTATTCCCTCTAACCAACTCATTCCCTTATCGGTTCCTGACCCTTTCAGGTAACCCTTTCCGGCACACAACGGTCCCTTCCTGTCTCAACATCTCTCGTTGCAGACTCCTACACCAATACCCTTATTACAAAATATCACCATCAACAACAAATATAATTACCATTCACATTGCTCAACTCTACATATAATCACTAACCACTGTGTCCCTAAAATATCTAAAACCTCTTTATATATTATCAGCATCTCAACACTTTATTTTCCCTAACTCCCGTTAACTCTATTCAACTAACTCCACTGCCCTTATTTATAACTATTACCCAAACTCTTTACAACATTTCACTTAATATACTACCAGAAAATTCATCACTTACCTACTAACAACAATACCTCTCAATATCCAAATATATCATACTTAATCATTTACTAACCACTGGAATCTAAATCTCATAATATCCTTTAAAATCATTATTAAACTTCTTTCAATTATTTAAAATTTTACAATACATAGTTTACACACAAAAAATACATAAAATACACAACAGCAAAGTACACAAATACACTTAACATAATAACATCTACACATAAAAGAATATACAGTCCAACTTATTTTTTCTTATCATTAACCACAAATCGTTCCATAAGACAATGCACTTCAACACCATATTATTCACATCATTAAATGTTCATGAACAATAAACAATAAACCATTACCCCATATCGTCGAATAATAGTCTAACATATTTGTAACATAGATCATTCTTATTTATATCAAATTTATTATTATTATTATAATAATCTCTTATTTCTATGTCATTCATTATCACTTCTGTTGGTTCATATACCTGTTCAATATTGGTCAATTTTGTCCAGTCTCCGTTGGTATTATCTGTTAACCTTAGGTAAGTTATATTATCACTGTTAACCTCATCTACTGCTATCTCAATGTCATTGTAAGGTAAGTACTCATTATCATTATTATTTCTCTCTATGCCTAGCCTTTCTATGAATTCTTCATAATTTTTCTTTACTTTAAATATCTCTATTTCTCTCTTTCCCTCAAAACATTTCTCACCATCATACCAAGCTACACACTCTCTCTCAAAACATGCAGGGGATACTAACTTATCATTACAGCACCACCTGTGAAGTGCACAAAAAACCAAGGGAAATTTATCTGTAGACCTATCGTCTTTCACATACTCACGTGAAGCCATTTCTTCACCCCCCCACTACAACATTACGGGAAAAATTTACCCCCTGCAATCCCTTTATCTGTAAATTCTCTCTATACTTTCTCTCTAATTCATCAACACTTTTTATCACTTCATTATCAAATTCTACTCCCATTATACTTTTATCACCACTCTCAATACTCACACAATTATTTTCTAACACCATATTTTTAATTCTATTATCATAATTCTCACCACTACTTACCTTGTCTTTCTTTTCATTCAATTTATTTGATTCTCTACTATTCTCTACCCCCATTTTACTCTCGTAATTTTCATCTACTTTATTCTTTTGTCTCTCAAACTTCTCATTAACTAATGCAACTATTTTCTCTTCCGTTTTATCGAAACGTGCGTGCATTTCATCAATTCGTTTATCAAAATTAAAATTTTGTTTTTTGATTTCATTTTTTATATCACTCAATTGTACATCGAATTGATCAAATTTGACGCTCTGCTCATTGAAAAGCAGTTTCATCATTTTTATTATGTCATTTTCTTCCATTCTGGTATTTACTATAGGCGTTGAGTTCGCCTGTGGCGTGCTCAACATCAATGATTCTGTGTTTGTATTTTCTACGTTAATGCTTCCGTTATCTGCCATTTTATCGTACTGATGGTACTAAACTTTGTTTTAATTGTTTTGTACGTCTTTTTATACTATAGGTAATCTCTATAGATAACCTCTCTTTTATGTTTATTTCTTTACCCTTCCACCTCTGCTTTTCTGCTTATTTACATATTTTTATTTATATATAAAGTCCAAGTTCGGGCTGCCATCTGTTAAGTTTCTTTTTATTGTAATACAAATACTTCTTAATACTGAATGTATGATAGTTAATATTTATGTAATTTGCATAATAAATCTTATCACCGGAATAACACGTGCTTAGCTCAGTTACATGCATTAGGCTTTTGGTCCAGAATTGCGTTAAGCAGACAGCGGCAGAGGTCGTTGGGTATAGAAATAACATAACACATTAGATAACTGTAACGAATTTTGATTTTATTTCAGCATATACGTGGTAAATTAATATAAGCATAACCCCTGTTAATGATTCGAATTTAAAAATGGCGGCTATGATATTCCGCCCTTGACCTTACTCAAGGTTAATTGTGTACACTTTATGATTCTATGTAAATGACTTCTTTTATATATGTGATTATCATCATTGAACAAAATTTTAGTTTTGATTTCTTTAATACTTTACTCTTAATACTGATTAAACATGATCACAAACCAACGCCTCATTTTAATATTGGGTTGATCAACACCGGGTTACACGCTCGCTTCCTCTCTCTCCCTCTCTCACTTGAATTTAAACAAATTTTATAGAAATTGAGCTCATTTTTCTTATTTGAATTTAGGTAATGAAATGTAGGGCTTTCCTGAATAGACGTGGTGTAGCTCCCTCCTCAACGGCTCCATGCGGTTGGCAGGCGTTCGTCCAGTTTGATGGTATTCATTTTTCACTGACTCTACCTTTAATACATGTTTTGCAAAGTTCACTGATTCTAGTAAATGTTAGTGATTACTGTGGTATTGATTAAATCATTTTAAGCAGTAAATGTTACATTTTGATGGCAGAAAACTGCCCACTACTGTTAGAGCGTATACGCTCTCTGAGTTACTTTTGACGACTGAGGCTGGGTCAGACGTAATTGTTATGTAAGTGGTCGTGCATCTGACGTCATTGTCTATTGTTTTCCAACCACCGCCTTGGTTAATACGTAATGGTTTTATATCGTCATTGTGTTTTTGGTGACGATTTGTTACAATGGACCAATAGAAAGTCAGTATTGTCAATTTTTAGCGCCTGAAACGGCCATTATCGTTGTTTCACTTCACTCGTACGCCGCTGACCTTGGATCGGCTCCCCTCTGGTGAATTGGCGTATTACTGGGACTTGTGTCAAAACTAACTTGCCCTGGTTAGACTTCATGATTATAATAAAATTTACAATAAAAATATCCCTACATACCATTATTCTGGTATGGCTAATTCTGTACTGTTACAAAACCCCCTCAGTGAAAGGTTTGGTGTCGAGACACAAAAACTTTCATTGACTCATTCATACTTTTCTAAAAGGATCAGTTCAGATATGTGCCACAACCCCCTGTAGTGTTAATAAAAGAAAATCTCAATCACTTACACTTGGTCCTATAGTGTCGATCGTACCCGTCTGACCTTACTGGACTTCTCCTGAGAGATCCCTACACCATAAGGCCATGAGGCACTGCACGCTCCTGTTCTGACGCTCCGGCCAGCGCAGGACCGCGGTCACAACACCATAAAAACTCTGAAACATTCAATACAAAATTTCAAATAGTGGTCTTATTCATTTACATATCCGCAACTGATATGTTTCCTCTTAGATGCATTGGTTTGTGATTTGAGGCGTTGGTTTCATTTATTTATAAAATACCAAATAACACAATAAAATATAACAAGATTTAGGATAGATAAGCCTTCTACTTGACAACACTCCTACATATTTGTATCAATTGCTCTGACTCCCGTCAATCTAAAATTGCCTCTTTCATCATAAAATTATACTCTTATACTAAACACAACATAAATTTTTTGATTCTCAAACAATAACTACTATTTTTATTCATTTATTTCAACTAATATCAGTATATTTATCTAGCATGGCAGCATTTTTATCTATCTAAATTTCTTTACTCATTTCTTTACTTTAATCTTACTCCTTTTTAACAGAATCATTTTTTTTTTCAGAGACTTGTTACTCTAACACAAAATTTAATGTTATCATGGTCACTACCCTTACAGTAGCCTCCTAACCACACACTATCATCAACATAATAAAACATGGTACATCATAAGCATTAAACACTAACATTGAACAATTCACATTACTTAATTCATATTTACATAACTTGCAGCAAAACTTTAATAAGACATTACTATCAACAATTCTCTATTAACTTTTATTCATTTAACATTCATTTAGATTCTATACAACAACAAAATTTCAAATATACCATTACCCTTCCAGTTACCTCACCTTTCTACTATGAATTTTCCTTTTCTAACCCTTTTTATCCTTATTTATTAGTTTGGGTGACTCTCTATTATTCATTCTTCTCTATATCTTATTTTGGCATTGTCAATCTAACCTTACTCACCTCTTTTCAACTAACAACCGCTTCTAACCATTAATATATTATGACACCAATATCTCTATAATAACCCCCTTCACAAATCCCATTTAAAACCTCTGGCACCGCTCCTTTTTGTACTAGTATGTGTGTATTCCCTCTAACCAACTCATTCCCTTATCGGTTCCTGACCCTTTCAGGTAACCCTTTCCGGCACACAACGGTCCCTTCCTGTCTCAACATCTCTCGTTGCAGACTCCTACACCAATACCCTTATTACAAAATATCACCATCAACAACAAATATAATTACCATTCACATTGCTCAACTCTACATATAATCACTAACCACTGTGTCCCTAAAATATCTAAAACCTCTTTATATATTATCAGCATCTCAACACTTTATTTTCCCTAACTCCCGTTAACTCTATTCAACTAACTCCACTGCCCTTATTTATAACTATTACCCAAACTCTTTACAACATTTCACTTAATATACTACCAGAAAATTCATCACTTACCTACTAACAACAATACCTCTCAATATCCAAATATATCATACTTAATCATTTACTAACCACTGGAATCTAAATCTCATAATATCCTTTAAAATCATTATTAAACTTCTTTCAATTATTTAAAATTTTACAATACATAGTTTACACACAAAAAATACATAAAATACACAACAGCAAAGTACACAAATACACTTAACATAATAACATCTACACATAAAAGAATATACAGTCCAACTTATTTTTTCTTATCATTAACCACAAATCGTTCCATAAGACAATGCACTTCAACACCATATTATTCACATCATTAAATGTTCATGAACAATAAACAATAAACCATTACCCCATATCGTCGAATAATAGTCTAACATATTTGTAACATAGATCATTCTTATTTATATCAAATTTATTATTATTATTATAATAATCTCTTATTTCTATGTCATTCATTATCACTTCTGTTGGTCCATATACCTGTTCAATATTGGTAAATTTTGTCCAGTCTCCGTTGGTATTATTTGTTAACCTTAGGTAAGTTATATTATCACTGTTAACCTCATCTACTGCTATCTCAATGTCATTGTAAGGTAAGTACTCATTATCATTATTATTTCTCTCTATGCCTAGCCTTTCTATGAATTCTTCATAATTTTTCTTTACTTTAAATATCTCTATTTCTCTCTTTCCCTCAAAACATTTCTCACCATCATACCAAGCTACACACTCTCTCTCAAAACATGCAGGGGATACTAACTTATCATTACAGCACCACCTGTGAAGTGCACAAAAAACCAAGGGAAATTTATCTGTAGACCTATCGTCTTTCACATACTCACGTGAAGCCATTTCTTCACCCCCCCACTACAACATTACGGGAAAAATTTACCCCCTGCAATCCCTTTATCTGTAAATTCTCTCTATACTTTCTCTCTAATTCATCAACACTTTTTATCACTTCATTATCAAATTCTACTCCCATTATACTTTTATCACCACTCTCAATACTCACACAATTATTTTCTAACACCATATTTTTAATTCTATTATCATAATTCTCACCACTACTTACCTTGTCTTTCTTTTCATTCAATTTATTTGATTCTCTACTATTCTCTACCCCCATTTTACTCTCGTAATTTTCATCTACTTTATTCTTTTGTCTCTCAAACTTCTCATTAACTAATGCAACTATTTTCTCTTCCGTTTTATCGAAACGTGCGTGCATTTCATCAATTCGTTTATCAAAATTAAAATTTTGTTTTTTGATTTCATTTTTTATATCACTCAATTGTACATCGAATTGATCAAATTTGACGCTCTGCTCATTGAAAAGCAGTTTCATCATTTTTATTATGTCATTTTCTTCCATTCTGGTATTTACTATAGGCGTTGAGTTCGCCTGTGGCGTGCTCAACATCAATGATTCTGTGTTTGTATTTTCTACGTTAATGCTTCCGTTATCTGCCATTTTATCGTACTGATGGTACTAAACTTTGTTTTAATTGTTTTGTACGTCTTTTTATACTATAGGTAATCTCTATAGATAACCTCTCTTTTATGTTTATTTCTTTACCCTTCCACCTCTGCTTTTCTGCTTATTTACATATTTTTATTTATATATAAAGTCCAAGTTCGGGCTGCCATCTGTTAAGTTTCTTTTTATTGTAATACAAATACTTCTTAATACTGAATGTATGATAGTTAATATTTATGTAATTTGCATAATAAATCTTATCACCGGAATAACACGTGCTTAGCTCAGTTACATGCATTAGGCTTTTGGTCCAGAATTGCGTTAAGCAGACAGCGGCAGAGGTCGTTGGGTATAGAAATAACATAACACATTAGATAACTGTAACGAATTTTGATTTTATTTCAGCATATACGTGGTAAATTAATATAAGCATAACCCCTGTTAATGATTCGAATTTAAAAATGGCGGCTATGATATTCCGCCCTTGACCTTACTCAAGGTTAATTGTGTACACTTTATGATTCTATGTAAATGACTTCTTTTATATATGTGATTATCATCATTGAACAAAATTTTAGTTTTGATTTCTTTAATACTTTACTCTTAATACTGATTAAACATGATCACAAACCAACGCCTCATTTTAATATTGGGTTGATCAACACCGGGTTACACGCTCGCTTCCTCTCTCTCCCTCTCTCACTTGAATTTAAACAAATTTTATAGAAATTGAGCTCATTTTTCTAATTTGAATTTAGGTAATGAAATGTAGGGCTTTCCTGAATAGACGTGGTGTAGCTCCCTCCTCAACGGCTCCATGCGGTTGGCAGGCGTTCGTCCAGTTTGATGGTATTCATTTTTCACTGACTCTACCTTTAATACATGTTTTGCAAAGTTCACTGATTCTAGTAAATGTTAGTGATTACTGTGGTATTGATTAAATCATTTTAAGCAGTAAATGTTACATTTTGATGGCAGAAAACTGCCCACTACTGTTAGAGCGTATACGCTCTCTGAGTTACTTTTGACGACTGAGGCTGGGTCAGACGTAATTGTTATGTAAGTGGTCGTGCATCTGACGTCATTGTCTATTGTTTTCCAACCACCGCCTTGGTTAATACGTAATGGTTTTATATCGTCATTGTGTTTTTGGTGACGATTTGTTACAATGGACCAATAGAAAGTCAGTATTGTCAATTTTTAGCGCCTGAAACGGCCATTATCGTTGTTTCACTTCACTCGTACGCCGCTGACCTTGGATCGGCTCCCCTCTGGTGAATTGGCGTATTACTGGGACTTGTGTCAAAACTAACTTGCCCTGGTTAGACTTCATGATTATAATAAAATTTACAATAAAAATATCCCTACATACCATTATTCTGGTATGGCTAATTCTGTACTGTTACAAAACCCCCTCAGTGAAAGGTTTGGTGTCGAGACACAAAAACTTTCATTGACTCATTCATACTTTTCTAAAAGGATCAGTTCAGATATGTGCCACAACCCCCTGTAGTGTTAATAAAAGAAAATCTCAATCACTTACACTTGGTCCTATAGTGTCGATCGTACCCGTCTGACCTTACTGGACTTCTCCTGAGAGATCCCTACACCATAAGGCCATGAGGCACTGCACGCTCCTGTTCTGACGCTCCGGCCAGCGCAGGACCGCGGTCACAACACCATAAAAACTCTGAAACATTCAATACAAAATTTCAAATAGTGGTCTTATTCATTTACATATCCGCAACTGATATGTTTCCTCTTAGATGCATTGGTTTGTGATTTGAGGCGTTGGTTTCATTTATTTATAAAATACCAAATAACACAATAAAATATAACAAGATTTAGGATAGATAAGCCTTCTACTTGACAACACTCCTACATATTTGTATCAATTGCTCTGACTCCCGTCAATCTAAAATTGCCTCTTTCATCATAAAATTATACTCTTATACTAAACACAACATAAATTTTTTGATTCTCAAACAATAACTACTATTTTTATTCATTTATTTCAACTAATATCAGTATATTTATCTAGCATGGCAGCATTTTTATCTATCTAAATTTCTTTACTCATTTCTTTACTTTAATCTTACTCCTTTTTAACAGAATCATTTTTTTTTTCAGAGACTTGTTACTCTAACACAAAATTTAATGTTATCATGGTCACTACCCTTACAGTAGCCTCCTAACCACACACTATCATCAACATAATAAAACATGGTACATCATAAGCATTAAACACTAACATTGAACAATTCACATTACTTAATTCATATTTACATAACTTGCAGCAAAACTTTAATAAGACATTACTATCAACAATTCTCTATTAACTTTTATTCATTTAACATTCATTTAGATTCTATACAACAACAAAATTTCAAATATACCATTACCCTTCCAGTTACCTCACCTTTCTACTATGAATTTTCCTTTTCTAACCCTTTTTATCCTTATTTATTAGTTTGGGTGACTCTCTATTATTCATTCTTCTCTATATCTTATTTTGGCATTGTCAATCTAACCTTACTCACCTCTTTTCAACTAACAACCGCTTCTAACCATTAATATATTATGACACCAATATCTCTATAATAACCCCCTTCACAAATCCCATTTAAAACCTCTGGCACCGCTCCTTTTTGTACTAGTATGTGTGTATTCCCTCTAACCAACTCATTCCCTTATCGGTTCCTGACCCTTTCAGGTAACCCTTTCCGGCACACAACGGTCCCTTCCTGTCTCAACATCTCTCGTTGCAGACTCCTACACCAATACCCTTATTACAAAATATCACCATCAACAACAAATATAATTACCATTCACATTGCTCAACTCTACATATAATCACTAACCACTGTGTCCCTAAAATATCTAAAACCTCTTTATATATTATCAGCATCTCAACACTTTATTTTCCCTAACTCCCGTTAACTCTATTCAACTAACTCCACTGCCCTTATTTATAACTATTACCCAAACTCTTTACAACATTTCACTTAATATACTACCAGAAAATTCATCACTTACCTACTAACAACAATACCTCTCAATATCCAAATATATCATACTTAATCATTTACTAACCACTGGAATCTAAATCTCATAATATCCTTTAAAATCATTATTAAACTTCTTTCAATTATTTAAAATTTTACAATACATAGTTTACACACAAAAAATACATAAAATACACAACAGCAAAGTACACAAATACACTTAACATAATAACATCTACACATAAAAGAATATACAGTCCAACTTATTTTTTCTTATCATTAACCACAAATCGTTCCATAAGACAATGCACTTCAACACCATATTATTCACATCATTAAATGTTCATGAACAATAAACAATAAACCATTACCCCATATCGTCGAATAATAGTCTAACATATTTGTAACATAGATCATTCTTATTTATATCAAATTTATTATTATTATTATAATAATCTCTTATTTCTATGTCATTCATTATCACTTCTGTTGGTTCATATACCTGTTCAATATTGGTCAATTTTGTCCAGTCTCCGTTGGTATTATCTGTTAACCTTAGGTAAGTTATATTATCACTGTTAACCTCATCTACTGCTATCTCAATGTCATTGTAAGGTAAGTACTCATTATCATTATTATTTCTCTCTATGCCTAGCCTTTCTATGAATTCTTCATAATTTTTCTTTACTTTAAATATCTCTATTTCTCTCTTTCCCTCAAAACATTTCTCACCATCATACCAAGCTACACACTCTCTCTCAAAACATGCAGGGGATACTAACTTATCATTACAGCACCACCTGTGAAGTGCACAAAAAACCAAGGGAAATTTATCTGTAGACCTATCGTCTTTCACATACTCACGTGAAGCCATTTCTTCACCCCCCCACTACAACATTACGGGAAAAATTTACCCCCTGCAATCCCTTTATCTGTAAATTCTCTCTATACTTTCTCTCTAATTCATCAACACTTTTTATCACTTCATTATCAAATTCTACTCCCATTATACTTTTATCACCACTCTCAATACTCACACAATTATTTTCTAACACCATATTTTTAATTCTATTATCATAATTCTCACCACTACTTACCTTGTCTTTCTTTTCATTCAATTTATTTGATTCTCTACTATTCTCTACCCCCATTTTACTCTCGTAATTTTCATCTACTTTATTCTTTTGTCTCTCAAACTTCTCATTAACTAATGCAACTATTTTCTCTTCCGTTTTAACGAAACGTGCGTGCATTTCATCAATTCGTTTATCAAAATTAAAATTTTGTTTTTTGATTTCATTTTTTATATCACTCAATTGTACATCGAATTGATCAAATTTGACGCTCTGCTCATTGAAAAGCAGTTTCATCATTTTTATTATGTCATTTTCTTCCATTCTGGTATTTACTATAGGCGTTGAGTTCGCCTGTGGCGTGCTCAACATCAATGATTCTGTGTTTGTATTTTCTACGTTAATGCTTCCGTTATCTGCCATTTTATCGTACTGATGGTACTAAACTTTGTTTTAATTGTTTTGTACGTCTTTTTATACTATAGGTAATCTCTATAGATAACCTCTCTTTTATGTTTATTTCTTTACCCTTCCACCTCTGCTTTTCTGCTTATTTACATATTTTTATTTATATATAAAGTCCAAGTTCGGGCTGCCATCTGTTAAGTTTCTTTTTATTGTAATACAAATACTTCTTAATACTGAATGTATGATAGTTAATATTTATGTAATTTGCATAATAAATCTTATCACCGGAATAACACGTGCTTAGCTCAGTTACATGCATTAGGCTTTTGGTCCAGAATTGCGTTAAGCAGACAGCGGCAGAGGTCGTTGGGTATAGAAATAACATAACACATTAGATAACTGTAACGAATTTTGATTTTATTTCAGCATATACGTGGTAAATTAATATAAGCATAACCCCTGTTAATGATTCGAATTTAAAAATGGCGGCTATGATATTCCGCCCTTGACCTTACTCAAGGTTAATTGTGTACACTTTATGATTCTATGTAAATGACTTCTTTTATATATGTGATTATCATCATTGAACAAAATTTTAGTTTTGATTTCTTTAATACTTTACTCTTAATACTGATTAAACATGATCACAAACCAACGCCTCATTTTAATATTGGGTTGATCAACACCGGGTTACACGCTCGCTTCCTCTCTCTCCCTCTCTCACTTGAATTTAAACAAATTTTATAGAAATTGAGCTCATTTTTCTAATTTGAATTTAGGTAATGAAATGTAGGGCTTTCCTGAATAGACGTGGTGTAGCTCCCTCCTCAACGGCTCCATGCGGTTGGCAGGCGTTCGTCCAGTTTGATGGTATTCATTTTTCACTGACTCTACCTTTAATACATGTTTTGCAAAGTTCACTGATTCTAGTAAATGTTAGTGATTACTGTGGTATTGATTAAATCATTTTAAGCAGTAAATGTTACATTTTGATGGCAGAAAACTGCCCACTACTGTTAGAGCGTATACGCTCTCTGAGTTACTTTTGACGACTGAGGCTGGGTCAGACGTAATTGTTATGTAAGTGGTCGTGCATCTGACGTCATTGTCTATTGTTTTCCAACCACCGCCTTGGTTAATACGTAATGGTTTTATATCGTCATTGTGTTTTTGGTGACGATTTGTTACAATGGACCAATAGAAAGTCAGTATTGTCAATTTTTAGCGCCTGAAACGGCCATTATCGTTGTTTCACTTCACTCGTACGCCGCTGACCTTGGATCGGCTCCCCTCTGGTGAATTGGCGTATTACTGGGACTTGTGTCAAAACTAACTTGCCCTGGTTAGACTTCATGATTATAATAAAATTTACAATAAAAATATCCCTACATACCATTATTCTGGTATGGCTAATTCTGTACTGTTACAAAACCCCCTCAGTGAAAGGTTTGGTGTCGAGACACAAAAACTTTCATTGACTCATTCATACTTTTCTAAAAGGATCAGTTCAGATATGTGCCACAACCCCCTGTAGTGTTAATAAAAGAAAATCTCAATCACTTACACTTGGTCCTATAGTGTCGATCGTACCCGTCTGACCTTACTGGACTTCTCCTGAGAGATCCCTACACCATAAGGCCATGAGGCACTGCACGCTCCTGTTCTGACGCTCCGGCCAGCGCAGGACCGCGGTCACAACACCATAAAAACTCTGAAACATTCAATACAAAATTTCAAATAGTGGTCTTATTCATTTACATATCCGCAACTGATATGTTTCCTCTTAGATGCATTGGTTTGTGATTTGAGGCGTTGGTTTCATTTATTTATAAAATACCAAATAACACAATAAAATATAACAAGATTTAGGATAGATAAGCCTTCTACTTGACAACACTCCTACATATTTGTATCAATTGCTCTGACTCCCGTCAATCTAAAATTGCCTCTTTCATCATAAAATTATACTCTTATACTAAACACAACATAAATTTTTTGATTCTCAAACAATAACTACTATTTTTATTCATTTATTTCAACTAATATCAGTAT
Source organism: Magicicada septendecula (assembly GCA_034769895.1). Taxonomy (NCBI): domain Eukaryota; kingdom Metazoa; phylum Arthropoda; class Insecta; order Hemiptera; family Cicadidae; genus Magicicada; species Magicicada septendecula. The sequence continues at coordinate 408,591,683 of CM068368.1, read as the reverse complement.
ATTTATCTAGCATGGCAGCATTTTTATCTATCTAAATTTCTTTACTCATTTCTTTACTTTAATCTTACTCCTTTTTAACAGAATCATTTTTTTTTTCAGAGACTTGTTACTCTAACACAAAATTTAATGTTATCATGGTCACTACCCTTACAGTAGCCTCCTAACCACACACTATCATCAACATAATAAAACATGGTACATCATAAGCATTAAACACTAACATTGAACAATTCACATTACTTAATTCATATTTACATAACTTGCAGCAAAACTTTAATAAGACATTACTATCAACAATTCTCTATTAACTTTTATTCATTTAACATTCATTTAGATTCTATACAACAACAAAATTTCAAATCTACCATTACCCTTCCAGTTACCTCACCTTTCTACTATGAATTTTCCTTTTCTAACCCTTTTTATCCTTATTTATTAGTTTGGGTGACTCTCTATTATTCATTCTTCTCTATATCTTATTTTGGCATTGTCAATCTAACCTTACTCACCTCTTTTCAACTAACAACCGCTTCTAACCATTAATATATTATGACACCAATATCTCTATAATAACCCCCTTCACAAATCCCATTTAAAACCTCTGGCACCGCTCCTTTTTGTACTAGTATGTGTGTATTCCCTCTAACCAACTCATTCCCTTATCGGTTCCTGACCCTTTCAGGTAACCCTTTCCGGCACACAACGGTCCCTTCCTGTCTCAACATCTCTCGTTGCAGACTCCTACACCAATACCCTTATTACAAAATATCACCATCAACAACAAATATAATTACCATTCACATTGCTCAACTCTACATATAATCACTAACCACTGTGTCCCTAAAATATCTAAAACCTCTTTATATATTATCAGCATCTCAACACTTTATTTTCCCTAACTCCCGTTAACTCTATTCAACTAACTCCACTGCCCTTATTTATAACTATTACCCAAACTCTTTACAACATTTCACTTAATATACTACCAGAAAATTCATCACTTACCTACTAACAACAATACCTCTCAATATCCAAATATATCATACTTAATCATTTACTAACCACTGGAATCTAAATCTCATAATATCCTTTAAAATCATTATTAAACTTCTTTCAATTATTTAAAATTTTACAATACATAGTTTACACACAAAAAATACATAAAATACACAACAGCAAAGTACACAAATACACTTAACATAATAACATCTACACATAAAAGAATATACAGTCCAACTTATTTTTTCTTATCATTAACCACAAATCGTTCCATAAGACAATGCACTTCAACACCATATTATTCACATCATTAAATGTTCATGAACAATAAACAATAAACCATTACCCCATATCGTCGAATAATAGTCTAACATATTTGTAACATAGATCATTCTTATTTATATCAAATTTATTATTATTATTATAATAATCTCTTATTTCTATGTCATTCATTATCACTTCTGTTGGTTCATATACCTGTTCAATATTGGTCAATTTTGTCCAGTCTCCGTTGGTATTATCTGTTAACCTTAGGTAAGTTATATTATCACTGTTAACCTCATCTACTGCTATCTCAATGTCATTGTAAGGTAAGTACTCATTATCATTATTATTTCTCTCTATGCCTAGCCTTTCTATGAATTCTTCATAATTTTTCTTTACTTTAAATATCTCTATTTCTCTCTTTCCCTCAAAACATTTCTCACCATCATACCAAGCTACACACTCTCTCTCAAAACATGCAGGGGATACTAACTTATCATTACAGCACCACCTGTGAAGTGCACAAAAAACCAAGGGAAATTTATCTGTAGACCTATCGTCTTTCACATACTCACGTGAAGCCATTTCTTCACCCCCCCACTACAACATTACGGGAAAAATTTACCCCCTGCAATCCCTTTATCTGTAAATTCTCTCTATACTTTCTCTCTAATTCATCAACACTTTTTATCACTTCATTATCAAATTCTACTCCCATTATACTTTTATCACCACTCTCAATACTCACACAATTATTTTCTAACACCATATTTTTAATTCTATTATCATAATTCTCACCACTACTTACCTTGTCTTTCTTTTCATTCAATTTATTTGATTCTCTACTATTCTCTACCCCCATTTTACTCTCGTAATTTTCATCTACTTTATTCTTTTGTCTCTCAAACTTCTCATTAACTAATGCAACTATTTTCTCTTCCGTTTTATCGAAACGTGCGTGCATTTCATCAATTCGTTTATCAAAATTAAAATTTTGTTTTTTGATTTCATTTTTTATATCACTCAATTGTACATCGAATTGATCAAATTTGACGCTCTGCTCATTGAAAAGCAGTTTCATCATTTTTATTATGTCATTTTCTTCCATTCTGGTATTTACTATAGGCGTTGAGTTCGCCTGTGGCGTGCTCAACATCAATGATTCTGTGTTTGTATTTTCTACGTTAATGCTTCCGTTATCTGCCATTTTATCGTACTGATGGTACTAAACTTTGTTTTAATTGTTTTGTACGTCTTTTTATACTATAGGTAATCTCTATAGATAACCTCTCTTTTATGTTTATTTCTTTACCCTTCCACCTCTGCTTTTCTGCTTATTTACATATTTTTATTTATATATAAAGTCCAAGTTCGGGCTGCCATCTGTTAAGTTTCTTTTTATTGTAATACAAATACTTCTTAATACTGAATGTATGATAGTTAATATTTATGTAATTTGCATAATAAATCTTATCACCGGAATAACACGTGCTTAGCTCAGTTACATGCATTAGGCTTTTGGTCCAGAATTGCGTTAAGCAGACAGCGGCAGAGGTCGTTGGGTATAGAAATAACATAACACATTAGATAACTGTAACGAATTTTGATTTTATTTCAGCATATACGTGGTAAATTAATATAAGCATAACCCCTGTTAATGATTCGAATTTAAAAATGGCGGCTATGATATTCCGCCCTTGACCTTACTCAAGGTTAATTGTGTACACTTTATGATTCTATGTAAATGACTTCTTTTATATATGTGATTATCATCATTGAACAAAATTTTAGTTTTGATTTCTTTAATACTTTACTCTTAATACTGATTAAACATGATCACAAACCAACGCCTCATTTTAATATTGGGTTGATCAACACCGGGTTACACGCTCGCTTCCTCTCTCTCCCTCTCTCACTTGAATTTAAACAAATTTTATAGAAATTGAGCTCATTTTTCTAATTTGAATTTAGGTAATGAAATGTAGGGCTTTCCTGAATAGACGTGGTGTAGCTCCCTCCTCAACGGCTCCATGCGGTTGGCAGGCGTTCGTCCAGTTTGATGGTATTCATTTTTCACTGACTCTACCTTTAATACATGTTTTGCAAAGTTCACTGATTCTAGTAAATGTTAGTGATTACTGTGGTATTGATTAAATCATTTTAAGCAGTAAATGTTACATTTTGATGGCAGAAAACTGCCCACTACTGTTAGAGCGTATACGCTCTCTGAGTTACTTTTGACGACTGAGGCTGGGTCAGACGTAATTGTTATGTAAGTGGTCGTGCATCTGACGTCATTGTCTATTGTTTTCCAACCACCGCCTTGGTTAATACGTAATGGTTTTATATCGTCATTGTGTTTTTGGTGACGATTTGTTACAATGGACCAATAGAAAGTCAGTATTGTCAATTTTTAGCGCCTGAAACGGCCATTATCGTTGTTTCACTTCACTCGTACGCCGCTGACCTTGGATCGGCTCCCCTCTGGTGAATTGGCGTATTACTGGGACTTGTGTCAAAACTAACTTGCCCTGGTTAGACTTCATGATTATAATAAAATTTACAATAAAAATATCCCTACATACCATTATTCTGGTATGGCTAATTCTGTACTGTTACAAAACCCCCTCAGTGAAAGGTTTGGTGTCGAGACACAAAAACTTTCATTGACTCATTCATACTTTTCTAAAAGGATCAGTTCAGATATGTGCCACAACCCCCTGTAGTGTTAATAAAAGAAAATCTCAATCACTTACACTTGGTCCTATAGTGTCGATCGTACCCGTCTGACCTTACTGGACTTCTCCTGAGAGATCCCTACACCATAAGGCCATGAGGCACTGCACGCTCCTGTTCTGACGCTCCGGCCAGCGCAGGACCGCGGTCACAACACCATAAAAACTCTGAAACATTCAATACAAAATTTCAAATAGTGGTCTTATTCATTTACATATCCGCAACTGATATGTTTCCTCTTAGATGCATTGGTTTGTGATTTGAGGCGTTGGTTTCATTTATTTATAAAATACCAAATAACACAATAAAATATAACAAGATTTAGGATAGATAAGCCTTCTACTTGACAACACTCCTACATATTTGTATCAATTGCTCTGACTCCCGTCAATCTAAAATTGCCTCTTTCATCATAAAATTATACTCTTATACTAAACACAACATAAATTTTTTGATTCTCAAACAATAACTACTATTTTTATTCATTTATTTCAACTAATATCAGTATATTTATCTAGCATGGCAGCATTTGTATCTATCTAAATTTCTTTACTCATTTCTTTACTTTAATCTTACTCCTTTTTAACAGAATCATTTTTTTTTTCAGAGACTTGTTACTCTAACACAAAATTTAATGTTATCATGGTCACTACCCTTACAGTAGCCTCCTAACCACACACTATCATCAACATAATAAAACATGGTACATCATAAGCATTAAACACTAACATTGAACAATTCACATTACTTAATTCATATTTACATAACTTGCAGCAAAACTTTAATAAGACATTACTATCAACAATTCTCTATTAACTTTTATTCATTTAACATTCATTTAGATTCTATACAACAACAAAATTTCAAATATACCATTACCCTTCCAGTTACCTCACCTTTCTACTATGAATTTTCCTTTTCTAACCCTTTTTATCCTTATTTATTAGTTTGGGTGACTCTCTATTATTCATTCTTCTCTATATCTTATTTTGGCATTGTCAATCTAACCTTACTCACCTCTTTTCAACTAACAACCGCTTCTAACCATTAATATATTATGACACCAATATCTCTATAATAACCCCCTTCACAAATCCCATTTAAAACCTCTGGCACCGCTCCTTTTTGTACTAGTATGTGTGTATTCCCTCTAACCAACTCATTCCCTTATCGGTTCCTGACCCTTTCAGGTAACCCTTTCCGGCACACAACGGTCCCTTCCTGTCTCAACATCTCTCGTTGCAGACTCCTACACCAATACCCTTATTACAAAATATCACCATCAACAACAAATATAATTACCATTCACATTGCTCAACTCTACATATAATCACTAACCACTGTGTCCCTAAAATATCTAAAACCTCTTTATATATTATCAGCATCTCAACACTTTATTTTCCCTAACTCCCGTTAACTCTATTCAACTAACTCCACTGCCCTTATTTATAACTATTACCCAAACTCTTTACAACATTTCACTTAATATACTACCAGAAAATTCATCACTTACCTACTAACAACAATACCTCTCAATATCCAAATATATCATACTTAATCATTTACTAACCACTGGAATCTAAATCTCATAATATCCTTTAAAATCATTATTAAACTTCTTTCAATTATTTAAAATTTTACAATACATAGTTTACACACAAAAAATACATAAAATACACAACAGCAAAGTACACAAATACACTTAACATAATAACATCTACACATAAAAGAATATACAGTCCAACTTATTTTTTCTTATCATTAACCACAAATCGTTCCATAAGACAATGCACTTCAACACCATATTATTCACATCATTAAATGTTCATGAACAATAAACAATAAACCATTACCCCATATCGTCGAATAATAGTCTAACATATTTGTAACATAGATCATTCTTATTTATATCAAATTTATTATTATTATTATAATAATCTCTTATTTCTATGTCATTCATTATCACTTCTGTTGGTTCATATACCTGTTCAATATTGGTCAATTTTGTCCAGTCTCCGTTGGTATTATCTGTTAACCTTAGGTAAGTTATATTATCACTGTTAACCTCATCTACTGCTATCTCAATGTCATTGTAAGGTAAGTACTCATTATCATTATTATTTCTCTCTATGCCTAGCCTTTCTATGAATTCTTCATAATTTTTCTTTACTTTAAATATCTCTATTTCTCTCTTTCCCTCAAAACATTTCTCACCATCATACCAAGCTACACACTCTCTCTCAAAACATGCAGGGGATACTAACTTATCATTACAGCACCACCTGTGAAGTGCACAAAAAACCAAGGGAAATTTATCTGTAGACCTATCGTCTTTCACATACTCACGTGAAGCCATTTCTTCACCCCCCCACTACAACATTACGGGAAAAATTTACCCCCTGCAATCCCTTTATCTGTAAATTCTCTCTATACTTTCTCTCTAATTCATCAACACTTTTTATCACTTCATTATCAAATTCTACTCCCATTATACTTTTATCACCACTCTCAATACTCACACAATTATTTTCTAACACCATATTTTTAATTCTATTATCATAATTCTCACCACTACTTACCTTGTCTTTCTTTTCATTCAATTTATTTGATTCTCTACTATTCTCTACCCCCATTTTACTCTCGTAATTTTCATCTACTTTATTCTTTTGTCTCTCAAACTTCTCATTAACTAATGCAACTATTTTCTCTTCCGTTTTATCGAAACGTGCGTGCATTTCATCAATTCGTTTATCAAAATTAAAATTTTGTTTTTTGATTTCATTTTTTATATCACTCAATTGTACATCGAATTGATCAAATTTGACGCTCTGCTCATTGAAAAGCAGTTTCATCATTTTTATTATGTCATTTTCTTCCATTCTGGTATTTACTATAGGCGTTGAGTTCGCCTGTGGCGTGCTCAACATCAATGATTCTGTGTTTGTATTTTCTACGTTAATGCTTCCGTTATCTGCCATTTTATCGTACTGATGGTACTAAACTTTGTTTTAATTGTTTTGTACGTCTTTTTATACTATAGGTAATCTCTATAGATAACCTCTCTTTTATGTTTATTTCTTTACCCTTCCACCTCTGCTTTTCTGCTTATTTACATATTTTTATTTATATATAAAGTCCAAGTTCGGGCTGCCATCTGTTAAGTTTCTTTTTATTGTAATACAAATACTTCTTAATACTGAATGTATGATAGTTAATATTTATGTAATTTGCATAATAAATCTTATCACCGGAATAACACGTGCTTAGCTCAGTTACATGCATTAGGCTTTTGGTCCAGAATTGCGTTAAGCAGACAGCGGCAGAGGTCGTTGGGTATAGAAATAACATAACACATTAGATAACTGTAACGAATTTTGATTTTATTTCAGCATATACGTGGTAAATTAATATAAGCATAACCCCTGTTAATGATTCGAATTTAAAAATGGCGGCTATGATATTCCGCCCTTGACCTTACTCAAGGTTAATTGTGTACACTTTATGATTCTATGTAAATGACTTCTTTTATATATGTGATTATCATCATTGAACAAAATTTTAGTTTTGATTTCTTTAATACTTTACTCTTAATACTGATTAAACATGATCACAAACCAACGCCTCATTTTAATATTGGGTTGATCAACACCGGGTTACACGCTCGCTTCCTCTCTCTCCCTCTCTCACTTGAATTTAAACAAATTTTATAGAAATTGAGCTCATTTTTCTAATTTGAATTTAGGTAATGAAATGTAGGGCTTTCCTGAATAGACGTGGTGTAGCTCCCTCCTCAACGGCTCCATGCGGTTGGCAGGCGTTCGTCCAGTTTGATGGTATTCATTTTTCACTGACTCTACCTTTAATACATGTTTTGCAAAGTTCACTGATTCTAGTAAATGTTAGTGATTACTGTGGTATTGATTAAATCATTTTAAGCAGTAAATGTTACATTTTGATGGCAGAAAACTGCCCACTACTGTTAGAGCGTATACGCTCTCTGAGTTACTTTTGACGACTGAGGCTGGGTCAGACGTAATTGTTATGTAAGTGGTCGTGCATCTGACGTCATTGTCTATTGTTTTCCAACCACCGCCTTGGTTAATACGTAATGGTTTTATATCGTCATTGTGTTTTTGGTGACGATTTGTTACAATGGACCAATAGAAAGTCAGTATTGTCAATTTTTAGCGCCTGAAACGGCCATTATCGTTGTTTCACTTCACTCGTACGCCGCTGACCTTGGATCGGCTCCCCTCTGGTGAATTGGCGTATTACTGGGACTTGTGTCAAAACTAACTTGCCCTGGTTAGACTTCATGATTATAATAAAATTTACAATAAAAATATCCCTACATACCATTATTCTGGTATGGCTAATTCTGTACTGTTACAAAACCCCCTCAGTGAAAGGTTTGGTGTCGAGACACAAAAACTTTCATTGACTCATTCATACTTTTCTAAAAGGATCAGTTCAGATATGTGCCACAACCCCCTGTAGTGTTAATAAAAGAAAATCTCAATCACTTACACTTGGTCCTATAGTGTCGATCGTACCCGTCTGACCTTACTGGACTTCTCCTGAGAGATCCCTACACCATAAGGCCATGAGGCACTGCACGCTCCTGTTCTGACGCTCCGGCCAGCGCAGGACCGCGGTCACAACACCATAAAAACTCTGAAACATTCAATACAAAATTTCAAATAGTGGTCTTATTCATTTACATATCCGCAACTGATATGTTTCCTCTTAGATGCATTGGTTTGTGATTTGAGGCGTTGGTTTCATTTATTTATAAAATACCAAATAACACAATAAAATATAACAAGATTTAGGATAGATAAGCCTTCTACTTGACAACACTCCTACATATTTGTATCAATTGCTCTGACTCCCGTCAATCTAAAATTGCCTCTTTCATCATAAAATTATACTCTTATACTAAACACAACATAAATTTTTTGATTCTCAAACAATAACTACTATTTTTATTCATTTATTTCAACTAATATCAGTATATTTATCTAGCATGGCAGCATTTTTATCTATCTAAATTTCTTTACTCATTTCTTTACTTTAATCTTACTCCTTTTTAACAGAATCATTTTTTTTTTCAGAGACTTGTTACTCTAACACAAAATTTAATGTTATCATGGTCACTACCCTTACAGTAGCCTCCTAACCACACACTATCATCAACATAATAAAACATGGTACATCATAAGCATTAAACACTAACATTGAACAATTCACATTACTTAATTCATATTTACATAACTTGCAGCAAAACTTTAATAAGACATTACTATCAACAATTCTCTATTAACTTTTATTCATTTAACATTCATTTAGATTCTATACAACAACAAAATTTCAAATATACCATTACCCTTCCAGTTACCTCACCTTTCTACTATGAATTTTCCCTTTTCTAACCCTTTTTATCCTTATTTATTAGTTTGGGTGACTCTCTATTATTCATTCTTCTCTATATCTTATTTTGGCATTGTCAATCTAACCTTACTCACCTCTTTTCAACTAACAACCGCTTCTAACCATTAATATATTATGACACCAATATCTCTATAATAACCCCCTTCACAAATCCCATTTAAAACCTCTGGCACCGCTCCTTTTTGTACTAGTATGTGTGTATTCCCTCTAACCAACTCATTCCCTTATCGGTTCCTGACCCTTTCAGGTAACCCTTTCCGGCACACAACGGTCCCTTCCTGTCTCAACATCTCTCGTTGCAGACTCCTACACCAATACCCTTATTACAAAATATCACCATCAACAACAAATATAATTACCATTCACATTGCTCAACTCTACATATAATCACTAACCACTGTGTCCCTAAAATATCTAAAACCTCTTTATATATTATCAGCATCTCAACACTTTATTTTCCCTAACTCCCGTTAACTCTATTCAACTAACTCCACTGCCCTTATTTATAACTATTACCCAAACTCTTTACAACATTTCACTTAATATACTACCAGAAAATTCATCACTTACCTACTAACAACAATACCTCTCAATATCCAAATATATCATACTTAATCATTTACTAACCACTGGAATCTAAATCTCATAATATCCTTTAAAATCATTATTAAACTTCTTTCAATTATTTAAAATTTTACAATACATAGTTTACACACAAAAAATACATAAAATACACAACAGCAAAGTACACAAATACACTTAACATAATAACATCTACACATAAAAGAATATACAGTCCAACTTATTTTTTCTTATCATTAACCACAAATCGTTCCATAAGACAATGCACTTCAACACCATATTATTCACATCATTAAATGTTCATGAACAATAAACAATAAACCATTACCCCATATCGTCGAATAATAGTCTAACATATTTGTAACATAGATCATTCTTATTTATATCAAATTTATTATTATTATTATAATAATCTCTTATTTCTATGTCATTCATTATCACTTCTGTTGGTTCATATACCTGTTCAATATTGGTCAATTTTGTCCAGTCTCCGTTGGTATTATCTGTTAACCTTAGGTAAGTTATATTATCACTGTTAACCTCATCTACTGCTATCTCAATGTCATTGTAAGGTAAGTACTCATTATCATTATTATTTCTCTCTATGCCTAGCCTTTCTATGAATTCTTCATAATTTTTCTTTACTTTAAATATCTCTATTTCTCTCTTTCCCTCAAAACATTTCTCACCATCATACCAAGCTACACACTCTCTCTCAAAACATGCAGGGGATACTAACTTATCATTACAGCACCACCTGTGAAGTGCACAAAAAACCAAGGGAAATTTATCTGTAGACCTATCGTCTTTCACATACTCACGTGAAGCCATTTCTTCACCCCCCCCCACTACAACATTACGGGAAAAATTTACCCCCTGCAATCCCTTTATCTGTAAATTCTCTCTATACTTTCTCTCTAATTCATCAACACTTTTTATCACTTCATTATCAAATTCTACTCCCATTATACTTTTATCACCACTCTCAATACTCACACAATTATTTTCTAACACCATATTTTTAATTCTATTATCATAATTCTTACCACTACTTACCTTGTCTTTCTTTTCATTCAATTTATTTGATTCTCTACTATTCTCTACCCCCATTTTACTCTCGTAATTTTCATCTACTTTATTCTTTTGTCTCTCAAACTTCTCATTAACTAATGCAACTATTTTCTCTTCCGTTTTATCGAAACGTGCGTGCATTTCATCAATTCGTTTATCAAAATTAAAATTTTGTTTTTTGATTTCATTTTTTATATCACTCAATTGTACATCGAATTGATCAAATTTGACGCTCTGCTCATTGAAAAGCAGTTTCATCATTTTTATTATGTCATTTTCTTCCATTCTGGTATTTACTATAGGCGTTGAGTTCGCCTGTGGCGTGCTCAACATCAATGATTCTGTGTTTGTATTTTCTACGTTAATGCTTCCGTTATCTGCCATTTTATCGTACTGATGGTACTAAACTTTGTTTTAATTGTTTTGTACGTCTTTTTATACTATAGGTAATCTCTATAGATAACCTCTCTTTTATGTTTATTTCTTTACCCTTCCACCTCTGCTTTTCTGCTTATTTACATATTTTTATTTATATATAAAGTCCAAGTTCGGGCTGCCATCTGTTAAGTTTCTTTTTATTGTAATACAAATACTTCTTAATACTGAATGTATGATAGTTAATATTTATGTAATTTGCATAATAAATCTTATCACCGGAATAACACGTGCTTAGCTCAGTTACATGCATTAGGCTTTTGGTCCAGAATTGCGTTAAGCAGACAGCGGCAGAGGTCGTTGGGTATAGAAATAACATAACACATTAGATAACTGTAACGAATTTTGATTTTATTTCAGCATATACGTGGTAAATTAATATAAGCATAACCCCTGTTAATGATTCGAATTTAAAAATGGCGGCTATGATATTCCGCCCTTGACCTTACTCAAGGTTAATTGTGTACACTTTATGATTCTATGTAAATGACTTCTTTTATATATGTGATTATCATCATTGAACAAAATTTTAGTTTTGATTTCTTTAATACTTTACTCTTAATACTGATTAAACATGATCACAAACCAACGCCTCATTTTAATATTGGGTTGATCAACACCGGGTTACACGCTCGCTTCCTCTCTCTCCCTCTCTCACTTGAATTTAAACAAATTTTATAGAAATTGAGCTCATTTTTCTAATTTGAATTTAGGTAATGAAATGTAGGGCTTTCCTGAATAGACGTGGTGTAGCTCCCTCCTCAACGGCTCCATGCGGTTGGCAGGCGTTCGTCCAGTTTGATGGTATTCATTTTTCACTGACTCTACCTTTTAATACATGTTTTGCAAAGTTCACAGATTCTAGTAAATGTTAGTGATTACTGTGGTATTGATTAAATCATTTTAAGCAGTAAATGTTACATTTTGATGGCAGAAAACTGCCCACTACTGTTAGAGCGTATACGCTCTCTGAGTTACTTTTGACGACTGAGGCTGGGTCAGACGTAATTGTTATGTAAGTGGTCGTGCATCTGACGTCATTGTCTATTGTTTTCCAACCACCGCCTTGGTTAATACGTAATGGTTTTATATCGTCATTGTGTTTTTGGTGACGATTTGTTACAATGGACCAATAGAAAGTCAGTATTGTCAATTTTTAGCGCCTGAAACGGCCATTATTGTTGTTTCACTTCACTCGTACGCCGCTGACCTTGGATCGGCTCCCCTCTGGTGAATTGGCGTATTACTGGGACTTGTGTCAAAACTAACTTGCCCTGGTTAGACTTCATGATTATAATAAAATTTACAATAAAAATATCCCTACATACCATTATTCTGGTATGGCTAATTCTGTACTGTTACAAAACCCCCTCAGTGAAAGGTTTGGTGTCGAGACACAAAAACTTTCATTGACTCATTCATACTTTTCTAAAAGGATCAGTTCAGATATGTGCCACAACCCCCTGTAGTGTTAATAAAAGAAAATCTCAATCACTTACACTTGGTCCTATAGTGTCGATCGTACCCGTCTGACCTTACTGGACTTCTCCTGAGAGATCCCTACACCATAAGGCCATGAGGCACTGCACGCTCCTGTTCTGACGCTCCGGCCAGCGCAGGACCGCGGTCACAACACCATAAAAACTCTGAAACATTCAATACAAAATTTCAAATAGTGGTCTTATTCATTTACATATCCGCAACTGATATGTTTCCTCTTAGATGCATTGGTTTGTGATTTGAGGCGTTGGTTTCATTTATTTATAAAATACCAAATAACACAATAAAATATAACAAGATTTAGGATAGATAAGCCTTCTACTTGACAACACTCCTACATATTTGTATCAATTGCTCTGACTCCCGTCAATCTAAAATTGCCTCTTTCATCATAAAATTATACTCTTATACTAAACACAACATAAATTTTTTGATTCTCAAACAATAACTACTATTTTTATTCATTTATTTCAACTAATATCAGTATATTTATCTAGCATGGCAGCATTTTTATCTATCTAAATTTCTTTACTCATTTCTTTACTTTAATCTTACTCCTTTTTAACAGAATCATTTTTTTTTTCAGAGACTTGTTACTCTAACACAAAATTTAATGTTATCATGGTCACTACCCTTACAGTAGCCTCCTAACCACACACTATCATCAACATAATAAAACATGGTACATCATAAGCATTAAACACTAACATTGAACAATTCACATTACTTAATTCATATTTACATAACTTGCAGCAAAACTTTAATAAGACATTACTATCAACAATTCTCTATTAACTTTTATTCATTTAACATTCATTTAGATTCTATACAACAACAAAATTTCAAATATACCATTACCCTTCCAGTTACCTCACCTTTCTACTATGAATTTTCCCTTTTCTAACCCTTTTTATCCTTATTTATTAGTTTGGGTGACTCTCTATTATTCATTCTTCTCTATATCTTATTTTGGCATTGTCAATCTAACCTTACTCACCTCTTTTCAACTAACAACCGCTTCTAACCATTAATATATTATGACACCAATATCTCTATAATAACCCCCTTCACAAATCCCATTTAAAACCTCTGGCACCGCTCATTTTTGTACTAGTATGTGTGTATTCCCTCTAACTAACTCATTCCCTTATCGGTTCCTGACCCTTTCAGGTAACCCTTTCCGGCACACAACGGTCCCTTCCTGTCTCAACATCTCTCGTTGCAGACTCCTACACCAATACCCTTATTACAAAATATCACCATCAACAACAAATATAATTACCATTCACATTGCTCAACTCTACATATAATCACTAACCACTGTGTCCCTAAAATATCTAAAACCTCTTTATATATTATCAGCATCTCAACACTTTATTTTCCCTAACTCCCGTTAACTCTATTCAACTAACTCCACTGCCCTTATTTATAACTATTACCCAAACTCTTTACAACATTTCACTTAATATACTACCAGAAAATTCATCACTTACCTACTAACAACAATACCTCTCAATATCCAAATATATCATACTTAATCATTTACTAACCACTGGAATCTAAATCTCATAATATCCTTTAAAATCATTATTAAACTTCTTTCAATTATTTAAAATTTTACAATACATAGTTTACACACAAAAAATACATAAAATACACAACAGCAAAGTACACAAATACACTTAACATAATAACATCTACACATAAAAGAATATACAGTCCAACTTATTTTTTCTTATCATTAACCACAAATCGTTCCATAAGACAATGCACTTCAACACCATATTATTCACATCATTAAATGTTCATGAACAATAAACAATAAACCATTACCCCATATCGTCGAATAATAGTCTAACATATTTGTAACATAGATCATTCTTATTTATATCAAATTTATTATTATTATTATAATAATCTCTTATTTCTATGTCATTCATTATCACTTCTGTTGGTTCATATACCTGTTCAATATTGGTCAATTTTGTCCAGTCTCCGTTGGTATTATCTGTTAACCTTAGGTAAGTTATATTATCACTGTTAACCTCATCTACTGCTATCTCAATGTCATTGTAAGGTAAGTACTCATTATCATTATTATTTCTCTCTATGCCTAGCCTTTCTATGAATTCTTCATAATTTTTCTTTACTTTAAATATCTCTATTTCTCTCTTTCCCTCAAAACATTTCTCACCATCATACCAAGCTACACACTCTCTCTCAAAACATGCAGGGGATACTAACTTATCATTACAGCACCACCTGTGAAGTGCACAAAAAACCAAGGGAAATTTATCTGTAGACCTATCGTCTTTCACATACTCACGTGAAGCCATTTCTTCACCCCCCCCCACTACAACATTACGGGAAAAATTTACCCCCTGCAATCCCTTTATCTGTAAATTCTCTCTATACTTTCTCTCTAATTCATCAACACTTTTTATCACTTCATTATCAAATTCTACTCCCATTATACTTTTATCACCACTCTCAATACTCACACAATTATTTTCTAACACCATATTTTTAATTCTATTATCATAATTCTCACCACTACTTACCTTGTCTTTCTTTTCATTCAATTTATTTGATTCTCTACTATTCTCTACCCCCATTTTACTCTGGTAATTTTCATCTACTTTATTCTTTTGTCTCTCAAACTTCTCATTAACTAATGCAACTATTTTCTCTTCCGTTTTATCGAAACGTGCGTGCATTTCATCAATTCGTTTATCAAAATTAAAATTTTGTTTTTTGATTTCATTTTTTATATCACTCAATTGTACATCGAATTGATCAAATTTGACGCTCTGCTCATTGAAAAGCAGTTTCATCATTTTTATTATGTCATTTTCTTCCATTCTGGTATTTACTATAGGCGTTGAGTTCGCCTGTGGCGTGCTCAACATCAATGATTCTGTGTTTGTATTTTCTACGTTAATGCTTCCGTTATCTGCCATTTTATCGTACTGATGGTACTAAACTTTGTTTTAATTGTTTTGTACGTCTTTTTATACTATAGGTAATCTCTATAGATAACCTCTCTTTTATGTTTATTTCTTTACCCTTCCACCTCTGCTTTTCTGCTTATTTACATATTTTTATTTATATATAAAGTCCAAGTTCGGGCTGCCATCTGTTAAGTTTCTTTTTATTGTAATACAAATACTTCTTAATACTGAATGTATGATAGTTAATATTTATGTAATTTGCATAATAAATCTTATCACCGGAATAACACGTGCTTAGCTCAGTTACATGCATTAGGCTTTTGGTCCAGAATTGCGTTAAGCAGACAGCGGCAGAGGTCGTTGGGTATAGAAATAACATAACACATTAGATAACTGTAACGAATTTTGATTTTATTTCAGCATATACGTGGTAAATTAATATAAGCATAACCCCTGTTAATGATTCGAATTTAAAAATGGCGGCTATGATATTCCGCCCTTGACCTTACTCAAGGTTAATTGTGTACACTTTATGATTCTATGTAAATGACTTCTTTTATATATGTGATTATCATCATTGAACAAAATTTTAGTTTTGATTTCTTTAATACTTTACTCTTAATACTGATTAAACATGATCACAAACCAACGCCTCATTTTAATATTGGGTTGATCAACACCGGGTTACACGCTCGCTTCCTCTCTCTCCCTCTCTCACTTGAATTTAAACAAATTTTATAGAAATTGAGCTCATTTTTCTAATTTGAATTTAGGTAATGAAATGTAGGGCTTTCCTGAATAGACGTGGTGTAGCTCCCTCCTCAACGGCTCCATGCGGTTGGCAGGCGTTCGTCCAGTTTGATGGTATTCATTTTTCACTGACTCTACCTTTTAATACATGTTTTGCAAAGTTCACAGATTCTAGTAAATGTTAGTGATTACTGTGGTATTGATTAAATCATTTTAAGCAGTAAATGTTACATTTTGATGGCAGAAAACTGCCCACTACTGTTAGAGCGTATACGCTCTCTGAGTTACTTTTGACGACTGAGGCTGGGTCAGACGTAATTGTTATGTAAGTGGTCGTGCATCTGACGTCATTGTCTATTGTTTTCCAACCACCGCCTTGGTTAATACGTAATGGTTTTATATCGTCATTGTGTTTTTGGTGACGATTTGTTACAATGGACCAATAGAAAGTCAGTATTGTCAATTTTTAGCGCCTGAAACGGCCATTATTGTTGTTTCACTTCACTCGTACGCCGCTGACCTTGGATCGGCTCCCCTCTGGTGAATTGGCGTATTACTGGGACTTGTGTCAAAACTAACTTGCCCTGGTTAGACTTCATGATTATAATAAAATTTACAATAAAAATATCCCTACATACCATTATTCTGGTATGGCTAATTCTGTACTGTTACAAAACCCCCTCAGTGAAAGGTTTGGTGTCGAGACACAAAAACTTTCATTGACTCATTCATACTTTTCTAAAAGGATCAGTTCAGATATGTGCCACAACCCCCTGTAGTGTTAATAAAAGAAAATCTCAATCACTTACACTTGGTCCTATAGTGTCGATCGTACCCGTCTGACCTTACTGGACTTCTCCTGAGAGATCCCTACACCATAAGGCCATGAGGCACTGCACGCTCCTGTTCTGACGCTCCGGCCAGCGCAGGACCGCGGTCACAACACCATAAAAACTCTGAAACATTCAATACAAAATTTCAAATAGTGGTCTTATTCATTTACATATCCGCAACTGATATGTTTCCTCTTAGATGCATTGGTTTGTGATTTGAGGCGTTGGTTTCATTTATTTATAAAATACCAAATAACACAATAAAATATAACAAGATTTAGGATAGATAAGCCTTCTACTTGACAACACTCCTACATATTTGTATCAATTGCTCTGACTCCCGTCAATCTAAAATTGCCTCTTTCATCATAAAATTATACTCTTATACTAAACACAACATAAATTTTTTGATTCTCAAACAATAACTACTATTTTTATTCATTTATTTCAACTAATATCAGTATATTTATCTAGCATGGCAGCATTTTTATCTATCTAAATTTCTTTACTCATTTCTTTACTTTAATCTTACTCCTTTTTAACAGAATCATTTTTTTTTTCAGAGACTTGTTACTCTAACACAAAATTTAATGTTATCATGGTCACTACCCTTACAGTAGCCTCCTAACCACACACTATCATCAACATAATAAAACATGGTACATCATAAGCATTAAACACTAACATTGAACAATTCACATTACTTAATTCATATTTACATAACTTGCAGCAAAACTTTAATAAGACATTACTATCAACAATTCTCTATTAACTTTTATTCATTTAGATTCTATACAACAACAAAATTTCAAATATACCATTACCCTTCCAGTTACCTCACCTTTCTACTATGAATTTTCCCTTTTCTAACCCTTTTTATCCTTATTTATTAGTTTGGGTGACTCTCTATTATTCATTCTTCTCTATATCTTATTTTGGCATTGTCAATCTAACCTTACTCACCTCTTTTCAACTAACAACCGCTTCTAACCATTAATATATTATGACACCAATATCTCTATAATAACCCCCTTCACAAATCCCATTTAAAACCTCTGGCACCGCTCATTTTTGTACTAGTATGTGTGTATTCCCTCTAACTAACTCATTCCCTTATCGGTTCCTGACCCTTTCAGGTAACCCTTTCCGGCACACAACGGTCCCTTCCTGTCTCAACATCTCTCGTTGCAGACTCCTACACCAATACCCTTATTACAAAATATCACCATCAACAACAAATATAATTACCATTCACATTGCTCAACTCTACATATAATCACTAACCACTGTGTCCCTAAAATATCTAACACCTCTTTATATATTATCAGCATCTCAACACTTTATTTTCCCTAACTCCCGTTAACTCTATTCAACTAACTCCACTGCCCTTATTTATAACTATTACCCAAACTCTTTACAACATTTCACTTAATATACTACCAGAAAATTCATCACTTACCTACTAACAACAATACCTCTCAATATCCAAATATATCATACTTAATCATTTACTAACCACTGGAATCTAAATCTCATAATATCCTTTAAAATCATTATTAAACTTCTTTCAATTATTTAAAATTTTACAATACATAGTTTACACACAAAAAATACATAAAATACACAACAGCAAAGTACACAAATACACTTAACATAATAACATCTACACATAAAAGAATATACAGTCCAACTTATTTTTTCTTATCATTAACCACAAATCGTTCCATAAGACAATGCACTTCAACACCATATTATTCACATCATTAAATGTTCATGAACAATAAACAATAAACAATTACCCCATATCGTCGAATAATAGTCTAACATATTTGTAACATAGATCATTCTTATTTATATCAAATTTATTATTATTATTATAATAATCTCTTATTTCTATGTCATTCATTATCACTTCTGTTGGTTCATATACCTGTTCAATATTGGTCAATTTTGTCCAGTCTCCGTTGGTATTATCTGTTAACCTTAGGTAAGTTATATTATCACTGTTAACCTCATCTACTGCTATCTCAATGTCATTGTAAGGTAAGTACTCATTATCATTATTATTTCTCTCTATGCCTAGCCTTTCTATGAATTCTTCATAATTTTTCTTTACTTTAAATATCTCTATTTCTCTCTTTCCCTCAAAACATTTCTCACCATCATACCAAGCTACACACTCTCTCTCAAAACATGCAGGGGATACTAACTTATCATTACAGCACCACCTGTGGAGTGCACAAAAAACCAAGGGAAATTTATCTGTAGACCTATCGTCTTTCACATACTCACGTGAAGCCATTTCTTCACCCCCCCACTACAACATTACGGGAAAAATTTACCCCCTGCAATCCCTTTATCTGTAAATTCTCTCTATACTTTCTCTCTAATTCATCAACACTTTTTATCACTTCATTATCAAATTCTACTCCCATTATACTTTTATCACCACTCTCAATACTCACACAATTATTTTCTAACACCATATTTTTAATTCTATTATCATAATTCTCACCACTACTTACCTTGTCTTTCTTTTCATTCAATTTATTTGATTCTCTACTATTCTCTACCCCCATTTTACTCTCGTAATTTTCATCTACTTTATTCTTTTGTCTCTCAAACTTCTCATTAACTAATGCAACTATTTTCTCTTCCGTTTTATCGAAACGTGCGTGCATTTCATCAATTCGTTTATCAAAATTAAAATTTTGTTTTTTGATTTCATTTTTTATATCACTCAATTGTACATCGAATTGATCAAATTTGACGCTCTGCTCATTGAAAAGCAGTTTCATCATTTTTATTATGTCATTTTCTTCCATTCTGGTATTTACTATAGGCGTTGAGTTCGCCTGTGGCGTGCTCAACATCAATGATTCTGTGTTTGTATTTTCTACGTTAATGCTTCCGTTATCTGCCATTTTATCGTACTGATGGTACTAAACTTTGTTTTAATTGTTTTGTACGTCTTTTTATACTATAGGTAATCTCTATAGATAACCTCTCTTTTATGTTTATTTCTTTACCCTTCCACCTCTGCTTTTCTGCTTATTTACATATTTTTATTTATATATAAAGTCCAAGTTCGGGCTGCCATCTGTTAAGTTTCTTTTTATTGTAATACAAATACTTCTTAATACTGAATGTATGATAGTTAATATTTATGTAATTTGCATAATAAATCTTATCACCGGAATAACACGTGCTTAGCTCAGTTACATGCATTAGGCTTTTGGTCCAGAATTGCGTTAAGCAGACAGCGGCAGAGGTCGTTGGGTATAGAAATAACATAACACATTAGATAACTGTAACGAATTTTGATTTTATTTCAGCATATACGTGGTAAATTAATATAAGCATAACCCCTGTTAATGATTCGAATTTCAAAATGGCGGCTATGATATTCCGCCCTTGACCTTACTCAAGGTTAATTGTGTACACTTTATGATTCTATGTAAATGACTTCTTTTATATATGTGATTATCATCATTGAACAAAATTTTAGTTTTGATTTCTTTAATACTTTACTCTTAATACTGATTAAACATGATCACAAACCAACGCCTCATTTTAATATTGGGTTGATCAACACCGGGTTACACGCTCGCTTCCTCTCTCTCCCTCTCTCACTTGAATTTAAACAAATTTTATAGAAATTGAGCTCATTTTTCTAATTTGAATTTAGGTAATGAAATGTAGGGCTTTCCTGAATAGACGTGGTGTAGCTCCCTCCTCAACGGCTCCATGCGGTTGGCAGGCGTTCGTCCAGTTTGATGGTATTCATTTTTCACTGACTCTACCTTTTAATACATGTTTTGCAAAGTTCACAGATTCTAGTAAATGTTAGTGATTACTGTGGTATTGATTAAATCATTTTAAGCAGTAAATGTTACATTTTGATGGCAGAAAACTGCCCACTACTGTTAGAGCGTATACGCTCTCTGAGTTACTTTTGACGACTGAGGCTGGGTCAGACGTAATTGTTATGTAAGTGGTCGTGCATCTGACGTCATTGTCTATTGTTTTCCAACCACCGCCTTGGTTAATACGTAATGGTTTTATATCGTCATTGTGTTTTTGGTGACGATTTGTTACAATGGACCAATAGAAAGTCAGTATTGTCAATTTTTAGCGCCTGAAACGGCCATTATTGTTGTTTCACTTCACTCGTACGCCGCTGACCTTGGATCGGCTCCCCTCTGGTGAATTGGCGTATTACTGGGACTTGTGTCAAAACTAACTTGCCCTGGTTAGACTTCATGATTATAATAAAATTTACAATAAAAATATCCCTACATACCATTATTCTGGTATGGCTAATTCTGTACTGTTACAAAACCCCCTCAGTGAAAGGTTTGGTGTCGAGACACAAAAACTTTCATTGACTCATTCATACTTTTCTAAAAGGATCAGTTCAGATATGTGCCACAACCCCCTGTAGTGTTAATAAAAGAAAATCTCAATCACTTACACTTGGTCCTATAGTGTCGATCGTACCCGTCTGACCTTACTGGACTTCTCCTGAGAGATCCCTACACCATAAGGCCATGAGGCACTGCATGCTCCTGTTCTGACGCTCCGGCCAGCGCAGGACCGCGGTCACAACACCATAAAAACTCTGAAACATTCAATACAACATTTCAAATAGTGGTCTTATTCATTTACATATCCGCAACTGATATGTTTCCTCTTAGATGCATTGGTTTGTGATTTGAGGCGTTGGTTTCATTTATTTATAAAATACCAAATAACACAATAAAATATAACAAGATTTAGGATAGATAAGCCTTCTACTTGACAACACTCCTACATATTTGTATCAATTGCTCTGACTCCCGTCAATCTAAAATTGCCTCTTTCATCATAAAATTATACTCTTATACTAAACACAACATAAATTTTTTGATTCTCAAACAATAACTACTATTTTTATTCATTTATTTCAACTAATATCAGTATATTTATCTAGCATGGCAGCATTTTTATCTATCTAAATTTCTTTACTCATTTCTTTACTTTAATCTTACTCCTTTTTAACAGAATCATTTTTTTTTCAGAGACTTGTTACTCTAACACAAAATTTAATGTTATCATGGTCACTACCCTTACAGTAGCCTCCTAACCACACACTATCATCAACATAATAAAACATGGTACATCATAAGCATTAAACACTAACATTGAACAATTCACATTACTTAATTCATATTTACATAACTTGCAGCAAAACTTTAATAAGACATTACTATCAACAATTCTCTATTAACTTTTATTCATTTAACATTCATTTAGATTCTATACAACAACAAAATTTCAAATATACCATTACCCTTCCAGTTACCTCACCTTTCTACTATGAATTTTCCCTTTTCTAACCCTTTTTATCCTTATTTATTAGTTTGGGTGACTCTCTATTATTCATTCTTCTCTATATCTTATTTTGGCATTGTCAATCTAACCTTACTCACCTCTTTTCAACTAACAACCGCTTCTAACCATTAATATATTATGACACCAATATCTCTATAATAACCCCCTTCACAAATCCCATTTAAAACCTCTGGCACCGCTCATTTTTGTACTAGTATGTGTGTATTCCCTCTAACTAACTCATTCCCTTATCGGTTCCTGACCCTTTCAGGTAACCCTTTCCGGCACACAACGGTCCCTTCCTGTCTCAACATCTCTCGTTGCAGACTCCTACACCAATACCCTTATTACAAAATATCACCATCAACAACAAATATAATTACCATTCACATTGCTCAACTCTACATATAATCACTAACCACTGTGTCCCTAAAATATCTAACACCTCTTTATATATTATCAGCATCTCAACACTTTATTTTCCCTAACTCCCGTTAACTCTATTCAACTAACTCCACTGCCCTTATTTATAACTATTACCCAAACTCTTTACAACATTTCACTTAATATACTACCAGAAAATTCATCACTTACCTACTAACAACAATACCTCTCAATATCCAAATATATCATACTTAATCATTTACTAACCACTGGAATCTAAATCTCATAATATCCTTTAAAATCATTATTAAACTTCTTTCAATTATTTAAAATTTTACAATACATAGTTTACACACAAAAAATACATAAAATACACAACAGCAAAGTACACAAATACACTTAACATAATAACATCTACACATAAAAGAATATACAGTCCAACTTATTTTTTCTTATCATTAACCACAAATCGTTCCATAAGACAATGCACTTCAACACCATATTATTCACATCATTAAATGTTCATGAACAATAAACAATAAACAATTACCCCATATCGTCGAATAATAGTCTAACATATTTGTAACATAGATCATTCTTATTTATATCAAATTTATTATTATTATTATAATAATCTCTTATTTCTATGTCATTCATTATCACTTCTGTTGGTTCATATACCTGTTCAATATTGGTCAATTTTGTCCAGTCTCCGTTGGTATTATCTGTTAACCTTAGGTAAGTTATATTATCACTGTTAACCTCATCTACTGCTATCTCAATGTCATTGTAAGGTAAGTACTCATTATCATTATTATTTCTCTCTATGCCTAGCCTTTCTATGAATTCTTCATAATTTTTCTTTACTTTAAATATCTCTATTTCTCTCTTTCCCTCAAAACATTTCTCACCATCATACCAAGCTACACACTCTCTCTCAAAACATGCAGGGGATACTAACTTATCATTACAGCACCACCTGTGGAGTGCACAAAAAACCAAGGGAAATTTATCTGTAGACCTATCGTCTTTCACATACTCACGTGAAGCCATTTCTTCACCCCCCCACTACAACATTACGGGAAAAATTTACCCCCTGCAATCCCTTTATCTGTAAATTCTCTCTATACTTTCTCTCTAATTCATCAACAATTTTTATCACTTCATTATCAAATTCTACTCCCATTATACTTTTATCACCACTCTCAATACTCACACAATTATTTTCTAACACCATATTTTTAATTCTATTATCATAATTCTCACCACTACTTACCTTGTCTTTCTTTTCATTCAATTTATTTGATTCTCTACTATTCTCTACCCCCATTTTACTCTCGTAATTTTCATCTACTTTATTCTTTTGTCTCTCAAACTTCTCATTAACTAATGCAACTATTTTCTCTTCCGTTTTATCGAAACGTGCGTGCATTTCATCAATTCGTTTATCAAAATTAAAATTTTGTTTTTTGATTTCATTTTTTATATCACTCAATTGTACATCGAATTGATCAAATTTGACGCTCTGCTCATTGAAAAGCAGTTTCATCATTTTTATTATGTCATTTTCTTCCATTCTGGTATTTACTATAGGCGTTGAGTTCGCCTGTGGCGTGCTCAACATCAATGATTCTGTGTTTGTATTTTCTACGTTAATGCTTCCGTTATCTGCCATTTTATCGTACTGATGGTACTAAACTTTGTTTTAATTGTTTTGTACGTCTTTTTATACTATAGGTAATCTCTATAGATAACCTCTCTTTTATGTTTATTTCTTTACCCTTCCACCTCTGCTTTTCTGCTTATTTACATATTTTTATTTATATATAAAGTCCAAGTTCGGGCTGCCATCTGTTAAGTTTCTTTTTATTGTAATACAAATACTTCTTAATACTGAATGTATGATAGTTAATATTTATGTAATTTGCATAATAAATCTTATCACCGGAATAACACGTGCTTAGCTCAGTTACATGCATTAGGCTTTTGGTCCAGAATTGCGTTAAGCAGACAGCGGCAGAGGTCGTTGGGTATAGAAATAACATAACACATTAGATAACTGTAACGAATTTTGATTTTATTTCAGCATATACGTGGTAAATTAATATAAGCATAACCCCTGTTAATGATTCGAATTTAAAAATGGCGGCTATGATATTCCGCCCTTGACCTTACTCAAGGTTAATTGTGTACACTTTATGATTCTATGTAAATGACTTCTTTTATATATGTGATTATCATCATTGAACAAAATTTTAGTTTTGATTTCTTTAATACTTTACTCTTAATACTGATTAAACATGATCACAAACCAACGCCTCATTTTAATATTGGGTTGATCAACACCGGGTTACACGCTAGCTTCCTCTCTCTCCCTCTCTCACTTGAATTTAAACAAATTTTATAGAAATTGAGCTCATTTTTCTAATTTGAATTTAGGTAATGAAATGTAGGGCTTTCCTGAATAGACGTGGTGTAGCTCCCTCCTCAACGGCTCCATGCGGTTGGCAGGCGTTCGTCCAGTTTGATGGTATTCATTTTTCACTGACTCTACCTTTTAATACATGTTTTGCAAAGTTCACAGATTCTAGTAAATGTTAGTGATTACTGTGGTATTGATTAAATCATTTTAAGCAGTAAATGTTACATTTTGATGGCAGAAAACTGCCCACTACTGTTAGAGCGTATACGCTCTCTGAGTTACTTTTGACGACTGAGGCTGGGTCAGACGTAATTGTTATGTAAGTGGTCGTGCATCTGACGTCATTGTCTATTGTTTTCCAACCACCGCCTTGGTTAATACGTAATGGTTTTATATCGTCATTGTGTTTTTGGTGACGATTTGTTACAATGGACCAATAGAAAGTCAGTATTGTCAATTTTTAGCGCCTGAAACGGCCATTATTGTTGTTTCACTTCACTCGTACGCCGCTGACCTTGGATCGGCTCCCCTCTGGTGAATTGGCGTATTACTGGGACTTGTGTCAAAACTAACTTGCCCTGGTTAGACTTCATGATTATAATAAAATTTACAATAAAAATATCCCTACATACCATTATTCTGGTATGGCTAATTCTGTACTGTTACAAAACCCCCTCAGTGAAAGGTTTGGTGTCGAGACACAAAAACTTTCATTGACTCATTCATACTTTTCTAAAAGGATCAGTTCAGATATGTGCCACAACCCCCTGTAGTGTTAATAAAAGAAAATCTCAATCACTTACACTTGGTCCTATAGTGTCGATCGTACCCGTCTGACCTTACTGGACTTCTCCTGAGAGATCCCTACACCATAAGGCCATGAGGCACTGCACGCTCCTGTTCTGACGCTCCGGCCAGCGCAGGACCGCGGTCACAACACCATAAAAACTCTGAAACATTCAATACAACGTTTCAAATAGTGGTCTTATTCATTTACATATCCGCAACTGATATGTTTCCTCTTAGATGCATTGGTTTGTGATTTGAGGCGTTGGTTTCATTTATTTATAAAATACCAAATAACACAATAAAATATAACAAGATTTAGGATAGATAAGCCTTCTACTTGACAACACTCCTACATATTTGTATCAATTGCTCTGACTCCCGTCAATCTAAAATTGCCTCTTTCATCATAAAATTATACTCTTATACTAAACACAACATAAATTTTTTGATTCTCAAACAATAACTACTATTTTTATTCATTTATTTCAACTAATATCAGTATATTTATCTAGCATGGCAGCATTTTTATCTATCTAAATTTCTTTACTCATTTCTTTACTTTAATCTTACTCCTTTTTAACAGAATCATTTTTTTTTCAGAGACTTGTTACTCTAACACAAAATTTAATGTTATCATGGTCACTACCCTTACAGTAGCCTCCTAACCACACACTATCATCAACATAATAAAACATGGTACATCATAAGCATTAAACACTAACATTGAACAATTCACATTACTTAATTCATATTTACATAACTTGCAGCAAAACTTTAATAAGACATTACTATCAACAATTCTCTATTAACTTTTATTCATTTAACATTCATTTAGATTCTATACAACAACAAAATTTCAAATATACCATTACCCTTCCAGTTACCTCACCTTTCTACTATGAATTTTCCCTTTTCTAACCCTTTTTATCCTTATTTATTAGTTTGGGTGACTCTCTATTATTCATTCTTCTCTATATCTTATTTTGGCATTGTCAATCTAACCTTACTCACCTCTTTTCAACTAACAACCGCTTCTAACCATTAATATATTATGACACCAATATCTCTATAATAACCCCCTTCACAAATCCCATTTAAAACCTCTGGCACCGCTCATTTTTGTACTAGTATGTGTGTATTCCCTCTAACTAACTCATTTCCTTATCGGTTCCTGACCCTTTCAGGTAACCCTTTCCGGCACACAACGGTCCCTTCCTGTCTCAACATCTCTCGTTGCAGACTCCTACACCAATACCCTTATTACAAAATATCACCATCAACAACAAATATAATTACCATTCACATTGCTCAACTCTACATATAATCACTAACCACTGTGTCCCTAAAATATCTAACACCTCTTTATATATTATCAGCATCTCAACACTTTATTTTCCCTAACTCCCGTTAACTCTATTCAACTAACTCCACTGCCCTTATTTATAACTATTACCCAAACTCTTTACAACATTTCACTTAATATACTACCAGAAAATTCATCACTTACCTACTAACAACAATACCTCTCAATATCCAAATATATCATACTTAATCATTTACTAACCACTGGAATCTAAATCTCATAATATCCTTTAAAATCATTATTAAACTTCTTTCAATTATTTAAAATTTTACAATACATAGTTTACACACAAAAAATACATAAAATACACAACAGCAAAGTACACAAATACACTTAACATAATAACATCTACACATAAAAGAATATACAGTCCAACTTATTTTTTCTTATCATTAACCACAAATCGTTCCATAAGACAATGCACTTCAACACCATATTATTCACATCATTAAATGTTCATGAACAATAAACAATAAACAATTACCCCATATCGTCGAATAATAGTCTAACATATTTGTAACATAGATCATTCTTATTTATATCAAATTTATTATTATTATTATAATAATCTCTTATTTCTATGTCATTCATTATCACTTCTGTTGGTTCATATACCTGTTCAATATTGGTGAATTTTGTCCAGTCTCCGTTGGTATTATCTGTTAACCTTAGGTAAGTTATATTATCACTGTTAACCTCATCTACTGCTATCTCAATGTCATTGTAAGGTAAGTACTCATTATCATTATTATTTCTCTCTATGCCTAGCCTTTCTATGAATTCTTCATAATTTTTCTTTACTTTAAATATCTCTATTTCTCTCTTTCCCTCAAAACATTTCTCACCATCATACCAAGCTACACACTCTCTCTCAAAACATGCAGGGGATACTAACTTATCATTACAGCACCACCTGTGAAGTGCACAAAAAACCAAGGGAAATTTATCTGTAGACCTATCGTCTTTCACATACTCACGTGAAGCCATTTCTTCACCCCCCCACTACAACATTACGGGAAAAATTTACCCCCTGCAATCCCTTTATCTGTAAATTCTCTCTATACTTTCTCTCTAATTCATCAACACTTTTTATCACTTCATTATCAAATTCTACTCCCATTATACTTTTATCACCACTCTCAATACTCACACAATTATTTTCTAACACCATATTTTTAATTCTATTATCATAATTTTCACCACTACTTACCTTGTCTTTCTTTTCATTCAATTTATTTGATTCTCTACTATTCTCTACCCCCATTTTACTCTCGTAATTTTCATCTACTTTATTCTTTTGTCTCTCAAACTTCTCATTAACTAATGCAACTACTTTCTCTTCCGTTTTATCGAAACGTGCGTGCATTTCATCAATTCGTTTATCAAAATTAAAATTTTGTTTTTTGATTTCATTTTTTATATCACTCAATTGCACATCGGATTGATCAAATTTGACGCTCTGCTCATTGAAAAGCAGTTTCATCATTTTTATTATGTCATTTTCTTCCATTCTGGTATTTACTATAGGCGTTGAGTTCGCCTGTGGCGTGCTCAACATCAATGATTCTGTGTTTGTATTTTCTACGTTAATGCTTCCGTTATCTGCCATTTTATCGTACTGATGGTACTAAACTTTGTTTTAATTGTTTTGTACGTCTTTTTATACTATAGGTAATCTCTATAGATAACCTCTCTTTTATGTTTATTTCTTTACCCTTCCACCTCTGCTTTTCTGCTTATTTACATATTTTTATTTATATATAAAGTCCAAGTTCGGGCTGCCATCTGTTAAGTTTCTTTTTATTGTAATACAAATACTTCTTAATACTGAATGTATGATAGTTAATATTTATGTAATTTGCATAATAAATCTTATCACCGGAATAACACGTGCTTAGCTCAGTTACATGCATTAGGCTTTTGGTCCAGAATTGCGTTAAGCAGACAGCGGCAGAGGTCGTTGGGTATAGAAATAACATAACACATTAGATAACTGTAACGAATTTTGATTTTATTTCAGCATATACGTGGTAAATTAATATAAGCATAACCCCTGTTAATGATTCGAATTTCAAAATGGCGGCTATGATATTCCGCCCTTGACCTTACTCAAGGTTAATTGTGTACACTTTATGATTCTATGTAAATGACTTCTTTTATATATGTGATTATCATCATTGAACAAAATTTTAGTTTTGATTTCTTTAATACTTTACTCTTAATACTGATTAAACATGATCACAAACCAACGCCTCATTTTAATATTGGGTTGATCAACACCGGGTTACACGCTCGCTTCCTCTCTCTCCCTCTCTCACTTGAATTTAAACAAATTTTATAGAAATTGAGCTCATTTTTCTAATTTGAATTTAGGTAATGAAATGTAGGGCTTTCCTGAATAGACGTGGTGTAGCTCCCTCCTCAACGGCTCCATGCGGTTGGCAGGCGTTCGTCCAGTTTGATGGTATTCATTTTTCACTGACTCTACCTTTTAATACATGTTTTGCAAAGTTCACAGATTCTAGTAAATGTTAGTGATTACTGTGGTATTGATTAAATCATTTTAAGCAGTAAATGTTACATTTTGATGGCAGAAAACTGCCCACTACTGTTAGAGCGTATACGCTCTCTGAGTTACTTTTGACGACTGAGGCTGGGTCAGACGTAATTGTTATGTAAGTGGTCGTGCATCTGACGTCATTGTCTATTGTTTTCCAACCACCGCCTTGGTTAATACGTAATGGTTTTATATCGTCATTGTGTTTTTGGTGACGATTTGTTACAATGGACCAATAGAAAGTCAGTATTGTCAATTTTTAGCGCCTGAAACGGCCATTATTGTTGTTTCACTTCACTCGTACGCCGCTGACCTTGGATCGGCTCCCCTCTGGTGAATTGGCGTATTACTGGGACTTGTGTCAAAACTAACTTGCCCTGGTTAGACTTCATGATTATAATAAAATTTACAATAAAAATATCCCTACATACCATTATTCTGGTATGGCTAATTCTGTACTGTTACAAAACCCCCTCAGTGAAAGGTTTGGTGTCGAGACACAAAAACTTTCATTGACTCATTCATACTTTTCTAAAAGGATCAGTTCAGATATGTGCCACAACCCCCTGTAGTGTTAATAAAAGAAAATCTCAATCACTTACACTTGGTCCTATAGTGTCGATCGTACCCGTCTGACCTTACTGGACTTCTCCTGAGAGATCCCTACACCATAAGGCCATGAGGCACTGCACGCTCCTGTTCTGACGCTCCGGCCAGCGCAGGACCGCGGTCACAACACCATAAAAACTCTGAAACATTCAATACAACATTTCAAATAGTGGTCTTATTCATTTACATATCCGCAACTGATATGTTTCCTCTTAGATGCATTGGTTTGTGATTTGAGGCGTTGGTTTCATTTATTTATAAAATACCAAATAACACAATAAAATATAACAAGATTTAGGATAGATAAGCCTTCTACTTGACAACACTCCTACATATTTGTATCAATTGCTCTGACTCCCGTCAATCTAAAATTGCCTCTTTCATCATAAAATTATACTCTTATACTAAACACAACATAAATTTTTTGATTCTCAAACAATAACTACTATTTTTATTCATTTATTTCAACTAATATCAGTATATTTATCTAGCATGGCAGCATTTTTATCTATCTAAATTTCTTTACTCATTTCTTTACTTTAATCTTACTCCTTTTTAACAGAATCATTTTTTTTTCAGAGACTTGTTACTCTAACACAAAATTTAATGTTATCATGGTCACTACCCTTACAGTAGCCTCCTAACCACACACTATCATCAACATAATAAAACATGGTACATCATAAGCATTAAACACTAACATTGAACAATTCACATTACTTAATTCATATTTACATAACTTGCAGCAAAACTTTAATAAGACATTACTATCAACAATTCTCTATTAACTTTTATTCATTTAACATTCATTTAGATTCTATACAACAACAAAATTTCAAATATACCATTACCCTTCCAGTTACCTCACCTTTCTACTATGAATTTTCCTTTTCTAACCCTTTTTATCCTTATTTATTAGTTTGGGTGACTCTCTATTATTCATTCTTCTCTATATCTTATTTTGGCATTGTCAATCTAACCTTACTCACCTCTTTTCAACTAACAACCGCTTCTAACCATTAATATATTATGACACCAATATCTCTATAATAACCCCCTTCACAAATCCCATTTAAAACCTCTGGCACCGCTCCTTTTTGTACTAGTATGTGTGTATTCCCTCTAACCAACTCATTCCCTTATCGGTTCCTGACCCTTTCAGGTAACCCTTTCCGGCACACAACGGTCCCTTCCTGTCTCAACATCTCTCGTTGCAGACTCCTACACCAATACCCTTATTACAAAATATCACCATCAACAACAAATATAATTACCATTCACATTGCTCAACTCTACATATAATCACTAACCACTGTGTCCCTAAAATATCTAAAACCTCTTTATATATTATCAGCATCTCAACACTTTATTTTCCCTAACTCCCGTTAACTCTATTCAACTAACTCCACTGCCCTTATTTATAACTATTACCCAAACTCTTTACAACATTTCACTTAATATACTACCAGAAAATTCATCACTTACCTACTAACAACAATACCTCTCAATATCCAAATATATCATACTTAATCATTTACTAACCACTGGAATCTAAATCTCATAATATCCTTTAAAATCATTATTAAACTTCTTTCAATTATTTAAAATTTTACAATACATAGTTTACACACAAAAAATACATAAAATACACAACAGCAAAGTACACAAATACACTTAACATAATAACATCTACACATAAAAGAATATACAGTCCAACTTATTTTTTCTTATCATTAACCACAAATCGTTCCATAAGACAATGCACTTCAACACCATATTATTCACATCATTAAATGTTCATGAACAATAAACAATAAACCATTACCCCATATCGTCGAATAATAGTCTAACATATTTGTAACATAGATCATTCTTATTTATATCAAATTTATTATTATTATTATAATAATCTCTTATTTCTATGTCATTCATTATCACTTCTGTTGGTTCATATACCTGTTCAATATTGGTCAATTTTGTCCAGTCTCCGTTGGTATTATCTGTTAACCTTAGGTAAGTTATATTATCACTGTTAACCTCATCTACTGCTATCTCAATGTCATTGTAAGGTAAGTACTCATTATCATTATTATTTCTCTCTATGCCTAGCCTTTCTATGAATTCTTCATAAATTTTCTTTACTTTAAATATCTCTATTTCTCTCTTTCCCTCAAAACATTTCTCACCATCATACCAAGCTACAGACTCTCTCTCAAAACATGCAGGGGATACTAACTTATCATTACAGCACCACCTGTGAAGTGCACAAAAAACCAAGGGAAATTTATCTGTAGACCTATCGTCTTTCACATACTCACGTGAAGCCATTTCTTCACCCCCCCCCACTACAACATTACGGGAAAAATTTACCCCCTGCAATCCCTTTATCTGTAAATTCTCTCTATACTTTCTCTCTAATTCATCAACACTTTTTATCACTTCATTATCAAATTCTACTCCCATTATACTTTTATCACCACTCTCAATACTCACACAATTATTTTCTAACACCATATTTTTAATTCTATTATCATAATTCTCACCACTACTTACCTTGTCTTTCTTTTCATTCAATTTATTTGATTCTCTACTATTCTCTACCCCCATTTTACTCTCGTAATTTTCATCTACTTTATTCTTTTGTCTCTCAAACTTCTCATTAACTAATGCAACTATTTTCTCTTCCGTTTTATCGAAACGTGCGTGCATTTCATCAATTCGTTTATCAAAATTAAAATTTTGTTTTTTGATTTCATTTTTTATATCACTCAATTGCACATCGAATTGATCAAATTTGACGCTCTGCTCATTGAAAAGCAGTTTCATCATTTTTATTATGTCATTTTCTTCCATTCTGGTATTTACTATAGGCGTTGAGTTCGCCTGTGGCGTGCTCAACATCAATGATTCTGTGTTTGTATTTTCTACGTTAATGCTTCCGTTATCTGCCATTTTATCGTACTGATGGTACTAAACTTTGTTTTAATTGTTTTGTACGTCTTTTTATACTATAGGTAATCTCTATAGATAACCTCTCTTTTATGTTTATTTCTTTACCCTTCCACCTCTGCTTTTCTGCTTATTTACATATTTTTATTTATATATAAAGTCCAAGTTCGGGCTGCCATCTGTTAAGTTTCTTTTTATTGTAATACAAATACTTCTTAATACTGAATGTATGATAGTTAATATTTATGTAATTTGCATAATAAATCTTATCACCGGAATAACACGTGCTTAGCTCAGTTACATGCATTAGGCTTTTGGTCCAGAATTGCGTTAAGCAGACAGCGGCAGAGGTCGTTGGGTATAGAAATAACATAACACATTAGATAACTGTAACGAATTTTGATTTTATTTCAGCATATACGTGGTAAATTAATATAAGCATAACCCCTGTTAATGATTCGAATTTCAAAATGGCGGCTATGATATTCCGCCCTTGACCTTACTCAAGGTTAATTGTGTACACTTTATGATTCTATGTAAATGACTTCTTTTATATATGTGATTATCATCATTGAACAAAATTTTAGTTTTGATTTCTTTAATACTTTACTCTTAATACTGATTAAACATGATCACAAACCAACGCCTCATTTTAATATTGGGTTGATCAACACCGGGTTACACGCTCGCTTCCTCTCTCTCCCTCTCTCACTTGAATTTAAACAAATTTTATAGAAATTGAGCTCATTTTTCTAATTTGAATTTAGGTAATGAAATGTAGGGCTTTCCTGAATAGACGTGGTGTAGCTCC
Source organism: Magicicada septendecula (assembly GCA_034769895.1). Classification (NCBI taxonomy): domain Eukaryota; kingdom Metazoa; phylum Arthropoda; class Insecta; order Hemiptera; family Cicadidae; genus Magicicada; species Magicicada septendecula. Next base: position 408,556,854 of record CM068368.1, on the reverse strand, counting down.
CTCCTCAACGGCTCCATGCGGTTGGCAGGCGTTCGTCCAGTTTGATGGTATTCATTTTTCACTGACTCTACCTTTTAATACATGTTTTGCAAAGTTCACAGATTCTAGTAAATGTTAGTGATTACTGTGGTATTGATTAAATCATTTTAAGCAGTAAATGTTACATTTTTATGGCAGAAAACTGCCCACTACTGTTAGAGCGTATACGCTCTCTGAGTTACTTTTGACGACTGAGGCTGGGTCAGACGTAATTGTTATGTAAGTGGTCGTGCATCTGACGTCATTGTCTATTGTTTTCCAACCACCGCCTTGGTTAATACGTAATGGTTTTATATCGTCATTGTGTTTTTGGTGACGATTTGTTACAATGGACCAATAGAAAGTCAGTATTGTCAATTTTTAGCGCCTGAAACGGCCATTATTGTTGTTTCACTTCACTCGTACGCCGCTGACCTTGGATCGGCTCCCCTCTGGTGAATTGGCGTATTACTGGGACTTGTGTCAAAACTAACTTGCCCTGGTTAGACTTCATGATTATAATAAAATTTACAATAAAAATATCCCTACATACCATTATTCTGGTATGGCTAATTCTGTACTGTTACAAAACCCCCTCAGTGAAAGGTTTGGTGTCGAGACACAAAAACTTTCATTGACTCATTCATACTTTTCTAAAAGGATCAGTTCAGATATGTGCCACAACCCCCTGTAGTGTTAATAAAAGAAAATCTCAATCACTTACACTTGGTCCTATAGTGTCGATCGTACCCGTCTGACCTTACTGGACTTCTCCTGAGAGATCCCTACACCATAAGGCCATGAGGCACTGCACGCTCCTGTTCTGACGCTCCGGCCAGCGCAGGACCGCGGTCACAACACCATAAAAACTCTGAAACATTCAATACAAAATTTCAAATAGTGGTCTTATTCATTTACATATCCGCAACTGATATGTTTCCTCTTAGATGCATTGGTTTGTGATTTGAGGCGTTGGTTTCATTTATTTATAAAATACCAAATAACACAATAAAATATAACAAGATTTAGGATAGATAAGCCTTCTACTTGACAACACTCCTACATATTTGTATCAATTGCTCTGACTCCCGTCAATCTAAAATTGCCTCTTTCATCATAAAATTATACTCTTATACTAAACACAACATAAATTTTTTGATTCTCAAACAATAACTACTATTTTTATTCATTTATTTCAACTAATATCAGTATATTTATCTAGCATGGCAGCATTTTTATCTATCTAAATTTCTTTACTCATTTCTTTACTTTAATCTTACTCCTTTTTAACAGAATCATTTTTTTTTTCAGAGACTTGTTACTCTAACACAAAATTTAATGTTATCATGGTCACTACCCTTACAGTAGCCTCCTAACCACACACTATCATCAACATAATAAAACATGGTACATCATAAGCATTAAACACTAACATTGAACAATTCACATTACTTAATTCATATTTACATAACTTGCAGCAAAACTTTAATAAGACATTACTATCAACAATTCTCTATTAACTTTTATTCATTTAACATTCATTTAGATTCTATACAACAACAAAATTTCAAATATACCATTACCCTTCCAGTTACCTCACCTTTCTACTATGAATTTTCCCTTTTCTAACCCTTTTTATCCTTATTTATTAGTTTGGGTGACTCTCTATTATTCATTCTTCTCTATATCTTATTTTGGCATTGTCAATCTAACCTTACTCACCTCTTTTCAACTAACAACCGCTTCTAACCATTAATATATTATGACACCAATATCTCTATAATAACCCCCTTCACAAATCCCATTTAAAACCTCTGGCACCGCTCATTTTTGTACTAGTATGTGTGTATTCCCTCTAACTAACTCATTCCCTTATCGGTTCCTGACCCTTTCAGGTAACCCTTTCCGGCACACAACGGTCCCTTCCTGTCTCAACATCTCTCGTTGCAGACTCCTACACCAATACCCTTATTACAAAATATCACCATCAACAACAAATATAATTACCATTCACATTGCTCAACTCTACATATAATCACTAACCACTGTGTCCCTAAAATATCTAACACCTCTTTATATATTATCAGCATCTCAACACTTTATTTTCCCTAACTCCCGTTAACTCTATTCAACTAACTCCACTGCCCTTATTTATAACTATTACCCAAACTCTTTACAACATTTCACTTAATATACTACCAGAAAATTCATCACTTACCTACTAACAACAATACCTCTCAATATCCAAATATATCATACTTAATCATTTACTAACCACTGGAATCTAAATCTCATAATATCCTTTAAAATCATTATTAAACTTCTTTCAATTATTTAAAATTTTACAATACATAGTTTACACACAAAAAATACATAAAATACACAACAGCAAAGTACACAAATACACTTAACATAATAACATCTACACATAAAAGAATATACAGTCCAACTTATTTTTCCTTATCATTAACCACAAATCGTTCCATAAGACAATGCACTTCAACACCATATTATTCACATCATTAAATGTTCATGAACAATAAACAATAAACAATTACCCCATATCGTCGAATAATAGTCTAACATATTTGTAACATAGATCATTCTTATTTATATCAAATTTATTATTATTATTATAATAATCTCTTATTTCTATGTCATTCATTATCACTTCTGTTGGTTCATATACCTGTTCAATATTGGTCAATTTTGTCCAGTCTCCGTTGGTATTATCTGTTAACCTTAGGTAAGTTATATTATCATTGTTAACCTCATCTACTGCTATCTCAATGTCATTGTAAGGTAAGTACTCATTATCATTATTATTTCTCTCTATGCCTAGCCTTTCTATGAATTCTTCATAATTTTTCTTTACTTTAAATATCTCTATTTCTCTCTTTCTCTCAAAACATTTCTCACCATCATACCAAGCTACACACTCTCTCTCAAAACATGCAGGGGATACTAACTTATCATTACAGCACCACCTGTGAAGTGAAAAAAAAACCAAGGGAAATTTATCTGTAGACCTATTGTCTTTCACATACTCACGTGAAGCCATTTCTTCACCCCCCCACTACAACATTACGGGAAAAATTTACCCCCTGCAATCCCTTTATCTGTAAATTCTCTCTATACTTTCTCTCTAATTCATCAACACTTTTTATCACTTCATTATCAAATTCTACTCCCATTATACTTTTATCACCACTCTCAATACTCACACAATTATTTTCTAACACCATATTTTTAATTCTATTATCATAATTCTCACCACTACTTACCTTGTCTTTCTTTTCATTCAATTTATTTGATTCTCTACTATTCTCTACCCCCATTTTACTCTCGTAATTTTCATCTACTTTATTCTTTTGTCTCTCAAACTTCTCATTAACTAATGCAACTATTTTCTCTTCCGTTTTATCGAAACGTGCGTGCATTTCATCAATTCGTTTATCAAAATTAAAATTTTGTTTTTTGATTTCATTTTTTATATCACTCAATTGCACATCGAATTGATCAAATTTGACGCTCTGCTCATTGAAAAGCAGTTTCATCATTTTTATTATGTCATTTTCTTCCATTCTGGTATTTACTATAGGCGTTGAGTTCGCCTGTGGCGTGCTCAACATCAATGATTCTGTGTTTGTATTTTCTACGTTAATGCTTCCGTTATCTGCCATTTTATCGTACTGATGGTACTAAACTTTGTTTTAATTGTTTTGTACGTCTTTTTATACTATAGGTAATCTCTATAGATAACCTCTCTTTTATGTTTATTTCTTTACCCTTCCACCTCTGCTTTTCTGCTTATTTGCATATTTTTATTTATATATAAAGTCCAAGTTCGGGCTGCCATCTGTTAAGTTTCTTTTTATTGTAATACAAATACTTCTTAATACTGAATGTATGATAGTTAATATTTATGTAATTTGCATAATAAATCTTATCACCGGAATAACACGTGCTTAGCTCAGTTACATGCATTAGGCTTTTGGTCCAGAATTGCGTTAAGCAGACAGCGGCAGAGGTCGTTGGGTATAGAAATAACATAACACATTAGATAACTGTAACGAATTTTGATTTTATTTCAGCATATACGTGGTAAATTAATATAAGCATAACCCCTGTTAATGATTCGAATTTCAAAATGGCGGCTATGATATTCCGCCCTTGACCTTACTCAAGGTTAATTGTGTACACTTTATGATTCTATGTAAATGACTTCTTTTATATATGTGATTATCATCATTGAACAAAATTTTAGTTTTGATTTCTTTAATACTTTACTCTTAATACTGATTAAACATGATCACAAACCAACGCCTCATTTTAATATTGGGTTGATCAACACCGGGTTACACGCTCGCTTCCTCTCTCTCCCTCTCTCACTTGAATTTAAACAAATTTTATAGAAATTGAGCTCATTTTTCTAATTTGAATTTAGGTAATGAAATGTAGGGCTTTCCTGAATAGACGTGGTGTAGCTCCCTCCTCAACGGCTCCATGCGGTTGGCAGGCGTTCGTCCAGTTTGATGGTATTCATTTTTCACTGACTCTACCTTTTAATACATGTTTTGCAAAGTTCACAGATTCTAGTAAATGTTAGTGATTACTGTGGTATTGATTAAATCATTTTAAGCAGTAAATGTTACATTTTGATGGCAGAAAACTGCCCACTACTGTTAGAGCGTATACGCTCTCTGAGTTACTTTTGACGACTGAGGCTGGGTCAGACGTAATTGTTATGTAAGTGGTCGTGCATCTGACGTCATTGTCTATTGTTTTCCAACCACCGCCTTGGTTAATACGTAATGGTTTTATATCGTCATTGTGTTTTTGGTGACGATTTGTTACAATGGACCAATAGAAAGTCAGTATTGTCAATTTTTAGCGCCTGAAACGGCCATTATTGTTGTTTCACTTCACTCGTACGCCGCTGACCTTGGATCGGCTCCCCTCTGGTGAATTGGCGTATTACTGGGACTTGTGTCAAAACTAACTTGCCCTGGTTAGACTTCATGATTATAATAAAATTTACAATAAAAATATCCCTACATACCATTATTCTGGTATGGCTAATTCTGTACTGTTACAAAACCCCCTCAGTGAAAGGTTTGGTGTCGAGACACAAAAACTTTCATTGACTCATTCATACTTTTCTAAAAGGATCAGTTCAGATATGTGCCACAACCCCCTGTAGTGTTAATAAAAGAAAATCTCAATCACTTACACTTGGTCCTATAGTGTCGATCGTACCCGTCTGACCTTACTGGACTTCTCCTGAGAGATCCCTACACCATAAGGCCATGAGGCACTGCACGCTCCTGTTCTGACGCTCCGGCCAGCGCAGGACCGCGGTCACAACACCATAAAAACTCTGAAACATTCAATACAACATTTCAAATAGTGGTCTTATTCATTTACATATCCGCAACTGATATGTTTCCTCTTAGATGCATTGGTTTGTGATTTGAGGCGTTGGTTTCATTTATTTATAAAATACCAAATAACACAATAAAATATAACAAGATTTAGGATAGATAAGCCTTCTACTTGACAACACTCCTACATATTTGTATCAATTGCTCTGACTCCCGTCAATCTAAAATTGCCTCTTTCATCATAAAATTATACTCTTATACTAAACACAACATAAATTTTTTGATTCTCAAACAATAACTACTATTTTTATTCATTTATTTCAACTAATATCAGTATATTTATCTAGCATGGCAGCATTTTTATCTATCTAAATTTCTTTACTCATTTCTTTACTTTAATCTTACTCCTTTTTAACAGAATCATTTTTTTTTCAGAGACTTGTTACTCTAACACAAAATTTAATGTTATCATGGTCACTACCCTTACAGTAGCCTCCTAACCACACACTATCATCAACATAATAAAACATGGTACATCATAAGCATTAAACACTAACATTGAACAATTCACATTACTTAATTCATATTTACATAACTTGCAGCAAAACTTTAATAAGACATTACTATCAACAATTCTCTATTAACTTTTATTCATTTAACATTCATTTAGATTCTATACAACAACAAAATTTCAAATATACCATTACCCTTCCAGTTACCTCACCTTTCTACTATGAATTTTCCCTTTTCTAACCCTTTTTATCCTTATTTATTAGTTTGGGTGACTCTCTATTATTCATTCTTCTCTATATCTTATTTTGGCATTGTCAATCTAACCTTACTCACCTCTTTTCAACTAACAACCGCTTCTAACCATTAATATATTATGACACCAATATCTCTATAATAACCCCCTTCACAAATCCCATTTAAAACCTCTGGCACCGCTCATTTTTGTACTAGTATGTGTGTATTCCCTCTAACTAACTCATTCCCTTATCGGTTCCTGACCCTTTCAGGTAACCCTTTCCGGCACACAACGGTCCCTTCCTGTCTCAACATCTCTCGTTGCAGACTCCTACACCAATACCCTTATTACAAAATATCACCTGTCTCAACATCTCTCGTTGCAGACTCCTACACCAATACCCTTATTACAAAATATCACCATCAACAACAAATATAATTACCATTCACATTGCTCAACTCTACATATAATCACTAACCACTGTGTCCCTAAAATATCTAACACCTCTTTATATATTATCAGCATCTCAACACTTTATTTTCCCTAACTCCCGTTAACTCTATTCAACTAACTCCACTGCCCTTATTTATAACTATTACCCAAACTCTTTACAACATTTCACTTAATATACTACCAGAAAATTCATCACTTACCTACTAACAACAATACCTCTCAATATCCAAATATATCATACTTAATCATTTACTAACCACTGGAATCTAAATCTCATAATATCCTTTAAAATCATTATTAAACTTCTTTCAATTATTTAAAATTTTACAATACATAGTTTACACACAAAAAATACATAAAATACACAACAGCAAAGTACACAAATACACTTAACATAATAACATCTACACATAAAAGAATATACAGTCCAACTTATTTTTTCTTATCATTAACCACAAATCGTTCCATAAGACAATGCACTTCAACACCATATTATTCACATCATTAAATGTTCATGAACAATAAACAATAAACAATTACCCCATATCGTCGAATAATAGTCTAACATATTTGTAACATAGATCATTCTTATTTATATCAAATTTATTATTATTATTATAATAATCTCTTATTTCTATGTCATTCATTATCACTTCTGTTGGTTCATATACCTGTTCAATATTGGTCAATTTTGTCCAGTCTCCGTTGGTATTATCTGTTAACCTTAGGTAAGTTATATTATCACTGTTAACCTCATCTACTGCTATCTCAATGTCATTGTAAGGTAAGTACTCATTATCATTATTATTTCTCTCTATGCCTAGCCTTTCTATGAATTCTTCATAATTTTTCTTTACTTTAAATATCTCTATTTCTCTCTTTCCCTCAAAACATTTCTCACCATCATACCAAGCTACACACTCTCTCTCAAAACATGCAGGGGATACTAACTTATCATTACAGCACCACCTGTGAAGTGCACAAAAAACCAAGGGAAATTTATCTGTAGACCTATCGTCTTTCACATACTCACGTGAAGCCATTTCTTCACCCCCCCACTACAACATTACGGGAAAAATTTACCCCCTGCAATCCCTTTATCTGTAAATTCTCTCTATACTTTCTCTCTAATTCATCAACACTTTTTATCACTTCATTATCAAATTCTACTCCCATTATACTTTTATCACCACTCTCAATACTCACACAATTATTTTCTAACACCATATTTTTAATTCTATTATCATAATTCTCACCACTACTTACCTTGTCTTTCTTTTCATTCAATTTATTTGATTCTCTACTATTCTCTACCCCCATTTTACTCTCGTAATTTTCATCTACTTTATTCTTTTGTCTCTCAAACTTCTCATTAACTAATGCAACTATTTTCTCTTCCGTTTTATCGAAACGTGCGTGCATTTCATCAATTCGTTTATCAAAATTAAAATTTTGTTTTTTGATTTCATTTTTTATATCACTCAATTGCACATCGAATTGATCAAATTTGACGCTCTGCTCATTGAAAAGCAGTTTCATCATTTTTATTATGTCATTTTCTTCCATTCTGGTATTTACTATAGGCGTTGAGTTCGCCTGTGGCGTGCTCAACATCAATGATTCTGTGTTTGTATTTTCTACGTTAATGCTTCCGTTATCTGCCATTTTATCGTACTGATGGTACTAAACTTTGTTTTAATTGTTTTGTACGTCTTTTTATACTATAGGTAATCTCTATAGATAACCTCTCTTTTATGTTTATTTCTTTACCCTTCCACCTCTGCTTTTCTGCTTATTTACATATTTTTATTTATATATAAAGTCCAAGTTCGGGCTGCCATCTGTTAAGTTTCTTTTTATTGTAATACAAATACTTCTTAATACTGAATGTATGATAGTTAATATTTATGTAATTTGCATAATAAATCTTATCACCGGAATAACACGTGCTTAGCTCAGTTACATGCATTAGGCTTTTGGTCCAGAATTGCGTTAAGCAGACAGCGGCAGAGGTCGTTGGGTATAGAAATAACATAACACATTAGATAACTGTAACGAATTTTGATTTTATTTCAGCATATACGTGGTAAATTAATATAAGCATAACCCCTGTTAATGATTCGAATTTCAAAATGGCGGCTATGATATTCCGCCCTTGACCTTACTCAAGGTTAATTGTGTACACTTTATGATTCTATGTAAATGACTTCTTTTATATATGTGATTATCATCATTGAACAAAATTTTAGTTTTGATTTCTTTAATACTTTACTCTTAATACTGATTAAACATGATCACAAACCAACGCCTCATTTTAATATTGGGTTGATCAACACCGGGTTACACGCTCGCTTCCTCTCTCTCCCTCTCTCACTTGAATTTAAACAAATTTTATAGAAATTGAGCTCATTTTTCTAATTTGAATTTAGGTAATGAAATGTAGGGCTTTCCTGAATAGACGTGGTGTAGCTCCCTCCTCAACGGCTCCATGCGGTTGGCAGGCGTTCGTCCAGTTTGATGGTATTCATTTTTCACTGACTCTACCTTTTAATACATGTTTTGCAAAGTTCACAGATTCTAGTAAATGTTAGTGATTACTGTGGTATTGATTAAATCATTTTAAGCAGTAAATGTTACATTTTGATGGCAGAAAACTGCCCACTACTGTTAGAGCGTATACGCTCTCTGAGTTACTTTTGACGACTGAGGCTGGGTCAGACGTAATTGTTATGTAAGTGGTCGTGCATCTGACGTCATTGTCTATTGTTTTCCAACCACCGCCTTGGTTAATACGTAATGGTTTTATATCGTCATTGTGTTTTTGGTGACGATTTGTTACAATGGACCAATAGAAAGTCAGTATTGTCAATTTTTAGCGCCTGAAACGGCCATTATTGTTGTTTCACTTCACTCGTACGCCGCTGACCTTGGATCGGCTCCCCTCTGGTGAATTGGCGTATTACTGGGACTTGTGTCAAAACTAACTTGCCCTGGTTAGACTTCATGATTATAATAAAATTTACAATAAAAATATCCCTACATACCATTATTCTGGTATGGCTAATTCTGTACTGTTACAAAACCCCCTCAGTGAAAGGTTTGGTGTCGAGACACAAAAACTTTCATTGACTCATTCATACTTTTCTAAAAGGATCAGTTCAGATATGTGCCACAACCCCCTGTAGTGTTAATAAAAGAAAATCTCAATCACTTACACTTGGTCCTATAGTGTCGATCGTACCCGTCTGACCTTACTGGACTTCTCCTGAGAGATCCCTACACCATAAGGCCATGAGGCACTGCACGCTCCTGTTCTGACGCTCCGGCCAGCGCAGGACCGCGGTCACAACACCATAAAAACTCTGAAACATTCAATACAAAATTTCAAATAGTGGTCTTATTCATTTACATATCCGCAACTGATATGTTTCCTCTTAGATGCATTGGTTTGTGATTTGAGGCGTTGGTTTCATTTATTTATAAAATACCAAATAACACAATAAAATATAACAAGATTTAGGATAGATAAGCCTTCTACTTGACAACACTCCTACATATTTGTATCAATTGCTCTGACTCCCGTCAATCTAAAATTGCCTCTTTCATCATAAAATTATACTCTTATACTAAACACAACATAAATTTTTTGATTCTCAAACAATAACTACTATTTTTATTCATTTATTTCAACTAATATCAGTATATTTATCTAGCATGGCAGCATTTTTAACTATCTAAATTTCTTTACTCATTTCTTTACTTTAATCTTACTCCTTTTTAACAGAATCATTTTTTTTTTTCAGAGACTTGTTACTCTAACACAAAATTTAATGTTATCATGGTCACTACCCTTACAGTAGCCTCCTAACCACACACTATCATCAACATAATAAAACATGGTACATCATAAGCATTAAACACTAACATTGAACAATTCACATTACTTAATTCATATTTACATAACTTGCAGCAAAACTTTAATAAGACATTACTATCAACAATTCTCTATTAACTTTTATTCATTTAACATTCATTTAGATTCTATACAACAACAAAATTTCAAATATACCATTACCCTTCCAGTTACCTCACCTTTCTACTATGAATTTTCCCTTTTCTAACCCTTTTTATCCTTATTTATTAGTTTGGGTGACTCTCTATTATTCATTCTTCTCTATATCTTATTTTGGCATTGTCAATCTAACCTTACTCACCTCTTTTCAACTAACAACCGCTTCTAACCATTAATATATTATGACACCAATATCTCTATAATAACCCCCTTCACAAATCCCATTTAAAACCTCTGGCACCGCTCATTTTTGTACTAGTATGTGTGTATTCCCTCTAACTAACTCATTCCCTTATCGGTTCCTGACCCTTTCAGGTAACCCTTTCCGGCACACAACGGTCCCTTCCTGTCTCAACATCTCTCGTTGCAGACTCCTACACCAATACCCTTATTACAAAATATCACCTGTCTCAACATCTCTCGTTGCAGACTCCTACACCAATACCCTTATTACAAAATATCACCATCAACAACAAATATAATTACCATTCACATTGCTCAACTCTACATATAATCACTAACCACTGTGTCCCTAAAATATCTAACACCTCTTTATATATTATCAGCATCTCAACACTTTATTTTCCCTAACTCCCGTTAACTCTATTCAACTAACTCCACTGCCCTTATTTATAACTATTACCCAAACTCTTTACAACATTTCACTTAATATACTACCAGAAAATTCATCACTTACCTACTAACAACAATACCTCTCAATATCCAAATATATCATACTTAATCATTTACTAACCACTGGAATCTAAATCTCATAATATCCTTTAAAATCATTATTAAACTTCTTTCAATTATTTAAAATTTTACAATACATAGTTTACACACAAAAAATACATAAAATACACAACAGCAAAGTACACAAATACACTTAACATAATAACATCTACACATAAAAGAATATACAGTCCAACTTATTTTTTCTTATCATTAACCACAAATCGTTCCATAAGACAATGCACTTCAACACCATATTATTCACATCATTAAATGTTCATGAACAATAAACAATAAACAATTACCCCATATCGTCGAATAATAGTCTAACATATTTGTAACATAGATCATTCTTATTTATATCAAATTTATTATTATTATTATAATAATCTCTTATTTCTATGTCATTCATTATCACTTCTGTTGGTTCATATACCTGTTCAATATTGGTCAATTTTGTCCAGTCTCCGTTGGTATTATCTGTTAACCTTAGGTAAGTTATATTATCACTGTTAACCTCATCTACTGCTATCTCAATGTCATTGTAAGGTAAGTACTCATTATCATTATTATTTCTCTCTATGCCTAGCCTTTCTATGAATTCTTCATAATTTTTCTTTACTTTAAATATCTCTATTTCTCTCTTTCCCTCAAAACATTTCTCACCATCATACCAAGCTACACACTCTCTCTCAAAACATGCAGGGGATACTAACTTATCATTACAGCACCACCTGTGAAGTGCACAAAAAACCAAGGGAAATTTATCTGTAGACCTATCGTCTTTCACATACTCACGTGAAGCCATTTCTTCACCCCCCCACTACAACATTACGGGAAAAATTTACCCCCTGCAATCCCTTTATCTGTAAATTCTCTCTATACTTTCTCTCTAATTCATCAACACTTTTTATCACTTCATTATCAAATTCTACTCCCATTATACTTTTATCACCACTCTCAATACTCACACAATTATTTTCTAACACCATATTTTTAATTCTATTATCATAATTCTCACCACTACTTACCTTGTCTTTCTTTTCATTCAATTTATTTGATTCTCTACTATTCTCTACCCCCATTTTACTCTCGTAATTTTCATCTACTTTATTCTTTTGTCTCTCAAACTTCTCATTAACTAATGCAACTATTTTCTCTTCCGTTTTATCGAAACGTGCGTGCATTTCATCAATTCGTTTATCAAAATTAAAATTTTGTTTTTTGATTTCATTTTTTATATCACTCAATTGCACATCGAATTGATCAAATTTGACGCTCTGCTCATTGAAAAGCAGTTTCATCATTTTTATTATGTCATTTTCTTCCATTCTGGTATTTACTATAGGCGTTGAGTTCGCCTGTGGCGTGCTCAACATCAATGATTCTGTGTTTGTATTTTCTACGTTAATGCTTCCGTTATCTGCCATTTTATCGTACTGATGGTACTAAACTTTGTTTTAATTGTTTTGTACGTCTTTTTATACTATAGGTAATCTCTATAGATAACCTCTCTTTTATGTTTATTTCTTTACCCTTCCACCTCTGCTTTTCTGCTTATTTACATATTTTTATTTATATATAAAGTCCAAGTTCGGGCTGCCATCTGTTAAGTTTCTTTTTATTGTAATACAAATACTTCTTAATACTGAATGTATGATAGTTAATATTTATGTAATTTGCATAATAAATCTTATCACCGGAATAACACGTGCTTAGCTCAGTTACATGCATTAGGCTTTTGGTCCAGAATTGCGTTAAGCAGACAGCGGCAGAGGTCGTTGGGTATAGAAATAACATAACACATTAGATAACTGTAACGAATTTTGATTTTATTTCAGCATATACGTGGTAAATTAATATAAGCATAACCCCTGTTAATGATTCGAATTTCAAAATGGCGGCTATGATATTCCGCCCTTGACCTTACTCAAGGTTAATTGTGTACACTTTATGATTCTATGTAAATGACTTCTTTTATATATGTGATTATCATCATTGAACAAAATTTTAGTTTTGATTTCTTTAATACTTTACTCTTAATACTGATTAAACATGATCACAAACCAACGCCTCATTTTAATATTGGGTTGATCAACACCGGGTTACACGCTCGCTTCCTCTCTCTCCCTCTCTCACTTGAATTTAAACAAATTTTATAGAAATTGAGCTCATTTTTCTAATTTGAATTTAGGTAATGAAATGTAGGGCTTTCCTGAATAGACGTGGTGTAGCTCCCTCCTCAACGGCTCCATGCGGTTGGCAGGCGTTCGTCCAGTTTGATGGTATTCATTTTTCACTGACTCTACCTTTTAATACATGTTTTGCAAAGTTCACAGATTCTAGTAAATGTTAGTGATTACTGTGGTATTGATTAAATCATTTTAAGCAGTAAATGTTACATTTTGATGGCAGAAAACTGCCCACTACTGTTAGAGCGTATACGCTCTCTGAGTTACTTTTGACGACTGAGGCTGGGTCAGACGTAATTGTTATGTAAGTGGTCGTGCATCTGACGTCATTGTCTATTGTTTTCCAACCACCGCCTTGGTTAATACGTAATGGTTTTATATCGTCATTGTGTTTTTGGTGACGATTTGTTACAATGGACCAATAGAAAGTCAGTATTGTCAATTTTTAGCGCCTGAAACGGCCATTATTGTTGTTTCACTTCACTCGTACGCCGCTGACCTTGGATCGGCTCCCCTCTGGTGAATTGGCGTATTACTGGGACTTGTGTCAAAACTAACTTGCCCTGGTTAGACTTCATGATTATAATAAAATTTACAATAAAAATATCCCTACATACCATTATTCTGGTATGGCTAATTCTGTACTGTTACAAAACCCCCTCAGTGAAAGGTTTGGTGTCGAGACACAAAAACTTTCATTGACTCATTCATACTTTTCTAAAAGGATCAGTTCAGATATGTGCCACAACCCCCTGTAGTGTTAATAAAAGAAAATCTCAATCACTTACACTTGGTCCTATAGTGTCGATCGTACCCGTCTGACCTTACTGGACTTCTCCTGAGAGATCCCTACACCATAAGGCCATGAGGCACTGCACGCTCCTGTTCTGACGCTCCGGCCAGCGCAGGACCGCGGTCACAACACCATAAAAACTCTGAAACATTCAATACAAAATTTCAAATAGTGGTCTTATTCATTTACATATCCGCAACTGATATGTTTCCTCTTAGATGCATTGGTTTGTGATTTGAGGCGTTGGTTTCATTTATTTATAAAATACCAAATAACACAATAAAATATAACAAGATTTAGGATAGATAAGCCTTCTACTTGACAACACTCCTACATATTTGTATCAATTGCTCTGACTCCCGTCAATCTAAAATTGCCTCTTTCATCATAAAATTATACTCTTATACTAAACACAACATAAATTTTTTGATTCTCAAACAATAACTACTATTTTTATTCATTTATTTCAACTAATATCAGTATATTTATCTAGCATGGCAGCATTTTTAACTATCTAAATTTCTTTACTCATTTCTTTACTTTAATCTTACTCCTTTTTAACAGAATCATTTTTTTTTTTCAGAGACTTGTTACTCTAACACAAAATTTAATGTTATCATGGTCACTACCCTTACAGTAGCCTCCTAACCACACACTATCATCAACATAATAAAACATGGTACATCATAAGCATTAAACACTAACATTGAACAATTCACATTACTTAATTCATATTTACATAACTTGCAGCAAAACTTTAATAAGACATTACTATCAACAATTCTCTATTAACTTTTATTCATTTAACATTCATTTAGATTCTATACAACAACAAAATTTCAAATATACCATTACCCTTCCAGTTACCTCACCTTTCTACTATGAATTTTCCCTTTTCTAACCCTTTTTATCCTTATTTATTAGTTTGGGTGACTCTCTATTATTCATTCTTCTCTATATCTTATTTTGGCATTGTCAATCTAACCTTACTCACCTCTTTTCAACTAACAACCGCTTCTAACCATTAATATATTATGACACCAATATCTCTATAATAACCCCCTTCACAAATCCCATTTAAAACCTCTGGCACCGCTCATTTTTGTACTAGTATGTGTGTATTCCCTCTAACTAACTCATTCCCTTATCGGTTCCTGACCCTTTCAGGTAACCCTTTCCGGCACACAACGGTCCCTTCCTGTCTCAACATCTCTCGTTGCAGACTCCTACACCAATACCCTTATTACAAAATATCACCATCAACAACAAATATAATTACCATTCACATTGCTCAACTCTACATATAATCACTAACCACTGTGTCCCTAAAATATCTAACACCTCTTTATATATTATCAGCATCTCAACACTTTATTTTCCCTAACTCCCGTTAACTCTATTCAACTAACTCCACTGCCCTTATTTATAACTATTACCCAAACTCTTTACAACATTTCACTTAATATACTACCAGAAAATTCATCACTTACCTACTAACAACAATACCTCTCAATATCCAAATATATCATACTTAATCATTTACTAACCACTGGAATCTAAATCTCATAATATCCTTTAAAATCATTATTAAACTTCTTTCAATTATTTAAAATTTTACAATACATAGTTTACACACAAAAAATACATAAAATACACAACAGCAAAGTACACAAATACACTTAACATAATAACATCTACACATAAAAGAATATACAGTCCAACTTATTTTTTCTTATCATTAACCACAAATCGTTCCATAAGACAATGCACTTCAACACCATATTATTCACATCATTAAATGTTCATGAACAATAAACAATAAACAATTACCCCATATCGTCGAATAATAGTCTAACATATTTGTAACATAGATCATTCTTATTTATATCAAATTTATTATTATTATTATAATAATCTCTTATTTCTATGTCATTCATTATCACTTCTGTTGGTTCATATACCTGTTCAATATTGGTCAATTTTGTCCAGTCTCCGTTGGTATTATCTGTTAACCTTAGGTAAGTTATATTATCACTGTTAACCTCATCTACTGCTATCTCAATGTCATTGTAAGGTAAGTACTCATTATCATTATTATTTCTCTCTATGCCTAGCCTTTCTATGAATTCTTCATAATTTTTCTTTACTTTAAATATCTCTATTTCTCTCTTTCCCTCAAAACATTTCTCACCATCATACCAAGCTACACACTCTCTCTCAAAACATGCAGGGGATACTAACTTATCATTACAGCACCACCTGTGAAGTGCACAAAAAACCAAGGGAAATTTATCTGTAGACCTATCGTCTTTCACATACTCACGTGAAGCCATTTCTTCACCCCCCCACTACAACATTACGGGAAAAATTTACCCCCTGCAATCCCTTTATCTGTAAATTCTCTCTATACTTTCTCTCTAATTCATCAACACTTTTCATCACTTCATTATCAAATTCTACTCCCATTATACTTTTATCACCACTCTCAATACTCACACAATTATTTTCTAACACCATATTTTTAATTCTATTATCATAATTCTCACCACTACTTACCTTGTCTTTCTTTTCATTCAATTTATTTGATTCTCTACTATTCTCTACCCCCATTTTACTCTCGTAATTTTCATCTACTTTATTCTTTTGTCTCTCAAACTTCTCATTAACTAATGCAACTATTTTCTCTTCCGTTTTATCGAAACGTGCGTGCATTTCATCAATTCGTTTATCAAAATTAAAATTTTGTTTTTTGATTTCATTTTTTATATCACTCAATTGTACATCGAATTGATCAAATTTGACGCTCTGCTCATTGAAAAGCAGTTTCATCATTTTTATTATGTCATTTTCTTCCATTCTGGTATTTACTATAGGCGTTGAGTTCGCCTGTGGCGTTCTCAACATCAATGATTCTGTGTTTGTATTTTCTACGTTAATGCTTTCGTTATCTGCCATTTTATCGTACTGATGGTACTAAACTTTGTTTTATTTGTTGTGTACGTCTTTTTATACTATAGGTAATCTCTATAGATAACCTCTCTTTTATGTTTATTTCTTTACCCTTCCACCTCTGCTTTTCTGCTTATTTACATATTTTTATTTATATATAAAGTCCAAGTTCGGGCTGCCATCTGTTAAGTTTCTTTTTATTGTAATACAAATACTTCTTAATACTGAATGTATGATAGTTAATATTTATGTAATTTGCATAATAAATCTTATCACCGGAATAACACGTGCTTAGCTCAGTTACATGCATTAGGCTTTTGGTCCAGAATTGCGTTAAGCAGACAGCGGCAGAGGTCGTTGGGTATAGAAATAACATAACACATTAGATAACTGTAACGAATTTTGATTTTATTTCAGCATATACGTGGTAAATTAATATAAGCATAACCCCTGTTAATGATTCGAATTTCAAAATGGCGGCTATGATATTCCGCCCTTGACCTTACTCAAGGTTAATTGTGTACACTTTATGATTCTATGTAAATGACTTCTTTTATATATGTGATTATCATCATTGAACAAAATTTTAGTTTTGATTTCTTTAATACTTTACTCTTAATACTGATTAAACATGATCACAAACCAACGCCTCATTTTAATATTGGGTTGATCAACACCGGGTTACACGCTCGCTTCCTCTCTCTCCCTCTCTCACTTGAATTTAAACAAATTTTATAGAAATTGAGCTCATTTTTCTAATTTGAATTTAGGTAATGAAATGTAGGGCTTTCCTGAATAGACGTGGTGTAGCTCCCTCCTCAACGGCTCCATGCGGTTGGCAGGCGTTCGTCCAGTTTGATGGTATTCATTTTTCACTGACTCTACCTTTAATACATGTTTTGCAAAGTTCACTGATTCTAGTAAATGTTAGTGATTACTGTGGTATTGATTAAATCATTTTAAGCAGTAAATGTTACATTTTGATGGCAGAAAACTGCCCACTACTGTTAGAGCGTATACGCTCTCTGAGTTACTTTTGACGACTGAGGCTGGGTCAGACGTAATTGTTATGTAAGTGGTCGTGCATCTGACGTCATTGTCTATTGTTTTCCAACCACCGCCTTGGTTAATACGTAATGGTTTTATATCGTCATTGTGTTTTTGGTGACGATTTGTTACAATGGACCAATAGAAAGTCAGTATTGTCAATTTTTAGCGCCTGAAACGGCCATTATCGTTGTTTCACTTCACTCGTACGCCGCTGACCTTGGATCGGCTCCCCTCTGGTGAATTGGCGTATTACTGGGACTTGTGTCAAAACTAACTTGCCCTGGTTAGACTTCATGATTATAATAAAATTTACAATAAAAATATCCCTACATACCATTATTCTGGTATGGCTAATTCTGTACTGTTACAAAACCCCCTCAGTGAAAGGTTTGGTGTCGAGACACAAAAACTTTCATTGACTCATTCATACTTTTCTAAAAGGATCAGTTCAGATATGTGCCACAACCCCCTGTAGTGTTAATAAAAGAAAATCTCAATCACTTACACTTGGTCTTATAGTGTCGATCGTACCCGTCTGACCTTACTGGACTTCTCCTGAGAGATCCCTACACCATAAGGCCATGAGGCACTGCACGCTCCTGTTCTGACGCTCCGGCCAGCGCAGGACCGCGGTCACAACACCATAAAAACTCTGAAACATTCAATACAAAATTTCAAATAGTGGTCTTATTCATTTACATATCCGCAACTGATATGTTTCCTCTTAGATGCATTGGTTTGTGATTTGAGGCGTTGGTTTCATTTATTTATAAAATACCAAATAACACAATAAAATATAACAAGATTTAGGATAGATAAGCCTTCTACTTGACAACACTCCTACATATTTGTATCAATTGCTCTGACTCCCGTCAATCTAAAATTGCCTCTTTCATCATAAAATTATACTCTTATACTAAACACAACATAAATTTTTTGATTCTCAAACAATAACTACTATTTTTATTCATTTATTTCAACTAATATCAGTATATTTATCTAGCATGGCAGCATTTTTATCTATCTAAATTTCTTTACTCATTTCTTTACTTTAATCTTACTCCTTTTTAACAGAATCATTTTTTTTTTCAGAGACTTGTTACTCTAACACAAAATTTAATGTTATCATGGTCACTACCCTTACAGTAGCCTCCTAACCACACACTATCATCAACATAATAAAACATGGTACATCATAAGCATTAAACACTAACATTGAACAATTCACATTACTTAATTCATATTTACATAACTTGCAGCAAAACTTTAATAAGACATTACTATCAACAATTCTCTATTAACTTTTATTCATTTAACATTCATTTAGATTCTATACAACAACAAAATTTCAAATATACCATTACCCTTCCAGTTACCTCACCTTTCTACTATGAATTTTCCCTTTTCTAACCCTTTTTATCCTTATTTATTAGTTTGGGTGACTCTCTATTATTCATTCTTCTCTATATCTTATTTTGGCATTGTCAATCTAACCTTACTCACCTCTTTTCAACTAACAACCGCTTCTAACCATTAATATATTATGACACCAATATCTCTATAATAACCCCCTTCACAAATCCCATTTAAAACCTCTGGCACCGCTCATTTTTGTACTAGTATGTGTGTATTCCCTCTAACTAACTCATTCCCTTATCGGTTCCTGACCCTTTCAGGTAACCCTTTCCGGCACACAACGGTCCCTTCCTGTCTCAACATCTCTCGTTGCAGACTCCTACACCAATACCCTTATTACAAAATATCACCATCAACAACAAATATAATTACCATTCACATTGCTCAACTCTACATATAATCACTAACCACTGTGTCCCTAAAATATCTAACACCTCTTTATATATTATCAGCATCTCAACACTTTATTTTCCCTAACTCCCGTTAACTCTATTCAACTAACTCCACTGCCCTTATTTATAACTATTACCCAAACTCTTTACAACATTTCACTTAATATACTACCAGAAAATTCATCACTTACCTACTAACAACAATACCTCTCAATATCCAAATATATCATACTTAATCATTTACTAACCACTGGAATCTAAATCTCATAATATCCTTTAAAATCATTATTAAACTTCTTTCAATTATTTAAAATTTTACAATACATAGTTTACACACAAAAAATACATAAAATACACAACAGCAAAGTACACAAATACACTTAACATAATAACATCTACACATAAAAGAATATACAGTCCAACTTATTTTTTCTTATCATTAACCACAAATCGTTCCATAAGACAATGCACTTCAACACCATATTATTCACATCATTAAATGTTCATGAACAATAAACAATAAACAATTACCCCATATCGTCGAATAATAGTCTAACATATTTGTAACATAGATCATTCTTATTTATATCAAATTTATTATTATTATTATTATAATCTCTTATTTCTATGTCATTCATTATCACTTCTGTTGGTTCATATACCTGTTCAATATTGGTCAATTTTGTCCAGTCTCCGTTGGTATTATCTGTTAACCTTAGGTAAGTTATATTATCACTGTTAACCTCATCTACTGCTATCTCAATGTCATTGTAAGGTAAGTACTCATTATCATTATTATTTCTCTCTATGCCTAGCCTTTCTATGAATTCTTCATAATTTTTCTTTACTTTAAATATCTCTATTTCTCTCTTTCCCTCAAAACATTTCTCACCATCATACCAAGCTACACACTCTCTCTCAAAACATGCAGGGGATACTAACTTATCATTACAGCACCACCTGTGAAGTGCACAAAAAACCAAGGGAAATTTATCTGTAGACCTATCGTCTTTCACATACTCACGTGAAGCCATTTCTTCACCCCCCCACTACAACATTACGGGAAAAATTTACCCCCTGCAATCCCTTTATCTGTAAATTCTCTCTATACTTTCTCTCTAATTCATCAACACTTTTTATCACTTCATTATCAAATTCTACTCCCATTATACTTTTATCACCACTCTCAATACTCACACAATTATTTTCTAACACCATATTTTTAATTCTATTATCATAATTCTCACCACTACTTACCTTGTCTTTCTTTTCATTCAATTTATTTGATTCTCTACTATTCTCTACCCCCATTTTACTCTCGTAATTTTCATCTACTTTATTCTTTTGTCTCTCAAACTTCTCATTAACTAATGCAACTATTTTCTCTTCCGTTTTATCGAAACGTGCGTGCATTTCATCAATTCGTTTATCAAAATTAAAATTTTGTTTTTTGATTTCATTTTTTATATCACTCAATTGCACATCGAATTGATCAAATTTGACGCTCTGCTCATTGAAAAGCAGTTTCATCATTTTTATTATGTCATTTTCTTCCATTCTGGTATTTACTATAGGCGTTGAGTTCGCCTGTGGCGTGCTCAACATCAATGATTCTGTGTTTGTATTTTCTACGTTAATGCTTCCGTTATCTGCCATTTTATCGTACTGATGGTACTAAACTTTGTTTTAATTGTTTTGTACGTCTTTTTATACTATAGGTAATCTCTATAGATAACCTCTCTTTTATGTTTATTTCTTTACCCTTCCACCTCTGCTTTTCTGCTTATTTACATATTTTTATTTATATATAAAGTCCAAGTTCGGGCTGCCATCTGTTAAGTTTCTTTTTATTGTAATACAAATACTTCTTAATACTGAATGTATGATAGTTAATATTTATGTAATTTGCATAATAAATCTTATCACCGGAATAACACGTGCTTAGCTCAGTTACATGCATTAGGCTTTTGGTCCAGAATTGCGTTAAGCAGACAGCGGCAGAGGTCGTTGGGTATAGAAATAACATAACACATTAGATAACTGTAACGAATTTTGATTTTATTTCAGCATATACGTGGTAAATTAATATAAGCATAACCCCTGTTAATGATTCGAATTTCAAAATGGCGGCTATGATATTCCGCCCTTGACCTTACTCAAGGTTAATTGTGTACACTTTATGATTCTATGTAAATGACTTCTTTTATATATGTGATTATCATCATTGAACAAAATTTTAGTTTTGATTTCTTTAATACTTTACTCTTAATACTGATTAAACATGATCACAAACCAACGCCTCATTTTAATATTGGGTTGATCAACACCGGGTTACACGCTCGCTTCCTCTCTCTCCCTCTCTCACTTGAATTTAAACAAATTTTATAGAAATTGAGCTCATTTTTCTAATTTGAATTTAGGTAATGAAATGTAGGGCTTTCCTGAATAGACGTGGTGTAGCTCCCTCCTCAACGGCTCCATGCGGTTGGCAGGCGTTCGTCCAGTTTGATGGTATTCATTTTTCACTGACTCTACCTTTTAATACATGTTTTGCAAAGTTCACAGATTCTAGTAAATGTTAGTGATTACTGTGGTATTGATTAAATCATTTTAAGCAGTAAATGTTACATTTTGATGGCAGAAAACTGCCCACTACTGTTAGAGCGTATACGCTCTCTGAGTTACTTTTGACGACTGAGGCTGGGTCAGACGTAATTGTTATGTAAGTGGTCGTGCATCTGACGTCATTGTCTATTGTTTTCCAACCACCGCCTTGGTTAATACGTAATGGTTTTATATCGTCATTGTGTTTTTGGTGACGATTTGTTACAATGGACCAATAGAAAGTCAGTATTGTCAATTTTTAGCGCCTGAAACGGCCATTATTGTTGTTTCACTTCACTCGTACGCCGCTGACCTTGGATCGGCTCCCCTCTGGTGAATTGGCGTATTACTGGGACTTGTGTCAAAACTAACTTGCCCTGGTTAGACTTCATGATTATAATAAAATTTACAATAAAAATATCCCTACATACCATTATTCTGGTATGGCTAATTCTGTACTGTTACAAAACCCCCTCAGTGAAAGGTTTGGTGTCGAGACACAAAAACTTTCATTGACTCATTCATACTTTTCTAAAAGGATCAGTTCAGATATGTGCCACAACCCCCTGTAGTGTTAATAAAAGAAAATCTCAATCACTTACACTTGGTCCTATAGTGTCGATCGTACCCGTCTGACCTTACTGGACTTCTCCTGAGAGATCCCTACACCATAAGGCCATGAGGCACTGCACGCTCCTGTTCTGACGCTCCGGCCAGCGCAGGACCGCGGTCACAACACCATAAAAACTCTGAAACATTCAATACAAAATTTCAAATAGTGGTCTTATTCATTTACATATCCGCAACTGATATGTTTCCTCTTAGATGCATTGGTTTGTGATTTGAGGCGTTGGTTTCATTTATTTATAAAATACCAAATAACACAATAAAATATAACAAGATTTAGGATAGATAAGCCTTCTACTTGACAACACTCCTACATATTTGTATCAATTGCTCTGACTCCCGTCAATCTAAAATTGCCTCTTTCATCATAAAATTATACTCTTATACTAAACACAACATAAATTTTTTGATTCTCAAACAATAACTACTATTTTTATTCATTTATTTCAACTAATATCAGTATATTTATCTAGCATGGCAGCATTTTTAACTATCTAAATTTCTTTACTCATTTCTTTACTTTAATCTTACTCCTTTTTAACAGAATCATTTTTTTTTTTCAGAGACTTGTTACTCTAACACAAAATTTAATGTTATCATGGTCACTACCCTTACAGTAGCCTCCTAACCACACACTATCATCAACATAATAAAACATGGTACATCATAAGCATTAAACACTAACATTGAACAATTCACATTACTTAATTCATATTTACATAACTTGCAGCAAAACTTTAATAAGACATTACTATCAACAATTCTCTATTAACTTTTATTCATTTAACATTCATTTAGATTCTATACAACAACAAAATTTCAAATATACCATTACCCTTCCAGTTACCTCACCTTTCTACTATGAATTTTCCCTTTTCTAACCCTTTTTATCCTTATTTATTAGTTTGGGTGACTCTCTATTATTCATTCTTCTCTATATCTTATTTTGGCATTGTCAATCTAACCTTACTCACCTCTTTTCAACTAACAACCGCTTCTAACCATTAATATATTATGACACCAATATCTCTATAATAACCCCCTTCACAAATCCCATTTAAAACCTCTGGCACCGCTCATTTTTGTACTAGTATGTGTGTATTCCCTCTAACTAACTCATTCCCTTATCGGTTCCTGACCCTTTCAGGTAACCCTTTCCGGCACACAACGGTCCCTTCCTGTCTCAACATCTCTCGTTGCAGACTCCTACACCAATACCCTTATTACAAAATATCACCATCAACAACAAATATAATTACCATTCACATTGCTCAACTCTACATATAATCACTAACCACTGTGTCCCTAAAATATCTAACACCTCTTTATATATTATCAGCATCTCAACACTTTATTTTCCCTAACTCCCGTTAACTCTATTCAACTAACTCCACTGCCCTTATTTATAACTATTACCCAAACTCTTTACAACATTTCACTTAATATACTACCAGAAAATTCATCACTTACCTACTAACAACAATACCTCTCAATATCCAAATATATCATACTTAATCATTTACTAACCACTGGAATCTAAATCTCATAATATCCTTTAAAATCATTATTAAACTTCTTTCAATTATTTAAAATTTTATAATACATAGTTTACACACAAAAAATACATAAAATACACAACAGCAAAGTACACAAATACACTTAACATAATAACATCTACACATAAAAGAATATACAGTCCAACTTATTTTTTCTTATCATTAACCACAAATCGTTCCATAAGACAATGCACTTCAACACCATATTATTCACATCATTAAATGTTCATGAACAATAAACAATAAACAATTACCCCATATCGTCGAATAATAGTCTAACATATTTGTAACATAGATCATTCTTATTTATATCAAATTTATTATTATTATTATAATAATCTCTTATTTCTATGTCATTCATTATCACTTCTGTTGGTTCATATACCTGTTCAATATTGGTCAATTTTGTCCAGTCTCCGTTGGTATTATCTGTTAACCTTAGGTAAGTTATATTATCACTGTTAACCTCATCTACTGCTATCTCAATGTCATTGTAAGGTAAGTACTCATTATCATTATTATTTCTCTCTATGCCTAGCCTTTCTATGAATTCTTCATAATTTTTCTTTACTTTAAATATCTCTATTTCTCTCTTTCCCTCAAAACATTTCTCACCATCATACCAAGCTACACACTCTCTCTCAAAACATGCAGGGGATACTAACTTATCATTAC
Organism: Magicicada septendecula; assembly: GCA_034769895.1. Taxonomy (NCBI): domain Eukaryota; kingdom Metazoa; phylum Arthropoda; class Insecta; order Hemiptera; family Cicadidae; genus Magicicada; species Magicicada septendecula. The sequence continues at coordinate 408,531,193 of CM068368.1, read as the reverse complement.
AGCACCACCTGTGAAGTGCACAAAAAACCAAGGGAAATTTATCTGTAGACCTATCGTCTTTCACATACTCACGTGAAGCCATTTCTTCACCCCCCCACTACAACATTACGGGAAAAATTTACCCCCTGCAATCCCTTTATCTGTAAATTCTCTCTATACTTTCTCTCTAATTCATCAACACTTTTTATCACTTCATTATCAAATTCTACTCCCATTATACTTTTATCACCACTCTCAATACTCACACAATTATTTTCTAACACCATATTTTTAATTCTATTATCATAATTCTCACCACTACTTACCTTGTCTTTCTTTTCATTCAATTTATTTGATTCTCTACTATTCTCTACCCCCATTTTACTCTCGTAATTTTCATCTACTTTATTCTTTTGTCTCTCAAACTTCTCATTAACTAATGCAACTATTTTCTCTTCCGTTTTATCGAAACGTGCGTGCATTTCATCAATTCGTTTATCAAAATTAAAATTTTGTTTTTTGATTTCATTTTTTATATCACTCAATTGTACATCGAATTGATCAAATTTGACGCTCTGCTCATTGAAAAGCAGTTTCATCATTTTTATTATGTCATTTTCTTCCATTCTGGTATTTACTATAGGCGTTGAGTTCGCCTGTGGCGTTCTCAACATCAATGATTCTGTGTTTGTATTTTCTACGTTAATGCTTTCGTTATCTGCCATTTTATCGTACTGATGGTACTAAACTTTGTTTTATTTGTTGTGTACGTCTTTTTATACTATAGGTAATCTCTATAGATAACCTCTCTTTTATGTTTATTTCTTTACCCTTCCACCTCTGCTTTTCTGCTTATTTACATATTTTTATTTATATATAAAGTCCAAGTTCGGGCTGCCATCTGTTAAGTTTCTTTTTATTGTAATACAAATACTTCTTAATACTGAATGTATGATAGTTAATATTTATGTAATTTGCATAATAAATCTTATCACCGGAATAACACGTGCTTAGCTCAGTTACATGCATTAGGCTTTTGGTCCAGAATTGCGTTAAGCAGACAGCGGCAGAGGTCGTTGGGTATAGAAATAACATAACACATTAGATAACTGTAACGAATTTTGATTTTATTTCAGCATATACGTGGTAAATTAATATAAGCATAACCCCTGTTAATGATTCGAATTTCAAAATGGCGGCTATGATATTCCGCCCTTGACCTTACTCAAGGTTAATTGTGTACACTTTATGATTCTATGTAAATGACTTCTTTTATATATGTGATTATCATCATTGAACAAAATTTTAGTTTTGATTTCTTTAATACTTTACTCTTAATACTGATTAAACATGATCACAAACCAACGCCTCATTTTAATATTGGGTTGATCAACACCGGGTTACACGCTCGCTTCCTCTCTCTCCCTCTCTCACTTGAATTTAAACAAATTTTATAGAAATTGAGCTCATTTTTCTAATTTGAATTTAGGTAATGAAATGTAGGGCTTTCCTGAATAGACGTGGTGTAGCTCCCTCCTCAACGGCTCCATGCGGTTGGCAGGCGTTCGTCCAGTTTGATGGTATTCATTTTTCACTGACTCTACCTTTAATACATGTTTTGCAAAGTTCACTGATTCTAGTAAATGTTAGTGATTACTGTGGTATTGATTAAATCATTTTAAGCAGTAAATGTTACATTTTGATGGCAGAAAACTGCCCACTACTGTTAGAGCGTATACGCTCTCTGAGTTACTTTTGACGACTGAGGCTGGGTCAGACGTAATTGTTATGTAAGTGGTCGTGCATCTGACGTCATTGTCTATTGTTTTCCAACCACCGCCTTGGTTAATACGTAATGGTTTTATATCGTCATTGTGTTTTTGGTGACGATTTGTTACAATGGACCAATAGAAAGTCAGTATTGTCAATTTTTAGCGCCTGAAACGGCCATTATCGTTGTTTCACTTCACTCGTACGCCGCTGACCTTGGATCGGCTCCCCTCTGGTGAATTGGCGTATTACTGGGACTTGTGTCAAAACTAACTTGCCCTGGTTAGACTTCATGATTATAATAAAATTTACAATAAAAATATCCCTACATACCATTATTCTGGTATGGCTAATTCTGTACTGTTACAAAACCCCCTCAGTGAAAGGTTTGGTGTCGAGACACAAAAACTTTCATTGACTCATTCATACTTTTCTAAAAGGATCAGTTCAGATATGTGCCACAACCCCCTGTAGTGTTAATAAAAGAAAATCTCAATCACTTACACTTGGTCCTATAGTGTCGATCGTACCCGTCTGACCTTACTGGACTTCTCCTGAGAGATCCCTACACCATAAGGCCATGAGGCACTGCACGCTCCTGTTCTGACGCTCCGGCCAGCGCAGGACCGCGGTCACAACACCATAAAAACTCTGAAACATTCAATACAAAATTTCAAATAGTGGTCTTATTCATTTACATATCCGCAACTGATATGTTTCCTCTTAGATGCATTGGTTTGTGATTTGAGGCGTTGGTTTCATTTATTTATAAAATACCAAATAACACAATAAAATATAACAAGATTTAGGATAGATAAGCCTTCTACTTGACAACACTCCTACATATTTGTATCAATTGCTCTGACTCCCGTCAATCTAAAATTGCCTCTTTCATCATAAAATTATACTCTTATACTAAACCCAACATAAATTTTTTGATTCTCAAACAATAACTACTATTTTTATTCATTTATTTCAACTAATATCAGTATATTTATCTAGCATGGCAGCATTTTTATCTATCTAAATTTCTTTACTCATTTCTTTACTTTAATCTTACTCCTTTTTAACAGAATCATTTTTTTTTTCAGAGACTTGTTACTCTAACACAAAATTTAATGTTATCATGGTCACTACCCTTACAGTAGCCTCCTAACCACACACTATCATCAACATAATAAAACATGGTACATCATAAGCATTAAACACTAACATTGAACAATTCACATTACTTAATTCATATTTACATAACTTGCAGCAAAACTTTAATAAGACATTACTATCAACAATTCTCTATTAACTTTTATTCATTTAACATTCATTTAGATTCTATACAACAACAAAATTTCAAATATACCATTACCCTTCCAGTTACCTCACCTTTCTACTATGAATTTTCCCTTTTCTAACCCTTTTTATCCTTATTTATTAGTTTGGGTGACTCTCTATTATTCATTCTTCTCTATATCTTATTTTGGCATTGTCAATCTAACCTTACTCACCTCTTTTCAACTAACAACCGCTTCTAACCATTAATATATTATGACACCAATATCTCTATAATAACCCCCTTCACAAATCCCATTTAAAACCTCTGGCACCGCTCATTTTTGTACTAGTATGTGTGTATTCCCTCTAACTAACTCATTCCCTTATCGGTTCCTGACCCTTTCAGGTAACCCTTTCCGGCACACAACGGTCCCTTCCTGTCTCAACATCTCTCGTTGCAGACTCCTACACCAATACCCTTATTACAAAATATCACCATCAACAACAAATATAATTACCATTCACATTGCTCAACTCTACATATAATCACTAACCACTGTGTCCCTAAAATATCTAACACCTCTTTATATATTATCAGCATCTCAACACTTTATTTTCCCTAACTCCCGTTAACTCTATTCAACTAACTCCACTGCCCTTATTTATAACTATTACCCAAACTCTTTACAACATTTCACTTAATATACTACCAGAAAATTCATCACTTACCTACTAACAACAATACCTCTCAATATCCAAATATATCATACTTAATCATTTACTAACCACTGGAATCTAAATCTCATAATATCCTTTAAAATCATTATTAAACTTCTTTCAATTATTTAAAATTTTACAATACATAGTTTACACACAAAAAATACATAAAATACACAACAGCAAAGTACACAAATACACTTAACATAATAACATCTACACATAAAAGAATATACAGTCCAACTTATTTTTTCTTATCATTAACCACAAATCGTTCCATAAGACAATGCACTTCAACACCATATTATTCACATCATTAAATGTTCATGAACAATAAACAATAAACAATTACCCCATATCGTCGAATAATAGTCTAACATATTTGTAACATAGATCATTCTTATTTATATCAAATTTATTATTATTATTATAATAATCTCTTATTTCTATGTCATTCATTATCACTTCTGTTGGTTCATATACCTGTTCAATATTGGTCAATTTTGTCCAGTCTCCGTTGGTATTATCTGTTAACCTTAGGTAAGTTATATTATCACTGTTAACCTCATCTACTGCTATCTCAATGTCATTGTAAGGTAAGTACTCATTATCATTATTATTTCTCTCTATGCCTAGCCTTTCTATGAATTCTTCATAATTTTTCTTTACTTTAAATATCTCTATTTCTCTCTTTCCCTCAAAACATTTCTCACCATCATACCAAGCTACACACTCTCTCTCAAAACATGCAGGGGATACTAACTTATCATTACAGCACCACCTGTGAAGTGCACAAAGAACCAAGGGAAATTTATCTGTAGACCTATCGTCTTTCACATACTCACGTGAAGCCATTTCTTCACCCCCCCACTACAACATTACGGGAAAAATTTACCCCCTGCAATCCCTTTATCTGTAAATTCTCTCTATACTTTCTCTCTAATTCATCAACACTTTTTATCACTTCATTATCAAATTCTACTCCCATTATACTTTTATCACCACTCTCAATACTCACACAATTATTTTCTAACACCATATTTTTAATTCTATTATCATAATTCTCACCACTACTTACCTTGTCTTTCTTTTCATTCAATTTATTTGATTCTCTACTATTCTCTACCCCCATTTTACTCTCGTAATTTTCATCTACTTTATTCTTTTGTCTCTCAAACTTCTCATTAACTAATGCAACTATTTTCTCTTCCGTTTTATCGAAACGTGCGTGCATTTCATCAATTCGTTTATCAAAATTAAAATTTTGTTTTTTGATTTCATTTTTTATATCACTCAATTGTACATCGAATTGATCAAATTTGACGCTCTGCTCATTGAAAAGCAGTTTCATCATTTTTATTATGTCATTTTCTTCCATTCTGGTATTTACTATAGGCGTTGAGTTCGCCTGTGGCGTTCTCAACATCAATGATTCTGTGTTTGTATTTTCTACGTTAATGCTTTCGTTATCTGCCATTTTATCGTACTGATGGTACTAAACTTTGTTTTATTTGTTGTGTACGTCTTTTTATACTATAGGTAATCTCTATAGATAACCTCTCTTTTATGTTTATTTCTTTACCCTTCCACCTCTGCTTTTCTGCTTATTTACATATTTTTATTTATATATAAAGTCCAAGTTCGGGCTGCCATCTGTTAAGTTTCTTTTTATTGTAATACAAATACTTCTTAATACTGAATGTATGATAGTTAATATTTATGTAATTTGCATAATAAATCTTATCACCGGAATAACACGTGCTTAGCTCAGTTACATGCATTAGGCTTTTGGTCCAGAATTGCGTTAAGCAGACAGCGGCAGAGGTCGTTGGGTATAGAAATAACATAACACATTAGATAACTGTAACGAATTTTGATTTTATTTCAGCATATACGTGGTAAATTAATATAAGCATAACCCCTGTTAATGATTCGAATTTCAAAATGGCGGCTATGATATTCCGCCCTTGACCTTACTCAAGGTTAATTGTGTACACTTTATGATTCTATGTAAATGACTTCTTTTATATATGTGATTATCATCATTGAACAAAATTTTAGTTTTGATTTCTTTAATACTTTACTCTTAATACTGATTAAACATGATCACAAACCAACGCCTCATTTTAATATTGGGTTGATCAACACCGGGTTACACGCTCGCTTCCTCTCTCTCCCTCTCTCACTTGAATTTAAACAAATTTTATAGAAATTGAGCTCATTTTTCTAATTTGAATTTAGGTAATGAAATGTAGGGCTTTCCTGAATAGACGTGGTGTAGCTCCCTCCTCAACGGCTCCATGCGGTTGGCAGGCGTTCGTCCAGTTTGATGGTATTCATTTTTCACTGACTCTACCTTTAATACATGTTTTGCAAAGTTCACTGATTCTAGTAAATGTTAGTGATTACTGTGGTATTGATTAAATCATTTTAAGCAGTAAATGTTACATTTTGATGGCAGAAAACTGCCCACTACTGTTAGAGCGTATACGCTCTCTGAGTTACTTTTGACGACTGAGGCTGGGTCAGACGTAATTGTTATGTAAGTGGTCGTGCATCTGACGTCATTGTCTATTGTTTTCCAACCACCGCCTTGGTTAATACGTAATGGTTTTATATCGTCATTGTGTTTTTGGTGACGATTTGTTACAATGGACCAATAGAAAGTCAGTATTGTCAATTTTTAGCGCCTGAAACGGCCATTATCGTTGTTTCACTTCACTCGTACGCCGCTGACCTTGGATCGGCTCCCCTCTGGTGAATTGGCGTATTACTGGGACTTGTGTCAAAACTAACTTGCCCTGGTTAGACTTCATGATTATAATAAAATTTACAATAAAAATATCCCTACATACCATTATTCTGGTATGGCTAATTCTGTACTGTTACAAAACCCCCTCAGTGAAAGGTTTGGTGTCGAGACACAAAAACTTTCATTGACTCATTCATACTTTTCTAAAAGGATCAGTTCAGATATGTGCCACAACCCCCTGTAGTGTTAATAAAAGAAAATCTCAATCACTTACACTTGGTCCTATAGTGTCGATCGTACCCGTCTGACCTTACTGGACTTCTCCTGAGAGATCCCTACACCATAAGGCCATGAGGCACTGCACGCTCCTGTTCTGACGCTCCGGCCAGCGCAGGACCGCGGTCACAACACCATAAAAACTCTGAAACATTCAATACAAAATTTCAAATAGTGGTCTTATTCATTTACATATCCGCAACTGATATGTTTCCTCTTAGATGCATTGGTTTGTGATTTGAGGCGTTGGTTTCATTTATTTATAAAATACCAAATAACACAATAAAATATAACAAGATTTAGGATAGATAAGCCTTCTACTTGACAACACTCCTACATATTTGTATCAATTGCTCTGACTCCCGTCAATCTAAAATTGCCTCTTTCATCATAAAATTATACTCTTATACTAAACACAACATAAATTTTTTGATTCTCAAACAATAACTACTATTTTTATTCATTTATTTCAACTAATATCAGTATATTTATCTAGCATGGCAGCATTTTTATCTATCTAAATTTCTTTACTCATTTCTTTACTTTAATCTTACTCCTTTTTAACAGAATCATTTTTTTTTTCAGAGACTTGTTACTCTAACACAAAATTTAATGTTATCATGGTCACTACCCTTACAGTAGCCTCCTAACCACACACTATCATCAACATAATAAAACATGGTACATCATAAGCATTAAACACTAACATTGAACAATTCACATTACTTAATTCATATTTACATAACTTGCAGCAAAACTTTAATAAGACATTACTATCAACAATTCTCTATTAACTTTTATTCATTTAACATTCATTTAGATTCTATACAACAACAAAATTTCAAATATACCATTACCCTTCCAGTTACCTCACCTTTCTACTATGAATTTTCCCTTTTCTAACCCTTTTTATCCTTATTTATTAGTTTGGGTGACTCTCTATTATTCATTCTTCTCTATATCTTATTTTGGCATTGTCAATCTAACCTTACTCACCTCTTTTCAACTAACAACCGCTTCTAACCATTAATATATTATGACACCAATATCTCTATAATAACCCCCTTCACAAATCCCATTTAAAACCTCTGGCACCGCTCATTTTTGTACTAGTATGTGTGTATTCCCTCTAACTAACTCATTCCCTTATCGGTTCCTGACCCTTTCAGGTAACCCTTTCCGGCACACAACGGTCCCTTCCTGTCTCAACATCTCTCGTTGCAGACTCCTACACCAATACCCTTATTACAAAATATCACCATCAACAACAAATATAATTACCATTCACATTGCTCAACTCTACATATAATCACTAACCACTGTGTCCCTAAAATATCTAACACCTCTTTATATATTATCAGCATCTCAACACTTTATTTTCCCTAACTCCCGTTAACTCTATTCAACTAACTCCACTGCCCTTATTTATAACTATTACCCAAACTCTTTACAACATTTCACTTAATATACTACCAGAAAATTCATCACTTACCTACTAACAACAATACCTCTCAATATCCAAATATATCATACTTAATCATTTACTAACCACTGGAATCTAAATCTCATAATATCCTTTAAAATCATTATTAAACTTCTTTCAATTATTTAAAATTTTACAATACATAGTTTACACACAAAAAATACATAAAATACACAACAGCAAAGTACACAAATACACTTAACATAATAACATCTACACATAAAAGAATATACAGTCCAACTTATTTTTTCTTATCATTAACCACAAATCGTTCCATAAGACAATGCACTTCAACACCATATTATTCACATCATTAAATGTTCATGAACAATAAACAATAAACAATTACCCCATATCGTCGAATAATAGTCTAACATATTTGTAACATAGATCATTCTTATTTATATCAAATTTATTATTATTATTATAATAATCTCTTATTTCTATGTCATTCATTATCACTTCTGTTGGTTCATATACCTGTTCAATATTGGTCAATTTTGTCCAGTCTCCGTTGGTATTATCTGTTAACCTTAGGTAAGTTATATTATCACTGTTAACCTCATCTACTGCTATCTCAATGTCATTGTAAGGTAAGTACTCATTATCATTATTATTTCTCTCTATGCCTAGCCTTTCTATGAATTCTTCATAATTTTTCTTTACTTTAAATATCTCTATTTCTCTCTTTCCCTCAAAACATTTCTCACCATCATACCAAGCTACACACTCTCTCTCAAAACATGCAGGGGATACTAACTTATCATTACAGCACCACCTGTGAAGTGCACAAAAAACCAAGGGAAATTTATCTGTAGACCTATCGTCTTTCACATACTCACGTGAAGCCATTTCTTCACCCCCCCACTACAACATTACGGGAAAAATTTACCCCCTGCAATCCCTTTATCTGTAAATTCTCTCTATACTTTCTCTCTAATTCATCAACACTTTTTATCACTTCATTATCAAATTCTACTCCCATTATACTTTTATCACCACTCTCAATACTCACACAATTATTTTCTAACACCATATTTTTAATTCTATTATCATAATTCTCACCACTACTTACCTTGTCTTTCTTTTCATTCAATTTATTTGATTCTCTACTATTCTCTACCCCCATTTTACTCTCGTAATTTTCATCTACTTTATTCTTTTGTCTCTCAAACTTCTCATTAACTAATGCAACTATTTTCTCTTCCGTTTTATCGAAACGTGCGTGCATTTCATCAATTCGTTTATCAAAATTAAAATTTTGTTTTTTGATTTCATTTTTTATATCACTCAATTGTACATCGAATTGATCAAATTTGACGCTCTGCTCATTGAAAAGCAGTTTCATCATTTTTATTATGTCATTTTCTTCCATTCTGGTATTTACTATAGGCGTTGAGTTCGCCTGTGGCGTTCTCAACATCAATGATTCTGTGTTTGTATTTTCTACGTTAATGCTTTCGTTATCTGCCATTTTATCGTACTGATGGTACTAAACTTTGTTTTATTTGTTGTGTACGTCTTTTTATACTATAGGTAATCTCTATAGATAACCTCTCTTTTATGTTTATTTCTTTACCCTTCCACCTCTGCTTTTCTGCTTATTTACATATTTTTATTTATATATAAAGTCCAAGTTCGGGCTGCCATCTGTTAAGTTTCTTTTTATTGTAATACAAATACTTCTTAATACTGAATGTATGATAGTTAATATTTATGTAATTTGCATAATAAATCTTATCACCGGAATAACACGTGCTTAGCTCAGTTACATGCATTAGGCTTTTGGTCCAGAATTGCGTTAAGCAGACAGCGGCAGAGGTCGTTGGGTATAGAAATAACATAACACATTAGATAACTGTAACGAATTTTGATTTTATTTCAGCATATACGTGGTAAATTAATATAAGCATAACCCCTGTTAATGATTCGAATTTCAAAATGGCGGCTATGATATTCCGCCCTTGACCTTACTCAAGGTTAATTGTGTACACTTTATGATTCTATGTAAATGACTTCTTTTATATATGTGATTATCATCATTGAACAAAATTTTAGTTTTGATTTCTTTAATACTTTACTCTTAATACTGATTAAACATGATCACAAACCAACGCCTCATTTTAATATTGGGTTGATCAACACCGGGTTACACGCTCGCTTCCTCTCTCTCCCTCTCTCACTTGAATTTAAACAAATTTTATAGAAATTGAGCTCATTTTTCTAATTTGAATTTAGGTAATGAAATGTAGGGCTTTCCTGAATAGACGTGGTGTAGCTCCCTCCTCAACGGCTCCATGCGGTTGGCAGGCGTTCGTCCAGTTTGATGGTATTCATTTTTCACTGACTCTACCTTTAATACATGTTTTGCAAAGTTCACTGATTCTAGTAAATGTTAGTGATTACTGTGGTATTGATTAAATCATTTTAAGCAGTAAATGTTACATTTTGATGGCAGAAAACTGCCCACTACTGTTAGAGCGTATACGCTCTCTGAGTTACTTTTGACGACTGAGGCTGGGTCAGACGTAATTGTTATGTAAGTGGTCGTGCATCTGACGTCATTGTCTATTGTTTTCCAACCACCGCCTTGGTTAATACGTAATGGTTTTATATCGTCATTGTGTTTTTGGTGACGATTTGTTACAATGGACCAATAGAAAGTCAGTATTGTCAATTTTTAGCGCCTGAAACGGCCATTATCGTTGTTTCACTTCACTCGTACGCCGCTGACCTTGGATCGGCTCCCCTCTGGTGAATTGGCGTATTACTGGGACTTGTGTCAAAACTAACTTGCCCTGGTTAGACTTCATGATTATAATAAAATTTACAATAAAAATATCCCTACATACCATTATTCTGGTATGGCTAATTCTGTACTGTTACAAAACCCCCTCAGTGAAAGGTTTGGTGTCGAGACACAAAAACTTTCATTGACTCATTCATACTTTTCTAAAAGGATCAGTTCAGATATGTGCCACAACCCCCTGTAGTGTTAATAAAAGAAAATCTCAATCACTTACACTTGGTCCTATAGTGTCGATCGTACCCGTCTGACCTTACTGGACTTCTCCTGAGAGATCCCTACACCATAAGGCCATGAGGCACTGCACGCTCCTGTTCTGACGCTCCGGCCAGCGCAGGACCGCGGTCACAACACCATAAAAACTCTGAAACATTCAATACAAAATTTCAAATAGTGGTCTTATTCATTTACATATCCGCAACTGATATGTTTCCTCTTAGATGCATTGGTTTGTGATTTGAGGCGTTGGTTTCATTTATTTATAAAATACCAAATAACACAATAAAATATAACAAGATTTAGGATAGATAAGCCTTCTACTTGACAACACTCCTACATATTTGTATCAATTGCTCTGACTCCCGTCAATCTAAAATTGCCTCTTTCATCATAAAATTATACTCTTATACTAAACACAACATAAATTTTTTGATTCTCAAACAATAACTACTATTTTTATTCATTTATTTCAACTAATATCAGTATATTTATCTAGCATGGCAGCATTTTTATCTATCTAAATTTCTTTACTCATTTCTTTACTTTAATCTTACTCCTTTTTAACAGAATCATTTTTTTTTTCAGAGACTTGTTACTCTAACACAAAATTTAATGTTATCATGGTCACTACCCTTACAGTAGCCTCCTAACCACACACTATCATCAACATAATAAAACATGGTACATCATAAGCATTAAACACTAACATTGAACAATTCACATTACTTAATTCATATTTACATAACTTGCAGCAAAACTTTAATAAGACATTACTATCAACAATTCTCTATTAACTTTTATTCATTTAACATTCATTTAGATTCTATACAACAACAAAATTTCAAATATACCATTACCCTTCCAGTTACCTCACCTTTCTACTATGAATTTTCCCTTTTCTAACCCTTTTTATCCTTATTTATTAGTTTGGGTGACTCTCTATTATTCATTCTTCTCTATATCTTATTTTGGCATTGTCAATCTAACCTTACTCACCTCTTTTCAACTAACAACCGCTTCTAACCATTAATATATTATGACACCAATATCTCTATAATAACCCCCTTCACAAATCCCATTTAAAACCTCTGGCACCGCTCATTTTTGTACTAGTATGTGTGTATTCCCTCTAACTAACTCATTCCCTTATCGGTTCCTGACCCTTTCAGGTAACCCTTTCCGGCACACAACGGTCCCTTCCTGTCTCAACATCTCTCGTTGCAGACTCCTACACCAATACCCTTATTACAAAATATCACCATCAACAACAAATATAATTACCATTCACATTGCTCAACTCTACATATAATCACTAACCACTGTGTCCCTAAAATATCTAACACCTCTTTATATATTATCAGCATCTCAACACTTTATTTTCCCTAACTCCCGTTAACTCTATTCAACTAACTCCACTGCCCTTATTTATAACTATTACCCAAACTCTTTACAACATTTCACTTAATATACTACCAGAAAATTCATCACTTACCTACTAACAACAATACCTCTCAATATCCAAATATATCATACTTAATCATTTACTAACCACTGGAATCTAAATCTCATAATATCCTTTAAAATCATTATTAAACTTCTTTCAATTATTTAAAATTTTACAATACATAGTTTACACACAAAAAATACATAAAATACACAACAGCAAAGTACACAAATACACTTAACATAATAACATCTACACATAAAAGAATATACAGTCCAACTTATTTTTTCTTATCATTAACCACAAATCGTTCCATAAGACAATGCACTTCAACACCATATTATTCACATCATTAAATGTTCATGAACAATAAACAATAAACAATTACCCCATATCGTCGAATAATAGTCTAACATATTTGTAACATAGATCATTCTTATTTATATCAAATTTATTATTATTATTATAATAATCTCTTATTTCTATGTCATTCATTATCACTTCTGTTGGTTCATATACCTGTTCAATATTGGTCAATTTTGTCCAGTCTCCGTTGGTATTATCTGTTAACCTTAGGTAAGTTATATTATCACTGTTAACCTCATCTACTGCTATCTCAATGTCATTGTAAGGTAAGTACTCATTATCATTATTATTTCTCTCTATGCCTAGCCTTTCTATGAATTCTTCATAATTTTTCTTTACTTTAAATATCTCTATTTCTCTCTTTCCCTCAAAACATTTCTCACCATCATACCAAGCTACACACTCTCTCTCAAAACATGCAGGGGATACTAACTTATCATTACAGCACCACCTGTGAAGTGCACAAAAAACCAAGGGAAATTTATCTGTAGACCTATCGTCTTTCACATACTCACGTGAAGCCATTTCTTCACCCCCCCACTACAACATTACGGGAAAAATTTACCCCCTGCAATCCCTTTATCTGTAAATTCTCTCTATACTTTCTCTCTAATTCATCAACACTTTTTATCACTTCATTATCAAATTCTACTCCCATTATACTTTTATCACCACTCTCAATACTCACACAATTATTTTCTAACACCATATTTTTAATTCTATTATCATAATTCTCACCACTACTTACCTTGTCTTTCTTTTCATTCAATTTATTTGATTCTCTACTATTCTCTACCCCCATTTTACTCTCGTAATTTTCATCTACTTTATTCTTTTGTCTCTCAAACTTCTCATTAACTAATGCAACTATTTTCTCTTCCGTTTTATCGAAACGTGCGTGCATTTCATCAATTCGTTTATCAAAATTAAAATTTTGTTTTTTGATTTCATTTTTTATATCACTCAATTGTACATCGAATTGATCAAATTTGACGCTCTGCTCATTGAAAAGCAGTTTCATCATTTTTATTATGTCATTTTCTTCCATTCTGGTATTTACTATAGGCGTTGAGTTCGCCTGTGGCGTTCTCAACATCAATGATTCTGTGTTTGTATTTTCTACGTTAATGCTTTCGTTATCTGCCATTTTATCGTACTGATGGTACTAAACTTTGTTTTATTTGTTGTGTACGTCTTTTTATACTATAGGTAATCTCTATAGATAACCTCTCTTTTATGTTTATTTCTTTACCCTTCCACCTCTGCTTTTCTGCTTATTTACATATTTTTATTTATATATAAAGTCCAAGTTCGGGCTGCCATCTGTTAAGTTTCTTTTTATTGTAATACAAATACTTCTTAATACTGAATGTATGATAGTTAATATTTATGTAATTTGCATAATAAATCTTATCACCGGAATAACACGTGCTTAGCTCAGTTACATGCATTAGGCTTTTGGTCCAGAATTGCGTTAAGCAGACAGCGGCAGAGGTCGTTGGGTATAGAAATAACATAACACATTAGATAACTGTAACGAATTTTGATTTTATTTCAGCATATACGTGGTAAATTAATATAAGCATAACCCCTGTTAATGATTCGAATTTCAAAATGGCGGCTATGATATTCCGCCCTTGACCTTACTCAAGGTTAATTGTGTACACTTTATGATTCTATGTAAATGACTTCTTTTATATATGTGATTATCATCATTGAACAAAATTTTAGTTTTGATTTCTTTAATACTTTACTCTTAATACTGATTAAACATGATCACAAACCAACGCCTCATTTTAATATTGGGTTGATCAACACCGGGTTACACGCTCGCTTCCTCTCTCTCCCTCTCTCACTTGAATTTAAACAAATTTTATAGAAATTGAGCTCATTTTTCTAATTTGAATTTAGGTAATGAAATGTAGGGCTTTCCTGAATAGACGTGGTGTAGCTCCCTCCTCAACGGCTCCATGCGGTTGGCAGGCGTTCGTCCAGTTTGATGGTATTCATTTTTCACTGACTCTACCTTTAATACATGTTTTGCAAAGTTCACTGATTCTAGTAAATGTTAGTGATTACTGTGGTATTGATTAAATCATTTTAAGCAGTAAATGTTACATTTTGATGGCAGAAAACTGCCCACTACTGTTAGAGCGTATACGCTCTCTGAGTTACTTTTGACGACTGAGGCTGGGTCAGACGTAATTGTTATGTAAGTGGTCGTGCATCTGACGTCATTGTCTATTGTTTTCCAACCACCGCCTTGGTTAATACGTAATGGTTTTATATCGTCATTGTGTTTTTGGTGACGATTTGTTACAATGGACCAATAGAAAGTCAGTATTGTCAATTTTTAGCGCCTGAAACGGCCATTATCGTTGTTTCACTTCACTCGTACGCCGCTGACCTTGGATCGGCTCCCCTCTGGTGAATTGGCGTATTACTGGGACTTGTGTCAAAACTAACTTGCCCTGGTTAGACTTCATGATTATAATAAAATTTACAATAAAAATATCCCTACATACCATTATTCTGGTATGGCTAATTCTGTACTGTTACAAAACCCCCTCAGTGAAAGGTTTGGTGTCGAGACACAAAAACTTTCATTGACTCATTCATACTTTTCTAAAAGGATCAGTTCAGATATGTGCCACAACCCCCTGTAGTGTTAATAAAAGAAAATCTCAATCACTTACACTTGGTCCTATAGTGTCGATCGTACCCGTCTGACCTTACTGGACTTCTCCTGAGAGATCCCTACACCATAAGGCCATGAGGCACTGCACGCTCCTGTTCTGACGCTCCGGCCAGCGCAGGACCGCGGTCACAACACCATAAAAACTCTGAAACATTCAATACAAAATTTCAAATAGTGGTCTTATTCATTTACATATCCGCAACTGATATGTTTCCTCTTAGATGCATTGGTTTGTGATTTGAGGCGTTGGTTTCATTTATTTATAAAATACCAAATAACACAATAAAATATAACAAGATTTAGGATAGATAAGCCTTCTACTTAACAACACTCCTACATATTTGTATCAATTGCTCTGACTCCCGTCAATCTAAAATTGCCTCTTTCATCATAAATTTATACTCTTATACTAAACACAACATAAATTTTTTGATTCTCAAACAATAACTACTATTTTTATTCATTTATTTCAACTAATATCAGTATATTTATCTAGCATGGCAGCATTTTTATCTATCTAAATTTCTTTACTCATTTCTTTACTTTAATCTTACTCCTTTTTAACAGAATCATTTTTTTTTTCAGAGACTTGTTACTCTAACACAAAATTTAATGTTATCATGGTCACTACCCTTACAGTAGCCTCCTAACCACACACTATCATCAACATAATAAAACATGGTACATCATAAGCATTAAACACTAACATTGAACAATTCACATTACTTAATTCATATTTACATAACTTGCAGCAAAACTTTAATAAGACATTACTATCAACAATTCTCTATTAACTTTTATTCATTTAACATTCATTTAGATTCTATACAACAACAAAATTTCAAATATACCATTACCCTTCCAGTTACCTCACCTTTCTACTATGAATTTTCCCTTTTCTAACCCTTTTTATCCTTATTTATTAGTTTGGGTGACTCTCTATTATTCATTCTTCTCTATATCTTATTTTGGCATTGTCAATCTAACCTTACTCACCTCTTTTCAACTAACAACCGCTTCTAACCATTAATATATTATGACACCAATATCTCTATAATAACCCCCTTCACAAATCCCATTTAAAACCTCTGGCACCGCTCATTTTTGTACTAGTATGTGTGTATTCCCTCTAACTAACTCATTCCCTTATCGGTTCCTGACCCTTTCAGGTAACCCTTTCCGGCACACAACGGTCCCTTCCTGTCTCAACATCTCTCGTTGCAGACTCCTACACCAATACCCTTATTACAAAATATCACCATCAACAACAAATATAATTACCATTCACATTGCTCAACTCTACATATAATCACTAACCACTGTGTCCCTAAAATATCTAACACCTCTTTATATATTATCAGCATCTCAACACTTTATTTTCCCTAACTCCTGTTAACTCTATTCAACTAACTCCACTGCCCTTATTTATAACTATTACCCAAACTCTTTACAACATTTCACTTAATATACTACCAGAAAATTCATCACTTACCTACTAACAACAATACCTCTCAATATCCAAATATATCATACTTAATCATTTACTAACCACTGGAATCTAAATCTCATAATATCCTTTAAAATCATTATTAAACTTCTTTCAATTATTTAAAATTTTACAATACATAGTTTACACACAAAAAATACATAAAATACACAACAGCAAAGTACACAAATACACTTAACATAATAACATCTACACATAAAAGAATATACAGTCCAACTTATTTTTTCTTATCATTAACCACAAATCGTTCCATAAGACAATGCACTTCAACACCATATTATTCACATCATTAAATGTTCATGAACAATAAACAATAAACAATTACCCCATATCGTCGAATAATAGTCTAACATATTTGTAACATAGATCATTCTTATTTATATCAAATTTATTATTATTATTATAATAATCTCTTATTTCTATGTCATTCATTATCACTTCTGTTGGTTCATATACCTGTTCAATATTGGTCAATTTTGTCCAGTCTCCGTTGGTATTATCTGTTAACCTTAGGTAAGTTATATTATCACTGTTAACCTCATCTACTGCTATCTCAATGTCATTGTAAGGTAAGTACTCATTATCATTATTATTTCTCTCTATGCCTAGCCTTTCTATGAATTCTTCATAATTTTTCTTTACTTTAAATATCTCTATTTCTCTCTTTCCCTCAAAACATTTCTCACCATCATACCAAGCTACACACTCTCTCTCAAAACATGCAGGGGATACTAACTTATCATTACAGCACCACCTGTGAAGTGCACAAAAAACCAAGGGAAATTTATCTGTAGACCTATCGTCTTTCACATACTCACGTGAAGCCATTTCTTCACCCCCCCACTACAACATTACGGGAAAAATTTACCCCCTGCAATCCCTTTATCTGTAAATTCTCTCTATACTTTCTCTCTAATTCATCAACACTTTTTATCACTTCATTATCAAATTCTACTCCCATTATACTTTTATCACCACTCTCAATACTCACACAATTATTTTCTAACACCATATTTTTAATTCTATTATCATAATTCTCACCACTACTTACCTTGTCTTTCTTTTCATTCAATTTATTTGATTCTCTACTATTCTCTACCCCCATTTTACTCTCGTAATTTTCATCTACTTTATTCTTTTGTCTCTCAAACTTCTCATTAACTAATGCAACTATTTTCTCTTCCGTTTTATCGAAACGTGCGTGCATTTCATCAATTCGTTTATCAAAATTAAAATTTTGTTTTTTGATTTCATTTTTTATATCACTCAATTGTACATCGAATTGATCAAATTTGACGCTCTGCTCATTGAAAAGCAGTTTCATCATTTTTATTATGTCATTTTCTTCCATTCTGGTATTTACTATAGGCGTTGAGTTCGCCTGTGGCGTTCTCAACATCAATGATTCTGTGTTTGTATTTTCTACGTTAATGCTTTCGTTATCTGCCATTTTATCGTACTGATGGTACTAAACTTTGTTTTATTTGTTGTGTACGTCTTTTTATACTATAGGTAATCTCTATAGATAACCTCTCTTTTATGTTTATTTCTTTACCCTTCCACCTCTGCTTTTCTGCTTATTTACATATTTTTATTTATATATAAAGTCCAAGTTCGGGCTGCCATCTGTTAAGTTTCTTTTTATTGTAATACAAATACTTCTTAATACTGAATGTATGATAGTTAATATTTATGTAATTTGCATAATAAATCTTATCACCGGAATAACACGTGCTTAGCTCAGTTACATGCATTAGGCTTTTGGTCCAGAATTGCGTTAAGCAGACAGCGGCAGAGGTCGTTGGGTATAGAAATAACATAACACATTAGATAACTGTAACGAATTTTGATTTTATTTCAGCATATACGTGGTAAATTAATATAAGCATAACCCCTGTTAATGATTCGAATTTCAAAATGGCGGCTATGATATTCCGCCCTTGACCTTACTCAAGGTTAATTGTGTACACTTTATGATTCTATGTAAATGACTTCTTTTATATATGTGATTATCATCATTGAACAAAATTTTAGTTTTGATTTCTTTAATACTTTACTCTTAATACTGATTAAACATGATCACAAACCAACGCCTCATTTTAATATTGGGTTGATCAACACCGGGTTACACGCTCGCTTCCTCTCTCTCCCTCTCTCACTTGAATTTAAACAAATTTTATAGAAATTGAGCTCATTTTTCTAATTTGAATTTAGGTAATGAAATGTAGGGCTTTCCTGAATAGACGTGGTGTAGCTCCCTCCTCAACGGCTCCATGCGGTTGGCAGGCGTTCGTCCAGTTTGATGGTATTCATTTTTCACTGACTCTACCTTTAATACATGTTTTGCAAAGTTCACTGATTCTAGTAAATGTTAGTGATTACTGTGGTATTGATTAAATCATTTTAAGCAGTAAATGTTACATTTTGATGGCAGAAAACTGCCCACTACTGTTAGAGCGTATACGCTCTCTGAGTTACTTTTGACGACTGAGGCTGGGTCAGACGTAATTGTTATGTAAGTGGTCGTGCATCTGACGTCATTGTCTATTGTTTTCCAACCACCGCCTTGGTTAATACGTAATGGTTTTATATCGTCATTGTGTTTTTGGTGACGATTTGTTACAATGGACCAATAGAAAGTCAGTATTGTCAATTTTTAGCGCCTGAAACGGC
Source organism: Magicicada septendecula (assembly GCA_034769895.1). NCBI lineage: Eukaryota > Metazoa > Arthropoda > Insecta > Hemiptera > Cicadidae > Magicicada > Magicicada septendecula. The sequence goes on along the minus strand of CM068368.1, from coordinate 408,511,234 downwards.
CATTATCGTTGTTTCACTTCACTCGTACGCCGCTGACCTTGGATCGGCTCCCCTCTGGTGAATTGGCGTATTACTGGGACTTGTGTCAAAACTAACTTGCCCTGGTTAGACTTCATGATTATAATAAAATTTACAATAAAAATATCCCTACATACCATTATTCTGGTATGGCTAATTCTGTACTGTTACAAAACCCCCTCAGTGAAAGGTTTGGTGTCGAGACACAAAAACTTTCATTGACTCATTCATACTTTTCTAAAAGGATCAGTTCAGATATGTGCCACAACCCCCTGTAGTGTTAATAAAAGAAAATCTCAATCACTTACACTTGGTCCTATAGTGTCGATCGTACCCGTCTGACCTTACTGGACTTCTCCTGAGAGATCCCTACACCATAAGGCCATGAGGCACTGCACGCTCCTGTTCTGACGCTCCGGCCAGCGCAGGACCGCGGTCACAACACCATAAAAACTCTGAAACATTCAATACAAAATTTCAAATAGTGGTCTTATTCATTTACATATCCGCAACTGATATGTTTCCTCTTAGATGCATTGGTTTGTGATTTGAGGCGTTGGTTTCATTTATTTATAAAATACCAAATAACACAATAAAATATAACAAGATTTAGGATAGATAAGCCTTCTACTTGACAACACTCCTACATATTTGTATCAATTGCTCTGACTCCCGTCAATCTAAAATTGCCTCTTTCATCATAAAATTATACTCTTATACTAAACACAACATAAATTTTTTGATTCTCAAACAATAACTACTATTTTTATTCATTTATTTCAACTAATATCAGTATATTTATCTAGCATGGCAGCATTTTTATCTATCTAAATTTCTTTACTCATTTCTTTACTTTAATCTTACTCCTTTTTAACAGAATCATTTTTTTTTTCAGAGACTTGTTACTCTAACACAAAATTTAATGTTATCATGGTCACTACCCTTACAGTAGCCTCCTAACCACACACTATCATCAACATAATAAAACATGGTACATCATAAGCATTAAACACTAACATTGAACAATTCACATTACTTAATTCATATTTACATAACTTGCAGCAAAACTTTAATAAGACATTACTATCAACAATTCTCTATTAACTTTTATTCATTTAACATTCATTTAGATTCTATACAACAACAAAATTTCAAATATACCATTACCCTTCCAGTTACCTCACCTTTCTACTATGAATTTTCCCTTTTCTAACCCTTTTTATCCTTATTTATTAGTTTGGGTGACTCTCTATTATTCATTCTTCTCTATATCTTATTTTGGCATTGTCAATCTAACCTTACTCACCTCTTTTCAACTAACAACCGCTTCTAACCATTAATATATTATGACACCAATATCTCTATAATAACCCCCTTCACAAATCCCATTTAAAACCTCTGGCACCGCTCATTTTTGTACTAGTATGTGTGTATTCCCTCTAACCAACTCATTCCCTTATCGGTTCCTGACCCTTTCAGGTAACCCTTTCCGGCACACAACGGTCCCTTCCTGTCTCAACATCTCTCGTTGCAGACTCCTACACCAATACCCTTATTACAAAATATCACCATCAACAACAAATATAATTACCATTCACATTGCTCAACTCTACATATAATCACTAACCACTGTGTCCCTAAAATATCTAACACCTCTTTATATATTATCAGCATCTCAACACTTTATTTTCCCTAACTCCCGTTAACTCTATTCAACTAACTCCACTGCCCTTATTTATAACTATTACCCAAACTCTTTACAACATTTCACTTAATATACTACCAGAAAATTCATCACTTACCTACTAACAACAATACCTCTCAATATCCAAATATATCATACTTAATCATTTACTAACCACTGGAATCTAAATCTCATAATATCCTTTAAAATCATTATTAAACTTCTTTCAATTATTTAAAATTTTACAATACATAGTTTACACACAAAAAATACATAAAATACACAACAGCAAAGTACACAAATACACTTAACATAATAACATCTACACATAAAAGAATATACAGTCCAACTTATTTTTTCTTATCATTAACCACAAATCGTTCCATAAGACAATGCACTTCAACACCATATTATTCACATCATTAAATGTTCATGAACAATAAACAATAAACAATTACCCCATATCGTCGAATAATAGTCTAACATATTTGTAACATAGATCATTCTTATTTATATCAAATTTATTATTATTATTATAATAATCTCTTATTTCTATGTCATTCATTATCACTTCTGTTGGTTCATATACCTGTTCAATATTGGTCAATTTTGTCCAGTCTCCGTTGGTATTATCTGTTAACCTTAGGTAAGTTATATTATCACTGTTAACCTCATCTACTGCTATCTCAATGTCATTGTAAGGTAAGTACTCATTATCATTATTATTTCTCTCTATGCCTAGCCTTTCTATGAATTCTTCATAATTTTTCTTTACTTTAAATATCTCTATTTCTCTCTTTCCCTCAAAACATTTCTCACCATCATACCAAGCTACACACTCTCTCTCAAAACATGCAGGGGATACTAACTTATCATTACAGCACCACCTGTGAAGTGCACAAAAAACCAAGGGAAATTTATCTGTAGACCTATCGTCTTTCACATACTCACGTGAAGCCATTTCTTCACCCCCCCACTACAACATTACGGGAAAAATTTACCCCCTGCAATCCCTTTATCTGTAAATTCTCTCTATACTTTCTCTCTAATTCATCAACACTTTTTATCACTTCATTATCAAATTCTACTCCCATTATACTTTTATCACCACTCTCAATACTCACACAATTATTTTCTAACACCATATTTTTAATTCTATTATCATAATTCTCACCACTACTTACCTTGTCTTTCTTTTCATTCAATTTATTTGATTCTCTACTATTCTCTACCCCCATTTTACTCTCGTAATTTTCATCTACTTTATTCTTTTGTCTCTCAAACTTCTCATTAACTAATGCAACTATTTTCTCTTCCGTTTTATCGAAACGTGCGTGCATTTTATCAATTCGTTTATCAAAATTAAAATTTTGTTTTTTGATTTCATTTTTTATATCACTCAATTGTACATCGAATTGATCAAATTTGACGCTCTGCTCATTGAAAAGCAGTTTCATCATTTTTATTATGTCATTTTCTTCCATTCTGGTATTTACTATAGGCGTTGAGTTCGCCTGTGGCGTGCTCAACATCAATGATTCTGTGTTTGTATTTTCTACGTTAATGCTTTCGTTATCTGCCATTTTATCGTACTGATGGTACTAAACTTTGTTTTATTTGTTGTGTACGTCTTTTTATACTATAGGTAATCTCTATAGATAACCTCTCTTTTATGTTTATTTCTTTACCCTTCCACCTCTGCTTTTCTGCTTATTTACATATAATTTTATTTATATATAAAGTCCAAGTTCGGGCTGCCATCTGTTAAGTTTCTTTTTATTGTAATACAAATACTTCTTAATACTGAATGTATGATAGTTAATATTTATGTAATTTGCATAATAAATCTTATCACCGGAATAACACGTGCTTAGCTCAGTTACATGCATTAGGCTTTTGGTCCAGAATTGCGTTAAGCAGACAGCGGCAGAGGTCGTTGGGTATAGAAATAACATAACACATTAGATAACTGTAACGAATTTTGATTTTATTTCAGCATATACGTGGTAAATTAATATAAGCATAACCCCTGTTAATGATTCGAATTTCAAAATGGCGGCTATGATATTCCGCCCTTGACCTTACTCAAGGTTAATTGTGTACACTTTATGATTCTATGTAAATGACTTCTTTTATATATGTGATTATCATCATTGAACAAAATTTTAGTTTTGATTTCTTTAATACTTTACTCTTAATACTGATTAAACATGATCACAAACCAACGCCTCATTTTAATATTGGGTTGATCAACACCGGGTTACACGCTCGCTTCCTCTCTCTCCCTCTCTCACTTGAATTTAAACAAATTTTATAGAAATTGAGCTCATTTTTCTAATTTGAATTTAGGTAATGAAATGTAGGGCTTTCCTGAATAGACGTGGTGTAGCTCCCTCCTCAACGGCTCCATGCGGTTGGCAGGCGTTCGTCCAGTTTGATGGTATTCATTTTTCACTGACTCTACCTTTAATACATGTTTTGCAAAGTTCACTGATTCTAGTAAATGTTAGTGATTACTGTGGTATTGATTAAGTCAACATTAAGCAGTAAATGTTACATTTTGATGGCAGAAAACTGCCCACTACTGTTAGAGCGTATACGCTCTCTGAGTTACTTTTGACGACTGAGGCTGGGTCAGACGTAATTGTTATGTAAGTGGTCGTGCATCTGACGTCATTGTCTATTGTTTTCCAACCACCGCCTTGGTTAATACGTAATGGTTTTTATCGTCATTGTGTTTTTGGTGACGATTTGTTACAATGGACCAAAAGAAAGTCAGTATTGTCAATGTTTAGCGCCTGAAACGGCCATTATCGTTGTTTCACTTCACTCGTACGCCGCTGACCTTGGATCGGCTCCCCTCTGGTGAATTGGCGTATTACTGGGACTTGTGTCAAAACTAACTTGCCCTGGTTAGACTTCATGATTATAATAAAATTTACAATAAAAATATCCCTACATACCATTATTCTGGTATGGCTAATTCTGTACTGTTACAAAACCCCCTCAATGAAAGGTTTGGTGTCGAGACACAAAAACTTTCATTGACTCATTCATACTTTTCTAAAAGGATCAGTTCAGATATGTGCCACAACCCCCTGTAGTGTTAATAAAAGAAAATCTCAATCACTTACCCTTGGTCCTATAGTGTCGATCGTACCCGTCTGACCTTACTGGACTTCTCCTGAGAGATCCCTACACCATAAGGCCATGAGGCACTGCACGCTCCTGTTCTGACGCTCCGGCCAGCGCAGGACCGCGGTCACAACACCATAAAAACTCTGAAACATTCAATACAAAATTTCAAATAGTGGTCTTATTCATTTACATATCCGCAACTGATATGTTTCCTCTTAGATGCATTGGTTTTTGATTTGAGGCGTTGGTTTCATTTATTTATAAAATACCAAATAACACAATAAAATATAACAAGATTTAGGATAGATAAGCCTTCTACTTGACAACACTCCTACATATTTGTATCAATTGCTCTGACTCCCGTCAATATTAAATTGCCTCTTTCATCATAAAATTATACTCTTATACTAAACACAACATAAATGTTTTGATTCTCAAACAACAACTACTATTTTTATTCATTTATTTCAACTAATATCAGTATATTTATCTAGCATGGCAGCATTTTTAACTATCTAAATTTCTTTACTCATTTCTTTACTTTAATCTTACTCCTTTTTAACAGAATCATTTTTTTTTTCAGAGACTTGTTACTCTAACACAAAATTTAATGTTATCATGGTCACTACCTTTACAGTAGCCTCCTAACCACACACTATCATCAACATAATAAAACATGGTACATCATAAGCATTAAACACTAACATTGAACAATTCACATTACTTAATTCATATTTACATAACTTGCAGCAAAACTTTAATAAGACATTACTATCAACAATTCTCTATTAACTGTTACTCATTTAACATTCATTTAGATTCTATACAACAACAAAATTTCAAATTTACCATTACCCTTCCAGTTACCTCACCTTTCTACTATGAATTTTCCCTTTTCTAACCCTTTTTATCCTTATTTATTAGTTTGGGTGACTCTCTATTATTCATTCTTCTCTATATCTTATTTTGGCATTGTCAATCTAACCTTACTCACCTCTTTTCAACTAACAACCGCTTCTAACCATTAATATATTATGACACCAATATCTCTATAAAAACCCCCTTCACAAATCCCATTTAAAACCTCTGGCACCGCTCATTTTTGTACTAGTATGTGTGTATTCGCTCTAACCAACTCATTCCCTTATCGGTTCCTGACCCTTTCAGGTAACCCTTTCCGGCACACAACGGTCCCTTCCTGTCTCAACATCTCTCGTTGCAGACTCCTACACCAATACCCTTATTACAAAATATCACCATCAACAACAAATATAATTACCATTCACATTGCTCAACTCTACATATAATCACTAACCACTGTGTCCCTAAAATATCTAACACCTCTTTATATATTATCAGCATCTCAACACTTTATTTTCCCTAACTCCCGTTAACTCTATTCAACTAACTCCACTGCCCTTATTTATAACTATTACCCAAACTCTTTACAACATTTCACTTAATATACTACCAGAAAATTCATCACTTACCTACTAACAACAATACCTCTCAATATCCAAATATATCATACTTAATCATTTACTAACCACTGGAATCTAAATCTCATAATATCCTTTAAAATCATTATTAAACTTCTTTCAATTATTTAAAATTTTACAATACATAGTTTACACACAAAAAATACATAAAATACACAACAGCAAAGTACACAAATACACTTAACATAATAACATCTACACATAAAAGAATATACAGTCCAACTTATTTTTCCTTATCATTAACCACAAATCGTTCCATAAGACAATGCACTTCAACACCATATTATTCACATCATTAAATGTTCATGAACAATAAACAATAAACAATTACCCCATATCGTCGAATAATAGTCTAACATATTTGTAACATAGATCATTCTTATTTATATCAAATTTATTATTATTATTATAATAATCTCTTATTTCTATGTCATTCATTATCACTTCTGTTGGTTCATATACCTGTTCAATATTGGTCAATTTTGTCCAGTCTCCGTTGGTATTATCTGTTAACCTTAGGTAAGTTATATTATCATTGTTAACCTCATCTACTGCTATCTCAATGTCATTGTAAGGTAAGTACTCATTATCATTATTATTTCTCTCTATGCCTAGCCTTTCTATGAATTCTTCATAATTTTTCTTTACTTTAAATATCTCTATTTCTCTCTTTCTCTCAAAACATTTCTCACCATCATACCAAGCTACACACTCTCTCTCAAAACATGCAGGGGATACTAACTTATCATTACAGCACCACCTGTGAAGTGAAAAAAAAACCAAGGGAAATTTATCTGTAGACCTATTGTCTTTCACATACTCACGTGAAGCCATTTCTTCACCCCCCCACTACAACATTACGGGAAAAATTTACCCCCTGCAATCCCTTTATCTGTAAATTCTCTCTATACTTTCTCTCTAATTCATCAACACTTTTTATCACTTCATTATCAAATTCTACTCCCATTATACTTTTATCACCACTCTCAATACTCACACAATTATTTTCTAACACCATATTTTTAATTCTATTATCATAATTCTCACCACTACTTACCTTGTCTTTCTTTTCATTCAATTTATTTGATTCTCTACTATTCTCTACCCCCATTTTACTCTCGTAATTTTCATCTACTTTATTCTTTTGTCTCTCAAACTTCTCATTAACTAATGCAACTATTTTCTCTTCCGTTTTATCGAAACGTGCGTGCATTTTATCAATTCGTTTATCAAAATTAAAATTTTGTTTTTTGATTTCATTTTTTATATCACTCAATTGTACATCGAATTGATCAAATTTGACGCTCTGCTCATTGAAAAGCAGTTTCATCATTTTTATTATGTCATTTTCTTCCATTCTGGTATTTACTATAGGCGTTGAGTTCGCCTGTGGCGTGCTCAACATCAATGATTCTGTGTTTGTATTTTCTACGTTAATGCTTTCGTTATCTGCCATTTTATCGTACTGATGGTACTAAACTTTGTTTTATTTGTTGTGTACGTCTTTTTATACTATAGGTAATCTCTATAGATAACCTCTCTTTTATGTTTATTTCTTTACCCTTCCACCTCTGCTTTTCTGCTTATTTACATATAATTTTATTTATATATAAAGTCCAAGTTCGGGCTGCCATCTGTTAAGTTTCTTTTTATTGTAATACAAATACTTCTTAATACTGAATGTATGATAGTTAATATTTATGTAATTTGCATAATAAATCTTATCACCGGAATAACACGTGCTTAGCTCAGTTACATGCATTAGGCTTTTGGTCCAGAATTGCGTTAAGCAGACAGCGGCAGAGGTCGTTGGGTATAGAAATAACATAACACATTAGATAACTGTAACGAATTTTGATTTTATTTCAGCATATACGTGGTAAATTAATATAAGCATAACCCCTGTTAATGATTCGAATTTCAAAATGGCGGCTATGATATTCCGCCCTTGACCTTACTCAAGGTTAATTGTGTACACTTTATGATTCTATGTAAATGACTTCTTTTATATATGTGATTATCATCATTGAACAAAATTTTAGTTTTGATTTCTTTAATACTTTACTCTTAATACTGATTAAACATGATCACAAACCAACGCCTCATTTTAATATTGGGTTGATCAACACCGGGTTACACGCTCGCTTCCTCTCTCTCCCTCTCTCACTTGAATTTAAACAAATTTTATAGAAATTGAGCTCATTTTTCTAATTTGAATTTAGGTAATGAAATGTAGGGCTTTCCTGAATAGACGTGGTGTAGCTCCCTCCTCAACGGCTCCATGCGGTTGGCAGGCGTTCGTCCAGTTTGATGGTATTCATTTTTCACTGACTCTACCTTTAATACATGTTTTGCAAAGTTCACTGATTCTAGTAAATGTTAGTGATTACTGTGGTATTGATTAAGTCAACATTAAGCAGTAAATGTTACATTTTGATGGCAGAAAACTGCCCACTACTGTTAGAGCGTATACGCTCTCTGAGTTACTTTTGACGACTGAGGCTGGGTCAGACGTAATTGTTATGTAAGTGGTCGTGCATCTGTCGTCATTGTCTATTGTTTTCCAACCACCGCCTTGGTTAATACGTAATGGTTTTTATCGTCATTGTGTTTTTGGTGACGATTTGTTACAATGGACCAAAAGAAAGTCAGTATTGTCAATGTTTAGCGCCTGAAACGGCCATTATCGTTGTTTCACTTCACTCGTACGCCGCTGACCTTGGATCGGCTCCCCTCTGGTGAATTGGCGTATTACTGGGACTTGTGTCAAAACTAACTTGCCCTGGTTAGACTTCATGATTATAATAAAATTTACAATAAAAATATCCCTACATACCATTATTCTGGTATGGCTAATTCTGTACTGTTACAAAACCCCCTCAATGAAAGGTTTGGTGTCGAGACACAAAAACTTTCATTGACTCATTCATACTTTTCTAAAAGGATCAGTTCAGATATGTGCCACAACCCCCTGTAGTGTTAATAAAAGAAAATCTCAATCACTTACCCTTGGTCCTATAGTGTCGATCGTACCCGTCTGACCTTACTGGACTTCTCCTGAGAGATCCCTACACCATAAGGCCATGAGGCACTGCACGCTCCTGTTCTGACGCTCCGGCCAGCGCAGGACCGCGGTCACAACACCATAAAAACTCTGAAACATTCAATACAAAATTTCAAATAGTGGTCTTATTCATTTACATATCCGCAACTGATATGTTTCCTCTTAGATGCATTGGTTTTTGATTTGAGGCGTTGGTTTCATTTATTTATAAAATACCAAATAACACAATAAAATATAACAAGATTTAGGATAGATAAGCCTTCTACTTGACAACACTCCTACATATTTGTATCAATTGCTCTGACTCCCGTCAATATTAAATTGCCTCTTTCATCATAAAATTATACTCTTATACTAAACACAACATAAATGTTTTGATTCTCAAACAACAACTACTATTTTTATTCATTTATTTCAACTAATATCAGTATATTTATCTAGCATGGCAGCATTTTTAACTATCTAAATTTCTTTACTCATTTCTTTACTTTAATCTTACTCCTTTTTAACAGAATCATTTTTTTTTTCAGAGACTTGTTACTCTAACACAAAATTTAATGTTATCATGGTCACTACCTTTACAGTAGCCTCCTAACCACACACTATCATCAACATAATAAAACATGGTACATCATAAGCATTAAACACTAACATTGAACAATTCACATTACTTAATTCATATTTACATAACTTGCAGCAAAACTTTAATAAGACATTACTATCAACAATTCTCTATTAACTGTTACTCATTTAACATTCATTTAGATTCTATACAACAACAAAATTTCAAATTTACCATTACCCTTCCAGTTACCTCACCTTTCTACTATGAATTTTCCCTTTTCTAACCCTTTTTATCCTTATTTATTAGTTTGGGTGACTCTCTATTATTCATTCTTCTCTATATCTTATTTTGGCATTGTCAATCTAACCTTACTCACCTCTTTTCAACTAACAACCGCTTCTAACCATTAATATATTATGACACCAATATCTCTATAAAAACCCCCTTCACAAATCCCATTTAAAACCTCTGGCACCGCTCATTTTTGTACTAGTATGTGTGTATTCGCTCTAACCAACTCATTCCCTTATCGGTTCCTGACCCTTTCAGGTAACCCTTTCCGGCACACAACGGTCCCTTCCTGTCTCAACATCTCTCGTTGCAGACTCCTACACCAATACCCTTATTACAAAATATCACCATCAACAACAAATATAATTACCATTCACATTGCTCAACTCTACATATAATCACTAACCACTGTGTCCCTAAAATATCTAACACCTCTTTATATATTATCAGCATCTCAACACTTTATTTTCCCTAACTCCCGTTAACTCTATTCAACTAACTCCACTGCCCTTATTTATAACTATTACCCAAACTCTTTACAACATTTCACTTAATATACTACCAGAAAATTCATCACTTACCTACTAACAACAATACCTCTCAATATCCAAATATATCATACTTAATCATTTACTAACCACTGGAATCTAAATCTCATAATATCCTTTAAAATCATTATTAAACTTCTTTCAATTATTTAAAATTTTACAATACATAGTTTACACACAAAAAATACATAAAATACACAACAGCAAAGTACACAAATACACTTAACATAATAACATCTACACATAAAAGAATATACAGTCCAACTTATTTTTCCTTATCATTAACCACAAATCGTTCCATAAGACAATGCACTTCAACACCATATTATTCACATCATTAAATGTTCATGAACAATAAACAATAAACAATTACCCCATATCGTCGAATAATAGTCTAACATATTTGTAACATAGATCATTCTTATTTATATCAAATTTATTATTATTATTATAATAATCTCTTATTTCTATGTCATTCATTATCACTTCTGTTGGTTCATATACCTGTTCAATATTGGTCAATTTTGTCCAGTCTCCGTTGGTATTATCTGTTAACCTTAGGTAAGTTATATTATCATTGTTAACCTCATCTACTGCTATCTCAATGTCATTGTAAGGTAAGTACTCATTATCATTATTATTTCTCTCTATGCCTAGCCTTTCTATGAATTCTTCATAATTTTTCTTTACTTTAAATATCTCTATTTCTCTCTTTCTCTCAAAACATTTCTCACCATCATACCAAGCTACACACTCTCTCTCAAAACATGCAGGGGATACTAACTTATCATTACAGCACCACCTGTGAAGTGAAAAAAAAACCAAGGGAAATTTATCTGTAGACCTATTGTCTTTCACATACTCACGTGAAGCCATTTCTTCACCCCCCCACTACAACATTACGGGAAAAATTTACCCCCTGCAATCCCTTTATCTGTAAATTCTCTCTATACTTTCTCTCTAATTCATCAACACTTTTTATCACTTCATTATCAAATTCTACTCCCATTATACTTTTATCACCACTCTCAATACTCACACAATTATTTTCTAACACCATATTTTTAATTCTATTATCATAATTCTCACCACTACTTACCTTGTCTTTCTTTTCATTCAATTTATTTGATTCTCTACTATTCTCTACCCCCATTTTACTCTCGTAATTTTCATCTACTTTATTCTTTTGTCTCTCAAACTTCTCATTAACTAATGCAACTATTTTCTCTTCCGTTTTATCGAAACGTGCGTGCATTTCATCAATTCGTTTATCAAAATTAAAATTTTGTTTTTTGATTTCATTTTTTATATCACTCAATTGTACATCGAATTGATCAAATTTGACGCTCTGCTCATTGAAAAGCAGTTTCATCATTTTTATTATGTCATTTTCTTCCATTCTGGTATTTACTATAGGCGTTGAGTTCGCCTGTGGCGTTCTCAACATCAATGATTCTGTGTTTGTATTTTCTACGTTAATGCTTTCGTTATCTGCCATTTTATCGTACTGATGGTACTAAACTTTGTTTTATTTGTTGTGTACGTCTTTTTATACTATAGGTAATCTCTATAGATAACCTCTCTTTTATGTTTATTTCTTTACCCTTCCACCTCTGCTTTTCTGCTTATTTACATATTTTTATTTATATATAAAATCCAAGTTCGGGATGCCATCTGTTAAGTTTCTTTTTATTGTAATACAAATACTTCTTAATACTGAATGTATGATAGTTAATATTTATGTAATTTGCATAATAAATCTTATCACCGGAATAACACGTGCTTAGCACAGTTACATGCATTAGGCTTTTGGTCCAGAATTGCGTTAAGCAGACAGCGGCAGAGGTCGTTGGGTATAGAAATAACATAACACATTAGATAACTGTAACGAATTTTGATTTTATTTCAGCATATACGTGGTAAATTAATATAAGCATAACCCCTGTTAATGATTCGAATTTCAAAATGGCGGCTATGATATTCCGCCCTTGACCTTACTCAAGGTTAATTGTGTACACTTTATGATTCTATGTAAATGACTTCTTTTATATATGTGATTATCATCATTGAACAAAATTTTAGTTTTGATTTCTTTAATACTTTACTCTTAATACTGATTAAACATGATCACAAACCAACGCCTCATTTTAATATTGGGTTGATCAACACCGGGTTACACGCTCGCTTCCTCTCTCTCCCTCTCTCACTTGAATTTAAACAAATTTTATAGAAATTGAGCTCATTTTTCTAATTTGAATTTAGGTAATGAAATGTAGGGCTTTCCTGAATAGACGTGGTGTAGCTCCCTCCTCAACGGCTCCATGCGGTTGGCAGGCGTTCGTCCAGTTTGATGGTATTCATTTTTCACTGACTCTACCTTTAATACATGTTTTGCAAAGTTCACAGATTCTAGTAAATGTTAGTGATTACTGTGGTATTGATTAAATCATTTTAAGCAGTGAATGTTACATTTTGATGGCAGAAAACTGCCCACTACTGTTAGAGCGTATACGCTCTCTGAGTTACTTTTGACGACTGAGGCTGGGTCAGACGTAATTGTTATGTAAGTGGTCGTGCATCTGACGTCATTGTCTATTGTTTTCCAACCACCGCTTTTGGTTAATACGTAATGGTTTTATATCGTCATTGTGTTTTTGGTGACGATTTGTTACAATGGACCAATAGAAAGTCAGTATTGTCAATTTTTAGCGCCTGAAACGGCCATTATCGTTGTTTCACTTCACTCGTACGCCGCTGACCTTGGATCGGCTCCCCTCTGGTGAATTGGCGTATTACTGGGACTTGTGTCAAAACTAACTTGCCCTGGTTAGACTTCATGATTATAATAAAATTTACAATAAAAATATCCCTACATACCATTATTCTGGTATGGCTAATTCTGTACTGTTACAAAACCCCCTCAGTGAAAGGTTTGGTGTCGAGACACAAAAACTTTCATTGACTCATTCATACTTTTCTAAAAGGATCAGTTCAGATATGTGCCACAACCCCCTGTAGTGTTAATAAAAGAAAATCTCAATCACTTACACTTGGTCCTATAGTGTCGATCGTACCCGTCTGACCTTACTGGACTTCTCCTGAGAGATCCCTACACCATAATGCCATGAGGCACTGCACGCTCCTGTTCTGACGCTCCGGCCAGCGCAGGACCGCGGTCACAACACCATAAAAACTCTGAAACATTCAATACAAAATTTCAAATAGTGGTCTTATTCATTTACATATCCGCAACTGATATGTTTCCTCTTAGATGCATTGGTTTGTGATTTGAGGCGTTGGTTTCATTTATTTATAAAATACCAAATAACACAATAAAATATAACAAGATTTAGGATAGATAAGCCTTCTACTTGACAACACTCCTACATATTTGTATCAATTGCTCTGACTCCCGTCAATCTAAAATTGCCTCTTTCATCATAAAATTATACTCTTATACTAAACACAACATAAATTTTTTGATTCTCAAACAATAACTACTATTTTTATTCATTTATTTCAACTAATATCAGTATATTTATCTAGCATGGCAGCATTTTTATCTATCTAAATTTCTTTACTCATTTCTTTACTTTAATCTTACTCCTTTTTAACAGAATCATTTTTTTTTTCAGAGACTTGTTACTCTAACACAAAATTTAATGTTATCATGGTCACTACCCTTACAGTAGCCTCCTAACCACACACTATCATCAACATAATAAAACATGGTACATCATAAGCATTAAACACTAACATTGAACAATTCACATTACTTAATTCATATTTACATAACTTGCAGCAAAACTTTAATAAGACATTACTATCAACAATTCTCTATTAACTTTTATTCATTTAACATTCATTTAGATTCTATACAACAACAAAATTTCAAATATACCATTACCCTTCCAGTTACCTCACCTTTCTACTATGAATTTTCCTTTTCTAACCCTTTTTATCCTTATTTATTAGTTTGGGTGACTCTCTATTATTCATTCTTCTCTATATCTTATTTTGGCATTGTCAATCTAACCTTACTCACCTCTTTTCAACTAACAACCGCTTCTAACCATTAATATATTATGACACCAATATCTCTATAATAACCCCCTTCACAAATCCCATTTAAAACCTCTGGCACCGCTCATTTTTGTACTAGTATGTGTGTATTCCCTCTAACCAACTCATTCCCTTATCGGTTCCTGACCCTTTCAGGTAACCCTTTCCGGCACACAACGGTCCCTTCCTGTCTCAACATCTCTCGTTGCAGACTCCTACACCAATACCCTTATTACAAAATATCACCATCAACAACAAATATAATTACCATTCACATTGCTCAACTCTACATATAATCACTAACCACTGTGTCCCTAAAATATCTAAAACCTCTTTATATATTATCAGCATCTCAACACTTTATTTTCCCTAACTCCCGTTAACTCTATTCAACTAACTCCACTGCCCTTATTTATAACTATTACCCAAACTCTTTACAACATTTCACTTAATATACTACCAGAAAATTCATCACTTACCTACTAACAACAATACCTCTCAATATCCAAATATATCATACTTAATCATTTACTAACCACTGGAATCTAAATCTCATAATATCCTTTAAAATCATTATTAAACTTCTTTCAATTATTTAAAATTTTACAATACATAGTTTACACACAAAAAATACATAAAATACACAACAGCAAAGTACACAAATACACTTAACATAATAACATCTACACATAAAAGAATATACAGTCCAACTTATTTTTTCTTATCATTAACCACAAATCGTTCCATAAGACAATGCACTTCAACACCATATTATTCACATCATTAAATGTTCATGAACAATAAACAATAAACAATTACCCCATATCGTCGAATAATAGTCTAACATATTTGTAACATAGATCATTCTTATTTATATCAAATTTATTATTATTATTATAATAATCTCTTATTTCTATGTCATTCATTATCACTTCTGTTGGTTCATATACCTGTTCAATATTGGTCAATTTTGTCCAGTCTCCGTTGGTATTATCTGTTAACCTTAGGTAAGTTATATTATCACTGTTAACCTCATCTACTGCTATCTCAATGTCATTGTAAGGTAAGTACTCATTATCATTATTATTTCTCTCTATGCCTAGCCTTTCTATGAATTCTTCATAATTTTTCTTTACTTTAAATATCTCTATTTCTCTCTTTCCCTCAAAACATTTCTCACCATCATACCAAGCTACACACTCTCTCTCAAAACATGCAGGGGATACTAACTTATCATTACAGCACCACCTGTGAAGTGCACAAAAAACCAAGGGAAATTTATCTGTAGACCTATCGTCTTTCACATACTCACGTGAAGCCATTTCTTCACCCCCCCACTACAACATTACGGGAAAAATTTACCCCCTGCAATCCCTTTATCTGTAAATTCTCTCTATACTTTCTCTCTAATTCATCAACACTTTTTATCACTTCATTATCAAATTCTACTCCCATTATACTTTTATCACCACTCTCAATACTCACACAATTATTTTCTAACACCATATTTTTAATTCTATTATCATAATTCTCACCACTACTTACCTTGTCTTTCTTTTCATTCAATTTATTTGATTCTCTACTATTCTCTACCCCCATTTTACTCTCGTAATTTTCATCTACTTTATTCTTTTGTCTCTCAAACTTCTCATTAACTAATGCAACTATTTTCTCTTCCGTTTTATCGAAACGTGCGTGCATTTCATCAATTCGTTTATCAAAATTAAAATTTTGTTTTTTGATTTCATTTTTTATATCACTCAATTGTACATCGAATTGATCAAATTTGACGCTCTGCTCATTGAAAAGCAGTTTCATCATTTTTATTATGTCATTTTCTTCCATTCTGGTATTTACTATAGGCGTTGAGTTCGCCTGTGACGTGCTCAACATCAATGATTCTGTGTTTGTATTTTCTACGTTAATGCTTCCGTTATCTGCCATTTTATCGTACTGATGGTACTAAACTTTGTTTTAATTGTTTTGTACGTCTTTTTATACTATAGGTAATCTCTATAGATAACCTCTCTTTTATGTTTATTTCTTTACCCTTCCACCTCTGCTTTTCTGCTTATTTACATATTTTTATTTATATATAAAGTCCAAGTTCGGGCTGCCATCTGTTAAGTTTCTTTTTATTGTAATACAAATACTTCTTAATACTGAATGTATGATAGTTAATATTTATGTAATTTGCATAATAAATCTTATCACCGGAATAACACGTGCTTAGCTCAGTTACATGCATTAGGCTTTTGGTCCAGAATTGCGTTAAGCAGACAGCGGCAGAGGTCGTTGGGTATAGAAATAACATAACACATTAGATAACTGTAACGAATTTTGATTTTATTTCAGCATATACGTGGTAAATTAATATAAGCATAACCCCTGTTAATGATTCGAATTTCAAAATGGCGGCTATGATATTCCGCCCTTGACCTTACTCAAGGTTAATTGTGTACACTTTATGATTCTATGTAAATGACTTCTTTTATATATGTGATTATCATCATTGAACAAAATTTTAGTTTTGATTTCTTTAATACTTTACTCTTAATACTGATTAAACATGATCACAAACCAACGCCTCATTTTAATATTGGGTTGATCAACACCGGGTTACACGCTCGCTTCCTCTCTCTCCCTCTCTCACTTGAATTTAAACAAATTTTATAGAAATTGAGCTCGTTTTTCTAATTTGAATTTAGGTAATGAAATGTAGGGCTTTCCTGAATAGACGTGGTGTAGCTCCCTCCTCAACGGCTCCATGCGGTTGGCAGGCGTTCGTCCAGTTTGATGGTATTCATTTTTCACTGACTCTACCTTTTAATACATGTTTTGCAAAGTTCACAGATTCTAGTAAATGTTAGTGATTACTGTGGTATTGATTAAATCATTTTAAGCAGTAAATGTTACATTTTGATGGCAGAAAACTGCCCACTACTGTTAGAGCGTATACGCTCTCTGAGTTACTTTTGACGACTGAGGCTGGGTCAGACGTAATTGTTATGTAAGTGGTCGTGCATCTGACGTCATTGTCTATTGTTTTCCAACCACCGCCTTGGTTAATACGTAATGGTTTTATATCGTCATTGTGTTTTTGGTGACGATTTGTTACAATGGACCAATAGAAAGTCAGTATTGTCAATTTTTAGCGCCTGAAACGGCCATTATTGTTGTTTCACTTCACTCGTACGCCGCTGACCTTGGATCGGCTCCCCTCTGGTGAATTGGCGTATTACTGGGACTTGTGTCAAAACTAACTTGCCCTGGTTAGACTTCATGATTATAATAAAATTTACAATAAAAATATCCCTACATACCATTATTCTGGTATGGCTAATTCTGTACTGTTACAAAACCCCCTCAGTGAAAGGTTTGGTGTCGAGACACAAAAACTTTCATTGACTCATTCATACTTTTCTAAAAGGATCAGTTCAGATATGTGCCACAACCCCCTGTAGTGTTAATAAAAGAAAATCTCAATCACTTACACTTGGTCCTATAGTGTCGATCGTACCCGTCTGACCTTACTGGACTTCTCCTGAGAGATCCCTACACCATAAGGCCATGAGGCACTGCACGCTCCTGTTCTGACGCTCCGGCCAGCGCAGGACCGCGGTCACAACACCATAAAAACTCTGAAACATTCAATACAAAATTTCAAATAGTGGTCTTATTCATTTACATATCCGCAACTGATATGTTTCCTCTTAGATGCATTGGTTTGTGATTTGAGGCGTTGGTTTCATTTATTTATAAAATACCAAATAACACAATAAAATATAACAAGATTTAGGATAGATAAGCCTTCTACTTGACAACACTCCTACATATTTGTATCAATTGCTCTGACTCCCGTCAATCTAAAATTGCCTCTTTCATCATAAAATTATACTCTTATACTAAACACAACATAAATTTTTTGATTCTCAAACAATAACTACTATTTTTATTCATTTATTTCAACTAATATCAGTATATTTATCTAGCATGGCAGCATTTTTATCTATCTAAATTTCTTTACTCATTTCTTTACTTTAATCTTACTCCTTTTTAACAGAATCATTTTTTTTTTCAGAGACTTGTTACTCTAACACAAAATTTAATGTTATCATGGTCACTACCCTTACAGTAGCCTCCTAACCACACACTATCATCAACATAATAAAACATGGTACATCATAAGCATTAAACACTAACATTGAACAATTCACATTACTTAATTCATATTTACATAACTTGCAGCAAAACTTTAATAAGACATTACTATCAACAATTCTCTATTAACTTTTATTCATTTAACATTCATTTAGATTCTATACAACAACAAAATTTCAAATATACCATTACCCTTCCAGTTACCTCACCTTTCTACTATGAATTTTCCCTTTTCTAACCCTTTTTATCCTTATTTATTAGTTTGGGTGACTCTCTATTATTCATTCTTCTCTATATCTTATTTTGGCATTGTCAATCTAACCTTACTCACCTCTTTTCAACTAACAACCGCTTCTAACCATTAATATATTATGACACCAATATCCCTATAATAACCCCCTTCACAAATCCCATTTAAAACCTCTGGCACCGCTCATTTTTGTACTAGTATGTGTGTATTCCCTCTAACTAACTCATTCCCTTATCGGTTCCTGACCCTTTCAGGTAACCCTTTCCGGCACACAACGGTCCCTTCCTGTCTCAACATCTCTCGTTGCAGACTCCTACACCAATACCCTTATTACAAAATATCACCATCAACAACAAATATAATTACCATTCACATTGCTCAACTCTACATATAATCACTAACCACTGTGTCCCTAAAATATCTAACACCTCTTTATATATTATCAGCATCTCAACACTTTATTTTCCCTAACTCCCGTTAACTCTATTCAACTAACTCCACTGCCCTTATTTATAACTATTACCCAAACTCTTTACAACATTTCACTTAATATACTACCAGAAAATTCATCACTTACCTACTAACAACAATACCTCTCAATATCCAAATATATCATACTTAATCATTTACTAACCACTGGAATCTAAATCTCATAATATCCTTTAAAATCATTATTAAACTTCTTTCAATTATTTAAAATTTTACAATACATAGTTTACACACAAAAAATACATAAAATACACAACAGCAAAGTACACAAATACACTTAACATAATAACATCTACACATAAAAGAATATACAGTCCAACTTATTTTTTCTTATCATTAACCACAAATCGTTCCATAAGACAATGCACTTCAACACCATATTATTCACATCATTAAATGTTCATGAACAATAAACAATAAACAATTACCCCATATCGTCGAATAATAGTCTAACATATTTGTAACATAGATCATTCTTATTTATATCAAATTTATTATTATTATTATAATAATCTCTTATTTCTATGTCATTCATTATCACTTCTGTTGGTTCATATACCTGTTCAATATTGGTCAATTTTGTCCAGTCTCCGTTGGTATTATCTGTTAACCTTAGGTAAGTTATATTATCACTGTTAACCTCATCTACTGCTATCTCAATGTCATTGTAAGGTAAGTACTCATTATCATTATTATTTCTCTCTATGCCTAGCCTTTCTATGAATTCTTCATAATTTTTCTTTACTTTAAATATCTCTATTTCTCTCTTTCCCTCAAAACATTTCTCACCATCATACCAAGCTACACACTCTCTCTCAAAACATGCAGGGGATACTAACTTATCATTACAGCACCACCTGTGAAGTGCACAAAAAACCAAGGGAAATTTATCTGTAGACCTATCGTCTTTCACATACTCACGTGAAGCCATTTCTTCACCCCCCCCACTACAACATTACGGGAAAAATTTACCCCCTGCAATCCCTTTATCTGTAAATTCTCTCTATACTTTCTCTCTAATTCATCAACACTTTTTATCACTTCATTATCAAATTCTACTCCCATTATACTTTTATCACCACTCTCAATACTCACACAATTATTTTCTAACACCATATTTTTAATTCTATTATCATAATTCTCACCACTACTTACCTTGTCTTTCTTTTCATTCAATTTATTTGATTCTCTACTATTCTCTACCCCCATTTTACTCTCGTAATTTTCATCTACTTTATTCTTTTGTCTCTCAAACTTCTCATTAACTAATGCAACTATTTTCTCTTCCGTTTTATCGAAACGTGCGTGCATTTCATCAATTCGTTTATCAAAATTAAAATTTTGTTTTTTGATTTCATTTTTTATATCACTCAATTGTACATCGAATTGATCAAATTTGACGCTCTGCTCATTGAAAAGCAGTTTCATCATTTTTATTATGTCATTTTCTTCCATTCTGGTATTTACTATAGGCGTTGAGTTCGCCTGTGGCGTTCTCAACATCAATGATTCTGTGTTTGTATTTTCTACGTTAATGCTTTCGTTATCTGCCATTTTATCGTACTGATGGTACTAAACTTTGTTTTATTTGTTGTGTACGTCTTTTTATACTATAGGTAATCTCTATAGATAACCTCTCTTTTATGTTTATTTCTTTACCCTTCCACCTCTGCTTTTCTGCTTATTTACATATTTTTATTTATATATAAAGTCCAAGTTCGGGCTGCCATCTGTTAAGTTTCTTTTTATTGTAATACAAATACTTCTTAATACTGAATGTATGATAGTTAATATTTATGTAATTTGCATAATAAATCTTATCACCGGAATGACACGTGCTTAGCTCAGTTACATGCATTAGGCTTTTGGTCCAGAATTGCGTTAAGCAGACAGCGGCAGAGGTCGTTGGGTATAGAAATAACATAACACATTAGATAACTGTAACGAATTTTGATTTTATTTCAGCATATACGTGGTAAATTAATATAAGCATAACCCCTGTTAATGATTCGAATTTCAAAATGGCGGCTATGATATTCCGCCCTTGACCTTACTCAAGGTTAATTGTGTACACTTTATGATTCTATGTAAATGACTTCTTTTATATATGTGATTATCATCATTGAACAAAATTTTAGTTTTGATTTCTTTAATACTTTACTCTTAATACTGATTAAACATGATCACAAACCAACGCCTCATTTTAATATTGGGTTGATCAACACCGGGTTACACGCTCGCTTCCTCTCTCTCCCTCTCTCACTTGAATTTAAACAAATTTTATAGAAATTGAGCTCATTTTTCTATTTTGAATTTAGGTAATGAAATGTAGGGCTTTCCTCAATAGACGTGGTGTAGCTCCCTCCTCAGCGGCTCCATGCGGTTGGCAGGCGTTCGTCCAGTTTGATGGTATTCATTTTTCACTGACTCTACCTTTAATACATGTTTTGCAAAGTTCACTGATTCTAGTAAATGTTAGTGATTACTGTGGTATTGATTAAATCATTTTAAGCAGTAAATGTTACATTTTGATGGCAGAAAACTGCCCACTACTGTTAGAGCGTATATGCTCTCTGAGTTACTTTTGACGACTGAGGCTGGGTCAGACGTAATTGTTATGTAAGTGGTCGTGCATCTGACGTCATTGTCTATTGTTTTCCAACCACCGCCTTGGTTAATACGTAATGGTTTTTATCGTCATTGTGTTTTTGGTGACGATTTGTTACAATGGACCAAAAGAAAGTCAGTATTGTCAATGTTTAGCGCCTGAAACGGCCATTATCGTTGTTTCACTTCACTCGTACGCCGCTGACCTTGGATCGGCTCCCCTCTGGTGAATTGGCGTATTACTGGGACTTGTGTCAAAACTAACTTGCCCTGGTTAGACTTCATGATTATAATAAAATTTACAATAAAAATATCCCTACATACCATTATTCTGGTATGGCTAATTCTGTACTGTTACAAAACCCCCTCAATGAAAGGTTTGGTGTCGAGACACAAAAACTTTCATTGACTCATTCATACTTTTCTAAAAGGATCAGTTCAGATATGTGCCACAACCCCCTGTAGTGTTAATAAAAGAAAATCTCAATCACTTACCCTTGGTCCTATAGTGTCGATCGTACCCGTCTGACCTTACTGGACTTCTCCTGAGAGATCCCTACACCATAAGGCCATGAGGCACTGCACGCTCCTGTTCTGACGCTCCGGCCAGCGCAGGACCGCGGTCACAACACCATAAAAACTCTGAAACATTCAATACAAAATTTCAAATAGTGGTCTTATTCATTTACATATCCGCAACTGATATGTTTCCTCTTAGATGCATTGGTTTTTGATTTGAGGCGTTGGTTTCATTTATTTATAAAATACCAAATAACACAATAAAATATAACAAGATTTAGGATAGATAAGCCTTCTACTTGACAACACTCCTACATATTTGTATCAATTGCTCTGACTCCCGTCAATATTAAATTGCCTCTTTCATCATAAAATTATACTCTTATACTAAACACAACATAAATGTTTTGATTCTCAAACAACAACTACTATTTTTATTCATTTATTTCAACTAATATCAGTATATTTATCTAGCATGGCAGCATTTTTAACTATCTAAATTTCTTTACTCATTTCTTTACTTTAATCTTACTCCTTTTTAACAGAATCATTTTTTTTTTCAGAGACTTGTTACTCTAACACAAAATTTAATGTTATCATGGTCACTACCTTTACAGTAGCCTCCTAACCACACACTATCATCAACATAATAAAACATGGTACATCATAAGCATTAAACACTAACATTGAACAATTCACATTACTTAATTCATATTTACATAACTTGCAGCAAAACTTTAATAAGACATTACTATCAACAATTCTCTATTAACTGTTACTCATTTAACATTCATTTAGATTCTATACAACAACAAAATTTCAAATTTACCATTACCCTTCCAGTTACCTCACCTTTCTACTATGAATTTTCCCTTTTCTAACCCTTTTTATCCTTATTTATTAGTTTGGGTGACTCTCTATTATTCATTCTTCTCTATATCTTATTTTGGCATTGTCAATCTAACCTTACTCACCTCTTTTCAACTAACAACCGCTTCTAACCATTAATATATTATGACACCAATATCTCTATAATAACCCCCTTCACAAATCCCATTTAAAACCTCTGGCACCGCTCATTTTTGTACTAGTATGTGTGTATTCGCTCTAACCAACTCATTCCCTTATCGGTTCCTGACCCTTTCAGGTAACCCTTTCCGGCACACAACGGTCCCTTCCTGTCTCAACATCTCTCGTTGCAGACTCCTACACCAATACCCTTATTACAAAATATCACCATCAACAACAAATATAATTACCATTCACATTGCTCAACTCTACATATAATCACTAACCACTGTGTCCCTAAAATATCTAACACCTCTTTATATATTATCAGCATCTCAACACTTTATTTTCCCTAACTCCCGTTAACTCTATTCAACTAACTCCACTGCCCTTATTTATAACTATTACCCAAACTCTTTACAACATTTCACTTAATATACTACCAGAAAATTCATCACTTACCTACTAACAACAATACCTCTCAATATCCAAATATATCATACTTAATCATTTACTAACCACTGGAATCTAAATCTCATAATATCCTTTAAAATCATTATTAAACTTCTTTCAATTATTTAAAATTTTACAATACATAGTTTACACACAAAAAATACATAAAATACACAACAGCAAAGTACACAAATACACTTAACATAATAACATCTACACATAAAAGAATATACAGTCCAACTTATTTTTCCTTATCATTAACCACAAATCGTTCCATAAGACAATGCACTTCAACACCATATTATTCACATCATTAAATGTTCATGAACAATAAACAATAAACAATTACCCCATATCGTCGAATAATAGTCTAACATATTTGTAACATAGATCATTCTTATTTATATCAAATTTATTATTATTATTATAATAATCTCTTATTTCTATGTCATTCATTATCACTTCTGTTGGTTCATATACCTGTTCAATATTGGTCAATTTTGTCCAGTCTCCGTTGGTATTATCTGTTAACCTTAGGTAAGTTATATTATCATTGTTAACCTCATCTACTGCTATCTCAATGTCATTGTAAGGTAAGTACTCATTATCATTATTATTTCTCTCTATGCCTAGCCTTTCTATGAATTCTTCATAATTTTTCTTTACTTTAAATATCTCTATTTCTCTCTTTCTCTCAAAACATTTCTCACCATCATACCAAGCTACACACTCTCTCTCAAAACATGCAGGGGATACTAACTTATCATTACAGCACCACCTGTGAAGTGAAAAAAAAACCAAGGGAAATTTATCTGTAGACCTATCGTCTTTCACATACTCACGTGAAGCCATTTCTTCACCCCCCCACTACAACATTACGGGAAAAATTTACCCCCTGCAATCCCTTTATCTGTAAATTCTCTCTATACTTTCTCTCTAATTCATCAACACTTTTTATCACTTCATTATCAAATTCTACTCCCATTATACTTTTATCACCACTCTCAATACTCACACAATTATTTTCTAACACCATATTTTTAATTCTATTATCATAATTCTCACCACTACTTACCTTGTCTTTCTTTTCATTCAATTTATTTGATTCTCTACTATTCTCTACCCCCATTTTACTCTCGTAATTTTCATCTACTTTATTCTTTTGTCTCTCAAACTTCTCATTAACTAATGCAACTATTTTCTCTTCCGTTTTATCGAAACGTGCGTGCATTTCATCAATTCGTTTATCAAAATTAAAATTTTGTTTTTTGATTTCATTTTTTATATCACTCAATTGTACATCGAATTGATCAAATTTGACGCTCTGCTCATTGAAAAGCAGTTTCATCATTTTTATTATGTCATTTTCTTCCATTCTGGTATTTACTATAGGCGTTGAGTTCGCCTGTGGCGTTCTCAACATCAATGATTCTGTGTTTGTATTTTCTACGTTAATGCTTTCGTTATCTGCCATTTTATCGTACTGATGGTACTAAACTTTGTTTTATTTGTTGTGTACGTCTTTTTATACTATAGGTAATCTCTATAGATAACCTCTCTTTTATGTTTATTTCTTTACCCTTCCACCTCTGCTTTTCTGCTTATTTACATATTTTTATTTATATATAAAATCCAAGTTCGGGATGCCATCTGTTAAGTTTCTTTTTATTGTAATACAAATACTTCTTAATACTGAATGTATGATAGTTAATATTTATGTAATTTGCATAATAAATCTTATCACCGGAATAACACGTGCTTAGCTCAGTTACATGCATTAGGCTTTTGGTCCAGAATTGCGTTAAGCAGACAGCGGCAGAGGTCGTTGGGTATAGAAATAACATAACACATTAGATAACTGTAACGAATTTTGATTTTATTTCAGCATATACGTGGTAAATTAATATAAGCATAACCCCTGTTAATGATTCGAATTTCAAAATGGCGGCTATGATATTCCGCCCTTGACCTTACTCAAGGTTAATTGTGTACACTTTATGATTCTATGTAAATGACTTCTTTTATATATGTGATTATCATCATTGAACAAAATTTTAGTTTTGATTTCTTTAATACTTTACTCTTAATACTGATTAAACATGATCACAAACCAACGCCTCATTTTAATATTGGGTTGATCAACACCGGGTTACACGCTCGCTTCCTCTCTCTCCCTCTCTCACTTGAATTTAAACAAATTTTATAGAAATTGAGCTCATTTTTCTAATTTGAATTTAGGTAATGAAATGTAGGGCTTTCCTGAATAGACGTGGTGTAGCTCCCTCCTCAACGGCTCCATGCGGTTGGCAGGCGTTCGTCCAGTTTGATGGTATTCATTTTTCACTGACTCTACCTTTAATACATGTTTTGCAAAGTTCACAGATTCTAGTAAATGTTAGTGATTACTGTGGTATTGATTAAATCATTTTAAGCAGTGAATGTTACATTTTGATGGCAGAAAACTGCCCACTACTGTTAGAGCGTATACGCTCTCTGAGTTACTTTTGACGACTGAGGCTGGGTCAGACGTAATTGTTATGTAAGTGGTCGTGCATCTGACGTCATTGTCTATTGTTTTCCAACCACCGCCTTGGTTAATACGTAATGGTTTTATATCGTCATTGTGTTTTTGGTGACGATTTGTTACAATGGACCAATAGAAAGTCAGTATTGTCAATTTTTAGCGCCTGAAACGGCCATTATCGTTGTTTCACTTCACTCGTACGCCGCTGACCTTGGATCGGCTCCCCTCTGGTGAATTGGCGTATTACTGGGACTTGTGTCAAAACTAACTTGCCCTGGTTAGACTTCATGATTATAATAAAATTTACAATAAAAATATCCCTACATACCATTATTCTGGTATGGCTAATTCTGTACTGTTACAAAACCCCCTCAGTGAAAGGTTTGGTGTCGAGACACAAAAACTTTCATTGACTCATTCATACTTTTCTAAAAGGATCAGTTCAGATATGTGCCACAACCCCCTGTAGTGTTAATAAAAGAAAATCTCAATCACTTACACTTGGTCCTATAGTGTCGATCGTACCCGTCTGACCTTACTGGACTTCTCCTGAGAGATCCCTACACCATAAGGCCATGAGGCACTGCACGCTCCTGTTCTGACGCTCCGGCCAGCGCAGGACCGCGGTCACAACACCATAAAAACTCTGAAACATTCAATACAAAATTTCAAATAGTGGTCTTATTCATTTACATATCCGCAACTGATATGTTTCCTCTTAGATGCATTGGTTTTTGATTTGAGGCGTTGGTTTCATTTATTTATAAAATACAAAATAACACAATAAAATATAACAAGATTTAGGATAGATAAGCCTTCTACTTGACAACACTCCTACATATTTGTATCAATTGCTCTGACTCCCGTCAATATTAAATTGCCTCTTTCATCATAAAATTATACTCTTATACTAAACACAACATAAATGTTTTGATTCTCAAACAACAACTACTATTTTTATTCATTTATTTCAACTAATATCAGTATATTTATCTAGCATGGCAGCATTTTTAACTATCTAAATTTCTTTACTCATTTCTTTACTTTAATCTTACTCCTTTTTAACAGAATCATTTTTTTTTTCAGAGACTTGTTACTCTAACACAAAATTTAATGTTATCATGGTCACTACCTTTACAGTAGCCTCCTAACCACACACTATCATCAACATAATAAAACATGGTACATCATAAGCATTAAACACTAACATTGAACAATTCACATTACTTAATTCATATTTACATAACTTGCAGCAAAACTTTAATAAGACATTACTATCAACAATTCTCTATTAACTTTTACTCATTTAACATTCATTTAGATTCTATACAACAACAAAATTTCAAATATACCATTACCCTTCCAGTTACCTCACCTTTCTACTATGAATTTTCCCTTTTCTAACCCTTTTTATCCTTATTTATTAGTTTGGGTGACTCTCTATTATTCATTCTTCTCTATATCTTATTTTGGCATTGTCAATCTAACCTTACTCACCTCTTTTCAACTAACAACCGCTTCTAACCATTAATATATTATGACACCAATATCTCTATAATAACCCACTTCACAACTCCCATTTAAAACCTCTGGCACCGCTCATTTTTGTACTAGTATGTGTGTATTCGCTCTAACCAACTCATTCCCTTATCGGTTCCTGACCCTTTCAGGTAACCCTTTCCGGCACACAACGGTCCCTTCCTGTCTCAACATCTCTCGTTGCAGACTCCTACACCAATACCCTTATTACAAAATATCACCATCAACAACAAATATAATTACCATTCACATTGCTCAACTCTACATATAATCACTAACCACTGTGTCCCTAAAATATCTAACACCTCTTTATATATTATCAGCATCTCAACACTTTATTTTCCCTAACTCCCGTTAACTCTATTCAACTAACTCCACTGCCCTTATTTATAACTATTACCCAACTCTTTACAACATTTCACTTAATATACTACCAGAAAATTCATCACTTACCTACTAACAACAATACCTCTCAATATCCAAATATATCATACTTAATCATTTACTAACCACTGGAATCTAAATCTCATAATATCCTTTAAAATCATTATTAAACTTCTTTCAATTATTTAAAATTTTACAATACATAGTTTACACACAAAAAATACATAAAATACACAACAGCAAAGTACACAAATACACTTAACATAATAACATCTACACATAAAAGAATATACAGTCCAACTTATTTTTCCTTATCATTAACCACAAATCGTTCCATAAGACAATGCACTTCAACACCATATTATTCACATCATTAAATGTTCATGAACAATAAACAATAAACAATTACCCCATATCGTCGAATAATAGTCTAACATATTTGTAACATAGATCATTCTTATTTATATCAAATTTATTATTATTATTATAATAATCTCTTATTTCTATGTCATTCATTATCACTTCTGTTGGTTCATATACCTGTTCAATATTGGTCAATTTTGTCCAGTCTCCGTTGGTATTATCTGTTAACCTTAGGTAAGTTATATTATCATTGTTAACCTCATCTACTGCTATCTCAATGTCATTGTAAGGTAAGTACTCATTATCATTATTATTTCTCTCTATGCCTAGCCTTTCTATGAATTCTTCATAATTTTTCTTTACTTTAAATATCTCTATTTCTCTCTTTCTCTCAAAACATTTCTCACCATCATACCAAGCTACACACTCTCTCTCAAAACATGCAGGGGATACTAACTTATCATTACAGCACCACCTGTGAAGTGAAAAAAAAACCAAGGGAAATTTATCTGTAGACCTATCGTCTTTCACATACTCACGTGAAGCCATTTCTTCACCCCCCCACTACAACATTACGGGAAAAATTTACCCCCTGCAATCCCTTTATCTGTAAATTCTCTCTATACTTTCTCTCTAATTCATCAACACTTTTTATCACTTCATTATCAAATTCTACTCCCATTATACTTTTATCACCACTCTCAATACTCACACAATTATTTTCTAACACCATATTTTTAATTCTATTATCATAATTCTCACCACTACTTACCTTGTCTTTCTTTTCATTCAATTTATTTGATTCTCTACTATTCTCTACCCCCATTTTACTCTCGTAATTTTCATCTACTTTATTCTTTTGTCTCTCAAACTTCTCATTAACTAATGCAACTATTTTCTCTTCCGTTTTATCGAAACGTGCGTGCATTTCATCAATTCGTTTATCAAAATTAAAATTTTGTTTTTTGATTTCATTTTTTATATCACTCAATTGTACATCGAATTGATCAAATTTGACGCTCTGCTCATTGAAAAGCAGTTTCATCATTTTTATTATGTCATTTTCTTCCATTCTGGTATTTACTATAGGCGTTGAGTTCGCCTGTGGCGTTCTCAACATCAATGATTCTGTGTTTGTATTTTCTACGTTAATGCTTTCGTTATCTGCCATTTTATCGTACTGATGGTACTAAACTTTGTTTTATTTGTTGTGTACGTCTTTTTATACTATAGGTAATCTCTATAGATAACCTCTCTTTTATGTTTATTTCTTTACCCTTCCACCTCTGCTTTTCTGCTTATTTACATATTTTTATTTATATATAAAGTCCAAGTTCGGGCTGCCATCTGTTAAGTTTCTTTTTATTGTAATACAAATACTTCTTAATACTGAATGTATGATAGTTAATATTTATGTAATTTGCATAATAAATCTTATCACCGGAATGACACGTGCTTAGCTCAGTTACATGCATTAGGCTTTTGGTCCAGAATTGCGTTAAGCAGACAGCGGCAGAGGTCGTTGGGTATAGAAATAACATAACACATTAGATAACTGTAACGAATTTTGATTTTATTTCAGCATATACGTGGTAAATTAATATAAGCATAACCCCTGTTAATGATTCGAATTTAAAA
Source organism: Magicicada septendecula (assembly GCA_034769895.1). Taxonomy (NCBI): domain Eukaryota; kingdom Metazoa; phylum Arthropoda; class Insecta; order Hemiptera; family Cicadidae; genus Magicicada; species Magicicada septendecula. The sequence continues at coordinate 408,480,430 of CM068368.1, read as the reverse complement.
ATGGCGGCTATGATATTCCGCCCTTGACCTTACTCAAGGTTAATTGTGTACACTTTATGATTCTATGTAAATGACTTCTTTTATATATGTGATTATCATCATTGAACAAAATTTTAGTTTTGATTTCTTTAATACTTTACTCTTAATACTGATTAAACATGATCACAAACCAACGCCTCATTTTAATATTGGGTTGATCAACACCGGGTTACACGCTCGCTTCTTCTCTCCCTCTCTCACTTGAATTTAAACAAATTTTATAGAAATTGAGCTCATTTTTCTATTTTGAATTTACGTAATGAAATGTAGGGCTTTCCTGAATAGACGTGGTGTAGCTCCCTCCTCAACGGCTCCATGCGGTTGGCAGGCGTTCGTCCAGTTTGATGGTATTCATTTTTCACTGACTCTACCTTTAATACATGTTTTGCAAAGTTCACTGATTCTAGTAAATGTTAGTGATTACTGTGGTATTGATTAAATCATTTTAAGCAGTAAATGTTACATTTTGATGGCAGAAAACTGCCCACTACTGTTAGAGCGTATATGCTCTCTGAGTTACTTTTGACGACTGAGGCTGGGTCAGACGTAATTGTTATGTAAGTGGTCGTGCATCTGACGTCATTGTCTATTGTTTTCCAACCACCGCCTTGGTTAATACGTAATGGTTTTATATCGTCATTGTGTTTTTGGTGACGATTTGTTACAATGGACCAATAGAAAGTCAGTATTGTCAATTTTTAGCGCCTGAAACGGCCATTATCGTTGTTTCACTTCACTCGTACGCCGCTGACCTTGGATCGGCTCCCCTCTGGTGAATTGGCGTATTACTGGGACTTGTGTCAAAACTAACTTGCCCTGGTTAGACTTCATGATTATAATAAAATTTACAATAAAAATATCCCTACATACCATTATTCTGCTATGGCTAACTCTGTACTGTTACAAAACCCCCTCAATGAAAGGTTTGGTGTCGAGACACAAAAACTTTCATTGACTCATTCATACTTTTCTAAAAGGATCAGTTCAGATATGTGCCACAACCCCCTGTAGTGTTAATAAAAGAAAATCTCAATCACTTACCCTTGGTCCTATAGTGTCGATCGTACCCGTCTGACCTTACTGGACTTCTCCTGAGAGATCCCTACACCATAAGGCCATGAGGCACTGCACGCTCCTGTTCTGACGCTCCGGCCAGCGCAGGACCGCGGTCACAACACCATAAAAACTCTGAAACATTCAATACAAAATTTCAAATAGTGGTCTTATTCATTTACATATCCGCAACTGATATGTTTCCTCTTAGATGCATTGGTTTGTGATTTGAGGCGTTGGTTTCATTTATTTATAAAATACCAAATAACACAATAAAATATAACAAGATTTAGGATAGATAAGCCTTCTACTTGACAACACTCCTACAAATTTGTATCAATTGGTCTGACTTCCGTCAATATTAAATTGCCTCTTTCATCATAAAATTATACTTTTATACTAAACACAACATAAATGTTTTGATTCTCAAACAACAACTACTATTTTTATTCATTTATTTCAACTAATATCAGTATATTTATCTAGCATGGCAGCATTTTTAACTATCTAAATTTCTTTACTCATTTCTTTACTTTAATCTTACTCCTTTTTAACAGAATCATTTTTTTTTCAGAGACTTGTTACTCTAACACAAAATTTAATGTTATCATGGTCACTACCCTTACAGTAGCCTCCTAACCACACACTATCATCAACATAATAAAACATGGTACATCATAAGCATTAAACACTAACATTGAACAATTCACATTACTTAATTCATATTTACATAACTTGCAGCAAAACTTTAATAAGACATTACTATCAACAATTCTCTATTAACTTTTACTCATTTAACATTCATTTAGATTCTATACAACAACAAAATTTCAAATATACCATTACCCTTCCAGTTACCTCACCTTTCTACTATGAATTTTCCTTTTCTAACCCTTTTTATCCTTATTTATTAGTTTGGGTGACTCTCTATTATTCATTCTTCTCTATATCTTATTTTGGCATTGTCAATCTAACCTTACTCACCTCTTTTCAACTAACAACCGCTTCTAACCATTAATATATTATGACGCCAATATCTCTATAATAACCCCCTTCACAAATCCCATTTAAAACCTCTGGCACCGCTCATTTTTGTACTAGTATGTGTGTATTCCCTCTAACCAACTCATTCCCTTATCGGTTCCTGACCCTTTCAGGTAACCCTTTCCGGCACACAACGGTCCCTTCCTGTCTCAACATCTCTCGTTGCAGACTCCTACACCAATACCCTTATTACAAAATATCACCATCAACAACAAATATAATTACCATTCACATTGCTCAACTCTACATATAATCACTAACCACTGTGTCCCTAAAATATCTAACACCTCTTTATATATTATCAGCATCTCAACACTTTATTTTCCCTAACTCCCGTTAACTCTATTCAACTAACTCCACTGCCCTTATTTATAACTATTACCCAAACTCTTTACAACATTTCACTTAATATACTACCAGAAAATTCATCACTTACCTACTAACAACAATACCTCTCAATATCCAAATATATCATACTTAATCATTTACTAACCACTGGAATCTAAATCTCATAATATCCTTTAAAATCATTATTAAACTTCTTTCAATTATTTAAAATTTTACAATACATAGTTTACACACAAAAAATACATAAAATACACAACAGCAAAGTACACAAATACACTTAACATAATAACATCTACACATAAAAGAATATACAGTCCAACTTATTTTTTCTTATCATTAACCACAAATCGTTCCATAAGACAATGCACTTCAACACCATATTATTCACATCATTAAATGTTCATGAACAATAAACAATAAACAATTACCCCATATCGTCGAATAATAGTCTAACATATTTGTAACATAGATCATTCTTATTTATATCAAATTTATTATTATTATTATAATAATCTCTTATTTCTATGTCATTCATTATCACTTCTGTTGGTTCATATACCTGTTCAATATTGGTCAATTTTGTCCAGTCTCCGTTGGTATTATCTGTTAACCTTAGGTAAGTTATATTATCACTGTTAACCTCATCTACTGCTATCTCAATGTCATTGTAAGGTAAGTACTCATTATCATTATTATTTCTCTCTATGCCTAGCCTTTCTATGAATTCTTCATAATTTTTCTTTACTTTAAATATCTCTATTTCTCTCTTTCCCTCAAAACATTTCTCACCATCATACCAAGCTACACACTCTCTCTCAAAACATGCAGGGGATACTAACTTATCATTACAGCACCACCTGTGAAGTGCACAAAAAACCAAGGGAAATTTATCTGTAGACCTATCGTCTTTCACATACTCACGTGAAGCCATTTCTTCACCCCCCCCCACTACAACATTACGGGAAAAATTTACCCCCTGCAATCCCTTTATCTGTAAATTCTCTCTATACTTTCTCTCTAATTCATCAACACTTTTTATCACTTCATTATCAAATTCTACTCCCATTATACTTTTATCACCACTCTCAATACTCACACAATTATTTTCTAACACCATATTTTTAATTCTATTATCATAATTCTCACCACTACTTACCTTGTCTTTCTTTTCATTCAATTTATTTGATTCTCTACTATTCTCTACCCCCATTTTACTCTCGTAATTTTCATCTACTTTATTCTTTTGTCTCTCAAACTTCTCATTAACTAATGCAACTATTTTCTCTTCCGTTTTATCGAAACGTGCGTGCATTTCATCAATTCGTTTATCAAAATTAAAATTTTGTTTTTTGATTTCATTTTTTATATCACTCAATTGTACATCGAATTGATCAAATTTGACGCTCTGCTCATTGAAAAGCAGTTTCATCATTTTTATTATGTCATTTTCTTCCATTCTGGTATTTACTATAGGCGTTGAGTTCGCCTGTGGCGTGCTCAACATCAATGATTCTGTGTTTGTATTTTCTACGTTAATGCTTCCGTTATCTGCCATTTTATCGTACTGATGGTACTAAACTTTGTTTTAATTGTTTTGTACGTCTTTTTATACTATAGGTAATCTCTATAGATAACCTCTCTTTTATGTTTATTTCTTTACCCTTCCACCTCTGCTTTTCTGCTTATTTACATATTTTTATTTATATATAAAGTCCAAGTTCGGGCTGCCATCTGTTAAGTTTCTTTTTATTGTAATACAAATACTTCTTAATACTGAATGTATGATAGTTAATATTTATGTAATTTGCATAATAAATCTTATCACCGGAATAACACGTGCTTAGCTCAGTTACATGCATTAGGCTTTTGGTCCAGAATTGCGTTAAGCAGACAGCGGCAGAGGTCGTTGGGTATAGAAATAACATAACACATTAGATAACTGTAACGAATTTTGATTTTATTTCAGCATATACGTGGTAAATTAATATAAGCATAACCCCTGTTAATGATTCGAATTTCAAAATGGCGGCTATGATATTCCGCCCTTGACCTTACTCAAGGTTAATTGTGTACACTTTATGATTCTATGTAAATGACTTCTTTTATGTATGTGATTATCATCATTGAACAAAATTTTAGTTTTGATTTCTTTAATACTTTACTCTTAATACTGATTAAACATGATCACAAACCAACGCCTCATTTTAATATTGGGTTGATCAACACCGGGTTACACGCTCGCTTCTTCTCTCCCTCTCTCACTTGAATTTAAACAAATTTTATAGAAATTGAGCTCATTTTTCTATTTTGAATTTACGTAATGAAATGTAGGGCTTTCCTGAATAGACGTGGTGTAGCTCCCTCCTCAACGGCTCCATGCGGTTGGCAGGCGTTCGTCCAGTTTGATGGTATTCATTTTTCACTGACTCTACCTTTAATACATGTTTTGCAAAGTTCACTGATTCTAGTAAATGTTAGTGATTACTGTGGTATTGATTAAATCATTTTAAGCAGTAAATGTTACATTTTGATGGCAGAAAACTGCCCACTACTGTTAGAGCGTATACGCTCTCTGAGTTACTTTTGACGACTGAGGCTGGGTCAGACGTAATTGTTATGTAAGTGGTCGTGCATCTGACGTCATTGTCTATTGTTTTCCAACCACCGCCTTGGTTAATACGTAATGGTTTTATATCGTCATTGTGTTTTTGGTGACGATTTGTTACAATGGACCAATAGAAAGTCAGTATTGTCAATTTTTAGCGCCTGAAACGGCCATTGTCGTTGTTTCACTTCACTCGTACGCCGCTGACCTTGGATCGGCTCCCCTCTGGTGAATTGGCGTATTACTGGGACTTGTGTCAAAACTAACTTGCCCTGGTTAGACTTCATGATTATAATAAAATTTACAATAAAAATATCCCTACATACCATTATTCTGGTATGGCTAATTCTGTACTGTTACAAAACCCCCTCAATGAAAGGTTTGGTGTCGAGACACAAAAACTTTCATTGACTCATTCATACTTTTCTAAAAGGATCAGTTCAGATATGTGCCACAACCCCCTGTAGTGTTAATAAAAGAAAATCTCAATCACTTACCCTTGGTCCTATAGTGTCGATCGTACCCGTCTGACCTTACTGGACTTCTCCTGAGAGATCCCTACACCATAAGGCCATGAGGCACTGCACGCTCCTGTTCTGACGCTCCGGCCAGCGCAGGACCGCGGTCACAACACCATAAAAACTCTGAAACATTCAATACAAAATTTCAAATAGTGGTCTTATTCATTTACATATCCGCAACTGATATGTTTCCTCTTAGATGCATTGGTTTGTGATTTGAGGCGTTGGTTTCATTTATTTATAAAATACCAAATAACACAATAAAATATAACAAGATTTAGGATAGATAAGCCTTCTACTTGACAACACTCCTACATATTTGTATCAATTGGTCTGACTTCCGTCAATATTAAATTGCCTCTTTCATCATAAAATTATACTCTTATACTAAACACAACATAAATGTTTTGATTCTCAAACAACAACTACTATTTTTATTCATTTATTTCAACTAATATCAGTATATTTATCTAGCATGGCAGCATTTTTATCTATCTAAATTTCTTTACTCATTTCTTTACTTTAATCTTACTCCTTTTTAACAGAATCATTTTTTTTTCAGAGACTTGTTACTCTAACACAAAATTTAATGTTATCATGGTCACTACCCTTACAGTAGCCTCCTAACCACACACTATCATCAACATAATAAAACATGGTACATCATAAGCATTAAACACTAACATTGAACAATTCACATTACTTAATTCATATTTACATAACTTGCAGCAAAACTTTAATAAGACATTACTATCAACAATTCTCTATTAACTTTTACTCATTTAACATTCATTTAGATTCTATACAACAACAAAATTTCAAATATACCATTACCCTTCCAGTTACCTCACCTTTCTACTATGAATTTTCCCTTTTCTAACACTTTTTATCCTTATTTATTAGTTTGGGTGACTCTCTATTATTCATTCTTCTCTATATCTTATTTTGGCATTGTCAATCTAACCTTACTCACCTCTTTTCAACTAACAACCGCTTCTAACCATTAATATATTATGACACCAATATCTCTATAATAACCCCCTTCACAAATCCCATTTAAAACCTCTGGCACCGCTCATTTTTGTACTAGTATGTGTGTATTCCCTCTAACCAACTCATTCCCTTATCGGTTCCTGACCCTTTCAGGTAACCCTTTCCGGCACACAACGGTCCCTTCCTGTCTCAACATCTCTCGTTGCAGACTCCTACACCAATACCCTTATTACAAAATATCACCATCAACAACAAATATAATTACCATTCACATTGCTCAACTCTACATATAATCACTAACCACTGTGTCCCTAAAATATCTAACACCTCTTTATATATTATCAGCATCTCAACACTTTATTTTCCCTAACTCCCGTTAACTCTATTCAACTAACTCCACTGCCCTTATTTATAACTATTACCCAAACTCTTTACAACATTTCACTTAATATACTACCAGAAAATTCATCACTTACCTACTAACAACAATACCTCTCAATATCCAAATATATCATACTTAATCATTTACTAACCACTGGAATCTAAATCTCATAATATCCTTTAAAATCATTATTAAACTTCTTTCAATTATTTAAAATTTTACAATACATAGTTTACACACAAAAAATACATAAAATACACAACAGCAAAGTACACAAATACACTTAACATAATAACATCTACACATAAAAGAATATACAGTCCAACTTATTTTTTCTTATCATTAACCACAAATCGTTCCATAAGACAATGCACTTCAACACCATATTATTCACATCATTAAATGTTCATGAACAATAAACAATAAACAATTACCCCATATCGTCGAATAATAGTCTAACATATTTGTAACATAGATCATTCTTATTTATATCAAATTTATTATTATTATTATAATAATCTCTTATTTCTATGTCATTCATTATCACTTCTGTTGGTTCATATACCTGTTCAATATTGGTCAATTTTGTCCAGTCTCCGTTGGTATTATCTGTTAACCTTAGGTAAGTTATATTATCATTGTTAACCTCATCTACTGCTATCTCAATGTCATTGTAAGGTAAGTACTCATTATCATTATTATTTCTCTCTATGCCTAGCCTTTCTATGAATTCTTCATAATTTTTCTTTACTTTAAATATCTCTATTTCTCTCTTTCTCTCAAAACATTTCTCACCATCATACCAAGCTACACACTCTCTCTCAAAACATGCAGGGGATACTAACTTATCATTACAGCACCACCTGTGAAGTGCACAAAAAACCAAGGGAAATTTATCTGTAGACCTATCGTCTTTCACATACTCACGTGAAGCCATTTCTTCACCCCCCCCCACTACAACATTACGGGAAAAATTTACCCCCTGCAATCCCTTTATCTGTAAATTCTCTCTATACTTTCTCTCTAATTCATCAACACTTTTTATCACTTCATTATCAAATTCTACTCCCATTATACTTTTATCACCACTCTCAATACTCACACAATTATTTTCTAACACCATATTTTTAATTCTATTATCATAATTCTCAGCACTACTTACCTTGTCTTTCTTTTCATTCAATTTATTTGATTCTCTACTATTCTCTACCCCCATTTTACTCTCGTAATTTTCATCTATTTTATTCTTTTGTCTCTCAAACTTCTCTTTAACTAATGCAACTATTTTCTCTTCCGTTTTATCGAAACGTGCGTGCATTTCATCAATTCGTTTATCAAAATTAAAATTTTGTTTTTTGATTTCATTTTTTATATCACTCAATTGTACATCGAATTGATCAAATTTGACGCTCTGCTCATTGAAAAGCAGTTTCATCATTTTTATTATGTCATTTTCTTCCATTCTGGTATTTACTATAGGCGTTGAGTTCGCCTGTGGCGTGCTCAACATCAATGATTCTGTGTTTGTATTTTCTACGTTAATGCTTTCGTTATCTGCCATTTTATCGTACTGATGGTACTAAACTTTGTTTTATTTGTTGTGTACGTCTTTTTATACTATAGGTAATCTCTATAGATAACCTCTCTTTTATGTTTATTTCTTTACCCTTCCACCTCTGCTTTTCTGCTTATTTACATATAATTTTATTTATATATAAAGTCCAAGTTCGGGCTGCCATCTGTTAAGTTTCTTTTTATTGTAATACAAATACTTCTTAATACTGAATGTATGATAGTTAATATTTATGTAATTTGCATAATAAATCTTATCACCGGAATAACACGTGCTTAGCTCAGTTACATGCATTAGGCTTTTGGTCCAGAATTGTGTTAAGCAGACAGCGGCAGAGGTCGTTGGGTATAGAAATAACATAACACATTAGATAACTGTAACGAATTTTGATTTTATTTCAGCATATACGTGGTAAATTAATATAAGCATTACCCCGGTTAATGATTCGAATTTCAAAATGGCGGCTATGATATTCTGCCCTTGACCTTACTCAAGGTTAATTGTGTACACTTTATGATTCTATGTAAATGACTTCTTTTATATATGTGATTATCATCATTGAACAAAATTTTAGTTTTGATTTCTTTAATACTTTACTCTTAATACTGATTAAACATGATCACAAACCAACGCCTCATTTTAATATTGGGTTGATCAACACCGGGTTACACGCTCGCTTCCTCTCTCTCCCTCTCTCACTTGAATTTAAACAAATTTTATAGAAATTGAGCTCATTTTTCTATTTTGAATTTAGGTAATGAAATGTAGGGCTTTCCTGAATAGACGTGGTGTAGCTCCCTCCTCAACGGCTCCATGCGGTTGGCAGGCGTTCGTCCAGTTTGATGGTATTCATTTTTCACTGACTCTACCTTTAATACATGTTTTGCAAAGTTCACTGATTCTAGTAAATGTTAGTGATTACTGTGGTATTGATTAAATCATTTTAAGCAGTAAATGTTACATTTTGATGGCAGAAAACTGCCCACTACTGTTAGAGCGTATACGCTCTCTGAGTTACTTTTGACGACTGAGGCTGGGTCAGACGTAATTGTTATGTAAGTGGTCGTGCATCTGACGTCATTGTCTATTGTTTTCCAACCACCGCCTTGGTTAATACGTAATGGTTTTATATCGTCATTGTGTTTTTGGTGACGATTTGTTACAATGGACCAATAGAAAGTCAGTATTGTCAATTTTTAGCGCCTGAAACGGCCATTATCGTTGTTTCACTTCACTCGTACGCCGCTGACCTTGGATCGGCTCCCCTCTGGTGAATTGGCGTATTACTGGGACTTGTGTCAAAACTAACTTGCCCTGGTTAGACTTCATGATTATAATAAAATTTACAATAAAAATATCCCTACATACCATTATTCTGGTATGGCTAATTCTGTACTGTTACAAAACCCCCTCAATGAAAGGTTTGGTGTCGAGACACAAAAACTTTCATTGACTCATTCATACTTTTCTAAAAGGATCAGTTCAGATATGTGCCACAACCCCCTGTAGTGTTAATAAAAGAAAATCTCAATCACTTACCCTTGGTCCTATAGTGTCGATCGTACCCGTCTGACCTTACTGGACTTCTCCTGAGAGATCCCTACACCATAAGGCCATGAGGCACTGCACGCTCCTGTTCTGACGCTCCGGCCAGCGCAGGACCGCGGTCACAACACCATAAAAACTCTGAAACATTCAATACAAAATTTCAAATAGTGGTCTTATTCATTTACATATCCGCAACTGATATGTTTCCTCTTAGATGCATTGGTTTGTGATTTGAGGCGTTGGTTTCATTTATTTATAAAATACCAAATAACACAATAAAATATAACAAGATTTAGGATAGATAAGCCTTCTACTTGACAACACTCCTACATATTTGTATCAATTGGTCTGACTTCCGTCAATATTAAATTGCCTCTTTCATCATAAAATTATACTCTTATACTAAACACAACATAAATGTTTTGATTCTCAAACAACAACTACTATTTTTATTCATTTATTTCAACTAATATCAGTATATTTATCTAGCATGGCAGCATTTTTAACTATCTAAATTTCTTTACTCATTTCTTTACTTTAATCTTACTCCTTTTTAACAGAATCATTTTTTTTTTCAGAGACTTGTTACTCTAACACAAAATTTAATGTTATCATGGTCACTACCCTTACAGTAGCCTCCTAACCACACACTATCATCAACATAATAAAACATGGTACATCATAAGCATTAAACACTAACATTGAACAATTCACATTACTTAATTCATATTTACATAACTTGCAGCAAAACTTTAATAAGACATTACTATCAACAATTCTCTATTAACTTTTACTCATTTAACATTCATTTAGATTCTATACAACAACAAAATTTCAAATATACCATTACCCTTCCAGTTACCTCACCTTTCTACTATGAATTTTCCCTTTTCTAACCCTTTTTATCCTTATTTATTAGTTTGGGTGACTCTCTATTATTCATTCTTCTCTATATCTTATTTTGGCATTGTCAATCTAACCTTACTCACCTCTTTTCAACTAACAACCGCTTCTAACCATTAATATATTATGACACCAATATCTCTATAATAACCCCCTTCACAAATCCCATTTAAAACCTCTGGCACCGCTCATTTTTGTACTAGTATGTGTGTATTCCCTCTAACCAACTCATTCCCTTATCGGTTCCTGACCCTTTCAGGTAACCCTTTCCGGCACACAACGGTCCCTTCCTGTCTCAACATCTCTCGTTGCAGACTCCTACACCAATACCCTTATTACAAAATATCACCATCAACAACAAATATAATTACCATTCACATTGCTCAACTCTACATATAATCACTAACCACTGTGTCCCTAAAATATCTAACACCTCTTTATATATTATCAGCATCTCAACACTTTATTTTCCCTAACTCCCGTTAACTCTATTCAACTAACTCCACTGCCCTTATTTATAACTATTACCCAAACTCTTTACAACATTTCACTTAATATACTACCAGAAAATTCATCACTTACCTACTAACAACAATACCTCTCAATATCCAAATATATCATACTTAATCATTTACTAACCACTGGAATCTAAATCTCATAATATCCTTTAAAATCATTATTAAACTTCTTTCAATTATTTAAAATTTTACAATACATAGTTTACACACAAAAAATACATAAAATACACAACAGCAAAGTACACAAATACACTTAACATAATAACATCTACACATAAAAGAATATACAGTCCAACTTATTTTTTCTTATCATTAACCACAAATCGTTCCATAAGACAATGCACTTCAACACCATATTATTCACATCATTAAATGTTCATGAACAATAAAGAATAAACAATTACCCCATATCGTCGAATAATAGTCTAACATATTTGTAACATAGATCATTCTTATTTATATCAAATTTATTATTATTATTATAATAATCTCTTATTTCTATGTCATTCATTATCACTTCTGTTGGTTCATATACCTGTTCAATATTGGTCAATTTTGTCCAGTCGCCGTTGGTATATCTGTTAACCTTAGGTAAGTTATATTATCATTGTTAACCTCATCTACTGCTATCTCAATGTCATTGTAAGGTAAGTACTCATTATCATTATTATTTCTCTCTGTGCCTAGCCTTTCTATGAATTCTTCATAATTTTTCTTTACTTTAAATATCTTTATTTCTGTCTTTCTCTCAAAACATTTCTCACCATCATACCAAGCTACACACTCTCTCTCAAAACATGCAGGGGATACTAACTTATCATTACAGCACCACCTGTGAAGTGCACAAAAAACCAAGGGAAATTTATCTGTAGACCTATCGTCTTTCACATACTCACGTGAAGCCATTTCTTCACCCCCCCCACTACAACATTACGGGAAAAATTTACCCCCTGCAATCCCTTTATCTGTAAATTCTCTCTATACTTTCTCTCTAATTCATCAACACTTTTTATCACTTCATTATCAAATTCTACTCCCATTATACTTTTATCACCACTCTCAATACTCACACAATTATTTTCTAACACCATATTTTTAATTCTATTATCATAATTCTCAGCACTACTTACCTTGTCTTTCTTTCCATTCAATTTATTTTATTCTCTACTATTCTCTACCCCCATTTTACTCTCGTAATTTTCATCTATTTTATTCTTTTGTCTCTCAAACTTCTCTTTAACTAATGCAACTATTTTCTCTTCCGTTTTATCGAAACGTGCGTGCATTTCATCAATTCGTTTATCAAAATTAAAATTTTGTTTTTTGATTTCATTTTTTATATCACTCAGTTGTACATCGAATTGATCAAATTTGACGCTCTGCTCATTGAAAAGCAGTTTCATCATTTTTATTATGTCATTTTCTTCCATTCTGGTATTTACTATAGGCGTTGAGTTCGCCTGTGGCGTGCTCAACATCAATGATTCTGTGTTTGTATTTTCTACGTTAATGCTTTCGTTATCTGCCATTTTATCGTACTGATGGTACTAAACTTTGTTTTATTTGTTGTGTACGTCTTTTTATACTATAGGTAATCTCTATAGATAACCTCTCTTTTATGTTTATTTCTTTACCCTTCCACCTCTGCTTTTCTGCTTATTTACATATAATTTTATTTATATATAAAGTCCAAGTTCGGGCTGCCATCTGTTAAGTTTCTTTTTATTGTAATACAAATACTTCTTAATACTGAATGTATGATAGTTAATATTTATGTAATTTGCATAATAAATCTTATCACCGGAATAACACGTGCTTAGCTCAGTTACATGCATTAGGCTTTTGGTCCAGAATTGTGTTAAGCAGACAGCGGCAGAGGTCGTTGGGTATAGAAATAACATAACACATTAGATAACTGTAACGAATTTTGATTTTATTTCAGCATATACGTGGTAAATTAATATAAGCATAACCCCTGTTACTGATTCGAATTTCAAAATGGCGGCTATGATATTCTGCCCTTGACCTTACTCAAGGTTAATTGTGTACACTTTATGATTCTATGTAAATGACTTCTTTTATATATGTGATTATCAGCATTGAACAAAATTTTAGTTTTGATTTCTTTAATACTTTACTCTTAATACTGATTAAACATGATCACAAACCAACGCCTCATTTTAATATTGGGTTGATCAACACCGGGTTACACGCTCGCTTCCTCTCTCTCCCTCTCTCACTTGAATTTAAACAAATTTTATAGAAATTGAGCTCATTTTTCTATTTTGAATTTAGGTAATGAAATGTAGGGCTTTCCTGAATAGACGTGGTGTAGCTCCCTCCTCAACGGCTCCATGCGGTTGGCAGGCGTTCGTCCAGTTTGATGGTATTCATTTTTCACTGACTCTACCTTTAATACATGTTTTGCAAAGTTCACTGATTCTAGTAAATGTTAGTGATTACTGTGGTATTGATTAAATCATTTTAAGCAGTAAATGTTACATTTTGATGGCAGAAAACTGCCCACTACTGTTAGAGCGTATACGCTCTCTGAGTTACTTTTGACGACTGAGGCTGGGTCAGACGTAATTGTTATGTAAGTGGTCGTGCATCTGACGTCATTGTCTATTGTTTTCCAACCACCGCCTTGGTTAATACGTAATGGTTTTATATCGTCATTGTGTTTTTGGTGACGATTTGTTACAATGGACCAATAGAAAGTCAGTATTGTCAATTTTTAGCGCCTGAAACGGCCATTATCGTTGTTTCACTTCACTCGTACGCCGCTGACCTTGGATCGGCTCCCCTCTGGTGAATTGGCGTATTACTGGGACTTGTGTCAAAACTAACTTGCCCTGGTTAGACTTCATGATTATAATAAAATTTACAATAAAAATATCCCTACATACCATTATTCTGGTATGGCTAATTCTGTACTGTTACAAAACCCCCTCAATGAAAGGTTTGGTGTCGAGACACAAAAACTTTCATTGACTCATTCATACTTTTCTAAAAGGATCAGTTCAGATATGTGCCACAACCCCCTGTAGTGTTAATAAAAGAAAATCTCAATCACTTACCCTTGGTCCTATAGTGTCGATCGTACCCGTCTGACCTTACTGGACTTCTCCTGAGAGATCCCTACACCATAAGGCCATGAGGCACTGCACGCTCCTGTTCTGACGCTCCGGCCAGCGCAGGACCGCGGTCACAACACCATAAAAACTCTGAAACATTCAATACAAAATTTCAAATAGTGGTCTTATTCATTTACATATCCACAACTGATATGTTTCCTCTTAGATGCATTGGTTTGTGATTTGAGGCGTTGGTTTCATTTATTTATAAAATACCAAATAACACCATAAAATATAACAAGATTTAGGATAGATAAGCCTTCTACTTGACAACACTCCTACATATTTGTATCAATTGCTCTGACTCCCGTCAATATTAAATTGCCTCTTTCATCATAAAATTATACTCTTATACTAAACACAACATAAATTTTTTGATTCTCAAACAACAACTACTATTTTTATTCATTTATTTCAACTAATATCAGTATATTTATCTAGCATGGCAGCATTTTTAACTATCTAAATTTCTTTACTCATTTCTTTACTTTAATCTTACTCCTTTTAACAGAATCATTTTTTTTCAGAGACTTGTTACTCTAACACAAAATTTAATGTTATCATGGTCACTACCCTTACAGTAGCCTCCTAACCACACACTATCATCAACAATAAAACATGGTACATCATAAGCATTAAACACTAACATTGAACAATTCACATTACTTAATTCATATTTACATAACTTGCAGCAAAACTTTAATAAGACATTACTATCAACAATTCTCTATTAACTTTTACTCATTTAACATTCATTTAGATTCTATACAACAACAAAATTTCAAATATACCATTACCCTTCCAGTTACCTCACCTTTCTACTATGAATTTTCCCTTTTCTAACCCTTTTTATCCTTATTTATTAGTTTGGGTGACTCTCTATTATTCATTCTTCTCTATATCTTATTTTGGCATTGTCAATCTAACCTTACTCACCTCTTTTCAACTAACAACCGCTTCTAACCATTAATATATTATGACACCAATATCTCTTTAATAACCCCCTTCACAAATCCCATTTAAAACCTCTGGCACCGCTCATTTTTGTACTAGTATGTGTGTATTCGCTCTAACCAACTCATTCCCTTATCGGTTCCTGACCCTTTCAGGTAACCCTTTCCGGCACACAACGGTCCCTTCCTGTCTCAACATCTCTCGTTGCAGACTCCTACACCAATACCCTTATTACAAAATATCACCATCAACAACAAATATAATTACCATTCACATTGCTCAACTCTACATATAATCACTAACCACTGTGTCCCTAAAATATCTAACACCTCTTTATATATTATCAGCATCTCAACACTTTATTTTCCCTAACTCCCGTTAACTCTATTCAACTAACTCCACTGCCCTTATTTATAACTATTACCCAAACTCTTTACAACATTTCACTTAATATACTACCAGAAAATTCATCACTTACCTACTAACAACAATACCTCTCAATATCCAAATATATCATACTTAATCATTTACTAACCACTGGAATCTAAATCTCATAATATCCTTTAAAATCATTATTAAACTTCTTTCAATTATTTAAAATTTTACAATACATAGTTTACACACAAAAAATACATAAAATACACAACAGCAAAGTACACAAATACACTTAACATAATAACATCTACACATAAAAGAATATACAGTCGAACTTATTTTTTCTTATCATTAACCACAAATCGTTCCATAAGACAATGCACTTCAACACCATATTATTCACATCATTAAATGTTCATGAACAATAAACAATAAACAATTACCCCATATCGTCGAATAATAGTCTAACATATTTGTAACATAGATCATTCTTATTTATATCAAATTTATTATTATTATTATAATAATCTCTTATTTCTATGTTATTCATTATCACTTCTGTTGGTTCATATACCTGTTCAATATTGGTCAATTTTGTCCAGTCTCCGTTGGTATTATCTGTTAACCTTAGGTAAGTTATATTATCATTGTTAACCTCATCTACTGCTATCTCAATGTCATTGTAAGGTAAGTACTCATTATCATTATTATTTCTCTCTATGCCTAGCCTTTCTATGAACTCTTCATAATTTTTCTTTACTTTAAATATCTCTATTTCTCTCTTTCCCTCAAAACATTTCTCACCATCATACCAAGCTACACACTCTCTCTCAAAACATGCAGGGGATACTGACTTATCATTACAGCACCACCTGTGAAGTGCACAAAAAACCAAGGGAAATTTATCTGTAGACCTATCGTCTTTCACATACTCACGTGAAGCCATTTCTTCACCCCCCCCCACTTCAACATTACGGGAAAAATTTACCCCCTGCAATCCCTTTATCTGTAAATTCTCTCTATACTTTCTCTCTAATTCATCAACACTTTTTATCACTTCATTATCAAATTCTACTCCCATTATACTTTTATCACCACTCTCAATACTCACACAATTATTTTCTAACACCATATTTTTAATTCTATTATCATAATTCTCACCACTACTTACCTTGTCTTTCTTTTCATTCAATTTATTTGATTCTCTACTATTCTCTACCCCCATTTTACTCTCGTAATTTTCATCTACTTTATTCTTTTGTCTCTCAAACTTCTCATTAACTAATGCAACTATTTTCTCTTCCGTTTTATCGAAACGTGCGTGCATTTCATCAATTCGTTTATCAAAATTAAAATTTTGTTTTTTGATTTCATTTTTTATATCACTCAATTGTACATCGAATTGATCAAATTTGACGCTCTGCTCATTGAAAAGCAGTTTCATCATTTTTATTATGTCATTTTCTTCCATTCTGGTATTTACTATAGGCGTTGAGTTCGCCTGTGGCGTGCTCAACATCAATGATTCTGTGTTTGTATTTTCTACGTTAATGCTTTCGTTATCTGCCATTTTATCGTACTGATGGTACTAAACTTTGTTTTATTTGTTGTGTACGTCTTTTTATACTATAGGTAATCTCTATAGATAACCTCTCTTTTATGTTTATTTCTTTACCCTTCCACCTCTGCTTTTCTGCTTATTTACATATAATTTTATTTATATATAAAGTCCAAGTTCGGGCTCCCATCTGTTAAGTTTCTTTTTATTGTAATACAAATACTTCTTAATACTGAATGTATGATAGTTAATATTTATGTAATTTGCATAATAAATCTTATCACCGGAATAATACGTGCTTAGCTCAGTTACATGCATTAGGCTTTTGGTCCAGAATTGTGTTAAGCAGACAGCGGCAGAGGTCGTTGGGTATAGAAATAACATAACACATTAGATAACTGTAACGAATTTTGATTTTATTTCAGCATATACGTGGTAAATTAATATAAGCATAACCCCTGTTAATGATTCGAATTTCAAAATGGCGGCTATGATATTCCGCCCTTGACCTTACTCAAGGTTAATTGTGTACACTTTATGATTCTATGTAAATGACTTCTTTTATATATGTGATTATCATCATTGAACAAAATTTTAGTTTTGATTTCTTTAATACTTTACTCTTAATACTGATTAAACATGATCACAAACCAACGCCTCATTTTAATATTGGGTTGATCAACACCAGGTTACACGCTCGCTTCCTCTCTCTCCCTCTCTCACTTGAATTTAAACATATTTTATAGAAATTGAGCTCATTTTTCTATTTTGAATTTACGTAATGAAATGTAAGGCTTTCCTGAATAGACGTGGTGTAGCTCCCTCCTCAGCGGCTCCATGCGGTTGGCAGGCGTTCGTCCAGTTTGATGGTATTCATTTTTCACTGACTCTACCTTTAATATATGTTTTGCAAAGTTCACTGATTCTAGTAAATGTTAGTGATTACTGTGGTATTGATTAAATCATTTTAAGCAGTAAATGTTACATTTTGATGGCAGAAAACTGCCCACTACTGTTAGAGCGTATACGCTATCTGAGTTACTTTTGACGACTGAGGCTGGGTCAGACGTAATTGTTATGTAAGTGGTCGTGCATCTGACGTCATTGTCTATTGTTTTCCAACCACCGCCTTGGTTAATACGTAATGGTTTTATATCGTCATTGTGTTTTTGGTGACGATTTGTTACAATGGACCAATAGAAAGTCAGTATTGTCAATTTTTAGCGCCTGAAACGGCCATTATCGTTGTTTCACTTCACTCGCACGCCGCTGACCTTGGATCGGCTCCCCTCTGGTGAATTGGCGTATTACTGGGACTTGTGTCAAAACTAACTTGCCCTGGTTAGACTTCATGATTATAATAAAATTTACAATAAAAATATCCCTACATACCATTATTCTGGTATGGCTAATTCTGTACTGTTACAAAACCCCCTCAATGAAAGGTTTGGTGTCGAGACACAAAAACTTTCATTGACTCATTCATACTTTTCTAAAAGGATCAGTTCAGATATGTGCCACAACCCCCTGTAGTGTTAATAAAAGAAAATCTCAATCACTTACCCTTGGTCCTATAGTGTCGATCGTACCCGTCTGACCTTACTGGACTTCTCCTGAGAGATCCCTACACCATAAGGCCATGAGGCACTGCACGCTCCTGTTCTGACGCTCCGGCCAGCGCAGGACCGCGGTCACAACACCATAAAAACTCTGAAACATTCAATACAAAATTTCAAATAGTGGTCTTATTCATTTACATATCCGCAACTGATATGTTTCCTCTTAGATGCATTGGTTTGTGATTTGAGGCGTTGGTTTCATTTATTTATAAAATACCAAATAACACAATAAAATATAACAAGATTTAGGATAGATAAGCCTTCTACTTGACAACACTCCTACATATTTGTATCAATTGCTCTGACTCCCGTCAATATTAAATTGCCTCTTTCATCATAAAATTATACTCTTATACTAAACACAACATAAATTTTTTGATTCTCAAACAATAACTACTATTTTTATTCATTTATTTCAACTAATATCAGTATATTTATCTAGCATGGCAGCATTTTTAACTATCTAAATTTCTTTACTCATTTCTTTACTTTAATCTTACTCCTTTTTAACAGAATCATTTTTTTTTCAGAGACTTGTTACTCTAACACAAAATTTAATGTTAGCATGGTCACTACCCTTACAGTAGCCTCCTAACCATACACTATCATCAACATAATAAAACATGGTACATCATAAGCATTAAACACTAACATTGAACAATTCACATTACTTAATTCATATTTACATAACTTGCAGCAAAACTTTAATAAGACATTACTATCAACAATTCTCTATTAACTTTTACTCATTTAACATTCATTTAGATTCTATACAACAACAAAATTTCAAATATACCATTACCCTTCCAG
Source organism: Magicicada septendecula (assembly GCA_034769895.1). Taxonomy (NCBI): domain Eukaryota; kingdom Metazoa; phylum Arthropoda; class Insecta; order Hemiptera; family Cicadidae; genus Magicicada; species Magicicada septendecula. The sequence continues at coordinate 408,460,450 of CM068368.1, read as the reverse complement.
TTACCTCACCTTTCTACTATGAATTTTCCCTTTTCTAACCCTTTTTATCCTTATTTATTAGTTTGGGTGACTCTCTATTATTCATTCTTCTCTATATCTTATTTTGGCATTGTCAATCTAACCTTACTCACCTCTTTTCAACTAACAACCGCTTCTAACCATTAATATATTATGACACCAATATCTCTATAATAACCCCCTTCACAAATCCCATTTAAAACCTCTGGCACCGCTCATTTTTGTACTAGTATGTGTGTATTCCCTCTAACCAACTCATTCCCTTATCGGTTCCTGACCCTTTCAGGTAACCCTTTCCGGCACACAACGGTCCCTTCCTGTCTCAACATCTCTCGTTGCAGACTCCTACACCAATACCCTTATTACAAAATATCACCATCAACAACAAATATAATTACCATTCACATTGCTCAACTCTACATATAATCACTAACCACTGTGTCCCTAAAATATCTAACACCTCTTTATATATTATCAGCATCTCAACACTTTATTTTCCCTAACTCCCGTTAACTCTATTCAACTAACTCCACTGCCCTTATTTATAACTATTACCCAAACTCTTTACAACATTTCACTTAATATACTACCAGAAAATTCATCACTTACCTACTAACAACAATACCTCTCAATATCCAAATATATCATACTTAATCATTTACTAACCACTGGAATCTAAATCTCATAATATCCTTTAAAATCATTATTAAACTTCTTTCAATTATTTAAAATTTTACAATACATAGTTTACACACAAAAAATACATAAAATACACAACAGCAAAGTACACAAATACACTTAACATAATAACATCTACACATAAAAGAATATACAGTCCAACTTATTTTTTCTTATCATTAACCACAAATCGTTCCATAAGACAATGCACTTCAACACCATATTATTCACATCATTAAATGTTCATGAACAATAAACAATAAACAATTACCCCATATCGTCGAATAATAGTCTAACATATTTGTAACATAGATCATTCTTATTTATATCAAATTTATTATTATTATTATAATAATCTCTTATTTCTATGTCATTCATTATCACTTCTGTTGGTTCATATACCTGTTCAATATTGGTCAATTTTGTCCAGTCTCCGTTGGTATTATCTGTTAACCTTAGGTAAGTTATATTATCATTGTTAACCTCATCTACTGCTATCTCAATGTCATTGTAAGGTAAGTACTCATTATCATTATTATTTCTCTCTATGCCTAGCCTTTCTATGAATTCTTCATAATTTTTCTTTACTTTAAATATCTCTATTTCTCTCTTTCTCTCAAAACATTTCTCACCATCATACCAAGCTACACACTCTCTCTCAAAACATGCAGGGGATACTAACTTATCATTACAGCACCACCTGTGAAGTGCACAAAAAACCAAGGGAAATTTATCTGTAGACCTATCGTCTTTCACATACTCACGTGAAGCCATTTCTTCACCCCCCCCCACTACAACATTACGGGAAAAATTTACCCCCTGCAATCCCTTTATCTGTAAATTCTCTCTATACTTTCTCTCTAATTCATCAACACTTTTTATCACTTCATTATCAAATTCTACTCCCATTATACTTTTATCACCACTCTCAATACTCACACAATTATTTTCTAACACCATATTTTTAATTCTATTATCATAATTCTCACCACTACTTACCTTGTCTTTCTTTTCATTCAATTTATTTGATTCTCTACTATTCTCTACCCCCATTTTACTCTCGTAATTTTCATCTATTTTATTCTTTTGTCTCTCAAACTTCTCTTTAACTAATGCAACTATTTTCTCTTCCGTTTTATCGAAACGTGCGTGCATTTCATCAATTCGTTTATCAAAATTAAAATTTTGTTTTTTGATTTCATTTTTTATATCACTCAATTGTACATCGAATTGATCAAATTTGACGCTCTGCTCATTGAAAAGCAGTTTCATCATTTTTATTATGTCATTTTCTTCCATTCTGGTATTTACTATAGGCGTTGAGTTCGCCTGTGGCGTGCTCAACATCAATGATTCTGTGTTTGTATTTTCTACGTTAATGCTTTCGTTATCTGCCATTTTATCGTACTGATGGTACTAAACTTTGTTTTATTTGTTGTGTACGTCTTTTTATACTATAGGTAATCTCTATAGATAACCTCTCTTTTATGTTTATTTCTTTACCCTTCCACCTCTGCTTTTCTGCTTATTTACATATAATTTTATTTATATATAAAGTCCAAGTTCGGGCTGCCATCTGTTAAGTTTCTTTTTATTGTAATACAAATACTTCTTAATACTGAATGTATGATAGTTAATATTTATGTAATTTGCATAATAAATCTTATCACCGGAATAACACGTGCTTAGCTCAGTTACATGCATTAGGCTTTTGGTCCAGAATTGTGTTAAGCAGACAGCGGCAGAGGTCGTTGGGTATAGAAATAACATAACACATTAGATAACTGTAACGAATTTTGATTTTATTTCAGCATATACGTGGTAAATTAATATAAGCATTACCCCGGTTAATGATTCGAATTTCAAAATGGCGGCTATGATATTCTGCCCTTGACCTTACTCAAGGTTAATTGTGTACACTTTATGATTCTATGTAAATGACTTCTTTTATATATGTGATTATCATCATTGAACAAAATTTTAGTTTTGATTTCTTTAATACTTTACTCTTAATACTGATTAAACATGATCACAAACCAACGCCTCATTTTAATATTGGGTTGATCAACACCGGGTTACACGCTCGCTTCCTCTCTCTCCCTCTCTCACTTGAATTTAAACAAATTTTATAGAAATTGAGCTCATTTTTCTATTTTGAATTTAGGTAATGAAATGTAGGGCTTTCCTGAATAGACGTGGTGTAGCTCCCTCCTCAACGGCTCCATGCGGTTGGCAGGCGTTCGTCCAGTTTGATGGTATTCATTTTTCACTGACTCTACCTTTAATACATGTTTTGCAAAGTTCACTGATTCTAGTAAATGTTAGTGATTACTGTGGTATTGATTAAATCATTTTAAGCAGTAAATGTTACATTTTGATGGCAGAAAACTGCCCACTACTGTTAGAGCGTATACGCTCTCTGAGTTACTTTTGACGACTGAGGCTGGGTCAGACGTAATTGTTATGTAAGTGGTCGTGCATCTGACGTCATTGTCTATTGTTTTCCAACCACCGCCTTGGTTAATACGTAATGGTTTTATATCGTCATTGTGTTTTTGGTGACGATTTGTTACAATGGACCAATAGAAAGTCAGTATTGTCAATTTTTAGCGCCTGAAACGGCCATTATCGTTGTTTCACTTCACTCGTACGCCGCTGACCTTGGATCGGCTCCCCTCTGGTGAATTGGCGTATTACTGGGACTTGTGTCAAAACTAACTTGCCCTGGTTAGACTTCATGATTATAATAAAATTTACAATAAAAATATCCCTACATACCATTATTCTGGTATGGCTAATTCTGTACTGTTACAAAACCCCCTCAATGAAAGGTTTGGTGTCGAGACACAAAAACTTTCATTGACTCATTCATACTTTTCTAAAAGGATCAGTTCAGATATGTGCCACAACCCCCTGTAGTGTTAATAAAAGAAAATCTCAATCACTTACCCTTGGTCCTATAGTGTCGATCGTACCCGTCTGACCTTACTGGACTTCTCCTGAGAGATCCCTACACCATAAGGCCATGAGGCACTGCACGCTCCTGTTCTGACGCTCCGGCCAGCGCAGGACCGCGGTCACAACACCATAAAAACTCTGAAACATTCAATACAAAATTTCAAATAGTGGTCTTATTCATTTACATATCCGCAACTGATATGTTTCCTCTTAGATGCATTGGTTTGTGATTTGAGGCGTTGGTTTCATTTATTTATAAAATACCAAATAACACAATAAAATATAACAAGATTTAGGATAGATAAGCCTTCTACTTGACAACACTCCTACATATTTGTATCAATTGGTCTGACTTCCGTCAATATTAAATTGCCTCTTTCATCATAAAATTATACTCTTATACTAAACACAACATAAATGTTTTGATTCTCAAACAACAACTACTATTTTTATTCATTTATTTCAACTAATATCAGTATATTTATCTAGCATGGCAGCATTTTTAACTATCTAAATTTCTTTACTCATTTCTTTACTTTAATCTTACTCCTTTTTAACAGAATCATTTTTTTTTTCAGAGACTTGTTACTCTAACACAAAATTTAATGTTATCATGGTCACTACCCTTACAGTAGCCTCCTAACCACACACTATCATCAACATAATAAAACATGGTACATCATAAGCATTAAACACTAACATTGAACAATTCACATTACTTAATTCATATTTACATAACTTGCAGCAAAACTTTAATAAGACATTACTATCAACAATTCTCTATTAACTTTTACTCATTTAACATTCATTTAGATTCTATACAACAACAAAATTTCAAATATACCATTACCCTTCCAGTTACCTCACCTTTCTACTATGAATTTTCCCTTTTCTAACCCTTTTTATCCTTATTTATTAGTTTGGGTGACTCTCTATTATTCATTCTTCTCTATATCTTATTTTGGCATTGTCAATCTAACCTTACTCACCTCTTTTCAACTAACAACCGCTTCTAACCATTAATATATTATGACACCAATATCTCTATAATAACCCCCTTCACAAATCCCATTTAAAACCTCTGGCACCGCTCATTTTTGTACTAGTATGTGTGTATTCCCTCTAACCAACTCATTCCCTTATCGGTTCCTGACCCTTTCAGGTAACCCTTTCCGGCACACAACGGTCCCTTCCTGTCTCAACATCTCTCGTTGCAGACTCCTACACCAATACCCTTATTACAAAATATCACCATCAACAACAAATATAATTACCATTCACATTGCTCAACTCTACATATAATCACTAACCACTGTGTCCCTAAAATATCTAACACCTCTTTATATATTATCAGCATCTCAACACTTTATTTTCCCTAACTCCCGTTAACTCTATTCAACTAACTCCACTGCCCTTATTTATAACTATTACCCAAACTCTTTACAACATTTCACTTAATATACTACCAGAAAATTCATCACTTACCTACTAACAACAATACCTCTCAATATCCAAATATATCATACTTAATCATTTACTAACCACTGGAATCTAAATCTCATAATATCCTTTAAAATCATTATTAAACTTCTTTCAATTATTTAAAATTTTACAATACATAGTTTACACACAAAAAATACATAAAATACACAACAGCAAAGTACACAAATACACTTAACATAATAACATCTACACATAAAAGAATATACAGTCGAACTTATTTTTTCTTATCATTAACCACAAATCGTTCCATAAGACAATGCACTTCAACACCATATTATTCACATCATTAAATGTTCATGAACAATAAAGAATAAACAATTACCCCATATCGTCGAATAATAGTCTAACATATTTGTAACATAGATCATTCTTATTTATATCAAATTTATTATTATTATTATAATAATCTCTTATTTCTATGTCATTCATTATCACTTCTGTTGGTTCATATACCTGTTCAATATTGGTCAATTTTGTCCAGTCGCCGTTGGTATATCTGTTAACCTTAGGTAAGTTATATTATCATTGTTAACCTCATCTACTGCTATCTCAATGTCATTGTAAGGTAAGTACTCATTATCATTATTATTTCTCTCTATGCCTAGCCTTTCTATGAATTCTTCATAATTTTTCTTTACTTTAAATATCTTTATTTCTCTCTTTCTCTCAAAACATTTCTCACCATCATACCAAGCTACACACTCTCTCTCAAAACATGCAGGGGATACTAACTTATCATTACAGCACCACCTGTGAAGTGCACAAAAAACCAAGGGAAATTTATCTGTAGACCTATCGTCTTTCACATACTCACGTGAAGCCATTTCTTCACCCCCCCCACTACAACATTACGGGAAAAATTTACCCCCTGCAATCCCTTTATCTGTAAATTCTCTCTATACTTTCTCTCTAATTCATCAACACTTTTTATCACTTCATTATCAAATTCTACTCCCATTATACTTTTATCACCACTCTCAATACTCACACAATTATTTTCTAACACCATATTTTTAATTCTATTATCATAATTGTCAGCACTACTTACCTTGTCTTTCTTTTCATTCAATTTATTTGATTCTCTACTATTCTCTACCCCCATTTTACTCTCGTAATTTTCATCTATTTTATTCTTTTGTCTCTCAAACTTCTCTTTAACTAATGCAACTATTTTCTCTTCCGTTTTATCGAAACGTGCGTGCATTTCATCAATTCGTTTATCAAAATTAAAATTTTGTTTTTTGATTTCATTTTTTATATCACTCAGTTGTACATCGAATTGATCAAATTTGACGCTCTGCTCATTGAAAAGCAGTTTCATCATTTTTATTATGTCATTTTCTTCCATTCTGGTATTTACTATAGGCGTTGAGTTCGCCTGTGGCGTGCTCAACATCAATGATTCTGTGTTTGTATTTTCTACGTTAATGCTTTCGTTATCTGCCATTTTATCGTACTGATGGTACTAAACTTTGTTTTATTTGTTGTGTACGTCTTTTTATACTATAGGTAATCTCTATAGATAACCTCTCTTTTATGTTTATTTCTTTACCCTTCCACCTCTGCTTTTCTGCTTATTTACATATAATTTTATTTATATATAAAGTCCAAGTTCGGGCTGCCATCTGTTAAGTTTCTTTTTATTGTAATACAAATACTTCTTAATACTGAATGTATGATAGTTAATATTTATGTAATTTGCATAATAAATCTTATCACCGGAATAACACGTGCTTAGCTCAGTTACATGCATTAGGCTTTTGGTCCAGAATTGTGTTAAGCAGACAGCGGCAGAGGTCGTTGGGTATAGAAATAACATAACACATTAGATAACTGTAACGAATTTTGATTTTATTTCAGCATATACGTGGTAAATTAATATAAGCATAACCCCTGTTACTGATTCGAATTTCAAAATGGCGGCTATGATATTCTGCCCTTGACCTTACTCAAGGTTAATTGTGTACACTTTATGATTCTATGTAAATGACTTCTTTTATATATGTGATTATCAGCATTGAACAAAATTTTAGTTTTGATTTCTTTAATACTTTACTCTTAATACTGATTAAACATGATCACAAACCAACGCCTCATTTTAATATTGGGTTGATCAACACCGGGTTACACGCTCGCTTCCTCTCTCTCCCTCTCTCACTTGAATTTAAACAAATTTTATAGAAATTGAGCTCATTTTTCTATTTTGAATTTAGGTAATGAAATGTAGGGCTTTCCTGAATAGACGTGGTGTAGCTCCCTCCTCAACGGCTCCATGCGGTTGGCAGGCGTTCGTCCAGTTTGATGGTATTCATTTTTCACTGACTCTACCTTTAATACATGTTTTGCAAAGTTCACTGATTCTAGTAAATGTTAGTGATTACTGTGGTATTGATTAAATCATTTTAAGCAGTAAATGTTACATTTTGATGGCAGAAAACTGCCCACTACTGTTAGAGCGTATACGCTCTCTGAGTTACTTTTGACGACTGAGGCTGGGTCAGACGTAATTGTTATGTAAGTGGTCGTGCATCTGACGTCATTGTCTATTGTTTTCCAACCACCGCCTTGGTTAATACGTAATGGTTTTATATCGTCATTGTGTTTTTGGTGACGATTTGTTACAATGGACCAATAGAAAGTCAGTATTGTCAATTTTTAGCGCCTGAAACGGCCATTATCGTTGTTTCACTTCACTCGTACGCCGCTGACCTTGGATCGGCTCCCCTCTGGTGAATTGGCGTATTACTGGGACTTGTGTCAAAACTAACTTGCCCTGGTTAGACTTCATGATTATAATAAAATTTACAATAAAAATATCCCTACATACCATTATTCTGGTATGGCTAATTCTGTACTGTTACAAAACCCCCTCAATGAAAGGTTTGGTGTCGAGACACAAAAACTTTCATTGACTCATTCATACTTTTCTAAAAGGATCAGTTCAGATATGTGCCACAACCCCCTGTAGTGTTAATAAAAGAAAATCTCAATCACTTACCCTTGGTCCTATAGTGTCGATCGTACCCGTCTGACCTTACTGGACTTCTCCTGAGAGATCCCTACACCATAAGGCCATGAGGCACTGCACGCTCCTGTTCTGACGCTCCGGCCAGCGCAGGACCGCGGTCACAACACCATAAAAACTCTGAAACATTCAATACAAAATTTCAAATAGTGGTCTTATTCATTTACATATCCACAACTGATATGTTTCCTCTTAGATGCATTGGTTTGTGATTTGAGGCGTTGGTTTCATTTATTTATAAAATACCAAATAACACCATAAAATATAACAAGATTTAGGATAGATAAGCCTTCTACTTGACAACACTCCTACATATTTGTATCAATTGCTCTGACTCCCGTCAATATTAAATTGCCTCTTTCATCATAAAATTATACTCTTATACTAAACACAACATAAATTTTTTGATTCTCAAACAACAACTACTATTTTTATTCATTTATTTCAACTAATATCAGTATATTTATCTAGCATGGCAGCATTTTTAACTATCTAAATTTCTTTACTCATTTCTTTACTTTAATCTTACTCCTTTTAACAGAATCATTTTTTTTCAGAGACTTGTTACTCTAACACAAAATTTAATGTTATCATGGTCACTACCCTTACAGTAGCCTCCTAACCACACACTATCATCAACAATAAAACATGGTACATCATAAGCATTAAACACTAACATTGAACAATTCACATTACTTAATTCATATTTACATAACTTGCAGCAAAACTTTAATAAGACATTACTATCAACAATTCTCTATTAACTTTTACTCATTTAACATTCATTTAGATTCTATACAACAACAAAATTTCAAATATACCATTACCCTTCCAGTTACCTCACCTTTCTACTATGAATTTTCCCTTTTCTAACCCTTTTTATCCTTATTTATTAGTTTGGGTGACTCTCTATTATTCATTCTTCTCTATATCTTATTTTGGCATTGTCAATCTAACCTTACTCACCTCTTTTCAACTAACAACCGCTTCTAACCATTAATATATTATGACACCAATATCTCTTTAATAACCCCCTTCACAAATCCCATTTAAAACCTCTGGCACCGCTCATTTTTGTACTAGTATGTGTGTATTCGCTCTAACCAACTCATTCCCTTATCGGTTCCTGACCCTTTCAGGTAACCCTTTCCGGCACACAACGGTCCCTTCCTGTCTCAACATCTCTCGTTGCAGACTCCTACACCAATACCCTTATTACAAAATATCACCATCAACAACAAATATAATTACCATTCACATTGCTCAACTCTACATATAATCACTAACCACTGTGTCCCTAAAATATCTAACACCTCTTTATATATTATCAGCATCTCAACACTTTATTTTCCCTAACTCCCGTTAACTCTATTCAACTAACTCCACTGCCCTTATTTATAACTATTACCCAAACTCTTTACAACATTTCACTTAATATACTACCAGAAAATTCATCACTTACCTACTAACAACAATACCTCTCAATATCCAAATATATCATACTTAATCATTTACTAACCACTGGAATCTAAATCTCATAATATCCTTTAAAATCATTATTAAACTTCTTTCAATTATTTAAAATTTTACAATACATAGTTTACACACAAAAAATACATAAAATACACAACAGCAAAGTACACAAATACACTTAACATAATAACATCTACACATAAAAGAATATACAGTCCAACTTATTTTTTCTTATCATTAACCACAAATCGTTCCATAAGACAATGCACTTCAACACCATATTATTCACATCATTAAATGTTCATGAACAATAAACAATAAACAATTACCCCATATCGTCGAATAATAGTCTAACATATTTGTAACATAGATCATTCTTATTTATATCAAATTTATTATTATTATTATAATAATCTCTTATTTCTATGTCATTCATTATCACTTCTGTTGGTTCATATACCTGTTCAATATTGGTCAATTTTGTCCAGTCGCCGTTGGTATATCTGTTAACCTTAGGTAAGTTATATTATCATTGTTAACCTCATCTACTGCTATCTCAATGTCATTGTAAGGTAAGTACTCATTATCATTATTATTTCTCTCTATGCCTAGCCTTTCTATGAATTCTTCATAATTTTTCTTTACTTTAAATATCTTTATTTCTCTCTTTCTCTCAAAACATTTCTCACCATCATACCAAGCTACACACTCTCTCTCAAAACATGCAGGGGATACTAACTTATCATTACAGCACCACCTGTGAAGTGCACAAAAAACCAAGGGAAATTTATCTGTAGACCTATCGTCTTTCACATACTCACGTGAAGCCATTTCTTCACCCCCCCCACTACAACATTACGGGAAAAATTTACCCCCTGCAATCCCTTTATCTGTAAATTCTCTCTATACTTTCTCTCTAATTCATCAACACTTTTTATCACTTCATTATCAAATTCTACTCCCATTATACTTTTATCACCACTCTCAATACTCACACAATTATTTTCTAACACCATATTTTTAATTCTATTATCATAATTGTCAGCACTACTTACCTTGTCTTTCTTTTCATTCAATTTATTTGATTCTCTACTATTCTCTACCCCCATTTTACTCTCGTAATTTTCATCTATTTTATTCTTTTGTCTCTCAAACTTCTCTTTAACTAATGCAACTATTTTCTCTTCCGTTTTATCGAAACGTGCGTGCATTTCATCAATTCGTTTATCAAAATTAAAATTTTGTTTTTTGATTTCATTTTTTATATCACTCAGTTGTACATCGAATTGATCAAATTTGACGCTCTGCTCATTGAAAAGCAGTTTCATCATTTTTATTATGTCATTTTCTTCCATTCTGGTATTTACTATAGGCGTTGAGTTCGCCTGTGGCGTGCTCAACATCAATGATTCTGTGTTTGTATTTTCTACGTTAATGCTTTCGTTATCTGCCATTTTATCGTACTGATGGTACTAAACTTTGTTTTATTTGTTGTGTACGTCTTTTTATACTATAGGTAATCTCTATAGATAACCTCTCTTTTATGTTTATTTCTTTACCCTTCCACCTCTGCTTTTCTGCTTATTTACATATAATTTTATTTATATATAAAGTCCAAGTTCGGGCTGCCATCTGTTAAGTTTCTTTTTATTGTAATACAAATACTTCTTAATACTGAATGTATGATAGTTAATATTTATGTAATTTGCATAATAAATCTTATCACCGGAATAACACGTGCTTAGCTCAGTTACATGCATTAGGCTTTTGGTCCAGAATTGTGTTAAGCAGACAGCGGCAGAGGTCGTTGGGTATAGAAATAACATAACACATTAGATAACTGTAACGAATTTTGATTTTATTTCAGCATATACGTGGTAAATTAATATAAGCATAACCCCTGTTACTGATTCGAATTTCAAAATGGCGGCTATGATATTCTGCCCTTGACCTTACTCAAGGTTAATTGTGTACACTTTATGATTCTATGTAAATGACTTCTTTTATATATGTGATTATCAGCATTGAACAAAATTTTAGTTTTGATTTCTTTAATACTTTACTCTTAATACTGATTAAACATGATCACAAACCAACGCCTCATTTTAATATTGGGTTGATCAACACCGGGTTACACGCTCGCTTCCTCTCTCTCCCTCTCTCACTTGAATTTAAACAAATTTTATAGAAATTGAGCTCATTTTTCTATTTTGAATTTAGGTAATGAAATGTAGGGCTTTCCTGAATAGACGTGGTGTAGCTCCCTCCTCAACGGCTCCATGCGGTTGGCAGGCGTTCGTCCAGTTTGATGGTATTCATTTTTCACTGACTCTACCTTTAATACATGTTTTGCAAAGTTCACTGATTCTAGTAAATGTTAGTGATTACTGTGGTATTGATTAAATCATTTTAAGCAGTAAATGTTACATTTTGATGGCAGAAAACTGCCCACTACTGTTAGAGCGTATACGCTCTCTGAGTTACTTTTGACGACTGAGGCTGGGTCAGACGTAATTGTTATGTAAGTGGTCGTGCATCTGACGTCATTGTCTATTGTTTTCCAACCACCGCCTTGGTTAATACGTAATGGTTTTATATCGTCATTGTGTTTTTGGTGACGATTTGTTACAATGGACCAATAGAAAGTCAGTATTGTCAATTTTTAGCGCCTGAAACGGCCATTATCGTTGTTTCACTTCACTCGTACGCCGCTGACCTTGGATCGGCTCCCCTCTGGTGAATTGGCGTATTACTGGGACTTGTGTCAAAACTAACTTGCCCTGGTTAGACTTCATGATTATAATAAAATTTACAATAAAAATATCCCTACATACCATTATTCTGGTATGGCTAATTCTGTACTGTTACAAAACCCCCTCAATGAAAGGTTTGGTGTCGAGACACAAAAACTTTCATTGACTCATTCATACTTTTCTAAAAGGATCAGTTCAGATATGTGCCACAACCCCCTGTAGTGTTAATAAAAGAAAATCTCAATCACTTACCCTTGGTCCTATAGTGTCGATCGTACCCGTCTGACCTTACTGGACTTCTCCTGAGAGATCCCTACACCATAAGGCCATGAGGCACTGCACGCTCCTGTTCTGACGCTCCGGCCAGCGCAGGACCGCGGTCACAACACCATAAAAACTCTGAAACATTCAATACAAAATTTCAAATAGTGGTCTTATTCATTTACATATCCACAACTGATATGTTTCCTCTTAGATGCATTGGTTTGTGATTTGAGGCGTTGGTTTCATTTATTTATAAAATACCAAATAACACCATAAAATATAACAAGATTTAGGATAGATAAGCCTTCTACTTGACAACACTCCTACATATTTGTATCAATTGCTCTGACTCCCGTCAATATTAAATTGCCTCTTTCATCATAAAATTATACTCTTATACTAAACACAACATAAATTTTTTGATTCTCAAACAACAACTACTATTTTTATTCATTTATTTCAACTAATATCAGTATATTTATCTAGCATGGCAGCATTTTTAACTATCTAAATTTCTTTACTCATTTCTTTACTTTAATCTTACTCCTTTTAACAGAATCATTTTTTTTCAGAGACTTGTTACTCTAACACAAAATTTAATGTTATCATGGTCACTACCCTTACAGTAGCCTCCTAACCACACACTATCATCAACAATAAAACATGGTACATCATAAGCATTAAACACTAACATTGAACAATTCACATTACTTAATTCATATTTACATAACTTGCAGCAAAACTTTAATAAGACATTACTATCAACAATTCTCTATTAACTTTTACTCATTTAACATTCATTTAGATTCTATACAACAACAAAATTTCAAATATACCATTACCCTTCCAGTTACCTCACCTTTCTACTATGAATTTTCCCTTTTCTAACCCTTTTTATCCTTATTTATTAGTTTGGGTGACTCTCTATTATTCATTCTTCTCTATATCTTATTTTGGCATTGTCAATCTAACCTTACTCACCTCTTTTCAACTAACAACCGCTTCTAACCATTAATATATTATGACACCAATATCTCTTTAATAACCCCCTTCACAAATCCCATTTAAAACCTCTGGCACCGCTCATTTTTGTACTAGTATGTGTGTATTCGCTCTAACCAACTCATTCCCTTATCGGTTCCTGACCCTTTCAGGTAACCCTTTCCGGCACACAACGGTCCCTTCCTGTCTCAACATCTCTCGTTGCAGACTCCTACACCAATACCCTTATTACAAAATATCACCATCAACAACAAATATAATTACCATTCACATTGCTCAACTCTACATATAATCACTAACCACTGTGTCCCTAAAATATCTAACACCTCTTTATATATTATCAGCATCTCAACACTTTATTTTCCCTAACTCCCGTTAACTCTATTCAACTAACTCCACTGCCCTTATTTATAACTATTACCCAAACTCTTTACAACATTTCACTTAATATACTACCAGAAAATTCATCACTTACCTACTAACAACAATACCTCTCAATATCCAAATATATCATACTTAATCATTTACTAACCACTGGAATCTAAATCTCATAATATCCTTTAAAATCATTATTAAACTTCTTTCAATTATTTAAAATTTTACAATACATAGTTTACACACAAAAAATACATAAAATACACAACAGCAAAGTACACAAATACACTTAACATAATAACATCTACACATAAAAGAATATACAGTCGAACTTATTTTTTCTTATCATTAACCACAAATCGTTCCATAAGACAATGCACTTCAACACCATATTATTCACATCATTAAATGTTCATGAACAATAAACAATAAACAATTACCCCATATCGTCGAATAATAGTCTAACATATTTGTAACATAGATCATTCTTATTTATATCAAATTTATTATTATTATTATAATAATCTCTTATTTCTATGTTATTCATTATCACTTCTGTTGGTTCATATACCTGTTCAATATTGGTCAATTTTGTCCAGTCTCCGTTGGTATTATCTGTTAACCTTAGGTAAGTTATATTATCATTGTTAACCTCATCTACTGCTATCTCAATGTCATTGTAAGGTAAGTACTCATTATCATTATTATTTCTCTCTATGCCTAGCCTTTCTATGAACTCTTCATAATTTTTCTTTACTTTAAATATCTCTATTTCTCTCTTTCCCTCAAAACATTTCTCACCATCATACCAAGCTACACACTCTCTCTCAAAACATGCAGGGGATACTGACTTATCATTACAGCACCACCTGTGAAGTGCACAAAAAACCAAGGGAAATTTATCTGTAGACCTATCGTCTTTCACATACTCACGTGAAGCCATTTCTTCACCCCCCCCACTTCAACATTACGGGAAAAATTTACCCCCTGCAATCCCTTTATCTGTAAATTCTCTCTATACTTTCTCTCTAATTCATCAACACTTTTTATCACTTCATTATCAAATTCTACTCCCATTATACTTTTATCACCACTCTCAATACTCACACAATTATTTTCTAACACCATATTTTTAATTCTATTATCATAATTCTCACCACTACTTACCTTGTCTTTCTTTTCATTCAATTTATTTGATTCTCTACTATTCTCTACCCCCATTTTACTCTCGTAATTTTCATCTACTTTATTCTTTTGTCTCTCAAACTTCTCATTAACTAATGCAACTATTTTCTCTTCCGTTTTATCGAAACGTGCGTGCATTTCATCAATTCGTTTATCAAAATTAAAATTTTGTTTTTTGATTTCATTTTTTATATCACTCAATTGTACATCGAATTGATCAAATTTGACGCTCTGCTCATTGAAAAGCAGTTTCATCATTTTTATTATGTCATTTTCTTCCATTCTGGTATTTACTATAGGCGTTGAGTTCGCCTGTGGCGTGCTCAACATCAATGATTCTGTGTTTGTATTTTCTACGTTAATGCTTTCGTTATCTGCCATTTTATCGTACTGATGGTACTAAACTTTGTTTTATTTGTTGTGTACGTCTTTTTATACTATAGGTAATCTCTATAGATAACCTCTCTTTTATGTTTATTTCTTTATCCTTCCACCTCTGCTTTTCTGCTTATTTACATATAATTTTATTTATATATAAAGTCCAAGTTCGGGCTGCCATCTGTTAAGTTTCTTTTTATTGTAATACAAATACTTCTTAATACTGAATGTATGATAGTTAATATTTATGTAATTTGCATAATAAATCTTATCACCGGAATAATACGTGCTTAGCTCAGTTACATGCATTAGGCTTTTGGTCCAGAATTGTGTTAAGCAGACAGCGGCAGAGGTCGTTGGGTATAGAAATAACATAACACATTAGATAACTGTAACGAATTTTGATTTTATTTCAGCATATACGTGGTAAATTAATATAAGCATAACCCCTGTTAATGATTCGAATTTCAAAATGGCGGCTATGATATTCCGCCCTTGACCTTACTCAAGGTTAATTGTGTACACTTTATGATTCTATGTAAATGACTTCTTTTATATATGTGATTATCATCATTGAACAAAATTTTAGTTTTGATTTCTTTAATACTTTACTCTTAATACTGATTAAACATGATCACAAACCAACGCCTCATTTTAATATTGGGTTGATCAACACCAGGTTACACGCTCGCTTCCTCTCTCTCCCTCTCTCACTTGAATTTAAACATATTTTATAGAAATTGAGCTCATTTTTCTATTTTGAATTTACGTAATGAAATGTAAGGCTTTCCTGAATAGACGTGGTGTAGCTCCCTCCTCAGCGGCTCCATGCGGTTGGCAGGCGTTCGTCCAGTTTGATGGTATTCATTTTTCACTGACTCTACCTTTAATATATGTTTTGCAAAGTTCACTGATTCTAGTAAATGTTAGTGATTACTGTGGTATTGATTAAATCATTTTAAGCAGTAAATGTTACATTTTGATGGCAGAAAACTGCCCACTACTGTTAGAGCGTATACGCTATCTGAGTTACTTTTGACGACTGAGGCTGGGTCAGACGTAATTGTTATGTAAGTGGTCGTGCATCTGACGTCATTGTCTATTGTTTTCCAACCACCGCCTTGGTTAATACGTAATGGTTTTATATCGTCATTGTGTTTTTGGTGACGATTTGTTACAATGGACCAATAGAAAGTCAGTATTGTCAATTTTTAGCGCCTGAAACGGCCATTATCGTTGTTTCACTTCACTCGCACGCCGCTGACCTTGGATCGGCTCCCCTCTGGTGAATTGGCGTATTACTGGGACTTGTGTCAAAACTAACTTGCCCTGGTTAGACTTCATGATTATAATAAAATTTACAATAAAAATATCCCTACATACCATTATTCTGGTATGGCTAATTCTGTACTGTTACAAAACCCCCTCAATGAAAGGTTTGGTGTCGAGACACAAAAACTTTCATTGACTCATTCATACTTTTCTAAAAGGATCAGTTCAGATATGTGCCACAACCCCCTGTAGTGTTAATAAAAGAAAATCTCAATCACTTACCCTTGGTCCTATAGTGTCGATCGTACCCGTCTGACCTTACTGGACTTCTCCTGAGAGATCCCTACACCATAAGGCCATGAGGCACTGCACGCTCCTGTTCTGACGCTCCGGCCAGCGCAGGACCGCGGTCACAACACCATAAAAACTCTGAAACATTCAATACAAAATTTCAAATAGTGGTCTTATTCATTTACATATCCGCAACTGATATGTTTCCTCTTAGATGCATTGGTTTGTGATTTGAGGCGTTGGTTTCATTTATTTATAAAATACCAAATAACACAATAAAATATAACAAGATTTAGGATAGATAAGCCTTCTACTTGACAACACTCCTACATATTTGTATCAATTGCTCTGACTCCCGTCAATATTAAATTGCCTCTTTCATCATAAAATTATACTCTTATACTAAACACAACATAAATTTTTTGATTCTCAAACAATAACTACTATTTTTATTCATTTATTTCAACTAATATCAGTATATTTATCTAGCATGGCAGCATTTTTAACTATCTAAATTTCTTTACTCATTTCTTTACTTTAATCTTACTCCTTTTTAACAGAATCATTTTTTTTTCAGAGACTTGTTACTCTAACACAAAATTTAATGTTAGCATGGTCACTACCCTTACAGTAGCCTCCTAACCACACACTATCATCAACATAATAAAACATGGTACATCATAAGCATTAAACACTAACATTGAACAATTCACATTACTTAATTCATATTTACATAACTTGCAGCAAAACTTTAATAAGACATTACTATCAACAATTCTCTATTAACTTTTACTCATTTAACATTCATTTAGATTCTATACAACAACAAAATTTCAAATATACCATTACCCTTCCAGTTACCTCACCTTTCTACTATGAATTTTCCCTTTTCTAACCCTTTTTATCCTTATTTATTAGTTTGGGTGACTCTCTATTATTCATTCTTCTCTATATCTTATTTTGGCATTGTCAATCTAACCTTACTCACCTCTTTTCAACTAACAACCGCTTCTAACCATTAATATATTATGACACCAATATCTCTATAATAACCCCCTTCACAAATCCCATTTAAAACCTCTGGCACCGCTCATTTTTGTACTAGTATGTGTGTATTCCCTCTAACCAACTCATTCCCTTATCGGTTCCTGACCCTTTCAGGTAACCCTTTCCGGCACACAACGGTCCCTTCCTGTCTCAACATCTCTCGTTGCAGACTCCTACACCAATACCCTTATTACAAAATATCACCATCAACAACAAATATAATTACCATTCACATTGCTCAACTCTACATATAATCACTAACCACTGTGTCCCTAAAATATCTAACACCTCTTTATATATTATCAGCATCTCAACACTTTATTTTCCCTAACTCCCGTTAACTCTATTCAACTAACTCCACTGCCCTTATTTATAACTATTACCCAAACTCTTTACAACATTTCACTTAATATACTACCAGAAAATTCATCACTTACCTACTAACAACAATACCTCTCAATATCCAAATATATCATACTTAATCATTTACTAACCACTGGAATCTAAATCTCATAATATCCTTTAAAATCATTATTAAACTTCTTTCAATTATTTAAAATTTTACAATACATAGTTTACACACAAAAAATACATAAAATACACAACAGCAAAGTACACAAATACACTTAACATAATAACATCTACACATAAAAGAATATACAGTCCAACTTATTTTTTCTTATCATTAACCACAAATCGTTCCATAAGACAATGCACTTCAACACCATATTATTCACATCATTAAATGTTCATGAACAATAAACAATTACCCCATATCGACGAATAATAGTCTAACATATTTGTAACATAGATCATTCTTATTTATATCAAATTTATTATTATTATTATAATAATCTCTTATTTCTATGTTATTCATTATCACTTCGGTTGGTTCATATACCTGTTCAATATTGGTCAATTTTGTCCAGTCTCCGTTGGTATTATCTGTTAACCTTAGGTAAGTTATATTATCATTGTTAACCTCATCTACTGCTATCTCAATGTCATTGTAAGGTAAGTACTCATTATCATTATTATTTCTCTCTATGCCTAGCCTTTCTATGAATTCTTCATAATTTTTCTTTACTTTAAATATCTCTATTTCTCTCTTTCCCTCAAAACATTTCTCACCATCATACCAAGCTACACACTCTCTCTCAAAACATGCAGGGGATACTGACTTATCATTACAGCACCACCTGTGAAGTGCACAAAAAACCAAGGGAAATTTATCTGTAGACCTATCGTCTTTCACATACTCACGTGAAGCCATTTCTTCACCCCCCCCACTACAACATTACGGGAAAAATTTACCCCCTGCAATCCCTTTATCTGTAAATTCTCTCTATACTTTCTCTCTAATTCATCAACACTTTTTATCGCTTCATTATCAAATTCTACTCCCATTATACTTTTATCACCACTCTCAATACTCACACAATTATTTTCTAACACCATATTTTTAATTCTATTATCATAATTCTCACCACTACTTACCTTGTCTTTCTTTTCATTCAATTTATTTGATTCTCTACTATTCTCTACCCCCATTTTACTCTCGTAATTTTCATCTACTTTATTCTTTTGTCTCTCAAACTTCTCATTAACTAATGCAACTATTTTCTCTTCCGTTTTATCGAAACGTGCGTGCATTTCATCAATTCGTTTATCAAAATTAAAATTTTGTTTTTTGATTTCATTTTTTATATCACTCAATTGTACATCGAATTGATCAAATTTGACGCTCTGCTCATTGAAAAGCAGTTTCATCATTTTTATTATGTCATTTTCTTCCATTCTGGTATTTACTATAGGCGTTGAGTTCGCCTGTGGCGTGCTCAACATCAATGATTCTGTGTTTGTATTTTCTACGTTAATGCTTTCGTTATCTGCCATTTTATCGTACTGATGGTACTAAACTTTGTTTTATTTGTTGTGTACGTCTTTTTATACTATAGGTAATCTCTATAGATAACCTCTCTTTTATGTTTATTTCTTTACCCTTCCACCTCTGCTTTTCTGCTTATTTACATATAATTTTATTTATATATAAAGTCCAAGTTCGGGCTGCCATCTGTTAAGTTTCTTTTTATTGTAATACAAATACTTCTTAATACTGAATGTATGATAGTTAATATTTATGTAATTTGCATAATAAATCTTATCACCGGAATAACACGTGCTTAGCTCAGTTACATGCATTAGGCTTTTGGTCCAGAATTGTGTTAAGCAGACAGCGGCAGAGGTCGTTGGGTATAGAAATAACATAACACATTAGATAACTGTAACGAATTTTGATTTTATTTCAGCATATACGTGGTAAATTAATATAAGCATAACCCCTGTTAATGATTCGAATTTCAAAATGGCGGCTATGATATTCCGCCCTTGACCTTACTCAAGGTTAATTGTGTACACTTTATGATTCTATGTAAATGACTTCTTTTATATATGTGATTATCATCATTGAACAAAATTTTAGTTTTGATTTCTTTAATACTTTACTCTTAATACTGATTAAACATGATCACAAACCAACGCCTCATTTTAATATTGGGTTGATCAACACCAGGTTACACGCTCGCTTCCTCTCTCTCCCTCTCTCACTTGAATTTAAACATATTTTATAGAAATTGAGCTCATTTTTCTATTTTGAATTTACGTAATGAAATGTAGGGTTTTCCTGAATAGACGTGGTGTAGCTCCCTCCTCAGCGGCTCCATGCGGTTGGCAGGCGTTCGTCCAGTTTGATGGTATTCATTTTTCACTGACTCTACCTTTAATATATGTTTTGCAAAGTTCACTGATTCTAGTAAATGTTAGTGATTACTGTGGTATTGATTAAATCATTTTAAGCAGTAAATGTTACATTTTGATGGCAGAAAACTGCCCACTACTGTTAGAGCGTATACGCTATCTGAGTTACTTTTGACGACTGAGGCTGGGTCAGACGTAATTGTTATGTAAGTGGTCGTGCATCTGACGTCATTGTCTATTGTTTTCCAACCACCGCCTTGGTTAATACGTAATGGTTTTATATCGTCATTGTGTTTTTGGTGACGATTTGTTACAATGGACCAATAGAAAGTCAGTATTGTCAATTTTTAGCCCCTGAAACGGCCATTATCGTTGTTTCACTTCACTCGCACGCCGCTGACCTTGGATCGGCTCCCCTCTGGTGAATTGGCGTATTACTGGGACTTGTGTCAAAACTAACTTGCCCTGGTTAGACTTCATGATTATAATAAAATTTACAATAAAAATATCCCTACATACCATTATTCTGGTATGGCTAATTCTGTACTGTTACAAAACCCCCTCAATGAAAGGTTTTGTGTCGAGACACAAAAACTTTCATTGACTCATTCATACTTTTCTAAAAGGATCAGTTCAGATATGTGCCACAACCCCCTGTAGTGTTAATAAAAGAAAATCTCAATCACTTACCCTTGGTCCTATAGTGTCGATCGTACCCGTCTGACCTTACTGGACTTCTCCTGAGAGATCCCTACACCATAAGGCCATGAGGCACTGCACGCTCCTGTTCTGACGCTCCGGCCAGCGCAGGACCGCGGTCACAACACCATAAAAACTCTGAAACATTCAATACAAAATTTCAAATAGTGGTCTTATTCATTTACATATCCGCAACTGATATGTTTCCTCTTAGATGCATTGGTTTGTGATTTGAGGCGTTGGTTTCATTTATTTATAAAATACCAAATAACACAATAAAATATAACAAGATTTAGGATAGATAAGCCTTCTACTTGACAACACTCCTACATATTTGTATCAATTGCTCTGACTCCCGTCAATATTAAATTGCCTCTTTCATCATAAAATTATACTCTTATACTAAACACAACATAAATTTTTTGATTCTAAACAATAACTACTATTTTTATTCATTTATTTCAACTAATATCAGTATATTTATCTAGCATGGCAGCATTTTTAACTATCTAAATTTCTTTACTCATTTCTTTACTTTAATCTTACTCCTTTTTAACAGAATCATTTTTTTTTCAGAGACTTGTTACTCTAACACAAAATTTAATGTTAGCATGGTCACTACCCTTACAGTAGCCTCCTAACCACACACTATCATCAACATAATAAAACATGGTACATCATAAGCATTAAACACTAACATTGAACAATTCACATTACTTAATTCATATTTACATAACTTGCAGCAAAACTTTAATAAGACATTACTATCAACAATTCTCTATTAACTTTTACTCATTTAACATTCATTTAGATTCTATACAACAAAAAAATTTCAAATATACCATTACCCTTCCAGTTACCTCACCTTTCTACTATGAATTTTCCCTTTTCTAACACTTTTTATCCTTATTTATTAGTTTGGGTGACTCTCTATTATTCATTCTTCTCTATATCTTATTTTGGCATTGTCAATCTAACCTTACTCACCTCTTTTCAACTAACAACCGCTTCTAACCATTAATATATTATGACACCAATATCTCTATAATAACCCCCTTCACAAATCCCATTTAAAACCTCTGGCACCGCTCATTTTTGTACTAGTATGTGTGTATGCCCTCTAACCAACTCATTCCCTTATCGGTTCCTGACCCTTTCAGGTAACCCTTTCCGGCACACAACGGTCCCTTCCTGTCTCAACATCTCTCGTTGCAGACTCCTACACCAATACCCTTATTACAAAATATCACCATCAACAACAAATATAATTACCATTCACATTGCTCAACTCTACATATAATCACTAACCACTGTGTCCCTAAAATATCTAACACCTCTTTATATATTATCAGCATCTCAACACTTTATTTTCCCTAACTCCCGTTAACTCTATTCAACTAACTCCACTGCCCTTATTTATAACTATTACCCAAACTCTTTACAACATTTCACTTAATATACTACCAGAAAATTCATCAATTACCTACTAACAACAATACCTCTCAATATCCAAATATATCATACTTAATCATTTACTAACCACTGGAATCTAAATCTCATAATATCCTTTAAAATCATTATTAAACTTCTTTCAATTATTTAAAATTTTACAATACATAGTTTACACACAAAAAATACATAAAATACACAACAGCAAAGTACACAAATACACTTAACATAATAACATCTACACATAAAAGAATATACAGTCCAACTTATTTTTTCTTATCATTAACCACAAATCGTTCCATAAGACAATGCACTTCAACACCATATTATTCACATCATTAAATGTTCATGAACAATAAACAATAAACAATTACCCCATATCGTCGAATAATAGTCTAACATATTTGTAACATAGATCATTCTTATTTATATCAAATTTATTATTATTATTATTATAATCTCTTATTTCTATGTGATTCATTATCACTTCTGTTGGTTCATATACCTGTTCAATATTGGTCAATTTTGTCCAGTCTCCGTTGGTATTATCTGTTAACCTTAGGTAAGTTATATTATCATTGTTAACCTCATCTACTGCTATCTCAATGTCATTGTAAGGTAAGTACTCATTATCATTATTATTTCTCTCTATGCCTAGCCTTTCTATGAATTCTTCATAATTTTTCTTTACTTTAAATATCTCTATTTCTCTCTTTCCCTCAAAACATTTCTCACCATCATACCAAGCTACACACTCTCTCTCAAAACATGCAGGGGATACTGACTTATCATTACAGCACCACCTGTGAAGTGCACAAAAAACCAAGGGAAATTTATCTGTAGACCTATCGTCTTTCACATACTCACGTGAAGCCATTTCTTCACCCCCCCCACTTCAACATTACGGGAAAAATTTACCCCCTGCAATCCCTTTATCTGTAAATTCTCTCTATACTTTCTCTCTAATTCATCAACACTTTTTATCACTTCATTATCAAATTCTACTCCCATTATACTTTTATCACCACTCTCAATACTCACACAATTATTTTCTAACACCATATTTTTAATTCTATTATCATAATTCTCACCACTACTTACCTTGTCTTTCTTTTCATTCAATTTATTTGATTCTCTACTATTCTCTACCCCCATTTTACTCTCGTAATTTTCATCTACTTTATTCTTTTGTCTCTCAAACTTCTCATTAACTAATGCAACTATTTTCTCTTCCGTTTTATCGAAACGTGCGTGCATTTCATCAATTCGTTTATCAAAATTAAAATTTTGTTTTTTGATTTCATTTTTTATATCACTCAATTGTACATCGAATTGATCAAATTTGACGCTCTGCTCATTGAAAAGCAGTTTCATCATTTTTATTATGTCATTTTCTTCCATTCTGGTATTTACTATAGGCGTTGAGTTCGCCTGTGGCGTGCTCAACATCAATGATTCTGTGTTTGTATTTTCTACGTTAATGCTTTCGTTATCTGCCATTTTATCGTACTGATGGTACTAAACTTTGTTTTATTTGTTGTGTACGTCTTTTTATACTATAGGTAATCTCTATAGATAACCTCTCTTTTATGTTTATTTCTTTACCCTTCCACCTCTGCTTTTCTGCTTATTTACATATAATTTTATTTATATATAAAGTCCAAGTTCGGGCTGCCATCTGTTAAGTTTCTTTTTATTGTAATACAAATACTTCTTAATACTGAATGTATGATAGTTAATATTTATGTAATTTGCATAATAAATCTTATCACCGGAATAACACGTGCTTAGCTCAGTTACATGCATTAGGCTTTTGGTCCAGAATTGTGTTAAGCAGACAGCGGCAGAGGTCGTTGGGTATAGAAATAACATAACACATTAGATAACTGTAACGAATTTTGATTTTATTTCAGCATATACGTGGTAAATTAATATAAGCATAACCCCTGTTAATGATTCGAATTTCAAAATGGCGGCTATGATATTCCGCCCTTGACCTTACTCAAGGTTAATTGTGTACACTTTATGATTCTATGTAAATGACTTCTTTTATATATGTGATTATCATCATTGAACAAAATTTTAGTTTTGATTTCTTTAATACTTTACTCTTAATACTGATTAAACATGATCACAAACCAACGCCTCATTTTAATATTGGGTTGATCAACACCAGGTTACACGCTCGCTTCCTCTCTCTCCCTCTCTCACTTGAATTTAAACATATTTTATAGAAATTGAGCTCATTTTTCTATTTTGAATTTACGTAATGAAATGTAGGGCTTTCCTGAATAGACGTGGTGTAGCTCCCTCCTCAGCGGCTCCATGCGGTTGGCAGGCGTTCGTCCAGTTTGATGGTATTCATTTTTCACTGACTCTACCTTTAATATATGTTTTGCAAAGTTCACTGATTCTAGTAAATGTTAGTGATTACTGTGGTATTGATTAAATCATTTTAAGCAGTAAATGTTACATTTTGATGGCAGAAAACTGCCCACTACTGTTAGAGCGTATACGCTATCTGAGTTACTTTTGACGACTGAGGCTGGGTCAGACGTAATTGTTATGTAAGTGGTCGTGCATCTGACGTCATTGTCTATTGTTTTCCAACCACCGCCTTGGTTAATACGTAATGGTTTTATATCGTCATTGTGTTTTTGGTGACGATTTGTTACAATGGACCAATAGAAAGTCAGTATTGTCAATTTTTAGCGCCTGAAACGGCCATTATCGTTGTTTCACTTCACTCGCACGCCGCTGACCTTGGATCGGCTCCCCTCTGGTGAATTGGCGTATTACTGGGACTTGTGTCAAAACTAACTTGCCCTGGTTAGACTTCATGATTATAATAAAATTTACAATAAAAATATCCCTACATACCATTATTCTGGTATGGCTAATTCTGTACTGTTACAAAACCCCCTCAATGAAAGGTTTGGTGTCGAGACACAAAAACTTTCATTGACTCATTCATACTTTTCTAAAAGGATCAGTTCAGATATGTGCCACAACCCCCTGTAGTGTTAATAAAAGAAAATCTCAATCACTTACCCTTGGTCCTATAGTGTCGATCGTACCCGTCTGACCTTACTGGACTTCTCCTGAGAGATCCCTACACCATAAGGCCATGAGGCACTGCACGCTCCTGTTCTGACGCTCCGGCCAGCGCAGGACCGCGGTCACAACACCATAAAAACTCTGAAACATTCAATACAAAATTTCAAATAGTGGTCTTATTCATTTACATATCCGCAACTGATATGTTTCCTCTTAGATGCATTGGTTTGTGATTTGAGGCGTTGGTTTCATTTATTTATAAAATACCAAATAACACAATAAAATATAACAAGATTTAGGATAGATAAGCCTTCTACTTGACAACACTCCTACATATTTGTATCAATTGCTCTGACTCCCGTCAATATTAAATTGCCTCTTTCATCATAAAATTATACTCTTATACTAAACACAACATAAATTTTTTGATTCTCAAACAATAACTACTATTTTTATTCATTTATTTCAACTAATATCAGTATATTTATCTAGCATGGCAGCATTTTTAACTATCTAAATTTCTTTACTCATTTCTTTACTTTAATCTTACTCCTTTTTAACAGAATCATTTTTTTTTCAGAGACTTGTTACTCTAACACAAAATTTAATGTTAGCATGGTCACTACCCTTACAGTAGCCTCCTAACCACACACTATCATCAACATAATAAAACATGGTACATCATAAGCATTAAACACTAACATTGAACAATTCACATTACTTAATTCATATTTACATAACTTGCAGCAAAACTTTAATAAGACATTACTATCAACAATTCTCTATTAACTTTTACTCATTTAACATTCATTTAGATTCTATACAACAACAAAATTTCAAATATACCATTACCCTTCCAGTTACCTCACCTTTCTACTATGAATTTTCCCTTTTCTAACCCTTTTTATCCTTATTTATTAGTTTGGGTGACTCTCTATTATTCATTCTTCTCTATATCTTATTTTGGCATTGTCAATCTAACCTTACTCACCTCTTTTCAACTAACAACCGCTTCTAACCATTAATATATTATGACACCAATATCTCTATAATAACCCCCTTCACAAATCCCATTTAAAACCTCTGGCACCGCTCATTTTTGTACTAGTATGTGTGTATTCGCTCTAACCAACTCATTCCCTTATCGGTTCCTGACCCTTTCAGGTAACCCTTTCCGGCACACAACGGTCCCTTCCTGTCTCAACATCTCTCGTTGCAGACTCCTACACCAATACCCTTATTACAAAATATCACCATCAACAACAAATATAATTACCATTCACATTGCTCAACTCTACATATAATCACTAACCACTGTGTCCCTAAAATATCTAACACCTCTTTATATATTATCAGCATCTCAGCACTTTATTTTCCCTAACTCCCGTTAACTCTATTCAACTAACTCCACTGCCCTTATTTATAACTATTACCCAAACTCTTTACAACATTTCACTTAATATACTACCAGAAAATTCATCACTTACCTACTAACAACAATACCTCTCAATATCCAAATATATCATACTTAATCATTTACTAACCACTGGAATCTAAATCTCATAATATCCTTTAAAATCATTATTAAACTTCTTTCAATTATTTAAAATTTTACAATACATAGTTTACACACAAAAAATACATAAAATACACAACAGCAAAGTACACAAATACACTTAACATAATAACATCTACACATAAAAGAATATACAGTCCAACTTATTTTTTCTTATCATTAACCACAAATCGTTCCATAAGACAATGCACTTCAACACCATATTATTCACATCATTAAATGTTCATGAACAATAAACAATTACCCCATATCGACGAATAATAGTCTAACATATTTGTAACATAGATCATTCTTATTTATATCAAATTTATTATTATTATTATAATAATCTCTTATTTCTATGTTATTCATTATCACTTCTGTTGGTTCATATACCTGTTCAATATTGGTCAATTTTGTCCAGTCTCCGTTGGTATTATCTGTTAACCTTAGGTAAGTTATATTATCATTGTTAACCTCATCTACTGCTATCTCAATGTCATTGTAAGGTAAGTACTCATTATCATTATTATTTCTCTCTATGCCTAGCCTTTCTATGAATTCTTCATAATTTTTCTTTACTTTAAATATCTCTATTTCTCTCTTTCCCTCAAAACATTTCTCACCATCATACCAAGCTACACACTCTCTCTCAAAACATGCAGGGGATACTGACTTATCATTACAGCACCACCTGTGAAGTGCACAAAAAACCAAGGGAAATTTATCTGTAGACCTATCGTCTTTCACATACTCACGTGAAGCCATTTCTTCACCCCCCCCACTTCAACATTACGGGAAAAATTTACCCCCTGCAATCCCTTTATCTGTAAATTCTCTCTATACTTTCTCTCTAATTCATCAACACTTTTTATCACTTCATTATCAAATTCTACTCCCATTATACTTTTATCACCACTCTCAATACTCACACAATTATTTTCTAACACCATATTTTTAATTCTATTATCATAATTCTCACCACTACTTACCTTGTCTTTCTTTTCATTCAATTTATTTGATTCTCTACTATTCTCTACCCCCATTTTACTCTCGTAATTTTCATCTACTTTATTCTTTTGTCTCTCAAACTTCTCATTAACTAATGCAACTATTTTCTCTTCCGTTTTATCGAAACGTGCGTGCATTTCATCAATTCGTTTATCAAAATTAAAATTTTGTTTTTTGATTTCATTTTTTATATCACTCAATTGTACATCGAATTGATCAAATTTGACGCTCTGCTCATTGAAAAGCAGTTTCATCATTTTTATTATGTCATTTTCTTCCATTCTGGTATTTACTATAGGCGTTGAGTTCGCCTGTGGCGTGCTCAACATCAATGATTCTGTGTTTGTATTTTCTACGTTAATGCTTTCGTTATCTGCCATTTTATCGTACTGATGGTACTAAACTTTGTTTTATTTGTTGTGTACGTCTTTTTATACTATAGGTAATCTCTATAGATAACCTCTCTTTTATGTTTATTTCTTTACCCTTCCACCTCTGCTTTTCTGCTTACTTACATATAATTTTATTTATATATAAAGTCCAAGTTCGGGCTGCCATCTGTTAAGTTTCTTTTTATTGTAATACAAATACTTCTTAATACTGAATGTATGATAGTTAATATTTATGTAATTTGCATAATAAATCTTATCACCGGAATAACACGTGCTTAGCTCAGTTACATGCATTAGGCTTTTGGTCCAGAATTGTGTTAAGCAGACAGCGGCAGAGGTCGTTGGGTATAGAAATAACATAACACATTAGATAACTGTAACGAATTTTGATTTTATTTCAGCATATACGTGGTAAATTAATATAAGCATAACCCCTGTTAATGATTCGAATTTCAAAATGGCGGCTATGATATTCCGCCCTTGACCTTACTCAAGGTTAATTGTGTACACTTTATGATTCTATGTAAATGACTTCTTTTATATATGTGATTATCATCATTGAACAAAATTTTAGTTTTGATTTCTTTAATACTTTACTCTTAATACTGATTAAACATGATCACAAACCAACGCCTCATTTTAATATTGGGTTGATCAACACCAGGTTACACGCTCGCTTCCTCTCTCTCCCTCTCTCACTTGAATTTAAACATATTTTATAGAAATTGAGCTCATTTTTCTATTTTGAATTTACGTAATGAAATGTAGGGCTTTCCTGAATAGACGTGGTGTAGCTCCCTCCTCAGCGGCTCCATGCGGTTGGCAGGCGTTCGTCCAGTTTGATGGTATTCATTTTTCACTGACTCTACCTTTAATATATGTTTTGCAAAGTTCACTGATTCTAGTAAATGTTAGTGATTACTGTGGTATTGATTAAATCATTTTAAGCAGTAAATGTTACATTTTGATGGCAGAAAACTGCCCACTACTGTTAGAGCGTATACGCTATCTGAGTTACTTTTGACGACTGAGGCTGGGTCAGACGTAATTGTTATGTAAGTGGTCGTGCATCTGACGTCATTGTCTATTGTTTTCCAACCACCGCCTTGGTTAATACGTAATGGTTTTATATCGTCATTGTGTTTTTGGTGACGATTTGTTACAATGGACCAATAGAAAATCAGTATTGTCAATTTTTAGCGCCTGAAACGGCCATTATCGTTGTTTCACTTCACTCGCACGCCGCTGACCTTGGATCGGCTCCCCTCTGGTGAATTGGCGTATTACTGGGACTTGTGTCAAAACTAACTTGCCCTGGTTAGACTTCATGATTATAATAAAATTTACAATAAAAATATCCCTACATACCATTATTCTGGTATGGCTAATTCTGTACTGTTACAAAACCCCCTCAATGAAAGGTTTGGTGTCGAGACACAAAAACTTTCATTGACTCATTCATACTTTTCTAAAAGGATCAGTTCAGATATGTGCCACAACCCCCTGTAGTGTTAATAAAAGAAAATCTCAATCACTTACCCTTGGTCCTATAGTGTCGATCGTACCCGTCTGACCTTACTGGACTTCTCCTGAGAGATCCCTACACCATAAGGCCATGAGGCACTGCACGCTCCTGTTCTGACGCTCCGGCCAGCGCAGGACCGCGGTCACAACACCATAAAAACTCTGAAACATTCAATACAAAATTTCAAATAGTGGTCTTATTCATTTACATATCCGCAACTGATATGTTTCCTCTTAGATGCATTGGTTTGTGATTTGAGGCGTTGGTTTCATTTATTTATAAAATACCAAATAACACAATAAAATATAACAAGATTTAGGATAGATAAGCCTTCTACTTGACAACACTCCTACATATTTGTATCAATTGCTCTGACTCCCGTCAATATTAAATTGCCTCTTTCATCATAAAATTATACTCTTATACTAAACACAACATAAATTTTTTGATTCTCAAACAATAACTACTATTTTTATTCATTTATTTCAACTAATATCAGTATATTTATCTAGCATGGCAGCATTTTTAACTATCTAAATTTCTTTACTCATTTCTTTACTTTAATCTTACTCCTTTTTAACAGAATCATTTTTTTTTCAGAGACTTGTTACTCTAACACAAAATTTAATGTTAGCATGGTCACTACCCTTACAGTAGCCTCCTAACCACACACTATCATCAACATAATAAAACATGGTACATCATAAGCATTAAACACTAACATTGAACAATTCACATTACTTAATTCATATTTACATAACTTGCAGCAAAACTTTAATAAGACATTACTATCAACAATTCTCTATTAACTTTTACTCATTTAACATTCATTTAGATTCTATACAACAAAAAAATTTCAAATATACCATTACCCTTCCAGTTACCTCACCTTTCTACTATGAATTTTCCCTTTTCTAACCCTTTTTATCCTTATTTATTAGTTTGGGTGACTCTCTATTATTCATTCTTCTCTATATCTTATTTTGGCATTGTCAATCTAACCTTACTCACCTCTTTTCAACTAACAACCGCTTCTAACCATTAATATATTATGACACCAATATCTCTATAATAACCCCCTTCACAAATCCCATTTAAAACCTCTGGCACCGCTCATTTTTGTACTAGTATGTGTGTATTCCCTCTAACCAACTCATTCCCTTATCGGTTCCTGACCCTTTCAGGTAACCCTTTCCGGCACACAACGGTCCCTTCCTGTCTCAACATCTCTCGTTGCAGACTCCTACACCAATACCCTTATTACAAAATATCACCATCAACAACAAATATAATTACCATTCACATTGCTCAACTCTACATATAATCACTAACCACTGTGTCCCTAAAATATCTAACACCTCTTTATATATTATCAGCATCTCAACACTTTATTTTCCCTAACTCCCGTTAACTCTATTCAACTAACTCCACTGCCCTTATTTATAACTATTACCCAAACTCTTTACAACATTTCACTTAATATACTACCAGAAAATTCATCACTTACCTACTAACAACAATACCTCTCAATATCCAAATATATCATACTTAATCATTTACTAACCACTGGAATCTAAATCTCATAATATCCTTTAAAATCATTATTAAACTTCTTTCAATTATTTAAAATTTTACAATACATAGTTTACACACAAAAAATACATAAAATACACAACAGCAAAGTACACAAATACACTTAACATAATAACATCTACACATAAAAGAATATACAGTCCAACTTATTTTTTCTTATCATTAACCACAAATCGTTCCATAAGACAATGCACTTCAACACCATATTATTCACATCATTAAATGTTCATGAACAATAAACAATTACCCCATATCGACGAATAATAGTCTAACATATTTGTAACATAGATCATTCTTATTTATATCAAATTTATTATTATTATTATAATAATCTCTTATTTCTATGTTATTCATTATCACTTCGGTTGGTTCATATACCTGTTCAATATTGGTCAATTTTGTCCAGTCTCCGTTGGTATTATCTGTTAACCTTAGGTAAGTTATATTATCATTGTTAACCTCATCTACTGCTATCTCAATGTCATTGTAAGGTAAGTACTCATTATCATTATTATTTCTCTCTATGCCTAGCCTTTCTATGAATTCTTCATAATTTTTCTTTACTTTAAATATCTCTATTTCTCTCTTTCCCTCAAAACATTTCTCACCATCATACCAAGCTACACACTCTCTCTCAAAACATGCAGGGGATACTGACTTATCATTACAGCACCACCTGTGAAGTGCACAAAAAACCAAGGGAAATTTATCTGTAGACCTATCGTCTTTCACATACTCACGTGAAGCCATTTCTTCACCCCCCCCACTTCAACATTACGGGAAAAATTTACCCCCTGCAATCCCTTTATCTGTAAATTCTCTCTATACTTTCTCTCTAATTCATCAACACTTTTTATCACTTCATTATCAAATTCTACTCCCATTATACTTTTATCACCACTCTCAATACTCACACAATTATTTTCTAACACCATATTTTTAATTCTATTATCATAATTCTCACCACTACTTACCTTGTCTTTCTTTTCATTCAATTTATTTGATTCTCTACTATTCTCTACCCCCATTTTACTCTCGTAATTTTCATCTACTTTATTCTTTTGTCTCTCAAACTTCTCATTAACTAATGCAACTATTTTCTCTTCCGTTTTATCGAAACGTGCGTGCATTTCATCAATTCGTTTATCAAAATTAAAATTTTGTTTTTTGATTTCATTTTTTATATCACTCAATTGTACATCGAATTGATCAAATTTGACGCTCTGCTCATTGAAAAGCAGTTTCATCATTTTTATTATGTCATTTTCTTCCATTCTGGTATTTACTATAGGCGTTGAGTTCGCCTGTGGCGTGCTCAACATCAATGATTCTGTGTTTGTATTTTCTACGTTAATGCTTTCGTTATCTGCCATTTTATCGTACTGATGGTACTAAACTTTGTTTTATTTGTTGTGTACGTCTTTTTATACTATAGGTAATCTCTATAGATAACCTCTCTTTTATGTTTATTTCTTTACCCTTCCACCTCTGCTTTTCTGCTTATTTACATATAATTTTATTTATATATAAAGTCCAAGTTCGGGCTGCCATCTGTTAAGTTTCTTTTTATTGTAATACAAATACTTCTTAATACTGAATGTATGATAGTTAATATTTATGTAATTTGCATAATAAATCTTATCACCGGAATAACACGTGCTTAGCTCAGTTACATGCATTAGGCTTTTGGTCCAGAATTGTGTTAAGCAGACAGCGGCAGAGGTCGTTGGGTATAGAAATAACATAACACATTAGATAACTGTAACGAATTTTGATTTTATTTCAGCATATACGTGGTAAATTAATATAAGCATAACCCCTGTTAATGATTCGAATTTCAAAATGGCGGCTATGATATTCCGCCCTTGACCTTACTCAAGGTTAATTGTGTACACTTTATGATTCTATGTAAATGACTTCTTTTATATATGTGATTATCATCATTGAACAAAATTTTAGTTTTGATTTCTTTAATACTTTACTCTTAATACTGATTAAACATGATCACAAACCAACGCCTCATTTTAATATTGGGTTGATCAACACCAGGTTACACGCTCGCTTCCTCTCTCTCCCTCTCTCACTTGAATTTAAACATATTTTATAGAAATTGAGCTCATTTTTCTATTTTGAATTTACGTAATGAAATGTAGGGCTTTCCTGAATAGACGTGGTGTAGCTCCCTCCTCAGCGGCTCCATGCGGTTGGCAGGCGTTCGTCCAGTTTGATGGTATTCATTTTTCACTGACTCTACCTTTAATATATGTTTTGCAAAGTTCACTGATTCTAGTAAATGTTAGTGATTACTGTGGTATTGATTAAATCATTTTAAGCAGTAAATGTTACATTTTGATGGCAGAAAACTGCCCACTACTGTTAGAGCGTATACGCTATCTGAGTTACTTTTGACGACTGAGGCTGGGTCAGACGTAATTGTTATGTAAGTGGTCGTGCATCTGACGTCATTGTCTATTGTTTTCCAACCACCGCCTTGGTTAATACGTAATGGTTTTATATCGTCATTGTGTTTTTGGTGACGATTTGTTACAATGGACCAATAGAAAGTCAGTATTGTCAATTTTTAGCGCCTGAAACGGCCATTATCGTTGTTTCACTTCACTCGCACGCCGCTGACCTTGGATCGGCTCCCCTCTGGTGAATTGGCGTATTACTGGGACTTGTGTCAAAACTAACTTGCCCTGGTTAGACTTCATGATTATAATAAAATTTACAATAAAAATATCCCTACATACCATTATTCTGGTATGGCTAATTCTGTACTGTTACAAAACCCCCTCAATGAAAGGTTTGGTGTCGAGACACAAAAACTTTCATTGACTCATTCATACTTTTCTAAAAGGATCAGTTCAGATATGTGCCACAACCCCCTGTAGTGTTAATAAAAGAAAATCTCAATCACTTACCCTTGGTCCTATAGTGTCGATCGTACCCGTCTGACCTTACTGGACTTCTCCTGAGAGATCCCTACACCATAAGGCCATGAGGCACTGCACGCTCCTGTTCTGACGCTCCGGCCAGCGCAGGACCGCGGTCACAACACCATAAAAACTCTGAAACATTCAATACAAAATTTCAAATAGTGGTCTTATTCATTTACATATCCGCAACTGATATGTTTCCTCTTAGATGCATTGGTTTGTGATTTGAGGCGTTGGTTTCATTTATTTATAAAATACCAAATAACACAATAAAATATAACAAGATTTAGGATAGATAAGCCTTCTACTTGACAACACTCCTACATATTTGTATCAATTGCTCTGACTCCCGTCAATATTAAATTGCCTCTTTCATCATAAAATTATACTCTTATACTAAACACAACATAAATTTTTTGATTCTCAAACAATAACTACTATTTTTATTCATTTATTTCAACTAATATCAGTATATTTATCTAGCATGGCAGCATTTTTAACTATCTAAATTTCTTTACTCATTTCTTTACTTTAATCTTACTCCTTTTTAACAGAATCATTTTTTTTTCAGAGACTTGTTACTCTAACACAAAATTTAATGTTAGCATGGTCACTACCCTTACAGTAGCCTCCTAACCACACACTATCATCAACATAATAAAACATGGTACATCATAAGCATTAAACACTAACATTGAACAATTCACATTACTTAATTCATATTTACATAACTTGCAGCAAAACTTTAATAAGACATTACTATCAACAATTCTCTATTAACTTTTACTCATTTAACATTCATTTAGATTCTATACAACAAAAAAATTTCAAATATACCATTACCCTTCCAGTTACCTCACCTTTCTACTATGAATTTTCCCTTTTCTAACCCTTTTTATCCTTATTTATTAGTTTGGGTGACTCTCTATTATTCATTCTTCTCTATATCTTATTTTGGCATTGTCAATCTAACCTTACTCACCTCTTTTCAACTAACAACCGCTTCTAACCATTAATATATTATGACACCAATATCTCTATAATAACCCCCTTCACAAATCCCATTTAAAACCTCTGGCACCGCTCATTTTTGTACTAGTATGTGTGTATTCGCTCTAACCAACTCATTCCCTTATCGGTTCCTGACCCTTTCAGGTAACCCTTTCCGGCACACAACGGTCCCTTCCTGTCTCAACATCTCTCGTTGCAGACTCCTACACCAATACCCTTATTACAAAATATCACCATCAACAACAAATATAATTACCATTCACATTGCTCAACTCTACATATAATCACTAACCACTGTGTCCCTAAAATATCTAACACCTCTTTATATATTATCAGCATCTCAGCACTTTATTTTCCCTAACTCCCGTTAACTCTATTCAACTAACTCCACTGCCCTTATTTATAACTATTACCCAAACTCTTTACAACATTTCACTTAATATACTACCAGAAAATTCATCACTTACCTACTAACAACAATACCTCTCAATATCCAAATATATCATACTTAATCATTTACTAACCACTGGAATCTAAATCTCATAATATCCTTTAAAATCATTATTAAACTTCTTTCAATTATTTAAAATTTTACAATACATAGTTTACACACAAAAATACATAAAATACACAACAGCAAAGTACACAAATACACTTAACATAATAACATCTACACATAAAAGAATATACAGTCCAACTTATTTTTTCTTATCATTAACCACAAATCGTTCCATAAGACAATGCACTTCAACACCATATTATTCACATCATTAAATGTTCATGAACAATAAACAATTACCCCATATCGACGAATAATAGTCTAACATATTTGTAACATAGATCATTCTTATTTATATCAAATTTATTATTATTATTATAATAATCTCTTATTTCTATGTTATTCATTATCACTTCTGTTGGTTCATATACCTGTTCAATATTGGTCAATTTTGTCCAGTCTCCGTTGGTATTATCTGTTAACCTTAGGTAAGTTATATTATCATTGTTAACCTCATCTACTGCTATCTCAATGTCATTGTAAGGTAAGTACTCATTATCATTATTATTTCTCTCTATGCCTAGCCTTTCTATGAATTCTTCATAATTTTTCTTTACTTTAAATATCTCTATTTCTCTCTTTCCCTCAAAACATTTCTCACCATCATACCAAGCTACACACTCTCTCTCAAAACATGCAGGGGATACTGACTTATCATTACAGCACCACCTGTGAAGTGCACAAAAAACCAAGGGAAATTTATCTGTAGACCTATCGTCTTTCACATACTCACGTGAAGCCATTTCTTCACCCCCCCCCACTACAACATTACGGGAAAAATTTACCCCCTGCAATCCCTTTATCTGTAAATTCTCTCTATACTTTCTCTCTAATTCATCAACACTTTTTATCGCTTCATTATCAAATTCTACTCCCATTATACTTTTATCACCACTCTCAATACTCACACAATTATTTTCTAACACCATATTTTTAATTCTATTATCATAATTCTCACCACTACTTACCTTGTCTTTCTTTTCATTCAATTTATTTGATTCTCTACTATTCTCTACCCCCATTTTACTCTCGTAATTTTCATCTACTTTATTCTTTTGTCTCTCAAACTTCTCATTAACTAATGCAACTATTTTCTCTTCCGTTTTATCGAAACGTGCGTGCATTTCATCAATTCGTTTATCAAAATTAAAATTTTGTTTTTTGATTTCATTTTTTATATCACTCAATTGTACATCGAATTGATCAAATTTGACGCTCTGCTCATTGAAAAGCAGTTTCATCATTTTTATTATGTCATTTTCTTCCATTCTGGTATTTACTATAGGCGTTGAGTTCGCCTGTGGCGTGCTCAACATCAATGATTCTGTGTTTGTATTTTCTACGTTAATGCTTTCGTTATCTGCCATTTTATCGTACTGATGGTACTAAACTTTGTTTTATTTGTTGTGTACGTCTTTTTATACTATAGGTAATCTCTATAGATAACCTCTCTTTTATGTTTATTTCTTTACCCTTCCACCTCTGCTTTTCTGCTTATTTACATATAATTTTATTTATATATAAAGTCCAAGTTCGGGCTGCCATCTGTTAAGTTTCTTTTTATTGTAATACAAATACTTCTTAATACTGAATGTATGATAGTTAATATTTATGTAATTTGCATAATAAATCTTATCACCGGAATAACACGTGCTTAGCTCAGTTACATGCATTAGGCTTTTGGTCCAGAATTGTGTTAAGCAGACAGCGGCAGAGGTCGTTGGGTATAGAAATAACATAACACATTAGATAACTGTAACGAATTTTGATTTTATTTCAGCATATACGTGGTAAATTAATATAAGCATAACCCCTGTTAATGATTCGAATTTCAAAATGGCGGCTATGATATTCCGCCCTTGACCTTACTCAAGGTTAATTGTGTACACTTTATGATTCTATGTAAATGACTTCTTTTATATATGTGATTATCATCATTGAACAAAATTTTAGTTTTGATTTCTTTAATACTTTACTCTTAATACTGATTAAACATGATCACAAACCAACGCCTCATTTTAATATTGGGTTGATCAACACCAGGTTACACGCTCGCTTCCTCTCTCTCCCTCTCTCACTTGAATTTAAACATATTTTATAGAAATTGAGCTCATTTTTCTATTTTGAATTTACGTAATGAAATGTAGGGCTTTCCTGAATAGACGTGGTGTAGCTCCCTCCTCAGCGGCTCCATGCGGTTGGCAGGCGTTCGTCCAGTTTGATGGTATTCATTTTTCACTGACTCTACCTTTAATATATGTTTTGCAAAGTTCACTGATTCTAGTAAATGTTAGTGATTACTGTGGTATTGATTAAACCATTTTAAGCAGTAAATGTTACATTTTGATGGCAGAAAACTGCCCACTACTGTTAGAGCGTATACGCTATCTGAGTTACTTTTGACGACTGAGGCTGGGTCAGACGTAATTGTTATGTAAGTGGTCGTGCATCTGACGTCATTGTCTATTGTTTTCCAACCACCGCCTTGGTTAATACGTAATGGTTTTATATCGTCATTGTGTTTTTGGTGACGATTTGTTACAATGGACCAATAGAAAGTCAGTATTGTCAATTTTTAGCGCCTGAAACGGCCATTATCGTTGTTTCACTTCACTCGCACGCCGCTGACCTTGGATCGGCTCCCCTCTGGTGAATTGGCGTATTACTGGGACTTGTGTCAAAACTAACTTGCCCTGGTTAGACTTCATGATTATAATAAAATTTACAATAAAAATATCCCTACATACCATTATTCTGGTATGGCTAATTCTGTACTGTTACAAAACCCCCTCAATGAAAGGTTTGGTGTCGAGACACAAAAACTTTCATTGACTCATTCATACTTTTCTAAAAGGATCAGTTCAGATATGTGCCACAACCCCCTGTAGTGTTAATAAAAGAAAATCTCAATCACTTACCCTTGGTCCTATAGTGTCGATCGTACCCGTCTGACCTTACTGGACTTCTCCTGAGAGATCCCTACACCATAAGGCCATGAGGCACTGCACGCTCCTGTTCTGACGCTCCGGCCAGCGCAGGACCGCGGTCACAACACCATAAAAACTCTGAAACATTCAATACAAAATTTCAAATAGTGGTCTTATTCATTTACATATCCGCAACTGATATGTTTCCTCTTAGATGCATTGGTTTGTGATTTGAGGCGTTGGTTTCATTTATTTATAAAATACCAAATAACACAATAAAATATAACAAGATTTAGGATAGATAAGCCTTCTACTTGACAACACTCCTACATATTTGTATCAATTGCTCTGACTCCCGTCAATATTAAATTGCCTCTTTCATCATAAAATTATACTCTTATACTAAACACAACATAAATTTTTTGATTCTCAAACAATAACTACTATTTTTATTCATTTATTTCAACTAATATCAGTATATTTATCTAGCATGGCAGCATTTTTAACTATCTAAATTTCTTTACTCATTTCTTTACTTTAATCTTACTCCTTTTTAAGAGAATCATTTTTTTTTCAGAGACTTGTTACTCTAACACAAAATTTAATGTTAGCATGGTCACTACCCTTACAGTAGCCTCCTAACCACACACTATCATCAACATAATAAAACATGGTACATCATAAGCATTAAACACTAACATTGAACAATTCACATTACTTAATTCATATTTACATAACTTGCAGCAAAACTTTAATAAGACATTACTATCAACAATTCTCTATTAACTTTTACTCATTTAACATTCATTTAGATTCTATACAACAACAAAATTTCAAATATACCATTACCCTTCCAGTTACCTCACCTTTCTACTATGAATTTTCCCTTTTCTAACCCTTTTTATCCTTATTTATTAGTTTGGGTGACTCTCTATTATTCATTCTTCTCTATATCTTATTTTGGCATTGTCAATCTAACCTTACTCACCTCTTTTCAACTAACAACCGCTTCTAACCATTAATATATTATGACACCAATATCTCTATAATAACCCCCTTCACAAATCCCATTTAAAACCTCTGGCACCGCTCATTTTTGTACTAGTATGTGTGTATTCGCTCTAACCAACTCATTCCCTTATCGGTTCCTGACCCTTTCAGGTAACCCTTTCCGGCACACAACGGTCCCTTCCTGTCTCAACATCTCTCGTTGCAGACTCCTACACCAATACCCTTATTACAAAATATCACCATCAACAACAAATATAATTACCATTCACATTGCTCAACTCTACATATAATCACTAACCACTGTGTCCCTAAAATATCTAACACCTCTTTATATATTATCAGCATCTCAACACTTTATTTTCCCTAACTCCCGTTAACTCTATTCAACTAACTCCACTGCCCTTATTTATAACTATTACCCAAACTCTTTACAACATTTCACTTAATATACTACCAGAAAATTCATCACTTACCTACTAACAACAATACCTCTCAATATCCAAATATATCATACTTAATCATTTACTAACCACTGGAATCTAAATCTCATAATATCCTTTAAAATCATTATTAAACTTCTTTCAATTATTTAAAATTTTACAATACATAGTTTACACACAAAAAATACATAAAATACACAACAGCAAAGTACACAAATACACTTAACATAATAACATCTACACATAAAAGAATATACAGTCCAACTTATTTTTTCTTATCATTAACCACAAATCGTTCCATAAGACAATGCACTTCAACACCATATTATTCACATCATTAAATGTTCATGAACAATAAACAATTACCCCATATCGACGAATAATAGTCTAACATATTTGTAACATAGATCATTCTTATTTATATCAAATTTATTATTATTATTATAATAATCTCTTATTTCTATGTTATTCATTATCACTTCTGTTGGTTCATATACCTGTTCAATATTGGTCAATTTTGTCCAGTCTCCGTTGGTATTATCTGTTAACCTTAGGTAAGTTATATTATCATTGTTAACCTCATCTACTGCTATCTCAATGTCATTGTAAGGTAAGTACTCATTATCATTATTATTTCTCTCTATGCCTAGCCTTTCTATGAATTCTTCATAATTTTTCTTTACTTTAAATATCTCTATTTCTCTCTTTCCCTCAAAACATTTCTCACCATCATACCAAGCTACACACTCTCTCTCAAAACATGCAGGGGATACTGACTTATCATTACAGCACCACCTGTGAAGTGCACAAAAAACCAAGGGAAATTTATCTGTAGACCTATCGTCTTTCACATACTCACGTGAAGCCATTTCTTCACCCCCCCCCCACTACAACATTACGGGAAAAATTTACCCCCTGCAATCCCTTTATCTGTAAATTCTCTCTATACTTTCTCTCTAATTCATCAACACTTTTTATCGCT
Organism: Magicicada septendecula; assembly: GCA_034769895.1. NCBI lineage: Eukaryota > Metazoa > Arthropoda > Insecta > Hemiptera > Cicadidae > Magicicada > Magicicada septendecula. The sequence continues at coordinate 408,418,321 of CM068368.1, read as the reverse complement.
TCATTATCAAATTCTACTCCCATTATACTTTTATCACCACTCTCAATACTCACACAATTATTTTCTAACACCATATTTTTAATTCTATTATCATAATTCTCACCACTACTTACCTTGTCTTTCTTTTCATTCAATTTATTTGATTCTCTACTATTCTCTACCCCCATTTTACTCTCGTAATTTTCATCTACTTTATTCTTTTGTCTCTCAAACTTCTCATTAACTAATGCAACTATTTTCTCTTCCGTTTTATCGAAACGTGCGTGCATTTCATCAATTCGTTTATCAAAATTAAAATTTTGTTTTTTGATTTCATTTTTTATATCACTCAATTGTACATCGAATTGATCAAATTTGACGCTCTGCTCATTGAAAAGCAGTTTCATCATTTTTATTATGTCATTTTCTTCCATTCTGGTATTTACTATAGGCGTTGAGTTCGCCTGTGGCGTGCTCAACATCAATGATTCTGTGTTTGTATTTTCTACGTTAATGCTTTCGTTATCTGCCATTTTATCGTACTGATGGTACTAAACTTTGTTTTATTTGTTGTGTACGTCTTTTTATACTATAGGTAATCTCTATAGATAACCTCTCTTTTATGTTTATTTCTTTACCCTTCCACCTCTGCTTTTCTGCTTATTTACATATAATTTTATTTATATATAAAGTCCAAGTTCGGGCTGCCATCTGTTAAGTTTCTTTTTATTGTAATACAAATACTTCTTAATACTGAATGTATGATAGTTAATATTTATGTAATTTGCATAATAAATCTTATCACCGGAATAACACGTGCTTAGCTCAGTTCCATGCATTAGGCTTTTGGTCCAGAATTGCGTTAAGCAGACAGCGGCAGAGGTCGTTGGGTATAGAAATAACATAACACATTAGATAACTGTAACGAATTTTGATTTTATTTCAGCATATACGTGGTAAATTAATATAAGCATAACCCCTGTTAATGATTCGAATTTCAAAATGGCGGCTATGATATTCCGCCCTTGACCTTACTCAAGGTTAATTGTGTACACTTTATGATTCTATGTAAATGACTTCTTTTATATATGTAATTATCATCATTGAACAAAATTTTAGTTTTGATTTCTTTAATACTTTACTCTTAATACTGATTAAACATGATCACAAACCAACGCCTCATTTTAATATTGGGTTGATCAACACCAGGTTACACGCTCGCTTCCTCTCTCTCCCTCTCTCACTTGAATTTAAACATATTTTATAGAAATTGAGCTCATTTTTCTATTTTGAATTTACGTAATGAAATGTAGGGCTTTCCTGAATAGACGTGGTGTAGCTCCCTCCTCAGCGGCTCCATGCGGTTGGCAGGCGTTCGTCCAGTTTGATGGTATTCATTTTTCACTGACTCTACCTTTAATATATGTTTTGCAAAGTTCACTGATTCTAGTAAATGTTAGTGATTACTGTGGTATTGATTAAATCATTTTAAGCAGTAAATGTTACATTTTGATGGCAGAAAACTGCCCACTACTGTTAGAGCGTATACGCTATCTGAGTTACTTTTGACGACTGAGGCTGGGTCAGACGTAATTGTTATGTAAGTGGTCGTGCATCTGACGTCATTGTCTATTGTTTTCCAACCACCGCCTTGGTTAATACGTAATGGTTTTATATCGTCATTGTGTTTTTGGTGACGATTTGTTACAATGGACCAATAGAAAGTCAGTATTGTCAATTTTTAGCGCCTGAAACGGCCATTATCGTTGTTTCACTTCACTCGCACGCCGCTGACCTTGGATCGGCTCCCCTCTGGTGAATTGGCGTATTACTGGGACTTGTGTCAAAACTAACTTGCCCTGGTTAGACTTCATGATTATAATAAAATTTACAATAAAAATATCCCTACATACCATTATTCTGGTATGGCTAATTCTGTACTGTTACAAAACCCCCTCAATGAAAGGTTTGGTGTCGAGACACAAAAACTTTCATTGACTCATTCATACTTTTCTAAAAGGATCAGTTCAGATATGTGCCACAACCCCCTGTAGTGTTAATAAAAGAAAATCTCAATCACTTACCCTTGGTCCTATAGTGTCGATCGTACCCGTCTGACCTTACTGGACTTCTCCTGAGAGATCCCTACACCATAAGGCCATGAGGCACTGCACGCTCCTGTTCTGACGCTCCGGCCAGCGCAGGACCGCGGTCACAACACCATAAAAACTCTGAAACATTCAATACAAAATTTCAAATAGTGGTCTTATTCATTTACATATCCGCAACTGATATGTTTCCTCTTAGATGCATTGGTTTGTGATTTGAGGCGTTGGTTTCATTTATTTATAAAATACCAAATAACACAATAAAATATAACAAGATTTAGGATAGATAAGCCTTCTACTTGACAACACTCCTACATATTTGTATCAATTGCTCTGACTCCCGTCAATATTAAATTGCCTCTTTCATCATAAAATTATACTCTTATACTAAACACAACATAAATTTTTTGATTCTCAAACAATAACTACTATTTTTATTCATTTATTTCAACTAATATCAGTATATTTATCTAGCATGGCAGCATTTTTAACTATCTAAATTTCTTTACTCATTTCTTTACTTTAATCTTACTCCTTTTTAACAGAATCATTTTTTTTTCAGAGACTTGTTACTCTAACACAAAATTTAATGTTAGCATGGTCACTACCCTTACAGTAGCCTCCTAACCACACACTATCATCAACATAATAAAACATGGTACATCATAAGCATTAAACACTAACATTGAACAATTCACATTACTTAATTCATATTTACATAACTTGCAGCAAAACTTTAATAAGACATTACTATCAACAATTCTCTATTAACTTTTACTCATTTAACATTCATTTAGATTCTATACAACAAAAAAATTTCAAATATACCATTACCCTTCCAGTTACCTCACCTTTCTACTATGAATTTTCCCTTTTCTAACCCTTTTTATCCTTATTTATTAGTTTGGGTGACTCTCTATTATTCATTCTTCTCTATATCTTATTTTGGCATTGTCAATCTAACCTTACTCACCTCTTTTCAACTAACAACCGCTTCTAACCATTAATATATTATGACACCAATATCTCTATAATAACCCCCTTCACAAATCCCATTTAAAACCTCTGGCACCGCTCATTTTTGTACTAGTATGTGTGTATTCCCTCTAACCAACTCATTCCCTTATCGGTTCCTGACCCTTTCAGGTAACCCTTTCCGGCACACAACGGTCCCTTCCTGTCTCAACATCTCTCGTTGCAGACTCCTACACCAATACCCTTATTACAAAATATCACCATCAACAACAAATATAATTACCATTCACATTGCTCAACTCTACATATAATCACTAACCACTGTGTCCCTAAAATATCTAACACCTCTTTATATATTATCAGCATCTCAACACTTTATTTTCCCTAACTCCCGTTAACTCTATTCAACTAACTCCACTGCCCTTATTTATAACTATTACCCAAACTCTTTACAACATTTCACTTAATATACTACCAGAAAATTCATCACTTACCTACTAACAACAATACCTCTCAATATCCAAATATATCATACTTAATCATTTACTAACCACTGGAATCTAAATCTCATAATATCCTTTAAAATCATTATTAAACTTCTTTCAATTATTTAAAATTTTACAATACATAGTTTACACACAAAAAATACATAAAATACACAACAGCAAAGTACACAAATACACTTAACATAATAACATCTACACATAAAAGAATATACAGTCCAACTTATTTTTTCTTATCATTAACCACAAATCGTTCCATAAGACAATGCACTTCAACACCATATTATTCACATCATTAAATGTTCATGAACAATAAACAATAAACAATTACCCCATATCGTCGAATAATAGTCTAACATATTTGTAACATAGATCATTCTTATTTATATCAAATTTATTATTATTATTATTATAATCTCTTATTTCTATGTGATTCATTATCACTTCTGTTGGTTCATATACCTGTTCAATATTGGTCAATTTTGTCCAGTCTCCGTTGGTATTATCTGTTAACCTTAGGTAAGTTATATTATCATTGTTAACCTCATCTACTGCTATCTCAATGTCATTATAAGGTAAGTACTCATTATCATTATTATTTCTCTCTATGCCTAGCCTTTCTATGAATTCTTCATAATTTTTCTTTACTTTAAATATCTCTATTTCTCTCTTTCCCTCAAAACATTTCTCACCATCATACCAAGCTACACACTCTCTCTCAAAACATGCAGGGGATACTGACTTATCATTACAGCACCACCTGTGAAGTGCACAAAAAACCAAGGGAAATTTATCTGTAGACCTATCGTCTTTCACATACTCGCGTGAAGCCATTTCTTCACCCCCCCCACTACAACATTACGGGAAAAATTTACCCCCTGCAATCCCTTTATCTGTAAATTCTCTCTATACTTTCTCTCTAATTCATCAACACTTTTTATCACTTCATTATCAAATTCTACTCCCATTATACTTTTATCACCACTCTCAATACTCACACAATTATTTTCTAACACCATATTTTTAATTCTATTATCATAATTCTCACCACTACTTACCTTGTCTTTCTTTTCATTCAATTTATTTGATTCTCTACTATTCTCTACCCCCATTTTACTCTCGTAATTTTCATCTACTTTATTCTTTTGTCTCTCAAACTTCTCATTAACTAATGCAACTATTTTCTCTTCCGTTTTATCGAAACGTGCGTGCATTTCATCAATTCGTTTATCAAAATTAAAATTTTGTTTTTTGATTTCATTTTTTATCACTCAATTGTACATCGAATTGATCAAATTTGACGCTCTGCTCATTGAAAAGCAGTTTCATCATTTTTATTATGTCATTTTCTTCCATTCTGGTATTTACTATAGGCGTTGAGTTCGCCTGTGGCGTGCTCAACATCAATGATTCTGTGTTTGTATTTTCTACGTTAATGCTTTCGTTATCTGCCATTTTATCGTACTGATGGTACTAAACTTTGTTTTATTTGTTGTGTACGTCTTTTTATACTATAGGTAATCTCTATAGATAACCTCTCTTTTATGTTTATTTCTTTACCCTTCCACCTCTGCTTTTCTGCTTATTTACATATAATTTTATTTATATATAAAGTCCAAGTTCGGGCTGCCATCTGTTAAGTTTCTTTTTATTGTAATACAAATACTTCTTAATACTGAATGTATGATAGTTAATATTTATGTAATTTGCATAATAAATCTTATCACCGGAATAACACGTGCTTAGCTCAGTTACATGCATTAGGCTTTTGGTCCAGAATTGTGTTAAGCAGACAGCGGCAGAGGTCGTTGGGTATAGAAATAACATAACACATTATATAACTGTAACGAATTTTGATTTTATTTCAGCATATACGTGGTAAATTAATATAAGCATAACCCCTGTTAATGATTCGAATTTCAAAATGGCGGCTATGATATTCCGCCCTTGACCTTACTCAAGGTTAATTGTGTACACTTTATGATTCTATGTAAATGACTTCTTTTATATATGTGATTATCATCATTGAACAAAATTTTAGTTTTGATTTCTTTAATACTTTACTCTTAATACTGATTAAACATGATCACAAACCAACGCCTCATTTTAATATTGGGTTGATCAACACCAGGTTACACGCTCGCTTCCTCTCTCTCCCTCTCTCACTTGAATTTAAACATATTTTATAGAAATTGAGCTCATTTTTCTATTTTGAATTTACGTAATGAAATGTAGGGCTTTCCTGAATAGACGTGGTGTAGCTCCCTCCTCAGCGGCTCCATGCGGTTGGCAGGCGTTCGTCCAGTTTGATGGTATTCATTTTTCACTGACTCTACCTTTAATATATGTTTTGCAAAGTTCACTGATTCTAGTAAATGTTAGTGATTACTGTGGTATTGATTAAATCATTTTAAGCAGTAAATGTTACATTTTGATGGCAGAAAACTGCCCACTACTGTTAGAGCGTATACGCTATCTGAGTTACTTTTGACGACTGAGGCTGGGTCAGACGTAATTGTTATGTAAGTGGTCGTGCATCTGACGTCATTGTCTATTGTTTTCCAACCACCGCCTTGGTTAATACGTAATGGTTTTATATCGTCATTGTGTTTTTGGTGACGATTTGTTACAATGGACCAATAGAAAGTCAGTATTGTCAATTTTTAGCGCCTGAAACGGCCATTATCGTTGTTTCACTTCACTCGCACGCCGCTGACCTTGGATCGGCTCCCCTCTGGTGAATTGGCGTATTACTGGGACTTGTGTCAAAACTAACTTGCCCTGGTTAGACTTCATGATTATAATAAAATTTACAATAAAAATATCCCTACATACCATTATTCTGGTATGGCTAATTCTGTACTGTTACAAAACCCCCTCAATGAAAGGTTTGGTGTCGAGACACAAAAACTTTCATTGACTCATTCATACTTTTCTAAAAGGATCAGTTCAGATATGTGCCACAACCCCCTGTAGTGTTAATAAAAGAAAATCTCAATCACTTACCCTTGGTCCTATAGTGTCGATCGTACCCGTCTGACCTTACTGGACTTCTCCTGAGAGATCCCTACACCATAAGGCCATGAGGCACTGCACGCTCCTGTTCTGACGCTCCGGCCAGCGCAGGACCGCGGTCACAACACCATAAAAACTCTGAAACATTCAATACAAAATTTCAAATAGTGGTCTTATTCATTTACATATCCGCAACTGATATGTTTCCTCTTAGATGCATTGGTTTGTGATTTGAGGCGTTGGTTTCATTTATTTATAAAATACCAAATAACACAATAAAATATAACAAGATTTAGGATAGATAAGCCTTCTACTTGACAACACTCCTACATATTTGTATCAATTGCTCTGACTCCCGTCAATATTAAATTGCCTCTTTCATCATAAAATTATACTCTTATACTAAACACAACATAAATTTTTTGATTCTCAAACAACAACTACTATTTTTATTCATTTATTTCAACTAATATCAGTATATTTATCTAGCATGGCAGCATTTTTAACTATCTAAATTTCTTTACTCATTTCTTTACTTTAATCTTACTCCTTTTTAACAGAATCATTTTTTTTTCAGAGACTTGTTACTCTAACACAAAATTTAATGTTAGCATGGTCACTACCCTTACAGTAGCCTCCTAACCACACACTATCATCAACATAATAAAACATGGTACATCATAAGCATTAAACACTAACATTGAACAATTCACATTACTTAATTCATATTTACATAACTTGCAGCAAAACTTTAATAAGACATTACTATCAACAATTCTCTATTAACTTTTACTCATTTAACATTCATTTAGATTCTATACAACAAAAAAATTTCAAATATACCATTACCCTTCCAGTTACCTCACCTTTCTACTATGAATTTTCCCTTTTCTAACCCTTTTTATCCTTATTTATTAGTTTGGGTGACTCTCTATTATTCATTCTTCTCTATATCTTATTTTGGCATTGTCAATCTAACCTTACTCACCTCTTTTCAACTAACAACCGCTTCTAACCATTAATATATTATGACACCAATATCTCTATAATAACCCCCTTCACAAATCCCATTTAAAACCTCTGGCACCGCTCATTTTTGTACTAGTATGTGTGTATTCCCTCTAACCAACTCATTCCCTTATCGGTTCCTGACCCTTTCAGGTAACCCTTTCCGGCACACAACGGTCCCTTCCTGTCTCAACATCTCTCGTTGCAGACTCCTACACCAATACCCTTATTACAAAATATCACCATCAACAACAAATATAATTACCATTCACATTGCTCAACTCTACATATAATCACTAACCACTGTGTCCCTAAAATATCTAACACCTCTTTATATATTATCAGCATCTCAACACTTTATTTTCCCTAACTCCCGTTAACTCTATTCAACTAACTCCACTGCCCTTATTTATAACTATTACCCAAACTCTTTACAACATTTCACTTAATATACTACCAGAAAATTCATCACTTACCTACTAACAACAATACCTCTCAATATCCAAATATATCATACTTAATCATTTACTAACCACTGGAATCTAAATCTCATAATATCCTTTAAAATCATTATTAAACTTCTTTCAATTATTTAAAATTTTACAATACATAGTTTACACACAAAAAATACATAAAATACACAACAGCAAAGTACACAAATACACTTAACATAATAACATCTACACATAAAAGAATATACAGTCCAACTTATTTTTTCTTATCATTAACCACAAATCGTTCCATAAGACAATGCACTTCAACACCATATTATTCACATCATTAAATGTTCATGAACAATAAACAATAAACAATTACCCCATATCGTCGAATAATAGTCTAACATATTTGTAACATAGATCATTCTTATTTATATCAAATTTATTATTATTATTATTATAATCTCTTATTTCTATGTGATTCATTATCACTTCCGTTGGTTCATATACCTGTTCAATATTGGTCAATTTTGTCCAGTCTCCGTTGGTATTATCTGTTAACCTTAGGTAAGTTATATTATCATTGTTAACCTCATCTACTGCTATCTCAATGTCATTGTAAGGTAAGTACTCATTATCATTATTATTTCTCTCTATGCCTAGCCTTTCTATGAATTCTTCATAATTTTTCTTTACTTTAAATATCTCTATTTCTCTCTTTCCCTCAAAACATTTCTCACCATCATACCAAGCTACACACTCTCTCTCAAAACATGCAGGGGATACTGACTTATCATTACAGCACCACCTGTGAAGTGCACAAAAAACCAAGGGAAATTTATCTGTAGACCTATCGTCTTTCACATACTCGCGTGAAGCCATTTCTTCACCCCCCCACTACAACATTACGGGAAAAATTTACCCCCTGCAATCCCTTTATCTGTAAATTCTCTCTATACTTTCTCTCTAATTCATCAACACTTTTTATCACTTCATTATCAAATTCTACTCCCATTATACTTTTATCACCACTCTCAATACTCACACAATTATTTTCTAACACCATATTTTTAATTCTATTATCATAATTCTCACCACTACTTACCTTGTCTTTCTTTTCATTCAATTTATTTGATTCTCTACTATTCTCTACCCCCATTTTACTCTCGTAATTTTCATCTACTTTATTCTTTTGTCTCTCAAACTTCTCATTAACTAATGCAACTATTTTCTCTTCCGTTTTATCGAAACGTGCGTGCATTTCATCAATTCGTTTATCAAAATTAAAATTTTGTTTTTTGATTTCATTTTTTATATCACTCAATTGTACATCGAATTGATCAAATTTGACGCTCTGCTCATTGAAAAGCAGTTTCATCATTTTTATTATGTCATTTTCTTCCATTCTGGTATTTACTATAGGCGTTGAGTTCGCCTGTGGCGTGCTCAACATCAATGATTCTGTGTTTGTATTTTCTACGTTAATGCTTTCGTTATCTGCCATTTTATCGTACTGATGGTACTAAACTTTGTTTTATTTGTTGTGTACGTCTTTTTATACTATAGGTAATCTCTATAGATAACCTCTCTTTTATGTTTATTTCTTTACCCTTCCACCTCTGCTTTTCTGCTTATTTACATATAATTTTATTTATATATAAAGTCCAAGTTCGGGCTGCCATCTGTTAAGTTTCTTTTTATTGTAATACAAATACTTCTTAATACTGAATGTATGATAGTTAATATTTATGTAATTTGCATAATAAATCTTATCACCGGAATAACACGTGCTTAGCTCAGTTACATGCATTAGGCTTTTGGTCCAGAATTGTGTTAAGCAGACAGCGGCAGAGGTCGTTGGGTATAGAAATAACATAACACATTATATAACTGTAACGAATTTTGATTTTATTTCAGCATATACGTGGTAAATTAATATAAGCATAACCCCTGTTAATGATTCGAATTTCAAAATGGCGGCTATGATATTCCGCCCTTGACCTTACTCAAGGTTAATTGTGTACACTTTATGATTCTATGTAAATGACTTCTTTTATATATGTGATTATCATCATTGAACAAAATTTTAGTTTTGATTTCTTTAATACTTTACTCTTAATACTGATTAAACATGATCACAAACCAACGCCTCATTTTAATATTGGGTTGATCAACACCAGGTTACACGCTCGCTTCCTCTCTCTCCCTCTCTCACTTGAATTTAAACATATTTTATAGAAATTGAGCTCATTTTTCTATTTTGAATTTACGTAATGAAATGTAGGGCTTTCCTGAATAGACGTGGTGTAGCTCCCTCCTCAGCGGCTCCATGCGGTTGGCAGGCGTTCGTCCAGTTTGATGGTATTCATTTTTCACTGACTCTACCTTTAATATATGTTTTGCAAAGTTCACTGATTCTAGTAAATGTTAGTGATTACTGTGGTATTGATTAAATCATTTTAAGCAGTAAATGTTACATTTTGATGGCAGAAAACTGCCCACTACTGTTAGAGCGTATACGCTATCTGAGTTACTTTTGACGACTGAGGCTGGGTCAGACGTAATTGTTATGTAAGTGGTCGTGCATCTGACGTCATTGTCTATTGTTTTCCAACCACCGCCTTGGTTAATACGTAATGGTTTTATATCGTCATTGTGTTTTTGGTGACGATTTGTTACAATGGACCAATAGAAAGTCAGTATTGTCAATTTTTAGCGCCTGAAACGGCCATTATCGTTGTTTCACTTCACTCGCACGCCGCTGACCTTGGATCGGCTCCCCTCTGGTGAATTGGCGTATTACTGGGACTTGTGTCAAAACTAACTTGCCCTGGTTAGACTTCATGATTATAATAAAATTTACAATAAAAATATCCCTACATACCATTATTCTGGTATGGCTAATTCTGTACTGTTACAAAACCCCCTCAATGAAAGGTTTGGTGTCGAGACACAAAAACTTTCATTGACTCATTCATACTTTTCTAAAAGGATCAGTTCAGATATGTGCCACAACCCCCTGTAGTGTTAATAAAAGAAAATCTCAATCACTTACCCTTGGTCCTATAGTGTCGATCGTACCCGTCTGACCTTACTGGACTTCTCCTGAGAGATCCCTACACCATAAGGCCATGAGGCACTGCACGCTCCTGTTCTGACGCTCCGGCCAGCGCAGGACCGCGGTCACAACACCATAAAAACTCTGAAACATTCAATACAAAATTTCAAATAGTGGTCTTATTCATTTACATATCCGCAACTGATATGTTTCCTCTTAGATGCATTGGTTTGTGATTTGAGGCGTTGGTTTCATTTATTTATAAAATACCAAATAACACAATAAAATATAACAAGATTTAGGATAGATAAGCCTTCTACTTGACAACACTCCTACATATTTGTATCAATTGCTCTGACTCCCGTCAATATTAAATTGCCTCTTTCATCATAAAATTATACTCTTATACTAAACACAACATAAATTTTTTGATTCTCAAACAACAACTACTATTTTTATTCATTTATTTCAACTAATATCAGTATATTTATCTAGCATGGCAGCATTTTTAACTATCTAAATTTCTTTACTCATTTCTTTACTTTAATCTTACTCCTTTTTAACAGAATCATTTTTTTTTCAGAGACTTGTTACTCTAACACAAAATTTAATGTTAGCATGGTCACTACCCTTACAGTAGCCTCCTAACCACACACTATCATCAACATAATAAAACATGGTACATCATAAGCATTAAACACTAACATTGAACAATTCACATTACTTAATTCATATTTACATAACTTGCAGCAAAACTTTAATAAGACATTACTATCAACAATTCTCTATTAACTTTTACTCATTTAACATTCATTTAGATTCTATACAACAAAAAAATTTCAAATATACCATTACCCTTCCAGTTACCTCACCTTTCTACTATGAATTTTCCCTTTTCTAACCCTTTTTATCCTTATTTATTAGTTTGGGTGACTCTCTATTATTCATTCTTCTCTATATCTTATTTTGGCATTGTCAATCTAACCTTACTCACCTCTTTTCAACTAACAACCGCTTCTAACCATTAATATATTATGACACCAATATCTCTATAATAACCCCCTTCACAAATCCCATTTAAAACCTCTGGCACCGCTCATTTTTGTACTAGTATGTGTGTATTCCCTCTAACCAACTCATTCCCTTATCGGTTCCTGACCCTTTCAGGTAACCCTTTCCGGCACACAACGGTCCCTTCCTGTCTCAACATCTCTCGTTGCAGACTCCTACACCAATACCCTTATTACAAAATATCACCATCAACAACAAATATAATTACCATTCACATTGCTCAACTCTACATATAATCACTAACCACTGTGTCCCTAAAATATCTAACACCTCTTTATATATTATCAGCATCTCAACACTTTATTTTCCCTAACTCCCGTTAACTCTATTCAACTAACTCCACTGCCCTTATTTATAACTATTACCCAAACTCTTTACAACATTTCACTTAATATACTACCAGAAAATTCATCACTTACCTACTAACAACAATACCTCTCAATATCCAAATATATCATACTTAATCATTTACTAACCACTGGAATCTAAATCTCATAATATCCTTTAAAATCATTATTAAACTTCTTTCAATTATTTAAAATTTTACAATACATAGTTTACACACAAAAAATACATAAAATACACAACAGCAAAGTACACAAATACACTTAACATAATAACATCTACACATAAAAGAATATACAGTCCAACTTATTTTTTCTTATCATTAACCACAAATCGTTCCATAAGACAATGCACTTCAACACCATATTATTCACATCATTAAATGTTCATGAACAATAAACAATAAACAATTACCCCATATCGTCGAATAATAGTCTAACATATTTGTAACATAGATCATTCTTATTTATATCAAATTTATTATTATTATTATTATAATCTCTTATTTCTATGTGATTCATTATCACTTCCGTTGGTTCATATACCTGTTCAATATTGGTCAATTTTGTCCAGTCTCCGTTGGTATTATCTGTTAACCTTAGGTAAGTTATATTATCATTGTTAACCTCATCTACTGCTATCTCAATGTCATTGTAAGGTAAGTACTCATTATCATTATTATTTCTCTCTATGCCTAGCCTTTCTATGAATTCTTCATAATTTTTCTTTACTTTAAATATCTCTATTTCTCTCTTTCCCTCAAAACATTTCTCACCATCATACCAAGCTACACACTCTCTCTCAAAACATGCAGGGGATACTGACTTATCATTACAGCACCACCTGTGAAGTGCACAAAAAACCAAGGGAAATTTATCTGTAGACCTATCGTCTTTCACATACTCGCGTGAAGCCATTTCTTCACCCCCCCACTACAACATTACGGGAAAAATTTACCCCCTGCAATCCCTTTATCTGTAAATTCTCTCTATACTTTCTCTCTAATTCATCAACACTTTTTATCACTTCATTATCAAATTCTACTCCCATTATACTTTTATCACCACTCTCAATACTCACACAATTATTTTCTAACACCATATTTTTAATTCTATTATCATAATTCTCACCACTACTTACCTTGTCTTTCTTTTCATTCAATTTATTTGATTCTCTACTATTCTCTACCCCCATTTTACTCTCGTAATTTTCATCTACTTTATTCTTTTGTCTCTCAAACTTCTCATTAACTAATGCAACTATTTTCTCTTCCGTTTTATCGAAACGTGCGTGCATTTCATCAATTCGTTTATCAAAATTAAAATTTTGTTTTTTGATTTCATTTTTTATATCACTCAATTGTACATCGAATTGATCAAATTTGACGCTCTGCTCATTGAAAAGCAGTTTCATCATTTTTATTATGTCATTTTCTTCCATTCCGGTATTTACTATAGGCGTTGAGTTCGCCTGTGGCGTGCTCAACATCAATGATTCTGTGTTTGTATTTTCTACGTTAATGCTTTCGTTATCTGCCATTTTATCGTACTGATGGTACTAAACTTTGTTTTATTTGTTGTGTACGTCTTTTTATACTATAGGTAATCTCTATAGATAACCTCTCTTTTATGTTTATTTCTTTACCCTTCCACCTCTGCTTTTCTGCTTATTTACATATAATTTTATTTATATATAAAGTCCAAGTTCGGGCTGCCATCTGTTAAGTTTCTTTTTATTGTAATACAAATACTTCTTAATACTGAATGTATGATAGTTAATATTTATGTAATTTGCATAATAAATCTTATCACCGGAATAACACGTGCTTAGCTCAGTTACATGCATTAGGCTTTTGGTCCAGAATTGTGTTAAGCAGACAGCGGCAGAGGTCGTTGGGTATAGAAATAACATAACACATTAGATAACTGTAACGAATTTTGATTTTATTTCAGCATATACGTGGTAAATTAATATAAGCATAACCCCTGTTAATGATTCGAATTTCAAAATGGCGGCTATGATATTCCGCCCTTGACCTTACTCAAGGTTAATTGTGTACACTTTATGATTCTATGTAAATGACTTCTTTTATATATGTGATTATCATCATTGAACAAAATTTTAGTTTTGATTTCTTTAATACTTTACTCTTAATACTGATTAAACATGATCACAAACCAACGCCTCATTTTAATATTGGGTTGATCAACACCAGGTTACACGCTCGCTTCCTCTCTCTCCCTCTCTCACTTGAATTTAAACATATTTTATAGAAATTGAGCTCATTTTTCTATTTTGAATTTACGTAATGAAATGTAGGGCTTTCCTGAATAGACGTGGTGTAGCTCCCTCCTCAGCGGCTCCATGCGGTTGGCAGGCGTTCGTCCAGTTTGATGGTATTCATTTTTCACTGACTCTACCTTTAATATATGTTTTGCAAAGTTCACTGATTCTAGTAAATGTTAGTGATTACTGTGGTATTGATTAAATCATTTTAAGCAGTAAATGTTACATTTTGATGGCAGAAAACTGCCCACTACTGTTAGAGCGTATACGCTATCTGAGTTACTTTTGACGACTGAGGCTGGGTCAGACGTAATTGTTATGTAAGTGGTCGTGCATCTGACGTCATTGTCTATTGTTTTCCAACCACCGCCTTGGTTAATACGTAATGGTTTTATATCGTCATTGTGTTTTTGGTGACGATTTGTTACAATGGACCAATAGAAAGTCAGTATTGTCAATTTTTAGCGCCTGAAACGGCCATTATCGTTGTTTCACTTCACTCGCACGCCGCTGACCTTGGATCGGCTCCCCTCTGGTGAATTGGCGTATTACTGGGACTTGTGTCAAAACTAACTTGCCCTGGTTAGACTTCATGATTATAATAAAATTTACAATAAAAATATCCCTACATACCATTATTCTGGTATGGCTAATTCTGTACTGTTACAAAACCCCCTCAGTGAAAGGTTTGGTGTCGAGACACAAAAACTTTCATTGACTCATTCATACTTTTCTAAAAGGATCAGTTCAGATATGTGCCACAACCCCCTGTAGTGTTAATAAAAGACAATCTCAATCACTTACCCTTGGTCCTATAGTGTCGATCGTACCCGTCTGACCTTACTGGACTTCTCCTGAGAGATCCCTACACCATAAGGCCATGAGGCACTGCACGCTCCTGTTCTGACGCTCCGGCCAGCGCAGGACCGCGGTCACAACACCATAAAAATTCTGAAACATTCAATACAAAATTTCAAATAGTGGTCTTATTCATTTACATATCCGCAACTGATATGTTTCCTCTTAGATGCATTGGTTTGTGATTTGAGGCGTTGGTTTCATTTATTTATAAAATACCAAATAACACAATAAAATATAACAAGATTTAGGATAGATAAGCCTTCTACTTGACAACACTCCTACATATTTGTATCAATTGCTCTGACTTCCGTCAATATTAAATTGCCTCTTTCATCATAAAATTATACTCTTATACTAAACACAACATAAATTTTTTGATTCTCAAACAATAACTACTATTTTTATTCATTTATTTCAACTAATATCAGTATATTTATCTAGCATGGCAGCATTTTTAACTATCTAAATTTCTTTACTCATTTCTTTACTTTAATCTTACTCCTTTTTAACAGAATCATTTTTTTTTCAGAGACTTGTTACTCTAACACAAAATTTAATGTTAGCATGGTCACTACCCTTACAGTAGCCTCCTAACCACACACTATCATCAACATAATAAAACATGGTACATCATAAGCATTAAACACTAACATTGAACAATTCACATTACTTAATTCATATTTACATAACTTGCAGCAAAACTTTCATAAGACATTACTATCAACAATTCTCTATTAACTTTTACTCATTTAACATTCATTTAGATTCTATACAACAACAAAATTTCAAATATACCATTACCCTTCCAGTTACCTCACCTTTCTACTATGAATTTTCCCTTTTCTAACCCTTTTTATCCTTATTTATTAGTTTGGGTGACTCTCTATTATTCATTCTTCTCTATATCTTATTTTGGCATTGTCAATCTAACCTTACTCACCTCTTTTCAACTAACAACCGCTTCTAACCATTAATATATTATGACACCAATATCTCTATAATAACCCCCTTCACAAATCCCATTTAAAACCTCTGGCACCGCTCATTTTTGTACTAGTATGTGTGTATTCCCTCTAACCAACTCATTCCCTTATCGGTTCCTGACCCTTTCAGGTAACCCTTTCCGGCACACAACGGTCCCTTCCTGTCTCAACATCTCTCGTTGCAGACTCCTACACCAATACCCTTATTACAAAATATCACCATCAACAACAAATATAATTACCATTCACATTGCTCAACTCTACATATAATCACTAACCACTGTGTCCCTAAAATATCTAACACCTCTTTATATATTATCAGCATCTCAACACTTTATTTTCCCTAACTCCCGTTAACTCTATTCAACTAACTCCACTGCCCTTATTTATAACTATTACCCAAACTCTTTACAACATTTCACTTAATATACTACCAGAAAATTCATCACTTACCTACTAACAACAATACCTCTCAATATCCAAATATATCATACTTAATCATTTACTAACCACTGGAATCTAAATCTCATAATATCCTTTAAAATCATTATTAAACTTCTTTCAATTATTTAAAATTTTACAATACATAGTTTACACACAAAAAATACATAAAATACACAACAGCAAAGTACACAAATACACTTAACATAATAACATCTACACATAAAAGAATATACAGTCCAACTTATTTTTTCTTATCATTAACCACAAATCGTTCCATAAGACAATGCACTTCAACACCATATTATTCACATCATTAAATGTTCATGAACAATAAACAATAAACAATTACCCCATATCGTCGAATAATAGTCTAACATATTTGTAACATAGATCATTCTTATTTATATCAAATTTATTATTATTATTATTATAATCTCTTATTTCTATGTGATTCATTATCACTTCCGTTGGTTCATATACCTGTTCAATATTGGTCAATTTTGTCCAGTCTCCGTTGGTATTATCTGTTAACCTTAGGTAAGTTATATTATCATTGTTAACCTCATCTACTGCTATCTCAATGTCATTGTAAGGTAAGTACTCATTATCATTATTATTTCTCTCTATGCCTAGCCTTTCTATGAATTCTTCATAATTTTTCTTTACTTTAAATATCTCTATTTCTCTCTTTCCCTCAAAACATTTCTCACCATCATACCAAGCTACACACTCTCTCTCAAAACATGCAGGGGATACTGACTTATCATTACAGCACCACCTGTGAAGTGCACAAAAAACCAAGGGAAATTTATCTGTAGACCTATCGTCTTTCACATACTCACGTGAAGCCATTTCTTCACCCCCCCACTACAACATTACGGGAAAAATTTACCCCCTGCAATCTCTTTATCTGTAAATTCTCTCTATACTTTCTCTCTAATTCATCAACACTTTTTATCACTTCATTATCAAATTCTACTCCCATTATACTTTTATCACCACTCTCAATACTCACACAATTATTTTCTAACACCATATTTTTAATTCTATTATCATAATTCTCACCACTACTTACCTTGTCTTTCTTTTCATTCAATTTATTTGATTCTCTACTATTCTCTACCCCCATTTTACTCTCGTAATTTTCATCTACTTTATTCTTTTGTCTCTCAAACTTCTCATTAACTAATGCAACTATTTTCTCTTCCGTTTTATCGAAACGTGCGTGCATTTCATCAATTCGTTTATCAAAATTAAAATTTTGTTTTTTGATTTCATTTTTTATATCACTCAATTGTACATCGAATTGATCAAATTTGACGCTCTGCTCATTGAAAAGCAGTTTCATCATTTTTATTATGTCATTTTCTTCCATTCTGGTATTTACTATAGGCGTTGAGTTCGCCTGTGGCGTGCTCAACATCAATGATTCTGTGTTTGTATTTTCTACGTTAATGCTTTCGTTATCTGCCATTTTATCGTACTGATGGTACTAAACTTTGTTTTATTTGTTGTGTACGTCTTTTTATACTATAGGTAATCTCTATAGATAACCTCTCTTTTATGTTTATTTCTTTACCCTTCCACCTCTGCTTTTCTGCTTATTTACATATAATTTTATTTATATATAAAGTCCAAGTTCGGGCTGCCATCTGTTAAGTTTCTTTTTATTGTAATACAAATACTTCTTAATACTGAATGTATGATAGTTAATATTTATGTAATTTGCATAATAAATCTTATCACCGGAATAACACGTGCTTAGCTCAGTTACATGCATTAGGCTTTTGGTCCAGAATTGTGTTAAGCAGACAGCGGCAGAGGTCGTTGGGTATAGAAATAACATAACACATTAGATAACTGTAACGAATTTTGATTTTATTTCAGCATATACGTGGTAAATTAATATAAGCATAACCCCTGTTAATGATTCGAATTTCAAAATGGCGGCTATGATATTCCGCCCTTGACCTTACTCAAGGTTAATTGTGTACACTTTATGATTCTATGTAAATGACTTCTTTTATATATGTGATTATCATCATTGAACAAAATTTTAGTTTTGATTTCTTTAATACTTTACTCTTAATACTGATTAAACATGATCACAAACCAACGCCTCATTTTAATATTGGGTTGATCAACACCAGGTTACACGCTCGCTTCCTCTCTCTCCCTCTCTCACTTGAATTTAAACATATTTTATAGAAATTGAGCTCATTTTTCTATTTTGAATTTACGTAATGAAATGTAGGGCTTTCCTGAATAGACGTGGTGTAGCTCCCTCCTCAGCGGCTCCATGCGGTTGGCAGGCGTTCGTCCAGTTTGATGGTATTCATTTTTCACTGACTCTACCTTTAATATATGTTTTGCAAAGTTCACTGATTCTAGTAAATGTTAGTGATTACTGTGGTATTGATTAAATCATTTTAAGCAGTAAATGTTACATTTTGATGGCAGAAAACTGCCCACTACTGTTAGAGCGTATACGCTATCTGAGTTACTTTTGACGACTGAGGCTGGGTCAGACGTAATTGTTATGTAAGTGGTCGTGCATCTGACGTCATTGTCTATTGTTTTCCAACCACCGCCTTGGTTAATACGTAATGGTTTTATATCGTCATTGTGTTTTTGGTGACGATTTGTTACAATGGACCAATAGAAAGTCAGTATTGTCAATTTTTAGCGCCTGAAACGGCCATTATCGTTGTTTCACTTCACTCGCACGCCGCTGACCTTGGATCGGCTCCCCTCTGGTGAATTGGCGTATTACTGGGACTTGTGTCAAAACTAACTTGCCCTGGTTAGACTTCATGATTATAATAAAATTTACAATAAAAATATCCCTACATACCATTATTCTGGTATGGCTAATTCTGTACTGTTACAAAACCCCCTCAGTGAAAGGTTTGGTGTCGAGACACAAAAACTTTCATTGACTCATTCATACTTTTCTAAAAGGATCAGTTCAGATATGTGCCACAACCCCCTGTAGTGTTAATAAAAGACAATCTCAATCACTTACCCTTGGTCCTATAGTGTCGATCGTACCCGTCTGACCTTACTGGACTTCTCCTGAGAGATCCCTACACCATAAGGCCATGAGGCACTGCACGCTCCTGTTCTGACGCTCCGGCCAGCGCAGGACCGCGGTCACAACACCATAAAAATTCTGAAACATTCAATACAAAATTTCAAATAGTGGTCTTATTCATTTACATATCCGCAACTGATATGTTTCCTCTTAGATGCATTGGTTTGTGATTTGAGGCGTTGGTTTCATTTATTTATAAAATACCAAATAACACAATAAAATATAACAAGATTTAGGATAGATAAGCCTTCTACTTGACAACACTCCTACATATTTGTATCAATTGCTCTGACTTCCGTCAATATTAAATTGCCTCTTTCATCATAAAATTATACTCTTATACTAAACACAACATAAATTTTTTGATTCTCAAACAATAACTACTATTTTTATTCATTTATTTCAACTAATATCAGTATATTTATCTAGCATGGCAGCATTTTTAACTATCTAAATTTCTTTACTCATTTCTTTACTTTAATCTTACTCCTTTTTAACAGAATCATTTTTTTTTCAGAGACTTGTTACTCTAACACAAAATTTAATGTTAGCATGGTCACTACCCTTACAGTAGCCTCCTAACCACACACTATCATCAACATAATAAAACATGGTACATCATAAGCATTAAACACTAACATTGAACAATTCACATTACTTAATTCATATTTACATAACTTGCAGCAAAACTTTCATAAGACATTACTATCAACAATTCTCTATTAACTTTTACTCATTTAACATTCATTTAGATTCTATACAACAACAAAATTTCAAATATACCATTACCCTTCCAGTTACCTCACCTTTCTACTATGAATTTTCCCTTTTCTAACCCTTTTTATCCTTATTTATTAGTTTGGGTGACTCTCTATTATTCATTCTTCTCTATATCTTATTTTGGCATTGTCAATCTAACCTTACTCACCTCTTTTCAACTAACAACCGCTTCTAACCATTAATATATTATGACACCAATATCTCTATAATAACCCCCTTCACAAATCCCATTTAAAACCTCTGGCACCGCTCATTTTTGTACTAGTATGTGTGTATTCCCTCTAACCAACTCATTCCCTTATCGGTTCCTGACCCTTTCAGGTAACCCTTTCCGGCACACAACGGTCCCTTCCTGTCTCAACATCTCTCGTTGCAGACTCCTACACCAATACCCTTATTACAAAATATCACCATCAACAACAAATATAATTACCATTCACATTGCTCAACTCTACATATAATCACTAACCACTGTGTCCCTAAAATATCTAACACCTCTTTATATATTATCAGCATCTCAACACTTTATTTTCCCTAACTCCCGTTAACTCTGTTCAACTAACTCCACTGCCCTTATTTATAACTATTACCCAAACTCTTTACAACATTTCACTTAATATACTACCAGAAAATTCATCACTTACCTACTAACAACAATACCTCTCAATATCCAAATATATCATACTTAATCATTTACTAACCACTGGAATCTAAATCTCATAATATCCTTTAAAATCATTATTAAACTTCTTTCAATTATTTAAAATTTTACAATACATAGTTTACACACAAAAAATACATAAAATACACAACAGCAAAGTACACAAATACACTTAACATAATAACATCTACACATAAAAGAATATACAGTCCAACTTATTTTTTCTTATCATTAACCACAAATCGTTCCATAAGACAATGCACTTCAACACCATATTATTCACATCATTAAATGTTCATGAACAATAAACAATAAAAAATTACCCCATATCATCGAATAATAGTCTAACATATTTGTAACATAGATAATTCTTATTTATATCAAATTTATTATTATTATTATAATAATCTCTTATTTCTATGTCATTCATTATCACTTCTGTTGGTTCATATACCTGTTCAATATTGGTCAATTTTGTCCAGTCTCCGTTGGTATTATCTGTTAACCTTAGGTAAGTTATATTATCATTGTTAACCTCATCTACTGCTATCTCAATGTCATTGTAAGGTAAGTACTCATTATCATTATTATTTCTCTCTATGCCTAGCCTTTCTATGAATTCTTCATAATTTTTCTTTACTTTAAATATCTCTATTTCTCTCTTTCCCTCAAAACATTTCTCACCATCATACCAAGCTACACACTCTCTCTCAAAACATGCAGGGGATACTAACTTATCATTACAGCACCACCTGTGAAGTGCACAAAAAACCAAGGGAAATTTATCTGTAGACCTATCGTCTTTCACATACTCACGTGAAGCCATTTCTTCACCCCCCCACTACAACATTACGGGAAAAATTTACCCCCTGCAATCCCTTTATCTGTAAATTCTCTCTATACTTTCTCTCTAATTCATCAACACTTTTTATCACTTCATTATCAAATTCTACTCCCATTATACTTTTATCACCACTCTCAATACTCACACAATTATTTTCTAACACCATATTTTTAATTCTATTATCATAATTCTCACCACTACTTACCTTGTCTTTCTTTTCATTCAATTTATTTGATTCTCTACTATTCTCTACCCCCATTTTACTCTCGTAATTTTCATCTACTTTATTCTTTTGTCTCTCAAACTTCTCATTAACTAATGCAACTATTTTCTCTTCCGTTTTATCGAAACGTGCGTGCATTTCATCAATTCGTTTATCAAAATTAAAATTTTGTTTTTTGATTTCATTTTTTATATCACTCAATTGTACATCGAATTGATCAAATTTGACGCTCTGCTCATTGAAAAGCAGTTTCATCATTTTTATTATGTCATTTTCTTCCATTCTGGTATTTACTATAGGCGTTGAGTTCGCCTGTGGCGTGCTCAACATCAATGATTCTGTGTTTGTATTTTCTACGTTAATGCTTTCGTTATCTGCCATTTTATCGTACTGATGGTACTAAACTTTGTTTTATTTGTTGTGTACGTCTTTTTATACTATAGGTAATCTCTATAGATAACCTCTCTTTTATGTTTATTTCTTTACCCTTCCACCTCTGCTTTTCTGCTTATTTACATATTTTTATTTATATATAAAGTCCAAGTTCGGGCTGCCATCTGTTAAGTTTCTTTTTATTGTAATACAAATACTTCTTAATACTGAATGTATGATAGTTAATATTTATGTAATTTGCATAATAAATCTTATCACCGGAATAACACGTGCTTAGCTCAGTTACATGCATTAGGCTTTTGGTCCAGAATTGCGTTAAGCAGACAGCGGCAGAGGTCGTTGGGTATAGAAATAACATAACACATTAGATAACTGTAACGAATTTTGATTTTATTTCAGCATATACGTGGTAAATTAATATAAGCATAACCCCTGTTAAGAATTCGAATTTCAAAATGGCGGCTATGATATTCCACCCTTGACCTTACTCAAGGTTAATTGTGTACACTTTATGATTCTATGTAAATGACTTCTTTTATATATGTGATTATCATCATTGAACAAAATTTTAGTTTTGATTTCTTTAATACTTTACTCTTAATACTGATTAAACATGATCACAAACCAACGCCTCATTTTAATATTGGGTTGATCAACACCGGGTTACACGCTCGCTTCCTCTCTCTCCCTCTCTCACTTGAATTTAAACAAATTTTATAGAAATTGAGCTCATTTTTCTATTTTGAATTTAGGTAATGAAATGTAGGGCTTTCCTGAATAGACGTGGTGTAGCTCCCTCCTCAGCGGCTCCATGCGGTTGGCAGGCGTTCGTCCAGTTTGATGGTATTCATTTTTCACTGACTCTACCTTTAATACATGTTTTGCAAAGTTCACTGATTCTAGTAAATGTTAGTGATTACTGTGGTATTGATTAAATCATTTTAAGCAGTAAATGTTACATTTTGATGGCAGAAAACTGCCCACTACTGTTAGAGCGTATACGCTCTCTGAGTTACTTTTGACGACTGAGGCTGGGTCAGACGTAATTGTTATGTAAGTGGTCGTGCATCTGACGTCATTGTCTATTGTTTTCCAACCACCGCCTTGGTTAATACGTAATGGTTTTATATCGTCATTGTGTTTTTGGTGACGATTTGTTACAATGGACCAATAGAAAGTCAGTATTGTCAATTTTTAGCGCCTGAAACGGCCATTATCGTTGTTTCACTTCATCGTACGCCGCTGACCTTGGATCGGCTCCCCTCTGGTGAATTGGCGTATTACTGGGACTTGTGTCAAAACTAACTTGCCCTGGTTAGACTTCATGATTATAATAAAATTTACAATAAAAATATCCCTACATACCATTATTCTGGTATGGCTAATTCTGTACTGTTACAAAGGCTCATTTCCAATAGAAAGGATAGCTGGTGTGATCAGACATAACAAATTTGTTGTATTAGTTTTTTTAGAATGTATTCCTATCAAACTGGAGTAAGCATATTTTCAAACCTTTATGGACATGTGTCATGGAATTTACAGATTGCACCAAAAGAAACAGTTAAAATATATCTTTTCAATTAAACAAAAATTGGTCTTGTAATATGATTCGGTAATACAGCAGGAACTAATCAGTTAATTTCTATTACAAAATGCCTTATTCCTTTTCCATGATGATCAGATTTTGCTATATGCCTGCATAAATAAAAATTATTAAAATGCTTAACTCCCAACACAAAGTTGAACACATGATGAAAGTTCATCATGTCACATATTCTAGTAACAAGGTAAGTTTTTGGAATACTGTTTTAGCTGAATTTATACACTAGGAGGACACTCAGCATTTAGTTTGTGTGTGTAACTCTGGTTAATCAAAGAGAATTATTTGTGTAAATTCAAATTTAGTAATACAAATCTACTACTGTAAATGCCTGGAATGCTATACATTAAAGAATTTTAATTAACTTTATATGGGGAAAACTGGTTTACATACATTATTTCTGAAAATAATAATCCTGAAATGTACTCAGTACTTATATCAAGTTAAGTGCAATAATTAAATATATTCTTCAACTTGCACGTTAAATAGATCCTTTCTCCTTCACTTACCAGACACATAAGGGAAGCTCTAAACCATGAACTGTCCCAGTAGTGAATGCTACAATGAGATCTTTAGAGTCTGTATCACTTTCTTTTGAACTTCTAAATACAGGATTTCTTGAAACTGTGTAGAGTGGGATCAGTGGAGTAACTTGTGGAGGGGGGTTATCAGGGGATCAATTCCCCTCCAGAACTATTCGAAATTTCAGCAGAATTCCATAATTTCCTAAGTAGACCCATTTCTAAGCCAGTTTTGTTTGTACAAGTAATACTTATAAATAATTATAGAAATAAAAGTAATTACAATATTGTAACGTTATGTTTTCCCCTTACATAAAATAGGCCCCAACTTAAACCATTTCATGACCATGATACATGAAGAACAAAATACTAAGTCATTAACTAAACTGTATACTATAAATATTGTCTGAGATAATAAAAAGAGATAAGAATAATGTAATGAAACTGATAAGAACGTTATCAATAAGAAGATTTTACTCCAGTAAACTGCATTAAAAATTGTTAAAAAAGATAAAACCTACCGGTATACTCCATACTGCAGTAATAAACTGGATACTCAATAAAGAAAATTATTAATAATTAGTTTCTAAGTACTAAAATAATGAAATCAAATTTTATTTATGATTATGAATAGAATAATGTAAATCAAAAAGAGTATTACAAAAATGTAATAATAAAACAACAATAAAGCTAAATGTAAGCCTTCAAGTAAGGTTATGTAACATTATAATGTTTTAAACAACAGAAAGAACAAAAAAGCATTGTAAAATCCATGAATTGTAAACAGAAGGTGAAAACTACTGATGAAGTAGTAAATAAGCTTATAGTAGCTAGATAATAATGGTTATAATTTGAATTATAACATGAAGAAGAAAAAATATGAGAAACTAAAACTTGTCAATAATTGTATGTAAAAAGAACAGTTTTAATGTAAACTTATTAAACAAACTATACTGTATAAATAATACTAGAATCGTTATTATTAGAATAATATTCTAGTAAGGAAGATATGATTAACCAATAAGTATAAACAAAGTAAATAATAAAACAAGATACATGGACTAAACCTTCAGAATACTGATACTGAAGATAATAACTAGAATAAGTAAGAAAAACAATATTAGAGGTCAAACTATGTTGTCAAAGCTTCAGTAAATTGTGAAGAATGTTTTAGAATAATGATGTAATAGGAAGAAACATGTATTTTCAAGGTATGAATGAAATTAAGGGTCAATATCATAGGCAAATGAGCCTAGAACATTTATGTTATTCATAGTAAATAATTGTTAAGTTATGTCATTATTATTGTAGTGAAAGTTGAATAAGGGTATCAAGAACAAGGTAAAGTAATTGTCTGATAGCAAAAGTAATTATTTTAAACGTATGAAAGAAACTAAGGTGTCCACTACAATCGGCCAGTAGGCCCTATACCTGAATAACTTATTTCTACTATTTGTAAACAATTATTGCTAATAATTGTCATTATTAGTGTAACAAAAGTGAAAGCCAAGGATCAAGAACAATTTAGAATAGTTGTCTTGTATTAAAAACAAGAATTGTTAAAATATTAAAAAATAATGTTCAAACTATAATAGGCCAATATGCCTAGACAAATTATGTATGTTAATTGTAAGAAATTATTATTGATTTTTGTCATTAGTATTGTTGTAAAAGTTGTAGGGAGTTATAAGGAACAATTGTGATCAGTTATATCACAATAAAGTTAAGTAATATTATTAGAAGAAAGAGAATTAGGATGTCAGGAACCCAGGTTGGGTTATGCCTAGTTAGCCAAACATGACTTTTATAAATTGGGACGTTATTAATTACTGTAAATAATGTTACACTCAATGGTTAGTAAGTAAATATCATTAAATATCACTATAATATTGACGACTCGGAACACAAGTTTTTTATAAGTAAAAACGTAAAGTTTTACCTTACAGCCTAAACCGGCTTTCACCTATAGAAGGCTTCATCAGAGGCTGTCGTTAGTAGCGCTGCTCGTCTTGTTGTTGGCGACGAGAAAGTGTTTTGAAAGATTGAAGCTGTGTGTGTGTGGTGAGATGTGTTCGAATAATGCGTGCGATTTGAATTGTGTCTGTTCGTTTAGGATGTCGTTTTTATTTGTTTTTGTGTGTTTGTATATTTCTATTATTCGAACACATCTCACCACACACACACAGCTTCAATCTTTCGAAACACTTTCTCGTCGCCAACAACAAGACGAGCAGCGCTACTAACGACAGCCTCTGATGAAGCCTTCTATAGGTGAAAGCCGGTTTAGGCTGTAAGGTAAAACTTTACGTTTTTACTTATAAAAAACTTGTGTTCCGAGTCGTCAATATTATAGTGATATTTAGTTAAGTAACGGACACGTCATGGACAACGAAATCCAAGAATTTAAATATCATTCTTTAATTTTCTTAATTCTTAACCACATATTATGAGTACAAATGTATGCCTACTTATAAGTAACTTTACTAATGAAAAGTCTTCTTAAAAAAGAGACTTGTGTCCATGTTAACAGCAAAGATGACTATTACTGAAGCTCTGAGAACTGTCATATGATAATGGGATGACAGTGTATCAGTTAGAATAATCAACAACTTATTAAGGCACACTGTAAGGAGGTATGTTTTAATCATTTTGCACACTTCATTCCAGAAGTCTGTTCTAAAAACAATTATAATCAAACTGCTGTTTCAACAGTACTAATAATGCAGCATGGCAAAATTTAAACCATTTTTATTGGTCTGAACATTTGTTTCAAGCTGAGTATACCAAATATGTTTGTAATAGGTTTATAAGTTAAGATGTGAAGTATATGAAGCCTTTACTAGTACCTGTTCATTAGACAACAAATAATAACTATAATTTCCATTAATTTTGTTAATGTTCTTTGCCATTCATTATTTAGTTATTTTTTTACTGTCAGGAAAAGTTCTGATGTAATTTCTGTATGTGTTATTTTTGGTCTCTCTCTCTCTCTCTCTCTCTCTCTCTCTCTCTCTCTCTCTCTCTCCCCTCTCATTGTTATTTATTGAAAAAACATAAAATAACTGACACTCCTCTGTATGTCTCCACATTGCATACAATTTAAAAAATTAAAAACATACTTGTGATCTTGCAAAAGAGGATCAGTCCTCTGTGTGTTTTAATGATAATTAGTTAATCAATGAACATGTCATGGACAACAAAATGCAAAAATTTACAAATGAATAATGAAAACACAAAGATTAAAAACTAATAAGAAATCATGATAGACATAAAGAAACAAATTAGTAAGATTTATTAATGAATCAAAGGAATTCAGAAATTCAACTGATAATCACACATTAGTATATAGTTACTAATTTCACAATTCCACAAAATTTGTAATTATTGGATAGTGAACATTGGATTTCAATATAGTAAGCGTACACATATTAATTTTAAGCACGTTTTACAAATAGTGAATGAAAAAGAAAATAAATACACGATTTCAACTTTCTTAAACTGAAAACAAGAAATTCTTTTGAGTTAGTGTAATGTGTTGTGTTACTGTAAGACAGAGCAGTGCTGTTGTGTACTAATTAAGATGCATTAAATGTATAAATAAAGCTAATGAGTTATTCTTAGATGACATAATTAATCTTATTGGTAATGGTGTAAAAGCCTTCCCACAGCGGTTGCAGGTTTGGGCTGATTTCTTTCTTCCTTATCATGTTATAGAACTAAGCCTGGCAGCAGGTGTGAGCCCTAAAGAAATTGCAACCAGTCTTCATCTTTGTATTTGCCAAAATAAAGTTGTTCTGAGCCAGGTCATGTAAATTCAGGTTAGGCCAAGTTGCTCATTAGACTTTGTCTAAATCTTAAAGATATAAAGTGTTGATAAAGATTTTAGGACCGTACATTAAAAACATTGTTTGCACATATGAGTAGGAAGCAGATGTATTAATATAATATGTTACCCAACAAGATACAGGAACAATTATGAATATTTAATTAAGTAGTTAGTGGACTTAAAACCTGCAGTAGAAACTCCAGTTTTTATAAAACAAATAGGGAGAGAATTGAAGATTTGATGTTTGTAAATGTTATATCTATTTTCTTCACAGGTAACTAATGGCTGGTTATTTGTAATCACGTTTTCTCATAATGTATGTTGTTAATGACTTTTTTTTAAGGGTATGAAAAAAACAATAGATATTGGTATTTGAAAAAAGGTGAATTTTATTGGTACATACTAAAGTATAGAGTCAAATTTGTTTCTATTCATTAACAAAGGTAATAATTTTGTGTGTAATATACAAGCATTCTTTAATATGTTTATGAGATTCTCCCAATTTTATTTGCATTAATTCAGACCGTAGTAACATTAAATTCCACTGTAACCCATTATTAATACTTAATCATTTGCATGTTAACAGAAACTGTACATTGCTTTTTATTGCATTATGTTGAAAAAAGGATTTTAATGTACTTGTTTGGTTATACATTAGATTGTACTAGGTTCTAAATTGGAAGTACGTCTTAATTCCGGTACTTTGAATAAATACAGCCTTTAATGTTATGTACAGCCTTTGAATGTACACTAACTAAGGAAATGTCTGTTATCTCTAATTAATTTTAAAAATCTAAAAGTTTAAGTTAAATAATTAAACGTAGCCACAACCTCCCAAAATCGTCTCTGTACCGTAATTATGTGCGATAAATGTAAACTAATTTCTGTACTTCCAATAAATACACCCTTTTAATGTACACGAACAAAGTAAATTTTATTTAAGTTACATTGTCGTACATAACCTCCATAAGCTGGCATTAGTTACTTCGAATAAATACAGCCGTTAATGTTATATACAGGCTTTTATCCATACAATAAATACAGCCTTTGAATGTACACTAACTAAGGAAATGTCTGTTAAGTCTAATTAATTTTAAAAATCTAAAAGGTTAAGTTATATTGTTAAACGTAGCCACAACTCCCAAAATCGTCTCTGTACCGTAATTATGTGCGATAAATGTAAACTAATGTCTGTACTTCCAATAAATACACCCTTTTAATGTACACGAACAAAGTAAATTTTATGTAAGTTACATTGTCGTACATAACCTCCATAAGCTGGCATTACTTACTCCGAATAAATACAACCGTTAATGTTATATACAGCCTTTTATCCATACAATAAATACAGCCTTTGAATGTACACTAACTAAGGAAACGTTTGTTAAGTCTAATTAATTTTAAAAATGTAAAAGGTTAAGTTATATTGTTAAACGTAGCCACAACCTCCCAAAATCGTCTCTGTACCGTAATTATGTGCGATAAATGTAAACTAATGTCTGTACTTCCAATAAATACAAGCTTTTAATGTACACTAACAAAGTAAATTTTATTTAAGTTACATTGTCGTACATAACCTCCATAAGCTGGCATTAGTTACTTGTGAAGAAAACAGTTGGATGTACACATCGGACACCGAAGTGTAGTGCACGCGCGGCGACGGAAGTTACATTTTGCCGCTGACTATTCCACCAAGACCCAAAATTTGCAAATGAAAACGTTGCAATCGTCAATTTTATAACTTGCACCCATAAATTTTAACAAATTCTTTCATCTAACTTCAATTATATGCAATATTCACTAAATGTCTATGTCAATATACATAATATATGCCAACACTACATAATATATGCCAACACTACATAATACATAATCGAAAATCGAAATATTGAAAATTAGTGCGGGTACGGTTATTGGACTGTACCCTTCATTCTTTATATTAGGGCGCTGTGGTCTTATTATTGTATGTATTTTTCAATTCTGTGATTAACTGGAATCATTTGTATTTTAGTAATGAATATATAAGATCCTGAACCGTATACGGTATCTGAATTCTGAGTTTATTAAACGTCTGTAGAAAATTTAATGACAATACGAAAATAAATTGTAAAAATATAGAAAAAGTACTAACAGTAAAAAAAACAGTAGAGTTTATGCAACATAATTATATACTTACATAATGCTGTAATTATTTTTTCGTAAATTATTGACATCACTGTGACTACTAATAATTAATCAGTTTCGTCCCTCTCTGTTAATGTTTTGTCTAGTGTAAGTCATTAACCCGGAGCTAATATCAAAGTTCAGGAAGTTACGTACAGCATCCTATCTCTCAGCGATTATTATAATCTCCATTTATATCAAACGTCATGAGTGCTCCGTTGTTTCTGACTGAAAACCAAATTAAATCTGTATTGAAATGGGATAAACTTATTCCAGTTATCGAAAGGACTCTAGGAGATTTATCTACAAAGGAAGAAGCATTTTCTGTCATTCAACCTCCGCGGCTAGTGATGCCGATAAAACCAAAAAATGGGTATGTAGTAAAATGAAAAAGCAAAAGTCAGTCTTGAAGCAAAGTTATTGACAGAATGTTCTTGTAGTCAATAAATAAAAGGTAATTAAAAAAGAACATTCAGTCAAAAAAGTATATACCAATTTGTTCACATAGGCTACACTTTGGCATGGCGCACACAGTGGCATAAACTACTGCGGATTTGTAAAAAAAAGGATATTAATTTAATAATTATAAGTAAATCTGTTTAATAATTATACAACAATCTGTTAATTCCTGTTGATTAGTGTAGCTCTAGACTAGCAGTTCACAGAATCACCTCCCCCCCCCCCTATTATTAAGGCACAGCCACTTAGCTTGAACTCCATATCCATCTTTATTTCAAGTAGTTTAAAATTTTTTCTAGATACAGTAAGTACC
Organism: Magicicada septendecula; assembly: GCA_034769895.1. Taxonomy (NCBI): domain Eukaryota; kingdom Metazoa; phylum Arthropoda; class Insecta; order Hemiptera; family Cicadidae; genus Magicicada; species Magicicada septendecula. The sequence goes on along the minus strand of CM068368.1, from coordinate 408,386,371 downwards.
GTATGAGTATTGAAACTATAATTAATTATACACACTCTAAATTTCTCACATCTTGTATCTTGTGACAAAAAGTTTTAAATAAACAGAAAAATATATAATTAACAGAAATGGGTTTTCTTTAATTTTGTCAATTTTTACATTTTACACCAACACATTTCATATGTTCTAAGAGTTATGATATAGTTAAGATATAGTATACCACTAATGAATGATAGTATCTACATAACTACATATAATATATAATTATATAATCTGATAATACTGCATTTATATCTAATATGAATGCAACACATTATCATCTTATTTTGAATGTTTTATTTTATTTCATAATCAACACAACAATATTCATAATGCTTTTTATGTAAAGGTATAAACAAACCAATGACTTGTATTTTTAAAAATGTGTATACCGTATGGGGTTAACATTTTCAGGCAGTGTTGTGATTTCATCACCACATGACTACTACTGCTTACTACTGCTGCTGCTGCTGCTACTACTACTACTACTACTACTACTACTACTACCACTAATCATAATAATTAGTAGTAATAATAATAAGTTAAAATTAATAATAATGTAAAGAAAACTTTAAAGTTATTAAATCTCTTTTTAAATATAATTTTATTTACTTACATAATTAAGTGAAATTTGACACTGAACGTTCCTGTTAGCTGGTGTTAATTTAACACTAAAATCTGGTGTTAGCTGTTAATGGTGTTAATTTTTGTAAGATGTAAAGGCTACTTCACAAAAATATGACAGACCAAAACAAGAACAGTGCTATAAACTGTAGTGTATTGCAACAATACATATATTTGCATATTTGCCCAGGGCGGTATGTTTGTAAATATTTAGCATAAAAAGTATATGATGAACAGTTTTTAACAATATTATGCAGGCTCAGAATTGTCAGATAGCGTACACCTGCCCTGCGTGAATACAGCGCTTGTGTGTTTGTGTGTGTGAACGCAAGCTACGACAGGAAGAGGGGGTGATGCGTACGGTGGTAATCAGGTTTTAACTGGATAAATAAACGAATTAATACATTTTAAACCTGTGAACGAAGACTTACCCAAATTATAAAGACACCATTACATTAAGGAATTTTTAATGAATATGGTGATATAAAAATTATTGCAAAATGTGCATTAATAAAGAGGCTGGGTAATTTAATGTTAATTACTGGTGTAATTAAATAGTAATTAATAAGTGTGTTATATGTGAGTGACCAGGAAAAAATTACGCAAACGATGATATCGCTCGTGCTACGCGTATATTTATGAATTCGCGAAAATGAACCAAAAAGTGATTTGTAATTAAAAGGATGCTTTGCACGAAGTGACAATATCTAACAGGTCGAAAACAGTCCTGGACCTGTCAGATCGCCATCCAGTATAAATACCACCGGCAATTTTGGGGCAGTCTCAGACTCAAGAAATCTTCACACAACGTCACGCTGCCGGTCTGCCAATCGATCAGGACCACACACACCAAGACGTATGGAGGAACTCTGGACCATCACAAACAACAACCCGTAGAGACAGAGAACACAGCATCAGGATAATCATCATCATTATCATCAAATTCTCAGAATTCAGGACACACACACACACACACAACGGTAATGGCAGATGTACACATGTGATGAATAAACAATTATATTTTTTTGTTGGTGAAAAGAACTTTCAAAAAGAAAATTATACATGAACAATACAGACTTAAAGTTTTAAATTTAAATAGGCCTAGTTAAAGTAAATAATTTAATTGAATAAGAAAATTTAAAAAATACTAATCTTCTGTTATATGTTAAAATTTGGGTGTGTCAATAGAATTAAATAATAGGTTGAAAGTAAATGTTATTATTTTATTTTGTTTATAGAAACAAGTAATTTTATTCTTGAGTTTAATATTAGTTTTGTTTGTATATGAGTTGCTATTATTATTTAAAAATTGGAGTAAAAGTCAGACACACTGAAATAAAAAGTGTTTTAGATAATTTGTTTAACATGTCTGTTTAGCTAGTGAGATTATATGGTTATTTATTTTAATATGTCATGAACAGCAGAGAAGGTTATATGGTACTTTATGTAAACTTATAAAAGAGAATATTTTATTTATCAAAGATTTGAAATTTTAATATTTGAGTATTTTCAAGTAACATTAATAAATCATAGAATGATTATTTTGAAACAGTTTTAATTATTTCATGTCAACAACATCTCACTCCTCTTTGAAAATGATTAAATTATTGTGCAACTACATATAGTTGATGCAACGAGAATAAAAAAATTCTGCGACCTGGCCGGTGTAATACACTTCATAGTTGCGCTGAGCACATGGTAATGTATTTGTGTGAATTTTTGAAAATACTTTTAACGTTGCAGTATTTTTTTCTGTCCACCAGAATCCAAACATTGCTAAAAGTTGCATAAGAGAATTTATGTAAATCGTAAGAGAAGAGAGTCTTCTTGTAATTTAAAATTTCTATTATTTTTCAGTATTATTCTTTCCAATGATTTTATCCACCATACCTCCAAATTCAGTAACATCGACATTAATGAATGGATAACAATAAAACACGTGTTGTTTGCTATACCACTTCTATTGAGTTAATGGTACATATAATGGTACACAGAAACATGTACCAGTAACTCAGAAGTGGTATAGACAGTAATGTGTGTTATTTTTCAACAATGGAGGAATACAGAAAAATCTCTGGGTCTAGAGTAAATCAAAAGAAGTGACATGATTAACGATAAAAACATCATTATTGGTTGAAATGTAAAAAATCTGGCTAAACCAGATTTGGTTACAAGGGCTGCAAGATACTAGACAAAAAAACAAACTGCATTAATCTCCATTTACGGTTTCTACAGAGTATTTCAAAAGTGTAAAGTGTGTGCAAGGGAATGCCTGTTAAAATATATAATCCATAGTTTAGTTTTTTTCTTTAAGTATTTTCTACATTTCTCATGCCTGAAATGTGTGTTATTTCCTTTGTAACTTGAAATGTAACTCATTTTATTTTGAGATGATACCTGCCAAGAAATCTAAATCTACAACCCTCGATATTTCATCTAGTTCCTGGTAATATTAGCAGGGAGATTTCCGGATCTCATGTAGAAGACGGCAGGATCATTCCATTCTTTTCTCTGCTATAGTAAGCCTCCTCATGGCTGCATATGTGTGCACGGTATTTAAGAAAATGTGCATCTATGTCCTATACAAAACTGCTCATTTTTGTGTTGGTGAATATGTTTGTCCTGTCCATGGCAGGAATTTTTATGGCATCCTGACTACAGTTGAAATGCCATGAAAACTGAACATTAGGAAATGATGAGATAAAGATACTGCTAGACCAAATTATTGATTTTGGGAAGGCAATGCTTTCTCTAATGAAAAAAGAAGAATTAGGACTAGTGTTGTTGGGGAAGGCAGTGGATGGATATAGTTATTAAAGGAATGTGTAAAACTATGATCCATAGGACTACTGAGAAAATGTTTTAACTGTTACTCAGTGTTAAAAAATGTTAGTCTTTGAATCTGAATTAATATTGAAAATCTGCACAATTAAATTTGGTTGTGAAGGGCAAGCTCAGTGCACATGAGTGCTGTGTTGGTCAGTGCTGATATAACACCAGTGCTATCGTTATCACTAGAATATTAAAAATAAACAAATTTTTTTTTAATTTACTCTAATTAAAAAAAAAACTTGTTTAGTTTCAGAATTTTCACAGCTTTATTTTCTTTTGTTCTTGTAGGTCTTCATTTCATGTTAAACTGTTATTTCTTCTGATGTTTTCTTTTTCTCTGAATGTTCTTTTGCTACTGATTTAAATTTGCTTATTACTGTGTGTACAATTGTTTAGAATACAATAAAAGAGACTGTTCATTTAAATTTTGATATAATCTCTTCTGATATAAGATGGTAAAAGCTGTTGACATTATACTTTATTCACATAGCCTTGTCTGTTTTTAATTCTTTCTGTTTTTTAAAGGTAATATGTATTTTAACTGTAATCAAATAATGACTATGTACATTCTACATCCCTGTATGCCCTTGCGCTATGAATGCTTCAGGTAGACTTTTGTTTCATAGCCTCTAATTGATTGTAACTGTTCAGTTTTACATCACCATGTAAATGTGTATTTTTTTATGATCGAAGAAACCATTAATAACATGGATATTTATTTGCACACAAACTGTACAAATCTTTCACCATTATCATTTTTAATGCCTTCTCCACACTGCCCTAAGTTCTGCCATACAGATCATCCATCAGAATGACATCTCTTTCTTTTTCTAATTTCAGAGAAACTTATACCAGTTGGTTGTAGAATGCATCTTTTTTATTTGCTGAGACATTATCATTTGAGGTTAACAATTCTTTCATTTATTGATTCTCAAATAGTAATTTCTGTTAATGTTTTTGTGTATTACTATACTATGGTGACACCTGTATCAGCTCTTTCAGTTTCTGAATATGCAAATAAAGTTACTGATAGTACACAGAATAGTTAATTATGCTTAACAAAAACATAACTTGAAAAAGGAAATCTACAGAATTTAATGCACGCAGAGGAGTACAAGGTTAGCTGAAGGCTGAAAGTTTGTGAAAGCACTGAGATGAAACACTTTGAATAAAAAAATAAAATGCTTCATCAATACCAGTGGCGGCTGGTGGTTGCAGTAGTTGCTTGAGTGTGTGGGGGAGCAGTTAAAAGATGTTAAGCTATCATAATCATAGTTATACAAAATTATTACTATAATTTTATAACCTCAAACAATGGATAACGTTTACCCTGAATCAACGTAAACACTAAATCTGACACAGATTATAATTCTCGGATTTCGTTGTCCATGACGTGTCCGTTTCTTAACTAAATATAATTATTTCACTACGACTCAGAACACAAAACTTTTTATGGGTAAAAACGTAAAAGCTTTACCTTACAACCTGAACCAGTTTTCATTTTTAAAAAGCTTCTTCAGAGGTTGCTGCTGGTAGTACTGTCCGTCTTGTTGTTGGCGACGAAATCGATTTTAGAAAGATCGATGTTGTGTGTGTGAGGTGTGATATGTTCGAATAATGCTTGTGATTTGAATTGTGTCTGTTCGTTTAGGATGTCGTTTTTATTTGTTTGTATATTTCCAGTTGTTCTAGAGTGTCTAGTTTTCGGCCTTTTGCGTGTACGTGTAGAATGTTCATGTTATTGTCAATGTTTTTGTATGTGTGGTTTGCATCACTGAGATGGTTTGCAAAGGTGGATTCTGTAGTGGAGTGGAGTGCCTTTGTGTGTTCAATGTATGTTTGTTTGAAGCTACGTCCTGTCTGGCCTATGTAGAATTTGTTGCAATCTGAGCAATTTAGTTTGTAAACACCAGGAAGATAGAATTTGTTTTGTGCTTTGTGTGTGTGTTTTGATAGTGTGTGTTCTGTTTTGTTAGTAGTTTTGTAAGCGATTTTGTATCCTGCTTTTTTGAATTTGTGGCCTATTTTTTCAGTTTGTTTGTTGATGTATGTTAGTGTTATGAATTTGTTGTTTTCTGTCTTTGTCTGTTGTTTGTTTTGTGTAGGAGTTTATTGACTATTGTTCTGTCATATCCGTTGGATTCTGCTAGATATTTTATCGTGTTTAGTTCGTCTTTGTAGTATTTTTCATCTAGGGGGATGTTATTAAGTCTATGTATCATGGTTCTGAAGGCAGCTAGTTTGTGTTGTATTGGGTGATTGGAGGAGTTGTGTATTAGTGTGTCAGTTGTAGTCGGTTTTCTGTATATATACTGAATTTGTGACTGTGTTCAAGTTTTGTGATGGAGAGGTCTAAGAAGTTTATGCTATTGTTGTGTTCGTATTCGGCAGTAAAGGTTATGATTTTATGTATTTTGTTTATGTGCGTTAGTAATTGTTCACATTGTCTTTTGTTTCCCCTGTATAGTATTAGAATGTCATCAACGTATCAGTGCCAATATAATATTTTATGTGAGTGTCTGTCATTGTTTCTGAGGATTTTTGTTTTTTCTAAGTGTTGGAGGAAGACTGCTGCTAGAATTTAATTCTACATACAGAATGATGGTCCACCCATATCCAGCATTCTAATGGATCCAACGGACAGAAAATAGAATCAAATATCTTATTTACTCCACAAAGAGGTACTATAGCTTTGAAACTTGAAATCAGCAAAGACAAGTTTCAGCAAGAAGCTCATTTAAGAAACAAAGGCAAGTCAGCTTTAGTACCTATATAAAAATAAATTCTGAATGAATATGAAAATCAGAGGCGAATCTTCAGAGAAACCAACACAAGAAGTGCTTGCCAAAAGAAAATCAGGAAAAGTACATAAATGATTACATAACCAACATTATTGTTACCAAAAACTGTTTCACCTATGCCTTCTTATCTTTTGAAAATCAGCAGCATATTTGTCACTTACCTTCTAGTCAAAATGATGATTTGATTTGATCAAATCAAATCAGTGTTTCCGCTGTGTGAAATCAGTTCTGTGTAGTATTTTAACAGCTGACTGACCACTCCACTCTCAAGGTGATCGCTTCAAAAAATGCTTTGGTTCACAATGAATTGGCCATGTTTCAGAAATCTGAGCATTTATTTAGGATTTGATAACTATGCTTTTAGTACAGTCACTGAAGCCGAAAAAAAATAGAAATTGCAAATTAAGTGGCTTCTACGGGATTTTTTTGCATAGGGCTAGACAAAAAGGTAAGAAAGAATTTAAAAAAAGTTTACAAAAATTCAGTCGCGGGTTTTTGAAAAAAGGAAGGGGGGAGGTACAAAAAATTAATTTTTCGTGATTATCTTAAAAAAAATTAAATTTATGAGAAAAATACAAAATACCAAAAAGAAAGAGCATAAAAGTCTGCATAAAAAAGGTTATTAACATTTTTTTGTCAGGGCGATAATTTTAGTAGAAAAATTAATTCAAAGTTGGCCAAATTTTTCACAAGGTGGATTTTCACATAAAATACATGTTTATTTAATAGACATGCAATTTTTTCAGGAATATAAGTTTAAAAACTCATTATTATTCATTTTTGTATATATTATGTATAATTTTTTACTTTTTATTACGCATTATAATAAAAATGTTATTAAAAAATGCACTTTATAAATATATTCAAAAATAGTTTTTCTTCCAATCATTGAAGATTTTGACAATAAAATAACTTTTAAAACACATTTCTTATTTATACAAATTATAAATTATTTACTTATAACTTATTATGATTTACAAAATTATTAAAATATCGTTTATTTCTTCAATTTTTCATAATTTTTCACAATTATCAAGGTGGAAAATAACTTTTTAGTACATTTATTTATTTATAAAATTTAATTATAACAATTATTTTTATAATGATAAATATATTTAAAAATCGATTTCTTTTCCAATTTTTTGAAAAGATTCAGAAGTCAAGTCTTCTATTTCTATTTCTCCCTCATCATACACAATATTTGAAAAATTTGTGCACAAATTACACTCACGGTCTCCACAAGCTGATGAACAGTACAATCCATTTTTTCTGCAACTGCATAATTTTCCACAATATTTTTTGCAATTACAGAAGATCATTTGCGCTAGAACCGCACCAAATTATAAAATATCAAAATTACTAACACAAATCTTAAAACATAAAATTGAACTTCCAGCAAAATACAATATAAAAAATAGTATCGAACTCACGGAACATTCAATATCGAACTGCGTTAATTCAATATCTGTATGGCGCATGTACCAGCTGTCCTCGCTCTCCCTAAAATTCTTGAACTTTCAGGGTCTGTTCTTTTATTGCCCATGCACGGATATAAATTCTCACTATGTAGAAGAGAAACCTCAAATATTGTAGTTTTACGTACAATAGTTACATTTTAATATATTTTTTTTAGGTTTTTAACTATTAATATTAATACGTGCGATGGACATATTTTTACATTTATTAATAAAAGTTACATTTATTTAAATTTAACTAAATTTTAACAATTCTCTACACCGCAGTCTTATGGAAAACACATTGACCAATACGTGTTCATAATTTTGTTAAAAAATATTGATTTTGAAAATTTCTGTAGAAATGTTAAGAAAATGATGTATAGGCTACTTGCAAACTCAAAAAATGATAAATTTTAAAACTCGCTTATTTTATGCCAATAAATCAATACTAATTTTTATTATTTTTTTCAAAGACCATATAAAAGTTCATATAAAGTAAAAGTATAAGTTAAGTAAGTGTATAAGTTATATAAAGTTCAAAGATATGTAAAGTTCATATTGTGAAGTTTTTTTTTTAAATGTAAATACATTTGTAATAAATTGTTAATATGTTTATGCATTAGTTGAAAAAATAAACAAAAAAGTTATTACTTTATTTTAAGTATTTATTAATACTTTAATTATTTTCTTTTCATTTTATGTAAAATTACAAACATTTAGGTTTAAAATGCTATTTGATTTTTGTCTCTATGACTATTATAACGGATTTTATTAAAATTTGTATGTTGCAATGTCAGAAAAAATTAGCCTTCCCGCTCATCGGGGCGGACTCCGACAATCAATTTTTTTCTAATATTTCAATTTCCATTTTTCTCACAAAGTATTGGCCTGACAAAAAACATGATAAATAGCTTTTTTGTAGAGAATTTAATCCTCTTTAATTTTTGTAATTTGTCTTTTTTTCGTAAATTTGTTATTTTTTAAGATAATCACGAAAAATTAATTTTTTGTACATTCACCCTCCCTTTTTTCGAAAACCTGCGACTGAATTTTTGTAAACTTTTTTTTTAAATTGTTTCTCACCCTTTTATCTAGCCTTATGCAAAAAATCTTGTAGAAGCCACGTAATTTGAATTTTTTTCCTTTAGTGACTGTACTATTTCAGACAATGGTGAGATCATCTGCAAAGGATGACAGAGAATCGATTGCCGAAAGTGGCACTGAACTATAAAGCCATTGCTAGAAGAGATGTGGGTTGTCCAAGAATGAGATGGGTGCGTGGTCAGGTTTATATAACCTAATCCTTGAAGAGTAGAAGAAGAAGAATAACTACACTTTCATTATCTAGCCTTCTTTTTACTTGCATGTTCTGTAAGGATATGGAAGTGTGGTGATTGTGAAAAAAATCATGTTCGAGATAAGGGCAGATTCTTATTGTACTACCCTCAAAACATAAAGAAAAGTCATTTTCCGAAAAGTGTCTGTGTGTCTGCCGGTGTGTCTATGTGTAGAATTTTTTCTATGGCGAATGATAATTGCTGCAAAATCAAACAGAATCAAATAATTTTTTGCGTATGTGCCTGAGTTGTCGAGCACTCAAGACCTATTGATTTTGGTGAAGATTGGTTAAGGGGAAGGTGCAGTTTACCTGCAACATTTTACGTTTTAACAACAGTAAAGTACTTAAATTTGATAAATAAAGTATCCTGAAAAGAAGGTCATATAATCCACTGTGGAAAGGTGGATGAACTATCTATAAATAAAAAGGGTAGTTGAAGGGGAGAGGGTAATTTGTTGTATTGATGTTATAAATTTATTCGACCAAAAACTTAAAAAATTGGTATGGAGAACCATACATGACTTCCATGTCCTAAAATATATATTTAAAATCATTTAAATATTAATTAAATAAGTGGATGCTTGAGTTCTGAAGAAATGACGTATCAGCTAAAATGGTACCCTCATGTCAGGTGGGTGAAGACTATCCTCAAACTTCGTGAGGAAGGACTGTAATTTTTGATAAAATGTTTGTAGGTCAAACGAAGAGCTGGCCAAAGGGAGCTGCGATCTGATTCCTGTAATGAATTGGGCTCTCGCTGCGAGTTATCGGCCGAGGGTGAATGATGTCTATAGTGTTATCAAAGTATTGTCTGTCAATACTATACTGGTCATTTTTCTTTTTTAAAATCTAGTCTTTGTTTCCATTCGTCTTCTGATTTCCTGAATGACGATTCTGTTCATCCGTATAATTATAAATTTCTTAGCAAAACATTTCTTCCTTAATACGTTTGCGTCTTCTGTTTAACACCCACCATTCTGATCCATGTCATAACGCTATATTCCACACAGGCTAGTAAATAACTTGCCATCAGAGAGGTCAAAATATTTTCCAGGAGGGGCAAACAATTTTCCAGAGGAGAAAAATATTTATATATTTTTCATACATACACACATGCACATATTAGTTTGTAATTCTTATGTTATAATAGAAATAAATACAAAGATTGTATTAATTTATTAAAACATTTATTGCTTCAAAACATGTATAAAATTAATGTCTTGTAAAAGTTAATGTTTGATCTCCATTAAGTATGCTCATTTCCAGAGTTTTAAAATTATGATGTCCGTAATCAAAACATCAGAGCAGGTTTTAGTCTGTATGGGGGTACACCGTGGACAAAAATTCTCAACATTCCCCATGGAGCGTTGCTCAAGAGTAAAGCTGTGAATCTACAGTGTACGTTTCACAGAACAAACACGCGGAAAAGAAGGAGCGCTCCTATGTCTCTCATGGACCCTGAGCATCTTGCAGAGGGTTCATTCCCTAAAGACGAAAAGTCTGTTTATGGACCGTTCCTCTGTAAACATGTGCAGTTACACTGGCGAGCGATCCACAGGAAGCAAATCACTTCCTTTGGACACCTTTTCGGCTTGCACACATTGTGCTGGTGTGGGTTTTGGTACTTTCCATTTAAAAAGAGTGCAAACGTAAGAACAAAAAAATGGAAACGTAAACATTACAATTGAGATATGCTTGCCTGCCACAAACGATATATTTTCTCTCATACATGATTTAAATTAAAATGAAAAATATAGAATTTTGTTAAATTGAAATGAAATGTTTCCATAGAAACTACTTTTTTGTTGTCAATAACGTAGTACACATATAAAACTTATAAAAATTTACTTCCTCCATCATCAACTACCTTTTTAATTTATAAAAAAATAACCCCTCCCCCATTCAACTACCCTTTTCATTTATATATATTTCATCTACCTTTCTATATTTGATTATTATGACCTCATTTTCAGGATACTTTATTTATCAAAATTAAGCACTTTACTCTTGTTAAAACGTAAAATGTTGCAGGTAAACTACCCCTTTCCCTTAACTGATCTTCACCAAAAACAATAGGGCTTGAGTCCTCTATAATTCAGGGGTGTATGCGAAAAATTATTTGATTGTGTTTGAATTTGCGGCTGTTATCATTTGCCATAGAAAAAATTCTACACAAGACACTTTTCGTAAAATGACTTTTTTTCATGTTTTGATGGTAGTACAATCAGAATCTGCCATTATCTCGAACACGATTTTTTTTGCCATGACCATACTTCCATTTCCTTATGGAACATGGAAGTAAAAGAAATTTCAGTAAAATATTAACAATTGATATCATCCCATGTAAACAAAATATCATAACACGGATATGTAAACAAAGTAATTTTTTGTTTTCAGAAATTCACAGATTACAAATGCTGGGCGGTATTTGCTTTCTTTCGCGTTGTTTAAATGAAAGATAATTTAATCAAATTAATCCTTTATTTTTAAAATACGTATTAACAACTATGTACAATTCATATTTTGATTATCTTTCTTAGCGTTTTTACTAAAAGCATGCTGATATATTTAGTTTCGTTCTGAGTGTACATATTAAAAATAGTTTTATAATTAATTACAGCATGGAAGTTATGTATGGTTTTCCATACCGATTTTTTCTATGGTGAATGATAACTGCTGTAAATTCAAACAATCAATAATTTTTTGCATATGTGCCCGAGTTTAGAGAACTCAAGGCCTATTGATTTTGGTGAAGATCGGTTAAGGGGAGGGGTAGTTTACCTGCAAAGTTTTACATTTTGACAAGAGTAAAGTACTTAATTTTGATCCTGAAAAAAGGTCATAATAATCCAGTGTAGAAATGCAGATGAAATATCTATAAATGAAAAGGGTAGTTGAAGGGGGAGGGAGTCATTTTTTAATAAATACCTTTCTGATTTCGAATAAACTACTTCATTTTGAAGGATAAGATACCTCAGTAATTAAATATAATAAAACTATTACTCATTAAAAGTGTTAATATAAAAAATGGGGTTGTTCAGTTAAGAGGGTGTAGTTTACCTAAATTGTTTTGTGTTTTAACAAGAGTAAAGTACTTAATTTTGATAAATAAGTGCCCCAAAAATAAAGTCATATTAATGCACTGTAATACGATAAATGATCTATCAATTGAGAGGGTTGTGGAAGGGGGAGGGGTTGATTTAAAAAAAATTACTTTGGTGATATCAAGTAAAGTATGAGTATTTAATTTTTAAGGATAAGATATGTTAGCAATTACAAATTATAAAATTATTACTCTATGAAAGTGTAAATATCATTAATGGTGGGGACCAGAATATAAATCTTAGAACTTGGATGTCTTGTATGGTTCTCTATACCGATATTTTATATTAGGCTACAGTTAGAAATATGAGGTGTGTTCAAAAAGTATCAGACCTTTGCTCAGGAAAAATACATTTATTTATCTGCAGGCAGGTTTTAAACATTTATCCTCTTCAAAGTACCCCCTTTATATTGCACACACTTCTTCCAGCGGTCTTGCCACTTTTAGAAACATGTCTGGCAGTTATTTTTTGGTATGGAGTACAGCAGTGTCATTGTATGTTGTATGATGTCTTCTCTTGACTCAAATCCGATCCCCTTCAGCGACATTTTCAACTTAAGAAATAACCAGAAATCACAGGGAGCCATGTCAGGAGATTAGGATGGCTGGCGTAGCTGAGAAGTGTTGTGTTTTGGCAAGAAAGTCTGAATTAGATGTGAAGGCAGGTGGGTTGTCGTGATGGAGTTGCAAAGTTTGCGCTGTCCACAGGTCTGGCCTATTGTGCCACACTGCATCACAGAGGTGACGCATAACCTCTAAATAGTATTCTTTGGTAATTGTTTGGCCTCGTGGTGCATACTCAAGGCGTACTATCCCACACGAGTCAAAGAACACAATCAGCATGACTTTGATTTTGCTACGCCCTTGTCTAGCTTTTACAGCCGCGGAGATGAATGTTTCAATTGTGAAGACCGAACTTTGGTTTCGGGATCGTACCCACACACCCACGTCTTATCACCAGTGATCACAGTGTTGAGGAAGCTTGGGTCAGTTTTTACACAGTCCTACATATCCTGCAAAACTTCCAAATGGAGTCCCTCTCCTCCATCGTTAACAGCTTTGGCACAAATTTTGCAGGCACTCTTCACATAGCCAGATTTTTGGTCAAAATGGAATGTACTGAACCAATGCTTATTCTCATCTCTACTTCAAACTCTCGGACAGTAATTCAACAATCTTCCATGACCAAAGTTTGCACTTGGTCAATTATTTCATGATTACAACTTGTTGAGGACCTGCCAGAACGCGGTTCGTGGTCCACTGATGGGCAGCCATCTTTGAAGCGATTATACCACTCCTTCATACGTGTGACACTCATAGCATCGTCCCCAAAAGACTGCTGAATTTTTTGAATAGTATCCCCTTGGGTATCACCAAGTCATTAGCAAAATTTAATATAGTACCGCTGCTCAGGTTTTTCTGTCATTTTACAATAAATGAAATACGACGGGCACTCAATACATGTACTTACTAACACGCAGCGAGACAGAGACTGATTATTTGTAGCGGGACGGCAGCAGTCAGTGCTTGCACGCTAGGGTTCACTACTTGCCTGTACTCAAGGTCAACGACCATGCTTCATTTGATCGCACATGAAAAAAAGGTCTGATTCTTTTTTACAGTTTCCTCGTACTCAAAATTATAACAGTCTCATTACTACTGTCAGCTATGTAGAATGCTAAACCACACAGAGCACCTGGCTCTCAGAGATGCAAAAAGCAAGCACTCTTTAGTAATGCTTTAAGCTGCTAGGAGTGTCCCAGCTCATTGAAAATGCGGCTTTTTCTCTTGTTTATTGTTTCGTGTCACTGTTTAAGGTTAGCTTTTGGATTACAAGTTTCAGTCAGCCTGAGTTAAGTACCCTAACCAAACAGTTGAACAAAACCCAGGAACAAGATACTTTTAATATCTCTTACTATAAGAAATATTCTTGGCTATGTGGATGTGCATCTAGTTCCTCTTTATTTTGCTGGTCTTGCATTGGTTACACGTACGTACTAATTACACTTGAATATTTTCTCAAAGCAACACAAGTGCGAACCTGAAAATTTTTAATGATTTACTAGCATTCAAATTTTATATATACAGTAGAGTCTCGGTAATTCGAGTTAATTGGGGCTGAGGCAACCTCGAATTTGGAAAAACTCGGATTATACGGATGAAGAAAAAAACAAAGAGTAATGTATAAACAAACGTTTATTGCTTACGGATAAGAAAACACAAACAATGTAGTACATACCTGAACTAGTTTAAACTCAAAAGATAAAAGGCACACAAATTTATTTTTTAAAGAAATTGTCCAGAGTCTTTTGTTTTAAAATAGAGCCTCGTTTTTTGGCAGCAATGTCACGCCATCTTCTAAGCAGCATCGTGTCGGTCGGTGTAGCTTCTGCTTGCTGTTCGACATAACGCAATGCAGTGTCTAGCGCTGCCAACCCCTCGGCGTGAGTCATCACGGGTACAGTCTCTGCAGTCACGTCTTCATCACTATTTTCTTCTGCCGCTTCATTCAGCATTTCAACGATTGAATCATCGGTCACTTCAAACTGTTCATCACTATTCAACCATTCTGAAACATCATTTTCATTTGACTGTTCACAACCAGGAAGTTTTTTTATCAGTCGTGCTAAGACTAAGTCATGTTCGTCTGTGGTGTTACAACTGTTATTTTCTTCTTTTAAAATCTTGTTCCAAGACTTCTTTAGTGTTTCTGTCTTTATGTCATCCCATGATTCCGCCACCCAGTAAACTACGTCTTTCATTGTAGTATTCTTTAGAAATTCCACTATGGTTCCCTCGCCTTCTGTAGTTTGTAGGAGCCTCTGCAGCAGACGACGACGATATTTCTTTTTCAAGCACTCAAAAACGCCTTGGTCCATCGGCTGTATTAAACTCGTCACGTTTGGGGGTAAGAACAATGCTCTAATTTCGCCACATTTCAGTTCTTCTTCGCCAGGGTGTGATCCAGCATTGTCAAGGGTTAATATTGCTTTGGGAGGCAAGTTCTTTTCCTTTAGGTACTTTTTGGTCTCAGGAACAAAACTTTCAAAAAACCACTTCTTAAAAATATTTTTATCCATCCAAGCAGATTTCTGGTTAATGTATGTAACAGGAAGCGCAGACGGAGTGATGTTTTTTAAAGCTCTAGGCTTTGCAGACTTGCCTATTAACATTAGCTTCAGTTTATGTTCTCCACTTGCATTCGATGCAGCAAGAACTGTCACCCTTTCTTTAGATTTTTTGTGGCCTGGCGCAGCATTTTCTTCCCTTGAAGCTAAAGTTTTAGTAGGCAACATTTTAAAATTTAGTCCTGTCTCATCACAGTTGTACAACTGATCAAGAGTAAGTTTTTCTTCTTCTATAATTTTTTTAAATCTCTCACAGAACTGTGTGACAGCCTCAGAATCCGCAGATAGCTTTTCACCACACATTTCAAGCTGCCTTACGCCGTATCGTTTTTTCCATCTATCCAACCATCCTGAACTTGCTGTAAAATCATCCTCGCCTTCCTTAAACTGGTTCCTGAAAAACATTGCTTTTTCTTGCAACATTGGGCCTGAAATAGGACTTCCTTTTTGCCTCTGTTGACTAAACCAAGTAAACAAAGCTGCACTCGTTTTTTCATAATCAGATTTCTTCATCGATTTGCGTTCACAGGTTAAAATCCCCATACACTTTTTAGAAGAATAGTTTTCAATCTTGTCTCTGTTCCTACGCCAGTCACCAACAGTCACTTCGCCGACTCCATAATCAGCAGCAAGTTTTTTTAGCGTTTCACCTTTGTCTAATCTTTTTAAGGCTTCCAATTTAACACTTAGCGGCACAAACTTCTTCTTAGGCCTACTCTTGTAACTCATTATATACAGTATAAATAACAATTTACTGTAGTGAAAAACTAAACGTTGAATATACTGTACAGTAAAATAACTAAAACAACAAGCAAACACTAGTAACGAAGCTTAGTAGTAACGCACAGGTACAACACTTGTATCAGCTGAGGCGGTCAGTCCGCTACTGATTTATTTACGTATTTATTTTTAGCGTTTCATGCTGTAGACACGTGGTCTGGCATGAGTCACGATATGGCGGGAATGTTGTTTACATTTATTGACTGTATTTATTATTTTTTTCCAGCTCGAATTACACGGAACCTCGAAATACCGGGGCTCGAATTACCGAGACTCTACTGTATATATATATATATATATATATATATATATATATATATATATATATATGTGCTTATAGTATGGTTAGAGTCGATGCTTGTCGTACTCTTTGGGTCAGGAGTCACCACTGATAATAATGTTGGCAATGCTATGTGAAAGATGCATGAATATTAATCAAATACCAAAAATTTGAAAGGGAGAATGGATTATACCAATCCATTCAGAGGACTACATGTATACTTACTACTTTATTTCTGTAACAAGTATGTTAAGTTGACTTTAGGGAAAATACTTAAAAAAAACACAAGTATGCCCCTCCATAAAATAAATAAAGCAGAACCAAAAATTGTTGAAAATTAGGCACAAAATGTTAAATTTTGAGAGGTGCACAATATTAAATTTTTGAGGCCCTTGACTCCAAAGTTTAGCCTTTGTAAGATACTAGTATGATAACTATACAGAAAACTTAATTAGTTTGAACTGATATTACATATGGTGCTACAACTACTGTTTGCTATCAAACAAAATGCTCATTGTTAATTAAGTTTTTATTTTTCAAAGCATGGACATGTTAATTCTCAACCTCAGGGCATGTAGCACATAAAATAAACAAAACAGTTTACAAACAAACAATTAGTACAATTTGATTAATTTCATTTTTTTAACTTAGTATAACAATTTACTAATTTCAGTTTGTTTAAACTGTTTTAAAAGTAGCTGGGGAGAGCCGCCGTCTTGTCGACATTTGTGATTTCTGATGTATCATCTTCTGAACATTAGATGTAATGGACAATGCCAAGATGTGTCTGACGCTAACCTACTATAGTGTGCCAACTAAAGTTTAATCATGAAAGGTTATTTTATACAGTTTCATTTAAAGGTGTACTATTTAGAATTTAGCACTATAAAGTCACGCAATAATGCATACTTCTCAAATGATCAGTTTTGTTACTCAGTTATAGAGACGAATTATCAGTGTCCAAGTGTGGTGATTGCAATTTAGTAAAGGTTGTCTCAATTTAAATTTTTTTTAAATATAAAATTACTCTTTACTTGGTACATATTTTTCATAATATTACTGAGATATTTATTTATTTCTCACTAGGTTTTCCTTTGTAGGTTGTTAATTATATTTTGTTTTGTAAATTCCTTTGAGTGTTGTTTTTATATTTTTCTAATAAATTATTGTCTTTTGACCTTTTCAACACTATTATTACTATTCAGTATGATTGTTGTTCTTTATTTTTAACTATTAGATTTACAACTATTAATGATTGTTTAATATTTCTTTCACTACTGCACAGCATACTTCCGCTTAGGTGTTCTCTGATCAAATGCTTAAACAAGAGTGAGGTGGCATGTTTTCTAGAACATCCCATTGGTGAAAAGTGAACTTTCTTCTTCTTCTTCTTCCTTTAGCTTAGTCTTTAATGTTTTTAAATTCTTATTTTTGTCTGTCACATGACTTTTTATGTTCACAGTAGGCTATAGTTTTAATACACTTTTTCGATAAGTGTTGACATTTAACACTCAATTATAAATTATAAAATTCAATGCTTGTCCTTGTCCTAATCCTTCAGATAATGCTTGTGATTCTTTGATTAGATCTATGTATTATTTTAATTTCTGTTTCTTACAAGCTACTTGAACATTTTATATATACACTATGATTAGTTGAGTTTTGCTTCTTTGCACTATTACAGTACATAATTTTTATTTTAAATCATTTACCATAGGGTCTAATTAATTCTACTACAAGTGACATTTCACCCAATTGAATATAGCTGAAAGCCTTTCTGTAACCTAACCTTTTTACAAACTTTACAATTTTCAACTACTTTAACAAGGTTTATATATTGTAATAATTTACAACAGTACAGTATACACCCCATATTCAAAAAGGGAAGCCTAAGCAAAACTGTTTGAAATTAAAAACTTTTCTAGTTAGTTGAGCACCATACAACCCAGTTAGTTATCAAACCCCTACATTTTAATGTTAGTTAAGCCTTAAGACTAACAAATGCTTGATACAGGTCTTATGTTTTGATACTTAGTTTTGCTTGTAAATATTAATTAATATTTTGATTTGAGAAGAATGTATCTCTCCTTCCTGGCACTAAAACCCAACCTATCAATAACTGTTCAAGTCAGAGTTTTTGTCTCCTTGAGAGGTATTCATACAATTTCCACCTGGATTAATAACAATAAAAAAAATATACAAATTTCATTTACTACTACATTCATTATATCTGATAATTCCATATTTTTGGCACCTAAATCTTGCTGGTAAATATGCAGGATCATAGGGGTTTTTTTGACCCTGCATCTTCCACCGCCTTACAAAATATTCCCAACTAATCCCATTTTCATTCTGCACACATTCCTACCCTCATCGATCATCACCCCTTTAAATTAAATTTAATGAGGCACTTGTATCTTTTTAACAGAGTTTTACTCTCAATGCCAGCATTTTGTAATAGAGACAATGCTCTTGGTTGTAAAGTGGTTACATCGTATCAGAACAACCCTCAACGTGGAATGCCTTCTGTATATGGCACAATATTACTACTTGATGCAGAGACAGGCCAAGTTAAAGTGGTAAGTAATACATAAAATACATTATGAACCATCAACCATATAATTATTGTCATTTTTTTTTTGAAAGGTGGCCCATTATGTTTGTGGAAGCAGTTAAGTGCGTGAACAGTAGACTACAATTCCTTCACTTTGTTAATCTAAGAATTTGTTAATCTAACAATACATTTCGTTATTGTTAATCCTTCACAGTACTTAAGAATACAATATTAGAGGTTTTTTGTAATGACAAATGAGTACATTATGGTTAGAAAAAGTAGCAAGATCTATATATGGACAATCAGATTTGAGAATGAATGCAGGAAGAAGTTTTGCATATTGTAACGTGACATAAAATAGCACAAAACTCACTAATATAATTAATGGAAGAAAACCAAGTGGATGTGGGGTCCAGAACAGGAAACAGTTTTTAAAGCAATTAAGGACAACTTCCTCAAAACTGTTATGTTGCAACACCCTAACTTCAACCGACCCTTTTTCATGAATTTTGATGCAACGATATCAGCTTGGGGTCTGTGTTATATCAAGAAGACGATGACGGAAACCACCAGGTAGTGAGTTTCGCAAGTAGAACCTTGAACCATTGCGAATGCAATTATCATGTGACTGAGAAGGAGTTATTGAGTGTAGTGTTTTCTTGTGGGAAATTCAGAACATATATCCTTGGGTATCCAATAACAGTAAGAACCGACCATAAATTGATATCCTTTTTGAAAAATTGTAAACTCAGTCATGGGAGGTTGACCAGATGGATACTTGCTCTCCAAGAATACCACATCAGTTGGGAATGTATCCCAGGCAGTAAAAATGTTGCAGCTGATGTGTTATTCCGCATCAATACCGAACAACAAACGTTTGATGGAGAAAAAGAGACTATAGTAAAAGTATTTAACATCATGAAAAGCAAATCAGATTTAGAAACAATAATAAAAGAAATAAAACAACACCAAAAGGATGACACTAAGTTAAACCAGATCCGAGAGAGATTAAACCAGCAAGATAAGAGAGTCACCCCATTTTATTGTGTACATGAGGATACCTTGTTCATCCAGACCAGTCCTAACCAGAATTCATGGAAATTAGTAATACCCCAAGGGTTTGAAAAGGAGATCATTATGGACTATCGCCTCAGATACGGTGATATGGGAGCATTAAAGGTAATAAAGGCGCTAGAAGAACATACTTATGTGAAGGACATCAACCAAAGAGTGAGGAATTATATTAAACACTGTCACATATGTCAGTTGGTTAAATGTAATAATGATAAAAAGGAAGGAATAATGCAGCCCATAACTTCAACCAGTAAATTGGAAAGTTTTTTTTTTGACATACGTGAACCCTTACCACGCAGTGGAGGGAGGAGACAATATAAGTTCATTGTAATAATCATGGATCATTATACAAAATTTGTGAAACTATGTCCTATTAACCGAGCGAGCACAAATAAGGTATTAAATATTGTTACACAGATGTACATACCAGAGTTAGGAGTTCCAAAATCAATTATCACCGACCATGGTACCCAATTCCGAGGAAGAAAGTGGAAGGAGACCTTAATGGACCTGGGCGTCCGGACTTATAAAACATCAGTTTACCACCCGAACATCAATCCAGCAGAAAGAGTACTTCGTGAAGTCGGAAGAATCCTTCGAACTTACTGCCACGATCAACAACATAAATGGAATGACTATATAAATGCAACAGAAAATTTTATTAACCTCGCATACCATGAATCTATCAGAGATACCCCTTACACCATAATGTATGGAAGGCCACCACCTCGAGCAATTGCAGAACTGATTAATTTCCCCATCAACCCTGAGTATAAATTTGATAACGCAAGATTTTATAGCAGGGTAGCTGAACAAGTGGAGAAGAGAAAGGACAAATATCGGAAGGCCCAACCTAAAATAATCCAATACCAAGAGGGAGAAACGGTACTGATACGGAATCGAGAGTTACCCAGTTCCAGAGAAGGTATCATAAAAAAGCTGTTACTGCTTTATAATGGCTCCTATATAATTGTCAAGAACAACCATAATAACACCTATGTAATCAGTGAGGTAGCTACAAAAAGAATTAAGGGGACATACAACCAGTCTTCTTTGAAGAAGTATTATGAGGCGATATAAGACTGTTGAGAAAAAAGAGAAAAAAAATTCTAAATTCAAAACAATGTAAGAACAACTTACACCAATGTATTAAAAAAAAATTTAATTATGAGAAAGATAAAAAAATATCAAAATTCAAAAACGAAAGTAAGAACAACTTACACCAATGTATTTGAAACAATTTAATTATGAAGAGAAAAAATACCAAAATTCAAATTAATGTAAGAACAACTTACAACAAAATATATGAAACAATTTAATTTTGAACAGAAATATAATGAAGAATCATAAAAACTGAGATAAAATACTAAAGATTTAACGGAAATGATGACATTACATAACATAATTAGATAACCCAATTGTGAAGGGAATAACGAAGAAATAACATTTTAAAGAGAACAAACAAGACAATTGACGATAAATCAATAAGACAAGACAATCAAGTAAAAACGGACAATGAACTACTAATGGACTATCAATAATGAGAACAATTGAATAAATAATCCTAGATACGGCTACAAGTTAGATATTAAAGTTAACAACTAGGGGCTTTTAGTGTAGGGGCTTTTGGTTTAATTTGTTTAAAATATTTGATGTTGTCAGGTGATACTATGTGTTTTGTGTTATTTAAGGTTTTGTTACACTAAATGCACTACCGAAATTACATAAACCAAATATTCCCATCAGGCCACTTATAAACAACACACAAGCACCTGCACACAAAATAGCTAGACACTTAGATAAATTAATCAGAAATAGCATAAATTTAACTAACAACACCACTGTCATAAATAATTTAGATCTAGTGAATAAAACTCAACATATCCACATACCACACAATTCCACACTAGCTTCATTTGACATAACAAACCTATACACCAATGTTCCCATAAAAGAAACTATAATTACATTAGAACAATTACTAAAATTAAACAACATACCTGAAACACACATAAAAGAGATCATACATCTAACTAAAATTATAACAGATCAAAATTATTTCACACACAATAACATGTTTTACACACAAACAGATGGACTACCCATGGGCTCCCCTATATCAAGTATACTAGCCGAAATATTTGTACACACCATAGAACAAGAACACATATTGCACAATAACAAATACACTGATAAAATAATATATTGGCACAGGTATGTTGATGACATTATACTCCTATACAACGGCAACAAAAGACAAATAGAAAATTTCCACAAATATATTAACACTATACACCATAAATTAAAATTCACACGTGAAATAAAAGTAAATAATAGCATAAACTTCTTAGACCTCACAATCACCAAAACAAACAACACACACACATACAAAATATACAGGAAACCCACCACATCAGACATGGTCATACATAACTCATCCAACCACCCAACTCAACACAAACATGCAGCATTCAACTACATGCTCCATAGACTCACTTCAATACCCCTAAACACACATGATTACCAAGAAGAATTTAACACAATCAAATATATAGCAGTTAAAAATGGATACAACCCCGATTTGGTAAATAAAATACACAAACGCATCCTAAGCACAAAAAATAAAACACATCAGACCAACAACACACAACCCAGTAAGTACATAACACTTACATACTACAACTCCAATACACACAAAATTGCTAACACATTTAGAAAACACAATTATAAAGTAGCCTACAGAACCAACAACACCATTAGGAAACATATAAATATTAACAAAGACAGACACATACAGTAAAACAGGAGTTTATAAATTAAATTGTAATGATTGTAACCAATTCTACATCGGCCAGACGGGAAGATCTTTTTACTGTATTCCAGATTTTCAGAACATGTAAAAGCCCTCACCACAAATTACATACATTCCACATTTGCCACACATTTACAAAATGAAAACCATAGTTACACAAACATAGAACACAACATGGAAATATTACACTACTTACCAAAAAGTAGAAAATTAAACACAGCTGAACAATTTGAAATATACAGATATCACGCACTACAACCAAACAACATATTAAATGAACAATTACATTACAGATCACATACACTATTTGATACATTGATCCAAACACAAAATTTGAACCTCAGCGCCAATTCCCTCCCACCATCAATTCCCACCACACACACACACCTATAGTCCATAATTATTATTCTGTAACAATGACATTCAGTATTTACTCACACTGAGGAAGAGGCACATCACCTTGAAACGTTTGTGAAAGTGATAACAAAAGTAAGTTCATTTGTGAAAGTTTTTTATATATAATGATATGTTAGAGTGAAGATAGAGGGAGTTAAACACTATATCTTATTAAATGAGTTTGTATGTGAATAATAGTAAATAGTTTAATGTTCAAGGTTGTTATAAGAGTTCTTTTAATAGTAAATAAACAAAGTAGTAGTAGAGGTATTAAATGGCAAGTTATGTTTAGAACAAAACCATTAATAGGTAAAAAATTTAGATACAGGCATGGACCTATAAAGAAGAATTAAATAATTATATAATATGTGTGATGGTTTAAAAGAACTCAAATGTTAGGAGTTAAGTCAGTTTGTTTCATTAGTAATGTTTAGTAACCTTATAAATAACATAAATAACTATAAAATATTGTAAAGAGAATAGGGTAGAGGAATTATAAAATCTAGGCATTAGGCTTAGCATTGATGAGCAGAATTTTGTGAATTTTAAGTTAAAGCAATAGCCAAGAATAAATTAAAGCGTATAATCTGTTTAGGTATCAAAGTAAAAGTGTAAGGTACAAAACTGGCTACATAATGTTTAGTTTAAATGTAATTAACTAAAGAAATACCAAATTGGAAAAATTAGAAATCTGTTATAAATTGACCAAATGTAACCATGAGTGGTATCAAATTAATCTGTAAGCAAAAAGCAAAACCATGGTGTTATTGTATTTAACATTACAAATAGCATAAGGAAGTTATAATACTTTAAAGGATTTTGATAAATTTTGAACAGAAAAACGTTTGTTATAAGTTATTAACCAATGGGAATTAGAGTTTCACAGAGAGTTGCCATGACAACAAAAGCTTGTTACATATAGAACCGTTGAAAATTTATGATTCCATTATTGAAAGTTGAGTAGGGTGGATGCATGAAGCCCACGAAGATATAAAAAGTAAAGAAATCAACATATTTTGCATAAACATTGATAAAGAAGACTCAATTAATAACTACAATACAATTACTGATGAGATTTGCACCAATTCAAAACAATAATTAAGAAATATTCTATAAAAAATTTGCTGAAGAAGACCGAATTCAGAATTAACGACTTACCGAAGGAAGATTAGAAGAACACCTAACTGAACCTTGGAATCAACATTAGCCAGCAGAATTGAGGGAATCCGAACATGGACAATTAAGACAAATTGAACCTGGAACTCACGGTACCATACCAGAAGGGACAAGCAGAAGTATTCCAGAGGAGTGTTACCCAAGATGAGCCTAAATGAAGGAGTGTTAAGTATATTTTAAACGGCTTCACCGAAAATAAAACATTAGAAAATCAACATTAACTGAACAAATTTGTTTCACTTCACCAATCACTTAAATAACTTTTTAGAACTGAATTTTATTTAATAAACACCTCTAAAAGTATAAATATCACTGCATATAGAATTTATATGAATCTGTTTTAAAAAAACGTGGATTTGCTAAGTATAAAATAACCTAGTCAAAACACTATTTCCCATAGTGGTAACTTACTTTCAATACTTAAGTATATCACCTGTTATATAATAGTTATAAGGTATATTGTAAGATTTTGTACTTTTATTAGTCTGTAAAACATTTTCTGTAGTCCAAAGAATTTTCCCCTGAGATATAAACAAACGAAGAAACCTAACGCCATTACCGAGCGTCTACATGCAGGACCGAGTGAGCAGACAGCCAACTGCGTAAAAAGTAAACATGTCGGCGCAATAATAAATATTATATTATTTCAGAAATTGTAATTGACCACTATATCCTGAACTGTTAATAATAAATTCTCGTACCCATTCTAAACTGTATGTTTGATTTCATTCGAAATAATAATATAAAAGTTTGGGCAAATAAAATATAGAATACCTATTAGTAAACGAAGTCGATTCGCTAAGCGGTGTTGGTCAACCAGGCGGCGAGGCAGCAAATTCAAATTGAACGGAGAGTTGATGAGCAGACGTTTGACTTTCGTAAGTACAGTAGGACCTCTGTATATCGAACTTCTTTATATTGAAAATCTCCATTTATCGAATTTTTTTTAAGTCCCGTGAAATTTCAATATAAAATAATTTCCATATATCGAAAAAAATTTCTATATATCGAACTTTGTAACTTCAGAAATGAGGGGAAAATTATCTGTGATTCCACATTGACAACAATCGTTCCCGCGCATTACAGTATCTCATCATTCGGTAGTACTGTACGTTATTAAGAAGGAGTAAGGTTAACTCAGTTTCAGTCAGTCTTTATTTTTGTTTTGAGTTTATTTTTTATTTTTTTTTTGAGTTTACGAGAACGTAAATGCTGTAATGTCAAAAAGAAAATCTTTGAGTGTTGCAGAAAAGGTGGCATTATTAAAAGATGTGGATAGTGGAATGCGAAAAAAAGACGTTCCGATAAAGTTTTTGATTCCGCCGAGTACAGAGTCAACCATAATAAAGAATCGAGAATCTGTTTTAAAAACTCATGAAAATGTAGGAGCAGATAGAAAACGGTCTAAAACGTGCAAATATGATGACGTGGACGAAGCAGTTCTTAAATGGGTGACAATGGTGCGAGATAAAAACATGCCTGTCTCAGGACTGCTTATAAAGGAAAAGGCGGTAGAGTATGCTAAAGTGTTGGGGCACGAAGAGTTTCAAGCAAGTTCTGGATGGTTGGACAAATTTAAGAAACGTCACAGCATTAAAGACAAAGTTATTTCGGGAGAAAGTGGAAGTGTATCTGAAGCAGACTGTAACCAGTGGAAAACTACAACTTTAAGGTTAATTTTAGAAGAGTATGAACCAGATAATGTTTTTAACATGGATGAAACCGGACTTTTTTCAGATGTTTACCAAATAAGATTCTAACCTTTAAAGACGATAAATGCTTCGGAGGTAAACATAGTAAAGAACGAATAACTGTTGTCGTGTGTGCCAATATGTCCGGAAAAGAAAAAAATAAACTGTTGGTGATCGGAAAAAGCAAGCAACCAAGATGTTTTAAAGGAGTGAAGTCTTTAGAAACCGACTACGAATACAATAAAAAGTCATGGATGACGAGTGAGATTTTTGAGAAATGGATAGTAAACTTTGACAAAAAACTGATATGACAAAAAAGAAAAGTGGTTCTTTTTGTTGACAGTTGTCTGGCACACCCTCCTTTTGTGGCAAAAAAGTTAACAAACGTGAAGCTGGTTTTTTTTCCTCCAAACACCACATCTAAACTACAACCTATGGACCAGGGAGTAATAAAAAATCTCAAAATGCTTTACCGAAAACAGATCCTCAAGAGGCTCACTTTTGCATTGGAAAACAACAAACCTATTGATGATGCGATTAATCTCAGACTGTGTATATCAGAGGTAGCAAAGGTGTGGCAAAATTATGTAGCAGAATCAACAATACAGAATTGTTTTATAAAAGCTGGCTTCTCTCAAAATACTGTTGTGGAATAAGTTACTGCACTGCCACATCTTGAGGATTGTTGGAACCAGTTACAGTCAACTGGCGCAATAGATCAAGACATATCACTCAATGAATTTTTAAGCGTCGACGAAGACGTTATTGTTGCAGAATATCCAACGGACGATAACATTTTAAGTTCATTAAAAGATACTGAAGATTTAGGTGAAGACAATGAGGCAGAAGAAATTGAAGTTCCTAAACCTTCTAAGAAAGAAATGATGGCAGCATTTGAAACAATCCGTCGAGGTCTTCAATTGGAAGAATATGTGCCTGATGATATTTTCCAGTCACTCAACAAATGTGAACACTTTTATGAGGAATCTGCATCAAATTTGGTTCAGAAAGACATTCGAAATTATTTTACGACCAATTAATAAAATACAGTATTACTCATTTAACACGTAAGTTCCTACATTTTTAAATACAAACAATTTTTTAAAGTAAATAAATAAATACTGTACACTAAATACTTTTTATTAAATAAATACAGTAATTTTTATTAAATAAATGCTTATGGTTTTCATTTAATTATTACCAAAATGTCGTTTTAATAGTATGGAGGCCTATACATGATTTTTTTAACAAATTCCAGTGCTTTTCCTAACCTACGAATAATAATAAGAAACAGGTTTCTGTATATCGAAATTTCTATATATCGAATTTTTTCTTAGGAACCATCAACTTCGATATACGGAGGTCCTACTATATTTAAAAACAGGTAACAAAGGCTAGTTACAAATAGACGACAACCAAGTAGGGATAAACTAACGTAATTATTAATGCAAAATCATGTATTATTATAATATGGACATAAACAAATTCACATATGAGCATGCTCACACATACATGTTGTAACATAACCAAATATGGCAGTTACATAAAATGAGCTTAAAGGACGGCAAGTAAGAGAAAAATATGAATGTAAATCTAGATAAGTAAATCCATGTATATAAAGTGTGTATCTACAAATGTGTTAATATGAAAATCCAACTATGAATAAGATAATATCAACCTAGTGACATCAACTACGAAACATAAAAAATAAAATGACATGAGCCAAAACAAAATACCAGTAACTAGACCCAATAGGATCCAAAAATCCAAAAGTGAGGGGAAACAACGAAACAAGAATTAACAAACTCCAAAAGTGAGGGGAAACAACGAAACAAGAATTAACAAACTCCAAAAGTGAGGGGAAACAACGAAATAAGAATTAACAAACTCCAAAAGTGAGGGGAAACAACGAAATAAGAATTAACAAACTCCAAAAGTGAGGGGAAACAACGAAATAAGGATTAACAAACTCAAACAGCGAGAGGAACAATTAAGGAATAATGACTACGATGAAAATAACGAGAAAGAAGAAAGAAGAAGGACAAGAAAGCTGACTCAGAAGAGAGAAGAAGATGAATAAATCATACCAGTAATCAATATAAAACCACGTGTACCAAAGACTATATAAGTGACAAGTGAAACGATGATTATCAAATGTGAGGATGAAAACCAGTGTTTAGCATTTAAGGAAACACAAACAATAACAGTGCGTACTTAATAGATGTGAAACATGTGAATAATTAACTATTTCAACTGAATAACCACACAAACAATTATAGTGATGAAGTTTATAAGTATATGAAAATATGTTAATTCCATGATGAAAACAACAAGATGTTAAATAAGTCAAATAGACACGAACAATGAGTGTGACGCATTTAATAAAGTTGTGATCAACACAGATAATCGTAAGACCACCAAAATAAAACAAAATAGAACAATATAATTATGTTTTTTTTTTTGGTAAAGAACTGACAACAAATAAAAAACCCTTGTATCAAACAAAATGGATTGAATTGAATTCAACCTATGACTAGAAAATATAATAAATAATACAATAAGATATGTATTAGTGTTTAAGAAGGAATGTATAAACATGTGTCACAAAATAAATAAAATATTATTGTGGAATACCATGCTGATACCATGTAAGTAGTAGAGACATACTGCATTAAAACAGATGGAACATTGTTACATAACCCATAGAGAAGGTACCTGTTAAACAGAAAACCAAAAATATCAATGAAAATAAATGATTATCAACAATGATATCAATTAAGGAATTGTTATAAATAACAGTACATCCTAATAGACAATGCATTATAATGCAACCATGTAATAAAACCAATCAAATGCAATGGCAAACAGAGATAGCAAAGATGCAACAAATATGCCAATTCAATTAGGCAAAGTGCAATATCAAAACCAATGCTAAAGTGAATAACAATATTACCAGTAGTAAGACCAATATCTGGTAATGTTTTGAGAACAGATCTTTAACATAATAACAACAGTATTATAAACAAAATGTTGTAAACTAACTAACCATGTAAATACAATCAGATGTAAGATGGACCACTGTATGGCCCATTAATTAAGGAAAATAGTGTATTAAAGATTAAACACAGATTGTTAACAATATTACCAGTAGTTAGAGGGAAACTCAATACAACTTTGAGAACAGATTAGAACTATAAAAACAGTCAGTATATATGCAAATAATTAGAAACCAACTGACCATAGTGACAGAAATCAGATGTAAACCAACCATGTTAAGTAAGTTACTTAGGAAAAATATGACATATAAATTTGTCTAAGAGTAAATGAGAACATTACCAAAAGTAGGAGTAATGTCTAATACCAATATAGAAACACAAACAAAATGTAACAATAACAGTTTAATTATTGTTTTTATGAAAAATAAATGACCACTATGATGAGACACCATAGGAACAAACCCATTATTGAAGAATTGAAGGGTTCTAAACTAGCTAGAAGCTGACCACTATATGTAATGCATTAAGTACAATATATGTACACTAATGACATTTAATACATAATATAATTCACATAGAAAAGACTAAAATTATGTTGACAATTGTATGAAACAGGTAGAAGAGGAATAAGACAGTATGTATATTATATTTAATACAATCATGTAAAGATATTTTAGTGTGAAATCATGTAAATAATCGTTTTAGTATTATTAGATTGTAAGATTACTTGTATTAAATAAGGGAAATTCATTTTAAATACATTTATATAAAAACAAAGATGGACGCCTAATGACGCTATAATGAGCTATTGTTAAGGAAATAATTGTTTCCAAATAATAAACTAAACCAAGTGAGAAATGGACTCCAAGTGTTTATTTAGAAAGTGTTTTTATTAAAAATAATTAAATCTGGTGACAAAGACTTATAAAAATAAGAAACACCCAAGATAATTAATAAAAACGTTATATTAAGAGAAGCAATGTAAATAAAATAATGTTGTTTAGACTTAAATTAAAGAAGAAAATGTCTATAATTCAATGACATAACTCATGTAACGATAGGACGTTCAATAAGGAAGTTATTGTAATTATTAACTTTTCAATTATTTTTTACACTAGTGCTTACGTCACATAAACTCCAACCCAAAGTCAAAATTTGGTAAAACATCAAATATTTTAATAAAACAAAGGCTTTTGGGGTGAAGACTATAGTGATTACAGCCAATCAAATCAACGCATTTTGTCAGACTCGAAAGAGACGCTCCGGCAAAATGTAACAGTCTACGAACAGCTTTCAGACGGAGTGGCCACGCAGCTCTACACCATGGAAAAGTATTATTTTCAAATTTGTGCGTGTCCATTAACAATAAGTTGATAAACATACATAACCTTGACACAACAAAAATACTTCCGAGTGGAATGTGCGGGATTATCGAATTATACAAGTACGATAGTGTATAATCCCGGTCGTACTCGCGTGTGTTGTGATAAATAAACAGGGAGTACAATATTTTATTTAAATAACTTTGATTTAAAAAATAATAATTTTAAATAGACATATATGTATACTACGCGAGTCAAGTACTAGCGAAAGGTTAAACGTATAATGGAATTATTAGAATTCCAAGAAATGTCAATTTATACTTATTAAAATATTAGATAAATATTTTAATTAATTTTCATAATTATAAAAAGTATGTTTGAAGTAATTGTCATTAATTACAAGAGTTAACATTTAGTCACTTTTTTGACTAAACTTATTTGTCTTGATTATTTCGATGTTTTGAAATAAATAACATTAACTTTCGTACAAAAGTATAAAAGCAATTCTAATAGTAACCTGTTAAAATGTTATTAATAATGTGTTCAGAAAATATAAATTAAGAAATGTTAACCGTTAAGAAATCATTTACCATAACAGCATTACCTGTGATAGCTAACCTCAAAATGGTAGCGGTAGCTTGTTAATTTAACTGTTGCATCTGTTCTCAAATAATTTCCAAACCAAATAGAAATCATATCAAGAGTTTTTTTTTGTATTTGATTAATTTTTTCTCTTGAAACTATATATTTATCAAACTAATTGTTGAAAATAAACCGATACATTGAAACTGTACAAGCCACGAGCTTGACGCTTGCTATAGAGTTTTATAAGGTGCGTGCGCATCCACGCGTACGATAATAACATACTTACCATACCTATGGTATTAAATTTCATTGTTTTATATTTATTTGTTATTTATTAACCATTGTTCAATTTTCTTAATTCTATTAATATTACATCTTGACACTGATATCATGTCACCTCAAAGAACCTAACAACCTGATAATACATTGACAAGAAAACATAACCTATTAAGTTCAAATTATTGTACCAAAGACAGGACTACCAGCATTGAGCCTGGACAGAGTTTTATGTTAAAATTAATCAATTGTAATTATTATGTAAAGGATTATTAGCCACAATGATTGTTAATTGTTTTTGAAATTTGCCATTTTAAAATTGTTAATAAACCTTCACTTATTTACCTATGAACAAGAGTATCATTTCAAATATAAATTAAATTATTTCTTGTAAAACAGTTCTACCAAAGGTGGCGGAAGAATTCAAACAGAGAGTAATTTAAAGTATTACCTATATGTGCTAATTCATTCATATTGTGTGTACTAACTGTTTTGAATATTCAAATTGAATATTTGTGTGCATTTTAAGTGTATGTATTTCAGCTACAACCGTCACAGAACAGGACTGAACCAGATACTTGTGGTAAGTGAGGGAGGCATACAAAAAAAAAGTGCGCGAAACCTACTTAAATCAGAAGAGTGAATTATTCATAGACACTTATACAGATTATACAATCACACTAATAACTCCTAATAATTATAATTGGAGCAGTTTTATAAAAACAACATAATAGCAGATACCGGAGCGTATCTGCAAGCACACTACAACTATAAATACAATTATACGTACACTAATATTACTTGTTCTGTAACAAGTTGGCGCCCAACGTCCGAGCACGAGTTAGGGAGATATACAATAACCAATAACCTAAATATACTAATTCGTGAGAAGACAGCAGGAACATTATCAGAGGATCAAGATGTATACAGACAGATTGAAATCAAGATCAAAATCAAGGTCAACGTCAAGGAAAAGAGTGGCGCAAGCAGAGAAGGAAACCAGAAAAGAAGAGAAGGAGGCTATGTCAACAGAAGACGTGGAGGAGATAGTAGTGGAAGAAAAAGACAAACAAATTGAACCGGCGGAGGGGGTTCAACAACCTATGGAGGAACCGGAAGTGATGATCCAAGAAACCCCACCGGAACCAAGTCAACCTGAACAAACAATGCCACTAAGAGAATTAGCATTCCAAGAGTGGATGAGACGAATGATGGAGTCGTTGAAGGAAGACAATCAAAATTTGAGAGCAGACCTAAATAGCAAGATAGAAGAGAGCCGGAAATCAACCAAAGAAGACAATCAAAATTTGAAGGCAGACTTAAACAGAATGGAAGAAGGCCAGAAAAGGATGGAAGAATCACTGAACTCCACCAAGGCGGACGTGAACAGCAAAATAGAAGAAGCCAGTCGATCGACGAACCAGAAAATAGAGGAAGGCCAGAGGGAGAACCAGAAACATGGAATTATTGAAGGAAGAGTTCAATAACCAGATACAGGAGACGAACAGGAGGATGGAAGATGGGCAAAAGAAAACCGAGGAACTACTGGAGAAGAAAATGGCCATCATGAAAGAGGAGTTATCGGCAGAGTTGGGAGTCAGAATGGATCAGGCCAACCAGAAAATGGATGAAATCACGGCTAAGTTCAATAGAGACGTCGAAACAATACAATCTGACCATGAAGGAATGTGGCAACAAATAAGTATCCACAGTAACAAGATGAAGGAAGCCGCCAAGGATACAGAAGAGAAGATAGAAAAAAGATTGAAGGAAAATGTTGATGAAATCGAGAAGCGCATGGCCATCCTATCAACTGAAGTTAATGTCGAGATGGATGAAATACGAAAGGAGGGAGAAGGTACCAGCCTGAGACTAATACAAACAGAGTTAGACATCAATCAACGCATTAACGAAATGGAGAGGACACACGGTACACAGATAAGTGTGATAACACAAGAACAGACCAACATGAAGGCAGCGCAATCAACACTAACAGACAAGTGTGAAGAAGTATCTGGAAGAGTGGACGCAATTAAGCAGCAGGTACATGATGATAGAACCCTATTAACCGAGCGTCAACGAAGAGAGTTAGATGACCTCCGCGACGAGATGCATCGTATACAAACGATACCAAATTTACTATCCGGACTGACTCATCTAGACAACAGAGACCAGATTGAATTCAGGACTTATTATAAAAATCCGCTAGAGTTTTTAGAACGGATGGAAGAAATCATACGTAAAAACAGAGAGAGTAGATGGACTACCATTAAGGGAATGTTAGATGAAGCTTTCAAAAGCACGTTTGACAATTGGTGGACGGCAACCCGTAACGAAGTGGGGAATTATGACAACTTCAAAGTGGCGTTTAAACAAAAATATTGGTCAGAAGCCACCCAGAACATCGTCAGGGATGATATCACAAACGGGAGGTTCGATGCACATGGAAGGCAGTCAATGACAACGTATTTCTTGGGAAAGATTTGCCTGGCCAGGAATCTCGAACCCGCAATCCCAGAAGAATGCCTAGTGACGAAATTAGCCTACCACTTCAATCAAGCCATCTCACAAGGAAGACTAAATGCACAAATAAAAACAGTCCAAGGGATGTGCGAACTGTTGGAGAACCATGAAAGAGAACGATACTACCAACGTAGTCAACAAGGACCTACCCAGACATATGATCGAGGAGGACCTGCGAATAATAACCCCAACATACCTAATGAAAGGAATAGCCTGGGAAGAAATCACAATCACCCACCGAGATTCCAAAATCACCCTATACCACGTCAAGACGGAGGGGGCAACAATGTGAATAATAGAGGGAATAATAATAATCAGCATTCAGGTGGATATCAGCGAGAGCCAGCCTACCAAAGAGGTAACAATTATTACCGGCCGTACCAGAATCAAGCTCCCAATCATCACCCAAGACAAAGCAATGGCAACCAACATAATAATCACTTTCGAAGAGTGCACTATACTCAAGCCAGTCGAGGGGGAAATCGTCGAAACTACTACCAAGGAAGGAGGAGTTTCCCTAATCAGCATAATCACTCCAGCAACAGCGATAGAGAGGAGCGGGAATCTGGATACCGATCTAACGGAAGCGACAGCAATGGAAGTCAAGGAACAATAACGCAAAATACAGCAGTCTACAATAATGGACATGGGCCTGGGAATCAGGAACCCATAGCTTCGACATCGCAAGACAGGCACGGGAATAGTGACCTGCCTTTAAACGCCAACCGGCAGTGAAAAACCAAGTAGTACCCTCACTGAACCGGGCTATTGGGTCTAGAGTTTTGGCAAACCATCCAAATCTTCACAAAACTTACACCAATAATTATTTAAAAAATATAAGAAGAGACTTAATGGAAGAAAAAGAGAATGCTATCAGCGATACAAGTAATAGTGAAATTGCATACATAGCGGTAAAGGTCAATAATATAAAAGCAACGGCAATGATAGATACCGGAGCAAATGTATCATTGATTGATAAAGTGGAGTTAGATAGAATCCAATCTGAAAATAAAGCGACAATACCCACTTTACCTATTAACAACATTGTACTCATTGGAGCTACCGGACGTCAAAATAAGACGATTAGACAACAAGTACAACTTGATGTATCCAGCAATGATAACACGATACAGATGATATTCCTAGTAGCCAGTGGGCTACCGTTTACCCTGCTCATTGGGTGTGATATACTCAGAAAATACACCGCGATAATTAACATGGACACAAATACAGTAAGGATGAAGACAGGAGAAGTTGAGTGGACAGCCAAGCTAACAGAATATCAAAAGGCACCCGTAGAACATGTAATATATTACATTAGGGAAGGCCACCAACATCAGGAAGGCACCATCAACAAGAAGCTTCACAATAACCCAGAGGAAGATTTATGGTTGACCAAGATTAATGAGATACGAGAATTTAAGACCAACCAAAATAGCCAAGAGCTGACATGGGAACAAAAGGACCATCTAATAAACATATATTGCCAGTATCGTCACATATTTTCCGATACGCCCGGAAAAATCAAAAATTTCCAATGCGAGTTAAGATTCAAAGACCAAACCGAATTTAAACGAAAATCTTATCCTATCGCCTTTTCGCTGAAGGAAGCAGTAAGGGAAGAAATCCAGCGTTTGATAGCAAATGACATCATCGAAGTAAGCAATTCACCATACACCAACCCTATTGTCGCCGTACCAAAGAAAAATGGTGCAGTACGAATTTGTTTAGATGCTCGAGAACTTAACAAAACCATAATTAACGACAGGACATCACCTGGAGAAATTGATGAGATCTTAAAGAAGTTTTATGGTACAAAATTTTACAGTATATGGGATACGGTATGCGGATATTGGCAAGTTGAACTGCATCCGAATAGTAGAAAGTACACTGCCTTTATTTTCGAAGGTCGAAATTACCATTTTAAAAGACTACCGTTTGGCTTAGTAAACTCGGTAGCAATATTCGTCAAATGTATGGACGAGATACTGGGCCACAATACACTGCAGTTTACAACAGTCTATGTTGACGATCTCTTGATCGCCTCCAACAATTGGGAGGAACACTGTGAAAGGGTGGCACAGGTGTTACAGAAATTAGAAGATAATCACATTACATTGAAGTTAGATAAGTCTCAATTAATAGCAAAGGAAGTTCAATTCTTGGGGTTTAACCTATCTGAACATGGATATACACCGTCCCAGGAAAAGATGGAGGCAATACAGCGTTTCCCCGTCCCACAGAACAAAAAACAACTGCAATCGTTCCTCGGGATCTGCAATTACTATCGGAAATTTCAGGATAATTATTCCGAATTAACAGCTCGATTTTCAACACAGCTATCATCAAAAGAAAAATGGAAATGGGAATCAGAACAAGAATCTACATTTAAGTTAATTAAAGAAAAGTCCCTAGAAACCGTTATGTTACATCACCCTAACTTTGAAAAACAATTTTTCATGAACTGCGACGCCAGCGATTTGAGTCTTGGATCCGTGCTATATCAAGAAGACAAGACGGGAACCATGAAGTAATCAGTTTTGCAAGTCGTACGTTGAACAAGTGCGAACGCAACTATCACACCACAGAAAAAGAATTATTGAGTATCGTATTCGCTTGCGAAAAGTTTAGAACCTTTATTTTGGGATATAAAGTGACAGTAAGAACGGATCACAAATCCATTTCATTCCTCAAGAACTGTAAATTGAAACACGGAAGATTGACAAGATGGACTCTCACACTCCAAGAGTACAATATACAGTGGGAGTACATACCGGGAAAAAGCAACACAGCTGCAGACGTGTTGTCTCGGATTAACATCGACGCCCAAACCTTTGAAGGAGAGAGGGAAACCATCGCGAAGGTATACCACTTGCTAAAAAATAAATCGGAGCTCACTAAAATACTGTCAGATATAGCTATACAGCAACAACAAGATCCCAAAATATTGATGATTATTAAAAAACTAGCAGACAACGATGCAAACATTAAACAGTATTACTGTACTCATCATCAACTGGTGTTCACCAAAAGCAATAAAAATGGTGAAGACTGGAAGATAGTTATTCCAAAGGTTCTAGAGAAAGATTTGACCATCGACTATCATATACGATATGGTCATATGGGCGCAGTGAAGGTGATAAAGGCATTGCAAGAACATGTGTATTTCACTGACATGAATAGGAAGGTAAGAAGATATATACAGAATTGCCATATTTGCCAGCTAGTCAAATGCAGTAACGAAAAGAGAGAAGGAGTAATGATACCGATTACATCTGTGAAAAAATTAGAAAAAATCTTCCTGGACATTTGTGGGCCATTTCCACGGAGTGTTGGAAGACACCAGTATAAATATATCATTATTATCTTTGACCACTATACAAAATATACTAAGCTGTACCCACTTAATCGAGCCACGACAAGCAAGATACTAGAAGTAGTTATAAACAAATACATACCCGAAGTGGGCAGACCAGCATCAATAATTACAGATCACGGAACGCAGTTTCGAGGACGGAAATGGCGGGAAACACTGCTCCATCTGGGAATCAAAACGTATAAGACATCGGTGTACCACCCCAACAGCAACCCTGCTGAGAGAGTGTTGAGAGAAGTAGGAAGGATTTTAAGAACCTACTGTCACAGCCAGCAGAGGAAGTGGGAGGAATATTTATCCCCAGCTGAAGACTTCTTAAACCTCGCCTACCATCAGTCAACTGAGGAAACACCATACATGGCAATGCACGAAAAAAAGACCACCCCGAGAGATCACAGAAATAATTAACTTTCCAATAAGTGCAGAGATCAAGTTTAACCAAACCAAGTTCTATAATAATGCAGTTGAAAGAGCCCAGAAACTGAGAATTAAATACAAAAAATTACAGCCCAAAATTATAAAATACGAAGTGGGAGACCAAGTGCTAATCAAAAATCGAGAACTCCCAAGTACTATCGAGGGCATCGCAAAGAAATTACTACTACTATATACCGGACCATATACTGTAACAAAAAACAATCTAAACAACACCTATGAATTGCAGAACCCTATTACAAAAAAGATAAAGGGTACCTATAATCAAACTTCCATGAAAAAATATGTTAACAATTAAGATATGAAATTACAAGTGAAAAGTGAGCGATAAGGATTATTTTATTATTGATACTGTGTGAGGATGAAAATGTTTGTTGTGTAAAATAAAAAGATAATTATGAGTATAACTGTTGACTATATCAAGATGAAAAATGAAATGTGGCCATGAAGATTATTGTTATTTACAAAATGAAAAGTGAAAATATGATTATAAAAATAGATGTTGACTGAAGAAAAAGGGTGAATTATTATCATGAAAATTATTATATGTTTATATTAAATAAAAAATAATTATGTATTAAACATTGAATGTATATTGTCATTTTATAATGTGGGAAAAAATGATCCCAGAGAATTTATGTAAAGGAATCAGAACATTGTATTCATTAATGGTAAACTACTACTACCATATAAAAAAATATGTCAATACGAGACAGACGCATTACATCCCAGGCATATATGAAGCAAACTCATTAATTCCAAGAGCCACGTCAACCAGTAGAACAACAACATCTCACCCGTACTACTACTATAATAAAGATGTCAATACGAGACTGACACACTACAACCTTGGCACAAACTAATTCCAAGAGCCACGTCAACCAGTAGAACAACCACATCTCACCCGTACTACTAATATAAGAAAAAGAAGAGTTGGAGGAATAAACCAAATGAACATTATTACTGTAGAGAACCAACCACACACGACAAATTTGTATTTGAATAAAGAAAAGCCAACACTACATGAAGTACAAATACCAACTAAAACCTGGAAGAGGAAAGAAAAAATGAATGTACTAATACATAGTATCTAGAAGAATAAATTTGGAACGAAGATTATGACGAAATGACGTTCAAGGTAACACAGAATGAAGAGATTAATCTATGGTGAAGAAGAATAAAAAAGAATATACTAACGAAGAAAATCATGAGAGTATACCAGTGAGGAAATGTAAAACAAAATATCCCGATGATATGTGAAGAATTAGTTAAGTTGAATCAAGAAAAGAGAGAATCACAATGTACAAACCGCAGATGCGTGAATTAATCCCAAGAATATTTATTATTTGTCGGAAAAACGACCACTATTATTATTATTAATGATTTGAGATGAATTGACTGAAGAGTAATGCCAGCAATCATTTATTATTATTAAAGGAGATGATTTGCCTCCATATTTATTGAAATTAGTATGGCCAGTAGAGTCGAATAGCCAAAGTGAGCCGCTCTAAACTGCCCCAGCTAAATGTATGTTAGGGAACTAAATAAACGAGGGAAGTAATTACATAGAGAAGAAATAAATATGATTCAAAGAGCAGAAAGCGAAAGGATATATGGAAAAAACATGTGAATCAATATGGAATGTACAATAATTGATAAATTCTTCATAGAAAAATATAGTATAATCATAACTCAGAATTAATCAATTCTTAAAGGAAGGCATATGTAACATAACCAAATATGGCAGTTACATAAAATGAGCTTAAAGGACGGCAAGTAAGAGAAAAATATGAATGTAAATCTAGATAAGTAAATCCATGTATATAAAGTGTGTATCTACAAATGTGTTAATATGAAAATCCAACTATGAATAAGATAATATCAACCTAGTGACATCAACTACGAAACATAAAAAAGAAAATGACATGAGCCAAAACAAAATACCAGTAACTAGACCCAATAGGATCCAAAAATCCAAAAGTGAGGGGAAACAACGAAACAAGAATTAACAAACTCCAAAAGTGAGGGGAAACAACGAAACAAGAATTAACAAACTCCAAAAGTGAGGGGAAACAACGAAATAAGAATTAACAAACTCCAAAAGTGAGGGGAAACAACGAAATAAGGATTAACAAACTCCAAAAGTGAGGGGAAACAACGAAATAAGGATTAACAAACTCAAACAGCGAGAGGAACAATTAAGGAATAATGACTACGATGAAAATAACGAGAAAGAAGAAAGAAGAAGGACAAGAAAGCTGACTCAGAAGAGAGAAGAAGATGAATAAATCATACCAGTAATCAATATAAAACCACGTGTACCAAAGACTATATAAGTGACAAGTGAAACGATGATTATCAGATGTGAGGATGAAAACCAGTGTTTAGCATTTAAGGAAACACAAACAATAACAGTGCGTACTTAATAGATGTGAAACATGTGAATAATTAACTATTTCAACTGAATAACCACACAAACAATTATAGTGATGAAGTTTATAAGTATATGAAAATATGTTAATTCCATGATGAAAACAACAAGATGTTAAATAAGTCAAATAGACACGAACAATGAGTGTGACGCATTTAATAAAGTTGTGATCAACACAGATAATCGTAAGACCACCAAAATAAAACAAAATAGAACAATATAATTATGTTTTTTTTTTTGGTAAAGAACTGACAACAAATAAAAAACCCTTGTATCAAACAAAATGGATTGAATTGAATTCAACCTATGACTAGAAAATATAATAAATAATAAAATAAGATATGTATTAGTGTTTAAGAAGGAATGTATAAACATGTGTCACAAAATAAATAAAATATTATTGTGGAATACCATGCTGATACCATGTAAGTAGTAGAGACATACTGCATTAAAACAGATGGTACATTGTTACATAACCCATAGAGAAGGTACCTGTTAAACAGAAAACCAAAAATATCAATGAAAATAAATGATTATCAACAATGATATCAATTAAGGAATTGTTATAAATAACAGTACATCCTAATAGACAATGCATTATAATGCAACCATGTAATAAAACCAATCAAATGCAATGGCAAACAGAGATAGCAAAGATGCAACAAATATGCCAATTCAATTAGGCAAAGTGCAATATCAAAACCAATGCTAAAGTGAATAACAATATTACCAGTAGTAAGACCAATATCTGGTAATGTTTTGAGAACAGATCTTTAACATAATAACAACAGTATTATAAACAAAATGTTGTAAACTAACTAACCATGTAAATACAATCAGATGTAAGATGGACCACTGTATGGCCCATTAATTAAGGAAAATAGTGTATTAAAGATTAAACACAGATTGTTAACAATGTTACCAGTAGTTAGAGGGAAACTCAATACAACTTTGAGAACAGATTAGAACTATAAAAACAGTCAGTACATATGCAAATAATTAGAAACCAACTGACCATAGTGACAGAAATCAGATGTAAACCAACCATGTTAAGTAAGTTACTTAGGAAAAATATGACATATAAATTTGTCTAAGAGTAAATGAGAACATTACCAAAAGTAGGAGTAATGTCTAATACCAATATAGAAACACAAACAAAATGTAACAATAACAGTTTAATTATTGTTTTTATGAAAAATAAATGACCACTATGATGAGACACCATAGGAACAAACCCATTATTGAAGAATTGAAGGGTTCTAAACTAGCTAGAAGCTGACCACTATATGTAATGCATTAAGTACAATATATGTACACTAATGACATTTAATACATAATATAATTCACATAGAAAAGACTAAAATTATGTTGACAATTGTATGAAACAGGTAGAAGAGGAATAAGACAGTATGTATATTATATTTAATACAATCATGTAAAGATATTTTAGTGTGAAATCATGTAAATAATCGTTTTAGTATTATTAGATTGTAAGATTACTTGTATTAAATAAGGGAAATTCATTTTAAATACATTTATATAAAAACAAAGATGGACGCCTAATGACGCTATAATGAGCTATTGTTAAGGAAATAATTGTTTCCAAATAATAAACTAAACCAAGTGAGAAATGGACTCCAAGTGTTTATTTAGAAAGTGTTTTTATTAAAAATAATTAAATCTGGTGACAAAGACTTATAAAAATAAGAAACACCCAAGATAATTAATAAAAACGTTATATTAAGAGAAGCAATGTAAATAAAATAATGTTGTTTAGACTTAAATTAAAGAAGAAAATGTCTATAATTCAATGACATAACTCATGTAACGATAGGACGTTCAATAAGGAAGTTATTGTAATTATTAACTTTTCAATTATTTTTTACACTAGTGCTTACATCACATAAACTCCAACCCAAAGTCAAAATTTGGTAAAACATCAAATATTTTAATAAAACAAAGGCTTTTGGGGTGAAGACTATAGTGATTACAGCCAATCAAATCAACGCATTTTGTCAGACTCGAAAGAGACGCTCCGGCAAAATGTAACAGTCTACGAACAGCTTTCAGACGGAGTGGCCACGCAGCTCTACACCATGGAAAAGTATTATTTTCAAATTTGTGCGCGTCCATTAACAATAAGTTGATAAACATACATAACCTTGACACAACAAAAATACTTCCGAGTGGAATGTGCGGGATTATCGAATTATACAAGTACGATAGTGTATAATCCCGGTCGTACTCGCGTGTGTTGTGATAAATAAACAGGGAGTACAATATTTTATTTAAATAACTTTGATTTAAAAAATAATAATTTTAAATAGACATATATGGATACTACGCGAGTCGAGTACTAGCGAAAGGTTAAACGTATAATGGAATTATTAGAATTCCAAGAAATGTCAATTTATACTTATTAAAATATTAGATAAATATTTTAATTAATTTTCATAATTATAAAAAGTATGTTTGAAGTAATTGTTATTAATTACAAGAGTTAACATTTAGTCACTTTTTTGACTAAACTTATTTGTCTTGATTATTTCGATGTTTTGAAATAAATAACATTAACTTTCGTACAAAAGTATAAAAGCAATTCTAATAGTAACCTGTTAAAATGTTATTAATAATGTGTTCAGAAAATATAAATTAAGAAATGTTAACCGTTAAGAAATCATTTACCATAACAGCATTACCTGTGATAGCTAACCTCAAAATGGTAGCGGTAGCTTGTTAATTTAACTGTTGCATCTGTTCTCAAATAATTTCCAAACCAAATAGAAATCATATCAAGAGTTTTTTTTTTGTATTTGATTAATTTTTTCTCTTGAAAATATATATTTATCAAACTAATTGTTGAAAATAAACTGATACATTGAAACTGTACAAGCCACGAGCTTGACGCTTGCTATAGAGTTTTATAAGGTGCGTGCGCATCCACGCGTACGATAATAACATACTTACCATACCTATGGTATTAAATTTCATTGTTTTATATTTATTTGTTATTTATTAACCATTGTTCAATTTTCTTAATTCTATTATATTACATCTTGACACTGATATCATGTCACCTCAAAGAACCTAACAACCTGATAATACATTGACAAGAAAACATAACCTATTAAGTTCAAATTATTGTACCAAAGACAGGACTACCAGCATTGAGCCTGGACAGAGTTTTATGTTAAAATTAATCAATTGTAATTATTATGTAAAGGATTATTAGCCACAATGATTGTTAATTGTTTTTGAAATTTGCCATTTTAAAATTGTTAATAAACCTTCACTTATTTACCTATGAACAAGAGTATCATTTCAAATATAAATTAAATTATTTCTTGTAAAACAGTTCTACCAAAGGTGGCGGAAGAATTCAAACAGAGAGTAATTTAAAGTATTACCTATATGTGCTAATTCATTCATATTGTGTGTACTAACTGTTTTGAATATTCAAATTGAATATTTGTGTGCATTTTAAGTGTATGTATTTCAGCTACAACCGTCACAGAACAGGACTGAACCAGATACTTGTGGTAAGTGAGGGAGGCATACAAAAAAAGTGCACGAAACCTACTTAAATCAGAAGAGTGAATTATTCATAGACACTTATACAGATTATACAATCACACTAATAACTCCTAATAATTATAATTGGAACAGT
The DNA here is from genome assembly GCA_034769895.1 of Magicicada septendecula. NCBI lineage: Eukaryota > Metazoa > Arthropoda > Insecta > Hemiptera > Cicadidae > Magicicada > Magicicada septendecula. The sequence continues at coordinate 408,342,695 of CM068368.1, read as the reverse complement.
TTTATAAAAACAACATAATAGCAGATACCGGAGCGTATCTGCAAGCACACTACAACTATAAATACAATTATACTTACACTAATATTACTTGTTCTGTAACAATGTATACAGGATGTTTCTGAAGTACATGGAGATACTTGAGATTTTTGTAACAAACAATAAAGAAAGGTTCTGTAATTGTAAATCTATCTAAAACATTTCTTTTCTCTTTGATTTGCTGTACAAATTTTTAATATTAATAACAATTAATTTTATTTCGAACACACTCTGCAAAATGAGACATACATGCCTGTATTTTAGAACTACATTCTGGTGCAAAAAAAAAAAATAATAAAATCTGTATTTATGTATAATTAATAATAAAGAATACTTTCTTAAATTGAAACAGTAGTGTATCGTGGTGAAGTGTATTTAAAGTGAAGCGTAATCAATTTGATGTGATTGATGTTATTATATGTGCTCTTAAATAACAATACCCATTAAAATTATGCATTTTTTAAATTCTGATGTTTTATTTGTGTCTTGAAGTAGATCACTTCAAGTTCTTTACATGAAAATAACATGACATTAATTTCCCAAAAGAGCTTTACCTATAACTGAAAGTGTGTTTATATTATTTAATGAATAAGTAGTGTAGACAATTAATACAAAATATCAGGTAGAAACGTGATGATGGAAATTGAACTTTGACCTTGAGGTGCGCAGTGAACAAACACCTCATTTTGTACAATTACTTTTCTTACCATTTATTTTTCATTTTGATTTTTATATAAACACTGCTGAGCATCTACGCTGTCCAGGCGCCATCTTGCCTGTGTACCAACTATACGAAAATTTCATATTTGTCAGGGTTCGTATAAGTGAACTTGGTGGAAGCAGAATATGGTTGTTTAAATAATAATGATCATTTCTTAGTTTACTAAGCATTAAAATTTTATTGATCATTTCTTGTTTTTTATATCCCTTTCAATTCCAATAATTCTTAACAATTTTTACATATTAAAATGAAAATTATTCAGACAAAAACTTGTTAATTTTTCTTATATATGAAATTATCTGTACTCCACATAAAATAACAACATCTTTAAAACTACTATCAAAATTTAATTAACCCAAACCAGCACTTCCTATTTTATCATTTTTATTCATGCTCACATTCATACATACGCCCCATGCCCATTTGAGATCTCAATTTCTTTATTCAATGGTAAATAGAGTCCTTTAAAAGGACAATTTTGAATTTGATATACCCCTCTGGTTACTTATCTGGCTTATGAAAGAGTCCAATGTTCCGTAGTACCTTCCATCACTTCGCACATATTCTTCGCACCATCTTTTATTGAAACTGTTACTTTAATTATTTAATTACTCACTGTATAATTATATTCTGATTTAAATTATAAATTCGATTCTAAAATCACATTTTTGTTTGAGTTGCGGGCGCCCGTGATTTCGTTTCGAAACTTTTATTTGCCACCGGCCGGTTATAAGGTATAATTTCAACTGGGGTGAGATGAACTGCTTTGAGTTCTGAGATGGTGGGGGAGTCACGTGATCACTTTCATTGTTTTACTGAATATGACGAGCTAATTTCTGAGGCGAGGCCGACTACGCATTGCATTCCAAATGACGTATTTAAAGGCTTGGTACTTATGTAATGAGGCGTGGCTGGTGACTTCATCGGTCAAAGTTCGTTTGGCTAAATATAACTGTTGTTTTACGTCTGGAATGTTGACCTTGACACTATTCCGCTCACTTGTCTGTTACGTCATTATATTCATGAATAAAACTTGTTCATTTTCCCCATAATTATTATTTATACTTTTATGTTTCCCTTTTTCCCCAAATTACCCCAGGGAGACCCAAACTGTCCCGTTACAATACCCCCTCAATGAGAGGTTTTATGCCGAAGCATAAAAACTCTCATTGACACTCTCATACTTCCTAAAGGGATCAATCAGGATATGTCGCCACAACCCCTTTATGTTTTATTAAAAAAAATCATGGTTAACTTACCCCCTGGTCCAGTGACTGTGACCGTACCTGAATGACCTTACTGGATTTCTCTCTCGAGATCCCAACACCGCAAGGCCAGACAGGCACTTGACGCTCCTGCTCTGACACGCAGGCCAGCACAGGACTGCCGCCACAGCATCACCAGACACTGAAACACCAAATAAAAAAAAATTCAAATAGTGGCCTTGTATAATCCCATATCCCTAATTGATCTGGTTCCCCTTAGCTGTGCGCTGGTTTGCGTTAAGAAGCACTGGTTTTCTTGGCCTAGTAATAGATAATCTTACATTACTGCATAGACTTTCATCCCCTTAATTCGTTCCAAGTATTTCATAAAATCTTTCGATTCCAATCGACAATAAATAAGCCTTTCCCATTTACAAGAAGAAGTATAAATCCTTACATTAACACAACAATATCTCAAAATATTTAAACACATTTAAAATATTCAAAAGCTTTAAAGATCAATTAATCAAATACAATTTATCTATGTCTCCCTTCTTCTACAATTCTTAACCCTTCCCATCTATTTCCAAAACAATTCAAAATCATTTAATACATTATAAAATATTATTATTAACAAATAAAAAAAAATTCGATTTATCCGATGCTGTTAATAATAATCACCCCCTTTTCTCCTCTACACACACTATTGCCCCCTTGGACTGTTGCGTCCAGTTGCCTCCACAAGGACTGAGGCGGAAGGAGTGAGCACTTTTTTCTTTTCTCTCACCCCCATCCTTGCTTCAGCGTTACAAGAAACTTCAGGGTAAGTACCCCTATTCCTTATTTTAATATATGCCCCTAAGGTCTACCACTCCTATTTGGGCGAAAATAGCCTGTGTTCAAGATAAGCTTAGATTCCCTGATTAAACCCCATTAAATTTCCAAATTATACCAATTTCCAGGACTACCAACTATGTTCAGCATACATTAATACTGCCCATAGCTGATTGTCATCCAAAACCACGATCTGGGTTGATAAGGCCGAGATCGCCCAAAATGTAGGGAATCGCATGTAAATGACTATACATGTTTAAAATTCCTATACTAATATATTAAACATAATCAAACACAGTACACTCATAATTAACATTGCGATTATTACATTAAAATAAACAATTCATATTTACGTTTGACCAGAAATTACACACCATACATCTTTACTTTAGTTTCAAATTCTATTAAATTTTTCACTTGTTTTATTTATTCTTACATTTCAACTATGATTTTCTATTTAACATTTTCATCATTAATTGGTTCGGGTGATTCTCAGTCATTCACAATGATTTGATTTATTGAATGGGCATTAAATAACCTTACCCCCCTTTTTCCTTCTAAACGACCACTAACAGATTTGTACAAGGTGACACCGATCTCTCAATAATATTTACCTCCATTAATTTCTCTAACTCCACTTAAATCATTCTCCTCTTATTTCGAAATAACTGATACCCTCTTTGTACCTAGGATGTGTGTTCCCTTCCCTTATACTCATTCCCTTATTAGTTCCTGGCCTCTCCCAGGTAACTCCGCCAAACCTCATTTAAAACTATTCACCCCCCGCCACAACGCCTTGCGTTGAGGACTCCTTACCACACCACCCTCTTTACAAAATTTCACCACCACCTATTTACTCTCCAATTACATTACTCTCACTTTCTCTACATACATGCACTCCCGCTACTGTGTCCCTACTACTGACCCATTTCTGTATTACTTTTATTCCAAAACTCTTATTTTGTCTAACACCCATTAAAGTTAACTCTGACTCAGTGCCTTATTGAAATAATTATTATCACCCAAACTCCATCTTTTACCACATTTTACATTAATATGATCATTGAAAATTACACTGGAAAATTCATAACAACCTCAAATTAATTTAATCACCTAATTTAACCTTTTAAACTCCTTTAATTTTATTATTAACACATTTTACTTTTATTTCAATGTCATTATAAACTTCATACTTACATTACATCACTCAATTGAATAAAAACATGATTACTGTCATAGACTCAACATTATAAACATTCATTACAATAAATATATTGTACATACCCCTATGTAATTTCTGATACATCATAACAACCATATGCCTCCACAACTAAATACCTTCTACGTTTACCCATTTACTATTTATTATCAAGTTCAAATCTTATAAAAATCATTTAACTTCATTATCAAAATTCATTTATACAACATTAATTAATTAATTAATTAATCTCAAATTATCTAATTCAATCAGTTTCTTTTTAAAACACTAAGTTTTTTAATTACAATACCAAAACAATTACAATTCAGTTATTTGCATGATAAACTTCACCATGATTTATTTAGTCTGATCAACTATTATTATTATCATTATTTTACAATCAATTCACCTTGCATACCCACATTGTTTACATACAATACATAGTACAACATAATCTACTACACAAACACAATTAACATCACTACACAAATATATACAATCCCAATTATTATTCATTCTTGTTTCCCATTTATCATTTCACAATACAGTCCATGTCGAAACCTCTTACTCACATAATTAAATGCTCATGAACAACAACTGTTTAACCACCATCATCGTAAATTAGTCATATCTTACGTTTACACCATTCATTTACAATTAAAGACATATTGCTATTATTATTATTATTATTATTATAATCATCATCATTACTTTTCTCCATTGTATCAATATAGTAATTACAAATATTATTGCATACTATCAATTCAAAATTCCTGTCGACATTGGGTATCGTAAATTCTCCTTTAGTATTTTCCGTTAAAGTCAGGTAAGTTATATTATCATCTACACTATCATCATCTACTGCTGCTACATCAGTTTCAACACAAGGTACGTACTCAATATAATTACCAGCTCTCTGTATACCTAACCTCTCTACTAATTCTTTATACCTTCTACCAATCTCAAATAACTCTATCTCCCTATCAACGTACAACTCTCTCTCAAAATACCTCTCATCATACCGCCATTTCACACTTTCTCTCTTAATCCATGCAGAGGGTACTGTTACATTAACACACCTCCTGATTTCTCCAGGATCACCACAAACATTCAGGGAACTACTTGAAGACACGATGTCTTCCTCTAAGGGACATTCGCCCTTCAAGAACAACAGTGAACACCTTGGTTCACAATAAACCTGGGGAAAATTTACCCTCTGCCACATATCCACAAAATAACTCTCTTCATACTCTCTATTTAATTTATAAACACTTGTTTCTACCCCTTTACAACCCCCTACTCCCATTACTCTCTTACTACCCCCTACTGTCTCTATATTATCATCATCACTGTTAATTTTCCCTGTATCACCATCAGATACTACTTTTTCAACTATTGCTTCATCTACTTTAATCATTCTGCTTTCTAAACTGTCTATTTGCGTACTAAACATCTTATTGACCAATTCTAATATTTTATCAGTCATTGTTACAAATTTTTCATCAATTTCACTTTTGAAATTATTAAAATTCTCATTCTGTTTGTCACATTTACTATTTATTTCATCAAATTTTTCATTTAGATTACTATTTATTTCTTTATTTTGCATATCAAATTTATTTAAAAGTAACTGCATCATTGCCGTTATCTCATCTGTTTTGTTTTCATACCGAGTTGAGATGGGTGTTAATTGAACTGTATTTAATTCAACTGATTCGGTAGTGCTAGACTCACCAATCTGGCTACTTGGGATTGAGTGAACGCCCATGTCACTCGTAAATGTGTCGTCAGTTAAGCTGACTTCCATATTCTTATCTGCCATCTCAGAAATTTTATTTTATTTTATTTTTTTTCAAAATACTAACATATATAACATATACTAACACTAACAAGGTATTCTATTTACCCACACAACACATGATCACATCATAACCTCATACTTGTACGTCTATTTTTACGTACATCAAAAAATTTTTATTTTATCTCAAACAACCATCCTGCTCCCCCAAGTAGGCTTAAATTTACATAACTTTAATTATGTAAACTGTCCCTGTTCGGGCGCCAATTGTGCAATTACTTTTCTTACCATTTATTTTTCATTTTGATTTTTATATTGTAGCATAACAGAATTTTCACCCTGAATATAACTTAAGACAACCTTGAAAAGAAAAGGAAGAAACAATCTGTAGTGAGTAATAACAAAATGGTTAAAAATAAATTAAATAAATTGATCATTATAGTAAATCAAATGCTGACAATAGACTCTATAACAAAAACAAAACTTGGTCCAAATAAAAGGAACAATCAATATAAAACAATATACGTTCAACCACATGATGATTAAAACCCCAGTACATCAGCAGTATACCCAGTAAGATAAGGAGCAGTAATGAAAAATAATCATGGGTAACTTATTAAAATAACTACATCAAAGGATCCAAACATAAAATAATAACATACTCATTGAAGGAGAAATAAAGAACCGGCTAATTCAAGCTTAGTACAAGGAGTGTAATATTAGGGAAGGTTACTTCCCAAATCTTATATGACAAATATGTACAATTTAATTAAATTCAAAATAATGACAAAACCCTAAATCCCAGTAACCCAAGTTACAGGATACTCTACAAATAAGTTAAAGATTGTAAATTAAATATAGAGATAACTCCAGGGTAAAGAGTAGAATATTAAGTGGAAAGGATTAAAGGCTACCATTAGTGTAGGTGATAAAGAATGCCTCAGTGAGAAGGAAAGTGATATCCAATATAAACTATAATAGTGAAAGACAGAAAATGACTGAAATGTTATTAATTGTAATAGAGTATTTAAATATAATATGTAAGGATTGTTTTATATTAATATAAATGTGGAAACTTAGATTATAAAATGTTTTGTTATAGTTAAATAACGTTAATTATTGCTAAAGTTTTGTTAAGGTAGGAAAGGTAAGGAAATAATCATAATATCTTTTAAATTGTAAACCGTAGAAATAATAAGGAAGCAAACTAGTTATAATATCAATAGCCAGGCAAAACCGATTTTGAGGTCAAATTCAACTTTTATTATGTAATCAAGTCCAAAGGGATAAATTAAATAAAACTGTATAAAATTAACAGAGATTAGTCAGTTTAGAATAAAGATAGTTAATTATAATTATCACAGAAATATATAATAGTAAATGTAATGATCAGAGGGTAAAATTGACTGTATTGGAAATGTGTAATATAATGCCGAACAGTAGATACAGTACAAATAAATTTAAATTAATCAGTATCGGTGTGTTGTAACAACAAATTGTTAAAGACAAAGAATAATGATGAAATGAAATAATGATGAATAATGTCCTTATATAAGGACAATGTTAACATAAAATGACTTGTAAGCCATTTAATTTATAATTATGTGAATAATAATAAGGCCTATAAGAAATGTCAAAAAATGTCAGTTTTAAGCTTAATTGAAACTAAAATAGGTCATGTTGGATATTGATTTATGTAAAATTAGAACAGGAATATTGCTAGGTACTTAAATTTTCATGAAATTAAAAAATAATTAAATTATAGCCATAAAATAGAAAAAAAAATCATATATTTCTATGAGATCAGATCTGGACAAGACGAACAGCTGATTTCAGACAATGGGATAGGATGCCAAAATATTTTTGGAATTACTATATTAAACAACGATTTCAGTTAGCAGTTGATTGTTAAACGCGAACCAGAACGGATGGGAACGTGCAGAAGGGAGATCCAAAAAATATAAAATAATTTGAACTAAATTGAAAGTACAATATAAAGAGTTACTGCAGAGGTTATAAACCTAAAATTAATAAAAATAACTTAACCAATTAACGAAGTGAAGAACGAGTTTTAGTTACAATATAATCAAACACCAATACACCAAGAATCATCCGCCATGTTGGAATAATTGAGTTAATACTATTCCATTGAATAACGAACTTAACCAGATTTCGAACACTGAATACGACACTAGTAATACTGCATCAAACTAGCTCTCTGAGCGAAAAGGAACATTACAACAGAAGCATCCAGAAGAACTACACTATCACAGAAGAAGATATCCACAATTACAATTGGGTGAGAGGAAAAAACCACAAGCCAGCGTAGTTGGGCAAAATCTGAAGTTGATGGCGGCCATGTTTCGAAGTCATCTCGCCAGCAGTACACTGCCACGATGAGTCAACAGCTACGCTACGTCATACACAGCTGAGTGGTTCGATTATTTCTTTTTAAATGACATTATTTTCAATTATATTTTACTTTTACGTAATAGTAATTAAGTATTAATTAATTGTAAGTATAGTATCTTGTAACTTGCCTTTCCCTGACCATTTTGACAGTTCAAAGAACTCTGTTAATCAATTTTGTAATTTTATATATTTTGTTAGTTAACACAATCGACCTGTGAATTGAGTCTCAGCCGCAGCAATAGTCGATGCACATAAGATTATCGCATCACTTCTTAAATAAATGTCATTATTGTTTCTAAACACGAGTTTTCCTAATCATTTGAGTAATTAAAATTAATTTATTTCATTTCTAATTTAACTTAGAAGGTAATAACTAAAGAAATCGAGTAGAAGAAGAAGAAAAGGAGCTGAGTTAGAAGCGAATACAATTCGACCCAGCTTTGACATAATCAGATTAACACAATAGAACAAATATTTCTTTACCGAGTCTAGCAAATTAACACATGGAAATAAATTAGTATTAATACTTCTAATTAAATAATAATTAAACAATAAAACTAATTAAACAATGAAAATATATAAATAATAAAAAAAAGAGAAAAACAATTTTTTCTAAAATAAATTTATAACTTGTAAATTTTCTCAAACATAAATTTTATTTGTAAACCAAGGTTTTATTACAATATAAACACTGCTGAGCGTCTACGCTGTCCAGGCGCCATCTTGCCTGTGTACCAACTATACGAAAATTTCATATTTGCCAGGGTTCGTATAAGCCAACTTGGTGGAAGCAGAATATGGTTGTTTAAATAATAACGATCATATCTTAGTTTACTAAGCATTAAAATTTTATTGATCATTTCTTGTTTTTTATATCCCTTTCAATTCCAATAATTCTTAACAATTTTTACATATTAAAATGAAAAATATTCAGACATAAACTTGTTAATTTTTCTTACATATGAAATTATCTGTACTCCACATAAAATAACAACATCTTTAAAACTACTATCAAAATTTAATTAACCAAACCAATGCTTCCTATTTTATCATTTTTATTCACGCTCACATTCATACATACGCCCCATGCCCATTTGAGATCTCAATTTCTTTATTCAATGGTAAATAGAGTCCTTTAAAAGGACATAATTTGGATTTGATATACCCCTCTGGTTACTTATCTGGCTTACGAAAGAGTCCAATGTTCCGTAGTACCTTCCATCACTTCGCACATATTCTTCGCACCATCTTTTATCGAAACTGTTACTTTAATTATTTAATTACTCACTGTATAATTATATTCTGATTTAAATTATAAATTCGATTCTAAAATCATATTTTTGTTTGAGTTGTGGGCGCCCGTGATTTCGTTTCGAAACTTTTATTTGCCACCGGCCGGTTATAAGGTATAATTTCAACTGCTTCGAGTTCTGAGATGGTGGGGGAGTCACATGATCACTTTCATTGTTTTACTGAATATGACGAGCTAATTTCTGAGGCGAGGCCGACTACGCATTGCATTCCAAATGACGTATTTAAAGGCTTGGTACTTATGTAATGAGGCGTGACTGGTGACTTCATCAGTCAAAGTTTGTTTGGCTAAATATAACTGTTGTTTTGCGTCTGGAATGTTGACCTTGACACTATTTCGCTCGCTTGTCTGCTACGTCGTTATATTCATGAATAAAACCAGTTCATTTTCCCCATAATTATTATTTATACTTTTATGTTTCCCTTTTTCCCCAAATTACCCCGGGGAGACCCAAACTGTCCCGTTACAATTTCAAGGCTAACAGAATTTTAAGTCACTTCGCACATGCGCTCAACAGTCTTTTATAGTGTTTCACAGTGTGAACATCACTGCAACCAGGCTGGTTAGAACAATGGCAGAATGTGTTTTACGGAGGGAAAATTAGTGAGTAAAGTGAGACAGTGAACTGTTATCGGATTATATCCCCTCACTCCTCTCTAGACAACTTAAGTGGGGGTATTTCATTTGCTGGGTCTGCGCAGCTCAGCAGCCAAGAAAGCCTGTCACATTTCCAATTGACATGGAGGGCAAGTACGAAACATTTTTACAACAGAAAAAGTAATTATATAAAATACTAATCCTGAATTACAAATGTGCAAAACACTCTATTCTTAAAAAAAAAACATGAAATTAAAAGTAATATAAAATTTATTTTATAGTATTACAACACACACAGGGTGTAACATAAAAGATGTCCTAACTTTTGATAGACAATTAACGTGGAATGTGGACAGCCTGACTGTGAGGTGCAAATCCATGTTAAACACAATCAGATGCCATCTCCCATGTGATCTGGGGAGCAGACAGGAAAGTTTTATTGTGCCCGTATGCCATGCAAGTTTATATTGTGAAGCATGAATTATGTCTTATGTCTGCGCCGTCAACTGCTGTTACTGAGATATATGGCAAAAATATTAGCACTCCTGAGCCACATAAACCAAATGTTGCTGGCGAACATCAGACTTGCTAGAATATACGATCGCTGTTTTTCATTCGCCAGACCAGACAGCATTCATGCACTTGAAATAGCCTGGGGCTACAATATCCAGGTGTCGATTGTCCAAGCATACGTTCTGTGTGAAGTGCCCCCATGGCTGCTTCGAACACCAAATTGCCAGCTGGATGTCACCAGTAGAAGCAAGAAATCATGCCACCTAATTGAACTGAAACTCCTGTTTAGATCAGTCTTGGAGGAATACGTTGAGGAACACACCATTATGTACACTGATGGGTTGAAGATTAAGAGCAGATTGGATAGTGCGTTGTCATGGAGGTTGCCTCTCACTCCTGGACGGTGCATGGTGGCAAGTGTATACACTGCCTAACTGTATGTGGTGTGGCAAGCTCTTTTTTCTTTGAACACCGAAGTGGAAGGAAATTTGTTATCAAGTTTTCTTACTGCCTTGGACAATCTGGGCACAGTAGATCCATGATTACAGCAGATAGTGGGGTTAAGCCATGCGTTAGAATTGAAAGATCTCAGTTCATCTTTTACTTTTGTTTGGTGTATGGGTGTATGATTATATATAATAATCATGTAGGTACTGAAGAAGCTGATGCTGCAATGAGAAATGCTGTGTGGACAGCCCACAAGTCAATGGAATTGGCATACAACCTGACAACATGAAACTAGCTGCATAACAACCACCATTATTAATGTGTGGCAGCAGGTGTGGAACACACGGCAGAGAAAACTTTCTGTAAATGGCAGGGTATCCGTAAATGGCAAACATCAGGTAATCACAGTCATTATGAACAAGTTTGTGTCACCAGACTGCGAATTGGGCACACGACATCTTCATACCTCCTCCTTTGAGTAGTCTGCACTTGTGGTAAAGCACTAGCAGTGAAACACGTAAGAGAAGACTGTAGTCCTCTTGCAGAATTCAGACAGTGGCACAGAATAAAAGGTAACATGAAAGAAGGCCTTGGAAACAAACAGTTAGTGACAGACAGAACTCTGTCCATCCTGAAAGCAGATGATTACTGTATAGGCTTTAAAAATGTCGTTTTGGTCTTACTGTGTATGAATTTCGACTTTTGTTGAGTCAACTAAAATGTAGATGAAACAAATCCCATCAAGCATTGCTACTGGTAGACATGGCTGGGCTAAAGGCCTTAGTTGCTGAGCTCCCATAACAAGAAGAGATTACAAAGAAATAATAATACAATAATAATATAGTATTGGTTTTTGCTTACAACTGTTGGTAACAGCACTGATTTTACTTTCTCTTTTCAATTTTCTATGATATATTCCACTAGGGTCACGTGTCTCTTTAGTTTGTTTCTTCCTTTTCTAGTTGAATCTAACCAGTATTCATTTTTTATTGATTTTATCAAAATCATTGTAATTATTGCTGCAGTAGTTATAGTTCTTTTGTTTAATTTTGAGTATTAACTCTAAATTTTTAATTTGATTGTCTGAAAGCTATAGCCAATTTTAATATGCTATTCAGAGGGTTGCTTTATCATCTGAATCTAGTACAGTTTTTTATACAAAATTTTTTTGATCTTCGATTCAACGTTTAGTTTTAATTTTATAATTCTGAACAATTAATCATAATTTATAGTAGAGACAATGAGTTGTTCAGTTCTAATAATGTTGCAGATATTGTAATGTAGCGGTTTACGTGGGTTATTTTTTGTATTATTTACTTTTGTTAAATTTAATAGTGTGTAGCGAGCCGTTTTATACTTTGTCTCAATACTTACTAGTCGACCGTATTTCTCGCCGCTCAGTTCAAATTTTTCCGCCTCGCCACCTGATTGGCTCACGCTGTCTGGCTGAGTCGAATTCGTCAACTGTCGTATGTTTATTGTTTGTGTCCCAAATTCTTATATTACCCTTTTATATGAATCAAACATACAGCAATTGAGAAATACGAAAATTTATTGAACCTTTGTTTATATTAACTGGTCAATTACAGTGGATAAATGAAACATATATTTATCATAATTCCAGCGTTTACAAGTTGATCGGTTGGCAGCGTCCGGCTTCGTTCAGTATTCATACGTAAAATGCCACAATGGCGTACATGGTTTGTTCTTTATAAAATTAATTTTATCTCAGGGAATAAGTTCTTTGGACTACAGAAGTTGGATTACGGACTAATAAATCCACATAAATTATAATATTCCTTATATCTAATACACAATAGTTGATATTTTAAAACATGAAAAGTAAGTTATTGGCAATGAGAAATAGTGCACGCTTGGTTAAGTTCTTGTTAGCAAGTTATGTTTTTAAAATTATTTTAATATAAAATCAAAATTCAGTGATTGATATATTTTATTGAAAGTGATTTTTTAATCAAATTCAGTTCAAAAGTTATTTTTGTGATCTGTGAAGTGAAAATAAGATAGTTCATTATTATGGGTAATTGAAAGTTTATTTTTGGGGTGAAGTATTTAATTTATACTCATCGATTCCTGGTCGTAGCTTCTCTTGCGATCCTCTTCTTCTTCTGGAACACGTCTAAGAGTCCTTTCTTCTTTGGATTAGCTGAGATTCCCGTTCAAATGGTTGAAATCCAATGTCCAGCTTCCATCAGTTCTTGTAGATGATCTTCTTCTTAAGGTTGAGTTAGGTCCCTTCAGTTCTTCCTCCAGAATTGGTAGGGTATTAATTTAATTTACTTCCTTCCAAGTTTTGGCCATGATTTTTGTTGTATAAATGTTTTAATTACTGGTCATCTCATCAATGGTGGTTTAAAATATTCTTCTTACAATTCTTCTTTCAAATTTGGAAAAATTTAAAGCTTTTAAAATTAATTTGGCTCCGAGGGCTTCATACATCCACCCTCTATGCTGGTCAATAATGAAGTAATTCAATTTCAACGGTCACTTTATGTAACAAGCATGAGTTGCCATAGTTACCTTTCAAATTATACTAGTTCTCATTGGTCAACATCTTATAACATTGTTATAATCTAACGTTTTATTTCTGTTCAAATATGTCAAAATCCTTTAAATTATAATTACTCCCTTATGCTAGTAGTAATATTATTTATACTAACACCATTGTTCTGCTTTTTTACTAATGATTATTTTGATACCCCCATGGTTACTTTTGATTAGTTAATAACATTTTTCTTATTTTCTTATTGATATTTCTTTTGTAATTATTTTTAAACTGAATATTATTTATACATTTTTATATCTAATACACTTACTTACTTAATTAAACATTTTATATACTCTAATTGACCCTTGGTTACTGTTTTCTTTTTAAACTTATAAAATTCTCTCCTTCATGCTAGGCCTAAAGGCATAGGTTTCACAATACTCCTATTCAACATTCCTTATAATTCATAAACTTTATTTATTGGTTCATTGAACATTTTTTTTATAGAAACAGACAAACAAAAAAACATTGGTGCTTTTAACAACAATATAATGGTGCTTTCATTATTAAAATATTTCTTACCAGGTCCAGGCCTGAAATTATACTTCTAACTATTTTTGGTTTCTTACTACTATCTCCCCTATCTTCTAAGTGAATTAATTATATGGTTTTTTACAATAACGAACTCTTATAATAATAATTTTTAACAGTACCTTACACAATATAACTCACTTACAAATTCCTTCACTAAAATATAGTGTCTGCTTCTCCTATCTTCCACTCTAATAATTTTAACTTTTACCTTATTTTTGTAATTCTTACTTACTATCACTTAAATTAATAATGGTACAATTAGTTTCATACTTTTTAGATAATATTCTATTAAAGATTGTTTCGCTATATTACTATAGTCTGCTTATTGTATTGTACACTACATGCACCTATACTGCACTTTTCCTTTCACATGAGGTTTCTTTTATTTATCATCACTTTCACTTTTGTACTATGTTTTTTTTACATAGATTGTTGTCACTTATATTTATTTATTTATTTATATCCTTCACTTGATATTTCACTTATTGTTTGTTTATTTAGTTTAGTATCACAGTGTGTTTATTGGTCATTGATATTTGTTTTATTCTCATTTCACGTTGGTCACTTTTGATATTATTTATTGTCTTTATTCAGCTCAATTATAACTTACTTGTTTTTGACTAGTTTATTATTTAATAGGGTATTATTTATTTCTACCTTCCTATCTTATATTTATAACTTCATTTTTCTTTGCTTTTCATTAAACATACATAATATCTCTAGTTTATTTTTTATAGTTTATATATTTTACATCTTATTTATGCCCTATCTGTTTTAGTGCATTTACTTTACATATTATTTGTCAGTTATATCGTGGGGTTACAATGATCGTGGTCATACTTTGGGTTACTTCTTGGTTTCTCGTTCCTTCCTTCTTGTTTCTATTTTCTTGTTTTCTCCAATCTTCTTGTTTTCTCCAATCTATTGGGTCAAGTCATAGTCAGTTCCTTAGTCAATTGTTATTTCGTAGTTGGGTCATTAATCTTCAAGTTATAAGTTTTTAACATTTCTCCCTACCTTCAGCTTTTTCTTTTATTAATCATTAGTGGTATTTTGCGCTATCTTATGTCATGTTACATAATGCATTGCCGCCAAAATTGATTATTTCAAAAATAAAGATTGTTTTTCTGAAATCATCAACATAGTTTATTAAATCAAGTTGTTATTATTATGGAATTCATCCATCGTTATTTTCTTCTTTAGTTTCTCTTTATTAATTCATGGTTCATGATACTGGAAATGATATTATTCTCCTCCTTTACTCTTTTATTATGAGTGTTATCCCTTGTATGTTTTACCTCCCTAAAATTTTCTTTTCTTCCATTCATATAGATTGGTACTAGCCAGAGGGCACGTGTGGCTCTATTACTCTGCTATCCATTTATACACATTTTGAGTTCAGAGGTCATGCCTATCTGCTCAATAAAATCAAATGATTGTTGGACTTTTCTCAACATAAAATCATCATATAATAATAATAATAATAATAATAATAATAATAATAATAATAGTCGTCTATTTTCGACTCATAATATAAATATAATAAAACACTCTTGGGATTACTTATTCTGTTTTTTCTTCATATCATGACCTTCTCTTCTCATTGATTTATTTGGATTCCTTCTCTATGTCTGTAGCGATGTTCTTAACATATTTTTGCATTGTTTCTTTAATTTATTTCATATGATAGTTATTTTGTTTGTTATCACTTTTCTTCTCATTTATAATTAATATTAACATTGTAGCTGTTTTCTGGTTTACTTATACCTTTTTCATTATTGATTGTCCGTTTAGTATGTCATTGTCATCCTTTATTTGACTGTCTTGTCGGTTCTTTTTTAAAATGTTAATTCTTTATGATCCCCTTTCACAATAGGGTTATTTAATGATGTTAAGTAATGTCATCACTTTTGTTAAATGTTAGTATTTTATTTCAGTTTTTTGTTTTTTGATACTTCATTATAAATATTTTTTTTCTCTTTTTTTTCTCAAATTTAACTCGTTTCACTTAATTAGTTTCACACACTTGGCTGTAAGTTGTTCTTACTTTTTTTTGGAATTTGGATAATTATTTATTCTTAAAATTCTTTTAACTTTCTTGCACTGCCTCATAATATTTCTTCAAAGAAGACTGGTTGTAAGTCCCATTGATTCTTTTGGTAGTTATTTCACTTATGTCATATGTGTTATTATTGTTATTTTTAACAATGATATAGGGGCTGTTGTAAAGTAATAATAATTTCTTCGTGATACCTTCTCTAGAACTAGGTAGCTCTCTGTTCCGTATTAGCACCTTTTCTCCCTCTTGATATTGTATTGCTTTAGGTTGGATTTTGTGATATTTTTCCTTCTTCTTTTCTACTTGTTCCGCTATCTTGCTGTAGAATCTTGCATTATCGAACTGGTACTCAGGGTTGGTGGGGAAATTAATAAGTTCTTCTATTGCTCGAGGTGGTGGTTTTCCATACATTATGGTGTAAGGGGTATCTCTAATGGATTCGTGGTATGCGAGATTAATGAAACTTTCAGTGGCTTCGATGTATTAACTCCACTTATGTTGCTGATCGTGGCAGTACGTTCGAAGAATTCTCCCGACTTCACAGAGCACTCTTTCAGCTGGATTGCTGTTAGGGTGGTAAATAGAAGTTTTGTATGTTCGGACGCCCAGATCCAGTAATGTCTCCTTCCATTTTCTCCCTCGGAATTGGGTACCATGATCGGTGAAAATAGATGTTGGGATCCCTAATTCTGATATGTATCTCTGTGTTATAATGTTTAGTACCTTATTTGTGGTAGCACGGTTGATGGGATATAACTTTACAAACTTGGTGTAATGGTCCATGATGATTACTATAAACTTATACCGTTTCCTTCCTCCACTGCGTGGCATGGGTCCACATATGTCTAAGAAAACTCATTCCAGTTTGTTGGCAGAAGTTATTGGTTGCATTACTCCTTCCTTCTTGTCGTTATTACACTTGACTAATTGGCATATGTGACGGTTTTTTATAACCTTCCTGTTTTTTAACATAATTTTGTTGTGGAAGTGGCCCTTAATAGTTCTGAAAATTGTTTCTTGTTCTGGACCCCACATCCACTTGGTTTTAGATGATAATTGTGGTGACAATTTGGTGGTTAGTTCAGAATAGTTTTGTTGAAATTTTCTGTAATAACTACAGATGCCTAGGAACGACTGTAATTGTTTCTTGTTTTTAGGGGTAGGGAAACGTTGAATAGCATCTATTTTGTCTGTTGATGGTGTTATGCCTTGTCGGGATAGATTGAATCCAAGGAATTGGACTTCTTCGGCTATTAGTTTTGATTTTTCTAACTTCAATGTCACATTGTTTTCAGATAACTTCTCCAGTACTTGTTCTACTCTTGATCAATGCTCTTCCCAGTTGGATGAAGTGATTAGTAAATCGTCAACGTACACAGTGTTATAATGCATGGTTTCAGGACCCAATATCTGGTCCATGCAGCGGACAAATATCGCTACTGAATTTACCAGCCCAAAAGGTAATCGCTTGAACTGGTAGTTCCTACCTTCGAATATAAATGCTACGTACTTTATACTGGCTGGGTGCAATTCTACTTGCCAGTACCCGCAAACTGTATCCCAGGTACTGATAAACTGGGTACCGTGAAACGTTTTTAGGATCTCCTCAATTTCTCCAGGAGATGTCCTGTCGTTAATTAAAATTTTATCTCTCTAGCGTCGAGACATAGGCGTACCCTTCCATCTTTCTTGGTAATCGCCACTATGGGACTAGTGTACTGTGAACAACTGTACTCAATTATGTCCTCTTCCAGCATTTTATTGATCTCCATTCGTACTGCATCCTTTGCCGCATATGCAATTGGATATGATTTTTTATTGAAGTTTGCCACCTCTTTAAACTTCAACTCGCATTGATACCCCCTTACCTTTCCTGGTTGGTCGGAAAATACATGGCGGTATCTGTTGTAGATCTTTATTAACTTTTCCACTTCTCGAGTTGTTAAGGGATTCCCGTCCTGAGTACCTCGAAAGTTCGGATATCTTCCAACTTCTTGTTCCGTAGAAGGTCACTATTTATTTGATCTTCTGTTATTTGCTCCCACATTCTGTCTGGTGAATAACGGAGTGTTCTTATATTATATACACTGTTAATTGGGACGACCCCCTTGCTTCCAGTTAATTCTGCCATCCACTCTTTATTTTCATACCTCATGGTTACTTTGGATTGCCTCATGTCGATAACTGCAGAGTATTTTCTTAAGATGTCGCACCCAATTAAAATTTCAAATGGTAAATTGTGTGCGATTAAAAATATCATTGACAATGTTTCACTATTACTCGTCACTTCTAAAGATACTTGTTTCTTAATTGTCTTGTTCTGCCTTCCAGTGACTCCAATCAAAATAATGTTACTCACGGGTAACGTAGGTAAGCTGACCTTACTTTCTTTTTGAATTCTGTTGTACATGGTGATGTCAATCAAGGACACATTAGCGCCTGTGTCAATCATGAATTTTGCAGACATTCTGTATATACTGGCTATAATATAAGCGATTTCATTGTCTGGGTGTTTAATTAGTGTTGTATTCTCTTCCATCAATTCTTCACGGATATTCTTCAAATAATGGTTTTGGATGATCGTTATTGTTTGGTCAGTTGTCTGGTCAGTCAGTCTAGTTATGTACCCAATAGATCGGATCAGTGACGGGTCCTGTTGGATTCTCACTGCCGCTGTTCGTTTAAATGTTGGGCATTACCCTCGGCACGGTCCTCTGGTCGATTGGGGTGGTTACTCTCAGTTACTTCCATCCTTTCAACCGAGTGGTCGTTAAATGTTACTCACTCCCGGCTTCTTCTATGTTCTTCTGCACTTCTGCTCTTTGGTCCTCTGTAACACCGTCTTCCATCGTTTCTATTCTCGGCGTTTATGTAATTGACCCGTCGCCTGTATGTTTGATTCTGCCCTTGGTGGTTGGGCCTGTTGTAGTGACCACCATTTTGGTTATTCCCTCGGTTATAAAAATTATTCTGATTACTATTATTATGGTAGTAATTTTGATTGTTATTTCGGGAGTAATTATGGTTATTATTGTTGTTGAATGTTTGGAAATTATTGTGGTTGTTCGGTGGGTTATTTGCGGTGCATTGTTTCCCTGGAGCCCATTTTGGTGATTTCTCATGTCATAGTTTCTGTTATTCGGGATGTTCTTCTGTCTATTTAGTATGTAGTGCTTCTCTCGTTCGTACTCCCCTAATAAAGCGGCCATATCTTGTATCGTTTTGATTCTCCCACTTAATCTGCTTTTAGTAATTTCCCCATCATAGTGGTAAGCTAGCTGTGTGACCAAACATTCTTCTGGGATGTTAGGCTCTAAGTTTCTCGCCACACTGACCTTACCTAAGAAATAAGCCATTGGAGATTGTCCCAAGTACGGGTCGAATCGGCCGTTACTAATATTGTTTCGTACCACATGCTGCGTCGCCTCAGACCAGTATTTGTTTTTAAAAAGTTCTTTAAACTCGGCAAAATTGTGAATGTCCGGTCGTACTGCCGTCCACCAATTATCGTGGACCTCCTTAAACATTCATCCATCATGCCCTTAATAATCGTCCATCGTGTCTCCCTGGTTCTTGCTAGACTCTCTACTACCCGTTCAATAAATTCGATTGGATTCCATTTGTAGTTCTTAAAATTGATTATCTCCCTATTTTCACCGCATGAGACATGTAAACTTAGTAATGGTCTGTCCTTCAGTGCATTTATTTCTTCTTGGAGGCGTAACTCTCTTACTCGGAATTCTTCTAATTTTCCTTCCTGGGCTGTTGTGGTACCTTTAACTTCACTTACGGACGCATCCAATTGGTTATACTTCTCTTCAGCTCTTGTTTGTATTTGTTCAAATTTATGGGTTGTTTCTTGCTGGAGTCCTTCAATCCTCCTTTTGCTTTCACCTTCAGCTTCGTTTACCTTGGTTAAAATTTCTTCCCGGACTTGTAACACCACTTCGCTGGTTCTCTCTATTTTCTCTTCCGTCTCCATTACCGTTTGTTTCAATTCTTCCCTGTACTCTGTCAATTGTTGTAATGTATCTTGATTGTACTCGATTTTATCGTTCAACGTTTCTATATCTTCTTTCATTTGTCTCAAGGTTTCGCTGGTTTTCTCGTTACTTCTCTCTATTTTTTCGCTTATTAGTTTATTCTCCTCCTTCATTTCCTGTTTTAAAGTTTCAATATTCCTTTTATTACTCTCCTCATTCTGGTCGAATTTTTCATTCATCTCCTCTTTATTTTTGTCCAATTTCTCATCCTGTTTCTTGAAATTGTCATTTATTGACTCAAATTTCTTATCTAATTCTTCTTTGTCTTCTCTTCTCCTTTCTTCCAACTGTGTTAATGTTTCGCTGGTTTTGTTATTCCCCTCCATTATAATTCTCATCAGATTATCTAATTTCGTTTCTTCCGCAATTCTTGTTGGTTCGGTCGGGGTTAATATTTCTTCCACGTCTTCACCTGATGTTATCTCCCTTTCTTCCATTCTGCCGTCTTCCTCGGTTTCCTTTACGCGTTGCTTAGCCTGGTATCTTGTGTCGTATTTAGCCTGTTCCATTTTCTGCAGCCCCCGCTAGAATCTATAGGGTTTAATTGTATAGTTTTTTAATTATTCTAGCCCTACTGTAACCCATCTTTCTATTTTTATGCTTTATAAAAAAATAAACTTTTTTTTTTTTTGAAAGAGGAGCCACTAGTTATTTAAAACTAGGCAGAAGGCCTAGAGAAGCAAAAATGCGCTGGGTCCAGTGAGCCGGGACTTGCAATTAAACTCTCTGTTAATCAGTAATATAACATGTTTATTATCCCAAAACTCATTATAAAAAAAATATATATTATTTAATATAATTTAGTATAATTTAATATTTTAAGATCCAACGTTTGACATTATACAATTAATGTTTCGAATTTACAATATTCAATATATCATTTCTCAACAATTCCTCAAAATGCAAAGCCCCACCCCAAAATAACATCACTAATATAATATAGTAAACTCGTAAGCTTGAACATCTTTAAAATATATATATATATATATTTCAATCACTTTCTGCTACAGTCCGTTTCTTGATGTATATATAAATTAAAACCAAGTGGTACCTGTGGAAATGTGCCAGAATAGGCCTGACCTGACCAAGTGAGACAAGTATCAGACCTGCATGAAACGGTACCAACATGTGCCTAACTTGTGTCCCAAAAAACTATGTAAAATGTAACACCCGGAAACAGCCTGAAAACGAAACCCCCCAACCCTTAAATACAGAAAAATAATTAAATGTGAAACCCCAGTAACCCTCAGAAAACAACTGAACCAGCCGGTTCAGAATCAAGAAACTCATACCTATACTTAGCTTTACAGAACAAATTACCCTTACAATATTAGCATTCGAAACATATAAAAAAAAACTCTGGCGCACCCCCACAGTGTAGCTCACAATTATAGTGATAGTACGTTATAAATGTGGATAATGTTCATAGTGAATGTCTTGGTGACACACCCTTGATCTAACTGTCTAGCTGAGTAAGCACATTGTTCGAGGACAATTTGTTACACTGATGTTCTGCGGGCCAGGCCAAAAAAAAATAATAAAAGAGTTCATATCACCTTAACTGCAGCGGTTGGATTACATCTTTCCGGTTAGCTAGCTCCCTCCTCGGTACAGCCAAGTTACAGGTGGTTCATGGCTGGTGAAGGTGGCAGTACACCAGCTGTGGCCAGGTCTCCGTTCTAGGGCGAGAACCCTAAGGATTCAAAAAGATTAAAAATACTGTCCACTAAAACTTGCACCCTAGTCAAGTATTTTAAACATCAGAACTGGAGCTCCCAACTAACTCAAGATAATGCATAAAAGTTTTTAAACTTGCATAAGGAGTAATTATATCTTCAAAGTAATTATGAATTCATAAAAAATAACAAAATGTGCATAGCAATGAGGCACTCACACCAGATTTAACAAGTGGTGACATAACCATACATGTTGGATCCACCTCGCCACGTGGCGATACAATTATCGTAATTTTGCAAATAATGAACACACTAAAGGCCCTCTCAGCTACATACAATTAAAGGAATTATAGTATTTCATCTAAGGGCGGTCTTACAATTTACTTTAACTGATATAATTAAAGAAAAGTTCACACTTCCGGTCACCAGTGCGTGTTCATGCATAACCAACAAGATTCAAATCTCACTATAACGTACTTAATTTAGTTATAACTTTATACAATGATTAAACAAATGATTGTTACTTGAACAATGATTAAAAGAATTACTGGCGGTATCTAAATACTAAAACATCGATTAACTTTCTTACTATACACACACACACACACACACACGTCTGACCGAACCACGAGCATTCTAATGTTCACCTCTGGTTGAATACATTTTGAATTTAATATTTCTTTACTAGTAAATCATTGTCTACAATTCCATAAGTCACTTACCGGGAAGTCTCAAAAACTTAGCCTGCCATCAAAGATGCGTAGAAATAACACGAAAACAGTCCGAGGTGAGAGCTGCTTGTTGATTCGGTGAATGGCTGCCTGCAACTGATTTGTACAGCAGCTGCGTTACAAAACCCTAAGTTTAGCCATTAGATCGCGTCGTCGTCGCAGCACTGCCAGCGAAATTGCGTTCATTTATGGTGCCGCTACAATTATTCGTGGACGAAAACCAGTATGGCATATCTCTGACTGCCGGCTCGTGCAAACGCCGGCACACCCCCACCCCAAAAGGGCAACCTGGTTGCCCCACACTTGAACTCATGGGGGTAGCCTGCAGTGTACCCCCCCTTTTTAGCCAAAAATTCCAAGGTGATCCTAGTGGTCCTTGCTCTCAGGAGAACAGAGGCTCAGAAGGAAAACGAAAGAGCAGAAAGAAGACGTGTAGTGTGTAAGTGTGTGGGCGCTGCGCGCTGATCTGATCAGGGCCAGCCCACAGCAAGAAGGGACAGAGAAGAAAAGACGAAAGAAAAGAATGGGAGCTCCCCGAGTTCTGACCTCCTGAGGCTTGTCCACTCAAGCTTGAAACCCGAATGCCACCTTAACAGGGCCACATGCCCTATATTTACACGGGAGGGACTCCCCAACGACGGAACAACCATTATCTCAACAATACTGTCCACGTTTTACAGGGCTAAAGGGGAAGGGAAATGATGGTCTCCATGAAACTATAATCCAAAGGTATGCCGGGAGCCGCAGGGTGGAAGAAGTACACAACCATCCCCTCCCACCCTACGGCACCCAATCCTCTAACTCCTTTTTTTGAATTTTATTCCTTTTCTAATTTTTTTGAATTTTTTTTTGATATTTTATGTTTTTCAAAGGGGAAGGTTAGGAAAATCGGGAAGATGGAAAGGGCAAGGATGATTGAAAGGTCATGAGCTGGGACTAAAGGTAAGGACATGACTCCCTCCGGAAATAAGGACGAATGGAGAAAGCCAAGGCTCGCGCAAGCAGGGGCGCATCCCTGAAGTAGACGAATACCACTGGGACTGTGGGGAACATCTACCCGCTACCCTATCATTCTCGACAACACCCCCGGAGCACACCCCTTCGGAACAACAAGATCCCTACCAACACAGAGACCATCAAATACTTCCCCCCCATGTCAGCCCGTCTACCCCTTTCTACAGAGCTTCAGCTTAGAAATATGTGTGGTAAACTCCTTAGAATTACCACCAGGCTCTCCCAACCGAGCCGTCACCGGCGACGCGAACCCCAGGATACGATATGGCCCCGACCAGCGATAACACAATTTAGTGGCTCTTTTATCGGCAGCTGAGCTGATCGGGTGGCTCTGGCAGTAGACCAAATCTCCTACTTTAAAGGGATTTGGAATTCGCCCCTGATTGTACCGACTACGGACGCGCTCGTGCGCTCTCAGCAAATTCCTCCGAGCCTCCTTCCACCTCTCTGCAGTTCCATTATCTGGCTCCCGTGGCAGAAGATCATCAATGTTCCACAAGTTAGTCAACGGGAGTGCGGGCGAGAATCCAAACATGATTTCAAAGGGAACGGCCTTATGACTGTCATGCAGGGCCGTATTAAAGGCTAGCTGTAACCACTTCAGATTCTGGTCCCAGGTGGTCTGTTGCTCAGCATGATAAACAATGAGTGCGGACCTGAGATTCCTATTGAATCTCTCCGCATGGGACGGCTGTGGGTAATAAGGAGAGGTGGTTACATGTTTGATCCCACTGGCAAAACACATCCGCCTGAACTCACCCGAAACGAACTGGGGACCATTGTCGGAAGACCGAAATGCTGAAAAATGTGGTTCTGGAGCGCGCTTATGGTCAAACGAGCCGTTGCCTGCCGTAAGGGCAGTAGCCAGGCAAACTTCGAAAAAGCATCCACACCCACAAGCAGGTAAGAATTACCTGACTTGCTACACGGGAGAGGTCCCACGTAGTCTATGAATAACTTCTCCATCGGTCTGCTCGCCACGTCCGATGACAACAACCCTAACTTAGTGTTCTGGGCAGGCTTGCTCAAGCCACATAGATGACAGCTCTTAACCCTCGTTGTGATGTCCCTATCCATGCCCTTCCAGATGAAATGTCTCCTAATGCTGGAAATGGTCTTCGAAATTCCCTTGTGGCCTCCAACTGGGGAATTGTGATAATAACTGAAGACCATGGGCACTAACTTGCTAGGCAGCACGATCTTAGGGGCACGTCCCTTTCTCTCTCTATAACACAGGACGCCCTTGGACAAGAAGTAAGGGGCCTGTACGTTACCCTCCTTTATATTCTGGATGATAGGACCCAGCTCTTCGTCGTTCAACTGATGGGGTAACACATCAGTGAAGGCTAACGAAAAGTCTAGCAGAACAGAACAGGGTTGCTCAGATTGGACTTCACTGGGCTGCGAAAACATTCGTGACAAAGCATCTGCAACCACATTTTGAGTTCCCCTAATGTGTTGCACCTTGAACTTAAAGGATGAGATCTTGACCACCCATCTACCAATTTTACCCAGTTGCCGGGGATGAGCAAGAAGCCAAGAGAGAGCCTGATTGTCGGTCTCGAGCAGGAACTCAGCGTGTTCCAGAAAACGCCTGAACTTATCTAGAGCGTACACAACAGCTAAACACTCTAGCTCATACACTGAGGACTTTTGTTCTTGCTGGGTCAACGTTCGGGAAATGAAAGCCACAGGCTGCCTAGCACCATCAACGACTTGGGACAGAACTGCCCCGAGCGCAATCGAACTCGCATCTGTCTGGAGTATGAACGGCTTCGAGAAATCTGGCATTCTCAGTACTGGAGGGGAAATGATGGCTTCCTTCAGGGTCTCAAAAGCCTTCTGTTGTTTTCCCCCCATACAAATTTGGCGCCCTTTTTCCGGAGTTCATTCAGAGGTGCCGCAATCTCCGCCGCGTTTGGAATGAAACGCTGATAGAAATTGACCATCCCCACAAATCTCGCGATGCCTTTGGCATCCTTTGGTGGGGGAAAGTCCCTGATTCCCTGTGTTCGCTCAGGATCCACAGTGACACCTCTATGGGAAACCAGGTGGCCCAGAAAAGAAATTTGTGTCTGGGCAAACTTCACCTTTTCGGGATTGACAGTGAGGCCAGCACTCCTCAACCTGCACATCACCTCTGCGAGATGACCCAAATGCTCCTCATACTCCTTGCTGTACACCAGCAAGTCGTCAAGATAATTGAAGACATATTTGAACTTGACATCGTGAAAAACGGTGTCAAGTAAACGGGTGAGAGTTTGGGCCCCTACCGCTAGACCCATGGGAACCCTAGTGTACTGATAGAGGTTCCACGGAACACAGAATGCCGTTTAGGACCTACTTTCTTTCGTCAGCGGAATTTGGTGATATGCAGAGTTGAGGTCAATGATGGTAAAATACCTCGCCTCACTGAACCAATCAAACGCGGAATGAAGGTGAGGAAGTGGGACCGAATCTACCTCAATGTTGGCGTTGAGCTTGCGGTAGTCGATGACCATCCGATATTTACCTCCAGGCTTGGGCACTAGGAATGCTGGACTGGCATAACTGGACTGAGAAGGTTCAATCACCCCTTGATCTAACAACTCTTGAACCTTCTCCCTCAAGATGCTCATCTTTGGAGCGGCAAATTTATAAGGGTGGGAGCGCACCACCTTGGAGTCCGTTAGGCGGATTTTATACTCCAAGAGATGTGTGAGCCCAAGGGCCGGAGTTAACACAGTGGGGAAACGCTCACACAAATGATTAATGCGGACCGCTGGGACTGGGAGAGGTGGTCTCTAGATGTGTCGGGGCACTTAACCTCTTGGATATCTTGCCTGGTCCCCTGATATCCAAGGAAAGGGATTACAACTCCCCGATTAAATTTAAAATAACATTGGTGCTCTTGGATGTTAATAACGAGACCACTTTTGCAGATGAAATCGGCACCAAGAATGCACTCAACTCCCAGAGCAGGAGAAACCAGAAAGCTCCACACCCAAGAAAATCCCTCGATCTTAAATTTAAATGAAACTACCCGGGAAATGGGCAGAATTTCCTGTGCTGCCGTCCAGCACACCACGGAAGACTGTTCTGACCTTTTAATTAAACCCTGTCGTTCAAGGTCCTTGCACACTTTGGATGAAACGATAGATCTCGCTGATCCGGAGTCAACTAATGCTCTGAGTTGACTCCTTTTCAACTCCAACAGCAAGAAGGTGCATACAGAAGTGGGCCTAGAGATGGTTTGGAGGACCTTGATGCCCAAAGAACTGGGACCTACAAATGGCCTGGAGGCGCGTACCTTAGAAGACCCGCGACAGGTAGGAGAAGACCTCTGACATATCTTCTCCTTATTGACCCTTTTCTGAATGACCTTGGGCGCCTTGGGGAGGGACGTTGGACTCGACCCAACCCCGATACAAAATCGTCTAATGTGGCCCAATCTACCACACCTAAAACAAGTCACATTAGGTGAACGACGGCGCCTCTCGTTACAAGAGTTTATAATTTCAAGTTCACCACCGTGTGATGATGGAACAACTCGCCCTCCATGCGTCTCGTGTCTTACCTTATCATTTGCTACTTGAGCACGGGACTCGTCAATCTCCTGGACCGTTCTGGAAACCACACACAGCCGTTCAAGGTCCGCAAAACAACGTGGACGGTCCGCGAACACCAAACGGGATCTCTCTTGGGGCGTCACCCCTTCTAGAATAATTCGAACAATATCCTTCTCTGGCAACCCCAACCTCAAAATCCGGGCAATTTTACGAATATCCTGCACAAAGTCCACCAACGCCTCTTCGTTGGCCTGTGCACGATAGAACCGATTACATTTCAAATGCTCACGTTGCCGACGGGGTATGAAAGAGTCCAACACCTCCCCATGGAGAGAGTCGATACTGCCACCACGACGCAGGGTGTCGGTGACCAGCTCAGCCAATGAACCCCGGCAATATATAACGGACAAGAGGACATCATCGGACAGCCCCGGAAAATCCGCCAACTGCAGGACGATGTACAGGAAAACCAACAATTTGCCTTCATCTTCTCCATCCACCACCGGAAGTCTCTGGAGAATGCCGGAAATAGGGTTGGGTAGTCTCTGGTAACCTACCCCCGCCAGAATCACACAAACACAAAACATAACACCCAAACATAATCACAAAGATTTAGGAAAAACTCAAGTACTGTCCTTCCTTTGAGCGACCCCCGGGTTCTCTAGCGCTGCGGAGACCTGGCCTACTTCTGAACCCACTTTGTCGACACCACTGAAGAGAACAAGCAACAACCAACAAGTACCTAACATACATAACACCTAACACCAATCACGACATACACGTCTCACCAACACATAACTAGCAATCATAAACTAGCATCAAATTTCGAAACCTCACAATACAGGAATTAAGTCGGTGACGGTACCAACTTCCGATCGGGCCATACCGCATCCCGCTAATGCCACACGCTATAATTCGACCTCGAATTACTAATATTCTCCCCCCAGGCAAGCATAAGACCCCCGGCAGTTCACATCTCAAAATTTTCTAATTATCTATACCTGCCCCGTGGTGCGATCAGACTCACAAGTTAAAAAAAAAACAACCTAACAATTACATTGACATACACCAATAGAACAATAAACATGATATACATTGGCCCATGTGTCAATTTATGTGATTTCTGAAATTTCATTTTGCCCCAAATATTTTCCGAGTTTGCAAGCCCCGTCACACCCAAGGACCCAAGGGTTCAACCTAGAATCAACCGCGCTCTGCTACCATTTGTAACCCATCTTTCTATTTTTATGCTTTATAAAAAAATAAACTTTTTTTTTTTTTTTGAAGTAGGAGCCACTAGTTATTTAAAACTAGGCAGAAGGCCTAGAGAAGCAAAAATGCGCTGGGTCCAGTGAGCCGGGACTTGCAATTAAACTCTCTGTTAATCAGTAATATAACATGTTTATTATCCCAAAACTCATTATAAAAAAAATATATATAATTTAGTATACTTTAATATTCAATTTAATATTTTAAGATCCAACGTTTGACATTATACAATTAATGTTTCGAATTTACAATATTCAATATATCATTTCTCAACAATTCCTCAACATGCAAAGCCCCACCCCAAAATAACATCACTAATATAATATAGTAAACTCGTAAGCTTGAACATCTTTAAAAAATATATATATATATATGTATAAAAAAATATCCCATAAGCTCCTTAATCAACATCCTATAAATTATTTAAATTCCCTCTGATAACACTTAACACTAACAACACATACTGGAACATAAGACACATATACATATAATATACATCACAGCTAAAATACATGTTCGACCTGGCAGACAGCCTGTACATTCTAGCGAACCCACATATAACTGGGAGGAAAATCTGTATTTTTCATAAAGCCCCAAAACCGCAATCATAAGTTTAAGCTTAAATTTCATAAAAAGCCACAACCCCTTAACTCCCTTAAAAATGAAAAGAAATTTTTATTTTAAAGAAAACAGAATGGATAATAACGACTAAAAAACGCAAAGTCAGAGTGGCATGGCAGCCCATATGATTTTATAAAATCAAAGAATTGTATATTATAAGTATATCAAAAAAATTAAAGATTTTCAAAACTGTATACAACAGTGATAAAAACAATTATCACTTAAGTTTTAAAACAACTGGCATAATTTTTACAAAATTGTTAAATCTTTTGTTTAAACTTTGTTACAAATATATATATATCAGGAATTCACAAAGGCTGAACTGACCCGGCAGCAGACCTTTGTCAGAACCAGATTCAACATTAAATGGCATGTCAAGTTCCTGCAGAGAACTGCCTCTTACAGGTAACTGCCTCAAGTTAAAGAAAAAGGAAACAGAAAACCCCTTAAAAAAACCCCAACCCATTTTTACATTTTTAACACTTCTTGAGACCACTTTTGTAATAAATCAGAATCTAAGTTACAATAACAAGTGCCGCCTGTACATTTCATTCCATTTAAAATTCTGACAATCTCTGAATATAAATAGTATATGCCAAAAAAAAATTAAATTTAATATCAGCCATCAGTAGTGCATATTGTAACGTTACATAACCCGGTCCCAATAAATTGACTCATGATAGTGTGAAGGTCAGAAATGGGTAACCTGTAACTAGCTCTAAATTAAAGTATATCATTAAAAATGATAAACAATTCGAGTGATATATGGTGCAAAGTGAGTTATAGTGTACCCATTGAGGTAAAAAATAAAAGTGAAGGTAACTTATTACAGAACTGTGCTGTAGGTTTGGAAATTATAAAACTATGAGAGTAGGCTATAATACTACTAACTGATTTTGTATTTTTATTTATTTATTGTAATATTTATATTGTATGAACAACCAATTGTTATACATAAGTTAATGTTATATTTTTTAAAATATTTGTGTTATAGGATAACCCAGGGTTAGTTAAAAAAAAAAAAACATAAAAATTTAAATATAAAAGGATAATGAAAAATTAAAATAATACTATGAGGGAAATGGCAACAGGAAGTAGTGCAGTGTAGGAATACTATGAGAAACTAATAAATAATATATATAAATTTATTTAAAGATAATAAAATTATCAAATATTTATATACAAGGTCATAAGAAAATGAATAAAAACTTATTATGTAAAACAAATTAATAAAGAAACCGGAATGGAAAAGAATTATTTTTCGGTAAATAAAATATAAATTTATAATAATTACTAACTGCCTGTATAATAAAAATACTATGGGTTACTAAGAGTGACGAGAATAACAAGTATTGTTAATAAGAAAATTTGGAATAAAACCATAGAGTTGAAGAAATGATGCTACTACAATTATAATAAAAATAACCTTTTTGGAACTTTGGAGGAGTGAAAATTAATACTAAATTAACAAACAACATGACCACTATATAATCATCCATGATTTATCAAAATTAAATGGTTATACTCCTTACTAAACAGTGAAAGAAAACCTGATGATTCAACCTGGTTTCGCCATAGTTCTAGTTGACGATCGAAAAATGCGCCAGACGGTAAGGAAATTATAACACAAGACGGACCTCACCAGAGAAAAAGCTTCATTCCAGTAAGAACCTGTGATGTTACTCACTTTTTACCCACTCTTCGTAAAATAACACTTACCGCTGCCAGAATTTCACTTACCGTCATGTTCCCCGTAAAACTTATCTTTTGAAAACTGCCCAAGGTCGCCACGATATTTTTCTAAAAGGTAAAATATCGAAAACTTATACACTCTTGCTCTTATAAAAATCCCGCGATCTGACTGTAATAGAAATTCAGAAAACCCCCGATTTCGTTAGACGAATTTTTAACACAGAAATGAGGAAATGGCAATGACGAAATAACTTAGTCTAACACATTTTATCTGGTGTAACCGTTATTTTTAATGAGTGATTATTCAACAACCATGTGTACAGATAAAATTTTTTTGGTATATTGCTTGAAACTTTAATACATTTTTTCCTTATGTTTTGTCTGTTTAAAACGTAATTATAACTTATGTAACTTAATGATTACTACTTACGACTAGACTGCCCAGCCTGCAATTCACTCACACATTTATACCTAATTTTTATAAACCCCTCAACACCTTAGAAAAGTCAGTTTAACTCGGGAACCGCACTATCGCGTTACCGGCCACGCACGTGGTTATTGTTCCAAGTTTCCGAAAATGTTCGTCTTGAAATGTTTTCAGTCTCCTAGGTAATAAAATTTTCGCTGTGATGGTTTGATTAATCTCTTGGGTCCCGGTCGGTCCTGATGAATTAATTACATTTCGGAAAACTCGACCAACCGGGCCCTAAACGAAACTGTAGGTGTCTGTAGCGGTACGCTGCTTCTCGTAAACCGCTTAGCGTCTCTGACTAATGTCGACCGTCACTGAGAACGTAACAGGTACATGTTGCTTCGTTGAGTCGCAGGAAATGAGCAGTCACGGCCAGTGGCGTCGCCAGATGTAGTGGCACCCGGGGCGGGCCGTCCTCGTTACACCCCCCTCCCACACACTTAACTATAAAAAGCTGAAAATACTGTAATTAGCTAACGTGTTGCAAAGAACGAATTTGAATTAAATTAAATAAAACATTTATAACTTATGGAACTGTTTATTTTTAGGCTAAATACATTTTACAAACTAAATACAGGTAATTAGGCCTACTAATTCAAAAGAATTAGCACATCAATATCTTAAAACCTGCTTTTACGTTCTTTATATGAAGCAAATTTTGAAATTACACTATCAAAATCAATACTTTTTGCCACTTCATGTTCAATGGATAACATAGCTAGGTTCGTCAATCTAACCTGACTCATTGTGGATCTGAGGTAACTTTTGATTAATTTTAGTTTCGAAAAACTTCTCTCGCATGAAGCAACTGATACACATATTGTGAGGAAAAACCTTAAAGCTAATGTTACATTTGGTATAGTATCTGAAAAGTCATATTCGCTAATAAATTCTAAGAAGTTCAAACTGGTCCACTTCTTCGTTTTTTCATTTGAAATGCCTGCTGCCTGAAGATGCCTTCTCAACCGCAGGATTTCTTTGGGGACGTCTACGTCTTCTTGAGAAAATTCATCATATGTCTTAGTCAAACTTTTGAGAAGAGTCCGGAAGGTCTGGTTCGTTTGCATTCATCAAATTATTAGGCTGCAAAATAGCGAAGTGGGAGAGGACTTGTTCCATACCCTCACAGCGTGTCACCATCTCCTGGTAAAACGTATCTATGCACTCGAGCATTGCCCGTTGTAGCTCTTGCGCCCAAGTGAGTCCTTCATCCCTGGAATTTTCACCAGGTAGCATCTTTTTCACTCTTTTTCTTTTTTCTGTGGGGATGTCCAATTTTTGACACATATTTTTTGCAAACTGAAGAGCACCTTCAACAATATCTCTACGTTTGTCCTTCAAGAACAGCTTAAGATCATTCATTTTAACTACACATTTTTCGAGGTTGATTCCTTCCAATTGCAAATATTTTTGTGTGTAGTTTACTTCCTCTAACACTTGCCCCCACAATGAAAGGTACCATAAAAATGAGAAGTCGCTGATTGCAGGCAGTAGGATATGTGCAGCTCCTCTAGTTTCGACTGTCTCGTCGGGCTGGCATAGTTCTTCAACAGCTTCGATTAGCTTTTCAAAGTTACCCATGACGGGTTTTATTGCTTCGTGATGGGCACTCCATCTAGTCTCAGACAGACGTTTTACAGAAATGCCAACTTGTTGCATTAGTGTAAATTCCACCAATTTTAATATTTAAAAATTTCATCTTATTTTCACTATTTCAAATCATTTGGGCTTCATAATTATTAATTTAATAATTATATTATTTTAACGTTTGTTTATTTACTTTTACAGTAGACCAATGAGCTTTCTGCGTTTCGAGCTTGAAAGGCTCGTTTCGTACTTTTGAAACTGCCGAAGGCCGCATTAAAAGTTATTTGGTCGATAACACCTTCGTCACTGTTTATATAAAAGGCCTACATACGGTATTTACAAAACCATTTACAATATTTAAAAATGTTGGATTTTTATCAGAGTTTTTTTTGTATTGCTAAGCGTGTTTGCTTGCTTGCATTACATTATTTTGCATATAACCTTGAGTCAAGAAGAGGGCCTCCTCCTCGAAATAATACATCACATAAAGAAATAATAAATACATCACAATATTGTCCTAGCTTGAGTGTGTAAAAACGTGGCGGTATTTGCAGAATTCCTATTTAAATATTCATTTACGAAAACAAGTTCGTGGGTCAGATAAACAAACCTGCATACGTTCTATAGCCATATCATATAACCTTTGAACAGTATTTCACCTCAGATTCGTACCGTGTTTGCTCTAATTTTGTTTGGAATTCAACGCAGAATCAAAAAATGTTACGTTAAATGCTATTAAATTGTAAACCATAAGAAAAGTCGGTTCGAGTAACGGAGTGTCCAATAGTGTCCAGTAGGCATTAAACGCCGAATGAGGGTACCGTCGGGTCGGCTGCATGTGTGTGTTTGTGTTAAGTGAGCCATCGCAGGTAATCCAACCGCCTTCCCTGACTGAACAAAGTATAGAGACCTGTTTAACCCCGTGCCGCAAAAAAAAAAATTTAAATTCGCAGGCCTGTGTATCGGTACTCGCTTTTCAAGTCAAGTACTTACCTTCAGTAAATGAATGGTGCACATACAGAAACTCAAAATAATTAAAGGACCACTCTGCACCATGCCACCACTATAAACAGCAAAAATTGAATTTCTGTTGAACTGAACTGAAACTGACAACACGCATCACATTCACAACACTGGGCTGAAACAAAGAGTGAGCGGTCCTCCGGCGCGGGAGTCTGGTGCGCCTGCGCAGAATTGGCCAAATCAGGAAACGCAACTATCAAAACACCCTTCGGCTTACGGACGACCGAGCGGTGCGCGAGCTGAACGAGCCATAAGCGAAGAGAGTGTAGGATGATCGGACGCTAACGCACACGATTATATAAGCGTATTGAGGGTTTGCGAGCGGGTCGAGTTTTTGTAGCAATTGCCGTCGAAAACGTGGATCGGCATATAAGTCTAACCTATAACAGGGAAACAACGCGACCAAACAAAAATCTAAACTTCAAACGGACAGGACGTTATGCTAGCGAAAGTTTAACCTTCGGAAGTGCAGATAGGCGAGCTAGCGATTCTATCTAAAATGCCAAAAAAGGCATTTTTTTTAAATAAATTATTAATTTAAAAATGCGCAATTCTTTTAAAAAGCAACTTCTACAAAAACAAGGGTAGGTTAGGAGTGCTTACAAAAAATCTCATAATTGATTTTTTTATATACACTGAGAAAATTTTTCACGCAAAAATTACTCGGTCGTTTTATAATCGAAGTACAAGCAATCAAACTTACGATAATTAAAAGACTGCAATACAAATTTAACTGAACAAAAATTACGTATTTACCGAAACGTTTTAAACTCGTATTACTCTAGTGATACCCACATAATACGCCCCTCTTCCTGGGATTGCACACTTCAATCGAAATGTTGATGTGATTAATTTGTTGATCTAGTAATTCTTTTTTATTTCTAAAATTTTTTTTCGCCCTAATTTTGTCACCCCCCTGAGTGTGGCACCCGGGGCGGACCGCCCCCACCGCCCCCCCCTGGCGACGCCACCGGTCACGGCCATCAGGTTTTCGTCGCCGTATACTGTTGATTTGCTGAGGCATATTCAGTTTATGCATGGATTATAGCTAGTATATGTGTGTAACCAGAGCTTAATATTGGACTTGGCTCTGATGACGTCACCAACAGTAGGCGGAGTTTAATGCGACTTCCGGGAGGTCTTAGAGAAGACAACGAATATTTTTACGCTCTGGCCATCTTAGTTTTTTTTTGTCCAGAGCGTCCTTTGGAGCGCGTACAGGTGTAGTTGTGCTTGAGCGTTGACACACATTTACAGAGTTCTTAGAATTTTTGTGGAGGTGCGAATTCCTCTGCCACATTACACCACTGAAATTGCGTATCGCCTTGGTTCCAAATGCTGTGTCTCAACACTGGTCTGTTACACGGACAAATACGTTGCACAATAATAGTTATTTCGCAATATTTTATAAGGCTCCCGACCGAAAACGAAATGAATACAAATATATAAATGCCCCAAACAGTTAAAATAAAAACACCCAAAAATTGACCCGCTACAATACCCCCTCGATGAGAATTCTGCTGTTCATGACAGAAGAAATCTCATCGACAAACCCCGAAGAGGACCGGTGAGGAACTGGTGCCAACAACCCCCTGGTTCTTAATCTCATGGGTACACGACCCCCCTGGCTCAGCGACCATGGACTCATCTGAACGAGATCACTGGACTTCTCCGTAAGAGATCCCAACACCGAAAAATCGAGCAGACTCGCACCACAGCGCACCTCGCCTTTTAACATGCTACCCCCAAAATCCTCAATCCCTGGCTAAAATTATCCCAGCTCCTCCACCGATATGGATCCCCTTTTTGCAAGCTGGGCTGCCTTTAGCAAATACTGGGCTCACACATACTAACATTACATGTTACCATAACACATTAAAATAAAAAATTTCTTTTAAAATTTATTAAAAATTTAAAAAATCCGAAATTCAAAAAAACATAATATTTTATCAAAAAATTCTCTTCCTTGTTTTTCTAAATTGTTGTTTCAAATGAATTAACCTAGACATTTCTACTAATCTAAACACATTTCCTTACTCTAACATGAGAACCACTTATAGTCTACCAATACAATACAATACAATAAAATAAACCTGGTTAATGCACACATAATAAAATAATCATTACCTAAAATAGTCATTCGCTGGCAGGCGAAAAATCAAGTTTTTTTTTTCTTCTCAAAAAATTAAAATTTTCAAAA
Source organism: Magicicada septendecula (assembly GCA_034769895.1). Lineage (NCBI taxonomy): Eukaryota > Metazoa > Arthropoda > Insecta > Hemiptera > Cicadidae > Magicicada > Magicicada septendecula. Next base: position 408,306,587 of record CM068368.1, on the reverse strand, counting down.
TTTTAAAATTCAAAAAAATTTATTCATTGAATAATTCTTAAATTTATTTATTAAATAACATATTTATTAAAATTATTCAAATATAGGTTTGAATTAGTTACAAACAAATTAAAATTGGATTCCTACTATACAAGCTTAGTAGGTGTATGACCTCATCAGCTGATCGTAACTAGGTCAAGTCCAAGATCCTTGACCTACATATGTTATGTATGATTTCTGAAAATACACTGAACATCTGTAATACCCTAACTTGAAATACAAAACATAGTAACATAAAATATTTAAAATTAACAAAATATTAATACAATAATCAAATTGACTTTTACATAATAATAAAATAAACAATTCTTAACTTTACATTATCTTCAAATTTTATCAAAACTCTGTCACTGGTTGAAAAAAATAAACAATTGTATATTCTTTATCATGGATCTCTCTTTCTTTTCAACAATCTTACTTTAATATACTGTGGGTGATGTAAATTATTCATTCTCATTTACTGTATTAGATCTCTATACATATATAAACTCTCTCCCTCTGACTCTAATATTCATCAACTGCAACTCCCATGACACCCGACTCTACCAAAATATCTATCCCAAAACACTCTAAACCCCAACTTACCATTTAACACAAAACGCCACCTTCTCTACATATAAAAAAATATACTCTATCCCTTTGTATATAGGATACGTGTTTCCCCTACCCAAAAACTCATTTCCCTTATTTGGCCCCTGGTCTTTACCTAAGGCGGCCCCTTCCCCACAAAAATCTATCCCTATCCCGTCCCAACCCTTGTTGCGGACTCCTACATGACACTACCCCCTAATACAAAATTGCCATCCCCAAAAATCTCAATCTCCTAACCTTACTACAAATACACAAAATAACCTCATTAATTATAAACCATAAATATATCATTCAGAACTCTACAATTATTCTCCATTACTACCGTGTCAACATCTATATTTCACAAGATTCTATTACATCATATCAACTCAAAAACAACATTACATCATATTCATCTCTATCATTTCACATTCAACTTTTAATTCAATTTGGACAGGTCTACGTGTCCCATAAAACATTTATCACCCATGAATTATCTTTTATTAATTTGCATAAATTATTGTTATTTTATTTCTCATATTCTTTTTATCTTTACTTCAACATATCTGTAGTACATTAAACATTAATTACTTGTAACATTTACAAACCAATATACCAGTGACATGGTATTGCTGATCAGCTGATATCCTAACATAATAAAAACACATCTCAAAATTGAACAAATTACATGGAATATACATATTTATTTATCATCAATCATTAATCATCCTTCATAACTTTCTACAATTAGATTACTTAAAATTTTCAAATTCATTATTAATATTTAATTTTCATCATATCTCAGTTATTATTACCCTTCAAATCATTATCTCAAGTTATTTTCATTATTGAAGTTAAAATTCGTTCCATTAAGTTAAACATTTGTGTACATTTTATTATATTTGACTTGTATAATAAAAATTTTATACTTACAGTCCATAATTCATATACTGACATACACAACTATATACACCATACACCACTACTCCAAGTAACCTCTGAAACATTTAACAAAAAGTTATTTCAAATCAACAATTCATCATTTAATTACCAACTTCACTTCTCGTTAAACCATTTAAATTCATCCGAAAATTCAATTATATAATCTTTGAATTAATCAAAACATTTAAAACATTTCAAATTATTTTAATTAAATTAATTAAACATGTACAATTAGCCAATTACTGTTTTCAAAATTAATACGGTTATTTAATTAAATTGCAAATATTAATATTATTATTACAACAATCATCTACACACATATTGTTTACTTAACATTCTACAATACACACAAATAAACTTATTAAACATTTATTTACAAATCTGCATCCTTATTTCTTTAGTCATATCACACTTCAATGTTCCAAGGTTGCGGGGTCACAAAACCATAAAACAATATATATAAAATTGTCCATTGATTGTTTATAGTCTAGCCTCCATCGTCAAAGATTAATCTTGGTTTTGTATAGCACTGTTCAATTATATTGACATACATATTGTTGTCTTGTGTGTCATAACCAAACAGTTCCAATTTATCCGTTATACCATAATAATCATTCACCAAGTCTACGTTAAGTATTTCTGTTAAATTTCCGTCAGTAAATATTTCCAATATCGGGTTAGTTACTTTTGTATTATCAATCAAATCATTCTTATTTAAATACTCTTCTAATATTTCTTTCAACTCACCATAATCTCTCTTTAAATTATATACTTCTAACTCTCTCTCATCATAACACCATCTCATACTTATAAAATCATTCCACACAGAGGGTATAATATCATACACATAAAATAAACAACTCCAATCTTCTACTAGTACGGGACCCTTGCCCTTCAAAAACTCTTGTGACCACGTTAAATCATCATAAATAATAAAAGGAAAATTTTCCCTCTGTCCCCACTCTACTACAACATTATTTTTTCTCTCTCTCTCTAACTCACTGACACACATTAACATCTCATAATCACTACATTCTACACTTTCATTAATACTCTCATTATTTATTTTTTCAGTATCAGTCTCTGATACTAACTCTTCAAACACATTAACATTCTCAGTATTAAATTCATTATTTTGGACATTATTGTTATTCTCTGTTAACTTTTTATCTGGTATTACATTCATCACATGTACTCCCATTCGCTCTACACTTTGTTCTAATTTATTCAAACTAGTCATTATTGTCTCATGGGTATTTTCTAGACATTCATTTAATTCTTGAATCTCGTTTTTTAATTCCTTATTCTGGTTTTTTAATACATTGAATTTAGCGTCAGAATCATTCTTCAGTTCATTATATTTAATATTTGTATCCCTCTTCATTTCTTTATTTTGTTCTAAAAGTAATTGTAACATACTCATTACATCACTATTCTCAAATTGATTATTTTCCATTTTTGTAATTTTTACTTTATCTCTGTAAATCGCAATGATACAAACCTAACCTACGTGCGTAATTATATACGATAAATCGTTTTTATAAATTCGTCATTACCACATCCTATTTTCTGTGTATTAAAATAGGTCTAGTTCCTATAAAATTTATATACGAACATCCTGGCAGGGGCGTCGCTGTGATGTTACTCACTTTTTACCCACTCTTCGTAAAATAACACTTACCGCTGCCAGAATTTCACTTACCGTCATGTTCCCCGTAAAACTTATCTTTTGAAAACTGCCCAAGGTCGCCACGATATTTTTCTAAAAGGTAAAATATCGAAAACTTATACACTCTTGCCCTTATAAAAATCCCGCGATCTGACTGTAATAGAAATTCAGAAAACCCCCGATTTCGTTAGACGAATTTTTAACACAGAAATGAGGAAATGGCAATGACGAAATAACTTAGTCTAACACATTTTATCTGGTGTAACCGTTATTTTTAATGAGTGATTATTCAACAACCATGTGTACAGATAAAACTTTTTTGGTATATTGCTTGAAACTTTAATACATTTTTTCCTTATGTTTTGTCTGTTTAAAACGTAATTATAACTTATGTAACTTAATGATTACTACTTACGACTAGACTGCCCAGCCTGCAATTCACTCACACATTTATACCTAATTTTTATAAACCCCTCAACACCTTAGAAAAGTCAGTTTAACTCGGGAACCGGACTATCGCGTTACTGGCCACGCACGTGGTTATTGTTCCAAGTTTCCGAAAATGTTCGTCTTGAAATGTTTTCAGTCTCCTAGGTAATAAAATTTTCACTGTGATGGTTTGATTAATCTCTTGGGTCCCGGTCAGTCCTGATGAATTAATTACATTTAGGAAAACTCGACCAACCGGGCCCTAAACGAAACTGTAGGTGTCTGTAGCGGTACGCTGCTTCTCGTAAACCGCTTAGCGTCTCTGACTAATGTCGACCGTCACTGAGAACGTAACAGGTACATGTTGCTTCGTTGAGTCGCAGGAAATGAGCAGTCACGGCCATCAGGTTTTCGTCGCCGTATACTGTTGATTTGCTGAGGCATATTCAGTTTATGCATGGATTATAGCTAGTATATGTGTGTGACCAGAGCTTAATATTGGACTTGGCTCTGATGACGTCACCAACAGTAGGCGGAGTTTAATGCGACTTCCGGGAGGTCTTAGAGAAGACAACGAATATTTTTACGCTCTGGCCATCTTAGTTTTTTTTTGTCCAGAGCGTCCTTTGGAGCGCGTACAGGTGTAGTTGCGCTTGAGTGTTGACACACATTTACAGAGTTCTTAGAATTTTTGTGGAGGTGCGAATTCCTCTGCCGCATTACACCACTGAAATTGCGTATCGCCTTGGTTCCAAATGCTGTTTCTCAACACTGGTCTGTTACACGGACAAATACGTTGCACAATAATAGTTATTTCGCAATATTTTATAAGGCTCCCGACCGAAAACGAAATGAATACAAATATATAAATGCCCCAAACAGTTAAAATAAAAACACCCAAAAATTGACCCGCTACAAACCATACGGAGCGAGGTAATATAAACATTTCGTTTAATAGTTCAAGAAGAAAATGCATTCCGAACGTTGATATAGAACACAAAATAGTCATTTAATCACGTTTTTTTAAAGTAAACAAAAGCACGCTGCTCTCTTACGGACATTCCTGGAACTACATACTACACGAAAAAATAAACAAATTTATTTAATATTTTTTCGGTATTTGTAAAGCTTAGTAATTATCCATTTCTGACACTCTCGTAACAAAAAGAACTTACCCTGAACCCTGGGGAATTATTAAGAATTATATATTAATTGATGTTTTTTTTAAATATAATAAAATTTGGTAAATAAAACCATATATGTTTTTCTCTTTAGATAATTCCATGTTTGCTCTGTGAAGTCGAGATTATGTTTTATTTAAGGAAAGATCAATTGTGATACTTGTATTTTGGTGGCAGGAAGCAAAAACCAATAATATAAATAAATAATATTATTGAAAAATAATCTTGAATAATAAAGTGTGTTATAATTTTTGTAGTGGGTAGTTGTAATAGGTTTCAGCACGAAAACAGAAGAAATCAACACATCGGATCAGATTTTGCTATAGTGTAGGCTGGTTGAACTAAGCGTAGAAACTTATCTCACCATCAGCTGATTTAAATCACAGCGAACAATTTGAAAAAAAATCCGGAATCGTCTAAACCAAGTGTAAATAATTGGTACTTACTCTCTCTCTTCTTCATAAGGCTGAACAACTTCCCTCTTTGACCCCAAATCACACACTCGATTTCTGTTTAGATTGAGTAACACATTAGAAAAATCCTTTATTTATTTTTTTTAGAAAAACGTCAGTTATTATAATTCATAAGTGGCGACTGCGGAGAGGCGGAAACTTTAGTATCTCAAACCGCGATGTTACAAGTTTGACGCGTACAACGTGGGGCATATAAAATAACTCTACTCCGCCACTCAACAAAACCGCGATGTTACAAGATTGGCGCCCAACGTGGGGCGGTAATTAGAAAAGAATTTTGATATTTAATAAAAATATATACCAAAAAATCTAATTATCGTTGGCAGTTATGAGAAAACAAGAAATGCATAATACCCGAGGCAAATCGAAGAAGAGGGCAGAAGAAAAGGAGATTGAAGAAGGTGGACAGGAACAAGAAATAGAATTAGTCACGGACAGTGAAATGGACCAACAGACAGGTGATACAGAAGAAACTGAAGTATTTATGGATACGGAAAAGGAAATAGTGGAAGAGGATGCCCAAGGGGACCAACCAGATAAAGCGGAGGCCAGGAGAGAACCAAATTGGCAAGACATGATGAAATTTATGGCTGAACAATTTAGAAAACAGGAGGAAGCCTTGAAACAAACCAATGAGGAAAATAAGGAGAATTTTAAGAAACAGGAGGAAAACTTAAAACAAACCAATGAGGAAAATAAGGAGAATTTTAAGAAGCAGGAGGAACAAAATAGACAGACCAATGAGAAAATAGATAGCATTCAGGAAAGTTTAGTCAAACAACTAAATGAAAAAAAAGAAACCATTCATGGAAATATCAAACAAACCATGAATGAACAATACCATGAACTGAAGGAAACGGTTGAAGGACAAAGAGAAGAGATGAATGCAAACTTTGAAGAGAATAATGAGAATTTAAAACAAATTGAGGGTAAGATGGAGAATTTCAACAAGGAATTAAGAGAAAATCTAGAAGGTAAAATTGAACTGGTCAATAATACGTTAAGCCAAAGAGTAGATGAATATAAGGAAGAGGCAGAGAAGAAATTAATAGAAACTAACCAAAGATTAGATAAAACTGAAGAGAAGATGGAACTGATTAAAACTGGAGTCGAGGCACGAATGGAAAAAGAAGAACAAGATAATCAAGTTCGTGTAATGGCCATACGACAAGAAAACAATGACCAGTTAGATAGTATCAAAAGCAGTCTAAACTGTAAATTTTCAGAGTTTCATAAAACAGTAGAGAAGGTAAAAAATCAGTGTGATAGCCAAGCAGAGAAATTAGATAGTTTGCAACAAATACAAACCAATTTTCAATGTGATGTAGATAGAATAAGTGCTAGATCCGCATGCAGCAGTCATCAGGTTTATCCAGATAGTAAGGAAAGTGTAAACTTTCGGGATTATCGGAGAAACCCAGTTGAATTTTTAGGGAGAGGAGACGAAAGTTTGAACAGATCAAAGGAGAATCGATGGAATATGATAAAAGGTCTATTAGACGAATCGTTCAAAAATATCAATGATAATTGGTGGACAGCAATTAGGAACGAGGTGTGTGATTATGGAGGTTTCAAAACTATGTTCAAACGTAAGTACTGGTCAGAATCAGTACAAAACATTATTAGGGACGATATCTGTCATGGTAGGTATGACCGTACAGTGGGACAAACACCTACTGCTTACTTTTTAGGGAAGGTGTGTATCGCAAAGTATTTAGACCCTAAGATACCTGAAGAGTGTCTAGTGACCAAAATGGCGTATCATTTCGAAGAGAAGATCATTAGTGCACGCTTAAGTGGACAAATAAAAACTATTGGAGGCATGGAAACGCCGCTAGAAAATTATGAACAGGAATCTTATTATAGGAGAAGTAGATGGAGATCAGGGAATACCGAAGAGCGTAGGAATGAACCACCAAGAGAGAATCGGCCCAGAGTTAATTATGTGCATGCTAATAACAATTATTTCAATAATAGATATCGAGGAAGATGGCCTAATAATAATCGACAGAATTACAGACATGATTCTTATCATCGAGACGAAGCTCCACAAAGGAGTATGAACGTCGAGCAACCTAGATTCAGAGAGAGTGATGAAGAAAGGATACCGATAAACAATATTCAACATCATGAAAATGTTGAATCAAACAATAATAATGATGGAAATAGGGGAAACGGGTACCAGCAGTGAGAAGATGTGATTGCCCGTCACTGCTAGAAACAACAGGGCACAGAATTTACCATACACCCAATTATAATACTAATTTGAATCAACCAATAACCATTATCAGAAATAATTTTCTAAAAAATATACAGTCCGAGTTAATGGAAGAAAGAGCAATTAAAGAGTCATCACCAAACAATGACATAGTCTATATACAAATAAAATTAAATGGAGTGTCAGCAGAGGCCATGATTGATACAGGAGCCAATATTTCAATTATTGATCAATTAGAATTAGATCGTATTACTGAGTTAACTACTGAGAGAATACCTACTTTACCAATTAACAATTTAACAATTGTTGGTGCTACCGGGAAACAAAATAAAACAATAAAAAAACAAGTGTCTTTGAATGTTACCACTAATGGAATAGGAATACCTATGGGATTTTTAGTAGCGAAAGGGCTACCGTTTAGGGTGTTAATAGGGTGTGATATGCTACGGCGACACACTGCAATTATAAATCTGGCCAGGGGTATAGTAACCTTGAGCACAGAACATGGTGAGTTAACGGCTGAGATAATTGGTAGCCAAAGTGCCCCTCAGTGTCCGAGCTCATTTTTTGTTAGGGAGGATAATAGATTAACCCTAGGTAACAATATAGAAGTAACAGAATCAAAGTTTTGGAAAGAGAAGATAGAAGAAATAATGGAGTTTCAGAATAGACAGGCACCGGAAATAATTAGTGTAGAACAGAAACAACAACTTATAAAAATTTATAATAAATATAAATCAGTATTCTCAGAATCACCAGGAAAAGCAAAAAACTTCTTGTGTGAACTAAAGTTCAAGGAAAATGTAAATTTTAATAAACGATCATACCCTATTGCTCAAGCTTTGAAAGAGGCAGCAAGGAAAGAAATTCAAAGAATGATATTAGAAGACATAACTGAAAGAAGTAGTTCTCCATATACCAGCCCATTGGTAGCTATACCGAAGAAAGATGGTCAAGTCAGACTATGTCTCGATGCTCGGGAGTTGAATAAAATGCTCATTAACGATCGCACACCATAATTGAAAGAAGTAGTTCTCCATATACCAGCCCATTGGTAGCTATACCGAAGAAAGATGGTCAAGTCAGACTATGTCTCGATGCTCGGGAGTTGAAGAAAATGCTCATTAACGATCGCACGTCTCCAGGTGAGATTGAAGAGATAATGAAAAAATTCTATGGATGCAAGTACATGAGTACTTGGGATGCAGTCTGTGGATACTGGCAAATAGAGTTGCACCCTAACAGCAGACAATATGTTGCTTTCATATTCGAAGGACGAAATTATCATTTTAAGCGTTTGCCTTTTGGATTGGTAAATTCTGTGGCCGTGTTCATCCAGTGCATGGACCAAATTTTGGGTAAGGAAGTTTTAGATTTTACTACCATATATGTGGATGACATACTAATTACGTCTTGTACTTGGGAGGAGCATTGTAACCGAGTGGAAACAGTGTTAAATAAACTTTTGCAACACAATATAACTTTAAAACTGGATAAATCTAAATTTATCACACATGAACTACCATTTTTAGGGTTCATTTTATCTGCTACTGGAATTAAACCATCTCCTGAAAAAGTAAAGGCTATTCAAGATTTTCCTAAACCAAGAAACTTGAAACAATTACAATCCTTTTTGGGGATATGCAACTATTATAGAAAATTTCAACAGAATTATTCAGAAGTAACAGCTAAATTTCAATGTTTACTTTCAAAGAAAAACAAGTGGAAATGGGAAGAAAGTGAAGATCATAATTTCCAGATAGTAAAAAATAAATTTCTTGACAGCATCATGTTACATCACCCAAATTTTAATAAACGTTTTTTCATAAATTGTGATGCTAGTAACATTAGCCTTGGAAGTGAGCTATATCAGGAAGATGAAGAAGGAAATCATGGAGTTATCAGTTTTGCAAGCAGAGTACTGAGTAGTTGTGAGAGAAATTATACAGTAACTGAAAAAGAACTGCTGAGTGTTGTGTTTTCATGTATAAAATTTTGAACATTTATTTTGGGATACCCAGTGACCATCAGAACTGATCACAGATCAATTTCGTTTTAAAAAAATTGTAAACTTAACCACGGCAGACTTACTAGATGGGCATTAATACTTCAAGAATATAATTTAGACTGGGAATATATTCCGGGTAAGAAGAATGTAATAGCAGACCGATTATCCCGGATTAACCTCGAAAAAGGAACTTGTGAAATAGAACCAGAAAGTATTGGAAAAATATATTACATCATTAAGATGGCAAAGGAGTTACAAGATATAATTAATAAAATAAAAGTCGATCAACAAAGGGACACTAAATTAACAAAAATTAAAGAACGAATATTGCAACATGACCCTATAATAATGAAATTTTTTTGTGTTTATGAAGAGGTCCTTTTTATTCGTCCTACCATTAAGGATCATGTCTGGAAGATGTATGTGCCAGCAGCAACAGAAGTAGCATTGATTCAGGATTATCATGAAAGGTATGGCCATATGGGATCACTCAAAGTTATTAAAGCTTTATCTGAACATTGTTACGTGAAAGCTATAAATAAAAGAGTAAGGGAGATAGTGAAAACCTGTAACATATGTCAGCTAGTAAAAGTAAATAATGAGAAGAGAACGGGCAACATGATTACAATAAAATCTAATAATAAACTTGAAAAGACCTTCTTGGATATCTGTGGACCTTTTCCCAGAAGTGGAGGAAGACATAAATATAAATATATCATCATATTATTTGATCATTATACGAAATATACAAAACTCTACGCTATTAGTAGAGCCACAACGAAGAAAATTCTAGAAGTAATTATAAAAAAATACTTACCTGAGGTGGGAAAACCGGAAATGATTATAACGGATCATGGAACGCAATTTCGGGGAAAAAGGTGGAAAGAAGAATTAAGAAATTGGCAAATAAGAACATACAAGACATCAGTGTACCACCCTAGTAGCAATCCTGCTGAACGTGTATTAAGGGAAGTTGGCAGAATTCTTCGTACCTACTGTCATCAAGAACATAAAAACTGGAGTCAGTATATTGAACCAGCAGCGACTTTCCTTAATTGGTCATACCATGACACTATCGGTACTAGCCCTTATCAGGTAATGTTTGATAAACCACCACCAAGAGAAATTACATCATTGATAAATTTCCCTCCAGGAGAGAGAGTAGAGTTCGACCAAGTGGAAATGCACAACAGAGTGTTGCATAAAGTGGAACTTCAACAAAAAAGGGATCAAGGAAAAAGGAGAAGATTGGATACATACCAGATGGGAGATAAAGTACTAATCAAAAATAGACAACTACCCAGTTCTATAGAGGGTATTGCTCGGAAGCTACTGCTACTTTATACCGGCCCTTACCTCATAACCCAGGTGAAGGGGAATAATACTTACGAAATTAAAACAATTAAAAATAATAGAATAAAGGGAGTTTATAATCAGTCAGAGATGAAACACTATTATGAAGATAAAGCCAAGACTATTAAGAGAATGGAAATAATCAACAATTTATTTTTAATAAACGAGTTAAACAAAAATAAATTTGTTCTAGTGGGGGGGGGGGGGGCTTTATGCAACGTTACATAACCCGGTCCCAATAAATTGACTCGTGATAGTGTGAAGGTCAGAAATGGGTAACCTGTAACTAGCTCTAAATTAAAGTATATCATTAAAAATGATAAACAATTCGAGTGATATGTGGTGCAAAGTGAGTTATAGTGTACCCATTGAGGTAAAAAATAAAAGTGAAGGTAACTTATTACAGAACTGTGCTGTAGGTTTGGAAATTATAAAACTATGAGAGTAGGCTATAATACTACTAACTGATTTTGTATTTTTATTTATTTATTGTAATATTTATGTTGTATGAACAACCAATTGTTATACATAAGTTAATGTTATATTTTTTTAAATATTTGTGTTATAATATAGGATAACCCAGGGTTAGTTTAAAAAAAAAAAAAAAAAAAAAAATATAAATATAAAAGGATAATAAAAAATTAAAATAATACTATGAGGGAAATGGCAACAGGAAGTAGTGCAGTGTAGGAATACTATGAGAAACTAATAAATAATATATATAAATTTATTTAAAGATAATAAAATTATCAAATATTTATATACAAGGTCATAAGAAAATGAATAAAAACTTATTATGTAAAACAAATTAATAAAGAAACCGGAATGGAAAAGAATTATTTTTCGGTAAATAAAATATAAATTTATAATAATTACTAACTGCCTGTATAATAAAAATACTATGGGTTACTAAGAGTGACGAGAATAACAAGTATTGTTAATAAGAAAATTTGGAATAAAACCATAGAGTTGAAGAAATGATGCTACTACAATTATAATAAAAATAACCTTTTTGGAACTTTGGAGGAGTGAAAATTAATACTAAATTAACAAACAACATGACCACTATATAATCATCCATGATTTATCAAAATTAAATGGTTATACTCCTTACTAAACAGTGAAAGAAAACCTTCTGATGATTCAACCTGGTTTCGCCATAGTTCTAGTTGACGATCGAAAAATGCGCCAGACGGTAAGGAAATTATAACGCAAGACGGACCTCACCAGAGAAAAAGCTTCATTCCAGTAAGAACCATACGGAGCGAGGTAATATAAACATTTCGTTTAATAGTTCAAGAAGAAAACGCATTCCGAACGTTGATATAGAACACAAAATAGTCATTTAATCACATGTTTTTTTAAAGTAAACAAAAGCACGCTGCTCTCTTACGGACATTCCTGGAACTACATACTACACGAAAAAATAAACAAATTTATTTAATATTTTTTCGGTATTTGTAAAGCTTAGTAATTATCCATTTCTAACACTCTCGTAACAAAAAGAACTTACCCTGAACCCTGGGGAATTATTAAGAATTATATATTAATTGATGTTTTTTTTAAATATAATAAAATTTGGTAAATAAAACCATATATGTTTTTCTCTTTAGATAATTCCATGTTTGCTCTGTGAAGTCGAGATTATGTTTTATTTAAGGAAAGATCAATTGTGATACTTGTATTTTGGTGGCAGGAAGCAAAAACCAATAATATAAATAAATAATATTATTGAAAAATAATCTTGAATAATAAAGTGTGTTATAATTTTTGTAGTGGGTAGTTGTAATAGGTTTCAGCACGAAAACAGAAGAAATCAACACATCGGATCAGATTTTGCTATAGTGTAGGCTGGTTGAACTAAGCGTAGAAACTTATCTCACCATCAGCTGATTTAAATCACAGCGAACAATTTGAAAAAAAATCCGGAATCGTCTAAACCAAGTGTAAATAATTGGTACTTACTCTCTCTCTTCTTCATAAGGCTGAACAACTTCCCTCTTTGACCCCAAATCACACACTCTCGATTTCTGTTTAGATTGAGTAACACATTAGAAAAATCCTTTATTTTTTTTTTTTAGAAAAACGTCAGTTATTATAATTCATAAGTGGCGACTGCGGAGAGGCGGAAACTTTAGTATCTCAAACCGCGACGTTACAAGTTTGACGCGTACAACGTGTGGCATATAAAATAACTCTACTCCGCCTCTCAACAAAACCGCGACGTTACAATATATAAATTAAAACCAAGTGGTACCTGTGGAAGTGTGCCAGAATAGGCCTGACCTGACCAAGTGAGACAAGTATCAGACCTGCATGAAACGGTACCAACGTGTGCCTAACTTGTGTCCCAAAAAACTATGTAAAATGTAACACCCGGAAACAGCCTGAAAACGAAACCCCCCACCCCTTAAATACAGAAAAATAATTAAATGTGAAACCCCAGTAACCCTCAGAAAACATCTGAACCAGCCGGTTCAGAATCAAGAAACTCATACCTATACTTAGCTTTACAGAACAAATTACCCTTACAATATTAGCATTCGAAACATATAAAAAAAACTCTGGCGCACCCCCACAGTGTAGCTCACAATTACAGTGATAGTACGTTATAAGTGTGGATAATGTTCATAGTGAATGTCTTGGTGACACACCCTTGATCTAACTGTCTAGCTGAGTAAGCACATTGTTCGAGGACAATTTGTTACACTGATGTTCTGCGGGCCAGGCCAAAAAAAAATAATAAAAGAGTTCATATCACCTTAACTGCAGCGGTTGAATTACATCTTTCCGGTTAGCTAGCTCCCTCCTCGGTACAGCCAAGTTTCAGGTGGTTCATGGCTGGTGAAGGTGGCAGTACACCAGCTGTGGCTGGTCTCCGTTCTAGGGCGAGAACCCTAAGGATTCAAAAAGATTAAAAATACTGTCCACTAAAACTTGCACCCTAGTCAAGTATTTTAAACATCAGAACTGGAGCTCCCAACTAACTCAAGATAATGCATAAAAGTTTTTAAACTTGCATAAGGAGTAATTATATCTTCAAAGTAATTATGAATTCATAAAAAATAACAAAATGTGCATAGCAATGAGGCACTCGCACCAGATTTAACAAGTGGTGACATAACCATACATGTTGGATCCACCTCGCCACGTGGCGATACAATTATCGTAATTTTGCAAATAATGAACACACTAAAGGCCCTCTCAGCTACATACAATTAAAGGAATTATAGTATTTCATCTAAGGGCGGTCTTACAATTTACTTTAGCTGATATAATTAAAGAAAAGTTCACACTTCCGGTCACCAGTGCGTGTTCATGCATAACCAACAAGATTCAAATCTCACTATAACGTACTTAATTTAGTTATAACTTTATACAGTGATTAAACAAATGATTGTTACTTGAACAATGATTAAAAGAATTACTGGCGGTATCTAAATACTAAAACATCGATTAACTTTCTTACTACACACACACACACACATGTCTGACCGAACCACGAGCATTCTAACGTTCACCTCTGGTTGAATACATTTTGAATTTAATATTTCTTTACTAGTAAATCATTGTCTACAATTCCATAAGTCACTTACCGGGAAGTCTCAAAAACTTAGCCTGCCATCAAAGATGCGTAGAAATAACACGAAAACAGTCCGAGGTGAGAGCTGCTTGTTGATTCGGTGAATGGCTGCCTGCAACTGATTTGTACAGCAGCTGCGTTACAAAACCCTAAGTTTAGCTACTACATCGCGTCGTCGTCGCAGCACAGCCAGCGAAATTGCGTTCATTTATGGTGCCGCTACAATTATTCGTGGACGAAAACCAGTATGGCATATCTCCGACCGCCGGCTCGTGCAAACGCCGGCACACTACTAGTTGGCGCGCCACTTTGTAATGTAGCGGTTTACGTGGGTTGTTATTTTTTGTATTATTTACTTTTGTTAAATTTAATAGTGTGTAGCGAGCCGTTTTATACTTTGTCTCAATACTTACTAGTCGACTGTATTTCTCGCTGCTCAGTTCAAATTTTTCCGCCTCGCCACCTGATTGGCTCACGCTGTCTGGCCGAGTCGAATTCGTCAACTGTCGTATGTTTATTGTTTGTGTCCCAAATTCTTATATTACCCTTTTTATATGAATCAAACATGCAGCAATTGAGAAATATGAAAATTTATTGAACCTTTCTTTATATTAACTGGTCAATTACAGTGGATAAATGAAACATATATTTATCATAATTCTGGCGTTTACAAGTTGCTCGGTTGGCAGCGTCCGGCTTCGTTCAGTATTCATACGTAAAATGCCACAATGGCGTACATGGTTTGTTCTTTATAAAATTAATTTTATCTCAAGGAATAAGTTCTTTGGACTACAGAAGTTGGCTTACAGACTAATAAATGCACATAAATTATAATATTCCTTATATCTAATACACAATAGTTGATATTTTAAAACATGAAAAGTAAGTTATTGGCAATGAGAAATAGTGCACGCTTGGTTAAGTTCTTGTTAGCAAGTTATGTTTTTAAAATTATTTTAATATAAAATCAAAATTCAGTGATTGATATATTTTATCGAAAGTGATTTTTTAATCAAGTTCAGTTCAAAAGTTAATTTTGTGGTCTGTGAAGTGAAAATAAGATAGTTCGTTATTATGGGTAATTGAAAGTTTATTTTTGGGGTGAAGTATTGAATTTATACTCATCGATTCCTGGTCATAGCTTCTCTTGCGATCCTCTTCTTCTTCTGGAACACGTCTAAGAGTCCTTTCTTCTTTGGATTAGCTGAGATTCCCGTTCAAATGGTTGAAATCTAATGTCCAGCTTCCATCAATTGTTGTAGATGATCTTCTTCTTCAGGTTGAGTTAGGTCCCTTCAGTTCTTCCTCCAGAATTGGTAGGGTATTAATTTAATTTACTTCCTTCCAAGTTTTGGCCATGATTTTTGTTGTATAAATGTTTTAATTACTGGTCATCTTATCAATGGTGGTTTAAAATATTCTTCTTATACTTCTTCTTTCAAATTTGGAAAAATTTAAAGCTTTTAAAATTAATTTGGCTCCGAGGGCTTCATACATCCACCCTCTATGCTGGTCAATAATGAAGTAATTCGATTTCAACGGTCACTCTATGTAACAAGCATGAGTTGCCATAGTTACCTTTCAAATTATACTAGTTCTCATTGGTCAACATCTTATAACATTGTTATAATCTAACGTTTTATTTCTGTTCAAATATGTCAAAATCCTTTAAATTATAATTACTCCCTTATGCTAGTAGTAATATTATTTATACTAACACCATTGTTCTGCTTTTTTACTAAAGATTATTTTGATACCCCTCATGGTTACTTTTGATTAGTTAATAACATTTTTATTATTTTCTTATTGATATTTCTTTAGTAATTATTTTTAAACTGAATATTATTTATACATTTTTATATCTAATA
Organism: Magicicada septendecula; assembly: GCA_034769895.1. Taxonomy (NCBI): domain Eukaryota; kingdom Metazoa; phylum Arthropoda; class Insecta; order Hemiptera; family Cicadidae; genus Magicicada; species Magicicada septendecula. Next base: position 408,290,254 of record CM068368.1, on the reverse strand, counting down.
CACTTACTTACTTAATTAAACATTTTATATACTCTAATTGACCCTTGGTTATTGTTTTCTTTTTAAACTTATAAAATTCTGCTTCATGCTAGGCCTAAAGGCATAGGTTTCACAATACTCCTATTCAACATTCCTTATAATTCATAAACTTTATTTATTGGTTCATTGAACATTTTTTTGTATAGAAACAGACAAACAAAAAAACATTGGTGCTTTTAACAACACACCTTTTATTATTAAAATATTTCTTACCAGGTCCAGGCCTGAAATTATACTTCTAACTATTTTTGGTTTCTTACTACTATCTCCCCTATCTTCTAAGTTAATTAATTATATGGTTTTTTACAATAACGAACTCTTATAATAATAATTTTTAACAGTACCTTACACAATATATCTCACTTACAAATTCCTTCACTAAAATATAGTGTCTGCTTCTCCTATCTTCCACTCTAATAATTTTAACTTTTACCTTATTTTTGTAATTCTTACTTACTATCACGTAAATTAATAATGGTACAATTAGTTTCATACTTTTTAGATAATATTCTATTAAAGATTGTTTCGCTATATTACTATAGTCTGCTTCTTATTGTATTGTACACTACATGCACCTATACTGCACTTTTCCTTTCACATGAGGTTTCTTTTATTTATCATCACTTTCACTTTTGTACTATGTTTTTTTACATAATTGTTGTCACTTATATCTATTTATTTATTTATATCCTTCACTTGATATTTCACATATTGTTTGTTTATTTAGTTTAGTATCACAGTGTGGTTATTGGTCATTGATATTTGTTTTATTCTCATTTCACATTGGTCACTTTTGATATTAATTATTGTCTTTATTCAGCTCAATTATAACTTACTTGTTTTTGACTAGTTTATTATTTAATAGGGTATTATTTATTTCTAACTTCCTATCTTATATTTATAAATTCATTTTTCTTTGCTTTTCATTTAACATACATAATATCTCTAGTTTATTTTTTATAGTTTATATATTTTACATCTTATTTATGCCCTATCTGTTTTAGTGCATTTACTTTACATATTATTTGTCATTTATATCTTGGGGTTACAATGATCGTGGTCATACTTTGGGTTACTTCTTGGTTTCTCGTTCCTTCCTTCTTGTTTCTATTTTCTTGTTTTCTCCAATCTATTGGGTCAAGTCATAGTCAGTTCCTTAGTCAATTGTTATTTCGTAGTTGGGTCATTAATCTTCAAGTTATAAGTTTTTAACATTTCTCCCTACCTTCAGCTTTTTCTTTTATTAATCATTAGTGGTATTTTGCGCTATCTTATGTTATGTTACATAATGCATCGCCGCCAAAATTGATTATTTCAAAAATAAAGATTGTTTTTCTGAAATCATCAACATAGTGTTATGACGGTCTACTCGATCGTCGTAGGTACAGTGGAAACAAAATAATTACAAGACACCAATTAAGTCACTAATCACACCTTTAATTGTTATAGTAAAACAGTTCGTAATTAACAACACAGTGTCTGCAACAAATCAAATGAAATTGTTCATACGCAATAAAATGTCCACTAATATTAAAACTCAACTGTATTACAATTATACCGTCCGAATATAAAACGCAACACTTCACTAATAACTACTTGAACATACACCGTAATAACCTGAACCGCTCTGTAAATATATCGCACTAATACTCTCGAACCGCACAGTCAAAAATCTCGCATTGAACTGAAAAACTAAGCCCGCTACCCGATGTATTTATAGTCACGCTCACACACCAGAAGCTTCCAAACTGCGTCTTATCTCTCGCGAACTACGTAATTGCTACGGCCTTGACACAGTCCGAGCGCCCGAACGAAGGCCGGCACAGTCGAGAAAATTCTCGCAAAATGCATCTAGTAGCACGTACACCACACGCTTACGTCGAGTTCTTTCTGGCACATTCGATAAACGCGTCGATTGTTCTGTGCTGTCGTAGCACTTCCCCCTCCTTAAGCCTGTTCGTCCCGAACTGGCAAAGCGTCTCTAAGTTTGTATTTCGCCAGGCGATCTAGGTAGACGACCTTGAACTTTCGCTGTCCTTCCTGTTGAATCCGATAAACAACATCGTTAATTCTTTTTTTCACAGTGTAGGGTCCTTCCCAGTTAGACTGAAGCTTAGGTGAGCGACCACGACGGCGCTTTGGATTGAACAACCAGACCTGATCTCCTTCTTGGAAACCCACACTATTGCTGCGAATGTCATACCGAGTTTTCATTTTATCACTGGCAATCTTGAGCCGTCCTCTTACCAAGCGATTCATTTCTCGCAGTTGGTTTTCTAATTGCGAGGAATAGTTCTGTGGCTCTTGGGACTGAGTCTCAGGTGATCCAAACATCAAGTCCCCAGGAAGACGAATCTCCCGCCCAAACACCAATTTTGCTGGAGTCATGCCGGTTGTGTCATGTACTGATGACCTATACGCCATAAGGAATAGTGGTATACGTTGGTCCCAGTCTGTTTGGTTCTCGTCAACAACTTTCGAAAGATGCTGCTCAAGTGTCCTGTTGAATCTCTCAACCATCCCGTCCGACTGAGGATGCAGAGGCGTTGTCCTGGTCTTTCGAATTCCAAGTAGACGGCATAATTCTTTAAACACTCCTGATTCGAAATTTCTCCCTTGATCCGTATGGATTTCCATAGGGGCTCCATAACGGCAACAGAAGTTGTGAACTAACTGCTTTGCCACAGTGGTAACCTCCTGATTTGGAATTGCGTAGGCTTCCACCCACTTAGTAAAGTAGTCACCTACAACCATGATGTACCGGTTTCCATCGTCAGTAACTGGGAATGGTCCAGCAATGTCTATGGCAATTCTCTCGAAAGGTTGTCCAACGTTATACTGTCTCATTTTTCCCCTGCTTCTGGTTTGTGGGCCCTTGCTTGCAGCACATATTTCACACGTCCGAACCCATTCCTCTACGTCGTGGCGAAGATGAAGCCAATAGAATCGCTTCCGTATTTTGTCGAGGGTTTTGTTAACGCCAAGATGGCCTCCAGATGTTCCATCATGCATCTCCTTCAAAACAGACTGCACTTTACTTCGGGGAACTATCAACTGCATGACCACGTCTCGTCCATCTGCACTTTCCCAAGCCCTTTTCAGCAATCCGTTTTCTAAGGTGAGAGATTCCCATTGTGCCCAGTAGCACTTCGGAACCATGGCAGATATCTTGCCAATCCGGGCGGCGACCTTCCTCTTTTGCTGTCAAGATCGGTCCAATGTCTTCATCAGTCATCTGTTCTTGCCGACAGTCTTGTGTTGTCCAGCCATCAGCCAGGAAATCTACAGTGATGGCTTGAACATGTTCACTTGAGTTTTGTTCTTCCTTTCTGTGGCAAGTCGGCAGTCTTCCGGGCACGGTCTTCGTGATAAGCCATCTGCATTACCGTGCAGGCGCCCCCGCCGATGTTGTACCTTGAAGTTGTACTCTTGCAGACGTTCGAGCCACCTTGCCAACTGTCCTTCCGGATTTTTATATCTCAAGAGCCATGCAAGTACAGCATGGTCGGTACGTAGTGAAAACTCTCTCCCATAGAGGTATTTATGGAAGTGCTCCAAAGCTCTGACAGTTGCCAACAACTCTCTTCTTGTAACACAATAATTTCTCTCTGGTTTAGAAAGCGTCTTGCTGTAATATGCTATTACTCGTTCTTCACCGTTCTGCACTTGAGACAAAACTGCTCCTAGACCAGTATTGCTTGCGTCTGTGTCTACGATGTACTTCCCTTCGGAAGCTGGAAAAGCGAGAATTGGCTGCGAACATAATGCAATCTTCAACGTTCTAAATGCTTGTTCACACTCTCTCGACCATTGGAAGTTTCGTTTATTTTCCGTTAGCTCATGTAGTGGTTTAGCAATAGTAGCGAAGCCTTTCACAAAACGTCGGTAATATGAGCATAACCCCAGGAAACTCCGAACTTCGTGTTTATTCTTCGGAACTGGCCAGTCTCTTACGGTGTCTACTTTATTAGGATCCATGCTAACGCCCGCTGCCGAAACCAGATGGCCCAAATACTGTACTTCCTTCTGGAATAGAGAACACTTCTTCGGGCTCAGCTTCAGTTGTGCACCGTGAATTCTAGTTAGAACTTCCTTAAGGTTTTCCAAATGATCTTCGAAAGTCTTCCCGATCACTATGACATCGTCTAAGTAAACAAGGCAAGTTTTCCACGTCAGGCCTCGGAGTATCAGGTCCATCAATCTCTCAAATGTTGCCGGTGCATTACAGAGTCCAAATGGCATGACGTTAAATTGGAATAAGCCACTTGGGGTCGAGAAAGCGGTCTTTTCCTTGTCTGCTTGATGAAGACCCACTTGCCAATATCCACTCTTCAGGTCCAATGTGGAAAACCACTGTGCTCCGGACAACGTGTCGAGTGTATCGTCAACGCGAGGTAATGGATAGCAGTCTTTCTTTGTAACGTCATTTAACCTCCGGTAGTCTACGCAGAAACGCAATCCACCATCCTTCTTCGCTACCAGCACTACAGGGGAAGACCAAGCACTTGACGAAGGTTCAATTACTCCCTCTGTCAACATGTCCTGTACTAACCGAGACATCTCCTCTTGTTTAGATAATGGAGGCCTTCGAGGAGGTTGGCGTATCGGTGTTGTGTCCCCGGTATTGATGCGATGTTGCACAAGAGAGGTTCTTCCCAGTGACTGTCCCCGAACTGCAAAACAATCTTTGAATTCGTGTAAAAACTGCCCGAGTTCTTTTACCTCACTACTTGAGAGGTCGTTAGAAGGTCTGCTCAATAATTCTTGCAGTTCCTCTGGTAATTTAGAAGTATCCGAAGAACTGGGTCTTCGTTGCGTTATTCCGGCTACCCAGGCCACAGGAGTCAATTTGCCTAGGAGCGTATTGCTTTGTAAAGTGATAGCTTGATCCAAAATATTCGCCACTCTAATAGGTACATTTCCGGTTTCGTCAGGTTTTACTAAACTTCTGGCAATTAGTATGCCCGGTGTGCTGACTACCTGGGGTTCGAATATAGAGCACTGATTGCCCCTAGTATCTACCGCAGTTCTAACCATGATGATCTTTTCGGAGTTTGGCGGAACAGTTACGGCCACTTGGTTTATGACGTCCATCGATTTTTCTGCTGTCGTCATTGTTGATAGCATTACCTCTTCGCCTCCGATTCTCAAGACATTGTTTTTGAAGTCGACTATAAATCCGTATGCGTTCATAACGTCCACACCAAGAATTGCTTCATCCACAATGTCTGCAACAAGTACTTGATGATTAAACTCAAGTCTACCGAGTCGTAGGTGTATCTCCACTTTTCCATACACTTTTACAGGCCGTCCAGTAGCTGTTCGCAAGCTGCAAGAGCACCAGATTGGCTTGAGATCTTTCACCACGTCGGGGCGCACAATAGAAACTGTTGCGCCTGTGTCAACTGTAATCGAGGTTGGCCTTTCTTGAACAAATCCGGTAACTACCAAGCTCCCGGTGTTTTTCTGAAGCGTAGAAATTGCGTATTCTCTAGGGGCTTCATTCCTCCAGTTAGTCAGCACACGCCCCGTTGCACCGACTATTGCTCGTTTCCCTGCTGCTGAATTCTAGCCCGACAATCTCGTTGTAGATGTCCAGGTTTCCCACATCGAAACACTTCGGTCTTCCATCCTTTCTTATTTTATTCTGTGGCGCCGACCGTCGAGTCTCTGTTCCTTGTTCTTCTTCCTCATCGTCTGTGCCGTCGCGATCTTTTAGCTCGCGCACTTTATGACTTGTCCAACCAGACGCTGATTTGGCGGCCTCAAATTGCAAAGCATGTACCAGGGCGTCCGCACTGTTCTGGTGTCTTGCCATTCGTAACACTTGCTGTAGTTCGTTATCTCGGACACCGGCAGTAAATGTCTGCATCGCAAAACGCGTTCGAAAATCTTCTGGCGCTTCAGGATAGGCCAGTCTAATTAGTCTGTCGATACTTGCTTCAAACTCTTGAAGACTTTCCCCGGAATGCTGTCGCCTTGCTCTCAACTGGGTGCAGTACACATCTCGCAAATGTTTATCGCCATACCGTAATTTCAGAGCTTTTATCAACTCGGCATAGGTGTTCTGGCTGTCAGGTGGCACTTTCTGTAGTAGTTCTGCCGCGGGTCCTTTTAATGCAAGAACAAGTGAAAGAGCCTTGTCTTTTTCTGTCCAATTATTTGCGCATGCAGCAGCTTCAAATTGGCGGAGGTACGTTGCCCAGTGAGTGCTTCCGTCAAAGGTTGGAGCTTTTACATGAACTGTCCCTACTGCAGGCAAAGTGACTTTCTCTGTTAACTTATTTTCTGTGTATTTTTCTATCTTGATCACTGGTACAGTCTGTTCAGAAATTTGTTTTGGTTGAATCTTCATGCACTGTTCAACTTCAATTTTAATTTGTTCTCTTATGTTTGCCATTGAGTTTTCTACTGCAGATATTTTATTTGACACAGATTCTTCTATAACAGATATTTTTGTAGACATCGATTCCTCCACAGTCAAGACAGATTTTTCTACTTCAGCTATTTTTAATGTCATTGATTCTTGTACCTCCGATATTTTAGTTACTTGCTTATTAAGCTCACCTCGTAGGAGACCCAACTCTGCAGCGGTTTGTTCTTGTGTCTGCTTTTGCTGCTGTATTAACTCCTTGATGTCATCTGCTTCCTGCTTCCGTTCCTCTGCCTCCTGCAGGAGGGTTTTCTGTCTCGCTTCCGCTTTCTCGTCTTGTCGTTTTTCTGCTTCTTCCTGTGTCTGCCGCAGCAGTGTTTGTAAAGCTTCCATCATCTGACTGGGATCCATGTTTACCGATTTAATTACGAATCACACTCGTCTTGTACAAAGCGTCCACTGTTTCCACTGTTAACCGTTCTATCCCACTTCTGACACCACTGTTACGACGGTCTATTCGATCGTCGTAGGTACAGTGGAAACAAAATAAGTACAAGACACCAATTAAGTCACTAATCACACCTTTAATTGTTATAGTAAAACAGTTCGTAATTAACAACACAGTGTCTACAACAAATCAAATGAAATTGTTCATACGCAATAAAATGTCCACTAATATTAAAACTCAACTGTATTACAATTATACCGTCCGAATATAAAACGCAACACTTCACTAATAACTACTTGAACGTACACCGTAATAACCCGAACCGCTCTGTAAATATATCGCACTAATACTCTCGAACCGCACAGTCAAAAATCTCGCATTGAACTGAAAAACTAAGCCCGCTACCCGATGTATTTATAGTCACGCTCACACACCAGAAGCTTCCAAACTGCGTCTTATCTCTCGCGAACTACGTAATTGCTACGGCCTTGACACAGTCCGAGCGCCTGAGCGAAGGCCGGCACAGTCGAGAAAATTCTCGCAAAATGCATCTAGTAGCACGTACACCACACGCTTACGTCGAGTTCTTTCTGGCACATTCGATAAACGCGTAGGTTGTTCTGTGCTGTCGTAGCAATAGTTTATTAAATCAAGTTGTTATTATTATGGAATTCATCCATCGTTATTTTCTTCTTTAGTTTCTCTTTATTAATTCATGGTTCATGATACTGGAAATGATATTATTCTCCTCCTTTACTCTTTTATTATGAGTGTTATCCCTTGTATGTTTTACCTCCCTAAAATTTTCTTTTCTTCCATTCATATAAATTGGTACTAGCCAGAGGGCACATGTGGCTCTATTACTCTGCTATCCATTTGTACACATTTTGAGTTCAGAGGTCATGCCTATCTGCTCAATAAAATCAAATGATTGTTGGACTTATCTCAACATAAAATCATCATATAATAATACTAATAATAATAATAGTCATCTATTTTCGACTCATATAATATAAATATAATAAAACACTCTTGGGATTACTTATTCTGTTTTTTCTTCATATCATGACCTTCTCTTCTAATTGATTTATTTGGATTCCTTCTCTATGTCTGTAGCGATGTTCTTAACATATTTTTGCATTGTTTCTTTAATTTATTTCATATGATAGTTATTTTGTTTGTTATCACTTCTCTTCTCATTTATAATTAATATTAACATTGTAGCTGTTTTCTGGTTTTACTTATACCTTTTTCATTATTGATTGTCCGTTTAGTATGTCATTGTCATCCTTTATTTGACTGTCTTGTCGGTTCTTTTTTAAAATGTTAATTCTTTATGATCCCCTTTCACAATAGGGTTATTTAATTATGTTAAGTAATGTCATCACTCTTGTTAAATGTTAGTATTTTATTTCAGTTTTTTGTTTTTTGATACTTCATTATAAATATTTGTTTTCTCTTTTTTTTTTCTCAAATTTAACTCGTTTCACTTAATTAGTTTCACACACTTGGCTGTAAGTTGTTCTTACTTTTTTTTGGAATTTGGATAATTATTTATTCTTAAAATTCTTTTAACTTTCTTGCACTGCCTCATAATATTTCTTCAAAGAAGACTGGTTGTAAGTCCCTTTGATTCTTTTGGTAGTTATTTCACTTATGACATATGTGTTATTATTGTTATTTTTAACAATGATATAGGGGCCGTTGTAAAGTAATAATAATTTCTTCGTGATACCTTCTCTAGAACTAGGTAGCTCTCTGTTCCGTATTAGCACCTTTTCTCCCTCTTGATATTGTATTGCTTTAGGTTGGATTTTGTGATATTTTTCCTTCTTCTTTTCTACTGGGGAAATTAATAAGTTCTTCTATTGCTCGAGGTGGTGGTTTTCCATACATTATGGTGTAAGGGGTATCTCTAATGGATTCGTGGTATGCGAGATTAATGAAACTTTCAGTGGCTTCGATGTATTAACTCCACTTATGTTGCTGATCGTGGCAGTACGTTCGAAGAATTCTCCCGACTTCACGGAGCACTCTTTCAGCTGGATTGCTGTTCGGGTGGTAAATAGAAGTTTTGTATGTTCGGACGCCCAGATCCAGTAATGTCTCCTTCCATTTTCTCCCTCGGAATTGGGTACCATGATCGGTGATAATAGATGTTGGGATCCCTAATTCTGGTATGTATCTCTGTGTTATAATGTTTAGTACCTTATTTGTGGTAGCACGGTTGATGGGATATAACTTTACAAACTTGGTGTAATGGTCCATGATGATTACTATAAACTTATACCGTTTCCTTCCTCCACTGCGTGGCATGGGTCCACATATGTCTAAGAAAACTCATTCCAGTTTGTTGGCAGAAGTTATTGGTTGCATTACTCCTTCCTTCTTGTCGTTATTACACTTGACTAATTGGCATATGTGACAGTTTTTTATAACCTTCCTTACTCTTCTGTTAATGTCCTTCAGGTAGGTATGTTCCTCTAGTGCTTTGATCACTTTTAATGCTCCCATATGCCCATATCTGAGGTGATATTCCATTATAATCTCAGTTTCATATCCCTTAGGTATTATCAACTTCCATGAATTTTGGTTGGGCTTGGTTTTGATAAATAATGTGTCTTCGTGTAAACAGTAGAATTGGGTGACTGTTTCCTCTTGCTGGTTTAGCCGCTCTTGGATCTGGTTCAATTTATTATCCTCCTTTTGGTGTTGTTTTATCTTCTTCAGTATGGCTTCTAAATCTGCCTTGCTTTGCATAATATTGAACACCTTCACTATCGTTTCCTTCTCTCCATCAAATGTTTGTTGTTCGGTATTGATGCAGGATAGCACATCAGCTGCAATGTTTTTACTACCAGGGATATACTCCCAACTGATGTGGTATTCTTGGAGAGCAAGTATCCATCTGGTTAATCATCCATGACTGAGCTTACAGTTCTTTAAAAAGGATACAGATTTATGGTCGGTGCGTACAGTTATTGGATACCCAAGGATATAAGTTCGAAACTTGCCACAAGAAAATACTACGCTTAACAACTCCTTCTCTGTTATGTGGTAATTGCGTTCACACTGATTTAAAGTTCTGCTTGCGAAACTTACTACTTGGTGGTTTCCGTCATCATCCTCCTGATATAATACTGATCCCAAACTAATGTCGCTTGCGTCGCAGTTCATGAAAAAGGGTCTATTGAAGTCAGGGTGTTTTAACATAATTTTGTTGAGGAAGTGGCCCTTAATAGTTTTGAAAATTGTTTCTTGTTCTGGACCCCACATCCACTTGGTTTTAGATGATAATTGTGGTGACAGTTTGGTGGTTAGTTCAGAATAGTTTTGTTGAAATTTTCTGTAATAATTACAGATGCCCAGGAACGACTGTAACTGTTTCTTGTTTTTAGGGGTAGGGAAACGTTGAATAGCATCTATTTTGTCTGTTGATGGTGTTATGCCTTGTCGGGATAGATTGAATCCAAGGAATTGGACTTCTTCGGCTATTAGTTTTGATTTTTCTAACTTCAATGTCACATTGTTTTCAGATAACTTCTCTAGTACTCGTTCTACTGTTGAACAATGCTCTTCCCAGTTGGATGAAGTGATTAGTAAATCGTCAACGTACACAATGGTATAATGCATGGTTTCAGGACCCAATATCTGGTCCATGCAGCGGACAAATATCGCTACTGAATTTACCAGCCCAAAAGGTAATCGCTTGAACTGGTAGTTTCTACCTTCGAATATAAATGCTACGTACTTTATACTGGCTGGGTGCAATTCTACTTGCCAGTACCCGCAAACTGTATCCCAGGTACTGATAAACTGGGTACCGTGAAACTTTTTTAGGATCTCCTCAATTTCTCCAGGAGATGTCCTGTCGTTAATTAAAATTTTGTTTATCTCTCTAGCGTCGAGACATAGGCGTACCCTTCCGTCTTTCTTGGTAACAGCCACTATGGGACTAGTGTACTGTGAACAACTGTACTCGATTATGTCCTCTTCCAGCATTTTATTGATCTCCATTCGTACTGCATCCTTTGCTGCATATGCAATTGGATATGATTTTTTTATTGAAGTTTGCCACCTCTTTAAACTTCAACTCGCATTGATACCCCCTTACCTTTCCTGGTTGGTCGGAAAATACATGGCGGTATTTGTTGTAGATCTTTATTAACTTTTCCACTTCTTGAGTTGTTAAGGGATTCCCGTCCTGAGTACCTCGAAAGTTCGGATATCTTCCAACTTCTTGTTCCATAGAAGGTCACTATTTATTTGATCTTCTGTTTTTTCCTCCCACATTCTGTCTGGTGAATAACGGACTGTTCTTATATTATGTACATTGTTAATTGGGACGACCCCCTTGCTTCCAGTTAATTCTGCCATCCACTCTTTATTTTCATACCTCATGGTTACTTTGGATTGCCTCATGTCGATAACTGCAGAGTATTTTCTTAAGATGTCGCACCCAATTAAAATTTCAAATGGCAAATTGTGTGCGATTAAAAATGTCATTGACAATGTTTCACTATTACTTGTCACTTCTAAAGATACTTGTTTCTTAATTGTCTTGTTTTGCCATCCAGTGGCTCCAATCAAAATAATGTTACTCACTGGTAACGTAGGTAAGCTGACCTTACTTTCTTTTTGAATTCTGTTGTACATGGTGATGTCAATTAAGGACACATTAGCGCCTGTGCCAATCATGAATTTTGCAGACATTCCGTATATACTGGCTATAATATAAGAGATTTCATTGTCTGGGTGTTTAATTAGTGTTGTATTCTCTTCCATCAATTCTTCACGGATATTCTTCAAATAATGGTTTTGGATGATCGTTATTGTTTGGTCAGTTGTCTAGTCAGTCAGTCTAGTTATGTACCGAATAGATCGGATCAGTGACGGGTCCTGTTGGATTCTCACTGCCGCTGTTCATTTAAATGTTGGGCATTACCCTCGGCACGGTCCTCTGGTCGATTGCGGTGGTTACTCTCAGTTACTTCCATCCTTTCAACCGAGTGGTCGTTAAATGTTACTCGCTCCCGGCTTCTTTTATGTTCTTCTGCACTTCTGCTCCTCGGTCCTCTGTAACACCGTCTTCCATCGTTTCTATTCTCGGCGTTTATGTAATTGACCCGTCGCCTGTATGTTTGATTCTGCCCTTGGTGGTTGTTATTGTTATATTGGTGGTTGGGCCGCCTGTTGTAGTGACCACCATTTTGGTTATTCCCTCGGTTATAAAAATTATTCTGATTACTATTATTATGGTAGTAATTTTGATTGTTATTTCGGGGGTAATTATGGTTATTATTGTTGTTGAATATTCGGAAATTATTGTGGTTGTTCGGCGGGTTATTTGCCGGTGCATTGTTTCCCTGGGGCCCATTTTGGTGATTTCTCATGTCATAGTTTCTGTTATTTGGGATGTTCTTCTGTCTATTTAGTACGTAGTGCTTCTCGCGTTCGTACTCCCCTAATAAAGCGGCCATATCTTGTATCGTTTTGATTCTCCCACTTAATCTGCTTTTAGTAATTTCCCCATCATAGTGGTAAGCTAGCTGTGTGACCAAACATTCTTCTGGGATGTTAGGCTCTAAGTTTCTCGCCACACTGACCTTACCTAAGAAATAAGCCATTGGAGATTGTCCCAAGTACGGGTCGAATCGGCCGTTACTAATATTGTTCCGTACCACGTACTGCGTCGCCTCAGACCAGTATTTGTTTTTAAAAAGTTCTTTAAACTCGGCAAAATTGTGAATGTCCGGTCGTACTGCCGTCCACCAATTATCGTGGACCTCCTTAAACATCTCATCCATCATGCCCTTAATAACCATCCATCGTGTCTCCCTGGTTCTTGCTAGACTCTCTTCTACCCATTCAATAAATTCGATTGGATTCCGTTTGTAGTTCTTAAAATTGATTATCTCCCTGTTTTCACCGCATGAGACATGTGAACTTAGTAATGGTCTGTCCTTCAGTGCATTTATTTCTTCTTGGAGGCATAACTCTCTTACTCGGAATTCTTCTAATTTTCCTTCCTGGGCTGTTGTGGTACCTTTAACTTCACTTACAGACGCATCCAATTGGTTATACTTCTCTTCAGCTCTTGTTTGTATTTGTTCAAATTTATGGGTTGTTTCTTGCTGGAGTCCTTCAATCCTCCTTTTGCTTTCACCTTCAGCTTCGTTTACCTTGGTTAAAATTTCTTCCCGGACTTGTAACACCACTTCGCTGGTTCTCTCTATTTTCTCTTCCGTCTCCATTACCGTTTGTTTCAATTCTTCCCTGTACTCTGTCAATTGTTGTAATGTATCTTGATTGTACTCGATTTTATCGTTCAACGTTTCTATATCTTCTTTCATTTGTCTCAAGGTTTCGCTGGTTTTCTCATTACTTCTCTCTATTTTTTCGCTTATTAGTTTATTCTCCTCCTTCATTTCCTGTTTTAAAGTTTCAATATTCCTTTTATTACTCCTCATTCTGGTCGAATTTTTCATTCATCTCCTCTTTATTTTTGTCCACTTTCTCATCCTGTTTCTTGAAATTGTCATTTATTGACTCAAATTTCTTATCTAATTCTTCTTTGTCTTCTCTCTCCTTTCTTCCAACTGTTTTAATGTTTCGCTGGTTTTGTTATTCCCCTCCATTATAATTCTCATCAGATTATCTAATTTCGTTTCTTCCGCAATTCTTGTTGGTTCGGTCGGGGTTAATATTTCTTCCACGTCTTCACCTGATGTTATCTCCCTTTCTTCCATTCTGCCGTCTTCCTCGGTCTCCTTTACGCGTTGCTTAGCCTGGTATCTTGTGTCGTATTTTGCCTGTTCCATTTTCTGCAGCCGCCGCTAGAATCTATAGGGTTTAATTGTATAGTTTTTTAATTATTCTAGCCCTACTAGTTGGCGCGCCACTTTGTAATGTAGCGGTTTACGTGGGTTGTTATTTTTTGTATTATTTACTTTTGTTAAATTTAATAGTGTGTAGCGAGCCGTTTTATACTTTGTCTCAATACTTACTAGTCGACCGTATTTCTCGCCGCTCAGTTCAAATTTTTCTGCCTCGCCACCTGATTGGCTCACGCTGTCTGGCCGAGTCGAATTCGTCAACTGTCGTATGTTTATTGTTTGTGTCCCAAATTCTTATATTACCCTTTTTATATGAATCAAACATACAGCAATTGAGAAATATGAAAATTTATTGAACCTTTCTTTATATTAACTGGTCAATTACAGTGGATAAATGAAACATATATTTATCATAATTCCGGCGTTTACAAGTTGCTCGGTTGGCAGCATCCGGCTTCGTTCAGTATTCATACGTAAAATGCCACAATGGCGTACATGGTTTGTTCTTTATAAAATTAATTTTATATCAGGGAATGAGTTCTTTGGACTACAGAAGTTGGATTACAGACTAATAAATGCACATAAATTATAATATTCCTTATATCTAATACACAATAGTTGATATTTTAAAACATGAAAAGTAAGTTATTGGCAATGAGAAATAGTGCACGCTTGGTTAAGTTCTTGTTAGCAAGTTATGTTTTTAAAATTATTTTAATATAAAATCAAAATTCAGTGATTGATATATTTTATCGAAAGTGATTTTTTAATCAAGTTCAGTTCAAAAGTTAATTTTGTGATCTGTGAAGTGAAAATAAGATAGTTCGTTATTATGGGTAATTGAAAGTTTATTTTTGGGGTGAAGTATTTAATTTATACTCATCGATTCCTGGTCGTAGCTTCTCTTGCGTTCCTCTTCTTCTTCTGGAACACGTCTAAGAGTCCTTTCTTCTTTGGATTAGCTGAGATTCCTGTTCAAATGGTTGAAATCCAATGTCCAGCTTCCATCAGTTCTTGTAGATGATCTTCTTCTTCAGGTTGAGTTAGGTCCCTTCAGTTCTTTCTCCAGAATTGGTAGGGTATTAATTTAATTTACTTCCTTCCAAGTTTTGGCCATGATTTTTGTTGTATAAATGTTTTAATTACTGGTCATCTCATCAATGGTGGTTTAAAATATTCTTCTTACACTTCTTTCAAATTTGGAAAAATTTAAAGCTTTTAAAATTAATTTGGCTCCGAGGGCTTCATACATCCACCCTCTATGCTGGTCAATAATGAAGTAATTCGATTTCAACGGTCACTCTATGTAACAAGCATGAGTTGCCATAGTTACCTTTCAAATTATACTAGTTCTCATTGGTCAACATCTTATAACATTGTTATAATCTAACGTTTTATTTCTGTTCAAATATGTCAAAATCCTTTAAATTATAATTACTCCCTTATGCTAGTAGTAATATTATTTATACTAACACCATTGTTCTGCTTTTTTACTAAAGATTATTTTGATACCCCTCATGGTTACTTTTGATTAGTTAATAACATTTTTATTATTTTCTTATTGATATTTCTTTTGTAATTATTTTTAAACTGAATATTATTTATACATTTTTATATCTAATACACTTACTTACTTAATTAAACATTTTATATACTCTAATTGACCCTTGGGTATTGTTTTCTTTTTAAACTTATAAAATTCTGCTTCATGCTAGGCCTAAAGGCATAGGTTTCACAATACTCCTATTCAACATTCCTTATAATTCATAAACTTTATTTATTGGTTCATTGAACATTTTTTTGTATAGAAACAGACAAACAAAAAAACATTGGTGCTTTTAACAACACACCTTTTATTATTAAAATATTTCTTACCAGGTCCAGGCCTGAAATTATACTTCTATTTTTGGTTTCTTACTGCTATCTCCCCTATCTTCTAAGTTAATTAATTCTATGGTTTTTTACAATAACGAGCTCGTATAATAATAATTTTTAACAGTACCTTACACAATATAACTCACTTACAAATTCCTTCACTAAAATATAGTGTCTGCTTCTCCTCTCTTCCACTCTAATAATTTTAACTTTTACCTTATTTTTGTAATTCTTACTATCACTTAAATTAATAATGGTACAATTAGTTTCATACTTTTTAGATAATATTCTATTAAAGATTGTTTCGCTATATTACTATAGTCTGCTTCTTATTGTATTGTACACTACATGCACCTATACTGCACTTTTCCTTTCACGTGAGGTTTCTTTTATTTATCATCACTTTCACTTTTGTACTATGTTTTTTTACATAATTGTTGTCACTTATATCTATTTATTTATTTATATCCTTCACTTGATATTTCACATATTGTTTGTTTATTTAGTTTAGTATCTTAGTATGGCTATTGGTCATTGATATTTGTTTTATTCTCATTTCACATTGGTCACTTTTGATATTATTTATTGTCTTTATTCAGCTCAAGTATAACTTACTTGTTTTTGACTAGTTTATTATTTAATAGGGTATTATTTATTTCTAACTTCCTATCTTATATTTATAAATTCATTTTTCTTTGCTTTTCATTTAACATACATAATATCTCTAGTTTATTTTTTATAGTTTATATACAGGGTCCGCCAGTGAAGCGGGAAATTTTGAAAGTCCAATAGTTCATTTTCTGCTCAAGAGAGGGCGTGGAGGTTTTCGATTGTTGTTTTACATTTAATGCCATTTGTTAAACATGGAGCAGTGGTCCTGTGCACAGCGTGCTTTCTGCGTAAAATCGTTTTATAAGAATGGTGACTGTGTGACTTCTGTACAACGATTGTTTCGTAATCATTTCAATATTCCACGACATAGAAGAGTGCTGTCCGCTCATGCAATTATGTCATGAGTGAAAAAGTTTGTAGAAACTGGTTCCACATTAAACTTAAAGCATAGAGGAGCAACAAGGTCTGTAAGAACAGAGGAAAACATTGAAAGAGTTCGAGTAGCATTGACGCGTAGTCCACAACGTTCTTCAATGAAACCTTCATCCGCACTAAACATTAGTGACACATCGTTACGACGAATTTTGCATAAAGACTTATCTTTTCATCCTTACAAAATTCAAGTAATCCAGGAGTTGAAAGATGGCGATATGCTGGCTCGCAGGATTTTCAGCGAAGAAATATTGCGACGTTTAAATGATGATGAAAACTTTATTCACCGCATGTTTATGTCAGATGAAGCACATTTTCATTTGAATGGATATGTAAACAAACAAAATAGTCGATATTGGAATGATGAAAACCCAGGTGAGTTGCATGAAAAGCCATTACATAATCCGAAAGTTACGGTGTGGTGTGCAGTTTCATCATCTGGCATTATTGGGCCATATTTTTTCCAAGACGATAGAGGAAACACCACAACTGTCAATGCAGACCGCTACACACACATGGTCAGAACATTTTTTATGCAACAGCTCCCTAGGTTTCCGGAAATTAATTTTTTCCAGCAGGATGGGGCCACAAGTCATACTGGTCGTGTGTCCATGGCTGCTTTAAGAGAACTCTTCCCGGACGGACTCATATCCAGATATGGCGACATCTCGTGGCCTGCAAGATCCCCAGATTTGTCCGCATGCGACTTTTTTCTTTGGGGATTTCTGAAGAGCAGGGTGTACATTGATAGACCGCACACCATACCGGAATTAAAAACGAATATCAGACAAGAAATTGCACGGATTCAACCTGACCTGCTTCGTCGAGTGATGGAAAATTTTCGGTCAAGATTAGAAGAATGTTTACACAGAAATGGCTCTCACTTGGGTGGCGTTATTTTTAAAAAGTAAAATAATGGCATACTATACTCAACTAAAATCTGTAAAAAAAAATTCTGATAATAAATGTTTCATGAAAAAATTGGGTACTTTTAATTTTCCCGCTTCACTGGCGGACCCTGTATTTTACATCTTATTTATGCCCTATCTGTTTTAGTGTATTTACTTTACATATTATTTGTCAGTTATATCTTGGGGTTACAATGATCGTGGTCATACTTTGGGTTACTTCTTGGTTTCTCATTCCTTCCTTCTTGTTTCTATTTTCTTGTTTTCTCCAATCTTCTTGTTTTCTCCAATCTATTGGGTCAAGTCATAGTCAGTTCCTTAGTCAATTGTTATTTCGTAGTTGGGTCATTAATCGTCAAGTTATAAGTTTTTAACATTTCTCCCTACCTTCAGCTTTTTCTTTTATTAATCATTAGTGGTATTTTGCGCTATCTTATGTCATGTTACAATATTTATTTCATTGCATGTCACAATAAAATTTGTGATATTTATTTATTTCACTAGTAACTTCTCTACTAAATTCATCACAGTTATAAATTATGTTGGTACCAGTGAAGATCCTGTTTTTCTTCATCTTATGATTACAATATTTTGAAAATTAATTTTGCTTCACAGATTATGGAAGGAACTGAAATCACAACTTGGCGAACAGCTGCTGCATCTGTAGTTGCAACAAAACATTTACATAAAGGAGAAAAGAAAGTTCTTGCAATTTTAGGAGCAGGTGTACAAGGCAGAGTCCATGCACTGTCATTTAGACATTATTTTAATTTCCCAGAGGTAAGGCCTATATGTGAATATAGTTTCATACATTAGATCTTTTTTTTTTTGAAATGTTTAAAGTTATTACAGTACATTGGACTGAGATGATCAATTTTTTTTCAGTTAATTTCAGAAATTCTACCTTAAATAGTGTTATGATGGTCTACTGATTGTCGTATGGTACAGTGGAAAACAAAATACAAGAGACAAATTAAGTCACTAATCACCAGTTCTAGTTAACACAATTAAACAGTTTGTAATTAACAAGATAGTCTCTCACAACAAATAAAATGCAAATTGTTCACATGCAATAAAAAATGCCAACTAATAGTGTACCGCACAATTATAAAACTCATAACACTTTGCCACAATACTTCGAACCACACCAGAATAAATCGTCACTGTTGTTTTTGAAGTCTTGTATTTATACCCTGCTGAGATTCCAGCATATTCTATAATACGTGTCTACTAGAAAACACTAGAACATAATTGATCGTGGCCTTGAACAAAGCGCGCGCGGACCGGCATGGTCTGGAAAAGTTTCATTGCGGTTGCATGACAAGTATCACGTCATTGTCCTTCATCTCAATTCTCAATGTAGCAGTAATATGGACACACACACACACACACACACACACACCACATTACAGCTAGGCTCCACTGGAATAGCCGAGAAACACGTAGCATGCTTGTAATATTGTAACACTGCTCCCTCCTTAAGCCTGTTCGCCCCGAACTGGCAAACCATCTCTGAAGTAACACTTGGCCTGGCGATCTACAGAGCTGGTATACTTGCAAAATATAATTCTCTGGCTCTTTGAATTCAGTCTCGTGTAACCCGAATATCAAGTTCCCAGGCATATGTGTCTTCCGTTCAACCACTAGTTTTGCTGATATCACTCCCGTTGCATCATGTACTGATGACCTATGTGCCATTAGCTGGTCCAAGTCTGATTGGTTCCTGTCAACAATCTCTTGCATGTCTTCATCTTCAGCAACTTTTCCACTGGGCACTTCCATTAAGTCAGGAACAAGTAAGAGTCTTTTCTTGACACCCATAGTTGGCTTTCCATTGATTTCTTTTGTTGTGTTGCACATTCATACTTCCTCTTCTTGTTCATCCTCCATTTCCGCTTGCAATTGGAAGGGTTCCTCTTGTTCACACCTGTTGACTTCTTATCAGCCCATCCCACTTTCTTGATCGAATGGTTGGCAGACCCTATCATTTTAGCCATGCAAAGCTTTATCTTCTCTTGGCCAACCCACAAGAGATTCTCTCTTTAAGTCCACAGTGAATCCATAGGCTTTCGTAATGTCCGTGCCAAGAATCACTTCATCCACAATGTTTAAAACGAGCATTTGGTGGCTAAACTCGAGAAAACCCAGGTGTACATGTACGTCTACCTCTCCTAGCACCTTGACGGGGCTTCCAGTCACAGTCTTATTGTACAAGAGCTAATTTGAGGATGGCAGTTGCTGACTAAATCGGGGCTCACAATGGACACTGTTGTGCCCATCCATGTCAACTGTAAATGATGTTGGTTTACCTTCTGCAAATCCATTAATGATCAAGTTTCCACTGGTCTTATGTAACGAGGAAACTATATGCTGTTCTGGGGCTTTACTTCTCCAATTGATGCGATCACTCTCTTCTCTCGGTATTTTCTTCTTCCAACAGTCTGTAACGGGGCAAATAAAGAGGAGGGTCTATTTTTTAATTTTATAATAATTTGGGGCCAATTTGTTTGGGCGCCATTTATGGTCACGAAAACTTGATTTATTTAACACCCTATGTTTGACTCTGTGTCAGGCAGAGCCAGGTACGAGAACAATTAAGCGTCAAGGAATGTGTAAGAGCGTGCGTGTGTGCTGCCTTTTGGGGACTTGTGATCAGAGGACACACAAGGTCACGGCAAGTTATGTACTCTCTAGCCCAAAGTCGATAACGGAAGTAAGACAATTTTAACTCATTACCGTGTCATGTGATTCGTATTAACGAATCACAGACCAAGTTGCCGTGGATCAAGAAGGTGTGGCTTTTTGTAGACGCTCGGAGTACAGCGTCTGTCGTCTAACAACCATGGCCGCGGCCGGCTGAACAATAGGCTCGCGAGCCGAAAGAAAAAATCTTTTAACTGTAGAAATGTGAAATTAAAACAGTAAAACAGTGCAGAATGGAACTTTTGAAGCAGTGAACCTAATTAATCAAGAGAAACTTTTAAAATTCGAACAGTGCAACGATATTCGGACATATACGCAGTGCGACACGTGGCTAGTGGAGACGCCGAGAGTTAAGTAGACACGACCAAATACATACATACCAAATTTTAATATAAAGAGCTCGATGTAATAGGGGAACAATCTAAATACAGTATGAGAGTGCGAGTGAGCAAACTGGGCTGCCTTTATTTAATATAGGTACTTATTAAGCAATAATTAATAATTTAATAAGAAAAACTAACGTAACTATATTTTGTGTAAATTCACATCATTGCAAAATTGTGTATGTTTATGTTACATGGGGTCTCGGCCTCAGAACGGAAGTTTGTTGAAATAGAGTTTTGAAGATTTTTATCAAACGAAGTTGGTGTCATAAAAAATGCTTAAATATAAATGTCTAATAAAAACTGAGTGAGTCAACAAGAAATGAGAGTCGGATACATTCATTTTTACCCTAAATCACGCTTACAATTCACAGGTTCGTGTGACGGACTCTTGGCTCTACAAGGTAAGCAGTGAATTTTATTAATACAATTTAAATGTGATAGAGTGGTTGTAAAATCATAATTGGCGCTTCGAACAGTACTGTTTATAAAAAATAATATATAAACCACACCTACTCGTGAACATAAGCGTGATTTGGAGGTGAAACAGTAATACGTATAAATTACATACAGTGAGTAGTTGTTAGGTTAAGTGAGTAGTAAAACAGTAGTAAGTGTGAGGTTTTATTTATACGAAAATTCCATAAAATATGGAGAATAAAACAGATGAGATTAACGTAATTGTCGGCGATGAGGCCGAAAACAAATCAATGTTGGAAAGTAAAGAAAATGTGTTAACTGAGTGGGTTAATAGAAGCGACTCAGGAATTCAAACAAATGAAATGATAACGAGTGAAAGTAATGTTGACGAGTCAAAAATAATGAATGAAATTGAAATTCATTCAACACCTATTTCAGTTAATCAAAATAAGTAATCCGATGAAGATAATATGTTAACACGGTTGTATAATATGATGTATAACAGTTTAGAAAAACAAGATAGCAATTTTAGTGAATTAAGAAGGGATATTAACATAAGATTTGAACAAAATATTAAATTCGATGTTCAGAATAGTAAATTCAATGAAATAAATTGCAATTTTAACGAAGTTAGAAACAAAATTAAACAACAGAATTTTGAGCTTAACAAACATATTAAGTAAATTGATACACGGTGTACTAATATTAAAGAGCAGATTTTAGAATCAATAAGCAACAATTGCAAAGAGAAAATTAACGAGATGAATAAAAGATTAGACAGTAAAATAAATCAGATAATGAGTAAAAAGGTAAGTGACAGTGGTAATATGACAACAAATGGTGAAGAAATTAATAACAAGGTAAGTGGTAATTACGGTAGTGAATCTAATAGTGAAGAAAAAACTGAGAATTGTAATGATATAATTAAAAATGTGGTATTAGAGAATAAAGTGGTTAATATTGAGAGTAATAATGAAGATTTTGGTGGAGTAAAATTTAGTAACGAAGTGTTAGCAAGTGTTAATGAAAGTGAGAGAGAGTGTGATGAAAGGTTAGGTGGGCGAAGTGCAGATTTTCCTCAAGTATGTGGTGAAACAGAGGTTTCACAGGTGTTTTATGAGGACAGAGTTTCCTCCAGTAGTTGTGTGGAAGACAAGGTGTCTTCAAATAGTCACTTAATTTTTTGTAGTGTTCTTGGAAGAGCCAAGGAGTATAGTAAGTTTGTATGCCCTTTGCGTGGTATGAAATAGGTCAGTGGGGTTGTGACAGGTGTTATGATGATGAGAGATATTTAGAGAGAGAGTTGTTTATAGATAGGGAGATAGAGATATTCACGTTAAGTAGGAGTTATAAAGAGTTGAAAGAGAGGTTAGAATTGGGAAAAATAGATGATATGAAAGACTTACCTTGTTATAAAGATAGTGCAGAAATAAGTAATGATAACGTTGATAATTATATTGAATGCTTACCTGTGCTTAGACGTGGAGTATTAGCAGTAAATGATTTTGAAATTGAGAGGTTCAAATACTTAAGGGTGATAGATAATAATACAGATGGTGACAAGACCAAAACTAATGATCTAGACAGGTTATATGATTTAATAATAATGTGGAATAATCCAGTAGATTATTATGTGGGTTTTGTGGAACAAGTTGAAATATTAAAGAATTATTATATAAATAATAATAATGAAATGAGTGTAATTAAAGATGATAACTGTTATATAAAAATAAGACTATTGTGTGATGATGGGGGTTAATAAAAAATCAGTGAATGGACATTTAATTATTTTAGTTCATGGTAATGGCCTGGCTAGATTAGGAAATGAGGTGTGGTAAACAGAAAAATAATGACAAGAAATTGTAAATAAATTATAGTGAAATTAATTGTGTTTGTGTTGTAAAATGTATTTTGTGTAAACATTGTGTGTATGTAGTAGAAATTTATTTAATAATAATAATAATAATAATAATAATAATTTATTAGACTAAATAAATAATGAGAGTTTGTAATAAATGAATTGTAATTGTTTTGGAATATTGTTATTAAAATAACTTTTGTTTTAAATAACTGATTGAATTAAAATAAATTGTGGATGAATTAATTGATTTAAATGTGATAGAAATAAATTTTGATAATAAATTCAAATTAATTTTCTGAAGATTTGAACTTTAAAATAAATATTAAATGAATAAATGTAAAATGTGTTTAGTTGTGGAGTCATATGATTGTTATGTTTCAGAAGGTACATATGGTTGTACATGATTTTTGTGGTAATGAATGTTTATAATTTTGTGTCTACGACAGTAATCATGTGTTTATTCAATTGAGTGATGTAACATAAGTATGAAGTGTATAATGCAGTTTAAATAAAGTAAGATGTTTAAATGTTCGAATAATAAATTTCAAATGTGTTTAAAAGGTTTTAAATGAAATGATGAAATTAATTTGAGGTAGTAATTAATGTAAAATGTTGTAATTTGGGTGATAATTGTTTAAATGAAGCATTTAAGTTAGTCAGAGTCAACCTTAATGGGTGTTAGACAAAATAAGAATTTTGGAATAAAGGTAATACAGAAACAGGGTAGTAGTAGGGACACAGTAGCGATAGTGCATATATGTAGAGTAATGAGAGTGATGTAATTGGAGCATAATTAGATGATGGTGGAATTTTGTAAATAGGGTGGTGTGGTAAGGAGTCCTCAACGAAAGGCATTGTGGCGGGAGGTGAACCGTATGTGCGTTGGCGGAGTTACCTGGGAGAGGCCAGGAACTAATAAGGGAATGAGTATAAGGGAGGGAACACACATCCTAAGTACAAAGAGGGTATTTTGTAATAAAAGGAGAACGATTTAAGTTGAGTTAGGGAATTAGTGGAGGTAAATATTTTTGAGAGATTGGTGTCACCCTATGTAAATCCGTTAGTGATTGTTAGAAAGGAAGAAGGGGGGTAAGATTATATTTTTATGCCCATTCAATAAATTAGATCGTTGTGGATAACTGATAATCACCCAAACCAATTGATGATGAAAATGATTAATAGAAGTTCATAATTGAAAGGTAATAATAAAATGTAACAAAATAAAAGTTACTAGAATTTGAAACTAAACCTAAATTTGAAATGTTTGTAAATTTTATTCAGATGCAAATTAAATGTTTATTTTAATGGAGTGAAGGAGAGTAAATTCTTTTTATTAAATGGTCAATTAAATTGTAATTGAAGATTTAATCGTGAGTTGGTGGTAGATTGTATAAATATGAATAGAGTAGTTTAGTAAATCAAATAAATATTTTGTTGTACTCACTATTTTAGGTTAAGGTAAGTCAAAGTAGGGAAAGTTAAGAAAGAAAATGTATGGTGTTAGAACGCACAGCCAAGACTAGGAACCTCATGTAATGAGAATTGTAAAGGTTAAATTTGAATATATCAAACACATATATTTTACTTGTGATTCCCCAACTTTCGGGCAGTCACGGAGTCACCGAACCCTGACCGTGGATTTGGATTATTGGTAGCAAGTGTGGTTGGGCAGATTGTATCCTGGACATACTTGTTATTATTTTCAAAATTAGTGAATTTAGAAATTAACCAGGGGGTCAATTCAGGGGAATCACCAAACTATGGAACAGCGGCTATCATAGGGGTGATAGTGCCGTGTTAAGGGTGTGCAAATCATATTTAGTAGGATTACTGGTGTCCTCAGACATCAGTAATGCCGAATTTTTCATAACGCTGAACCAAGAACGGTATAGGCAGCGTCTATACCCTAAATATATATATATATATATATATATATATATATATATAATGTAACATAACAAAGTTGAGGTTCCCGACGTTACATAAAAAACTTTGTCAAAATAACTGAAACAATGCCCAAGGTATGCCATAATTAAGTACAAGAGGGCCAGTCTCACCTAAAAAATGTATTGATGATATTTAGTAAGGTTACTAGGTAATAAAATAATGAAGGTGTACCTAAATATAAAATATGTAATGAGCAGTGTAAGATGTAAATTATAAACACTGTGTCTAATGGGATGAGTTTACTGTGTATGAGTTTGAATCTAATAGACTGTTCAATTAATATTTAATGTTTTATAAAATGTACTTGTTGTACTTTATCATGATATTGTATTTACATGATATTTATTTTGTGTTTTGTATGTAGCAGGTGTGGAGCCATTGCTTTAAGGAAGTACTAAGTAATGGGTACTCATTTCATTCATGTTAAACTTGTGTTTGAGTAATTAAATACAAGTATATTTATTATGTATGGTATTATGTTAAGTGTATTTACTTTAAATAATTAATGAAGATGTTTTAAAATAATATTTGTAAACTTGGCCAGGAAGACAATAAGTGTTAATAAATTGTCAAGTGGTCATTATAATTATGTTAAAAACCAATGGAGGGTTCAATGATGAACTAAATAAAATTAATGAATTGAAATCATGAAATTAAAATTGAAATAATGGGCAATAAGCCAGTGACTCTTTGTACAGTAGGTCAGGTAAGAAAAAGTAAATTAAAGACAAAAAATTATAACACCTGTAATAAAACTAATAGGCCTAAAAATTAGTATTTTGTAAAAGGAAATTAATACCTTTTAAAATAAGTCATTTAAGAAGAAAATGTAGTAAAATGTATACGGTTTAATAAGGCAGATTAAGTGAAAGTTTTATGTGATTTAATGTAATTCCAAGCAGGGAGTATTTTATTAAATAAGTGTAAGAATATTTCCTAATTCTGGCTCTAGGATAACAAAGATTATCCAATGACAGAAGAAGCAATGGTTGTTAGGGCAACAAAATGCAGGAAATCTTGTTGATTTAGACATTCAATTGTTATAGATAAACGAGGACAGTTCAGTCATTAAAAATCGTCAGAAAACCACAAAACCTCATGAATAAAATTATTACAAATCAACATTAAAATATAATCACTAATTAAAAAGACGGATTGGACGGCTTCCTAAACTATCACTTTGAGAATATAAACTACCTATCTACAAAATTCAAATCAAAAACCGTAAGAAAAATGAACTAAACTTACCACCAAATGAGTTATGCAAGAAACCATAAATAAATGCAGATAATCCAGACTGGGAGAAGTTGAATTGAATAAATACCATACAACAAAAAATTAAAGAGAATTAAATTTACCTACTGAACCTCACTTTTGACTGCAGAGCAAGAACTTAATACTACACTAATTCCATCGGGACCTGTAACCACCAGAAACGAGAAAATCAGCGAAGATCAAGAACTGAACTTTCCATTACATCCCGGGACACTAACAACAACTTTTATTGAGAAGCTGGAGTTGGAAATATTCGAGCCATTCTTCATCACTGGTAGATCTGACATCGTTAGTGGAACACGGCCTGAATGAGTATCTTGTAAACGCTTGGTAAAAACCTGCTTATGTTAATACTTTATATAATAAGATTTTAATTTAAATTGTAATACCTAGTAACCTGAATTTGCATTACCTGGCCTTACTAATAGTTAAAAGAATTACATGTACCCTAAGATAAGAGATAAACTGAAAATTATAATTGAATTGTAACATAAACCACGAGTTCAATAACAAATCGATTCGGTATTGTACGGTCGATATGATGCTTTAATAACCGAAGAAAGCAACTGTTGGAAATTTAAAATAATATAAAATAAAGAATCCTTCTTGTATTTGATGAGTCTGTGTTATTGTAGAATAGTTATTGTATTTCGAATAGGGTGTAATTTACAGGGAAAGAAAGTGATAAAAGCGTCAAGTGGAACAACTTAACCTATAAGAACGGGTCATTCGCTAATGACAGCGCTCGATTGCAGACAGCTGGTGAATACGGGAGAATAGAGAACTAACTTACGCTCTTCACACTCCGCTCTTTTCAATTTAGATAATACATAGTGACTAGGGTTGGAGAAAAATACTGAATTATTCATTATAATAACCATAATATAGCGTTTTCCCTGGTAAAACACTTGATAACTAATTAACACAGGTCTATAATCAACAACCGAATAATATCCACAATATAATAAATATTTTTCCTTATAAATAGATTGAATTTGTTAATTTAAATTGTTAAATTAACTATAAACCCGCAACAGTAATTAAATAAGTAACACAGATCATAAACAGAGGGAAGTGGTGACAAATTGCCGCATTCAACGTGTGGCTGAATTAACAATAAACCCGCAACCGTATTACACTCGACCTAAGCAAATTAGGTAGTCAATATCGGGCATTTGTTACAAATTGACGTCAACAACGTGGGGCTTAACGTTGATACACGGGAGTCACACATAAGTACACTCGTAACAATATAAATTTGTTACAATATATATATATATATATATATATATATATATATTGTAAGAAGACCCTTGTTATGGCTGTAATCAAATCAAGTCCCACTGTTTGGGCTAGCCACTTGGTCACCAGACCGCTGTATGCCGGTCGTTACAAAAGAATAAAATGTATACGGAAAATTCAATAAAAATAGAATTTTCAAATAATAAAATAATTTTGTTTATGTTTATAGAGGTATGTATAAGAGATAAATCTGTTTTTTAAAAGGTTCTGGTAAAATTTTAATAACAGGTAGGTATTTATTGACCGTCGAACACTTCTTGAAGATTTGCACCAAGTCTGGAGTTAAATAGATTAACTCCAGGTAATAATCGATTGGTGACTTTTCTGACTGGTCCAATATCTTGTTCAAAATAGAATATATTCTTCTCACTTAAGTCCTTCAGCCTTATAAATACCCTTAAATTACCCTGTGAAATAAGTACAGATACAAAATAATGGAAATATAAAGATTTATTGACAATTTTAAATAAATAATCGATATTTTATCGATGGAGAGCAATTATCGACTCTGTCTCGGGAATTATCGATTGTGTCATACAGAACAAAATTTTATGTTATATTATATTAAAAGACAGGTACTTTGAGCGATTATGGATTAATAGTCAGAGAAGGGTGACGAGAAAGTATAACATTAACAATTAAAAATAAATACAATAATTACTATTCAATAGTATTTAAATAATTTCAGTATATAATATTTGAATATAAATGTTTTGTCAAACCAATGAAGACTGACGTCACTGCGATATGGTTAGCCAACTTCGTTTTCAAGATGGCCGCTACTCGAGTTGGTCTTGGTTACTGCATATGCGTCGTGTCAGAAAATTACTATAAAATTACCTTCATCAAGGTCTAAAATGTCCCCGCACTGGTGTAATATGTCTGTTAATCTATTTGGTGTATTCTGGTGAAGTGTTCTGTGTAAACTTGTGTTAGTTAGTTTATTTTCTATGTGTTCAACTTCTGCGGTTAAGTTTTCAAGTTATTGGTTAGGAATTGCAGAATATATCAGTTGAGATATAGTGTTTTACTTGTTTCTATCACTCGTATTATGTAGTTAAGTGTTTGTTTTCACTATTGTCGTGAATGTATTAACAGCTTTAGCTTTAAACAGTGTTTAAACCGCCTAACTCTCGTTTCACTGATTTCAATGGCTAAACACTAGTATCATTTCAATTCGATTTAAAGAAACGTTCTTCACACAACTGTCCAGCTTGATATTCAACAAAAGACTAATTAACTTGGTCATAAATCTGGCCCAGTTAATCTTTGAAAAAGTATTGTTAACATTTTTCGACTTCCCATACATATGATAAAATATTACATTATGTATGGAATTTATCTATTTTATTCCTCACTTTTATGAATTATTAACCTTATTATTGGTTTAATCATCTCATTCCCTTTAAATTGATGTATTATAGTCCATATCTGTAGATATTTTGTGGAAATTAACAAATTTCTTTACTTTATGGAAATATAGGCTCAAAATTGGATTTCCGTCTTTATACAAAATTCCCTCCATTTTAAATATTATTAATACTATTATAATAAATTTTAATTAGTCATATTCCTCTTCCTTTCCTTAAATACATATAAATTACACCTTTGAACTGGTTTTTTGTGTTAATCTGTAAATTTGACATTGCTCTTTAAAATTAATTAATTTATATATTTTGACAATTTACAAAATGTTAAGGTATATTTCCTTATTATCATTTTAATTCATAGGATCATTCCTAGTAGTGGTTAATTGTGTTATCTTATATAAATCTTGGTAGTTTACAGGATTTATAAGTGAATTATACTATTTTATATTGGTTCTCTGATTTCACCAAATGGCCTAGATTTTAGAATTTTATATTTCTTTCTTTCTCAAATAATTTAAACTTAATTCCTCCTCCGACTTTACATAATTACAATTATATGAAAATAACATGATTTATAACTTATTGTGTTGTGTAGTAGTTAATTAACACTACAGTTATTAAAATAATTAATTATGAACATTGTTTAGCAATCTGCACAATTGAACATATTGCAGATATGGTTTGAACATATATCTTTTAACTATTTTTGAGCTAACATAGCATACCTATTAGAACATTATTACTGGTATGTAGGTTATTATTTATCAAACATAATTCTTTTTAGAACACATAACATAAATCTTATTTTCTAATAAACCTTACAAATACATTTATTTAACACATTGATTTTAGGACTGTGAAATAACAGTCTATTTAAACATGTTACACTTATTCATACTATATTAGTACCAGTCCTTTCTGGTTTAAACCATTATTATTGTGATCCCCTACATCAGTAAACATTAACTCCCATACTCTATTTATTATCATTTTTTACAAATGTCTTGTAAATAAAGATTTACATTAAAATAATAAAATACTGGAAACCTTCCATTTTATTATTTTATTATGCTGTTTATTATTAGATTTTAAAGTTGTGATATAGCATACTACTAAGTTATAGTATCACCAACTTTAAGTTTATTGCTTTTTTAAAAAACACTTACACAAATTCACTTTCCCTGTTGGTTCTGATATTCTGAGTCTTATTATCTCAGACCAGACCTTTAGTAATCATGGACCGTTAAGACTAGTTTATTTTCTTTATTACACAATAGCTTTAGTCGGTTCACTTCTTATAACGCTATACAACACTTTAGTTTCTCAATAATTACATTTTATAAGATTTTGGGTATGTTATACTTTCTTTTGCATAGTTTTTGCGGACTTGGGGTTGATAGTAGTTTATATAATAATAGGTTTTATAACGGTGTTTCTTTCATACTATTTCTTCCTCTCCTCCTGTCTTCTTTCTTGTCCTTCTTCGTATCTTCCTTCTGGTATTCATTCTTGTCCCTCTTCTAGTCTTCATTCTTGTCCCTCGTCTAGTCTTCACTCTTCTGGTCTTCCTTCCTCATTCTTGGGTAAACCAAGGTACTTGGTGTTATCTCGACTGAGGTTTAGTTTGGAGTATTTAATTTATTCACTGAACTAACTTTATTCTTCTATACAGGTTTCAGGGTATTGTTTTCTTCCTGTTCACAAACTTTATTCTTCCCTCTTCTTGTTTTTGGGGTATTTTGGTATTCATCACTCTTTAATTGATTCTCTTTTTTCTTAATATGGTCTTATATAACTGGTTTACTGCTCTGAGCTTCCTGGGTAAAGTGCTGATATGATACTATGAGTTGATGAGTTGCTTCGATACTTTCTTTGGTTTTTAATACCGTGGTTTTTATATATAATGTAGTGAGGATTTTTATTTTATTGTGGTTCATTCCTCTGATTTATTTAAATGTCATTCAATATTATTATAACATTTGTTGGTGTAATTAAACTTTATGATTTCACATGACTTAAAATGTAGTGGATTTTCTGTCACGCTACAGAATGCCCTTCTCCAGAAGTAATTTTTTCAGACTATACTTGCTTTGTCTGAAACAATTGCTTATGATAATTATTCAAGGTTTGTTATTATTTTGGACTTCCTTCCATTTTAAAATTTTCTTATTTATATTTGAGTTTATATCATTCTCACTTGATCTTCCTTGATAGTAATAGTCTTCTGAGTTTCATATTTATTATTTCATTTTTATATTTCTTCTTAGTATTTTCTCCTTGGGATATTTTCTCCCTATCGTTCCCTACTTTGTGAGCTGGTTCAGTTCAGAGAGGCACTGTACGCTACTTTCCTCTGCTGTCCAATACTTCACACATATTTGAGTACAGAGGCAAATCATCTCTGCTCAAAAAACATATTAATCCTGCTGGAATTATCATCAGACAGATTAAAAAAAAAATTATTCAGAATAGTACACATTTGTTACTATTTAAAAAATATCTTTGGGATACTTCACTTATTACTTATTATACTTCTCAGAGATTTTAATATTTCTATCTCAGTTGTTCTTCTGACTCATTATCTGGATGTTTCTTTCATTTGATATTATGGTAGGAAGCTCTTCTATTATTACATTATTCAACTTTTCTTATCATATACTTCCTTTGGTTATAATTTCTTTATTACCTTCTGGTTTTTTCATTATAATCTGCATTATTTATAGTAGCATATCTTTATGACATTTTTAGACTGTTTCATCGTTCTTAAAATTTCCACTTGTTCTATTTTCTAGAATTTTTATAACTGTCATTATCATAATTGTCATTTAATTCATAAATCATTTTATATTAATTCGTTTAATTACATAAATCTTTGACATTATTTTCACATTATTCCGGTCATTGCTATTATACTTGCAAATGATGGTTTTTTATTAATTTCATTATGATGTCATATTTTCTCCTCATACCACTTAAAGTTTCATTCTCTCATAATTCCAAAGAAGTTTTTGTACTTTATTTTATTCAATCACTCAAATCGTATTAAAGAATTTTTTTTTCTTTTTTATTTCCTTCAACACCATTTTATGGAAAGGTTTTTACTCTTCATATTGAACTTAGACATGATTATACTGTCTAGAATTATTTGTTTTAATTCTAAATCTGTTTCCTTTTATTCATCCCATTATGATCCTTTGTTACCATGGTAATTATCTTCTATGGTTACCATAAATATGGTAGGAAATCTCATCAGTTTATCTCACCATAGTGTTTTATTTATAATTGGTTGGTAAGTTGTACTTATACTTGGTTTGGGAAACTTGATTTATTCATAATTCAAAATTCACTCTTCTTATATTATTCTGTGAAGTTTTCTCAAATAATTTGTATGTAAGGTGGGCTTACATGTGTTTTGGCTGGTTTTATTTCTCTAAACTCTCTTGGTATTATTGTCAAAATGTTTCTCTTCAAATAAATATTTAGTAAGCTGTCCTTACTTGTTTTTGACTTTAGATGGTTTTATTTCTAAATTCTCTCCTTTTTTATTATTATATTATAGCCATAAAGTTTTTCTTCAAATATTTGTTATGTAATTGGCTTACATTGTGTTTAGAATTTAGAGGTTTTAAATTCTAATTCTTCTTATATTCTTGCCATAAAATTTTCTAATAATTGTAGATAATATGTGCTTATATTTCTTTTTAGAATTTGGCTGTTTATTTCAAAATTCTTCTTGTTATTCTTCCTTCAAAATATGTTTCTTCTCAAATAAATTGTATGTAATTGGCTTACATTATGTTTAGAATTTTGGGGTTTTATTCTAACTTCTTCTTATGCATATCTTCTAAATGGTTTTCCTTTAAATAATCTTTATGTAAGGTTGGCTTACATGTATTTTAGAATTTTGGGGATTTTAAATTCTACTTCTTCTTCTATCATTGCCATAAAATTTTCTAATAATTGTAGATAATATGTGCTTATATTTCTTTTTAGAATTTGGAGGTTCATTTCAAAATTCTTCTTGTTATTCTTCCTTCAAAATATGTTTCTCTTCAAATAAATTGTATGTAATTGGCTTACATTGTGTTTTTAGAATTTGGTTGGTTTACATTCAAAATTCTGTTTTATATATCTTCTTCCAAAATGTTCCTTCTCAAACAAATTGTATGTAATGGGCTTACATTATGTTTAGAATTTTGGGGTTTTTAAATTCTAATTCTTCTTCTATCATTGCCATAAAATTTTCTAATAATTGTAGATAATATGTGCTTATATTTCTTTTTAGAATTTGGCTGTTTTTTAATCATAAAATTTCTTCATGGATGCCTGGTTAAAGACACCCTTGACTTTACTTGAACTTATTTCTTTGATTTCGTAGGTGTTGTTGTTATTGTCTTTTGAGACGATATAGGGACCAGTATACAGGAGCAATAACTTTTTTGTTATCCCCTCTAAGGAACTGGGTAATTCCCTATTCTTCAACAACACCTTCTCTCCAACGGTATAATGAATAACCTTACCCATACTTTTATTGTATTTCTTCCGCCGTTTCTCCTGATCTTCGGCCACCTTATTACAAAATTGAATTTTATCAAATCTATATTTATGTTCTCTGGGGAACTCCAAGATATCTGCAATCTCTCTAGGGGGTTGTCTTCTCGTACATCGCGGAGTACGGGGTTATTCCTATGGCAGGATGGTAGGCCAGGTTGAGGAATTCTTCAGTAGCCTCCAAATATTCTTGCCACCTTCTCTGCTGATCATGGCAATATGTTCTTAATAGGCGCCCCACCTCTCGCAAGACTCTTTCGGCCGGGTTACTGCTTGGGTGGTATACGGATGTCTTGTATGTGTGAACCCCCATGGACAGCAGTGTATCCCGCCATCTCCTCCCCTTGAATTGCGTTCCGTGGTCGGTTATGATCGATACCGGTTTTCCGACGGTTGGGAAGTACTGGTCGATCAGGATATTAAGAACTTTCTTCGTAGTCGCCCGATTTGCTGGGTATAGCTTAACGAACTTGGTGTAATGGTCCATAATGATGACGATATATCTGTATCGGTGGCGGCCTCCACTGCGGGGAAATGGCCCGCAGATATCCAGGAATACCTTCTCAAGTTTAAACTGCGATGTTATTGGAATCATCTGCCCTTCTCTTTTCTCGTTATTAGTTTTTACGAGTTGGCAAATGCGACAGTTTCTAATATACCTCCGTACCTTCCGATTGATGTCCTTGATATAGCAGTTTTCTTCCAGGGCCTTTACCACCTTTAAAGCACCCATATGCCCATATCGAACATGATAACTGATCACTATCTCTTTCTCGATATGGGTTGGAATTATTACCTTCCACTCCTCCTTAAATAATGATGGTTTGGAAAACAGGATTCCCTTATGTATAGTGTAATATTGGGATATGGTCTCATCTCCTGCTTCCAATCTTGAGATAATAGTAATTAATTTCGGGTCAGCTTGTTGGTGTGTGCTTAGTTGTTCTAGAACTGATTGTAGACCGGCGCTGCTGCTGAGAATATGGTACACCTTCAGAATACTCTCCTTCTCCCCTTCGAACGTTTGCTTGTCAATGTCAACTCTAGACAATACGTCCGTGACGACATTCTTCCTTCCGGGGATATACTCCCACTTAAGGTCGTATTCTTGCAGCAATAGTATCCACCGCGTTAACCTTCCATGGCTCAGCTTACATCTCTTAAGGAATGATATAGATTTATGGTCTGTCCGGACGGTAACGGGATAACCAAGAATATATGTACGGAACTTTCCGCACGCGAACACGACACTCAATAACTCCTTTTCTGTCACGTGATAGTTTTTCTCACTCTGGTTCAGAGCTCTGCTGGCAAAACAGATTACAAGATGCTCGCCCTCCTCATCCTCTTGATATAAAGTAGTGCCAAGGCTGATGTCACTGGCATCGCAATTAAGAAAGAAAGGCTTGTTAAAATCTGGATGACGGAGTATAACGTGTTTAAGGAATTTTTGTTTTATGAGAGTCAATATGTTTTGTTGTTCATTACCCCAGATCCATTTATTTTTAGATGACAGTTGCGGCTGAAATCTGGCAGTCAGTTCGGAGTACTTTTCCTGGAACTTGCGGTAGTAATTACAGAGTCCCAGGAACGACTGTAACTGCCTTCGATTCTTTGGTGTAGGAAAATTCTGAATTGCTTCGACTTTTTCAGCCGATGGTGAGATTCCCTTATCATTTAATATGAAGCCCAAGAATTGTATCTCTTTAGCAATAAAATGAGACTTTGCTAACTTCAGAGTAATATTGTTTGCTGCTAGCTTCTGTAAGACGTGTTCCACACGGTAGCAGTGTTCCTCCCAAGTTTCTGAGGACACTAGCAAGTCATCGACGTATACAGTGGTGAATTTTAGTGCTTCTTGGCCAAGTATCTGATCCATGCAGTGCACAAAGACTGCAACTGAGTTTACCAGTCCGAAGGGCAACCTCTTAAACTGGTAGTTCCGCCCTTCGAATATAAAGGCCAGATACTGGCGACTCTGTGGATGTAATTCCACCTGCCAGTATCCGCACACCGTATCTATCCCAGGTAGTGAAGTATTTGGTACCGTGGAACCGTTTTAAGATCTCCTGAATCTCACCGGGCGAAGTCCTGTCATTTATGATCATCTTATTTATTTCGCGCGCATCTAAACATAAACGGACTTGTCTGTTTTTCTTAGGAATAGCCACGATAGGACTTGTATAAGGGGAATGGCTACTCTCTATAATGTCACGGTTAATCATTTGCTCTATTTCAGCTCTTACTGCCTGCTTTCGTGATTGCGCAATGGGGTAAGACTTCCGGTTAAAGTCTACATTGTCTCGGAATTGTAGAGTACACTGGAAATTCTTCACTTTACCGGGCTCATCAGAAAAGACTGATTTATATTTATTGTAGATGTCTATTAATTTGTTCGCTTGGTTTGTTGTTAAACCTTCGCCAGTTATACCGCTCCGGAAATCCCTGATCTCCTGGATTTTTTGCGACCATAAATCTTCATTGGATGTGTCGTCTATTCTCTGTTCAATTATGGATGTTGGATGGATGTAATTAATTTTTCGGATTTGCTGATGGATACTATCGGGAACGACTTGGTCACTACCCACCAAGTTCGCCGTCCAAGTATGTCCGTTAGAAAACAGTGATAATGTTTCAGTTCTTAGATCAATGATGGCGGAATTTCTCCTAAGCACATCACACCCGACCAGTATATTAAATGGCAGACCGCTCGCCACCAAGAATTCCATGTCAATCGCTATACCACAGCTCATCACACTGGCGGAGACTTGTCTACGTATAGTTTTGTTTTGTCGGCCGGTTGCTCCCAACAAAACAATATTATTCAACGGCAATGTTGGTAAAGTTCTCCCGCACTCTTGCTGTATCCTCTCCAGTTCCGTCGTACTTATTATTGATACGTTTGACCCAGTATCGATCATTAATTTGGCTGGGATGCCTTCTACCTTGGCGTCAACATGTATAATTTCATTATTGAAGTTATTGGTGGGACTCCTGTTATCCTCTTCCAATAACTCCTGTCTGATGTCTTTCAGGTAGTTGCACCCGATAATTGTAATACGATTGTGATTATTTTCAAAATTGCACTCATTCTCATTATCATACCCAGTAGTCAGAAGCAGTAATGGGTTCTGATGATTTCTTACTGCCTGTGCCCGTTTAAAGGCTCGGCATCATTGTTTCTTTGAGCCATATTATTCGATGCCTCATTCGGGATGCTCAGAGTGGTTACTTGCCGATCTGTTGTATGGTCTTCCGGTCGTTCATGGTGCGACCTCGGTTCAGTGTTGTCCAAACTATTGCTCCTACGCGCCGGATAGTACCTCGGTTGGTCCCGTTCTAGGCTCCTCCGCCTTTCTTCGTATCTTCGGTAACTGCTTCGTCGATTGTGGTTGAATCCTCGCTGTCTTCCTTCTGTGGCTTGTATGAAGTTCACTCTAGGGCGAGGATACCTATTATTATTAAAATTACCATTATTGGGACCCGCACGATTAGCATTATTAGGGTAAGGACTATTACCATAATTGGGGCTTCTCTGACTATTTACGTTATTAGGGTAGGGATTGCGGTTACCCTGATAACCATTAGAGGGTCGGTTCGGGTTTTGCTGGTTGGGACCCGTATTATTATTATCATTGTAATTGGTATTATTTACATTATTTCCATTATTATAATTGTTATTTCGCGGGCATGCCCGACCTCCTTGGTACCCTGTATTTATGTGGTTCGTACCCTGGTTGTTGTTCTGGTACGTCCTTGGTTCGGGCCCATCACTTCTTCTACGACTCTGCCGGTAATAATCCTCATTTTCATAATTCTCTAGGAGTTCTGTCATTGCCTGGATGGTTTTTATCTGGCTGCCCCTCCTAGCACGAATCACCTCCTCATCATAATGGTAAGACAGCTTGTTTATTAGGCATTCCTCCGGTATGGCTGGTTCTAAGTGCTTGGCCATACACACTTTGCCGAGGAAATAAGCTGTCATTGAGCTGCCGACTTGTGGTTTGTAGCGGCCGTGGCATATATTATCTCTTATGAGATTTTGCGTGGTCTCTGACCAGTACTTGGCTTTGAACAGGCTCTTGAATTGTTCATAATTGTCGATGTCGCTCCAGTTGGCCATCCACCAATGGTCATTCACCTCCCGAAACGACTCGTCAAGGATCTCTCTGTTCTGGACCCATCTGTTCCCTCGGTGTTTCTCGAGGTACTCCTCTATTCGTGCCAAGAACTCCAGCTTCCGTTTGTATTGCCGGAAATTGAGCCATTCTCTGTTCTCTGACATGGGGAAACTGTGATATGCCGATGGTCTGTTTCTTATTAACTCTATCTCCTCCTGGCTCTGACGCACCTGTCCGGTTATGTTCACCATGGCGGCTTCCACGCCGTCGCATCTTTCTGTTACTTGGGTCCTCACTTTATTTACTTCTTCCAATGCAAATTTCTTGGTCTCCTCCATGTTTGTTTTCTGTTGTTCTTGGACCTGAGTAATCTCCTTAGTTATTACTTCCCGGACTTCCAGCACTTCGTTTTCTGTTTGACGACATCTTTCGTCTACTTCTCGGATCTGCTGGTTAACAACCACGACTTCCTGTTCTAATTTCTTTACGATGGACTTCTTCGGCTCAGTTATCTTTTTATTTATCTCCTCTTTGGCTAACTCAATCCTCTCGTCTAACTTATTCATGTTCTCTTGGTTAACTTCCCTTAGTTCTTCTCTCAGCAGTTGATTGTCCTCTCTCAATTCTTCCTTTAACTGCTGGTTGTCACTTTCTATTTTCCTATTTGTTTCTTCCATCTTCTCTTCCAAATTCTTATTATTTTCTTCCATTTTCCTTTCCATTTTCCTACACAAGGATTGGTTGTCCTTTTTCAGGTCTTCCATCTTCTTATTCAAGGATTGATTGTTTTCCTCCATCTTCTTATTCAAGGATTGGTTATTTTCCTCCATCTTCTCTTCTAAATTCTTACTGGTTTCTTCAATCTTCTTATTAGTGTTTTCTATGCTTTTATTTATTCCCCCCAAATCTTCCTTGGTAGACTGGCTGTTGTCATCCATTTTCTTATGCAGGTCTTCCTTTAATTCCTGATTCATTTTCTTACTGGTTTCTTCCATGTCCTTATTAGTGGAATCCATTTTTTTATTCAAGTCTTCACTCAACTTCTTATTATCTTCTTTCGTGGATTTGATTTCCTCCTTTAAATCTTTACTCATTCCCTCCATTCTGGATTCTAAGTTCTTACTCATTTCCCTCATCATTTTCATCATCTCTTGTATACTCCCCTCCTCCGTTCGTGTCGGCATTTCCAATTGTTCCTTCCGGCCATTGACTTCCCCTGTTTGCGTTGTTACTTCAGGTGGTTCCTCTGATGGTGCTGGTTGTTTCGGTTCCACCGGGTTTAGTAACACTTCCAGATCCTCCACGGGTGTTGCCTCCTTATCCCCCATGTCAACCTCTTTTTCGGCCTCTGCCGCCCTCTTTTTCGATGTAGCTCGTCTTTGCATCTTTCTCTGTCTTTATTTATTAATCGCTGCCAAGCTTAGATTATTAAGGGGACCCGGTATAGCCTATCTTCCCCATGTTAACATAATGTACCTTTTCTCAAAAACCCTGTACGTTAGAGAGTTAATGTTTTCTTTATTTCAAATTATTATTCTTTGGACACATTTTAACGTAGGGGTTTTTTGAAAAAATAAGTTTTAAATTTTTTACAAATTTTTAAAAATATGTCTACAAAAAAACCTTTTTTGCTAGCCGTTTTTATAACAAAACTCGGATGATTTTTAAAATATTACAAAAAGGCTGTGTTAAAGTTTGAAGCAATTGTTGAATAATATGGATACCAAATTTCAGGCTTCTAACTAGTCGAGAAGATGAGAAAAGGTACATTTTATATTACAAAATGTATATTTTCGGCAAAACGCATTTAAAGTTAAAAAATAAAATATTTTTAAAAAAAGTCTTGAAAACTACCTTAAAACAATCCAGCTCCATACTCTGGGTTATCTGGGTCTTCCATGCTATCTGCCAGTCTCTTCTTAGCTTGTCTTCTTGACTGCCTTGCCTTTTTCTCATACTCGGATACATTCCTTTCAGCATTCCTAAGTCGCTCTCTGTCAATCTGCAGCATTGCCTTCTTTGTGTTGATGCCGACACTCATCCCAAACTGTTTCAGTACCCTACACCGTGTAATGTTCGCCTCATTAAAACATCCAACTGCATTGTACACTCCCACCATAAATGCAGATAATCCAACAAAAACTGTTTTGGGGAGCCTGGACCATACCACACTATTCACGCTCTCATTAGGATTTTGAGTCCTTCCGTGGGTGCATTTTTTCAGTAGCTCAGTATGAGCAAGATCTCTTATAACAGGTTTGATTGCAATCATAACAGCTGCAGGGACACTATGGTTATGATGGTAATGGTCACCTTTAGCTTCAGCTTTTCTGAATTTGCACCAGCTTTCTTCACCGGGTGGGCACAGACCATGTTGCGGTTCATCATCTGTTGAGCACATGTGAAAATACATTGCCCATACTGCCCTTTTCATGTTTTCTACATTGTTGGAATGTCTTCTGATTGCTAAGCCATAATAGTTTCGAATTTTGTCGATGATGGCATCAGTTAATCTGTTTTTTCCTGATAATGGCTTTCCGTCTGCTAGTTTTATGCCTTTTAGTGATGTTTTCAAACGCCTCAATCGAGTACCCATCCGTTTCTGTATATGTCCAATGCACTCTAATTTTCTGATTTCAATATCATTTCCATATACTTTTAATTCATTTACTTTAGAAAAGGCTTTAGAATCTCCATCTCCTAAATATTCTAAGTATCTCACATTATACTTTTCTTCTGAACGCTGATAGATTGATATAGCA
Organism: Magicicada septendecula; assembly: GCA_034769895.1. Lineage (NCBI taxonomy): Eukaryota > Metazoa > Arthropoda > Insecta > Hemiptera > Cicadidae > Magicicada > Magicicada septendecula. The sequence goes on along the minus strand of CM068368.1, from coordinate 408,250,036 downwards.
CCTGCCACCTCCATTCCGCCACTCACACCTTGATAATTAGCAGTACACATTTCGTCATGATTATCTTTACTTTTGCACCTGCAATGTTTTGTAAGGACTTGTATATCTAATATTTTACCAGTATATACACTTGTCGTACTAACGATGCCGTTTAGAGATGTGTGGCCTCTCTTCTGCCACGACCCGTCAAAAGCTACACGTAAATCACGGCTACCATCGTTTGCTTCTACAGATTCTTCAACAGCACGTCTCATACTTAATTCAGCAATGTCTTTTGTAGCTTGAGCTATGATTTTATTATATTTTGTAAATCTAGAAGGAGGAGTCGGTAAATTCAAAATTCCACATAATGATTGGGCAGTTGCGCTTCCCTTCCCTACTGCTCTCAATCCATATGCCAATCGCATATTACATTCAAATAGTACACCCTTCTCATTTAGTCCATGCTCAGAATCAGGGTCAACATGTTTATTACTTACAGCTTTTGAAGTAAAAAAGGCAACACTGTAATCACAAGTATCACAATATAAGATAATTTCAGTAGCCAACCCAATACGTTTTTGAGTCTTTAGTTGTAGTCCTACTTGACTACAATGTTTGCATGCGACATATACATTCAAAATATTATAAAGTATATTCAAATCAATCAGCTCATAACCTAACTTTTCAGTACAATCAACTTCATCATACAATTCATTCAACCCACTCAATTTCCTTGCAGATGCACTTTCCGCTCTTCCATCGCCACTTTCTGGTAAATCAACTGTTACTTTTCCTTCAATTTTGGATTTACACACATTCTTTCTCTTCTTAAAAACACTTGGCACATTTGGTCTTGGCATTATCACAAAATCGTGAAGACAACACAAGCACAAAACGTAAAAAGTGAGTACTTATAACCTATAGTCACAATATTAGTCACAATTCACAACTAAAGCAAACAAACAGCTACTTATATCGAATAAGCATATGTTTATAACCTGGAACATTAGCCACAACTCACAACAATACAATATATAACCATCTGACAGCAACAGCTGATGTTTCCAAGCTATTTCACAGCACACAGAGTGTGTAGGCACAGCTGTTGCAAAGAGATATAAAATACTAGCCAGAGTTTCACAAAAAAAATTTTTTCACCTTGAACGAAAATTCAAACCATCATGTGTCATACAATGAAATTATACATGTTGACGCCAAGGTAGAAGGCATCCCAGCCAAATTAATGATCGATACTGGGTCAAACGTATCAATAATAAGTACGACGGAACTGGAGAGGATACAGCAAGAGTGCGGGAGAACTTTACCAACATTGCCGTTGAATAATATTGTTTTGTTGGGAGCAACCGCCCGACAAAACAAAACTATACGTAGACAAGTCTCCGCCAGTGTGATGAGCTGTGGTATAGCGATTGACATGGAATTCTTGGTGGCGAGCGGTCTGCCATTTAATATACTGGTCGGGTGTGATGTGCTTAGGAGAAATTCCGCCATCATTGATCTAAGAACTGAAACATTATCACTGTTTTCTAACGGACATACTTGGACGGCGAACTTGGTGGGTAGTGACCAAGTCGTTCCCGATAGTATCCATCAGCAAATCCGAAAAATTAATTACATCCATCCAACATCCATAATTGAACAGAGAATAGACGACACATCCAATGAAGATTTATGGTCGCAAAAAATCCAGGAGATCAGGGATTTCCGGAGCGGTATAACTGGCGAAGGTTTAACAACAAACCAAGCGAACAAATTAATAGACATCTACAATAAATATAAATCAGTCTTTTCTGATGAGCCCGGTAAAGTGAAGAATTTCCAGTGTACTCTACAATTCCGAGACACTGTAGACTTTAACCGGAAGTCTTACCCCATTGCGCAATCACGAAAGCAGGCAGTAAGAGCTGAAATAGAGCAAATGATTAACCGTGACATTATAGAGAGTAGCCATTCCCCTTATACAAGTCCTATCGTGGCTATTCCTAAGAAAAACAGACAAGTCCGTTTATGTTTAGATGCGCGCGAAATAAAAAAGATGATCATAAATGACAGGACTTCGCCCGGTGAGATTGAGGAGATCTTAAAACGGTTCCACGGTACCAAATACTTCACTACCTGGGATACGGTGTGCGGATACTGGCAGGTGGAATTACATCCACAGAGTCGCCAGTATCTGGCCTTTATATTCGAAGGGCGGAACTACCAGTTTAAGAGGTTGCCCTTCGGACTGGTAAACTCAGTCGCAGTCTTTGTGCACTGCATGGATCAGATACTTGGCCAAGAAGCACTAAAATTCACCACCGTATACGTCGATGACTTGCTAGTGTCCTCAGAAACTTGGGAGGAACACTGCTACCGTGTGGAACACGTCTTACAGAAGCTAGCAGCAAACAATATTACTCTGAAGTTAGCAAAGTCTCATTTTATTGCTAAAGAGATACAATTCTTGGGCTTCATATTAAATGATAAGGGAATCTCACCATCGGCTGAAAAAGTCGAAGCAATTCAGAATTTTCCTACACCAAAGAATCGAAGGCAGTTACAGTCGTTCCTGGGACTCTGTAATTACTACCGCAAGTTCCAGGAAAAGTACTCCGAACTGACTGCCAGATTTCAGCCGCAACTGTCATCTAAAAATAAATGGATCTGGGGTAATGAACAACAAAACATATTGACTCTCATAAAACAAAAATTCCTTAAACACGTTATACTCCGTCATCCAGATTTTAACAAGCCTTTCTTTCTTAATTGCGATGCCAGTGACATCAGCCTTGGCACTACTTTATATCAAGAGGATGAGGAGGGCGAGCATCTTGTAATCTGTTTTGCCAGCAGAGCTCTGAACCAGAGTGAGAAAAACTATCACGTGACAGAAAAGGAGTTATTGAGTGTCGTGTTCGCGTGCGGAAAGTTCCGTACATATATTCTTGGTTATCCCGTTACCGTCCGGACAGACCATAAATCTATATCATTCCTTAAGAGATGTAAGCTGAGCCATGGAAGGTTAACGCGGTGGATACTATTGCTGCAAGAATACGACCTTAAGTGGGAGTATATCCCCGGAAGGAAGAATGTCGTCACGGACGTATTGTCTAGAGTTGACATTGACAAGCAAACGTTCGAAGGGGAGAAGGAGAGTATTCTGAAGGTGTACCATATTCTCAGCAGCAGCGCCGGTCTACAATCAGTTCTAGAACAACTAAGCACACACCAACAAGCTGACCCGAAATTAATTACTATTATCTCAAGATTGGAAGCAGGAGATGAGACCATATCCCAATATTACACTATACATAAGGGAATCCTGTTTTCCAAACCATCATTATTTAAGGAGGAGTGGAAGGTAATAATTCCAACCCATATCGAGAAAGAGATAGTGATCAGTTATCATGTTCGATATGGGCATATGGGTGCTTTAAAGGTGGTAAAGGCCCTGGAAGAAAACTGCTATATCAAGGACATCAATCGGAAGGTACGGAGGTATATTAGAAACTGTCGCATTTGCCAACTCGTAAAAACTAATAACGAGAAAAGAGAAGGGCAGATGATTCCAATAACATCGCAGTTTAAACTTGAGAAGGTATTCCTGGATATCTGCGGGCCATTTCCCCGCAGTGGAGGCCGCCACCGATACAGATATATCGTCATCATTATGGACCATTACACCAAGTTCGTTAAGCTATACCCAGCAAATCGGGCGACTACGAAGAAAGTTCTTAATATCCTGATCGACCAGTACTTCCCAACCGTCGGAAAACCGGTATCGATCATAACCGACCACGGAACGCAATTCAAGGGGAGGAGATGGCGGGATACACTGCTGTCCATGGGGGTTCACACATACAAGACATCCGTATACCACCCAAGCAGTAACCCGGCCGAAAGAGTCTTGCGAGAGGTGGGGCGCCTATTAAGAACATATTGCCATGATCAGCAGAGAAGGTGGCAAGAATATTTGGAGGCTACTGAAGAATTCCTCAACCTGGCCTACCATCCTGCCATAGGAATAACCCCGTACTCCGCGATGTACGAGAAGACAACCCCCTAGAGAGATTGCAGATATCTTGGAGTTCCCCAGAGAACATAAATATAGATTTGATAAAATTCAATTTTGTAATAAGGTGGCCGAAGATCAGGAGAAACGGCGGAAGAAATACAATAAAAGTATGGGTAAGGTTATTCATTATACCGTTGGAGAGAAGGTGTTGTTGAAGAATAGGGAATTACCCAGTTCCTTAGAGGGGATAACAAAAAAGTTATTGCTCCTGTATACTGGTCCCTATATCGTCTCAAAAGACAATAACAACAACACCTACGAAATCAAAGAAATAAGTTCAAGTAAAGTCAAGGGTGTCTTTAACCAGGCATCCATGAAGAAATTTTATGATTAAAAAACAGCCAAATTCTAAAAAGAAATATAAGCACATATTATCTACAATTATTAGAAAATTTTATGGCAATGATAGAAGAAGAATTAGAATTTAAAAACCCCAAAATTCTAAACATAATGTAAGCCCATTACATACAATTTGTTTGAGAAGGAACATTTTGGAAGAAGATATATAAAACAGAATTTTGAATGTAAACCAACCAAATTCTAAAAACACAATGTAAGCCAATTACATACAATTTATTTGAAGAGAAACATATTTTGAAGGAAGAATAACAAGAAGAATTTTGAAATGAACCTCCAAATTCTAAAAAGAAATATAAGCACATATTATCTACAATTATTAGAAAATTTTATGGCAATGATAGAAGAAGAAGTAGAATTTAAAATCCCCAAAATTCTAAAATACATGTAAGCCAACCTTACATAAAGATTATTTAAAGGAAAACCATTTAGAAGATATGCATAAGAAGAAGTTAGAATAAAACCCCAAAATTCTAAACATAATGTAAGCCAATTACATACAATTTATTTGAGAAGAAACATATTTTGAAGGAAGAATAACAAGAAGAATTTTGAAATAAACAGCCAAATTCTAAAAAGAAATATAAGCACATATTATCTACAATTATTAGAAAATTTTATGGCAAGAATATAAGAAGAATTAGAATTTAAAACCTCTAAATTCTAAACACAATGTAAGCCAATTACATAACAAATATTTGAAGAAAAACTTTATGGCTATAATATAATAATAAAAAAGGAGAGAATTTAGAAATAAAACCATCTAAAGTCAAAAACAAGTAAGGACAGCTTACTAAATATTTATTTGAAGAGAAACATTTTGACAATAATACCAAGAGAGTTTAGAGAAATAAAACCAGCCAAAACACATGTAAGCCCACCTTACATACAAATTATTTGAGAAAACTTCACAGAATAATATAAGAAGAGTGAATTTTGAATTATGAATAAATCAAGTTTCCCAAACCAAGTATAAGTACAACTTACCAACCAATTATAAATAAAACACTATGGTGAGATAAACTGATATTTTCAATGTTTGGAAAAAGCCTCAATGGAAATAATAAAATTTATCAAAAATTATCATAACCAGAATCGACATACTAAATATAAACAAAATAACACTATTAATATCATAAAACACAAACTAACGACTAATACCTCACTTTAACCAAAGCTGATAAAAGTAATAGTACAATAATAATTTCTCAAAAGATTTAGACAATAAAACGGAAGAATTTTTAGTTAATAATAATTGCATGACATTAAATAAAGATCCTACAAATAAATATCAAACATAAATAACAAATTTACTAAAAAAATAGTACCCAAATCATAAATACTAAAGACTCTTTTAAATACAACGGATAATCCTTGTGCACCAAAATTAAATTCTCATAATAAAATTACATTAATTCAATAAACTTATTAGACCTTTAATAAATGCTATAACCGCACCAATTTATAAAATAACAAAATTACTAAACAGATTTTAAAACATAAATATCGGTATGGAGAACCATACAAAACTTCCATGTTCTAAGATTTATATTTAAAATACTTTTCAAAATGACATATTTCCATAGAAACTACTTCTTTCTTCAGCCTTAACTACAGTACTGTGGTCACTAACGTATACCACCTCACGATAGTGCACTCAATTTTTACTGACGATGGCAGTCGATAGCACTGCCAAAACGTCTGGTTTTGTAGAAAACATTGGATCAAGCCCAAACAGCCCAGGAAGGAATTTTAACAACAAACTACTTCTTTGTTGCCGATAACGTAGTACACATGACATAAATAAAAATTATCCCCTCCCCCTTCAACTATAATTTTCATTTATAGAAAATTATCCCCACCCTGTTCAACTAGCCTCTTCATTTATAGATATTTCATCTACGTTTCTACAGTGGATTATTAAGATCTTCTTATCAGGATACTTTATTTATCAAAATTAAGTACTTTACTCTGTTACAACAAAAAATGTTTCAGGTAAACTACCCTTTCCCCGTAACCGATCTTCACCAAAATCAATAGGCCTTGAGTCCTCTACAACTCAGGCACATATGTAAAAATTTGATTCTGTTTGAATTTACGGCAGTAATCGTTCTTCATGAAAGAATTTCTCTTGTTACAACATAAAATGTTGCAGGTGAATTACCCCTTTCCCTTAACCAATCTTCACCAAAATCAACAGGCCTCGAGTTCTCTACAATTTAGGGATGTATGCAAAAAATTATTTGATTATGTCAGAATTTACGGCAGTTATCGTTAGTCATAGAAAAAATTACCCTTGTTATCATATAAAATGTTGCAGGTAAACTACCCCTTTCTCTTAACTTATCTTCACCAAAATGAACAGATCTTGAGTACTTAACAATTCAGGAATGTATGCAAAAAATTATTTGATTCTCTTTGAATGTGCGGCAGCTATCATTCGTCATAAGAAAAATTACCCTTGTTAAAACATAAAATGTTGCAGGTAAACTACCCCTTTCTCTTAACCGATCTTCACCAAAATCAAAAGACCTTGAGTTCTCTATAATTCAGGGAGGTATAAAACAGTACCACAGTACTGTGATCACTAACGTATACCACCTCACGATAGTGCACTCAATTTTCACTGACGATGGCAGTCGATAGCACTGCCGAATCATCTGGTTTTGTAGCAAACATTGGATCAAGCCCAAATAGCCCAGGAAGGAATTTTAACAACAAACTACGTCTTTGTTGCCGATAACGTAGTACACATGACATAAATAAAAATTATCCCCTCCCCCTTCAACTATAATTTTCATTTATAGAAAATTACCCCCACCCCGTTCAACTAGCCTCTTCATTTATAAATATTTCATCTACATTTCTACAGTGGATTATTACGATCTTCTTATCAGGATACTTTATTTATCAAAATTAAGTACGGTAGAACCTCGCTAATCCGTCACCTGTGGGAGTGGGGGTATGGTCGGAACACAAAAAAGGTCGGATTATCAGAAGAATACAAAATGTTTATTATTTCATTAAATGAGACAGTCTAAAATAAAATAAAACTTATACAGTAGGCTACCAGGCTATATGATTGGTTATGTACAATACATGATAATATGTACAGTATGTACACACAGTATTAAAAGTGTAAAAAAATATTTGTAAACACTAAAACTGTCACCAATTACTACGTACACCAATTCACACAGGACGAGTAATTAGCACGCACTAATAAGCATGCTTACACTGGAAAAAAGTGTAAACGAATTGGCTCTATCTATTGCGAGAGCGCCCGCAATTCTAGATATGGTGTTCCACGAATTTGATGTTTTGAACAGTGTTGGTCCGATGTTTTCGATTTGCCAGAGCTCGAACTTCAGGACTGCAGAGATGTAGACATAACAACAGCTCAACACTCTTCATACCCAACACAGTTTAGCCACCAAGTGTAGTACCCTACTTTTATTTTCATGTTTATCACGGCGACTTGACATTATTATGACCTGGTGTTTGGGTAGACATTACAGTATCTGTTTAGTATAATTTTTGACAAGACCTCTTATAAACTTTTATTGAAAGCAATTATAATTGCGGTTGCAATGAAACACCAGATTTGACATCATATCGCACGTAAAAACAAAACTCTAGAAATGCGACATAGCACTGAAACGAGAGTAGGAAAAAATTTGGAAGATTTACACCAAATTTCGTATTTTCTGGAACATTAAAAAAAGTCGGAAGGTCTTCCAAAATTTCGGAAGACCTGGCAACACTGCGCACTAGACACTAGATGCCGGCTCACTGAGGCAACAAAACAACTGACAAGTATGTAAACAAGCTGGTGAGTCATCAACAAGTCGGTGGCTGAGCCGCGGTCGGACTAGAGAGGTTTTACTGTACTTTACTCTGTTACAACAATAAATGTTTCAGGTAAACTACCCCTCACCCTTAACTAATCTTCACCGAAATCAATAGGCCTTGAGTCCTCTACAACTCAGGCACATGTGCAAATAATTATTTTATTCTGTTTAAATTACTGGCAGTTATCATTTGCCATATAAAAAAATCTAGACACAGACACATTTCAGAAAATGACTGTTCTTCATGTTTTGAGGGTAGTATAATCAGAATCAACCCTTATCTTGAACACGATTTTTTTGTGATCACCATACTTCCATTTCCTTACGGAACATGGAACTAAAAATGAAACAAACTAAACTAAAGCGAGCTTAAAATACATTAAATTTCTTTATTACATAAAGCCATGAAGAGAGTTATATGGGCATATAACAGAATGAGAGTGAGTGGGAGTAATGAGAGAAGAGAGCACTTGTTAAGCCCAATCTACCCTAATTCTCCTTCTAGAACTCAGCCTTCTAGATCTCCCTTCAGCCTTTCCTCCCATTTGGTCAAGTTACTTTCAAGATACAAGATACATTATTATATTGAAATAATCTATTGTTATAACATTACAGAGCATGCTACATGTTTCTCGGCTATTCCAGCGAAGCCCTGCTGTAATGTGCATGTGCGTACATATTGCTGCTACTTTGAAATGAAGGACAATTACGTGACACTTGTCATGCGTCCGCAACGAGACTTTTCCAGACCATACCAGTCCGCGCGTGCTATGTTCAATTATATTCTAGTGTTTTCTAGTAGACACGTATTATAGAATATACTGGAATCTCGGTGGGGTATAAATACAAGACTTTATCGGCTCATAGCTCAGTTATTGCCGCCCGATTACACAATGCGTTTTACTGGCGATTTATTCTAGTGCGGTTCGAAGTATTGTGGTGAAGTGTTATGTTTTATAATTGTGTGGTACTCTATTAGTTGACATTTTTTATTGCATGTGAACAATTTTGATTTGTTGTAAGACACTATCTTGTTAATTACAAATTGTTTAATTGTGTTAACTAAAACTGGTGATTAGTGACTTAATTGGTGTCTTGTATTTTGTTTTCCACTGTACCATACGAAGATCAGTAGATCATCTTAACAATGGTGTCAGAAGTGGGATAGAACTGTTAACAGTGGCAACAGTAGAAAATTTGTAAAAGGCTAGTGTAAATTGTAATTAATCGGTAAACAACGGATCCCAGTCAGACGATGGAAAATTTCCAGGCACTGATGTTGCAGACAGAGGAACGATGACAGCAGGATGCAGAGAAAACAGAAAAACGACAGGATGAAAAATGCAGGCAGCAAAGAGAAGAAACTCAAGAACAGCAGAAAGCATTAATTTTTTAAGCTGAAGAACGACAAACAGAAGAATGTAAGCAGGAGGCAGAGGAAAGGAAGCATGAAACAGAAGACATCAAAGCATTAATACAGGAGCAGAAACAAATGCACGAATCAATTACATTAAAAATAGCTGAAGTAGAAAAATCTGTCTAGAGTTTTGAAGACTTTATGTCTATAAAAATATGTGTCATAGAAGAATCTGTGTCACATAAAATATCTGCAGTAGAAAACTCAATGGCAAACATGGCAACAGAGAACAAATTAAAAGTGAAGTTGAGAGTTCATGAAGATACAACCAAAGCAAATTTCTGAACAGACTGTACCAATGATAAAGACAGAAAAGACGTTAGAGAAAGTCACCTTGCATGTGGTCGGGACAGTTCATGTCAAGGTTCCAACCTTTGACAGAAGGGGTCATTGGGCAACGTACCGTCACCAATTTGAAGCTGCTGCATGCGATCCCAGTATCACATTGCCATTATGATGGGTGCAGAAAAACTACCCTATGTGTAATGGGACAAAATGGGCTGAACCATTGTTTTTAATAATTTCCAGTAATTCAACAATGTAATAATTTTATAAAATCCATTGCTAGGGATGCATGGAAAGTTACAACGCCGTAAGTGAATCATGTCCCAAGTCGAAGAGACATTACCATATAAGGTGACGAATTTCTGTAATTAGTCTGACATCACGCTGGGATCAGGAGAGAACCACGTGTTTTCCAATATTAAAACGCAGTTCCGGCTTCGAAATACTTCTGGAATGTTCGATGTGTGATGGCAGGGGACGAAGTGGGCGTCCGGTGGAACCACGTGGCCAATACGCAGAAGGCTTGGATAGTATACAACTGCGAGCCCCAGCTCGAGGCAGTCTGCCGAACACCTTCAGATAGAACAGCCGCATTGTAAAAGTGTCGGGAGGCCTACACGTGCAATTAAGGGTAGGCCTACCAATGTTGGTTGTATAAGTATAATACAACAGTTAAAAGTCTTTAATAATGAGAAAAATGTAATAGTGAACAGTATATAACAGTTTTAAACCGTTTTGTGGAGTGTTTAATAAAAAAGTGCGATGCATCTGCTGGTGCAACAACTAGGATATCATCAGCAGCTAAGTACTCGTACAAACTAGATCGACTGGCCAAAATTTAATAACAATTTGTCTTTTCTTAAATTCAAAGTCCTAAAGAATAATGAGATCTCTAATTTAGGGGGGGTATAAAGAGTGAAAGAGAGAGAGTGTACTGGTTCAAAGTACTGGTTTGCGAAGTTTATAATTAATTCTTAATAGTTCTATCTGAATAGCTTTTATGTGCTCTCAATGTTGAGCAATCTGTTAAGAAAGGAATTTGATAATTTTTTTAACTACATAATTCAGAGAAAATAAAATAAGATTTGTTCAGTAACCAAACCATGTGTTAGAATAGTCATTGCGCCAGAACCTAACCTATTTTCTGTGTCAAAATCTCGCCTAATCGGACCTGTGAGTTTTCTGAATTAAGGGAAGTACAATCAACTAAAATATTTAATGGGAGGAATGTTATGGTTTCGATGTTTGGTGTGTAGTTTGGCGCAAGGAAATCGGGTTGGCGATGGCGGCAATTTTTGAATAATTTGTAGGTTATAGGATGTTTAGAGTAGCACGTTGGTGTTTAAAAAGTTTTTTTGTTTAGTATATAAACTCATTTATATAAATATTGAATTTTATTATTTAATTAAAAATAATTAAAATGGAAAATAATGAGAATGAGGTCAGTCTGACTGACTCAGCTATCATGAGTGGTACGAGAGTTCATTCAACCCCTGTGTCAATAAAAGAAAGTAGTTTAACTGAATCAGTTATAACGAGTGACCCCGGGATACATTCAACCCCGGTGTCAACAAAAGATAGTAGTGAGTCTGATCATAAGATGATGGAAAATTTAATGAAGTCACCTAATCGGACCTGTGAATTTTCTGAATTAAGGGAAGTAAAATCAACTAAAATATTTAATGGGAGGAATGTTATGGTTTCGATGTATAACCTAAAAACATCGTGGTGACCTTGCATTTGGGATCTTCAGAGATAATAAGGTAAGTCGTAAGACAATTGGTAAGAGTAGGGGTAAGTAGTCGTTTTGTATATTTATAAAAAATTTAATAACTTTACAAATGTGTCGAACCAATAATTCAGAAGTTCAAGAACTCTGCAATGATTTGAACGATGGGAAAACGACAGAAGACCGAAGTGTTACAACTGTGGAAAACATGGTCATCTACAGGTAGACTTATGATTTTACAACCACTCTATCACATTTAAATTGTATTAATAAAATGCATTGCTTACCTTGTAGAGCCAAGAGTCCATTACACGAACCTGTGAATTGTAAGCGTGATTTAGGGTTACGTATAAATGAATGTATCCGACTCTCATTTCTTGTTGACTCACTCAGTTTTTATTAGACATTTATATTTAAGCATTTTTTATGACACATTATGACACCAACTTCGTTTGATAAAAATCTTCAAAACTCTATTTCAACAAACTTCCGTTCTGAGGCCGAGATCCCATGTAACATAAACATACACAATTTTGCAATGATGTGAATTTACACAAAATATAGTTACGTTAGTTTTTCTTATTAAATTATTAATTATTGCTTAATAAGTACCTATATTAAATAAAGGCAGCCCAGTTTGCTCACTCGCACTCTCATACTGTATTTAGATTGTTCCCCTATTACATCGAGCTCTTTATATTAAAATTTGGTATGTATGTATTTGGTCGTGTCTACTTAACTCTCGGCGTCTCCCCTAGCCACGTGTCGCACTGCGTATATGTCCGAATATCATTGCACTGTTCGAATTTTAAAAGTTTCTCTTGATTAATTAGGTTCACTGCTTCAAAAGTTCCATTCTGCACTGTTTTACTGTTTTAATTTCACATTTCTACAGTTAAAAGCTTTTTTCTTTCGGCTCGCGAGCCTATTGTTCAGCCGGCCGCGGCCATGGTTGTTAGACGACAGACGCTGTACTCCGAGCGTCTACAAAAAGCCACGCCTTCTTGATCCACGGCAACTTGGTCTGTGATTCGTTAATACGAATCACATGACACGGTATTGAGTTAAAATTGTCTGACTTCCGTTATCGACTTTGGGCTCGAGAGTACATAACTTGCCTTGACCTTGTGTGTCCTCTGATCACAAGTCGCCAAAAGGCGGCACACACGTGCGCTCTTACACATTCCTCGACGCTTAATTGTTCTCGTGCCTGGCTCTGCCTGACACAGAGTCAAACATAGGGTGTTAAATAAATCAAGTTTTCGTGACCATAAATGGTGCCCAAACAAATTGCCCCAAATTATTATAAAATTAAAAAATAGACCCTCCTCTTTATTTGCCCCATTACAATACCCCCCCCCCAATGAGAGGTTTTCTGTCGAGACAGAAAAACTGTCATTGCTAAACCCTAAGAGGATCAGTGAGGATATGGCGCCAACAACCCCCACAACCCGTTTAATACTTTACACATCATGGGTAAACTACCCCCCTAGCTCGGCGACTATGGCAGCACCTAAACGACATTACCGGACTTCTCTGTTCAAGATCCCAACACCGTGAAGTCGGACTGGTACTCACCACAGTACCACCTAACCTTGTAACATTCTGAATAAAATTCCAAAACTGGCCTTATACCACACCAGATCCTCAACCGATATATCTCCCCTTACATACATACTGGGTTGCCTTTAGCAAATACAGTACTGGGTGTGTACACATACTCATTATTATAATTAAACACAACATCTACATCCTACTTCTTGATCTGAAATTCATAAAAATATTTTATATTTTAAATTCAATTCCTTTTCTCAACTTTTATCGGCTTGACGTTACGGTTTCAAATCAAAAATAAATCAAATTAAATCATTTAAATTTTGTTCACCTAGAGAAATTAATCTAAGTCCATTATCAAAGATTCATATTACCATTAATTTGATCATCTCTTTCCATTGACTCTCAAAATTCCAACATCCTTTCAATGAATTTACAACTCCTCTTAACTAGCTGCTAACAATCATAATAAACAAAATAAAATGAACACCTTGTTTTATCATAAACTCCCTTATCATTACATTTGTTTACAACACAATATAAATCAGTTAATACGTTAGCAATACACATAATCAGCAATATATCCTGAACATAAAAATACCACACAATAGGTACTTAAAACAAAAATAAAAAATCTTTTTTTTTTTTAAATAATGTAATAAAATGTAATAATGTTTTATTAAACATATATTCTGACAATAGAAAGAAAATTATAAAATAAAATATTAATTAAACTTACATTGACCATTATACAGTTCATACCAGTCATCAGCTGATGTCTTACTAACAGGTGAATGACCTTTCTATAGGCACACTTCATACAAATACACAAAATTATATAATTACAATCCTAAAATGTTCTTTCGGATTAAAATCATTACAACCTGGAATCTAGTACTTAAAATCGTTTGTTTTCATAAGTGAAATACATCACTAATCATCGAATCATAGTTATAGCAACTGTTACTGAACAGGAACTGGGTCACCAACCACCAACTCTCTCTTTAGAGTAAGTGAAATTGAATGTCCCGCTGTTTACAGAGGTCGTCACCCTCTCACTGATTGCTCAGTTACCACTCCTACTACATCATTTTCTTAATTCCCCCCTTATACAGTGAAACCTCCCTTGTCCGGACACTTACCGTGAAATAAATTTTGTCCGCATAAGGGGAGTGTCCGGCTATGGGGAGTGACAAAGTTTTCAAAATTGTTTAACATAATTAAGGAAATGTTAAATGAAGTATGAAAATGCACTTTTACTTTTACTGTACTAATAATTAATTTATTTCTCAATTTAACATTTTTATTTAACAGATCCTTAAAGCAAAATATGAAAAAATAACAGTACGTGGTTTATAATGTACTGTACTACTGTATAATAAAAAAATACTAAAATACAGTATTATTAAGTTTATAAAAAATCATACAACTGCAGTCTTTTACAAAAAATTATTGCCGTTTGAAAAAGTCTGTCAAACTAGTTTGTTTAGAGAATTTTAATTTTACAATTTGTTCTTCAGTGTGCATAATTAAATCGCAGATCATATTTAAACCGTTAGAATCATTCTTAAATTTGTAAAACATTTTAAGATCGTTTAGTCCTTGTAGCGTGTTTTGGTAGGTGTTAAAAGGATTATGTGTATCTTCGTTAGTTTCAATTTCTTCCTCTTGTTCGCTATCATCATCAACATTTGTTGCAGTATTGATCAGGTTGGAAATCTAAGGGCATATGAAAGAAAAAATTAAACCTACTGTAAGGATAATCATTACACTGTAAACAAGCAAAATTTACAGTACGGTACTGCCTACATTGAACACGAATACAGTAACATGATAACATAACGGCATCTCACCTGAGTGCTTGTGTCCTCGATAACTAAGCTGGAGTCGATTTCAGGATATTCTTGCAAATTGCATGAATTAAATTGGCTTTCAAATTGTGTGAAGTCTTCGTGAACCTGTACTGCTTCCGTTGGTTCACAGTGGATAGGATCTTTGCAAAAAGACGCTTTTCTGAAGCAGTTAACAACGGTACTTTCTGTGACGGCCTTCCATGCTTTATCAATCCATCCTACAGCCTGAAGAACATCTATTTTTTTTCACCAAATCTTGCTGTGTTGTGGTTTCACTCATGTTGGATATCAAATGCATTAAAACTAGCTTACGGAATTTGTGCTTAAAATTTTTTATGATCCCTTGATCTAGTGGTTGTGATGTTGCTGTAACATTAGGTGGGAAAAAGACGAGTTCAATGTTTTGCAGCGTTAATCATTGGTGACAAGCAGCATTATCGATGAAGAGAACTATTTTGTGATTTTTATGTTGCATTAACCTATCAAGTTTTTTTAGCCACGAATTTATGATGTCGCGTGTCATCCACGATTTACTATTGCTCGCCCACTCTACAGGAAACTTATCAATATCAAGTCCTTTAAAACACCGAGGTCTAGCTGCCTTACCAATAACTAAAGGTATCAATTTTTCTCCGGTCATACTGGCACACAAGAAAATCGTTAAGCGTTCTTTAGCGACTTTTCCCCCATTACACGTTTCATTTTTTAGACATAATGTTTTATCCGGTAAGGCTCAAAAAAGCAGACCTGTTTCGTCTGCATTAAAAACATTTTCCGGCAAATAGGCTGACAGTAGATTTGGCAAATGTTGTATCCACTCGTTTACAACATTAACATTCACTGCACCTGCTTCACCCGAGATTGCCTTAAAAGAAATAGAATGCCTGTTTCGAAATTTTTCTAACCAGCCATTAGAAGCTTTGAAATCAATTTCCCCTAATTCCTTAGAGACTTCAAGAGCCTTTTCTTGAAGCATTGGTCCAGAAACGGGGATTTTTTGGGCTCTTACCCGCTGAAACCATTCAAAAACTACTTTATCAATTGTTGTACCCAGACCAGGTCCAACAAATTTTAGCCGAACATTATAATTTCCGTTCTGAAAATTATTTAAAATATTATCTTTGTTTTTAATAATTTCAGCCGCACAAGTTTTACCAATTTTAAAATGTTTCGCAATTTTACGAACACCACAATTTTCTCGCGTTGCGTACTCGATAATTTTTATTTTTTCACTCCGGCTTAAAACTTTTCGAGGGGCCATTTATAAAAAAAATTGGTGATTAAAAATTGTGAAAAAGTTACGTAATTACGTAATTTCAAATCTTCACTTTAAACTGTAAACACTGAAGTACTGTACTGTACTGACAAATATAAAATCACTAGTTAAAATAACTGCACTGTTATTTAAAAGCAAGCTCGTAATGCATACTATCGCAATACGCACCCAGAAGCACTTGTTCGAGTGAGTGACCAAAGACAGCGACCGACCAAAATCAACTAAACTACGAAAATAGAATACAGTACCCGCTATTTACGGTTATGCACATTCAATCAAAACAGGCCAAGTTCTGGAAATACCTCCCCCCCCCATGCTGTTTAGCAACTTTCATAACAAGAATGGTTCATTCCTGGAATTTGCAAAATTAAGCGTACAACAGTTACTGTGTATTATTTACAGCCTACTGCAGTCTAAACATAAGTCACGTTCGTTGCAAACAATAAACACAAGTAATTTTCGATCAATACCCATCCATTATTCCAAGAAAATAAATAAAATTATGCTGTATAGGCGTATTTCTTACATTATTGAATTGTAACTTAAAGTATTAAAATAAAATCCAGTCCAACGTGTTAGCATTTTGTCCGCAAAAGGGAGGTTAATGACACATAATACCATAACTCTTAGTGTCCGTGTCCAGCTAAGAGAGTGTCCGTCTATAGGAGGGGGGAAATACATAGTAAAATATAGAAAATTCCTTGGTTCCTTAAAAAGTGCCCGTATAAGAGAGTTGTCCACTTATCGGAGGTGTCCGGAAGTAGAGGTTACACTGTACCCAGTTACAATTAGGTAACCACCCGCCGGATAAACCAGATCGAGCGTTTGCCTTATGCACAGATACGTTATGTGTGCCCCTGGCTTGTAACGGCCAGCTCCTGATGAAACACTATTTTTTCCTGATGGTGGACTGTAGCGCCCATTTGCATCCCCAAGAACTGAAGTTTATATATATATATATATATATTGTAGCGTGACAGAAAATCCACTACATTTTAAGTCATGTGAAATCATAAAGTTTAATTACACCAACAAATGTTATAATAATATTGAATGACATTTAAATAAATCAGAGGAATGAACCACAATAAAATAAAAATCCTCACTACATTATATATAAAAACCACGGTATTAAAAACCAAAGAAAGTATCGAAGCAACTCATCAACTCATAGTATCATATCAGTACTTTACCCAGGAAGCTCAGAGCAGTAAACCAGTTATATAAGACCATATTAAGAAAAAAGAGAATCAATTAAAGAGTGGTGAATACCAAAATACCCCAAAAACAAGAAGAGGGAAGAATAAAGTTTGTGAACAGGAAGAAAACAATACCCTGAAACCTGTATAGAAGAATAAAGTTAGTTCAGTGAATAAATTAAATACTCCAAACTAAACCTCAGTCGAGATAACACCAAGTACCTTGGTTTACCCAAGAATGAGGAAGGAAGACCAGAAGAGTGAAGACTAGACGAGGGACAAGAATGAAGACTAGAAGAGGGACAAGAATGAATACCAGAAGGAAGATACGAAGAAGGACAAGAAAGAAGACAGGAGGAGAGGAAGAAATAGTATGAAAGAAACACCGTTATAAAACCTATTATTATATAAACTACTATCAACCCCAAGTCCGCAAAAACTATGCAAAAGAAAGTATAACATACCCAAAATCTTATAAAATGTAATTATTGAGAAACTAAAGTGTTGTATAGCGTTATAAGAAGTG
Source organism: Magicicada septendecula (assembly GCA_034769895.1). Taxonomy (NCBI): domain Eukaryota; kingdom Metazoa; phylum Arthropoda; class Insecta; order Hemiptera; family Cicadidae; genus Magicicada; species Magicicada septendecula. The sequence goes on along the minus strand of CM068368.1, from coordinate 408,231,929 downwards.
AACCGACTAAAGCTATTGTGTAATAAAGAAAATAAACTAGTCTTAACGGTCCATGATTACTAAAGGTCTGGTCTGAGATAATAAGACTCAGAATATCAGAACCAACAGGGAAAGTGAATTTGTGTAAGTGTTTTTTAAAAAAGCAATAAACTTAAAGTTGGTGATACTATAACTTAGTAGTATGCTATATCACAACTTTAAAATCTAATAATAAACAGCATAATAAAATAATAAAATGGAAGGTTTCCAGTATTTTATTATTTTAATGTAAATCTTTATTTACAAGACATTTGTAAAAAATGATAATAAATAAGTATGGGAGTTAATGTTTACTGATGTAGGGGATCACAATAATAATGGTTTAAACCAGAAAGGACTGGTACTAATATAGTATGAATAAGTGTAACATGTTTAAATAGACTGTTATTTCACAGTCCTAAAATCAATGTGTTAAATAAATGTATTTGTAAGGTTTATTAGAAAACTAGCGAGTACCCGGCATGCGTTGCAATGCCACTCAAAGAAAGAAAGTGTTTATATATATATAATATATAAAGACTTCATTCGCGTGGTCTTCAATTTAATGCGATAATATATTTAGTACAGAATCTATTCCATTGGGTTGCCATAGTAACCAGATCTAATAAGTTAGTTTTTTAAGACTCCAAAGGACCCCCCAGAGGATCGTATCGAAAAAAAAACACCTGTCCTATGTTGGTTCTCCCGTTGCGTAAAATATTTGTGCCAAGTTTGGTTGAAATCGGTCCAGTGGTTTAGGAGGAGATGTGGAAGACCCCAAAGAACCCCCAAAAGAACCACATCGAAAAAACACTTATCCTATGTTGGTTCTCCCTTTGCGTAAAATATTTTGTGCCAAGTTTGGTTGAAATCGGTCCAGTGGTTTAGGAGGAGATGTGGAAGACCCCAAAGGACCCCCCGAAGTATCATATCGAAAAAACACATATCCTATGTTGGTTCTCCCGTTGCGTAAAATATTTGTGCCAAGTTTGGTTGAAATCGGTCCAGTGGTTTAGGAGGAGATGTGGAAGACCCCAATGGACCCCGTCGAAAAAACACCTATCCTATGTTGGTTCTCCCGTTGCGTAAAATATTTGTGCCAAGTTTGGTTGAAATCGGTCCAGTGGTTTAGGAGGAGATGTGGAAGACCCCAAAAAACCCCAAAAGAACCCCATTGAAAAAACACCTATTCTATGTTGGTTCTCCCTTTGCGTAAAATATTTGTGCCAAGTTTGGTTGAAATCGGTCCAGTGGTTTAGGAGGAGATGTGGAAGACCCCAAAGGACCCCAATGGACCCGTCGAAAAAAACACCTACCCTATGTTGGTTCTCCCGTTGCATAAAATATTTGTGCCAAGTTTGGTTGAAATCGGTCCAGTGGTTTAGGAGGAGATGTGGAAGACCCCAAGAACCCCCCATAGGACCCCATCGAAAAAAATTCATAAACCTTCGCGGGCGTGCGCACAACAACTCACCGAAGTTTCATCGCAATCGGATGAATGGTATAGGAACGCATACGGGACAAAGAAAGAAAGAAAGAAACATTCATTTTTATAGATATAGATAAGATTTATGTTATGTGTTCTAAAAAGAATTATGTTTGATAAATAATAACCTACATACCAGTAATAATGTTCTAATAGGTATGCTATGTTAGCTCAAAAATAGTTAAAAGATATATGTTCAAACCATATCTGCAATATGTTCAATTGTGCAGATTGCTAAACAATGTTCATAATTAATTATTTTAATAACTGTAGTGTTAATTAATTACTACACAACACAATAAGTTATAAATCATGTTATTTTCATATAATTGTAATTATGTAAAGTCAGAGGAGGAATTAAGTTTAAATTATTTGAGAAAGAAAGAAATATAAAATTCTAAAATCTAGGCCATTTGGTGAAATCAGAGAACCAATATAAAATAGTATAATTCACTTATAAATCCTGTAAACTACCAAGATTTATATAAGATAACACAATTAACCACTACTAGGAATGATCCTATGAATTAAAATGATAATAAGGAAATATACCTTAACATTTTGTAAATTGTCAAAATATATAAATTAATTAATTTTAAAGAGCAATGTCAAATTTACAGATTAACACAAAAAACCAGTTCAAAGGTGTAATTTATATGTATTTAAGGAAAGGAAGAGGAATATGACTAATTAAAATTTATTATAATAGTATTAATGGTATTTAAAATGGAGGAAATCTGTATAAAGACGGAAATCCAATTTTGAGCCTATATTTCCAAAAAGTAAAGAAATTTGTTAATTTCCACAACATGTCTACAGATATGGACTATAATACATCAATAAGAAGACCTTCTTTTGTGGTGTAATCAAATCAAGCCCCACTGTTTGGGCTAGCCACTTGGTCACCAGACCGCTGTATGCCGGTCGTTACAAAAGAATAAAATGTATACGGAAAATTCAATAAAAATAGAATTTTCAAATAATAAAATAATTTTGTTTATGTTTATAGAGGCATGTATAAGAGATAAATCTGTTTTTTAAAAGGTTCTGGTAAAATTTTAATAACAGGTAGGTATTTATTGACCGTCGAACACTTCTTGAAGATTTGCACCAAGTCTGGAGTTAAATAGATTAACTCCAGGTAATAATCGATTGGTGACTTTTCTGACTGGTCCAATATCTTGTTCAAAATAGAATATATTCTTCTCACTTAAGTCCTTCAGCCTTATAAATACCCTTAAATTACCCTGTGAAATAAGTACAGATACAAAATAATGGAAATATAAAGATTTATTGACAATTTTAAATAAATAATCGATATTTTATCGATGGAGAGCAATTATCGACTCTGTCTCGGGAATTATCGATTGTGTCATACAGAACAAAATTTTATGTTATATTATATTAAAAGACAGGTTCTTTGAGCGATTATGGATTAATAGTCAGAGAAGGGTGACGAGAAAGTATAACATTAACAATTAAAAATAAATACAATAATTACTATTCAATAGTATTTAAATAATTTCAGTATATAATATTTGAATATAAATGTTTTGTCAAACCAATGAAGACTGACGTCACTGCGATATGGTTAGCCAACTTCGTTTTCAAGATGGCCGCTACTCGAGTTGGTCTTGGTTACTGCATATGCGTCGTGTCAGAAAATTACTATAAAATTACCTTCATCAAGGTCTAAAATGTCCCCGCACTGGTGTAATATGTCTGTTAATCTATTTGGTGTATTCTGGTGAAGTGTTCTGTGTAAACTTGTGTTAGTTAGTTTATTTTCTATGTGTTCAACTTCTGCGGTTAAGTTTTCAAGTTATTGGTTAGGAATTGCAGAATATATCAGTTGAGATATAGTGTTTTACTTGTTTCTATCACTCGTATTATGTAGTTAAGTGTTTGTTTTCACTATTGTCGTGAATGTATTAACAGCTTTAGCTTTAAAAAGTGTTTAAACCGCCTAACTCTCGTTTCACTGATTTCAATGGCTAAACACTAGTATCATTTCAATTCGATTTAAAGAAACGTTCTTCACACAACTGTCCAGCTTGATATTCAACAAAAGACTAATTAACTTGGTCATAAATCTGGCCCAGTTAATCTTTGAAAAAGTATTGTTAACATTTTTCGACTTCCCATACATATGATAAAATATTACATTATGTATGGAATTTATCTATTTTATTCCTCACTTTTATGAATTATTAACCTTATTATTGGTTTAATCATCTCATTCCCTTTAAATTGATGTATTATAGTCCATATCTGTAGATATTTTGTGGAAATTAACAAATTTCTTTACTTTATGGAAATATAGGCTCAAAATTGGATTTCCGTCTTTATACAAAATTCCCTCCATTTTAAATATTATTAATACTATTATAATAAATTTTAATTAGTCATATTCCTCTTCCTTTCCTTAAATACATATAAATTACACCTTTGAACTGGTTTTTTGTGTTAATCTGTAAATTTGACATTGCTCTTTAAAATTAATTAATTTATATATTTTGACAATTTACAAAATGTTAAGGTATATTTCCTTATTATCATTTTAATTCATAGGATCATTCCTAGTAGTGGTTAATTGTGTTATCTTATATAAATCTTGGTAGTTTACAGGATTTATAAGTGAATTATACTATTTTATATTGGTTCTCTGATTTCACCAAATGGCCTAGATTTTAGAATTTTATATTTCTTTCTTTCTCAAATAATTTAAACTTAATTCCTCCTCTGACTTTACATAATTACAATTATATGAAAATAACATGATTTATAACTTATTGTGTTGTGTAGTAGTTAATTAACACTACAGTTATTAAAATAATTAATTATGAACATTGTTTAGCAATCTGCACAATTGAACATATTGCAGATATGGTTTGAACATATATCTTTTAACTATTTTTGAGCTAACATAGCATACCTATTAGAACATTATTACTGGTATGTAGGTTATTATTTATCAAACATAATTCTTTTTAGAACACATAACATAAATCTTATCTATATCTATAAAAATGAATGTTTGTTTGTTTCTTTCTTTCTTTGTCCCGTATGCGTTCCTATACCATTCATCCGATTGCGATGAAACTTCGGTGAGTTGTTGTGCGCACGCCCGCGAAGGTTTATGAATTTTTTTCGATGGGGTCCTATGGGGGGTTCTTGGGGTCTTCCACATCTCCTCCTAAACCACTGGACCGATTTCAACCAAACTTGGGACAAATATTTTATGCAACGGGAGAACCAACATAGGGTAGGTGTTTTTTTCGACGGGTCCTTTGGGGTCTTCCACATCTCCTCCTAAACCACTGGACCGATTTCAACCAAACTTGGCACAAATATTTTACGCAACGGGAGAACCAACATAGGATATGTGTTTTTTCGATATGATCCTTCGGGGGGTCCTTTGGGGTCTTTCACATCTCCTCCTAAACCACTGGACCGATTTCAACCAAACTTGGCACAAATATTTTACGCAAAGGGAGAACCAACATAGAATAGGTGTTTTTTCAATGGGGTTCTTTTGGGGTTTTTTGGGGTCTTCCACATCTCCTCCTAAACCACTGGACCGATTTCAACCAAACTTGGCACAAATATTTTACGCAACGGGAGAACCAACATAGGATAGGTGTTTTTTTCGACGGGGTCCATTGGGGTCTTCCACATCTCCTCTTAAACCACTGGACCGATTTCAACCAAACTTGGCACAAATATTTTACGCAACGGGAGAACCAACATAGGATATGTGTTTTTTCGATATGATACTTCGGGGGGTCCTTTGGGGTCTTCCACATCTCCTCCTAAACCACTGGACCGATTTCAACCAAACTTGGCACAAAATATTTTACGCAAAGGGAGAACCAACATAGGATAAGTGTTTTTTCGATGTGGTTCTTTTGGGGGTTCTTTGGGGTCTTCCACATCTCCTCCTAAACCACTGGACCGATTTCAACCAAACTTGGCACAAATATTTTACGCAACGGGAGAACCAACATAGGACAGGTGTTTTTTTTTCGATACGATCCTCTGGGGGGTCCTTTGGAGTCTTAAAAAACTAACTTATTAGATCTGGTTACTATGGCAACCCAATGGAATAGATTCTGTTCTAAATATATTATCGCATTAAATTGAAGACCACGCGAACGAAGTCTTTATATATTATATATATATAAACACTTTCTTTCTTTGAGTGGCATTGCAACGCATGCCGGGTACTCGCTAGTTTTCTAATAAACCTTACAAATACATTTATTTAACACATTGATTTTAGGACTGTGAAATAACAGTCTATTTAAACATGTTACACTTATTCATACTATATTAGTACCAGTCCTTTCTGGTTTAAACCATTATTATTGTGATCCCCTACATCAGTAAACATTAACTCCCATACTCTATTTATTATCATTTTTTACAAATGTCTTGTAAATAAAGATTTACATTAAAATAATAAAATACTGGAAACCTTCCATTTTATTATTTTATTATGCTGTTTATTATTAGATTTTAAAGTTGTGATATAGCATACTACTAAGTTATAGTATCACCAACTTTAAGTTTATTGCTTTTTTAAAAAACACTTACACAAATTCACTTTCCCTGTTGGTTCTGATATTCTGAGTCTTATTATCTCAGACCAGACCTTTAGTAATCATGGACCGTTAAGACTAGTTTATTTTCTTTATTACACAATAGCTTTAGTCGGTTCACTTCTTATAACGCTATACAACACTTTAGTTTCTCAATAATTACATTTTATAAGATTTTGGGTATGTTATACTTTCTTTTGCATAGTTTTTGCGGGCTTGGGGTTGATAGTAGTTTATATAATAATAGGTTTTATAACGGTGTTTCTTTCATACTATTTCTTCCTCTCCTCCTGTCTTCTTTCTTGTCCTTCTTCGTATCTTCCTTCTGGTATTCATTCTTGTCCCTCTTCTAGTCTTCATTCTTGTCCCTCGTCTAGTCTTCACTCTTCTGGTCTTCCTTCCTCATTCTTGGGTAAACCAAGGTACTTGGTGTTATCTCGACTGAGGTTTAGTTTGGAGTATTTAATTTATTCACTGAACTAACTTTATTCTTCTATACAGGTTTCAGGGTATTGTTTTCTTCCTGTTCACAAACTTTATTCTTCCCTCTTCTTGTTTTTGGGGTATTTTGGTATTCACCACTCTTTAATTGATTCTCTTTTTTCTTAATATGGTCTTATATAACTGATTTACTGCTCTGAGCTTCCTGGGTAAAGTACTGATATGATACTATGAGTTGATGAGTTGCTTCGATACTTTCTTTGGTTTTTAATACCGTGGTTTTTATATATAATGTAGTGAGGATTTTTATTTTATTGTGGTTCATTCCTCTGATTTATTTAAATGTCATTCAATATTATTATAACATTTGTTGGTGTAATTAAACTTTATGATTTCACATGACTTAAAATGTAGTGGATTTTCTGTCACGCTACAATATATATATATATATATATATAAACTTCAGTTCTTGGGGATGCAAATGGGCGCTACAGTCCACCATCAGGAAAAAATAGTGTTACATCAGGAGCTGGCCGTTACAAGCCAGGGGCACACATAACGTATCTGTGCATAAGGCAAACGCTCGATCTGGTTTATCCGGCGGGTGGTTACCTAATTGTAACTGGGTACAGTGTAACCTCTACTTCCGGACACCTCCGATAAGTGGACAACTCTCTTATACGGGCACTTTTTAAGGAACCAAGGAATTTTCTATATTTTACTATGTATTTCCCCCCTCCTATAGACGGACACTCTCTTAGCTGGACACGGACACTAAGAGTTATGGTATTATGTGTCATTAACCTCCCTTTTGCGGACAAAATGCTAACACGTTGGACTGGATTTTATTTTAATACTTTAAGTTACAATTCAATAATGTAAGAAATACGCCTATACAGCATAATTTTATTTATTTTCTTGGAATAATGGATGGGTATTGATCGAAAATTACTTGTGTTTATTGTTTGCAACGAACGTGACTTATGTTTAGACTGCAGTAGGCTGTAAATAATACACAGTAACTGTTGTACGCTTAATTTTGCAAATTCCAGGAATGAACCATTCTTGTTATGAAAGTTGCTAAACAGCATGGGGGGGGGAGGTATTTCCAGAACTTGGCCTGTTTTGATTGAATGTGCATAACCGTAAATAGCGGGTACTGTATTCTATTTTCGTAGTTTAGTTGATTTTGGTCGGTCGCTGTCTTTGGTCACTCACTCGAACAAGTGCTTCTGTGTGCGTATTGCGATAGTATGCATTACGAGCTTACTTTTAAATAACAGTGCAGTTATTTTAACTAGTGATTTTATATTTGTCAGTACAGTACAGTACTTCAGTGTTTACAGTTTAAAGTGAAGATTTGAAATTACGTAATTACGTAACTTTTTCACAATTTTTTATCACCAATTTTTTTTATAAATGGCCCCTCGAAAAGTTTTAAGCCGGAGTGAAAAAATAAAAATTATCGAGTACGCAACGCGAGAAAATTGTGGTGTTCATAAAATTGCGAAACATTTTAAAATTGGTAAAACTTGTGCGGCTGAAATTATTAAAAACAAAGATAATATTTTAAATAATTTTCAGAACGGAAATTATAATGTTCGGCTAAAATTTGTTGGACCTGGTCTGGGTACAACAATTGAAAAAGTAGTTTTTGAATGGTTTCAGCGGGTAAGAGCCCAAAAAATCCCCGTTTCTGGACCAATGCTTCAAGAAAAGGCTCTTGAAGTCTCTAAGGAATTAGGGGAAATTGATTTCAAAGCTTCTAATGGCTGGTTAGAAAAATTTTGAAACAGGCATTCTATTTCTTTTAAGGCAATCTCGGGTGAAGCAGGTGCAGTGAATGTTAATGTTGTAAACGAGTGGATACAACATTTGCCAAATCTACTGTCAGCCTATTTGCCGGAAAATGTTTTTAATGCAGACGAAACAGGTCTGCTTTTTTGAGCCTTACCGGATAAAACATTATGTCTAAAAAATGAAACGTGTAATGGGGGAAAAGTCGCTAAAGAACGCTTAACGATTTTCTTGTGTGCCAGTATGACCGGAGAAAAATTGATACCTTTAGTTATTGGTAAGGCAGCTAGACCTCGGTGTTTTAAAGGACTTGATATTGATAAGTTTCCTGTAGAGTGGGCGAGCAATAGTAAATCGTGGATGACACGCGACATCATAAATTCGTGGCTAAAAAAACTTGATAGGTTAATGCAACATAAAAATCACAAAATAGTTCTCTTCATCGATAATGCTGCTTGTCACCAATGATTAACGCTGCAAAACATTGAACTCGTCTTTTTCCCACCTAATGTTACCGCAACATCACAACCACTAGATCAAGGGATCATAAAAAATTTTAAGCACAAATTCCGTAAGCTAGTTTTAATGCATTTGATATCCAACATGAGTGAAACCACAACACAGCAAGATTTGGTGAAAAAAAATAGATGTTCTTCAGGCTGTAGGATGGATTGATAAAGCATGGAAGGCCGTCACAGAAAGTACCGTTGTTAACTGCTTCAGAAAAGCGTCTTTTTGCAAAGATCCTATCCACTGTGAACCAACGGAAGCAGTACAGGTTCACGAAGACTTCACACAATTTGAAAGCCAATTTAATTCATGCAATTTGCAAGAATATCCTGAAATCGACTCCAGCTTAGTTATCGAGGACACAAGCACTCAGGTGAGATGCCGTTATGTTATCATGTTACTGTATTCGTGTTCAATGTAGGCAGTACCGTACTGTAAATTTTGCTTGTTTACAGTGTAATGATTATCCTTACAGTAGGTTTAATTTTTTCTTTCATATGCCCTTAGATTTCCAACCTGATCAATACTGCAACAAATGTTGATGATGATAGCGAACAAGAGGAAGAAATTGAAACTAACGAAGATACACATAATCCTTTTAACACCTACCAAAACACGCTACAAGGACTAAACGATCTTAAAATGTTTTACAAATTTAAGAATGATTCTAACGGTTTAAATATGATCTGCGATTTAATTATGCACACTGAAGAACAAATTGTAAAATTAAAATTCTCTGAACAAACTAGTTTGACAGACTTTTTCAAACGGCAATAATTTTTTGTAAAAGACTGCAGTTGTATGATTTTTTATAAACTTAATAATACTGTATTTCAGTATTTTTTTATTATACAGTAGTACAGTACATTATAAACCACGTACTGTTATTTTTTCATATTTTGCTTTAAGGATCTGTTAAATAAAAATGTTAAATTGAGAAATAAATTAATTATTAGTACAGTAAAAGTAAAAGTGCATTTTCATACTTCATTTAACATTTCCTTAATTATGTTAAACAATTTTGAAAACTTTGTCACTCCCCATAGCCAGACACTCCCCTTATGCGGACAAAATTTATTTCACGGTAAGTGTCCGGACAAGGGAGGTTTCACTGTATAAGGGGGGAATTAAGAAAATGATGTAGTAGGAGTGGTAACTGAGCAATCAGTGAGAGGGTGACGACCTCTGTAAACAGCGGGACATTCAATTTCACTTACTCTAAAGAGAGAGTTGGTGGTTGGTGACCCAGTTCCTGTTCAGTAACAGTTGCTATAACTATGATTCGATGATTAGTGATGTATTTCACTTATGAAAACAAACGATTTTAAGTACTAGATTCCAGGTTGTAATGATTTTAATCCGAAAGAACATTTTAGGATTGTAATTATATAATTTTGTGTATTTGTATGAAGTGTGCCTATAGAAAGGTCATTCACCTGTTAGTAAGACATCAGCTGATGACTGGTATGAACTGTATAATGGTCAATGTAAGTTTAATTAATATTTTATTTTATAATTTTCTTTCTATTGTCAGAATATATGTTTAATAAAACATTATTACATTTTATTACATTATTTAAAAAAAAAAAAGATTTTTTATTTTTGTTTTAAGTACCTATTGTGTGGTATTTTTATGTTCAGGATATATTGCTGATTATGTGTATTGCTAATGTATTAACTGATTTATATTGTGTTGTAAACAAATGTAATGATAAGGGAGTTTATGATAAAACAAGGTGTTCATTTTATTTTGTTTATTATGATTGTTAGCAGCTAGTTAAGAGGAGTTGTAAATTCATTGAAAGGATGTTGGAATTTTGAGAGTCAATGGAAAGAGATGATCAAATTAATGGTAATATGAATCTTTGATAATGGACTTAGATTAATTTCTCTAGGTGAACAAAATTTAAATGATTTAATTTGATTTATTTTTGATTTGAAACCGTAACGTCAAGCCGATAAAAGTTGAGAAAAGGAATTGAATTTAAAATATAAAATATTTTTATGAATTTCAGATCAAGAAGTAGGATGTAGATGTTGTGTTTAATTATAATAATGAGTATGTGTACACACCCAGTACTGTATTTGCTAAAGGCAACCCAGTATGTATGTAAGGGGAGATATATCGGTTGAGGATCTGGTGTGGTATAAGGCCAGTTTTGGAATTTTATTCAGAATGTTACAAGGTTAGGTGGTACTGTGGTGAGTACCAGTCCGACTTCACGGTGTTGGGATCTTGAACAGAGAAGTCCGGTAATGTCGTTTAGGTGCTGCCATAGTCGCCGAGCTAGGGGGGTAGTTTACCCATGATGTGTAAAGTATTAAACGGGTTGTGGGGGTTGTTGGCGCCATATCCTCACTGATCCTCTTAGGGTTTAGCAATGACAGTTTTTCTGTCTCGACAGAAAACCTCTCATTGGGGGGGGGGGTATTGTAATGGGGCAAATAAAGAGGAGGGTCTATTTTTTAATTTTATAATAATTTGGGGCAATTTGTTTGGGCACCATTTATGGTCACGAAAACTTGATTTATTTAACACCCTATGTTTGACTCTGTGTCAGGCAGAGCCAGGCACGAGAACAATTAAGCGTCGAGGAATGTGTAAGAGCGCACGTGTGTGCCGCCTTTTGGCGACTTGTGATCAGAGGACACACAAGGTCAAGGCAAGTTATGTACTCTCGAGCCCAAAGTCGATAACGGAAGTCAGACAATTTTAACTCAATACCGTGTCATGTGATTCATATTAACGAATCACAGACCAAGTTGCCGTGGATCAAGAAGGCGTGGCTTTTTGTAGACGCTCGGAGTACAGCGTCTGTCGTCTAACAACCATGGCCGCGGCCGGCTGAACAATAGGCTCGCGAGCCGAAAGAAAAAAGCTTTTAACTGTAGAAATGTGAAATTAAAACAGTAAAACAGTGCAGAATGGAACTTTTGAAGCAGTGAACCTAATTAATCAAGAGAAACTTTTAAAATTCGAACAGTGCAATGATATTCGGACATATACGCAGTGCGACACGTGGCTAGGGGAGACGCCGAGAGTTAAGTAGACACGACCAAATACATACATACCAAATTTTAATATAAAGAGCTCGATGTAATAGGGGAACAATCTAAATACAGTATGAGAGTGCGAGTGAGCAAACTGGGCTGCCTTTATTTAATATAGGTACTTATTAAGCAATAATTAATAATTTAATAAGAAAAACTAACGTAACTATATTTTGTGTAAATTCACATCATTGCAAAATTGTGTATGTTTATGTTACATGGGATCTCGGCCTCAGAACGGAAGTTTGTTGAAATAGAGTTTTGAAGATTTTTATCAAACGAAGTTGGTGTCATAATGTGTCATAAAAAATGCTTAAATATAAATGTCTAATAAAAACTGAGTGAGTCAACAAGAAATGAGAGTCGGATACATTCATTTATACGTAACCCTAAATCACGCTTACAATTCACAGGTTCGTGTAATGGACTCTTGGCTCTACAAGGTAAGCAATGAATTTTATTAATACAATTTAAATGTGATAGAGTGGTTGTAAAATCATAAGTCTACCTGTAGATGACCATGTTTTCCACAGTTGTAACACTTCGGTCTTCTGTCGTTTTCCCATCGTTCAAATCATTGCAGAGTTCTTGAACTTCTGAATTATTGGTTCGACACATTTGTAAAGTTATTAAATTTTTTATAAATATACAAAACGACTACTTACCCCTACTCTTACCAATTGTCTTACGACTTACCTTATTATCTCTGAAGATCCCAAATGCAAGGTCACCACGATGTTTTTAGGTTATACATCGAAACCATAACATTCCTCCCATTAAATATTTTAGTTGATTTTACTTCCCTTAATTCAGAAAATTCACAGGTCCGATTAGGTGACTTCATTAAATTTTCCATCATCTTATGATCAGACTCACTACTATCTTTTGTTGACACCGGGGTTGAATGTATCCCGGGGTCACTCGTTATAACTGATTCAGTTAAACTACTTTCTTTTATTGACACAGGGGTTGAATGAACTCTCGTACCACTCATGATAGCTGAGTCAGTCAGACTGACCTCATTCTCATTATTTTCCATTTTAATTATTTTTAATTAAATAATAAAATTCAATATTTATATAAATGAGTTTATATACTAAACAAAAAAACTTTTTAAACACCAACGTGCTACTCTAAACATCCTATAACCTACAAATTATTCAAAAATTGCCGCCATCGCCAACCCGATTTCCTTGCGCCAAACTACACACCAAACATCGAAACCATAACATTCCTCCCATTAAATATTTTAGTTGATTGTACTTCCCTTAATTCAGAAAACTCACAGGTCCGATTAGGCGAGATTTTGACACAGAAAATAGGTTAGGTTCTGGCGCAATGACTATTCTAACACATGGTTTGGTTACTGAACAAATCTTATTTTATTTTCTCTGAATTATGTAGTTAAAAAAATTATCAAATTCCTTTCTTAACAGATTGCTCAACATTGAGAGCACATAAAAGCTATTCAGATAGAACTATTAAGAATTAATTATAAACTTCGCAAACCAGTACTTTGAACCAGTACACTCTCTCTCTTTCACTCTTTATACCCCCCCTAAATTAGAGATCTCATTATTCTTTAGGACTTTGAATTTAAGAAAAGACAAATTGTTATTAAATTTTGGCCAGTCGATCTAGTTTGTACGAGTACTTAGCTGCTGATGATATCCTAGTTGTTGCACCAGCAGATGCATCGCACTTTTTTATTAAACACTCCACAAAACGGTTTAAAACTGTTATATACTGTTCACTATTACATTTTTCTCATTATTAAAGACTTTTAACTGTTGTATTATACTTATACAACCAACATTGGTAGGCCTACCCTTAATTGCACGTGTAGGCCTCCCGACACTTTTACAATGCGGCTGTTCTATCTGAAGGTGTTCGGCAGACTGCCTCGAGCTGGGGCTCGCAGTTGTATACTATCCAAGCCTTCTGCGTATTGGCCACGTGGTTCCACCGGACGCCCACTTCGTCCCCTGCCATCACACATCGAACATTCCAGAAGTATTTCGAAGCCGGAACTGCGTTTTAATATTGGAAAACACGTGGTTCTCTCCTGATCCCAGCGTGATGTCAGACTAATTACAGAAATTCGTCACCTTATATGGTAATGTCTCTTCGACTTGGGACATGATTCACTTACGGCGTTGTAACTTTCCATGCATCCCTAGCAATGGATTTTATAAAATTATTACATTGTTGAATTACTGGAAATTATTAAAAACAATGGTTCAGCCCATTTTGTCCCATTACACATAGGGTAGTTTTTCTGCACCCATCATAATGGCAATGTGATACTGGGATCGCATGCAGCAGCTTCAAATTGGTGACGGTACGTTGCCCAATGACCCCTTCTGTCAAAGGTTGGAACCTTGACATGAACTGTCCCGACCACATGCAAGGTGACTTTCTCTAACGTCTTTTCTGTCTTTATCATTGGTACAGTCTGTTCAGAAATTTGCTTTGGTTGTATCTTCATGAACTCTCAACTTCACTTTTAATTTGTTCTCTGTTGCCATGTTTGCCATTGAGTTTTCTACTGCAGATATTTTATGTGACACAGATTCTTCTATGACACATATTTTTATAGACATAAAGTCTTCAAAACTCTAGACAGATTTTTCTACTTCAGCTATTTTTAATGTAATTGATTCGTGCATTTGTTTCTGCTCCTGTATTAATGCTTTGATGTCTTCTGTTTCATGCTTCCTTTCCTCTGCCTCCTGCTTACATTCTTCTGTTTGTCGTTCTTCAGCTTAAAAAATTAATGCTTTCTGCTGTTCTTGAGTTTCTTCTCTTTGCTGCCTGCATTTTTCATCCTGTCGTTTTTCTGTTTTCTCTGCATCCTGCTGTCATCGTTCCTCTGTCTGCAACATCAGTGCCTGGAAATTTTCCATCGTCTGACTGGGATCCGTTGTTTACCGATTAATTACAATTTACACTAGCCTTTTACAAAATTTCTACTGTTGCCACTGTTAACAGTTCTATCCCACTTCTGACACCATTGTTAAGATGGTCTACTGATCTTCGTATGGTACAGTGGAAAACAAAATACAAGACACCAATTAAGTCACTAATCACCAGTTTTAGTTAACACAATTAAACAATTTGTAATTAACAAGATAGTGTCTTACAACAAATCAAAATTGTTCACATGCAATAAAAAATGTCAACTTATAGAGTACCACACAATTATAAAACATAACACTTCACCACAATACTTCGAACCGCACTAGAATAAATCGCCAGTAAAACGCATTGTGTAATCGGGTGGCAATAACTGAGCTATGAGCCGATAAAGTCTTGTATTTATACCCCACCGAGATTCCAGTATATTCTATAATACGTGTCTACTAGAAAACACTAGAATATAATTGAACATAGCACGCGCGGACTGGTATGGTCTGGAAAAGTCTCGTTGCGGACGCATGACAAGTGTCACGTAATTGTCCTTCATTTCAAAGTAGCAGCAATATGTACGCACATGCACATTACAGCAGGGCTTCGCTGGAATAGCCGAGAAACATGTAGCATGCTCTGTAATGTTATAACAATAGATTATTTCAATATAATAATGTATCTTGTATCTTGAAAGTAACTTGACCAAATGGGAGGAAAGGCTGAAGGGAGATCTAGAAGGCTGAGTTCTAGAAGGAGAATTAGGGTAGATTGGGCTTAACAAGTGCTCTCTTCTCTCATTACTCCCACTCACTCTCATTCTGTTATATGCCCATATAACTCTCTTCATGGCTTTATGTAATAAAGAAATTTAATGTATTTTAAGCTCGCTTTAGTTTAGTTTGTTTCATTTTTAGTTCCATGTTCCGTAAGGAAATGGAAGTATGGTGATCACAAAAAAATCGTGTTCAAGATAAGGGTTGATTCTGATTATACTACCCTCAAAACATGAAGAACAGTCATTTTCTGAAATGTGTCTGTGTCTAGATTTTTTTATATGGCAAATGATAACTGCCAGTAATTTAAACAGAATAAAATAATTATTTGCACATGTGCCTGAGTTGTAGAGGACTCAAGGCCTATTGATTTCGGTGAAGATTAGTTAAGGGTGAGGGGTAGTTTACCTGAAACATTTATTGTTGTAACAGAGTAAAGTACAGTAAAACCTCTCTAGTCCGACCGCGGCTCAGGCACCGACTTGTTGATGACTCACCAGCTTGTTTACATACTTGTCAGTTGTTTTGTTGCCTCAGTGAGCCGGCATCTAGTGTCTAGTGCGCAGTGTTGCCAGGTCTTCCGAAATTTTGGAAGACCTTCCGACTTTTTTTAATGTTCCAGAAAATACGAAATTTGGTGTAAATCTTCCAAATTTTTTCCTACTCTCGTTTCAGTGCTATGTCGCATTTCTAGAGTTTTGTTTTTACGTACGATATGATGTCAAATCTGGTGTTTCATTGCAACCGCAATTATAATTGCTTTCAATAAAAGTTTATAAGAGGTCTTGTCAAAAATTATACTAAACAGATACTGTAATGTCTACCCAAACACCAGGTCATAATAATGTCAAGTCGCCGTGATAAACATGAAAATAAAAGTAGGGTACTACACTTGGTGGCTAAACTGTGTTGGGTATGAAGAGTGTTGAGCTGTTGTTATGTCTACATCTCTGCAGTCCTGAAGTTCGAGCTCTGGCAAATCGAAAACATCGGACCAACACTGTTCAAAACATCAAATTCGTGGAACACCATATCTAGAATTGCGGGCGCTCTCGCAATAGATAGAGCCAATTCGTTTACACTTTTTTCCAGTGTAAGCATGCTTATTAGTGCGTGCTAATTACTCGTCCTGTGTGAATTGGTGTACGTAGTAATTGGTGACAGTTTTAGTGTTTACAAATATTTTTTTACACTTTTAATACTGTGTGTACATACTGTACATATTATCATGTATTGTACATAACCAATCATATAGCCTGGTAGCCTACTGTATAAGTTTTATTTTATTTTAGACTGTCTCATTTAATGAAATAATAAACATTTTGTATTCTTCTGATAATCCGACCTTTTTTGTGTTCCGACCATACCCCCACTCCCACAGGTGACGGATTAGCGAGGTTCTACCGTACTTAATTTTGATAAATAAAGTATCCTGATAAGAAGATCGTAATAATCCACTGTAGAAATGTAGATGAAATATTTATAAATGAAGAGGCTAGTTGAACGGGGTGGGGGTAATTTTCTATAAATGAAAATTATAGTTGAAGGGGGAGGGGATAATTTTTATTTATGTCATGTGTACTACGTTATCGGCAACAAAGACGTAGTTTGTTGTTAAAATTCCTTCCTGGGCTATTTGGGCTTGATCCAATGTTTGCTACAAAACCAGATGATTCGGCAGTGCTATCGACTGCCATCGTCAGTGAAAATTGAGTGCACTATCGTGAGGTGGTATACGTTAGTGATCACAGTACTGTGGTACTGTTTTATACCTCCCTGAATTATAGAGAACTCAAGGTCTTTTGATTTTGGTGAAGATCGGTTAAGAGAAAGGGGTAGTTTACCTGCAACATTTTATGTTTTAACAAGGGTAATTTTTCTTATGACGAATGATAGCTGCCGCACATTCAAAGAGAATCAAATAATTTTTTGCATACATTCCTGAATTGTTAAGTACTCAAGATCTGTTCATTTTGGTGAAGATAAGTTAAGAGAAAGGGGTAGTTTACCTGCAACATTTTATATGATAACAAGGGTAACTTTTTCTATGACTAACGATAACTGCCGTAAATTCTGACATAATCAAATAATTTTTTGCATACATCCCTAAATTGTAGAGAACTCGAGGCCTGTTGATTTTGGTGAAGATTGGTTAAGGGAAAGGGGTAATTCACCTGCAACATTTTATGTTGTAACAAGAGAAATTCTTTCATGAAGAACGATTACTGCCGTAAATTCAAACAGAATCTAATAAATTTTTACATATGTGCCTGAGTTGTAGAGGACTCAAGGCCTATTGATTTTGGTGAAGATCGGTTACGGGGAAAGGGTAGTTTACCTGAAACATTTTTTGTTGTAACAGAGTAAAGTACTTAATTTTGATAAATAAAGTATCCTGATAAGAAGATCTTAATAATCCACTGTAGAAACGTAGATGAAATATCTATAAATGAAGAGGCTAGTTGAACAGGGTGGGGGTAATTTTCTATAAATGAAAATTATAGTTGAAGGGGGAGGGGATAATTTTTATTTATGTCATGTGTACTACGTTATCGGCAACAAAGAAGTAGTTTGTTGTTAAAATTCCTTCCTGGGCTGTTTGGGCTTGATCCAATGTTTTCTACAAAACCAGATGTTTTGGCAGTGCTATCGACTGCCATCGTCAGTAAAAATTGAGTGCACTATCGTGAGGTGGTATACGTTAGTGACCACAGTACTGTAGTTAAGGCTGAAGAAAGAAGTAGTTTCTATGTAAATATGTCATTTTGAAAAGTATTTTAAATATAAATCTTAGAACATGGAAGTTTTGTATGGTTCTCCATACCGATATTTATGTTTTAAAATCTGTTTAGTAATTTTGTTATTTTATAATTTGGTGCGGTTCTAGCATTTATTAAAGGTCTAATAAGTTTATTGAATTAATGTAATTTTATTATGAGAATTTAATTTTGGTGCATAAGGATTATCCGTTGTATTTAAAAGAGTCTTTAGTATTTATGATTTGGGTACTATTTTTTTAGTAAATTTGTTATTTATGTTTGATATTTATTTGTAGGATCTTTATTTAATGTCATGCAATTATTATTAACTAAAAATTCTTCCGTTTTATTGTCTAAATCTTTTGAGAAATTATTATTGTACTATTACTTTTATCAGCTTTGGTTAAAGTGAGGTATTAGTCGTTAGTTTGTGTTTTATGATATTAATAGTGTTATTTTGTTTATATTTAGTATGTCGATTCTGGTTATGATAATTTTTGATAAATTTTATTATTTCCATTGAGGCTTTTTCCAAACATTGAAAATATAAAATTAATTAAAAACATACAGAAATGTCAAAATAACTAGTGATAATTATTTAAACAAAAATTCCGATTACGGAATGGACACCAGTGCACCCGTCTACACTGGGCTTGTGGGACTCTCGCCCACTAAAAGCCCTCTTCTTCGCCATGCATGGGCCGTGGAACCATCTGAATTCCCATCTTCATGAGAATACCGTCTGTTTCATTGATACTAGTTGCTCGGCAAGAAAATCATTTTATTTTTAACAATTATTATTGTTTAAAAAGTTTAAATGCATTTTAATTTAATTTCATCAAACTCATTAAATCAATACCAAATGTGAATAAAATGCCCCTCCCCCTTAACCGATCTTCACCAAAATCAAAAGAACTTGAGTCCTCTACAAGGCAGATACATATGCAAAAAATTATTTGATTCTGTTTGAATTTGCGACAGTTATTGTTCGCCATAGAAAACAAGACTTGACAGGTGCAGAATTTTATGTTTGTGTCTATAATATATATTTGACAAGTAGAGCTAGACATGGTGACAAAACATCATATAAATGGATGCTTGAGTTCTGAAGAAATGACGTATCAGCTAAAATGGTACCCCCATATCCCCATGTCAGGTGGGTGAATACTATCCTCAACCTTTGTGAGGAAGGACTGTACTTTTGGATAAAACGTCTGTAGGTTGAATGAAGAGCTGGCAAAAGGGAGCTGTGATCTGATTCCTGTAATGAAATTGGACTCTTGCTGTGAGTAATTGGCCGAATGTGAATGATGTCTATTGTGTTATCAAAGTCTTTCCTGTCAATACTATACTAGTCATTTTTCTTTTTTAAAATCGAGTCTTTCTTTCCATTCGTCTTCTGATTTCCTGAACGACGATTCTGTTCACCCATATATTTATAAATTTCTCAGCAAAACATTTCTTCCTTAATACGTTTGTGTCTTCTATTTAACACCCACCATTCTGATCCATGTCATAATGCTATATTCCACACAGGCTAGTAAATAACTAGCCATGAGGGAGGTCAAAATATTTTCCAAGAGGGACAAACAATTTTCCAGAGGAGAAAAATATTTATATATTTTTCATACAGAAAAATATTTATACATTTTTCATACATACACACATGCACGTATTAGTTTTTAATTCTTATATCATATAGACATAAGTACACAGATTGTATTAATTTATTAAAACATTTATTACTTCAAAATATGTATAAAATTAATGGCTTGTAAAAGTTAATGTTTGATCTCCATTAAGTAGTGCTCAAGTTTCCAAAGTTTTAATATTATGATGTCCGTAATCGAAACATCAGAGCAGGTTTTAGTGTGTATGAGGGTACACCATGGACAAAGATTTTCAACATTCCCTATGGAGCATTGCTCAGAATAATGCTGCGAATCTACAGTGTACGTTTCACAGAACAAACACATGGAAAAGAAGGAGCACTCTGAAGTCTCTCATGGACCCTGAGCATCTTGCAGAGGGTTCATTCCCTCAAGACAAAAAGTCTGTCTATGAACCGTTCCTCTGTAAACACGCGCAGTTACACTGGCCAGCGATCCACAGGAAGTAAATCGGTGTCCACGCTGGACACCTTTTCGGCTTGCACGCGTTGTGTTGGTGTGAGTTTCAGCAATTTCCATTTAAAAAGTGTGCAAACGTAAAAAAAACATAAACATGAGTGAAGCCAGAAATAATGCGAATTGTGTGTGTGTGTGTCCTCCCTGCCATTTTATTGTGGTAATCACAATAATAAAACTTTGGAAACGTAAACATTACATAATTGAGATATGCTTGCCTGCCAGGAATGATATATTTCCACTCATACATAATTTAAATTAAAATGAAAAAATTATAATTTTATTGCCTGGCAACAAAATTATTTTATTTTTAACAATTGCCATTGTTTGAAAAAGTTTAAATGAATTTTCAAGTACTTTACTCTTGATAAAACGTAAAACGTTGGAGATAAACTACCCCTTCCCCTTAACCAATCTTCACCAAAATCAATAGGCCTTGAGTCCTCTACAACTCAGGCAGGTATGCAAAAATTATTTGATTCTGTTTGAATTTGCGGCAGTTATTGTTTGCCATAGAAAAATTCTACACACAGACACTTTTCACCAAAAATGACTTTTCTTCATGTTTTGAGGGTAGTACAATCTGAATCAGCCCTTATTTTGAACACGATTTTTTTGCCATCAACATACTTCCATTCCTTATGGAACATGGAAGTAAAAAATTATAATTTTATTGCCTGGCAACAAAATTATTATTTTTTTAACAATATATGATTATTTGAAAAAGTTTAAATGAATTTTCAAGTACTTTACTCTTGTTGAAACGTAAAACGTTGCAGGTAAACTACCCCTTCCCCTTAACCGGTCTTCACTAAAATCAATAGGCCTTGAGTCCTCTACAACTCAGGCAGGTAAGCAAAAAATTATTTGATTCTGTTTGAATTTGCGGCAGTTATCGTTTCCCATATAACAAATTCTACACAGACACTTTTCGAAAAATTACTTTTCTTCATGTTTTGAGGGTAGTACAATCCGAATCAGCCCTTATTACGAACACGATTTTTTTGCCATCACCATACTTCCATTTCCTTATGGAACATGGAAGTAAAATGCATTTAATATTTTTCAAACAATGGTAATAGTTAAAAATAAAAAAATTTTGTTGCCAGGCAATAAAATTATAATTTTTTTATTTTAATTTAAATCATCTATGCGTGAAGATCTGAAAGCACGGCCCAGCAGGCCACAAAATAATTTGTGGCCACATAATAACATAATTATATAAATACGTAATTAATGCGTGATTATCTGTGTAGTTCAGTTTCTTTATAAGAATAAAGTACCTAATTTTTATAGACTCGAAAATAACATTATATTAAACAGCTGACCCATTATATAAAAAATATCTATAAATAGTGAAAATAGTTTGAGGGTGAGGGATATTTTTTTAGAAATTATCGAATTGAATTCAAGTAAATGATTTTAAATATAAATCTTAGAACATGGAAGTCATGTAAGGTTCTCCATACCAATTTTTTATATTTACACTTTCATTGAGTAATAATTTCATTATATGTAATTACTAAGGTATATTATCCTTCAAAATAAAGTACTTTATTCAACATCAAAAAGGTAGTTTTCAAAAAATTACCCCTCCCATTTGACTACCCTTTTTATTTATAGATATTTCATCTACCTCTCTACAGTGATTATAACCGTCTTTTCAGATATTTTATTTATCAAAATTAAGTACTTTACTCTTGTTAAAACATAAAATGTTGCAAGTAAACTACCCCTTCCTCTTAACCGATCTTTACCAAAATCAATAGGCCTTGAGTCCGCTACAACTTGGGAACACATGCAAAAAATTATTTGATTCTGTTTGAATTTGCGGCAGTTATTGTTTGCCATAAAAAAAATTCTACATACACAATAATCTGTGTTCGTACATTGGACTCTTTTACTTCCATGTTTCATAAAGAAATGGAAGTATGGAGATGGCGAAAAAAATCGTGTTCGAGATAATTGCAGATTCTGATTGTACTACCCTCAAAACATGAAAAAAAGTCATTGTTCGAAAAGTGTGTGTAGAATTTTTTCTATGGCAAACTATAATAACAGCCGCAAATTCAAACAGAATCAAATAATTTTTTGCACACAGCCCTGAATTGCAGAGGACTCATGGTCTATTGTTTTTGGTGAAGATCGGTTAAGGGAAAGGGGTAGTTTACCTGCAACATTTTACGTTTTAACAAGAGTAAAGTGCTTAATTTTGATAAATAAATTATCATGAAAAGAAGGTCATAATAATCCACTGTAGAAAGGTAGATGAAATATCTGTAAATGAAAAGGGTAGTTGAAGGGTGAGGGGGTAATTTTTTTTATACATTAAAATGGTAGTTGATGATGGAGGAGGTAAATTTTTATAAGTTTTATATGTGTACTACGTTATTGACAACAAAGAAGTAGTTTCTATGGAAACATTTTATTTCACTTTATCAAAATTCTATATTTTTCATTTTAATTTAAATGACATATGAGTGAAAATATATCGTTCCTGGCAGGCAAGCATATTTCAATTATATAATGTTTACTTTTCCAAGTTTTATTATTGTGATTAGCGCAATAAAAAGGCTGGCAGGACACACACACACACACAAAATTCGCATTATTTCTGACCTCACTCATGTTTATTTTCTTATGTTTGCACACTTTTTAATGGAAAGTGCCGAAATCCACACCAACACAACGCGTGCAAGCCGAAAAGGTGGACATCGATTTGCTTCTGTGGATTGCTGGGGCAGTGTTGTTGTATTAAAGCAATTAATACAATCTGTGTACTTATTTCTATTATGATATGAGAATTATAAAAACTAATATGTTCGTGTGTGTATGTATGAAAAATATATAAATATTTTTCTCCTTTGGAAAATTGTTTGCCCCTCCTTGAAAATATTTTGACCTCCCTGATGGCTAGTTATTTACTAGCCTGTGTGGAATGTACCATTATGACATGGATCAGAATGGTGTGTGTTAAACAGGAGACAAACGTATTAAGGAAGAAATGTTTTGGTGAGAAATTTATAATTATACGGTTGAACAGAACAGTCATTCAGGAAATCAGAAGACAAATGGAAAGAAAGAAATCAAGACTCGATTTAAAAAAAGACAAATGACTAGTATAGTATTGACAGGAAAGACTTTGATAACACTATAGGCATTCCTCGGCCCCTCGCAGCTAGAGTCCAATTTCATTACAGGAATCAGATCGCAGCTACCTTTAGCTAGCTCTTTGTTCGACCTACAGACATTTTATCCAAAAGTACAGTCCTTCCTCACAAAGGTTGAGGATAGTCTTAATCCACCTGACATGGTGGTACCATTTTAGCTGATACGTAATTTCTTCAGAACTGAAGCATCCACTTATTTAATTAATATTTAAATGATTATAAATAAAAATTTTAGGACATGGAAGTCATGTATGGTTCTCCATACCGATTTTTTTCTATGACGAACGATAACTGCCATAAATTAAAAAAATCGGTATGGAGAACCATACATGACTTCCATGTTCTCAGATTATATATAAAATCATTTGGTACTCCCTTTATGCGTACCCGCAGTTATTTCGATAATGCGATTTTTGGGCTTCAATATGTAGTGAATATCGCATATAATTTTATGTAGTGAAAGAATTATACAAATTTAAATTTTGTATGTTGCAAAATAGTTGGCTGGTGATTGCAATTCATTTCGTTTGTCATTTTTTAATGGAAATGACTGTAGTAGTAATTTATCACCAGGTCGTGACTGTGACACCAAAAATTGATTATGTTAGGTTAACATGAAAACTGAAATTATACATGGAAACCAATACGGTGTAATGTAAAACTATTTTTTTCTAAAACCACAAAAAACCCAACTCGAAGTAAGGCGGTAGTGGCCCAAGGGTCAACCGCCGCAAATTCAAAGTGAATCTAATAATTTTTTTCATTCAGTCCAGAATTGTAGAGTACTCAAGGCCTATTGCTTTTGGTGAAGATCGGTTAATAGAAAGGGGTAGTTTACCAGCAACATTATATGTTTTAACAAGGGTAATTTTTTCTATGACGAATGATAACTGCCGTAAATTCAAACAGAATCAAATAATGTTTTGCATACATCCCTGAATTGTAGAGACCTCAAGCCCTTTTGATTTTGGTAAAGATAAGTTATGGGAAAGGGGTAGTTTACCTGCAATGTTTTATGTTTTAACAAGGGTAATGTTTTTTTGATGAACGATAACTGTCGTAAATTCAAACAGAATCAAATAATGTTGTGCATACATCCCTGAATTGTAGAGACCTCAAGGCCTTTTTATTTTGGTGAAGATCGGTTAAGGGAAAGGGGTAGTTTACCTGCAACATTTTATATTTTAACAAGGGTAATTTTTCTATGACGAACAATAACTGCCGTAAATTCAAACAGGTTCAAATAATTTTTTGCATACATTCCTGAATTGTAGAGAAATCAAGACCTATGATTTTCGTGAAGATCGGTTAAAGGAAAGGGGTAGTTTACCTGCAACATTTTATGTTTTAACAAGGTAATTTTTATTTCCATGTTCCATAAGGAAATGGAAGTATGGTCATGGCGAAAAAATCGTGTTCGAGATAACGGCTGACTCTGATTTTACTACCCTCAAAACATGAAGAAAAGTCATTTTTCGAAAAGTGTCTGTGTGTAGAATTTTTTCTATGGGAAACGCTAACAGCCGCAAATTCAAACAGAATAAAATAATATTTTACATACATCCCTAAATTGCAGAGGACTCAAGGCCTATTGTTTTTGGTGAAGATCGGTTAAGGGAAAGGGGTAGTTTACCTGCAACATTTTATTTTTTAATAAGGGTAATTTTTTTATGACGAACGATAACTGCCACACATTCAAACAGAATCAAATAATTTTTTACATATGTGCCTGAGTTGTAGAGGACTCAAGGCCTATTGATATTGGTAAAGATCGGTTAAGAGAAAGGGTAGTTTACCTGCAACGTTTTATGTTTTAACAAGAGTAAAGTACTTAATTTTGATAAATAAAGTATCCTGATAAGAAGATCATAATAATCCACTATAGAAACGTAGATGAAATATCTATAAATGAAGTAGAACGGGGTGGGGGTAATTTTCTATAAATAAAAATTAGTTGAAGGGGGAGGGGATAATTTTTTATGTGTACTACGTTATCGGCAACAAAGAAGTAGTTTGTTGTTAAAATTCCTTCCCTGGCTGTTTAGCCGTATTCCAATGTTTACTGCAAAACCAGACGTTTCAGCAATGCCGTCGACTGCCAGCATCAGTGGAAATCGAATGCGATAACGTGAGGTGGTATACGTTAGTGACCACAGTACTGTGGTTAAGGCTGAAGCAATAAGTAGAAAATGCAGTATCTATGGAAATATTTCATTTTGAAAATGATTTAAATATAAATCTTAGAACCATGGAAGTCATGTATGGTTCTCCATACCGATATTTTATATGTGGACTACATTATCGGCAACAAAGATGTAGATTGTTAAAATTCCTTCCCATGCTGTTTGGCCATGGTCTAATGTTTTCTGCAAAACCAGACATTTCAGCAGTTGCATTCACTGCCATCATCAGTGAAAATCGAGTGCGCTAACGTGAGGTGTTATACAGTAGTGACTACAGTACTGTGGTTAAGGCTGAAGCAAGAAGTAGAAAGAAGTAGTTTCTATTGAAATATTTCATTTCAAAAATGATTTTAAATATAAATCTTAGAACATGGAAGTCATCTATGGTTCTCCATACCAATATTTTAAATATATTTGTCTAATTATGATTAACTAGTAAGCCTATGCTCCCTGAGCTGCAGAATTCACCCACTATTTTGAACATGGTATATTTATTATTACATAAATTTCGATATTAGACAATTTTCCAATTTCGGGAAAAATTATATACATCCTGATTTCTCTCATATTTTTTTAGTAACGTAACAACTGCAGAGCACACAATCATACAATAAATACAAACACTTAGGGACATTTGGATTTGGGTTAAAATTCCTCTTAATGACACCCATTTGGATTTTCACTTTAAAAATATCGGTATGGAGAACCATACATGACTTCCATACTCTAAGATTTATATTTAAAATCATTTTCAGCCAAACAGCCAGGCTGTGTCTTACCTGCCTTTTTATTGCTGTATTAAATGAAAAATATTATATTACATTAAAATGAAAAAATTATAATTTTATTGCCTGGCAACAAAATTATTTTATTTTTAACAATTACCATTGTTTCAAAAAGTTTAAATAAATTTTCAAGTACTTTACTCTTGTTAAAACGTAAAAGGTTGCAGGTAAACTACCCCTTCCCCTTAACCGATCTTCACCAAAATCGAAAGTCATTGAGACCTCTACAATTCAGGGAAGTATGCAAAAAATTATTTGATTCTGTTTGAATTTGCGGCTGTTATCGTTTGCCATAGAAAATACGCTTGATAAAAAAACGTTGCACGTAAACTACCCCTTCCCCTTAACCGATCTTCACCAAAAACAATAGGTCTTGAGTACTCTACAAATCAGGGCTGTATGCAAAACATTATTTGATTCTGTTTGAATTTGCGGCTGTTATCGTTTGCCATAGAAAATACCCTTGTTAAAAAAACGTTGCAGGTAAACTACCCTTTTCCCTCAACCGATCTTCACCAAAAACAATAGTCTTGAGAACTCTACAATTTAGGGCTGTATGCAAATAATCTTTTGATTCTGTTTGAATTTGCGGCTGTTATCGTTTGCCATAGGAAATACCTTTGTTAAAACATAAAACGTTACAGGTAAACTACCCCTTTCCCTTAACCGATCTTCACCAAAAACAATAGGTCTTGAGTACTCTACAAATCAGGGCTGTATGCAAAACATTATTTGATTCTGTTTGAATTTGCGGCTGTTATCGTTTGCCATAGAAAATACCCTTGTTAAAAAAACGTTGCAGGTAAACTACCCCTTTCCCTCAACCGAACTTCACCAAAAACAATAGGTCTTGAGAACTCTACAATTTAGGGCTGTATGCAAATAATCTTTTGATTCTGTTTGAATTTGCGGCTGTTATCGTTTGCCATAGGAAATACCCTTGTTAAAACGTAAAACGTTACAGGTAAACTACCCCTTTCCCTTAACCGATCTTCACCAAAATCAACAGATCTTGAGAACTCTACAATTCAGGGCTGTATGCGAAACATTATTTGATTCTGTTTGAATTTGCGGCTGTTATCGTTTGCCAAACAAACAAAATTACCCTTGCTAAAAAAAAACCGTTGCAGGTAAACTACCCCTTTCCCTCAACCGATCTTCACCAAAAACAATAGGTCGCGAGTACTCTGCAAATCAGGGCTGCATGCAAAAAATTATTTGATTCTGTTTGAATTTGCGGCAGTTATCGTTTGCCATAGAAAAAAAATCTACAGACACACAGACACTTTTCGGAAAACGACTTTTTTTCATGTTTTGAGTGTAGTAGAATCAGAATCTGCAATAATCTCGAACACGATTTTTTTTGCCATCACCATACTTCCATTCCTTAAGGAATATGGAAGTAAAAATTGATATCTCTCTACTGGTTCCAAATAATTTGTCCAAATATTTTGAAATGTTAATACCGAACATTACATTCATATTTTAGATAAAATTGTTTTAACTTAATATGCCACATGAATTTTTATTTATCAAACGTTTTGCCAACATTTTAGGCTCTGACGTCCAAAAACTTTGCAAATTTCAAAAATGAATACTATATTCAGATTGTGGTTTAAATTCCCTGTAATTTGATACCTCGCATGTGATTTTGCAATGTTTTCATAATTTTGACTCAATGTCATATTTTTGGGGTGATCAGTCTCAAAAACAACAAGGTTCTGAAGGGTAAAAGAGTGGACATGTGTGCGTGCCTAGTTTTACTAAAATCGGTTGATGCGTTTTCGTGAATTACCACAAAAATTATTGTGAAACATACCCCAATTAGTTAGACAGACAGACAGACAGACAGTAAATGCCAAACAGTCAAGTTAAATCCTAAGAACTCGTCTCCTTGTTCAAAAAATTATAATTTTATTCCCTGGCAAAAAATTATTTCATTTTTATCAATTACCATTGTTTGAAAAAGTTTAACTGAATTTTTAAGTACTTTACTCTTGTCAAAACGTAAACACTGTAACAGTACAGTACATATCTTCACCCTACATTTAACAACAACAAAAATAAAGAATGAAACACTCATTAACTAACACAAGAACACCTAAGAGAGGAATGATAAATGAGTAACTGTGTACTAAATGTTATATCCGGTCCACAAACTAATTAAAACAATTAAAATAATTAAATCAGCAAACAAAGAATAATAAATAGTGATGAAGAAGAAAATATAGAAGTCAGCATAAAAATCTGATTAACCAAATGACCCAATAGATATGGTAAGTGAGAGGACAAAAACAAGTGATAATAACAACCAGCTCTAACAAGAGACTGAAGAGAATATAAATAAAAACAAGTAAAGTGATAAGCGAAGAAGAATTAACAAATATATCATACAATGTGCCAATAATGTGTACCAATAGAGAATGAAACCAATAAAACAAGGAATCTACAGAAGTAAGAAACAGTAAAGAGACACAGACATAGACAAACTATGACTAAAGACAAACCACGACAAAAACTGTTTATTCTGAGATAAGAATATAATTAGTAAACAAATAAACACAATGAAATAAGATAATGAAAGATAAGAATGAATTAGTTATCACAGTAAGAATAGAATACCATGCATGCTTTTAATACAGGCAAATCCAATTAAAATAAATAAAAGAAAACCTAGTAATCACCAGGAGACAGGTAAAAATAACGAAAAAAGAATAAATAATGGGTAACCAGAGTAAAAGTGTGAAATAATAACCTTTAAAACATTGAGAGTAGGGAGAAAAGCATAGACCATTGTTGTCAGTCAAGGGGGTCCCAAGTAACCTCAATTCTGGTACAAATCAACTTGTAATTACCATAAATTAAGAATAAAACAATGTAAAACTAGTGTAAGTTATACAATAATGAAAATAGACATTATAAAGACAAACCTAGTGATACGATTTATTAATTAAAAGTGATAGGTGTGGTGTTTAATGCAATTCTCTCTCTCTCTCTCTCCTATGGCGCTACAGCCCAAGTCGGGCCCTGGCCTCCACCAATCTCCGCCTCCAATCCACTCTATCCACTGCAACCCTCCTCCAGTTGTTTAATGCAATTACACAGACTGAAATTGGACAGAAAAATGTACCCATTAAACACACTCAGAATTCCCGTAATGTTGTAAACCAGAAAAGAACAGTGACATAAATGTGCAATACAAGATGTAATACTACTATTATAGTATAAAATAATTATAATGAAATGTTAATTTAGCCAGAATTAAGAAAAATTAAGGTAACTGTCTGACTACACTAGATGCAAGAAGTATTAGTGAAATATGCTCAATCACACATATAATAATAGGAGGCCAACCATTATAAAACAATCTTTAGATTATAAAGACCATTTGTACATAAAAGAACCACTGAAAATTGAGTATATCATTAATCATGAACCAAACCATAATGACAAATAGCATACTAAGACTATGATTAATAAATAAGAATAAAAACAAGAAACTAATTATATTTGAAGGAAAACTGAGATGTACAGAAGTTGTAATGGACATTTCAGAATGACTGTATCACTGTAAAAAAGTGAACAGAACAAATTATGTCAATAAATAGAGTGAATCAAATTGACCATGCTCTAGGCCATAGAAAGCATAGATCAAATATTGTGATTTTATTAATTTTAAACAATTATTGTATTAGAAGTTATCATAAAAGGACTTGAGTGGAACCATATGATTGAAATGTAATCACCATTTGTTCAATTTCAATAATTAATCATGTAAAATCATAAGAAATATGTCATAGTGGTGAGTAAGAAACATTAACTTTTTAATTATAACACTCACAGATGTCTTGTGAGAACTTCTTTTAAATAACAAATCAATTGTAATAACATGGTGTGGCTATATTAAGTATTACTCATATAACAAGGACGTTAAACCAATTTTAAAGATATTCTATTTATTTTGGACAAAAACGAGGGTGTAACAATGATACTCTCCACCCCAAAGTCGTTAACAATTTTCTGCAAATTAATTAATCCGCGAAGGGAGTGACCTCGCTATAAGGAATAGCAGCCTTTATAAACCAATGGAATCGATCAAAATCGACCGGGGGGTATGTGATCCCAAAATTGGAACAGCGAGAAGAACGAATTTATACACACTCATCTCAGACTAGCGAAGCAAGACGACGGCCATTTTTCTGTGCACGAAAAAGTCGTATTCAACCCAAATCAGATGTGTGAGTCTAAACTAAAAGTAAACAGATGTGGTCAACCTAACCCACAAATTTTTAAGTGGCGAGTGCATCGAAAAAACGCTTATATGAGAGCGAATTATAATTGCAGAGTGCACAATTAACTGCAATAAAGTGAAATGATAGGAAGTATGGTGTTTAATTATAATTATTGAATATTAACTGAAAACATCAATTTTTATGATTTTACATTCGAGACATGGAAGTAACCATGATATCTCATAGAGTTTAAAAGTGAATGAACAAATTAAATAACCTTCATTCACAAACATTAATGAACCTTATATGAATATTTTTATAGAACCAATAAATAATTTTTGATCGATATTACAAAAGTTAAACCACTTAGAGAAATAAACAATGAATAGTATGAGCTCGAATAGAGGTTATCTAAACTTCTGATTTCGATTGTTACCATACTTAAACAATCAACGAATATTGTGATGAACACTAATTAAGTAACAGATCATAATTTTGTTTGACTAAGTAGAAGTGCCACATGCAATGGACATGATAATTATTAACGAATATTAAATGAACTTATAATTTTAATCACTTATGTATTTTATGATGTATAGATTAAGTAACGACCTGATATTTCGAATAGTTAAATACTTTATAGCAATTCAGTATGCCTGGAGTCAATTCAATGTTGACAATAATCAATTTCATAACCATAGGTTAATAATTTTAAAACTGTTTCATGTCATTTTGTTTATAAAGAGTACCGTATTTTCGTGTGTACCACGCGCACCTTTTTTACCAAAAAATATTTCGTAGAAATGGGGTGCGAGTGTTACACGAGGAAACTAACTTGCCAGTCTTCATCAGAGTGGTCATTGACCTTATGCTACCGCAATTCCTGTTCAAACCTCAGTCACTACTATGTACCGTACATCGGGCGGATATTGACCTTGACTAAAGCATTGCACAGACAACACTTTCAACCCCCACTGCAAAATAGCAGGTAGCATTTCATAGTGTTTCTAACAGTCTACTGTTAAAATTCGGTTCGTTCTGTACCGGTTTGTGAAAACGTAAGCTGTGTTTTGAAGTGTTTTACGGTATTCACCAAATGTTTATTGTGTTATTTACGTTATTCAATATCGAATTTACGGCAATCGTAATTACTACGGTATATCGTACTGTATCATATCATTTTAAACAATTTGTCTTCGTTTGTGTTTTGTGTTCTTTTAATTTATCAAGGTGTTGTTTCGTTTTACAATGGAATGTGGGAAAAGATTGCGTTCGTTTACTGCCGGAGAGAAGTTAAAAATTATAAACGAAGCAGAGGTAATAGGAAATAGAGCAGCGGGTCGAATATACGACGTGCCGGAATCGTGTATCAGAGACTGGCATAAGAAAAAAGAAAAATTAATGGAAGCTCCTTTAAAGAAAAGAGCTTTTCGAGGTAAAGCTGCAAAATATCCTCAACTAGAAGTTAAACTTACAGCGTTTATAGATGATAAGCGTCAATATGGTTATGCTGTTTCCACAGAAATGTGCCAAATAGAGGCAATTAAGATTGCGAAGGAGCTGAATATTAACATAAATGAGTTTAAAGCAAGCAGGGGATGGCTTCAAAGGTTTTTTAAAAGAAGTAACCTTTCTGTTCGACGGAAAACAACGATATCTCAACGTTTACCAGAGGAGTACACTGATAAACTCTTGTGTTTTCAGCGTTACGTAATTCAGTTAAGAAAACTGAACAATTATCCACTATGCCAAATCGGCAACGCGGATCAAACTCCAGTTTATTTCGAGATGCCTGTGGATACGACAGTAAATAAAGTTGGTGACAAAACTGTAAAAATTCGTACAGCTGGTTGCGAGAAACAACGGTGTACTGTAATGCTTACTGTTTTAGCCGATGGAAAGAAACTGCCTCCTTATGTAATCTTGAAGCGGAAAAACCTTCCAAAAAATGAAAGTTTCCCACCAGGTTTGATAATGAAAGCTCAAGAAAAAGGGTGGATGGACAATGAGTTAGTGCTTGACTGGATAAAGCGCGTTTGGAATCGGCGACCTGGAGCATTATTAAAACGCCCAGGGATGCTTGTTATGGATAGTTTTCGTGGCCATCTGACTGACGATGTTAAGAAAGTTTTATCAGAAACAAAGACTGAACAAGTGATTATTCCAGGTGGAATGACTTCGATGCTCCAGCCACTTGATGTGTGCATAAATAAGCCCTTCAAGTGCCAGTTAAAAAAAATGTACACCCAGTGGATGAGTACTGCACCACACGAGCTGACGCCGACAGGAAGACTCCGAAGGCCATCACTGACGCTGATCTGCAGTTGGATCATCAAAGCATGGGACAGTATACCAGAAGACTTAATAAAGAAAAGTTTCAAAAAAACTGGCATTTCCAATGCCTTGGATGGCAGTGAAGACGATAAACTGTTCGTTAGTGAAGATGAGGCAGCGTCTGCTTCTGATGAAGACTCCCCATTCGACAGTAGCAATGACGAATGAAAATCAGGTAAGACACTAGTAAAAAATTTTCATAAACTACACCAAACATACCGGTATCCCTTGGGTTTATAACTGTGTTCGTTTTCATTGATGTACTGTTCTAATGCACTCTTAATTTTCTTTAGGTTGGCAAACCCGAATTTACAATTACGGCTGGTTCTGTAACGATTGCTGTAACCTTCGCTTCTAATTACTGTATCTAGTTGTAATAAATATTAATTGTCATTGTAATAAACATACATTTTTTACTTGTAATAAAAAATAAATCCGTAAGTTAGTGTAACAAAAAAAGTAACTTGACGTTTATTTCATTAGTTATTACAGTTTTCCCTTACAATAGATATATGGTAATACTATTCCAAATACCGGTATATGATTTTTTTTCACATTTTTGAATACGCGATTTTTTTTTTTTTTTGTAGGACCTAAAAATAAGGGGTGCGCGTGTTACACGAGGGCGCGTGGTACACGCGAAAATACGGTAATTCAGTATGCGTAAAGTAAATGTAATGTTGACCATAGTCGACGATATTATTCCATGTTGATGATTTGAGAAAACGTTTAATATAATTGTTGTTTATACTAATTAATTCCGACTACTCATGTTAAACAGTAGCGCAAACATTTTTCTTGTTTTTGTATCTTGCAGGCTCAAAGGAACCACTGAGAATTTGTAAACATAATGAACCAAAGTTCAAAGTTCTATTTTAAATTTATGTTAAAATCTAAATATGTTAATTGCCCTGAGATTAAGAGCTAATAAGTAAGAAAGTCAATGACTAACGAGGCAAACAGCCAGTACTAAAAATAAAGCAATTTCCAACATTCTCTAAAAAATGTTAATAAATTCTAATTGATAACAGAAAAAGAGTTGACGACTTTTATTGAATAGACAGTACAGTTACGAGTTAGATTATCAGTAGTACTTCCACAGGTGGCACCGTGTAACTCAGACATATGAGAATCGAGTTACCTATTCTCTCGTTAACGAATTTGTTAACCAACTAGAACGTCGACTTCAGTAAGTACATGGTGAGTACATGACTTGTGTTTATTTCAGCCACATTAGAATGTGCGGCGAACTACGCCTATCCACGTGCGCCTGCGAGGGAACCGACTCAAATAATTCGTCAGACTTTTTCATTACACATTAACAGAATAAATGTTACAAACTTCAACTAAACTAACTAATTAAATACGAATGAGCATCACAACAAAACAACTAAATAAAACTATCGTTACAGAATTGGCGATCCCAACGCGAGGCTGAACGAGCATCTTGTCGCCAACTAAATAAAACTATCGTTACAACACACACGCACACAAACACACACACACACACGTATGTTATGTCCTGATACTAATGACAAACTTATCAATCTGTTATGAACCCAGTATCTCAATAAAACAAATTTTTTCAATGCCTATGCTACACTGAATAGAACAGCATAACCAATAAATGGTATATATACCTTATGTTTTTTTTTAATTTCCTCCTTTAGAATCTATTTGGCATTAAATATGAAAGTGGATTCATAAAAAAAAACATCAGTATAAGAGGCAATTTCCAATTGTTACATCTCACTGAGTACTTTTAATGTTTCAATATAGAACATATCATTTTGGAATATAACTGTTTGATAGAATCTAGACATAATATTTTTACATGACCTCTACAATATGAACTGCAGTTGTCACATTTTGTTATTTTATTTTGTTTAAAGGTACGAATTTGGAACCGGACATATGAAAAAACACAGAAACTTTGTTCTGAATTAGGAGACTATGCTAAACCATGCATGGATAAGGAAGAATGTGTTAGAGGGGCAGATGTAATTGTTACTGCTACATACTCTTCTGAACCTCTTGTTTATTTAGAATGGCTGAAAGCTGGAGCACACTTAAATGGTATTGCTATTACTGCATTATTGAAGAAATTAAAACAAACTCACATGACTATCTGGTTCTAATTTTTGTATGTTCTAAAACACTAATAAAAGGATTGAATAGTGTTCAGAGGTAATCTTTGATAATTCAGGTATAGATATTGAATTATTGTAGTACAATGTAAGTGATTTTTGCTGAGTATAATATAAAAAGTAAATTTAAATAGCAATGTATTCAAATGATCCGTTTGTAATTTATTAAAAAGAGTGAACAGAAAGTTTCCCTTATATAATTAACGTTATCCGGGCTGTTTGGCCTTGGTCTATGGTTTATTGCCAAACCAAACGTTTCAACAGCTCCAATGGCTACCATCATTAGTGGAATTTTAAAGAAATCCTGAACGTAGGGTGTTCATGTCAGGCCCACAGTGCTGAACACCCTACGCTGAGGATTTCTTTAAAATTCCACTGATGATGGCACCCATTGGAGCTGTTGAAATGTTTGGTTTGGCAATAAACCATAGACCACGGCCAAACAGCCCGGATAACCTTAATTATACAACTGACACCAGCCGTGGAAGCCTTAGGACAATGTTAGAAAGTTTCCCTTGCTCCAACATTTCACTCAAATGTTAAGTTTTTGGTAAAACTCAAACAACTGTGATTTCTAAAAAATGTTGAATTTTGATATCACCAAATTCAAATCTGATGTGAGAAACTAAAATTCAAAATGGAGGCTAAAGTCTTTAAAGCTCAAAATTTATGTAACTAGCATAAAATACTAGTCACTTCTTGAGATTGCTAGATGCAAAAATCTGATATAAAAAAATATATTATATTATTATTATCATGAAATTATAAAGGTTGAACATAATTCAGTGGAAAGAAAGTTGAGAGAACTTGAAACATCAAAGGAAAGAAAAAACGGATTTAAATAGTTTAATTAATTCAAACGCGAAATTTGATAATGAAGATATATATATATATATATATATATATATATATATATATATAATACAATCACTTTCTGCTACAGTTCGTTTCTTGATATATATAAAGTATTTAAAATTTATAATTATATTACCTCAAGATGCAAGATGTTCTTTTCCTTATTTGGAACATGTTTCGAGAGTTCCTGTTCTCTCATCTTCAGCCTTCGCCATCTTGTTTCTGGTTAAGTATTTGTGTGTTGGCTGCGGGATGTTATTAAGGTAGTTTGTGGGTCTTTGGTCTTTTAAAGTTATATTATTGTGTGTGGTTGTGGTATATGTTTTTGTATTTTGTGTATTTTCTATATTGAGTGCTTTGAATATTGTGTCATGTTTTGTATTGATTTGTATTTGTTCTGGTATTAGTTTGTTTTGTGTTTTATGTTTGTATATTTGTAAATTTTCCCAAATGTTCATTATGGTGCCTTTGTGTGGTATATGTTTTATTAGTGATACATTGGTTATGTTTGAATTACCATTTTATCTACTAATGTTTAGACAGGTGAATATGTTTGTAATTATAGTAATTATATAATTATTTCCAGCTTCTTTGTACATTTTTTTTTGACATGGATTTGTGATGACCTAAATTTGTGTTAGGAATTTGAAGTACTAATATTTCATACTGATGTATCATTTGGCAAGATGTATACAAAGACAGGTAGGAAATAATACGTAGATTGGAGCAGAAATGAAAGTTATTCAAACTGTAATGCTTGCAAGCACATCTTATAAAAGAGACTAGGTAGATTACATTACATGCCTATTTTCTAGATAAGTTACCAAAATAAATGGAGTAAAGAAAATGGATTGAGTAATGATTAAGAGTACGATAGTGAAGTACAGGTATTACTAAGAAAAGTAAAAAACCTTAACCTTATGAGTAAGTGTAAGGGTTGCCCTGTTAACTTTGTATGACATAATATGAAGGCTGCCCAATAAATTCAGTTTTGTTCATTGAAAGCATTGCTAGGAGCAACAAGAAATGCATATTGTTTGGAGTTGAATATCTTTTGTAAGTAAAAATATGCAATATCAAGTAATTCTTGATACATTTTGATGTTAGATTTGTACAACTTTTTTAATATGTACAGAAGAGAACATCATACACTGCTATTTTTTTACAAAAATTTGCAGAGATTCTGTTCATTATTTGCAAAAATAAAAAACTGGGCTGTTGAATTTAAATATGGTTACACCAGGTTTCAAGATGATCCATATTCAGGGCATCCTAAAGATTGTGAAATGATAGAAGCCATAGACATCTCCAAGGGTCAGCACATCATATTTCAAATTAAGTTTAAGACATCATAAAGCTGTGGCCAAAAATGCACTCATATGACAGCTTGCGAAGGCATCAGGATTAAAACTAGCCAGACTGTTAGGTCATGGTCCAAGGTATCCATGTGGGATACTAGATGCTGTTGAGCTTTGACTGTTCCAACAACCACCACCTTCAGTGGAATGGGCACAAACATCTGAACTGCTTATGTGGAACTTCACTGAAGGTGGCCACTATGGTAACATGTAATGGTGAGTGGCGAACCACCCATCCGTTTCCCAGGGGCAAGCCTCTATACCAGATCATGTATCCTGACACTATGGTAACATGTATTGTCAGGCCGGTCTTGTCACCGAGCGGTACCCCGGGGGACGTTTGCCCCATACGACTCGCATAAAGCCCTTTTCCATCTACCATGTAGTGCCACCATGGTCCGGAAATGAAGCCCAGAAAAATCTCCACTCTCTGTCCGCGAGTTGGTCTGGAGCCCTCTCCTCGAGTGAGGAGACTATCGGTCTGAGCCGCTAGGTTGAGTGAGACCACGAATAACCGCACAAAACACAACACTGCCCAGCGGGGGCCTCGTGTAGGCGCCATTTCGGTACCCGATTACACGTGAACAATGGGGGGCCAGCCACCGCAATCAAGTCAGGTACAGACTTGCAGCAGCACAGGCCACACAAAAACGCGAATTCTCACGCCGGCACTCCCCTAGCACTGGACGTATGCTTTATCCCGATTATGAGCACTGATACTGCCGAAAAATGGATAGCTCCGTAAGGCAGCGTATGCCAGGCTGGGGTTCTCGGAAGGAGTTGAGCCACTGTTAATCAGTGGTAAGGCACAACCCACATCCATACCGGGACTTTGCCCGGGCCCACCTGCTAAGGCTCGGTCCGCAACACAGTGTTTCCCAGCACAGCCCTCTCCCACCGTGCAGGGGCATGTCGCGTGCCGACCTCTCCTACTAGGCTTCACTGCACTATGTAAATTAGGTCCACTAGGGCAGGGGTGGTTGCCTAGTGCGGCTACTGGCCAGGGACACAGGGGCTCTGGTTACCGTTCGCAAGTGACACCCACCTTGGCCTGGCTAGTCAGCCCCAATTCAGCCGACTTTGCCATTTCACCCCCAGGCCAGCGATGAGGCAGCGGGTATCAGGTGGGAAGGCAAGATCTGGGCCATCGGAAATAGCGGTATACGCCCGCCCTATGTTGCCCCCCCGGGCCGCAGCCCCAGTCCCCCACCCTCGGGGACCACTATGGTAACAGCAGAAACATTTGGTATCTGGTATCCAGAAACATGGAGACCTTGGACCATGGGCAGCCAGATAGTTTTAATCCTATTGACTCTGGCTGTGAGACTTATATTCTTTTATTTGTCAAGGTAACTTTAGTTTATTTTAAGAGAATTCAATTGACTTTGCGTAGCAATTTATAGCTGTCGATAAGGTTTGGACTCATCATTAGATACCAGTAACCAGCAAAACAGTCAAGGCTATAGCAGTTTTTTTGGTTGCTAAAGAAATATTTTTGATTGACTGACTGACTAGTTTGGAAAAGTACAATCATAATGGAAGAATATTATCTCTTGGGGTTTTATGCACGTGTTGTTTGAAAATGTTCATTAAAAAGACCTGGTTAGTAAAGAAAAAAACCTTATTATGGCACAACCCATCCATACACAAATCTGCTTTGGTAGTGGGAAAAATAAGGGACTTGAAGTACAACTTGGTAGAACATGTCTATTCACCAATAGAGTTTCATCTGATCCCCAAAAAAAAAACTCATATTTGGAAAATATTTCTTATCAAATGAAGAAAGTGATAGGAGCTGTAGAGATATTGCGTAGAACTTCTTTAAAGGCATCGTAGAGATGGGAAATTGCTTTAGAGCTTCAAAGGAATAAATATATTTATGTGAAGAGACACTATTAAAAATAAATATGATTTAAATTGAGAAACTGTATAAAAGATTTTACATTTGTAAAAGACAATCTTTACATTTGGTGGTCAATCCTTTTATATTAGTAGCTCAATTGTTATTCCTAAAACAAGGTTTTATATGTAATTTTTAGGAATCTAATTTCTGATATATGTCTATTGTACAATGTCAAACAAATAAATTTATTTGTTTCCAGAAATACACAAATTTTTTATAAAAATATTTGTGAAAATTTTATAATATTGACATGTTTATAGCTGTTGGTGTTAGTATCAACCATCACAGTGAATTAGCAGAAACTGTCTATCGTAAAGCTGCCATAGTTGTAGACAACCTTTCTGCTGCCATTAAGGAACTGAAACTTCTACTGGAGAAAAAAATATCTTTTTGGGGGGAAATTGGAGAAGTCATTAACAAAACACGTACTCTTCCATCAAACACTGAGATCACCGTTTTTCAGTCTCTTGGTAAGCAGAGTGCTTTGGTACACAAATATATTTTATCTGCAATCCTATGTATAGTAAAATTGGAAGTTAAAGGCATCAGTACGTATGAGGCGTGTATGTGTAGAGAGGAGTGCTGATGGGGAAGGAGTTGCTATGAAATGTGAATCCGTAGGAGGTTCGGTGCAGCCAACAAGTAAGACGTCTATTAGTAAACAAAACAAGTGTTTCGTTTTTCTAAAAAATCTTCCTCTTTTTACACTTACTTGCATAGTTAGCTGAATGAATGTTTATTATTTCAGACAAAATAATAAGTATTGGTAAAATTAAAACAATAATAATAATTAAAAGCATAAGATTAAATACAAAGATATATGAGTGTGGTGTCTTAAGACAACAGTGGTCCCATCTGAAGGCATGCAGATGTCTTAAAATACTATAATGTATTGTTTAATTGTAAACATTACATTAAAAAAATTAAATATAAGCAGGGCACTTATTTGTTTACATTTACAAGCACACGATAGATAAATACATCAGTAAATGTAATTAAAATATACAAACACCCAGAGGCACAACCATGGGGGGGGTTAGAACCCCCCCAAATATGAAAAATCAAATTTTGTAATCAATGAACGTACAAATATACAAATAGTAAGCTGTATTAACGATCTCTGTAGGCTACATGATGAAACACTTTTACGTCATTTAGCGTCGGTAGTTCGAAATCTTCCCGTACGAGCTCTCCGTACAACGCATTAATTTCTTATATTTTCAGTGTACCTTGTGACCTTGCGAGTTGTTTATAGATACGTATTTCACTGTTAAGTGTATCATTAAAGATCGCTGTGATTTCATCCGTGTTTCTTCACTCATTTGAACAGATCAACATTACAAGATCAACACAACTGCAGCACTACAGAATATGTCAAAACATCAGCTTGATTTACTAGACTTTTTTTCCAAACGGCCGAAGCCAGGAACTAGTAAACATGAAAGTAAGCAGCACACAACTATATTGATGTAAATGCCTTTTGTTTTTAAATTAGTTGAAGGAATTATTTTGTTACAAAGAACGGTAGGCCTACTGTCTGTTAGCCAAACGAACGACACCATATTTTACAATTAATATTAAACTAAAATATAACTGTATTCACGTTCTGTCACATGGCAAAAACGAGGTTAACAATCGAACCGATTGTTTTGTTTAATCAGCGTAAATGCAACAAAAAGGTACCAGTAATCAAAATGTTCTAACCTCTACAAAGTATGTAAAAGCTTTAAAGCTTTGTAGGCTTACTATATTCGAGTGCTTTTTTGTGTGGCTGTTTGTGTTGCCAGTGGTTTGTCTGTTTTATGATTGGAGTGTATTTTCTAAGTAAAAATTATTTAATTATGGAAAATACGTTTTATTGACACACTCGATTTCATTTAAGTTATTATTTCATATTCGTTTTCTCTTTTTTGTCTACGGAACATATTTAATTTATCTCTTGGAAAATGTACACTGTATTTTTTTACGTGAGTCATAAATGTATAGACCTATTATATACAGTATTCAACTAAACGGATTAACCGAATCAAATTTAGCCTGATCACGCATACATGTAAACTGTATCCCCTTACAGCAGCCAAATTCTGTCAATCTATCGAAACTCATATTACAAACGTAAGAAAAGAACTAACAAATCATATTATACCAAACCAAACTTAACCTAACATTGTCTGAGTCTGAACATTATTTTTCTGCTCCAAAACCCCGTTAATACCTATATCGTATCGTAATTCATATTAGCCCAACCGAAAAAATAGAACGTCTCATTTTGTAATTTTATAAATGAAATAATTCTTATGTTTTGTACAGTAAAGTAGTAAGTAATTAGTGTATAGTATACCACTTTAAATTTGGATTACTATTAGTGAATT
Source organism: Magicicada septendecula (assembly GCA_034769895.1). Classification (NCBI taxonomy): domain Eukaryota; kingdom Metazoa; phylum Arthropoda; class Insecta; order Hemiptera; family Cicadidae; genus Magicicada; species Magicicada septendecula. Next base: position 408,190,118 of record CM068368.1, on the reverse strand, counting down.
ATGATTTTGTTTAGATAACTGACTACCTACCTGGCTACACAGCATGGGCGTAACTTGGGGCCTAACTTTGGGGGGGGGGTAAGGCTTCATAAATTCAAGTGTGTAGTGAGACCATCTATATTATAAAATTAATAAAATGTATTATATTATTACAAAAGAGACGAAGTAAAGATAGCAAATTCCTAAAAATACAGCTGCGCTTATTACTTCATTATGATGTGTTTCAAAACAAATCTTTGTTTGTGTAAAAGACACGCATTGTATTCCAGTTAATTAGGTCTCTAGGGTTTTTTTTTCGAACAGAAATATTATTTTGACGTATATCATTCAAATCTGTCAAACATTCTCCTTACAAGTTTCTTCAAAAGAAATAAGAATAATAAATTTATACTGTGCTCGCAAGTTTAAAAACTGTCTCCTGTTTGACTATTTGTTACTTTTTATTTATAACAACTGGAAAAAGATTTTATAATCCTCGGAACATTGAGGGGGCGAGTGCCCCCTTGCCCCTCCCAAGTTACGCCTGTTCTACCTAGCTTGTCTGAGAACAGCTCACGATATCACCTCTGCAAGATTATAATGCAGCTCTTACTCTATTACTTTTAACAGTTTGCAAATGCCTTTATATGTGTAATTAACCCTTTGTAATTGCAAACTATTGTCTCAATGTAAAACCTAATTCGTCTGAAAAAGGTCTAACTGTGTGATGTCCAATTCGAGAAAGGAAACAATAAAATCTTTGCTTGCGAGTTTGACTCACAGTGATACTGCTGTAATCCCTGAATAAAATGATCAGGAATCGGATGAGTGTGTATTAAATAATAGTAGAGACTTAATGGAATCGAATGTAATGGAATAGAGAATAATGGATAATTAATGATTGCATTTATTTCAGACTCCCATCAAGAGAAAACAATTGCTGGGGAGACTGAACAAATCGAGATGAGATCTGTGGGTGAAGAAGACAAGGAACCACAGCGGCAGTGGGACGCATATGACATCGCTAATTTTGTTGATAATGAACTGTCAAATAGTGAGAAAAATGAAGTCTTGACAAAACTGTGGTCACCACCAGAAACTTTTATTTACCCATCATCAGGAAAAGAAATTTAAAATTTCAAGGAAAATGGTTGATTGAATGGAAGTGGCTAAGCTACTCAAAGAAAGTTGATGGAGCATTTTGCAAGTTTTGTGTATTGTTCAACAAAGATTTTGTTGGTAAACGAAGCCACCAGAAAATGGGCCAGTTATGTTCTGAAAAATTTTGTAATTGGAATAAAGCAAAAGAACGTTTCAGTGAGCACCAGCAAAGTTCGTATCACCGAAACAATGTTGAGGTCGCTCACATTATAATGAAAATTGAAACAAAACAGCAAGACTCAATTGACTTGCAACTAGATGAAGAAAGAAAAAAGCAAATTATGGACAACAGAAACAAATTAGTACCAATCATTGAGACTGTGATTTTTTGTGGGAAACATGAGATATATCGTTTTATTGATAATTGCTTTGAATTTATTCTAAAATTACGGTCCACTATTTATTGACTGAATTCTTCGGGCGCCATCTTGCGTACTGCAAGAAATTAATTATGGTAAAACTATATATACTTACCATTTTAGGGTTCTTTTCGGCGAACAGGAGATCAGAATGGTTTATTTGTAATAATTAATTTAATTCACATTGGCAATGAACAAAAGGTTTATTTACTCTATAATGCACACAACAACAAAAATAAAACTTCTTTTCCTACACTTACATACTATTGCCAACTTAACTATGAACTCATGAAATAAATGCCATTAAAATTAATTTCCGTACCTCTTTTTCATTATTGACTTGGTCTTATTTATTAATTATATTTCACCAATAATTACATTTAATGATTACATATCTACACAAACCAGCACTTCTTTTAAATTTCTATATTCGCGCTCTCTCTCTCTCTCTCTCTCTCTCTACATTTCTATACCCCTCCCATGTTTAATTAATTCATTAGTTAAGTTTATTTTTTGGCTGCCAGTTCTTTAGTAAACATTCTGAAAAATTTGCTTTCAAAAGGATTTAGATTTAACTCTTGTTGGTTACTTATCTGCCAATCAGTCCAAAAGACGTCATATCGCTCCACCCGCACTACGTAGATTATTTTTTAACTTTCACTTCATAATTTCCGAACTGTTATAGTGTAAATAAACTGTTAATCACATTTGTATTATGAATTTCAGCTGTTAAATCATATTTAAATATTTTATTCTCATTTTGCTATTTTGCGGGTGCGAAAATCACGCACAGCCGGCCGGCGGCGGACGCGACAGTTTTTATGCGTCCGTCACTAGTAGATGGTGTTTTCCGACTGCTTTGTTTGCTGTGTGTCACAACGCTGCTGGCTCTGACACACCCTGCATTCTTAGTTATGTAATGCGCTGACGTATATACTGACGTCAGATGGTCTGATCTGGTTATATAACTTGTTTACAAATTTGGTGTGTCATTTGTTAACCTTGGCACAATTCCGGCTTGTTAAGTCTGTTCGCTTGAGAAATTTACATACAATATTGTCAATCAGTCGTACCACCTTCGCTACCGTCGCCTACCACTAAATTTACCTTTCTTTATAAATTTTGTCCCTATCATCAAAAAATGTTATTTGTTTATAATAGAAATACAAACTTCTTTATATTGCCTCAGGTAGGCCCAAAATGCCCCGCTACAATACCCCCTCAATGAGATATTTTATGCCGAAGCATAAAAAATCTCATTGACACATTCATACTTTTATACCATTGGACTTTCTTAAAATTTTCAAAATTTATTATTAATAATCATTATATATCACTTTTCATTTATTATTAAAATTTTTAATTCTCATTTTTATTAAACACAATTATTTCAAATAGTCTCACTATTGCATGAAAATCTTAGTTACCTGTAAACATGTTTATTATATGATTATAAAATTTTTATACTTACAATTCAGTTAACATGATATATACAAAACATAATCACCATACTACATTATTTTCACCTCGCCTCTGAAACATTTTACAAAACTATTAGTTGACATCAAATAATTGATCATTCATTACCGAATTTCCATCTCATAAAATAAATTAAATTCATTAAAAAAAATTTAATTAATTAACATTCAAATAATCAATCAAAATATTTAACATGTACCAAATTGTTTTAATTTAATTAATTACAAAAAATATAAATTATATAGTTATCGAAACAATTACCATTAATCAATTACTGTTTTCACATTTAATTCTGATATTTATTTAACTTGCAAAATATTGGTATTATTATTATCACAACATTTTCTAATACATATACACATTATTTACCTAACGTTTCATAATACACACAAATGAATTCACTATATTATTTACAAAATATACGTCAATAACTGTTCAATTGTTTCACACTTCACTGTCCAAATTTGCCATGTCAACACCCATTAAACACAATGTTTATACTGTCTTTTATTGTTTTAATAGTTTACCCTCCATCGTCCCAGATAAGTCTTGGTTTTACATAACATCGTTCAATTTTATCACCACACAAATGACTGTTTTGTGTGTTGTAACCATACAAACTAAATTCATTCAGCTTATTCAAATACTCATGAAACCAGTCTACGTTAGGCATTTTTGTTAAGTCTCCGTCCTTAAATTCACTCATTATCGGGTTAATTATTTTTACCAAATCATTGTAATCATTGTTACTCAAATATACTTTTAAACTTTCCTTCCATTCACCATACTTTCTATTTAAGTTATATAATTCTGTTACTTTCTCCACATACACTACTCTATTCAACTCTCTCTCATCACAATACCAAATCATGCTTTCAACATCATTATTACAGACAGAGGGTACAACATTATACAACATCAACATACACTTCAATTCATCTACTAATACGGGTCTCTTGCCCTTCATAAAAAACAACATTTGTGAACACTCTGGTTCAGGAAAATTAATGGGAAAATTTACCCTCTGCCCACATTAAAATACTATATTATGTTTCCACTCTCATTCTAACTCCTTAACACACATTAACATCTCATAATCACATTCTAAAACTTCATTATATGTTTCTCCATTATTCTTTACCCCCACTATACTCTCAGAATTGTAATTAATATCATCACTATTTAATACTACATCTTCCACTATTTCGTCATTATTACTATTTGTCATTCTTAAAACATTGTCACCTAACTTCTCAAACTTCTCAATACTCTGTTCTAATCTGTCAAAGGTATCGTCTATTAGGTCATTAGTTTGGTTTAAATGATCATTAATTTTGTTAAGTTGGCTTTTTAATTCATCGAATTTACTGTCAAAACTATTCTTTTGAACATCGAATTTCTCATTTATCTCGTTTCTCTGTTCATTAAAAAGCAATTTCATCATCTTGATCATATCATTATCTTCAGCCTTTTTACTCGTGACTGGTGTTGAGTGAACACCTTCATTCATGATTTGTGATTCAGTTACGCTTATCTGGCTTTCATTTCAAGATTGTCTGCCATTTTTCTTAAATCTTTTAGACATATAATTCTTCGCAAAATATTATTATATGTAATACATACTTATTAAAAAAAAAAATTCTACTCACCCATACTACAAAAACATGACATAACCTTACTACTTATACGTCTATTTTACGTACACACACAAATTTTATTTCCTACTCCAAACAACCATCCTGCTCTCCACGTGGCCTATATTTATATAAATTTATTTATATAAATTGTCCCTACGTTCGGAAGCCATTGAGATATTTCGTTTTATTGATAATTGCTTTGAATTTATTCTAAAATTACGGTCCACTATTTATTGACTGAATTCTTTGGGCGCCATCTTGCGTACTGCAAGAAATTAATTATGGTAAAAATATATATACTTACCATTTTAGGGTTCTTTTCGGCGAACAGGAGATCAGAATGGTTTATTTGTAATAATTAATTTAATTCACATTGGCAATGAACAAAAGGTTTATTTACTTTATAATGCACACAATAACAAAAATAAAACTTCTTTTCCTACACTTACATACTATTGCCAACTTAACTATGAACTCATGAAATAAATGCCATTAAAATTAATTTCCGTACCTCTTTTTCATTATTGACTTGGTCTTATTTATTAATTATATTTCTTTGATTATATTTCACCAATAATTACATTTAATGATTATATATCTACACAAACCAGCACTTCTTTTAAATTTCTATATTCGCTCTCTCTCTCTCTCTCTCTCTACATTTCTATACCCCTCCCATGTTTAATTAATTCATTAGTTAAGTTTATTTTTTGGCTGCCAGTTCTTTAGTAAACATTCTGAAAAATTTGCTTTCAAAATGATTTAGATTTAACTCTTGTTGGTTACTTATCTGCCAATCAGTCCAAAAGACGTCATATCGCTCCACCCGCACTACGTAGATTATTTTTTAACTTTCACTTCATAATTTCCGAACTGTTATAGTGTAAATAAACTGTTAATCACATTTGTATTATGAATTTCAGCTGTTAAATCATATTTAAATATTTTATTCACATTTTGCTATTTTGCGGGTGCGAAAATCACGCACAGCCGGCCGGCGGCGGACGCGACAGTTTTTATGCATCCGTCACTAGTAGATGGTGTTTTCCGACTGCTTTGTTTGCTGTGTGTCACAACGCTGCTGGCTCTGACACACCCTGCATTCTTAGTTATGTAATGCGCTGACGTATATACTGACGTCAGATGGTCTGATCTGGTTATATAACTTGTTTACAAATTTGGTGTGTCATTTGTTAACCTTGGCACAATTCCGGCTTGTTAAGTCTGTTCGCTTGAGAAATTTACATACAATATTGTCAATCAGTCATACCACCTTCGCTACCGTCGCCTACCACTAAATATACCTTTCTTTATAAATTTTGTCCCTATCATCAAAAAATGTTATTTGTTTATAATAGAAATACAAACTTCTTTATATTGCCTCAGGTAGGCCCAAAATGCCCCGCTACAACAAGGTTTTAAGTTTAAGGGGTCATAGAGATACCGGCAGAGTTGGCGAAGATGCAGAGGAGAATGAGGGAAATTTCCGAGAGCTTTTACGGTACCGGGCAACGTATGATGATAACCTACAAAAGTCGTTATCTAATAGCAAAAGTAATGCATTATACACTAGTTGGAAAATACAAAACGAAATTCTCGAAATAAGCAATGCCCTAATTCTTGATGGACTGCTGGCAAAGATAAATTCATCATCATATTTTTCTGTGCTTGTTGATGAAACAACTGATATTGCTGGTATACAGCAAATGTCGCTTTGCATTCGTTGTACCGATTTCTCGATATCAAATGTGGAGGAACTTTTTTTGCAGTTTGTACCACTCCATGATGTTACAGGCAAGGGAATTGCAGTTACAATTATTGACAAACTGAAGGATCTTGGAATAGATATGACCAAGTTGTGCGGGCAAGGGCGTACAAGCCCATGTTCAAGCTTTGTTTCCAAAAGCATTATATGTTCATTGTGCTGCACATTCGTTAAACTTAGCTGTGTCAAATTCTTGTGAAGTTCCCTCAATTAGGAACTGTTTAGGTACAATTGGAAAATTGTATGACTTTTTTCATACTCCAAAAAGACGGTCTGTCTTGGAGCAACGTTTAGAACATGCAGAAATTCGTTCAACCCACGGAAAACTAAAACAACTTTGTGCCACTAGGTGGATTGAAAGATACACTTCTGTTGCTATTTTTCTTGAATTGTACGATGGTATAGTTTTGGCTTTAGACAGGATTGCTGAATGGCCAGATAAAGATTCTGCTAATGCTGCACACCAGTTAAACTGTACAGTAAAAAGAGCAGATTTTGTTATTGCTCTATATGTTATAAATCAAATCTTTTCCTACAGTAGCATTTTATGTAAATCACTGCAACAAAGAAGTATTGACCTGAAAAAGGTATGTGATCTTGCCGAAGACACAGCACTGGAGATAAGAATGCTAAGGAAAAATGCTAACTCAGAGTTCACTAAATTATTTTTAAGTGCTAAAATGAAAGATGAAAATTTTGATTTCCCACTGAACATACCAAGAATTGCTAACAAACAAACATTAAGATGTAATGTGGATGCTGCTAGTTCAGAAGATTATTATCGAGTGTCAGTATACATCCCATTTTTAGATGCCTTTTTAAATAATTTGGAACAAAGATTTTCAAAACACAAGTCTATTTTGATAGGATTCCAGTCACTCTTGCCAGCAGATCCTAACAGACTTTACGAGGAAACTTTAAATGAGTTTCAATCTTTGGTTTCATTCTACAACAGTGACTTAAACGGTACAGTTGATGAACTAAAAATATAGTTGAAGTTTTGGTACAGAGCCATTGCTAGGCTGAAGAAGGATGACTGGCCAAAGGATGCGTTAAGTGCTTTAAGGCACTGCGAAGAAAATATTCTTCCAAACATTAAAACATTGTTGCACATATTAGCAGTTCTACCTGTGTCCACTTCTGAAAATGAAAGGACATTTTCCACTTTGCACAGACTAAAGAATTATTTAAGAAATTCTACTTCTGAGACTAGGTTAAATGGGCTAGCTCTTCTACACTTATATCGACAAATGACTCCATCAACTAAATCCATTTTAGATAAAATGGCAGAAAAGACACGAAAAATTGACATTAGTTTGAAATAGTGAATGATTGTGTTCCAACTACAAAAGAGTTGGTTCTGACTAGTTATGTTATTTTTATAAATAACTGACTATATCCTCACAAATAAATGACTGTATTTACTGTTACTAAAGGATAAACTATAAACTAAAAACAATTATTTTAATAAAATCAGTACCTACGGATTAAGTAACTGAAATTATTTAGTATGCTTATATGCTTACATAATTTTTACTCACGACTGCCCTGCTTTTAGAAAAAAATGAAGTTTTTGAATCCCCCCCCAAAAAAAAAAATCCTGGGTGCGCCTCTGCAAACACCCAAATTTGCTGCTGTTACATATCAGAATGTTTTATAAACACGTGCCCCCCCCTTCTAACTTGCTCCTATTTGTTTCCACTTCTGCTGTTGAGATGTACAACCTTTGTAATGCCAGCTCTTATCGCAGTGGAATGTGCACACTATGCTGTTCTATTTTTTATCTCACTATAAAGGAAATAATTGTTTGAAATGAGTGTTTCATATTTGTTCATTTTTAATTATAACACTACTGACTCAGAACACTAAGTTTTTATTGGTAAAAATGTCAAATTTTTTCCTTGTAGCCTGAACCAGTTTTCACTATTACAAGCTTCGTCAGACTCTTTTTTTTGTTACACAAATGCAAATAATTGTTTGGAATCAGTGGTTCATACTACTGTACTTGCGGAAATTGTTCAACACTAGACAACAGAAATCTGTTTCATTCTCTAAATTTCCTTCCAATTTTGTGAAAACGGTAGTTATAATATGAGATATTCATTTTGTTACTTCACATGGATGCTTGTGCGTGTGCATTTTGCATCACAATAGAACTAATATTCTACCATCACTTTTGTAGGGGTGTGTTTTTATATGCAGTTACAATATTTTTTTTAAATCTTTAGTAATACTCATGTGCCTAGTAATTAGTAATAATACACGTAGCCATGTAGGGCATTATTAAAAGTTCTGAAAAACACACTGAAGAAGTACAAGTGTTTTTTTCTAGCATTAAGTTTTTTTTTTCAAAAATTCGATGGGAACAAATTTGGCTGTTAAAGTTTATGTTTTTCATAATTTATGGGTAGCAATGAGCTTAGCGTTGGATCCCTCTTTTGAGTAATTTAAAACTGATGAATAACATATGATGTCAAAAATCACTCGCACTTGTGTTTGGACTAACTTAGGAATTTTCTTAATTCTTAGATCTCTTGTTGGTTCTTAAACGTTCGTAATTTTTTCCCCTCTTATGCGATAGGCGATAACATGTGAGTTTATAACTATGCTGCCTGCAGTAAAGTTCGAAAACACTTTTAGTTGGTTTTTATTCCTTCAATTGCTTCTTCTCTCATAAACTGTAAAACAATAAAAATTATTTCTCGATCTTGATTGTGAATAATTTGTAATTTTCTCTGTGGAGCTACCAGGAGAAATATACACTTTAACAACAAAACACTTGTTAAGGGATGATAATGTAATAATTACGAAGATACTAATGATAGAATTAAAGTGACAATACAAGTAAATTAACTAGAAAATTAAATAACAATCTAAATGAATTAGTATAAAATAATGGTATAATTAATAATAAAGGGAAATAAACAGGAATAACAATAGCATTTGAAAATAACAAGAAAATAAATATGACGCATATGTTGGGAACACTTTCATTTGATGACATTTGCATGACAGCTGATTCTTCATTCCCCTCCTGCAATTCAGAATTTCAAAATAAACTTGTCCGCGTGGAAACTGGTTTCTGTATATATGCCCTTAGCTTTCAATTTTACTATATATATTATTCAGCAGCCACATTAATTTAACATTTACTTTTTGTAGCAGCATCACTAGAAATCATCATCTGGGCATAAGGTAAATAAAAGTTAATTTTTTAAAACTGATTATGGATACATTTAATAATATTCCTGAATGGAAATAAGCATTTTCATAAAACTTACATGACTATGAAAAAATATTTTAACATATGCTGTTAGTAGTGTAACAAAGTTATTCTACAGAAAGAAAATTTGATATTCTTACTACTGGAACAAAACTGATTAGTTGTTGATCCACTATGTTGGAAAAAATGTTAGTTGTTGAAAAACACTATTTCAGAATATTGAGCAATGATTTTAAAAACATTAAAACTTTCTATAAAAGCAACACTCACGATAATGTAACACACAATGAGAAATTAACAAATCTCAAAATGGAATATCCAATAAATTAGGCCCTCCCTTATCAAATTCTGTCTCTGCCATGATTTGATGTGAACCTTTAGACTGGTATATGTAAGATTTATGGGACTAGTCACAATAAATAAATGTTCCTTTTCACATTTATCACGCGCGCGCGCACACGCACACACACACACACACACAGTAATGAATAAATCACTTCACTCTTGATTTATCTCATGTGGTACAATGATGTGAATCAGGTAATTAGTGTAAACCATGTTTTCAAGCAAACAAAATAACACAACTAGTATGTAGGTATTCAAAACATGTTCAGCTTGTCCAAAGCAAGCTGACACTTATCAACAGAATGCAAGCTGGTTCTGTTGAAAGTAACTATACACACAAGTTCAGAATGTGTAACACTCTACCACTGCGCTATGAAATTATGTGTTTTTCCTTTCTTTCTTATTTTATGAGCCTCCATGTGGCTCATGCCACATATTATATTATGATGGTAGTGGCTAACGCGGTCGATTGATTTGCTTGTGGTCCTGTGTTCAATTCCCGGCGGAGGCTCCGTGCACTCAGCCCCGTGAGGTGGAACTGAGTAGCAGACTGAGATAACAGCGGCGCTTCCTGGCTGCAGATACCACAGCTAGCAGCCAGCAGCGTGTTGTACTAGCCACACAACCGCCACACTAAAGATAAAAGCCGTACAGTGTGCCTTGGTCCTTAAAGGACTGTGGAGCAGAGGTATTCTTATTTTATATTATATCAGAAGGGCAAGTTACATACATTCTATGTAGATTTGTATGGAAAATTTTAAGAAATACAGTGGTATTCATAATACAATACAAAGCTGAACCAATCATTTCTAGTCACTTATAAGTTGATTTTGGGGGAAATATGAAATAGTAAGTTAGGAGCGTGTCTTCAAAAAAGTAACTCAAGTTTTTTTATTTGGCAAAAAGTGTCACGTGATAAAGTTATAGACAAAAGTTAAGATTTTTAATCTTTTGTTTCAAAATATTTTAATATGGTTACATGTTTTCTTATAGTGATGAATGATTATGAAGTGGAAGTAGATTGAGTAGACCATTCAGATATCTTATAGTTTCTGAGTTATACTAACACACAGAACTAACTGCATTTACAGGACGAGGAGCAAAGAGCAGTACAAACTCCCAGTACTTTTCCCAGTTATGACTTCTAAAACTGAAACTTATTTATCAGATGAGACCTAATAAAGAGCCTATTTTCCCAGCATGTAATCAACACTGAAAGTCAAATAATACAACACTCAAGGAATTTACTGACAGATTGTAAAAGTACATACAAAATTTTTTACTACTTATAAGTATATACAATTTATAACTATATAACATTACTTCCTGTGATAAAAATATCTTGTTATAAAATTAAAATGTCCTTACAATATTTAAAATAATATAGTTGTAAAAAAATTAAGTAACAGAATTGCAAACAAACTAACTATAGTTTTACCATTCATTTCTAGGAATGGCAGCAGAAGATGTGATCAGTGCTAAACTGGTATATGAAGACTACGTTGCACAAAATAAGTCATCAGTGAACATGTTGTGATCAAAATATATATTTATTTTTGTAACAAATCAACTGGGTTATATAAATGCACTGGATACACAGTTTCACACAGAAGATATAATATTATATATGTGGTTTCTTCTAGCCAGGTAGACATCTCAACAGGTTTGCCAACATGAATAGCTTGTGTTTATTTTCTGCACTAAAGAATGTTTTTTCCATTTTGGACAATGGTCAACAGTCAAATGTGCGTTTTCAGGGTATATTTGTCTGATGAATACTGAGGCAAAGAGTTGTGGAGAGAACATGACTTGCTCGGGCTGTTGTCAGTTTCCACTCATCACTTCTTGGCCAGATGTTTGTGATGTTTTGATTTTGGGTATTTTCAATAGAATTTGAGCTGCTGGAACAACAGTAATTTTCAGCTGAAGTGTGGTATCTCTTTAGCCAGTCTGTTTTTATCTGAAATTTACCTGTGAAGTGATGTTTAATCTAATGTATGTTTAAGTTGCAACATATGTAACAGACGTATATGTCAACATTCATGGAAGACAATAAACTTATGATACACTTTGCAATATTGCACTTGGTGATGGCATTTATTATGTATATTTACAAAAAATTATATAAAATGTGTTAAATTCACTATTTATCTTAGTTATAAAGGTTGCAATATAAAAACATGGTACCTAAAAATGTTCACACATTGTGGTGTAAATGATGAGAACTTATTTTGCTCCTTTTTTATGTACATTTTGTTAAAAATTATATTCATCTTAAAACTACAGGTGTAACTAAACTTTCTTCTAAAAAAAAAAATGTAAGGGTCCTAGGTTTACCACATGTGGCTTAATCTACATCCGTGGCATTAACAAAGATTTTAATTATGGAGGTTCATTTGCTGGTAGGATTATATATAACAAACACGAACTTGGATCAAATATATGGGGTAATACTCTACAAATACTGTTAGGCATAATTTCTTCCTGTTACTGGGTCTGAAAATGTGTTGTAATTGTGAAGACTTTACTTTGTACAAAAACTCAATTTAAAGTGGAATGTGCAACTGTTCTGAACTGTACTTATCCTACTGATTTAACAAATAACTTTTCTATTTTGCAAGTTTAAACTGTGATCAGTAGATTATTTATATATTTTTATTCTGATTACAAAAAATTATAAAACAAAACAGTTAACATAAAAACAGCACCTTAAGTAATATAATAATCTGTTATTTACTTTTTAAACAATCATGTTACAAATATTTCAAACAATAACAATTGAAATGTTTTTTACTTTATAACTTTCATACAGTAAGTAGGTCTATAAACATTTTGGAGCACAATATTGTTTATTTAAGCTATTTTCAATCCTTGCATGGAATTTTCCAGTGACTGAAAACAAAAGCAAAAACAAAAGTCAAATTATAGCAACACAGTCTTCTTACACACACAATAGTTATTTTTTAATTATACATTATAAACAGCCAAGGCCGGCTTGCTTGTTTAAAAATATATAAAATGCAAGACTCATTACATTTCAAGATTTAATGAGATTTCTCTAAAAACAAATTATACAAATGTGACACAGTACTGATATGGATTTTACTTAAGGAAATATTTTGTATTTTATTTCTTTGGAAAACAAAACATTATCCTGGAGTTTTGTTTTAATGACTATAGTTTTGTAAAACTTTAAAATAATGAACGAAGAAAAACTACAAATGCAATATCCATCTACGTGCAACCAGAAATGTACATTCATGTGAATTTTAAGCTACGAAATCGAACACTAAGGACATGCATTTAAATTTTTTAATTAAAGTATTCCACAACACCATATACAGGTAACAAGATCTGTTAAACATATGGTGGCATCTAGTGTTTTCTTTTGCTGTATGTCACTGTCTGTCAACATATTTTAGATATCAACAAAAACCTATAAAGTTTTTCTCAATTGTGATGTTAAGCAAACTCTAACAAAGTCCTATAATTTCGAATCCAAAGAGAACCTGCCAATTCTTACATTGTAAAGCTTTTATTACTGATTATGCCACTTGGGAAAGCTATTAATCTTCATTTAATGTAAATTAATATGAAAACACTGATACAGCAAAGTTTATATGAGAATGTTAAACTAAACTATTTTTTTTTTTTTTTTTTAAGGGTCACAAATACCTGCAAGTCCCAAATAACTAACTGACCATCAGCACCACTTGAAGACAGTTTTGTGACACTTCCTTTGGTTCCTTCAAAAATAGTTAAGCATGTAATGGCATTCTGATGAATTGTTTCTAATACTGTATCATTTTCTAAACGAGCATGCCGGTCAAAACTTTGAAATTTTTTCATTGCACTGTAAAAGAAAATGCAAGTTATAATATTGGAAACTTCTAATACAATAAAAAGCATAGCTCTAATTTAAGAAGTTTGATCATATAGATCTCTGAATTTATTGAGGTACATTTATCGGATTATACATGTAGTGACAAATTTCTGGCCTTTGGATAAATGACAATAAACGGCAGACACTATAATTGGAGGAGGGTGTAGGTTGCATTGACGTTGGCTACATTCAATTTAAGAACAGCAAGGAATAATTAAGTAAACTGTACAGCTACAAAGTAATAAACATGAACATATTCCAACATGCAATCTAATTTTACCTCTTGCACCGTAGTTCACAGTTCATTCTTCAGCAAATGTCCCATAAATTTATTCTTCAGTCTGTAAATTTGGTTCTTCAGAAATACTCTCTGACAGAAGTAAACGTGATAAAGGTATCAAAACTAAAATAACAATGGGGAAAAGAGCAATGGAAGTGCTCCATGGAGGGCTGTAGAATAAAAATATTTACCAGGATGATAGAAGCAAATATTCCTATAGTTTATTACACAATGTAGAGCTGGACTACATGACTACACATCTCCAACTGACACAAAACGACTATGTACTGAATCAAAAGATTTGGAGATGCATAGGAGTAACCGCTCAGAAGCAGAAAAAGAATTTTAACAAATACAGATATAGCTTTGTAGTATGAACAGGACACCATGTTTATGAAAACATGGTCGGAACTAAACAACACTTTAGTTTTTAAAAATGAAGTTCATGAATAGTATGCTTACACTATGTATATTAAAGAGAAGATAAAGAAAATATTTTTGTAGTGAGATACAGTACTAAGATGTTATTCATTTCATGTATCATGTCATCAATTAATCACACGTTTTTCCTTAAATATCAGACAGAATTCACTCTCTGTAACTATACTGTGGGCTCAGATAAAGGTTGAATTGATCTAAACTTGTCTTTCTTGCCCACAACCAGGTGCAAACAATATGACAGTCTACCTTGTAACAACAACAGCAGCAAAAAGGGGCCAACTATGGAAACTGAGTTAGCAAATAAATACAAACAAATCAACAGAGGTCAGAAATTTGACAGGAATGACAACAGATCTGCACTAATTAGTTCATGAAACAGCTGGCTGACAAATTTCCAACTTTCTATTACATTTAACTATATTTTTTTATAAGTAACTTGACATTTCTTGCAGTAATTATATAATTTGTGATTTATTCAATTTGTTTCTTCTGCAAGCAGTCAATTTCGTATATTCTTTTTAACACCTGACGCACGTTTCACTGAAAAATATCAGTATCATCAGAGGTTTGTAAGTAAATTAATAACAATCGAAATAATTCTATTTAATTATTTTATTATATTGATATAAATTCTATTAATTAAATAATTCTAACCATCCTCCCTAACATAAAATGGCAGTATTTAATTCCATGATTTACCGAATGCTTAGGATCCCATTAAATAACAAAGAAAGAAATATTATCCAACAAATAGCAGTTAAAAATGGATACAAATAAAAACTATTAATAAATTAGAAAATAAAATTAAACATAAATCACTAATAAAATTCCCAAGAACACTACATTTAAAAATTCACCTATTAATAATAATATAAAATATACAACCTTCACTTATTACGGAAATATAACTCAAAAACTAAATAAAATATTTAAAGATACTACTTTAAAAATATCTTATAATACAGATAATATAATTTTTAATAAAAAAAAACCTAAAACTACATCCAATACTCACAATAAAAATGGAATATATAAAATAGAATGTCCAGATTGCAATAAATTTTACGTGGGCCAGACAAAGAAAAAACTACTAGATAGATTCGTTCAACACCACAATGCATATTTAAAACCAAATATTTATAAATCTAATTTAGCCACACATTGTCTAAATAATAACCACCAATTTCCAAACACTGAAAATATAAAATTAATTAAAAACATACAAAAAGGTAAACAAATGAATATTTGGGAAAATCTTAACATTTACAAACACAATAACAATAATTTATTAATTAAAGAACAAACCCAAATAAAAACAAAACAAGACAATCTATTTAAAATTATAAATTTACTAAAAAATAAAAATGAATAAAATATAAACAATAATTTTCAAATATAACCGAGAAAACAGCTGCTGAAGAAAATAAACATTAAAACAATCGTTAACTAATCGACCTAAATCGATTATCAGTTATTGTACATTAAAATCAATACAAATTCGATTATTCGTTAATTTTATATTAATAGAATTATTTCGATTGTTATTAATTTTCTTACAAACCTTTGATGATACTGAAACCTTTTTCAGTGAAACGTGCGTCAGGTGTTAAAAAGAATATATGAAATTTACTACTTGCAGAAGAAACAAATTGAATAACATCACAAATTATTTAACTATATATACACTGCTTTACATTTAAATATTACTGATGACAATTGTAAGGGTACATATCTTCAACATACATTTATGAAGCAACATGATAAGAATAAAATACTAAATGATTAACACTATGAATAAAAAGGGATGAGTCAGAGATAAAGGAATGGGTAATTAACATAATTATGCGATCAAACAAATGAAGGTAATAATAAAAGTAACCTCTGATAAGAGAAATGTAGCAAACAACGAAACAAAACTTGAAAAAACGATAGTACAATGCGATTTAACCATAATAACCCAATAGATGGTAAGTGAGAAGGTACAACCAGCCCCAATACAAGTGATAGGAGATTTAAAAACAAATAAAATGAGTGAGTTGGTAGAACAAGCCCCAACCCCAGTAATAGGACATATAAACGAAATAAGTGAAATCAAATGAGAAGATGAATGAAAAGGAAACAAACAATATATGAATGAAATAAAATGAGAAGAAATGAAAAGACACAAACGAATAATATAGAACAGAAAAGGAGAAAAGTTACACTCAAATAAAGTAATGAAAAAAGAAACCAATAAATACTAAATGTAAAAGAATAATTATTGGTATCAACTAATTAATCAATGTAAATGATAAGTACTAAAATCCAATAAAGTAATGACAAACTAAAAATACACTAACCAAATAAATAGAGAGTAAATATTATAAATCGCTCTATAATGATATGAACTTGTTAACAGTATAACTAACCATTGTAAAGTGAGAGATAGTTAGATAGTGAACATGAATAAGTGAGAACAAGAATTTAATGTTAGGGAATACCCACTAGTAACACTTAAATAATATAAAAAGTGCAAAGTGTAAGTGTAAACCCCACAAAATAAATAGAAACCCTATTGATAGGGATAGACGCCCAAAAACCAGTGATAAACACTAAAGGCTAATGGTGAGCAGTGTTAGTAAATAAGGATATTGTTATTATTAAGATTAAGATTAATTGTAGATGAGGAACACAAGGAGATTCAGGGAAAAAAATCCCAGGAAGAGTCAAAAGTTAGTGTTACCATGGTTAGCTAGTAAAGATTAGAATAGAAAAATATAGTAAAGAATAGAAATGCAAAACCAATGAATATCCTATGTTCTAAGGGATAGTTAATTAGCTAAAGTAAATGGTGTGATGATGTTTATCACCAAAAAATAAATAAGAATTAACAAAATGTAAACAAGAGTAGCATAATAACTGTTAAAGAATTGTTTGATTAAGTTTATGAATAGGAATATGGCTGAAGGAGTTATACAGACCATAAGCCTAAATGTTATGTTATATTTTATAGAGAATAGTAAATAATAGACTAATTATAAACAATGGCAATATAGATAAGGAAAAAAAAGATAAATTCATGCAGACATAATAATACTGGAAAAGCAGTTAGAAAATACTAGACAAACCATAATATGGAAACTAATGAAAACATACAATTATAATAAAACAGACCCAAAACAATTCAACAAATAAACAAATTACTTGTAACACAAAACAAAACATGTATAAGGGTAAAATAATATGTAATTTGTATAAAATAAGAAAATATAGCCAGTTAATACATAGGCCTATGAAATGCCTAACTGTAAGAAACCAATAACAACAAATTGTAAGAAATTAACTATGATATTAGCAAATCCAAGGCAAGTAACTAGTCAATGATAATTAGTGAATCATTTTAAGAGATGTGTTAAGTTAAGGACATAAAATATGAAAGAAATGTGATTAAATAATATCAACATAACTGTCAAAACATAATACATAAGCAAACCCAGCTTTGTGGGATGTCAAAATGATCTTTGAAAGAAAATACGAACAGTTGTGATAATATCTCATACTTAAATAAGAAGACCAAAGAATAATAGCAATCAGAAGATATTTAATCATTTTGAATAAGAATTCAAATATTCTAACAATGGGCTGAAGTCATGAACAGCCAATCAGAATCAATCAGTTACCATGACAACTGAACGTTATTTATGAATATTCCGTTAGAAACTGTTAATTCCATTAGTGACGCTCAAGAGGAATAGATGCCAAGCCGTAAATGGCCCAATTTTAATTTAAAACAATCAAAAGTAACCAAATTTATTAAAATGAAGAACCAAACTACCTCATGAGGAACTAATACATTCAACCTAGACAACAGACCAGATTAATTAATTCCAAATTAATTAAATTCGATCAACTAATACGAAAAAGACGCAAGGCGTGATTGAATCCCAAGATGATTGAAGATTGAAGACCAAACGATGACCCAACCTAATTCAACTGAATGACACTACACCTTAAGTCAACTGATTGATAAGTACTGCTGAATTACCCGAATTCAAATTAAAAATTCTCTTTAATTTTTTTCACTACACTTTGAACTCTCACTATAAACTGATGATCTTATTTCTTTCAAAGATTAATTGAAAAACAAAACACCAAACTTATGTGAATGAGAAAAATAACCTGTACAAAAATTACGAACTTTTGAAACACACTTTATAACACTTCAAGAACAAATCGTAATTACTCCTTATAGTATATAAGTACCAGTAATGTAAGGTAGTGTACTTTATTGTAATCATAACTGATCCTTTTTTCGTAAGCCAAAAGAATCCAGATTTATTGAACAGAAAATTGTAAAAAATAAACATTTTCTCTTATCTAAAAATGAACTTTTTCTTGTGAAACTTACTGTTTTTCGTTGAACGCGTTTCGGCGTACGTATTCGCCTTCTTCAGCTTTGATACAGACTGCCATCATTTAGTAACGGTTGTTGTGTGGAAGGTGTAGTGGGGGTGGTGTGTGGAGGAAGGGGATTGGCGCGGGGATTCAACTTAATGTTTGTTTTTTGTATAATTGTGTCAAAAAGTGTATGTGACTTATATTGTAATTGATCGTTAAGTATGTTGTTTGGTTGTGTTGTGTGGTGTTTATATATTTCGTATTGTTCAGTTGTGTTGAGCTTTCGACCTTTGGGTAAGTAATGTAAAATTTCAAGATTAGTGTCTATGTTGGTGTAACTGTGGTTTTCTGTGTGTATGTGTGTGGCAAATGCGGAGTGTATATTGTTGTTGGTTAAAGCTTTTAAATGTTCAGAATAACGGGATGAAAAAGATCTTCCCGTCTGGCCTACGTAGAAACTATTGCAGTCATTACAATTTAATTTGTAAACACCGGTTTTGTTATATTTGTCTATGTCTGTGTTTGTATTATTGATGTGTTTTTTGATGGTATTGGTTGTTCTGTATGCTATTTTGTATTTGTGTTTTCTGAATGTGTTGGCGATTTTGTGTGTGTAGGAGTTGTGGTATGTGAGTGTGATGTATTTATTGTGTTGTGTGTTGATGGTATTTTGTGTTTTGTTGTTTTTGTTTTTCATGTGTTTGTGTAGTGTGTTTATTAAATTAGGGTTGTAACCGTTTTTGATTGCTATGTATTTTATTGTGTTGAGTTCGTCGGTGTAATCTTGTTTATTTAAGGGTATTTTAGTTAGTCTATGGAGCATATGGTTGAAGGCCGCATGTTTATGTTGTGTTGGGTGGTTTGATGTGTTGTGTATAACCATGTCAGTTGTGGTTGGTTTCCTGTATATTTTGTACGTGTGTGTATTGTTAGTTTTGTTAATTGTTAGGTCTAGAAAATTTATACTATTGTTTTGTTCAATTTCCAGTGTAAATTTTAATTTGTGGTGTATAGTGTTTATGTATTTGTGGAAGTTTTCAACTTGTCTTGTGTTGCCTTTGAATAAAAGTAATATATCATCTACATACCTGTGCCAGTATATAATTTTGTTAGTGTATTTGTTGTTGTTTATTATGTGGTTCTGTTCTATGTTGTGTATATATATTTCTGCTAGTATTCCTGATATGGGGGCTCCCATCGGGAGACCTTCTGTTTGTGTGTATATCTTGTTATTGTATGTAAAGTAATTTTGTTCAGTTATTATTTTGGTAAGTGTGATGATTTCTTGTATGTGTGTTTCAGGTGTGTTGTTTTGTCTGAGTAGTTGTTCTAGTGTTTGGATGGTTTCTTTGATGGGGACATTAGTGTATAGATTGGTTATATCAAAAGATGCCAGAGTTGAGTTATGTGGGATGTGGATGTGTTCAGTTTTCCTGACTAGGTCGATGTTGTTTTTGATAGATGTGTTGTTACTGAGATTAATGTTTTCTCTGATTATTTTGTCTAGTTGTTTTGCGATTTTGTGGGAGGGGGCCTGTGTGTTGTTGGGAATGTTAGGTTTATGTATTTTTGGTAATGCTGTGACGTTTCACTCTTTTTTAATAAATAAATTAATAATAATTGTATGATGATCATGTATTATGTGATTTGCATAATTTACACCACACATCCGGTACAACATGTGCTCAGTTTTTGTTAAGTACATTAGACTTTTGGGTCCAAGGTTGCGTTAAGCAGAAAAGACAGAGGTTTTCGGGGTATTGAAATAACCATTTACACAACATAAGGATAACAAATTATATTTTATTCAGTTACTTGCGCTATAGGTTATAAACAATGGGAGTCGTCCACGATTGTTGAATTTCAAAATGGCGGCTACATTATTTCCGCTTTCGCCATGCGTTTAATGCTATATGCAGGTGCTTTTGCTTTCTTTAAAATAATTCTTTTTTAAATTCTGTACTGCAGTTACTTTCAAATTATTATTTATTTCTCTGATTTGAACAATTACCCTATAATTAGACACAAACCAACGCTTCAAATATAATTTATTTAAGGTTGGCCAACGATCGCTTTCACTCTCTCACTTTCACTCTCAATCATACTGTAATATTAAATACGTTCGTTATTTATTCTGATTTGAGCTCATATTTTGTATTTTTAAATTTAGAAAAGAAATTTAAGAAGGGCTTTCCAGAAATTGATGCGGCGTAGACTCCTCAGAAGACTCCCATGTCGGCTGGCAGGTGTTCGGCCGAACCTCTTTCTGTCTCTTTTAGTGCACTGAATTTATTGCATTCTCATATAGGTTGGCCACTGACTCTACATTATTGTTAATTCTTACATTGTTTAAACAATTACTGCATTTTTTACAATAATTACTGCATTTTATGGCAAAATCTGCCCACTGCACTGGTCGAGCAGGAGTGCTCGCTGAACTGTTATAGACGACTGGGGCGGAATCAGACGCAATTGTTATGCAAGTAGTCGTGCGTCTGACGTCATTGTTCATTGTTTTATAGCCACCGCCCTGGTTAATACGTATTTGTTTTCATGCCGTCATTGTTTATTTATGACGATCTGGTTTTGTGGACCAATGAAAATTTCGTATTATTAGTTCGTTTCACTTATGCCGCCATTACACATGTCAAATTCTGCTCGTACCATGATGACCTTGACTCGGCTCCCCTCTGGTTGAATCTGCGTATCTATTGGGACTTGTGCAAAACTAACTTAGCCCTTGTTAACATTTATGATCAGAATAAAATTTACAATAAAATTTTCTGAATCCCATTTTTATGGTATTAGGTATTTCTGTACTGTCACAAAACCCCCTCAATGAAAGGTTTGGTGTCGAGACACAAAAACTTTCATTGACTCATTCATACGTTCTAAAAGGATCAGTTCAGATCTGTTGCCACAACCCCCTGTAGTGTTAATATAAAAAATTTTCAATCACTTACCCTTGGTCCTAAAGTGCTGATCGTACCTGTCTGACCTTACTGGACTTCTCCGGAGAGATCCCTACACCATAAGGCCATGAGACACTGAACGCTCCTGTTCTGACGCTCCGGCCAGCGCAGGACCGCGGTCACAATACCACAAAACTCTGAAACATGTAATACCAAATTTTAAAATAGTGGCCTTATTTATCCACATATCCGCAACTGATATGTCTCCCCTTCGATGCATTGGTTTGTGTTTTGAGGCGTTGGTTTTCTTTATTCATAAAATTCCAAATAACACAAAAATTATAACAAGATTTAGACAGATAATCCTTCTACTTTTCAACACTCCTATAGATATTTTTTATCAAATTCTCTGACTCCAGTCAATATCAACTTACTTCTCTCATCATAATGAAATATACCCTTATACTAAACATAAAACAAATTCTACTCTCAAACAACAACTACTATCTCTACTCATTTATTTCAAATAACATCAGTATATTTAACTATCATGGCAGCATTTCAGAACTATTAAATTTCTCTACTCAACTTTCTTTACGTTAATTTTCTTTTTATAACAGAATCATTACCCTAGATTTGCTAACCAACATAAAATTTATCATTATTACCGTCACTACCCCGGTAGTAACCTCCTAGCCTATTGTACCATCACATAATAAAACATAATAAAACATTGTACATTAAACATAACATTGAACAATTCACATTAAACAATTTACATTTACCAACTTGTACCAAAACTTTAATAAGACATTACTATTTTTATCAACTCTCTATTCAACTTTGAGTTATTTAACATTCATTTATATCAGATTCTATACAAAAAAAAATTTTTTTTCAAATTTATCATTCACCTTTCCAGTTACCTTACCTTCCTACTATGAATTTTCCCTTTCTAACCCTTTTATCCTTATTAGTTTGGGTGACTCTCTATTATTCATTATTCTCTATCTCTTATTTTGGCATTCGTCAACCTAACCTTACTACCCCTTTTTTCTACTAACAACCGCTTCTAACCATTAATATAATATGACACCAATATCTCTATAATAACCCCCTTCACAAATCCCATTTAAAACCTCTGGCACCGCTCATTTTTGTACAAGGATGTATGTTCCCTACCTGGCCATATCCATACCTAACCATTTGCCCTCCACCAAATATTGGCAAACACTCTAACCCGAAATTGCTCCGCCTGCCACAACGCTGCACGCTGGTCCCTTGCCACGTCGCACGCTGATCACTCCTTACACCGGATCCTTACTACAAAATATCATCAACAACAACATATATAATTACCATTCACATTACTCACCTCTACATATAATCACTAACTACTGTGTCCCTAAAATATCTAACACCTCTTTATATATTATCAGTATCTCAACATTCTTATTTCCACTAACTCCCATTAACTCTATTTAACTAACTCCAATGCCCTTATTTATAATTATTACCCAAACTCTTTTACAACGTTTCACCTTAATATACCACTAGAAAATTCATCACTTATCTTACAATCCTAAAACAACTCAATATCCAAATATATAATCATTTACTAACCATTAGACTCTGAATCTCATAATTATTTCAAAATCATTATTAAATGTCCTTCAATTATTTAAAATTCTACAATACATGTTTACATGAAAAAAATACATAAAATACACAACGGCAAAAATACACAAATACATTGACATTAATATACACAAATATACAATCCACATTATCATTATATCATTTACCATAAATCAGTTCATAAACAGTCCATCTTAAAAAACACTGTCCACATAATTAAATGTTCATAACACAATAAAATATTTAACCTCCATCGTCAAATAATAGTCTTACCTTAAAACTATATACATTGTTTAATATTAGACATCTTATCTTATCATTATACATGCATATACAATTCAAATGTTCATCATTATCCCTAAACTCATTTAACCTGTCACGATTGGTCATTGTCCTGTCACCTCCTGTACACTCAGTCATAATTCGGTAATTTGCCAAGTCATTATTCTCTTTATCTCCTACTGCTTCAGTCTCATTGCAAGGTAAGTACTTGTTATTATTTTCACTTCTCTCTCCACCTAACCTTTCTATAAACTCTTCATAATTTCTATTTACTCTATATAAGTCTATCTCCCAATTATCACACAACTCTCTTTCACAATATCTCCCATCATAACCCCAAATCACATTCTCTCTCTCAATATATGCAGGGGACACTACAACTTTATTCTCGCACCACCTATCAGGTGCACAAAAAATCCAGGGACAACTATTTTCAGACCTTTTGTCTCCCAAATTTACATCGAAGGCACTCTCGTCCTTCCTAAAAACATATACATCACCCCCAAATACACCATTAAGGGAAAAATATAACCCCTGCAATTCCCCTACAATTATACCTTCTCTACGCACTCTCTTTAAACCTTCAAAACACACTATCATTCCATTATTATTATATTCTATTCCCCATAAAACCTCATTATTACTACCAACCTCCACACTATTATCTCCTATTACTATATTTTTATTTATTTTATTGTCTATTCCACTACTACTTACCTTGTCATCTTTGTTCAATTCTAATTTGTCTAATTCTAATTTCTTATTTTCTGATTCTATTTTGTCTAACCGTGTCTCTATTTCACTTAATCTTTTATCATAATGACAGCTTTGGTTCCTAATTTCTTTTTTAATATCGTCAAATTTATCATCAAATTGGTTTAGTTTATCATCAAACTGGTTCAGTTTATCATCAAACTGGTTTAATTTATTATTTAATTGACCATTCTGTATTTTCATTAACTGAAAAAGATCTTCTAACGAAACTTTATTGTTTATAATAGGCGTTGAGTTCGCCTGTGGTTCGTTTAACACTAATGATTCTGTTGCTGTGTTTTCTATATTAACACTTTCATTGTTATCTGCCATTTTTGTTATACTGATAGTAATAAATTCTGTCTTAATTGTTATACAATTCTCTTCATACCGCACATAAGCTACATAGATAACCTCTATTGTTACTTGTATTTCACTACCCGTCTACCTCTGTTTTTCGCTTATTTATATAATTTTAATTTTATATAAACTCCAAGTTCGTGCACCATCTGTGACGTTTCAAATTAATTAAAATAATAAAGTCCCTAGTTCTGGGTGACATCTGTGACGTTTCACTCTTTTTTAATAAATAAATTAATAATAATTGTATGATGATCATGTATTATGTGATTTGCATAATTTACACCACACATCCGGTACAACACGTGCTCAGTTTTTGTTAAGTACATTAGGCTTTTGGGTCCAAGGTTGCGTTAAGCAGAAAAGACGGAGGTTTTCGGGCCATTTACACAACATAAGGATAACAAATTATATTTTATTCAGTTACTTGCGCTATAGGTTATAAACAATGGGAGTCATCCACGATTGTTGAATTTCAAAATGGCGGCTACATTATTTCCGCTTTTGCCATGCGTTTAATGCTATATGCAGGTGCTTTTGCTTTCTTTAAAATAATTCTTTTTTAAATTCTGTACTGCAGTTACTTTCAAATTATTATTTATTTCTCTGATTTGAACAATTACCCTATAATTAGACACAAACCAACGCCTCAAATATAATTTATTTAAGGTTGGCCAACGATCGCTTTCACTCTCAATCATACTGTAATATTAAATACGTTCGTTATTTATTCTGATTTGAGCTCATATTTTGTATTTTTAAATTTAGAAAAGAAATTTAAGAAGGGCTTTCCAGAAATTGATGCGGCGTAGACTCCTCAGAAGACTCCCATGTCGGCTGGCAGGTGTTCGGCCGAACCTCTTTCTGTCTCTTTTAGTGCACTGAATTTATTGCATTCTCATATAGGTTGTCCACTGACTCTACATTATTTGTTAATTCTTACATTGTTTAAACAATTACTGCATTTTTTTACAATAATTACTGCATTTTATGGCAAAATCTGCCCACTGCACTGGTCGAGCAGGTGTGCTCGCTGAACTGTTATAGACGACTGGGGCGGAATCAGGCGCAATTGTTATGCAAGTAGTCGTGCGTCTGACGTCATTGTTCATTGTTTTATAGCCACCGCCCTGGTTAATACGTATTTGTTTTCATGCCGTCATTGTTTATTTATGACGATCTGGCTTTGTGGACCAATGAAAAGTTCGTATTATTAGTTCGTTTCACTTATGCCGCCATTACACATGTCAAATTCTGCTCGTACCACGATGACCTTGACTCGGCTCCCCTCTGGTTGAATCTGCGTATCTATTGGGACTTGTGCAAAACTAACTTAGCCCTTGTTAACATTTATGATCAGAATAAAATTTACAATAAAATTTTCTGAATCCCATTTTTATGGTATTAGGTATTTCTGTACTGTCACAATGCATTTAGTTTAGGGGGGTTAGGTTTTATTTGTTTAAGGTATTTGGCGCTTTCTGGTTTGATTATATGTTTTGTGTTGTTTATAAATTTGTTAATCTGTTTAAACATTTTCTGTAGACGCCATGTCTGACTAACTAAAATCGTTCAAAATCGATTTCGCCAAGCCTTGAGAATAATTGTCTCACTGTCGGACCAAATTTGTTTAATAACAAAATATTATTATTGTATAATACTAAATAATTACTAATTACAATTTAATAAATGAGTACAGAGTCGTAACCACTGTTCTTTATTCCATAGGAAATTGTGTTATATGATTTGTGTACACTAGGGATGAGCAACAGTGGCGGTAAACGCTAGACATTGGAAACTCTGCGAACTACATAATGTAACGGTACAGAATTGGCGCTACCCCAGTTTAATTTTATTTTGTATCAATTCAGTATTTAATTTAGTAATTCAGTAATTAATAAATTGTTAACTTTCACCTGTGAGGAGCCCCAGTACAACATACACTGTTAGTCTAAACAACAGTCTAGACGTATTGCGTAACCACCCCAGTAAGCAGCAGGCTTCTTGTGAAACAGTCTGCAGTTTGTCATCAGAGAGTGTACAACAGTAGTAAGCAGCATCAGACAGAAAGTTGGTGATTTAAATTTAAACGGTGGCCTCGGGTGCACGATAGGCCGTAATTAAGAGTAGGCCTATCTTTCAATGCATTAACATTGTTAAAAGATGTACAAACAGTATAACGCGCGGCCAGGCTACTCTTCAATTACTAATCTACTAATCAATTCACACGCGGCGGGAATAATTGAATTCACCATACCGTCATAGCCACAAACGCTCAATCGTCCTATTTTTCATTTTAATTGTTTTCAGTTAAAACAATTTGGCACCACCCGGGAAATACAAACACTTATAGAAGAAAAGGCAAGGATTCCACTCGAGTGTACTGGTAATTTGAAAGATCGCTGCAGACATCGTGTCAGCATGAACATAAAGTAACGACCACACGTGTGAGGCGAACGCACGATACACACATTCTACAGAGCACATACAGATCCACACGTTACAAATTGGCTTCCATCGTGGGGCTTAAACAAGGCAGACGTCATCAAAACGTTACACAATACATAACTTTAATTTAAAATAGCATAATACTTTGAATTAGTTCATCATATTTACATATCCTTATCTTCCCCAACAATACTACTGTTTAGTTTTACTCAACCAACAAAACGTTTTTCCATTTTATTTAATGTCTTAGACTGAGAAGACTTCTTGAGGATTATTAAGTGTTTATGATTCACCACCTATATGAAATGATTTATATTACTATTTTCTGAACAAAAGACGATATTATTACGATGGTCTCACCGATCGTTGTATGGTACAGTGGAAAACAAAATATAGACACCAATGGAATCACGAATTACCAGCTTTAATGAATAACAAGGTTTCCCCATTTCCTTTTCCAAATGTGGTGGCGACCTTGAGAGTTTTGGGATCTTCTGGTTTTTATAATAAGGTAAGTCGTAGTATGTTTGTCAGAATTGGGGGTAAGTAAAGTAATGCCGATATATTTTAATAGTATAGTTACAACAAATGACAAAGCCAGTCTCTGTCCCTTTTATAGGTAGCACAGATGTTCGAGAATTTTCCATCCTTACTGCGGCATCTTGCATAATGTGTATCTCGAGTGTTCTTGAACACTCTGGAACGTACTTTAGTGCGGCCTTGACTGAGGCTGCAACCTAATGTAGACAGATTTATGTCAAATGGAAAGTGTTTATTGAATCGCCAATGAAAATTGAGCTTTTCAAAATAAAAATCCTAATGTTTCATTACTATTGGCATCCATTTTTATTTCCAGGGGGGGATCTGGGTTTCTACTGTGTCGCATTATGCAGATAATTTTGATAGTGTTAAATCAATTGTACGTGAACTGGACAAAGATGACGCTTCAAAATAGATATTTTGAATCCTTCAAAAAGATGAAGGATCAATAGATACTTCAAAAATTTATTAGAAGAGTAGTATCAGAAACAAATTAGCATACACTTCACCAAATTCACAAAAAAAGGACATAAAAAACAAACAAACCTCTCAGCAGAAACTGTTAAAGGAATATGTTTGTTGAAAGCAAAACCAATTCCATTATAGGCTCAAAATAGAAACCTTATATAGTAGAAGCCCCATATAGCGCGGTCCGATATACAGCGGATTCGGATATAACAGGGTGAAGAGTATGTCGCCCGTTATTAGCGAAAATTCTTACTTGTAGAGAGTGAGTAAATTATGAATTGTTTATCGTGACTTCCGTAGCCACAACATTGGAATGCGTTGCGTTTATTGTAAACAAAGGCTTGTTGTTGGAAACGGCGTTGTAAACAACAGCCAGAATTGCCAGTTCAAGTGTACCTGTAGACATAAACAATTGCCCGAGCTATTTACAGTCTCTACGTTTCTAAGAATTCATGCCAAGGCAAGCAGCCAACTAAATCCCTTCTCTCCCTCATATTACAGTACAGTATAAGATCATACTCTGATATTATCTTATCAAAGTGTATAGTCTTTGTCATAAATTTGCATAGTGTAGAGTTTTGTGATGTCGCAGAAAAGAAAAGCATATTCTGTGAGTGATAAACTCAAAATAATTGACCGTGTGAAGAACGGAGAGTCAAAGGCAAGTTTATCATGTGAGTGTAGCATCCCAGAAGGAACAATTAGAGGGTGGATGAAGGAAGAAGATAAACTTAAAAGTTTTGTGAACACAGTTGAAAGTGAAGTGGGGTTGCAAAGAAAAAAGACTAAAGTAGGTAAGGATAGTGAACTAGATGAGTGTCTGTACAGGTGGTTTTTAATAAAACGAAGTGAAGGTGTGCCACTGTCAGGACCAGTTATTAGAGCTCAAGCTGTGAAATTCCATAGTGATTTACATGGCAACAGTGACTTTAATGCATCTGATGGGTGGTTTTCGCGATGGAAATCTCGTCATGGTATAAGCCAGATAAGCATTGAAGGGGAAGCACGATCATGTGACAGTGAAGCTGCAGCACTTTTTCCTCAGGCATTAAACAAAGTAATGATCGATGACGATTTAAATGACCATCAAGTGTATAACTGTGATGAAACTGCTCTGTATTTTCGAATGCTTCCTACCAGAACTCTGGATGTAAATAATTCAATAAATAAATCTGGATTAAAAATAAATAAGGATAGAGTTACCCTCCTGTTTGCCACAAATAAATCAGGCAGCCACAAAGTTAAACCTCTCTATATAGGGAAAAGCCGAAATCCTAGATGCTTTCAACATGTTAACATGACGTCATTACCCATCACATATCGTAATACAAAAAATGCTTGGATGACAAGTGATATTTTCGGTAAATGGTTCCATGAAGAATTTGTTCCATCTGAGAAGCTACCTGCGGTCACTCAACCTCGAAGAAAAAGCTGTACTGACCCTTGACCACTGTCCAGCACATCCACCTGCTGATATGCTACAGTCAAGAGATGGGAAAA
This sequence comes from Magicicada septendecula, assembly GCA_034769895.1. Taxonomy (NCBI): domain Eukaryota; kingdom Metazoa; phylum Arthropoda; class Insecta; order Hemiptera; family Cicadidae; genus Magicicada; species Magicicada septendecula. The sequence goes on along the minus strand of CM068368.1, from coordinate 408,160,288 downwards.
TCGGAGTCATGTTCTTGCCGAAAAACACTACAGCACTGATCCAGCCATTAGATCAAGGCATCATAAAAGCATTTAAAGCGCATTACCGCCGTGAACTTCTGAGTGCTATAGTGAATTCTGATGAGGAAATGGAAATTTACCTTAAGTCAATAAACCTGAAAACAGTTGCGTATTCAATAGGTCTTGCATGGGAAAGTATTAGTACGGCTACGATTCAGAATTGCTGGAAGAAATGTTCCTTTGAACAAAACATCGCCGATGGAAATTGCTCTGTTGCCGGATTCACTAATAGTGATGTACAGTCTGCGAGTAGTGCTCTGCATTGCAACTTCACTCTAGATGACTTGAATGACTGGGCAGAAGTTGACAACGGTGAGCCTGTTACAGAATGTATAGGAGATAAAGATATCATCGATGCAGTCCGAAATGTAAATTGCGAAGAAAAAGAAGACGATGACAATGATGGAAATGAAACTGGGGTGGAAGTGAAAGAAGTTATTCCAAATGTTAGTGAAGTGATAATACACAAACAAAGTAATTTCGTGGATGGAGAGGCAAAGTGAATCTAATAATGTTCATCTGCTGCACCTCGCGTTTATAAAACAATACGCGGAAAAGAAATGCTGTGCATTATCCCATCAAACAACAATTACGGACTTTTTTAAGACCAACAATTAGGCCTACAGTAGGTCGAGTGAGCAATGTATAAATAGTGTATTTTATATTCCACTGGATTAAAATAGATTAAAATACGTATTGGATTAAAATACAGTTTTCTTATTTTTTATTTCTACATTTGGTGACGTAATTTACATACAGTATATATAGTAGTGCATTATGCTGTAGCCTTTTTCCCGGTGCTCCCTCCCCATCATTTGTCACTGTACAGGTCACCTTCCGATATACCGCGGTTATGCCTATAACGCGGGGGAAAGTATGTCACCCGACAACTGCGCTATATCGGGCTTCTACTGTATATAAATTTAAATTTGTGTTTGAAAAAATCAATGGATTTTTAATTGCAAGCAAAGCTGTGCAAGTTATAGAAAATCAGCATGTAGACACTGAAACTGTACATGTAAGCGTTTCTTTTTTAAGTGTGTTTTTAAAAATATTTTTGTACCTAACTTCATGTGACAAAGAACTATCCTTATCCCAATACTGGGCGCTGTGTGAAGATGGCATTTACTGTGCACTGCAACTCCTATAAATTTTTAACAAGGAACCAAGTACTGACTATGATTGGTGAGAACTGGTTATGCTTGGTGAGTGCTTATAAAGCTTTTCCCTCTTATATTGTATCTGGCTATCGCAACTGACAGAAACATTTTCAACTTCTGGAAAATATTTTTTCAATTTTGTAACACAAAAAATATTTTCAATTTTTAGCACGTATGAATCCATTCCCAACTGATAATAGGTGACACTGTTAGTCGATTTAAGGGCAGGTTGTATGTAGTGAAACCAGAGACAATTAGAAAATGTTTTCTGTCAGCTGATCACGGGTACTTAGTTGGTGTTCTTGAAAGTAATGACAGTGCATGCGATTTTATTAAGAGGTCTGAAGTCTGTTTTGAGTTTAATATATTTGAAGTTTATGAAGGCACTGAATGCTTCAATGAAGATGACAATTTATATGGGATTATCACAGAATTAAGTCAATATCATATGAGTGATGATGATGAAAGCAAAAATAAAAATCTAAAACATAACATTGAAATTATCGATCTACAGGGCATATTTCCTAGTATCACAAGACGCAGAGCTGTAGACAGTGAACTTTGTAATAAAACATTAGTACATTTATTTGCTATAGTGGAAAAAAGTATGGAAATATTGTTACGATGGTGTCGCAGATCATTGTATGGTACAGTGGAAAACAAAATACAAGACACCAATGAAATCACTAATAACCAGCTTTAATTATGACAACAGTTTGTAATCAACAAGATAGTCTCTTACAACAATTCAAATAAAAATTGTCCAAATGCAATAATTATGTTAATTATAAAGAATTCCACACTAATTATAACACAACAACATTTCGCTACAAACACTCGATCCACACTAAAGAAATCGCTCAACACCACTGAACTGACAAGCCGGCTGCTATGGCATTTTATAGGTAGCGCACACTTTCTAGAAATTTTCCATCCTCAATGTGCACACCACTTAATGCTGAAGCTAATGTTTATTTCAAGTGGCCTCTTGAAGAATCTAGAACATACTTGAACATGGCCTTGACTGAGGCAACACCTGGCAACTAGCGGAGGGGGGGGACGAGTGGAAGGAAGCTCTCGGCTTCTATGCTGTTCTACGCGGTTCGATATGATTCTCATTACAATATTATCATAAGTAAACGCATGAAACAGTAACAGGATGTATCAGAATTCTCTACGAACAACATTAAATGAGGAGACGGGTAACCCTGTTAAGTTCTTCAGAACTGTACTGTACGATCTTTACACCTAACTTTCATTATGTACATATTTGGAAAGTTTTCACACACTATTACAATAAGTGAAGTTTAAAGTGCACAACGTCTGACCACTAATAATCTGTGGTCATCTTCAGGTGTAACACGAACTTAATATAATAATTTAAAACTAACTACCAAATACAATTTGCAACAAGTACAAATTGTTAAAAACAACTAATTGTAAAAAAAACAAAACAAAACTATAAAATAAAAAGTGAAATAAAACTATAAAAATACAAGAAAAACCTACTTTCCCTCAAAATCTGCCAAGCAGAACCGTAAAGGACAGCAACTAGAAAAGTTCCCTGTTATATCAGTGGACTTGAGGGTAAGTATGGTTTTACTTTGTTTTTACAATTTGCTTTCACTTTATCGTTTCGTATTCCTCTTTACAAATATTTATTTTTGACAAACCGTGTTTGATGTTGTAAATTGAATCAGGTAGTTTGTTTTAAATCATTGATTAAGTTCATGTTATAAAAAAAACAAGTTCTGATTATAAGTGGTCAAAACATTGTGTACTTTAAATTTTGATGGTAATAGTTCATGTAAACTTCCCAGATGCAAACTATACTGTATTATGTAAAAATATTGTACATGTTACTGTATGCTCACTCCATATCAATGTTTAAAAAATTCTTAAACAATACGGAGTATGAAATATTGTAGAGACAAACTCCACTAATACTGTCGTAATCTAGCACTATAATTAGTTTAACCCTAATTCACAAGGCCACCCTCGAGATGACTACTTATAAGTGTATAGTCAGCTTACAGAGGTTTCACTATATTTCAAAAACTTCATACATTTTTCACTTTAATTTTCGATTGATCAAAATGAAAAAAAAACAAATATGTGGTATTTACTGTTCTAAAGACATACAGATTCTGAGGACTCAACAATAAATGTACAAACATCTTTGCTGATATTCGTGTGTCCAAGAAAATCTTCCAAATAGTTACTTATTTTACAAATAGGTTTGAATTCTTCATTACATATTTATTTTAAAAATTATATCCATCAGTCAGAGAATGTTTCAATTATTAGGCCAGTAGCCTGCTATACAGTACTTTTGTCAATCCACTTTTCACCTATAGTAACGGCAACTGTAGGGTTTAAATATTGTAGTGAACCATTTATGTAAGATTATACTATGCTTATGCAATACAGCCTGGCCAAGTCAGTACACTACAGTCTTTGAACTAAGAGTTGATACACTCATTTTATTGGAAAGGATAGTATCTAAGACCAAAAAATAAACTTTATATTTTAATTTCAAATCCTACATTGTATACAAATAAATAAAAATAATTATTTTCATATGGATGTGTTTTTAATTGTATGAAACTTTGGAGTTACAATTAAATGAAACACATGCACGCACGCACTGAGAAAATTTAAATCAAAATTTTATGATTTTCATCTGCCTTCTTATTAATCATTAGAACATTCTGACAGTTTGAATGTTTAGCAATAATGGCAGTACACATTAAAATGGTAAACAGAAAATTATACCCTTTCATGCTGTATTTTATTAACTTGAACATAGATGTGAAAACTGATACCATATGTTCACTTGATCAACACATATTCTGTTAATACACATAGAATTCTAAAAAATGTTACCTAACTAACCTTAATCCTACTGCCTCCCTCTTTTGTGATGTGTCTAGTTTACAGACATATTGCAACTGCCCATTTTCATCAATTGTGTACAGCATAGGGCAACAACCGTGTCCCTGAAAACACAATATTAACATGAAATCTACTGTTGATGCAGAGATATGGTATTTATCAATCGCAGAATAAATGGCATACCGTATCAAGACATTGTCACACCACCATTTTCACATAAATTAATATACATATAAAATAAGGCTTACATTGAATAAACTCTATTTATGGTAACATACATTACCAATATTACATTCACTATCAAGAATATTTGTACACACTGTGACGGCAGCGGTATGCGAACATCTGCTCTCCGGTACCAGCGGTGGACACAGTGAGCCAATCCAACAACGTGCTCGGAGCGAGCCAACCAGCGATCCCGGTTAGTGCATAAAACCCGGGCCGGCAGAAAATTTTGGCGCACTCTTCATCGCCACGCCATCGGACGCACTTCATCTCCTCTCCTCTCTCGGACGACATCGAGGCGAAGTCAGCCGGAAGGAACAGCCGAAGAATAGAACCGCCGCCATTCTTGCGTCTTCGCACTCCCGTTCCGTGCCAGCGATGGACGTCGCTGGGCCGGCAGCTGACTACAACCGATGCTGAAAGAAGAGGAGGACTGCAGTACACCACGATCAGCGGGCGCAGCCGCCGAACAGCTTAGCGCGGCACAATCAACATCAGCATTCTCATTAGGGCCACCAAAAACACTAGTGTACGATTGGCGCCATTTGTCATGCGGCAAGCCTTTTGTCTGGTGACAAGTGGCGCCCAATGTGGGGCGACGATCAACTTGCGGATGCAAGATCCAGCCACGCCAACGAGCTACCAGCCGGCACACCAATCAACATGGCGCCCAACAGACACCTCCACAACATCTGGAGAAGAGCAGTAGGCTGGCTACCGGAGAGCATTCAAGACCCGGTGGAGTTGTGACGGCAGCGGTATGCGAACATCTGCTCTCCGGTACCAGCGGTGGACACAGCGAGCCAATCCAACAACGTGCTCAGAGCAAGCCAACCAGCGATCCCGGTTAGTGCATAAAACCCGGGCCGGCAGAAAGTTTTGGCGCACTCTTCATCGCCACGCCATCGGACGCACTCCTCTCCTCTCTCGGACGACATCGAGGCGGAGTCAGCTGGAAGGAACAGCCGAAGAATAGAACCGCCGTCGTTCTTGCGTCTTCGCACTCCCGTTCCGCGCCAGCGATGGACGTCGCTGGGCCGGCAGCTGACTCTACAACCAATGCCGAAAGAAGAGGAGGACTGCAGTACGCCACGATCAGCGGGCGCAGCCGCCGAACAGCTTAGCGTGGCACAACCAACATCAGCATTCTCGTTAGGGCCACCAAAAACACTAGAGTCTACGAGTGGCACCATTTGTCATGCGGCAAGCCTTTTGTCCGGTGACAACACACACACACACACCAAAACATTAAAATGAAGATTAGGTTTAAAGTTACACTAAGTAGGTTTACAGTTTATTAACACTATACATACATTCATATAACATTTGACGCTAACCTCATTTCCTTCAATGTCTACACTCTATTCACAAGGTCCCCATTTTCAAACCCTCACATTAGCCAAAAAATTTACTTCACTCTTCACTGATATCTCCTTGAGAAAGTTGGAAATTTACCAACTCATTCTGTATGTACAAATAATAATTTGTTCAATTTTAATAATACATTTTATATCCAGGATATTTGGTTTAACTTCGGGTAGTCTCCTGTCATCTCTTGCTGAAATGATTATGGATAACAGAAAATTGTTTATTTGGATGCAATTGCTAACATTACAGTACATATTGGCGTACATATACTAATGATATTATATGTCTTGTGATGGTACATACACCAACTGAACTTCTCAATTACTAAATTCCCTCTACTCTGCCATAATATTCACTACTGATGTTGAATAAAACATGTATATTAATTTTCTCGACATTTCAAACAGTCAATATGGGAGGCATATGTTCCTTTAAAATATTCTAAAACAATCATAACAGACTCAAATACATCAGCAAATTCTTGGTCTTTTTATGTTCCACAATACAGCAGTCTTCCAAAGCTTTGCACAAATTGGTGATGGTACTCATGCCAATTGAATACTTGTACAGAGGAACTTGATATAATAAATGAAAGAGCCCAAATAAATTGACAGAATTTAGCTATTGTGGCAGACTTATAAAAAAAAGAAACTACAAAACATAATACATATAATACACGCTTAGAAATTTACATTTAGAAATGAAAATAAATAGGATATTCATCCCAAACTTGGAAAATATATCAGAAACAATTGGTAAAGAAATGAGGAAAGGTGTACCTTTTGTCACCAATTCTAAAACAATTTTTTTTAGTAAAGCTCTGGACAAAGTAAAGATCAGGGAAAACAATGGAGCATGTAAGATGACCTGAATCAATTTCTCCTGTGATCTACCAGTACAGCCTTAATACTGATACAACAATCTCATGGACCTATTTTATTTACAACAGTGAAAAGAAAATAATTGAACACCAGAGGAATCATTAATTACAACTTTAAACACAATTCCAATAAATAAAATAACAATAAACACTCATATACAACAATTCTTCAAGTTTATAATTGGTCAACACAGGCTAATGTAACAACTACTATACATTATGTAATTTAGCACTGTTGCAATAAATAATGCAAGCCACTAATTATAGACATGCGCACCACTGTCAAATCACAAGTCACAATAACAACTCTGCCTTATATAACCTTTGCTGACTTATATATTGCAACAGTACGTCTGCGTATGTTACTGTGCATTGTCATAATTAGTTAAAAAAAAAAACTGCTGAATTAGAGTAAATTATTATTATTGTCAACATCTGTATTGAAAGCTGTGAGTAACCAGGGAATGCGAACGCAGGTCAGTACATGCAGATCACGCCCCACACACACAGCTGAGATTGTGTACAGTGTATTTTATGTGTGTATGTGTAAGCTAGTTGAATCCGGCGTGGCGTCACCCCTGAATAAATGTGAATTAAACAACTAATTTATTTAAATTTTGTTAAGTGCGCGGAAGTTATGACAAAACAAATTATGCCACGTTATTAATAGTATAAAGATGCACACATGTGCAAAAGTTAGTGTGAAACAAACAATGCATTTACATGCAGTATAAATAAAAATGAATAATAATTAGAATAATTAAAATATGAAAAGACTATTAATAAACAATTATACATAAGAAAATTACCAAATGTTTGAACATTGTGTAATAACAAAAAGACTTCACATGTTGCGAATAAAGTTAAAATAAGTACAAAAAAATAAACGAATCTGTAAAGGGATGTTTAAAAAACTGACAATCCAAATCGTGTACAGAATTGTTGAAACATGATTGTTGCACCCAACAGTATAAATAAGCGAGGATCGCCAGCCTCGGTCTCAGTCTACTAGAACCCATCTGGAGCCGAAGGGTATGTCCGACAGCATATCATCCAAGGTCGATACCCCAGCGGTATAGAGGAGTCATCGGGACTGGACCAGGAGGATCAGACGATGGATTCCAGGAGGACCAGAGGACAACGGAGGATCGACGCTGGACAAGGACACAAGACTCAGGATCATAACAAGGAGTACCAGAGTATCACCTTATCAATAATAAGGTGACACAAAACCATATTACTCGCCAACATGGTTCATGAACAACATTAAAAAGAAAGAATATAAAAAAAATAAAAAGAGACTATATGCTAATTTTTGTAAATATTAATAATTGTAAATTTTATATTGTTAAATTAGAGTAAGAGAATCTACAATTTTTATATGATTAAAATGATACAAATAACAGTACTTGCAATAACAGTCATTTATAAAGAAATAATGATGTAATAACATAACTTGCAAAATTGTAATTATTTTTGAATATTATAATATTTTATTACTTTGATAATTGATTGATAATTCTTTAATAATTACACATTACCTTATTAAACCTCTTGCGACTTCTCCTTATTTTGTCCTGACACGTTTCAAAACCTAAGGTTTCATCTTCAGAGGATAATCACTCTTCCGTCGTCAAACATTAAAAATTAATGACACAATGACACACATACACATAATTTACACTACAAACTTGGGCCTTTTCACATTGCACAGTGCGCACTGTATGGAGGTCCAGTTCATACTGTCAAACTTATCAGAACTCAGGTCTAAGGTGTATATTTATTAATGTTATCTAGTATTGTCTTGCGTCTCGAACTTAAGAGCTGTATCAAATAAATAATGTGATTTGAAAGATAACTGATCATTTAGAAAATTTCCAGGATTGGTTTTAAATGCCTTGTAAATCTCGTATTCCTCGAGTGTGTCCATATGACGTCCCTTGGCACAATAATGTAAGGGCTTGAAATTGGTGTCAAAATCTGTATACCCATGGTTGGACTCCATGAGGTGACGAGCGTAGTTGGATTTAATACGTTCTAACTTTGTAATTTTGCTCTTAGGCAAATGTTCCTTAAACCGCTCTCGAAACCGTCTGCCAGTTTGGCCTATATATATATATATATCTTGTTGCAGTCATTACATGATAGCTTGTATACACCTGTTTGTTTCTCTATAGGTATTTTGTCTGTTGATTTAAGGATTTTTTGTAAGTTATTATTGGTACGGAAAATCACTTGGAAGTCAAATTTGTTTAAATTGTTTTTTAAAATAAGCGGCACTATATCTGTATACTCTGCTGATATATATTTCACATTATTAGTGTTTCTATTAACTTTAAGTTTATTTTTTAGATGTTTCTTGAATAGTGTATCTATTAATATGCTACTGAATCCGTTTCTTGTGGCTACGTACTTTATGGTATTTAATTCATCTTTAAAATCATCCGTTTCCAGTGGTATATTGATTAATCTATGTATAAAGCTATGGAAAGCAGCTAATTTTTGTGAATATGGGTGGTGTGACTGCGTTTATAGTCAAATCCGTAGTTGTAGGTTTTCTGTAAATTTTGAACTGAAATTTATTTGCCTTCTTTATTATGGTTAGGTCCAAAAAATTAATTTTGTTGTCCTCTTCATGTTCTATTGAAAATTGTGTACCCTGTTCATATAATTTTTTAATTTCTCTATCTGGCACGTAGTTCCATCAAATATAATAAAGGTATTGTCGACATAGCATTTGTGTAAGATTATTCTATTTAAATATTTGTTGTTATGGGTAAAAAGAGCTTCGTTTTCATAATTGTTTATGAATATGTCAGCTAATAAACCTGAGAGTGGTGAACCCATGGCAAGTCCTTCACGTTGTGCGAAGTATTTATCATCGAATGTGAAGTAGTTTTGGTCCAATACTACTTTCAGCAGTAAGATTAATTTGTTGATTTCTATTATGCTTAATTTCTTAGCTCTTATTAAGTTATTATTAATAACGGTTAAGGTATCTCGTACAGGTATATTGATGTACATGTTAATGATGTCTAGCAATAGTAGTTTGTATTGTGGGGAAATTTTAATATCTTTTATGTTATCTATGAGTTCAAAACTGTTTTTAATACTGTGATTAGGCTCTATTATTATGTTGTTTTTAATAATTTGAGCTAATTTTTTTGCTGTTTTGTAAGCGGGTGCCGACATGTAATTTATTACTGCTCTTATGGGGACGTTCTCCTTGTGTATCTTCGGCAGACCAGTAAACCTAGGTGCCTGTGCATTTATGGGTTTCAAATATCGTCGAGTACTTTCATTTAATAAATTTGTGCATTTATTAATCGTATTGTTTAGGTCTTTGATGTACTTTGCAGTGGGGTCTTTATCCATTGTTTTAATGTTGTAATCATGTATAAACTCATATGTTTTTTGTTTATATACATATTGTTATGTAATCATTTATATTTCCTATCCTGCGATTCTAATGTCTTTTTAAGCTTAATATTAATCAGTTGTCTTACTTTGTTTTGTAAATTGTGATGAGGTATAGATTTAATTGCTGCTTCTGCGTTAACTACCTCACTAATAATCTGATTTTTATGTACGGTAGGAATGTTGTCCTTTAGCCCTTTGTTCAGTATTTCAATTTCACTGTTGTTGAATTCTATATCTGTCAAATTAGAAACCCTAGTATAAAATTTATGTTTACATTCGATGTTTACTTCATAACGTTGATTACTTAATAGACTTTGTAATTTCTTATCATTGTAATGGGACAAAACTATGGGGTTTATTTTTATTCCTTAATAATTGTAGTGAGTGGAGTCACCCACACTGAGCCCCGGTTTTAATAACCAAAGCTTACTTTTTGAAACAAACAGTTGTCAGTTTGTGCAATAAGCCAGGCGAGGTGCAACGAAATCTGGAGCATCGGAATGTGTACGAGCGTGCGTTTGCCGATTTAGACAGAGTGAACGGCACGCGCAGTTTTCCTTGCCGCCGCCTGCGAATAACGAGAGATAACGAGACGTTCGAGCAGCCAATCACGAGTCAAGTAGCTGGGCACAGAGGGACGCTGAGCCATTTTGAAAAGCAGTCGACGAGAAACTATAGAACTGTGCGGGTCAGCGAGTGAGCACGCGGTTCCAGTAAACAGTGTATGAATAATTAAGCAGTCGACTCCCCATATACAGACAGTGCGGTCTATTAAGTCAGTGCTCGCGAGCAAAGTTAAGGTCGACCAACAAAATGTTCTTTTAACTAACATTAAACCATAGTGAAAAGTGTAATTGAAACAATCTACAACAGTAAAAAAAAAAAGTTAAACGGTTTTCTAAACCTATTTTCGGAACAGAAGTGAAAGTGATTTAAGAAGTATGGGGGAACTCGGCGGATAGCGTGCACTGGGTGTAGTGAGTACAATTACTAGCTAAGCTAGCTGGCCGGAAAGCAAGTAAAACCATAAATAGATCAAATTAGGGAGTTCAATTCAAAAGGGGATTTAAAGAGCGTGAGAGAGTGTGTTTTATATATATTATGAAAGTACTGGTGCATCTTTACATGCATATATAAATAATGATATAACTTATAATAATTTTTGGAAACATGTTAATAGGAATAACAAAAAATAAGTAATGATTTAACTTGTAATCTTTTTGAAAGCATGCATAAGATGTGGGAGATAATTCTAATAAACAAATGTAGTAATTGAGAGTCAATATTATTATGCCGTAAAACCCAGCAACCACTTTTACAGGTCACGAGTTCGTACATAGAACCCTGGATCCACGTGAAGGTAAGAACTGAATGTAAATGTGGGATGTTGAATTTTTGGGTGGTTTTAATTGTTTTAAATAATTATTAAACAGTATTGATTGTCTCAATGGCGCCTCGAACACGGACGGTTTGTATAAATTTATTATATACAAACTGTACGTACTTGTGAATGTAAAAGTGAGATTGCTGGAAGTTAAGGCAGATTACGTATAAATTACGTACAAATAAGTATTATGTTATGCTATAGTTAAGTGAGTGATCAGTTAATTTTTTGAGGTAAGTGTAAGATTTTTATATGTAAGTTAAGAGAATCATTTAACTGAAAATAAGCAAATTGAAAAATATGGAAGAAAATAATGAAATCAATGTAATTGACATGACTGGCGTTAATGAGTCAGCTGTCATGAGCGGGCTTGAAGTTCATTCAACTCCGAATGTAGGTCAAGACAATAAACTAGATGAGTGAGATGTTGCAGATGACTCGGGAGTTCAGTTAACCCCAACCTCAACAAAATGTAATAGTAAATTCGATAACGACGTAATGAGTTTTTTACAAAAACAATTTAATCTAATAAATTGTCGTTTTGATGTCGGTGATATTAACATGAATGAACAAAAGAATGAAATCAAGGAAATAAAGAGTAGTTTCGATGTACAGAATAACAAATTTGATGAACAAAGTAATAAGTTTGAAAGCAAGTTTAATGAATTAAGGGGTGACATAAATAAGATTGACAAGTGGTTGTATGATATGAAACAACAAAGTGTTAAGTTTGAAGATAATATTAATAAGCGTCTGAATGCTATAGACGAACATTTTAGTACTTGGGAGAAACAAATAAAAGATGATGTAAATGACATCAGAAAAAGAAAGGAGAGTAACAGAAATACAGGTAAGTTGAACGAGAATATAAACAATGGAATAACGGAGAAAAAGGTGAGTAATGTGGTCAAAATAAGTGATGATTTTAATGGGCAGATAACTACAAATAATAATGATGGTAGTTTAAGTGGAAATAAAGTAGTAGTTGAAAAGGTAACTGAGAATAATGGTGATATAATTAAAAATATGGTGTTAGAGAGTAAAGTGGTGAATAATGATAGTGGTGATGAAGTTTTAGTGGAAATAGAGAGTAGTAATAAGATAGTGGTTGACGAGAGGTTAGGTGGGCAAAGGGAAAATTTTCCCTGTGGTTTAAGTGGAGTAAAGACTCCACTAGTGATTTATGAGGACAAAGTTTCCTCCAGTAGTTATGTGAGAGACGAGGTGTCTCTAAGTAGGTCCCCTGTGTATCATGAGTTCCCTGGAAAAGCCAGGATGTGTTATGATAACGTTGCGTTCCCCTTTGTGTGGATTGAGAGAGAGAGAGAAAGGAAAATGGGTTTGTGTAAGCGATTTTGAGAGAGTGAGAGAGATAGAATTATTCACGTTGAGAGAGAGACAGAGAGGTGGTGTTATTTGATGTTATTAGAAGTTATGAAGAATTATTAATGAGAATAAATAGTGAGAGTGAATAAAATAAACAAACTTACCTTTTGTAGAAATGAGCACTGCAGTAGTAAACGATGATTATATTGATGTTGATGATGATACACACTTACCTGTTGGGAGAACTAACGTACTAGTAACAGCGGATTATATGATGATAATAGTAGAAACTATTTACTTGAGACAAATAATAATACTGAGCGAGACTGGACCAAAAATACCAATGTAGACAGTTTTTATCAAAGAATATATAGTAATCCTGGGGATTATTATGTGGGTGTAATGGAACAATGGGAAAAATTGAATAGTTGCTATATTGATAGAGACAAGATGAAAATAATTAAAAGTGAATTGTGTTATAAAAACATAAGATTGCTGTTTAATGATTGGGGGGGGGGGTTAAACATTTGTTACTAATGAACATTTAATTATTGAGTTAATGGTTTTTGAAAATTGACTGAATATGTAATGAGTTTGGTTAACAATGATATTTGAGACGTGAATGGTATATAAATATGTAGTGATGTTAAATGTATTTATGTAATAGGTTATGTTGTACTCTGTATTTTATGTAAACAAGGTATGTATGTAGTAGGATTGATTTGATAATAATAATAATAATAATAATAATATTTTACCAGACTAAATAAATAATGAGAGTAATTGTGAGTTTTATAATGAAATTAACTGAATTGAAATTGTTTTTAATAATGTAATTAAAGTAACGTAGTGTTTTAGAAGCTGATGGAATTAAATAAATTGGAGATGAATTAAATTAATTTAAAATATTGTATAGATGAATTTTGGTAATAAATTTAAAGGATTTTTCTGAGGTTTAAACTTTATCATAAATAGTAAATGATTAAACGTAAAATGTGTTGAGGTATTGAGTCATATGGTTATTATACGGTATCAGAAGGTACATATGGTTATGTACGTTATATTTGTTGTGACAGTTGTTTATAGTTGGGAGTCTATGACAATAATCATGTTTTTATTTGATTAAATGATTGACCATGTGTAGTAAGTAGGACTTTTATAATGAAATTGAAGTAAAGTAAAATGTTTTAATAATGAAATTAAATGAGTTTGAAAGAATTTAACTTAGGTAAGGTGTGGAATTTTTTGTCAAATTTAAATTTGTAATGTTTATGTTAATGTAATGATGTTAATGTTCAAGTTAAGTGCTTATTATGTTGTAATGTTTATTATGTAAGTGTAGGGATCTATAACATGTATCGTGTAAACATGTGATTCCCCACTTTCGGGCGGTCACGGCGTCACTGAACCCTGACCGTGGATTTGGATTATTGATAACAAGGTGGGTAGGCTTATTGTACCCTAACCATACTTGTTATTATTTTCAAAATTGGTGACTTTAGAAATTAACCGGGGGGTACATAAGGGGAATCACCATAACTATGGAACAGTGGCTAACCATCGAATGGGATGGTAGACCGTATAAGGGCATATAACTAATTTGTAGTAGGATTATTGGTGTCCTCGGACATCAATAATGCCGAATGTTTTGTAACGCCGAAGCAAGAACGGTGTAGGCAGCGTCTGCACCCTAAAAAACTTCAGTTCTTGTGGACGCAAATGGGCGCTACAGTCCAACATCATTAAGCAATAGAGTGTGTGGAAAAGGAGCTGGCCGTTACAAGCCGGGGCATCATAGATATACCATCTATGCAAGGAGGTAAATGCCTCATCCAGGTTTCTGGAAGGTGATTTACCCAATTGTAACTGGGTTGGGGGGGGGAATATGATAAAATGATGTGGAAGGAGAAGTAACTGAATATTCAGTTAAGGATGACTAGACCGTAATCATGGTGAAATCGAGTTTGCTTTGCTCTGATTAAAGACGTTGTTATTGTTGTGACTCACTTGCCGTTGTAATGGTTAAGCTTTGTTTTGTATTAAAAGAAAGTAATTTTCAATAATGGTGGTTAAATAGTTATTAATGAACATTCAATTATGAGAATTAATGGTTTTAAATACTGGACTCAATAGTGTAATGTTTTATGGTTAACAAGAGCATTTAATGAAGTATATTATAGATAATTTTGTGTATTTGGTTTACTTATGTTAAAGGTACTTAGAGTAAGGTTATGTTCATATGCTGATAAGGCATCAGCTGATGCATGGTGTAATCGGTATATAGTTGTAATTGATTTTATGATAGTAATAAGTTTTTTATTTTTTAATAATTGTCAATATATGATTATAAATGTTTATGACTAAAATTAAATTCATTTAAAAAATAGAGATTTGGGTAGTAAATTTAAAAAGTTTTGATTTGAAGGGTATGAAGGAAATGATAAATGAATTATATTATGAAGCCAATAAATACAAGAGGAAATTGAATTAACTGAATTGTTTTGAATAGTGCAATTAAAGTAATTAATTGAAAGAGATGGTCTAATTAATTTAAAATGAATGTGAATTTTAGTAATGAACTTAATTTGTTTTGATTTGAATTGTAAAATAAATGATAACCGAGGAAAATTAAGTGATTGAAATTTAAGTAATTTATTTTTGATTTGAAATGATAATGCCAGATAAACAGTTAAAATGTTTAATTAATAGAAATTGAAATAAAACGTTGTATAATGCTAGTGAATTGTAGTTTATGTTAACTTAAAGTTGGTAATGTTTGTTTTGAGGTTAGGTTTTTGTGAAATTGGAATGTAATATGTTTATAGTAAGAAGGCACATATATACACAATCAGTACTTTGCTAAAGGCAATCCAGTACATCTAAGAGGGAAATAAATCAGTTGAGGATCTGGTTTGGTGGAAGTCCAATTACTGACAATTTGTTTGAAATGTTACAGAGTCAGGTGATACTGTGGTGATGTGCCTGTCTGACTTTATGGTGTTGGGATCTCGACCAGGGAAGTCCAGGTGCAGCCATAGTCACCGGATGGGGGAGGGTAAGTTACCCATGATTTTAATAAGGAATTAAGGGGAGTTAGTGGCGCCATATCCTAGCTGATCCTCTTAGGTTTTTAGGCAATGAGAGTTTTTCTGTTTCGACAGAAGACCTCCCATTGGGGGGGGGTATTGTAACGGGACAAAACTATGAGGTTTATTTTTATTCCTTAATAATTGTAGTGAGTGGAGCTACAGTCACCCACACTGAGCCCCGGTTTTAATAACCAAAGCTTACTTTTTGAAACACCCAGTTGTCAGTTTGTGCAATAAGCCAGGCGAGGTGCGACGAAATCTGGAGCATCGGAATGTGTATGAGCGCGCGTGTACCGATTTAGACAGAGTGAACGGCACGCACAGTTTTCCTTGCCGCCGCCTGTGAATAACGAGACGTTCGACCAGCCAATCACGAGCCAAGTAGCCAGGCACAGAGGGACACTGAGCCATTTTGAAAAGCAGTCGATGAGAAACTATAGAACTGCGTGGGTCAGTGAGTGAGCACACGGTTCCAGTAAACAGTGTATGAATAATTAAGCAGTCGACTCCCCATATACAGACAGCGCGGGTCTATTAAGTCTGCTCGCGAGCAAAGTTAAGGTCGACCAACAAAATGTTCTTTTAACTAACATAAAACCACAGTGAAAAGTGTAATTGAAACAATCTACAACAGTAAAAAAAAAAGTTAAACGGTTTTCTAAACCTATTTTCGGAACAGAAGTGAAAGTGATTTAAGAAGTATGGGGGAATTCGGCGGATAATATGCACTGGGTGTAGTGAGTAGAATTACTAACTAAGCTAGCTGGCCGGAAAGCAAGTAAAACCATAAATAGATCAAATTAGGGAGTTCAATTCAAAAGGGGTTTTAAAGGGGATTTAAAGAGCGTGAGAGAGTGTGTGTTTTATATATATTACGAAAGTACTGGTGCGTCTTTACATGCATATATAAATAATGATATAACTTATAATAATTTTTGGAAACATGTTAATAGGAATAAGAAAAAATTAGTAATGATTTAACTTGCAATCTTTTTGAAAGCATGCATAAGATGTGGGAGATAATTCTAATAAACAAATGTAGTAATTGAGAGTCAATATTATTATGCCATGAAACCCAGCAACCACTTTTACAGGTCACGAATTCGTACATAGAACTCTGGATCCACGTGAAGTTAAGAACTGAATGTAAATGTGGGAAGTTTGTAATGGGTCTAAATTTACCTAAATATTATTGTGTAATTTCATAAATTCTATAACATGTAAAGATGAGGCCCCTTTGAGGTGACGCGATAGCCAGTAAATGTTTTCATGACCATGTATGATTATGCAGCAAAAGACGAAGATCTATTTATAGCCAGTGATTAATTCTGCCAGTATGTTGTTGACGAGAAACAGTTAATTATGAGTTAAAAAGGTGATACCCAACTCAACGGAACGTTACAGTAGTGAGGACGAGACGAATAGCGGGGAGCAGGGTGAACCAATTTGAAGATGCAACAAACGGAAATTTGTAATACTGAACGCCAGTCGGCAATTAACATCAAAACAAAGCGGACGTGGGCAGTTTCGCTTGTCGCCGGTTGAGTACCGTTTTCGCCCGCATAAACCGCATACAGCGTAAATCTGAAAATGTGAATTTATGTACGAGGTGCTATCGGAAAGTTCCCGGACTGTACTTGGCATGGCTGTTGGACGTGACTGTACAATCTGGTGTCCCAGTGTCCGATTCCGTAATACGTAATGAGTCAGTCTGCCGAGTTTCGCTGCATTGTGAGGTTGTGTTTGGTCTACGCGTTGTGTTTTGTAATCGTGCGTTAACGTTCATTTGCGAATTTTATGATGGCTGATAAATTCAAGTAACGCGCGTGCATTAAGTTTTGTTTTAAACTTGGTAAATCGCCTACTGAAACTTTTGCAATGCTTCGAGAAGCTTTTGAAGAACATTCCCTACACAGAACACAGGTTTTTGAGTGGTACGCTCGTTTCAAGGCCGGCAGAATGTCACTTGAAGATGATCACCATTCAGGACGACCTTCCACGAGCAAAACGGATGAAAATGTTGAAAAAATTCGACAACTCATTCACGAAGACCGTCGTCAAACAATCCATGAGTTGTGTACAAGTGCCGGAATAAGCTATGGAAGCTGTCAAGAAATTCTAACTGAAAATTTAGGCATGCGTCGTGTTGCTGCAAAATTCGTCCCTCGGCTTTTGTCTGTGGATCAGAAACAGCGCCGTGTTGATGTGTGCAGTGAACTCAGAGAAACGTCTGAAAATGACCCTACCTTCATCTCCAGGGTCATAACCGGTGAAGAAAGCTGGTTTTATGGTTATGATCCAGAAACAAAACAGCAGTCGTCACAGTGGAAAAGTCCACAATCACCGAGACCAAAAAAAGCACGGCAGGTCAGAAGTGCAACAAAAACCATGCTCATTGTGTTTTTCGACATCAAAGGCATTGTCCATCGCGAGTTCGTGCCAGCTGGTGTTACAGTGAACTCAAATTTTTATTGTGACGTTTTGAGGCGGCTGAGACAAAATGTGCGACGAAAAAGGCCCAAATTGTGGGAAGACCAAAACTGGCTGTTGCATCACGACAATGCACCTGCTCACGCTTCACTGAAAACAACAGAGTTTTTGACCAAAAACAATATGGCCACCGTCCCACACCCTCCATATTCACCAGATTTAGCCCCGTGATTTTTCTCTGTTCCCGAAAATAAAAATTCACATGAAAGGTCACCGTTTTGACACTGTAGAAGACATTAAGAAAAAAACGCAGGAGGTGCTTGACAGCCTTCAGCAAAAGACTTTTTTTGACACTTTCCAGGCATGGAAACAACGCTGGATTCGTTGTATCAATTCGCAGGGAGACTACTTTGAAGGAGATGGGAGCCATTAATGGCCTAGGTAAGCAAAAAGAATTTATTAGACCTAGTCCGGGAACTTTCTGATAGCACCTCGTATATTTCAAAATACAAACAGTTCTTGGCTAAATATTCATCCATAATAGTGACTAATTGCAGTAAATTGACAGTTCGGCCATAAAATGTGAAAGTGAGAACTATAAAACAGCAAACAGTGCACGCCACGAGGAGACACCCCAGGTGTCAAATTTCTATGCATCAACAGGAAAGTAGACATTTCAAAAATAATTAAAATATTGGCTTTTTCATAAATTATAAAGTTGAGCTCAACAAAATCTAAAAGTATGTAACGGTGTGTGTGTGTGTGTGTGAAGCATATGCATATAGGCCTAACAAGAAGTGTTGAGTTGCGTAATTTTGATATACGTAGTAGTATTTTGATGTTGTAGTTGGTTGATAATCAGTTTTATGCCTTAAGGCGGAATAAGTGTGTTCATGATTTTTGTCATGTTTTTCAAGAGAAAATAAATAACGTTATATTTTACTTGATATACGCATTTTGTTATTTGTATTTGCTCACTGTTCTCTGCCTAAGTACACTAAACGAATCCCTGGACCAAACATTACATATAATCATATTCATTTTAATAAACAATTACTGAGCAACACTTCAGTTGGCGCCTGAGTAACAGTGACATTGTAAATTAACAGTGAAATTTACATTATTTACGTTAAAGTTGATTTACAATTTAGTCGAAAAATGGCAGAGAAAGACGTAAATACAAATTTAGATGAAAGTGCAGAGGTAGGATCAGTGTTGAATGTTACACAAGATAGTATGGTAACCATGAGTGAAAATGTTGAGAGCGTAGGCGAAATAGTGAATGTAAATGAAACAGTCGAAGCTGAATGTAGTAGAAATAACGAGATAAATATATTTAACCAATTAGCGTTGATGATGGAAATGATAAATAATAAGTTTGAACAACAAAATAAGAATAATGATAATTTGAAAACTGAAATCAAGTCAGAGATGAATAATAAGTTTGACCAACAAAATAAGAATAATGATAATTTAAACATGAGTTTAAATGAATTTAAAATTGAAATCAAGTCAGAGATAAATGCACGTAACATAGAGCTGAAAACTGCAATAAACAAACAAGATGAGAAATTAAGAGAAATAAATAATAAATTAGAGAAACAGAGTAAAACTATTGCGGGAGTGAAATGTGAGATGACTATAAATACAAATAAAATACAAACCGAGATGAAAAATGATATAAAAATAATTAGCGAAAAGCAGGATAAGAAACTGCTAGAGACAGACAAAAAATTCGAGGCGTTAACTAGTAGATTTAACGATAAATTTAAAAAAAAAATGACATAATTGAAGGTAATGTTCAAGGTGTGATTGATGAATGTGAACAGACTAAAAAAGCAAATAAGTTACAAGAGAGTGTGAATAATGAATTCAAAAGTAACATTGAACAGCTTAATACAATTAAAACTAGTGTAACTAATTTGAAAAGTAAACACACAGAACATGAACAAGAAATAATTAAAGTTAGAGAAGATCTAAGCCTAGCGATTAATCAAAAACTAACCAATATGTGTGAGAGAGTGAATGTTGATGTTGAATTAGGTTATTTCAGTAATGAGGGTAAGGAAGTGAACACCATACAATTTTTAAATTCTATAAAGAGTTTTAATAAGTATAATAAAGAAAGCTGGGAAAAAAAATTAGTACGAATTTTGAAATATTTTGAAGGGGATGCTAAAATTTGGGCAGACGCTCATAATGATAATTGGGCAGACTTTGATGAATTTGAGCGAGCGTTTAAAAATAAATATTGGTCAGAGGAAAAACAAGAGGGTTTACGCAGCACCATAATGGGATGGCGTAGTTTCAATATTAAACATATGAGCACTACGTCGTATGTGACGCGACTATATGGCCAGGTTAAATATTTAGAACCACCAATGCCTCTTTCATCTTTTATAAGGTATGTTAGTAAACATTTACCTAAAGACGTACGATCCACAATTAGAACCTGGGAGTTTACTGATATAGCTGAATTCGAGAAAATCTTAGAAGCTTACCAGAGTGTGAAAGAAGAAGAAGACAATAAATATCAATCAATAAATATTAGAGATAGAGAATCGAGGCCAATAAATACCGAACTAAGACAACCAGCCACCATTTTGTTAGACATGATAACAATATGAGTAGATCAGAGGGGGGGGTGTGGTTATGTCCACACCCTAATTGTAGAGCTAGCAACTATAATAGTTCTCAAACTCAGTGTTATAGGTGTCAGGGTCCTAGGGGTGGTGCCCAAGGGAGAGAAGATAATTACAATAGAGGAGAAAATTGTAGTAATGAGTTTAGAGGTAATACTAGAGGGAGAGGTTTCACCAGTAATCGGCGGATGCCGGGAGGTTTGGACCACAGAGGGAGAGGGGGATATGTTGGTAACCTAAATGAGATTAGGGGCGTTGAAGCACCTTCTAATAATCACAACAGCAGAGGGGATCATAGGGGGGTTTACAGCAAACCACCGAACCACCACCTCCAGCACAGTTAAACTAATAAGGACGGTTGAAAAGGAAAGTCCCCAGCCGTCTAGAAATCACATAACAATAGGGTCACTTATTACCAATATACATAATGAATTATCCGATGAAGAAGTAGGGGAAAGTAGCAGTGATTTTAGCATCGCAGAATTCGAAGCCGAAGTGTTTAATTCCTAATACACTTTTCTAGTAGTTCAGGGAGTGAACTGACCACTATAGATGATAAAGTTTTTGAAAAAATAAAAAATCGAACCATGGAGGCAATTTCACAACTACCAGTATTGGGAATTAGTGTTATAGGTGTAACAGGTGTTCGGAGTAAAAGAATAACTAAGCAAATAATGTTACAGCTAAAAATAAATAAACACACAATAAATGTACCTTTTTTAGTCATTCCAGGTTTGAATATGGGAGCAATAATGGGTAATGATTTTTTAAATAATTTTACAGCTGAGTTAAACTATTATACACAGACTATGAAATTAAACAATAAAAATAATATAATTGAAATACCATTTATACGAAAAAGAGCTGTAGAAATGAAAGCATTAAAAATAATTAGTAAGGGAATTTTAATTTCTGATAATGACATAAATGAATGCAGACCCTTGATGATTAATTATTGTAATTTAAGGGGAAGTAAACATGAATTATATGAAACTGAAGATAGTTGGGTTGAAAAAATGAATAAAATTCTATATGAAACTGGGGAATTTAGTTATCAAGATAGGGGGAAAATAGTACATGTAATAAATAAAAATAAATTAGTTTTTTCAGACGAACCAGGTCTAGTAAAAGGTTTTAAGGGTAGATTAATCGTTAAAGAAAAAACACCTTTTGCGCCTAAAGCATATCCGGTACCATACTCTAAAAGGGGTACAAGAGGAAATAAACAAGATGTTAGCAGAAGGGATAATAGAAATATCCACCTCACCATATTCCAACCCTTTAGTAGTGGTTACAAAGAAAGACTTATCGATAAGACTATGTTTAGACGCGAGACAGGATAAACAAAATAATTATTCCAGATAGAGAGTCGCCAGAACCGGTGAGCGAAATTCTACAACGTTTCAATGGGACGAAATATATTACGACATTGGATTTAACGGCTGGATATTGGCAAATAGAACTGGAGGAAAGGTATCGCCAGTATGTAGCATTCCTAGATAATGGAAGGAACTATCAATTTTGTAGATTACCTTTGGGACTAAATGTAAGTGTTTCAATTTTTATTAAATGTTTAGACTACGTATTAGGTAGAGAGATTTTAGAGTTTACAACTGTTTATGTGGATGACGTAGCAATAACTTCACCAGATATTAATACACATTGTGAAAGGTTAGATAGAGTATTAAGTAAATTGCATGAGTATGGCATAACCGTCAAGTTTAAGAAGTCAGAATTTTTAAAAGAACAGGTTAATTTTTTAGGCCACATAATTTCAGCCAAGGGTATCAGTACAGACCCTAAAACGGTAGAGATAATACAAAATTTTCCAGTACCTAAAAATGTGAAACAATTGCAAAGTATTTTAGGCTTATGTAATTTGTGACAGTACAAAAAGTCTGATATAAAAAGTATGGTATGCAAGGTAGTAAATTATGGTATTTCGATGTTTTTAAAGTCATTTCTATGGGTAATACAATTTCCCTTGGTTTTTGCCTACAACGACGCAGTTCCGAGACAACAAAATAATGTCAAGGACAGCAGAGTACGTGCAGATAAAGACACTTGAAATGGTTACATCCACTAATAACGGCGCTACTTGCTCCCGTTTCATTGGCCGACAACGCCAAACGTCATTAAAACCACAATGATGTGATTAAAATACGTAACTAACAAGGCGATTATGTAACAAAAGGCAAGAACGATGACGTGTACTCACACACACATACGTAAAATTTGCATAGTATCCGTCCAAGTCGCCAGAACATCACCATGGCAGTAACACGTTAGATTTGTGCTGGCATAAAATAGTCAGCTAAAGTGTTTTATTTGGATTAACAAAATGTAATAACAAGCAAATAGTGTTAACGAGTGATTATAACCATCATGTAAATTCAGTGTAAAGGACAGACGAAAGCTAGACATACAACGTCTGCCCCAGCCTGCAGAAATTCATCATGGCGATAACATGTTAACAAATTGTGCTGGCCTGAAATAGTCAGTTTAAGTGCTTTAAAGAATTAACAATGTAATCAAAATGTAAATCAGTGTCAACTACAGAAAAGTCTAGACAGTGTGAAGTAATAGTTTTCAAAAGTATATGTAGAATCAGTGTATTCAGAAAGATGTAACCACTCCGTTTTGGAATCAACATGTGACCCGCTGCCAGAACTTCCAGTCTACTTAACAAGGGAAGTGCCAAACCAAAGTTTTATTTAAAGAGCTCTTTTAATCAAAATTGCCGTTATTATGTGTACACAATTAAAAGTAAATTGAAAATTGTATGTATGGCTGTGAGAGAGAGAGCAGTGTGTGAACGTTAAATGTCGACTTCTGAATGGGGGTTGGTTTGCGTTAGCGATAAGTAAATATAATAAGAGTCAATTAATTATGAAGCTGCTTCACACTCAGTAGATAGAATTTGATGAATTAATTTTTAATAAAACATAAAGGAGTTTTATAACGAAAGAGCCAATATAAGAAATGGCCGCCATATTGAATCTTTATCCGGTATACACGCTTAACTAAATTACTGAATAAATTGATATTAATGGTCACTGTTTCAAATAAACGTATTCTCATTTCTGCGCCTATCTCTGTCAGCAATCTCGCTGAGTCGAATCCTTGGACCCTAGGTAAGAATAATAAAAAAAAAAAAAACAACAAGATTGAAGTAACCCGATTCTCAAATTATGGTAAGTACCATAATTATGGTGCGCGTGACACACGTGCTTCATACAAGTAAGGTAAACAGAGACGAAGATAGGTTATTTGATATTTCCTCTTACAAATACATTTATATTTATTTAAATAACTGAAATAAAACGTCACAAATTATTACAGGCAATTTGTAAACAAATATTCTTACTTAACGGTACAATTGGGGCATTTGTTAAATAAAGGTAATAAATGGCAATGGAGTTTACAAGAACAAACTGTATTTGAGCAAATAAAAAATAAGTTTTTAAACACTGTCATATTAGCTCATCCTAATTTTAAAGAACCATTTTATATATATACCGACGCATCGGACATAGCTTTGGGGGTAGAACTATTTCAGTTAGATGGGGACGGTAACCATAAAGTGATAGCTTTTGCTAGTAGATCCTTAGTAGCTAGTGAAAAGAACTATACAATAACGGAAAAGGAGGCGCTATCAATAGTTTTCGCCTCTAGAAAATTCAGAACGTATTTGTTAGGAAACAAAGTAATAATAAGATCGGACCATCAAGCCTTAACATTTTTGAATAACTGTAAACTAACACATGGTAGGTTAGTGTGTTGGATGTTAATACTACAAGAGTATGATTTAACCATAGAGTATTGTAGGGGTAAAGAAAACATAGTAGCTGATGTCTTATCTAGAACTGATTTTGACAATAATACTGAGGTAGATATGGCAAAGACATATAAAATATTTATAATCAAAGAAGTGGAGGGAGTAGATATGAAAAAATCAATAAACAATCTAGCAACAGAACAAGGAAGAGATACAGAACTTGGTAAAATAATAATAGCGTTAAATGAGATACCCAATATTCCTAACAAATGGGAAAAACATTTTAGTTTGTATAATAAACATTTATTTCACCGTACAGATGAACAAGGTGATGATTGGAAGTATGCATTCCTAAAGTTATAATACCTGAAGTAGTGAAAGATTGTCATTTGGGGTATGGTCATATAGGTCCCAAGAAATGCAGTGACATATTAAAAGAGTCTTGTAAATTTAATAATATGGAAAAAACTGTACGTAAAATGTTAAAAGCTTGTGAAATTTGTCAGAAAGCTAAAGTAAATAATCGTAAATAGGAGGGTTTAATGCAACATGTAATACCAGACAGTCCTTTAGCAATAGTTGCCATTGATTTATATGGCCCGCTACCCAAAAGTCGAGGAGGGGTGAATTATTTATTTGTTGTACTAGATGTTTTTACCAAATTAGTAAAATTGTACCCTATTAAAAAAGCTACATCCTTGGTATTAGCTAGAAGATAGTCAGTGAATACATTGCTAAAGTAGGTAGACCTAAAATAATATTATCGGATCATGGTTCTCAGTTTACCAGCAACACCTGGAGGGAAACATTAGGTTGGGAAAATATTTTAGTTAACATACATCAGTGTATCATCCCCAATCAAATCCTAGTGAGCGTGTTATGCGGGAATTAGGGCGTATGTTTAGGACCATCTGCCACCAAAAACATTCATTGTGGGCCACATTTGTGAATAAAATAGAAGGATACATTAACCGTAGCTTACATGAGTCCACTAGTTATAGTCCTCATGAGTTAATGTTTCAGAGGAGGCCATCACGCATAATAGAGGAACTGATAAAATTTCCGACGCGAGCTGAGGTACCACATGGGAGGAAACTGGTGATTGCCAAGAGCGGCTTTTGAGTAAAGCAGAACGGAAAAGAAGACATGATAGGAATTTAACACCTATCCAATATGAGGTAGGGCAACTGGTATTAATAAAAAACCATGATCAATCATCAGCTTTGGACAAAGAGATTAAAAAATTCTTCTTCTTCTTCTTCTTCTTCTTATACGACGGTCCCTATGAGGTTAGTGAAGTAAAAATGGAGAATGCTTATGTATTAATAAACCTGCAAACCCGAGAAATAAAGGGAACTTATAATGTAACACAGTTAAAAAGGTATTATGTACATGAGTAATGTTGAATATTCTTTTAATTCATTAAAATCATGGACGAATAAATACAGATTTTATAATGAATTGGGGGGTACCTGAAAGTATAACTTTTAGTTTAAACAGTAAGGTAATGGGTGCGTTGTTGGGCACCGTTTGAACTTAAAAAAAAAAAAAAAAGTGGCCTTGTCTGTA
The DNA here is from genome assembly GCA_034769895.1 of Magicicada septendecula. NCBI lineage: Eukaryota > Metazoa > Arthropoda > Insecta > Hemiptera > Cicadidae > Magicicada > Magicicada septendecula. Next base: position 408,134,062 of record CM068368.1, on the reverse strand, counting down.
GTTGGCTATCATAATTAATTAGATTTAATATCAATGTGTAAAGATAAACCATATAAGAGATATGGTAAATGCGATTCCCCATTTTCGGGCGGTCACGGCTTCACCGAACCCTGACCGTGGATTTGGCTTAATATTCTAAATTGGTGAACTTAGAAATACAACTGGGGGGTTTTAGATCAGGGGAACTAAGATTATAGAACTTTGGAACACGGATATATACCTAAGTATGGGTGATAGACCGATTAAGGGAATGTGAATATTAATATAGTAGGATTACTGGTATCGGGATATCAGTAATGCCGAATTTTGTATAACGCTAAAGCAAGGATGGGGGAGAAAGAAAAGAAAAAAGTGTTCACCCCTTCCGTTTCAGTCCTTGTGGAGGCAACTGGGCGCTACAGTCCAGGGGGGGGTAATAGTGTGTGTGGCAGAAGGAATTTAAAATAAATTCATAAATTTAATAAATTATGTGATGATGGAGAAGGTGGTTACTAGGTTGTTAGTAACGAAATATTAAATATTAAAACGAGTTACATCAATAATGTAGAGTATGTAATTAATTTTCTGATGTAAACAAATGAATGATGTTGTGTTGACGAGGAGTACTTTATTTTAATGTATTAAAGAGTAATATGAAGATACTTAACGATTGTTAAGTAAGTAATTTGTTCTAATGTAGTTGATTTAATGTGTTTTACTCTATATAAGGAGTTTATTAATTTTTAAATGTGAATGGAATATTTATAATGGAAGGGATTTATACGTTGTAATGGAAATGTTTATTTACATTTTGATTTTTGATTGGAATCAGAGTGATCATTTTGAATTTTTGGGTAAGAGTTAAAGAGAGAAGGTTATACAGAATGTTGGTATGTAAAAAAAAAAAAAAACTCAGTACTTCTTAACGCAAACCAACACAGCTAAGGGGGAACCAGATCAGTCAGGGATATGTTATTATACAAGGCCACTATTTGATATTTTTTGGTTTCATGTTTCAGTGTCTGGTGATGCTGTGGCAGCGGTCCTGTGCTGGCTTGCGTGTCAGAGCAGGAGCGTCAAGTGCCCGTCTGGCCTTGCGGTGTTGGGATCTCGAAAGAGTAAGTTAACCACAATTCTGAATAAAACATAAGGGGGTTGTGGCGACATATCTTGGCTGATCCCTTTAGAAAGTATGAGAGTGTCAATGAGAGCTTTTATGCTTCGGCATAAATCCTCTCATTGGGGGGGGGTTATTGTAATGGGTCTAAATTTACCTAAATATTATTGTGTAATTTTATAATTTCTATAACATGTAAAGATGAGGCCCCTTTGAGGTGACGCGATAGCCAGTAAATATTTTCATGACCATGTATGGTTATGCAGCAAAAGACGAAGATCTATTTATAGCCAGTGATTAATTCCACCAGTATGTTGTTGACGAGAATCAGTTAATTATGAGTTAAAAAGGTGATACCCAACTCAACGGAACATTACAGTAGTGAGGACAAGACAAATAGCAGGGAGCAGGGTGAACCAATTTGAAGACGCAACAAACGGAAATTTGTAATACTGAACGCCAGTCGGCAATTAACATCAAAACAAAGTGGACATAGGCAGTTTCACTCGCCGCCGGCTGAGTACCGTTTTCGCCCGCATAAACCGCACAAAGCGTAAATCTGAAAATGTGAATTTATATATATATTTCAAAATACAAACACTTCTTGGCTAAATATTTATCCATAATAGTGACTAATTGCAGTAAATTGACAGTTCGGCCGTAAAATATGAAAGTGAGAACTATAAAACAGCAAACAGTGCATACCACGAGGAGACACCCCAGGTGTCGAATTTCTACGCATCAACAGGAAAGCAGACATTTCAAAAATAATTAAAATATTGGCTTTTTCATAAATTATAAAGTTGAGCTCAACAAAATCTAAAAGTATGTAAAGGTGTATGATTGTGTGTGTGTGTGTGTGAAGCATATGCATATAGGCCTAACAAGAAGTGTTGAGTTGCATAATTTTGATATACGTAGTGTAACGGGACATTTAGACCTACCTGGGGTAATTTTGGGAAACATAAAAATATAAATAATAATTATGGGAAGAATAAACAAATTTAGTTAATGAATTATACAACGTATGAAGCAAGTGAGTGGATTTGTGTCAAGGTCAGCTCCAGATGCAGGCAGAACAGTTATTTTTAGATACATGACATGCAAGTTATATAATTCAACGGATCGTACGATCTGATGTCAACTAAATACGTCACTTGGAATGTGAGGTGCGGTCAGCCCAGCCTCACAAATTGGCGTAGTGATACAAATAAAGACAATAAGATTGGTGACGTGACCCCCTACCACCTCAGAAAATAACGCAGTTCTGCTTGCCCCAGTTAAAATTTGCTCCTTGTGCCGGCCGGACACAAATAAAAGTTCAGGAACAAAATCGCGGACGTCCGCACGTATAAAATGTAAAATGCGAAATACAAAATTAAAAAAACAGTGTAAAGTGAACTAACAGTTTTGGCTTAAATATACGAACATTTATATTCAAATAACATATGGTGAAAAATACGATGAAAGTGCGTGGGACAATGCGGAGTCATCTGGACGATTCAGCTAAGTAACAAATGCGGGTAGAACAAAATTTTAATAAGGTCTAAACCAAAATTTCAATGTTATTATTATACTTTAAAGAAAAAAATGAGATCTCTAAGGGTATGTGGTAGTTGTGTGTGCGTGTGAGTGAAAAGTATGTTAAACAAAAAGGCTGGTTTGCGGTAGTTAAATTTAAATTAATGTTTAATTTTTTTGTTACTTTGAATTTATATACAAATTTTTTATTGTTCATGAAGTCTATAGAATCAAATAACCAAGAGAATGTTTAGTGTTAAATTCATAACAAGTAAGGGAGGGGAAAAGAATATTTTGTTTGTGATGGAAAATAAGAAGTGAAATAATAACGAATAAAACTTAATTCATGGGAAACAAGTAGAGTTTTTTTAATTTCAAAATAGCCATATTGTTCTTTCAGCTCGTCCAACGAAACCCTGGATACGGTAAGTGAAAAAATTTGAGTTGGTACTATACAACATGGCGGCTGCACGAGCCGAAAGTGAGAATTTGTAAACAAAGTCTAGTAATACATTTATAAAAAATAATGAAACATAACAATGGCGCCCGAAACAGCTGGACCATTTGCATAAATAAAATTATGCAAATGTGGACCTGTTTGAGGAACAATATGGTTGTTTGGGATAAATAAATTGGTATGTAGGTAGGAATAAACTTAGATGACGAGAGTGTCAGATAGGGTGATGTTACAATGTTATTGATATAGATGTATTATAAATAAGTAAAAAACTAAATAATATAAAAAATGAATACTAATGAAAATAGTAACAAGGACGTCAGCTTCACTGATAGTAAAATAAATAGCGACTTAAGCGAGACCGAGTCAAAAATAATGGAAAACGTTGAACACCAATCAACGCCAGTCCAAAGTAAAAAATCTGATACAGATGAGATGTTGAAACGTTTGTATAGTATGATAGAGACAAAATTTTGTGAATTAAACAGTGACTCTGATATTAAGTTCAATAAAATCAATAGTCGCTTTGATGTAAACAATAGTAAGTTCGAGGCAAAATTTGATGAACAAAAGAGTAGTTTTAATGCTAGATTTGATGAAATGAACGCTAAAATGAATGACCAAATTAATGAAATAAGAAATGAAATAAAACAACAAAAATTTAGTATTAACAAGCAAATGAATGAAATTGATACACGTTATGATAATATGACAGAACAGATAATAGAATCAATAAGTAACAATTGTGAGAAGATTAATGAAATGAATAAAAATTTAGACAGGAAATTAAATCAGATAATAAATAAGAAGTTAGGTAACAGTGTTAGAGATCTAACAGATAATAATAATGGTAAAATAGTGGAAGTGGTAGTGTTAGAGAATAAAATATTAAATAGTGATGATAATGATGATAACGTAGTGGGGGTAGAAAGTGGTGAAAAGACCGATCAATTAAATGAAAATAAAGACAATCAGGTAACATATAATACGGTAAGTAGGGGTGAGAAAAATGACAATATAATTAAAAATATGGTGTTAGAGAGTAAGGTTGTGAGTATTGAGAGTGCTGATGAAGTTTTAGTGGGAGTAGAATTTGATAATGAAGTGATAGAGAGTGTTTACAGGTAGAGGGGTTGCAGGGGGTAGATTTTCCCCGAGTTTATCGTGAACCAAGGTGTTCACTGTTGTTGTTGAAGGGCAAGAGTCCCTTATTATTGGAAGACATGAGGTCTTCAAGTTGTTCCCTGAATTTGGGTGATGATTTAGTGCCCTCTGTATGGGATGGTAGAGAAAGTGTGAGATGGCGTTATGGTGAGAGATATTTTGAGAGGGAGTGGTATTTAGATGGGGAGATAGAGTTGTTTAAGGTTGGTAGAAATTGTAAAGAATTGGTAGAAAGGTTAGATGTAGAGAGAGCTGGTAATTATACTGAGTACTTACTTTGTGTTGAATCTGATGTAGCAACAGTAGTTGATGATAATGTAACTTACCTGACATAAATAGAAAATACTAAAGGAGAAATTACCATACCCAATGTCGACAGGAATTTTGAAAAAAGTATACAATAATATTTGTAGTCCCTACATTGATACAATGGAAAAAAGTAATGATGATGACTATTATGATTATAACAGCAATATATCTTTAATTGTAAATGAATGGTGTAGTCGTAAGATCAGATTATTATTCGATATGGAGGTTAAATATTTTGTTGTTTATGAACATTTAATTATGTGAATAGTGTGGTTTCGAAATGGATTGTATTATGAAATGATTTATGGTAAACAATAATGAATAATAATTTGGATTGTACATACTTGTATAGAGATGTTGAAAATGTATTTGTGTAGTACATTATGTTGTAAGGAGTATTTTATATAAACAATGTATGTAGGTAATAGGAATTGATTTAATAATAATTATAACATTTTTTCAGACTAAATAAATGATGAGAGTAAATGTGAAATTTTAAAATGTAATTAAAATAACTCAGGGTAAAAAAAAAACTGATTGAATTAAATAATTGGAGATTAATTAATTAATGTTGTATAAATGAACTTTGATAATAAATTTAAATGATTTTCTGAGATTTAGATTCTATAATGAATAGTAAGTGATTAAACATACAATATGTTTAGGTGTTGAGTTATATTCCTATTATTATGAGGTTGTTATGAATTTTCTAATGTAATTTTCAATGATCATATTAACGTAAAATGTTGTAAGAGATGAAGTTTGGGTGATGATTATTTCAATAAGGCATTGAGTCAGTCAGAGTTAATTTTAAATGGGTGTTAGACAAAATAAGAATTTCTGAAGTAAAAGTAATACAGAAACGAGGTAGTAGTAGGGACACAGTAGTGAGAGTGCATGCATGTAGAGAAAGCGAGAGTGAGGTAAATGGAGAGTAAATAGGTGGTGGTAAAATTTTGTAAAGAGGGTGGTGTGGTAAGGAGTCCTCAACGACAGGCGTTGTGGTGGGAGGTGAATAGTTTCAAATGCGCGTTGGCGGAGTTACCTGGGAGAGGCCAGAAACTAATAAGGGAATGAGCATAAAGGGAGGGAACACACATCTTAGGTACAAAGAGGGTATCAAGTATTTTATTCTAAGAGGAGAATGATTTAAGGTGAGTAAGAGAAGTTAATAGAGGTAAATATTTTTGAGAGATTGGTGTCACCCTATGTAAATCTGTTAGTGGTTGTTAGAAGGAAGAAGGTGAGTAAGGTTATATCTAAATGCCCATTCAATAAATCAGATCATTATGAATGACTGGGAGTCACCCAAACAAATAAATGATGAAAATGTTAAATAGAAATTTATAGTTGAGATGTAATATAATATAACAAGTGGAAGAGTTAATAGAATTTAAAGCTAAAATAAAGCTGTAAGTTGTGTAAATGTTTTGATAAAATCTGAATTTGAAATGTTATATATAACGAATGTGGATAATAGATTTGAAAATTTTGGAGAAGTTATCGGTACAATAAATGATAAATAATTAAAGGTTGATATAAAAGGAGTTAATAGAATTTGAAAGTAAAATAAAGCTGTAAGGTGTGTAATTTTGGTCAAACTTAAATATGAATTGTTTATTTTTCAGGTAATAGCAACAATGTTCATTATGAGTGTACTATGTTTTATTATGATGTATTATGTTAGTGTGTAGGAATCTTAAACATGTATAACATGTTTTAAATAGATTCCCCACTTTCGGGCGGTCTCGGCCTTACCAGCCCAGACCGTGGTTTTGGATGACATCCAGCTGTGGGCAGACTTATTGTAACCTGACCGTTGGTTGTCTGTGAAATTGGTATAATTTAGAAATTAACAGGGGGTGATTCAGGGGGAATCAAACCGGAACTATGGAACAGCGGCTATCACTCGTTCGCATGGGAACATAAAAAGGGTGATAGAACCGTCTTAAGGGCACATAACTATAAAATCAGTAAGGTATTGTAAACCCTAGTGGTCAAATTATCTGAATTTTATTTGTAACGCCGAAGCAAGGACAGGAGATGACAAAATTCCTCCTTAAGGCTTCAGTCCTTGTGGAAGCAACTGGGCGCCACCGTCCAGTCATGGGGGGACATAGAGAGATGGATGGCCGGTGGCAATGTTACATGCTGCGAGGGTGCGACTCCGTCTTTGGGGACCTAGTCCTCATGGGCAGTAGTAATAGTGTTATACCAAAATGGGTGAAGACCTTGAGGTCACTGACAAATGTGTAACACAGGGTATCAGGGGTTAAGGGAAATTAGTTTAAGTTGGGGGACTAGTATAAGTTGATGTAGAGTGGAAGGAGGTTACGAAATTAGTAGTAACGAATTAATGAATATTAAGTACATTGTGTTGATGATGTTGATTTGATAAGATAACTAAATGATTTTGGTAATGAATTAAGAAGTATTATGATAATTGTAGATAATTAACAATTTTAAGTAGATAATTTGTTCTGATGTAGTTGATTTAAATGTGTTTTGTTCTATATAAGAATTTTATTAATGAATTTAATTTTTTTTTTTTGAAATAATATTCCATTAATATAAGGATTTATACTTCTTGTAAAAAGGGAAAGGCTTAATTATTGTCGATTGGAATCGAAAAATCTTATAAAATATTGGGAGTGAAGTAAGAGGATGAAATGTCTAAAGAATATTGTATTCATATGTGCGTTAGGAGTTAAGAAAAACCAGTGCTTCGTAACGCAAACCAGCACAGCTAAGGGGAACCAGATCAGTTAGGGATATGGTACTATACAAGACCACTATTTGATTTGATGTTTCAGTGTCTGGTCATGCTGTGGCGGCGATCCTGAGCTCGCCAGCGCATCAGAGCAGGAGCGTCAAGTGCCTGACTGGCCTTGCGGTGTTGGGATCTCGAGAGAGAAGTCCAGTAAGGTCGTTCAGGCGCAGTCACAGTCACTGGACCAAGGGGTAAGAGTTAACTAATTTTTTTTAATGTAAACCGTAAAGGGGGTTGTGGCGACATATCCTGGCTGATCCCTTTAGGAAGTATGAGAGTGTCAATGAGAGTTTTTATGCTTTGGCATAAAACCTCTCATTGAGGGGGTATTGTAACGGGACATTTACACCTACCTGGGGTAATTTTGGGAAACATAAAAATATAAATAATAATTATGAGAAGAATAAATAAATTTAGTTCATGAATTATACAATGTATGAAGCAAGCGAGTGGATTTGTGTCAAGGTCAGCTCCAGATGCAGGCAGAACAGTTATTTTTAGATACATGACATGCAAGTTATGTAATTCAACGGATCATACGATCTGACGTCAACTAAATACGTCACTTGGAATGTGAGGTGCGGTCAGCCCAGCCTCACAAATTGGCGTAGTGATACAAATAAAGACAATAAGATTGGTGACGTGACTCCCTACCACCTCAGAAAATACAGTTCCACTCGCCCCAGTTAAAATTTGCTCCTTGTGCCGGCCGGACACAAATAAAAGTTCAGGAACAAAATCGCGGATGTCCGCACGTATAAAATGTAAAATGCGAAATACAAAATTAAAAAACAGTGTAAAGTGAACTAACAGTTTTAGCTTAAATATACGAACATTTATATTCAAATAACATATGGTGAAAAATACGATGAAAGTGCGTGGGACAATGCGGAGTCATCTGGATGATTCAGCTAAGTAAGAAATGGGGGTAGAACAAAATTTTAATAAGGTCTAAACCAAAATTTTAATGTTATTATTATTTGTTTTAGTGGATGGTTAGTGAGGATCGGTCAATAATACAAATTTTAGTTATTTTGCGTCGACGTTTCGACAATATTTATTGTCATCTTCAGGACAGTTGTGTGTTTGGCGTCAGCAACAATTGTCCTAAAGATGACAATAAATATTGTCGAAACGTCGATGCAAAATAACTAAAATTTGTATTATTGACCGATCCTCACTAACCATCCACTAAAACATTCATTGATTGACGGTCACTAAAAATTTAAGGAGTTATTATTATACTTTAAAGAAAAAAATGAGATCTCTAAGGGTATGGGGTAGTTATGTGTGCGTGTGAGTGAAAAGTATGTTAAACAAAGAAGGCTGGTTTGCGGTAGTTAAATTTAAGTTAACAGTTAATGTTTAATTTTTTTGTTATTTTGAATTTATATACACATTTTTTAATGTTCATGAAGTCTATAGAATCAAATAACCAAGAGAATGTTTAGTGTTAAATTCATAACAAGTAAGGGAGGGGAAAAGAATATTTTGTTTGTGATGGAATATAAGAAGTGAAATAATAACGAATAAAACTTAATTCATGGGAAACAAGTAGAGTTTTTCTTTATTTCAAAATAGCCATATTGTTCTTTCAGCTCGTCCAACGAAACCCTGGATACGGTAAGTAAAAAAATTTGAGTTGGTACTATACAACATGGGGGCTGCACGAGCCGAAAGTGAGAATTTGTAAACTAAGTCTAGTAATAAATTTATAAATATAATAAAACATAACAGTAGTAGTATTTTGATATCGTAGTTTGTTGATAATCAGTTTTACGCCTTAAGGCGGAATAAGTGTGTTCATGATTTTTGTCACGTTTTTCAAGAGAAAATAAATAACGTTATATTTTACTTGATATACGCATTTTGTTATTTGTATTTGCTCACTGTTCTCTGCCTAAGTACACTAAACGAATCCCTGGACCAAACATTACATATAATCATATTCATTTTAATAAACAATTACTGAGTAACACTTCAAGTTGATTTTTGGTGGTTTTAATTGTTTTAAATAATTATTCAACAGTATTGATTGTCTCATCATGTACTGTATATGGGTCATAGATGGGATGGGTCATATCTTGTTGCAGTCATTACATGATAGCTTGTATACACCTGTTTGTTTCTCTGTAGGTATTTTGTGTGTTGATTTAAGAATTTTTTGTAAGTTATTATTGGTATGGAAAATCACTTGGAAGTCAAATTTGTTTAAATTGTCTTGTTGATACATCCTCTTCATTCACTTTTTTAAATATTATATATATATATACACAACTTTCACTAGTGAACAAACTTACTTATTGGTTTTTTGTCCCAAACGTTTCGACAAAGACGAACACCACGTCGAAACGTTTGGGACAAAAAACCAATAAGTAAGTTTGTTCACTAGTGAAAGTTGTGTATATATATAATTGCTTAAATTGTTTTTTAAAATAAGCGGCACTATATTTGTATATTCTGCTGATATACGAGGTGTGTTCAAAAAAAGACCGAACTATTTGTGTAGCACGTCAACTAGCGCATAGAGCGAGCTACAGAATTAAGTGCTGCTAGCGACAGGTTTTGACGCCTGAATGCCGTTTTCTCTGTCCCGTCACGATCTTCGGTCTTCGAGCTACACGCGCTGTAGTGGGCACGGGCACACACCATCCGGCGGATTTATAACGAAGTGAGAATGAAGATCTTAACACAACGTGTGTGTATAAAATTTTGCTGCTGACTTTGTAAAATCTTTACAGAGCTATTTCCATTGTCTTCCAAAGTTTTCATTACCATTTCATTGGTACGCAGTTGTTGACCGATTTCAAAACGGGTCTCTTTCTGATTGTCGTCAACAAACACAGTAAGAATTTTTGAGTGATACGATACATTTAAATTTATCTATAAAAATTTAATTTTACGATCTTAAATAGATTCTGCCTGAAAGTATTGGCATTTAAACGATGATTTACAATTACCACATCACGAGCTCTCTTCCCATGATCTTCGATATCGCTTTGATCTGCACCGACCATTGTTTTTCCATCTTTAAAAATTCTTAAACTAATCGTTCGCCTCATGCAGGCTTCGGCGTATGCTTAATTGAAAACCAGAATGTCTCTGAAAAGTTTTAACCTAGTTTTGCTGCAAAATTTCATACGCACACGTTGTTCTCGCGGTCTTTCTTAATCGCTTTGTCACTAATCCGCCGGCCAGCATGTGCACGTCCCCACTCAATGTGATATACCTCAAAGACTACTGCTAATAGTGGAACACAATAAGTGGCAGTTTGTTGTCAAAAACTATCGCTAGGTGCGCGCAAAGTCTCGGCGCTTCGTTTGTGCGGGTTGATGTGTTACTCAAAAAGCTTGGTCTTTTTATGAACACACCTCGTATATTTCACATTATTAGTGTTTCTATCAATTTTAAGTTTATTTTTATTATTATGTTTGTTTTTTAAATGTTTACAAGGCATTTACGAGATTTACAATGCATTTAAAACCAATCCTGGAAATGTTATAAATGATCAGTTATCTTTCAAATCACATTATTTATTTGATACAGCTCTTAAGTTCGAGACACAAGACAATACTAGATAACATTAATAAATATACACCTTGGGCCTGAGTTCTGATAAGTTTGACAGTATGAACTGGACCTCCATACAGTGCGCACTGTGCAATGTGAAAAGGCCCAAGTTTGTAGTGTAAATTATGTGTATGTGTGTCATTAATTTTAAACGTCTGACGATGGAAGAGTGATTATCCTCTGAAGATGAAACCTTAGGTTTTGAAACACGTCAGGACAAAATAAGGAGAAGTCGCAAGACGTTTAATAAGGTAATGTTTAATTATTAACATTTATGCGACTTGGATACCAAAAAACATGTTTATAAAAGATAATTCTTTGATATTTGATTGATATTTATGTACACAAAGTAAAGTACTGATTAAAAGAAATGATTTAAATTAAATGCATTTATTTAAAAGAATATCTGAGCAGGTCGAGAGCACATTTTACATCATATAAACTTATATTTATTCATGTTTATGTTTACATGTAAATTTATATTTGTATTTGAAATTTATGAATATTTAGGTTAAGGATATATGTATAGTTACAATAATTATGTGTATGCTGAGCACACACAGCGGAAAACACATTATGCTACTAATACTGATGAATTTTAATTCATACAGTTGAACCTCGTTAACCCGGATCAATTGGGGCCGGGGCCGACCGAGTTAACGAAAATCCGGGTTATCCAGAGAATGAGGGAAAAACGATAAAAAAGAACATGTACTTACCAAAAATATTTTTAATGGAGTTTAAAAATTATTATCGGCACACTTTCACCTAAAAACACATAATATGTATTTACACTGTACACAGTATAGGTACAAACTAGTCAGTAGTAAAAAAGGCAGTGAGCTTTTGCTGCCTCAGTTTTGTGTATCGCTTACGAGCAGCGCGATCTCGCATCCGCTTTAGCATTAGAAGCTCGTTTGGCGATGTTTCGGCTTGACTCTCGAAATAAACCATCAATTTATCTATGTTTGCTACTGCTTCTGCGTGGGTCATAACCACAGCTGGTTCATCAACACTGTCTGAATCATCTTCATTTTCATTTTCTGTAACACTGCATGATGCAATAATTTCTTCCTCTGTGATTGCTTTATAACCTCCGTCATTGTCAATTTGCAACCAATTGTCAATGTCTTCTTCATCAACATCGGAACAGCCATCAATATTTTTAAAAAAGTCTATAAAATCTTCTTCCACACTTGTTTTTTCTTCTTCTTCAATTGTATTGTTTACTGGCAAGTCACACACACCAGGCCACAGCTTTTTCCATGACTTTATCAAAGTTTCTCTTCCAACCTGGTCCCAAGCTTCCGCAATCATATAAATAACAGTCTTTACGTTAAAAGATTTCAGCTCTCCTTCATCCTCTACCAGTTGACTTAGCATTTGCCTTTTGTACACTTTTTTTATTTTTTCTAGAACTCCTTGGTCCATCGGTTGAACGAGAGAAGTTACATTAGGTGGTAAAAACTTCACTGAAATGTCATCTTTGACTAGTTCATTGACAGACGGATGCGAAGGCGCATTGTCAATTAGCAAAACCGCCTTGTTGGGAAGGCCACAGTTCTTCAAATATTTTTTTACTGACGGCACAAAATTCTCGAAAAACCATTGTTTGAAAATGTCACTAACCATCCAAGCACTTTTTTGTGAGCTGTAAATGACAGGCAATGAGCCTCGTTTCACATTTTTCAATGCACAGGGGTTTTTAGACTTTCCTATTATAAGGAGAGGAATTTTGTGCTTTCCTGACGCATTACTGCAAGCCATTATGGTGAGGCGGTCTTTCCCTTTTTTATACCCTTTCGCTGAATCTCCTAATTTTGAGGCTAGCGTTTTACTCGGCAACATCCGGTAAAATAAACCGGATTCATCGGCATTGTAAACTTGATCTGCAGTCAGTTCTTCCTTTTTAATAAAGTCTTCAAACTCTTTTTTAAAATTTTCTGCCGCTTCAACATCACCTGACAAGCTTTCTCCAGTGATTGTAAGTTGACGCACTCCATGCCGTTTTTCCATCTGTCCAACCACCCCTGGCTAGCTGTAAAACTCGGGTCTCCATGGGGCACCTGTTTGTTCAAACTCAATGCTTTCTGTTGGATGATGGGTCCAGAAATCGGCAAACCACATTCTCTTTCAGCACAAAACCAGACAAACAATGCTTCATCCAGAGTTTCTAGTTTAGCAGTTTTTGCTTTACACCGATTATCCAAACTGTCCTTAGAAATCATTTTGAAACAAAAGTCTTCAATGCGTTTTCTGTTCTTCTTCCAATCAGATACGGTCGATGTTCCTACTCCAAACTCAGCAGCAATGTTCTTTAACGATTCTCCCTTATCAATTCTTGTCAATGCTTCCATCCTTTTTTTCATAGTCACAACAATGTTTTTACGTTTTGTCGCCATCGCGAACAATGCGCTAACGAAACAGCACAACGATACTGTACCTCGACAGTGACACTAGGACAACATGCGAACACTACCGAGATTGCAACGCAACTGAGGAATGTTGTTTCTAGGTCAATGTCAAGTGCGAGGCGTGGGGAGGGGAAGGAGAGGGTTGGCAGGTGGGATGAGTGCAATGAACTCGCCCGCTGGCAAGTGAATTTGAGTAATGTACCTACTGAGAATAGCGATTTATCGTCTGTAAAACAAGTCTTCATTTACTACGCCAAACAACATAATTTTTTTTTTCCAAAATTGGTCCGAGTTATCTGGACGTCCGGGTTAAAGAGGTCCGGGTTAACGAGGTTCTACTGTAATTTGAAATTTTTATTTAATACAATTTAAATCATTTTCCATATTCAATATGATAAGAAGTATTATTAAAAAAAAACACCTTTACGCCTTTTCTCGTTATAATATATAATATTAGATTATTGTAACTACTTATTACATTGATTATTCTCTCACCAATTGTTCCACTTACAAACTGACCAAAACATAATCAATTAATTTTATATAATACAGTTTACACCTGAAATTCAATTTTGATAGTCTATTTAAGAAATCAATTAACTACTCATCATCAGTGCTTGTTTTTGTGATGGAACGCTGTTCCAGCACCTTTCTGAAAATATTTTTTTTATACACATTAAAAAAATGAAAAATTATACTGTAATTTGATACAAAAAATTGGAAAATAATCGAAGACTTTCGTGTTACTAAGGTATTCTGCAGCAGTCAAGCTGCAACAGCTGTCAATGTTGTTGACAGACATGGTGGGGTGAGAGCCTTCTCCGCCAAGCCAGTGCATGCGCACTGAAACTACTTTTTGTCTGTGGTACACCTATAGAGAGAAACGAGCTTGCTACTTAACTCAAAATTTCAAATTATGTGAAAACGAAATTATCAGGGCATTTAGAGAATTCGTGCACTCTACACATGAGATTCTTGAGAAAATGAGGCATCTACGTTTCACGCTGTGGCTATTTCTGTCCACAATAACACTTGACAGCATATAAAAAAACAATAGTGTTTGGTCAGCATTTGCCACTTGGTCAAGCAGGTAATTGTGGGGTTTCCTCAGTTTTATAATATATCGCTGATAAGCGATCAATTTGTCAGTATAATCTGTAGGTAGGCGTTGGGCAAGGGTATGATAACTTTCATAAAAATGACACAATTAATAAAAGACATATAAATATATTTTTTATATTAACTCTTACCTTCTCGGGGTCCAGGATTCTGTTACACGAACTCACAGTCTGTAAGAGAGGTTACTGGGTTCATTACACAATAAACACGCTTTTTGACTATATTAATTGGTTCTGTTTATTAGTCGATTGCAACATTTGTTTTAATTGTCTTTTAAATTTACTTAGTATTCATTTTCATCTCAAACTATTACTGTTCATGTTAATTTGTTTTCTTCGGAAAATTACAAAACACACATTTAGGCTACTTTACATGGCAAATATTCTAATAGCTAATTTCAAACCTTAACATAAAATTAATTAAATTATATGAAGGCAATCCAGCATCTTACTCACCCACACTCATACAGTATTTAAATTCCCCTTTAAAATTTTAAGCGCTTTCTTAACATTTTATAATTATTTGTTTATGATATCGTTACTTGGCCGTCGGCGTCTCCTCCAATCACGTGTCGCACTCGGTATGTTTTAGTCCGTTCAAACTGTTCACCACATTTTTATCACACAGTCGAATTACTCACATTTAATTGTTAACTTTCGTGTTGTAAATTTCTTTCCCATTTATATCACTTTAAATTATACTTTTTGACACATTTTGAAGATTTTAAACAAGTTTTCGGCTCGCGAGCCTTTGTGCCGAACCGGCCGGAGCCGCAGCTGTAGATCGACAGACGCCAAACGCCAGGCGTCCAAGATGGCCAACAACATTTTCGTGTTCGGCTTCTTGCTTCCGATAGGCGCAAAAGGGAACCACGTGACACTATAATGAGTTAACACCATGTATAGTATATTCACTGTAACTGACCAGCTAGCCGAGTACGTGCTTATTCACCTGTACAGGCACGCACGTCCGCACGCTCTCACATTCCAGAGCATCAGGAAAAGTAGCTTATTGCAGGGCAGACAGACCTAACGTACAACTACGTGCCCCAACAAGGAATTTCTATTGTTATAATTGAGACCCTGTGTGGGTAACCCTTCTGCGTCGCATTTACAATTGAAATTAAAACCTATCTCCCAATTCTGTCCCGTTACAATACCCCCCCCAATGAGAGGTTTTCTGCCGAAGCAGAAAAACTCTCATTGCTAAACCTAAGAGGATCAGTGAGGATATGGTGCCAACAACCCCCCTTTAATTTCTTAACACATCATGGGTAAACTACCCCCCAAGCTCGGCGACTATGGCTGCATCTGAACGACATTACTGGACTTCTCTGTTCGAGATCCCAACACCGTAAAGTCGGACAAGCACTCACCACAGCACCACCTAACCTTGTAACATTCCAAATAAATCAACAACTAGCCTTATACCATACCAGATCCTCAACCGATATATCTCCCCTTACATACATACTGGATTGCCTTTAGCAAAATACTGGGTGCGTACACATATTCATTACTACATTAAACACACTAACTCCACATTAATTATTTATATAAAATTCACATAAATATTTTATATTTGCTTCTAAACAAAGTTCAACACACTATCTCCACATTAATTATTTATATAAAATTCACATAAATATTTTATATTTGCTTCTAAACAAAGTTCATTCCCATTTCTCAACTTTTATTTGCTTGCTCGACGTTACTATTTCAAATCAAATTAAATTATTTAAATTTTGTTCAAATAGTGAAATAAATCTCAGTCCCTTACCAAAGATTCACATTGAAATTAAATTACATCATCTCTTTCAATTATTTAATTTAATCATAATTTTCAAAATTCCAAAATCCCTTAAATGAATTTACTTTATAACTCCTCTTAACTAGATGCTAACAATCATAATAAACAAAATAAAACAAACAACTTATCTCTATCATAAATTCCATTACCACTACATTTGGTTATAAAACATATAATATGAATACTATTAATCAGTTAGTACATTATCACTACACCCAATCAGCAATATATCCTGAACATGAAAACACAACACAATCTGTACTTCAAAAAAATTTAAAAATCCTTTTTTTTTCAATATTAAATAAATTTAAATTCCAGAAACATATATTCTGATTATTAATAAAAAGAAAAAATATTAAATAAAAGTACATTGATTACTAAAAGAACATATGACTTGCTTGCATTGAACCTTATACAGTCCACACCAGTCATCAGCTGATACCTCATTGTCAGGTGAATGACCTTACCCTAGGCACACTACATACAAATAACACACATATACAAAATTATACAATGTAAAATACATAATACATGTTTATAACTCCTATGTTAGAGTTAACATAGTACCACATAATAAAACATAAACATTCATAAATAATACAAATCTCATTCCATTAAAATAAACATTTAATTTGCATCTGAATAAAAATTACAAACATTTCAATTTTAATTTTAACTGAACCTTTAATTATTTATCATTTGTTGTACCATTAAATTCTTCACAAAATTCAAATTTATTATTAACATTCATTATACAGTAGAACCCCGTTAGTCCAAACCCCGCTAGTCCGAAATTCCGGATAATCCGAACCACCTCCAGGAACCAAATAGGCAAGTAAAGCTATAAAAACAACTGCAGATTTCATGAAGTGACAAATGATTTCATTACATTTCTAATAAAATGGTTACATTTTGCAAAATCAGTAGAAAATAATACTAACCACTGTAATACGTATTAATCAGTAGGCCTACAATTACTGGAATAAAATTCTTAAACAAAACTACAAACTACAAAAACAGAATTCAATTATTGTACCGTACAGTACTTAGATTACAGTTTCTATACTTTATTAACAGAATTTTCAAATAAACACTTCAATATTAACACTTCACTTATTCACTGGTTGCACAAAATCAGTTATTCTCTGCTGGTGTAAAGACGTGAATCTAGCAGACGACGCAATATTCCACCAGCGTCTCATGAACATGATGTCCGCCGCTGTAGCGTTGGCATGCTGCTCCACATACTGCAGGGATATTTCCAGCACCTTTGCTGCTTCTGAATGTGAAATGAGATGTACTGAATCATCGGCTTCATCCATCACATCGGAATCTTCATCAAAGTCTTGTCTGATCTGGGAAACGATTTCCGTATATGTCAAAACTTGGTGGTCTTCCGTGTCAGCTGCCACCCACTCGTTCACATCTGTTTCGTCTGCTTCTTCACAGCCTGGAATTTGATGCATGAGCTGTAAAACTTCAGTCCTGTCATCAGCTTGTTCCGGACTATCGATGTAAGAGAGACTTGGCCATAATTTTTTCCACGACTTTCTCAGCAGCTGTTCTTTGAGATTGTCCCATGCTTCACCTAACCAATAGATAACATCTTTGATGTTGATTTTCTTAAGACTTTGGAGAATGGTTTGTGAACTGTCTTCATTTTCAAGAAGGGACCTTAGAAGAATTTTTTTATACACACATTTCATGTTTTGTAACACCTCTTGGTCCACGGGTTGTAACAAAGGTGTTACATTCGGAGGGAGAAAAATAGCTTTTATATCTCCATTAACAAGTTCTTCTGTCGAAGCATGTGATGGAGCGCCAAGTAACACCCGGGGTGGCAGACCATTTTTTTCACTGAACTTTTTTACTGAAGGAATAAACTGGACATGAAACCATTCCTTAAATAAAGCACTGGTCATCCATGCCTTTTTTTGATGCCTGTAGAATACAGGAAGCGAGTTCACATTGATGTTCTTAAATTCTCTTGGGTTTTTTGATTTGCCAATAACCATTAGTGGTCCCAGCTGCATTACTGCATGCTAAAACAGTCACACGTTCCTTGCACATTTTGAAACCAGGTGCATTAAGTTCTTGTTTGGCGGCGAGGCTTTTGTTTGGCAATGCCTTAAAATTTAACCCAGTTTCATCGCAATTGTATATTTCTTGAGGCGAGTAATTTTGCGATGAAACTATGTCTGCGAATTCAGAGATGTACTCTTGTGCAACCTGGTGATTCGCTGATAGTGATTCACCGGTAATGGATAACTGTCGTATTCCGTGTCTTTTTTTCCACCGGTCCAGCCAGCCGTTACTCGCAATGAATTTAGGATCACCATTCATCAGCTTATTGAGGTGAACTGTTTTTCTTGGATTAGGGGACCACTCAGTGGAGTACCTCTCTGCCTTTCTTGTGAAAACCATATGAAAAAGGCTTCATCAATTTTGTCAAATTGTGACACTTTTGATGTATGACGCTCCTCGAGAGTCTTCTCGGATGTTGTCACACAAAACTGTTCAATCTTGGACCGGTTTTTCTTCCAGTCACTTACTGTTGCTTTACCCACACCAAATTCGACTGCTAATTTCGTTCCACTTTCACCCTTGTCCAAACGTTTCAACACTTCAAGTTTATCTTTTAGTGCACATGAACTATGTTTCCGCTTACCAACCATTTTTATACAATACGCACTTAAAAAACAACACTGAAAACGTATGTAAGTTGGAATGCACACACAATGTCTCAGACTGACAGGTGTCTCACTACTGAAAGCAAGGCCATGAGAAGAAACAAACAAGAGTGGGGGAAGTGGGATTACTAAGAAACTGGCATGTGTCATTGACGCCCTGGCGTGCCCATGATAGTAAACAACAATACCGCACTAGAAAGCCACCGAACGTCAGTGTCAATACTGTTCACCTTATCTGTACTGTATTACAGTACTGTACTATGTAATATTTTATGAAATATTCAACTCTTATAAACCGTAAAATGCATTCGTTGAATAAAAAACGGGCATATATGAGTTACATATAAGTTAAAGACCATATTTAAATCAAATAAATAATTATAATTATTTAATAATAATTATTTCGGATAATCCGAATTTTTGCCAATCCGAACCGGCCCCGGTCCCAATTAGCTCGGACTAGCGGGGTTTTAATGTATATAGCATTACAAATTCAGATTTTATCAAAATTTTACACAACTTACAGCTTTATTTTAGCTTTATATTCTATTAACTCTTTAATTTGTTACACCTATTATTACATTTCAAACATGAATTTTTATTAAGTATTTTTTTATCATCAATTGGTTTGGGTGATTCTCAGTTATCCACAATGATCTAATTTATCGAATGGGCATTAAAATATAACCTTACCCCACTTCTTCCTTTTAACAACCACTAACGGATTTGCATAGGGTGACACCAATCTCTCAAAAATATTTACCTCCATTAAATTCTCTAGCTCACCTTAAATCATTCTCCTCTTATTACAAAATATCTGATACCCTCTTTGTACCTTGGATGTGTGTTCACCCTCTTTGTACCTTGGATGTGTGTTCCCTTCCCGTATACTCATTCCCTTATTAGTTCCTGGCTCTTTCCCAGGTAACTCCGCCAAACCCCATTTAAAACTATTTACCTCCCGCCATAACCCCTGTCGTTGATGACTCCTTACCACACCACCCTCCTTACAAAATTTCACCACCACCTATTTACTCTCCAATTACATTATTCTCCCTTTCTCTACATACATGCACTATTGCTGCTGTGTCCCTACTACTGACCTGTTCCTGTCTTATTTTCATTCCCAAAACATATTTGTCTAACACCCATTTAAAATTAACTTTGACTGACTCAATGCCTTATTGAAATAATTATTATCACCCAAACTCTATATTTTACAACATTTTACATTAAGTTAACCATTGAAATCTACAATAGAAAACTCATAACTACCTCAAATTAATTTCATCACCTTATTTAAAACCTTTGAAACTCATTTAAAATTTATTATTCAAACATTTTACGCTATTTCAATTGCATTATAACTTCATACTTACGTTACATCACTCAACTGAATAAACACACAAACACACACATGACACCTGACATGACACCTGACATGGGACTGACATGATTCCTGTCATAGACACAAAATTATAAACATTCATTACAACAAATATGTAATACCCATATGTACTTTCTGATACATTATATAACAACCATATGACTCCACAACTAAACACATTTTACGTTTACTCATTTACTATTTATCAAGTTCAAATCTCAGAAACATCATTTAAATTCATTATCAAAATTTATCTCTACCACATTAATTATTTAATTAATCTCAAATTCTTTAATTCAATCTATTATTTAAAACACAAATTATTTTAATTACCTTCTTCCAAAACAATTACAATTCATTTATTACAAACTCTCATTATTTATTTAGTCTGCTAAAATATTATTATTATTACTAAATCAATTTCTACTACACACACATTGTTTACCTAAAAGACATTTTACAACACAAACACGATTAATCTCACTATAAATTTATTTACAGTTTTTTGTCATATCATTATTGTTTACCATTTCTCATTTCATAATTTAGCCAAGTTATCACCATAAACTAAAATAATAAAATGTTCATTCACTGTTTCTAACCCCCATCATCGTAAATTAGTCTTACTTTTACATAACAATTATCATCTTTAATTACACTCCTTACGTTATAATTATTATTGTAATGACCATTATCATGAATTATATCAGTATAGTATTTTACACCATTATTGCCTATTAATTCATAAAACCCGTCTACATTGGTAATTTTCGTTCTGTCTCCGTCAGTATTTTTGGTTAACATAAGGTAAGTTATTTTATCATATTCTTCTACTATATCCCTCACATCATAAGGTAAGTGTTTATCATCTACAACGGTATCATCAAAATAATCTTCAATCTTTATTTCACAATGTAAGTCAACAATATCGCCTATTTTCTTCAATTATAACCTCTCTATCAACTCTTTATAACTTCTATTTAACTTAAATACCTCTATCATTCTCTCTCTCTCTCAAAATATCTCTCATCATCATAACACCTGTCACAACCCCCCTGAACTACTTCACTACATGCAAAGGGCACAACAAACTTACTATACTTCTTGGCTCTTCCAAAAACACCACAAAAAATTAAGGGACTATTTGAAGACACCTTGTCTTCCACATAACCTCTGGAGGAAACTCTGTCCTCATACAACACTTGTGAAAACTCTGTTTCACCATATACTTGGGGAAAATCTGCCCTTTGCCCACCTAACCTCTCTTCACACTCTCTCACAACCTCATCAGCACTCGCTAACACTTCGTTACTAAATTCTACTTCAACAAAATCTTCCTTATCACTCTCAATATTAACCACCTTACTCTCTAGCACAACATTTTTAATTATATCACTGTTATTCTCACCTTTTACTTCAATATTAAACTCACTACCGTAATTACCACTTACCTTGTTATTAATTATTTCTTCACTATTTGTTGTCATATTACCACTGTCACTTACCTTTTTATTCATTATCTGATTTAATTTACTGTCTAACCTTTTATTCATTTCGTTAATCTTCCCTTTGCAATTGTTACTTATCGATTCTAATATTTGCTCTTTCATACCATCATAACGTGTATTAATTTCCTTAATATGCTTATTAAAATCAAAATTCTGTTGTTCAATTTCATTTCTAATTTCATCAAATTTACTATTTTGTTGATTCAATTTATCATTAATTTCGTTCTTCTGTTCATCGAATTTTCTATCAAATTTATATATAAGTTCCACTAAGTATAAAGACAATATAAAATTATGGTCTAGATACGCTGATGATGTATTAGTAATTTGGGAAGGAAGCATAGAAGAAGTGCATGAGTTTATAAATGAGGTAAATAATAAGGATAAAAACTTACAATTTAAAGAAGAGATAGGAGGTAAGAAAATAAATTACTTAGATTTAAACATAGAAATTAAAGATAATGAGAAACTACAGTTTGGGATATTTAGGAAAGAGTCGTATTCTGATATAATTATACCAAGAGAGTCTTACCACCCTTATAGATATAAAATGGCGGCAATCAATTCATTTTGTTACAGAGCTCAGAAGTGTTTAAAAGAGACCGAATCAAAAGATAGGGAGTTAAAAACGATAAAGGGAATTATAAGGAATAATAATTATAACACCAACGTAGTGGATAAAGTTATGAAAAGGGTTAACATACAAAAAGCTAAAATAGAACCAGAACAAAAGAATTATGCAGGGTCAGTGACATACATAGGTTCACATACTAGAAAAATTATAAAATGTTTTAATAAATACGGAGTAGATATAGCTATTAAAAAATGTGAAACGGTATTTGATAAGATAAGGAATAAGAATATAGAAAAAATTCCAGTATTACAGAAAAGCGGAATTTATAAATTAAAATGTAAAGAACTGCAACAAAGTGTACCTAGGTGAGACAGGACGAAAATTCGTATGCAGGTTGTCTGACCACAAACGTGGAGAAGGTAATAGAACAACCAATTCGTTATATGCAAGACATTTCATAGAAGACAACCATAAGTTTGTTAATCCTTTGGAAGAATACGAAATTGTAAAAGTAGTAAATAAGACAGTTGAAAGGAAGCTTAGAGAGGAGTTACAAATACTGAAAGAAAGAGAAAAAGGGTTAGACTATTAACATTAAATTTGATAATGAAGAAATATTTTATAACATAATTAAGAAGTAATTGATAGAGGAGAGATAGATAAGATTAAGAATTATATTGCATATTACTAATTGGATGTTTTAAAATAAGGGTGTGTGACTGACCCACGTGTGTGGAGAGGAAGAGGGTAAGTTTAAAAGGATGCACACACACACACACACACACACACACACACACACACACACACACACACACACACACACACACACACACACACACACACACACACACACACACACACACACACACACACACACACACACACACACACACACACACACACACACACACACAACACTGAAACACAAGGAATTTGCTAGAAAAATATGTAACTGTACAGATGGTGGGACAGGGTTTAGGGGGTGGGGAGGGACATTTATATTATAGCTTGTTGTGTGTGATCAGGGTGGGGTGAGAGGGGTGAAGGGTTTGTTTTCACATAATTTCTGTCTATTCCGATCTGACGATGAGCTGTGAAGCTTGAAAGCGCTAATCAGGATAATAATAGTGGTGTGCAACAGTGATCATTCTGCTTGAAATTTATTTAACAGTAACTGCATCATACTCATCATATCACTATTATTCTCTTTCTTAACTGAGGTCGGCGTTGATTGACTCGTTACGCCTTCCATTATTTTTGATTCCGTCTCGCTCACCTCACTATTTATTTGACTTTCCGTCTGGCTGTCAGTGAAGCTGACTTCATTGTTACTATTTTCATTAGTATTCATTTTTATATTATTTAGTTTTTTACTTATTTATAATACATCTATCAATCATATTATACCATACTTTTATTTCTCTGTACTTAAGTTTAATTCATATGTAACTCCCACTAACGTCTCTTACATCTGCGAGTAGGCATAGCCTATACGAAATATAATTTGTATAAACTGTCCTAGTTCGGGGGCCATTGATAACTTTCATAAAAATGACACAATTAATAAAAGACATATAAATATATTTTTTACATTAACTCTTACCTTCTCGGGGTCCAGGATTCTGTTACACGAACTCACAGTCTGTAAGAGAGGTTACTGGGTTCATTACACACAATAAACACGCTTTTTGACTATATTAATTGGCTCTGTTTATTAGTCGATTGCAACATTTGTTTTAATTTTCTTTTAAATTTACTTAGTATTCATATTCATCTCAAACTATTACTGTTCATGTTAATTTGTTTTCTTCAGAAAATTACAAAACACACATTTAGGCTACTTTACATGGCAAATATTCTAATAGCTAATTTCAAACCTTAACGTAAAATTAATTAAATTATATGAAGGCACCCCAGCATCTTACTCACCCACACACTCAAACAGTATTTAAATTCCCCTTTAAAATTTTAAGCTTTTTCTTAACATTTTATAATTATTGGTTTATGATATCGTTACTTGGCCGTCGGCGTCTCCTCCAATCACGTGTCACACTCCGTATGTTTTAGTCCGTTCAAACTGTTCACCACATTTTTGTCACACAGTCGAACTACTCACATTTAATTGTTAACTTTCGTGTTGTACGTTTCTTTCCCATTTATATCACTTTAAATTATATTTTTTGACACATTTTGAATATTTTTAACAAAATTTCGGCTCGCGAGCCTTTGTGCTGAACCGGCCGAAGCCGCAGCTGTAGATCGACAGACGCCAAACGCCAGGCGTCCAAGATGGTCAACAACATTTTCATGTTCGGCTTCTTGCTTCCGATAGGCACAAAAGGGAACCACGTGACACCATAATGAGTTAACACCATGTATAGTATATTCGCTGTAACTGACCAGCTAGCCGAGTACGTGCTTATTCACCTGTACAGGCACGCACGTCCGCATGCTCTCACATTCCAGAGCATCAGGAAAAGTAGCTTATTGCAGGGCAGACAGACCGAACATACAACTAGGTGCCCCGACAAGGAATTTCTATTGTTATAATTGAGGCCCTGTGTGGGTAACCCTTCTGCGTCGCATTTACAATTGAAATAAACACCTATCTCCCAATTCTGTCCCGTTACAGGTAGTGCGACATTGTAACCACAGACCCAAACACCGCATCGTGCATTTACACCTGCCCAAGCTTGCTTTAAATTCAGTTATTGGAATTTTCAACTCATATGGCACCTCCAGTGCCTCTAATAACTTCTCACCATATTGGACATCCTTGGTGTCGTTTCTTGTGAATGTATTTGGAAACAAGTCTGTCAAGATTATTAAATTTTTCAGTTTTAGGTCATCTGAATGCTTCTCTTTATGCACTGGGACTCTTAAACTTTTCTTCATCTTTTCGCCAACACTGTACATTATATTCAAAAACACCAAACTGTTCAGCAGCTTGCAAATTGTTTGTCTGTTTCACCTCACGTATTACTCCTAATTTCAAATTCATATCATAGCTTCTTCTCTCTCCCACGTTTATATGACAACACTGTAGGACGTCTCTCCCCCACGTAGGACGCCCTCTGTTCAACACTATCCTTTACTTGTGGACTGGCCATTATTCTTTTAATGTCAGTGGCCACAGACGCAGTATGGTACTTGAATACTGTAATTAATGCAAACACATGTGAATTGGCCAATGAACACTAAAATGAACACATATAATAATAGAACAACAAACACTCCAATGCACACTTGTATTAATAGAAAAACACTCAACACACGTGAATATTCACTTTGTTGACTTAACCTTAAAGTTAACAACTTTTAACGTCTGTGACACAATACGGAACTTCAGCGCAGTGGTGAAAGTGTGCTTGGGAGCTTCACCTTGATCTCATTATAAAATGTGCATGTTGATTCATGTTACACACATGACAAACCTGTGCAGCTGGCAAGTGTTACAAAATACGCTATACTTTTGCAGACACAAACACGAATTTTTTAAATGTTAGGTTGCGCATATAATATGAGTATGGTTTTTAGAAGGGCATTTTAAGGAAAAAATCATCGTCTTATATTCGGGCCAATATGGTACATTTTTACTCGTATAAATATTATTGTTAACTATTTTTTTTTAATAAAATAAAAAAACACTTAACATTAGACCCATAAATTTTGGTACCCATATAAAGTACTGATACCTGCCCAATGCCACATTTATTCTTTTCAAGACTGTATTTGCATTTTCAAGACAGTCTTCACCACACCACTCTTAATTTGCAAGCTAGAATGTTGAAATTTTTTACAAACACTGTATTATTATTGTTATTATTATGGAACAGCCTTGCTGCATGATTGTTTACTGAACTTTATTAATGTGTGCTGGACCACTGGTCATATCCTGACAACTGACAGATGGCAAAGGTAGTCCCCATATTTAAGAGATTGTAATGGCTGTGATAACTATAGAAGGGTCAACCTGCTTAACACATCTTATAAAATGTATGCATCTATTCTTGCAAGACGACTGAATGCAGTAATGTAGACTATTTTCTCAGACCAAGCATGGTTTCAGGAAGGGCAGATCATGTATATATTGCATCTTTACAATAGCCCAGGTCATCGAAAAGCATAGTGAACATCAGTTGCCCACAGTGAATTGACTTTGGAAAGGCATTTCTTGAGTGAATAGGATCAGGTTGTGGGCAATAATGGCAAAGAAAGGGGTCCCGCAACACCTCACTAGAGACATACAAAATCTTTATTTATGGAAAACAAAATATTAATAGAGATAGAAGATGGAGCACAATTCCTAGTATGGGGTTCAGGATATAATCTTCAAGATCGCAAAATAAATGTCGATGTATGGCACAAGCTGAATATTATGAGTATACTTGATAGAACTGGCCAATATCGGCAAAAATGATTGGAATATTGTAACGGTACAATAACACCACATCCACCAACGTACCGAAAATTAATTTAAAGGCCACCACTAGTAAAAATACATTAAAAGGTCTAGAATACCACCATGTATACAGAAGAAGAAAGTAACATAAGTTTAAATAAGTGAAGCATCATTGAAAGGAAATCACTAGTAAATGCACCAATAAAGAAGAAAAGAAGAATAAAGAAGAGACGACTGACATACTTTACCCAATAGATCAGTGAGAAGGACACAAGACAACAAAAGAAGAAAGAAGAATCAGTGAGAAGAACATGACAACAACAGAAGAATGAAGAATCAGTGAGAAGAACATGAGAACAAAAGAAGAAAGAAGAATCAGGGAGAAGAACACAACAATAACAACGTCAAGAAAGAAGAAGGAAGAAACAATGTGAAGAAGACAAGTGAAAACCACATCATGTATAAAAATGAACAATAGTGAGAAGGAGATCAGTGAAGAAAGAAGAAGGAAGATATCCAGACCAAACACAAGAACAAGGGAAGGAAATTGAAGTATAACAAACTAACAGAAACCTTTGAAAGAATAATTGTATTAAGAAGAAAAAAGAAATATTAATTAATTACATGATATAAATCCCTAAGCTGTATGGTAAAGTCAACACTGCCCACAACTCATTAAATGAATACATTCATTGTCTACGTGAAACACATTATTGTAAATAAGGACTAAATATTGTAAATAAAGAGTCACAAGTAAACTTAATAAGGACAAGATAAGTTTATGATAGCTAAATGATGTGTAGTTATAAAATAAACAGAAGAATAGGTCCCAAAATAATGAATGACCAATTGTACAGTGGGAACGATGTTAATACAAACCCACTAATTAACAATAAATAAGACAATACAAGAGTAAACTAAATGTGAAATAATAATAACCAATAACCAATGTACAAACATTGAATGAAAACCAGTCAACCAGATTAATGTAGAAATACACAGCCAGCAGCAACACATTACTGCTTACTGAACCTATAACATAACCTAATCTGGGCATCCAGTTTCAGTAAAACTTAATGAAAACTAAATCAAAACAATATTAAACCAAAATGTAATGAGCTAGGAAGTAACTAGATCATATAAGGAATGTTTTGTACACAGTAGCTAATAGTATAACTGAATATAAAAGCTATATTTATGTAATACAAATATGACAATATGCTTGTAATGGCAAAGAGACATTATGCAACCAAAATCATGTTATAAACACATTATACAAAGATAGTAACTCAACTAATGACCTGAGGTCAGACAGAATACTGTTCAGATGAACACATGCAACCAAAATAACTATCTAAATAATCTATATAAATGTAATTACAACTAAACCATTGTAACAGTTAGCTGCAAGTAAAGTGGACAACCACTAAACCTAGATAATAACAGAATCAAATGCAGAATGAACTGCATCACAATAACCATAAGACCATTGTAACTATTTTAATTATCAGTTAGAGAATAATACGAATAATATGTGTAGGATACCAAACATACAACGAGGTAACTCCATATAGGTATGACAAGCCTAATTAATGAATGATAATTAAGGCACTAAACCAATAATGTAGGGAAAAAAGAACACTGTCAGTAGTGACTTAACCCGTCGATGTTTAATTATACAATGTTAGAATTCAATTAAATGTTATTATTGCTAGAGAATAAGAAAAACAAAAATGTATAACCATAGGTTTAAGTTCGAATCTATGAAAACGGACATAGTGTTAATATTAAGGCATAGTTTTAAGTGAAAATTGTACAGTAGTTTAAGAACAAGTTATTACCATGGAAAATGAAATAAAAACAATATAATATTAATAATTAATGGCTTAATGGACACTAAGTATAAATACAAAGTGCGAATTCAGCAACCCCGAATCAGAAATATATGATGAGGGGGTTCAAATTAATCGTCTTTAAAAATCATGAACAATGAGGGTAATCACAATGTCATCAGTACAATTATAAGGAAGATATTGGACTTTTAAGAATAATTGTATTAAGCTGTGCCCTTTCACGTGGGTATGTCAGCCACGATTTCTTAATCTTGACACCAAAAAGTGACGCCGTTGGAAGCGTCTGTTTTGACGAAGCCCACCGGAGATAAACGAATTAAAATAAACTGACCAATCAGAGCTTATAAAAAATCCGAGATTCATCATTCCGACAGAGGAAGCGAGGACAGTCTTTCAACATCCACGAAGCGAACTGCATGCTCGTCGCCGCTCCAGAAAAACGTGCTTTTGACAGCAACCAGGTGTAAACAACGTTAACCTCAAACCGAGATATAGGTTACATCCATTGAAGAATCAGTGCAGTATATTTCTAAGTGTACTTTATTCGGAGTTAATGCGGCATAGGAGTGGGTGCAGTGCAGTGATAAAATTTAATTAATTAATTAAAAAAAAATTTTTAATTAATTAAAAAGTGTTAATAAGAAAAAGTGTAACCCTTTGAACGACAAGATACGCAAGTATTCATACCCACAGCTATAATGTTGTGATTAGATGATAAGAAAGATAACTGAACGCTAATAGCGATTTAAATTAACATATGGTAAACAATTAAATTCCCTATTCTTAAAGGAAGGGATCTAAGGAATACAAATAAACAATGTCGAAGTTGAACGATTTAAGTAACGAAAATTTCAACGATTTGTATACTATAAATGTTTAGAATAAGTAAAGACATTGTACCATCAATGAAGAGTTATGTGCTCTTATGCTATTAGCAGATAAGAGTATTGAATATTTTGTTGCTAAATTTAAGTAAGAGTTACACCAGAGAGTGATAACTACAATCAATGAATTACCGCTACCTGAAATAGGCATATCCAATGTTAGAGATGATCTTAGTCCCTGACATGGGATCATAACAATTATTATCAATTATTAATAACTATTTAACCACTTTTAACCAAACAAGGTTGCACTAAACGATATTTAAAGCCTATGTCTAACCATGAACAGTCGTTCATATTTTGTCTTTTTTAATTAACAATCAATGAATTCTTATCTTATATGTTTGTTCTAGCCGTAGCAATTATCTCAAATAAGTGTATTTTGCAGTCTAAAAGAACCTACTACTATTATTACTATAATTATTAATGACATTTCAAGTCGAATAATACGACATAACCTGTATGTTTGTCAACACACATTTTGTAACTAACCAAAGGCAGTCATGCCAACTTGAGCTTATCAATTGTTTTAGAGTCCATGTTCACATTTAAATATTAATTGTTAACCAGAAGGAAGAGCAACACGTATTATTGTACTAAATTTCATTGTGTTAGAATTGAATAAATAACCATTATTATTTTTACCTTTGAAAGAGTTGACCTTTATTGTATCAGTAAATACAGCTTGGAGGAGAAGAACGAGGCGGTTGGTACCATGCTTAAAGTGCGAATCATTCAAATTGAGTGATTTTATATTTTGTTTACAACCGTACTGACCTATATATATATATATATATTTATTGTAATGAGTAAACGTGTGCGTACCTGTTAAAATGTGTTCACACTTGTTTATTATGTGTATTAGTGTGAATGTAGTGTGTTTGCCTCACACCGGTCGTTACATTAATCGAAGTCACTACTGGGGTCTGTAGCGTTGTCACAATTACCAGTACAACCTACCTGTTAATTCATAGGGGTTGCGAATCCCGGGTGGCGCCAAATTGTTTCTATCAAAACAATTAAAATAGTTGAATTATAAGATGATACGTGTTATTAGCGTTGACAGCTGGAGCTTTCGAATGGTTCCCGCCGCTATACAGGTTGCCGTCTTGACCACTCGTGACGAGCGCTAGTTGGTTATTGAATAAAACTTGCTAACACACATATACTCTACAACGTCCTATGAAATAAAAAGATAGTAATACTCTGTACTGTGATTTTAATACAAATTCGGTCATTAATTAATATGACAAATGGATCATAAAGGTTTTGATAACAAATTGCTCCGGTTTATAACATGAAACAAATATCTCAAGGTTGGCAAATCGATCTGAAAACAAATTATTTCTCTTCCGCTATGGCTACAGTTACATACAATATATTAATCTGTTCCAAATCTGGGGTTCTTTGGATTATGAAATAAGACATAAACGTTGGTTACATTAAAAAAGTACACTACCATACATTATACGTACTTAGAAAGTATAATGTGTTTTTACAAATTGTTCGGTAGTGTCGTATTTTTGTTACAAAATTGCACTCTTAAGCGAGGTTATATTTTGATTAATAAAATGTTTTTACGTAAGTAAATTATGCATTAAAACCTTTGAAAGAAAATGATATTTGTTCAATAGTGAGAAATTTGATCATTTGAAAGATTTTTAAAGTAATTTGGTTGTTTCGGGATTAAGGAATTTATTCGATACTTATCAGTTCAGATAGTGTTGATGTGTTGTCATCTGGGGTAGTGGATATTCTGCAAATTTGGACTGGTTTTAAGCTTCGAACATCTTTTTCAATCTCGTCTTGGGATTTCTGTTAACTAATTTATTGGTATTTGGTTCCAGGACATCGTTAATTCTTGGTAGGTCGGCATCTATTCGTCTTTGGTCATCTTGGTTAACTTCCGAAACTTTTTGCAACTATTTAAAGTAAAATTTCAATCATTACAATTTTGCGTGCCGCTTACCCACGCGTCGTTTCTTCAAGTCTCATAAATTTAATGGAAAATAAGCCTTCAACGGCCCGTTACTATGGTAACATCACTCCTTGGATTGGTTAATTACTCTTTCAAAAGCACTGTTAAGAGATTTGAATTTTTATTCAAATTTATTAAGTATTTTCCTAATGGTTTTATTCCTTCATAGTTCCTTTGGGGTAATAAATGATATCACTATTATCTTTCTTTCCTTTCAAAGTTTACAATGATACCTCATAAGGTCATATTCTGTTATACATTAACTTTAGTCTAAATATTTGACATTTGATAAATTACATATCTTTCTTAAATTAAATTTTTATAATAACATTTCTGTTTTAAAATGATTTACATATAATTACTGGCCATTTACTGGTCTTAGATTAGTAAAGTTTCTTGCGAAATTGTTACAATTGACATTTGAGTGTCTCTGACAGTTAGATTTTTTCATAGCCAAGATTAGCCATGATGGTTTTTTGGTGGATTTCTTTTAAATTACATTTTGAATTCAGCCTGATGGGCTTCACTTAGTTATCATATTTGTTTATGTTGTGTGTTCATCCTGTTTGTGTTCTAATTATTATTCAATACAACTTTCATTACACATTTTTTAAAATATAACAATTAGGCTTATGGACTGCAGGTTCCCTTCAGCCATATCCTCTTCATAACATTGAACCAAACTATCCTTTATAAGTTACTAGTTATTGTTAGTTCTAACATTAATTCCTTTCTTTTGTTACTACTTTGAGTGATAAACATCATCACTTCTTGCAAAATTATGAAAGTTAATTCCCCTTTCAACATGGGGTGTTTTATTCATTGTAGTCTTAATTTTAAAAACAAAACTTTATTTCTATTCTACTATCTCCTCCATACCATGTTAATACAAACTGTTTTTGTCTGGGCTTTCTCCCTGAATAACATTACATGCTTCTTTTATATTTATTTGAAATATTATTTTTAATTATATAAATGTGTACAAGATCACTCCAATCATTGATTGTTTATCAATGCTGTATAAAGTGTTTTCTTACTTATCATTACATTTTTATTGCTTAACATAACTATTTCCCTGTATCACCTTCACCTTTGATTAATAGAGGTTCATCACTGATACACTTTCACTATTTTTAGGGTATTACACTTTCACTATTGCATTACTTTGGTTCACTGTTTGTATTGAGCGTTATTTAATGGGTAATCCCTATACTTTTCTCCTATTATTTCTCACTATTTCTTTCTAGCATAATATTTATTACTAATAATATTAGGTTATTTATTTTTTGTTAAACCTAACCTTCCTAATAGTGTTAGTGTACTTTTCTACACTACGTCACTTTACAATCGTCTTGTGTCTTTAAAATAGGTACATAAGTTATTTCAATTATAATAATACTATTTGTTTCATTAATGGATAATTATTTGGGGTTTATTTACAGTATTCTATCCTTGAGTCTACTATTTTTCCCCTCTATATGTGTGTTTAGTTTCCCCTTGGGTTTAATCTGTCTCCTCTACCTCTTCTTCTTCATCTTCATCTTCTTCAATTGTCTTCATCTTGGTTCGGTTCTCCTCCTCTCATCTGGTTTGATTTCTGTTTAGTCGTAGGGATTTGTTCCCTTCCTTTGATTCTTCTTTAGTTCTGGTTTCTTATCTTCCTTTGTTAGTTCATAATTGTTTGATCCATCACCTTTTTTCTTGAGTATGTTTCGTGGTTCCCTTCTTTGTGTTTTTGTTGTTGGGTCAATCACTTGGGTTGGGTAATATCGTCGTTCGTCGTGTCATAATATTTATATTTTATTAATTTTTAAACATTTTATTTTATATGAAGTATTTTTATATTAAGAATTATCTTTTTTATCCCTGGTACTGGGTTTGGCTTATTTGTTCTTCGTATTGTTTAAATTAGCAGCCATCCTTACTATTTCTTTTATGAATTTGCTAACTGCTATAATTTTTTATTGTTCGACTAAGCTTTTAGGCATTACTGACATCTTCAGGTCTTAAACAACGCCAACAACGGTACTGACATCTTCAGGTTGTTTAAGACCTGAAGATGTCAGTAATGACGAAAAGCTTAGTCGAACAATAAAAAATTATAGCAGTTAGCAAATTCATAAAAGAAATAGTTGGCTTATTTGTGTTGTAACAATATATATAATATTATAAAGTATGAGTTACCATGAATGTCATGTCTATGTATGTGTATGTTAGTATATAGGAAGAAAACTACTGATCTTCTCACCACCGCTGATCAACGAAGAGTCGACGGAACTTCGATTGGAATAATTCTAAGCAGTGAATAAAATACATATAATTAAACCAATTAAACCGACAGTTAATACGTCGAAAAGAGTGTAAGTAACCAACTTATTCAATCCTGGATTCAACAATAGGTTGAATTCAGGGGAATAAGTCAATAAACAGATATTGTAACGTAACATAGTTGAGGTTCCCCAACGTTACATAAAAATTGGATGAAATATGGTCAAGGACCATACCCTGATTTAAGGTTGTTCAATAGTTCATGTGCTTGAGAAGTACCTCAAGTCAAAAGGAGGCAATGACTAATGTTAAATGTAAAAGAGCCAGACCAATGAATGATTGAATGTAATGAAATGTTTGTTTTGTACTGTGACATGTTAAGGTCTACAGAGTATTTATGTTGTATGTTGAATATGCTAAAAATGAAATGATGTTGTTTGATAATAATACTTCATCAATAATTATGTTTATATTTATATTAGATTTGTCTTTATACAACCCAGTATAGTTACCAATGTTAGGCACTGTACTAAGTTCTCAGTATTGTATAAAGTTGAAAAATACTGTTGTTTTAATTAATGTTTATAAACTGGATCAGGGGTGTGACCAGTGTTTCAAGTCTAACAAGTAGTTCTGACAATTATATCATAAATTAATAAAGGGTTCCATAACCAGTTAATTAATATAAAAAAATAACCACCAGTAAATTAAAATTCATGTAATTAACCATGTAACCAATAATTAATTGTACAGTAGGTCAGGTAAAAAGAAAATTAAGTTAAAAAACCAAATAATGTTATAATGGTTGTAAGTGAATCTATAGGCCTAAATTCCATATTAGTGAAAGGAAATTAATACCTTTTTAGTAAACCCAGTCCAACGAAAATCTGGTAAAACATTTACTGTTTAGTAAGGAAGGTTAGAGGAGAATTTTAGGTGATTTAATATTAATACAAGCATGGAGTATTTTATTGGAAAGAAGTAGTAATATTCTATAATGCCGGCTCAAGGATATATAGAAAACGTGGTTGTTAAGGCAACTGAATTGCAGAAGTTGTTGATTTTGAATTAATTCGTTCTGATTGTTACAAGCTATTAGGTTGAGATGGACCGATATATTTAAAAAATTTGAATAAATCTAAAGGAAATATATATCCAAATTGAAAAACCTTTTTTGTAAAACAATTATACTGTAATGCTAATGAATCATACAAATTAAATAACCCTCTAAATTATCAATGAATACAATAAAAAAGAATTGAAAGCCTCTCACCTCATTCACAAAATAATTCCGCTGAATTTGGTATTAAACCAATTCATGCTATAAATCGAAGACCAGTAAAGAATTAAAGCCTGAATTGACGGAATTATTGGAAATACAGAAGACTCGGTTTGACGAAATAACCTTCATTGGCAGCAGAAGCTGAGATCCTAATTCCAGTTCACTGGGACCAAGAATTGTGAAGACCGTAAAAGAAGAATAGAAGCCAGAAGATCTCCTGAGGGGTTACCAGTACACACCACCATCAATTTTATTGAAAATCAGAGCAGTTTCACTGGATGAAGACGAGATAAGCCGCATTTTGGCCACTGTTGACAAACGTTCACCGCCAGACGAAGTTTCGTCGGTTTGGTAAAAAACAACTTATTTTCATTCCACTGTATTTTAAGTAAATAATATTATTTTGTAAATTGAACAACCTTAATTATGCGTTTTACCTGGCCTTACTAATGGTTCAAAGAACTATACGAACCCTGGGATAAGAATTATTTGTTATTATTTTCAAGTGTATGTTTTTTTTAGAATTTGAATAATTAATAATCGATATATGTCTGGTTGATCGATTGGATCGTCTTATTGTTTTTTGAGACAACGTAACTTGTTAATTAACAGAGAAAATCAATAAAGTACATTTATTGTATGAGATAACGTTTAAGTTATTGCAGAGTAAATACTATATGTAGTGGGTGGAATAATTTATAAACAGATTGATACAAACACTCCGAATAACTAACCTATAAGTACGCTTATTTCTAGTAACAGCGCTTCAAGTTTGCAGCTGGTGGGACGGGAGATTACTGAACTAACTGGTGTTTAATACTAAATTTGAATGAAATTTTCTACCATCGAGTGACTAGGGTTGAAACAAATACCCTTTACATTCAGTAAATACTCCATACATATTGCTAATATTACACAACCACTGAAAACTAAGTTGAGTCTATAGAATAATACAATTATAAATTCAGGAACATAATTATAATTTTGTTGGCTTAATAATCTATGTTCTGAGGGTTTCACCGGTCACAACCAAAAGGTATATTAATTAATAACATATTAATTAAACCAGGTAACAGCATTTTAATTGTTACGAATTGCCACCTGCAACGTATTACTTGGCGTTTGTTACACAGGAGTCTCTTATAACTAATTACACCCATAGACAAGATTTCTTTACAATTTGACGTTTCCAGCGTGCAGCATATACTATAACATACATCTTCACATAATTAACAAGTAGTTCTTTACTAAATTGGTTTACAACAGTGGGGCTTTAAAGGAGAGGTATATCTAGTTCTTTACAAATTGCCGCTCAACGAGTGGGCTTTAGTTAAGTAAAAAATCATATTAACTGTTACTTAACTTGAGCAGGCAACCATTAGAGGCACAGGAATGCATAATACCAGAGGCAGATCGAAGAAGAGGGCAGAAGAGAAGGAGAAGGAAGAAGGTGGACACGAACAAGAAATAGAATTAGTTACGGACAGTGAAAACGACCAACAGACAGGTGATACAGAAGAAACCGAAATAGTTATGGATACGGAAAAGGAAATAGTGGAAGAAGATACCCAAGGGGACCAACCAGATAAGGAGGAAGCTAGAGGAGGATTAAATTGGAAAAAATTAATGGAATTAATGAGTAGTATGAAGGAGGATAATAAACAAACTAATGAGAGTTTAAAACAAACTAATTAGACAGTATTAAAGAAGATTCCAAGAAACAGAAAGAAGAATTAGATAAAAAATTTGACGAGAATTCAGAAAAGCTAGAAAATAAAATAGACAGTATCAAAGAAGATAATAGACAAACTAATGAAAAAATAGACAGTATTAAGGAAAGTACTAGTGAACTTTTAAGGCAAACCATAAATGAAAATAATGAACGATTGAAGGCCGATTTTAGACAAATCAATGAAAAGATAGACAGTATAAATGAAAATTCAGAAAAGCTGGAAAATAAAATAGACAGTATTAATGAAAACGCAAGAAAACAAAACGAAAGTTTGAGCAAAAATTTAATCAAACAAATGAATGAAAAGTTTGACAGGAATGACGAGAATTTGAGACAGATTCAGGACGATAACAAACTAATGAACGAAAAACTTGAGGAAAACAATAAACGAATGAAAGCAGATCTTGAGAAAATCAATGAGGATAATCTTATACGAATCGATGAGAGAATTGAACATTCTAACCAGGAAATAAGGGAAAATGTTGATAAACAGAATGAAGTATTAAGACAAGCTTTCAATAAGAAAATCGAGGACGCTAGTGAGGCAATCAGCCAGAAGGTAGTTAAGAACGACGGCGAAAGAAAACAGGAGATAGCGGAAACAAATAGAAAACTGAGAGCGACCGATGAAGCTATTACACGAAATAGAGCTGAACTAGAGGTCAAGCTAGGCCATATAGAAGAAGAAAACCGAATTCAAGTGGAATCAATACGAGCAGATTGCGGAAACCAGCATCGAAATTTAGATAAGGTCATGAACGAAGTACAGGAGCAAGGACAACGTAACCAGGATAGAATCGAGAACCTACAACGGTCAGTTGACAACCGATCGATTACTGTTCCATATACACAACATATAGACGACCGGGAGACCATCAACTTTAAGTCATACAGGAGAAATCCAATGGAATTCTTGGAACGGGTCGGCGAACAAATAATGAGAACTGGTGAAAACAGGTGGCCAATAATTCGTCGTTACTTAGACGAACATTTTAAAGAAACTTATGATAACTGGTGGACAGCCACCAGGCACGAAATACGAAGCTACGAGGAATTTAAGATAGCTTTTAAAGCCAGGTACTGGTCAGACGCCACCCAGAACGTAGTAAGGGAGAGCATCAGCTATGGAAGGTATGACGCCAGCAGGGGAACAACACTTACCGCCTACTTCCTGGGAAAAGTATGTTTGGCAAGACACCTTGAACCAAAAATCCCGGAGGAAATTCTCGTCACCAGGTTAGCATACCACTATGATAACGGTATATCAATAGCACGATCGGGTGGACAGATAAAAACTATACAGGCCATGTCAACGCTATTGGAAGAGCACGAGCGTGAGGTACATTATCGAAGGAGTCGGCAGAGAAACGACCGGTACGGGAGCAGGGATTTCCCAGACTACAACAATAGAAACAATAACCATAACAGTCATGAGACGAATAACCGGACGAACTATAATGGCAGGCCAGGTAATTATGGTAATGAGGCGTACCAACGGCAAAATAACAACAACAGCCCAAGGAACAACGGAAACAATTACGGAAATAGACAGAGTATTCCGAACAACCAATATAACCGGTCGTACAACCCAAGTTACCAGAATCAGAACACAAAAACCGAAATTATGATAACAGCAACCGTAACCCGAACAACCAAAACCAAAACTACAGGAGAGTTAATTATGTGGGGGCGTACGATAACTATAATGGGAGGACATACTACCA
Source organism: Magicicada septendecula (assembly GCA_034769895.1). Lineage (NCBI taxonomy): Eukaryota > Metazoa > Arthropoda > Insecta > Hemiptera > Cicadidae > Magicicada > Magicicada septendecula. The sequence goes on along the minus strand of CM068368.1, from coordinate 408,095,551 downwards.
AGGACGTCGGAGTTTTAATAGGGACACCGGCTGGAACCAGGATAATAATAACGATAGAAGAGATACTAGAAATAATGGAGGCAGAAGTCGGAGTCAGGAGGACTACCGCCGGGTTAACTACGAAGAGGATCGTCCATTACGGGTTTCCAGACCAATGGTGAATTTTATAAGGGCCGAAGAGAATGGTCCAAGGAGTGATCAACACCAAGGGGAGAATGATAATGAGCATTTACCACGGAGCAATAACATCGGAGAATCCAGATCCGGAAGCGAGAACCAAAGAAGGGACGATCCATCTAGGAATGTCCGAATAATTTATAATCAACAGAACCCACCAGAACGCTGGATTCCCCTAAGAGGAGATGGCCACCGACCCAGTACATCCCAGGATGTAAGACAAGAAATAAATGAAGAAGAAGCCACGGCCGACAGATGGAATACATAAAAAAAAAAAAATAAATAAAAAACCCAAAATTCTAAAGAAACTGTAAGAACAACTTACTCAATAATTATTCAGAAACAGTATAATTTAAAATAAAGAGGATAAATACCCCAAAATTCAAAAAATGAAGTAAGCTCAACTTACAAACAAGTATCTAAGAAAACAATTTATGAGGTATATAAGAAAGAGAATTTTGAAGATAAAAAAAAAAAACAACCAAATTCGAAAAATAAGTAAGAACACCTTACTATACAATTTAGAAGAAATTGCTTTAAACTAATATGAAAGAAAAAAAAAATAACACTGATTCAACCTAATAAAAATCATCAAAACCAAAAAACAAAATGAGTTTATCTGATGTAATATAATAGTGAGAAATGTAATTTAGAATGTAAAAGGAATAATAATGATTGTGCCAGAAGAATAACTACATGATGTAATGTATAGTACTAACCAAAATCTCATAACCAGCTGTATTGATCATAAAGGAATATGAGCCAATGAAGATAAGAGAATGAAGAAGCCAAAAGGGAACCGTCAAAAGGATCACAAGAAAAGAAAAAAAAAACAAATGGTTAAGAATTATCCGTAAAAAACCAATTAATAAATGTCAATAAAATAGCCAAGTATTGGAGAGGAAAAGTGTATAATAGAAGGAAGAATTAATATGAAGAAATAATATGATCTGAGTTAAAGTACAGTGAATAATCCCTAGAGTATGATTATTATTTTATTGAAGGTCACATGATGACTACCTTACGAGGTTTATTAATGAAGATTGACTGTAGAATATTCCAGCAATCATTTAACTGGGCAGAGATGATGTTCCTCTGATCCCAGAAAGTATGTAACGGACGACGGTAATTGGTTAGCCGATAGAGCACCACCGATTCGATTCCAGTTATAATGTTAGGGAGGTTTAGGAAAATTAACTATTAGAGGGAAAACTCACAAATAAATATAGAGAATTAAATAAAACCAGATCCAAAATGTATAATTAATAAAGAATGTCACAAGAATGATTATAGAAATAAGATTTAAACTTGGGAAATAATTGATTTTAAGAAGGAACGAAGAAATGATAATAATATAACGGATAATTCTGAAATATAAAAGTACTATAAATAGGAAACCAATTGGCCAGATACAAGTTATGAGTTTATTTCTTGCTAAACTTTGTTTATACCAAAATAAACTTATTTCGAAGGGGGGGTGTTATGTAACGTAACATAGTTGAGGTTCCCCAACTGTTGCGGTTTGGAAGCTCTTGAAGAATCGTGAGTTATTCCAAAGACGCTAAGCAGGACGGGCTGGATGGTATGTTAGAAAGAAATGGACTGTATTGAAGATATTGAACATGCATTTATTGAAAATTTTGATTGTTAGTTACGATCGGCACGTGCGGATGCATTTGTGGCAATAACGCCCGAAAATTAATTTTGAGTGAAATCGTGGTCCATTGTAGATGGACGCAAGTAATTGAATTAAACGAAATCTTATGAATGCATGCCAAAAAATATGCAGAAGCCGCGGCTGGAAGAGAAGTGTTTTACGAGAGTTGCGCTCGGAGCCTTGTTAGAAACTAAACTAAACTTGCCTGTAGCCGGCTGTAGCGTTTGATAAGCGCATGACGTCATCCGCGCGTGCCGTGTTGCGGCGGTAGACCGCATACAGCTTATCAACCAGTACAAAGTTTAAACATACTGCCCGCCAAAATCGGGCCGATTTTGTACATTAAAGGTTAAATTGAATAATATAATAATTAGACTTACATGTCGAAAGCGATACAATAGTTGGCGTATTGGCCACAGTGTAATAACATAATAAACATAATATGAATTCAATTAACAATCACCAGGCATACAATAAATTGACCCTTATGACAATAGCAAGGGCTTATTGACGTTAAAATTACTCAAAACATAATAGTAGCACAATACGCACAATAATACAATAATTAAGTAGATGTTGATCTTTCCCAAATAATACCCCTTGATATTTGCCAAGCATTACAATAACAAGTGATACACCATAAAAAATACAATAATTTACCCATGATATTGACACAACAACCCCAATAAATTTCATAATATGTGACCCTTAGAAAATACAATACATATATAGAATAATTGACACTATAAATAACACTTGTGGTTCTCAGAATTTGAATCACACAAACATATTGATAATACACAACATCCATAATAATTGATAGTACATATGAAACACAGTCACTATTGCAGTAATAGCTAGCGGCACGTAAACAATATTACAATGCTTATGATACAATTGACTTGTATGCTCGCCCCGGGGAATGTCCCGGGCGTGGTCCAGGCAATGTGACCGCACACACACACACACACACACACACACACACACACACACACACACACACACACACACACCTCGTATGGCACGCATACGATTAGCTTGTTGCCACCGGAAGGGGGCATAACTTGTGGATGGGTCGGCGTAAGATACCTAGCGCGGTGCGAACTTCTGCGACGCGTACTAAGGAATCTTGACCCGGAAAAACATTGGTAATTACCCCACGCTTCCATTCTAGAGGGGGGGAATTGTCATCCAAAATGAGGACAAGTTGTCCGACGTTCAAATTCCTAAACGGGTTGCGCCATTTATTGCGCTGCTGCAACTGGTGCAGATAATCCCTAGACCACCGTTTCCAGATGGTCTGCGTAAATTTTTGGAGCAGAAGCCACCTGCCCAAATGACTATTATTGCTCTGGGTATAGTCGGGTTCCGGAAGTGCCATCAGTGGAGCACCGACCAAAAAATGAGCAGGTGTTAAGGGTTCAGGGTCTCTAGCATCGTCGGACACCGCGCATAACGGGCGTGAATTAAGGCAAGCCTCGATTTGAGAAAGAAGAGTAGAATATTCCTCAAAATTCAAGATCGTACCGCCTATTACGCGACGTAAATGGAATTTAACACTCCTTACACCACTTTCCCACAAACCACCGAAATGAGGGGCTGAAGGGGGGATAAAGGACCATTTGATACCGTGGAGACCGCAAAACTCCAGAGAAGATTGCTCAACTTCCTTGGAGGTTAAAAATTTGTACCAATCATGCAACGTGTGGTTGGCACGACGAAAATTCGTGCCATTATCCGAAAATATTTGCGCGGGAATACCTCTGCGCGATATGAACCTTTTTAAAGCCGCTATAAAGGCGTTGGAAGTGAGATCCGACACCAATTCTAAATGGATGGCCCTTGTACACATGCATATGAATAGAGCGATATATGCCTTGGTCGTGGACTTAGAGCGCTGCCCGCCATGGCGCAAAAGTACAGGACCGGCGTAGTCCACGGCCGACTGTGAAAATGGCCTAGAAGGCGTAACCCTAGAAGGGGGTAATTGACCTAGTAATTGATTCGCGCCTTTAGCCCGGAAACGAAAGCAAGTGACACACTTATGTATCACTGAGCGGATATAGGATTTGTCGTGTATGATCCAATACTTTCGCCTAAGCGAAGCTTGAGTTGATTGCACACCAGCGTGCGACAAACGGATGTGTTCGTATTCAATTATTAATCTCGTGAGATGAGAATGCGGGTGCAAAATTATTTGGTGTTTACTCTCGTAGCTAAGTGGGGAGAATTGCAAGCGTCCACCCACTCTTAAAATGCCTGATTCATCCAGGAATGGGTTGAGAGCAAGAATTTTACTACTGCGAGGAAGGCACCGGTGTGCCTCAAGTTCCATAACTTCTAGGTCGAAATGCAACTTCTGAGATTGCCGGACAAAAATCAAGAGCGTGTCAGACAATTCTTGAGCCGACAAAAAGGACGTGCCTCTATCAACCACCGCGAGCCTAGAATTGCGAAAAAATCGACGGCAATATGCGAAAACCCGAATAAGCCTCGTAAGGGATGAATAATTTTCAACATAAATATGTGTTGAGGTCGCGGCAATTAGTGAGGTTTGAACCTGCTTGCGACGTTCCTCCTCAAGGTCGGGAAAGGTACAGGGAGTACTAATGTCGAGCGTGCTGACCGGCCATGAAGCCGAATCATGAGCTAACCAGGAGGGACCATGCCACCATTGAGTATGACAGTGCAAACTACGAGGGAGGCAACCGCGCGATAAAACGTCGGCAGGGTTGTTATTTGATACTACATGACGCCAAATTCCCCTGCTGTTAACAAGACGCTGTATTTCCGCGACACGGTTGGCCACAAATACCTTCCAGCGGGAAGATTGCTGATGTATCCAGTACAACGCTATCATCGAATCCGAATAAAGATATAGTCCGTCAAAATTGTAATTGATGGCGTTTAAAACCTTGGACGTTAATTGCGCTAGTAATAAACAAGCACAAAGTTCAAGTCGTGGTAGCGTTATCTGTTTCAGTGGAGCGACCCTAGATTTAGCACACAACAAGTTTGATGATATGGCGCCGTTCGAATAGACCGCCCGCACATAAATGCAACATGCGTAACCTTTAGCCGAAGCGTCGGCGAATCAGTGCAGCTGTAATGAACTAATTGGGTAATTGTTCGAACTTTTAACCGACCTCGTAACCTCAAAATGAGTGTCGGAGACTAATTGAGCGTATAATTCCAACCATTGATTGGCTAATGATCCAGATAGGGGTTCGTCCCAATCTGTGCCCGCCAACCACAACTGTTGCACGAAATGCTTGCAGTAAAATGTGATGGGAGCGATCAAACCTAAAGGATCATAGATCCCGGCGATGATCGACAACACGCTTCTCTTGTTGAAAACGGTTGAATTATCATCACCCCTAACGGTGTATAAAAAGTTATCCCTTTCAACGTTCCATTGGATTCCCAATGTACGAACGTTTTGGCCTTTGCTGAAGTCACGGGTTACTTGGGCGCGAAGGGTCATAATCTTATGGTGGTTAGAGAACCATTTATGTAACGAAAAACCATACCTACTCAACAACCTCATGATCTCGCATTTCATTTCAGCTAAGCCGTTCGGATCATCCGAACCCGTTATGATATCGTCTACGTAGAAGTCATTTGCTATGGCCTTAGCAGCTGTAGGGTAGTCGGATTTATTTTCGTAGGCCACCTGAGCCAGACAACGTGTAGCAAGGAAGGAGGCACTAGCAGTGCCATATGTAACCGTCCTTAACGCGTAATGTCGCAATTCCTTATGCGGCGTATCACGCCAAACGATGCGTTGCAGGTTTGAATCCTTGGGATTAACAATGATCTGGCGATACGTCTTTTCTATGTCCGCAATAAGTACGTATCGGTGGGTACGGAACCGAACCATTATCGAAAACAAATCCTGCTGGATCGTAGGACCAACCATTAAAGTATTGTTAAGGGACAAATTATTTGTGGTTTTAGCGGAGGCGTCAAATACCACGCGCAATTTAGTGGTTAAGCTAGAGTCCTTGAAAACTGCATGATGGGGCAGATAAAAAATCTCTGACCTGTCAAGCGACAGATCGTATTCATTAAGCGGCGACATGTGGCCAAGTTTTAGGTAGTCACTCATGAACTCACTACAATCCTTATAAAGGATAGGGTTCTGCTTGAACTTGAACTCTAACGATTGGAATCTGCGTATGGCTCCGCGGAGAGAATCTCCCAAATAAAATCTATCAGATCTGTGGGGCAGGGCTACCACGAATCTCCCGTCACGATTGCATCTAGTGTTTTCCACGAAATGTTTTTCACACGGCGAGTCCTCAGATCGGGCTTCGCGACTAGAGATCTCCTCCAACTTCCAAAATTCTTTTAGTTGCGAGGAAATCTGATTGTCATCCTTGCAGACCATAAAGGAAGAAACTGTTTTAGTTACATCGATGTTGAATGGTAAGTCACCGGCCAAAATAAATCCTAACTTGGTTTCCTGAATTATAGGAAAGTGTGGTCCGCGCGTAAATATCATAGGTTCAATTAATTGGAGAAAATATTGAGCGCCGATTAATATGTCGACTTGCGACGAGCAATGTAGGTGAGGATCCGCCAAGAATATGTGCTTGGGTAAATTCAAAGAGGCAAGATTGAACGACTCCGCCAGTAAATTATTAGTTATACTGGGTAATACGGCACAATGCACGTTTAACGTGAAGGGTTTATAGCGCGAATGTAGCCTTACATTAGTACTGAAGTCAGCCTGGGAAAGCGAGTTGTTTATACCCGTGATGGGCAGTTGCGATTTAACCAATTGGAGGCCCATTCTGCGGGCGAAATCCATTGTGCAAAAGTTCGCTTGAGAGCCGGAATCCAGTAATATCCTAACGGGAAATTTTTTGCCGACTTTATTGGATGTCATACAGACGGCGGTAGATAACAATACCAATTTATTGGTCTGTGATTTCAGTGAACACTGGTTGTTAACAGAAGTTACGTCCCTGTTGGGGACATGAATCGTGGTGTGGTGACGCCTAGAACATTTTTTGCATGAGAATTTTGAGGGACATTTTGAGCTTTCGTGTCCCGAACGGAGGCAGTTTAAGCAAAGCTTGTTTTTTATTAACGCGTTTTTTCTATCAGGGATAGACAACGATGTAAATTGTAGGCAGTCGCTAAGTCTATGTCCACCGTTACACAGCCTGCATAAATTATTTCTGATATGAGAGTGGAATGCGCCCTTTGGAGCGCTTATCTGTTTAACTGCCTTGCGATAAGGAGACTTATCGCTTTTGTTCAACCTGCTCGTTGGGGTAGTCGCATTATCGAGATTTTGCAGTAATTTTCTTCGTGAATTTAGGAAATTCATAAAATTATTAAAATCAGGGAACTTATGCTCCGACAAACTCTCCTTCCACAAACGGAAAGTGTAATTATCGAGTTTTTTGGCTAAATAATTTACGACAATAATTTCGAACGTGTTGACTGGCAGTTTGAGATTATTTAAAGCGTTTACATTGGCAGAGATTTGATCAATAAATTGCGATATGCTAACTTGGGATTCTTGTTGAACTAATGGTACGTCCAGGACATTCCATACGTGATGGGCGGAAACAATTAGCTTACTATCATATCTATTCCTCAACAGATCGATAGCCACCGTGTAATTCTCATGAGTGATGGGCAAAGATTTTATTACGTTAAGCGCCTCGCCATGCAATGACGAGTGCAAATAGTGAAGTTTCTGTATATCCGTCAGATCTGTTCTGACGTGAATTAATTCGAGAAAAATATGGTAATAATGTTGCCACTCAACAATACTACCCTCAAACCGTGGTAATTTTATTGGTTCCAATTGAATGGGAGGTGTTTTAGGCGGTTTACCTTCAGCATTACTTACTGGTTTTTGGTTCATATGCTCAGCTTGCTCCAGCAGGTGTTACAATTTACATTCTATATTGCAAAGATCGTCCTCCGTTTGTACTCTATCACTCGTTAAAGCAACGTCCGCTTCCTTCGCTTCGATTTGTGACTGAATCTCGTCATATTTGGTGGATAATTCCATCAAATGACGCAGTTTTATTTTCAGCGCATGAGGATCGCTGGTTAACAAATCGAAGTTATCCGCGAAGGTATTTACTCGGGATATTGAGGCTTTAATTGTGCCTCGTTTTTTTATTAGAGCCCTTACATCGGCCATTATTACGATTTAAGAGAAAAAAGGAAAAATATTTAGAAAGAAATTGAGCATAGAGCATGTGAACCACAAACTTAAATTTGAATGAATTTAGATACGTTTCGGTAGCTAGCGATCGTTGTTTAGAACATAAACTTACTCTCTCTAACTAATCAAACTTTGTTGGCAATTAAATTATTAAAATTACGAATCCAAATGGTAACAAGTATATCTTTATCCTTTAAGATTTTAACTGACAATGAGTTGCCAACCATTTACTAAGTTGTATTGTGTAATGACGGTGTTTGTTTATACAAATGTGTTAAAAAATAACCACTAAAATGAAATGTTATAAAACATCAAATACAAGTAAAAAGTTTATAGTCACGTGTCCGTTGATCCATTCGTGATGAAGCTGGCTTCGACCCTGTTGTTTGATCCTGTTATGAGTTGTTACACCTCCTGTTTCCGCTGGTCAGATGACGCCTCGTGGTGTACCCTCCATGAATTAAAGCTGTGGAATCTTTTTTGATGACCTCGCAAATGCTGTCCTGCCGTGTCTCGTTGTCTCTGGTCTGCCGCATGGCCGAATCTTGTCGAGATGACTGCGATGCGACTCACAACAATGGTGTCGCTCAGGACGAGAATGATGCCCGTGGGGCGTGATTAACTTCAGATCGGTTGTTCCAGAGATGATGCGTAAAAAGAAATGCTGTCGCTTGTGGACTCAGACATGAGAAATCCGTCCCGTGGTACCAAAAATGATGTCGTTCTTGTGCCCCAAAAATATGAAATCCTGCCCGGTTGGACCAAAAATGATGTCGTTTTTGGGCCCAAAAATATGAAATCCTGCCCGGAGGACCAAAACTGTTGCGGTTTGGAAGCTCTTGAAGAATCGTGAGTTATTCCAAAGACGCTAAGCAGGACAGGCTGGATGGTATGTTAGAAAGAAATGGACTGTATTGAAGATATTGAACATGCATTTATTGAAAATTTTGATTGTTAGTTACGATCGGCACGTGCGGATGCATTTGTGGCAATAACGCCCGAAAATTAATTTTGAATGAAATCGTGGCCCATTGTAGATGGACGCAGGTAATTGAATTAAACGAAAACTTATGAATGGATGCTAAAAAATATGCAGAAGCCGCGGCTGGAAGAGAAGTGTTTTACGAGAGTTGCGCTCGGAGCCTTGTTAGAAACTAAACTAAACTTGCCTGTAGCCGGCTGCAGCGTTTGATAAGCGCGTGACGTCATCCGCGCGTGCCGTGTTGCGGCGGTAGACCACGTACAGCTTATCAACCAGTACAAAGTTTAAACACCAACGTTACATAAAAATTGGATGAAATATGGTCAAGGACCATACCCTGATTTAAGGTTGTTCAATAGTTCATGTGCTTGAGAAGTACCTCAAGTCAAAAGGAGGCAATGACTAATGTTAAATGTAAAAGAGCCAGACCAATGAATGATTGAATGTAATGAAATGTTTGTTTTGTACTGTGACATGTTAAGGTCTACAGAGTATTTATGTTGTATGTTGAATATGCTAAAAATGAAATGATGTTGTTTGATAATAATACTTCATCAATAATTATGTTTATATTTATATTAGATTTGTCTTTATACAACCCAGCATAGTTACCAATGTTAGGCACTGTACTAAGTTCTCAGTATTGTATAAAGTTGAAAAATACTGTTGTTTTAATTAATGTTTATAAACTGGATCAGGGGTGTGACCAGTGTTTCAAGTCTAACAAGTAGTTCTGACAATTATATCATAAATTAATAAAGGGTTCCAGAACCTGTTAATTAATATAAAAAAAAATAACCACCAGTAAATTAAAATTCATGTAATTAACCATGTAACCAATAACTAATTGTACAGTAGGTCAGGTAAAAAGAAAATTAAGTTAAAAAACCAAATAATGTTATAATGGTTGTAAGTGAATCTATAGGCCTAAATTCCATATTAGTGAAAGGAAATTAATACCTTTTTAGTAAACCCAGTCCAACGAAAATCTGGTAAAACATTTACTGTTTAGTAAGGAAGGTTAGGGGAGAATTTTAGGTGATTTAATATTAATACAAGCATGGAGTATTTTATTGGAAAGAAGTAGTAATATTCTATAATGCCGGCTCAAGGATATATAGAAAACGTGGTTGTTAAGGCAACTGAATTGCAGAAGTTGTTGATTTTGAATTAATTCGTTCTGATTGTTACAAGCTATTAGGTTGAGATGGACCGATATATTTAAAAAATTTGAATAAATCTAAAGGAAATATATATCCAAATTGAAAAACCTTTTTGTAAAACAATTATACTGTAATGCTAATGAATCATACAAATTAAATAACCCTCTAAATTATCAATGAATACAATAAAAAAGAATTGAAAGCCTCTCACCTCATTCACAAAATAATTCCGCTGAATTTGGTATTAAACCAATTCATGCTATAAATCGAAGACCAGTAAAGAATTAAAGCCTGAATTGATGGAATTATTGGAAATACAGAAGACTCGGTTTGACGAAATAACCTTCATTGGCAGCAGAAGCTGAGATCCTAATTCCAGTTCACTGGGACCAAGAATTGTGAAGACCGTAAAAGAAGAATAGAAGCCAGAAGATCTCCTGAGGGGTTACCAGTACACACCACCATCAATTTTATTGAAAATCAGAGCAGTTTCACTGGATGAAGACGAGATAAGCCGCATTTTGGCCACTGTTGACAAACGTTCACCGCCAGACGAAGTTTCGTCGGTTTGGTAAAAAACAACTTATTTTCATTCCACTGTATTTTAAGTAAATAATATTATTTTGTAAATTGAAAAACCTTAATTATGCGTTTTACCTGGCCTTACTAATGGTTCAAAGAACTATACGAACCCTGGGATAAGAATTATTTGTTATTATTTTCAAGTGTATATGTTTTTTTTAGAATTTGAATAATTAATAATCGATATATGTCTGGTTGATCGATTGGATCATCTTATTGTTTTTTGAGACAACGTAACTTGTTAATTAACAGAGAAAATCAATAAAGTACATTTATTGTATGAGATAACGTTTAAGTTATTGCAGAGTAAATACTATATGTAGTGGGTGGAATAATTTATAAACAGATTGATACAAACACTCCGAATAACTAACCTATAAGTACGCTTATTTCTAGTAACAGCGCTTCAAGTTTGCAGCTGGTGGGACGGGAGATTACTGAACTAACTGGTGTTTAATACTAAATTTGAATGAAATTTTCTACCATCGAGTGACTAGGGTTGAAACAAATACCCCTTACATTCAGTAAATACTCCATACATATTGCTAATATTACACAACCACTGAAAACTAAGTTGAGTCTATAGAATAATACAATTATAAATTCAGGAACATAATTATAATTTTGTTGGCTTAATAATCTATGTTCTGAGGGTTTCACCGGTCACAACCGAAAGGTATATTAATTAATAACATATTAATTAAACCAGGTAACAGCATTTTAATTGTTACGAATTGCCACCTACAACGTATTACTTGGCGTTTGTTACACAGGAGTCTCTTATAACTAATTACACCCATAGACAAGATTTCTTTACAATTTGATGTTTCCAGCGTGCAGCATATACTATAACATACGTCTTCACATAATTAACAAGTAGTTCTTTACTAAATTGGTTTACAACAGTGGGGCTTTAAAGGAGAGGTATATCTAGTTCTTTACAATATATAATAATAAAACACGAGATTGAATAATAATAATCAGCCGAGTGCAAGACCCATATTAAGTAAAAAACAACCCTGAGACTACTACTTAATAATATTATAAATAATATTTTAAACACCGGCATTCGTCTGATTATAAATTGGCGCACAACGTTCGACCGAATAGGTGGAAAAATATTCAACCTAGTTTATAAAATAATCATCAACCTAATTTTCGAGGCAGCTGCAATACACAGGACCAAAAATGCAACGGAGAGCAACCTCTAAGAAACGTGCGGCGGAGGTAGATAAAGAAATAAACATGGATGATAAGGAGGCGACGCCAGTCGAGGATCTAGAAGAAATATTACCTCCTACAGAACCCAGCCGACCTGTACCACAAGAGGAACAAATGGAGAAACCCATGCAAACGGGAGATGCCGACTTCTTGGAAATACTGAGGGCGATGAATAAAAATATGGAGTCATTAAAGGAGAATTTTAATGAGAAATTAAATAAGAATAACGAGTCGTTATCAAAAAATATGGAATCGATGAACAAAAAGATGGACGACAGTCAGAAGAATATTGAATTATTAAAAGAAGAATTGAAGGAAGACGGCCAGAAGAATATTGAATTATTAAAAGAAGAATTGAAGGAAGACGGCCAGAAGAATATTGAATTATTAAAAGAAGATTTTAACGAGAAATTAATTAAAAATAACGAGTCTTTAACCAAAAATATGGAGTCGATTCATAAGAAGATGGATGACAATCAGAAAAATAATGAATTATTAACAAAAAATATCGAATCGTTGAAGGAGGATTTCAAAGGGGAGTTAAACAAGAAGACGGAAGAGACAAATAAAATCATAGCTTCTTTGAAGGAAGATACCCAGGAATTGAGTAAGAAGATTGAGGGCAGCATCGAAGATAGTAACAAGAAGATCGAAATTATCAGCCAGAGAATCGAAGACAGTCATGAAAAATTAAATACGAAAATAGAAGAGGAGATAACCGAAGTCAGACGGGAAGTTTCTGAAATTGGCGAGAGGTGCAAAGAAAACCAACAAGAAATACAGAGAACGAAAGAGACACTTCAGACCCGAATAAATAACATCGAAGGATCCCATTTAAATAAATTCGAAATCATGACAAAGAAACAAGAAGACTTGGGGACGAGATGTGAAGAAATCACCGCCACCGTGAATGATGTTCGGGAGCAAGTACACACTGACAAGGAGAAGATGGCTGAACTTCAACGGCGAGAACTCAATAATTTTAGGGAAGAAATTAATTTATTCTGAAGTCAACCAATCCAAGTGACCGGGATAACAAGCGTGGAGAATCGCGAATTGATAAATTTCCAAAATTATAAAAGGAACCCCATGGAGTTCATCGAAAGAGTGGAAGAAAATATCGCCCGAACACGCGAAACTAGATGGTCTACTATCAGAAACATGTTAGACGAATACTTTAAGGACGTGCGCGATAATTGGTGGACAGCTACCCAACATGAAATACAGAATTACGCAGAGTTCAAGACGCTGTTTAAAACAAAATACTGGTCCGAATCGACACAGAACATAGTGCGTGACGACATCTGCAACGGGAAGTATGACCGCAGTAAAGGGGCAACACTCACCGCGTATTTCTTGGGCAAAGTGTGTACGGCCAGAAATCTCGAGCCGAAGATACCTGAAGAATGCCTCGTCACTAAATTGGCGTATCATTTCGAAGAGGGCGTGGCCAGAGTGAGACTGAAAGGACAAATAAGAACAATCCAAACTATGTCCGCGCTATTAGAAAACTATGAGCAGGAGAAGTATTATCGGAGGAGTCGGCAGGGACCAGACCCATACTTTGATAGAAACGGTCAGGCCGGATACCGAAATAATTATCGAGGTAATTACAATAACATAAACTGAGATAATGCGGACCAAAATCCGAGACCAAATAGTAACGGGAATGATTATCCGCCAGATAGGAATAACACAAATTATAGACCAAATTATAATAATAACTATAATCAGAACCATCCTAATAACAACCACCGTCCTAATTATAACAGTGGAAATGAGTATCGGCCAAATAGTGGTAACAACCCCTACCGTCCAAATAATAACAATCGCCAGTACCGACCGAACAACGGGAATAACCAAAACTCAAGCAATTTCAGGAGAGCTAATTACGTTCGTGCTGACGACAGAAACGGAGGGAGACGCTTCTATCAGGGATATCGAAGCTTCAATGAAGATACCAATCCGTACAGCCAAGACGTAAGGACTAGGGAATCCGGGTACGACACACGAAGGAGCCGCAGTAGCGAAGAGACAAACAGAAACCGTAATAGTGGACCTCAGTACAACAATACAAATAGACCCGAAGGAAGGGAGGATGCCGAAAATGTACGACGGATCCATCATATTGAAGGAGTCAGATCTGGAAGCGGAAACCAAGGACAGGACGATCCATCTACGAGGGTCCGGATGGCTTACAATCAACAGAACCCACCAGAACGCTGGCTTCCCTTAAGAGGCACTGGATACCAATCCAACGCACCTCAGAGAGGGAGAGACGAAATAGATGAAGAAGAGGAAACGGCCGACCGATGGAACGCATAATCAAAATAAACAAACAAAATTTTTTACCAAATACAATATGAGTGTACCACAATAATAAATAAATGAAAATGAGACCAACGACTATTGGGTAAACGACGAATACCAAAGAAAAATATTTATCAAACAACCTTGTCTACTCCAAAAACCATGAAGAAATATAATCTTCCAGAATAAGTGTAAATTATCAGACACTTGAAGGAGTAGAGAGGAAGAACACCAAAGAGATTTATAAACGAGATGGCTATTCTAAAGGAAAGAAGAAAAAGAAAAATGTTTATTAAATGAATATTGTATATAAAAGATGAATTTTATTAATCAAATATTGTATTAAATATTGAACGAAAAATGTTTGTTAAATGAATATTGTATGTAACACGAGAAAAAGAAAGACTAGTATCAAATAACTAAACCATAACCAAAACAAGCAACTAGTGAACGCACTTAAGATATTTTAAACAATGTTTACTATCACTTTGAGAAAAATTTTGTACTATCAAAAATAAAATGTTAAAAAACATATATGACATTTGCTAGAGGAGGGAAGAAGACCATTAATGAGAATATTATGTAGAGAAGATAGTGAGAAGGAGAATTGACCAAGAAAAAGAAGAAAGAACCAATCAATATGAAGAACAATTTTGTCACGATAAGGAGAGAAGAAAAAATGAAGAATATTTGCACATGCTATTTGTCAACAACATTAACTAATGAAGATCTGCAGAAGAGAAGAAGGAATCCAGAAGAGAATGTATAATAAAATATAAAAGGCAAAAGAGTGAATAACCCCAAGAGTGTTTATTATTATTAGTCGAAGGAGACTGCTTATGAGTATTATTATTTAATGAATTGACTGTAGAAAAGTTCCAGCAATCATTTAACTGGGCAGGGATGATGTTCCCCTGATCTCAGAAAGAGTGTAGTCATGAACGACGGAGTTAGGTAAGCCATGGAGCCCACCCGAATCGATTTCAGCTACCAAGTTAGGGAAAAAATGTTAGGGAAATTAAATATTTAAGGGAAAAAACACAACAGCCAAGAATGTAATTAAACAAGATTCCAAGATTATGAAGAAGGAGGAGATGTAGAAAATATAGTGAACTGGAGACAAGTGTAAGAGTAAATACAAAATATGAAAACATTATATGTGACTTAAGAGTGAAATGAAAAATCGGTATGGAGAACCATACATGACTTCCATATTCTAAGATTTATATTTAAAATCATTTTTGAAATGAAATATTACCATAGAAACTACTTCTTTCTACTTACTGCTTCAGCCTTAACCACAGTACTGTGGTCACTAACGTATACCACCTCACGTTATCGCACTCGATTTTCACTGATGATGGAAGTCGATGGCATTGCCGAAATGTCTGGTTTTGTAGAAAACATTGGACTACGGCCAAATATCCCGGGAAGGAATTTTAACAAAAACTACTTCTTTGTTGCCGATAACGTTGTACACATATATATCAGTGGCGAAGTTACATGGAGGCAATTGAGGCAATGCCTACCCTAAAAAATTCTGTAGAATAAAAATTATAAATACGTATGAACTACATAACGTAAAGATTATACATTGTTACTGCGACTGTCAAATTTATTAAACCGAAACGTGCTTTATTGAGCGACCGCTAGATGGTGACAGGTGAGATTCGGCATAGTTCGTTTAAAGCGAATGAGGCAACCTGAACTTGCCTCAGCGTTTTTTGTATACATCGTATGTAAGCAATGTAGTGGTGTGATAGGGAAGTGAAGGGAGGGGGGATTGTCCCGCACTGTACACATAGAGCGTTGAGGCATGCCTCACTTCTGTGGTCCAAACAGTTAAGTTAAAGCGCCTGTGTTGTTTCTAAGTGTTTATTTTATGCGGTTATTAAAAGTGTCACTGTTATTCCGCTGAACTAACAGATGAACAAGATTATTATTTGCATTATTTGTAACATTAAACATATATATAGAAACTAATCAAGTTTAAAAATTTGAAGTTCAATCAGTTGTATTATTGTGTATGCCTAATACAAGGATTGTTCAATAGAAACATGTATAGAGCTGTAAAGCATTTTTTATTCAACGATTTTAAAAGAAGTCTCCAATAACATTAAGACATGAGTTCCACTGTTGCGCTAACCTGTAGATTCCCTGCTAGTAAAATTCTTACGGCTGTTTGTGGAAACCATTCGGTTACAGCAAACTCTACCTCAGCGTCCGATTTGAACCACCGTCCTTTTAGTGATTCCTTAAAGAAATTTAAGATATGATTTTTGCCTACCCATTCATTAACTACTAGCTTCACCAGTAAGCAAATTGATGTCCATTTTTTCGGCTTGCATGCGTTATGTTGGTGTGGGTTTCGGCACTTTCCATTTAAAAAGCGTGCAAATGTAAGAAAATAAACATGAGTGAGGCCAGAAATAAAGTGAATTGTGTGTGTGTGTGTGTGTGTGTGTGTGTGTGTGTGTCTTACCTGCCTTTTTATTGCTGTAGGCACAATAATAAAATGGAAACGTAAACATTACATAACTGAGATATGCTTACCTGCCACGAACGATATATTATTTTATACATGGAGGAGTTCAGTGACATACACACGTACAGAAGAATTATATATATAAAGATATTAACTCATACATAATTTACATTAAAATGAAAAAATTATAATTTTATTGCCTGGCAACAAAATTATTTTATTTTTAACAATTACCATTGTTTCAAAAAGTTTAAATGAATTTTCAAGTACTTTACTCTTGTTAAAACGTAAAAGGTTGCAGGTAAACTTCCCCTTCCCCTTAATCGATCTTCACCAAAAACAATAGGTCTTGAGTACTCTACAAATCAGGGCTGTATGCAAAAAATTATTTGATTCTGTTTGAATTTGCGGCTGTTATCGTTTGCCATAGAAAATACCCTTGTTAAAAAAACGTTGCAGGTAAACTACCCCTTTCCCTTAACCGATCTTCACCAAAAACAATAGGTCTTGAGAACTCTACAATTTAGGGCTGTATGCAAATAATCTTTTGATTCTGTTTGAATTTGCGGCTGTTATCGTTTACCATAGGAAATACCCTTGTTAAAACATAAAACGTTGCAGGTAAACTACCCCTTTCCCTTAACCGATCTTCACCAAAAACAATAGGTTTTGAGAACTCCACAATTCAGGGCTGTATAAAAACATTATTTAATTCTGTTTGAATTTGCGGCTGTTATCGTTTGCCAAAAAGAAACAATTTCCCTTGATAAAAAAAAAAAACGGTTGCAGGTAAACTACCCCTTTCCCTCAACCGATCTTCACCAAAAACAAGAGGTCATGAGTACTCTACAAATCAGCAGGGCTGTATGCAAAAAATTATTTGATTTTGTTTGAATTTGCAGCAGTTCTCGTTTGCCATAGAAAAAAATCTACACACAGACACACAGACAGACACACACACAGACATTTTTCAGAAAACGATTTTTTTTCATGTTTTGAGTGTAGTACAATCAAAATCTGCAATAATCTCGAACACGATTTTTTTTGCCATCACCATACTTCCATTCCTTAAGGAATATGGAAGTAAAATATCGGTATGGAGAACCATACATGACTTCCATATTCTAAGATTTATATTTAAAATCATTTTCGAAATGAAATATTACCATAGAAACTACTTCTTTCTACTTACTGCTTCAGCCTTAACCACAGTACTATGGTCACTAACGTATACCACCTCACGTTATCGCACTCGATTTTCACTGATGATGGAAGTCGATGGCATTGCCGAAATGTCTGGTTTTGTAGAAAACATTGGACTACGGCCAAATATCCCGGGAAGGAATTTTAACAAAAACTACTTCTTTGTTGCCGATAACGTTGTACACATATATATCAGTGGCGAAGTTACATGGAGACAATTGAGGCAATGCCTGCCCTAAAAAATTCTGTAGAATAAAAATTATAAATACGTATGAACTACATAACGTAAAGATTATACATTGTTACTGCGACTGTCAAATTTATTAAACCAAAACGTGCTTTATTGATCGACCGCTAGATGGTGACAGGTGAGATTCGGCATAGTTTGTTTAAAGCGAATGAGGCAACCTGAACTTGCCTCAGCATTTTTTGTATACATCGTATGTAAGCAATGTAGTGGTGTGATAGGGAAGTGTAGGGAGGGGGGATTGTCCCGCGCTGTACACATAGAGCGTTGAGGCATGCCTCACTTCTGTGGTCCAAACAGTTAAGTTAAAGCGCCTGTGTTGTTTCTAAGTGTTTATTTTATGCGGTTATTAAAAGTGTCACTGTTATTCCGCTGAACTAACAGATGACCAAGATTGTTATTTGAATTATTTGTAACATTAAACATATATATAGAAACTAATCAAGTTTAAAAATTTGAAGTTCAATCAGTTGTATTATTGTGTATGACTAATACAAGGATTATTCAATAGAAACACGTATAGATCTGTAAAGCATTTTTTATTCAACGATTTTAAAAGAAGTCTCCAATAACATTATGACATGAGTTCCACTGTTGCGCTAACCTGTAGATTCCCTGCTAGTAAAATTCTTACGGCAGTTTGTGGAACCATTCGGTTACAGCAAACTCTACCTCAGCGTCCGATTTGAACCACCGTCCTTTTAGTGATTCCTTAAAAAAAATTTAAGCTAAGATTTTTGCCTACCCATTCATTAACTACTAGCTTCGCCAGTAAGCAAATTGATGTCCATTTTTTCGGCTTGCACGCGTTATGTTGGTGTGGGTTTCGGCACTTTCCATTTAAAAAGCGTGCAAATGTAAGAAAATAAACATGAGTGAGGCCAGAAATAACGTGAATTGTGTGTGTGTGTGTGTGTCTTACCTGCCTTTTTATTGCTGTATTAAATGAAAAATATTATATTACATTAAAATGAAAAAATTATAATTTTATTGCCTGGCAACAAAATTATTTTATTTTTAACAATTACCATTGTTTCAAAAAGTTTAAATATATTTTCAAGTACTTTACTCTTGTTAAAACGTAAAAGGTTGCAGGTAAACTACCCCTTCCCCTTAACCGATCTTCACCAAAATCGAAAGGCCTTGAGTCATCTACAATTCAGGGATGTATGCAAAAAATTATTTGATTCTGTTTGAATTTGCAGCAGTTATCGTTTGCCATAGAAAATACGCTTGATTAAACGTTGCTGGTAAACTACCCCTTCCCCTCAACCGATCTTCACCAAAAACAATAGGTCTTGAGTACTTTACAAATCAGGGCTGTATGCAAAACATTATTTGATTCTGTTTGAATTTGCGGCTGTTATCGTTTGCCATAGAAAATACCCTTGTTAAAAAACGTTGCAGGTAAACTACCCCTTTCCCTCAACCGATCTTCACCAAAAACAATAGGTTTTGAGAACTCTACAATTTAGGGCTGTATGCAAAAAATCTTTTGATTCTGTTTGAATTTGCGGCTGTTATCGTTTGCCATAGGAAATACCCTTGTTAAAACATAAAACGTTACAGGTAAACTACCCCGTTCCCTCAACCGATCTTCACCAAAAACAATAGGTCGTGAGTACTCTACAAATCAGGGCTGTATGCAAAAAATTATTTGATTATGTTTGAATTTGCGGCAGTTATCGTTTGCCATAAAAAAAATCTACAGACAGACACACACACAGAGACTTTTCGGAAAACTACTTTTTTTCATGTTTTGAGTGTAGTACAATCAGAATCTGCAATAATCTCGAACACGATTTTTTTTGCCATCACCATACTTCCATTCCTTAAGGAATATGGAAGTAAAAAATTACTTGTTTAAAAAAAAACCGTTGCAGGTAAACTGGCCCTTTCCCTTAACCGATCTTCACCAAAATCAATAGGTCTTGAGTACTCTACAAATCAGACCTACATGCAAAAAATTATTTGATTCTGTTTGAATTTGCGACTCTTATCATTTGCCATAGAAAATACCCTTTTCAAACATAAAACGATGCTGGTAAACTACGCCTTCCCCTTAACCGATCTTCACCAAAAACAATAGGTCTTGAGAACTCTATAATTCAGGGCAGTATGCAAAAAATTATTTGATTATGTTTGAATTTGCGGCTGTTATCGTTTGCCATAGAAAATACCCTTGTTAAAACATAAAATGTTGCCGGTAAACTACCCCTTTCCCTTAACTGATCTTTACCAAAATCAATAGGTGTTGAGAACTTTACAATTCAGGGCTGCATTAAAACATTATTTGATTGTGTTTGAATTTGCGGCTGTTATCGTTTGCCATAGAAAAAAAATCTAAGACATAGAGACACACTGATAGACACACAGACAGACACAGACACTTCGAAAAATGACTTTTTTTCATGTTTTGAGTGTAGTACAATCAGAATCTGCAATAATCTCGAAGAGGATTTTTTTTGCCATCACCATACTTCCATTTCCTTAAGGAACATGAAGTAAAATTACCCCCGATAAAAAAATGTTGCAGGTAAACTACCCCTTCCCCTTGACCGATCTTCACCAAAACCAACAGGTATTGAGAACTCTATAATTCAGGGCTGTGTGCAAAAGAGTAGTTGATTCTGTTTGATTTTGAGGCTGTTATCGTTTGCCATAGAAAAAAACATAAAACATTGCAGGTAAACTACCTCTTTCCCTTAACCGATCTTTACCAAAATCAACAGATCTTGAGAAATCTACAATTCAGGGCTGTATGCGAAACATTATTTGATTCTGTTTGAATTTGCGGCTGTTATCGTTTGCCAAACAAACAAAATTACCCTCGGTAAAAAAAAACCGTTGCAGGTAAACTACCCCTTTCCCTCAACCGATCTTCACCAAAAACAATAGGTCGCGAGTACTCTACAAATCAGGGCTGCATGCAAAAAATTATTTGATTCTGTTTGAATTTGCGGCTGTTATCGTTTGCCATAGAAAAAAAATCTACACACACACACACACACACACACACACACAGAGACTTTTCAAAAAATGACTTTTTTTCATGGTTTGAGTGTAGTACAATCATATTCTGCAATAATCTCGAACACGATTTTTTTTGCCATCACCATACTTCCATTTCCTTAAGGAACATGGAAGTAAAATTACCCTTAATAAGAAACCGTTGCAGGTAAACTACCCCTTTCCCTTAACCGATCTTCACCAAAAACGACAGGTCTTGAGAACTCTACAATTCAGGGAAGTATGCAAAATATTTATGATTCTGTGTGAATTTGCGGCTGCTATCATTTGCCATTCAAAATACCCTTGATAAAACAAAAACTGTGGCCGGTAAACTACCCCTTTCCGTTAAACGATCTTCAGCAAAAAAATAGGTCTTTAGTACTCAAGAAATCAGGGCTGTATGCAAAAACCTATTTGATTCTGTTTGAATTTGTGGCTCTTATCGTTTGCCATAGAAAATACCCTTTTAAAACATAAAACATTGCAGGTAAACTACCTCTTTCCCATAACCGATCTTTACCAAAATCAACAGATCTTGAGAAATCTACAATTCAGGGCTGTATGCGAAACATTATTTGATTCTGTTTGAATTTGCGGCTGTTATCGTTTGCCAAACAAACAAAATTACCCTTGATAAAAAAAAACCGTTGCAGGTAAACTACCCCTTTCCCTCAACCGATCTTCACCAAAAACAATAGGTCGCGAGTACTCTACAAATCAGGGCTGCATGCAAAAAATTATTTGATTCTGTTTGAATTTGCGGCTGTTATCGTTTGCCATAGAAAAAAAATTCACACACACACACACACACACACACACACACACACACACACACACACACACACACACACACACACACACACACACACACACACTTCAAAAAATGACTTTTTTTCATGTTTTGAGTGTAGTACAATCATATTCTGCAATAATCTCGAACACGATTTTTTTTGCCATCACCATACTTCCATTTCCTTAAGGAACATGAAAGTAAATATCGGTATGGAGAACCATACATGACTTCCATATTCTAAGATTTATATTTAAAATCATTTTCGAAATGAAATATTACCATAGAAACTACTTCTTTCTACTTACTGCTTCAGCCTTAACCACAGTACTGTGGTCACTAAAGTATACCACCTCACATTATCTTACTCGATTTTCACTGATGATGGAAGTCGATGGCATTGCCGAATGTCTGGTTTTGTAGAAAACATTGGACTACAGCCAAATATCCCGGGAAGGAATTTTAACAAAAACTACTTCTTTGTTGCCGATAACGTTGTACACATATATATCAGTGGCGAAGTTACATGGAGGCAATTGAGGCAATGCCTACCCTAAAAAATTCTGTAGAATAAAAATTATAAATACGTATGAACTACATAACGTAAAGATTATACATTGTTACTGCGACTGTCAAATTTATTAAACCGAAACGTGCGTTATTGATCGACCGCTAGATGGTGACAGGTGAGATTCGGCATAGTTTGTTTAAAGCGAATGAGGCAACCTGAACTTGCCTCAGCATTTTTTGTATACATCGTATGTAAGCAATGTAGTGGTGTGATAGGGAAGTGTTGGGAGGGGGGATTGTCCCACGCTGTACACATAGAGCGTTGAGGCATGCCTCACTTCTGTGGTCCAAACAGTTAAGTTAAAGCGCCTGTGTTGTTTCTAAGTGTTTATTTTATGCAGTTATTAAAAGTGTCACTGTTATTCCGCTGAACTAACAGATGATCAAGATTGTTATTTGAATTATTTGTAACATTAAACATATATATAGAAACTAATCAAGTTTAAAAATTTGAAGTTCAATCAGTTGTATTATTGTGTATGACTAATACAAGGATTATTCAATAGAAACACGTATAGAGCTGTAAAGCATTTTTTATTCAACGATTTTAAAAGAAGTCTCCAATAACATTAAGACATGAGTTCCACTGTTGCGCTAACCTGTAGATTCCCTGCTAGTAAAATTCTTACGGCAGTTTGTGGAACCATTCGGTTACAGCAAACTCTACCTCAGCGTCTGATTTGAACCACCGTCCTTTTAGTGATTCCTTAAAAAAAATTTAAGATAAGATTTTTGCCTACCCATTCATTAACTACTAGCTTCGCCAGTAAGCAAATTGATGTCCATTTTTTCGGCTTGCACGCGCTATGTTGGTGTGGGTTTCGGCACTTTCCATTTAAAAAGCGTGCAAATGTAAGAAAATAAACATGAGTGAGGCCAGAAATAACGTGAATTGTGTGTGTGTGTGTGTGTGTGTGTGTGTCTTACCTGCCTTTTTATTGCTGTATTAAATGAAAAATATTATATTACATTAAAATGAAAAAATTATAATTTTATTGCCTGGCAACAAAATTATTTTATTTTTAACAATTACCATTGTTTCAAAAAGTTTAAATAAATTTTCAAGTACTTTACTCTTGTTAAAACGTAAAAGGTTGCAGGTAAACTACCCCTTCCCCTTAACCGATCTTCACCAAAATCGAAAGGGCTTGAGTCCTCTACAATTCAGGGACGTATGCAAAAAATTATTTGATTCTGTTTGAATTTGCAGCAGTTATCGTTTGCCATAGAAAATACGCTTGATTAAACGTTGCTGGTAAACTACCCCTTCCCCTCAACCGATCTTCACCAAAAACAATAGGTCTTGAGTACTTTATAAATCAGGGCTGTATGCAAAACATTATTTGATTCTGTTTGAATTTGCGGCTGTTATCGTTTGCCATAGAAAATACCCTTGTTAAAAAACGTTGCAGGTAAACTACCCCTTTCCCTCAACCGATCTTCACCAAAAACAATAGGTGTTGAGAACTCTACAATTTAGGGCTGTATGCAAAAAATCTTTTGATTCTGTTTGAATTTGCGGCTGTTATCATTTGCCATAGGAAATACTCTTGTTAAAACATAAAACGTTACAGGTAAACTACACCGTTCCCTCAACCGATCTTCACCAAAAACAATAGGTCGTGAGTATTCTACAAATGAGGGCTGTATGCAAAAAATTATTTGATTCTGTTTGAATTTGCGGCAGTTATCGTTTGCCATAAAAAAAAATCTACAGACAGACAGACACACAGACAGACAGACACACACACACACACAGAGACTTTTCGGAAAACGACTTTTTTTCATGTTTTGAGTGTAGTACAATCAGAATCTGCAATAATCTCGAACACGATTTTTTTTGCCATCACCATACTTCCATTCCTTAAGGAATATGGAATTAAAAAATTACTTGTTTAAAAAAAACCGTTGCAGGTAAACTGCCCCTTTCCCTTAACCGATCTTCACCAAAATCAATAGGTCTTGAGAACTCTATAATTCAGGGCAGTATGCAAAAAATTATTTGATTCTGTTTGAATTTGCGACTCTTATCATTTGCCATAGAAAATACCCTTTTCAAACATAAAACGATGCTGGTAAACTACCCCTTCCCCTTAACCGATCTTCACCAAAAACAATAGGTCTTGAGAACTCTATAATTCAGGGCAGTATGCAAAAAATTATTTGATTATGTTTGAATTTGCGGCTGTTATCGTTTGCCATAGAAAATAGCCTTGTTAAAACATAAAATGTTGCCGGTAAACTACCCCTTTCCCTTAACTGATCTTTACCAAAATCAATAGGTGTTGAGAACTTTACAATTCAGGGCTGCATTAAAACATTATTTGATTGTGTTTGAATTTGCGGCTGTTATCGTTTGCCATAGAAAAAAAATTTAAGACATAGAGACACACTGATAGAAACACAGACAGACACAGACACTTCGAAAAATGACTTTTTTTCATGTTTTGAGGTAGTACAATCAGAATCTGCAATAATCTCGAAGAGGATTTTTTTTGCCATCACAATACTTCCATTTCCTTAAGGAACATGGAAGTAAAATTACCCCCGATAAAAAAATGTTGCAGGTAAACTACCCCTTCCCCTTAACCGATCTTCACCAAAACCAACAGGTATTGAGAACTCTATAATTCAGGGCTGTGTGCAAAAGAGTAGTTGATTCTGTTTGAATTTGTGGCTCTTATCGTTTGCCATAGAAAATACCCTTTTAAAACATAAAACATTGCAGGTAAACTACCTCTTTCCCATAACCGATCTTTACCAAAATCAACAGATCTTGAGAAATCTACAATTCAGGGCTGTATGCGAAACATTATTTGATTCTGTTTGAATTTGCGGCTGTTATCGTTTGCCAAACAAACAAAATTACCCTTGATAAAAAAAAACCGTTGCAGGTAAACTACCCCTTTCCCTCAACCGATCTTCACCAAAAACAATAGGTCGCGAGTACTCTACAAATCAGGGCTGCATGCAAAAAATTATTTGATTCTGTTTGAATTTGCGGCTGTTATCGTTTGCCATAGAAAAAAAATTCACACACACACACACACACACACACACACACACACACACACACACACACACACACACACACACACACACACACACACACACACACACACACACACACACACACACTTCAAAAAATGACTTTTTTTCATGTTTTGAGTGTAGTACAATCATATTCTGCAATAATCTCGAACACGATTTTTTTTGCCATCACCATACTTCCATTTCCTTAAGGAACATGAAAGTAAATATCGGTATGGAGAACCATACATGACTTCCATATTCTAAGATTTATATTTAAAATCATTTTCGAAATGAAATATTACCATAGAAACTACTTCTTTCTACTTACTGCTTCAGCCTTAACCACAGTACTGTGGTCACTAAAGTATACCACCTCACATTATCTTACTCGATTTTCACTGATGATGGAAGTCGATGGCATTGCCGAATGTCTGGTTTTGTAGAAAACATTGGACTACAGCCAAATATCCCGGGAAGGAATTTTAACAAAAACTACTTCTTTGTTGCCGATAACGTTGTACACATATATATCAGTGGCGAAGTTACATGGAGGCAATTGAGGCAATGCCTACCCTAAAAAATTCTGTAGAATAAAAATTATAAATACGTATGAACTACATAACGTAAAGATTATACATTGTTACTGCGACTGTCAAATTTATTAAACCGAAACGTGCGTTATTGATCGACCGCTAGATGGTGACAGGTGAGATTCGGCATAGTTTGTTTAAAGCGAATGAGGCAACCTGAACTTGCCTCAGCATTTTTTGTATACATCGTATGTAAGCAATGTAGTGGTGTGATAGGGAAGTGTTGGGAGGGGGGATTGTCCCACGCTGTACACATAGAGCGTTGAGGCATGCCTCACTTCTGTGGTCCAAACAGTTAAGTTAAAGCGCCTGTGTTGTTTCTAAGTGTTTATTTTATGCAGTTATTAAAAGTGTCACTGTTATTCCGCTGAACTAACAGATGATCAAGATTGTTATTTGAATTATTTGTAACATTAAACATATATATAGAAACTAATCAAGTTTAAAAATTTGAAGTTCAATCAGTTGTATTATTGTGTATGACTAATACAAGGATTATTCAATAGAAACACGTATAGAGCTGTAAAGCATTTTTTATTCAACGATTTTAAAAGAAGTCTCCAATAACATTAAGACATGAGTTCCACTGTTGCGCTAACCTGTAGATTCCCTGCTAGTAAAATTCTTACGGCAGTTTGTGGAACCATTCGGTTACAGCAAACTCTACCTCAGCGTCTGATTTGAACCACCGTCCTTTTAGTGATTCCTTAAAAAAAATTTAAGATAAGATTTTTGCCTACCCATTCATTAACTACTAGCTTCGCCAGTAAGCAAATTGATGTCCATTTTTTCGGCTTGCACGCGCTATGTTGGTGTGGGTTTCGGCACTTTCCATTTAAAAAGCGTGCAAATGTAAGAAAATAAACATGAGTGAGGCCAGAAATAACGTGAATTGTGTGTGTGTGTGTGTGTGTGTGTGTGTCTTACCTGCCTTTTTATTGCTGTATTAAATGAAAAATATTATATTACATTAAAATGAAAAAATTATAATTTTATTGCCTGGCAACAAAATTATTTTATTTTTAACAATTACCATTGTTTCAAAAAGTTTAAATAAATTTTCAAGTACTTTACTCTTGTTAAAACGTAAAAGGTTGCAGGTAAACTACCCCTTCCCCTTAACCGATCTTCACCAAAATCGAAAGGGCTTGAGTCCTCTACAATTCAGGGACGTATGCAAAAAATTATTTGATTCTGTTTGAATTTGCAGCAGTTATCGTTTGCCATAGAAAATACGCTTGATTAAACGTTGCTGGTAAACTACCCCTTCCCCTCAACCGATCTTCACCAAAAACAATAGGTCTTGAGTACTTTATAAATCAGGGCTGTATGCAAAACATTATTTGATTCTGTTTGAATTTGCGGCTGTTATCGTTTGCCATAGAAAATACCCTTGTTAAAAAACGTTGCAGGTAAACTACCCCTTTCCCTCAACCGATCTTCACCAAAAACAATAGGTGTTGAGAACTCTACAATTTAGGGCTGTATGCAAAAAATCTTTTGATTCTGTTTGAATTTGCGGCTGTTATCATTTGCCATAGGAAATACTCTTGTTAAAACATAAAACGTTACAGGTAAACTACACCGTTCCCTCAACCGATCTTCACCAAAAACAATAGGTCGTGAGTATTCTACAAATGAGGGCTGTATGCAAAAAATTATTTGATTCTGTTTGAATTTGCGGCAGTTATCGTTTGCCATAAAAAAAAATCTACAGACAGACAGACACACAGACAGACAGACACACACACACACACAGAGACTTTTCGGAAAACGACTTTTTTTCATGTTTTGAGTGTAGTACAATCAGAATCTGCAATAATCTCGAACACGATTTTTTTTGCCATCACCATACTTCCATTCCTTAAGGAATATGGAATTAAAAAATTACTTGTTTAAAAAAAACCGTTGCAGGTAAACTGCCCCTTTCCCTTAACCGATCTTCACCAAAATCAATAGGTCTTGAGAACTCTATAATTCAGGGCAGTATGCAAAAAATTATTTGATTCTGTTTGAATTTGCGACTCTTATCATTTGCCATAGAAAATACCCTTTTCAAACATAAAACGATGCTGGTAAACTACCCCTTCCCCTTAACCGATCTTCACCAAAAACAATAGGTCTTGAGAACTCTATAATTCAGGGCAGTATGCAAAAAATTATTTGATTATGTTTGAATTTGCGGCTGTTATCGTTTGCCATAGAAAATAGCCTTGTTAAAACATAAAATGTTGCCGGTAAACTACCCCTTTCCCTTAACTGATCTTTACCAAAATCAATAGGTGTTGAGAACTTTACAATTCAGGGCTGCATTAAAACATTATTTGATTGTGTTTGAATTTGCGGCTGTTATCGTTTGCCATAGAAAAAAAATTTAAGACATAGAGACACACTGATAGAAACACAGACAGACACAGACACTTCGAAAAATGACTTTTTTTCATGTTTTGAGGTAGTACAATCAGAATCTGCAATAATCTCGAAGAGGATTTTTTTTGCCATCACAATACTTCCATTTCCTTAAGGAACATGGAAGTAAAATTACCCCCGATAAAAAAATGTTGCAGGTAAACTACCCCTTCCCCTTAACCGATCTTCACCAAAACCAACAGGTATTGAGAACTCTATAATTCAGGGCTGTGTGCAAAAGAGTAGTTGATTCTGTTTGATTTTGAGGCTGTTATCGTTTGCCATAGAAAAAAACATAAAACGTTGCACGTAAACTACCTCTTTCCCTTAACCGATCTTTACCAAAATCAACAGATCTTTAGAAATCTACAATTCAGGGCTGTATGCGAAACATTATTTGATTCTGTTTGAATTTGCGGCTGTTATCGTTTGCCAAACAAACAAAATTACCCTTGATAAAAAAAAACCGTTGCAGGTAAACTACCCCTTTCCCTCAACCGATCTTCACCAAAAACAATAGGTCGCGAGTACTCTACAAATCAGGGCTGTATGCAAAAAATTATTTGATTCTGTTTGAATTTGCGGCTGTTATCGTTTGCCATAGAAAAAAAATCTACAGACACACACACACACACTTATCGAAAAATGACTTTTTCATGTTTTGAGTGTAGTACAATCATATTCTGCAATAATCTCGAACACAATTTTTTTTGCCATCACCATACTTCCATTTCCTTAAGGAACATGAAGTAAAATTACCCTTAATAAGAAACCGTTGCAGGTAAACTACCCCTTTCCCTTAACCGATCTTCACCAAAAACGACAGGTCTTGAGAACTCTACAATTCAGGGAAGTATGCAAAATATTGTATGATTCTGTGTGAATTTGCGGCTGTTATCGTTTACCATAGGAAATACCCTTGTTAAAACATAAAACGTTACAGGTAAACTACCCCTTTCCCTTAACCGATCTTCACCAAAAACAATAGGTTTTGAGAACTCTACAATTCAGGGCTGTATACAAAACATTATTTAATTCTGTTTGAATTTGCGGCTGTTATCGTTTGCCAAAAAGAAACAATTTCCCTTGATAAAAAAAAAAACCGTTGCAGGTAAACTACCCCTTTCCCTCAACCGATCTTCACCAAAAACAATAGGTCGTGAGTACTCTACAAATCAGCAGGGCTGTATGCAAAAAATTATTTGATTTTGTTTGAATTTGCGGCAGTTATCGTTTGCCATAGAAAAAAATCTACACACAGACAGACACACACAGAGACATTTTTCAGAAAACGACTTTTTTTCATGTTTTGAGTGTAGTACAATCAGAATCTGCAATAATCTCGAACACGATTTTTTTTGCCATCACCATACTTCCATTCCTTAAGGAATATGGAAGTAAAATATCGGTATGGAGAACCATACATGACTTCCATATTCTAAGATTTATATTTAAAGTCATTTTCGAAATGAAATATTACCATAGAAACTACTTCTTTCTACTTACTGCTTCAGCCTTAACCACAGTACTATGGTCACTAACGTATACCACCTCACGTTATCGCACTCGATTTTCACTGATGATGGAAGTCGATGGCATTGCCGAAATGTCTGGTTTTGTAGAAAACATTGGACTACGGCCAAATATCCCGGGAAGGAATTTTAACAAAAACTACTTCTTTGTTGCCGATAACGTTGTACACATATATATCAGTGGCGAAGTTACATGGAGGCAATTGAGGCAATGCCTACCCTAAAAAATTCTGTAGAATAAAAATTATAAATACGTATGAACTACATAACGTAAAGATTATACATTGTTACTGCGACTGTCAAATTTATTAAACCGAAACGTGCGTTATTGATCGACCGCTAGATGGTGACAGGTGAGATTCGGCATAGTTTGTTTAAAGCGAATGAGGCAACCTGAACTTGCCTCAGCATTTTTTGTATACATCGTATGTAAGCAATGTAGTGGTGTGATAGGGAAGTGTTGGGAGGGGGGATTGTCCCACGCTGTACACATAGAGCGTTGAGGCATGCCTCACTTCTGTGGTCCAAACAGTTAAGTTAAAGCGCCTGTGTTGTTTCTAAGTGTTTATTTTATGCAGTTATTAAAAGTGTCACTGTTATTCCGCTGAACTAACAGATGATCAAGATTGTTATTTGAATTATTTGTAACATTAAACATATATATAGAAACTAATCAAGTTTAAAAATTTGAAGTTCAATCAGTTGTATTATTGTGTATGACTAATACAAGGATTATTCAATAGAAACACGTATAGAGCTGTAAAGCATTTTTTATTCAACGATTTTAAAAGAAGTCTCCAATAACATTAAGACATGAGTTCCACTGTTGCGCTAACCTGTAGATTCCCTGCTAGTAAAATTCTTACGGCAGTTTGTGGAACCATTCGGTTACAGCAAACACTACCTCAGCGTCTGATTTGAACCACCGTCCTTTTAGTGATTCCTTAAAAAAAATTTAAGATTAGATTTTTGCCTACCCATTCATTAACTACTAGCTTCGCCAGTAAGCAAATTGATGTCCATTTTTTCGGCTTGCACGCGCTATGTTGGTGTGGGTTTCGGCACTTTCCATTTAAAAAGCGTGCAAATGTAAGAAAATAAACATGAGTGAGGCCAGAAATAACGTGAATTGTGTGTGTGTGTGTGTGTGTGTGTCTTACCTGCCTTTTTATTGCTGTATTAAATGAAAAATATTATATTACATTAAAATGAAAAAATTATAATTTTATTGCCTGGCAACAAAATTATTTTATTTTTAACAATTACCATTGTTTCAAAAAGTTTAAATAAATTTTCAAGTACTTTACTCTTGTTAAAACGTAAAAGGTTGCAGGTAAACTACCCCTTCCCCTTAACCGATCTTCACCAAAATCGAAAGGGCTTGAGTCCTCTACAATTCAGGGACGTATGCAAAAAATTATTTGATTCTGTTTGAATTTGCAGCAGTTATCGTTTGCCATAGAAAATACGCTTGATTAAACGTTGCTGGTAAACTACCCCTTCCCCTCAACCGATCTTCACCAAAAACAATAGGTCTTGAGTACTTTACAAATCAGGGCTGTATGCGAAACATTATTTGATTCTGTTTGAATTTGCGGCTGTTATCGTTTGCCATAGAAAATACCCTTGTTAAAAAACGTTGCAGGTAAACTACCCCTTGACCTCAACCGATCTTCACCAAAAACAATAGGTGTTGAGAACTCTACAATTTAGGGCTGTATGCAAAAAATCTTTTGATTCTGTTTGAATTTGCGGCTGTTATCATTTGCCATAGGAAATACTCTTGTTAAAACATAAAACGTTACAGGTAAACTACACCGTTCCCTCAACCGATCTTCACCAAAAACAATAGGTCGTGAGTATTCTACAAATGAGGGCTGTATGCAAAAAATTATTTGATTCTGTTTGAATTTGCGGCAGTTATCGTTTGCCATAAAAAAAAATCTACAGACAGACAGACACACAGACAGACAGACACACACACACACACAGAGACTTTTCGGAAAACGACTTTTTTTCATGTTTTGAGTGTAGTACAATCAGAATCTGCAATAATCTCGAACACGATTTTTTTTGCCATCACCATACTTCCATTCCTTAAGGAATATGGAATTAAAATATCGGTATGGAGAACCATACATGACTTCCATATTCTAAGATTTATATTTAAAATCATTTTCGAAATGAAATATTACCATAGAAACTACTTCTTTCTACTTACTGCTTCAGCCTTAACCACAGTACTGTGGTGCTGGACACTTTTCGGCTTGCATTTGTTATGTTGGTATGGGTTCGGCACTTTCCATTTAAAAACCGTGCAAATGTAGGATAATAAACATGAATGAGGCCAGAAATAACGCTAATTGTGTGTGTGTGTGTGTGTGTGTGTGTGTGTGTGTGTGTGTGTGTGCGCACGTGCGTTTGTGTGTGTGTGTCTTCCCTGCCTTTTCATTGCGGTAGTCATAATAATAAAATGGAAACGTAAACAGTACATAACTGAGAAAAAAATACATAAATGAAAAAATTATAATTTTATTGCCTGGCAACAAAATTATTTTATTTTTAACAATTACCATTGTTTCAAAAAGTTTAAATAAATTTTTAAGTACTTTACTCTTGTTAAAACGTAAAAGGTTGCAGGTAAACTACCCCTTCCCCTTAACCGATCTTCACCAAAATCGAAAGTCCTTGAGACCTCTATAATTCAGGGGCGTATGTAAAATATTATTTGATTCTGTTTGAATTTGCGGCTGTTATCGTTTGCCATAGAAAATACGCTTGAGAAAAAACGTTGCAGGTAAACTACCCCTTTCCCTTAACCGATCTTCACCAAAAACAATAGGTCTTGAGACCTCTACAATTCAGGGACGTATGCGAAATATTATTTGATTCTGTTTGAATTTGCGGCTGTTATCGTGTGCCAAAAAAAAAAATTTCCCTTGATAAAAAAAAACCGTTGCAGGTAAACTACCCCTTTCCCTCGACCGATCTTCACCAAAAACAATAGGTCGTGAGTACTCTACAAATCAGGGCTGTATGCAAAAAATTATTTGATTCTGTTTGAATTTGCGGCAGTTATCGTTTGCCATAGAAAAAAAATACCCTTGTTAAAAAAACGTTGCAGGTAAACTACCCCTTTCCCTCAACCGATCTTCACCAAAAACAATAAGTCTTGAGAACTCTACAATTTAGGGCTGTATGCAAATAATCATTTGATTCTGTTTGAATTTGCGGCTGTTATCGTTTGCCATAGGAAATACCCTTGTTAAAACATAAAACGTTACAGGTAAACTACCCCTTTCCCTTAACCGATCGTCACCAAAAACAATAGGTCTTGAGAACTCTACAATTCAGGGCTGTATGCGAAACATTATTTGATTCTGTTTGAATTTGCGGCTGTTATCGTTTGCCAAATAAACAAAATTACCCTTGCTAAAAAAAAACCGTTGCAGGTAAACTACCCCTTGCCCTCACCCGATCTTCACCAAAAACAATAGGTCGCGAGTACTCTGAAAATCAGGGCTGTATGCAAAAAATTATTTGATTCTGTTTGAATTTGCGGCAGTTATCGTTTGCCATAGAAAAAAAATCTACAGACACACAGACAGACAGACAGACAGACAGACACACAGACACTTTTCGGAAAACGACTTTTTTTCATGTTTTGAGTGTAGTAGAATCAGAATCTGCAATAATCTCGAACACGATTTTTTTTGCCATCACCATACTTCCATTCCTTAAGGAATATGGAAGTAAAAAATACCCTTGTTAAAAAAACGTTGCAGGTAAACTACCCCTTTCCCTCAACCGATCTTCACCAAAAACAATAAGTCTTGAGAACTCTACAATTTAGTGCTGTATGCAAATAATCATTTGATTCTGTTTGAATTTGCGGCTGTTATCGTTTGCCATAGGAAATACCCTTGTTAAAACATAAAACGTTACAGGTAAACTACCCCTTTCCCTTAACCGATCGTCACCAAAAACAATAGGTCTTGAGAACTCTACAATTCAGGGCTGTATGCGAAACATTATTTGATTCTGTTTGAATTTGCGGCTGTTATCGTTTGCCAAACAAACAAAATTACCCTTGCTAAAAAAAAACCGTTGCAGGTAAACTACCCCTTTCCCTCAACCGATCTTCACCAAAAACAATAGGTCGCGAGTACTCTGAAAATCAGGGCTGTATGCAAAAAATTATTTGATTCTGTTTGAATTTGCGGCAGTTATCGTTTGCCATAGAAAAAAAATCTACAGACACACAGACAGACAGACAGACACACAGACACTTTTCGGAAAACGACTTTTTTTCATGTTTTGAGTGTAGTAGAATCAGAATCTGCAATAATCTCGAACACGATTTTTTTTGCCATCACCATACTTCCATTCCTTAAGGAATATGGAAGTAAAAATTACTTGTTTAAAAAAAAACCGTTGCAGGTAAACTGCCCCTTTCCCTTAACCGATCTTCACCAAAATCAATAGGTCTTGAGAACTCTATAATTCAGGGCAGTATGCAAAAAATTATTTGATTCTGTTTGAATTTGCGACTCTTATCATTTGCCATAGAAAATACCCTTTTCAAACATAAAACGATGCTGGTAAACTACCCCTTCCCCTTAACCGATCTTCACCAAAAACAATAGGTCTTGAGAACTCTATAATTCAGGGCAGTATGCAAAAAATTATTTGATTATGTTTGAATTTGCGGCTGTTATCGTTTGCCATAGAAAATACCCTTGTTAAAACATAAAATGTTGCCGGTAAACTACCCCTTTCCCTTAACTGATCTTTACCAAAATCAATAGGTGTTGAGAACTTTACAATTCAGGGCTGCATTAAAACATTATTTGATTGTGTTTGAATTTGCGGCTGTTATCGTTTGCCATAGAAAAAAAATTTAAGACAGAGACACACTGATAGAAACACAGACAGACACAGACACTTCGAAAAATGACTTTTTTTCATGTTTTGAGTGTAGTACAATCAGAATCTGCAATAATCTCGAAGAGGATTTTTTTTGCCATCACAATACTTCCATTTCCTTAAGGAACATGGAAGTAAAATTACCCCTGATAAAAAAATGTTGCAGGTAAACTACCCCTTCCCCTTAACCGATCTTCACCAAAACCAACAGGTATTGAGAACTCTATAACTCAGGGCTGTGTGCAAAAGAGTAGTTGATTCTGTTTGATTTTGAGGCTGTTATCGTTTGCCATAGAAAAAAACAAAACGTTGCAGGTAAACTACCTCTTTCCCTTAACCGATCTTTACCAAAATCAACAGATCTTTAGAAATCTACAATTCAGGGCTGTATGCGAAACATTATTTGATTCTGTTTGAATTTGCGGCTGTTATCGTTTGCCAAACAAACAAAATTACCCTTGATAAAAAAAAACCGTTGCAGGTAAACTACCCCTTCCCTCAACCGATCTTCACCAAAAACAATAGGTCGCGAGTACTCTACAAATCAGGGCTGTATGCAAAAAATTATTTGATTCTGTTTGAATTTGCGGCTGTTATCGTTTGCCATAGAAAAAAAATCTACAGACACACACACACTTTTCGAAAAATGACTTTTTCATGTTTTGAGTGTGGTACAATCATATTCTGCAATAATCTCGAACACAATTTTTTTTGCCATCACCATACTTCCATTTCCTTAAGGAACATGAAGCAAAATTACCCTTAATAAGAAACCGTTGCAGGTAAACTACCCCTTTCCCTTAACCGATCTTCACCAAAAACGACAGGTCTTGAGAACTCTACAATTCAGGGAAGTATGCAAAATATTGTATGATTCTGTGTGAATTTGCGGCTGTTATCGTTTACCATAGGAAATACCCTTGTTAAAACATAAAACGTTACAGGTAAACTACCCCTTTCCCTTAACCGATCTTCACCAAAAACAATAGGTTTTGAGAACTCTACAATTCAGGGCTGTATACAAAACATTATTTAATTCTGTTTGACTTTGCGGCTGTTATCATTTGCCAAAAAGAAACAATTTCCCTTGATAAAAAAAAACCGTTGCAGGTAAACTACCCCTTTCCCTCAACTGATCTTCACCAAAAACAATAGGTCGTGAGTACTCTACAAATCAGCAGGGCTGTATGCAAAAAATTATTTGATTTTGTTTGAATTTGCGGCAGTTATCGTTTGCCATAGAAAAAAATCTACACACAGACATTTTTCAGAAAACGACTTTTTTTCATGTTTTGAGTGTAGTACAATCAGAATCTGCAATAATCTCGAACACGATTTTTTTTGCCATCACCATACTTCCATTCCTTAAGGAATATGGAAGTAAAATATCGGTATGGAGAACCATACATGACTTCCATATTCTAAGATTTATATTTAAAATCATTTTCAAAATGAAATATTACCATAGAAACTACTTCTTTCTACTTACTGCTTCAGCCTTAACCACAGTACTATGGTCACTAACGTATACCACCTCACGTTATCGCACTCGATTTTCACTGATGATGGAAGTCGATGGCATTGCCGAAATGTCTGGTTTTGTAGAAAACATTGGACTACGGCCAAATATCCCGGGAAGGAATTTTAACAAAAACTACTTCTTTGTTGCCGATAACGTTGTACACATATATATCAGTGGCGAAGTTACATGGAGGCAATTGAGGCAATGCCTACCCTAAAAAATTCTGTAGAATAAAAATTATAAATACGTATGAACTACATAACGTAAAGATTATACACTGTTACTGCGACTGTCAAATTTATTAAACCGAAACGTGCTTTATTGATCGACCGCTAGATGGTGACAGGTGAGATTCGGCATAGTTTGTTTAAAGCGAATGAGGCAACCTGAACTTGCCTCAGCATTTTTTGTATACATCGTATGTAAGCAATGTAGTGGTGTGATAGGGAAGTGTAGGGAGGGGGGATTGTCCCGCGCTGTACACATAGAGCGTTGAGGCATGCCTCACTTCTGTGGTCCAAACAGTTAAGTTAAAGCGCCTGTGTTGTTTCTAAGTGTTTATTTTATGCGGTTATTAAAAGTGTCACTGTTATTCCGCTGAACTAACAGATGATCAAGATTGTTATTTGAATTATTTGTAACATTAAACATATATATATATAGAAACTAATCAAGTTTAAAAATTTGAAGTTCAATCAGTTGTATTATTGTGTATGACTAATACAAGGATTATTCAATAGAAACACGTATAGAGCTGTAAAGCATTTTTTATTCAACGATTTTAAAAGAAGTCTCCAATAACATTAAGACATGAGTTCCACTGTTGCGCTAACCTGTAGATTCCCTGCTAGTAAAATTCTTACGGCAGTTTGTGGAACCATTCGGTTACAGCAAACACTACCTCAGCGTCTGATTTGAACCACCGTCCTTTTAGTGATTCCTTAAAAAAAATTTAAGATTAGATTTTTGCCTACCCATTCATTAACTACTAGCTTCGCCAGTAAGCAAATTGATGTCCATTTTTTCGGCTTGCACGCGTTATGTTGGTGTGGGTTTCGGCACTTTCCATTTAAAAAGCGTGCAAATGTAAGAAAATAAACATGAGTGAGGCCAGAAATAACGTGAATTGTGTGTGTGTGTGTGTGTGTGTGTGTGTCTTACCTGCCTTTTTATTGCTGTATTAAATGAAAAATATTATATTACATTAAAATGAAAAAATTATAATTTTATTGCCTGGCAACAAAATTATTTTATTTTTAACAATTACCATTGTTTCAAAAAGTTTAAATAAATTTTCAAGTACTTTACTCTTGTTAAAACGTAAAAGGTTGCAGGTAAACTACCCCTTCCCCTTAACCGATCTTCACCAAAATCGAAAGGCCTCGAGTCCTCTACAATTCAGGGACGTATGCAAAAAATTATTTGATTCTGTGTGAATTTGCAGCAGTTATCGTTTGCCATAGAAAATACACTTGATTAAACGTTGCTGGTAAACTACCCCTTCCCCTCAACCGATCTTCACCAAAAACAATAGGTCTTGAGTACTTTACAAATCAGGGCTGTATGCAAAACATTATTTGATTCTGTTTGAATTTGCGGCTGTTATCGTTTGCCATAGAAAATACCCTTGTTAAAAAACGTTGCAGGTAAACTACCCCTTTCCCTCAACCGATCTTCACCAAAAACAATAGGTCTTGAGAACTCTACAATTTAGGGCTGTATGCAAAAAATCTGTTGATTCTGTTTGAATTTGCGGCTGTTATCGTTTGCCATAGGAAATACCCTTGTTAAAACATAAAACGTTACCGGTAAACTACCCCGTTCCCTCAACCGATCTTCACCAAAAACAATATGTCGTGAGTATTCTACAAATGAGAGCTGTATGCAAAAAATTATTTGATTCTGTTTGAATTTGCGGCAGTTATCGTTTGCCATAAAAAAAAATCTACAGACAGACAGACACACAGACAGACAGACAGACAGACACACACACAGAGACTTTTCGGAAAACGACTTTTTTTCATGTTTTGAGTGTAGTACAATCAGAATCTGCAATAATCTCGAACACGATTTTTTTTGCCATCACCATACTTCCATTCCTTAAGGAATATGGAAGTAAAAAATTACTTGTTTAAAAAAAAACCGTTGCAGGTAAACTGCCCCTTCCCCTTAACCGATCTTCACCAAAATCAATAGGTCTTGAGTACTCTACAAATCAGACCTACATGCAAAAAATTATTTGATTCTGTTTGAATTTGCGACTCTTATCATTTGCCATAGAAAATACCCTTTTCAAACATAAAACGATGCTGGTAAACTACCCCTTCCCCTTAACCGATCTTCACCAAAAACAATAGGTCTTGAGAACTCTATAATTCAGGGCAGTATGCAAAAAATTATTTGATTATGTTTGAATTTGCGGCTGTTATCGTTTGCCATAGAAAATACCCTTGTTAAAACATAAAATGTTGCCGGTAAACTACCCCTTTCCCTTAACTGATCTTTACCAAAATCAATAGGTGTTGAGAACTTTACAATTCAGGGCTGCATTAAAACATTATTTGATTGTGTTTGAATTTGCGGCTGTTATCGTTTGCCATAGAAAAAAAATTTAAGACATAGAGACACACTGATAGACACACAGACAGACACAGACACTTCGAAAAATGACTTTTTTTCATGTTTTGAGTGTAGTACAATCAGAATCTGCAATAATCTCAAAGAGGATTTTTTTTGCCATCACAATACTTCCATTTCCTTAAGGAACATGGAAGTAAAATTACCCCCGATAAAAAAATGTTGCAGGTAAACTACCCCTTCCCCTTAACCGATCTTCACCAAAACCAACAGGTATTGAGAACTCTATAATTCAGGGCTGTGTGCAAAAGAGTAGTTGATTCTGTTTGATTTTGAGACTGTTATCGTTTGCCATAGAAAAAAACATAAAACGTTGCAGGTAAACTACCCCTTTCCCTTAACCGATCTTCACCAAAAACGACAGGTCTTGAGAACTCTACAATTCAGGGAAGTATGCAAAATATTGTATGATTCTGTGTGAATTTGCGGCTGTTATCGTTTACCATAGGAAATACCCTTGTTAAAACATAAAACGTTACAGGTAAACTACCCCTTTCCCTTAACCGATCTTCACCAAAAACAATAGGTTTTGAGAACTCTACAATTCAGGGCTGTATACAAAACATTATTTAATTCTGTTTGAATTTGCGGCTGTTATCGTTTGCCAAAAAGAAACAATTTCCCTTGATAAAAAAAAAAAACCGTTGCAGGTAAACTACCCCTTTCCCTCAACCGATCTTCACCAAAAACAATAGGTCGTGAGTACTCTACAAATCAGCAGGGCTGTATGCAAAAAATTATTTGATTTTGTTTGAATTTGCGGCAGTTATCGTTTGCCATAGAAAAAAATCTACACACAGACATTTTTCAGAAAACGACTTTTTTTCATGTTTTGAGTGTAGTACAATCAGAATCTGCAATAATCTCGAACACGATTTTTTTTGCCATCACCATACTTCCATTTCTTAAGGAATATGGAAGTAAAATATCGGTATGGAGAACCATACATGACTTCCATATTCTAAGATTTATATTTAAAGTCATTTTCGAAATGAAATATTACCATAGAAACTACTTCTTTCTACTTACTGCTTCAGCCTTAACCACAGTACTATGGTCACTAACGTATACCACCTCACGTTATCGCACTCGATTTTCACTGATGATGGAAGTCGATGGCATTGCCGAAATGTCTGGTTTTGTAGAAAACATTGGACTACGGCCAAATATCCCGGGAAGGAATTTTAACAAAAACTACTTCTTTGTTGCCGATAACGTTGTACACATATATATCAGTGGCGAAGTTACATGGAGGCAATTGAGGCAATGCCTACCCTAAAAAATTCTGTAGAATAAAAATTATAAATACGTATGAACTACATAACGTAAAGATTATACATTGTTACTGCGACTGTCAAATTTATTAAACCGAAACGTGCTTTATTGATCGACCGCTAGATGGTGACAGGTGAGATTCGGCATAGTTTGTTTAAAGCGAATGAGGCAACCTGAACTTGCCTCAGCATTTTTTGTATACATCGTATGTAAGCAATGTAGTGGTGTGATAGGGAAGTGTAGGGTAGGGAAGGGGGATTGTCCCGCGCTGTACACATAGAGCGTTGAGGCATGCCTCACTTCTGTGGTCCAAACAGTTAAGTTAAAGCGCCTGTGTTGTTTCTAAGTGTTTATTTTATGCGGTTATTAAAAGTGTCACTGTTATTCCGCTGAACTAACAGATGATCAAGATTGTTATTTGAATTATTTGTAACATTAAACATATATATAGAAACTAATCAAGTTTAAAAATTTGAAGTTCAATCAGTTGTATTATTGTGTATGACTAATACAAGGATTATTCAATAGAAACACGTATAGAGCTGTAAAGCATTTTTTATTCAACGATTTTAAAAGAAGTCTCCAATAACATTAAGACATGAGTTCCACTGTTGCGCTAACCTGTAGATTCCCTGCTAGTAAAATTCTTACGGCA
The DNA here is from genome assembly GCA_034769895.1 of Magicicada septendecula. NCBI lineage: Eukaryota > Metazoa > Arthropoda > Insecta > Hemiptera > Cicadidae > Magicicada > Magicicada septendecula. The sequence continues at coordinate 408,054,380 of CM068368.1, read as the reverse complement.
GTTTGTGAAACCATTCGGTTACAGCAAACTCTACCTCAGCGTCTGATTTGAACCACCGTCCTTTTAGTGATTCCTTAAAAAAAATTTAAGATAAGATTTTTGCCTACCCATTCATTAACTACTAGCTTCGCCAGTAAGCAAATTGATGTCCATTTTTTCGGCTTGCACGCGTTATGTTGGTGTGGGTTTCGGCACTTTCCATTTAAAAAGCGTGCAAATGTAAGAAAATAAACATGAGTGAGGCCAGAAATAACGTGAATTGTGTGTGTGTGTGTGTGTGTGTGTGTGTGTCTTACCTGCCTTTTTATTGCTGTATTAAATGAAAAATATTATATTACATTAAAATGAAAAAATTATAATTTTATTGCCTGGCAACAAAATTATTTTATTTTTAACAATTACCATTGTTTCAAAAAGTTTAAATAAATTTTCAAGTACTTTACTCTTGTTAAAACGTAAAAGGTTGCAGGTAAACTACTCCTTCCCCTTAACCGATCTTCACCAAAATCGAAAGGCCTTGAGTCCTCTACAATTCAGGGACGTATGCAAAAAATTATTTGATTCTGTTTGAATTTGCAGCAGTTATCGTTTGCCATAGAAAATACGCTTGATTAAACGTTGCTGGTAAACTACCCCTTCCCCTCAACCGATCTTCACCAAAAACAATAGGTCTTGAGTACTTTACAAATCAGGGCTGTATGCAAAACATTATTTGATTCTGTTTGAATTTGCGGCTGTTATCGTTTGCCATAGAAAATACCCTTGTTAAAAAACGTTGCAGGTAAACTACCCGTTTCCCTCAACCGATCTTCACCAAAAACAATAGGTCTTGAGAACTCTACAATTTAGGGCTGTATGCAAAAAATCTTTTGATTCTGTTTGAATTTGCGGCTGTTATTATTTGCCATAGGAAATACCCTTGTTAAAACATAAAACGTTACAGGTAAACTACACCGTTCCCTCAACCGATCTTCACCAAAAACAATAGGTCGTGAGTATTCTACAAATCAGGGCTGTATGCAAAAAATTATTTGATTCTGTTTGAATTTGTGGCAGTTATCGTTTGCCATAAAAAAAAATCTACAGACAGACAGACACACAGACAGACAGACAGACACACACACAGAGACTTTTCGGAAAACGACTTTTTTTCATGTTTTGAGTGTAGTACAATCAGAATCTGCAATAATCTCAAACACGATTTTTTTTGCCATCACCATACTTCCATTCCTTAAGGAATATGGAAGTAAAAAATTACTTGTTTAAAAAAAACCCGTTGCAGGTAAACTGCCCCTTTCCCTTAACCGATCTTCACCAAAATCAATAGGTCTTGAGTACTCTACAAATCAGACCTACATGCAAAAAATTATTTGATTCTGTTTGAATTTGCGACACTTATCATTTGCCATAGAAAATACCATTTTCAAACATAAAACGATGCTGGTAAACTACCCCTTCCCCTTAACCGATCTTCACCAAAAACAATAGGTCTTGAGAACTCTATAATTCAGGGCAGTATGCAAAAAATTATTTGATTATGTTTGAATTTGCGGCTGTTACCGTTTGCCATAGAAAATACCCTTGTTAAAACATAAAATGTTGCCGGTAAACTACCCCTTTCCCTTAACTGATCTTTACCAAAATCAATAGGTGTTGAGAACTTTACAATTCAGGGCTGCATTAAAACATTATTTGATTGTGTTTGAATTTGCGGCTGTTATTGTTTGCCATAGAAACAAATTACCCTTGATTTAAAAAAAAACGTTGCAGGTAAACTACCCTTTTCCCTTAATCAATCTTCACCAAAAACAATAGGTCTTGAGTACTCTATAAATCAAAGCTATATGCAAAAAATTATTTGATTATGTTTGAATTTGCGGCTGTTATCGTTTGCCATACAAAAAAAATCTAAGACAGAGAGACACACTGATAGATAGACAGCCAACACAGACACTTCGAAAAATGACTTTTTTTCATGTTTTGAGTGTAGTACAATCAGAATCTGCAATAATCTGGAAGAGGATTTTTTTTGCCATCACAATACTTCCATTTCCTTAAGGAACATGGAAGTAAAATTACTCCTGATAAAAAAATGTTGCAGGTAAACTACCCCTTCCCCTTAACCGATCTTCACCAAAACCAACAGGTATTGAGAACTCTATAATTCAGGGCTGTGTGCAAAAGAGTAGTTAATTCTGTTTGATTTTGAGGCTGTTATCGTTTGCCATAGAAAAAAAACATAAAACGTTGCAGGTAAACTACCTCTTTCCCTTAACCGATCTTTACCAAAATCAACAGATCTTTAGAAATCTACAATTCAGGGCTGTATGCGAAACATTATTTGATTCTGTTTGAATTTGCGGCTGTTATCGTTTGCCAAACAAACAAAATTACCCTTGATAAAAAAAAACCGTTGCAGGTAAACTACCCCTGTCCCTCAACCGATCTTCACCAAAAACAATAGGTCGCGAGTACTCTACAAATCAGGGCTGTATGCAAAAAATTATTTGATTCTGTTTGAATTTGCGGCTGTTATCGTTTGCCATAGAAAAAAAATCTACAGACACACAGACACACACACACACACACTTTTCAAAAAATGACTTTTTCATGTTTTGAGTGTAGTACAATCATATTCTGCAATAATCTCGAACACGATTTTTTTTGCCATCACCATACTTCCATTTCCTTAAGGAACATGAAGTAAAATTACCCTTAATAAGAAACCCTTGCAGGTAAACTACCCCTTTCCCTTAACCGATCTTCACCAAAAACGACAGGTCTTGAGAACTCTACAATTCAGGGAAGTATGCAAAATATTGTATGATTCTGTGTGACTTTGCGGCTGTTATCGTTTGCCATACAAAATACCCTTGATAAAACAAAAAATGTGGCCGGTAAACTACCCCTTTCCCTTAAACGATATTCACCAAAAACAATAGGTCTTTAGTACTCAAGAAATCAGGGCTGTATGCAAAAACCTATTTGATTCTGTTTGAATTTGCGGCTCTTATCTTTTGCCATAGAAAATACCCTTTTAAAACATAAAATATTGCAGGTAAACTACCCCTTTCCCTTAACCCATCTTCACCAAAATCAAAAAGTCTTGAGAACTCTACAATTTAGGGCAGTATGCAAAACATTATTTGATTATGTTTGAATTTGCGGCTGTTATCGTTTGGCATAAAAAATACCCTTGTTAAAACATAAAATGTTGCAGGTAAACTACCTCTTTCCCTTAACCGATCTTTACCAAAATCAACAGATCTTGAGAAATCTACAATTCAGGGCTGTATGCGAAACATTATTTGATTCTGTTTGAATTTGCGGCTGTTATTGTTTGCCAAACAAACAAAATTACCCTTGATAAAAAAAAACCGTTGCAGGTAAACTACCCCTTTCCCTCAACCGATCTTCACCAAAAACAATAGGTCGTGAGCACTCTACAAATCAGGGCTGCATGCAAAAAATTATTTGATTCTGTTTGAATTTGCGGCTGTTATCGTTTGCCATAGAAAAAAAATCCACACACACACACACACACACACACACACACACACACACACACACACACACACTTTTCGAAAAATGACTTTTTTTCATGTTTTGAGTGTAGTACAATCATATTCTGCAATAATCTCGAACACGATTTTTTTTGCCATCACCATACTTCCATTTCCTTAAGGAACATGGAAGTAAATATCGGTATGGAGAACCATACATGACTTCCATATTCTAAGATTTATATTTAAAATCATTTTCGAAATGAAATATTACCATAGAAACTACTTCTTTCTACTTACTGCTTCAGCCTTAACCACAGTACTGTGGTCACTAACGTATACCACCTCACGTTATCTTACTCGATTTTCACTGATGATGGAAGTCGATGGCATTGCCGAAATGTCTGGTTTTGTAGAAAACATTGGACTACGGCCAAATATCCCGGGAAAGAATTTTAACAAAAACTACTTCTTTGTTGCCAATAACGTTGTACACATATATATCAGTGGCGAAGTTACATGGAGGCAATTGAGGCAATGCCTACCCTAAAAAATTCTGTAGAATAAAAATTATAAATACGTATGAACTACATAACGTAAAGATTATACATTGTTACTGCGACTGTCAAATTTATTAAACCGAAACGTGCTTTATTGAGCGACCGCTAGATGGTGACAGGTGAGATTCGGCATAGTTTGTTTAAAGCGAATGAGGCAACCTGAACTTGCCTCAGCATTTTTTGTATACATCGTATGTAAGCAATGTAGTGGTGTGATAGGGAAGTGAAGGGAGGGGGGATTGTCCCGCACTGTACACATAGAGCGTTGAGGCATGCCTCACTTCTGTGGTCCAAACAGTTAAGTTAAAGCGCCTGTGTTGTTTCTAAGTGTTTATTTTATGCGGTTATTAAAAGTGTCACTGTTATTCCGCTGAACTAACAGATGATCAAGATTATTATTTGCATTATTTGTAACATTAAACATATATATAGAAACTAATCAAGTTTAAAAATTTGAAGTTCAATCAGTTGTATTATTGTGTATGACTAATACAAGGATTGTTCAATAGAAACACGTATAGAGCTGTAAAGCATTTTTTATTCAACGATTTTAAAAGAAGTCTCCAATAACATTAAGACATGAGTTCCACTGTTGCGCTAACCTGTAGATTCCCTGCTAGTAAAATTCTTACGGCAGTTTGTGGAACCATTCGGTTACTGCAAACTCTACCTCAGCATCCGATTTGAACCACCGTCCTTTTAGTGATTCCTTAAAAAAAATTTAAGATAAGATTTTTGCCTACCCATTCATTAACTACTAGCTTCGCCAGTAAGCAAATTGATGTCCATTTTTTCGGCTTGCACGCGTTATGTTGGTGTGGGTTTCGGCACTTTCCATTTAAAAAGCGTGCAAATGTAAGAAAATAAACATGAGTGAGGCCAGAAATAACGTGAATTGTGTGTGTGTGTGTCTTACCTGCCTTTTTATTGCTGTAGGCATAATAATAAAATGGAAACGTAAACATTACACAACTGAGATATGCTTACCTGCCACGAACGATATATTATTTTATACATGGAGGAGTTCAGTGACATACACACGTACAGAAGAATTATATATATAAAGATATTAACTCATACATAATTTACATTAAAATGAAAAAATTATAATTTTATTGCCTGGCAACAAAATTATTTTATTTTTAACAATTACCATTGTTTCAAAAAGTTTAAATGAATTTTCAAGTACTTTACTCTTGTTAAAACGTAAAAGGTTGCAGGTAAACTTCTCCTTCCCCTTAATCGATCTTCACCAAAAACAATAGGTCTTGAGTACTCTACAAATCAGGGCTGTATGCAAAAAATTATTTGATTCTGTTTGAATTTGCGGCTGTTATCGTTTGCCATAGAAAATACCCTTGTTAAAAAAACGTTGCAGGTAAACTACCCCTTTCCCTTAACCGATCTTCACCAAAAACAATAGGTCTTGAGAACTCTAGAATTTAGGGCTGTATGCAAATAATCTTTTGATTCTGTTTGAATTTGCGGCTGTTATCGTTTTCCATAGGAAATACCCTTGTTAAAACATAAAATGTTACAGGTAAACTACCCCTTTCCCTTAACCGATCTTCACCAAAAACAATAGGTCTTGAGAACTCTACAATTCAGGGCTGTATACAAAACATTATTTAATTCTGTTTGAATTTGCGGCTGTTATCGTTTGCAAAAAAAAAAAAAAAATTCCCTTGATAAAAAAAAACCGTTGCAGGTAAACTACCCCTTTACCTCAACCGATCTTCACAAAAAATAATAGGTCGTGAGTACTCTACAAATCAGGGCTGTATGCAAAAAATTATTTGATTCTGTTTGAATTTGCGGCAGTTATCGTTTGCCATAGAAAAAAAATCTACACACAGACAGACACACAGACAGACAGACAGACACACAGACACTTTTCGGAAAACGACTTTTTTTCATGTTTTGAGTGTAGTACAATCAGAATCTGCTATAATCTCGAACACGATTTTTTTTACCATCACCATACTTCCATTCCTTAAGGAACATGGAAGTAAAAATTGATAATTTCTTCAATCATAAAACAAATATATCAGAAATGATCAATTCTAATAAGGAGGCAATATGTAACGGTACATATAACACCACATCCACCAACGTACCGAAAATTAATTTAAAGGCCACCACTAGTAAAGATACATTAAAAGGTCTAGAATACCACCATGTATACAGAAGAAGAAAGTAACATAAGTTTAAATAAGTGAAGCATCATTGAAAGGAAATCACTAGTAAATGCACCAATAAAGAAGGAAAGAAGAATAAAGACGAGACGACTGACATACTTTACCCAATAGATCAGTGAGAAGGACACAAGACAACAACAGAAGAATGAAGAATCAGTGAGAAGAACATGAGAACAAAAGAAGAAAGAAGAATCAGGGAGAAGAACACAACAATACCAATGTCAAGAAAGAAGAAGGAAGAAACAATGTGAAGAAGACAAGTGAAAACCACATCATGTATAAAAATGAACAATAGTGAGAAGGAGATCAGTGAAGAAAGAAGAAGGAAGATATCCAGACCAAACACAAGAACAAGGGAAGGAAATTGAAGTATAACAAACTAACAGAAACCTTTGAAAGAATAATTGTATTAAGAAGAAAAAAGAAATGTTAATTAATTACATGATATAAATCCCTAAGCTGTATGGTAAAGTCAACACTGACCACAACTCATTTAATGAATACATTCATTGTCTATGTGAAACACATTATTGTAAATAAGGACTAAATATTGTAAATAAAGAGTCACAAGTAAACTGAATAAGGACAAGATAAGTTTATGATAGCTAAATGATGTGTAGTTATAAAATAAACAGAAGAATAGGTCCCAAAATAATGAATGACCAATTGTACAGTGGGAACGATGTTAATACAAACCCACTAATTAACAATAAATAAGACAATACAAGAGTAAACTAAATTTGAAATAATAATAACCAATAACCAATGTACAAACATTGAATGAAAACCAGTCAACCAGATTAATGTAGAAATACACAGCCAGCAGCAACACATTACTGCTTACTGAACCTATAACATAACCTAATCTGGGCATCCAGTTTTCAGTAAAACTTAATGAAAACTAAATCAAAACAATATTAAACCAAAATGTAATGAGCTAGGAAGTAACTAGATCATATAAGGAATGTTTTGTACACAGTAGCTAATAGTATAACTGAATATAAAAGCTATATTTATGTAATACAAATATGACAATATGCTTGTAATGGCAAAGAGACATTATGCAACCAAAATCATGTTATAAACACATTATACAAAGATAGTAACTCAACTAATGACCTGAGGTCAGACAGAATACTGTTCAGATGAACACATGCAACCAAAATAACTATCTAAATAATCTATATAAATGTAATTACAACTAAACCATTGTAACAGTTAGCTGCAAGTAAAGTGGACAGCCACTAAACCTAGATCATAGCAGAATCAAATGCAGAATGAACTGCATCACAATAACAATAAGACCATTGTAACTATTTTAATTATCAGTTAGAGAATAATACGAATAATATGTGTAGGATACCAAACATACAACGAGGTAACTCCATATAGGTATGACAAGCCTAATTAATGAATGATAATTAAGGCACTAAACCAATAATGTAGGGAAAAAAGAACACTGTCAGTAGTGACTTAACCCGTCGATGTTTAATTATACAATGTTAGAATTCAATTAAATGTTATTATTGCTAGAGAATAAGAAAAACAAAAATGTATAACCATAGGTTTAAGTTTGAATCTATGAAAACGGACATAGTGTTAATATTAAGGCATAGTTTTAAGTAAAAATTATACAGTAGTTTAAGAACAAGTTATTACCATGGAAAATGAAATAAAAACAGTATAATATTAATAATTAATGGCTTAATGGACACTAAGTATAAATACCAAGTGCGAATTCAGCAACCCCGAATCAGAAATATACGATGAGGGGGTTCAAATTAATCGTCTTTAAAAATCATGAACAATGAGGGTAATCACAATGTCATCAGTACAATTATAAGGAAGATATTGGACTTTTAAGAATAAATGTATTATGCTGTGCCCTTTCGCGTGGGTATGTCAGCCACGATTTCTTAATCTTGACACCAAAAAGTGACGCCGTTGGAAGCGTCTTTTTGACGAAGCCCACCGGAGATAAACGAATTAAAATAAACTGACCAATCAGAGCTTATAAAAAATCCGAGATTCATCATTCCGACAGAGGAAGTGAGGACAGTCTTTCAACATCCACGAAGCGAACTGCATGCTCGTCGCCGCTCCAGAAAAACGTGCTTTTGACAGCAACCAGGTGTAAACAACGTTAACCTCAAACCGAGATATAGGTTACATCCATTGAAGAATCAGTGCAGTATATTTCTAAGTGTACTTTATTCGGAGTTAATGCGCACAGGAGTGGGTGCAGTGCAGTGATAAAATTTAATTAATTAATTAATTAATAAATAAATTTAATTAATTAAAAAGTGTTAATAAGAAAAAGTGTAATCCTTCGAACGACAAGATACGCAAGTATTCATACCCACAGCTATAATGTTATGATTAGATGATAAGAAAGATAACTGAACGCTAATAGCGATTTAAATTAACATATGGTAAACAATTAAATTCCCTATTCTTAAAGGAAGGGATCTAAGGAATACAAATAAACAATGTCGAAGTTGAACGATTTAAGTAACGACAATTTCAACGATTTGTATACTATAAATGTTTAGAATAAGTAAAGACATTGTACCATCAATGAAGAGTGTATGTGCTCTTATGCTATTAGCAGATAAGAGTATTGAATATTTTGTTGCTAAATTTAAGTAAGAGTTACACCAGAGAGTGATAACTACAATCAATGAATTACCGTTACCTGAAATAGGCATATCCAATGTTAGAGATAATCTTAGTCCCTGACATGGGATCATAACAATTATTATCAATTATTAATAACTATTTAACCACTTTTAACCAAACAAGGTTGCACTAAACGATATTTAAAGCCTATGTCTAACCATGAACAGTCGTTCATATTTTGTCTTTTTTAATTAACAATCAATGAATTCTTATCTTATATGTTTGTTCTAGCCATAGCAATTATCTCAAATAAGTGTATTTTGCAGTCTAAAAGAACCTACTACTATTATTACTATAATTATTAATGACATTTCAAGTCGAATAATACGACATAACCTGTATGTTTGTCAACACACATTTTGTAACTAACCAAAGGCAGTCATGCCAACTTGAGCTTATCAATTGTTTTAGAGTCCATGTTCACATTTAAATATTAATTGTTAACCAGAAGGAAGAGCAACACGTATTATTGTACTAAATTTCATTGTGTTAGAATTGAATAAATAACCATTATTATTTTTACCTTTGAAAGAGTTGACCTTTATTGTATCAGTAAATACAGCTTGGAGGAGAAGAACGAGGTGGTTGGTACCATGCTTAAAGTGCGAATCATTCAAATTGAGTGATTTTATATTTTGTTTATAACCGTACTGACCTATATATATATATATACATATATATATATATATATATATATATATATAAAATATTATAAAGTATGAGTTACCATGAATGTCATGTCTATGTATGTGTATGTTAGTATATAGGAAGAAAACTACTGATCTCCTCACCACCGCTGATCAACGAAGAGTCGACGGAACTTCGATTGGAATAATTCTAAGCATTGAATAAAATACATATAATTAAACCAATTAAACCGACAGTTAATACGTCGAAAAGAGTGTAAGTAACCAACTTATTCAATCCTGGATTCAACAATAGGTTGAATTGAGGGGAATAAGTCAATAAACAGATATATAATAATAAAACACGAGATTGAATAATAATAATCAGCCGAGTGCAAGACCCATATTAAGTAAAAAACAACCCTGAGACTACTACTTAATAATATTATAAATAATATTTTAAACACCGGCATTCGTCTGATTACAATATCTAAACCGAATGGATGACTGCCGCATCCCCAAACAACTATTAAATTATAAGCCTAAGGATGGAGGGGTGTGGGGCGTCCGAAGAATTGTTGAAGTGGCCAGCTCTGTTCTATCTGCTTGGAACTGGAACAAACCATTTTTGGTTTAATTCTTGCTGAAGATGATGATGACTATTATTTAATGATGATCTGTGACTGATTTAAACTATCATAGTTACCAACATGCCTTCCCTGTATTTTAATTCACACTGTGATAAAAGTTGTAGACTACTTACAGCGGCCACAATGGAATCGTTTCCAATCCAGACACAACTGAGATGTGGTAATGTGTCTGTGCGCAATTTGCAAACAGCATTGTTACGAGAAGCATCAGCTATACAGACAGATGCATCATGGCTCACCCAACACACACGGTTCCCATCTCCAGAGAAACTCACACTATGTATCCAGCCTCCTAAAACATAGTAATATTATATACTAAATAATGTGTTAATTCTTTACGGATTGTTCTCACAAGATCACATTAATACTTAAAAAAAGGGTATTAAAAAATACTTAAAATTGGGCCTATTTTATTCTTTAGTTCAGCTTACAGCTCAAGGAACTTCTATTATTAGTCAGAGTCACGAAACCCTTTTACTTTCTATACTACAGTAAAATAAAATTTCACAAATGTCTTGATAAATGTATGTTCACAATAAAAATCATATGCATCTTTATAGACAATTTAAAATTATACACCTTCTTTGTGCATTACTTATCCTGATGAGTGCTGTTTAGAAACCCTCTTCTGTTCACAGCCTTCTACCTTCCTAAAATATTTATATACAATGAAGAGTGCTACAAGCAAATAAAAACGAAGAAGCAGTTAATAGGAAAATAAAAAATAAGTGCTGAAGGATTATATGGAACAAAGTTTGAAGAACATTGTTAACAAACAAACTTAATCGAAATAAATAAATAAAAATAAAATACTGCCAGAACCTACCTGCGATCTTTTTCGCTTACTTACCTTTTTTTTTAAATTTCAATCAGAAGTCCAGAGTCGCCACGATGTTTTAGGCTATACATCGAAACCTTTACACTCTTCCTTAATAAAACAAAAGGGATAATTTTGCAATCTGACTACCCCCCAATTCAGAAGATGCCCGGGAACGTTAGACGAATTTTTCAGCACAGAACACTAGGAAGTGGTAACGACGAAATAACTACAACTAACACATTGTTATGTTGTAAACAAACCTTAAATTTTATTATACCATTAATTATTTTCTTTATACACTTTTGAATTTTATTATACTTTCAGAACTCTACTCTAAACAACATTTAGGTCCAATCTACTTATAACAGATGGTTATCATACTGAACAAAACACAGAAAATAATTGCTTAAACTTAATGACTAATAAAGGCTACCCAGCATTTGCATACAGACTCACATATTATTCAAATACCCTTTTTTAAATTAAAGCGCTTTCTTAATTATTGGTTTGTATCATAGTTACCCTGTCGGTATTTTCCTGCAGAGCCCGCGCTGCACTCCTTCCACTGTATTTCACCGTTTATGTCCAAATTATGTCTTCACCAAATTTTGCTCACTACCGAACTGTTCGATTTTTCTATTTCTTCACTTTTCTGCCGGTCGTTCTACATTGTTGAAATTTTAGTCAACCCGCACTCCGACGTAACCACGCGGTTTATATGTTATTAGCTGAACTGTCTTTGCCCGGCATCCACATTTTTATGCACGGGCGAGATGAACACTGTGCCCAGCCGGCACACTGCTCGCGTCCGGTATGTTAAGATGTTATTTTCCGACTGACTGAAGCAATGCTGAGCGTCGGTCAATTTTTACTTCCGCCAGCTCACGCTGAGATTGGCTGAGGCGCTCACATGGCCGGTTTTATGAGCCACGTGTTGGTAACTTCCGCCATCTCAAAACCACGTGGCGAACCAAATTTTATAATTTAGCCATCTTAGGTTGGCGTCGTTTGAGTTTGCGTAGCGTCATCTGCGTGTGCTCTGGTGTTTGCGCGTACATTGTGTGTAACCAATTCTTGGAACCACTTGAGGTGCAAAACATACGTCGCATTCCATTACAACACCTCCGTTCAAAATCTCACTCCACTGTTCTTTGTTTGAATAAAACCGTTTTAGGTATGGGACTTGCTGCGTTGGTCACATATACATTTAAGAAAATAGAATAAAATAAAATACCCATTTTCGCCCCATTACAAGACCCCACCAATGAGAGGTCTTCTGCCGAAACAGAAGAACTCTCATTGCTAAACCCCTAAGAGGATCGGTGAGGATATGGTGCCAACAACCCCCTCTTAATTTCTTAAAACACTTCATGGGTAAACTACCCCCCCTAGCTCGGCGACTATGGCTGCACCTGAACGAGATTACTGGACTTCTCTGATCGAGATCCCAACACCATAAAATCGGACCGATACTCACCATAGTACACCCAACTTCTAACATTCCACTCCAAAATCAAAACCCTGGCCTTATACCATACCAAATCCTCAACCGATATGTTCCCCCTTACATGCATACTGGGTTGCCTTTAGCAAGTACTGGGTGCGTACACATACTTATTATTACATTTTTCACAAACTCCATAAAATATTTTATCCTTCCAAATTTAATTTCTTTTCTCAAATCAACGTTACTTTTTCAAATCAAAACATAGCAAACAAATTAAATCCAAATCATTTAAATTTTCTTCAAACATTAATCTAAGTTCAAAATCAAACTTTTACATTACCATTAATTTCCTTAAAATCCCAAAATCATTTACATGAATCTACTATTATTCCTTACTAACTACTAACACTCATAGAAAACAAATAAACGGAACCTCTTATTAAAACATAAATTCACTTATCACTACCTCTGTTTACAACACCTATATTAAACAATATAATTCAATAAACATACTAGTAATACATATAAACAACAATATACGTGAAACTCAAAAAATCATCTATACGGCAGGCGTAAAAAATAATTTTTTTTTTTTTATAGAAAAATTTTAATTTCCCAAAATTATTTCTTTTATCATTATGAAGAAAACTGAAATTATCTAATTTCATTAAGTAACACAATTGCGTGGATTAATTATTAAAAACTGGTCCTGTTTCTAACATCAACCATCAGCTGATCTCTCTGGGTCAAGTGAATGACCTTGACATATATACGCTACACAAAGCTACTCTATAAAATACATGAAACATGTTTGTAATTTTTACCTTCAAACATAATACCACATAATAAACATAGAACATTCAAGATTAACCTGGTTATTATTATCTTACCATAAACAATAAAATTTCTACTTAAATTGACCAAAATTCACATTTAAGTTGACCAAAATTTACACATTTTACAGTTTCAATTCGTTTTCAAATTCTATTAAAATCTTTTAATGGTTGCATTTATTATTACCTTTGAACTCTGACTTTCTCTCTAACATTTTCATTCTCAATTAGTTTGGGTGACTCAATTATTCATAATAATTCAACTTATAAATGGGTGATTAAATATAACCTCAACCCCTTCTGACTCTAACACTTACTAACAGATTTTATTAGTCTGACACCCCTCTCTCAAAACATTTATCTCCACTAACTTCCTACTCTAACTCCCATTTACTCATTCTACCCTTATAACAAAATACTCTCTACCCTGTTTGTACTTAGGACGTGTGTTCCCTCCCTATGCTCATTCCCTCATTTGGTTCCTGGTCTCTCCCTAGGTAACCCCTCCGGCGCACATACGGTTCACCTCCCGCCACAACGCTTTTCGTTGAGGACTCCTTATCACACCACCCCCTTTACAAAATTCCCCCTTTATCTAATTACTCTTTAATCCCATCACTTTCATCTACAAAATATCCCCATCTCTTTACTACCTAAATATCACTCTCATTACTCTACATATATTCCCCTTTGCTACTGTGTCCCTACTAATACTCAGTTTTCTATCTTACTTTTACACCCAAGAATCTTATTCTGTCTAACACCCATCTGAAACTACCTTTAATTGACTCACATGCCCTACTTAAACAATTACTATCACCCAAATCCTATTTTTTACAACCCATTGAAAATTCAAAACTATCTCAAATTGCTTTCATCATTCAATTTAAAATCTTTTAAACACATTGAAATTTAATTATCTTGATAAAAAAATCTGCAAATTACTTATAAGTGACATACTACATATATAACCCCAGCAGTCAGCTGATGTCTCACTGTCATGTGAATGACCTTTCTCTAGTTACATTTCATGAATTATACAAAGTACACATGTTTATACTCCTTACACCTAACATACTGCATACAATTAACACGAATACACAAAATTATACAGTTATCATCATAAAATCATCTGTACCCCTGGCTTGTAATGGCCAGCTCCTTAACCACATACACTATTGTTTCCTGGTGTTGGACTGTGGCGTCCATTTGCGTCCCCAAGAACTGAAGTTTACGTATATAAGGTATAGACGCTGCCTATACCGTTCTTGGTTCAGCGTTATATAAAATTCGGTATTACTGATGTCCGAGGACACCAGTAATCCTACTAAAATGATTCACACACCCTTAAAACGGCACTATCGCCACCTTCGATGATAGCCGCTGTTCCATAGTTATGTAGTTTCCCCTGTGTTACCCCCCTGTCAATTTCTATGTTCACCAATTTCGAATCTACTTACATAAATCCACGGTCAGGGTTTGATGAAGCCGTGACCGCCCGAAAATTGGGGAAACTACCAAAAGACATACAAGGCTCATACTGACACCGTTACTACAATTCACGGATGGTCAACTCTTATATGTTTGGTTATTTATTAATTGATTTTCATGTTTACATTTTTTAGACTCGTCTACATTTTCAATTTTTAAACATCAAACATTTCATCTTATTTAAATTGCATTGTAAATTTCATACTTACATTACATCACTCATATATTGTCATAGACACAAAAATATAAACACCAAATAATGTACATAACTCCATGTTGTGACGTACTTATCGATCACATTTATTATTATTACAATCAACTTTCAAATTAGCTTTTACTTACCGGTACGATAGCTCTTACAAGGTCGCAAGGTTCGATCACATGTACCTAGATACAAACATGGTCTAATAGGTTACGCAAGCACTGACACAACTCATTTTGAAGAGAATTAATAATTTTAATGTTCCATTATTGAGATTGAATAGAATTACATTTAGTCAAAGATGATGCAACTCGTGCATGTTGTTATTAACAGAACTTATAGGCTATAACTTACCTTATCATTTCTAACAAACACAATTATAATTCAGACAAAATTAAACAGAAAGCAGCCCAGCTTTGCTCGTTCTCACATACACACGTTATTTATAATTTATACAACCCTTAACATTTTAGATGAATCAAATTCCCGACCCCACACGCTTGCTACGCGGTCACCGCACACACGCGTCTTCTCTCGAGAATGGTTGGTTCTATATTATTTAAAATGCCATTATTTATAACGTCTCTTCTAAAACCGACCGCGGTCACATGAATTTATACTGTAGTATACTGTTACATTAATTAAAAAGTTTTGTTTCTGAGCCCGGGTTGACGGGCGGCCTGCACAGGCGAGAGTCGACACCAGACTACTGCAAACTTTTTGTTTGTACACTGTTAATACTTTTTAATGACTGTTTTCACACTTTCTAAGATAGGCCAAATTTGTTTTAACGGCCTATCTTGTAAACCCGAGGCCCCTGTTTTAAATTCACAATTCTATTGTCTGGTGCTGCTTGCTCTCTGATACCAAACTGCACACACTGATGACACACTGTAGACTGTGTCACAAGGCTGCTATGTGATTACGCAATGCGTCTGGCAGTTGTTTTGACTGACTGTGTGTATGTTGCATTGCTGTACTGGAGGCTCCTTACAGGTGAAGTCTGGCAATTTAAAAGTGATTGAATGGGTGATCTATGTTAATATAAAATTAAACTGTGGTAGCTCCCATATATGAAGTGAATTGTACCCTTTTAACAAAATCAAAACCAAGATTAATAAAAAATAAAAAACCTTCTAATTTGACCCATTACAATACCCCCTCGATGAGAATTCTGCTGTTCACAACAGAAGAAATCTCATCGATAAACCCCGAAGAGGACCGGTGAGGAACTGGTGCCAACAACCCCCTGGTTCTTAATCTCCTGGGTACACGACCCCCCAGGCTCAGCGACTATGGACTCATCTGAACGAGATCACTGGACTTCTCCGTAAGAGATCCCAACACCGCGAAATCGAGCAGACTCGCACCACAGCGCACCTCACCTTTTAACATGCTACCCCCAAAAATCCTCAATCCCTGGCTAAAATTATTCCAGCTCCTCCGCCGATGTGGTTCCCCTTTTTGCAAGCTGGGCTGCCTTTAGCAAATACTGGGCTCACACATACTAACGTTACATGTTACCATAACACACTAAAAATAAAAGGTTTCTTTTAAAATTTATTAAAAATTTAAAACATTCAAAATTAAAAAAAAATAATCTTTTATCAAAAAAATTCTCTTCCTTATTTTTTCTTTTTTTTTGTTTCAAATGACTTAACCTAGACATTTCTAATAATATAAACACATCCTTACTCTAACATGAGAACCACTTATAGTCTACCAATACAATGTAATGCAATAAAATAAACATGGTTAATGCACGCATAATAAAAGAATCATTATCTAAAATATTCATTCGCTGGCAGGCGAAAATCAAGTTTTTTTTTTTTTTTTTTTTCAAAAAAAATTAAAAATTTTCAAAATTTTAAAATTCAAAAAAAATTATTCATTAAATATTTATTAAATAACATTTATTAAAATTATTCAAATATTGGTTTGTATTAATCAAACAAACAAATTAAAATTGGATTCCTACTATACAAGCTTAGTAGGTGTATGACCTCATCAGCTGATTGAAACTAGGTTAAGTTCCAGACCCTTGACCTACATATGTTATGTATGATTTCTGAAAACACCTTGAACTTCCGTAATATCCTAACTTGGAATACAAAACATAATAAAATAAAACATTTAAAACAAACAAAAGATTAATATAATAATCAAGTTAACATTTAAATTAGTTAAAATAAACAATTTTTACTTGTATCTTGTTTTCCAAACTTTATCAAAATTCTGTCACTGGTTTAAAATAAAAAGTTGATATTCTTTATCATAAATTTCTCTCTTTTTGCTTAACAATCTTACTTCAATCTACGGTGGGTGATGTAAATTATTCATTCTCATTTACTGTATTACTAGATCTGTATGCATATATAATCTTTACTCTCTGACTCTACTATTAATCAACTTCAATTATCATGACACCCATCTCTACCAAAATATCTACTAATCAAGACACTCTAAACCCAACTTATCATTAAACACAAATCGCTACCTTCTCTACATATATAAAAAAAATACTCTCTAACCCTTTGTACATAGGATACGTGTTTCCCCTACCCAAAACTCAATTCCCTTATTTGGCCCCTGGATTTTACCTAAGGCGGCCCCTTCCCCACTAAAATCTATCCCTATCCCGTCCCAACCCTTGTTGCGGACTCCTACATGACACTACCCTCTAATACAAAATTGCCATCCCCAAAAATCTCAATCTCCTTACCTTACTACAAATACACAAAATAACATCATTAATTATAAACACAACAATATGTCACTCACAATCTACATAAAGTCTCCATTACCACTGTGTCAACATCTATATTTCACAAAATTCTGTTATATTACATTAACTCAGGAACAACATTACATCATATTCATCTCTACTATTTCAACTTCAACTTTGAATTCAATTTGGACAGGTCTACGTGTCCCATAAAACATTTATCACCCATGAATTATCTTTTATTAATTTGCATAAATTATTGTTATTTTATTTCTCACATTCTTTTTATCTTTACTTCAAAATATCTGTAGTACATTAAACATTAATTACTTGTAACATTTACAAACCAATATACCAGTGACGTTATTGCTGATCAGCTGATCCTCCTAACCCAATGAAAATACATCTTAAAATTGAACAAATTACATGGAATATACATATTTATTTTTATTTATTCTCCCTTCTCACCTCGTTGTTTCCCATTTCTCTGATTCTGGTTATTTATGTTAGCCTGCCAGACGATTTACTTATTGGCTTAAACAAATACACACATAATAAAATTACATAGTCTTATCAATGCTTATCTAATAGACAACAATAAAATAATACACTTAAAATTATAGCATGAACACCTTATTTTTAAATATCTAAGCAGCTAGTTACCTGAACAGAGCACAAGCAGTTTTATTTGATCAAACTTTGAATAAAAAAATGTTATGTTATTAAATTTACATTCGTGACTCCTTTGCGTCACCTCCTAGCCACACACACTATTTCATATTATGGTGGACTGTGGCGCCCATTCGCTTCCACAGAGACTGTATATTTTGGAGCAGGGTTTTTACCTCTCCGTGTCTCTGCTTCCGCTGTTAAGTTTTAAAGTAGTGAACATCATCATGTTCTTGTTCTATAATCATGCACCCTTAAAACGGATCTGCCACCTGTCTATGCCACCCCCAAGCGGGCAGAGTGGCAGCCGCTGTTCCATAGTACCGGAGATTTCCTCTAATTGTCCCCCCATTTAATTTCAAATATATACCAATTTCAAGTCAGCTATGGTCAAGGGACTTGATATGACCATAGCTGGCCGCTAGCCAAAACCGCGGTTAGTGCTGGTAAGGCAGTAACTGCCCGAAAAGTCGAGGAAATCTAACTTTAATTTAATTGCCTGTTACACATCACTACTATGTGCGACACGGTAGTTGGCAGTGTGTACACTTTAATTTACACTGATAAGGTGTGCTGCACATTTATCGCCCTTTTGGCCTCCGATGGAGGTAACACTCACTGTTACCCCCAACCCATTTCGCTATTTAAGAGAGCACAGGCCACCCCCTCAATAGCCACTTAATAACTAACTAATTACTTAACAATTGAAAATTAATCTTTCTACATTTGCAGTTCCACACTCCATTGTTCTGTCACTTCATTGAGCACCAATCTACCCCCCAAAATCATCCCCACTTCTTGTATTGACAACAAGTTTTTATTTATTTATTTATTTTTTTTTTTCAAAATTTACAATTCAAACACTTTAAGTTCATGGTTAAAAAGCATCGTTTCTATTAATTTGATTAATTTAATGGTTTTTTAATTTCTCAAACTATAAGTTACAATAATTACCTCATTATTATTTTATCAAAAATTTTCTTTAATTCTTTTATGTCACAATAGTTTTGTTATGGTCACCAAGTATGTCTGTAGGCATTAGTCACAACCTACCACTCCAACACACCTGTCTACATGAACAGTTGTGTGCCAGACTTGTTTTCATAAACAACAGTTATAAACATTCTCAGTTTCAGCTATCATAGACTAAACACTTTGGTTGCAACATATACTGACATATCTGCTTACTACACTTTTCAAATTTTATAAATCTTTTAGATAACATATTTGTCTCTTACATTTTTTATTCCAATTCGGATCAGATATATTTTTAATTCATTAATAAAATTGACCCTTTTAAATTATTGGTTTAACTTGAAAATTCTTTAACAATCTCCATCCAAAACAGTTCGATTTTAATTACAGCTGTATGAAGTTACTGTATAAAATATGTAAAATTACAATTTCAATTTGCAGTTGGAATTTACCCAGCACTAACATTGACAATATTAAGTTACTCCAGGGGCGGTTATAATTTAATTTCATCTCTTAGTACATTCAAAACAATTTCCATGACTTTGATTACAATTTCCAAAATGATTCTACGTGATCAAATGTTTCAGTTTTTCTTAATAATTCAATAAATTTTACTAACATTACATCATTGGTTCTAACATCTTTCTTCAAATTCCTCCACAATCACATTCTTAATACCATAATCCCCTACTCAAAACCTAACATAGCAGGTACCACAAAATAATAATTGAACCCTTTGGTTACATAAGTTTACTTTAAAATATTTTCCAAAATTATTTACTTACTTAATATTTGTACTTATTATTTTTTCTTAATTACCTGTAAATAGGTTGTTCTTTACTTGTACAGAATAATCGTATACAGAGATGCGACTGAAGACGAACGGAACCCCTACATCCATAACGGTGAATAACCACCCTTATGCAGACCTCAATTCCTTATCTGCCTCCTTCCCAAAAAATGAACACAAACCACAACCACTAATCTACAGCCCCATCTCGGTATACGATAATCCTATTAAACTATACAGTAAAATTGATTATTTCGTTTGTCTACTCAGCCACAAAACTTCTCCACTACTTACATAATTAAGGGATGAGTTTACAATTCATAAATAACGCCGGTTTATTTAATTTTGAGGATTACCCTAATGTATTATTTAGATTTAAGGCAATCAAATGGTTACAAAAAGTGTGCCAATTTATATAACTATTGTTTATGTGTTTACTCTAAGGGAAGGGTTAGGGAAATCGGGAAGATAAAAGGGATAAGGATTATTACAAGGTCAAGAACTAGGACTAAAGGTAGGGACAAAGCTTCCTCCGGAAATAAGGGTACATGGAGAAAACCAAGGCTCGCGTGGGCAGGGGCGCGTCCCTGAAATAGACGAACCCCACTGGGACAAGTGGGGATCCTCTATCCGCTACCACTTACTGTTTTATATTATTTATAGTTATTTATAATTATTTAATTATAGGTTTATTATAGTGGTTTAGTTATATTTAATTACAGGATTCAATATATTATTTTAATTAATTCAATTATTGTAA
Source organism: Magicicada septendecula (assembly GCA_034769895.1). NCBI lineage: Eukaryota > Metazoa > Arthropoda > Insecta > Hemiptera > Cicadidae > Magicicada > Magicicada septendecula. The sequence continues at coordinate 408,033,452 of CM068368.1, read as the reverse complement.
ACAACATTTTTAATTACTTTCATTAAGTATAATAGTTACAACTCATTCATTGTCTTCCTCCAAATTATTTTTGTTATTTATTTAAACTACGAAATATTAATATTATTATTAATATCACAACAAGTTTTGGTATATACATACATTGTTTATCTAACGTTTTATAATGCATACAAATAATTTCACTAAACATGTATTTACAATTCTTCATCAATAATTATTCAGTTATATCACACTTCAATATCAAAATCAGCTAGGTCATTACCATATATTAGCATATTTAAAATTGTTCAATTGTGAATTTAAGGCTCAACCTCCATCGTCAAAGATAAGTCTTTGTTTTATATAGCATTGTTCAGTTTCATTAACACACAAATTACAATCTTGTGTGTCGTCACCATAAAAACCCAATTCATTCATCTTACCCAAATAATCATAAAACAGGTCAACATTAAGTACATCGGTTAAGTCTCCATCAGTAATATTGTTTAATGTCAGGCAATTTGTTTTCTCATCAAGTAAGTCATTATCATTTACAGAAATATTCTCAAAACAATCCACCCCTACTACTCTTTCTCTCAATTCATCATAATTTCTTTTTAATGTATATAATTCGATCTCTCTCTCAATACACAACTCTCTTTCTTCATAGCACCACATCACACTCTCACAATTATTACGGACAGAGGGTACAGCATTATACAACAGTAATTCATTTACCAATAAGGGTCTCTTGCCCTGCAAAAACAACATTAAATCATCATCATCATTATAAACAATAAGGGGAAAATTTGCCCTCTGTCCACCTTCAACTACTATATCATTCTTCCACTCTCTCTCTACTTCATCAACACATCTCAACATCTCATAATCACTACCTTCTGCAATTTCATTAGTACTCTCATTATTTATTTTTACCGTATCCGTCTCTGATACTAGCTCTTCAAACACATTAACATTCTCAGTATTAAATTCATTATTTTCGACATTATTGTTATTATTTGTTAACTCTTTACCTGGCATTACATTTTTGTACTTGTCATTACGATTTTCATTTGTTTTATTTTTCTCGGTACTCATCATATGTACTCCCATTCGCTCAACACTCTGTTCTAACTTATTCAGACTAGTTCTTATCGTTTCATTAGTACTTTCTACACATTTACTCATTTCTTGTATTTCATTTTTTAACTCGTGAAGCTTGTCCTTCATTTTATTGTATTTGACATTGGAATCAATTTGTTGCTCTTTATATTTTGTATTTATATTGTTATTTATATTTTCAGACACGGTTTTTATTAAATTAAACAGATCGTCTATTGACACCTTATTTTCTTCCACCCCTACGCTAGCGTTAGGCCTATTCTTATCTTGTACATCAGTCATTTTCAAAATTTATTTATATCATACCCTTTATATAACGTCCCCTTAAATCAAAATACCCCATACGAAAAACAGTTATTAATACGTAAAAGTAAACACCCGCTCGCTCTACCTAAACATAACCTTATTTAGCGTAATTATATACGATAATATTACATAAATACGTCATTTGACCTTTTGTATTATTGATATAAATTAAATTATATAAATTGCTTAAATAGAATAATTAATTAAATAAATACAGTAATTATTTAAATTTTGTAATATACTGTTAGGTTACTATACCCTGATTAACGAAAGAAAGTGACTGGCGGAGCGGCCGCGCGGCGACCGAGTTTGTAGTAAAAACATTCCACTTTATAACCTCGTGGAAACGTAAAATACAGGGCGAGAAATGTCTAATGAACTGTATTTTAATCATCAATTAAAGACGTTTTTAACAAACTTTTCTAATTTTTAAAATCTCTTTTCAATAAATTTACATTGTGAGTTAAAGAAAAAAATACACGAATTTGAATTAAAAAATTAGGGTTTATCGTTTTTATTACGTAAGAACTCGGAGGTTAAGCATCGGAAAAAAATTTCTTGTAGACAAATGGTAGTCCACCTTCTTTAGTACAATATATCAAAAATTGAGATTCCTACGATTAATATTAACGACGTTATTAATTTTTTCCGAATGTACTGTTAACTCCGTTATTAATAATTTTTTTCATTGTTTTTTCACAATAAACATAACAAAATTGTATTCATCAATACAAAGTGGTATGTAACCTTCAAATATTACGAAATATAACCGCAATCAGTTAATATAGGAAAATTAGAACTAACATCGCTCAACGGCGCGCGATCGAGTCAAGGTACAGTAACAGCCCAAAGAAAGTGGTGCATACGCTCACGGCTCACACATTGACACAGCCAACTTACTACGAGTCACCAATCTCTCATAAGTATATACTTAGTTATCTGTCTACTTATTTAATCTAATCTTCTACCTGGAGATCTGTCAAAAACGTACATCTGACCAGACTTTTGTGGTTTAGTTGAACTACATGCTTTTTATAACAGTCTTGAATGATTGTTTATTACTCTTTTGCGGTACGGTATTTATTGTTTTCTTGTTAATAAACTGTTTTTGTTTTGTGATCAGCTTTAATACTACTAATTGAAGTGCAATGTAATTACTGGGAAATTGTTAATGCCATTCAAATTTCTCAATAACTAATTATTTAACTATGAAATATAGTTTACAGTTTAAAACTACCGAGCAAAGCTCGGTCTACCAGATATTGCATAATTATAACAGTATTTTACTGTTATAATGTAATTGAAATGTAAAAACAATTAGTAAATTAATTGTTATTAGCATTGACAAATAAATAATAAATACAGTACGGTACTTACAAGTATTGTAGTGTTCTTCAGCTTTTATGGAATCCGCTCATAAAATATGTGTATAAATCATAAAAATACACTATTAAAACACTCTATAAAAAACACTTATAGCTGTGAGTTAGTAGTCTTCAAACGAAAGTTCTCTGATACCCTCCATTGGATCGTCATCACTATTATCATCTTCTGAACAATTATCATCCTCGGAGCTACTGCTGTCTTCCACGGATATAATCATTTCCTCCACAGCTTCTTCCATTAGTCCTTCGTTATTCCATGCATCGATAATAACTTTTTTGGTGTGGTCCACTACTTGCTCCCACCTCTCAGCAGTAATTCGATTAAATCCGTCTTTAGTCAGTCGTTCAACTTCTTTTAAAGTAAACATTTTGTTGTTTTCGGCAACATACCCCTTAACCTGAGCCCATATAAGCTCAATGGCGTTAAGATGGCAATGGTAAGGTGGTAGCCTTATCACTTTGTGACCTCTGCTCTCTATCAATTCATCAACAAAATACCTTTTGTTCTGGGGCTTGTGCCATTTCACTAATTCCAAAAGTTCTGATTTTTTCAAGTCGGTTGTAGATTGAATATTTTTCCTATCCAGCCATGCAAGTATGTCAGCTTTTTTATCTTTGCTTGTGGGAGCTTTATCAATTTGCTTAGAATGGTAGGGAGCATTGTCCATGACTATTACTGCAGGCTCTTCTAGGTTATTTAGCAAAGTTTCAGAACACCAACTGAAGAATTTGTCGTGATCCATATCTTCATGGTAGTCACCAGTTTTTTTCGATTTAAATAGTAGAAGGGAATTTGGAACAAACCCTTTTGAAGAACCTGCATGACATATTATTAATCGTTCACCTTTCCCTATAGGTGTTAACATTGTCCCCTGAAGTGACTCATCAGTCCATCCTTGTTTCAAACAATGCCCAGCATTGACCCAGGTCTCATCGAGCCAAATTATATTATCGAAATTCTCGTCTTTGATTTGGCGAAGAAAACGACACCTCCAGGCAGCGACATCGCTTCTCTCCATAATCACTTTTCTGCCCGAAAATTTTCTCCACGTAAATCCTAAACCTTTTAGCACGTTTCTAAGCGAAGACAGACTGCCATTAAACAGCTCTTCATTTTCCAACGATGATAAAAGTTTTTTCAAAGTGGGATATTCTTTTCTTATGTAATATTGATATACATGTCTTCGTATAGCGTCTTCCTGAAAAGTGTCAAGTTTTGTCACAGTTTTCTCCCGTTTCCTCTGTTTGCCCGGAGTTGAAAGTTGGCTATTACTGTCATCTTGTATTTCTTTCAATTCTTTTTCCTTGCAAACTCGCAGAACTGTATTTTTATGTATTTTCAGAGCATCTGCAGTTCGCTGTATTGCATTATTAACCGGAATCAAAGGACCTTTGTTCGCCTTTTCTCTATCAAAATATTCCCGCACTTTGCACACAATTTCTCTTGACTGTCCTTTCATAGGTACGCCTCGGCCCGAAGTTTGTCTTTTCTTTGGAGTTCGAGTCCTAGGTCTTCCCCTATGTTTCCTTGGTTCAGCCTCGTTACGTTGCTCCATGCTCAGCCACCGAAGTATATTCACACAAAATAACTTAAAAACACGTCAATTTATAATGAAAGCACAAGAAACTAACACTTGAAATCAAGATAACCAACAACCGGACATCACTCAACCACCACATCAACTAAACTGAAAGCTGGAAATTTCCCTTACCCTTAGTGTGCGTATAACGGTTCAGTTTTCCTGGAAGCGTGTGCTATTTGTTATAAAGGAGAGGCCGAGACGCTGTACGGGAATGACGGTAGCGCGCGAATAAAATGGGTCCAATAGGTTCTGACTGTACTTCCGCCGCAGAGCGCCACGCATTGCTCTCTGTGAAATTCACTTTATATATTAATCCATTGTAGTATTCCTATCACGTACAAGGTGTAAGTTGTATATGTCTTCTACATTTAGTTATCTAAAGAGAGCGTCACGCAAATCTCATTCGTGTACAACTTTTAACAACTGAGTTAACAGGACATTAGAAAAAAATTAATAACGTCGTTAATTTTAATCGTAGGAATCTCAATTTTTGATATATTGTACTAAAGAAGGTGGACTACCATTTGTCTACAAGAAATTTTTTTCCGATGCTTAACCTCTGAGTTCTTACGTAATAAAAACGATAAACCCTAATTTTTTAATTCAAATTCGTGTATTTTTTTCTTTAACTCACAATGTAAATTTATTGAAAAGAGATTTTAAAAATTAGAAAAGTTTGTTAAAAACGTCTTTAATTGATGATTAAAATACAGTTCATTAGACATTTCTCGCCCTGTATTTTACGTTTCCACGAGGTTATAAAGTGGAATGTTTTTACTACAAACTCGGTCGCCGCATGGCCGCTCCGCCAGTCACTTTCTTTCGTTAATCAGGGTATAAGCTAACCTAGAACATGTTTGTATCCATGTCGATGCGGAATTCAATTAATTAATTATAATTAATTCAATTCGTGCCTGTTCCGTGGCGCCAATTGTGACGTACTTATCGATCACATTTATTATTATTACAATCAACTTTCAAATTAGCTTTTACTTACCGGTACGATAGCTCTTACAAGGTCGCAAGGTTCGATCACATGTACCTAGATACAAACATGGTCTAATAGGTTACGCAAGCACTGACACAACTCATTTTGAAGAGAATTAATAATTTTAATGTTCCATTATTGAGATTGAATAGAATTACATTTAGTCAAAGATGATGCAACTCGTGCATGTTGTTATTAACAGAACTTATAGGCTATAACTTACCTTATCATTTCTAACAAACACAATTATAATTCAGACAAAATTAAACAGAAAGCAGCCCAGCTTTGCTCGCTCTCACATACACACGTTATTTATAATTTATACAACCCTTAACATTTTAGATGAATCAAATTCCCGACCCCACACGCTTGCTACGCGGTCACCGCACACACGCGTCTTCTCTCGAGAATGGTTGGTTCTATATTATTTAAAATGCCATTATTTATAACGTCTCTTCTAAAACCGACCGCGGTCACATGAATTTATACTGTAGTATACTGTTACATTAATTAAAAAGTTTTGTTTCTGAGCCCGGGTTGACGGGCGGCCTGCACAGGCGAGAGTCGACACCAGACTACTGCAAACTTTTTGTTTGTACACTGTTAATACTTTTTAATGACTGTTTTCACACTTTCTAAGATAGGCCAAATTTGTTTTAACGGCCTATCTTGTAAACCCGAGGCCCCTGTTTTAAATTCACAATTCTATTGTCTGGTGCTGCTTGCTCTCTGATACCAAACTGCACACACTGATGACACACTGTAGACTGTGTCACAAGGCTGCTATGTGATTATGCAATGCGTCTGGCAGTTGTTTTGACTGACTGTGTGTATGTTGCATTGCTGTACTGGAGGCTCCTTACAGGTGAAGTCTGGCAATTTAAAAGTGATTGAATGGGTGATCTATGTTAATATAAAATTAAACTGTGGTAGCTCCCATATATGAAGTGAATTGTACCCTTTTAACAAAATCAAAACCAAGATTAATAAAAAATAAAAAACCTTCTAATTTGACCCATTACAATGTATCTTCTGAAACATTTTAACAATCATGTTACTCCACAACTAAAACATTTTACATTTATATTTATTATCAAGTTTAAATCTCATAAAATCATTTAAATTCACTATCAAAAGCTCTTTATATAACATTTTAAATCAATCAAAATATTTAAACATCTCAAATTATTTTAATTCCATCAATTATTAAAAACACAAGTTACTTTAATTACTTTACTCCAAAACAACTACAATTCATTTATTACCTTCATACTTATCCTCATTATTTATTTAGTCTGCCAAAATATTATTATTATTATTACTATTATTAAAACAATTTCTACTACATACACACATTGTTTACATTAAATACATTTTACAACATAGACACAATTAATTCCACTATAAATTTATTTACAAATTCTTGTCATTATTTTCTGTTTACCACACTTCATTTCATAATCTAGCCATGTCATAACCACAAACTAAAATATTTAAAATGTTCATTCTTTGATTTTATATTTACCCTCCATCATCATGTAATAGTCTTATATATTTATAACACAAATCATTCTTATCAACATACATTACATTGTAATGATCATTATGACTACTTTTGTTAATTACATTAACACAATAATTAACTACATTTTTGTCTACCATTAATTCACAAAGCCCGTCTACATTGGTGATTTTAGTTCTGTCTCCATCAGTATTTTTGTTCAACATAAGGTAAGTTATTTTATCATCATATTCCTCCACTACATTCCTCACAGCATCAAAATAATCATCCATCTCTCTTTTACAAGGTAAGTATCCTATATCATCTCTCCTTCAATTCTAACCTCTCTTTCAACTCTTTATAATTTATCTTTAACTGAAATAATTCTATCCCCCTATCTGCACACAACTCTCTTTCAAAACATCTCTCATCATCATAACGCCTGTCACAACGCCACTGACCTATTTCATACCACGCAAAGGGCACAACAAACTTACTATACGTCTTGGCGCTTCCAAGACCATCACAAAAATAAAGGGACCATTCGAATACACCTCGTCTTCCACACCACCACCGGAGGAAACTCTGTCCTCATTAAACACATGTGGAGTCTTTACTCCACTTATATCACAGGGAAAATTTGCCCTCTGCCCTCCATACTCACGTAACCTCTCTTCATACTCTCTCTCTAACTGATAAACATTTGTTTCTACCCCTTTACAACCCATTACTCTCTCACTCTCACTAACTATCTCTACCTTAACACTATCTATTTTCATTATATCACCTTTAACTAGCTCGTTTTCCACTATTTTATCACTATTACTTATTAATTCATTATTCAAATTATCGTTATTACTCACCTTGTTAATTATCTCCCCATTTTTATTAACAACATTATTACCACTTACCTGTTTTAATTCGACTTCTGTATCCTCTTTTAATTTATCCGACTCTCGTTTCCACCTTTCATTGTGCTTTTTAAATATGTCATCTAGTCTTGCGTTTTGTTTACTAAACATTTCGTCTATCATTGCTAGTAACTTTTTCATCAGCTCTTGATTCGACTCACTCAGATTAGCATAAATTACATTATTATCTGCCACCTGCTCGTCTTTATTTTCTTGAAATTGGTCTGTCTCTCTACCATTTCCTACCTCCATTACACTATCATCCTTATCATTAGGCCTATTCACTGTCTAATTTCTACCACTATCACTTCAACTATTTTACCTTCATTATTTGTCATCTCACTATGTTTTTTAATTTCCGTGAATATTACCTATTCTTGTTCTTCCATCTGTCTAAAACTATCGTCCAAATTACCCTACTCCTCTTCCGTCATTTTATCTATAATCCCTCTGAATTCACGTTCCCATCCATCCCACGTGAAACCAATATCATTATCTCGTACCTCGGCCATGTTCAAACATTATTTATATAATACCCTTTATGTATGAAAAACCACTATTATTCTATAATTACTCATATAAAATCAAAACACCTAACACAATTGTAAACATAATAACCCTACCAAAACATAACCTTATTCTACGTAATTATATACGATAAATCTTACAAATACGCCATTACCAATTCCTATTTTCTGTGCTTAAAATAGGTCTAATTCATATAATATTTTTACGAACATCCTGGCAGGGTCGCCAATTGTTAACAAACAAACTTAATCGAAATAAATAAATAAAAATAAAATACTGCCAGAACCTACCTGCGATCTTTTTCGCTTACTTACCTTTTTTTTAAATTTCAATCAGAAGTCGAGAGTCGCCACGATGTTTTAGGCTATACATCGAAACCTTTACACTCTTCCTTAATAAAACAAAAGGGATAATTTTGCAATCTGACTACCCCCCAATTCAGAAGATGCCCGGGAACGTTAGACGAATTTTTCAGCACAGAACACTAGGAAGTGGTAACGACGAAATAACTACAACTAACACATTGTTATGTTGTAAACAAACCTTAAATTTTATTAGACCATTAATTATTTTCTTTATACGCTTTTGAATTTTATTATACTTTCAGAACTCTACTCTAAACAACATTTAGGTCCAATCTACTTATAACAGATGGTTATCATACTGAACAAAACACAGAAAATAATTGCTTAAACTTAATGACTAATAAAGGCTACCCAGCATTTGCATACACACTCACATATTATTCAAATACCCTTTTTTAAATTAAAGCGCTTTCTTAATTATTGGTTTGTATCATAGTTACTCTGTCGGTATTTTCCTGCAGAGCCCGCGCTGCACTCCTTCCACTGTATTTCACCGTTTATGTCCAAATTATGGCTTCACCAAATTTTGCTCACTACCGAACTGTTCGATTTTTCTATTTCCTCACTTTTCTGCCGGTAGTTCTACATTGTTGAAATTTTAGTCAACCCGCACTCCGACGCAACCACGCGGTTTATATGTTATTAGCTGAACTGTCTTTGCCCGGCATCCCCATTTTTATGCACGGGCGAGATGAACACTGTGCCCAGCCGGCGGACGCCCACACTGCTCGCGTCCGGTATGTTAAGATGTTATTTTCCGACTGACTGAAGCCACGCTGAGCGTCGGTCAATTTTTACTTCCGCCAGCTTGCAATGTGATTGGCTGCCTCAGGATGCCTGACACATCGCTCACGTGGCCGGTTTTATGAGCCACGTGTTGGAAAACTTCCGCCATCTCAAAACCACGTGGCGAACCAAATTTTATAATTTAGCCATCTTAGTTTGGCATTGTTTGAGTTTGCGTAGCGTCATCTGCGCGTGCTCTGGTGTTTGCACGTACATTGTGTGTAACGAATTCTTGGAACCACTTGAGGTGCAAAACATACGTCGCATTCCATTACAACACCTCCGTTCAAAATCTCACTCCACTGTTCTTTGTTTGAATAAAACCGTTTTAGGTATGGGACTTGCTGCATTGGTCACATATACATTTAAGAAAATAGAATAAAATAAAATACCCATTTTCGCCCCATTACAAGACCCCACCAATGAGAGGTCTTCTGCCGAAACAACAGAACTCTCAATGCTAAACCCCTAAGAGGATCGGTGAGATATGGTGCCAACAACCCCCCGTTAATTTCTTAAAACACTTCATGGGTAAACTACCCCCCTAGCTCGGCGACTATGGCTGCACCTGAATGAGATTACTGGACTTCTCTGTTCAAGATCCCAACACCATAAAATCGGACCAATACTCACCATAGTACACCCAACCTTCTAACATTCCACCCCAAAATCAAAACCCTGGCCTTATACCATACCAAATCCTCAACCGATATGTTCCCCCTTACATGTATACTGGGTTGCCTTTAGCAAGTACTGGGTGCGTACACATACTTATTATTACATTTTTCACAAACTCCATAAAATATTTTATCCTTCCAAATTTAATTTCTTTTCTCAAATCAACGTTACTTTTTCAAATCAAAACATAGCAAACAAATTAAATCCAAATCATTTAAATTTTCTTCAAACATTAATCTAAGTTCAAAATCAAACTTTTACATTACCATTAATTTCCTTAAAATCCCAAAATCATTTACATGAATCTACTATTATTCCTTACTAACTACTAACACTCATAGAAAACAAATAAACGGAACCTCTTATTAAAACATAAATTCACTTATCATTACCTCTGTTTACAACACCTATATTAAACAATATAATTCAATAAACACACTAGTAATACATATAAACAACAATATACGTGAAACTCAAAACATCATCTATACGGCAGGCGTAAAAAATAATTTTTTTTTTTTTTTTATAGAAAAATTTTAATTTCCCAAAATTATTTCTTTTATCATTATCAAGAAAATTGAAATTATCTAATTTCATTAAGTAACACAATTGCGTGAATTAATTATTAAAAACTGGTCCTGTTTCTAACATCAACCATCAGCTGATCTCTCTGGGTCAAGTGAATGACCTTGACATATATACGCTACACAAAGCTACTCTATAAAATACATGAAACATGTTTGTAATTTTTACCTTCAAACATAATACCACATAATAAACATAGAACATTCAAGATTAACCTGGTTATTATTATCTTACCATAAACAATAAAATTTCTACTTAAATTGACCAAAATTCACATTTAAGTTGACCAAAATTTACACATTTTACAGTTTGAATTTGTTTTTAATTCTATTAAAATCTTTTAATGGTTGCATTTATTATTACCTTTGAACTCTGACTTTCTCTCTAACATTTTCATTCTCAATTAGTTTGGGTGACTCAATTATTCATAATAATTCAACTTATAAATGGGTGATTAAATATAACCTCAACCCCTTCTGACTCTAACACTTACTAACAGATTTAATTAGTCTGACACCCCTCTCTCAAAACATTTATCTCCCTCCAATAACTTCCTACTCTAACTCCCATTTACTCATTCTACCCTTATAACAAAATACTCTCTACCCTGTTTGTACTTAGGACGTGTGTTCCCTCCCTATGCTCATTCCCTCATTTGGTTCCTGGTCTCTCCCTAGGTAACCCCTCCAGCGCACATACGGTTCACCTCCCGCCACAACGCTTTTCGTTGAGGACTCCTTATCACACCACCCCCTTTACAAAATTCCCCCTTTATCAAATTACTCTTTAATCCCATCACTTTCATCTACAAAATATCCCCATCTCTTTACTACCTAAATATCACTCTCATTACTCTACATATATTCCCCTTTGCTACTGTGTCCCTACTAATACTCAGTTTTCTATCTTACTTTTACTCCCAAGAATCTTATTCTGTCTAACACCCATCTGAAACTACCTTTAATTGACTCACATGCCCTACTTAAACAATTACTATCACCCAAATCCTATTTTTTACAACCCATTGAAAATTCAAAACTATCTCAAATTGCTTTCATCATTCAATTTAAAATCTTTTAAACACATTGAAATTTTATTATTGAAACATTTAATTATCTTGATAAAAAATCTGCAAATTACTTATAAGTGACATACTACATATATAACCCCAGCAGTCAGCTGATGTCTCACTGTCATGTGAATGACCTTTCTCTAGTTACATTTCATGAATTATACAAAGTACACATGTTTATACTCCTTACACCTAACATACTGCATACAATTAACACGAATACACAAAATTATACAGTTATCATCATAAAATCATCTGTGCCCCTGGCTTGTAATGGCCAGCTCCTTAACCACATACACTATTGTTTCCTGGTGTTGGACTGTGGCGTCCATTTGCGTCCCCAAGAACTGAAGTTTACATATATAAGGTATAGACGCTGCCTATACCGTTCTTGGTTCAGCGTTATATAAAATTCGGTATTACTGACGTCCGAGGACACCAGTAATCCTACTAAAATGATTCACACACCCTTAAAACGGCACTATCGCCACCTTCGATGATAGCCGCTGTTCCATAGTTATGTAGTTTCCCCTGTGTTACCCCCCTGTCAATTTCTATGTTCACCAATTTCGAATCTACTTACATAAATCCACGGTCAGGGTTTGATGAAGCCGTGACCGCCCGAAAATTGGGGAAACTACCAAAAGACATATAAGGCTCATACTGACACCGTTACTACAATTCACGGATGGTCAACTCTTATATGTTTGGTTATTTATTAATTGATTTTCATGTTTACATTTTTTAGACTCGTCTACATTTTCAATTTTTAAACATCAAACATTTCATCTTATTTAAATTGCATTGTAAATTTCATACTTACATTACATCACTCATATATTGTCATAGACACAAAAATATAAACACCAAATAATGTACATAACTCCATGTATCTTCTGAAACATTTTAACAATCATGTTACTCCACAACTAAAACATTTTACATTTATATTTATTATCAAGTTTAAATCTCATAAAAACATTTAAATTCACTATCAAAAGCTCTTTATATAACATTTTAAATCAATCAAAATATTTAAACATCTCAAATTATTTTAATTCCATCAATTATTAAAAACACAAGTTACTTTAATTACTTTACTCCAAAACAACTACAATTCATTTATTACCTTCATACTTATCCTCATTATTTATTTAGTCTGCCAAAATATTATTATTATTATTATTAAAACAATTTCTACTACATACACACATTGTTTACATTAAATACATTTTACAACATAGACACAATTAATTCCACTATAAATTTATTTACAAATTCTTGTCATTATTTTCTGTTCACCACCTTCATTTCATAATCTAGCCATGTCATAACCACAAACTAAAATATTTAAAATGTTCATTCTCTGATTTTATATTTACCCTCCATCATCATGTAATAGTCTTATATATTTATAACACAAATCATTCTTATCAACATACATTACATTGTAATGATCATTATAATGACTACTTTCGTTAATTACATTAACACAATAATTAACTACATTTTTGTCTACCATTAATTCACAAAGCCCGTCTACATTGGTGATTTTAGTTCTGTCTCCATCAGTATTTTTGTTCAACATAAGGTAAGTTATTTTATCATCATATTCATCCACTACATTCCTCACAGCATCAAAATAATCATCCCTCTCTCTTTTACAAGGTAAGTATCCTATATCATCTCTCCTTCAATTCTAACCTCTCTTTCAACTCTTTATAATTTATCTTTAACTGAAATAATTCTATCCCCCTATCTGCACACAACTCTCTTTCAAAACATCTCTCATCATCATAACGCCTGTCACAACGCCACTGACCTATTTCATACCACGCAAAGGGCACAACAAACTTACTATACATCTTGGCGCTTCCAAGACCATCACAAAAAATAAAGGGACCATTCGAATACACCTCGTCTTCCACACCACCACCGGAGGAAACTCTGTCCTCATTAAACACATGTGGAGTCTTTACTCCACTTATATCACAGGGAAAATTTGCCCTCTGCCCTCCATACTCACGTAACCTCTCTTCATACTCTCTCTCTAACTGATAAACATTTGTTTCTACCCCTTTACAACCCATTACTCTCTCACTCTCACTAACTATCTCTACCTTATCACTATCTATTTTCATTATATCACCTTTAACTAGCTCGTTTTCCACTATTTTATCACTATTACTTATTAATTCATTATTCAAATTATCGTTATTACTCACCTTGTTAATTATCTCCCCATTTTTATTAACAACATTATTACCACTTACCTGTTTTAATTCGACTTCTGTATCCTCTTTTAATTTATCCGACTCTCGTTTCCACCTTTCATTGTGCTTTTTAAATATGTCATCTAGTCTTGCGTTTTGTTTACTAAACATTTCGTCTATCATTGCTAGTAACTTTTTCATCAGCTCTTGATTCGACTCACTCAGATTAGCATAAATTACATTATTATCTGCCACCTGCTCGTCTTTATTTTCTTGAAATTGGTCTGTCTCTCTACCATTTCCTACCTCCATTACACTATCATCCTTATCATTAGGCCTATTCACTGTCTAATTTCTACCACTATCACTTCAACTATTTTACCTTCATTATTTGTCATCTCACTATGTTTTTTAATTTCCGTGAATATTCCCTATTCTTGTTCTTCCATCTGTCTAAAACTATCGTCCAAATTACCCTACTCCTCTTCCGTCATTTTATCTATAATCCCTCTGAATTCACGTTCCCATCCATCCCACGTGAAACCAATATCATTATCTCGTACCTCGGCCATGTTCAAACATTATTTATATAATACCCTTTATGTATGAAAAACCACTATTATTCTATAATTACTCATATAAAATTAAAACACCTAACGCAATTGTAAACATAATAACCCTACCAAAACATAACCTTATTCTACGTAATTATATACGATAAATCTTACAAATACACCATTACCAATTCCTATTTTCTGTGCTTAAAATAGGTCTAATTCATATAATATTTATACGAACATCCTTGCAGGGTCGCCAATTGTTAACAAACAAACTTAATCGAAATAAATAAATAAAAATAAAATACTGCCAGAACCTACCTGCGATCTTTTTCGCTTACTTACCTTTTTTTTAAATTTCAATCAGAAGTCCAGAGTCGCCACGATGTTTTAGGCTATACATCGAAACCTTTACACTCTTCCTTAATAAAACAAAAGGGATAATTTTGCAATCTGACTACCCCCCAATCAGAAGATGCCCGGGAACGTTAGACGAATTTTTCAGCACAGAACACTAGGAAGTGGTAACGACGAAATAACTACAACTAACACATTGTTATGTTGTAAACAAACCTTAAATTTTATTAGACCATTAATTATTTTCTTTATACGCTTTTGAATTTTATTATACTTTCAGAACTCTACTCTAAACAACATTTAGGTCCAATCTACTTATAACAGATGGTTATCATACTGAACAAAACACAGAAAATAATTGCTTAAACTTAATGACTAATAAAGGCTACCCAGCATTTGCATACACACTCACATATTATTCAAATACACTTTTTTAAATTAAAGCGCTTTCTTAATTATTGGTTTGTATCATAGTTACTCTGTCGGTATTTTCCTGCAGAGCCCGCGCTGCACTCCTTCCACTGTATTTCACCGTTTATGTCCAAATTATGTCTTCACCAAATTTTGCTCACTACCGAACTGTTCGATTTTTCTATTTCCTCACTTTTCTGCCGGTCGTTCTACATTGTTGAAATTTTAGTCAACCCGCACTCCGACGCAACCACGCGGTTTATATGTTATTAGCTGAACTGTCTTTGCCCGGCATCCCCATTTTTATGCACGGGCGAGATGAACACTGTGCCCAGCCGGCGGACGCCCACACTGCTCGCGTCCGGTATGTTAAGATGTTATTTTCCGACTGACTGAAGCCACGCTGAGCGTCGGTCAATTTTTACTTCCGCCAGCTTGCACTGTGATTGGCTGCCTCAGGATGCCTGACACATCGCACACGTGGCCGGTTTTATGAGCCACGTGTTGTAACTTCCGCCATCTCAAAACCACGTGGCGAACCAAATTTTATAATTTAGCCATCTTAGTTTGGCGTTGTTTGAGTTTGCGTAGCGTCATCTGCGCGTGCTCTGGTGTTTGCACGTACATTGTGTTTAACGAATTCTTGGAACCACTTGAGGTGCAAAACATACGTCGCATTCCATTACAACACCTCCGTTCAAAATCTCACTCCACTGTTCTTTGTTTGAATAAAACCGTTTTAGGTATGGGACTTGCTGCATTGGTCACATATACATTTAAGAAAATAGAATAAAATAAAATACCCATTTTCGCCCCATTACAAGACCCCACCAATGAGAGGTCTTCTGCCGAAACAGAAGAACTCTCATTGCTAAACCCCTAAGAGGATCGGTGAGATATGGTGCCAACAACCCCCCGTTAATTTCTTAAAACACTTCATGGGTAAACTACCCCCCTAGCTCTGCGACTATGGCTGCACCTGAATGAGATTACTGGACTTCTCTGTTCAAGATCCCAACACCATAAAATCGGACCGATACTCACCATAGTACACCCAACCTTCTAACATTCCACCCCAAAATCAAAACCCTGGCCTTATACCATACCAAATCCTCAACCGATATGTTCCCCCTTACATGTATACTGGGTTGCCTTTAGCAAGTACTGGGTGCGTACACATACTTATTATTACATTTTTCACAAACTCCATAAAATATTTTATCCTTCCAAATTTAATTTCTTTTCTCAAATCAACGTTACTTTTTCAAATCAAAACATAGCAAACAAATTAAATCCAAATCATTTAAATTTTCTTCAAACATTAATCTAAGTTCAAAATCAAACTTTTACATTACCATTAATTTCCTTAAAATCCCAAAATCATTTACATGAATCTACTATTATTCCTTACTAACTACTAACACTCATAGAAAACAAATAAACGGAACCTCTTATTAAAACATAAATTCACTTATCATTACCTCTGTTTACAACACCTATATTAAACAATATAATTCAATAAACACACTAGTAATACATATAAACAACAATATACGTGAAACTCAAAACATCATCTATACGGCAGGCGTAAAAAATAATTTTTTTTTTTTTTTTTTTTATAGAAAAATTTTAATTTCCCAAAATTATTTCTTTTATCATTATCAAGAAAATTGAAATTATCTAATTTCATTAAGTAACACAATTGCGTGAATTAATTATTAAAAACTGGTCCTGTTTCTAACATCAACCATCAGCTGATCTCTCTGGGTCAAGTGAATGACCTTGACATATATACGCTACACAAAGCTACTCTATAAAATACATGAAACATGTTTGTAATTTTTACCTTCAAACATAATACCACATAATAAACATAGAACATTCAAGATTAACCTGGTTATTATTATCTTACCATAAACAATAAAATTTCTACTTAAATTGACCAAAATTCACATTTAAGTTGACCAAAATTTACACATTTTACAGTTTCAATTTGTTTTCAAATTCTATTAAAATCTTTTAATGGTTGCATTTATTATTACCTTTGAACTCTGACTTTCTCTCTAACATTTTCATTCTCAATTAGTTTGGGTGACTCAATTATTCATAATAATTCAACTTATAAATGGGTGATTAAATATAACCTCAACCCCTTCTGACTCTAACACTTACTAACAGATTTAATTAGTCTGACACCCCTCTCTCAAAACATTTATCTCCCTCCAATAACTTCCTACTCTAACTCCCATTTACTCATTCTACCCTTATAACAAAATACTCTCTACCCTGTTTGTACTTAGGACGTGTGTTCCCTCCCTATGCTCATTCCCTCATTTGGTTCCTGGTCTCTCCCTAGGTAACCCCTCCGGCGCACATACGGTTCACCTCCCGCCACAACGCTTTTCGTTGAGGACTCCTTATCACACCACCCCCTTTACAAAATTCCCCCTTTATCTAATTACTCTTTAATCCCATCACTTTCATCTACAAAATATCCCCATCTCTTTACTACCTAAATATCACTCTCATTACTCTACATATATTCCCCTTTGCTACTGTGTCCCTACTAATACTCAGTTTTCTATCTTACTTTTACTCCCAAGAATCTTATTCTGTCTAACACCCATCTGAAACTACCTTTAATTGACTCACATGCCCTACTTAAACAATTACTATCACCCAAATCCTATTTTTTACAACCCATTGAAAATTCAAAACTATCTCAAATTGCTTTCATCATTCAATTTAAAATCTTTTAAACACATTGAAATTTTATTATTGAAACATTTAATTATCTTGATAAAAAATCTGCAAATTACTTATAAGTGACATACTACATATATAACCCCAGCAGTCAGCTGATGTCTCACTGTCATGTGAATGACCTTTCTCTAGTTACATTTCATGAATTATACAAAGTACACATGCTTATACTCCTTACACCTAACATACTGCATACAATTAACACGAATACACAAAATTATACAGTTATCATCATAAAATCATCTGTGCCCCTGGCTTGTAATGGCCAGCTCCTTAACCACATACACTATTGTTTCCTGGTGTTGGACTGTGGCGTCCATTTGCGTCCCCAAGAACTGAAGTTTACATATATAAGGTATAGACGCTGCCTATACCGTTCTTGGTTCAGCGTTATATAAAATTCGGTATTACTGACGTCCGAGGACACCAGTAATCCTACTAAAATGATTCACACACCCTTAAAACGGCACTATCGCCACCTTCGATGATAGCCGCTGTTCCATAGTTATGTAGTTTCCCCTGTGTTACCCCCCTGTCAATTTCTATGTTCACCAATTTCGAATCTACTTACATAAATCCACGGTCAGGGTTTGATGAAGCCGTGACCGCCCGAAAATTGGGGAAACTACCAAAAGACATATAAGGCTCATACTGACACCGTTACTACAATTCACGGATGGTCAACTCTTATATGTTTGGTTATTTATTAATTGATTTTCATGTTTACATTTTTTAGACTCGTCTACATTTTCAATTTTTAAACATCAAACATTTCATCTTATTTAAATTGCATTGTAAATTTCATACTTACATTACATCACTCATATATTGTCATAGACACAAAAATATAAACACCAAATAATGTACATAACTCCATGTATCTTCTGAAACATTTTAACAATCATGTTACTCCACAACTAAAACATTTTACATTTATATTTATTATCAAGTTTAAATCTCATAAAATCATTTAAATTCACTATCAAAAGCTCTTTATATAACATTTTAAATCAATCAAAATATTTAAACATCTCAAATTATTTTAATTCCATCAATTATTAAAAACACAAGTTACTTTAATTACTTTACTCCAAAACAACTACAATTCATTTATTACCTTCATACTTATCCTCATTATTTATTTAGTCTGCCAAAATATTATTATTATTATTAAAACAATTTCTACTACATACACACATTGTTTACATTGAATACATTTTACAACATAGACACAATTAATTCCACTATAAATTTATTTACAAATTCTTGTCATTATTTTCTGTTCACCACCTTCATTTCATAATCTAGCCATGTCATAACCACAAACTAAAATATTTAAAATGTTCATTCTCTGATTTTATATTTACCCTCCATCATCATGTAATAGTCTTATATATTTATAACACAAATCATTCTTATCAACATACATTACATTGTAATGATCATTATAATGACTACTTTCGTTAATTACATTAACACAATAATTAACTACATTTTTGTCTACCATTAATTCACAAAGCCCGTCTACATTGGTGATTTTAGTTCTGTCTCCATCAGTATTTTTGTTCAACATAAGGTAAGTTATTTTATCATCATATTCCTCCACTACATTCCTCACAGCATCAAAATAATCATCCATCTCTCTTTTACAAGGTAAGTATCCTATATCATCTCTCCTTCAATTCTAACCTCTCTTTCAACTCTTTATAATTTATCTTTAACTGAAATAATTCTATCCCCCTATCTGCACACAACTCTCTTTCAAAACATCTCTCATCATCATAACGCCTGTCACAACGCCACTGACCTATTTCATACCACGCAAAGGGCACAACAAACTTACTATACTTCTTGGCGCTTCCAAGACCATCACAAAAAATAAAGGGACCATTCGAATACACCTCGTCTTCCACACCACCACCGGAGGAAACTCTGTCCTCATTAAACACATGTGGAGTCTTTACTCCACTTATGTCACAGGGAAAATTTGCCCTCTGCCCTCCATACTCATGTAACCTCTCTTCATACTCTCTCTCTAACTGATAAACATTTGTTTCTACCCCTTTACAACCCATTACTCTCTCACTCTCACTAACTATCTCTACCTTATCACTATCTATTTTCATTATATCACCTTTAACTAGCTCGTTTTCCACTATTTTATCACTATTACTTATTAATTCATTATTCAAATTATCGTTATTACTCACCTTGTTAATTATCTCCCCATTTTTATTAACAACATTATTACCACTTACCTGTTTTAATTCGACTTCTGTATCCTCTTTTAATTTATCCGACTCTCGTTTCCACCTTTCATTGTGCTTTTTAAATATGTCATCTAGTCTTGCGTTTTGTTTACTAAACATTTCGTCTATCATTGCTAGTAACTTTTTCATCAGCTCTTGATTCGACTCACTCAGATTAGCATAAATTACATTATTATCTGCCACCTGCTCGTCTTTATTTTCTTGAAATTGGTCTGTCTCTCTACCATTTCCTACCTCCATTACACTATCATCCTTATCATTAGGCCTATTCACTGTCTAATTTCTACCACTATCACTTCAACTATTTTACCTTCATTATTTGTCATCTCACTATGTTTTTTAATTTCCGTGAATATTCCCTATTCTTGTTCTTCCATCTGTCTAAAACTATCGTCCAAATTACCCTACTCCTCTTCCGTCATTTTATCTATAATCCCTCTGAATTCACGTTCCCATCCATCCCACGTGAAACCAATATCATTATCTCGTACCTCGGCCATGTTCAAACATTATTTATATAATACCCTTTATGTATGAAAAACCACTATTATTCTATAATTACTCATATAAAATTAAAACACCTAACACAATTGTAAACATAATAACCCTACCAAAACATAACCTTATTCTACGTAATTATATACGATAAATCTTACAAATACACCATTACCAATTCCTATTTTCTGTGCTTAAAATAGGTCTAATTCATATAATATTTATACGAACATCCTTGCAGGGTCGCCAATTGTTAACAAACAAACTTAATCGAAATAAATAAATAAAAATAAAATACTGCCAGAACCTACCTGCGATCTTTTTCGCTTACTTACCTTTTTTTTAAATTTCAATCAGAAGTCCAGAGTCGCCACGATGTTTTAGGCTATACATCGAAACCTTTACACTCTTCCTTAATAAAACAAAAGGGATAATTTTGCAATCTGACTACCCCCCAATCAGAAGATGCCCGGGAACGTTAGACGAATTTTTCAGCACAGAACACTAGGAAGTGGTAACGACGAAATAACTACAACTAACACATTGTTATGTTGTAAACAAACCTTAAATTTTATTAGACCATTAATTATTTTCTTTATACGCTTTTGAATTTTATTATACTTTCAGAACTCTACTCTAAACAACATTTAGGTCCAATCTACTTATAACAGATGGTTATCATACTGAACAAAACACAGAAAATAATTGCTTAAACTTAATGACTAATAAAGGCTACCCAGCATTTGCATACACACTCACATATTATTCAAATACACTTTTTTAAATTAAAGCGCTTTCTTAATTATTGGTTTGTATCATAGTTACTCTGTCGGTATTTTCCTGCAGAGCCCGCGCTGCACTCCTTCCACTGTATTTCACCGTTTATGTCCAAATTATGTCTTCACCAAATTTTGCTCACTACCGAACTGTTCGATTTTTCTATTTCCTCACTTTTCTGCCGGTCGTTCTACATTGTTGAAATTTTAGTCAACCCGCACTCCGACGCAACCACGCGGTTTATATGTTATTAGCTGAACTGTCTTTGCCCGGCATCCCCATTTTTATGCACGGGCGAGATGAACACTGTGCCCAGCCGGCGGACGCCCACACTGCTCGCGTCCGGTATGTTAAGATGTTATTTTCCGACTGACTGAAGCCACGCTGAGCGTCGGTCAATTTTTACTTCCGCCAGCTTGCACTGTGATTGGCTGCCTCAGGATGCCTGACACATCGCACACGTGGCCGGTTTTATGAGCCACGTGTTGTAACTTCCGCCATCTCAAAACGACGTGGCGAACCAAATTTTATAATTTAGCCATCTTAGTTTGGCGTTGTTTGAGTTTGCGTAGCGTCATCTGCGCGTGCTCTGGTGTTTGCACGTACATTGTGTGTAACGAATTCTTGGAACCACTTGAGGTGCAAAACATACGTCGCATTCCATTACAACACCTCCGTTCAAAATCTCACTCCACTATTCTTTGTTTGAATAAAACCGTTTTAGGTATGGGACTTGCTGCGTTGGTCACATATACATTTAAGAAAATAGAATAAAATAAAATACCCATTTTCGCCCCATTACAAGACCCCACCAATGAGAGGTCTTCTGCCGAAACAGAAGAACTCTCATTGCTAAACCCCTAAGAGGATCGGTGAGATATGGTGCCAACAACCCCCCATTAATTTCTTAAAACACTTCATGGGTAAACTACCCCCCTAGCTCTGCGACTATGGCTGCACCTGAATGAGATTACTGGACTTCTCTGTTCAAGATCCCAACACCATAAAATCGGACCGATACTCACCATAGTACACCCAACCTTCTAACATTCCACCCCAAAATCAAAACCCTGGCCTTATACCATACCAAATCCTCAACCGATATGTTCCCCCTTACATGTATACTGGGTTGCCTTTAGCAAGTACTGGGTGCGTACACATACTTATTATTACATTTTTCACAAACTCCATAAAATATTTTATCCTTCCAAATTTAATTTCTTTTCTCAAATCAACGTTACTTTTTCAAATCAAAACATAGCAAACAAATTAAATCCAAATCATTTAAATTTTCTTCAAACATTAATCTAAGTTCAAAATCAAACTTTTACATTACCATTAATTTCCTTAAAATCCCAAAATCATTTACATGAATCTACTATTATTCCTTACTAACTACTAACACTCATAGAAAACAAATAAACGGAACCTCTTATTAAAACATAAATTCACTTATCATTACCTCTGTTTACAACACCTATATTAAACAATATAATTCAATAAACACACTAGTAATACATATAAACAACAATATACGTGAAACTCAAAACATCATCTATACGGCAGGCGTAAAAAATAATTTTTTTTTTTTTTTTTTTATAGAAAAATTTTAATTTCCCAAAATTATTTTATCATTATCAAGAAAATTGAAATTATCTAATTTCATTAAGTAACACAATTGCGTGAATTAATTATTAAAAACTGGTCCTGTTTCTAACATCAACCATCAGCTGATCTCTCTGGGTCAAGTGAATGACCTTGACATATATACGCTACACAAAGCTACTCTATAAAATACATGAAACATGTTTGTAATTTTTACCTTCAAACATAATACCACATAATAAACATAGAACATTCAAGATTAACCTGGTTATTATTATCTTACCATAAACAATAAAATTTCTACTTAAATTGACCAAAATTCACATTTAAGTTGACCAAAATTTACACATTTTACAGTTTCAATTTGTTTTCAAATTCTATTAAAATCTTTTAATGGTTGCATTTATTATTACCTTTGAACTCTGACTTTCTCTCTAACATTTTCATTCTCAATTAGTTTGGGTGACTCAATTATTCATAATAATTCAACTTATAAATGGGTGATTAAATATAACCTCAACCCCTTCTGACTCTAACACTTACTAACAGATTTAATTAGTCTGACACCCCTCTCTCAAAACATTTATCTCCCTCCAATAACTTCCTACTCTAACTCCCATTTACTCATTCTACCCTTATAACAAAATACTCTCTACCCTGTTTGTACTTAGGACGTGTGTTCCCTCCCTATGCTCATTCCCTCATTTGGTTCCTGGTCTCTCCCTAGGTAACCCCTCCGGCGCACATACGGTTCACCTCCCGCCACAACGCTTTTCGTTGAGGACTCCTTATCACACCACCCCCTTTACAAAATTCCCCCTTTATCTAATTACTCTTTAATCCCATCACTTTCATCTACAAAATATCCCCATCTCTTTACTACCTAAATATCACTCTCATTACTCTACATATATTCCCCTTTGCTACTGTGTCCCTACTAATACTCAGTTTTCTATCTTACTTTTACTCCCAAGAATCTTATTCTGTCTAACACCCATCTGAAACTACCTTTAATTGACTCACATGCCCTACTTAAACAATTACTATCACCCAAATCCTATTTTTTACAACCCATTGAAAATTCAAAACTATCTCAAATTGCTTTCATCATTCAATTTAAAATCTTTTAAACACATTGAAATTTTATTATTGAAACATTTAATTATCTTGATAAAAAATCTGCAAATTACTTATAAGTGACATACTACATATATAACCCCAGCAGTCAGCTGATGTCTCACTGTCATGTGAATGACCTTTCTCTAGTTACATTTCATGAATTATACAAAGTACACATGTTTATACTCCTTACACCTAACATACTGCATACAATTAACACGAATACACAAAATTATACAGTTATCATCATAAAATCATCTGTGCCCCTGGCTTGTAATGGCCAGCTCCTTAACCACATACACTATTGTTTCCTGGTGTTGGACTGTGGCATCCATTTGCGTCCCCAAGAACTGAAGTTTACGTATATAAGGTATAGACGCTGCCTATACCGTTCTTGGTTCAGCGTTATATAAAATTCGGTATTACTGACGTCCGAGGACACCAGTAATCCTACTAAAATGATTCACACACCCTTAAAACGGCACTATCGCCACCTTCGATGATAGCCGCTGTTCCATAGTTATGTAGTTTCCCCTGTGTTACCCCCCTGTCAATTTCTATGTTCACCAATTTCGAATCTACTTACATAAATCCACGGTCAGGGTTTGATGAAGCCGTGACCGCCCGAAAATTGGGGAAACTACCAAAAGACATATAAGGCTCATACTGACACCGTTACTACAATTCACGGATGGTCAACTCTTATATGTTTGGTTATTTATTAATTGATTTTCATGTTTACATTTTTTAGACTCGTCTACATTTTCAATTTTTAAACATCAAACATTTCATCTTATTTAAATTGCATTGTAAATTTCATACTTACATTACATCACTCATATATTGTCATAGACACAAAAATATAAACACCAAATAATGTACATAACTCCATGTATCTTCTGAAACATTTTAACAATCATGTTACTCCACAACTAAAACATTTTACATTTATATTTATTATCAAGTTTAAATCTCATAAAATCATTTAAATTCACTATCAAAAGCTCTTTATTAACATTTTAAATCAATCAAAATATTTAAACATCTCAAATTATTTTAATTCCATCAATTATTAAAAACACAAGTTACTTTAATTACTTTACTCCAAAACAACTACAATTCATTTATTACCTTCATACTTATCCTCATTATTTATTTAGTCTGCCAAAATATTATTATTATTATTATTAAAACAATTTCTACTACATACACACATTGTTTACATTAAATACATTTTACAACATAGACACAATTAATTCCACTATAAATTTATTTACAAATTCTTGTCATTATTTTCTGTTTACCACCTTCATTTCATAATCTAGCCATGTCATAACCACAAACTAAAATATTTAAAATGTTCATTCTCTGATTTTATATTTACCCTCCATCATCATGTAATAGTCTTATATATTTATAACACAAATCATTCTTATCAACATACATTACATTGTAATGATCAGTATAATGACTACTTTCGTTAATTACATTAACACAATAATTAACTACATTTTTGTCTACCATTAATTCACAAAGCCCGTCTACATTGGTGATTTTAGTTCTGTCTCCATCAGTATTTTTGTTCAACATAAGGTAAGTTATTTTATCATCATATTCCTCCACTACATTCCTCACAGCATCAAAATAATCATCCATCTCTCTTTTACAAGGTAAGTATCCTATATCATCTCTCCTTCAATTCTAACCTCTCTTTCAACTCTTTATAATTTATCTTTAACTGAAATAATTCTATCCCCCTATCTGCACACAACTCTCTTTCAAAACATCTCTCATCATCATAACGCCTGTCACAACGCCACTGACCTATTTCATACCACGCAAAGGGCACAACAAACTTACTATACTTCTTGGCGCTTCCAAGACCATCACAAAAAATAAAGGGACCATTCGAATACACCTCGTCTTCCACACCACCACCGGAGGAAACTCTGTCCTCATTAAACACATGTGGAGTCTTTACTCCACTTATGTCACAGGGAAAATTTGCCCTCTGCCCTCCATACTCATGTAACCTCTCTTCATACTCTCTCTCTAACTGATAAACATTTGTTTCTACCCCTTTACAACCCATTACTCTCTCACTCTCACTAACTATCTCTACCTTATCACTATCTATTTTCATTATATCACCTTTAACTAGCTCGTTTTCCACTATTTTATCACTATTACTTATTAATTCATTATTCAAATTATCGTTATTACTCACCTTGTTAATTATCTCCCCATTTTTATTAACAACATTATTACCACTTACCTGTTTTAATTCGACTTCTGTATCCTCTTTTAATTTATCCGACTCTCGTTTCCACCTTTCATTGTGCTTTTTAAATATGTCATCTAGTCTTGCGTTTTGTTTACTAAACATTTCGTCTATCATTGCTAGTAACTTTTTCATCAGCTCTTGATTCGACTCACTCAGATTAGCATAAATTACATTATTATCTGCCACCTGCTCGTCTTTATTTTCTTGAAATTGGTCTGTCTCTCTACCATTTCCTACCTCCATTACACTATCATCCTTATCATTAGGCCTATTCACTGTCTAATTTCTACCACTATCACTTCAACTATTTTACCTTCATTATTTGTCATCTCACTATGTTTTTTAATTTCCGTGAATATTCCCTATTCTTGTTCTTCCATCTGTCTAAAACTATCGTCCAAATTACCCTACTCCTCTTCCGTCATTTTATCTATAATCCCTCTGAATTCACGTTCCCATCCATCCCACGTGAAACCAATATCATTATCTCGTACCTCGGCCATGTTCAAACATTATTTATATAATACCCTTTATGTATGAAAAACCACTATTATTCTATAATTACTCATATAAAATCAAAACACCTAACACAATTGTAAACATAATAACCCTACCAAAACATAACCTTATTCTACGTAATTATATACGATAAATCTTACAAATACGCCATTACCAATTCCTATTTTCTGTGCTTAAAATAGGTCTAATTCATATAATATTTATACGAACATCCTGGCAGGGTCGCCAATTGTTAACAAACAAACTTAATCGAAATAAATAAATAAAAATAAAATACTGCCAGAACCTACCTGCGATCTTTTTCGCTTACTTACCTTTTTTTTAAATTTCAATCAGAAGTCCAGAGTCGCCACGATGTTTTAGGCTATACATCGAAACCTTTACACTCTTCCTTAATAAAACAAAAGGGATAATTTGCAATCTGACTACCCCCCAATTCAGAAGATGCCCGGGAACGTTAGACGAATTTTTCAGCACAGAACACTAGGAAGTGGTAACGAAGAAATAACTACAGCTAACACATTGTTATGTTGTAAACAAACCTTAAATTTTATTAGACCATTAATTATTTTCTTTATACGCTTTTGAATTTTATTATACTTACAGAACTCTACTCTAAACAACATTTAGGTCCAATCTACTTATAACAGATGGTTATCATACTGAACAAAACACAGAAAATAATTGCTTAAACTTAATGACTAATAAAGGCTACCCAGCATTTGCATACACACTCACATATTATTCAAATACCCTTTTTTAAATTAAAGCGCTTTCTTAATTACTGGTTTGTATCATAGTTACCCTGTCGGTATTTTCCTGCAGAGCCCGCGCTGCACTCCTTCCACTGTATTTTACCGTTTATGTCCAAATTATGTCTTCACCAAATTTTGCTCACTACCGAACTGTTCGATTTTTCTATTTCCTCACTTTTCTGCCGGTCGTTCTACATTGTTGAAATTTTAGTCAACCCGCACTCCGACGTAACCACGCGGTTTATATGTTATTAGCTGAACTGTCTTTGCCCGGCATCCCCATTTTTATGCACGGGCGAGATGAACACTGTGCCCAGCCGGCGGACGCCCACACTGCTCGCGTCCGGTATGTTAAGATGTTATTTTCCGACTGACTGAAGCCACGCTGAGCGTCGGTCAATTTTTACTTCCGCCAGCTTGCACTGTGATTGGCTGCCTCAGGCTGCCTGACACATCGCTCACGTGGCCGGTTTTATGAGCCACGTGTTGGTAACTTCCGCCATCTCAAAACCACGTGGCGAACCAAATTTTATAATGTAGCCATCTTAGTTTGGCGTTGTTTGAGTTTGCGTAGCGTCATCTGCGCGTGCTCTGGTGTTTGCACGTACATTGTGTGTAACGAATTCTTGGAACCACTTGAGGTGCAAAACATACGTCGCATTCCATTACAACACCTCCGTTCAAAATCTCACTCCACTGTTCTTTGTTTGAATAAAACCGTTTTAGGTATGGGACTTGCTGCGTTGGTCACATATACATTTAATAGAATAAAATAAAATACCCATTTTCGCCCCATTACAAGACCCCACCAATGAGAGGTTTTCTGCCGAAACAGAAGAACTCTCATTGCTAAACCCCTAAGAGGATCGGTGAGGATATGGTGCCAACAACCCCCTGTTAATTTCTTAAAACACTTCATGGGTAAACTACCCCCCTAGCTCGGCGACTATGGCTGCACCTGAATGAGATTACTGGACTTCTCTGTTCGAGATCCCAACACCATAAAATCGGACCGATACTCACCATAGTACACCCAACCTTCTAACATTCCACCCCAAAATCAAAACCCTGGCCTTATACCATACCAAATCCTCAACCGATATGTTCCCCCTTACATGCATACTGGGTTGCCTTTAGCAAGTACTGGGTGCGTACACATACTTATTATTACATTTTTCACAAACTCCATAAAATATTTTATCCTTCCAAATTTAATTTCTTTTCTCAAATCAACGTTACTTTTTCAAATCAAAACATAGCAAACAAATTAAATCCAAATCATTTAAATTTTCTTCAAACATTAATCTAAGTTCAAAATCAAACTTTTACATTACCATTAATTTCCTTAAAATCCCAAAATCATTTACATGAATCTACTATTATTCCTTACTAACTACTAACACTCATAGACAACAAATAAACAGAACCTCTTATTAAAACATAAATTCACTTATCATTACCTCTGTTTACAACACCTATATTAAACAATATAATTCAATAAACACACTAGTAATACATATAAACAACAATATACGTGAAACTCAAAACATCATCTATAGGGCAGGCATAAAAAATAATTTTTTTTTTTTTATAGAAAAATTTTAATTTCCCAAAATTATTTCTTTTATCATTATCAAGAAAATTGAAATTATCTAATTTCATTAAGTAACACAATTGCGTGAATTAATTATTAAAAACGGGTCCTGTTTCTAACATCAACCATCAGCTGATCTCTCTGGGTCAAGTGAATGACCTTGACATATATACGCTACACAAAGCTACTCTATAAAATACATGAAACATGTTTGTAATTTTTACCTTCAAACATAATACCACATAATAAACATAGAACATTCAAGATTAACCTGGTTATTATTATCTTACCATAAACAATAAAATTTCTACTTAAATTGACCAAAATTTACACATTTTACAGTTTCAATTTGTTTTCAAATTCTATTAAAATCTTTTAATGGTTGCATTTATTATTACCTTTGAACTCTGACATTCTCTCTAACATTTTCATTCTCAATTAGTTTAGGTGACTCAATTATTCATAATAATTCAACTTATAAATGGGTGATTAAATATAACCTCAACCCCTTCTGACTCTAACACTTACTAACAGATTTAATTAGTCTGACACCCCTCTCTCAAAACATTTATCTCCAATAACTTCCTACTCTAACTCCCATTTACTCATTCTACCCTTATAACAAAATACTCTCTACCCTGTTTGTACTTAGGACGTGTGTTCCCTCCCTATGCTCATTCCCTCATTTGGTTCCTGTGTAGCGGGTCGAATTTTGGGTGTTTTTATTTTTACCGTATGGGGCAAGTATATTTTTATTCATCTCATTTTCGGGCGGGTTTGGATAAAATATTACAAAATAAATGTATTATTGTGCAACGTATGTGTCAGTATAACAGTCAGTGTAACAGAACAGTGAAACAACGCAATAGGACGCAGTTGTTGAGGAATGCGGCAGAGCATTTGCACCTCCACAAAATTCTAAGAACTCTGTACTTGGGTAAACAGCACACAGACTCAACTGTATCACTGCAAATCTGAGTGACGCATCCAGACAAAAAACCGGATGTCCTGGTACTAACAAAATTCCGCAATGTGCTTTTTGAGCGGCAGGAAGTCATGGCTAAATCCGGTCTTTCCAATGACATCAGCAGAGCCAAGCCCAATATTAAGCTCTGGTCATCCACATATGTCAGCTCCATTCCCTATATAAAATGGTTACACGACAGCAAAGGAACAAGGAGCGACGACGAAAACATCGTGGCATTGAAGAACAACTTCCATGCAGGAACAGGTAGATGTACCTGTTACGTTCACAGACACACAGTCGACATTGAGCAGAGACGCCATATAGTCAGCTAGAGCCGCACCCAGTTAGAGACGCTTACAACTCTGTCGGCGTCCCGGTCGGTGTTGTTTTATACGATGTGATGTGAAACAACAATATCGTTAATACCGACCGGGACTCGTGAATCAACGACGTAATAAACTAGTGTAGCGAAAGTGCGAAACGCCAAAAGTAAAATCGGACATTAAAACACGTGTTCGGTCGACATCAGGACAGTTAGTGAATGTAACGAAACAGGAATGTATAAAGTCTAACTATTTTCTATATTGACTATAATATTTAAAAGGGGTTTAATTGGTGTGTTAGTGTGAGTGTGCAATGCTGGGCGGCTTTCTGTGTATATTTGTGTTTGCCTTTTATGTTTGTGTCCTAGAAAAAATAAGGTAAGCCGTAGATTGGAAGTCAGATTATAACACAGTCACGTGTTGCACAACACCTGAAACATGTATTTACTAAATGTATGTTCTTAATTTCACTAAAGTAACAGTAAAACATTAAATGGAAATTCTCTTCATATAAATGTGTTGTGCAAATTATTCTCACGACCTTAAGAAATTACGTCTGCATCCCAAACATACGTATGACGCAACCTTGAAGCCACGCAATGGTAAGTAGGAGTGTGTTAACAATAATTTTAAATTATTATGATATCAATAAAAGAGTAGAACGTTTCATTGGCGCCCGAACAGGGACGAATTTAATAAAAGAAATTCCATACCTATAAATGGGATGCAATCGTAATTTGAAGGTTGCGTGAGAATACGCAAAAGGTACTTATGTAAAGTTAAGTTACGCTAAGTAAGTAAAGAATATTTAAAATATAAATATATATTTAAAATATATATTATTTATATTGTAAACAGAATAAATACCTAAAAATAATAATAATAATGGAAAATACAACAGAGAACGGAGTCGATTTATCCGACTCGACTGTGACAAGTGAAACAGCTGAAGTTGAATCAGCTGTGATGAGTAGTCCTGAAATACATTCAACACCGAATGTAGGTCAAGACGATAAAAACATGAATGTGCATAACACAAATGAAAAAGATAATACAGAGGATTCAGGGATTCAAGTAACCCCGACCTCAACAAAATACAATAAGATGGATGATGATCCAATGAGTATTGTACTTAATTTATTAGAAAAAATGAATAATAAATTTGATAGTCGTTTTGACAGTAATGACATAAAATTAGATAGACAAAGTAGGGAGATTAGTGAGTTGAAACATGAAATACAAGAAATGAATAAACATTTAGAAAGCACTAACGAAACAATAAAAAACAGTTTAAATAAGTTAGAACAGAAGTCTGAGAAATTAGGTGACAATGTTTTAAATATGACAAAATGTAAAAATGACGAAATAGTAGACAATTCTGAGAGTATAGTGGGAGTGAAGAATAATGTAGAAGCAAATAATGAGAATATAATCCAAAATAATACTGACGAAGTTCTAGAATGTGATAGTGAAATGTTAATGAGTGTTTATGAAGTAGAGAGAGAGTGGAGAAATAATGTTGTAGTAGAGTGGGGACAGAGGGCAAATTTTCCCCTTATTGTTTATAATGATGATGATGATTTAATGTTGTTTTTTCAGGGCAAGAGACCCTTATTGTTAAATGAAGTAATGTTGTATAATGCTGTACCCTCTGTCTGGAGTAATATTGAAGATATGAGATGGTGTTATGATGAGAGAGATTTAAATAGAGAATGGTGTGTTGAGAGAGAGATAGATTTATATGAAGTAAAGAGAGATTATGATGAGTTGAAAGAAATATTAGAAGTGTATTTAAACAAGAATAATTTAATTGATGAAAAAGTGACTAACCCGATATTGGAAATATTTACTGACGGAGATTTAACAGAAATACTTAACGTAGACTTGGTGAATGATTATTATGGTATAACGGATAAATTGAAATTGTTTGGTTATGACACACAAGACAACAATATGTGTGTCAATATAATTGAAAAGTGTTATTTAGAACCAAGATTAACCTTTGACGATGGTGGGTAGACTGTAAAACAATAAAAGACAATTAAACATTATGTTTTATGGTTGTTCGACATGGCAGATTTGGACAGAAGTGTGGAAAAAATGGAACAATAATTAACAAGAGTTGTAGATAAAATATAGTGAATTTATATGTGTGTATGCAAGATGAATGTTGTGATAATGGTATTGAAATATTTGCAATTTAAATAAATAAACCAAATTAATTGTGAAAACAAGTAATCAGAGAATCATAATTGTTTGGATGGTAATGAATTCTATATTGTTAATAATTAATTTAATTAAAATAATTTGATATATTTTAAATATTTTAATTGATTATGTAAATGTTAAGTAATTAATTTTTTTCTGAATGTAAATTATTCTACGAGATGGAAATTTGGAAATGAATGATAAATTATTTAATTTAAATTAATAAATTTTGTGAAATGTTTCAGAGATGGTGGTGATTATGTTTTGTGGGCATATCATGTTAAAGGGATTGTAAGTAGAAAATTTTTATAATCATGTGTAATAAAAATATTTACAGGTGTAATTGAGATTCTAATTCAGTAATAAGATGTTATTTGGAAATAAGTTGGTTCAAGAAATAAAGATAACTAAAAATTTTTTTTTTTTAATAAATGAAAAATGGTATATAATGACTATTAAATAATAAATTTTGAAAATTTCAAGAAAGTTAAACGGTAAAAGGTTATGAATGGGTTAGACGATTATTGATGTAAATATTATATGATAATGTATACAAGAATATGTAATTTTATTATGTGTGTATTTGTTTAAGCCAATAAGTAAATCGTCTGGCAGGTTAACATAAGCATCAGAATCAGAGGAATGGGAAACAATGAGGTGAGAAGGGAGAATAAATAAAAATAAATATGTATATTCCATGTAATTTGTTCAATTTTAAGATGTGTTTTTATTATGTTAGGATATCAGCTGATCAGCAATACCATGTCACTGGTATAGTGGTTTGTAAAGGTTACAAGTAATTAATGTTTAATGTACTACAGATATTTTGAAGTAAAGATAAAAAGAATATGAGAAATAAAATAACAGTGATTTATGCAACTTAATAAAAGATAATTCAGGGGTGATAAATGTTTTATGGGACACATATATTTGTCCGAATTGAATTAAAAGTTGAATGTGAAATGATGTAATGCTGTTTTTGAGTTAATGTATGTTATAGAAGTTGGTGAAGTATTAATGTTGACACAGTTGTGGGGAATTTATGTAGAGTTTTGAATGATATATATTTATGTTCATAATTAATGAGATTATTTTGTTGTATTTGTGGTAATGAAATGAGATTGAGATTTTGGGGATGGCAATTTTGTATTGGAGGATAGTGTATTTGGGGAGTCCGCAACAAGGGTTGGGACGGGATAGGGACCGATTGGCGCCGGAAAGGGTTACCTAGGGGGAGTCCAGGGACCAACATAAGGGAATGAGTTTTGGGAAGGAAACACGTATCCTATGTACAAGGGGTTAGAGAGTATTTTATAATGGGAGAAGGCGGCGAATTGTGTTAAATGATAAGTTGGGGTTTAGAGTGTCTTGATTAGTAGATATTTTTGATAGAGTTGGGTGTCATGGGAGTTGAGGTTGATTAATAATAGAGTCAGAGGGAGAAAGTTTATATATGTATAGAGATCTAATACAGAAAAATGAGAATAAATAATTTATATCACCCATGGTAAAGTGTAGCGAGATTGTTAGATGAAGAGTAGGATTGTTAAACTGTTAACTAAAGAGAGGAATTTATAATCAAGATTATACAATTGTTTATTTTTTTTCACCAGTGACAGAATTTTGATAAAATTTGAAAATAATGTAAAGTCAAGAAGTGTTTATTTTAAATAATTTAAATGTCAAGTTGATGATTAATTATATTAATATTTTGTTTGTTTTAAATATTTTATGTTATTATGTTTTGTATTTCAAGTTAGGATATTACAGATGTTTAAACAAACATCAGATGTTTAAAGTGTTTTCAGAAATCATACATAACATATGTAGGTCAAGGGTTTTGGACTTGACCTAGTTATGATCAGCTCATGAGTTCATACACCTACTAAGCTTGTGTATAGTAGGAAGCCAATTGTAATTTGTTTGTTTAACTAATTCAAACCACTATTTGGATAATTTTAATAAATGTTATTTAATAAATAAATGCAATAAAAATTTTTTAATAAATAAATTTAAATTTTTTTGAATTTTAAAATTTGAAAATTTTTTTGAAAAAAAAAAAAAAAAAACTAGATTTTTCGCCTGCCAGCGAATGACTATTTTAGATAATGATTCTTTTATTATGTGTGTATTAACCATGTTTCTTTTATTGTCTTGCTTTATATTGGTAGACTATAAGTGATTCTCCATGTTAGAATAGAAATGTTTATATTAGTAGAAATGTCTAGGTTAAGTCATGTGAAGCAAAAAGTTAGAAAAAACAGGAAGAGAATTTTTGATAAAAGATTATTTTTTTTTGAATTTTGAATTTTGATTTTTTAAAATTTTTGATAAATTTTAAAAGAAAGTTTTATTCTTATGTGTTATGGTAATATGTAATGTTAGAGTGTGTGAGCCCAGTATTTGCTAAAGGCAGCCCAGCTTGCAAAAAGGGGATCCATGTCGGCGGAGGAGCTGGAATGATTTTAGCCAGGGATTGAGTATTTTTGGGGGTAGTATGTTGAAGGGCGAGGTGGGCTATGGTGCGAGTCTGATCGATTTCTCGGTGTTGGGATCTCTTACGGAGAAGTCCAGTGATCTCGTTCGGATGAGTCCATGGTCGCTGAGCCAGGGGGGTCGTGTACCCATGAGAGTAAGAACCAGGGGGTTGTTGGCACCAGTTCCTCACCGATCCTCTTCGGGGTTATCGATGAGATTTCTTCTGTCGTGGACAGCAGAATTCTCATCGAGGGGGTATTGTAGCGGGTCGAATTTTGGGTGTTTTTATTTTTACCGTATGGGGCAAGTATATTTTTATTCATCTCATTTTCGGGCGGGTTTGGATAAAATATTACGAAATAAATGTATTATTGTGCAACGTATGTGTCAGTATAACAGTCAGTGTAACAGAACAGTGAAACAACGCAATAGGACGCAGTTGTTGAGGAATGCGGCAGAGCATTTGCACCTCCACAAAATTCTAAGAACTCTGTACTTGGGTAAACAGCACACAGACTCAACTGTATCACTGCAAATCTGAGTGACGCATCCAGACAAAAAACCGGATGTCCTGGTACTAACAAAATTCCGCAATGTGCTTTTTGAGCGGCAGGAAGTCATGGCTAAATCCGGTCTTTCCAATGACATCAGCAGAGCCAAGCCCAATATTAAGCTCTGGTCATCCACATATGTCAGCTCCATTCCCTATATAAAATGGTTACACGACAGCAAAGGAACAAGGAGCGACGACGAAAACATCGTGGCATTGAAGAACAACTTCCATGCAGGAACAGGTAGATGTACCTGTTACGTTCACAGACACACAGTCGACATTGAGCAGAGACGCCATATAGTCAGCTAGAGCCGCACCCAGTTAGAGACGCTTACAACTCTGTCGGCGTCCCGGTCGGTGTTGTTTTATACGATGTGATGTGAAACAACAATATCGTTAATACCGACCGGGACTCGTGAATCAACGACGTAATAAACTAGTGTAGCGAAAGTGCGAAACGCCAAAAGTAAAATCGGACATTAAAACACGTGTTCGGTCGACATCAGGACAGTTAGTGAATGTAACGAAACAGGAATGTATAAAGTCTAACTATTTTCTATATTGACTATAATATTTAAAAGGGGTTTAATTGGTGTGTTAGTGTGAGTGTGCAATGCTGGGCGGCTTTCTGTGTATATTTGTGTTTGCCTTTTATGTTTGTGTCCTAGAAAAAATAAGGTAAGCCGTAGATTGGAAGTCAGATTATAACACAGTCACGTGTTGCACAACACCTGAAACATGTATTTACTAAATGTATGTTCTTAATTTCACTAAAGTAACAGTAAAACATTAAATGGAAATTCTCTTCATATAAATGTGTTGTGCAAATTATTCTCACGACCTTAAGAAATTACGTCTGCATCCCAAACATACGTATGACGCAACCTTGAAGCCACGCAATGGTAAGTAGGAGTGTGTTAACAATAATTTTAAATTATTATGATATCAATAAAAGAGTAGAACGTTTCACCTGGTCTCTCCCTAGGTAACCCCTCCGGCGCACATACGGTTCACCTCCCGCCACAACGCTTTTCGTTGAGGACTCCTTATCACACCACCCCCTTTACAAAATTCCCCCTTTATCTAATTACTCTTTAATCCCATCACTTTCATCTACAAAATATCCCCATCTCTTTACTACCTAAATATCACTCTCATTACTCTACATATATTCCCCTTTGCTACTGTGTCCCTACTAATACTCAGTTTTCTATGTTACTTTTACTCCCAAGAATCTTATTCTGTCTAACACCCATCTGAAACTACCTTTAATTGACTCACATGCCCTACTTAAACAATTACTATCACCCAAATCCTATTTTTTACAACCCATTGAAAATTCAAAACTATCTCAAATTGCTTTTATCATTCAATTTAAAATCTTTTAAACACATTGAAATTTTATTATTGAAACATTTAATTATCTTGATAAAAAATCTGCAAATTACTTATAAGTGACATACTACATATATAACCCCAGCAGTCAGCTGATGTCTCACTGTCATGTGAATGACCTTTCTCTAGTTACATTTCATGAATTATACAAAGTACACATGTTTATACTCCTTACACCTAACATACTGCATACAATTAACACGAATACACAAAATTATACAGTTATCATCATAAAATCATCTGTGCCCCTGGCTTGTAACGGCCAGCTCCTTAACCACACACACTATTGTTTCCTGGTGTTGGACTGTGTAACTTTTACTTTTTCGGTAAAATTATTTTTTCAAATTAAGTTAACAACTTCCACTTACCTTACGACTTGGATCTGGCCGGATCTCGTAGTGGAGGTAAACCCATTTCGTTCGACGAACTATGACAGCACATAAAACGAACTAAGGTTTTGAAAGAATTTTAACTCGCAATTTTGTGGAAGAGAAATAAGCTTTTTCTTTAATTAATCTGAATTATTGACATTATAAATCTTCGTGCGACATGTTACGCAATTATTGTACCTTACTGACTACATCTTACCTTATCATTTATACAGACACAAACAATTATATATTTCACACATAAACACTTAGACAGCCCAGCATTGCACACTCTCCACTCACATTCCGTTTTCAAACCCCAATTACCAGATTGAATACATAATTTTTATAGCACTACCGATAACGCTTTCTTCGGTGACCTCGTGGCCAACCCGCGGTAGATTGAAGATGTCTATGAAAAAGACGAAAAGGAATTCCAAATTTACATGTTAGTGTTCTACACTCCTCCCATCCTATCACTGCTTTTTAAAAGAACTGCTTTACTTTCATTATTGAAAATTAACGATATTATACGAGCATATTGAGCTCGCGTGTCGGCGCCGACACAGTCAGAGACGAACTGGGCAATGTGCTTCGTTGAGTCGCGGGAAATGAGCAGTCACGGCCATCAGGTTTTCGTCGCCGTTTGTGCTTAATTGTGGTGGCATAACCACTTTATGCATGGACTATAGCTGGTATATGTGTGGTACCAGAGTACAATATTGGCTTCTGCTCTGCTGATGTCACCAACAGTAGGCGGAGTTTAACGCTGTTTTCCGGTATTGAGCTGGTAGCTGCGACAAACGGTTTGCTACATCGCCATGTTTCACAGCTTGGGTTGTGTCTTCCAAGCGTCACTCCGGCGTACCGCCCATCAATGTTGCATACGGGCGTGATCACACACACACAAAGTTCTGCGAAAAATTGGGGTGGTAAATTCTTCGCCGCATTGCTCAACAACAAACTGCGTCTATTCTTTTGTTTCAAATTGTTGCTTAACACTGTTCTGTTACACAATGGAAATAACGTTGCCATGCGTTCTGTGAGAATGGAATGAATTTCGTTACACAATAATTTTCATCACTCCCTTTTTTACAAGTCCGACCAAATTGAAAGGAAATAAAAATATAATTACCCCATACTGAAAGAAAAATAAGACTCCCAAATTTGACACGCTACAATACCCCCTCGATGAGAATTCTGCTGTTCATAACAGAAGAAATCTCATCGACAAACCCCGAAGAGGACCGGTGAGGAACTAGTGCCAACAACCCCCTTGTTCTTAATCTGCATGGGTACACGACCCCCCTGGCTCAGCGACCATGGACTCATCTGAACGAGATCACTGGACTTCTCCGTAAGAGATCCCAACACCGAGAAATCGAACAGACTCGCACCACAGAGCACCACCTTCTAACATGCTACCCCCGCAAAATCCTCAATCCCTGGCTAAAATTATTCCAGCTCCTCCGCCGATGTGGTTCCCCTTTTTGCAAGCTGGGCTGCCTTTAGCAGATACTGGGCTCACACACACTCACATTACATATTACACTTTGACCAATTGTAAAATTGAAAATTATAAAATTCCTTAAGATTGACAAAAAATTCAAAATAATATTTTATAAAAAAAATTCTCTTCTTTGTTTTTTCTGTTTTTATTTCAAACTAAGCTAAATTAACCATTTCTTATGGCTAAAACATCCTTAACCTAACATATGAATACTTAGATTCTAACAATACCATGCAATACAAGAAATCAACAAAATAAACATGTTAAATACATACATAATAAAATACTCATTACTCAAAAATATTCACTCGCTGGCAGGCGAAAAATCAAGTTTTTTTTTCTCAAAAAAAATTAAAATTTTCAAAAATTTTAAAATTCAAAAAAATTTTTAAATTTATTTAAATGTTTTCTTCATATTTAAAATTATTTAAATATTGGTTTGAATTAATTAAACAAACAAATTGAAATTAACTTCCTACTGTACAAGCTTATTAGGTGTATGACCCCATCAGCTGATCGAAACTAGGCCAAGTCCAAAACCCTTGACCCACATATGTTGTGCATGCTTTCTGAAAATACACTGAACATCCGTAATATCCTAACTTGAAATACAAACATAATAAAACAAAATATTTAAAATAAACAAAATATTAATATAAATAATCGTTAACTTGATATTTAAATTATTTAAAACAAACAATTCTTAATTTTACATTATTTTCAAATTTTATCAAAATTCTGTCACTGGTTTCGAAAAAATAAAAATTTTATATTCTTCATCATAAATTCCTCTCTTTATTCTTAACAATCCTACTTCAATCTACGGTGGGTGATGTAAATTATTTATTCTCATTTATTCTGTCTACATATATAATCTTTACCCCTTTCTGGCTCGAATATTAATCAACTTCAATTACCATGACACCCATCTCTACCAGAATATCCACTAATCAAGACACTCTAAGCCCCAACTTATCATTTAACACAATTCGCCGCCTTCTCCCATTATAAAAAAATACTCTCTAACCCTTTGTACATAGGATATATGTTTGCCCTACCCAAAACTCAATTCCCTTATTTGGCGGCCCGGATTCTACCTAAGGCGGCCCCTCCTTACTAAAATTGATACCAATTCCCGTCCCAACATATTTTGTTGGGAACTCCTACATGACACTACCCCCTA
The DNA here is from genome assembly GCA_034769895.1 of Magicicada septendecula. Taxonomy (NCBI): domain Eukaryota; kingdom Metazoa; phylum Arthropoda; class Insecta; order Hemiptera; family Cicadidae; genus Magicicada; species Magicicada septendecula. The sequence continues at coordinate 407,992,959 of CM068368.1, read as the reverse complement.
ATACAAAATTGCCATCCCCAAAAATCTCAATCTCATTGCCTCACTACAAATACAACAATATATATCATTAATCATAAACATAAATATATCATTCAGAACTCTACCATTATTCTCCATTACTCCTGTGTCAACATCTATATTTCACAAAATTCTATAACATACATTAACTCAAAAACAACATTACATCATATTCATCTCTACTATTTCAAATTCAACTTTGATTTTAACTTGGACAGATATATATGCCCCACAACATATTTATCACCCACGAATTATCTTTTATTAATTTGCATCAATTATTACTTTATTTCTTATTATCATTAGTGTTATCACTACTCCACAACATCGGTAATACATCAAAACATTACATTGAACTGTAATTACTTGTAACGATTATAACTAATATACCAGTGACGTATTATTGCTGATCAGCTGATACCTAACATAATGAAAATACCATGAATACCTTTCAAAATTGAACAATTACATGTAATATATTATCAATACTTACTTCTATTGTGTTGATTGCCTGCCAGGCGTCTACTTATTGGCTTACTTTGAAGCATACACATATCATGAAAACACATATTCTTATCAATGCCTATACCTAACATACAACAATAAAATAATACCTTTAAAATTATAGTATGAACACCTTATATTACGAGTCTGAGCATATAATTATGTGGACAGAGCACAAGCATTTTTGATTGCATTAAACTTTGAATAAGCAAAAACTTTAATGTCATAAAATTTAAATTCGTGACTCCTTTGCGTCACCTCCCAACCACACACACTATTTCAGATTATGGTGGACTGTGGCGCCCATTCGCTTCCACAGAGACTGTATATTTTGGAGCAGGTTTTACCTCTCCGTGTCTCTGCTTCTGCTATTAAGTTTTAAAATAGTGAACATCATCATGTTCTCGTACATAATCATACACCCTTAAGACGGATCTACCACCAGTCTTGCTACCCCAAGGCGGGCAGAGTGGCAGCCGCTGTTCCATAGTTCCGGGAAGATTTCCTCTAAGTTCTCCCCCCATTGAATTTCAAATCTGTACCAATTTCAAGTCAGCTATGGTCAAGGGACTTGATATGACCATAGCTGGCCGCTAGCCAAAACCACGGTTAGTGCTGGTAAGACAGTAACCGCCCGAAAAGTCGAGGAAATCTAAACTTTCATTTCACTGCCTGTTATACATCAATACTATTATGTGCGACACGGTCATTTAGTAATGTGTGTAAAATTTTTTACTTTACACGGATAAGGTGTGCCGCTCATTTATCGCCATTTTGGCCTCCGATGGAGGTAACACTCACTGTTACCCCCAACCCATTTCGCTACTGGTGAGAGCACAGGCCAACCCCCACAATAGCCACTTAATAACTAACTAATTAATTAACAAATGAAACTAATCTTTCTACATTTGCAGTTCCACACTCCATTGTTCTATCACTTCATTTTGCACCAATCTATCCCCCAAAATCATCCCCACTTCTTGTATTGATATCAAGTTTTTATTTTGTTACGCATTTTTTAAAACGTTCCCATACTCACTGATACTAAACTTGACAATTGTTTTTGGTCACTTAATTCTAAAATTTATTTAAATTTAAAAATATATACATCAAAAAAATTCCTATGACTAAAATCGGCGATTATGGACTCACCTGAAACGAGGGTGTTCCGCTATGAGGCACAGTTTAGATGAAAATTTAGATCTGCTTTGTGAAATTACTCCCCCCTTTACTTCCTACTTTTCTCTCCCTTTCTCTCATTTCTCTAGACCCACCATCTAAACCTTCATCTAATGTGCCTCCCAGCAAAACTCTTCATTTCGGCGTAAGCAAACTAATGCCAATGGCTCAATTGAAACTTCACCATTGACACTGAAAATATTTAGATTTGTATGCACTGCCTTGTTATTTAGGTGTAGCCTCCTTTATTTACAGCACTCTAAGTCAGTGCAGGCACGTGACAAGTACATCAAAATTGCTGTACCCAGAGTGTATAAAAATTTAATTCGTCACGTACCTCTTTTGGGGTCCCCCTCCCCATTCAAATATGATGGAAGTTTTCAAATTTTGACCAATTTTGGTGGAGCCGGACCATCGTTGCTTTCACTGCCCGAAGGAAGATCCTGCCAACCATGGCCCGCCTCCGAGTTCCGAATTCCACGGCCAGGACTGGTAAGATCGTGGCCGCCCGAAAATGGGGGAGGAGCCCTTCTAGAAACATAAAAGAATAATTAAATAACATTCATACCTTTACAATTGAATAAACTCCTTATGCTGACCAAAATAATTTCAAATTCGTAGCGTTGTGCGTACCCACTATCTCCCTGGTTTTTCTATTCTGTAACACATACGAATTTTTCATTTTTATTTCTACTATCTCGTACGGCCCCTCGTACAATAAGAAGAACTTCTTGATCTCCTTGTCTTGTGCACTTGATAAGTCATGTCGTCGTATCAAGACCAGCTGTCCAACTTCATACTGCGTCCACTTACCTTTCATATCATGTCGCTGTTTTCTCCTCTCTCCCTTCGTCAACAAACTCTCATTCGCTAGTCTAAGTTTAACATCGTTGCTAATAGTGTTGGTTTCCGGCGGATATTCAATTAATTGTTCCAAAATCCTCTGTGGACGCCTTCCTCTTATTAGCTCATAAGGTGTGAACCCCGTCGACTCGTGTGTGGTGCAGTTTAGCCAGTTTTCAATCTTCTGCACATAGAGTGGCCACTCGCTATGTTTGGCGTGGCAGTATGTTCGAAAAATTCTGCCCAACTCCCTCATGACTCTCTCCGCCTGATTGGACTGCGGGTGATATACTGCGGTGTGTTTTGGGATGATACCTTCCCATCCGAGCGTCTGGCGCCATCTTCCGCTGATGAACTGCGGCCCATGGTCAGATAATATCACCTTCGGCTTTCCCACGTTGATCATGTAGTCGCGTGTGATCTTCTCGCTCAGCACCTTACTTGTGGCTCGCTTTACACTATATAGCCTGACATATTTGGAAAAAGTATCAAGTACAACAAAAATATGCATCACTCCACCCCTACCCTTTGGCAATGGGCCGTACAAATCTACAGCTACTAAATCGAATGGCTTTTCGACTTTAATATAATTTAGTTCTCCCTCTAACCTATAATTTACAACTTTGGATTTCTGACATAACTCGCAAACTCTAAGTATTCTTCGGACGCGTTTCTCCATATTCTTAAATAAACAAGATTCCTTTAACACATTCACACACTTCCGTGCCCCAAAATGCCCGTACCTAAGATGACAGTCCCACACTATTTTCTCTATCAACCCTTCAGGTATAACTAACCTCCAATCCCTCTCTCTCCCCTCTACTTTTTTAAACAAACTCCCTTTAAAAACTTGAAAATATTGCTTATACCCAAACTCATCTATATCTGATTCTATACTAGTAATTATTTTATTTAATTTACTATCAGCTCTTTGCATTACATTTATATCTTTTAATTCTTCCCCAAAAAGTTTATCTTCCCGGGATAGTCTATAAATTTCTATCTCTTTAATATCTCTACCTGTTCTATTTCTGTCTGTGTCTACTCGTGATAGTGTGTCTGGCACCCTGTTCTCTACACCCTTAATATATTCCCAAGAAAAATTGTACTCTTGAAGAGCTAACACCCACCTGGTTATCCGGCTGTGTGTGAGTTTGCAAGTATTCAGGAACGATAGCGCTTTATGGTCCGTCCTGATGATGGTTCTGTTACCCAGCAGATATGTTCGGAACTTCCTCACGGCGAACACTATACTGAGGAGCTCCTTCTCAGTGGTAGTGTAGTTACGTTCGGCGGCTAGCAATGTCCGGCTGGCGAAGGCGATGGTTCGATGCTCTTTTGCCTCGTCTTCTTGGTAAAGTTCTGCTCCCAATGCTATATTACTAGCATCTGTCTGTAAATAAAATTTTTCATTAAAATTAGGATGATTCATTAGTATCATGTCTGCGAACTTATTTTTGATGTCATTAAACGCCGCTCTTTCGTTATCGCCCCATCTCCATTGCTTATTCTTTTGCAGCACTGCGCTGAGTCGGGCCGTCGTCTGGGCGTAATTCCGCTGGAACTTCCTGTAAAAATTACAAAGACCAAGAAAACTTTGCAATTGTTTTATATTTTTGGGCTCCGGGAACGTCAGGATGGATTCTACTTTATCCGGATTGGCACGTATTCCTGTAGGTGTTATGATGAAACCTAAAAAATGTATCTCAGTTTGCAAAAATTTTGATTTGTCCCAATTCACGGTCAAACCTCCCTGATATAACTTCTCCAATACATATTCCAAATGCTCTACATGCTCTTCAAATGTTCTGGATGCTATTAAAATATCATCAACGTAAATGGTTAAAAAATCTAAGTTATGTGGTTGCAAAATTTCGTCAAGACACTTGATAAAGCTAGCTACACTGGTATTCAAACCGAACGGTAGTCTCTTAAATTGATGGTTCTTTCCATTGAATAAAAAAGCTGTATATTTTCTACTATTTGCTGCTAATGGCACTTGCCAATACCCGGCGGTTAGGTCTAACGAAGTCATATATTGTATGCCGCTAAACTTCTGAAATATTTCTTCAATAGCTTCGGGTGACTCCCTGTCTGGAATAATTATTTGATTAATTTTACGGGCATCTAAACATACCCTAACTCTACCATCTTTTTTAATCACTACAACTAAGGGGTTAGAATATGGTGACACAGATCGCTCAATTATATCTCCCTCTAACATTTTCTCTAACTCAAGCTGAACCGCTCTTCTCTTCGCATAAGGCACCGGATAACTTCTTTGCACATAGGGTGCGTGTTCCCTGACCTTTAACTCGCATTCATAGTTTCTTGCCCTCCCTGGAATATCGGTAAACACTTCTCTAAAATTCTCTACTACCCGCCACAACGATTCACGTTGAGAACTCCCTATCACGCCACCCTCACTACAAAATTTAAGTGCTCTTTCATTCCATAAGTGATCCACATTCTCCTCATACTCTATCTTACTCTCACTACACACATTCATACTAATTTCCATTTCTTGTTTATTATTCCGATTATGTATCACCCTTACCCCTGAAATTCTTACCGCATCTAACACCCGTTCAAAATTAATACGGATTGGTTCCCCTTCACTATTTAATTCTAACGCCCGTTTATGAAAATCAATCACCGCCTTGTGTTTAATTAAAAAGTCATTTCCCAGTATAACCTCAAGATTTAGTCCCCGTACAACTAGAAATATATTATCATACCCTACCCCGTTAATTCTCATGTTTAAATGTACTTGTTTCGTGACTCTTTTACTTCTAACTCCCGTAATACCTACAATCGTCACCCCAGCTACTGGTAAAGACGGAATATTTTTGTTTATTCCTTTTAATTCATCTAATACATGTTCCGAAATAACAGAGATTTCGCTACCCGTATCGATTAAAGTTTTAATCTCCTTACCTTCTATGTTGATTTTCACCTCAGTCAGTCCATTCTCCCGTCTCACTGCTTCGAAGTCTTCCTCCTCCAATAATTCCTCAGACAAATCTGTAATCACAACGTTGTTTCGGTATCTATCATCCATTTGGACCCCAGAAACTTCCGGCGACAACGGTCGGGTCCGGTGTCCCATTGTCCCTCTTAGTTTCCCGCAGAGGTGCTCGCCACTGCATGGTTGTATCCTCGTTCGTGCTGGTTTCCTCGCGGTTCATGAGTTTGGCCTCTCTGTGCTCCTCCTGGGCCCTCTCCCCTTCGTTGGTATGCATGCTGGTTCTGTGCGGGTGGCGGTCCCTGTCGCTGACCCGGTCTCTCTCTCCTGCATCTAAAACAAAAATTTTGTGTCGCATAATTCTCTTGTGAACACGCTGTACAAGTCCACATGGCTCCTCGATTATTTTGTTCTCGTCTAGGGTAGGCCGGTCCATTTGTAGGTCCCCTCGGCGGTCCCTGATTACCTCCATTATTTCCATTCTGCTGGTTCTGACGGCGACTCAATTCTTGGTCCCGGATATTCTGAAACACATCTAAAATATTTTCTAGTTCGCTAATATTCGCTACCTCCCGCGTCATAAGTGTTATTTGCACTTCCCTTGGCAAATGCTTGCTTATATGCCTCACAAAGGATCTAAATGGCAATGGCGGTTCTAAGTATTTCGCCTCGTAAAATATTCTCATCACATACCCTGTTATATTATTATTGGGCCCCCCAAAATTCCCTGTTCCCATGATTCTACTTCGTAACACTTCTTGGTCTTCTTCAGACCAATATTTATTTATAAATGCAGACTCAAAACTTTCAAAACATTCCCATTCCGTTTTATGTACCTCGGCCCATATCTCCGAACTACCTTTGAAGCATTTTAAAATTTTTAATAATTGGACTTCCCAGTTATTAGTACTGAACTTATTAAACTCTCTCACTCTACTTATGAACTGCATAGGGTGTACTTTTTTGTTATCGCAACTGAATGTTTCCAACTCAACTTCACTGCTTACGTCACGAGTCATAATTACTCGCTCGGTAACAGTGTTAACTTGTTGGCTGATGGCCTTGCTCAATTCATTTTTAACATTCATTAATTTAAGGTTATTATCACATTCAAGGTCACTTATTGTATTATGTATGGTCTTGAACTCGATCTTACAATTATTTTCTATGTCTCTTATTTTACTATTATTATTTTCAATCTGGCTCATAGCATAACCAATCTTATATTCGGTATTGGTATTACCTTCACTTATTTGCTTCTCAACAATAGTATTTATAATGCTATTATGTTCCGTGATCTGTTTCTCTACTTTATTAGTTATATCATTGGTTATATCAGAAACACGGCACTCTAATTGCTCATTTAGTGACTCTGACAGGTGTAATTTCATACTTTCACTACGTTCATCAATATGTTTGTCTAGTGCATTACTCAAATTATCAAATTTCATATTTATATTCTGCTGAAACTGAATATTCTGTTCTTTAATTTCATTAAAAATAATATCGTTTTTAATATTCTGCTGTTCGCATTTTATTTTCTGCTCTTTGAATTCATTACTTAAAATTAAAAATTTCTCGTCATTAGTATCAAAACGTTTATTGAGGTCATTATTCTGTTTATCGAAATTAACTTTCATAAAATCTAATAGGTCATCTAATGACAATTTTTTCTCTTTCGTTTTATTCGATTTAATCAATATTGGGGTAGATTTCGCTTCTGCGTGATCGACCATAATTGATCCAGTTAGGTCATCGTTAACTATTGATTGTACGCTCAACTCAGCTGTTGGCCTTGACTGACTTACTTCGCTCACACCAGGTGACGGGTTCATCGAACCAAGGCCACTCTCACTCATAATTGAATCTACTATACTGCTCTTCTCTGCGTTTTCAGACATTTTTATTTAATCTATTTTGTCTTACGTAACAACTACCAATGATTAGTCTTTTTTCAAACTGGTATTACAACATACATAAAATCACCCTTTTATCATAATTACGTAAGTTTACATCACTACAATTTTGCTTTCGCAACCGTACTCCGTTCAATGTACTGTCAAATGTAGGCCGGTGCAATAACTTTTTATTTTGTTATATTACATCCTGGTCACGCGGTACCAATTGTAACTTTTACTTTTTCGGTAAAATTATTTTTTCAAATTAAGTTAACAACTTCCACTTACCTTACGACTTGGATCTGGCCGGATCTCGTAGTGGAGGTAAACCCATATCGTTCGACGAACTATGACAGCACATAAAACGAACTAAGGTTTTGAAAGAATTTTAACTCGCAATTTTGTGGAAGAGAAATAAGCTTTTTCTTTAATTAATCTGAATTATTGACATTATAAATCTTCGTGCGACATGTTACGCAATTATTGTACCTTACTGACTACATCTTACCTTATCGTTTATACAGACACAAACAATTATATATTTCACACATAAACACTTAGACAGCCCAGCATTGCACACTCTCCACTCACATTCCGTTTTCAAACCCCAATTACCAGATTGAATACATAATTTTTATAGCACTACCGATAACGCTTTCTTCGGTGACCTCGTGGCCAACCCGCGGTAGATTGAAGATGTCTATGAAAAAGACGAAAAGGAATTCCAAATTTACATGTTAGTGTTCTACACTCCTCCCATCCTATCACTGCTTTTTAAAAGAACTGCTTTACTTTAATTATTGAAATTAACGATATTATACGAGCGTATTGAGCTCGCGTGTCGGCGCCGACACAGTCAGAGACGAACTGGGCAATGTGCTTCGTTGAGTCGCGGGAAATGAGCAGTCACGGCCATCAGGTTTTCGTCGCCGTTTGTGCTTAATTGTGGTGGCATAACCACTTTATGCATGGACTATAGCTGGTATATGTGTGGTACCAGAGTACAATATTGGCTTCTGCTCTGCTGATGTCACCAACAGTAGGCGGAGTTTAACGCTGTTTACCGGTATTGAGCTGGTAGCTGCGACAAACGGTTTGCTACATCGCCATGTTTCACAGCTTGGGTTGTGTCTTCCAAGCGTCACTCCGGCGTACCGCCCATCAATGTTGCATACGGGCGTGATCACACACACACAAAGTTCTGCGAAAAATTGGGGTGGTAAATTCTTCGCCGCATTGCTCAACAACAAACTGCGTCTATTCTTTTGTTTCAAATTGTTGCTTAACACTGTTCTGTTACACAATGGAAATAACGTTGCCATGCGTTCTGTGAGAATGGAATGAATTTCGTTACACAATAATTTTCATCGCTCCCTTTTTTACAAGTCCGACCAAATTGAAAGGAAATAAAAATATAATTACCCCATACTGAAAGAAAAATAAGACTCCCAAATTTGACACGCTACAACTGTGGCGTCCATTTGCGTCCCCAAGAACTGAAGTTTACGTATATAAGGTATAGACGCTGCCTATACCGTTCTTGGTTCAGCGTTATATAAAATTCGGTATTACTGATGTCCAAGGACACCAGTAATCCTACTAAAATGATTCACACACCCTTAAAATGGCACTATCGCCACCTTCGATGATAGCCGCTGTTCCATAGTTATGTTCCATAGTTATGTAGTTTCCCCTGTGTTACCCCCCTGTCAATTTCTATGTTCACCAATTTCGAATCTACTTACATAAATCCACGGTCAGGGTTTGGTGAAGCCGTGACCGCCCGAAAATTGGGGAAACTACCAAAAGACATATAAGGCTCATACTGACACCGTTACTACAATTCACGGATGGTCAACTCTTATAAGTTTGGTTATTTATTAATTGATTTTCATGTTTACATTTTTTAGACTCGTCTACATTTTCAATTTTTAAACATCAAACATTTCATCTTATTTAAATTGCATTGTAAATTTCATACTCACTCATATACTGTCATAGACACAAAAATATAAACACCAAATAATGTACATAACTCCATGTATCTTCTGAAACATTTTAACAATCATGTTACTCCACAACTAAAACATTTTACATTTATATTTATTATCAAGTTTAAATCTCATAAAATCATTTAAATTCATTATCAAAATCTCTTTATATAACATTTTAAATCAATCAAAATATTTAAACATCTCAAATTATTTTAATTCCATCAATTATTAAGAACACAAGTTACTTTAATTACTTTACTCCAAAACAACTACAATTCATTTATTACCTTCATACTTATCCTCATTATTTATTTAGTCTGCCAAAATATTATTATTATTATTACTATTATTAAAACAATTTCTACTACATACACACATTGTTTACATTAAATACATTTTACAACATAGACACAATTAATTCCACTATAAATTTATTTACAAATTCTTGTCATTATTTTCTGTTTACCACACTTCATTTCATAATCTAGCCATGTCATAACCACAAACTAAAATATTTAAAATGTTCATTCTTTGATTTTATATTTACCCTCCATCATCATGTAATAGTCTTATATATTTATAACACAAATCATTCTTATCAACATACATTACATTGTAATGATCATTATGACTACTTTTGTTAATTACATTAACACAATAATTAACTACATTTTTGTCTACCATTAATTCACAAAGCCCGTCTACATTGGTGATTTTAGTTCTGTCTCCATCAGTATTTTTGTTCAACATAAGGTAAGTTATTTTATCATCATATTCCTCCACTACATTCCTCACAGCATCAAAATAATCATCCATCTCTCTTTTACAAGGTAAGTATCCTATATCATCTCTCCTTCAATTCTAACCTCTCTTTCAACTCTTTATAATTTATCTTTAACTGAAATAATTCTATCCCCCTATCTGCACACAACTCTCTTTCAAAACATCTCTCATCATCATAACGCCTGTCACAACGCCACTGACCTATTTCATACCACGCAAAGGGCACAACAAACTTACTATACGTCTTGGCGCTTCCAAGACCATCACAAAAATAAAGGGACCATTCGAATACACCTCGTCTTCCACACCACCACCGGAGGAAACTCTGTCCTCATTAAACACATGTGGAGTCTTTACTCCACTTATATCACAGGGAAAATTTGCCCTCTGCCCTCCATACTCACGTAACCTCTCTTCATACTCTCTCTCTAACTGATAAACATTTGTTTCTACCCCTTTACAACCCATTACTCTCTCACTCTCACTAACTATCTCTACCTTATCACTATCTATTTTCATTATATCACCTTTAACTAGCTCGTTTTCCACTATTTTATCACTATTACTTATTAATTCATTATTCAAATTATCGTTATTACTCACCTTGTTAATTATCTCCCCATTTTTATTAACAACATTATTACCACTTACCTGTTTTAATTCGACTTCTGTATCCTCTTTTAATTTATCCGACTCTCGTTTCCACCTTTCATTGTGCTTTTTAAATATGTCATCTAGTCTTGCGTTTTGTTTACTAAACATTTCGTCTATCATTGCTAGTAACTTTTTCATCAGCTCTTGATTCGACTCACTCAGATTAGCATAAATTACATTATTATCTGCCACCTGCTCGTCTTTATTTTCTTGAAATTGGTCTGTCTCTCTACCATTTCCTACCTCCATTACACTATCATCCTTATCATTAGGCCTATTCACTGTCTTATTTTCTACCACTATCACTTCAACTATTTTACCTTCATTATTTGTCATCTCACTATGTTTTTTAATTTCCGCGAATATTTCCTATTCTTGTTCTTCCATGTGTCTAAAATTATCGTCCAAATTACCCCACTCCTTGTCCGTCATTTTATCTACAATCCCTCTGAATTCACGTTCCCATCCATCCCACGTGAAACCAATATCATTATCTCGTACCTTGGCCATGTTCAAAAATTATTTATATAATACCCTTTATGTATGAAAAACCACTATTATTCTATAATTACTCATATAAAATCAAAACACCTAACACAATTGTAAACATAATAACCCTACCAAAACATAACCTTATTCTACGTAATTATATACGATAAATCTTACAAATACGCCATTACCAATTCCTATTTTCTGTGCTTAAAATAGGTCTAATTCATATAATATTTATACGAACATCCTGGCAGGGTCGCCAATTGTTAACAAACAAACTTAATCGAAATAAATAAATAAAAATAAAATACTGCCAGAACCTACCTGCGATCTTTTTCGCTTACTTACCTTTTTTTTAAATTTCAATCAGAAGTCCAGAGTCGCCACGATGTTTTAGGCTATACATCGAAACCTTTACACTCTTCCTTAATAAAACAAAAGGGATAATTTTGCAATCTGACTACCCCCCAATTCAGAAGATGCCCGGGAACGTTAGACGAATTTTTCAGCACAGAACACTAGGAAGTGGTAACGACAAAATAACTACAACTAACACATTGTTATGTTGTAAACAAACCTTAAATTTTATTATACCATTAATTATTTTCTTTATACGCTTTTGAATTTTATTATACTTTCAGAACTCTACTCTAAACAACATTTAGGTCCAATCTACTTATAACAGATGGTTATCATACTGAACAAAACACAGAAAATAATTGCTAAAACTTAATGACTAATAAAGGCTACCCAGCATTTGCATACACACTCACATATTATTCAAATACCCTTTTTTAAATTAAAGCGCTTTCTTAATTATTGGTTTGTATCATAGTTACTCTGTCGGTATTTTCCTGCAGAGCCCGCGCTGCACTCCTTCCACTGTATTTCACCGTTTATGTCCAAATTATGTCTTCACCAAATTTTGCTCACTACCGAACTGTTCGATTTTTCTATTTCTTCACTTTTCTGCCGCTCGTTCTACATTATTGAAATTTTAGTCAACCCGCACTCCGACGCAACCAGGCGGTTTATATGTTATTAGCTGAACTGTCTTTGCCCGGCATCCCCATTTTTATGCACGAGCGAGATGAACACTGTGCCCAGCCGGCGGACGCCCACACTGCTCGCGTCCGGTATGTTAAGATGTTATTTTCCGACTGACTGAAGCCACGCTGAGCGTCGGTCAATTTTTACTTCCGCCAGCTCGCACTGTGATTGGCTGCCTCAGGCTGCCTGACACATCGCTCACGTGGCCGGTTTTATGAGCCACGTGTTGGTAACTTCCGCCATCTCAAAACCACGTGGCGAACCAAATTTTATAATTTAGCCATCTTGGGTTGGCGTCGTTTGAGTTTGCGTAGCGTCATCTGTGCGCGCTCTGGTGTATGCGCGTACATTGTGCGTAACCAATTCTTGGAACCACTTGAGGTGCAAAACATACGTCGCATTCCATTACAACACCTCCGTTCAAAATCTCACTCCACTGTTCTTTGTTTGAATAAAACCGTTTTAGGTATGGGACTTGCTGCATTGGTCACATATACATTTAAGAAAATAGAATAAAATAAAATAGCCCTTTTCGCCCCATTACAACATGTACAGCAATACAGGCTGATGCTGTCCCCAAAGCTATTACAATAAGTACAAAACTGAGAATTTATATGGATGTCAAATTTGGCAACTTTCAGAATTGCAGGAAAAAAGTACCTGAAGCTAACAGAAATGTATTTCTTGTGAAGGGAAGCAGAAATGTTCTGACCTACTACAGTGAGAAACAAACAGATTAGAGCAATTTTTAGTACGAATCAGGGCATAACTGAGGAAATAGAAAACCTATATGGTCCGGGCATGTTTTGAGAATGGATGATGCCCTTGAATTGGCAACTACAAGAAAAAAGGAAATGAGCAAGCCCAAAACTCAAATGGAATGACACAAATAGAAAACATTTATACAGTGGAGTGGAGACTGCCTCACAGTGATGGGATAATAATTGAAAAGGTTAACTGGCAATGGAAGACAAAAATAATAGTCACTAACAGTGCGATGAAGCAATATATTATTTAGTCTACATGAAAAATAATACTTATCTAAAAATGAAACTTTTTCTTGTGAACTTATTGTTTATTCTCTTCTTGTCGAACGCGTTTCGGCGTACGTATTCACCTTCTTCAGCTTAGAGACGGACTGCCATCATTTAGTAACGGTTGTTGTGTGGAAGGTGTAGTGGGGGTGGTGCGTGGAGGAAGGGGATTGGCGCGGGGATTCAACTTAATATTTGTTTTTTGAATAATGGTATCAAAAAGTGTATGTGATTTATATTGTAATTGATCGTTAAGTATGTTGTTTGGTTGTGTTGTGTGGTGTTTATATATTTCGTATTGTTCAGTTGTGTTGAGTTTTCGACCTTTGGGTAAGTAATGTAAAATTTCAAGATTAGTGTCTATGTTGGTGTAACTGTGGTCTTCTGTGTGTATGTGTGTGGCAAATGCGGAGTGTATATTGTTGTTGGTTAAAGCTTTTAAGTGTTCAGAATAACGGGATGAAAAAGATCTTCCCGTCTGGCCTATGTAGAAACTATTGCAGTCATTACAATTTAATTTGTAAACACCTGTTTTGTTATATTTGTCTATGTCTGTGTTTGTATTATTGATGTGTTTTTTGATGGTATTGGTTGTTCTGTATGCTATTTTGTATTTGTGTTTTCTGAATGTGTTAGCGATTTTGTGTGTGTAGGAGTTGTGGTATGTGAGTGTGATGTATTTATTGTGCTGTGTGTTGATGGTATTTTGTGTTTTGTTGTTTTTGTTTTTGATGCGTTTGTGTAGTGTGTTTATTAAATTAGGGTTGTAACCGTTTTTGATTGCTATGTATTTTATTGTGTTGAGTTCGTCGGTGTAATCTTGTTTATTTAAGGGTATTTTAGTTAGTCTATGGAGCATATGGTTGAAGGCTGCATGTTTATGTTGTGTTGGGTGGTTTGATGTGTTGTGTCTAACCATGTCAGTTGTGATTGGTTTCCTGTATATTTTGTATGTGTGTGTAATGTTAGGTCTAGAAAATTTATACTATTGTTTTGTTCAATTTCCAGTATAAATTTTAATTTGTGGTGTATAGTGTTTATGTATTTGTGGAAGTTTTCAACTTGTCTTGTGTTGCCTTTGAATAAAAGTAATATATCATCTACATACCTGTGCCAGTATATAATTTTGTTAGTGTATTAGTTGTTGTTTATTATGTGGTTTGTTCTATGTTGTGTATATATATTTCTGCTAGTATTCCTGATATGGGGGATCCCATTGGGAGACCTTCTGTTTGTGTGTATATCTTGTTATTGTATGTAAAGTAATTTTGTTCAGTTATTATTTTGGTAAGTGTGATGATCTCTTGTATGTGTGTTTCAGGTGTGTTGTTTTGTCTGAGTAGTTCTTCTAGTGTTTGGATGGTTTCTTTGATGGGGACATTAGTGTATAGATTGGTTATATCAAAAGATGCCAGAGTTGAGTTATGTGGGATGTGGATGTGTTCAGTTTTCCTGACTAGGTCGATGATGTTTTTGATAGATGTATTGTTACTGAGATTAATGTTTTCTCTGATTATTTTGTCTATGATTCTGTTTCTGCGTCTATGATTATGTCGCGTATGTGTCTATTGTGATTTTTGATGTTAGTTGTATTGTTATTCAAATTATGTTTCAGTCCTTTGTTTAATAAATCCATTTCATCCTTTGTGAAATTAATGTTTGTTGTATTAACTACGCGTTAATACACAGAAACAGCTGTAAAAAACATGCACTTTAACGACCAGGACCCGATACGTCACGACATAAAACGAAAGCTCCAAAACACACATACAAAACCAAAAATACACAACAATGAAATAAAAACACTTAACAATGTAAAACACAAGTTACTTGAACACAACATAACAATCCTAAAAGCTGACAAAGGTAACATAAGCGTCATAATTGACAAACATCAATTAAACACTAAAATCGAAAATTTCTTCAACGAAAATAATATAACGGAAATAAATAAAGACCCCACACTAAAATTTCATAAACAGATTAACAAATTTATAAACAACACAAAACATATAATCAAACCAGAAAGCGCCAAATACCTTAAACAAATAAAACCTAACCCCCCTAAACTAAATGCATTACCAAAAATACATAAACCTAACATTCCCATCAGACCATTAATAAACAACACACAGGCCCCCTCCCACAAAATCGCAAAACAACTAGACAAAATAATAAGAGAAAACATTAATCTCAGTAACAACACATCTATCAAAAACAACATCGACCTAGTCAGGAAAACTGAACACATCCACATCCCACATAACTCAACTCTGGCATATTTTGATATAACCAATCTATACACTAATGTCACCATCAAAGAAACCATCCAAACACTAGAACAACTACTCAGACAAAACAACACACCTGAAACACACATACAAGAGATCATCACACTTACCAAAATAATAACTGAACAAAATTACTTTACATACAATAACAAGATATACACACAAACAGAACCACCCAATGGGATCCCCCATATCAGGAATACTAGCAGAAATATATATACACAACATAGAACAGAACCACATAATAAACAACAACTAATACGCTAACAAAATTATATACTGGCACAGGTATGTAGATGATATATTACTTTTATTCAAAGGCAACACGAGACAAGTTGAAAACTTCCACAAATACATAAACACTATACACCACAAATTAAAATTTACACTGGAAATTGAACAAAACAATAGTATAAATTTTCTAGATCTAACAATTAACAAAACTAACAATACACACACATACAAAATATACAGGAAACCAACCACAACTGACATGGTTATACACAACACATCAAACCACCCAACACAACATAAACATGCGGCCTTCAACCATATGCTCCATAGACTAACTAAAATACCCTTAAATAAACAAGATTACACCGACGAACTCAACACAATAAAATACATAGCAATCAAAAACGGTTACAACCCTAATTTAATAAACACACTACACAAACGCATCAAAAACAAAAACAACAGAACACAAAATACCATCAACACACAGCACAATAAATACATCACACTCACATACCACAACTCCTACACACACAAAATCGCTAACACATTCAGAAAACACAAATACAAAATAGCATACAGAACAACCAATACCATCAAAAAACACATCAATAATACAAACACAGACATAGACAAATATAACAAAACAGGTGTTTACAAATTAAATTGTAATGACTGCAATAGTTTCTACATAGGCCAGACGGGAAGATCTTTTTCATCCCGTTATTCTGAACACTTAAAAGTTTTAACCAACAACAATATACACTCCGCATTTGCCACACACATACACACAGAAAACCACAGTTACACCAACACAGACACTAATCTTGAAATTTTACATTACTTACCCAAAGGTCGAAAACTCAACACAACTGAACAATACGAAATATATAAACACCACACAACACAACCAAACAACATACTTAACGATCAATACAATATAAATCACATACACTTTTTGACACAATTATACAAAAAACAAACATTAAGTTGAATCCCCGCACCAATCCCCTTCCTCCACGCACCACCCCCACTACACCTACCACACGACAACCGTTACTAAATGTCATAAACATTTTAAAGTAAAATATTTAAAGTTTTAAAAATTACTTTGTTGTTACTATTTACTCAGCCAACAACAAATGTAAAACACTGCACTTTGAACTATAACACACAATTATGTATATAACATATCTCCACTATTCAGAATTATATTAATTCAGTTACCTCCACATGGTGAATTCTGGAATTCTGCTAACATCTGGCCTAACTGAACTTTATTACCCCAAGGTGTGTTTGGTGGTGGTTCTTCTATGTCTTTGACATAAGCACTGAAGATGCGTACTTTGAAATCAGCTGAGCCTGCAACTAGGAGTATATTATTTGGATGCCAATCTAAAGCTGTTACCGTAGACCTCATTGGTTTTTTTATATGTTTAGAGACCCACCAGTCATTTTCGCTCTCAAAATAGCAAACAGATATCAATCGAGCACCTGATCCCACGGCAAATTTATTCTCTGTAACACATGTTTACTCTTAACATAATAGCTGTATAAACATACATAACCTTAGATGACAGATAATCGATAATGTTTTGAGTCAATAAATAAATTAAATTATTATTCACCACAGTTTATCAGTTTATATTTATCAGTTTACCACAGTTTATAAAATCAAATGTCTATGGTATACTACACTGTGTGAAGATAATATATGACACGTTATATTCTGCATACTGAAAATTTATTTTACTACATTCTATAGTAAAAATAGTGAATTGGCAACTATCCATCATCCTTTAATATTGCTATGCTGAGGAAATAAATAACACTGCAACACTGTATGACTACACATTATAATACAAATAAACAAGATGTAGGAGGGGGAGAAAAGACGTACCAGATGTACAGAGACATAAAAAGTTGCTGAAGAGGACGTTACACAAGAGGTTGGAAGCAGACTGGGAAATAAAAATGGAATCGAAAAGATGGTTACAAGTAATAGAGAACGTGCTCTGGAGTAGAAAGAGGACTTTCAAAGAGTCAAATGTAAAACAACAAACACAAGAGGATCTGGCAGCTCAGGATGAACAGGCTTAAGGAGATGCTATGCTGACAAAATAAATAACACTGCATTTTTTGTATGATTATGTCACTCTTTGCAAATATAGTGTGCATGGTAGAATTATGTAATGCTCTACATCATGTGAGATGACCCTTCCAGACGTTACTCGACTGTGCTACCAGCATCCAGTCCTACAATGCCACAATGAAGGGGCATAAATCAGTAGCCAGTGGCCGTCCAAGTTCAGTTAGACCTAGTAATATTTCTGGTGCTGTTCAGAGTGATTGTTGTAGTGATTACTGTGTTACTTAATACTGTTATAAGGTGATATTTATTGTTGTGTTGGACAAAATATGTAATTTGAGTTGTGTAAGAGTGTCTTTGTTGATTTCTGTTGTTTGTTTCTAATTAGTAAAATAACAGAAAGTTGCAATTAGTGACTTCATTTGGTGGTGGTTATTCTTGACAACATGACGATCATGGCAACTGTTATAACAGTATGATTTTTATCCAGGTTAGCAGTTGAAAATCAATGTCAAATAGACTGATTCACATTCAGTACCATTTTATATATTTTTACTGCAACGTGTTTAAATGGAAGTAATGAGCAACTGTCTACATTCTGTTAAACAGGATCGCTGACCTATGACAAAAATCCCTCTTCTGTCATAAGCTCTTTTTATTTATTTGCTGTTGTGAATACCAAACTCAACAACAGCAGCAGCAGCTTGCTTGCTGTTGTGTAAACACATGTGTTATGTGGTGTTGAGAGACATACAAATGAGCCTGCCACTTGATAAGCCAAGTAATGACTAGTAATATACTAAATATATACTACAGTACCTTTAGGTGACCATTTAACACAAGTTGCAGCTCGATTTATCCTTAATAGTACTAATGTTGGTTTCCATTTCCCATCTTCTGTTGGTGTCCACACATAGGCATTACGATCCTGTAATCAATCGTTCATTTAATAACACATTGAAATAAAAAAAATAAATACATGTGCTTTATATGGTGGTCACCCATTTCAGAACAGTCTGATACACGTTGTTTTCCAGTATGGCATAACAGACAAGTTTAAAATATTTCAACAATCAGTATAGTTTTATATTACATTTATACTTAACATACGAGGGGGTACCCAAAAATAACCGGAATAGCGCTGCGATTGGCGGAGCTTACGTCATACGCATTTCTCCCGCTAGACGAGCGTAGCGCAACTCGTTCCGAGTTCAGTGCCGTCATTTTTGTCGCCTGGGAAGGTTGTGTCTGGTCACAGTAATTTGTTTTGTAAAAGCAGTTTCGCTTGCTCCTCATTTTTTGTCATGGCAGATTTAAGTGAACTTTTGCTTCCTGCTTGGGAAAAACGCCGCAGAAACTGTTGTGGTGTTGAAAACAGCTTACAAGGATAGTGCTATGGGAAAAACTCGTGTTCTCGTTTCAAAGAAGGTGAAATGTCAATTGATGACAAACCTCGTTCTGGACGTCCGTCAACTTCCAGAATGGATGAAAATGTTGAAAAAGTTCATGCATTCGTGCTTGAAGACCGACGACGGACCATTGAAGAGATTAGTAAGTTATCTGGAATAACTTGGAGCTCGGTTCAGCGAATTTTGTCAGAAGATTTGGGGATGAGAAGGGTCACTGCAAAATTTGTGCCTCTGGTCCATTTCAGTGCACCAGTTTTTAGCAAAAAACAACATGACTCCCTTGCCCCACGCCCCTTACTCACCTGACCTCGCTCCGTGCGATTTCTTCTTGTTTCCGGGAATGAAGAGGGACATGAAAGGACAACGTTTTGACGAAGTGGAAGTGGTAAAGAAAAAAACGAGGCAGGAAGTGTCGGCCATCACAACAGACGAGTTTGAAAAATGTTTCCAGGAATGGGATCGCAGATTGGACAAATGTATTAAGTGTAATGGAGAGTACTTTGAAGGTGATAAGGTTGTTTTGTAAAAAATATTAAATACATAGCTTTAAAAAAAAATTCCTGTTATTTTTGGGTACCCCCTCGTATCTACACTAATTAAACATTTTATACAAGTTTTGATTTTAACAAAAGGGTGCACAAATAGTCAGTTAATTTCATGCTAATATCTAAGAACTAATTAAACACTTTCTTAAAATAATTTAATTAATTATTAATTCTGTAACTAATTTCTTGACTAATAATTAAACTAATTCAACATAATAACTAAAGAGAAAATATTTTCATAAAAGTTAAAATTAATTTGATTTTAAAATAAAAATGTACATGATATATGTAAATTAAATGCTCATACATAATTGTATTATTTAATCGTTAGTAGAAATAATGTGAAATTACGAATTTTAATTGATTTTTATAGAAATCATTTTATGCTTTTATTGTTATTCAGTAGTCTAACTCACTGTAGCATATGTGTAGTACACACATTGGGCCTCCCTCCCCCCATGAAGACTTTTAACATTTCTGAAAGACAACAATATATTTACTGGGCAATATATTAATTTTTTTCTTTACTTATATGGAACTGATGGTTTCTGTTGTGTGTATGTATTGATATTTCAAATACATTCAGTCAGATAGGAGAAACGGATGTTACTCCTTGTGAAAACAATTTGCATCTGCAAAACATTAATGTTGTTCCATTATACATACAGTAAAGCAACAATTACACAGGCAAAAAACAAATGTTTTTAAAAAGTTTTTAAATACTTATCTGATTCTTAAGGTTTTTGACGTTCTGAATCCATATCTGGACTTATTAAATATATAATTTTTATATGTCCACTGGTTTGTACTTTCTTTGTCTCTTCTGTTTAAAGCTTCTGATGTAGCTTTTTCTCTGGTGTGATGCATGTTGAATTTCTCGGTGAAGTTACCAACAGTAATCACCCCTTCGGCCCTGATAACGTTTTTCCATCACCTTGATATCTTGGTGGAAACGCTCTCCTTGCTCTTCACTTACATCGCCCAAGTTTTCAGGGAAAAAGTCAAGATGAAAAATATATTGTACTAACCGTCTGTGACTTCTCGTATGATGTCCTTTCTTATTGCGACATGTTTCGAGACACTTGTCTCATTTTCAAAGCATAAAATATTTAGCACATATCATTCACTGATATACTTGTCAAACGTTAAAACCATAAATAGCACAATTTAACATATAAACTATATACTTTTTGTAACATGAATCGGGCAAACAGTGTACACTGCGCAGCGACCCACCGCGCATTAACCGCAAATGATTCTTGTTATCTTAGTATCTCAATGCGGTGTCGTACAATATATTAGATTTGAATAATAACTGGTCGTTCAAGATGTGTGGCTTGGTACTAGTGTCCCTGAACGCTTTGTACACCTCAAATTCCTCGAGTGCGTTCATATAACGTCCTCTACTACAAAAGTGGAGGGGTTTTAAATTGGTTCCGAAATCGGTGTAATTATGATTTTCATTAATAAGATGTTTGGCGAATTTTGATTTGATGGTATCATAGTTGCGACAGATAGTGGGTGGTTTGTGTTCGTTAAATCTTTTGAGGAAACCACGGCCCGTCTGGCCCACATAGAAAGCGTCACAGTCATTGCATGACAATTTATAAATGCCCGTTTTATTCTCAAGGCAAGTGGATTCGTGGGTGCGAAGATTATTTAAGATATTATTTGTAGTCTTGTAAGTGACTACAATATCACTGTTTTTGTTTATGAGTGATTTTTAAATGTTCGGCATAAAATTGGTGTATGTTGTGGTGATATATATTTGTGTAGTTTTTTCTCCCATGCAGTCATTGATAATTGGTTAATGTTCCCTTTTTCTGTTTTCATGTTTCTTGAGAATGTTGTTTACGACGTTGGTATTGTAACCATTTGCAACCGCGATGCATTTGATGGTATTTAACTCATTACGAAAATCTTTGTTATCAAGGGGCAAAGATAAAAGTCTATGTATCATGCTGTGAAACGCACCCATTTTTTGCGATATGGGATGAAATGATGTGGCATGTATCACGGTGTCTGTTGTCATTGGTTTTCTGTATATATTAAAATTTAATTTATTGTGGGTGTTTTTTGTGATTGTCAGATCTAAAAAGTTTAGTTGTCCATTGTCTTCATGTTCCAAGGTGAATTTCATATGCTTGTTAATATTATTTAGATAACTGTGTAATCGATCAATCTGCCGCTGTGTACCCTTATAAATTAAAAACGTGTCATCGACATATCTACCATAAAATATAATATTGTTACTATGTATATTGTAACTAATAATCGAGGTCGTACCTGTTAAAATGTGTCACACTTGTTTATTTTGTGTATTAGTGTGAATGTAGTGTGTTTGCCTCACACCGGTCGTTACATAAATCGACGTCACTACTGGAGTCCGTAGCGTTGTCAATATTACCAGTACAACCTACCTGTTAATTCATAGGGGTTGCAAATCCCGGGTGGCGCCAAATTGTTTCTATTAAAACAATTAAAATAGTTAAATTAAAATGATACGTGTGATTAGCATGGACAGCTGGATCGTTCGAATGGTTCCCGCCGCTATATAAGTTGCCGTTTCGTCCACTCGTGATGAGCGCTAGTTGGCTGTTGAATAAAACTTGCTAACACACATATACTCTACAAAATCCTATGATTTAACAAGATAGTAATACTCGGTACTGTGTTTTTAATACAAATTTGGTCATCAATAAATATGACAAATGATTTATAAATAATTTGATAACAGATTGCTCCGGCTTATAGCATGAAACACTAAAATATCTCAGAGTTGGCAAAATTGATTTTAAAACACTTTCGTTTGCCGATATGGCGTCAGTTGCATACAATAAATTACTATGTTTAAAATCTGGAGTTCTTTGGATCATGAAATAAGACATAAACGTTGGTTACATTAAAAAAAGTACACTACCATACCTTATACGTACTTAGGAATTATAATGTGTTTTTACAAATTGTTCGGTAGTGTCGTATTTCTGTTACAAAAATTGTGCTCTCAATCAAGGTTATCTTTTGATTAATAAAATGTTTTTTAGTAAGTAAATTATGCATTAACACCTTTGAAAGAAAATAATACTTGTTCAATAGTGAGAAATTTTATCAGTTGGAAAATACTTTAAGTAATTTGGGTTTTTGGGATTAAGGAATTTATTCGATACTTATCAGTTCATATAACGTTGAAGTGTAGTCATCGGGTTAGTGGATATTCTTCAATTTTGGGCTGGGTTTAAACTTCTAACATCTTTTTCAATCTGGTCTTGGGTTTTTTTCTAATTAATTTATTTAATTTGGTTCCTGGACATCGTTAATTCTTTGTAGATCGACATCTATTCGTCTTTGGTCATCTTGGTTCACTTTCGAAACTTCTTGTAACTATTTAAATTAAAATTTCAATCATTCCAATTTTGCGTGCCGCTTACCCACGCGTCGTTTTTTCGAGTCTCTAATATTTAACGGAAAATAAGCCCTCAACGGCTCGTTGTCATAGTAACCTCAATCATGTGATTGGTTAACTACTCTTTCAAAGACATTGTTAAAATATTTGAATTTTTATTCAAATTTATTAAGTATTTTCCTAATGGTTTTATTCCTTTATGGTTCCTTTGGGGTAATAAATGATATCACTATTATCTTTCTTTCCTTTCAAAGTTTACAATGATACCTCATAAGGTCATATTCTGTTATACATTAACTTTAGTCCAAATATTTGACATTTGATAAATTACATATCTTTCTTAAATTAAACTATTACAATAACATTTCTGTTTTAAAATGATTGACATATAATTACTGGCCATTTACTGGTCTTAGATTAGTAAGATTTCTTGCGAAATAGATACAATTTACATTTGAGTGTTTCTGACAGTTAGATGTTTTCATAGCCAAGATTGGCCATGATTGTTTTTTGGTGTATTTCTTTTAAATTACATTTTGAATTCAGCCCGATGGGCTTCACTTAGTTATCATATTTGTTTGTGTTTTAACTATTATTCCACATACATTTTCATTACACATCCTTTAAAATATAATAATTAGGTTTATGGACTGTAGGTTCTCTTCAGCCATATTTCCTTTTTAACATTGAACCAAACTATTCTTTACAAGTCACTAGTTATTATTAGTTCTAATATTGATTTCTTTCTTTTGTTACAATCTAGAGTGATAAACCTTGTCACTTCTCGTAAAATTATGAAAGTTAATTCCCCTTTCAACATGGGGTGTTTTATTCTTTGTAGTCTTAATTTTAACAACAAAACTTTATTTCTATTCTACTATACCATGTTAACACAAGTTACTTTTGTCTGGGCTTTCTCCCTGAATAACATTACATGCTTCTTCTATATTTTATTTGGAATACTATTTCTAATTATTTCTAGTTATATTAATGTGTACAATGTCACTCCAATCATTGATTGTTCATCAATGTTTATAAAGTGTTTTCTTATCTATCATTATATTTTAATGCTTAACATACACTTTCACTATTTTTAGGGTACTTACACTTCACTAAGGCACTTCACTTTGGTTCACTGTTTGTATTGAGTGTTATTTAATGGGTAATCCATATACTTTCTCCTATCATTTCTCACTATTTCTTTCTAGCATAATATTTATTATTAATAATATGAGGTTAGTGGTTTCTTGTTAAATCTAATCTTTCTGACTGTGTTAGTGTACTTTTTCTACATTACTTTACTTTACAATCGTATTGTTTTTAAAATGGGTACATAGGTTAATTCAATTATAACAATAACATTTGTTTCATCAATAAATAATTATTTGAGGTTTATTGACCGTATTCTATCCTTGAGTATACTATTTTTCTCCTTTATATGTGTGTTAGTTTCCCCTTGGGTTTAACCTGTCTCCTCTTCATTCTTCCTCTTCTTCGTAGTCTTCATCTTGGTTCGGTTCCCCTCTTCTCTTATGGTTTAAAATTCTGTTTAATTGTAGGGATCTGTTCTCTTCCTCTGATTCTTCTCTTGTTAGTTCATAATTGTTTGGTCTATCACATTTTTTCTTGAGTATGTCATGTGGTTCCCTTCTTTATGTTTATGTTGTTGGCTCAATCACTTGGGTTGGGTAATATTGTCGTACGTCGTGTCAAAAAATTTACTTTTTATTCATTTTTTAAACATTTTATTTTATATGAAGTATTTTTATATTAAGAATTATCTTTTTTATCACTGGTACGGGATTTGGCTTAATTGTATCGTAACATAATGCCTCTCCTCTAAAATTGATCATTTTAATAAAACACTAGCATAGTTTTTTATGAAATTATCAGTTATAGATAACCTTTTTCCTTTTCTTTCTTGTTTGTTTCTCCATTCTTCATTTCTCTTCTTACTTAATTCATTCCATTTTATTTGGATCTGTTTTTATTTATTTCCATTGGTGCATTTTCCCTCATACACAATTTTTTCCCTAACTTATATAGTAGCTGGTTTCTCCCATTACTACTCATTTTTTTGAGACCAGAGGCACATCATCTCTGCTCAGTTCATTTGGATTGCTGGACTTTTCAACAGTCAATCTAAAATACCTTATTTGTCAACTTGTGACTTAATAATAATATAATAATATACTTTGTGATTGTCCACCTTGTGGTTTGTTTTTAGATCGCTTTGTCATTACTACTCATTCTTCCTTCCGCTATACCTTAACTATACACTATCATCTACTCATACACTTCGTTGTTTTTATATTTATTCATATGTTAATTTCAGCATATCTCACTTTTCATTATTTTGTTTTCAATGCTTGTTGTGATCATTTTAATTGTCTTAGACATTTTTTTTTCTTAGTCATTTAGCAGGATTCTGCTTTAGCCATATCTGTATATTGGTTTTATACATAATCTCCTTCTCTCCTTGTACCAGTTAAAATTTTATTTTTTTTTTCTTAGAATACTTTTGATTCAGTATAATTTCAAGTATTTATCTCAGTAATTTGAGCTTGATTTTATTTTTTGGTTTATTTCATTCTGCATGAAATATCATTTTTGATAATTCTTTGGTAAGTTAATTGTCTTACCTCAAAGGAATGTTTGTAGCGTATTCCTTTTCAGTTATTTTTTGTTTAATCATAATAGTAAGTTTGTGATTCTTACATTTTTATTATATAGGAATGTGTGTAACTTATTCCTTATTATCTCACTTTTTTACTTCATACTTCATATATCAATCTTTTATTAGATAGTAAATTGATTTAAATTGAAAGGAATTTGTGTAACTGTTTCCTTTGTGTTTTTTTTTCATTATTGTCCACTTACATTAATTCTTTTTATTATTCCGCATATATCATCTAACTAAGGTAGTAAGCTGCTCTTACAATCTTTTTTGGAATTTGGAAATATGTTTCGTTTCATAATGGTTTTATTCTTCTTCGTAAAACTTTTTTATCGAAGTTTGGTTATAAACTCCCTTTATTTTTCTTGTATTGATATTGCTTATCTGGTAAGTATTATTACCATTATCTTTTGTGATGATATACGGACTATTATGATATACATAATTGTTCTATTCATATTGCTTTATACCGGTCCTTGTTATTGATATTTTTGTAAGTTGACTTCTCCTTTTCTTTCCTTTATTATTGCCTTCTCTTGTTTGACACTTCGTTATTCTGCACCTCTTCTCCTTCAAGTGTTTGATAGTCACACTTATTCTGGATAATTATTTTAAATTTTTGTCATCACCATCTTACCACATGTTGGGGCCATACCCTCTCTCCATAGCTTAAATCATCTTCTACATTACCTTCATTTCTGTGGTTATCATTTGGTGTTTGGCTAGTTTCTGCCCTTATGTTGTTTACTTGAGCTGTCCGGGGTCCTTCGTCATTACTCGTTGTATCATGCAGTATTGAAAAACCCGGATTCTCATGGACTGTTACCCAATTCCCGCTATTATTTTGGTTGGTGTTGGGTTCCTGTCGGTGGTTATCTTCACTGCGAGGTGGTTCATCGTTCCTACTCTCTGCTGGTGGATTATTATTGTTATTTGATACGTGGTAACAGCAGTTAGGACGCCAGTTCGGGCTATATCTTCTATGGTTATTCTGCCTTTGCCCTCGGATGAAGTTTACTCGACGTCTGTCGTCGCTTCTATTCTGATTACCCCCGGGTCCTCGGTTGTACTGGTAACTGGGATTATACCGGTTGCCGTAGTAGTTATGGTCGTTTGGGTGACCATTTGTGCGTTGTTCCGGTCCAGCTCCTCTGTAATTATCATTCGGTCGATTATTATTTGGGCTGTTTCTATTGTTGTTTTGATTCCCTGAATGATGGTTTTGTTGACCTCTGTTACCCGGCTGATTATTCGGAGGGTGATGCTGGGTATTTCTATTGAAAGGCTGTTCTTCATTGTTATTATTGTTTCGGCCCCAGTTATTCCGGTTATTGCTTTGTGGATGATTGTAGGGTACATTGAAATTAGTGGTACTATTATGTTCATTCCACTTGTTGTACCTTTGGTTCGTGACTTTGTTTTTTCGATATTGGTTATCATTCTCCAGGTCCTCCAATAGACTAACCATTCCTTGAATTGTTTTGATTTGTCCTTGCCTTCGGGCCTTCTGTATGGCTTCTTCGTAATGATACCCCAGCTGTATTACCAAAGACTCCTCGGGTATCTTGGGTTCCAAATTTCTGGCTAAGCATACTTTTCCCAAAAAGTAAGATGTTAAAGTGTGTCCTCCTTGTGTCTCGTATCTTCCATTACTGATATCATTGCGGACCACATTCTGTGTGGATTCGGACCAATACTTCTCCCGGAATTGTTTCCTAAACTCTTGTGTGTCATTGATCTCGGGTCGAGTGGCCGTCCACCAGTTGTCATGGGTGTCTCGGAACATTTCATCGATCATACTTCTCACACTGGACCACCTGGTTTCTCTGTTCTTCTCTATCAGCTCTTCTACCCGTTTGAGAAATTCTATCGGGTTTCTCCGGTAGCTGCGGAAATTAATCATTTCTCGAGTTTCACTGGTTATGAACTGCGTGTTACCATAAGGTTTTTCTCTTAATGCATCTTAATTCTTCCTGCATCTGTTTCTCTCGCGTACTGATCCCCTGGATTTTCTCTCTGTTTCCTCTGGTCATTCCGTCTAGTTTATTTATGACAGTGTACACCTTCTCCACACGATTATTCACGTCTTTTTGTATCTCTTGGTGCCTCTCCTCCAGTTCCTTGACCACCTCCTGTTTCTTCTTCTGGCATCCCTCAGTCAGCACTTGGCAGAATTCGGTCGCTCTCAATTTACTTTCCTCCTCGACGTCGATGATTTTATAGTTCGTTTCTTCCCGTACTTGTAACAAGGCTTCGTTGGTCTCCGCTACCGTTTGCCTGGTCTCCTCTCGATATTCGACCAATTGCTGCTTCCATTCCTCCTTGGTTTTCTCACTTGCTTCCTCTATCTTCCGTTGGAGAATATCATGATTATTTTCCATCTTTTGATTTACTATTTCCAGATCCTTCTTGATCTGTTTCTTCAACTCTTCGCTCCTCTTTTCCAATGCCTCCTGACTTCTTTTCAAGTCTTCATGGTTGCTCTCTATTTTGTTATTCAGGAATTCCATTCCCTTTTGTAATGATTCTAGTTTTTTATTCAAATCTTCCTTGTCTGACTCTAATTTTTTGTTCAATTCTTCCTTGTCCTATCTTCTCTCTTCCTTGTCTGACTTTAATTTTTTGTTCAAATCTTCATGGCTCTTGTTCATTTGTCCAAATTGTTCCATCATGAACTTCAGCATGTGATCTAATTTTGTTTCTTCTTTTGGTTTTACTAGTTGGTCGTTTACCATGACTTCTGCTTCTATTTCTGGTTCAGGTGGATTTGGATTTTCCAGCGGGTCCTCCTGCGGATGTTCTTCCGACAGTTCTCCAGTCGTTTCCTCAATTTCTACTTCCTCAACTTCCTCCATTTCTTCTGGGTTTCCTTCTTGGTTTAATGCTTCCTTCCATTTGCGCCTCGTAACCATACCGTGTCTATTCATAACCGCCGCTAGTTATCCTTTCTAGCCTCACGTTGCTGGTCGCCAATATGTAACGAGTAAACGAGGTCGTACCTGTTAAAATGTGTCACACTTGTTTATTTTGTGTATTAGTGTGAATGTAGTGTGTTTGCCTCACACCGGTCGTTACATAAATCGACGTCACTACTGGAGTCCGTAGCGTTGTCAATATTACCAGTACAACCTACCTGTTAATTCATAGGGGTTGCGAATCCTGGGTGGCGCCAAATTGTTTCTATTAAAACAATTAAAA
The DNA here is from genome assembly GCA_034769895.1 of Magicicada septendecula. NCBI lineage: Eukaryota > Metazoa > Arthropoda > Insecta > Hemiptera > Cicadidae > Magicicada > Magicicada septendecula. The sequence goes on along the minus strand of CM068368.1, from coordinate 407,963,699 downwards.
TAGTTAAATTCTAAAATGATACGTGTGATTAGCATGGACAGCTGGATCGTTCGAATGGTTCCCGCCGCTATATAAGTTGGCGTTTCGTCCACTCGTGATGAGCGCTAGTTGGCTGTTGAATAAAACTTGCTAACACACATATACTCTACAAAATCCTATGATTTAACAAGATAGTAATACTCGGTACTGTGTTTTTAATACAAATTTGGTCATCAATAAATATGACAAATGATTTATAAATAATTTGATAACAGATTGTTCCGGCTTATAGCATGAAACACTAAAATTTCTCAGAGTTGGCAAAATTGATTTTAAAACACTTTCGTTTGCCGATATGGCGTCAGTTGCATACAATAAATTACTATGTTTAAAATCTGGAGTTCTTTGGATCATGAAATAAGACATAAACGTTGGTTACATTAAAAAAAGTACACTACCATACCTTATACGTACTTAGGAATTATAATGTGTTTTTACAAATTGTTCGGTAGTGTCGTATTTCTGTTACAAAAATTGTGCTCTCAATCAAGGTTATCTTTTGATTAATAAAATGTTTTTTAGTAAGTAAATTATGCATTAACACCTTTGAAAGAAAATAATACTTGTTCAATAGTGAGAAATTTTATCAGTTGGAAAATACTTTAAGTAATTTGGGTTTTTGGGATTAAGGAATTTATTCGATACTTATCAGTTCATATAACGTTGAAGTGTAGTCATCGGGTTAGTGGATATTCTTCAATTTTGGGCTGGGTTTAAACTTCTAACATCTTTTTCAATCTGGTCTTGGGTTTTTTCTAATTAATTTATTTAATTTGGTTCCTGGACATCGTTAATTCTTTGTAGATCGACATCTATTCGTCTTTGGTCATCTTGGTTCACTTTCGAAACTTCTTGTAACTATTTAAATTAAAATTTCAATCATTCCAATTTTGCGTGCCGCTTACCCACGCGTCGTTTTTTCGAGTCTCTAATATTTAACGGAAAATAAGCCCTCAACGGCTCGTTGTCATAGTAACCTCAATCCTGTGATTGGTTAACTACTCTTTCAAAGACATTGTTAAAATATTTGAATTTTTATTCAAATTTATTAAGTATTTTCCTAATGGTTTTATTCCTTTATGGTTCCTTTGGGGTAATAAATGATATCACTATTATCTTTCTTTCCTTTCAAAGTTTACAATGATACCTCATAAGGTCATATTCTGTTATACATTAACTTTAGTCCAAATATTTGACATTTGATAAATTACATATCTTTCTTAAATTAAACTATTACAATAACATTTCTGTTTTAAAATGATTGACATATAATTACTGGCCATTTACTGGTCTTAGATTAGTAAGATTTCTTGCGAAATAGATACAATTTACATTTGAGTGTTTCTGACAGTTAGATGTTTTCATAGCCAAGATTGGCCATGATTGTTTTTTGGTGTATTTCTTTTAAATTACATTTTGAATTCAGCCTGATGGGCTTCACTTAGTTATCATATTTGTTTGTGTTTTAACTATTATTCCACATACATTTTCATTACACATCCTTTAAAATATAATAATTAGGTTTATGGACTGTAGGTTCTCTTCAGCCATATTTCCTTTTTAACATTGAACCAAACTATTCTTTACAAGTCACTAGTTATTATTAGTTCTAATATTGATTTCTTTCTTTTGTTACAATCTAGAGTGATAAACCTTGTCACTTCTCGTAAAATTATGAAAGTTAATTCCCCTTTCAACATGGGGTGTTTTATTCTTTGTAGTCTTAATTTTAACAACAAAACTTTATTTCTATTCTACTATACCATGTTAACATAAGTTACTTTTGTCTGGGCTTTCTCCCTGAATAACATTACATGCTTCTTCTATATTTTATTTGGAATACTATTTCTAATTATTTCTAGTTATATTAATGTGTACAATGTCACTCCAATCATTGATTGTTCATCAATGTTTATAAAGTGTTTTCTTATCTATCATTATATTTTAATGCTTAACATACACTTTCACTATTTTTAGGGTACTTACACTTCACTAAGGCACTTCACTTTGGTTCACTGTTTGTATTGAGTGTTATTTAATGGGTAATCCCTATACTTTCTCCTATCATTTCTCACTATTTCTTTCTAGCATAATATTTATTATTAATAATATGAGGTTAGTGGTTTCTTGTTAAATCTAATCTTTCTGACTGTGTTAGTGTACTTTTTCTACATTACTTTACTTTACAATCGTATTGTTTTTAAAATGGGTACATAGGTTAATTCAATTATAACAATAACATTTGTTTCATCAATAAATAATTATTTGAGGTTTATTGACCGTATTCTATCCTTGAGTATACTATTTTTCTCCTTTATATGTGTGTTAGTTTCCCCTTGGGTTTAACCTGTCTCCTCTTCATTCTTCCTCTTCTTCGTAGTCTTCATCTTGGTTCGGTTCCCCTCTTCTCTTATGGTTTAAAATTCTGTTTAATTGTAGGGATCTGTTCTCTTCCTGATTCTTCTCTTGTTAGTTCATAATTGTTTGGTCTATCACATTTTTTCTTGAGTATGTCATGTGGTTCCCTTCTTTATGTTTATGTTGTTGGCTCAATCACTTGGGTTGGGTAATATTGTCGTACGTCGTGTCAAAAAATTTACTTTTTATTCATTTTTTAAACATTTTATTTTATATGAAGTATTTTTATATTAAGAATTATCTTTTTTATCACTGGTACGGGATTTGGCTTAATTGTATCGTAACATAATGCCTCTCCTCTAAAATTGATCATTTTAATAAAACACTAGCATAGTTTTTTATGAAATTATCAGTTATAGATAACCTTTTTCCTTTTCTTTCTTGTTTGTTTCTCCATTCTTCATTTCTCTTCTTACTTAATTCATTCCATTTTATTTGGATCTGTTTTTATTTATTTCCATTGGTGCATTTTCCCTCATACACAATTTTTTCCCTAACTTATATAGTAGCTGGTTTCTCCCATTACTACTCATTTTTTTGAGACCAGAGGCACATCATCTCTGCTCAGTTCATTTGGATTGCTGGACTTTTCAACAGTCAATCTAAAATACCTTATTTGTCAACTTGTGACTTAATAATAATATAATAATATACTTTGGGATTGTCCACCTTGTGGTTTGTTTTTAGATCGCTTTGTCATTACTACTCATTCTTCCTTCCGCTATACCTTAACTATACACTATCATCTACTCATACACTTGGTTGTTTTTATATTTATTCATATGTTAATTTCAGCATATCTCACTTTTCATTATTTTGTTTTCAATGCTTGTTGTGATCATTTTAATTGTCTTAGACATTTTTTTTTTCTTAGTCATTTAGCAGGATTCTGCTTTAGCCATATCTGTATATTGGTTTTATACATAATCTCCTTCTCTCCTTGTACCAGTTAAAATTTTATTTTTTTTTTCTTAGAATACTTTTGATTCAGTATAATTTCAAGTATTTATCTCAGTAATTTGAGCTTGATTTTATTTTTTGGTTTATTCATTCTGCATGAAATATCATTTTTGATAATTCTTTGGTAAGTTAATTGTCTTACCTCAAAGGAATGTTTGTAGCGTATTCCTTTTCAGTTATTTTTTGTTTAATCATAATAGTAAGTTTGTGATTCTTACATTTTTATTATATAGGAATGTGTGTAACTTATTCCTTATTATCTCACTTTTTTACTTCATACTTCATATATCAATCTTTTATTAGATAGTAAATTGATTTAAATTGAAAGGAATTTGTGTAACTGTTTCCTTTGTGTTTTTTTTTCATTATTGTCCACTTACATTAATTCTTTTTATTATTCCGCATATATCATCTAACTAAGGTAGTAAGCTGCTCTTACAATCTTTTTTGGAATTTGGAAATATGTTTCGTTTCATAATGGTTTTATTCTTCTTCGTAAAACTTTTTTATCGAAGTTTGGTTATAAACTCCCTTTATTTTTCTTGTATTGATATTGCTTATCTGGTAAGTATTATTACCATTATCTTTTGTGATGATATACGGACTATTATGATATACATAATTGTTCTATTCATATTGCTTTATACCGGTCCTTGTTATTGATATTTTTGTAAGTTGACTTCTCCTTTTCTTTCCTTTATTATTGCCTTCTCTTGTTTGACACTTCGTTATTCTGCACCTCTTCTCCTTCAAGTGTTTGATAGTCACACTTATTCTGGATAATTATTTTAAATTTTTGTCATCACCATCTTACCACATGTTGGGGCCATACCCTCTCTCCATAGCTTAAATCATCTTCTACATTACCTTCATTTCTGTGGTTATCATTTGGTGTTTGGCTAGTTTCTGCCCTTATGTTGTTTACTTGAGCTGTCCGGGGTCCTTCGTCATTACTCGTTGTATCATGCAGTATTGAAAAACCCGGATTCTCATGGACTGTTACCCAATTCCCGCTATTATTTTGGTTGGTGTTGGGTTCCTGTCGGTGGTTATCTTCACTGCGAGGTGGTTCATCGTTCCTACTCTCTGCTGGTGGATTATTATTGTTATTTGATACGTGGTAACAGCAGTTAGGACGCCAGTTCGGGCTATATCTTCTATGGTTATTCTGCCTTTGCCCTCGGATGAAGTTTACTCGACGTCTGTCGTCGCTTCTATTCTGATTACCCCCGGGTCCTCGGTTGTACTGGTAACTGGGATTATACCGGTTGCCGTAGTAGTTATGGTCGTTTGGGTGACCATTTGTGCGTTGTTCCGGTCCAGCTCCTCTGTAATTATCATTCGGTCGATTATTATTTGGGCTGTTTCTATTGTTGTTTTGATTCCCTGAATGATGGTTTTGTTGACCTCTGTTACCCGACTGATTATTCGGAGGGTGATGCTGGGTATTTCTATTGAAAGGCTGTTCTTCATTGTTATTATTGTTTCGGCCCCAGTTATTCCGGTTATTGCTTTGTGGATGATTGTAGGGTACATTGAAATTAGTGGTACTATTATGTTCATTCCACTTGTTGTACCTTTGGTTCGTGACTTTGTTTTTTCGATATTGGTTATCATTCTCCAGGTCCTCCAATAGACTAACCATTCCTTGAATTGTTTTGATTTGTCCTTGCCTTCGGGCCTTCTGTATGGCTTCTTCGTAATGATACCCCAGCTGTATTACCAAAGACTCCTCGGGTATCTTGGGTTCCAAATTTCTGGCTAAGCATACTTTTCCCAAAAAGTAAGATGTTAAAGTGTGTCCTCCTTGTGTCTCGTATCTTCCATTACTGATATCATTGCGGACCACATTCTGTGTGGATTCGGACCAATACTTCTCCCGGAATTGTTTCCTAAACTCTTGTGTGTCATTGATCTCGGGTCGAGTGGCCGTCCACCAGTTGTCATGGGTGTCTCGGAACATTTCATCGATCATACTTCTCACACTGGACCACCTGGTTTCTCTGTTCTTCTCTATCAGCTCTTCTACCCGTTTGAGAAATTCTATCGGGTTTCTCCGGTAGCTGCGGAAATTAATCATTTCTCGAGTTTCACTGGTTATGAACTGCGTGTTACCATAAGGTTTTTCTCTTAATGCATCTTAATTCTTCCTGCATCTGTTTCTCTCGCGTACTGATCCCCTGGATTTTCTCTCTGTTTTCTCTGGTCATTCCGTCTAGTTTATTTATGACAGTGTACACCTTCTCCACACGATTATTCACGTCTTTTTGTATCTCTTGGTGCCTCTCCTCCAGTTCCTTGACCACCTCCTGTTTCTTCTTCTGGCATCCCTCAGTCAGCACTTGGCAGAATTCGGTCGCTCTCAATTTACTTTCCTCCTCGACGTCGATGATTTTATAGTTCGTTTCTTCCCGTACTTGTAACAAAGCTTCGTTGGTCTCCGCTACCGTTTGCCTGGTCTCCTCTCGATATTCGACCAATTGCTGCTTCCATTCCTCCTTGGTTTTCTCACTTGCTTCCTCTATCTTCCATTGGAGAATATCATGATTATTTTCCATCTTTTGATTTACTATTTCCAGATCCTTCTTGATCTGTTTCTTCAACTCTTCGCTCCTCTTTTCCAATGCCTCCTGACTTCTTTTCAAGTCTTCATGGTTGCTCTCTATTTTGTTATTCAGGAATTCCATTCCCTTTTGTAATGATTCTAGTTTTTTATTCAAATCTTCCTTGTCTGACTCTAATTTTTTGTTCAATTCTTCCTTGTCCTATCTTCTCTCTTCCTTGTCTGACTTTAATTTTTTGTTCAAATCTTCATGGCTCTTGTTCATTTGTCCAAATTGTTCCATCATGAACTTCAGCATGTGATCTAATTTTGTTTCTTCTTTTGGTTTGACTAGTTGGTCGTTTACCATGACTTCTGCTTCTATTTCTGGTTCAGGTGGATTTGGATTTACCAGCGGGTCCTCCTGCGGATGTTCTTCCGACAGTTCTCCAGTCGTTTCCTCAATTTCTACTTCCTCAACTTCCTCCATTTCTTCTGGGTTTCCTTCTTGGTTTAATGCTTCCTTCCATTTGCGCCTCGTAACCATACCGTGTCTATTCATAACCGCCGCTAGTTATCCTTTCTAGCCTCACGTTGCTGGTCGCCAATATGTAACGAGTAAACGAGGTCGTACCTGTTAAAATGTGTCACACTTGTTTATTTTGTGTATTAGTGTGAATGTAGTGTGTTTGCCTCACACCGGTCGTTACATAAATCGACGTCACTACTGGAGTCCGTAGCGTTGTCAATATTACCAGTACAACCTACCTGTTAATTCATAGGGGTTGCGAATCCTGGGTGGCGCCAAATTGTTTCTATTAAAACAATTAAAATAGTTAAATTCTAAAATGATACGTGTGATTAGCATGGACAGCTGGATCGTTCGAATGGTTCCCGCCGCTATATAAGTTGCCGTTTCGTCCACTCGTGATGAGCGCTAGTTGGCTGTTGAATAAAACTTGCTAACACACATATACTCTACAAAATCCTATGATTTAACAAGATAGTAATACTCGGTACTGTGTTTTTAATACAAATTTGGTCATCAATAAATATGACAAATGATTTATAAATAATTTGATAACAGATTGTTCCGGCTTATAGCATGAAACACTAAAATTTCTCAGAGTTGGCAAAATTGATTTTAAAACACTTTCGTTTGCCGATATGGCGTCAGTTGCATACAATAAATTACTATGTTTAAAATCTGGAGTTCTTTGGATCATGAAATAAGACATAAACGTTGGTTACATTAAAAAAAGTACACTACCATACCTTATACGTACTTAGGAATTATAATGTGTTTTTACAAATTGTTCGGTAGTGTCGTATTTCTGTTACAAAAATTGTGCTCTCAATCAAGGTTATCTTTTGATTAATAAAATGTTTTTTAGTAAGTAAATTATGCATTAACACCTTTGAAAGAAAATAATACTTGTTCAATAGTGAGAAATTTTATCAGTTGGAAAATACTTTAAGTAATTTGGGTTTTTGGGATTAAGGAATTTATTCGATACTTATCAGTTCATATAACGTTGAAGTGTAGTCATCGGGTTAGTGGATATTCTTCAATTTTGGGCTGGGTTTAAACTTCTAACATCTTTTTCAATCTGGTCTTGGGTTTTTTTCTAATTAATTTATTTAATTTGGTTCCTGGACATCGTTAATTCTTTGTAGATCGACATCTATTCGTCTTTGGTCATCTTGGTTCACTTTCGAAACTTCTTGTAACTATTTAAATTAAAATTTCAATCATTCCAATTTTGCGTGCCGCTTACCCACGCGTCGTTTTTTCGAGTCTCTAATATTTAACGGAAAATAAGCCCTCAACGGCTCGTTGTCATAGTAACCTCAATCATGTGATTGGTTAACTACTCTTTCAAAGACATTGTTAAAATATTTGAATTTTTATTCAAATTTATTAAGTATTTTCCTAATGGTTTTATTCCTTTATGGTTCCTTTGGGGTAATAAATGATATCACTATTATCTTTCTTTCCTTTCAAAGTTTACAATGATACCTCATAAGGTCATATTCTGTTATACATTAACTTTAGTCCAAATATTTGACATTTGATAAATTACATATCTTTCTTAAATTAAACTATTACAATAACATTTCTGTTTTAAAATGATTGACATATAATTACTGGCCATTTACTGGTCTTAGATTAGTAAGATTTCTTGCGAAATAGATACAATTTACATTTGAGTGTTTCTGACAGTTAGATGTTTTCATAGCCAAGATTGGCCATGATTGTTTTTTGGTGTATTTCTTTTAAATTACATTTTGAATTCAGCCCGATGGGCTTCACTTAGTTATCATATTTGTTTGTGTTTTAACTATTATTCCACATACATTTTCATTACACATCCTTTAAAATATAATAATTAGGTTTATGGACTGTAGGTTCTCTTCAGCCATATTTCCTTTTTAACATTGAACCAAACTATTCTTTACAAGTCACTAGTTATTATTAGTTCTAATATTGATTTCTTTCTTTTGTTACAATCTAGAGTGATAAACCTTGTCACTTCTCGTAAAATTATGAAAGTTAATTCCCCTTTCAACATGGGGTGTTTTATTCTTTGTAGTCTTAATTTTAACAACAAAACTTTATTTCTATTCTACTATACCATGTTAACACAAGTTACTTTTGTCTGGGCTTTCTCCCTGAATAACATTACATGCTTCTTCTATATTTTATTTGGAATACTATTTCTAATTATTTCTAGTTATATTAATGTGTACAATGTCACTCCAATCATTGATTGTTCATCAATGTTTATAAAGTGTTTTCTTATCTATCATTATATTTTAATGCTTAACATACACTTTCACTATTTTTAGGGTACTTACACTTCACTAAGGCACTTCACTTTGGTTCACTGTTTGTATTGAGTGTTATTTAATGGGTAATCCATATACTTTCTCCTATCATTTCTCACTATTTCTTTCTAGCATAATATTTATTATTAATAATATGAGGTTAGTGGTTTCTTGTTAAATCTAATCTTTCTGACTGTGTTAGTGTACTTTTTCTACATTACTTTACTTTACAATCGTATTGTTTTTAAAATGGGTACATAGGTTAATTCAATTATAACAATAACATTTGTTTCATCAATAAATAATTATTTGAGGTTTATTGACCGTATTCTATCCTTGAGTATACTATTTTTCTCCTTTATATGTGTGTTAGTTTCCCCTTGGGTTTAACCTGTCTCCTCTTCATTCTTCCTCTTCTTCGTAGTCTTCATCTTGGTTCGGTTCCCCTCTTCTCTTATGGTTTAAAATTCTGTTTAATTGTAGGGATCTGTTCTCTTCCTCTGATTCTTCTCTTGTTAGTTCATAATTGTTTGGTCTATCACATTTTTTCTTGAGTATGTCATGTGGTTCCCTTCTTTATGTTTATGTTGTTGGCTCAATCACTTGGGTTGGGTAATATTGTCGTACGTCGTGTCAAAAAATTTACTTTTTATTCATTTTTTAAACATTTTATTTTATATGAAGTATTTTTATATTAAGAATTATCTTTTTTATCACTGGTACGGGATTTGGCTTAATTGTATCGTAACATAATGCCTCTCCTCTAAAATTGATCATTTTAATAAAACACTAGCATAGTTTTTTATGAAATTATCAGTTATAGATAACCTTTTTCCTTTTCTTTCTTGTTTGTTTCTCCATTCTTCATTTCTCTTCTTACTTAATTCATTCCATTTTATTTGGATCTGTTTTTATTTATTTCCATTGGTGCATTTTCCCTCATACACAATTTTTTCCCTAACTTATATAGTAGCTGGTTTCTCCCATTACTACTCATTTTTTTGAGACCAGAGGCACATCATCTCTGCTCAGTTCATTTGGATTGCTGGACTTTTCAACAGTCAATCTAAAATACCTTATTTGTCAACTTGTGACTTAATAATAATATAATAATATACTTTGTGATTGTCCACCTTGTGGTTTGTTTTTAGATCGCTTTGTCATTACTACTCATTCTTCCTTCCGCTATACCTTAACTATACACTATCATCTACTCATACACTTCGTTGTTTTTATATTTATTCATATGTTAATTTCAGCATATCTCACTTTTCATTATTTTGTTTTCAATGCTTGTTGTGATCATTTTAATTGTCTTAGACATTTTTTTTTTCTTAGTCATTTAGCAGGATTCTGCTTTAGCCATATCTGTATATTGGTTTTATACATAATCTCCTTCTCTCCTTGTACCAGTTAAAATTTTATTTTTTTTTTCTTAGAATACTTTTGATTCAGTATAATTTCAAGTATTTATCTCAGTAATTTGAGCTTGATTTTATTTTTTGGTTTATTTCATTCTGCATGAAATATCATTTTTGATAATTCTTTGGTAAGTTAATTGTCTTACCTCAAAGGAATGTTTGTAGCGTATTCCTTTTCAGTTATTTTTTGTTTAATCATAATAGTAAGTTTGTGATTCTTACATTTTTATTATATAGGAATGTGTGTAACTTATTCCTTATTATCTCACTTTTTTACTTCATACTTCATATATCAATCTTTTATTAGATAGTAAATTGATTTAAATTGAAAGGAATTTGTGTAACTGTTTCCTTTGTGTTTTTTTTTCATTATTGTCCACTTACATTAATTCTTTTTATTATTCCGCATATATCATCTAACTAAGGTAGTAAGCTGCTCTTACAATCTTTTTTGGAATTTGGAAATATGTTTCGTTTCATAATGGTTTTATTCTTCTTCGTAAAACTTTTTTATCGAAGTTTGGTTATAAACTCCCTTTATTTTTCTTGTATTGATATTGCTTATCTGGTAAGTATTATTACCATTATCTTTTGTGATGATATACGGACTATTATGATATACATAATTGTTCTATTCATATTGCTTTATACCGGTCCTTGTTATTGATATTTTTGTAAGTTGACTTCTCCTTTTCTTTCCTTTATTATTGCCTTCTCTTGTTTGACACTTCGTTATTCTGCACCTCTTCTCCTTCAAGTGTTTGATAGTCACACTTATTCTGGATAATTATTTTAAATTTTTGTCATCACCATCTTACCACATGTTGGGGCCATACCCTCTCTCCATAGCTTAAATCATCTTCTACATTACCTTCATTTCTGTGGTTATCATTTGGTGTTTGGCTAGTTTCTGCCCTTATGTTGTTTACTTGAGCTGTCCGGGGTCCTTCGTCATTACTCGTTGTATCATGCAGTATTGAAAAACCCGGATTCTCATGGACTGTTACCCAATTCCCGCTATTATTTTGGTTGGTGTTGGGTTCCTGTCGGTGGTTATCTTCACTGCGAGGTGGTTCATCGTTCCTACTCTCTGCTGGTGGATTATTATTGTTATTTGATACGTGGTAACAGCAGTTAGGACGCCAGTTCGGGCTATATCTTCTATGGTTATTCTGCCTTTGCCCTCGGATGAAGTTTACTCGACGTCTGTCGTCGCTTCTATTCTGATTACCCCCGGGTCCTCGGTTGTACTGGTAACTGGGATTATACCGGTTGCCGTAGTAGTTATGGTCGTTTGGGTGACCATTTGTGCGTTGTTCCGGTCCAGCTCCTCTGTAATTATCATTCGGTCGATTATTATTTGGGCTGTTTCTATTGTTGTTTTGATTCCCTGAATGATGGTTTTGTTGACCTCTGTTACCCGGCTGATTATTCGGAGGGTGATGCTGGGTATTTCTATTGAAAGGCTGTTCTTCATTGTTATTATTGTTTCGGCCCCAGTTATTCCGGTTATTGCTTTGTGGATGATTGTAGGGTACATTGAAATTAGTGGTACTATTATGTTCATTCCACTTGTTGTACCTTTGGTTCGTGACTTTGTTTTTTCGATATTGGTTATCATTCTCCAGGTCCTCCAATAGACTAACCATTCCTTGAATTGTTTTGATTTGTCCTTGCCTTCGGGCCTTCTGTATGGCTTCTTCGTAATGATACCCCAGCTGTATTACCAAAGACTCCTCGGGTATCTTGGGTTCCAAATTTCTGGCTAAGCATACTTTTCCCAAAAAGTAAGATGTTAAAGTGTGTCCTCCTTGTGTCTCGTATCTTCCATTACTGATATCATTGCGGACCACATTCTGTGTGGATTCGGACCAATACTTCTCCCGGAATTGTTTCCTAAACTCTTGTGTGTCATTGATCTCGGGTCGAGTGGCCGTCCACCAGTTGTCATGGGTGTCTCGGAACATTTCATCGATCATACTTCTCACACTGGACCACCTGGTTTCTCTGTTCTTCTCTATCAGCTCTTCTACCCGTTTGAGAAATTCTATCGGGTTTCTCCGGTAGCTGCGGAAATTAATCATTTCTCGAGTTTCACTGGTTATGAACTGCGTGTTACCATAAGGTTTTTCTCTTAATGCATCTTAATTCTTCCTGCATCTGTTTCTCTCGCGTACTGATCCCCTGGATTTTCTCTCTGTTTCCTCTGGTCATTCCGTCTAGTTTATTTATGACAGTGTACACCTTCTCCACACGATTATTCACGTCTTTTTGTATCTCTTGGTGCCTCTCCTCCAGTTCCTTGACCACCTCCTGTTTCTTCTTCTGGCATCCCTCAGTCAGCACTTGGCAGAATTCGGTCGCTCTCAATTTACTTTCCTCCTCGACGTCGATGATTTTATAGTTCGTTTCTTCCCGTACTTGTAACAAGGCTTCGTTGGTCTCCGCTACCGTTTGCCTGGTCTCCTCTCGATATTCGACCAATTGCTGCTTCCATTCCTCCTTGGTTTTCTCACTTGCTTCCTCTATCTTCCGTTGGAGAATATCATGATTATTTTCCATCTTTTGATTTACTATTTCCAGATCCTTCTTGATCTGTTTCTTCAACTCTTCGCTCCTCTTTTCCAATGCCTCCTGACTTCTTTTCAAGTCTTCATGGTTGCTCTCTATTTTGTTATTCAGGAATTCCATTCCCTTTTGTAATGATTCTAGTTTTTTATTCAAATCTTCCTTGTCTGACTCTAATTTTTTGTTCAATTCTTCCTTGTCCTATCTTCTCTCTTCCTTGTCTGACTTTAATTTTTTGTTCAAATCTTCATGGCTCTTGTTCATTTGTCCAAATTGTTCCATCATGAACTTCAGCATGTGATCTAATTTTGTTTCTTCTTTTGGTTTTACTAGTTGGTCGTTTACCATGACTTCTGCTTCTATTTCTGGTTCAGGTGGATTTGGATTTTCCAGCGGGTCCTCCTGCGGATGTTCTTCCGACAGTTCTCCAGTCGTTTCCTCAATTTCTACTTCCTCAACTTCCTCCATTTCTTCTGGGTTTCCTTCTTGGTTTAATGCTTCCTTCCATTTGCGCCTCGTAACCATACCGTGTCTATTCATAACCGCCGCTAGTTATCCTTTCTAGCCTCACGTTGCTGGTCGCCAATATGTAACGAGTAAACGAGGTCGTACCTGTTAAAATGTGTCACACTTGTTTATTTTGTGTATTAGTGTGAATGTAGTGTGTTTGCCTCACACCGGTCGTTACATAAATCGACGTCACTACTGGAGTCCGTAGCGTTGTCAATATTACCAGTACAACCTACCTGTTAATTCATAGGGGTTGCGAATCCTGGGTGGCGCCAAATTGTTTCTATTAAAACAATTAAAATAGTTAAATTCTAAAATGATACGTGTGATTAGCATGGACAGCTGGATCGTTCGAATGGTTCCCGCCGCTATATAAGTTGCCGTTTCGTCCACTCGTGATGAGCGCTAGTTGGCTGTTGAATAAAACTTGCTAACACACATATACTCTACAAAATCCTATGATTTAACAAGATAGTAATACTCGGTACTGTGTTTTTAATACAAATTTGGTCATCAATAAATATGACAAATGATTTATAAATAATTTGATAACAGATTGTTCCGGCTTATAGCATGAAACACTAAAATTTCTCAGAGTTGGCAAAATTGATTTTAAAACACTTTCGTTTGCCGATATGGCGTCAGTTGCATACAATAAATTACTATGTTTAAAATCTGGAGTTCTTTGGATCATGAAATAAGACATAAACGTTGGTTACATTAAAAAAAGTACACTACCATACCTTATACGTACTTAGGAATTATAATGTGTTTTTACAAATTGTTCGGTAGTGTCGTATTTCTGTTACAAAAATTGTGCTCTCAATCAAGGTTATCTTTTGATTAATAAAATGTTTTTTAGTAAGTAAATTATGCATTAACACCTTTGAAAGAAAATAATACTTGTTCAATAGTGAGAAATTTTATCAGTTGGAAAATACTTTAAGTAATTTGGGTTTTTGGGATTAAGGAATTTATTCGATACTTATCAGTTCATATAACGTTGAAGTGTAGTCATCGGGTTAGTGGATATTCTTCAATTTTGGGCTGGGTTTAAACTTCTAACATCTTTTTCAATCTGGTCTTGGGTTTTTTCTAATTAATTTATTTAATTTGGTTCCTGGACATCGTTAATTCTTTGTAGATCGACATCTATTCGTCTTTGGTCATCTTGGTTCACTTTCGAAACTTCTTGTAACTATTTAAATTAAAATTTCAATCATTCCAATTTTGCGTGCCGCTTACCCACGCGTCGTTTTTTCGAGTCTCTAATATTTAACGGAAAATAAGCCCTCAACGGCTCGTTGTCATAGTAACCTCAATCCTGTGATTGGTTAACTACTCTTTCAAAGACATTGTTAAAATATTTGAATTTTTATTCAAATTTATTAAGTATTTTCCTAATGGTTTTATTCCTTTATGGTTCCTTTGGGGTAATAAATGATATCACTATTATCTTTCTTTCCTTTCAAAGTTTACAATGATACCTCATAAGGTCATATTCTGTTATACATTAACTTTAGTCCAAATATTTGACATTTGATAAATTACATATCTTTCTTAAATTAAACTATTACAATAACATTTCTGTTTTAAAATGATTGACATATAATTACTGGCCATTTACTGGTCTTAGATTAGTAAGATTTCTTGCGAAATAGATACAATTTACATTTGAGTGTTTCTGACAGTTAGATGTTTTCATAGCCAAGATTGGCCATGATTGTTTTTTGGTGTATTTCTTTTAAATTACATTTTGAATTCAGCCTGATGGGCTTCACTTAGTTATCATATTTGTTTGTGTTTTAACTATTATTCCACATACATTTTCATTACACATCCTTTAAAATATAATAATTAGGTTTATGGACTGTAGGTTCTCTTCAGCCATATTTCCTTTTTAACATTGAACCAAACTATTCTTTACAAGTCACTAGTTATTATTAGTTCTAATATTGATTTCTTTCTTTTGTTACAATCTAGAGTGATAAACCTTGTCACTTCTCGTAAAATTATGAAAGTTAATTCCCCTTTCAACATGGGGTGTTTTATTCTTTGTAGTCTTAATTTTAACAACAAAACTTTATTTCTATTCTACTATACCATGTTAACATAAGTTACTTTTGTCTGGGCTTTCTCCCTGAATAACATTACATGCTTCTTCTATATTTTATTTGGAATACTATTTCTAATTATTTCTAGTTATATTAATGTGTACAATGTCACTCCAATCATTGATTGTTCATCAATGTTTATAAAGTGTTTTCTTATCTATCATTATATTTTAATGCTTAACATACACTTTCACTATTTTTAGGGTACTTACACTTCACTAAGGCACTTCACTTTGGTTCACTGTTTGTATTGAGTGTTATTTAATGGGTAATCCCTATACTTTCTCCTATCATTTCTCACTATTTCTTTCTAGCATAATATTTATTATTAATAATATGAGGTTAGTGGTTTCTTGTTAAATCTAATCTTTCTGACTGTGTTAGTGTACTTTTTCTACATTACTTTACTTTACAATCGTATTGTTTTTAAAATGGGTACATAGGTTAATTCAATTATAACAATAACATTTGTTTCATCAATAAATAATTATTTGAGGTTTATTGACCGTATTCTATCCTTGAGTATACTATTTTTCTCCTTTATATGTGTGTTAGTTTCCCCTTGGGTTTAACCTGTCTCCTCTTCATTCTTCCTCTTCTTCGTAGTCTTCATCTTGGTTCGGTTCCCCTCTTCTCTTATGGTTTAAAATTCTGTTTAATTGTAGGGATCTGTTCTCTTCCTGATTCTTCTCTTGTTAGTTCATAATTGTTTGGTCTATCACATTTTTTCTTGAGTATGTCATGTGGTTCCCTTCTTTATGTTTATGTTGTTGGCTCAATCACTTGGGTTGGGTAATATTGTCGTACGTCGTGTCAAAAAATTTACTTTTTATTCATTTTTTAAACATTTTATTTTATATGAAGTATTTTTATATTAAGAATTATCTTTTTTATCACTGGTACGGGATTTGGCTTAATTGTATCGTAACATAATGCCTCTCCTCTAAAATTGATCATTTTAATAAAACACTAGCATAGTTTTTTATGAAATTATCAGTTATAGATAACCTTTTTCCTTTTCTTTCTTGTTTGTTTCTCCATTCTTCATTTCTCTTCTTACTTAATTCATTCCATTTTATTTGGATCTGTTTTTATTTATTTCCATTGGTGCATTTTCCCTCATACACAATTTTTTCCCTAACTTATATAGTAGCTGGTTTCTCCCATTACTACTCATTTTTTTGAGACCAGAGGCACATCATCTCTGCTCAGTTCATTTGGATTGCTGGACTTTTCAACAGTCAATCTAAAATACCTTATTTGTCAACTTGTGACTTAATAATAATATAATAATATACTTTGGGATTGTCCACCTTGTGGTTTGTTTTTAGATCGCTTTGTCATTACTACTCATTCTTCCTTCCGCTATACCTTAACTATACACTATCATCTACTCATACACTTGGTTGTTTTTATATTTATTCATATGTTAATTTCAGCATATCTCACTTTTCATTATTTTGTTTTCAATGCTTGTTGTGATCATTTTAATTGTCTTAGACATTTTTTTTTTCTTAGTCATTTAGCAGGATTCTGCTTTAGCCATATCTGTATATTGGTTTTATACATAATCTCCTTCTCTCCTTGTACCAGTTAAAATTTTATTTTTTTTTTCTTAGAATACTTTTGATTCAGTATAATTTCAAGTATTTATCTCAGTAATTTGAGCTTGATTTTATTTTTTGGTTTATTTCATTCTGCATGAAATATCATTTTTGATAATTCTTTGGTAAGTTAATTGTCTTACCTCAAAGGAATGTTTGTAGCGTATTCCTTTTCAGTTATTTTTTGTTTAATCATAATAGTAAGTTTGTGATTCTTACATTTTTATTATATAGGAATGTGTGTAACTTATTCCTTATTATCTCACTTTTTTACTTCATACTTCATATATCAATCTTTTATTAGATAGTAAATTGATTTAAATTGAAAGGAATTTGTGTAACTGTTTCCTTTGTGTTTTTTTTTCATTATTGTCCACTTACATTAATTCTTTTTATTATTCCGCATATATCATCTAACTAAGGTAGTAAGCTGCTCTTACAATCTTTTTTGGAATTTGGAAATATGTTTCGTTTCATAATGGTTTTATTCTTCTTCGTAAAACTTTTTTATCGAAGTTTGGTTATAAACTCCCTTTATTTTTCTTGTATTGATATTGCTTATCTGGTAAGTATTATTACCATTATCTTTTGTGATGATATACGGACTATTATGATATACATAATTGTTCTATTCATATTGCTTTATACCGGTCCTTGTTATTGATATTTTTGTAAGTTGACTTCTCCTTTTCTTTCCTTTATTATTGCCTTCTCTTGTTTGACACTTCGTTATTCTGCACCTCTTCTCCTTCAAGTGTTTGATAGTCACACTTATTCTGGATAATTATTTTAAATTTTTGTCATCACCATCTTACCACATGTTGGGGCCATACCCTCTCTCCATAGCTTAAATCATCTTCTACATTACCTTCATTTCTGTGGTTATCATTTGGTGTTTGGCTAGTTTCTGCCCTTATGTTGTTTACTTGAGCTGTCCGGGGCCCTTCGTCATTACTCGTTGTATCATGCAGTATTGAAAAACCCGGATTCTCATGGACTGTTACCCAATTCCCGCTATTATTTTGGTTGGTGTTGGGTTCCTGTCGGTGGTTATCTTCACTGCGAGGTGGTTCATCGTTCCTACTCTCTGCTGGTGGATTATTATTGTTATTTGATACGTGGTAACAGCAGTTAGGACGCCAGTTCGGGCTATATCTTCTATGGTTATTCTGCCTTTGCCCTCGGATGAAGTTTACTCGACGTCTGTCGTCGCTTCTATTCTGATTACCCCCGGGTCCTCGGTTGTACTGGTAACTGGGATTATACCGGTTGCCGTAGTAGTTATGGTCGTTTGGGTGACCATTTGTGCGTTGTTCCGGTCCAGCTCCTCTGTAATTATCATTCGGGTCGATTATTATTTGGGCTGTTTCTATTGTTGTTTTGATTCCCTGAATGATGGTTTTGTTGACCTCTGTTACCCGGCTGATTATTCGGAGGGTGATGCTGGGTATTTCTATTGAAAGGCTGTTCTTCATTGTTATTATTGTTTCGGCCCCAGTTATTCCGGTTATTGCTTTGTGGATGACTGTAGGGTACATTGAAATTAGTGGTACTATTATGTTCATTCCACTTGTTGTACTTTGGTTCGTGACTTTGTTTTTTCGATATTGGTTATCATTCTCCAGGTCCTCCAATAGACTAACCATTCCTTGAATTGTTTTGATTTGTCCTTGCCTTCGGGCCTTCTGTATGGCTTCTTCGTAATGATACCCCAGCTGTATTACCAAAGACTCCTCGGGTATCTTGGGTTCCAAATTTCTGGCTAAGCATACTTTTCCCAAAAAGTAAGATGTTAAAGTGTGTCCTCCTTGTGTCTCGTATCTTCCATTACTGATATCATTGCGGACCACATTCTGTGTGGATTCGGACCAATACTTCTCCCGGAATTGTTTCTTAAACTCTTGTGTGTCATTGATCTCGGGTCGAGTGGCCGTCCACCAGTTGTCATGGGTGTCTCGGAACATTTCATCGATCATACTTCTCACACTGGACCACCTGGTTTCTCTGTTCTTCTCTATCAGCTCTTCTACCCGTTTGAGAAATTCTATCGGGTTTCTCCGGTAGCTGCGGAAATTAATCATTTCTCGAGTTTCACTGGTTATGAACTGCGTGTTACCATAAGGTTTTTCTCTTAATGCATCTTAATTCTTCCTGCATCTGTTTCTCTCGCGTACTGATCCCCTGGATTTTCTCTCTGTTTTCTCTGGTCATTCCGTCTAGTTTATTTATGACAGTGTACACCTTCTCCACACGATTATTCACGTCTTTTTGTATCTCTTGGTGCCTCTCCTCCAGTTCCTTGACCACCTCCTGTTTCTTCTTCTGGCATCCCTCAGTCAGCACTTGGCAGAATTCGGTCGCTCTCAATTTACTTTCCTCCTCGACGTCGATGATTTTATAGTTCATTTCTTCCCGTACTTGTAACAAGGCTTCGTTGGTCTCCGCTACCGTTTGCCTGGTCTCCTCTCGATATTCGACCAATTGCTGCTTCCATTCCTCCTTGGTTTTCTCACTTGCTTCCTCTACCTTCCGTTGGAAAATATCATGATTATTTTCCATCTTTTGATTTACTATTTCCAGATCCTTCTTGATCTGTTTCTTCAACTCTTCGCTCCTCTTTTCCAATGCCTCCTGACTTCTTTTCAAGTCTTCATGGTTGCTCTCTATTTTGTTATTCAGGAATTCCATTCCCTTTTGTAACGATTCTAGTTTTTTATTCAAATCTTCCTTGTCTGACTCTAATTTTTTGTTCAATTCTTCCTTGTCCTGTCTTCTCTCTTCCTTGTCTGACTTTAATTTTTTGTTCAAATCTTCATGGCTCTTGTTCATTTGTCCAAATTGTTCCATCATGAACTTCAGCATGTGATCTAATTTTGTTTCTTCTTTTGGTTTGACTAGTTGGTCGTTTACCATGACTTCTGCTTCTATTTCTGGTTCAGGTGGATTTGGATTTTCCAGCGGGTCCTCCTGCGGATGTTCTTCCGACAGTTCTCCAGTCGTTTCCTCAATTTCTACTTCCTCAACTTCCTCCATTTCTTCTGGGTTTCCTTCTTGGTTTAATGCTTCCTTCCATTTGCGCCTCGTAACCATACCGTGTCTATTCATAACCGCCGCTAGTTATCCTTTCTAGCCTCACGTTGCTGGTCGCCAATATGTAACGAGTAAACGAGGTCGTACCTGTTAAAATGTGTCACACTTGTTTATTTTGTGTATTAGTGTGAATGTAGTGTGTTTGCCTCACACCGGTCGTTACATAAATCGACGTCACTACTGGAGTCCGTAGCGTTGTCAATATTACCAGTACAACCTACCTGTTAATTCATAGGGGTTGCGAATCCTGGGTGGCGCCAAATTGTTTCTATTAAAACAATTAAAATAGTTAAATTCTAAAATGATACGTGTGATTAGCATGGACAGCTGGATCATTCGAATGGTTCCCGCCGCTATATAAGTTGCCGTTTCGTCCACTCGTGATGAGCGCTAGTTGGCTGTTGAATAAAACTTGCTAACACACATATACTCTACAAAATCCTATGATTTAACAAGATAGTAATACTCGGTACTGTGTTTTTAATACAAATTTGGTCATCAATAAATATGACAAATGATTTATAAATAATTTGATAACAGATTGCTCCGGCTTATAGCATGAAACACTAAAATATCTCAGAGTTGGCAAAATTGATTTTAAAACACTTTCGTTTGCCGATATGGCATCAGTTGCATACAATAAATTACTATGTTTAAAATCTGGAGTTCTTTTTTTATCATGAAATAAGACATAAACGTTGGTTACATTAAAAAAAGTACACTACCATACCTTATACGTACTTAGGAATTATAATGTGTTTTTACAAATTGTTCGGCAGTGTCGTATTTCTGTTACAAAAATTGTGCTCTCAATCAAGGTTATCTTTTGATTAATAAAATGTTTTTTAGTAAGTAAATTATGCATTAACACCTTTGAAAGAAAATAATACTTGTTCAATAGTGAGAAATTTTATCAGTTGGAAAATACTTTAGTAATTTGGGTTTTTGGGATTAAGGAATTTATTCGATACTTATCAGTTCATATAACGTTGAAGTGTAGTCATCGGGTTAGTGGATATTCTTCAATTTTGGGCTGGGTTTAAACTTCTAACATCTTTTTCAATCCGGTCTTGGGTTTTTTTCTAATTAATTTATTTAATTTGGTTCCTGGACATCGTTAATTCTTTGTAGATCGACATCTATTCGTCTTTGGTCATCTTGGTTCACTTTCGAAACTTCTTGTAACTATTTAAATTAAAATTTCAATCATTCCAATTTTGCGTGCCGCTTACCCACGCGTCGTTTTTTCGAGTCTCTAATATTTAACGGAAAATAAGCCCTCAACAGCTCGTTGTCATAGTAACCTCAATCCTGTGATTGGTTAACTACTCTTTCAAAGACATTGTTAAAATATTTGAATTTTTATTCAAATTTATTAAGTATTTTCCTAATGGTTTTATTCCTTTATGGTTCCTTTGGGGTAATAAATGATATCACTATTATCTTTCTTTCCTTTCAAAGTTTACAATGATACCTCATAAGGTCATATTCTGTTATACATTAACTTTAGTCCAAATATTTGACATTTGATAAATTACATATCTTTCTTAAATTAAACTATTACAATAACATTTCTGTTTTAAAATGATTGACATATAATTACTGGCCATTTACTGGTCTTAGATTAGTAAGATTTCTTGCGAAATAGATACAATTTACATTTGAGTGTTTCTGACAGTTAGATGTTTTCATAGCCAAGATTGGCCATGATTGTTTTTTGGTGTATTTCTTTTAAATTACATTTTGAATTCAGCCTGATGGGCTTCACTTAGTTATCATATTTGTTTGTGTTTTAACTATTATTCCACATACATTTTCATTACACATCCTTTAAAATATAATAATTAGGTTTATGGACTGTAGGTTCTCTTCAGCCATATTTCCTTTTTAACATTGAACCAAACTATTCATTACAAGTCACTAGTTATTATTAGTTCTAATATTGATTTCTTTCTTTTGTTACAATCTAGAGTGATAAACCTTGTCACTTCTCGTAAAATTATGAAAGTTAATTCCCCTTTCAACATTGGGTGTTTTATTCTTTGTAGTCTTAATTTTAACAACAAAACTTTATTTCTATTCTACTATACCATGTTAACACAAGTTACTTTTGTCTGGGCTTTCTCCCTGAATAACATTACATGCTTCTTCTATATTTTATTTGGAATACTATTTCTAATTATTTCTAGTTATGTTAATGTGTACAATGTCACTGCAATCACTGATTGTTCATCAATGTTTATAAAGTGTTTTCTTATCTATCATTATATTTTAATGCTTAACATACACTTTCACTATTTTTAGGGTACTTACACTTCACTAAGGCACTTCACTTTGGTTCACTGTTTGTATTGAGTGTTATTTAATGGGTAATCCCTATACTTTCTCCTATCATTTCTCACTATTTCTTTCTAGCATAATATTTATTATTAATAATATGAGGTTAGTGGTTTCTTGTTAAATCTAATCTTTCTGACTGTGTTAGTGTACTTTTTCTACATTACTTTACTTTACAATCGTATTGTTTTTAAAATGGGTACATAGGTTAATTCAATTATAACAATAACATTTGTTTCATCAATAAATAATTATTTGAGGTTTATTGACCGTATTCTATCCTTGAGTATACTATTTTTCTCCTTTATATGTGTGTTAGTTTCCCCTTGGGTTTAACCTGTCTCCTCTTCATTCTTCCTCTTCTTCGTAGTCTTCATCTTGGTTCGGTTCCCCTCTTCTCTTATGGTTTAAAATTCTGTTTAATTGTAGGGATCTGTTCTCTTCCTCTGATTCTTCTCTTGTTAGTTCATAATTGTTTGGTCTATCACATTTTTTCTTGAGTATGTCACGTGGTTCCCTTCTTTATGTTTATGTTGTTGGCTCAATCACTTGGGTTGGGTAATATTGTCGTAAGTCGTGTCAAAAAATTTACTTTTTATTCATTTTTTAAACATTTTATTTTATATGAAGTATTTTTATATTAAGAATTATCTTTTTTATCACTGGTACGGGATTTGGCTTAATTGTATCGTAACATAATGCCTCTCCTCTAAAATTGATCATTTTAATAAAACACTAGCATAGTTTTTTATGAAATTATCAGTTATAGATAACCTTTTTCCTTTTCTTTCTTGTTTGTTTCTCCATTCTTCATTTCTCTTCTTACTTAATTCATTCCATTTTATTTGGATCTGTTTTTATTTATTTCCATTGGTGCATTTTCCCTCATACACAATTTTTTCCCTAACTTATATAGTAGCTGGTTTCTCCCATTACTACTCATTTTTTTGAGACCAGAGGCACATCATCTCTGCTCAGTTCATTTGGATTGCTGGACTTTTCAACAGTCAATCTAAAATACCTTATTTGTCAACTTGTGACTTAATAATAATATAATAATATACTTTGTGATTGTCCACCTTGTGGTTTGTTTTTAGATCGCTTTGTCATTACTACTCATTCTTCCTTCCGCTATACCTTAACTATACACTATCATCTACTCATACACTTGGTTGTTTTTATATTTATTCATATGTTAATTTCATCATATCTCACTTTTCATTATTTTGTTTTCAATGCTTGTTGTGATCATTTTAATTGTCTTAGACATTTTTTTTTTCTTAGTCATTTAGCAGGATTCTGCTTTAGCCATATCTGTATATTGGTTTTATACATAATCTCCTTCTCTCCTTGTACCAGTTAAAATTTTATTTTTTTTTTCTTAGAATACTTTTGATTCAGTATAATTTCAAGTATTTATCTCAGTAATTTGAGCTTGATTTTATTTTTTGGTTTATTTCATTCTGCATGAAATATCATTTTTGATAATTCTTTGGTAAGTTAATTGTCTTACTTCAAAGGAATGTTTGTAGCATATTCCTTTTCAGTTATTTTTTGTTTAATCATAATAGTAAGTTTGTGATTCTTACATTTTTATTATATAGGAATGTGTGTAACTTATTCCTTATTATCTCACTTTTTTACTTCATACTTCATATATCAATCTTTTATTAGATAGTAAATTGATTTAAATTGAAAGGAATTTGTGTAACTGTTTCCTTTGTGTTTTTTTTTCATTATTGTCCACTTACATTAATTCTTTTTATTATTCCGCATATATCATCTAACTAAGGTAGTAAGCTGCTCTTACAATCTTTTTTGGAATTTGGAAATATGTTTCGTTTCATAATGGTTTTATTCTTCTTCGTAAAACTTTTTTATCGAAGTTTGGTTATAAACTCCCTTTATTTTTCTTGTATTGATATTGCTTATCTGGTAAGTATTATTACCATTATCTTTTGTGATGATATACGGACTATTATGATATACATAATTGTTCTATTCATATTGCTTTATACCGGTCCTTGTTATTGATATTTTTGTAAGTTGACTTCTCCTTTTCTTTCCTTTATTATTACCTTCTCTTGTTTGACACTTCGTTATTCTGCACCTCTTCTCCTTCAAGTGTTTGATAGTCACACTTATTCTGGATAATTATTTTAAATTTTTGTCATCACCATCTTACCACATGTTGGGGCCATACCCTCTCTCCATAGCTTAAATCATCTTCTACATTACCTTCATTTCTGTGGTTATCATTTGGTGTTTGGCTAGTTTCTGCCCTTATGTTGTTTACTTGAGCTGTCCGGGGTCCTTCGTCACTACTCGTTGTATCATGCAGTATTGAAAAACCCGGATTCTCATGGACTGTTACCCAATTCCCGCTATTATTTTGGTTGGTGTTGGGTTCCTGTCGGTGGTTATCTTCACTGCGAGGTGGTTCATCGTTCCTACTCTCTGCTGGTGGATTATTATTGTTATTTGATACGTGGTAACAGCAGTTAGGACGCCAGTTCGGGCTATATCTTCTATGGTTATTCTGCCTTTGCCCTCGGATGAAGTTTACTCGACGTCTGTCGTCGCTTCTATTCTGATTACCCCCGGGTCCTCGGTTGTACTGGTAACTGGGATTATACCGGTTGCCGTAGTAGTTATGGTCGTTTGGGTGACCATTTGTGCGTTGTTCCGGTCCAGCTCCTCTGTAATTATCATTCGGTCGATTATTATTTGGGCTGTTTCTATTGTTGTTTTGATTCCCTGAATGATGGTTTTGTTGACCTCTGTTACCCGGCTGATTATTCGGAGGGTGATGCTGGGTATTTCTATTGAAAGGCTGTTCTTCATTGTTATTATTGTTTCGGCCCCAGTTATTCCGGTTATTGCTTTGTGGATGATTGTAGGGTACATTGAAATTAGTGGTACTATTATGTTCATTCCACTTGTTGTACCTTTGGTTCGTGACTTTGTTTTTTCGATATTGGTTATCATTCTCCAGGTCCTCCAATAGACTAACCATTCCTTGAATTGTTTTGATTTGTCCTTGCCTTCGGGCCTTCTGTATGGCTTCTTCGTAATGATACCCCAGCTGTATTACCAAAGACTCCTCGGGTATCTTGGGTTCCAAATTTCTGGCTAAGCATACTTTTCCCAAAAAGTAAGATGTTAAAGTGTGTCCTCCTTGTGTCTCGTATCTTCCATTACTGATATCATTGCGGACCACATTCTGTGTGGATTCGGACCAATACTTCTCCCGGAATTGTTTCTTAAACTCTTGTGTGTCATTGATCTCGGGTCGAGTGGCCGTCCACCAGTTGTCATGGGTGTCTCGGAACATTTCATCGATCATACTTCTCACACTGGACCACCTGGTTTCTCTGTTCTTCTCTATCAGCTCTTCTACCCGTTTGAGAAATTCTATCGGGTTTCTCCGGTAGCTGCGGAAATTAATCATTTCTCGAGTTTCACTGGTTATGAACTGCGTGTTACCATAAGGTTTTTCTCTTAATGCATCTTAATTCTTCCTGCATCTGTTTCTCTCGCGTACTGATCCCCTGGATTTTCTCTCTGTTTTTCTCTGGTCATTCCGTCTAGTTTATTTATGACAGTGTACACCTTCTCCACACGATTATTCACGTCTTTTTGTATCTCTTGGTGCCTCTCCTCCAGTTCCTTGACCACCTCCTGTTTCTTCTTCTGGCATCCCTCAGTCAGCACTTGGCAGAATTCGGTCGCTCTCAATTTACTTTCCTCCTCGACGTCGATGATTTTATAGTTCATTTCTTCCCGTACTTGTAACAAGGCTTCGTTGGTCTCCGCTACCGTTTGCCTGGTCTCCTCTCGATATTCGACCAATTGCTGCTTCCATTCCTCCTTGGTTTTCTCACTTGCTTCCTCTACCTTCCGTTGGAGAATATCATGATTATTTTCCATCTTTTGATTTACTATTTCCAGATCCTTCTTGATCTGTTTCTTCAACTCTTCGCTCCTCTTTTCCAATGCCTCCTGACTTCTTTTCAAGTCTTCATGGTTGCTCTCTATTTTGTTATTCAGGAATTCCATTCCCTTTTGTAATGATTCTAGTTTTTTATTCAAATCTTCCTTGTCTGACTCTAATTTTTTGTTCAATTCTTCCTTGTCCTATCTTCTCTCTTCCTTGTCTGACTTTAATTTTTTGTTCAAATCTTCATGGCTCTTGTTCATTTGTCCAAATTGTTCCATCATGAACTTCAGCATGTGATCTAATTTTGTTTCTTCTTTTGGTTTGACTAGTTGGTCGTTTACCATGACTTCTGCTTCTATTTCTGGTTCAGGTGGATTTGGATTTTCCAGCGGGTCCTCCTGCGGATGTTCTTCCGACAGTTCTCCAGTCGTTTCCTCAATTTCTACTTCCTCAACTTCCTCCATTTCTTCTGGGTTTCCTTCTTGGTTTAATGCTTCCTTCCATTTGCGCCTCGTAACCATACCGTCTCTATTCATAACCGCCGCTAGTTATCCTTTCTAGCCTCACGTTGCTGGTCGCCAATATGTAACGAGTAAACGAGGTCGTACCTGTTAAAATGTGTCACACTTGTTTATTTTGTGTATTAGTGTGAATGTAGTGTGTTTGCCTCACACCGGTCGTTACATAAATCGACGTCACTACTGGAGTCCGTAGCGTTGTCAATATTACCAGTACAACCTACCTGTTAATTCATAGGGGTTGCGAATCCTGGGTGGTGCCAAATTGTTTCTATTAAAACAATTAAAATAGTTAAATTCTAAAATGATACGTGTGATTAGCATGGACAGCTGGATCGTTCGAATGGTTCCCGCCGCTATATAAGTTGACGTTTCGTCCACTCGTGATGAGCGCTAGTTGGCTGTTGAATAAAACTTGCTAACACACATATACTCTACAAAATCCTATGATTTAACAAGATAGTAATACTCGGTACTGTGTTTTTAATACAAATTTGGTCATCAATAAATATGACAAATGATTTATAAATAATTTGATAACAGATTGCTCCGGCTTATAGCATGAAACACTAAAATATCTCAGAGTTGGCAAAATTGATTTTAAAACACTTTCGTTTGCCGATATGGCGTCAGTTGCATACAATAAATTACTATGTTTAAAATCTGGAGTTCTTTGGATCATGAAATAAGACATAAACGTTGGTTACATTAAAAAAAGTACACTACCATACCTTATACGTACTTAGGAATTATAATGTGTTTTTACATATTGTTCGGCAGTGTCGTATTTCTGTTACAAAAATTGTGCTCTCAATCAAGGTTATCTTTTGATTAATAAAATGTTTTTTAGTAAGTAAATTATGCATTAACACCTTTGAAAGAAAATAATACTTGTTCAATAGTGAGAAATTTTATCAGTTGGAAAATACTTTAAGTAATTTGGGTTTTTGGGATTAAGGAATTTATTCGATACTTATCAGTTCATATAACGTTGAAGTGTAGTCATCGGGTTAGTGGATATTCTTCAATTTTGGGCTGGGTTTAAACTTCTAAAATCTTTTTCAATCTGGTCTTGGGTTTTTTTCTAACTAATTTATTTAATTTGGTTCCTGGACATCGTTAATTCTTTGTAGATCAACATCTATTCGTCTTTGGTCATCTTGGTTCACTTTCAAAACTTCTTGTAACTATTTAAATTAAAATTTCAATCATTCCAATTTTGCGTGCCGCTTACCCACGCGTCGTTTTTTCGAGTCTCTAATATTTAATGGAAAATAAGCCCTCAACGGCTCGTTGTCATAGTAACCTCAATCCTGTGATTGGTTAACTACTCTTTCAAAGACATTGTTAAAATATTTGAATTTTTATTCAAATTTATTAAGTATTTTCCTAATGGTTTTATTCCTTTATGGTTCCTTTGGGGTAATAAATGATATCACTATTATCTTTCTTTCCTTTCAAAGTTTACAATGATACCTCATAAGGTCATATTCTGTTATACATTAACTTTAGTCCAAATATTTGACATTTGATAAATTACATATCTTTCTTAAATTAAACTATTACAATAACATTTCTGTTTTAAAATGATTGACATATAATTACTGGCCATTTACTGGTCTTAGATTAGTAAGATTTCTTGCGAAATAGATACAATTTACATTTGAGTGTTTCTGACAGTTAGATGTTTTCATAGCCAAGATTGGCCATGATTGTTTTTTGGTGTATTTCTTTTAAATTACATTTTGAATTCAGCCTGATGGGCTTCACTTAGTTATCATATTTGTTTGTGTTTTAACTATTATTCCACATACATTTTCATTACACATCCTTTAAAATATAATAATTAGGTTTATGGACTGTAGGTTCTCTTCAGCCATATTTCCTTTTTAACATTGAACCAAACTATTCATTACAAGTCACTAGTTATTATTAGTTCTAATATTGATTTCTTTCTTTTGTTACAATCTAGAGTGATAAACCTTGTCACTTCTCGTAAAATTATGAAAGTTAATTCCCCTTTCAACATGGGGTGTTTTATTCTTTGTAGTCTTAATTTTAACAACAAAACTTTATTTCTATTCTACTATACCATGTTAACACAAGTTACTTTTGTCTGGGCTTTCTCCCTGAATAACATTACATGCTTCTTCTATATTTTATTTGGAATACTATTTCTAATTATTTCTAGTTATGTTAATGTGTACAATGTCACTGCAATCATTGATTGTTCATCAATGTTTATAAAGTGTTTTCTTATCTATCATTATATTTTAATGCTTAACATACACTATCACTATTTTTAGGGTACTTACACTTCACTAAGGCACTTCACTTTGGTTCACTGTTTGTATTGAGTGTTATTTAATGGGTTATCCCTATACTTTCTCCTATCATTTCTCACTATTTCTTTCTAGCATAATATTTATTATTAATAATATGAGGTTAGTGGTTTCTTGTTAAATCTAATCTTTCTGACTGTGTTAGTGTACTTTTTCTACATTACTTTACTTTACAATCCTATTGTTTTTAAAATGGGTACATAGGTTAATTCAATTATAACAATAATATTTGTTTCATCAATAAATAATTATTTGAGGTTTATTGACCGTATTCTATCCTTGAGTATACTATTTTTCTCCTTTATATGTGTGTTAGTTTCCCCTTGGGTTTAACCTGTCTCCTCTTCATTCTTCCTCTTCTTCGTAGTCTTCATCTTGGTTCGGTTCCCCTCTTCTCTTATGGTTTAAAATTCTGTTTAATTGTAGGGATCTGTTCTCTTCCTCTGATTCTTCTCTTGTTAGTTCATAATTGTTTGGTCTATCACATTTTTTCTTGAGTATGTCACGTGGTTCCCTTCTTTATGTTTATGTTGTTGGCTCAATCACTTGGGTTGGGTAATACTGTCGTACGTCGTGTCAAAAAATTTACTTTTTATTCATTTTTTAAACATTTTATTTTATATGAAGTATTTTTATATTAAGAATTATCTTTTTTATCACTGGTACGGGATTTGGCTTAATTGTATCGTAACATAATGCCTCTCCTCTAAAATTGATCATTTTAATAAAACACTAGCATAGTTTTTTATGAAATTATCAGTTATAGATAACCTTTTTCCTTTTCTTTCTTGTTTGTTTCTCCATTCTTCATTTCTCTTCTTACTTAATTCATTCCATTTTATTTGGATCTGTTTTTATTTATTTCCATTGGTGCATTTTCCCTCATACACAATTTTTTCCCTAACTTATATAGTAGCTGGTTTCTCCCATTACTACTCATTTTTTTGAGACCAGAGGCACATCATCTCTGCTCAGTTCATTTGGATTGCTGGACTTTTCAACAGTCAATCTAAAATACCTTCTTTGTCAACTTGTGACTTAATAATAATATAATAATATACTTTGGGATTGTCCACCTTGTGGTTTGTTTTTAGATCACTTTGTCATTACTACTCATTCTTCCTTCCGCTATACCTTAACTATACACTATCATCTACTCATACACTTGGTTGTTTTTATATTTATTCATATGTTAATTTCATCATATCTCACTTTTCATTATTTTGTTTTCAATGCTCGTTGTGATCATTTTAATTGTCTTAGACATTTTTTTTTTTCTTAGTCGTTTAGCAGGATTCTGCTTTAGCCATATCTGTATATTGGTTTTATACATAATCTCCTTCTCTCCTTGTACCAGTTAAAATTTTATTTTTTTTTTCTTAGAATACTTTTGATTCAGTATAATTTCAAGTATTTATCTCAGTAATTTGAGCTTGATTTTATTTTTTGGTTTATTTCATTCTGCATGAAATATCATTTTTGATAATTCTTTGGTAAGTTAATTGTCTTACCTCAAAGGAATGTTTGTAGCGTATTCCTTTTCAGTTATTTTTTGTTTAATCATAATAGTAAGTTTGTGATTCTTACATTTTTATTATATAGGAATGTGTGTAACTTATTCCTTATTATCTCACTTTTTTACTTCATACTTCATATATCAATCTTTTATTAGATAGTAAATTGATTTAAATTGAAAGGAATTTATGTAACTGTTTCCTTTGTGTGTTTTTTTTTCATTATTGTCCACTTACATTAATTCTTTTTATTATTCTGCATATATCATCTAAATAAGGTAGTAAGCTGCTCTTACAATCTTTTTTGGAATTTGGAAATAGGTTTCATTTCATAATGGTTTTATTCTTCTTCGTAAAACTTTTTTATCGAAGTTTGGTTATAAACTCCCTTTATTTTTCTTGTATTGATATTGCTTATCTGGTAAGCATTATTACCATTATCTTTTGTGATGATATACAGACTATTATGATATACATAATTGTTCTATTCATATTGCTTTATACCGGTCCTTGTTATTGATATTTTTGTAGGTTGACTTCTCCTTTTCTTTCCTTTATTATTGCCTTCTCTTGTTCGACACTTCGTTATTCTGCACCTCTTCTCCTTCAAGTGTTTGATAGTCACACTTATTCTGGATAATTATTTTAAATTTTTGTCATCACCACCTTACCACATGTTGGGGCCATACCCTCTCTCCATAGCTTAAATCATCTTCTACATTACCTTCATTTCTGTGGTTATCATTTGGTGTTTGGCTAGTTTCTGCCCTTATGTTGTTTACTTGAGCTGTCCGGGGTCCTTCGTCACTACTCGTTGTATCATGCAGTATTGAAAAACCCGGATTCTCATGGACTGTTACCCAATTCCCGCTATTATTTTGGTTGGTGTTGGGTTCCTGTCGGTGGTTATCTTCACTGCGAGGTGGTTCATCGTTCCTACTCTCTGCTGGTGGATTATTATTGTTATTTGATACGTGGTAACAGCAGTTAGGACGCCAGTTCGGGCTATATCTTCTATGGTTATTCTGCCTTTGCCCTCGGATGAAGTTTACTCGACGTCTGTCGTCGCTTCTATTCTGATTACCCCCGGGTCCTCGGTTGTACTGGTAACTGGGATTATACCGGTTGCCGTAGTAGTTATGGTCGTTTGGGTGACCATTTGTGCGTTGTTCCGGTCCAGCTCCTCTGTAATTATCATTCGGTCGATTATTATTTGGGCTGTTTCTATTGTTGTTTTGATTCCCTGAATGATGGTTTTGTTGACCTCTGTTACCCGGCTGATTATTCGGAGGGTGATGCTGGGTATTTCTATTGAAAGGCTGTTCTTCATTGTTATTATTGTTTCGGCCCCAGTTATTCCGGTTATTGCTTTGTGGATGATTGTAGGGTACATTGAAATTAGTGGTACTATTATGTTCATTCCACTTGTTGTACCTTTGGTTCGTGACTTTGTTTTTTCGATATTGGTTATCATTCTCCAGGTCCTCCAATAGACTAACCATTCCTTGAATTGTTTTGATTTGTCCTTGCCTTCGGGCCTTCTGTATGGCTTCTTCGTAATGATACCCCAGCTGTATTACCAAAGACTCCTCGGGTATCTTGGGTTCCAAATTTCTGGCTAAGCATACTTTTCCCAAAAAGTAAGATGTTAAAGTGTGTCCTCCTTGTGTCTCGTATCTTCCATTACTGATATCATTGCGGACCACATTCTGTGTGGATTCGGACCAATACTTCTCCCGGAATTGTTTCTTAAACTCTTGTGTGTCATTGATCTCGGGTCGAGTGGCCGTCCACCAGTTGTCATGGGTGTCTCGGAACATTTCATCGATCATACTTCTCACACTGGACCACCTGGTTTCTCTGTTCTTCTCTATCAGCTCTTCTACCCGTTTGAGAAATTCTATCGGGTTTCTCCGGTAGCTGCGGAAATTAATCATTTCTCGAGTTTCACTGGTTATGAACTGCGTGTTACCATAAGGTTTTTCTCTTAATGCATCTTAATTCTTCCTGCATCTGTTTCTCTCGCGTACTGATCCCCTGGATTTTCTCTCTGTTTTCTCTGGTCATTCCGTCTAGTTTATTTATGACAGTGTACACCTTCTCCACACGATTATTCACGTCTTTTTGTATCTCTTGGTGCCTCTCCTCCAGTTCCTTGACCACCTCCTGTTTCTTCTTCTGGCATCCCTCAGTCAGCACTTGGCAGAATTCGGTCGCTCTCAATTTACTTTCCTCCTCGACGTCGATGATTTTATAGTTCATTTCTTCCCGTACTTGTAACAAGGCTTTGTTGGTCTCCGCTACCGTTTGCCTGGTCTCCTCTCGATATTCGACCAATTGCTGCTTCCATTCCTCCTTGGTTTTCTCACTTGCTTCCTCTACCTTCCGTTGGAGAATATCATGATTATTTTCCATCTTTTGATTTACTATTTCCAGATCCTTCTTGATCTGTTTCTTCAACTCTTCGCTCCTCTTTTCCAATGCCTCCTGACTTCTTTTCAAGTCTTCATGGTTGCTCTCTATTTTGTTATTCAGGAATTCCATTCCCTTTTGTAATGATTCTAGTTTTTTATTCAAATCTTCCTTGTCTGACTCTAATTTTTTGTTCAATTCTTCCTGGTCCTATCTTCTCTCTTCCTTGTCTGACTTTAATTTTTTGTTCAAATCTTCATGGCTCTTGTTCATTTGTCCAAATTGTTCCATCATGAACTTCAGCATGTGATCTAATTTTGTTTCTTCTTTTGGTTTGACTAGTTGGTCGTTTACCATGACTTCTGCTTCTATTTCTGGTTCAGGTGGATTTGGATTTTCCAGCGGGTCCTCCTGCGGATGTTCTTCCGACAGTTCTCCAGTCGTTTCCTCAATTTCTACTTCCTCAACTTCCTCCATTTCTTCTGGGTTTCCTTCTTGGTTTAATGCTTCCTTCCATTTGCGCCTCGTAACCATACCGTGTCTATTCATAACCGCCGCTAGTTATCCTTTCTAGCCTCACGTTGCTGGTCGCCAATATGTAACGAGTAAACGAGGTCGTACCTGTTAAAATGTGTCACACTTGTTTATTTTGTGTATTAGTGTGAATGTAGTGTGTTTGCCTCACACCGGTCGTTACATAAATCGACGTCACTACTGGAGTCCGTAGCGTTGTCAATATTACCAGTACAACCTACCTGTTAATTCATAGGGGTTGCGAATCCTGGGTGGCGCCAAATTGTTTCTATTAAAACAATTAAAATAGTTAAATTCTAAAATGATACGTGTGATTAGCATGGACAGCTGGATCGTTCGAATGGTTCCCGCCGCTATATAAGTTGCCGTTTCGTCCACTCGTGATGAGCGCTAGTTGGCTGTTGAATAAAACTTGCTAACACACATATACTCTACAAAATCCTATGATTTAACAAGATAGTAATACTCGGTACTGTGTTTTTAATACAAATTTGGTCATCAATAAATATGACAAATGATTTATAAATAATTTGATAACAGATTGCTCCGGCTTATAGCATGAAACACTAAAATATCTCAGAGTTGGCAAAATTGATTTTAAAACACTTTCGTTTGCCGATATGGCGTCAGTTGCATACAATAAATTACTATGTTTAAAATCTGGAGTTCTTTGGATCATGAAATAAGACATAAACGTTGGTTACATTAAAAAAAGTACACTACCATACCTTATACGTACTTAGGAATTATAATGTGTTTTTACATATTGTTCGGCAGTGTCGTATTTCTGTTACAAAAATTGTGCTCTCAATCAAGGTTATCTTTTGATTAATAAAATGTTTTTTAGTAAGTAAATTATGCATTAACACCTTTGAAAGAAAATAATACTTGTTCAATAGTGAGAAATTTTATCAGTTGGAAAATACTTTAAGTAATTTGGGTTTTTGGGATTAAGGAATTTATTCGATACTTATCAGTTCATATAACGTTGAAGTGTAGTCATCGGGTTAGTGGATATTCTTCAATTTTGGGCTGGGTTTAAACTTCTAACATCTTTTTCAATCTGGTCTTGGGTTTTTTTCTAACTAATTTATTTAATTTGGTTCCTGGACATCGTTAATTCTTTGTAGATCAACATCTATTCGTCTTTGGTCATCTTGGTTCACTTTCGAAACTTCTTGTAACTATTTAAATTAAAATTTCAATCATTCCAATTTTGCGCGCCGCTTACCCACGCGTCGTTTTTTCGAGTCTCTAATATTTAACGGAAAATAAGCCCTCAACGGCTCGTTGTCATAGTAACCTCAATCCTGTGATTGGTTAACTACTCTTTCAAAGACATTGTTAAAATATTTGAATTTTTATTCAAATTTATTAAGTATTTTCCTAATGGTTTTATTCCTTTATGGTTCCTTTGGGGTAATAAATGATATCACTATTATCTTTCTTTCCTTTCAAAGTTTACAATGATACCTCATAAGGTCATATTCTGTTATACATTAACTTTAGTCCAAATATTTGACATTTGATAAATTACATATCTTTCTTAAATTAAACTATTACAATAACATTTCTGTTTTAAAATGATTGACATATAATTACTGGCCATTTACTGGTCTTAGATTAGTAAGATTTCTTGCGAAATAGATACAATTTACATTTGAGTGTTTCTGACAGTTAGATGTTTTCATAGCCAAGATTGGCCATGATTGTTTTTTGGTGTATTTCTTTTAAATTACATTTTGAATTCAGCCTGATGGGCTTCACTTAGTTATCATATTTGTTTGTGTTTTAACTATTATACCACATACATTTTCATTACACATCCTTTAAAATATAATAATTAGGTTTATGGACTGTAGGTTCTCTTCAGCCATATTTCCTTTTTAACATTGAACCAAACTATTCATTACAAGTCACTAGTTATTATTAGTTCTAATATTGATTTCTTTCTTTTGTTACAATCTAGAGTGATAAACCTTGTCACTTCTCGTAAAATTATGAAAGTTAATTCCCCTTTCAACATGGGGTGTTTTATTCTTTGTAGTCTTAATTTTAACAACAAAACTTTATTTCTATTCTACTATACCATGTTAACACAAGTTACTTTTGTCTGGGCTTTCTCCCTGAATAACATTACATGCTTCTTCTATATTTTATTTGGAATACTATTTCTAATTATTTCTAGTTATGTTAATGTGTACAATGTCACTGCAATCATTGATTGTTCATCAATGTTTATAAAGTGTTTTCTTATCTATCATTATATTTTAATGCTTAACATACACTTTCACTATTTTTAGGGTACTTACAC
This sequence comes from Magicicada septendecula, assembly GCA_034769895.1. NCBI lineage: Eukaryota > Metazoa > Arthropoda > Insecta > Hemiptera > Cicadidae > Magicicada > Magicicada septendecula. The sequence continues at coordinate 407,927,693 of CM068368.1, read as the reverse complement.
TTCACTAAGGCACTTCACTTTGGTTCACTGTTTGTATTGAGTGTTATTTAATGGGTTATCCCTATACTTTCTCCTATCATTTCTCACTATTTCTTTCTAGCATAATATTTATTATTAATAATATGAGGTTAGTGGTTTCTTGTTAAATCTAATCTTTCTGACTGTGTTAGTGTACTTTTTCTACATTACTTTACTTTACAATCGTATTGTTTTTAAAATGGGTACATAGGTTAATTCAATTATAACAATAATATTTGTTTCATCAATAAGTAATTATTTGAGGTTTATTGACCGTATTCTATCCTTGAGTATACTATTTTTCTCCTTTATATGTGTGTTAGTTTCCCCTTGGGTTTAACCTGTCTCCTCTTCATTCTTCCTCTTCTTCGTAGTCTTCATCTTGGTTCGGTTCCCCTCTTCTCTTATGGTTTAAAATTCTGTTTAATTGTAGGGATCTGTTCTCTTCCTCTGATTCTTCTCTTGTTAGTTCATAATTGTTTGGTCTATCACATTTTTTCTTGAGTATGTCACGTGGTTCCCTTCTTTATGTTTATGTTGTTGGCTCAATCACTTGGGTTGGGTAATACTGTCGTACGTCGTGTCAAAAAATTTACTTTTTATTCATTTTTTAAACATTTTATTTTATATGAAGTATTTTTATATTAAGAATTATCTTTTTTATCACTGGTACGGGATTTGGCTTAATTGTATCGTAACATAATGCCTCTCCTCTAAAATTGATCATTTTAATAAAACACTAGCATAGTTTTTTATGAAATTATCAGTTATAGATAACCTTTTTCCTTTTCTTTCTTGCTTGTTTCTCCATTCTTCATTTCTCTTCTTACTTAATTCATTCCATTTTATTTGGATCTGTTTTTATTTATTTCCATTGGTGCATTTTCCCTCATACACAATTTTTTCCCTAACTTATATAGTAGCTGGTTTCTCCCATTACTACTCATTTTTTTGAGACCAGAGGCACATCATCTCTGCTCAGTTCATTTGGATTGCTGGACTTTTCAACAGTCAATCTAAAATACCTTCTTTGTCAACTTGTGACTTAATAATAATATAATAATATACTTTGGGATTGTCCACCTTGTGGTTTGTTTTTAGATCACTTTGTCATTACTACTCATTCTTCCTTCCGCTATACCTTAACTATACACTATCATCTACTCATACACTTGGTTGTTTTTATATTTATTCATATGTTAATTTCATCATATCTCACTTTTCATTATTTTGTTTTCAATGCTCGTTGTGATCATTTTAATTGTCTTAGACATTTTTTTTTTCTTAGTCGTTTAGCAGGATTCTGCTTTAGCCATATCTGTATATTGGTTTTATACATAATCTCCTTCTCTCCTTGTACCAGTTAAAATTTTATTTTTTTTTTCTTAGAATACTTTTGATTCAGTATAATTTCAAGTATTTATCTCAGTAATTTGAGCTTGATTTTATTTTTTGGTTTATTTCATTCTGCATGAAATATCATTTTTGATAATTCTTTGGTAAGTTAATTGTCTTACCTCAAAGGAATGTTTGTAGCGTATTCCTTTTCAGTTATTTTTTGTTTAATCATAATAGTAAGTTTGTGATTCTTACATTTTTATTATATAGGAATGTGTGTAACTTATTCCTTATTATCTCACTTTTTTACTTCATACTTCATATATCAATCTTTTATTAGATAGTAAATTGATTTAAATTGAAAGGAATTTATGTAACTGTTTCCTTTGTGTGTTTTTTTTTCATTATTGTCCACTTACATTAATTCTTTTTATTATTCTGCATATATCATCTAAATAAGGTAGTAAGCTGCTCTTACAATCTTTTTTGGAATTTGGAAATAGGTTTCATTTCATAATGGTTTTATTCTTCTTCGTAAAACTTTTTTATCGAAGTTTGGTTATAAACTCCCTTTATTTTTCTTGTATTGATATTGCTTATCTGGTAAGCATTATTACCATTATCTTTTGTGATGATATACAGACTATTATGATATACATAATTGTTCTATTCATATTGCTTTATACCGGTCCTTGTTATTGATATTTTTGTAGGTTGACTTCTCCTTTTCTTTCCTTTATTATTGCCTTCTCTTGTTCGACACTTCGTTATTCTGCACCTCTTCTCCTTCAAGTGTTTGATAGTCACACTTATTCTGGATAATTATTTTAAATTTTTGTCATCACCACCTTACCACATGTTGGGGCCATACCCTCTCTCCATAGCTTAAATCATCTTCTACATTACCTTCATTTCTGTGGTTATCATTTGGTGTTTGGCTAGTTTCTGCCCTTATGTTGTTTACTTGAGCTGTCCGGGGTCCTTCGTCATTACTCGTTGTATCATGCAGTATTGAAAAACCCGGATTCTCATGGACTGTTACCCAATTCCCGCTATTATTTTGGTTGGTGTTGGGTTCCTGTCGGTGGTTATCTTCACTGCGAGGTGGTTCATCGTTCCTACTCTCTGCTGGTGGATTATTATTGTTATTTGATACGTGGTAACAGCAGTTAGGACGCCAGTTCGGGCTATATCTTTATGGTTATTCTGCCTTTGCCCTCGGATGAAGTTTACTCGACGTCTGTCGTCGCTTCTATTCTGATTACCCCCGGGTCCTCGGTTGTACTGGTAACTGGGATTATACCGGTTGCCGTAGTAGTTATGGTCGTTTGGGTGACCATTTGTGCGTTGTTCCGGTCCAGCTCCTCTGTAATTATCATTCGGTTGATTATTATTTGGGCTGTTTCTATTGTTGTTTTGATTCCCTGAATGATGGTTTTGTTGACCTCTGTTACCCGGCTGATTATTCGGAGGGTGATGCTGGGTATTTCTATTGAAAGGCTGTTCTTCATTGTTATTATTGTTTCGGCCCCAGTTATTCCGGTTATTGCTTTGTGGGTGATTGTAGGGTACATTGAAATTAGTGGTACTATTATGTTCATTCCACTTGTTGTACCTTTGGTTCGTGACTCTGTTTTTTCGATATTGGTTATCATTCTCCAGGTCCTCCAATAGACTAACCATTCCTTGAATTGTTTTGATTTGTCCTTGCCTTCGGGCCTTCTGTATGGCTTCTTCGTAATGATACCCCAGCTGTATTACCAAAGACTCCTCGGGTATCTTGGGTTCCAAATTTCTGGCTAAGCATACTTTTCCCAAAAAGTAAGATGTTAAAGTGTGTCCTCCTTGTGTCTCGTATCTTCCATTACTGATATCATTGCGGACCACATTCTGTGTGGATTCGGACCAATACTTCTCCCGGAATTGTTTCTTAAACTCTTGTGTGTCATTGATCTCGGGTCGAGTGGCCGTCCACCAGTTGTCATGGGTGTCTCGGAACATTTCATCGATCATACTTCTCACACTGGACCACCTGGTTTCTCTGTTCTTCTCTATCAGCTCTTCTACCCGTTTGAGAAATTCTATCGGGTTTCTCCGGTAGCTGCGGAAATTAATCATTTCTCGAGTTTCACTGGTTATGAACTGCGTGTTACCATAAGGTTTTTCTCTTAATGCATCTAATTCTTCCTGCATCTGTTTCTCTCGCGTACTGATCCCCTGGATTTTCTCTCTGTTTTCTCTGGTCATTCCGTCTAGTTATTTATGACAGTGTACACCTTCTCCACACGATTATTCACGTCTTTTTGTATCTCTTGGTGCCTCTCCTCCAGTTCCTTGACCACCTCCTGTTTCTTCTTCTGGCATCCCTCAGTCAGCACTTGGCAGAATTCGGTCGCTCTCAATTTACTTTCCTCCTCGACGTCGATGATTTTATAGTTCATTTCTTCCCGTACTTGTAACAAGGCTTCGTTGGTCTTCGCTACCGTTTGCCTGGTCTCCTCTCGATATTCGACCAATTGCTGCTTCCATTCCTCCTTGGTTTTCTCACTTGCTTCCTCTATCTTCCGTTGGAGAATATCATGATTATTTTCCATCTTTTGATTTACTATTTCCAGATCCTTCTTGATCTGTTTCTTCAACTCTTCGCTCCTCTTTTCCAATGCCTCCTGACTTCTTTTCAAGTCTTCATGGTTGCTCTCTATTTTGTTATTCAGGAATTCCATTCCCTTTTGTAATGATTCTAGTTTTTTATTCAAATCTTCCTTGTCTGACTCTAATTTTTTGTTCAATTCTTCCTTGTCCTGTCTTCTCTCTTCCTTGTCTGACTTTAATTTTTTGTTCAAATCTTCATGGCTCTTGTTCATTTGTCCAAATTGTTCCATCATGAACTTCAGCATGTGATCTAATTTTGTTTCTTCTGTTGGTTTGACTAGTTGGTCGTTTACCATGACTTCTTCTTCTATTTCTGGTTCAGGTGGATTTGGATTTTCCAGCGGGTCCTCCTGCGGATGTTCTTCCGACAGTTCTCCAGTCGTTTCCTCAATTTCTACTTCCTCAACTTCCTCCATTTCTTCTGGGTTTCCTTCTTGGTTTAATGCTTCCTTCCCTTTGCGCCTCGTAACCATACCGTGTCTATTCATAACCGCCGCTAGTTATCCTTTCTAGCCTCACGTTGCTGGTCGCCAATATGTAACGAGTAAACGAGGTTGTACCTGTTAAAATGTGTCACACTTGTTTATTTTGTGTATTAGTGTGAATGTAGTGTGTTTGCCTCACACCGGTCGTTACATAAATCGACGTCACTACTGGAGTCCGTAGCGTTGTCAATATTACCAGTACAACCTACCTGTTAATTCATAGGGGTTGCGAATCCTGGGTGGCGCCAAATTGTTTCTATTAAAACAATTAAAATAGTTAAATTCTAAAATGATACGTGTGATTAGCATGGACAGCTGGATCGTTCGAATGGTTCCCGCCGCTATATAAGTTGCCGTTTCGTCCACTCGTGATGAGCGCTAGTTGGCTGTTGAATAAAACTTGCTAACACACATATACTCTACAAAATCCTATGATTTAACAAGATAGTAATACTCGGTACTGTGTTTTTAATACAAATTTGGTCATCAATAAATATGACAAATGATTTATAAATAATTTGATAACAGATTGCTCCGGCTTATAGCATGAAACACTAAAATATCTCAGAGTTGGCAAAATTGATTTTAAAACACTTTCGTTTGCCGATATGGCGTCAGTTGCATACAATAAATTACTATGTTTAAAATCTGGAGTTCTTTGGATCATGAAATAAGACATAAACGTTGGTTACATTAAAAAAAGTACACTACCATACCTTATACGTACTTAGGAATTATAATGTGTTTTTACATATTGTTCGGCAGTGTCGTATTTCTGTTACAAAAATTGTGCTCTCAATCAAGGTTATCTTTTGATTAATAAAATGTTTTTTAGTAAGTAAATTATGCATTAACACCTTTGAAAGAAAATAATACTTGTTCAATAGTGAGAAATTTTATCAGTTGGAAAATACTTTAAGTAATTTGGGTTTTTGGGATTAAGGAATTTATTCGATACTTATCAGTTCATATAACGTTGAAGTGTAGTCATCGGGTTAGTGGATATTCTTCAATTTTGGGCTGGGTTTAAACTTCTAACATCTTTTTCAATCTGGTCTTGGGTTTTTTTCTAATTAATTTATTTAATTTGGTTCCTGGACATCGTTAATTCTTTGTAGATCGACATCTATTCGTCTTTGGTCATCTTGGTTAACTTTCGAAACTTCTTGTAACTATTTAAATTAAAATTTCAATCATTCCAATTTTGCGTGCCGCTTACCCACGCGTCGTTTTTTCGAGTCTCTAATATTTAACGGAAAATAAGCCCTCAACGGCTCGTTGTCATAGTAACCTCAATCCTGTGATTGGTTAACTACTCTTTCAAAGACATTGTTAAAATATTTGAATTTTTATTCAAATTTATTAAGTATTTTCCTAATGGTTTTATTCCTTTATGGTTCCTTTGGGGTAATAAATGATATCACTATTATCTTTCTTTCCTTTCAAAGTTTACAATGATACCTCATAAGGTCATATTCTGTTATACATTAACTTTAGTCCAAATATTTGACATTTGATAAATTACATATCTTTCTTAAACTAAACTATTACAATAACATTTCTGTTTTAAAATGATTGACATATAATTACTGGCCATTTACTGGTCTTAGATTAGTAAGATTTCTTGCGAAATAGATACAATTTACATTTGAGTGTTTCTGACAGTTAGATGTTTTCATAGCCAAGATTGGCCATGATTGTTTTTTGGTGTATTTCTTTTAAATTACATTTTGAATTCAGCCTGATGGGCTTCACTTAGTTATCATATTTGTTTGTGTTTTAACTATTATTCCACATACATTTTCATTACACATCCTTTAAAATATAATAATTAGGTTTATGGACTGTAGGTTCTCTTCAGCCATATTTCCTTTTTAACATTGAACCAAACTATTCTTTACAAGTCACTAGTTATTATTAGTTCTAATATTGATTTCTTTCTTTTGTTACAATCTAGAGTGATAAACCTTGTCACTTCTCGTAAAATTATGAAAGTTAATTCCCCTTTCAACATGGGGTGTTTTATTCTTTGTAGTCTTAATTTTAACAACAAAACTTTATTTCTATTCTACTATACCATGTTAACACAAGTTACTTTTGTCTGGGCTTTCTCCCTGAATAACATTACATGCTTCTTCTATATTTTATTTGGAATACTATTTCTAATTATTTCTAGTTATGTTAATGTGTACAATGTCACTGCAATCATTGATTGTTCATCAATGTTTATAAAGTGTTTTCTTATCTATCATTATATTTTAATGCTTAACATACACTATCACTATTTTTAGGGTACTTACACTTCACTAAGGCACTTCACTTTGGTTCACTGTTTGTATTGAGTGTTATTTAATGGGTTATCCCTATACTTTCTCCTATCATTTCTCACTATTTCTTTCTAGCATAATATTTATTATTAATAATATGAGGTTAGTGGTTTCTTGTTAAATCTAATCTTTCTGACTGTGTTAGTGTACTTTTTCTACATTACTTTACTTTACAATCGTATTGTTTTTAAAATGGGTACATAGGTTAATTCAATTATAACAATAATATTTGTTTCATCAATAAATAATTTTGAGGTTTATTGACCGTATTCTATCCTTGAGTATACTATTTTTCTCCTTTATATGTGTGTTAGTTTCCCCTTGGGTTTAACCTGTCTCCTCTTCATTCTTCCTCTTCTTCGTAGTCTTCATCTTCAATAGTCTTCATCTTGGTTCGGTTCCCCTCTTCTCTTATGGTTTAAAATTCTGTTTAATTGTAGGGATCTGTTCTCTTCCTCTGATTCTTCTCTTGTTAGTTCATAACTGTTTGGTCTATCACATTTTTTCTTGAGTATGTCACGTGGTTCCCTTCTTTATGTTTATGTTGTTGGCTCAATCACTTGGGTTGGGTAATATTGTCGTACGTCGTGTCAAAAAATTTACTTTTTATTCATTTTTTAAACATTTTATTTTATATGAAGTATTTTTATATTAAGAATTATCTTTTTTATCACTGGTACGGGATTTGGCTTAATTGTATCGTAACAATATCATTCTCAAAGATATAAGAATTCTCGAAGTAATTTAAGTATATATCGGCAAGAAGGCCCGAAAGAGGTGAACCCATAGATAATCCTTCTCGTTGGCTGAAATATAATTTGTTATGGGTAATTTTGGTCGAGGAGCAACTTTAATAACTCAATCAATTCGTGTATACTCTTAATATCTAGTTTTTTGGTATTTATGAGGTTCTTCTTCAGTATCTGTAGAGTTTCGGATATCGGTATATTTGTATATAAGTTAACGATATCGAGGGACGCCAGTTTATATGAAGGTTCGATTTTTAGTTTTTTAACTTTATCGACAAAATCAATGCTATTAGTTAAGCTGTAGTTATTCTTCAATATTATATTCTGTTTGATTATGTGGAGTAGTTTTTTAGTAGTTTTATAACCCAGGGCAGTGGTAAAATTCACTAACGGTCTTATAGGGGTATTATCTTTGTGTAACTTCGGTAGTCCTGTTAATAGGGGCGCTTTTGCATTGATAGGTTTCAAACATCTCCTAGTTCGTTCATCAAATAGATGTATGCATTTATTTATACATTGATTTAGACTTTTAGTATATTGTTCTGTAGGGTCAGAAGTTAATCTAAATATGTTATTGTCTGCTATAAAATCTTGTATCTTTTCATTATAAGTATTCGTGTCCATGATAACTACAGTGTTGCCTTTGTCTGCTTTAGTAACTAAAGCATGATTATCAGTTAATTTCTTTTTGAGATTAACTAAAGTTTTTCGTTCTTTGTTATAATTGGTTGAAAAAACAGAGCGAATGTTCTTATTGCTGTTATGTCTTTCAATAATCTTATTAAACTTGTCATTTATTAAAAACCGCATCTTATTTTGTTCTTGTTGGTCAGATATCACTTTGACGACAGTTTCGGCGTTTAAAATTTCTGCAATAATATGTTTGCGGCTAAAATTGGATGTATGTAATGGTAAATTATATTTCAAACCTTTACACCTGAATTACTAAATAAAGGTTTGAAATATAATTTACCATTACATACATCCAATTTTAGCCGCAAACAATTATTGCAGAAATTTTCAACGCCGAAACTGTCGTCAATGCGAGATCTGACCAACAAGAACAAAATAAGATGCGGTTTTTAATAAATGACAAGTTTAATAAGATTATTGAAAGACATAACAGCAATAAGAACATTCGCTCTGTTTTTTCAACCAATTATAACAAAGAACGAAAAACTTTAGTTAATCTCAAAAAGAAATTAACTGATAATCATGCTTTAGTTACTAAAGCAGACAAAGGCAACACTGTAGTTATCATGGACACGAATACTTATAATGAAACGATACAAGATTTTATAGCAGACAATAACATAGTTAGATTAACTTCTGACCCTACAGAACAATATACTAAAAGTCTAAATCAATGTATAAATAAATGCATACATCTATTTGATGAACGAACTAGGAGATATTTGAAACCTATCAACGCAAAAGCGCCCCTATTAACAGGACTACACAAAGATAATACCCTTATAAGACCGTTAGTGAATTTTACCACTGCCCCGGGTTATAAAACTACTAAAAAACTACTCCACATAATCAAACAGAATATAATATTGAAGAATAACTACAGCTTAACTAATAGCATTGATTTTGTCGATAAAGTTAAAAAACTAAAAATCGAACCTTCATATAAACTGGCGTCCCTCGATATCGTTAACTTATATACAAATATACCGATATCCGAAACTCTACAGATACTGAAGAAGAACCTCATAAATACCAAAAAACTAGATATTAAAAGTATACACGAATTGATTGAGTTATTAAAGTTGCTCCTCGACCAAAATTACTTTACCCATAACAAATTATATTTCAGCCAACGAGAAGGATTATCTATGGGTTCACCTCTTTCGGACCTTCTTGCCGATATATACTTAAATTACTTCGAGAATTCTTATATCTTTGAGAATGATATACATAGCAACAATATTATATTTTATGGTAGATATGTCGATGACACGTTTTTAATTTATACGGGTACACAGCGGCAGATTGATCGATTACACAGTTATCTAAATAATATTAACAAACATATGAAATTCACCTTGGAACATGAAGACAATGGACAACTAAACTTTTTAGATCTGACAATCACAAAAAACACCCACAATAAATTAAATTTTAATATATACAGAAAACCAACGACGACAGACACCGTGATACATGCCACATCATTTCATTCCATATCGCAAAAAAATGGCTGCGTTTCACAGCATGATACATAGACTTTTATCTTTGCCCCTTGATAACAAAGATTTTTGTAACGAGTTAAATACCATCAAATGCATCACGGTTGCAAATGGTTACAATACCAACGTCGTAAACAACATTCTCAAGAAACATGAAACAGAAAAAGGAACATTAACCAATTATCAATGACTGCATGGGAATAAAAACCACACAAATATATCACTGCAACATACACCAATTTTATGCCAAACATTTTAAAATCACTCGTAAACAAAAACAGTGATATTGTAGTCACTTACAAGACTACAAATAATATCTTAAATAATCTTCGCACCCACGAATCCACTTGCCTTGAGAATAAAACGGGCGTTTATAAATTGTCATGCAATGACTGTGATGCTTTCTATGTGGGCCAGACGGGCCGTGGTTTCCTCAAAAGATTTAACAAACACAAACCACCCACTATCTGTCACAACTATGATACCATCAAATCAAAATTCGCCAAACATCTTATTAATGAAAATCATAATTACACCGATTTCAGAACCAATTTAAAACCCCTCCACTTTTGTAGTAGAGGACGTTATATGAACGCACTCGAGGAATTTGAGGTGTACAAAGCGTTCAGGGACACTAGTACCAAGCCACACATCTTGAACGACCAGTTATTATTCAAATCTAATATATTGTACGACACCGCATTGAGATACTAAGATAACAAGAATCATTTGCGGTGGGTCGCTGCGCAGTGTACACTGTTTGCCCGATTCATGTTACAAAAAGTATATAGTTTATATGTTAAATTGTGCTATTTATGGTTTAACGTTTGACAAGTATATCAGTGAATGATATGTGCTAAATATTTTATGCTTTGAAAATGAGACAAGTGTCTCGAAACATGTCACAATAAGAAAGGACATCATACGAGAAGTCACAGATGGTTAGTACAATATATTTTTCATATAGTTAACGGACACGTGGCTTGGTACTAAAACAGGTTTATTCCTACTAAAAAAAGTCAAGATGGCTGTTCAAAAAAGTGAATTTTTAGGCTCATCAGACATCCCAACTTTTTGAATTTGTCCAGCATGTTGGTTATGATAGGTGCATAGTTTGGGTCTTTTTCATTACCCAATAACTTGGTCACTACTTGTTTAAATGACACCCAAGCCTCCTTTTCATTTAAAGTCATTTTTGATTCAAAGTTGGTATCAAACATAATTTTGCGGATGTCAGGCCTAACGAAGACTCCTTCTTCCAGTTTGGCTTATGATAAATGAGGAAACCTCTCACATAGATGCTTAAAACATTCTCCATCTTTATTTAAGGCTTTTACAAATTGTTTCTTCATACCTAGTTTGATATGAAGAGGTGGCGAAGAATTTTTTTCGGATCCATTAGATTTTGTCGCAAAATGTTCTTCTCTCCCTGCTGTAAGGTTTTTTTGCAGGCCAGTCTTTTTTGGACCAGTGTTCATCCCTTGCTCTACTATCCCATTCACATAAAAAACATGGGAATTTTGTAAATCCACTTTGCTGGCCAAGGAGTATGCATAAAACTTTCAAATTCCCGTATATCATCCAACTATGAGCAGAATATTTTATTATATTTAGAACTACATCTATGTTTTCATAGCATTCATTCATATGCACTGAATGAGCAACAGGCAATGAAGCATACGTGTTCCCATTGTTTAAAATAACAGCCTTTAAACTGTTTTTTGAAGAGTCTATAAAAAGCCTACATGCCTCCTTTTTGTATTCAATTCCAAATTCACTCATTAGACCAGCAATATCTGAGCAGTACACCAAATTGTTTTCTTGCTTTAAAAATTGTGCAGATTGCTGCTCTCTTGTCCTATTCACATAAACAGACGTTCCAGCTGCCAACACGTTTTTTTTCTTTTAGTCTACAGCCAAGCAGTTCAGCTTTCTCCTTAGTTAGGCCCAAATCCCTCACCAAGTCATTCAACTCGATTTGCGTAAACAACTGATGTTCTAAGTTTTCTGTAATACATTTAAATACATCATCCTGTCCATCTTCATCAGATTGGGTATCACTAGAAACATCAAGGACAACATCATCAATGGCCTCTCGTACCTGAGGGCCAGGAAGACCCGGGCCATGGCCTACTGGCCGAATAGCGGACGGAGGGTTTGGGTAGACCTTCTGTCCAAATTACTTTTTATTTTTGGAGTTATAGCCAGTAACATCAACGCTACAAAAGTAACAATCATCAGAATGGTTTCTTGGCTCTCTCCATATCACAGGAACAGCAAATCCTTTAGGATTTTTTTAAATTTTTTGACCAATTTCTAAGATCATCAACACATACATAACATACCTTGTGTGGTGCCCAAGACTTACCCTGATCACCAAGTTTCGTTCCAAAATATGAAAAGTACTCTTTTTTAACAAACTCTGTAATATTTATTCGATGTTTTTTAACCACAAACTCTCCACAAATATAACAAAAACAGTCAGAACAGTTCCTACAACCATGACTAGCCATACTTAATCACATGCGCAAACAAATGGAAAAGTGCGGTTAGACTAACAGCAACAAAACAAACAGCTCACTCCATGAAGAAGAAGAACAAAGCAAGAGCAATAGAAAGTTTACAATGTTCCATTTGCTGCCACTGCCAGTTGAATTTCACTCACATTTACTTTTTCTTTACTATATAAAATTCGAGTATATTTTATACAAATATTGATTTGTTTCAAACATTGACTATTCGTTTGTGATAAAATGGTGTGATAAAATATGAATTCCTTATTGTCATTTTTGGTTTCAGCGCACTGAACAACTTAAGAATGAGGCAAAATCATTTAAAAAGTTTTTTTATCGTTGGCCTGTGTTATCTGTGTGTGGTTTAATTGTGCATCTGCGTAATATTTACAACTGTAAAAAATAGTTTCATACTTGTGCTTGGCTGTTCACAGTGGTTAGAGATTTGGGACAGACAGCATGTTTCAGCACGTTAGAGTCACTCATAACAAAGAAATAAATACTTTTTCCTTTGTCATACAGTAGGCCATATGTTTTCAGATAGAGGAATTCCCTGCTTCCCTTGCAGTCAATGACTGTTCGTGTTTGCTCACTTGCAGTGAGCTTACAGTGCTGTACCTGAACAGTATGATTAGCTTTTCTGCTGTTGCGTGAAGTGCCGTTTTTCACTTGTATTTTATTGAACCTTTTTATTTCTATTTGTAATTTTTCTAAGGTTGTTTTTGTTGCTTTTTATTTTTTAATACAGTGTAAAAACTATTAAAAATGAGTGCTATCAATACTACAACAAAAATTAGATGTCATTAGACGTTTTGAAAAAGACAAAAGTGCTTCAAAACTAGCGAGTGAATTTAATATAGGGGTACAAACAATACATAACTTAAAAGAACATAAAAACAAACTTAATGACTTTTAATATTCATGTTAAATGCGATATCCAAGTCACTTGTACGAATTAATAACTATATATATCTGATGATGGAGCATAAGCTCTGAAACGCGTCATAGAAAAATTATAAGAAGTCACAAGGCGGACAAAATAAGGTAAATTTAGTTATTAATGACTTTGCAGCCAGTAACGACTCGAAGCTATCTAAAAGAAAAACAATGTAAAGGCTAGTTTAGATGACCTTGATAAAGCACTTTTTCATGGTTCAGCCAAAAGCAAGAAGACGGTGTTCCTATATCTGGACATATGCTTGTTCAAAAAGCAAAATTTTTTAATTGTGCACTCGATTTTATTGTGGATTTAATACCACCTCAGGCTGGCTATAGCGTTTTAAAGCACAACAGGCCAACGGTATATACAAGTTATCAGTGCAAGGTGAGAAACTGAGTGGAGATTTGGCAGTGGTGACTGAATTTTGAAAAAAGTTTCAGGCTTTTATAGGTGAAAATCAGTTGATATCTGAACAAATATTATAACATTGCCGAACCCTGATCATATTTGATATCAATAAGTATGTAAAAAATGCCAAGAAATAATATATTTTAATAAATAAATAATAAAGAGAACGAAAATAGTAAATATAATTAAGAATGAAGGAGGAAGAATAGTAAACCAAAGGTGATTATTAAATAAGAAATACAAACTAGACTGACAGACAAATGACATTGACCCAACCCCAGAGATTGGCCAGATATTAACCAAAATAAAGCGAGACAAGATGGAAGGGAAGGAGAAGAAAAATGAATTTAAATAATGGAACAAACCAACTACAAAGAAAATAAAATGAACCAAGGTGATAAAACACAGACAAATAATGTAGAAGAGGGAAGGGGGAGATGATACCATCCAATATCATAACGGAAACGGAACCGGTGATTAACCAATATAAAAAAGAAATGTTAATATTATCTATGTGACAAATATAACTCATAATTAATAAAAACCCATTAAATAAAAATACACTAACCCACGAATTAGTAGTATATGTAAGTAAGAAATCTAGAAAGAGACATGAACTCATTAGATACAAATAAAATTTGTAAAGATAGTGAGATAGTGAGAAATATAATGAAAATAATTAAGTGACAAAGAGAAATAATAATAGGGTTTACCCACCAATAAACGTGTAAAATAAAAAGTGATAACAGTGAAAGTGATGTGTGAAAAAGGATATTGTAAGCAATAGTATAATTAAAAAGATAGTGATAGATAAGTAAACACTCAATGAATCAATGGTGGACCAATGAAAGATTTAAGAGTGGAATTGTAAAAAATTATATAGTTAAGGGTAATTAGAGATAGTGTTTAGATTAGAAATAGATAAAGAATACAATGTTATTCAGGGGAGAAAGCCCAGGTAAAATAAACTGTTTGTGTTAACATGGTGTAACAGTACATAATGACCCAGTACCAGAATTATGGGAATTAAGGGTGATTTTCAATGTTTTTATTATGTAATTATTAAAACATACAGAATGGTTAGGTCCATTGTCCCTCTGGAAAAAGGAACAACGCAAATTCAGCCAGAGTAAGACTCCAAGGTCGCCGATGGACGTGCTGAATTCAACAAAGGCCATGGCGGTGTTTGTGACGGATGACTACCATATGAATTATGATTGGGCTATAGCACAATTCCGTCATCGCTAAGAACAGTGACGCACTGAGTACAATGTGTGCAACGAGGTGTTGTCCAGCAAGACAAAGCTGGATGACGTAAGAACTGCACACACGCAAGAAAAAATTTACATTTGCCTCAATCTCATTCCGACGCCATTCTTCATAGCAGCCACAGCGATGTATCGTTGTGTGCAATAAATTTGACAATAGTTTAAAATTAATTGGCAAAATGTTAGCCACAGTAGTGGAGCGAGAAAGGCTCATTTTATGTTAATTGTACAAAGATACAAAATGTGTAAATTCAGTGTAACATCAATCTAATTGAACGGCAGACCACAAGGCGAACACCGGCCATCACCATGGGCGTCCCACACCACCAACGGATGGACATCAACACCTACTAATCAGAGAGGTCCCTTTTTGTTATTTTATCTCTAATGAGCTCATTAATATCAAGTTGTTAATCAAGAGAATGTACGGGTCTAAATTTGAATGTATGCGAATGAAAGAATGAATGTATGGCCATAAACACATATGCCGAGGGCATTGGTTTGTGTAAGACATAATTAACTATTAACAAATACTTTTGAAGCTGCAGCAATAAAGCCAAACAGATATAAATCCAGAAAATAAAGAAATTAAAGAATACCAATAGGTAAAGAAAGTAACCGCCATTTTGTTTTGGGTCAGATCATATGACGTCACTATTGTGAACACATGGTTATGTATGTACTAACTTAGAGTGAATTAAAATTGATGGTTAACCTCCAGAATATTTTGTTATCAATTGTGTCGTCAACTGTGGTTCAAAATCTTCCTGTACCCGAAACCCTGGAACCCCTTAGGTATAAAACAGTTTATAAAAGAAGAAAATGAGCAACAAAAACAGAACAAAAACAAACTCAAGACACAACAACCACTAAACAAATCAATTATAACAACAGAACAAAAACTTTGTAATGAGATGAAATATAATTAGAATAATTTAAATAGAAATAATCAATGGCTACTAAGGCCTAGGAAATGTATAACTGTCAATGATAAATAATTGCAAACTGTATAAAAACAACCAGGAGATTAAGAAATTCAAGGCAAGTAAATAGCCGAGAATAATTTATAAATCAGTTTAAAGAAAAAATATTAGAATAAGAACTTAGTTTAAAGGAGAAATGTAAATACCAAATATTAACAGATTTGTACAAACATTGATATTTCATAAAACCATACATTATGGGATACCAAATTAATCTTTGAAAGGAAATAATAACAGTGGTGATAATATTTAATATGTAGGGAAGAGGACTGAAGAATATAATCAATAAGAAGATATGCAGTTATTTTGAATAAAAATTCAAAATCTGATAACAATAGACTACTTCAGAATTAACCAATCGGGATTAATTGGTTACTATGACAACAGTCGTTTGATGTCTAATTACCGTTAGATTTCTTTACTCGTTATATGACGCTTTCATTGAATAGACGCTAGTTTTAGAATGACCAAAATTGTCAATTAAAACATCAAAAATCTCAAAAGAAGTTACTAGCAAGTGAATCCCAAGAAGGAAGACGATGACTGGAACAATATAACTAATGTCGAGGACGCATTAAAGAAAAAAGAAAAGAAAATCCTGCCAATTAACTTGGAAAAGGTGTCCGAAGTCCTGAACCAATACAAATTAAAGACGATTGCAGCATAACCCATTAATACCAGATCGAATGAGCTCATCCTGTCTACTGAAGTGATAAGTACCTATTAAATTACCCAAATGTCTAAATAAACTCACGTTAATTATTTCTCACTAAAGGTCGAAATCTCACTAAACTGAACATAATTACTTTCAAAGATTAAAAAGAATACTAAGTCACTGAAAATTTATAAACTGACAAAGATAACCTGTTGTTAATTACCAATAACTTGTAAACACTTTTACTACACTACACTAAACAAATTATACCTACACAATATGTTATTTAAGTTTAACTGATGTAAGGGTGTGTATTTTTATTGTTTTAAACATTTGTAATCCTTTTAACGTAATCTGAAGAACCTGTGACAAACGAACACTAATATTTTGTGTATAATTTCCAACAGACGCCATTACTGAAAGTCTGTTTATCAGTTCAGATATCGATTTGTCAAACCCTGTAGAGTTGTCTCGAATATAACCGGAGCATTTGTATTAAAAAGGGAAATATAATTTGTAATAAATGAATAACTAATCATTAATAGCAAAATAAATAAGTGTTGAGTGTAACCACGGTGTTATAATTTCATTAGGAGGTGGACAATAATTTATGTACATTTTAGCAGACAAGTAGTGTTGACGACTAGCGATTACACAGCCCACGCAACGAACTACTGGTCGCTACAGACGGCCTAGGCTGGCGGAAATATTTGAATTATTCAAACCGCCTGAGCAGTGCTGGTCATACACATTTGAATTTTATTTTAATTGTTTTAATAAAACAATTTGGCGCCACCGGGATTTTCACACCCCTAGTGAACAACAGGTAAGAACATCGAGACCTGGTTATTCGTACGTTCGCAACGGACGAAATCTGCGGAAGTTGCATGCATTTGAACTACGGATAGAGAAGACACGTTACACCCATTACACACAAATTGTACATTATTTCCATTTTACAGAGTAAAACGGTAGCCGTACACACGACTCATTTACAAATTGGCTTCCATCGCGGGGCTTGAACGAGGCGGACGTCTCATACTACTTTACAGATTGACGTATCCAACGTGTGGCAGAGTGGCACGTCAGAGAACACACAGTAACTTTACAAATTGGCGACCAACCGGTGGAGCTAGAAGAGAGAGACATACGAAATTCTAGCGGCGATTGCGAAAGGTTACAAAATGCACACCAGAGGATTGTCGAAAAAATTGGCAAATGAGAAGGAGATGGAAGAAAACAGAGGGGAAGAAGAGGAAGGAACACCGATTGAAGAAGTGGAGACAGTAATAACCACAACAGAACCAAGCCAAGACGAAGAAATGGAACCACAGGCTGGAGATAGGGGGGAAGCCAGAGGAGGAATGGATTTACAAAAATTATGGGAGTTGATTAATGGAAAATTAGACAAGAACGAGGAGAGTTTGAAGGAGATGAACAATAAATTCGACAAGAATGAGGAGAGCTTGGAGGAGATGAGCAATAAATTCGACAAGAATGAGGAGAGCTTGAAGGAGATGAACAATAAATTCGACGGCATGAAGAAAGAAACCAGTGACAATTTGAAACAGATCAATGAAAAAATAGTGAGTACAAATGAAAGTACTAAGGAAGAATTGAGGAAAACAGTCAACCAAAATAATGAAACACTACAACAACGATTGCTGGAGGAAATTCAGCAAAGAAACGAAGATTTGAAGGAAGAATTGAAGGAACAGCTGAAGGAGGACCACGAGAAAAATAAAGAAGAAATGAAGCTACAGATGGCACACCAATTAATGGAGTACCGAGAAGAAGCAAAGCAGCAGATTACGGAAATCAATGACAAATTAGAGGAGACTTTGGAGAAGCTAGAAAAAACCAACGAAAATGTTTCTGAAGTCCGTGAGGAAGTAATCAATAAAATAAACAACCTCGAAGGAGAAACCAAAAGGAGAATTGAGGAAGGTCACGAAGAAACAACCAAAAGGTGGGAACAAGTGAACCAGGACATGCGTCAAGTCCGGGAAGAGAATCAGAAGGAGACAGCGGTTGTACGAACAGACCTGGGAGAAAGAATGGAAGGAGTGTACAGCAATTTAAATAAAATTGACAGTAAGGTGGACAAAAATAAACAAAGAATTGAAGAGATACATAGACGAGAAGAAATATTACAGGAAGAAGTGGACGCCTGGCGTGACCGGTCATGTAACCATAACCAAATATTTAACAATGACAATAGAGATACAATAAATTTCCGCAACTATAAGCGCAACCCGATGGAGTTTTTGAAGAGAGTAGAAGAACTGATAATAAAGAACCGTGAAACACGATGGACGGCTGTGAGGGGAATGTTAGATGACATGTTTAAGGAGACATATGACAACTGGTGGACCGCCACACGACCAGACATCCAGAGCATCCAAGAATTTAAAACCCAATTCAAAGCAAAGTACTGGTCAGAGTCAACCCAGAACATGGTCCGTAACAATTTAAGTAACAGAAGGTATGAAAACCAAAACGGACAAACATTAACTTCATACTTTCTAGGAAAAATCTGCATGGCCAGGAATTTGGAACCACGCATTCCGGAAGAGTGTTTAGTAATACAATTATCGTACCACTATGACGATGCGATCCAGAAAGCCCGTATGTATAGTCAAGTCAAGACAATTCAGGACATGGCTAGTTTATTAGAGAGCCATGAACACGAATGGCAGTACTGTAAGAACAGATTCATGAGTTTCCGGAATAGTAGACCAAATGAAGGGCCATCTCCACCAAACCAACAGGGTGACAATAAACCACCACCGAACAACACCAATAACTATCAAGGAAATCAACGTGGGAATAATGCACCCAGGAACTATCACTCAAACAATAACAATAACAGCAAAATTCAAAAAACAATTATCAGTTAAGGATAAGTGGACTTGGGGGTCCGAACAAGATGAAGTATTTAACCAAATAAAAGAAAAGTTTTTGAACACCGTGATCTTACATCATCCAGACTTCAAAAAGCCATTCTTCATGAACTGTGATGCGAGTGATGTCAGTGTAGGTGCGGTATTATACCAAGAAGATGAGAAGGGACAGCATATGGTTATTAGTTTTGCAAGTAGAATTTTAAATGGATGCGAACGAAATTATCACGTCACGGAGAAAGAACTACTTAGTGTCGTGTTCGCCTGCAACAAATTTAGGACTTACATTCTGGGATACGATATAACAGTGAGAAGTGACCATAGATCCATTTCATTCCTTAAGCAGTGTAAAATCAGCCACGGAAGATTAACTCGATGGATATTGTTGCTACAGGAATATCACATAAACTGGGAGTACATCCAAGGGAAGAAAAACATAGCTGCTGACATTTTATCCCGTATAAACGTCCAGCAACAAACTTTTGAGGGTGAGAAAGAACAATTAGGTAAGGTGTATAACATTATCAAAAACAGAGGAGATCTAGAAAGAATAACCCAAGAAATAAGAAGATGTCAAACTGTGGATCCAAAAATAATGAGTATCCGGGAGAGAATGTTAAAAGAAGAAGAAACCATTCTACAATATTATAAAATACATAACAACTTGCTATTTATTAAAAACAGTCACGATATCGGAGAATGGAAACTTGTAATACCATCTACAGTGGAGGAACAATTGATACTAGACTACCACATTAGATACGGCCATATGGGGGCTATAAAAGTGATAAAAGCTTTACAGGAACAAGTTTACATCAAAAATATTTATCGAAAGGTAAACAAAACTATTCAAAAATGTGATATTTGCCAAAAGGTAAAATGCAACAATTCAAAAAAGGAGGGAATGATGATACCTATAACAGCAAGTCAGAAATTAGAAAGGGTATTCCTTGATATATGTGGTCCGTTTCCTCGCAGTGGAGGAAGACACAGATACAAATTTATAATCATCATGTTTGACCACTTCACCAAATATACAAAGTTGTACTCCATTAACCGTGCAACAACAAGGAAAATAATTGAGATTATCTTAACCAAGTTTATACCAGAAGTGGGAAAACCGACGGCCGTTATAACAGATCATGGAACCCAATTTAAGGGAAATTTCTGGAAAAATAAGCTCTGTGAACATAATATTAAAACTTACAAAACATCCGTTTATCACCCCAGCAGCAACCCAGCTGAGAGAGTACTCAGAGAAGTGGGTCGAATACTGAGAACCTACTGCCACGATAAACAAAAAGAATGGCACAATTACATGAAATCCACTGAAGAATTTATAAACTTAGCTTACCACAACTTTACGGAAGCTACACCATACACAATGATGTTTGAGCGGCCACCGCCTAGAGAGATAACTGATATGATCCAATTCCCCACCAACACCGAATATCAATTCGAGAAAAGAAGATTCTACAACAGAATAGCCGAAAAGGTAGAGCAACAAAAGAATAAATACGCTAAGAACCAGAAAAAGACTATTAAGTACGATGTAGGAGATAGGGTACTCTTAAAAAACAGAGAATTACCCAGCTCCATAGAAGGCATCACTAGAAAGTTACTATTATTATACGTGGGACCATACACTATAACAAGAGACAAGGGCAATAACACTTACGAGATCACTCACCCCGTCACTAAAAAAATAAAGGGTGTATACAATCAAGCCTCAATTAAGAAATATTATGACAATCAACAATGACTGAAAAAACTTAAAGTGAAAAAACCAACAGAAGTACTTTAAATAAAGGAAAATAACGTGACAAACGAACAAGTTTGCCAATATCATAAAGAAAAGATTTCTAAAGAATGTCAAAATTCCAAAACATTTGTAAGTACAGCTTACACTAATCATTAGAGAAACCATTATGATGAATAGAAAAGTTTTCAAAAAATCAAAAAAGATATGTAAGAAAAGCTTACCCAAATATCTCGATAATATTTTAGAACAATTAAAAATGGAGAGATAACAGTTACAAGGCATTCATATAAAGTAAGAGCAACCAACTTACTACAATATTTAAATAAAAAATAATAATAGAGGAGTGTAGTTACAAAACATTCCTACAAAATAAGATAAAATTACCATAATATTTAGCCAAAAAATGAGGCATGAAAAGCAAAACATACTATAAAGGAATAAGATACAAAAAATTCCTAACTAGTAAGAAGCAATAACTTACTATGATATTTAAAAAATTATGAAAAAAAAATATCAATCAAAATGATCAGCTTCCACAACTATTTAGAAAGAGGGGAAGTAAAATTACCTAAACCAATGATCAAAAAACGAAATAAATGAAATAAACATTCTAAGAGTTATAATGTGAGATGAGATGAAACAAAGAGTAATTAAAAATGAATAAAAATGCGAATTGTATCAATAAAAAACAATGCTTCAAATATTATCAAGTAGTATCTATAAAGAAAGATGAAACAATATAGGACTCGAACTGAGCAATAATGAAGTATAAATGTAAAAGATTCCCAACAAATATTATGATTATGATTATTATTATTATTATTTTGAGTCACGAGTTGACTGTATTTAAGAATTATTAATTGAGATTGTCTGTTGAATGAAACCAGCAATCATTTTACTGAGCAGGGATGATGTTCCCCTGATCTCAGGATAAGAGTAGTTTTGAACGACGGAGTTAGTAAAGCCAATAGAGCCCATCCGAATCGATTGCAACTACACGGTAGAGATAATTAGGGAAATTAAGATCTATAGGGAATAAGTTATAATAAAAAATCAATAAGCCAGTTCGCAATATGAGAAAATAATGAAGAAAAGACTAAGAAGAATGGAAATACAAGATACAGAATTAATCATAAAAAATGAATGAGAAGCAGGAGAATTTGGAAAAAAAATGATACGATACAATTGATAATTTCATCAAACTTAGAATCACGTTTTATAAAATGATCAATTTTGGTGGAAGGGCATTATATAACATTGCCGAACCCTGATCATATTTGATATCAATAAGTATGTAAAAAATGCCAAGAAATAATATATTTTAATAAATAAATAATAAAGAGAACGAAAATAGTAAATATAATTAAGAATGAAGGAGGAAGAATAGTAAACCAAAGGTGATTATTAAATAAGAAATACAAACTAGACTGACAGACAAATGACATTGACCCAACCCCAGAGATTGGCCAGATATTAACCAAAATAAAGCGAGACAAGATGGAAGGGAAGGAGAAGAAAAATGAATTTAAATAATGGAACAAACCAACTACAAAGAAAATAAAATGAACCAAGGTGATAAAACACAGACAAATAATGTAGAAGAGGGAAGGGGGAGATGATACCATCCAATATCATAACGGAAACGGAACCGGTGATTAACCAATATAAAAAAGAAATGTTAATATTATCTATGTGACAAATATAACTCATAATTAATAAAAACCCATTAAATAAAAATACACTAACCCACGAATTAGTAGTATATGTAAGTAAGAAATCTAGAAAGAGACATGAACTCATTAGATACAAATAAAATTTGTAAAGATAGTGAGATAGTGAGAAATATAATGAAAATAATTAAGTGACAAAGAGAAATAATAATAGGGTTTACCCACCAATAAACGTGTAAAATAAAAAGTGATAACAGTGAAAGTGATGTGTGAAAAAGGATATTGTAAGCAATAGTATAATTAAAAAGATAGTGATAGATAAGTAAACACTCAATGAATCAATGGTGGACCAATGAAAGATTTAAGAGTGGAATTGTAAAAAATTATATAGTTAAGGGTAATTAGAGATAGTGTTTAGATTAGAAATAGATAAAGAATACAATGTTATTCAGGGGAGAAAGCCCAGGTAAAATAAACTGTTTGTGTTAACATGGGATGTAGAAAAGTAGTAGTAAAGATTTAAGTAATTAAATATATAATTGGTAAATACCCTATGTTATGAGGGAAATTAAGTTAAATAAGTTTACAAGAAGTAATGATGTTTATTACTCAGAGTAGTAGCAAAGAAGGAAATTAATGTTAAAAACAACAGTTACTAATAACTTGTAAAGAATTGTTTGTTTCAATTATGGAGAGGATATGGCTGGAGGGAACTTACAGTCCATAGGCCTAAGTGTTATATTTTAAGTATTAAGACATAAAAAATAATCCTGACATATGATCAGAACAAAAACAAACTCAAGACACAACAACCACTAAACAAATCAATTATAACAACAGAACAAAAACTTTGTAATGAGATGAAATATAATTACAATAATTTAAATAGAAATAATCAATGGCTACTAAGGCCTAGGAAATGTATAACTGTCAATGATAAATAATTGCAAACTGTATAAAAACAACCAGGAGATTAAGAAATTCAAGGCAAGTAAATAGCCGAGAATAATTTATAAATCAGTTTAAAGAAAAAATATTAGAATAAGAACTTAGTTTAAAGGAGAAATGTAAATACCAAATATTAACAGATTTGTACAAACATTGATATTTCATAAAACCATACATTATGGGATACCAAATTAATCTTTGAAAGGAAATAATAACAGTGGTGATAATATTTAATATGTAGGGAAGAGGACTGAAGAATATAATCAATAAGAAGATATGCAGTTATTTTGAATAAAAATTCAAAATTTGATAACAATAGACTACTTCAGAATTAACCAATCGGGATTAATTGGTTACTATGACAACAGTCGTTTGGTGTCTAATTACCGTTAGATTTCTTTACTCGTTATATGACGCTTTCGTTGAATAGACGCTAGTTTTAGAATGACCAAAATTGTCAATTAAAACATCAAAAATCTCAAAAGAAGTTACTAGCAAGTGAATCCCAAGAAGGAAGACGATGACTGGAACAATATAACTAATGTCGAGGACGCATTAAAGAAAAAAGAAAATAAAATCCTGCCAATGAACTTGGAAAAGGTGTCCGAAGTCCTGAACCAATACAAATTAAAGACGATTGCAGCATAACCCATTAATACCAGATCGAATGAGCTCGTCCTGTCTACTGAAGTGATAAGTACCTATTAAATTACCCAAATGTCTAAATAAACTCACGTTAATTATTTCTCACTATTATACCTACACAATATGTTATTTAAGTTTAACTGATGTAAGGGTGTGTATTTTTATTGTTTTAAACATTTGTAATCCTTTTAACGTAATCTCAAGAACCTGTGACAAACGAACACTAATATTTTGTGTATAATTTCCAACAGACGCCATTACTGAAAGTCTGTTTATCAGTTCAGACATCGATTTGTCAAACCCTGTAGAGTTGTCTCGAATATAACTGGAGCATTTGTATTAAAAAGGGAAATATAATTTGTAATAAATGAATAACTAATCATTAATAGCAAAATAAATAAGTGTTGAGTGTAACCACGGTGTTATAATTTCATTAGGAGGTGGACAATAATTTATGTACATTTTAGCAGACAAGTAGTGTTGACGACTAGCGATTACACAGCCCACGCAACGAACTACTGGTCGCTACAGACGGCCTAGGCTGGCGGAAATATTTGAATTATTCAAACCGCCTGAGCAGTGCTGGTCATACACATTTGAATTTTATTTTAATTGTTTTAATAAAACAATTTGGCGCCACCGGGATTTTCACACCCCTAGTGAACAACAGGTAAGAACATCGAGACCTGGTTATTCGTACGTTCGCAACGGACGAAATCTGCGGGAGTTGCATGCATTTGAACTACGGATAGAGAAGACACGTTACACCCATTACACACAAATTGTACATTATTTCCATTTTACAGAGTAAAACGGTAGCCGTACACACGACTCATTTACAATATATAATGCTGATGAATTCAGTCCCAATGACCATCATCTGCCATCAAAATCTCTAGTATTCCTGAAAATGAAAAATGTGTTCCTGGACACAAAATCAGCAAAGAGAGAATGACAATTTTGAGCACTGCTAATGCTGCAGGTACACATAAATTAAAACTGGCAGTTGTAACGAAAGCAGAAAAGCTGTGATGTTTTCATGGAATTGACAAGTTTTTTGTAAGTTCATTATTACCATCAAAAAGTGCTTAGATGGATAGGGACTTTTTAAAACATGATTCTCAAAAGAGTTTGTACTGGCTGTGCGCGAACATTTATTATCAAAAGGACCGAATAAGTCGGTTTTATTAATTGATAATGCCCCTTCCCACCCATTAAAATCAGTTCTAATATTGGATTATGGTGAAATAAAAGTTATGTTTTTACATCCTAAAGTCACTAGCCTTTGTCAGCTTATGGACCAGGGTGTAATTTCAGTAAATTGTGGCTTTCACAAATTATTATCATTTTAATTTAATGGAAAAGCTTGTTAAAGAAGACTCTGATCTTATGACATTTTGGAAGTCTATCACAATGAAAGATGCAATTTATTTAGTACTGAAAGCTTGGGATGCAATGAAGCAGGCAATGCTGATTTGTATATGGCATAAGTAGCTGAGTTATGGTGCTGATGGTGTGTCAAAGATTTTGAAAATACAGAAACGTCTGTTACAGGGTGTGATTAATTCTTCTCCATTGTGCTATACCACACTTTGGAAATATCAACAATAAATCAGTACCATACATTAGAAGCGATGAAAATGATCTTGGTTATCAAATTTTCACTGATGAAGAAATTGTACAGGATATTAACGGAGAGAGGGAAGTGGAAAAGGAAGAGGATGGTGATGAGAACGTGTTAGCTGACTGCAAATCTTGTTTTACAACATACGACAGAGTTCTAAAAATAATATTTTAGTTCCAATTCAAAACAGGAGTTACTGTATTGGATTTTTGTTATTGTTATTGTTAATTTTTGTATGTAATTTAGTTAAATAATATAAATTTGTTTAATTATTTGTTTTTGTTTTATGTGTTAAACATACCATTATTATATTATAAATAGGTTTGCTGATATACTATTCAAAAGTGCCCCGTAGTTGTTCAAATGTACCCCCTAAGGGGCAGACTTGAACAAACTGACAAGTGTATTTCTTAATAATTTTCATAAACTGTGTTATACATACAATTTTTCTTATTACTGTGACAAAAAGTACAATAAATATTAATTATGAAAACTTAAAAGAAATTAATTAATTTAATACCTACATACTTCAAATTCTCAAAACCTCAAAGTGTTCAAAATTTCCCCTCTTCCCTTATGTCTCTTTATCCATTTACATGTTTATTTATTTAATGTTTATCATTTACTTGTTTGTTTAAATACAACTCTCTCACTCTCATTCTTAAAGACACGCACAGAATATTAAGTTTAAAGTACACTCAACAATATAATCTGTTTTTCATTTCAATGCATAAGTTAAGCATTATTTATTAGCCATTAGCCCATAAAGTACTAAACAGTTCTAAGTTTTCATTACACATATTTCTGTGATATGTTTTTTGCCTATCCTGTAACTGTAGAAAGTTCTAGTTGCGTCAGTGTTTGAAAAACTTTTTATAGGAACCCATACTATATTATTTTTGAAACTTAATAAACAGTTCTGGGCCCAGAAGATGAAAAATGTCAGTTATTATTTTCTTCACTGACATCTGTACCTTTTCCAATTCACAATTTGTGCTTATAAGTTGAATGCTAGTTATAATTCTCCTGGAATGAAAATGTACTTGAAAATACCAACAAAATCTTTTTCCATAATTATATTCTGCATATTAAAAAATAAATAAATATAAAACTGTTGCAAACAAATTCTAGATACCATTATTTCTTATTACAAACTGAAAATAAACTTAGCTATTTCAAAACATTTAAATGTGAACTTCATGTGAACTGAAAATATTATATGATACGTGGTTTATTACACAATGTATGGGCTGCACAATTCATTACAGAGCTTCTTCTCATAAATGGAAAAGTGTGCTATATATCTCAGTTCATATAACACTTTGGTGTTTTATGAGTTACATAAGGGGAAACATTATTACAAAAATTTGTGAATTAATATTGAGATATTAACGAAAAATCTTTGTATAATCATAATTCATGAATGTAAACACAATTCATACTTACAGCTGAACATGTCACTATACGGTTTGTATGTGGTGCCCAATCAATACCATTAACTCTCAGGTCATGTTCATTTAAAACATCAAGAAGTTGATAATCATTGCTTATTCTCTGATAAATATGCACTTCATTGTTGTTGGGTGTTAATGCAATCTCTGAAACATAGTTCTAATGTTATTTAACAACTATTCTGAGATATAAAATATTTTGAACGTTTTATGATTATTAAGACTGAAGTTAGTTAACATTTTGAAAGTTTAAGTTGCAGGCATGTATGATTTTTTTTAATGTACATGACACTCTCAAAATTATGTCTTCTGATTTTTCCTCTAATTAAAGAAGTTATTTTATTTGGAGGAATAACAAACATGAATTTGCATGTTGTTAGTTCAGTTATAACTTGGGAGAGGGGAAGGATATGAACTTGTTTTTTCCAGTGGTCCTTAGCACAAAACTTCCTAAACCTTGACCATATCTGCCTGTTTCATACATAAAACATTAAACTGTAAATTATATCTCACACAGTTTAGGGATCACAGCAGATAACCTCACTTTCTCATTAATGACCTTAACGTGTTCTAAAAAAAATTAGTTTAGGCTAGTGCTTCACAATTTCTGAAATAATTAATGCTAACTCAACTCCTACAAACCCACAGAAGTAAAGTGTACCAGATCATCTAAATATAGAAAAATGTTTACAAAACCAACATATGCTTCACTGTGGCTAGTCTTTGGAACAAAAATGGTGTGTTTCTAGGGTATATTATGACAAGATTTAATAGAATTTCTTACACTGTCTAGGATAGAGCAATATCTAATTTGTGCACTTTACTTATAATAACATGGTTCAGCTTTCAATGACTTAATTTTTGCTCAATGAATGTGTTTGGTTTGTAGTATGAGTGGCAAACATGATCGAAGTAGTGATAGCTCATAGCTGAAAGAATATCTCTTCTACAATAAAATTAATAGAGAACAGTTGAACACAAAGAAGTAGTTTCAATAATTTTAAACACTGACAGAGAAATTCAATTCATAGTTACAGCAATGTGTAACGTGCAATGAGTAACTATAATGTGTAACTATAGCACTCAGAACATGCTGTCAATTAAAGTTAACATGTCACTGGACTTTGAAATTTCACCACTAGTATTTAAGATGAATGTAAAGCAGATGGTTCTATGTTAGATTATCTGCCATACAAAATTAACCAAAAGGATAATTATATCAAGCATCATCAGATACACCGAAATTGCCTTTTACAATATGAGTGGAGCAGGAACAAAAATAATTTAATATAAAGTACTATTACAACTTTTCAAAATATCTTTTTCCAGCATCAATAAGATGTACGTGTGTCTTAAGTTACAAAAATGTTAACACACACACACACACACACACACACACACACACACACACACACACACACACACACACGCACGCACGCACGCACGCACGCACGCACGCACGCACGCACGCACGCACGCACGCACACACACACAGCTTCTCCTTGAAATAATTATGCATTTTAAAGTAAATTTAAACTTGTTCATGTGTTACTGAGTTAAGAAGAAGCAAAATAAATATGTATTGTGAACACAAACACCAACCCTTCTTATTTAGGAGTAATGTTAAGTTTTTAATCTGTTTGATTCAATGTTAAATAGTTATTACTTTTGAAATCTGTATGTGTTACATATCTTAATATGTTACACATGTGAAAAGGTTAAAAACATTTTCTTGGTGTGACTACAACTGCATGGGATCTTGTAGATGCTACATGTTAACAAGAACTTGTACATGGGCACAATGTGCAAAGAAGTGTCAATAAAAATCCAAGAACACATGAGGGATACAAAGAAACAGAGAACACTATGAACTCAGCAATTGTGGAGCACAGCTGGGAAAATTTGATTGAAAATATAGTTGTTGGGAAGTTTTGAAACTGTTTTGCTTGGATCATCTAAAAAGCAATAGACGGTCATAAAAAATAACATTTTTAATTGGCACAGCAGTTACAAATTGCTATTTGTTAGAAAAAAGTTCTAAATAAAATTATAGAATCACTGTAATAAAATTAACTGTTGCAACAATAGTGAAACGTAATTTTTTTATATACATACAGTTATTATTTTTATATCATATGTAATTCAATTCTGTAGTGATATTTTAAGATCACATGCTGCTTGAATATGGACTGTTTTGTAATAACTGAGTTGTTTGAAACAAGTGGGCAAGGGTCACTGTGCTGAGGTGCGGTTACTTATTATGCTATCTCAGAAAAGCTAATGAGGGCTCATATTATAATAGAAAAACGTTTGGTGCTGAAACAAATAAAACACGTGATAAACCAAAAAAACAGAGTTGTTATTAACAAAACACCCACAAACATTGTTACGTAAAACCACAAATACGAATTAAAATCAAGACACAACTCATTCCTTATTTACATTTCACAATTAGGCTATGGTCATGGCGAAAAAATCATGTTCAAGGTAACGGCAGATTCTGATTGTATCTGAACAATCAGATGCATGAAAAAGTCATTTTTCGAAAAGTGTCTGTGTGTAGAATTTTTTCTATGGCAAACGATAACAGCCGCAAATTCAAACAGAATCAATAATTTTTTGCATACAACTCTGAATTGTAGAAGACTCAAGGCCTATTGATTTTGGTGAAGATCGGTTAAGGGAAAGGGGTAGTTTACCTGCAACGTTTTACGTTTTAACAAGAGTAGTGCTTAATTTTGATAAATAAAGCATCCTGAAAAAGAAGGTCATAATAATCCACTGTAAAAAGGTAGATGAAATGTCTATAAATGAAAAGGGTAGTTGAAGGGGGAGGGGGTAATTTTTTTTATAAATTAAAATGGTAGTTGATGATGGAGGAAGTAAATTTTATAAGTTTTATATGTGTAATACGTTATTGACAACAAAGAAGTAGTTTCTATGGAAACATTTCATTTCACTTTAACAAAATTCTATATTTTTTCATTTTAATTTAAATCATGTATGAGAGAAAATATATCGTTCATGGCAGGCAAGCATATCTCAATTATGTAATGTTTACGATTCCATTTTATTATTATGATTACCACAATAAAAAGGCAGGCAACACACACACACACACACACACACACACACACACACACAAAATTCGCGTTATTTCTGGCCTCACTCATGTATATTTTCTTACATTTGCACGCTTTTTAAATGGAAAGTGCTGAAACCCACACCAACACAACGCGTGCAAGCCGAAAAAGTGTCCAGCGTGGATAGCGATTTGCTTCCTGTGGATCGCTGGGCAATGTAACTGCATGTGTTTACGGAGGCACGGTTCATAGACAGACTTTTCGTCTTTAGAGAATGAACCCTCAGCAAGATGCTCAGGGTCCACCATGAGTGACTTCAGAGCGCTTTGGAAGAGGGATGATTATCTGCATAGTTTGGTTTCTTTATAAGAATAAAGTAAGCCCAGGCCTACCTAATTTTTATGGATAAAGTGACTGAAAATAACATTATATTAAACGACTACCCATAATAACAAAAATATCTATAAATAGTTTGAGGGTGGGCGATATTTTTTTAGAAATTACCGAACCGAATTCAAGTAAATTATTTTAAACATAAATCTTACAACATGGAAGTCATGTATGGTTCTCCATACCGATTTTTGTATTTTCCCAAGCATTTAATTTTATAGTAAATTTTAATGACAAAATTTAAATTTCATTTTACTTCCATATTCCTTAAGGAATGGAAGTATGGTGATGGCAAAAAAAATCGTGTTCGAGATTATTGCAGATTCTGATTGTACTACACTCAAAACATGAAAAAAAAAGTCATTTTTAGTAGAGTCATTGTTTTTGGTGAAGATCGGTTAAGGGAAAGGGGTAGTTTACCTGTAACGTTTTATGTTTTAACAAGGGTATTTCCTATGGCAAACGATAACAGCCGCAAATTCAAACAGAATCAAAAGATTATTTGCATACAGCCCTAAATTGTAGAGTTCTCAAGACCTATTGTTTTTGGTGAAGATCGGTTGAGGGAAAGGCGTAGTTTACCTGCAACATTTTTTTAACAAGGGTATTTTCTATGGCAAACGATAACAGCCGCAAATTCAAACAGAATCAAATAATGTTTTGCATACAGCCCTGATTTGTAGAGTACTCAAGACCTATTGTTTTTGGTGAAGATCGGTTAAGGGGAAGGGGTAGTTTACCAGCAACGTTTTTTTATCAAGCGTATTTTCTATGGCAAACGATAACAGCCGCAAATTCAAACAGAATCAAATAATATTTTGCATACGTCCCTGAATTGTAGAGGTCTCAAGGACTTTCGATTTTGGTGAAGATCGGTTAAGGGGAAGGGGTAGTTTACCTGCAACCTTTTACGTTTTAACAAGAGTAAAGTACTTGAAAATTTATTTAAACTTTTTGAAACAATGGTAATTGTTAAAAATACAATAATTTTGTTGCCAGGCAATAAAATTATAATTTTTTCATTTTAATGTAAATTATGTTTGAGTTAATATCTTTATATATACAGTGCAACTTGGTTATTACGGCCTCGGCTGTTACGTCAACTCTGGTGTAGCGTTATTTTGTCATAAGTCTGGTCAAACTGATATCTTTAACATTATAAAAATTCCCGGTTTTAACGTCACTAAATATTGTACTACTCTGTTATAGCGTCAAATATTTCTCAGATAATTTACTCTAAATTTCATATAAACGTATATATGTGCGCGCGCGCGCTAGCCCATGGCTACAGACATACATTGTATGCAAGCGATAAGCACTGTAACAGGACTGCCGGCGCCAGCCATTTTGCGTGCTCCAACGGATGGCTAGATCGATTTAAGGCCCGACACTCGATTTCCTTTGCAAAAATTTGTGGTGAGGCAAAATGCGTAGATCTGAACGTTACAGGCGATTGGGTGCATAACACTTGGCCAGAAATTAGACGATCATATAAAGATGAAGACATCTTTAATGGACATGAAGCCGGAATTTTTTATAAATTAACTCCAGATAAGACTTTCAAATTTACAAATGAAAAGTGCGTTGGTGGGAAGCTCTCTAAACAAAGAGTTACAGTTTTTGTTTGTGCGAACATGACGGGAACCGAAAAAAGGAAACTTTTAGTTATCGGGAAAAGTTTGCATCCTAGATGTTTTAAAAACATCAAAAAACTTCCTGTAAGTTACACTGCCAACATAAAAGTGTGGACGACTTCTAGTATTTTTGAAGATGACTTCTGTACGTGTGTATGTCACTGAACTCCTCCATGTATAAAATAATATATCGTTCGTGGCAGGTAAGCATATCTCAGTTATGTAATATTTACGTTTCCATTTTATTATTATGCCTACAGCAATAAAAAGGCAGGTAAGACACACACACAATTCACGTTATTTCTGGCCTCACTCATGTTTATTTTCTTACATTTGCATGCTTTTTAAATGGAAAGTGCCGAAACCCATACCAACATAACGCGTGCAAGCCGAAAAAATGGACATCAATTTGCTTCCTGTGGATCACTGGGCAATGTAACTGCACGTGTTTACAGAGTAACGATTCATAGACAGACTTTTCGTCTTTAGGGAATGAACCCTCTGCAAGATGCTGAGGGTCCATGAGTGACTTCGGAGCGCTCCTTCTTTTTCGCGTGTTTGTTCTGTGAAACATACACTGTAGATTCGCAGCTTTACTCTAAGCAACGCTCAATAGGAAATGTTGAAAATTTTTGTCCACAGTGTACCCTCATTCACACTAAACCTGCTCTGATGTTTTAATTACGGACATCATAATATTAAAACTTTGGAAATTTGAGCACTACTTAATGGAGATCAATCATTAACTTATACAAGCCATTAATTTTATGCATATATTTTATATATATATGTGTACAACGTTATCGGCAACAAAGAAGTAGTTTTTGTTAAAATTCCTTCCCGGGATATTTGGCCGTAGTCCAATGTTTTCTACAAAACCAGACGTTTCGGCAATGCCATTGACTTCCATCATCAGTGAAAATCGAATGCGATAACGTGAGGTGGTATATGTTAGTGACCACAGTACTGTGGTTAAGGCTGAAGCAGTAAGTAGAAAGAAGTAGTTTCTATGGTAATATTACATTTCGAAAATGATTTTAAATATAAATCTTAGAATATGGAAGTCATGTATGGTTCTCCATACCGATATTTTTATTACAAACTATTTTAATTAATTTTTTTGCTAGTAACTAGCTGTGTTTTTCATACGTGCTCTCCATCTTTTCCTGTCATTTTATAAGTAATCCTTTAATACTTGTTTTACACTTCTTCCTCTGACTGTACTAGCTCTTCCTATTTTCCTCCTTACTATGTCGTGGATTTTTTGAGTACTAAATTTCTTATAGTTTAAAACATTATAGCAGACTATTCTTTACTCAAAATTAACTTCACTTTTAAAAAAATTCTTCAGAAAATACTCAGCAGCATACCACGAGTCCACGATATGGGGAGAGGTCCATGGTAAGCAGTAGTGGACATTGGTGGCAGTAGGCGATTTATCACAGATTCACCAATAAAATCCCGTCATGGACCTAGATACTATGGGATTTGTAACCCCCCCCCTCCCGAATCCACTGACTACACAACTGAAGACAATACAGCCATTCTTTTATAACATACACCTCATACCTAAAATTTAAAACTGTTTAAAATATCATATAAACTGCATAGCTAAGCAGCAAATAATCTAGAATAACTATTTCAAGCATTTATTTCTTATTTTATTTTATTTTTCATCACATTTCCTTACAATGAAGTTTGAACACTGAGATGTGATCATTTGTTAGTTAAAATCAGCTGCTTTGTAAACAGCTGATCATCATCAAATCATCCAGTTAGCTGTTCTTCTCAGTTATATGAAGAAATATTGATGTCTGGAGTATTGTTTATACTCAAGAGTTATTGATTTATATAAGTATTAAGCTGTTTATTTGTTTATTAAGAAGGGGAAGAACAAATGTCACGTCCGTTACAAAAAACATGAATAAGTTTTTATCACACCAACCCTAAGGCCGGTTACACACACGGCGGATTTTTCCGCGGCGGGCAATTGACCGTCGCCGCCGTTCCAACAGTAAATGAAGTAATGAAGTAATACTGAAGTAAATGAGAGCTTACACATAAACAGAAAAATAAACGCGCGGTCAATTTGCCGTTGGTGGTAGCTGTGCAACCGCCGACTGCCACTGGAGTCGACGGTAGTTTTACCGTCACCGTCCAAGTAGTGGCATATGCGACCAAATGCACGTTTACACACACAGCGGTTTTTCTACCGTTTAGAGTTGTTTTGTTCGTGTGGAATTGAACGTGTGAAAGCGTAAAATTCCGACGACGGAATAACAATAAACCTAGAATTTGCTCTCTGTTCATTTCAAACTACACTATACACTTCAAAGCAATAAATAATTTAAATAACACAGTTAAACTAAGTAAACTGGTTTGATGATGAAACTACACTGCCAACAGTCACCTGACTCGTACGACGGCGATGGAGATTTTACCGCCCTGTGTGTAAATGCTAGATTTCTGTGAGCGGCGACGGTCAATTGTCCGCCACGGAAAAATCCGCCGTGTGTGTAACCGGCCTAATAATGTGATGTAAGTGACTCTTGGTAGAAGTGGGGTTATGTGCATTGTTTATTGATTTCTAGTGTTTTCTGTTTTTTATAAAATAGCATTACCTGTGAAAATCCTGTAACAGACGTGACAAACTTTAGTGTAACGGAAGTGACAAAAAAAAGACTATATTTCTTTTCCTCTTATTTAATTAATTTTAGAGCAGGGTCCATATTTCTGGCCTGATTTTCATATTTCTGTAACAGTACAACTACATTTTCTTTATTTATGTAATTCAAAATGCATTTTTTGTTGGGAGATAAGATTTATTTCAGTTTTCAGACCATACAAGATAGGACTAAAATGTCTCATAAAATAGGTAGGCCTACCTAACCTAAAAAATATTTCTATAAATTAAAATGCAATTATATACTCAAAACTAACTTACTTATATAATTTGTTTAATAAATGCATGGATAAAATAACTAATTAGGCTGAATTAACAACACTCAAATATAAACACCACGTGACAAAGCCCATTATAGGCTACAACTAATAGCAGAGCTTCAGATTCCATTATGCTACAAAGAAATAAAACTTTCCACATACTTCAAAATGGTATTAAACTGTTAATGAAAAGTGATAGTACCTATTTTTAACATGTTTTGGTAATAAAACAACCTTTTATTAGGTTTAAAATCTATTTGAAAATTACCTAGATTTTTGTACACAAAACCAGCTGGAGCTGACCAACTTCTACATGTTTTTTAACAATTCTAACAGAAACTTATTAGCAAAGGCATTACAATAATATAAATGTTCAACATTGTAACAAATGTTTATGTTAAATGTTACTTTTAGGTTATTTGGCCCTAAATGTATTGTTTTGTTTCAGATTATGGCTCCCACTCCCAACAAGACAAGAATGGCTAAATGTAGAGAAGAGAGAAAAAAGAATCAAGAGCAATGGAAGGCTTATTTGGAGAAAGATAAATTGAGGAAGAGGAAAGTAAGAGAGAAGGAAAAAAATGAATTGACCAAAGAAAAAAAAACTGTTAGCTGAAAAAAGGCAGAAAGATAAAGAACGACAGCGGTTGTATAGAGAAAAAAAGAAGGTGATTCAAAATGGTGATCAGAGTGAGCTTGGTTCATACAAAAGTCCAAGAACACTTGGCAAAGCAGTAAAGAGAATAAAAAACTCATTACCTAACAGTCCTACTAAGAAGGTAGCAATAATTAGAAAACTGGTAAGAGAAAACTTAAGTTCAGAATTAAAAAAGGATATTTTTAATGCTAAGAAAACTGGACCAAGTCAATCAGACTGTCTTAAAAGGGTGAATGAGTTTCTCCAGTGCAATGAAATAAGTCGTCAAGCACCTGGGAAAAGAGACGTAAAATCAGTGAAAGACCCTGTCACTGGTAAACGCAGTTTATACCAACTGAGACACATGGTAATGGGTATTGGCGAGGCCTATGAAGAATATAAACTGATGTATCCACATGACCAAATTTCAAAAAGTAAGTTTTATAGCTTACGTCCAAAACATGTGCTCCCGGTTAGTGATATGCCTCACACAGTGTGTGTTTGCATTAAGCATGCAAATTTTACATTTATGACTGAAACACTGTCTAAGGTAGCAGCCTGTTTTCCAGAAACTAACAAGGAAGTGTTGAATGAAGTATGTTGTGACACAGACGATAAAAAATGCATGCTTAATGTGTGTAATGAATGTACATATGATATCAGAACCCTCTTGCCTGAAGCAGAGGATTTAAAGAAAAAAATTAAATGGAAGGAGTGGAAGAATGTAGACAACCGACCACAACTAGTTGAGAATTTCACATCACTGCACAGGCTAATAATATCATTAAATTCACAGTTGCGTGGCTTCAAAACTCATACTTACATAAAACGGGTTCAATCTGCTTATTTTGAATCCTGCAAAGAAAATGTGAAAAGTTTAAAGAACGAAGTGGTAATGCAAGTTGACTTCGCAGAGAATTATTCTTTAATCCAGCAAGATGAGATTCAAAGCGCTCATTGGAGCCACTCTCAAGTGGCAATATTTACTTGCTGTATATGGCACTCTGACAAAGTGTACAGCTTTGGTGTTATAAGTGATGACCTGAACCATTCCAAGAATTCTGTTTGGGTTTTTATGAAGGTAATAATAAGTGAAATGAAAAAGATAATTTTCAACAACAATATACATTCTGCGTTTGCCACACACATAACCATAGCTACACCAACATAGATACTAATCTTGAAATATTACACCTCTTACCCAAAGGGTGAAAACTTAACACAGCTGAACAGTATGAAATATACTAACACCACACAACACAACCAAACAACATACTAAACGACCAATTGCAATATAAATCACATACACTTTTCGACACAGTTATACACAAAACAAACAATAATTCGGATCCCCGCGCCAATCCCCTTCCTCTATACACCACCCCCACTATACCTTCCAACCAACAAACGTTACTAGGTACTGGCAGTCTGTCGCAAAGCTGAAGAAGGTGAACACGATGCCGAAACGCGTTCTACATACAAAACAGACAAGTAAGTTTCACTTGAGAAAGTTTTCAATATTATATAAAGTGTAGTGCAGTGAAAGAAGATGATGAACAAACAAGACAACTGAAAAAGATAGCTCCATCAGTGGATCACATCATTGTTTTTTCTGATAACTGCGCAGGACAATTTAAAAGTCAATACACAGTGTCTAGTATGTGTTTTTCAGAAGCAGATTTTGGAGTTTTGATGCACTGGAATTTTTCTGCCTCTGGACATGGGAAGGGGGCTGTTGATGGTGTCGGAGGCTCAATAAAGAGAAGTGTATGGAGAGAAGTTCAAGGAAGAAGAAGCTATGTTTATTCACCCTATGATTTTTTCAAGTTAGCGGATGAAAAATGCAAAGGCATACATCTTCTCTATGTTCCTCAGTCAGAAGTGGATTCTTACAAAAATCACTTGGACCAAAGATGGCTGATTCTTGAAGAAATAACTGGTATCAATTCAATGCACCATTTCCAGGCATATGACAACAAAAACATCCTCATTGGTAAAACTAGTGGTGACCTGATGACAAAAGTGTATATTTTTAAGCCTGATGAGTGTGAAAAAAGTAGTAAAAAACTGCCAAACCGTTTAAGATACAGTGATGAAAGTCAGTGAACTGACAGTGAAGAAAGCTTTGGAAATAATGACTTTGACAATGAAATGGAGTATGACAATGAAACTAATCTGAGTATTTTACAATACAGTGATTCTTTTCCTCATGATAAAATCTTTCCAGGAGTTTATATGCTGGTCAAACTCACTAGTCATAAAAAAAATGAATGTCGCTATGTGGCCGTTTGCCAAAGCAATGTGAAAGATGGTGATGTTAATGTAACCTTCTTGAAGCATATGACAATCGAGGCAAAGTTTTCAAAATCTGTGATGAATGTGAAAAAATTATCCTTTTTAAGGATATAATCAAAATACTGCCTGAGCCACAAATAAAGAAAGTTGGAGACAGAATTCTGTACCAATTTTCAAGCAGAATTAACGTTTTAGAAAAGTGATAAGTTAAGACCTGTGCTGAGAAAAACATAAATAGTCTATAGACCTAGTGTCCACAAAAGTTTAATGTTTTTTTTTTTACTCAACCTGCTTATTAAATCAGAATTAGTCCATAACTAGCAGAATGTAGCCTAATCTCTTTCCTAGACCTGTTTATTTTATGTTAATTAATTTTAATTCACTAGAATTGTAGTATTAAACTTTTGCAACTATGTATAACTATATTATTATTAAGTACACGGTTGTATTACATAATATTAAAGTGTTTTTTCCAATAAAAACTGTAATTATAAATGATGCACTTTTTTGTCACGTCCGTTACAAAGTTAAACATTTTTCAATAAGAAATCAATAATTTTAACAGGTCATAATTTATATTCTTAAAAGAGCATATATTAAAATTACTATAACAAATATTTACCACTTGGATTTCGTTGTCCATGACGTGTCCGTTACTTTACGTTTTTACTTATAAAAAACTTAAGTGTTCCGAGTCGTCAATACTATAGTGATACTTAAATATTTACCAGTTAATTTGTCTGTAAAATTAACAGAAACAATGGAAAACCCAAACCTATGTTCATTACAGGGTGTTTTACACGTCACGTCCGTTACACCTCTTTCATATCAAATAAAATCAAATACAGTTAAGTATTTGGCATGACAATTTTTGTGACTGTACATTTAAGTGAGTAGCCTACAACCTTTCTAAATAATTAAAATGGATAACAATCTTAATAAGTGTATTTTTGAATGCTTTTAAGTTGTGCAAGTGTCACGTCCGTTACAAAAGAATGGCTGAATAATAAATTCTATCATAAATATAAAATCAGAGGGGCCAGGAAAAATACATACAAGAACAGGTTTAGTCCCTCGCTAGTCTAGTCCTAATAGTGAAGATATTCATCCCTATCATAAGAATTTCTATATAGTGAATGATTATTAAATTACTGCTGAGAAAGTTGCATGTACCTATTTACGGATGACAAGTTTGCACAAAACCTATCAAAATTTGATAAAATATTACAAACAAGATTTTCTGTCGCACATTCATAATTCAGCTTGGTTAAGGTGTGGCTTTCTGAAAGACAACTCATGGTTCAAATTATGTCACTAAAATTACTTACGGCTTCTGTCTTTATTCCAGGCATGACAAGTGATTGGACTAAGACTAAATGTATGTCTCTCTGACATTTCTGAACTAAAAAATTTTAAATTTGCACACAATCCTCGGGTTTACAACAACACGGCATAACCTACAATTCCACCTGAGATATGAGACGTCAAGACAACATTCTAAACTAAGGCTGATAATCGATAATTATGATTAATTACTCGCTTATGAATCTGAAAATAAAGTACTAGAAAATACAAGACCTGAAACGAGATCAATAAGAAATTACAATTGTTCCAAAGAAAAATTCGACCACTAAACGTAATATTATTATAAATGCCGTTGATATCATAAACACTTTCAGTATACTTAATTTCCTAAGGAAATTTTTATACATTATAAGTTACGTGAGTAAATGGAAAATAATTAAACTGCTAAATCGTCTATTAAGCTTTTCTAATATATACAAATATTTTACATTGCTGCAAATAAATTTACATAATTTTAGTAGTATGGGATATTTTGATTCACAACTTGGTAGACGACGTAGACGTTCTAATTCCCGCTTAAAAGTGAATTTCTTAGGCTGGATAGTTACCTCTAATGTTACGTTTGTTTAAAAGTTAAATAAGTTCGTAATTTTTAAAGGTAGTGCCACGTGATTAATCAAAGTGAAGTATACAAGTCAAGTACTAAGACATGAAAGTAGACAATGACAGTAGTTCTGTAAGCTGCGGAGTTTTGAACTCGTCACCTTGCTCTCACAATCCCACAAGTAAAATCAAAAGACAAAAATGTAGAATCGAAGATTCTCATTTGTATGAAAAGTACTGCAACGAAAACAAAAATTTTATGCCGCAATTTTTTAATATTTACGCTGTAAGGTTATCAAAAATGATGGATAGAATATGTAAAAAAGTGTCAGCTAAGTGGGGTTAGTACCGAATTGTCTTTATACTTAGTTTATAAGTTTGGCTTACTTAATGGTTTTGTATTGTTTTAAGTAGTTATTTCGTTAGATAAGACATCTGTAGGTTTAATAAAACATTGAATTGCTTCATGTGACACTAAAGTACACTTAACTAAAAATGAACTTTTTCATGTGAAAACTTACTAATTTTATTGGACGCGTTTCGGCTTAGTATCCGCCTTCTTCAGCTTTGGTAACAGACTCCTTACTCCTTAACTCCTTGAGTCTGTTACCAAAGCTGAAGAAGGCGGATACTAAGCCGAAACGCGTCCAATAAAATTAGTAAGTTTACACATGAAAAAGTTCATTTTTAGTTAAGTGTTAGTGCTGTGAAAGAAGAGATGAATAATCAAGACACTAAAGTAGTTATAACCAGAGCTGGGATTTCAATATAAATCATATTTTTTTTTAAAAATAAAACGCATTTTGAGCATTACTACATAAAACCACATATTTTGATGATATAACATAGTACGCAAATATTGACTAAGTTTCATTTACATATTTTATATTCCTGGCTTACTTCTTTCAAAAACTTTCTTACTTCTTTTTAAATTATGTAAGTTATATAATGGTTGTCACCGCTCACTGACAGATTCAGTATTGTTTGTCACTAAGCAGCTGTCTACCATGAGTTATCTAAGCGTATGTACTTTACTGTGACTGTGGGAATATTTAATTTTCTCAGTATGTTTGTCTTTATGTTTATGTGGTATAATTGAAACTCATTGTACTCTATTAGCTTACGGATCTCAACAAATGTGGAAAATTAGATATTTATGTTAAATGCCACTTGTGATGTTTCCTGATAGGTCAGTAGTGACTTTACTGGTCAGTATTACTGTCAAAATGTATTTTTCTAACATTTTTAAATTCATATGTTTGCGGTAATTCATTCCTGCCATCGGATACATACACCGATGATATATATATATATATATATATATGACAATTTATCAGTACAACTTCTAGTTAAATGTCAGTTCATGTGAATTAATATTTAAACTGTATAGAAAAATGTAATTATTAGTTACACAGTCTCAGTATGTATATATATTTCCTTGGTAATATTGTGCTTAATAGACTACTTTCATGGGCTGCTTTGATGAGCATCTTATCGGGATTTTACTGTAGGGCTATTCCTTTACTTTAAATAAACAGCTAATGTTAATGAAGAATTTCCATTACTTTCTGCTGTTTTTTGTACATATTTTGCATTGTCTACAGAATTTGGTTACCTATGGCAATAGTGCCACCCAATTCCGCAGATAGTTGGAAGGAGTTTTCAGTATAGTTAACTTTGAATGAAAATTGTGGCACTAGCATCGCTACATTCTACTTTTCAATGTTAAGTTTTGTTGAATATCAACTTACACTTCATGTATAAATATAAACTTTGTATAGTAGGGTCTCCTACGATACAGGATTTATTTAAAAATGAGTAACAATTGGTGTAGTCTCAAGAGAACTAACATTCTGTTGTTTGTAGGAACAGATGTACCAATTAATAGATTAATGGACCTGCAGTCCATCCGAGGACAAAGATGTGTAATCATAGGCACACTGTTTAAATATCAAGAGTTAAAACCAAGCATTTTGAGAGAAATCAGTCAAGAGGTAAAGAGCCATGTTTAACATATATATTCTCTTACTATATATATATTATAACTTATACAATTTTTTTATTTGTTAAATGCGGGAAGCCCCACGTTCAGGGCGACATTTATAACTTAACAAATTGTGGTGTGTGAACTGACCTACCTGCTGTGAATTCTTGCGTCTCCTTCTTCCGACTAGGGCCGTAGGAATTTGTGTTTTGAATCCGCAAGTAGGTTAATTCAAAAGTACATGCACAAAGTATAGTTATAATTATTGTGAATAGTTTTGTGATGTTGGTAGATTTTGGAGTACAGCAATAACAAAACAGTGTTGGGTAGAAAATTGAGGTTTATTATTCTAATAGCACATAAAATGAAAAAAAACTTACATTTAACGTGATTCTTACGTACTAAAGAGTAATTAGTAATTTGATAATGTTTTCTGAATGAATATTCGCTTTCAGAGGGAAAGCTTATAACTACGAATGTAT
The DNA here is from genome assembly GCA_034769895.1 of Magicicada septendecula. Taxonomy (NCBI): domain Eukaryota; kingdom Metazoa; phylum Arthropoda; class Insecta; order Hemiptera; family Cicadidae; genus Magicicada; species Magicicada septendecula. The sequence continues at coordinate 407,884,803 of CM068368.1, read as the reverse complement.
ACGAACTTGTTTCTTATTGCTTTCAAAAGTTAATTTTTCAAATAATTTAATTAATGAGTTTTCAAGACTAATATTGATTTTACTGCTTCAAGATGCTTTTAAAATGCTCTTAAATAAATTAGCCGTGAATCTTGTTCAACGTGCTTTTTATTTACTTGTGATTTGTTTCACGTATACTGCAGTATAAGTTTCTAAGTGATTCAATATTAAGATTTGTATAGCGCTTTTTATCTACGTCTATTTCTTATCTATTGCTTCTTACTTAACTTATACTTGTTCTACAGATTATCACAATATTGAGGTTCTTATTAATTTAGAGTCTCTGTTTTTATAGGCATCTGAATTGAAGTTAACTTTACAATTGATTTTAACAGAAAAAGAAAAATGGTCTTTTTATTATAAAAATGTATAAATGATTTTTGACTTTCCTACTGAAGTTCTCGAAGATGTCCTCTGGGGTCCCTCGATGTCCTAGTCCAATCAGCTAGTGGCGATGATTTCCGCTGCGTCCTGGATTCCGACGAAGAGTTCAGGGATCAGCAACTGTTGATGGATTTAACGTCCGTGGTTTAACTGCTGCAACTGCTTCAGGCTCTCAGTCCGGATACTCTGCACTCGTGTGTGTGTGTACCTCGTCTCGTGTGTCGCTCTGCGTCGTCAGTTCTTCAGCTCGTACCACGTGCTAGACAGCCTCGTTCTGTTGTACTCTTGCTGTGACTTCTCGTAGTGTATGGTCGATCTCTTATATGCATACGCCAACAGTTTGGTGTATTGCGCTGTACGCTTATTTGTTGATAAATAAGAGTATCGTACGTAGGCGCCGTCACAGTCCAGTCGTTATAGAAGAGTGTCTGTGTTGTTCAGAAGTTGAATCTTTACGGAAGTGTGTGTGTGTGTGTGTGTGTGTGTGTGTGTTCACTGTTTGAGTCCTGACAGAAGAGTATGTGTGTGTACTGGTTGAGTCCTTACAGATGAGTATGTTTACTGGTTGAATGTTAACAGAAGAGTGAAGAGCATTCAGCTCGAAACCAACGGTTGTTCAAAATTTTTAGAATGATCTGATTGGCTGAAACACTCTCCCTTCTACTTGAAATTTAGTCACCTCATTCCGTGAGAACGAAAAATAATTCCCACAGTTCGAGAATTGTTATTATTTTTAATATTCTGGAATATACCGGAACCAATTGTCGGTCGGACGTCTGGTTGCAATTATCTTGGCTGCAAGCCAAGTTATACTTATTCTAACATATACATTTGATTTGTAATTTTTATAATTATAACATATTCAAATCTGAACTCCCTAGCTCTCTTACTGTGGAAGTTATTTAAATAAAATGAATTATCTCATTAACTCTTTAATTACATTTATTGAAATTTGCACACCCTATTGTTAGTATTTCGGCAAACATTTTGGTTTTTGCCTATATTTATTCATTTCCGAAATATTAATGTTTTAAAGTTAGGGCGTGTCCCTAATTTATAACGTGTGTGCGTGATTACATAACACCACCGCAACATAGCCGCTGTCCGTTTTACAATTGTTTCAAATGCTCGCTACAGTGCGAGATATGGTTCTATGGATTTAAATTTATTTTATATTTGATTTTTGAAATCTTCTACATATAACCCCAAATCTATGGGATTTGGTACGTTATATACACCCCCACACGTTTAAAAAAAAAAATTAATGTAGATTATACAGTTATTTATTTTATTTTTTTTCTACATTTTTTTTCCTACATTTTTCTACATTCTTCATGTTTCACAAGTATACATTGTTCTATTTACTTATAAAAACATATACTGATATAATTATCTTATTCATACAAGCTTTATATATATAACTTAATTCTAATACATTAAGATATTGTGTATAAAAATATTGTGAGACAATGTTTGTAGCATGGGTAGTATTTAATAGCGAGACATTTAACCAGGTATTTCACACAGATGATAACAGACAATTGTGGCGCGTGCGCTTAGGAATGTGCTTCCGTTTTGCTGCCCCTATTATCGCGTAGTAAACGCCGTTAATTAGCCTCTGCGTTTAAAAACCAGCTGCGTGCGGGCTCGTGAGCGCGTCGTTGCTTTGTGAACGCGTTTCCGGCAACCGTCACCCGTCCTCCATCCTCACACCTCGACTTGTGTGTTTGTTCACCAATGCTACGAATGATTGTTATTTATTTATAACTTGCCCACAATTATTATTATTTACATCTAATACTCTAATTTATATTAAACAATTATTATTTATATTTAAATATTAGTATTTAAATTATTTCTAACTTTATATGATTTATATTTACAGCGTATTTATTATTTGGTATCACGCACCTAAGATTTTTTTTTATTATTCCACGCATAAAAATCCTTTGCTACTACCGGATACCACACTACCCGTATCCAAAAGTACCTGCGTGGGAATGCCGTTTCCATGAGCTTGTGATACCGGACACGTTTTTTGTATGTTGATACTGCTTTACTTTTGCAATAGGGTCTCTAACATTTTCTATTTCGCTAGTTTGTGTGCTCGTACCGGTCTCTGATACCGCGACTGTTTGTATGGCTCTCATTGGAGTTCCATTGTTTCCTTTGCTTATCGGTTTCTGCCTATTGAAACTCGGCCTCCCCTTATATTCAAAGGGTTTATTTTGCGGTTTCGGCGGTGCTTGTTGTGGAGCCGAACTAGTACTAGGCCTTGGATCAGTTTGGGTATGATATTGCCCACGTCTATTTTGGCTATCATTATTTTGGTTATAGTTCGGGCTATACCTCCACCCGCCGAAATCGAAAACGGTCTCACTTTGGGATATTAATATTAATAGTTCGTCAACCGTACGTATACCTTGCGTAAATGCGGCTACACGAATATTATGATTAAAATGGTACGCCATTCGTGACTATATCGACCTCGGAAAACGCTGGTGTTAAATGTTTAGCGCGTTCAACCTGTTGTATAATATAGTTTTCGGGCGTTATACCCTGCTTCCGGTAATAATGTCCGTACTCTAATTCATTACGCAAGAGTCTTTGCGTGTGCGAATTCCAATATCGGTTTTCCAACATTTGTCTAAATTCCGTGTATGTGGTAATTTTATCACGTACAATGTTATACCATCTCCTGGCTGAATCACGCATCGCGTTAACTACCCACTGTATCCGGTCTTGGTCCTCTAATCGCGAACCTACCCTTGTCATTTTGTTTTCGCAAGTTAGCAAGAACTTGATCGGGTTTTCATTATTTTCACCGGTGAAATAGACACGATTCTTTTCGTCTACTTGCCCTTGTACTAGAATATTTGGTGCCGATTTCCTCCGTACTTCCTGTCACACTTTAGAAATCTCCTCGCTAAGCGTTTGTAATACATTTACTCTATTTGTATCGACATCGGAACGAACTTCTACAATCGACGCGTCTAACCTAGCAACTTGTCGTTGTGTTTCGTTTACGTCGGTTTGTATCCGTACTTCAAGATTATCGACTTTTTTAGCTACATCCGCGGTCTGTTTTTCACACTTGCTGATGTGTTCTTTAAATCGCCCCTCCATACGCGAAATCTGTTCAATAAACGATTTATGCATTGTGGTCTCAAAAACCTTAAAACGTTCATTTATTTTTGTCTCGACCGTATAAATTTTTTCTCCGACTTCGGTAACTTTAGAATCTAAGCTTTTTGCGCTTTCTTCGATTTTAGCAGCTATTTCTTTATTTACTTGCTCGAATTTTGCATTGATTTTTGCATCGGTTCGTCTTATATCCGCGTTACTCTGTTCCAATACCTCGGTTAAACTCATTTTCTGTGCGTCTATTTTAGCTGTTAATTCCGCGATATTTAGTTCAGCTTTGGCTGCACTTTGTTCAAATTTCGCATCTATTTTAGCCGTTAATTCCGCGTTCGTTTGCTCAGCTTTAGCCGCGTTTTGTTTCATTTCTGCTGCGTTTTGTTTTATTTCTTGTAACAACTGTTTTTTAACATTTTCTCGGTCTCCATTGTTACACAATATTCTTAACACTCTATTGCTGTACTTATTACCAATTCACAAAACTTTCTTTAGGGATTGTTTGAGTTGGACGCCAGCTGTTTTACTAATTAAAACAGCAAATTTGTTGCCATTTAATTCACTACAGTTAAATTTTACAATTTAAAATTTAATCAAAATTAAATCGGGCTCCACGTTCCGGGCGACATTTATAACTTATACAACTTTTTTATTTGTTAAATGCGGGAAGCCCCACGTTCAGGGCAACATTTATAACTTAACAAATTGTGGTGTGTGAACTGACCTACCTGCTGTGCGTTATTGTGTTTTCTTCTTCCGACTAGGGCCGTAGGAATTTGTATTTTGAATCCGCAAGTAGGTTAATTCAAAAGTACAAGCACAAAGTATAGTTACAATTATTGTGAATAGTTTTGTGATGTTGGTAGATTTTGGAGTACAGCAATTACAAAACAGTGTTGGGTATAAAATTGGGGTTTATTATTCTAATAGCACAAAAAATGAAAAAAAAAACTTACATCTAACGTGATTCTTATGTACTAAAGAGTAATTAGTAATTTGATCAATGTTTTCTGAATGAATATTCGCTTTCAGAGGGAAAGCTTATAACTACGAATTTATACGAACTTGTTTCTTATTGCTTTCAAAAGTTAATTTTTCAAATAATTTAATTAATGAGTTTTCAAGACTAATATTGATTTTACTGCTTCAAGATGCTTTTAAAATGCTCTTAAATAAATTAGCCGTGAATCTTGTTCAACGTGCTTTTTATTTACTTGTGATTTGTTTCACGTATAGTGCAGTAAGTTTCTAAGTGATTCAATATTAAGATTTGTGTAGCGCTTTTTATATACGTCTATTTCTTATCTATTGCTTCTTACTTAACTTATACTTGTTCTACAGATTATCACAATATTGAGGTTCTTATTAATTTAGAGTCTCTGTTTTTATAGGCATCTGAATGAAGTAAACTTTACAATTGATTTTAACAGAAAAAGAAAAATGGTCTTTTTATTATAAAAAAGTAGAAATGATTTTTGGCTTTCCTGGTACTGAAGTTCTCAAAGATGTCCTCTGGGGTCCCTCGATGTCCTAGTCCAATCAGCTAGTGGCGATGATTTCCGCTGCGTCCTGGATTCCGACGAAGAGTTCAGGGATCAGCAACTGTTGATGGATTTAACGTCCGTGGTTTAACTGCTGCAACTGCTTCAGGCCCTCGGTCCGGATACTCTGCACTCGTGTGTGTGTGTACCTCGTCTCAGGTGTCGCTTTGCGTCGTCAGTTCTTCAGCTCGTACTACGTGCTAGACGGCCTCGTTCTGGGTCATTCCACATCAGATCAACCAATAAAAAAATAATTTTGGACCTTAAGGTTTCAAAATGTCCTAATTTTTTGTTTATTTATTCTTATGGTCAAAACTAATAAAAATACAAACTTTTAGATTTTTTGGGCGTCTAATATTTATGTTATTGATTTTCAAAAAATCGAAAATCGCATAAATTTGACCGTGTTTTGAAATCTTTAAACGGCTACAGTTTAAAAAGTATTTGACATAGAGGGCTGGGACTTGTACCATTTTATTCTGCTTTTATTATGCTTTAATTTGATATAAAACACAACCATATTGGTAAAAATACTTTTTTCCCAAAAATTTTCAAAAAAAATTTGAATTTTCAAAAATGTATTTTTTTTTTTTTTGGAAAAAAATTATTTTGTTTATACACTTATAAGGCACATATATGCCTAATTTCAGGATGGGATGGCAATGGGATCATGTTTAAATAAAATATTTTGTAACTGTGAATCCCTAAAAAAAGACATTTATTGATAGAATCACGCTCTTCCTGAGGATCTGAAATCAAAATATAAACCAATTAAAGTAACCTGACACTTTACAATATTGTAAAGTATTAGATTATTTTTTAGTTTCATCTTACCAATTTTTAACTATGAAATAAAAATATAACTTGCGACCATTCTCATAAAAATATTGAAGAAAGTTTGTAAATTCTAAAAATCAATATAATTAAGAGCAATTATATTTTAAATATTAAAAAAATAGTATTTATGTCTCAGAATGAAAAGTATACAAGTTCAGGCATGTATATTTCGTGTGTTTAATACTGGTAACAGCTTGTGTCTGAATGGGTGGCTTTGATTTGGCTGAAATAAACAAGTCCAAACAGGTCTGAGTCATCACAGGCTCTACTCTTCTTTCATGTTTGTGCTTGATAATTTATTGTTGTAATCTCTTCATTCAGTTGCCTGCTGTGCAGTGATGAGTGAAGTTTTTCTTAGGAAGTGGTTTTTTTTTGTATTACAGATACAGTTATTTTTTTTATTTAAAAACTAATACAGGGTATTTAAACCATTTTTACAGTGACAGTTTTATTTGAAAATTGCAAATACTTTTTGACTCTTGTTTAGTGAAACATTTTAAATTAATGCCTGGATAAAATGGCAAATGAACAAGATAAGAAAAATTGGGCTGTTTTTCTATTAAGTGTTACAATCCATTTGGTGATGAAAAACACCCCTTAGCAGTGAAAAGTTCAAGAAATGTTACAGAATGGATGTGCTCACTAAATTTAGATATACAAATGGGGATGAAAATATGTGATACGTGTAGGAAAAAACTGCGAGTTTAAGACTAATGACTTTGGTGAATGTGATAATGTTGGGCCAGGTCCTAGCACAATTGACGATACATATGTTGACCCAAACGCTTCAGTTGATTATCTTAACAAATCTTTGAACTAACTGGCGAATCACCGATCAAAAAGAAAAAAGTTAAGGTTGTAAGTTATACAAAGAAGAAGATTGAGAAAATTAAAACATCATTTGAAAAACATTTAGTGCCCTCAAAGGAACATGATTGTGAACTTCAAAGTGATGATATAAGTAATGCTGAGTCTGAAATATTAAACCAGTTGAAAGAAAAGTTTTCGCAAACTGGAAAACGAAGTGAACAAATGACAATCTTAACATTGCTACCTAAAAGTTGGAGTGTTAAACAAATTGAAGAGGAATTTGGAGTATCCAACTACATGGCTCGGTCAGTAAAACGTTTAGTGGGAGAAAAGGGTATTTTATCAACTCCGAACCCAAAACCAGGAAAAACATTGGATGAAGCTACTGCTAGTTTAGTTGTAGAATTTTATAACACAGATGAAGTTAGCAGGATGATGCCCGGTAAAAAAGTCTTTGTAACGATACGGCAAGGAGGTTCAAAACTCCAAATTCAAAAGCGTTTGGTGCTGGGCAATCTGTCAGAGCTATATGCGTTGTTTAAGGAAAAGTACCCAACTCATTATATAGGGTTTTCCAAGTTTTGTCAGTTGAGGCCAAAAAACTGCATTTTGGCTGGTGGAAGTGGGACACATACTGTATGTGTATGTACAATACATCAGAATGTGAAACTCATGATGAATGGTGCTGGACTTAGAAGTATTGTATGGTATGGGGATAATACATCATTGAAATCTTATCATTGTTGCCTTGCAAAAATAATGTGCAATCCACCCTCACCAAATTGTTACATGGATGAATGTAAGGAATGTCCTGGTATTAAACAATTACGTGAAGCCTTGTTAAATAAATTTGAAGACGAGCTTATTGATGAAGTGACGTATAAGCAGTGGATAACTGTTGATAGGTGTAGAATGGAATCTATAACAAAAAACAGTGATGACTTTGTTGAAGAATTTCTGGAAATGCTTTTAAAACTCATTCATTCATTGCAAACAGGCAAAAAGAATGCTACTCAGAAAAGAAAGAAAACTTAGCACCAGGTGAACTAGTTATTAATTGTGATTTTGCTGAAAATTACTCATTTATACTCCAAGATGAAGTTCAGTCATTTCATTGGACAACTAACCAAGCTACTCTGCATCCTTTTATTGTGTATTACAAGTGGGAAGACAAAATTAAACATTTACAGTATGTTTTTATCTCCGACTGCCTGGAACATAATACTGTGGCGTTTCATGTATTCCAGAATGAGTTGATTTCTCTATTGAAAGAAACTATACCATTTGAAATAAAGAAAATTACATACTTCTCCGATGGTAGTTCGGCTCAGTACAAAAACAAGAAAAACTTTCACAATCTGTGTCTTCACAAAACAGATTTTGCAATCCAAGCAGAATGGCAGTTTTTCGCAACGTCACACGGAAAAAGTGCATGTGATGGACTTGGTGGCACTGTTAAACGGCTTGCTGCTAAAGCCAGTCTGCAAAGACCTTACAATAGCCAGATAGTCACACCACTGCAGTTGTATGAATTTGCTATTGATAAAATATCTGGAATAGATTTTGTGTACTGCTCTACAAAAGAATATCAAGATATGGAAAAGAAACTTGCATTGCACTTTAGTGAATCGATACCAATTGTTGGAACCCAAAAGTTCCATTCCTACAGTCCAATCTCGGAAAATAAAATCAATGTTAAATATTACCAATCGTGTTCAGACCAGTTTACTAACACCGTAACAGCATTTTACTTTTTAACAACAGATATACTAAACATTAAATCAGGCTTTGTAACTACTGCCTATGATCAGTCCTGGTGGCTTGCATGTATTCTAAAGAAGAACGACGACACCTGTGAGTTTGAAGTTAGTTTTTTACACCCAAAAGGACCTGCTGCTTCATTTTTCTACCCTCAACCGAGTGACATTTTAACTGTACCAGGTGAAACATTACTTCAGAAAGTAGAACCATTTACTGCTACACGGAGAGTGTATACCTTAACCAAAGAAGAAAATATGCTATCTACAAAGACACTAGAAAGGTTTCTCAAAAGGAACTGAGAACTTAAAATAGGCATTTAAGAAATATTTTTAAAAATAGTTTTTGGTAAGTAAAGTGATTTTACAAATTTTTTAAAATAAACTTGTATTTTTACCCTTAACACCCTGAGAGGAAGTCAGTAATCTTTATTGGTTTATATTTTGATTTCAGATCCTCAGGAAGAGCGTGATTCTATCAATAAATGTCTTTTTTTAGGGATTCACAGTTACAAAATATTTTATTTAAATATGATCCCATTGCCATCCAATCCTGAAATTTGGCATATATGTGCCTTATAAGTGTATAAACAAAATAATTTTTTTCCAAAAAAAAATACATTTTTGAAAATTCAAATTTTTTTTGAAAATTTTTGGGAAAAAAGTATTTTTACCAATATGGTTGTGTTTTATATCAAATTAAAGCAGAATAAAATTGTACAAGTCCCAGCCCTCTATGTCAAATACTTTTTAAACTGTAGCCGTTTAAAGATTTCAAAACACGGTCAAATTTATGCGACTTTCGATTTTTTGAAAATCAATAACATAAATATTAGAAGCCCAAAAAATTTAAAACTTTGTATTTTTATTAGTTTTGACCATAAGAACAAATACACAAAAAATTATAATTATCTGAGATGGTGAGGTTCAGAGCATTGGTTGATTTGATGTGGAATGACCCTTCTGTTGTACTCTTGCTGTGACTTCTTGTAGTGTATGGTCGATCTCTTATATGCGTACGCCAACAGTTTGGTGTATTGCGCTGTACGCTTATTTGTTGATAAATAAGAGTATCGTACGTAGGCGCCGTCACAGTCCAGTCGTTATAGAAGAGTGTCTGTGTTGTTCAGAAGTTGAATCTGTACAGAAGTGTGTGTGTGTGTGTGTGTGTGTGTGTGTGTGTGTGTGTGTGTGTGTGTGTGTGTGTGTGTGTGTGTGTGTGTGTGTGTTCACTGTTTGAGTCCTGACAGAAGAGTATGTGTGTGTACTGGTTGAGTCCTTACAGATGAGTATGTTTACTGGTTGAATGTTACAGAAGAGTGAAGAGCATTCAGCTCGAAACCAACGGTTGTTCAAAATTTTTAGAATGATCTGATTGGCTGAAACACTCTCCCTTCTACTTGAAATTTAGTCACCTCATTCCGTGAGAACGAAAAATAATTCCCACAGTTCGAGAATTGTTATTATTTTTAATATTCTGGAATATACCGGAACCAATTGTCGGTCGGACGTCCGGTTGCAATTTGTATTGCAATTATCTTGGCTGCAAGCCAAGTTATACTTATTCTAACATATACATTTGATTCGTAATTTTTATAATTATAACATATTCAAATCTGAACTCCCTAGCTCTCTTACTATGGAAGTTATTTAAATAAAATGAATTATCTCATTAACTCTTTAATTATATTTATTGAAATTTGCACACCCTATTGTTAGTATTTCGGCAAACATTTTGGCTATTTTGGTTTTTGCCTATATTTATTCGTTTCCGAAATATTAATGTTGTAAAGTTAGGGCGTGTCCCTATATTATAACGTGTGTGCGTGATTACATAACACCACCGGAACATAGCCGCTGTCCGTTTTACAATTGTTTCAAATGCTCGCTACAGCGCGAGATATGGTTCTATAGATTTAAATTTATTTTATATTTGATTTTTGAAATCTTCTACATATAACCCCAAATCTATGGGATTTGGTATGTTATATACACCCCCACCCGTTAAAAAAAAAAAATTAATGTAGATTATACAGTTATTTATTTTATTTTTTTCTACATGTTTTTTTCTACATTTTTCTACATTCTTCATGTTTCACAAGTATGCATTGTTCTATTTATTTATAAAAACATATACTGATATAATTATCTTATTCATACAAGCTTTATATATATAACTTAATTCTAATACATTAAGATATTGTGTATAAAAATATTGTGAGACAATGTTTGTAGCATGGGTAGTATTTAATAGCGAGACATTTAACCAGGTATTTCACACAGATGATAACAGACAATTATGGCGCGTGCGCTTAGGAATGTGCTTCTGTTTTGCTGCCCCTATTATCGCGTAGTAAACGCCGTTAATTAGCCTCTGCGTTTAAAAATCAGCTGCGTGCGGGCTCGTGAGCGCGTCGTTGCTTTGTGAACGCGTTTCCGGCAACCGTCCTCCGTCCTCACACCTCGACTTGTGTGTTTGTTCACCAATGCTACGAATGATTGTTATTTATTTATAACTTGCCCACAATTATTATTATTTACACCTAATACTCTAATTTATATTAAACAATTATTATTGATATTTAAATATTAGTATTTAAATTATTTCTAACTTTATATGATTTATATTTACAGCGTATTTATTATTTGGTATCACGCACTTAAGATTTTTTTATTATTCCACGCATAAAAATCCTTTGCTACTACCGGATACCACACTACCGGTATCCAAAAGTACCTGCGTGGGAATGCCGTTTCCATGAGCTTGTGATACCGGACACGCTATGTTAGGGGGACATTGTTGTTTTGTATTTGACTCCAACAATGGTTCTCTAACATCAGGTGGGAACGCGTTATTAACCGGCACACAAATTTCACGACAAAATTCACATTTGTTACTCCTAAAATTTTTCTTATATCTAACAATCTTATTTCTAAATATTTTTGCAAGGTTTATTGCTCATCCTTTTTGGATGCGCCCTGTTGCACGTTTTTTGTATGTTGATACTGCTTTACTTTTGCAATAGGGTCTCTAACATTTTCTATTTCGCTAGTTTGTGTGCTCGTACCGGTCTCTGATACCGCGACTGTTTGTATGGCTCTCATTGGAGTTCCATCGTTGCCTTTGCTTATCGGTTTCTGCCTATTGAAACTCGGCCTCCCCTTATATTCAAAGGGTTTATTTTGCGGTTTCGGCGGTGCTTGTTGTGGAGCCGAACTAGTACTAGGCCTTGGATCAGTTTGGGTATGATATTGCCCACGTCTATTTTGGCTATCATTATTTTGGTTATAGTTCGGGCTATACCTCCACCCGCCGAAATCGAAAACGGTCTCACTTTGGGATATTAATATTAATAGTTCGTCAACCGTAAATGTGGCTACCTTGCGTAAATGTGGCTACACGAATATTATGATTAAAATGGTACGCCAATTTCGTGACTATATCGACCTCGGAAAACGCTGGTGTTAAATGTTTAGCGCGTTCAACCTGTTGTATAATATAGTTTTCGGGCGTTATACCCTGCTTCTGGTAATAATGTCCGTACTCTAATTCATTACGCAAGAGTCTTTGCATGTGCGAATTCCAATATCGGTTTTCGAACATTTGTCTAAATTCCGTGTATGTGGTAATTTTATCACGTACAATGTTATACCATCTCCTGGCTGAATCACGCATCGCGTTAACTACCCACTGTATCCGATCTTGGTCCTCTAATCGCGAACCTACCTTTGTCATTTTGTTTTCGCAAGTTAGCAAGAACTTGATCGGGTTTTCATTATTTTCACCGGTGAAATAGACACGATTCTTTTCGTCTACTTGCCCTTGTACTAGAATATTTGGTGCCGATTTCCTCCATACTTCCTGTCGCACTTTAGAAATCTCCTCGCTAAGCGTTTGTAATACATTTACTCTATTTGTATCGACATCGGAACGAACTTCTACAATCGACGCGTCTAACCTAGCAACTTGTCGTTGTGTTTCATTTACGTCGGTTTGGTATCCGTACTTCAAGATTATCGACTTTTTTAGCTACATCCGCGGTCTGTTTTTCACACGTGCTGATGTGTTCTTTAAATCGCCCCTCCATACGCGAAATCTGTTCAATAAACGATTTATGCATTGTGGTCTCAAAAACCTTAAAACGTTCATTTATTTTTGTCTCGACCGTATAAATTTTTTCTCCGACTTCGGTAACTTTAGAATCTAAGCTTTTCGCGCTTTCTTCGATTTTAGCAGCTATTTCTTTATTTACTTGCTCAAATTTTGCATTGATTTTTGCATCGGTTTGTCTTATATCCGCGTTACTCTGTTCCAATACCTCGGTTAAACTCATTTTCTGTGCGTCTATTTTAGCTGTTAATTCCGGGATATTTAGTTCAGCTTTGGCTGCACTTTGTTCAAATTTCGCGTCTATTTTAGCCGTTAATTCCGCGTTCGTTTGGTCAGCTTTAGCCGCGTTTTGTTTCATTTCTGCTGCGTTTTGTTTTATTTCTTGTAACAATTGTTTTAACATTTTGTCGGTCTCCATTGTTACACAATATTCTTAACACTATTGCTGTACTTATTACCAATTCACAAAACTTTCTTTAGAGATTGTTTGAGTTGGACGCCAGCTGTTTTACTAATTAAAACAGCAAAATTGTTGCCATTTAATTCACTACAGTTAAATTTTACAATTTAAAATTTAATCAAAATTAAATCGGGGCCCACGTTCCGGGTGACATTTATAACTTATACAACTTTTTTATTTGTTAAATGCGGGTAGCCCCATGTTCAGGGCGACATTTAATACTTAACAAATTGTAGTGTGCAAACTGACCTACCTGCTGTGCGTTCTTGCGTCTTCTTCTTCCGACTAGAGCCGTAGGAATTTGTGTTTTGAATCCGCAAGTAGGTTAATTCAAAAGTACAAGCACAAAGTATAGTTATAATTATTGTGAATAGTTTTGTGATGTTGGTAGATTTTGGAGTACAGCAATAACAAAACAGTGTTGGGTATAAAATTGGGGTTTATTATTCTAATAGCACATAAAATGAAAAAAAACTTACATCTAACGTGATTCTTATGTACTAAAGAGTAATTAGTAATTTGATCAATGTTTTCTGAATGAATATTCGCTTTCAGAGGGAAAGCTTATAACTACGAATTTATACGAACTTGTTTCTTATTGCTTTCAAAAGTTAATTTTTCAAATAATTTAATTAATGAGTTTTCAAGACTTTAATATTGATTTTACTGCTTCAAGATGATTTTAAAATACTCTTAAATAAATTAGCCGTGAATCTTGTTCAATGTGCTTTTTATTTACTTGTGATTTGTTTCACGTATACTGCAGTATAAGTTTCTAAGTGATTCAATATTAAGATTTGTATAGCGCTTTTTATCTACGTCTATTTCTTATCTATTGCTTCTTACTTAACTTATACTTGTTCTACAGATTATCACAATATTGAGGTTCTTATTAATTTAGAGTCTCTGTTTTTATAGGCATCTGAATGAAGTAAACTTTACAATTGATTTTAACAGAAAAAGAAAATATCGGTATGGAGAACCATACATGACTTCCATATTGTAAGATTTATATTTAAAATCATTTTCAGCCAAACAGCCAGGGAAGGAATTTTAACAAAAAAATACTTCTTTGTTGCCAATAACGTAGTACACATAAAAAAAATTATCCCCTCCCCCTTCAACTATAATTTTGATTTATAGAAAATTACCCCCAGCCCGTTCAACTACCCTCTTCATTTATAGATATTTCATCTATGTTTCTACAGTGGATTATTAAGATCTTATCAGGATACTTTATCAAAATTAAGTACTTTACTCATGTTACAACAAAAAATGTTTCAGGTTAACTGCCCTTTCCCCGTAACCGATCTTCACCAAAATCAACAGACATTGAGTTCTCTATAGCTCAGGCACATATATAAAAAATTATTTGATTCTGTTTGAATTTACGGCAGTTATGGTTCGTCATATAAAAAATTACCCATGTTAAAACATAAAACATGAGATTTATAAAACATATCTAAGATTTATATTTAAAATCATTTTTGAAATAAAATATTTTCATAGAACCTACTAACGCTGGGGAAATCTGAGGAGCCAATCAGAGTTGGGCCTACCTGTCACTCTGCTGAATTTGGTGGAAAGCCCTGTCACTGTCGTCAAAGTATCAGCCTTGACAGGGTCCTCTTTTTCTGCAAAATGGGAGAGGCTTGAGATGGAGTGAGTGACATGGTCCCCACCTCAATGAAGAACCCATTGTTTTATAAAAATATATTTAAATTTTGAAAACTGAAAATTCTTTTCTTGTTGTAAATATTTATATTTTATAATCAAAATGACTTTATTTTTGTTACCTGGCAACAAAATTATTTTATTTTCAACAATTACCATTGTTTCAAAAAGTTTAAATAAATTTTCAAGTACTTTACTCTTGTTAAAACGTAAAAGGTTGCAGGTAAACTACCCCTTCCCCTTAACCGATCTTCACCAAAATCTAAAGGGTTTTGAGTCCTCTACAATTCACTGACGTATGCAAAAAATTATTTGATTCTGTTTGAATTTGCGGCTGTTATCGTTTGCCATAGAAAATACGCTTGATAAAAAACGTTGCAGGTAAACTACCCCTTCCCCTCAACCGATCTTCACCAAAAACAATAGGTCTTGAGTACTCTACAAATCAGGGCTGTATGCAGAAAATTATTTAATTCTGTTTGGATTTGCTGCTGTTATCGTTTGCCATAGAAAATACCCTTGTTAAAAAAACGTAGGTAAACTACCCCTTTCCCTTAACCGATCTTCACCAAAAACAATAGGTCTTGAGAACTCTACAATTTAGGGCTGGATGCAAATAATCTTTTGATTCTGTTTGAATTTGCGGCTGTTATCGTTTGCCATAGGAAATACCCTTGTTAAAACATAAAACGTTACAGGTAAACTACCCCTTTCCCTTAACCGATCTTCACCAAAAACAATAGGTCTTGAGAACTCTACAATTCAGGGCTGTATGCGAAACATTATTTGATTCTGTTTGAATTTGCGGCTGTTATCGTTTGCCAAAAAAAAAATTTCCCTTGATAAAAAAAAACCGTTGCAGGTAAACTACCCCTTTCCCTCAACCGATCTTCACCAAAAACAATAGGTCGTGAGTACTCTACAAATCACGGCTGTATGCAAAAAATTATTTGATTCTGTGTGAATTTGCGGCAGTTATTGTTTGCCATAGAAAAAAAATCTACAGACAGACACACAGACAGATAGACACACAGACACTTTTCGGAAAACGACTTTTTGTCATGTTTTGAGTGTAGTAGAATCAGAATCTGCAATAATCTCGAACACGATTTTTTTTGCCATCACCATACTTCCATTCCTTAAGGAATATAGAAGTAAAATGGTCTTTTTATTATAAAAAAGTGTAAATGATTTTTGACTTTCCTGGTACTGAAGTTCTCGAAGATGTCCTCTGGGGTCCCTCGATGTCCTATTCCAATCAGCTAGTGGCGATGATTTCCGCTGCGTCCTGGATTCCGATGAAGAGTTCAGGGATCAGCAACTGTTGATGGATTTAACGTCCGTGGTTTAACTGCTGCAACTGCTTCAGGCCCTCGGTCCGGATACTCTGCACTCGTGTGTGTGTGTGTGTGTGTGTGTACCTCGTCTCGGGTGTCGCTCTGCGTCGTCAGTTCTTCAGCTCGTACCACGTGCTAGACGGCCTCGTTCTGTTGTACTCTTGCTGTGACTTCTCGTAGTATATGGTCGATCTCTTATATGCGTACGCCAACAGTTTGGTGTATTGCGCTGTACGCTTATTTGTTGATAAATAAGAGTATCGTACGTAGGCGCCGTCACAGTCCAGTCGTTATAGAAGAGTGTCTGTGTTGTTCAGAAGTTGAATCTGTACAGAAGTGTGTGTGTGTGTGTGTGTGTGTATGTGTGTGTGTGTGTGTGTGTGTGTGTGTGTGTGTTCACTGTTTGAGTCCTGACAGAAGAGTATGTGTGTGTACTGGTTGAGTCCTTACAGATGAGTATGTTTACTGGTTGAATGTTACAGAAGAGTGAAGAGCATTCAGCTCGAAACCAACGGTTGTTCAAAATTTTTAGAATGATCTGATTTTCTGAAACACTCCCTTCTACTTGAAATTTAGTCACCTCATTCCGTGAGAATGAAAAATAATTCCCACAGTTCGAGAATTGTTATTATTTTTAATATTCTGGAATATACCGGAACCAATTGTCGGTCGGACGTCCGGTTGCAATTTGTATTGCAATTATCTTGGCTAGAAGCCATGTTATACTTATTCTAACATATACATTTGATTCGTAATTTTTGTAATTTTAACATATTCAAATCTGAACTCCCTAGCTCTCTTACTATGGAAGTTATTTAAATAAAATGAATTATCTCATTAACTCTTTAATTATATTTATTGAAAGTTGCACACCCTATTGTTAGTATTTCGGCAAACATTTTGACTATTTTGGTTTTTGCCTATATTTATTCGTTTCCGAAATATTAATGTTTTAAAGTTAGGGCGTGTCCCTAATTTATAACGTGTGTGCGTGATTACATAACACCACCGGAACGTAGCCGCTGTGCGTTTTATAATTGTTTCAAATGCTCGCTACAGCGTGAGATATGGTTCTATGGATTTAAATTTATATTATATTTGATTTTTGAAATCTTCTACATATAACCCCAAATCTGTGGGATTTGGTACGTTATTATATATATATATATATATATATATATATATAATCACGTTTATCCATCATTAGCTAAACATGCAAGTTCTGACCAGAGAAGTTCATCTTTTTGAGACCCCATATATAAAAGTTATGAGTAAGCTTAGACATTTTATTCTTACATATTCGTAATCAGCATAAAAAACCGTAAAAATATATATCTGTTTCAAGATAGTTTGTTGAAAAAAGTTGAATAATAATTACCCTGTTAACATAATCGTTACAAACGACTCACACGTGTAAAAAAAATGCATTACTATTTTATCACGGATATCGGTTTAGCTTTTAGTGATGAAAAATATGCACAGTGTTGCCACAAAATGTATATAAAGTCACGAAGGTCACAACGTTGCCAAGTCTACTGAACGTAAGCAATTCCTGCAATATTAGCAGGTGGTGTGTCTCGGCTGTTTATACAATTACTGCTTCCAGTCGCCTACGTTTAATTCCTGTATACGATCTTAGTTATTTTTAATTTCAGTACCGTAGTAAAAATAATCTTTGAAAGACGTAATCAACTATTTTTCAACGCTGTTATTAAAAGGTGGGTTAATCATTCAATGACAGAAAACATATAAGGTATAAAATGTTGTGATCACTTTATTCACACGTTCTTTTCTTGACACGTAAATAACTATATACTAAATAAAGATATAATAAGTATATCTTCATTGTACATTAGTATAATATGTAGTTAAAAAGTACAGTACAACCTGTCACATCCGGACCTGTGATATCCGGAACCTCCCATATCCTGACGTATCTCCAAACTAATTTTTGCAATTTTGGTTAGCGAAATGGTTAGGGATGTAAAGATACTACTCAAAAAACACGTTCTTCTTCTGTGTATCTTCTGTAATTGTTAATTATAGTAATTGAGATCTTGGCTACTTATAGAGATTTAATTACTGAACACAATGCAGTTTTCAGAATTGCTGTATATTTATTGGTTTTGAAGTTATCGCAGGTTGAACTGCAAAAATGAATTGAATAAAATTCACTCATCCGCCCGCGAGCTTCACTGACGAAGTTAGAGTGAGATAGTTGCTTATTATACGCTCTCTGTCTAGCGTACGGTGCAGCGCACAGTGTGTCCCTTTCAATACAGTATATTTAATGTATCTTTTAAATGTCAATAAATTTCAAATGAAATTTGGGTATATCTGAAATCCTTGAATAATTTACACACCCGAAATTTTTGCCGGTATTTTTCGTCAAAAAAGTGCGTTAATTATGCGAGAAAATACGGTATTTATAAATGACCTTTTGATATCCGGATTTTTCCATATCCGGATCGGCCGGTCGCCATATTAGTCCGGATATGACAGGTTGTACCTGTACTGGTAAAAGTATGAATACGGTACAGATAGACTTTTATTACAAATATTTTTTGCTACGGTTTTCTATAAATAGTAACTATTCTCGGTAAAATAAAAATAAAATAAAATAAAAGATTAAATACAAATATCTAATATTTTCTGAATAAAATATATGTATATTTTAACAAATAATAATTATGTAACTCTGAAAAAATTTAAGACAAATCTTCATTAACTCTTGTAGGGAATTAATTAAATCTTCATTAATCTTTAAAACTCTTGTAGGGAATTCGTTTTACACACTAGGCCTATATGTATTGAACATAATTATTATAAAACCATTTATTATTAAAAGGGATTGTTTAAATTACATATTTATTCCTACCATTCGCCCACTCCGATTATTTCTTTTGTTAAATAAATCTTATGACATGTCTTTTATATGTTTTTTACACCTCAGATTTTGTGTACACTGTATATATTTCGTATTTTTAATGTTTTTAGCTAAGTTTTCATTGGCCTAGGACACCGGTCCTTCTCAAAATTTGCATATAATTTTACCCTGATTAACGAAACAGCTCCTCTCTGTCTGTGTACCTCTGTCTCACTTTCTTGCTCTCTCTCTCTCTCTCTCTCTCTCTCTCTCTCTCTCTCTCTCTCTCTCTCACCCCCTTCTCTCTCTCTCTCTCTCTCTCTCTCTCTCTCTCTCTCTCTCTCCTTATTCGTTCTATTTCTTTCCCTTATTTTTATTAAAGAATGAGCCAAGGAGGTTATGTACACCTCTAAGGTTGCCTCTGTAAGAAACAGTAAAATTTCTCAAGTGTTTATGAAATAAGGAGGACACTGGAACATGGTAAACGCATAGTAATGTTTATTTGGCTGAGACAAGATAAACGAGAAACGTGATACCATTTCTGGCGGGAACGATTATGCATTTTGCAAACTGGCGTCTACGTCACACACGTCCGTATTTTCTACAAACATTGTGCACAGTTTAATCTGAGTTGTGGTATCTCGAACTCAGAAATGGTTAATATACGTCAGCCACTGCTATGTACAGTGATATGTGTTGTGTCTATTCAGCGCTAACACCACAGGTCTCCAGCACAGAGACAAGATTTCTCATTCCCGTCAACATGAGTACCTACTCAAGGTCAAATAACATTCTTAATGTTGTAATGACAGACGTGTACGTTTACAAAACACTGTTTTGGCTGACACATATATACACATCTACGTCTGAACTCACAACCTCTTATTTATCAGCTGGCCGGTTTTACGTTTCCACCAAACGTGTTCCAGAAAATCATATTAAAATAATATGAATATTTTATAGTAAAAACATAATAAAAATAATAATAATATACAATTTAAAAAGTTAATACACTACCTCTTGCTTATCCTAAGTTTTGTGCGGAGAAATACCTGACCCAGTCAGTTTTCCAAGGATTCATAAAATTGTTATCTCGAATGATACATGGATCTTGTAGAGCTTATAATCCTAATGTTCCTTGCATGATTGATGGAATATGTACACATAATAACCGAGCAACATTTTACGTTAAACTATTGAAAATAACAATGGTTTTCCAAAGTACCGGAGACGAGATGACGGAATTGTTGAACTAAAAGGAATACCGTATATCATTTGATAATCGTGATTCGTTCAATACAATCGCTTCCTAATTCTACAGTACAATGCTCACATCATTATTGAAAACCGATAAATACATGTATAAATAGGCTTACCATACGTCCCGGTTTGACGACCTGATCCCGGGGTCCCGGCCAGTTTGTCAATTGTCCCGGTTTGAAAATTGACGAGAGTAGTTTCCGTCCGGGCGAAGACGTTGTGCAAGCTAAGCTCCCGATTTTTGGTTAAATCAATAGAAAAGAGAGTTTGAAAGATTAAAAGTAATTTTTCATGAATGGAAAATTCAAAAGCTGCAGTAGTCACTTTGCACGAGTATACACATTCAAATGACTTAGGGAGCACAAAAATCCTAATGTGTGCTATACTTGCTTTCCTTCGAAAAGATGTAGAATGTGGCTGGCAGTATATCCATGGTCAAGTTCCAGAGGAAGAGAAACTCTATTAATTCTTTAATTGTTTCGTAGAACAATAGCTAGACAATGATTAGTGCCACAGGAGTTACGGAACTGCTACTTCCGACGTCATACAATGAATAATACCGTACAAGCACGCATCAGAAACTAAACAGCCACGTTGGAAGACCACATCCAAGAATAAAAAACATTATCAAATGTTTATAATCTGAGGCAGAGAAATCTATTCAGAACACGATGTAACGATGGAGTGAAATTTTTAAGCTATGAAAAGGACGAAAAAGTATACTGAAGTGGATAAACTAAAAGATATGAAAAAGATTCTGAAGTTGGGATGTTTCTCAAGATCATGTCGTCCATTCTACAAGTTGACTAATAAAAATAAATAAAAAATAACCTTCCTTTTTAATTTAGAGAGAGAGAGAGAGAGAGAGAGTGAGGGAGCGGCTATGCAAGTGTGTGTGTGTGTGTGTGTGTGTGTGTGTGTGTGTGTGTGTGTGTGTGTGTGTGTGTGTGTGTGTGTGTGTGTATGTGTGTGTGTGTGTGTGTGTGTGTGTGTGCGTTTTATAAAAATTGTAACTTGGTAAACGTAGTTGGTAACAAAAAATACATTTAACGAATTATAAAAACATAAACACAATACAGGGTGGATGTACATACATCGTTGTTTGTGTGTTCGCAAGTGGGAGGTACTCTCACGTATCAAAAATTAATTACGTCTCTTATCTACTTGAGTGTTCGCAAGTGAAACGAGTTGCAAGTGCCACTGTTCGTAAGTGGGAGCACACCATCGTCGGCCGGATACGAAAAGCAGATTAATTTACCTGGTTTCTTCGAGACAAAAGCATCAACATGAATCAAAAAATTTAACTTGCAACCATTATTTTAGTAAAACGTAGATGATTGTGGGTACCATAGCTTAGGCTTTTAGAGCATAGGCTTGTACATTTATCTAGGATTTACATTATGTAGCTGATGATAGAAGTTCAAATGCGAGTTCCTGGTCCCTAAAAACATGGGTATCTCAGCTGGGAGAGTGAACTCCAAGACAAAATACTGATCCTTCAAATGTGTGTGTGTCGGGTAGGTATAGGCCTACTAGTAGGCCTACTCTGGGCTCCTTAAAAAAGCTACTGCTAAAATAACAGTGATTTGTTCTAATTTTGTTTGCTACATAATAAGGTGACGCTGTATAACATTAAAATTTGGGTTTGGCAAAGATTATCAGAATTGGCACATTCAACAATTAAAAGTTTTGTACGAATGAGCAGAAAATAATGGTATTTAAAAGGAACTATAAAGACATATCTTATGGTCATAAACAAACCGTAGAAGAAATTACTATTGTAATCAGTATAGTCATATTTGGACAGGTGTAGAAAAATATGGAGAAGCCTGTACAGGTGTGTCGGTGCTGATGGGAACACACATAAAAACGTTTGTATGAGATTAAACGTATGTATCCAAGATAAATACCGTTTTATCTACAACAGGTGGCTTCGAAATATGAATTTGGGGATTTCCCTTTTATTTAGGGAGAATTGTTATAAGGTAAATACAGTACAACCTGTCACATCCGGACCTGTGATATCCGGAACCTCCCATATCCGGACGTATCTCCAAACTAATTTTTGCAATTTTGGTTAGCGAATGGTTAGGGATGTAAAGATACTACTCTTGATGTTTTGGCTGATCACCACTTTTTCTTCACTACACTTACGTCATTCTGCGATATGGTTCACTATTTTTGAATATTTAAGTTTTTACAATTGAAATACTTTATTTGGGGCAACTGAGTCTGGGGCAGCGGCGTTAGGTCGACTCACTTTGGCTTCATGGCTTCCAAAAAACGTGTGCATTGTATGAAGCAGCCGAATCACAAACTTTTTCAAAAACTGATGTAGGCGTACTGTAAGTAAAACTTTTTAACCAATTTTACTTTTTGTATTTTAAAGAGTACAGTGTACAAATGCAAATGCTAAACCAATAGAAACGTCTAAAAAAACACGTTCTTCTTCTGTGTATCTTCTGTAATTGTTAATTATATTAATTGAGATTTTGGCTACTTATAGAGATTTAATTACTGAACACAATGCAGTTTTCAGAATTGCTGTATATTTATTGGTTTTGAAGTTATCGCAGGTTGAACTGCAAAAATGAATTGAATAAAATTTGTCTAAAATCATCCGCCCGCGAGTTTCACTGTGAGGAAGTTAGAGTGAGATAGTTGCTTATTATACGCTCTCTGTCTAGCTTAGGGCGCAGCGCACAGTCTGTCCCTTTAATTAACGCTCAGATATGACGACATATTATGAATCGTTATATATGTAAGATAATCAATTTTTGTGAAACCTATAATATACCCATTAAATAGTGTAGACTAGACAAGTATGATAGTAGCTTAATACAGTCTTTTTTCCGGGATGAAAGGGAAATTATAATATTGTGCGCTTAAGAATGAAACTTTTTTTGTTACTAGACCAACGTTTATGAAAATCTATTTGTCTTCATTTCTCAGATTGTAATAAAATTGGAATCAATTATAGCCTATATCAAATTAAAAATTTTTGCCAAAATTATTTGTTACTAACCAAGTTTACTTTATTTTCTTAACCGATGGATTTTTGCATATCAAATTCCGTTTATTAGACATCGATTTTTCAATATAAAATTGGTCTCTAGATTACTGATTTGCGTTAATGCGTCCAAGAAAAATGGTAGTTTGATAAACGTTATTACTAAGTTTTAATGTTTGTTTACATACGGCGTTTTCAAGAAACTGTAACAGTGTTAGAATAAATAGGCCTACTTAAAAATTTGATTACATACCTGCACCTAGTTTCGTATACAGAAGCAGTGTAAAAAGTATTTTGTAAAGCTTTCTTACAAAATTATAACATAACTGAAGCCCAAATGATGTTTAAGATTTTGCATGTTAAGTCATATGAAGTTTACTTAAGAACCTGTTACGTTCAGACTTCCTGAGATACAGTTATTGAGAAGAACATGAGTAACAAAAAGAAAGAGAGAGAGAGAGAGAGAGAGAGAGAGAGTGAGAGAGAGGTCAAAGTACATGATGTTTACTACAGTTGGCTACTTATAAGGAACTTGAAAATAATTAAACTTATTGTAATGTAGAAAGTTAACGAAACATGAACCAAAAGCGAGGATTATGTGCAGCAGACTCAAGAGTTTTATTAACAGGATCCAAACAGCCTTTGGTGAAACGATTATTACGTTAAATAATTTATTCGCAATTAAGAAGTGGTACATTTTGAAGAAAGGAAAAAACCGAGGATGAGGAACTTATAAGTTGCTATTAAAATATGTAACTTACCTTTTGGATACCTAATTATTTTACAAGCAAGTTACGGAAACTATAAAAAAAAAAATTAATTCTTAATATATAAGCCTTCACGTATTATTTCAAAAAAATTAGATTACTGCTCACTGTGATATACGAAAAGCAAAAATATAATTAATGTAACATTACAACTCTTCAACTCTGTAAGATATAAACTCTTCTGCTTCTGCAGGTTGTTATTTATATTATTGGTACTTGTAGAAATTTTTATTAATCAGAATGGTGAGTAAATTTCCAACGGATGGGAGTCAACTTGAAACATGTTGCTTCGGTACTACTGTATACCAATAACTGCATAACTATATTCTTACAAATGATATTCGGTATGAATGAGAATAATTAAAAATTCGTAATTCCCTCTCCCCCGTCTCTCTTCTCCCCCTCACTCTTTCTCTGTCAATTTTCCCCATCTACCTCACTAATAGGGACAAACCTCACTACTACCTTTAATTAAACATGACTACCTCACTATTAATTTCCTTTTATTTTCATTAAGTTAGCACGGCAGGTCCTTCTGCGACTGCACCCAAAGCGCGCCTCTTTAAGTGTTTGTTGAAATGTTACACTGCTACAAACAGATTACTCAAGTTTGAATGTGTAGTCTATACGAACACAATGAATGATTAAACAAACACGCACACCACACTACCTTGGACAGGCATATGTACATATGACTGTCATCTCACGTTTCTTATTTAATTTTTATTTTAACTTTTTAATACTTTTATATGTTTAATTATTATGTAATCGTTAAGGATAAATAGGAGAAATAACTCTTTTTAATTGGCTTCATTATATCAAAAAGTAATTCCTTGCTGGATCGTGAAATATTTACAATTCATCTTTATTTACGTAGGTCTTGAATGTTGTGACACCGATCCTTTGAAGTATTCTCCGATCTTTATATGTACAGTATTCTTTTCCGGATGTCTCTCTTTGACTATGATCCCAGGCATTCAAAGTTTTGTGTTTGGACTCCTATGATTTTCTGGCCTACTATTATTATACATTTTTATGTGCAAGAAAGTGGCTGAAGTTTCCATTTATAAACTACCTGATCCCTCTCAAACAGTCAGTGATTACTATAGACCGGGGTGACACGAGTTCTGGAAAGACACTAGAGAGTATCGCTGTATCTCTTCTGTACCGTTTTGCTTCTTCCATTCACTTTATGCCCACTCTATTTTTGTTAGTCTACGACAAACAATCTTTGGTATTAGATTTCTAACGACCAAAAATACTTCCAAAGAATTTGATCTTCTTGCCTGTCCTTTCAAACGGAGCACTGTTTCTATTTTAACAGGACGCACAATACCCTACAGTTTAAGAATATATAGACGAAGAAGTGTATGTAGCTGCAGTGAGGCGAACGAACCCGACAGTATCATACCGAGGTTATCTAAACGAATACCGGAGAGATGCGGACACGGAGATTTGCGAACACAAGCTATTTCCGGAGATTTGCGGACACTAGGCCTTTTGCTACCTGAGAGAGGGATGACAAAATTCCAAAAGTATTTCTATACCGGAGGCTTGCGGACAGGCCGTATCTGAGGTGCGCCCGCTTGAATAGCAACAAACTTTCGTCAATTACTAAATTTTCAAATGGATTTAAGGCCTCTCTAAATTTTTTTCTTGTGTGTTCGACAATAAGCCATATTTTTACAAGGCTATCTTGAGTAGGGGTAGAATTGTCACAAAAATGTAAAAGTCGCAGAATTAGTTTGAATCGGTCCCTAGACATAATTTGGGGAAATATCGGCGTCAGTAATAGCAAATCCTTTGCCCAATATTCGTCTATTTCTAATTTGTTTACTCTTGGCATCAGCAGTGAACACGCCAAGAAGAAATTAAATTCTGCAGGCTCTATATCTTTCCATCGGGACAATCGGGATATTAATGTCAATTTTGTGGTAACAAATTTGTAATAATTATTTAATTCTGTGCAAATGACAGAAATAAATTCTAAGGGGAAAAATATTTAAAAAAATCTAAGTGAGTTGCCGTGTCTTCGAAACTAATTCGTAATCCGCTAACTGCTTTATCAAAAGAGTGACGTTTTGTCGCAGGACTGTTGGCCGACCAATCGTAAATTCTTTTTCGCTTCTGAAGATTTCTTACCTCTTCTTCTTCTTCTTCTTCTTCTTCTTCATCATCATCTTCTCCTGCTGATGTTTCATTTTCTGATGAAGCTGCACGTGGTGTTGAACGATTATGAGAAGGCCCGGGAGCATCCATATCTTTGTCTGAGAAAATGTTGTCTTCCTCGTCACTACTCTTCATCAATAATTCCATAACTTCCTTCTCGGATTCTGTGCCATTGTAAACACAATATTCACACCTACTGTTTGCTAAAGAGAATCACAAACAAGACTGAACAGATGTTCTACAGACAAAGTAATTATACCTTGCACCCAATGTTGAGAACAATAGCCGTGGTAAGGAATTTGAACAAAGAAAATGATTTTTCTTCATGTTTTGAGGGTAGTACAATCAGAATCTGCCCTTATCTCGAACACGATGTTTTTCGCGATAACCATACTTCCATTCCTTACGAAACATGGAAGTAAAAAAGTTGCTAGCTGAAAAAATAATAGAAGAACCTAAACATTAAGATATTAACACAATTCGTCAATTTTGTCAACCCTCTGGGGGTCCGGTCTAGTTCATCCCTCCCGTAAATACGCCTCTAACCACGAGATGACATTGTTTACATTCTAACCGCATTAAAGTTTTGTTATTACAGTTTTCCAGTAAGCTACATTTTTCAGATTTACAGTAAATTATTATATTTACTGACAAGATGTACAAAGTGCTTTGTTTATTTATGGTCAACCATTCGTCGAGCAGGACATAGTATGTGCCTACGCTTGGTCTGCATCTGCAATGTTTATGGGTTTTGTCAAGTCGCAGTTATTATTTTCAGCCCAACGATCCATAAATCAATCGTAAATTTGCATCGTCGTAACAAAGGCTATTCAATTTTGGTTTATTACTGTGCTCTTTTTCTTATATATGCTCGCGGGCGTGCCGAAGAAGAGGACAGAGTTATACACGTTGCGAGCGAAGAGGATGCCGCACCGTTTCTGGTTTCGCACAGTACTGCCTCTGAAACGGGGAATTACACGACATTAACCTGTCCTAGCTCCTTACAAACCTGAATAATGTGTTAAACACTAACATTTGCATTTACAATTAATATATATATATAATATTTCTGTATTAATATTATAAAAATTCTGTATAATATTTACCTTATTTCTTCCGTCGTGTGACTTCGTGTTGCGTTCGATTGAATATCTTTACGCGTTTCGAAACGTGTTTTGTCTTCAGAATAAAAAAATCACTCAAAGTGAGGTCGTTAAACATCAAAATTGCAAATATTAAAACAGTTCTACACATGTCCGCATTACATGAGTGCGCACTCGAGTCTCTCGGTATTTTCCTGTTGCTTTCCTCTACTATTGGGGAGTCAAAACTGGAACCCTTGCGCTGCCAGCTCTTATCGCAATGTGGACTGTGTAAATACCCACTTACGCTACGCAATTACTGTACGCAATAATTTTCCCATCTATATTTTTATCGTCAGTAATTAGGACCAACTGTCTGGGGAGGTGTGGTTTGTATTAGTTTACTTGCGAACAGATTTTAATACTAAACAAAATAAATGTATTTAATTATGACATGGAAAAAACAAAATCGTTTTAATTTTTTCCAAACCTAATGTCTATTAATCCCAAAATTGGTGGAACAGGGAAATGAAGAAACAGATCAACGATACATGGGATCTAGTCAGCGAAATAACTGACCTTTTTTCCTTTCGTTGTAAACAGAACGAAAACGTTATAGGCCTAACATACTGTTACGACATTGCAGAACAATCTACGTGTTTCTCGGCTATTCCAGTGGAATCCGGCTGTAATGCGTATGTGCGTACACATTGCTGCTACTTTGAGATGGACAATTACGTGGCACATGTCATGAATCCGCAACGAGACCATACCAATCCGCGCGTGCTGTGTTCAAGGCCGCAATCAATTACGTTCTAGTGTTTTGTAGTAGACGCATATTAGCGAATATTCTGGAACCTTATCGGGTACTCAGCGACGCTCAGTTCAGTTTGAGTTGCGATTGAATCGAGTGCTGTTCGAAGTAATTGTAGCGAAGTGTTTTATAATTGTGCGGGACAATTGTAATACAATACAGTAATTGTCTTTTATATTAGTTGACATTTTTATTGCGTGTGAACAATTTTTAATTGATTTGTTGCAAGAGACTATCTTGTTGATTACAAACTGTATAATTGTGATAATTTAAGCTGGTGATTAGTGATTTAATTGGTGTCTTGTATTTTGTTTTCCACTGTACCATACGACGATCAGTAGACCGTCGTAACAATACGATGTTCAATATTCTACATTTAATTTTTAGACTGTACTTTTTTTACTTGTACTTACAATTACTTTCTATTTTTAGTAGGACCAAGAAAACGCTGATAATAGCACAAGCTGGACTGAGATAATAATATTACCACTTTAATTACCAACGAAACTAAAACGCGACATTTATGTTGCCAACACCTTAAGTTGACGCGACACCAGCAGTGATTACATGTTAACAGCTGATTTTTCATTTCCCTCCCCCCGCTCAGAATTTCAAAGTAGACGTGCCCTTAGCTCTTAATACTACTATACGTAAATCGATAAATGGAGAAATTAAACATATGGTACTAGAAGAGCATGACCCCACGCGTCGAAGACGAAACATGATATAAATACACCTTGATTATTATTATTATTACGTATTATATAGTAGTATTAGATATTATATGGGAGAAATTAACAAAGTGCGAGGGGGCAGATAAAGGACAGTGAAGGATTGTGTGTAACACTGAAATTGTTGACAAGAAAAAGAAGAAACTGTACGAGTTGGCGCGCGTGCGCGCGTGCGTGTGCGCGCGCGAGAGAGAGAGTGAGTGAGTGAGAGGACTGAAAGAGAGAAACATGGGCAGAGGTAAAAAAAATCTGTCGCATTAAATTCACGCCAACAACATTCTTAATGTCGTAATGACACAACAGTCTATGTTTACAAAAATTACTACCGTTGTGACGACACAAATATACAGATCTAATGTGTGTTGGCAGGCTGACGCGTTCGTACTACTAATTCATTCGAAGGCTGTATTCACTCCTGTCTGTATTAAAATAATACAAATGTTGTTTTATAGTAATAATATAATAATAATAATAACAACTATCACGATTTGTAGGCTTAAGCATTCATAACATAAACAGTTTTCTAACGTTCCCTCCTCTCAAGACTTCTACGAACTTTTTTTAACCTATTGATTTTACTCCATTTTTAATAATTCACCAATCCCTTCAGTTTATAACTTACTGCTTACATGTCGGAGTCATGTGATAGTATGAAACTTTTATTGAGCAGAATTCAGTATGACGGATATTCGTGGCATACCTACGGAGATGTGAAAGTAACGTAGTTTTACTTCGATTGCAGCTTGGATTCACTAAATTCTGTTGCCTTCTGTACGAGTGGGTAAATTCTATGCAGGAATGGGAAAATTATTATGTAAAAAAAAGCAGTGATCATTAAAGACAGAGGCACTGAGTGTAGGAGATCAGACCGTTGTAGGTCAAGTACTAGTAAAACCTGGAAAAGCTTATCGTCCACTACTACATATTAAGTAGGTTTAATGAAAATTATGTAAATGGAACGGATGTAATTTCGAAACTGTTAATTTCCTTCAAGTGTGTACTAAAGTAAAGAATGTTACAATTTATAAGTTGGTAATTACACCAGGTAGGCTTAAACAGGTAATGCTAACAACCAGTAGCCTACTGATTCGAATGTGTGTGTGAAGAGGGCTTTTGAGTCGATAATAACGCTATTACCTACTTGACACAGAAATTCCCGTGTCACCTGCATTTCGTATTATGCAAACGTTCGGAGGATGTAAATTTTTTAACAACATTGTTGGAGTGCCAACCTTTAGAATGAACCGTTGTGGCGGAATGCAAGATTGATTTAAAGAATTCAAAAATTCTTGGAGATAGTACACTATATTTTCAATATTAAATACGGTGTTAATAGATTCTTCGGACTTTTTATTATCCCCAGAAAATTTTCCAAACTTGTATCATTATTTTCCTTCACAGATTCGATTCTTTGGGAATAACCACTTGTAATTTTTATCAAGTAAACACTTGACGTTTTGCACAGAATTTAGCAATTAATACAGTTGTACTATTTACTATGTCCCAGTTTTTCGTCAATTTCTGTGAAGCTATCGTCATTAGGAACACTACCGTCACCGAGGTGCAGTAAGTTTGTAGAAAAATCACCATCTCCTCCTCCTCCTAAATGGGCTCTCATATTGCTTTGCAAATTTAGTCTGAATAGCATTCCACATCACCGAGGACTTTAAACACACTGAGACAATATCAGCGCGGGTTCCTCTTGCAGTTACCGGTAATCTCTAGCGAGAATCCTCTGAAATAACAAATGTTACGCTACCCACTAATTTGTTACAATTTCTTAAGTCTTGGAGAGTTTGATTGACCGTTTCTATACAGTCCACAAATCGCCTTCGTTTTACCGTTCATGATTAGTTTCCGTTTTGATTGCTCTTTCTTTTGTCATGCCTCCTCTTCAATACGAATTGCTTTTTTAATAGGAGTCAGTGAGAATACTTGACTTTTTCTTCTTGGCGCATTTTTATTTTATTTTTGCAGTCGCTTTCGGATAAGGGCGAATTTATTTTGGTGTCAATTGTGATAAGGTATTAGCAGATGTCTCGTTTATTCCCGACGTGGGAGGTCCGGCTACTGTGGTCTCTTGACAGTCTTTTGTGGTGTTAATCTTCCTTCATAATTACTTTTGTCTCCTATCTCTCTGTCAATTACAGGTGAACACAGAAACTCTTCGATACTGAATATATTTTCATTTAATGGCCAAATTCCAGTTGAACTAAAACCTGCTGTCAGTTAGATGGTGTAGCTGCCTTTGAAAGAGTATCTTTTGCTAGCCCAGGTATGTCATGGTTTTACCTGGGTTTATTGTCATCCAGCTCTCAGCGGCTGCACCGAAACAGGCCATATAAACACTTGTCTAATGGCTGAAGTCAGATTGTAACGGGTATGAGGTATAAACTGTTTCATAAATAGTAAAAAAAAGAGAGGCTGTAATTTATCTTGATGGATGTGCTACTCCAATACAACCTGCTGGTCCATAAATAATCAAAGTGATATCTACATAACACTCTGTGGATATAACGATAAGTGGTGGTTTCCAGCTGCCATCTATGAAAATACCACTGGTTTCACCCTTTTCCAAAGGCGTAACCCTGCTGACTTGTTTATTTCCCTTCAAACTGACAACTTTGTTAGGACAGTGCACTGTTGTTATGCTGCCTGGTTTCCTTCACATTCCAAATATTGTGACAATAAAAATGAAGGCGACTTATCACAGAATTCCAATATTGAAGAAAGTTTTATGTTATGTTTATTAAAACTAAATGCTATTGCAAAACTTGTTGCTTCAGCCTCTCTAAAAGACAACCTTGAATGTCGCTGCATGAAGCCAGTAAAACAATCTTTTACCGGCCCAGTTCACCATAAAATCGACATTATTTGCAAACACGTATTCGGAGGCTAACATACGAATATTCTTAGGGTACAAACCATAATAACTAACAGAATAGTGCAGATCATAACACAGAAATCTGATTTTTCTTTTTGTTCTTTCCTAAATATAAGTTGTGGAAAACGCTGAGTCTTTGTAGGGTTTGTGAGCTACATCGCCCCAGAAAGTTTTTCACTTGTACGTTTGAACCAAATATGAAAAAAAGAAAACAGAACAAAATGTTTTACTTACATTGTACCAACATACCACTTTCCTTCTGGTGAAATTGAAGGTACACCTTTAATTTTAAAATTAGTGGCTGAAGTGTAGTGCTGCTGGCCACTCTACCTTTAGTGCGTGTGTCGAACACTCACTTTAGGCAACCTATTCTACCTCCTAAATTTCCTAGGCGGCATAAAAAGGAGCCATTATTACTATTATCATTTTAAAAATTTTAGTTTTTTAGGATTTAATAAACACGTAATCTTCATTATAGGATCACAAGTAACTGACACATAATTAATTCTGAGATCTGTTAGGTTATGAATTCATTTTCTTTTAAAAGTTATAGAGAAACATAACTTGCCCTCATGTTGCCACATTGCTTTTGTATTAGTATGATTCAATTGTACACTTACCATGGATCCAACAAAGTACGTAGCTGTAAACACCCATAGCAAATTAGTGACAAAAAGGTTGCTTTACATGTTCTAAAATACAAAAGGGAACAAAGACTCATTTTACTGTACACTGCTATAATCAGACTGGAGGAGCATGTACTACAAGCTATAACAAAAACGTTATACAGTTGCAGAGGTGCTGCGACTAAGGGACACTTGAAGAAGTACAAAGTATCAACTTATGTCTCTCTGCTCTCCCCTATATGGTAATACTGTCTTATAACGACTGTTAAACAAATCAAATGTATTGTATACCTTTATATGTGTATTTATACACAATATATCATAAAAGTTTTTTGCGACAAAAATATCTGTCAAATTTTTGTATGTTGTAATGGTACATATAACACTACCAACACCAGCGTACCACAAATAAGTTGAAAGCCACTACAATTAAGAATACCTACAAGGTCAAGCATACGATCATGGATAAAAAAGGAAGTATCATAAGCCAAAACCAAGTGAATTAAAATGAAGAAGGAATTACCAGTAAATTTGCAACTAAAGAAGATAAAGCAAGACTAACGACGAGACGACATACATAATTACCCAATAGATCAAACAGTGAGAAGGAAACCCATTAAAGACAAAATCAAGAAGAAACCTATTAACCGTGAGAAGGAAACCAGTGAAAACAACGCCATGAAGAAACTTATTATGAGGGAGGAAGGAATCGGTGAAGAGAAGAAGAAAATATCCAGATCAAACACAAAAAAGGGAGATAACATGAATTATAATGAACTAACATATGGCAATAAAAGAATTATTATAAAAGAAGAAAGAATAAATGGAATAAACAACATGATTTAAACCCCTAAGCTGCAAAACAAATTGACACTGACCAAAACTTATTAAGTGAATACCTTCCTTGACAATGTAATACAAACAATAATCAATAAGAATGAATTATTGAACATAGAAAGTAACAAAGAGAATGAATAATAATAAGTTCTTAGCTAAATTATGTGTAGACATGAAAAGAGGGCTATGTCCAAAACACCAATGACCAAATTGTAAAGTGGAATTGATATTAGAAATAACCACTAATTACCAATAGTAAAGACTGTAAAAGATAAACAAAATGTAATCTAATAATAACCAATAGATATACCAGTACTACATAAAGTCAAATAAATCAAATGTAATACAGAAACACAAAACCGACAATAATCCATTGTTGTATATTATAACTATATGCTTGCCATAGAATGGATGCATGATGAACAAAATTATCTTGTAAACTTATCATAAAAGAGTAGGAACTAAACCAACAACATTGAATGAGGCAGAATACTATTCGAATAAGTAAATTCAAGGGTTATAGCCACCCAAATACTAATAATAACAATAATAATAAATAAACCATGTTGACAGCTAGATGCAAGTAATCTTGGTTACTTTAAACCAAAGCAATTTTCAGTATAAATGCAGAATGAACTACTGCACAATAATAACAGTGCTATCAAAACAATGATAAGAGATATTCAAGCAATAATGAGAATAATTTGATAGGATTACAACCCATATAAAAAGGTAACTTCCTAAAGTATAGTAAACTCACTTAACAAACTATAGTTAAGGTAATAAAACCACAAGATGAAGAAAAAGGACACTATCAGAAGTGACAATGACCAATGCAGTATGCATAGGCCATAATAAAATGTTATTAACTATTAATGTTAGTGTAATAGTAAGTATCATGTACATGTTGTGTTTATGTTAGTGTCTATACAGGAAAGTACAGAGCAACTCACCGCAGCTAATAATAGAAGAGTCAACGCAACTTCTTCAGAATCGAACTCATGAAATGGAATAAAAAACATTCTAAACTATTTAAACAAAATTAATAAACGATGTCAAAGAGTAAGTAAACCGATTTATTCATATCGGATTCAATAATAGATTGAATTGGGTAGAATAAATCAATAAACCAAAAATTAATAATAAAAACCAAAACGTTAAGAATAATAAAACAGACAATCTCGTCGTGCTAAAATGTTCATACACACTTTTTAAGAGAAAATTACTTAAAACTTCGAATCTAACAAGAAAAATATTGTGTCGAGTATTCATAATACAAACCCTTAGATATCAAATATGAAATGAAAATATAAGAACCAAGTAAAATGTATATTCTATAGCCGGCAGAATAAGGGAAGGACAAATAAAATAGAGGCAGGATATCAAGAGAATGGAAAACATGGGACTACCTAAACAAGTAATAAGATACAGACCTCAGGGAAGATGAGATATAGGTAGGGCAAGGAAAAGAGATGCCTTCAGTGAAGGCAAAACAGGCTGTAATCCTATACCTTGACATGGAGAAGATTCCTAATACTTAATAGCACACTTAAGAACAAAATATTGGTATGGAGAATCATACACGACTTCCATGTTCTAAGATTTATATTTAAAATCATTTTCGAAATGAAATATTTCCATTAAAACTACTTCTTTCTACTTACTGCTTCAGCCACTTACTGTGGGCACTAACGTATACCACCTCACGTTATCGCACTTGATTTTCACTGATGATGGAAGTCGATGGCACTGGCGAAACGTCTGGTTTTGCAGAAAACATTGATCTACGGCCAAACAGGCCGGGAAGGAATTTTAAAAACAAACTGCTTCTTTGTTGTCAATAACGTAGTACATATATACAAAAAATTATCAGGTAAACTATTACGTTACAACAAAAAAATGTTTCAGGTAAACTACCCTTTCCCCGTAACCGATCTTCACCAAAATCAATAGGCCTTGAGTCCTCTATAACTCGGGCACATATGTAAAAAAATATCTGATTCTGTTTGAATTTACGGCAGTTATCGTTCGTCATGAAAAAATTTCTCTTGTTACAACATAAAATATTGCTGGTAAACTACCCCTTTATCTTAACCGATCTTTACAAAAAACAATAGGTCTTGAATACTCTACAATTCAGGGCTGTATGCAAAAAATTATTTGATTCTGTTTGAATTTGCGGCTCTTATCGTTTGCCATAAAAAATCTAGACAGACACACAGACACTTTTCGAAAAAGTATTCATAAATAGTAACACAAATCAATTTTTTCACATTTTTCTGACGAAAGGTTACTGAGTAATGGGTGCTCAAAAATGAAAAAAAAAAATAAAATTTTTGACTTGCGCAACAATATTGATTTGTTCACAACTTGTGTTCTAATTAAGCTAGAACAATGACATCGAGTTCATTTGAAAGCTCTTTTAAAGGGCTTTCATATGATATAAAACATAATTAGTTGAAAATATATATATTTTTTATAAACACATCATTATTGCATTTACTGAATTTTGAAAAACTGTATTTTTAAAATTCTCAAAAAAATATATGTGAAAGATATTGTTTTCCTCTACATATTCTGAAAGTTTCAACTTGGGATGAGCATGGGATCACTATCAAAAGTAATTTTATGTTTATCACGATTCTGTAAAACGTCATTCAGATCGGTGAATTATTATTATTTTTATTTTCCTACCCGTGACAATTTTTCAGAATCATAGTTGGATTTATTACTTGGCCTACAAAATTGTACTTTTCTTTCATACAAATAACTGTGTTTTAAAGCTTAGCACTAGCTAAATTAATAGCTCAAAATTAATAAATTGACCTACATATCTAAAATATATATCTTAATACAGTGATCCAGGTTTTCCGTGTACAAGCAAAAAAATCTCATTTTAAAGACTATATACAAAATGGTTGGTTGGTGTGACTATCTCCCATCTGTTTAGTATTTTGTCATCGGATAATATTCAGTCAGCTGTTGTCAACTGTTGTTGAAAGTGACCTGTACATTTTCTTTTGGTGTGACATAGCCTATAAAGTGAAAAAAATGTGATTAATTCTGAAATGTTGTGTTTTGAAATTAGCTTAAAGGTACTTTTGTACAATTCTCACAACAGTGTATAAGTTTATATGCCTACAACCAGTTAATATTGTAACGAGACATATGAGCCCAAATATTTCAGTAACCCAAAATATTAACACATGTCAATAATTGAGTGAAAGAGACAAACCAAGTGTTTCTTCTAAAAGGCCAAGCATGAAACTACATGAGCTACTCATCACCAAGGATAAACTCACAACAATAAGAGTTAATAAAACTAATGGTAACTAACAAGTGAAATAACATTATAAGAAAAAGAAGATGCACTGAACAATGATTGTACCACAGGAACCAACAACCCAATAGTTTTCGGTCAGTAAGGAACCAATGAAGACAAGGAAGAAACATACTACGAGAAAGACACCTAACAACCATGGCATAAAATATAGATTCCAAGAGCCAGTCAACTATAGAATATCTTACCCGTATATGCAATGACTGAACAACTTACAGATTGAAGAGATGGACAAGAACTGACTAACTGAGATGACCAATATACAACAGATAATATTATAAATGTATAGGACAAGATATGTTATAAAAGAATGAAAGTAACTATACTGTTAACTGAATAGAAGCTGTGAATAAATGCATAGTAACATGTTATGCATAGCACCCATGTAACATAAAGAAGTATTAAAATTGTCTCATAATAATAACAAATATTACTCAAATAGTCAAACAATCATGTAAGATAAGAAAAGGCAATAACTAAAGAGTTATTAGTTATCATTAATAAAACCAAACTTGAGAAAATAAGGTTAAAAGAATGTAAATTTGTATCGACCTAACATACACATTGTTGGTACAGATTTCACTTAATTCACATCTATCAGTA
The DNA here is from genome assembly GCA_034769895.1 of Magicicada septendecula. Lineage (NCBI taxonomy): Eukaryota > Metazoa > Arthropoda > Insecta > Hemiptera > Cicadidae > Magicicada > Magicicada septendecula. The sequence continues at coordinate 407,847,726 of CM068368.1, read as the reverse complement.
GGAAAAGCCTACCTAAACCAAAATGTTTTGTGCCTTAAACCAAGAAGAACTGATAAGCTTTCTACAGGTACCAATATAAGATACCCAAAATGGATTTTAAATAAGAATTTAAGTAAATAAAGTGAACCAAAACCGACCAAAAGGGGATTCACTAAGTAAAACGTGAACAAAACCACTTTATAATACCAAATAGAAGTAAAAGGTTAATGTCTATACCACAAGTAAGGTGTAATGCCACTATTGTAATAGTATAAGAATATTATAAAAAAGGACATAACGTATTATAATCGTAATTAAGAACACCTGTCATGTGACACCACATGTAAGTAATGTTAGTCAATGATATACACTAAGGGACAGACCAGTGTACAAAAAACACTAAACCAATTATAAAGAGACTACTATGATTAAACTATTGTAACTAAATAATAGTAGAAAGAGATAAAAGAATACCAAATAAGAATGGAAATAAGTGTACACCTCATAGTGCAAAATAGAGGTCAGAGAGAGATAACTATTGTGAAGCTACTTACCTTTTTGTATCACATAAAAGTCACTAACAAACATTGTATATTTCTCGGGCGCCATCTTACCAACTGTAAGAAAATAATTTATGAGGGTTCTTTTTAGGCGAACAGGAGATCAGATGGTTGTTTAATCAAACAAAGGAACTTTATACGTTTACACATTAATTAAAATTTATTAACATTTTTTACTATAATTTTATTATTAACAAACTACCTCCTGCCATCCTCTCTCTACTGGAAATTCACATTTATGAAAGTTATTAATTATATAATCATTCTGCTACAATGAGAATGAAAACATGGTATACAAATTCCAAATAAATTTTAAGAAATTAAGTATGAATTAAATTAAAATACAAACAACGCAAACCAGCCTTCTTTGTCTACCCGCTTACTCACGCACACACACACACAATGATTTTATGATTTGAGAGCTCTCGTGTTACATGTTATTAAAATTTATTTCCACATTACTTAATTAATTTTAAAAGAAAACCTTTGTTGAAATTTTAATATGAATGCATGGCTACTTAGCTGTTCCGTAAGTTGGTGGCGTCACACTTTTCCGCACATTGTCCGTTTTAATGATTAATTGCCGAAAACTGTTTTTATAATGAAGAAATAAAACTGTTAATTACTTTTGTATTTTTCTAGACTTTACTTCACATTTTTTTATATGTTAATCACATTTTTGGTCTGTTGCGGGCCCGCACTTACGTTTCGAAACTTTTATACAGACCACTCGCGCGTGGTGATGAGATGTTACTGGGAAGAATTACAGGCGCTACTTTGTGAAGCGGCTGTTGTTCGTTCAATTCTGATTGGTTTACATTTTGTATTCGTGCGCCAGTGGACTGTTTTTGGCTTGTTGACAAAACTGGTGACACACATCGTTATATAATTTGCTGACGCAACACATCGCCTGATGTCTGGTTGTGTAACGTGTTTACTGTTATATAACGTGTTTACGTTTTTCGTGTTCGTCATTGTCCTTGAACTGAGTTTGGTACAGTTGCCGGTTATTAAAACTGTTTATATGAATATTGTTGAATCATATGGTCTTCACCGTCTCAAACAATGCTGCCATCGTCTCGATCGCTCCAAATAATAAATTTACCGTTCCTAATGAAGATTTTATTTATTTATTACAAAAAATATACAAATTTCTTTAGATTGCCCCAGGTATGCCCAAAAATGCCCCGCTACAATACCCCCTCAATGAGATATTTTATGCCGAAGCATAAAAAATCTCATTGACACACTCATACTTGCTAGAGGGATCAGCCAGGATATGTCGCCACAACCCCCTGTACGGTTTCCAAAAAAAAATATTAATAATCAACTCACCCTTGGTCCGGTGACTGTGACCGCATCTGCATGACAATACTGGACTTCTCTCTCGAGATCCCAACACCGTAGAGTCAGACAGATACTCAACGCCCCTGCTCTGACGCGCAGGCCAGCTCAGGTCCGCCGCCACAGCATCACCAAACACTGAAACAACAAATCAAAATATTAAATAGTGGCCTTATACAACACCATATCCCCAACTGATCTGTTCCCCCCTAGCGGTGCTGGTTTGCGCTAAGAAGCACTGGTTTTGTTTTTACTCACTTATTACTAACATGTATATATCAGAATACCTAACATAACTTAACATAAGAAAACACAGTACATTAATAATTCATTTTAAAATAAACAACTTACAATTAAAATGTTACACACTTTACATCATTAAATTGACATATAAAATCAAAAAATTACTTTTAAACTTGATTTACTCTTATTAATTCGTTTCTCAAAATTACAAAAATTATTTATTTTATTTTTTTTTTTTTTTCAATTATGGCCATCATTATTCCATTTCATTACTTTGGGTGATTCTACGTTATTCATTATTTCATTATAATTTACTTCATCCATTTGGCATTTACTCATAATCTTACCCCTTTTATTTCTCTAACGTTCCCTTACAAAATCTTTAACTAGTATGACACCCCACTATCAAAATTTTACTAACCCTTCTCTACCTCTAACTACTTACTACTTTACTCAATTCGCTACCTTCTACTCTTATATATAAAAAAAAAATACTCTCTAACCCTTTGTACATAGGATACGTGTTTCCTTCCCAAAACTCATTCCCTTATGTTGGTCCCTGGACTCACCCTAGGTAACCCTTTCCGGCGCCAATCGGTCCCTATCCCGTCCCAACCCTTATGTTGCGGACTCCCACATTACACTACCACTACTACAAAATTACCATCCCCAAAAAATCTCAATCTCATAACCTCACTACAATTACAACAAATTAACATCAACAAAATAAACAATATATCGCTCAAAACTCTACATAAAATCTCCATAACTACTGTGTCTCCACTTATACTTCTCAAAATTCTATTACATATATTAACTCAAAACAACATTGCATTATTTTCATTTCCACTATTACTTTAACTTTTACTTCGATTTGGACAAATCTGTGTCCCACAAAATTCAACTTGAACTGATTCAAACATTTTATTCAACTAATTACTATCACCCATTTCTATCTTTTACAACCCCTTGAAAATTTTACCTATTACAACTATTTTTCATTTTATTTTAAAATCTGTAAACACATTGAAAACATATTATTATATTTTTATAATACTTATTCCTAACATACTAAATGCAAACAACACAATAAGACACAATAACACAATATAAGAAGTATTTAGTGCATCTAATTTTTAAATTCAAACAAAATTATTGAGTAGCAAATCATCATTATTAATTAAAATATATCAAATTTTTAATACGTTATCCCCTTGGATAACCTCCCAGCCACACACACTATTTCAATACATTACATAACATAATACACAAATATACATTGAACCAACAATTCTCTTTTAACTAATTTATATAAAAATTTATAAACATTATTATTTAAAATTTTTCATTAACTGTTTTTATTTATCATCATGATGAATTTATCCTGTGTTGCAATCAGATTTTCAAAATTGCTTAAAATTTATTATTAACATATATTTTTACCCATTAAGTTATTCCACAAAATAGATCAGTTAACATTTATTTATTTATTCATGATTATTAAATTAAAATCTCATCACACAATTTAATTACCTTATAAAATTCAAACACATAACATTCAATCACAATATCTAAACGTCTCAACTTATTTAATTCAATTCATTATTAAAATTGAATATTCATTTGATTATTAAAATAACATATCTCAATTATTATCAACGTTCTACAAATCATTAACTATTGTCTTCATAATTATTTTGTTATTTAATTACAGTGCAAAAATATTAATAATATTATTATTATTAATACAACATTTTCTAAAACATATACACATTACTTTTCTAACATTTCACAATACACACAAATGAATTCAATATTATTTACAAAATATGCGTCAAAACTGTTCAAGTGTATCTCACTTCAGATGTCCAAATCAGCAAGGTCATTACCAAAAATTTATAATATCTAAAAATGTCCCAACACTGATCTTTATTTCACCCACCATCGTCATATATATATCTAACATATTTGTAACATTCATCATTTTTATCAACACACAAATTATGATAATCATTACTATCATAATAATCTATCAACTCTATTTCATCCATTGTACCACTATAAATCTTGTTACCATAAGTTAGGATTGTCCAGTCTATATCAGGGTTATTTGTTAACGTCAGGTAAATTGTTTTATCATTTTTGTATTCCTCAACTACTACGTCAGGTAAATCATTATAGTCAGGTAAGATATTATCAAAATTATTCTCTGCCTCTCTTTCAACAGGTACGTATTTCACATGATTCATCATCACCCCTTCTAGTAATTTTCTCAATTCATCATACTTTCTTTCTAACTTATATATTTCTATTTCATTCTCAACATATAACTCTCTTTCTTCACAGCACCACATCACACTCTCACAATTATTTCGGACAGAGGGTACAACATTATATAACATTACTTCATTTAACAATAAGGGTCTCTTGCCCTGAAAAAACAACATTAAATCATCATCATCATTATAAACAATAAGGGGAAAATTTGCCCTCTGTCCCCATTCAATTACTACATTATTTTTCCACTCTCTTTCTATTTCATAAACACTCATTAACATTTCATTATTGCATTCTAAAACTTCATCAGTACTATTTGTTATTATATTTTCATCATTATTCTTCACCCCCACTATACTCTCAAAATTGTCTACTATTTCGTCATTTTTACATTTTGTCTTACTTAAAACATTGTTACCTAATTTCTCAAACTTCTGTTCTAACTTATTTAAACTGTTTCTTATTATTTCGTGAGTGCTTTCTAAATGTTTATTCATTTCTTGTATTTCATGTTTCAACTCTCTATTCTGATTTTTTAATAACTCTTGCATATCGTTTTTCTGTTCATTAAAAAGTAATCTCATCATCTTGATCATATCATTTTCTTGTATCTCAGCCATTTTAAAAGATTTTATTATAATACTCTTTATACTATTTAATAATTATCATACATACCAATTATTATGTATATTACCTCATAATACTCCTTATATAATTTGACAAATAATTCACTACATACATAACCCTATCAAAACATAACCCCATACTTGCGTCTAATTTACGTATGAAAAAAAATTTATTTTACCTTAAACAACCATTCTGCTTTCCCAGTGGGCCTATATTTATATAATATTATTATATAAATCGTCCCTACGTTCGGAAGCCAAATGTGAAGCTACTTACCTTTTTGTATCACATAAAAGTCACTAACAAACATTGTATATTTCTCGGGCGCCATCTTACCAACTGTAAGAAAATAATTTATGAGGGTTCTTTTTAGGCGAACAGGAGATCAGATGGTTGTTTAATCAAACAAAGGAACTTTATACGTTTACACATTAATTAAAATTTATTAACATTTTTTACTATAATTTTATTATTAACAAACTACCTCCTGCCATCCTCTCTCTACTGGAAATTCACATTTACGAAAGTTATTAATTATATAATCATTCTGCTACAATGAGAATGAAAACATGGTATACAAATTCCAAATAAATTTTAAGAAATTAAGTATGAATTAAATTAAAATACAAACAACGCAAACCAGCCTTCTTTGTCTACCCGCTTACTCACGCACACACACACACAATGATTTTATGATTTGAGAGCTCTCGTGTTACATGTTATTAAAATTTATTTCCACATTACTTAATTAATTTTAAAAGAAAACCTTTGTTGAAATTTTAATATGAATGCATGGCTACTTAGCTGTTCCGTAAGTTGGTGGCGTCACACTTTTCCGCACATTGTCCGTTTTAATGATTAATTGCCGAAAACTGTTTTTATAATGAAGAAATAAAACTGTTAATTACTTTTGTATTTTTCTAGACTTTACTTCACATTTTTTTATATGTTAATCACATTTTTGGTCTGTTGCGGGCCCGCACTTACGTTTCGAAACTTTTATACAGACCACTCGCGCGTGGTGATGAGATGTTACTGGGAAGAATTACAGGCGCTACTTTGTGAAGCGGCTGTTGTTCGTTCAATTCTGATTGGTTTACATTTTGTATTCGTGCGCCAGTGGACTGTTTTTGGCTTGTTGACAAAACTGGTGACACACATCGTTATATAATTTGCTGACGCAACACATCGCCTGATGTCTGGTTGTGTAACGTGTTTACTGTTATATAACGTGTTTACGTTTTTCGTGTTCGTCATTGTCCTTGAACTGAGTTTGGTACAGTTGCCGGTTATTAAAACTGTTTATATGAATATTGTTGAATCATATGGTCTTCACCGTCTCAAACAATGCTGCCATCGTCTCGATCGCTCCAAATAATAAATTTACCGTTCCTAATGAAGATTTTATTTATTTATTACAAAAAATATACAAATTTCTTTAGATTGCCCCAGGTATGCCCAAAAATGCCCCGCTACACTATATAAGAATACAGCAGTTCTATAAGGAGAAATTTACCTCCAAACTTATAAATTTTGCACAATCATCTGGCGATATAAGAGCTTCTACAACAATGGACTCTGTAACAAAGAAAGAATTTTAGCTAACAGAGAAAAATAATTATCATTGCCAGTATCAACAAAAGTGCAAATTACTAAATGAAATAATTGCAAGTTTATGGGAAATAATGTTATTAAACTAATTATGTACTTTATTAAGAACTTTTGTTTTCCAGCAGCTTCCAAAACTCTTTATATAAAAAATAATATAAACAAACTTATTTAGAGCTTCTAACAATACTTATCTTAAAATTATCATATGATTATACTTTCCAAAGGAAGCCCCTGATTTGAAAGCATTGACACATAATACTACTAATTAAAAATGATCCAACTACTATGTTACTAAATTTTCTCATTTAAAATGTAAATGGGACTGTTAATAACTTTATATTGTTGTCATTAACAAGACAAAACAATCATTAATGGCTATTTTATCACAAACTTCAAAATCTCCTATAAAGCTTGCTCAATGAAATAGGACATTCCTGATGCAGAAAATTAACTTTGCCGTAACACAAATTAAATAGGCTAACACCCAAACAAAAAAATGCTTTGAAAACAAAACATTAATGAAATATGGTATGAATTAATTGTGCTACATTCAAAGCTGATTTTCTTAATTGATTTAAAGTACCTATACAAGTCTAGTTTGTCAAGTAAAGATAATTTAGGTAAACCTAACACTACATATGAAACAAACATTAAATCAAATATGCTAATGTTACAAAATTCACAAACAGAAAAAAAAAATTTAAATTATCTATAGGCTAAATTGCTTTGATTATATTACCTTCTCCACTTCATATGTTTTCCACATCAATATCATCTGATGTCGATACTACTGATGGTGCAATAATAGTCATTTTTTCCCAGTCAATTCTGGAAAGTTCAGGAGAAACCTGAAAGATCATTACAAAACTCATACATAATTTTTCACTAAGTTAATAATTATAATAATATTAAGCTAATAATTAAGAGAATAATTTATTTTCTTAACCTAGCACAATATTTGTAGGTTAGCACTATGAATTTATAAAAAGTTAATGGATTTTGTGTAAATTTCTAAAAAAAATTAAATTTACAGCATAATCTAGTAGTTATTTTATAGTAATCTATTTTAATTTAAATGAACTCAAGTCACTATTGCTTGGTTACATCCCTGCACTGAAGATTCCTGAAAAAGATTTCTAATATAATCATACAAACTCGAAAAACAAAAACTGTTCAAATGATTAACATTGAATAATATAATCCTGATTATAACGTTATTATAACTAGCAAATACATTACAGATAATTCATCCATACTCTGTATCATTTAAATCTACTATTAAGTATAACACACCCCATAAAATATTTTAGAATATTAAGATACTAATTTTTTAAAATTTCATGTGATATTAGTTGAGTATCATTTAGGAGGTTAAACAATATAAATACAATTCTACACATTAAGTTACAGATTATAAATACAGATAATAAGAAATTAAATAAAAATAACACTATAGGCCTACATCAATTATCGGGTTTAAGAACCTGCTGCTGTAAGCAGTGATAATTTTAGTTTAGTGAGCTTTAATCAGACTTGCATGCAATAATAAATTTTACATAAGATAAAAGAACGATGCTTTCTTTAGTCACCAGCAAAACCTTTTCTGTCTGCAAGTTAATATTATAAAATTTAAAAACAGCACAATTTTATTAAAAAATTTAATCGAGATTAAAATGCATGTTTAAGTCAAAAATTAAAGAAGTCACAGTTCATATTCTCTTTTCACTTTTTCTTTTACCTGAAAAATGTTAGCCCTTAATTTTTAAAGCAGAGCTGTGTTAAAACAAAATTTTTATGACAAATATATTACAATTTAATGGACTCAATGGTATGAAAGTAACTATGTGTATAAAAAATTACAACAGTTTGCTTCAGTGAGGATACAGTAGCCATAGGCCTATATTATAAATTTTGTTATATTAGGTCTTAAAATTAACCTTAACTTACTAAGTCATATCTTATTAAGTAATTACGTTTCTCTGAAAAATGCTGAATTTGAAAGTATATTTAGAGTAATATAGCTGGACTGAAGAATTAAATAAAATTTGTAACTAGTTAAATACGAGCAGAGTTCAAATTAAATATATTATAGTAAGGCGTACCATCTTGTGTTAGGTAGGACCACATTTTACGAATAAAATGATTTACAAATTGGATACATTACACATATATAGGTAGACTAGAGTAGACAAAATAATTGTCAGACTTACAGGAGTATCTATAATAAAGAAACATTATTTAATTAAATTGCATTCAGTGCCTTACAGGGACTTTTTTTAAAAATTAGTTAATTACCCCTTGGGTAATTATGAAGATTCTCATCAATGCTGATATTGCGCTGATATATTGCTGATATATTTTTATTATATTCTTCTATGTTATATAAACACGAGAAAAATAATTTTAAACGGCGGTCGAACCTATTTACGGAGACAAAAAATTAAATTTTTACTCCCATAAGAACGCATGGTGTTAGCCTAGGTATATTGTAGTAATTAAATTAGAATGCTAATTTGCTCCATTATTAAATTTTGGACAGAACACAGTGATATTATGTATAGTTGGGTCTATAACAAGTGGTAGGCCTAGTGTTACAGAACCAAAGTAATAGAGAAATTCATACATAACCTAACACAGCTGATTTCCTACAAACAACGGACAACATGCACTAAATAAATGATCATCTTACCTTTCATTATTATTCCTAGCGCCTCCAACATATTTTTACTTCGACTTGCAATCACAAACACTTCATACGAATAACAAAATTCTGTCCCACACACGTTAACAAACGAAAACGAATTACCGCACAGCGACGACTAAACAGAATAAATATGGCAGGTCGCAATATTTCGTTATACCAACTAAACAGAATAAAAACACACTTCCGTCTGTAGTGTCTGTCTTTTTTACACATGTTACAAATTTTATAGAATAATTATTACGAATGCCAATATGGCCGACTAACTACCCATATTTCATTATATACATTTGTATATATCGAACAGGTTGTCTGGCTTCAGCGTACAGCAAAAATACGATGTATAAAAATTTGTATAAGTTTTTCGTACGCTGACACACCATAACTTGGGCAAAATAACTTCATCACCTAAAAATGTACTTATACAAGTTCGTCAAATTTGTTTTAGATACCCTGGGTAAAAATTGGGGTGTGATGAAGAAATTATGCGGCGCTAAGTCTATATATATATATATATATATATATATATATATATATATATATATAGTAACAGTATGTAGTCTTGTTACGTCTTATTTCTTTAAGCTTCACACTGGAGTCGTCAATTTGTAACGATAATAAAATAAATGAGATGAGGTCTCGCGAGTAAACAATATAACAATTTGTGTTGAGATACGAGTTCTTATGCTCCACGTATCATGCGTCAATTTTTAACAAATTTAATATATATGTGTAAAATTATTAAACCACACCGTTGTTGTTGTCAATCTGTAACAATTAATATGATATGTTGAACGGTAAATTATTTTGTATTCTGCCGCTCGCTCCCACTATGCATTGCAGTTCCAATGACGTCACTCAGAGTTGCCAACAGTTGCTCCGTCCGCTGTGCTATGTTAACTTATTTCTTAAATGAAACAGTAATAATAATGACGCAAATATAACACCAAACATGTATCTTCCTTTGAACGATCTTTATTCAATGAAGCATTGATTAATTATTTCTCGTTTTCTTTTTACAGTAATTACAATTGTGACAAAATTATGTGTCTTCTTTTATCAGTTGGTACAGTAACTAAAATTATTGTTCAGTAGTCAGCCAGGCCAAAGAATGATGCAGTTATTTATTTCTATTAAAATAAATTATCTCAGGGCGTATCTGGTTCGGGGATTACGTTTAAACAAATAATACTATTCTTAAAATCAAAATACAAATTTCACAGTACAAGGATATTACCAGGTTTTTGTGTGCAAAGTGCAAACTGGCAGTCGTGTATTGGTTACTTATTATTAGAGGTTATGACCAGTTTAGGTGCTTATTAGTTATCGTTAAAGTTTCTTATGGTGTTCAAAAAAGTGTAAAGCTCAATTTGTGTTATTTGTGAGTGTTCTTTAGTGTTGGTGTGATATAGTGTCTGTAGTTTTATTCTGTTTAATTCCTAGATATTCGTGTACACAAATGTTGGTTTTCACACATAAGATAATAAATTGTTCAAATTCACCAGATCCTCTTCTTTCTTCTTCCAGGACGAAGATAGGGTCCACGTCTTCTTCGGTTCTTCTCCCTGGATCTCAATTAAATGCTGGATGTTCCTTTCTTGATTATAATATTTTGTATTATGTACATCGATTTGTTTTACTAAGTCTGGTACGTGTTTTCACTTTTTAAAATATAATTATATAAGACGTTTTATTAACGCGTCTGTATTCAATGACCGTTGTTAAAGAAGTCCTATTTTATTTATCTGAAATTTTTGGTTGCTAAGGTAAAACTTGAAATCTAGTTGGTTGATTCAGATATACATTGTCATACAAATTCATTATTTCAATGTCTGAATTTGGTCAAAACTTTTAAATTAGTATAACTTTTCTGTACTGATTGGGAATTTAAAACTACTAGCATCATTATTTTGGTCTTTACATTTGTGACATATAGACACTAAACATGCCTACTTTTACTTAAGAAATACTGATGTTACATTTTTGCTATTTGAATTTTTCTTAAATAACTTAAAACGGATTATTTTGATTCTAGATTTGTTGTGTATACCATTAACCATAAATCTATTCATCCTTCAACATTTGTTTTACAAAATTCTAACAGTATTTCCTAAAATTTACAAAAGTTGGTTTTACATGGCTTCATACAGTTTGCCATCCACAAAAACATTTGCTAATCCATTTATTTGTTCAAAAAATGTGATTACCCTTATAGAACTACTGCCTGTTTTGTTAGTTTTACTATTTCTTATTAATTTATAATGGTTTGTTACTTTACTGGCTATTCTGATAATAGTTTATTTATTTTAACATTGGCCTATGTCATGGTGATTCTTTCAACACCATGTTACATATTGTTTTATTATTTAGCCTGTTGGCTTGAGCACTTCTATTTAATTATAATCATTATATTGTGTGTTAACCCATGAGATTTAAAAATACTCATCATCCTCTCATAATGTGAACACTTTAACAAAATTACGAACAAATTGACTTAAATATTATGCCCTCATGGCTGATTCTGATAAACATTAAACAGATAAATTAAATTCCAAAAAACACAAAAACTGTTTATCATCTAATAACATTAATTCTTTTCTTTTTTTCATAATTATTTTGTAGTTGGTCCACCATACTATATCAGTATTGGCCTATTTCTTTGTGTGTTTGGTACCATGTTCTAATTTTACAAATTCCATTTGGCCCACTGTTTTAAGACCTTCTGGTTAATCATATGGTTTTAACATCTTCATTGCATTCTAGTAACATCATTACGTTAAACAACAACAAAACAATATACAATCATATCAACTTAATGTCATGCCCACATGGCTGATTCTGATAAACTGCATAAATAAGCTAACTTTCATTAAACCCTAACAACTGTTTAACATATAATAATATCTCTCCTCAATCCATTTTGCTATATTATTTAATTAATTATTCGAAGTCAATTCACATTGTTCATATAATAATAATGTGAATAGGTTATTATTCATTATTCTCTTGACAACATTATGTCCACTATTAATTACAATTAGTTGCATGTTTCATGTATCTATAATAATTGTTTTGTTATATTATTTCATTATATCATTCAAATTAATAATCTACTAATATATCATTTTACATTGTGTTGTATGTTTGGGCCTATTATCCCTCAATTTGTATTTTGATTATTTTTATATTTTGACACATTTAATGAAACCATTAGTTTACTTATAGTATTGGTACATAAGCTGTCTGTCTTTATAAGTATTATTCTTGTCATTATTTGAAATTCATGTCATCATCGGGGTAGTTTGCATCACTATGCCTAAATATTAATTTGGGTATGGTCAGTTGTAGTACAAGTCAGTCTAAAGTAGTTATTCGTTCATCTTCACTATCATTTTGAAAGATATTTTTCTTCTTGTTTAGTTTCTTCTCCATGGTTTTCATTAAATCTGGTACGATATCAAGCTATGCCAAATGTAATGTTAAAATATATATATATATTGTAACATAACATAGTTGAGGTTCCCCAACGTTACATAAAAAATTGAATGAAATATGGTCAAGGACCATACCCTGACTTAAGGTTGTTCAATAGGTCATGTGCTTGAGAAGTACCTCAAGTAAAAAGGAGGCAATGACTAATATTAAATGTAAAAGAGCCAGACCAATGAATGATTGAATGTAATGAAATGTTTGTTTTGTACTGTGACATGTTAAGGTCTACAGAGTATTTATGTTGTATGTTGAATATGCTACAAATGAAATGATGTTGTTTGATAATAATACTTCATCAATAATTATGTTTATATTTATATTAGATTTGTCTTTATACAGCCCAGTATAGTTACCAATGTTAGGCACTGTACTAAGTTTTCAGTATTGTATAAAGTTGAAAAATACTGTTGTTTTAATTAATGTTTATAAACTGGATCAGGAGTGTGACCAGTGTTTCAAGTCTAACAAGTAGTTCTGACAATTATGTCATAAATTAATAAAGGGTTCCAGAACCAGTTAATTAATATAAAAACAAATAACCACCAGTAAATTAAAATTCATGTAATTAACTATGTAACAAATAATTAATTGTACAGTAGGTCAGGTGAAAAGAAAATTAAGTTAAAAAAAAAACCAATAATGTTATAATGGTTGTAAATGAATCTATAGGCCTAAATTCCATATTAGTGAAAGGAAATAAATACCTTTTTAGTTAACCCAGTCCAACAAAACTCTGGTAAAACATTTACTGTTTAGTAAGGAAGGTTAGGGGAGAATTTGATGTGATTTAATATTAATACAAGCATGGAGTATTTTATTGGAAAGAAGTAGTAATATTCTATAATGCTGGCTCAAGGATATATAGAAAACGTGGTTGTTAAGGCAACTGAATTGCAGAAGTTGTTGATTTGGAATTAATTCGTTCTGATTGTTACAAGCTATTAGGTTGAGATGGACCGATATATTTAAAAAATATGAATAAATCTAAAGGAAATATATATCCAAATTGAAAAAACCTTTTTGTAAAACAGTTATACTTGAATGCTAATGAATCATACAAATTAAATAACCCTCTAAATTATCAATGAATACAATAAAAAAGAATTGAAAGCCTCTCACCTCATTTACTAAATAATTCCGCTGAATGTGGTATTAAACCAATTCATGCTATAAATCGAAGACCAGTAAAGAATTAAAGCCTGAATTGACGGCGGAATTATTGGAAATACAGAAGACTCGGATTGACGAAATAACCTTCATTGGCAGCAGAAGCTGAGATCCTAATTCCAGTTCACTGGGACCAAGAATTGTGAAGACGGTAAAAGAAGAATAGAAGCCAGAAGATTTCCTGAGGGGTTACCAGTACACACCACCATCAATTTTATTGAAAATCAGAGCAGTTTCACTGGATGAAGACGAGATAAGCCGCATTTTGGCCACTGTTGACAAACGTTCACCGCCAGACGAAGTTTCGTCGGTTTGGTAAAAAACACCTTATTTTCATTCCAGTGTATTTTAAGTAAATAATATTATTTTGTAAATTGAACAACCTTAATTATGCGTTTTACCTGGCCTTACTAATGGTTCAAAGAACTATACGAACCCTGGGATAAGAATTATTTGTTATTATTTTCAAGTGTATATGTTTTTTTTAGAATTTGAATAATTAATAATCGATATATGTCTGGATAATCGATTGGATCGTATTATTGTTTTTTTGAGACAACGTAACTTGTTAATTAACAGAGAAAATAAATAAAGTACATTTATTGTATGAGATAACGTTTAAGTTATTGCAGAGTAAATACTATATGTAGTGGGTGGAATAATTTATAAACAGATTGATACAAACACTCCGAATAACTAACCTATAAGTACGCTTATTTCTAGTAACAGCGCTTAAAGTTTGCAGCTGGTGGGACGGGAGATTGCTGAACTAACTGGTGTTTAATACTAAATTTGAATGAAATTTTCTACCATCGAGTGACTAGGGTTGACATAAATACCCCTTACATTCAGTTAATACTCAATACATATTGCTAATATTACACAACCACTGAAAACTAAGTTGAGTCTATAGAGTAATACAATTATAAATTCAGGAACATAATTATAATTTTGTTGGATTAATACAAAATTGTCACCGGTCACAACCGAAAGATGTATTAATTAATAACATATTAATTAAACCAGGTAACAACATTTTAATTGTTACGAATTGCCACCTGCAACGTATTACTTGGCGTTTGTTACACAGGAGTAGCTTATAACTAATTACACCCATAGACAAGATTTCTTTACAATTTGACGTTTCCAGCGTGCAGCATATAATATAACATACATCCTCACATAATTAACAAGTAGTTTATTACAAAATTGACGACTACAACAGTGGAGCTTTAAGGATTTGTAATAGAGTACTATTACAAATTGCCGCCTGCAACGTGGGGCTGAATTAAGAAGAACTCCCTACAGAAACGTTTACTATTACAAATTGGCGTCATTACAATTGGCATCATCATCTCCTCTTAACACCTTCAACTACGTTTCTTTACAAATTGGCGCTTAACGAGTGGGCTTTAGTTAAGTAAAAAATCATATTAACTGTTACTTAACTTGAGCAGGCAACCATTAGAGGCACAGGAATGCATAATACCAGAGGCAGATCGAAGAAGAGGGCAGAAGAGAAGGAGAAGGAAGAAGGTGGACAGGAACAAGAAATAGAATTAGTCACGGACAGTGAAATGGAACAAACAATGGGTGATAAAGAAGAAACTGAAGCAATTATCACAGAGAAGGAAATAGTTGAAGAGGATGCCCAAGGGGACCAACCAGATAAAGTGGAAGCCAGAAGCGAACCAGCTTGGCAAGAAATGATGAGGCTAATGATGGAGAAAATTGATAGCATGAAGGAAAGCAATAATGAAAATTTCAGAAAACAGGAGGAAAACTCAAAGCAAACTACAGAAAAGCTAGAAAATAAAATAGACGGTATCAAAGATGATAATAGACAAACTAATGAAAAAATAGACAGTATCAAAGAAGATAATAGACAAACTAATGAGAAAATAGACAGTATTAAGGAAAGTACAAGTGAACTTTTAAGGCAAACCATAAATGAAAATAATGAACGATTGAAGGCCGATTTTAGACAAATCAATGAAAAGATAGACAGTATAAATGAAAATTCAGAAAAGCTGGAAAATAAAATAGACAGTATTAATGAAAACTCAAGAAAACAAAACGAATTTTGAGCGAAAATTTAATCAAACAAATGAATGAAAAGTTTGACAGGAATGACGAGAATTTGAGACAGATTCAAGACGATAACAAACTAATGAACGAAAAACTTGAGGAAAACAATAAACGAATGAAAGCAGATCTTGAGAAAATCAATGAGGATAATCTAATACGAATCGATGAGAGAATTGAACACTCTAACAAGGAAATAAGGGACAATGTTGATAAACAGAATGAAGGGTTAAGACAAGATCTCAATAAGAAAATCGAGGACGCTAGTGAGGCAATCAGCCAGAAGGTAGGTAAGAGCGACGGCGAAAGAAAACAGGAGATAGCGGAAACAAATAGAAAACTGAGAGTGACCGATGAAGCTATTACACGAAATAGAGCTGAACTAGAGGTCAAGATAGGCCATATAGAAGAAAAAAACCGAATTCAAGTGGAATCAATACGAGCAGATTGCGGAAACCAGCATCGAAATTTAGATACGGTCATGAGCGAAGTACAAGAGGCAAGAACTGTACAATAATGAGATATGTCACAAGGACAGAAATAACTCTATACACTAGAGAGACCCGAACAACCAGTATAGAGGAAATAATAGACCACGGTTAAACAGATTCCAAACAGAATATAATGAAAAGGGACGGATTTTATGGATACAGGACCAAGCAACCCATTGTAAATAAACAACCCAAAATTCTAAAGAAACTGTAAGAACAACTTACTCAATAATTATTCAGAAACATTATAATTTAAAATAAAGAGGATAAATACCCCAAAATTCAAAAAAATAAAGTAAGCTCAACTTACAAACAAGTATCTAAGAAAACAATTTATTAGGTATATAAGAAAGAGAATTTTGAAGGAAAAAAAAAACCAAATTCGAAAAATAAGTAAGAACACCTTACTATACAATTTAGAAGAAATTGCTTAAACTAATATGAAAGAAAAAAAATAACATTGATTAAACCTAATAAAAATCATCAAAACCAAAAGACGAAATGAGTTTATCTGATGTAATATAATAGTGAGAAATGTAATTTAGAATGTAAAAGGAATAATAATGATTGTGCCAGAAGAATATAATTACATGATGTAATGTATAGTACTAACCAAAATCTCATAACCAGCTGTATTGGTAATAAAGGAATATGAACCAAGGAAGATAAGAGAATGAAGAAGCCAAAATGGAACCGTCAAAGGGATCACAAGAAAAGAAAAAAAAAACAAATGGTTAAGAATTATCCGTAAAAAACCAATTAATAAATGTCAATAAAATAGCCAAGTATTGGAGAGGAAAAGTGTATAATAGAAGGAAGAATTAATATGAAATAATATGATCTGAGTTAAAGTACAGTGAATAATCCCTAGAGTATGATTATTATTTATTATTTTATTGAAGGTCACATGATGACTACCTTACGAGGTTTATTAATGAAGATTGACTGTAGAATATTCCAGCAATCGTTTGACTGGGCAGAGATGATGTTCCTCTGATCCCAGAAAGTATGTAACGGACGACGGTAATTGTTTAGCCGATAGAGCACCACCGATTCGATTCCAGTTATAATGTTAGGGAGGTTTAGGAAAATTAAATATTAGAGGGAAAACTCACAAATAAATATAGAGAATTAAATAAAACCAGATCCAAAATGTATAATTAATAAAGAATGTCACAAGAATGATTATAGAAATAAGATTTAAACTTGGGAAATAATTGATTTTAAGAAGGAACGAAGAAATGATAATAATATAACGGATAATTCTGAAATATAAAAGTACTATAAATAGGAAACCAATTGGCCAGATACAAGTTATGAGTTTATTTCTTTGTTAACTTACAAATAATTTGTAATAATAATAATGTAATAAAGTCAAAATTTATGTAATTTGCATAATTTATCTTGTCACCGGAATCACACTTGTTTAGCTCAGTTAAACTCATTAGGCTTTGGGTCCAGAATGTCGTTAAGTAGACAGAGGCAGTGGTTACAGGGTATTGAAATAATGAGGTACACACATTAATCTAACGAACTTGATTGTATTTATCAAAATGTGTTGTATCTTAATACACATATGTATTTTGGTAATTGTAAAATTTCAAAATGGCGGCGATTTCATCTCGCCTTGCCTTCGGTTCAAGGTTACGTACATAGATTCATTATTTGGTTACCATTTTTTCTTTCAATTTCATTACTGCTAGCATTGATGAACTTTATTGTTTTCTTTATATTTTAATGATACTCACAATTCGTTAACTTCACAAACCAACGCCTCATGTTATATTGAAATTGATCAACTTAATCACACACTCTATCTCTCTTACTCTCTCACTCTCTCTGAAAATTTACACATGTGTATTTAAAGTATGGCTTGAGCTCATTTAAAATGCAATTTAGAATTTATAAAATAATTTGACTAGGGACTTTCCTGTGACTTAAGCGGCGTAGATTCCTCTTCATGGCGATTAGGCAGGTGGTCGGCCGAAATTCGTGTTGTTGTGCCCACTGATTTTAATTGAAATTCATTTTTAAAACTGTTCACTGACTCGAGTATAGTTACTGTTAAACTTTTGTAAAGAGCTATTGCATGTTGTTAAGTAAATATTACATAATTGGCAAAATTTTGCCCACTGCACTTTGGCGAGCATATAGGCTCGATGGCTGCTGTTGTTGAACTGGGCAGAAGCCGGCACAATTAGTATGCAAATTTGTTGCGCCTGACGTCATTGTCTATTGTTCTTTTCGCTTCCGTCTGGTTCATACGTAATGGTTTTTTAACTCGTCATTGTTTTGGTGACGATTTATTATCGTGGACCAATAGAAAGTCAGTATTGTCAGTTTTTAGCGCCTAACACTGCCATTATCGTTGTTTCAATTTGCTCGTACGCCTCTGACCTTGGATCGGCTCTCCACCGGTGAATTTACATATTATTTGGGACTTGGGTCAAAACTAACCTTGTCTGATTTAACTTGATGATTACAATAAAATTCACAATAAAAGTACCCTTACATCCCATTATTCCGATACAGACAATTTTGTACTGTTACAAAACCCCCTCAATGAAAGGTTTTGTGTCGAGACACAAAAACTTTCATTGACTCATTCACACTTTTCTAAAAGGATCAGTTCAGATATGTTCCACAACCCCCTGTAGTGTTAATAAAAAGAAAATCTCAATCACTTACCCTTGGTTCCATAGTGTCGATCGTACCCGTCTGACCTTACTGGACTTCTCCTGAGAGATCCCTACACCATAAGGCCATGAGGCACTGTACGCCCCTGTTCTGACGCTCCGGTCAGCGCAGGACCGCGGTCACAACACCATAACAACTCTGAAACATTCAATACAAAATTTTAAAACGGTGGCCTTATTCATTTACATATCCGCAACTGATATGTTTCCTCTTAGATGCATTGGTTTGTGATTTGAGGCGTTTGTTTCATTTATTTATAAACTACCAAACAACTCAAAATTATAACAAGATTTAGGACAGATCAGCCTTCTCCTTTTCAATACTCCTATATATTCTTATCAAGTTCTCTGACTCTAGTCAACATCAAATTACCTCTCTCATCATGAAATTTATATTCTTATACTTAACACAAAACAACTCTTAACTTGCAAACAACAACTATTATTTTCATTCATTTATTTCAAATAACTTCAATATATTTATCTATCATGGCACTACTTCAATACTAACTAATTTTCTTTATTTATTTCCTTACTTTAATTTCAACCCTTTTCAACAGAATCATTTTTTGCAGAGACTGGTTACTATAACACAAAAATTAATATTATTCTGGTCACTACCCTTCTAGTAGTCTCCTAGCCACACACTCTATCATCAACATAATAAAACATGGTACATCATAAGCATTAAACACTAACATTGAACAATTCACATTACTTAATTCATATTTACATAACTTGCAGCAAAACTTTAATAAGACATTACTATCAATAATTCTCTATTAACTTTTATTCATTTAACATTCATTTAGATTCTATACACAAATTTCAAATTTATCATTTACCTTTCTACTATGAATTTTCCCTTTTCTAACCCTTTTATCCTTACTAGTTTGGGTGACTCTCAATTACTCACTATTTTCTCTATCTTATTTTGGTATTCGTCAATCTAACCTTACTCACCTCCTTTTTTCTACTAACAACCGCTTCTAACCATTAATACATTATGACACCAATATCTCAATAATAACCCCCTTCACAAATCCCATTTAAAACCTCTGGCACCGCTCATTTTTGTACTAGTATGTGTGTATTCCCTCTAACCAACTCATTCCCTTATCGGTTCCTGACCCTTTCAGATAACCCTTTCCGGCACACAACGGTCCACTCCCGTCTCAACATCTCTCGTTGGACTCCTACACCAACACCCTTATTACAAAATATCACCAACAACAACAAATATAATTACCATCCACATTACTCAACTCTACATATAATCGCTAACCACTGTGTCCCTAAAATATCTAACACCTCTTTATACATTATCAGCATCTCAACACTTTATTTTCCCTAACTCCCATTAACTCTATTTACCTAACTCCAATGCCCTTATTTATCACTATTCCCAAACTCTTTACAACATTTCTCCTTAATATACCACCAGAAAATTCAGCACTTATCTACTAACAACAATACTTCTCAATAGCCAAATCTATTACCTGCACAATCATTTACTAACCCTTATAACCTGAATCTCATAATATCATATAAACTTCCTTTAGTTATTTAAAATCCTACAATACATGTTTACATAAAATACACAACAGCAAAATTACACAAATACATTGACATTAATATACACAAAAATATACAATCCACATAATCATTAAATCAATTACCATAAATCAATCATAATCAGTCCCTTTTTTAAAAACACTGTCCACACAATTAAATGTTCATAACACAATAGAAGGTCTACCCTCCATCGTTAAACAATAGTCTTATCTTTGGTCTGTATAATTTATTTTTTATTAAATACATTATATTAACATCATTAATATAATACACATTTAAATTCTTATATTTTATAAAACCGTCATCATTGATAGGGTTATTACCTATCAATTCATCATATAACCTGTCACGATTGGTTATTGTCCTGTCACCTCCAGTATAATCAGTCACCACTAGGTACGTTATAAAGTCATTATTTTCATTATCATCTTTTCCTACTGCTATATCAGCTTCATTACAAGGTAAGTTCTTATTTTTATTATACACCATCTCAATTCCTAACTTTTCCATAAATTCTTCATAAGTTCTACTCATCTTAAAAATCTCTATTTCTCTCTTTCTCTCTAATTCATCAACACTTTTTATCACTTCATTATCAAATTCTACTCCCATTATACTTTTATCACCACTCTCAATACTCACACAATTATTTTCTAACACCATATTTTTAATTCTATTATCATAATTCTCAACACTACTCACCTTGTCTGTGTTCAATTCAAATTTATTTGATTCTCTACTCTTATTTTCTAACTGTATTTTGTCTAACTTTGTACCTATTTCATTTAATCTTTTGTCCAAATTACAACTCTGTTTTTTAATTTCTTTTTTGATGTCATTGAACTGTTCATCAAATTGGTTTAATTTTTCGTTAAAATTGTCTAATTTAGTATCAAATTTGATGCTCTGCTCATTGAAAAGCAGTTTCATCATTCTTATTATGTCATTTTCCTCAACTCTTCTTGTTGGGGCTGGTGTTGAACAAATACTATCACCCATCATTTCTGATTCTGTTCTACTCGTCTCATTACTGTTTGCCATTTCTTTTTTATTATATTAACAATACTAAATTTGTTTTAGTTGTTGTGTTATACTCTACTCGTACTATACATAACCTATACAGGTAACCTCTATTTTTTCTCGTACGTTTCATTACCCCTCTAACCTCTGCTTGTCTGCTTATTTATATATTTTTATTTATATATAAAGTCCAAGTTCGGGCTGCCATCTGTTAATTTACAAATAATTTGGTATAATAATGTAATAAAGTCAAAATTTATGTAATTTGCATAATTTATCTTGTCACCGGAATCACACTTGTTTAGCTCAGTTAAACTCATTAGGCTTTGGGTCCAGAATGTCGTTAAGTAGACAGAGGCAGTGGTTACAGGGTATTGAAATAATGAGGTACACACATTAATCTAACGAACTTGATTGTATTTATCAAAATGTGTTGTATCTTAATACACATATGTATTTTGGTAATTGTAAAATTTCAAAATGGCGGCGATTTCATCTCGCCTTGCCTTCGGTTCAAGGTTACGTACATAGATTCATTATTTGGTTACCATTTTTTCTTTCAATTTCATTACTGCTAGCATTGATGAACTTTATTGTTTTCTTTATATTTTAATGATACTCACAATTCGTTAACTTCACAAACCAACGCCTCATGTTATATTGAAATTGATCAACTTAATCACACACTCTATCTCTCTTACTCTCTCACTCTCTCTGAAAATTTACACATGTGTATTTAAAGTATGGCTTGAGCTCATTTAAAATGTAATTTAGAATTTATAAAATAATTTGACTAGGGACTTTCCTGTGACTGAAGCGGCGTAGATTCCTCTTCATGGCAATTAGGCAGGTGGTCGGCCGAAATTCGTGTTGTTGTGCCCACTGATTTTAATTGAAATTCATTTTTAAAACTGTTCACTGACTCGAGTATAGTTACTGTTAAACTTTTGTAAAGAGCTATTGCATGTTGTTAAGTAAATATTACATAATTGGCAAAATTTTGCCCACTGCACTTTGGCGAGCATATAGGCTCGATGGCTGCTGTTGTTGAACTGGGCAGAAGCCGGCACAATTAGTATGCAAATTTGTTGCGCCTGACGTCATTGTCTATTGTTCTTTTCGCTTCCGTCTGGTTCATACGTAATGGTTTTTTAACTCGTCATTGTTTTGGTGACGATTTATTATCGTGGACCAATAGAAAGTCAGTATTGTCAGTTTTTAGCGCCTAACACTGCCATTATCGTTGTTTCAATTTGCTCGTACGCCTCTGACCTTGGATCGGCTCTCCACCGGTGAATTTACATATTATTTGGGACTTGGGTCAAAACTAACCTTGTCTGATTTAACTTGATGATTACAATAAAATTCACAATAAAAGTACCCTTACATCCCATTATTCCGATACAGACAATTTTGTACTGTTACAAAACCCCCTCAATGAAAGGTTTTGTGTCGAGACACAAAAACTTTCATTGACTTATTCACAATTTTCTAAAAGGATCAGTTCAGATATGTTCCACAACCCCCTGTAGTGTTAATAAAAAGAAAATCTCAATCACTTACCCTTGGTTCCATAGTGTCGATCGTACCCGTCTGACCTTACTGGACTTCTCCTGAGAGATCCCTTCACCATAAGGCCATGAGGCACTGTACGCCCCTGTTCTGACGCTCCGGTCAGCGCAGGACCGCGGTCACAACACCATAACAACTCTGAAACATTCAATACAAAATTCTAAAACAGTGGCCTTATTCATTTACATATCCGCAACTGATATGTTT
Source organism: Magicicada septendecula (assembly GCA_034769895.1). Lineage (NCBI taxonomy): Eukaryota > Metazoa > Arthropoda > Insecta > Hemiptera > Cicadidae > Magicicada > Magicicada septendecula. The sequence continues at coordinate 407,824,079 of CM068368.1, read as the reverse complement.
CCTCTTAGATGCATTGGTTTGTGATTTGAGGCGTTTGTTTCATTTATTTATAAACTACCAAACAACTCAAAATTATAACAAGATTTAGGACAGATCAGCCTTCTCCTTTTCAATACTCCTATATATTCTTATCAAGTTCTCTGACTCTAGTCAACATCAAATTACCTCTCTCATCATGAAATTTATATTCTTATACTTAACACAAAACAACTCTTAACTTGCAAACAACAACTATTATTTTCATTCATTTATTTCAAATAACTTCAATATATTTATCTATCATGGCACTACTTCAATACTAACTAATTTTCTTTATTTATTTCCTTACTTTAATTTCAACCCTTTTCAACAGAATCATTTTTTCCAGAGACTGGTTACTATAACACAAAAATTAATATTATTCTGGTCACTACCCTTCTAGTAGTCTCCTAGCCACACACTCTATCATCAACATAATAAAACATGGTACATCATAAGCATTAAACACTAACATTGAACAATTCACATTACTTAATTCATATTTACATAACTTGCAGCAAAACTTTAATAAGACATTACTATCAATAATTCTCTATTAACTTTTATTCATTTAACATTCATTTAGATTCTATACACAAATTTCAAATTTATCATTTACCTTTCTACTATGAATTTTCCCTTTTCTAACCCTTTTATCCTTACTAGTTTGGGTGACTCTCAATTACTCACTATTTTCTCTATCTTATTTTGGTATTCGTCAATCTAACCTTACTCACCTCCTTTTTTCTACTAACAACCGCTTCTAACCATTAATACATTATGACACCAATATCTCAATAATAACCCCCTTCACAAATCCCATTTAAAACCTCTGGCACCGCTCATTTTTGTACTAGTATGTGTGTATTCCCTCTAACCAACTCATTCCCTTATCGGTTCCTGACCCTTTCAGATAACCCTTTCCGGCACACAACGGTCCACTCCCGTCTCAACATCTCTCGTTGGACTCCTACACCAATACCCTTATTACAAAATATCACCAACAACAACAAATATAATTACCATCCACATTACTCAACTCTACATATAATCGCTAACCACTGTGTCCCTAAAATATCTAACACCTCTTTATACATTATCAGCATCTCAACACTTTATTTTCCCTAACTCCCATTAACTCTATTTACCTAACTCCAATGCCCTTATTTATCACTATTCCCAAACTCTTTACAACATTTCTCCTTAATATACCACCAGAAAATTCAGCACTTATCTACTAACAACAATACTTCTCAATAGCCAAATCTATTACCTGCACAATCATTTACTAACCCTTATAACCTGAATCTCATAATATCATATAAACTTCCTTTAGTTATTTAAAATCCTACAATACATGTTTACATAAAATACACAACAGCAAAATTACACAAATACATTGACATTAATATACACAAAAATATACAATCCACATAATCATTAAATCAATTACCATAAATCAATCATAATCAGTCCCTTTTTTAATAACACTGTCCACACAATTAAATGTTCATAACACAATAGAAGGTCTACCCTCCATCGTTAAACAATAGTCTTATCTTTGGTCTGTATAATTTATTTTTTATTAAATACATTATATTAACATCATTAATATAATACACATTTAAATTCTTATATTTTAAAAACCGTCATCATTGATAGGGTTATTACCTATCAATTCATCATATAACCTGTCACGATTGGTTATTGTCCTGTCACCTCCAGTATAATCAGTCACCACTAGGTACGTTATAAAGTCATTATTTTCATTATCATCTTTTCCTACTGCTATATCAGCTTCATTACAAGGTAAGTTCTTATTTTTATTATACACCATCTCAATTCCTAACTTTTCCATAAATTCTTCATAAGTTCTACTCATCTTAAAAATCTCTATTTCTCTCTTTCTCTCTAATTCATCAACACTTTTTATCACTTCATTATCAAATTCTACTCCCATTATACTTTTATCACCACTCTCAATACTCACACAATTATTTTCTAACACCATATTTTTAATTCTATTATCATAATTCTCACCACTACTCACCTTGTCTGTGTTCAATTCAAATTTATTTGATTCTCTACTCTTATTTTCTAACTGTATTTTGTCTAACTTTGTACCTATTTCATTTAATCTTTTGTCCAAATTACAACTCTGTTTTTTAATTTCTTTTTTGATGTCATTGAACTGTTCATCAAATTGGTTTAATTTTTCGTTAAAATTGTCTAATTTAGTATCAAATTTGATGCTCTGCTCATTGAAAAGCAGTTTCATCATTCTTATTATGTCATTTTCCTCAACTCTTTTTGTTGGGGCTGGTGTTGAACAAATACTATCACCCATCATTTCTGATTCTGTTCTACTCGTCTCATTACTGTTTGCCATTTCTTTTTTATTATATTAACAATACTAAATTTGTTTTAGTTGTTGTGTTATACTCTACTCGTACTATACATAACCTATACAGGTAACCTCTATTTTTTCTCGTACGTTTCATTACCCCTCTAACCTCTGCTTGTCTGCTTATTTATATATTTTTATTTATATATAAAGTCCAAGTTCGGGCTGCCATCTGTTAATTTACAAATAATTTGGTATAATAATGTAATAAAGTCAAAATTTATGTAATTTGCATAATTTATCTTGTCACCGGAATCACACTTGTTTAGCTCAGTTAAACTCATTAGGCTTTGGGTCCAGAATGTCGTTAAGTAGACAGAGGCAGTGGTTACAGGGTATTGAAATAATGAGGTACACACATTAATCTAACGAACTTGATTGTATTTATCAAAATGTGTTGTATCTTAATACACATATGTATTTTGGTAATTGTAAAATTTCAAAATGGCGGCGATTTCATCTCGCCTTGCCTTCGGTTCAAGGTTACGTACATAGATTCATTATTTGGTTACCATTTTTTCTTTCAATTTCATTACTGCTAGCATTGATGAACTTTATTGTTTTCTTTATATTTTAATGATACTCACAATTCGTTAACTTCACAAACCAATGCCTCATGTTATATTGAAATTGATCAACTTAATCACACACTCTATCTCTCTTACTCTCTCACTCTCTCTGAAAATTTACACATGTGTATTTAAAGTATGGCTTGAGCTCATTTAAAATGTAATTTAGAATTTATAAAATAATTTGACTAGGGACTTTCCTGTGACTGAAGCGGCGTAGATTCCTCTTCATGGCGATTAGGCAGGTGGTCGGCCGAAATTCGTGTTGTTGTGCCCACTGATTTTAATTGAAATTCATTTTTAAAACTGTTCACTGACTCGAGTATAGTTACTGTTAAACTTTTGTAAAGAGCTATTGCATGTTGTTAAGTAAATATTACATAATTGGCAAAATTTTGCCCACTGCACTTTGGCGAGCATATAGGCTCGATGGCTGCTGTTGTTGAACTGGGCAGAAGCCGGCACAATTAGTATGCAAATTTGTTGCGCCTGACGTCATTGTCTATTGTTCTTTTCGCTTCCGTCTGGTTCATACGTAATGGTTTTTTAACTCGTCATTGTTTTGGTGACGATTTATTATCGTGAACCAATAGAAAGTCAGTATTGTCAGTTTTTAGCGCCTAACACTGCCATTATCGTTGTTTCAATTTGCTCATACGCCTCTGACCTTGGATCGGCTCTCCACCGGTGAATTTACATATTATTTGGGACTTGGGTCAAAACTAACCTTGTCTGATTTAACTTGATGATTACAATAAAATTCACAATAAAAGTACCCTTACATCCCATTATTCCGATACAGACAATTTTGTACTGTTACATCTTGCTAAACTTTGTTTATACCAAAATAAACTTATTTCAAAGGGGGGGTGTTATGTAACGTAACATAGTTGAGGTTCCCCAACGTTACATAAAAAATTGAATGAAATATGGTCAAGGACCATACCCTGACTTAAGGTTGTTCAATAGGTCATGTGCTTGAGAAGTACCTCAAGTAAAAAGGAGGCAATGACTAATATTAAATGTAAAAGAGCCAGACCAATGAATGATTGAATGTAATGAAATGTTTGTTTTGTACTGTGACATGTTAAGGTCTACAGAGTATTTATGTTGTATGTTGAATATGCTAAAAATGAAATGATGTTGTTTGATAATAATACTTCATCAATAATTATGTTTATATTTATATTAGATTTGTCTTTATACAGCCCAGTATAGTTACCAATGTTAGGCACTGTACTAAGTTTTCAGTATTGTATAAAGTTGAAAAATACTGTTGTTTTAATTAATGTTTATAAACTGGATCAGGAGTGTGACCAGTGTTTCAAGTCTAACAAGTAGTTCTGACAATTATGTCATAAATTAATAAAGGGTTCCAGAACCAGTTAATTAATATAAAAACAAATTACCACCAGTAAATTAAAATTCATGTAATTAACTATGTAACCAATAATTAATTGTACAGTAGGTCAGGTAAAAAGAAAATTAAGTTAAAAAAAAAACCAATAATGTTATAATGGTTGTAAATGAATCTATAGGCCTAAATTCCATATTAGTGAAAGGAAATTAATACCTTTTTAGTTAACCCAGTCCAACGAAACTCTGGTAAAACATTTACTGTTTAGTAAGGAAGGTTAGGGGAGAATTTGATGTGATTTAATATTAATACAAGCATGGAGTATTTTATTGGAAAGAAGTAGTAATATTCTATAATGCCGGCTCAAGGATATATAGAAAACGTGGTTGTTAAGGCAACTGAATTGCAGAAGTTGTTGATTTGGAATTAATTCGTTCTGATTGTTACAAGCTATTAGGTTGAGATGGACCGATATATTTAAAAATATGAATAAATCTAAAGGAAATATATATCCAAATTGAAAAAACCTTTTTGTAAAACAGTTATACTTGAATGCTAATGAATCATACAAATTAAATAACCCTCTAAATTATCAATGAATACAATAAAAAAGAATTGAAAGCCTCTCACCTCATTTACTAAATAATTCCGCTGAATGTGGTATTAAACCAATTCATGCTATAAATCGAAGACCAGTAAAGAATTAAAGCCTGAATTGACGGCGGAATTATTGGAAATACAGAAGACTCGGATTGACGAAATAACCTTCATTGGCAGCAGAAGCTGAGATCCTAATTCCAGTTCACTGGGACCAAGAATTGTGAAGACGGTAAAAGAAGAATAGAAGCCAGAAGATTTCCTGAGGGGTTACCAGTACACACCACCATCAATTTTATTGAAAATCAGAGCAGTTTCACTGGATGAAGACGAGATAAGCCGCATTTTGGCCACTGTTGACAAACGTTCACCGCCAGACGAAGTTTCGTCGGTTTGGTAAAAAACACCTTATTTTCATTCCACTGTATTTTAAGTAAATAATATTATTTTGTAAATTGAACAACCTTAATTATGCGTTTTACCTGGCCTTACTAATGGTTCAAAGAACTATACGAACCCTGGGATAAGAATTATTTGTTATTATTTTCAAGTGTATATGTTTTTTTTAGAATTTGAATAATTAATAATCGATATATGTCTGGATAATCGATTGGATCGTATTATTGTTTTTTTGAGACAACGTAACTTGTTAATTAACAGAGAAAATAAATAAAGTACATTTATTGTATGAGATAACGTTTAAGTTATTGCAGAGTAAATACTATATGTAGTGGGTGGAATAATTTATAAACAGATTGATACAAACACTCCGAATAACTAACCTATAAGTACGCTTATTTCTAGTAACAGCGCTTAAAGTTTGCAGCTGGTGGGACGGGAGATTGCTGAACTAACTGGTGTTTAATACTAAATTTGAATGAAATTTTCTACCATCGAGGGACTAGGGTTGACATAAATACCCCTTACATTCAGTTAATACTCAATACATATTGCTAATATTACACAACCACTGAAAACTAAGTTGAGTCTACAGAGTAATACAATTATAAATTCAGGAACATAATTATAATTTTGTTGGATTAATACAAAATTGTCACCGGTCACAACCGAAAGATGTATTAATTAATAACATATTAATTAAACCAGGTAACAACATTTTAATTGTTACGAATTGCCACCTGCAACGTATTACTTGGCGTTTGTTACACAGGAGTAGCTTATAACTAATTACACCCATAGACAAGATTTCTTTACAATTTGACGTTTCCAGCGTGGAGCATATAATATAACATACATCCTCACATAATTAACAAGTATATAGTTTATTACAAAATTGACGACTACAACAGTGGAGCTTTAAGGAGAGTAATAGAGTTACTATTACAAATTGGAGCCCAACAGTGGGGTTAGAAGGAGAAGGAATCTTAAGTTCTTTACTATATATATATATATATATATATGTATTGTGATGTTTTCAATTTGTTTCTTCTGCAAGTAGATAATATTGTATATTCTTTTTAACACCTGATGCACGTTTCACTGAAAAATATCAGACGTTTAATGAAGAAATTTGTGTTAGTGGTTGAAATCACAATCAGAATGATCACAGTTGCACACCACTATGTAAAAATTATCCCAATTAGAGCTATTCCAATCTGACGATGGGCTGTGAAGCTTGAAAGCGCTAATTGGGATAATTTTTACATAGTGGTGTGCAACTGTGATCATTCTGATTGAAAAATATCAGTATCATCAGAGGTTTCTAAGTGAATTAATAACAATCGAAATAATTCTATTAATATAAAATTAACGAATAATCGAATTTGTATCGATTTTAATGTAAAATAAAATAACTGATAATCGATTTAGATCGTTTAGTTAACGATTGTTTTAATGTTTATTTTCTTCAGCAGCTGTTTTCTCGGTTATATTTGAAATTTTTTGTTTATATTTTATTCATTTTTATTTTTTAGTAAATTTATAATTCTAAATAAATCGTCTTGTTTTGTTTTTATTTGGGTTTGTTCTTTAATTAATAAATTATTGTTATTGTTTTTGTAAATGTTAAGATTTTCCCAAATATTCATTTTTTGACCTTTTTGTATGTTTTTAATTAATTTTATATTTTCAATGTTTGGAAACTGGTGGTTATTATTTAGACAATGTGTGGCTAAATTAGATTTATAAATATTTGGTTTTAAATATGCATTGCGGTGTTGAACGAATCTATCTCGTAGTTTTTTCTTCGTCTGGCCCACGTAAAATTTATTGCAACCTGGACATTCTATTTTATATATTCCATTTTTATTGTGAGTATTGGATTTAGTTTTAGGTTTTATTTTATTAAAAATTATATTATCTGTATTATAAGATATTTTTAAATTGGTATCTTTAAATATTTTATTTAGTTTTTGAGTTATATTTCCGTAATAAGTGAAGGTTGTATATTTTATATTATTATTAATAGATGAATTTTTAAATGTAGTGTTTTTAGGAATTTTATTAGTGATTTTATGTTTAATTTTATTTTCTAATTTATTAATAGTATTTATTTTGTATCCATTTTGTAACTGCTATTTGTTGGATAATTTTTCTTTCTTTGTTTCTTTCTGTGTATTTAATGGGATCCTAAGCATTCGGTAAATCATGGAATTAAATACTGCCATTTTGTGTTGGGGAGGATGACTAGAAGTATTTGGTATTACTAAGTCAGTTTGAGAAGGTTTCCTGTATATTGCGTATTCAAAATTTGTTTCATTTTTCTTTATTGTTAAGTCTAAATAATTTAATTTATTATTAGATTCTTCTTCTAACGTGAATTTTATTTTAGAATGTAAATTATTTATGGAGTTGAATATTTTATTTATATTTATACCATTGTTTTGGGAAATGTACAGAGTGTCATCAACGTATCTAAAATAACATCCTATTGGGTCGTTTAATTTTATTATATTTATTATTTGTTCGTCGAGTTTTTGTAGGAAGATTTCTGATATGATAGCGGAGGTTGGGGCTCCCATAGCAAGGCCATCTGTTTGATAGTACAATTTGTTGTTGTATTGAAAATAATTTTGATTTAAAATTATTTTTAAAGTATTAGTTAACTGTTTAATGTATGTGTTACTTTCGTTATTTGTTTTCAGATTATTTATTATAATATTTATAGTTTCTTCAATGGGAATGTTTGTATACATGTTTGATATGTCGAATGAATATAATTTTGTATTTATGTTTACTTCTACGTTTATTAGTTGTTCCGTGAGTTCGATACTATTTTTTATATTGTGTTTTGCTGGAAGTTCAATTTTATGTTTTAAGATTTGAGTTAGTAATTTTGATGTTTTATAATTTGGTGTGGTCCTAGCGTTTATTAAAGGTCTGGTAGGTTTATTGATTTTGTGTAATTTTATTAAAGAATTTAATTTTGGTGCACAAGGATTATCCATTTTATATTTAAAGGAGTCTTTAGGATTTATGATTTGGTTACTATTTTTTAGTATATTTGTTATTTGTGTTTGATATTTATTTTAGCCAACACACTTGATTATCATACATGGAATAATAAATATATTAATATACTTAAAATACTAAATAAACACAAAACTTTTAAATTTAACACAATCAATAAAAAACTTAAAAATCTACTAATAAAGAAGATAACCAAAATTTACACACATTAAATAATAACCACACTTTTTACCCAAAATTCGTAAATTTATCTAATATTAAATTCACGGAAAACGAAATAGCTACCCTAGAATCATCAAACAAAACAAATCTTAAAAATGTAAACAAATATATAATAGATAATATCATAGTCGAAACTGAAAACGCAATTAATAATGTAGAACAAGTAAAACAAGATAAAATAAGAACAGAAGCCTCAATGGAAATAATAAAATATATCAAAAAATATAATAACCAAAATCATCATATTAAAAATAAAAATAAACAAAATAAAACCATTAATAACTGGCTGATCCCGGCCCAAGTGGGCCGAAACAGTTTAAGAAAAGTAACGTTCCGCAAGTGCGGACCGGAAGAGTTAATTTGTTCAGCCCAAGCGGGCGAAAATTATGTGTCTTGCATTAAATATTTGTCTCCTGGTCTTCCATTATGATTGAAGATGTTGTGTAGGATGTATTAAATTACATTAAGAAATAAGAGAAGTGGACTGTATACGAATAGTTTTAATAATTTGAATGATCACATTACAGCTGTAATAAATTGAAAGAAGGCTGGCTAATGCTGCATATTGAATTAATAATTAATAAATTTAGTTAAGAATGAAGTTGTGGCGCTAGTTGGCCATGATAGAAAATAGTAAGGCCTAAGGCCTACATCTAATGTCGACACTAACTTGACGGAAAGGTCCGGCGAACTGAACGCCGAGATTACTGAATGTGCACTGGTCAAAGTACGATTACGCGAACGTTGATAAGATATAAATCAGATTAGCCAACCTAGTAAAATAAAATCATCGCGCTACCGTCCATAAGCTGCCCGTCAAAAATCAAAAAGATTTTTTAATACATTCTTTAATAAATTATAATACATTTACAATTCAATTTGAAATAGTGGAGTTTTAATCATTAGAATCAGCTTCAAGGCTGAGTTGAACCTTGAGTTAAGATTAAATAACGGCAATCGCCCGCTAATTTGAGATAAGCATGCAGATAGGCGACTGTAGGCCAAGGTTTGGCAAACAGCTGTTTCATGTACCACTAAGTCTGGTTAACCAATATTACTGACACAAGTGCGCAGTACGTAACATTACAAAACATGAACGAGAAATACATAATATGCAAGTCATAGAGTTAGCTTAGTGCTAGCTAAGGTCCGTAGACCTGTACAGAAGTTCATTACATGAATAAAATTGTTGTTGAACATGTTGCAGTTGCATGTTTCATTGTATATTCAGGAGGGCGACATGTATCGACCTAAATACGCTATTCCTGAAGTTTCAGGAATTTACAATGTATGCCAACGTGTGAGCAAGCTAGATGCTGAATGTAGCCCAGATATGACGTGTATGTCATAATTTAAATAAAGAATTGTGCATGCTTACTTACAAAAATGAATAAAATATAAGTACAATATAAATAAATTAGACAAGGCAGTTACACACGGTAGACGCTTACAATAGTTTACATCGACACAATTTATGTGAATACAACAATAATAATTTGCATAATTACAAGATAAATAATTGTAATGTCAGCCAACAATACAATACTGAAATTACAGAAACAATTTAACAATTTAAGACATTCACAAAATAGTACATATTTATCAGCAACAATATAAAGAAATGAATGCATGGTTACTTGACAGCAAACATGCGAATATTATGTAATAACATTCATAAATAAGACCACCCAAAGACATGCAGTACACCCCATGACATCAATGAAAGTGTGACATAGTATGCCACAAAAATTAACATACAATACAAATATTAAGATATCACCAGAACTGTGATACTCAGAAGTGTGCCATGACGCAAAATTGACAAAAATATTGTGACAATCCATCACAATCATGTTGACCAAATGGTCGTAATAAATAATAAGTCAATGGCGGAATAAAGCCGCATTGTGCTGTAACCATAGTGTCACATCTCGTCTCGCGCTGGCAATAAGGTCGGACACCAATTCCAGGTGAATAGCCCTAGTTGCTAAGCAAACAAACAGAGACACGTACGCCTTAGTAAGAGTTCTAGACTTCTGCCCGCCATGACGAATCATGAAGGGACCACCATAATCGACCGCGCAAAATAGAAACGGCCTTGAAGGAGTGACTCTAGGGGATGGCAAGATGCCAAGCCTCTGAACCTGCTGTGTGGCGCTAAACCTGATGCACTTGAGACACTTACGAATAATGGAACGGATGACTAGCCGGGCATTAACAATCCACCAACGTTGACGCAGTGAATGATGCACGAGCTGCGCACCAGCATGAAGCAAACGAATGTGTTCGCGTTCGATGATAAGGCGTGTGACATGCGCCGATGGGGGTAGTACGATAGGATGTTTCGAGTCGTAAGATAACTGGGAATGCTGCAATCGTCCGCCCATGCGTATCATTCCAGTGTCGTCAAGAAACGGGTCGAGAGAGGCTAACTTGCTTCTGATGGAAACAGAAGATCCGTTCCGAAGACAACTAATTTCGCCTGGGAAGTGGGTCGATTGAGATTGCCTTATAAAGAAATTAAGAGACTGATGAATTTCCGCAGGGGTCAGATCGCCCGAAAGCCTGTCCGCAGATGAGTGCCTAACATTTCTGATGAAACGAAAACAGTAAGCGTATACACGTGTCAGCCGGTGTAACGAGGAAAAGTCCAACGATAAGTCAACAGCCAGGGTAGACATTAGCGAACGGTTATGTGTAGTTTTCTCTTCCGCGATGACTTCCGAAGATGATGGAGTGGCCGGTACGAAAGATGGGAAAGGATTAGACTCTGACGATTGAGACAGACAGCCAGGACCGTGCCACCAAAGCGAGCAATCGCGCAAAACGTCCGGGAGACACCCCCTAGAAATAATATCAGCAGGATTGCGCCGCGAATCAATGTGATGCCAGGTACAAGTTTGAGTGCGACGCAGAATTTCAGCAACCCTATTAGCGACGTATGTTTTCCAACGCGAAGACTGCGCATGAATCCAGTAAAGAGCCACCATAGAATCGGAATACAAATGTACATCCTCAATGAATGAATGAAGAGCAGGAATAATTTTAGACACAAGTCGCGATAATAACAAACAAGCGCAGAGCTCGATACGAGGTAATGACACTTGGCGCAAGGGAGCCACGCGAGATTTTGAACATAAAAGACGACAGGAAGCAGTAGCATCTTGATAAATGACTCGGACATACACACAACAGCCGAACCCTCTCTCGGAAGCATCCGAAAAACCATGCAACTGAACTGTAACCGCCTGATGGTTGCAACGAATAGATCGCGGGACCACTATTTTACCAATCAGACTTAATTTGTTACACAAAGAATGCCAATCCGACAGTGACTGACCGGAAAGCGGTTCATCCCAACTAAGCTTACAAAGCCAGAGTCGCTGCATGAAGTGTTTATACAAAAAGACAACTGGTCCGATTAAACCCAGTGGATCATATATTCCGGCGATTATTGAAAGAATTTGCGTCTTGGATATGCTATGAAGAACCGGAGATAGGTTGACATCAAACAAAAATGAATCAGCAGTGTTGTTCCAAAGAATGCCCAGGGTACGCACATTGTCCTGTTTATTTAGGGGTCGTGAAAGGTTGTGATGACTTGCGACCGCTGTGGGTTCATTTGATGCCCATTTGTGCAACGTGAAACCATATTGAGCAAGTAACGCACCTAGGTCGGATTTCAGATTAGTCAGATCGGGGATAGTGTCAGAACCGGTAAGTAGATCGTCTACATAAAAATCGTTAGTGATGGCTAAAGCCGCTTGGGGAAAGGAAGTTTGATTGTCTCTAGCAATTTGTAAAAGGCACCGTGTGGCCAAAAAGGAGGCGCTAGCCGTGCCGTAAGTTACTGTTCGCAGCGCGAAATGCTTAAGTGGTTCGAGGGGAGAGTCACGCCACAAAATACGCTGATAGTGACAGTCCTCTTCAGCAACGCGAATCTGACGATACATTTTTTCGATGTCAGCAATCAGGACATACTTATGTGTGCGAAACCGCAACAGAATAGAGAAGAGATCTTGCTGAACATTGGGGCCTACCAATAATAGGTCATTTAACGAAAGGCCATTTGTAGTCTTGGAGGAACCATCAAGACAACGCGCAATTTTGTGGTCAAGCTAGAATGCTTAAACACAGCATGGTGAGGCAAGTAATAAATATTTGACGATCCTAAATTGATAGCGCCATGATCAATGGGTGTCATGTGCCCAAGCTTCATGTATTCCCCGATAAAGTCTGCGTAGTCGCGAGCGAGCTTGGGATCGCGCCTGAATCGACGCTCCAAGTTTAAAAACCTTGATTCGGCACTTGTGTAGGATTCCCCTAAGTGAGGATTATCAGACTTGAATGGGAGCGACACTATAAATCTACCCTCGTGGTTGCGCTGAGTGTAGCGCATAAAATGCTCTTCGCAAGCCGACTCGCCATTAGGGGTGTCGCTGGGGATCGTTTCTGCCTCCCAAAATCTCTCAAGAGATTGCAGGATTTGGCTGTCATTGTTCCTTGCCAAGAACGAAACAGCAGGACCCTGGGTGTGGCAGTGCTTGGGCAGATTGCCGGCCAAAATGTAACCCAGTTTTGTCTCCTGAATGATAGGGAAGTTGGGTCCGCGTGTGTACTTATTAGCTAATATTAAATCTAGATAAAATTGAGCCCCCAATAGTATGTCGATCTGTGAAGATATATTAAAATCTGGGTCGACGAGAAAAATTTTATTTGGAATGTGGAACCGGTTGATGTCAAACGATATTGAAGGCAGATTATGAGTTAAGTTAGATAAGACGGCAAATTTGGCCTCGAAACTATGTCTCTGATAGCGAGACATAATACGCATAGAAACAATGTCAGTAGCGCAACACGCTGTGTTGCTTATTCCTGTAATCGGAATATTAGATCGGGTTAGTTTGAGGTGCAATCTTTTCGCAAATGATTTCGTACAAAAATTGATCTGAGACCCGGCGTCAAGAAGTGCGCGTGCCTTATACCTATTGCCAGCCTGATCAATGACATATACAACTGCAGTGGATAAAAGTACATTGTTTTTACACTGTAATTTAAATGAGCAGTAGTTACTGCTGGCAGCTGCTGATTTCGGCACGTAATTAGCGTGCAGCAAGGTGTGGTGACCCTTTGAACAAATTTTACAAACCTGTTTACTTTTACAATTTGTTATCAAATGACCTGCTCTAAGGCAGTTAATATAACATTTATGGTTTGCCACCAATTGCCCCCGCTCAGCGGCACTTAATATGCGAAAATTATTACACATGTAAAGCGGGTGATCAGATTTACAGCACACACATGAATAATGCCTTGCCGTAGCATGATAACTCTTAAAGGTACTGCTGCCAGCAGTATTTCTTAAACTACATTTCTCAAACTTATTGTTTGGTTTTACACTAGGTTTATTGAATTACTGTCCGGGTTCAATTGGCATAGTATTTTCTAAAAGCTGTCGGCGCAAATTCAAAAAATGAGTAAAGTCTTGAAAACTAGGCAAGTTGTCAGGGTCTATAGACTCCTTCCAACGTTTTAAAGTGATAGGGTCAAGTTTAGTGGAAAGCAATTGTATAGTAATAAACTCAAATAGGTTTACAGACAGCTTCATTGCCGCCAGCGAATTAACAGAAGACGTTATAGTATTCGTAAACTCAGCTAAGCTTTGGACTGAGTCCTTTATTGTGGACTTAACCTGAAGTAGGTTCTGTACATAATATTTTGCTAATATAAATGGATTATTGTACCTATCGGACAGCAAGTTCAACGCTATTACATAATTCTCTTGACAAATTGGCAATGATTTAATTAAGTCTAATGGTTCACACTTCACCGATGAATGCAAGTAATGCAGTTTCTGTACTGGTGTTAAATCTGATCTTGAATGCACCAGATCATTAAAAATTGAATAGAAATGTTGCCACTCAAGTATGTTGCCTGAGAAGCAGGGCAAACTTATCGGTTTTAAATGCACAGGCGTCGATAGTACAGGAGGCACAGTCTGAGTATTAACAGTGTCAAGAAGTTGTAAAATGTTTGCCTCAGTTGAGTATATCATTTCCTCAACCTCGACTCGGTCTGCCTGAGCAGTGCTCACGTCTTTACTTATAAGCTCTATCTCAGACTGTACTTCGTCGTACTTCGAGGCTAAGCTCTTAAGACTTTCTAATCTCACAGTCAAAAAATGTTTTGTGGTTAAATTAATGTCAAATGAATTTACCGCGGATTGTATCCGCACTATCGCGGACTTTAATCCGCCTCTCTTTCTGGTCAGCACCTTGAGGCCTTCCTCAGACATTCTTTTACGCACCTTATTACTGTTGCTGGTGGTACCTGGTCAGCGACGTCCCGCAGCGTCGGCTCCTTGATGATGATGGTGAACAGCTGGCAAGATGACCACCTTGAGGCACTGCAGCCGGCAGGAACTTGCTATCACGTTGCCTGAAGACGACGAGCGAAATGGCGACGCAAATCACGCCACGGTCGCATTAGCTGACGTGCTAACCCGCCCGTGATGGCCAGAAAAAGATACAAAAGACATTAAGTGGAAATCCAGGTCCGGAGTGACCAAAAATATGGCTGATCCCGGCCCAAGTGGGCCGAAACAGTTTAAGAAAAGTAACGTTCCGCAAGTGCGGACCGGAAGAGTTAATTTGTTCAGCCCAAGCGGGCGAAAATTATGTGTCTTGCATTAAATATTTGTCTGCTGGTCTTCCATTATGATTGAAGATGTTGTGTAGGATGTATTAAATTACATTAAGAAATAAGAGAAGTGGACTGTATACGAATAGTTTTAATAATTTGAATGATCACATTACAGCTGTAATAAATTGAAAGAAGGCTGGCTAATGCTGCATATTGAATTAATAATTAATAAATTTAGTTAAGAATGAAGTTGTGGCGCTAGTTGGCCATGATAGAAAATAGTAAGGCCTAAGGCCTACATCTAATGTCGACACTAACTTGACGGAAAGGTCCGGCGAACCGAACGCCGAGATTACTGAATGTGCACGGGTCAAAGTACGATTACGCGAACGTTGATGAGATATAAATCAGATTAGCCAACCTAGTAAAATAAAATCATCGCGCTACCATCCAATAACAAAACAGAAACTAACGACTAATAACCTCACTTGAACCAAAGCTGATAAGAGTAATAGTACAATAATAATTTCTCAGAAAGATTTAGACGATAAAACAGAAGAATTTATAGTTAATAATAATTGCATAACATTAAATAAGATCCCACAAATAAATATCAAACACAAATAACAAATATACTAAAAAATAGTAACCAAATCATAAATCCTAAAGACTCCTTTAAATATAAAATGGATAATCCTCGTGCACCAAAATTAAATTCTTTAATAAAATTACACAAAATCAATAAACCTATCAGACCTTTAATAAATGCTAGGACCGCACCAAATTATAAAAT
Organism: Magicicada septendecula; assembly: GCA_034769895.1. Lineage (NCBI taxonomy): Eukaryota > Metazoa > Arthropoda > Insecta > Hemiptera > Cicadidae > Magicicada > Magicicada septendecula. The sequence continues at coordinate 407,808,048 of CM068368.1, read as the reverse complement.
ATCAAAATTACTAACTCAAATTTTAAAACATAAAATTGAACTTCCAGCAAAACACAATATAAAAAATAGTATCGAACTCACGGAACAACTAATAAACGTAGAAGTAAACATAAATACAAAATTATATTCATTCGACATATCAAACATGTATACAAACATTCCCATTGAAGAAACTATAAATATTATAATAAATAATCTGAAAACAAATAACGAAAGTAACACATACATTAAACAGTTAACTAATACTTTAAAAATAATTTTAAATCAAACTTATTTTCAATACAACAAACTGTACTATCAAACAGATGGCCTTGCTATGGGAGCCCCAACCTCCGCTATCATATGAGAAATCTTCCTACAAAAACTCAACGAACAAATAATAAATATAATAAAATTAAACGACCCAATAGGATGTTATTTTAGATACGTTGATGACACTCTGTACATTTCCCAAAACAATGGTATAAATATAAATAAAATATTCAACTCCATAAATAATTTACATTCTAAAATAAAATTCACGTTAGAAGAAGAATCTAATAATAAATTAAATTATTTAGACTTAACAATAAAGAAAAATGAAACAAATTTTGAATACGCAATATACAGGAAACCTCAAACTGACTTAGTAATACCAAATACTTCTAGTCATCCTCCCCCACACAAAATGGCAGTATTTAATTCCACGATTTACCGAATGCTTAGGATCCCATTAAATAACACAGAAAGAAACAAAGAAAGAAAAATTATCCAACAAATAGCAGTTAAAAATGGATACAAAATAAATACTATTAATAAATTAGAAAATAAAATTAAACATAAATCACTAATAAAATTCCTAAAAACACTACATTTAAAAATTCATCTATTAATAATAATATAAAATATACAACCTTCACTTATTACGGAAATATAACTCAGAAACTAAATAAAATATTTAAAGATACCAATTTAAAAATATCTTATAATACAGATAATATAATTTTTAATAAAATAAAACCTAAAACTAAATCCAATACTCACAATAAAAATGGAATATATAAAATAGAATGTCCAGGTTGCAATAAATTTTACGTGGGCCAGACGAAGAGGAAACTACGAGATAGATTCGTTCAACACCGCAATGCATATTTAAAACCAAATATTTATAAATCTATGGATTTCGTTGTCCATGACGTGTCCGTTACTTAACTAAATATCACTATAATATTGACGACTCGGAACACTAAGTTTTTTATAAGTAAAAACGTAAAGTTTTACCTTACAGCCTAAACCGGCTTTCACCTATAGAAGGCTTCATCAGAGGCTGTCGTTAGTAGCGCTGCTCGTCTTGTTGTTGGCGACGAGATAGTGTTTCGAAAGATTGAAGCTGTGTGTGTGTGGTGAGATGTGTTCGAATAATGCGTGCGATTTGAATTGTGTCTGTTCGTTTAGGATGTCGTTTTTATTTGTTTTTGTGTGTTTGTATATTTCTAATTGTTCTAGAGTGTCTAGTTTTCGGCCTTTTGTGTGTACGTGTAGTATGTTCATGTTATTGTCGATGTTTTTATATGTGTGGTTTGCTTCAATGAGGTGGTTTGCGAAGGTAGATTCTGTAGTGGTGTGGAGTGCTTTTGTGTGTTCAATGTATCTCTGTTTGAAGCTACGTCCTGTCTGGCCTATGTAGAACAGAACAACATCACAGAACTAAAACACGACCCCACCGACAGATACCAAAACTCAGTAAAACAAATAGTCAACAAAGCCAAACACATTATGACACATAAACAAAAGCCCTACATGAAACAAATCCGACCATCAGCACCTACACTCCAAGCGCTTCCCAAAATCCATAAAGAAGACATTCCGATCCGCCCCATTATCAACTAACGTAATGCCCCTGCACACAAACTGGCAAAATATCTAGACAAAATTATTAGACAACACACACAAATAGACAACATTGCAGTAAAAAACAACACTGACCTAGTAACAAAAATAAAAGACATACACATCCCCCATAACGCCACATTAGCCTCCTTTGACATTAAAAACCTGTACACAAACATCCCCATCTCTGAAACAATCACCATCCTACAAAACAAACTCAAACAGAACAACACACCAGACGAACTTATCAATGAAATAACAGAAACTCTGAACATTATCACAAAACAAAACTACTTTACTTATAACAATAAATACTACACACAGAACGATGGCCTACCCATGGGCTCCCCCATATCCAGCATTCTAGCAGAAGTCTTCCTCCAACACTTAGAAAAAACAAAAATACTCACAAACAATGACAGACACTCACATAAAATACTATATTGGCACAGATACGTTGATGACATTCTAATACTATACAGGGGAAACAAAAGACAATGTGAACAGTTACTAACGCACATAAACAAAATACATAAAAACATAACCTTCACTGCCGAATACGAACACAACAATACCATAAACTTCTTAGACCTCTCCATCACAAAACTAGAACACAGGCACAAATTCAGTATATACAGAAAACCAACTACAACTGACACACTAATACACAACACCTCCAATCACCCAATACAACACAAACTAGCTGCTTTTAGAACCATGATACATAGACTTAACAACATCTCCTTAGATGAAATAGACTACAAAGACGAACTAAACACGATAAAATATCTAGCAGAATCTAACGGTTATGACAGAACAATAGTCAGTAAACTCCTACACAAAACACAAAACAAACAACAGACAAAGACAGAAAACAACAAATTCATAACACTAACATACATCAACAAACAAACAGAAAAAATTGCCCACAAATTCAAAAAAGCAGGATACAGAATCGCTTACAAAACTACTAACAAAACAGAACACACACTATCAAAACGCATGCCCAAAGCACAAAACAAATTCGATCTACCCGGTGTATATAAACTAAATTGTTCAAATTGCAGTAAATTCTACATAGGCCAGACAGGACGTAGCTTCAAACAGAGATACATTGAACACACAAAAGCACTCCACACCACTACAGAATCTACCTTCGCAAACCACCTCATTGAAGCAAACCACACATATAAAAACATCGACAATAACATGAACACACTACACGTACACACAAAAGGCCGAAAACTAGACACTCTAGAACAATTAGAAATATACAAACACACAAAAACAAATAAAAACGACATCCTAAACTAACAGACACAATTCAAATCGCACGCATTATTCGAACACATCTCACCACACACACACAGCTTCAATCTTTCGAAACACTATCTCGTCGCCAACAACAAGACGAGCAGCGCTACTAACGACAGCCTCTGATGAAGCCTTCTATTGGTGAAAGCCGGTTTAGGCTGTAAGGTAAAACTTTACGTTTTTACTTATAAAAACCTTAGTGTTCCGAGTCGTCAATATTATAGTGATATTTATAAATCTAATTTAGCCACACATTGTCTAAATAATAACCACCAGTTTCCAAACATTGAAAATATAAAATTAATTAAAAACATACAAAAAGGTCAAAAAAAGAATATTTGGGAAAATCTTAACATTTACAAAAACAATAACAATAATTTATTAATAAAGAACAAACCCAAATAAAAACAGAACAAGACGATCTATTTAAAATTATAAATTTACTAAAAAATAAAAATAGAAATGAATAAAATATAAACAAAAAATTTCAAATATAACCGACAAAACAGCTGCTGAAGAAAATAAACATTAAAACAATTGTTAACTAAACGACCTAAATCGATTATCAGTTATTTTATTTTACATTAAAATCGATACAAATTCGATTATTCGTTAATTTTATATTAATAGAATTATTTCGATTGTTATTAATTCACTTAGAAACCTCTGATGATACTGATATTTTTCAGTGAAACGTGCGTCAGGTGCTAAAAACAATATACAATATTATCTGCTTGCAGAAGAAACAAATTGAAAACATCACAAATTACATAATTACTGCAAGAAACATCGAGTTACTTATATAGAAAAAGATATATATATATATATATATATATTTCAATCACTTTCAATAGAAAAAGAAAAACATAACAAAATCAACTATTTAGACATAACCATCACAAGATACAACAAACACATACAATATGCAATATATAGAAAACCAACTTCCACTAACATCATTATACCTAACCATTCTGACCACCCACCACAACATAAAATGGCAGCATTTTATTCGTTATTTAACAGAATGTACAAAATACCCCTAAAATAATTTAATAATAACTAAAGCAGACAAAAGTCAAGCAACAGTAATCATTGATAAAACAGACTACATCAAAAAAACCGAAGACTTCATCAACAATAATAAATGCGTACAACTAGATAAAAACCCAACAGAAAACTATCTTAAACAAACAATAAAACTAATAAAAACAAATAAAAACATTTTCAACAATAAAAACATAGACATATATATAAATAATAATCCAGAACCACCTAAAATGAACAGCCTAATAAAAATACACAAATTAAACAACCCAATACGTCCATTAATCAATTTCAAAAAAGCTCCTACATACAAAATAGCAAGAATAATAGCACAAAAACTAAAAAATAACCATCTAACAAATAACCATCATAACATAAAAAATACATACGAATTAATAGACAAACTAAAAATAATAAATATAAATGAAAATACATTTTTCACATCATATGACATAACAAACATGTACACTAATATCCCAGTAGAAGAAACAATTGACATAATAATAAACAAACTTATAGAACAAAATGAAAACAAACAATATATAACCGAAATAAAAAATAGTCTCCAACTAATACTAAAACAAAATTACTTTGAATTTAATAGCAAAATTTATCAACAGAAAGAAGGTTTAGCAATGGGATCACCATTATCAAGCATAATAGCAGAAATATTCCTACAACATATAGACACCAAAATACAAAATATCATAAAAACACATGACCCAGATGGCATATGGATAAGATATGTAGATGATGGACTATATGTATCAAATAACAAAAACACAAATGCAGAGAACATACTGAAACAAATCAATAACATACATCCCAAAATACAATTCACAGAAGAAAAAGAAAAACATAACAAAATCAACTATTTAGACATAACCATCACAAGATACAACAAACACATACAATATGCAATATATAGAAAACCAACTTCCACTAACATCATTATACCTAACCATTCTGACCACCCACCACAACATAAAATGGCAGCATTTTATTCGTTATTTAACAGAATGTACAAAATACCCCTAAACAAACAAGAAACTGACAAAGAAAGAAATATAATATACCAAATTGGTTATGCAAATGGATACAATAAAAATACTATGATCAAAATAGAAAATAAAATCAAATACAAAATAAAAACTGAACAATTAAGAATTAATCAAACTGAACAACACATAAATAATAACAACAACAACAACAAAATGGGCCACATTCACATATATAAATAATAAAATGACAAAACTAATAAAACTATTTAAAAACACAGATATAAAAATAGCATACAAAACTAATAAAAATAAATTACAAAATCTAAATAGCTCACACAACAAAGATAATACAACAACCAACGGTATATACAAAATTGAATGCCAAGATTGCAATAAATGTTATATAGGACAAACAAAAAAACAGCTGAAAAAACGTTATTTTGAACACCTAAATGCATACAAAAAACCAAATATATATAAATCCAATTTAGCCACACATGCAATAAACACAGGACATGAATTCCCAGACATAACCAATGTAACACTAATAAAACACCACTACCCACCCACTAGCCAACGCCCACCCTTGGCTGTTGGGCCATTAGGCGGCGCGCTGACCAGTAGAGACGTGAGAGCCTTGCCGTACCATCTTCGTCTTGGAACTAATAAAACATATACCACACAAAGGCACCATAATGAACATTTGGGAAAATTTACAGATTTACAAACATAAAACACAAAACAAATTAATACCAGAACAAATACAAATCAATACAAAACATGACACAATATTCAAAGCACTCAACATCGAAAATACACAAAATACAAAAACAGATACCACAACCACACACAATAATGCAACATTGAAGGACCAAAGACCAACAAACCACCTTAATAACATCCAGAAGCCAACACACAAATACTTCACCAGAAGCAAGATGGCAAAGGCTGAAGATGGGAGAACAGGATCTCCTGAAACATGTTCCTAAAGGAAGAAAAAAAGGAAAAAAAGAAAAAAAAATATATCTTGAGGTAAATTAGTTATAAGTATTATAGTAATATATATATATATATGTTTTATTAACATTTGTGCGTCCGACTTAACAAATTTTATCATCATTGTGATTTTGACGTCCGTATATCGGACGCCAAAATGTAATCCCTTATAGAAAATGTGTTCTGTGGAATAAAAGTTTATAAGTTCCACAAAAATCCTTTATGAGCACATCGTTAATGAAACATCTTAATTTTTTTAACTTTCAACTCATTATTTTGGCACCACGAATTTTTAAATTTTTACCTGCGGGTGCCAAATTGGCAGACTTTTGAAAATTGATATTCAATATGTAGTTAGTTCATGGTTTGTCCACCACGTAGTACTACCATCGTCTGTATACACTCTGCGCGGCTTTTTTTCATTTAGTTTGCAATCATTATGGAATCCGTAGATTTGGCAACACTGTCATAGCATAAACGCACAGGTCAAATGACAAACGCAATCCAAGGCTGATGCAGACTGTGCTAAGTGGGTCAAAGATTATGTCCTTTTTTAATGATTCACTTCGTTTTTCTGATATTCTCATGTTCACTTATCAGTTCATTTTCCCACTTAACCTCATTTTACTTTCTCCTACCTTCCGCACTTTTGATATTATTCTCTTTATAAACCGTTTGATATGTGCTTTACAATAGTTTAAGTTTTGAATCAACAGATAAAAAGTGTTCGGGGCAAACACGTTAAAAATTTGATTCTTCACAACAGTTTAATTTTTGTGTGAAGAAAGAGAAAGTGTGTGTGTGAGAGAGAATAACACTTATATTAAAAAGTTATATCTTTCTGTCTAAGGGTTAGAGAGAGGTAAAACAAAAGGATACATGATGTGGGAAAAAGTGAGTGTGAGTGAGCAACAGGGAAGGAAAGAGAAAGAGGGAGTGAGAGGGGTTGGTGACAGGGTAAAAATATTAAAAATTTGATTGTCATTTGCAATTTAATTTCTATTAGAGTGAGACGGGGGAGAGAAAGAGAGAGAGAGAGAGAGAGAGAGAGTGAGCAGGCAGAGAGATAGGGAAAATAGAACACGTAGTACGTGAATTAGCGTTCCTACCGAGACGCCTGAGGAGGGGGAGAGGCTAGTGAATGAATATGCGACTATGCTACGTTTACACTGCGAGAAAATTTCGACAGGAAATACGCAAACAGTGTCCAGTAGGTGTTTGCACTAAGACGCAGTTTCTACCGCGAGAGATAGTCCAAGTGTTCACTACGTGCTTGCGCGAGCTATTATCGTAATTTATTCCGACAGATGTATGAAACTCCGTTTACACTAGACTGTAAGTTTGGGCAAGTAGTCCTGTCACAACCTTTCCTGCCGAGCACTCTTCAGAGAGGTGTCAGCCATGGCATGACGTTTATTAAAACAGTAAATTAAAAATAAATAACTATTGTATGTATTTGTTTATTTCCCATTTAAATGATTGTCGAATTAGATTTATTACAGTATTGATTTAGTAAAATACAGTATGGTTTACGTGAAAAAATATATGATTTTCTTTTTGAGAGACAAGGTTGAATTTTCATAAGGTTTTTTTATGAATCATCATGTCAAACATGTATAGCTGCTTGGTGACTGAACAAACTAAACAAATGAAATATCTTGGCTTCATAATAGACAGTAATCTCTCATAGAAAAGTTTTATTTGTAACCTGAAGAAATAGTTGCATACATTCTTACGTAAATTCTATTTGTTACTAGATTTTTGTCCCCCGAAAGTAACAATTGCTTACTACAATTGTCATGTTGTAAAAAGTTTTCGTATTGATGACTAACAAAATTGTTTTATGAAGGTATGCAGCAATAAATTGTTGTCAGCTGTGGTACTATCAAGAAGAACTATCTAATAACAGACATGAGCTGTCTTGTGTATACGCACACGAGGCAGTTGAAGACATAATACGCAATCCTGTTCAAATACATAAACAAACTCGTATTCATTCGCCATGCTTTATATTCTCGTAAAAACGAGTGATATTTTAAAATAATAATGTCCATTTTAGATCATTTATTTACATTTTCTGATAAACCTATACGTAACAGTCTAACAAGTACAGTATTTACATTACTACTCCTACTTTATTAGATATTTACACAAATACTCTAGAAATATTTCAGTGTTCACGTAAGTTTTATAAGAACAAACGTAATGTTCTCTTAATTTAGTGTTTATTAGTTTAAAATGCTTTAAGCATAGCAAATAAAACAGTATTGTATTCTTGCTATTAATTTTATGACGTAGCATAAACGCGCGAATACAAACACGCGCACCCGCACGCATACACACATATTAACTCATGAGATTTTGATAATCTGATGTTGAAAACTCCAATCGTGGATATTTTATAGATACAACCTTTTTTAGACTTTGGTTATTGTGGGAAACATATTGAATAGCATACCGTAACGTTAAACAAAATGTATTTACTTTATTTAGCTGTTAAAATAAAATACTTAAATTCGATTTCGTTTTGTAATGTATTTGTATTTGTACTAAGTATGAACTACAAAGTTCTAATTTAAATTAAGATTGAAAGTGCCTTTGATTCACAAGAATTTACTGTCATGCGTTCTTCTCTGATACGCTTTAAATAACGACAACTCACATTTTTAAATTTACAATTCAGGTCAAATCAGGTAGTAATCCAGTCCAGTTCTCGATGTGTCACTATTAAAGAAGGAACATAATTCCTATTACAAACAGGCCCCAGGCTTTAAATGGGCTGACTGGGCAAATACCCAGGGCGCGTGGTCCAAGGGGGCGCCAAGGAACGAAAAACAATACGCGTTAAGACTATAAGACAGTAGACAGTTGAGTGTTATTGTTAAAATTCTAGGAATGAAGGAAACTACGTTCGAATGCATGCCGGCACACGCCAAGGAATATGTAATGAATAATATTATATTACGCATGAATATTCTTTTATTTTCAAGAAATGATGTTTTAATTTTTGTTGTGTGTAGCCTACGTAGTGATTAGATCACTTGCAATACTGAAATGCTATCGGTACTAATAGTTTATACTTGGGGAAAAACCCAAAATTTACACATTCAACAATAACTTGGTGGGGGGAGGGGGAGAAAAGTAAAAAAATGAAAGGGGGCGGCTATAAGAATGCTTTGCCCAGGGTGCATGGTACCTGAAATCGGGGCCTGATTACAAATAATGAAGGTTTTTAGACCTGGTATTACTAGATGGTAAGTAAATAATCAAAATGTTTTATACAATTTGTAGGTTCCTTGTTATTCAGTTCATACTATTTATAATCAAGTTAAAAACATTCACTGACATTCTGTATTTAATTCCTTCAAAAAAGAACACTCGTGAGGAAGTTTTTAAAACAGTTCGAGTAATTGTCAATATTGTTCTTTTGAAAAATAAGGGCATTACAGTCTGTGTTATGAATGCCAGTTTGTTTACGTTCTCAAAAATATCGGTATTGAGAACCATACATGACTTCCATGTTCTAAGTTTTATATTTAAAGTCATTTACGAAATGAAATGTTTCCATAGAAACTACTTCTTTCCACTTATTGCTTCAGCCTTAACCACAGTACTGTGGTCACTAACGTATACCACCTCACGTTATCGCAATCGATTTTCACTGATGATGGACGTCGATGGCACTGCCGAAACGTCTGGTTTTGCAGAAAACTTTGGTCTACGGCCAAACAGGATGGGAAGGAATTTTAACAACAAACTACTTCTTTGTTGCCGATAACGTAGTACATGTATAAAAAATTATCCCCTCCCCCTTCAACTATAATTTTCATTTATAGAAAATTACCCCCACCCCGTTCAACTAGCCTCTTCATTTATAGATATTTCATCTACGTTTCTACAGTGGATTATTAAGATCTTATCAGGATACTTTATTTCCCAAATTAAGTACTTGGAAGAAATCGTGTTGATTGGTAAATGTTTTTATTAGCCACCTCGGGTTTGATGGCCATCAATAAAACGTGAGACTCGGCGAAAAAATAATACTCTTGTTACAACAAAAAATGTTTCAGGTAAACTACCCTTTCCCCCTAACCGATCTTTACCAAAATCAATAGGGCTTGAGTCCTCTACAACTCAGGTACATATGTAAAAAATTATTTGATTCTGTTTGAATTTACGGCAGTTATCGTTTGTCATGAAAAAATTTCTCTTGTTACAACATAAAATGTTGCAGGTAAACTACCCCTTTCCCCTTAACCGATCTTCACAAAAATCAACAGGCCTTGAGTTCTCTATATTTTAGGGATGCATGCAAAACATTATTTGATTCTGTTTCAATGTGCGGCAGTTATCGTTCGTCATAGAAACAATTACTCTTGTTAAAACATTAAAAGTGGCAGGTAAACTACCCCTTTCCCTTAACCGATATTCACCAAAAACAATAGGCCATAAGTCCTCTACAACTTAGGTACATATGTAAAAAAATATTTGATTCTGTTTGAATTTGCGGCAGTTATCATTCTTCATGGAAAACGTTCTCTTGTTACAACATAAAATGTTGCAGGTAAACTACCCCTTTCCCATAAATGATCTTCAACAAAATCAACAGACATTGAGTTATCTACACTTGAGGAAGGTATGCACAAAATTATTTGATTCTGTTTAAATGTGCGGCAGTTATCGTTCGTCATAGAAACAATTACTCTTGTTAAAACATAAAATTGTGGCAGGTAAACTACCCCTTTTCCTTAACCGATCTTCACCAAAATCAACAGGCCTTCAGTCTTTTACAATTGATGAAAGTATGCAAAAAAAATATTTGATTCTGTTTGAATGTGCGGCAGTTATCGTCGTCATAGAAAAAATTACCGTTGTTAAAAATAAAATGTTGCTGGTAAAATACTCCTTTCCCTTAACCAATCTTCACCAAATTCAACAAACATTGAGTTATTTATAGGTCAGGAAGGTTTGCAAAACATTATTTGATTCTGATTTAATTTATGGCAGTTATCATTCGTCATAGAAAATACCCTTGTTAAAACATAAAACGTTGCAGGTAAACTACCCTTTTCCCTTAACAGATCTTCACCAAAAACAATAGGTCTTGAGTACTCTACAAATAAGGGCTGTATGCAAAACATTATTTGATTCTGTTTGAATTTGCGGCTGTTATCGTTTGCCATAGAAAAAATTACCCTTGATTAAAAAAGAAATGTTGCAAGTAAACTATCCCTTTCCCTTAACCGATCTTCACCAAAAACAACAGGTCTTGAGCACTCTACAAATAAGGACTGTATGCAAAAAATTATTTGATTCTGTTTGAATTTGCGGCTGTTATCGTTTGCCATAAAAAAAAAATCTAGACACACACACACACACACACACTTTTCGAAAAATGACTTTTTTTCATGTTTTGAGTGTAGTACAATCAGAATCTGCAATAATCTAGAACACGATTTTTTTTGCCATCACCATACTTCCATTTCCTTAAGGAACATGGAAGTAAAATCAATACTGTGCATTCACTAGATGTGGCTGTAGTACTCGTTTGAGCAGAAGCATGACAATCAGAAGCCTTTCATGTAATAACTTGTATTTAATTACGCAGCACTTTCCGACACTATATCTGTGCACCAATCAGATTAGACCTTTAGTAAGATTAGAGTACCGTATTGAGTGCACGTTGACGCTGTGTAGTCACAATTAGTATTCATGAAACGCAGCTTGAAGTGAATCGGCCTATCGTGTCGTCGTCATTTTGCTGTCGGTATAGTCGTTGTTTATTAATGTACAGAAACATGACAAAAACGAACTATACATATAAATTAATAACCACGGATGACGACTCACATTCTTTTGATCGAGGGTGTATTATATTTTTAACTGTTTACACATACACAACGATTTTTTTTATATACTGATTTGGCAATGAAAGTACTGCAATTGATAATTATGTCTTTGTTTGGGATTAGATTGTAATTTTCTGTAGAGCTAATTACGTAGCTGTTCCCTCTAATAATATATGTCCAAAATGTTTTATTACAAAATATGTAGCATGCACAGAATTAGCACCAAATAAATACCAGAACTGTTAGCTTATTATAACTTTATATTTTGTAACAATTTGTTACTGTGCTTGTTATGTCCCAACATTAAAAGTTATAAATACATTTTTAAAACATTCCGTTTTTACACTGAGCATTTTATTACGACTTGCACTTTTTGTGTAGAGTGTGATAAGTGTACTGAAAACGTATATTAAAGAAACCGTAAATCAGTATTTGACAGTATTGACACTACTGAAGTATATATCTGAACAGTGTATGAAGCCAACCTCAGTTTTTAATATATTTTATTACAAATTTTATGTCCGTTTGGACATCCAAATATTCTTGTAACCGAATGACTCTCGATCCCAATTTATTATGACTAGTGGTCGCCCAGTGGTCAAAATTCGACCGTAATTCATTAAATTTTTAAGTTTGAACGTTATTGAGGTTCTTTTGTCAAAGAGTATACCTCTGTAATCATTGCATATAATTTTTTTGAATTTTGTTCTATTACGTCAGCTGCGAGCATGTACAAATACGTCATTAGCGTGTGTTGTTTGCCTTAATTCCCTGCAATACCTATGAAATTTAAAATTTAATGTTAGTAACAGTTGAAAAAAAAAACACAATTACAGCTTGTATTCGTATTTATTTTTTGATATAATTCATTGTCAGTTTTAATTTTTTCATGTTATTATTGAATCAAATAAATGCTAATAAAAATGAGACTTGACATTCATAGAAGTATAAGATACATTGTTTTCAATTCCAGTGGATTACATTTCATTTTTGGTACAAAGCTTATATAATTTTTTAATTTTTTTTCTATGCATTAATTTTCGAGTTACTGTATTTGAAAAATATGAAAGATAGGAAAAATGAGGTTTAGCTTGGCTAAGCCATATTTAAAAAGCAATAACGCATTTTTTGACATTTCCTTGTTTTTTTTTTATTGCCATACTGACCAGGTTTCGCCAAGGCTACACAGTTATTTTGCCTATCTTTTTCGAATTATATAAAATTTAAATAAAAAATTAATACAAAATAAAAAATGAAATAAAAAATACGTGCCTTGAATGTTTTCATATATTTTTCATTAAATCAAAAAAAAAACCGGTGGTTAAAAAAATAAATGTTGTCCATTGAACTTAAAATAGTTTGAAAGTGAATTTAATGATTCAGAACTTCTGTGTAAACGATGTTTTTTGAAAAAACTCTTTCATCATTTGCTAAATGCCCTTGGCCATTATATTCAGAAATATAAAATCTCAAACCATCGAATGATCGAACTCTACTTGCTGCGACGTACAATTGACCATGTGTAAAAACTGGCTGCCTCAATAAAATTCCAATTTTTTCGAATGTTTGTCCTTGAGACTTATTTATTGTCATCGAAAATGCAGGTATAATTGGAAATTGAGTCTTTGAAAGTTAAATGGTAAAACAGTACCGGAATATGTTAAATTTATACGTGGAATCAAAATGCTCTTATTGCGTGCGGTTCCAGTTAAAACTTCGCAATCAATAGCATTACGATGCATACACTTGATGCGCATTCTTGTTCCATTGACTAATGCTTCCTGTGTATTTAAGTTTCTGATCAGTAAAACGATGCAATTAACTTTCAATACTAACTTATGTGGTGGCAAACCACTAATAGTCAAAGAATTCAAAAACTCTACTGGATAGTTATTGATTTCATTGTCATCATCACAAACTATTTTATCGTAGCTATGATATGTTTTCTGTTCACCTGGTATTCGATTAAGTATATCAGTATTAATAAAAGTACAATCATCATTTTTAGGTGCTAAAATAACTGACTTCAATATATGTTATCCGAGAGTATGTTTTCGGAAATATTTCCATACACCTGATTAATAATATTATTTTCACCTCCTATTAATTGCTGAGGTATTTCAATAATATTTTCACCAAACTGAGGGAATTGTGGGGCTTCATCATTACCAATTTTTTTCAAGAATTCGACAAATTCTATTTCACTTGGTAAGGCTCTCATATTTTGAGTAAACGTTACTTTATGAAAATAAACAAATTTATGCCAACTCGTGACACAATTTTCAATTAAAGTTGCACATGATCCATGTGGGACAACTGGTAAGATTTGCTGAAAATCACCGCACAGAAGTATCGTTTTCACTCCAAATGGTTTATGTTTATCATTTTCATCGCATAGATCCTGCAATAATCTATCTATGATTTTCAACACTTGCAGTGGGCACATAGAAATTTCATCAATAATTATCAATGATGATGAATTTATGTAACGTCCATAGCTACTATTTGTGGTAATATTCGCTACAGAATTTTCCAAAATGGGTATAGGCAATTTAAACACATTGTGTAAAGTTCTACCTCCAAGTAATAGAGTTGAAGCTATGTCACTGAACGCTGTTGCAATGCAACTAAGATTAAGCGAATTTAATTTGTGAATGATTGCTGTTTGTGTGAATGTTTTTCCACAACCTGCATGAGCGGTTAAACAAAAAACATTAGATCCAGTATCATGATGCAAAACTTCACGAATCACACGATCAATTAGATTACGCTGTTCAGTATTTGCAGTTTCATAATGCTCAGAAAACAGAAACTCTTGTTCTATTGGATCAATAGCATTTGCTTCGTCTGTTCTCTGCGAATACGTGGGAACTGGTAAACCAAGTTCTTGATATGACAAATTATGAACATTCAAAATGTCTTCAATTTCTAATAGAGCTGTATTAAAGGATACTTCTTCGTTGTAATCTCTCAAAAAATCTTTACTAAGATATACTTCAAATTCATTCCATAAATTGGCTGGCACATTTAATGCACAAATGTAACCAAATAAATTTCGCATTTGTTTTGGTGAATGTAATTCTTTTGCTTCATTTAAACATTCGCGCCATTCATTATCATTTGAAGCAATGCCGCGAGCATGGCACGCTTCAACAAAAGAAGTGTGTATAATTCCATTGTATGTTCTAACATCCTCAAATGATTTTGGACCACAGACATGTAATAAAAGCAATCGTAAATGGAAAAGTTCGATGTCTTTTGGTGATACTACATATATGCGTGTAATGATTTTATCACCTCCACGCCTTCTCTTCTTCCATTTTTTTCAGGAATCTTCCCACACATAATGCAAAGGAATTTCAATATACTTATATTCATGCGCTGATGGAGCTGATCGATTCAATTCAAAAAATGCTAATAATTTTGTTTGTCTTGCATTTTCAATTGCTTGACGTTCTTGCCCTTCTCGAAAGTAAACATTCTGTCTACGCGGTAAATGAATGTCAAGTCTAACGATGACATGTGATTGAAAATGCATTGGTAATTCATAGATGCGCCATACAGCTTCAGTTGATCCGACATAACGGCCATTTAAAAAATTTTTAACTTCATCAATTTGTATTTCTTGACCTGGTTCATTTCTCTCTGAACCTAATTCAACAGATGCACTGTCATAGCCTTTATACATGTATTTATAAATGTATTTAACACTTTTAACTGTAGTGCATACTTCAACATTTATATGGCAATTAAATTTGGCAAGTAAATACGGATTGTATGGTACAACATAACGATTGTCGAGGCAACTACCGCGAACTTCAGCATTAATACCATTATCACGCCTTCTGTATAATGGATATCCATTTAATGATTCACATGTAAATTCTTTAAATCGTTTTGGATAATCTTTTGTGCATTTTCCATCTCTCATACATACAGAATTTAGATTAAGTACACCGCATGGACCATGCATCATGTGTTTTACAACATATTCATGTAATGTAGGATGTGTTTGAATGTTAGGAATCTCCGCAGATACAACTTTATCAATATCGGTAGCGTTAACAATTTTATCTTGCTCATTTAAAGAGAGTAAAATGTGAGCATGAGGCAGTCCTCTCTTTTGAAACTCAATTGTATAAATGAGTGCTTCAGCTTTACTGAAAATTTTTTTTAGTGTAAGGCCCTCAGTTAATGCTTTCAGTTTGGACTTGAATACATGCACAATAATATCAGGTCGAAAATTAGCTGACTCACCTACACCAATATTGCTAACTATTTCAGGCCAACTTGGATTGCAAGTCATTGTAATAAACAAAGAAGGCTTTCCGAAATGTTGTACAATTGACATTGCATCTAAATAATTCTGATACATATTTCTTGGAGACCCATTGAATGAAGATGGTAAAATTACTCTACGGCCAACATTATTGGCATTGGGGTTCAATTCTAAATAATCTGTTAAATTGTTGTAAACTTCAGACCTAAGACTTGTTTGATTTTTAATGAAGAAATTTGTGTTAGTGGTTGAAATCACAATCAGAATGATCACAGTTGCACACCACTATATAAAAATTATCCCGATTAGCGCTTTCAAGCCTTACAGCCCATCGTCAGATCGGAATAGGCAGAAATTATTTTAAAAACAAACCCTTCACCCCTCTCCACCACCCTGCTCACACACAACAAGCTATAATATAATGGCCCTTCCCCACCCCCTAAACCCTGTCCCACACCATCTGTACAGTTACATATTTTTCTAGCAAATTCCTTGTGTTTCAGTGTTGTGTGTGTGTGTGTGTGTGTGTGTGTGCATCCTTTTAAACTTACCCTACTTCCTCTCCACACACGTGGGTCAGTCACACACCCTTATTTTAACCATCCAATTAGTACTATGCAAATAATTCTTAATCTTATCTATCTGTCCTCTATCATTTACTTCTTAATCATGTTATAAAATATTTCTTCATTATCAAATTTAATTTTAATATTAATTAAATTGTCTAACCCTTTTTCTCTTTCTTTTAATATTTCTAACTCCTCTCTAAGCTTCCTTTCAACTGTGTTATTTACTACTTTTACAATTTCGTATTCTTCCAAAGGATTAACAAACTTATGGTTGTCTTCTATGAAATGACTTGCATATAACGAATTGGTTGTTCTATTACCTTCTCCACGTTTGTGGTCAGACAACCTGCATACGAATTTTCGTCCTGTCTCACCTAGGTACACTTTGTTGCAGTCTTTACATTTTAATTTATAAATTCCGCTTTTCTGTAATACTGGAATTTTTTCTATATTCTTATTCCTTATCTTATCAAATACCGTTTCACATTTTTTAATAGCTATATCTACTCCATATTTATTAAAACATTTTATAATTTTTCTAGTATGTGAACCTATGTATGTCAATGACCCTGCATAATTCTTTTGTTCTGGTTCTATTTTAGCTTTTTGTATGTTAACCCTTTTCATAACTTTATCCACTATGTTGGTGTTATAATTATTATTCCTTACAATTCCCTTTATCGTTTTTAACTCCCTATCTTTTGATTCGGTCTCTTTTAAACACTTCTGAGCTCTGTAACAAAATGTATTGATTGCCGCCATTTTATATCTGTATGGGTGGTAAGACTCTCTTGGTATAATTATATCAGAATACGACTCTTTCCTAAATATCCCAAACTGTAGTTTCTCATTATCCTTAATTTCTATGTTCAAATCTAAGTAATTTATTTTCTTACCTCCTATCTCTTCTTTAAATTGTAAGTTTTTATCCTTATTATTTACCTCATTTATAAACTCATGCACTTCTTCTATGCTTCCTTCCCAAATTACTAATACATCATCAACGTATCTAGACCATAATTTTATATTGTCTTTATACTTAGTGGAAGTTATTAATTGCTTTTCAAAATCATTCATGTATATTTCAGCAAGAATAGGGGATAATGAAGACCCCATAGGTAAACCTTTTTTCTGTATATAAAACTTGTTATTAAACCTAAAATAGTTCTGATTTACACATTCTTTAATTACTTTCATCAACTGCTTTTTATACCTGTATTCTCCCATATTATTATCGTTTATTAACTTAATAACTTTATTTACTGTGATATTGGTAAACATGTCCTTAACATCCAGTGATATCAATTTTGTATTTACATTAATCCTAATATTTTCTAATTTTTCTATCAATTTTACATTATTCTCTATGTTGTATTTTGTCCCAAATTCATATTTCTCTCTCAGTACTCTGCTAACTTCCTTTGATAATTTATAAATAGGTGCATTAATAAAAGAAACAATCGGTCTAATTGGTTTTCCTTCTTTATGTATCTTAACCTGACTTTTAAAAGTTGGTGCTGTTGGATTACTTTCCAATAAATACTTTTTCTTATTTTCTTCTATAAATGTTATCTGTTTCATCATTTGTTTTATCCTTGACTGGTACTTACTTGTATAATCATACTGAAGTTAGCAGAGTACTGAGAGAGAAATATGAATTTGGGACAAAATACAACATAGAGAATAATGTAAAATTGATAGAAAAATTAGAAAATATTAGGATTAATGTAAATACAAAATTGATATCACTGGATGTTAAGGACATGTTTACCAATATCACAGTAAATAAAGTTATTAAGTTAATAAACGATAATAATATGGGAGAATACAGGTATAAAAAGCAGTTGATGAAAGTAATTAAAGAATGTGTAAATCAGAACTATTTTAGGTTTAATAACAAGTTTTATATACAGAAAAAAGGTTTACCTATGGGGTCTTCATTATCCCCTATTCTTGCTGAAATATACATGAATGATTTTGAAAAGCAATTAATAACTTCCACTAAGTATAAAGACAATATAAAATTATGGTCTAGATACGTTGATGATGTATTAGTAATTTGGGAAGGAAGCATAGAAGAAGTGCATGAGTTTATAAATGAGGTAAATAATAAGGATAAAAACTTACAATTTAAAGAAGAGATAGGAGGTAAGAAAATAAATTACTTAGATTTGAACATAGAAATTAAGGATAATGAGAAACTACAGTTTGGGATATTTAGGAAAGAGTCGTCTTCTGATATAATTATACCAAGAGAGTCTTACCACCCATATAGATATAAAATGGCGGAAATCAATACATTTTGTTACAGAGCTCAGAAGTGTTTAAAAGAGACCGAATCAAAAGATAGGGAGTTAAAAACGATAAAGGGAATTGTAAGGAATAATAATTATAACACCAACATAGTGGATAAAGTTATGAAAAGGGTTAACATACAAAAAACTAAAATAGAACCAGAACAAAAGAATTATGCAGGGTCATTGACATACATAGGTTCACATACTAGAAAAATTATAAAATGTTTTAATAAATATGGAGTAGATATAGCTATTAAAAAATGTGAAACGGTATTTGATAAGATAAGGAATAAGAATATAGAAAAAATTCCAGTATTACAGAAAAGCGGAATTTATAAATTAAAATGTAAAGACTGCAACAAAGTGTACCTAGGTGAGACAGGACGAAAATTCGTATGCAGGTTGTCTGACCACAAACGTGGAGAAGGTAATAGAACAACCAATTCGTTATATGCAAGACATTTCATAGAAGACAACCATAAGTTTGTTAATCCTTTGGAAGAATACGAAATTGTAAAAGTAGTAAATAACACAGTTGAAAGGAAGCTTAGAGAGGAGTTAGAAATATTAAAAGAAAGAGAAAAAGAGTTAGACAATTTAATTAATATTAAAATTAAATTTGATAATGAAGAAATATTTTATAACATGATTAAGAAGTAAATGATAGAGGACAGATAGATAAGATTAAGAATTATTTGCATAGTACTAATTGGATGGTTAAAATAAGGGTGTGTGACTGACCCACGTGTGTGGAGAGGAAGTAGGGTAAGTTTAAAAGGATGCACACACACACACACACACACACACAACACTGAAACACAAGGAATTTGCTAGAAAAATATGTAACTGTACAGATGGTGTGGGACAGGGTTTAGGGGGTGGGGAAGGGCCATTATATTATAGCTTGTTGTGTGTGAGCAGGGTGGTGGAGAGGGGTGAAGGGTTTGTTTTTAAAATAATTTCTGCCTATTCCGATCTGACGATGGGCTGTAAGGCTTGAAAGCGCTAATCGGGATAATTTTTATATAGTGGTGTGCAACTGTGATCATTCTGATTGTGATTTCAACCACTAACACAAATTTCTTCATTAAACGTCTGTTAAGATGTGCAATCGACTACAGGTAATGGGCAACAACAATGAGGTAATAAACGACAACAATAAGGTAAGTAAAGTTTTTAAATATCTTAAGTTAAAAGTTAAATTGAAGAGGGTTTTAAGTAAAATATGGTTTAATAAACAATGTCTGGATAATAATGTCATCCCAAAGTACGCTCAAGTTAAAATTAAAAATAAGAACAGTGTAGCCAAAAAAGTAAAAGAACAAAGCGAGAAGTTGTGGATAAAACTGGAAATAAGGTCACTCTATTAATCAATAGATATAATAGGGAATTATATGACAGACACATAGAATTGTTAAGAATATACTCGTATGTAGAGTTAGAAGAAATATTATATAATTTTGGTTTGGGGTACGTAGAAAAGAAATTGGAAAAGAAAAAGAAAAAAATGGTAGATAAGTTAAATAAATTAATAAGAAAGAACGAAGTAAAAAAGGAACACCTGTCTAAGAATAACTATGAAAAAAGAGTAATAAACCTTACAGAGGTGAATTTCAATACAGAAGAAAAAGAAATGTTAGTAAAAGGCTTAAAATACGCACCGCCACCAGAATTAAATCAAGAAAAAACGATTATTGAATGCGAAAGCATAATACAAAAACTAGGAAATGAAAATGATAAAAAAAGAATAAGGTGGGAAGTAGGGAATGTAGTAGATAAAATATTTAAGAAAAGTTTGTATAATTCAAAAAATGAACTAAAAATCAAATCAACTGTAACTAAACTAAAGAATAAAATAAAGAAAAATGATATTATAGTTACGAAGGCGGACAAAGGAAATACAATGGTACTACTGAGAAAGGACGAATACATAAAGAAAACGGAAGAATTTATAAGGGAAGGACCATACGAGGAAATAAAGTATGATTATACAAGTAAGTACCAGTCAAGGATAAAACAAATGATGAAACAGATAACATTTATAGAAGAAAATAAGAAAAAGTATTTATTGGAAAGTAATCCAACAGCACCAACTTTTAAAAGTCAGGTTAAGATACATAAAGAAGGAAAACCAATTAGACCGATTGTTTCTTTTATTAATGCACCTATTTATAAATTATCAAAGGAAGTTAGCAGAGTACTGAGAGAGAAATATGAATTTGGGACAAAATACAACATAGAGAATAATGTAAAATTGATAGAAAAATTAGAAAATATTAGGATTAATGTAAATACAAAATTGATATCACTGGATGTTAAGGACATGTTTACCAATATCACAGTAAATAAAGTTATTAAGTTAATAAACGATAATAATATGGGAGAATACAGGTATAAAAAGCAGTTGATGAAAGTAATTAAAGAATGTGTAAATCAGAACTATTTTAGGTTTAATAACAAGTTTTATATACAGAAAAAAGGTTTACCTATGGGGTCTTCATTATCCCCTATTCTTGCTGAAATATACATGAATGATTTTGAAAAGCAATTAATAACTTCCACTAAGTATAAAGACAATATAAAATTATGGTCTAGATACGTTGATGATGTATTAGTAATTTGGGAAGGAAGCATAGAAGAAGTGCATGAGTTTATAAATGAGGTAAATAATAAGGATAAAAACTTACAATTTAAAGAAGAGATAGGAGGTAAGAAAATAAATTACTTAGATTTGAACATAGAAATTAAGGATAATGAGAAACTACAGTTTGGGATATTTAGGAAAGAGTCGTCTTCTGATATAATTATACCAAGAGAGTCTTACCACCCATATAGATATAAAATGGCGGCAATCAATACATTTTGTTACAGAGCTCAGAAGTGTTTAAAAGAGACCGAATCAAAAGATAGGGAGTTAAAAACGATAAAGGGAATTGTAAGGAATAATAATTATAACACCAACATAGTGGATAAAGTTATGAAAAGGGTTAACATACAAAAAGCTAAAATAGAACCAGAACAAAAGAATTATGCAGGGTCATTGACATACATAGGTTCACATACTAGAAAAATTATAAAATGTTTTAATAAATATGGAGTAGATATAGCTATTAAAAAATGTGAAACGGTATTTGATAAGATAAGGAATAAGAATATAGAAAAAATTCCAGTATTACAGAAAAGCGGAATTTATAAATTAAAATGTAAAGACTGCAACAAAGTGTACCTAGGTGAGACAGGACGAAAATTCGTATGCAGGTTGTCTGACCACAAACGTGGAGAAGGTAATAGAACAACCAATTCGTTATATGCAAGACATTTCATAGAAGACAACCATAAGTTTGTTAATCCTTTGGAAGAATACGAAATTGTAAAAGTAGTAAATAACACAGTTGAAAGGAAGCTTAGAAGGAGTTAGAAATATTAAAAGAAAGAGAAAAAGAGTTAGACAATTTAATTAATATTAAAATTAAATTTGATAATGAAGAAATATTTTATAACATGATTAAGAAGTAAATGATAGAGGACAGATAGATAAGATTAAGAATTATTTGCATAGTACTAATTGGATGGTTAAAATAAGGGTGTGTGACTGACCCACGTGTGTGGAGAGGAAGTAGGGTAAGTTTAAAAGGATGCACACACACACACACACACACAACACTGAAACACAAGGAATTTGCTAGAAAAATATGTAACTGTACAGATGGTGTGGGACAGGGTTTAGGGGGTGGGGAAGGGCCATTATATTATAGCTTGTTGTGTGTGAGCAGGGTGGTGGAGAGGGGTGAAGGGTTTGTTTTTAAAATAATTTCTGCCTATTCCGATCTGACGATGGGCTGTAAGGCTTGAAAGCGCTAATCGGGATAATTTTTATATAGTGGTGTGCAACTGTGATCATTCTGATTGTGATTTCAACCACTAACACAAATTTCTTCATTAAACGTCTGTTAAGATGTGCAATCGACTACAGGTAATGGGCAACAACAATGAGGTAATAAACGACAACAATAAGGTAAGTAAAGTTTTTAAATATCTTAAGTTAAAAGTTAAATTGAAGAGGGTTTTAAGTAAAATATGGTTTAATAAACAATGTCTGGATAATAATGTCATCCCAAAGTACGCTCAAGTTAAAATTAAAAATAAGAACAGTGTAGCCAAAAAAGTAAAAGAACAAAGCGAGAAGTTGTGGATAAAACTGGAAATAAGGTCACTCTATTAATCAATAGATATAATAGGGAATTATATGACAGACACATAGAATTGTTAAGAATATACTCGTATGTAGAGTTAGAAGAAATATTATATAATTTTGGTTTGGGGTACGTAGAAAAGAAATTGGAAAATAAAAATAAAAAAATGGTAGATAAGTTAAATAAATTAATAAGAAAGAACGAAGTAAAAAAGGAACACCTGTCTAAGAATAACTATGAAAAAAGAGTAATAAACCTTACAGAGGTGAATTTCAATACAGAAGAAAAAGAAATGTTAGTAAAAGGCTTAAAATACACACCGCCACCAGAATTAAATCAAGAAAAAACGATTATTGAATGCGAAAGCATAATACAAAAACTAGGAAATGAAAATGATAAAAAAAGAATAAGGTGGGAAGTAGGGAATGTAGTAGATAAAATATTTAAGAAAAGTTTGTATAATTCAAAAAATGAACTAAAAATCAAATCAACTGTAACTAAACTAAAGAATAAAATAAAGAAAAATGATATTATAGTTACGAAGGCGGACAAAGGAAATACAATGGTACTACTGAGAAAGGACGAATACATAAAGAAAACGGAAGAATTTATAAGGGAAGGACCATACGAGGAAATAAAGTATGATTATACAAGTAAGTACCAGTCAAGGATAAAACAAATGATGAAACAGATAACATTTA
This sequence comes from Magicicada septendecula, assembly GCA_034769895.1. Classification (NCBI taxonomy): domain Eukaryota; kingdom Metazoa; phylum Arthropoda; class Insecta; order Hemiptera; family Cicadidae; genus Magicicada; species Magicicada septendecula. The sequence continues at coordinate 407,783,933 of CM068368.1, read as the reverse complement.
TAGAAGAAAATAAGAAAAAGTATTTATTGGAAAGTAATCCAACAGCACCAACTTTTAAAAGTCAGGTTAAGATACATAAAGAAGGAAAACCAATTAGACCGATTGTTTCTTTTATTAATGCACCTATTTATAAATTATCAAAGGAAGTTAGCAGAGTACTGAGAGAGAAATATGAATTTGGGACAAAATACAACATAGAGAATAATGTAAAATTGATAGAAAAATTAGAAAATATTAGGATTAATGTAAATACAAAATTGATATCACTGGATGTTAAGGACATGTTTACCAATATCACAGTAAATAAAGTTATTAAGTTAATAAACGATAATAATATGGGAGAATACAGGTATAAAAAGCAGTTGATGAAAGTAATTAAAGAATGTGTAAATCAGAACTATTTTAGGTTTAATAACAAGTTTTATATACAGAAAAAAGGTTTACCTATGGGGTCTTCATTATCCCCTATTCTTGCTGAAATATACATGAATGATTTTGAAAAGCAATTAATAACTTCCACTAAGTATAAAGACAATATAAAATTATGGTCTAGATACGTTGATGATGTATTAGTAATTTGGGAAGGAAGCATAGAAGAAGTGCATGAGTTTATAAATGAGGTAAATAATAAGGATAAAAACTTACAATTTAAAGAAGAGATAGGAGGTAAGAAAACAAATTACTTAGATTTGAACATAGAAATTAAGGATAATGAGAAACTACAGTTTGGGATATTTAGGAAAGAGTCGTCTTCTGATATAATTATACCAAGAGAGTCTTACCACCCATATAGATATAAAATGGCAGCAATCAATACATTTTGTTACAGAGCTCAGAAGTGTTTAAAAGAGACCGAATCAAAAGATAGGGAGTTAAAAACGATAAAGGGAATTGTAAGGAATAATAATTATAACACCAACATAGTGGATAAAGTTATGAAAAGGGTTAACATACAAAAAGCTAAAATAGAACCAGAACAAAAGAATTATGCAGGGTCATTGACATACATAGGTTCACATACTAGAAAAATTATAAAATGTTTTAATAAATATGGAGTAGATATAGCTATTAAAAAATGTGAAACGGTATTTGATAAGATAAGGAATAAGAATATAGAAAAAATTCCAGTATTACAGAAAAGCGGAATTTATAAATTAAAATGTAAAGACTGCAACAAAGTGTACCTAGGTGAGACAGGACGAAAATTCGTATGCAGGTTGTCTGACCACAAACGTGGAGAAGGTAATAGAACAACCAATTCGTTATATGCAAGACATTTCATAGAAGACAACCATAAGTTTGTTAATCCTTTGGAAGAATACGAAATTGTAAAAGTAGTAAATAACACAGTTGAAAGGAAGCTTAGAGAGGAGTTAGAAATATTAAAAGAAAGAGAAAAAGAGTTAGACAATTTAATTAATATTAAAATTAAATTTGATAATGAAGAAATATTTTATAACATGATTAAGAAGTAAATGATAGAGGACAGATAGATAAGATTAAGAATTATTTGCATAGTACTAATTGGATGGTTAAAATAAGGGTGTGTGACTGACCCACGTGTGTGGAGAGGAAGTAGGGTAAGTTTAAAAGGATGCACACACACACACACACACACACAACACTGAAACACAAGGAATTTGCTAGAAAAATATGTAACTGTACAGATGGTGTGGGACAGGGTTTAGGGGGTGGGGAAGGGCCATTATATTATAGCTTGTTGTGTGTGAGCAGGGTGGTGGAGAGGGGTGAAGGGTTTGTTTTTAAAATAATTTCTGCCTATTCCGATCTGACGATGGGCTGTAAGGCTTGAAAGCGCTAATCGGGATAATTTTTATATAGTGGTGTGCAACTGTGATCATTCTGATTGTGATTTCAACCACTAACACAAATTTCTTCATTAAACGTCTGTTAAGATGTGCAATCGACTACAGGTAATGGGCAACAACAATGAGGTAATAAACGACAACAATAAGGTAAGTAAAGTTTTTAAATATCTTAAGTTAAAAGTTAAATTGAAGAGGGTTTTAAGTAAAATATGGTTTAATAAACAATGTCTGGATAATAATGTCATCCCAAAGTACGCTCAAGTTAAAATTAAAAATAAGAACAGTGTAGCCAAAAAAGTAAAAGAACAAAGCGAGAAGTTGTGGATAAAACTGGAAATAAGGTCACTCTATTAATCAATAGATATAATAGGGAATTATATGACAGACACATAGAATTGTTAAGAATATACTCGTATGTAGAGTTAGAAGAAATATTATATAATTTTGGTTTGGGGTACGTAGAAAAGAAATTGGAAAATAAAAATAAAAAAATGGTAGATAAGTTAAATAAATTAATAAGAAAGAACGAAGTAAAAAAGGAACACCTGTCTAAGAATAACTATGAAAAAAGAGTAATAAACCTTACAGAGGTGAATTTCAATACAGAAGAAAAAGAAATGTTAGTAAAAGGCTTAAAATACGCACCGCCACCAGAATTAAATCAAGAAAAAACGATTATTGAATGCGAAAGCATAATACAAAAACTAGGAAATGAAAATGATAAAAAAAGAATAAGGTGGGAAGTAGGGAATGTAGTAGATAAAATATTTAAGAAAAGTTTGTATAATTCAAAAAATGAACTAAAAATCAAATCAACTGTAACTAAACTAAAGAATAAAATAAAGAAAAATGATATTATAGTTACGAAGGCGGACAAAGGAAATACAATGGTACTACTGAGAAAGGACGAATACATAAAGAAAACGGAAGAATTTATAAGGGAAGGACCATACGAGGAAATAAAGTATGATTATACAAGTAAGTACCAGTCAAGGATAAAACAAATGATGAAACAGATAACATTTATAGAAGAAAATAAGAAAAAGTATTTATTGGAAAGTAATCCAACAGCACCAACTTTTAAAAGTCAGGTTAAGATACATAAAGAAGGAAAACCAATTAGACCGATTGTTTCTTTTATTAATGCACCTATTTATAAATTATCAAAGGAAGTTAGCAGAGTACTGAGAGAGAAATATGAATTTGGGACAAAATACAACATAGAGAATAATGTAAAATTGATAGAAAAATTAGAAAATATTAGGATTAATGTAAATACAAAATTGATATCACTGGATGTTAAGGACATGTTTACCAATATCACAGTAAATAAAGTTATTAAGTTAATAAACGATAATAATATGGGAGAATACAGGTATAAAAAGCAGTTGATGAAAGTAATTAAAGAATGTGTAAATCAGAACTATTTTAGGTTTAATAACAAGTTTTATATACAGAAAAAAGGTTTACCTATGGGGTCTTCATTATCCCCTATTCTTGCTGAAATATACATGAATGATTTTGAAAAGCAATTAATAACTTCCACTAAGTATAAAGACAATATAAAATTATGGTCTAGATACGTTGATGATGTATTAGTAATTTGGGAAGGAAGCATAGAAGAAGTGCATGAGTTTATAAATGAGGTAAATAATAAGGATAAAAACTTACAATTTAAAGAAGAGATAGGAGGTAAGAAAACAAATTACTTAGATTTGAACATAGAAATTAAGGATAATGAGAAACTACAGTTTGGGATATTTAGGAAAGAGTCGTCTTCTGATATAATTATACCAAGAGAGTCTTACCACCCATATAGATATAAAATGGCGGCAATCAATACATTTTGTTACAGAGCTCAGAAGTGTTTAAAAGAGACCGAATCAAAAGATAGGGAGTTAAAAACGATAAAGGGAATTGTAAGGAATAATAATTATAACACCAACATAGTGGATAAAGTTATGAAAAGGGTTAACATACAAAAAGCTAAAATAGAACCAGAACAAAAGAATTATGCAGGGTCATTGACATACATAGGTTCACATACTAGAAAAATTATAAAATGTTTTAATAAATATGGAGTAGATATAGCTATTAAAAAATGTGAAACGGTATTTGATAAGATAAGGAATAAGAATATAGAAAAAATTCCAGTATTACAGAAAAGCGGAATTTATAAATTAAAATGTAAAGACTGCAACAAAGTGTACCTAGGTGAGACAGGACGAAAATTCGTATGCAGGTTGTCTGACCACAAACGTGGAGAAGGTAATAGAACAACCAATTCGTTATATGCAAGACATTTCATAGAAGACAACCATAAGTTTGTTAATCCTTTGGAAGAATACGAAATTGTAAAAGTAGTAAATAACACAGTTGAAAGGAAGCTTAGAGAGGAGTTAGAAATATTAAAAGAAAGAGAAAAAGAGTTAGACAATTTAATTAATATTAAAATTAAATTTGATAATGAAGAAATATTTTATAACATGATTAAGAAGTAAATGATAGAGGACAGATAGATAAGATTAAGAATTATTTGCATACTACTAATTGGATGGTTAAAATATGGGTGTGTGACTGACCCACGTGTGTGGAGAGGAAGTAGGGTAAGTTTAAAAGGATGCACACACACACACACACACAACACTGAAACACAAGGAATTTGCTAGAAAAATATGTAACTGTACAGATGGTGTGGGACAGGGTTTAGGGGGTGGGGAAGGGCCATTATATTATAGCTTGTTGTGTGTGAGCAGGGTGGTGGAGAGGGGTGAAGGGTTTGTTTTTAAAATAATTTCTGCCTATTCCGATCTGACGATGGGCTGTAAGGCTTGAAAGCGCTAATCGGGATAATTTTTATATAGTGGTGTGCAACTGTGATCATTCTGATTGTGATTTCAACCACTAACACAAATTTCTTCATTAAACGTCTGTTAAGATGTGCAATCGACTACAGGTAATGGGCAACAACAATGAGGTAATAAACGACAACAATAAGGTAAGTAAAGTTTTTAAATATCTTAAGTTAAAAGTTAAATTGAAGAGGGTTTTAAGTAAAATATGGTTTAATAAACAATGTCTGGATAATAATGTCATCCCAAAGTACGCTCAAGTTAAAATTAAAAATAAGAACAGTGTAGCCAAAAAAGTAAAAGAACAAAGCGAGAAGTTGTGGATAAAACTGGAAATAAGGTCACTCTATTAATCAATAGATATAATAGGGAATTATATGACAGACACATAGAATTGTTAAGAATATACTCGTATGTAGAGTTAGAAGAAATATTATATAATTTTGGTTTGGGGTACGTAGAAAAGAAATTGGAAAATAAAAATAAAAAAATGGTAGATAAGTTAAATAAATTAATAAGAAAGAACGAAGTAAAAAAGGAACACCTGTCTAAGAATAACTATGAAAAAAGAGTAATAAACCTTACAGAGGTGAATTTCAATACAGAAGAAAAAGAAATGTTAGTAAAAGGCTTAAAATACGCACCGCCACCAGAATTAAATCAAGAAAAAACGATTATTGAATGCGAAAGCATAATACAAAAACTAGGAAATGAAAATGATAAAAAAAGAATAAGGTGGGAAGTAGGGAATGTAGTAGATAAAATATTTAAGAAAAGTTTGTATAATTCAAAAAATGAACTAAAAATCAAATCAACTGTAACTAAACTAAAGAATAAAATAAAGAAAAATGATATTATAGTTACGAAGGCGGACAAAGGAAATACAATGGTACTACTGAGAAAGGACGAATACATAAAGAAAACGGAAGAATTTATAAGGGAAGGACCATACGAGGAAATAAAGTATGATTATACAAGTAAGTACCAGTCAAGGATAAAACAAATGATGAAACAGATAACATTTATAGAAGAAAATAAGAAAAAGTATTTATTGGAAAGTAATCCAACAGCACCAACTTTTAAAAGTCAGGTTAAGATACATAAAGAAGGAAAACCAATTAGACCGATTGTTTCTTTTATTAATGCACCTATTTATAAATTATCAAAGGAAGTTAGCAGAGTACTGAGAGAGAAATATGAATTTGGGACAAAATACAACATAGAGAATAATGTAAAATTGATAGAAAAATTAGAAAATTTTAGGATTAATGTAAATACAAAATTGATATCACTGGATGTTAAGGACATGTTTACCAATATCACAGTAAATAAAGTTATTAAGTTAATAAACGATAATAATATGGGAGAATACAGGTATAAAAAGCAGTTGATGAAAGTAATTAAAGAATGTGTAAATCAGAACTATTTTAGGTTTAATAACAAGTTTTATATACAGAAAAAAGGTTTACCTATGGGGTCTTCATTATCCCCTATTCTTGCTGAAATATACATGAATGATTTTGAAAAGCAATTAATAACTTCCACTAAGTATAAAGACAATATAAAATTATGGTCTAGATACGTTGATGATGTATTAGTAATTTGGGAAGGAAGCATAGAAGAAGTGCATGAGTTTATAAATGAGGTAAATAATAAGGATAAAAACTTACAATTTAAAGAAGAGATAGGAGGTAAGAAAACAAATTACTTAGATTTGAACATAGAAATTAAGGATAATGAGAAACTACAGTTTGGGATATTTAGGAAAGAGTCGTCTTCTGATATAATTATACCAAGAGAGTCTTACCACCCATATAGATATAAAATGGCGGCAATCAATACATTTTGTTACAGAGCTCAGAAGTGTTTAAAAGAGACCGAATCAAAAGATAGGGAGTTAAAAACGATAAAGGGAATTGTAAGGAATAATAATTATAACACCAACATAGTGGATAAAGTTATGAAAAGGGTTAACATACAAAAAGCTAAAATAGAACCAGAACAAAAGAATTATGCAGGGTCATTGACATACATAGGTTCACATACTAGAAAAATTATAAAATGTTTTAATAAATATGGAGTAGATATAGCTATTAAAAAATGTGAAACGGTATTTGATAAGATAAGGAATAAGAATATAGAAAAAATTCCAGTATTACAGAAAAGCGGAATTTATAAATTAAAATGTAAAGACTGCAACAAAGTGTACCTAGGTGAGACAGGACGAAAATTCGTATGCAGGTTGTCTGACCACAAACGTGGAGAAGGTAATAGAACAACCAATTCGTTATATGCAAGACATTTCATAGAAGACAACCATAAGTTTGTTAATCCTTTGGAAGAATACGAAATTGTAAAAGTAGTAAATAACACAGTTGAAAGGAAGCTTAGAGAGGAGTTAGAAATATTAAAAGAAAGAGAAAAAGAGTTAGACAATTTAATTAATATTAAAATTAAATTTGATAATGAAGAAATATTGTATAACATGATTAAGAAGTAAATGATAGAGGACAGATAGATAAGATTAAGAATTATTTGCATACTACTAATTGGATGGTTAAAATATGGGTGTGTGACTGACCCACGTGTGTGGAGAGGAAGTAGGGTAAGTTTAAAAGGATGCACACACACACACACACACACACACACACACACAACACTGAAACACAAGGAATTTGCTAGAAAAATATGTAACTGTACAGATGGTGTGGGACAGGGTTTAGGGGGTGGGGAAGGGCCATTATATTATAGCTTGTTGTGTGTGAGCAGGGTGGTGGAGAGGGGTGAAGGGTTTGTTTTTAAAATAATTTCTGCCTATTCCGATCTGACGATGGGCTGTAAGGCTTGAAAGCGCTAATCGGGATAATTTTTATATAGTGGTGTGCAACTGTGATCATTCTGATTGTGATTTCAACCACTAACACAAATTTCTTCATTAAACGTCTGTTAAGATGTGCAATCGACTACAGGTAATGGGCAACAACAATGAGGTAATAAACGACAACAATAAGGTAAGTAAAGTTTTTAAATATCTTAAGTTAAAAGTTAAATTGAAGAGGGTTTTAAGTAAAATATGGTTTAATAAACAATGTCTGGATAATAATGTCATCCCAAAGTACGCTCAAGTTAAAATTAAAAATAAGAACAGTGTAGCCAAAAAAGTAAAAGAACAAAGCGAGAAGTTGTGGATAAAACTGGAAATAAGGTCACTCTATTAATCAATAGATATAATAGGGAATTATATGACAGACACATAGAATTGTTAAGAATATACTCGTATGTAGAGTTAGAAGAAATATTATATAATTTTGGTTTGGGGTACGTAGAAAAGAAATTGGAAAATAAAAATTAAAAAATGGTAGATAAGTTAAATAAATTAATAAGAAAGAACGAAGTAAAAAAGGAACACCTGTCTAAGAATAACTATGAAAAAAGAGTAATAAACCTTACAGAGGTGAATTTCAATACAGAAGAAAAAGAAATGTTAGTAAAAGGCTTAAAATACACACCGCCACCAGAATTAAATCAAGAAAAAACGATTATTGAATGCGAAAGCATAATACAAAAACTAGGAAATGAAAATGATAAAAAAAGAATAAGGTGGGAAGTAGGGAATGTAGTAGATAAAATATTTAAGAAAAGTTTGTATAATTCAAAAAATGAACTAAAAATCAAATCAACTGTAACTAAACTAAAGAATAAAATAAAGAAAAATGATACGGACAAAGGAAATACAATGGTACTACTGAGAAAGGACGAATACATAAAGAAAACGGAAGAATTTATAAGGGAAGGACCATACGAGGAAATAAAGTATGATTATACAAGTAAGTACCAGTCAAGGATAAAACAAATGATGAAACAGATAACATTTATAGAAGAAAATAAGAAAAAGTATTTATTGGAAAGTAATCCAACAGCACCAACTTTTAAAAGTCAGGTTAAGATACATAAAGAAGGAAAACCAATTAGACCGATTGTTTCTTTTATTAATGCACCTATTTATAAATTATCAAAGGAAGTTAGCAGAGTACTGAGAGAGAAATATGAATTTGGGACAAAATACAACATAGAGAATAATGTAAAATTGATAGAAAAATTAGAAAATATTAGGATTAATGTAAATACAAAATTGATATCACTGGATGTTAAGGACATGTTTACCAATATCACAGTAAATAAAGTTATTAAGTTAATAAACGATAATAATATGGGAGAATACAGGTATAAAAAGCAGTTGATGAAAGTAATTAAAGAATGTGTAAATCAGAACTATTTTAGGTTAATAACAAGTTTTATATACAGAAAAAAGGTTTACCTATGGGGTCTTCATTATCCCCTATTCTTGCTGAAATATACATGAATGATTTTGAAAAGCAATTAATAACTTCCACTAAGTATAAAGACAATATAAAATTATGGTCTAGATACGTTGATGATGTATTAGTAATTTGGGAAGGAAGCATAGAAGAAGTGCATGAGTTTATAAATGAGGTAAATAATAAGGATAAAAACTTACAATTTAAAGAAGAGATAGGAGGTAAGAAAATAAATTACTTAGATTTGAACATAGAAATTAAGGATAATGAGAAACTACAGTTTGGGATATTTAGGAAAGAGTCGTCTTCTGATATAATTATACCAAGAGAGTCTTACCACCCATATAGATATAAAATGGCGGCAATCAATACATTTTGTTACAGAGCTCAGAAGTGTTTAAAAGAGACCGAATCAAAAGATAGGGAGTTAAAAACGATAAAGGGAATTGTAAGGAATAATAATTATAACACCAACATAGTGGATAAAGTTATGAAAAGGGTTAACATACAAAAAGCTAAAATAGAACCAGAACAAAAGAATTATGCAGGGTCATTGACATACATAGGTTCACATACTAGAAAAATTATAAAATGTTTTAATAAATATGGAGTAGATATAGCTATTAAAAAATGTGAAACGGTATTTGATAAGATAAGGAATAAGAATATAGAAAAAATTCCAGTATTACAGAAAAGCGGAATTTATAAATTAAAATGTAAAGACTGCAACAAAGTGTACCTAGGTGAGACAGGACGAAAATTCGTATGCAGGTTGTCTGACCACAAACGTGGAGAAGGTAATAGAACAACCAATTCGTTATATGCAAGACATTTCATAGAAGACAACCATAAGTTTGTTAATCCTTTGGAAGAATACGAAATTGTAAAAGTAGTAAATAACACAGTTGAAAGGAAGCTTAGAGAGGAGTTAGAAATATTAAAAGAAAGAGAAAAAGAGTTAGACAATTTAATTAATATTAAAATTAAATTTGATAATGAAGAAATATTTTATAACATGATTAAGAAGTAAATGATAGAGGACAGATAGATAAGATTAAGAATTATTTGCATAGTACTAATTGGATGGTTAAAATAAGGGTGTGTGACTGACCCACGTGTGTGGAGAGGAAGTAGGGTAAGTTTAAAAGGTTGCACACACACACACACACACACACACACAACACTGAAACACAAGGAATTTGCTAGAAAAATATGTAACTGTACAGATGGTGTGGGACAGGGTTTAGGGGGTGGGGAAGGGCCATTATATTATAGCTTGTTGTGTGTGAGCAGGGTGGTGGAGAGGGGTGAAGGGTTTGTTTTTAAAATAATTTCTGCCTATTCCGATCTGACGATGGGCTGTAAGGCTTGAAAGCGCTAATCGGGATAATTTTTATATAGTGGTGTGCAACTGTGATCATTCTGATTGTGATTTCAACCACTAACACAAATTTCTTCATTAAACGTCTGTTAAGATGTGCAATCGACTACAGGTAATGGGCAACAACAATGAGGTAATAAACGACAACAATAAGGTAAGTAAAGTTTTTAAATATCTTAAGTTAAAAGTTAAATTGAAGAGGGTTTTAAGTAAAATATGGTTTAATAAACAATGTCTGGATAATAATGTCATCCCAAAGTACGCTCAAGTTAAAATTAAAAATAAGAACAGTGTAGCCAAAAAAGTAAAAGAACAAAGCGAGAAGTTGTGGATAAAACTGGAAATAAGGTCACTCTATTAATCAATAGATATAATAGGGAATTATATGACAGACACATAGAAGTGTTAAGAATATACTCGTATGTAGAGTTAGAAGAAATATTATATAATTTTGGTTTGGGGTACGTAGAAAAGAAATTGGAAAAGAAAAATAAAAAAATGGTAGATAAGTTAAATAAATTAATAAGAAAGAACGAAGTAAAAAAGGAACACCTCTCTAAGAATAACTATGAAAAAAGAGTAATAAACCTTACAGAGGTGAATTTCAATACAGAAGAAAAAGAAATGTTAGTAAAAGGCTTAAAATACGCACCGCCACCAGAATTAAATCAAGAAAAAACGATTATTGAATGCGAAAGCATAATACAAAAACTAGGAAATGAAAATGATAAAAAAAGAATAAGGTGGGAAGTAGGGAATGTAGTAGATAAAATATTTAAGAAAAGTTTGTATAATTCAAAAAATGAACTAAAAATCAAATCAACTGTAACTAAACTAAAGAATAAAATAAAGAAAAATGATATTATAGTTACGAAGGCGGACAAAGGAAATACAATGGTACTACTGAGAAAGGACGAATACATAAAGAAAACGGAAGAATTTATAAGGGAAGGACCATACGAGGAAATAAAGTATGATTATACAAGTAAGTACCAGTCAAGGATAAAACAAATGATGAAACAGATAACATTTATAGAAGAAAATAAGAAAAAGTATTTATTGGAAAGTAATCCAACAGCACCAACTTTTAAAAGTCAGGTTAAGATACATAAAGAAGGAAAACCAATTAGACCGATTGTTTCTTTTATTAATGCACCTATTTATAAATTATCAAAGGAAGTTAGCAGAGTACTGAGAGAGAAATATGAATTTGGGACAAAATACAACATAGAGAATAATGTAAAATTGATAGAAAAATTAGAAAATATTAGGATTAATGTAAATACAAAATTGATATCACTGGATGTTAAGGACATGTTTACCAATATCACAGTAAATAAAGTTATTAAGTTAATAAACGATAATAATATGGGAGAATACAGGTATAAAAAGCAGTTGATGAAAGTAATTAAAGAATGTGTAAATCAGAACTATTTTAGGTTTAATAACAAGTTTTATATACAGAAAAAAGGTTTACCTATGGGGTCTTCATTATCCCCTATTCTTGCTGAAATATACATGAATGATTTTGAAAAGCAATTAATAACTTCCACTAAGTATAAAGACAATATAAAATTATGGTCTAGATACGTTGATGATGTATTAGTAATTTGGGAAGGAAGCATAGAAGAAGTGCATGAGTTTATAAATGAGGTAAATAATAAGGATAAAAACTTACAATTTAAAGAAGAGATAGGAGGTAAGAAAATAAATTACTTAGATTTGAACATAGAAATTAAGGATAATGAGAAACTACAGTTTGGGATATTTAGGAAAGAGTCGTCTTCTGATATAATTATACCAAGAGAGTCTTACCACCCATATAGATATAAAATGGCGGCAATCAATACATTTTGTTACAGAGCTCAGAAGTGTTTAAAAGAGACCGAATCAAAAGATAGGGAGTTAAAAACGATAAAGGGAATTGTAAGGAATAATAATTATAACACCAACATAGTGGATAAAGTTATGAAAAGGGTTAACATACAAAAAGCTAAAATAGAACCAGAACAAAAGAATTATGCAGGGTCATTGACATACATAGGTTCACATACTAGAAAAATTATAAAATGTTTTAATAAATATGGAGTAGATATAGCTATTAAAAAATGTGAAACGGTATTTGATAAGATAAGGAATAAGAATATAGAAAAAATTCCAGTATTACAGAAAAGCGGAATTTATAAATTAAAATGTAAAGACTGCAACAAAGTGTACCTAGGTGAGACAGGACGAAAATTCGTATGCAGGTTGTCTGACCACAAACGTGGAGAAGGTAATAGAACAACCAATTCGTTATATGCAAGACATTTCATAGAAGACAACCATAAGTTTGTTAATCCTTTGGAAGAATACGAAATTGTAAAAGTAGTAAATAACACAGTTGAAAGGAAGCTTAGAGAGGAGTTAGAAATATTAAAAGAAAGAGAAAAAGAGTTAGACAATTTAATTAATATTAAAATTAAATTTGATAATGAAGAAATATTTTATAACATGATTAAGAAGTAAATGATAGAGGACAGATAGATAAGATTAAGAATTATTTGCATAGTACTAATTGGATGGTTAAAATAAGGGTGTGTGACTGACCCACGTGTGTGGAGAGGAAGTAGGGTAAGTTTAAAAGGTTGCACACACACACACACACACACACACACAACACTGAAACACAAGGAATTTGCTAGAAAAATATGTAACTGTACAGATGGTGTGGGACAGGGTTTAGGGGGTGGGGAAGGGCCATTATATTATAGCTTGTTGTGTGTGAGCAGGGTGGTGGAGAGGGGTGAAGGGTTTGTTTTTAAAATAATTTCTGCCTATTCCGATCTGACGATGGGCTGTAAGGCTTGAAAGCGCTAATCGGGATAATTTTTATATAGTGGTGTGCAACTGTGATCATTCTGATTGTGATTTCAACCACTAACACAAATTTCTTCATTAAACGTCTGTTAAGATGTGCAATCGACTACAGGTAATGGGCAACAACAATGAGGTAATAAACGACAACAATAAGGTAAGTAAAGTTTTTAAATATCTTAAGTTAAAAGTTAAATTGAAGAGGGTTTTAAGTAAAATATGGTTTAATAAACAATGTCTGGATAATAATGTCATCCCAAAGTACGCTCAAGTTAAAATTAAAAATAAGAACAGTGTAGCCAAAAAAGTAAAAGAACAAAGCGAGAAGTTGTGGATAAAACTGGAAATAAGGTCACTCTATTAATCAATAGATATAATAGGGAATTATATGACAGACACATAGAAGTGTTAAGAATATACTCGTATGTAGAGTTAGAAGAAATATTATATAATTTTGGTTTGGGGTACGTAGAAAAGAAATTGGAAAAGAAAAATAAAAAAATGGTAGATAAGTTAAATAAATTAATAAGAAAGAACGAAGTAAAAAAGGAACACCTCTCTAAGAATAACTATGAAAAAAGAGTAATAAACCTTACAGAGGTGAATTTCAATACAGAAGAAAAAGAAATGTTAGTAAAAGGCTTAAAATACGCACCGCCACCAGAATTAAATCAAGAAAAAACGATTATTGAATGCGAAAGCATAATACAAAAACTAGGAAATGAAAATGATAAAAAAAGAATAAGGTGGGAAGTAGGGAATGTAGTAGATAAAATATTTAAGAAAAGTTTGTATAATTCAAAAAATGAACTAAAAATCAAATCAACTGTAACTAAACTAAAGAATAAAATAAAGAAAAATGATATTATAGTTACGAAGGCGGACAAAGGAAATACAATGGTACTACTGAGAAAGGACGAATACATAAAGAAAACGGAAGAATTTATAAGGGAAGGACCATACGAGGAAATAAAGTATGATTATACAAGTAAGTACCAGTCAAGGATAAAACAAATGATGAAACAGATAACATTTATAGAAGAAAATAAGAAAAAGTATTTATTGGAAAGTAATCCAACAGCACCAACTTTTAAAAGTCAGGTTAAGATACATAAAGAAGGAAAACCAATTAGACCGATTGTTTCTTTTATTAATGCACCTATTTATAAATTATCAAAGGAAGTTAGCAGAGTACTGAGAGAGAAATATGAATTTGGGACAAAATACAACATAGAGAATAATGTAAAATTGATAGAAAAATTAGAAAATATTAGGATTAATGTAAATACAAAATTGATATCACTGGATGTTAAGGACATGTTTACCAATATCACAGTAAATAAAGTTATTAAGTTAATAAACGATAATAATATGGGAGAATACAGGTATAAAAAGCAGTTGATGAAAGTAATTAAAGAATGTGTAAATCAGAACTATTTTAGGTTTAATAACAAGTTTTATATACAGAAAAAAGGTTTACCTATGGGGTCTTCATTATCCCCTATTCTTGCTGAAATATACATGAATGATTTTGAAAAGCAATTAATAACTTCCACTAAGTATAAAGACAATATAAAATTATGGTCTAGATACGTTGATGATGTATTAGTAATTTGGGAAGGAAGCATAGAAGAAGTGCATGAGTTTATAAATGAGGTAAATAATAAGGATAAAAACTTACAATTTAAAGAAGAGATAGGAGGTAAGAAAATAAATTACTTAGATTTGAACATAGAAATTAAGGATAATGAGAAACTACAGTTTGGGATATTTAGGAAAGAGTCGTCTTCTGATATAATTATACCAAGAGAGTCTTACCACCCATATAGATATAAAATGGCGGCAATCAATACATTTTGTTACAGAGCTCAGAAGTGTTTAAAAGAGACCGAATCAAAAGATAGGGAGTTAAAAACGATAAAGGGAATTGTAAGGAATAATAATTATAACACCAACATAGTGGATAAAGTTATGAAAAGGGTTAACATACAAAAAGCTAAAATAGAACCAGAACAAAAGAATTATGCAGGGTCATTGACATACATAGGTTCACATACTAGAAAAATTATAAAATGTTTTAATAAATATGGAGTAGATATAGCTATTAAAAAATGTGAAACGGTATTTGATAAGATAAGGAATAAGAATATAGAAAAAATTCCAGTATTACAGAAAAGCGGAATTTATAAATTAAAATGTAAAGACTGCAACAAAGTGTACCTAGGTGAGACAGGACGAAAATTCGTATGCAGGTTGTCTGACCACAAACGTGGAGAAGGTAATAGAACAACCAATTCGTTATATGCAAGACATTTCATAGAAGACAACCATAAGTTTGTTAATCCTTTGGAAGAATACGAAATTGTAAAAGTAGTAAATAACACAGTTGAAAGGAAGCTTAGAGAGGAGTTAGAAATATTAAAAGAAAGAGAAAAAGAGTTAGACAATTTAATTAATATTAAAATTAAATTTGATAATGAAGAAATATTTTATAACATGATTAAGAAGTAAATGATAGAGGACAGATAGATAAGATTAAGAATTATTTGCATAGTACTAATTGGATGGTTAAAATAAGGGTGTGTGACTGACCCACATGTGTGGAGAGGAAGTAGGGTAAGTTTAAAAGGATGCACACACACACACACACACACACACAACACTGAAACACAAGGAATTTGCTAGAAAAATATGTAACTGTACAGATGGTGTGGGACAGGGTTTAGGGGGTGGGGAAGGGCCATTATATTATAGCTTGTTGTGTGTGAGCAGGGTGGTGGAGAGGGGTGAAGGGTTTGTTTTTAAAATAATTTCTGCCTATTCCGATCTGACGATGGGCTGTAAGGCTTGAAAGCGCTAATCGGGATAATTTTTATATAGTGGTGTGCAACTGTGATCATTCTGATTGTGATTTCAACCACTAACACAAATTTCTTCATTAAACGTCTGTTAAGATGTGCAATCGACTACAGGTAATGGGCAACAACAATGAGGTAATAAACGACAACAATAAGGTAAGTAAAGTTTTTAAATATCTTAAGTTAAAAGTTAAATTGAAGAGGGTTTTAAGTAAAATATGGTTTAATAAACAATGTCTGGATAATAATGTCATCCCAAAGTACGCTCAAGTTAAAATTAAAAATAAGAACAGTGTAGCCAAAAAAGTAAAAGAACAAAGCGAGAAGTTGTGGATAAAACTGGAAATAAGGTCACTCTATTAATCAATAGATATAATAGGGAATTATATGACAGACACATAGAATTGTTAAGAATATACTCGTATGTAGAGTTAGAAGAAATATTATATAATTTTGGTTTGAGGTACGTAGAAAAGAAATTGGAAAAGAAAAATAAAAAAATGGTAGATAAGTTAAATAAATTAATAAGAAAGAACGAAGTAAAAAAGGAACACCTGTCTAAGAATAACTATGAAAAAAGAGTAATAAACCTTACAGAGGTGAATTTCAATACAGAAGAAAAAGAAATGTTAGTAAAAGGCTTAAAATACACACCGCCACCAGAATTAAATCAAGAAAAAACGATTATTGAATGCGAAAGCATAATACAAAAACTAGGAAATGAAAATGATAAAAAAAGAATAAGGTGGGAAGTAGGGAATGTAGTAGATAAAATATTTAAGAAAAGTTTGTATAATTCAAAAAATGAACTAAAAATCAAATCAACTGTAACTAAACTAAAGAATAAAATAAAGAAAAATGATATTATAGTTACGAAGGCGGACAAAGGAAATACAATGGTACTACTGAGAAAGGACGAATACATAAAGAAAACGGAAGAATTTATAAGGGAAGGACCATACGAGGAAATAAAGTATGATTATACAAGTAAGTACCAGTCAAGGATAAAACAGATGATGAAACAGATAACATTTATAGAAGAAAATAAGAAAAAGTATTTATTGGAAAGTAATCCAACAGCACCAACTTTTAAAAGTCAGGTTAAGATACATAAAGAAGGAAAACCAATTAGACCGATTGTTTCTTTTATTAATGCACCTATTTATAAATTATCAAAGGAAGTTAGCAGAGTACTGAGAGAGAAATATGAATTTGGGACAAAATACAACATAGAGAATAATGTAAAATTGATAGAAAAATTAGAAAATATTAGGATTAATGTAAATACAAAATTGATATCACTGGATGTTAAGGACATGTTTACCAATATCACAGTAAATAAAGTTATTAAGTTAATAAACGATAATAATATGGGAGAATACAGGTATAAAAAGCAGTTGATGAAAGTAATTAAAGAATGTGTAAATCAGAACTATTTTAGGTTTAATAACAAGTTTTATATACAGAAAAAAGGTTTACCTATGGGGTCTTCATTATCCCCTATTCTTGCTGAAATATACATGAATGATTTTGAAAAGCAATTAATAACTTCCACTAAGTATAAAGACAATATAAAATTATGGTCTAGATACGTTGATGATGTATTAGTAATTTGGGAAGGAAGCATAGAAGAAGTGCATGAGTTTATAAATGAGGTAAATAATAAGGATAAAAACTTACAATTTAAAGAAGAGATAGGAGGTAAGAAAATAAATTACTTAGATTTGAACATAGAAATTAAGGATAATGAGAAACTACAGTTTGGGATATTTAGGAAAGAGTCGTCTTCTGATATAATTATACCAAGAGAGTCTTACCACCCATATAGATATAAAATGGCGGCAATCAATACATTTTGTTACAGAGCTCAGAAGTGTTTAAAAGAGACCGAATCAAAAGATAGGGAGTTAAAAACGATAAAGGGAATTGTAAGGAATAATAATTATAACACCAACATAGTGGATAAAGTTATGAAAAGGGTTAACATACAAAAAGCTAAAATAGAACCAGAACAAAAGAATTATGCAGGGTCATTGACATACATAGGTTCACATACTAGAAAAATTATAAAATGTTTTAATAAATATGGAGTAGATATAGCTATTAAAAAATGTGAAACGGTATTTGATAAGATAAGGAATAAGAATATAGAAAAAATTCCAGTATTACAGAAAAGCGGAATTTATAAATTAAAATGTAAAGACTGCAACAAAGTGTACCTAGGTGAGACAGGACGAAAATTCGTATGCAGGTTGTCTGACCACAAACGTGGAGAAGGTAATAGAACAACCAATTCGTTATATGCAAGACATTTCATAGAAGACAACCATAAGTTTGTTAATCCTTTGGAAGAATACGAAATTGTAAAAGTAGTAAATAACACAGTTGAAAGGAAGCTTAGAGAGGAGTTAGAAATATTAAAAGAAAGAGAAAAAGAGTTAGACAATTTAATTAATATTAAAATTAAATTTGATAATGAAGAAATATTTTATAACATGATTAAGAAGTAAATGATAGAGGACAGATAGATAAGATTAAGAATTATTTGCATAGTACTAATTGGATGGTTAAAATAAGGGTGTGTGACTGACCCACGTGTGTGGAGAGGAAGTAGGGTAAGTTTAAAAGGATGCACACACACACACACACACAACACTGAAACACAAGGAATTTGCTAGAAAAATATGTAACTGTACAGATGGTGTGGGACAGGGTTTAGGGGGTGGGGAAGGGCCATTATATTATAGCTTGTTGTGTGTGAGCAGGGTGGTGGAGAGGGGTGAAGGGTTTGTTTTTAAAATAATTTCTGCCTATTCCGATCTGACGATGGGCTGTAAGGCTTGAAAGCGCTAATCGGGATAATTTTTATATAGTGGTGTGCAACTGTGATCATTCTGATTGTGATTTCAACCACTAACACAAATTTCTTCATTTAACGTCTGTTAAGATGTGCAATCGACTACAGGTAATGGGCAACAACAATGAGGTAATAAACGACAACAATAAGGTAAGTAAAGTTTTTAAATATCTTAAGTTAAAAGTTAAATTGAAGAGGGTTTTAAGTAAAATATGGTTTAATAAACAATGTCTGGATAATAATGTCATCCCAAAGTACGCTCAAGTTAAAATTAAAAATAAGAACAGTGTAGCCAAAAAAGTAAAAGAACAAAGCGAGAAGTTGTGGATAAAACTGGAAATAAGGTCACTCTATTAATCAATAGATATAATAGGGAATTATATGACAGACACATAGAATTGTTAAGAATATACTCGTATGTAGAGTTAGAAGAAATATTATATAATTTTGGTTTGGGGTACGTAGAAAAGAAATTGGAAAAGAAAAATAAAAAAATGGTAGATAAGTTAAATAAATTAATAAGAAAGAACGAAGTAAAAAAGGAACACCTCTCTAAGAATAACTATGAAAAAAGAGTAATAAACCTTACAGAGGTGAATTTCAATACAGAAGAAAAAGAAATGTTAGTAAAAGGCTTAAAATACGCACCGCCACCAGAATTAAATCAAGAAAAAACGATTATTGAATGCGAAAGCATAATACAAAAACTAGGAAATGAAAATGATAAAAAAAGAATAAGGTGGGAAGTAGGGAATGTAGTAGATAAAATATTTAAGAAAAGTTTGTATAATTCAAAAAATGAACTAAAAATCAAATCAACTGTAACTAAACTAAAGAATAAAATAAAGAAAAATGATATTATAGTTACGAAGGCGGACAAAGGAAATACAATGGTACTACTGAGAAAGGACGAATACATAAAGAAAACGGAAGAATTTATAAGGGAAGGACCATACGAGGAAATAAAGTATGATTATACAAGTAAGTACCAGTCAAGGATAAAACAAATGATGAAACAGATAACATTTATAGAAGAAAATAAGAAAAAGTATTTATTGGAAAGTAATCCAACAGCACCAACTTTTAAAAGTCAGGTTAAGATACATAAAGAAGGAAAACCAATTAGACCGATTGTTTCTTTTATTAATGCACCTATTTATAAATTATCAAAGGAAGTTAGCAGAGTACTGAGAGAGAAATATGAATTTGGGACAAAATACAACATAGAGAATAATGTAAAATTGATAGAAAAATTAGAAAATATTAGGATTAATGTAAATACAAAATTGATATCACTGGATGTTAAGGACATGTTTACCAATATCACAGTAAATAAAGTTATTAAGTTAATAAACGATAATAATATGGGAGAATACAGGTATAAAAAGCAGTTGGTGAAAGTAATTAAAGAATGTGTAAATCAGAACTATTTTAGGTTTAATAACAAGTTTTATATACAGAAAAAAGGTTTACCTATGGGGTCTTCATTATCCCCTATTCTTGCTGAAATATACATGAATGATTTTGAAAAGCAATTAATAACTTCCACTAAGTATAAAGACAATATAAAATTATGGTCTAGATACGTTGATGATGTATTAGTAATTTGGGAAGGAAGCATAGAAGAAGTGCATGAGTTTATAAATGAGGTAAATAATAAGGATAAAAACTTACAATTTAAAGAAGAGATAGGAGGTAAGAAAATAAATTACTTAGATTTGAACATAGAAATTAAGGATAATGAGAAACTACAGTTTGGGATATTTAGGAAAGAGTCGTCTTCTGATATAATTATACCAAGAGAGTCTTACCACCCATATAGATATAAAATGGCGGCAATCAATACATTTTGTTACAGAGCTCAGAAGTGTTTAAAAGAGACCGAATCAAAAGATAGGGAGTTAAAAACGATAAAGGGAATTGTAAGGAATAATAATTATAACACCAACATAGTGGATAAAGTTATGAAAAGGGTTAACATACAAAAAGCTAAAATAGAACCAGAACAAAAGAATTATGCAGGGTCATTGACATACATAGGTTCACATACTAGAAAAATTATAAAATGTTTTAATAAATATGGAGTAGATATAGCTATTAAAAAATGTGAAACGGTATTTGATAAGATAAGGAATAAGAATATAGAAAAAATTCCAGTATTACAGAAAAGCGGAATTTATAAATTAAAATGTAAAGACTGCAACAAAGTGTACCTAGGTGAGACAGGACGAAAATTCGTATGCAGGTTGTCTGACCACAAACGTGGAGAAGGTAATAGAACAACCAATTCGTTATATGCAAGACATTTCATAGAAGACAACCATAAGTTTGTTAATCCTTTGGAAGAATACGAAATTGTAAAAGTAGTAAATAACACAGTTGAAAGGAAGCTTAGAGAGGAGTTAGAAATATTAAAAGAAAGAGAAAAAGGGTTAGACAATTTAATTAATATTAAAATTAAATTTGATAATGAAGAAATATTTTATAACATGATTAAGAAGTAAATGATAGAGGACAGATAGATAAGATTAAGAATTATTTGCATAGTACTAATTGGATGGTTAAAATAAGGGTGTGTGACTGACCCACGTGTGTGGAGAGGAAGTAGGGTAAGTTTAAAAGGATGCACACACACACACACACAACACTGAAACACAAGGAATTTGCTAGAAAAATATGTAACTGTACAGATGGTGTGGGACAGGGTTTAGGGGGTGGGGAAGGGCCATTATATTATAGCTTGTTGTGTGTGAGCAGGGTGGTGGAGAGGGGTGAAGGGTTTGTTTTTAAAATAATTTCTGCCTATTCCGATCTGACGATGGGCTGTAAGGCTTGAAAGCGCTAATCGGGATAATTTTTATATAGTGGTGTGCAACTGTGATCATTCTGATTGTGATTTCAACCACTAACACAAATTTCTTCATTAAACGTCTGTTAAGATGTGCAATCGACTACAGGTAATGGGCAACAACAATGAGGTAATAAACGACAACAATAAGGTAAGTAAAGTTTTTAAATATCTTAAGTTAAAAGTTAAATTGAAGAGGGTTTTAAGTAAAATATGGTTTATTAAACAATGTCTGGATAATAATGTCATCCCAAAGTACGCTCAAGTTAAAATTAAAAATAAGAACAGTGTAGCCAAAAAAGTAAAAGAACAAAGCGAGAAGTTGTGGATAAAACTGGAAATAAGGTCACTCTATTAATCAATAGATATAATAGGGAATTATATGACAGACACATAGAATTGTTAAGAATATACTCGTATGTAGAGTTAGAAGAAATATTATATAATTTTGGTTTGGGGTACGTAGAAAAGAAATTGGAAAAGAAAAATAAAAAAATGGTAGATAAGTTAAATAAATTAATAAGAAAGAACGAAGTAAAAAAGGAACACCTGTCTAAGAATAACTATGAAAAAAGAGTAATAAACCTTACAGAGGTGAATTTCAATACAGAAGAAAAAGAAATGTTAGTAAAAGGCTTAAAATACACACCGCCACCAGAATTAAATCAAGAAAAAACGATTATTGAATGCGAAAGCATAATACAAAAACTAGGAAATGAAAATGATAAAAAAAGAATAAGGTGGGAAGTAGGGAATGTAGTAGATAAAATATTTAAGAAAAGTTTGTATAATTCAAAAAATGAACTAAAAATCAAATCAACTGTAACTAAACTAAAGAATAAAATAAAGAAAAATGATATTATAGTTACGAAGGCGGACAAAGGAAATACAATGGTACTACTGAGAAAGGACGAATACATAAAGAAAACGGAAGAATTTATAAGGGAAGGACCATACGAGGAAATAAAGTATGATTATACAAGTAAGTACCAGTCAAGGATAAAACAAATGATGAAACAGATAACATTTATAGAAGAAAATAAGAAAAAGTATTTATTGGAAAGTAATCCAACAGCACCAACTTTTAAAAGTCAGGTTAAGATACATAAAGAAGGAAAACCAATTAGACCGATTGTTTCTTTTATTAATGCACCTATTTATAAATTATCAAAGGAAGTTAGCAGAGTACTGAGAGAGAAATATGAATTTGGGACAAAATACAACATAGAGAATAATGTAAAATTGATAGAAAAATTAGAAAATATTAGGATTAATGTAAATACAAAATTGATATCACTGGATGTTAAGGACATGTTTACCAATATCACAGTAAATAAAGTTATTAAGTTAATAAACGATAATAATATGGGAGAATACAGGTATAAAAAGCAGTTGATGAAAGTAATTAAAGAATGTGTAAATCAGAACTATTTTAGGTTTAATAACAAGTTTTATATACAGAAAAAAGGTTTACCTATGGGGTCTTCATTATCCCCTATTCTTGCTGAAATATACATGAATGATTTTGAAAAGCAATTAATAACTTCCACTAAGTATAAAGACAATATAAAATTATGGTCTAGATACGTTGATGATGTATTAGTAATTTGGGAAGGAAGCATAGAAGAAGTGCATGAGTTTATAAATGAGGTAAATAATAAGGATAAAAACTTACAATTTAAAGAAGAGATAGGAGGTAAGAAAATAAATTACTTAGATTTGAACATAGAAATTAAGGATAATGAGAAACTACAGTTTGGGATATTTAGGAAAGAGTCGTATTCTGATATAATTATACCAAGAGAGTCTTACCACCCATATAGATATAAAATGGCGGCAATCAATACATTTTGTTACAGAGCTCAGAAGTGTTTAAAAGAGACCGAATCAAAAGATAGGGAGTTAAAAACGATAAAGGGAATTGTAAGGAATAATAATTATAACACCAACATAGTGGATAAAGTTATGAAAAGGGTTAACATACAAAAAGCTAAAATAGAACCAGAACAAAAGAATTATGCAGGGTCATTGACATACATAGGTTCACATACTAGAAAAATTATAAAATGTTTTAATAAATATGGAGTAGATATAGCTATTAAAAAATGTGAAACGGTATTTGATAAGATAAGGAATAAGAATATAGAAAAAATTCCAGTATTACAGAAAAGCGGAATTTATAAATTAAAATGTAAAGACTGCAACAAAGTGTACCTAGGTGAGACAGGACGAAAATTCGTATGCAGGTTGTCTGACCACAAACGTGGAGAAGGTAATAGAACAACCAATTCGTTATATGCAAGACATTTCATAGAAGACAACCATAAGTTTGTTAATCCTTTGGAAGAATACGAAATTGTAAAAGTAGTAAATAACACAGTTGAAAGGAAGCTTAGAGAGGAGTTAGAAATATTAAAAGAAAGAGAAAAAGGGTTAGACAATTTAATTAATATTAAAATTAAATTTGATAATGAAGAAATATTTTATAACATGATTAAGAAGTAAATGATAGAGGACAGATAGATAAGATTAAGAATTATTTGCATAGTACTAATTGGATGGTTAAAATAAGGGTGTGTGACTGACCCACGTGTGTGGAGAGGAAGTAGGGTAAGTTTAAAAGGATGCACACACACACACACACAACACTGAAACACAAGGAATTTGCTAGAAAAATATGTAACTGTACAGATGGTGTGGGACAGGGTTTAGGGGGTGGGGAAGGGCCATTATATTATAGCTTGTTGTGTGTGAGCAGGGTGGTGGAGAGGGGTGAAGGGTTTGTTTTTAAAATAATTTCTGCCTATTCCGATCTGACGATGGGCTGTAAGGCTTGAAAGCGCTAATCGGGATAATTTTTATATAGTGGTGTGCAACTGTGATCATTCTGATTGTGATTTCAACCACTAACACAAATTTCTTCATTAAACGTCTGTTAAGATGTGCAATCGACTACAGGTAATGGGCAACAACAATGAGGTAATAAACGACAACAATAAGGTAAGTAAAGTTTTTAAATATCTTAAGTTAAAAGTTAAATTGAAGAGGGTTTTAAGTAAAATATGGTTTATTAAACAATGTCTGGATAATAATGTCATCCCAAAGTACGCTCAAGTTAAAATTAAAAATAAGAACAGTGTAGCCAAAAAAGTAAAAGAACAAAGCGAGAAGTTGTGGATAAAACTGGAAATAAGGTCACTCTATTAATCAATAGATATAATAGGGAATTATATGACAGACACATAGAATTGTTAAGAATATACTCGTATGTAGAGTTAGAAGAAATATTATATAATTTTGGTTTGGGGTACGTAGAAAAGAAATTGGAAAAGAAAAATAAAAAAATGGTAGATAAGTTAAATAAATTAATAAGAAAGAACGAAGTAAAAAAGGAACACCTGTCTAAGAATAACTATGAAAAAAGAGTAATAAACCTTACAGAGGTGAATTTCAATACAGAAGAAAAAGAAATGTTAGTAAAAGGCTTAAAATACGCACCGCCACCAGAATTAAATCAAGAAAAAACGATTATTGAATGCGAAAGCATAATACAAAAACTAGGAAATGAAAATGATAAAAAAAGAATAAGGTGGGAAGTAGGGAATGTAGTAGATAAAATATTTAAGAAAAGTTTGTATAATTCAAAAAATGAACTAAAAATCAAATCAACTGTAACTAAACTAAAGAATAAAATAAAGAAAAATGATATTATAGTTACGAAGGCGGACAAAGGAAATACAATGGTACTACTGAGAAAGGACGAATACATAAAGAAAACGGAAGAATTTATAAGGGAAGGACCATACGAGGAAATAAAGTATGATTATACAAGTAAGTACCAGTCAAGGATAAAACAAATGATGAAACAGATAACATTTATAGAAGAAAATAAGAAAAAGTATTTATTGGAAAGTAATCCAACAGCACCAACTTTTAAAAGTCAGGTTAAGATACATAAAGAAGGAAAACCAATTAGACCGATTGTTTCTTTTATTAATGCACCTATTTATAAATTATCAAAGGAAGTTAGCAGAGTACTGAGAGAGAAATATGAATTTGGGACAAAATACAACATAGAGAATAATGTAAAATTGATAGAAAAATTAGAAAATATTAGGATTAATGTAAATACAAAATTGATATCACTGGATGTTAAGGACATGTTTACCAATATCACAGTAAATAAAGTTATTAAGTTAATAAACGATAATAATATGGGAGAATACAGGTATAAAAAGCAGTTGATGAAAGTAATTAAAGAATGTGTAAATCAGAACTATTTTAGGTTTAATAACAAGTTTTATATACAGAAAAAAGGTTTACCTATGGGGTCTTCATTATCCCCTATTCTTGCTGAAATATACATGAATGATTTTGAAAAGCAATTAATAACTTCCACTAAGTATAAAGACAATATAAAATTATGGTCTAGATACGTTGATGATGTATTAGTAATTTGGGAAGGAAGCATAGAAGAAGTGCATGAGTTTATAAATGAGGTAAATAATAAGGATAAAAACTTACAATTTAAAGAAGAGATAGGAGGTAAGAAAATAAATTACTTAGATTTGAACATAGAAATTAAGGATAATGAGAAACTACAGTTTGGGATATTTAGGAAAGAGTCGTATTCTGATATAATTATACCAAGAGAGTCTTACCACCCATATAGATATAAAATGGCGGCAATCAATACATTTTGTTACAGAGCTCAGAAGTGTTTAAAAGAGACCGAATCAAAAGATAGGGAGTTAAAAACGATAAAGGGAATTGTAAGGAATAATAATTATAACACCAACATAGTGGATAAAGTTATGAAAAGGGTTAACATACAAAAAGCTAAAATAGAACCAGAACAAAAGAATTATGCAGGGTCATTGACATACATAGGTTCACATACTAGAAAAATTATAAAATGTTTTAATAAATATGGAGTAGATATAGCTATTAAAAAATGTGAAACGGTATTTGATAAGATAAGGAATAAGAATATAGAAAAAATTCCAGTATTACAGAAAAGCGGAATTTATAAATTAAAATGTAAAGACTGCAACAAAGTGTACCTAGGTGAGACAGGACGAAAATTCGTATGCAGGTTGTCTGACCACAAACGTGGAGAAGGTAATAGAACAACCAATTCGTTATATGCAAGACATTTCATAGAAGACAACCATAAGTTTGTTAATCCTTTGGAAGAATACGAAATTGTAAAAGTAGTAAATAACACAGTTGAAAGGAAGCTTAGAGAGGAGTTAGAAATATTAAAAGAAAGAGAAAAAGGGTTAGACAATTTAATTAATATTAAAATTAAATTTGATAATGAAGAAATATTTTATAACATGATTAAGAAGTAAATGATAGAGGACAGATAGATAAGATTAAGAATTATTTGCATAGTACTAATTGGATGGTTAAAATAAGGGTGTGTGACTGACCCACGTGTGTGGAGAGGAAGTAGGGTAAGTTTAAAAGGATGCACACACACACACACACAACACTGAAACACAAGGAATTTGCTAGAAAAATATGTAACTGTACAGATGGTGTGGGACAGGGTTTAGGGGGTGGGGAAGGGCCATTATATTATAGCTTGTTGTGTGTGAGCAGGGTGGTGGAGAGGGGTGAAGGGTTTGTTTTTAAAATAATTTCTGCCTATTCCGATCTGACGATGGGCTGTAAGGCTTGAAAGCGCTAATCGGGATAATTTTTATATAGTGGTGTGCAACTGTGATCATTCTGATTGTTTGATTTTGTCGAATGAAATGTAACCTTGTGCCCTCTATTCTCACATACATATCAACTATCCACTGCAGAAATAATTTTTGTGAATTGTGCAACATGCTAAAATCTTCTCTAATTGCAAGTCGATAGGCTGCATACTGAAACATGGTTAATTTATTTCTGGGTGCTCTTGAATTAGATGTAGTTGGTACATTATGAGAAATATTGATATGCCACCCAGTATCACCATTTGGAAAAAGTAATGGATACGCTAAAGGGTACAATGATGAATCCAAAACAGATATTTTTAATGGTACCATTAACTTTTGAAAACGAAACCATATTTCGTTCAAAGGGTGGCTCACCATCAACTGTACTAAATATTACTGCTACATCAGTTTGAACTGCATCATTATAACGGCATAGATCTAACTCACGATTTACTTTAATGAGCATACAAATTTCTTTATTTTGATTTTCAACTCTCTCACAATGATCTTTCATTGCAATGAATGACTGAACGAAAGGATTAATGCGTTCCAATTCAAGAGAGATTTCGCGCATTATATTGTTATTGCATGTTTGATTATAGTGTTCACGTAATCTATAATTGACAGCAGTGTCAACATCATAAAAATATAATTGCGCATAACATGGTGAGTGACCATATCCAGCAGTCATTGGACCTGATCTGTGATAAAAAACATCATGTATTCTAAAATGATACACTCCACGCGTAACTGTATCCGAAATTTTAGCTTCTGAGCTAACCATAGCAAATGATGAATTGTATTTACGAATGTTTTCAAAATAATTTTTTGACTTTCTTTTTATTGAAGGTTCATTTGAAGTAAGGCCGGTAATATTGCTTTACCCTTATAACAACATGAAGTGAATGCAGTTCTTTCACCTAAAGTGACCTCAGATTCGAAATGTTTTGGATTGCAAAACCTGCATTGTAAATGCATTAATCCACAATCAAAAGTATTAAAATTTCTTGGAATGACATTCAGTGTGCATTTAAATGTATCCCTCAAAATAATTTCATCATTTTGTATACTATTTACACTATTTAAATTTGCATTTGGTCTATTATCATTTTGACTTTCACGCGGATATATATTCCTTCTTCTTTGCCTCTCACTCTGACCCGTCAATGTTATACTATTTACACTATTTAAATTTGCATTTGGTCTATTATCATTTTGACTTTCACGCGAATATATATTCCTTCTTCTTTGTCTCTCACTCCGACCCGTCAATGTTCTATGTCAAGGCATAATGGAAGTAGGTGCGAATATCTGAATGTAAAAAAAAACATGTAATGAAATTACTGAAACAAAGATTAGACAGGGTTTAATTTAAAAATAATAAAATGTACTCACTTTTTTCAAACCACCAATAATAATTAGGCGAGAGTAAGTCAATTCAAATTGCTACTACAAAATTTTCCTTTTGCAACAGGTGTATATTAAGCAAGCTGTATTTCACTTTCAACTGCACATTAATATATAAAACACAGATATCTAATATACAAAATATAAAATAAACGCTTTTTTGCCTTGACATACACTCCACAGACTATTGTTGCCTGGCAACAAAATTATTTTATTTTTAACAATTACCATTGTTTGAAAAAGTTTGAATGAATTTTCAAGTGCAAATGAATGTTTTATTTTATTTAATGTATTTGTAACACATATTATATATAAATTTTAGCTTTCTGCACTCCTTCTCCATATAAACTTTAACTATGCCAAATCTCACACTCCTCCATGCGCGCAATATGTTTAAAAAGGGGTACAAAGTCTTCTCTTCACGTATTAATATATAGATACTGATGCTCTACTTTGATGCAGATCACTATCAAGACATTTGTATGTGCATAACTTATTTTTTCCGCCTTATGATTTTTTAATTGAAAAAGGTTTTTACTCTGTTGTTTTCTTATTATTACCTGTAACACCACTCTTAGACTTTAAAATTCTAACTTGAATGTGCCCATAAGATTTTTAAATTTCAAAAGATTAATCCTACCGATTAACCAAATTATCGTAATTATTAATATTTTATAATTCTCAAATAGATAAAAAATGCTGACTTATTAAATCAGTTTAACGTTTAATTAGCTACCTTTATTTTGAACTTTTGGATACTTCATTTTATTAGAATTTTGAATTTTAAAATTTTTCGTTTATAATTCATTTTAATCACAAAGATTATCATTGATACCTTTCTCAAAATAAATATTGTTGTTTAAAATTGATATAATTATGTACTCTGCTTGTAATGATCTAAATTGAAATGTTCTCTCTACACTTAATTTAGATTTCTAATAATTCATCAAATCAAGGACAACATTTCAGTAACTATTTTTTATTAATACGGTATATTAATAAGAACCATATTGGATATCTTCACTAAACTCATTTACCACTCCATAAATTAGAGGAAAAGCAAATAAATGAAAACGTCAAAAGTACTACTCATCATCATCATCATCAGCAAGGGTTATACAAAAGTGATTTGTTCTGGGCCTAAGCAGATAGACTAGAACTGGTCATTCTAATGCTTCTTGGGACGTCCCATACCTCTCCGTCGATTTCTGCTTATAGTTCAATAGGCGTTTGAGAATGCTTCAGTCATCGTTTCGGTTAAAAGTTCCAAACATTTTAGCCTATAATGGGCAGTCCTATCAAATATTCACATAACATTCAGTTTCTTCCGTACATCGAGATTTCTTTTGGGATCAGTATTTGTGAAGAGTATATCATATTACGCTTACGAGACCTCGTGAAAACGACTGCTCTGCTATTTTGTCCTTAGAAGTCGGAATTCTCAAACCCATAAACAAGGAAGAACTTCAAGCGAGTTTCTTTCCTCGTTGATTAAAAAAATGGGTTGGGTACTCGTTGTACCGGGTTAACTAGGCACTGGTCCTCATATTCTTAGTGTTGGATGAAGTAATGCTAGCTTTCAAAGAAGCCTTCACCTCTCTCCAGTCAAGATGGTTCTGCGGGGTGAAGTGCCATATCTTATAAGAGGTTACTCTTTTGATGCTGAACAGTATACATTTAGACTGGAAAGTCGATAAACATTCTTTGGAGATCAGTAGTAGCCAACAGTACCAAGTTGAGGCGTAAGGGAAATGATTCTGGACTGTCTTATCTTTGGAATATTACAGGCGCAAATTAATTTGGATATAATGGGTTGTACTATTGTGTACAGGGAATTTTGGTCTCTTTAGTATGATAAGATAGTCAGTTTATGGGAGACAACCTACAGAAATCGGACTGGACGTTAAGCCCAAAGGTGGCAACCCCACTATCGCATTGCTGTGCGATATGCAAGTAACATATTCAGGAGACATATTAGTTATCAAATGGTTGCAAGCAAGATGTAACCGGAGGGAAAACGTCAAAAGTGCCTTCCAAAAAATTTTAATTTTACATATTTATTAAGTAAGAAAATTAGAATAAATTTGTAATGGAATGCTCTAACAGAAAACCTATATTTCACTCACATTGTTTATAACTTTTTTCTCATTGTGATCGCAAACCGTAATTCGTATTTTTAAAAATCTCAATTAGCCTATAATGACATTGCACATTTAGTTTCCATGGAAATTTGTAAACAAAGATATGATGAAAGAGAAATGTGTATTTTAATGTGTCTAAAATATCGGTATGGAGAACCATACATGACTTCCATATTCTAAGATTTATATTTAAAATCATTTTCGAAATGAAATATTACCATAGAAACTTCTTCTTTCTACTTACTGCTTCAGCCTTAACCACAGTACTGTGGTCACTAACGTATACCACCTCACGTTATCGCACTCGATTTTCACTGATGATGGAAGTCGATGGCATTGCCGAAACGTCTGGTTTTGTAGAAAACATTGGACTACGGCCAAATATCCCGGGAAGGAATTTTAACAAAAACTACTTCTTTGTTGCCAATAACGTTGTACACATATATATAAAAAATATGCATAAAATTAATGGCTTGTATAAGTTAATGATTGATCTCCATTAAGTAGTGCTCAAGTTTCCAAAGTTTTAATATTATGATGTCCGTAATTAAAACATCTTTAGTGTTTAGTGTGAATGAGGGTACACCGTGGACAAAAATTTTCAACATTTCCTATTGAGCGGTGCTTAGAGTAAAGCTGCGAATCTACAGTGTATGTTTCACAGAACAAACACGCAAAAAAGAAGGAGCGCTCCGAAGTCACTCATAGACCCTCAGCATCTTGCAGAGGGTTCATTCCCTAAAGACGAAAAGTCTGTCTATGAATCGTTCCTCTGTAAACACATGCAGTTACACTGCCCAGCGATCCACAGGAAGCAAATTGATGTCTATTTTTTCGGCATGCACGCGTTATGTTGGTGTGGGTTTCGGCACTTTCCATTTAAAAAGCGTGCAAATGTAAGAAAATAAACATGAGTGAGGCCAGAAATAACACGCAGTGTGTGTGTGTGTGTGTGTGTGTGTGTGTGTTCCCTGCCTTTTTATTGCTGTAGTCATAATAATAAAATGGAAACGTAAACATTACATAACTGAGATATGCTTACCTGCCACGAACGATATATTATTTTATACATGTATATTAACTCATACATAATTTACATTAAAATGAAAAAATTATAATTTTATTGCCTGGCAACAAAATTATTTTATTTTTAACAATTACCATTGTTTGAAAAAGTTTAAATGAATTTTCAAGTACTTTACTGTTGTTAAAACGTAAAAGGTTGCAGGTAAACTACCCCTTCCCCTTAACCGATCTTCACCAAAATCGAAAGTCCTTGAGATCTCTACAATTCAGGGACGTATGCAAAAAATTATTTGATCTGTTTGAATTTGCGGCTGTTATCGTTTGCCATAGAAAATACCCTTGATAAAAAACGTTGCAGGTAAACTACCCCTTTCCCTTAACCGATCTTCACCAAAAACAATAGGTCTTGAGAACTCTACAATTTAGGGCTGTATGCAAATAATCTTTTGATTCTGTTTGAATTTGCGGCTGTTATCGTTTGCCATAGAAAATACCCTTGTTAAAACATAAAACGTTGCAGGTAAACTACCCCTTTCTCTTAACCGATCTTCACCAAAAACAATAGGTCTTAAGAACTCTACAATTCAGGGCTGTATGCGAAACATTATTTGATTCTGTTTGAATTTGCGGCTGTTATCGTTTGCCAAAAAAAAATTTCCCTTGATAAAAAAAAACCGTTGCAGGTAAACTACCCCTTTCCCTCAACCGATCTTCACCAAAAACAATAGGTCGTGAGTACTCTACAAATCAGGGCTGTATGCAAAAAATTATTTGATTCTGTTTGAATTTGCGGCTGTTATCGTTTGCCATAGAAAAAAAAATCTACAGACACACACACAGACACTTTTTGAAAAACGACTTTTTTTCATGTTTTGAGTGTAGTACAATCAGAATCTGCAATAATCTCGAACACGATTTTTTTTTGCCATCACCATACTTCCATTTCCTTAAGGAATATGGAAGTAAAAACACTGTTGTTTCTGTGACATTTTTAAATATTTGTTTTCCTATAAATAATAGTTTTATATAATTGAAAGTAAATTAACAAAACTTAAAGAAAAGTTCAAAATTATGGGCGTGACGTGATGTAAAACGAGCAGGCAAAAGGCTAAAAAAAAATGTTGAAGTTAGAAGAGAAATAAAGCAAAGATAAATAAGGAAGACCGATTCGAAGATACAAACATAGATGGGAGAAGGTAGTATATTATTTACTATCAGGGAATAACACACGAAACTGCATCAAACACAATAAAACTAACATTTTTTTTTTAAATTATAAGTGAGGTCTTGTATTAGGCAACAATAAAAACGAAAGAGTGGATTCTTCAGTACAAAACGTGTTACCCCAGAGAGTCCTCTTTAGTTAGGAAATTTTAGACTAGTTATACTTTTTGTGGTTCAAATCCTCTAATCGACACCATATCTAGAAGATTCATGTCCCCGTTTGTTTAACACAATCCGCTACGTGAAGCTATTCAGTAATATGTTTTTTGAATTCAACGTTAATTACTACATTTTAATTTATAGTCATTATTAATGAAACTTTGATTTACTTTCACAAATTTACAAAATATTGTTAATGCCTTTATTTCAACAGCTATTTTTGAGTGGTATGACAGTTGCAGTATGATACATGCAGCAGGCTCAGATATTGGCCTGTGTTGAGTGAAAAACTAATAAATAGCTTTGGAGAGAGAATTGATCCCTTGACATTGCCCGTAGATATGCCACTGCCTAATTTTATTTTAAGAAGTAACGAGGATTCCCATGCCGTACCCCCTTGCAAACCAATGTTCACGTGCGTTAGTCTCGTCTATACAATGATTCTATAGATAATAATGCTTTATTTATAAAATTTAAAATGCTCAAGAACTGGTGTAGCTATCATGGAAAATAAAAGCGTAAGTAACGCAGTATTAAGTTAGCAGCGGGAGTTCAGTATTTATTGAACTACGCCCTCTCAGCTCTTTAACATGAATACATACAGAGCAAGTAACGACTCATTTTCGGAGTTTGATGGCATTAAGAAGAATTTTATGCAATACTGGAAAGAGACAGTAAAAAAACTGTTAACGCAAAGCGTAACTATACGTACAGACTTAAATAAAAAAAATAAAAGCGGCTAGAGAATCAGAATTATGGAAAAATTAAGGTCACGAAATGAATAGGTGAACAATAAATTTACTTCAGTTCTGATAACAATATTTATTACTTGTAAGCCAGAAGTCATCATTACGTAAGATAATATGTTCGTGACGTTCCCCTACTTATAGCTTTCGCAATCAAGTAGACTACATCTTAATTATCGCTAGGTGGACTCTACAACCTTACCAAACAATTAAAGACTCTACGAGCTCCCCAGAGAAAGATTTTCACAGTAATCAGATTGTTGCACCTAAAGTAGAACTAAACCTGGAAAGGCATACATCAAAAGAAAGTCAACAAACATGATGGTGTTTAAAAATAGACATGTCATATAAGCAAAATGCGGATATAAGAGTGAAGAGGAAAATTGTTGGTCGGCAATGAACCTATGAGGCATGCAGATAGCGCCTAGCTAAAAGTAAAAATTATATTATAAGAAGAAACTTCTAGAGTAACCACAAATCTGTAATTTCAGTAAAAATAGTGTAAAAATGGATAAATAAAGATACGTTTTACACTTACAAACAGCAAACGGGACTACACAATTAAGAAACAAGTATCCTCAAATAAGCAACGCCAGAATACAGCAATGTAGGTACGACACGAATAAATACATAAATAAAATCTACAAAGATTAAAAACAAATAGAAACAAATATCAATTATAATGTCTTCAAATTTAAAACAGTACAAGAAAATTTGTAACAAATTAAATAACATACGATGCCAATATAAATGAACGACGGAGAAGCTACTGCATAAAAACCTATTCAAAGATAAATGTATAGCGAGAGAATACAGGCAACTTTGCGTTTGACCTGGAAGTCAACATTACCATGCAATATTAATAACTACGTTAGAAAAAAATAAAACAAAAGAAAGCTGCTGAGAAAGACTGCATAGTAATAGAAATGATTATGGCTCGGTGAAATGGAAATCTAAGTGGTGTTAACAATTTTGATACAAACAGTGAAATTCTGAAACAGGCTACATGATTGAAGAAGTTCAGTATATGTCCCAATACATAAAAGTACTTAAAGATCACTGTGACAGAATAATCTTATTTTTCACCTACTATTAAAGTTTAGTTACAAGAATTCTATAACAATTAAAGTATACCAACTACCCCAAATACAACGTAAGCAAGCAAACGTTTTGCCATATTATTGAATACTAGCAAGATTTTAAAAAAGTGTAGGTAATCACACATTATTTTTCAAAATACAATAAAACTTAGATTATTTGAGAGGCTAGAAAATGTGGATAATTCTAGCCGACATTAGGCCACCGTAACACATAATCACTTTACGTAAACATGGAAGGGTTACAAGAAATCAGTATCACTATCATCACAACAGGAAAGGTAAATCAGGGTTAACTCCCTGCTCACAGAATTTCTCATCGTAAAGAAGGGGTATGACAAGGATGCATTCTCAATCTTATACGATTTAAATTCTAAGGGTTTAAATAGACAGGAGCCATGGATGAATGGGAAGGAGGTATCGCAATGTTAAGTAAGAAGGTTTGCAATCTATAATATCATGATGACATAGTACTTCCAAATGCAAGTAAAGAATTTCGTTTATCCGCAGAATGAAAAAGCCAACAACGATGCAATGTTACAAAATAAAGAAATATAAGACAAAGTAACGACTGTAGACAGATCAGATAACAAACAGCTAATCTACTTCGGACATATACAGTGAGTGGGCAGAGATTCCAAAAACACATGTTAAAAGTGGAAACACAAAGGAAGAAGGAACCAGGCTGGCCAAGAAGTAGCTGGAAAGGTAGTATAGACTGGAAACTGAAAGGGGCCTTGAGGACTACCGCAATAGGTGATTGATCATTGGACACCACACAATAATGTAGTCTAATACGTATTTTGTGTGTGTGTGCGCGCGCACGCGCGAGTGCGTGTCCTTAGGTGGGAGGGGGAGAATGGAACGTTAAAAAATTGCTTTATGTTATGAATGCTTAAGCCTACAAACTGTTATTGTTATTACTATTGTTGTTATGTTTTTACTATAAAATATTCATATTATTTTAATATTATTTTCTTAAGGAGTACGAACACATCAGCCTACCAACACGTTTGGTGGAAACGTAAAAACAGACAGATGTACATATAAATAAGAGGTTGCATTAGTTCAGACGTAGATCTGTTTATGTGTCAGCCAAAACAGTAGTACGTTTTGTAAACATACGCTGCTGAGCTATTAAACATTAGGAATGTTATTTGACCTTGAATACTCTGTTGGCGGGATTCTGAAGAATGACAAATCTCTGTGCTGGTGACCTGTGGTGTTAAAATCTCTGTGCTGGTGACCTGTGGTGTTACGCTGAATAGACACAACACATTATCACGCTAGACAGCAGTGGCTGACATGCATTAACCATTTATGAGTTCGCGATACAACAGCTCAGACTAAACTGTGCACAATGGTTGTAGAAAAGACTGACGTGTGTGACGTAGACGCCAGTTTGCAAAATGCATCTTTCATTCCCGCCAGAAATTTAATCACGTTTCTTGTTTATTTTGTCTCATCAAAATAAACATTACTGTGCGTTTACCATGTTCCAGTGTCCTTCATACTTCATAAACACATGAGAAATTTTATTGTTTCTTACAGAGGCACCGTTAGGGGTGTCCGGCAGGTGTAAATGCACATAAGCTCCTTGGCTCATTTTTAACAAAAATGAGGATAAAAATAAAATGAATAAGGAAAGAGAGAGAGAGAGAGAGAGAGAGATGGCGAGGGGGGAGAGTAAGAAAATGAGAGAGGTACACAGACAGAGGTTAGCTGTATACATTTTTCACCATACTTCATTTAGAAGTTGCATGACATAATTTGCATAGACCAACAATTAAACAAGCGGCCAGCACGTCGCACTCTACATATAATGCGACACCAGTGGCGTAGCTAGGCTTTTTGGTGCCCGGAGCAAGGAGATCGTCGGCCGTCTCGCCTTCACAATTAAAAGGGGACAAAAGAACAAAAATGAAGGCCCATCCACTGAACAAAGTACTTAATAAATGCAAATATGTAGATTTTGTATGAAAACCCGTCCAGCAAACGTCTTAAGAATATTTGTTAAGTCAAAATTAAGAAATTACATATTATAATATTACCGGTATTCAGTTTCTAACATTTTATTATTTAGACTATAAAAAATGTAGTAATACAAAAATAACAAATTTATAACATAAAAATGTTCTAATGAACATACAAATTCCTTATAGGTATAAATCGCATCTTCAAAACAATATCCTAAAGCAACATAAAGTTAAACAAAGAACTACATTAAAAGTAATCAAATAAATCACTTACCATTACAGGTTTATGGTTCCATCTTCTATCGATAAAGACTTAATATTTATTTGTAATATTTAATAAATATTTAAAACGAGACATTTTAAAATGTAACTTTCCAGGTCTTAACGGCTGGAAAGTCTGTTATTAAATCAGTATAACCTTAGAGACGGAGCAATGTCGTTTTCAACTAAGAGTATCCGTAGATTTGATACCCTGTCTTGAGATATTGTTAATCGTAGGTATGATTTAATCAGTTTAAGTTTACTAAACGATCTTTCACAAGAAGGCACAGTCACTGGTAAAGTAAGAAAAATTTTTTTAAATCTATCGCTAGTGTTTTGTAGGCTTCTAATCCCATTGAAGAAATGTACTGAAGCAGTCCCTGAGTGTAAAGTCCATTTGTTCTCCTTTAAACTTTGCCCTTTGTAATAAAAGTATGACGTCTTTTAAGTTACTGAACAATTCTTCACTGTTTAGGTCATGTGGATACAGTTTTGCAAGCACTTTGCACTTAATATTGATTTGGGAAAGCTGTTCCTTAAAACGTATATCCCCATCATTTATGTACGCCTCAAATTTATAGAGGAACCCACAGCATTTTTCTAACTCTTTTTAATGTAGAGAAACGGCTTGAAATTTTAACTGAAAGTTTGTCCAAAATTTCTATTAGAGAACGTAGCATTTCTTGCCGAACAATTAAGGCAGAATTGTCTGGATACTCCCCTGGCATCGTGTGCTTCCTTCTTATTCTTTTTGTGATACTGACATCCCATTCATTACATACCTGCTCGGCCTTAGAAATGACATTGTCACACAGCTCATTCCTCCAAACGTTTAAATTGTCCGTTAGCTTCTCCAAACGTGTTAATGCTTGACTAAAGCTTATTTCTTTGGACTGCAAGATTTTCTGGATTTTGTCTATAGAAGAAAGTATATATGTCCAGAAAAAGACAAGGTCACAAAATTAAAGTTTTCTATCGCATTAATTATTATTGCTGCATCTTCCCTCGTATCAATTGTTTCAGTCGGTGTATTCCTTTCTCCAGTGCAGCGATCATTTCATCCATCTGAGTGGATATTGCTTTCACCACATCTGCTTCTGAACTCCACCTGGTATCATAATGTCTTTTAAGAGTAATATATACGAAGTCTTTAAGAACACTCAATTTATAAGTGGAACAGGAAAAGAAGGTGAATAGACATTCTACTGTCCCAAAAAATGTCACTGCCTGAACATTTACATGAGCTGCTGAACTCGAACCAAGTTAAGTGAATGGTTGTCAAAAGGAACAAACATAGTTAGTGAATTTAAATCTAATGTTTTCTTTTGAACTCCTGAATGGATACTAGCAATTGTTGTTTGATTGCCATACGACAGATCTCTGCAATCGCTAAGATTCAATCCATCACTCTCAAGTTTACTTGTAATAGATTGTGTGATCCCCTCCGCTGTTTTCACTTTTAAAGAAATAAAATCTATGAAGTATTAGTATGATGTCATACACGTAAAGTATTATAGATATACCCATAAGACACACAAACCAAAAACAAACCGCACATTCAAGATATTCATCGATGATTAACACGTTCGCTGCGTCGAACCGGGAAAAATTGCACATACCTAGCTCACATAACGTTTTTTTTGCAAATAATATATTTGTCTGTATACGAACAGCAATTAACATTATCTATACAAAGCTAATACTGTATGATTATCAGTTCTCCTTTCCAGCATAACAACTCACTACAAAATCACCACAAATTTGTTACCATAATGAACCGTAATTACGATGCTTCAGCATAAATAGATTAGTACTGTTTATCACGCAAGGTTTATGACAACAGAGAAGTTGGCTGGTTATGCTTCTTTTATGAAAGGAATAGTCATATCAAAGAAACAAGTTGTTTGTAGTTTTATAAATTGAAAACAATTTTTTCAAGACTATGCTCACTTTGCCGTCCTCCTTGCTATGCCACCCGGGGCGGCTGCCCCCTTGGTCCCCCTTCCTTCGCCTCTGTGCGACACAATACGTTAGGTTTGTACAGTTCACATAAGTTTCTTTTTGGTAACTACTGTATTACTTTTTATATTTACTTGAGTACTGTACTTTATAATTTATAACAAATGTGTTACATTGCGTTATAATCGTTTATTTAAGTACTAAATAGGCCTGTAAGCGAGCACTGATGTTGCTTACTATAGGCCTAAGTCTATGTAGACCTACCTGTGCTTCGTATTAGGTTACTAATTAATGATTTTACTCCATGTTCATAATAGTTATGTTATATCTTATAATGTGTATTTTATAATCATTCAAAGAATTTTGTATTCTGTTAAATAACCGTATTTATTTACTTTTGTATGAAAATTGTGTGTTAATGCTTGTTAGTTTGTTTGTTCCCTTGTAACCATAAAACGGCTGGACCAGTTTTGATGCACGAGATATGAAGTCACTTGTCTTGATTTTAGAAGAGTCAGCAAAGATATAAAATTTTGGAAAACAAAATGGCGGACGCTACAAACCATATTATGTAAAATTTAGGCAAACTTGTCAGGCTGGGAATTATTTTTATTAATAAAGAGCGTATTAAAAGATGGTTACAACAAATGCGTTGCGTTCAGTAATGTGTGTTACACTGATTTTCGTAAGTATGTTACAATTGTTGGACTATGTCTTCATGCCAATGACTTTTACGTTAGTAATTTGTTGTTTAAATTGCACAAGATGAATCTAGACACAACAGGTTGCATTACGGTACTCAGTACTAATTCATTCTCTCGGGTTGACTTTACAGTAGTATTGATAAAAATATTGATAATAAGCCAGCGCACAAGACACTCATTTTCTTCAGTTACATTATCATTGTATTCACTGAATATTGCCTTATACGCCCCCCTATAAATGCAATAATTGACTATTCAGGCCGTCCTCTAGAAAATTTATTCCTTTTTCCTCAAACCAATTCATAATTTTTTTCCGTATGAGATATCGTTGGTACTGCTTTACATTGAAACGAGACATTGCCCATAACAAGAACAGAATTGTTTTTAATATGCGGTGTCTCTACACTATTGTTTAAATTCTGGATCGTCCGTACCATCACTGTATTCGCAAAATTTTTCTGGCGGAAAATTGTTAGAAAAGAAGCTTTCTTAAATTCATATCCTTCAGTCCTATTACGACTACAATACTAGCTTTTAGTGCAGCTTGAGGTGCTTTGATAATCCTCTCCCTCCACATATTCGTCTGAAAGATTCCCATTATCAGTAGTGTTAAATTTATTATGCAGGCTATTAGGCCGCCATTCATTGAATACTGATGTTGAAATATCCAGATGTTTCTACTGTGCCCACTACGGCCCATCATTAGTAGTGCAGGAACTAAGACAAAATACACGTTATAAGATGTAACATAACTATTATGAACATGTAGCCATCATTAATTAGTTACCTAATACGAAGCACAAGTAGGCCTACATAGACCTATACCAAGTAACATCAGCGTTCACATTACAGGCCTACGTAGTACTTAAATAAACAATTATAACGTGATGTAACACGTTTGTTATAAATTATAAAGTATTATACAATATAAAGTGCCCTGAGATTGTGTGACAG
Organism: Magicicada septendecula; assembly: GCA_034769895.1. Taxonomy (NCBI): domain Eukaryota; kingdom Metazoa; phylum Arthropoda; class Insecta; order Hemiptera; family Cicadidae; genus Magicicada; species Magicicada septendecula. Next base: position 407,742,768 of record CM068368.1, on the reverse strand, counting down.
TTGTGATGAAACAAGACCTTCACTTTCAACTAAGAAAAAAAAAGGGAATCGAAAAAACATGAGTTAAATGAGACTGACATACATTATCTATACTACAGTATCATCTGTATCTACCCCTCTCTCTCTTTTTCTCTTTTGCTCTCTTTCTATCTATCTATTCATCTACTTACCACTTATGTAACTACTGTACTTGTATAATTACTCGTATTGTAAAGAAACATTTGGGTTGAAGGTATTAGAAGTCGCCGCATACCTGTACTGGTTGTAAATCCAGGAAAAGGTTATTTTATGATACTGTTTACTGACACGTCTATTGTTATATAGGCTTGTGGTTTCTCCAAAGGTTATAAATGTAAGTGGCTACCAACAGTGTCTTGAGAGACATTTTCATGCAGCCCGATATTTTTATGCAGAGAATGACGCAAATGATAAGCGAGAAATGTTGTTACTTGTTTCAACAATTGCTTCACTTACTAAAAGCGGTCATATGGCCTTGTCGTTTTTTTACATGTATGTTTATATCTTTAAATCTATTTAATTTTGTTTAACATTCATTCATCAGCATTGTTCACATCCGTATCTTACTGAAATCTACGCCTGCAAATCAAACCTTGTAATACAAACTTGTTAATAGTTTTCGGTGTTTCATTAAAAAAAAAGGTATCAGAAAATGTGTTTGTGACTGAAATATTCTTCCGTTTTCAAAACAATGTGTAAAATGTGATGGTAATATGTTAACAAATATAAAAGGACAAAGAAACGTCATCTTCAGATGTGGTAGGCGGAATTGCAGAGCTACAAAAAACATATGATGACACTTTTTTCGAAAAAGCGCGTGTTCCTGCATTATCTGTATTATGTGTGTTAGTCGCTTGTATTTTGAAATATCAAATTTCAGTCATTTCGAAAGAGATTGACATAAACAGGAAAACTACACAAAAATTAATAAACAAGTTTAGGGAGATCCTTACTGTCTGGTTGATGGACAACAGCTCAAAAATTGATGGCCTGGGAGATACTGAAATTGATGAAAGTGCATTCGCTTGAAGGAAGTACAACAGGGGTCGAATAACCTAAACTCGTTGGGTACTTGAGGGAACTTGCAGGAGAATAAAGAAGTGGTTCCTAAAGGTGGTGGACCCACTAAATTGTGTAATTTTAAATAACATGGAACCAGGAACCACTATAGTTGCAGATATGTGGCGCGGGCACAACTCGTGAGTACCCATACATACCCAAATGTACGGGTATATACTTTTGTCTGTGAACCATTTGCTTAATTTTGTATGTCCTAGCAATTCTGCTGTTCACACCAAACGATCCAGAACTAATGGTCTAAAATTAAGCGTGTTATGCGGAGAAGAGTCAGCAGAATGTCTGTTAGTACATTTCAGACGCATTTAATTGAATATGTTTGGAGAAAACTGTTTTTTTGCAGAAGAATTGTTTAATGATTTTTTAGCGGCTATTCATTATTTTTACACGCAATTTTTAAATTGAATATACAGTAATTTGTAGTCAATAAATTTAGCTAAAGTAGAAATAAAATAGAACAAATCTAAAAAAATACATAAAATTAAAATATAAAAATAGATGTAAAGATATAAACATAGAGGTAAAAAACGACAAGGCCTCACTGACCGCTTTTAGTAAGTGAAGCAATTGTTGTTGAAATAAGTATCAGCATTTCTCTGATACAAGTATTAGCGGCCGTGAGCATTCTCTGTAAGAAAATGCCTCTCAAGCCACTGGATGTAGCCACTACGTTTATAATCCGTGGAGAAACCACAAGCCTATGTAACAATAGACATGTCAGTGAACAGTATAATAAAATAACCTTTTCCTGGTCTTACAAAAAGTGCAGGTATCCGACGACTTCTAGTACCCTCAGCCCAAAACATTTTAATATTGCATGTATCTCTCTCCCTTTCCATGCCTGCATATCGCATCATCTAGCTATTATCTCTAACACAAATAGAACTAATATTATAAAAATGTTTATATAAAAATTTATGCTATCTCACAACCCTCTGTCTCTCTCCTTCCTTCTATCTTTCTCTCTTTTCTCCCCCTTTTTTATACTTCTTAATAATAAAAATAGAACTCTTATTAACATAAAAATACGTACAGTAGGTTTCTGTGTTTGTGTATCTGACTCTTTACTCCCATTTAGCTCTCTCTCTCTCTCTCTCTCTCTCTCTCTCTCTCTCTCTCTCTCTCTCTCTCTCTCTCTCTCTCTCTCTCTCTACCCCCTACTCATCCTCTCTCTCATACTCTCTTACTCTCTTAATTACGCACTATTATCATTTTACTATTTCCCTCCATCTCTCTCTCTCTCTCTCTCTCTCTCTCTCTCTCTCTCTCTCTCTCTCTCTCTCTCTCTCTCTCCCTCCCCCCTACTCATCCTCTCTCTCCTACTCTCTTACTCTCTTAATTACGCACTTTTATCTTTTACTCTCTCTCTCACTCACTCACTCAATATCTATCTATCTATCTATTTACCAATCTCAATCCCAAACAGAACTATAGACTATTAAGAACTACAAACTAAAATTATACAACTTTGTTAACCGCAAAACTGATACAAATAAATGTTTTATAGCATTACTTCAAAATACTGTATGTATAATGATGAACACTGACCAGAAATATAACTGATCATACTTTTTATATAACTAGTATAAGTTCATAACGATTGGCATTACATTTATTATTTCTGACTGCCAATTTGCACAGGAAATTTCTTTAGTAAAAGAAATCGAAGTTACATTATCGCCCGGTGTCAATGCATGTGAGAAAATACTAACATGCCTGTTAATTACGTTATTTGATCCGACGAGAAGTGGTCAATCTTTACATAATTCGAAAGGCCAGTACGCTACGTTGGGATACTTCGTAAAACACAATAATTATGTTACCACGGTTAATAGAATTGGATAGTGAAGTTTAAAAATTGTTGATAAATATTTAGTTAAAATTATGATGTAAAGTTGGCGCGTGAACGAAGGAAAAGAATAATTTTCATTCGCCTGGAGTTAGTCACTCTTTCGTACAAACAAATAAGCGTCAACGTAAACTGTGGAATACCCGGGGTTGAAATCTGGCAACGTCGCTGGAAGCAAAAACGGTGAAAATTCGAAAAAAGTATACATTTCAGACGCTTAATTGTTGGGAAATTGAAAAGATGCCCTATTGTCGTAATTATGAAAAGATGCCATAATGACAGCGTTTTGTACAAAAAAAATTATTTGCTTATTTTAAGAGTACAGTATACTGAAATATAAAATGCAAAACACAAATAACATAATCACAAGAACTTAATGTTACAATAAAATTTCAATATACTCTTCGTTTTCGGGTAGACGCCAAAACGTGTACATTTTGAAAAGACGTCAAAATGTTAGAAAAATGTATATATATATATATATATATTGTAAACTATCCTTTCTCTTTACAAATAATAAAAATTTCTATATATTTTCCACATACAATTTATTTAGTTAGGCCTCATGTTTGAGCGCCAATTTGTAAAATAACTTTTACAAATACAAATAAAATCTGCTTTAGGAGATGTGGAGTCGCCTTGTAAAGCCCTACGTTGTTGGTCGTAAATTTGTAAAATAACTTTTTTACAAAATAAAAATTTCTAATTATAGATTTATATAAGTTTTTATGATTTATCAAAGTCACTTCAGTATGTACAACCCACCCGTTGGTTGCGTCAAATTTGTAATATAAACAATGTGTCACACTGATTAAAAATTATAACCATATTAATATTATATTATAATTCTTCTTCTTGCTGATGCGTGCAGCTTCACTTTGGAAGTGCCAATTTGTTATATAATAATGATGATGACCCTCTATATTGTTGTAGGAGTACTGTTGTAGTAAGATGCCGTGGACCTGCCTGGTTTACCTCTTCTGTTAATTCAATAAAGCGAATAACTAACGTTAACAGTAATTTTAACTCATCAAATAGTATATATAACCCAGTGTGGCTCTAACTCCGTTTAGGTATCTATGTTGACGTTTAAGCAGGTTAGATAAATAACAGTTCAATAATACGAATTAAATTTAAAGTTCTTGAAGTGTGAAGAGTTGTTAAATGGATTGATTCATTATTTATCTAAGGTAGTGCCATTCTGACGGTATACTGTAGTGCTGGTTAATGTAAATAAATATGACCTTTAGTTAAATTAAATACCATTCACATAACCTTAAGTAACACCCTGGAATGTTCTGCTGGTTTCACAAAGTTAACTCTACTTATTCATTTAAACTTTTGAATTTTGTCCGAATAATTTACAAAAAGAACTGCCCCCAACATAACATTTGAAGATCGAATAACACGGATTTCCAAGTAAGGCTAGGCGGTCGCTAATAATAATAATGAGATTTCATACACCAGTATTTTCCTTTAACATGCTTTTATTTTTATTTTGATATTCATTTAATCTTCCTTCTGACTTCAATAAACAGAATAATTCAGAAACCAGTGACCCGGCTAAAGACAATCACTGGTTTCACAGTTGGTAACATTAGATTTGCTAACGAATGTAAACAGTAGCATTAATTATTATACAATTATTAAATTCTTGGGTTCTTTTGACCATGATATAAAATAAAAATGTCTTATATGAAGAACAAAACAATACAAAAGAGTAATAACAATAGAATTATTCTAAATAAATACTTAAATCTACTGTTGTGAACAAAACAAATGTCGGACTAGGTCCGTGTGATAAAGTAAACAAGTTTGGTTCCTTGAATTATTGTTCCTTGAAAGTTTATAATATTGAAACAATAATTAATTTAAAGTAAATTAATTTGAAAATTACTAGTGAAAGTGGTTAAATAGTGTTTCAGTGATTTGAAAAGTTATAAGTGTCTAACAATTGAAAGGGTATACAAAATTCTTAAGTCCGAGATAGTGTATTATTCGTTAATTAACACCATACTTGCTTGATTGTACACTCCTTTATTTATTTCACTTTTATTTTTTTTTATTCACTGTATAATTTAATTGATATTTAATATCCACTCCACAACACTGATACGATATTTCATTACGTCGACCCGATCATAGGTTATGATTTCTATTGTTGACATAGTACATAACCTAATTCACATTTTGAAGTTAAAACATCTGACCGGCTTTACTAGGTTAAACACGAAATTTTCGTCACATGAGGAGCGTGGTGTCGTCTTCGAGTACTCATTGTAGACTGTCTTCTCACCTTGACCCAAATCTCGCTTCGACTGACAAATGATGAGTGCTGATTGGTCAGTTTGTTCCAATTTCCGTAATTAATCGGCAACTCTCGTGAAAATAGACACTTTGAAGCGTTGTTTGCGGGGGTTCATGGGTAAAATAAAGGGTTTCACAAAAGTATTTACAGGTGCTCAGAATTGATTAACACTTTTATAATTGATATAATTCCCTTATATGATGTCCACAATTCATTAATGCCATTCATCTGCACTCTTTGAGATGAACATTTTGATGCCCCATACGATATGTGTTTGTTCAGTAATAACAAACTACTCATCTTAGTATTTGCATTATTTAAGATTTTCATATAAAAATGTTAAATTTCCTGACTTATTTATGATTAAAAAATGATATTTACATACAAACCATTGAGTGTAACATTATTTACAATAATTAATAATGTCACAATATCATAAAAATCATGTTTGGCTAGCTAGGCCTAACCCAACCTGGGTTCCTGACATCTTAATTCTCTTTCTTATATTAATATTACTTAACTTTATTGTGATGTAACTGATCACAATTGTTCCTTATAACTCCCTACAACTTTTACAACAATATTAATGACAAAAATTAATAATTAATTCTTACAATTAACATAAATAATTTATTATATATATAAACTTTCACAATTGAACTTACTTTCATTTATCTTTCCCAAACGTTTCGAGGTGATGTTCCTCTTCCTCAGTGGGATTAAATACTGAATGTCATTTTAACAGTATAACGGTTATGGACTGGTGTGTGTGGTGGGGGTTGATGATGGGAGGGAATTGGCGCTGAGGTTCAAATTGTATGAAAGTAAGTTCAATTGTGAAAGTTTATATATATAATAATATTTATAAAGTGAACGAAGAGGATGAATCAACAAGATAATTATAAATAATTTGTCTAGGCATACTGGCCTATAATAGTTTGAACATTATTCTTTTCGTATTTTAACAATTCTTGTTTTTAATACAAGACAACTATTCTAAATTGTTCTTGCTCCTTGGCTTTCAGTATTGTTACACTAATAATGACAATTATTAGCAATAATTGTTTACAAATAATATAAATAAGTTATCCAGGTATACTGGCCCATGGTACTGTACACATTATTTTCTTTCTTATGTTTAAAATAATTACTTTTGCTATCAGACAATTACTTTACATTGTTCTTGATACCCTTATTCAACTTTCACTACAATAATAATGACATAACTTAACAATTATTTACTATAAATAACATAAACAATTGTTCTAGGCTCATTGGCCTTTGATAGTGACCCTTAATTTCATTCTTATCTTGACAATACAGGTTTCTTCCTAATATATAATTATTCTAAAACATTTTTCACAATTTACTGAAACTTTGACAACATAGTTTGTCATTTAGTATTGTTTTTCTTACTTATTCTAGTTGTTATTAGCTTCAGTATCAGTATTCTGAAGGTTTAGTCCATGTATCTTGTTTCATTATTTACTTTGTTTATACTTATTGGTTAACAATATCTTCATTACTAGAATATTATTCTAATAATACTGATTCTAGTGTTATTTATACAATATAGTTTGTTTAATTAGTTTACATTAAAAACTGTTCCTTTTACATACAATTATTGACAAGTCTTAGTGTCTCATATTTCTTCTTCTTCATGTTATAATTCAAATTATAACCATTATTATCTAGTTATTATGAGCTTCTTTACTACTTCATAGGGAGTTTTCACCTTCTATGCACAATTCATGGATTTTACAATGCTTTTTTGTTCTTTCTGTTGTTGAAAACATTATAATGTTACATAACCTTACATGTTGGCTTACTTTGAGCTTCGTTGTTGTTTTATTATTACATTTTTATCTCACTAGTTTTAATACTCTTCTTGATTTACATTATTCTATTCATAATCATAAATAAAATTTATTATTTGATTTCATTCTTTTAGTACTTAGAAACTAATTATTGAATTAATAATTTTCTTTATTGAGTATCCAGTTTATTACTGCAGTATGGGGTATAAGTTTTATCTTTTTTAACAATTTTTAATGCAGTTTACTGGAGTAAAATCTTCTTATTGATAATGTTCTTATCAGTTTCATTACATTATACTTATCTCTTTTATTATATCAGACAATATTTATTCTATACAATTTAGTTAATGACTTAGTATTTTGTTCTTCATTGGTCATGAAATGGTTTAAGTTGGGGCCTGTTTATGTAAGGGGAAAACATAACGTTACATTATATATATATATATATATATATATATATATATATATATATTGCAACAGTACAAACAGTAACGATAATGTGCATTACTAAAATAAATAATAAAAATGAGTAAATATAAATTAATTAATAAACATGATTCAGATTGCATAAGCTGAATCGTAGTAAAAATCTGGAGTACAAAAAATTCATGCATGGACATACAGTTTCGACGCTCCTGTCGCTAGCGTTGTGTATGCGCGTATGTTGTTAGTATGTGTGAAACCTGTCCGTTCCTGAAATGTAACCAACCCTTTTCTAGTAGAATAGTTATATGTTTATTGTTAATTATAAGAAAACTATGTACGATAGGATAAAACAAAAGACACCAAAGTGTATAGAATTTATAGATAAATAAAATGTTAAAAAACCATACAGAGGTGACGAAAAGTGCAATTACTATACGTAAAAAATGAATAACTCTTTCTGTGAATACCATAAAGAAGTGCAATTTACATATAGTAATCACATAAAAGTTAGTGATCGATTGAACATTGAGTGAGGTGAAACAAACTTCGTAATTCGCGAAGATAGGCGAAAATAGTGAATTGAACCAGAGTGGGAGGAGTGACGCCTCGACAGAATCTGACAAGTTGAAAAGAGTTCAGACAGGAATTTTTGCATGACCTGACTATAAATACCAGGCCGCGCTAGTAAAGTTTCTTCTTCTCGATTCAACCATTGCCGCAGGAGGCTATGTCAGTGGACGGCACAAATTCACAGTTATCGTAAGAGTCACAAGATCAACTAGCTATACAGCCAGAGCTGCAAAATACATACGATAAGGTCTATAGACACACCGGCAGCAGATGACGTGATACGAGACGACTGTTAATCAACACACACGGAGGACACGACCAGAGGACCTGAAGCACATGCAGAGGACACGGACCAGATGGACACGGAGGACGTATAGATAAATACAAAGGTTTTGTAAAATATATAAAAACACTTGGTAAGTTTCACAAATTTTTTAATTAACTCTGACAGCTGTTTCGACTAACTTAAGCCATTGTCAAAGAGCGAGTGAATGAAATTACTGAACACAGGATGTTAGAGTAGTGTAGGTGGTAAACATCTGTTTAGGGCGTATCTGGAACATCTGTGTTGTGATGGCGAGGGGTGGGGAGTGTGTGCATGAGACAAGGGAAGGTCTGGTGTCTTTAAAACTAAACACAATCATGAATGCAAAATATAAAATTAACTGAACTAAATATAAACTGAATGCAAAATTTAAAATAATGATGAACATTCAAAATAATATAAAATAAACTAAACTAAATAACAGATTTAATAAAGGGGATACACAAAATTCAGTCTGTTCATTGGTTAAATTTTTGTTATTTTTTATTGCTTTTTTAATTTCTAAAATTTCTAACAAATCCATTTTTCTACCTTTTTGTATGTTGTGGAGTAGTGTTATGTTTTTTGTGTCTATAAAGTGATTGTGTTGTAAGCAATGATCTGCAAAACCTGTATTAGATGTATTGGTTAAAATCGCCTTCTTATGTATTTTAACCATAATTTTATATGTATTTTAACCTTTATTTCATAAGAAGGCAATTTTAACCAATACATCTAATACAGGTTTTGCAGATCATTGCTTACAACACAATCACTTTATAGACACAAAAAACATAACACTACTCCACAACATACAAAAAGGTAGAAAAATGGATTTGTTAGAAATTTTAGAAATTAAAAAAGCGATAAAAAATAACAAAAATTTAACCAATGAACAGACTGAATTTTGTGTATCCCCTTTATTAAAATCTGTTATTTAGTTTAGTTTATTTTATATTATTTTGAATGTTCATCATTATTTTAAATTTTGCATTCAGTTTATATATTTAGTTCAGTTAATTTTATATTTTGCATTCATGATTGTATTTAGTTTTAAAGACACCAGACCTTCCCTTGTCTCATGCACACACTCCCCACCCCTCGCCATCACAACACAGATGTTCCAGATACGCCCTAAACAGATGTTTACCACCTACACTACTCTAACATCCTGTGTTCAGTAATTTCATTCACTCGCTCTTTGACAATGGCTTAAGTTAGTCGAAACAGCTGTCAGAGTTAATTAAAAAATTTGTGAAACTTACCAAGTGTTTTTATATATTTTACAAAACCTTTGTATTAATATGTTTCACCAAGTGCCCAACGAGTCATCAATTAATATCGTATAGATAAATAACCACATCAAACGAGGTGATAAAAAAACATTTTAAAGACACTAATTAAAGTTTGAATGGAAGACAGTCAAACAATATTAAAAATAAAAAAATGATACAAAAATGTAAAAGCAGTAAAAATTAGAATAGTATTTCTTGTATCAAATTTAGAAATTAGTAACGTAAATGATAAGAGAAATAAGAAATTTTTGAATTAACGTAATTAGTAAAGTCTTTGATGATAAAGAAACAACAAAAAATTCCTATGCAGTAGAAAGTAAAACAAAGTAATATAAAAGTTTGAATAGAAGTAAATTCATTTTTTTGAAGCTAATGAATCAGCAATTGCAAAAATTTGAACACACCATGAGTAGTAAGCCGAGAGCAAAATAAACATTTTAAAGTAATTACAAGATAATTAGATAATAAGAGTTGTATATAACTTATGTATAAGTTTGTTAGCAATAGGTATATATGAAAACTTCATACAAACGATTGAATAATGAGTTATTGTTTAATATCCGATATGATAGATGTTGTTTAAATAAATAAATAATGGAACGATTTTAAACGTAAATAACGTATCATCTTATTACGATTACACCTACCTATGAATTCAATACACAATATATAAATAATACATCAATTTGTATTGTTGTAAATTGTCTCCAAAAAGTGTGGGGCCACATAAACTGTATTATACCCTAATTAAATTTAAATTGTAAATTTGTTATTGTTGTAAAATGTTGCCCATGAACGTGTGGCATGATCCCGACCATTTGACTATAAAGAAAAAAATTTTTTGTATAAACAGGACACCATAAAAATCATGGAGAGCTAGAAGAATTAACAGAAAAAATTGTTGATAGGTCAACTTACGTATTGACACTCTAGAGAATAATTTTAAACAAGCCTCACATGAACAAGCAGTGGGGATTGAAAATAAACAAAAAGAATTATGTCTTGAGTGGAGAAGAGATATAAAAGAAGCACATAAACAACTAAATGATAATTTAACTACTATAACGCGAGAACAGGATGATAAAATCCAAACTGTAAATAATATGTCACAAGCAAATACCAGTAAAATTAGAGAAATAGAAATGCGTACTGTAGTTATTGAAAATAAAATTGAAGAGACTACGAAAGACCGTTCGGGAGAGGTATCCCATATCAAAGAGGAGATACAAGAGGAAATGAACCAGCTACGAGGTGAATTGAGAAGACGACAGAATCAAATGATGATGTTTCCTACACCAATGGAAGAAAGGAGCAGAATAAAGTTTGCAGGTGGTAAATGGGAGAACAGTATGGAATTCCTAGCTAGACTGGAGAAAGAAATAGAGAAGATTGGCAGTGCGATAAATGACGACGAGAAGATAGACTTCGTCACGCGATATCTTAAAGACTCAGCCAGTCAATGGTACTCTATTATTAGAGATAACATCAATACATATCAGCAGTTTCGTGAGGCATTTGAGAACAGATACTGGAACATACATACTCAACGACAGGTATGTGATCAACTCGAGTATGGAAAGTTTAACGCACACGGACAACAGAGTATAGAATAGTACACAATTGCGCAAATAGAACGTGTAAAGCATCTTAAACCTAAATTCTCAGAGTACGAAATTGTTTCAAAGTTATCTTACCATTTCCAGAGAGATATTCAGTTAGCAGTTTATACGCAGGGAATTAAAACCATAGAAGAATTTTTAATCCTTGTGACACAGTCAGAGAATATCAGTAAAGGTAAGAACACACAACACTGGGAACCAAAACACACTAATCACCACTATAATTATCACCGTGATGACAAGACGTCAATATAAAACGCTACACAAAACCATGATAATTATAAAATAAATTATACGCCACCAATACACAACACAACGACGCGCACAGCTACAGAGACCGAACGAATGAACACGGCTAAACAACAGGGAGAAGGCCATCAGCTGATGAAAACAGATGCATGACGGAAAAAATTATAAAGGAGGCGGTGTGTGGTCATCTAATCGTAAACGTTTTCAAAAAAAAATACGACCAAGGTGTGAGTACAATGAAAGGAAGCGGCAACAATTCAATGCAGCGAAGAACAATGGAATGTTAACAAGGGTGAGAAGCGGAAATTGCTATATGTCGGCGACTATACGGCAAAGGAAACAATGTCCGGCAGCCGGTCAAACAATACAATGCATTGTTAGATTAAACTAGGAAGGGTGTAAATTGAACCACACTCAATGCCCGAAAATAAATAATTATTTTAAGAAAAATATTACTGTTAATTATTAATAAGATAAAGAATTAATTAAGAAGGAATGTTAATGTTAGAAAAGAAAAATATGTTAACAAATAAAAAGAATATTATTTTTTAAAAGAAAGGTAAGAAATGTATTGTTGATGTTGAGGAATGTTAGTGTGAAGAAATATTTAAGAAATGATTGTAAGGACTGTTATTATCGATGTTGTTATTAATATGAAGAAAGGATTAGAGATGAGAAATAAATGTTATAATTGTCAGAACGGCTGATTAAGCGAAATCTTCATACCTTAGTGGAAATGCAAGGACACAGAAGAAAGCGATAGTGAAAAGTCAAAGGGCAGAGACTACTTAGAATTTAGGACTACGAGTAAAATATCGATATGTTTTCTAAGGCAGTTCATCTGTAACCGATCATGCGACACACTACAAAGCTAAAAAAGTATTCTGTTACGGAAGTGTATTTCAGAAAGTAAGAGTAAGAATGAAAATTATTAGCGATCAGAAAGTAATGGTAAGAATGAAGAAAATTATGAGCGATCAGAAAAGAAATGTAAGTAATGTTCATGTAAGAGAAGATTAAAGAATGTAGGAATGTTATGATTAAGGAAATGTAAAATTACAGAGTGAAAGATGGTATAAATACGTAGAAATGCAGAGCATCCAGAAAGAAAATAAGGGAGAGCTAATTGCAGTGGATTTTTTGGAACCACTACCACGAGCAAGTCGAGGAGTGAAACACATATTGGTATGTATCGATGTGTTTTCCAAGGCAGTCCGACTGTACCCAATTATGCGACCCACAATAATTAAAGAGGATGTAACGAAACAACACGGCGACTGTACCTACATCAACTCTACTCGCATACAGGGGGGAATATTTGCTTAAAAACCTCCAAATAAGTGTACAATTGAAAAATCGAATACTCATTATTAGTCACACATAAAATAAATAAATGTGTCGATAAATAAAAACAATACATATTATTTGTCTAATAAAAAGGCAGAAAAACAAATTTTTAATTTTGTATTAATCAATTTTTTTTTCACCAAGCTGGGAAATAATGCAACAGTACAAACAGTAACGATGCTGTGCATTGCCCAAATAAATAAAATAAATAATAAAAATGAATAAATATAAATTAATAAACATGATTCAGACTGCATAAGCTGATTCGTAGTAAAAATAGGGAGAACAAAAAAATTCATGCATGGACATGTAGTTTTGACGCACCTGTCGCTAGCGTTGTGTACGCGCGTTTGTTGTTAGTGTGTGTGAAACCTGTCCGTTCCTGAAATGTAACCAACCCTTTTCAAGTAGAATAGTTATATGTTTATTGTTAATTATAAGAAAACTATGTACGATAGGAAAAACAAAAGACACCAATGTGTGTAGAATTTATAGATAAATAAAATGTTAAAAAACCATACAGAGGTGACGAAAAGTGCAATTACTATACGTAAAAAATGAATGTCTTTTTGTGAATACCATAAAGAAGTGCAATTTATGTATAGTAATCACATAAAAATTAGTGATCGATTGAACATCGAGTGAGGTGAAACAAACTTCGTAATTCGCGAAGATAGGCGAAAATAGTGAATTGAACCAGAGTGGGGAGAGTGACGCCTCGACAGAATCTGACAAGTTGAAAAGTGTTCAGACAGGAATTTTTGCATGACCTGACTAGAAATACCAGGCCGTGCTAGTAAAGTTTCTTCTTCTCGATTCAACCATTGCCGCAGGAGGCTATGTCAGTCGACGGCACAAATTAACAGTTATCGTAAGAGTCACAAGATCAACTAGCTATATAGCCAGAGCTGCAAAATACATACGATGAGGTCTGTGGACACACTGGCAGCAGATGACGTGAGACGAGACGACTGTTAATCAACACACACGGAGGACACGACCAGAAGGACACGGAGGACGTACAGATAAATAACCACGTCAAACGAGGTGATAAAAAAACATTTTAAAGACACTAATTAAAGTTTGAATAGAAGACAGTCAAACAATATTAAAAATAAAAAATGATACAAAAATGTAAAAGCAGTAAAAATTAGAATAGTATTTCTTGTATCAAATTTAGAAATTAGTAACGTAAATGATAAGAGAAATAAGAAATTTTTGAATTAACGTAATTAGTAAAGTCTTTGATGATAAAGAAACAACAAAAATGCATATGCTGTAGAAAGTAAAACAAAGTAATATAAAAGAAGTTTGAATAGAAGTAAATTCATTTTTTTGAAGCTAATGAATCAGCAATTGCAAAAATATGAACACACCATGAGTAAGCCGAGAGCAAAATAAACATTTTAAAGTAATTACAATTAGATAATAAGAGTTGTATATAACTTATGTATAAATTTGTTAGCAATAAGGTATGTACGAAAACTTCGCACAAACGATTGAATAATGAGTTATTCTTTATCTAAAAATGAAACTTTTACTTGTGAACTTACTGTTTTTTCTTCTCGTCGAACGCGTTTCGGCGTCGTATTCGCCTTCTTCAGCTTAGAGACAGACTGCCAGTATTTAGTAACGGTTTTTTATGTATAAAAAACCGTTACTAAATACTGGCAGTCTGTCTCTAAGCTGAAGAAGGCGAATACGACGCCGAAACGCGTTCGACGAGAAGAAAAAACAGTAAGTTCACAAGTAAAAGTTTCATTTTTAGATAAAGTGTAGTGCTGTGAAAGAAGACGATGAACAATCAAGACAACTATAATGAGTTATTGTTTAATATCTGATATGATAGATGTTGTTTAAATAAATAAATAATGGAACGATTTTAAACGTAAATAATGTATCATCATCTTATTACGATTACACCTACCTATGAATTCAATACACAATATATAAATAAATACATCAATTTGTATTGTTGTAAATTGTCTCCAAAAGCGTGGGGCCACGTAAATTACATTATATAAAATTTTTGTATGTATCGTTGTATAAAAATGGCGTCCCAAGAACGTGGGGCTCCACAAATTTAAATACAACAAATTATGTATTGTTGTAATATATATTGTTACAACACAAAAAGCCGCCCTAATACCAGGGAAAAAACTATGATGAATTCACTATATTAAACTAATAAAACTAAAATGACTTGACGAGACAAATGACTATGACCCAACCCACTTTTTGTGTTGTAACAATATATATATATATATATATATATATATATACCGTAAACCGGGGTAACTTTGGGACACTTTTTCAGGTTTTTTATGTCTCCTGTCAAAACGTATTAAGCTGATTCGCTGAGACTACGGTTATATATGAAGTTGACCTTCTTCTTTCCAAACATGGACTCGATTTTACTCTACGAGCAATGACTTTCTTATAAACGCCCTCTATCGTTGTCCCAATCTTACCCCATCATGTGGGGAAACTTTGGGACAGTACCATTTTTGGCTTAGAATGACAAGGAGATATCAATTTGTCCCAATTTTACACATCAGTCGTTTATTTATGAACATTTGAAATACAAATCAAACATGTAGGGTACATTTAGCACAGGTTTTTTCTGTAGTTTTACATGGAAATTTACAAAAATTAACAGAGTTAGGCTAATTTAAATAATAATAAGAGTAATGCTACATGGTAATACAGTAACTCAAATTACTGTAGGCATAATTGCTCTAAAAACTTAAAAGTTCGTTATAAACCCCGAGCTCATTCAGACTGTAAATTCCCCGACGGTTAATTTGTTCGGGCGGGTTGATCACCTGCACTATTTCGTCCTTCGAGTAATAAATTTCGTCGGGCTTTGCTGGCCATTTCCAGTGGACGCCTGACTTCTTCATGGCAGTGATGAGTATTTCGTCACTATTTCTCATCTCGGTGATCTGTCCTGGGTAAAGTTCATCCTCGTAATTCACCAAAACGTATTGTCCCACAGTGAGATTCTGGAGGCTACAAATACTTTCAGATTGCGAGCGTGAGGTCGAGGGAGTGGGCTCATCGTCGAAGTCGCTGAATTCCTCGTTTAAGGTCATGCTGTCATCAGTGTCTTGTAACGATAAATCAGTGCTCCCATCATTGCTGGTGCTGCTGCTCTCTCTTCTTGGTCTCTTCTGCTGCGGTACTCGCTGTCATGCTCGCGCACCGTTTGATGTTGATGGTTGGGGTTCAGATGCCGCTTCAGCTTCAAGTTCCTCCGCTGAAATACTTTTTCCCGGGGGCACGTTCAGCTTCTTCCTTCTGTTGGTTTGATGACGGCATTTGGTCGCTTCTTCCCGGTTCTTAGTAATCTGTTCTAAGAAGCTCTCCCCGACGACGGAAGAAACGGACGAATCCAGGCTCTGCGAAGGCAACCTTTTCAGGACCGGGTGTCTGTCAGTAGGATAAATTCCCGACTTGCGGAACCCGGCGATCAAGTTGTCTGGACCCGTGTGCAGGCTATCCCAGAGTTTCTTCAGCAGTGTGGGAAATTGTTCCTTTGGCACAGTCGTACACCGACTTCCAGCGGCCGTCTCTTTCCACTCTTTAAGTACTTTTCGCCAGGCACCTTTCATCGGGCGAAAGTATGCCACGTTCAATGGCTGCAGGAGATGCGTAGTGTTCGGTGGAAGGGCTATGAACTTTATGTTGTTTTCCTTGCAAAGCCGCAGTACCTCAATGTTGATGTGGGAACTAAGGTTATCGCCGATAATGGCCTTCGGTCCTTCCTGGCGCTTCACAATAGGCAACAGTAACGATTTGAACCAATCCTCGAAGGTGTTCCCATCAAACCAACCTGATTTGGTCCTGTTGTACCGCGCTCCGGAGGGACCATTTTCGGTCCAGGTTGTCCAAATCTTCTCTGCCTTGTAGTTTACGTAAGGTGGCACCATATCCCCTGCTGCATTTCCGCACACCATGATTGATGTGCACGCCTTTGACGAATTTTGGATCCTCTCAGGGTACTTGGTTCCCCTCTTTGTGATAATTTTTCCGGTGCCAGGATCGTCGACAAGGTTTGTTTCGTCATAGTTATAGACGTTTGTGGGAGGAATTCCGCTCAGCTCGTGTTCCAAATTATCAAAAAAATTGTTCACGACCTCTTCATCTGTCGCTGCTCTTGAGTGAGAAATGTTTTTCACGGTTCTCTGGGTTAACACTGCTTTGTCGTTTCAAAAATCCCTCCGCCCAATCTTTTCCTGGGTAGTTGTTTTTAAAACGCACCTCCTTCTTCCCACAGCGGTCCAGGTAGGACTTGACGATGCATCGAAGGTCGACCGTATCCACAGGGAATCCGTAGTTTGACACGGCAATAATGTGACCCACGAATTGCAGCTCCTCCTCATTTGTAAAAACAGAAGCCCGGCCCACAGGATTGGAGTGTTTTTCCTGGCTCTTCAGGTGCAAGGTGTTTTTTGGAATGCCAAATTTTGATGCTGCATGGCGAATAGACAAAGTTTTGTTTTTGATGGCTTGCAAGGCCTCGTTCAAACTTTCTTCTGTGTAATTCCTGTATGGCCATGTTCCAAGAGCACGTTTGGGATTTCTCGGCATGGTTCATCAGCTTTAATTCTGAAAAAAAAAGTAAGAAAAATACATAAAATAACTTTGGACACCTTTGGGGTAACATTGGGACAGTCCCAAAGTAACCCCCCTCAGGTAACATTGGGACAGTCCCAAAGTTACCCCCCTCAGTGCTGACTGTTTACAATGTAGAGGTTATATAGTAACATACACGTATTAATAAAATTACTGTAAAAGAAAATAGATGCCAAAACATGTACTTCTCAAAATACATACCTGTCGGTATTGAAATATGCACAGTTTATTTCTGGTGTATGATAGTTTCCGGAGCAACGAAGAAACTTGAAAATGTGACGTGGGAAACAAGATGGCAACATTCAGACAACAGTAGAGCAACAGCTTCAAAACGGTGCCACGAGGTAGCAGCACATTCCAACGGTTACGGTAGCTGTGATTGTGCGCCAATTCCACATGCGTAGCATTGGCAGGAAATACGAAAGCTGAAAATTACGCGTTGTCCCAAAGTTACACCCCCCGTCCCAAAGTTACCCCGATTTACGGTATATATATATATATATATATATATATTGTTACAACACAAAAAGCCTCCCCAATACCAGGGAAAAAACTATGATGAATTCACTGTATTAAACTAATAAAAATAAAATGACTTGACGAGACAAATGACTATGACCCAACCCAAGTGATTGACCCAATAAAAGAAAATAAAATGAGAAGGTATAAGCTCAAATAATGATGAAAAAGACACAAACAAATAATAAATAAAATAAAATGAGAAGGTATATGAAAAAGACACAAACAAATAATAAAGAAAATAAAATGAGAAGGTATATGAAAAAGACACAAACAATCAATAAAAGAAAATAAAATGAGAAGGTATATGAAAAAAGGCACAAACAAATCATAAATGTAAATGACAAATATTAAAATCAAATAATGTAATCTCAATTAAAGTACACTAACCAGAGAAATAGATATTATATGCTATGAATAACTCTATGATGATAAGTAAATCAGAACATGAAATTTGTTAACATACTAACTAACAATTGTGAATAAAACAATAAAAAACCCAGAAGTGAGAGATAGGTAGGAAGTGAAAGTGATTAAGTGAGTAAAAGAAATCAGTGTTAGGGAATAACCAATAGTAACACTAAAGTACAGTACAAAAGTGCAAAGTGCCAGTGTAACCCAAAATAAATAGAAAACACAACATATAGGTAAAGACACCAAAACCAGTGATTAACACTATAGTTTAAGGGTGATAAATACCAAAAAATAAGAATAACCAGAATATTGTTATTATAGTCAGTAGTAATAGTAGATTAGGAATACAGTGGTATTCAGTATAAAAATCCCATAATGATTAAGAATGTTATTGTTACAATGGTTAAGTAGTAAAAAATATATAGTAAATGTTAAAAGATGAATAAACTAAATAATATGAGTGCAAAATAAATAAAACATCCTATGTTAATAAAAATGTTCAAAGGGATGATTAGCAAGATAAAGTAAATGGCGTTATAATGTTATTCACCAAGATAGTTATTTGTTCAATTAAGTTTATAAGAAGGAATATGGCTGAAAAAAGTAAACAGACCATAAACCTAATTTTTGTGTTATGTTTTATAAGTAATATTAAATGATAAACAAGTTATAAGAAATGGGAATAGATATGAGTAAGGAGATAAAATAATAATCATTTGAGTAAAGACAGAAAAAGAAATAAGAGAATAACAGACAAGCAATGATTTTGGTAAAGTAATGAGAACATTCAATTATTGTAAAACAGCCCAAATTAACTCAAAATGTAAACAAGTCATAAGTGACACCAAGCAAAACATATGTAAATGAAAAATAATCTTTAATTTGAGTAAAATAAGAAGATATAGCCAATTACTACTTAGGCCTATAAAATGCCTAACTGTATAAACCCAAAATAAACAAATTATAAGAAATTAACTATCGTATTAGAAAATCCAGGGCAAGTAACTCATTAAGTACAATTAGTGAACCATATTAAGATGTCAGAGTTAGATTAAAAACAGAAAATAAGAAAGAAATGTAATAACATAATATTAACATTATTGTCAAAACTTTAATACATGAACAAACCCAGCTTTGTGGGATGTCAAAATGATCTTTGAAAGAAAATATAAACAGTTGTGATAATATCTAATACCTAGATAAGAAGACAGAAGAATAATAGCCATCAGAAGATATTTATTCATTTTGAATTAAAATTCAAATATTATAACAATAGACATAAATATGATCAGCCAATGAAAGTACAGACAGTTGCCATAACAATGGAACGTTATTTAATATAATTCCGTTAAAAAGAATTAGTTCATTATTGACGCTCAAGACATACAGAAGCCAAACCATATTCGACTCAATTTTAATTAAAAATAATCAAAAATAAATCAAAATTTAATAAAATGAGGATGCAAGAAGTCTGATGAAGAATTGGTCAAACCAACAGAGACAATAGACCGGATTTTCATATTCTAAATTAATTATTTAATCCACATTGTTCGAAAAGGAAGCCAGACGTAATCCAAATTATAAATGCTGGAAGATTGATGATTGTATGGACCCAACCTAACTTAGAACTGAGTGACTCTTCACCCGAATTCAACAGATTTGTTAAGTATATCTGAAATACCCGAATTTATGGAATAAATTCTAATTAACTTTTCTCACAAGACAAATAACTCTCACTCCGAACTGATAACTAAATTTCTTTGAAGGATTCATTGAGAATAAAAACTAAACTTGTATGTAAACAGAAAATAACCTGGGTACAAATTACGAATTCTTAACACACACTTTTTAACACTTAAAAAATGAATTGTAATTAACTCTAATAGTATATAAGTACCATTGATGTAAGGTAGTATACTTTATTATCATCTTATTAATATTTTTTCGTAATCTAAAGAACTCCATGTTTGAATGAAGTGTAGAAAATAAATATTGCCGACAGCCATGTCGATTTAGAATCGTTTCAATCATCTTAGCCAACCTGAGAAAATTGTCTATTTATTCCTGTAGCAACTTTATTGAATAACAGTATATAATTTTGTATTTAAATGAATAACTATTAACTATTTCACATTAATAAACTAGTACTGAGTAGTAACAACCATCCTTTATTTCATTATAAATTGCATTATAAAGTTTGTGTACTTTAGCGACGAGCGAAATTGTCTGCCAGCGTTAGACGTCGGCAGCACGACGAACTACTAGCGAGATTCATATGCCCGCCCGTTGCGAGGGTAATTTGAATTAGTCAACACTGTCTAGAACGACCACTCAGTTTCACATTTTTAATTGTTTTCATAAACAATTTGGCGCCACCCGGGAATTAAATTTACTCACCAAAGGACAGGTAAGGTTTAGGCCCGGTGAAAATTGAACCCAGCCCACGCACACGCCACGTCTACCCACACTCGCTCAACAGTATACCCACGCCCACGGTTGTGCCAAGGCACCGCATATTGAACTAGTCCCAGCAGTCGAATCCCAACCCATGGACACGCGTAATATGCTTTTCCTCGATCTGAATTCCGAATCCGAGGAGGAGGATCTATCTATTTTGTACTTATTATTCGGAAAGAGAAAAAAATGTAGGCGAAATAACTATTTACGTGAGAGAAGTACCCATGGAGAGTTCAAATTGTGTCGGGAAATTAGTGATAGTGTTTTCAGAAAAACTTATCGGTTCAACAAGGACCAGTTTACAGAAATCCATGAACTGGTAAAAGAAGATGTAACTGGAGGAGAATGCAACGCTCAAAAAGCAATTAGAAGCGAAGAGAAACTAGCCGTGTGCCTCAGGTAAGATTATCATTTATTTTTAGTTTTCTACCTATTATAAATTTATTATAAATAGTGGAAAACTTGGAATCGTTTGGTTGGGGTCAAAATTTAATACCCACTTTTCTAAACTTTTTTCACGTTTCAGATTCCTAAATTTTTCGTCTGAATGTGTGTGTGTGTGTGTGTGTGTGTGTGTGTGTGTGTGTGTGTGTGTGTGTGTGTGTGTGTGTGTGTGTGTGTGTGTGTGTGTGTGTGTGTGTGTGTGTGTGTGTGTCAGAGAATACCAAGCCTATGATAGGCTCATTGCACAGTGTGATCGCAGCAGTTGTGAAATAGTCAATGTTGCCAACATAACCAAAAATATGTTGCAACCTTGTGGGCGAGATATCTTTAGAACCTTTGATCCGATTTAGACTAAATTAAGTATTCTACCTTTACTAACCTTTATTACTATTTATTTATCATACATTTTTACTATACCAAGCTGCACATGCATTTTTAGTTGGGGTAGGTTTTTGTTTATCAAAACATTATGTACTTTTGAAAAAACTTTATTTGAACTAATATCATCAAAATACAGTAAAACATAAGAAGTTGAAAAAAGTAAAATATGTAAATATCGCAATTTCTATTAATAAAAATACAGTAAAACATAAAAGTTGATAAACGTAAAATATGTAAATATCACATAAACAGTTGTGTGTTTGGCGTCAGCAACAATTGTCCTGAAGATGACAATAAATATTGTCGAAACGTCGACGCAAAATAGCTAAAATTTGTATTATTGACCGATCCTCACTAACCATCCACTAAAACATTCATTGATTGACGGTCACTAAAAATTTAAGGATTTATGTAAATATCGCAATTTCTATTAATAAAAATACAGTAAAACATAAAAGTTGATAAAAGTCAAGTTGATAATTTTTCAAATCTTCATATATACAAAAAGTCAAATAGGTAAACATTACAATGATGTATAAGAAGGTGTGGATGTGGATGACATCGTATTTGAGTCACTATCATTTTGAAGACTCTGGCCTGTTCTAAAAAATTCTGGAAATTGCACTGACAACTCGCCAGAAGCTGAGGTTGTAGGCGTAGTTAAAGTCGTCTGTACATCGGGCTCATATCTTGATTTATTTAATTTGTACTGTTCCTCTGTTTCTGAGACAACTTGGAATATTTTATTACGAATCTGCCTTTGGTGAGGAGCTGGAAGCTGTTTTGTCGTGCTGTACATTGCCATGAAAAATTGATGCAAAGCGTCTTTCTCTGGCACTGTCTTACTCTCAAGCAGTAATTTTTGCCTGAGCTTGTCTCGACCTTTTGCTCGTTGCTCGCATTTTCCCAGGAATTGCTGGATTGGAGTAATTTTCCTAAACTTGATTCTTGGAGAGTATTCTTTGGCGACGGTCTTCTCTTTTCCATCGCTGTTCCAGCATTTTGATTTGATGGTTCATCAGTATCTTCATCTATTGCTTCACTTTCAGGACATACAAATTGGTCCTCATTGGCAAGGTCCGTTGCAGGCGGTCCACATTCGTATCTGTGCATCTCTTTTTCATGAACGTTAGCAAAAATTCCGTTCGCTGCTGGTATAACCACGGCTTTGGGGGATCTGCTTGCTGTCCACTTTTCCTCTTCTTATGCCTTCTTAGGGCCTCCCGATGACAGTCCCTAAGTTTCCGCCATTGTTCCTTGACAATACTACCTGAAACCAAAAATAAAAGTCATGCCTTATCATATTTTACATATCGACGTTTCCAAAATAGGTAGGTATATAATATCACTGTAGTTTAGACACCCTCTTTTATCAGAAACTGCAACTTATCACTTATGAAATTAGTTTTTCTTTGTTTCAGGTACTTGGCAACTGGTGATATGTTCAAAACTATAGGGTTGAGCTACAGGATGGGAGGAAGAACTGTGTCGAACATTGTTTCCCAAGTGTGCAAAGCAATCTGGCGTCATTTGCAACCTATTTATATGCCTTCGCCAACAGTAGAAATGTGGGAAAACATCGCATTGGGTTTTGAAAAAAAGTGGCAAATGTATAACTGCCTTGGATCGATAGATGGTAAACATGTCTGCATTTGAAAACCGATTTATAGTGGCTCTTCATTTTATAACTACAAACAACACTGCTCCATCATTTTAATGGCAACAGTAGACGCTCACTATCGCTTCACAACCGTCGACATAGGCTCTATGGGTAGATTTAGTGACGGAAACATTTTCGCAGAATCAAATTTAGGAAAAAATTTGAGAAACGGATCTCTTCAGTTGCCAGAACCGAAACCGTTACCCGGTCAAAATGAAGTTACTCCATATGTCTGTATCGGAGATGAAGCGTTTCCACTTTCACCTTATTTAATGCGTCCATATCCTAAAGTAAGAGCCTCAGACAACTTTGAAAATAAGGTGTATAATTACAGAATATCCCGAGGACGGCAAACAGTGGAATGCGCATTTGGCATTTTAGCAGCTAGATTTCATGTTTATAAAAGGCCTTTTGAATGCAAGTTAGAGACCATTGATGATGCTGTGAAGGCCACAACCGTACTCCATAATTATTTACGAACAAAGGTCTTATCGGGAGCAATCCCTATTGAAGAAGATAACGAACTGATCAACAATCCTGCAGAAAATAACTTCGCCCCTTTAGCACAAAATCGAATTAGAAGCTCGAGACAAGCATTTCAGATTAGAGAACGGTTCAAAAATTGTTTCAATAGTGCACAAGGATCTGTTGAGTGGCAAAGAAGAGCCGTAGAAAGAGGAAAATATTGGGCACTACGATGTACTGTACAGTAAAACCTCGAAACGTTTCGACAGGGCCCATGAAAAAAAAACTTAAAATGGAAAACAACTTTATATCAAATTTTGAATAATTATCAGTCTCTAATTTAAAAATAAGTACTTAATATTTATGTAATTACATTTATGCATAAACATGTAATAAAAGACTTCGCTAATTTCTCAATTTATTGCACATACTTTAATTACTATTACGTCATTTCACAATTGAGTCTGAGATCAGGTAAAAGATATGGGTTCGTTTTCTGGAAAATGACTTTCGTAAAACAGTAAATGGTAAACAGAAATTTTCTCCGAACTTGTCCTCTAAATGGATTGCACCGGAAACGGCTCAACTCACTTGTATTGTTGGTTCGTAATTTTCTCCAAAATTAATTTATTAAAAAAAAATATTTTATTAGTCATCAATAATAGTTGGCCCCGAGAATTGTAACGTTATACCATGAAAAATGTAAAATCAAATGACGTTCTATAAAATTAAAAATGCCTTGTACCTATGATGTGTTTTGTATGAATTAATTAAAATAATGAAACTTACCTTCTGAATTTAATTATTCTCCTATTTTGTCCCACAATTCATCTTTCAATTTACATCTCATGTAGTCGGGATGGCTTGTGCAATATAGTACAGGGTGTTCTTGAACAAGAGAAATAAGTTTTTCCAGATCCATGGTTCACCCACGACCCACGAAAACTGTGCCTCTCGTACAAACTTATCCACGCGTGGGAGAAGACTGCATGGGCTGGCAGTGGGATGGGTCCAACATGCGGTCCAGTATTGCTAACTGTGTTTCACAGATTCGTTCACGCGTGGGATGGGTGTGGTGCGTGCGTGTGCTGGGTTCAATTTGCGCCGGGCCTTACACTCGCGAGATATTGGTACTGGTAATTCGTGAGTTCGCGACAGACATCGTCAGCGTGGAAAGTTAAAAAAGTAAGCAAGCATAAAGTAACGACTACAACGTGTGGGGCTAAC
Organism: Magicicada septendecula; assembly: GCA_034769895.1. Classification (NCBI taxonomy): domain Eukaryota; kingdom Metazoa; phylum Arthropoda; class Insecta; order Hemiptera; family Cicadidae; genus Magicicada; species Magicicada septendecula. The sequence continues at coordinate 407,717,684 of CM068368.1, read as the reverse complement.
ACAAAACATATTTTTGTAGAATACGACAGAGACTTCTTCTTACAAATCGACGCAACAACGTGTGGCTTTAAGAGAGGCGGACGACGTCTCGTTACAAATTGGCGACCAACTAGTGTGGCTAGAATTAAAGACTAGCGGCGGTTGCGAAAAAATAAAAAGACAACAAGATGATCACCAGGGGCAGACCGAAGAAGAGGACTGAAGACACCCACAAAGAAGACAAGGAGACAACACAGGTTGAAGAAATTGAAATGATCGAGGAATTGATCGAAGAGGATGCCCAAGAGGACCAACAAGAGGAACCAACCCAAGACAAAGAAATGGAACAACAGGCGGGTGACAAAGGAGAAGTTAGAGAACACCTGAACCTACTAAAATTAATGGAATTAATGAATAAGATAAATGAAAAATTCGATAAAAATAAGGAAGAAACTAAGGAACAAAGAAAAGAAGACAGGGAATTCTTAAGACAAAATAAAGAAGAATTAAATGAAAGACTGGACAGAAACAGGGAAGAATTAAAGAAACAACTCAAGGAGGACATAGAACTTCTGAATAATAAGATGGAAAGCAACCATGAAGCCTTGAAGAGAAACCAAGAGATCTTAGAAGAGAAGAGTGAGGAGTTAAAGAGACAGATCATGAAAGATCTGGAAATACTGAACAACAAGATCGAGAATAATAATGAAACACTCCAACGACAATTGAAGGAAAGCAGTGAGAAGAATAAAGATGAGTTAAGACAACTGTGGGTAGAATGTCGGGAAGAAATAACACAGACCATCACCGAGACGAATGAAGCAGTAGTACAAGTCCGTGAGGAGTTAATAGTTAATAAACAAAATAAGCGATGTCGAGGAGGAAGGAAAAATTAGGATTAATGAACTGCAACAAGTCACGACAACAGAATGCACCAGAAACAAACAAGAAGTGCTCAAAAAGATGGAAGAAAAACATAAGGAAATACAAATCGATGTCAGCGATAGGGTAGCAACCTCAACCAAGTAGACGGGCAAATCAAGGAAAACAAAGAGAAGATCCAGGGACTCAACCAACGAGAGAGACAGATGCAGGAAGAGCTAGATGCACTGAGAGACAAACCCTGTAACAACACACACATAATAACCAGCAAGAACCGGGAGCTGATAAACTTCCGAAGCTACCGGCGCAACCCGATGGAATTCCTAAAAAGAGTCGATGAGATGATAGAAAAGAATAGGGAAACTCGATGGACAATGGTGCGCAGCATGATTGATGAGATGTTCCGAGACACCCATGACAATTGGTGGACGGCAACAAGACCGGAAATAACCAACACACAGGAATTTAAAATGCAGTTCCGCGACAAGTATTGGTCGGAGTCAACCCAGAACGTGGTACGGAACGATATAAATAATGGAAGGTATGAACCACAAGCAGGACACACCCTAACTTCATACTTTCTGGGCAAGGTGTGCTTAGCTCAATTTGGAACCAAGAATACCGGAAGAATCATTGGTCATACAATCGGGGTACCATTATGAGGATGCCGTTCAAAAAGCCAGAAGACAAGGCTAAATCAAAACAATACAGGGCATGGCAAGCTTGTTAGAAGATCATGAGAATGACGGACTGTACAAGCGCAACAGGATGGTCAATTTAAAATATAACCGAGGGAATGAAAACCAAAACCCACCGAATTACTATCCGTCAAATACCAATCCCCAGAATAACAACCAATATAAACCAAACCGAAATTTTAATAACAACCAATATAGGGGTAACCGCCCAAACTACAATCAGAATAACAATAACTACAGAAGTAATGGACAAGACCAGCGTCCGAACGGCCACCCCAACAACAGTAATTACCACGGGAACAACTATAACCCGAATTACCAGTATAATAACAGAGGAAACTGAGATAACTGAAATTGGAGTAATCAACCCCAAGTACACTTTATGCGAGGGAGCAACCAAAACAACCAGGGGAGACGCTACCCAAAACCGCAAACAAACGACAGGAATAATAACGCACCGAACGATAACCAGCACCCAAGGGAGGAGGATAATGAAAATGTGCAACGGAATCATAGCATTGAAGGATCCAGATCCGGAAACGGTAACCAAAGAAGGGACGCACCATCCGGAAGTAACCAACAAAAGAATGAAAATTATGACTGGATACCTTTCAGTGACAATCCTGCTGAGCATTTCCGAGTAGCATACAATAAACGAAACCCACCAGAACTCTGGATTCCCCCAAGAAATAATGGATACCAATCCAACACCTCAGAGAGAGGGACAAGAAATTTATGAAGAAGAAACCACGGCCGACAGGTGGAATGCATAAAAATAAAGAAATATAATAAATTACAAAATTCAAAAAGAATAAGTAACATCAACTTACACCACCATTTAGGAAACATATGAGATAAGAGATAAAATAAAGGAATAAACTACAAAATTCCTAAATAGTAAGTACAACCAACTTACACTAATATTTTGAAAATATGTGAGATAAAATAAACTAAACAAATGAAGTGAAAACAAGAATTAATAATACAAGAGAATTCGAAAGGAGGCCAATTCAAATAAACAAATATAAAACCGAGCAAGAACTGGAAAAAAAACCGCAAGTGGCTAAAGCAAAAAGTGGACAATCCCCAAAATACTATTATCACAAGATGTGAGATTAGTATATACGTGATATATGTGAGACAAGATGTATACTATTATCACAAGTCACAAAATGACAAAAAAGGTATTTAAGATTGACTGAGAATAGGTCCAGCAATCAATTAACTGAGCAGAGATGATGTTTCTCTGGTCTCAGAAAAAAAGGTAGTAATGGATGATACCAACTACTAAAAGTTATGGAAATTATATATAACAGGGAGAACGCACTAATGGGAATAAGAAAATACAGATCTAAAGGATAACTACATGTTAATGTGAGAGATGTATATTTATGTGAGAGATGATTTGTTATCCGTTATTTGGTAGTTGATTTCACTTAATTTGATATTCACTTCACTATTTTTTCACTATACACTTTTGTTTTTGCATTTGTTTTATTTAACGGACTGTAGCAGAAAGTGATTGAAATAATATAACCATACAAGGTAAATAAACCTACAGTGAAAAAACGAAAAGTGAGGTTATAAAACAAATGCAAAAACAAAAGTGTATAGTGAAAAAAATGAAGTGAATATCAAATTAAGTGAAATCAACTACCAAATAACGGATAACAAATCATCTCTCACATAAATATACATTAACATGTACACAAACAACATAACCACAATTCCATATAACCACATTACCAAATTGTTAAACAAATTTCAAACACGAAAAAAACAACTAATGAACACAAACATGAACATATACTTCAATAGACAATGCCAAAAACATAAATTAACACCTAAATACATCAACATAAACACAAACAACAAAAATATGACTGCACAAAAAACTATAAAACAAGCACAAAGGCTATGGATACAAAACGAAGTTAATCAATTATACAGTAAGAAAAATAGCATAACACTAGACATATACAAACTACACTTAGAGCTAACAAGTTTATTACATCCAATCACTTGGAATAATAAATACAATAACATAGAAAATAAATGTTTTAGTGGTTGGTTAGTGAGGATCGGTCAATAATACAACTTTAGTTATTTTGCGTCGACGTTTCGACAATATTTATTGTCATCTTCAGGACCTGTATATGAAATACAATAGAAATATCAAACATAACGAAACAATTAAATATTTGGGTGAACGTGTTGGTGATGTGAGTGTGTGCGTGTGTATGTATGTATCATTTTTTATGTGAAGACTTATGATAGTATGTTTACATCTTCAAATTATCTTTAAGAAAGCGAGCAAATTATAGTATGAGAGAACTTAATTTATACAGTATTACAATTTAAATTACTAAATATAATGTTATTTTAATTAATTAAACAAACAGTAACCAACAATTGGATATTATATTAGATTGGTACATAAATTGTTTATACCTACAACAGTCAACATATAGCAAAGTAATATATTACCTATAACTAAAACAGATTAGGGGATGTTCACTACGTAATTAATAAAAGTTATTTTTACCATGTTTCACTCCCTACTGGTGTTAGCAAACAATCATGATTTAGAAACATACAATTTACACAATATTGTAAAACATTACGACTTAAATCAGATAGTTGACAAAGGTTACAAACAAAAGTTTCTGGTAAATTTTACTAACAGGTAAACTTGGATAATACGGTAATTGTAATCATATTGTAAAATATAGTCAAGAGTACTATAGAATATGTAATTTATGTATGTGTCCACAATCACCCTTCTCTTTCACCCATGCTCCCCCCGCCAGTCCTCACAGCCTCTCACTCTAACCTGAAATCGATCTATCACTCACTATCACCCCACTCTCTCTCTCTCTCTCTCTCTCTCTCTCTCTCTCTCTCTCTCTCTCTCTCTCTCTCTCTCTCTCTCTCTTCTACATCTCACTCACTGTCTCCCTTCTTCCCTCTCTCACTCTTCCACCCTTCGCTCTCACACTCTCTCTCTCTCTCCCTCTCATTATCTCTCTTCATTCACTCTCTCTCTTTCTCTCACTCTCTCTCTCTCTCTCTCCCTCTCATTTGTCATTGTCCACGATTGGCACTCTGAAACACTCACCATTTTTATTACACTATCATCCTCATATAAATAGAGAATTTATACACACGATAACAGAAATGATTTACCAACTTGTATTAAAGGGTTACAGACTTTATAACACAACATTATAGATAACAGATCTATTATATGAAAATGGTTATTACTTAATATTTACATTTTGGTCAATGTTATTTACCTGGAACTTGGTCTATACAGAGTACCATAGTCAATGTAGTTCAAATATAGGTCGGTCATACTCTCTCTCTCTCTCTCTCTCTCTCTCTCTCTCTCTCTCTCTCTCTCTCTCTCTCTCTCTCTCTCTCGTCATTAGTGGCCAGCTTGTCGTTAGATATTAATTAGTGTCACACTCCCCCCTAGTGCAAACCTTTCTCAACTGTCTTCTGAACACATGTTACTTAATTTCCTACAAATGTACAAGGGTCATCTGTTCTGCTTTATAATAAGGTGTTGGTTAGGGAAAATTTACAGTTGTGTGTTTGGCGTCAGCAACAATTGTAAGTGTCTCACTGATCATATTATTTAGTATTAGCTAAGAAACATATAACATTTCTTATAGACACATAGTCGATCAGTTTTAAACTCAGTACAGTGGGCATCTCCGTTGTGCATAATTTACACTTAGATGATAAAAATAAGTGAATAAAATAGTGTTATATTTATGTATGGATTCTCGAATGTGTAGTTGACTTGTGAGGTTGTTTTGGTGTGTGTGTGTGTGTGTGTGTGTGTGTGTGTGTGTGTGTGTTCATATGTAATTCTAGCGTGTGTGTATGTACACGTCTGCATGTTAGATTTGTGGTATATATCTGTTTAGAATAGAGAGAGAGAGAGAGAGAGAGAGAGAGAGAGAGAGAGAGAGAGAGAGAGAGAGAGAGAGAGAGAGAGAGAGATTATGACCGACCTATATTTGAACTACATTGACTATGGTACTCTGTATAGACCAAGTTCCAGGTAAATAACATTGACCAAAATGTAAATATTCAGTAATAACCATTTTCATATAATAGATCTGTTATCTATAATGTTGTGTTATAAAGTCTGTAACCCTTTAATACAAGTTGGTAAATCATTTCTGTTATCGTGTGCATAAATTCTCTATTTATATGAGGATGATAGTGTAATAAAAATGGTGAGTGTTTTAGAGTGCCAATCGTGGACAATGACAAATGAGAGGGAGAGAGAGAGACCGAGAGAGAGAGGGAGAGAGAGAGTGAGAGAAAGAGAGAGAGTGAATGAAGAGAGATAATGAGAGGGAGAGAGAGAGAGAGTGTGAGAGCGAAGGGTGGAAGAGTGAGAGAGGGAAGAAGGGAGACAGTGAGTGAGATGTAGAAGAGAGAGAGAGAGAGAGAGAGAGAGAGAGAGAGTGAGTGGGGTGATAGTGAGTGATAGATCGATTTCAGGTTAGAGTGAGAGGCTGTGAGGACTGGCGGGGGGAGCATGGGTGAAAGAGAAGGGTGATTGTGGACACATACATAAATTACATATTCTATAGTACTCTTGACTATATTTTACAATATGATTACAATTACCGTATTATCCAAGTTTACCTGTTAGTAAAATTTACCAGAATCTTTTGTTTGTAACCTTTGTCAACTACCTGATTTAAGTCGTAATGTTTTACAATATTGTGTAAATTGTATGTTTCTAAATCATGATTGTTTGCTAACACCAGTAGGGAGTGAAACATGGTAAAAATAACTTTTATTAATTACGTAGTGAACATCCCCTAATCTGTTTTAGTTATAGGTAATATATTACTTTGCTATATGTTGACTGTTGTAGGTATAAACAATTTATGTACCAATCTAATATAATATCCAATTGTTGGTTACTGTTTGTTTAATTAATTAAAATAACATTATATTTAGTAATTTAAATTGTAATACTGTATAAATTAAGTTCTCTCATACTATAATTTGCTCGCTTTCTTAAAGATAATTTGAAGATGTAAACATACTATCATAAGTCTTCACATAAAAAATGATACATACATACACACGCACACACTCACATCACCAACACGTTCACCCAAATATTTAATTGTTTCGTTATGTTTGATATTTCTATTGTATTTCATATACAGGTCCTGAAGATGACAATAAATATTGTCGAAACGTCGACGCAAAATAACTAAAGTTGTATTATTGACCGATCCTCACTAACCATCCACTAAAACATTCACTGATTGACGGTCACTAAAAATTTAAGGATATAGAAAATAAAATAAGATTTGAAAAAAACAAAAAGACTTATACAATCAACAAAAAACTTAACACATTAAAACAACAAAACAAAAATCAAGAACAAAAAAACAAAAATAAACACACATTTTACCCTCGAACCATTAACCTTAGCAATACAGAATTTAACAAAAAAGAAACAGAATATTTAAACAATATGTCAAAAACTAACATAACCCAAAATGCAAACAAAAATCTAGAAAATTTAATAGTAGAAACAGAATTTGCCATTAACCTAATAAAAGACAATATACAAGAAGAAAAAAGAACAGAAGCAACACATAATTAAAAAAATAATCACTAGCGAAATGAAAAACAAAGATAAACAAAAGAAAAACAATAAAAGAAATTAAAAATAAAGTAAAGAACAATAATTTAATAATAACTAAAGCAGACAAAAGTCAAGCAACAGTAATTATTGATAAAGCAGACTACATCAAAAAAACCGAAGACTTCATCAACAATAATAAATGCATACAACTAGATAAAAACCCAACAGAAAACTATCTTAAACAAACAATAAAACAAATAAAAACATTTTCAACAATAAAAACATAGACATATATATAAACAATAATCCAGAACCACCTAAAATGAACAGCCTAATAAAAATACACAAATTAAACAACCCAATACGTCCATTAATCAATTTCAAAAAAGCTCCTACATACAAAATAGCAAAAATAATAGCACAAAAACTAAAAAGTAACCATCTAACAAATAACCATCATAACATAAAAAATACATACGAATTAATAGACAAACTAAAAATAATAAATATAAATGAAAATACATTTTTCACATCATATGACATAACAAACATGTACACTAATATCCCAGTAGAAGAAACAATTGACATAATAATAAACAAACTTATAGAACAAAATGAAAACAAACAATATATAACCGAAATAAAAAATAGTCTCCAACTAATACTAAAACAAAATTACTTTGAATTTAATAGCAAAATTTATCAACAGAAAGAAGGTTTAGTAATGGGATCACCATTATCAAGCATAATAGCAGAAATATTCCTACCACACATAGACACCAAAATACAAAATATCATAAAAACACATGACCCAGATGGCATATGGATAAGATATGTAGATGATGGACTATATGTATCAAATAACAAAAACACAAATGCAGAGAACATACTGAAACAAATCAATAACATACATCCCAAAATACAATTCACAGAAGAAAAAGAAAAACATAACAAAATCAACTATTTAGACATAACCATCACAAGATACAACAAACACATACAATATGCAATATATAGAAAACCAACTTCCACTAACATCATTATACCTAACCATTCTGACCACCCACCACAACATAAAATGGCAGCATTTTATTCGTTATTTAACAGAATGTACAAAATACCCCTAAACAAACAAGAAACTGACAAAGAAAGAAATATAATATACCAAATTGGTTATGCAAATGGATACAATAAAAATACTATGATCAAAATAGAAAATAAAATCAAATACAAAATAAAAACTGAACAATTAAGAATTAATCAAACTGAACAACACATAAATAATAACAACAACAAAAAATGGGCCACATTCACATATATAAATAATAAAATGACAAAACTAACAAAACTATTTAAAAACACAGATATAAAAATAGCATACAAAACTAATAAAAATAAATTACAAAATCTAAATAGCTCACACAACAAAGATAATACAACAACCAACGGTATATACAAAATTGAATGCCAAGATTGCAATAAATGTTATATAGGACAAACAAAAAAACAGCTGAAAAAACGTTATTTTGAACACCTAAATGCATACAAAAAACCAAATATATATAAATCCAATTTAGCCACACATGCAATAAACACAGGACATGAATTCCCAGACATAACCAATGTAACACTAATAAAACATATACCACACAAAGGCACCATAATGAACAATTGGGAAAATTTACAGATTTACAAACATAAAATACAAAACAAACTAATACCAGAACAAATACAAATCAATACAAAACATGACACAATATTCAAAGCACTCAACATCGAAAACACACAAAATACAAAAACAGATACCACAACCACACACAATAATGCAACTTTAAAAGACCAAAGACCAACACACTACCTTAATAACATCCAGAAGCCAACACACAAATACTTCACCAGAAACAAGATGGCGAAGGCTGAAGATGAGAGAACAGGAACTCTCGAAACATGTTCCTAATAGGAAAAAAGTATATCTTGAGGTAAATTTAGTTATAAATATTAAAGTAATATATATATATATATATATATATATAATTTGTGATGTTTTCAATTTGTTTCTTCTGCAAGTAGTATAATTTTGTATATTCTTTTTAACACCTGATGCACGTTTCACTGAAAAATATCAGTATCATCAGAGGTTTCTAAGTAAATTAATAACAATTGAAATAATTCTATTAATATAAACTCAAATAATGATGAAAAAGACACAAACAAGTAATAAAGAAAATAAAATGAGAAGGTATATGAAAAAGACACAAACAAATAATAAAGAAAATAAAATGAGAAGGTATATGAAAAAGACACAACCAAATAATAAAGAAAAGAAAATGAGAAGGTATATGAAAAAGACACAAACAAACAATAAAAGAAATATAATAGATATTTACCATATATCCGTCGTGCGACTTCGTTTTTCTTGTCTTATGACGCGTTTCGGCAACGAATTGCCATCTTCAGAAATCTTAATCACTCATTAGAGATCGTTAAAAAATTAAAAACACCAAAATCATTACAGTAAAAGTGCACTTTTACGACAGTGGAAAATCACATACGCGAACATGAAATTTTATGTTTCTCGCATGGACATTATCGATCGGCTGATTCACTGTTTATATAGCCACTGATAAACCTGTTTTGCTTATTATAGCCCGTGTGTACTGTGACTTTCTATTTACCGGCGCCCGTGTGCAAGTATTGCCGTGTCGTACAATATGTTATGTGAAGATGTAAGTTTATCATTCAAGACATAATCACTGTTGATTTTGACGGCTTTATATATTTCATATTCCTCAACGCGTCCATGTATTTTCCTTTCCTGCAGCAATGCAAGGGCTGGAAATTTGTCTCAAAATCACTGTAGTTATGATTACATATTATCAGGTGTCTGGCAAAATTAGATGTTGTTTTATGTAATTCCCTTCTGGGAAGATGTTCGTTATATCTTTCTTCAAACGGTCTGCCTGTTTGGCATATGTAGAACATATCGCATGAGCTGCAATTCATCTTGTATACGCCGGTTCTTTTCCTTTCTGGTATACTGTTCTTCGGGCTAAGAAGTCTCTGAATGCTGTTATTTGTACGGAAAGTTACAATTACATGGTGTTTCTTGAGTTCGTTAACTAAAATATTTGGTAAAATATTTGTGTAATCTGCAGATATGTATTTATTAACCGGAAGTGTGTTATCATTGTTCGACTTTTTTAATTTCTTCTCTTTGTGTTTACTTATTAATTTATCCACTAATGAACTTTTATATCCGCTAGCCGCTGCTATGTGCTTGATGGTATTAACCTCTTCATTGTAGTCTTTTTCACTTAACGGTATAGTTAGCAATCTATGCACAAAACTATTGTAAGCTGCCATTTTATGCGAGGTGGGATGATATGAATCGGCATGAATTGTGATGTCCGTTGTTGTGGCCTTTCTATAGATTTTAAATTGAAGTTTTCCTTCGTTTTTTAAAATGGTTAAATCTAAGAAATTTAATTGATTTTCTTCTTCTATTTCAGATGTGAATTTAATCTTATGGTGTGTGCTGTTTATGTGACTATTTAAGTTTTGTATTTGTCTTTTTGTTCCATTAAATATCATAAACGTATCATCGACGTATCTACAGTAAAAAATGATTGTATTCTTGTATAATTTATTAGATATTATGTTTATATTCTCATAATAATTTAAATATATATCAGCTAATAGTCCTGACAGTGGCGAACCCATAGCCAGACCGTCATCTTGTGTAAAAAACCCGTTGTCAAATGTGAAGTAATTTTGTTCTAAGACGACTGTAAGTAGTTTTATAAGTTCGTTGATTTTTTGCATGCTAAGTTGAGCTACTTCCTTTAAATTGTTATTTACAATTTCTATAGTTTCCCTCACGGGGATATTAGTGTACAAATTAGTTACGTCTAACGATACCAATTTATATTGTGGTAGTATTTCTATCTTTTTAAGTTTTTCAACAAACTCATAACAGTTCTTTATACTGTAATTATTTGCTATCCAGATATTATTTTTAATTAAAGTCTCTAACAATTTAGCAGCTTTGTATCCGGGAGCTGTGGTGTAGTTTATTACTGGCTTATGTAGGCTTATTTACCTTGTATGGTTATATTATTTCAATCACTTACTGCTACAGTCCGTTAAATAAAACAAATGCAAAAACAAAAGTGTATAGTGAAAAAATAGTGAAGTGAATATCAAATTAAGTGAAATCAACTACCAAATAACGGATAACAAATCATCTCTCACATAAATATACATCTCTCACATGAACATGTACACAAACAACATAACCACAATTCCATATAACCACATTACCAAATTGTTAAACAAATTTCAAACACGAAAAAAAACAACTAATGAACACAAACATGAACATATACTTCAATAGAAAATGCCAAAAACATAAATTAACACCTAAATACATCAACATAAACACAAACAACAAAAATATGACTGCACAAAAAATTATAAAACAAGCACAAAGGCTATGGATACAAAACGAAATTAATCAATTATATAGTAAGAAAAATAGCATAACACTAGACATATACAAACTACACTTAGAGCTAACAAGTTTATTACATCCAATCACTTGGAATAATAAATACAATAACATAGAAAATAAAATAAGATTTGAAAAAAACAAAAAGACTTATACAATCAACAAAAAACTTAACACATTAAAACAACAAAACAAAAATCAAGAACAAAAAAACAAAAATAAACACACATTTTACCCTCGAACCATTAACCTTAGCAATACAGAATTTAACAAAAAAGAAACAGAATATTTAAACAATATGTCAAAAACTAACATAACCCAAAATGCAAACAAAAATCTAGAAAATTTAATAGTAGAAACAGAATTTGCCATTAACCCAACAAAAGACAATATACAAGAAGAAAAAAGAACAGAAGCAACACATAATTAAAAAAATAATCACTAGCGAAATGAAAAACAAAGATAAACAAAAGAAAAACAATAAAACAATAAAAAAAATTAAAAATAAAGTAAAGAACAATAATTTAATAATAACTAAAGCAGACAAAAGTCAAGCAACAGTAATTATTGATAAAGCAGACTACATCAAAAAAACCGAAGACTTCATCAACAATAATAAATGCGTACAACTAGATAAAAACCCAACAGAAAACTATCTTAAACAAACAATAAAACTAATAAAAACAAATAAAAACATTTTCAAAAATAAAAACATAGACATATTGCAACGAATCACAGGATCATGATATGCGGGGCAAGCTCATATATTACACAGACTATGGACATTCATGTTATATTGGTAGATGGTTAAGTTTGGTTATGTTATCAGTTGTATTTAGTAAGGATAAGGGTTTAGTTTAGTAAAACTGTGCATTATGTATTTATTGTTATTCATGTACTGTGTTTGTGGAAATGTGCGCGCATGCGCGAGTGGTAAACGTTTCCCGGGCTGTGCGTGAATTGATTATCATTGTGTTTGACATTGTACTGAACATAGACATATGTATTGCTACAATCCCTATATATTTCTGACTATTGTTTACGTTCATGTATGATATTAGTAAAGTATGCAGTTATGCATGAGATAAGGGTATTCTGATTACCGCTATGCATGCTGTTACAAAGTAAATGCACTTTATTGCATGAAAAGTGCATGTCACGGTGTACTAACCATGTGACTTCCGTCCACCAATAGAATGCTGAGTGGTGGTTGGAAATTTTCTTAAGCCTGTCGTTACACAGGCAGTTCTTCTACGCCATCTACCGCGAACGGGACGTGCACTCCTTGTACAAGATTCTACCGCTTGCAAGGTGTTGTTAAGACTATTTGTCGTTAGTGAAACGGGAAGACTCAGAACTGTGTGTGTAGTACACCTGCACACAGTATTGTTTTAACGCATTACGCGTATAATTACGACAGTTCTTCTACGCCATCTACCGCGAACGGGACGTGCACTCCTTGTACAAGATTCTACCGCTTGCAAGGTGTTGTAAAGACTATTCGTTGTTAGTGAAACGGGAAGACTCAGAACTGTGTGTGTAGTACATCTGCACACAGTATTGTTTTAACGCATTGCGCGTATAATTACAGGCAGTTCTTCACTGCTGCTACCGCGAACGGTACATACAATTCTTGTTCAAGATTCTGTCGCTTGCAGGAATCTGTAAAGACTATTCGGGGATAGTAACGCTTGTGACGCAGAACGGTTGAATATTAACTCTTTACACACGATATTAGTATTGTAGTATTACGTGTGTAATAAGTGAGTGTAACTGTATCACTGCGCGAGATTTTCCGCAGTGTCAGTATCATTAATAGTTATGCAATAGTAAGTTGTTCCATCAAGACGTTTCCGTGTTAGTGCAAGATTTCCTCATAGGGTGCTCTGCTGATCGCGGTAGACCTGGGTATTCGCGTGAACACTTGAAGAAGCCGGAGTGGTATAAGTTCAATATACCGTTATTAGATTAAACTCACTGTCACCGGAGATATTACTTGGTCATAAACTCTATATTAATTTTACGAGTAGTAAGATCCGTAGTACCGTTGTGTGTGCGAAGCGTCAGATTCATCGTGGGAATTGCAGGACACCAGCCCAGCTGTTATAGGACACCAGCCCAGCTGTTACAGGACGCCAGCCCAGCTGTAAACATTTCTGGGGAAACGTCTGTCATTTATAAGCCGCACCTGACGAACCAACTACACCGCAAAGACCTGCCCTTCTCTTCAGCAACATCATCGTGGGAATCTTCTTTATGTAACGTATCACGTCATGCGTATGAACATTATTTAACGCTTTTAAAAGAAAGACTCTATATCAAACATTACATTCTGTACATATCAAATATATCATATAAACAATTACTTGTGTTTGTGCAATAAATAATCTTAAACCCTCCAATATAGACTTTTAATTTGAGATACACATACTATCATATCCTATGCGCCAATAGTTTAATAATTTGTGTTGTCGCATAGAGATATTTTGGCACTTAGCAACGTAGGGCTCGTAAAATAGCGGTAATTTTATGCTATTATATATTTGTCTAAAAAAAAAAAATTTGTTGGTAAAATCCTATGTATAATTATAATTAACGTAATAATTGTATGTGTATAGCATATGAAAATCTGAGGGTATAATTTATCAATTGTGCATATTCTCTTGTATGTCATATATGAACAGATTTTATCAGTATATTGGAGGTAGATTATTAGTTGTTGTGTGTTAGATAAGGTTTATTTACATGTTGATGTTTTGAACTGCTTTCTGTGTGCATATAAACTGATTACACTACGTTAATAATTTGGTGATAATAATAACTTTCTTTGCGTATAAATCAGTGAATTTAAATTTACTAAATTTTAAATTAATTTTTGATCACTATGTCGAAGGCAAAAGGGCTTATAGAATCTTTAAGGGCCATGTCAGTTGATGATAAAACCATATCTGAGGAGAGTAGAGCCATTAGGCGGAGATTGTGGGATGAAATTGAAAATAATATTAATGAAGCAACTCGCTTAGGGCATAGTATTTCATTATTCGATATGGTCGAATATCTAGATTATGCATTCCATTATAGTGAAGATAACGAAAGTGAAATTAGTAGTAGCAACACTATTAGTCCAGAACATACTTCGGATAATTGCTGTGAGGAGGTGATAGTTTATAGTGTAACAGATATAGCATGCGAGAACCGTGAACGTATGATAGAATCTGAAGCTATCATGGATGCGGACAGTGTATGCATAACACATAAAAATCCCGAACCAGTAGTAGAGCCTGGAACTAGTATGGATACTACCGGTGCAGGTATTTCTGACACATGTCGGTATGATGAGATACTTAATGAATCTATATCAGGTACTGAGGTGTTTATGGAGGACGGAGAGGTGAATGATACGGGTGAAAATAAGGTGACAACAATTATGATAAATAATAATGAACCGCCGCGTAATCAGTTTCACGTTCAAACACCACAAAATCAGCCGCAATCACAACAACATAAAAATACAACTCAGCAAATTAATACCAACTTATTAGCAACAGTTACTGAAAATGATTCAGTTGAAAAGCAGTTCAATCAATCAAGTATGAAAAATGTTAGTTATAAGAGTGAAACTGTTATGTCTGGCCTATATCCTGCAGCAATTAGGGATAATTTAGTGTGTAATAATGATAATAGTAGTAAACATGAGGGAAACATTAGTATTGAAAAGTGCACCGACCTAATTGTCGAAGCAAAAATCAGTGGTTATGTTGACGAGATGTTGTTCGACAGCGGCACAGAAATATCGCTGTTGGACGAGCAGTTACGAAAGAGGTGTAAAAACCACTTTTTACAAACTCCGGTTCTGCAGGTAAGTCACACAAGGGTAAAATCAGCAATGTATGAGTCGCGGATAATTGAAAAACAGGCAATTAAAACAAAATACGTACGGGGTACGGAAATAGATGTGACCGTAATTGGAGTTAGTAAACTCTGACATAATATTATTTGGGAAGTTGATAAATTGAATAAACTGCATGCTACATTGGAATTTCCGAAAGAATTATTGCAAGCTAAAGTTGATTGTCGACCTCACGTTATCAGATTGGGACGCTCGAAAGATAAGATAACGAATAACTCACCGACCCCCAAGGTTCAGTTAATGGGTGCGAGATAAAGCAAATACAGCGTATATTAAACAAATTCAAATCTGCATTTCCAAGTAAACGTGTGCGTTTCAAAACTGAGAAAAATTTATACAAAAAACTCAGAAATAAATGTTAGGATATAGGGGTAAGAATGTGTAGTGATTTAAATATGTCAGTTCAGGTTTAAATGTTGTATGTAAGATGACGCTGTGAATGAACAATAATCTAGTTAAGATAAGGAATGCCGTCTGTGTACTTTGTGACCCTGCATAAAATTTCGTTATCTGCTTGTCGGGAACATGTGTATTTGATTTGGTTTTAGGTTACCACGTGTCTTTGATTTGGTGCTTCTGTCAAAGTGACAGTTAGTGAATGTTAGTATTGATTTGATGATGTTTATTTGATTTTAGTTCGAGGGTATTAATATTATTATCTCAGGAGTAGGAAATTGTTTTAGTTATATCGAAAAAAAAAATTTTTATTTTTTGTTAGTTAACTAAAAAAAAAAAAAAAAAATTTTTTTTTATGCGGGAAGGGGTTAATCCTGGAACGAATCACATGATCATGATATGCGGGGCAAGCTCATATATTACAGAGACTATGGACATTCATGTTATATTGGTAGATGGTTAAGTTTGGTTATGTTATCAGTTGTATTTAGTAAGGATAAGGGTTTAGTTTAGTAAAACTGTGCATTATTTATTTATTGTTATTCATGTACTGTGTTTGTGGAAATGTGCGCGCGTGCGCGAGTGGTAAACGTTTCCCGGGCTGTGCGTGAATTGATTATCATTGTGTTTGACATTGTACTGAACATAGACATATGTATTGCTACAATCCCTATATATTTCTGACTATTGTTTACGTTCATGTATGATATTAGTAAAGTATGCAGTTATGCATGAGATAAGGGTATTCTGATTACCGCTATGCATGCTGTTACAAAGTAAATGCACTTTATTGCATGAAAAGTGCATGTCACGGTGTACTAACCATGTGACTTCCGTCCACCAATAGAATGCTGAGTGGTGGTTGGAAATTTTCTTAAGCCTGTCGTTACACAGGCAGTTCTTCTACGCCATCTACCGCGAACGGGACGTGCACTCCTTGTACAAGATTCTACCGCTTGCAAGGTGTTGTTAAGACTATTTGTCGTTAGTGAAACGGGAAGACTCAGAACTGTGTGTGTAGTACACCTGCACACAGTATTGTTTTAACGCATTACGCGTATAATTACGACAGTTCTTCTACGCCATCTACCGCGAACGGGACGTGCACTCCTTGTACAAGATTCTACCGCTTGCAAGGTGTTGTAAAGACTATTCGTTGTTAGTGAAACGGGAAGACTCAGAACTGTGTGATACAGTATTATTCAAATTGATATTTGATAAACCTAAGGGATTTGGTTTTTAAATTCAATTATTTACTAAATAACTCCTTCGAGCGCCATCTTGTTACCAACTGTAATAAGAAAATTACCAAGGTTCGAATCAGCGAACTAGGAGAACAGAATGTGGTTGCTGAAATAATAACAATCATTTATGTTCATCAATAATTGAATGTTATTAATACTTTATTATTATTCATATTTCATATTTATAAAATCGTACAGGCAAAATTTGTTCGTGAACAATAGTTGTTAATTACCTTGAATCTCTTTTAATTTACTTACTCGCAATACAATAACAGATTCTTGAAATACATTTATTAAGAATTATAATGGGAACGCAAACCAGCCTTCTTATTACGATAAACTATAATAATACCATATTCTCACATACACACACAAAGCTACTTTAGAGATCTCATTTTTTAAATATTTTACTTCAAAATTTAATCCCCATTTTATTTAAAATTTTAAATAAAGAAAAACCCAGCATTTTTAATTATTATTTTGAATGTCTACTTTCCTGTTTACGGGTAGAAGTCTCCTCATGGCGTGTACTGTTTTATAGTTCGCACTATCACGTTTTTCTGCCGAACTGTTAATTTTGGATGAATATTGTCCGAAAACTGTTTGTATTCTACATATATATAAAAAGATTCACATTTTTGGTTGTATGCGGGCGCGTCGGCGAACACACAATAACTTCGCCCAAAACCGGCGAGAGCCGGGCAGACGCGACAGTTGTTTTTTGCGTCTGTCTCTAGTAGATGTTGATTTCCGACTGACTTTGTTCTGTTGTGTCACAATGTTGCTGGCGTGACACACCCAGGATAGGCTCTGACGAACCGATGACACACAGTTGTTATGTAAATTGCTGACGCAACACATCGCCTGATGTCTGGTTGCATAATTTGTTTACTAATTATGCAACATAACATAACATTACATAACGTGTTTACGTTTTTCGTGTTCGTCATTTGTTGACCTTGGTACAGTTGTTGGCTGTTATTAAAACTGTCCACACAATATCATTAAATAATTGTCACAGTCAATGCTGCCACTGTTATTCTCATTTTAAACAAGAAATTTCCCCAAGTCTATAATTTCTGTCCCTATTGCCAATTATGTTATTTATTATTTATGAAAAAATACAAATTGTTATTACCCCAGGTATGCCCAAAAATGCCCCGCTACAATACCCCCTCAATGAGATATTTTATGCCGAAGCATAAAAAATCTCATTGACACATTCATACTTGCTAGAGGGATCAGCCAGGATATGTCGCCACAACCCCCTGTATGGTTTACAAAAAAGAATAATCAACTCACCCTTGGTCCGGTGACTGTGACCGCATCTGCATGACAATACTGGACTTCTCTCTCGAGATCCCAACACCGTAGAGTCAGACAGATACTCCACGCCCCTGCTCTGACGCGCAGGCCAGCTCAGGTCCGCCGCCACAGCACCACCAAACACTGAAACAACAAATCAAAATATTAAATAGTGGCCTTATACAACACCATATCCCCAACTGATCTGTTCCCCCCTAGCGGTGCTGGTTTGCGCTAAGAAGCACTGGTTTTGTTTTTTCTTACTTATTATTAACATAGTTATATCAGAATATCTAACATAACCTAACATAAGAAAACATAGTACATGAATAATTCATTTTAAAATAAACAACTTACAATTAAAATGTTACACACTTTATATCATTAAATTGGCATCTAAAATCAAAAAATTACTTTTAAACTTGATTTACTCTTATTCATTCGTTTCTCAAAATTACAAAAAAAATTTTTTTTTTTTTTTTTTCAATTATGGCCATCATTATTCCATTTCATTACTTTGGGTGATTCTCCGTTATTCCTTATTTCATTATAATTTACTTTATCCACTTGGCATTTACTCATAATCTTACCCCTTTTATTACTCTAACGTTCCCTTACAAAATCTCTAACTAGTATGACACCCCTCTATCAAAATTTTACTAACCCTTCTCTACCTCTAACTACTTACTATTTTAACTCCAATCGCCACCTTCTACTCTTATATAAAAAAAAATACTCTCTAACCCTTTGTACATAGGATACGTGTTTCCCCCCCCCAAAAAAAGCTCAATTCCCGTTCTCTGGCCCCTGGATTTTTACCTAAGGCGGCCCCTTCCCACTACAACTATACCAAATCCCGTCCCAACCCTTATGTTGCGGACTCCCACATTACACTACCACTACTACAAAATTGCCATCCCCAAACAATCTCAATCTCATAACCTCACTACAATTACAACAAATTAACATCAACAAATAAACAACAATATATCACTCAAGACTCTACATCAATTCTCCAATTCTACTGTGTCTCCACTTATACTTCTCAAAATTCTATAACATTACATTAACTCAAAACAACATTGCATTATTTTCATCTCTCATTCTCTTTAACTTTTACTTCGATTTGAACAGATCTATGTCCCACAAAATTCAACTTGAACGGGTTCAAACATTTTATTCAAACAATTACTATCACCCACTTCTATCTTTTACAACCTATTGAAAATTTTACTTATTACAACTATTTTTCATTTTATTTTAAAATCTATAAACACATTGAAAACATAATATTATATTTTTATAATACTTATTCCTAACATACTAATGCAATCAACACAATAAGACATAATAACACAATATAAGAAGTATTTAGTGCATCTATTTTGTAAATTCAAACAAAATTATTGAGTAGCAAATCATCATTATTAATTAAAATATAACAAATTATTAATACGTTATCCCCTTGGACAACCTCCCAGCCACACACACTTGTATAATACATCACATAACATAATACACAAATAGCAATAAACCTGGATTATTAGCATACATTAAACAAACAATTCTCTTTTAAATAATTTATATAAAAATTTATAAACATTATTATTTAAAATTTTTCATTAACTGTTTTTATTTATCATCATTATTTATTTATCCTGTGTTGCAATCAGATTTTCAAAAATTCTAAATTTATTATTAACACATATTTTTAATCATTATGTTCCACAAAATTCCACAAAATAAACCATTTAACATTTATTTATTTATTCATGATTATTAAATTAAAATCTCATCACACAATTTAAATTCCTTATAAAATTCAAACACATAACATTCAATCACAATATCTAAACATCTCAACTTATTTAATTCAATTGATTATTAAAATTGAATATTCATTTGATTATTAAAATAACATATTTCAATTATTATCAACATTCTATAAATCATTTATTATTATCTTCATAATTATTTTATTATTTAATTGGAAGGCCAAAATATTAATAATATTATTATTATTAATACAACATTTTCTAAAACATATACACATTACTTTTCTAACATTTCACAATACACACACATGAATTCCCTACATTATATTTACAAAATATGCGTCAAAACTGTTCAAGTGTATCTCACTTCAGATGTCCAAATCAGCAAGGTCATTACCAAAAATTTACAATATTTAAAAATGTCCCAACACTGATCTTTTAGCTCACCCACCATCGTCATATATATATCTAACATATTTGTAACATTCATCATTTTTATCAACACACAAATTATGATAATCATTACTATCATAATAATCTATCAACTCTATTTCGTCCATTATACCACTATAAATCTTGTTACCATAAGTTAGGATTGTCCAGTCTAGATCAGTGTTATTTGTTAACGTCAGGTAAATTATTTTCTCGGTTTTGTATTCCTCAACTACTACGTCAGGTAAGTCATTATAGTCAGGTAAGATATTATCAAAACTATTCTCTGTCTCTCTTTCAACACGTACGTATTTCACATGATTCATCGTCACCCCTTCTAGTATTTTTCTCAATTCATTATAATCTCTTTCTAACTTATATAGTTCTATTTCATTCTCAATATATAACTCTCTTTCTTCATAGCACCACATCACACTCTCACAATTATTACGGACAGAGGGTACAACATTATACAACATTACTTCATTTAACAATAAGGGTCTCTTGCCCTGAAAAAACAACATTAAATCATCATCATCATTATAAACAATAAGGGGAAAATTTGCCCTCTGTCCCCATTCAATTACTACATTATTTTTCCACTCTCTTTCTATTTCATAAACACTCATTAACATTTCATTATCGCCTTCTAAAACTTCATCAGTACTATTTGTTATTATATTTTCATCATTTGCTTCTACATTTTTCTTCACCCACACTATACTCTCAGTATTGTCTACTATTTCGTCATTTTTACATTTTGTCTTACTTAAAACATTGTCACCTAATTTCTCGAACTTCTGTTCTAACTTATTTAAACTGTTTCTTATTATTTCGTTAATGCTTTCTAAATGTTTATTCATTTCTTGTATTTCATGTTTCAACTCTTTATTCTGATTTTTTAATAACTCTTCAAAACTATTCTTTTGGATATCGAACTTCTCATTTATACTACTATTTAACTTTACACTCTGGTTCTCTATCATTGTTTGTATTGCTTTAAACATTTCATACGTATCGTCATTTTTTTTATTTTGGATAGGTGTCGATTGATATTCGACATCTTTCATTATTTTTGATTCGGTCAACTGACTCTCTACATTATCATTCGTTTGAACTCCCGAATCGCTACTAAACTGACTGTCAGATAAGCTGACAGCACTATTATCTGCCATCTTTCTTAAAATTTTTAATATATATTTTTTTTTTTTTTTTTTTTTATACAATCTTACCAGATGTAACGCATACTTATCAAAAAAATATTCTACTCACCAATATCAAACATAACCTTTAACGTCCATCTTACGTATATACGTAAATACAAACTCCAAACAACCATTCTGTTCTCCCCGTAGGCTTAAATTTATATAATTATATTATATAAATCGTCCCTACGTTCGGAAGCCAATGATACAGTATTATTCAAATTGATATTTGATAAACCTAAGGGATTTGGTTTTTAAATTCAATTATTTACTAAATAACTCCTTCGAGCGCCATCTTGTTACCAACTGTAATAAGAAAATTACCAAGGTTCGAATCAGCGAACTAGGAGAACAGAATGTGGTTGCTGAAATAATAACAATCATTTATGTTCATCAATAATTGAATGTTATTAATACTTTATTATTATTCATATTTCATATTTATAAAATCGTACAGGCAAAATTTGTTCGTGAACAATAGTTGTTAATTACCTTGAATCTCTTTTAATTTACTTACTCGCAATACAATAACAGATTCTTGAAATACATTTATTAAGAATTATAATGGGAACGCAAACCAGCCTTCTTATTACGATAAACTATAATAATACCATATTCTCACATACACACACAAAGCTACTTTAGAGATCTCATTTTTTAAATATTTTACTTCAAAATTTATTCCCCATTTTATTTAAAATTTTAAATAAAGAAAAACCCAGCATTTTTAATTATTATTTTGAATGTCTACTTTCCTGTTTACGGGTAGAAGTCTCCTCATGGCGTGTACTGTTTTATAGTTCGCACTATCACGTTTTTCTGCCGAACTGTTAATTTTGGATGAATATTGTCCGAAAACTGTTTGTATTCTACATATATATAAAAAGATTCACATTTTTGGTTGTATGCGGGCGCGTCGGCGAACACACAATAACTTCGCCCAAAACCGGCGAGAGCCGGGCAGACGCGACAGTTGTTTTTTGCGTCTGTCTCTAGTAGATGTTGATTTCCGACTGACTTTGTTCTGTTGTGTCACAATGTTGCTGGCGTGACACACCCAGGATAGGCTCTGACGAACCGATGACACACAGTTGTTATGTAAATTGCTGACGCAACACATCGCCTGATGTCTGGTTGCATAATTTGTTTACTAATTATGCAACATAACATAACATTACATAACGTGTTTACGTTTTTCGTGTTCGTCATTTGTTGACCTTGGTACAGTTGTTGGCTGTTATTAAAACTGTCCACACAATATCATTAAATAATTGTCACAGTCAATGCTGCCACTGTTATTCTCATTTTAAACAAGAAATTTCCCCAAGTCTATAATTTCTGTCCCTATTGCCAATTATGTTATTTATTATTTATGAAAAAATACAAATTGTTATTACCCCAGGTATGCCCAAAAATGCCCCGCTACATGTGTGTGTAGTACATCTGCACACAGTATTGTTTTAACGCATTGCGCGTATAATTACAGGCAGTTCTTCACTGCTGCTACCGCGAACGGTACATACAATTCTTGTTCAAGATTCTGTCGCTTGCAGGAATCTGTAAAGACTATTCGGGGATAGTAACGCTTGTGACGCAGAACGGTTGAATATTAACTCTTTACACACGATATTAGTATTGTAGTATTAAGTGTGTAATAAGTGAGTGTAACTGTATCACTGTGCGAGATTTTCCGCAGTGTCAGTATCATTAATAGTTACGCAATAGTAAGTTGTTCCATCAAGACGTTTCCGTGTTAGTGCAAGATTTCCTCATAGGGTGGTCTGCTGATCGCGGTAGACCTGGGTATTCGAGTGAACACTTGAAGAAGCCGGAGTGGTATAAGTTCAATATACCGTTATTAGATTAAACTCACTGTCACCGGAGATATTACTTGGTCATAAACTCTATATTAATTTTACGAGTAGTAAGATCCGTAGTACCGTTGTGTGTGAGAAGCGTCAGATTCATCGTGGGAATTGCAGGACACCAGCCCAGCTGTTACAGGACACGAGCCCAGCTGTTATAGGACACGAGCCCAGCTGTTACAGGACGCCAGCCCAGCTGTAAACGTTTCTGGGGAAACGTCTGTCATTTATAAGCCGCACCTGACGAACCAACTACACCGCAAAGACCTGCCCTTCTCTTCAGCAACATCATCGTGGGAATCTTCTTTATGTAACGTATCACGTCATGCGTATGAACATTATTTAACGCTTTTAAAAGAAAGACTCTATATCAAACATTACATTCTGTACATATCAAATATATCATATAAACAATTACTTGTGTTTGTGCAATAAATAATCTTAAACCCTCCAATATAGACTTTTAATTTGAGATACACATACTATCATATCCTATGCGCCAATAGTTTAATAATTTGTGTTGTCGCATATATAAACAATAATCCAGAACCACCTAAAATGAACAGCCTAATAAAAATACACAAATTAAACAACCCAATACGTCCATTAATCAATTTCAAAAAAGCTCCTACATACAAAATAGCAAAAATAATAGCACAAAAACTAAAAAGTAACCATCTAACAAATAACCATCATAACATAAAAAATACATACGAATTAATAGACAAACTAAAAATAATTAATATAAATGAAAATACATTTTTCACATCATATGACATAACAAACATGTACACTAATATCCCAGTAGAAGAAACAATTGACATAATAATAAACAAACTTATAGAACAAAATGAAAACAAACAATATATAACCGAAATAAAAAATAGTCTCCAACTAATACTAAAACAAAATTACTTTGAATTTAATAGCAAAATTTATCAACAGAAAGAAGGTTTAGTAATGGGATCACCATTATCAAGCATAATAGCAGAAATATTCCTACCACACATAGACACCAAAATACAAAATATCATAAAAACACATGACCCAGATGGCATATGGATAAGATATGTAGAT
The DNA here is from genome assembly GCA_034769895.1 of Magicicada septendecula. Taxonomy (NCBI): domain Eukaryota; kingdom Metazoa; phylum Arthropoda; class Insecta; order Hemiptera; family Cicadidae; genus Magicicada; species Magicicada septendecula. Next base: position 407,692,777 of record CM068368.1, on the reverse strand, counting down.
GATGGACTATATGTATCAAATAACAAAAACACAAATGCAGAGAACATACTGAAACAAATCAATAACATACATCCCAAAATACAATCCACAGAAGAAAAAGAAAAACATAACAAAATCAACTATTTAGACATAACCATCACAAGATACAACAAACACATACAATATGCAATATATAGAAAACCAACTTCCACTAACATCATTATACTTAACCATTCTGACCACCCACCACAACATAAAATGGCAGCATTTTATTCGTTATTTAACAGAATGTACAAAATACCCCTAAACAAACAAGAAACTGACAAAGAAAGAAATATAATATACCAAATTGGTTATGCAAATGGATACAATAAAAATACTATGATCAAAATAGAAAATAAAATCAAATACAAAATAAAAACTGAACAATTAAGAATTAATCAAACTGAACAACACATAAATAATAACAACAACAAAAAATGGGCCACATTCACATATATAAATAATAAAATGACAAAACTAACAAAACTATTTAAAAACACAGATATAAAAATAGCATACAAAATTAATAAAAATAAATTACAAAATCTAAATAGCTCACACAACAAAGATAATACAACAACCAACGGTATATACAAAATTGAATGCCAAGATTGCAATAAATGTTATATAGGACAAACAAAAAAACAGCTGAAAAAACGTTATTTTGAACACCTAAATGCATACAAAAAACCAAATATATATAAATCCAATTTAGCCACACATGCAATAAACACAGGACATGAATTCCCAGACATAACCAATGTAACACTAATAAAACATATACCACACAAAGGCACCATAATGAACATTTGGGAAAATTTACAGATTTACAAACATAAAATACAAAACAAACTAATACCAGAACAAATACAAATCAATACAAAACATGACACAATATTCAAAGCACTCAACATCGAAAACACACAAAATACAAAAACAGATACCACAACCACACACAATAATGCAACTTTAAAAGACCAAAGACCAACAAACTACCTTAATAACATCCAGAAGCCAACACACAAATACTTCACCAGAAACAAGATGGCGAAGGCTGAAGATGAGAGAACAGGAACTCTCGAAACATGTTCCTAATAGGAAAAAAGTATATCTTGAGGTAAATTTAGTTATAAATATTAAAGTAATATATATATATATATATTATATATAGTATATAAAGTGTATATATATATATATATATATATAATTTGTGATGTTTTCAATTTGTTTCTTCTGCAAGTAGTATAATTTTGTATATTCTTTTTAACACCTGATGCACGTTTCACTGAAAAATATCAGTATCATCAGAGGTTTCTAAGTAAATTAATAACAATTGAAATAATTCTATTAATATAAACTCAAATAATGATGAAAAAGACACAAACAAGTAATAAAGAAAATAAAATGAGAAGGTATATGAAAAAGACACAACCAAATAATAAAGAAAATAAAATGAGAAGGTATATGAAAAAGACACAAACAAACAATAAAAGAAATATAATAGATATTTACCATATATCCATCGTGCGACTTCGTTTTTCTTGTCTTATGACGCGTTTCGGCAACGAATTGCCATCTTCAGAAATCTTAATCACTCATTAGAGATCGTTAAAAAATTAAAAACACCAAAATCATTACAGTAAAAGTGCACTTTTACGACAGTGGAAAATCACATACGCGAACATGAAATTTTATGTTTCTCGCGTGGACATTATCGATCGGCTGATTCACTGTTTATATAGCCACTGATAAACCTGTTTTGCTTATTATAGCCCGTGTGTACTGTGACTTTCTATTTACCGGCGCCCGTGTGCAAGTATTGCCGTGTCGTACAAAATGTTATGTGAAAATGTAAGTTTATCATTCAAGACATAATCACTGTTGATTTTGACGGCTTTATATATTTCATATTCCTCAAGCGCGTCTATGTATTTTCCTTTCCTGCAGCAATGCAAGGGCTGGAAATTTGTCTCAAAATCACTGTAGTTATGATTACATAGTATCAGGTGTCTGGCAAAATTAGATGTTGTTTTATGTAATTCCTTTCTGGGAAGATGTTCGTTATATCTTTCTTCAAACGGTCTGCCTGTTTGGCCTATGTAGAACATATCGCATGAGCTGCAATTCATCCTGTATATGCCGGTTCTTTTCCTTTCTGGTATACTGTTCTTCCGGCTAAGAAGTCTCTGAATGCTGTTATTTGTACGGAAAGTTACAATTACATGGTGTTTCTTGAGTTCGTTAACTAAAATATTTGGTAAAATATTTGTGTAATCTGCAGATATGTATTTATTAACCGGAAGTGTGTTATCATTGTTCGACTTTTTTAATTTCTTCTCTTTGTGTTTACTTATTAATTTATCCACTAATGAACTTTTATATCCGTTAGCCGCTGCTATGTGCTTGATGGTATTAACCTCTTCATTGTAGTCTTTTTCACTTAACGGTATAGTTAGCAATCTATGCACAAAACTATTGTAAGCTGCCATTTTATGCGAGGTGGGATGATATGAATCGGCATGAATTGTGATGTCCGTTGTTGTGGCCTTTCTATAGATTTTAAATTGAAGTTTTCCTTCGTTTTTTAAAATGGTTAAATCTAAGAAATTTAATTGATTTTCTTCTTCTATTTCAGATGTGAATTTAATCTTATGGTGTATGCTGTTTATGTGACTATTTAAGTTTTGTATTTGTCTTTTTGTTCCATTAAATATCATAAACGTATCATCGACGTATCTACAGTAAAAAATGATTTTATTCTTGTATAATTTATTAGATATTATGTTTATATTCTCATAATAATTTAAATATATATCAGCTAATAGTCCTGACAGTGGCGAACCCATAGCCAGACCATCATCTTGTGTAAAAAACCCATTGTCAAATGTGAAGTAATTTTGTTCTAAAACGACTGTAAGTAGTTTTATAAGTTCGTTGATTTTTTGCATGCTAAGTTGAGCTACTTCCTTTAAATTGTTATTTACAGTTTCTATAGTTTCCCTCACGGGGATATTAGTGTACAAATTAGTTACGTCTAACGATACCAATTTATATTGTGGTAGTATTTCTATCTTTTTAAGTTTTTCAACAAACTCATAACTGTTCTTTATACTGTAATTATTTGCTATCCAGATATTATTTTTAATTAAAGTCTCTAACAATTTAGCAGCTTTGTATCCGGGAGCTGTGTTGTAGTTTATTACTAGTCTGATTGGTGTACTTTCCTTCGGGATTTTAGGTAGTCCTGTGAATTTTGGTGCCGTGGCATTAATTGGTTTTAAATATCTGCGTGTTTTCTCATCTAACAAAAAATTACATTGATTAATGGTGTTATTCAAAGTTTTTACATAAGCCTTTGTGGGATCCCGGTCTATTTTCTTAATATTATTATTATTTATGAAATCAAATACCTTTTGAGTATATTCTCTTTTCTGTATGACCACCAATGTGTCACCCTTATCTGCCTTACTTATAATTGCATCATTTTTCTCAAGTTTACTTTTTATGGTTTTAAGATTCATGATATCCTGATTATATTTACTTTTTAAAAAATTGTTTTGACTTTTACATTTATTACTATTAATTACGTTATTGATTTGTTGTTGATAAAAACCCTTGCTTCATTCTGTGCAACGGAACCATTTAATCTTTTAATTGCAGCTTCAGCGTTAACAACCTCATGGACAATTAAGTTTGTCGTATTAAATCTTGGTACATTATATTTCAGACCTTTATTAAGCGGTGTTTATTTCTTGGGTAGTGAAATCTATGTTGGTTGTATTCGTTACACGTTCATAGAACACATGTTTACATTCTATTGGTCTATTTTCTTTTTTATGCTGAATACGATATAAATTTAGTATTTTCTTATTATGGGTTAATACTTTATGATAAAAATAATTGGATATTAAAGCGTTAATTTTGGTCATGATAATATCTATAACTGCGGGGTGAATTTCCTTTAACATTTCTAAATGCGCTTTATAAAGATCCGTATTTAACCTGTTTTTCTTTTTGTATAATTGTCTAATTTCTTGCGTTAACCACGTTTTTTCTGCTATTTGTTTCGTCTTGAGTGCCGCCGGTGTTCTTGAATTAATATTTATGCGTGCATTATTTGGACAATATCCAATTATTTTTATCATAAAGTATTAACCCATAATAAGAAAATACTAAATTTATATCGTATTCAGCATAAAAAAGAAAATAGACCAATAGAATGTAAACATGTGTTCTATGAACGTGTAACGAATACAACCAACATAGATTTCACTACCCAAGAAATAAACACGCTTAATAAAGGTCTGAAATATAATGTACCAAGATTTAATACGACAAACTTAATTGTCCATGAGGTTGTTAACGCTGAAGCTGCAATTAAAAGATTAAATGGTTCCGTTGCACAGAATGAAGCAAGGGTTTTTATCAACAACAAATCAATAACGTAATTAATAGTAATAAATGTAAAAGTCAAAACAATTTTTTAAAAAGTAAATATAATCAGGATATCATGAATCTTAAAACCATAAAAAGTAAACTTGAGAAAAATGATGCAATTATAAGTAAGGCAGATAAGGGTGACACATTGGTGGTCATACAGAAAAGAGAATATACTCAAAAGGTATTTGATTTCATAAATAATAATAATATTAAGAAAATAGACCGGGATCCCACAAAGGCTTATGTAAAAACTTTGAATAACACCATTAATCAATGTAATTTTTTGTTAGATGAGAAAACACGCAGATATTTAAAACCAATTAATGCCACGGCACCAAAATTCACAGGACTACCTAAAATCCCGAAGGAAAGTACACCAATCAGACTAGTAATAAACTACAACACAGCTCCCGGATACAAAGCTGCTGAATTGTTAGAGACTTTAATTAAAAATAATATCTGGATAGCAAATAATTACAGTATAAAGAACAGTTATGAGTTTGTTGAAAAACTTAAAAAGATAGAAATACTACCACAATATAAATTGGTATCGTTAGACGTAACTAATTTGTACACTAATATCCCCGTGAGGGAAACTATAGAAATTGTAAATAACAATTTAAAGGAAGTAGCTCAACTTAGCATGCAAAAAATCAACGAACTTATAAAACTACTTACAGTCGTCTTAGAACAAAATTACTTCACATTTGACAATGGGTTTTTTACACAAGATGACGGTCTGGCTATGGGTTCGCCACTGTCAGGACTATTAGCTGATATATATTTAAATTATTATGAGAATATAAACATAATATCTAATAAATTATACAAGAATAAAATCATTTTTTACTGTAGATACGTCGATGATACGTTTATGATATTTAATGGAACAAAAAGACAAATACAAAACTTAAATAGTCACATAAACAGCACACACCATAAGATTAAATTCACATCTGAAATAGAAGAAGAAAATCAATTAAATTTCTTAGATTTAACCATTTTAAAAAACGAAGGAAAACTTCAATTTAAAATCTATAGAAAGGCCACAACAACGGACATCACAATTCATGCCGATTCATATCATCCCACCTCGCATAAAATGGCAGCTTACAATAGTTTTGTGCATAGATTGCTAACTATACCGTTAAGTGAAAAAGACTACAATGAAGAGGTTAATACCATCAAGCACATAGCAGCGGCTAACGGATATAAAAGTTCATTAGTGGATAAATTAATAAGTAAACACAAAGAGAAGAAATTAAAAAAGTCGAACAATGATAACACACTTCCGGTTAATAAATACATATCTGCAGATTACACAAATATTTTACCAAATATTTTAGTTAACGAACTCAAGAAACACCATGTAATTGTAACTTTCCGTACAAATAACAGCATTCAGAGACTTCTTAGCCGGAAGAACAGTATACCAGAAAGGAAAAGAACCGGCGTATACAAGATGAATTGCAGCTCATGCGATATGTTCTACATAGGCCAAACAGGCAGACCGTTTGAAGAAAGATATAACGAACATCTTCCCAGAAGGGAATTACATAAAACAACATCTAATTTTGCCAGACACCTGATACTATGTAATCATAACTACAGTGATTTTGAGACAAATTTCCAGCCCTTGCATTGCTGCAGGAAAGGAAAATACATGGACGCGCTTGAGGAATATGAAATATATAAAGCCGTCAAAATCAACAGTGATTATGTCTTGAATGATAAACTTACATTTTCACATAACATATTGTACGACACGGCAATACTTGCACACGGGCGCCGGTAAATAGAAAGTCACAGTACACACGGGCTATAATAAGCAAAACAGGTTTATCAGTGGCTATATAAACAGTGAATCAGCCGATCGATAATGCCCACGCGAGAAACATAAAATTTCATGTTCGCGTATGTGATTTTCGACTGTCGTAAAAGTGCACTTTTACTGTAATGATTTTGTTGTTTTTAATTTTTTAACGATCTCTAATGAGTGATTAAGATTTCTGAAGATGGCAATTCGTTGCCGAAACGCGTCATAAGACAAGAAAAAACGAAGACGCACGACGGATATATGGTAAATATCTATTATATTAATATAAGCGGCTTGGAGACAACTAACCTAAAATGTATTATAATAAAAGAAATTTAAAATGCATGTTGGTTCTTGGTATCCAAGTCACGTAGGAATAGTAGATTATAAATAAATAAATCACCTTGTATCCGTCGTGTGACTTCGTTGTACGTCGATTAAAATGACGCATTTCGGAACATGTGCTCCATCATCAGATTAAATCACTCTATTGAGGTCGTTAACAGTTAAAATCACATGTTACACATAATTGTCAACTAATGTAACTCACTCGCTTTCTAAATGGTGTGCACCACAGCGAAGCCGATCGGACACTGAATTATTATCTGAGTGATTACGCCTAAGCAGGTTCAATGCTATATCGTATAGCGGGTTGGATTTAAAATTTAAATGGTCATTCAATATGAAGTCTTGGCTGTTTATGTTATTATATGCTTTGTATATTTCGAACTCTTCTATTGCGTCCATGTAACGGCCTTTGTTGCACACATGTAGGGGTATCAAATTAGATTTGAAATCGGTATAATTATGAGTGTGTAAGATTAAGTGGCGGGCAAAGTTGGACTTGATATTATTTAACAGAGTGAGATTATTTAGGTGACGTTTTGGTGTGTGCTGTTTAAATCGTTTGTGGAAACCTCTCCCGGATGTAAAAACTGTTGCAGTCGTTACATGATAATTTATATATGCCGGATTTCTTTTGTAAAGGTATGGGTTTTCTGTGACGTAGTATTTTTAATAGACTATTATTTGTTTTGAAGGTAGCGGTAATATTCAATTTATTAAATGTGGAGGTTAGAATCTTTGGCATTTTATTTGTGTATTTGGTAGAAATAAATGTTATTTTTGTATCCTTATCTACTGGGGGCTTGGATTTTCGAATTTTATGTTTCTTGATGAGATTATCAATTAACGTGTTTTTGTAACCTGTAGCTAAGGCTATATGGTTAATGGTATTCAACTCCTCACGGTAATCATCATCACTGAGAGGCACTGCCAACAATCTGCGGATACAGTAATTATAAGCTGCCAACTTTTGCGAAAAGGTATGATAATTGAATAAAAGAGGTCCCAGGGTTCTATCTCAATTAGTTTCTAAGAAAATCTGTGTAAAACCCAAAACATTGGAGTCGAGAAACACACATTTTTAGATTTGGGATACAATAACTTCGTTAATTTGCCAATAAGCAAATACAAATTTTTAACTAACCTTGTACAGAATTTAATTATGAAGAAATTGATGTGTATAGTGTCTATTAAAAATAAGTACAAATTTGAGAAATTTTATTGCAATAATGAAATATTTATTACATGTCCAGTGTATATTGAATGTGTGGCCAAATTAGATTTATATATTTCTCGTTTTTGTGTACATTTAGATGTTCAAAGTAACATTTTTTTCAGTTGTTTTGTTTGTTTGTCCTATGTAACATTTATTGCAATCTTGGCGTTCAATTTTGTATATACCATTGGTTGTTGTATTATATTTTTTTGTGTGGGTTATTTAGTTTTTGTAAATTATTTTTGTTAGTTTTGTATGCTATTTTTATGTCTGTGTTTTAAATAGTTTTGTTAGCTTTGTCATTTTATTATTTATGTATATATTATTTATTTATTTTATGTCAAATTGCTTATGAAAATGGATACAATAAAAATACTGTAAACAAAATTGAAAATAAAATCAAATATAAAATAAAAACTGAACAATTAAGAATTAATCAAAATGAACAACACATAAATAATAACAACAACAAAAAATGGGCCACATTCACATACATAAATAATAAAATGACAAAACTAACAAAACTATTTAAAAACACAGATATAAAAATAGCATACAAAACTAATACAAATAAATTACAAAATCTAAATAGCTCACACAACAAAGATAATACAACAACAACTAACGGTATATACAAAATTGAATGCCAAGATTGCAATAAATGTTACATAGGACAAACAAACAAAAACAGCTGAAAAACGTTATTTTTGAACACCTAAACGCATACAAAAAACCAGAAATATATAAATCCAATTTAGCCACACATGCAATAAACACAGGACATGAATTCCCAGACATAACCAATGTGTCACTAATAAAACATATACCACACAATGTGTCACTAATAAAACATATACCACACAAAGGCACCATAATGAACATTTGGGAAAATTTACAAATATACAAACATAAAACACAACTATAAAACAGGTTAATTACCTTCCGTCACGGTTTTTGAAATCCGAAAACAGGATTACTCGAGTTTCGACACATTAAGTGTCATCTTCAGATCCTCGATGAATATAGGTTAAAAATACATTTGTTGATGTATGCACATCCCGTCAGATAATAAAAACAACACAAACATAACAACAAAAATACTTAAATAATTTAACACATATTAAAACCGAGACAAAACAGAACGAAAACACAATACACGCGGCCGACGCGGACCTGCGCAGGAACACGTTATACAGAAAAATCAATCGATACCGATTTGACCTTTGATAAATTTTATCGATCTGACACAGCTAATATCTTGTTCTATATCGTTTACTCTGTTGAATAAAATATTATTTTTATGGATCGATTTTTCAGTTAAGATGTGATCGTGATTAGCTTTAGTGGCCTTATATATTTCAAACCTTTCAAGAGAGTGTAGTTTAAGAGATTTCCTGCAATTATGTAATATATCCAAATTCTCACTACTACTTTTTATGTTATGATCTTGTGAACTTAAATGTTCAGCAAATGTGGATCTTCCTATATTTGATTTAGAGCTTGGGAGGTGTTCTTTATAACGCAATTTGAACGAACGCAGTTTGTCCTATGTAGAAATTTGAACAATCCGAACAATTAAGCCTGTATACACCTGCACCGTCGTATTCATCGAAAGACTTAATTTGATTTTTAAACTTAAGTTTGTTCTCGAGTTTATTATTTGCTTTTGAAGCCAATACTATATTTTGTTTTTTCAATTGGTTTTTTAAAGTGTAATGTAACATTTGGCCATACTCTATTGCAATATATTTTACTTTTTCTTTAGGCATGTCAATATTTATTAGTCTATTTTGTTTCTTATTTATTATTTTATCTATTATGTTACATTTATAACCATTGGCTATTGCTATGTGTTTAATAATTTCGACTTCGTTTTTATGGTCTTCTGTGGAGAGGGGCAATGATAACAATCTATGTACCATACTATTAAAAAATGCCATTTTGTGTGAATAAGGGTGGTAAGACGAGGCATGAATAGCATGATCAGTGGTTGTCGGTTTCCTGTAAATATTATAGTTAATTTTATTATCAATTTTTGTTAAAGACAAATCTAAGAAATTTATTTTATTATTCTTTTCTGTTTCTAATGTAAATTGCAAATTTTTTGTTATGGTATTCAAATACTTATTAAGCGTCTCTAATTGTCTGCAATTACCATTGTAAATTACTATCGTGTCATCCACATATCAACGATAAAATAAAATTTTGTTGTAATGTTTGTTGTTTGGTGATAATATTTCATTATTTTCGATGTGGTTTAAATAAATTTCCGCCAGGATACTTGATAGTGGGGATCCCATCGCTAATCCATCTTTCTGTAAATAATATTTATTATCAAAAGTAAAATAATTTTGTTCTAAAATTACTTTTGTCAAATTAATAATCTCATCAACTATTTCATGGTTTAAAGTGGCTATTGATAATAATAAACTTTTTGTTATTTCCAAAGTTTCATTAATTGGTACATTCGTATACAAATTGACTATGTCAAATGAAGCTAAAGTATGTCTTGGTTCAATTGTAAGTTTTTTTGTGAGATCTACCAATTCCAAACTATTTTTCAAACTGTAGTTCTTATTAAACACTATATATTGTCTTAAAAAATTTTATCAATTTTTTTGGCAATTTTATACGATGGTGCAGACGTGAAATTTACTAAAGGACGGACAGACATGTTATTTTTATGTATTTTCGGAAGTCCTCTAAGTCTAGGTGCTTTAGGATCTATCATTTTTAAATATTTTTTCTCATCGTTTGTTATAATATATTTAGTTTTGTTTAACACTGATTTCATGTTACTATTAAACCTATCAGTGGGGTCACTCTTAATTTCGACAATATTATTGTTTATGAAAAATTCATTTATTTTACGTTTGTAATCTTCGTTAGGTAAAATTACGAGTGTCTGGCATTTGTCAGCTTTGGTGACAATGCTATTATTGTCTATCAATTTCTTTTTTATTCCATTGAATATTTTGGTTTCTTTATTGTAACTAGTTTTTATATTTTCGGCTTTCAAAACTTTCGTTATTTTATTATCAACTGCACGTCTTACAACTGTTCTTGTTTCCTCATCAGATATAGCATTTATTGCCGTTTCAGCGTTCAAAATTTCATTTATAAGTGATTGTTTGAATCCTTTGTTTTTAAAACAGTATTTTAAGCCTTTGTTTAAAAGGTTAGTTTCTTTGTTATTGAAATTGTTTTGAGTAAGATTAACTATACGAGGATAAAATCGATGACATTGTATTGTTCTTTTGAGGGTCATTCTGTACTTTCAAAAGGTTACTAATTTTTTTATTTTGTGTTTTCTTTTTCTTAATAACGGTTTTATTTATTTGTTATTCTATTAAATATGTTACATTGTCGATTTGTGATGGATGTAATTTTTGTAACAGTTCAAGATGTTTTTTCATAAGTACCGTATTAAGTAAGCTCTTTTTACTATATAATTGTTTGATTTCATTTTTGATCCATAATGTTGTAGCTAATTCTTTGGTTGTTATAGCACTATAAGACTTAGACGTAATTTTTATCTGGACGAAATTCGGTACGATCCGCAAATCTAAACATTTAGGTACAGATTTAGGTACCGATGAATACGACGGTACAGGTGTATACAGGCTTAATTGTTCGGATTGTTCAAATTTCTACATAGGACAAACGGGTCGTTCGTTCAAATTGCGTTATAAAGAACACCTCCCAAGCTCTAAATCAAATATAGGAAGATCCACATTTGCTGAACATTTAAGTTCACAAGATCATAACATAAAAAGTATTAGTGAGAATTTGGATATATTACATAAATGCAGGAAATCTCTTAAACTGGACACTCTTGAAAGGTTTGAAATATATAAGGCCACTAAAGCTAATTACGATCACATCTTAACTGAAAAATCGATCCATAAAAATAATATTTTATTCAACAGAGTAAACGATATAGAACGAGATATTAGCTGTGTCAGATCGATAAAATTTATCAAAGGTCAAATCGGTATCGATTGATTATACTGTATAACGTGTTCCTGCGCAGGTCCGCGTCGGCTGTGTGTATTGTGTTTTCGTTCTGGTTTGTCTCGGTTTTAATATGTGTTAAATTATTTAAGTATTTTTGTTGTTATGTTTGTGTTGTTTTTATTATCTGACGGGATGTGCATACATCAACAAATGTATTTTTAACCTATATTCATCGAGGATCTGAAGATGACACTTAATGTGTCGAAACTCGAGTAATCCTGTTTTCGGATTTCAAAAAGCGTGACAGAAGGTAATTAACCTGTTTTATAGTCTTAAAACGCTTTTGGCGGCAAATACAATGTTTAAATTAGAAGCTAGTCAGGCAAAAATTGCCTATCAATATATGAATATTAAGTTAAAACTATTAAAAACAACACTAAATATCAGATACAACAAGCATGTTTAGATTTGCGGATCGTACCGAATTTCGTCCAGATAAAAATTACATCTAAGTCTTATAGTGCTATAAGAACCAAAGAATTAGCTACAACATTATGGATCAAAAATGAAATCAAACAATTATATAGTAAAAAGAGCTTACTTAATACGGTACTTATGAAAAAACATCTTGAACTGTTACAAAAATTACATCCATCACAAATCGACAATGTAACATATTTAATAGAAAAACAAATAAATAAAACCGTTATTAAGAAAAAGAAAACACAAAATAAAAAAATTAGTAACCTTTTGAAAGTACAGAACGACCCTCAAAAGAACAATACAATGTCATCGATTTTATCCTCGTATAGTTAATCTTACTCAAAACAATTTCAATAACAAAGAAACTAACCTTTTAAACAAAGGCTTAAAATACTGTTTTAAAAACAAAGGATTCAAACAATCACTTATAAATGAAATTTTGAACGCTGAAACGGCAATAAATGCTATATCTGATGAGGAAACAAGAACAGTTGTAAGACGTGCAGTTGATAATAAAATAACAAAAGTTTTGAAAGCCGAAAATATAACAACTAGTTACAATAAAGAAACCAAAATATTCAATGGAATAAAAAAGAAATTGATAGACAATAATAGCATTGTCACCAAAGCTGACAAATGCCAGACACTCGTAATTTTAACTAACGAAGATTATAAACGTAAAATAAATGAATTTTTCATAAACAATAATATTGTCGAAATTAAGAGTGACCCCACTGATAGCTTTAATAGTAATATGAAAGCAGTATTAAACAAAACTAAATATATTATAACAAACGATGAGAAAAAATATTTAAAAATGATAGATCCTAAAGCACCTAGACTTAGAGGACTTCCGAAAATACATAAAAATAACATGCCTGTCCGTCCTTTAGTAAATTTCACGTCTGCACCATCGTATAAAATTGCCAAAAAAATTGATAAAATTTTTTAAGACAATATATAGTGTTTAATAAGAACTACAGTTTGAAAAATAGTTTGGAATTGGTAGATCTCACAAAAAAACTTACAATTGAACCAAGACATACTTTAGCTTCATTTGACATAGTCAATTTGTATACGCATGTACCAATTAATGAAACTTTGGAAATAACAAAAAGTTTATTATTATCAATAGCCACTTTAAACCATGAAATAGTTGATGAGATTATTAATTTGACAAAAGTAATTTTAGAACAAAATTATTTTACTTTTGATAATAAATATTATTTACAGAAAGATGGATGAGCAATGGGATCCCCACTATCAAGTATCCTGGCAGAAATTTATTTAAACCACATCGAAAATAATGAAATATTATCACCAAACAACAAACATTACAACAAAATTTTATTTTATCGTCGATATGTGGATGACACGATAGTGATTTACAATGGTAATTGCAGACAATTAGAGACGCTTAATAAGTATTTGAATACCATAACAAAAAATTTGCAATTTACATAAGAAACAGAAAAGAATAATAAAATAAATTTCTTAGATTTGTCTTTAACAAAAATTGATAATAAAATTAACTATAATATTTACAGGAAACCGACAACCACTGATCATGCTATTCATGCCTCGTCTTATCACCCTTATTCACACAAAATGGCATTTTTTAATAGTATGGTACATAGATTGTTATCATTGCCCCTCTCCACAGAAGACCATAAAAACGAAGTCGAAATTATTAAACACATAGCAATAGCCAATGGTTATAAATGTAACATAATAGATAAAATAATAAATAAGAAACAAAATAGACTAATAAATATTGACATGCCTAAAGAAAAAGTAAAATATATTGCAATAGAGTATGGCCAAATGTTACATTACACTTTAAAAAACCAATTGAAAAAACAAAATATAGTATTGGCTTCAAAAGCAAATAATAAACTCGAGAACAAACTTAAGTTTAAAAATCAAATTAAGTCTTTCGATGAATATGACGGTACAGGTGTATACAGGCTTAATTGTTCGGATTGTTCAAATTTCTACATAGGACAAACTGCGTTCATTCAAATTGCGTTATAAAGAACACCTCCCAAGCTCTAAATCAAATATAGGAAGATCCACATTTGCTGAACATTTAAGTTCACGAGATCATAACATAAAAAGTATTAGTGAGAATTTGGATATATTACATAAATGCAGGATATCTCTTAAAATGGACACTCTTGAAAGGTTTGAAATATACAAGGCCACTAAAGATAATTACGATCACATCTTAAATGAAAAATCGATCCATAAAAATAATATTTTATTCAACAGAGTAAACGATATAGAACGAGATATTAGCTGTGTCAGATCGATAAAATTTATCAAAGGTCAAATCGGTATCGATTGATTTTACTGTATAACGTGTTCCTGCGCAGGTCCGCGTCGGCCGCGTGTATTGTGTTTTCGTTCTGTTTTGTCTCGGTTTTAATATGTGTTAAATTATTTAAGTATTTTTGTTGTTATGTTTGTGTTGGTTTTATAACTCTGACGGGATGTGCATAATTCAACAAATGTATTTTTAACCTATATTCATCGTGTTATACTACTTTTTATTGCTGATACTAAAATAAAATATAATATCTTTACACTTAGACAATAATTTCAAAGGTCGGGCGCCATCTTGATATGCAAATATAGAAGTAAATATAAACGTGAAGTTTACTCACCTTTAAAAGTTGTTACAGGGCAGGAATTCGTTTAAGCGAATTTCTTGAGTAGCGGAAAGTGTTATGTGAAATAATAATACTTTGTTAAAATTTTTACCAAATGATATTACCCAGTTTATTTATGACATTTACTTACATATATTCTCCACCAGGTGGCGACAAAATTACGTTAAATTTCCGTTTTACAAACCCTCCAAAATGCCTACACAGTAAACATTAAACATTTGATATGTGTTTTATAGATATATATATTTTATATTTGCACAACCCAGCACTTTTTAAATAGTATTTTGTTCACGCTCTCTCTCTCTCTCCTCTCTCTCTCTCTCTCTCTCTCTCTCTCTCTCTCTCTCTCTCTCTCTCTCTCTCTCTCTCTCTCTCTCTCTCTCTCACACACACATTCTCTGGTACAATTATTAGTTTTTTATGAGCTCATTTTATGAATAAATTCTTTATTGATATGAATTTACTGAATTGGTCATTTTACTTTGATATTAGTATTTTTGAGATTAGTATCTTTGATATTACAAAAGGTTGTAGCTGATACTTAGCTTCCAGTTTTGAGTCGATGTCATCGCACTACTCGAATCCTTGTACGTGGCAAAATCTGATTCTTTACATTGTCTTAGGGCCCACACTCTCGAATCGTAGTGTCCCCCCTCGAATCACACTTTGGCAGATTTTATGCTGCACGTAGAAGTCCGGACCGTTGCCAGATTCTTCACGGTTTCACTTGGCCGATGACACCCACTCAAGCCCAGTTACAACACCAACATTACCATTATTTCATTAATAGTTATTAAACCACTTTTGGTGGTGTAAAATTTACACAAACACTCTTAGTGAATATGCCGGCTGGCTCAGTTCACTGTCTGGATGAAAATGACCCAGAGTCTTTGTTAAACATTGCGTAGGTGGGGCAAAACTATGTCACGAATTCTTTGTTCCGCAGCCAAACCCAGTCGCATACAATGCGTCTTACATTCCTTGTGGCTGACGTAATTGTGGGCTTGGTTGTTTACTGTTTATCTGTGGCAAATAGTTTTTTGCGACATTTGTAGCTTTTCAGCGAATTCGACCGAAATCCTGTTAACTCCAAAGTGCGTTGTTTAAAATATTCTATAGTTTATTCACCAAAACTTTATAGGGATTATGAAATAAAATTATTATTATTACAAAATAAATGGTTAGGGAATAAAAATACAATAATTATGGTTTTTAGGACCATAGTTTTACAAAATTATTATTGTACCAGAATTGTACCGTCACAAAACCACCTCAATGAAAGATTTTATGCCAAAGCATAAAAACTTTCATTGACACATTTGTACTTCCTAAAGGGATCAGCCAGGATATGTCGCCACAACCCCCTTACAATTTATATAAAAAGAAATACAATAACTCACCCGTGGTCCGATGATGATGACAGAACCTGCATGACCTTACTGGACTTCTCCTTCGAGATCCCAACACCATAAGGCCAATCAGGCGCATAACGCTCCTGCTCTGACGCTCTGGCCAGTTCAGGACCGCCGTCACAACATCACCAAACACTGAAACAATAAATCAAAAATATCAAAATAGTGGCTTGGTATAATACTATATTCCTAACTGATCTGTTTCCCCTTAGCCATGTGCTGGTTTGCGTTAAGAAGCACTGGATTTGCTTCAAATCAACAAGAATTATATAGAAGTGCCATTCTCTTTATAGACTATTCTTTATTTTTTTTAAAATCTTTTCGATTCCCATCGATAATAATTAACCCTTTCTGTTTCATAATTAATGTAATTATAAAAGAAACAAATATCTAAATGAAATACATGGATATAATAAATATATATAAATCCCAAATTTATGGATATAATTACCTAAATCTCCCTTTAAATTAATTACTCAAACAAGGAGAAAAAACATTTTATAAAAAAAAATAAATCTTATTATTATTAATATTATTATTATTAACAATTAATTAAACTGGCGCTGTTAATAATTTTTACCCCTCTTTCTCCTCCACACTATTCCCCCCCCTGAACTGTTGCGTTCAGTTGCCTCCACAAGGACTGAGGCAGAAGGAGTGAGCACTTTTTTCTTTTCTCTCTCTCCCATCCTTGCTTCAGCTTTACAAAACCTTCAGGGTATGTACCCCTACTTTCATTCTTATAATATGCCCCTAAGGTTTACCACCCCTACTGAGGTGAAGTAGCCTATGCAAACAAGGAATCTTAGATTCCCCTGAATCTCCCATTAAATTTCCAAGTTTAACCAATTTTATAGGCAACCAACCATGGTCAGGTTTAACAATTGCTGGCCACAGCTGGTTGTCATCCAGAACCACGATTAGTGTTGGTAAGACAGTAATCGCCCGAAATATGGGGAATCGCAATAGTACGACATATTGTGTCTTATGTAGTCCCATTTGGAACTACCCTACAACTAACAATTTATATATATCATATAGATATAAATCCATTACAAGACTAACGCATATTATAAACATAATAATCATATTATCACTGTTCATAAAGCAGTCTCAATATATCACCATAGTATCACTATGTCCTTTTAACCCTGTAAGGTTGTTACTTCAACAAAATATAAACATGATTTCAAAATTCAAATATCATCTCAAAAAAAATTGATTTCTTTCTTTAGTTTACATAATTAAATTTGTAGACACTTTTCAAGTTCCAACTTTCACTTTTCAAAACCAATACCTTCTCACTACAGAATAACAAGTACAACAATGGATCATCTTATATTTCTAGGTTATACTAAACAAATAACTCCGTAATGAGTTAAAGTTTTAAGTTACAAAATTTTATATGTTCTATTCTATAATTTTTAGAATAAACTAATGTTCGTGGAAAAATGCCAATTATATAGTTTTTTATCCCACGAACTAGGGGTCCCCCTCCCAATTCAACAATAAGATTAAATTTCTACTTGCACCAATTTGTGGAGTAAGACCATCGTTGCTTTCACCCCCATATGGCAGTTCCGCCAACCATGGTCCGCCTCCAGAATGCCAAAATCCACGATCAAAGGTGGTGAGTCTGTGATCGCCCGAAATGGGGAGAGTCCCTTCTGAAAAAATAATATATCTAATTAATACTCATACACTCGCTAATATCAAAAGCAAAAACAACAATATACCTAAGATGACCAGTACAATTTTAAATTTGTAGCATTGTGTGTTACTACTATCTCTCCAGTTACGTTGTTCTGCAACACATAAGAATTTTGCATTTTAATCTCTACTACCTCATACGGACCTTCGTATAGTAGAAAGAACTTCTTGATTTCTTTGTCTTGCGCACTCGATAAGTCATGCCTTTTTACTAATACCATTTGTCCTATATTATACTTAACCCACTTACCTCTTGCGTCGTGTCTACGTTTTCTCTGTTCACCTTTGCTGATTAAGTTTTCGTTAGCCAACCGGATTTTAATGTTTATATCAGTTGTCCTACTCTCAGGTGGATAATCGAACAGTTGTTCCAAAATTCTTGGGGGGCATGTTCCTCTTACCAACTCATGGGGTGTATAGCCGGTAGACTCGTGGGTGGTACTGTTTAGCCAAGTTTCTACCTTTCTTACATACAATGGCCATTCGCTGTGTTTAGCGTGACAATAGGCTCTGAAGATCCTGCCTATTTCTCTCATTACACGCTCAGCCTGGTTGGACTGGGGATGATACACAGCCGTATGCTTCGTGAGGATGCCTTCCCATCCTAAGGTCTGGCGCCATCTTCCACTGATGAACTGCGGCCCATGGTCTGATAAAATTACCTTTGGCTTACCCACGTTAATCATATAATCTTTCGTCACCTTTTCACTCAATACCTTACTGGTAGCTCTTTTCACGCTACATAATTTTACATATTTTGAGAAAGTGTCAAGCAATACAAATATATAAACTACTCCGCCTCTACCCTTCGGCAATGGTCCAAACAAATCCACAGCAACTAAATCGAAAGGTCTTTCTACCTTAATATAATTTAACTCACCTTCCACTCTGTAGTTTACCACCTTCGACTTTTGACACAAGTCACAACTCCTCAGCAGCTGTCTCACTCGCCTCTCCATATTCCTGAAAATACATGATTCTTTTAAAACATTCACACACTTTTTAGCCCCAAAATGACCATATCTTAGATGACAATCCCAAATAATCTTCTCTTCCAACACTGCTGGCACCACTAATCTCCAGTCACGCTCACCCCCTACTACCTTCTTAAACAACAACACTTTGTAAATTTGAAAATATTGATTGTACTCTGATTCATCCAACTCTGTCTCCAAACTGTGTATTATTTTCCCAGACTTACCATCTGCTCTCTGCATGGTTTTGATATCCTTCAACTCTTCTCCAAAGATCCTGTCTTCTCTGCTAATCTGAAAAATTTCAATTTCTTTTAAATCCCTACCTGTTTTATTATTCTCACAATCTACTCTGGAAAGAGTGTCGGGTACCTTATTCTGTGTTCCTTTAATATACTCCTACTCGAAGTTGTACTCCTGCAAAACAAGTACCCGCCTGGTTAAACGACTGTGAGCAAGTTTGCAAGTGTTGAGGAATGACAAAGCTTTATGATGTTGCTGTCATGTTCATACTCTCTCTCTCTCTCTCTCTCTCTCTCTCTCTCTCTCTCTCTCTCTCTCTCTCTAATTCTCTGGTACAATTATTAGTTTTGTATGAGCTCATTTTATGAATAAATTCTTTATTGAAATGAATTTACTGAATTGGTCATTTTACTTTGATATTAGTATTTTTGAGATTAGTATCTTTGATATTACAAAAGGTTGTAGCTGATACTTAGCTTCCAGTTTTGAGTCGATGTCATCGCACTACTCGAATCCTTGTACGTGGCAAAATCTGATTCTTTACATTGTCTTAGGGCCCACACTCTCGAATCGTAGTGTCCCCCCTCGAATCACACTTTGGCAGATTTTATGCTGCACGTAGAAGTCCGGACCATTGCCAGATTCTTCACGGTTTCACTTGGCCGATGACACCCACTCAAGCCCAGTTACAACACCAACATTACCATTATTTCATTAATAGTTATTAAACCACTTTTGGTGGTGTGAAATTTACACAAACACTCTTAGTGAATACGCCGGCCGGCTCGGTTCACTGTCTGGACGAAAATGACCCAGAGTCTTTGTTAAACATTGCGTAGGTGGGGCAAAACTACGTCACGAGTTCTTTGTTCCGCAGCCAAACCCAGTCGCATACAATGCGTCTTGCATTCATTGCGGCTGACGTAATTGTGGGCTTGGTTGTTTACTGTTTATCTGTGGCAAATAGTTTTTTGCGACATTTGTAGCTTTTCAGCGAATTCGACTGAAATCCTGTCAACTCCAAAGTGCGTTGTTTAAAATATTCTATAGTTTATTCACCAAAACTTTATAGGGATTATGAAATAAAATTATTATTATTACAAAATAAATGGTTAGGGAATAAAAATACAATAATTATGGTTTTTAGGACCATAGTTTTACAAAATTATTATTGTACCAGAATTGTACCATCACAAACGAGGATCTGAAGATGACACTTAATGTGTCGAAACTCGAGTAATCCTGTTTTCGGATTTCAAAAAGCGTGACGGAAGGTAATTAACCTGTTTTATAGACTTAAAACGCTTTTGAAGGCAAATACAATGTTTAAATAAAACACAAAACAAACTAATACCAGAACAAATACAAATCAATACAAAACATGACACAATATTCAAAGCACTCAACATCGAAAATACACAAAATACAAATACATATACCACAATCACACACAATAATACAACTTTAAAATACCAAAGACCAACAAACAACCTTAATAGCATCCAGCAGCCAACACAAAATACTTGACCAGACACAAGATCGCGAAGGCTGAAGATGAGAGCATGGGAGCTCTCGAAACATGTTCCAAATAAGGAAAAATAACATCTTGAGGTAAATTTTGTTATAAATATTAAAATGTATTATATACCTCAAGAAATGGACTGTAGCAGAAAGTGATTGTATATGTGTGTATATATATATATATATATATATATATTGTTACAAAGTTTATTATGTGGGTTGTAATAATTAAAATTTAAATGTTTAAAATGTTGTTAAACGTGTCAAAATGTATGCTCTCAGTCGTGTACGGGTAAACCGTATTCTGCTCTGCCGCATTCAAACGTAGTAAACGTTGCCGCCTCGCCACCTGATTGGCGTACAGCTCTCTGCAGTATTACCCAGCTTGCGTCTCGCTTTAACGCCTTCACTTCAATAATTACTAGTCGTAATTCTAAATTAACGGAATCAAACATACAGCATTGCAGATTGAGAACATTTATTAATCCTTTAGAATATTTCACTTGGTTTATTATACATTAAAATTCGTTTTCGGCACCGGCTATTACAATTGCGTAGTTGGTACGCTCAGCTCAGTTGTATACAGTCATCAGTTACTCTAGTTTACAGTAAAAAATTATCGTTTTTTCTCAGGGGTGTAAAGTCCTTTTGGCTACAGAAATATATATATTTACGGCTAACACACACAAAGTTATAGTAATTCTTACAACTAATTACATAAATAAATCGATATCTCTTTATATTTGACTAAGTAATCACCAATGAAAATTTGTGAAGCATTTTATGGTTATGTTCATTTGCCAGAAGTTCGTTATTAGAAGATTCGTTAATTATTTATCATAATTTACTTTCTTAATAATCGTTAATTTGTTATAGTTAAATAGTGAATTTAAATCAGCATTTATTTTGACTCGGAATAGTGATCAGTGATTTTGAAATAGTTATATTTTAATTCAGACCAAAATTTGTGAATACGCTTTAAGGGATAATGTTTATACTCATCAGTTACTTGTTGCTGAAGATCCTGGTGTCGTCTTCTTCGATAGATAACTCCTGGGCTGTCGTCTTCTTCTATAGATAACTCCTGGGCTGTCGTCTTCTTCTATGGATAATTCCTGTCGTCTATTTCCCTCGTCTCGGCACTTTTCTTTGCTACTTCAGGCCTCGTAATTCTTCAGTTGGTGTCATCTTCTTCTTTTAGGAGGTTCTACTGATCTTCATATAGTGTCCGTGTCGTCTTTCTTCGTCGCGGCGTCACTTCGTCTTCTTTGGATCACTACGGTTTGTTAAATTAATTTTTATAAATAAAATTTACGTTTCAGGATTCCCTGTACTGTTGTACTTGTCTTCTATTAGTTTTAAATAGTTTTGAAATTGTTTGAAGAATAATAATTTAATGTTAATACGAGAGCTACTCGGTCCACCCTCTGGCGTTGGTTAATAATGACTTACTGAAAATCTAACGGTTTTTTGGCGTTATTTTTCTTGTTGCTATGGTTACTTAAGAAATTATGCTAATTTTTCATTGGTTATTAACTCAGGTTATTGTTAAGATTTATCGTCTTTTTCGTCTATTTTTACCAAAATATCTTCAACTGAAGATTACTACTTTGTTCTAATATCTATGGTCATCACATTAGTACCATTCTTCCTAAATTTTTATGATGAACATTTTGATACCCCTCATGCCTATCTTTGGATAGCTAATTACATTTTTACTATTTTCCCAATTTTATATCTTACATATAATTTATTCAAAATTAGTTGTTAACCACATATTTTGGTACTATGAATACCCCCTTACATGGTTTAATCATTTGGCACGTTCTGCCTTACCTTTGGATTATTATTTGTTCTTAAATTAATAAATTTATGTTCAACAGTTTGGCTTAGAGCCTAGATTCCATTCTACTTCCATCTAACATTTCTTACTAACATTCCTGGTAACTCTAATATAATTTACAAACAAAACAAACAATAAACATCAGTATCCCTAACTCTAATTCTTACTATTAAACATTTCTTTTCAGGTTCTACCCTGAAATATCTTTTAATTGCTGTTATCTGCTTATCCTACAATTTACTCTATGTTATGATTTTCTGAACACAAATAAAATCCTTAATACTTACTTAAAGAAACTCTTATAATACTATTGACAAACTGTTCCTTGTATACTATGTCCTATCTACTATTCCCTTCACTTTAACACAGTGTTAGTCCTTCTTAATTTGCTACACTCTGATACCTTAACTCTTATCTTAATATATAATCTTGATATCTTATTACCTAAATTAACAATACTACAATTAGTTCAATCTTACCTACTAGTGCACAGTTTATCACAAATTGTTTATCTGTTTAACATAGTTAGCTTACATAATATTTAGTTCTACACTCTCACTACACTTTTATTTCATTAGAAAGTTTCTATCATTACTACCCTGCTCACTTTGTTTCATTATTTTATACCTATCACTTTCACTACTTATTTAGTTTTACACACACACTTTTGGGCTTATTCACGCTTATTCATGGTTGTCTGATTACTTTACATCACTGTGTGATTATGGTCATTTATAACTATTTACCTCCAAATCACACTGATCACTTTTGGTCATCATTCTAATATTGCTTTTGTTTTGGGCTCAAAGTATTGTTTATAGCCTTTGGCCATTACTACTACAATTAGTTTGGGGTATGGTTAGTTTCTAACCCCCCTACATTATATTATACAATTACATTCTTTAAATAATAAGATACATGTGATACTATTACCCTTCATTAATCTTATTGTCCTAGCTACATCTCATATGCTACAGACATCAATTCATTACTAAATTTACAATATTCTGTTCACTTTTTTGGAATGACTTGATTATACTTAAACTTCTTCTTCACTGTCTCTTGGTTTTCTTTTGGTTCCTATCCGATCTATTGTGTCAAGTCTGTTGGGTTAATAGTCTTTTGTCATTTATTGGGTTACTGGGTCATTGATCTTTAACTTCATAAGTTTTTTGCCTTTTACTCTTATTTTCAGCTGTTTATTTTATAATTAAATACCATTGAATTCTTGCTACCTTATGTCATGTTACATAATGCATCGCCACCAAAATTGATTATTTCGAAACAAAGATTATTAGATTTTTTCTGAAATCATCAATATAGTTCATTTTATCAAGTTGTTATTATTCAGGAATTCATCCATCGCTACTTCTTCTGTATTCATTCTTTATTAAGTCATGGTTCATAATATAATAATTGGTATATTTTTTTTTTCTTTATTATTCCCCTTTATGTTCTATTTCCCTAAAATTTTTCTTCTCTCTCCTTCATATAAATTGGTAATAGTCAGAGGGCACGTGTGGCTCTATTACTCTGCTATCCATTTATACACATTTTGAGTTCAGAGGCTTTGCCTATCTGCTCAATAACATATGTTGGACATATCTCAACATAAAATCATCACATAATAATATTCATAATAATTATAATAATAGTCGTTCATTTCCGACTCACATAATATTAATACAATAAAACACTTTTGGGATTAATTATTCTTTCTTTCATACAACTCATGACCTTTCATTTTAATAACTTATTAGGATTCCTTTGTTTTAAGCTTGTGGCGATATTTAATAGGCATTTTGTATCGTTTTAAGAGCTTATTCTATATGGTAGTGATTCTATTTGTCATCACTCTAATGCTCATTGATATTTAATTAACATTGTAGCTGGTTTTGACTCATTTATATTTTTTCATTGATAACTCAGCTAATCTGCCAGTGTTATTTTTTATTTGATTGTTTTGGTTTCTTCTTTTGTGAAACATTAATTTCTATTTATCCCCTTTTTGTGATAGGGTTTGTTAATGATGTTATGTAGCGTCATCATTATTTGTGTAATATTTAATTATTTTATATCTCAATTTTTATGATATTACATTATACATATTTTCAAAATTTACATGTGTTTACACATTTTGTTTCACACTTGGTCGTAAGTTTAGCCTTACTTTGTTTTGAACTTAGCTTATCTTTCTTCTAAATTCCCTCTCATTTATAATAATAATGGTTCCAATCAAATACTTACTGTAAGTTGTGCTTACATTACTTTTGAATTTTGATAATAGTTACTTACAAAATCCTCTTTAATTTTCAGACACTGGTTCATAATACTTTTTTAAAGAAGACTGGTTATAAGTCCCTTTTATCTTTTTAGTTGTGATTTCACTTACGACATAGGTATTATTTTTATTATCTTTCATTATGAGGTAGGGTATTTATTTTGTTATATAATGGACCCTGTTATATACACTCTTTTTTTTCCTTAAGTTAATCTTCTCATTTATACATTACTTGGTTTGCATGGTCAAATTACTCAAAATCAGTCCCATTTTCTCAGTGTTCCTCCACACTTGGTTTAACCATTGTCCATGATTATATGATTTGCTCCTGTTCGGATTGCTGTCGTTTTCAGTATGACTTCTGTTCTTGTCCATTCTCTTGCTATTGTTCTGTATTTAAATGGTTCTGTCATAGAATTCTCACTGGTTTCCATTGCTATCGCAATCATTTCATTGTTTTGTTTATACAACGAATAGGTCAATGCTATTTCCATTGTAGATGCTATCGTTGAGATAGGATTATGCATGTCCATTAAGCGTCTTTTCCTTCTTATTCTGTTACTCACTGTTTTGTAGTGGTTCCTTCCTGAAGGTTCTAGTAAGTTCCTTCTGTTATTTTTAAAATTCATTATTTCATTCTGGTCGTTAATTAGTACATTAAACATCTCAAATAGTCCATTCTTCATCATCTCCAACTCTTCTCTGGTATTTCTTATTTTCTTTCTATATATTTTTCTTATTTCCTTGGTCTTCATTTCCAAGTATTCACTCTTCTTAGTCGTCACTTCCATGATTTGGATATTCTCCTTGTGGCTGTTATTTTTATTTGTAGACAACAGTATGCTTTTGTCTTCTGTAGTTTTTATTTCCTTCCTACTATCTTCTATTTTCTTATTTCCCGGTTTCCCGTTCTCGTTCAGTGTTTCTTTAATACCTTCAGAAACTCCTTCTAGTGTTTCATTCACCTTCTTGAAACCCTTATCCAATGTTTCCTTGATCTGATCAGTTTTGTAATTTGTTTCTTCCCATCTCAGATTCGTCTCCATTTTTGTCTGTTTTACTTCTTTACGGTACGCTATTAATTGTCGTTGTATAGTTTCACTGTTACTATCGATTTTGTGGTTCAGTGTTTCTATATCTTTTTTCATCAGCCTCAAAGCTTCACTGGTTTTCTCATTACTTCTCTCTATCTTCTCACTAATCAATTTATTCTCCTCCTTCATTTCCTGTCTAAAGTTTCGATATTCTTTTTGTTACTCTCCTCATTCCTGTCAAATTTTTCGTTCATGGACTCGAATTTCTTATTCAATTCTTCTTTAGTGCTGTCCAATTTCTTCTCCATCTTCTCATTATTTTTGTCCATTTTCTTGAAATTGTCATTAATTGACTCAAATTTCTTGTCTAATTCTTCGTTATTTCGTTTTAATTCTTGTTTTAATGTTTCTCTTCCTTCCTGCTTGTCCTCCTTCCTTCGTTCTTCCATATTCTTCTCCATTCTTTGAAACATTTCCATCAATCTATCCATCTTCGTTTCTTCCGTGGTTCTAGTTGGCTCTGCTGGGGCTAACAATTCTTCCACATCTTCCACTGAAGTTATTTCCTTCTCCTCCATTCTGGCACCTTTCTCGATCTCCTTTTCTAATCTCCTTGCTTCCTCTTCCGCCTCCTTTTCGCGTAGCAACGTCTGGTGTCTCGTCCCGATTTTTGCCGGTTCCATTTCTGTAGTCGCCGCTAGAATCTGTAAAGTTTAAAGATATGTTTCCTTAACTATTCTAGCCCTACTAGTTGGCGCGCCACTTTCTTACAAAATGTTTATGTGGCTGTTGCCGCTATCGTTTAAGCCCCGCGATGGAAGCCACTTTGTAACTAGACGTTTATGTGGTGTTGTAAAAATTTAATAAAAGTTTAAATGTTGTTAAATGTGTCAAAATGTATGCTCTCAGTCGTGTACGGGTAAACCGTATTCTGCTCTGCCGCATTCAAACGTAGTAAACGTTGCCGCCTCGCCACCTGATTGGCGTACAGCTCTCTGCAGTATTACCCAGCTTGCGTCTCGCTTTAACGCCTTCACTTCAATAATTACTAGTCGTAATTCTAAATTAACGGAATCAAACATACAGCATTGCAGATTGAGAACATTTATTAATCCTTTAGAATATTTCACTTGGTTTATTATACATTAAAATTCGTTTTCGGCACCGGCTATTACAATTGCGTAGTTGGTACGCTCAGCTCAGTTGTATACAGTCATCAGTTACTCTAGTTTACAGTAAAAAATTATCGTTTTTTCTCAGGGGTGTAAAGTCCTTTTGGCTACAGAAATATATATATTTACGGCTAACACACACAAAGTTATAGTAATTCTTACAACTAATTACATAAATAAATCGATATCTCTTTATATTTGACTAAGTAATCACCAATGAAAATTTGTGAAGCAATTTATGGTTATGTTCATTTGCCAGAAGTTCGTTATTAGAAGATTCGTTAATTATTTATCATAATTTACTTTCTTAATAATCGTTAATTTGTTATAGTTAAATAGTGAATTTAAATCAGCATTTATTTTGACTCGGAATAGTGATCAGTGATTTTGAAATAGTTATATTTTAATTCAGACCAAAATTTGTGAATACGCTTTAAGGGATAATGTTTATACTCATCAGTTACTTGTTGCTGAAGATCCTGGTGTCGTCTTCTTCGATAGATAACTCCTGGGCTGTCGTCTTCTTCTATAGATAACTCCTGGGCTGTCGTCTTCTTCTATGGATAATTCCTGTCGTCTATTTCCCTCGTCTCGGCACTTTTCTTTGCTACTTCAGGCCTCGTAATTCTTCAGTTGGTGTCATCTTCTTCTTTTAGGAGGTTCTACTGATCTTCATATAGTGTCCGTGTCGTCTTTCTTCGTCGCGGCGTCGCTTCGTCTTCTTTGGATCACTACGGTTTGTTAAATTAATTTTTATAAATAAAATTTACGTTTCAGGATTCCCTGTACTGTTGTACTTGTCTTCTATTAGTTTTAAATAGTTTTGAAATTGTTTGAAGAATAATAATTTAATGTTAATACGAGAGCTACTCGGTCCACCCTCTGGCGTTGGTTAATAATGACTTACTGAAAATCTAACGGTTTTTTGGCGTTATTTTTCTTGTTGCTATGGTTACTTAAGAAATTATGCTAATTTTTCATTGGTTATTAACTCAGGTTATTGTTAAGATTTATCGTCTTTTTCGTCTATTTTTACCAAAATATCTTCAACTGAAGATTACTACTTTGTTCTAATATCTATGGTCATCACATTAGTACCATTCTTCCTAAATTTTTATGATGAACATTTTGATACCCCTCATGCCTATCTTTGGATAGCTAATTACATTTTTACTATTTTCCCAATTTTATATCTTACATATAATTTATTCAAAATTAGTTGTTAACCACATATTTTGGTACTATGAATACCCCCTTACATGGTTTAATCATTTGGCACGTTCTGCCTTACCTTTGGATTATTATTTGTTCTTAAATTAATAAATTTATGTTCAACAGTTTGGCTTAGAGCCTAGATTCCATTCTACTTCCATCTAACATTTCTTACTAACATTCCTGGTAACTCTAATATAATTTACAAACAAAACAAACAATAAACATCAGTATCCCTAACTCTAATTCTTACTATTAAACATTTCTTTTCAGGTTCTACCCTGAAATATCTTTTAATTGCTGTTATCTGCTTATCCTACAATTTACTCTATGTTATGATTTTCTGAACACAAATAAAATCCTTAATACTTACTTAAAGAAACTCTTATAATACTATTGACAAACTGTTCCTTGTATACTATGTCCTATCTACTATTCCCTTCACTTTAACACAGTGTTAGTCCTTCTTAATTTGCTACACTCTGATACCTTAACTCTTATCTTAATATATAATCTTGATATCTTATTACCTAAATTAACAATACTACAATTAGTTCAATCTTACCTACTAGTGCACAGTTTATCACAAATTGTTTATCTGTTTAACATAGTTAGCTTACATAATATTTAGTTCTACACTCTCACTACACTTTTATTTCATTAGAAAGTTTCTATCATTACTACCCTGCTCACTTTGTTTCATTATTTTATACCTATCACTTTCACTACTTATTTAGTTTTACACACACACTTTTGGGCTTATTCACGCTTATTCATGGTTGTCTGATTACTTTACATCACTGTGTGATTATGGTCATTTATAACTATTTACCTCCAAATCACACTGATCACTTTTGGTCATCATTCTAATATTGCTTTTGTTTTGGGCTCAAAGTATTGTTTATAGCCTTTGGCCATTACTACTACAATTAGTTTGGGGTATGGTTAGTTTCTAACCCCCCTACATTATATTATACAATTACATTCTTTAAATAATAAGATACATGTGATACTATTACCCTTCATTAATCTTATTGTCCTAGCTACATCTCATATGCTACAGACATCAATTCATTACTAAATTTACAATATTCTGTTCACTTTTTTGGAATGACTTGATTATACTTAAACTTCTTCTTCACTGTCTCTTGGTTTTCTTTTGGTTCCTATCCGATCTATTGTGTCAAGTCTGTTGGGTTAATAGTCTTTTGTCATTTATTGGGTTACTGGGTCATTGATCTTTAACTTCATAAGTTTTTTGCCTTTTACTCTTATTTTCAGCTGTTTATTTTATAATTAAATACCATTGAATTCTTGCTACCTTATGTCATGTTACATAATGCATCGCCACCAAAATTGATTATTTCGAAACAAAGATTATTAGATTTTTTCTGAAATCATCAATATAGTTCATTTTATCAAGTTGTTATTATTCAGGAATTCATCCATCGCTACTTCTTCTGTATTCATTCTTTATTAAGTCATGGTTCATAATATAATAATTGGTATATTTTTTTTTTCTTTATTATTCCCCTTTATGTTCTATTTCCCTAAAATTTTTCTTCTCTCTCCTTCATATAAATTGGTAATAGTCAGAGGGCACGTGTGGCTCTATTACTCTGCTATCCATTTATACACATTTTGAGTTCAGAGGCTTTGCCTATCTGCTCAATAACATATGTTGGACATATCTCAACATAAAATCATCACATAATAATATTCATAATAATTATAATAATAGTCGTTCATTTCCGACTCACATAATATTAATACAATAAAACACTTTTGGGATTAATTATTCTTTCTTTCATACAACTCATGACCTTTCATTTTAATAACTTATTAGGATTCCTTTGTTTTAAGCTTGTGGCGATATTTAATAGGCATTTTGTATCGTTTTAAGAGCTTATTCTATATGGTAGTGATTCTATTTGTCATCACTCTAATGCTCATTGATATTTAATTAACATTGTAGCTGGTTTTGACTCATTTATATTTTTTCATTGATAACTCAGCTAATCTGCCAGTGTTATTTTTTATTTGATTGTTTTGGTTTCTTCTTTTGTGAAACATTAATTTCTATTTATCCCCTTTTTGTGATAGGGTTTGTTAATGATGTTATGTAGCGTCATCATTATTTGTGTAATATTTAATTATTTTATATCTCAATTTTTATGATATTACATTATACATATTTTCAAAATTTACATGTGTTTACACATTTTGTTTCACACTTGGTCGTAAGTTTAGCCTTACTTTGTTTTGAACTTAGCTTATCTTTCTTCTAAATTCCCTCTCATTTATAATAATAATGGTTCCAATCAAATACTTACTGTAAGTTGTGCTTACATTACTTTTGAATTTTGATAATAGTTACTTACAAAATCCTCTTTAATTTTCAGACACTGGTTCATAATACTTTTTTAAAGAAGACTGGTTATAAGTCCCTTTTATCTTTTTAGTTGTGATTTCACTTACGACATAGGTATTATTTTTATTATCTTTCATTATGAGGTAGGGTATTTATTTTGTTATATAATGGACCCTGTTATATACACTCTTTTTTTTCCTTAAGTTAATCTTCTCATTTATACATTACTTGGTTTGCATGGTCAAATTACTCAAAATCAGTCCCATTTTCTCAGTGTTCCTCCACACTTGGTTTAACCATTGTCCATGATTATATGATTTGCTCCTGTTCGGATTGCTGTCGTTTTCAGTATGACTTCTGTTCTTGTCCATTCTCTTGCTATTGTTCTGTATTTAAATGGTTCTGTCATAGAATTCTCACTGGTTTCCATTGCTATCGCAATCATTTCATTGTTTTGTTTATACAACGAATAGGTCAATGCTATTTCCATTGTAGATGCTATCGTTGAGATAGGATTATGCATGTCCATTAAGCGTCTTTTCCTTCTTATTCTGTTACTCACTGTTTTGTAGTGGTTCCTTCCTGAAGGTTCTAGTAAGTTCCTTCTGTTATTTTTAAAATTCATTATTTCATTCTGGTCGTTAATTAGTACATTAAACATCTCAAATAGTCCATTCTTCATCATCTCCAACTCTTCTCTGGTATTTATTATTTTCTTTCTATATATTTTTCTTATTTCCTTGGTCTTCATTTCCAAGTATTCACTCTTCTTAGTCGTCACTTCCATGATTTGGATATTCTCCTTGTGGCTGTTATTTTTATTTGTAGACAACAGTATGCTTTTGTCTTCTGTAGTTTTTATTTCCTTCCTACTATCTTCTATTTTCTTATTTCCCGGTTTCCCGTTCTCGTTCAGTGTTTCTTTAATACCTTCAGAAACTCCTTCTAGTGTTTCATTCACCTTCTTGAAACCCTTATCCAATGTTTCCTTGATCTGATCAGTTTTGTAATTTGTTTCTTCCCATCTCAGATTCGTCTCCATTTTTGTCTGTTTTACTTCTTTACGGTACGCTATTAATTGTCGTTGTATAGTTTCACTGTTACTATCGATTTTGTGGTTCAGTGTTTCTATATCTTTTTTCATCAGCCTCAAAGCTTCACTGGTTTTCTCATTACTTCTCTCTATCTTCTCACTAATCAATTTATTCTCCTCCTTCATTTCCTGTCTAAAGTTTCGATATTCTTTTTGTTACTCTCCTCATTCCTGTCAAATTTTTCGTTCATGGACTCGAATTTCTTATTCAATTCTTCTTTAGTGCTGTCCAATTTCTTCTCCATCTTCTCATTATTTTTGTCCATTTTCTTGAAATTGTCATTAATTGACTCAAATTTCTTGTCTAATTCTTCGTTATTTCGTTTTAATTCTTGTTTTAATGTTTCTCTTCCTTCCTGCTTGTCCTCCTTCCTTCGTTCTTCCATATTCTTCTCCATTCTTTGAAACATTTCCATCAATCTATCCATCTTCGTTTCTTCCGTGGTTCTAGTTGGCTCTGCTGGGGCTAACAATTCTTCCACATCTTCCACTGAAGTTATTTCCTTCTCCTCCATTCTGGCACCTTTCTCGATCTCCTTTTCTAATCTCCTTGCTTCCTCTTCCGCCTCCTTTTCGCGTAGCAACGTCTGGTGTCTCGTCCCGATTTTTGCCGGTTCCATTTCTGTAGTCGCCGCTAGAATCTGTAAAGTTTAAAGATATGTTTCCTTAACTATTCTAGCCCTACTAGTTGGCGCGCCACTTTCTTACAAAATGTTTATGTGGCTGTTGCCGCTATCGTTTAAGCCCCGCGATGGAAGCCACTTTGTAACTAGACGTTTATGTGGTGTTGTAAAAATTTAATAAAAGTTTAAATGTTGTTAAATGTGTCAAAATGTATGCTCTCAGTCGTGTACGGGTAAACCGTATTCTGCTCTGCCGCATTCAAACGTAGTAAACGTTGCCGCCTCGCCACCTGATTGGCGTACAGCTCTCTGCAGTATTACCCAGCTTGCGTCTCGCTTTAACGCCTTCACTTCAATAATTACTAGTCGTAATTCTAAATTAACGGAATCAAACATACAGCATTGCAGATTGAGAACATTTATTAATCCTTTAGAATATTTCACTTGGTTTATTATACATTAAAATTCGTTTTCGGCACCGGCTATTACAATTGCGTAGTTGGTACGCTCAGCTCAGTTGTATACAGTCATCAGTTACTCTAGTTTACAGTAAAAAATTATCGTTTTTTCTCAGGGGTGTAAAGTCCTTTTGGCTACAGAAATATATATATTTACGGCTAACACACACAAAGTTATAGTAATTCTTACAACTAATTACATAAATAAATCGATATCTCTTTATATTTGACTAAGTAATCACCAATGAAAATTTGTGAAGCAATTTATGGTTATGTTCATTTGCCAGAAGTTCGTTATTAGAAGATTCGTTAATTATTTATCATAATTTACTTTCTTAATAATCGTTAATTTGTTATAGTTAAATAGTGAATTTAAATCAGCATTTATTTTGACTCGGAATAGTGATCAGTGATTTTGAAATAGTTATATTTTAATTCAGACCAAAATTTGTGAATACGCTTTAAGGGATAATGTTTATACTCATCAGTTACTTGTTGCTGAAGATCCTGGTGTCGTCTTCTTCGATAGATAACTCCTGGGCTGTCGTCTTCTTCTATAGATAACTCCTGGGCTGTCGTCTTCTTCTATGGATAATTCCTGTCGTCTATTTCCCTCGTCTCGGCACTTTTCTTTGCTACTTCAGGCCTCGTAATTCTTCAGTTGGTGTCATCTTCTTCTTTTAGGAGGTTCTACTGATCTTCATATAGTGTCCGTGTCGTCTTTCTTCGTCGCGGCGTCGCTTCGTCTTCTTTGGATCACTACGGTTTGTTAAATTAATTTTTATAAATAAAATTTACGTTTCAGGATTCCCTGTACTGTTGTACTTGTCTTCTATTAGTTTTAAATAGTTTTGAAATTGTTTGAAGAATAATAATTTAATGTTAATACGAGAGCTACTCGGTCCACCCTCTGGCGTTGGTTAATAATGACTTACTGAAAATCTAACGGTTTTTTGGCGTTATTTTTCTTGTTGCTATGGTTACTTAAGAAATTATGCTAATTTTTCATTGGTTATTAACTCAGGTTATTGTTAAGATTTATCGTCTTTTTCGTCTATTTTTACCAAAATATCTTCAACTGAAGATTACTACTTTGTTCTAATATCTATGGTCATCACATTAGTACCATTCTTCCTAAATTTTTATGATGAACATTTTGATACCCCTCATGCCTATCTTTGGATAGCTAATTACATTTTTACTATTTTCCCAATTTTATATCTTACATATAATTTATTCAAAATTAGTTGTTAACCACATATTTTGGTACTATGAATACCCCCTTACATGGTTTAATCATTTGGCACGTTCTGCCTTACCTTTGGATTATTATTTGTTCTTAAATTAATAAATTTATGTTCAACAGTTTGGCTTAGAGCCTAGATTCCATTCTACTTCCATCTAACATTTCTTACTAACATTCCTGGTAACTCTAATATAATTTACAAACAAAACAAACAATAAACATCAGTATCCCTAACTCTAATTCTTACTATTAAACATTTCTTTTCAGGTTCTACCCTGAAATATCTTTTAATTGCTGTTATCTGCTTATCCTACAATTTACTCTATGTTATGATTTTCTGAACACAAATAAAATCCTTAATACTTACTTAAAGAAACTCTTATAATACTATTGACAAACTGTTCCTTGTATACTATGTCCTATCTACTATTCCCTTCACTTTAACACAGTGTTAGTCCTTCTTAATTTGCTACACTCTGATACCTTAACTCTTATCTTAATATATAATCTTGATATCTTATTACCTAAATTAACAATACTACAATTAGTTCAATCTTACCTACTAGTGCACAGTTTATCACAAATTGTTTATCTGTTTAACATAGTTAGCTTACATAATATTTAGTTCTACACTCTCACTACACTTTTATTTCATTAGAAAGTTTCTATCATTACTACCCTGCTCACTTTGTTTCATTATTTTATACCTATCACTTTCACTACTTATTTAGTTTTACACACACACTTTTGGGCTTATTCACGCTTATTCATGGTTGTCTGATTACTTTACATCACTGTGTGATTATGGTCATTTATAACTATTTACCTCCAAATCACACTGATCACTTTTGGTCATCATTCTAATATTGCTTTTGTTTTGGGCTCAAAGTATTGTTTACAGCCTTTGGCCATTACTACTACAATTAGTTTGGGGTATGGTTAGTTTCTAACCCCCCTACATTATATTATACAATTACATTCTTTAAATAATAAGATACATGTGATACTATTACCCTTCATTAATCTTATTGTCCTAGCTACATTCTCATATGCTACAGACATCAATTCATTACTAAATTTACAATATTCTGTTCACTTTTTGGAATGACTTGATTATACTTAAACTTCTTCTTCACTGTCTCTTGGTTTTCTTTTGGTTCCTATCCGATCTATTGTGTCAAGTCTGTTGGGTTAATAGTCTTTTGTCATTTATTGGGTTACTGGGTCATTGATCTTTAACTTCATAAGTTTTTTGCCTTTTACTCTTATTTTCAGCTGTTTATTTTATAATTAAATACCATTGAATTCTTGCTACCTTATGTCATGTTACATAATGCATCGCCACCAAAATTGATTATTTCGAAACAAAGATTATTAGATTTTTTCTGAAATCATCACTATAGTTCATTTTATCAAGTTGTTATTATTCAGGAATTCATCCATCGCTACTTCTTCTGTATTCATTCTTTATTAAGTCATGGTTCATAATATAATAATTGGTATATTTTTTTTTTCTTTATTATTCCCCTTTATGTTCTATTTCCCTAAAATTTTTCTTCTCTCTCCTTCATATAAATTGGTAATAGTCAGAGGGCACGTGTGGCTCTATTACTCTGCTATCCATTTATACACATTTTGAGTTCAGAGGCTTTGCCTATCTGCTCAATAACATATGTTGGACATATCTCAACATAAAATCATCACATAATAATATTCATAATAATTATAATAATAGTCGTTCATTTCCGACTCACATAATATTAATACAATAAAACACTTTTGGGATTAATTATTCTTTCTTTCATACAACTCATGACCTTTCATTTTAATAACTTATTAGGATTCCTTTGTTTTAAGCTTGTGGCGATATTTAATAGGCATTTTGTATCGTTTTAAGAGCTTATTCTATATGGTAGTGATTCTATTTGTCATCACTCTAATGCTCATTGATATTTAATTAACATTGTAGCTGGTTTTGACTCATTTATATTTTTTCATTGATAACTCAGCTAATCTGCCAGTGTTATTTTTTATTTGATTGTTTTGGTTTCTTCTTTTGTGAAACATTAATTTCTATTTATCCCCTTTTTGTGATAGGGTTTGTTAATGATGTTATGTAGCGTCATCATTATTTGTGTAATATTTAATTATTTTATATCTCAATTTTTATGATATTACATTATACATATTTTCAAAATTTACATGTGTTTACACATTTTGTTTCACACTTGGTCGTAAGTTTAGCCTTACTTTGTTTTGAACTTAGCTTATCTTTCTTCTAAATTCCCTCTCATTTATAATAATAATGGTTCCAATCAAATACTTACTGTAAGTTGTGCTTACATTACTTTTGAATTTTGATAATAGTTACTTACAAAATCCTCTTTAATTTTCAGACACTGGTTCATAATACTTTTTTAAAGAAGACTGGTTATAAGTCCCTTTTATCTTTTTAGTTGTGATTTCACTTACGACATAGGTATTATTTTTATTATCTTTCATTATGAGGTAGGGTATTTATTTTGTTATATAATGGACCCTGTTATATACACTCTTTTTTTCCTTAAGTTAATCTTCTCATTTATACATTACTTGGTTTGCATGGTCAAATTACTCAAAATCAGTCCCATTTTCTCAGTGTTCCTCCACACTTGGTTTAACCATTGTCCATGATTATATGATTTGCTCCTGTTCGGATTGCTGTCGTTTTCAGTATGACTTCTGTTCTTGTCCATTCTCTTGCTATTGTTCTGTATTTAAATGGTTCTGTCATAGAATTCTCACTGGTTTCCATTGCTATCGCAATCATTTCATTGTTTTGTTTATACAACGAATAGGTCAATGCTATTTCCATTGTAGATGCTATCGTTGAGATAGGATTATGCATGTCCATTAAGCGTCTTTTCCTTCTTATTCTGTTACTCACTGTTTTGTAGTGGTTCCTTCCTGAAGGTTCTAGTAAGTTCCTTCTGTTATTTTTAAAATTCATTATTTCATTCTGGTCGTTAATTAGTACATTAAACATCTCAAATAGTCCATTCTTCATCATCTCCAACTCTTCTCTGGTATTTCTTATTTTCTTTCTATATATTTTTCTTATTTCCTTGGTCTTCATTTCCAAGTATTCACTCTTCTTAGTCGTCACTTCCATGATTTGGATATTCTCCTTGTGGCTGTTATTTTTATTTGTAGACAACAGTATGCTTTTGTCTTCTGTAGTTTTTATTTCCTTCCTACTATCTTCTATTTTCTTATTTCCCGGTTTCCCGTTCTCGTTCAGTGTTTCTTTAATACCTTCAGAAACTCCTTCTAGTGTTTCATTCACCTTCTTGAAACCCTTATCCAATGTTTCCTTGATCTGATCAGTTTTGTAATTTGTTTCTTCCCATCTCAGATTCGTCTCCATTTTTGTCTGTTTTACTTCTTTACGGTACGCTATTAATTGTCGTTGTATAGTTTCACTGTTACTATCGATTTTGTGGTTCAGTGTTTCTATATCTTTTTTCATCAGCCTCAAAGCTTCACTGGTTTTCTCATTACTTCTCTCTATCTTCTCACTAATCAATTTATTCTCCTCCTTCATTTCCTGTCTAAAGTTTCGATATTCTTTTTGTTACTCTCCTCATTCCTGTCAAATTTTTCGTTCATGGACTCGAATTTCTTATTCAATTCTTCTTTAGTGCTGTCCAATTTCTTCTCCATCTTCTCATTATTTTTGTCCATTTTCTTGAAATTGTCATTAATTGACTCAAATTTCTTGTCTAATTCTTCGTTATTTCGTTTTAATTCTTGTTTTAATGTTTCTCTTCCTTCCTGCTTGTCCTCCTTCCTTCGTTCTTCCATATTCTTCTCCATTCTTTGAAACATTTCCATCAATCTATCCATCTTCGTTTCTTCCGTGGTTCTAGTTGGCTCTGCTGGGGCTAACAATTCTTCCACATCTTCCACTGAAGTTATTTCCTTCTCCTCCATTCTGGCACCTTTCTCGATCTCCTTTTCTAATCTCCTTGCTTCCTCTTCCGCCTCCTTTTCGCGTAGCAACGTCTGGTGTCTCGTCCCGATTTTTGCCGGTTCCATTTCTGTAGTCGCCGCTAGAATCTGTAAAGTTTAAAGATATGTTTCCTTAACTATTCTAGCCCTACTAGTTGGCGCGCCACTTTCTTACAAAATGTTTATGTGGCTGTTGCCGCTATCGTTTAAGCCCCGCGATGGAAGCCACTTTGTAACTAGACGTTTTGTGGTGTTGTAAAATTTAATAAAAGTTTAAATGTTGTTAAATGTGTCAAAATGTATGCTCTCAGTCGTGTACGGGTAAACCGTATTCTGCTCTGCCGCATTCAAACGTAGTAAACGTTGCCGCCTCGCCACCTGATTGGCGTACAGCTCTCTGCAGTATTACCCAGCTTGCGTCTCGCTTTAACGCCTTCACTTCAATAATTACTAGTCGTAATTCTAAATTAACGGAATCAAACATACAGCATTGCAGATTGAGAACATTTATTAATCCTTTAGAATATTTCACTTGGTTTATTATACATTAAAATTCGTTTTCGGCACCGGCTATTACAATTGCGTAGTTGGTACGCTCAGCTCAGTTGTATACAGTCATCAGTTACTCTAGTTTACAGTAAAAAATTATCGTTTTTTCTCAGGGGTGTAAAGTCCTTTTGGCTACAGAAATATATATATTTACGGCTAACACACACAAAGTTATAGTAATTCTTACAACTAATTACATAAATAAATCGATATCTCTTTATATTTGACTAAGTAATCACCAATGAAAATTTGTGAAGCAATTTATGGTTATGTTCATTTGCCAGAAGTTCGTTATTAGAAGATTCGTTAATTATTTATCATAATTTACTTTCTTAATAATCGTTAATTTGTTATAGTTAAATAGTGAATTTAAATCAGCATTTATTTTGACTCGGAATAGTGATCAGTGATTTTGAAATAGTTATATTTTAATTCAGACCAAAATTTGTGAATACGCTTTAAGGGATAATGTTTATACTCATCAGTTACTTGTTGCTGAAGATCCTGGTGTCGTCTTCTTCGATAGATAACTCCTGGGCTGTCGTCTTCTTCTATAGATAACTCCTGGGCTGTCGTCTTCTTCTATGGATAATTCCTGTCGTCTATTTCCCTCGTCTCGGCACTTTTCTTTGCTACTTCAGGCCTCGTAATTCTTCAGTTGGTGTCATCTTCTTCTTTTAGGAGGTTCTACTGATCTTCATATAGTGTCCGTGTCGTCTTTCTTCGTCGCGGCGTCGCTTCGTCTTCTTTGGATCACTACGGTTTGTTAAATTAATTTTTATAAATAAAATTTACGTTTCAGGATTCCCTGTACTGTTGTACTTGTCTTCTATTAGTTTTAAATAGTTTTGAAATTGTTTGAAGAATAATAATTTAATGTTAATACGAGAGCTACTCGGTCCACCCTCTGGCGTTGGTTAATAATGACTTACTGAAAATCTAACGGTTTTTTGGCGTTATTTTTCTTGTTGCTATGGTTACTTAAGAAATTATGCTAATTTTTCATTGGTTATTAACTCAGGTTATTGTTAAGATTTATCGTCTTTTTCGTCTATTTTTACCAAAATATCTTCAACTGAAGATTACTACTTTGTTCTAATATCTATGGTCATCACATTAGTACCATTCTTCCTAAATTTTTATGATGAACATTTTGATACCCCTCATGCCTATCTTTGGATAGCTAATTACATTTTTACTATTTTCCCAATTTTATATCTTACATATAATTTATTCAAAATTAGTTGTTAACCACATATTTTGGTACTATGAATACCCCCTTACATGGTTTAATCATTTGGCACGTTCTGCCTTACCTTTGGATTATTATTTGTTCTTAAATTAATAAATTTATGTTCAACAGTTTGGCTTAGAGCCTAGATTCCATTCTACTTCCATCTAACATTTCTTACTAACATTCCTGGTAACTCTAATATAATTTACAAACAAAACAAACAATAAACATCAGTATCCCTAACTCTAATTCTTACTATTAAACATTTCTTTTCAGGTTCTACCCTGAAATATCTTTTAATTGCTGTTATCTGCTTATCCTACAATTTACTCTATGTTATGATTTTCTGAACACAAATAAAATCCTTAATACTTACTTAAAGAAACTCTTATAATACTATTGACAAACTGTTCCTTGTATACTATGTCCTATCTACTATTCCCTTCACTTTAACACAGTGTTAGTCCTTCTTAATTTGCTACACTCTGATACCTTAACTCTTATCTTAATATATAATCTTGATATCTTATTACCTAAATTAACAATACTACAATTAGTTCAATCTTACCTACTAGTGCACAGTTTATCACAAATTGTTTATCTGTTTAACATAGTTAGCTTACATAATATTTAGTTCTACACTCTCACTACACTTTTATTTCATTAGAAAGTTTCTATCATTACTACCCTGCTCACTTTGTTTCATTATTTTATACCTATCACTTTCACTACTTA
Organism: Magicicada septendecula; assembly: GCA_034769895.1. NCBI lineage: Eukaryota > Metazoa > Arthropoda > Insecta > Hemiptera > Cicadidae > Magicicada > Magicicada septendecula. The sequence continues at coordinate 407,652,126 of CM068368.1, read as the reverse complement.
TTTAGTTTTACACACACACTTTTGGGCTTATTCACGCTTATTCATGGTTGTCTGATTACTTTACATCACTGTGTGATTATGGTCATTTATAACTATTTACCTCCAAATCACACTGATCACTTTTGGTCATCATTCTAATATTGCTTTTGTTTTGGGCTCAAAGTATTGTTTACAGCCTTTGGCCATTACTACTACAATTAGTTTGGGGTATGGTTAGTTTCTAACCCCCCTACATTATATTATACAATTACATTCTTTAAATAATAAGATACATGTGATACTATTACCCTTCATTAATCTTATTGTCCTAGCTACATCTCATATGCTACAGACATCAATTCATTACTAAATTTACAATATTCTGTTCACTTTTTTGGAATGACTTGATTATACTTAAACTTCTTCTTCACTGTCTCTTGGTTTTCTTTTGGTTCCTATCCGATCTATTGTGTCAAGTCTGTTGGGTTAATAGTCTTTTGTCATTTATTGGGTTACTGGGTCATTGATCTTTAACTTCATAAGTTTTTTGCCTTTTACTCTTATTTTCAGCTGTTTATTTTATAATTAAATACCATTGAATTCTTGCTACCTTATGTCATGTTACATAATGCATCGCCACCAAAATTGATTATTTCGAAACAAAGATTATTAGATTTTTTCTGAAATCATCAATATAGTTCATTTTATCAAGTTGTTATTATTCAGGAATTCATCCATCGCTACTTCTTCTGTATTCATTCTTTATTAAGTCATGGTTCATAATATAATAATTGGTATATTTTTTTTTTCTTTATTATTCCCCTTTATGTTCTATTTCCCTAAAATTTTTCTTCTCTCTCCTTCATATAAATTGGTAATAGTCAGAGGGCACGTGTGGCTCTATTACTCTGCTATCCATTTATACACATTTTGAGTTCAGAGGCTTTGCCTATCTGCTCAATAACATATGTTGGACATATCTCAACATAAAATCATCACATAATAATATTCATAATAATTATAATAATAGTCGTTCATTTCCGACTCACATAATATTAATACAATAAAACACTTTTGGGATTAATTATTCTTTCTTTCATACAACTCATGACCTTTCATTTTAATAACTTATTAGGATTCCTTTGTTTTAAGCTTGTGGCGATATTTAATAGGCATTTTGTATCGTTTTAAGAGCTTATTCTATATGGTAGTGATTCTATTTGTCATCACTCTAATGCTCATTGATATTTAATTAACATTGTAGCTGGTTTTGACTCATTTATATTTTTTCATTGATAACTCAGCTAATCTGCCAGTGTTATTTTTTATTTGATTGTTTTGGTTTCTTCTTTTGTGAAACATTAATTTCTATTTATCCCCTTTTTGTGATAGGGTTTGTTAATGATGTTATGTAGCGTCATCATTATTTGTGTAATATTTAATTATTTTATATCTCAATTTTTATGATATTACATTATACATATTTTCAAAATTTACATGTGTTTACACATTTTGTTTCACACTTGGTCGTAAGTTTAGCCTTACTTTGTTTTGAACTTAGCTTATCTTTCTTCTAAATTCCCTCTCATTTATAATAATAATGGTTCCAATCAAATACTTACTGTAAGTTGTGCTTACATTACTTTTGAATTTTGATAATAGTTACTTACAAAATCCTCTTTAATTTTCAGACACTGGTTCATAATACTTTTTTAAAGAAGACTGGTTATAAGTCCCTTTTATCTTTTTAGTTGTGATTTCACTTACGACATAGGTATTATTTTTATTATCTTTCATTATGAGGTAGGGTATTTATTTTGTTATATAATGGACCCTGTTATATACACTCTTTTTTTTCCTTAAGTTAATCTTCTCATTTATACATTACTTGGTTTGCATGGTCAAATTACTCAAAATCAGTCCCATTTTCTCAGTGTTCCTCCACACTTGGTTTAACCATTGTCCATGATTATATGATTTGCTCCTGTTCGGATTGCTGTCGTTTTCAGTATGACTTCTGTTCTTGTCCATTCTCTTGCTATTGTTCTGTATTTAAATGGTTCTGTCATAGAATTCTCACTGGTTTCCATTGCTATCGCAATCATTTCATTGTTTTGTTTATACAACGAATAGGTCAATGCTATTTCCATTGTAGATGCTATCGTTGAGATAGGATTATGCATGTCCATTAAGCGTCTTTTCCTTCTTATTCTGTTACTCACTGTTTTGTAGTGGTTCCTTCCTGAAGGTTCTAGTAAGTTCCTTCTGTTATTTTTAAAATTCATTATTTCATTCTGGTCGTTAATTAGTACATTAAACATCTCAAATAGTCCATTCTTCATCATCTCCAACTCTTCTCTGGTATTTCTTATTTTCTTTCTATATATTTTTCTTATTTCCTTGGTCTTCATTTCCAAGTATTCACTCTTCTTAGTCGTCACTTCCATGATTTGGATATTCTCCTTGTGGCTGTTATTTTTATTTGTAGACAACAGTATGCTTTTGTCTTCTGTAGTTTTTATTTCCTTCCTACTATCTTCTATTTTCTTATTTCCCGGTTTCCCGTTCTCGTTCAGTGTTTCTTTAATACCTTCAGAAACTCCTTCTAGTGTTTCATTCACCTTCTTGAAACCCTTATCCAATGTTTCCTTGATCTGATCAGTTTTGTAATTTGTTTCTTCCCATCTCAGATTCGTCTCCATTTTTGTCTGTTTTACTTCTTTACGGTACGCTATTAATTGTCGTTGTATAGTTTCACTGTTACTATCGATTTTGTGGTTCAGTGTTTCTATATCTTTTTTCATCAGCCTCAAAGCTTCACTGGTTTTCTCATTACTTCTCTCTATCTTCTCACTAATCAATTTATTCTCCTCCTTCATTTCCTGTCTAAAGTTTCGATATTCTTTTTGTTACTCTCCTCATTCCTGTCAAATTTTTCGTTCATGGACTCGAATTTCTTATTCAATTCTTCTTTAGTGCTGTCCAATTTCTTCTCCATCTTCTCATTATTTTTGTCCATTTTCTTGAAATTGTCATTAATTGACTCAAATTTCTTGTCTAATTCTTCGTTATTTCGTTTTAATTCTTGTTTTAATGTTTCTCTTCCTTCCTGCTTGTCCTCCTTCCTTCGTTCTTCCATATTCTTCTCCATTCTTTGAAACATTTCCATCAATCTATCCATCTTCGTTTCTTCCGTGGTTCTAGTTGGCTCTGCTGGGGCTAACAATTCTTCCACATCTTCCACTGAAGTTATTTCCTTCTCCTCCATTCTGGCACCTTTCTCGATCTCCTTTTCTAATCTCCTTGCTTCCTCTTCCGCCTCCTTTTCGCGTAGCAACGTCTGGTGTCTCGTCCCGATTTTTGCCGGTTCCATTTCTGTAGTCGCCGCTAGAATCTGTAAAGTTTAAAGATATGTTTCCTTAACTATTCTAGCCCTACTAGTTGGCGCGCCACTTTCTTACAAAATGTTTATGTGGCTGTTGCCGCTATCGTTTAAGCCCCGCGATGGAAGCCACTTTGTAACTAGACGTTTATGTGGTGTTGTAAAAATTTAATAAAAGTTTAAATGTTGTTAAATGTGTCAAAATGTATGCTCTCAGTCGTGTACGGGTAAACCGTATTCTGCTCTGCCGCATTCAAACGTAGTAAACGTTGCCGCCTCGCCACCTGATTGGCGTACAGCTCTCTGCAGTATTACCCAGCTTGCGTCTCGCTTTAACGCCTTCACTTCAATAATTACTAGTCGTAATTCTAAATTAACGGAATCAAACATACAGCATTGCAGATTGAGAACATTTATTAATCCTTTAGAATATTTCACTTGGTTTATTATACATTAAAATTCGTTTTCGGCACCGGCTATTACAATTGCGTAGTTGGTACGCTCAGCTCAGTTGTATACAGTCATCAGTTACTCTAGTTTACAGTAAAAAATTATCGTTTTTTCTCAGGGGTGTAAAGTCCTTTTGGCTACAGAAATATATATATTTACGGCTAACACACACAAAGTTATAGTAATTCTTACAACTAATTACATAAATAAATCGATATCTCTTTATATTTGACTAAGTAATCACCAATGAAAATTTGTGAAGCAATTTATGGTTATGTTCATTTGCCAGAAGTTCGTTATTAGAAGATTCGTTAATTATTTATCATAATTTACTTTCTTAATAATCGTTAATTTGTTATAGTTAAATAGTGAATTTAAATCAGCATTTATTTTGACTCGGAATAGTGATCAGTGATTTTGAAATAGTTATATTTTAATTCAGACCAAAATTTGTGAATACGCTTTAAGGGATAATGTTTATACTCATCAGTTACTTGTTGCTGAAGATCCTGGTGTCGTCTTCTTCGATAGATAACTCCTGGGCTGTCGTCTTCTTCTATAGATAACTCCTGGGCTGTCGTCTTCTTCTATGGATAATTCCTGTCGTCTATTTCCCTCGTCTCGGCACTTTTCTTTGCTACTTCAGGCCTCGTAATTCTTCAGTTGGTGTCATCTTCTTCTTTTAGGAGGTTCTACTGATCTTCATATAGTGTCCGTGTCGTCTTTCTTCGTCGCGGCGTCGCTTCGTCTTCTTTGGATCACTACGGTTTGTTAAATTAATTTTTATAAATAAAATTTACGTTTCAGGATTCCCTGTACTGTTGTACTTGTCTTCTATTAGTTTTAAATAGTTTTGAAATTGTTTGAAGAATAATAATTTAATGTTAATACGAGAGCTACTCGGTCCACCCTCTGGCGTTGGTTAATAATGACTTACTGAAAATCTAACGGTTTTTTGGCGTTATTTTTCTTGTTGCTATGGTTACTTAAGAAATTATGCTAATTTTTCATTGGTTATTAACTCAGGTTATTGTTAAGATTTATCGTCTTTTTCGTCTATTTTTACCAAAATATCTTCAACTGAAGATTACTACTTTGTTCTAATATCTATGGTCATCACATTAGTACCATTCTTCCTAAATTTTTATGATGAACATTTTGATACCCCTCATGCCTATCTTTGGATAGCTAATTACATTTTTACTATTTTCCCAATTTTATATCTTACATATAATTTATTCAAAATTAGTTGTTAACCACATATTTTGGTACTATGAATACCCCCTTACATGGTTTAATCATTTGGCACGTTCTGCCTTACCTTTGGATTATTATTTGTTCTTAAATTAATAAATTTATGTTCAACAGTTTGGCTTAGAGCCTAGATTCCATTCTACTTCCATCTAACATTTCTTACTAACATTCCTGGTAACTCTAATATAATTTACAAACAAAACAAACAATAAACATCAGTATCCCTAACTCTAATTCTTACTATTAAACATTTCTTTTCAGGTTCTACCCTGAAATATCTTTTAATTGCTGTTATCTGCTTATCCTACAATTTACTCTATGTTATGATTTTCTGAACACAAATAAAATCCTTAATACTTACTTAAAGAAACTCTTATAATACTATTGACAAACTGTTCCTTGTATACTATGTCCTATCTACTATTCCCTTCACTTTAACACAGTGTTAGTCCTTCTTAATTTGCTACACTCTGATACCTTAACTCTTATCTTAATATATAATCTTGATATCTTATTACCTAAATTAACAATACTACAATTAGTTCAATCTTACCTACTAGTGCACAGTTTATCACAAATTGTTTATCTGTTTAACATAGTTAGCTTACATAATATTTAGTTCTACACTCTCACTACACTTTTATTTCATTAGAAAGTTTCTATCATTACTACCCTGCTCACTTTGTTTCATTATTTTATACCTATCACTTTCACTACTTATTTAGTTTTACACACACACTTTTGGGCTTATTCACGCTTATTCATGGTTGTCTGATTACTTTACATCACTGTGTGATTATGGTCATTTATAACTATTTACCTCCAAATCACACTGATCACTTTTGGTCATCATTCTAATATTGCTTTTGTTTTGGGCTCAAAGTATTGTTTATAGCCTTTGGCCATTACTACTACAATTAGTTTGGGGTATGGTTAGTTTCTAACCCCCCTACATTATATTATACAATTACATTCTTTAAATAATAAGATACATGTGATACTATTACCCTTCATTAATCTTATTGTCCTAGCTACATCTCATATGCTACAGACATCAATTCATTACTAAATTTACAATATTCTGTTCACTTTTTTGGAATGACTTGATTATACTTAAACTTCTTCTTCACTGTCTCTTGGTTTTCTTTTGGTTCCTATCCGATCTATTGTGTCAAGTCTGTTGGGTTAATAGTCTTTTGTCATTTATTGGGTTACTGGGTCATTGATCTTTAACTTCATAAGTTTTTTGCCTTTTACTCTTATTTTCAGCTGTTTATTTTATAATTAAATACCATTGAATTCTTGCTACCTTATGTCATGTTACATAATGCATCGCCACCAAAATTGATTATTTCGAAACAAAGATTATTAGATTTTTTCTGAAATCATCAATATAGTTCATTTTATCAAGTTGTTATTATTCAGGAATTCATCCATCGCTACTTCTTCTGTATTCATTCTTTATTAAGTCATGGTTCATAATATAATAATTGGTATATTTTTTTTTTCTTTATTATTCCCCTTTATGTTCTATTTCCCTAAAATTTTTCTTCTCTCTCCTTCATATAAATTGGTAATAGTCAGAGGGCACGTGTGGCTCTATTACTCTGCTATCCATTTATACACATTTTGAGTTCAGAGGCTTTGCCTATCTGCTCAATAACATATGTTGGACATATCTCAACATAAAATCATCACATAATAATATTCATAATAATTATAATAATAGTCGTTCATTTCCGACTCACATAATATTAATACAATAAAACACTTTTGGGATTAATTATTCTTTCTTTCATACAACTCATGACCTTTCATTTTAATAACTTATTAGGATTCCTTTGTTTTAAGCTTGTGGCGATATTTAATAGGCATTTTGTATCGTTTTAAGAGCTTATTCTATATGGTAGTGATTCTATTTGTCATCACTCTAATGCTCATTGATATTTAATTAACATTGTAGCTGGTTTTGACTCATTTATATTTTTTCATTGATAACTCAGCTAATCTGCCAGTGTTATTTTTTATTTGATTGTTTTGGTTTCTTCTTTTGTGAAACATTAATTTCTATTTATCCCCTTTTTGTGATAGGGTTTGTTAATGATGTTATGTAGCGTCATCATTATTTGTGTAATATTTAATTATTTTATATCTCAATTTTTATGATATTACATTATACATATTTTCAAAATTTACATGTGTTTACACATTTTGTTTCACACTTGGTCGTAAGTTTAGCCTTACTTTGTTTTGAACTTAGCTTATCTTTCTTCTAAATTCCCTCTCATTTATAATAATAATGGTTCCAATCAAATACTTACTGTAAGTTGTGCTTACATTACTTTTGAATTTTGATAATAGTTACTTACAAAATCCTCTTTAATTTTCAGACACTGGTTCATAATACTTTTTTAAAGAAGACTGGTTATAAGTCCCTTTTATCTTTTTAGTTGTGATTTCACTTACGACATAGGTATTATTTTTATTATCTTTCATTATGAGGTAGGGTATTTATTTTGTTATATAATGGACCCTGTTATATACACTCTTTTTTTTCCTTAAGTTAATCTTCTCATTTATACATTACTTGGTTTGCATGGTCAAATTACTCAAAATCAGTCCCATTTTCTCAGTGTTCCTCCACACTTGGTTTAACCATTGTCCATGATTATATGATTTGCTCCTGTTCGGATTGCTGTCGTTTTCAGTATGACTTCTGTTCTTGTCCATTCTCTTGCTATTGTTCTGTATTTAAATGGTTCTGTCATAGAATTCTCACTGGTTTCCATTGCTATCGCAATCATTTCATTGTTTTGTTTATACAACGAATAGGTCAATGCTATTTCCATTGTAGATGCTATCGTTGAGATAGGATTATGCATGTCCATTAAGCGTCTTTTCCTTCTTATTCTGTTACTCACTGTTTTGTAGTGGTTCCTTCCTGAAGGTTCTAGTAAGTTCCTTCTGTTATTTTTAAAATTCATTATTTCATTCTGGTCGTTAATTAGTACATTAAACATCTCAAATAGTCCATTCTTCATCATCTCCAACTCTTCTCTGGTATTTCTTATTTTCTTTCTATATATTTTTCTTATTTCCTTGGTCTTCATTTCCAAGTATTCACTCTTCTTAGTCGTCACTTCCATGATTTGGATATTCTCCTTGTGGCTGTTATTTTTATTTGTAGACAACAGTATGCTTTTGTCTTCTGTAGTTTTTATTTCCTTCCTACTATCTTCTATTTTCTTATTTCCCGGTTTCCCGTTCTCGTTCAGTGTTTCTTTAATACCTTCAGAAACTCCTTCTAGTGTTTCATTCACCTTCTTGAAACCCTTATCCAATGTTTCCTTGATCTGATCAGTTTTGTAATTTGTTTCTTCCCATCTCAGATTCGTCTCCATTTTTGTCTGTTTTACTTCTTTACGGTACGCTATTAATTGTCGTTGTATAGTTTCACTGTTACTATCGATTTTGTGGTTCAGTGTTTCTATATCTTTTTTCATCAGCCTCAAAGCTTCACTGGTTTTCTCATTACTTCTCTCTATCTTCTCACTAATCAATTTATTCTCCTCCTTCATTTCCTGTCTAAAGTTTCGATATTCTTTTTGTTACTCTCCTCATTCCTGTCAAATTTTTCGTTCATGGACTCGAATTTCTTATTCAATTCTTCTTTAGTGCTGTCCAATTTCTTCTCCATCTTCTCATTATTTTTGTCCATTTTCTTGAAATTGTCATTAATTGACTCAAATTTCTTGTCTAATTCTTCGTTATTTCGTTTTAATTCTTGTTTTAATGTTTCTCTTCCTTCCTGCTTGTCCTCCTTCCTTCGTTCTTCCATATTCTTCTCCATTCTTTGAAACATTTCCATCAATCTATCCATCTTCGTTTCTTCCGTGGTTCTAGTTGGCTCTGCTGGGGCTAACAATTCTTCCACATCTTCCACTGAAGTTATTTCCTTCTCCTCCATTCTGGCACCTTTCTCGATCTCCTTTTCTAATCTCCTTGCTTCCTCTTCCGCCTCCTTTTCGCGTAGCAACGTCTGGTGTCTCGTCCCGATTTTTGCCGGTTCCATTTCTGTAGTCGCCGCTAGAATCTGTAAAGTTTAAAGATATGTTTCCTTAACTATTCTAGCCCTACTAGTTGGCGCGCCACTTTCTTACAAAATGTTTATGTGGCTGTTGCCGCTATCGTTTAAGCCCCGCGATGGAAGCCACTTTGTAACTAGACGTTTATGTGGTGTTGTAAAAATTTAATAAAAGTTTAAATGTTGTTAAATGTGTCAAAATGTATGCTCTCAGTCGTGTACGGGTAAACCGTATTCTGCTCTGCCGCATTCAAACGTAGTAAACGTTGCCGCCTCGCCACCTGATTGGCGTACAGCTCTCTGCAGTATTACCCAGCTTGCGTCTCGCTTTAACGCCTTCACTTCAATAATTACTAGTCGTAATTCTAAATTAACGGAATCAAACATACAGCATTGCAGATTGAGAACATTTATTAATCCTTTAGAATATTTCACTTGGTTTATTATACATTAAAATTCGTTTTCGGCACCGGCTATTACAATTGCGTAGTTGGTACGCTCAGCTCAGTTGTATACAGTCATCAGTTACTCTAGTTTACAGTAAAAAATTATCGTTTTTTCTCAGGGGTGTAAAGTCCTTTTGGCTACAGAAATATATATATTTACGGCTAACACACACAAAGTTATAGTAATTCTTACAACTAATTACATAAATAAATCGATATCTCTTTATATTTGACTAAGTAATCACCAATGAAAATTTGTGAAGCAATTTATGGTTATGTTCATTTGCCAGAAGTTCGTTATTAGAAGATTCGTTAATTATTTATCATAATTTACTTTCTTAATAATCGTTAATTTGTTATAGTTAAATAGTGAATTTAAATCAGCATTTATTTTGACTCGGAATAGTGATCAGTGATTTTGAAATAGTTATATTTTAATTCAGACCAAAATTTGTGAATACGCTTTAAGGGATAATGTTTATACTCATCAGTTACTTGTTGCTGAAGATCCTGGTGTCGTCTTCTTCGATAGATAACTCCTGGGCTGTCGTCTTCTTCTATAGATAACTCCTGGGCTGTCGTCTTCTTCTATGGATAATTCCTGTCGTCTATTTCCCTCGTCTCGGCACTTTTCTTTGCTACTTCAGGCCTCGTAATTCTTCAGTTGGTGTCATCTTCTTCTTTTAGGAGGTTCTACTGATCTTCATATAGTGTCCGTGTCGTCTTTCTTCGTCGCGGCGTCGCTTCGTCTTCTTTGGATCACTACGGTTTGTTAAATTAATTTTTATAAATAAAATTTACGTTTCAGGATTCCCTGTACTGTTGTACTTGTCTTCTATTAGTTTTAAATAGTTTTGAAATTGTTTGAAGAATAATAATTTAATGTTAATACGAGAGCTACTCGGTCCACCCTCTGGCGTTGGTTAATAATGACTTACTGAAAATCTAACGGTTTTTTGGCGTTATTTTTCTTGTTGCTATGGTTACTTAAGAAATTATGCTAATTTTTCATTGGTTATTAACTCAGGTTATTGTTAAGATTTATCGTCTTTTTCGTCTATTTTTACCAAAATATCTTCAACTGAAGATTACTACTTTGTTCTAATATCTATGGTCATCACATTAGTACCATTCTTCCTAAATTTTTATGATGAACATTTTGATACCCCTCATGCCTATCTTTGGATAGCTAATTACATTTTTACTATTTTCCCAATTTTATATCTTACATATAATTTATTCAAAATTAGTTGTTAACCACATATTTTGGTACTATGAATACCCCCTTACATGGTTTAATCATTTGGCACGTTCTGCCTTACCTTTGGATTATTATTTGTTCTTAAATTAATAAATTTATGTTCAACAGTTTGGCTTAGAGCCTAGATTCCATTCTACTTCCATCTAACATTTCTTACTAACATTCCTGGTAACTCTAATATAATTTACAAACAAAACAAACAATAAACATCAGTATCCCTAACTCTAATTCTTACTATTAAACATTTCTTTTCAGGTTCTACCCTGAAATATCTTTTAATTGCTGTTATCTGCTTATCCTACAATTTACTCTATGTTATGATTTTCTGAACACAAATAAAATCCTTAATACTTACTTAAAGAAACTCTTATAATACTATTGACAAACTGTTCCTTGTATACTATGTCCTATCTACTATTCCCTTCACTTTAACACAGTGTTAGTCCTTCTTAATTTGCTACACTCTGATACCTTAACTCTTATCTTAATATATAATCTTGATATCTTATTACCTAAATTAACAATACTACAATTAGTTCAATCTTACCTACTAGTGCACAGTTTATCACAAATTGTTTATCTGTTTAACATAGTTAGCTTACATAATATTTAGTTCTACACTCTCACTACACTTTTATTTCATTAGAAAGTTTCTATCATTACTACCCTGCTCACTTTGTTTCATTATTTTATACCTATCACTTTCACTACTTATTTAGTTTTACACACACACTTTTGGGCTTATTCACGCTTATTCATGGTTGTCTGATTACTTTACATCACTGTGTGATTATGGTCATTTATAACTATTTACCTCCAAATCACACTGATCACTTTTGGTCATCATTCTAATATTGCTTTTGTTTTGGGCTCAAAGTATTGTTTACAGCCTTTGGCCATTACTACTACAATTAGTTTGGGGTATGGTTAGTTTCTAACCCCCCTACATTATATTATACAATTACATTCTTTAAATAATAAGATACATGTGATACTATTACCCTTCATTAATCTTATTGTCCTAGCTACATCTCATATGCTACAGACATCAATTCATTACTAAATTTACAATATTCTGTTCACTTTTTTGGAATGACTTGATTATACTTAAACTTCTTCTTCACTGTCTCTTGGTTTTCTTTTGGTTCCTATCCGATCTATTGTGTCAAGTCTGTTGGGTTAATAGTCTTTTGTCATTTATTGGGTTACTGGGTCATTGATCTTTAACTTCATAAGTTTTTTGCCTTTTACTCTTATTTTCAGCTGTTTATTTTATAATTAAATACCATTGAATTCTTGCTACCTTATGTCATGTTACATAATGCATCGCCACCAAAATTGATTATTTCGAAACAAAGATTATTAGATTTTTTCTGAAATCATCAATATAGTTCATTTTATCAAGTTGTTATTATTCAGGAATTCATCCATCGCTACTTCTTCTGTATTCATTCTTTATTAAGTCATGGTTCATAATATAATAATTGGTATATTTTTTTTTTCTTTATTATTCCCCTTTATGTTCTATTTCCCTAAAATTTTTCTTCTCTCTCCTTCATATAAATTGGTAATAGTCAGAGGGCACGTGTGGCTCTATTACTCTGCTATCCATTTATACACATTTTGAGTTCAGAGGCTTTGCCTATCTGCTCAATAACATATGTTGGACATATCTCAACATAAAATCATCACATAATAATATTCATAATAATTATAATAATAGTCGTTCATTTCCGACTCACATAATATTAATACAATAAAACACTTTTGGGATTAATTATTCTTTCTTTCATACAACTCATGACCTTTCATTTTAATAACTTATTAGGATTCCTTTGTTTTAAGCTTGTGGCGATATTTAATAGGCATTTTGTATCGTTTTAAGAGCTTATTCTATATGGTAGTGATTCTATTTGTCATCACTCTAATGCTCATTGATATTTAATTAACATTGTAGCTGGTTTTGACTCATTTATATTTTTTCATTGATAACTCAGCTAATCTGCCAGTGTTATTTTTTATTTGATTGTTTTGGTTTCTTCTTTTGTGAAACATTAATTTCTATTTATCCCCTTTTTGTGATAGGGTTTGTTAATGATGTTATGTAGCGTCATCATTATTTGTGTAATATTTAATTATTTTATATCTCAATTTTTATGATATTACATTATACATATTTTCAAAATTTACATGTGTTTACACATTTTGTTTCACACTTGGTCGTAAGTTTAGCCTTACTTTGTTTTGAACTTAGCTTATCTTTCTTCTAAATTCCCTCTCATTTATAATAATAATGGTTCCAATCAAATACTTACTGTAAGTTGTGCTTACATTACTTTTGAATTTTGATAATAGTTACTTACAAAATCCTCTTTAATTTTCAGACACTGGTTCATAATACTTTTTTAAAGAAGACTGGTTATAAGTCCCTTTTATCTTTTTAGTTGTGATTTCACTTACGACATAGGTATTATTTTTATTATCTTTCATTATGAGGTAGGGTATTTATTTTGTTATATAATGGACCCTGTTATATACACTCTTTTTTTTCCTTAAGTTAATCTTCTCATTTATACATTACTTGGTTTGCATGGTCAAATTACTCAAAATCAGTCCCATTTTCTCAGTGTTCCTCCACACTTGGTTTAACCATTGTCCATGATTATATGATTTGCTCCTGTTCGGATTGCTGTCGTTTTCAGTATGACTTCTGTTCTTGTCCATTCTCTTGCTATTGTTCTGTATTTAAATGGTTCTGTCATAGAATTCTCACTGGTTTCCATTGCTATCGCAATCATTTCATTGTTTTGTTTATACAACGAATAGGTCAATGCTATTTCCATTGTAGATGCTATCGTTGAGATAGGATTATGCATGTCCATTAAGCGTCTTTTCCTTCTTATTCTGTTACTCACTGTTTTGTAGTGGTTCCTTCCTGAAGGTTCTAGTAAGTTCCTTCTGTTATTTTTAAAATTCATTATTTCATTCTGGTCGTTAATTAGTACATTAAACATCTCAAATAGTCCATTCTTCATCATCTCCAACTCTTCTCTGGTATTTATTATTTTCTTTCTATATATTTTTCTTATTTCCTTGGTCTTCATTTCCAAGTATTCACTCTTCTTAGTCGTCACTTCCATGATTTGGATATTCTCCTTGTGGCTGTTATTTTTATTTGTAGACAACAGTATGCTTTTGTCTTCTGTAGTTTTTATTTCCTTCCTACTATCTTCTATTTTCTTATTTCCCGGTTTCCCGTTCTCGTTCAGTGTTTCTTTAATACCTTCAGAAACTCCTTCTAGTGTTTCATTCACCTTCTTGAAACCCTTATCCAATGTTTCCTTGATCTGATCAGTTTTGTAATTTGTTTCTTCCCATCTCAGATTCGTCTCCATTTTTGTCTGTTTTACTTCTTTACGGTACGCTATTAATTGTCGTTGTATAGTTTCACTGTTACTATCGATTTTGTGGTTCAGTGTTTCTATATCTTTTTTCATCAGCCTCAAAGCTTCACTGGTTTTCTCATTACTTCTCTCTATCTTCTCACTAATCAATTTATTCTCCTCCTTCATTTCCTGTCTAAAGTTTCGATATTCTTTTTGTTACTCTCCTCATTCCTGTCAAATTTTTCGTTCATGGACTCGAATTTCTTATTCAATTCTTCTTTAGTGCTGTCCAATTTCTTCTCCATCTTCTCATTATTTTTGTCCATTTTCTTGAAATTGTCATTAATTGACTCAAATTTCTTGTCTAATTCTTCGTTATTTCGTTTTAATTCTTGTTTTAATGTTTCTCTTCCTTCCTGCTTGTCCTCCTTCCTTCGTTCTTCCATATTCTTCTCCATTCTTTGAAACATTTCCATCAATCTATCCATCTTCGTTTCTTCCGTGGTTCTAGTTGGTTCTGCTGGGGCTAACAATTCTTCCACATCTTCCACTGAAGTTATTTCCTTCTCCTCCATTCTGGCACCTTTCTCGATCTCCTTTTCTAATCTCCTTGCTTCCTCTTCCGCCTCCTTTTCGCGTAGCAACGTCTGGTGTCTCGTCCCGATTTTTGCCGGTTCCATTTCTGTAGTCGCCGCTAGAATCTGTAAAGTTTAAAGATATGTTTCCTTAACTATTCTAGCCCTACTAGTTGGCGCGCCACTTTCTTACAAAATGTTTATGTGGCTGTTGCCGCTATCGTTTAAGCCCCGCGATGGAAGCCACTTTGTAACTAGACGTTTATGTGGTGTTGTAAAAATTTAATAAAAGTTTAAATGTTGTTAAATGTGTCAAAATGTATGCTCTCAGTCGTGTACGGGTAAACCGTATTCTGCTCTGCCGCATTCAAACGTAGTAAACGTTGCCGCCTCGCCACCTGATTGGCGTACAGCTCTCTGCAGTATTACCCAGCTTGCGTCTCGCTTTAACGCCTTCACTTCAATAATTACTAGTCGTAATTCTAAATTAACGGAATCAAACATACAGCATTGCAGATTGAGAACATTTATTAATCCTTTAGAATATTTCACTTGGTTTATTATACATTAAAATTCGTTTTCGGCACCGGCTATTACAATTGCGTAGTTGGTACGCTCAGCTCAGTTGTATACAGTCATCAGTTACTCTAGTTTACAGTAAAAAATTATCGTTTTTTCTCAGGGGTGTAAAGTCCTTTTGGCTACAGAAATATATATATTTACGGCTAACACACACAAAGTTATAGTAATTCTTACAACTAATTACATAAATAAATCGATATCTCTTTATATTTGACTAAGTAATCACCAATGAAAATTTGTGAAGCAATTTATGGTTATGTTCATTTGCCAGAAGTTCGTTATTAGAAGATTCGTTAATTATTTATCATAATTTACTTTCTTAATAATCGTTAATTTGTTATAGTTAAATAGTGAATTTAAATCAGCATTTATTTTGACTCGGAATAGTGATCAGTGATTTTGAAATAGTTATATTTTAATTCAGACCAAAATTTGTGAATACGCTTTAAGGGATAATGTTTATACTCATCAGTTACTTGTTGCTGAAGATCCTGGTGTCGTCTTCTTCGATAGATAACTCCTGGGCTGTTGTCTTCTTCTATAGATAACTCCTGGGCTGTCGTCTTCTTCTATGGATAATTCCTGTCGTCTATTTCCCTCGTGTCGGCACTTTTCTTTGCTACTTCAGGCCTCGTAATTCTTCAGTTGGTGTCATCTTCTTCTTTTAGGAGGTTCTACTGATCTTCATATAGTGTCCGTGTCGTCTTTCTTCGTCGCGGCGTCGCTTCGTCTTCTTTGGATCACTACGGTTTGTTAAATTAATTTTTATAAATAAAATTTACGTTTCAGGATTCCCTGTACTGTTGTACTTGTCTTCTATTAGTTTTAAATAGTTTTGAAATTGTTTGAAGAATAATAATTTAATGTTAATACGAGAGCTACTCGGTCCACCCTCTGGCGTTGGTTAATAATGACTTACTGAAAATCTAACGGTTTTTTGGCGTTATTTTTCTTGTTGCTATGGTTACTTAAGAAATTATGCTAATTTTTCATTGGTTATTAACTCAGGTTATTGTTAAGATTTATCGTCTTTTTCGTCTATTTTTACCAAAATATCTTCAACTGAAGATTACTACTTTGTTCTAATATCTATGGTCATCACATTAGTACCATTCTTCCTAAATTTTTATGATGAACATTTTGATACCCCTCATGCCTATCTTTGGATAGCTAATTACATTTTTACTATTTTCCCAATTTTATATCTTACATATAATTTATTCAAAATTAGTTGTTAACCACATATTTTGGTACTATGAATACCCCCTTACATGGTTTAATCATTTGGCACGTTCTGCCTTACCTTTGGATTATTATTTGTTCTTAAATTAATAAATTTATGTTCAACAGTTTGGCTTAGAGCCTAGATTCCATTCTACTTCCATCTAACATTTCTTACTAACATTCCTGGTAACTCTAATATAATTTACAAACAAAACAAACAATAAACATCAGTATCCCTAACTCTAATTCTTACTATTAAACATTTCTTTTCAGGTTCTACCCTGAAATATCTTTTAATTGCTGTTATCTGCTTATCCTACAATTTACTCTATGTTATGATTTTCTGAACACAAATAAAATCCTTAATACTTACTTAAAGAAACTCTTATAATACTATTGACAAACTGTTCCTTGTATACTATGTCCTATCTACTATTCCCTTCACTTTAACACAGTGTTAGTCCTTCTTAATTTGCTACACTCTGATACCTTAACTCTTATCTTAATATATAATCTTGATATCTTATTACCTAAATTAACAATACTACAATTAGTTCAATCTTACCTACTAGTGCACAGTTTATCACAAATTGTTTATCTGTTTAACATAGTTAGCTTACATAATATTTAGTTCTACACTCTCACTACACTTTTATTTCATTAGAAAGTTTCTATCATTACTACCCTGCTCACTTTGTTTCATTATTTTATACCTATCACTTTCACTACTTATTTAGTTTTACACACACACTTTTGGGCTTATTCACGCTTATTCATGGTTGTCTGATTACTTTACATCACTGTGTGATTATGGTCATTTATAACTATTTACCTCCAAATCACACTGATCACTTTTGGTCATCATTCTAATATTGCTTTTGTTTTGGGCTCAAAGTATTGTTTATAGCCTTTGGCCATTACTACTACAATTAGTTTGGGGTATGGTTAGTTTCTAACCCCCCTACATTATATTATACAATTACATTCTTTAAATAATAAGATACATGTGATACTATTACCCTTCATTAATCTTATTGTCCTAGCTACATCTCATATGCTACAGACATCAATTCATTACTAAATTTACAATATTCTGTTCACTTTTTTGGAATGACTTGATTATACTTAAACTTCTTCTTCACTGTCTCTTGGTTTTCTTTTGGTTCCTATCCGATCTATTGTGTCAAGTCTGTTGGGTTAATAGTCTTTTGTCATTTATTGGGTTACTGGGTCATTGATCTTTAACTTCATAAGTTTTTTGCCTTTTACTCTTATTTTCAGCTGTTTATTTTATAATTAAATACCATTGAATTCTTGCTACCTTATGTCATGTTACAATATATATTATACTACCTCTCTGTGGAGCTCCCTTGTTAATTTGCCTCACATTGGATGCGTCAATTTATACTAATACGGATTCTCCCGTATCAATATCTTCTAAAGTCCCACTAGTTGAGCGTTAATTTATAGTAGTACTGTTTACTCTTCAAATAATATATGCGTTGTGGTGATCTAAATTATGTATTAAGTGTTAATTGGTTTCTCTTATAGAACCGCAATGTTCGATTATTTGTGAATAAATAATATCTTATAAACGGTGATCTTAATCAAATATTAAGAATATCTCAATATTTTTGTATTAATTTAGTACCTTCTGTAATAATAATGTTCAATACCAGTTGATATAGTGTGTAATTCTAATGTTCTTATTCAAGCCTAGTCCGCGTTTTGAGAGAGGAGAGGAACTCCTTATATATGTTTCTCGTTCTCTGTAATTCAACAGCGGTCCGTGAGCTAGCGCTGTAGTTCACAGTCAGCTGAGTATTGTAGGTTAGTTGTCCGCGCACAATAATTCCCACGTTACACTCTCTACATAAATTACAACTTGTTCATACTGCACTAAATATTATACAAATGATAATATATCGTCAATTTCAAAAATGATTCTTTATTATTGATTTTTTATTTCTTGACAACAAAGTTCTTCCTTTACGAGGATACAAAAATCGATCGTATTGGAAGTAATCGATTAATTATCGGATTCAGGGTTATATATTATTTTAATTATTATTGTATTTCTTTAAACACAGGGTGTGAAGGTTCTTTCAACTATTGGTAAGGTCAGAAAATGCATAAATAGGATTACAAGGTATTACAATATATTACTAATTTCTTATTAATTATTACTTAAAATAAGTGGAGTTTACCTCCGATTGGCTTCGTCACTTGTAGTGGCAGTGTACAGCTAACCTCGTTCGATGTGTTTGATCAACAACAGAATACAGATGATTGAATTCTCGCCAGTCTTCACTCCAAGTTCGAAATAAAAGTTGAAGTCTTGGCCCTGGGATGACGCAGAAATGCCGATCCTTACTGTTCACCAATGTCCAATTCTTGTGGTTACGGGTTTCAATGTATTTCGTGTCAAACTATGCTTTCTCTATCGAATTGTAGAAGGTGATGTTCGAGTACAATTTTGAGTTCTGCTTTCGTTCTTTAGAATACTGGATTATATTAATCTATTCAGGTAGTTATTTCTCTTAATTGGTTTATTAATTCAGTTTAAGGATTACTCATTGTACTGAGTTTTATCGGTAAAGTTCCTTCCTTAGATTTTCGTCACTTTTGATTTATAGGCTTATTAGTATTCGGTTATATGTGACCGTCAAAAGTCAGTGAACCTTACTATGGTTATTTATTACTTAATTTTGTTCACTCATTGATTTATTTAATTTAATTTTATCGGTTTTTCTAAGTGCATCAAAACTAAACTGTTCTCGTTCAAATTCAATAATCGAATCAACAAATTTTATTTCATTTTGTCGTCCTTGACAACCATTCTGTCTTCTCTTATTGGATATTATTTATAGTCCTATAACCATAATCATACAATGTTCTTGCACTTATTAAAATACTCCCTTACTAAATTTACATTATATCATATTATACCTTTACGTATTGTTTGTTACTAAATTATATTCATTTTGCTGTCGTTTCCTCTTAATCTACTTACTATAACAAGTATTATTTGCCTGTTAACAAATATTACCTTTCGGTATCATTGCACTATTACATTTTGAGATTTTATTTAAATTGAATTTACTTATCTGCTATCAGTAATTATTATTGACTTCTCCTAACTCATTATATTCTATTTAGTATTTTTTTTTACAAATTTCGTTACCTAACTTTTCTGACCTGACTTACTATACAATGTTACTGGTTTGTGGCCTATCATTACATTTTTATCTCCTTCTGATTTTAATTTGTTATTACCTACATTATTATAGAATCCTTCATTTGTTTATTATATAATTACAATAAACCCTTTTGTATCTCATTAACAATTATTGCCTTTCTGGCCAAGTTTACAATTATAATCTGCATACTAACTAAGTACATGTATACAAAACATTTAACTTTATAAAGTCTAACACCAGTTCTATAGTGATATATTTGATAATATAAAAATGAAATTAACATCAGTTAATTGACATTCTCTTAAAACAATTACTCCACTTGCTACATACAAAAAACAACATAATTATCATGATAATAACACAACATGATAAACCATAATAACATGTATATTTTTATAAAATAAATCAAGCGCTAATTAATCATTCTCCTCTCATTTAATTCATCAATCATTATAAACTGTCAAGTTAGGTTTTACATTACTTGTCAATGTCTATCGTTTACCCTTTTCACTGAACACTGAAGTTTGTATTTATAAACATTCTAAATTTTTCCTTTTTACCTTGTATTCTTATTATGGGATTATTCATTTATTTAATAATGGGTTATGTTTCTGACTTTATTATTATGGACAATTATTATTTTTATTTATAGTTTAAAAACTATAAACTTTTTTATGTAACGTAGGGGACCATATTTTCGTTACGTTACAATATATATATATATATATATATATATATATATATATATATTATTAAAAGACGGAATTCGTCAGATTTAGAATTATTATTCTCAGAGTTATTAATTTAATATGGGGTCTCGTAGTTCGTTTATTATTATTTTTCAAAAGCTCGCTCTTTATTATTAAGTTGTGGGTTAGGGATTTATTCCACCCAATTCAACCTATTGTTGAATCCGGTAGTGAATAAATCGGTTACTTACACTGTTTATCGTCGTTTTAATTATAAGTTTATTTGGTTAAAAAATGTTTTTTAATTCACTTCCTCGAGTTGATTCGCTTGAAGTTCTGTTGGCTCTTCGAATATCAGCTGTGGCGAGTTGATCAGTAATGTCCTGCCTATACACTAACATAAAAATACATAAACATGATATTTACTATAATTTATAATGTGTAGCAATATATATAGGACGGGGCGGTTGGTAAAAATCATTCCATTTGAATGTCCGCTCTTGTAGTCTGGTACCAACCGTCTCGGTTTTCTCACTAATCTGTATCTACTGTTTACAATAAAAGCCAACTCTTTTAAAGGTTCATATGACAATAATGGTTTATTCAACTCTAGAACAATAAAATTTGGTACAATAATGTAATTTACTTTCCTTTTAGTTAACAATTAAATTAGAACATGGACTCTAAAACATTTAAAAAACTCAGGTTGGTATGACTGCATTTGGCTAGTCGAATAATTTTTGTTAGTAAACAAATAGGTTGTAATATTTTATTAAACTTGTAGTGGTAGTAGTAGTAGGTTCTTTGAGTCTGCAAAATACACATATCTAATAAAATTGCTACTGTTACAATAAGTAGACAAAACATAAACTCATTGATTATTAATTTGAAATAATATAAAATATGAACAACTGTTCATGGTTAATCATTGAAGTTATTACAGATTCATGTAACCTTGTTTGTATAAAATTTATTAATTATTTTTCATTGATGCATTAATTAGTTAACAAGTGATAATAATTATTAGAATTCAGTGTCATGGATTATAATCATCTCCTAGACTTGATGTACATAACACAGGTACTTGTAATTCATTTGATATATTTATGTTACCCTCTGGTGTAACTCTTAGTTTAATTATTAAAATAACATATAGAACATTCTTATCTTCCTAATAGTTAGGGTACAGGTTCCCTTCATTGGTTATACAATGTCTTGGCTTATACTAATACATTAGAATCATATAAATAGTTACAATTGTCGTTAATGAAAGCGTTCAATTTTGTCATTGTTTATCTATATTTCAAAGTTCCCTTCCTTTTGGAATTGGGCAATTTATCGATTAACTGACGTTAATTCGATTCCCTATTAGCATTCTTTTACTTATATATTACTTGACAAGCATAGTATAATAGTTATGGGTATTTGATACTTGCGTAACTGGTCGTTCGTAGGGTTTACACTTTTTCGTAATTTTTTCAATTAATTAAAATTCTTTAATTAATTAATTAAATTTTTATAACAGCACTACACTCACTCCTATGCGCATATACTCCGAATTATTCCACTTGAAAATATACTGGACTATTTGCTTCAGTAGTCATAACCTCCACTCAGGGTTTGAGGTTAGCGTATGTGTTTACAGCTGTTCGCTGTCAAACGCACGTTTTTCTGGATGAACGGCGTGCATGTAGGTACTCTCGTTGCTGGTGAAAGACTGTCCCCGCTTCCTCCGTCGGAATGATGCATTTCGTATTTTTTATAGGATCTGATTGGTCAATATTTTTTAATTCGTCTAATCATGGCGGGCTTCGTTAAAATAGACGCTTAAAGCCGCGTCAGTCGCTGGTTTTGAGATTATGAATCTGTGGTCTACATACCCACGCGCAAGGGCTAAGCATCACACAATTATTTTTATAAGACAAATATCTTACTTATAACTGCACTGATGTCATTTTAATTACCCTTATCGTTTCTAATTTTTAATGACAATTATTTTGAATCCCCTCATCATATATTTTGGATTCGGGGTTGCTGAAAACGCACTTGGTATAAATACTTAGTGTCCATTAAGAAATTATTAATTTTTTTTTAATACATTGTTTTTATTCCATATTTGATGGTAATAACGTATTCTTATCTTACTATCCACTTTTCCCTTAAAACTATGCCTTAATATTAACACTATGTCTGTTTTCATAGGTTCAATCCTAAGTCTATGGCTATACATATTGTTTGTTACTTATATTATAATAATATTAACATTTAAGTAATTTCTAATAGGGCCTATTTACACTTTATTGGTTTTAGTCACTATTGATAGCGTTCTTTTTCCCTATATTGTAGGTTTATTGCCTTAATTATTGTTTGTCAAGTATGTTTGCCATACTTCATGGAGTTACCTTATTGTATGCTTGGTACTCTTTACATATTATTTTTATTGTTATTTAAATGACACTTATAATGGTTTCAGTGACATTGTTATCAATGTGCTGCAGTTCATTCTGCATTTGTACTGGTTATCACCTTGGTTTAGTTGCTATCAAAATTGCTTGCAGCTAGTTGTTAGTATAGTTTTGTTGTCATTATTGTTATTTTTATTATTTAGATAGTTATCTTTGTTGAATTTATCCATTTGAACAGTATTCTGTCCCACTTAAGGTTGTTAGTTGAGTTACTACTTTTGTATAATAAGTTTACGACAATTTGGTCGCATCATGCGTCTTTGTTATTACAAGCATATAGTTATATTGGATTACATTAATATAGCTTTATATACATTTATTATATCATCTATTGTATACAAAACGTTCCTTATATCATCTAGTTACTTCCCAGCTTAATACATTTTGGTTTGATATTATTTTAACTTTGTTTTTCTCTAGTTTTAGTGAAAACTGGTTGCCCAGATTAGGTTATGTTGCATACTGGGTAAACAGTAGTGTGTTGCTGCTGGATTTGTATTTCTGCATTAATCTGGTTGATTGGCTTTCATTCAATGTTGGTACATTGGTTGTTGGTTATTATTATTATACTTTTGTTTACTCTTTTATTGTCTTAATCATTGTTAATTAGTGGGTTTTTACTAACATCAATCCCACTGTACAACTGGTCATTTATATTTTGGAACCTAGTCTTCTTTTTATGTCTACACATCATTTAGCTAAAATAAACTTATCCTATTCTTTTTCAGTTTCTTGGTGATTCTTTATTTACAATACTTAGTCCTTATTGATTACAGTTTATTTTACATGGACAAGGGATGTATTCATCAAATGAGTTGTGGTCAGTGTTGGCTTTACCGTACAGCTTAGGGATTTATATCATGTAATTAATTAACATTTCTTCTTTCTTCCTTGTACAATTATTCCTTCCTAGGTTTATGTTAGTTTGTTATATTTCAATTTCTTTCCCTTTTTTTTTGTGTCTGGTCTGGCTATCTTCCTACTTCCTTCCTTCACTGATCTCTTTCTCACTCTTATTTATTTTATACATGATGTTGTTTTCACTTGTCTCCTTCTCATTGTTTCATCTTTCTTCTTTCTTGAGGGTGTTATTATTGTGTTCTTCTCACTGATTGTTCTTTCTTCTTTTGGTTTCCGTTGTGTTCTTCTCACTGATTCTTCAATCTTCTTTTGTTTCCGTTGTGTTCTTCTCACTGATTCTTCATTCTTCTTTTGTTTCCGTTGTGTTCTTCTCACTGATTTATTAGGTAAGGTATGTCAGTCGTCTCGTCTTTAATCTTCTTTTCTTCTTTATTGGTACAGTTACTAGTAATTTCTTTTTCATGATACTTCACTTAGTTTAACATATGATACTTTCTCCTTCTGTATCCATGGTGGTATCCTTGACCTTTTATGTATTCTTAATAGTAGTGGCTTTCGAATTAATTTTTTGGTATGTTGGTGGATGTAGTGTTATATGTACCGTTACAATATATATATATATAATATAATACACTTATAATAATATACACTACTATAATATATATAATACATACACAAGTTTGTATAAGTTTGTATATAATATATATATACTTTATATATATATATATATATATATATTATAACATCGCCAAATTCAGATCAATTTTGATAACAATAAGTATGTATCAAAAATGCTAAATAATACTATATTTAAATAAATAAATAATGTGGAGAGTAAAATATAAATAAAAGGTAATTAACATAGAAGGAGAAGGAGTATTAAACCAAAAGTGATTAATTAAGAAACTCAAATAATAGACTGACAGACAAACGACATTGACCCAACCCCAGAGATTGGCCAGTTAAGAAACCTAAATAAAGGAAACAAGACGGACGAAGGAGAAGAAGAATGAAAACGAAGAGAGAACAAACCCACGAGGAAGAAAACAAAATGAAACACGTCAAGAAAACCAAACAAGGAATAAAAAATACAGAAGGGAGAAGTAATGTAATCCAAAATAATAAAGACAATGAAATCGGTTGAGAACCAAAACTATTAATGAATGTTAATATTGATTGAATGACAATTATAAATAATCAGTAATATGAAACAATAAATAAAAGTACACTAACCAAAGAGTTAGGGATATATGTAATTTGTTAACAAAGAAAGACATAATATTAATAATTTTATATAGATAGTGTGTAGAGAAAGAGAATAAAATGATGAGAAATAAATGGAAGTTGAACTAGTGAAAGTGATTTATCCTAGAGTGATATAATACTAAAGAAACAATAAGTAAATTATAATGAACACTAAATAATTTAAGAAAGTGCAAGTGAGAAATAAATACAAATATTGTCTATCATAAAAATAGTAAGAGGAGAGTGGCCTAAGATAAAGACTTAGTAAAATAACCTATGTTTAAGTTGTAAGAGTAAACAATAACATTTAACAAAGTTACAATGAATAATATTTAGAATAGAACATTGATTCAGTAAATAATGAACACTAAGTAGTGATATTTACTGTGATGACTAGGAAATAGTATTGTTATAACTTAAGAATGTATTGTAAAAGTTTAAAGGTGTGTTTCACAAGGAAAAGTAATAAGATGGTGTTAACACGGAAGGGAGAGCAAAAAGCATTAGAAAATAAGTCTGTATTAACATTAAGTAAATACCCACATTATAAGGGGAGTTTAATGAAAAAAGTTCAATAGAGGTGAGATTGTTTAGCACCAGAACAACGAATAAGAAATAATGAATTGTATAAACTATTGTTTATGAATTGGATATGGCTGTAAGAGTCATACAGACCATAGACCTAGATGTTATATGTTATATTGGAAATGAATAGGAAATAATTAGCAAGTAATATTGAATAACAGTTGTTACAAACAAAGATCACAAAAGGACTAAATTAAAACACATCCAGAGACATTAAACCTAATTATAAATGCAAAATAACAATTTAGGACTAAATGAAATATATTGTGTATGAAGCCATAAAAATCCAGTAATGGCTACTTAAATGTGAAACAGGCCTAACGGTCAAACATAACCAATTGCTGATTGTACAAAAATCACCATATAATGGACAAATCCAAGGTGACTAATTCACCAAGGATGAATGGTAGTTATTATTAAAAACCAAATATTAAATTAAGGAATAATATAAACAGAGAAATGTAATTAGTAAGTATGAAATTAATTGTAAACGTAGAAAACTTGATAAAACCCAATATTGTGGGGTGCCAAAATAATCTTTGTGAGAAAATATAAATGACAGTGCAAATAGATCATAAATAAGAAGGAAGATAAGAGGAGGAAGGAAATCCGAAGATTTGAAAGGAATTCAAAAATTGATAACAATGTATTCATGTTCAGCTCGCCCAACGAAATTAATGATGTAACCATGGAAACGACCGTTTTGACGAGGTAATTACCGTTGAATATTTACTGGTAAAATGACGCTCACGCAAGACAGAAGCGAAAATTGAGTACAACATATTTTCATATTTAAAACATCTCAAAAGTAAAATAATGTACAGAAATTGATCGTAAAGAAGTCTGATGAATACCGAACACCTTTACCAGATGGAGAAGATGTTTAATTGAAGACGAAATATCTAAATAAATCCAAACCACTTTGAAAAAGATGCTGAAGCCTGAATAAAGAACCAATGAATTATATTGATGTCACAATCCTTCCTTCCCGATCTACAGAGCAATTCCGTACTACAACGCTGTTAAGTATCAGTTAAATTATTTCAACTTCCAAAAATAAACGCACTTTGAATATTTCTTAATATATGTTGACTACCACTGAATCACTTTTATTCTCTTGCAAGGATTAAATCGTAATAATAAGACACTGAAAATTTGTTAAACTATAGAACTAACCTCATATTTATGTACGACTTTTAAACCACTTGTACGACACTCAAACAAACCAATTACCATAACACATTACCGTACTTAAGGAAAACAAACATTGTAAGGTTGTGTATTTTTAATATTGTAATTGCATCTGAACCTTTTAACGTGGCCAAAAGATCTCACAACCATCGATCGAAATATTTGTTGATTGGCTTCACAAAACGCCATGCTGTTTATATGTATTCAAAATCGATTGGTTGACCCTTGAGTAAGAGTCTTATAAAGAATTATCCGGTGCAGAATTGTATATAAAAAATTAATTATAACTTGTGTCGATAAAATATTAACTTCAAATTAATAATAAATCCATACTGTGTGTGTTAAATTGTGTTTTATTTTCATTATAAAAGTGTATGTTTAAATTATCATGTATAGCGAATGTTTCTGATGCGACGTCTAGCGCGCAAGTAGCGAATACTATAACTGCTCACTCGATTGACAAAAATTGAGAACAGGCGGGGCGGTTTGAATTCGTCGCCTCGTTCGAATAGAACATTGATAAGGAGACAGTTTTAATTGTTTTATGCAAACAATTTGGCGCCACCCGGGGATTATCCACTATGTTTGAATCTCAGATCGGGAACCACGATACCTGGTCACCAGTACGTTCGCTACGGACCCAAACATCGTGAGTTACACCGCCGTACGAGGACGAAGTGGTAAGAAACACAGACACAATAGACACTTAAACACACTGTTATATTTTACAGAGGTATACGAACGACGAAGACGATACACGAGTTATATTATAATATATATATATTGTAACGTTACATAACCCCTGCCCAAATATGATAAATAAATAAAGGAGGATTAATGTAATCACAAGAGAGAAAAAAAACAGTAATCACCCATTTTTAAAAGTCAGAAATGGGGATTATGTATCAAACTATGAGAACCTTTGTACTCTAAAAACACTGTAAACATTGTTTTTAATACTAAGTGGTATCATAAAAGTGCAATCATAAAAGTGCAGTGTACAAAGTGGAACATAGTATGATAGGCGAAAGTGTCAAACATTTAAAAAGAGCATCTCACAAATTTGTGCTGAAGATGAAAAAAAAGCAGTATTATAGCAATAGACTATGATACTATTGACAAGTTGTTGTAGTTTTGTATTGTGTAGGCCACAAAGGCATTATAACTAGAATTAATATTTTTGTTTACTATAATTATTTTGTTTAGATGTAAAATAACCCAGGGTTATATTAAACTGATAAAGGCCAATTAAAACTATACTAAAAAGATGGAAGGGAAAATAAAGTAATATAGAGTAAGAATACATGGACCACAGTATAAGAAATAAATAAACTCAATTTAAAAAAATCATTAAATTATAAAATGCCAACAGCCAAGCTTAAATAAATCCATGAAGAAAAATCTTATATAAATTAAATTTAATCATAACTAAGATTTGTAAAGGAGTATTTTTAAAAGCAAGAAAAGAAATAATAATAATATTATATACTAGCCTATTTACCTAAAACAGTACCTAGGGTAGCCAATAAAAACCCATCAATTTATTGGTTACTATGAGTAACTAGCTAACAAGAAATTGATTGATTGTTAAATGGTATTCAATATGAGAAGATGAAAAGTGTAATGTCGTATACAATTTTATAAATTTTAAAAGAGTATTCGGAATAAACCACTCCTAAATTAAGCGAGTCAGCACTAGACACTACATCAGAGATGTCCATTGAAATAAACTGATTCACACGAGAAAATCGATGAACAACCAATAAATCCTGCTAACCACCTCTCAGTCAAGACGTCATCATTGAAAACCATTGGGTGAGATCGCTTCCTTTTAAAATTTAACTAAATTACACCTCAATTATAAATCTAGAACACTATTATCAGCACCGTCTCTTTGAATCCATCTGAAAACAAGGTGAACATAAACTTTATTTAAAAAACCAGAAAAATGTGGCTTTGCTAATAACATTACGCGGCCTCCATTAATTTTAGTGTTCGTTTTGTCAGTGAAGAAACATAGTCTGCACTCTAGCGGTCAAAAAATTAACTGAATGATACAGATTATACAAATTTTAAAATAATTAATGTAAAGTTTGATACAGACCCATATGCATTTCTGACTTCCTCAAAGTTCAAAGAACCTTAAATAACCCTGGGAAATTAATTAATTATTTCTTTTTCTTTATTAAAACTGTAATAAAAAACATTTGTTATGTGTTATATGTTAGTAAACTTAAGATCGAAGTAACGCTGTGATTTGTGAAGTAATTGATTGTCAATTCATGTTTTGGGAGACCATAGTGTCCCATAAATATTCAATAAATTCAAGGAATGCCTTGCGTTTAAATAATAAAATGTGTATTATTTCTAGTAGATGGTAGTTGATTACAGGTAATAAGAAAATCGAGAAGAGAAAGGGAATCAGTCCGGTCATCAAGAAATTATTACATACTACAAAAGTAATTTAACCTCAAATGAGTTCGTAAAAGGAGAAAACAGCTTATGCCACGAGCGGAAAAAATTTAAAATACTCAATTGTATATGAAGAGAGTAATTCTCTTTGACTCTCTTTACTCTCTCTCCTACCTATTTTCAAACAACGGTATTGATTTAATACAAACAAATTTAAGAAAATCATTCAATATTCTTTCATAATCACACACACTCGATTTTGAAGGCATATAACACCAATAAATAAATATAACACTAAATATAATATAACGATAAAGACGCGAGAGTGCAAAGTACAACAAGGAGGGAGACGTAACAAATGACGTACAAACGTGAGGCTTAATTAGGCGACAGTTTTGAAGAGTAATAATAAGACGTAACACACACACACACGTTGGAAAAAGACGTACTCAAACTCGCGTGACGTTACAATATATATAATATAACATTTTTAAATTGCAAAACAAATATAAATTAATTTGTGTTGTGCCAAAATGTATATAACATTACTGGTAAAGTGTACCAATTAATGGGGTTTGGGTGTAATGGTAATAAGAGTATTGATTGAATTGTAAGAAGTTTTCATTATTTTTATTATAAACCACAAGCGTGTTTAAAAAATCTCATTTACTTCGCCATAAATATTCATTATTATTTGCGTAAACGTTCAATTGTTGCAGTACATTTATCATAAAATAAATCTTATCTTCTATAGTTACAAAGGTATATTCTAAATATTTATTTATTATCTTAAATCTCGACTGCTCAGTCTGACTGTGTGCTTTACTGCAGTTATGTTTTATTGTCTTTATATAATTTCCAGCTACGTTACTTTATGCATTGCATACATCTTAATCATTGATTGCTTTACAAAATTTAAATTGACTAAATTAATTGTTAATCATCAAAGAAAATATTTATTGAATTTAAATTAGATTCTCTTATCTCTATATTTACATTTTACATAACTCTTATTTATTTTTAAATTTCAAAGTGTCTACAATCTCTTTAGTTTCTCATTTACAAATTATAAATTGATTATTTGTCACCTCGATTCTGTAGATCGTACCCATGTCCTCCGTTGCTCCGTAGGTCCTCTTCTGATGGAGTTCTCTGCACGTTCTCCTGGTTCCACTTGTCGTCCTCCAGTTACTCGTCAGTCATGGTTGCAGTAGTGTAGAGTGATATGTTGCTCTGCATCAGCTGCTGTTGCTCTATCAGACGCCTCTGCTGTTCAATATAGAGTTCCTCTGCATGACGTAACCTTGTAGCTTGTTTGAGTGACGGACGTTTGTGTGTAGACATCGTCAAGTACGTTCTATAATCGTATTCGTAACCAGACTAAGAGTTAATGTTTGATACTTAGATGAACATAGCGTCCATCTGCCTTTACTGTTCAATTAAAAAAATTTAAAATTTGCGTCTATACTGGACATAGCGTCCCGCTGCTACTGAAGACTGATTGAGAAGATTTAAAATTCGTGTCGATACTGGACATAGCGTCCCGCCGCTTCTAAAGACTGATTGAGAAGAAGTTGGCTTCATCCGTGCCCTTATTTATATTCGAGCATCGTACCGCACCTGTTGGGACAGAATTCAGCCTGTCAGAAATTGCTTGGAGGCGTCAGTTCCTCCACTATCGTCCAATTTCATATTTTCGCACATTTCTGCAAATGGCAATGTCTAATGTGGACTACCTGGTGCTCTAACGGTGGCTGATTTAATTACACATGTTCAATGTAATTACCATCGTAATTGTATAATTCGTGTAATTACTACGCTCTTAAAATCGCACTGCACGTCCTTTTCACGCTGTTTTCTCACTACACATGTGTATTAATTTTATACATATTTAGGAGTCTTTGAATTTTTTCTACTATTTATGGTTTTCTTAAATTAAATAAAAACTATAATTTAACACCTATTTAGGGTGAGATTGCAAACTTTCATGCTTGAACCAGCCTCACTCACACACACTATTTACTACTGTACACACTCTCAGCGATAATCACGTGATCGTGCAGGTCAGTTCCTGCATGTCTTTTGCCGTATTTTTAACATCAACTCAGCTTTCAATCTCAGACCTGCCTATTTATTACATATTTATTAATATAATTTAAATATTTATATAATCTATTACATGCACAGTACAGCATATGATTGTACTGTCGCAATATATATATATATATATATATATATATATATATATATATATATTGTTACAACACAAACAAGCCACCCCAATACCAGGGAAAAAACGATGAATCCACTATATAAAATGTTTAAACTAAGAAAATGAAATGGCGACGCGACAAACGACTACATGACCCAACCCAAGTGATTGAATCAATAGATAAACCAAATAAAATAAAACCAAAGGAGAAGGGAAAAACCGAAATAAAATGAAATCGAAGAAGGAGGTAAATGAAAATGAAACAAATCAAGTCTAAATGAAATAAAATGAGAAGAAGTGAAAAGACGCAAACAAAAATATAGAACAGAAAAAGGAGAAATGTTACACTCAAATATAATATTGAAAAGGAACCAATAAATAACAAATGTAAAAGATAATTATTAGTATCGACTAAATAATCAATGTAAAGTATAATTGTTAAAATCCAATAAAGTAAAGACAAACAAAGTACACTAACCAAAGAAATAGAGTTTAAATGTAATAAAGGACTCTATAATGACATGAACTTGTTAACAGTATAACTAACCTTTGTAAAGTGAGAGATAGAAAGATAGTGAACATAAATAAGTGACCAAGATAATATAATGTTAGGGAATACTCACTAATAACACTTAAATAAAATATAAGAAGTGCAAAGTGACCATGTAAAACCCCAAAATAAATAGAAACCCTATTGATAGGCATAAACACCTAATAATCAGTGATGAACACTAAAGGTTTAATGGTGAACAGTATTATTAAATAAGAATTTTGTTATTGATAGTATTAAGATTAATTGTAAATGAGGGATACCATAGTATTCAGAGAAGGAATCCCATAGAAGGTCAAAAGTTAGTGTTACCATGGCTAGAGAGTAAAGTTTATATAAGAAAAAATATAGTAAAGAAAATAAAGGCAAAATCAATAAACACCCTATATTCTAAGGGATAGTCAGTTAAGTAAATTTAAATGGTGTGATGATGTTTATCACCAAAAAATAAGTAAGAATAAAACAAATTGTAAACAAACGTTGCATAATAGCTGTTAAAGAATTGTTCGATTAAATCTATGAATAGGAATATGGCTGAAGGGATTATACAGACCATAAACCTAAATGTTATATTATATTTTATAGAGAATAGTAGATAATAGCCAAATTGTAAACAATGGCAAAATAAATAAGAAAAAAGATAAAGTAATATAAATCTAATAATACTGGAGAGGCAGTCAGATAATAATAGACAAACCATAATGTAGAAACTAATGAAAACATACAATTATTATAAACAGATCCAAAACAAGTCAACAAGTAAACAGATCATTTATAATACCAAAACAAAACATGTATGAGGGTAAATTAATATGTAATTTATATAAAATATGTAAATATAGCCGATTACTACTTAGGCCTATGAAAAGCCTAACTGTATAAAACCAATAACTACAAATTGTAAAAATCTAACAAGAATATTAACAAATCCAAGGCAAGTAACTAGTCAAGGATAATTAGTGAATCATATTAAAAGATAAATGTTAAATTAAGGACATAAAATAAGAAAGAAATGTAATTAGATAATATCAAAATAAATGTTCAAACAATAATACATAAGAAAACCCAGCTTTGTGGGATGTAAAAATGATCTTTGAAAGAAAATACGAACAGTAGTGATAATATTTCATACATAGAGAGGAAGACGGAAGAATAATAGCAATCAGAAGATATACAGTCATTTTGAATAAAAATTCAAACATGATAACAATGGTCTTAAGTCAAGTACAGCCAATCAGGATCAATCAGTTACCATGACAACTGAAACGTTATTTATGAATTTTCCGTTAGAACCTATTATTCCATTTTTGACGCTCAACAGGAATAGACGCCAAGCCGTGAATGATAAAAATTTTAATATAAAGTGTTTAAAAGTAATCCAAATTTGAAAAAATGAAGTGAAGACATTTGAAGAATTTGAAGAAGTAAGAAGATGAGGACATTCGACTGATGCCTAATACCTGATTAATAATTTCTAAATTAATAAATTTAAACCAACTAATACGAAAAAGAAGCCAGACGTACTTAAATCCCAAGATTAAGAAAAAATTAATGATTATCGAAGACAACAACCCATTTCAACTGAATGACATTACATCTCAAGTCGACTGATTTGATAAGTATTGGTGAGTTACCCGAATTTATGAAATAAACTCACTTTAAATTTTTCTAATAACACTCTGAACTCTCACTAGAAACTGATGATATTAGTTCTTTCAAAGATTAATAAAAAATATAAAAAATAAAACACTAAACTTATGTTAACTACGAAAAAAACCTGTATAAAAATTACGAACTTTTGAAACACACTTTATAACACTTCAGGAACAAATTATAATTACACATTATATTATATAAGTACAATTAATGTAAGGTAGTGTACTTTATTGTAATCGAATTGATATTTTTTCGTAAACCAAAAGAATCCAGATTTATTGAACGAAAAATTGTAAAAAGTAAACATTTTTCTGTAGACGCCATGTCCGATTAACTAACATCGTTCAAAATCGATTTTCGCCAAGCCTTGAGAATAATTGGCTCACTGCCGGTGCAAATTTGTTTAATAACAAATATAATTTTGTATAACACTGAATAATTACAAATCACAATTAAATAAACTAGTACAGAGTTGTAACCACTGTTCTTTATTCCATAGGAAAGTGTATTATAATATTTGTGTATTTTAGCGAAAAGCAAGGGTGACGGTAAGCGCTCACATCGGAAACTCGGCGAAATAACAACTCGATTAAGAAGGTCGAACGAAGGCGGGAGTAAATTTGAATTCTCCATACCGTCATAGCTAAGAACGCTCAACCGTCCGATTTTTTAATTTAATTGTTTTAATTAAACAATTTGGCGCCACCCGGGATTTATGAACACATATTGAACAGGTAAGGTTCCCACCTCGTGTGTACTGGTAATTCGAAGTATCGCTACGGACATCGTCCGAATAAAAATAAAGTAACGACACCAGTGTGAGGCGAACACACACAAGCATACACTTTTACAGAGCACATAAGAATCTAGTCGTTACAATATATATATTGCAACAGTTTTTTATTCGATTATAATAAAATTCGCACACTCATGATTATAATATAGTGAGTGTGCGAAATTTACAAACACGTCAGTATGGAGGAGATGAAAAATTATTTATTATACACACAAATATTGTTTTTAAAGATGTATATTGTATTATAAATTGTCATGTATTGATAATAGAAATAATAGTTTGTATTGTTTGATAATATAAATCGATTTTACTTGGTTGCTGCAACATCCTCCTCTCCTCCCGTCCTGGTGTCCTCTTCTTCAGTGTCACTCCTTCCTGGTCTCCTCTTCGTCCTGGCATCCTCTTCGTCTTGTCGTCCTCTGCTATGGCAGGCGGCTCCAGCGGCGATATTTCAACGAGTCTCATTGTTATTATGTTTGACTGCTAACATTAATTAGTTTCTTCATAAATTGTTCACTCACAATGATTATAAATTTCACTCGTACAGTTTATTATTAATTTATACTTTATATTTTCTTAATCTCAGGATTAATATTGGTATTAATTAATGCCGTGCATTTAATGTACACCTTCCACGATATCTTGAAGTGTCTTTAAATTCCCTAAGTGGATATCTTAACTTACACGAAAACAGCACTATATTATATTATAATTTTTATTTAAATATTTTACCCACTCGGTTCTTAACGCAAAACTTCGTTAAGAATTACCAAGGTTTATTTTTTATATGATATTTCTATGTTCGTATGAGAACAACTCTCTTCACCGGGCACAACTTCCCCTTGCAAATGCTAAAGCAGAACTGGGTCCATCCTAACTCTACAACGAATGAATCTTACTGAATTTAGTGTATTTTGATTGGCTAAGCCCAAATCACATGATTGATGGAACAAACAGATATACGAATTTCCTGAAAAACTGTATAATTTAGCAAAGGCCTGCATGGAAATGATTTACCAATTTTATTACCCTATCATTGATAAGAGTTACAATTGATTTTTTCTTCACTTAAAAAAAAACATATTTCTAAAATAGTTATGAACCTCAGTGTATACACAAATTGAAGCTATTTACCTAAATAATTCCTTGTCAAAGTTTCACGTGAATCTGTTAACTACCACTGAAGCTATAGCGATCACACAATATCACACGCGCACAAATTCACACAAAAAATACATGACAATATGGAACATCTTTTTATGAAGAGTTTGGTATACCCTACATGCTTATCCATTTCTAAATTAAAAAACTTACGGCTAAAAGATAAAATATTACATAAAACAAATTTAAACAAGAAAATGCTCGTCATCCATGTGCTTTGATACAAACAGCATAGCTTATCATCCTGTGTTCGGTTGCAATAAATAAATATATATATATATATATATATATATATATATTATAACCTTTTACTCGTGTCTTGTGTCCGTTCGTATACCTCTGTAAAATATAACAGTGTGTCTGAGTGTGAAAGTGTGTCTGTGTTTCTTACCACTGCGTCCTCGCACGGCGATGTACTTCACGATATTTGGGCCCGTAGCGAACGTACTGGGGACCAGGTATCGTGGTTCCCGATTTGAGGTTCAACCGTAGTGGATAATCTCCGGGTGGCGCCAAATTGTTTATAGAAAACAATTAAAATGGTTTGCTTATCAGTGTTCTATTTGAACGAGGCGACGAATTCAATCTGTCCCGCCTTTTCTCAATTTCGTGTCAATCGAGATAGCGGTTGCTGGATTCGCTACTTGAGCGCTAGCCGTCGCATTGGAAACCTTCTCTAGACATTATATTTTTAAACATACACTTTGCTAATAGAAATAAAACACGATTTAACACACACAGTATAAATTTATTATTAATAGGAAGTTAATATTTTATAGACACAAGTTGTAATTAGTTTGTTCATATAAAATTCTGCACCGGATAATTCTTTATAAGACTCTTACCCAAGGTTAAACGATCGACTTTTGAATACAAATAAACAGTAATGGCGTTATATTTCGCCGATCAACAAATATTTTGGTCGATGTTTGTGGGTTGTT
Source organism: Magicicada septendecula (assembly GCA_034769895.1). NCBI lineage: Eukaryota > Metazoa > Arthropoda > Insecta > Hemiptera > Cicadidae > Magicicada > Magicicada septendecula. The sequence continues at coordinate 407,615,539 of CM068368.1, read as the reverse complement.
TGGATCACGTTAAAAGGTTCAGATGCAGTTACAACATTAAAAATCGGTATGGAGAACCATACATGACTTCCATATTCTAAGATTTATATTTAAAATCATTTTCGAAATGTAATATTACCATAGAAACTACTTCTTTCTACTTACTGCTTCAGCCTTAACCACAGTACTGTGGTCACTAACATATACCACCTCACGTAATCGCACTCGATTTTCACTGATGATGGAAGTCGATGGCATTGCCGAAACGTCTGGTTTTGTAGAAAACATTGGACTACGGCCAAATATCCCGGGAAGGAATTTTAACAAAAACTGCTTCTTTGTTGCCGATAACGTTGTACACATATATATAAAATATATGCATAAAATTAATGGCTTGTATAAGTTAATGATTGATCTCCATTAAGTAGTGCTCAAGTTTCCAAAGTTTTAATATTATGATGTCCGTAATTAAAACATCAGAGCAGGTTTAGTGTGAATGAGGGTACACTGTGGACAAAAATTTTCAACATTTCCTATTGAGCGTTGCTTAGAGTAAAGCTGCGAATCTACAGTGTATGTTTCACAGAACAAACACGCGAAAAAGAAGGAGCGCTCCGAAGTCACTCATGGACCCTCAGCATCTTGCAGAGGGTTCATTCCCTAAAGACGAAAAGTCTGTCTATGAATCGTTCCTCTGTAAACACGTGCAGTTACATTGCCCAGCGATCCACAGGAAGCAAATTGATGTCCATTTTTTCGGCTTGCACGCGTTATGTTGGTATGGGTTTCGGCACTTTCCATTTAAAAAGCGTGCAAATGTAAGAAAATAAACATGAGTGAGGCCAGAAATAACATGAATTGTGTGTGTGTGTGTCTTACCTGCCTTTTTATTGCTGTAGGCATAATAATAAAATGGAAACGTAAATATTACATAACTGAGATATGCTTACCTGCCACGAACGATATATTATTTTATACATGGAGGAGTTCAGTGACATACACACGTACAGAAGTCATCTTCAAAAATACTAGAAGTCGTCCATGCTTTTATGTTGGCAGTGTAACTTACAGGAAGTTTTTTGATGTTTTTAAAACATCTAGGATGCAAACTTTTCCCGATAACTAAAAGTTTCCTTTTTTCGGTTCCCGTCATGTTCGCACAAACAAAAACTGTAACTCTTTGTTTAGAGAGCTTCCCACCAACGCACTTTTCATTTGTAAATTTAAAAGTCTTATCTGGAGTTAATTTATAAAAAATTCCGGCTTCATGTCCATTAAAGATGTCTTCATCTTTATATGATCGTCTAATTTCTGGCCAAGTGTTATGCACCCAATCGCCTGTAACGTTCAGATCTACGCATTTTGCCTCACCACAAATTTTTGCAAAGGAAATCGAGTGTCGGGCCTTAAATCGATCTAGCCATCCGTTGGAGCACGCAAAATGGCTGGCGCCGGCAGTCCTGTTACAGTGCTTATCGCTTGCATACAATGTATGTCTGTAGCCATGGGCTAGCGCGCGCGCGCACATATATACGTTTATATGAAATTTAGAGTAAAATATCTGAGAAATATTTGACGCTATAACAGAGTAGTACAATATTTAGTGACGTTAAAACCGGGAATTTTTATAATGTTAAAGATATCAGTTTGACCGGACTTATGACAAAATAACGCTACACCAGAGTTGACGTAACAGCCGAGGCCGTAATAACCAAGTTCCACTGTATATATAAAGATATTAACTCAAACATAATTTACATTAAAATGAAAAAATTATAATTTTATTGCCTGGCAACAAAATTATTTTATTTTTAACAATTACCATTGTTTCAAAAAGTTTAAATAAATTTTCAAGTGCTTTACTCTTGTTAAAACGTAAAAGGTTGCAGGTAAACTACCCCTTCCCCTTAACCGATCTTCACCAAAATCGAAAGTCCTTGAGACCTCTACAATTCAGGGACGTATGCAAAAAATTATTTGATTCTGTTTGAATTGGCGGCTGTTATCGTTTGCCATAGAAAATACGCTTGACAAAAAAACGTTGCAGGTAAACTACCCCTTCCCCTCAACCGATCTTCACCAAAAACAATAGGTCTTGAGTACTCTACAAATCAGGGCCGTATGCAGAAAATTATTTGATTCTGTTTGAATTTGCGGCTGTTATCGTTTGCCATAGAAAATACCCTTGTTAAAAAAACGTTTTATGTAAACTACCCCTTTCCCTTAACCGATCTTCACCAAAAACAATAGGTCTTGAGAACTCTACAATTGAGGGCTGTATGCAAATAATCTTTTGATTCTGTTTGAATTTGCGGCTGTTATCGTTTGCCATAGGAAATACCCTTGTTAAAACATAAAACGTTACAGGTAAACTACCCCTTTCCCTTAACCGATCTTCACCAAAAACAATAGGTCTTGAGAACTCTACAATTCAGGGCTGTATGCGAAACATTATTTGATTCTGTTTGAATTTGCGGCTGTTATCGTTTGCCAAAAAAAAAATTTCCCTTGATAAAAAAAAACCGTTGCAGGTAAACTACCCCTTTCCCTCAACCGATCTTCACCAAAAACAATAGGTCGTGAGTACTCTACAAATCAGGGCTGTATGCAAAAAATTATTTGATTCTGTTTGAATTTGCGGCAGTTATCGTTTGCCATAGAAGAAAAAATCTACAGACACACAGACACTTTTTGGAAAACGACTTTTTTTCATGTTTTGAGTGTAGTAGAATCAGAATCTGCAATAATCTCGAACACGATTTTTTTTGCCATCACCATACTTCCATTCCTTAAGGAATATGGAAGTAAAAATACACAACCTTACAATGTTTTTTCCTTATGTAGGATAATGTGTAGTGGTAATTGTTTTGTTTAAGTGTCATACAAGATGTTTATAAGTCGTACATAAATATGAGGTTAGTTCTCTAGTTAACAAAATTTTCAGTGATATAAATTTATGGATCAATCCTTGTAAGAGAATAAAAATGATTTAGTGGTATTCAACATACATTGAGAAATGGTCAAAGTGCGTTTATTTTTTGGAAGTTGAAATAAATTAACTGATACTTAACAGCCTTGCAGTACGGTATTATTCGGGATGACAAGAAGGAAGGATTATGGCATCAATATTGTTCAGCGTTCTTTATTCAGTCTTCGGCATCTGTTTCAAAGTTGGTTTGTACTTATTTTGATATTTCATATTGATTTAAATATCTTCTCCCTCTGGAATTGGTAATCTGCTTACATCAGTCTTCTGTACTCTCAATTTCTACACTTTGTTTTACTTCCAATATGTTTTAAACATTAAAAGGTGTTGTACAGACAATTCGCGTCTGGCTTGCGATAGCGTCACTTTTCAAGTAATTGTATTTAACGGTAATTACCTCATTAAACGGTTGTTTCCATGGTAACGTATTTATTCTCATTGGTTGAGCTCAACATAAACACATTGTTATCAATTTTCGAATTTCTTTCAAATCTTCCCATATCTTCGGACTTTCTTCCTCCTCTTATCTTCCTTCGGGGTTATTATCTAAATGCACTGTCATTTATATTTTCTCACAAAGATTATTTTGGTACCCCACAATATTGGGTTTTATCAGTTTTTCTAAGTTTAAAATTAATTCCATACTTACTAATTACATTTCTTTATTTATATAATTCCTTCATTTAATATCTGGTTTTTAATAATAACTACTATTCATCCTTGATGAATTAGTCACCTGGGATTTGTCCATTACATGGTGATTTTTGTACAATCAGTAATTGTTTATGTTTGACAGTTAGGCCTGTTTCACATTTAAGTAGCCATTACTGGATTTTTGTGGCTTCGTACACAACATATTTCATTTAGTCCCAAATTGTTATTTTGCATTTGTAATTATGTTTAATGTATCTGGATGTGTTTTAATTAGTAACAACTGTGTTATTCAATCTTACTTGCTAATTATTTGCTATTCATTTCCAATATAAAATAAAACATCTAGGCCTATGGTCTGTATAACTCTTACAGCCATATCCATTTCATAACTAACAGTTTATATACTTCATTATTTCTTATTTGTTGTTCTGGTGCTAAACAATCTCACCTCTATTGAACTTTTTCCATTAAACTCCCCTTATAACATGGGTATTAAATTAATGTTAACACAAACTTATTTTCTAATGCCTTTTTTCTCTCCCTTCCATATTAACACCATCTAATTACTTTTCCTTGTGAAACACACCTTTAAACTTTTACAATACATTTTTAAGTTCTAACAATATTATTTACTAGTCATTACAGTGAATATCACTATTTAGTGTTCATTATTCACTGATTAAATGTTCTATCTTAAATACTATTCATTGTAACTTGTTAACTGTTATTGTTCACTCTTAAAATAAACACATATTGTTCACTCTTAAAACTAAAACATGAGTAATTTTACTAAGTCTTTACCTTAGCCTATTCTCCTCTTACTATTTATATGACAGACAATATTTGTATTTATTGTTCACTAGCACTTTCTTAAGTTGTTTAGTGTTCACTATAATTTATTTAGTGTTTCTTTAGTATCATATCACTCTAGCATAAATCACTTTCACTAATTCAACTTCCATTTATTTCTCATCATTTTATTCTCTTTCTCTACCCACTATCTATATAACATTATTAATATTGTGTCTTTCTTAGTTAACAAATTACATATATCCCTAACTCTTTTGGTTAGTGTATTTTTATACATTGTTTCATATTACTGACGGTTCATAATGGTCATTTTATCAATACTAACATTCATTAATAGTTTTGGTTCTTAACCGAATTTCATTGTCTTTATTATTTTGGGTTACACTATTTCTCCCTTCTCTATTTTTCATCACTTGTCTAGTTTTCTTGATGCGTTTCATTGTGTTTTCTTCCTCCTGGGTTTGTTCTCTCTTGGTTTTCATTCTTCTTCTCCTTCCTCCGTCTTGTTTTCTTTATTTTGATTTCTTAACTGGTTTCCTAACTGGCCAATCTCTGGGGTTGGGTCAGTGTCGTTTGTCTGTCAGTCTGTTATTTTAGTTTCTTTGTTAATCACTTTCGGTTTATTACACCTCCTCCTTCCATGATAATTACCTTTTATTTATTTTTTACTATCCACATAATTTATTTATTCAAACATAATATCATTTAGCATTTTTTTATACATACTTATTGTTATCAAAATCTATCTGAATTTGGTGATGTTATATAATGCTCTCCCACCAAAATTGATCATTTTATAAAACGTTATTCTAAGTTTGATGAAATTATCAATTGTATTGTATCATTTTCTTCTTAAACTCTCCTGCTTCTCACTCAATTTTTTATGCTTAATTCTGTATCTTTCATTTCCTTTCCTCTGATTTTTAATGAAGAAATTTGTGTTAGTGGTTGAAATCACAATCGGAAAGAGTCGTATTCTGATATAATTATACCAAGAGAGTCGTACCACCCATACAGATATAAAATGGCGGCAATCAATTCCTTTTGTTACAGAGCTCGGAAGTGTTTAAAAGAGACCGAATCAAAAGATAGGGAGTTAAAAACGATAAAAGGAATTGTAAGGAATAATAATTATAGCACCAACATAGTGGATAAAGTTATGAAAAGGGTCAACATACAAAAAGCTAAAATAGAACCAGAACAAAAGAATTATGCAGGGTCATTGACATACATAGGTTCACATACTAGAAAAATTATAAAATGTTTTAATAAATATGGAGTAGATATAGCTATTAAAAAATGTGAAACGGTATTTGATAAGATAAGGAATAAGAATATAGAAAAAATTCCAGTATTACAGAAAAGCGGAATTTATAAATTAAAATGTAAAGACTGCAACAAAGTGTACCTAGGGGAGACAGGACGAAAATTCGCATGCAGGTTGTCTGACCACAAACGTGGAGAAGGTAATAGAACAACCAATTCGTTATATGCAAGACATTTCATAGAAGACAACCACAAGTTTGTTAATCCTTTGGAAGAATACGAAATTGTAAAAGTAGTAAATAACACAGTTGAAAGGAAGCTTAGAGAGGAGTTAGAAATATTGAAAGAAAGAGAAAAAGGGTTAGACAATTTAATTAATATTAAAATTAAATTTGATAATGAAGAAATATTTTATAACATGATTAAGAAGTAAATGAGAGAGGGCAGATAGATAAGATTAAGAATTATATTTCATAGTACTAATTGGTTGTTTTAAAATAAGGGTGTGTGACTGACCCACATGTGTGGAGAGGAAGAGGGTAGTTTAAAAGGATGCACACACACACACACACACACACACTGAAACACAAGGAATTTACTAGAAAAATATGTAACTGTACAGATGGTGAGACAGAGTTTAGGGGGTGGGTAAGGGTCATTAATTTTTAGTTTTGTGGGTGAGCAGGGTGGGGGAGAGGGGTGAAGGGTTGGGTATTACATATTTTATGTCTATTCCTGATCTGACGATGAGCTGTGAAGCTTGAAAGCGCTAATCGGAATAATTTTTATATAGTGGTGTGCAATATTGATGATTGTTTCTTCTGATTCTTTTCTTCATCATTTTTTTCTTATTACGAACTGGCTTATCGATTTTTTATTATAAATTATTCCCTATAAATCTTATTTTCCTTAACTAACTTTACTTTGTAGTTGCAATCGATTCGGATGGGCTCTATTGGCTTACCTAACTCTGTCTTTCAAAACTACTCTTATTCTGAGATCAGGGGAACATCATCCCTGCTCAGTACAATGATTGCTGGACTTATTCAACAGTCAATCTCTATTAATGAATCTTAAATACAGTCATCTCGTGACTCAACATAATAATAATAATCATAACATTTGTTGGGAATCTTTTACCTTTATATTTCATTGTTGCTCAGTTCGGGTCATATATTTTTTCATCTTTCTTTATAGATGCTACTTGATAATACTTGAAGCATTGCTTTTTATTGATACAATTCACATTTTTATTCATTTTTAATTACTTTTTGTTTCATCTCAATTCATATTACAACTCTTAGAATGTTTATTTTATTTATTTCGTTTTTTGATCATTGGTTTTCTTAATCTTACTTTCATTTCTTTCTAAATAGTATTGGAAGTTGGTCATTTTGATTGATATTATATTTTTTTCATAACTTTTTAAATATCATAGTAAGTTAGTGTGTCTTACTAGTTAGGAATGTTTTTGCTCATTCCTTTATAGTATGTTTTGATTTTTTGTGCCTTACATTTTGGCTAAAGATTATTGTAACTTAATCTTATTTTGTTAGGAATGTTTTGTAACTTCACTCCATTATTATTAATTTTTATTCAAAGATTATAGTAAGTAGTGTTTCTTACTTTATGTGGATTCTTGGTAATTTTATTTCTCCATTTTTTATGATTGGTCTAAAATATTCTCAAAATATCTGTGTAAGCTGTCCTTACATAACCTTTTGAATTTTGAAATTCATTTTTTAGACATGTTTTTTCATTATTATTTATCAGTAAACTTACTTGCTGATATTATTCTTTCTTTTTATTTTAAATTACTTAGGTAGGTTATCATGAAATCAGTCCCCTTTCAGTGTTTTTCTATGCATTCCATCTGTCTGGGTAGGGTATTTCATCCTGGTCCTCTGCTATAATATGGTTTATCCGATATACTCGAGGTTCTCCATCGCTACTTGCTCGATTACGCGGTAATGCACCACCAGAATTCTCACTGTTATTACTGTTTTGGTTAGCGTTCGGCTCTTGTCGATTGTTCCGGTCATCCACGCTGTTCCTGTGATCTTCGAATGGGTGACTTCTCGTATCGGGTACCTGGTCAGAGTACGTTCGCCGATAGTTAGGTGAGGGATAGTTTCTTCTTGGACTTCGTTGTCTCTGTCCCCTCATGTAATTTACCTGTGGCCGGTATCCTGGATTATTGTTATGATTATTGTTGTTGTTTCCAGGGCGATAATTGTTGTTGTAACCATTCGATGGAAAGTTACCCCTGTGGTTGTTCCTGAAGTTGTTATTATTATTGTTTCCGCTTCTGTTAAAATTTCTGGGCGCGTTATTGCCCCGTGTGTTCCCTTGGTAATTGTTAGGGTTGTTCACTGGTGGCTTATTATCTCCCTGTTGATTCGGTGATAATTGTCCCTCATTGGTTCGATTATTCCTGAAACTGTACCCTCTATTTTTCCTGTACTGCCACTCATGTTCATGGCTTTCCAATAAGCTAGCCATATCTTGGATGGTCTTTACCTGGCTGTACATCCGTGCCTTTTGGATGGCGTCGTCGTAGTGGTAAGATAACTGTATTACCAGACACTCTTCGGGTATACGTGGTTCCAAATTCCTGGCCATGCAGATTTTTCCCAAGAAGTAGGAGGTAAGGGATTGTCCATTTTGGTTTTCATACCTTCCATTACTCAGGTTATTGCGGACCATGTTCTGAGTTGATTCAGACCAGTATTTAGCCTTGAACTGGGTCTTAAACTCTTGAAGGTTTTGGATGTCTGGTCGGGTGGCAGTCCACCAGTTGTCATATGTCTCCTTGAATCGTCCAGCATTCCTCTTATTACTGTCCACCGGGTCTCTCGATTTTTGATGATTAGCTCTTCTACCCTTTTCAAGAACTCAATAGGGTTCCTTTTATAATTACGGAAATTAATAGTATCTCTGTTGTCTGTGTTCATGACATGATTATTATTACATGGTCGGTCACACCAGGCGTCCACTTCTTCCCGTAATGACTTTTCTATTCTGCACATTTCGTTAATCCTTTGTTGGTTTTTGTCTACTTTGCTGTCTATTTTATTTAAGTTACTGTAAACTCCTTCCATTCGTTCTCCCAAGTCTGTTCGTACGGCTGCTACTTCTTTCTGGTTTTCTTCCCGGACTTGGTGTATGTCCTGGTCTATCTGGGTACATCTTCTGACTGTTTCTTTATGACCTTCCTCAATTCTTCTCTTATTTTCTCCTTCGAGATGGTTCATTTTATTGAGCACTTCCTCCCGTATTTCAGAAACATTTTCGTTGGTTTTCTCTAACTTCTCCAACGTCTCCTCTAATTTTTCATTAGTTTCAGTTATCTGCTGTTTAGTTTCTAGCCAGTATTCCATCAATTGGTGTTGTAGTGTTTCGTTATTCTGGTTAATGGTTTGCCTCAACTCTTCCTTGGTACTTTCATTGGTACTAATTATTTTTTCATTGATGTGTTTCAAACTCTCCTCACTCTTATCGAATCTTTCATTAATTTGTTTTAGGCTCTCTTCACTCTTGTCAAATTTTTGGTTAATTTGTTGTATTAAACTTTCGTTATTTCGTCTGCTTTGTTCAGCCATCGCTTCTATTATTAGTTGCCAATTTGGTTCTCCTCTACCTTCTCCCCTGTCACCCGCCTGTGTTTCCATTTCTTCGTCTTGGCTTGGTTCTGTTGTGGTTATTATTGTCTCCACCTCTTCAATCGGTGCTCCTTCCTCTTCTTCCCCTCTATTTTCTTCCATCTCTTTCTCCTTTGCCAACTTTTTCGATAAACCTCTTGTGTGCATCCTGATTTCCTTTCGTGACCGCCGCTAGAACTTCGTATCTTCCTTTTTCAAGCTCCACCAGTTGGTCGCCAATTTATAACCTTTTACTCGTGTCTTGTGTCCGTTCGTATACCTCTGTAAAATATAACAGTGTGTCTGAGTGTGAAAGTGTGTCTGTGTTTCTTACCACTGCGTCCTCGCACGGCGATGTACTTCACGATATTTGGGCCCGTAGCGAACGTACTGGGGACCAGGTATCGTGGTTCCCGATTTGAGGTTCAACCGTAGTGGATAATCTCCGGGTGGCGCCAGATTGTTTATAGAAAACAATTAAAATGGTTTGCTTATCAGTGTTCTATTTGAACGAGGCGACGAATTCAATCTGTCCCGCCTTTTCTCAATTTCGTGTCAATCGAGATAGCGGTTGCTGGATTCGCTACTTGAGCGCTAGCCGTCGCATTGGAAACCTTCTCTAGACATTATATTTTTAAACATACACTTTGCTAATAGAAATAAAACACGATTTAACACACACAGTATAAATTTATTATTAATAGGAAGTTAATATTTTATAGACACAAGTTGTAATTAGTTTGTTCATATATAATTCTGCACCGGATAATTCTTTATAAGACTCTTACCCAAGGTTAAACGATCGACTTTTGAATACAAATAAACAGTAATGGCGTTATATTTCGCCGATCAACAAATATTTTGGTCGATTTTGTGGGTTGTTTGGATCACGTTAAAAGGTTCAGATGCAGTTACAACATTAAAAATACACAACCTTACAATGTTTTTTCCTTATGTAGGATAATGTGTAGTGGTAATTGTTTTGTTTAAGTGTCATACAAGATGTTTATAAGTCGTACATAAATATGAGGTTAGTTCTCTAGTTAACAAAATTTTCAGTGATATAAATTTATGGATCAATCCTTGTAAGAGAATAAAAATGATTTAGTGGTATTCAACATACATTGAGAAATGGTCAAAGTGCGTTTATTTTTTGGAAGTTGAAATAAATTAACTGATACTTAACAGCCTTGCAGTACGGTATTATTCGGGATGACAAGAAGGAAGGATTATGGCATCAATATTGTTCAGCGTCTTTATTCAGTCTTCGGCATCTGTTTCAAAGTTGGTTTGTACTTATTTTGATATTTCATATTGATTTAAATATCTTCTCCCTCTGGAATTGGTAATCTGCTTACATCAGTCTTCTGTACTCTCAATTTCTACACTTTGTTTTACTTCCAATATGTTTTAAACATTAAAAGGTGTTGTACAGACAATTCGCGTCTGGCTTGCGATAGCGTCACTTTTCAAGTAATTGTATTTAACGGTAATTACCTCATTAAACGGTTGTTTCCATGGTAACGTATTTATTCTCATTGGTTGAGCTCAACATAAACACATTGTTATCAATTTTCGAATTTCTTTCAAATCTTCCCATATCTTCGGACTTTCTTCCTCCTCTTATCTTCCTTCGGGGTTATTATCTAAATGCACTGTCATTTATATTTTCTCACAAAGATTATTTTGGTACCTCACAATATTGGGTTTTATCAATTTTTCTAAGTTTAAAATTAAGGTAATTATTGTTGATCCGGACTATGCTCAAATTGCGGTGAAATATTTCTTTTCCTATTCTTCTATACTATATAAGCACGAAAAAAATTATTTTAAACGGGGGTCGAACCTATTTACGGAGAAAAAAAAATTAAATAATTACTCACATTAGAATGCATGCAAATAGCCGGTGAACGCCATTTTCAGACTGAATATGTACACCGGTACAGGACGACGCGTGATGTCACCGGTTGTACATCAGCTGTCGCTGCAAATTGGCCTTTGGGATGTATATATAACCATTTTCCAAACATTTACAAGCGAGTTGGATGAAAAGCGAACAAAACAAAATTTACATGATTCTTACATGTTCAAAATTGCGTTGAGCCCACCGCGAGTTTATTATTAGTAACCTCGGAGGCAATTGAATTACGTTAAGGCAAAATGTAGTGGTGATCCCACTAACTACTCAGTTAATATGGCGTATGGTGTAGCAAAGGTAAATATTTACCCTCCGCGTAATGTGATTTTCAGTCCTTTAGTTTGTGTAATTGTGTAACATTTTAATACACAATGGCCTGCTACATTAAGGTAAGATTTTCATCTTTTCATAATTGGATGGATTACGTGTGTGTGTGTGTGTGTGTGTGTGTGTGTGTGTGTGTGTGTGTGTGTGTGTGTGTGTGTGTGTGTGTGTGTGTGTGTGTGTGTGTGTGTGTGTGTGAAATATTCAAATTGCCGTGAAATATTTCTTTTTCTATTCTTCTATACTATATAAACACGAGAAAAATAATTTTAAACGGTGGTCAAACCTATTTACGAAGACAAAAAATTAAATAATTTCTCCCATAAGGCGCCAAAAAACGCTACGTTATTTGCCGCGTAAACTTAGGAAGTACAGCGCTGAGTACTCTCCGCAATGACGTCATAACTCGTCATTCGCTGTGTAACTGTGCGCCGTTTCTTAGATAACATGGCGGTCATTCACTTTACATGCACGCTTATGGGAGTAATTATTTAATTTTTTTTCTCCGTAAATAGGTTCGACCCCCGTTTAAAATAATTTTTTTCGTGCTTATATAGTATAGAAGAATAGGAAAAGAAATATTTCACCGCAATTTGAGCATAGTCCGGATCAACAATAATTACCAAAATTAATTCCATACTTACTAATTACATTTCTTTATTTATATAATTCCTTCATTTAATATCTGGTTTTTAATAATAACTACTATTCATCCTTGATGAATTAGTCACCTGGGATTTGTCCATTACATGGTGATTTTTGTACAATCAGTAATTGTTTATGTTTGACAGTTAGGCCTGTTTCACATTTAAGTAGCCATTACTGGATTTTTGTGGCTTCCTACACAACATATTTCATTTAGTCCCAAATTGTTATTTTGCATTTGTAATTATGTTTAATGTATCTGGATGTGTTTTAATTAGTAACAACTGTGTTATTCAATCTTACTTGCTAATTATTTGCTATTCATTTCCAATATAAAATAAAACATCTAGGCCTATGGTCTGTATAACTCTTACAGCCATATCCATTTCATAACTAACAGTTTATATACTTCATTATTTCTTATTTGTTGTTCTGGTGCTAAACAATCTCACCTCTATTGAACTTTTTCCATTAAACTCCCCTTATAACATGGGTATTAAATTAATGTTAACACAAACTTATTTTCTAATGCTTTTTTTCTCTCCCTTCCATATTAACACCATCTAATTACTTTTCCTTGTGAAACACACCTTTAAACTTTTACAATACATTTTTAAGTTCTAACAATATTATTTACTAGTCATTACAGTGAATATCACTATTTAGTGTTCATTATTCACTGATTAAATGTTCTATCTTAAATACTATTCATTGTAACTTGTTAACTGTTATTGTTCACTCTTAAAATAAACACATATTGTTCACTCTTAAAACTAAAACATGAGTAATTTTACTAAGTCTTTACCTTAGCCTATTCTCCTCTTACTATTTATATGACAGACAATATTTGTATTTATTGTTCACTAGCACTTTCTTAAGTTGTTTAGTGTTCACTATAATTTATTTAGTGTTTCTTTAGTATCATATCACTCTAGCATAAATCACTTTCACTAATTCAACTTCCATTTATTTCTCATCATTTTATTCTCTTTCTCTACCCACTATCTATATAACATTATTAATATTGTGTCTTTCTTAGTTAACAAATTACATTGTTTCATATTACTGACGGTTCATAATGGTCATTTTATCAATACTAACATTCATTAATAGTTTTGGTTCTTAACCGAATTTCATTGTCTTTATTATTTTGGGGTTACACTATTTCTCCCTTCTCTATTTTTCATCACTTATTATTTATAATATACGTAGTTCATTTTAATAAATTCAATAAAGCAATTAATAATAATTATCATAAACAGGAGAAATTGAATTATACAACAACAAAACATGAACAACTAACAGCTATACAGCTAAATAAGAAACTCATACAAACTAACATTTACTTAACGAAGGTTGATAAAGGCAATACTATAGCATTGTTAGACTTAGACGAATATAAACAAAAGGTATACAAATTCATTAGTAATAATAACATAACAAGGCTAAATAATGATCCCACCAAAAAATACACATTAGATTTGAATAAAACTATAAATAAATGTACAGATCTATTTGAGAAACATATATGCTATTCACTGAAACCAATAAAAGCTAGTGCACCATGCTTAAAAGGTCTACCCAAAGTACACAAAAAAGACACACCAATTAGACCTTTAGTAAATTATACAACCGCTCCAAGCTATAAAGTAGCAAAAACCTTGGTTAAAATAATCAAAAAACATATAAGCTTAGATAATAACCAGAGTATAAAAGGTTATAAAGAGTTTATTGAAAAATTGCGTCATATTAATATTAAACATAGTTACAAGCTAGCTTCCTTTGACATAGTGGATCTGTATACCAATGTCCCAATAGATGAAACTTTAAAAATACTCAAACAAAATTTAATAAATAATAATACCTTAGAAATAAAGAAAATTAATCAGCTAATGTTACTACTAGAAATAGTACTTAATCAAAACTATTTTTCGTTTGATGGTTCATACTACAAACAAAACGAGGGCCTAGCAATGGGTTCTCCACTCTCAGGTATCCTTGCTGATATTTATTTGAATCATCTAGAAAATACTAAAATTTTAAAAAACAATTATTTTGACAAAAAAATAGTATATTATTCAAGATATGTGGATGACACCTTTGTTATTTTCAATGGTAACAATAGACAGCTCGAGTCGTTTAATAATTATTTAAATAAAATACATAAGACAATAAAATTCACTATGGAAATTGAAAATAACAAAAATATTAATTTCTTGGATCTAACCATAACGAATAACGGTAATGAACTGACATACAAAATATACAGAAAGCACACTTGCACAGATACGGTTATACATGCTGTCATTTCATCCTCCAGCCCAAAAAATGGCTGCATTTAACAGCTTTGTTGACAGATTACTTAGTGTTCCCCTTAATAATGAAGACTATGATCAAGAAGTAAATATTATAAAACAAATAGCTCTAAATAATGGTTACAGGCCAGTAATAGTCGATAAAATGATAATGAAACATAAAAAACATTTAGAAAATAAAAATACCAATATTATTAACCAACATAATAAAAACCATAAAAAATTCATTTCAGCTAATTATACTGGCTTGTTGCCAAATATTTTAAAATCTGTTTTTAAAAGTAAAGGTTATACTATTTCATTCAAAACCTGTAATAATTTAAAAAATTTTTTCAAAACTAAAATAAATATTCCTTTAAAAAATAAATCAGGTGTCTATAAAATTAAATGCGATAATTGTGCAGCATTCTACATTGGCCAATCCGGCAGAGATTTTTACACAAGATTTTTAGAGCACATTCCAAAAACAAATAATAATAATTCCAGTTATGCACAACATTTAATAGAAAATGATCATAGTTATACTAGTTTCGAAAACAATTTCGTGGCGTTGCATACTTGCAAGAAGGGTAAATTAATGGATAGTCTAGAGGAATTCGAAATATACAAAGCTACAAAAAACGCAATGACCAAAAATAACATATTAAACGATCAAATGAATTTCGGTTCTAATAACCTGTTTGACACTGCTATACGGTTGAATGATAAGTATGGCCAGTCGTGAGGAAGTCGTAATACAGAGTGCATGCATGCGGACGCTCCGAGCGATTCAGTTGTTACGTTTTTGTTTATATATATTTTATTTAAAAGATTTTAAATATTTTAAAATTATGACAAACCACAAATTGTGGTATACATTTAAAGTTTGATAATTGTGTATCTGAAGATGGGATTTTATCCCGAAACGCGTCATTAACCGACAGCAGATAGTGTCACTAAGGTGGACCGAATAAGGTAATTTAATTATATAAACCTTTACATATTTTTTGTTATTAAATTGTATACATTTTGCTATCGTTTCCTCTTAATCTACTTATTCTAACAAGTACTATTTTCTCATTACAAAATATTAATTTTAGGCATAATTGTTCTATTACATTTTAAGATTTTATTTTAATTGAAGTTACTTATCTGCTATCTTACTTATTATCTTGCTATATTATCTAATATCAATATTACTTATTGATTTCTCCTAACTTATTACATTACACTTAGTGTTTTTACACATTTTGTTACCTAACTTTTCTGACCTGACTTCCTATACAATGTCCCACTGGCTTTTGGCCTATCATTACATTTTTATTTCATTCTGATTTTAATTTATTATTACCTATATTAGCATAGAACCTTTCATTTGTTTATAACGTAATTACAATAAACCCTTTGGTATCTTATTAACAATTATTGCCTTTCTGGCCAAGTTTACAATTATAATCCACATACTAAATAAGTACATGTATACAAAATATTTAATCTTAGAAAGTTTAACACCAGTTCTATGGTGATATATTTGTTAACATAAAATGAAATTAACATCAGTTAATTGATATTCTCTTAAAACAATTGCTTCACCTGCTACATACAAAAAACAACATAAATACCATGATAATAAAACAACATGATAAAACATAATAACATGCACATTTTTATAAAATAAATTATGCACTAATTAATTAGTCTCCTCAGTTAATTCATTAATTATTCTAAAACTGTCTGTGTTATGTTTCACATTACTTGTCACTATGTTTATCATTTACCCTTTTCACTGAACACTTAATAGTTTGTATTTATAAACATTCTTATTTTTTCTTTTACCTTATACTCTTATTTGGGGATTATTTATTCATTTAATAATGGTTTACTTTTCTGACCTTTTATTACTACGGACAATTATTATTTTTTTATTTTTTAGTTTGAGAATTATAAATTTTTTATGTAATGTAGGGGACCATATTTTCGTTACGTTACAATATATATAAATTATTCATGGTTAACTGACATTTAAAACTGACAAGTTGAGCTTTGTCAGCAATTAAACAAGTCAGTGTCAGGAGATGTGGAGGTGTCATGCAATCTTAATGTAAAAAGTAATGCAAAGTTTAATGCAAGATGTCTGCTTTTTAATACAACTCTTAACCAACTTTTAGAATTCACTCAGATAAATCAGTATATACTAAAGATAAAGCTTTTCACACTATCTAAAAATTGCACTGTATTTTGTACATTTAAATAGAATAACTGAAGCAGAAAGTGTTATATTCATGAATTCGTGAATTCAAAAAAGATGACCATTATATTCATGCAGTGCTTTTTTAAAAGAGCATTTATCCTCTTAACACAGACTAACAGATACCCACCACCCACCCCCTACCAATAAAAAATTTCCAATATTTTAATGCTTCCATTCATACCCCATTTGATCATGTTCATGGTAATAGTCCTACTCGTATTACACTCAAAGTGTTGTGTGGCTGTTATGACAAAAAAAAAAAAAAAAAAAAAAAAAAAAAAAAAAAAAAATGTCCCAGTTTGTACACTGTACTGTTTCATTGTGTAAGTAGTGTTCACCGAATTTGCTGCCCTTTACTGGAACTTTGAAAGCCGAAATCTTAATGACTTACAATGATGCATCACAATGCCCAGATTAATACGGAATGGGCAGTAAAATGTGGAATGGTAACAATGAAATGGAATTTAAAATAGAAGCAATTTTATTGTCATGGGTGGTTTTAGTATGGAATGGAATCCAATATATCATAGGTAATGTGTATTGTTATGGTTTAAAATTGAGACAAACAGAATAGCTGTATGGTCACCTGTAAGAATTAACTAGGTTAATTGATCCTCCTCCTCCTCCTCCTTTCCCGATACCCTATTCACAAAGTTAAGGACCATTCTGTCCCAAATCAGTGAGAAATGTCAAGATTTCAACGTGACATTAAATTTTAATAAGACTTGACGAAATGGAAGTGACTGACTGAATCTAGTAGAGACAATCATACACCATTTTGCTTGCTAGAAACATTGTCTTTAACAATGACAACTATCTTAAATACCATAAACCAAATAATTATTATGCTGTCTAAAAATAGGAAAAAAATAGGAAAGATTGTATCATAGACTTTCATGTGATGATGTTATTTTTTCATGTTTTATAAGCTTTATCATTAATTTTATATTTTTATTCTATGCATATATATACTGTAATTTTTACAGGAGAGGGATTGACAGTTGTGATGACGTCATCACCATATTGCCACTTCGTAACCACGTGTTTCTGTTCTACTTCTGTTCCTGTAAAAGTCTTATTTCTTGCTACATATTCCTTTACTTCTGCCCAAATTAACTCAATGGGGTTAAATTGACAGTGGTACAATGGCAATCTTACTACTTTATGGCCATCTTTTTCCTCTACTTTGTTAATTACGTATTCCGGAAATGGGGGTTTACAGCCTGATGCCAGCTCCAACAGCTCGCTTTTTTCATGTTAACATTGGTAGAAATGTTATGTTGATGAAGCCAGTAATAACTTCTTCTTTATGTGTAGCCAATGTCGGCGCTTTATCGTGTATAACCGAGTGATAAGGGTCATTATCCATTACAATAGTTAAAGGCACTGTGAGGTTTTTTAATAACGAGTATGTGAGCCACTTGGTAAAGTTTTCAGAGTTTATTTCTAAAAAATATAATTAAAATATGACAATATTGTATTTTATCACATCAAATCAAATTAAACGCACTAGGCCTACTATTCAATTTAGTATGCGCACGTGGTAAAGCATAAACAAGTACGAGTTGACAGCGCTGCGGTGAATAGTTTCAACCAATCAGACCTCACTAAACATCACTTCCCCACTCGCTTGCAGACAACTGTCAATACCTCTCCTGTAAAAATTTAACTGTAGTTCAAAAGCTGAAAACTGATAGTCATTTATCCTGATTTATTCTTGTCTTATGAGTTAATTGGTGCTTGGTGTGGTTGGGGCTGACTGTTTATGTTTGAAGGTGGTTAGAAATTGTTATTTGTTACAACCAAAATGTTTAAACATAAAAGATTTTTAGTTATAGTAAATGAATCTAACATGCCAGATGTTTGGGTTGCCAGAAGGACAAAGCATGTGCACATAAACAAGTTATTTTATTTATCTGGTATTTAGTTTAACAGATTAGTAACATTTGATATTACTTGAATCTGTATAGCCTTATAAACAGATTGCTTGGTAGTTATGCAAAATATTTTATAGAACTACCGTTTTTCTATTTTAGCACTTCATTGTGATTTTAGTAGGTACTTTGAGCTCAAGTATTATAGGTACGAGCTTGTAGATACATGAAAAGCGTATTTGTCAGCACAAATGCTTGAAGTAATCTTTTAATCGGTTAGGTCAACTTTGATTACACATTTACATATTTTTTTAAATGCTGTGTAATAAAAAAAAAGATTGGTGTCCTGATTTCATTATTTTGCAATGTGGTAATATCACAACAGCAATTACCGGTATATGATTACACTTTTGATCTTCTCCACACTCTCAGAATATTAACATTTATTTATAATAATTATGATGTTTTTACTGGACAAAGTAATATTGATAAGAAATTTGAAGAATATGTGTCAGTATTAGGTGATCAAAAAGTTAACCCCTCCCTCTAAACTGTAATGACAGAAGAAAACATGGAAACTTTGCCTACTGCTTTGGTATGGATCTTGACAGTAGTGTATCTGCAGAGCATCAAATGTCAAAGAGTTAAGTTCATTATATTATGTAGTCACATAAGTTTAAGCCGTGCATACCATGTTTGTCCCATAGGTTAATGGAAGATAGTCTTGACGGGTATGTACAGATATGTGAGGCATGTTTAAGACTTTGAAAAGAGATGATTTTTAGTTGCATTTTTTCATGTTCACAATTTCTCCTGTGAAGACAAGTTAACATTTACTAAACCTTATTCAACTACCTCTAAGAATTAACTACATCCTACTTCTGATTGCTTCACATGGAATGTTGGGGCCTCCATTGATAAATGAGGTTATAATTCATTTATTTTCTGAAGATACTGAATTTATCAGTGAAACGTATGACAATTAAAATTATACAACTTGGTAATATAATTTGATAATATATATTAATACGTATTAATAAAGAGTACTACAGGAAACTCATGGAGTTAAAAAATATATAGAGTGATTCAAAATTGCACGGCAAACTCTCGGAAGCTGATTCTATAGCTAAAAATAAGAAAAACAGTCCATATAAACGTAGGTCCAAAAACGGTTCGTTACCTAGTTATGGTTCGCGAACCAGTTCGCTCTTATTTCTGCTCCCACAGTTAAATTATGCCATACCGAAATTCTTGGGGTACAAAGTGAATGGTAAATTTGGTGGTTTCTTATGGTTTTTGATCTGAAAAATGTCTTGTTTTGGGAAATTAATGGAGTGCCTAGTCAACAAAAGGTTGACTTGGAGGTTGGAGTCTCAAAACCTTTTGGACAAATATCAGTTTGGATTTTGGCCTCAATGAAGTACCACGGACGCCCTGCTATACTTCACAAAAAAAGTTTACGAAAGCTTTGAATGCAAGAAGTCCACGGTTGCGGTCATGATTGACTTTGAAGCCGTGTTCGACAAAATACCACATGCCACGGTCATCCTACAGTGAGTGTGAAAATTGGGATTAGGGGAAAATTATTGCAGTTCATCATAAAATTTCTTGAAAACCGCCAAATAGAAACTGTAGTAAATGACACAAACTCTTCGAGCCACAGAATAGAGAATGGAATACCACAGGGCGGAATAATCCGTCCGTCGCTTTTCAACATTGCCTTAGGTGTTGTATGGTATCTCGAATGAACTTCCACCTGATGTACACAGTGTTACTTTTGCGGATGATAAAACCATTTGGGCGACGGGTACCAACCACGAGAAAGCAACGGAATCCATTCAGCTAGCCCTCAATGTTGTAAGCAGGTGGTGTCAAAAATGGTCTTTAAAGATTTCAACCCAGAAAACAATGCACAATTTTCACCAGACGTAATAAGCTCGCAAACTATGTGCCTCTCCTTACCCTTCAAGGCGAAATACTTGAGCATAACAGAAATCCAAAACTGTTGGGGATGGTTCTTGATCCAAAACTTCGGTGGTCAGCACACGTGGAATATGTAATAAAGGCATGTACCCCAAGATTGAACGCATTGAAAGCAGTAGCCAGTCGCAACTGGGGCGCTGACACATCAACGCTGAAAATGTTTTATCTTATATTCGTGAGGTCGAAGGCTGTTTACTGTTGTGAAGTTTGGGGTTCAGCTGCAAAAACCCACATAAACAAAATTCAGACGATCCAATCAGCGGCACTACGTCTTTGCCTGGGTTGTACAAAAACCACTGCGATAGCTGCTATGCAAGTTGACTTAGGTGTTGAGCCGATCGAAATGTACATTAGAAGACAAATGTGGACAAAATTTTTGAAAGGCAATGCATTACCAATAACTCACTCATTATACAACTTATGTGCCAATCAGATAAGCATTAAAAATTCGTTCAACTATCAAACGAACATACTGTCGACAACGTTGTCACATAATGTGCCGGAGCAAATTCCACCTGTTACGATGAACCGCCACGTAACTGGCCGGGAATAAAAGCGATCGTGGATCTCCCACACAATGTCGGCAAAATGAGTCATCCAGATATACTTAGAGCAGAAACACTAGAGAGGATTGACGAGCAGTATAAAAATCATACGAAGATCTTCACAGATGGATCAGTGGACATCGAAAGCGGGAAGTCAGGTGCAGGGTATTTCAACCAGAGTAATAGCGAACGGTACTATATTCCGGCTAACACACAGTCCAGTATGGACGCCGAATTATTGGCTATAAGCGCGCTGCTGTCTTTCCATTGAGCAAAAGCTCATCTGTATCTTGACTGACTCCAAATCATCATTAGAAGCGCTATCAAAATCTGGCACGAGTGCATACTTCTTTCATATTGTAATTTGGTTTTGCAAATTTTTTTTTAATTAATTTAATTTAGTATTAAATATTTAAACTGTTTCGTTGTATTTTGAACTTCTTATTAATTGTTTTTGTCGAATTATATCCTTTGGTGTATTTAGAATTCTTTTATTATGTTAATAGGATTGTCTCCAGGAACAATCGATTGGTGATCTTCCTTATTTGCAGTTTATCCTCCTTTAAAGTTGTTAAACTCAGCTGTTCTGGTAGTTATGTCTCAACTAATGTGGTATATTATTCTATTTATAAGTGAGGAATAAATAGGATTCAAAATAATAATATTAAATGATTTTTATTAACAATTAGTAAAGTAATCGATTTTATATCGATTGATGAATCGACTCTCTCAGGGCAAATCAATAGATTTTACAAATTATTTATTGTCGGGTGCTTTGAACAGTTATTTTGTATATAGTCAGAGAAAAGGGCATAGTATAGAAAGTATAACATTACAAATTACAAGCTTATTAATTAAAATACAAACATATCATTCAATATATAATGGTTAATAAAGAAATTGTTCGAACCATTCGAAGGTATACTGGCCGTGGCGCTTGGAATTGTGGGAACTCAAAGATGGCCGCTCCGTAGTCTGATGTGTTTAGACGAATGGACCTCGAAGAATCTGCTTCAAATAAATGTTGCTTTTCCAATGGTTTCTCGTTCCTGCAGTTGTGATTATTCCTTCTGGTGTTAGTGGAGTGGTCCTGGTTCAGTGTTTGTGATTCACTTCGATAAAATGTGTGGGATAATGTTATAATTCACTTTTGTCAATAAGGTCGACAATTGCACCGTTTATTTCTTTATTCTGAATTATTGGTTTTAAAAGGTTTAAATTATGAATTCACTTAGTTTCTGTTCTGTGTTAATTTAGTTTAATGTTTGTATGTTTTAATTCCACTGAATTTAAAGTTTAAATGAATTTTTTCGAAACTCGCGATTTTCACTGAAGACTAGGCTTGTCGAATGAACGCCATACTTGTCTTCGCTATTAGGTTAATATTTAGCCAAAATCACGTTCAAGTGTGCTCGACAAAGTCTAATAATCAACTGTTCTAACTTCCTTCGTCATCTAAAAACGTCTTAGCCAATTTAATATTAGCAATACATTGTTTCAAATCTTTTTTGCTTCCGTTACATGTATGAAATTTACATTATATTACTGAATATATTTTTGGTATTATTTAAATTTATTAAATACTAAATACATAATCTCCTTCTTTAGTTCATTCTGCTTGATTTGATACCAAATAAGATAGTTTTACTAAGTTTTTTATCTAAAATGCTATATTTATTTCATTTTGAAAATGTAGGCCTTAAAATTTACTTCCTGTCCTTCTCAAAATGTTTGCCATTTTATATGTTATATTTATGATTGTACTAAATCTCAGATTGACATAAAAGGTTTATCTTCCCTTAATGTCTTGTAGTTTAATTAATTGGTTATCTTTTTAAATATTATTCATTAATTTGTGACTCCCCACTTTGAATTTTTTGTTATTACATTTGCATTTTTTCCAATAATTCTTGCTATCTTTTTACAATATCTTTCTTAATTATAGTTCCAGTTATATGACTCTGTGACTGATTTACCTTATATAAATTCATCAGTTTAACTATTTTACTGTACTTAATTCATCAATTATAATGTTTAGATTTACCATTTGGCCTAGATTTTATCTGTTTTTGCATACAAAGTTTTTTGAGTAATACATCTTGTTTATACCCCTTCTGACTTTCTATCCTAATATAATATTAATTAACATTTCCTTACTTTAACAATAGAACATTTAGTATATAATTCATACTATTTATCCATAACAAATATTTGAAATTAACAATGGTATTTAAACTCAGACATTTTAATCTTGATTACTACTATTAACACATAATAAATATTTTATAATAAAAGTTTTATATTAAAAGAATTGTACTCTCAGACATTTCAGTCTGGAGCTATTTGAACTTATTATACATAACACATATCTGTCCTTCTATCATTTAACTATTTCTTATAACTAATTTTATTTTCAGTCTTAGCTGTTTTTGTTTGGTTTTTGGGTATTTATTTGGTCACTTCACTTTTTTATTGGCCTGCTCTTGTTTTATTACTGTCATTCTAATGAATGTTGTATATAAAGAGTGGCAGTTATTTAGAAACACTTGTATCTTATTTGTCGTTATAATACTCTATTAAATATTATTCTTGGATTTCGTTGTCCATGACGTGTCCGTTACTTAACTAAATATCACTATAATATTGACGATTCGGAACACTAAGTTTTTTATAAGTAAAATCGTAAAGTTTTACCTTACAGCCTAAACCGGCTTTCACCTATAGAAGGCTTCATCAGAGGCTGTCGTAAGTAGCGTTGTTCGTCTTGTTGTTGGCGACGAGATAGTGTTTCGAAAGATCGAAGCTGTGTGTGTGTGGTGAGATGTGTTCGAATAATGCGTGCGATTTGAATTGTGTCTGTTCGTTTGAATTGTGACACAATTCAAATCGCACGCATTATTCGAACACATCTCACCACACACACACAGCTTCGATCTTTCGAAACACTATCTCGTCGCCAACAACAAGACGAACAACGCTACTTACGACAGCCTCTGATGAAGCCTTCTATAGGTGAAAGCCAGTTTAGGCTGTAAGGTAAAACTTTACGTTTTTACTTATAAAAAACTTAGTGTTCCGAGTCGTCAATATTATAGTGATATTTAAATATTATTCCTTGACACAATATAAAAATTTTAAAGTTGTATAAATGCACAATTTACTTAGTTTATGAACTCCAACATTGACACATTAAGTTTAATATAATATAAAAACTTGCACTGGTCCCCTTTTATTCTTTGATTTTATTTCTAATCAGTTTTATAGTCTTATTAAAATCAAGAAATTTATTTATAGAGGATAATGAAGGTTTGTTTTTTTCTATTATATAATTAATTCACATTGGTTCACTTTTAATTCTACTTTATACACTTTTGTTTATATCTATTTTACATGGTTTTCTAAATTTGGGTTTTTGTTATACTTTCACTGGCTATCTTTTTATTTTCTTTTGGGGTTTTGTTTTTGTTTCTTATAACAGCATTCCTTCTTATTGTGGATGTTGTCTTGTTCTGGTTTCTTCCTTACTTGCTCCTATCCTACTTGTTTCTTATAAAAGCATTCCTTCTTATTGTGGATGTTGTCTTGTTCTGGTTTCTTCCTTACTTACTCCTATCCTACCTGGGTATCTCCTTACTTTATTTTTAGTTTTTTGGTTTATTTTTATTACTCATCATTCATTGTATATCTGTTTTAATGAAATTGTTACTTCAAACTATGATTGTGCTTTACGGTGGTTCTTAATTAATCTTTAATGTTGCTTTCTTGGATTTAAATTTGTTTTTATTTTATTTTATGATCTTTCTTTCCATTCAGAACTGTGGGCATTATCTGTCATGCTACAATATTAATGAAATAAGGAAACTATTCCTCTAGCTACACAACGAAGGAAAAATGATCACCCTTCAATGGATTCCATCCCACTGTGGAGTCCCCGGAAATAAAATAGCAGATGGGATCGCAAGGGAAGCGTGCACAATGTATCCAACTAACCTAAAGAAGTTCTCCCTGCTGCAGTGCAGAAGCTCGGGTGACCGACACTTCAGGAGCTCTTGGGAGGACAGTTGGAAATCAGCAACCACAGGTCGCAGCTTATACCAAATACAACCTGTGCCGGCCAAGGAAGACATCTACAAGGGAGTCGCGCGTCCGATAGCTGCTTTTGCTGCGAGGGCACGTACAGGCCATATCGTTACCCAAGAATATCTCTTTAGATTCAATCTCACGGATACGCCACAATGCTTATTGTGTGAAGACAGAGAGGAAAACCTTGAACATATACTTATAAAATGTCATTACCCGATTGCCGCAAGGGATATCTTAAGGATGCAAGTGTCGGGATGGCAAGAAATCATGAGCAATAAGAAGTACTGGGCTCTCGCTTCTATCATCTACCATGGACATCGGGCTATCGGCTACAGTTGAAGCTGGATGCCTGTAGGAAGAAGTAAGAAGTAAGATCTGAAAAATTGAAAAAAATGAGCTTTCAAAGCTCTTTCTTAATTAGTTTCTAAGAAAAACTGTAAAACAACAAATTGGAGTTGACAAACACACTTTTTTAGATTTGGGCTTAAATAACTTCGTTAATTTGCTAATAAATAAATAAAAATTTCTAACTAACTTTGTAGAAAATTTAATTATGAGAAAATTTATGTGTATAATGTCTATTAAAAATAATATTTAGAATTAATATTAGGCAATTACCTGTATTAACTTCCGTCTTGTGACTTCTTTAGTTTTTTCCTAAATTAGACAGGTAATTGCCTAATATTAATTCTAAATATTAGTAACGTGACTTGGAGACAATTAAAACAAAATGAATTAAAAATAAGTACAAATTTAAGAAACTTGACTTTAATTAAAAACAAAACAGACAAAATGTGCCAAAAAAGTGTTACAATTTACAACAAATTGCATTGTAAACTTTCAGAACACCCACACTTGAGCAGAAGAAAACCGCATGAGACTGCTACAAGATTTGACCAACATACTTTTCATTCAATGTGTGGTGGGGTCTACTTGGTGATAATCTCTTAGGCCCTTTTTTCTTACCACTAAGGCTTAATGGAAGACAATACTTACATTTTTTGCAAACGAATCTGATGGAACTCTTGGAAGATATCCCACTTGCATATAGAGTGCAGATGTGGGTTTTGAATGACAGTGCATCTGCTCACTACTGTCGTGATTTGATGTACCATTTGCTAAGCAATGGATTGGTCAAAACGGACTAGTCAAATGACCACCTCGATCTCCTGATCTCACTCCAGCAGATTATTCCACTCGTATTGACACACAAGAAGAATTAAGACATCACATAATAGAATATGGAGCTTCTGTTAAGAATAATCCTGATGCTATAAGACGTGCCCGGGTAGCATGGATTCGCTGAGCTGAATTCTGCATTCAACAAAATGGCCTCATTGAACAACTGCTTTGAACAAATCTTTGCTGCTTTATCAATTTCACAGTTTTGGTATTAAATCATTTGATGGAAACATTCAACAATAAAAGTTTTCAATTTGTTTACAGTTACATTTATTGTGAAAATGTTTACGAAAATCTTTCTTCTGTTTAAAATTGTAACACTTCTGGTGCATTTTGGTCTGTTTTTAATTGAAATTGAATTTTTCAAAGTTGTATTTACTTTTAGTAGATTTTATACACACCAGTTTTCTCATAATTAAATTCTTTACAAAGTTAGTTAGAAATTTGTATTTGTTTATTGGCAAATTAACGAAGTTATTTTATCTCAAATCTAAAAAAGCGTTTTTTTACTCCAATGTTTTGTGTTTTACTCAGTTTTTCTTAGGAACTAATTGAGATAGAGCTTTGGGACGTCTTTTATTCAATTTTTCAGATCCAAAACCATAAGAAACCACCAAATTTACCCTTCACTTTATACCCCAAGAATTTCAGTATGACGTAATTTTACTGTGGGAGCAGAAATCATGGTGAACTGGTTCGCGAGCCGTAACTCGCTAATGAACCATTTTTGGATGTATTATACATATGGACTTTTTTCTTATTTTTAGCTATAGAATCGCGTTCCGAGAAATTGCCGTGCAATTTTGAATCACCTTGTGTGTGTGTGTGTGTGTGTGTGTGTGTGTGTGTGTGTGTGTGTGTGTGTGTGTGTGTGTGTGTGTGTGTGTGTGTGTGTGTGTGTGTGTGTGTGTGTGTGTGTGTGTGTGTGTGTGTTTAAATATAAGTTAACATTTCTTTTATGAATTTGCTAACTGCTATAATTTTTTATTGTTCGACTAAGCTTTTATTGTTCGACCTAGGTTGTTTAAGACCTGAAGATGTCAGTAATGACGAAAAGCTTAGTCGAACAATAAAAAATTATAGCAGTTAGCAAATTCATAAAAGAAATAGTAAGGATGGCTGCTAATTTAAACAATACGAAGTATAAGTTAACAGTTTAAATACATATACATAATCACAAATGTTTAATTTTTTTTTTAAATGTCAGACAACTTTACATAACTATGATGTTTAACATTTTGTATCAGTTTCAAAAAATTCGATTTTTATGTGCAAAAAAGTTTTTAACAAAAATGTTGGGTTAGTTTGCAGCTATAATATGCTACATAAATGAAATTACAACTAAATATATTGTTACATAATGTGGAAAAAGTGTTATGCCATTACGGAACGTTCTGATACATTGGAGAACATTGTTCTACTCTTTTCTCAGCTATTCCCGCAGCTGTAATGCGTACGTGATGCTTGACATGCAAGGCAGCATTACATAATGCGGAACGTCTCATGCATTTGATGGTTGTCGTTCTAGAAGCTTCTTGACTAGCCCAACGGTGTGTGTTTCTGCCATGGCCACAGTGACGTATTCTCTAGAATGTTCACGTGTTTGTTAAAGACGCATATTATGGAACCCTGCAGACTATAAATAACCCATACCTGCTGCTTAGAGTTTAATTATTGTCGGGCGATTTACACAGTGTGGTTCGAAGTATTGTGGCGAAGTGTTATGTTTTATAATTGTGCGGGACAATTGTAATACAATTGTGTTTTATATTAGTTGACATTCCTATTGCGTGTGAACAATTTTTATTTTATTTGTTGTAAAAGACAATCTTGTTGATTACAAACTGTTTAATTGTGATAATTAAAGCTGGTGATTAGTGACATAATTGGTGTCTTGTATTTTGTTTTCCACTGTACCATATGACGATCACTAGACTGTCATAACAATATATTCTCAACTAGACACCAGACAAATACAAAAATATGTATTACCTTCATTGTCTTGTTCAAAACAGCAGAGTTCACAGAAGAGGATATAAAAATGTATGATTCCTATTTGCAAAAGAATAGAAATAAAATGTCAGAGTGCTGTGATTTGTATTTTTTCATGAACTAGAGATGGTGAGAGGTTATGTTCCAGATCATACAGCTTGCAAATTTTATGTAATTAAATTTCTATGAGGGTCATTCAGTAAGTAAACAGACAAACAGTTGTAGAAAATAAATTAATTGTAGCAGCTGATTGAAACTTTCAGGAGTGTTACCTGGCAACGTCGTGAGTTTTGATCAGCTGTTCAATAATATATTGCATAAACATAACCAATATAGTTTTATTTATGATGGTGTGTCCTCTTGAGGACAGTACTTTCGAAGAACAGAGTTCTGTTATAAGATTTTTAGATTTGGAACCATTATAACCACTAACTTGGATTCACTATTTTGAACCTGTTTCAAAGATGGAGTGGAAGCATCCCAGTTCACCCGCCAAAAAGAAATTCAAAACCCAGCCATCGGCTGGTAAGGTGATGTTAACCATCTTTTGGAGCTCCCAAGGCCCAATTTTCTGTGATTACCTACAAGACCAGCGTGCCATCAATAGTCAGTACTATTCTGACATGATTGTGAACAAAGTTAAGCCTGCATTGAAGAAGAAATGTCCGGGATGGCAGAGGAAAGGTGTGATTCTTCTTCACGATAATGTCCGCCCACACACGGAAAAACTGATGCTCGAAACAATAAAAAAAGTAGGTTGGGAGATTCTGCCTCATCCCCCTTATAGCCCTAACCTTGCCTCACCTGACTTTTTCTTGTTTGGCCCACTCAAGGAGACTTTACGTGGTGTCAAGTTAACAGCAATGAAGAAGTGAAGGAAAAAGTCCAAAACTGGCTTCAACATCAAGTTAGAGAATTCTTTGCTGAGGGAATAAAAAAGCTTGTAGTAAAGATATGGGACAAGTGCATAGACGTTGCTGGAGATTATGTTGAAAAGTAAAAAAAAAATTGTATTGATTGAATAAAAAGTTTTTGCTCCACAGCTGTTTGTCTGTTTACTTATTGAATGACCCTCGATTATTGTCTAATTAAATAGACATGTATACAGAATACATGGGCAGCATACACTGAGAGAAGAATATTCGCCTGCAGATTGCATGGGCAACATATCCAAAGTGCTAATCTATTTTCTGTGGAATCATGTTTTTTCTTTAAAGTACTTTAGTGATGAAGCAACATTCACTCCTGATATGTGAAAGAGCACAACTGTGCCTATTGGTATTTTACTTACTCTAACCTTATGTTGGAGGAAAGAACTCAAACAGCTAGAGGAATTTTCGCTTGGGGAAGCGTTCATCTACTGGAGTAACTAACCC
This sequence comes from Magicicada septendecula, assembly GCA_034769895.1. Taxonomy (NCBI): domain Eukaryota; kingdom Metazoa; phylum Arthropoda; class Insecta; order Hemiptera; family Cicadidae; genus Magicicada; species Magicicada septendecula. Next base: position 407,585,736 of record CM068368.1, on the reverse strand, counting down.
CTTCTTTTAATATAACTATTACTGTTGATAATTACCTAGAAATGTTACACAATTACGTGATTCTAGCACTTCAGGTAGGGCAAAATAACGAGGCTTCATTCACACATTGTTTCCAATTTCTTTAAAAATACAACATTCCAAACAAAACAATTAGGAGAAGTGGCCTTTTGTGGGATGCATTGTATATAAATGATAACCTCGTTGTAAGGATGATTGAAATATAAATTATGTTTTTTTGTTTACAGACAAATTTGATTCCCCAACCAAGTCGTAAAAATTTTGTCTCGAAATCAGATAAATTAATACTTGAAGATGATTCACAGCGTATTACACTAATAGGTGATATAGACATCAACTGTGCAGTAACAGGTGTCATTTGTGCTGTGGTCGGTAAAGAAGACAGTGATGGAAAATTTGTGGTTGAAGATTACTGTTGGGCAGGATGTGACACTGAATCACCATACACAGTTAATCCTTTGCTTAGTGAAAAGTAAGTATATTTTAAAACTTGAATTTTGAACTATCACTCATTAAACAGTTGGACATTTTGTGTGCTAATATTCATGAAGTTACATATTTATGTAAAACCATGTTGTAGCATTTACTGTGCACCATAAATTTGATCATGTCCCACATTCTACTGAGAAACATGATATCTGTCACCATTGTGTTCTATTTGGCTACTGACTTTATGTCTCCAGCACTATTGTCCTCTTTTTTTCTTTTTCTGTGTTGCAACACCCATAAAATGGCCTGGGATGTTCATGTGTGTGTGTGTGTGTGTGCGTGCGCGCGCGCGTGCGCACACGCACAAGCCTTTCTTGGGAGGAACAATGCCATACATGTTTGTTATGTACTGCAAACCAGAAACCTAACAGCAGTCATTGCAGTGGCTAGACACAGGTTCACCAAGGCACAAGAAAGTTTGACAGCAGAAATCCGCTGCCAAAGTGATGGCAGTTGTGTTTTGGGATGCAGAAGGAATCATCCACATTGATTATGTTCAGCAAGGGTCCACAGCGAATGCCAACTATACTGCAATGTTCTTGATAAATTGCATGCAGCCATTGAAAAGACATGGCGGGAAGAGCTGGCAAAAAGCATCATGTTTCTTCAGGACAATGCTCCATGTCACAAGTCGCTTATCATAATGAAAAAATTGGACCAGCTAAGCTGTGAAGTGATTAACCACCTTCTCATTCTTTGGACCTAGCTGTGTCAAACTTTTATCCATTCCCAAAATTGAAAATGGACTTGAAAGAAACACATTTTGAAAACAATAATGTGACTTCAGGACAAAGACATCGTTTTTTCTTCAAGGGTTACAGTTGTTGGAGGACCATGTCGGAAGTGTATTGAACAATGCGAGGAGAATACGTTGAATAAATTGGTATTGCTATTGGGTCTGTCTGTCCCCCTTCCATGTTAGGCCAGCAAATTTTCTAACCCCACACGTATGTATTTGTAAAGGTCATTGCGCCGCATGACTCACCTCACCCCCGCCAGCCAAGCAACTTTGTCTGGATTATAACGGGCACATGTGCATCAGTTCTGTTTGGGTCAGTATTTGTCAATTATTCATCTACGCACTTACACACTTCTTCCTACTATTCTTTTGGTTGTTTTTAGTGTTCGTGGTGTTATAGTAGTGCAGTACTGTATCAAATTTTATTGTTCAGTTTAGTGTTTAGTTCTTAGCGTTGATAGTGTTTTTATTGTAAATAACTTTTAAAACGGTATAATTTTTTTTAAATCATGTCATTAAGTAAGTCCAGTATAGGGTAGAAATGTAAGTGTAAAACTCTCAGTCTACATGATAAACTGTTGGTCATAGAATAACTAGAGAAAGGAGTCAGTGTCCGGCATTTGTGCTGAGTATGAAATCACAAAACAAATCTATCGGACATTAAAAAAGTGAAAAGTGACATTCATAACTTTGTTCTTAAGTTCAGTACAGAAAAAGAGAAGAGTGAAGTTAAACGTATGCAGCTCAATTCTATGGAAACACTAGATGATGCAGTCTGCAAGTGGTTCTCTCAGCTTCGGTCATCTGGGATGGTTGTTTGAGGAATATTAATTCAAACAGCTGCCGAAAGATTGTCAAATTAGAATACCAAATGGAAAATTTGAAAATTCCAGAAGATAAAGTAAAGGGCTTGGTTCTTCTGGATAATTCACCAACCCACCCTGATGTTGACAAACTCTGTAGTCGAGACAAGAAGATTAAGTGTATGTTCCTGCCACCAAACACAATATCCATGTTTCAGCCCATGGACCAAGGTGTGATGTACACTGCAAAGCGGCTTTTTAGAAAAAATGTCTTTATGAAATCTTAGAAGTTGAGGAACCATACGCTGGTGAAGAAGATAAAAGGGGCCAAAATCTACAAAATTTGAAGGCATACATTCGATCTATGATTCACAACTTTGCTGGATGCTGTAAAAGAAATCAAACCATCAACCTTGGCAAACTCATGGAAACAAATTTTTGATGAATGAAGAAGCAACTCCAGAAATCTAAGATTGTGAGACAGAAGACTTCTGTGAAACACTGCAAAGAGGAGGGGAGGAAGCAGTTTCCTTAGAAGATGTGGAGACCTGATTTAAGATGACCGTGGCTTCCAAATCTTGACTGGAGAGGAAGTTGTTGACAGTGTAACCGGGAAGCAGCAAACTCTTCAGGGGACGAGGAGAAAGAGGTAGTAGACAATACTCAGCCCACAACAAAGGTGAGCAAAGTGAAAGACCATTTGAATTTTGTTATTCAGTATGTTGGAAATCAATAAAAATGAGTTTGCTTATTATGAACACTTGCGGCAGCTTCCTCAGTTATTGATCAAAGAAATAAATAACAATCACAAGAGAAAATTAATTATTTGTTAAAATCAGGTAAATAATAATCTTGAACCAGGCCCTTCTTGTTCTGGACAATAATACAGTAAAGTATGAACTCTTCATTTTAACTTTTGATTGTGTAAAGACTGTAAAGTACAGTAAATGAGATTTGTATACAGTCCAGTGTTACAGTAATTTTTAAATTACAAGCTTCCTTTTGTATTATAGGCTATGTAAATGCAAAATAAAAATAAACACGTTTTATACTTATATCCGTAGCTTCATTGATATACTGTATTCCAGTACGTACAAACCGTATTTGTTATAAACAGGACTTTCATTAAAACGGACAATCGTCAGCCCCAATTAGTCCGTTATAATGGGGTTCTACTATATAGAGTAATGAGTATGTAAATTATAACAACCATAAAATTGAAAAAAATTACTGATACTTTTAGAACTAACAATATTGGGCAGGCGTGTGTCACCTGATATGATATCATGATGGGTGAAATCTTCGCATACACTGTTACTCCTTGTAATGCCAACAGGTTCTCTTGGCATTGAGCAACTTTAGTCCTAAAGTGGCAAGCTGATTTCTTACTTTATAACATGTGTTTACTTACAATTCAATAAAAAATGTAAAATTAAAGATAAATGAATTAAATTTTTACTGTACCTAAAACACAAATCTATAATCCAAATGATAAAGTTATTTCTTTGTCTTATAAACTTTAAATTTTATTTCCTACAAATTAAAATTTTGTAATTTTCACACAGAAAATCTTTAAAAAGTCTGGTAGTAACACTAGTAAATTTTGAATTCATAAGTCTCCAATTTTCCTAACAAATCCATGTTCAAGTTATAAATATTAGTCACAATCTTAATTTTTTGTAAATTTTTAATTTAGACTCAACATGTTGACAGGTTGTAATTATCACCAGTGCTGTTTTGCAATTCGTTGTCACAAAAATCACTCTCATTGTTACTGCTTAATCACTTTCACTGTCACTAGAGTTAATAATTTTATTTCATCTTCTTGTAAAAACACTCATTTTTAAAGAAATGTTACTGAATTACTAAACACAATGCTGCACCATGCACAATACTACAACTCACATAAATGTAAACAACAACAGCCTAGTCAGTTCTCATGTTAAAATAAAGCCTCCTATACAGAGAAGGTGACATTTTTGTGGTGAATAATGCCACTTTCTACCAGTAGTGAAATCAACGTCTGTTAGCAAATATATGAACTAAAACATCTAGAACTTTGGCAGCCGATTGAATCCGCTCGTGGCACTGAAAGGGAGTGTGAATGAGGCCAGACTTGAAAACTATGCATGCAAAACAAGATATTTTTGCCGAATTTGCAAATCTGGTGAATTCCATATGAAAACAGTGTGTGTCAACAGGTTGTGTATGATGTTAGATGTCTTGCGGTATGGAAAATCGTGTGTGTAGAAGGTGACAGAGTAATTATTTGCTTATTACTCCATTAATCAAATAATTATGGAGTAAAAAAATGCTCTGATGAAATGCATGAATCAAGAACACGTAGGAACCCCCCCCCCCCCACACACACACAAAACCTTCAGGACACATACCAGGATAGAGTGGTCAGCAGTATCAGGTGACAATGAACTGCTTATTTTCAAATAAAAAGACAGTTTGTGACAATAATAGTGGAATAAAGAATCTGTAAAAAAATTTAATATGTAAATACTGTAGTTGTATAAATTGTGAATACTATAATCGATATAAGAGTTTAAGAAAGGAATGTAAATTAAGAAATTTTATATGAAGATTTCATTGAGCAAGCTAAGCATTTAAATAATTGTTTGGGTGCACATTGCTGCTATTAGGGTCATATTATTTGTTATTATCAGAATTTTAAATTATCAGCAATTTCTTAGTATCTGACAGTCACCCAAGATGAAGTAAATTTTATTTTTATTATATATATTGCAACAATACATATATTTGTATATTTGCCCAGGGCGGTATGTTTTGTAAATAGTTAGTGTAAAAAGAATAAGACGAACAGTTTTATACAATTTTGTGCGGGAAAGTACAGGCTCTGGCCTGTCGAAAGTGCACCTGCTTCGATAGTTAAAAATACAGCGTGCGCGCACGCACGCGCGCGCGCGCGTGTGTGTGTGTGTGTGTGTGAGCCAGTTCCGACCTGGATTGAACGACAAAGAAGGGGAGACCCGTACGAATTGTTGGCTTGTCAATTAATCAGGTTTTAACAGGATTAAAATGAACTAATTATTTGTTTTAACCCTGTGAACAAAGACTTACCCCAATTATAAAGACACCATTACATTAAGGAATTTTTAACGAGTATGGTGATATAAAATATTGCAAAAATGTGCGGTAATAAAGACGCTATTAATTTAATATTAATTACTAGTGTAATTAAATAGTAATTAATATGTGTGGTATATGTGAGTGACCAGAAAAAAATTACGCAAACAATGATATCGCTCATGCTACGAGTATGTTTATGTAATCACGATAATAAACCAAAAAGTGATTGTAAGTAAAAGGATGCTTTGCACGAAACTGACAATATCTAACGTGTCGAAAACAGGCCTGGACCTGTCAGATCGCCGTCCAGTATAAATACCACTGGCAATTTTGTGCGATCACACACTCAGACTTAAGAAATCTTCACACAACGTCACGCTGCCGGTTTGCGGATCGACCAGGACACACACACCAAGACGTAAGGAGAACTCTGGAGGATCAACAACAACAACCCGTAGAGACAATGAACACAGCATCAGCATAATCATCATCATCATCATCATCAAACTCTCAGGATTCTGGACGCACACACACGCAACGGTAACGGCAGATGTACGCAGGTGATAACAAACAATTATATTTTTTTTATTGTGAAAAGAGCTCTTTAAAAGAACTGACCTATGAACAGTAAATAATTAAAGTTAAATAAGAGAATTTAATTTAACAAGAAAATTTAGAAAAGAAATACCAATCTTTTGTTGTATATAAAAATTATGGGTGTGTCAGTAGAAATAAATAATAGATTGGAAGTAAATGTTATATTATTTTTATATTGTTTATAGCAACAATAAATTTATTCTTGAGTCTTAATAGTATTTTGTTTGTAAATGAGTTGCTATTATTATATAAAATTTGAATTAATTTCAGACACACACAAAACCAAAAAGGATTTAAATAACTTCTTTAGCTAGTAAGATTATATGGTTGTTTATTTTTATATGTTATGAATAGCATAGCAGGTTACATTATATTTGTTAAGCTTATAAAAGTGAATATTTATTTGTCTAATATTTGAAACTTTAATATTTGAATATTTTTCTATTAATTAATAAATCATAGAATGATTATTTTGAAACGGTTTTAAATGATTATTTCATGTCAACAACATCTCACTCCTCTTTAAAAATGATTTAATTATTGTGCAACTACATATACTTGACGCAACGAGAAAAAAAAATCCTGCGACCTGGCCGGTGTAATACACTTTATAGTTGCGTTGAGTACATGGTAATGTATTTGTGTAAATGTGTGAAATACTTGTTGTAACGTTGCAATATATATTGCACTGCTGTAAAAATGAACAACAGTACATAAGAATAAAATAATAATTTCAGAAAAATCAAAGGTATAAATTTAATAATATTTTGAACATATGGTAGAATTATAAACAAAAACTGATTAATTATTCATGACAAACATAGAGGTAAACTCAAGTATTGGAACTGTATGATACAGCACAGCATGAAGAAAAATATATGGTGACAATTATTATAATAAAATTAAAATAAACATTAAAATAAAACTAAAAGGTAATAACATTATACAATAGATAATAATAGATACAAATGAGAATGAATAATGTGAAAGTCAGATAAATGTATTTAATAATAGTTAGTAAAATTATATATGTTTTTGAGAGTAACATTATGAAATATGTGACAAATTTAGTGAGGTATCAATATGGCAAATGTAAATTGTTATAATTGAATTGTTTTTGTATGTAAGAAAATTTGTTTAGTCTAATTTTATATTTAAGAAGATACACATCAAAGAGAAAGATCCTGTAAATGAGTCTAATTTTATTTTTAAAATAGTAAACATCAAAAAGAGAGAGCCTGTAAGGGAGTATAATTTTATTTTCAATGTGATAAACATCTATATTTAAAGGAGTCTAAATTTATTCAAATGCTAAAATAATATAGACAACGTGTACTGATCGCCCAAATAAAGGGACAATTACTATAGCAGACAGAAACAAATATAACTAAGAAAAAGTTACAGTACATTAAATGGCACCAACAACTTGGGACATATAGAAATATTATATTTGTAAAAAAGAAAAAGGCACAAATAATAGAGCTCCCAACGAGAGGTGTAAAATAAATTTCAACTTATAGATTGTTAATAAAAACAAAATCATATTAAAGAATTACACTTGCAGAATTTAAAAAAAAAGTATCAGTACAAATAAGGGAGTCCACACGTGAAAGCAAAAATTTTCTTTAAGCCAGCACCAAATAACATAGGTTGAGTAATAGGCAATAGTGCCAAACTGAATTAATTATATTACAGTAAAGTAACTTTGTTAAATTTAATTAAATTAAAGATTTATTTGTAATTAAATTTATTTAAATATTGTAACATGGCTAACAAACCGGAGCAAAGGTATGATTTAAGGAATAATAGTGCTGAAGAGGAAGAAGCTGAAATGAAACAGCCACCTAAGAAAATTGAACAAATAACTTTGAGAGATATTATGGATGCAATAATGGCCAGTTCTAATCAGTTAAAGGCTGAAATGAACAGTAGATTTGACCAACAAAATGCTCTAATAACCAATAATTTTAACCAATTAAATTCTAAATTTGACCAACTCAGGGCTGAGATGACTAATTATACTAACCAGTTAAAGGCTGAAAGGAAACAGTTAATAGAACCAATAAAAGAAAATAACGATCAAAACAGGGAACAAGTAAGTCAGAAAACAGAAGAGAGTAGTAAGGAAATAGAAAATGAAGAAGACAAAAGTGTATTATTATCTAAGAATAAACATAGCAGAAACAAAGAGAATAATAAGCATCTGGAAAAGAAGATGAAGAAAATAGAAAAAAAAACGCCGAAAGGAACTAAGAAATACACATGAAGAATTGGAGATGATTAAGAATGGTCTAATTAATGTACTTCATCTCCCAATTACCTACCATAAAGAAATAATGAATCTCAAAGATTATAAGAGAAGCTCGCAGGAAATTTTAGGAATGACTCACAATATAAAAGTGAGTAAAAACTTAAGGAAATTTATATTTAAAATGAATACACCAGAAAAAGAAAGGAATAATAAAATGCCAGCTATATCATCAATAGTTGATATACCAGTGACATATTTGGTTAATGAACTAGATAATAAAGTGATAAAAGTAGGCAAAGATACCACTGAAAATTTGGTGTTCGAAAAATTGCAGTACAGAGTAATCGAAAGATATGTCATTAGGACAGAATTGATTGGAAATTGAATAGTAGGCCTTGAAATGAGTGAAAACTTCGCAGCAGAAAAATCAAAATACAAGGTAGTAGTGATAAAATTGACAAGGACAGAAATCATTCTGAAAACAATATTAATCCGTGCAACAAGGATAACTGATGTATTTGACAACGGATGAACTAAGTATGAACACTATTGAAAAAAGGGACTGATTTTCTGAGTATTGACCAAAGCAAACTAATGAAACAAAGATTAGATTAACTATTGATAAAGACAAAATAATATGAAAAATTATTACTAAAATATTATACAACAAATTAAGATAAAATGGATCAAAAGAACACCGAATTAAAAAGGACCATTAGACAACAGATAAAGGGGGTGAATGATAAGTTAGATCAGCAGAAGGCTGAAATAGAATTAATAATGCAAAAGCCTGAGGAAATGGACCATCAGTCGCTGAATGAAGCAGTGGAAGATAAACCTGGCAAGATAATAGGAGTGCAGTGCAAGTGACCCATAAGAGAGAAGGTGAATTTAAACAATAGGTTATACCCAATACCCTACAAATTAAGAGAGCAAGGAAAAGATGAAATCGACAAAATGCTTAATAAAAGATATAATTGAAATAAGTCAGTCAAAACACACGAGCCCATTAGTAGTAATTCCCAAGAAGGGTAAGTCCTTAATATTGTGTTTGGATGAACGTCAAATTAATCAGATGATAATTCCTGATAAGACATCACCAAAGAATATAAGAGTAGTTTTAAAACGTTTTAATAACATCAATTTTTTTATTAGTCATGATGCTGTATCTGGATATTGGCAAATAGAATTGCATCCAGCAAGCATAGAATATGTGAGTTTCGTTGTGAATGGTATAAGTTATCATTTCAAGCGAACACCTTTCACTCTTGGGCTTGTCAATAGTGTGGCCATATTTATAAAATGTTTTGACGCAGTAATGAGCAAGTAAATTTTATAATTTACTATGGTGTATGTCGATGAGTTTTGCATTAAGCAGTGGGGAAGAACATTGTAATAGAATTAATAGGGTACTTACCAGATTGGGGAAACATAGAATGACACTCAAGTTAAATAAATTAACATTCATAGCCAGTAAAATTAAATTTTTAGGATTTATAGTAATCAAATACCAGGATGGAAAGGTTAAAGGGACCTACAATATTAATCAGCTTCGCCCGTATAAAACAAGTAATAATTAAAAGCGAGTTAATTCTAAAATAAATAACACATGAACTTTATAACCAGGATTGGGAAGGTGAAAATAAAAAGAAAAAATAATATTGTATTCATGATTTTTAGCCATGAAATTAGGCACACTTGTTAAATCATATTTGTTATGTTTATGTAAAACCAGTTGGTTTAACTAATGTTATTTTAATGAATGAATGAGTGTATAAGATACTGTGATTCGTGGTAATGCTAAACCATATTTGTTGTGTTAATGGTAAACCAGTTTGTTTAAAGAACTTTGTTATATATAATTAGTTAGTTAATCAGATATTATCAATGTTAATGTTAGACCATGGTCGTGATAACAAGTTACTTATTTCAAAATCTCTTATCAAATTAGGTCAGAGATTATGAAATAAGGGAAGGTATTATGTACTGCTGTAAAAATGAACAACAGTACATAAGAATAAAATAATAATTTCAGAAAAATCAAAAGTATAAATTTAATAATATTTTGAACATATGGTAGAATTATAAACAAAAACTGATTAATTATTCATGACAAACATAGAGGTAAACTCAAGTATTGGAACTGTATGATACAGCACAGCATGAAGAAAAATATATGGTGACAATTATTATAATAAAATTAAAATAAACATTAAAATAAAACTAAAAGGTAATAACATTATACAATAGATAATAATAGATACAAATGAGAATGAATAATGTGAAAGTCAGATAAATGTATTTAATAATAGTTAGTAAAATTATATATATGTTTTTAAGAGTAATATTATGAAATATGTGACAAATTTAGTGAGGTATCAGTATGGCAAATGTAAATTGTTATAATTGAATTGTTTTTGTATGTAAGAAAATTTGTTTAGTCTAATTTTATTTTTAAAATAGTAAACATCAAAAAGAGAGAGCCTGTAAAGGAGTATAATTTTATATTCAATGTGATAAACATCTATATTTAAAGGAGTCTAAATTTATATTCAATATTGTACACATCTCAGTGAGAGTTAAAGTAACTCAATTTGTATCAATAATAAAAAGAAAAGAATTAATATTGTAATCTATCTTGGATCAATAAGCCAAAGAAAAATAATTTACTTTGAATTTGTAACGAAGTGTATAAAATATTGGAATTAAAAGAAGTTTAATAAAGAATAAAAATAACAGAAGATTTTACTGGTAAACATTGGAACTAATTTTATAAACAAAATAATCCTATTAAGAGTGACATCTATGCTGGTGACAAATTGTAAAGGAACTACAAGAGTACAAGACTTGAACCCGTTGCGGTTTTGAAAAGCTGAGAATTGAACGATTCACATGTCCACGGCATATTTATCTTAATATAATTTCTTCATATTTTGTTAACAAGAGTTATTTGGTACTGACTAAAGAAAGTAATTAATCATTCCCCATATTAAATAATATAAATCGAAATATTAGTTGTCTACCCTGAGATAGAGTTTTTCATGATCAGATGTTTAACATAAACAACATTTCAAAAATTATTCAAATACTAAAATAATATAGACAACGTGTACTGATCGCCCAAATAAAGGGACAATTACTATAGCAGACAGAAACAAATATAACTAAGAAAAAGTTACAGTACATTAAATGGCACCAACAACTTGGGACATATAGAAATATTATATTTGTAAAAAAGAAAACGGGACAAATAATAGAGCTCCCAACGAGAGGTGTAAAATAAATTTCAACTTATAGATTGTTAATACAAACAAAATCATATTAAAGAATTACACTTGCAGAATTAAAAGAAAAAGAGTCAGTACAATATATATGAGCACAAGATTTGTAATTGTAATTTCTTAATGTGATGAATATTTATATGTACATCCACACTTATGAGAAGGGGGATATAATTTTTCTTTTTCTTTTAAATAAAAACACAATTTTAATATTTTTCAAATTCGTCTTTATTATTTCATTTGTTGATGCTCTCTCCTCTCTACAAAATTAATCTTTATGTGATACAGTGTTTGGACGCAACTCAAATAAGCTCAAATCCCATACTCTGGTTGGGTATGCAAATGTATTAGAGATACGTTCAACACACAAACATCCGTGCACCAAAAAAATTAACATCACAGTATGCATGTCCAATGTCGGTTATACGTACGTACTAAGTCAAGTCAGGTAACTAAAGTAGACAGCTGTGTGTTTTCCTGGAAATCGGGGAGACAAGATGTGCTCCCTATTTCATCCTTTATTTTTCATGTAGGTCATTCTTCTTCACAGTTTTTTCTTGGAGACACAGTTTGGCTATAATATGCACTACCTTGAAAAATGAAAGCTTGAATAAGGTTATAAAAGCTTGGATAATGTGTTGTGATAGATAGATTTTTTCAGTTTTATGCACATATGTAGAATGGGTTTAACATAATTTTTAAAATAGTGCATAAATATAATACTGAAGAATACTATTTGTTTTCCAGACCTGATCTTATTTTGTTCAGTGCAGAGTAAAAATGTAGCATCAAGATCATACTTTACCAAGATCACTAAGATCACATTTCTGTGAATTGATCAAAAATCTATTTTAATAAGCCAATGTATTTTAATATAGACACTTAATATGTTTTTATACAAAAGCCACATAAACAAATGTTTAATCCATATTTTCATACTAGTCTTATTATCAGTCAAGTCAAAATTTTATCTCATGTATTTTCTCCATACATTCTCAGTGTGAATTATGTTGAAAGATACAGAGGAAAGATGTGATTCGGGCTTCAGTATCTGAGACTACCCCTTTCCATCATTTGAATCAGTTATGATAGACTTTCTTATAATTGAGATGTTTTAAATATTGAGATATAATTGATTATATGTATTTTAAATACGAATATTTTAACATGTAACTTTTGCAGAAGCAGTTAGATCCAGTGCGGCTTTCACTGGTCACACACACACACACACACACACACACACACACACACACACACATGAATAGTAATTGTATTCATAGAAAAGACTGAGTTTTGAAGTATATTAAAACAATTTTAAATATAATTAAGAATTAAAATATTTCCAAATTTTTGAATGTCTTAAAAGCAACATGGATCAGATCAGTAATTTTAAAATTATTATGAGATCAGTGTTATCAACTATGATGTATTTTTACATTTTTCAGGTTAACAGTGTTTGTTGGTGGACTTGACTTGGCCAATAATGTGTCTTTGCTCCGCATACAGCTTCTTATTGATTGGCTAAATGGATGGTTAGGTAACCCTCAAGATCAAGAGTTTGCTGCTAAGATCGTTAGAATTATAGTTACTGGTATGGTATAACTATAAGTGTCCTAATGTTGTATTAAAAAAATAAATTAACACATACTTCATCTCTGATGTATGGATTACTGATCGTACTCAGTGACTGGAGAAGATTTGTCAATGAAAAATGTTCCTTTTATGTAGTACATATAAAAAGTAGGCGTCAAGCACAATTTTGCTTGGCGTGTATCAATATATACCTTTTAAAATATTAACAAAATGCAAGAATTTAAATATATTCTTGACATACGAGTGTCAGTTGAAAAGTTTGCGGAGCGACAACTGTAGCTTAGCAGTAAAACTAAAATTTTTTGTGTGCTGTAAGATTTGTATTTTATGTGAACTCCTGTTAATTTCCAAATCTATCTATCAATTTATTCATTGTTTAGAAGTTATTTAAAATTAACGTGTCATGTGTGTTTTGAAAAACGAACAAAATCAAACATCAAGATGTGCTTCTTTAGCACTAAAATTTGTTTAGCACCAACGGAAATTCAAAACAAAATTGTAAATTTATCAGGAGATGCAGCGACTTCAAAACCAACAGTTTGTAAGTAGGCACTTGAGTTTAAACATGGTCGTACGAGCACTGGAAAAGTTGAAGTGTTTCAGTATTTAAAATTATTGTGTAAAACTTTTTGCAAGAGTTAACCAGGGATATCGTTTAGTGTACTTGGCAAAGAATAATAGGCAATTACAATTAAACAAATACATATTTATAAAGTTAAAATAAAATATTATTTTATTTTTCTTTAACATGACATTCTCTCTTTACTGAATCAGTTGTTATACTCCCATCTCTCATCGAGTTATTTAACACACATGTACTGGGCTTTTGCGTCTCGCAACTCCCACTAATACAAGCAATTTACATTTTATAAAATCTTAATTACTAAAAATAGAAATATCTTCTATATTCATAAGACGAACCAATACTTTGTAATTTCACACACCACTCACATTCCAATCACCCCGTTTCTAGATCTTGTTCCAAAATGAGTTTGATTTTGTAATTTATTTTCTCTAGAGATTGATTATTTTTAGGCCTTTATATAAAATGTTGAGTACTCATCCTTTCGTAGGTTCTACGTTGTTATGCCACCACGTGTCTCGCACTGTTTTCACTATAGTTTCGGAAATTAGCTCGTTCTTTTTATAATTTGGCTATTCACTACTCATTATGAATTGTTTCGTGACCACTTTTAGTTTTTTTAACACATTTTATTAATAAATCGACTCAAATTATTTAGACGACTTACACACACGACCGGCCGGTCCTTACACTGTGTGCAGAGTGAGGCCTCGCAACAGTGGCTGGCGAGGACTTTTCTTGGCCCTGCTCACCAGATGTTGGCGGAAATACGAGGGCGTCTAAGCTCCTTACTGTGACGTTTCGACGGTTCATTGGTTTTTTCGACCATCGATGATATTCGGTGGCGATACCACAGGCCGTGGTTCACCATTTCCTTCGTCTTCAAAGACACGCGGTGCAAATTTGTCGTCTCACGCCATTTTTTTGTTACAGCGTCTTAGCGTCCTTTTTAATAGTTCGGGTCAGGTGAGGCGCCTGTGCGTGTGGACTCACATTCTGTACATGACAATTCTCGAATTTTGTACCGCGCACACCGTTCCAGACTAACGTACATTTAAAAAGCTCTGCTGTGGTTCTTTGTTCAAACTGTCATGGGAATTAGCAATGTTAATTTTAATACAGAAATTAATAAAATAAACCTCCCCATTTTGTCCTGTTACAGTACCCCCCCCCCCAATGAGAGGTTTTATGCCCTAAAGCCTAAAAACTCTCATTGCCAGTGTCGATATGGAGCCATTACCCCCTTTAATTCTTATTTTAACCATTATGGGTTTATCCACCCCCCCCCCCCAGTCAGATGGCTATGGATGTATCTATCCGACTTTGCTGGACTTTCTACCTGAGAATCCCAACACCGCAAAGCCGAACAGACACGAGACATCGCTGCTCCGACACGCCAGCCAGAACAGGTACGCCCTACAGTACCACCTGACTCTTAAACATTCCGTCAAAATATTTAATAAATGGTTCTTTTAATCTTCCATATCCTCCACTGATGCGTTTCCCCTTAATTGTATTGGTTCGCCTTAGGCAAAGCATTGGTTCTTATCTTAATTCTAGTACATAAAAACATTTTGATTATATCTTATGTTGCAAACTGGTCAGTAAAGTCAGTAAAAGTCAGTATTTTTGAGCAAGTCAGTAAAAAGCCAGTATTTTTTAAATTGGTCAGTAAAGTCAGTTTTTTAAAGCAGAATTTAGTGGTTCTTAAGAAAGGGTTTTTACTCAATACCGGCAATTCATTTTTTTTATTTCCTTACTTTCTAACATGATAATTAAAAATTTTTTTGTCAGAAATAGATAATTAAGATTAGGTATGAAAAGCAGATTGTGAGATTGCATTCCAGTATAAAAAGCAGTCTGGAATGTACTGTTTGCCCAATGATGTTTAACTGAGGGCGCAATATTGGTGCTATAAATTCCTGTTGCACTAACAGATTTTTATAGCACCGTAATATTTTTAACTGTACATTTCATCTGTGTTTTTGTTTCACGTGCTGGTTTACTGGTATAATTTATAAGGCCGATAATATCCATGAAAGATCACTGAAAAAATTGTTAGAGCTTCCATAGACTTACTACACTGGCTCAAAGTTAAGAAAGAAGAATACAACCGGAACTGAAGGGAAGAATGCGACCACCCAAAGTCTTTTAATCCGTTGTTTCGTACCGGCCTTATAATTTTTTGAAATCAAATAATTTGTTGGGACTCTTAAGTGTTTAAAAACAGTTTCTTACTGTGTAAAGTATTTGAAATGGGCAGGTGTAAATTTAAAAGTGACTGGCTGAGAAAGTCTGACTGTAATGGATATATTGTTGCTGAGTGGGGACGTAAAGCCAGTGACCATGAGATGTTCTGTACCCTTTGTGTAAAAACTTTCAATATTTCGTGGGGATATGAAGCCGTGGAACAGCATGCATCTTCTCGGAAGCATAAAGAAGAATGTAAACAAAAACTTTCCTCTTCACAACTTCACCTGACTTCAGTTCGCCAATGCACAGCTGGTTCACAAGACTGTGCGCCATCTACTAGTGTTGGTGAAACAATCAAGCAAACGGTTCAGTTGTACAACATTAGAGATAGTGCAGCGAAAGCGGAACTTATTTGGGTAATGAAGACAGTTGCAGCGGACTTTCCTTTGCTTCCATCCTGTGAAGACATTCGGGAGACTTTTGAAGCGATGTTTCCATCAAGTGTTCCTACAGATTTTTCACTTTCAAGAACAAAGGCACAATACTTGATAACTGATGCTCTGGCACCATTCTTTAAAAAGCAAATGTTGAATGAAATGGATGGTGCTCTTTTCACAATATGTTTTGACGAAACTGTTAATGCTGGCTCATCAAAAGAACTTCAAACAGCTGTTAAGTATTGGTCTCCATCTAAAGAAATGATTGTTACAAGGCATTTGCAGACTTTTTTTATGGGGTAAGCTACCGCTGATGAATTGTATAATAAGCTGTGTGAAGCTATAGATAACACAACCTTACTGCGAACCAACTTACTGATGCTCAGTAATGATGGGCCCAATGTTAATAAAGCAGTTACAAACCTGATGAATGAATCTCTTATTTTGTTAAGAAAAAAATGAATGGTTGACATTGGTACATGCAACATTCACATACTTCACAATGCTTTTAGGCGCGGTATGAAAGAACTTGGTGATAACGCTTCAAATTTGATATTCCTTATTCATGACTTTTTTTATGGTTGGCCTTCGAGATGGGAAGATTTTGAAAAATTCAGAATGATCTGAAGCTACCTAAGCACAGGTTCATCAAACATGTTTCTTCAAGGTGGTTATCTTTGGAGTCAGCAGGTTTAAGACTCCTAGAACAGTGGCCAGCAGTCACGAAGTATTTCATGGTATTTGTGCCAAAATATAAAAGTGATTTAATGATATCATCCAAATACAAGAACATTGTTAGTCTTCTGAAAGTTAACACAATGAAAGTGGAAATAAACTTTGCTTGCTCCAGTGCTCACATATTTTCACAGTTTACTGGTCACTTTCAGAAAGAAGAACCTTTGATTCACCTTCTGTATGATCACCTCAAAACTCTAACAAGCAGACTAATGACTCGTATATGTCATTCTGAGGTTATCTTCTCGTTAGATTCCTTGAATGATGAGAAAAGTTTTCTTCCTCTTAAAGAAGTAAACTGTGGATTAGATGTAAAAGAATTACAAATGTTACCAGAAAAGGACAAACTTGCATTTCTGCTCCAAGCAAAAAAGCATTTCATTGCTAGTTGTAAACACATTTTTACCAAGTCTTCGTTGACGTCAAAACCTTTATTGAAGCATTTTGAATGTTTGATCCCATCCGAAAGAACAAAAGACAATAGTTGGAAGTCCATCGTTGAAGTGGCAAAAGCATTGCCTATTGATCTGAACATAGCCTCCCTTATTGATGAATGGAAGTTACTGAGTTTGGAAGAAGATGAGCTCCATAGCAAGAGCAATCGCACTGATGTTTACTGATAAGGCAGGTGAGATTAAGTACCCACTTGTTTCTAAGGTTGTCAAAGCAGCTTTATCTCTTTCTCATGGTTCAGCAGATGTGGAAAGAGGCTTCTCAAGCTCACAGAGAGTTATGACCTCTGATCGGGCAAGTATGTCTGAAAGAACTCTGGATGCCTATCTTCACGTTAAGTTGCATAAACTCTATGATGGAAAAGTACATTTGGTTCATATAAACAAAGAGCTCTTGAATCTCGCTCAGTCAGCCTATATACATCATAGGCAGTACCTTGTAATCTATTACAATTTATCGTTTAATTATTTTTCGTAAAAAATGTATTTTCGTATGTATTAGTAAATAATCTCGGGTGCCATGTTTGTACAAGGTAACATGATCTAAATTTACTTTTCGGGCCAGAATTCGTGTAACACGAACCAGTCTTGTGAAACAAATTACCTGAAATAAAAACATACACCAAATAACATATATAAAGTACTTTATTAATATTGAAACTGGTAGTTACTACATAGCGAAATATATAAGATCCACATATTGCGCCAGAGGTGTTTCAAAAATCAAATTACCCTCCAAAATCCTTACATATACTAAAAAATGTGTTGTATTAGATAATTATAATAGATATATGATAAATATAGATATACATCTTTAACTATAGTTTTGCACAACCCAACACTTAGAAATTCTACAACACACTCGCAATCTCTCTCTCTTTCACTCTCATGGTACAAATTTTTTATTAATGTTGGAGCTCCTTTTAGGTAATTGAAATTTTAAATATATGATTTCTAAAATAAAAATTTATACTTGGAAATACAATAAGGACTTAAGGTACAAAAGGAACGTTTTCACCCATTTTGTGTCGACCTCCTCGCACTTCTAGCATCATCCCGATCGGCACAATCGGTACAATTTTACGGCGTTTGATGGTGCACCGTCGTGTCGACCTACGTAACCCACCGTCGTGGGACCGATTCTATACGCCGATCTTCCGGGACGATTCATCGGCCGATGACGCCTACACAAAGCCGAACTGTTTAACGTTCCTTAGCACATTTTGACGATATTTATACTGTTTATTAACCACCTACGGTGGTCTAAAAAGTTACAATTCACTAGTGAGTGAACGGGTTGCCGGCCGGCGTTGATCACTGCTGCAGACGAAATGACCAAGAGTCTTTGTTAGATTTTGCGGAAGTGGGGTGAACCTACGTCACATTTCCTTTGTTACAACTGTTGACAGCATCGTTGTTGATGTAAACACATTCTCAGCCTCTGACGTAATTAAGGTTCGGCTCTCTTATCGCAACAACTGCACACTGTTTTTTGTGATGTTTCACAGTTTTTGCTATGAATTGGTTCAAATCCTGACAAATATTACTATACACTCCACTCACTGTATATTCGTATCGGGTGTTTAAGGTTGGGTTGAGTATGACCAAAATAGAAAAATACAATAGTTATGTTCTATTTACCATATTTTAAGTAATCACAAAATGTACCATGATTGTACCATCACAACCTAGAAGAACAACGTTTAAAGAAAGAACAGGAAAAGAAAGAAGAAGAAGCTAAGGAGAAAGAGCGTATTGCCGAAAACGAATTAGAGAAAAAACTCTCAGCTGAGAGGAAAGGTATTGATGAAAAAGAAGTAGTATTAAAACAACTGAAAAGTCATGAAGAAGAGAAAAGAAAAGTAGCTGATACTCTTTTAAAAGATGCAAATGAAAGATTAAAGCAGGCTATTAAAAATAAGGATCTTGTTGCGGCTAATGTTGCACAGGCAATCCTGGAAAGTGCTCAGAAAGTTAAAGAAGAAGCTGACATAAAAAGACGTGATGCGGAAAAAATTCAGAAAAATGTTGAGAAAAGAAAATCTTCACTAATTACTTCATTTTTCAATAAAAAACCCAAGCAATGAGTTTCAATTACAATTCTTAAGCAGACTGATCATAGAGTACCAAGGATATTTAACGTTCTCTTGGTATGTACATTATATTATTCTAGGAATATTTAAGATGGGTAATTATGTTACAGTTTTATTAGATATAAGATGTAAGTTAAGCGCTGAATAATATGTCAATAAAATAAATATACAAAATTAACTTATAATGGTGGCAAGGGAAATTGGCCTGAGTAGCTGTAAACCAGTTAACAATATGCCTGCTGATTTTACTTGAACAATGTTTAGTTTTTAATGTTTTTTAATAAGTCTCAAACTAAAATAATGCCGTTGTATGTTAGATTTTGTTTTACAGCTGCTCAGTGGGGAGAAGGGTGGCCAATTATAAAAAAATATGTTTTAAACTGTCTCTAATTACTTGTAAATTAATATTAATATGGTCGATGGAGGTCAGTAATTAAGGTCAGTTATTTTATCTTAGGTCAGTAAGAAGTCAGTATTTCAGTGATTTTAGTCAGTAAAATCAGTAATTTAGACCTCAAAACCAGTTTGCAGCCCTGTTTTCTTAACAGCAACGTAAACACAGTATGCCCCATACAGGGACATCTGCATCAACTCTTGACATCTACACCATTTTTTGACCTGTCAAGTTCGAAACTTCGAAAAATTTTACAATCTTCACATTTACTTCAAAATTACTCTAATTCATTTATTAACTTGAATTAAAATTTTATCTTTTCTTAAAATATAATTTTCCATTAAAATATTTTAATCAGATTTTTTTTTTCAAATTAAAAATAAAATTTTCAACAATCATTATTAAAATCATCAAATCCCTCTTAATTAATTAAATCATTTAAATTTAATTTAATTATGTTATTTAAAACTTTCCTTTTCATTAAACCCTGTACAATTATTTAAAAACCTCCCATATTGAGTTAATTTCATCTCAAAATTCATTTAGTATTTATTACAGTCTTTACATCAAATAATTTTCAAATTAATTTTCAAACTGGCTACCCTTACATAAATTCATTGAAATGTCCATATTTACATACTAGACATAGTAAAATCCCTAAAATTAAAAAAAAAAAACAGTAAAAACATCAAAATTAAACAAACTTGTAAACACAGGTTACATCACATACAATCTAAATAAAATAAAAAACAACTTAATTTAACACACATTATTATTACATTTAAAAAACATTTTATATTTCAATTCTCCACGTCATGATCACAAAATCATTCATGTCTGTCAAGGTAATACAATATACATCAAGAGTAATACAGAACAACAATTACAGCAATAATCAGAACGTCAATACAACCTGGGACTACAACGATACTGCCTTATTATCAGTATCAGGTGATCATCAATATGACCACAATAATCATTTGCTGACTAACCTTATGGCTAGTTCAATTCTCCTCCTTCATCTCTCCTCTTTTTTTCAACCCCCCCCCCAAATCCCTTAACCCCTGATACCTGTTACAAGTTGCTGTGTTCTGCACTAGGCGTCTTGGCCATCACCGGCCTCATCCTAGCCGTAAACCACATCTCCCTCGTGGCCTGTAACTTGGTCACCCCCCATCCACACGCACTATGACCCCCTCTGGGCTGCAGCGTCCAGTTGCTTCCACAAGGACTGATGCGGAAGGAGTGGACATTTTTTTTTCCACCCCATCCTTGCTTCCGCGTTACAAAAAAAATTTAGTATTACATACCTACTAATAATGATTAATACACCCCTAATGGACTACCACCCCTATATGGGTGAAAATACCCCTGTTCCAAAATTTGGTAGATTCCCCTAAAATAACCCCCCAACTAAATTTAACAAAATAAGCCGGTTATAACAATTAAAATTTATGATTTACTATAATTAACTACCTTCACGGTCATGATCCGGTGAGGTCATGACCACACTTAGGTGGGGAATCTACTGTTACACATTTAATACAAGTAGTATATATCTTATATGCAATAAACAATTATATCAAAACATATTGTATCAATATTATCTTAAGACACACCTTTCATTTCTGCATCTGAACAAAATCTATAAACATAACAAGTGTAATTTCAATTTAAAAAAAAACTTTCAATCGTTATGTTATATAATCAACTATGACTCCATCTTATTACTGATCACTTTCTAGAATGGAATGTACATCATGCCAACTTACATTTCCTACTAGGTTACTTTATTGTTTCATTTCTCTTAAGAAGATTTAACTTTAATTTAACTGACTAATTTAGGAACACAAAACGTAAATGCTACCTTTATACACTCCTTCGATACTGCCAAACATACTTACGATTCATAATTACTAATATGTAATTATGTATTACTGTATTTATTTATTAATGATTTTAATGAATTAAAAGAATAATTAACATTACTCAGATAAATAGTACCTTTTTAATTGTGTTACATTATAAGTTCCTTTTATTTCTCTGGTGTGCAGGTCTATTAATACATAAGCATTTTCCATTTTTACTTCACTAACCTCATATGGACCTGCGTATAACAAGAAGAATTTTTTAATCTCTTTAAAATATTTCAAAATTCGTACCAATTTTATTTCCCAACTTTCTTTGTTATACTTATTAAAAAATTTTATTGAATTTAAAAATTGTATGGTGTTCACCCCCTTACGCTCATTACTGAAATAACCTAACTCAACGTCAACGTTCACTCTCTCACTCACATTGGTTAGTTTTTGATTAATTGCTAAGCTTAGATCTTCTCTAACTTTAATTATTTATTGTTCATGTTTTGTTTGTTTACTTTTTAAATTAGTTACACTAGCTTTAATTGTATCAATTTGTTCAATGTTACTTTTGAATTCATTATTAACACCCTCTTGTAGCTTATTTGCTTTTTTAATCTGTTCACATTCATCAATTACACCTTGAACATTACTCTCAATTTCTACTTTATATTCCTGTATCTTTGTAACAATTTTCTTGTTCATGTTGTTACAGCACAGATACGGGGTAATATCAATTAAAGCCCCGCGTTGGATTCGTCAATCTGTTGTTGAACAGATATGGATAAATGTGGGTTGTGTATGATTGTAGATACGCTCCGGTATCCACACCGATATGAGATAATAAAATTTCAAAAATGTAATTATTATTAGCGGTTTGATTGTTATTAATAGTTGTGTGAGTACTCCCGTTTAAATCCTTTAATTTAAAAAGTATTTTCGCACTCCACCGTTCACCTCCCCACTTACCATATGTGGATGATATTACTGTTCTGTTGGGTGACTGTTTCTGCTGTAACATACACTCTATACATACATGTGGATATTCTATTTGAATATCATACGTGATAAGCATGCACAATAAAATAAAATAAAGACTGAATTATGATTTGAATTATAATAAATATTCAAATTCTGCCGCCACCTTCTGATAGAACTAGTTATGATAGCTAAACTATTTTAATTTTGAAATTAAAGACTCTCTCCACTGGTAAAAAATAATTGAGATTTATTAACAGTTCTGGAATACCATTAACTCTTTTAAAATCAACAATCAATCACTAATAGTTTTACAGAAAAATAATTATTATGAACAATTTTTATAAAAAGAAACTCTTTTTAACCTCAAGGCTGGTAACACTGAAGGTTAATACAATAATTTTAGTTAGAGAGGTTATGTCCTCTTTACATAGTTAAATTACCAAGTTCATGTGATCTTTGAAGTGGCGTGATACCAGATACAAGATGTTGTGTTTTATAACAATAGTTAATAAAGAATTAAGAGAAAACAAACAAACAAATATTAAAATTAAAAGTCGGTACCATATAATCGATAATTATCGTACTATCGTACGCGGGACACAGTACATATTAGTTACTTTAAAATCACGTGCATTGAGTTGCACTGCTAAAAATTACTATTATTATTTAATAGTTGGCTATAAAAATTATTTATTGACAAGAGAAAAAGTTTATAATAAAAAAAAAAAACTCTTGTGATAGCTTTCATTTGGTTTGTATTACTTGAGAACAGAATTATGAAAAAGGTGACAAGTTGTTGTTATTATTTCTAGGTTAGCTAATAACGTAAGTAGCTATTATGGTTAAATATATTATTCATTGAGTTCTTATTAATCTAAACATATATATACTATTCATAATACATCTGATGCGTAACTATCAGTTAATGAGAATATTTTTTCGCAAAAATTAAGAATATTTATTTTCATTAGTCAAATCAAAACGACATGAGTCAATTGAGCGACTATTCGTGACACTCATATTTTGTAATATTTAAATTAATATTGACTCCTTTAATTACGATAAGTCGTAAAAACATTTATTTCTTAAATTGATAAATGCGAAATAATTCTTTTATTAATTCTGATAACTTTCATCAGAATTACTACACTTCGATACTACTGATTAGAGTAGTACCCAAACAATAATTAACAGGAATTATTAATTCTGTTTTATTTTTTAAATAATGAAAATATAGTACTCCCTGGTTTTTTATAAACACAAAACTCGAAAATACGACCGATATTATACACTGGTCGGATTTTATTATTATATTCACTCCGCACTGTACACTCGTTAATTGTTTGTTATGTGTAGGTTAGGTGTGTGTAGAGTGACTCATGTATATGTCGCGCACAATTCAAATAAAACTTCTTCATCGACCTTGCCCGTCGAATTATGCGTGTTTACTCCTTGATGATTGAAAGATGACTGTGTCGCTTCTCCTAAGCGTCTCTGGCTTGTCTGCCGGTTTCAATTCATTTGATTGGTTCAATTTTTCGAACTCTCCGACCCAAAACACCTTGGTTTAAGAAAACTTTTAATTTTTTATCAATTTCGTATATGGGTTTGAGACTACAGTGACGTAAACGTTGATGCACAAAATGATTAAAAAGTTTATAATCGTTATAACTTTTTTATTAGTTGTCATATCGTTGAATAGTTGGTGGCAATAGATCGCGGACATCCTGGGCTTTAAATAAAGTCCAAACA
Organism: Magicicada septendecula; assembly: GCA_034769895.1. NCBI lineage: Eukaryota > Metazoa > Arthropoda > Insecta > Hemiptera > Cicadidae > Magicicada > Magicicada septendecula. The sequence continues at coordinate 407,561,387 of CM068368.1, read as the reverse complement.
AGAATGAAATCCGTCCATTATTAACTCACTACAACGATTTCACAAATTCCTATGGTGAATCTTAAAATTAATAAGTTTATTTCACCAAATCTTATCTAATTACATAATAACACTTCTTATTAAACGTTTTGAGTCCATTTCTCAATTGCTTAATACAAAATTTGGGAGTAATTATTATTCAAACAATGTTTGATAATGGCGTCTCAAGCGTCCATATTCGATTATTTATAATCGCCTATAATACTATTATTCCTTATCTAATGACATTTGTTTTGTATTCTAATAATAATAAAAACGTTTATTTACATTGGTTTATACTTTAGTATATGCATAATGTTGTGTTTCATATACTAGTAGTCTTATCTAACTACCTTCTGATCTCTTTTCTTTTAAATTGTCACTTTGTTTTTGTTTTTCCATATAATGTATATAATGTTGAAAATGCAAATAGTGTACAACTATAGTACCTAGTTTATTTAATATATTTGTTAGTCTTTCGCTATCTGAAAACCTTTCAATTCCTAGTATTGGGTTTGTTTACATCAGGTTATGACATGGTAGTCAGTTATTTTTTTAATAAATCAATAACTAAATTGTTATTATTACATTTGATATATATTCTCATAGTAGTATCAGATATCCTTCTGACTACTGATAACATTTTTATTTACCTTTGAACAAGTTTGGATGGTGCATTTTGCTTAAATAACTTGCTACATAGTGTTTGTTTACATTCTAATTCCACCATCATAGTCATTTAGTTTTCAATAATTTGTCTATAAAATTACTATTCTTATGCTCATGATCTGTTCTCATAGTAGTATTAGATGTCCTTCTAACTACTGGTAACACTTTCATCAATCTCTGTGTAAGTTTTAATAAGGTATTTTGCTTAACTAGTTTGTCACATTGTCTTTGTTTACGTCTGGCTATTCATTCATAGTCAGTTAGTTTCCAATATCTTGATCATAATACTATTATTATTACACTTATAATCTGTTCTCATAGTAGTACTAGATGTTTTTCTAACTACTGGTAACACTTTCAGTGATCTCTGTACAAGATTTAATAATGTATTTTGCTTAACTAATTTGTCATATTGGGTTCCCTTTCATCTAGCTGTGTGCTATTATATTTAATCTGCTTTATGTGCAGTGCCTTTCAGTATAAGACATTATTTATTAGCGTGCATCATTATTTATAATGAATCTTTGATTGAAACAATTGTTGATGATTGCTTGGTTCAATTAACATATATGATTTTTTGTTTTATAGGTGCATTTCCTATGGGGTTATGTATCAATGTACAACATATTCTTATGCAGTATTTGCTACTACTATTATGACTTCATTATGGTATTCTATTACAATGGTTTATTTGTTGATTAATACACATGTTTACACTATTTTTTTCTAAACAATAACACAAATATTCTTAAACTAATGGTAATACATTTCTTGTTGTGTTTTGTACCTAATTTCTGGTACATTGTTGTTTGGTACTTAACAAACTAGTTTGTTTGTTATTATTTTTTCTGGCCCTTCTTTATATTGTATTCTGTTTTGCCGTGGCATTCAGTTACATTTCTTTTAAAATTTACAAAGTTTTTTATTATCAGGTTCTGTGAACAATGATTTTACTGTTCTATCTTACATTTCTTGGTGGTCTTATGATTATCTATTTGGATTACAATCTTCATTAAATTAGTCACACTAACTGTCTGTGTATTTTTAACTATTTAATCTTTGATGTTTCCACTATAAAGGTAATACATTTTCTTCTGCTATAAACCTTATCACTTGAATTGTCTGTGGGGTTTATTAGGTTAAAATTGGTTAACTGGTCACAGGTTCTCACACTTACATTAAGTATTCACTATTACTGTTTGTGATTTCTTAAATATGTTAAACACTGTTTCTTCATAGTTGACAATCGCTATTCTTCTTCCGGTTACTAGTATTGTCTCTAGTATACTTGGTGAATGGTGATTTCTTGTATTGTCTACCCATTATCTTCACTCTTCATGTCATGTTTCCTTGTCCTTCTTCTTCCTTTCTTCTTTAGGTTTAAACGTCTTCTTCAATATTTCCATTGCAGTAGTCGTTGTTCCATAGTATTTATATTTATAAATATATTGGTTTGCCTGCCATCATTGTGGTTGCTCTTGAGTTGTCTCTTCTTTTTATTTTACATAGTTATTGTTTTGTTGGTTCCCCTCACTGTTGGAATCCCGTTGTCTTCTTCTTCATTTTATTGTTTTGTTGGTTCCCCTCACTGTTGGAATCTATTGGGCCTGGTTTCTAACATTTTATATTGGCTCATGGTCATTTTCTTTCTCTATTTTGTGTACGATGCTGCTATGTTACACTTCCTTCTTCTTTGTTGGAATTTTACAATAATATATCTGTAGATACACACTTTTTGTTTACATCATTTTACTTATTTAGAAATATTTTCATGCTTTCCCGTCACTTGACGTAATAATTGCTTACTTTATGTAACTACCAAATTTGGTAACGTTACAATGTCCATCTCAAACTCAGCTTTGAACTTCTCCACATTACCGTCAAATTTTTCATTTTGTTTTTTAAGTTTATCGTTAAATTTATTAGTTAATGCATCAAATTTTTTGTCTGCCTAGCAGTTTCTCATCCTGCTTTTCACTAATTGTTTTTATATCATTTTTTATCTCGGTTTGTATTTTATTTACATTTATAGTCATTTCACCTTTCACTCCAGCAATAGTCTCACTCTGTTTCTCTAGTTTATTATTTATTTCAACGAACTTTTCAATCACTCCATTAAAACTCTCACTTATACTTTCAAAATGGTTATTCATACTTAAATTACTCATTTTTATTTCGCTTCTTATATTCACAAATTCGTTATTTATGTCTCCTAATTTCTCGTCTTGTTTGTTAAATCTATTATTTATTTCATTTATCTCTGCTTTTATTTCAGTTTTCAGCTCTATGTTACTTGCATTCATCACACGCATCATTTTTATATTCTCTGACTTTCTTTCAGTTTTAAATTCATTCAAATTCTTGTTTTGTTGGTCAAATTTATTATTCATCATTTCTATAATCATTGCTAATTGATTAAGTATATTTGGAGAAGATCGGTTAAGAGAAAGGGGTAGTTTACCTGAAACATTTTATGATTTAACTAGAGTAAAGTACTTAATTTTGATAAATAAAGTATCCTGATAAGAAGCTCATAATAATCCACTGTAGAAACGTAGATGAAATATCTATAAATGAAGAGGTTAGGATAGGTGGGGGTAATTTTCTATTAATGAAAATTATAGTTGCAGGGGGAGGGGGGAATTTTGTATATGTGTACAACGTTATCAGCAACAAAGAAGTAGTTCTTTGTTAAAATTCCTTCCTGGGCTGTTTAGCCGTAGTCCAATGTTTTCTGCAAAACCAGACTTTTCGGCAGTCCATCGACTGCCATCATCAGTGAAAATCGAGTGCGAAAACGTGAGGTAGTATACGTTAGTGACCACAGTACTGTGGTTAAGGCTGAAGCAATAAGTAGAAAGAAGTAGTTTCTATGGAAATATTTCATTTCGAATATGATTTTAAATATAAATCTTAGAACATGGAAGTCATGTATGGTTCTCCATACCGATATTTTAGTAATAGGAGGCTTTTTTTTTTAACTCAGTTCATGGAATGAAATGTGAGTTCAAAAATCGGTAAGTCAGTTCAAGGCTATACTACAAAGTGCATTCCAGAAATGTTTTTAAGAATGGAAAAACATTGGCATAAGTATGTTTCATCTAATGAGGATTTCTTGGAAGGGAACAATATAAACATAAGAATAAAGATGTCGTTTTTTAAATAATCAAAATTTGCATGAACTTTCTGATCAAAGCTTGTTTACAACAACAAAAAATTTAATGGTGTTTGTGTCGAATATGAAATTGCAGTGTAGAATGGAATGGAAAACCAAGAGTGAGTATGAGTTTATAAACTGAAGCGTTGTTACATACTTTATTTATTGAATGTTTTATTCTAAAAACAATGGAGATCCAGCAAACTTATCAAATCTGTGGCAAAGATGATGTTTTCAGATACAAATCTGCATAGGCAGAGAGTGAGAATGTGAGGACAGAGCATTGAGATACATTTCAGTCCTCTATATTCACCATATGAGTTAATTTGGATGATGATGTCTAGATATATATAGATTAATATATATATTATAACGGAACCAAATATTAACTATTTGGGGTTATATGTTTACCACATGCTGAAACCATATTTAAATAAAAATTAACAGTTAAAACTCCGTTTGAATGTAGCGCATTGAAAATAATGCTGTGTAAAGCAACGCACACGTGGTCGTTATGTAATCAGTTCGCTGTACAAGGAAGCGACCACACCCAAACTGTTAATTATTAATATCTCGGAAACTAATAAATAAAGGCGAAATCTAACATAGCCAAAATGTTTGCCGAGATATTAATAATGACGGGTGCAAATTTGATGCAATATAATTAACAAATGTAAGAGTTAATTAAAATAATTAAATAACTTCTGTTAAAATAGAGTTACAGTAATGAGATTTTAGTATGTTATAAAGATAATAATTTGTGACAAATTGTATATTTTAGATTTCACACAACTTGATTTGCAACCAAGTTATTGCAAAATTAAAGAAGTACAGGATATCCTTAGTGACAAAGTGGTTCCGGCGGTAATTAGATATTAGATAATAATTCTATTCTCCGTCTGTGGAAACCAGACTTCATTCTCACGGACTAAGGGAATTCTAAATTTTATGTGGTAGGGAGAGTGTTTCGACCAATGAAATCATTTCATGCAGCCCCGGCCAGTGCGATGTTTTCTGGTGGAAAAATTCACTCTTCTGTCAGTACTCACGAAGTTAAGACGTAGTCCTTCGATCGTCTAGTAGCCAAAGTGGTGAAGATCAACAAGAAGACTCTACGCGGTCAACACACACGCAATTACGAACACACAAAGTACAGATCATCTGTATAGCTCGTAATTGCTACGTAAAGGCGAGATACTCTTCAGGACATCAACTAAGCTTATTGTGTACTACCAGTTAGTCATAAGCACGCAAGAGATCCACCCGACTTCAAGACCAGACTTCAAGAATACAGCAGAGAGGCCGTCTAAATCATTGGTTAACAGCTGACGAGCAGAGCGACCGCCCGGACGAAGCACACACACACACACACGCTGACGTGCAACGTGCAAATCGACGGAGAACAGGAAGCAGTTCCAGCAGACAACAGCAGACGTTAAAATATTCACAAACAGCAGGGAAGCAGAGTGTTGCCGAATTTTGAACTCCACGACCGAATCCAGCAGTTCTAAGCAGATTACTTTCTCTAACCAAGGACTCGAATCGACGAGGGACAAATCAGGACGACATCCTCTTCAGTAACAGGAAAGCAAAATCTATTTATTTATTTTCAGATCAAATTTTATATTTTTCAATTAAAACACTGTAATTCAAATAATTCAGGTGCCAAACAAAAAGCAAAGACTCTAGTAATTAAAAAGTAAATTCGTTGTGATAATCTGTATAGCAGTTTAAGGCTTTAGTAAGTTATAGTTAAGAAATAGAAGTAGTATAAAAGCGCTATACAAATCTTAACTGACAATCTAATCTTAGATCATACTGCAGTAGATCAGAAGTAGAATCACTAGAAATGAAACAACGTGAACTAGACTGTCACGTCTAATTTATTTTAACTAATTATTCAAATTAATTTTAGAGTTTTATATTTTGTTTCATGAACACTTAGATTCAAATTAATTAAATAAATTTAATTAAATTCAAATCAATTAATAAAGTCAAATTTAAATTGCAATTAACTCGCAAAGAACGAGTTCAGTTTCTTTCAACTATTAATCAATCGAAAAACATCGATTCATTGTATAGACTATAAGAAAATTCATAAGATTATAATCATTCTATTCTTGTGTGTTGTTGGTGTAATAAACAACGTTTTATTACCCCATATAACAGTGTTTTATTGTTGTACGATAAAGCCTACCAGTCTCACAAAACTCTCCCCCTTTAAAGTAACCCATTATGTGTGTTGTTGTAATAATTTGAGATTACTAGCTTGCGAACTTCAAATCCAAAATCCACACGCCCTAGTCGGAAGAATCTGCAAGATCAGACAGCAGGTGGGTACTCACACACAACATTACATTACAATAGCGCATAGTAGTAGTGTAGTTATAATATATATATATATATATATATATATATATATATATATAAATCTCATATAGATTAATGTATGGACATTTCTCACATAAGCGAGGACAAGGCTTATGTATCATAAATAATAGTAATTTTTTTTACTTAATTAGGACTAGTGCCTCAAATCTAACAATACTTCTGTTATTACTTCTTCAGGCACCCGCAGATCTATGATTTTTCTGAGTTTGGGGGGTGGATGGTACTGTTATTGTACCCAACTACCTTCATAAGTATCAATAAACATGATTGGAGGAATAATGTAAGCCCTTAAAAATGTTTTGAAATAAAAATACTACCTGTATTAAATAGTGTGCAACACTATTATGATAAAATGGTAATTTTTTCTTTAGAACGGTTGGCTGATTTATAACAGTTTTACAATAAGCACAGTGAAAATATAATCCAGTACAAATGTAGTTTTTGGTTCCCATTTTGAAACCACAAGAGATTTTTACCAAATTTTTTTTCTAAGTGTTTAGTTTTCATAGCTCTTGAACATATCTGATGTGAATAAGATAAATTTTGATATCTAAAACATGGCACCATGTTTGTGAAACGCACTGTGCTTACAAATAAAATATATTTTTTTCTGAGTCTCCATTTCTGTAATTTAGTGGAAAACAATCATTTTCTTTCATGATTGTACGTTGGATCATTCTCTTATAATGGATTTGGGAAACCCTATTCTAATGTGGTGTTAGGCTGCTGGACATTATGAAACCATCACATCAAATGTGGTTAAGATTTTTAGTTTTTGAAAATAACATGCTATTATTCTGTAATGCTTTCATGACAAATTTGTTTGATTTGATCCAAATAAGTTATTCATGAGATATATTTGGCACTGGCGTTTTAGCAGTGTATTAATTTTTTTTTAGAAGGGCCCCCTTCCTCCACTCTATTTAGGTTGATAAAGTCATTATATTAATTAAACGAGTGATCGATGTTCACTCCTTAAAGGTAAAGTGATAAGTGTGCTTAGTAACCTAGTTGAAAGTTGTGTTAGTTGGTACTGTATTGATATTTTTTATGTATATAATATTTCTATTCTTCCGTGTGTTTTTCTGGAACTTTTTTTTTTATAAAATAGACTACACTTAATTTACATTGTTTATTGTAATATATTTGAAATGAGTGCAAAATTCAGATGGAAATATATACAGAAAAGTAATGTCAATGAATCTTTAACTATTTATTTATATTTTTTCTGGGGTTTATATACATGCGTGTTGCATATACCTGAGGTTAACTGAGCTAAAGACTTGGATTGCTTTAGAAAATCTAACCCATATACCTGGAGCAACAATTTTCATCTCTGCAGTCTCAATGCCAAAAACGTGATCATACAATCACAGTTTAACTTTTACTATATACATATTTTTATTGTATATTAGATATATAAACATTTTTTACAAGAATATTTTTTTATTTTTTTCAATATTACACTGTTTTGATAGTATAAACTATCATAATCAGAAATTGCAAATTAATAAATTTTAAAAATCAGTTGTTCAAAACAGCTGTTTTATGTGTAGACTTTTAAAAGTGGTGGCAAAAACCACAAAATTCAGGAAGATATATTCATTATTCAAGTCACTGCCCATACCATTCAAAATCAATGTCACAAAAAATCTGATAAATCGGGCATACAGACTTACATTTTCCATCCACAAAAAAGAAATTTATAACAGAGTTGTAGATTTATTATTAATAAATGGGTACCCCCATAAACTAATTTGCACATTATTAAAACAATGCAACAAACAGGTAAGCAATAATACTGAAAAGAGCAAGGAAATATGTTCAAATACCATTGATGAGACTGTTGACTAAACAAATGTAAGTATAGGCCTACCCAAAGAATTGACAGAACATCTTACAGTGCACAATAGCCAAGACCAAACTATCACAACTACTAAATGTTTTTCCTTCCATATATGAGAACACTATTGGAGAAAATCTCTAAAATACTTACGAGAACTAACAAAAACATGAAAATAGCATACAGAAATGTTAATACAATAAATAAACTCTTCATGAATACCAAAGACAGAGATGAAATAGAAATAAAATCCGATATCCAAAATTAAATTGGATTAATGAAATTCCATGCCAAGAAAACTGCAGTCAAAAATATTATGTATGCTCAGAACAGTATTTAAAAACAAGAGTATATCAACACAAATACAGCTGTGATAAAATAGAAAGTAATAATCATGATCCAACAGCCTTAACTCAACAGGCTCGCGTACATGGCCGCACCTTCCAGTTTGACAAAGTATAAATAATACACACAGAAACTAATCATTTCAAACAGCAGTTCCTTGAAATGATAAGTATCAAAAGAAATAAAATATTGTAAACAAAAAAACTGACATACAGACCTCAGTAAGTGTTATTCAAACCTTATACATTCCTTAAAAACAAACATAAAATAGAAATCTGACAAGTCAACAACCCCCTCCACCACTGGTACCGTGATATCTGACAATTCTTTACTTTGTGTGTCCGCTCCTTCTCCAGTCACATAATAGATTCACACACTGTCATTATGCATTATACAAAGTGAGTAAAATGTAATTAATATGTATCATAATGTAAGTGCATCATAGTGTAGTGTATACATAGTGTTATGTAATGTGTGTATCTGTGACTCACAACAATATATGTAAGTACTATTAGTTATTTTAAACACCACAATGCCACTGTTAATATCATACAACTGATATACAGTGGAACCTCGATATAACACCCCTGTGATAAACGCGACCCTTGATGTAACACTCATTTTTCACGGTCCCGGCAAATTAAATAGTTTAAACTTGGACCTTTATATAAAGCAACCCTCGATATAAAGCGCTTTTTGGCCAGTCCGCAGAAGAGCTTTATATCAAGGTTTCACTGTACTACAATTAGAACTGTCATAACAGTTATACTACTTTATATTTTTTGTTGTAGGCATGAATATGAGACAAAATAAATCTCAAAATGTTGCATAAAAACTGCATTTTATTAGACCAAAACTCAATATCAGCTAGAAACCATAATTACCGTAATATGGTCGATAAATAATATTCTTATATCTATTTTTAAAATGTTTAAATTTATTGGTTTTTATATCTGATGATCATAGTTAAATATTATTTATATTTATTCACTGTAATATTTATAAAATAATGAAAAATATATACACAAGAAAAACTGAGCAAATACAGATTTATTATTTTACTTATTATAATACAGTAAAAAAATATTACTGAGCAAGTATCACATATATTATTTCTCAAAGGTGTTTTTTTGTCGGTATGAAATATCTCCCTTAATACTGTATCAAAATTAACGTTTGATACGCCATTTTGAAGATTATTTTTCCCTCTAATGACGAAAAATAAGTAAATATCTTAAAATTAATGTTTTCGTTAAAAAATTACATTTTAAAACTTTCTCTATATATTATTTCTCAAAGGTGTTTTTTTGTCGGTATGAAATATCTCCCTTAATATTGTATCAAAATTAATGTTTGATACGCCATTTTGAAGATTATTTTTCCCTCTAATGACGAAAAATAAGTGAATATCTTATAATTAATGTTTTCGTTAAAAAATTTCATTTAAAATTTAAAATACATTTTAAAAAAACAAGTGTCGCCATCTGGTGGGAAGCTGTTTATTTTAACAGTTGTCGTTCGTTATTTGCAATAATCTATTTTTATTAATTAAGTACTATCCATAGGATAGTCGTATAAGGAATCCTATTACCTGAAGTGATGATACATACCCAGTGAACACATGACATCATATGACGTAATAATGATGTAAAAACGCTGATTTTATATCATATTGATATCACATTTACGTAATGTGTTCACTGGGTATCGTCATTTTTTGTTCACTAAGAATAGCTCTCATTTTAATGAAAACTCATGTAAACGAATTTGTGATTTAGGTTTTCATAATGCCGGGCAGACCGAGAGGGAGACCTCCCGGAAGACGTTCCAGACCATTGGAACGCGTCACAGAATACAGAAGAAGAAATACCGAAAGTGACGAACAAAGACAACTTCGACTTCAGCAAGATAGAGAAGCTCAGCGCCAACGCAGGACAAGACACATTCAATACTCAACGACAACAATTAGTGCAAGTTAACAACTTTGTGTCATCAACTTATTTACTTCAGCTCCATCAAAATATCAGTACAAGAAGAAGACTATATAAACTTCCAAAAACATATTGTACTGCCCGCCTTTTCCCTAAAGACAATGAAGTGCAAACACATAGTGTTGGTGATATGGATAAAAAGTGCGTTTATTGCTCTCCAAGGTTGTTTGCAGGGGAGTTTAGTGATGATTCAGCTACCATGTGTTGCCACAAGGGAAAGGTTAAGTTAGAGCCCGTTAAAATTTGTGAAGAACTTCAAAACCTCATAGAGCAAAATGATGACTTCGCCAAGAATTACCTAGAAAATATTAGGCAATTCAACAATGCTCTGGCATTTGCTTCAATTCACATCAAAACGGTTGACATTCCTGGCAGGGGTCCATATTGTTTTAAATTACATGGGCAGGTGTATCATATGGTAGGAAGTTTACAACCTCCTGCAGGAGTTGCACCATCTTACGCTGGCCTTTTCGTTGTAGATTTTGATACTGCATTACAACATCGTGTAGTGAATGAAGCTAATAAAAACTGTTGCGAAGAAATAATGGTTACATTGCAAACAATGCTCGATACACATAATCCTTACGCACAGTTGTTTAATTATATAAAAGATTTGGATCAAATTATACTGGATTTGCATCTACAATTTACGACTACCAATGCATTTCATCCTGGAAGATCGAATGAACCTGCAGTCAGTGAGGTGGCTGCTGTTTTTGTCACCAATGACGGAACTCCACCAGGCAATGTTGATTTTGTTATGTATTCTAAAACAACTGGTGCACTTACTAAAATATCTTACCTGAACCCCCATTCTGATCCAGTGTGCTATCCATTGCTTTTCTCATGTGGTGATTCTGGATGGACTGTTGGTCAGCCACATGTTCAAGTTAATCGTACTGCATCGAGAACAGTCACAACTCAATTACAATACTATTGCTATCGTTTAGCAGTTAGAGATGGTTTCAGTTTACTTCATGCTTCTGGTAAATTATTTCAACAATACATTGTTGACAGTTATGTCAAAGTAGAAGGTTCCAGGTTGGCATTCGTTCGAGCCCATCAACAAGAACTCAGAGCTGATAGTTACAAAGGTTTGATGGATTTTCTTAACTCTGATGCTGAACAAAGAGGAGCAGTTGGTGGAATTCCAGTTGTTCTTCCTTCATCTTATATTGGCAGTCCTCGAAATATGCTTCAAAATTATCAAGACGCGATGGCTATTGTTGCCCGTCTAGGAAAGCCTGATCTATTCCTTACAATTACTTGCAACCCCAAGTGGATTGAAATTACCTCTCAATTGAAACCATATGAAAGAGTTGAACACAGACCTGACTTAGTGTCTAGAGTTTTTCATTTAAAATTGCAAGCGTTATTAGATAATCTTTTAAAAAAACATGTACTAGGCGTAGTCATTGGTTATGTTTGTGTAATTGAATTTCAAAAAAGAGGCCTTCCCCATGCACACATGCTGCTCATTTTGTCTAATGAAGATAAATTACGTTCAGTTGAAGATGTAGACTCATTAATTTGTGCAGAAATTCCAGATAAGGAAACAGATCCTCAACTTTTCGAAGTTATTCAGGAATGCATGGTACACGGACCTTGCGGTATGATCAATCCAAACAGTCCATGCATGCAAGAACAAAAATGTATTAAAAATTATCCAAAAGATTTTCAAGAAGAAACAAATTTAAATGTTAATGGTTACCCTATGTATAGACGACGTGATAATGGCGCTACAATGACAGTTCGATCATTTACTATTGATAATAGATGGATTGTACCATTTTGTAGATTTCTCAGTAGAAAATATCGTTCCCATATCAATCTCGAGCATTGTTCTTCAATCAAATCTGTTAAATATTTGTACAAATACGTGTATAAAGGACATGACTGCGCAGCTTTACGATTACGTTCAGATTCTGAAGGTCAACAACAACTCATTGTTGACGAAGTGGACATCTATTTGAACTGTCGTTATGTGAGCCCACCAGAGGCTATGTGGCGATTACACGAACGCCGACTTTTCCACCGATCTCATACAATTGAGCGACTTCCTGTTCACTTACCGGAAGAACAAATGGTGTACTTTCAGGCCGGATTCGAAGCTGATGCTAACCGTGATAGAGTCTCCAAACTCATGGCATTTTTTAAATTGTGCAATGAAACTATTGCCGCCTGCAGTTACCTTTACCACGAAATTCCAGAACATTTTGTGTGGTCAAATGGACGATGGAATATTCGCAAAAAAAATACCAAGTGCTTTAGACGGATCTACACTGTCAATCCAGTCGACATCAAAAAATATTACCTCCGTGTACTACTTCTGCACGTCAAAGGACCGCAGTCGTTTGACGATTTACGTACAGTTGATGGAATTCTGTGCAACTCATTTCAAGAAGCTGCAGAAAAATTACGTTTAGTCATTAACGACGCCGAATGGAAAGAATGTTTGCAGGAGGCTGTCAGTCACAAAATGCCAACGCAATTGAGATGGCTTTTCGCTATCATCTGCATATTCTGTTCTCCTGCTAATATACCTGAGTTGTAGACAAAATTTCAGGACGCACTTTCAGAAGATTTTCAGAGACAGCACACACCACCTGAAGCTTACAACCTCACACTGCACGAATTGGAAAATATTTTTAAATATCATGGTAGATCTTGCGAACAATTCAAACTGCCGACTCCTGTCCTAACCGTTGCACAACATACAACAGAAGAAACCTACAACGTAGAAGAAGAAAGTACGAACGGCAAGGCAGCTTATGAAAAGTTAAACCTAGAACAGAAGGCAATAGCTGAGGAAGTTTTACATGCAGTAAGAAATAAAATTCCGAATTGTTACTTCATTGACGGACCAGGTGGCTCCGGTAAAATGTTTGTCTACAAAACATTGTGCCAAATTTTACGAGGTGAAAACAAGGTTGTTATACCAGTTGCATGGACAGGCATTGCTGCCAATCTCCTACCAGGGGGACGCACATCACATTCGATTTTCAAACTACCTGTACCCATCTTGGACACATCGGCCTCATCGATTCGCACTCACACAAAGGATGCACAACTTCTTCGTGACTCAGATCTCATTATTTGGGATGAGGTTTCAATGGTTCCCAAAGATGCGCTAAGCGTTGTCGATCGACTTTTAAAGGACATTATGAATAATAATCTTCCTTATGGAGGGAAAATAATTCTGTTTGGTGGAGATTTTCGTCAGGCGTTACCTGTTGTTAGACATGCCAATAGAACAGCCATTGTTGAAAATACAGTTAAACAATCGCCCTTATGGTCTCATGTTAAAATTCATAAGTTGACTCAAAATATGAGGGCAAATGATGATCCTGTTTTCACTGAATGGTTACTTAAATTGGGTAATGGTGATTTAGAAGTTCAAACAGATTACGAGAATGAAGCGATCAAAATCCCAAAACATTGTTATTGTAATTATGATAGTATTATTACCACCATATTCAATGCCACAGAAATCAATGAACAAAATATTTCGCAGTTTTATTCAACGGCGATTTTATGTCCAAAAAGCGATGATTGTACAAAAATTAATGAATATATCATTTCCAATTTGTTTACTTCAGTTCTGATTGTGTCCAACATGAAGAAACAGACAATGCTCAATTGTACCCCATAGAATTCTTAAACTCTTTGAATCCGTCCGGTTTACCACCTCATAAATTGATTTTGAAGAAAAATGCAATCATAATGTTAATTAGAAATCTTAACGCTAAACAGGGATTAATTAATGGTACAAGGTTAGTGGTAACTCACTTAGGCGAGTACATCATCACTGCTACAATTATTCACTCTGATAAAACTGTGCTCATACCCCGGATTAACCTTACACCTTCTGATCCTACTGTGCCTTTCCAAATGGTAAGAAAACAATTCCCCATAAAAGTTGCTTTTGCTATGACCATTAACAAAGCACAAGGTCAGACGCTTCAAAGGGCAGGATTGTATTTACCAGAACCTGTTTTTTCACATGGACAGTTATACGTGGCTTTTTCACGAGTCCGTATGTTTAAAGATATCTTTGTTTGTGTTGAAGATTCATACGGGCAAAAAGTGAACGATGATCACGTCATAACCTCCAACATTGTTTTTAAAGAAGTTTTGTGAAATTAATTAAAAAAAAAAACAAATGCGTATATAATACTGTATATAATGTTAATATCATTTACAATAAGACTGATTTTGTTACTATTTTTTATAATAAAATATTTTGGATTGATAAATATTTACATTTACTTATTTCCACTTTATTATATTATGTAACTGACCACTAAGGGTGCGAAGTATTCGCACGGGTCACCTAGTATTATTTGTATTGGTAATTCGTTTGAAGAAGAAATTCGTGTGAAAAACCAGATTTCAAGCAGATAACGCCAAACACTGGATATAAACATTAGTAGTATATTTATATATTATTATTCACATATAATAGTGAAAACATTTTTGACATTATGATAAATAGAATAGATACATGCAGTTTTTTAAATGATAAAAAAGTGATGCATCCTGTTGGCCACAGATTTGTATGTTTTGCTTATATTGAAAAGTACTCAAATTAAAAATTTCTCTTTATGCAATAAGTAATTCTGTACTTTTGTGTATAGAAATGTTTCTAACCAAAGTAAACAAATAATTTATGAAGTGTGCTGTTGATGGAGAAATGTGATGTTTCTCATTTTAAAAAGTTTTATTTTAGAAAGACAGGACACAAGTTATCACTCCACTAATTTGTTTTGTATATGCATACTTCTACAAAAGTATAAATAAAGTATAAGCGTAATTTTATATCTAGTTAATGAATGTGTGTATTTGCATAATTTATGGAATAATCAATGTTTTATAAGGTAACTGTGTCCGTGCAACTAAAGAAGCAAAACAGAGGAAGTTTTCAAAAATTGTGAATATTAGTGGCACAGACAGATTACGTGGAATCAAGTTGTTGGATGACATCTTACAGGATCTTGTGGTATGTGTTTTGTTATGAACAAAATTTCATGTATTTAAATTTAATTTGTAAATTTTAAAATTTCAAGTTAAAAATTATCTAAACTTTTGTAATTGTGTAAATTATGTAATTATTAAATTTTAATTATTATTTAATATATACATTTTTATTTCATTTTAAAATAAAATTTTTTGTTGGAATACAATTCTAAAATAATAATAAATTATAAAGAGATGATACTGTAGTAGTAAAACAAAATGTTTGTTTATTACTTTTCTGAGTATTGAACATAATTAAAAGACAACATCATTTATTGTTGCTTATAGCTATATAGGAACCTGGGCCACATATTCCATGCATATTGAAGAGTAATTTTTTTGTAGTACTCTATAGTTTACTTCAAATTTTTTGGATTTGCGAAGGTGCTAATTGTCCATATTGGTGTTCGGTTCTTGACAGGCTCTAATGACCCATTTAAGCTATGACACTGAGTTCTAATTATTATAATAAAATACTAAACAAAAACAAATCATTTGTAAAGAAGTCCCTTAAAAGTAAAACAAATCACAAATTATTCATAATACATATTATATGTATCTAACTGAACAAGAAAGTGCAAGCGACATGTCGCTTGTCGATGGACAAGGTAGGAGTGAGAGCCTTCTCCACCTGGAACTATTATCTCCACCTGGTGGGAATGCGCACTGGAACTATTTTTTGTCTGTGGTACATCTATAATTTACTACATCCATGTTGGCCAAATCTAATAACTGTGGCTAATTTGTGTAAATTACTTGTATTTTAAAACAGTAAGCAAGTTATTGTTATCAGATAATCATCATAAACAGTTGTATAATAATAAATCCTACCAAACACTTGAAACCTTGAATCTCCACAATTTCAGCAATCTTGTTAACTTGTTCGTGTAACCAATACTGCCCCACTGCACTGATAATGCACACCATTAACCCATATGTAAAATAGGGACAGTGCAAATAATTTGAATTTTTATTTTTCTCAAGTAACGGGAATCATATTTGTGTATTAGTTTGTTTATGTCATCTTTTAGTTCCTTATTTTTTCATTTCATTTTTTAATTCATGGCTATTGAAATAAACTTTAAAACTATTCATGTTCTGAATGTGTCAGAGTCGTGTTTTCAGAAAACAAAGCTGCAGCTCATAAAATACAAGAACATGTGACGCATGGTGTTGTAAAGTACAAGAACAGTATATCTAACTTCAAAGTCACTTAATTGAGTAAATTTTTATTCCACTTGTATTTTTCTGAGGCGAAATACAAGTGTTTTTGTGATGAAGATGTTTCTTATGAACAGGTCTTTGCTCCAACCATAAATAATAGATTAGTAAAGATTGATAGCAGATAATCAAAATTAATTTAACAGAATATTATTTAAAAAATTAAATAAAATAAAAAGTGGACTAATGTAAGTAAACTGTAGTTTAAAAATTTGTATTTTTTCAAAACGTGTTCATACCACATCATTTTCTTGAAATCTACATTGGGTACAAAAAGGGGATGAGCAAGTTTATAATAACTGATTTAGTTCAACTACCAGTATCTTTGTTGTACACTCCTCTGAGTTTACATGCAACACGTGGATGTTGAAGACATGGACACTCACAGTTGAAGCTTTAATTTATTTTCAGAATTGAAAATTTTTATAACCTTTACTGTAAAAACAAAACATTAATACACACTTGTAGCAAATCACAAATTATTGTTCAGTTGTCAACCATAGACAAATGAGACAACTTTGCTTGAACTAGGCAACACAATAAGGAGATGTTGCCAAATATGGCAGCAAGCAATTTTTGGCCTTCCTTCATGAAACCTGTTCTATAAAATTGCAGAGCCACCCAATTTCATGCTGTTGACTGTTAGTTGCTCAGTGTTTTCCTCAAACTTGAATTTAGCAGGAACTATGTGTAATTTTATCAGGATGCAGTGTAGTGTTTCTTTATCAGGTCATCTGCTATATAATATATTGTTGTTTTGTCATCTGCTATCTGTTTTTGTTGATATTAAGGTGGGTATACACTTGTGCGGTGCACGCGCCGCAAGTTCTCTAGATTAATACGGGGTTTTGGAGCTGCGCGCGCACGGCGCATCACAATCCATCTCCTGTCGGTTTTTTCAACGAACACTTTGTGTGTTCGCAGTTCAGATTGGGACAGGAGCGTAAGAGGTTCGTTGTTTTTTGTGCGCATGTGATTACTGTTTTGTGCCTTTTGAGTGGTAATTATGGAGGGGTCAGAAGAAAATTTGATAAAACTTATCGATGCTTATCGTAACAGATCTCTTCTGTGGGATCCTCAACACAAGGATCATTTTAAAAAACCATTGAAATCAGATGCCTGGAGGGAAATAGGAGCTGAGATGGGTATATCTGCGGACCAATGCAAGAAGGTGATATCTTTGCTGTCTTCCTACCGGCATGAGAAAAGTAAAATAAAAAGCAGCCAGGGTACAGGAAAAGGTAAGTTGTATATAAATATAATATAATATATATAATAATATATAATATATAAATAACTACTAGTGCTTGGAATTTCAGGGTTCACTCAACCTCGTGAGCACAATTGAGTAGCTGCTATGAGTTGCGACCAGTGGCGGCATCACAAGTACTGGAAAGACTTGTACATAAAATCGAATTGAAATTAATGCTTGAAATGCTGTGATGACCACTAACATTGTGACGTGCTCCGGCATTACACAAAGAAAAATTACAAACATGTATAATAAATAATAACAGTGTTACAACGTTAATACTCTTGTTTAGAAAAAGTTTTATTTTCTTTTTTTTAAATGTTTTATTTTCATAAGACATACATACTTTTTGTAATTAATATCATAGGTACTTGTTATATTTTTTTTACAATGTTTTCATGCATTCTATTTTTTTATTGTTCCAGGAAGAGACGAAATTTATGTCAGTAGGTGGTTTGCATACAAAGCTTTCAAGTTTCTGGAGGACAGGGATGTGCCAAGAAAGGGACTTACGACGGTAAGAAAATATTGACGTACTCAAGCATATTTGTGTTGCCATTCTAGGAATCCTTCATTCATACAATAATCAGCTATTTCATCCCTAATTTTTTGACAATAATTTGTGGATCTTCGGGGGACATGTCTCACTGGTAACATAGACATCATATTATCTCATCACTGAACCCTCCATGACCCTTCGATTAAAACTCCATTCACTTCATGGTCTAATGTGCCAGCAGGAGTGTACAAATTTGGCGAATGGGTCCTTAGATAATTATGTAACAAAATGACTGCCATCACTATCAACTAGGCTTTTTCAGGCCCCAAAAGCATTGGTTTTCTTAAAACCCGAAACACTGCACTTGATATACCGAAGGCATTCTCAACTATCCGTCGGGCCCTACTCAAACGATAATTAAAAATTCTCTGAGGAGTTCCTTTGGCAAAGTCTCCAGGGTATGGCTTCATGAGGTTTTCACTTAGAGCAAACGCATTATCACTTGCAAAGAAATAAAGTATTTGCATAGAACGCCCTGGTAGTTCTTGCGGTAATGGAAGTCCCAATGTGTTTCCTGTGACCATACTATGTAACTTGCTCCCTTAAAAAACTCCCCCATCCGAAATTCTTCCTTGGCATCCCACGTCAGCAAACATAAAGTTATAATTCCCATCCACTAAGGAAAAAAGCACAATACTGAAGGTGGATTTATAATTGAAGAACTCTGTACCCGAGTTCATTGGAGCTTGCATAACAACATGCTTCCCGCAAGGGCACCAACACAGTGAGGCAGGTTCCAACGTGTTTCAAATATCTTGCTTACTTCCTTTCAAATTGTTGGAGTCCTTGGTAGCTGAAACAGAAATCATATTTAAACAGTAATTTTAAACGCGGGGAGGGGGAGATTATAAATTATATTTGTAAAGCAGGGCATTACGAAAATTTGTTTTTTAGCAGGATTTTGAAGAAATACTAGCTATTGGTCTGGGACGAATGTCACGACTTATTTTTTTTTTTTAAATATGTCCCTACTTTTATGTTAGTCACATAATGTGCACACCAATAATAATTATTATTAGTTACTATTAATTATTACATATAATTTACAGGAGACGGATGAGATACTTGGAAGTGAAGATGACATGAGTCAACCATTCGGAACAAAGGCAACAAGAGACAACAGCGTCATCATCTACTCACAGACCTACTAAGCGAGCGAAGGGAGCTGATGATATCAATTCATTAATGATGAGCAGTGCGTTTGACATTTTGAAAAATGCTGCTAAGAAGTTGGACAAAGAACCGTCTAAACCCAACGAAATCGATGCATTTTTTACCTACGTCGCTGCAAAAGTGAATAAATATTCCCCTGAAATACAGAAATCAGTTCAGCATGCCGTGTTTGAAATACTTATGAAAGCTGATAAAGGGTGTTTTGACTGGGCTGCTCCAAATTATCAGCATTCCAACAACTGGCAAAATCCTTCGGAAAGTGTACCTCCCCCCACGCATTCTCAACAATATGTTTTCCAACCTCTGCATGCAGTACCTGCTCCCATCCAATCGCCATCTGATTCCTGGTCAAGTAACTCCGCTCAACCATCTCCAGCTGCATCAATCATTTCAGAACAATTTTCAGATTTTGTGTAACATACCTCTAGTTGAATGGGTTTTGGTGGTGTTTTCTAAATGACATTTTATATTATACATATAAAAAAACAATAAAAAATGTTTCAAAATTAAAAGAATTAAATAGCGATTTATTAATATGTTACCTTGATATATATATATCCCTGTAATTCATTGACAAGTGCTGCGCAGACTTGTGGTACTATATGTCCAATAGATTGCTTGGAAATCCTGAACGTGTACTGAAGGCTAGTATATGAATCTCCCGTGGCAAGAAATCGAAGTGTTACTGCTAACCTGGAACAATTAATAATTAAAACTAGTTGATTTTATTTGTCTTTACTTCATGACAGAAGTAAAGACGAATAGAAAATTTAAAAAACTATCCCTAAATAAAAAAAAAAAATCAATTTTTTTTCTATCTACTCTCGTCGTTGCTTATTTGGTCCGATTGTTACCAAAAAGTATACAGCGAATTATGAACAACAAATATTAATACTCACCTGTCTTGAGCGGAAATCGCAGTGCGGAAATAAGTATCCTCTTTGGAAATGTGGGGTCCAATCTTCTGCAGCAGATTCTCAAAGTCAGAAGGTGACATTCGAGTAAAATTCTTATACTGACCGCTTATTTCTTGCGACTTCAAGTCCATCATAACCTCCGTACCATTCCTTTTTTTAAACAGGTCAGTGTGCCACCAACGTCGTTGTTTCCTTTTCTTTTTGCACAAACTTGCCATTAACAAAGCCGCACCACTCATCACAGAAATCGCGTAATTTTCCTCGTGCGACAGAGACATGATTACAACTACACTGCAAAATGACTACTGAATGTTCATGGGTTTCCCTTGGATCGCGGGAGGTTCGTTGAAATAATAATTCCAACGAACATTGGACGAGCAGCACACGCGCCGCGCGGCACGCAAGTGTATTATTAAAATTGTCATAACACTAGAGAAATCAAAATAAAGCACTAAAGTATAATAATAAACTAAATTTTGTTACCTCTAGTGTACCTTTTGCTGCTTTCTGAGGTGCAGCTGCATGAATTGTTGAAAAAACAAGTTGTACATCACGTATTGCAAATACCAAGGATAGAATGATTCACATAACCATCAAGCAGGTGACGGACTTACAAAAGTGGTCATTACAAGCAGAAAACTGAATCTTCTATGAAAGTGGTTGTTGGAAATTAAAAAAAAATTATAAAGATGCAAACATAAACATACAAAAGGAGACTGAAACAGCAACAGTGGTTGGTGTGGAGAGCCCTCTGCTTGGGGAAGTGACTTCCTGCTGAAATTATGATTTTAGAAGTTTCTGATCAATTGAACTTTATTACAGAAGATAGCACACAATATATGCAAAAAATAGAGAAAATATAATCATTTGTCATTGTGAATAAAGTGATTCTAGGAAAGTTGAAATGATACCACACATAATAAAGGAGGAAGACATACTGTAATCGAAGGAGAGGTAGTTTCAAATCCTTAACACATTCACTGCTAACATTTTATATGTTGTGACCCCTGGGTGCTTGTGTTTTTTTCTTTTATTGTGTGCCATTCAAAAATAAATAAAAATAAGGAAATGCAAAACTATGAGTACACAGAAATTTGTAATGGTTTCACTATACACTAACAAAAACACAGCCTCTCATGCTGCATGGTCACTCTGTATTAACACATTACAAATGAATCAAGCTAATGCCACAGAACCCTAACATAAGCATCACAGAAAGCATGTGCCGTTTATGGATCCATGATATTATGAGGATTGTTCAATAGAAACACGTTTGACCTGCGCAGGTGTGACTTAGTCTCCATGGAAATGGAATTCATTTGTTTATATTGTCTTTTTAAGTACTAGTGATGCGTCTGTCAAAAATATTTGCAGTTTGCTCTTTTATAAGCATTGAAAAATGGCGTCTATTATAGAAAATCCGTCTTAAAGACAATCTGCATACCATAATTCAGTTTTTGGTCGCTGAGCCAATGGAAATTTATACGAGAATGAAAGCTGTATATGGTGACTATAGTTATTCTCATACGGCAGTGTTTGAATGGTGCAATAAATTTTGACAAGGAAGAAAATCCACTAAAGATTTAGCCTGTCCCGGACCTGCACATGTTGCATCATCAGATGAAAATGTGAGACAGCTGGAAACTGCTTTACACGCAAACAGGCGCATCAAAGTTAGAGAACTTTCTCAAATGTTGAGCACCAGCATGGGAACTGTTCATTCCATCATTCACAGTCTTGGCTATCACAAAGTTGCTGCTCAGTGGATTCCACGACTGCTTACTGATGAGCAGAAAAGTTTGTGTTCGGCCTTATCATTACAGAATTTGACGCGCTATCAACAACAAGGTAGTGCCTTCCTACACCAAATTGTTGCTGGTGATGAGTCTTGGTGTTATCATTATAAACCAGAATCCAAACGTTAGAGTATGCAGTGGAAGCATGCACAATCTCCAAAGACGAAAAAATGTTGGTCCCAATCTTCGGCAGGAAAAGTAATGGTGACCTATTTTTTGATTATCAGGGTGTGCTGGTCTTTGATTTTAAAGAACCTGGTGTCAACATCAACGCTGAGCGATATGCAGACAGCTTAAAACACGTACGGGTCAGCATCAAGAGTAAACGTCCTGGGAAGCTCACAAATGGTGTCATTCTTCTGCATGATAATGCTCGACCCTATGTAGCCCAGACAATTCAAGATCTGCTTGGTCGTATGAAGTGGGAAGTCTTACAACATCCACATTACAGTCCCGACTTGTCCCCATTCGATTATTATGTTTTTGGCCCATTAAAGAAATCACTAAAAGGTCGGTGGTTCAAATCGGATGCTGAGGTAGAGTTTGCTGTTAGCAAGTGGTTCCGCAAACAGCCACAAGAATTTTACCAGCAGGGAATCTACAGATTAGTGCAACAGTGGGACTCATGCCTTAATGTTAATGGAGACTTCTTTTAAAATCGTTGAATAAAAAATGGTTTACAGCCTCTAAACGTGTTTCTATTGCACAATCTTCATAGCAGAGAATATGTTACAGAACATTTTCTTGTTATGACTATAACCAGAGACAAACTAGATTCATGGCATGCATCTATGAAAAAGATTTATTTATAGAAGGACAATTATTGTTGTGTTATTATTGATGTTGTTGTTTTGTTAATTGTGATTAGTGTGTACTGGATCGTGTGTTATGAAGAATTGTTGCTTAAATATATGATATAGTAAGGCGATTAATAAAACTAACTTGTGATTATTTTACTATCTCGATTATCTCAACAATATGAAATTCATTATAAGGGTTTATATTGTTCACTTATAGTGTTTATGTCCCAACACGGTCTGTTAAAAAAGCTGTGCAACTTTTCTTTTAATAAATATTTTGGTCCTACCAACAACCTAGTAAGCCTTTTTATGTCCCTCAAAGTACTCCCCTCTTGCATTTGTGCACAGCTATCAGCACCATTGACACTTCGGGAATTGTGGTAGGCCTCTTTTGGGATCATGCTAAGGGTTGTCTGAAATATTTTCATGCTGTCATCAAATGTTTGAAATCATCATCCTTTCTTTCAAAGTGGATTTCAATTATATACTATGACAAAAAGCCAGCCAGGTATCTAAGACCAGGTCAGCTGATTAGGATTACTAAGGAAAGTTGTGTTTCTTTTGGTTTGAATCAGTAGCAGTGTGTGTGAGCTGGAACATTATCAGGATGGAGGAACCAGGAATTGTTAATCCATACTCCAAACCTTTTTTTTATTTCTTGGTATTTTCTGTTGGTCGTTTCAAGATATCCAGATAACACAAATGCTTCGCAGTTTATCTCTGAGCTAAGGGAATGACTGCATTTTTGTTATTACATTGAACCCATACCCCACGTTTCATTGCCTGTTAGAATTCTTTTCTTAACATTGTACTATTATTCATACTCTACCACATTTAAATTGTATATAATACAGAATAAACTTACCTTGAATTAGCCCAGGAGTCCATCACACGTACTGTGAATTACAAGCATGATTTAGGGCTACGTCATTAATGTACTCAACTCGCATTTGTATGGTTAATTTAATTCACTTTATTTAACATTTCTTTGTATTCTCTTCTTCTGTTATTTCTTACTTTCTATTTTCATTTTTTAGACCATTACTGATTCTGATATAACATTGCAAAATTAATCTGTTTACTACTATCATGGTATCAATATATTTACCACTCTGATGACATTAACTATTATTTGAAATATTTCTTTTTTATGAGACAGCCCAGTATCTGCACACACACACGTTCATTCAGAATTTATATTATTCCCAGAAAAATTAAAATAAGGCTCTTTATTTTTAAGATTTGCATAATAGATTTGATGTGATACATTTACGGTTATAAGCGTCGTCACTGCTAGCCACTTGCTGCGCCCTCCATTTTCACCACTGAACGTCCGAAAAATGTTACTGTTTAAATTTTAAAAAGTTTAATTGATTCTGACTCGATTCACTGATTCAAAATTTCATTTTTGCACTGTTTAACTGTCTACTTTCACATTTTTTTATGGTTAAAAGATTTTTCTTTTGGCCCGCGAGCCTATTGTACAGCCGGCCGGCTATAGGTGTGGTAAGCGACCGAAGCTATTCTCTCAGCGTCTACATAAAGCCACGCCTTCTTGATCCACAGCAACTTGGTTCGTGATTCGCTGATAAGAATCACATGATACGATAATGAGTTGTCAGGTGGTATCACGTGTGGAGCGAGTCTGGGTATATTTGTTCTGCCTCTTGGGGCTCGCTAAAAGTACGTGACCAAAACTATGGTTGAGCAAACAGGCGCGCACTCATTCACATTCCTGAGCCACTGGAAAACTGTGCTTATTGCAGGGCGCTGACAAAATGTGCGACTTGGTGCCCCGACAAAGAATGCTTATTGTTCAAAACTGAAGCCCTGTTTGGGTTCACCTTGTGTATTACATTTACAATTACAATAAAGAAAACCCCTCAAATTTGTCCCGTTACAACATTTTCATTCTTGTTAGCACAGTCCAAAAATTTTTGACATGTGGCAATTCAATGTCAGAAGTCATTCAGAAGCCTCTCCAATTCTTTGTCAGAAGTCACAGAACAAACCTGTAGCTACTTGGTGCATTTCTAATTTTGTTGTGAGTATATCATGATGTGAATCTGTTGATATGTTATATTCTCTGCTATTTCTGAGACTGTCAAAGTGACGATCAGAACATACAATATACTGAAGTTGTGCAACGTTATGTTAAGGGGTGTCCTGATCATAGATCATGTCTGTTTACTGTCAACTGTCCTTAAACCATTCATTACATGTATATAGCTTATGCCCTGATCACCATAAACTTGTTTCATCATTTCGTGAATCTTTGTAAAGGTTTTCCCAAGTTCAAAGGAAAATTTAATGGACACTGGATTTATAAATTTTTAACCATTTCTAAGTTCTATAAATTTGTGTCTATAGTTTTGTATATTTATTCCTTTGTAAGTAACTTGTTGAGTTTCGTGCAGGTCTATAATGTAATATCTTCAAAACACTGCAGTGGGTGTATTTTCACCTGACGCACGTTTCACAGAAATTATTCTGTATCTTCAAAGGTTTGTTTGAATTGTAATTGAATGTTTCGCTTACAATCTAATAACTAACCATTATTTAACCAATGTGTAGGCCTACTATCTTTTAACCTATACCTTTTAACCTTACAGAAAAACATTACAACAAAAATTTTATTTTGAATTTTTTCCAAGCATATCTTTTGCCATGCTGTAGTACAATGGGAATCACCATTTTTGTAGTATTGTACTGTAGCGTATTGTCAAAACAGTGAAATGGAAATTCCAACATTTTTCAATTGTACTCTAGTGTCACATCTTTGCTATGAAAATAATAATAGGAAACATGGCAGGTGACTAGTAAACATTACTGCTGAACATATCAAACAAACAAAACTTTAACCAAATCTAGAACCACATTTTTAATTGACATTTGTAAGTGGTTCAGAAAGTCTGAAATGGTAAGACTGAATATTTTAATTTTTGTTAAGTTGACATGGACATAGTATAACAAATTAACAATAACAAGTTATTTTGTAATGTAACAGTGATAATTAATGCAAATATATTTGTTTTATTGTTATGACAGAAATACGTAGATGTGGATATAATGCCAGGAGAATTTGATCCAACTAACCATTCTCTGCCCCAACAACCACTCCATTACTGCATTCTTCCCAAGGTATGGAAACACAGACATTGTCTTGTACTTCCTCGGTTAAGAATAATTCATTTTGTTCAATGTTGTTCACAAAATGTTAATGATCATATGCTTATAGTTGAGCCATATAGCACTCATTGCCAGTAAGTTTCACAGATTTGGAGTTGGCAATAAATTTTAAGGCAAACATTAATGCATTTTTTTATTAAGAGGATAATAGGTGAGCTGGCAATTAGAAGATAATTTAAAATAGTGATAGTAATGTCGTACTCATAAATCTTGTCAGTATGTAATCAATTTTGTACAAGTTTCTGGTTAGCTAACAAAAATATTTCAGTTTACTAATATTTTTCAGAAAAGCTGAATTAATTCTAACAGCCTTTTACACACACACACACACACACACACACACACACACACAAAATCTTTTCGAATATAGAACACTGATACACATTAACAATTTTTAAATGATTAAAAAAGATAAATTGATACATTTTTTCCAGTCTCCAGATCGCTATTATGATTAACTTAAGAATTTTTTACCTTGTATAATCCACTATGCGATCTCAGTTTTTTACATACAACATGTTTCAGGGACTAAATCCCCATCTTCAGGTACAGTAAAAAATTTATTATTCCCCTAATACATAGGGGTCGTCGAAATGATTAAAATGTTTATACATAAAAACACACGCACAAAAATCACTGAATAAATTAACATATAACACAAACACATGAACACGTTAAAAGCGACTCAGTGCACCGGTCGACCTCCGATCGTCAACTAGCCCGTGTTCGTGCTTCATTGCTTATCATCAACGCGGTATCATATAATTTATTGGATTTAAATGATAGCTGATCATTGAGTAACTGCTCTTTATTTACTTTGGATGCCTTGTATATTTCAAACTCTTCTAAAGCATTCAGGAAACGACCTTTATTACAAACATGTATCGGCTCCATGTTCTCTTTGAATCCGGTGTAATTATGGTTTTCGTTTATTAGGTGGAGTGCGTAATTTGATGAGGTGGTTTGGGGTTTCTTTTTTGGTAATGTAACTGATTCTATGATAAAATTGTTTCTTATACACGGTATGTAGACGACACCTTCATAGTATTTAATGGCACTCATAGACAGGTGGATGTTTTTTAAATTTATTAACGAAATTAACTACAACATAAAATTTACTATGGAAATGGAAACCAATAATGGCTTGAACTTCCTCGATGTATTGGTGTTAAAAAGAAACAACCATTTCGGTTTTAAAATATACCGAAAACCTACCACAACAGACATAGTTATAAATGCTAAATCGAATCATCCATACACACAAAAAATGGCGGCATTTAATGCACTAGCACATAGACTAATAAGCATACCAATGAATACGGAGGATTATAAGGAAGAATATAACATAATAAAACACATAGCCTTGAAAAATGGATATAACACAGAAGTTGTGGATAAAATGATACATAAACAATTACGGAAAATAAATGGTGACAATAATAAAGTTAAAAATACAACACAATATGTCTCAGCATTATATACAAACATACTCCCCAACATAATAAAAAATGAATTTAAAAAATTATATATAAATGTTTCATTCAAGACCATAAATAATCTAAAAAATATACTTAAGCCACGAAAACCAATAACTTTGGAGGAATGTTCAGGAGTATATAGAATCCAGTGCAGTAGGTGCGATAAGTTCTATATCGGACAAACGGGGAGGAAATTTATCGAGAGATTTAAAGAACACCTACCAAAAAAGAAACCCCAAACCACCTCATCAAATTACGCACTCCACCTAATAAACGAAAACCATAATTACACCGGATTCAAAGAGAACATGGAGCCGATACATGTTTGTAATAAAGGTCGTTTCCTGAATGCTTTAGAAGAGTTTGAAATATACAAGGCATCCAAAGTAAATAAAGAGCAGTTACTCAATGATCAGCTATCATTTAAATCCAATAAATTATATGATACCGCGTTGATGATAAGCAATGAAGCACGAACACGGGCTAGTTGACGATCGGAGGTCGACCGGTGCACTGAGTCGCTTTTAACGTGTTCATGTGTTTGTGTTATATGTTAATTTATTCAGTGATTTTTGTGCGTGTGTTTTTATGTATAAACATTTTAATCATTTCGACGACCCCTATGTATTAGGGGAATAATAAATTTTTTACTGTACCTGAAGATGGGGATTTAGTCCCTGAAACATGTTGTATGTAAAAAACTGAGATCGCATAGTGGATTATACAAGGTAAAAAATTCTTAAGTTAAAGATAAATTGAGATTTTTTTTATTTGACTTTCTACTTCATCTTTTTATGTAGTGGAAGTCCAGATTCTACCTTTCATACAAAAAGTTTATCTAAATGGACTGTGACTTTAATTAACTGAATTTTTATTATGTTTTCTTTACTGAGTACATCTGTTTTGGCATCTTCCCATCTGTTTGGTCTTATCTTGTCAAATTCATATAAGATACCAGTGTGGTAGGGATCGGCTCACTGCTAGTTT
Source organism: Magicicada septendecula (assembly GCA_034769895.1). NCBI lineage: Eukaryota > Metazoa > Arthropoda > Insecta > Hemiptera > Cicadidae > Magicicada > Magicicada septendecula. The sequence continues at coordinate 407,532,585 of CM068368.1, read as the reverse complement.
TGTGTGTGTGGGGGGGGGGGTATTTAATTATTTACAGTATATATATTGTGCTACTACTACTGTCCGCAATCAAACACAAGTGCTCAGTATAAATTTGGTTTTTATTTTAAAGGATGCACACATAGATTCTCAACCTCAGCGCATGTAGCACATATAAATCTACTAAAAAGTGTACAAGCAAACAATTAGTACAGTTCAATTAATTTTTATGTTTTTAATTACTATAACAATTTACTAATGTTCAGTTTGTTTTTAAAAAGTTTTAAAAATTTCTGGCTCAGAACGGTTCCTTTCAATTCACATCAACAGAGCCCCATCTTGAAAACATTGTATACTAATGTAATGGCGACACTAAAACTGATGCTAAGTTAATATTTCGTTCCATTTACAGTTTAATCGTGAATGCTTATTTTACACAGGTTAGTTTTAAAGTATCTGGAAATCAGTACTATTAATGTCATACAGTAGCGTATACTGTTTAAATGTTTGGTTTTATTATTCAGTTACATAGATGAAATATCAGTGTCCAAGTGTTGTGATTGCGACTCTGTGAAGGTTATATCAAGTAATGTTTTCTAAATATAATATTTTTCTTTTCCTGGTTCATATTGTTTGTAATATTACTTAGTTGATTGTTTCTTATTAGGTTTTCCTGTGTATGTTGTTAATTATATTTTATCTTGTAAAATATTTCCTTTCTTTGTAGTATACTTTTCTTATTAATGATTTTCTCTTGACTTTTTCAACAGTATATTATTCAATACAACTATTCTTCTTTACTTTTAACTGTTAATTTACAATGATTAATGATTATTTAATATTTATTTCACTAATCCACAGCATCTTCTGCTTAGATGTTCTCTGATCAAACATTTAAACAAGATTGAGCAGGCGTCTTTATCTAGAATATTCGCGCTCTCAAGCGACGGTGCTGCCGCTCAATCGGAACTAGATGAGTTGGGATAAGATTGTAAACAAACAATGTAATTCATATGAGACTTGCGTGTTTCGGTGTGATTATTATCCATTTCTATTAGTAATGGAGCGTAAAAGTAAAAGCAGTAGATATTGCTCAGTTCCTCAGTGTTCCACAAAGGCCACAGACGACATTTCCTTTCATTATTTTCCCAAAGATAAGATTTTATTAAAGGAATGGAGTCGTGTACTTCGAATCGCAAAACCGATTTCCAAGTACATGAATGTATGCAGTCTGCATTTTACAAAGGATGATTACCTTTTCCCAGGTTAGTAGATACTTCTTTCTCATCTATAATGTAGTTAGTTTCATTCAAATTGTACCGATATCGTTGCATTCCATGAGTGACGGACGTGACATTTGGTTGCATTCATTTCAAAATTAAAGTTTGAAAGTGTAAAAGACATTTTAGTTTTGTGACTAACATAATAATTACCACTTTTTAAATATTATCCCAATAATTAATCGCCGAAAAACATCTTACTAAACTTCAATATCAGTCAAATTGAAGGTGTGACGGATATGACATTTAACAAACACTAAAGTTTCTGTGAGTTGTGCCATTTCATTGAAATGAACTTAATTTAAAGGCAAAGTAGAAATATTATGTCATATGCTTTAAATGTTTTTTAAAGTACTTATTATAGGAACATAATACAGTGAAAATTACATAAAATAATACAGGTACAAAACATACACTTTAAAAATCAATAAAATAATGAACTTTCAGGTACACATACGAGGTGTGTTCAAAAAAAGACCGAACTATTTGTGTAGCACGTCAACTAGCGCATAGAGCGAGCTGCAGAATTAAGTGCTGCTAGCGACAGGTTTTGACGCCTGAATGCCGTTTTCTCTGTCCCGTCACGATCTTCAGTCTTTGAGCTACACGCGCTGTAGTGGGCACAGGCACACACCGTCCGGCGGATTTATAACGAAGTGAGAATGAAGATCTTAACACAACGTGTGTGTATAAAATTTTGCTGCTGACTTCATAAAATCTTTACAGAGCTATTTCCATTGTCTTCCAAAGTTTTCATTACCATTTGCATTGGTACGCAGTTGTTGACCGATTTCAAAACGGGTCTCTTTCTGATCGTCATCAACAAACACAGTAAGAATTTTTCAGTGATACGATACATTTAAATTTTTCCATCAAAATTTAATTTTACGATCTTAAATTGATTCTGACAGAAAGTATCGGCATTTAAACGATGATTTACAATTACCACATCACGAGCTCTCTTCCCATGATCTTCGATATCGCTTTGATCTGCACCGACCATTGTTTTTCCCTCTTTAAAAATTCTTAAACTAATCGTTCGCCTCATGCAGGCTTCCGCGTATGCGTAATTGAAAACCAGAATGTCTCTGAAAAGTTTTAACCTAGTTTTGCTGCAAAATTTCATACGCACATGTTCTCGCGGTCTTTCTTAATCGCTTTGTCACTAATCCGCCGGCCAGCGTGTGCACGTCCCCACTCAATGTGATATACCTCAAAGACTACTGCTAATAGCAGAACGCAATAAGTGGCAGTTTGTTGTCAAAAACTATCGCTAGGTGCGTGCAAAGTCGCGGCGCGTCTGTGCGGGTTGATGTGTTACTCAAAAAGTTTGGTCTTTTTATGAACACACCTCGTACATGAAGTTAGGCCTACATGTTACAAATCAGTGTCATGAAAAAATACATAAAGATATTCTATCTCCAGCTATCTTCAGCAAAATGGATACTATCAGTTCTGCTGAAATTATTGAAGTGTCATTTTCATCAACCACAAAGAGCTTTTTGTTTGCTTCACAGACTGGTTTCAGAAACATTACTTTAACATCAGCCTCTTATTTTAAGTAACTCTGACGTATCCCTACAAAATTGAAAACACATATTCCTTACGAAACTTCAAACTTTTATGTGTCAAGACTTTTTAAATGTTTTTAAAAATATTTTTAAAATTCTACTCCTAGGCTCAATCACTCATGGAATGCATTATATATTAAAGCTGTTGTACATTTTATTATTGGAAGCATTGTGAAAAATGACTCCCCAAACAGGAAGCCGTAATCAGATATTTATTTATTTATTTTTTCTCATTTCATACTTTCAGGTGTGACTGCTGGGAAAAGGTATCTGAAGAAAGGAAGCATCCCATCCCAGAATTTGCCATTAAGGCCTATTGATAAAAGGATATCATCTCCTCAGAGACGATTACAAGAGGCTTGGTCTGCTCAACTAGAACGACGTCTTTCCTCTGTAATCGAGCCTGTGCCACCAGTTTCTGTTGAAACCTGTGAAGTAGTATGTGAAGTTGCTGAGAAAGTGGAAGATGAGATGTTTTCCGCGTTTAGTGAGGATCCTCTTATTAGGAAATGTGTTGAAGATAAGGGGATACAAGTCACTCCAACAATCCTTGATGAATGCAGGAAAAAGACCTTAGAGGACTTGATTAAAACAAACACGAACATGAATGCTTTCACTGGCATTCCATCCATTGGATTATTAGACAGGATATGTGATGCAGCTCAAATTTTGGAGAGGGAAACTGCAAAACCCTTAACATTATCTTTGAGGCAGCGCATTATTCTTGTCTTCGTTAAATTGAAGATAAACATTTCATTTTTATGTTTAGCTGTCTTGTTTGGGGTGTCAGCTAACACCTGTAAAAATTACTTTCATGTGACAGTTGAAGTGCTGCATGAGGTGCTGCGAACTGCCGTGCCATGGCTTGAAAAGGAAGTGATTTTGAAGAGGATGCCTAGGTGTTTTTCAAATTTCCAGGACACAAGAATTGTTCTTGACTGCACAGAAATTGCTGTTGAAAAAACAAAGTGTTTGAAATGTTGTGTAATGACATATTCACACTACAAAGGTGATCACACACTGAAAATACTAGTTGGTGTAGCTCCCTCTGGGCTAATAACTTTTCTGAGTTCAGTGTATGGAGGAAGGGTCTCGGACAAGGAAATATTTTTGCAGTCGGGCATATTAAGTAAGATACCATCACAAGATGCTGTCATGGTTGACAAAGGTTTTTTAATTGAAAAAGAGTGCATGGAGAGTAACATTAAACTTATACACCCCCCTTTCCTTGGCAAAAATAAGCAGTTAACAGCAGAAGATGCTTTGTGGACTGCTGAAATTGCTTCAGCTAGAGTTCATGTAGAAAGAACCATTCAGCGAATGAAAATTTTCAAAATATTGAAAGGAAGAGTTGGTATGAATATGGTTCCCTACATGGACTCTATAGTCAACATCATTGCTGGAGCTGTCAATCTGTCTGCTCCCATCCTAAATATTGATAAGTTTGAGTCCCAATCAGTGGTGTAGTAGGTCTGACTAGTCATTGAAGGTTTGTGACAAAGGTTAGGGTTCAGTGCATAGGTGTCTGTAGATCAATTTGATAATCACCAGTGTATCGTTATCACCCACCCCCTTAAAAAATAAAACCACACCGACACTGTGCTCTCAGGCCAAAAGTTGTAAATAAGGTTATAATAAGCAATGCTTTGATAAAATGGTACCAAGTGCCTGCTACTCAACTACACCACTGGTCGTAATGTTTTTATTATACTGTTAATTAAGTCATCTAGAATTTGTTTCATTGTAACATTATCAGTTAAAAATATTTTGCCTAGCCTTGTAGATATATTGTGAGTCTTGCAAGTTGTGATTTCTTAATATATTTTACTTTTTTATAACCATCACTGTTATTGGTATAATTTATTCCCCTCCCATAATTCCCAGATAATTAGGAACACTATTCTGTTGCAGTCAATTTAGGCCTAAAACAAGGGGAAAAAATAATTTTACTAACAATTCATAAAGGGGCTATAATTAAATTTAAATTATTGGTATGTGCAGTGAAAATTAAATGAAAACATTAAAGCACCAGCACTAAGCATTCATTTCACACAAAATTGGCAAAACATTAGCAAAATAAACATATCTCAACACTTGTAGCATATCTGCAGTAAACTTGGCATCAAATGGAATTTCAATACCAATGAAACTATTGTCGTATGATGCATAGATGATGAAGTGGCATATCTTCAACCCACTTAGTAACATCTGCAGTTGAACTTGACCATAATACTGGTGATTTGTCTTTAACTTTAATGTGTTGTCAGTAACTGATCCAGTCAAGTAATTCAGGCCCTCAACGACATCAGTAGCAGTCTTATTTTTCCCCATCAAAGGACACTTCACCTCAATACAATGTTTCCCACTTACACTGTTAAGACTTGCACCTAACCAAGGAGCACTGGGAGGCACAATTATCCCTAGTCTCTCCACTTTGCACCCAAAAGCAAGCTCGTAGGCTTCTAAGGCAGTCGACTCAAACCTCTTGCCATGAAGTGTTGCCTTGTTCCCTTTAAAACTACTTTTCAGTAGTCTGCTCACTTTCAAGGTCCAGTCCTTCCACACAGTTCCTGCTTGAGCAACCGTTTCTAAGCACAACCTAACGCTATCTTCATAGCTTACACACACATTATTACTATAAAAATTAGCAGCATTTTCTGCCAGGACCACATTCGATTTCAAATAATTTTGAAAACGAGGTAGAATATTATTATTCCCCACAATTCTGTGGCACAGAGATAATTGCAGTAGGTAATCATAACCTATATTTTCTTCTTGAACAGGGTTAATGTCGATATCAGTTCTCAGTGTTAACTCTAATTCTGAACCCTCTGCTCCAGAAATAAGAACATCTAGGACATTAGCCCCCCCACTTCCAGCTAAGCGACTGTCTAGCGATGACTTGCTAGAAGAGCTTCCCATATGGCAGAAGTCGCTAATTGGAGTAGCTTTTTCATACAGCCGCTTCTCATTTTTCAATTTTCCCCATTCCTGTTTTAAATCAGTGGAGCTCAAGTCTTCCAGATTTTCAACAGTATGCCTGAAAAGAGCGAGAAACAAGATAAACATGAGTACTAGTTACTTCGAGTTGTCACGGGTTATGAACTACATTTCTCTTATACATTGAATATTATAAGTCTTTACTTACCGAAAAATGTATAGTAAGGTTCCAACAATGTGCTTGCATTTTCCTGAATTTCCAGCCTTACAGGAACAAATGCAATTAATTATTTTTTCGGAAGCAATCGAGGACTGGACTTCAATTTTTATTTGATGTGGTATGCCTTTCAAATTGCTCGTTTGCAGGCATAAAGCTTCCATTTGGACGTAATCTTTATTTGCAGACACAACTCCGCACATAATAATATGTTTTGTGTCCAAAATCGCCTGTCCTTCGATAAGAGGCCGCTTAAAATCGCCTACTACATTCAATACGTCTACAAAATATATCCCAATTGACTCCGCCATCTTGCCGCGACCGACCTGCCACCTATATTCGATTGAGAGTGCGAATACTACTGTTAGTAAACCAACTTTCTTCTTCCTTTGGCCTAGTTTTACACTATAATATATTTACATTCTTAATTTTGTCTGTTGCGTGGCTTTTTATGTTCATTACGTAGTTTAAATACTTATTTTTTTCCTACTTTACACTTTGTTGACACTTTACACTCATTTAAAATTTATTATAGTACCTAGCTTCACATAATGCTTGTGATTCCGTGATTAGGTTTATGTATTATTTTAATTTACAATTGTTTCTTACAAACTACTTTAACATTTGATACATTTATGATTAATTGAGATTTGCTTATTTGTACTATAACATACATAATTTTAGATTAATTATTTCCAGATTTTTGTACACATTGGTTAATATTACATTATTATTTTTATTTTAAATTATCTACTATATCTTCTAATTATACTATAAGTTGACATTTCACCCATGCAGTATGGCTGAAAGCCTTCTTGTTTTTCTATAACCTAACCTTTTTTACAAAATTAAAATTTTTTTAAAATTTTATCAAGGTTTATGTAATGTAACAATTTACAACAGTACTATATATATTGTACTGTAATTATTTTGCAGATATTGTATTTAAGATATGTTCCACGTTGGAACAGCCATTAATGTACTGTTCTTTTATTTATAAGTATTGTAATTATTATATTTAATTACAGATATTACTTTTTTCTATCTGCACATGAAAAGAAACTCTATCTCAGGGTTAACAATTATTAAGTTGATTTATATTATGTAATATTGTGTATGATTTATTCTTTTCTTTAATCTGTACCAAATAACGTTAGTGTATACATTTTTTGATATTAAAAGGTAAGAATATCTACCATAAAAATGTAAATAGCTTGAATCTGAATTCTTCACAACTGCAACGGGTTCAATTCTAGTTGATGTTTATCATCTTAAAAGTAATACTAGGCTTCGTGATCTGTTCCTTCTCAGGGATTTCTTATTAGATTTAATGTTGAATTTTATTTTCTTCTATGTTTACAAAATTGATACCTCTTCGGAATATTGGATTTTAGTGTATTGACACTCAAACTATCTTCCCGTACAGGCTTCTTCTTTTAGTTTGGCTTTCTCTCAATGATATACTCAAACTTCTTGAAATATTGTTGTTTATTAAATTGTATACAAATTATGATTCTTGCAATGTTATGGATTTATATTCTCGTATGTTTATTAAATTCAATATCAATATTAATTCCCTTCCTTTGAAGGTTTCCTTTATTAAATAAACAATTAAACTCTTTTATAGAAAATTAAACTCTTTTAATGTGTATCTTATTACATATAAAATTAGACTTTGTGATTTGTATCTTCTGAATTATAAATTTTGACTAACAAATTTTTTTCTATTTTTATATAATTCAAATCTAACAATTTACCTTTTGCCATATTGATACCTCACTACATTCGTTACATCTTTCCATCATATGACTCTTAAAAACATATATAACTTTTCTAATTACTATTAAATACATTTATTTGATTTCTAACATGCTTAATTCTAATTTGTATTTATTAGATTATAATTTTATTACTCTTTCATTTTATTTTAATCTTTATTTCCAACTCAATATAATACTTGGCAAAACATATACCTTAATGCTGTTCTATCTAATATTGGAGTCTACCTCTATGTTGGTTGGGACTATCAACTCAGAGATTGTGTTTTTGTTTACAATTCAAAAATCTGTTCCAAATACTATTAACTTTATATTTTTGATCCTTCTGAATTTACTATTTTACTCTGATGTACTATGGTGTATTTTAACAGCAGTACAATATAATTATATTGTAACGTATCAAAATTATCGTTACATAAAAATAATATCAAATACCCAGAATGAAATATACCATGAACATATCTGGGACAATATAGCCAAGAAGCAGCAACAAAATGAAAAACGGCACTAAAATGTAGAAGTCAAACGTATATCCATGGATAAATAATGTTGAAGAATATAAGTACCATAGAAGGAAGAAATTATAATTGCATGACCATCAATATTATCACAAGAGGAAGAATGAACCAAACGACTACGTTAGCAACCAGGACCCAATAGATCATACAAGTGAGGGAAAATATTGTATAAGTGAGGGAAAATATCATAAAAATGAGGGAAATATCATATAAGTGCGAGAAAAATAATAAGAAGAGGAAGAAACCTAATAATAAGAAGAGGAAGAATGTATAATAAATAATGAAAAATATTTAACAAGGAACAAGATAATGACATTACCAGTGTGAAGAAGACACGATAAATAAGGAAAGCATTTAATAAGTGAAGAAAATACCCAGAGAATAAGAAGAATATACTACCAGTATGAAGAATACCAAACAAGTGAATAATGATACCCCAACAAGCAAGAACTTGAAGGAAAACTAAGTGAACAAGAACAAAGTGTTGACAGTAAAATAAGCAGCCACAGACAATGATGGTGAGTTACTTATGGTGAATTGATCAATACCAAAATACCACGATCTCAAACAAAAAACACAAACAATAAAAGTGTAGTGTTTATAGATAGTGAAAATAATAAGTAGTGACAAAGATACACAATAATCTCAATTAAACAACACAAACAATCAGTGTATTAATTATGAGACAAAAATATAATAAAGTAAAGAATAATGAAGACCACAAGTGTACTTAAAATAAGTAAAGAAATAATTGCTCAACTATGAAGGTAAATGAAACTATTTACCAGTAGCTACCATGACTGACATTGAATATAAAATCCTTACTAAATATAATTTTAAATGTCAGGAGAGTGAAAAGTAAAATCAATACAGAAAGTGATTACTAGTATATCAGAGATAAGACAACTTGTATTAGAAAAGCAAAACAGTATACCCAAACCAAATGTAAACATAGAATGTGTATCAATAACCAGTTAGAATTAGATAACAATATGTGAACAAATAGTAAATAATAGAAGTAACATATAGAAAACTATTGTACTAGATAATAGTAAAAATAATCATAGTAAATATATATGGAAATAAGCAAGAAACTAAACTATGACATGTAAGCATTGTTGTCATTCAGTAGAATACACATAACCTCAACTGAACAGAATCTGCAACACAGAATCACAAATAACAATTAGAAAAACACTAATGAAAGTATTTACAGGAACCAATAACCAAACTAGAATAAATTGTAAATAGAATAAACCCAGTATGAAATAAGGAACACAAATATATACCCTATATTGTTTAAACAAATCATAGCCAATTTACCAGACCACAGAGTGACTGACAGAATTACATAAAAACTCAGATAAAAGTAATCAAGAAGAGGAGATTAGCGTAACAGTAGTTACATGAATACTCAATACCTCTTTGAGAACCATTAACAAACATTAATTACATAAATTTAGTTAATAATAATAAACAATAATACATGTCAGGTGGAACTAGATGTAAGTAGCAATCCAACAGAGAATTGTAAATAATTAACACAGCAGGGAATATGATAGACCCAAGATAAGCTGTAGACAAGGACTAAAGACCTATTAATGGATGAAAATACATCCCTAATACAAAAAATAATGTAAAATGAGAGTATCAATATGGCAGGACCCATTACATGATGTAATAAAAACACTCAGTGTAAATAAACGAAGCTATATTAGTGAATACAAAGCTTCACACAAGATGTAATAACATTTGATGTTCAAGCTAAGGACAAAATAATTGTATTAGAACAAAATATATGTTAGAATTGATAAGAATCAATGCATGGACATTTAGGGCATACTCGCCTGAAAATGCATTATGAATTATTGTAAATATTTAATATTTAAGGAATAGCTGATAAGAGATAATGACTCTAACAATCAACAGTGAATGATATAAGTATCATATGGTACGATGAAGTGGAAAAAACTTATATTTAATTAAGAACCACAAATAGTGCCTCGACTGAAGGGGAAATGGGTTAATTATGGACGGAATTAGTGCTTGAGTGGACTCAAATTAAAGAGCACAGCATCCGCAATACAGTGATACCCTTAGTTTCCAAATCCGAGTTATATTAAAAAAGTTATAGACGATTATAATTTTTCCAACAAATCTAAAAGATTTGATAGCGTCATTTCTGTAATCTCGAACCCGAAGTCAGATGCTTAGAAATAAAATTTCTTAAATTATTAAGGCATATAGGTATGAGATTAACCGATTTCCAATCAATAAGAAGAGCTGATTTCGACAGAAGCCGAGCGGGACAGCGAAAGAAAGCATCATTAAGTAACTGATCATCAATGCAGAAGGAAGGAGTCTCCGACGAGAGTATATTTTTAAAATGTGCGCATTCCCTAGTTGGTAAACAATTAAATATAACATAACTTTTGTATAAATAACCCCTATCGAATGAAATGCTATCAGTGATGTGAAAAGTGAACAAGCCATTGCCAGTGTATAATATCGGCAATGATGAGTGAAATAATAAGGGAGTATTTAGATTTAGTGACATTTTATTGAATATTAAATGTTTATCAAAAATAAGAAATTTTTGTGTTGGTACCACGTTAGTCAAGTACACTTATACATGACTAACCTAAATAATGATTATTAATTAACAAATTATTGAACTAAAGCTCTCAATTTTATTTATTCATTCTTTATGAAATATTATTTAATTTTTAAAAGGAATTGTAAATTGAATTTACTACTTAACCAATACTGGTGTGAGCAAACATAGATGCTCATTTGACTTTAATCAAAACGAAAGACAATTCATTTCTAAACAATACTTGAGTACCGTCAATATGGTTAATGAATAATAACAGTATCATTAACAATTATTCTATGTAATTATAAGATTTTAGGGAAATCAATTTAAATATTTTTAATAATTAACTTAGAGGAATTGACACTCTAACCTCCCTGTTACGAAAGTTACACAGACAATGCAGTACTGTGTTTTCACATTAAGAAAGTATAAAATATACTTAACTTGCACTGAGATTATAAATTAATCTTTAGATTTTGTTTTTACAACCATTAAAGGAATATTATTTCGATACTCAACAATTTTAATCGTATCGCACATACTTTAACCTAACCTGTGGAGTTCATAGCAGGCGTGCCTGATACGATAGTTTCCAGTATTATAATTAAAAACTTTTTTCTATTTTGTAATCACTCTCTCCATAATACGTTATTGTCGTATTTAAGTATTTTTGTAGCCAGTATCTTGTATACTAAAAGAATTCACGAATTTTGGTAATTATAAATAAAAGTAACCAAACCAGGTTAGCACAGTACAATATAAATAATCAGTGTTACCAGCCCTGAGCTTTAAGAATCTCTGTAACAAGTCAAATTGTTTTCTGATGTATTATAAAATGTTTTAAAGGGTTTTGAATGAAAATTCACTATTGTTAATAAACTACCATATTAATTATAACCGTGTCAGTCTGTCATTTCAAGGTAGATTAAACTAATAACAATAACAGAGCATTTATTTTATAAAGTGGCAGTACGGCGAAACAGCGGCCGAGATTTGAATAAATTCAAAACAGTATCACAAATACAAAACAATTTTCTTTACTTTATATCCAAATGTACACTAATGATAAATGTTGTATGAACCGTATTATGTTATTTTAGTGCATTACAGGATCTACTTTGGGAGGTTGACACCAAGAAATAAGTGGTAAGTGACAGGTAAATTCACCAGTGTTCGAGAAGAGAATTTAAACATTGTTTTCAGCTTTTAAAACCCTTTTGAGCTATTGATAATAATATTTAAACATCTATACACATCTAACTCATCTAGTTATAGAGTTGCCCTCCATCGCGGGGCTTGAACAACGAAAAGACCTCTACAACTCGTCTATTACAACGTGGCGCCCAACCTTCGAGCATCGAATTAGGTCGATTAAACCCAACTAAATAAATAAATATCAAATATTATTAAACTTAATTCGAGCGGCAGTTACAATACGAGACTACAAAAATAATAAGGAGAGCGACTTCCAAGAAGCGAGCGGCGGAAGCCGAAAAAGAAACCAGAATGGAGGAGAAAGAAGCGACATCAGCCGAAGATGTAGAAGAAATTCTGACCGGAGTGGAACATAGACAACCCGAACAAGTGGAGGAACTACAGCAACCAGAAAACCAACCCAAACCGACACAAACAGGGGACGTGGATTACCAGGGAATGATGCGGATGATTATGGAAGGTAATAACAAAACCATGGAAGCTTTGAGTAAGAGGATGGAAGAAAGTACAAACAAATCAATTGAGTCTTTGAAGGAAGATAACAAGAAGGACATGGAATCGTTGAAAAGGAAAATGAATGACATGATGGAGAAACACACAGAAAAAATGTGCCAGATAATAGACGATGGTTGTAAGAGATTGGGAGAGACAATAAAAAGATGTGAAGAAACGAAAGAGAGTGTTAAGGAGACAAGAGAAGAATCAATAATAGACAACAAACCAGAAACTGGAGAGATACCAAGGGATGAAAACACGGAACAAGTGAGTCCGAAAACCAAAGATAATGGAATCAAGAACCAAATAATTAAGAAAACGGAAGAGAAAAAGATGAAAATAAGAGGAATAATACGTCCTAAGAAAGTCAAAATTACACAAGAAGTGTTAGAGATGACTCGGAGTGGTCTGATTAATCTGCTTAACTTCCCAATCATTGATCACACAGAAGGAATTTATATGAAGGAGTATGGAAGGAACTTCATGAAGATGTCCGAAGAGGACTACCATGTTACAACAAGGAAGATTGTAACCAATAATATATTTAAAAGAGTACCCAAGAAGGAATGGAGATGATTAAAGGTGGGTTAGTTAACATATTTAACATCCCGATTAATGAACAGAAAGAATTAATTAAGTTTAAAAATTACAAGAACTTAATAAAAATGTCAAAAGTTAATCACAATAAAACGATGAACAAAAACTTAAATAAAAACATACTTAAAACAAATATGCCAACAAATGAGATGCATAATACAATGTTAATGACATCCTCAATAAAAAATACATCATTAAAATATTTGGTGAACAAACCAAATGATGAAATGATTAAAATAGTACTAAATACCAGCGACTATTTTATGTTTGAAGAGCTACAATACCGGTTAATTAAAAAGGAATTAACCATGACGGAAGAACGTGAAGTAAACGAAGAATTGGTAGCAGCCAAATGGAAGAAACATATGATAAGTAGATACTTCACCAGGACAGAAACCGATCTGGACACAAAAATAATCTGAGAGAACAGAGCAACAAGGATAATTGACTATGGTTAAACCAAATAACCAACCACCATTGAAGAAGAAGGTCGAATGTTACAGATAACCGAATGAAGCAAACCAGAAGGGAAAAAGAATAGAGGGAAATTACAACCAAACTTCACTGAAAAAATATATTGAAGATTAACTAACATGAAGAGCCTGAATATTATTTTGAAGAAATACTTAGTGATAATATTAATTTTGAAAATGATAGTTATGAATATGAAAATGAATGTTAACAAAATACTAATATAAAATGATATAATAATGTGTACACAAGAAAGAAAAAGGGAGAATAAAATACTAGACCGACACCCAAGATCTATGGCACAATAAAAATGAATTCCTAGAGCCTCTCAACATTTAATTAACAACTTACCCGTACATTAAAGGAAGAAAAAGAAGAAGAATATACGAGGCCGACACCTACCACCTGTGGCCCATAAAGATGAATTCCTAGAGCCAGTCAACACGTAAAATAACAACTTACCCGTACATTAAAGAAAGAGAAAAAGAAGAATAATATACGAGACCGACACCCAAGAACTATGGCACAATAAAAATGAATTCCTAGAGCCAGTCAACATGTAAATAACAACTTACCCGTACATTGAAAGAAGAAAAAGAATAATATACGAGGCCGACACCTACCACCTATGGCACATAAAGATGAATTCCTAGAGCCAGTCAACACGTAAATAACAACTTACCCATACATTGAAAGAAGAAAAAGGAGAATAATATACGAGAACGACACCCACCATCCATGGCACACATAAAAATTTCCTAGAGCCAGTCAACAAGTAAAATAACAACTTACCCGTAGATTAAAGGAAGAAAAAGAAGAATAATATACGAGGCCGACACCTACCACCTATGGCACATAAAAAATATAAATTTCCAAGAGCCAGTCAACATGTAAATTCCAGCTTACCCGTACATAAAAAAAAAGAAAAAGATAATCTACGATGAGATTGCAAAAAGAAGGAGGAAGACAAAAGTGAATGAATTTTATTATAAAATGGATATACAATACATGAGGCATGAAACCAAAACCAAGTGAGAGCCTATTAAGTGAAATATTACACAGATATGTGGGTGAAGAAGATGCAGAAGAATATAAAGTGGACTACCAGAAGAAAGATTAACTGATACCGAAAAATAATGAACAATACCATACTAAGAAAGACAATCAAGAGAAAATACCAGTGAAGAACTGTAAATAGAGTTATCCTAGAGAATGATATGAAGATTAAGTTAAGATGAATCAAGAAGAGAAGAATATAATTAAGTATAAACTGCAAATGCGTGAAGTAATCCCAAGAATGTTTATTATTAGTCGGAAGATTGACTATATGATATGAATTGACTGAAGAATTATTCCAGCAATCATTTATATTTTGAACAGAGATGATTTACCTCTGAATTTATTTTATGTTAGTATGGCCAGCAGAGAATGAAGGTCAAGCGAACCACTCTGAGCTGCCCCAGCTAAAATGTTAGGGAAATAGGGAATTAAATAGTCTAGGGAAGACAAATACAAAGGAAGAAATAAAAAGTATGATTCATAAAAGAAAATGGAAGGATACAAGAAGAACAGAAGATTCAGTATGAAGGAGAATAAAATAATTGATAAATTCTTCATTAAGTTAGTATAGGGATTCAGAATTAATCAATTTTATAGGAAGGCGTATGTAACGTATCAAAATTATCGTTACATAAAAATAATATCAAATACCCAGAATGAAATATACCATGAACATATCTGAGGCAATATAGCCAAGAAACACCAACAAAATCAAAAACGACACTAAAATGTAGAAGTCAAACGTATATCCATGGATAAATAATGTTGAAGAATATAAGCACCGTAGAAGGAAGAAATTGTAATTGCATGAACCATCAATATTATCGCAAGAGGAAGAATGAACCAAATGACTACGTTAGCAACCATAAAGTAGTACGAATTATTGGGTTATTAAAATCTATAAATCTGTCCCTGTTTAGGGCGTCAACTAAAGTATTACTTGTTTTTTGGATTATTAAAATATTGAATTTTGTCCCTTTTAAGGGCGGCAACTAAAGTATTACGAGTTAATTAGTGTTTGAAATATTTAAATTTGTCCCACTTACCTTTATTGCTAATTTACCAGGGTGTTGTCTGATGTACTTTGGCAGAGAAAAACAGGTAGCGCAATGACAAACATATTTATATGTCTAATTAACACATTTTATTGTTATCTTTTTCGTCAGATGATATTAAAACTCCCACATCAACAAATTCTTTTACGTTACATCGATAATAACTGCTGGATGATAACTTTAATTTATGTATTACTCATTGTCTTCAAAAATTTACTATTTGTTTCACATTTATTTAACTATTTACTTTTACGTTCGTTCATTGTTAATTTCTCTTTCTTCATTTGTTTGTTATACATAAAAAACTTGTTGTATTACTTACAGCTAACAATCTTAGATTCTAATCATACTAATAATAATTATAAGACATCCCAGTTTGCTACACACTCCATTCACACAGTTTTAAAACCCCATTTTATACGGAAGAGATCTCTTTATAATTGAGTATCATTTTCAAGAAAAAAATATTAAATATCACTATAATATTGACGACTCGGAACACAAAGTTTTTTATAAGTAAAAACGTAAAGTTTTACCTTACAGCCTAAACCGGCTTTCACCTATAGAAGGCTTCATCAGAGGCTGTCGTTAGTAGCGCTGCTCGTCTTGTTGTTGGCGACGAGAAAGTGTTTCGAAAGATTGAAGCTGTGTGTGTGTGGTGAGATGTGTTCGAATAATGCGTGCGATTTGAATTGTGTCTGTTCGTTTAGGATGTCGTTTTTATTTGTTTTTGTGTGTTTGTATATTTCTAATTGTTCCAGAGTGTCTAGTTTTCGGCCTTTTGTGTGTACGTGTAGTATGTTCATGTTATTGTCGATGTTTTTATATGTGTGGTTTGCTTCAATGAGGTGGTTTGCGAAGGTAGATTCTGTAGTGGTGTGGAGTGCTTTTGTGTGTTCAATGTATCTCTGTTTGAAGCTACGAGAGGAATGACGCCGGTTGGGTCCTAATAATCCTAATAATTTCATTTTTAACAAAAAAAGGGGCTCAAACAAATTAATCAAGACTCAATGGGGTGTTAAAATGGTGTGAATGTTGCGTGTGAGCAGGCTGGGCTGCTTTATTTAATATAAGGTGTCTATTATTAACCTTTATGAATATAAGATTGTTTTATTAGTATTTAAAGAAAGTTTGTTTTTTGTATTAATTATCTGGAAACAATTGATAACCTGAAAAAATGAATATTTCGTAATCTGAAAGCAGTTTGAAAGAATGAAATAAAATTTTAGTTATCGTACACACATGCGAATCGAGTGTATTATTTTCACAACATCCAAATCACGTTGCATTCACAGTTCGTACTGGGATCTTGGACCCGAAATTAAGGTAGGTGTGAAGGTAACTATGTAATTTATAATTCTGTAATATTTGAATAATCACAGGACAATTAGTATTAACAAATGTTACCCGCATCACATATGTTAATGGATGGTCACGTGTTATTATCAGTGGAACTAGTTCACCTATATTCCTTGGTTGTTAGTCGCTCGCTATAAAGTTTTTACTTCCCCCCAACGGAAAGTACAGGCATGCGCGCACAGGTACGCATTCCAGCGCGTTATCTTCAACGCGTACCTGCCTCTGCTTGTTACCGAGTTGCATACAGGGTGTTACGTGAATCAAGTTTCGTGGACCTACATGGGGCCCAAACATATTAGCCCAAAAATTATTATTAAATTGAAAAATGGATGTTTCCCTTTAAATGCCCCATTACAATACCCCCCCCCCAATGAGAGGTCTTTTGTCGAAACAGAAGAACTCTCATTGCTAAACCCTTAAGAGGATCGGTGATGATATGGTGCCAACCACCCCCCGTTAATTTCTTAACGCATCATGGGTAAACTACCCCCCTAGTTCGGCGACTATGGCTGCACCTGAACGAGATTACTGGAATTCTCTGTTCGAGATCACAACACCATAAAATCGAACAGATACGCACCATAATGCACCTAACCTTCTATCATTCCAACCCCACAATCAAAACCCTGGCCTTATACCATACCAGATCCTCAACCGATATGTTCCCCCTTTCATGCATACTGGGTTGCCTTTAGCAAGTACTGGATGTGCACACATATTCATTATTATATTATATATAAATTACATATTCAAAACTCATAAAATGTTTTATCTTTTAAAATTCATTTCTTTTTCAATTTCCTTGACTGGACGTTACAGTTTTGAATAAACTAAAACAAATCAGATTGAAATCATTTGAATCTTGTTTGCCTCTCAAAACTTATCTAAGTTCATTATCCACGATCCCTTAATTTGACCATTTCTCTCAAAAATTTAAAATCTTTTAATTGAATTTATAACTTTTTTACTTATTTGTTAACAATCCTAATAAACAGATAAAAATACACAACTTATTTCTACTATAAATTCAAAATAAATGCCCTCGAGTACAAAAGAGAACATAAAATACACATCATAAATCAGCTGACACCTTCCCTACTCATAAGGAATATTACAATTTTATAATAACGTTCTTTAATACAAAGAATAAAACTTTTTTTTCCCAAAATATTTCTTTTATTAACTTCAAGAATAAATAAAATTATTTACTTTAATTGATGTAACAAAATTCATGAGTGAATCACTGAAAACCTATCCTGTCTCTAACATCAGGTATCAGCTGATCTCTCTGGGTCAGGTGAATGACCTTACCCCATATACATCATACAAAACTATATCATAAAAATTACGCAACATCTGTTCATAATCCTTATACTCTAACATAATAACAATAATGACACAATAAAATATAATAAACAAAATCTGATGAACGTCTTCTCCACTTGAGATATTCTTTTAAAAATCAGTAAAGTCATCTATAAAATATCATACAGAGCATAACACATGTAAATCAATTACATGTCTAAATATTTACATGTAAATAAATTCTTACACGTCTACGGTAAAATTACAATCATTCAATTAGCTAGTCAGCGTCATTTAGTTTCAAATTTTAGTTCGTTACTCCCCTGAGTAACCCCCTTTACCACACACACTATGACCCCCCCTGGACTGTGGCGTCCAGTTGCGTCCATAAGGACTAAAGTTTTGGAGGAATTTTGTCATCTCCTTGTCCTTGCTTCTGCGTTACATTTTTTT
Source organism: Magicicada septendecula (assembly GCA_034769895.1). Taxonomy (NCBI): domain Eukaryota; kingdom Metazoa; phylum Arthropoda; class Insecta; order Hemiptera; family Cicadidae; genus Magicicada; species Magicicada septendecula. The sequence continues at coordinate 407,513,697 of CM068368.1, read as the reverse complement.
TTTTAAAAAGGTCAGATATCATAATATCTGATTTTACATATTGACAACCTTAAGACGGGTCTATCACCTGTTTGACTGTTCCCACGCGAACAAGGTGATAGCCGCTGTTCCATAGTTCCGGGGATTTCCCCTAAGTGGCTCCCCGTTAATTTCAGAGTTCACCAATTTTAAGGACAGCCAACTATGGTCAGTTTTACAATTGCTGCCCACAGCTGGCTGTCGTCCAAAACCACGATTAGTGCTGGTAAGGCAGTAATCGCCCGAAAAGGCGGGGAAATCAACTTTCATTTCATGCATGTTCTTTCGTCATCATAATACACTGCACGGCAACAAATCAACATATAATATGAAATTATATAAAAAGTTGTGCAGTGTATATTATGCCAGTTTGGCCTCCGATGATGGTAATGTGCCTTGACGTTACCACCAACACTTATTGCTATCTGCAGAAGCACATGCCACCACTGCAATAGCATAACTAGTAGCTAAACTTAAGTCCTTCTACTTTTGAAGTCTCTACTTTCCATGATTATTTCACTTCTATTAACACCACACAACCCCCCAAAATTACCCATATATCTTGTATGATAACAAGTTTTTATTTTATTTAACACATTTTTCACATAAACACTTTTGCAAGCCCAAGCTTTCATTTTTCCCTAACATTTTCTCTATGACCAAAATAGGAACTACAACAATGGATCATCTTACAAATTTATACTAAAAGTACAAAAAATTTGTTTTCTGAAGGAAAACAACTCTTTGAAAAGTTTAGCATTTAAGTTACATAATTTTGATTGTTTCATTTTCTAAAAATTTTTTTTTTCTAATTTCAATTTCTAAAACAAAACTACTGTAGTTCGTGGAAAAATACTACCATACATTTTTTTTTTTTATATATTCTTATATTTATAACTATATTAACTACCTAATATACCGCCAAACATGGTCCCCCCCAAAAGTATGTTCTATCGACATAGACAGGGAGGTGGTAAGACACCACTTTGCGAATTCACGTTCCCCTCTCCTACCACCGATTTACATTGCCTTACTTCCATTACTGTTAGTTACTTTAATTGCAATACAAAAATTTCCTCGCTTTCTCATTTATCCAAACCCGCCGTCTTACCATTTCCAAGCCAATGTCCACAAAACACTTTTGTGGTTATGATACTGAAAATTTCAATTTGTATATTATAATTTACAAATTACTCTGGTACTATATATATGAAAATTGCCTCATTAATTTTATTCACTGCGCTCGCTAGGGCAATTATTGGTACGTGAGGTGGTGCACATTTTATGCACCTTGAGCAAAAAAATATTTTTTCCTCACGTATCTTACGGGTCCCCCTCCCTGTTCACTAACAGTGTTAAACTTCTAGTTTACACCAATTTGTGGATTAGGACCATCGTTGATTTCACTCTTTGCAGGGCTACCATCAACCATGGCCTGCCTCCAGAATGCCAAAAACCACGATCAGAGGTGGTGAATCTGTGATCGCCCAAAAATGGGGGAGGATCCCTTCCACTTTTAATATACCATAATGTATGTTTATGTATTAACTTTAAAAATAAATAAAAATATGTCACTCAGCTAGGTAATACTTTTTTAATTGGGTCACATTATATGTTCCTTTTATTTCTCGGGTTTGCAAATCTATTAAAACGTAAGCATTCTCCATTTTCACTTCGCTAACCTCAAATGGACCGAAAAAAAATTTTAATTTCTTTGTCTAACGCTGATGATTGATCATGATTTTTTTGTTAATACTAATTGTCCTGTGATTATTCAAATATTACAGAATTATAAATTACATAGTTACCTTCACACCTACCTTAATTTCGGGTCCAAGATCCCAGTACGAACTGTGAATGCAACGTGATTTGGATGTTGTGAAAATAATACACTCGATTCGCATGTGTGTACGATAACTAAAATTTTATTTCATTCTTTCAAACTGCTTTCAGATTACGAAATATTCATTTTTTCAGGTTATCAATTGTTTCCAGATAATTAATACAAAAAACAAACTTTCTTTAAATACTAATAAAACAATCTTATATTCATAAAGGTTAATAATAGACACCTTATATTAAATAAAGCAGCCCAGCCTGCTCACACGCAACATTCACACCATTTTAACACCCCATTGAGTCTTGATTAATTTGTTTGAGCCCCTTTTTTTGTTAAAAATGAAATTATTAGGATTATTAGGACCCAACCGGCGTCATTCCTCTCGTTGCCATGCGCCGCGTGCGTTTATAAGTCCGAAAGTTTTCTTTAATTCACATTTTTCATTTGGCCCGTTTATTTCACCGACTGTATTCTGCTATATTAGTTCACTTTTAAATTCTGGTTAACACTTTTTACATAAGAAACTTAAATTTGGTGTGCACACGTTTTCTTCGCTCCCGGCCGGGATACGGGTTTAATTCAACTGAGAAAGAGAGTTACCAACCAATCTCCCACCAGAAGTTGGACATGACGGAAATTACAATGCCTGCTATTGTCGAAGTGTTCGTCACTATACAGTAACATGGGTTGTTAGACGTTGACGAAATTTTGAGGCCACTAGTCACGTTACTCAAATGGGCGTGTTTTCAATTACATTTCCGGCCTCAACCTCGCACATGCTGAACACATTTCACAACTTAGCCATGTTGGTCGAAGTGTCTAAGCGTCATGTCCGCGTGCCTGTTGGTGTCGCGCGCACTAGAGTGTCACACAACTCTGGATTTCCTGGAATGGAATTGCGTTGCTGAACATACATCGTATTCCACTGTTCTTTGTAGGCATAAACCGTTTCATTGCTTGGGACTTGCTACCGTATTTATACATGGGGATCATAGTTGAAATGACATAATTTTAATAAAAATAAAATACCCCCTTTTGTCCCATTACAATAACCCCCCCCCAATGAAAGGTCTTTTGTCGAGACAGAAGAACTCTCATTGCTGCCCCTAAGAGGATCGGAGAGGATATGGTGCCAACAACCCCCTTTTAATACTTTACACATCATGGGTAAACTACCCCCTAGCTTGGCGACTATGGCTGTACCCGATCGAGATTACTGGACTTCTCTATCCAAGATCTCAACACCATAAAATCGAACGGATACTCACTATAGCACACCTCACCTTCTAACATTCTACCCCCAAAATCAAAACCCTGGCCTCATTCCATGCCAAATCCTCAACCGATATATTCCCCCTGACATGCACACTGGGCTGCCTTTAGCAAGTACTGGGCACGTACACATATTCATTAATACATCCTAACAAATTACTTATTTAAAATTCATAAAATATTTATTTTTAAGTTCAAAATTTCATTTAAGTTTAAAATCAAATTGTTATATCTCCATTACTTCCTCAAAAAAATAAAAAAAAATCTTTTACATGAATCCATATTAATTTTCTTCACTACTACTACCAATCAGAAAAAACAAATTGAACATCTCATTAAAACATGAACTCACTTATCCTAACATTTGATTATACATACCTACTTTTTTTTTTATCTATATATCATTTTTACCCATCTCAGAAAATTTAAAATCATTTAATTCAGTTAAGAAACAAAATGGCATCAATCAATTACTAGAAACTGGCCTTGTCTCTAACATCAACCATAAGCTGATCTCTCTGGGTCAAGTCAACGACCTTGACATACATATGTTATACGGAGCTACATTATAAAATACATGAAACATCTTTAAAATTCTTTACCTTCAAACATAATACAACATAATAAAATACGACATTCAAAATGAACATGGTTATTATTATCTTACAATAAACCATAAAATTTACATTTAAACTGAACAAAGTTAGACACTTTACAGCTTTCACCATTTTCAAATTCTATTACAATCTGTTACTTGTTTCAATCCTTATTACCTTTTGACTATGACTTTCTTCCTTTAACATTCTCATTCTCAATTAGTTTGGGTGACTTAATTATTCATAATACTTTGATTTACTAACTGGGCATTCATATATAATCTTACCCCACTTATGACTCTAATATTCACTTAACAGCTGTTTTACCTATTATGACACCCATCTATCAAAACATCTACCAACCATTCTCTACCTCTAACTTACTACTCTAACTCATTTCGCATCATTCTACTCTTATAACAAAATACTCTCTACCCCTTTGTACTCAGGATGTGTGTTCCCTTCCCAATGCTCATTCCCTTATTTGGTTCCTGGCCCCTCCCTAGGTAACCCTTTCCGGTGCATATCGGTTCCCCTCCTGCCACAACACTTTTCGTTGAGGACTCCTTATCACACCACCCCCCTTACAAAATTCCCCATCAACTAATTACTCTCCCATTACATCATTTTCATCATTTACAAAATATCTTCATTTATTTAGTACCTCAAAATATCACTCATTACTCTACCTATATTTTCCCCATAGCTACTGTGTCACTATTACTTCTCAAATTCTACATTACGTTTATTCACAATAATATTATTCTCTCTAGCACCCCTTTAAACTTAACTTGGACTGATTTAAATGTCCTAACGAAATAATAATCACCCACATTTACCACATTTTACATTACATTAACCCTTGAAAATTCAAAATTATCTCAATTATTTTACCATTTAATTCAAAATCTCTTAAACACATTGAAAATTTATAAACATTTTACTTGATTTAAATTGCATTATCATCTTCATACTTACATTACATCACTCACATACTAGCATAGACACACAAATATAAACACCAAACACCAATAACTCCATGTACCTTCTGAAACATTTTAACAACCATGTTATTCCAGAACCAAACACAATTTAACATTTATTTATTTATTAATTATTATCAAATTTAACTCTCATAAAATAATTTAAATTCATCATCAACATTCAATTATATACCATTTTAAATCAATCAAAATATTTAAACATCTCAAATTATTTTAATTCCATCTAGTATTGAAAACACAACATTTTAATTGCATTACTCTAAAACAATTACATTCATTAATTACCTTCATAATTATTCTTGTTATTTATTTAGTCTGCCAAACATTATTATTATAAAAACAATTTCTACTACATACAACATTGTTTACCTCACATACTTGTTACAATACAAACACAATTAATTTCACTAAAATTTATTTACAAATCTTAGTCATTAATTTTCTGTTTACCACACTTCATTTCCTAATTCAGCAAGGTCATAACCACAAATTAAAACATTTAGAATGTCCGTTTACTTATTTTTTAATCAACCTCCATCATCGTATAAATATCTAATATATTTATAACATAAATCATTTTTATCGACATACCATTTATTATTATTATGGTCATTATCAACATAATATTTGACACCATTATTACCTATTGATTCATAAAACCTGTCTACATTTGTGATCTTAGTTCCGTCTCCATCAGTAATTCTAGTTAACACAAGGTAAGTTATTTTATCATTATATTCCTCTACTACCTTCATTAAAACCTCAGGTAAGTTATTATCATTTATAAAGGTATCATCAAAAAATTCATCTATCTCTATTTCACAGTGTAAGTCACTTTTTTCATCTCTCTCAACATTTAAATTCTGCACTAACATTTCATAACCTCTGTTAATCTCAAAAATCTCTATTTCTCTCTTTCTCTCATTACAATACCTCTCATAACCCCACTGAACTATCTCATTCCATGCAAAAGGCACAACAAACTTACTATATGTCTTGGCACTTCCAAGACCATCACAAAAAATAAAGGGACCATCTGAAGACACCTCGTCTTCCATACAACTACAGGAGGAAACTCTGTCCTCATAAACAACCTGTGAAACCTCTGTTTCACCATAAACTAGGGGACAACTTGCCCTTTGCCCCTCTAAACTTTCATCACACTCTCTCACAACCTCATCAACACTCGCTAACAACACTTCGTTACTAAATTCTACTTCAACAAAATCTTCCTTATCACTCTCAACCTTAATTACCTTACTCTCTAATACCACGTTTTTACACATATTATAATTCTCACTTGTTTTACAGTCATCACTTACCTTGTTATTAATTATTTGATTTGCTTTACTTTTAATTTGTTCCTCTACCGACTCTACCACTTTCTCAACACTCTGTTCTAATTTGTTAAAGTTAGTTTTTAATATTTCATTGGTTTTCTCTAAATGCTTATTAATTTCATTCATATGGTTTTTCAACTCATCAAATTTATTATTTTGTACTTCGAAACGACTCTTGACTTCGCTAACGTCACTGCTCAATTTATCAAATTTACTGTAAAACTTTTCCTCATTACTATCAAAACGACTATTTATGTTTATAGTATGCTTTTCTAACATTACTTGTATCATTTTTAACATTTCATTACTTTTGTCCGACCTTTTACTTTGGATAGGTGTCGATTGATGTTCGACATCTTTCATTATTTTTAATTCTGTTAACTGGCTTTCTATATTACTGTCAGTGAAGCTGATTTCATTATTATTTTCACTCGTTTGAATTCCTGAGTCACCTTTATTGGCCAACTCAGTTGACATATTTTCGGCCTCCTCGCCAACAACTACATCAATTTCGTTTTCGTTAGTAGCCATTATTTATTCTTTATGAAATTTATTAATCTTAATACACTTTCAATCTTACATGTATTTACTCTTTTCTCACTCTGTATGTTTTACTCAGCTATATTGTACACATCACTTAACCTGTACGTAGTTTACGTACTTTTACCCAACCTCCAAATCACGTTATTCACCGTAGGTACGGAATTTTAATTTTCACAAAAAATTAGAACTCATTCCAAGTTTGTGGCGCCATCTGTGATTATTCAAATATTACAGAATTATAAATTACATAGTTACCTTCACACCTACCTTAATTTCGGGTCCAAGATCCCAGTACGAACTGTGAATGCAACGTGATTTGGATGTTGTGAAAATAATACACTCGATTCGCATTTGTGTACGATAACTAAAATTTTATTTCATTCTTTCAAACTGCTTTCAGATTACGAAATATTCATTTCTTTCAGGTTATCAATTGTTTCCAGATAATTAATACAAAAAACAAACTTTCTTTAAATACTAATAAAACAATCTTATATTCATAAAAGTTAAAAGTAGACACCTTATATTAAATAAAGCAGCCCAGCCTGCTCACACGCAACATTCACACCATTTTAACACCCCATTGAGTCTTGATTAATTTGTTTGAACCCCTTTTTTTGTTAAAAATGAAATTATTAGGATTGATTACCCAACCGGCGTCATTCCTCTCGTTGCCATGCGCCGCGTGCGTTTATAAGTCCGGAAGTTTTCTTTAATTCGCATTTTTCATTTGGCCCGTTTATTTCACTGACTGTATTCTGCTATTGGTTAGTAAGAAGAATGTTGATCCGTCACGTTAGGACCAAATAAAATGTTATGTTGAGCTGCGGCCGAGTGGACCACGTAATAATGTGTTGTATGTCGGCACGTATGCCTTTTTTCATCAGAAAGAATGAAACTTGGTGTGTTATCGCCAGGATGCAAAATGATAAAGATAGTGGACTGTATTAATAGATTTATTACGTTTCACTGTTTCTTACACTCAACTCATAGTAGTAAGGTTGGCTAATGCTGAAGATTAAATTTTAAGAAACTGATTCGGAAATGAAACTACATTTTGATGCGGAACAAATGTGTGCACTTAGTTACATCGAAAACGTGGAGGCCTAAGGCCTAAATAATTGTTGCGACAACAAGAAATGAGAATGACAGAGTCAGGTAGCAAACGTAAGAACGTCCGCTGCCGGCCAAGGCTCGTAGCACTGTAACGTTATAAAAACGAGATGAGAACGATTCAGAAAGCGTACAGATTAGCCAACCTACAAATACGAAAATTACCACACTACTGTCCATAACTGCCCGCTGAAAAATAAAAAGATTTTTTAATAACTTATTGTAGAAAAATACAGAGTTCTTAATAATAAAGGTTAATCTCAGTAGGCTGCATTGAACCTTGAGTTGTAGTCTTAGATAACAGTTATGACATTAACTGCTTAGCGATAAGCTTGAGAGATGATAAGAGTTAAGCAGGCGCCAAGGTTGGCGTGCAGCTTGAATCAAACATGAGTAAAATGCAAAGTTAGCAATGTATTGCCAATACATATTGTATGTATACAATATTGAACGATATAAGACATGAAAATACATAATTTAACAATGTTTAATGATGAATAATCGGTGACTCATCACATGATGGGCCCGATAAATTGTAACATTTATGCAAGTCATAGTGGTTAGCTTGAACCAGTTAAGGCCAGTAGACCTATACAAGTAGAATACAATGAGAATTGAATATATAAGAATTGAATACAATGAGCAAACAAGATTATTATAAAATTATACGTGTACAGACATAAATTTAGCATGACGCCATATAGTTTGAACGATGCATGCTATCCTGATGTTTCAGGAATATACAATAAATTGTTATGTGAAAACAAGTTATACATAGTTGGCTGATTGCAAGCACAAATTGTAATGACATGTATGTCATAATTAGCATGAATAATTGTGCAATGCGTGATCACAAAATGCAAAATACAATATAAAAATAAAAATATAGGCGTGGCGTGGTTATAGACAGTAGATGCGAAAAACAATGTGTTTTACATAAGTACAAGTTATATAATAAATACAATAGAAATCAGCTTAGTTAATTACAAATATGAATAAGGCACAATAGCATAAGTGACAAGTACAACAATGTGGTTATACAAATGTAACACATGAGTTGAACAATTGCGAGAAATACATTCATAGAATAATAAAATCACACATATTGACAAATGTGCAAGAAAATGCATACATGGTTTGTATAACTGCATACCATGCGAATATTATGTAAAAAATTTTATATAAAGCAATACCACCAATAACATGACACATACCCAATACCTATATCAAAATGTAAATGTGTAGGACATAATATGCCTCACAAATTATTAACATATAAATACAAAAATAGCAGAGTATACCACCATGAAATATGATAAGTATAGCTATATAGCACAGTGCATGGTTGTAAAATTACAAGTCACATGCAAATTTAGTATAAAAACACGCAATGATGCAAATTAACATTAAAATGTTGTGATGATACATATCACAATTAAGTTGACCAAATGGTCATACAATGAAGTAATGAAAGCTAGTGGCCAAATAAACTAGCATTGTGCTAAATAATTATAGTAACCTTGTGTCTAAGCCTCGTCCCGGGCTGGCAACAAGCATAGCTTATGAACGGGTCTCCGTAAAATACCAGTAGGCGTGCGAATGTCTACAACTCTAATTAAGTTGTCTGGGCCGGGAAATGTGGCGGTAATTACCCCAAATTTCCATGATAATCGAGGTAAGTTATCCTCCATCAATAAAACCAGGTCACCAATGGAAACATTATTCTTGGCGAATTTCCACTTGTGACGTTGTTGTAAATGATGTAAATAATCGCGAGACCAAGCCTTCCAAATGACTTGGACAAACTTCTGGAGAAGTTGCCAACGTCCAAGACGAGAGATGGGAACGTGAGATAAGTCTGGGTCAGGTATCGCCATTAATGGCGCGCAAATCAAAAAATGGCCGGGTGTAAGTGGCACCGGATCATTTACATCCGATGAAATGGCAAATAATGGGCGAGAGTTTAGACATGCCTCTATCTGAGACAAAACTGTCGTAAACTCCTCGAAGGTGAGTATAGACTTGCCTACCACGCGGCGCAAATGATGCTTTAAACTCTTTATACCGCTCTCCCAAAGACCACCAAAATGGGGTGACGAGGGCGGAATAAGTGACCATGAAATACCCTGAGAGGTCGTAAAGGATTTGATTTATGATGTGGCATCCTTATTATGCCAAAGATTGTAAAGGTCATGCAAAACATTGCGGGCCTTCCTAAAGTTCGTGCCATTATCAGAATATAACTGGCTGGGTATGCCCCTACGGGACATAAACCGACGTAAGGCAGCTATAAACGCGTTGGCTGTAAGGTCGGAAACCAATTCCAAATGCATGGCCCTGGTTGCTAAGCAGATGAACAAAGACACGTACAATTTTGACAGAGTCCTAGATATCTGCCCGCCATGACGAATCATGAAGGGACCACCATAATCAACTGCGCAGAATAGAAACGGCCGCGAAGAAGTGACTAGGAGATGGTAGAATACCAAGCCTCTGAACCTGTTGTTTGGCACTAAACCTGAGGCACTTGACACATCTACGAATGATGGAGCGAATGACTATCTTGGCGTTAATAATCCACCAACGTTGACGAAGTGAGTGATGCACGAATTGAGAACCAGCATGAAGTAGACAAATGTGTTCGCGTTCAATAATAAGGCGAGTAGTATGAGCCGATGGATGCAAGACAATAGGATGCTTATTGTCATAAGGTAATTGCGACTGCTGTAAGCGCCCGCCGACGCGTATTACGCCAGACTCATCAAGAAACGGGTCCAGAGAAGACAACTTACTTCTAATAGAGACAGAAGACCCATTACGAAGACAATTAATCTCGGCAGTGAAGTGGATCGACTGAGATTGTTTTACGAAAAAATTAAGAGTGGAATGAATTTCAGCGGGGGTAAGAGCGCCCGAAATTTTCTCAGCACTGGAGAGTCTAATATTTTTGATGAATCAAAAGCAGTAAGCGTACACGCGTGTCAGACGGTGCAACGAAGAGAAGTCCCTTGAAAGATCAATAGCCAGGGTAGACATTAGAGAAAGTTTGGGGGTTTGTTTCTCCTCCGCAGTGAATTCAGAAGACGACAGATTAGAAGGTAAAAAGGGTGGAAAAGGATTGGACTCGGAAGATTGAGACAAACAGGCGGGACCATGCCACCAAAGCGAACAATCGCGCAACACGGGGTGACATCCCCTAGAAATAATATCAGCAGGATTATGTCGAGAGTTGATGTGATGCCATGTGTAGGCTTGCGTAAGACGCTGAATCTCGGCAACACGATTAGCGATGTAGGTTTTCCACCTCGAAGACTGGGCATGAATCCAGTAAAGGGACACCATAGAGTCGGAATATAGATGAACACTATTAATAAAGAAATGAAGAGCAGGGACGACCTTGAATACGAGTCGTGATAACAACAAGCAAGCGCAGAGTTCAATGCGAGGTAATGACACCTGTCGTAGTGGGGCCACGCGAGATTTAGAACACAGAAGATGACAAGAGGCCGATGAATCTTGATAAATGACTCTAATATAAACACAACACCCATAACCCTTTTCAGAAACATCCGAAAACCCATGTAATTCAACTATCCTTGCCTTAGACTTGCAACGAATAGAACGTGGGACAATAATTTTACTGATCAGACACAACTTATTGCATAATGAATGCCAATGCAAGCGTAATTGCCCGGAGATTGGCTCATCCTAAACAAGATTGCACAGCCAGAGTTGCTGCATAAACTGTTTGTACAGAAAAACAATGGGACCGACAAGTCCGAGCGGATCATAAATGCCTGCGATAATCGATAGGATTTTCCTCTTGGAGATGCTTGATTCAACGGGGAATGATTTGATGTCAAACAAAAATGAATCGGTAGTGTTATTCCAGAGAATGCCCAAGGTACGCACATTACCCTGTTTGTTTAAAGGGAGTGATAAATTGTCATGATTTGCAACCACCTGGGGTTCATTTGATGCCCATTTATGCAGCGTGAGACCGCGTTGACTCAACAACGTACCTAAGTCAGATTTCAACTTGGTCAGATCAGAAATGGTGTTTGTGCCAGTTAACAAATCGTCGACATAGAAATCATTGGTTATAGCTGACGCTGCGTCAGGAAAAGAAGCTTCATGATCCTTACCAATTTGATTAAGACAGCGAGTAGCCAAAAACGAAGCACTAGCAGTGCCGTATGTTACAGTTCATAATACAAAGTGTTTAAACTGTTCGAGGGGAGAGTCACGCCACAGAATACGTTGATAATGACAATCCTTCTCAGCTACCAGAATTTGTCGATACATCTTCACGATGTCGGCGATGAGAACATAGTTATGCATACGAAATCGCAAAAGAATAGAAAAAAAGGTCTTGTTGGACGTTCGGGCCTACCAACAAGATGTCATTGAGAGAAAGACCATTGGTAGTTTTGGACGAACCGTCAAAAACTACGCGAAGTTTTGTCGTAGAACTAGAATGCTTAAAGACGGCATGGTGAGGCAGATAGTAGGTATTTGGAACCCCAGAATTGATAGAGCAATTGTCGATAAGCGTCATGTGACCAAGATCCTTATACTCCTGAATAAAGTTTGCGTAATCGCACGCAAGCTTAGAATCGCGCATGAACCGGCGTTCTAAACTCAAGAATCTTGCTTCAGCGGTAGCATAGGACTCACCCAACTGGGGATTCTCTGACTTAAATGGTAGCGCAACAACGAACCTACCCTCTTGATTGTGATGAGTAGACTTAACGAAATGCTCCTCACAAGCTGACTCGTTATTAATAGGTGCATTATCAGGGATAGTTTCGGTCTCCCAGAATTTTTCGAGAGACTCCAGAATTTGATCGTCGTTGTTCCTAGCTAGGAACGAAACAGCAGGACCCTTATAGCGGCAGTGTTTGGGCAGATTGCCTGCAAGAATGTAGCCTAACTTTGTTTCCTGTATAATAGGAAAATGAGAACCGCGTACGTATTTGTTAGCTAAGATTAAATCTAGGTAGAATTGCGCTCCTAACAGTATGTCGATGCCAGATGATATGTTGAAATTTGGATCAGCAAGAAAAATGTTATCTGGAAAGTTAAATTGATTTATGTCAAAAGATTGTGCTGGCAGTTTATGGGTTAATGCAGATAGGACAGCACACTTTGCCTCGAAGCTAAATCTTTGATAACGGGAAATAATGCGTATAGACGCAAGATTAGTGGCATAACACGCGGTATTATTTATGCCTGTAATCGGTATGTTAGATTTAGTCAAGTTAAGCCGTAATTTCTTGGCAAATGATTCCGTACAAAAATTTATTTGTGAACCCGCATCCAAAAGAACTCTTGCGGGTTGTCTGTTGCCAGCCTGGTCAATGACAAACACCATTGCTGTTCATAAAAGAATATTATTTGTGGATTGTAATTTGAGTGAACAATAATTACTGCTGCTGGCAGAGACTGGCTTCAACACATTGTTTATGTGCAACAATGTATGGTGTCGTTTTGAGCAGATCTTACATGATTGTTTAATCTTACAATTAGATGAGAAATGATCTGGTCTTAGACAATTGGTACAGCATTTATGATTTAATATGAAATTGTAGCGTGTCAATTTTTGGGTATTTTTACTTTTAACAGTTTGGAATAATTATATTTTTATTTATTTCATTTTTGGGCGGGTTTGTCTAAAAGTTATGAAAATTATTGTGCAACGTATTTGTCCGTATAGCAGAACGATGTTGAGAAACAGTTCGAAACAAAAGCATCGACGCAGTTTGTTGTTGAGCAATGCGGCTGAAGAATTTACCCCCACAAAATTCTAAGAACTTTGTATGCGTGTCGACGCCCGAGCGCAACTACGCAAGCACGCGCTAAAAAGGACGCTCTGGCCGAAAAACTCAAGATGGCCAAAGCGAGAGAATTATTCATCATCTTCTCCAAGATTAACCGGAAATACTGCTAAGAGACCGCCTACTATCAATGACGTCAGCAGAGCCAAAGCCAATATCGTGCTGTGGTACCCGGAATATAACTTCCATATTCCATATATAAAATGGTTACCTCACAACAACTGAGTATGAGCGACGAAAACATAGTGGCAGTGAACCACAGTTTCCCTCCAGAGAGAGCAGGAAGTAACTGTTACGTTACCAGTTCCAGTCTACAAGTAGCAGTTCCCGGCGCCGGGCTGGTCTCACGTAGGCTCGACAAAAAGTTTTTAATTTAACAAGGAAAAAAGTTGTAATTACCACAAATAGTTATATGACCGCGGTCGATCCGTCTGGGGGGCCCTAATCAAGAGTTGGTGTTTTTCTTTCGGACCAAAAAAGACAGTGTAACGGAACAATGCGTGTGTGCGTGACCGCGTGGCGAGCGTTTGGGTAGTCGGGGGGTTTAAATTATAAAATGATAAGGGTCTTATAATAAATTAGAATGAATGTGAGAGCGGGCAAAGCTGGGCTGTGTTTGTGTCTGTGTGAGTTTTATAACTGTGTTTGTGTCCTAGAAAAAATAAGGTAAGCCGTAGATTGTAAATCCTATTACAACAGAAGCATGTGTTGCACAACACCTGAAACAAGTATTTACTAAATGTATCTTCTTAATTTCACTAAAGTAAAAGTAAAATATTAAATGGAAATTCTCTTCTTAAACATGTGTTATGTAAATTATTTACGCAACCTTCAAAATTGTGCTTGTGTCCTAGTGTTCGTATGAGACCCTGGACCCAAAAGAGCATGTCTGGATGGTAAGTGAAAGTTATTCTATTTATTTCTATTTGTATGGTACTCTAAATAATTGTGATTAATTAGTAGTTTCACAAATGGCGCCACGAAACAGGCACGAATTTCCAAAAAATGAAATTCCATACCTACAAATGGGATACAAGCACAGTTGAGAGGTTAAGTAAAAAATACGCAAAAGGTACTTATGTAAAGTTACGCAAAAGAAGTAAAGAATATTTGTTCATATAAGAAACAGAGTAAATATCTAAAAATAATAATAATGGAAAATACAACAGAGAACGGAGTCGATTTGTCCGACTCGACTGTGATAAGTGAAACAGCTGAAGTTGACGAATCAGCTGTGATGAGTAGTCCTGAAATACATTCAACACCGAATGTAGGTCAAGACGATAAAAATATGAATATGCATAACACAAATGAAAAAGATAATACAGAGGATTCAGGGATTCAAGCAACCCCGACCTCAACAAAATGTAACAAATTAGATGATGATATAATGAGTATATTAAGAACCATATCAATGGACATTCATGTACAGAATAACAAATTTAACGAATTAAATAGTCGTTTTGACAGTAATGACATAAAATTAGATAGACAAAGTAGAGATATTAATGAGTTGAAATATGAAATTCAAGAAATTAATAGACGTTGTGAAAATACCAAAGTAGAATTTACCAATAGAGTTAACCAAGTAGAAACCAAGTTAGATGATTCAATACAAAAGACAGATGTTAAATTTAATGAAATAGATAGTCAGATAGATAGAGTTGAGAAGCAGATAAATGAGAATAACGAGTATTTAATAAGTTCAATGAATGAGCATAACGATGACATAGAATCTAAAATTAATAAATGTAATACTGAAACTGAATGTAAACTGAGTAGTGTAGTAATGACAGTTGGAAAAATTAGTCAGAACTTTGATGAACACCAAAGTAAGATAGAATCTAAAATAAATGAGATTGAAAGTAATTATAAGACAGAAATACAAGCAGTAAATGAATCTATCGATGTAATATCAAAAAGTAGTGTACAGTTTGAATATAGTAATGACAAAAAATTATATTCTCTTGAACAAAATATTAGTAGTATGAGAGATGAATTAAGTTTAGTAAAAAATCAAAATGTAAACAATGTTACTGAACGCATATTTATGACACGCGACACAAATAATGAAATAGAATTAGAAACGTTTAGTAGTGAAAATAGGAGAGTGCATCCAATGCAATTTTTAAATCGAGTGCGGGAATTTGACAGATTTAATGGTAGTAGCTGGGAGGTTAAACTTATAAAAATTTTGAAATGTTTTAAAGGCGATTCAGAGATATGGGCGGAGACGCATCGAAACGAATGGGAGAGTTATGGAGATTTTGAAAGAGCCTTTCGGAATAAATACTGGTCGGAGGAGGAGCAGGAGATACTGCGAAGCCAAATAATGGGAACCGGGAGCTTTGGAAGAAACAACCGTAGTATTACAGTATATACGATGAAGCTGTACAATGAAGCGAAGTACTTGGAACCACCACTGCCATTCCAGTCGTTTGTACGCCACATTAGTAAACATCTACCGAGGGAAGTACAAATCACACTAATGACCAGAGAGGTAAGCGACATAAATGAATTAGAAAAAATATTAGACGTTTTTCAGAATATTAAGGACCAGGAAGACAGCAGACGCGTACAGCAACATAATATGCAAAATGGAGGTAATTATGTACCAAGAGGAGGACCAAACGGGGGAACCACACACAATGGTCGAGAACGGGACAGACGATACCCGATGTGGAAATGTGACGGGTGTCTGGTGGAAAATTATGCTGACCGTAATTTCTGTTATAGATGTAGAAGGGCGAGGTCCGGACAGCAGCAGAGGACACCACCGAGATTCAACAACCCACAGCAGAGGAACGGTGACCGACGAGTAGAGAATCTGAGAAATGAAGGAGGAAATCAGCATATGGGCAGAGTGTATACGCCCCGTAATGCAGACGAAAGAATGGGAAACTAAGGAGGACAATGGATGAGGAGGCCCGGCCATTGTCGAGGAATAATCACGGGGTCCACGAAAATGAATACAGGAATAACACGATCCACACGGACTTGGCTACGGAATTGATGGAAGAAGAGGAGACGGAAACAAGGAGCAAGAGGCGTGGTTGACTGAGGTAAAACTGGAGATAGAAGGTAAGTCAGTCTTGACACTTATAGATACAGGTAGTGAAATATCTGTAATAGCAGAACATGTACTCAATAAATTGAAAGAAACTAACAAACATATTCCATCTTTGCCAGTAGCGGGGGTAACAATTGTAGGCATTACGGGTGTTAGAAGTAAACGGGTTACAACACAAGTCCAGTTGAACATGGTAATAAATGGGGAAAGCTATGAGAATACCTTTTTAGTTGTAAGGGGTTTAAATTTAGAAGTAATTTTGGGTAATGACTTTCTAATCAGGAATAATGCGGTCATTAACTTTAGAAAAAGAATTTTAGAATTGAGTGATGCAAATAAACAAATAACAGTTAATTTTGAACGAGTTCTAGACACAGTAAAGATTTCGGGTATAAGGGTTATACCAGATAAGACCATAAATAGGGATATGGAATTTAGTATACATGCGTGTAGAGAGAGTGTGAGTGAAGAGAGGGGAGAGAGAATATGGGCGGATAGAGAGACTAAATTTTGCGGGGAAGGTGGCATAATAGGGAGTTCTCAGCGTAAAGCGCTGTGGCGGGTAGTTGAGGATTATAGGGGAGTGTTTGCCGGGGAACCAGGAAGGGCGAAAGGTTATGAATGCGAATTAAAGGTGAGGGAGCATGCGCCATATGTCCAACGTAGTTATCCGGTACCATATTCGAAAAGGGAGGCCGTACAGTCAGAATTAGATAGGATGTTAGCGGGGGATATTATAGAAAGGTCGGTATCAACTTATTCCAACCCTTTAGTAGTAGTAATCAAAAAAGACGGGAGAGTGAGGTTATGTCTAGATGCCCGCAAAATCAATCAAATAATCATTCCAGACCGGGAGTCACCCGAAGCGATAGAAGAAATTTTTCAGAAATTTAGTGGTGTGAAATATATGACTTCTTTAGACCTGACCGCCGGATATTGGCAAGTCCCGTTGGCAGTAAATAGTAGGAAGTATACCGCATTCTTGTTCAACGGAAAAAATTATCAATTTAAGCGTTTACCGTTTGGTCTGAACACCAGTGTAGCCAGCTTTATTAAGTGTCTAGATGATATTTTGATAGCTTCCAGAACCTTTGAAGAGCATGTAGAACATTTGGAGTACGTATTGGAGAAGTTATATCAGGGAGGTTTGACTGTGAATTGGGACAAATCAAAATTTTTGCAAACTGAGATACATTTTTTAGGTTTCATCATAACACCTACAGGAATGCGTGCCAATCCGGATAAAGTAGAATCCATCCTGACGTTCCCGGAGCCTAAAAATATAAAACAATTGCAAAGTTTTCTTGGTCTCTGTAATTTTTACAGGAAGTTCCAGCGGAACTACGCCCAGACGACGGCCCGACTCAGCGCAGTGCTGCAAAAGAATAAACAATGGAGATGGGGCGATAACGAAAGAGCGGCGTTTAACGACGTCAAAATTAAGTTCGCGGATATGATATTAATGAATCGTCCCAATTTAATGAAAAATTTTATTTACAGACAGACGCAAGTAATATAGCACTTGGAGCAGAATTATACCAAGAAGACGAGGCGAAAGAACATAAAACCATCGCCTTCGCCAGCCGGACGTTGCTAGCCGCAGAGCGCAACTATACTACCACAGAGAAGGAGCTCCTCAGTATAGTGTTCGCCGTGAGGAAGTTCCGCATGTACCTGCTGGGTAATAGAACCATCATCAGGACGGACCATAAAGCACTGTCGTTCCTGAATACTTGCAAACTCACACACAGCCGGATAACCAGGTGGGTGTTAGCTCTTCAAGAGTATAATTTTTCTTGGGAATACATTAAGGGTGCAGAGAACAGGGTGCCAGACACACTATCACGAGTAGACATAGACAGAAATAGAACGGGTAGAGATATCAAAGAAATAGAGATTTATAGATTGTCCAGGGAAGATAAACTTTTTGGGGAAGAATTAAAGGATATAAATGTAATGCAAAGAGCTGACGGTAAATTACATAAAATCATTACTAGCGTAGAATCAGATGTAGATGAGTTTGGGTATAAGCAATATTTTCAAGTGTTCAAAGGGAGTTTGTTTAAAAAAGTAGAGGGGAGAGAGAGGGATTGGAGGTTAGTTATACCTGAAGGGTTGATAGAGAAAATAGTGTGGGACTGTCACTTTAGATACGGGCATTTTGGGGCACGGAAGTGTGTGAATGTATTAAAGGAATCTTGTTTATTATATGGAATAAAGAATATGGAGAAACGCGTCCGAAGAATACTTAGAGTTTGCGAGTTATGTCAGAAATCCAAAGTTGTAAATTATAGGTTAGAGGGAGAACTAAATTATATTAAAGTAGAAAAACCATTCGATTTAGTAGCTGTAGATTTGTACGGCCCCTTGCCGAAAGGTAGGGGTGGAGTGATGCACATTTTTGTTGTATTTGATACTTTTTCTAAATATGTCAGGCTATATAGTGTAAAGCGAGCAACAAGTAAGGTGCTAAGCGAGAAGATCACACGCGACTACATGATCAACGTGGGAAAGCCGAAGGTGATATTATCCGACCATGGACCGCAGTTCATCAGCGGAAGATGGCGCCAGACTCTAGGATGGGAAGGTATCATCCCAAAGCACACCGCAGTATATCACCCGCAGTCCAACCAGGCGGAGAGAGTCATGAGGGAGTTGGGCAGAATTTTTCGAACATACTGCCACGCCAAACATAGTGAGTGGCCACTCTATGTCCAGAAGATTGAAAATTGGCTTAACTGCACCACCCACGAGTCGACCGGATTCACGCCTTATGAGTTAATAAGAGGAAAGCGTCCACAGAGGATTTTGGAACAATTAATCGAGTATCCACCGGAGACCAACACTATTGGTAACGATGTTAAACTGAGACTAGCAAATGAAAATTTGTTGACGAAGGGAGAGAGGAGAAAACAGAGACATGACATGAAAGGTAAGTGGACGCAGTATGAGGTTGGACAGCTGGTATTGGTGCGACGACATGATTTATCAAGTGCACAAGACAAGGAGATCAAGAAGTTTTTCTTATTGTACGAGGGGCCGTACGAGATAGTAGAAATAAAAATGAAAAATTCGTATGTGTTACAGAATAGAGAAACCAGGGAGATAGTGGGTACGCACAACGCTACAAATTTGAAATTATTTTGGTCGGCTTAAGTATTTTAGTAAATAGTAAATGTTTGAATGTTGTTTAATTGTCTCTTTTATGTTTCTAGAAGGGCTAATCCCCCATTTTCGGGCGGTCACAATCTTACCAGTCCTGGCCGTGGAATTCGGAACTCGGAGGCGGGCCATGGTTGGCAGATCTTCCTTCGGGCGGTGAAAGCAACGATGGTCCAGCTCCACCAAAATTGGTCAAAATTTGAAAACTTCCATCATATTTGAACGGGGAGGGGGACCCCAACAGGTACGTGACTCGACTTAAAATTTTTTAATACACTCATGGTGCAGCGGATCGGTGTACCTGTCACGTGCCTGCATTGCCTTAGAGTGTTTGTAAATAATGGAGGCTGCACTTAAATAAAAGGCAGTGCATACAAATTTCAATATTTCAGAACCAATGGCAAAATGAAAATTAGCCATTGATCATAGTTCTGTTTAGCCTGAAAAAACGAGTTTTGTGGCAAGGTGGTGGGGGGGGGAAATAGAAAGCGGGTTTGAATAAATGGTAGGGGAGGGGGTTGAGTGTGGTGCAAAGGGGGACGTGAATTCACGTAGTGGCTCTATTTTGCCCCCCAGTTTGCCTTGCGGCGGAACCTGGCTTTTCAGGCGATTACTGCCTTACTACCACTTATTATAAGAATGATAGGCAGCCTCCAATGTAAATAGAATTTTGGGAAAAAAAAAAAATCTATTTTGGATGTGTATAATTTTAAATTTAGATAAATTTTAGAATTAAGTGACCAAACATAATTGTCAAGTTTTAGTATCTGTGAGTATGGGAACGTTTTAAAAAAAAAAATGTGTATCAAAATAAAAACTTGGTATCAGTACAAGCAGTGGGGATATTTTGGGGGGTAGATTGGTGCTCAATGAAGTGATAGAACAATGGAATGTGGAACTGCAATGGTAGAAAAGTTTTAATTTTCAATTGTTAATTAATTAATTAGCTATTAAGTTGCTATTGCGGGGGTGGCCTGTGCTCTCGCAAGTAGCGAAATGGGTTGGGGGTAACAGTGAGTGTTACCCCCATCGGAGGCCAAAATGGCGATAAATGTGCGGCACACCTTATCCGTGTAAATTAAAATTTACACCCTGCTAAATGACAGTGTCGCACATAATAGTGATGATTGAAACAGGCAGTGAAATGGAAGTTTAGATTTCCCCGACTTTTCGGGCGGTTACTGTCTTACCAGCACTAACCGTGGTTTTGGCTAGCGGCCAGCTATGGTCATATCAAGTCCCTTGACCATAGCTGACTTGAAATTGGTATATATTTGAAATTTAATGGGGGGAGAACTTAGGGGAAATCTCCGGTACTATGGAACAGCGGCTGCCACTCTGCCCGCTTTGGGGTAGCAAGACAGGTGGTAGATCCGTCTTAAGGGTGTATAATTATAACAAGAACATGATGATGTTCGCCACATTTAAAACTTAATAGCGGAAGCAGAGACACGGAGAGGTAAAACCCTGCTCCAAAATATACAGTCTCTGTGGAAGCGAAAAGGCGCCACAGTCTTACATAATTTGAAATAGTGTGTGTGGCTGGGAGGTGACTCAAACGAGTCACGAACTTAAACTTTATAACATAAAGAAATTTTTTGCTCATTCAAAGTTTGATCCAATAAAAAATATTTGCACTCTGCTCAAATAACTAGATGCTCATATTTTCAATACAAGTTGTCCATACTATAATTTTAAATGTATTATTTTATTGTTGTATGTTAGGTGTAGGCATTGATCAGAATATGTGTTTTCATGATATGTGTATGCTTCAAATTAAGCCAATAATTAGACGCCTGGCAGGCAATCAGCATAATAGAAGTAAGTATTGATAATGTATTCCATGTAATTGTTCAATTTTGAAAGGTATTCATTGTGTTAGTAGGATCAGCTGATCAGCAATAACACGTCACTGGTATATTAGTTATAAATGTTTTAAGTAATTAATGTTCAATAATGTTTTTAATGTATTACAGATATTTTAAAGTAATGATAAAAATAATTTGCTACAATGAGAAATAAAGTAACGATTTGTGAAATCTAATAAGAGATAGTTTTTTGGGTGATAAATATTTTGTGGGGCATATAGATCTGTCCCAATTGAATTCAAAGTTGACTTTGAAATAGTAGAGATGAATATGATGTAATGTTGTTTTGAAGTTGTGTAATGTAATAGAAGTTTGAGAAGTATTAATGTTGACACAGTAGTTGTGGAGAATTTATGTGGATTTTGAGTGGCGTATTGTTGTTTTTATAGTTAATGTTATTTTGTTGTATTTGTAGTAATGTAATGAGATTGAGATTTTTGGGGATGGCAATTTTGTATTAGAGGGTAGTGTATTGGGGAGTCCGCAACAAGGGTTGGGACGGGATAGGGATAGATTTTAGTGGGGAAGGGGCCGCCTTAGGTAGAATCCAGGCCGCCAGATAAGGGAATTGAGTTTTGGGTAGGGGAAACACATATCCTATGTACAAAGGGTTAGAGAGTATTTTTTTATATAAAGAGAGAAGGTGGCGTTTTGAGTTAAATGATAGGTTGGGGCTTAGAGTGCATTGGGGTAGATATTTTGGTAGAGATGGGTGTCATGGGAGTTGAAGTTGTTAGAAGTTAGAGTCAAAGGGAGAAAGATTATATATGTATACAGATCTAATACGGTGAATGAGAATAAATAAATTACATCACCCACAGTAAAGTATAGCGAGATTGTTAAATGAAGAGTAGGATTGTTAAGCAAAAAGAGAGAAATTTATGACAAAGAATATAAAATTTTTATTTTTTCGAAACCAGTGACAGAATTTTGATAAAATTTGGAAAACAAGATACAAGTAAGAATTGTTTATTTTAAATAATTTAAATGTCAAGTTGATGATTATTTATATTAATATTTTGTTTATTTTAAATATTTTGTCAAACCAATATTTAAATAATTTTAAATATGAAGAAAACATTTAAATAAATTTAAATTTTTTTGAATTATAAATTTTTTGAAAATTTTAATTTTTTTGGTAAAAAAAAAAACTTGATTTTTCGCCTGCCAGCGAATGAATATTTTAGATAATGATTCTTTTATTATGTGTGCATTAACCATGTTTATTTTATTGTATTGCATTGTATTGGTAGACTATAAGTGGTTCTCATGTTAGAGTAAGGATGTGTTTAGATTAGTAGAAATGTCTAGGTTAAGTCATTTGGAACAAAAATTAGAAAAACAGGGAAGAGAATTTTTTGATAAAATATTATTTTTTTGAATTTTGAATTTTTTTAAATTTTTAATAAATTTTAAAAGAAATTTTTTATTTTTAATGTGTTATGGTAACATGTAATGTTAGTGTGTGTGAGCCCAGTATTTGCTAAAGGCAGCCCAGCTTGCATACAAGGGGAAACATATCGGTAGAGGATCTGGGATAATTTCAGCCAGGGATTGAGGATTTTTGGGGGTAGCATGTTAGAAGGCGAGGTGCGCTGTGGTACGAGTCTGTTCGATTTCTCGGTGTTGGGATCTCTTACGGAGAAGTCCAGTGATCTCGTTCAGTTGAGTCTATGGTCGCTGAGCCAGAGGGGTCGTGTACCCATGCAGATTAAGAACAAGGGGGTTGTTGGCGCCAGTTCCTCACCGATCCTCTTCGGGGTTTGTCGATGAGATTTCTTCTGTCGTGAACAGCAGAATTCTCATCGAGGGGGTATTGTAGCGTGTCAATTTTTGGGTATTTTTACTTTTAACAGTTTGGAATAATTATATTTTTATTTATTTCATTTTTGGGCGGGTTTGTCTAAAAGTTATGAAAATTATTGTGCAACGTATTTGTCCGTATAGCAGAACGATGTTGAGAAACAGTTCGAAACAAAAGCATCGACGCAGTTTGTTGTTGAGCAATGCGGCTGAAGAATTTACCCCCACAAAATTCTAAGAACTTTGTATGTGTGTCGACGCCCGAGCGCAACTACGCAAGCACGCGCTAAAAAGGACGCTCTGGCCGAAAAACTCAAGATGGCCAAAGCGAGAGAATTATTCATCATCTTCTCCAAGATTAACCGGAAATACTGCTAAGAGACCGCCTACTATCAATGACGTCAGCAGAGCCAAAGCCAATATCGTGCTGTGGTACCCGGAATATAACTTCCATATTCCATATATAAAATGGTTACCTCACAACAACTGAGTATGAGCGACGAAAACATAGTGGCAGTGAACCACAGTTTCCCTCCAGAGAGAGCAGGAAGTAACTGTTACGTTACCAGTTCCAGTCTACAAGTAGCAGTTCCCGGCGCCGGGCTGGTCTCACGTAGGCTCGACAAAAAGTTTTTAATTTAACAAGGAAAAAAGTTGTAATTACCACAAATAGTTATATGACCGCGGTCGATCCGTCTGGGGGGCCCTAATCAAGAGTTGGTGTTTTTCTTTCGGACCAAAAAAGACAGTGTAATGGAACAATGCGTGTGTGCGTGACCGCGTGGCGATCGTTTGGGTAGTCGGGGGGTTTAAATTATAAAATGATAAGGGTCTTATAATAAATTAGAATGAATGTGAGAGCGGGCAAAGCTGGGCTGTGTTTGTGTCTGTGTGAGTTTTATAACTGTGTTTGTGTCCTAGAAAAAATAAGGTAAGCCGTAGATTGTAAATCCTATTACAACAGAAGCACGTGTTGCACAACACCTGAAACAAGTATTTACTAAATGTATCTTCTTAATTTCACTAAAGTAAAAGTAAAATATTAAATGGAAATTCTCTTCTTAAACATGTGTTATGTAAATTATTTACGCAACCTTCAAAATTGTGCTTGTGTCCTAGTGTTCGTATGAGACCCTGGACCCAAAAGAGCATGTCTGGATGGTAAGTGAAAGTTATTCTATTTATTTCTATTTGTATGGTACTCTAAATAATTGTGATTAATTAGTAGCTTCACAAATTGTCCTCATTCTGATGCCCTCAGTGCACGAAATTTATCACACATGTAAATTGGATGATTAGATTTACAGCATAAACATGAATAATTACTTGACGCTGAGTGATAACTTTTAAATGCAGTGCTGCCAGCAGCGTTTCGTGATTTATGTTTGTCAGATTTATTATTGAATCTTAAACGTAGCTTGTTGAGTTGCTGTCCGGCGTCGATAGGCATTGTATTTTCTAACAGCTGTCTACGTGCGTTTAAAAACTGAGTAAAACCTTGAAAGTTCGGAAGATTATCAGGGTCTATAGACTCCTTCCATAATTTAAAAGTAGTATGGTTGAGTTTCGCTGACAATAATTGTACAGTGATAAGCTCGAATGAATCCACTGACAGTTGCATGGCCGCCAGTGAATTAACGGAAGACGTTATCATATTTATGAATTCTGCCAAACTTTGGACAGTCTTTTATTGTTGACTTTACTTCAAGTAAATTTTGAATATAGTACTTTGCTAGTATGAACTTATTGTCATATCTAGCGGACAGCAAACTCAACGCTATCGAGTAGTTTTCGTTACAAATAGGTAATGACTTAATTAAATCTAGCGGCTCATTTTTCAGAGACGAATACAAATAGTGTAATTTCTGCACTGACGTTAGATCAGATCTGGCATGCACCAAGTCCAGAAATATTGAGTAGAAATGCTGCCATTCTAAGATATTGCCTGTGAAGCAGAGCAAACTTATCGGTTTTAGTTGCGTATTGCTTGTTAATACGGGAGAAACAGTCTGAACGTTAAAGGTTTCTATCAATTGTAAGATATTAGCTTCTGTTGAATATAACAGCTCTTCGACCTCAACTCTGTCTTCTTGAGCAGCATTTATGTCTTTAGAAATAAGCTCAATTTCGGACTGTACCTCATCGTATTTTGTTGCCAAGCTTTTTAGACTTTCAAGTCTGACTGTTAAGAAATGTTTGGTATTAGTGTTCTTGTCAAGTTACTGATAGCCAAATTAATACGCACTATGGCAGACTTTAAGCCGCCTCTCTTTCTGACCAACACTTTGAGGCCTTCTTCAGCCATTGTACGCACCTGATAATGATGTTAATGATGTGGTACCTGGTATGCGATGTCCCGATGCGTCGAGGCCGTGGAGAAGATGGCGAACACACAGACCGAGAGATACAGAGAGATGACTGCTTACACTGGAGTACTGATGCTAGCACATGGATGATCTTGCAGTGATATCATCAGGAGGCTCAAAGGCGATGAAAGAAATGCTGGTTAAGTCACGACACGGTCAGATCAGCGAATATGCTGAGTCGCCCGTGATGGCCAGAAATTGGGGCAGAAGAATAATGAAAAGGTGAATAACGAATCCAGGCACGGAGTGACCAAAAAAATGGTTAGTAAGAAGAATGTTGATCCATCACGTTAGGACCAAATAAAATGTTATGTTGAGCTGCGGCCGAGTGGACCGCGTAATAATGTGTTGTATGTCTGCATGTATGCCTTTTTTCATCAGAAAGAATGAAACTTGGTGTGTTATCGCCAGGATGCAAAATGATAAAGATAGTGGACTGTATTAATGGATTTATTAATTTTCTCCGTTTCTTAATAGTAGTAAGGTTGGCTAATGCTGAAGATTAAATTTTAAGAAACTGATTTGGAAATGAAACTACATTTTGATGCTGCACAAATGTGTGCACTTAGTTACATCGAAAACGTGGAGGCCTAAGGCCTAAATAATTGTCGCGACAACAAGAAATGAGAATGACAGAGTCAGGTAGCAAACGTAAGAACGTCCGCTGCCGGCCAAGGCTCGTAGCGCTGTAACGTTATAAAAACGAGATAAGAACGATTCAGAAAGCGTACAGATTAGCCAACCTACAAATACGAAAATTACCATACTACTGTCCAGCTATATTAGTTCACTTTTAAATTCTGGTTAACACTTTTTACATAAGAAATTTAAATTTGGTGTGTACACGTTTTCTTCGCTCCCAGCCAGGATATGGGTTTAATTCAACGGAGAAAGAGAGTCACCAACCAATCTCCCACTAGAAGTTGGACATGATGGAAATTACAATGCCTGCTATTGTCGAAGTGTTCGTCACTATACAGGTAACGTGGGTTGTTAGACGTTGACGAAATTTTGAGGCCACTAGTCACGTTACTCAAATGGGCGTGTTTTCAATTACATTTCCAGCCTCAACCTCGCACATGCTGAACACATTTCACAACTTAGCCATGTTGGTCGAGGTGTCTAAGCATCATGTCCGCGCGCCTGTTGGTGTCGCGCGCACTAGAGTGTCACACAACCCTGGATTTCCTGGAATGGAATTGCGTTGCTGAACATACAGTACATCGCATTCCACTGTTCTTTGTAGGCATAAACTGTTTCATTGCTTGGGACTTGCTACCGTATTTATACATGGGGATCATAGTTGAAATGACATAATTTTAATAAAAATAAAATAAAATAAAATACCCCCTTTTGTCCCATTACAGTCCTACCTCGTATTGTATGGGTGTTAAATTCTGGTCATGTCTTCGTTTACGCTGCTCAGCTTTACTTAGCAGCCGCTCCTTTGCAATTACCAACTTCCTACTATGTGGCATCTCTGTCCGGTGCGGAAAGTTTATCAGTTCTTCCAATATACGTGATGGCCTTCTCTGAAACATCAACTCATACGGGCTGTAGCTAGTGGATTCGTGTAAACTACTGTTAATATATCCCTCTATCTTGCACACAAACGTAGCCCACAATGAATGTTTTTTGTGGCAAAAGGTTCTAAACATTCTCCGTAACTCCCGCATAACACGCTCACTAGGATTTGATTGTGGATGATACACTGATGTATGTTTAACTAAAATGTTTTCTCAACCTAAAGTTTCCCGCCAGGTGTTGCTGGTAAACTGAGAACCATGATCTGATAATACTATTTTGGGTTTACCCACTTCCGTAATGTACTCATTTACTATTTTCCTAGCTAATACTGAGGAGGTAGCCTTTTTTAATTGGGTACAATTTTACAAATTTGGTAAAAACATCTAACACAACAAATAAATAATTTACCCCTCCTCGACCTTTGGGTAGGGGGCCATATAAATCGACGGCAACTATTGCTAACGGACTGTCTGGTATTACATGTTGCATTAGACCCTCCTGTCTACGATTATTTACCTTGGCTTTCTGACAAATTTCGCATGTTTGTAATATTTTACGCACCGTTCTTTCCATATTATTGAATTTACATGACTCTTTCAATATGTCACTACATTTCTTGGGGCCTATATGACCATACCTTAAATGACAATCTCTCACTACTTCAGATATTATAACTTTAGGGATGCACACTTTCCAATCGTCTCCCTGTTCATTTGCCCGGTGAAATAAATGTTTATTATACAAACTAAAATGCTTTTCCCACTTATGGGGTATGTTGGGTCTCTGATTTAGAGCGAACATTATCTTGCTCAGTTCGGCATCTTTTTCTTGGTTTGTTGCTAGGTCATTTATTAATTTTTTTATATCTACTCCCCCCACTTCTTTTGTTATAAATATCTTATACGTATTGGCTATGTCTACTTCGGTACTGTTATCAAAATCGGTTCTGGACAGGACATCAGCTACTACGTTCTCTTTACCCTTACAATACTCGATAGTTAAGTCATATTCTTGTAATATTAACATCCAACGCACTAATCTACCATGCGTTAGTTTGCAGCTCTTTAAAAATGTTAAAGCTTGATGGTCTGATCTTATTATTTCTTTATTTCCTAACAGGTAGGTCCTAAACTTTCTACAGGCGAAAACTATTGATAATGCTTCCTTTTCTGTGGTTGTGTAATTCTTTTCACTAAGTAATAAGGACCTACTAGCGAAAGCTACCACCCTATGATTACCACTCCCATCTAACTGAAATAATTCTACTCCCAAAGCAATGTCCGATGCGTCTGTGTATATATAAAATGGTTCTAGAAAATTAGGATGAGCTAATATTACCGTATTTAAAAATTTAATTTTTATTGATTCAAATATAGTTTGCTCTTTTGCATTCCACTGCCATCGATTATCTTTATTCAATAAATGCCCCAATTGTACTGTTAAATAGGAATATCTGTCTACAAACTGCCTATAATAATTGCACAAACCTAAGAAACTTTGCAACTGCTTAACATTTTTTGGTATAGGAAAATTCTGTATTATTTCTACTTTCTTAGGGTCTGTACTGATACCCTTTGCTGAGATTATATGGCCTAGAAAATTAACTTGTTCTTTCAAGAATTCTGACTTCTTAAACTTAACTCTTATTCCATATTCATGCAGCCTACTTAGCACTCTATCTAACCTTTCGCAATGTGTATCAATGTCTGGTGACGTAATAACTATATCGTCCACATATACAGTTGTAAATTCTAAAATCTCCCTCCCTAATACATAGTCTAAACATTTAATGAAAATCGCAACACTTACGTTCAATCCGAAAGGTAACCTACGGAATTGGTAGTTCCTGCCGTTGTATAAAAACGCTACATATTGACGGGATTCCTCTTCCAGCTCTATCTGCCAGTACCCGGCTGTTAAGTCCAACGTTGTTATGTACTTGGTTCCACTGAAACGCTGAAGAATTTCACTCACTGGTTCTGGTGATTCTCTGTCTGGAACAATTATTCTGTTTACTTGTCTCGCGTCTAAACACAGTCTTATCGATAAATCTTTCTTAGTAACCACTACTAAAGGGTTGGAATATGGTGAAGTGGATTTTTCTATTATACCTTCCCTTAACATTTTATTTATTTCCTCCTGTACTAACCCCCTCTTGGAGTATGGTACCGGATAGGTTTTAGGTGCAAAGGGTGTTTTTTCTTTAACGACTAATTTACCCTTAAAATTTTTAACTAAACCTGGTTCGTCTGAAAAAACTAACTTATTTTTATTTATTATTTGTACTACTTTTTCCCTATCTTGATAACTAAATTCCCCATTTTTATATAAGATTTTATTCATTTTTTCACCCCAACTATCTTCAATTTCAAATAATTCATTATTATTTACCCTCAAGTTACAATAATTAATCATCAAGGGCCTACATTCGTTTATATCGTTATCAGAAATTAACATTCCCTTATTAATTATTTTTAATGCTTTCATTTCTACAGTTTTCTTTTGTATAAATGGTATTTCAATTATATTGTTACCATTGTTTAATTTCATAGTCTGTGTGTAATAGTTTAACTCCACTTTGAAATTATTTAAAAAATCATTACCCATTATAGCTCCCATATTTAACCCTGGAATGACCAAAAAAAGGCACATTTATTGTGTTTTTATTTACTTTTAATTGTAGCATTATTTGTTTAGTTACCTTTTTACTGCGAACACCCGTTACCCCTATAACACTAATTCCTAGTACTGGTAGTTGTGGAATTGTCTCTGTAGTTTGATTTTTTATTTTTTCAAAAATTTTATCATCTATTGCAGTCAGTTCACTCCCTGAATCTACTAAAAAAGTGTATTTAGAATTAAACACTTCGGCTTCAAATTCCGCCATCCCAAAAGTATTGCTGCTCTCCCCCACTTCTTCATCGGATAAATCATTATGTATGTTGGTGATAAGTGACCCTATTGTCATGTGATTTCTAGACGGCTGGGGGCTTTCCTTTTCAACCGCCCTGATTAGTTTAACTGAACTGGAGGTGGTGGTTCGCTGTAAACCCCCCTGTGATCCCCTCTTGTGTTTTGGTTGTTAGAAGGTGCTTCTACACCCCTAGTGTCGTTTGAGTTACCAACATATCCCCCTCTACCTCTGTGGTTGAAATTCGATTACCGGTGAAGCCTCTCCCCCTATGACTCCCTCTAAACTCACTATGATTCTCTACTCTCCCTTGAGCAATACCCCTCGGACCCTGACACCTATAACATTGATTCCGCGAACCATTATAATTATTAGCTCTACAATTAGGGTTTGGACATAACCATGCCCCCTCCCCCGATCTACTCATATTATTAACAAAATGGTCTGGTTGTCTTACTTCAGTATTTATTTTATTTGATTCATTAATTCTAAACTGGTATTTATTATCTTCTTCCTCTTTCATACTCTGGTATGCTTCTAGTATTTTTTCTAATTCTGCAATATTAGTAAACTCTCGGGTTCTGATTGTGGACCGTATGTCCTTAGGTAAATGCTTACTAATGTATCTTATAAAAGATGAAAGAGGCATTGGTGGTTCTAAATATTTAACCTGACTATATAGTCTCGTCACGTACGATGTAATACTCATGTGTTTAATATTAAAATTACCCCATCACATTATGGTACTGCGTAAACTCTCTTGTTTTTCTTCCGACCAGTATTTATTCTTAAACGCTTGTTCAAACTTATTAAAGTCTACCCAATTATCGTTATGAGCATCCGCCCATATTTTTGCATCCCCTTTAAAATATTTTAAAATTCTTACTAATTTAATTTCCCAACTTTCTTGATTATATTTATTGAAACTTTTTATCGAGTTTAAAAATTGTATGGGGTTCACCCCCCTACTTTCATTACTAAAATAACCTAATTCTACTTCCATGTTCACTCTCTCACTTACATTAGTTAATTTTTGGTTAATTGTCACACGTAAATCTTCTCTGACTTTAATTATTTCTCGTTCGTGTTCTGTTTGTTTATTTTTCAAACTAGTTACATTAATTTTAATTGCATCAACTTGCTCAAAATTACTTCTGAACTCATCATTTATATTCTCTTGTATTTTATTTGCTTGTTTAATTTGCTCATACTCGTCAATCACACCTTGAACATTATTGTCAATTTTGTCATTTTGTTTTTTAATTTTATCGTTAAATTTATTTGTTAACGCGTCAAATTTTTTATTTGTCTCTAGCATTTTCTCATTTTGTTTTTTGTTAATTATTTTTATATCATTTTTCATTTCGGTTTGTATTTTATTTATATCTGTAGTCAGTTCATTTTTTACTCCCGCAATAGTTTTATTCTGCTCTTCTAATTTATTGTCTATTTCTCTTAATTTTTTGTCTTGTTTGGTTATTTCCGTTTTCAGTTCTATGTTACTAGCATTTATTTCTGACTTAATTTCAATCTTAAATTCATTCAAACTCGTTTTTAAATTATTATTTTCTGTTTTCATTTTCTCGTCTTGTTTGTCAAGTTTATCATTTACTTCCGTTCTAAACTCGTTCAAATTATCATTATTCATTTTCATTACTTCCATAATCAACGCTAATTGATTAAATATATCTACACTATTGCTTTTACTACTACATTCAACTTCGACTGTTTCGTTTACATTCAGTATTTCTAATTGTACACTCTCATCACTATTTTCGTTTGTTGAAATTAAATTGTCTTGCGTAACGTTTAAAATTGACTCTGTTTCTACATTTTCACACAAATTTGAACTCTTGCCTTTCTCTGCCATTTTCGATCAGGTTGTAAGTTAATTTATTTTAAGTTTTAATTCACAACGTCGCTGTTTACGGGCGCCAACTAAAGTAGTACGAATTATTGGGTTATTAAAATCGATAAATCTGTCCCTGTTTAGGTTGTCAACTAAAGTATTACTTGTTTTTTGGATTATTAAAATATTGAATTTTGTCCCTTTTAAGGGCGGCAACTAAAGTATTACGAGTTAATTAGTGTTTGAAATATTTAAATTTGTCCCACTTACCTTTATTGCTAATTTACCAGGGTGTCGTCTGATGTACTTTGGCAGAGACAAACACATATTTATATGTCTAATTAACACATTTTATTGTTATCTTTTTCGTCAGATAATATTAAAACTCCCACATCAACAAATTCTTTTACGTTACATCGATAATAACTGCTGGATGATAACTTTAATTTATGTATTACTCATTGTCTTCAAAAATTTACTATTTGTTTCACATTTATTTAACTATTTACTTTTACGTTCGTTCATTGTTAATTTCTCTTTCTTCATTTGTTTGTTATATATAAAAAACTTGTTGTATTACTTACAGCTAACAATCTTAGATTCTAATCATACTAATAATAATTATAAGACATCCCAGTTTGCTACACACTCCATTCACACAGTTTTAAAACCCCATTTTATACGGAAGAGATCTCTTTATAACTTAGTTTCATTTTCAAGAAAAAAATATGGTCGTTTTACTTCCCTGTTTTATATGGCAGAGCACGTGTTGCAGTCAGATCTTTTTTAAACACTGGTTGACCGGAATGTTGTCACTGTTAAATTTGTCTAAAACATTTGTCCTGAGTTCAGTTACTTTAATTCTGCACTGTTATATGTTTTTGTTATATTACATTTTACACTTAATCAAGATTCCTTTCGGAGTGCGCGTCCATTCAGCCGGCCGGCCTCAGGGATGATCAAACACAACGCAGTTTTCTTGGCGTCTATATGAAGCCCCGGCTTCTTGATACACGGCAACTTGGTCCGTGATTCGCCAACCTGCATCACATGATATGTTAATGGATGGTCATGTGTTATTACCAGTGTAACTAGTTCACCTATATTCCTTGGTTATAATGCATTCCAGCGCGTTATCTTCAACGCGTACTTGCCTCTGCTTGTTACCGAGTTGCATACAGGGTGTTACGTGAATCAAGTTTCGTGGACCTACATGGGGCATAAACATATTAGCCCAAAAATTATTATTAAATTGAAAAATGGATGTTTCCCTTTAAATGCCCCATTACAACCAGGACCCAATAGATCATACAAGTGAGGGAAAATATCGTATAAGTGTGGGAAAATATCGTATAAATGAGGGAAAATATCATATAAGTGGGAGAAAAATAATAAGAAGAGGAAGAAACCTAATAATAAGAAAAGGAAGAAACCTAATAATAAGAAGAGGAAGAATGCATAATAAATAATCAAAAATATTTAACAAGGAACAAGATAATGACATTACCAGTGTGAAGAAGACACAATAAATAAGGAAAGCATTTAATAAGTGAAGAAAATACCCAGAGAATAAGAAGAATATACTACCAGTATGAAGAATACCAAACAAGTGAATAATGATACCCCAACAAGCAAGAACTTGAAGGAAAACCAAGTGAACAAGAACAAAGTGTTGACAGTAAAATAAGCAGCCACAGACAGTGATAGTGAGTTACTTATGGTGAATTGATCAATACCAAAATACCACGATCTCAAACAAAAAACACAAACAATAAAAGTGTAGTGTTTATAGATAGTGAAAATAATAAGTAGTGACAAAGATATACAATAATCTCAATCGAACAACACAAACAATCGGTGTATTAATTATGAGAAAAAATATAATAAAGCAAAGAATAATAAAGACCACAAGTGTACTTAAAATAAGTAAAGAAATAATTGCTCAACTATGAAGGTAAATGAAACTATTTACCAGTAGCTACCATGACTGACATTGAATATAAAATCCTTACTAAATATAATTTTAAATGTCAGGAGAGTGAAAAGTAAAATCAATACAGAAAGTGATTACTAGTATATCAGAGATAAGACAACTTGTATTAGAAAAACAAAACAGTATACCCAAACCAAATGTAAACAGAATGTGTATCAATAACCAGTTAGAATTAGATAACAATATGTGAACAAATAGTAAATAATAGAAGTAACATAAAGAAAACTATCGTACTAGATAATAGTAAAAATAATCATAGTAAATATATATGGAAATAAGCAAGAAACTAAACTATGACATGTAAGCATTGTTGTCATTCAGTAGAATACACATAACCTCAACTGAACAGAATCTGCAACACAGAATCACAAATAACAATTAGAAAAACACTAATGAAAGTATTTACAGGAATCAATAACCAAACTAGAATAAATTATAAATAGAATAAACCCAGTATGAAATAAGGAACACAAATATATACCCTATATTGTTTAAACAAATCATAGCCAATTTACCAGACCACAGAGTGACTGACAGAATTACATAAAAAACTCAGATAAAACTAATCAAGAAGAGGAGATTTAAATCTGATTAGCATAACAGTAGTTACATGAATACTCAATACCTCTTTGAGAACCATTAACAAACATTAATTACATAAATTTAGTTAATAATAATAATAAACAATAATACATGGCAGGTGTAAGTAGCAATCCAACAGAGAATTGTAAATAATTAACACAGCAGGGAGTATGATAGACCCAAGATAAGCTGTAGACAAGGACTAAAGACCTAGTAATGGATGAAAATACATCCCTAATACAAAAAATAATGTAAAATGAGAGTATCAATATGGCAGGACCCATTACATGATGTAATAAAAACACTCAGTGTAAATAAACGAAGCTGTATTAGTGAATACAAAGCTTCACACAAGATGTAATATCATTTGATGTTCAAACTAAGGACAAAATAATTGTATTAGAACAAAATATATGTTAGAATTGATAAGAATCAATGCATGGACATTTAGGGCATACTCGCATGAAAATTTTAATGATAACTGTTACTGGGTGTTTAATTGATAATTAGTTGTTGAATTCGTGTTATTCTGCCACACGTTGGATGCGTCACTTTGTAACGTAGACTGTTACTGGGTGTTTAAAAATAGTGTGGTTCAATTTTATAATGGTCACCCGATCTTGTATTCGTATCGTAAATGTGTGCTTGACGAGCGTTTTTTAATTCGCTCGTTGGGTTCGTGGTATAGTATGGGTGTATAATTGATGTTATTAATTATTTAAATAATTTCTGTCAATGTTATTTGCGTGTAGCAAGTCGAGTTGTACCTTTTCTTACCATTTACGGGCAAACCGTATCTCTCGGCGTTTGGTTTGAATATTGCTGCCTCGCCACCTGATTGGCGCACGCCGTCTTTCAGTGTCGACTTCACTAACGTCTTGTTTTGTTGTTTTCACTTCAATAATTTTCTATGTATTATCTTAATTTGTACGAATCAAACATACAGCGTTGTAGAATAACATTATTTATTAACCCTTTAATAGTTTTCAGTTAGTTAGTAGTACATTATTTTATCTTAGCACCGGCTTTTACAGTTGCTCAGTTGGCATGCTCAGTTTCAATGTGTCATGTACACGCCGCTTGGCGGGTATCGTTGGTTTACAATAAAATGTTTTACCCAGGGGGTGTTAATAAGTCCTTTTGGCTACAGAAGTATTGGATTACGGCTAACATGCACAAATTTATAAAACTAGTGTAACTTTTATCTTTTTTGGTAATTGTTATTTATTCAAATTAAAAACTCCCACTTACCTTTTATCTTTGATCTGGCCGGATCGCGTAGTGTGGACTAACCCATTTCGTTCGACGAACTCTGACAGTACATAAACGAATTAAGGCCTTGAAAGAATTTAACTCTCAATTTTATGGAAGAGAAATTATATTTTTTATTAATCAGAAATATTGAATTTATAGATCTTTGTTGTACATGTTGTGCAACTCTGGCATAATAGAACTTACGAACTATGTCTTACCTTAGGTACCATTTATAAAGCACAAACACAATTATCACACAAACAGCCCAGCATTGCTCATCCCCACATCCACACAAATAACTTTATTTATCCCTTAGCATTTATAATAATGATAGAATTCCCCTCACGCCGGCCACGCGGTCTTCGTGCGCACTCATTGTTCACGAATACTTCTATTATTGTCCGAAAAAAATAAAACTCTTTTTTAAGGTCCAATCGACGGATTGACCGCGGTCACATGACAATTTGCTGTATTTACACCTTTTTTACGGTTTAATTAAAAATTTTTATGACAAGCCTACTTTTGCCGTTCCGGTGCCGGTGGGTTCAGTTAGTAGACTGGGGACGATAACGTAACAGGTATTACTGTTGTGATCTCATACTTGGTGCGGAAATCACTGCCTTGATCTTCGTCGCCGTAGCTTAGTCCTATGCTAAGTATGTAGTCTTGTAAAATAAAGTAGCGAACGATCTCAGCTAGGCACTGGCTAACGTCACAAAAGGGGCCGGACTTAAGACATTATTTCCTGCTGTTCCACGACCATGTGCTCGTATAGTTTCTTGCTTTTAGCCATTTTGAGTTTTTTACGGCGTCACTTCAGCGCTCCGCCCGGCTATGTTACGTACGGGCGCCGACATACATATACAAAGTTCTTCGAATTTTTAAGGTGGCGCGGATTCCTGGCTGCATTACTCAACAGCAAAATGCGTCTATGCTTTGTTACACCACTGTTTCTCAACACGTGTTCTGTTATAATGAAATTGATGTTGCACAATAATTTTACAAAATCCCGCACAAACGTGAAATAAATAAAATGTAAATCCCACATACGGTAAAAAATAAAATAACCCAAAATTGACACGTTACAATACCCCCTCGATTAGAATTCTGCTGTCCATAACAGAAGAAATCTCGTCGATAAACCCCGAAGAGGACCGGTGAGGAACTGGTGCCAACAACCCCCTCTTGTTCTTAATCCGCATGGGTACATGACCCCCCTGGCTCAGCGACTATGGACTCATCTGAACGAGATCACTGGACTTCTCCGTAAGAGATCCCAACACCGAGAAATCGAACAGCTAAGTACCACAGCACACCTCACCTTCTAACATGCTACCCCCCAAAATCCTCACTCCCTGGCTTAAATTATGCCAGATCCTCCACCGATATGTTTCCCCTTTTATGCAAGCTGGGCTGCCTTTAGCAGATACTGGGCTCACACACACTCACATTACATATTACACCTTGACAAACTCTTTAAAATTTATAAAAAATTAAAAAAAAATTCAGAATTCAAAATAATATACTTTATTAAAAAATTCTCTTCCTTGTTTTTATGTTTTGTTTAGTTTTCTTTAGAATGACTTAATTTAGACCTTTCTCCTAATCAAAACATATCCTTACTCTAACATGTGAACCACTTATAGTCTAACAATACAATGCAATACAAAATAAATCAATAAAATAAACATGGTTAACACACAACTAATAAAATAATCATTACTCAAAAATATTCATTAACTGGCAGGCGAAAAATCCAGATTTTTTTTTTTCCAAAATTTATTTTCCCCAAAAAAATTTTAAAATTCAAAGAAAAATTTTAATTTTATTTAAAATGTTTCCTTCATATATATGAATTATTTAAAACTTGGTTTAAATTGATCAAACACACAAATTAAATTGACTTCCTACTATACAAGCTTAGTATGTGTATGACCTCATCAGCTGATCGAAACTAGGTCAAGTCCCAGACCCTTGACCTACATATGTTATGTATACTTTCTGAAAATACATTCAACATCTGTAATATCCCAACTTGAAACACAAAACATAATAAAATAAAAAATTTTAAATAACAAAATATTAATATTATAACAAAATTGAATGGGTGTGTTGTTTAAAATGTTTGTGTTGTAATTTGTCGGGCGTTACCTCCGCGCACTTTTGTTACTTACTCTGCTGACTGGATACTCTGCAGTGATGTAGTCCTGTAACACAACTTAATACTATGCTTTTTGTGGGCGCCACTTGGAAACGTTTGTTCCAAGAAAAAAATTAAATGTGATTGATAAAATTTTTAAATCTACGAAAAAATTTAAACAAGTCAGTTTAGCTTTGAAAAATCAGTTAATTTTAATGATTCTTTAAAAACAACAAACAAATTCGTCTGAAGGACTAACATTCATAAAAAGAAAAAAAATTAAAATTGCAGAGAAAAAATTTTACAAGTTATTATTATTGACAATTTTTTATATACATCCAATCAAGTATCGGCTAGTATAATTCAGATCCTGACTCAGTTGAAAAGCATGAGTTTAATATGTGAAAAAACTTTATTCTCAGGACGTGACTCCTTTGAACTACCAAGGCATATCAATTAGATGCCTTACAAGAAAAAACTAAGTGATTTGAAGGTGTATGTGTGGCGTGTAAAGTACAACTGTGTGATAAATGTAACCAGGTAACAAATGACTTTAATTTTGGTAACTCACGTTCCAATGGTCGTTTATTCTCTCACTGGACACTTCCTTCAGGTAGTTTCTCAATCTCGCCTCTTCGGGTGTACACTGAATCTATTTAAAGTCAAATTT
The DNA here is from genome assembly GCA_034769895.1 of Magicicada septendecula. Classification (NCBI taxonomy): domain Eukaryota; kingdom Metazoa; phylum Arthropoda; class Insecta; order Hemiptera; family Cicadidae; genus Magicicada; species Magicicada septendecula. The sequence continues at coordinate 407,474,939 of CM068368.1, read as the reverse complement.
TGCGATCATTACTTTTTCCGCACTTTATGTCAAAACGTTTGGCAGTAGAATCTCGTTCAAACGCCGCCACTACGAATCATCTGTTTAGCGTTGATTCAGAAATCTGCCACCGCAGCGCTGATTCCCATGCAGTGTTGAGGAAGGCTTAGTGTATTGTTTGTTTACGTTCGGGGGAATTATTTGTCATGTTAGTCAGTCAATGCGAACACAGCAGAATTCGTTCTCTATTTAAATGTTTGGTCCCTCCTGGGCCGTCGACGTTCTGGCTGCGTGATTTCTATTAAAATTTGCCGTATCGCTGCTCTATTTCAGCGATACTTTTTGGCGTAGACTCTCGTTGAGGTTGTCAGTCGGTTATGTCTATGTACGGGAAAAGCCTTCCTGCCGTCTCTTGTCGATTTCTCGCCTCTTTGGTTTCGCCTTAGCTGCGTTGATCAGTGTTGTGTGAGATGCATCAGTTCTGGAGTTCAATCTTCAAGTGTTTTTCGGTCGAATTTGGTCTCGCTTTTATACTAAATCAGGATGACTGTTTTCATCGACTTCCGGTATATTTGTGTAAAAATTCTTTCTAGATTGTTCGAGAATAAACGAAATGGAATGTCATAGAACAATTTTCACTTCCGTAGAAGCTTTTAGAACGAATTTCTTATTCTTCATACAAAGGATATTTCAAAATTTACACTGGTATTTATCAAACAGTTTCACATTAGTACTCACAATTTGTATGCCATTAATGCATTTAGATTCCTTGTTTTTAACTGAATCTAGCGATACTAAATATGATTGGTATCTAATTAACTTAAGTCTAATAAACAATACAATATACAACCCTCACCTTGAGTTGTTGTCATTGAAAACTCAATTTTTATAACAAAAATTGTTGTGGAGTTACAAAGTTCCTTCCACAAGCTGAACATCTACTACTACTACTTTCCTACAACAAAATTAACAAATTTTAACATCAATAAAACACAAATAAATACAATTTTATATGGCCTCTGCTCATGGCCTAGGTTCTTGTCAGTTTTCTAATACAATGATTAGTCTTTTTCTTTAATGTATGTATTATTTCACTACTATACACACAGAGTTTATTATTTTGTCTATCTTTTGTGATACCTGGTTACTCTGTACATATATTATATTTATCACAAGATGACATAGCATCATTGATTGGTCTTGAGATGTCATTTTTTATGGTGTGACAAATCTCACTCTAATTAGTTAAATTCTTTTAGAATTGACTTTACTTTCAACTGAGTTTGTTTCTTATTAAGGTATTCTGATGTATTGTACCTTTCTATCTTATTTTTGTTAGTATTATGTAAGTATTTAGCCAGATATGATTATTTTTGTACTGGATGATTGGCTTCAGCCATACATGGTATAAGTAAATATTTTGCTGACTTGACTATTACAATGTTAAAGTTGGCCAGGTATATTAGTATAGTTGCTTTATATCATATTACAGCTTTCTAATACAGTTTGGTTGCATTTTGGCAACATTAAATTCATAAATTATACAATATTAGATGCCTATTACATGTTTTTAGTTAACACTGTTTTTGGCTATTTTGACTGCTTTTTATTCATTTGACAGCTTCCTTTATTTAAGATAAATTGTTCACTATTGTCTGCTTGACAATTACATATAGTTTTTATTTAAATCTGATAATAATTAATTTTTTCATGAAATCTTGGTGTATGGTCTCAAATCCAACACATTAATATTTTTTTGTCATAACAAATATATCATTTTTATTCTAACTTAAACTCTTTCTAATAATGTATTTAAGTCATTTAATACATTTATTTTATTTACATCACATAATATAATAATGGATCATGTCCATTTATTCACAAAAAATAGTTTTTAATACCCTATTCATAGTTATAAAACTTAATAATTATTGACTTTATTCTGGTGGATTCTGACATTATTTCTCTCTCTTATAGTGTCTTGTGGTTTTTTCACTCTTATTCACTTTAATAATATATATGGGGTTTTGTCTTAGTCATAGTTTGGTCGTTTTTTCAAGTTGATAGAAATAATTATTATACAAAATTATACAATTTTTTGGGACTACTTGGGTTCGATACTGTTCACTTCACTTTCCTCTTATGCTAACTTACTATATAAATGATTTCTTTTATGGAACGTTCTGTGACGTTACATATGCCTCTTCGTTAAAGTTGATAATTTTGGAAAAACATATCTTTGGTTTTGATGAAATTATCATCTCTATAATAACCCTTTATTATTAGCTTCTTTATATTTCATTCTTTTATCTTATAATTAAATTCCTGTACTACTCCTTTAATATATTAATCCAACTCAATATTCCTAGTTCGTTCTTTGTCATGTCACCTATTCCTTTCCTTTTTACCTTGATGTTTTATAATTAGTCTTTGATATAATTCCCTATCTATTCCGTAACTTACATAGAGGGTTGGGAGTCAGAGTGGCTCGCTATGGCATACATTCTCTGTCCCTTCCTGTCTATCACTACTGAAATCAGAGGCAACACATCCCTGTTCAGAAAATAATAATTGCACCTTTGCAACAAACAATAATAATAATAAAAAAAAAAAATACAATATTCAAAGATCATAGGCTCCTACACATAAATTCCCTTTCTTAAACTCTTCTGATTAATTCACAATTATATTAATATATCGTTCTCCGCAGGTTAAAATTATCGTTTAAAATCATTCAATGTTAATAGCTATATTCATATTCATCATTACCTCCTTATGTAACACACTGTTTTCCTCTCCTTTTTTTTTTTTTCATTTATCATTTATCATTTCCATCTAGTATCAAATATATGACATTATTTCTCCCTCTTTTCTCCTTTACTAAGTGTCCATCTTGTAGTATTTATTAATAATAATCTCTCTCCTTCTCTAAGTACGGGTAAGCTGGTAAATATACGTTGACATGGCTATTGGAAATAAATCTATATTTTATATATATCTTTATGCCTTTGGTGTAAGGTGTCCTTCTCGTAATATTTATTAATAATAATCATTATACAATAATATTTATATTTATTTAATAATCTCTACCTCCTTTCTAATTATGGCTAAGTTAAAAAATTCACGTTGACATGTTTAGTCAAGGTACCTTCTCTATGATGCTGTATTTGACTTGGGTCTTTGGTCATGGTACTTGGTCACTGATTGCGTATTCGACTTGTGATTTTTTTTAATCATGGTACTTTTTTAATGAAGTCTGGTTATACGTACCTTTTACCTTGTTCCTAATTGTGTCAGTTACCTCGTAGGTATTGTTTTTATTGTCTCTGGTTATCGTGAAAGGCCCTGTATATAAGAGTAGCAATTTCCTCGTTATGCCTTGTATAGCACTGGGCAATTCTCTATTTTTAACTAACACCTTTTCACCTACCTCATATTTAATTGCCTTAGGCTGTGATTTGATATATTTTTTCCGCTGCTGTTCCGTTTTTTCTAACACCTTATTATAAAATTTTGCCCCTTCAAATTGGTATGCGGGTTCGTCGGGAAAATTAATAATTTCTTTTATCTCTCGTGGTGGGGTTCTTTCGAACATAACCGTGTATGGCGACATCTCGATGGTATTGTGATGCGAGAAATTGAGGAAATCCTCGGTAGAGGCTACATATTCATGCCATCTTTTCTGCTCGTTATGGCAGTATGTTCTCAGTAACCGTCCTACCTCCCTTAACACTCTCTCGGCTGGGTTACTATTCGGGTGATATACGGACGTCTTTTACGTTTTTATTCCGTGTTCTCCCAAGCTTTCCTTCCAAAGTTTTCCCCTAAACTGAGTACCGTGGTCCGTAATTATAGAATACGGTCGGCCCACTTCCATTATATAACGTTTGATTATTATGTCTATTATTTTCCTGGTCGTTGCCCTAGTTATTGGGTATAGCTTTGTATACTTGCTAAAGTGGTCGAAAATGATCACGATAAATTTATATCGGTGTCTCCCACCGCTGCGTGGAAAGGGTCCGCAGATATCGAGAAATACCTTTTCCAATTTTTCGGTAGATAATATGGGTATCATGACCCCTTCCTTCCTCTCGTTATCACACTTTACTTTTTGACAAATATCGCACGACCGTATCGCCAGTTGCACCTTCTTATTCATCCCCTTGATGTATGTTTGCTCTTCCAATGCCTTCCTTACTTTAAGGGCACCCATGTGTCCGTACCTCTCGTGATAGTCGATTATTAGCGGTCTCTCTATCGCTGGTGGAATCACTAATTTCCAACTCTCCTGGTGCGGGGTATTCCTAATAAACAAAGTGTCATCGTGAATACAATAAAATCTGTTTATGACCTCATCGCCTTCCTGTACCCTTTTTCTAATATCTCCTAATTTCGGATCGGCCTCTTGTTGTGACTTTATTTCGTGCAAAATATTTTTTAAATCCTCCCTGCTCTTAATAATGTGGTAAACCTTGGCTAATTGTTCCTTTTCGCCGTCAAAGGTTTGGTCTGGTATATTGACGCGAGATAAGACGTTGGCGGCTACGTTCTGTTTGCCGGGTATATATTCCCATGTGATATTGTACTCTTGCAAGGCCAAAACCCATCTAGTCAGCCTTCCGTGGTTCAGTTTACAATGCTTTAAAAATGATATAGATTTGTGGTCGCTTCTAACTGTTATGGGGTACCCTAATATATATGTCCTAAATTTACCGCATGCGAAAACTACACTCAACAGTTCTTTTTCGGTAGTATTGTAGTTTCGTTCGCAACTGTTCAGCACGCGGCTAGCAAAGCTAATTACTAAATGGTTACCGTCCTGATCTTCCTGATAGAGGGCTGCACCTAAACTCACGTTACTGGCATCGCAGTTTAGAAAAAATGGTTTTGTAAAGTCGGGATGATGCAACATTACGGTTTCTAAAAACTTTTCCTTTATGGTATTGAGCACTCCATCTTGGTCTGGTCCCCAAGTCCATTTGTCTTTAGCTGATAACTGCTTTTGGAACCTGGCAGTTAGTTCTGAGTAATTGGACCGAAACTTTCTGTAATAGTTGCAGATTCCTAAAAATGACTGCAGCTGTTTCCTATTCTTTGGGGTGGGGAACTTCTGTATGGCCTCTACCTTTTCTTTGGATGGAGTAATCCCTTGTTCTGTTAAATTAAATCCTAAAAATTTCACCTCATTTGCTATGAATTGGGACTTGTCTAATTTGAGGGTGATATTATTCTCCGATAATTTCTGTAGCACCTGTTCAACCCTATTACAATGGTCGTCCCAATTCGCTGAAGTCACCAGTAGGTCGTCGACGTACACTGTCGTAAACTTCAGTACTTCCTGCCCCAATATTCTGTCCATTATCTTTACAAACACCGCCACAGAATTTATTAAGCCAAAAGGTAACCGCTTAAACTGATAGTTTCTGCCCTCGAATATGAATGCCATATATTTCCTACTATCAGGGTGGAGTTCTATCTGCCAGTATCCGCATACCGTATCCCATGAGCTTATATATCTGATTCCGTGGAACTTTTTTAATATCTCCTCTATCTCCCCAGGTGATGTGCGGTCGTTAACAATCATTTTGTTAATCTCCCTAGCATCGAGACATATACGTACCTTTCCGTTCTTTTTTGGCACCGCTATGATTGGGCTGGTAAAGGGCGAATGACTATACTCGATTATGTCGTCCTCTATCATCCTGTTCAATTCTTCCCTGACTTCGTTCTTTAGCGAGTATGCGATCGGGTACGATTTCCTGTTAAATTCCACCGGAGTTTTGAATTTTATGGTGCACTGATAATCTCTGGCTTTACCTGGAGCGTTCGAGAATATGTGTTTATAATGGTTGTATACCTCGATTAATTGTTCCGCCTGTTTTTCGCTGATCAGACCCCTTGCTTTCGTCCTTTGGAAATCCCGTATTTCTTCTAACTTTTCTAACCACAACTCTGGGTTTTCCTCCTGATATAATGGCATATTGATTGGACGATCGGTACAATAATAATGGTTCACTATCGCTTGATAAGATGTATTGTCTGTACCACTTCCTTGGACATCGATTAAATTATTGGTCCACATCCCCTTGTTAGTCTTAAAAGTTATCACCTTACTTTCCAAATCTATCACAGCATTGTATGGCCTAAGTATATCGCAGCCTATTAGTATACTCATGGGTAAATTACTCGCCACTAATAACCCTATTGGTATTGTTACCCCGTTACTAGTCATCTCTAATGACACCTGTTTCTTTATTGATTTATTTTGCCTCCCCGTTGCTCCGACTAAAACAATGTTATTTATCGGTAGAGTGGGTATTGGTAAATTACTATTTTGTTTAATCTGCTCTAACTCAATGCTATCGATAAGTGACACATTTGACCCCGTGTCAATGAGTAGTATCGCTTCTATGCCATTGATATATGCTTTAATCTGCACGATACTATTATTCCCTTGGTTACTATTTTTAATGATATCGTCACCTTCTTCTAATAACTCCTCTCTAATATCCTTAAGGTAATTATTTATTCTTAATATAGTCCCGTCTTTGTCCTGTCTATGTTCGTCGTTTGTCACCCCATAATATTGGTTCAGTGAAGGGCGGTTTTCCTTTTTCACTGCCGTGTTTAGTTTAAATGAGTCACTGTCTCATTGGCCCGGTCTCCCGGAACATTGGGTTGCTGACCCGTCTGTGTTTCCTGCCTGACCTCGGGATTACCGTTAATAGGTTGGCTATTCGCCGCGTTACCCTGGCTACCTGACGCCTGTTGTGGGTAAAACATGTAAGTGGGTACGTTAGGTGGATATGGCCGTCGGTTATTGGCCGTTGTATAATTTACCTGGGGCCTGTACTCATTTTGGTTTCTCCTATCGCTTCCTCCTTGGTTTCCCCCGTTGCGATAACCATTACGTTGACCATAATTACTTCCTCTATAATTATTCCCGCGATAACCGTTTCCCTGGTGGAAGTTCCTACCGTAGTTATTCCCGGTGTAATTACCTCTGTTTGGTCCCGGATAGTTGCGGTTAATTGGGCCCTGAGTGTTATCATTTCGGCCATTTGGTGGGATATTATTATTCTGATTATTACTGTTCCCACCTCCATTCCGGTTTGGTCCCTTATTATTGTTGTTGTACTCTACCTTACGATTGGGGGGTTGGTAATCCTGGAACCTTCCTGTGGACTCGCAATTTTCCAATAATTTGGCCAGATCGGCTATTTTGCTAATCTGTTGGTATAATTGGGCATCCTTGATCCCATAGCTGTAATGTCCAGCTAACTGCCTTACCAAACATTCTTCTGGGATCGGCGGTATCAACTTCCGTGCTAAACATACCTTTCCCAGGAAATAAGACGTCGGGGACTGTCCATAGGACGCGTCGTATTTGCCATAGAAAATGTCCATTCTTACCCTGTTTTGTGCGGTCTCTGACCAATACTTTTCCTTAAACTAGCGTTTAAACTCTGCTAAATTCGTTATTTCGGGTCGTACCGCTATCCACCAGTTATCCCTAGTATTTTTAAACGTCTCGTCAAGCATCTCTCTTATCCTGTCCCACCTTGTTTCTCTACTTCTCCCAATAACCTCCTCCATTCTTTCCAAAAATTCCATTGGGTTTCGTCGGTAGTCCTGGAAGTTGATTACTTCCCTGTTTTCACCATGACACGTATGAGTGTTTAGTATTGGTGTGTCTCTCAGCGCCTCTAATCTTTCCTGCAGGTTTTTCTCTCTCTGGTCTATTTCCAGTATACTATTTTTGTTAGTTTTTATTTGTTCATCCAGCCTGTTAGCGATGTTATATGTTTCCTGCATCCTCTCGCTAACGTCTTTCTGGACTTCCTGCATGATGGCGTCTTGGTTCTGCCTTGTTTTCGAGATTTCTAACATCTTGTTTGGTCTCTACTGTTTGTTCCTCTATCTTTTCGAAACGTGTATTGTTTCCCTCCTTTAACCTTTCCAATTGTTTCTCCATGTTTTCGACCTTCCTGTCACTATCGATCTTATTATCATCGATCCTTTTGTTTACTATTTCGTATTTCATGCTAATTTCTTTTTTCAGGGACTCTATGCTCCCTTTTATTTCCTCCTTATCTTCCTGTCTGTTTTTATTCAGGGATTCTATATTTTTGTTCATACCCTCCTTTAAAGATTCTATGCTTTTATCTAATTTCTCCTTATCTTCCCGTCTGTTTTTATTTATATCCTCTTTTAAAGATTCTGTGTTTTTGTTCATTTTTTCTTCCATCCTTTGGAACATTTTCTCATTATTTTTTTTAGTTTCCTCGTTATCTTCCTGTCTCTCTTTTCTCAGCGTTTGGAACATCATCATTATTACGTTCGCGTCAACGCTCTCCGTTATTTTTTCTGGTTCGGGTTTCTCTGTCTGTTCTACCATTTGTATGGGTTCTTCTCCCGTTTGTTCCTCTACCTCATCTGCCGTTTGTACCGGTCTTTCCATTTCTAATGTGGGCGGTTCTAATTCTGTTTCCTCCATTTGTACTGCCTCTCCGTCTTCCACACTTAACTCTGGTTCCACAGTCTTCTTCACCTTTTTTCCCTTAGGTTGCGGCATTTTAATATGTTGGTAGTTGTCGGGCTTGTTCCGTCTTTTTCAAGCCTCACTAGTTGGGCTGCCAATTTATAACAAAATTGAATGGGTGTGTTGTTTAAAATGTTTGTGTTGTAATTTGTCGGGCGTTACCTCCGCGCACTTTTGTTACTTACTCTGCTGACTGGATACTCTGCAGTGATGTAGTCCTGTAACACAACTTAATACTATGCTTTTTGTGGGCGCCACTTGGAAACGTTTGTTCCAAGAAAAAAATTAAATGTGATTGATAAAATTTTTAAATCTATGAAAAAATTTAAACAAGTCAGTTTAGCTTTGAAAAATCAGTTAAGTTTAATGATTCTTTAAAAACAACAAACAAATTCGTCTGAAGGACTAACATTCATAAAAAGAAAAAAAATTAAAATTGCAGAGAAAAAATTTTACAAGTTATTATTATTGACAATTTTTTATATATATCCAATCAAGTATCGGCTAGTATAATTCAGATCCTGACTCAGTTGAAAAGCATGAGTTTAATATGTGAAAAAACTTTATTCTCAGGACGTGACTCCTTTGAACTACCAAGGCATATCAATTAGATGCCTTACAAGAAAAAACTAAGTGATTTGAAGGTGTATGTGTGGCGTGTAAAGTACAACTGTGTGATAAATGTAACCAGGTAACAAATGACTTTAATTTTGGTAACTCACGTTCCAATGGTCGTTTATTCTCTCACTGGACACTTCCTTCGGGTAGTTTCTCAATCTCGCCTCTTCGGGTGTACACTGAATCTATTTAAAGTCAAATTTTGCGATCATTACTTTTTCCGCACTTTATGTCAAAACGTTTGGCAGTAGAATCTCGTTCAAACGCCGCCACTACGAATCATCTGTTTAGCGTTGATTCAGAAATCTGCCACCGCAGCGCTGATTCCCATGCAGTGTTGAGGAAGGCTTAGTGTATTGTTTGTTTACGTTCGGGGGAATTATTTGTCACGTTAGTCAGTCAATGCGAACACAGCAGAATTCGTTCTCTATTTAAATGTTTGGTCCCTCCTGGGCCGTCGACGTTCTGGCTGCGTGATTTCTATTAAAATTTGCCGTATCGTTGCTCTATTTCAGCGATACTTTTTGGCGTAGACTCTCGTTGAGGTTAAGTCAGTCGGTTATGTCTATGTACGGGAAAAGCCTTCCTGCCGTCTCTTGTCGATTTCTCGCCTCTTTGGTTTCGCCTTAGCTGCGTTGATCAGTGTTGTGTGAGATGCATCAGTTCTGGAGTTCAATCTTCAAGTGTTTTTCGGTCGAATTTGGTCTCGCTTTTATACTAAATCAGGATGACTGTTTTCATCGACTTCCGGTATATTTGTGTAAAAATTCTTTCTAGATTGTTCGAGAATAAACGAAATGGAATGTCATAGAACAATTTTCACTTCCGTAGAAGCTTTTAGAACGAATTTCTTATTCTTCATACAAAGGATATTTCAAAATTTACACTGGTATTTATCAAACAGTTTCACATTAGTACTCACAATTTGTATGCCATTAATGCATTTAGATTCCTTGTTTTTAACTGAATCTAGCGATACTAAATATGATTGGTATCTAATTAACTTAAGTCTAATAAACAATACAATATACAACCCTCACCTTGAGTTGTTGTCATTGAAAACTCAATTTTTATAACAAAAATTGTTGTGGAGTTACAAAGTTCCTTCCACAAGCTGAACATCTACTACTACTACTTTCCTACAACAAAATAAACAAATTTTAACATCAATAAAACACAAATAAATACAATTTTATATGGCCTCTGCTCATGGCCTAGGTTCTTGTCAGTTTTCTAATACAATGATTAGTCTTTTTCTTTAATATATGTATTATTTCACTACTATACACACAGAGTTTATTATTTTGTCTGTCTTTTGTGATACCTGGTTACTCTGTACATATATTATATTTATCACAAGATGACATAGCATCATTGATTGGTCTTGAGATGTCATTTTTTATGGTGTGACAAATCTCACTCTAATTAGTTAAATTCTTTTAGAATTGACTTTACTTTCAACTGAGTTTGTTTCTTATTAAGGTATTCTGATGTATTGTACCTTTCTATCGTATTTTTGTTAGTATTATGTAAGTATTTAGCCAGATATGATTATTTTTGTACTGGATGATTGGCTTCAGCCATACATGGTATAAGTAAATATTTTGCTGACTTGACTATTACAATGTTAAAGTTGGTCAGGTATATTAGTATAGTTGCTTTATATCATATTACAGCTTTCTAATACAGTTTGGTTGCATTTTGGCAACATTAAATTCATAAATTATACAATATTAGATGCCTATTACATGTTTTTAGTTAACACTGTTTTTGGCTATTTTGACTGCTTTTTATTCATTTGACAGCTTCCTTTATTTAAGATAAATTGTTCACTATTGTCTGCTTGACAATTACATATAGTTTTTATTTAAATCTGATAATAATTAATTTTTTCATGAAATCTTGGTGTATGGTCTCAAATCCAACACATTAATATTTTTTTGTCATAACAAATATATCATTTTTATTCTAACTTAAACTCTTTCTAATAATGTATTTAAGTCATTTAATACATTTATTTTATTTACATCACATAATATAATAATGGATCATGTCCATTTATTCACAAAAAATAGTTTTTAATACCCTATTCATAGTTATAAAACTTAATAATTATTGACTTTATTCTGGTGGATTCTGACATTATTTCTCTCTCTTATAGTGTCTTGTGGTTTTTTCACTCTTATTCACTTTAATAATATATATGGGGTTTTGTCTTAGTCATAGTTTGGTCGTTTTTTCAAGTTGATAGAAATAATTATTATACAAAATTATACAATTTTTTGGGACTACTTGGGTTCGATACTGTTCACTTCACTTTCCTCTTATGCTAACTTACTATATAAATGATTTCTTTTATGGAACGTTCTGTGACGTTACAATATAAATAATAAGCAAATTGACATTTAAGTTATTCACAATAAACAATTCTTAATTTTACATCATTTTCAAATTCCATCAAAATTCTGGCACTGGTTTCAAAAAATGAAAATTTTATATGTTCAACTATAACTTTCTTCATTTAACAGGTTCATTCTATATTACTTTGGGTGATTTAGATTATTTATTCTCATTGACTGTGCTACTTGATCTGTTTATACATATATCAACTTTCTACGTCTGACACTAACCTCTAACAACTGTAACTCACATGACACCCATCTCTATCAAAACATCTATCCCAAAACACTCTAACCCCAGCTTATCATTAAACTCAAATCGCCACCTTCTCTCTATATATAAAAAAATTACTCTCTAATCCTTTGTACATAGGATATGTGTTTCCCCGCCCCCAAAAAACTCAATTCCCTTATTTGGCCCCTGGATTCCACCTAAGGCGGCCCCTCCTCACTAAATCGATTCTAAACCCGTCCCAACATATCATTGTGTTGCGAACTCCCACATTACACTATCCCCTACTACAAAATTGCCATCCCCAAAATCTCAATCTCATTACCTCACTACAACTACAACAAAATAACATCATTAATTATAAACAACAATATATCACTCGAAACTCCACATAAATTCTCCACAACTACTGTGTCAACATCAATACTTCTCAAAATTCTATAACATATATTAACTCAAAAACAGCATTACATTATATTCATCTCTACTATTTCAACTTCAACTTCGACCTCAACTTGGACAGATCGATATGTCCCACAAAATACTTATCACCCAAAACTATCTTTTGTTAACTTGCATAGATTATTACTTTACTTCTCATTTTATCAAATTATTGTTCCCATTACTTTAAAATATCTGTAATACATTAACACTACATTGAACATCAATTACTTAGAACATTTATACCTAATATACCAGTGACATGTTATTGCTGATCAGCTGATATTCTAACCTAATGAAAACACATCTCAAAATTGAACCAATTACATGAAATATACCTTTATCAATACTTACTTCTACCCTCATTGTTCCCCCTTTCTGATTCTGATCATTTTGTATTACCCGCCTGCCAGATGATTTAATTATTGGCTTAGTTTAAAATTACACACATAATAAAAACACATTTTTATCAACACCTATATCTAACGTACAACAATAAAATAATACATTTAAAAGCATGTAATGAACACCTTATATTAAATGTCTAAGCAGCTAGTTACTTAACAGAGCACAAGCAATTTTATTGGGTCAAAATTTGAATTAGCAAAAAAAATTTTTTATGTTGAAAAATTTAAATTCGTGGCTCATCTGAGCCACCCCCTGATCCACACACACTATTTCAAATTATGGAGGACTGTATCGCCCTTTCGCTTCGACAAAGACTGTATATTTTGGAGCAGGTTTTACCTCTCCGTGTCTTTGCTTCCGCTATTACATTTGAACATTATCGAATATCAACATATTCTTGTTATATAATTACTCGCCCTTAATGCGGGTCTACCACCTGTCTTTGCTACCCCCAAGCGGGCAGAGTGGCAGCCGCTGTTTCATAGTTCCGGGAGATTTCCCCTAATGTTCGCCCCCCATTGAATTTCTAATATATACCAATTTCAAGTCAGCTATGGTCAAGGGACTTGATATGACCATAGCTGGCCGCTAGCCAAATCCACGATTAGTGCTGGTAAGGCAGTAATCGCCCGAAAAGTTGGGGAAATCTAACTTTCATTTCACTGCCTGTTATATTCATTATTACTATGTGCGACACGGTCGTTTAGCAGTGTGTAAATTTTAATTTGCACGAAAAAAGGTGTGCCGCACATTTTTGCCATTTTGGCCTCCGATGGAGGTAACACTCTCTGTTACCCCCAACCCAGTTCGCTATCTACGGGAGCACAGGCCACCCCCGCAATAGCAACTTAATAACTAATTAAGAAATCAAATATACAACATTATAGTATGAGACCTTCATTCATCACTAATCCTTTAACTCATTTACATCATTCATAATTTTCAACAATTATCTTCCTTAAAATTTTCACAATTTATTATCAAGATTTATTATATATCATTTTTCATTTATTATTAAATTTTTAATTATCATATTTACTGAACACAATTATTTCAAATAAACATCTTATTACTGAATTAAAATCTTAGTTACCTGTAAACGTTTTTGTTATACATGATTCATATTGTAAAAGTTCCATACTTACATTCCATTTAACATGATATATACAAAACATAATCCCCATACCACAATACTTTCACCTCATCTCTGAAACATTTAACACAAAATTGTGAAGTTACTCACTTTTTCGCTGATATTTAACACATTCCACTCTTCATAAAATAATACTTACCGCTGCCAGAATTTCACTTACCGTCATGGTCCCCGTAAAATTTATCTTTTGAAAACTGCCCAAGGTCGCCACCATATTTTTTCTAAAAGGTAAAATATCGATAACTTATATACTCTTGCCCTTATAAAAAATCCCGCTATCTGACTGTAAAAGAATTTCAGAAAACCCCCGATTTCGTTAGACGAATTTTTAACACAGAAATGAGTCCGCCCGGCTATGTTACGTACGGGCGCCGACATACATATACAAAGTTCTTCGAATTTTTAAGGTGGCGCGGATTCCTGGCTGCATTACTCAACAGCAAAATGCGTCTATGCTTTGTTACACCACTGTTTCTCAACACGTGTTCTGTTATAATGAAATTGATGTTGCACAATAATTTTACAAAATCCCGCACAAACGTGAAATAAATAAAATGTAAATCCCACATACGGTAAAAAATAAAATAACCCAAAATTGACACGTTACAATACCCCCTCGATTAGAATTCTGCTGTCCATAACAGAAGAAATCTCGTCGATAAACCCCGAAGAGGACCGGTGAGGAACTGGTGCCAACAACCCCCTCTTGTTCTTAATCCGCATGGGTACATGACCCCCCTGGCTCAGCGACTATGGACTCATCTGAACGAGATCACTGGACTTCTCCGTAAGAGATCCCAACACCGAGAAATCGAACAGCTAAGTACCACAGCACACCTCACCTTCTAACATGCTACCCCCAAAATCCTCACTCCCTGGCTTAAATTATGCCAGATCCTCCACCGATATGTTTCCCCTTTTATGCAAGCTGGGCTGCCTTTAGCAGATACTGGGCTCACACACACTCACATTACATATTACACCTTGACAAACTCTTTAAAATTTATAAAAAATTAAAAAAAAATTCAGAATTCAAAATAATATACTTTATTAAAAAATTCTCTTCCTTGTTTTTATGTTTTGTTTAGTTTTCTTTAGAATGACTTAATTTAGACCTTTCTCCTAATCAAAACATATCCTTACTCTAACATGTGAACCACTTATAGTCTAACAATACAATGCAATACAAAATAAATCAATAAAATAAACATGGTTAACACACAACTAATAAAATAATCATTACTCAAAAATATTCATTAACTGGCAGGCGAAAAATCCAGATTTTTTTTTTTCCAAAATTTATTTTCCCCAAAAAAATTTTAAAATTCAAAGAAAAATTTTAATTTTATTTAAAATGTTTCCTTCATATATATGAATTATTTAAAACTTGGTTTAAATTGATCAAACACACAAATTAAATTGACTTCCTACTATACAAGCTTAGTATGTGTATGACCTCATCAGCTGATCGAAACTAGGTCAAGTCCCAGACCCTTGACCTACATATGTTATGTATACTTTCTGAAAATACATTCAACATCTGTAATATCCCAACTTGAAACACAAAACATAATAAAATAAAAAATTTTAAATAACAAAATATTAATATTATAACAAAATTGAATGGGTGTGTTGTTTAAAATGTTTGTGTTGTAATTTGTCGGGCGTTACCTCCGCGCACTTTTGTTACTTACTCTGCTGACTGGATACTCTGCAGTGATGTAGTCCTGTAACACAACTTAATACTATGCTTTTTGTGGGCGCCACTTGGAAACGTTTGTTCCAAGAAAAAAATTAAATGTGATTGATAAAATTTTTAAATCTACGAAAAAATTTAAACAAGTCAGTTTAGCTTTGAAAAATCAGTTAATTTTAATGATTCTTTAAAAACAACAAACAAATTCGTCTGAAGGACTAACATTCATAAAAAGAAAAAAAATTAAAATTGCAGAGAAAAAATTTTACAAGTTATTATTATTGACAATTTTTTATATACATCCAATCAAGTATCGGCTAGTATAATTCAGATCCTGACTCAGTTGAAAAGCATGAGTTTAATATGTGAAAAAACTTTATTCTCAGGACGTGACTCCTTTGAACTACCAAGGCATATCAATTAGATGCCTTACAAGAAAAAACTAAGTGATTTGAAGGTGTATGTGTGGCGTGTAAAGTACAACTGTGTGATAAATGTAACCAGGTAACAAATGACTTTAATTTTGGTAACTCACGTTCCAATGGTCGTTTATTCTCTCACTGGACACTTCCTTCGGGTAGTTTCTCAATCTCGCCTCTTCGGGTGTACACTGAATCTGTTTAAAGTCAAATTTTGCGATCATTACTTTTTCCGCACTTTATGTCAAAACATTTGGCAGTAGAATCTCGTTCAAACGCCGCCACTACGAATCATCTGTTTAGCGTTGATTCAGAAATCTGCCACCGCAGCGCTGATTCCCATGCAGTGTTGAGGAAGGCTTAGTGTATTGTTTGTTTACGTTCGGGGGAATTATTTGTCACGTTAGTCAGTCAATGCGAACACAGCAGAATTCGTTCTCTATTTAAATGTTTGGTCCCTCCTGGGCCGTCGACGTTCTGGCTGCGTGATTTCTATTAAAATTTGCCGTATCGTTGCTCTATTTCAGCGATACTTTTTGGCGTAGACTCTCGTTGAGGTTAAGTCAGTCGGTTATGTCTATGTACGGGAAAAGCCTTCCTGCCGTCTCTTGTCGATTTCTCGCCTCTTTGGTTTCGCCTTAGCTGCGTTGATCAGTGTTGTGTGAGATGCATCAGTTCTGGAGTTCAATCTTCAAGTGTTTTTCGGTCGAATTTGGTCTCGCTTTTATACTAAATCAGGATGACTGTTTTCATCGACTTCCGGTATATTTGTGTAAAAATTCTTTCTAGATTGTTCGAGAATAAACGAAATGGAATGTCATAGAACAATTTTCACTTCCGTAGAAGCTTTTAGAACGAATTTCTTATTCTTCATACAAAGGATATTTCAAAATTTACACTGGTATTTATCAAACAGTTTCACATTAGTACTCACAATTTGTATGCCATTAATGCATTTAGATTCCTTGTTTTTAACTGAATCTAGCGATACTAAATATGATTGGTATCTAATTAACTTAAGTCTAATAAACAATACAATATACAACCCTCACCTTGAGTTGTTGTCATTGAAAACTCAATTTTTATAACAAAAATTGTTGTGGAGTTACAAAGTTCCTTCCACAAGCTGAACATCTACTACTACTACTTTCCTACAACAAAATAAACAAATTTTAACATCAATAAAACACAAATAAATACAATTTTATATGGCCTCTGCTCATGGCCTAGGTTCTTGTCAGTTTTCTAATACAATGATTAGTCTTTTTCTTTAATATATGTATTATTTCACTACTATACACACAGAGTTTATTATTTTGTCTGTCTTTTGTGATACCTGGTTACTCTGTACATATATTATATTTATCACAAGATGACATAGCATCATTGATTGGTCTTGAGATGTCATTTTTTATGGTGTGACAAATCTCACTCTAATTAGTTAAATTCTTTTAGAATTGACTTTACTTTCAACTGAGTTTGTTTCTTATTAAGGTATTCTGATGTATTGTACCTTTCTATCGTATTTTTGTTAGTATTATGTAAGTATTTAGCCAGATATGATTATTTTTGTACTGGATGATTGGCTTCAGCCATACATGGTATAAGTAAATATTTTGCTGACTTGACTATTACAATGTTAAAGTTGGTCAGGTATATTAGTATAGTTGCTTTATATCATATTACAGCTTTCTAATACAGTTTGGTTGCATTTTGGCAACATTAAATTCATAAATTATACAATATTAGATGCCTATTACATGTTTTTAGTTAACACTGTTTTTGGCTATTTTGACTGCTTTTTATTCATTTGACAGCTTCCTTTATTTAAGATAAATTGTTCACTATTGTCTGCTTGACAATTACATATAGTTTTTATTTAAATCTGATAATAATTAATTTTTTCATGAAATCTTGGTGTATGGTCTCAAATCCAACACATTAATATTTTTTTGTCATAACAAATATATCATTTTTATTCTAACTTAAACTCTTTCTAATAATGTATTTAAGTCATTTAATACATTTATTTTATTTACATCACATAATATAATAATGGATCATGTCCATTTATTCACAAAAAATAGTTTTTAATACCCTATTCATAGTTATAAAACTTAATAATTATTGACTTTATTCTGGTGGATTCTGACATTATTTCTCTCTCTTATAGTGTCTTGTGGTTTTTTCACTCTTATTCACTTTAATAATATATATGGGGTTTTGTCTTAGTCATAGTTTGGTCGTTTTTTCAAGTTGATAGAAATAATTATTATACAAAATTATACAATTTTTTGGGACTACTTGGGTTCGATACTGTTCACTTCACTTTCCTCTTATGCTAACTTACTATATAAATGATTTCTTTTATGGAACGTTCTGTGACGTTACAATATAAATAATAAGCAAATTGACATTTAAGTTATTCACAATAAACAATTCTTAATTTTACATCATTTTCAAATTCCATCAAAATTCTGGCACTGGTTTCAAAAAATGAAAATTTTATATGTTCAACTATAACTTTCTTCATTTAACAGGTTCATTCTATATTACTTTGGGTGATTTAGATTATTTATTCTCATTGACTGTGCTACTTGATCTGTTTATACATATATCAACTTTCTACGTCTGACACTAACCTCTAACAACTGTAACTCACATGACACCCATCTCTATCAAAACATCTATCCCAAAACACTCTAACCCCAGCTTATCATTAAACTCAAATCGCCACCTTCTCTCTATATATAAAAAAATTACTCTCTAATCCTTTGTACATAGGATATGTGTTTCCCCGCCCCCAAAAAACTCAATTCCCTTATTTGGCCCCTGGATTCCACCTAAGGCGGCCCCTCCTCACTAAATCGATTCTAAACCCGTCCCAACATATCATTGTGTTGCGAACTCCCACATTACACTATCCCCTACTACAAAATTGCCATCCCCAAAATCTCAATCTCATTACCTCACTACAACTACAACAAAATAACATCATTAATTATAAACAACAATATATCACTCGAAACTCCACATAAATTCTCCACAACTACTGTGTCAACATCAATACTTCTCAAAATTCTATAACATATATTAACTCAAAAACAGCATTACATTATATTCATCTCTACTATTTCAACTTCAACTTCGACCTCAACTTGGACAGATCGATATGTCCCACAAAATACTTATCACCCAAAACTATCTTTTGTTAACTTGCATAGATTATTACTTTACTTCTCATTTTATCAAATTATTGTTCCCATTACTTTAAAATATCTGTAATACATTAACACTACATTGAACATCAATTACTTAGAACATTTATACCTAATATACCAGTGACATGTTATTGCTGATCAGCTGATATTCTAACCTAATGAAAACACATCTCAAAATTGAACCAATTACATGAAATATACCTTTATCAATACTTACTTCTACCCTCATTGTTCCCCCTTTCTGATTCTGATCATTTTGTATTACCCGCCTGCCAGATGATTTAATTATTGGCTTAGTTTAAAATTACACACATAATAAAAACACATTTTTATCAACACCTATATCTAACGTACAACAATAAAATAATACATTTAAAAGCATGTAATGAACACCTTATATTAAATGTCTAAGCAGCTAGTTACTTAACAGAGCACAAGCAATTTTATTGGGTCAAAATTTGAATTAGCAAAAAAAATTTTTTATGTTGAAAAATTTAAATTCGTGGCTCATCTGAGCCACCCCCTGATCCACACACACTATTTCAAATTATGGAGGACTGTATCGCCCTTTCGCTTCGACAAAGACTGTATATTTTGGAGCAGGTTTTACCTCTCCGTGTCTTTGCTTCCGCTATTACATTTGAACATTATCGAATATCAACATATTCTTGTTATATAATTACTCGCCCTTAATGCGGGTCTACCACCTGTCTTTGCTACCCCCAAGCGGGCAGAGTGGCAGCCGCTGTTTCATAGTTCCGGGAGATTTCCCCTAATGTTCGCCCCCCATTGAATTTCTAATATATACCAATTTCAAGTCAGCTATGGTCAAGGGACTTGATATGACCATAGCTGGCCGCTAGCCAAATCCACGATTAGTGCTGGTAAGGCAGTAATCACCCGAAAAGTTGGGGAAATCTAACTTTCATTTCACTGCCTGTTATATTCATTATTACTATGTGCGACACGGTCGTTTAGCAGTGTGTAAATTTTAATTTGCACGAAAAAAGGTGTGCCGCACATTTTTGCCATTTTGGCCTCCGATGGAGGTAACACTCTCTGTTACCCCCAACCCAGTTCGCTATCTACGGGAGCACAGGCCACCCCCGCAATAGCAACTTAATAACTAATTAAGAAATCAAATATACAACATTATAGTATGAGACCTTCATTCATCACTAATCCTTTAACTCATTTACATCATTCATAATTTTCAACAATTATCTTCCTTAAAATTTTCACAATTTATTATCAAGATTTATTATATATCATTTTTCATTTATTATTAAATTTTTAATTATCATATTTACTGAACACAATTATTTCAAATAAACATCTTATTACTGAATTAAAATCTTAGTTACCTGTAAACGTTTTTGTTATACATGATTCATATTGTAAAAGTTCCATACTTACATTCCATTTAACATGATATATACAAAACATAATCCCCATACCACAATACTTTCACCTCATCTCTGAAACATTTAACACAAAATTGTGAAGTTACTCACTTTTTCGCTGATATTTAACACATTCCACTCTTCATAAAATAATACTTACCGCTGCCAGAATTTCACTTACCGTCATGGTCCCCGTAAAATTTATCTTTTGAAAACTGCCCAAGGTCGCCACCATATTTTTTCTAAAAGGTAAAATATCGATAACTTATATACTCTTGCCCTTATAAAAAATCCCGCTATCTGACTGTAAAAGAATTTCAGAAAACCCCCGATTTCGTTAGACGAATTTTTAACACAGAAATGAGTCCGCCCGGCTATGTTACGTACGGGCGCCGACATACATATACAAAGTTCTTCGAATTTTTAAGGTGGCGCGGATTCCTGGCTGCATTACTCAACAGCAAAATGCGTCTATGCTTTGTTACACCACTGTTTCTCAACACGTGTTCTGTTATAATGAAATTGATGTTGCACAATAATTTTACAAAATCCCGCACAAACGTGAAATAAATAAAATGTAAATCCCACATACGGTAAAAAATAAAATAACCCAAAATTGACACGTTACAATACCCCCTCGATTAGAATTCTGCTGTCCATAACAGAAGAAATCTCGTCGATAAACCCCGAAGAGGACCGGTGAGGAACTGGTGCCAACAACCCCCTCTTGTTCTTAATCCGCATGGGTACATGACCCCCCTGGCTCAGCGACTATGGACTCATCTGAACGAGATCACTGGACTTCTCCGTAAGAGATCCCAACACCGAGAAATCGAACAGCTAAGTACCACAGCACACCTCACCTTCTAACATGCTACCCCCCAAAATCCTCACTCCCTGGCTTAAATTATGCCAGATCCTCCACCGATATGTTTCCCCTTTTATGCAAGCTGGGCTGCCTTTAGCAGATACTGGGCTCACACACACTCACATTACATATTACACCTTGACAAACTCTTTAAAATTTATAAAAAATTAAAAAAAAATTCAGAATTCAAAATAATATACTTTATTAAAAAATTCTCTTCCTTGTTTTTATGTTTTGTTTAGTTTTCTTTAGAATGACTTAATTTAGACCTTTCTCCTAATCAAAACATATCCTTACTCTAACATGTGAACCACTTATAGTCTAACAATACAATGCAATACAAAATAAATCAATAAAATAAACATGGTTAACACACAACTAATAAAATAATCATTACTCAAAAATATTCATTAACTGGCAGGCGAAAAATCCAGATTTTTTTTTTTCCAAAATTTATTTTCCCCAAAAAAATTTTAAAATTCAAAGAAAAATTTTAATTTTATTTAAAATGTTTCCTTCATATATATGAATTATTTAAAACTTGGTTTAAATTGATCAAACACACAAATTAAATTGACTTCCTACTATACAAGCTTAGTATGTGTATGACCTCATCAGCTGATCGAAACTAGGTCAAGTCCCAGACCCTTGACCTACATATGTTATGTATACTTTCTGAAAATACATTCAACATCTGTAATATCCCAACTTGAAACACAAAACATAATAAAATAAAAAATTTTAAATAACAAAATATTAATATTATAACAAAATTGAATGGGTGTGTTGTTTAAAATGTTTGTGTTGTAATTTGTCGGGCGTTACCTCCGCGCACTTTTGTTACTTACTCTGCTGACTGGATACTCTGCAGTGATGTAGTCCTGTAACACAACTTAATACTATGCTTTTTGTGGGCGCCACTTGGAAACGTTTGTTCCAAGAAAAAAATTAAATGTGATTGATAAAATTTTTAAATCTACGAAAAAATTTAAACAAGTCAGTTTAGCTTTGAAAAATCAGTTAATTTTAATGATTCTTTAAAAACAACAAACAAATTCGTCTGAAGGACTAACATTCATAAAAAGAAAAAAAATTAAAATTGCAGAGAAAAAATTTTACAAGTTATTATTATTGACAATTTTTTATATACATCCAATCAAGTATCGGCTAGTATAATTCAGATCCTGACTCAGTTGAAAAGCATGAGTTTAATATGTGAAAAAACTTTATTCTCAGGACGTGACTCCTTTGAACTACCAAGGCATATCAATTAGATGCCTTACAAGAAAAAACTAAGTGATTTGAAGGTGTATGTGTGGCGTGTAAAGTACAACTGTGTGATAAATGTAACCAGGTAACAAATGACTTTAATTTTGGTAACTCACGTTCCAATGGTCGTTTATTCTCTCACTGGACACTTCCTTCGGGTAGTTTCTCAATCTCGCCTCTTCGGGTGTACACTGAATCTATTTAAAGTCAAATTTTGCGATCATTACTTTTTCCGCACTTTATGTCAAAACGTTTGGCAGTAGAATCTCGTTCAAACGCCGCCACTACGAATCATCTGTTTAGCGTTGATTCAGAAATCTGCCACCGCAGCGCTGATTCCCATGCAGTGTTGAGGAAGGCTTAGTGTATTGTTTGTTTACGTTCGGGGGAATTATTTGTCACGTTAGTCAGTCAATGCGAACACAGCAGAATTCGTTCTCTATTTAAATGTTTGGTCCCTCCTGGGCCGTCGACGTTCTGGCTGCGTGATTTCTATTAAAATTTGCCGTATCGTTGCTCTATTTCAGCGATACTTTTTGGCGTAGACTCTCGTTGAGGTTAAGTCAGTCGGTTATGTCTATGTACGGGAAAAGCCTTCCTGCCGTCTCTTGTCGATTTCTCGCCTCTTTGGTTTCGCCTTAGCTGCGTTGATCAGTGTTGTGTGAGATGCATCAGTTCTGGAGTTCAATCTTCAAGTGTTTTTCGGTCGAATTTGGTCTCGCTTTTATACTAAATCAGGATGACTGTTTTCATCGACTTCCGGTATATTTGTGTAAAAATTCTTTCTAGATTGTTCGAGAATAAACGAAATGGAATGTCATAGAACAATTTTCACTTCCGTAGAAGCTTTTAGAACGAATTTCTTATTCTTCATACAAAGGATATTTCAAAATTTACACTGGTATTTATCAAACAGTTTCACATTAGTACTCACAATTTGTATGCCATTAATGCATTTAGATTCCTTGTTTTTAACTGAATCTAGCGATACTAAATATGATTGGTATCTAATTAACTTAAGTCTAATAAACAATACAATATACAACCCTCACCTTGAGTTGTTGTCATTGAAAACTCAATTTTTATAACAAAAATTGTTGTGGAGTTACAAAGTTCCTTCCACAAGCTGAACATCTACTACTACTACTTTCCTACAACAAAATAAACAAATTTTAACATCAATAAAACACAAATAAATACAATTTTATATGGCCTCTGCTCATGGCCTAGGTTCTTGTCAGTTTTCTAATACAATGATTAGTCTTTTTCTTTAATATATGTATTATTTCACTACTATACACACAGAGTTTATTATTTTGTCTGTCTTTTGTGATACCTGGTTACTCTGTACATATATTATATTTATCACAAGATGACATAGCATCATTGATTGGTCTTGAGATGTCATTTTTTATGGTGTGACAAATCTCACTCTAATTAGTTAAATTCTTTTAGAATTTACTTTACTTTCAACTGAGTTTGTTTCTTATTAAGGTATTCTGATGTATTGTACCTTTCTATCGTATTTTTGTTAGTATTATGTAAGTATTTAGCCAGATATGATTATTTTTGTACTGGATGATTGGCTTCAGCCATACATGGTATAAGTAAATATTTTGCTGACTTGACTATTACAATGTTAAAGTTGGTCAGGTATATTAGTATAGTTGCTTTATATCATATTACAGCTTTCTAATACAGTTTGGTTGCATTTTGGCAACATTAAATTCATAAATTATACAATATTAGATGCCTATTACATGTTTTTAGTTAACACTGTTTTTGGCTATTTTGACTGCTTTTTATTCATTTGACAGCTTCCTTTATTTAAGATAAATTGTTCACTATTGTCTGCTTGACAATTACATATAGTTTTTATTTAAATCTGATAATAATTAATTTTTTCATGAAATCTTGGTGTATGGTCTCAAATCCAACACATTAATATTTTTTTGTCATAACAAATATATCATTTTTATTCTAACTTAAACTCTTTCTAATAATGTATTTAAGTCATTTAATACATTTATTTTATTTACATCACATAATATAATAATGGATCATGTCCATTTATTCACAAAAAATAGTTTTTAATACCCTATTCATAGTTATAAAACTTAATAATTATTGACTTTATTCTGGTGGATTCTGACATTATTTCTCTCTCTTATAGTGTCTTGTGGTTTTTTCACTCTTATTCACTTTAATAATATATATGGGGTTTTGTCTTAGTCATAGTTTGGTCGTTTTTTCAAGTTGATAGAAATAATTATTATACAAAATTATACAATTTTTTGGGACTACTTGGGTTCGATACTGTTCACTTCACTTTCCTCTTATGCTAACTTACTATATAAATGATTTCTTTTATGGAACGTTCTGTGACGTTACAATATAAATAATAAGCAAATTGACATTTAAGTTATTCACAATAAACAATTCTTAATTTTACATCATTTTCAAATTCCATCAAAATTCTGGCACTGGTTTCAAAAAATGAAAATTTTATATGTTCAACTATAACTTTCTTCATTTAACAGGTTCATTCTATATTACTTTGGGTGATTTAGATTATTTATTCTCATTGACTGTGCTACTTGATCTGTTTATACATATATCAACTTTCTACGTCTGACACTAACCTCTAACAACTGTAACTCACATGACACCCATCTCTATCAAAACATCTATCCCAAAACACTCTAACCCCAGCTTATCATTAAACTCAAATCGCCACCTTCTCTCTATATATAAAAAAATTACTCTCTAGTCCTTTGTACATAGGATATGTGTTTCCCCGCCCCCAAAAAACTCAATTCCCTTATTTGGCCCCTGGATTCCACCTAAGGCGGCCCCTCCTCACTAAATCGATTCTAAACCCGTCCCAACATATCATTGTGTTGCGAACTCCCACATTACACTATCCCCTACTACAAAATTGCCATCCCCAAAATCTCAATCTCATTACCTCACTACAACTACAACAAAATAACATCATTAATTATAAACAACAATATATCACTCGAAACTCCACATAAATTCTCCACAACTACTGTGTCAACATCAATACTTCTCAAAATTCTATAACATATATTAACTCAAAAACAGCATTACATTATATTCATCTCTACTATTTCAACTTCAACTTCGACCTCAACTTGGACAGATCGATATGTCCCACAAAATACTTATCACCCAAAACTATCTTTTGTTAACTTGCATAGATTATTACTTTACTTCTCATTTTATCAAATTATTGTTCCCATTACTTTAAAATATCTGTAATACATTAACACTACATTGAACATCAATTACTTAGAACATTTATACCTAATATACCAGTGACATGTTATTGCTGATCAGCTGATATTCTAACCTAATGAAAACACATCTCAAAATTGAACCAATTACATGAAATATACCTTTATCAATACTTACTTCTACCCTCATTGTTCCCCCTTTCTGATTCTGATCATTTTGTATTACCCGCCTGCCAGATGATTTAATTATTGGCTTAGTTTAAAATTACACACATAATAAAAACACATTTTTATCAACACCTATATCTAACGTACAACAATAAAATAATACATTTAAAAGCATGTAATGAACACCTTATATTAAATGTCTAAGCAGCTAGTTACTTAACAGAGCACAAGCAATTTTATTGGGTCAAAATTTGAATTAGCAAAAAAAATTTTTTATGTTGAAAAATTTAAATTCGTGGCTCATCTGAGCCACCCCCTGATCCACACACACTATTTCAAATTATGGAGGACTGTATCGCCCTTTCGCTTCGACAAAGACTGTATATTTTGGAGCAGGTTTTACCTCTCCGTGTCTTTGCTTCCGCTATTACATTTGAACATTATCGAATATCAACATATTCTTGTTATATAATTACTCGCCCTTAATGCGGGTCTACCACCTGTCTTTGCTACCCCCAAGCGGGCAGAGTGGCAGCCGCTGTTTCATAGTTCCGGGAGATTTCCCCTAATGTTCGCCCCCCATTGAATTTCTAATATATACCAATTTCAAGTCAGCTATGGTCAAGGGACTTGATATGACCATAGCTGGCCGCTAGCCAAATCCACGATTAGTGCTGGTAAGGCAGTAATCGCCCGAAAAGTTGGGGAAATCTAACTTTCATTTCACTGCCTGTTATATTCATTATTACTATGTGCGACACGGTCGTTTAGCAGTGTGTAAATTTTAATTTGCACGAAAAAAGGTGTGCCGCACATTTTTGCCATTTTGGCCTCCGATGGAGGTAACACTCTCTGTTACCCCCAACCCAGTTCGCTATCTACGGGAGCACAGGCCACCCCCGCAATAGCAACTTAATAACTAATTAAGAAATCAAATATACAACATTATAGTATGAGACCTTCATTCATCACTAATCCTTTAACTCATTTACATCATTCATAATTTTCAACAATTATCTTCCTTAAAATTTTCACAATTTATTATCAAGATTTATTATATATCATTTTTCATTTATTATTAAATTTTTAATTATCATATTTACTGAACACAATTATTTCAAATAAACATCTTATTACTGAATTAAAATCTTAGTTACCTGTAAACGTTTTTGTTATACATGATTCATATTGTAAAAGTTCCATACTTACATTCCATTTAACATGATATATACAAAACATAATCCCCATACCACAATACTTTCACCTCATCTCTGAAACATTTAACACAAAATTGTGAAGTTACTCACTTTTTCGCTGATATTTAACACATTCCACTCTTCATAAAATAATACTTACCGCTGCCAGAATTTCACTTACCGTCATGGTCCCCGTAAAACTTATCTTTTGAAAACTGCCCAAGGTCGCCACCATATTTTTTCTAAAAGGTAAAATATCGATAACTTATATACTCTTGCCCTTATAAAAAATCCCGCTATCTGACTGTAAAAGAATTTCAGAAAACCCCCGATTTCGTTAGACGAATTTTTAACACAGAAATGAGGAAATGGCAATGACGAAATAACTTAGTCTAACACATGATTATATTGTAAATTAACTGATTTAATGAATTAAGTCAACGTTCATTATTATTAATACAAGAGAATTAGTTATACTCACTTATTATAATTGCCCACATTAGAGTGCTACAAAATCAAATTTGAATTACATTTTTCTATACTTACATCTAAGGCAGCCCAATCTGCTCACGCACGCTTCCATACCTTTTATACATGATCCCTTATTTGTTAAGTTTTATACATTAATATACCCGTCCACGAGCGCGATACCGGCCGAACACGTGCTGAGTCCCGCACATTCAACGCCCGTATTTATCACGTTGACTTTACCACATCCCTGTACCGATTTTTCAACTGCGATATGTCTATTAACTTCTGGGGTCCCGGTCGGTCTTACTGGATTAGTTACCTTTTATAACACTACCGACCGGGCCCTCAACCAAAACTGTGAGCGTCTGTTACTGGAGTTGGCGTCCTGTTGACTGTATGGCGTCTCTGCTTAATGTCGCCCGTCACGGAGAACGTAACAGGTACATGTTGCTTCGTTGAGTCGCGGGAAATGAGCAGTCACGGCCATCAGGTTTTAGTCGCCGTATACTGTTGATTTGCTGAGGCATATTCAGTTTATGCATGGATTATAGCTGGTATATGTGTGTGACCAGAGCTTAATATTGGACTGGGCTCTGGTCATGTCACCAACAGTAGGCGGAGTTTAATGCAACTTCCGGTATTGAGTTGATGGCTGCAACAAACGTTTTTCTACATCGCCATGTTTGCCTCCACTTTGGTGTTTCTCACGGCGTCATTCCCGAGCCCCGCCCGGCTGAGTTGCATACGGGCGTCGAAACACATGTACAGAGTTCTGCGAATTTTATGGTGGCGCGAATTCTCTGCCGCATTCCTCAACAACAACCTGCGTCTCGCTTTGTTTCCAACTGTTTCTCAACACTGGTCTGTTATTCTGACAAATACGTTGCACAATAATACAGTTATTTCGCAATATGTTATAAGGCTCCCGACCGAAAATGAAATGAATAAAAATATATAAATGCCCCAAACGGTTAAAATAAAAACACCCAAAAATGACCCGCTACAATACCCCCTCGATGAGAATTCTGCTGTTCACGACGGAAGAAATCTCATCGATAACCCCGAAGAGGACCGGAGAGGAACTGGTGCCAACAACCCCCTGGTTCTTAATCTGCATGGGTACCCGACCCCCCTGGCTCAGCGACCATGGACTCATCTGAACGAGATCACTGGACTTCTCCGTAAGAGATCCCAACACCGAGAAATCGAACAGACTCGCACCACGGCGCACCTCGCCTTTTAACATGCTACCCCCCAAAATCCTCAATCCCTGGCTAAAATTATTCCAGCTCCTCCGCCGATATGGATCCCCTTTTTGCAAGCTGGGCTGCCTTTAGCAGATACTGGGCTCACACACACTCACGTTACAGGTTACCATAACACATAAAAAATAAAACTTTCTTTTAAAATTTATCAAAAATTTAAAAAAAAATTCCAAAGTCAAAAAAAATAATCTTTTATCAAAAAATTCTCTTCCTCTTTTTTCCTTTTTTTTTTTTCTTTAACATGACAACCTAGACATTTCTACTACTATAAACACATCCTTACTCTAACATGAGAACCACTTATAGTCTACCAATACAATGCAATACAATAAAATAAACATGGTTAATGCACATATAATAAAAGAATCATTATCTAACAATTTGCATTCGCTGGCAGGCGAAAAATCAAGTTTTTTTTTTTTTTTCAAAAGAATTAAAATTTTCAAAATTTTAAAATTCAAAAAAATTTAAATTTATTCATTAAAATATTTTATTAAATTTATTTATTAAACAACATATTTATTAAAATTATTCAAATATTGGTTTGAATTAATTAAACAAACAAATTAAAATTGGCTTCCTACTATACAAGCTTAGTAGGTGTATGACCTCATCAGCTGATCGTAACTAGGTCAAGTCCAAAACCCTTGACCTACATATGTTATGTATGATTTCTGAAAATACACTGAACATCTGTAATACCCTAACTCAAAGTACAAAACATAATAAAATAAAATATTGAAAATGAACAAAATATTAATATAAATAATAAACAGATTGACATTTAAATTATTATGAAAATAAACACCTTAATTTTATATTATTCTCCAATTTTATCACAATTCTGTCACTGGCTTTACAAAATGAAAATTTTATATCTTTATTATCAATCTCTCTCTTTATTCAACAATCTTACGGTAATCTACTGTGGGTGATGTAAATTATTTATTCTCATTGACTGTATTAGATTTGTGTACATATATGAACTTTCTCTTTGACTCCAACACCTACAACTTTTAGTAACATGACACCCATCTCTACCAGAATATCTACTAATCCCAAAACACTCTAAACCCCAGCTTATCATCTAACACAATTCGCTGCCTTCTCCCATTATAAAATACTCTCTAACCCTTTGTACATAGGATACGTGTTTCCCCTGCCCAAAACTCAATTCCCTTATTTGGCGGCCCGGATTCTACCTAAGGCGGCCCCTTCCCCACTAAAATCTATCCCTATCCCGTCCCAACCCTTGTTGCGGACTCCCCAAATACACTACCCCCTAATACAAAATTGCCATCCCCAAAATTCTCAATCTCATTACATTACTACAAATATACAAAATAACCTCATTAACTATAAACATAAATGTATATCATTCAAAACGCTACATAAATTCTCCATTACCACTGTGTCAACATCAATATTTCTCAAGATTCTGTTACATCACATTAACTCAAAAACAACATTACATCATATTCATCTCTATCATTTCAAATTCAACTTTTAATTCAATTTGGACAGGTCTACTTGTCCCACAACATATTTATCACCCATGAATTATCTTTTATTAATTTGCATAAATTATTGTTATTTTATTTCTCATATTCTTTTTATCTTTACTTCAAAATATCTGTAGTACATTAAACATTAATTACTTGT
The DNA here is from genome assembly GCA_034769895.1 of Magicicada septendecula. Lineage (NCBI taxonomy): Eukaryota > Metazoa > Arthropoda > Insecta > Hemiptera > Cicadidae > Magicicada > Magicicada septendecula. The sequence goes on along the minus strand of CM068368.1, from coordinate 407,444,269 downwards.
AACATTTATAGACCAATATACCAGTGACATGGTATTGCTGATCAGCTGATATCCTAACATAATAAAAACATCTCAAAATTGAACAAATTACATGGAATATACATATTTATTTTTATTTTTTTCTCACTTCTCACCTCATTGTTTCCCCTTTTTTCTGATTCTGATGCATATGTTAACCTGCCAGACGATTTAATTATTGGCTTAGGAAAAAACATACACACATCATGAAATTAACTATTTTTACAATACCTATACCTAACATACAACAAGTAAACACTACATTTAAAACGCATAATGAACACCTTATTTTTAAATATCTGAGCAGCTAGTTACCTGAACAGAGCACAAGCAGTTTTATTTGAATTAAACTTTGAATAAGCAAAAACTTTTATGTCATAAACTTTAAGTTCGTGACTCCTTTGCGTCACCTCCCAGCCACACACACTATTTCAGATTATGTAAGACTGTCTCGCCTTTTCGCTTCCACAGAGACTGTATATTTTGGAGCAGGGTTTTTACCTCTCCGTGTCTCTGCTTCCGCTATTAAGTTTTAAAGTTAGTGAACATCATCATGTTCTTGTTCTATACTCATGCACCCTTAAAACGGTTCTGCCACCGGTCTTGCTACCCCCAAGCGGGCAGAGTGGCAGCCGCTGTTCCATAGTTTCCGGGAGATTGCCTCTAATGTCCCCCCATTGAATTTCAAATATATACCAATTGCAAGTCAGCTATGGTCAAGGGACTTGATATGACCATAGCTGGCCGCTAGCCAAAACCACGTTAGTGCTGGTAAGGCAGCAACCGCCCGAAAAGTCGAGGAAATCTAAACTTTCATTTCACTGCCTGTTTCACATCAATATTATTATGTGCGACACGTTATTTAGTATTGTGTGTAAAATTTTTACTTTAGACGGCTAAGGTGTGCCGCACATTTATCGCCAGTTTGGCCTCCGATGGAGGTTACACTCACTGCTACCCCCAACCCATTTCACTATCTAAGAGAGCACAGGCCACCCCCTCAATAGCAACTTACTAGCTAATTACTTAACAATTGAAAATTAATTAAAATTTTTGTATACATTATCATATAATATTTGCATCAATAATCATCTAACCCATTCATAACCTTTTACCGTTTAACTTTCTTAAAATTTTCAAAATTTATTATTAATCATCATTATCTATCATTTTTCATTTATTAAAATTTTTTAATTATTATTTTTATTAAACACAATGATTGCATTAAAATCTCACTATTGCATTAACACCTCAATCACACCTGTAAACAGCTTTTATTATACATGATTATAAAATTTTTCTACTTACAATTCCTTTAACATGCTATACACACAAAACATAATCACCATCATCTCTGAAACATTTTACACAAAATTAGTTTAAATCCAACAACTCATCATTCATTACCAACTTTCCAAATCTCGTAAAATAAATTAAAATCATTAAAAAATTTAGTTAATTAACATTTAAATAAGCAACATTTCTAAGCAGATCGTTTAATTTAATTAATTGCTGAAAATATAAATTATATAGTTATCGAAACAATCACCATTAGTCAATTACTGTTTTCACATTCCATGTTATTCTTTCTTTAAATTGCAAAATATTAGTCTTATTGTTATAACAATTAATTACCTACATACACTGTTCACTTAACCACAACACATACCATTGGCTTTACTACATATTTATTTACAAATTTACTTCAGTATTTATTCAGTTATCACATCTCAATTTCCAACTCAGCAAAGTCAAATAGCTTAAAACAAAATATTTAACTGTCTTTTACTGTTTTCTATTTTAGCCTCCATCGTCAAACAGATACCTCACATATTTATAGCATAAATGATTTTTATTTACATCCAATTTATTATTATTATTCTTATCATAAACCATTACCTCTATGGCATTCATTTTCCCTTTTATTATTTCATAAGACTTGTCACTATTATTTGTTTTTATCCCGCCTCCGTGAATATTTGTTGTTACACCCAGGTAAGTTATTTTCTCATCATATTCCTCCACTACAAGTACACTAATTCTTCCTACAGGTACATATTTATCATCAATATAATCACTGTCTACTGCTACACAAGGTATGTCTACATTATTTATCATAATTCTCTTAATATCCATCTTCTCTATCAGCTCTACATAACCTCTATTTATCTTGAACCACTCTAACTCTTTCTCTCTCTCATACTCACTTTCATCACAATACCCGTCACACCACCACTGACCTACTTCACTCCATGCAAAGGGCACAACAAACTTACTATACCACTTCCTGGCTTTTCCAGGTTTACAAAAAATTAGGGGACTGCTTGAAGACACCTTGTCTTCCACATAATTAACGGAGGAAACTCTGTCCTCAAAATTCACTACTAGCGGAGTCCTTACTCCACTTACATCACGGGGAAAATTTGCCCTTTGCCACCCTAACCTTTCATCACACTCTCTCTCAATTTCATTAACACTCGCTAACATTTTGTTATTAAGTTCTACTTCACCACAAACTTCATCATTACTATTTGTTTTCACCACATCATTCTTAAATAGCTCGTTTTCAATTATTTTATCACTATTACTTATTAATTCATTTTTACAACGGTAACTTACCTTGTTAATTATTTCTTCGCTATTATCAAAGACATTATTACCACTTACCTGTGTTAACTCAACTTCTGTACTCTCTTTTAGCTGACCTCTATTCTCCTCCCGCTTCTCGTCTTGTTTTTTCATATCATTATTGAATCCCTTGACATCACTAATCATGCCCTTTAACATTGCGTTTTGTTTATCCAAACGTTCATTAAACTCTTTGCACATCATAAATATCATATTTATCATATGTGTCTTATAATCAGATTCACTCATTTCATTGTTACTTACCTCATTGTCTGTCACCTGATCGACTTTATTTTTGTTAACTCGGTCTGTCTCTCTACCTGTGTTTACCACCCCCACACTCTCATCATTATTACTAGGCCTATTTACTGTCTTATTCTCTACCACTATCTCTTCAACTATCTTACCTGTATAATTGGTCATATCACTATGTTTATTAATTTCTGCGAATATTCCGTCTTCCTGTTCTTCCATTCGTGTTAATCTATTGTCTAAATTACCCCATTCCTCGTTTGTCATCTCACCCACAACACCTCGAAATTCATTCTCCCACTCATCCCAAGCAAAATCACTATCATTACTTTGTATTATAGACATTTTTTAAAGTTCGTTTGTATAACTTTTATATATGAAACTACTATTTTTCTATACTCACACTTAACACATTGTGAATCACAATCACATAAACCTAACCTACTTAATTATTTACGATAAAATTTTTATACATTCGTCATTACCACATCCTATTTTCTGTGTATTAAAATAGGTCTAGTTCCTATAAAATTTATATACGAACATCCTGGCAGGGGCGTCGCTGTGAAGTTACTCACTTTTTCGCTGATATTTAACACATTCCACTCTTCATAAAATAATACTTACCGCTGCCAGAATTTCACTTACCGTCATGGTCCCCGTAAAACTTATCTTTTGAAAACTGCCCAAGGTCGCCACGATATTTTTTCTAAAAGGTAAAATATCGAAAACTTATATACTCTTGCCCTTATAAAAAATCCCGCTATCTGACTGTAAAAGAATTTCAGAAAACCCCCGATTTCGTTAGACGAATTTTTAACACAGAAATGAGGAAATGGCAATGACGAAATAACTTAGTCTAACACATGATTATATTGTAAATTAACTGATTTAATGAATTAAGTCAACGTTCATTATTATTAATACAAGAGAATTAGTTATACTCACTTATTATAATTGCCCACATTAGAGTGCTACAAAATCAAATTTGAATTACATTTTTCTATACTTACATCTAAGGCAGCCCAATCTGCTCACGCACGCTTCCATACCTTTTATACATGATCCCTTATTTGTTAAGTTTTATACATTAATATACCCGTCCACGAGCGCGATACCGGCCGAACACGTGCTGAGTCCCGCACATTCAACGCCCGTATTTATCACGTTGACTTTACCACATCCCTGTACCGATTTTTCAACTGCGATATGTCTATTAACTTCTGGGGTCCCGGTCGGTCTTACTGGATTAGTTACCTTTTATAACACTACCGACCGGGCCCTCAACCAAAACTGTGAGCGTCTGTTACTGGAGTTGGCGTCCTGTTGACTGTATGGCGTCTCTGCTTAATGTCGCCCGTCACGGAGAACGTAACAGGTACATGTTGCTTCGTTGAGTCGCGGGAAATGAGCAGTCACGGCCATCAGGTTTTAGTCGCCGTATACTGTTGATTTGCTGAGGCATATTCAGTTTATGCATGGATTATAGCTGGTATATGTGTGTGACCAGAGCTTAATATTGGACTGGGCTCTGGTCATGTCACCAACAGTAGGCGGAGTTTAATGCAACTTCCGGTATTGAGTTGATGGCTGCAACAAACGTTTTTCTACATCGCCATGTTTGCCTCCACTTTGGTGTTTCTCACGGCGTCATTCCCGAGCCCCGCCCGGCTGAGTTGCATACGGGCGTCGAAACACATGTACAGAGTTCTGCGAATTTTATGGTGGCGCGAATTCTCTGCCGCATTCCTCAACAACAACCTGCGTCTCGCTTTGTTTCCAACTGTTTCTCAACACTGGTCTGTTATTCTGACAAATACGTTGCACAATAATACAGTTATTTCGCAATATGTTATAAGGCTCCCGACCGAAAATGAAATGAATAAAAATATATAAATGCCCCAAACGGTTAAAATAAAAACACCCAAAAATGACCCGCTACAAAATATTAGTTTAAATTAAATAATTTATCATTCATTACCAAATTTCCATCTCGTAACAAATTGAATTCATAAAAAAATTTAATCAATTAACATTTAAATGAGCAATCAAAATATTTAAGCATATCAAAGTGGTTTAATTTAATTAATTTCTGAAAATATAAATTATATAGTTATCGAAACAATTACCATTAGTCAATTACTGTTTTCACAATTCATTCTATTTATTTATTTAACTGGCAAAATATTGATATTATTATTATCACAACAATCATCGTACGTACACACATTATTTACTTAACATTCCACAATGCACACAAATAAATTCACTATATTTTATTTACAAACCCTTGTTATTAATTGTTCAGTTTTTTCCGCACTTCATTGTCCCATTCTGCCATGTCAAAAACCATTAAACACAATGTTTATACTGTCTTTTATTGTTTTAATAGTTTACCCTCCATCGTCCCAAATTAACCTTGGTTCTACATAACCTCGTTCAATTTTATCACCACACAAATGACTGTTTCGTGTGTTGTAACCAGAAAAACTAAACTCATTCATCTTGCTCAAAACTCATGAAACCTGTCTACATTAGGTATTTTTGTTAGGTCTCCGTCAATAAATTCATTCACTATCGGGTTAATTATTTTTACCAAATCATTATAATCACTGTTACTCACATATATTTCTAAACTTTCTTTCCATTCACCATACTTTCTATTTAAGTTATATAATTCTGTTACTTTCTCCACATACACTTCTCTGTTTAATTCTCTCTCATCACCAAACCAAATCATACTTTCAACATCATTATTACAGACAGAGGGTACAAATTCAATTAAACCTTTCCTGACTTCTCCAGGAAAAACAAAAAACTTCAAAAAACAATTATTTGTAGCACACTTGTCTACACAATATATACGTGAAGGTCTTCCTTCACCCCCCATTCTACCTCGTAAACAATTTACCCTCTGTTCCATATCTATAATATAACTTTCCACTCTCTCTCTAACTCATTAACACACATTAACATCTCATAATCACATTCTACAAACTCCTCAGTACTCTCCGATATTACATTTTCAATGACATTATTATTCTCATTTTCAACAACATCATTAATATTTATTATTTCTTTATCTAATACAACACTGTCATTACAACTTTCGTTTGTATTACTCTTACTCTGTTCTACTTTATTCAAATTATTTCTTATCATTTCATTGGTATTTTCAAGACATTTATTCTTTTCTTGTATATTATTTATTAACTCGTCAAATCTTACATTTATATTCTGCTGAAACTGAATATTCTGTTGTTCACATTTGATTCTTTGTTCATCTAATTTATTATTAAAGTCACTTTTCATCTTATTTAAAATTTTATCATTATCATCAAAACGACTATTCATGTCGCTACTCATTACATTGAATTTGGTCTCAAAACTACTATTCATTCTCTCGAATTGACTGAGCATAACACTCATTATATCTGTTTCCTCTGATTGTTTATTTTTTTTAGTTGAAACTGGGGTCAACTGAACCCCAGAGTCAACATCTGTTTCGCTTAGTTGTGTTTGATACGCAATCGGGGTTGAATGAACGATTATATTACCGCCGACAGCTGTTTCTGTAACAGCGCCCGGCTCCACTGTCCGCATATCACTTTCATTCAGCGATTGCGACTCAAGGTCACTTTCACTCATAATTGAATTTATTACACTATTTTGCTCTGTGTTTTCAGACATTCTTATTTGATCTATTTTTTCTTATGTAACGACTGCCAGTGATTGGTCTTTTTTCAAAACTGATGTTTTAACCTATACAAAATCAATTCTGCTTTCGCACCCATATTTCGCTATGTACCGTCAGATGTAAGCCGGCGTAATATAACCCATTTTCAGTTATATTACATCCTGGTCATTCACGGCACCAATTTTAACTTTATCTTTTTTGGTAATTGTTATTTATTCAAATTAAAAACTCCCACTTACCTTTTATCTTTGATCTGGCCGGATCGCGTAGTGTGGACTAACCCATTTCGTTCGACGAACTCTGACAGTACATAAACGAATTAAGGCCTTGAAAGAATTTAACTCTCAATTTTATGGAAGAGAAATTATATTTTTTATTAATCAGAAATATTGAATTTATAGATCTTTGTTGTACATGTTGTGCAACTCTGGCATAATAGAACTTACGAACTATGTCTTACCTTAGGTACCATTTATAAAGCACAAACACAATTATCACACAAACAGCCCAGCATTGCTCACCCCCACATCCACACAAATAACTTTATTTATCCCGTAGCATTTATAATAATGATAGAATTCCCCTCACGCCGGCCACGCGGTCTTCGTGCGCACTCATTGTTCACGAATACTTCTATTATTGTCCGAAAAAAATAAAACTCTTGGTTAAGGTCCAATCGACGGATTGACCGCGGTCACATGACAATTTGCTGTATTTACACCTTTTTTACGGTTTAATTAAAAATTTTTATGACGAGCCTACTTTTGCCGTTCCGGTGCCGGTGGGTTCAGTTAGTAGACTGGGGACGATAACGTAACAGGTATTACTGTTGTGATCTCATACTTGGTGCGGAAATCACTGCCTTGATCTTCGTCGCCGTAGCTTAGTCCTATGCTAAGTATGTAGTCTTGTAAAATAAAGTAGCGAACGATCTCAGCTAGGCACTGGCTAACGTCACAAAAGGGGCCGGACTTAAGACATTATTTCCTGCTGTTCCACGACCATGTGCTCGTATAGTTTCTTGCTTTTAGCCATTTTGAGTTTTTTACGGCGTCACTTCAGCGCTCCGCCCGGCTATGTTACGTACGGGCGCCGACATACATATACAAAGTTCTTCGAATTTTTAAGGTGGCGCGGATTCCTGGCTGCATTACTCAACAGCAAAATGCGTCTATGCTTTGTTACACCACTGTTTCTCAACACGTGTTCTGTTATAATGAAATTGATGTTGCACAATAATTTTACAAAATCCCGCACAAACGTGAAATAAATAAAATGTAAATCCCACATACGGTAAAAAATAAAATAACCCAAAATTGACACGTTACACTAGGTACACAATATTTAATATTTTAATACATTCAAGTAAGTAACCAACAATGAGAGTTAGTCAAAATTTTTGGTTAGGATTTTATCAACAAGTTATGTTTATTAATTATTTATTATAGCTCAGTTTAAATAATTATCAATTGATTAAAGTTCAAAAATAGTGATATTATAAATACTTTCAGTTCTAGTTCAGAATAGTGATCAGTGAAGTGAAAATTGTGATTTGTTATTTTGGATAGAAAAATTGGGAATTCGTTTTAATGAGATTAGTGTTTTATACTCATCGATTCTCGCCGACTTCCACGATGCTCGTCTGCTTCTTCAGGATGGATCTGGTCGTCTTCTATCCTTCGGATATTCATCAATCTCGTTCAGACGGGTTTTTCCATAAAGTTCGGCTTCGTACTCGTTCTGCAATCGTCCGTCTTCTTGGGTTGAAGTAGGTCACCTCTGGTCTTCCTTCAGGATGAGTCGTCCGCTATTATTCCAGAAGTCTTCTTAATTTCCACGGATAATTTTGGTTTGTGAAAATTTTAAATAATAAATATATTATCAGGTGTTCCATGGACTGCTAATACTATCTTCTTTTCTTATGATTTCCGTCAAAATTCACTTATTTAGGATAAAATTTGGGTTGAGAGCTACATTCATCCGCCCTCGGCGTCGGTCAATAATGGATTAACGAAAATTCAACGGTTTTTTGGCAATAAATTTCGGTTGCTATGGTTACCTAATAAATTATGCTAATTCTCATTGGTCTTTAATTTATGTCATTGTTATATTCTAACGTCTTATTTTCGTTTAAATCTACAAAATATCTTCAAATGAAGATTTCCGTCTTATTTTAATAGCTAGGTTTATTACATGAATACCATTGTTCATAATTTTTGATAAGGATCATTTTGATACCCCTCATGGTTACTTTTGGGTAGCTAATCACATTTTTGTTATTTTCCTTATTTATATTTTATATTTATTTTATCCAAAATTGGACGTCATCTATACATTTTGGTATTAGGAATACCCACTTAACTTATTTAAACATTTGGTATATTCTGCTTTGATATTGGGCTATTGTTTGTTCTTTAATTTACAAAATTCATCATCAACTGTCAGGCCTAGAGCCTAGATTTTCCTATACTACTATCTGACATTTCTTTGTAACTTCTTACCTTTATATTTGGTATTTTAAAACAATTTTTTAACAAGTAAGGAACAAGTAATAAACATTTGTGTTTCTAACTACACCTCTTATTATAATAATAAACATTTTCTTGACAGTTTCAAGCCTGAAATAAAACTTCTAACTACCCTTTCTATTCCTTACTACTACCTGGTTCAACTGATGATTCATTATATTATATTGGTTTTTTAAACAATAATAACACTCTTATTATACGACTATTAAACTATACTTTACACAATATATTCTATTCCCTCATTCCTTCACTAGAAAAAAGTGTCTATCGTTCTTGTTTGCCTTTCATTCCAATGACTTAATTTCTATTCTATCCTATAATTCTTATTAACTATTGCTTAACTTAATCACATTATAATGAGTTCCTCTTACTTGCTAGTACAAAGTTTATCACAGGTCTTCCAGTTATTCTAATACAGTCTACTAACTAGAATACTTTTTCAAGTTCACCAACTACACTTTTTCCTTCATAGAAGGTTTTTGATTTATTCACTTTCACTTATTATATGCAACATGCTATCACTACATGTCACCACTTTTGTATTAATATACTCTTTCCACTCACTTGATTATTCACTGGGTTGTTTATTTATGTTAATATCATCATGGGGTTACTGGTTATAAGTGTTTATTTTATTTTCCCTTCACTAATGATCACTTTTGGTACTTAACTGTGGCCTTTATTTGCCTCAGGGTATTGTTTACTAGTTTTGATTACCTTTATCACTATTTATTAGGGTGTGTGTATTATTAATTCACTATCTTATATTTATGAGTACATTCCTTCATTAACAAAATATACATAACATTACTATCTTTCTTATTTGTCATTATTATCCTAGGTACATCTCATCTATACTCTAATTACATTAGTGCATTTGTTAACATACATTTTAATGGTCATTATTAGGGAATTACAATGTTCATAATCAATTTCTTGATTATATTTGTTTCTTGGTTCCTTCTTCCTTGTTGCGTTGTTCCTTTTGTATTTATCCGATCTATTGAATCAAGTCATTGCCAGTTTATTAGTCATTTGGTTATTGGGTTATTAATCTCTGGGTTTATAAGTTCTTGCCTTTTATTCTTGTCTTCAGCTTCTTTGTTTCATAATTAATTATCATTGTATCTTCACTACTTTGTCATGTTACATAATGCATTATGAATTATTGTAAATATTTAATATTTAAGGAATAGCTGATAAGAGATAATGACTTTAACAATCAACAGTGAATGATATAAGTATCATATGGTACGATGAAGTGGAAAAAACTTATATTTAATTAAGAACCACAAATAGTGCCTCGACTGAAGGGGAAATGGGTTAATTATGAACGAAATTAGTGCTTGAGTGGACTCAAATTAAAGAGCAGAGCGTCCGCAATACAGTGATACCCTTAGTTTCCAAATCCGAGTTACATTAAAAAAGTTATAGACAATTATAATTTTTCCAACAAATCTAAAAGATTTGATAGCGTCATTTCTGTAATCTCGAACCCGAAGTCAGATGCTTAGAAATAAAATTTCTTAAATTATTAAGGCATATGGGTATGAGATTAACCGATTTCCAACCAATAAGAAGAGCTGATTTCGACAGAAGCCGAGCGGGACAGCGAAAGAAAGCATCATTAAGTAACTGATCATCAACGCAGAAGGAAGGAGTCTCCGACGAGAATATATTTTTAAAATGTGCGCGTTCCCTAGTTGGTAAACAATTAAATATAACCTAATTTTTGTATAAATGACCCCTATCGAGTGAAGTGCTATCAGTGATGAGAAAAGTGAACAAGCCATTGCCAGTGTATAATATCGGCAATGATGAGTGAAATAATAAGGGAGTATTTAGATTTAGCGACATTTTATTGAATATTAAATGTTTATCAAAAATAAGAAATTTTTGTGTTGGTACCACGTTAGTCAAGTACATGACTAACCTAAATAATGATTATTAATTAACAAATTATTGAACTAAAGCTCTCAATTTTATTTATTCATTCTTTATGAAATATTATTTAATTTTTAAAAGGAATTGTAAATTGAATTTACTACTTAACCAATACTGGTCTGAGCAAACATAGATGCTCATTTGACTTTAATCAAAACGAAAGACAATTCATTTCTAAACAATAATTGAGAACCGTCAATATGGTTAATCAATAATAACAGTATCATTAACAATTATTCTATGTAATTATAAGATTTTAGGGAAATCGATTTAAATATTTTTAATCATTAACTTAGAGGAATTGTGTCACTCTAACCTCCCTGTTACAAAAGTTACACAGACAATGCAGTGCTGTGTTTTCACATTAAGAAAGTATAAATATACTTAACTTGCACTGAGATTATAAATTAATCTTTAGATTTGGTTTTACAACCATTAAAGGAATATTATTTCGATACTCAACAATTTTAATCGTATCGCACATACTTTAACCTAACCTGTGGAGTTCATAGCAGGCGTGCCTGATACAATAGTTTCCAATATTATAATTAAAAACTTTTTTCTATTTTGTAATCACTATCCCTAATACGTTATTGTCGTATTTAAGTATTTTTGTAGCCAGTATCTTGTATACTAAAAGAATTCACGAATTTTGGTAATTATAAATAAAAGTCTAACCAAACCAGGTTAGCACAGTACAATATAAATAATCAGTGTTACCAGCCCTGAGCTTTAAGAATCTGTAACAAGTCAGATTGTTTTCTGATGTTTTATAAAATGTTTTAAAGGGTTTTGAATGAAAATTCACTATTGTTAATAAACTACCATTTTAATTATAACCGTGTCAGTCTGTCATTTCAAGGTAGATTAAACTAATAACAATAACAGAGCATTTATTTTATAAAGTGGCAGTACGGCGAAACAGCGGCCGAGATTTGAGTAACTTCAGAACAGTATCACAAATACAAAACAATTTTCTTTACTTTATATCCAAATGTACACTAATGATAAATGTTGTATGAACCGTATTGTTATTTTAGTGCATTACAGGATCTACTTTGGGAGGTTGACACCAAGAAATAAGTGGTAAGTGACAGGTAAATTCACCAGTGTTCGAGAAGAGAATTTAAACATTGTTTTCAGCTTTTAAAACCCTTTTGAGCTATTGATAATAATATTTAAACATCTATACACATCTAACTCATCTAGTTATAGAGTGGCACTCCATCGCGGGGCTTGAACAACGTAAAGACCTCTACAACTCGTCTAGTTACAACGTGGCGCCCAACCTTCAAGTGTCGAATTAGGTCGATTAAACCCAACTAAATAAATAAATATCAAATATTATTAAACTTAATTCGAGCGGCAGTTACAATACGAGACTACAAAAATAATAAGGAGAGCGACTTCCAAGAAGCGAGCAGCGGAAGCCGAAAAAGAAACCAGAATGGAGGAAAAAGAAGCGACATCAGCCGAAGATGTAGAAGAAATTCTGACCGGAGTGGAACATAGACAACCCGAACAAGTGGAGGAACTACAGCAACCAGAAAACCAACCTGAGAAACCGACACAAACAGGGGACGTGGATTACCAGGGAATGATGCGGATGATTATGGAAGGTAATAACAAAACCATGGAAGCTTTGAGTAAGAGGATGGAAGAAAGTACAAACAAATCAATTGAGTCTTTGAAGGAAGATAACAAGAAGGACATGAAATCGTTGAAAAGGAAAACGAATGACATGATGGAGAAACACACAGAAAAAATGTGCCAGATAATAGACGATGGTTGTAAGAGATTGGGAGAGACAATAAAAACATGTGAAGAAACGAAAGAGAGTGTTAAGGAGACAAGAGAAGAATCAATAATATACAACAAACCAGAAACTGGAGAGATACCAAGGGATGAAAACACGGAACAAGTGAGTCCGAAAACCAATATAATGGAATCAAGAACCAAGTAATTAAGAAAACGGAAGAGAAAAAGATGAAAATAAGAGGAATAATACGTCCTAAGAAAGTCAAAATTACACAAGAAGTGTTAGAGATGACTCGGAGTGGTCTGATTAATCTGCTTAACTTCCCAATCATTGATCACAGAGAAGGAATTTATATGAAGGAGTATGGAAGGAACTTCATGAAGATGTCCAAAGAGGACTACCATGTTACGACAAGGAAGATTGTAACCAATAATATATTTAAAGAGAATACCCAAGAAGGAATGGAGATGATTAAAGGTGGGTTAGTTAACATATTTAACATCCCGATTAACGAACAGAAAGAATTAATTAAGTTTAAAAATTACAACAAGAACTAAATAAAAATGTCAAAAGTTAATCACAATAAAACGAACAAAAACATACTTAAAACAAATATGCCAACAAATGAGATGCATAATACAATGTTAATGACATCCTCAATAAAAAATACATCATTAAAATATTTGGTGAACAAACCAAATGATGAAATGATTAAAATAGTACTAAATACCAGCGACTATTTTATGTTTGAAGAGCTACAATACCGGTTAATTAAAAACGAATTAAACATGACAGAAGAACGTGAAGTAAATGAAGAATTGGTAGCAGCCAATTGGAAGAACCGTATGATAAGTAGATACTTCACCAGGACAGAAACCGATCTGGACACAAAAATAATCCGAGAGAACAGAGCAACAAGGATAATCGACTATGGTTAAACCAAATAACCAACCACCATTGAAGAAGAAGGACGGATGTTACAGATAACCGAATGAAGCAAACCAGAAGGGAAAAAGAATAGAGGGAAATTACAACCAAACTTCACTGAAAAAATATATTGAAGATTAACTGACATGAAGAGCCTGAATATTATTTTGAAGAAATACTTAGTGATAATATTAATTTTGAAAATGATAGTTATGAATATGAAAATGAATGTTAACAAAATACTAATATAAAATGATATAATCATGTGTACACAAGAAAGAAAAAGGGAGAATAAAATACGAGACCAACACCCAAGATCTATGGCACAATAAAAATGAAATCCTAGAGCCAGTCGACATATAATTAACAACTTACCGTACATTAAAGGAAGAATAATATACGAGGCCGACACCTACCTCCTATGGCACATAAAGATGAATTCCTAGAGCCAGTCAACACGTAAAATAACAACTTACCCGTACATTAAAGAAAGAGAAAAAGAAGAATAATATACGAGACCGACACCCAAGAACTATGGCACAATAAAAATGAATTCCTAGAGCCAGTCAACATGTAAATAACAACTTACCCGTACATTGAAAGAAGAATAATATACGAGGCCGACACCTATCACCTATGGCACATAAAGATGAATTCCTAGAGCCAGTCAACACGTAAATAACAACTTACCCATACATTGAAAGAAGAAAAAGAAGAATAATATACGAAAACGACACCAGCCATCCATGGCACACATAAAAATTTCCTAGAGCCAGTCAACAAGTAAAATAACTTACTTACCTGTACATTAAAGAAAGAAAAAGAAGAATAATATACGAGGCCGACACCTACCACCTATGGCACATAAAAAATATAAATTTCCAAGAGCCAGTCAACGTGTAAATACCAGCTTACCCATACATAAAAAAAAAGATAATCTACGATGAGATTGCAAAAAGAAGGAGCAAGACAAAAGTGAATGAATTTTATTATAAAATGTATATACAATACATGACGCATGAAACCAAAACCAAGTGAGAGCCTATTAAGTGAAATATTACACAGGTATGTGGGTGAAGAAGATGCAGAAGAATATAAAGTGGACTACCAGAAGAAAGATTAATTGATACTGAAGAATAATGAACAATACCATACTAAGAAAGACAATCAAGAGAAAATACCAGTGAAGAACTGTAAATAGAGTTATCCTAGAGAATGATATGAAGATTAAGTTAAGATGAATCAAGAAGAGAAGAATATAATTAAGTATAAACCGCAAATGCGTGAAGTAATCCCAAGAATGTTTATTATTAGTCGGAAGATTGACTACTTTTATTTTATATGATATGAATTGACTGAAGAATTATTCCAGCAATCATTTATATTTTGTACAGAGATGATTTACCTCTGAATTTATTTTATGTTAGTATGGCCAGCAGAGAATGAAGGTCAAGCGAACCACTCTGAGCTGCCCCAGCTAAAATGTTAGGGAAATAGGGAATTAAATAGTCTAGGGAAGACAAATACAAAGGAAGAAATAAAAAGTATGATTCATAAAAGAAAATGGAAGGATACAAGAAGAACAGAAGATTCAGTATGAAGGAGAATAAAATAATTGATAAATTCTTCATTAAGTTAGTATAGGGATTCAGAATTAATCAATTTTATAGGAAGGCGTATGTAACGTATCAAAATTATCGTTACATAAAAATAATATCAAATACCCAGAATGAAATATACCATGAACATATCTGAGACAATATAGCCAAGAAACACCAACACATCATGAAGTGGGATGTACATGTGGCTAACATTGTAAAAAAAACCAAATACTTAGTCTACGTTTTTTACAGACTTACACAAATTTTATCAAAAAAGCAACTAATACAAATATACTATGGACTATTCCATAGTGTGGCAGGGTATGCTATCATAGGCTGGGGGGGTCTATATAAATCATCTCTAGACGCATTGGATCGGCTGCAAAAGTGTATTCTTAAAATTATAGGAGTCAATGAACAAGATTCGAATAAACCATTAAATATTAAACAGGTGTTTGTAGTGAATTCTATAGTTTATCAATACAGTGATCTAAAAAGTGAGTTTTTACAAAATCGAATCAACACACGGTATAAAAATATTATATTGCCGCGATACCTATTAAGTATTGGGCAAAGAAGCTATGTGTATTATGCCATAAAATATTTTAATGAATTACCTAATGAACTGAAAAATCTAAGTGTAAATATACAAGTGCTTAAAAAAAAATCAAAGAAAAACTTAGGAACATTGTTATTGAATAATCAAAAAAACAGTCTATTATGATATGGACCTTTTTTTCTCTTTTTTTTCATTTATTTATTGAATTGTGTTATAGTACAAACTAAAATTTTGTTAAAATTGAAAAATAATTTATTTGTAATATTTACTATGATCGGTGAGGTAAAACTCACAATTAGTATTAAGTATATAAATATTAATTCTACGGACCAACCTATGTACGGGCATTTATGCCCCCTATAGGTCCTTTATTGTATAATTTTTATTATATGTAAAGGAAAATTGGTAATAAATATTATTATTATTATTATTATTATTTAAATATATGTTGGAATTGATAAGAATCAATGCATGGACATTTAGGGCATACTCACCTGAAAATGCATTATGAATTATTGTAAATATTTAATATTTAAGGAATAGCTGATAAGAGATAATGACTCTAACAATCAACAGTGAATGATATAAGTATCATATGGTACGATGAAGTGGAAAAAACTTATATTTAATTAAGAACCACAAATAGTGCCTCGACTGAAGGGTAAATAGGTTAATTATGGACGGAATTAGTGCTTGAGTGGACTCAAATTAAAGAGCAGAGCATCCGCAATACAGTGATACCCTTAGTTTCCAAATCCGAGTTATATTAAAAAAGTTATAGACGATTATAATTTTTCCAACAAATCTAAAAGATTTGATAGCATCATTTCTGTAATCTCGAACCCGAAGTCAGGTGCTTAGAAATAAAATTTCTTAAATTATTAAGGCATATGGGTACAAGATTAACCGATTTCCAACCAATAAGAAGAGCTGATTTCGACAGAAGCCAAGTGGTACAGCGAAAGAAAGCATCATTAAGTAACTGATCATCAACGCGGTAGGAAGGAGTCTCCGACGAGAGTATATTTTTAAAATGTGCGCGTTCCCTAGTTGGTAAACAATTAAATATAACCTAATTTTTGTATAAATGACCCCTATCGAGTGAAGTGCTATCAGTGATGAGAAAAGTGAACAAGCCATTGCCAGTGTATAATATCGGCAATGATGAGTGAAATAATAAGGGAGTATTTAGATTTAGCGACATTTTATTGAATATTAAATGTTTATCAAAAATAAGAAATTTTTGTGTTGGTACCACGTTAGTCAAGTACACTTATACATGACTAACCTAAATAATGATTATTAATTAACAAATTATTGAACTAAAGCTCTCAGTTTTATTTATTCATTCTTTATGAAATATTATTTAATTTTTAAAAGGAATTTTAAATTGAATTTACTACTTAACCAATACTGGTCTGAGCAAACATAGATGCTCATTTGACTTTAATCAAAACGAAAGACAATTAATTTCTAAACAATAATTGAGAACCGTCAATATGGTTAATGAATAATAACAGTATCATTAACAATTATTCTATGTAATTATAAGATTTTAGGGAAATCAATTTAAATATTTTTAATCATTAACTTAGAGGAATTGACACTCTAACCTCCCTGTTACGAAAGTTACACAGACAATGCAGTGCTGTGTTTTCACATTAAGAAAGTATAAATATAGTTAACTTGCACTGAGATTATAAATTAATCTTTAGATTTGGTTTTACAACCATTAAAGGAATATTATTTCGATACTCAACAATTTTAATCGTATCGCACATACTTTAACCTAACCTGTGGAGTTCATAGCAGGCGTGCCTGATACGATAGTTTCCAATATTATAATTTAAAACTTTTTTCTATTTTGTAATCACTCTCCATAATACGTTATTGTCGTATTTAAGTATTTTTGTAGCCAGTATCTTGTATACTAAAAGAATTCACGAATTTTGGTAATTATAAATAAAAGTCTAACCAAACCAGGTTAGCACAGTACAATATAAATAATCAGTGTTACCAGCCCTGAGCTTTAAGAATCTCTGTAACAAGTCAAATTGTTTTCTGATGTATTATAAAATGTTTTAAAGGGTTTTGAATGAAAATTCACTATTGTTAATAAACTACCATTTTAATTATAACCGTGTCAGTCTGTCATTTCAAGGTAGATTAAACTATTAACAATAACAGAGCATTTATTTTATAAAGTGGCAGTATGGCGAAACAGCGGCCGAGATTTGAATAACTTCAAAACAGTATCACAAATACAAAACAATTTTCTTTACTTTATATCCAAATGTACACTAATGATAAATGTTGTATGAACCGTATTATGTTATTTTAGTGCATTACAGGATCTACTTTGGAAGGTTGACACCAAGAAATAAGTGGTAAGTGACAGGTAAATTCACCAGTGTTCGAGAAGAGAATTTAATCAGTGTTTTCAGCTTTTAAAACCCTTTTGAGCTATTGATAATAATATTTAAACATCTATACACATCTGACTCGTCTAGTTATAGAGTGGCGCTCCATCGCGGGGCTTGAACAACGAAAAGACCGTTGCAATACGTCTAGTTATAATATATATATATATATGTTGCGACAACACAAATTACTAAACTATTGGCGCATAGGATATGATAGTATGTGTAATTCAAATTACAAGTCTATATTGGAGGGTTTAAGATTATTTATTGTACAAACACAAGTTATAGTTTATATGGTATATTTGAAATGTACAGAATGTAATGTTTGATATAGAGTCTTTCTTTTAAAGTGTTAAATAATGTTCATACGCAAGACGTGATACATTACATAAGAAGACTCCCACGATGATGTTGTTGAAGAGAAGGGCCGGTCTTTGCGGTATAGATGGATCGTCAGGTGTGGCTTACAAATGACAGACGTTTCACCAGAAACGTTTACAGCTGGGCTGGCGTCCTGTAACAGCTTGGCTGATGTTCTGTAATAGCTGGGCTGGTCCTATAACAGCTGGGCTGATGTCCTATAACAGCTGGGCTGATGTCCTGTAACAGCTGGGCTGATGTCCTGTAACAGCTGGGCTGATGTCCTGTAACAGCTGGGCTGATGTCCTGCAATACCCACGATGAATCCGACACTTCGCACACAACGGTACTACGGATTTTATTACTCGCCAAACTTATATAGAGTTTAAGACCAAGTAATATCTCAGGTGACAGTGAGTTTAATCAATAACGGTATATTGAGCTTATACCTCTCCAGCTTCTTCAAGTGTTCTCGCGAATACGAAGGTCTACCGCGATCAGCAGACCACCCTATGAGGAAATCTTGCAATAGCACGGAAACGTCTTGATGGCACTATTGCGTAACAATTAATGATACTGTCACTGCGGAAAATCTCGCACAGTGATACAGTTACACTCACTTCTTACACACATAATACTACAATATTAATATCGTGTGTAAAGATATAAATCAATTGTTATGCGTCACACGCGTTACTATCCCGAAAAGTCTTAACAGATCCTTGCAAGCGGTAGAATCTTGTACAAGGAATTGTATGTACCGTTCGTGGTAGCAGCAGTGAAGAACTGCTTGTAATTTTTCGCACAATGCGTTAAAACACTGGTGTGTGCAAATGTACCACACACACAGTTCTGAGTCTTCCCGTTTCACTAGCGACGAATAGTTTTTACAACACCTTGCAAGCGGTAGAATTCTTGTACAAGGAGTGCACGACCCGTTCGCGGTAGATGGCGTAGAAGAACTGTCTGTGTAACGACAGGCTTAAGAAAATTTCCAACCACCAGTCCGCATTCTATTGGTGGATGGAAGTCACATGGTTAGTAAAAGTGACAATGCACTTTTCATGCATCAGAGTGCATTTACCTTGTAACAGCATGCATAGCGGTAATCAGACTACTCGTATCTCATGCATGCTGCCTACATATTAATAATATACATGAACGTAAACAATAGTCCGACAGGTATAGGGATTGTAGTGATACACACGTCTCAGTTCAGCTAATGTCAAAACAACGATAATACATCACGCACCGCACGGGAAACGTTCCCAAACACGCACGCGCGCACATTTCCACTAACACAGTACATGAATCACCATAAATAATAATGTACAGTTTTACTAAACTAAACCCATGACCTTACTAAATACAATTGATAACAACCAAACTTAACCATCTACGAATATAATAAGAATGTCCATTGTCTGTGTAACATATGACTTGCCCCGCCTATCGTGATCCTGTGATTCGTCGCAGGATTAACTCCCTCCCGCATAAAAAAAAAAATTTTTTTTTCTTTAGTTAACTAACAAAAAATAAATTTTTTTTTTTTTCAATATAACCAAAACAACTTCCTAAACCTGAAATAATAATAATACCCTCGAACAAAAATCAAATACACATCCACAGTTAATACTAACAATTCCAACTGTCGCTTTGACAGAAGCATCAAATCAAAAGACACGTGGTAACCTTCGAACCACAACAAACACACATGTTCTTGACACACAGATAACGACATCTAATGCAGTATCATAGCGTACACAGACAACATTCCTTATCAAAACTAGATTATTGTTCATTCACAGAGCCAACTTACATACAACATTTAAACCTGAATTGACATATTTAAATCACTACACATTCTTACCCCTATATCCTGACATTTATTTCTAAGTTTACGGATCCTTTGTATAATACTTCCTCAATGAGGACGCATGGAATTTACCAATCGCACGGTTGGTATTTGGGTTGGTTAAGATAAAAGTATTTTTCCCAACTTGTTCCGACAGGGTATACGGACCATTATACAGCCTAAAAAACTTCGCAGCTGTGTTGTCCTCCCTTCTTCCAACATTTAATGCTCGTAAAAGCACACTCTCTCCAGTCTTGAACTTGACTAGTTTATGTTCCGCATTAAATTTTTCCGTGCGCTCCTCGGCGCACTTTTTAATGCGTCTTCTAGCTTCGATTTTCTTTATCTCAACTGGTATAGGCACATTATGCGTCGCTATCCTTTCAATGTGTTTACCCCAGACCCGGCCTGGCATTTCTCCGGTTTGGAGTTCATTCGGAGTATACCCAGTAGTAGAATTATAATTTCCATTTATGGCATACTCAAAAAATTCTAGGAATTCCGGCCACTTACTCTGGTTAGTATTACAGTACGTACGGAACAACCGTCCCAACTCCTTGTTGACCCGCTCGGCCAAGTTACCTTGCGGTCTCCGGATCGCAGTCAAGACCGTCTGGACCCCGTGTTTCTCAAGCTCGGAGTGCCACTTGGTGTTCGTAAATTGTTTACCTTGATCTGAGAGTATCTTCTTTACGGGACCATTTTTCGGCATGTATTTATTTAGCATAATGTTTATGACCGCCGACGTAGTAGGTCTACCAATAGCATATAGGCTAACATGTTTGGTAAAGGCATCCGTAACAACCACCAGGTTCTTCATTCCACGTGCCGCCCGAGGAAGTGGACCCAAAAAATCAATGCAGACAAGGTCATTTTTATTACGGACGACAATGTTACCCATTTCAACCTGTGTATGTTGGTTCGGATATTTCGCTGTTTGGCAGATGTGGCAAGAGCGGAGTATGGCCTTTATTTTCCTGGTCATATTTAGCCACACAAAATCCTCCCGCATTGCCAGGTAACATTTATAAGGCCCCGCATGAGCCAGACTCTCATGACACATCCAGGTGAGGTCTTCTACCATGGCGTCCGGTACCATAATCTTCCATCCGCCATTGATAATTTTATACACTACGTCTTTATATATTCTGTACTTAGGGTTTTCTTGTATCCGGATAGCGTCACATATCCGCTTCAACTTTGTGTCACGCTGCTGTTCCATACCAATATTTCTTAGCTTATTTTTGAGACTGTCTTCTAATTTATATTTGACAGCTAGAATTTGAACCTCCTGGTTATTAGACGCATGACGTTCTTCCACCATTGGAGGGTATCGGCTTAACGTGTCAGCTGCTTGGTTCTCGCTTGCCTTACAGTACTTAATGGTAAAGTCGTACTCTTGGATGGCCATGATCCAACGGGATATGCGAGCGTTCGCTAACTTGCAGCGCAACATGAACGATAAGGCCTGGTTGTCCGAAAGGATTTCGAAGTGTTGTCCAACCAGGTAATAACGAAATTTACTAATGCAGTACACAATAGCCAATATTTCTTTCTCCGATGTGAAATAGTTCCGTTCGGCCCCTTTTAGTGACCTACTACTGTGCGCAATTATTTTGTTTTCGCCCTTCTCATTCCGTTGGTAGAGTACCCCCCCAATGGCATAATCAGAAGCATCGCAATTCAGGACATATGTGCCCCTTTTCTCAGGATGGAACACGTGCAGGTTTCTACTATACAAATTTTTAGTCGCGTCGAAAGCATGCTGATGACGCTCCTCCCATCTCCATTTATTACTCTTACGAAGTAGTTCTAACAACGGCTCAATTGTCCCAGAATACTCTGGAGTAAAACGTCTGAAGTAACCCGTCAATCCGAGGAACGCTCTGATATCCCTGGGTTTTGTGGGTTTCGGGAACTCCATGATCGCATGTATTTTTTCCGGGTCCGTTGTTATACCTTCCGCTGAGATAATATGACCCAAAAATTTAATTTGCGATTTCCCGAACTCACACTTTTCAAGATTGAGAGTCAGGTTAGCGGCTTGCAATTTCTGAAATACAATCTTGAGATGTTCAAGATGTTCTTCAAATGATTTGGATATGACCAAAATATCGTCAACAAATATGCTGACGAAGTCCTCCACCTCGGGTCCCAGAGCTAACTCCAAACATCTGACCATGGCCGCTAAACTGGTAACCAAACCAAATGGAACTACTTTAAACTGATAGCATTTATTTCGATATAGAAATGCTGTGTATCTTCTCGACTCCTTGGCAAGGGGAATCTGCCAGAATCCACTTTTGAGATCAAGGCGAGACATGTATTTAACCAGAATCCACTTTTGAGATCAAGGCGAGACATGTATTTAACCCCTTGACATTTTATGAATAAGTTCTCCGCATTCGGAGCACAGTCGTAGCATTTTTTTGTAATAGAATTTAGATTTCTCATGTCGAGACATAATCGAATGTCGTTATTTTTCTTTTTAACAATAACCATAGGATTTAAAAAATTGCTATCAGTTCGTTCAATCACACCATTCTGAAGCATACTCTTAACTTCGGCATCAACCTGTTGTTGATAGTGAAGGGGGATGGGGTACGTCTTCCGTACAAATTTATTTTCATCCGTGACCTGAATACTGTGTTCATAAACATTCGTGACGGTAGGATTTTTGGAAAATACAGATTCAAATTTATCAACTATACTTTGCAGCTTATTTTGCTCATTGCTCGTTATCTGCCTGCTGTGAGTCCGCAGATTATGTGTTATCTTATCGGCAAGTTGAACCGCTGGGCGAGTTATAGTAATAGGTTCACAATCAGACCCCGTCTTACCCCTCCTGCGTCCTAACCTGATATTGTGTTTACTATTATTTATTGTACATTTTAGTAATCTATTTGGAAAATCAATGGTCGCGTGCAGTTTATTTAATGTGTCCACTCCCAAAATAACATTATACACGAGTTTCTTGACCATAAGCACAGTGACCTCTATTTCCATTCCCTGAATGGATACTGTTATCATAGCTTGACGGTCAACCCTCTGATATTCACCCGTCGCTGATTTTATGATTTTGTGGGCTGCTGGCAGAATCGGAATTTTTTTTAAATGTTTCTTGTGCCTCTCTAGGAATCGCTCATCCATCAACGAAATTTCTGCGCCGCTGTCAAATAAAACTTCGCCGACACATCCGTTAATTTTCGCGTTGACAATGAGGTCAGTGTCATTTTCAACGCTAATACCTTTCTCATTTTCCTTACTATGGTTATTGCAAATTAAACTATCTCTAATTACGGCAGGATATAGGCCGGACACTACAAAGTTTTTCTTATAATTAACATCTTTCACATTTGATTTATTGAACTGCTTTTTATATTTGCACCGGTCTTTTGAAACTTCATTCATCCCATTATGTTTACACCATTTCCGATTGGTAATTCTATTAGGTATTTTATATTGTTTTGGTGACTGTGTGTGCTTGGTTTGAGTTTGATACTGAAAATTTTTATTCTCCCGTCCATAAAAATTTTGCTGTGAGCTGACGTCATTTAAAGTCTTATATACATACGGGGTACAGTTTAGAGGTGACGAGGTACTTTGCAATCGTGACACTTGCTGTTGTAGTTTTTGAATCCGCAGGTCACGTTCGGCCATTAATTCATTTATCGTAGATATGTGTTGCACTACTTGCTCTGCCGTACCAGAGAAAGTACAGAAGCGTTTCGCTTCATATTCACTAAGTCGTGACTTATTGACTTCCAAATTTGCCTCTATATTGGCCTTCATAGTTTCCACGGTCTCGCTAATATGCTTTTCTGCCGCTTCTACCATTTGTTTGCTTTGTTTGGATTGCTCCTGTATGGCCACGTATGATTTCTCGTTTTCCTCATGGAATGATTTGTTTTGTTTCCCGGCTTCTATTTTACCAGATTTAATTTCTTCTTTACTGGCTTTCTGCTCTTCTTTAATTGCTTTCATTTCTTCTAATAAGGTCGCTAAAGCATTCTTGATTTCTGCAGTATCCGCCATAGTGATTAAATTTTAATTTAAAATTTAGTAAATTTAAATTTATTGATTTATACGCAAAGCAAGTTATTATTATCACAACAAGATTAGAACATATGGTAACCAGTTTATACGCACACAGAAAAAGCAGTTCAAAATATCAACATGTAAATACCTTATCTAACATACAACAACTAATAATCTACCTCCAATATACTGATAAAATCTGTTCATATATGATATACAAGAGAATATGCACAATTGAAAAATTATATCCTCAGCTTTTCACATGAACAATACACACACAATTATTACGTTAATTATATTTATACGTCGGATTTTTCCAACAAATTTTATATTCATAGACAAATATATAATAGCGTAAAATTACCGCTATTTACGAGCCCTACGTTGCTAAGCGCCAAAATATCTCTATGCGACAACACAAATTACTAAACTATTGGCGCATAGGATATGATAGTATGTGTAATTCAAATTACAAGTCTATATTGGAGGGTTTAAGATTATTTATTGTACAAACACAAGTTATAGTTTATATGGTATATTTGAAATGTACAGAATGTAATGTTTGATATAGAGTCTTTCTTTTAAAGTGTTAAATAATGTTCATACGCAAGACGTGATACGTTACATAAGAAGACTCCCACGATGATGTTGTTGAAGAGAAGGGCCGGTCTTTGCGGTATAGATGGATCGTCAGGTGTGGCTTACAAATGACAGACGTTTCACCAGAAACGTTTACAGCTGGGCTGGCGTCCTGTAACAGCTTGGCTGATGTCCTGTAACAGCTGGGCTGGCGTCCTGTAACAGCTTGGCTGATGTCCTGTAACAGCTGGGCTGGTCCTATAACAGCTGGGCTGATGTCCTGTAACAGCTGGGCTGATGTCCTGCAATACCCACGATGAATCCGACACTTCGCACACAACGGTACTACGGATTTTATTACTCGCCAAACTTATATAGAGTTTAAGACCAAGTAATATCTCAGGTGACAGTGAGTTTAATCAATAACGGTATATTGAGCTTATACCTCTCCAGCTTCTTCAAGTGTTCTCGCGAATACGAAGGTCTACCGCGATCAGCAGACCACCCTATGAGGAAATCTTGCAATAGCACGGAAACGTCTTGATGGCACTATTGCGTAACAATTAATGATACTGTCACTGCGGAAAATCTCGCACAGTGATACAGTTACACTCACTTCTTACACACGTAATACTACAATATTAATATCGTGTGTAAAGATATAAATCAATTGTTATGCGTCACACGCGTTACTATCCCGAAAAGTCTTAACAGATCCTTGCAAGCGGTAGAATCTTGTACAAGGAATTGTATGTACCGTTCGTGGTAGCAGCAGTGAAGAACTGCTTGTAATTTTTCGCACAATGCGTTAAAACACTGGTGTGTGCAAATGTACCACACACACAGTTCTGAGTCTTCCCGTTTCACTAGCGACGAATAGTTTTTACAACACCTTGCAAGCGGTAGAATTCTTGTACAAGGAGTGCACGACCCGTTCGCGGTAGATGGCGTAGAAGAACTGCCTGTGTAACGACAGGCTTAAGAAAATTTCCAACCACCAGTCCGCATTCTATTGGTGGATGGAAGTCACATGGTTAGTAAAAGTGACAATGCACTTTTCATGCATCAGAGTGCATTTACCTTGTAACAGCATGCATAGCGGTAATCAGACTACTCGTATCTCATGCATGCTGCCTACATATTAATAATATACATGAACGTAAACAATAGTCCGACAGGTATAGGGATTGTAGTGATACACACGTCTCAGTTCAGCTAATGTCAAAACAACGATAATACATCACGCACCGCACGGGAAACGTTCCCAAACACGCACGCGCGCACATTTCCACTAACACAGTACATGAATCACCATAAATAATAATGTACAGTTTTACTAAACTAAACCCATGACCTTACTAAATACAATTGATAACAACCAAACTTAACCATCTACGAATATAATAAGAATGTCCATTGTCTGTGTAACATATGACTTGCCCCGCCTATCATGATCCTGTGATTCGTCGCAATGTATATATACAATAGAAAAATTATGTTTTGTGTTTACAACATACAAAAAATGTAGCGCTATTTATGACACATATGCTGTCCAAATTTCATTCCGATATGTTAATTATTATAGGAGTTATTCAGAAAACACGAATGTGGAATAAATTTGCACTTGACATGACAGGGAATAAATTTATGGGCATTTTGACATATAACACATAATTACCCATTTCTTATTTCAAAACTTACAGCTACTTTACAAAAAATTGAACAAAATCAATTTAAAAAATGTGTATAAAGTCATAAAGTGTGTAAAAGTGTCTTTGCATTTTTAAAATGACTCTTACTGCATGTTTTATTGCAATATATATATTGTTACTAATCCTTTATCCGAGTTCCGATCTTATCATATACCTTATATATAATTATATCTTAAACTCCACTGTTGTGAGCCAATTTGTAAACCAATTATGTTTTTTTTTTTAATAAATGTTTTGTTATTATTTAAATTGATTGTTTTGTGTTTATTTAATATTTATGAAGTGATAAGTGGTCTCTCCTAAGCATCGCAATGTCAAGTTATTTGTGAAGAAATAATATTTTTTAATTGGTGATATTAATCAAATATTAAGAATATCTCAATATTATATAATAATTTAGTACATTCTGAAATAATAACGTTCAACGCCAGTTGATTTATTGGGTAATTCTATGGTTATTATTCAGGCCTAGTCTGCATCAAGTGTTGAGAGAGGAGAGTAAAATCCTTGAATAAGTTTCTCTTCTCTTGTAATTCAACAGCTGTCCGCGGGCTAGCGCTGTGGTTCATAGTCAGCTGGTTATTGTAGGTTAGTTGTTCCGCTTACTGTACTTCTCACGTTACTCTCTCTATAAATTACAACTCATTCAACATGCACTAAATACTATACAAATAATAAGAAATCGCCAATTTCAAGAATGATTCTTTATTTTATATTTTTTCTTTGAAAACAAATGTTCTTCCTTCACTAAGATACAAAAATCGATCGTACTGGAATGAATCGATTAATTATCGAATTCAGGTTTATATATTACTTTTATTTATTATTGTTTTTCTTAAACACAGGGTATGAAGGTTCTTTTGACTATTAGTAAGGTCAGAAAATGCAAAAATAGGACTACAGGGTATTACAATCTATTATTAAATTCTTATTAATTAATATTTAAAATAAGTAGAGTTTACCGTCCGGTGACACAGTTACTTGTAATGGCCGTGCTCAGATAACCTCGTGCTTCGAGATGGTTGATCAACGCCAAGATACAGATGTATAAATCCTCGCCAGTCTTCACTCCAGTTTCGAAATAAAGTTTGGTGTCTTGGTCCTGGGATGATGCAGAAATGCCAATCCTTAATCTTCACCAATGTCCAGTTCTTGTGGTTACTAGTTCCACTGTATTTTGTGTCGGAATATGTTTTCTCTATCGAGTCATGAAAAGTGAGGTTCAAGTACAATTTTAATTTCTTCTTTTGTCCTTTAGACTACTGGATTACTTTAATTCATTCAGGTAGTTATTTATCTTCATTTGTCTATTATTTAAATTTAATGATTACTCCTTTTACTGGGTTTAATTGGTAAAGTTCTTCCTTTAGACTTTCATCAGTTTTAATTGATAGGCTTAATTGTACTCTTTTTTTATATATGACCATCAAAAGTCAGCGAGCATTATTTAATTTTGTTGACTCGTTAATTTATTCTATATCATTTTCTCGTTTCATAAAAACTAAACTGTCCTCATTCATGGATAACAATTCAATAATCGATAAACAAAATTTATTCCATTTTGTTGTCCTCGACAACCAGTCTTTGTTCTCTTATTGGATAATATTTATAATCCTAGAACCATAATTAAACAATGTTCTTGCACTTAATAAAATACTCCCTTACTAAAGTTACATTATATCATATTAAACCTTTACATATTTTTTGTTATTAAATTATATACATTTTGCTATCGTTTCCTCTTAATCTACGTATTCTAACAAGTACTATTTTCTCATTACAAAATATTAATTTTAGGCATAATTGTTCTATTACATTTTAAGATTTTATTTTAATTGAAGTTACTTATCTGCTATCTTACTTATTATCTTGCTATATTATCTAATATCAATATTACTTAATGATTTCTCCTAACTTATTACATTACACTTAGTGTTTTTACAAATTTTGTTACCTAACTTTTCTGACCTGACTTCCTATACAGTATCACTGGCTTATGGCCTATCATTACATTTTTATTTCATTCTGATTTTAATTTATTATTACCTATATTAGCATAGAACCCTTCATTTGTTTATAACGTAATTACAATAAACCCTTTGGTATCTTATTAACAATTATTGCCTTTCTGGCCAAGTTTACAATTATAATCCACATACTAAATAAGTACATGTATACAAAATATTTAATCTTAGAAAGTTTAACACCAGTTCTATGGTGATATATTTGTTAACATAAAATGAAATTAACATCAGTTAATTGATATTCTCTTAAAACAATTGCTTCACCTGCTACATACAAAAACCAGCATAATTACCATGATAATAAAACAACATGATAAAACATAATAACATGCACATTTTTATAAAATAAATTACGCACTAATTAATTAGTCTCCTCTCAGTTAAATTCAATAATTATTCTAAAACTGTCTATGTTATGTTTCACATTACTTGTCACTATGTTTATCGTTTACCCTTTTCACTGAACACTTAATAGTTTGTATTTATAAACATTCTTATTTTTTCTTTTACCTTGTATTCTTATTTGGGGATTATTTATTCATTTAATAATGGTTCACTTTTCTGACCTTTTATTACTACGGACAATTTTTTTTTTATTTTTTTTTTTTAGAATTATAAATTTTTTTTACATAGGGGACCATATTTTCGTTACGTCACAATATATAACATTTTATTATTTTATTTTCCATAAGTGTCAATGTTCTAATAAGGTCTTTGGTATATGGTTTTCATGTCTAACTAATTTTTCTTCATATTTGTGATGTGTACTTTACAGTTAAAAAATATGTGTTGTTACAATCAAACTGTGAAAGTAATAGGTTTATTTGATTTTCTAGAAACAATTAGTACAGTAATATATAAATACAACTGTTAACAATTATAAATAAATATTACAATTATAATATTAGTACATGTACAGTAATATAATATAACAAATTACAGTGAAACCTCCCTTGTCCGGACACTTACCGTGAAATAAATTTTGTCCGCATAAGGGGAGTGTCTGGCTATGGGGAGTGACAAAGTTTTCAAAATTGTTTAACATAATTAAGGAAATGTTAAATGAAGTATGAAAATGCACTTTTACTTTTACTGTACTAATAATTAATTTATTTCTCAATTTAACATTTTTATTTAACAGATCCTTAAAGCAAAATATGAAAAAATAACAGTACGTGGTTTATAATGTACTGTACTACTGTATAATAAAAAAATACTAAAATACAGTACAGTATTATTAAGTTTATAAAAAATCATACAACTGCAGTCTTTTACAAAAAATTATTGCCGTTTGAAAAAGTCTGTCAAACTAGTTTGTTTAGAGAATTTTAATTTTACAATTTGTTCTTCAGTGTGCATAATTAAATAGCAGATCATATTTAAACCGTTAGAATCATTCTTAAATTTGTAAAACATTTTAAGATTGTTTAGTCCTTGTAGCGTGTTTTGGTAGGTGTTAAAAGGATTATGTGTATCTTCGTTAGTTTCAATTTCTTCCTCTTGTTCGCTATCATCATCATCATTTGTTGCAGTATTGATCAGGTTGGAAATCTAAGGGCATTTGAAAGAAAAAAGTAAACCTACTGTAAGGATAATCATTACACTGTAAACAAGCAAAATTTACAGTACGGTACTGCCTACATTGAACACGAATACAGTAACATGATAACATAATGGCATCTCACGTGAGTGCTTGTGTCCTCGATAGCTAAGCTGGAGTCGATTTCAAGATATTCTTGCAAATTGCATGAATTAAATTGGCTTTCAAATTGTGTGAAGTCTTCGTGAACCTGTACTGCTTCCGTTGGTTCACAGTGGATAGGATCTTTGCAAAAAGACACTTTTCTGAAGCAGTTAACAACGGTACTTTCTGTGACGGCCTTCCATGCTTTATCAATCCATCCTACGGCCTGAAGAACATCTATTTTTTTCACCAAATCTTGCTGGGTTGTGGTTTCACTTATGTTGGATATCAAATGCATTAAAACTAGCTTACGGTATTTGTGCTTACAATTTTTTATGATCCCTTGATCTAGTGGTTGTGATGTTGCGGTAACATTAGGTGGGAAAAAGATGAGTTCAATGTTTTGCAGCGTTAATCGTTGGTAACAAGCAACATTATCAATGAAGAGCACTATTTTGCGATTTTTACGTTGCATTAATCTATCAAGTTTTTCTAGCCACGAATTCATGATGTCGCGTGTCATCCACGATTTACTATTGCTCGCCCACTCTACAGGAAACTTATCAATATCAAGTCCTTTAAAACACCGAGGTCTAGCTGCCTTACCAATAACTAAAGGCATCAGTTTTTCTCCGGTCATACTGGCACACAAGAAAATCGTTAAGCGTTCTTTAGCGACTTTTCCCCCACTACACGTTTCATTTTTTAGACATAATGTTTTATCCGGTAAGGCTCGAAAAAGCAGACCTGTTTCGTCTGCATTAAAAACATTTTCTGGCAAATAGGCTGACAGTAGATTTGGCAAATATTGTATCCACTCGTTTACAACATTAACATTCACTGCACCTGCTTCACCCAAGATTACCTTAAAAGAAATAGAATGCCTGTTTCAAAATTTTTCTAACCAGCCATTAGAAGCTTTGAAATCAATTTCCCCTAATTCCTTAGAGACTTCAAGAGCCTTTTCTTGAAGCATTGGTCCAGAAACGGGGATTTTTTGGGCTCTTACCCGCTGAAACCATTCAAAAACTACTTTATCAATTGTTGTACCCAGACCAGGTCCAACAAATTTTCGCCGAACATTATAATTTCCGTTCTGAAAATTATTTAAAATATTATCTTTGTTTTTAATAATTTCAGCCGCACAAGTTTTACCAATTTTAAAATGTTTCGCAATTTTACGAACACCACAATTTTCTCGCGTCGCGTACTCGATAATTTTTATTTTTTCACTCCGGCTTAAAACTTTTCGAGGGGCCATTTATAAAAAAAATTGGTGATAAAAAATTGTGAAAAAGTTACGTAATTTCAAATCTTCACTTTAAACTGTAAACACTGATGTACTGTACTGACAAATATAAAATCACTAGTTAAAATAACTGCACTGTTATTTAAAAGTAAGCTCGTAATGCGTACTATCGCAATACACACACAGAAGCACTTGTTCGAGTGAGTGACCAAAGACAACGACCGACCAAAGTCAACTAAACTACAAAAATAGAATACAGTACCCGCTATTTACGGTTATGCACATTCAATCAAAACAGGCCTAGTTCTGGAAATACCTCCCCCCCCCCCTATGCTGTTTAGCAACTTTCATAACAAAGAATGGTTCATTCCTGGAATTTGCAAAATTAAGCGTACAACAGTTACTGTGTATTATTTACAGCCTACTGCAGTCTAAACATAATGTTCATTGCAAACAATAAACACAAGTTATTTTTTATCAATACCCATCCATTATTCCAAGAAAATAAATAAAATTATGCTGTATAGGCGTATTTCTTACATTATTGAATTGTAACTTAAAGTATTAAAATAAAATCCAGTCCAACGTGTTAGCATTTTGTCCGCAAAAGGGAGGTTAATGACACATAATACCATAACTCTTAGTGTCCGTGTCCGGCCAAGAGAGTGTCCGTCTGTAGGAGGGGGGAAATGCATAGTAAAATATAGAAAATTCCTTGGTTCCTTAAAAAGTGTCCGCTTATCGGAGGTGTCCGGAAGTAGAGGTTTCACTGTATTAGTATTAAATAGGAAAAATGCTATTTGTAGTAGCTGATGGAATATAATGTGCATATAGAGTTTTTATTCATGTGCATCATATTTTCTTTTGATTGTGAAGAAAAATAACACATAAGGATTGTGCTTTATGGTTAAAATATACACATGATGCCTTTGCAAGACCTTATTAACAAATCATTTTAAACCTATCACATAATGCAGTGATATATTTTTGTTTCCTTCTAGCAAAATAGATACTGTATGCACACTATAATAATGTACTGTATTGTATTATGTACTTAATATGGACATATACTTTTCCTCAAATATTGCACTTGGCTTCTTAACATATTACAAACAACAGGCATCTGCATATGAAAGTCTTCGCAGAGTACCAAATCCGTACTGTTGTGAAATAGAAGGCTGCAGAGTACTGGGAACATCAGGACAACCTGTAGATGATATAATCCGATTCAGCACACAAACCAATCCACTCACTGTGCTGCAACAGACTCTTGAATGGGGACACATTGCACCAACGGCTCCAGACACTTTAGGTTAGAAACAGTAAACCAACATTTATTTAACAATTAGGCACAGCTCTTGAATATGATATGGGTCGGTGAAGTTTAAATTATTGTACATGTTTAAGTCAAATCAGAAAAAAGTATTTATTTCTTATAGTTGTTATTATTAATAATTTTATGTTATTGTATAACATATTAGTTTGTTTTGTTTAAAATGGCTTTTGATGTTCTTAATTCAATAGTAGAGGTGGTCAGTTAACTCACACAGTCATAATCAGATTCACAGTTCCCCAGTATTAATACAGTAAAACCTGACCTAACAGCCACCTTTATTCAGCGGGCACCTTTATGAACGGCCACTTTTCTGAGGAACGGATTTTCTTTTCTGTAAGATCAATGTAAATTTTTCCTCCATTAAACGATCACCTCCTCCCGCGGTCAGCCAGTAACGGGTTCCTTCACTTGCTTAAATGGTCCATGATGTTCAGTCATCTTGACTAGAATACAGAAGACAAAATAGTTTGACAGTAGAGATTTTGTTATATTAATTATTTTATGTGACAATATTAATATGTAATATCAATAAATTTAATCAACATTTTGTTCAGGCGCCATCTTGTTGTAATACAAGAAATATTAGATTTGCCTACCTTTAAGGGCAGAATTCGGTTAAGCGAACCAGAAGTAGCGGAATGTGTTATCTGAAATAATTTATTCTTACTTGAAATGTTTACCAATGACATTACCTTTTATTGTCATATTACGTACAAAACATGTGACTCTACCGTGCACAACAAGCACGCTGCTATACACCATGAGGTGTTACGCCATGAGACGCAGTTTCACTATTCAAGTTAAAATTACCCTTAAACATTTCAATAGCCCTCCAAAATAACATATTCAATTATATTTTTATGATATAATTAGAAATAACTTTACAACCCAGCACTTGTTATATAGTTAGATATTCTCGCATTCACTCACGCTCACATTCTTATGGTACAATTTTCTTTTAACTTTCCCCAAATTGAGCTCATTTTTATTAGTTATTACGGAAAATTTTGTATTGACCCTTATTTGAACTTTTGGGTACCCCCCATTTGTCACTTAGCTGAAATTAGTTCTGCAGACGTCCCCTCGCTGAAATCACACTAATAGATGTTAAACTTTTATCAAACTTTGTGTTAACGTTTTACGTTGCACTGTTACTTTATTTTATATAAATACTGCACTTTTACATTATACAGGCGAACGTCCGAGACTTAGTTTTTATAAAATTTTGATATACAGCCGGCCGGCTATGCTGCTATATGGTGACTGGGAACAATTTGCACTGCCTCAATTCGGAAGTGGAGAGTAACTACGTCACCAGTTCCTTTGTGTAGAGATCCACACCTTAGTTGTTACAAGCGCAGAAATTGCGTATTGCATACTTTTGTGTGACGTATACATGGGTGCAGCCTGTTGACACACTCATCGGACAAAACGATGTTGTTGTTTCTGAGCGTATATTTCCGACCTTGAAGCAAATCCTGTCCACTCGATATTGCGCAGTTGCAAACCTTCATAAAACTTTACTAGTTTCTTATATGTGACTTTGAATAAAAATACAATTTAAATTAATTATTCCCCAAAATACAGTAGGGCCAGAATTGTACTGTTACAAAACCCCCTCAATGAGAAGATTTATGACGAAGCATAAAAACTCATTGACACACTCATACTGCCTAAAGGGATCAGCTAAGATATGTCGCCACAACCCCCTTACTGTTTATAAAAAAAATATAATAACTCACCCTTGGTCCAGTTGATGGTGACAGTACCTGCATGACCTTACTGGACTTCTCCGGAGAGATCCCAACACCATAAGGCCAATCAGGCGCTTTATGCTCCTGCTCTGACGCGCTGGCCAGCTCAGGACCGCCGTCACAGCATCACCAGACACTGAAACAACAAATAACAATATATTAATAGTGGCCTGGTATAATACCATATCCCTAACTGATCTCTTTCCCCTTAGCTATGTGCTGGTTTGTGTTAAGAAGCACTGGGTTTTCTTTAACTTCAACACCTAGGATTATTACACAGACGTTCCATTCTCTTATTTCACTACCATTTACATTTATAAATTTTTTCGACTCCAATCGATAATAATTAATCCTTTCCCATTAACCAGAAGAAATATAAATCTTTATACTAATGCAATAATACTTTCAAAATATTTAAACACATAATCAAAATTTACTCAAATAAAATCATCTATATCTCCATCTTTCTACAATTCTGAAACATTTTCTTTTTTTTTATAAAATATTATTATTATTTCATTATTAACAGAAATTCTATTTATCCGGCGCTGTTAATAATAATCATCCTCTTACTCCTCCACACACACTATTTCCTAATACATAATACATCATAATACATTCATTGTGATTATTACATTAAAATAAACACCTTACATTTAACTTGATCAAAATTTACACACCTTACATCTTTAACTTTGCGTATAAAATTACAAAAATTACATTTTAATTTCAATTAAACTTTTATTAATTAGCCATCGATTATTTATCATTTAATCATTTACTTCTTCACAATTTCAAATTTATTATTAACATTCATGTTACATTATATTTCATTTATAATATTGTCACCTTTCTACTATGAATTTTCTACTTAACCCTTCACATTTTGATCATTGACTAGTCTGGGTGACTCCTGTATTCACTATGCTTTGACTTATTTTAAATGGCATTAATATTTATAGCCTTACTCACCTTTCTTCCTACAACAACCACTAACAACCAGATTTACATAGTATGACACCAATCTCTCAATTATAAACCCCTTCACTAATTCCACTTACCTCAATTTATTCTCCTCTTTGTACTAGGATGTGTGTTCCCAACCTGGCCATATACATACCTAACCCTTTGCCCCCCACCAAATATCGGCAAACACTCCCTTAAACTACTCTATCACTTGCCACAACGCCGCACGCTGGTCTACTAGCCACGCCGCACGCTGATCACTCCTTACACCACTACCCTTACTACAAAATATCACCATCAACAATTTACTCTTTAATTACATATTACTCAGCTTCTCTACATATAATCACTAACACCACTGTGTCCCTATAATATCTACCACTCTCTTTGTGTGTTACTGGTATTTCAAAATTCTTATTTATCTAACTCCCATTAACTTTAATTGACTAACTCAAATGCCTTTATTTTAATAATTATCACCCAGGCTCTATCCCTTTTTAACACTTTACATTTCTGTGATCATTGACAATTGCATTAGAAAATTCATCCCTCACCTACTAATAACAATACATCTCAATATCCAAATATATTACATGCCTAATCATTTATTATTCATTAGAATCTAAATCTCATAAAATCATTTAACTTCATTATCAACCTTTCTTTTGTACAACATTAATTAAGTAATTAATCTTCAATTTTCGTCATTACCACATCCTATTTTCTGTGCATTAAAATAGGTCTATCCCGTATAAATAAAATTAAACGAAAATCCTGGCAGGGTCGCCATTTGTGACAATAAAAACAAAGGCCGAAATATATATATAAATAAAATACACTACCAGGACTTACCTGTACTCAGCCACAACTACTTACCTATTTAAATTTCATCAGAAGATCAGGGTCGCCACGATTATTTTTTATAGGTAAAATATCGAAAACCTTTACACTCCACCTTAAATAAAAAGGACAATTTTGCAATCTGACCACACCCAATTAATAATTCAGAAAGATTCCGGAACGTTTAGACGAATTTTGCAACACAGAAATGAGAAAGTGGTAATGACGAAATAACTTAGGCTAACACATATTTCAAATTAAACCAACTGATTTTAATTAATGTTAAAAGACACTGAAAAAATAGGTTTTAAAATATACATTTATCCCTCAGATTTAACTAACATAAAATATCATCTAACCTATCAAGTATTCTAATAATTAAGGTAGCCCATTCTGCTCATCCACACTCACACTCGATTTAATGCTTTACCCCTTGATATTTCATATTTGATTCACGGTAATAGTATTTAATTCACTGTTCACTACCGACCTAACACGTGTTTCTGTTATCCGATTCCCATTATAAAGATTCCGTATTTAATTAATCACTCCATGTCACTGCACCAACTGCCCGTCAATCACGGTAATCTGGTTATTAATTTCTTGGGTCCCGGTCGGTCCTATTGAATTAATTACATTTTATGAGAACTCGACCAACCGGGCCCTAACAAAACTGTAAGCGTCTGTATCTGGAGTCGGCTTCTAGTGGACTGCTGAGCGTCTGACTAATGTGGACTGTGTTTGGGCGGTAGGAAGTTCGTATCCACGGCCCGTTTGATTTCGTCGTCGTTCAAGGTGGATTTGTTGTGGCGTATGAGCTCTATGCATGAAACATAGTAGTTATATCAGCCAAGTGTGTAGACGATATTTGGCGCTGCTAGACTGATGTCACTAGCAGTAGGCGGGGCTTAACTACATTTCCTGTAGTTGGCTGGTTGATGTCACAAATTGTTCGCTCCAGCACCATTTGAGTTTCTCGGCGTCCCTACAGCGCACATGCTTGAGTCGCTGAGTGCGTGTGCCGTCACACTTATACAGAGTTCTGAGAATTCGAGGGTGGTGCAAATTCTTTGCCTGGTTACACAACAGAAACTGCGTCTTGCTGCTTTGTTTCAACACTGTTTCTTACCACGTGTTCTGTTCCAATGGAAATAACGTTTGCACAATATTTTTTACAAAGCCCCAAAAAATGAAATAAATGAAATACAAATACCCTATACGGTTAGAAATAAACTGACCCAATTTTGGACACGTTACAATACCCCCCCCCCCAATGAGAATTCTGCTGTCCAAAACAGAAGAAATCTCATTGATAAACCCCTAAGAGGACCGGTGAGGAACTGGTGCCAACAACCCCCATTTGTCCTTACTCTGCATGGGTAAACGACCCCCCTGGCTTGGCGACTATGGCCGCATCTGAACGAGATCACTGGACTTCTCCGTAAGAGATCCCAACACCGAAAAATCGAACAGACAAGTACCACAGCACACCTCACCTTCTAACATGCTACCCCCCACAATCCTCCATCCCTGGCTTAGATTACGCCAGATCCTCATCCGATATGTTTCCCCTTGTATGCAAGCTGGGCTGCCTTTAGCAGATACTGGGCTCACACACACTCACATTACATATTGACATCACATATCATAAAATTGAAAAATTTTCAACAGTTATTTAACTGGCAACCCATTGGTTGTTTTCAGGTAAAATTGATTCATAAATTTTGTATAAATTCTAAATTATTCTCTTCATTGTTTCCTGTTTTTATTTTAAATAAGTTAATTTAATCATTTCTTATAATTAAGAACTTCCTTAACCTAACATGTGATCACTTAGAATCTAACAATACGAGTCAATACAATAAATCAATAAAATAAACATGGTTAGCACACAAATAATAAAATAATCAATACTTAAAATATTCATTAGCTGGCAGGCGAAAAAATCAAGATTTTTTTTTTTTTTTTTTTTTTTTCAAAAAATATTCTCCAAAAAATTTTAAAATTCAAAGAAAAAATTCAAATTTATTAAAAGGTTTCCGTTACATATAGAAATTATTTAAATTTGTTTGAATTGATAAAAAAAAACAAAAGTTGAATTGACTTCCATATGAAACAAGCTTAGTCTGTATATGACCTCATCAGCTGATCAAAACTAGGTCAAGTCCACAACCTTGACCTACATACGTTATATATCAGTTCTATCTGAAAATACATTTAACATCTGTAACATCCTACTTGAAACACAAAACATAATAAAACAAAACATTTAAAATAACAAAATATTATTGTACATAATAGGCAAATTGACATTCAAATTATTTAAAATAAACAATTCTTAATTTTACATTTCCAAATTCTATCAAAATATTGTCACTGGTTTTAATTAAAAAATTTTATATTTTTATTATAAATCTCTTTCTTTACTTGACAATCTCATTCTAAATTACTGTGGGTGATTGAATTACTCATCTCCATTTAATTTACTACTTGATCTGTATACATATATAATCCTTCTCCCTTTGACTCTAACCTCTAACAACTGTAACTCACATGACACCCATCTCTATCAAAATCTCTATCAAAACATTCTCTAACCCCAGCTTATCATTAAACTCAATTCGCCACCTTTTCTCAATATATATAAAAAATACTCTCTAACCCTTTGTACTTGGGATACATGTTTCCCCCCTCCCAAAAAACTCATTTCCCTTTATCTGGCCCCTGGATTCTACCTAAGGCGACCCCGTTCCCCCTAAATCGTTCCCATCCCATCCCAACTATCATTATGTTGCGGACTCCTACATTACACTACCCCCTACTACAAAATTGCCATCCCCAAAAATCTCAATCTCATTACCTCACTTCAAATACAACAAAATAACATCATTACTTATAAACAACAATATATCACTCAAAACTCTACCTAGATTCTCCATAACTACTGTGTCAACATCAATACTTCTCAAAATTCTATAACATACATTAACTCAAAAAACACATTACATTATTTTCATCTCTACTATTTCTTTAACTTTGACTTCAACTTGGACTGATCTATATGTCCCATAAAATATTCATCACCCAAAAACTATCTTTTATTAACTGGCATAAATCATTACTGTACTTCTCACTTTATCAAATTACTTTTCTCATTACTTTAAATAGCATCTGTAATCCATTGAAACATTACATTAAACATTAATTACTTGGAACATTTATAAACCAATATACCAGTGACATTTTATTGCTAATCAGCTGATCTCCTAACACAATGAAAACACATCTCAAAATTGAACAAATTACATGAAATATATATATATATTTATTTCGCCTTACTTCTCAACTCCTTGTTTCCCATTTCTCTGATTCTGATAATTCATGTTAACCGCCTGCCAGACGGTTTAATTATTTACTTAGGTTCAAAAATACACACATAATGAAAACACATATTTTTATCAATACCTATATCTAACGTACAACAATAAAATAATACATTTAAAATTATGGAATGAACACCTTATAGTGAATGTATGAGCATCTACTTATTTAAACAGAACACAAGCATTTTATTGGGTCAAAATTTGAATTAGCGGTTTTTTCTGTTATGAATTTAAATTCGTGGCTCCTCTGAGACACCCCCTGATCCACACACAAAATTTTTCCAAATTTATTATTAATAATTATTATATATCATCTTTCAATTATTATTAAAATTGTTTAATCATCATTTTTAATTAACACAGTTATTTTAAATAATCTCCCTATTGAATTAAAATCTGAGTTACACCTGTAAACATTTGTATTATACATGATTCATACTGTAAAAGTTCTATACTTACAATCCATTTAACATGATATACACAAAACATATTCACCATACCACATTACTTTCACCTCACCTCTGAAACATTTAACACACATGTTAGTTTAAATCAAACAATTTAGCCATCTATTACCAAATTTCCAAATCTCGTAAAATAATTTAAATTCCTTAAAAAATTTAAGTACACAGTATTTAAATAGTCAATCAAAACATTTAAAACATATCAAATTGTTTTAATTAATTTAATTATTAACAATACAAAATTTCTTACCATCAATTAACAATTACAATTCTCTGATTACTGTTTTCAAAATTAATTCGGTTTATTTATTTAATTGCAAATATTTTAATATTATTACAACAATTACCTACCTATACACTGTTCCCTTAACCCTTTACAACACATACAATTGAATTCACTACCTATTTATTTACAAATCTGATTCATTATTTATTCAGTTATCATATTTCAATGTCCAAATCAGCTAGGTCAAACCCATAAAACAAAATGTTTATAACTGTCTTTTACTGTTTTATGGTTTAGCCTCCATCGTCAAAAAGATATCGCACATATTTATAGACTAAATGATTTTTGTCTACCTTTAGTTTATTATTATTGTTTTCATAAACCATTATTTCTAAGTTCATCATACCATCTATTATTTCATACAACCTGTCACGATCAATTCATTTCATCCAGTCTCCGTCAGTAAATTGTCTCAATACCCAGTCAATTATTTTATCATCATTTATAACAGTTTTATTCAAATATTCCTCTCTCTCTCTGTTTCATCATCTCTCTCAATATCTAACACCTGCACCAACATTTCATAACCTCTATTAATCTCAAAAATTTTTATTTCTCCCTCTCTTTCATTACAACACCTCTCATAACCATACTGAACTCTCCCATTCCATGCAGAGGGCAATACCACAAAATTATTTAAATACCATCTGGCCCTACCAGATAAACACAAAAAACTTATATAACATCCTGAAGAACTCTCGTCTTCTACAAAAACTACTGAGGAACTCTTGTCCTCCATCAACACTTGTGAATTCTCTGCTTCACATTTAACCCCATAAAAATTTGCCCCCTGTTCACCTTCTACATTTAAACTACCCCTATACTCCCTTTCTAAAT
Organism: Magicicada septendecula; assembly: GCA_034769895.1. Lineage (NCBI taxonomy): Eukaryota > Metazoa > Arthropoda > Insecta > Hemiptera > Cicadidae > Magicicada > Magicicada septendecula. Next base: position 407,402,566 of record CM068368.1, on the reverse strand, counting down.
CATAAACACTAACTAGCAATCCGTGATCACTCTCAACTCTCATTCTACTCTCATTTTCACTATTGTCTACTGTATCACTTTTTGATACCCCATTTTCAGCTACATCATCATTATTCTTATTATTTACCATTATTTCATCATTATAATTAATTATATCAACATCACCACTTACCTCAGAATTGTAATCATCATAATTATCTTCACTATTTAACCCTACTTCTCCCACTATTTTGTCACTGTTATTTATTAATTCCTTATCGTTATCACTCACCTGGTTAATTATTTCTCCGCTATCATTAAAAACATTATTGTCACTTACCTGTTTTGATTCAACTTTTATACTCTCTTTTAATTTTTCTGCCTCTCGTTTCCACTTTTCCTCTTGTTTATAAGACTTCGCGTGCAACTTCGCAAACTCTTGAACTAGCAGACTCATAAAGTCTTTTTCAAATTGGCTATTACATCGAACTCCACCTATGACAACTGACTGGCTCACTTCAATCTCATCGTTACTTACGCCTACCTTATTATCTGCTACCGGATCGTCTTTATTTTCTTGACATTGGTTTGTCTCTCTACCTTTGTTTACCACCCCCACACTCTCATCATTATCACTAGGCCTATTTACTGCCTTATTTTCTACTACTATTACTTCGACTATCTTACCTTTATCACTGGTCATCTCACTATGTTTATTGATTTCTGCAAATATTCCTTCTTCTTGTTCTTCCATTCGCGTTAATCTATCGTCTAAATTACCCCATTCCTCGTCTGTCATCTCCCCCACAACACCTCGAAATTCACTCTCCCACTCATCCCACGCAAAATCAGTCTCATTACTTTGTATTAGAGACATGTTTAAAGTTTATTTATACAACACTTTTTATATATAAAACCACTTTTTTCCTATAATCAAACGCCTAACACTACTGTGAATCACAACACAAACATAACCTACTCACACGTAAATACGTACTCTAAATATTGTTTACAAATTCGTCATTACCACATCCTATTTTCTGTGCATTAAAATAGGTCTATCCCGTATAAATAAAATTAAACGAAAATCCTGGCAGGGTCGCCATTTGTGACAATAAAAACAAAGGCCGAAATATATATATAAATAAAATACACTACCAGGACTTACCTGTACTCAGCCACAACTACTTACCTATTTAAATTTCATCAGAAGATCAGGGTCGCCACGATTATTTTTTATAGGTAAAATATCGAAAACCTTTACACTCCACCTTAAATAAAAAGGACAATTTTGCAATCTGACCACACCCAATTAATAATTCAGAAAGATTCCGGAACGTTTAGACGAATTTTGCAACACAGAAATGAGAAAGTGGTAATGACGAAATAACTTAGGCTAACACATATTTCAAATTAAACCAACTGATTTTAATTAATGTTAAAAGACACTGAAAAAATAGGTTTTAAAATATACATTTATCCCTCAGATTTAACTAACATAAAATATCATCTAACCTATCAAGTATTCTAATAATTAAGGTAGCCCATTCTGCTCATCCACACTCACACTCGATTTAATGCTTTACCCCTTGATATTTCATATTTGATTCACGGTAATAGTATTTAATTCACTGTTCACTACCGACCTAACACGTGTTTCTGTTATCCGATTCCCATTATAAAGATTCCGTATTTAATTAATCACTCCATGTCACTGCACCAACTGCCCGTCAATCACGGTAATCTGGTTATTAATTTCTTGGGTCCCAGTCGGTCCTATTGAATTAATTACATTTTATGAGAACTCGAGCAACCGGGCCCTAACAAAACTGTAAGCGTCTGTATCTGGAGTCGGCTTCTAGTGGACTGCTGAGCGTCTCTGACTAATGTGGACTGTGTTTGGGCGGTAGGAAGTTCGTATCCACGGCCCGTTTGATTTCATCGTCGTTCAAGGTGGATTTGTTGTGGCGTATGAGCTCTATGCATGAAACATAGTAGTTATATCAGCCAAGTGTGTAGACGATATTTGGCGCTGCTAGACTGATGTCACTAGCAGTAGGCGGGGCTTAACTACATTTCCTGTAGTTGGCTGGTTGATGTCACAAATTGTTCGCTCCAGCGCCATTTTTTACAGCGCCGTTTGAGTTTCTCGGCGTCCCTACAGCGCACATGCTTGAGTCGCTGAGTGCGTGTGCCGTCACACTTATACAGAGTTCTGAGAATTCGAGGGTGGTGCAAATTCTTTGCCTGGTTACACAACAGAAACTGCGTCTTGCTGCTTTGTTTCAACACTGTTTCTTACCACGTGTTCTGTTCCAATGGAAATAACGTTTGCACAATATTTTTTACAAAGCCCCAAAAAATGAAATAAATGAAATACAAATACCCTATACGGTAAGAAATAAACTGACCCAATTTTGGACACGTTACAAACTTCCTGTTACATACATGGTTTACATAAAATTACATGTAATACACACATCAAGAATACACAAATACATTGACATTAATACAAAAAAAAAATATACAATCCAACTTATTATTTTATCATTGACCAAAATCAGTTCATAAACAATCCATTTTAAAAAACACTGTTCACATAATTAACTGTTCATTACAATAAAACACTTATCCTCCATCATCGAACAACAGTCGAATCTTAGGTCTACATACATTATTTTTTATTAAATATAGGATATTATTATTATCAATATAATACTTATTTAAATTTTCATATCTTTCCACAATGTCGTTTGAATTAATAGGCTTATTCCATATCAATTTATCATGTAACATGTCATCATAGGGTATGGTCCTGTCTCCCTCAGTATAATATGTCATAATCATGTAAGTCATAAAGTCATTACTATCGTCATCATAGTTATCTACTACTACACCCTTTACTTCACAAGGTAAGTACTCGTTATTATTATTACTTCTCTCTCCACCTAATCTCTCTATTAACTCTTCATAGTTTCTATTTACTTTAAAAATCTCTATCTCTCTCTTTCTCTCACTCTCATTATATTTCTCACCATAACACCAAGCTACACTCTCTCTCTCAAAATATGCAGGGGACACTAACTCATAATTACTGCACCACCTATGAAGTGCACAAAAAACCCAGGGAACTCTATTTGTAGACATATCGTCTCCCAAATATATACTGAAGGAACTCTCGTCCTTCCTAAACACATGTGAAGCCTTTACTTCACCCCCAACTACAATATCACGGGAAAAATTTACCCCCTGCAATTCCCCTACAAGTATACTTTCTCTACACTTTCTCTCTGATTTATTAACATACACTAACATCTCATTATCACTCCCAATATTCTCACCATCATTTTCTAACACCATGTTCTTAATTATATCATTATTATTACCTGTGAACTCATTATTCAAATTATCATTGCTACTCACCTTGTTAATTAGCACCTTGTTTGCACTTAAACTAACCTCTTTCTGATTTTCACTTGTATTCACCTCACCTACCTCGTTTTTTATCTTCACAGCACTTAAACTAGCACTATTTTCTGTAAATGTATCATCATTACTACCTACACTATTCTCTACCTCCCTTTTATTCTCGTCTACTTTATTCTTTGGTCTATCGAACTTCTCATTTACTAACGCTACTATTTTTTCTTTCGTTTTATCGAAACGTGCATGCATTTCATCGATTCTTTTATCGAACTTAAAATTTTGTCTTTTGATTTCGTTTGTCATTTCATTGAACTTTTCATCAAAACTATTTTTGATTTCATTTTTCTGCTCGTTAAATTTTTTATCAAAATTATCAAATCTTACATTTTGCTCATCAAATTTATTATTAAAACTACTTTGAATCTCTTTAATTTCGCTTTTTTGCTCATCACACTTCTCGTCTAATTTATCAAACTTCTCATCAAATTTATGTAACAATAACTGTATCATGGCATTTGTCTCGTCGGTTTTCTTTTCAGACTGAGTTGAGATGGGTGTTATTTGAACTGTATTTAATTCGACCGATTCGGTGACACTTGTTTCACCGATCTGACTAACTGGTGTTAATTGAACGCCCATCTCACTCGTAAATGCTTCGTCAGTGACGCTGACGTTTTCATCATTATTTTTATTAGTACTCATTTTGCTTATTTATAATACATGCATGCACATAATCTTATAACATAACCCTATTTCTACGTCTATGTTTACGTATCTTCAAATTATATATATTACTTCAGGTAACTGTTCCGCTCTTTCCAGTAGGCTTACTCCACATAAAATCACGTTTTATGTAGAGTCCCTGTTCGCAGAAGCCATTGTTATATTAATTATTTTATGTGACAATATTAATATGTAATATCAATAAATTTAATCAACATTTTGTTCAGGCGCCATCTTGTTGTAATACAAGAAATATTAGATTTGCTTACCTTTAAGGGCAGAATTCGGTTAAGCGAACCAGAAGTAGCGGAATGTGTTATCTGAAATAGTTTACTCTTACTTGAAATGTTTATCAATGACATTACCTTTTATTGTCATATTATGTACAAAACATGTGACTCTACCGTGCACAACAAGCACGCTGCTATACACCATGAGGTGTTACGCCATGAGACGCAGTTTCACTATTCAAGTTAAAATTACCCTTAAACATTTCAATAGCCCTCCAAAATAACATATTCAATTATATTTTTATGATATCATAATTAGAAATAACTTTACAACCCAGCACTTGTTATATAGTTAGATATTCTCGCATTCACTCACGCTCACATTCTTATGGTACAATTTTCTTTTAACTTTCCCCAAATTGAGCTCATTTTTATTAGTTATTACGGAAAATTTTGTATTGACCCTTATTTAAACTTTTGGGTACCCCCCATTTGTCACTTAGCTGAAATTAGTCCTGCAGACGTCCCCTCGCAGAAATCGCACTAATAGATGTTAAACTTTTATCAAACTTTGTGTTAACGTTTTACGTTGCACTGCTACTTTATTTTATATAAATACTGCACTTTTACATTATACAGGCGAACATCCGAGAGTTAGTTTTTATAAAATTTTGATATACAGCCGGCCGGCTATGCTGCTATGTGGTGACTGGGAACGATTTGCACTGCCTCAATTCGGAAGTGGGGAGTAACTACGTCACCAGTTCCTTTGTGTAGAGATCCACACCTTAGTTGTTACAAGCGCAGAAATTGCGTGTTGCATACTTCTGTATGACGTATACATGGGTACAGCCTGTTGACACACTCATCGGACAAAACGATGTTGTTGTTTCTGAGCGTATATTTCCGACCTTGAAGCAAATCCTATCCACTCGGTATTGCGCAGTTGCAAACCTTCATAAAACTTTACTAGTTTCTTATATGTGACTTTGAATAAAAATACAATTTAAATTAATTATTCCCCAAAATACAGTAGGGCCAGAATTGTACTGTTACAATTTCTACGAACACTCAAGTAGTGTTTATACCTAACCAATTGAAACAACCTAGCCTTATGTAACTGCCTACTTTTAAATGTACAAATTGTTATTTGTAAACAATACACTGTTGAAGTTTCCATAACGTAGAAACAGTAGTACACGCAAACGGTTGAAACCATTATAACATTGAATTGGCATATAGAATATATAGTTTTACAATACAGTAATTTTTCTGCTTTTTGCAGAAACAGGTGATAATGACGTACAGAGTGAAGAAGAAGAAGTAAAGAACCGCGGATGTGTTTAAAAGAAGTGTTACAACCTCTTAGGCGGATCAAAGATATTTGTGTTACTCTTGATAAAAAATGTGGGGAGAGTGCTGTTGAACAGTGTAGTAAACTTTACTGTTTGGCCAAAAATTACGGAATTTACAAGAAAACTGCTACCTCAAAACAGACCACTTTAAAAGACTTTTTTAAAGTACAATCTTTACCAATGTGTTGTAATGTAAATATTTCCACTAAAAACGTACTGTAAATAGGAATACAACTGCAAGTACATAATAAAATAATATATAATCCGTATTTAATACACTATATTGTTACTATCCCCGCCAACCCTTTTATTTAATGGCCACCTCTCTGAGCGGCCACATTTTACGGAGATCCAAAGGTGGCCGCTAAAGACTGTTTTTACTGTATTTGTATATTATGTCATTTGTTTTTGTTATATTTTAATTTTTATATTAAATTTTGTTGAAATGTATTGGCTATAGCAAGGTGTCTACTAAAAGACTTTGCTGATGAAGAGAAATATAAATAAATTCTTCATTTGTTTATGGTTTTTTATTTTCAGACTGTTTTCCATATGTTGATGATGATCCATTTATCATAGATTGTCAGCCTGATATATATTTTGTGGGAAATCAACCAAATTTTCAGACAGATTTATATGAAGACAACACTAGAGGTAAAACAATTGTACTCTTACTGTTACTTGCAGTATGGTGTATATTTTGAAGTTTTATGTTAAAAAAAGTATTGAAATATATTGAGTTGTACAAGAAATGCTGTCACATGTCCAAACTTAATTACAATTACAAATTAATGGATAGTAATTAAATTTATTATAATTATGGCTATTGTACATGAAGTGTGGTGAAATTATAAGTACTTTATTTTACCACTGTCACAATTTTCCAGGCTGTTGGGCCACGGTCTAGATTGTCTATGTTGACTTTCATCCATACCCATGACGGACAACTTCAGATCACGGGAACATCTTCATGGCACGGGAACACAATCACAAACATCTGTGAATTAATACAAAGACTGTTCTGTCTCGTTGAGGCACTTCTATTTTACACTTTTTTAAAGTGCTGTTTAGTTACTGCTCACACTCACATTGCTCTATTTTTTTGATTGGCCAAAAAATGACCAACCAACACTTTGTTTGTATTTGTTCATGGGTGTTTGTGATCTGTGTTCCTGCACCACTGAAGATGGCCATAATGGGTACAGACAAAATATCTGGACATAGACAATCTAGACCACAGCCTAACAGCCCAGAAAATTGTGACAGTGTAAACACCAGCTGTGAAAGCTTACATCATTTATCAAAGTGCCTTATTATTTTTAGTCCCAGCCATCACCCTTGTTTTCTTCTTCTACACGTTCATCTTCAGTACTGGTACTGGAATTAGAATAATAATTGGAGTCTTTCCACAAAATGTCATCCTCACTCCCATCCGTGTTTATTAGGAACACAAAATTTTCTTAAACCCCTTTACAATGGTCTGAATTTGCCTCCAGGCTGTGATCATCCACTGGCCAGTGGTTGTGCGCTTGGTTTCTTCAACTTGCATGTTGAGTCAACGCATGGTTTCCATTAATTAACCAGTCATTCCAGTTCTTCCATAAGTGGTCCTAACAACCACATCAAGAACTTAAACCTGAGACGTCCTTCCCCCAGGGATTATAACAAGATCAGTGTTTTTTTATGCAACCAGCTTCTTTATGTTTCTCAGTTGTGAGACCATAAAACGCGTCAAGACTTAACATGGCGCCAAGACTTAACCCTCAAGTTGTTACCATTCTAAGTTACTCCTAGCATTACAATAATCTATGACTTTTCATTGCCTATAGATTTAACTATAATAAATAAATAAACCTCCGCTCAACAGTCTGTTAAGGACCAAGGCGTACCGCGCGGCTTTTGTGTTAGTGTGACGGTGTATGGCTAGTACTACGCGCCACCAGCCGCTAGTTGCGGTATTCACAGCCAGGAGGCGGCGCTGTTATCTCAGCGCCTACTCAGTTTGCCTCACGACGCTGAGTGCATGCCGTACGGAACCTCCGCCGGGAATTGAACCCGGGACCACGAGCGCATCAATCGCCCGCGTTAGCCACTAGACCACCTGGAGGCTCATAGATTTAACTATAACCTGTAGATTTTGCATCCTTCGTGTCCACAGTAACATTTGATAACTAGTGTTTAATCAGCATTTGCCATTTGGCCAAGCAGGTAATTGTGAGCTTTCCTCAGTTTTATAATACATTGATGATGGATGATCAACTTATCAGCATAATAAGTGTTGTTAACTTATTATCAACAGGGAGGTGTTGTGCAAGGATAGTGCAACGTCATAAACAGACTTGAATGCCACATCATGCGTTTACGCTAGCCCAAGCTTGCCTTAAATTCATTTATTGGAATTTTCAACTCATGTGCCACATCGACTACCTTCATTCTAATAATTCTCGGCGCATTAGATATTTTTGGTTGCGTTTGTCATAAATTTATTCAGAAACAGTTCTGTCAAGATCGTTAAATTTTCTGATTTTAGGGTCTCTGAATGCTTGTCATGATGCACTGGCACCTTTAAACTTTTTTCACGAACACCATACATTACATTCAGAAACAGCAAACGTTTTAGCACCTTGTATATATTTGTTTGTTTTGCCTCGTGTATTACTCTTTAATTTGAAATTCATATTGCAGCTTCTCCCTTCCATGTTCGTATGACACACACAGGATGCCCTATTTTAAACACTATTTTTTACTTGAGGATTGGCCATTACTATTTTAATTTAATGTAATTTTGACTGCAGACCGCAGTGTGGTACTTGAATACTGTAATTAATGCACACTTGTACAAGTAGAGTAACAAACATTCAAATGGACACATGCATTAACAGAACAATGGACCTGTTTATAGAAAAACACACATGCATATCCCTTTGTTCACTTAACCTTAAAGTACACAGCTGTTAATGCATTTGCTGCAGGGCTTTAACTATGACATTTTCCTAAAAGCTGAAAAATTATTATTGTTGAAAGACTTACCGTACAACCCACCGAAAATTAAGATCCTGAAACCACATATTCACACAGTTTGAAAAGACACAACCAGGGATGTTGAGCAGCAGCACAACCTTCCACCAAAGTGACTGAACTTACACTGTCTGTTATTCGCCCACTGGTGGAGGACCCTGCAGCGAATGTGTTAACAGCTGTGTTAATGCATGTGACTCAATGCGTACTTAAGTAAAGTGGTTATTTACTTTGTCTGTAAAGAAAACAATATAATGAAAAGGGTACTTCTATTTTACAAACACCAATCAGTATACAACTCAAAATATGGTAGATACTATATTGGACTCTCATTATATAATGCACCTTGTTTTTCAACAAAATTGATTTTTCCTTAACACACACTCAAATTACAAACCAAACAGTTCTATTTAGTTTGTGACCGACATAAAAGAAGTAATTTTAAAAAATTCTGTAAAGGGAAAATAAGCAAAAATGTTTTTACAATATTAATTGATGACTCGTTGGGCACTTGGTGACACATTTAATACAAAGGTTTTTAAAAATATATAAACACTTGGTACATTTCACAGTTTTTATTTAACTCTGACAGCTGTTTCGACTTCTTAAGCCATTATCAAAGACATGAGTAAACACTAAACAGAGGATGTAAGGGTGGTGGTGGTCATTTGTTTAGGGCGTATATCGGAACATGTGTGAGGCGTGAAGATGGAGAGAGGGATTGCAAGAGCTAAGGGAAGGTCAAGTGTCTGTAAAAACTAAATATAATATGAATGCAAAATATAAAATTAACTAAACTAAATAACAGCTTTTAATAAAGGGGATACAGAGAATTCAGTTTGTTCATTAGTTAAATTTTTGTTATTTATTATTGCTTTTAAAATTTCTAACATCCATTTTTTTTACCTTTTTGTATGTTGTGGAGTAGTGTTATGTTTTTTGTATCTATGAAGTGATTGTGTTGTAAGCAACGACCTGCAAAACCTGTATTGGTTAAAATCGCCTTCTTATGTTCTGAAATGTGATGTTTCAGAGCACGGCCACATTGTCTGATATAAATAGCACCGCATTCTGCACAGTGTATTTCATAAACTCCATTTTTCTTTAGTGTGTTTGGTTTTTCTTTATTGTTGACTAGTAATGAAAAAAAATTACGTTTGTTTACTGATACCATGTTAAGACCATGCTTTGTTAACATATTATTAATCCTATCTGTTATAAACGGAATGTAATTTGTTAAATGAAATTGTTTGTTCTCCTGATCTGGCTCTATGGAATGAAATTCTTTTAAAATAATTTTCGTGTTTTTTTTTTTAATTAAAGAGTCTATTATTCTTTCATCATAACCGTTATTTTCTGCTATGGCTTTTATAATATCTACTTCTTAATTGAAATTTTCTTTGGATAAAGGAACTATAAGGAAACAATTAACCATTGCATGAAAACTGCTTAATTTTATGTGCCATGACGTTAGTGATTGTTTATATATAACGGTATCTCTAAAAGTAGGTTTTCTGTATATCTGAAAACTAAGATTATTTTGTGACCTAGTAATGGTGAGTTCCAAAAAATTTAACCAATACGTGTTCCAATATATACCCTAAACATATGTCCACCACCACCCTTACCGTTCACTCATCTCTTTGACAATGGCTTAAGAAGTCGAAACAGCTGTCAGAGTTAAATAAAAACTGTGAAACGTACCAAGTGTTTATATATTTAAAAAAAGCTGTTTTTTTTACAAGTTTGGTACAATAAGATTGATTATCCCAAATTTCTTGCAAAAAAATTCAGATTATATGCATGTGCATCTACTTTAGGCCTGTGATGTACATAGGAATGAAAGCAATGCAGTTTTTGTATGTTCATCAGTTTTGTAAAATTTGGTTGTATAAATTTCTTTTTCTTTTCTAATTTTCTGTGTCCGCACCTAACTTAGGCTTGTAGTGTGTGTATAAATACAAATATCATGGTTTTTGCATGTTTGGTTTTGTAAAATTCGTTTTGTGATTATCTTGCAGCGTTTAGGCGTCTGCACCTAATGTAGGTTTGTAGTATTCATAGGAACACAAAAAACTCTGTTTTTACACATTTCATGGCTGTCAGGTAATTGGTAGCAGCAGTGCAGTTTCTAACCTTATTTATAAACCACATAACAAAACGTCATACTGAACCAAGGCTAATGAACTTACTTACTTCTTGAATCAGGCATCCAGGATTGGATGATGGCGATGATCCAATGTCTGGAGTATGCCGCAGTGTTGGACCCCATAAAGCATTGTTTTCGGGGATATCTTTCAGTTGTCTGTGGTCACCTATAAGGGCTCTCAGTCTTTTCTCTTGGCATTGGTGGATCTGCAGTACAGGAGGATGTGAGCTAAGGATTCTTCTTTTTGCTCATTGTAGGCTCTGCAGTCCCAAGATGTGCTCAGTTGGAACCGGAACAAATATTGTTGTGTGACTGTATGTCCCGTACTGGCCCTTGCAGCAAAGGTGGTGATTTCTCTTGGGACATTTTTGTAAAGTTTGTGGTCTGCTGGTGTCAGCTGTAGGTGAAAAAGCCATCTCCCTGTTTTCGCAGTTCTCCACCTCTCTCTGTCCATTCTTCCTGGATTGCCATTGTCATGGCACTCTTAAGCTTCGATAGGGACATTCGTGGCATTTGAAGTTGTTGCATTTTTGCTGCTGCTTTTGCGATTTCATCAATCCACAGCAATTGATCCACAGTGCTTTTGCGATTTGCTCATTCCCTGCAATTCCTCAGTGAGCTGGAACCCACTGGAAGGCTATATTTTTCTCCTTCCTTGTAAGCTGGCCATGCAAAGTTCTTATTTCTGTTATGTGGAAAGCATAGTCATTTGGGAGTTATCTTTTCAGGCTTTCAATGGTACATTTTTCAAAATGTAGTACGCAGTAGACTCCAGAGTCTACTCCATTTCTCAAGAGTCCAGTAGTATGCAAATGTTCTCAGCTTCTATCGGCGAGCAGTTCATTATAGCCATATTTATCGCAAGTAGTTCTGCATCCAGATTCAGAATGGAACTGCAAGGAACAAAATAGCTTTTACCCATTTGTGTATAATAACCAGCACCAGGTCTGTTGGTCCATCTGTGTAGATTTTGGTATTTTCCTGGTACTGATCATTTAGCATTTTGAGAAATTTATGTGTCAGCACTTCTACCGGTTCATTTTTTATGAGTTTCAGTGGAAGGTCTACTTTCATTTTGTTGTTCCATTGTGGTTCTGAGTAACAGATAGGTACTGATTCAACCAAGGTTAATGAAAGTCTTTTTTTCTGTCGTGCTAATGCATGTTGTAACGAAACTGGTTACAATTATAAAATTTTTGTTTATATTTAAAAATAATGTTTGTGTAAAAAAAAAATTTTGTTGTTTATAAAATTTTTTTTTTATATAATTAATTATGTTCTGTGGTGTTCCGAATCGTTTGTTAAATGTTTTAATTGTTTTAATGACTTTTCTGTATTTTTAAATTCTCTCGCCACTTGATAGAATTGTCTCCAATAACAATCGATTTGTGGGTTTTTCTTATTTGGAGGTTATCTTCCTTCAGGGTGGTGAGATTCTGGTAGTTAATTCTGTTGAATTTAATTATTATGTTAATTATACTTTAGGAATGAAAAGCTGTGCAATTATGAAATATATAAGAAATTTTATTAACAATTAATTATCTTTCGACTCTTTATCGATATGTCAATCGATTCTCAGGGTGTCGTTAAATCGTACAATTATTTATATAAGGATTCTTTTAGCAGTTATTTTAGGTAAAGTCAGAGAAATAAGGGTTAAGTTTATAAAGTATAACATTACAAATATATCACCTTAAAGATTAAAATACAGATATAATAGTTAATATATAATGGTAAGTGAGCAGTTTTCAAACCATTCAGTTGTCAAGGCAGTGTTGCGTGGTATTGTGGGTAATCAATGATGGCTGCTTTTCGTGTATAGTTGGAAGACGGTCTCACCTCGCTGATTCAAAGTTCAATAAAAGATGCTTTCCCTCTGAATTTTCGTCCTGGTGGCTGCAATTCTTCCTTCTTGTGTTGGTGGAGTGTCTCTGGTTCAGTTTTAGTGTTGTCCTTTGAAAAATAGTGTAGTAATAAGTATATCTCACTTTTGTCTGTTAGGCCGATATTCGCACTTTGGTGTGGTTAAGTGTTTGTACTGTTTTAATGGTTTAAATGTTATATTCACTAGTGTTCTCTTCTGAGCAGTGTTAATTCAATGTCTGTAGATATTTACACTTATCTAAAAACGAACTTTTCCTTGTGAAACTTACTGTTTTTCATTGAACGCGTTTCGGCGTACGTATTCGCCTTCTTCAGCTTTGAGCCAGACTGCCATCATTTAGTAACGGTTGTTGTGTGGAAGGTGTAGTGGGGGTGGTGTGTGGAGGAAGGGGATTGGCGCGGGGATTCAACTTAATGTTTGTTTTTTATATAATTGTGTCAAAAAGTGTATGTGATTTATATTATAATTGATCGTTAAGTATGTTGTTTGGTTGTGTTGTGTGGTGTTTATATATTTCGTATTGTTCAGTTGTGTTGAGTTTTCGACCTTTGGGTAAGTAATGTAAAATTTCAAGATTAGTGTCTATGTTTTTACATTTTTACATTAATTTTACAAAAATTTTACGTTACTTACCCAAAGGTCGAAAACTCAACACAACTGAACAATACGAAATATATAAACACCACACAACACAACCAAACAACATACTTAACAATCAATTACAATATAAATCACATACACTTTTTGACACAATTATACAAAAAACAAACATTAAGTTAAATCCCGCGCCAATCCCCTTCCTCCACACACCACCCCCACTACACCTTCCACACAACAACCGTTACTAAATGATGGCAGTCTGGCTCAAAGCTGAAGAAGGCGAATACGTACGCCGAAACGCGTTCAACGAAAAACAGTAAGTTTCACAAGGAAAAGTTCATGTTTAGATAAGTGTTAGTGCTGTGAAAGAAGAGATGAATAATCAAGACAACTGTAGATATTTATTTCACTGGGTTTTCATTTAAAAATGTGTTTTTACCAAACCTCTCGTTTTTCACTTTAGGCTTTCAAAACATTCGCCATTACGGTATTAGCAATTAGGTTAAGGTTTTCAAGTATACGTATCGAGTGTCCTATTGAACGTCTAATAATCAACTAATTTACTTCCTCCGTCTTCGGCTAAAGTCTTAGCCCAACCAATATTATTCAATACATTGTTCCAAATTTATTTGCATCCTGTGCATGTGAGAAAGTTACATTATATAACTGATTATATTTTTGTTATTCTTCAAATTTATTAACTAGCAAATACTTAATCTTCTTCTTCAGTTCATTCTGCGTAATTTGATACCAAATAATGTAGTTTTATTAAGTTTTTGATCTAAAATGATATTTTTTACTTCATTTTGTAATGGTAAGTTTTTAAAAAGCACTTCCTGTCCTTGTCTTCCAAATGAAGCCATATTATAAGTTATATTAATGATTATATTAAATCTCAGATTGTAATAAAAGGTTTATCTTCCCTTAATTTCTTGCAATTAGATTAATCGGTTATGTTTTAAAATGTTATACAGTAATATATGACTCCCCTCTCTAAATTTTGAGTTTTTACATTTCCATTTTTAACAATAATTCTGAATATCACTATAATATTGACGACTCGGAACACAAAGTTTTTTATAAGTAAAAACGTAAAGTTTTACCTTACAGCCTAAACCGGCTTTCACCTATAGAAGGCTTCATCAGAGGCTGTCGTTAGTAGCGCTGCTCGTCTTGTTGTTGGCGACGAGAAAGTGTTTCGAAAGATTGAAGCTGTGTGTGTGTGGTGAGATGTGTTCGAATAATGCGTGCGATTTGAATTGTGTCTGTTCGTTTAGGATGTTGTTTTTATTTGTTTTTGTGTGTTTGTATATTTCTAATTGTTCTAGAGTGTCTAGTTTTCGGCCTTTTGTGTGTACGTGTAGTATGTTCATGTTATTGTCGATGTTTTTATATGTGTGGTTTGCTTCAATGAGGTGGTTTGCGAAAGTAGATTCTGTAGTGGTGTGGAGTGCTTTTGTGTGTTCAATGTATCTCTGTTTGAAGCTACGTCCTGTCTGGCCTATGTAGAATTTACTGCAATTTGAACAATTTAGTTTATATACACCGGGTAGATCGAATTTGTTTTGTGCTTTGGGCATGCGTTTTGATAGTGTGTGTTCTGTTTTGTTAGTAGTTTTGTAAGCGATTCTGTATCCTGCTTTTTTGAATTTGTGGGCAATTTTTTCTGTTTGTTTGTTGATGTATGTTAGTGTTATGAATTTGTTGTTTTCTGTCTTTGTCTGTTGTTTGTTTTGTGTTTTGTGTAGGAGTTTACTGACTATTGTTCTGTCATAACCGTTAGATTCTGCTAGATATTTTATCGTGTTTAGTTCGTCTTTGTAGTCTATTTCATCTAAGGGGATGTTGTTAAGTCTATGTATCATGGTTCTAAAAGCAGCTAGTTTGTGTTGTATTGGGTGATTGGAGGTGTTGTGTATTAGTGTGTCAGTTGTAGTTGGTTTTCTGTATATACTGAATTTGTGCCTGTGTTCTAGTTTTGTGATGGAGAGGTCTAAGAAGTTTATGGTATTGTTGTGTTCGTATTCGGCAGTGAAGGTTATGTTTTTATGTATTTTGTTTATGTGCGTTAGTAACTGTTCACATTGTCTTTTGTTTCCCCTGTATAGTATTAGAATGTCATCAACGTATCTGTGCCAATATAGTATTTTATGTCACTCACAAACAATGACAGACACTCACATAAAATACTATATTGGCACAGATACGTTGATGACATTCTAATACTATACAGGGGAAACAAAAGACAATGTGAACAGTTACTAACGCACATAAACAAAATACATAAAAACATAACCTTCACTGCCGAATACGAACACAACAATACCATAAACTTCTTAGACCTCTCCATCACAAAACTAGAACACAGGCACAAATTCAGTATATACAGAAAACCAACTACAACTGACACACTAATACACAACACCTCCAATCACCCAATACAACACAAACTAGCTGCTTTTAGAACCATGATACATAGACTTAACAACATCCCCTTAGATGAAATAGACTACAAAGACGAACTAAACACGAT
Source organism: Magicicada septendecula (assembly GCA_034769895.1). Taxonomy (NCBI): domain Eukaryota; kingdom Metazoa; phylum Arthropoda; class Insecta; order Hemiptera; family Cicadidae; genus Magicicada; species Magicicada septendecula. Next base: position 407,386,668 of record CM068368.1, on the reverse strand, counting down.
AAAATATCTAGCAGAATCTAACGGTTATGACAGAACAATAGTCAGTAAACTCCTACACAAAACACAAAACAAACAACAGACAAAGACAGAAAACAACAAATTCATAACACTAACATACATCAACAAACAAACAGAAAAAATTGCCCACAAATTCAAAAAAGCAGGATACAGAATCGCTTACAAAACTACTAACAAAACAGAACACACACTATCAAAACGCATGCCCAAAGCACAAAACAAATTCGATCTACCCGGTGTATATAAACTAAATTGTTCAAATTGCAGTAAATTCTACATAGGCCAGACAGGACGTAGCTTCAAACAGAGATACATTGAACACACAAAAGCACTCCACACCACTACAGAATCTACTTTCGCAAACCACCTCATTGAAGCAAACCACACATATAAAAACATCGACAATAACATGAACATACTACACGTACACACAAAAGGCCGAAAACTAGACACTCTAGAACAATTAGAAATATACAAACACACAAAAACAAATAAAAACGACATCCTAAACGAACAGACACAATTCAAATCGCACGCATTATTCGAACACATCTCACCACACACACACAGCTTCAATCTTTCGAAACACTTTCTCGTCGCCAACAACAAGACGAGCAGCGCTACTAACGACAGCCTCTGATGAAGCCTTCTATAGGTGAAAGCCGGTTTAGGCTGTAAGGTAAAACTTTACGTTTTTACTTATAAAAAACTTTGTGTTCCGAGTCGTCAATATTATAGTGATATTTAGTTAAGTAACGGACACGTCATGGACAACGAAATCCAAGAATAATTCTGGCTATAATTTTACCAAATCTTCCTTACTTATATTTCCAATTACATGACTTTATTACTGATTTACCGTATGTAAATTCCTTCAGTTTAATTGTATTTCTATACTTATTTAATCAAATTTGATGCTGTTTAGTTTTTAACATTTGGCCTAGATTTCTAACAGTTTTTACATACAAAGTTTTTTAAATAATACATATTGATTTATACCCTCTCTGACTTTCATTGCTATTGTGACATAAATTAACATTTTCTTATTTTAACAAGTTAACAATTAGTACTGTATATGGTTCATACTATCAATACATAACATATAAATCAAATTAACATTTGTCTTTGCAAATCAGACATTTTATACTTATTGATTAATAAAAATATATAAGAAATATTATAAATAATGAATGTTAGATTCTGACATGTGTAAACTTAATTACTTCTAATACCTTATTATATATAAACAAACATAATTATCCCAATCTTATACTATATTTCTTATACTAAGTTTATCAGTTTTCATCTGTTTTTTGGGGTAATGATACCTTGTCACTTCACTTTCATTATGGCCTGCTCTGTTTTATTTTATTCATTCTAATGAATGTTATTTAAAAAGAGTGGCAGTTATCTACAAAAACACATGTATTATCGGTCATGATAATACTCTATTTACATTATTCATGAACACAAATTAAATCACTTTAAAGTTGTAGTATTTCATCATCTACTCAGTTTGTGAACATCAATATTGAAACATAAGGTTTATTTTCTATAACACTAAAACTTGCACTGTTTCTCTTTTTATCCCTTGATTTTAATTCTAAATAGTTATATAGTTCTACTAGAATCAAGAAATCTATTTATAGAGTATAATGAAGATTTGTTTTTTGGTATTATATTATTATCTCACATGGTTCACTTTCAATTCTTACTCTATACACTTTTTGGCTTACATCTATTTTACATGTGGTTTTTACATTTGATATCTTGTTATACTTTTATTTATTATTATTATATTTATTTTGGGGTTTGGTTTTTTTTTATATAAGAGCACTCCTTCTTCTTGTGGATGCTGTCTTGTTCTTGTTTCTTCATTGATCCCTTCTGTTCTTCTTGTTTCTTATAAAATTATTTCCTTCATCTTCTTGTGGATGTTATCAGGTTTTGTGTTTCTTCCTCACCTACTCTTCTTGTTTCTTACCACATATTTTCTTTTCTTGTTGTGGGTTTAGTCATTTTCTGGGTTTCTTCCTTACCTACTCCTATCCTACCTGGGTATTACCTTTTTTCTCATATTTAGTTTTTAAATTGGTTTTGATGATTTATCACTCCTTGTACATTTATTTTACATGGACTTTTATTTTAATAAATGATTGTATTCCACGGTGGTTCTTAATTAATTCTTTATATTATTTTGCTTTCTCGGATTTAACAATGTTATTATTTTATTTTTATGATCATTTTACCATTCATTTTTATGGGCTTATCTGTCATGCTACAATGTTAGTGCACTAATCACAAGTAGTATTCACACCAATATATAGACAGTGCAATGGATAGTTGATTCAGAGATATGAATGGCTGACTTAAACATTGTTATTCGTCCCTTTGTACATTACAGAAGTAAAAATAAAAAATAACCTTATTATTTTGTGTGAAATTCATGCAGAGAACTAAAATATCGGTATGGAGAACCATACATGACTTCCATGTTCTAAGATTTATATTTAAAATCTTTTTCTAAATGAAATACTTCCATTCAAATCAAACAATTCAATTCAATTTTCTTTTTTTTTCTATAGATTAACTCGGTAAAGCTCTTGGATTCACATGTTTTATGGGTCACAGGGTTGTTTCAACAATTTATAATTAACATGATTTATTCTAAACTTATTTTTACTTGTCCCTGATGTACATAATTAATTTCTAGGGATATATTCCACGAGTTATAAGTATTGTACACATTGCTTAATCTTATTAGATTAGTTACATAGTTATTTTATATAAATTACATGTGTTACTCAATGTTTATAATATAACAAGATATATTTTCTAAACACTTTTATTTCACAATATTCTGAAAACGTATAGGGTGAATGCACCAGTTACCGACCATGCACCAGTTACCGACCATTTAAAAAAAAACCTAAAATTAAGAAAATCCTAAAGTGTTTCACAACTTCCCTCTCATATATATTTACTATGAGGCTTTTAAAATGTAAGGAAATTTCATTCAAGTGTCTAACATGAACTCAGGAGTATCAGGGAATTTTCATGTTTGGCAACACTGACAGTATGGAGTCTCTTTGGGTTCCACAACAACACATGTCCAAGGTAAGCATCTTACTTATCAGTTTTCATCCACTACATTTTTTGTTCTTTCAGCGTTAAAATAATGATTTTAATATTAAAAATATATGAAGAATAATATGATTTGGTTGTTTTCCCATAAATTTGATTTAGAATAATAAATATAATTTGGTCGATTATTGGTTCATCATTTTCACTTTTTACCCAATATCTGACCAGCTGGTCGGATATTGGGTTTAGTGTTTTTTCCAGCCAATATGTTATGCTGTGTAGCCCTATTTAAAAACAAACATGTGGCTCTTACTTTCACATTCAAATATCAAACCTCTCCAGTATCTGACCACTGGTCGGGTACTGGAGAAAAGTGGTGGTCGGAAATTGGTGCACTGATCTAAAATTTAATTTTTTCTTTTCAGATGTCGAAAAAATATACAGTGGAAGATGTTATCAATGCTATAAATGAAGTGCGTAGTGGAGAAAAAATACGCGAAACAGGAAGAAAATACAACATTCCTCATGCTACCATGATAGACAAACTGAAAGAAAAAAGCTCCGTGGATGCTAGAAAGGGTTCTGCTACAATTTTAAACCGTAATGTAAGTAGACTAAGCTCTTGTACTTGCTATACCTTTAAGCTATTATTATTCTTTCAGGTAGCCCACCTTTCTAACCTTGTATTTTCACCTTTCTAACCTTGTATTTTTACTCTATTATTAGGCCTGGGTCAATGATAGCCAGTGTTTTTTTGTACACATTAGTTTATAATACACTTAAGTTAAAACGTATAGGCCCAGTCTGTTGCTTTTAGAAATCAGAAAAGCCTAGCTTATTGATCATAGCATCATTGTTGTTTCTTGATAGGCTATTTTTGTAGGCCTATGGCTTTGGCATGAGTGTCTGATCTAGACCGCTTTTTCAATGATATGGCTGTTCTATTGCTGATGCATTTTTTGTTTTCAGGAAGAACTCCTCGTTCTATGGCTGAGGGCAATGGCCAAAAAAGGAATGCCAGTTGAACCCAGACAACTGCTTGATGCTGTGGAGGAGATTTTTAAAAAAGATGGAAGACTAAATCCATTCACTGATGGAAGACCCGGGAAGAAGTGGCTGGAACTTTTCCTCAAGCGTCACCCAGATATTTCACTTTGAAAGCCAGAAACGCTTGGTATTGGAAGAGCCCTTGTGACTGAACGAGCCATTAGAGAGTGGCATGATAACTTACGAAAGTACATTTTAGAGCAAACAGGAAGCTGTGATTTGCTAGCTGAACCTTCAAGAATTTTAAATGGGGATGAATCAGGATTTCAGACTAACCCCGTAACCTCACTAGTAATAGGGCCTAAGGGTTTCAAAGATTTATATGATTTCCGAGGAAATAATAAGGAGTGTATTACTGTAATGGTAACGTTCACTGCTAGTGGAAAAATGGCACCTCCCTGAATTGTTTACCCATATGAGAGGATACCAGCAGAAATCAGCAGAAATGTTAATCCTGACTGGTCATTAGGTCGATCAAAAAATGGCTGGATGACCTCCCAAGTTTTTTATGGGTATGTAGCAAATAAATTGCTACTTTTTTAAAAGCTCACAATACAACCTTTCCAGTTTTGTTCCTAGTCAGTGGTCATAAATCCCACATTAGCTATGAAGTTGCAATGTTTTGTAAGGAAAATGACATAATTTTATATTCATTGCTGCCTAACGCAACACATATCTTACAACCAGCTGATGTATCGGTGCTCAAGCCTATTGAAAGTGCTTGGAAAAACATTGTTTCCGACTGGCTGAAATAAACTACAAACAAAACCGTTACGTGAGCCAACTTTCCTCCTTTAATAGAGAGTGCTTTGATGGCAGCAACAGAAGACATTTTGCAAAATGGGTTTAGAAAGTGTGGAATTTTACCATTTGATAAGGAAAATATTGATTATAGTAAATGTTTAAGCCATGAGTCAAGAGTAGTTGATAAGCCATGTCAGTTCAAGACTGAACATTTATTGTTTCTTGAGTCTGTGTGTTCTTCCTCACGTATTCAGCAGTTCCGCTGCAGTGGTGAGCGGTGGTGTGGAGATGAATCTGCAAAAGAGCTTTTTTATTCATGGAAGACAACTAAAGACTATATTTCATCACAAGATAAATCTGCTCAACCACCTGGTTCAAGTAACATTGCTGTTTCATCCACTAGCAACTGTACTGACCTTGCTATTCCATCTGCTAGTAACCATCCTGACCTAACTTCAGATGATCAACCTGTAAATCAAGTGAATCAATATACATTCAATGATACATTGGTTGAAGCTAACCACCAGCCACCAACTCAAGTAAAGAATCAATGTGTGAACTTGAAAATGCTCTCGCCCTCACCTGTACCAGAGATGGAGTGTGTCACATCAAAATCCAGTAGGTCTGTTTCAGGAGTTAGTCCTGCCTTTGCTGAGTGCGTTGTTTGGCCGACACAGTCGCCTATAAAAAAACTAGGAAACTCTAGGAAAAAAATTAAGCTTCCAGATGCTGTTGGTGCTGGAGCATGGGTGGAGTACTGGGCACAAAAGGAACAAGAAAAAATACAAAAAGAAGAGAAGAAAAAAGAAACAAAAAGAAGAAGAGCTAAAAAAGAAACATGCAGAAGGCCAGGAAAAAAGTAAAACGAAAAATGTTGTAAAAAAGAAAAGGATGAGGATAGAAGAATTTTCAGCTTCTGAAGAAGATACTTTTTTATTGGAGGATGAAGAAAACTCATTAGACGATGTTGACTTAGCTAATTTTTTTAAATCTAGAACACCCACTCCCAACCATGAAGAACTTATGAAAGAACCACAAGAACATGACTTTGCTTTGGTGACTTCCCATTGGAATCAGGAAATAACAAACAAGCTTATTATGTTGGAAAAATTATAAAAATTGAGGGAAATGATATTGAAGTTTCATGTATTCGGAAAAGTTTGAAATGTGAAAACAAATTTATTTTTCCAGCTGTTCCAGATTCATCAATAATTGGAAGAGACCAAATAATGTACATTTTAAAACCAACTGTATTGAGTGGTACAAAGAGAAGACAACAATCTTCTAATCTTCTGTTACTTTTGAAAAACTTTAATGTTCGCTAGGCTTAATAGACAAGTGACATTGATTTTTTTTTTTTTTTTTTTTTTTTTTTTTTTTTTTTTTTTTTTTTTTTACAATAAAACTAAACTTTGTGTGTTTCTTGAAACTGTGTTTTTCAGGATTTCCTATTTTATGTTTTATATTTTTCAAGCATCTTAAAGTTTGGAAATGCCTTGTTTTTACTTAATAAATAAATCAAAACAATTGTAACATGTTAAGTGTGTAGTATAGTCAAAATATTTACTGGAGAAATAAAAATAAATTTTGGTCGGAAACTGGAGCAAAGGTGGTCGATAGTTGGTGCAAGTGGTCGGTTACTGGTGATTTTGTCACTTTTTTTTTTTAATTAAAAAAAAATATTTTAAATAAGAATAAATCAATATGGAATATGTTGTAGTGAAATACAAATGTAATACAAAAACTTTATGAAAATCACTTTCAGGGGTTGAATTATTTATTTAATACAGCACTTTAAAATTGACAAAGTCTTAACTGGTCGGTAATTGGTGCATTCACCCTACATTGCTTTTTAACATTAATAACTGTTATTTTCATTATTTTCACCTTTCTTACATTAGGTAGTTGGTAATTATGGGTTTAATATTATTTTAATTGCTTTTTTTATATTACTTATAGTCTGTAGTAAGATTACATACAATAACTGTTTAAGGTTCGCAGACCACTATATAGTTTGATAGGCTCATACCATAACAAATGTTTTCTTACTTAATTACTAAGTAATAGACCCTGAGCATCTTGCAGAGGTTTCATTCCCTAAAGACCAAAAGTCTGTTTATGAAATGTTCCTCTGTAAACACGTGCAATTACACTGGCCAGTGATCCACAGGAAGAAAATCGCTGTCCACCTTTTCGGCTTGCACGCGTTGTGTTGGTGTGGGTTTCGGCACTTTTCATTTAAAAAGCATGCAAACATAAGGAAATAAAAACATGATTGAGACCAGAAATAACGTGAATTGTGTGTGTGTGTGTGTGTGTGTGTGTGTGTGTGTGTGTGTCCTGCCGGCCTTTTTATTGCGGTAATCACAATGATAAAATTTCGGAAAAGTAAACATTACATAATTGAGATATGCTTGCCTGCCAGGAACGATATATTTTCACTCATACATGATTTAAATTAAAATGAAAAATATAGAATTTTGTTAAAGTGAAATGAAATGTTTCCATAGAAACTGCTTCTTTGTTGTCATTAACGTATTACACATACAAAACTTATAAAATTTACTTCCTCCATAAACTACCATTTTAATTTATTAAAAAAAATTACCCCCTCCCCCCTTCAACTACCCTTTTCATTTATAGATATTTCATCTACCTTTCTACAGTGGATTGTTATGACCTTCTTTTCAGGATACTTTATTCATCAAAATTAAGCAATTTACTCTTGTTAAAACGTAAAACATTGCAGGTAAACTGCCCCTTTCCCTTAACCGATCTTCACCAAAAACAATAGGCCTTGAGTCCTCTACAATTCAGGGCTGTATGCAAAAAATTATTTGATTCTGTTTGAATTTGCGGCTGTTATCGTTTGCCATAGAAAAAATTCTACACACAGACACTTTTCGAAAATATCGGTATGGAGAACCATACATGACTTCCATATTCTAAGATTTATATTTAAAATCATTTTCGAAATGAAATATTACCATAGAAACTACTTCTTTCTACTACTGGCTTCAGCCTTAACCACAGTACTGTGGTCACTAACGTATACCACCTAACGTTATCGCACTCAATTTTCACTGATGATGGAAGTCGATGGCATTGACGAAACGTCTGGTTTTATAGAAAACATTGGACTGGCCAAATATCCCGGGAAGGAATTTTAACAAAAACTACTTCTTTGTTGCCGATAATGTTGTACACATATATATAAAAAATATGCATAAAATTAATGGCTTGTATAAGTTAATGATTGATCTCCATTAAGTAGTGCTCAAGTTTCCAAAGTTTTAATATTATGATGTCCGTAATTAAAACATCAGAGCAGGTTTAGTGTGAATGAGGGTACACCATGGACAAAAATTTTCAACATTTCCTATTGACCATTGCTTAGAGTAAAGCTGCGAATCTACAGTGTATGTTTCACAGAACAAACACGCGAAAAAGAAGGAGCGCTCCGAAGTCGCTCATGGACCCTCAGCATCTTGCAGAGTGTTCATTCCCTAAAGACGAAAAGTCTGTCCATGAATCGTTCCTCTGTAAACACGTGCAGTTATACTACCCAGCGATCCACAGGAAGCAAATTGATGTCCATTTTTTCAGCTTGCACGCGTTATGTTGGTGTGGGTTTCGGCAGTTTCCATTTAAAAAGCATGCAAATGTAAGAAAATAAACATGAGTGAGGCCAGAAATAACGCGAATTGTGTGTGTGTGTCTTCCCTGCCTTTTTATTGCTGTAGTCATAATAATAAAATGGAAACGTAAACATTACAAAACTGAGATATGCTTACCTGCCATGAACGATATATTATTTTATACATATATAATAACTCATACATAATTTACATTAAAATGAAAAAATTGTAATTTTATTGCCTGGCAACAAAATTATTTTTTTTTTTTTAACAATTACCATTGTTTGAAAAAGTTTAAATGAATTTTCAAGTACTTTACTGTTGTTAAAACGTAAAAGGTTGCAGGTAAACTATCCCTTCCCCTTAACCGGTCTTCACCAAAATCGAAAGTCCTTGAGATCTCTACAATTCAGGGACGTATGCAAAACATTATTTGATTCTGTTTGAATTTGCGGATGTTATCGTTTGCCATAGAAAATACCCTTGATAAAAAAACGTTGCAGGTAAACTACCCCTTTCCCTTAACCGATCTTCACCAAAAACAATAGTTCTTGAGAACTCTACAATTTAGGGCTGTATGCGAAACATTATTTGATTCTGTTTGAATTTGCGGCTGTTATCGTTTGCCATAGAAAAAAATCTACAGACACACACACACACACACACACTTTTTGGAAAATGTCTTTTTTTCATGTTTTGAGTATAGTACAATCAGAATCTGCAATAATCTCGAACACAATTTTTTTGCCATCACCATACTTCCATTTCCTTAAGGAATATGGAAGTAAAATGACTTTTTCATGTTTTGAGGGTAGTACAATCAGAATCTGCTGTTATCTTGAACACGATTTTTTTCGCCATGACCATACTTCCATTTCCTTATGGAACATGGAAGTAAAATCATGAAATATTGTGGAAAGCAATGTATTCACAAAATTTTGATGAATTTTGCAAACATAAAAGATTATTAAATGGATCTTAGTATTATTATTAACTGCTTATCATTCAGCCCTTTTAAAACAATTTTTTGGAAAATCTGTTTGTGAAATTCCAGGGTCCCTAGGTAGAAGATATTGGGAATAAATCATTTGGTCCTTCTCGTCCACCATTTTCTCCTCCATTTTTATTTCAAAACTGTTGTAAGAATAAAATGAAGAAGAATAGCTTCAAATAAGGAAAAACCTGTATAGAATTTTGAGTTAGAAGAAAGAAATTGTGACATTTACAAGCTAGTTGGTCATTAAGATTAAATATTAGTACAACAGAGATGAGTCAGAAAAAATTATGTATTCATTGGTGCTTCTTGTTTGTTTAATATCAAGTTACATTTCATTCACTGTCCTCTTCTGGTCAGTTATAGATATCGTATGGGTGTTTAGGTTCAGTCATATAATAACAATAATAATGTGTACATCTCTTGCGTATGTATGTATTTTTTGTTTTAGATAATGATATTTAATGTCAACATAAAGTTAAGATAAGCACAGTACAAATAATTAATATGTAACATTGTTTTATATGTAGGACGCGACAGTGTTCATAAAGTTCGGCTGATATGTGTACCAGACTTTTCTAAAACAGGGACATGTGCTATTGTAAATTTATCAAATCTTGAGTGTTATCCAATGACTTTCAACGTTGATCTGCCTCCAGATAGTAGTGAAGCTATGGATACAAGATAGTTCAGTCACAGCCTGTTTCCAGTAGTTAACACACACAACATGCGCACAAAGAAATATGTGCTAACATTTGTGTATTTAATTATTAGTAAAAGTGATATTGTATTTTAATAATTAATAAATGAATGCTTCTAATTTACAGTGTATACTTATTTACATTCTTACAGTTATCAGTTTGTTTTCTGAGTAAAAATTTTTGTCACATGCAGTTCCATATTTTTGGTATGCATAAAATACATAATTCAGTAGATTGGTGGGCTTGGATGGTACGATGTACACAAAGTGGAAATCAGATATCAGCAAAGTTACTCTGAGGAGAGAAGTATTGCTGAAGAAGTTGACTATTTTTACTTATTCAAACAAGGCAAATGGGAAAGAGAGGTGTAGTCACAACTGAATCAGAGAATAAGGAAAACTATGCTGGATAAAAACCTTCGTGAGAACCTGTGAGAAAATAAAAGAGAATGGAAGTTGTATCAGAAGCTGACTTTAGACACCATGCACTGATTATATACATATATGATATAATGGTCACATTGAGCTTACTTATTTTGTTGTGTTACAGAAATTGTATATAAAAGAAATTATTGCTGTAACTTAATAGAGCCAAATCTGACAACAAAAATGCTTACGGTTTTTCAGTACACTTGATACTCTGAACAGAAATTCAACTTGACTTGCTAGAAATGGAGTGGGGAGTCTGGCTACTTGCTATCGGTTCCCTTGCCACCCTCAGTGCCTCAAAGGATTAAAAAATAATAAAACGTTATAGCAGTAAAGCTGAATGTTATATACGTTTCTTGAAATATATTTTTATAACTTCTTGCAAGTAGCCAGCCAAATATTCTGGTTCCAACATCCAGCCAGACCACGTGAAAGGTTGGTAGAGGGTGTCGGAACATAATGCACTTTGGTGATTGTGACACATTAACTTATTTAAATAAATAATAAATAGATGAATAAATAAACAAATAATTTTAGAGTTATCTAGTATATAGTTTTATTAAAAAAACCCAGCAGATGTTTTTGAATTACCCTCTAGTAACTGCCGCATAAATCTGTTGCAAGCCATCAGGTCCGTAACAGAAGTAAATAAACAATCTTCCGCCTAGTTCTAATTGGAACAATTCTCAGTAAAAGATTTTGATAAATACCCGTACATTGTAATTGCAACAAATGTATTACTTTATTATATTAAAACTGTAGATACACTACTAAAAATTATATTGTGAACTTTAGTGGTTATTTCAAACAATCAGTGTACTCCTACATGAAGGAAACATAACCTCAAATCGTCAATAACATTGGTGTCTTAACCACAACCTAAAAACCCCCATGTTGTAAAAAACCACACCACTATTTAGAACAGATAAAAAGATTTAAAAGGAAATGTAATATGAATGGACAAAAAACAACAGAAGTAACTGTAAAAACAGTCATTGTAACGGTACAGGATCCTAAGGTGCAGTAAATTTGAAACCCCGTGCCAATAAAAAGCAATGAAGTATATTAGGAAGGCAGAGGGGCTAGCTTGTGAGTGTGTATCTATGAAAAAAATAATAAATTAATTAAAATAAAATGTTAATGTATAAAAAGATGACAATAAATTTACTGAGATGCGTAATGGTTATATTGATAAGTTAAAATGAAAGTGAGGATAAAGCAGTGTGACGAGTGGTTTCTACATCAACTCATGTAGTCAGGACGTTGTTAGATTTGTACTTATTGTAAATGAGTATAAATGCTCAATTAGTCTCAGCAATATTCTGAGTTGTATGTTTAATAATATTTATTTATAAATGAGAACACACTTCTTTTGCTGCTCTGAATCATTCAATTTTTATTCCTTAATTCTCTTATTATAATAATTTTCTTTTCTTCTATTAATTAATAACAAATTTTCCTTTTTTAAGGTTCCTGCTCCATCTAGCTCTCGGATCCATGAAACAAATTTTTATCTCAGGGTTATAACCAAATTATTGGAATAATTCTGTGAGCCGTTAATTCTGAATCATTCCATTGAAATTTACGATAGTAATTGCATATTCCAAGAAATAATTGCAATTGTCTTCTATTCTTGGGTGTAGGAAACTGCTGAATTGCATTTACTTTGTCTGGTGATAGAGAGATACCGTATTCTGATAAAATAAAGCCTAAAAATTGGACTTCATCTGCGATAAATTTATATTTGTCAAGTTTCAGAGTGATATGTTTGTCAGATAGCTTTTGTAGCACATGCTCGACTCTATTGCAATGTTCGTCCCAATTTGATAAAGTAATTAGTAGGTCATCGATGTATACGGTTGTGAATTGTAATGCTTCTTGACCTAGTATTTGGTCCATGCATTTAACAAATATGGCTACGGAATTGATAAGTCCAAAGGGTAGTCTTTTGAATTGATAGTTTCTCCCGTAAAAAATAAATGCCATATATTTACGACTATCGGTGCAGTTCTACTTGCCAATATCCGCACACTGTATCCCAAATGCTAATGAATTTAGTTCCATGAAATTTGTTCAATATTTCCTCAATTTCTCCGGGAGACGTCCGGTCATTAATGATCATTTTGTTAATTTCCCTAGCGTCAAGACAAAGTCATACCTTCCCATTCTTCTTAGGGATTGCTACTATAGGATTAGTATATGGAAAATGGCTGTACTCAATGTCATCTTATAGTGGTCAAAATTTTATAATTCCTTGATCAAGTGGCACGCTCACACACTCGAGTTGACAAACCCAGGCCCGAGTCGTAAATAAGAACGAATTAGGGACACGTCAGACCCGACGCCAGTGCGAAGACAATGAGGAAAACGACTGAGTACACGCTACAATATAAAATAGGGAACGTCGTTGACAGCACGAAGTTAGCTATGATTTACAGTGCTAAGCAAACCAAGACAAAAGGCATAGTCCAGCAGCCTGGTTACGCAGAAGTGAAATGGAACACATGCTGTGGGGTTGAGTTGTAACGAGCACACGTATGAACGCTACACCCAGTAACAAAGGGTGCAGGGAAATCTTGACAAATATGTAGACAATAGAACGGATATTCTATGAATACTAGAGATACACACAGCCCAGCATGAAAACACACCCTGACGTCCAGCCAGATTTACAACTAGAAAGCGTGGGACCCGTCCAGGGATGACACCCAACGAAGAGTTGATAATCGGCGGAACGAGCGAAGGGTAAATGAACAATTGACCAAGACACTGCAGACTCTTAACAAAAGCTATATCAGAGTGCCTCGACAACGTGGAAACAAAGGTTGATAGACAGGCGGGGGGAATTGCTCTAGTTTCTGAGAATCAGCACAACGTTCGTCGCTGGAACATTCCGGGGATGCCGACGACCAACCAGCGTTTGGCATCTTCCTAAGGAACTGGTGGAAAGAGTAATAACGACTCGAACGACGAATCGGAAAACCGATGACAAAAATCTACAAGGTGGTAGGAATTTAGGGAACCTATCAACAACGGCAGAAGGCGTGGAAATTGCCTTCTGGGAGAGAATGTTCGATAAAAACTGTTTGCGAGGACGCGGAGCCCAGTAATAGTACCAGTAGTAGTTGGAATAGTAATAGCAGTAAGACGGAAATAATACAGTAGTAGTAGTCATAATTGAAATAGTTTACGCGACTTACTCAACTTTTAACTCGGTTAATCAACCAGTGAAATTGTAACCAAGTCGCGGTCTTAAGTGAACTTAGACATTCAATTCAATCGCAATTCTACAAAACGTATGTTCGATAGTTTATATGAGTTACCGATAATCAACAGTGCGAATAGACATAACTATCGTTAAATACCAGTGTATACGTGACTCTAAACTACGACCGACACGCAACATAATGCAATACGTGTGAGTAACAATCCGAGAGTAAAACAGTGGGTGACAGTTTCAAACACTATTCCACCATAATGATACTCAATTTTGGGCATCTGAACTGAGTGAATTAACACGAACACTATTACGCACATTGCATACATTACGCCCAAGGTAGACGAAATAGTTAGCTACATGAACACGCACACAGCAAACTCTAAAAGCAAACCACTTCAATGACGATGATGGCATCTTAACACTTGAACCCATAAAACACTTGACGCCAGCGGAGAGTCCAACACCACACTATACATAACGAGAGTGGGGAAATTCAGTAAAGTGAAAGTGAAGTGTTCATCGATCAACAGAGATTACTATGTACGAGGAATCCACCAATGTATGTCATCTTACACCGATGGAATTTGTGGATAAACCTTTTGCAAGATAAGCCTTTATGTTTCTTAAATCCTAGTTGATACATACTACTGCACTGTCTCTTCTTTTCAAAGAGCTACTCCCGAGAGATTTCTGTAAATTTATATAAATCACAAATCTAACAATGTTAATATTAAAGTCATTCATCTGAGCATAATGAACGCATTTAGCTAGGGATAAAATATATTTGATTGCTTATTGTTTGTATATGTCTATTATTGTGTTGTATTTGATTGTACTATGTGTCTTGTTTTCAGGAAACAACGAACGAATATTATTGTGGTTTTGTTATTATGTGTTTTAATTATGTATTTGCAGGACATAATTTCATTTGTGGTACAGTAATTTACTTAATCAATGATATAATAAATAAGTAATTATTACCTACATACATATATCTTGCATTCATTATTGCAATTAACCTTGACAATTAATTTATCACGTTCCAAGTGATTTCATCTTGTAACTTATAAAGAGTCTCAGAGTTATGCTAATTATCAATGGACACACCCAAATCGACCATTGAAATGTCAGATTAACATGCTCATGTAAATCATATTGATTTGATAACTATATTGAGTCAAATCCGACAAATATAATTTACTTTTCCATATGTGTGTTAAATATAAATGATACCCAAGGAAAGTGGGGCTTTATAAATGTCAATTACAACCCCATTTGGTTAAATATAAATAGTATACGAATTTAATTATACCCAATTCATTAATTTATAATTGAATGATTTAATAATTCATAATAATTAGCATAATTGCACTAAATATAAATGGCGCTCCAAGATCGTGGGGCACGGCAAACACAATTAAATAATTAATTGCCAATTCCATTTATATACACTAAATATAAATGGCGCCCATCGCATGGCAAAAGAGAGCAGGCAGTAGTTGTATTTAGATTAAGTAAAATAATATAATACAATAAGATATTTATAGTGTAAGGTTAGCTTGACTGGTGACTGGATGATAACAAGGAGTAAAGCTAAACTGGCTAGCAGTAGTTCAGACAGCATGAACTTTGACATCAATAACCAGCTAGGTGTACCCGACAACGGAGAAGAAAACTCATCGGTCGAACCAAATATGACTGAGGAGACGTCAGAGGTCAGAGCGCGGGGCAGGAGTCCCAACAACCACAAGAGGAAGTGACGCTGCGTTCACTGATGGATTTCATGCGTACACAGAGCGAAAGTCTCAAAGTAATGAATGAGAAGTTCGACAAACAGAATGAAAATATCGCTGTAATTAAGGAAAATTTAGAAGAGATTGTAACGGGGTGAATAAAGGGGTTTTTATTTTTATTTAAAATGGGGTTTATTTTGTAAAATTTCACAATTCAATTTCCATCTGTGTGACCAGTCCTCGGTTGAATCTAAAACGTAGTTCAAACAAAGAAACAGTACGCAATAGCTGTGGTGAAACAATTGGAAAGGAATGTGCGGTTGACACAATTCTAAGAACTTTGCGGCTGTGTGACATCTACGCCCAAACGCACTACACCAGCATGTGCGCATACCCACGCGGACCAAAAGACGCTCAAGATGGCTTGGCGATGAATTTTGACTTACATATGGTCCTAGCTGACGGAAATAAAGTTTAAGTCCGGCCTACTTTGTGACGTCGGCCAGTGCACACCAAATATCATCCATGACTACAACAACGAAAAAACCATGTGTTGAATGTGTCACCGCTATGACTACCAAATAGAAGGCATTGCTTTCCGTCTTCTTCAACAAATATATCGAGGAGATGGGGACTGATAGACGCTTCCCAGTCCATCACCGACTTCAACCGGCGCAGGTTGCCCGGCAACCCGGGCTACCAAAAAATAATCTTTTAATATCCAATCTTAGTGAGTGAAAGTTCGGCAACATCACATAGTGAGAAAGTTCACGAAAAATGAACTAATAAATCGTTTTCGGAAATAACAGCAAGAAAATTGTTCGATTCAATGCGAAGTCAGGATGACTCCACGTGGCCGGCCGGTGTCGCGATAGATATCCAGTTTAATCTAAATGGGGGTTATGAAATAAAGGTATTGTAAAATTGAATGTGTGTGTGAGAGAGCAGGCTGGGCTGTCTGATATATATAATAAGGTAAGATGTAGTAAATAAGTTTAAATGGTACAATATAATGTTTCAACTATTTCAAGGAAGTTGTATTCAATTTAAAAGTTGACTAAAAGTACTAGATTGTTTTTAAACCTACAGAAATGAATAACGAATAATTTGATATAGAACATTTTAAATAAATAATAAAATTTAATTAAATTCTCTTCATAAAAAATGAGTTGTGTAAGTCATTCACCCAGCCGTAAATCACGCTTGTATCCTAGAAGTTCGTATGACGTAACTCTGGACTAAAAAAAAAAACGATTTTCAAGGTAAGTGGAAGATGAATAATTTTATGTATTTGTAATTATAATTAAATATATTATTACAATTGGCGCTTCGACAGGGACGAATTTGATTAATTAAAAATTCCATACCTACAAACAGATGCAAGCGTGATTTGGGAGTTGAGTTAGGAATACGCAAAAAACACATAAAAGTACGTAATGTACGCATTGTATATGTAAGATTGAAATTGTGAGAGGAAGTAAATCAATTTAAGTAAAGTAACAGGTTTTATAAAATAATAAATAATGGATAACGGTAGTGATATGATGAGTATTATACTCAATCAATTAGAGAAAATGAACAGTAATTTTAATGGTATAAATAGTCGTTTTGACAATAACGATATAAAATTGAATGAAATACAGAATAATGCAGAAGTACAGAATAATAATTTCAATGATAGATTTGAGGAATTAAAAAATGATATTAAAGAGATTAATAGACGTTGTGAAGATACCCATGAAATGTTTAAAAATTGTTTGAATAAATTAGAACAGAGTATTGAGAGAATGGGAGTGGATGTGACGAATACAGATAAGAGTAAAACAAATGAAAATTATAATGATATGTATAAAAATGTGGTATTAGAGAATAAGGTAACAGATGATAACAATGATGTCGAAAATGATAATGTAATTAAGAATGTGATATCAGAGAGTGATACGTTGAAAATAGATAATGAGATAGTAAGTGAGAGTGAGAGAATGATAGATTGTAACGGAGTAATAATTAGTGTTGATGGATTAGAGAAAGAATGGAGAGAGAGAGTAGATGAATGTGTAGGGCAGAGGGTAAATTTTCCCCATATTTATGATGAACCAGGGTGTTCACAAGTGTTGTTTTTGAAGGGCAAGAGTCCCGTGTTATTGGAAGATTTGAGTTGTTTCCCCTTTTTGTATAAGTTTGTACCCTCTGTGTGGAATGGTGTTGAACGTGAGAGATGGTGTTATGATGAGAGAGATTTAGATGGAGAGTTGTGTATTGATAGAAAGATAGAATTATATAAATTAAAGAGAGATTGTAGTGAGTTGAAAGAAATGTTGGAAGTGATAGAGATAAATGGTATTAAATACTTACCTGTTAAAATAGAGAGTGAGAATTGCTTTAATTATACAGGTTTAAATAATAACAATTTGCCTTATGATGAAAAAATAACTGACCCGATATTGAATATAATTACTAATGGAGACTGGACAGAAATAAATAATGTTGACTTGGTATATGATTATTATGGTAAAAGGAGTGAACTAAAATTTTATGGTTATTACACACAAGATAGCCATATGTGGAATGTAAATAAAATTGAAAATTGTTATGTGAAACCCAGACTAATTTTTGACAATGGAGGCTGAACATAAATTCATAAATGGACAATTTTAAATATTTTGTTTTATGATTCTGACCTGGCAGACTTGGACAATGAAGTGTGATATAACTGAATAATTAATGCTGTTAGTGATATTAAAGTCAAAGAGGTAAAGATTATAAATGTATGCATATCAAGTGGTATATCGAGTTATTATGAATACTTAAATCACCCAAAACTAATGGAGATTGAGAGTAGTAAAGAAAAAAGAGTTATAGTAAAAATATAGAATTTCAATTGAAACAAGTGACAACTTTAATAAAATTTGAGAGTAAAGTAATGTTGTAAAAAGTGTAATTTTGAGTAATTTAAATGTCAATTTTATTGTTAATTGTATTAATACTTTGTTAATTTTAAATGTCTTATTTTATTATGTTTTTGTGTTTAAAGATAGAATTGTAAAGATGTTCAATGTATGTTATGATGTAACTTATGTTGTAACGTGTCAAAAATGGGGTATTTTATTTATTTCATTTTCGGGGTTTCATAAAAAATATTGTGCAAGTTTTAATCCCATTGTGAGAGAACACGTGGTGACTATAACAGTTTGTAACAAAGCAGCAACGTAATAGTCCGTTGCGAAATCAGTTGAAGTATGTGGCCACCTCAAATTTCTCAGAACGTGGTTTGAATGTGACAGCACCTGTACGCATGACACAGGTATACGCGCGGGTGGTACGCGAAGCTGATCAACCGACGCTGTCGAAAATGGCGCAGAAACGACGTTTTGTTGAGATCCACAACCCGACCTGAAGGATATACAAATTAAGGACCACCTCTTTAGTGACGTCAGACCAGCAGTGCCTAAATATCGTCGGCACACACTACAGAAACAACCACTATGTAGCATGTGCCTAGCCAATAAACCGCAACAAATCAGCTATGAACGTCGACGAAATCCGTTGGCTGTGGACATCGGCTTCCTCCCGCTCGCAAGCGACGCTTAGGGGAGTTCGTCTCTAACTGTGTCGGCAGACACAGAGCCAAATGCGCTCTGCCAAAATTTTATCAGTTTTTCTATTTCAAAAATGAACTAAAAGTAACAACCCGTGACAGTGCTATCAGTGAGTATGGGAGGGGAACAAAATCAGTTACATTAGACAGCGACGTAATTACCAAACTCAAATAAAATGAATTCGAAGGGTTACCACGTGCCGGCCGGAATGGGTATCTTTTTATTAACATGTTAAGGGCGGGGTAATTTTCTATGTATGTGAGAGTGTGCAAAAAATTGCAGGCTGGGCTCTGTCTGTATATCTGTATTAAATTGTGATCAGTAAGGTAAGATGTTAGAATAAGTTAGTATGTAGAAGATGTTAACCGAGCAAAGAAAACTGTAACTTAATCTGTAAAACAATGAGAAAAAGTTTTGAACAAAATTTTAAAATGATTCTGATTAATTAAAAAACCGTAATTTCTCTTCAAAATTGTGTCGAGTTAGTTATTTCGATAACCTATGAAACACATGTTTGTATCTAGCGTTCGTACGAAAGAATCCTGGACCCAGATAAACGAAACTTTGAAGGTAGGTGGAAGTTATATTTATGTATTTTATATATTTTAAAACTGTATTTAACGCCACAATGGCTTCCGGAACAGGGACAGTTTTTATTAATTAAAAAATGAAATAAAGACCGTACCTACAGAAAAGATACAGACGTGTGTTTGGGGTTAGCGGAATAAAACAAAAGTGCGTTATTCACGCAAAATTAGTTATGCAATACATTATATATTAATTATATTATATTTACGCACAAGTATCAAGTAGAAAATAAGAAATGGCAGATAACAATGAAATCAGCCTCTCTGACAGTCAGACCGACTCTGGTATTCAAACAGAAGCAAGGTCAATAGACGAACAGAATGTAGAAGTATCCATAATTAGTTCGCCGGGAGCGATTTCTACTCCCGTACCAATTAAAATAAATACAAGAGAAAAAGAGTTGTCATTAAATGATTTATTTAATCTCATTAACAATAGATTTGATATGAACAATAAACGCTTTGATAGTAACGAGGTAATTTTAAATGAGATGAAAAGTGATTTTAACAATAAATTAGATGAACAGAAAATCAAATGCGAACAGCAGAATATTCAAAACGAGATTAATTTTAAAGAAATTAAAGACCAGAGTACTCAGTTTCAGCAGAGTATTAGCATAAAATTTGATGGTTTAATAAATGATATAAAAGAAAAGAATAAATGTCTAGAAGATGCTAATGAAATAAAAAATAGTTTGAATAAAGTAGAACAGAGTACGAGTAGTACAAGTGTAAGTTGTAATGGCAATGTTGTATTAGATAAAGAGTTAACAAATGATGACGATGATGTAATTGAAAATGTAGTATCTGAGAGTGCTGATGAGTTTGTAGATTGGGATGATGAAATGTTAATATGTGTTTATGAGTTAGAGCGAGAGTGGAAAAATAGTATAGTGGTAGAGTGGGGACAGAGGGTAAATTTTCCCTTTATTATTTATGATGATGATTTAATGTGTTCACAAGTATTGTTTAAGAAGGGCAAGAGTCCCGTAGGAGTAGAAGATTGGAGTTGTTTATTTTTGTTATATAATTTTGTACCCTCTGTCTGTAATAATTTTGAGAGTGTGATTTGGTGTGATGATGAGAGAGATTTAAGTAGAGTAAAGAAACAGAATTGTATGAATTGAATAGAGAGTATGATGAATGGAAAATAAGGTTAGAGGTGTGCCTAAATAATAATGATTGGATTGATAATACAAAAGCAAAGAACCCGATAATGAATATAATTACTGATGGAGACTTAACAAATGTACTTAACGTTGACGTGTTTTATGATTATTGTGGTAAAATGAATGAAGTTGGTTTTTATAGTTACAACACACAAAACCGTAATTTGTGGGGTAATAAAATTGAACAGTGTGATATAAAACCAAGATTAATCTATGACGATGGAGGGTAGGCTATAAAACAATAAAAGACAATTATAAACATTTTGTTTTATGGTTTTTGACCCTGCAACTTTGGACATTGAAGTGTGGTACAACTGAGTAACAATGCTGACGATTTGTAAATAAATATGTAGTGAATTTATTAGTGTGTATTGTAGAAGGTCAGGTAAACAAGTGTGTGTAGAGGGTTGTAATAATAATAATAATATTTTTCAATTTAAATAAATAACCGAATTAATTTTGAAAACAGTAATTGACTAATTGTAATTGTCTCAATAGCTATATAATGTGTATGTTCAGTAATTAATATAATTAAAACAATTTGATATGTTTTAAATATTTTGATTGATTATTTAAATGTGTAGAATTAATTTTTTTTAATGAATTCAAATTATTTTATGAGAGATGAATTTGGTAATTAAATGATAAATTGTTTGATGTAAACTAACATGTGTGTCAAATGTTTCAGAGGTGAGGTGAAAATATTAGGGTGTATGGTGAATATGTTTTGTGTATGTCATTTTAAATGGACTGTAAGTATAGAACTTTTACAGTACGAAACATGTATAATAAAAATGTTTACAGATGTAACTTAGATGGAAAGATTTTATTCAATAATGAGATGATTGTCTCATATAATATAATATAATTGTGAAATAAAAATGATAATTAAAAATTTTAATAATAACTGAAAGATGATATATAATAATTATAAATAATAAATTTGAAAATTTTAAGAAAGTTCAATGGTAGAAAGTGATGAATGATTTGAATGTTGATGGATAAATGGGTAATGAAAATGTTACGATAGAATGTATATCAAATTTTAATTATTTAGTTAGTAAGTTGCTATTGCGGGGGTGGCCTGTGCCCTCGTAGATAGTGAAATGGGTTGGGGGTAACAGAGAGTGTTACCTCCATCGGAGGCCAAAATGGCGAAAATGTGCGACACACCTTTTTCGTGCAAATTCAATTTGTACACTGATAGACGCTCGTGTTGCACATACTAATAATGAAGTAGAACAGGCAATGAAATGAAAATTAGATTTCCCCGACTTTTCGGGCGGTTACTGCCTTACCAGCACTAATTGTGGATTTGGCTAGCGGTTAGCTATGGTCATACCAAGTCCCTTGGCCATAGCTGATTTGAAATTGGTATATAATAGAAATTAAATGGGGGGTGACATCAGGGGAAATCCAGGTACTATGGAACAGCGGCTGCCACTCTGTTCGAGTAGGAACAGCAAGCCCAGGTGGTAGACCCGTTTAAGGGCGTTTAAATATAACCAAAGATATGCTATCAAAAATGTTAAAATGTAACTGCCGAAGCAAAGACACGGAGATGTTAATTCCTCCAAATATGCAGTCTTTGTGGAAGCGAAAAGGCGCTACAGTCTTACATAACTTGCAATAGCGTGTGTGGATGGGAGGTGGCTCAGATGAGCCACGAATTCAAATTTATAACATAAAAACTGCTAACTCTAATTTTGATCTAATAAAATGCTTGTGTTCTGTTTAAATAGCTAGGTGCTCATACATTCACTATAAGGTGTTCATTCCATAATTTTAAATGTAGTATTTTATTGTAGTAGGTTAGATATAAGAATTGATAAAAAATATGTGTTCATATAATGTGTGTATTTTTGAAACTAAGTAGATAAATAAACCGACTGGCAAGCGGTTGACATAAATTATCAGAATCAGAAAAAGAGGAAACAAGGCGGTTAGAAGTAAGGATTGATAAAATATATATTTCATGGAATTTGCTAAATTTTGAAGGTGTCTTCACTTTAGTAAGGAGAGCAGCTGATCAGCAATAAAATGTCACTGTTATATTGGTTGTAAATGTTCCAGGTAATTAATGTTTAATGTAATGTTTCAATGTATTACAGATGCTATTTAAAGTAATGAGAAAAGTAATTTGATAAAGTGAGAAATAAAGTAATAATTTGTCAGAGATAATAAAAGATAGTTTCTGGGTGATAAATATTTTGTGGGACATATAGATCAGTCCAAGTCAAAGTTAAAGGTGTAGTAGAGAGAAAAATATTGTTTTGAGTTAAGGTAATGTTGTTTTGAGTTAATGTAATAGAATTTGAGTAGTATTGATGTTGACACAGTAGTTGTGGAGAATATATGTAGAGTTTTGAGTGATATATTGATGTTCATAATTGATGATGTTATTTTGTTGTAGTTGAAGTGGGGTAATATGATTGAGATTTTGGGGATGGTAATTTTGTAATAGGGGGTAGTGTAATGTGGGAGTCCACAACATAATGGTTGGGACGGGATGGGACCGATTTAGGGGGAAGGGGTCGCCTCAGGTAGAATCCAGGGACCAGATAATGGGAAATGAGTTTTTTTTTGGGGGGGAGACACGTATCCTAAGTACAAAGGGTTAGAGAGTATTTTTTTATATATATAGAGAGAAGGTGGCGATTTGAGTTTAATGATAAGTTGGGGTTAGAGAGTGTTTTGATAGATATTTTGATAGAGATGGGTGTCATGTTAGTTAAAATTGGTGAGTGTTAGAGTGAGGGGTAGAGATGATAAGTGTAGGCCTACCAAGTGGTAAATTAAATTGAAATAAGTATCTAAATCACCCACAGTGATGTAGAATGAGATTGTTAAATGAGGAAAGTTATAGTTGAATATATAAAAAATTTTTAATTGAAACCAGTGACAAATTTTGATAGAATTTGAAAATAATGTAAAGTTAGAAAGTGTTTATTTGAATAATTTAAATGTCAATTTGATTGTGAATTATAATAATATTTTGTTATTTTAAATATTTTATTTTATTATGTTGTGTTTCAAGTTAGAATTTTACCAATGTTTAATGTATTTCCAGATTAGTTTTAATCAGCTGATAGTGAGTGAGGTCATATAAGTTAATAGTAAGGAAGTTCATTCAACTTTTGTTTTTTTGATCAATTTAAACAAATTTTAAATAATTTCTATATGTAAAGGAAACATTTTAATAACTTTAAATTTTTTTCTTTGAATTTTAAAATTTTTTGGAAAATATTTTTTTGTTGAAAAAAAAATTATTTTTTTTCTTGATTTTTCGCCTGCCAGCTAATGGATATTTTAAACTTTGATTATTTTATTGTTGGTGTACTAACCATGTTTATTATTATTGAATTATTTTGTTGAATTGTATTGTTAGACTCTGGATAATCCATGTTAGGTTAAGGATGGACTTAATTGTAAGAAATGTTTAAATCGATTTATTTTAACTAACAGAAATAACAGAAAAACCTAATGGAGAAAATAATTTAAAATATATACAAAATCTATGATTTGATTTTAAATGGAAACAACCAGTGAGTGGTATTTTAACGAATTTTTAAAGAAGTTTTTAATTTTCAATATGTAATGTGAGTGTGTGTGAGCCCAGTATCTGTTAAAGGCAGCCCAGCTTGCATATAAGGGGAACATATCGGTGGAGGATCTGGCATAATCAAAGCCAGGGATTGAGGATTTTTTGGGGTAGCATGATAGAAGGCGAGGTGCGCCGTGGTGCGTGTCTGTTCGATTTTTCGGTGTTGGGATCTCTTACGGAGAAGTCCAGTGATCTCGTTCAGATGTGTCCATAGTCGCCGAGCCAGGGGGGTCGTGTGCCCATGAAGAGTAAGAACAAGGGGGTTGTTGGCACCAGTTCCTCACCGATCCTCTTAGGGGTTTTATCAGTGAGATTTCTTCTGTTTTGGACAGAAGAATTCTCATTGAGGGGGTATTGTAACGTGTCAAAAATGGGGTATTTATTTCATTTTCGGGGTTTCATAAAAAATATTGTGCAAGTTTTAATCCCATTGTGAGAGAACACGTGGTGACTATAACAGTTTGTAACAAAGCAGCAACGTAATAGTCCGTTGCGAAATCAGTTGAAGTATGTGGCCACCTCAAATTTCTCAGAACTTGGTTTGAATGTGACAGCGCCTGTACGCATGACACAGGTATACGCGTGGGTGGTACGCGAAGCTGATCAACCGACGCTGTCGAAAATGGCGCAGAAACGACGTTTTGTTGAGATCCACAACCCGACCTGAAGGATATACAAATTAAGGACCACCTCTTTAGTGACGTCAGACCAGCAGTGCCTAAATATCGTCGGCACACACTACAGAAACAACCACTATGTAGCATGTGCCTAGCCAATAAACCGCAACAAATCAGCTATGAACGTCGACGAAATCCGTTGGCTGTGGACATCGGCTTCCTCCCGCTCGCAAGCGACGCTTAGGGGAGTTCGTCTCTAACTGTGTCGGCAGACACAGAGCCAAATGCGCTCTGCCAAAATTTTATCAGTTTTTCTATTTCAAAAATGAACTAAAAGTAACAACCCATGACAGTGCTATCAGTGAGTATGGGAGGGGAACAAAATCAGTTACATTAGACAGCGACGTAATTACCAAACTCAAATAAAACGAATTCGAAGGGTTACCACGTGCCGGCCGGAATGGGTATCTTTTTATTAACATGTTAAGGGCGGGGTAATTTTCTATGTATGTGAGAGTGTGCAAAAAATTGCAGGCTGGGCTCTGTCTGTATATCTGTATTTAATTGTGATCAGTAAGGTAAGATGTTAGAATAAGTTAGTATGTAGAAGATGTTAACCGAGCAAAGAAAACTGTAACTTAATCTGTAAAACAATGAGAAAAAGTTTTGAACAAAATTTTAAAATGATTCTGATTAATTAAAAAATCGTAATTTCTCTTCAAAATTGTGTCGAGTTAGTTATTTCGATAACCTATGAAGCACATGTTTGTATCTAGCGTTCGTACAAAAGAATCCTGGATCCAGATAAACGAAACTTTGAAGGTAGGTGGAAGTTATATTTATGTATTTTATATATTTTAAAACTGTATTTAACGCCACAATGTATAACTTGTGTAGGTCAAGGTTGTTGACTTGACCCAGTTTGATCAGCTGATGGGTGATGTTCCATACTAGAACCATTTTGGCAATGAAGTGATGCCAATTTTGTTTCTTAATTAATTTAAATAATTTTAATATTGAGAAAAATATATTTTAATAAATTAAAATTTTTTTTTTTGAAAAAAAAATTTGATTTTGTGCCTGCCATCTAATTGATGTTTTGGATTTTGATTATATTATTGTTTAGGTGTATTACTAGTGTTTTTTATTGAATTGTATTGTTTAGGAAATATGTCTAATCCACTGTTAGGATAAGGAAGTTCATGTTTTAATTAAATGTTCCATTTATTTGTTTTCTAAGTATTAATAGTAACGAAGAGAATTAATTAATTCAGATAAAAGATTTTATTTTTGATTTTAAAGAAAATAGCTGTTTGATTTTAACTTAAATAAATTTTTGAAGGTAAGAATGAAATTTTGGCTAGGATGTAGTTATAAGTGTGTGTACGAGCCCAGTACCTGCTAAAGGCAGCCCAGTGTGCATGATAAGGGGGAACATATCGGTTGAGGATCTGGCATGATATAAGACCAGGGATTTGGATTTTGGGGTTGCATGTTAGAAGGGGAGGTGCGCTGTGGTGCGTGTCTGTTCGATTTTATGGTGTTGGGATCTCGTACGGAGAAGTCCAGTGATCTCGTTCAGATGCGGCCATAGTCGCCGAGCCAGGGGGGTTGTTTACCCATGAAGTATAAGAACCAATGGGGGTTCGTTGGCACCATATCCTCACCGGTCCTCTTAGGGGTTTAGCAATGAGATTTCTTCTGTTTCAGCAGAAGATATCTCATTGGGGGGGGTATTGTAACGGGGTGAATAAAGGGGTTTTTATTTTTATTGAAAATGGGGTTTATTTTGTAAAATTTCACAATTCAATTTCCATCTGTGTGACCAGTCCTCGGTTGAATCTAAAACGTAGTTCAAACAAAGAAACAGTACGCAATAGCTGTGGTGAAACAATTGGAAAGGAATGTGCGGTTGACACAATTCTAAGAACTTTGCGGCTGTGTGACATCTACGCCCAAACGCACTACACCAGCATGTGCGCATACCCACGCGGACCAAAAGACGCTCAAGATGGCTTGTCGATGAATTTTGACTTACATATGGTCCTAGCTGACGGAAATAAAGTTTAAGTCCGGCCTACTTTGTGACGTCGGCCAATGCACACCAAATATCACCCACGACTACAACAACGAAAAAACCATGTGTTGAATGTGTCACCGCTATGACTACCAAATAGAAGGCATTGCTTTCCGTCTTCTTCAACAAATATATCGAGGAGAGGGGGACTGATAGACGCTTCCCAGTCCATCACCGACTTCAACCGGCGCAGGTTGCCCGGCAACCCGGGCTACCAAAAGTAATCTTTTAATATCCAATCTTAGTGAGTGAAAGTTCGGCAACATCACATAGTGAGAAAGTTCACGAAAAATGAACTAATAAATCGTTTTCGGAAATAACAGCAAGAAAATTGTTCGATTCAATGCGAAGTCAGGATGACTCCACGTGGCCGGCCGGAGTCGCGATAGATATCCAGTTTAATCTAAATGGGGGTTATAAAATAAAGGTATTGTAAAATTGAATGTGTGTGTGAGAGAGCAGGCTGGGCTGTCTGATATATATAATAAGGTAAGATGTAGTAAATAAGTTTAAATGGTACAATATAATGTTTCAACTATTTCAAGGAAGTTGTATTCAATTTAAAAGTTGACTAAAAGTACTAGATTGTTTTTACACCTACAGAAATGAATAACGAATAATTTGATATAGAACATTTTAAATAAATAATAAATTTTAATTAAATTCTCTTCATAAAAAATGAGTTGCGTAAGTCATTCACCCAGCCGTAAATCACGCTTGTATCCTAGAAGTTCGTATGACGTAACTCTGGACTAAAAAAAAAAAAAACGATTTTCAAGGTAAGGTAAGTGGAAGATGAATAATTTTATGTATTTGTAATTATAATTAAATATATTATTACAAGATGTTTACCAAACAGAAGG
Organism: Magicicada septendecula; assembly: GCA_034769895.1. NCBI lineage: Eukaryota > Metazoa > Arthropoda > Insecta > Hemiptera > Cicadidae > Magicicada > Magicicada septendecula. The sequence continues at coordinate 407,358,545 of CM068368.1, read as the reverse complement.
AGGTGTTTGCCAAGCAAAATGAGATATTCGAGAATGTTGCAGAAAAACTCGACAAACTAAACGAAAATTTTGATAGTTATACAGAAGAAATTATGCAGAATATGAATGAGCAATTCACGCTGTTTCGCACAGAAATACGTGAATACAAGAGTACCTGGAACGTGGATAGAAGCGAAGTCCAGAAGAAGCAGGAAGAAGTGGTGAATAAGAATTACGAAGATGTACGGAAAGTACAAGATACTGATAACACTTGATTTTACAGACGTGTCAGCTACTGAGAAATTAGTAACTGTGGAATCTCACGTAAGTGTCAGTAACAATCCAAGAAACAAGTGTATTAAGAAGAGGAATGACTTTGTTTCTTTGTATCTGACGATGTCGGAAGATGATTATCCTGACATGGATAGAGATAGTAAAAATTTACTACCATCAAGTAGAATGCGTAAAAAGTACAAATTAATTAACACGAGGCTAGATACTGCATCAGTGAACCCTATGATGAAGTATCCAGCTTGTGGAACAGGCATAGTTCGGCTAAGTAGTCGAGCTGCATCAATAAGAAGCATGAAGGGAAAGTTCAAAGTTGAAACGAACACCGCATGTTATAAAGCTGAATGCAAATTTAAGCAAGCCATGGATGATGTGAAGCGGAAGGACCTACCAGATCCGTATGCATATTCGTCCTGGGCAAGGAATGTTATGAGAAAAAGGAGAAGAACGAATTTTACTAGACGACTTAAAAATGTTGTAAAAGGTCGTAATAGTACTGAAAGAAGAGTCCAAGCACTCGAGGTAAGATTTCTTAGGAATCTAGAAAACAAAACAATTATACGTAAACGTACGGATAGAAAAGTGAAAGTGGACGGGCGCAGTGGTAAAGGGAGTTGGAAGAAACGGCAAAAATTATTTCCAACACACCCTCACAAAAGGAGAGAGAAGCGGTTTAATGCGTATATGCTTGAGGAAGGTCGTCAGAAGGGACGGTGTGACACATTTTTCACTCACTCTCATAGAAAGAGACAGAGAAAGGTCAAAAATCTTGGAAGTGTGAAGTGTAGGACGCTTGTCGAGACGACTAACCGACTGGAAAGTAAATGTGTAACGACTTTCTCTAGGTCAAATACCCTTACTATTTACAAACAAAATGCGTGCGCAAGTAACTTCACTATATTAACAGGACATGCAACTACGTCTCCACAAATAGAATTTAAGAATGAATAAATGAGAACGTGTTAAGAAGACGATCTTAAGAATGTCTGAAAATTTAATGATAAGTTAGATAGTATTGAATAAAATACATTAAATACATTGGTTGTGTGAGAATACATAAACCAAAGAAAATAAATAGATATGAATATTGATGAATGAAGTTAAAACGAAGCCACGTACGAGCTCATGGAATGCGATAGCGGAAAGGTACGAGGAAGATTTAACGTACGACAAATTAAGGCATATCATGAACCGGCGAAAGAGGTACGGATTATACAAGAAAGTAGTAATGACTCCGACTGCTAGATGGCTACAAAGCGGAATACATAAATCAGGTAGTTTGCTCGCGAGGCCAGTCCAGCTAGCCAAAGAATGATGTAAATTTTACTATACTGTGTTTAATTCAAACTTCAATGTCAATTGTGTTTGTGATCACGATGTATTCATTATTTACAATGTTAATTAGGTATCTGAACATCAATGTGTATAGAGTAATTTGATAACGTGTACTATGTATCAAAGGGACATTATGATACAATGATACAGGACATTAATAATTGTGAAATAATAACTTGATAAAGATGTAGTGAATCGAGTAATTTGCTTATACAATTAATAATTTAAATATGAGACAATCGTTTTGTAACTTTAGGAATAAGCGTCTAGGTATACATCATGAGGTATGATGAATCCTTAATTGTTTATTTATTATGCATATTTCATTTATTAATGTAATCATTTATAATATATGTCACAAGTTAATCTTATGTATGTATTTATTTGTTTAGCAACTACAGTCATGAGATACTAGTAGTGAATTAAAAGTATTTTGTTGTTATATGATCCATCGATGTATGACCGATTGATTTAATTGCTAGCTAATTTTCAGCTAATTTATTACGTTATATATGTGTAACGAAAGAATGTAGGCAATAGCGAAACAAACTGTCTAATGAGTAGGTGTAAATATCTTAGTTCAATTATTTACATGAAATAATATTGTATAATCCGCATATAAACGGATAGGATGTAAAAAATGCATTCATTTCACTCAGATGGGCGGCAATAAATTCATATAATCATGTAAGACCCCAAGATAGGGAATAACTATTAATTGCTCCATATGAGAGATATAGGTCATCCAACCATGACCATTCCAAGGCAGACGTCCACGACTGGGACAGAGCGCAGAAATTGGATCAGATGTCTCCTGTTAATCCAACATCCAATCCAATTTGGGGACAATATAGTGAAGAAAATTTTATAATTCCTTGATCAAGTGGCACGCTCACACACTCGAGTTGACAAACCCAGGCCCGAGTCGTAAATAAGAACGAATTAGGGACACATCAGACCCGACGCCAGTGCGAAGACAATGAGGAAAACGACTGAGTACACGCTACAATAGAAAATAGGGAACGTCGTTGACAGCACGAAGTTAGCTACGATTTACAGTGCCAAGCAAACCAAGACAAAAGGCATAGTCCAGCAGCCTGGTTACACAGAAGTGAAATGGAACACATGCTGTGGGGTTGAGTTGTAACGAGCACACGTATGAACGCTACACCCAGTAACAAAGGGTGCAGAGAAATCTTGACAAATATGTAGACAATAGAACGGATATTCGATGAATACTAGAGATACACACAGCCCAGCATGAAAACACACCCTGACGTCCAGCCAGATTTACAACTAGAAAGCGTGGGACCCGTCCAGGGATGACACCCAACGAAGAGTTGATAATCGGCGGAACGAGCGAAGGGTAAATGAACAATTGACCAAGACACTGCAGACTCTTAACAAAAGCTATATCAGAGTGCCTCGACAACGTGGAAACAAAGGTTGATAGACAGGCGGGGGGAATTGCTCTAGTTTCTGAGAATCAGCACAACGTTCGTCGCTGGAACATTCCGGGGATGCCGACGACCAACCAGCATTTGGCATCTTCCTAAGGAACTGGTGGAAAGAGTAATAACGACTCGAACGACGAATCGGAAAACCGATGACAAAAATCTACAAGGTGGTAGGAATTTAGGGAACCTATCAACAATGGCAGAAGGCGTGGAAATTGCCTTCTGGGAGAGAATGTTTGATAAAAACTGTTTGCGAGGACACGGAGCCCAGTAATAGTACCAGTAGTAGTTGGAATAGTAATAGCAGTAAGACGGAAATAATACAGTAGTAGTAGTAGTCGTAATTGAAATAGTTTACGCGACTTACTCAACTTTTAACTCGGTTAATCATCCAGTGAAATTGTAACCAAGTCGCGGTCTTAAGTGAACTTAGACATTCAATTCAATCGCAATTCTACAAAACGTATGTTCGATAGTTTATATGAGTTACCGATAATCAACAGTGCGAATAGACATAACTATCGTTAAATACCAGTGTATACGTGACTCTAAACTACGACCGACACGCAACATAATGCAATACGTGTGAGTAACAATCCGAGAGTAAAACAGTGGGTGACAGTTTCAAACACTATTCCACCATAATGATACTCAATTTTGGGCATCTGAACTGAGTGAATTAACACGAACACTATTACACACATTGCATACATTACGCCCAAGGTAGACGAAATAGTTAGCTACATGAACACGCACACAGCAAACTCTAAAAGCAGACCACTTCAATGACGATGATGGCATCTTAACACTTGAACCCATAAAACACTTGACGCCAGCGGAGAGTCCAACACCACACTATACATAACGAGAGTGGGGAAATTCAGTGAAGTGAAAGTGAAGTGTTCATCGATCAACAGAGATTACGATGTACGAGGAATCCACCAACGGATGTCATCTTACACCGATGGAATTTGTGGATAAACCTTTTGCAAGATAAGCCTTTATGTTTCTTAAATCCTAGTTGATACATACTACTGCACTGTCTCTTCTTTTCAAAGAGCTACTCCCGAGAGATTTCTGTAAATTTATATAAATCACAAATCTAACAATGTTAATATTAAAGTCATTCATCTGAGCATAATTAACGCATTTAGCTAGGGATAAAATATATTTGATTGCTTATTGTTTGTATATGTCTATTATTGTGTTGGATTTGATTGTACTATGTGTCTTTTTTTCAGGAAACAACGAACGAATATTATTGTGGTTTTGTTATTATGTGTTTTAATTATGTATTTGCAGGACATAATTTCATTTGTGGTACAGTAATTTACTTAATCAATGATATAATAAATAAGTAATTATCACATATATACATATATCTTGCGTTCATTATTGCGATTAACCTTGACAATTAATTTATCACGTTCCAAGTGATTTCATCTTGTAACTTATAAAGAGTCTCAGAGTTATGCTAATTATCAATGGACACGCCCAAATCGACCATTGAAATGTCAGATTAACATGCTCATGTAAATCATATTGATTTGATAACTATATTGAGTCAAATCCGACAAATATAATTTACTTTTCCATATGTGTGTTAAATATAAATGATACCCAAGGAAAGTGGGGCTTTATAAATGTCACTTACAACCCCATTTGGTTAAATATAAATAGTATACGAATTTAATTATACCCAATTCATTAATTTATAATTGAATGATTTAATAATTCATAATAATTAGCATAATTGCACTAAATATAAATGGCGCTCCAAGATCGTGGGGCACGGCAAACACAAATAATTAATTGCCAATTCCATTTATATACACTAAAATCTGCCATCATTCTATTAATTTCTGTCCTTACTGCTTACGTTAATGAATAAGTGATGGGGTAAGATTTCTTATGGAATTCAATGGGTTCTTTGAATTTTAACTTACATTGATAACCTTTGACTTTACTGGATGCATCCGAAAAAATATGCCGATATTTATTATAGATTGATATTAGTTTTTCTACCTGTTCTTCACTCACTTTAATCCCGTCTTTTCTTGTTGAAATTTTTTGATCTCTTCCAATTTACAACCCCATAATTCATTATTGTCATCCTGATATTTGATTCCCTCTTCTGGTGTATAATCGCTGCAATAATCATCTTCCCTAACATGATAGCTGGCTCGGTTCTGAGGGGCACATTAGCTTCCAATTAACTCAGCCGTCCATACTGTACCATCTGAGGTCAGAGACACCTTCTCTCTGCTCAGATCAATTATTGCTGAATATTGTCTCAACATATTACATCCTATTAGTACATTAAAAGGTAGACCGTGTGGTACCAAGAATACCATGGGAATGATTACACCATTGCTTCTTAGGTCTAACAAAACTTGTTTTCTCACTGACTTATTTTGGCGTCCTGTAGCTCCAACCAAAATGACATTGTTCACGGGTAAATTTGGTAAGATTTTTCTACATTCCTTCTGAATTCTGTCTAACTGTGCTATCTATCAGCGATATATTTGCACCAGTATCAATCTTTATCTTAGTTGGAATTCCATTTATCTCAGCTGTTATGTAAGTAATTTCATTACTGTGGTGTTGGCAGACTCCTCCTGCAGTAAGTCATCTCTGATATTTTTTAAATATTGTTTTTTATTATCGTTATCGTCTTGTCTGATGTATTATAGTTTTGTCTTAGTCGGTACCCAAAAGATCGGTTCAGTGATGGGCCATTATGAGTTTTCACTGCCGCCTCTCGTTTAAATAGTGGCTTTCTTCATTGGTTCTATGTTCCTGCTGATTGGGTTGGTTATTGACATGTGACTTCTGCCTCTCTTCTTGATTGTTATTTAATGCTTCATAGTAATTCATCCTTCTGTTTTCGATACTCCTGCTTCTTCTCATACCGTTTCTGTGATAATAATTATTCTCATTATTGTTGTTTCTGTTGTAATTTTGATGTCCGTAATTTATTGTCGAAGCTTCTGCGTCTTTGATAGTACTGTCTTCTAGGATCTCTGTTAGTTTATCTATTATTGGTTCGTATATGGTTTACTCTAGGTCGGTAAGTTTGATTACTATTATTATTATCACCATGATTCTGCTGGTTGTTATTGTTATTAATATTACTAATATTGTTATTATTATTGTTACTACTTCCAATATAGTTATCATTTCTTTGCCGGCTTCGGCAGTAATAGTTCTCATGTTCATAGTTTTCCAATAAGGCTGCCATGGCTTGTATGGTCTTGATTTGCCCGTAAAGTCTTGCTCTTGCAATTCCTTCTTCGTAGTGGTAAGATAATTTAGTAACCAAACATTCTTCAGGTAGTTTAGGCTCCAAATTCCTGGCTAAACATACCTTACCTAGGAAATATGCTGTCGGTGATTGTCTTCTATGCGGATCATATTTGCCATTACAGATGTTATCTCTAACTGTATTCTGGGTAGTTCCGACCAGTATTTGGCCTTGAATAGTGTTTTAAATTCCTGGTAATCATGAATGTCGTGTCTGGTTGCAGTCCACCAGTTATCAGTCATGTCCTTGAAGTGCTCATCTAACATTCTCCTATAGATGTCCACTTTGTTTCTCGGTGCCTGGCGATATTTTCTTCTATTCTTTCCAGGAACTACATTGGGTTTTTCTTATAGTTCTTGAAGTTAATTACTTCTCTATTATCGGTAGGTTGTACATTAGAGACACTAAACAGCCTACTCCTAATCATCTCTAGCTCTTCTCTGATCTTTACTAATTCTTGTTGATGAATCTCTTCTATTTACTCTTTATTATTAATTATTTGACCTTTTACACTATTCATGTTGGCATTAATGTCTTCAATTATTTCTCCTATCCTTGCTTGTACTCTTTCTATGTCTTCTTGGGTTTCCTTCTGCAATGATTCTATTCTAATTATATTATCTTCTTCTACATTATTTATTCGTATGTGGACGTCTTCCTTAACTCACTGTAGTTCCTGATTTGTCTGGTTCCACTTCTCATTAGTCTCTGAAATTTGTTGTCTTAAGTTCTTATTATTCTCCTCCATTTGATTTTTCATTTCCCTCTGATTTCTGTCATTTGGTCTTCTATCTTCTTACTCATTTTTTCATTATCTTCTATTTTCTTACTTAGTGTTTCTTGCAATTGCTTATTATCCTCTTTCAATATTTCCATCTTCTTACTTAATTCTTCCTTCAACTGTTCATTATTAGTTTTTGTTCTCTTGTGGTTATCTTCTATCTCCTTTCTTAATTGTCGGTTATCTTCTTTTAGTGTATCCATGTTTTTATTTAATGTTTCACTCGATTTATTGTTATTTTCTTTTATTGTTTCTATTGATTTATTGGTGTCTCCCATTTTCTGGCTTAATTGTTCAAACATAACCCTCGTCATTTCCTGTAGGCTTACATTCTGTTTGTGCTGGTCTGTCTGGTTGGTTTTCTTGTGGATCACTTGCTATCACCTCCACTTCAGGTGCTGGTTGGGGCTCCTTTTCTTCCATGTCCATTTCTGCGTAGGTTCTTTTGGTTCTCCTGCACGAAGTTCCTCTCCTCCACATTTTTTATTTTTCTTTTGTACAATCGCCAACTAGGAATGTAAATTATAGTGTTATTCAATATTTCTCTATTTATTTTACTCTCCTTTTCCTAGCCCTTGAGTTGGTGCGCCAAATATGTTAGATTGTACAGTACTTATTGTAAATGAGTATAAATGCTCAATTAGTCTCAGCAATATTCTGAGTTGTATGTTTAATAATATTTATTTATAAATGAGAACACACTTTTGCTGCTCTGAATCATTCAATTTTTATTTCTTAATTCTCTTATTATAATAATTTTCTTTTCTTCTATTAATTAACAAATTTTCCTTTTTTAAGGTTCGTGCTCCATCTAGCTCTCGGATGCATGAAAAAATTTTATCTCAGGGTTATAACCAAATTAACAATCGTCTTCAGTAAAATTATAAATTCATACTACAAGTTTTACGTTAATAACACACAAAGAAACAAATTTTAATGTGTAGTAATTAATTGTTGTTTGTGTATGATTGTTTGGATGTGAGTTCTTGTGATTATACAAAAAGAAATCAATTCAGATAATTTTACAAACTTAATATTACACATTACAGATATAAAACTAATAAAACAATCAAAATAATTAATAATTAGACATTAGTCATACAATTGACAAGAGAAAAAAATAAAAAAATAATTGTCTATTATATAGCTCATGAATTCTCAACATGGCGCAATGCTGTCCCCTTTCAGTAACAGTTAAATAAAGCAAGGGACGCCATGTTCCTTGAGTTGTATACACACTACTGAATGTTTAATAAAAATTATGAGTTCTACACTTTAGTTTGTTCAAAATAAGTTTGTGTCACTCACTTTGTATATCATAGATTATATATTAGTAAAATAGTTTACCTTTTTCTTGTCCGTCTGGTGGCCTTTTCTCTATATTTCAATCGACGCGTTTCAGGGCATATGCCCCATCATCAGGATATCCCTTGTTAAAGGTCGTCAATGGTTAAAATATTAAAAACACTGCACACACAATTCTAACACACAACAATAAATGTAATACAAACATAAAAACACATAAAATGCCCAAATTATAGACACACACGATATCGATGGTGCGCACCACGACATGCTATAGTCGACTGCAGTGTTCATGTTGTTATATGTTGTGCACTATGGACCTTGTTCTGTATTCTTATCGCTGTGTCGTATAATAGATTGGACTGGAAATACAGCTGATCGTTAAGGATGACTTCTTCTGTTTTTTTATTTTTGTAAGCTTTATATATTTCGTATTCTTCAATAGCATTCATATAATTACCTTTTTTGCATATGTGGAGGGGTTGAAAGTTCGTTGTGAAATCAGTATAACTATGGTTGCTGTCCATCAGATGGCGCGCGTAATTTGACACTGTTTTACTAAATTCTTTTCTAGGTAAATGTTCTTTGAATCGTCTTTTAAAAGGTCTACCAGTTTGGCCAATGTAGAAGCTGTCGCAGTCATTGCATATTATCTTATAAACGCCCGTCCTGTCTTCAATTGATTTTGAATGTTTAGGTACGAGTATCTTATTAATGTTATTATTAGTTCGGTAAGCCATTTTAATATTTATCCCACCGAATACTTTGTTTAAAATTTTGGGTAGGGTGTTACCATATTCCGATGCTATATACCTAATTTTATTTTTATTATTTTCTTGTAATTCTATGTTGTTTTTCTTTTTTCTGTGTTTCTTGACCAAATTATCCACGATTGATCTTTTATAACCATTGGCCTTAGCTATGTGTTTGATCGTGTTCAGTTCTTCGTGAAAATCTTTGTCATCTAATGGTATGGAAAGTAACCTATGTATTAAACTATGATAAGCTGCCATTTTTTGAGAAAAGGGATGATGTGATTCAGCATTTATCGTGAGATCCGTGGTTGTCGGTTTTCGGTATATTTGGTATTGGAACTTTTCATCTAGTCTTGTAATTGTCAGGTCGAGGAAGTTAAGTTTATTATTTATCTCTGTCTCGAGTGTGAACTGTATGTTTCTATTGACACTATTCATGTATAATTTCATATTTTCTATTTGTCGTATTGTGCCATTAAAAATTATAAACGTATCATCAACATAGCGTGTATATGATATTATGTTCTTGGAAAGTTTATTTATGCCATTGAGCAAATATGTATTCTCATAGTGGTTTAAGTATATGTCAGCCAATAAACCAGATAAAGGTGACCCCATGGCTAGGCCCTTTTTTTGGATGTAATAATTATTGTTAAATGTAAAATAATTTTGGTCAAGTATAACTTCCAGTAAATTGATTAAATCATTGATTTCTTCAGAATTACATATTTTGGCGTTAATAAGATTTTCTTTAAGGATAGTGAGAGTTTCTTGATCAGGGACATTCGTATACAAGTCAACAATATCAAAAGATGCTATTTTATAATTAGGTCGTAATTTAATGCTCTTCAATTTGTTAACAAGGTCAATGTTATTTCTTATACTATGGTTATTACTTATCTTTATACTGTTTTTTATTTTCACTGCAAGTTTTTTGCTGACATTGTAGCTCGGCGCAGTTGTGAAATTTATCAATGGCCTAATCGGTATATTGGTCTTATGGATTTTAGGTAGGCCAACAAATTGTGGTGCTTCTGTGTTAATGGGTTTTAGTGCACGGCGTGTGGCGTTATCAAACAGCCGTGTACATAGGTTAATTTTATTATTCAAAACTTTGACGAACTCTGCAGTTGGGTCCGATTGTATCATTAAAATATTATTATTTGATATGAAATCATTAACCTTTGAAGTGTATGATTCAAGAGATGTGAAGAGATATATAACCTATAATCTCTAATTCATAGATTATGTTTATAAATGTAGTCGCACTAAATGTGTTCATTATTTAGTTTGTATTCAAGTGTTGTGTAAAACGTTGATAGTTGTTAAGATGGCTTTAGTATTAAAATGGTCTCACCAAATTCAAAGATATAGTACTCCATTTTAGGATATTATTTTCAGCTTTCCTTCTTCAGGTTGGTCGAATATATATTGTTCGTTAGTTTACTGATATCTCCTATAACTTTACTGGTCTTTTTACTATAATTTTCTTCTCTAATATTGTTTGGATTGGCAACGGATTTAGTTTGTTCTTTTTTCATTGAATGCCCACACTAAAAAAAACCTTTCTTCCTTGTAAAACTAGCTTTAGATTCATTTATAAGAGGTCTTGGTTTGTTTGGTGTATTTTATTTTACGTATAAAATATGTAAAAACAGTTATACAAAATGAAGATTGTGAATAAAATTCATCATTTTATTTTAACTAAAAATTTATTTTAATAAATATATTGTTTGTTAGTCCGTGCTGCCGATGATTGATTTTGTCCAGAAAACTTATGAACTTTAACTACAGTAGTTTCGTTTGTTTAATATGTGAAGTGGAGCTTGATACTTTGATACTGGCCAAACTAACTGCCAACTTGATAACTGAAACCAAACTTTCTGCTGGGCGCTTTGTTGGTGACTTCATTATGCTGGCTGAACTGTCGAATTTCTTCCAGCTGAGTGTGATTACTACACCTTATTAAAGGCCAATGCTAAGATTGAAATGTTTTTGGTGTTCTAATATGTTGGTCAAACACTTCAAGGACACTAAACACAGTTCTCATTGAGTAAATTGGTGTTGCAACTCTGAACCTGCCCTATTGTTCTAATATTATATAATTAGATAGGAAACACATGTATTTATGGAGGAGGAAAAACTGGATTTGGTGAAACAATACATGTGCTTCAAAATATTTGGCATTTTATGGAATAAGATGATTGATTACCTCTTGTAGAGAATACTTGACATTTTTTTGTCTTAAAATTCACTTTCCATTTACTTAGTAATGCTCAAATTGAAAGTTTTTTCAGTGATAAAAATGTTGTAATTGAGGGCGGAGTTCTTCAAAATTAACAATCTACTGAATATAGAGTGTGCCAAAAATACCTGACGGTTTTGAAATCAGATTACACAGTAATTGCAAAGAAATAATTTTTATTCGTTTTCTCATCATAAACACATATGTTTGCTATTATTTTTATACAAGAAAAAGTTGAATAAAACAAAAATTGTGTTCAGAAAATAACATTTGATAAATAGTATTTCCTTTTGTCAGCATACTGCTGGAAGAGATAGTCTATGAAACTTTTAATCGCAGACTGGGTCATGTATTTTTGGTATTGCAATTATCTTGCAGTGCATTGCTACTCTTATATATGGTAATGAGCATAGTTTGTCTATGGAAACTGGATTTCAGGTAACCCCACAGGAAAAAATTACATACTAAAAGATCATGTGAATTGGGTGGCCACATGTGCCCACAGAGGGAAATGAAGTGTCCTAGAAACATCCTCCGTAGCACTTATATTGAAGCTTTTGATGTGTCAGCAGTTGCCCTGTCTTGTTGGAACCACAGTTCAGCTTGGCTTATGTGCCTTCTGTGATATTATGGAGCAACTAAGTTTTGAAGCATCAAAATGAACCGATCTGCATTTACTGTAACTTCCTCACAAAAACATGGGCCAATCACCCCAAACTTTGCCACCCCACACTACAGTATTATCTGTTCTGTGTGAAGTGGATGCTCGTTAAGCTGTCTAGGATTCTTTTGACCAGTAAAATAAGTTCCAACATTTCTCCAACTCCACATTCAATGAACTGCACCTTTCTGCATAAACTCAATGTTTTTCCTAGTCAGGAGGAGCCTCAGCAGGGTAGAAATACAAGTACTCCGCGACACTCAGTTCAGTTATTTGTCGGGCGATTACACAGAGCATTTAATTGGGGATTTACACAGTGTGGTTTGAAGTATTATGTGTTTTATAATTGTGGGGTACTCTATTAGTGGACATTTGTGTTGTGTGTGAACAATTTTTGTTTGATTTGTTGTAAGAGACTATCTTGTTAATTACAAACTGTTTAATTGTGATAATTAAAGCTGGTGATTAGTGACTTAATTGGTGTCTTGTATTTTGTTTTCCACTGTACTATATGACAATTACTTAGACCGTCGTAACAATGTGTGTGTGTGAAAATAAAATGATATATAATCCATAAACTAACTGAATAAGTGACAATGACAAGACTTAACCACTATGACATACACTATCCAGTAGAAGAGATCACCTAGATTTTCTATGTAGATCAAATTTGTTTAGCTGTTTGTGTGTTTTTTGACAATATGTGTTCTGTTTTTTTTTGTAGTTCTATATGCAGTGCTGTATCCTGCTTTTTTTAATCTGGGGGTTATTTTTTAAGTGGTTATTGATATATGCTAGTGTTGTAAATTTGTTGTTTTCTGTTTTTGTCTCTAAAAAATTTAATTTATTATTTGTTTCATGTTCTATTGTAAATTTAATATTTTTATGGAGATTATTAATTAAATTAAAAATCTGATTAATGTTATTACCATTATTCTGAGATATGTAGAGTGTGTCGTCTACATATCTGTAATAATCTAGAGGGTCTTTAATAATATCATATATTTTTATATCTAAATGTTGTAAAAATATTTCTGACATTATTGCGGAAGTAGGCACTCCCATTGCTAGTCCATCTATTTGTTGATAAATATTGTTATATATAAAATAATTTTGGCTTAAAAAAGTATTTAAAATGTTGGTTATTTGTTTTATATATTGAGAATTATTATTATTATTTTTAAGATTATTATTAATAATTTCAGTTGTTTCTTTAATTGGAATATATGTGTACATGTTAGGTATTTCGAAAGCAAATAATTTTGTATTTTTATCAATTTTAATTTTATCAAGAATTTGAGTAAGATGGTGGCTGTTTTTTAAATTGTATGTGTATTATAATTTTAGTTGCTCTTTTAAAAGTTTTGAAATAAATTTAGAAATTGTATAATTTCGTGCAGTTTTAAAATTGATTAAGGGTCTAATTGGGTTTTCTTCTTTATCTAATTTAATTAGGGTGTTTAAATTAGGAGGGAAAGTTTTTTATTAATTTTGTTTACTATATTATCAATAATTTTGGGGTTATATCCATTTTTTATACCAATATCATATATAATTTTCTTTTCATTTTGTATTTTAAATTTATTTAAAGGAATATTATTCATTCAATATAACATAGAATTGAATGCAGCATATTTATACTGAGGAGGAGGATTTTTTTTTGTTTGGAATTATTAATGAACTTTGAGTCGGGTTTCTATATATATAGTATTCAAATTTATTATGGTTATTTATAACAGTAATATCTAAAAAATTAAATTTATTATTAGTTTATTATTATCTACAAAAGATAGTAAATACAAACTAATAATGGACAATCCTTCCCCTCCCTAATTAAACTGATACTAAAATTCCTTGAGTATAACGAATACAACGTATGAAATTATAACTGTTTCTGAATAAAGCTGTACTCGTATTAGGGTTTCCTCCATGTATAACAGTGACTGTCTTGTGTAATGGTAGTTATAAAACGTGTTAAATGAAGATTTAATTGAATTTCACAACTATTCCTTTCAATATAATATTCCAATTAATTTTATTATGTAGTATTGCGTTCTAGGTAGATAAAATCAAGTAACTAAATATTAACTATTCAATTTCTGCTGCAGCATTAACTCCTAACCATCAGACCAAGCTAGAAAAAAACACTACCATCTTGCACTATCAGAAAAGGTAGTGTGGTAGACAAGGTAGACTCATAATTACTAAACTGAAGGCACCTACGCATCAGAAATCTAGATGAGGGTTGATAAAGTAAGAATTTAGCAGTATCTGAAGGCATCTAGGATAGTCATGATGGTGTTATGTTTATATTCTAACTGGATAATAAAATCCCAAACTTTGCTAATTTCTCTTTTGAAGATATTTTTGCTTGAGAAATGAAGGATTTAGTTTGTCTTATTTTCAACAAACTTTTATCAAAGTGTTGACAACTTATTAAAATACAATGATTCTGCATTTTCATATTCACCTGTTAAAAAATCTTAAACAAGTATCACATTGTGCAGAAAATACACAGCAATTTTGTATTTTTATCACATATACTTAAAACAGATGAGTTTTCTCTTGCCTCATGCTGTCAGTGAAAATATTAAATACGTTATGAAACCGGTAGAATTATTATTGAATTAAGGATCAATTGTATATGTAAGCTTAATGGAAAAGATAATGGAGACAGTAAATAAAATATTACTTTTGACCTGCCTTATTGTAGTTTTACAAGTGCTTCTGTTGTCTTCCTCTTCATCACTTCCTCTTCATGAAACATTCATAACATTTTAACTTTAATCCTATCAGAGTTTTTAAATATATATTGTAATACAGCTCTTTCGTCGTATTAGTTATCAGTGTAATGTGTACTCTCGTGTCTTACCAAGTCGTCGTCGCTCTGAAACGTAACTCCCGCAGACGGCGTCCGTCGCGAACGTACGAATAACCAGTACCGAAGTTCTTACCTGTCCTATTTGGTATTTTTAATTCCCGAATGGCGCCAAATTGTTTTTCATAAAACAATTAAAATTTTCACAGTTAGATTGTCTCCTGTACTGTGAAAAATAATTAGAATTGCCTCGCTGACTGGCGGGAATTCGACTTTGCTTGGTTTTTGGACGTGTTGCCAACATAAAATTTGAGCAAAGAATTCTATGCTCCGCTAAAGTATATAACATACACAATACAGATTAAATAGACACAGGACAGCTAGTAATTATTCGTACTGATTTATTTAATTCGACAATTCATTAAATTTGTATAATTGTCGTACAACAAATGTTTTTATAATAAAGTTTATGCCTCGGCCGCAAATTAGTTTTCACTCAGCGGATAGCAGGGTGGCAGCGCTTCAGTCGTAGACTGCTATGTCTGACATGCGTATTTATTTACACAAGTTAATTTGCCAATGGATTCTTTTGAGTACGAAAAAGGTTTATAACAAGATGTTTAAATAAAGTACACCACTTTACAATTGTGGTACTTAAATATTAACAAGGTTTACATGAAAATTCAACTTTATTGTGTTAAAAGTGTGTGTCGGTTTTATCAGTTTAGGACATAGGTTATATTTCTTTTACATACAGTGTTATTACATATGAATCATTAATCCTTGAAAGAAATTAGTGTTCAAAGTTTAGAGTGAGAGTTATATATTAGGAAAATGGTTAATCAATTTGGTTCGTAATTATTTATAATTTATTTCATACTTAACAAAATCGCGTTGTTCGTGTTATCGATCATCCAGTGCCTTCACCAATGAATTATTTCTTTCGTTTATTTCCAAAGATAGGGATGCCGTCTACTTCTGGCGTCTTTCTTTTTTCATCAAGTTTTTATTTAATTATAGTTTTAATATTCGTTTATTGTTCCTCCATGTGTTACTGGTACTATGGTTGACATCAGTTAATCAATTGGGTTTCATTACAGTTTGATTTCCTTCCTTATTTGTCTTTCAAATGGTCAGCATCAATATAGCGTCTGTCCCTCTGGATAGTTAATAATGGAACTCTCATTTCATAATGGTCAAAACTATAATAACGTTCAGTAGTCATGGTAACTGACTTAACTCTGATTGGCTAAGTACATTTGAAACTATTGTTATAAATCCTGGTTTTTTGTTCAAAATGAATAAATATTTTATAATGACTATTTACTTGGGGATAAATTCAATGCTTGAAATTATCCATCATTTGATTATGTTTTGGTTTGTCACACTTGTTTACTATTCTTTTTTCTTAATATTATAAGTTGTTTATTTTAATACACTCATCACTTCACTGTTTATCTTTATCACTCCCTACCTATCTCTCACTCTTGGTGTCAATGATCTTTTAGATATACTTTTACTACTATTCTTTAACATTTTGTGCCTTATTTTCTTATTATTATAAGGTCCTTAACAATATACTTTATTTAACAATAATTGTCTTATTTATTTTTTATGGTTAGTGTACTTTCTTTATTATCATTTTATTCATTATTAATTACATATTTTCTTTACTTATTTGTGTCTATTATCATTGATTTGTCTTCTCAATCTCTGTGAATCTTTTCTCATCTTTTTTGTCTTTATCTGGCCAATCTCTGGGGTTAGGTCAAAGTCATTTGTTTGTCAGTCTAGTCTATTCTTTTAATAATTACTTTTATTTACAATTCTTCCTTCTTAATTACATTTTATATTTTTTCTTCATTATTTCTTTATTAAATTATCTTACTTTTTTGCATTTCTATAATACTTATGGATACTTTATATGATCAGATTTCTGCAACGTTATAATATCAAGCAATAAAAATCCCACAAATATGTTGACAATTAAAATACATTTATTGCTACAATACATATTGCAAACAACAGGGAGGAGTGGGAGAGCGGCTGTCAACCAGACTGTTTGTAGTTTTAAACGTATTACTTCTAATTATTAAAATTTATAGTATTATAGCACATTTATAGCATAGAAACAAGTTTGATGATGAGGTTTTCTAACCAACAAACTTTTTTACTGGAGTCAGTAAGAACACAATTAATTATTGTTATCTTCACCTTAAAAGTAGTCCATGGATGGAAGGTATACTATATGAATTTTCCTAGTTAAAACTACAAATCTGTTTGACATTTTTTTTTTTTTGTAAATAGGTAAAATGTTTTTATAATATAAACCCTCCACATGCACACATATTTACAAAGACCACTTAATTTTGTTGCAGATCAAACTATATGTCTGATTAGTTTTCTTCTAACCACATTCAAGCCTTATTACCCTATCTATGTTCTATGTGTGTGTAACTGCACACATAATTCTATATACAATAATGGCATAATACTATTCTAAAAAGTAGATGTTTCACTACCAGGAATTTCCATGGTAAATGGCACGTTTCCATTTTCACAGCGCTAATAAACAGTTCTCCAAATGAACACTACTACACGGACACTATGACTGTCCACCTCTCCAATCACTATTCCACTTGAACTCTTCTTAACCTCAAGAGAAATTTCAAACCATAACTAAATACAGTGGAACTTGGTTATTACGGCCTCGGCTGTTACGTCAACTCGGGTGTAGCATTATTTTGTCATAAGTCCAGTCAAACTGATATCTTTAACATTATAAAAATTCCCGGTTTTAACGTCACTAAATATTGTACTACTCTGTTATAGCGTCAAAAATTTCTCAGATATTTTACTCTAAATTTCATATAAGCATATATATGTGCGCGCACTACGCCCATGGCTACAGACATACATTGTATGCAAGCGATAAGCACTGTAACAGGACCGCCGGCGCCAGCTGGTGTCTGGCGACTGACGTGTCTCCCCACCAGTCTCACCGGGTCAGTAGCACTGTGCATCTCGAGGCTATTGTACACGCCACGCTGTTACAGTATTTGTATGTTTTATAACTTAAGTTTCGGTAGCCACTGTTTATAGAATTTTATACGTAGGTCTACATTTGTATACAGTAATCATGGCAAGTTCTAGTACAAAAAGAAAGGTTCTGTCTATTCAAGAGAAAGTACGTGTAATTAGATCATATGAAAGCAGACGTAAAATAGCTGATGTATGCCATGAGTTTGGTTTAGTGAATTCTACTGTAGGTTCAATTTTAAAAAACAAGGACAAAAATTTGAGGAAGATGGAGAAAAAATTAAAAAAATTTGGAAATGCAAACATGGTGATGTGGATGCAGCATTATTGAAATGGTTCAAACAGTGTCATGTTCAGATATTCCTGTGAGTGGACCAATTCTGAAAGAGAAAGCTACAGAATTCGGAAAATTGTTTGGTATTGATTTTACGTGCTCCAACGGATGGCTAGATCGATTTAAGGCCCGACACTCGATTTCCTTTGCAAAAATTTGTGGTGAGGCAAAATGCGTAGATCTGAATATTACAGGCGATTGGGTGCGTAACACTTGGCCAGAAATTAGACGATCATATAAAGATGACATCTTTAATGGAGATGAAGCCGGAATTTTTTATAAATTAACTCCAGATAAGACTTTCAAATTTAAAAATGAAAAGTGCATTGATGGGAAGCTCTCTAAACAAAGAGTTACAGTTTTTGTTTGTGCGAACATGACGGGAACCGAAAAAAGGAAACTTTTAGTTATCGGAAAAAGTTTGCATCCTAGATGTTTTAAAAACATCAAAAAACTTCCTGTAAGTTACACTGCCAACAAAAAAGCGTGGATGACTTCTAGTATTTTTGAAGATGAACTAAGAAAGTGGGATAAAGAACTGTCATCGAAAAACAGAAAAATTCTACTTCTAGTTGACAACTGTGCAGCCCATCCAAAGTTAAATTTGACAAACATTAATCTGGTCTTCTTACCGGCCAACTGTACGAGTGTCCTGCAACCTATGGACCGAGGCGTCATTAGAAGCCTAAAGTGTCACTACCGCAAGCAACTTTAAAAAAAAATTATTTTCTGTATGGACACGGCACAACCTGCCACAATTTCACTCTTAGATGCAATACAATTCCTAGACGACTCTTGGAAGAGTGTAACACAGAAGACGATAGCAAAATGCTTTAGTAAAGCACAACTCGTACATGAAAATTTACCCGATGATGACGAAGACGACGACTTGCCGCTCTCGGAGTGGATTAAGAAATTCGACGTAAATGAATTTGGAAATGAACTTGATTCCTATGCATCAGTGGATGACCAAGTAGAAACATTCCAAGTGTTGAGTGACGCAGAAATTATCGCGGAAGTAAAAAACATAGAAGCAGAAGATAGTGTTGAAGAAGATGCTGAGCAAGAGGAGGATGCCGACATCGTTTGTCCGACAGTACAGGAAGCAATGAGAGCCGCCGAAACTCTTTCACGATTTTACTGCTTTAGAGAGACGTCTGACGACACGTTCAATGCAGTGCAGCATCTCCACAGCACAACAGAAAGAATTTATTTTTCAGAAAGGAGCGTTCAAAAGAAAATTACGGATTACTTTCGACAGTAAGCCTAAATGTAAGTTACATGTACTTTCTTTTTGATCTTTTAAAATATTCTTCATGCTGTTTGTATAAATGAAATGCAGTTTGTAAACTTTAGAATAAGTATCACGAATAATGTTAATAATGCAAAGATCTTTTTTTTTTATTTCTCCTTCCTTACTAGTGATTAAAAATGGTCTTTTATAACGACTCTTTTATAACGTCACTCGGACATAACGTCATTATTTTTTTGGTCCCTTCAATGACGTTATAACCAAGTTCCACTGTATTATCACTCATCTTTAACTTTATACTACACAGTATGTAGAATCAATGGTAGGACTGGAAGCGCCGCTTCTCAATTTAAAAAGCCTCTATTAAAAGAATAATTTAAAATAATTAAATAGTGGTTTATAAGACACAGTATTTAATGGTGCAGTGAGAATGCAGAAATGAGGAATCAAAACATAAGTTATGAATGGTTTGGCAGGATGAATGAGAAGCAGCACCCAGCCCACTGAATGTGGACTGCTCACTGTATGACATTCTGTTTATACACATATATAAATCGTCATCGTCTTCACTGGCAACCTGTTATGCATCTGTGAATGCTATTATTTAATTTGTGAAATTATGCTTTTTTAATGTTGTAGAGTAAATATTTAACATTTAAATTTATAATTAAAACACTGTGAATAGTTATGCCATTCACTATCAGAATAAGTGGTTACTCCGTGAGGATTAGAGTAGTGAAAGACGAAAAGCAATGGACAGATTTTATGTATCAGTGCAAGTTTTGTATTGATTTATATAAATACAATTAAATCATTACCGACTCGGAACACGAAGTTTTTTATGGGTAAAAACATAAAAGTTTTACCTTGTAGCCTGAACCAGTTTTCGCTGATTATAAGCTTCGTCAGAGGCTGCCACTGAGAGCACTGTCCGTCTTGTTCTTGGTGACAGTGTCGACTTTTGAAGGATTGATGTTGTGTGTGTGGAGTGTGATATGTTCGAGTAATGCGTGTGATTTGAATTGTGTCTGTTCATTTAGAATAGTGATTTAATTATATTTAGTTAATCAAGGGACATGTCATGGACAACGAAATCCAATGATTTGTATATTTATATCTTCATATTGTTTATATTTTAGTTTCTATTGTTCATCTGTGTATATCATTTAAGTACTGTCAGTGTGTATTGCATTGTCTAACTAAGATTTTAACCCTGGATAAACTAAGACTTTTCAATAATAATCATTTAATGTCTATAATAAAAATTTATCACTGTTTGACACCAGCAAACCACTATTTGTATCTAACTTGTGAAGTAATTAGCATAACATTTGAAGTATTTACCGGGCTGTTTGGCCTAAACGTTTCAGCAGCACCACTGCCTGCCATCTTCAGTAGAATAAGAGTCTGCCCAACGCGGGATGTCAAATGTCAGGCCCACAGTACTGTGGTGAAGGCTAAAGATGTCCTCCGATGCTCTGTAGCCTTCACCACAGTACTGTGGGCCTGACGTTTTACAACCCGCATTGGGTAGATTCTTATTCCACTGAAGATGGCAGCCAGTGGTGATGCTGAAATGTTTGGTTTGTATGTAAACCCTGGACCACGGCCAAACAGCCCGGTATATACTTCAAATATAACTGACACCGGCCGTGAAACCTTAGAACAATATTAATTAATAATTAGCGTAACACTTTTGTTGGTTTGAAACTGAATTGTCAGTTCCTTAAAAGTTATATTCCTTAAATATTTAGCAGTAGCCATTAGGCAGTCAAGGGGAGCGGACGCGATCGGTGCTGTTGAATCGGTGTTTATTGTTATTCATATAGTTTATTACTTTGTTATCGTTGTTTATATTCCTGTTATCTGTATCACAACAACTATTATCTGGTGAGCAAATGAATTCACTATTATAAACATAATCTTAATAAGCTCATACAGAAGAAATACAGATTTTTTTCCGTAGCTTCGCGTGTGTGAGCCAGTAAACGAGTGGAAGTGTGCGTGTATTCCCGAGACGTGAGGCCGCTTGCCGGCTAGCGTTCTCATCATACAGAAAATATGGCAAATCAGCAAAATATAGATTACAATTCAACCCAAAAAACAGAAGCAATGCAATTGGAAAATTACTCATCCATTGACAGCTTATCAACCGAAAGCGAGACTGAAGTTACACCAAATGTTAATTCTTGGCAAATGTTTTGTGGACATAAACGGAAACGTCGAAGAATAACGAAACCCAAAATTAATATTAGCCAATTCGCACCTTCTAACAGGTTCTCAGTCCTTGAAAGTCAAAATAATGGCGACAGGAATGCCATAAACCTAAGCATACCGACAGAAAAAATCACAAGACCACCACCAATTTTTGTACACGGTGTCATGGATTACACTGAAATAAGAAAGGCCTTAACGGATGTTGCTGAAGCTGAGCAATATACAACCAAATCACTAGCAAACAATCTAGTTAAGATCAACTCCAATACATACAGAAAACTAATTAAATTTATGAAAGATTCTAATATCATCCACCACACATCAGTTGAAAGAAAATAAAGCTTATAGAGTAGTTATACGCAATCTACATCCCACAGTACCAGTAGAAGAGATCAAAAGCAGCATACAAAAAGAAGGCTTTCAAGTAAGAGCTGTAACTAACATAAAACACAATATCAAAAGAGCCTTTACCCCTGTTTTATGTGGACCTGGAGCCAGCACCAAATGATAAAGATTTTTACAATCTACAATTTATTGATAACCAGGTAATCAGGGTAGAACCTCCACGCAAAAATACTTTAATTGTGCAATGCACAAGATGCCAAATGTACAACCATACAAAAACTTACTGTACTCTCCCTTTTGCTTGTGTAAAATGTGGAGGACCACATGACACGAAGATATGTAAGAAAGACGAAGCCCTACCTGCTAAGTGTGCTCTGTGTGGAGGCAACCATACTGCTAATTACCGTGAATACGACGTTTATAAGGAACTGCAAGAAAAAATAGGCAGGGAACATCAACCAAAAGGAAGAACCACCCTACAGCACGCCACAACACAACCTACTGCAGAATCTACAAATATGACATACCAACCACAACAATATCCCTGTAAATCATATAGTGAAGTAGTTAACCGGGAATCAAAAACTCTACAACAAGAAGAAAGTCTAACACTATCTAAGTTCCTTGATGAATTCAAAACCATGTTTAATCAGTTAATTCAACAAAATAATATGATATTAAATATGCTATCCTCTGTCATCAACAAACTCATCCACTAAATGGCCCAATCACTGCGTATAGCATTATGGAATGTGAACAGTATATTACCAAAGCTACCTGAGGTGGAGTCCTTCTTAAAAATAAACAATATTAATGTACTTCTTGTCACAGAAACCCATCTAACAAGTAAAAATTACATTAAAATTTCGTACTATGACACTTATCACACTGAACATCCCGATGGTAA
The DNA here is from genome assembly GCA_034769895.1 of Magicicada septendecula. Classification (NCBI taxonomy): domain Eukaryota; kingdom Metazoa; phylum Arthropoda; class Insecta; order Hemiptera; family Cicadidae; genus Magicicada; species Magicicada septendecula. The sequence goes on along the minus strand of CM068368.1, from coordinate 407,335,520 downwards.
AGCACACGGAGGTACAGCAATTATCATACAGAGCTCACTTATACACTATGAACTTCCTAAGTACGCAGAGAACTTTCTACAAGCAAAGCATACAACTATTTAGAATTAATATTAGGCAATTACCTGTATTAACTTCCGTCTTGTGACTTATTTGGTTTTTTCTTACAACGACGCGTTTTGAGAATAAATTCTCATCATCAGGTTTCAATACTATAAAAACATCAAATTCACCAAAAAGGGGTTGTCAACTAGTTAAAACACAAAAAACACCACGCATAATTTAACATCGACACAGTCTCGGCATGTGTGGTGTTTTGTGTGTTTTAACTAGTTGACGACCCCTTTTGGGTGAATTTGATGTTTTTATAGTATTGAAACCTGATGATGAGAATTTATTCTCGAAACGCGTCGTTTTAAGAAAAAACCAAATAAGTCACAAGACGGAAGTTAATACAGGTAATTGCCTAATATTAATTCTAAATAGTTAGTAACGTGACTTGGAGACAGTTAAAACAAAATGAAAGCATACAAGTGCACAAGCTTCCCACTTCCTACTATCTCTTCTGTATACTGTCCTCCAAGGCATCGCATTAAAAAATATCTCATCAAGCCATTTTTTGAGTCTCTTGGTAACACCTTTATCTGTGGTGGAGACTTCAATTGTAAACACACCCATTGGGGCTCTAGACTGACAACAACAAAGGCCAAGAGCTGTACAACCTCCTGAAAGAAACCATATCAACTGGGGAACCCACATATTGGCCCTCACACCCGGGCAAAATCCCAGACCTACTGGATTTCTTCATCATCAAAGTCAAACAACTTTTTGGATATTGAAAGTTGTTTAGATTTGACATCTGATCACACCCCTGTGGTAGCAACAATAAGCTCAACATTTATCAAAACTTTCCCAAGACCCTCATTGTATAACAAAACACCTGCTGGAACAGTTTTAGGGAACTACTTTGTCAAAACTTACACCTAAATATAAGTTTGAAAACACCGGATGAAATAGATGAAGCCACAGAACAGTTCATAAGGATAGTGCAAGATTGTGCATGGACGGCTACGCCAACTATCGTAAATAACATCCAAAAGTAAAACAACGTTCCTAATGAAATTCCCCAGTTGGTTAAGCAAAAACGAAGAGCCAGAGCTAGATGGCAGTGGACTCGTAACCCCATAGACAAGAACATATTTAATAGATTAGCAAACAACTTAAAGTGCAAAATTAAACAGAATAAACAGGAAACGTATCAATACTATTTAAGCAACCTATCAAAAGCAGACCATTCAATCTGGAAGGTGACAACCAGCCGCAAGAGGCCACAAATTATAAAATCTCTAATAAGGAAACCAAACAATGAGTGTGCCAAATCGGACCAAGAAAAAGCAGATACATTTGCTCAACACTTCGCTAAAGTTTTTACACCCCACTCAGACACTCAAGATACTGAAATCAACAACTTTCTTGAGGCACCATTGCAACTGTCCCTCCCAATCAAAAACTTCAAACATTCGGAAGTTAAATTTCTAATTGATCATCTTAATAAAAAGAAAGCCCCAGGTTATGAACTAATAAACGGGAAGGTTCTGTCTGAACTACCAAATAAAGCAATTCAGTACATAAAAACACTTTAATGCCATTCTTAGAGTTCAATACAGGCCACTACAACTGACGTTTGCACAGTTAATACTCATCCCCAAACCAGGCAAGCCGCAGCATGAAGTCAGCTCCTATAGGCCAATCAGTCTACTTCCACAATTATCAAAAATCCTGGAGAAACTAATCATTAAGAGAATACATGATGACAAAGTCCTTGATGACATTCTCCCTGATCATCAATTCGGTTTTAGGAAGCATCATTCCACTATACAACAATGCCATCGGATCGTCTCTGAAATTAACAAAGCAATTAACTTCCAGGAATACTGCTTAACAGTGTACTTAGATGTACAGCAGGCTTTCGACAAAGTTTGGTACCTAGGACTCCTCTACAAAATCAAAATGAAGTTACCAAGCGAGTATTACCTGCTCCTAAAATCGTATCTCTATGGACGACATTTCCAAGTTAAATATAACTCTGAATTCTCTGACATCTTTTCTATCCAATCAGGAGTGCCACAGGGAAACGTCCTCGGTCCTTTGCTGTACATCCTATACACTTCAGATATACCAGCTACACCGAACACACAAATGGGCACATTTGCAGATGATACAGTATTACTATGCAGACACAAGGACCCACAGATTGCCACGGATAGACTACAACTACACCTAGACATGCTGCAAAATTGATTACATAAATAGAGGATAAAGGTAAATGAACAGAAAAGCACCCATGTAACACACACCCTAAAACGCTCCAAATGTCCACCGGTATATCTAAATAATGTGCAGATTCCACATTCAGATGGAGCTAGATATCTGGGACTTCATCTGGACAAAAAATTAACGTGGAAGAAACACATAATCAACAAAAGGAAGGAATTGGAGCTCAAGATGAGAAAAATGTACTGGTTATTACTTGGGAAAAAATCAACGTTATCCTTGGAAAATAAAATCTTGTTGTACAAAGCGATCATTAAACCAATATGGAATTGAGCTGTGGGGTTGCTCAAGTAAGTCAAACGTCAACATAATTCAGCGCTTCCAATCAAAAGCGCTGAGAACAATAGCAGGTGCAGAATGGTACATATCAAATCATACACTTCATACGGACTTCAACATACCCCTGGTAGAAGAAGAATGCAGAGCCAGAGCACAAAAGTATTATGACAGACTGCAGAGACACACCAACAGACTAGCATCCGACCTGACCACTACAGACATCACAAGACAACTTAAAAGAAAATGGCCCACTGACCTGAGAAGATAGTACGGGCTACATCGATGGATGCAGCTCCGCCTCATGTCCATTAGTCATCAAATTGGCTCATAGAACTTTATATGTATACATTCTTGTGTATGTAATAGTTCTGATTTCAATTTAAAAAAATAAGATTTATGTCATTACTTCAGTTTAAAATATGTCTTTTATACTCCATCGGTATTGTAATCTGATCTAATTTGTCATTTCTAGTGAATGTTTGAATTGAAACAATTGGAATTGTGTAATAAATTCACTTTTACATTAAAAAATTGTAATATAAAAGTGTAGAAGACCAAGGTATTAGTGAGGAATGTTATGAGTGTTGTTCATTGTATACAAAATAAATACATTAGTGATGAAAAAATATATGCATGACTAGTTTTTGCACCGGTACTTACAGTATCCTAAAAATTACATTTTCCAATAACCAGTGGACTCTGGTTATTAACAGAACTGACACAGTGAAAGCTCTGTTGTAAAAATTAATTTAATAATTTATTTTGTTGATATTTTTTAGCAGGAACGTTACAAGAAATATGGACTTGTGCATGTTCACAGGTTGTGTAAATGTTTAAATATAAGTGATCACTCATAAAAGTTTGTCCTTCAGCCTGACTGTTCATTGCTTTACCCAAACTCTTTCCCTTGAGTGTGGGATCCACTCATCTGATATTTTGATGTAGTTCAAAGATCTAGTACTACTTCCATAAGCATTTTGTATAGTCTTTATTCAACTAATATATACTCAATCTTGGTACATGTCCACCCCAACTCCATTTTGATTTAGTTGTCATCAAATAAAAAAGCGATCTGTGCTTGTTACACAACACATGTGTCTGAATTTGGTTCCTAGTGATATTTCTAATATCACTGTTGCAAATAATCTTACTACTTAAATTTTTTTATAAGTGGAATCAAGAGAGAACAAACATCTTGTGATTCTGAATACAAGACAATTCAAAGATGCTAGTTTTACAAAAATCAATATAATTATTGTAATAACAATTTCACAATAATTTGTTTCCTTAATTTGTTTGTAATTTCATTATAAACTATAAAAAATATTTGGTTTATAAATTAGAAATGTATTATAACACAAAACAATTTAAAATGAAAAACTTTTAATATACTCAGTTTTTAGTATGCAGTAATACTTTACTACTTTCTGGTCAGGATGATTTTTAGTTTTTGTTATTTTCCAGGGAAATGTTAGTCAGCCGTTTGAAAATATCAAGAAAAACTGAATTCTCAAAGCTTGGGTTAACTGCTAGTAAAACAGATGTGCAAATTCTATTACACAATTTAAGTGTGTTGTGTATGTATTTAAAATGTTAACAAGTTGTTTAAAGTGTGTGTTTGTGGGGAGTAGATGTATATGTGTGTTTCATATATATCTAGTTTGACAGAGAGGGGGGTGCATGATCCATCTTAGCAGATTTAGCAGAAATTTGAAATCCAAAAAATAACATATTTACCTACTACTCTATTCTTCACTGCTTTTACATTTCTGTAGAGAGTGTTTGTGTTTATTAACATAAGAGTCTGATTTAACACAAACCAGTTAAGTCATGAAATAATTCTCAAGACATGAACATTTTCTTTCCTTAAATGCTAATCATGAGTACTTATATGTCAGTGCCTGTGGACTTACCTCATACAACATGTGGTTATTACAGAAGGTAGACAGTGAAAGCCACAAATCCATACCAAATGGGTTGTGCAATAATTATTGTGTTACTGGTACTGGTTGAATAATCACATACTGTGCTACTATGAAGCGTTACAAATATTCATTTTTTAAACAGTTCATTGTCACGTTTTGTAGCATTGCCTGCCATACAATGTGAAACAAGACTGAACTAACGTAATGGCTAGTCAGAATTTGTTTTGTAAGTACTAATGAGTTTTTAATAGACAAAACTATGTAATGAAGGCATTACTTTTATGAAATTAATAACTTAATATTATTTTTTCATATTAATAATTATGTATTTATACTATTACTACTCTTTAGTTTTAAGCAGAAAATAGCCATATATGTGATTGGATGTGTTTCTAATCAAGGTATGATTACTTCAGCAGCACTGATGGGTTGACTATTTTTTAATTTCGAACATATTTTTCTTTGATAATTATTATTTTGTTTACACTATTATTTCTATTTTATTAATGTGAATGTGCCTAAGGAATGCACAAAAGTTGTCATTTTGTAATTTTTATTTCTATATGTGCTTTAACTAATTTCATAATAATTTTGTGTCCATATACGTCTGTTTAAAAGAACATCATAGTTTGACTCCTTTTTTGTATACAGCTTTGAGTAATTTTATATTGTGTGGAAAAATTGATTCACAAAACAAACATACACCCGTTTGTACAATCTGTGTGTGTGTGTGTGTGTGTGCATTTCCCACTTATTTGAAACACTTGAACTTCTCCATCAGATGAAATTCTGTATATGTCCATATACAAGAACAGAAGGTAAGTTGAAGAATACAAATGGTGTGTTATCAGAGGTCCAAACAAATGAAACATCTACAAAACAAATTAGTCTGAGGTCTCTCTAAAACTAAGAATTGAAAAAGCAATGTGCTGCTACAATGAGACTCAGAACAAAGAGTGAAAGTGTAAGGTTTAGCTAAATAGATGAACATTAATTATCTAAATTATTTTATTTATAATAACATGATTCGAAAAGTCACACAACCTAGAATTTGAAAATGTACGTTTTGACTGCGGGATTGTAACTCTCCAATTGTAATTCACTTTATTGGTCTTTCAGAGCTTGAAAGTAAGTACCTACAACAAGATGGTGCAACAGCATATACAGCAGCCAAAACCATTTACATTTTGAAGTAATTTTTTGACGACCATCTCATTTTGAAAGGAATATGGCCCCATCTTACGTCAACAGATATTCTCTGTGAAAATATGAATGTTTTAAAATTTAATATACAGTACCTGTTAACTTGAATATTGTCTATTACTGATAGACTAGTAATAGACATTATTCTTGTTTATTATTGATGAATATTATGTAGTATATTTGTGTAACTTTTTGACTACCTGTTATTAACACTGACATTTAAAGCTGAACACATACACACACAATACAGAGTATAATGTAAAAGGTGTCCTCACTATACATTTTCGGATTCTATACACCAATTTAATAAAAAAAGTGTCAAGTACCTATAAACATAGGTCCCAGTTTGTTCAAATCTGATAGCAAATTTCCGAGATATTGTGGAAAACAGCTTAGCCATTTGAAATCCTTGTTTGTGCCAGATTTTATTCCTCCAATAAAGGAAAAATTTTAATGTATTGTATTATTTTCTTCAAAATAACATACTAACTGTAATTTATAACAAAGTAAAGTATCTATTTTTAATAAAAACAATAACTTTTAACTATAATTATTTGCACATCATAATTTGAATCACAACAAAACTATTTGGTACTAATAGAAAACACCAACGGTATGAAAACACTTTAAAAAATAGAGGATTTTACCATATAGGAGTTCATAATAAATGTTCAAAGTGCCCTCTGTTGTTTTCAACACAGATCTATAGTCAATGATGCAAGAAATTTCTCACTCGAAAAACTCTTTCTTGGTATATTTCAGATCTGCTGGCAACCTTCGATAATTTTGTGCTGTAAATCATCAATATTTTGAACTGTAGTCGAGTACACCATGTTTTTAGGTGCCCCCATGGATAAAAGTCTATCTAATGGCTTTAGATTGTGTGATCTTGCAGACCACCCTATGTTCCACCATAGTCAATCCACCTTTCACCATAACATTCATCTAAGAAGCGATGTACAGTGTTACTAAAGTGTGCTGGGGAACCATCATGCATAAAATACATTCCACTTCATGTAGTTTGGTAAAATATTATGAGGAAATTGAAGATAATTCTGGGCATTAAGTATTAGCTACAAAAAACTTGATCTGTCAAATAGTTACCTATGATACCTGCCCAGACACTGACAGCAAAGTACTGCTGGAATCTATACTGGAATGTGTGGTGAGGGTTTTCTTATGACCCGTAATAATTATTATGGACATCTTATTCAATTTCTTGTAAAACTAGCTTTTTCAGTCAACATGAGAGACAAAAATGTGGTTCAGTTCCATTTTGTGTAAAAAATAACACAAAACACTTGTCTCTGTTCAAAGACATCTTCAAGGGCTTTTGTCTTTGTAGATGTTTATGGTTTAAGTTGTTGGCTACATAATATCCTGAAAACAGTCATGAAATCCACACGTTCAACAATAGTAATTTTACTTGTACTATCTTCAGAATTTTTGTCAATTCTGTTCAATATTCTTTCCTCCAAATTCAACATTCTTATAAAAGCTCTACCCTGATCAGCGGTTCAGAGAACAAAAGATCTATGGTTTCTCTTAGATGATTATGCAGTGTAACAAATATTTTCTCACTAGGCAAGTTTTGGTTGGGAATGCGTTCTACATAAAGTTGCCATGCTTTGTTTCAATTTTACTTTGAAAGTCCATACATCAGATGCATATCTGACATTTCAGCAAAACTGATATGCTTGCATAATCAATGAATTATGGTCACCATTTTCTTCTTCTTATTATTATTATTATGTGTTTCCGGATTGTTCTCCAATCATACAATGTCTCCTGTAGATGTTCTCCACCACTGTCCAATATGAGTTGTCATTCAATATTGTGTCCATATTTGTTTTCAGTCTTGGCATTCCTGGGATGTCTGTCTGGTAATCCACTAATATGAGCTGTAAGGTCTCCTCATACTGATGACACTGTAGACAGGTAGCAATTTCGATCAGGCTGAATATGTACAAGTATGACTGGGTTACGATGTGGTCAAGTCTTCCTGTGAAGCCAAAAGTTTGAATACTCCTAGGGGTGTTTCTGTATATGGAGACGTCTTGTGTACTGATGTGCTGTTTATATATTGAACCTTTGATGGAATTTAAAAATGTGTTCTTCCATGTCTCTAAGAGTATTTTGTTGAAATCCGAAGTAGCAGCCAATAGTGATGTTACATTTTCTTCTATTGGTGACAGCATAGTTGCATCCTTAGCTATCTCATCTGCTTTTTTGTTACCAGTAATATTTACGTGGCTGGGAATCCACTGTAAAGTTAACTCAATTTTGTTTTGTTCTAGTTTTTTGATTGTGTGGAATATGTGGACTGTTCTAAAACAGTACGCTGGTGGTTTGTATTTTGTAGTAATAGTAGTGCAGCCTATGAGTCTGTGAAGATACATACCGTATTATTTTGTTGTTTAAGGTGAGGCAGTAGGTCAGTGCTGCATTGATTGCGAGAAGCTCAATGTCGACATTTGAGTAGGAGTTAGCTGGTACAAAGAAGGATTTTGCATACTAGGAATAAAATATCCTGCCCCCCAATTTCTTTCTTTGTGTATCCAATGATCTGTCTGTATAGATGTGGACATATTGGTTATAGTTTTCTTCTATTATGTTGTTGTTGTGCTATTATTATATATATTGTTGTGCTATACCACGCAGAATTAATGGATGAGTGTTTTGTTTTGTTATGTTGTCTACTAGCGTAGTTCTTATTGTTGGTTTTATCCACTGCCAGGGGGGTGTTTCACTTACTGGAGGGATTTTTTGAGGTTGGTTATTTCCATCTGAAAGCAGGATTTTGCTTTTGTATAAAAAGGATCTTTTTTGATTTGATGATGGATTAATTTTCTGTAATGGATGCTCTGTGGTTATTGTTCTTAATTTTAAACTAAGTTTACCAATTCTCTTGCTGATGTATACATCCGGAGGTTCTATACTGAGGTTCCTGTATCATATACCTATTGAGGTATCCTATATTCTATACAGATTCAGCTTCCATAGCTTCTATTGGTGAGGTCTTTGGGCGACCTAGGCAGATTTGTAGGGCACAGTTTTGGAGTTTTATATTTTTTATTATAAATTTCAGCTAAACATCCCCATACTTCAAGGAATACATCGGATTTTTTGTACCGCGCACACCGTTCCAGACTAACGTATGCTTAAAAAGTTCTGCTGTAGTTCTTTGTGCAAGTCGGCATGGGAATTTGCGATGTTACTTTTAATAAAAAAAAAAAATAAAAAAAAAAAACTCCCCATTCTGTCCTATTACAGCCTTGAGGATGTTAATTTGTTTCATGGTGCTGTCCAGTATAGTCTTTATGTGTTGGTTCCATAAGAGTTTTGGATATAAGGTTGTACCCAACATTTTGGGATATTTGTTGTATTTTATATTCTCTTCAGAGAGGGTAAGCTACAGTTTGAATTTTTTAAAGGAGTGTCTGGTAGTAAAGGCACAGCTTTCTGTTTTTTCTGTTGATGTTTTTAGGCCCTACTTGTTTGTTCATGTTTCTATTTCATTTATTGCTTCTTGAAGATTAGTGTTTGCTCTATAAGGGTCTGCATGAGCTGTCCATACAGTTATGTCATCTGCATAAATGCTCATTTTTATGTTTCTGTTCAAATTTTTGTTGATGTCATGGAGAGCTATGTTAAATAAGGTTGGGCTTAGCACAGATCCTTGTGGGATACCATTGTATGTTTTAATTTTTGTTGACACTGTGCAATCTGCATCATTGTATGGTGAACATTATTAGTCTTAATTGTTCTGCCTTGGAGAAAGTTCCTTATAAATTTTAGCATTTGACCTTTGATGTTTATTTTCATTAATTGTAGTAGTATTGTAGTGTGTGGTATTTTATCAAACACTGCTTCTAAATCTATCATAGTTGCAAGAGTAACGATTTTCTTTTGGAAGTTAGTGTATACATCTTCTGTAAATGCTAGCAGTGCATCAGTCATGCCTCTTTGCGGTCTGAAGCCAAACTGTATGGGGTTAAGGAATTCTCCTGGTCCAGTTTCCAGGTCAATCTGTCGTTGACTATAATTTCCAGAAGTTTGCCATAGCATGATTTAGGGCTATTGGTCTGTATGAGCTTATGTTCTGGTTATCTTTTGAGGTTTCAGTATTGGAATTATGGTTGCATTTTTCCATTCACTAAGGTATTGTCCAGTTTTCCAGATGTTCTTGAAATACTGTAGAATAACATTAATAAATTCAGTGGGTGCGTTCTGGAACTTGCTGTTATGTATTTGATCTTCTCCAGGTGTGTAATCTTTGAAAGTGTTAATAGCCAGCTCTATTTCTGTATGTGTAATTTCATTATCTAGATCACCTTTAATGTAACAGAGGTGTTCAAAGTTGCGTGTCAAGAATTGCTCTTCCTTTGTCATAGATTTTGGCGATGGGGTTGCATGTCCAGATTTCTTTGCATATATGTTATTGAATAAATCGACGTCTGTTAATGTTGTTGCCATCATCTCGTATGTGTTGGATTGGTTTCTACGATTTGCCCTTAGTGGCCTTGAATCTTTTCCATACCTGGCTGGCTTAGACGCGTGTATGCGAGGGTAGATAATTATTTTACAGGATATTCATAAAAAACACATTAATTTAAATAACTTTCATGATATAGGAAATTTTTAGATGATACTTATATCAGAATGTTTGCAATAAAAATACCTAACTGATGATGATAGTTACTTTAAACATCTGGAAATATTTTAAGGAAAAAGGTTTTATGGCTATAATTTCAGTCCAGAAATTATAAGGTTTTTTTGAATAAGAATTGTTCTGTTCTGAAGCCTTCTTGAACAAGAATATTGGTTATCTGCAGAAAAATTATAAGTAGGGGTTACCGAAGAAACAATCAGATTATTATATGTAATTCAGTAAAGGAAATTATTGTAAAGCGAATAGATCAGTCTCTCTTGGTAATCGATAACTTGTAAGCACCGTATGGTGCATTACAATCAGGCTGCTAATTGCATTGATCATGCATCGACATGAATTTGTTGTTTTCTGTCTTTGTCTGTTGTTTGTTTTGTGTAAACTCCACAAACTCGTACACAAAACAAACAACAGACAAAGACCAAAGATTCAACACACATCAATAACCACACTGAAAAGATAACCCACAAGTTCAAAAAAGCAGGATACAGAATCGCGTACAAAACTACAAGGAAAACAGAACGCACACACAAAGCACAAAACAAATTTGATCTACCTGGTGTTTACAAACTAAATTGCTCATATTGCAACAAATTCTACATAGGCCAGACAGGACGTTGCTTCAAACAAAGATACATTGAACACACAAAGGCACAACACTCCACTACCGAATCCACCTTACCAAACCACCTCATTGAAGCAAACCACACATACACAAACATCAACAACATGGATTTTCTACACGTACACACAAAAGGTGGAAAACTAAACACTCTTGAACAATTGGAAACATACAAACACATAAAAACGACATCCTAAACGAACAGACACAATTCAAATCACACGTATTGTTCGAACCTATTACACCCCACACACACAGAATCGATCCTTCAAAAGTCGACGCCGTCACCAAGAACAAGACAGGCAGAGCTCCCAATGGCAGCCTCTGATAATGCTTATAATAAGCGACGAAATCAGGCTAAAACTTTTACGTTTTTACCAATAAAAAACTTTGTGTTCCGAGTCGGTAGTGATATACTTATATTTAGTTGATCAACGGACACGTCATGGACAACAAAATCCAAGCCTATATTATTGTTTTCCCATGCCTATATTGTGGAGTTTTCCCAAGACACCCAAAGTTGCCGACAGTTTCTTGTTCGACTGACTGCCATTATGTGTAAATCTACAACTTTCACCCCAGGTTCTTCAAGCTGTATTATTACATGGAGTAGTATATAACGCTACAACAAGTTTATGAACGCCAAATATAATAATATACTACGCTTAGCGTTCTGGAGCGCTAAATATAAAGATACTTTATGCTGCTTATTGTATTAGCATAAGTTGATTGACATATTTAATTTATTTGCATTTATTTTAATTATTTATGTCTCGCATGTTTTGTGGTGCCAAATATAACGATTTGAATTATACCACAAAAGTTGCAGCGTCAAATAACTTTAACTTAGATTGCCCGACGTCGTGTGCGTCTTATATAATAATACAACTACTGTTTTGATATATCTCAGGGTAAAATTGAATAAAATGTATTCTTCATTACTCTCTATTAGTTAATTTATTAACTAAACATCATTATATCATATTTCATGGTACACTTAATTCTTGCTATAAATATTAATAAATAGATAAATTTAACAAATAGCACATTTAACAAAGTTAATACTTCTTCAATCTTTACGAATTTACTTATTACTATAATTCATTGTTTTTTTTTTAGTTTATAATTGATCAACTTAAGTTTAGTACAAAATTTATATATAAACGGATTCATTTAAATCAAACGATTGTGAAATGTGGTATAGATATTTTATGAATATTAGATTCTCCACGATTTCTCTAATGGTTCAATATGACCTAACTTAAGATCAAGTCTCTAAATTATTACTTTAAATTAATTTCTTTCGTGAGTTCTTTTAGTGAACAGACAGTGGGTGTAACATTTAATTAGTACATATAAAATTTACTTGAGGTACGATTATCCAATTCTTGTAGAGGTCACCAGTGTAGAAAGCGATGCTCCTTAATCAGCATTGGAGTTTTTTGAAGATTAGTCATCTGATGAATCTCGAGTGGCATGCTTAAACTTCACAGTTGCACTTCACATATACGCGTATATAGCACTTTTCACAACGCGTGTTCGGATCGGCTTTATTTCGAGTCTAAATTATTATTGCGATAGCTTCAGTTATTCACTGACATTTTGTAACGGTGTCATTAAATCTACTCGAGATATTGTTAAAGACGTATATTACACTCGGTTTATGTTGTTAACCGATACACTTGTCGGTAAATTACTGATATTTGTTCAAGACTAATTATTGTACAACATTCTTAGCATTTGAGTACCGCCGTTATATCACGTATCACTACCGTTTACTATTATATGATCGCAAACTCGAACGCTAGGTTCGCAAATGTCATACAGTTCATATCATAGCGATATTTTTCAATATATTTACATGTATGTTGTTGATTTTAATTGATAACTCTGGGCTTTTAAGATTCTTCAAGTCAATGCTTTGTTCACTCTCTTCCATTAACTCATGTCTTATATTTGGGAAAAGTGTTTCTATGTATTCATCGTGTTTTGTTAATTTGTTGTTCGGTTTATAAACCGAGTTCATTACCCTTGCTGTTGACAGTCACTTTTGGTCTTGTTTTGTGTAAATAGGCCGAACGCTTCCCTTACTACTGGACGCGTGACTTTCTATTTCTAAAGAATTTATAACTGGTTTCTCACTTTCTATTTTTGGTCGGGGTGGGAATTTTTGCTTCCACCCTTGTTTTGGTTCATCGACCTGGTGTTTCTGGAAACCCTTGTGTTCATCTTGTCGCCTTACTTGTCTTTCATTTGTTTTCATATATTCATTATTATTTCTCGTATTTATACACATGTATTCTCGCAGTAACGCTTCAAAACTGTTAATCGATGTTACTCCTCTCGTGACAACCGCTATTTGTATTTCTTTGGTATAATGGTGTGCTAATTTAGTTATCATGTGCCGGTCTGAAAGGATTGGTATATGTTGTCTGCATTTTAACACACACCTTTCCATATATTGGATCATGTTGAGCGAACCGTTTTGATTGAATCGCCCGTACTCCAACTGATCGCGGATTCGGTCTTGATGAGTAGAGCTCCAATATTTTTTCATAAAAATCTCTTCAAATTCCTTGAACGTATTTATTTGTCCTCTTACTATTCGCCACCAGATAGCCGCTTCCCCTGTTAGATGTCGGCCTATCCATCTAGTGTTGTCTTCACTATAGTATATCTCCTGGAGTTCTCGCAACTCCTTCAAGAACTCAATTGGGAAGTTATCTTCTCCGTCAAATGTGACATCTTTATTTATGCTCGTCCCATTTACGGCGATGGCTGGTCTCTGCTCCATTTCTTCCAACCTACGCTGTACTCTTTGTTGACTTTCCCGTACGGTCGTAAGGTTGTTTGCTATTTCGTCCAGTCTTTTACCCTTTTCCGTGGAGACGTCATTTAACTTCTCTTCAGCATTTTGATGGGCTTCTTTTAAATTTCTTACCTGTTGCACTATCCCTTCTATCTGCTGTTTATTCTGGTTCTGCGTATTGATTATGGCATCCTGCCATTCCTTACGATCCTTCTCGCGTATTTCTCTACTTTCTTTTGTTTGTTTCTTTATTTCTTTACTTATTTCTTTAATTCCGCTCTCATTCTTTCTTTGTACTTCTTCCAGCTTTTTTGATTGTTTTTGTAAATCATCGTTTACTTGGTGGATTTGACCTTGTAAGTTCTATTTTTCTAAGTCGTTTTACGAACTCCGTAACACTTTCGTTCCGTCTCTTACTTCCGATACTCTCGAAAATTTAATAAAGACTCCCCTTTCGCGTCTCTGTCGCTTGCCTATATCAAACATGAGGATTTCCCCACTAGACTTCTGGTTTTTGGCAATGCCGTTTCCTAATTGGTTCCTTTCTGTACAACCTACCCCAGAAACCACCTACTTTTCCCAAAGTAAGTTCTGATAGGCCTACCGCTTTCCCCCCAAACTCCTCTCCTGGATACTTTACCCTTCGGTCAACGGCATTTCCGAATATTCTAGTAATAAATCTAGTTGTCGTATTTCTTATTCTTCACAAAGGACAACCCTTCGATTTCTCTTCCAACATCTGCCTGTCCAATTAGTTGCGCCTATGGTATTACCTTTTATTGTATTGCCAACTCTCTCCATAAGTATTTCCTTTTTTTGTCTGGTTCTCAACAAAACCTATCCTTTTAGTTCCTTCGTTCCTCGGGTATGATTCCTTTCCTGGTATTTGAGTATTGTATAGGCGTATCCTCTGTTTACGCGTCTCAGTCAAGGAACACCCTTCATTGTCTTCTGTCTGTTGTTGTCGTGTCGTGTAACCTTCCATCCTTTGTCCGGACGAAACATTTCTCATTTGATGAGTTTATTCACTCCCTCGTGCCTTTCATCGGATTGTAAACTATTAACCACTAGCGTCATTTCCAGAGATACCCATCACAATAACCTTGTCCATCTAACATGTGGCCACTCGTTACACTAGATTTATGGCGTGTCAATTAGGCTTGCGTAGGCGACAGCGGATGCCTTCACCTTTTTTTTTGTTCGCCACCCCTACAACTAACTCATACATCACTTGCCACAATGTCCAAATGACATTTAACTTAACTAAAAGAAAATTTATTTCATTCTATATATATTTATATTTTTTATTTTATTTTTTTGAAATTAGGCATTATATCGTCCCCAATTTGGATTAATTCTATGAATCAAAAAGGATCCCAAATTTGAGCCCTGTCGTTGAAATACAACCTTAATTAGATGCGCACAGTATTCCGTGCACAGGCTCAACTTTTCGTGAACATAGTGTAGTATGTTTACAATACTATTGACCCACTGACAAAAAAAAACTGGTGCCGTAAGTTTAAACGCCCTACGTCGTAACGGTCCCATCCCCATTGGTAACTAACTTTCACTTTCGCCCCCTTAAATGAATCCGTTTCTGTTTACTATTCTTATTGCTAACATTCCTCTATGATTACAAAGTTACATCTAGTCATATAATTTTAAATCTACATTTTATCTATGCTTCAATACGACTCTTTACATACATTCTCTTTTGTTGTTTATTCCTGCATATGACACAAATATACACAGAAAATTGTTAAACATTTCATTTAATAATAATAATTGTAATCGTATTAATATTAGTAGTTCTGAAAATTATCTATTCAGATGTACACATGTAGTATACTATGTCAAATACTACCTAACAATGTGGTATTAGATAGATACAAATATTTTATGTTTTTTTGAACCGGTAGTTATTTAAGAATATTAAGGAAACACTAATTAAACAACTTTTCTACCTAATCATGAACATACAATTTAATGTTTACATCTTAACAATAGCCTAATGTATCTATTTCATTCAGTTATATACTCTTCAAATTTAAGATTGCTAATAATGTTCTTTTCTATAAAATTTTTTTTTTTTACTCTTAACAAACACTTCACTACAACCTTAAACTAAATATTTTGTGAGAATATACATATTTAATGTGTCATACTAGTAAACTTCATAAATGTTATACCACAAACAAAATTTTGGACATTTTAGTATAGATTTACCTTAACAAATAACTGCCAACTGTTTTACTAAAATTTGTTAACAGGATTTTACTACAAACTTTACAAATTTTATTATATAACATCTCATTACTAAGACAATTGTTACCTCAAATTTCCATTTAACATCATATAGTTAGTAATATTTATTACATACTTTAGTTGCTAGAAAACTTCACTAATTGTTATTTCAGTGTTGTAAAATTTTACATCTAATTTTACACAATTCAACTGTCAATTACAAGTTATTTTAGACTTCAACTAAGTTTTCTGAATGATATTTCTTTAGTTGTCTAATATTGAAAACCCCACGTATTGCACTGCTGTTTACGTCCTCCTGTACTTGATACGTGGCGCTTCCCACTTTACGTGTGATGGTATAAGGACCTTCATACAACGCGCAAAATTTCGCAATTATATTTTGTGTGGCGTCAGAAAGTTTATGTGTCCGGATTAGGACCTGGTCCCCTACTTCAAATGTGGTGATTTTGTTCAATTTATTTATTCGAGCTGCTTGTCTCTCTCCCTTCTCTTTTATCCGTAACTGTAGTTTGCTTAGATCCACTCTGTCGGTATTTATCACTATGGGGTCAATGTATCTCTCCCAATCTCTAGTTGGTTTTGTATTGAATTGTGCTTCATGTGGCGTTATCTCGATGGTGTCTTGATAGGTCTCATTTAGACATGCTTTTATGATTTTGATGTACGTGGCCCATTTAGTGTGCCTTTCTCTCACAAATATCCTGAATAAGTTCCCTAGTTGTCGGTTCCAGCGTTCGGCTATGTTGGTACAGGGATTTCTTATAGCAGTGTATTTATGTTTTATGTTTAATTGTCCCAGACCTTGTGTCCATTTGCGCGATGTAAACTGTGTACCATTATCTGTCAAAATACTATCTGGTTTCCCGTGGGTCGTTATGTATTGTTGTAGTCTTTTGAGCGTCACATTTGTAGTAGCTCTACGCAGTGTATATAATTCTACGTATTTAGTAAAATTATCGACAACAACTAATAAATATTTCACTCCACCACTGGATACAGGGAGTGGACCATAATAGTCCATGCTAATTAATTCCCCTTTGCGTGATGGCAATATCGGTCGTGTTTCTCCGGTGATACTTCGATTCCCGCTATCCTTGCACCTTTGACAAAGATCACAGCATTTTATGACTTGGCTGATAGTTCTGCACATGGTGTCCATAGTAAAGTGTTCCCTTATCAGCTGTTGTGTCTTTTTCGTCCCCGGGTGTCCGTACATCTGGTGAATTTCTTGGATCAATTCGACTCTAAATTCTTTTGGAATATATAGTTTCCACTGGTTTTTCCAACTGCGATATAATTTATTATTTATTAATTTAAAATGCTGACTCATTTGGTCCTCATTTCCCTCCTTAATCTTGATTATAATTTGTTTTATCTTATCGTTTGCGAGTTGCATTTGATTTATATTTCGTAATTTAGCGGCAGTGTTCTTATTAATTTTTATTTCAATTGCATGTATATAATATTCATGTTTATCTTCGGCTAGTACATTCCTGTTGTTATCTTCCGGGTATCGGCTCAGTATGTCTGCGACTAAGTTCTCCTTCCCCTTGCAGTGTAGAATTTTGAAGTTGTATTCCTGAATGGTGAGTATCCACCTAGTAATCCGGGTATTATTTAAATGACACTTTTGAATAAAGGTTAACACTTTGTTATCTGTTATTATTGTTAGCGGTTGACCTAATATGTAGATACGAAACTTTTTTAAACATTGTACTATGGCAAGCAGTTCTTTTTCTGTAGTAAAGTAGTTTCTTTCGGCGTTCTTAAAGGTTCTACTTGTGTATGCGATGATGGCGATCTCCCCTTCCTGATCGATCTGATACAGCTGGCCCCCGTATGCATAATTACTTGCATCACATTGTAGGTAAAACCGTTTTCCTTGTATAGGAAACTTGAGCATAACGGTATCTATGAATAATTTCTTCACTCGCTGGAATTGTTCTTCCATGGCTGAATCCCATTGGAATTTAGTTCCTTTTTGTAACAGTCTTAATAATGGTTGTGTATACTCTGCATATTTGCTGGTGAATTTGTTGTAAAAGTTAGTAAGCCCCAAGAAACCTTTTAATTGCTTGGGGTTTCTTGGTGCAGGAAAATTCATGATAGCAGCTACTTTCTCCGGTGTTGGTTTAATCCCATTTGTGGTCAAACAGTAGCCAAGATACTGAATTTCTTTGCGGAAAAATTGTGATTTCTGTAAATTAATAGTCATATTGGCATTTCTTAAGTTTTCTAATAACCCTTTTAAATGTATTATGTGTTCCTGTTCACTCTGCGAAAAACAGAGTGAACAGTGCGAAAAACATAGATGATAGTGTTTTCCTTGACTTCTTCCGTAAGTACGTGGTCAAGTCCACGTGCTAAGCTCGCGAGACTGGTACTTAGTCCGAATGGTGTAACTTTAAAACGATAACATCGGCCTTCATATAAAAAACCCGTGTAATCACGACAATTCTCATTTAGTGGCACCTGCCAAAAACTATTGGTTAGGTCTATAGTAGACATAACTTTTATATTACTACATCTAGCTAGTATTTCGTTTATCGGTGGCGGTCCTTCATAATCTGGGATAGTTATACTATTTACCTTTCGGGCGTCCAGACATAATCGCACCTTCCCGTCCCTTTTTATTACAGTCACCAGAGGTTGAATGTAGGGGCTTTGGGCCCTTTCAATAATCCCATACTCCAGCATTCGCTTAATTTCAGTCTTTACTGCGTCTTGATACTTAATAGGAACAGGCCACCCTTTTTGCAGGTAAGGCGTGTTATCAGTCACCTTGAAGTAATGTTTGTATCCCGTTATGAGGCCTGGTCGATCTTCAAATACTTCTTTGTTTTCATATAAAAGCTGTTCTAATTGGCTTCTTCTTGTTAGGTCCACCCCTTCAATTTCGTCGAGTTTCTTATATATTTCCGCCTCTATGTTACTTACGTCTTCCTTTATCACCATAAGAGGTATTTCACAAGAACCTTCTTCCTCAATTGTTCCCAATATATTTTGTACTTGTATCTTTTTTTTTGGTATATTAATTATGCTTTTTGTTTGCTGAAGAAAATTCATACCCAGTATGCATTCTCTCACCAGCCCTGGTATAATTAAGAAGACACAGTCAAAACTTACACTATCATTAATACAAATTTCGCAAAATATTTGTTTTCTAACATGTTTAGATTTATTTCCTATAGCGCTAACTATAGTGGTCTTGTTAACGCTTAGGATTTCATGATTCCCAAGCTTCTTTTGATTGTTATTATACCATTTCTCGGACAGTGCATTTAGTGAAGATCCGGTATCAATTAAAGCATTTACATGTATGTTGTTGATTTTAATTGATAACTCTGGGCTTTTAAGATTCTTCAAGTCAATGCTTTGTTCACTCTCTTCCATTAACTCATGTCTTATATTTGGGAAAAGTGTTTCTATGTATTCATCGTGTTTTGTTAATTTGTTGTTCGGTTTATAAACCGAGTTCATTACCCTTGCTGTTGACAGTCACTTTTGGTCTTGTTTTGTGTAAATAGGCCGAACGCTTCCCTTACTACTGGACGCGTGACTTTCTATTTCTAAAGAATTTATAACTGGTTTCTCACTTTCTATTTTTGGTCGGGGTGGGAATTTTTGCTTCCACCCTTGTTTTGGTTCATCGACCTGGTGTTTCTGGAAACCCTTGTGTTCATCTTGTCGCCTTACTTGTCTTTCATTTGTTTTCATATATTCATTATTATTTCTCGTATTTATACACATGTATTCTCGCAGTAACGCTTCAAAACTGTTAATCGATGTTACTCCTCTCGTGACAACCGCTATTTGTATTTCTTTGGTATAATGGTGCGCTAATTTAGTTATCATGTGCCGGTCTGAAAGGATTGGTATATGTTGTCTGCATTTTAACACACACCTTTCCATATATTGGATCATGTTGAGCGAACCGTTTTGATTGAATCGCCCGTACTCCAACTGATCGCGGATTCGGTCTTGATGAGTAGAGCTCCAATATTTTTTCATAAAAATCTCTTCAAATTCCTTGAACGTATTTATTTGTCCTCTTACTATTCGCCACCAGATAGCCGCTTCCCCTGTTAGATGTCGGCCTATCCATCTAGTGTTGTCTTCACTATAGTATATCTCCTGGAGTTCTCGCAACTCCTTCAAGAACTCGATTGGAAAGTTATCTTCTCCGTCAAATGTGACATCTTTATTTATGCTCGTCCCATTTACGGCGACGGCTGGTCTCTGCTCCATTTCTTCCAACCTACGCTGTACTCTTTGTTGACTTTCCCGTACGGTCGTAAGGTTGTTTGCTATTTCGTCCAGTCTTCTACCCTTTTCCGTGGAGACATCATTTAACTTCTTTTCAGCATTTTGATGGGCTTCTTTTAAATTTCTTACCTGTTGCACTATCCCTTCTATCTGCTGTTTATTCTGGTTCTGCGTATTGATTATGGCATCCTGCCATTCCTTACGATCCTTCTCGCGTATTTCTCTACTTTCTTTTGTTTGTTTCTTTATTTCTTTACTTATTTCTTTAATTCCGCTCTCATTCTTTCTTTGTACTTCTTCCAGCTTTTTTGATTGTTTTTGTAAATCATCGTTTACTTGGTGGATTTGACCTTGTAAGTTCTATTTTTCTAAGTCGTTTTACGAACTCCGTAACACTTTCGTTCCGTCTCTTACTTCCGATACTCTCGAAAATTTAATAAAGACTCCCCTTTCGCGTCTCTGTCGCTTGCCTATATCAAACATGAGGATTTTCCCCACTAGACTTCTGGTTTTCGGCAATGCCGTTTCCTAATTGGTTCCTTTCTGTAAAACCTACCCCAGAAACCACCTACTTTTCCCAAAGTAAGTTCTGATAGGCCTACCGCTTTCCCCCCAAACTCCTCTCCTGGATACTTTACCCTTCGGTCAACGGCATTTCCGAATATTCTAGTAATAAATCTAGTTGTCGTATTTCTTATTCTTCACAAAGGACAACCCTTCGATTTCTCTTCCAACATCTGCCTGTCCAATTAGTTGCGCCTATGGTATTACCTTTTATTGTATTGCCAACTCTCTCCATAAGTATTTCCTTTTTTTGTCTGGTTCTCAACAAAACCTATCCTTTTAGTTCCTTCCTCGGGTACGATTTCTTTCCTGGTATTTGAGTATTGTTTAGGCGTATCCTCTGTTTACGCGTCTCAGTCAAGGAACACCCTTCATTGTCTTCTGTCTGTTGTTGTCGTGTCGTGTAACCTTCCATCCTTTGTCCGGACGAAACATTTCTCATTTGATGAGTTTATTCACTCCCTCGTGCCTTTCATCGGATTGTAAACTATTAACCACTAGCGTCATTTCCAGAGATACCCATCACAATAACCTTCTCCATCTAACATGTGGCCACTCGTTACACTAGATTTATGGCGTGTCAATTAGGCTTGCGTAGGCGACAGTGGATGCCTTCACCTTTTTTTTTGTTCGCCACCCCTACAACTAACTCATACATCACTTGCCACAACGTCCAAATGACATTTAACTTAACTAAAAGAAAATTTATTTCATTGTATATATATTTATATTTTTTATTTTATTTATTTATTTTTTTGAAATTAGGCATTATAAGTATGACATATTAATAATATGTCATACTACTTGGAACCGCATTGTGAATCGCAGAAACAGCTACAGGTAGAACTCAATTAAACAAAAAACGGAACATACATAAAACTAACGCATGGTAGCCAATTCAATTTTGTTAGTTTCAGGAATTCAATCTCCTAGATCAATAAAACCATCTAGCCTACTTTTAGGAAATTAGAATTGAACTGTATTTCTTCACGTAACTTCACCTAATCAAATATAGGTATCCCATTACGGCTATTGTCATCCTTATCAAAGAAATAATTTGAAATGACACCAACTGCATGTCTGCTTATTCCGTAGCACATTTCATCATTTTTACTAATTTTCTTAACTGCGATTCCGTAGGAAGAGACAGTAAATTATGATGCAATCATTATCGACATCCCTTCGGCAATTTAACTTCAAAAGCAAACTATCTAAAAGAAATTAATCTTCATATCTTATACCTGTCTTGCATGTGGCAAATTATAAGGTTGGTTCATGATCCGTGGAGGCTTCTGATTCTTAATATGTTTACTGAGGTACTTAGGAAGATTAGGGAATTGCACTAATCCAGATTTCATCAGTTTGCCTAATTTCCATTTTGATCTAAGTAGTTAAACAGTTTCTCCATTAATGTTAAAGTCATCTCTACTTTTACTATCATTCCTTCCGAAAAGTGACAGTGACAACCATAGTACTTTCTAGTGAAATCTTTGTCTTTCCTCGGTATTGCTTACACAGATTTTTGGAATATAATTTTCTCCCTCAGAGGGGAGAATAAATGTAATTTTAGATTGCCCATAACAAGTCCTAGAGCTCGGGACAAAACAAGTCGGCATTTTCTGTATAATACTAGCTAAGAACGAAATTATACGAAAATAATGTCTCTAATCTTGCTCAGTATGTGTCTAACTATTAATACACCTCAACAAATTCCCTAATTGACGAAACAACAAACAGCAGACCACGCGCAGACGGACATGTAACAAGTCAGTATTTGGATGAATATAACACCAACTCAGAGCGATATTGTCAGAAAATACGAAATCTTTTAATGTATTAATACTCATTCAATATGCATCCTAACTCGATGTAACCGACACTAACAAATAATGATAGACACATAACTTTGAAAACACCATAACTTACATTAGTATACCAGTGCAGACTGCAGTGTTGCCAGGTCTAAAAAATTTTTTTCGGAAGATTTGAAAAAAAATTCTGGAAGATTGCCGGCGGAAGTTGTTTTGACAAATCTCAAGAAAATGTAGTAAGCTTAAGTGAAAAAATATATACAGTATAATTATCACGAAATAATTTTCACTCACCAACATTGTTTTATATTCTAAACCTCCTCCTCCTCCTCCACTTCTTCTTCTTTTTCCCCGCCAGTCATGTAGATGCTGTTGTTCATCAAACTTGTAAACTCCACGCCAACTATGAAATCATAGCAGGATGCAGATTTTGTAGGCCTATTTCTAAATATAATTATTTCTTGGATTTCGTTGTCCATGACGTGTCCGTTACTTAACTAAATATCACTATTACATTAACGACTCGGAACACTAGGTTGTTTTATAAGTAAAAGCATAAAGTTTTACCTTACAGCCTGAACCGGTTTTCTCCTTTAAGCCTTCTTCTTGGACCGGTTTTCTCTGAAGAAGCCTTTTAAAGGAGAAAACCGGTTCAGGCTGTAAGGTAAAACTTTATGCTTTTACTTATAAAAAAACCTAGTGTTCCGAGTCGTTAATGTAATAGTGATATATAATTATTTCACTACCGACTCGTAACACAAAGTTTTTTATGGGTAAAAACGTATGAAACGATGAAATTTTAAAGTTTGGTCATTGATTACTCACAATTTAAAACATTTTTGTTGACTTTCAACAAATTTATTGAATTTATCAGGTCTTATACAGACACTATAGAAATAATTAATACACAGATAACAAATATATGTGCGGAATATTGTGTTTTATTAATATAAAAAATATCTGAAGAATCTTTTTAAAAGCGAAAACCGGTTCAGGCTATAAGGTAAAACTTTTACGTTTTTACCCATAAAAACTTTGTGTTCCGAGTCGGTACACAAAAATATCGGTATGAGAACCATACATGACTTCCATATTCTAAGATTTATATTTAAAATCATTTTCAGCCAAACAGCCAGGGAAGGAATTTTAACAAAAAAATACTTTGTTGCCAATAACGTAGCACACATATAAAAAAAAATTATCCCCTCCCCCTTCAACTATAATTTTGATTTATAGAAAATTACCCCCAGCCCGTTCAACTAGCCTCTTCATTTATAGATATTTCATCTACGTTTCTACAGTGGATTATTAAGATCTTATCAGGATACTTTATCAAAATTAAGTACTTTACTCATGTTACAACAAAAAATGTTTCAGGTAAACTGCCCTTTCCCCGTAAACGATCTTCACCAAAATCAACAGACATTGAGATCTCTATAGCTCAGGCACATATGTAAAAAATTATTTGATTCTGTTTGAATTTACGGCAGTTATGGTTCGTCATATAAAAAATTACCCATGTTAAAACATAAAACATGAGATTTATAAAACATATCTAAGATTTATATTTAAAATCATTTTTGAAATAAAATATTTTCATAGAACCT
Source organism: Magicicada septendecula (assembly GCA_034769895.1). Lineage (NCBI taxonomy): Eukaryota > Metazoa > Arthropoda > Insecta > Hemiptera > Cicadidae > Magicicada > Magicicada septendecula. Next base: position 407,311,168 of record CM068368.1, on the reverse strand, counting down.
ACTAACGCTGGGGAAATCTGAGGAGCCAATCAGAGTTGGGCCTACCTGTCACTCTGCTGAATTTGGTGGAAAGCCCTGTCACTGTCGTCAAAGTATCAGCCTTGACAGGGTCCTCTTTTTCTGCAAAATGGGAGAGGCTTGAGATGGAGTGAGTGACATGGTCCCCACCTCAATGAAGAACCCATTGTTTTATAAAAATATATTTAAATTTTGAAAACTGAAAATTCTTTTCTTGTTGTAAATATTTATATTTTATAATCAAAATGACTTTATTTTTGTTACCTGGCAACAAAATTATTTTATTTTCAACAATTACCATTGTTTCAAAAAGTTTAAATAAATTTTCAAGTACTTTACTCTTGTTAAAACGTAAAAGGTTGCAGGTAAACTACCCCTTCCCCTTAACTGATCTTCACCAAAATCTAAAGGCCTTGAGTCCTCTACAATTCACTGACGTATGCAAAAAATTATTTGATTCTGTTTGAATTTGCGGCTGTTATCGTTTGCCATAGAAAATACGCTTGATAAAAAACGTTGCAGGTAAACTACCCCTTCCCCTCAACCGATCTTCACCAAAAACAATAGATCTTGAGTACTCTGCAAATCAGGGCTGTATGCAGAAAATTATTTGATTCTGTTTGAATTTGCGGCTGTTATCGTTTGCCATAGAAAATACCCTTGTTAAAAAAACGTTGTAGGTAAACTACCCCTTTCCCTCAACCGATCTTCACCAAAAACAATAGGTCGCGAGTACTCTACAAATCAGGGCTGTATGCAAAAAATTATTTGATTCTGTTTGAATTTGCGGCAGTTATCGTTTCCCATAGAAAAAAAATCTACAGACAGACACACACACAGACACTTTTCGGAAAACGACTTTTTTTCATGTTTTGAGTGTAGTAGAATCAGAATCTGCAATAATCTCGAACACGATTTTTTTTGCCATCACCATACTTCCATTCCTTAAGGAATATGGAAGTAAAATATCGGTATGGAGAACCATACATGACTTCCATATTCTAAGATTTATCACAATCAGAATGATCACAGTTGCACACCACTATATAAAAATTATCCCGATTAGCGCTTTCAAGCCTCACAGCCCATCGTCAGATCGGAATAGGCAGAAATTATTTTAAAAACAAATCCTTCACCCCTCTCCCCCACCCTGCTCACACACAACAAGCTATAATATAAATGACCCTTCCCCACCTCCTAAACCCTGTCCCACACCATCTGTACAGTTACATATTTTTCTAGCAAATTCCTTGTGTTTCAGTGTGTGTGTGTGTGTGTGTGTGTGTGCATCCTTTTAAACTTACCCTACTTCCTCTCCACACACATGGGTCAGTCACACACCCTTATTTTAACCATCCAATTAGTACTATGCAAATAATTCTTAATCTTATCTATCTGTCCTCTATCATTTACTTCTTAATCATGTTATAAAATATTTCTTCATTATCAAATTTAATTTTAATATTAATTAAATTGCCTAACCCTTTTTCTCTTTCTTTTAATATTTCTAACTCCTCTCTAAGCTTCCTTTCAACTGTGTTATTTACTACTTTTACAATTTCGTATTCTTCCAAAGGATTAACAAACTTATGGTTGTCTTCTATGAAATGTCTTGCATATAACGAATTGGTTGTTCTATTACCTTCTCCACGTTTGTGGTCAGACAACCTGCATACGAATTTTCGTCCTGTCTCACCTAGGTACACTTTGTTGCAATCTTTACATTTTAATTTATAAATTCCGCTTTTCTGTAATACTGGAATTTTTTCTATATTCTTATTCCTTATCTTATCAAATACCGTTTCACATTTTTTAATAGCTATATCTACTCCATATTTATTAAAACATTTTATAATTTTTCTAGTATGTGAACCTATGTATGTCAATGACCCTGCATAATTCTTTTGTTCTGGTTCTATTTTAGCTTTTTGTATGTTAACCCTTTTCATAACTTTATCCACTATGTTGGTGTTATAATTATTATTCCTTACAATTCCCTTTATCGTTTTTAACTCCCTAACTTTTGATTCGGTCTCTTTTAAACACTTCTGAGCTCTGTAACAAAATGTATTGATTGCTGCCATTTTATATCTATATGGGTGGTAAGACTCTCTTGGTATAATTATATCAGAATACGACTCTTTCCTAAATATCCCAAACTGTAGTTTCTCATTATCCTTAATTTCTATGTTCAAATCTAAGTAATTTATTTTCTTACCTCCTATCTCTTCTTTAAATTGTAAGTTTTTTTCCTTATTATTTACCTCATTTATAAACTCATGCACTTCTTCTATGCTTCCTTCCCAAATTACTAATACATCATCAACGTATCTAGACCATAATTTTATATTGTCTTTATACTTAGTGGAAGTTATTAATTGCTTTTCAAAATCATTCATGTATATTTCAGCAAGAATAGGGGATAATGAAGACCCCATAGGTAAACCTTTTTTCTGTATATAAAACTTGTTATTAAACCTAAAATAGTTCTGATTTACACATTCTTTAATTACTTTCATCAATTGCTTTTTATACCTGTATTCTCCCATATTATTATCGTTTATTAACTTAATAACTTTATTTACTGTGATATTGGTAAACATGTCCTTAACATCCAGTGATATCAATTTTGTATTTTCATTAATCCTAATATTTTCTAATTTTTCTATCAATTTTACATTATTCTCTATGTTGTATTTTGTCCCAAATTCATATTTCTCTCTCAGTACTCTGCTAACTTCCTTTGATAATTTATAAATAGGTGCATTAATAAAAGAAACAATCGGTCTAATTGGTTTTCCTTCTTTATGTATCTTAACCTGACTTTTAAACGTTGGTGCTGTTGGATTACTTTCCAATAAATACTTTTTCTTATTTTCTTCTATAAATGTTATCTGTTTCATCATTTGTTTTATCCTTGACTGGTACTTACTTGTATAATCATACTTTATTTCCTCGTATGGTCCTTCCCTTATAAATTCTTCCGTTTTCTTTATGTATTCGTCCTTTCTCAGTAGTACCATTGTATTTCCTTTGTCCGCCTTCGTAACTATAATATCATTTTTCTTTATTTTATTCTTTAGTTTAGTTACAGTTGATTTGATTTTTTGTTCATTTTTTGAATTATACAAACTTTTCTTAAATATTTTATCTACTACATTCCCTACTTCCCACCTTATTCTTTTTTTATCATTTTCATTTCCTAGTTTTTGTATTATGCTTTCGCATTCAATAATCGATTTTTCTTGATTTAATTCTGGTGGCGGTGCGTATTTTAAGCCTTTTGCTAACATTTCTTTTTCTTCTGTATTGAAATTCACCTCTGTAAGGTTTATTACTCTTTTTTCATAGTTATTCTTAGAGAGGTGTACCTTTTTTACTTCGTTCTTTCTTATTAATTTATTTAACTTATCTAACATTTTTTTATTTTTATTTTCCAATTTCTTTTCTACGTACCCCAAACCAAAATTATATAATATTTCTTCTAACTCTACATACGAGTATATTCTTAACAATTCTATGTGTCTGTCATATAATTCCCTATTATATCTATTGATTAAGCCGTAGAGTGACCTTATTTCCAGTTTTATCCACAACTTCTCGCTTTGTTCTTTTACTTTTTTGGCTACACTGTTCTTATTTTTAATTTTAACTTGAGCGTACATTGGGATGACATTATTATCCAGACATTGTTTATTAAACCATATTTTACTTAAAACCCTCTTCAATTTAACTTTTAACTTAAGATATTTAAAAACTTTACTTACCTTATTGTTGTCGTTTATTACCTCATTGTTGTTGCCCATTACCTGTAGTCGATTGCACATCTTAACAGACGTTTAATGAAGAAATTTGTGTTAGTGGTTGAAATCACAATCAGAATGATCACAGTTGCACACCACTATATAAAAATTATCCCGATTAGCGCTTTCAAGCCTCACAGCCCATCGTCAGATCGGAATAGGCAGAAATTATTTTAAAAACAAATCCTTCACCCCTCTCCCCCACACTGCTCACACACAACAAGCTATAATATAAATGACCCTTCCCCACCTCCTAAACCCTGTCCCACACCATCTGTACAGTTACATATTTTTCTAGCAAATTCCTTGTGTTTCAGTGTGTGTGTGTGTGTGTGTGTGTGTGTGTGTATGTGTGTGTGTGTGTGTGTGCATCCTTTTAAACTTACCCTACTTCCTCTCCACACACATGGGTCAGTCACACACCCTTATTTTAACCATCCAATTAGTACTATGCAAATAATTCTTAATCTTATCTATCTGTCCTCTATCATTTACTTCTTAATCATGTTATAAAATATTTCTTCATTATCAAATTTAATTTTAATATTAATTAAATTGCCTAACCCTTTTTCTCTTTCTTTTAATATTTCTAACTCCTCTCTAAGCTTCCTTTCAACTGTGTTATTTACTACTTTTACAATTTCGTATTCTTCCAAAGGATTAACAAACTTATGGTTGTCTTCTATGAAATGTCTTGCATATAACGAATTGGTTGTTCTATTACCTTCTCCACGTTTGTGGTCAGACAACCTGCATACGAATTTTCGTCCTGTCTCACCTAGGTACACTTTGTTGCAATCTTTACATTTTAATTTATAAATTCCGCTTTTCTGTAATACTGGAATTTTTTCTATATTCTTATTCCTTATCTTATCAAATACCGTTTCACATTTTTTAATAGCTATATCTACTCCATATTTATTAAAACATTTTATAATTTTTCTAGTATGTGAACCTATGTATGTCAATGACCCTGCATAATTCTTTTGTTCTGGTTCTATTTTAGCTTTTTGTATGTTAACCCTTTTCATAACTTTATCCACTATGTTGGTGTTATAATTATTATTCCTTACAATTCCCTTTATCGTTTTTAACTCCCTAACTTTTGATTCGGTCTCTTTTAAACACTTCTGAGCTCTGTAACAAAATGTATTGATTGCCGCCATTTTATATCTATATGGGTGGTAAGACTCTCTTGGTATAATTATATCAGAATACGACTCTTTCCTAAATATCCCAAACTGTAGTTTCTCATTATCCTTAATTTCTATGTTCAAATCTAAGTAATTTATTTTCTTACCTCCTATCTCTTCTTTAAATTGTAAGTTTTTTTCCTTATTATTTACCTCATTTATAAACTCATGCACTTCTTCTATGCTTCCTTCCCAAATTACTAATACATCATCAACGTATCTAGACCATAATTTTATATTGTCTTTATACTTAGTGGAAGTTATTAATTTTATTAATTTATTAATGCACCTATTTATAAATTATCAAAGGAAGTTAGCAGAGTACTGAGAGAGAAATATGAATTTGGGACAAAATACAACATAGAGAATAATGTAAAATTGATAGAAAAATTAGAAAATATTAGGATTAATGAAAATACAAAATTGATATCACTGGATGTTAAGGACATGTTTACCAATATCACAGTAAATAAAGTTATTAAGTTAATAAACGATAATAATATGGGAGAATACAGGTATAAAAAGCAATTGATGAAAGTAATTAAAGAATGTGTAAATCAGAACTATTTTAGGTTTAATAACAAGTTTTATATACAGAAAAAAGGTTTACCTATGGGGTCTTCATTATCCCCTATTCTTGCTGAAATATACATGAATGATTTTGAAAAGCAATTAATAACTTCCACTAAGTATAAAGACAATATAAAATTATGGTCTAGATACGTTGATGATGTATTAGTAATTTGGGAAGGAAGCATAGAAGAAGTGCATGAGTTTATAAATGAGGTAAATAATAAGGAAAAAAACTTACAATTTAAAGAAGAGATAGGAGGTAAGAAAATAAATTACTTAGATTTGAACATAGAAATTAAGGATAATGAGAAACTACAGTTTGGGATATTTAGGAAAGAGTCGTATTCTGATATAATTATACCAAGAGAGTCTTACCACCCATATAGATATAAAATGGCGGCAATCAATACATTTTGTTACAGAGCTCAGAAGTGTTTAAAAGAGACCGAATCAAAAGTTAGGGAGTTAAAAACGATAAAGGGAATTGTAAGGAATAATAATTATAACACCAACATAGTGGATAAAGTTATGAAAAGGGTTAACATACAAAAAGCTAAAATAGAACCAGAACAAAAGAATTATGCAGGGTCATTGACATACATAGGTTCACATACTAGAAAAATTATAAAATGTTTTAATAAATATGGAGTAGATATAGCTATTAAAAAATGTGAAACGGTATTTGATAAGATAAGGAATAAGAATATAGAAAAAATTCCAGTATTACAGAAAAGCGGAATTTATAAATTAAAATGTAAAGATTGCAACAAAGTGTACCTAGGTGAGACAGGACGAAAATTCGTATGCAGGTTGTCTGACCACAAACGTGGAGAAGGTAATAGAACAACCAATTCGTTATATGCAAGACATTTCATAGAAGACAACCATAAGTTTGTTAATCCTTTGGAAGAATACGAAATTGTAAAAGTAGTAAATAACACAGTTGAAAGGAAGCTTAGAGAGGAGTTAGAAATATTAAAAGAAAGAGAAAAAGGGTTAGGCAATTTAATTAATATTAAAATTAAATTTGATAATGAAGAAATATTTTATAACATGATTAAGAAGTAAATGATATAGGACAGATAGATAAGATTAAGAATTATTTGCATAGTACTAATTGGATGGTTAAAATAAGGGTGTGTGACTGACCCATGTGTGTGGAGAGGAAGTAGGGTAAGTTTAAAAGGATGCACACACACACACACACACACACACACACACACACACTGAAACACAAGGAATTTGCTAGAAAAATATGTAACTGTACAGATGGTGTGGGACAGGGTTTAGGAGGTGGGGAAGGGTCATTTATATTATAGCTTGTTGTGTGTGAGCAGGGTGGGGGAGAGGGGTGAAGGATTTGTTTTTAAAATAATTTCTGCCTATTCCGATCTGACGATGGGCTGTGAGGCTTGAAAGCGCTAATCGGGATAATTTTTATATAGTGGTGTGCAACTGTGATCATTCTGATTGTGATTTCAACCACTAACACAAATTTCTTCATTAAACGTCTGTTAAGATGTGCAATCGACTACAGGTAATGGGCAACAACAATGAGGTAATAAACGACAACAATAAGGTAAGTAAAGTTTTTAAATATCTTAAGTTAAAAGTTAAATTGAAGAGGGTTTTAAGTAAAATATGGTTTAATAAACAATGTCTGGATAATAATGTCATCCCAATGTACGCTCAAGTTAAAATTAAAAATAAGAACAGTGTAGCCAAAAAAGTAAAAGAACAAAGCGAGAAGTTGTGGATAAAACTGGAAATAAGGTCACTCTACGGCTTAATCAATAGATATAATAGGGAATTATATGACAGACACATAGAATTGTTAAGAATATACTCGTATGTAGAGTTAGAAGAAATATTATATAATTTTGGTTTGGGGTACGTAGAAAAGAAATTGGAAAATAAAAATAAAAAAATGTTAGATAAGTTAAATAAATTAATAAGAAAGAACGAAGTAAAAAAGGAACACCTCTCTAAGAATAACTATGAAAAAAGAGTAATAAACCTTACAGAGGTGAATTTCAATACAGAAGAAAAAGAAATGTTAGCAAAAGGCTTAAAATACGCACCGCCACCAGAATTAAATCAAGAAAAATCGATTATTGAATGCGAAAGCATAATACAAAAACTAGGAAATGAAAATGATAAAAAAAGAATAAGGTGGGAAGTAGGGAATGTAGTAGATAAAATATTTAAGAAAAGTTTGTATAATTCAAAAAATGAACAAAAAATCAAATCAACTGTAACTAAACTAAAGAATAAAATAAAGAAAAATGATATTATAGTTACGAAGGCGGACAAAGGAAATACAATGGTACTACTGAGAAAGGACGAATACATAAAGAAAACGGAAGAATTTATAAGGGAAGGACCATACGAGGAAATAAAGTATGATTATACAAGTAAGTACCAGTCAAGGATAAAACAAATGATGAAACAGATAACATTTATAGAAGAAAATAAGAAAAAGTATTTATTGGAAAGTAATCCAACAGCACCAACGTTTAAAAGTCAGGTTAAGATACATAAAGAAGGAAAACCAATTAGACCGATTGTTTCTTTTATTAATGCACCTATTTATAAATTATCAAAGGAAGTTAGCAGAGTACTGAGAGAGAAATATGAATTTGGGACAAAATACAACATAGAGAATAATGTAAAATTGATAGAAAAATTAGAAAATATTAGGATTAATGAAAATACAAAATTGATATCACTGGATGTTAAGGACATGTTTACCAATATCACAGTAAATAAAGTTATTAAGTTAATAAACGATAATAATATGGGAGAATACAGGTATAAAAAGCAATTGATGAAAGTAATTAAAGAATGTGTAAATCAGAACTATTTTAGGTTTAATAACAAGTTTTATATACAGAAAAAAGGTTTACCTATGGGGTCTTCATTATCCCTATTCTTGCTGAAATATACATGAATGATTTTGAAAAGCAATTAATAACTTCCACTAAGTATAAAGACAATATAAAATTATGGTCTAGATACGTTGATGATGTATTAGTAATTTGGGAAGGAAGCATAGAAGAAGTGCATGAGTTTATAAATGAGGTAAATAATAAGGAAAAAAACTTACAATTTAAAGAAGAGATAGGAGGTAAGAAAATAAATTACTTAGATTTGAACATAGAAATTAAGGATAATGAGAAACTACAGTTTGGGATATTTAGGAAAGAGTCGTATTCTGATATAATTATACCAAGAGAGTCTTACCACCCATATAGATATAAAATGGCGGCAATCAATACATTTTGTTACAGAGCTCAGAAGTGTTTAAAAGAGACCGAATCAAAAGTTAGGGAGTTAAAAACGATAAAGGGAATTGTAAGGAATAATAATTATAACACCAACATAGTGGATAAAGTTATGAAAAGGGTTAACATACAAAAAGCTAAAATAGAACCAGAACAAAAGAATTATGCAGGGTCATTGACATACATAGGTTCACATACTAGAAAAATTATAAAATGTTTTAATAAATATGGAGTAGATATAGCTATTAAAAAATGTGAAACGGTATTTGATAAGATAAGGAATAAGAATATAGAAAAAATTCCAGTATTACAGAAAAGCGGAATTTATAAATTAAAATGTAAAGATTGCAACAAAGTGTACCTAGGTGAGACAGGACGAAAATTCGTATGCAGGTTGTCTGACCACAAACGTGGAGAAGGTAATAGAACAACCAATTCGTTATATGCAAGACATTTCATAGAAGACAACCATAAGTTTGTTAATCCTTTGGAAGAATACGAAATTGTAAAAGTAGTAAATAACACAGTTGAAAGGAAGCTTAGAGAGGAGTTAGAAATATTAAAAGAAAGAGAAAAAGGGTTAGGCAATTTAATTAATATTAAAATTAAATTTGATAATGAAGAAATATTTTATAACATGATTAAGAAGTAAATGATATAGGACAGATAGATAAGATTAAGAATTATTTGCATAGTACTAATTGGATGGTTAAAATAAGGGTGTGTGACTGACCCATGTGTGTGGAGAGGAAGTAGGGTAAGTTTAAAAGGATGCACACACACACACACACACTGAAACACAAGGAATTTGCTAGAAAAATATGTAACTGTACAGATGGTGTGGGACAGGGTTTAGGAGGTGGGGAAGGGTCATTTATATTATAGCTTGTTGTGTGTGAGCAGGGTGGGGGAGAGGGGTGAAGGATTTGTTTTTAAAATAATTTCTGCCTATTCCGATCTGACGATGGGCTGTGAGGCTTGAAAGCGCTAATCGGGATAATTTTTATATAGTGGTGTGCAACTGTGATCATTCTGATTGTGATTTCAACCACTAACACAAATTTCTTCATTAAACGTCTAAGATTTATATTTAAAATCATTTTCGAAATGAAATATTATGATAGAAACTACTTCTTTCTACTTACTGCTTCAGCCTTAACCACAGTACTGTGGTCACTAACGTATACCACCTCACGTTATCGCACTCGATTTTCACTGATGATGGAAGTCGATGGCATTGCCGAAATGTCTGGTTTTGTAGAAAACATTGGACTACGGCCAAATATCCCGGGAAGGAATTTTAACAAAAACTACTTCTTTGTTGCCGATAACGTTGTACACATATATATCAGTGGCGAAGTTACATGGAGGCAATTGAGGCAATGCCTACCCTAAAAAATTCTGTAGAATAAAAATTATAAATACGTATGAACTACATAACGTAAAGATTATACATTGTTACTGCGACTGTCAAATTTATTAAACCGAAACGTGCTTTATTGAGCGACCGCTAGATGGTGACAGGTGAGATTCGGCATAGTTCGTTTAAAGCGAATGAGGCAACCTGAACTTGCCTCAGCGTTTTTTGTATACATCGTATGTAAGCAATGTAGTGGTGTGATAGGGAAGTGTAGGGAGGGGGGATTGTCCCGCGCTGTACACATAGAGCGTTGAGGCATGCCTCACTTCTGTGGTCCAAACAGTTAAGTTAAAGCGCCTGTGTTGTTTCTAAGTGTTTATTTTATGCGGTTATTAAAAGTGTCACTGTTATTCCGCTGAACTAACAGATGATCAAGATTGTTATTTGAATTATTTGTAACATTAAACATATATATAGAAACTAATCAAGTTTAAAAATTTGAAGTTCAATCAGTTGTATTATTGTGTATAACTAATACAAGGATTGTTCAATAGAAACACGTATAGAGCCGTAAAGCATTTTTTATACAACGATTTTAAAAGAAGTCTCCAATAACATTAAGACATGAGTTCCACTGTTGCGCTAACCTGTAGATTCCCTGCTAGTAAAATTCTTACGGCTGTTTGTGGAACCATTCGGTTACAGCAAACTCTACCTCAGCGTCCGATTTGAACCACCGTCCTTTTAGTGATTCCTTAAAAAAAATTTAAGATAAGATTTTTGCCTACCCATTCATTAACTACTAGCTTCGCCAGTAAGCAAATTGATGTCCATTTTTCCGGCTTGCACGCGTTATGTTGGTGTGGGTTTCGGCACTTTCCATTTAAAAAGCGTGCAAACGTAAGAAAATAAACATGAGTGAGGCCAGAAATAACGTGAATTGTGTGTGTGTGTGTCTTACCTGCCTTTTTATTGCTGTATTAAATGAAAAATATATTACATTAAAATGAAAAATTTTTTAATTTTATTGCCTGGCAACAAAATTATTTTATTTTTAACAATTACCATTGTTTCAAAAAGTTTAAATAAATTTTCAAGTACTTTACTCTTGTTAAAACGTAAAAGGTTGCAGGTAAACTACCCCTTCCCCTTAACCGATCTTCACCAAAATCGAAAGTCGTTGAGAACTCTGCAATTCAGGGACGTATGCAAAAAATTATTTGATTCTGTTTGAATTTGCGGCTGTTATCGTTTGCCATAGAAAATACGCTTGATAAAAAAACGTTGCAGGTAAACTACCCCTTCCCCTTAACCGATCTTCACCAAAAACAATAGGTCTTGAGTACTCTACAAATCAGGGCTGTGTGCAAAACATTATTTGATTCTGTTTGAATTTGCGGCTGTTATCGTTTGCCATAGAAAATACCCTTGTTAAAAAAATGTTGCAGGTAAACTACCCCTTTCCCTCAACCGATCTTCACCAAAAACAATAGGTCTTGAGAACTCTACAATTTAGGGCTGTATGCAAATAATCTTTTGAGTCTGTTTGAATTTGCGGCTGTTATCGTTTGCCATAGGAAATACCCTTGTTAAAACATAAAACGTTACAGGTAAACTACCCCTTTCCCTTAACCGATCTTCACCAAAAACAATAGGTCTTGAGAACTCTACAATTAAGGGCTGTATACGAAACATTATTTAATTCTGTTTGAATTTGCGGCTGTTATCGTTTGCCAAAAAAAAATTTCCCTTGATAAAAAAAAAACCGTTGCAGGTAAACTACCCCTTTCCCTCAACCGATCTTCACCAAAAACAATCGGTCGTGAGTACTCTACAAATCAGGGCTGTATGCAAAAAATTATTTGATTCTGTTTGAATTTGCGGCAGTTATCGTTTGCCATAGAAAAAAATCTATAGACAGACAGATAGATACACAGACACTTTTCGGAAAACGACTTTTTTTCATGTTTTGAGTGTAGTACAATCAGAATCTGCAATAATCTCGAACACGATTTTTTTTGCCATCACCATACTTCCATTTCCTTAAGGAATATGGAAGTAAAAGGAATTAATTATATTTAATTAAAACTAAAATACATATAGATAGTAAAACACTAAGGGTAATGACAGACACTTTGTTCTGAAGAACGCTTTTTCCCGGTCGTTTGTAGCCTAAACAACAGTGACACATTAAGCAGTTTAGCTGACGAGTTTAGAATCGGATCGACGAACTGAAAAGAAATGGATTTGGCCTGACAACACGTAATAGCTCTGATAGGTAAAAGTGCAAAATTATGGACGCTATAGTCCTTTATCCTCACCATATCTTCGGTATAAAGGAATGTATGCACGACGAATGGAATGAAAGAAAAAGCAACGACGAATGTGGGTACAAACCAATTATAGGTAGTAGACTAGAAAAGGTCAGTTTAGTAGTTTATTTTCTGAACTAAGGGAAGATGATTTTAGTTTATTCGGCTGTCAACAGCTTCTTTTGATGAATCATTTATGAGCATAAAAACAAAAATAAGCAAGACGTATACAAAACGCCAGAAGAAAAGATCGCCATTACTGTCAGCTACGTAGAGAAAAAAAAATAACTGAATTCTTCTGTTTTCGTAAATATTTAGCACTCATCTCATTTCTTTTATCGCCATGTCCTTGTTTGTAAAACTTTTCCATGTCAATAATGTCTATTTTTCAGTTAAAAAAAAGAGCTTCAGGAATAAAATTTCCACCTCCTCAGTACTCTGGATCTACAAATAATGTATCGCAAAAACAAGTGACAAAGTTTAAAATGTTGTAGAATAGGCTTCATTTAAAGTTATTTTTTTCAATTTGACCTGCTAATGTAAACTTCACAATTGATTTAGAGCGAAATATTATTTGCTAAGATTGCATAAACTTGAAAAGACTAGGTATTGTTCCCAGTAGAAGTGTATTTTTGTATTGCAATGTAGAAATATAGAAATATATTGCAGCAATTCATTGAAGACTTTTCTGTAGGCTGCTGAACGGAAGGCGTAAGCGAAGTGCCACTTCGCTAAACGTCTCTAAAACATAGTTGTATACTACGATTTAAAAAAGTCCTCTTTCTCAATGGTCGAAAAGAAGACATAATGAAGCGAGCTTTAAAATTTCTGTTTTAAAAACACTATAAAATTAGAAATCGTAGAAGTAATCGTTATTTTTCGTTGAAGAAAAATTTAAACACAAAATTGTTTAAGTCAGAGTAGAAACAAATGTGTTTTTATGTGAAGTGTTCTTTTTATAATTTGCCGTTTGACTCGTAATTGCAGTCTGTTACACTTTTAGATTCTCCGTCAAAATACGAAAAACTGAATTTCGACTCCCACCCACAGCATTTCCTCCTCGTCTCCCCACCACATACATAGTAACAACTGCAGAGTAGTAGCCTGTTTCTTAATATACCTTATCGTTTATTCCAGTTCTGACACCTACGTAAGTGTCAAGTGGTGTTAAGATATTGTTATCAATTATTGAACCACAATAGCTGTAAGTTTTAGAATTTAAACTAATGTTGTTATTTAATTTTAATCATTTAGTCTGTTTAAAAATGTGTTTATTCTGTTTAAAAGTAGAGCTTGCCTTAACAGTTTTTTAAATTTGTGTAACTAACATTTTATTATTTTTCTGATTTGTCTAGCTTATTTATTTTGTTATGCAGGTTTTTGTATTTTCTAAACCGTAAATCAGCAATTGCATATTGCAATTTAGTAATTATGTCTTCAATTTAATACTTCATAATATTCTGCCTTCATTTTTTTTTTGTTTATGACTTTATACTACTTTATTACGGTACTCGAACATGTAGCCGAGCTACAATAAAAATGAAGTAACCCTACACATAACCAATAATTAAACATTAAAGATCCATTGCAATATACAAGGAATCTCTGAAACTTTGAAATTCGTGGTTGTCCACAACCTTATGTTACACAATTTGAGTAGCGATATAACATTTCAGATTAGTGTTTAAAGTAAAATTAAAGAAGCGGGATAGTTTTTCAGATTTCATGTGCACACTGGTAATTAATATATTAAAACAGCTGAGTAACGTTAATAAACACGTTTAAAGTTCACCACTTGAATAGTAACATTTTTTCAGAATTTTTAGATTTTAACGTTTATTAATTATAATTTTTTAATTATAATCAAGACAACTATAATTTTTTATTCATATTTTTTACTAGATTAATATGCTCTCTGTTAACTTATATATATTGTAAAGAGGGTGTAATAACAATATTTCGCAGTAATATACTGACAGTTTAAAATTCGGAAGCACATCTCTTAAAAATTTTGAAGGCATTAAAAAAAATCAATTCATCAATCATACCGCACGCACAAGAATACTGTTGGGTGTCGTTTCTTAGACGCGCCTCATCCTGTAATTAACTACCGAAGGATATCCTGTTAATTTATTATTAAAAAAAAATTTGGTTAGCGGTTTTGATTCGGTTGTTTTTAATAAGTCACCATGACCTATATATTCCATAATCAATTAATATTCTTTCGTTACGTCAGTTTATACGAAGTGTATTGGTTTCACCTTTATGAAAACTGAATGCAAACGTACAGGTATTTTTAGAAATGATACAACACGAATCATGCATGACATCACCAACTGCATTACGTGTTAGATCAGAACGTACCGTGTCGTCCTTATTCGTGAGTATTATTACTTTTGCGTATTTAACACATAAAATGCCTCGTTACATTAGTTTGCTAAAAAGAAAGTAATTTGGGGAATCGCAAGCGCTTTAATTCAAATTCATGCAATCGCAAATACATGCATTTCAGTTTATACGCCAGACCGTTACAATACACAGCTTGGTTCGATTCCCTCCTCAGACAAAATATGACTATTACCAGCAAGGTTTTTATTTATAACATACTACTTGGTACCAGCATTAAACTGTAGACCTTTATAATATCTGTGAGAGAAACTACGTGCACATACATCTCACCAAAAGTGCGTACGAAGAGAAATATGCAGTTTATTGATTCTAGAGGAAGAGACATGTGGCCTATAATATATAACAACAGGATGACAGTTTTACAAAAAGTTAATTGGTTCGCACAAATTTGCTTATTATAATGTTACGTAGGCCTATATGTATAACGTATTAATCGAAAATTTGTCAGGTTTGATTGAAGGAATAGCTGTCACCAAATCGTATTTACATTTGACCTCTGACTTTTTTTGTAGGCAGAAACATACTAAACATATTTAAATCACACAAGCATTTATAGCCTACTATTATTTAAAAATAATTTTTTGGTTGAGATGGAACAGATTTTCGCTTATAAGTACTGGAACTCACAGCGCATGAGCACGTCGTGGGTCAATAATGGATTTTGTAAACACAATCGACTGGATGGCTGAGAGAAGAGGATTGTTACTATAAAAAACAATCCAGATTTAATATGCCTTAGTCAGTTTCAGTAGGCTTCAAAATTCTCTGTGCACTAACACACAAACATAAATTTATAAAAACAATTTTCCAGGAAGGCTTTAACTCAGGTGTAAGTTAATATGAATTTTTTACTACCTTATATGTTATTTTACTCCTTTTAACTTACGCATTTTCAAATACGTTTTTTACTTAAGTGTTAATATTATTTTATGGGTTGTTTTTACTGGTATTGTTGATAAATATGAATTTTTATTTTTCACTGACAAGTTTAAACGATTCGTTACTACTCCTTAGCTTCAGAAATTTATAATATTTTACTTTTACGGTATATGCTAGAATGTCAGTGTGTTCTTAACACATCATAATTTTGAAACTTTTTGATGTAGTTACATGGAATAATTATTTCCACAATAAACCGAAACGAAATGTGTAAAATGTAAGTTTTACTTGCCATGAATGTTACAGTTGACAAAACAACGAATTAGTTCTGGGTGTTATACTCCTATAATATGCTCGTTCAAGATTGTTAAGTTAAAAAGCGGAGGAAGCTCGTGATAAACGTCTAGTACTATTTACGTTAGTGCAGTTTTATGCGCTACTACCTAGTCCACATAGATAGACGTTTTTTGTGAATTATTCAATTTATATTGCCAATTTCAGACATGCACAGTATACTCTACAGTAAAAATTAAAATCAGCTTTATTCAGTAAAGTAGCAAATTAGACCTAATATTCGTAAACGTATCGAGTTTAATAATATAAACAAACTAGCCAAAAATTCAGTTGTCCTAGAGCAATTAAAATAATCCGATTGGTTTCTTTAAAAAAATCCGATCTATAAGAATTTCTTAGTAATTGATAATTAAGTTGTTAGAGATTTAAGCTGTAATTATAATAAACAATATAATTATATTTATTTTATTTGTTTATCTAGTTGTTGCATCCTCTTCGTTCACTTATTAATTTAATAATATATAAGTGTATATATAAGTATATATTATTTTATTTGTTTATTTATTTATGATATTTCCGCTCTAATGATGAGCTGAAAGGCTCGAAAGCGTTAATCGGGAATTTTCTATATAGAAGTGGTGTGCAGCAGTTTAGTTTACGTTTATTTTTTTTTTTTTTTTGTCAGTGGACAAGCAAAAATGGAAAAGCACAATTTTCTGATAACAGTTGTTTACTTGTAGGAAACAAGATTTCAACTGTTATCCAGGTCACTGTAGTTGAAGTATCAGTTTGTATAATGTATGCTGAAAGAGTAGACATGGTTGTTTTCAATCTTTGTTTAATCCTCTGATATCACTATACCATTTGTCTTCCATGACAAGTGTCATTATTAGATAAATAATTTACTAATTGTAATAGTTTTGCATTTCTATCATTTGCGATAAGGTGTAGTGAACCTATAATTAAACAATCTACATCGATTAGTTTTTTAAAGTCAGGTCAAAGACACTACTGCCTTATTGTAAACAGACGCTCATAACAGACATTATCCTTGAAATTAACCCAAATAATACCATTTCATAATAATTACACTTATATTATTAAAACTTGTTTTAAAAATACATTTGTTAGAAAAAAGCCATTACTATTTTAGTAAAGTTATTTATTTATTTATTATTTTTTATCTTTTTATCTACCTTCATGTTTGACTTCACATTAATCTGACCGAGAGTCATTTTATGGAACCCAGGGTCTGGGTTATCAAACATTCCGAGGTACTGAATACTAAATACATGTTAGTGAGGACTATGCAATAAGTTAGGACCAAAAAGTGATTAAAATGTTCAAATATAAAACTGAATACATTATTTTATTAAAAATTAAAATTAGTATTTAAGAGTACATCTTAACTGTTCAGTATGTAATATTTAATTTGAGGAATGCATAATGTTCAAATAATGTGCCTATTGACCTTAATGTAAGCCTATCTTTTAAAATTTAAGTGAAAAGTGATGTTTTGGATTACTAAGGGTGTCGGACTAACACATTTCAAATTAACACAAGTATATTATTTAACACACTACCAGTATGTAATATATTTTCAACCACATTTTAACAGTATGTATACTATATATTTTTTTAATTTACATAGCAGTTAGAAAGTACAATACATTCTGTAAGCTAATGTTATAACATGTAATACATGTATATCATGATGAGGAAATGTCCACTGACAAAACTTCAGTAAATTTGTTTTATATCAGGTCAGTAGGGTTATTCTCTCCTGTTATCCTCCATCCATCCAAAAGTTGTTCCAGTAATGGATTTTCAAGGGCTTCTAATTTGCTATGGTGGTGTTTATTGCTTACCTGCTGAGTAAACTGTTGTATGAATGGTGTATGTAAATCCTGTAAAAGACAAGCCCTACATGAGGGATGACTGGTACCATGGTATAGGGCCACAAGACCTGGGGGGGGGGGTGGAGAGACATAGGAAGTGGTAGAGCCCCAGTAAAAGATTTTTTCATATTATTTTGGGTTATCAAAATTAGTACAGTTTTGTGTTAAAAATAACAAAGCATTTTGTCTTAAATCATAAAAAGCATAAATCCATATAAATAACATAGGCAATAAAACAACTGTGCCTAACCTCATTGGAATTTGAGTCCTTAACTTAGTAGTGACTGTAAATCAATAAATGATGAAAGTTTCTCTGAGTTTCAGTTAATAAGTAAATACAGTTTTTAAACAATCTGTGTCTGCAATTCGACAATTTTTATTGTCTTCACTGGGACAATTGTAAACGAGTTGTTATGATACTAAAAACACAATTGTGTGAGTTGTGTTTTTGGTGTCATAAACACTCATATACAAGTACCCCAATGAAGACAATAAAAATTGACAAAATGTAAACACAAATGGTTTAAAATTTTTGTCTAATTATTGACCAAAACTCACAAAACCTTTGTCACTTATTGGAATTTTCAAACAAGTAAGCAAAGAAAGTGCAAATACTGATCAAGGTCACAGTGTTTCTATGTTCCTTTTTATTTCTATAAACGTTAATAATAAGAAGTATAGAAGAAGTTATTATATTATGTTATTTGTATTTTTTTTCATGAAGTTGTGATAAGTTGTCAGTTCTCAGTACATGCATTTTTGATTAATTAAATTTAATTAAAATTTGTTTTATTTAAAGTAATAATTTTACTTGTATTTATATTATGTACAGATTATTATATTTATAAAATAAAATTGCCATTACAACTAGAAAGTTAGAAAATGTGTGTGTGTGTGCGCGTGTAACAAAACCATTAAACGTATATGTTCTTTTACTTTGTAAAGTTATGTT
Organism: Magicicada septendecula; assembly: GCA_034769895.1. Classification (NCBI taxonomy): domain Eukaryota; kingdom Metazoa; phylum Arthropoda; class Insecta; order Hemiptera; family Cicadidae; genus Magicicada; species Magicicada septendecula. The sequence goes on along the minus strand of CM068368.1, from coordinate 407,292,193 downwards.
ACTTTTCTTTACCCTCAAATAGATCAATTGAATTCCATACAACCAACCATATTTTTTTAATTTTTGGTCCAGTTAGTGAACTCCCATTCCAACATGAATTAATAACAATTATTAAACATGGTTATTTAATGAAATTTGCGTTTTACAAAATACATTTTGCAATTCAGACAATGCCATTTGGAAGAATTGCGCATAGACATGTGTAAGTGCAAGATTATTGTGATAAGTGCAATAATAATGGAGTGATATAAAATAAGTTAATTACGATCATAATTAACAAATAATAAACAATTGTGTTTTATGCAAATAACATGTGGAAAATTCTGCATTTAATGCCACCACTAGCTTAAACATCAGTTTTGCATTATTGCAAAAGCAGACAAAAAGTGACGTGTTGAAAAGGTGACACTATGAATGAACAGACCAAATTGAACATGTTAGAAACGGCATATTTTGATATCTGACATGTTGGAATTACTGTAGACTTCAAATACTTCAGACAATTTTGAACGAGGACAGACGCTAATAACTTTCTCACATGGTCACTATGTTGGTTGATTAGCGACAAAGAACCAGCATCAGCATCGGCATCATCATCAAGCAGTAAACAGAACGTACCATGATCGATGAAGGATCATCATCACACAAGACAACTAATGATCTACAAGGGAATCACGATATCAGCATCATCATCATCATCATCATCATCATTGTTGTTGTTGTCATTGTACACATCCAGGAGCTGCGCCCACACACACTTGCAATAACTGTTTTGCATAGTAACTCAGCACATGCACAGGAGGCAAATGAACAATGATTATTTTTAAACAAAGAAAGAACAATAAGAACTGAAGTGTGAGCTAAAGAAGTAAAATCAATACGAAAATGTAAATAGTATAAACATTCAGAGTAAAGTAAGTAATATGGAATTTTAAGTTGTATAAAAAATAAATTTCCTTGTTAACTAAAAATAATAATTTAAACAAAATTATTAAAATACTCTGTATTAATTAAACTCTGTCTTATTTAAACTCTGTTGTAAATAATAATTACTTTTACTTAAAGTAAATATTATATTATAAAAATATTCATAGTAAACTGTCAATTGATTTAATAAATATAATATTACTTTCAAAAATACTGTTCTATGATTACAATTTTACTTCCATGTTCCTTAAGGAAGTGGAAGAAGTATGGTGATGGCAAAAAAAATCGTGTTCAAGATTATTGCAGATTCTGATTGTACTACACTCAAAACATGAAAAAAGTCATTTTTCGAAAGGTGTGTGTGTAGCTTTTTTCAATGACAAACGATAACAGCCGCAAATTCAAACAGAATCAAATAATTTTCTGCATACAGCTCTGATTTGTAGAGTAGGCTACTCACGACCTATTGTTTTTGGTGAAGATCGGTTGAGGGAAAGGGGTAGTTTACCAGCAACTTTTTTTTTTTTTTATCAAGTGTAATTGTTTTTCTATGGCAAACGATAACAGCCGCAAATTCAAACAGAATCAAATAATGTTTTGTATACAGTCCTGAATTGTAGAGTTCTCAAGACCTATTGTTTTTGTTGAAGATCGGATAAGGGAAACGGGTAGTTTACCTGCAACGTTTTAAGTTTTAACAAGGGTATTTTCTATGGCAAACGATAACAGCCGCAAATTCAAACAGAATCAAATAATGTTTTGTATACAGTCCTGAATTGTAGAGTTCTCAAGACCTATTGTTTTTGTTGAAGATCGGATAAGGGAAACGGGTAGTTTACGTGCAACGTTTTATGTTTTAACAAGGGTATTTTCTATGACGAACGATAACTGCCATAAATTCAAACAGAATCAACTACTCTTTTGCATATATTTTTGAATTATACAGAACTCAAGGTCTGTTGATTTTGTTGAAGATCGGTTAAGGGAAAGGGGTAGTTTACCTGCAACATTTTTTGTTTTAACAAGGGTATTTTCTATGGCAAACGATAACAGCCGCAAATTCAAACATAATCAAATAATGTTTTGCATACCTTCCTGAGATGTAGAGATCTCAATGTCTGTTGATTTTGGTGAAGATCGGTTAAGGGAAAGGGGTAGTTTACCTGCAACATTTTATGTTTTAACAAGAGTAATTGTTTCTATGACGAAAGATAATTGCCGCACATTTAAACAGAATCAAATAATTTTGTGCATATCTTCCTCAATTATAGATAACTCAAGGTGTGTTGATTTTTTTGAAGATCGGTTAAGGGAAAGGGGTAGGTTACCTGCAACGTTTTATGTTTTAACAAGGGTAAGTTTACTTCCATGTTCCATAAGGAAATGGAAGTATGGTGATGGCAAAAAAAAATCGTGTTCGAGATAATTGCAGATTCTGATTGTACTACCCTCAAAACATGAAAAAAAGTCATTTTTCGAAAAGTGTGTGTGTGTGTGTCTGTCTGTCTGTGTCTATCTGTGTGTCTGTAGATTTTTTTTCTATGGCAAACGATAACAGCCGCAAATTCAAACAGAATCAAATAATTTTTTGCATACAGCTCTGATTTGTAGAGTACTCAAGACCTATTGTTTTTAGTGAAGATCGTGTTAAGGGAAAGGGGTAGTTTACCTGCAACGTGTTATGTTTAAAAAGGGTATTTTTTATGGCAAACGATAAGAGCCGCAAATTCAAACAGAATCAAATGATTATTTGCATACAACCCTAAATTGTAGAGATCTCAAGACCTCTTGCTTTTGGTGAAGATCGGTTAAGGGTAAGGGGTAGTTTACCTGCAACGGTTTTTTATCAAGGGCAATTTTTACTTTTTCTATGGTAAACGATAATAGCCGCAAATTCAAACAGAATCAAATAATGTTTTGCATACAACCCTGAATTGTAGAGTTCTCAAGACCTGTTGGTTTTGGTGAAGATCAGTTAAGGGAATAGGGTAGTTTACCAGCAACATTTTATGTTTTAACAAGGGTAATTTTTTTTATGACGAACGATAACTGCCGTATATTAAAACAGAATCAACTACTCTTCTGCATACCTTTTTGAATTATACAGTACTCAAGGTCTGTTGATTTTGTTGAAGATCGGTTAAGGGAAAGGGGTAGTTTACCTGCAACATTTTATCTTTTAACAAGGGTATTTTCTATGGCAAACGATAACAGCCGCAAATTCAAACAGAATCAAATGATTATTTGCATACAGCCCTAAATTGTAGAGTTCTCAAGACTATTGTTTTTGGTGAAGATCGGTTAAGGGAAAGGGGTAGTTTACCTGCAACATTTTATGTTTTAACAAGGGTATTTTCTATGGCAAACGATAACAGCCGCAAATTCAAACAGAATCAAATAATTTTTTTGCATACAGACCTGATTTGTAGAGTACTCAAGACCTATTGTTTTGGTGAAGATCGGTTAAGGGGAAAGGGTAGTTTACCTGCAACGGTTTTTTATCAAGGGTAATTTTTTTCTATGGCAAACGATAACAGCCGCAAATTCAAACAGAATCAAATGATGTTTTGCATACAGCCCTGTATTGTAGAGTTCTCAATACCTATTGGTGTTGGTGAAGATCGGTTAAGGGAGAGGGGTAGTTTACCTGCAACATTTTATGTTTTAACAAGGGTAATGTTTTATATGACGAACGATAACTGCCGTAAATTCAAACAGAATCAACTACGTTTTTGCATACCTTTTTGAACTAAAGAGAACTCAAGGTCTGTTGATTTTGTTGAAGATCGGTTAAGGGAAAGGGGTAGTTTATCAGCAACATTTTATGTTTTAAAAAGGGTAATTTTTTTATGACGAACGATGACTGCCAAAAATTCAAACAGATTCAAATATTTTTTTGCATGCATCCCTGAATTGTAGAGGACTGAAGGTCTATTGATTTTGGAGAAGATCGGTTAAGAGAAAGTGGTAGTTTACCGGAAACATTTTATGATTTAACAAGAGTAAAGTACTTAATTTTTATAAATAAAGTATCCTGATAAGAAACTCATAATAATCCACTGTAGAAACGTAGATGAAATATCTATAAATGAAGAGGTTAGGTGAACGGGGTGGGGGTAATTTTCTATTAATGAAAATTATAGTTTGCAGAGGAGGGGGGAATTTTGTATATGTGTACAACGTTATCAGCAACAAAGAAGTAGTTCTTTGTTAAAATTCCTTCCCGGGCTGTTTAGCCGTAGTCCAATGTTTTCTGCAAAACCAGACTTTTCGGCAGTCCATTGACTGCCATCATCAGTGAAAATCAAGTGCGAAAACGTGAGGTGGTATACGTTAGTGACCACAGTACTGTGGTTAAGGCTGAAGCAATAAGTAGAAAGAAGTAGTTTCTATGGAAATATTTCATTTTGAATATGATTTTAAATATAAATCTTAGAACATGGAAGTCATGTATGGTTCTCCATACCGATATTTTTCTATGAGGAACGATAACTGCCATAAATTCAAATAGAGATAAATAATTGTTTGCATGCATTCCTGAATTGTAAAGAGTTGAAGGGCTGTTGATTTTGGTGGAGATCGGTTAAGAGAAAAGGGTAGTTTACCTGCAACATTTTATGTTTTAAAAGGGTAATTTTATTTTTATGACAAATGATAACTGACGCATATTCAAAGAGAATCAAATAATTTTTTGCATACGTTCCTGAAGTTGTAAGTACTCAATGTCTGTTGATTGTGGTGAAGATCGGTGAAGGGAAAGGGGTAGTTTACCTGCAACATTTTATGTTTTAACAAGGGTAATTTTTTCTATGAATAACTATAACTGCCGTAAATTCAAACAGAATCAAATAATTTTTGCATACGTTCCTGAATTGTAAAGAATTGAAGGGCTATTGATTTTGGTGAAGATCGGTTAAGGAAAAGGGGTAGTTTACCAGCCACATTTTATGTTTTAACAAGAGTAATTGTTATGACGAACGATAACTGCCGCACGTTCAAACAGAATCAAATAATGTTTTGCATGCATCCCTGAATTGTAGAGGACTCAAGACATATTGATTTTGGTGAAGATCGGTTAAGGGAAAGGGGTAGTTTACCTGCAACGTTTTATGTGATAACAAGGGTAATTTTTCTATGACGAACGATATCTGCCGTAAATTCAAACATCATCAAATAATTTTTTACATATGTGTATGAATTCTAGAGGACTCAAGGCCTATTGATTTTGGTGAAGATCGGTTATGGGGAAAGGGTAGTTTACCAGAAACATTTTTTGTTGTAACAAGAGTAAAGTACTTAATTTTGATGAATAAAGTATCCTTATAAGAAGATCTTAATAATCCACTGTAGAAATGTAGATGAAATGTCTATAAATGAAGAGGCTAGTTGATCAGGGTGGGGGTAATTTTCTATAAATAAAAATGATAGTTGATGGAGGAGGGGATAATTTTTATTTATATGTCATGTGTAATACGCTATCGGCAACAACGAAGTAGTTTGTTGTTAAAATTTCTTCCCAGGCTGTTTGGCCTTAGTCCAATGTTTTCTGCAAAACCAGACGTTTCGTCAGTGCCATCGACTGCCATCATCAGTGAAAATCGAGTGCGATAACGTGAGGTGGTATACGTTAGTGACTACAGTACTGTGGTTAAGCCTGAAGAAAGAAGTAGTGTCTATAGAAATATTTCATTTCGAAAATGATTTTAAATATAAATGTTAGAACATGGTTAGTAATGTATGGTTCTCCGTACCGATATTTATTTTCATGTTCCATAAGGAAATGGAAGTATGGTGATGGCAAAAAAAATCGTGGTCGAGATTATTGCAGATTCTGATTGTACTACCCTCAAAACATGAAAAAAGTCATTTTTCGTAAAGTGTCTGTGTGTGTGTCTGTCTGTCAATATGTCTATATGTCTCTAGTTTTTTTTTTCTATGGCAAACGATAACAGCCGCAAATTCAAACAGAATCAAATAATTTTTTGCATACAGCCCTGAATTGTAGAGTACTCAAGATCTACTCTCAAGAGCCTACTCTACACTCAAGATAGTACTCAAGAGCCTCTGATGAAGCCTTCTATAGGTGAAAGCTGGTTTAGGCTGTAAGGTAAAACTTTACGTTTTTACTTATAAAAAACTTTGTGTTCCGAGTCGTCAATATTATAGTGATATTTAGTTAAGTAACGGACACGTCATGGACAACGAAATCCAAGAATTTACTCAAGATCTATTGTTTTTGGTGAAGATCGGTTAAGGGAAAGGGGTAGTTTACCAGCAACATTTTATGTTTTAACAAGGGTAATTTTTTTCTATGGCAAACGATAACAGCCGCAACTTGAAAAAAGATTCTAATAATGTTTCACATACAGCCCTGAATTGTAGAGTTCTCAAGATCTATTGTTTTTGGTGAAGATCGGTTAAAGGAAAGGGGTAGTTTACCTGCAACATTTTATGTTTTAACAAGGGTAATTTTACTTCCATATTCCTTAAGGAAATGGAAGTATGGTGATGGCAAAAAAAATCGTGTTCGAGATTATTGCAGATTCTGATTGTACTACACTCAAAACATGAAAAAAGTCGTTTTCCAAAAAGTGTCTGTGTGTGTGTCTGTGTGTAGATTTTTTTTCTATGGCAAACGATAACTGCCGCAAATTCAAACAGAATCAAATAATGTTTCGCATACAACCCTGAATTGTAGAGTTCTCAAGACCTATTGTTTTTGGTGAAGATCGGTTAAGGGAAAGGGGTAGTTTACCTGTAACGTTTTATGTTTTAACAAGGGTATTTCCTATGGCAAACGATAACAGCCGCAAATTCAAACAAAATCATATAATCTTTTGCATACAGTCCTGAATTGTAGAGTTCTCAAGACCTATTGTTTTTGGTGAAGATCGGTTAAGGGTAAGGGGTAGTTTACCTGCAACATTTTTTTAACAAGGGTATTTTCTATGGCAAACGATAACAGCCGCAAATTCAAACAGAATCAAATAATTTTTTGCATACAGCCCTAATTTGTAGAGTACTCAAGACGTATTGTTTTTGGTGAAGATCGGTTGAGGGGAAGGGATAGTTTACCTGCAACGTTTTTTATCAAGCGTATTTTCTATGGCAAACGATAACTGCCGCAAATTCAAACAGAATCAAATAATTTTTTGCATACATCAGTGAATTGTAGAGGACTCAAGGCCTTTTGATTTTGGTGAAGATCGGTTAAGGGGAAGGGGTAGTTTACCTGCAACCTTTTACGTTTTAACAAGAGTAAAGTACTTGAAAATACATTTAAACTTTTTCAAACAATGGTAATTGTTGAAAATAAAATAATTTTTTTGCCAGGCAATAAAATTATAATTTTTTCATTTTAATGTAAATATAAGAGAAAATATATCATGCTTGGCAGGCAAGCATATTTCAGTTATGTACTGTTTACTTTTCCATTTTATTATTATGACTACCGCAGTAAAAAGGCAGGGAACACACACACACACACACACACACACACAAAATTCGCGTTATATCTGGCCTCATTCATGTTTATTTTCTTACATTTGCACGCTTTTTAAATGAAAAGTGCTGAACCCATACCAACATAACGCATGCAAGCCGAAAAAGTGTCCAGCGTGGATAGCGATTTGCTTCCTGTGGATCGCTGGGCAGTGTAACTGCACGTGTTTACAGAGGAACGATTCATAGACAGACTTCTCGTCTTTAGGGAATGAACCCTCTGCAAGATGCTGAGGGTCCATGAGTGACTTCGGAGCGCTCCTTCTTTTCCGCGTGTTTGTTCTGTGAAACGTACACTGTAGATTCGCAGCTTTATTCTAAGCAACGCTCAATAGGAAATGTTGAAAATTTTTGTCCACGGTGTACCCTCATACACACTAAACCTGCTCTGATGTTTTAATTACGGACATCATAATATTAAAACTTTGGAAACTTGAGCACTACTTAATGGAGATCAATCATTAACTTATACAAGCCATTAATTTTATGCATATTTTATATATATATGTGTACAACGTTATCGGCAACAAAGAAGTAGTTTTTGTTAAAATTCCTTCCCGGGATATTTGGCCGTAGTCCAATGTTTTCTACAAAACCAGACGTTTCGGCAATGCCATCGACTTCCATCATCAGTGAAAATCGAGTGCGATAACGTGAGGTGGTATATGTTAGTGACCACAGTACTGTGGTTAAGGCTGAAGCAGTAAGTAGAAAGAAGTAGTTTCTATGGTAATATTTCATTTCGAAAATGATTTTAATTATAAATCTTAGAATATGGAAGTCATGTATGGTTCTCCATCCGATATTTTTCTATGACGAACGATAACTGCCGCACATTCAAACAGAATCAAATAATGTTTTGCATGCATCCTTGAATTGTAATTTTTCTATGGCAAACGATAACATCCGCAAATTAAAACAGAATCAAATAATGTTTTGCATGCATCCTTGAATTGTAGAGGACTAACGGCCTATTGATTTTGGTGAAGATCGGTTAAGGGAAAGGGGTAGTTTATCTGCAACGTTTTATGTTTTAACAAGGGTAATTTTTTTGACAAACGATAACTGCCGTAAATTCAAACAGAATCTAATAAGTTTTTGCATACATCATTAAATTGTAGCAAACTCAAGGCCTGTTTTTGGTGAAGATCGGTTAAGGGAAAGGGGTAGTTTACCTGCAACATTTTATGTTGTAACAAGAGAAATATTTTTATGACAAACGATAACTTCCGTAAATTCAGACAGAATCGAATAATTTTTTACATATGTACCTGAATTGTAGAAGACTCAAGGCCTATTGATTTTGGTGAAGATCAGTTATGGTGAAAGGGCAGTTTACCTGAAACATTTTTTTTTGTAACAGGAGTAAAGTACGTTCTTAATTTTGATAAATAAAGCATCCTGTTAAGAAGATCTTAATAATCCACTGTAGAAATGTAGATGAAATATCTATAAATGAAGAGGCTAGTTGAACGGGGTGGGGGTAATTTTCTATAAATGAAAATTATAGTTGAAGGGGAGGGGATAATTTTTATGTGTACTACGTTATCGGCAACAAAGTAGTAGTTTGTTATTAAAATTCCTTCCCGGGCTGTTTGGCCGTAGTCCAATGTTTTCTGCAAAACCAGACGTTTCGGCAGTGCTGTCGACTGCCATCATCAGTGAAAATCGAGTGCGATAACGTGTGGTGGTATACATTAGTGACCACAGTACTGTGGTTAAGGCTGAAGCAATAAGTGGAAAGAAGTAGTTTCTATGGAAACATTTCATTTCGTAAATGATTTTAAATATAAATTTTAGAACATGGAAGTCATGTATGGTTCTCCATACTGATATTTAATAATGATTCAAAGTTGAGATTCTTGTCAGATGCTCAAGTAATTTCAATAATTTTATATGATGTTTTTATATGTGTGTTAATGTTTTGATGTTTATATGCTATTATTGTGTAAGAACCAAAATATGCTAATATATAAGAGGCATAATATGTTACAATGTATCTTCTTATAAAAGGATATATTCTGAAATGCTTAATTCATATTTAAAAATGTTTATTACTCAATTATTTTTTGTAATTATTAATAAATCAATGTTTTATTCTTTTTCAATATTTTAATTAATTATTTCATGCCACCAATGTCTTAATTCAATAGAAAAGTTTATTGTGCAGCTATTATACTTTTAATGCAAAAACCACACAAAATCTTATGACCTAGCCGGGTTGTATACACAATACAGTTGCATTGGGTATAAAAACAGATTTATATCAATAATAATATAATTTGTAATGTTGCAATATGTATAAATATCTAGAGATTTTTGTCAAATCCACTTCCTAGGAAGGCACCCTATTGAGAAGAGCAGGTTTTCATGTAATTTTCATGTAATACATTCTCATTTTATTTTATGAGCTGTAATCAACCCTCTATATATGTACCTGAGCAATTTGATGCTTTATGTTTAAAGTCAGTTGCTTTTTTTGTAATAAATCATCATCATTCTGTAATAAATTTTCTTTCTATACATTTTGTAAATAATTTTCTTAAAGGTTTTTATAGTTTTTCCATTTGTTGTTGGTTTCTTTTATTTTCTATATCCACTAATTACTTCATATTCTATAAAACAAAAATTATAGTAACAAATAAAACACAACACTAATTTTATTTGGTTTTATATTCCATGGGTGCACACTTCCTGTAGATGACATTTAGATTCCTGTATATGGCACACTAAGGGTATAGATATACAAGTTAGAAAAGGCCCTATGCAGAAACTGATTGAAGAAGCTCATAGTACACATTTTATAGTGAATATGTGTAGCATTTTGAGAACTGCAGTCGGTAATAGTCAGTTGTCTGCCTTCCAGCTGTGATCATCATGCTTTTCAAGTTATGTGTGCATAAACACCATACAGAGAACATTGATTTATTATTTTTTAATTATTCACTCACCCTTCCATTTTGCCATACTCCTGTGAATAAGAGAGGTTAGATGAAAACAATTTGTCACAAGGTTCTTTTCATTTGTCAGGCTATAATAAAGCAATATTACCCATTCCCATGTTCTCATCAATAACTACACTGCTGTGATTAGTTTAAATATATTTTGTTAATTTTTGAAACTGAAGAATTATATGGTACTTACCTGTTGTATCAAATCTACTTAATTTTTTTACTACATAATTTTTTTAATATTAAGAAGTTATAAGAATTATATTACTATGTTTATTATTATATTAGTATGTTTTGACAGAATATTAGAAAGACTAATGTCTCTTGATCAAATTGATAAATAGAACATTATTCAGTTTGATTTTGAAATATTCAAAGTAATGTTTCATGAAACAAATCCCACTAAGTAGGTCTCAAAGCAAGATATAAGATGATGTTAGATAGTCTCATAGTATACTTTCTCATGTTACTTAACAGATCTGTATGTAAATTCAGTATGTTTATATGAATTCTGCAGGAGTTATTCTGTGTTTTAGATTAGATAAGGTTAATGTGTGTTAGGTTAGAGTATGTTGTGTTAATAATAGTTACACGTCCATTAAAAATTATTCTCTTAAAATAATTTTACTATTCTGTCATATATTTAGTCCTTAATTGACACCATTAACATGTAATTAGATATTATATTAAAGAGGACAAGGTTCTTAAAGAGCTGTGAAGCAATGAATAAGTACATAAGTAAGGAAGATATGTGATTGGTAGTTCAAGATAAAAGAAAATTACTAATTTTTTTATAACAGCTAAAACAGGTTTCATTCACTTGCTAATTTAATTAATTCATAATGATAAAATGGTTAATTAGATTTTTTGTTTATAGTATTAAATAATGGCATCAGTTTCACTAGAATCGCAGTTCAAAGCATTTGCAAAGTTTGGGGATTCTAAAGCTGATGGTAATACAATAACTCTATCACAATGTGACAAGTGGTTCAAACAAGCTAAAGTAATAGACGGGAAGAAAATAACTACTACAGATACAGGAATTTGTTTCAATAAGTTCAGGTAAGTGATCAATCATTCAGTATTGAATTTTTACTGTATGCCATCAATAATGTATACAGTTGTATATTACTTCAGTCACAAAAACTCACACTTCAATCGACTTTATCCATGATTATTTAAGTGCAATGATGTGTGTTAACTATAAAACATCGATAATATTAGATATCACTGTCTTATATACAGGTGGACCATAAGTTACTTGATAAAAACATATCTTTTGGTAACGTCTAGTGATGAAATTTTAAAGTTTGGTCATTGATTACTCACAATTTTAAAATATTTGTGTTGACTTTCAACAAATTTATTGAATTTATCAGGTCTTATACAGACACTATAGAAATAATTAATACACAGATAACAAATATATTTGCGGAATATTTTGTTTTATTAATATAAAAAATATCTGAAGAAGCTTTTTAAAAGCGAAAACCGGTTCAGGCTATAAGGTAAAACTTTTACGTTTTTACTCATAAAAAACTTTTGTGTTCCGAGTCGGTAGTGAATTAATTATATTTTAAAAAATATCACTTGTGTTCCATTTCTTAATATTTTCTATGTAACACAGACACACAAACTCATTATATGTGTACAGCTATTAATTACTTCTCTATTACTCATATCCAGGTCTTGATGTGACAATAAATTTTGTCAAAATATGGCATATAAGTTTTAAAATTGTGTCTAACTGAACCCCACAAAAACTTTTATCACTTGTACTCATCATTACTACGAAACTAAAGATAATATCTTGTCAAGCGACAAGACAATTCTTTATGTTGCAAAGAATCGTCTTTTCTTACACCTATCATACTGTATTTCCATATAACTTTCATGTTGGTCCACTTAATAGATTTTTTGTTATTTAACAATTTTCTGTACAGCTACATACAGTGCCAACAGTTTTAGAATAATCTGTTTCACCTGAATGCAGAAGTTTTTCATCTTGAAACATTACATTCAGACTTTAAATTGGTTAAAATTCACTTTAACTTGATACCTCACAAAATTATGTTTTTTTGTTTTTTACAATTTTGACCCCATCACATTTTTTCCTCCCACCTCTTATTTTTGTGGCAATCAATCTTAAAACCAATAGTGGTCTGTAAGGTACAAGTGTGGGTATGCATTCCAAGTTTTACAAAATGTTGACAGTTATACAAAGTATGTTCACAAGGTGATTGTCATGTTGAAAGACAGGTTATTCACAACCATCAGCAATAGATTTTGCAGTAGTACATCCATAAGCAGAGTCAGTAACTTTACAAAGCTTTGGTACTATCTTACCACACACTTCTTGCTCTTTTGTCATTTATTTTACTTGGTAAAAACTTAGCTTAGTTAGAGGCATAGATACAATTCAAATCTGACACTATTATTGCACCACCATCTTGCCACTTGTTTTTAATTGGAGCTCTACTGAAGTCGGAACTGTAGAGTTGGTTTGTACACATGAATATTACGTACATGAATTTGTACATGAAGAGTACGAGTTACTCAGAAACAAATACACCACAGTTATTAATTTAGTATCAATACAGTATGAATGAGCTGTTAAGATGGCTCTTTTAAAAAATAAATGACTTCACAAATATAAAATTAAGAGAAAGATGGTGGGCCTTCTTTACCGTAGACTCCTGAACAATTGCCTGTCTAGCCATTCTGCTCCTGATTTAGAGGTTTATTAGTGTATTATTATATTCTATTGTTTACAAAATGCATTTTGTTAATAGACAAGATTTTTTTTTTAATTTTGTTACATTTCATTCTGTACATGTTACAAGAGGTGGGCCAATATACCTATAACAGGTATTTTGGAACGACATTTTTGTGGATCGGATATAACAGTGACTGAAAAGTTGAAATACCTGTTATTCGCGGCCTCGCAGTTCCGAGTTGCGGGACCCCCCTATGTAACTAACGAGTACACAAGTAACAAGTAAACAAGTACTACAAGTTCACAATCAGAATGATCACTGTTGCACACCACTATATAAAAATTATTCCGATTAGCGCTTTCAAGCTTCACAGCTCATCGTCAGATCGGGAATAGACAGGAAATATGTGAAACCCAACCCTTCACCCCTCTATCCCCACCCTGCTCACCCACAACAAACTAAAAATTAATGACTCTTCCCCACCCCCTAAACTCTGTCTCACCATCTGTACAGTTACATATTTTTCTAGTAAATTCCTTGTGTTTCAGTGTGTGTGTGTGTGTGTGTGTGTGCATCCTTTTAAACTACCCTCTTCCTCTCCACACACGTGGGTCAGTCACACACCCTTATTTTAAAACAACCAATTAGTACTATGCAATATAATTCTTAATCTTATCTATCTGTCCTCTCTCATTTACTTCTTAATCATGTTATAAAATATTTCTTCATTATCAAATTTAATTTTAATATTAATTAAATTGTCTAACCCTTTTTCTCTTTCTTTCAATATTTCTAACTCCTCTCTAAGCTTCCTTTCAACTGTGTTATTTACTACTTTTACAATTTCGTATTCTTCCAAAGGATTAACAAACTTATGGTTGCCTTCTATGAAATGTCTTGCATACAACGAATTGGTTGTTCTATTACCTTCTCCACGTTTGTGGTCAGACAACCTGCATACGAATTTTCGTCCTGTCTCCCCTAGGTACACTTTGTTGCATTTGTTGCTAGGTACATTTTAATTTATAAATTCTGCTTTTCTGTAATACTGGAATTTTTTCTATATTCTTATTCCTTATCTTATCAAATACCATTTCACATTTTTTAATAGCTATATCTACTCCATATTTATTAAAACATTTTATAATTTTTCTAGTATGTGAACCTATGTATGTCAATGACCCTGCATAATTCTTTTGTTCTGGTTCTATTTTAGCTTTTTGTATGTTGACCCTTTTCATAACTTTATCCACTATGTTGGTGCTATAATTATTATTCCTTACAATTCCCTTTATCGTTTTTAACTCCCTATCTTTTGATTCGGTCTCTTTTAAACACTTCTGAGCTCTGTAACAAAAGGAATTGATTGCCGCCATTTTATATCTGTATGGGTGGTAAGACTCTCTTGGTATAATTATATCAGAATACGACTCTTTCCTAAATATCCCAAATTGTAGTTTCTCATTATCTTTAATTCTATGTTTAAATCTAAGTAATTTATTTGCTTACCTCCTATCTCTTCCTTAAATTGTAAGTTTTTATCCTTATTATTTACCTCCTTTATAAACTCATGCACTTCTTCTATGCTTCCTTCCCAAATTACTAATACATCATCAACGTATCTAGACCATAATTTTATATTGTCTTTATACTTAGTGGAAGTTATTAATTGCTTTTCAAAATCATTCATGTATATTTCAGCAAGAATAGGGGATAATGAAGACCCCCATAGGTAAACCTTTTTCCTGTATATAAAACTTGTTATTAAACCTAAAATAGTTCTGATTTACACATTCTTTAATTACTTTCATCAACTGCTTTTTATACCTGTATTCTCCCATATTATTATCGTTTATTAACTTAATAACTTTATTTACTGTGATATTAGTAAACATGTCCTTAACATCCAGTGATATCAATTTTGTATTTACATTAATGCTAATATTTTCTAATTTTTATATCAATTTTACATTATTCTCTATGTTGTATTTTGTCCCAAATTCATATTTCTCTTTCAGTACTCTGCTAACTTCCTTTGATAATTTATAAATAGGTGCATTAATAAAAGAAACAATCAGTCTAATTGGTTTTCCTTCTTTATGTATCTTAACCTGACTTTTAAAAGTTGGTGCTGTTGGATTACTTTCCAATAAATACTTTTTCTTATTTTCTTCTATAAATGTTATCTGTTTCATCATTTGTTTTATCCTTGACTGGTACTTACTTGTATAATCATACTTTATTTCCTCGTATGGTCCTTCCCTTATAAATTCTTCCGTTTTCTTTATGTATGCTTCCTTTCTCATTAGTACCATTGTATTTCTTTTATCCGCCTTCATAACTATAATATCATTCTTCTTTATTTTATTCTTTAGTTTAGTTACAGTTGCTTTGATTTTTTGTTCATTCTTTGAATTATACAAACTTTTCTTAAATATTTTATCTACTACATTCCCTACTTCCCACCTTATTCTTTTTTTATCATTTTCATTTCCTAGTTTTTGTATTATGCTTTCGCATTCAATAATCGTTTTTTCTTGATTTAATTCTGGTGGCGGTGCGTGTTTTAAGCCTTTCGCTAACATTTCTTTTTCTTCCGTATTGAAATTTACCTCTGTAAGGTTTATTACTCTTTTTTCATAGTTATTCTTAGAGAGGTGTTCCTTTTTTACTTCGTTCTTTCTTATTAATTTATTTAACTTATCTACCATTTTTTTATTTTTCTTTTCCAATTTCTTTTCTACGTACCCCAAACCAAAATTATATAATATTTCTTCTAACTCTACATACGAGTATATTCTTAATAATTCTATGTGTCTGTCATATAATTCCCTATTATATCTATTGATTAAGCCGTAGAGTGACCTTATTTCCAGTTTTATCCACAACTTCTCGCTTTGTTCTTTTACTTTTTTGGCTACACTGTTCTTATTTTTAATTTTAACTTGAGCGTACTTTGGGATGACATTATTATCCAGACATTGTTTATTAAACCATATTTTACTTAAAACCCTCTTCAATTTAACTTTTAACTTAAGATATTTAAAAACTTTACTTACCTTATTGTTGTCGTTTATTACCTCATTGTTGTTGTCCATTACCTGTAGTCGATTGCACATCTTAACAGACGTTTAATGAAGAAATTTGGAGAGGAAGAGGGTAGTTTAAAAGGATGCACACACACACACACACACACACACACACACACACACACACACACACACACACACACACACACACACACACACACACACACACACACACACACACACACACACACACACACACACACACACACACACACACACACAAGGAATTTACTAGAAAAATGTGTAACTGTACAGATGGTGAGACAGAGTTTAGGGGGTGGGGAAGGGTCATTAATTTTTAGTTTGTTGTGGGTGAGCAGGGTGGGGATAGAGGGGTGAAGGGTTGGGTTTCACATATTTCCTGTCTATTCCCGATCTGACGATGAGCTGTGAAGCTTGAAAGCGCTAATCGGAATAATTTTTATATAGTGGTGTGCAACAGTGATCATTCTGATTGTGATTTCAACCACTAACAAAAATTTCTTCATTAAAAGTACTACAAGTATTAGGGACATTATGAGTACACAAGTAACAAAAAGTAAACGAGTACTAAATTTGTACCTGTTATTTTAAAATACTAGTTTAGCACACCTCTACATGTTACTATTTTCACACACACACACACACACACACACACACACACACACACACACACACACACACACACACACACACACACACACACACACACACACACACACACACACACACACACACACACACACGAATAAAGGGATAATAGGACAATAGGTCCCAAGATCAATTCCTGGACAGTAGCATAAAATATGATGCATTTTTTAGCCCCTCCCCCGAAGTTGACTCAGTGTGTGAAAGTGCACACTTGGTATAACATCCTGGGGTGATAACAGTCAGCTGAATTGTAGCACTGGGTAAACTACCATCCTAGTATATCCCCACAGCTCGAGTTGGGAAGGTACTTTTGGTTGGTATGCCCAACAACTTTGGTGATACAAAAAAGAGACTTTATTTACAAAATATTAATCACCAAAACATGTTTAAAGGTCATCAAATAATTGAACGAGCAAATCAAGTTCTCAGTTTTAACTTGACTGTTGGGATCTGTAGGTCTGTCTATTTGGGGTATGTCACATGATGACTTTTAAACACATCAACTGATTTTAATAAACTTAGTATGCATGTCCATACTTTTACCTTACACAACCCTATTGTTTTTGAGATTGATCCCCCAACATAGGGGTGGGGAGGCAAAATTGTATGAGAGTCCAAGTTTTGAAAAATCATGAAAGTCCGTATATATTACAAGATTAAAGGAAATTTTAATTAAAATATAAATATTGTGTTAATTTTTGGAAATTTCAAAATTTTTGGATATCAAAACGAAAAAAGTGGGGTAAAAGATTGATACAAGTTCTTGGATTTCGTTGTCCATGATGTGTCCATTACTTAACTAAATATCACTATTACTTTAACGACTCGGAACACTAGGTTTTTTATAAGTAAAAGCAAAAAGTTTTACCTTACAGCCTTAACCGATTTTCTCCTTTAAAAGGCTTCTTCAGAGGCACCTGAAGAAGCCTTTTAAAGGAGAAAACCGGTTAAGGCTGTAAGGTAAAACTTTTTGCTTTTACTTATAAAAAACCTAGTGTTCCGAGTCGTTAAAGTAATAGTGATATTTACTTAATACAAGTACAAATTTCATGTGTGATATCAAATTTAAGAGAATTTAAACAAAAATCTGAATATAGTGTACAGTTTTAGAAATTGTAACTGTATTCTCCCTGGACCCAAACATT
Organism: Magicicada septendecula; assembly: GCA_034769895.1. Classification (NCBI taxonomy): domain Eukaryota; kingdom Metazoa; phylum Arthropoda; class Insecta; order Hemiptera; family Cicadidae; genus Magicicada; species Magicicada septendecula. The sequence goes on along the minus strand of CM068368.1, from coordinate 407,274,233 downwards.
TGAAAAAATTGTAAAAATCCAGCCAGGTGTCAGTTTAAAGGAAATTTTAACACAAATCCAATTGTTTGGAACAACGAAATCCAATAATGTTCTACAATTGTTACTTTAGTAAACAAAAAATACTAGGCAATCATGATTTTCATAAGTTTTCTGATAATTGAAAAATTATCTAATATCAAAATGTATCCAATAAATAATACATTTACTTTATTCAAAATATTGAATGGTTTCTGCAAATACTATTAGTAATTAAAACAAATTCTGTAAGTTATTAGTATATAAAATAATAATTTAAATAGTACGAGGTTCGAGGGACTTATTGAGAAACATTCTGTTGGAGTAATATATGTGAAAATAAATACAAAACTATTTTTCTACACAGTTTCCGCTGCTATCTACACTTTTTTCCAATGCAGTTTTTTAATTACTTTGATATACAAATTTGCTGGACATGTTCATAGCGAATTGCATATGAATTATTGCACCTCTTTGTCACTTGAAAATTTTGTCCACCTAAGTTTTTTTTTAGGAAACAAATAAAAATTACATGGTGATAAATTTGGACTAATGGGGAATGACCCAAAGCAGTCTAGTGAAGATCTTCCAATTTTGCTTGTGTAGCAGCAGCAGTGTGGGGCCCTTATCACCTTGAAGAAGCACGACACTGTGATTGAAATCTTGCCTCTTTCGGACTGATAGGCCTCTCTAACATTGCCCAAGAGTTCAGAGTAATATACAGCCTTTACTGTTCTTTGTTCAAGTAAAAAGTGACGTGCAGAACACTTTTAGCATTCCAAAAGACATTTGTTAGAAACTTGCCAACAGACAAAAGTGTTTTGCCTTTACTGGGGTTGTTTCATTTTCTGCATGCCACTCCATATTAGACCTCTTGGTTTTAGGAGTATAGTGGTGTACCCACAATTCATCACATGTGAGAATGTGTGTTATAAACAAGTCTTTCTCTGCTCCAAAGTGATTCAAACATCTCTGGGAAATTTCACCTCTTACAGCCTTATGATTTGCTTTCAGCTTTCAGAATTTTTGGCACCCATCTTGCAGAGATTTTGCATAACTTAAACTTTTTTCAGTGACTGCCTGCACATTCCATAACTTACTGAAGTTATTGCACTAATTTAATGAACCTATTTAATCAATTATTGTAAATAGCGTCTTGAACTTTGCAAAATGTTCTGTGGCATAATGGTGCTTCTGGGACAATGTGCATGAGTACGGTGAGAAACTTCTTTCCTTTGTGGAAAACATAGAATTTGTACACTTCAGTCTTCAAAAGTGTATTGTTGCTTAATTGTTTACACAGTCTGTGCAAATTTTCATCTGTTTAACACTTTTGCATACTAAAAACTTACAATTAGTTGCTGCACAAAGGACACACTTTCTCATTGTGACAACAATCTAAGAAATTACTTTAGAAACAAGCACATAGAGCACACTTATAGGCATTACTATCTAGTGTTTACTGTTGCCAACATTTCTTTTAATAATTAACCAAGAAAACCTCATATCAAATCGTTGTGCAGTTCAGAAATTTCGTAAATGATTTCATGTGTCTAATAAAGAAATAATCTACACTCTTGCGGACAAATCCGGAACTACGTACTACGAAATAAACAAAAAAATTCGAAATTGATTATTTTTATCTTGTAAAGTGTAGTATATAATTATCCATTTCTGACCATCTCATAACACAAAGAACTTACCCTTAACCCTGGGGAAATTAATAAAATGAATTATATGTTGATTGATGTCTAATTAAGGATAAAATTATAAAATCATTAAAAATAGAGTTTATGATAATTCACATGTTTACCTAACTAAATCGATACAATGTATTATTGACTGAAAAGATCGATTATAATATTTGTATATTGGAAGAAGAGGAAATCAATATTACACAAATAAATACTCTTAATATTTTATGTTAAATAATAAAATGTGTATTCTTTATTGTAGAGGGTAGTTGTTGTAGATTTTTGTAAACCAAGAAGAGGACTATCCACCTGTATTACTGAACAGTGGCGTTTGGTTAACCTAACATTTGGAAGTTGATGTCAAAATCAGCTGATCTTATGAACAGTGCATATTTAAAAATAAGAAATTTGATACTCTGGGTGTAACCAAATTGTTCTTACTCTCTCTTCTAACTAAGATTAAACAACTTACTTAATCTCTACCAAATCACACACGCTCGATTTCTGTTTCGTTTGGGTAAACTTCCAATCCGATTTAATTAAACATTAATAATTATAATTCATAAGTGACGATCGCAAAAAGGTACTTGGTTAGTAGCTGATACCCGCGGGACGTTACAGATTGGCGCTCAACGTAAAAGGGCTGTAATTAGAAAAGAATTTTGAGATATTTAACAAAAAAATATAACAAAAAACCTAATTATCATCGGCAGTTATGAGAAAACAAGAAATGCATAATACCAGAGGCAGATCGAAGAAGAGGGCAGAAGAAAAGGAGAAGGAAGAAGATGGACAGGAACGAGAGAGAAATATTTATGTACAGTGAAATGGAACAACCAATGGGTGATAAAGAAGAAACCGAAGTAATCACAGACACGGAAAAGGAAATAGTCGAAGAGGATGCCCAAGGGGACCAACCAGAAAAAGCGGAAGCCAGAAGAGAACCAGATTGGCAAGAAATGATGAGGATGATGATGGAGAAAATTGGTAGCATTAAGGAAAGCAATAAACAAACAATAGATGAAAACTCAAGGAAACAAAATGAAACTTTGAGCGAGAAATTTGACAAAATAGATGAAAACTCAAGGAAACAAAATGAAACCTTGATAGAAAAATTTGATAAAATAGATGAAAACTTTAGGAGACAGGAAGAGAACTCAAGGAAGCAAAATGAAACCTTGAGGGACAGTTTAAAACAAATTGAGAAAATAAACGAAGAAAATTTAAAACAATTTGAGGGTAAAATGGAGAATTTCAATAAGGAGATATGGGAAACTTTCGGGGAGAAGTTTGAAAATGTTAATACACTTAGCCAAAAAGCAGATACATACAAGGAGGAGACAAATAAGAAAATGGACAGTGGTTTCAAGAATTTGGATGAAACACTAAACAGCACTTCTGAAGGTACTAAAGAAGACCAAAGTGCATTGTTATCTGAAGATAAACCTAACAGAGAGAAAGAAAAGATTATGCCCATAGAAATTAACATTAAGGGAGTAAAGAAACAAATAATTAAGAAAACGAAAGAAAGAGGAATAATACGTCTTAACAAAAGGAAAAATACACGGGAAGAAGTAGATATGATTAAGAGCGGGCTGGTTAATGTACTTAATCTCCCAATCGTTAATTACAGAGAATTGACTGTTTTGAAAAGTTATAGAAAAAACTTAACTAAATCTATATTTAAATTAAATATACCAGTAAATAAAAGGTCAGTGACATCACCAGTAAATGATATATCATCAACATATTTGTGTAATAGATTACATATAAATATGATAGAAATAAGTGTATTAGAAAAATTACAAGACATGGTAGTAGAAGAATATGTTACAAAGAAAGAAAGAGTTCGGAAAACGATGGTAACCATTGAATTTAATGAAAATTCAATATCAGCAGAGTTACAATATCAGATGATAGAGAGCTATTTAACAAGGACAAAAATCATTATGGACACTGCAGTAATCCGAACGACGAGTGCAGATGAGTTAATGGACCATGGTTAAACTAAATAATAACCAACCAGAAAAAGGGGACTGATTTTCTGATACCGACCAAGCAACCCATTGGAAAAAACCCCCAAAATTCAAAAAGCATGTAAGGACAACTTACTCAAGTTATTTCGAAACAATATAATTTAAAATGAAGAGACTAAAACCCCCAAATTCAAAAAACTGTAAGGACAACTTACTCAAGTTATTTCAAAACCATATAATTTAAAATAAAAAGACTAAAACCCCAAAATTCTAAAAAACTGTAAGGACAACTTACTAAATATTTATTCAGGAACAATATGATTTAATAAAAAATATGTAAGTACAACATACTTAAGATATTTTGAAACCATTTGATTTAACAAAAAATGAGAGCAGAATATTAAATAATATTTATAAAGAATTGATTTAAAATGAAATAATAGGAAAAAGTAATATTTTATGGTAAAAAACAGAAGAATAAATAAATAAATAAAAACAATTGATGGTAATGTGCTCAGATAAGAAGAATAAAGAATAATTTAATGACTCCAATGAAGCTGAAGGAGGATGATAATTAATACAACAATAATTTAGAATCTCTCGGAATTGAAGATTATATAAGAAGAAATGATACGGAGAAAATATGTCACAAGGAGGAAAGTTAAAAGGATTTTAAAATAATGCCTATCAATAATGTTATATAATGTTATATGCTATTAGTTAATGGAAAAGAAGAAGGAATCAAGAAGAAAAAGAAATGTATAATTTAATGCAAACAGCTACAGTATGAAGAATCCCAAAAGTGTTTATTATTAGTCGATAATCGACTACTTATAATCTTTTTATTATAACGAATTGACCGTAGAAATGTTCCGGCAATAATTTTCCTGAGCAGGGATGATGTTCCCCTGGTCTCAGAAGGGGTAAGGATGGACAGCGGAGTTATGGACCCAAAAGTGGCCACCCGACTGGTACCACCGCACAGGATAGGGAAAAATGTTAGGGAAATTGAATATTTAAGGGGTAATAATTATAAAATAGCTGAAAAGAGTGATATTAGATTCCAGAAGTATAGATGAAGAAAATAGAAGGAAGATAGCAGACCGAAGCTTAATTGATAAAGCGAATTTATAGAAGTAAATAAGAAAATAAGTGTTAAAAGCAGTTTAATATGATTAGTGTGACCAGTCCTTATCAAGTAAAATGTGGAAGTACCACTACCCAGAGAAATAAATCATTGAGTAATTTGCCTCCAAGAGAGAGTTGAGTAAGAAATCAGCAATTACCACCAGTCTGAAATACCAGTCAGTATATAACCAGTCTGAAATGAAGGAAGATATTTTGAAGATATAAACCAGGAATATTATGAAAATTGAAGCAATCAACAATTTATTTTGGTAAACAAGTAAAACAAAAATAAATTTGTTCAGTGGGGGGGGGGCTTTATGTAACGTTACATAACCCAGTGTCAAAAAAATGATAACTTAATTATCCTACCATAAAGGTCAGAAATGGGTATAATATAACTAGCTCTAAATTACTTTATATCACCAAACATTATTAACTATATTTAAGTGATATACAGTGCAACCAGTGAGTTATAGTGTACCCAGTGAGTAAATAAGTGACTGTGATGGGAGCATCTTACAGACTTGTGCTGTAGATGTAGGAATTATTGATTATAATAGTAGACTGTGATGCTACTAACCAGTTATGTATTTTGTTTAATTATTATATGATTTGTGTTGTGTAGGCAACTAAAATTTAGTACCTAGGTTTAATTTTATATTTAATAAAATAATTATGTTTGAATATAAGATAACCCAGGGTTAAAAAATAAAAGAGTTAAATATAAGATGATAATAAAAAATAAAATAATACTGTATGAGGAAAATGGCAGAAGAAATAGTGCAGTGTAAGGATACTATAAGAAATTAATAAATAATATATAAATTCAATTAAAGTTAATAATAATATTAAAGACTTATATCTAAAGTTATAAGAAAATAAATGAAAAACCTTTATATAAATCAAATTGGAAAATAAACCAAAGTTAAAAAGATTATTTTTCTATAAATAAGAAATAAATTTATAGTAATTAAAAACAGCCTATATACTCAAAAGTAAATAGAGGCGCCAATAAAAAATGATATAGAAATTATGGGTTACTAAGAGTAACGGGATAACAACATATGAATTAATTGTTTAAAATATTGGAAACCGTTCGGTTGAGAAAAGTGATGACACCAAAATTGTATTAAAAAACATTTTAAAACGTTCGGAAACGGTACAAAATTGGAACAAAATTAACTCACAGTATCCACCTTAGGTTCAAACTCCTTCAGATATCAAATATAACTTGCTTTGCCCGATAAAAAAGTGAAATAAACCATTCCAAGATCTGGCCTAGCCGAACCGCACTTCGAGTTTTTTTGCGAGATTGTATCTTAGAGACATTCAATGAAATTATAAAACAACTAGAACTACAACACTAGAAACAGCTCCACGCAAGTAAGAACTTCGAGGAAAGAGGCAATATAAACATTTCTTTTAATAATTAACCAAGAAAACCTCATATCAAATCGTTGTGCAGTTCAGAAATTTCGTAAATGATTTTGTGTGTCTAATAAAGAAATAATCTACACTCTTGCGGACAAATCCAGAACTACGTACTACGAAATAAACAAAAAAATTCGAAATTGATTATTTTTATCTTGTAAAGCGTAGTATATAATTATCCATTTCTGACCATCTCATAACACAAAGAACTTACCCTTAACCCTGGGGAAATTAATAAAATGAATTATATGTTGATTGATGTCTAATTAAGGATAAAATTATAAAATCATTAAAAATAGAGTTTATGATAATTCACATGTTTACCTAACTAAATCGATACAATGTATTATTGACTGAAAAGATCGATTATAATATTTGTATATTGGAAGAAGAGGAAATCAATATTACACAAATAAATACTCTTAATATTTTATGTTAAATAATAAAATGTGTATTCTTTATTGTAGAGGGTAGTTGTTGTAGATTTTTAGTAAGCCAAGAAGAGGACTATCCACCGGGGAGTATTACTGAACAGTGGCGTTTGGTTAACCTAACATTTGGAAGTTGATGTCAAAATCAGCTGATCTTATGAACAGTGAATATTTAAAAATAAGAAATTTGATACTCTGGGTGTAACCAAATTGTTCTTACTCTCTCTTCTAACTAAGATTAAACAACTTACTTAATCTCTACCAAATCACACACGCTCGATTTCTGTTTCGTTTGGGTAAACTTCCAATCCGATTTTATTAAATATTAATAATTATAATTCATAAGTGACGATCGCGAAAAGGTACTTGGTCAGTAGCTGATACCCGCGGGACGTTACAATATATATATATATATATATATATATTGTTACAATACGGGTTTCCTCTCCTTAAAAACCCCTCTGTTGTATTTGTCGATTGTGTTGTATTAATTTAATTGTATAAATTCTCGGAAATATTTGGTGTTGTGGAATATATGGATGTACTCAATTAATGTTAACTTAACTATTTAATAATTATCAGTGTTAGTGTGCCTAGAACTTAAATAACTTAAGATTTATTCTACAATTTCATCCAACCCTATTTTGCCTTGAAGAGAGTTCTGTCTGATTTTATATTTTTACGCTCCCTCTTTGGTGTCAGATAATTCCGCTATAAGCGCTGTAGTATCGGCTCAACGAAACTTGTAGGTTATTCGATGTTTATATTAACTATTTATTCTCTACTTATTCAGTTACTTTTGTTCCAGTTCACTAAACCATACTCCAAATAACAAGGTGTGACAAATATATAAAGTTTCTTTATTTGTTTATCAATTCACATTAACTAAGATATATTCCAATTAATATATGTTGGGACTATAGATTCAGGTATCGATTGTTGACTATTTAATCCTTTGTTTATATTTGGTTATATATTATATTTGATTCGTATTTTATTTATTTCAGGGTGTGAAGGTTCTTGTAACTGTGGGGAAGACTAAAAATACATACTAAGAATGCAAGATTTACAAAAATTATGTGTTGTGTATTTAGTATGATTAATATAATATAACTTTACCAGTCTCTAACGAAGCAAATCACGTTGGTAGTTGATCGCTAAATTCGTTGTTCTGGTCAATTATGAAGCACAGTTTTCTTTCTTCAGTTTAATAAAAGTAATCCTTGTCCTGTCCACTTCGGAATACAGCTTCTGAATTGTTTTACGGCCCGATTGATGTTTCTTCTACACCGCCAGGATCCAAATAGGTTCTCCCTTCGGTTGAAGCAGTTAGTGTTGTTCCGTGTATTTGCAAGGTTATAATTTCTGGTGTTGTGAATATTATGGGTTGTGTTATTGTTAACTCTTTATATTTGATTAACTTTTCATCAATTCCCTTCGGACATGGGACAGTCCAAGTTTCTTCTTGTAGAATTCAGTGATTTCTTCTCGATTATTATTTTGTAATGTATCGTTATTTTATTAATCTGTGTTAGTGATAGATGTAAGTATTATCATTGGAATTTTATCTTTTTTATAATCGTATCTCTTGAATTCAAATATTACGATTCAATATATTCTTCTTGGGTTTTTTAAATCATCACGTTCAGTTTTTTCAAAAGCAATTCTTGTTATTTTATAAATCAACAACAACATTCTTCTTAAAATTTTCCCTAGCAACCTATATTAATTTCCGCTTCCACATGTTTTGATTATATAGTGTTTCTTTCATATATTTTTTTGTCTATTCTTTGTCAATTTGCTGTCCTATCGGAATGTAAATTTACCGATAGCTGGTTTATTATTTTATACACATCTTCTACTGGTTTTTTGATATAATTCCGTTTTTTTCCTTTTTTATTATATTTAATCCACATTCGATATTATTTTTTACCAATCGATATTATGGCATTATGGTATTATTATAATTTGTATAAATTTTATTAAATATTATTATTAACTTAATGTTTTTTCTTCTTTCTAGCTCTTCATAGTGTATTTATTAATTATTATTAATTGATGTATCTAACCTTTAAGTTATAAGTGTTTATTTAGTATTTTTGGCTGTTAGGCCTTTTATTGTAAATTGATCTACCTGTGGTTATGTCTGTTAGGCATCTATAGTCCCTTTTATATAAATTCGTACATACAATCAAAACTTAATTATTAACATTTGTATAAACAATTATTTTTCTACATCTAATAACAAATTTATCTTGATCTCTCGATCACATATAACAAAATTCTAACTTATGAACATTGGTTAACTGCCTCACACTTCATTCTATGACAGTCATTGAATAACACTATTTGTTTCATTATTTTTCATGAACTCAACACATATTTGATATAACATCACATAAACTTTATCATAACATTTTTGTCATAATATAATACTTTTTTAACACAAAATTCTTATCTGTTATTACCATAAATTAAGTCATTGTTTCATTTTTCTGTTTTGTTTTTTATTAAACATATATCATTAGCTATTATTTATTTTACAGGTTCGTTTATTCTATTCAACACTACCTTGCATTCTTATTTATTTTGTCTATGACTATAATTGTCATAATTGGGTCTCTGTTCTATTATGGGATTATGTATCAATTTATTTATCAATCTGTGAATCTTCTTTTATGTAGCATAAATGCTATCATTTTTGTTGCGCTACATATGCTTCCCCTCCTAAAAAAGTTTAGTTTACCTGAATGAAGTTTAGGTCAAATAAACTTGCCTTTTTCACATGCCTTTTCTTAATTTCATTGTTAATGGTTGACGATGGTCTTCTCAATGTAACTTCGTTAGACTAGTACTAGTACCTTTTTTATTTAATAACATTTCATCATTTTATTTAACATTCTTGATTCTTGATATATTTTTTTTTTTCTGTACACATTATTTGTTGGTAACTGGCTACACTATTCACTGATACATTAGTTTTACATCTCTCCTATTTATAATTACTATAATTACTGCATTTTCATTATTCTTCTGTCAACTCGCTTCTTTCTGTTTTCTTCGTCCTATTCCTTTTGAAACTGAATTTATTTTTGCAACTATTCTAATATTCCTTAAATATTTAATTTCCCTAACAATCCCTAACACATGCGTTGGTACAGTTCAGAGAGGCACTGTTTGGCTTCATACTCTGCTGCCCACACTACATCTTAATATAGTACTGCTGGAATTCATCTACAGTCAGCTATAAAATATAATAATAATCTCCTAATAATCTCTTTAATCATTTAATAATAAATATTTGGGAAAAGATTTTTTCTTTGTTGCATTTATATTTTTTCATTACTATTCTTCATATTTCGTAGTTCCATTTTAATTCCTTAAACATTTGTTAATATTAACTTTGACAGTTATCAATTGTAATCATTTTTGTTTTCATTTTTGTTGAGATTGTAATGTTAAGTATCTTCTTCGTTTTTTTTTTTTTTTCTGATCTCAATATTTTTTAATCAGTTGTTGTGTTTTGATCATTATAATTGTATTTCTTACTAAATATATTCCGTATACTTAATTATTCTTCCTCTTATCGTATTTCACTATTTTGGCTGTTTATTTTTTAATGAATTATGTTCATAAATACTCTTTCCTTCTTGTCTTCTTTAACATTATATTAGTTACATTCAATCGTTTACTGAGATTGTTCCATCATGTGGCAATGTAGTATGTATTTTAGGTCATATGATTTTTTTTTTCTTCTTTATTTTGGATAAGTAGGTTTGAGGTAATAACTTTTATCTTGGGGTTCATTCTTCATTATTCACACTATTTCTTTATACACATAATAGTAATAATTATCGTTTTCTTCTGTAATCTTGGGGTTTGTTATTCATTATACACATTATTTCTTTATAAACATTTAACAATAATTCTTGTTTTCTTCAAAATCGATAATACGTTGTTCTTATTGTATTTCAGAATTTAGTGGTAGTATTCAACTCAAATTATTTTTAAATTCCAAGTATTTTTCTTCAAGATTGATAATAAGTTGTCCTTACTTCATTTTAGAATTTATTCATTTATATAAATTCTTTTTCTTTTTTGTTAATCCAGAAGTTGTTCAAATATAAGGTAATAAGTTGTCCTTACTTCATTTTAGAATTTATTCATAATATTTCTTTTGGATTTAGTAAAATTTTTTTTTTCTTACTAAATTCGTTTTATATATAATAGTTATTTCAAATAATTTTTGTAAGTTGGTCTTACTGTCTTTTAGAATTTTGCTGATATATATATGATTTCGTTATTACTATTACTGTTTACATGTTTCTGATCCTCTTCTAACAAATCTTCCCTGATATTCTTTAAATAGTGGTTATTAATTATGGTTATTTTATGATTACACTTAATTTTATTTATTAATCGTTGTTCCCCAAGATTACGGTTCAGTGACGGGTATTCATTAATTTTCACTGCCTCTATTAGTTTAAATGAGGGCTTACTCCCTCTTCTCTATTTTCGTTCTGATTACTGTGTAGGTTTTGTACGGTTTCCGTGCGATCCTCCGTATTATGTTCTGCTATCCTATAATTTCCATCATGTGGGTAGTTGTCTTCATGCCGAGATTGGTCATAATGGTTGTCATATCGGTGACTCCTTGGGTAGTATCGTCGCTGATTACCTTGAGGTCTGGAGTAAATATAATTGACGTTATGTCTATAATTATTGGGTCGTCTGTCCCCATCTCCTCTATTATTGCGACTATCACGATAATTGTAATTGGTATTGCCGCGATAATTATAGTTTCTGGAATTATTATTCGTGTTTTCATTTTGTGTTCTATTAGTATTAACGTTATGCGCCGGTCGATTGCGATCGTTATTATGAGAATTGGCTGGTGGCGCGTTATTATCATACCTCTGATATTTATGATTTAGCATTCTATTTCTCTGGTATTGGTTCTCGTGTTCATAATTCTCCAAGAATTTGGCCATGGCTGGAATCGTTTTGATTTGACTACACATACGCGCATTTTTTATCCCTTCCTCGTAATGATAGGATAGTTGTATTACCAAACATTCTTCGGGAATTCGGGGCTCTAAGTTCCGCGCCATACATACTTTTCCTAAAAAGTATGAAGTAGGGGACTGGCCTACATTTGTTTCGTATCGACCGTTACTCAAATTATTCCTAATCATGTTCTGGGTCGATTCCGACCAATACTTCTCCTTAAATTGTTTTTTGAACTCAGTCATGTCCAGTATATCCGGGCGCACCGCTGTCCACCAATTATCATAAGTATCTTTCAACGTTTCATCATGCTTCGTATAATACTCCAGCGACTCTCTCTATTTCTTATGATCACTTCTTCCAATCTCTTTAAAAATTCCATAGGATTGCGCTTATAATTACGAAAATTAATCGATTCTCTGTTCTCATGGTTATTTGTATGACTATTTTGGCATGTCCTATCCCGCCATGAATCTACTTCCTCCTGTAATTGTAATTCACGCCTACTAATCTCTTCTATTTTATTTTTATTGGTATTGATTTGACCTTCCATATTATTTAAATTGCCATAGACCCTTTCGAGTCGTTCGCCCATGTCTGTCTGTATTTGCTTAATACCTTCCTTATTCTCTTCCCGTACCTGATGTACTTCGTTTTTAATTTGCTCACATTTTTCGATAGTTTCTTGTTGGATTTCTTCGACCAATGTTTTATTCTCCATTTTTGTGTCATTAATTTTATTCTGTAATTCTACACGAACCTGTACTATTGTTTCGTTAGTTTTTTCTAACCCTTCATTTATTTTGGCTATTTCTAATTTTTTTCCTCATTATTTTGGTCCACCTTCTGGTTAATTGTCACATGAAGATTTTCAATTTTTTCATTAATTTGTTTTAAATTTTCCTCATGTATTTGTAAGATGTCTTCCTTCATTTGTTTTGAGGTTTCTTTAATTTCCTCATTTGTTTTCCTAAACTGTTCTCTTAAAGTTTCCTTATTTTCCTTAATTTCCTCATTTATTTTCCTCAAATTCTCCTTAGTGAGTCTGCTATCTTCCTTAATACTACTCATGAGCTCCATTAATTTTTCCCAATTTAGTCCTTCTCTAGCTCCCGCTTTATCTATTTGGTCCCCTTGGGCATCTTCTTCCACTGGTTCCCTTTCCTTGTCCGTAATTATTTCAGTTTCCGTTAATTCGTCTGTCTGTTGTTCCATTTCACTGTCTGTTATTAGTTCTATTTCCTGTTCTTGTTCATCTATTTCCTTCTCCGTTTCTCCTGCCCTAATCCTTGATCTACCTCTGGTATGCATGTTTACTCTCCCACAGTTGCCTGCTCTGGTTAAGTAATATTAATATGGTTACAGTTACTTAACTTAAGCCCTACACAAGTTGAGCGCCAATTTGTTACATTACGGGTTACCTCTCCTTAAAAACCCCTCTGTTGTATTTGTCGATTGTGTTGTATTAATTTAATTGTATAAATTCTCGGAAATATTTGGTGTTGTGGAATATATGGATGTACTCAATTAATGTTAACTTAACTATTTAATAATTATCAGTGTTAGTGTGCCTAGAACTTAAATAACTTAAGATTTATTCTACAATTTCATCCAACCCTATTTTGCCTTGAAGAGAGTTCTGTCTGATTTTATATTTTTACGCTCCCTCTTTGGTGTCAGATAATTCCGCTATAAGCGCTGTAGTATCGGCTCAACGAAACTTGTAGGTTATTCGATGTTTATATTAACTATTTATTCTCTACTTATTCAGTTACTTTTGTTCCAGTTCACTAAACCATACTCCAAATAACAAGGTGTGACACATATATAAAGTTTCTTTATTTGTTTATCAATTCACATTAACTAAGATATATTCCAATTAATATATGTTGGGACTATAGATTCAGGTATCGATTGTTGACTATTTAATCCTTTGTTTATATTTGGTTATATATTATATTTGATTCGTATTTTATTTATTTCAGGGTGTGAAGGTTCTTGTAACTGTGGGGAAGACTAAAAATACATACTAAGAATGCAAGATTTACAAAAATTATGTGTTGTGTATTTAGTATGATTAATATAATATAACTTTACCAGTCTCTAACGAAGCAAATCACGTTGGCAGTTGATCGCTAAATTCGTTGTTCTGGTCAATTATGAAGCACAGTTTTCTTTCTTCAGTTTAATAAAAGTAATCCTTGTCCTGTCCACTTCGGAATACAGCTTCTGAATTGTTTTACGGCCCGATTGATGTTTCTTCTACACCGCCAGGATCCAAATAGGTTCTCCCTTCGGTTGAAGCAGTTAGTGTTGTTCCGTGTATTTGCAAGGTTATAATTTCTGGTGTTGTGAATATTATGGGTTGTGTTATTGTTAACTCTTTATATTTGATTAACTTTTCATCAATTCCCTTCGGACATGGGACAGTCCAAGTTTCTTCTTGTAGAATTCAGTGATTTCTTCTCGATTATTATTTCGTAATGTATCGTTATTTTATTAATCTGTGTTAGTGATAGATGTAAGTATTATCATTGGAATTTTATCTTTTTTATAATCGTATCTCTTGAATTCAAATATTACGATTCAATATATTCTTCTTGGGTTTTTTAAATCATCACGTTCAGTTTTTTCAAAAGCAATTCTTGTTATTTTATAAATCAACAACAACATTCTTCTTAAAATTTTCCCTAGCAACCTATATTAATTTCCGCTTCCACATGTTTTGATTATATAGTGTTTCTTTCATATATTTTTTTGTCTATTCTTTGTCAATTTGCTGTCCTATCGGAATGTAAATTTACCGATAGCTGGTTTATTATTTTATACACATCTTCTACTGGTTTTTTGATATAATTCCGTTTTTTTCCTTTTTTATTATATTTAATCCACATTCGATATTATTTTTTACCAATCGATATTATGGCATTATGGTATTATTATAATTTGTATAAATTTTATTAAATATTATTATTAACTTAATGTTTTTTCTTCTTTCTAGCTCTTCATAGTGTATTTATTAATTATTATTAATTGATGTATCTAACCTTTAAGTTATAAGTGTTTATTTAGTATTTTTGGCTGTTAGGCCTTTTATTGTAAATTGATCTACCTGTGGTTATGTCTGTTAGGCATCTATAGTCCCTTTTATATAAATTCGTACATACAATCAAAACTTAATTATTAACATTTGTATAAACAATTATTTTTCTACATCTAATAACAAATTTATCTTGATCTCTCGATCACATATAACAAAATTCTAACTTATGAACATTGGTTAACTGCCTCACACTTCATTCTATGACAGTCATTGAATAACACTATTTGTTTCATTATTTTTCATGAACTCAACACATATTTGATATAACATCACATAAACTTTATCATAACATTTTTGTCATAATATAATACTTTTTTAACACAAAATTCTTATCTGTTATTACCATAAATTAAGTCATTGTTTCATTTTTCTGTTTTGTTTTTTATTAAACATATATCATTAGCTATTATTTATTTTACAGGTTCGTTTATTCTATTCAACACTACCTTGCATTCTTATTTATTTTGTCTATGACTATAATTGTCATAATTGGGTCTCTGTTCTATTATGGGATTATGTATCAATTTATTTATCAATCTGTGAATCTTCTTTTATGTAGCATAAATGCTATCATTTTTGTTGCGCTACAATATATATATATATATATATATATATATATATATATATATATATATATAATATTGTAACATGACATAAGATAGCGCAAAATATCACTAATGATTAATAAAAGAGAAAGCTGAAGGTAGGAAGAAATGTTAAAAACTTATAACTTGAAGATTAATGACCCAACTACGAAATAACAATTGACAGGAACTGACTATGACTTGACCCAATAGATTGGAGAAAACAAGAAGATTGAAGAAAACAAGAAAATAGAAACAAGAAGGAAGGAACGAGAAACAAAATGTAACGCAAAATATGACTACAATCATTGTAACCCCAAGATATAACTGACAAATAATATGTAAAGTAAATGCACTAAAACAGATAGGGCATAAATAAAATGCCAAATATATAAACTATAAAAATAAACTAGATATATTATGTATGTTAAATGAAAAGCAAAGAAACATGAATTTATAAATGTAAGATAAGAAGTTAAAAATAAATAATACCCTATTAAATAATAAACTAGTCAGAAACAAGTAAGTTATAATCGAGCTGAATAAAGACAATCAGTCAAAACCAAACGTGACCAATGTGAAATGAAAATAAAACAAATATTAATTACCAATAACCACACAGTGATACAAAACTAAGTAAACAAACAAAGTGTGAAATATCAAGTGAAAGTGATGATAAAGAAAGAAACCTCATATGTAAGGAAAAGTGCAGTGTAAGTGCATGTAGTGTACAACATAATAAGAAGCAGACTATAGTAATATAGCGAAACAATCTTTAATAAAATATTATATAAAAAGTATGGAACTAATTGTACTATTATTAATTTAAGTGATAGTAAGTAAGAATTACAATTATAAGGTAAAAGTTAAAATTATTATGGTGGAAGATAGGAGAAGCAGACACTATATTTTAGTGAAGGAATTTGTAAGTGAGTGAGATTGTGCAAAGTACTGTTAAAAATTATTATTATAAGAGTTTCATTATTGTAAAAAACTATAGAATTAATTAACTTAGAAGATGGGGGAGATAGTAGTAAGAAACAAAAAATTAGTTAGAAGTTTAATTTCAGGATTGAACCTGGCAAGAAATATTTTAATAACAAAAGGTGTGTTGTTGAAAGCACCAATATTTTTTTGTTTATCTGTTTCTATAAAAAAGATGTTCAATGAACCAATAAATAAAGTTTACGAATTATAAAGAAGGTGGAATAGGAGTATTGTGAAACCTATGTTTTAGGCCTAGCATAAAGGAGAGAATTTTATAAATTTAAAAAGAAAACAATAACCAAGGGTCAATTAGAGTATATCAAATGTTTAATTAAGTAAGTAAGTGTATTAGATAAAAAAATGTATAAATGTTATTCATTTTAAAAATAATTACAAAAGAAACATCAGTAAGAAAATAATAAAAAATGTTATTAACTAATCAAAAGTAACTATGATGGGTATCAAAATAGAAGAAGACCATCTACGAGGACTGATGAAAGCTGAATATTGGATTTCAACCATTTCAACAGGAATCGCAGCTAATCCAAAGAAGACAGGACTCTTAGATGTGTTCCAGAAGAAGAAGAGGATCCCAAGAGAAGCTACGACCAGGAATCGATGAGTATAAAATAAATACTTCACCACAAACTTAACTTTCAATTACCCACAGTGAACGAACTACATTATTTTCACTTCACAGATCACCAAAATTAACTTTTGAACTGAACTTGATTATAAAATCACTTCCGATAAAATATAACAATCACCGAATTCTGATTTTATATTAAAACAACTTTAAAAACATAACTTGCTAACAAGATTTTAACCAAGCGTGCACTATTTCTCATTGCCAATAAACTTACTTTTCATGTTTTAAAATATCAACTATTGTGTATTAGATATAAGGAATATTATAATTTTGTGCATTTATTAGTCTGTAATCCAACTTCTGTAGTCCAAAGGACCTATTCCCTGAGAAAAAAGTTATTATTTGTTTAAACGTTAACCTGTACGCCATGATGTTTTTTGCGTAAGACTGAGCTAACCAGACGCTGCCAACGGAGCAATTTGTAAACGCCGGAATTATAAAAAGTATATATTTCATTTTAACTGTAATTGACCTGATGCTTCAAAGAAAGTGTGAATAAATCTTCGTACCGATAAAATCGTTGTATGTTTGATTATTGTAGCAAAGGTAACATAAGAATTTGAAAATTAACAAGTAAAATTACTGCAGTGAACGAAGTCGACTCGGCCAAACAGCGAGAGCCAATCAGATGGCGAGGCGGAAAATTTGAACCGAGCGGCGAAAGATATGGCTGACCAGTAAGTATTGAGACGAGGTATAAAACGGCAGTTATACACTATTAAATAATTTTAACACCAATAAAAATTAAATACACCCGGCAAAAAACGTCGTTATACAAAGTGACGATCCCAACAGTGGGGCTGAAGGTAAGGACAAATACGGGATTTACACGTTACCAATACTAATTAACCGTACCGGTAAACCGCAACATTACAAAGTGGCGCACCAAGTAGTAGGGCTAGAATAATTAAGAAATTATACAATTAAACCCTATAGATTCTAGCGGCGGCTGCAGAAAACCGGAACAGACAAGGCACAACACACAATGAAGGATCGGGATAAGATAATGGGAGTTAAATATAAAAGGATGGAAGTTATGGAGGAAGAAATAGTAAAAAACAATGAAACGGAAATAGAAGAAAAACAAACGAAAATTCCAGAACCAGAAAAACGATTCAGCTATGCGGAATGGATGACAACATTGTTTAAAAAGTTCAGCAAAGAGATGGAGTACACCGAGAAAAATACAACGGACCACGAATGAGCACAGATGAGTCATGCGAATGCAAGGGGAACGCCAAATGACGAAATGTCATTGGAAGAAATTTATGAGGAAGTGTGGAAGCTGGACACCAAGTGCAATAAAGAAGAGACTGTCGGGACAGCCCACGAAAAAAGCGATAAGAAGGTGGAGAAAATGACTGATGATGATTGGGAGAGATGGTACAGTAATGAAAACCAAATGAAAAAAGAAAGAATGGGAGTATACACACAAGTGACAGAGGAATATACGCAGGAGGAGTACAAACAATAGAGACAGCTAATAAGACAACCAAAAAAACCAATACAAACGGAAAACGCAGAACTAAGAAAATGGATAAGGGTTATGTTTGAGCTATCCAGAGAAGATATGTGTAATTGGAGGAAGGAACATAATCAAATAAAAGAGTTCAGGGGAATACCAAATAATAAAAACTTGGAACAACCAAATGTTCAATTACAAAAAGAAATAGTCAAGGACGTGGAAGTGAAGCAACAGAAGAAAATGCCAGGTATCACACAAGAAGAGATGCAGGAACTGAGGAGGTATATGGAGGAAATTAATGAAAATTTTGCGAAAAAATTGGACAAACATAGAGAAGAAATGAAGGAAATTATGGATAAGGGCCTCAGAAGGATGAATGAGACATTAGACAGTGGTTTCAAGAAACCAAGTGAAACACTACACAGAGATTCAAAAAGTGTTAAGGAACCAGTAGACCAGAAAATAGAAGATAGCAGGGAGGAAACAGAATTGAAAGAAGACAAAAGTATACCATTATCTGCAAATAAAAATAACCAAAACGAAGAGAATATCCAAACCATGGAGATGAAGACTAAGAAGAGGCATCCAAGGAAACTCATAAATACAAGAGAAGGATTGGAAATGATGAAGAATGGATTAATAAACATGTTTAATATACCAATTACCAATTATGAAGAATTCATAAATGTACAAGATTATAGGAGAAGGTCAACCAAAATTGTAGAAATGACTTACTATAAAACCACAGGCAACAACTTTAAAAAATCAATTGATAAACGGAATATACCACCATTAGAAGGGTACACTAAATCACCAATGAAACAACAAATAACAAAGGTACCATTGAAATATCTGTTCTACAAAAGAACCGGTAAAGTGATTGATGTAATAATGAATACTAATGGACATCCAGTATTAGAAGAGCTGTTGTACAAGGAAACAGAGACCTATACCACAAGGACAGAATTAGTTATGAATACCAGAGTAGTCCGAACAACAAGTGCAGATCAACCTATGGACCATGGGTAAACCAAATGTGAACATTACTGCGAAAAGGGACTGATATTAGAGATAACCGACACAGCGTTGATGAAGGAAAAAGAAGAAGGAAAAATATCACAAAATCCAACCTAAAGCAATACAATATCAAGAGGGAGAAAAAGTGTTAATACGGAACAGAGAGTTACCTAGTTCAAGAGAAAGTATCACGAAGAAATTATTATTACTTTACAACGGCCCCTATATCATTATCAAAAATAACAATAATAACACATATGTCATAAGTGAAATAAATACCAAAAGAATCAAAGGGACTTACAACCAGTCTTCCTTGAAGAAATATTATGAGGCGGTGTAAGAAAGTTAAAAGAATTTTGAGAATAAAAAATTATTCAAATTCTAAAAAAGTAAGAACAGCTTACAAATAAAGTTTTTGAAACAATTAATTTATAAATGAAAAAAGAATTTTGAGAATAAATAAGTATCAAAATGCAAAAAAAAATATGAGTAAGAACAACTTACAACCAAGTGTGTGAAACTAATTAAGTGAAACGAGTTAAATTTAAAAAAAAAATATATATATGATGAAATATCATAAAAAACTGAAATAAAATACTAACATTTAACAAAAGTGATGACATTACTTAACATCATTAAATAACCCTATTGTGAAAGGGGGTCATAAAGAATTAACATATTAAAAAAGAACTGACCGAACAGTCAAATAAAGGATGACAATGACATACTAAACGGACTATCAATAATGAAGAAGGTATAAGTAAACCAGAAAACAGCTACAATGTTAATATTAATTATAAATGAGAAGAAAAGTGATAACAAACCAAATAACTATCATATGAAATAAATCAAAGAAACAATGCAAAAATATGTTAAGAACATCGCCACAGACATAGAAAAGGAATCCAAATAAATCAATGAGAAGAGAATGTCATGATATGAAGAAAAAACAGAATAAGTAATCCCAAGAGTGTTTTATTATATTCATATTATATGAGTCGAAAATAGACGACTATTTATTATTATTAGTATTATTATATGATGATTTTATGTTGAGATATGCCCAACAATCATTTGATTTTATTGAGCAGATAGGCATGACCTCTGAACTCAAGGTATGTATAAATGGATAGCAGAGTAATAGAGCCACATGTGCCCTCTGGCTAGTACCAATTTATATGAATGGAAGAGCAGAAAGTCTAGGGAGATAAAACCTACAAGGGATAACACTCATAATAAAAGAGTAAAGGAGGAGAATAATATTATTTCCAGTATCATGAACCATGAAATTATAAAGATAAACTAAAGAAGAAGATAACGATGGATGAATTACATAATGATAACAACTTGATTTAATAAACTATGTTGATGATTTCAGAAAAACAATCTTTATTTTTTGAAATAATCAATTTTGGCGGCGATGCATTATGTAACATGACATAAGATAGCGCAAAATATCACTAATGATTAATAAAAGAGAAAGCTGAAGGTAGGAAGAAATGTTAAAAACTTATAACATGAAGATTAATAACCCAACTACGAGATAACAATTGACAGGAACTGACTATGACTTGACCCAATAGATTGGAGAAAACAAGAAGATTGAAAAAAACAAGAAAATAGAAACAAGAAGGAAGGAACGAGAAACAAAATGTAACCCAAAATATGGTTACAATCATTGTAACCCCAAGATATAACTGACAAATAATATGTAAAGTAAATGCACTAAAACAGATAGGGCATAAATAAAATGTCAAATATATAAACTATAAAAATAAACTAGATATATTATGTATGTTAAATGAAAGCAAAGAAACATGAATTTATAAATGTAAGATAGGAAATTCTTGGATTTCGTTGTCCATGACGTGTCCGTTACGTAACTAAATATCACTATTGTATTAATGACTCGGAACACTAAGTTTTTTATAAGTAAAATCATAAAGATTTACCTTAAAGCCTAAACCGGTTTTCTCCTTTAAAAGGCTTCTTCAGAGGCTGCCGTAGGTAGCGCTGTCAGTCTTGTTGTTGGCGACGGGATAGATTTTCGAAAGATCGATGCTGTGTGTGTTGGGTAGGCTTTAAGGTAAATCTTTATGATTTTACTTATAAAAAACTTAGTGTTCCGAGTCGTTAATACAATAGTGATATTTAGTAAGATAGGAAGTTAAAAATAAATAATACCCTATTAAATAATAAACTAGTCAGAAACAAGTAAGTTATAATCGAGCTGAATAAAGACAATCAGTCAAAACCAAACGTGACCAATGTGAAATGAAAATAAAACAAATATTAATTACCAATAACCACACAGTGATACAAAACTAAGTAAACAAACAAAGTGTGAAATATCAAGTGAAAGTGATGATAAAGAAAGAAACCTCATATGTAAGGAAAAGTGCAGTGTAAGTGCATGTAGTGTACAACATAATAAGAAGCAGACTATAGTAATATAGCGAAACAATCTTTAATAAAATATTATATAAAAAGTATGGAACTAATTGTACTATTATTAATTTAAGTGATAGTAAGTAAGAATTACAATTATAAGGTAAAAGTTAAAATTATTATGGAGGAAGATAGGAGAAGCAGACACTATACTTTAGTGAAGGAATTTGTAAGTGAGTGAGATTGTGCAAAGTACTGTTAAAAATTATTATTATAAGAGTTTCATTATTATAAAAAACTATAGAATTAATTAACTTAGAAGATGGGGGAGATAGTAGTAAGAAACAAAAAATTAGTTAGAAGTTTAATTTCAGGATTGAACCTGGCAAGAAATATTTTAATAACAAAAGGTGTGTTGTTGAAAGCACCAATATTTTTTTGTTTATCTGTTTCTATAAAAAAGATGTTCAATGAACCAATAAATAAAGTTTACGAATTATAAAGAAGGTGGAATAGGAGTATTGTGAAACCTATGTTTTAGGCCTAGCATGAAGGAGAGAATTTTATAAATTTAAAAAGAAAACAATAACCAAGGGTCAATTAGAGTATATCAAATGTTTAATTAAGTAAGTACGTGTATTAGATAAAAAAATGTATAAATGTTATTCATTTTAAAAATAATTACAAAAGAAACATCAGTAAGAAAATAATAAAAAATGTTATTAACTAATCAAAAGTAACCATGATGGGTATCAAAATAATCTTTAGTAAAAAAGCAGAACAATGGTGTTAGTATAATTAATAGTAATACTAGCATAAGGAAATTATCATAATTTAAAGGATTTTTACATATTTGAACATAAATAAAACGTTAGATTATAACAATGTTATAAGAGGTTGACCAATGAGAAATAGTATAATTTGAAGGGTTACTATGGCAACTGATGCTTGTTACATAGAGTGACCGTTGAATTTTAATGACTTCATTATTGACCAGCATAGAGGGTGGATGTATGAAACCCTCGGATCCAAATTAATTTTTAAAAGCATTAAATTTTCATAATTTTGAAAGAAGAAGAGTAAGAAGACTATGTTAAACTACCATTGATGAAATGACCAGCAATTAAAACATTTCTAACAAATATTCTGGCCAAAACTTGGGAGGAAGTAAATCTATTTTAATCCCCGACCAACTCTGGAGGAAGAACTGAAGGGACCTATCCTGACCTGAAGAAGAAGACCATCTACAAGGACTGATGAAAGCTGAATATTGGATTTCAACCATTTCAACAGGAATCGCAGCTAATCCAAAGAAGACAGGACTCTTAGATGTGTTCCAGAAGAAGAAGAGGATCCCAAGAGAAGCTACGACCAGGAATCGATGAGTATAAAATAAATACTTCACCACAAACTTAACTTTCAATTACCCACAGTGAACGAACTATATTATTTTCACTTCACAGATCACCAAAATTAACTTTTGAACTGAACTTGATTATAAAATCACTTCCGATAAAATATAACAATCACTGAATTCTGGTTTTATATTAAAATAACTTTAACAACATAACTTGCTAACAAGATTTTAACCAAGCGTGCACTATTTCTCATTGCCAATAAACTTACTTTTCATAGTTGTCTTGATTATTCATCTCTTCTTTCACAGCACTTACACTTATCTAAAAATAAACTTTTTCTTGTGAAACTTACTGTTTTTCGTTGAACGCGTTTCGGTGTACGTATCCGCCTTCTTCAGCTTTGAGCCAGACTGCCATCATTTAGTAACGGTTGTTGTGTGGAAGGTGTAGTGGGGGTGGTGTGTGGAGGAAGGGGATTGGCGCGGGGATTCAACTTAATGTTTGTTTTTTGTATAATTGTGTCAAAAAGTGTATGTGATTTATATTGTAATTGATCGTTAAGTATGTTGTTTGGTTGTGTTGTGTGGTGTTCATATATTTCGTATTGTTCAGTTGTGTTGAGTTTTCGACCTTTGGGTAAGTAATGTAAAATTTCAAGATTAGTGTCTATGTTGGTGTAACTGTGGTTTTCTGTGTGTATGTATGTGGCAAATGCGGAGTGTATATTGTTGTTGGTTAAAGCTTTTAAGTGTTCAGAATAACGGGATGAAAAAGATCTTCCCGTCTGGCCTATGTAGAAACTATTGCAGTCATTACAATTTAATTTGTAAACACCTGTTTTGTTATATTTGTCTATGTCTGTGTTTGTATTATTGATGTGCTTTTTGATGGTATTGGTTGTTCTGTATGCTATTTTGTATTTGTGTTTTCTGAATGTGTTGGCGATTTTGTGTGTGTAGGAGTTGTGGTATGGGAGTGTGATGTATTTATTGTGTTGTGTGTTGATGGTATTTTGTGTTTTGTTGTTTTTGTTTTTGATGCGTTTGTGTAGTGTGTTTATTAAATTAGGGTTGTAACCGTTTTTGATTGCTATGTATTTTATTGTGTTGAGTTCGTCGGTGTAATCTTGTTTATTTAAGGGTATTTTAGTTAGTCTATGGAGCATATGGTTGAAGGCCGCATATTTATGTTGTGTTGGGTGGTTTGATGTATTGTGTATAACCATGTCAGTTGTGGTTGGTTTCCTGTATATTTTGTACGTGTGTGTATTGTTAGTTTTGTTAATTGTTAGGTCTAGAAAATTTATACTATTGTTTTGTTCAATTTCCAGTGTAAATTTTAATTTGTGGTGTATAGTGTTTATGTTGTGTATATAACATATATATATATATATATATATATATACATATATATTGTAACGTAACATAGTTGAGGTCCCCCAACGTTACATAAAAATTGAATGAAATATGGTCAAGGACCATACCCTGAGTTAAGGTTGTTCAATAGTTTATGTGCTTGAGAAGTACCTCAAGTTAAAAGGAGGCGATGACCAATGTTAAATATAAAAGAGCCAGACCAATGAATGATTGAATGTAATAAAATGTTTGTTTTGTACTGTGACATGTTAAGGTCTACAGAGTATTTATGTTGTATGTTGATTATGCTAAAAATGAAATGATGTTGTTTGATAATAATACTTCATCAATAATTATGTTTATATTTATATTAGATTTGTCTTTATACAACCCAGTATAGTTACCAATGTTAGGCACTGTACTAAGTTCTCAGTATTGTATAAAGTTGAAAAATACTGTTGTTTTAATTAATGTTTATAAACTGGATCAGGAGTGTGACCAGTGTTTCAAGTCTAACAAGTAGTTCTGACAATTATATCATAAATTAATAAAGGGTTCAAGAACCAGTTAATTAATATAAAAAAGTAATCACCAGTAAATTAAATTTCATGTAATTAACCATGTAACCAATAATTGATTGTACAGTAGGTCAGGTAAAAAGAAAATTAAGTTAAAAAACCAAATAATGTTATAATGGTTGTAAGTGAATCTATAGGCCTAAATTCCATATTAGTGAAAGGAAATTAATACCTTTTTAGGAAACCCAGTCCAACGAAACTCTGGTAAACCATTTACTATTTAGTAAGGAAGGTTAGGGGAGAATTTTAGGTGATTTAATATTAATACAAGCATGGAGTATTTTATTGGAAAGAAGTAGTAATATTCTATAATGCCGGCTCAAGGATATTATAGAAAACGTGGTTGTTAAGGCAACTGAATTGCAGAAGTTGTTGATTTTGAATTGATTCGTTCTGATTGTTACAAGCTATTAGGTTGAGATGGACCGATATATTTAAAAAATATGAATAAATCTAAAGGAAATATGTATCCAAATTGAAAAACCCTTTTTGTAAAACAATTATACTTTAATGCTAATGAGTAATACAAATTAAATAACCCTCCAAATTGTAAATGAATACAGTAAAAAAGAATTGAAAGCCTCTCACCTCATTCACTAAATAATTCCGCTGGATTTGGTATTAAACCAATTCATACTATAAACCGAAGAGCAGTAAAAGAATTAAAGCTTGAACTAACGGAATTATTGAAAATACCAGAAGACTTGGTTTGGCAGAAATAACCTTCATTGGCAGCAGAAGAAGCTGAGATCCTAATTCCATTTCACTGGGACCGAGAACTGTGAGGATCGTAAAAGAAGAATAGAAGCCCGAAGATTTCCTGAGGGTTTACCAGTACACACCACCATCAATTTTATTGAAAACCAGAGCTATTTCACTGGATGAAGATGAGATAAGCTGAGTTTTGGGCCACTGTTGACAAACATCCACCGCCAGACGAAATTTTCATCGGTTTGGTAAAAAAACAACTTATTTTCATTTCACTGTATTTAAAGTAAATAATTTTATTTTTGTAAATTGAACAACCTTAATTATGCATTTTACCTGGCCTTACTAATGGTTCAAAGAACTTTACGAACCCTGGGATAAGAATTATTTGTTATTATTTTCAAGTGTATATGTTTTTAGAATTTGAGTAATTAATAATCGATATATGTCTGAGTGATCGATTGGATCGTATTATTGTTTTTTTGAGACAACGTAACCTGTGAATTAATAGAGAAAATAAATAAAGTACATTTATTGTATGAGATAACGTTTAAGTTATTGCAGAATAAATACTATATGTGGTGGGTGGAATAATTTACAAAAAGATTGATACAAACATAACGAATAACTAACCTATAAGTACGCTTATTACTAGTAACAGCGCTCAAAGTTTGCAGCTGGTGGGACGAGAGATTGCTGAACTAGCTTGTGTTTAATACTAAATTTGAATGAAATTTTCTACCATCGAGTGACTAGGGTTGACACAAATTCCCCTTACATTCAGTTAATACTCCATACATATCGCTAATATTACACAACCACTGAAAACTAAGTTAAGTCTATAGAGTAGTACGATTATAAATTCAAGAACATAATTATAAATTTGTTTGTTTAATAATCTATTTTCCGAAGGTTCCATCGGTCACCACTGAAAGATATATTCATTAATAAAACATTAATTCAGACAGGCAACAACATTTTTAATTGTTACGAATTGCCACCTGCAACGTATTCCTTGGCGTTTGATACACAGGAGTCTATTATAACTAATTACACCCATAGACAAGATTTCTTTATAATTTGACGTTTCCAGCGTGCAGCATATAATATAATATACGTTCTATACATACACCGGTGCATTACAGATTGGCGAACCCAACAGTGGGGCTTGAATAAGACGGACGTTTCGCGAGTACCTAACATACTTAGTGTTTAACAATATATATATTATATATATATACATACATACAGGGTGGTACAGGGAAACGGGAAAATTTGAAGTTGATGTTGGCAGCCCTGTAGATGTAGCAGAAGTGAAATCTGTCTGTCTAGCAGTAATGGACATTTAGTTACCATGGAACAGTGGAGCGGTGCATAGCGTGCGGTCGCCGTAAGGGCGTTTTACCGACATGGTGACAGTTTGACAGCTGCACAACGAGTTTCGGTGCCAATATTAGATCCTGCCCCACGGTCAAGTTTCT
Organism: Magicicada septendecula; assembly: GCA_034769895.1. Lineage (NCBI taxonomy): Eukaryota > Metazoa > Arthropoda > Insecta > Hemiptera > Cicadidae > Magicicada > Magicicada septendecula. Next base: position 407,246,878 of record CM068368.1, on the reverse strand, counting down.
TCGTTACACGCAGTCGAAACGTGGGTTCGTAATTTTGAAGAGACTGGTTCAGCTTTGAAGAAAAAGCCTAGTGGGGGTGTACGGTCTGTACCTACCCCAGAAAATATTGATGCCATGCGAGCTGGCATCTTAAGGAGTCCTCGTCGTTCGGTGCGAAAAATTGCCTCGTCATTGCAGCTCGGACGTCGGAGCGTTCAAAGAATACTCCATGAACTTCAATTTCATCCGTACAAACTTCAGATTGTGCAACAACTGAATCCTAATGATTGTGTATTGCGCCTGCAAATTTGTGAACAATTGTTGGCTAAAAATCAATAAGGATGCTATCTTCATTCAAAATCTCTTGATGTCCGATGAAGCCAATTTTCACTGTGGATACGTGAATAAGCAGAACTTCCGTTACTGGGCTCAAGGAAATCTTGCTCAGCTTCACCAGCGTCCATTACACAGTACCAAAGTTAGCGTATGGTGTGCAGTGTCGTGTCATGGGGTGATAGCCCCTTACTTTTTTGAAGATGAACGAGGCACTGCTGTCACTGTGACGTCTGAACGTTATGTCAACATGCTAGAGACATTTTTGGCTCCACGACTCCATACTTTTCCAAATCTTGACATTCAGCACACCTGGTTTCAACAGGATGGAGCCACCTCACACACTGCCAGACAGTCTATGGCAGCAGTGAAACGTTTGTTTGGGGATCGCATAATTTCAAGGACTACTAACATCGCTTGGCCGCTCCTATCTCCAGACCTTTCAGTCTGTTTCTTTTTTTTTATGGGACATCTTAAGAGCATCGTGTACCAGACTAGACCAAGAAACCTTGCTAAGCTCAAGACACAGATAGAAGAGGAAATCGCCAAAATCCCAGGTGACACATTGCGCCGCGCTATGCAAAAGCAACAGAAACGACTTACTGAATATGTACGGCAAAATGGGCAGCATTTAACTGATGTAATTTTTAAAAAGTGATGCCTAATTTAATTTCCAGTCTTGTAGAACATATTCCACCATATATATATATATATATATATATATATATATATATATATATATATTGTAACATCACAAGATGTCACCTAACCTAAGTGTATGTTATCAGATTTTATAAAAACAGAACAACCATGTAAATAGGTATATAATAGTAGAAATAAACAAGAAAGAAGAAACCAAGAAAGAAGAATGAAGCAGAAGTGCCACATGAAACAATAACCCAAGGGCTGTTTGACACTACAACTAGACTGAGACGAAAACGAACTAATGGACAGAATAAATTTACATTCAGCTGTCAATTCAGTAAATAGTTGATGTAAACCGAATGTCATTTGTAAACAAAAAAATGAACTAATGAGCAGTTAAATACTGTGAAAGCAAAATCAGCATTTTGCTGATACTAGATGTGACAATGACCAGTAGATTATGAATGCCAAAACCAATGTTAACAATGGCTACATAGTGAGAACTAAGATGTGTTTCAGCATCAAATATACCTGATAGAAAAGAGAACTATTTATAAAAGAGAATCTTATACAAATAAGATGTCTCCACAATTTACCGAATTGAGAACCAATAGGCATTATTAAGGCCAAATTTCAATGTAGGCGATATGCCTTAGCAAGCTTAGACCAAACATTAGTCAGTAAAACGGCTATCGAGGATTATCACAAGTGTAAACTAAAATGCACAGAACTATGGTTATGCCTTGACATAACACAAAATGTTATTAAAACTATAGGTTTAATCATAATTTTAATTGTTAAATAGTAGCTTAAAACAAATTAGCGTGAAACGAAATGTTATAGTCAGTAGGATCATTTATTACAATGTATAGAGTTAAGGTGTACAAGTAATGTTCAGCAAAAAAAAACGTCAGTACAGCATTAATGGTGTTCGCGCATAAACATTTGATTAATAAAATGTTATGTGAATACAAGCAAGGTTAACCAAAAGTGTAAAATCGGCGACTCATAAAGAGCAGACGACAGTAAGAATAATGTACCCGAACGTTGGTTTTATAACAATGTCGGTCAAAGTGAAAGTAATTCGAGAACGAGTGATATCAAATTAAAGGAAAAAGAACAATCTTTAATTTGATAGTAATATTAACCCAATCGCAACTGTATTTAGTGCGGGAGAAATGTTAGCATCATTCTAAAAATGTACATCGAGAAACTGTTTATAAATAATAACAAGAACGACAACTAGTTACCACCACGACATTTGACGGTTAGGAAAAGCCGTTATCAACTGTCAAAAAGTGACACGTCACACCGGCCAAAGCCAATCAGAAAATTAGTTAGTAATCAACATTTTTACCTAGAGCCGATCAAAGAGAGGGGTATATAAAGACAAAACAACGAATTTTGAGACAGACCTTTACTAACTAGCATGCAGCACAGACGTGTGCCCGTCATCTCCACGTTTTTTAATAACACTTAGCGTCAGTTACATAGTACATTGGAACCAATAGTTCAACAACAAGAAACGATTACTTCGAGTTCATCCACAACCAACGACAGTGATTAAGTGCAGTTTTATTTTAATTTTGTGCGGGAATAACGAACAGAAAATAATTTATTGTTATTATTCACGATCCATTTTAGTCAGAAGAGGATCGCATTATTCTGTTCTTGTGCGAATTTAGTGCCGAAACCCAGTAATCATTATAATCCGATTACTTAAGTGATTAATAAGTTTTAATTAAATAATTAAAACTCAGAAGGTAAAAGTGCAATCATTACTAATCTTGATCTGAGTGCCATAACCTGTACTTTTTGCAACAATAACCTGTACTGACGCAAAACACAAAAACATTATTTAAGATTACACCACGTCTCGATTTATTATACAAATTTGTTATTAGTAATTAAGCTATATGTTAGTTGTAAGGGTTCTCACTTGATAAATATTGTCACTAAAAAAGCAAGCGTTGATGAAACGCGCGATCTTTCAACAGATCGTTTTTTTTTAATTACTTTGCAAAAGTTTTTTAAAACTTTGTTGATCAATTTTATATCAAAAGGATTATTGGATATTGTGTAGGCATAATTGTTTTCTTTCGTGTCTCAAAGAATTCACAACTGAGATAATCATAATTTTAATATTAAAAAATAAATAGTATCTGGACTTAACCAGATTTATAATTCATGTTCTGAGCAAGCCGTATAAGGCATATAATAACTGACTTTTAATTGTACAACTTTGTACTACTGAGATTATAATAATTTTAATATTAAAAAATAAATAGTATCTGGACTTAACCAGATTTATAATTCATGTTCTGAGCAAGCCGTATAAGGCATATAATAACTGACTTTTAATTGTACAACTTTGTACTACTGAGATTATAATAATTTTCATATTAAAAATAAATAGTATCTGGACTTAACCAGATTTATAATTCATGTTCTGAGCAAGCCGTATAAGGCATATAATAACTGACTTTTAATTGTACAACTTTGTATGTTTACTTTATGTTTATTTTTTCTTGAATTCACTACAAGGGTGTAAATAAACCCATTATTAACAGCATCACCTGATTTTGATTTATTTCTATAGGATAATTAAATATTTTCTTTTAATAAGCTTAAACAACCTTCTGTTGTGTTTAACATATTGGAATAGCATTGCCAAAAGGTGGTACTCAACCATTTTAAATTTTCTAATCATCCAGTAATTTTTGTGCGTGGGTTTTACACGGGATTTTCCCTAAATAAATCCGTGTGGCGCCCACTAATTAATAAACAAGGTAACATAACCTTGCAACCAAAGGGAGTTGGTGATTGTAAGCTGAGTTGACAGTTTAGTGAACTTCAAGTAAACACAATCAGGTACGTAAAAGCATACGTTTGTTTATGATATTGTCCAGACTTAACGAGACGTGACATACTCAGACTACCTGCAATCTGGAGAAGAAGTTTTACTACCAGTTTCAACCAGACGAGAACTATTATCAAGCAACCAACTGCTATACTTCATGTTTTAACTTAAGTTAATCTAGCATTTAAGTATAATCAACTTCACTATTTTATTTATCACAAGGGAATTTTTTTTTAAAACAAGTATAATTAAGCCATTGTAAACACTGTGAGTAACTTTGAATGTTTTATTTTAAATTACTTTACTACAAAACAATTACTTTACCTTCAATTAGAAACAACCATTCTCAACATTGAGTTACCTCAAAAGGACACTTCACACATAGTTGAACTTTGTTTTAACGAGACTTTTAATATTTTAACCACGAATATAAGTTTAAAAATAACAACTCTTTTATTTTACTTCAAGTTAATTGTAAACACACACTTTTTTTTTTTCATTTTATTACAAATAGGTTAGACCAACCTTGTGGCCTTTAAACGGAATTTAAACATTATTTTAATATAATTACTATAAACAAATAACCATAATCAGTTTAAACACAACCCCGAATCGCGTTTGGTTATAATACCTGTATATATATATATATATATATATATATATTGCAACAGTATAAACATTGCATAAATAATATAATTTAAATTTGTGATGCCCCACATTGGAAGCGACATTTTTATGCAACAATACAACTGTACATAAGTTGCATAATTTATGTTGTATGTGTATAAAATTACATGTAATTTAATTTGTATAGCCCCAAGTTCTTTGGGAGCCAATTCATATAACAGTACATATATAGTTGCGTGTATACAGGTTACAAATACACATCTAATTGTGTTTGAATAGCCCCACGATCTTGGAGCGACAACTTATATAACAATACAACTTGCATAAATACAATTTAATTTGGGTTTCAGGTGTATCTGTAATAAGAACTCGATGTAACTTGTAACGGTATTTCAAATTTATTTGGTACTAATAAAATTGTGCGCATGGCACTTGATTCGACTTAAAACATTCATTATTACTTTGTTACTATGCCGTAAGGCTTACGCTATATACATCCTTACTGACTAAATATTCTATTCTACTAATTGTTTTATTAAAAAATATCATTTCCTGATTACTCAGTCAATTAGTGTGCTTCGAAATATCAATGTTTCAATATCTTTTTAGATATTGTACTGTAAACTCAAAAATATGAATAGTTACTGAATTTATCTTTCTTTTATCAGTACTGATTTATAAAATGCTAATTTCTATTTAAATGCTTTACATTCTTTTCATTTCAATATTAATTTGAGCACTTATTTACGTTAATCTTACTTCAATAACATCTATGATTCTAACTCTCTATATTTATAATAAACATTGGCTCTTACTTTTAAATAGAACAAGAATGTCTTTAATTGTCTTTGAGTTAATTGTTCGATTAAGAGATAAATAAGTTGTTTATCACCTTATTGTCGTCAATCATACTCAATCACTGGATCCATCTGTAATCGTCCTCGTCTCGAACTCAGCATGGATTCCTCTTGTCCAGCGTCACTCCTCTTGTCCAGCGTCATTTCCAGACTTCAGTAGTGTTCCTCTTGTCCAGCGCAGTCACCTCTAGAGTCCAGCGTCGTCTCTCTCTTGTCCAGCATCATCTCTCTCTTGTCCAGCATCATCTCTCTCTTGTCCAGCATCGTCTCGCTCTCTGGAACTAAGTCGTCAGCTCTCTCTCTCTCTCTCTGGAACTTCTTCTCGTGCTGTTTCGGAAGTCAGTTGATCTTCTTATATGGATTTTCTTCTCGTGTAATTCTGTTACTAATTAAAATTGCTTGTTTTTACAATCCAGTTACATAACTGTATGTAACTGGAAGGATGAAACTATTTACAAAAAATTTAAATACTTTGTGCGGACGGGCAGAAGCTCCCGCTCCACTGTGGGTGATCGAAAAAGAGAACAACTGTAGCGTGTGTGTCCTATTTATACCCACGTCTTGGACAACACCTGCAGTTGTACGAAATCGACATGTCTGAAATTGTCTCTGCGTTCAGTCACCCCACTCCTTGTCAATTTCGCTATTTCTTATATTTCTGCGAATTGCAGAGTCCTGTAAGTATACTCTTATACTCATCTTACAACTATTTTCACTACACATGTTCACTGTATTTTTGGACATTGCAACTTAACCCTTTCGCTCTGTACACAGTTATTTCACCAGTACACTCGTACGGTGTGTCTTTTTCACGTGGTTTTTGTACACAGTATTTAGTTAATTTTATTACATTTTATTGTTTTTTTTTGGATTTTACTCCTTATTTGTAGTTTACGAATAATTACGGAAAAACAGTAATTATGCAATTATTCATCTTGGGGTGGTAAACTCGCCTGCATAGACCTGCGTCACACACACTTGCAAAATACTGGTGTACACACTTTCAGTTACATTTGTGTGTGTGTGTGCACGTCGATCAGGTCGAAACACCTGTTCATATTTTTGTCTGAGCCAAGCTTGCAATCCCTGACATGCTTAATTCTAATACATTTGAATTATTTACAGTTTATTAGGTATATTTAAATTTTTATATTCAATGCTCAGTACATCACTTACTTGTACTGTCGCATTATCCTTCTGCTTGGTAATAACAAAATTTGATTTTTTTTTTTTTTTTTTTTTTTTTTTTTTTTTTTTTTTTTACAATGGTATGAAAAAAAAATATAACAAATAATAAAGAATAGTATTCGTCATTTCACCCTTAATTGGAGTATACATATACGTCTCACCTCCCCTCTTCATACCCTCACTGCTCGTGACCTTGTAGGGTGGCTTCAACAACAGCTGATCTGACTGGTTTCATTGACCTTGTTATTTTTATGTGTAGAACTTCCTCAATTTCTTTCTTCTGTGTCTCATCATATACGATGAAAGTGTGTTGTCCTACTCGCTGTCTTAACGTATACGGTCCATTATACAGTCTGAAGAATTTCTTTGCCGTATTCTCGCTTCTTTTTCCAACAGGATTTGGTTTGAGTAGTATACTCTCTCCTACATTAAATTGTTGTAGTTTGTGAGTTAGATTAAATCTCTCTACTCTCTTGTTACCTCTTTCTATTATTCGTTGCTTTGCGTATTCAATTTTTACACTTATTGGTACAGGTACATTCAGGTTATTAGGTTTGTGTATATACTTGGTCCAAAATCTGTTTCGCTTCTTATCTTCTTCCAATTCCATTGGAGTATATCCTGTTGCTTCACTATAATTTTCGTTGATGGCTTTTTCAAGAAATGGTAAATATTCTGCCCATCTATTGTGTTGATCATGGCAGTATATTCGTAAATATTTACCTAATTCTTTGTTGACTCTCTCAGCAAGGTTTCCTTGAGGATGTCTTATGGATGTGAGTACAGGTTGTATTCCATTTTCCCTTAACGTCCTCTCCCATTTTTCACTCTGGAATTGTACACCTTGATCACTGAGTACCTTCTTCATTTTTCCATAAGTCGGAATATATTTCCGCAGTAGTATCTTTAGAACAACTTTGGTTGTGGGTCGCATAATTGGGTACAGTTGGACTGCCTTGGAAAACACATCGATACATACCAATATGTGCTTCACACCTCGACTTGATCGTGGTAGTGGTCCCAGAAAATCCACTGCAATTAGCTCTCCCTTGTTCTCCTTCTGGATGCTCTGCATTTTCACGTATGTGTGTAAATTCGGTCCTTTAATTTTACATTATCTTACTCATACATTCTTACCTTCGCTTCTAATCTTCCTTAACTCTTTTCTTAACATGACATTACTTTTTCTTTCTTAACTTTTCTTATATTACTTATACAATACCGGTACATTAACATTCATTACCTTTTATTACATTTCTTTAACATTTCCTTTCTGATCGCTAACTACTTTCCTGAAATACACTTCCGTAACAGAATACTCTTTTAGCTTTGTAGTGTCTCCCATGATCGGTTACAGAGGAACTGTCTTGGAAAACAACGATATTTTTCTCGAAGTCCTTAATCCTAAGTAGTCTCTGCCCTTTTGACTTTTCACTCTCACTTTCTTCTGTGTCCTTGTATCTCCATTAAGTGTTCACTTGATCAGCCGTTCTGAAAATTATAGCATTGATTGCTCATCTCGAATCCTTTCTTTTTACCAATAACAACACTAACGTCTTTTACCATTACTTCTTAAATATTTCTCTACACTATCATTCCTTACCATTAATAATACATTTCTTAATTATACTCTCTTATCTTATTAACAATAATTAATAGTAATAATATTTTTCTCATTTAAAAATAATTATTTATTTTCATTTGCCTTGAGTTCTGAGTTGCAGCGTCATTAGATCTGACACCCCTCTTATAACAATTGTTTGTTGTACACAGGAAATTCATTGTGCTAACCCTTGCGACAAATTTCCATTGTATTACTGCGACGTTAACATTCCATTGTCCCTCTGTGACTGCATAATTCACCTGTTCATAGTGCAACGTTTTCGTTTTGTCTGCCGGCCACATGAAATTTTCTCTCTTTCTCTTGTTCTCTCCGCGTTGCTGCTCTAGACGAACACATTTCTTACTAGTTCGTATGCGTTTTACATACATATTGGAACATTCTTTTGTGCGTTGTTTATGATAATATTCATCGTAATTACTATAATTATAGTTATGCTTATTGTTCACTTTATATTTCTCTTGTATATACCTACCATCATATTTACCACAATTTTGTGTAGTGTTTCGTCTAGATAATTTACTACGTTTCTTGTTAGGCCTACAGTAATATTTATCTCCATGAGTGTGGTGTCTTAAGTGTTTCACATGTGTCATCTTATGTGACTTAGGCCTACTGGTGTGTGTGTCTCACACTTGGGATATCGCTATTAATAAGGTATGTTTTATTAACCTTTATCTGCTTCTCTTCCTTAATGTTAATTACTTTTTTATATTTATCGTTAGTAATTACACACGTATTTTCAACTACTATGAATTCTTCACGTATTAGCTTTGTTTGTTTATTAATTATTTCACAGATATTTTCTGTGATCGTGTCAATGCGTAAATTTGTATCAACAATTTTCTCGGTTAACTGTGCAGTACTGTCTATTATCGTTCGTTTTATTTCAAACTTATCAATTTTTAACTCTCCTAGACTTTCCGTATTTTTATAGTGTCCTGTTTAAAATTTTCGGACTGTTGCTCTAACTTATTTTCTAAACTTTCTGTTTGTTTTGTATTTATTTCATCTATTTTTCTTATTTGTTTGACATTCTCATCTTTCAACTCTTCTTTAAATTTTTCGGCTCGTTTTATGACTAATTCGTCCATCATGGCTAGTATCGAATTTTTAAATGCTTCTAAATTCAACCCTCCTGGTTCTGCATGTTGAATAATTATTAAAATACTAGCGGAATACCCGTGCTTTGCTACGGAGTTTCACGTTGTACGTAATGAAAATGTTAGTTTAATTAATAAAGTTCAATTAAAGTAGGTTTCTTAAAAATAAATAGCTGTTGCCCACGACTTCGTTCGCGTGGTCTTCAATTTAATGCGATAATATATTTAGAACAGAATCTATTCTATTGGGTTGCCATAGTAACCAGATCTAATAGTTTTTAAGACCCCAAAGGACCCCCCAGAGGATCGTATAAAAAAAAACACCTGTCCTATGTTGGTTCTCCCGTTGCGTAAAATATTTGTGCCAAGTTTGGTTGAAATCAGTCCAATGGTTTAGGAGGAGATGTGGAAGACACCAAAGGACCCCCCAAAGGATCGTATCAAAAAAGCACTTGTACTATGTTGGTTATCCCTTTGCGTAATATATTTGTGCCAAGTTTGGTTGAAATCGGTCCAGTGGTTTAGGAGGAGACGTGGAAGACCCCAAAGGACCCCCCGAAGGATCATATCGAAAAAGACACATATGCTATGTTGGTTCTCCCATTGCGTAAAATATTTGTGCCAAGTTTGGTTGAAATCGGTCCAGTGGTTTAGGAGGAGATGTGGAAGACCACAAAGGATCCCGTCGATAAAAACACCTATCCTATGTTGGTTCTCCCGTTGCGTAAAATATCTATGCCAATTTTGGTTGAAATCGGTCCAGTGGTTTAGGAGAAGATGTGGAAGACCCCAAAGAACCCCCAAAAGAACCCCATCAAAAAAACACCTTCCTATGTAGGTTCTCCCGTTGCGTAAAATATCTGTGCCAAGTTTGGTTGAAATCGGTCCAGTGGTTTAGGAGGAGATGTGGAAGACACCAAAGAACCCCCCAAAGGACCCCATCGAAAAAAATTCAGAAACCTTCGCGGGCGTGCACCCAACAACTCACCGAAGTTTCATCGCAATCGAATGAATGGTATAGGAACGAATACGGGACAAACAAAGAAACAAAGAAACATTCATTTTTATATATAAGATTTATTTCGTAGTTATTCTTTAACAATTATTATTGATAACCGTTCCCTACTTATTTATTTATTTCTTTATTTTTATTAATAATTATTATTAATAGTCATTACAGTTACACCTGTTACGTAGACAAACAATATTATTTGTGGGCGCCAGCTGTGTTATTACACAACAATTAACATAACATTTCATTAATGTTTAATATAAATAATTATTATTACTTTTTTTTTAATTATTCAACACACTCTTATTTTTAGAGCAACCATTTAGCTACAAAAACAATTTTAACAGCTAAATGGTGGGGATAAATAATAAATTTATTTGGTTTGAAAAAAAAATATAACAAATAATAAAGAATAGAATTCGTCATTTCACCCTTAATTGGTGTGTACATATACGTCTCACCTCCCCTCTTCATACGCTCACTGCTCGTGACCTTGTAGGGTGTCTTCAACAACAGCTGATCTGACTGGTTACATTGACCTCGTTATTTTTATGTGTAGAACTTCCTAAATGACGTTGCGTGGAATTTACCAATTTCTTTCTTCTGTGTCTCATCATATACGATGAAAGTGTGTTGTCCTACTCACTGTCTTAACGTATACGGTCCATTATACAGTCTGAAGAATTTCTTTGCCATATTCTCGCTTCTTTTTCCAACAGGATTTGCTTTGAGTAGTATATTCTCTCCTACATTAAATTGTTGTAGTTTGTGAGTTAGATTAAATCTCTCTACTCTCTTGTTACCTCTTTCTATTATTCGTTGCTTTGCGTATTCAATTTTTACACTTATTGGTACAGGTACATTCAGGTTATTAGGTTTGTGTATATACTTGGTCCAAAATCTGTTTGGCTTCTTATCTTCTTCCAATTCCATTGGAGTATATCCTGTTGCTTCACTATAATTTTCGTTGATGGCTTTTTCAAGAAATGGTAAATATTCTGCCCATCTATTGTGTTGATCATGGCAGTATATTCGTAAATATTTACCTAATTCTTTGTTGACTCTCTCAGCAAGGTTTCCTTGAGGATGTCTTATGGATGTGAGTACAGGTTGTATTCCATTTTCCCTTAACGTCCTCTCCCATTTTTCACTCTGGAATTGTACACCTTGATCACTGAGTACCTTCTTCATTTTTGCATATGTCGGAATATATTTCCCCAGTAGTATCTTAAGATCAACTTTGGTTGTGGGTCACATAATTGGGTACAGTTGGACTGCCTTGGAAAACACATCGATACATACCAATATGTGCTTCACACCTCGACTTGATCGTGGTAGTGGTCCCAGAAAATCCACTGCAATTAGCTCTCCCTTGTTCTCCTTCTGGATGCTCTGCATTTTCACGTATGTGTGTAAATTCGGTCCTTTAATTTTACATTATCTTACTCATACATTCTTACCTTCGCTTCTAATCTTCCTTAACTCTTTTCTTAACATGACATTACTTTATCTTTCTTAACTTTTCTTATTTTACTTATACAATACATTAACATTCATTATCTTTTATTACATTTCTTTAACATTACATTTCTGATCACTACTACTTTCCTGAAATACACTTCCGTAACAGAATACTCTTTTAGCTTTGTAGTGTCTCCCATGATCGGTTACAGAGGAACTGTCTTGGAAAACAACGATATTTTTCTCGAAGTCCTTAATCCTAAGTAGTCTCTGCCCTTTTGACTTTTCACTCTCACTTTCTTCTCTGTCCTTGTATCTCCATTAAGTGTTCACTTGATCAGCCGTTCTGACATTTATAGCATTGATTGCTCATCTCTAATCCGTTGCGTAAAATATTTGTGCCAAGTTTGGTTGAAATCGGTCCAATGGTTTAGGAGGAGATGTGGAAGACACCAAAGGACCCCCCAAAGGATCGTATCAAAAAAGCACTTGTACTATGTTGGTTATCCCTTTGCGTAATATATTTGTGGCAAGTTTGGTTGAAATCGGTCCAGTGGTTTAGGAGGAGATGTGGAGGACCCCAAAGGACCCCCAGAAGGATCATATCGAAAAAACCCATATCCTACGTTGGTTCTCCCATTGCATAAAATATTTGTGCCAAGTTTGGTTGAAATCGGTCCAGTGGGGTAGGAGGAGATGTGGAAGACCACAAAGGATCCCGTCGATAAAAACACCTATCCTATGTTGGTTCTCCCGTTGCGTAAAATATTTATGCCAATTTTGGTTGAAATCGGTCCAGTGGTTTAGGAGAAGATGTGGAAGACCCCAAAGAACTCCCAAAAGAACCTCATCGAAAAAACACCTATCCTATGTAGGTTCTCCCGTTGCGTAAAATATCTGTGCCAAGTTTGGTTGAAATCGGTCCAGTGGTTTAGGAGGAGATGTGGAAGACACCAAAGAACCCCCCAAAGGACCCCTTCGAAAAAAATGCAGAACCTTCGCGGGCGTGCACACAACAACTCACCGAAGTTTCATCGCAATCGGATGAATGGTATAGGAACGCATACGGGACAAACAAAGAAACATTCATTTTTATATATAAGATTTATTTCGTAGTTATTCTTTAACAATTATTATTGATAACCGTTCCCTACTTATTTATTTATTTCTTTATTTTTATTAATAATTATTATTAATAGTCATTACAGTTACACCTTTTACATAGACAAACAATATTATTTGTGGGCGCCAGCTGTGTTATTACACAACAATAATATAACATTCCATTAATGTTTAATATAAATAATTATTATTACATTTTTTTTTTAATTATTTAACACACTCTTATTGTTAGAGCAACCATTTAGCTACAAAAAAAATTTTAACAGCTAAATGGTGGGGATAAATAATAAATTTATTTGGTTTGAAAAAAAATATAACAAATAATAAAGAATAGTATTCGTCATTCCACCCTTAATTGGAGTGTACATATACGTCTCACCTCCCCTCTTCATACGCTCACTGCTCGTGACCTTGTAGGGTGGCTTCAACAACAGCTGATCTGACTGGTTACATTGACCTCGTTATTTTTATGTGTAGAACTTCCTAAATGACGTTGCGTGGAATTTACCAATTTCTTTCTTCTGTGTCTCATCATATACGATGAAAGTGTGTTGTCCTACTCGCTGTCTTAACGTATACGGTCCATTATACAGTCTGAAGAATTTCTTTGCCATATTCTCGCTTCTTTTTCCAACAGGATTTGCTTTGAGTAGTATATTCTCTCCTACATTAAATTGTTGTAGTTTGTGAGTTAGATTAAATCTCTCTACTCTCTTGTTACCTCTTTCTATTATTCGTTGCTTTGCGTATTCAATTTTTACACTTATTGGTACAGGTACATTCAGGTTATTAGGTTTGTGTATATACTTAGTCCAAAATCTGTTTGGCTTCTTATCTTCTTCCAATTCCATTGGAGTATATCCTGTTGCTTCACTATAATTTTCGTTGATGGCTTTTTCAAGAAATGGTAAATATTCTGCCCATCTATTGTGTTGATCATGGCAGTATATTCGTAAATATTTACCTAATTCTTTGTTGACTCTCTCAGCAAGGTTTCCTTGAGGATGTCTTATGGATGTGAGTACAGGTTGTATTCCATTTTCCCTTAACGTCCTCTCCCATTTTTCACTCTGGAATTGTGCACCTTGATCACTGAGTACCTTCTTCATTTTTCCATATGTCGGAATATATTTCCGCAGTAGTATCTTTACATCAACTTTGGTTGTGGGTCACATAATTGGGTACAGTTGGAATGCCTTGGAAAACACATCGATACATACCAATATGTGCTTCACACCTCGACTTGATCGTGGTAGTGGTCCCAGAAAATCCACTGCAATTAGCTCTCCCTTGTTCTCCTTCTGGATGCTCTGCATTTTCACGTATGTGTGTAAATTCGGTCCTTTAATTTTACATTATCTTACTCATACATTCTTACCTTCGCTTCTAATCTTCCTTAACTCTTTTCTTAACATGACATTACTTTATCTTTCTTAACTTTTCTTATTTTACTTATACAATACATTAACATTCATTACCTTTTATTACATTTCTTTAACATTACCTTTCTGATCGCTACTACTTTCCTGAAATACACTTCCGTAACAGAATACTCTTTTAGCTTTGTAGTGTCTCGCATGATCGGTTACAGAGGAACTGTCTTGGAAAACAACGATATTTTTCTCGAAGTCCTTAATCCTAAGTAGTCTCTGCCCTTTTGACTTTTCACTCTCACTTTCTTCTGTGTCCTTGTATCTCCATTAAGTGTTCGCTTGATCAGCCGTTCTGACAATTATAGCATTGATTGCTCATCTCTAATCCGTTGCGTAAAATATTTGTGCCAAGTTTGGTTGAAATCGGTCCAATGGTTTAGGAGGAGATGTGGAAGACACCAAAGGACCCCCCAAAGGATCGTATCAAAAAAGCACTTGTACTATGTTGGTTATCCCTTTGCGTAATATATTTGTGGCAAGTTTGGTTGAAATCGGTCCAGTGGTTTAGGAGGAGATGTGGAGGACCCCAAAGGACCCCCAGAAGGATCATATCGAAAAAACCCATATCCTATGTTGGTTCTCCCATTGCATAAAATATTTGTGCCAAGTTTGGTTGAAATCGGTCCAGTGGGGTAGGAGGAGATGTGGAAGACCACAAAGGATCCCGTCGATAAAAACACCTATCCTATGTTGGTTCTCCCGTTGCGTAAAATATTTATGCCAATTTTGGTTGAAATCGGTCCAGTGGTTTAGGAGAAGATGTGGAAGACCCCAAAGAACCCCCAAAAGAACCTCATCGAAAAAACACCTATCCTATGTAGGTTCTCCCGTTGCGTAAAATATCTGTGCCAAGTTTGGTTGAAATCGGTCCAGTGGTTTAGGAGGAGATGTGGAAGACACCAAAGAACCCCCCAAAGGACCCCATCAAAAAAAATTCAGAATCTTCGAGGGCGTGCACACAACAACTCACCGAAGTTTCATCGCAATCGGATGAATGGTATAGGAACGCATACGGGACAAGCAAAGAAACAAAGAAACATTCATTTTTATATATAAGATTTATTTCGTAGTTATTCTTTAACAATTATTATTGATAACCGTTCCCTACTTATTTATTTATTTCTTTATTTTTATTAATAATTATTATTAATACTCATTACAGTTAAACCTGTTACATAGACAAACAATATTATTTGTGGGCGCCAGCTGTGTTATTACACAACAATTAACATAACATTCCATTAATGTTTAATATAAATAATTAGTATTACTTTTTTTAAATTATTTAACACACTCTTATTTTTAGAGCAACCATTTAGCTACAAAAACAATTTTAACAGCTAAATGGTGGGGATAAATAATAAATTTATTTGGTTTGAAAAAAAAATATAACAAATAATAAAGAATAGTATTCGTCATTTCACCCTTAATTGGAGTGTACATATACGTCTCACCTCCCCTCTTCATACGCTCACTGCTCGTGACCTTGTAGGGTGGCTTCAACAACAGCTGATCTGACTGGTTACATTGACCTCGTTATTTTTATGTGTAGAACTTCCTAAATGACGTTGCGTGGAATTTACCAATTTCTTTCTTCTGTGTCTCATCATATACGATGAAAGTGTGTTGTCCTACTCGCTGTCTTAACGTATACGGTCCATTATACAGTCTGAAGAATTTCTTTGCCATATTCTCGCTTCTTTTTCCAACAGGATTTGCTTTGAGTAGTATATTCTCTCCTACATTAAATTGTTGTAGTTTGTGAGTTAGATTAAATCTCTCTACTCTCTTGTTACCTCTTTCTATTATTCGTTGCTTTGCGTATTCAATTTTTACACTTATTGGTACAGGTACATTCAGGTTATTAGGTTTGTGTATATACTTGGTCCAAAATCTGTTTGGCTTCTTATCTTCTTCCAATCCCATTGGAGTATATCCTGTTGCTTCACTATAATTTTCGTTGATGGCTTTTTCAAGAAATGGTAAATATTCTGCCCATCTATTGTGTTGATCATGGCAGTATATTCGTAAATATTTACCTAATTCTTTGTTGACTCTCTCAGCAAGGTTTCCTTGAGGATGTCTTATGGATGTGAGTACAGGTTGTATTCCATTTTCCCTTAACGTCCTCTCCCATTTTTCACTCTGGAATTGTACACCTTGATCACTGAGTACCTTCTTCATTTTTCCATATGTCGGAATATATTTCCGCAGTAGTATCTTTACATCAACTTTGGTTGTGGGTCACATAATTTGGTACAGTTGGACTGCCTTGGAAAACACATCGATACATACCAATATGTGCTTCACACCTCGACTTGATCGTGGTAGTGGTCCCAGAAAATCCACTGCAATTAGCTCTCCCTTGTTCTCCTTCTGGATGCTCTGCATTTTCACGTATGTGTGTAAATTCGGTCCTTTAATTTTACATTATCTTACTCATACATTCTTACCTTCGCTTCTAATCTTCCTTAACTCTTTTCTTAACATGACATTACTTTATCTTTCTTAACTTTTCTTATTTTACTTATACAATACATTAACATTCATTATCTTTTATTACATTTCTTTAACATTACATTTCTGATCGCTACTACTTTCCTGAAATACACTTCCGTAACAGAATACTCTTTTAGCTTTGTTGTGTCTCCCATGATCGGTTACAGAGGAACTGTCTTGGAAAACAACGATATTTTTCTCGAAGTCCTTAATCCTAAGTAGTCTCTGCCCTTTTGACTTTTCACTCTCACTTTCTTCTCTGTCCTTGTATCTCCATTAAGTGTTCACTTGATCAGCCGTTCTGACATTTATAGCATTGATTGCTCATCTCTAATCCGTTGCGTAAAATATTTGTGCCAAGTTTGGTTGAAATCGGTCCAATGGTTTAGGAGGAGATGTGGAAGACACCAAAGGACCCCCCAAAGGATCGTATCAAAAAAGCACTTGTACTCTGTTGGTTATCCCTTTGCGTAATATATTTGTGGCAAGTTTGGTTGAAATCGGTCCAGTGGTTTAGGAGGAGATGTGGAGGACCCCAAAGGACCCCCAGAAGGATCATATCGAAAAAACCCATATCCTACGTTGGTTCTCCCATTGCATAAAATATTTGTGCCAAGTTTGGTTGAAATCGGTCCAGTGGGGTAGGAGTAGACGTGGAAGACCACAAAGGATCCCGTCGATAAAAACACCTATCCTATGTTGGTTCTCCCGTTGCGTAAAATATGTATGCCAATTTTGGTTGAAATCGGTCCAGTGGTTTAGGAGAAGATGTGGAAGACCCCAAAGAACTCCCAAAAGAACCTCATCGAAAAAACACCTATCCTATGTAGGTTCTCCCGTTGCGTAAAATATCTGTGCCAAGTTTGGTTGAAATCGGTCCAGTGGTTTAGGAGGAGATGTGGAAGACACCAAAGAACCCCCCAAAGGACCCCTTCGAAAAAAATGCAGAACCTTCGCGGGCGTGCACACAACAACTCACCGAAGTTTCATCGCAATCGGATGAATGGTATAGGAACGCATACGGGACAAACAAAGAAACATTCATTTTTATATATAAGATTTATTTCGTAGTTATTCTTTAACAATTATTATTGATAACCGTTCCCTACTTATTTATTTATTTCTTTATTTTTATTAATAATTATTATTAATAGTCATTACAGTTACACCTTTTACATAGACAAACAATATTATTTGTGGGCGCCAGCTGTGTTATTACACAACAATAATATAACATTCCATTAATGTTTAATATAAATAATATTATTACATTTTTTTTTTAATTATTTAACACACTCTTATTTTTAGAGCAACCATTTAGCTACAAAAAAATTTTAACAGCTAAATGGTGGGGATAAATAATAAATTTATTTGGTTTGAAAAAAAATATAACAAATAATAAAGAATAGTATTCGTCATTCCACCCTTAATTGGAGTGTACATATACGTCTCACCTCCCCTCTTCATACGCTCACTGCTCGTGACCTTGTAGGGTGGCTTCAACAACAGCTGATCTGACTGGTTACATTGACCTCGTTATTTTTATGTGTAGAACTTCCTAAATGACGTTGCGTGGAATTTACCAATTTCTTTCTTCTGTGTCTCATCATATACGATGAAAGTGTGTTGTCCTACTCGCTGTCTTAACGTATACGGTCCATTATACAGTCTGAAGAATTTCTTTGCCATATTCTCGCTTCTTTTTCCAACAGGATTTGCTTTGAGTAGTATATTCTCTCCTACATTAAATTGTTGTAGTTTGTGAGTTAGATTAAATCTCTCTACTCTCTTGTTACCTCTTTCTATTATTCGTTGCTTTGCGTATTCAATTTTTACACTTATTGGTACAGGTACATTCAGGTTATTAGGTTTGTGTATATACTTAGTCCAAAATCTGTTTGGCTTCTTATCTTCTTCCAATTCCATTGGAGTATATCCTGTTGCTTCACTATAATTTTCGTTGATGGCTTTTTCAAGAAATGGTAAATATTCTGCCCATCTATTGTGTTGATCATGGCAGTATATTCGTAAATATTTACCTAATTCTTTGTTGACTCTCTCAGCAAGGTTTCCTTGAGGATGTCTTATGGATGTGAGTACAGGTTGTATTCCATTTTCCCTTAACGTCCTCTCCCATTTTTCACTCTGGAATTGTGCACCTTGATCACTGAGTACCTTCTTCATTTTTCCATATGTCGGAATATATTTCCGCAGTAGTATCTTTACATCAACTTTGGTTGTGGGTCACATAATTGGGTACAGTTGGAATGCCTTGGAAAACACATCGATACATACCAATATGTGCTTCACACCTCGACTTGATCGTGGTAGTGGTCCCAGAAAATCCACTGCAATTAGCTCTCCCTTGTTCTCCTTCTGGATGCTCTGCATTTTCACGTATGTGTGTAAATTCAGTCCTTTAATTTTACATTATCTTACTCATACATTCTTACCTTCGCTTCTAATCTTCCTTAACTCTTTTCTTAACATGACATTACTTTATCTTTCTTAACTTTTCTTATTTTACTTATACAATACATTAACATTCATTATCTTTTATTACATTTCTTTAACATTACCTTTCTGATCGCTACTACTTTCCTGAAATACACTTCCGTAACAGAATACTCTTTTAGCTTTGTAGTGTCTCGCATGATCGGTTACAGAGGAACTGTCTTGGAAAACAACGATATTTTTCTCGAAGTCCTTAATCCTAAGTAGTCTCTGCCCTTTTGACTTTTCACTCTCACTTTCTTCTGTGTCCTTGTATCTCCATTAAGTGTTCGCTTGATCAGCCGTTCTGACAATTATAGCATTGATTGCTCATCTCTAATCCGTTGCGTAAAATATTTGTGCCAAGTTTGGTTGAAATCGGTCCAATGGTTTAGGAGGAGATGTGGAAGACACCAAAGGACCCCCCAAAGGATCGTATCAAAAAAGCACTTGTACTATGTTGGTTATCCCTTTGCGTAATATATTTGTGGCAAGTTTGGTTGAAATCGGTCCAGTGGTTTAGGAGGAGATGTGGAGGACCCCAAAGGACCCCCAGAAGGATCATATCGAAAAAACCCATATCCTATGTTGGTTCTCCCATTGCATAAAATATTTGTGCCAAGTTTGGTTGAAATCGGTCCAGTGGGGTAGGAGGAGATGTGGAAGACCACAAAGGATCCCGTCGATAAAAACACCTATCCTATGTTGGTTCTCCCGTTGCGTAAAATATCTGTGCCAAGTTTGGTTGAAATCGGTCCAGTGGTTTAGGAGGAGATGTGGAAGACACCAAAGAACCCCCCAAAGGACCCCATCAAAAAAAATTCAGAACCTTCGCGGGCGTGCACACAACAACTCACCGAAGTTTCATCGCAATCGGATGAATGGTATAGGAACGCATACGGGACAAGCAAAGAAACAAAGAAACATTCATTTTTATATATAAGATTTATTTCGTAGTTATTCTTTAACAATTATTATTGATAACCGTTCCCTACTTATTTATTTATTTCTTTATTTTAATTAATAATTATTATTAATACTCATTACAGTTAAACCTGTTACATAGACAAACAATATTATTTGTGGGCGCCAGCTGTGTTATTACACAACAATTAACATAACATTCCATTAATGTTTAATATAAATAATTAGTATTACTTTTTTTAAATTATTTAACACACTCTTATTTTTAGAGCAACCATTTAGCTACAAAAACAATTTTAACAGCTAAATGGTGGGGATAAATAATAAATTTATTTGGTTTGAAAAAAAAATATAACAAATAATAAAGAATAGTATTCGTCATTTCACCCTTAATTGGAGTGTACATATACGTCTCACCTCCCCTCTTCATACGCTCACTGCTCGTGACCTTGTAGGGTGGCTTCAACAACAGCTGATCTGACTGGTTACATTGACCTCGTTATTTTTATGTGTAGAACTTCCTAAATGACGTTGCGTGGAATTTACCAATTTCTTTCTTCTGTGTATCATCATATACGATGAAAGTGTGTTGTCCTACTCGCTGTCTTAACGTATACGGTCCATTATACAGTCTGAAGAATTTCTTTGCCATATTCTCGCTTCTTTTTCCAACAGGATTTGCTTTGAGTAGTATATTCTCTCCTACATTAAATTGTTGTAGTTTGTGAGTTAGATTAAATCTCTCTACTCTCTTGTTACCTCTTTCTATTATTCGTTGCTTTGCGTATTCAATTTTTACACTTATTGGTACAGGTACATTCAGGTTATTAGGTTTGTGTATATACTTGGTCCAAAATCTGTTTGGCTTCTTATCTTCTTCCAATCCCATTGGAGTATATCCTGTTGCTTCACTATAATTTTCGTTGATGGCTTTTTCAAGAAATGGTAAATATTCTGCCCATCTATTGTGTTGATCATGGCAGTATATTCGTAAATATTTACCTAATTCTTTGTTGACTCTCTCAGCAAGGTTTCCTTGAGGATGTCTTATGGATGTGAGTACAGGTTGTATTCCATTTTCCCTTAACGTCCTCTCCCATTTTTCACTCTGGAATTGTACACCTTGATCACTGAGTACCTTCTTCATTTTTCCATATGTCGGAATATATTTCCGCAGTAGTATCTTTACATCAACTTTGGTTGTGGGTCACATAATTGGGTACAGTTGGACTGCCTTGGAAAACACATCGATACATACCAATATGTGCTTCACACCTCGACTTGATCGTGGTACTGGTCCCAGAAAATCCACTGCAATTAGCTCTCCCTTGTTCTCCTTCTGGATGCTCTGCATTTCCACGTATGTGTGTAAATTCAGTCCTCTAATTTTACATTATCTTACTCATATACTCTTACCTTCGCTTCTAATCTTCCTTAACTCTTTTCTTAACATGACATTACTTTATCTTTCTTAACTTTTCTTATTTTACTTATACAATACATTAACATTCATTACCTTTTATTACATTTCTTTAACATTACCTTTCTGATCGCTACTACTTTCCTGAAATACACTTCCGTAACAGAATACTCTTTTAGCTTTGTAGTGTCTCGCATGATCGGTTACAGAGGAACTGTCTTGGAAAACAACGATATTTTTCTCGAAGTCCTTAATCCTAAGTAGTCTCTGCCCTTTTGACTTTTCACTCTCACTTTCTTCTGTGTCCTTGTATCTCCATTAAGTGTTCGCTTGATCAGCCGTTCTGACAATTATAGCATTGATTGCTCATCTCTAATCCTTTCTTCTTACCAATAACAACACTAACATCTTTTACCATTACTTCTTAAATATTTCTCTACACTGTCATTCCTTACCATTAATAATACATTTCTTAATTATACTCTTATTACATTTCTTATCTTATTAACAATAATTAATAGTAATATTATTTTTCTCATTTAAAAATAATTGTTTATTTTCATTTGCCTTGAGTTCTGAGTTGCAGCGTCGTTAGATCTGACACCCCTCTTATAACAATTGTTTGTTGTGCACAGGAAATTCATTGTGCTAACCCTCGCGACAAATTTCCATTGTATTACTGCGACGTTAACATTCCATTATCCCGCTGTGACTGCATAATTCACCTGTTCATAGTGCAACGTTTTCGTTTTGCCTGCGGGCCACACGAAATTTTCTTTCTTTCTCTTGTTCTCTCCGCGTTGCTGATCTTGACGAACGCATTTCTTACTAGTTCGTATGCATTTTACATACATATTGGAACATTCTTTTGTGCGTTGTTTATGATAATATTCATCGTAATTACTATAATTATAGTTATGCTTATCGTTCACTTTATATTTCTCTTGTATATACCTACCGTCATATTTACCACAATTTTGTGTAGTGTTTCGTCTAGATAATTTACTACGTTTCTTGTTAGGCCTACAGTAATATTTATCTCCATGAGTGTGGTGTCTTAAGTGTTTCACATGTGTCACCTTATGTGACTTAGGCCTACTGGTGTGTGTGTGTGTGTGTGTGTGTGTGTGTGTGTGTGTGTGTCTCACACTTGGGATATTTCTATTAATAAGGTACGTTTTATTAACCTATATCTGCTTCTCTTCCTTAATGTTAATTACTTTTTATATTTATCGTTAGTAATTACACACGTATTTTCAACTACTATGAATTCTTCACGTATTAGCTTTGTTTGTTTATTAATTATTTCACAGATATTTTCTGTGATCGTGTCAATGCGTAAATTTGTATCAACAATTTTCTCGGTTAACTGTGCAGTACTGTCTATTATCGTTCGTTTTATTTCAAACTTATCAATTTTTAACTCTCCTAGACTTTCCGTATTTTTATAGTGTCCTGCTTAAAATTTTCGGACTGTTGCTCTAACTTATTTTCTAAACTTTCTGTTTGTTTTGTATTTATTTCATCTATTTTTCTTATTTGTTTGACATTCTCATCTTTCAACTCTTCTTTAAATTTTTCGGCTTGTTTTATGACTAATTCGTCCATCATGGCTAGTATCGAATTTTTAAATGCTTCTAAATTCAACCCTCCTGGTTCTGCATGTTGAATAATTATTAAAATATTAGCAGAATACCCGTGCTTTGCTATGGAGTTTCACGTTGTATGTAATGAAAATGTTAGTTTAATTGATAAAGTTCAATTAAAGTAGGTTTCTTAAAAATAAATAGCTGTTGCCCACGACTTCGTTCGCGTGGTCTTTAATTTAATGCGATAATATATTTAGAACAGAATCTATTCTATTGGGTTGCCATAGTAACCAGATCTAATAGTTTTAAGACACCAAAGGACCCCCCAGAGGATCGTATCAAAAAAACACCTGTCCTATGTTGGTTCTCCCGTTGCGTAAAATATTTGTGCCAAGTTTGGTTGAAATCGGTCCAATGGTTTAGGAGAAGATGTGGAAGACACCAAAGGACCCCCCAAAGGATCGTATCAAAAAAGCACTTGTACTATGTTGGTTATCCCTTTGCGTAATATATTTGTGCCAAGTTTGGTTGAAATCGGTCCAGTGGTTTAGGAGGAGACGTGGAAGACCCCAAAGGACCCCCAAAAAGACCCCCCGAAGGATCATATCGAAAAAAAACACATATGCTATGTTGGTTCTCCCATTGCGTAAAATATTTGTGCCAAGTTTGGTTGAAATCGGTCCAGTGGTTTAGGAGGAGATGTGGAAGACCACAAAGGATCCCGTCGATAAAAACACCTATCCTATGTTGGTTCTCCCGTTGCGTAAAATATCTATGCCAATTTTGGTTGAAATCGGTCCAGTGGTTTAGGAGAAGATGTGGAAGACCCCAAAGAACCCCCAAAAGAACCCCATCGAAAAAAACATCTAACCTATGTAGGTTCTCCCGTTGCGTAAAATATCTGTACCAAGTTTGGTTGAAATCGGTCCAGTGGTTTAGGAGGAGATGTGGAAGACACCAAAGAACCCCCCAAAGGACCCCCTCGAAAAAAATTCAGAACCTTCGTGGGCATGCACACAACAACTCACCGAAGTTTCATCGCAATCGGATGAATGGTATAGGAACGCATACGGGACAAACAAAGAAACAAAGAAACATTCATTTTTATATATAAGATTTATTTCGTAGTTATTCTTTAACAATTATTATTGATAACCGTTCCCTACTTATTTATTTATTTCTTTATTTTTATTAATAATTATTATTAATAGTCATTACAGTTACACCTGTTACATAGACAAACAATATTATTTGTGGGCGCCAGCTGTGTTATTACACAACAATAATATAACATTCCATTAATGTTTAATATAAATAATTATTATTACATTTTTTTTTTAATTATTTAACACACTCTTATTTTTAGGGCAACCATTTAGCTACAAAAAAAATTTTAACAGCTAAATGGTGGGGATAAATAATAAATTTATTTGGTTTGAAAAAAAAATATAACAAATAATAAAGAATAGTATTCGTCATTTCACCCTTAATTGGAGTGTACATATACGTCTCACCTCCCCTCTTCATACGCTCACTGCTCGTGACCTTGTAGGGTGGCTTCAACAACAGCTGATCTGACTGGTTACTTTGACCTCGTTATTTTTATGTGTAGAACTTCCTAAATGACGTTGCGTGGAATTTACCAATTTCTTTCTTCTGTGTATCATCATATACGATGAAAGTGTGTTGTCCTACTCGCTGTCTTAACGTATACGGTCCATTATACAGTCTGAAGAATTTCTTTGCCATATTCTCGCTTCTTTTTCCAACAGGATTTGCTTTGAGTAGTATATTCTCTCCTACATTAAATTGTTGTAGTTTGTGAGTTAGATTAAATCTCTCTACTCTCTTGTTACCTCTTTCTATTATTCGTTGCTTTGCGTATTCAATTTTTACACTTATTGGTACAGGTACATTCAGGTTATTAGGTTTGTGTATATACTTGGTCCAAAATCTGTTTGGCTTCTTATCTTCTTCCAATTCCATTGGAGTATAGCCTGTTGCTTCACTATAATTTTCGTTGATGGCTTTTTCAAGAAATGGTAAATATTCTGCCCATCTATTGTGTTGATCATGGCAGTATATTCGTAAATATTTACCTAATTCTTTGTTGACTCTCTCAGCAAGGTTTCCTTGAGGATGTCTTATGGATGTGAGTACAGGTTGTATTCCATTTTCCCTTAACGTCCTCTCCCATTTTTCACTCTGGAATTGTACACCTTGATCACTGAGTACCTTCTTCATTTTTCCATATGTCGGAATATATTTCCGCAGTAGTATCTTTACATCAACTTTGGTTGTGGGTCACATAATTGGGTACAGTTGGACTGCCTTGGAAAACACATCGATACATACCAATATGTGCTTCACACCTCGACTTGATCGTGGTACTGGTCCCAGAAAATCCACTGCAATTAGCTCTCCCTTGTTCTCCTTCTGGATGCTCTGCATTTCCACGTATGTGTGTAAATTCAGTCCTCTAATTTTACATTATCTTACTCATACACTCTTACCTTCGCTTCTAATCTTCCTTAACTCTTTTCTTAACATGACATTACTTTATCTTTCTTAACTTTTCTTATTTTACTTATACAATACATTAACATTCATTACCTTTTATTACATTTCTTTAACATTACCTTTCTGATCGCTACTACTTTCCTGAAATACACTTCCGTAACAGAATACTCTTTTAGCTTTGTAGTGTCTCGCATGATCGGTTACAGAGGAACTGTCTTGGAAAACAACGATATTTTTCTCGAAGTCCTTAATCCTAAGTAGTCTCTGCCCTTTTGACTTTTCACTCTCACTTTCTTCTGTGTCCTTGTATCTCCATTAAGTGTTCGCTTGATCAGCCGTTCTGACAATTATAGCATTGATTGCTCATCTCTAATCCTTTCTTCTTACCAATAACAACACTAACATCTTTTACCATTACTTCTTAAATATTTCTCTACACTATCATTCCTTACCATTAATAATACATTTCTTAATTATACTCTTATTACATTTCTTATCTTATTAACAATAATTAATAGTAATATTATTTTTCTCATTTAAAAATATATGTTTATTTTCATTTGCCTTGAGTTCAGAGTTGCAGCGTCGTTAGATCTGACACCCCTCTTATAACAATTGTTTGTTGTACACAGGAAATTCATTGTGCTAACCCTCGTGACAAATTTCCAATGTATTACTGCCACGTTAACATTCCATTATCCCGCTGTGACTGCATAATTCACCTGTTCATAGTGCAACGTTTTCGTTTTGCCTGCCGGCCACACGAAATATTCTCTTTTTCTCTTGTTCTCTCCGCGTTGCTGCTCTTGACGAACGTATTTCTTACTAGTTCGTATGCGCTTTCCATACATATTGGAACATTCTTTTGTGCGTTGTTTATGATAATATTCATCGTAATTACTATAATTATAGTTATGCTTATCGTTCACTTTATATTTCTCTTGTATATACCTACCGTCATATTTACCACAATTTTGTGTAGTGTTTCGTCTAGATAATTTACTACGTTTCTTGTTAGGCCTACAGTAATATTTATCTCCATGAGTGTGGTGTCTTAAGTGTTTCACATGTGTCATCTTATGTGACTTAGGCCTACTGGTGTGTGTGTGTGTGTCACACTTGGGATATTGCTATTAATAAGGTACGTTTTATTAACCTATATCTGCTTCTCTTCCTTAATGTTAATTACTTTTTTATATTTATCATTAGTAATTACACACGTATTTTCAACTACTATGAATTCTTCACGTATTAGCTTTGTTTGTTTATTAATTATTTCACAGATATTTTCTGTGATCGTGTCAATGCGTAAATTTGTATCAACAATTTTCTCGGTTAACTGTGCAGTACTGTCTATTATCGTTCGTTTTATTTCAAACTTATCAATTTTTAACTCTCCTAGACTTTCCGTATTTTTATAGTGTCCTCTTTAAAATTTTCGGACTGTTGCTCTAACTTATTTTCTAAACTTTCTGTTTGTTTTGTATTTATTTCATCTATTTTTCTTATTTGTTTGACATTCTCATCTTTCAAATCTTCTTTAAATTTTTCGGCTTGTTTTATGACTAATTCGTCCATCATGGCTAGTATCGAATTTTTAAATGCTTCTAAATTCAACCCTCCTGGTTCTGCATGTTGCATAATTATTAAAATACTAGCGGAATACCCGTGCTTTGCTATGGAGTTTCACGTTGTACGTAACGAAAATGTTAGTTTAATTAATAAAGTTCAATTAAAGTAGGTTTCTTAAAAATAAATAGCTGTTGCCCACGACTTCGTTCGCGTGGTCTTCAATTTAATGCGATAATATATTTAGAACAGAATCTATTCTATTGGGTTGCCATAGTAACCAGATCTAATAGTTTTTAAGACCCCAAAGGACCCCCCAGAGGATCGTATCAAAAAAAAAACCTGTCCTACGTTGGTTCTCCCGTTGTGTAAAATATTTGTGCCAAGTTTGGTTGAAATCGGTCCAGTGGTTTAGGAGGAGATGTGGAAGACACCAAAGGACCCCCCAAAGGATCGTATCAAAAAATCACTTGTACTATGTTGGTTATCCCTTTGCGTAATATATTTGTGCCAAGTTTGGTTGAAATCGGTCCAGTGGTTTAGGAGGAGACGTGGAAGACCCCAAAGGACCCCCGAAGGATCATATCGAAAAAAAAACACATATGCTATGTTGGTTCTCCAATTGCGTAAAATATTTGTGCCAAGTTTGGTTGAAATCGGTCCAGTGGTTTAGGAGGAGGTGTGGAAGACCACAAAGGATCCCGTCGATAAAAACACCTATCCTATGTTGGTTCTCCCGTTGCGTAACATATCTATGCCAATTTTGGTTGAAATCGGTCCAGTCGTTTAGGAGAAGATGTGGAAGACCCCAAAGAACCCCCAAAAGAACCCCATCGAAAAAACACCTATCCTATGTAGGTTCTCCCGTTGCGTAAAATATCTGTGCCAAGTTTGGTTGAAATCGGTCCAGTGGTTTAGGAGGAGATGTGGAAGACACCAAAGAACCCCCCAAAGGACCCCCTCGAAAAAAATTCAGAACCTTCGCGGGCATGCACACAACAACTCACCGAAGTTTCATCGCAATCGGATGAATGGTATAGGAACGCATACGGGACAAACAAAGAAACAAAGAAACATTCATTTTTATATATAAGATTTATTTCGTAGTTATTCTTTAACAATTATTATTGATAACCGTTCCCTACTTATTTATTTATTTCTTTATTTTTATTAATAATTATTATTAATAGTCATTACAGTTACACCTGTTACATAGACAAACAATATTATTTGTGGGCGCCAGCTGTGTTATTACACAACAATAATATAACATTCCATTAATGTTTAATATAAATAATTATTATTACATTTTTTTTTTAATTATTTAACACACTCTTATTTTTAGAGCAACCACTTAGCTACAAAAAAAATTTTAACAGCTAAATGGTGGGGATAAATAATAAATTTATTTGGTTTGAAAAAAAAATATAACAAATAATAAAGAATAGTATTCGTCATTTCACCCTTAATTGGAGTGTACATATACGTCTCACCTCCCCTCTTCATACGCTCACTGCTCGTGACCTTGTAGGGTGGCTTCAACAACAGCTGATCTGACTGGTTACTTTGACCTCGTTATTTTTATGTGTAGAACTTCCTAAATGACGTTGCGTGGAATTTACCAATTTCTTTCTTCTGTGTATCATCATATACGATGAAAGTGTGTTGTCCTACTCGCTGTCTTAACGTATACGGTCCATTATACAGTCTGAAGAATTTCTTTGCCATATTCTCGCTTCTTTTTCCAACAGGATTTGCTTTGAGTAGTATATTCTCTCCTACATTAAATTGTTGTAGTTTGTGAGTTAGATTAAATCTCTCTACTCTCTTGTTACCTCTTTCTATTATTCGTTGCTTTGCGTATTCAATTTTTACACTTATTGGTACAGGTACATTCAGGTTATTAGGTTTGTGTATATACTTGGTCCAAAATCTGTTTGGCTTCTTATCTTCTTCCAATTCCATTGGAGTATAGCCTGTTGCTTCACTATAATTTTCGTTGATGGCTTTTTCAAGAAATGGTAAATATTCTGCCCATCTATTGTGTTGATCATGGCAGTATATTCGTAAATATTTACCTAATTCTTTGTTGACTCTCTCAGCAAGGTTTCCTTGAGGATGTCTTATGGATGTGAGTACAGGTTGTATTCCATTTTCCCTTAACGTCCTCTCCCATTTTTCACTCTGGAATTGTACACCTTGATCACTGAGTACCTTCTTCATTTTTCCATATGTCGGAATATATTTCTGCAGTAGTATCTTTAGAACAACTTTGGTTGTGGGTCGCATAATTGGGTACAGTTGGACTGCCTTGGAAAACACATCGATACATACCAATATGTGCTTCACACCTCGACTTGATCGTGGTAGTGGTCCCAGAAAATCCACTGCAATTAGCTCTCCCTTGTTCTCCTTCTGGATGCTCTGCATTTCCACGTATGTGTGTAAATTCAGTCCTCTAATTTTACATTATCTTACTCATACACTCTTACCTTCGCTTCTAATCTTCCTTAACTCTTTTCTTAACATGACATTACTTTATCTTTCTTAACTTTTCTTATTTTACTTATACAATACATTAACATTCATTACCTTTTATTACATTTCTTTAACATTACCTTTCTGATCGCTACTACTTTCCTGAAATACACTTCCGTAACAGAATACTCTTTTAGCTTTGTAGTGTGTCGCATGATCGGTTACAGAGGAACTGTCTTGGAAAACAACGATATTTTTCTCGAAGTCCTTAATCCTAAGTAGTCTCTGCCCTTTTGACTTTTCACTCTCACTTTCTTCTGTGTCCTTGTATCTCCATTAAGTGTTCGCTTGATCAGCCGTTCTGACAATTATAGCATTGATTGCTCATCTCTAATCCTTTCTTCTTACCAATAACAACACTAACATCTTTTACCATTACTTCTTAAATATTTCTCTACACTATCATTCCTTACCATTAATAATACATTTCTTAATTATACTCTTATTACATTTCTTATCTTATTAACAATAATTAATAGTAATATTATTTTTCTCATTTAAAAATATATGTTTATTTTCATTTGCCTTGAGTTCAGAGTTGCAGCGTCGTTAGATCTGACACCCCTCTTATAACAATTGTTTGTTGTACACAGGAAATTCATTGTGCTAACCCTCGCGACAAATTTCCATTGTATTACTGCCACGTTAACATTCCATTATCCCGCTGTGACTGCATAATTCACCTGTTCATAGTGCAACGTTTTCGTTTTGCCTGCCGGCCACACGAAATATTCTCTTTTTCTCTTGTTCTCTCCGCGTTGCTGCTCTTGACGAACGTATTTCTTACTAGTTCGTATGCGCTTTCCATACATATTGGAACATTCTTTTGTGCGTTGTTTATGATAATATTCATCGTAATTACTATAATTATAGTTATGCTTATCGTTCACTTTATATTTCTCTTGTATATACCTACCGTCATATTTACCACAATTTTGTGTAGTGTTTCGTCTAGATAATTTACTACGTTTCTTGTTAGGCCTACAGTAATATTTATCTCCATGAATGTGGTGTCTTAAGTGTTTCACATGTGTCATCTTATGTGACTTAGGCCTACTGGTGTGTGTGTGTGTGTCACACTTGGGATATTGCTATTAATAAGGTACGTTTTATTAACCTATATCTGCTTCTCTTCCTTAATGTTAATTACTTTTTTATATTTATCATTAGTAATTACACACGTATTTTCAACTACTATGAATTCTTCACGTATTAGCTTTGTTTGTTTATTAATTATTTCACAGATATTTTCTGTGATCGTGTCAATGCGTAAATTTGTATCAACAATTTTCTCGGTTAACTGTGCAGTACTGTCTATTATCGTTCGTTTTATTTCAAACTTATCAATTTTTAACTCTCCTAGACTTTCCGTATTTTTATAGTGTCCTGTTTAAAATTTTCGGACTGTTGCTCTAACTTATTTTCTAAACTTTCTGTTTGTTTTGTATTTATTTCATCTATTTTTCTTATTTGTTTGACATTCTCATCTTTCAACTCTTCTTTAAATTTTTCGGCTTGTTTTATGACTAATTCGTCCATCATGGCTAGTATCGAATTTTTAAATGCTTCTAAATTCAACCCTCCTGGTTCTGCATGTTGCATAATTATTAAAATACTAGCGGAATACCCGTGCTTTGCTATGGAGTTTCACGTTGTACGTAACGAAAATGTTAGTTTAATTAATAAAGTTCAATTAAAGTAGGTTTCTTAAAAATAAATAGCTGTTGCCCACGACTTCGTTCGCGTGGTCTTCAATTTAATGCGATAATATATTTAGAACAGAATCTATTCTATTGGGTTGCCATAGTAACCAGATCTAATAGTTTTTAAGACCCCAAAGGACCCCCCAGAGGATCGTATCAAAAAAAAACCTGTCCTACGTTGGTTCTCCCGTTGCGTAAAATATTTGTGCCAAGTTTGGTTGAAATCGGTCCAGTGGTTTAGGAGGAGATGTGGAAGACACCAAAGGACCCCCCAAAGGATCGTATCAAAAAATCACTTGTACTATGTTGGTTATCCCTTTGCGTAATATATTTGTGCCAAGTTTGGTTGAAATCGGTCCAGTGGTTTTGGAGGAGACGTGGAAGACCCCAAAGGACCCCCCGAAGGATCATATCGAAAAAAACACATATGCTATGTTGGTTCTCCCATTGCGTAAAATATTTGTGCCAAGTTTGGTTGAAATCGGTCCAGTGGTTTAGGAGGAGGTGTCGAAGACCACAAAGGATCCCGTCGATAAAAACACCTATCCTATGTTGGTTCTCCCGTTGCGTAACATATCTATGCCAATTTTGGTTGAAATCGGTCCAGTCGTTTAGGAGAAGATGTGGAAGACCCCAAAGAACCCCCAAAAGAACCCCATCGAAAAAACACCTATCCTATGTAGGTTCTCCCGTTGCGTAAAATATCTGTGCCAAGTTTGGTTGAAATCGGTCCAGTGGTTTAGGAGGAGATGTGGAAGACACCAAAGAACCCCCCAAAGGACCCCATCGAAAAAAATTCAGAACCTTCGCGGGCATGCACACAACAACTCACCGAAGTTTCATCGCAATCGGATGAATGGTATAGGAACGCATACGGGACAAACAAAGAAACTTTCCTTTTTATATATAAGATTTATTTCGTAGTTATTCTTTAACAATTATTATTGATAACCGTTCCCTACTTATTTATTTATTTCTTTATTTTTATTAATAATTATTATTAATACTCATTACAGTTACACCTGTTACATAGACAAACAATATTATTTGTGGGCGCCAGCTGTGTTATTACACAACAATAATATAACATTCCATTAATGTTTAATATAAATAATTATTATTACATTTTTTTTTTAATTATTTAACACACTCTTATATTTAGAGCAACCACTTAGCTACAAAAAAAATTTTAACAGCTAAATGGTGGGGATAAATAATAAATTTATTTGGTTTGAAAAAAAAATATAACAAATAATAAAGAATAGTATTCGTCATTTCACCCTTAATTGGAGTGTACATATACGTCTCACCTCCCCTCTTCATACGCTCACTGCTCGTGACCTTGTAGGGTGGCTTCAACAACAGCTGATCTGACTGGTTACTTTGACCTCGTTATTTTTATGTGTAGAACTTCCTAAATGACGTTGCGTGGAATTTACCAATTTCTTTCTTCTGTGTATCATCATATACGATGAAAGTGTGTTGTCCTACTCGCTGTCTTAACGTATACGGTCCATTATACAGTCTGAAGAATTTCTTTGCCATATTCTCGCTTCTTTTTCCAACAGGATTTGCTTTGAGTAGTATATTCTCTCCTACATTAAATTGTTGTAGTTTGTGAGTTAGATTAAATCTCTCTACTCTCTTGTTACCTCTTTCTATTATTCGTTGCTTTGCGTATTCAATTTTTACACTTATTGGTACAGGTACATTCAGGTTATTAGGTTTGTGTATATACTTGGTCCAAAATCTGTTTGGCTTCTTATCTTCTTCCAATTCCATTGGAGTATAGCCTGTTGCTTCACTATAATTTTCGTTGATGGCTTTTTCAAGAAATGGTAAATATTCTGCCCATCTATTGTGTTGATCATGGCAGTATATTCGTAAATATTTACCTAATTCTTTGTTGACTCTCTCAGCAAGGTTTCCTTGAGGATGTCTTATGGATGTGAGTACAGGTTGTATTCCATTTTCCCTTAACGTCCTCTCCCATTTTTCACTCTGGAATTGTACACCTTGATCACTGAGTACCTTCTTCATTTTTCCATATGTCGGAATATATTTCTGCAGTAGTATCTTTAGAACAACTTTGGTTGTGGGTCGCATAATTGGGTACAGTTGGACTGCCTTGGAAAACACATCGATACATACCAATATGTGCTTCACACCTCGACTTGATCGTGGTAGTGGTCCCAGAAAATCCACTGCAATTAGCTCTCCCTTGTTCTCCTTCTGGATGCTCTGCATTTCCACGTATGTGTGTAAATTCAGTCCTCTAATTTTACATTATCTTACTCATACACTCTTACCTTCGCTTCTAATCTTCCTTAACTCTTTTCTTAACATGACATTACTTTATCTTTCTTAACTTTTCTTATTTTACTTATACAATACATTAACATTCATTACCTTTTATTACATTTCTTTAACATTACCTTTCTGATCGCTACTACTTTCCTGAAATACACTTCCGTAACAGAATACTCTTTTAGCTTTGTAGTGTGTCGCATGATCGGTTACAGAGGAACTGTCTTGGAAAACAACGATATTTTTCTCGAAGTCCTTAATCCTAAGTAGTCTCTGCCCTTTTGACTTTTCACTCTCACTTTCTTCTGTGTCCTTGTATCTCCATTAAGTGTTCGCTTGATCAGCCGTTCTGACAATTATAGCATTGATTGCTCATCTCTAATCCTTTCTTCTTACCAATAACAACACTAACATCTTTTACCATTACTTCTTAAATATTTCTCTACACTATCATTCCTTACCATTAATAATACATTTCTTAATTATACTCTTATTACATTTCTTATCTTATTAACAATAATTAATAGTAATATTATTTTTCTCATTTAAAAATATATGTTTATTTTCATTTGCCTTGAGTTCAGAGTTGCAGCGTCGTTAGATCTGACACCCCTCTTATAACAATTGTTTGTTGTACACAGGAAATTCATTGTGCTAACCCTCGCGACAAATTTCCATTGTATTACTGCCACGTTAACATTCCATTATCCCGCTGTGACTGCATAATTCACCTGTTCATAGTGCAACGTTTTCGTTTTGCCTGCCGGCCACACGAAATATTCTCTTTTTCTCTTGTTCTCTCCGCGTTGCTGCTCTTGACGAACGTATTTCTTACTAGTTCGTATGCGCTTTCCATACATATTGGAACATTCTTTTGTGCGTTGTTTATGATAATATTCATCGTAATTACTATAATTATAGTTATGCTTATCGTTCACTTTATATTTCTCTTGTATATACCTACCGTCATATTTACCACAATTTTGTGTAGTGTTTCGTCTAGATAATTTACTACGTTTCTTGTTAGGCCTACAGTAATATTTATCTCCATGAGTGTGGTGTCTTAAGTGTTTCACATGTGTCATCTTATGTGACTTAGGCCTACTGGTGTGTGTGTGTGTGTCACACTTGGGATATTGCTATTAATAAGGTACGTTTTATTAACCTATATCTGCTTCTCTTCCTTAATGTTAATTACTTTTTTATATTTATCATTAGTAATTACACACGTATTTTCAACTACTATGAATTCTTCACGTATTAGCTTTGTTTGTTTATTAATTATTTCACAGATATTTTCTGTGATCGTGTCAATGCGTAAATTTGTATCAACAATTTTCTCGGTTAACTGTGCAGTACTGTCTATTATCGTTCGTTTTATTTCAAACTTATCAATTTTTAACTCTCCTAGACTTTCCGTATTT
This sequence comes from Magicicada septendecula, assembly GCA_034769895.1. NCBI lineage: Eukaryota > Metazoa > Arthropoda > Insecta > Hemiptera > Cicadidae > Magicicada > Magicicada septendecula. The sequence goes on along the minus strand of CM068368.1, from coordinate 407,211,651 downwards.
TTATAGTGTCCTGTTTAAAATTTTCGGACTGTTGCTCTAACTTATTTTCTAAACTTTCTGTTTGTTTTGTATTTATTTCATCTATTTTTCTTATTTGTTTGACATTCTCATCTTTCAACTCTTCTTTAAATTTTTCGGCTTGTTTTATGACTAATTCGTCCATCATGGCTAGTATCGAATTTTTAAATGCTTCTAAATTCAACCCACCTGGTTCTGCATGTTGAATAATTATTAAAATACTAGTGGAATACCCGTGCTTTGCTATGGAGTTTCACGATGTACGTAATAAAAATGTTAGTTTAATTAATAAAGTTCAATTAAAGTAGGTTTCTTAAAAATAAATAGCTGTTGCCCATGACTTCGTTCACGTGGTCTTCAATTTAATGCGATAATACATTTAGAACAGAATCTATTCTATTGGGTTGCCATAGTAACCAGATCTAATAGTTTTTAAGACCCCAAAGGACCCCCCAGAGGATCGTATCAAAAAAAAACCTGTCCTACGTTGGTTCTCCCGTTGCGTAAAATATTTTTGCCAAGTTTGGTTGAAATTGGTCCAATGGTTTAGGAGGAGATGTGGAAGACACCAAAGGACCCCCCAAAGGATCGTATCAAAAGAGCACTTGTACTATGTTGGTTATCCCTTTGCGTAATATTTTTGTGCCAAGTTTGGTTGAAATCGGTCCAGTGGTTTAGGAGGAGACGTGGAAGACCTCAAAGGAACCCCCGAAGGATCATATCGAAAAAACACATATGCTATGTTGGTTCTCCCATTGCGTAAAATATTTGTGCCAAGTTTGGTTGAAATCGGTCTAGTGGTTTAGGAGGAGATGTGGAAGACCACAAAGGATCCCGTCGATAAAAACACCTATCCTATGTTGATTCTCCCGTTGCGTAAAATATCTATGCCAATTTTGGTTGAAATCGGTCCAGTGGTTTAGGAGAAGATGTGGAAGACCCCAAAGAACCCCCAAAAGAACCCCATCGAAAAAAACACCTATCCTATGTAGGTTCTCCCGTTGCGTAAAATATCTGTACCAAGTTTGGTTGAAATCGGTCCAGTGGTTTAGGAGGAGATGTGGAAGACACCAAAGAACCCCCCAAAGGACCCCCTCGAAAAAAATTCAGAACCTTCGCGGGCATGCACACAACAACTCACCGAAGTTTCATCGCAATCGGATGAATGGTATAGGAACGCATACGGGACAAACAAAGAAACAAAGAAACATTCATTTTTATATATAAGATTTATTTCGTAGTTATTCTTTAACAATTATTATTGATAACCGTTCCCTACTTATTTATTTATTTCTTTATTTTTATTAATAATTATTATTAATAGTCATTACAGTTACACCTGTTACATAGACAAACAATATTATTTGTGGGCGCCAGCTGTGTTATTACACAACAATAATATAACATTCCATTAATGTTTAATATAAATAATTATTATTACATTTTTTTTTTAATTATTTAACACACTCTTATTTTTAGAGCAACCACTTAGCTACAAAAAAAATTTTAACAGCTAAATGGTGGGGATAAATAATAAATTTATTTGGTTTGAAAAAAAAATATAACAAATAATAAAGAATAGTATTCGTCATTTCACCCTTAATTGGAGTGTACATATACGTCTCACCTCCCCTCTTCATACGCTCACTGCTCGTGACCTTGTAGGGTGGCTTCAACAACAGCTGATCTGACTGGTTACTTTGACCTCGTTATTTTTATGTGTAGAACTTCCTAAATGACGTTGCGTGGAATTTACCAATTTCTTTCTTCTGTGTATCATCATATACGATGAAAGTGTGTTGTCCTACTCGCTGTCTTAACGTATACGGTCCATTATACAGTCTGAAGAATTTCTTTGCCATATTCTCGCTTCTTTTTCCAACAGGATTTGCTTTGAGTAGTATATTCTCTCCTACATTAAATTGTTGTAGTTTGTGAGTTAGATTAAATCTCTCTACTCTCTTGTTACCTCTTTCTATTATTCGTTGCTTTGCGTATTCAATTTTTACACTTATTGGTACAGGTACATTCAGGTTATTAGGTTTGTGTATATACTTGGTCCAAAATCTGTTTGGCTTCTTATCTTCTTCCAATTCCATTGGAGTATAGCCTGTTGCTTCACTATAATTTTCGTTGATGGCTTTTTCAAGAAATGGTAAATATTCTGCCCATCTATTGTGTTGATCATGGCAGTATATTCGTAAATATTTACCTAATTCTTTGTTGACTCTCTCAGCAAGGTTTCCTTGAGGATGTCTTATGGATGTGAGTACAGGTTGTATTCCATTTTCCCTTAACGTCCTCTCCCATTTTTCACTCTGGAATTGTACACCTTGATCACTGAGTACCTTCTTCATTTTTCCATATGTCGGAATATATTTCTGCAGTAGTATCTTTAGAACAACTTTGGTTGTGGGTCGCATAATTGGGTACAGTTGGACTGCCTTGGAAAACACATCGATACATACCAATATGTGCTTCACACCTCGACTTGATCGTGGTAGTGGTCCCAGAAAATCCACTGCAATTAGCTCTCCCTTGTTCTCCTTCTGGATGCTCTGCATTTCCACGTATGTGTGTAAATTCAGTCCTCTAATTTTACATTATCTTACTCATACACTCTTACCTTCGCTTCTAATCTTCCTTAACTCTTTTCTTAACACGACATTACTTTATCTTTCTTAACTTTTCTTATTTTACTTATACAATACATTAACATTCATTACCTTTTATTACATTTCTTTAACATTACCTTTCTGATCGCTACTACTTTCCTGAAATACACTTCCGTAACAGAATACTCTTTTAGCTTTGTAGTGTCTCGCATGATCGGTTACAGAGGAACTGTCTTGGAAAACAACGATATTTTTCTCGAAGTCCTTAATCCTAAGTAGTCTCTGCCCTTTTGACTTTTCACTCTCACTTTCTTCTGTGTCCTTGTATCTCCATTAAGTGTTCGCTTGATCAGCCGTTCTGACAATTATAGCATTGATTGCTCATCTCTAATCCTTTCTTCTTACCAATAACAACACTAACATCTTTTACCATTACTTCTTAAATATTTCTCTACACTATCATTCCTTACCATTAATAATACATTTCTTAATTATACTCTTATTACATTTCTTATCTTATTAACAATAATTAATAGTAATATTATTTTTCTCATTTAAAAATATATGTTTATTTTCATTTGCCTTGAGTTCAGAGTTGCAGCGTCGTTAGATCTGACACCCCTCTTATAACAATTGTTTGTTGTACACAGGAAATTCATTGTGCTAACCCTCGCGACAAATTTCCATTGTATTACTGCCACGTTAACATTCCATTATCCCGCTGTGACTGCATAATTCACCTGTTCATAGTGCAACGTTTTCGTTTTGCCTGCCGGCCACACGAAATATTCTCTTTTTCTCTTGTTCTCTCCGCGTTGCTGCTCTTGACGAACGTATTTCTTACTAGTTCGTATGCGCTTTCCATACATATTGGAACATTCTTTTGTGCGTTGTTTATGATAATATTCATCGTAATTACTATAATTATAGTTATGCTTATCGTTCACTTTATATTTCTCTTGTATATACCTACCGTCATATTTACCACAATTTTGTGTAGTGTTTCGTCTAGATAATTTACTACGTTTCTTGTTAGGCCTACAGTAATATTTATCTCCATGAGTGTGGTGTCTTAAGTGTTTCACATGTGTCATCTTATGTGACTTAGGCCTACTGGTGTGTGTGTGTGTGTCACACTTGGGATATTGCTATTAATAAGGTACGTTTTATTAACCTATATCTGCTTCTCTTCCTTAATGTTAATTACTTTTTTATATTTATCATTAGTAATTACACACGTATTTTCAACTACTATGAATTCTTCACGTATTAGCTTTGTTTGTTTATTAATTATTTCACAGATATTTTCTGTGATCGTGTCAATGCGTAAATTTGTATCAACAATTTTCTCGGTTAACTGTGCAGTACTGTCTATTATCGTTCGTTTTATTTCAAACTTATCAATTTTTAACTCTCCTAGACTTTCCGTATTTTTATAGTGTCCTGTTTAAAATTTTCGGACTGTTGCTCTAACTTATTTTCTAAACTTTCTGTTTGTTTTGTATTTATTTCATCTATTTTTCTTATTTGTTTGACATTCTCATCTTTCAACTCTTCTTTAAATTTTTCGGCTTGTTTTATGACTAATTCGTCCATCATGGCTAGTATCGAATTTTTAAATGCTTCTAAATTCAACCCACCTGGTTCTGCATGTTGAATAATTATTAAAATACTAGTGGAATACCCGTGCTTTGCTATGGAGTTTCACGATGTACGTAATAAAAATGTTAGTTTAATTAATAAAGTTCAATTAAAGTAGGTTTCTTAAAAATAAATAGCTGTTGCCCATGACTTCGTTCACGTGGTCTTCAATTTAATGCGATAATACATTTAGAACAGAATCTATTCTATTGGGTTGCCATAGTAACCAGATCTAATAGTTTTTAAGACCCCAAAGGACCCCCCAGAGGATCGTATCAAAAAAAAACCTGTCCTACGTTGGTTCTCCCGTTGCGTAAAATATTTTTGCCAAGTTTGGTTGAAATTGGTCCAATGGTTTAGGAGGAGATGTGGAAGACACCAAAGGACCCCCCAAAGGATCGTATCAAAAGAGCACTTGTACTATGTTGGTTATCCCTTTGCGTAATATTTTTGTGCCAAGTTTGGTTGAAATCGGTCCAGTGGTTTAGGAGGAGACGTGGAAGACCTCAAAGGAACCCCCGAAGGATCATATCGAAAAAACACATATGCTATGTTGGTTCTCCCATTGCGTAAAATATTTGTGCCAAGTTTGGTTGAAATCGGTCTAGTGGTTTAGGAGGAGATGTGGAAGACCACAAAGGATCCCGTCGATAAAAACACCTATCCTATGTTGATTCTCCCGTTGCGTAAAATATCTATGCCAATTTTGGTTGAAATCGGTCCAGTGGTTTAGGAGAAGATGTGGAAGACCCCAAAGAACCCCCAAAAGAACCCCATCGAAAAAAACACCTATCCTATGTAGGTTCTCCCGTTGCGTAAAATATCTGTACCAAGTTTGGTTGAAATCGGTCCAGTGGTTTAGGAGGAGATGTGGAAGACACCAAAGAACCCCCCAAAGGACCCCCTCGAAAAAAATTCAGAACCTTCGCGGGCATGCACACAACAACTCACCGAAGTTTCATCGCAATCGGATGAATGGTATAGGAACGCATACGGGACAAACAAAGAAACAAAGAAACATTCATTTTTATATATAAGATTTATTTCGTAGTTATTCTTTAACAATTATTATTGATAACCGTTCCCTACTTATTTATTTATTTCTTTATTTTTATTAATAATTATTATTAATAGTCATTACAGTTACACCTGTTACATAGACAAACAATATTATTTGTGGGCGCCAGCTGTGTTATTACACAACAATAATATAACATTCCATTAATGTTTAATATAAATAATTATTATTACATTTTTTTTTTAATTATTTAACACACTCTTATTTTTAGAGCAACCACTTAGCTACAAAAAAAATTTTAACAGCTAAATGGTGGGGATAAATAATAAATTTATTTGGTTTGAAAAAAAAATATAACAAATAATAAAGAATAGTATTCGTCATTTCACCCTTAATTGGAGTGTACATATACGTCTCACCTCCCCTCTTCATACGCTCACTGCTCGTGACCTTGTAGGGTGGCTTCAACAACAGCTGATCTGACTGGTTACTTTGACCTCGTTATTTTTATGTGTAGAACTTCCTAAATGACGTTGCGTGGAATTTACCAATTTCTTTCTTCTGTGTATCATCATATACGATGAAAGTGTGTTGTCCTACTCGCTGTCTTAACGTATACGGTCCATTATACAGTCTGAAGAATTTCTTTGCCATATTCTCGCTTCTTTTTCCAACAGGATTTGCTTTGAGTAGTATATTCTCTCCTACATTAAATTGTTGTAGTTTGTGAGTTAGATTAAATCTCTCTACTCTCTTGTTACCTCTTTCTATTATTCGTTGCTTTGCGTATTCAATTTTTACACTTATTGGTACAGGTACATTCAGGTTATTAGGTTTGTGTATATACTTGGTCCAAAATCTGTTTGGCTTCTTATCTTCTTCCAATTCCATTGGAGTATAGCCTGTTGCTTCACTATAATTTTCGTTGATGGCTTTTTCAAGAAATGGTAAATATTCTGCCCATCTATTGTGTTGATCATGGCAGTATATTCGTAAATATTTACCTAATTCTTTGTTGACTCTCTCAGCAAGGTTTCCTTGAGGATGTCTTATGGATGTGAGTACAGGTTGTATTCCATTTTCCCTTAACGTCCTCTCCCATTTTTCACTCTGGAATTGTACACCTTGATCACTGAGTACCTTCTTCATTTTTCCATATGTCGGAATATATTTCTGCAGTAGTATCTTTAGAACAACTTTGGTTGTGGGTCGCATAATTGGGTACAGTTGGACTGCCTTGGAAAACACATCGATACATACCAATATGTGCTTCACACCTCGACTTGATCGTGGTAGTGGTCCCAGAAAATCCACTGCAATTAGCTCTCCCTTGTTCTCCTTCTGGATGCTCTGCATTTCCACGTATGTGTGTAAATTCAGTCCTCTAATTTTACATTATCTTACTCATACACTCTTACCTTCGCTTCTAATCTTCCTTAACTCTTTTCTTAACACGACATTACTTTATCTTTCTTAACTTTTCTTATTTTACTTATACAATACATTAACATTCATTACCTTTTATTACATTTCTTTAACATTACCTTTCTGATCGCTACTACTTTCCTGAAATACACTTCCGTAACAGAATACTCTTTTAGCTTTGTAGTGTCTCGCATGATCGGTTACAGAGGAACTGTCTTGGAAAACAACGATATTTTTCTCGAAGTCCTTAATCCTAAGTAGTCTCTGCCCTTTTGACTTTTCACTCTCACTTTCTTCTGTGTCCTTGTATCTCCATTAAGTGTTCGCTTGATCAGCCGTTCTGACAATTATAGCATTGATTGCTCATCTCTAATCCTTTCTTCTTACCAATAACAACACTAACATCTTTTACCATTACTTCTTAAATATTTCTCTACACTATCATTCCTTACCATTAATAATACATTTCTTAATTATACTCTTATTACATTTCTTATCTTATTAACAATAATTAATAGTAATATTATTTTTCTCATTTAAAAATATATGTTTATTTTCATTTGCCTTGAGTTCAGAGTTGCAGCGTCGTTAGATCTGACACCCCTCTTATAACAATTGTTTGTTGTACACAGGAAATTCATTGTGCTAACCCTCGCGACAAATTTCCATTGTATTACTGCCACGTTAACATTCCATTATCCCGCTGTGACTGCATAATTCACCTGTTCATAGTGCAACGTTTTCGTTTTGCCTGCCGGCCACACGAAATATTCTCTTTTTCTCTTGTTCTCTCCGCGTTGCTGCTCTTGACGAACGTATTTCTTACTAGTTCGTATGCGCTTTCCATACATATTGGAACATTCTTTTGTGCGTTGTTTATGATAATATTCATCGTAATTACTATAATTATAGTTATGCTTATCGTTCACTTTATATTTCTCTTGTATATACCTACCGTCATATTTACCACAATTTTGTGTAGTGTTTCGTCTAGATAATTTACTACGTTTCTTGTTAGGCCTACAGTAATATTTATCTCCATGAGTGTGGTGTCTTAAGTGTTTCACATGTGTCATCTTATGTGACTTAGGCCTACTGGTGTGTGTGTGTGTGTCACACTTGGGATATTGCTATTAATAAGGTACGTTTTATTAACCTATATCTGCTTCTCTTCCTTAATGTTAATTACTTTTTTATATTTATCATTAGTAATTACACACGTATTTTCAACTACTATGAATTCTTCACGTATTAGCTTTGTTTGTTTATTAATTATTTCACAGATATTTTCTGTGATCGTGTCAATGCGTAAATTTGTATCAACAATTTTCTCGGTTAACTGTGCAGTACTGTCTATTATCGTTCGTTTTATTTCAAACTTATCAATTTTTAACTCTCCTAGACTTTCCGTATTTTTATAGTGTCCTGTTTAAAATTTTCGGACTGTTGCTCTAACTTATTTTCTAAACTTTCTGTTTGTTTTGTATTTATTTCATCTATTTTTCTTATTTGTTTGACATTCTCATCTTTCAACTCTTCTTTAAATTTTTCGTCTTGTTTTATGACTAATTCGTCCATCATGGCTAGTATCGAATTTTTAAATGCTTCTAAATTCAACCCTCCTGGTTCTGCATGTTGCATAATTATTAAAATACTAGCGGAATACCCGTGCTTTGCTATGGAGTTTCACGTTGTACGTAACGAAAATGTTAGTTTAATTAATAAAGTTCAATTAAAGTAGGTTTCTTAAAAATAAATAGCTGTTGCCCACGACTTCGTTCGCGTGGTTTTCAATTTAATGCGATAATATATTTAGAACAGAATCTATTCTATTGGGTTGCCATAGTAACCAGATCTAATAGTTTTTAAGACCCCAAAGGACCCCCCAGAGGATCGTATCAAAAAAAAACCTGTCCTACGTTGGTTCTCCCGTTGCGTAAAATATTTTTGCCAAGTTTGGTTGAAATCGGTCCAATGGTTTAGGAGGAGATGTGGAAGACACCAAAGGACCCCCCAAAGGATCGTATCAAAAAATCACTTGTACTATGTTGGTTATCCCTTTGCGTAATATATTTGTGCCAAGTTTGGTTGAAATCGGTCCAGTGGTTTAGGAGGAGATGTGGAGGACCCCAAAGGACCCCCAGAAGGATCATATCGAAAAAACCCATATCCTATGTTGGTTCTCCCGTTGCGTAAAATATTTGTGCCAAGTTTGGTTGAAATCGGTCCAGTGGTTTAGGAGGAGATGTGGAAGACCACAAAGGATCCCGTCGATAAAAACACCTATCCTATGTTGGTTCTCCCGTTGCGTAAAATATTTATGCCAATTTTGGTTGAAATCGGTCCAGTGGTTTAGGAGAAGATGTGGAAGACCCCAAAGAACCCCCAAAAGAACCCCATCGAAAAAACACCTATCCTATGTAGGTTCTCCCGTTGCGTAAAATATCTGTGCCAAGTTTGGTTGAAATCCGTCCAGTGGTTTAGGAGGAGATGTGGAAGACACCAAAGAACCCCCCAAAGGACCCCATCGAAAAAAATTCAGAACCTTCGCGGGCATGCACACAACAACTCACCGAAGTTTCATCGCAATCGGATGAATGGTATAGGAACGCATACGGGACAAACAAAGAAACTTTCCTTTTTATATATAAGATTTATTTCGTAGTTATTCTTTAACAATTATTATTGATAACCGTTCCCTAATTATTTATTTATTTCTTTATTTTTATTAATAATTATTATTAATACTCATTACAGTTACACCTGTTACATAGACAAACAATATTATTTGTGGGCGCCAGCTGTGTTATTACACAACAATAATATAACATTCCATTAATGTTTAATATAAATAATTATTATTACATTTTTTTTTAATTATTTAACACACTCTTATTTTTAGAGCAACCATTTAGCTACAAAAAAAATTTTAACAGCTAAATGGTGGGGATAAATAATAAATTTATTTGGTTTGAAAAAAAAATATAACAAATAATAAAGAATAGTATTCGTCATTTCACCCTTAATTGGAGTGTACATATACGTCTCACCTCCCCTCTTCATACGCTCACTGCTCGTGACCTTGTAGGGTGGCTTCAACAACAGCTGATCTGACTGGTTACATTGACCTCGTTATTTTTATGTGTAGAACTTCCTAAATGACGTTGCGTGGAATTTACCAATTTCTTTCTTCTGTGTCTCATCATATACGATGAAAGTGTGTTGTCCTACTCGCTGTCTTAACGTATACGGTCCATTACACAGTCTGAAGAATTTCTTTGCCATATTCTCGCTTCTTTTTCCAACAGGATTTGCTTTGAGTAGTATATTCTCTCCTACATTAAATTGTTGTAGTTTGTGAGTTAGATTAAATCTCTCTACTCTCTTGTTACCTCTTTCTATTATTCGTTGCTTTGCGTATTCAATTTTTACACTTATTGGTACAGGTACATTCAGGTTATTAGGTTTGTGTATATACTTGTGTTATTTCTCACTTTTTTCATTTAAATAAATATAAATGTATTTGTCATATAAAATCTCTAGTAACTTATATTCGGGTGTGTTTACATTGTTCGAGTTAAACACGTGTGTCACATTTACCATAATTATGGTATCTACCATAATTATAGCACCTGTTTATTTCAGTTTCGTTATATAAATTTTTATTACCTAAGGATCCAGGATTCTGCTCAGCGAGAATGCTGACAGAGATGGTCATTGAAATGAGAATACATTAATTGCAGCAACTATTATCAATCGTAATTTATTCAGGAATTTCTTTAATCGTGTACACCATATAACAACTTGACACGGCGGCCATTACTAATTTCCGCCCTTTACTATCACCACTCCTTTATGTTTAATTTTAAAGGCTAATTCAAACAATTAATTTTACTGGCTATGACTTAGTTTCATGATCATATGATTTGATAATATCTAATTATAGTCAACGCAAACCAACCCCCATTTGGAAGTCGACATTTAACGTTCACACCTCTCTCACTCACTCACATTCATACAAACATTTCTGAATTTACTTTTGACTGTGTACACATCATGATTATATTTTTTATGATTAAAAGAGCTCTTTAAATAAAATGTTGGTTGCCACTTCCCTTGTCAGTAAACTGGACGTTCTAGTAGAGTGTCACATGTTGATTCCAAACGGCGTGGTTACATTTTCTTGGCTACACTGAATTTACATTTAACACTTTTAATATTGCTTTATACTGCTCAAACTCTGAAAGTAACTAACACTGATTTGCTTTTGATTACATTGTTAACACTTTGCAGTACTTTAAACTTGACTATTTCAAGCCAACACTGTTGTTAGCGTGTGGTCGCCATGATGAACTTCTGTGTACTGGGACGAAAATTATGCAAATTTTACGTATGTGTGTGTGAGTAAAACGTCATCGTTCTTTGTTTCTCATTATATAATAGCCTGGTTAGTTACGTATTTTTATAACGTCATGGTGGTTTTATGACGTTTGGCGTTGTTGGCCAATGAAACATGAGCAAGTAGCGCCGTTATTAGTAGCTGTAACCATTATAAGTCTTTTTAGCTGCACGTACACTGCTGTCCTTGAAATTATTTTGTCGTCTCGGAACTGCGTCGTTGTCGGCAAAACCAAGGGAAATTATGTCACCCATAGAAATGACTTTAAAACATCGGAATACAATAGTTTGCTACCTTGCATACCATATTTTTTATATCGGACTTTTTTGTACTGTCACAAAACCCCCTCAATGAAAGGTTTTGTGTCGAGACACAAAAACTTTCATTGACTCATTCACACTTCTCTAAAAGGATCAGCTCAGATATGGAGCCACAACCCCCTGTAGTGTTACAAAAAAAATATAAATTCAATCACTTACCCTTGGTTCAATGATGAGGTTCGCACCTTCTGACCTTACTGGACTTCTCCAGAGAGATCCCTACACCATAAGGCCATGAGGCACTTTACGCTCCTGTTCTGACGCACCGGCCAGCTCAGGACCGCGGTCACCACACCATAAAACTCTGAAACATTCAATACAAAATTTTAAAATAGTGGCCTTCTCTATATCCATATCCACAACTGATATGTTTCCTCTTAGTACGTTGGTTTGCGTTTTGGGGCGCTGGTTTGCTTAATTCTAAAAATTTCACACAATGTATAACAAGAATTAAGATAGAAATTGCTCCCCTTCACAATCCGGTACCTAGTACACATTTCTGACTTCTGTCAACTATATTCACTCCCTTTTATCCCATGAAAACAATTGTTCTTAACCTAAACAACAATGTATTTTACTGCTTTAGCAACAACCATTAACCCTAATAATTTACTTCATATAATCTTACAATATCTATATCATGGCAGACAATTTAAAAGTTTTATAATTTCTTTACGACTTTTTCTTACATTTAACCTTCTTTATAACAGAATCATTTCTAGAGAATGGACAAACTTTACAAAATTTTAATCTTATAATCGTTACTATCTTGGTAGTAACCTCCTATCCACACACACTATTGTTGTCATAATAAAACACAATAAAACATTGTACATCATAAACATTAAACACTAACATTGAACAATTCACATTACTTAATTCATATTTACATATCTGGTAGCAGAACTTTATCAGCTTTCGATTAACTTTTATCATTTAACATTCATTTAGATTCTATGCAAAATTCTCAAATTTGTCATTTACCTTTCCATTTACCTTACCTTTCAGTTACATCACCTTTCTACTATGAATTTTCCCTTTCTAATCCTTTTTATCCTTACTCGTTTGGGTGACTCTCTGTTATTCATTATTTTCTCTGTCTTATTTTGGCATCTGTCAACCTAACCTTACTCACCTCCTTTTCACTATTAACAACCGCTTCTAACCATTAATACATTATGACACCAATATCTCTATAATAACCCCCTTCACAAATCCCATTTAAAACCTCTGGCACCGCTCATTTTTGTACTAGTATGTGTGTATTCCCTCTAACCAACTCATTCCCTTATCGGTTCCTGACCCTTTCAGATAACCCTTTCCGGCGCTAAACGGTCCCTTCCTGTCTCAACATCTCTCGTTGGACTCCTACACCAATACCCTTATTACAAAATATCACCATCAACAACAAATATAATTACCATCCACATTACTCACCTCTACATATAATCGCTAACTACTGTGTCCCTAAAATATCTAACACCTCTTTATATATTATCAGCATCTCAACACTTTATTTTTCCTAACTCCCAATAACTCTATCTAACTAACTCCCATGCCTCTATTTTATCCTTACCACCCAAACTCTTTACAACATTTCAACTTAATACACCATTACAAAATTCATCACTTACCTGCTAACAACACCTTTCATATCCAAATCTATTACCTGCTTAATCATTTACTAACCCTTATAACCTGAATCTCATAATATCATTTAAACTTCCTTTAGTTATTTAAAATCCTACAATACATGTTTACATAAAAAATACATAAAATACACAACAGTAAGTACACAAATACATAGACATCAATACACAAAAATATACAATTCACATAATCATGAAATCATTTACCATAATCAGTCCTGATCAGTCCATTTTTAAAAACACTGTCCACACAATTAAATGTTCATAACACAATAAACAATACACAACTACCCCATATAGTCAAATAATAATCTTATCTTATATCTATATACATTGCTTATTATTGAATCTCTTATATTAACATCATAAATGCATCTACCATTCAAATTTTCATTATTTTCCACAAACTCATTTAATCTGTCATGATTGGTCATTGTCCTGTCACCTCCAGTATAATTCATCACCACTAGGTATGTTATAAAGTCATTATTTTCATTATCATCTCCTACGACTGCTATATCCGCTTCATTACAAGGTAAGTACTTATTATTTTTATTATATATCATCTCTACTCCTAACCTTCCCTTAAACTCTTCATAATCTCTGCTTATCTTAAAAATTTCTACCTCCCTCTTTCTCTCACAATATCTCTCACTATCATACCATCTCTCTCTCTTAAAACATCTCTCATAATAACTCTCCCAACAACATTTCTCTCTCTCAATATATTTCTCTTTATCATACCATCTCTCTCTCTTTAACCCTTCAACACACACTATCATTCCCTTATCATTATATTCAATTCCCCATAAAATTTCATGTATACTACCAACCTCCACACTATTATCACCTATTACTATATCTTTATTTATTTTATCGTAATTTTCTATCCCACTTACCTTGTCGTCTTTGTTCAATTTGTCCACTTTGTCAATACTACCATTTTGTCTTTGTATTTCGTTTTTTAATTCTTCACATTTTATATTAAAATTATTGTTCTGTATATTGAAAAGCATTTGCATCATTTTCATAATTTCGTTATTCTCAGCCCTGTTATTTGGGACTGGTGTTGAGTGCACTATTTCTTCACTCATAACTACTGATTCTGTCATGCTTATTTGACTATTATTTGTACTATCAGTTATGTTTAATAAAGAACTATTTTCTTTATTCTCTGCCATTATAAAATTTGTTAATGGTTTGTCGCTTTATATTATCGTTACCACCTAACCTACAACCGCATTCTCATTTTCAATGTCCACTCTGCCGCAATTCAGGCTTATTATATAAAATGTATTTATATATTTTATATAGTCACCAGTTCGGGCCCATTTGTTATATCTCACTTTTTTTTTTTAATTTAAATATATATATATATGTATTTGTCATATAAAATCTCTAGTAACTTATATTCGTGTCTGTTTACATTGTTCGAGTTAAACACGTGTGTCACATTTACCATAATTATGGTATCTACCATAATTATAGCACCTGTTTATTTCAGTTTCGTTATATAAATTTTTATTACCTAAGGATCCAGGATTCTGCTCAGCGAGAATGCTGACAGAGATGGTCATTGAAATGAGAATACATTAATTGCAGCAACTATTATCAATCGTAATTTATTCAGGAATTTCTTTAATCGTGTACACCATATAACAACTTGACACGGCGGCCATTACTAATTTCCGCCCTTTACTATCACCACTCCTTTATGTTTAATTTTAAAGGCTAATTCAAACAATTAATTTTACTGGCTATGACTTAGTTTCATGATCATATGATTTGATAATATCTAATTATAGTCAACGCAAACCAACCCCCATTTGGAAGTCGACATTTAACGTTCACACCTCTCTCACTCACTCACATTCATACAAACATTTCTGAATTTACTTTTGACTGTGTACACATCATGATTATATTTTTTATGATTAAAAGAGCTCTTTAAATAAAATTTTGGTTGCCACTTCCCTTGTCAGTAAACTGGACGTTCTAGTAGAGTGTCACATGTTGATTCCAAACGGCGTGGTTACATTTTCTTGGCTACACTGAATTTACATTTAACACTTTTAATATTGCTTTATACTGCTCAAACTCTGAAAGTAACTAACACTGATTTGCTTTTGATTACATTGTTAACACTTTGCAGTACTTTAAACTTGACTATTTCAAGCCAACACTGTTGTTAGCGTGTGGTCGCCATGATGAACTTCTGTGTACTGGGACGAAAATTATGCAAATTTTACGTATGTGTGTGTGAGTAAAACGTCATCGTTCTTTGTTTCTCATTATATAATAGCCTGGTTAGTTACGTATTTTTATAACGTCATGGTGGTTTTATGACGTTTGGCGTTGTTGGCCAATGAAACGTGAGCAAGTAGCGCCGTTATTAGTAGCTGTAACCATTATAAGTCTTTTTAGCTGCACGTACACTGCTGTCCTTGAAATTATTTTGTCGTCTCGGAACTGCGTCGTTGTCGGCAAAACCAAGGGAAATTATGTCACCCATAGAAATGACTTTAAAACATCGGAATACAATAGTTTGCTACCTTGCATACCATATTTTTTATATCGGACTTTTTTGTACTGTCACAAAACCCCCTCAATGAAAGGTTTTGTGTCGAGACACAAAAACTTTCATTGACTCATTCACACTTCTCTAAAAGGATCAGCTCAGATATGGAGCCACAACCCCCTGTAGTGTTACAAAAAAAATATAAATTCAATCACTTACCCTTGGTTCAATGATGAGGTTCGCACCTTCTGACCTTACTGGACTTCTCCAGAGAGATCCCTACACCATAAGGCCATGAGGCACTTTACGCTCCTGTTCTGACGCACCGGCCAGCTCAGGACCGCGGTCACCACACCATAAAACTCTGAAACATTCAATACAAAATTTTAAAATAGTGGCCTTCTCTATATCCATATCCACAACTGATATGTTTCCTCTTAGTACGTTGGTTTGCGTTTTGGGGTGCTGGTTTGCTTAATTCTAAAAATTTCACACAATGTATAACAAGAATTAAGATAGAAATTGCTCCCCTTCACAATCCGGTACCTAGTACACATTTCTGACTTCTGTCAACTATATTCACTCCCTTTTATCCCATGAAAACAATTGTTCTTAACCTAAACAACAATGTATTTTACTGCTTTAGCAACAACCATTAACCCTAATAATTTACTTCATATAATCTTACAATATCTATATCATGGCAGACAATTTAAAAGTTTTATAATTTCTTTACGACTTTTTCTTACATTTAACCTTCTTTATAACAGAATCATTTCTAGAGAATGGACAAACTTTACAAAATTTTAATCTTATAATCGTTACTATCTTGGTAGTAACCTCCTATTCACACACACTATTGTTGTCATAATAAAACACAATAAAACATTGTACATCATAAACATTAAACACTAACATTGAACAATTCACATTACTTAATTCATATTTACATATCTGGTAGCAGAACTTTATCAGCTTTCGATTAACTTTTATCATTTAACATTCATTTAGATTCTATGCAAAATTCTCAAATTTGTCATTTACCTTTCCATTTACCTTACCTTTCAGTTACATCACCTTTCTACTATGAATTTTCCCTTTCTAATCCTTTTTATCCTTACTCGTTTGGGTGACTCTCTGTTATTCATTATTTTCTCTGTCTTATTTTGGCATCTGTCAACCTAACCTTACTCACCTCCTTTTCACTATTAACAACCGCTTCTAACCATTAATACATTATGACACCAATATCTCTATAATAACCCCCTTCACAAATCCCATTTAAAACCTCTGGCACCGCTCATTTTTGTACTAGTATGTGTGTATTCCCTCTAACCAACTCATTCCCTTATCGGTTCCTGACCCTTTCAGATAACCCTTTCCGGCGCTAAACGGTCCCTTCCTGTCTCAACATCTCTCGTTGGACTCCTACACCAATACCCTTATTACAAAATATCACCATCAACAACAAATATAATTACCATCCACATTACTCACCTCTACATATAATCGCTAACTACTGTGTCCCTAAAATATCTAACACCTCTTTATATATTATCAGCATCTCAACACTTTATTTTTCCTAACTCCCAATAACTCTATCTAACTAACTCCCATGCCTCTATTTTATCCTTACCACCCAAACTCTTTACAACATTTCAACTTAATACACCATTACAAAATTCATCACTTACCTGCTAACAACACCTTTCATATCCAAATCTATTACCTGCTTAATCATTTACTAACCCTTATAACCTGAATCTCATAATATCATTTAAACTTCCTTTAGTTATTTAAAATCCTACAATACATGTTTACATAAAAAATACATAAAATACACAACAGTAAGTACACAAATACATAGACATCAATACACAAAAATATACAATTCACATAATCATGAAATCATTTACCATAATCAGTCCTGATCAGTCCATTTTTAAAAACACTGTCCACACAATTAAATGTTCATAACACAATAAACAATACACAACTACCCCATATAGTCAAATAATAATCTTATCTTATATCTATATACATTGCTTATTATTGAATCTCTTATATTAACATCATAAATGCATCTACCATTCAAATTTTCATTATTTTCCACAAACTCATTTAATCTGTCATGATTGGTCATTGTCCTGTCACCTCCAGTATAATTCGTCACCACTAGGTATGTTATAAAGTCATTATTTTCATTATCATCTCCTACGACTGCTATATCCGCTTCATTACAAGGTAAGTACTTATTATTTTTATTATATATCATCTCTACTCCTAACCTTCCCTTAAACTCTTCATAATCTCTGCTTATCTTAAAAATTTCTACCTCCCTCTTTCTCTCACAATATCTCTCACTATCATACCATCTTTCTCTCTTAAAACATCTCTCATAATAACTCTCCCAACAACATTTCTCTCTCTCAATATATTTCTCTTTATCATACCATCTCTCTCTCTTTAACCCTTCAACACACACTATCATTCCCTTATCATTATATTCAATTCCCCATAAAATTTCATTTATACTACCAACCTCCACACTATTATCACCTATTACTATATCTTTATTTATTTTATCGTAATTTTCTATCCCACTTACCTTGTCGTCTTTGTTCAATTTGTCCACTTTGTCAATACTACCATTTTGTCTTTGTATTTCGTTTTTTAATTCTTCACATTTTATATTAAAATTATTGTTCTGTATATTGAAAAGCATTTGCATCATTTTCATAATTTCGTTATTCTCAGCCCTGTTATTTGGGACTGGTGTTGAGTGCACTATTTCTTCACTCATAACTACTGATTCTGTCATGCTTATTTGACTATTATTTGTACTATCAGTTATGTTTAATAAAGAACTATTTTCTTTATTCTCTGCCATTATAAAATTTGTTAATGGTTTGTCGCTTTATATTATCGTTACCACCTAACCTACAACCGCATTCTCATTTTCAATGTCCACTCTGCCGCAATTCAGGCTTATTATATAAAATGTATTTATATATTTTATATAGTCACCAGTTCGGGCCCATTTGTTATATCTCACTTTTTTTTTTTAATTTAAATATATATATATATGTATTTGTCATATAAAATCTCTAGTAACTTATATTCGGGTCTGTTTACATTGTTCGAGTTAAACACGTGTGTCATATTTACCATAATTATGGTATCTACCATAATTATAGCACCTGTTTATTTCAGTTTCGTTATATAAATTTTTATTACCTAAGGATCCAGGATTCTGCTCAGCGAGAATGCTGACAGAGATGGTCATTGAAATGAGAATACATTAATTGCAGCAACTATTATCAATCGTAATTTATTCAGGAATTTCTTTAATCGTGTACACCATATAACAACTTGACACGGCGGCCATTACTAATTTCCGCCCTTTACTATCACCACTCCTTTATGTTTAATTTAAAGGCTAATTCAAACAATTAATTTTACTGGCTATGACTTAGTTTCATGATCATATGATTTGATAATATCTAATTATAGTCAACGCAAACCAACCCCCATTTGGAAGTCGACATTTAACGTTCACACCTCTCTCACTCACTCACATTCATACAAACATTTCTGAATTTACTTTTGACTGTGTACACATCATGATTATATTTTTTTATGATTAAAAGAGCTCTTTAAATAAAATTTTGGTTGCCACTTCCCTTGTCAGTAAACTGGACGTTCTAGTAGAGTGTCACATGTTGATTCCAAACGGCGTGGTTACATTTTCTTGGCTACACTGAATTTACATTTAACACTTTTAATATTGCTTTATACTGCTCAAACTCTGAAAGTAACTAACACTGATTTGCTTTTGATTACATTGTTAACACTTTGCAGTACTTTAAACTTGACTATTTCAAGCCAACACTGTTGTTAGCGTGTGGTCGCCATGATGAACTTCTGTGTACTGGGACGAAAATTATGCAAATTTTACGTATGTGTGTGTGAGTAAAACGTCATCGTTCTTTGTTTCTCATTATATAATAGCCTGGTTAGTTACGTATTTTTATAACGTCATGGTGGTTTTATGACGTTTGGCGTTGTTGGCCAATGAAACGTGAGCAAGTAGCGCCGTTATTAGTAGCTGTAACCATTATAAGTCTTTTTAGCTGCACGTACACTGCTGTCCTTGAAATTATTTTGTCGTCTCGGAACTGCGTCGTTGTCGGCAAAACCAAGGGAAATTATGTCACCCATAGAAATGACTTTAAAACATCGGAATACAATAGTTTCCTACCTTGCATACCATATTTTTTATATCGGACTTTTTTGTACTGTCACACTTGGTCCAAAATCTGTTTGGCTCCTTATCTTCTTCCAATTCCATTGGAGTATATCCTGTAGCTTCACTATAATTTTCGTTGATGGCTTTTTCAAGAAATGGTAAATATTCTGCCCATCTATTGTGTTGATCATGGCAGTATATTCGTAAATATTTACCTAATTCTTTGTTGACTCTCTCAGCAAGGTTTCCTTGAGGATGTCTTATGGATGTGAGTACAGGTTGTATTCCATTTTCCCTTAACGTCCTCTCCCATTTTTCACTCTGGAATTGTACACCTTGATCACTGAGTACCTTCTTCATTTTTCCATATGTCGGAATATATTTCTGCAGTAGTATCTTTAGAACAACTTTGGTTGTGGGTCGCATAATTGGGTACAGTTGGACTGCCTTGGAAAACACATCGATACATACCAATATGTGCTTCACACCTCGACTTGATCGTGGTAGTGGTCCCAGAAAATCCACTGCAATTAGCTCTCCCTTGTTCTCCTTCTGGATGCTCTGCATTTCCACGTATGTGTGTAAATTCAGTCCTCTAATTTTACATTATCTTACTCATACACTCTTACCTTCGCTTCTAATCTTCCTTAACTCTTTTCTTAACATGACATTACTTTATCTTTCTTAACTTTTCTTATTTTACTTATACAATACATTAACATTCATTACCTTTTATTACATTTCTTTAACATTACCTTTCTGATCGCTACTACTTTCCTGAAATACACTTCCGTAACAGAATACTCTTTTAGCTTTGTAGTGTGTCGCATGATCGGTTACAGAGGAACTGTCTTGGAAAACAACGATATTTTTCTCGAAGTCCTTAATCCTAAGTAGTCTCTGCCCTTTTGACTTTTCACTCTCACTTTCTTCTGTGTCCTTGTATCTCCATTAAGTGTTCGCTTGATCAGCCGTTCTGACAATTATAGCATTGATTGCTCATCTCTAATCCTTTCTTCTTACCAATAACAACACTAACATCTTTTACCATTACTTCTTAAATATTTCTCTACACTATCATTCCTTACCATTAATAATACATTTCTTAATTATACTCTTATTACATTTCTTATCTTATTAACAATAATTAATAGTAATATTATTTTTCTCATTTAAAAATAATTGTTTATTTTCATTTGCCTTGAGTTCTGAGTTGCAGCGTCGTTAGATCTGACACCCCTCTTATAACAATTGTTTGTTGTACACAGGAAATTCATTGTGCTAACCCTCGCGACAAATTTCCATTGTATTACTGCGATGTTAACATTCCATTATCCCGCTGTGACTGCATAATTCACCTGTTCATAGTGCAACGTTTTCGTTTTGTCTGCCGGCCACACGAAATTTTCTCTCTTTCTCTTGTTCTCTCCGCGTTGCTGCTCTTGACGAACGCATTTCTTACTAGTTCGTATGCGTTTTACATACATATTGGAACATTCTTTTGTGCGTTGTTTATGATAATATTCATCGTAATTACTATAATTATAGTTATGCTTATCGTTCACTTTATATTTCTCTTGTATATACCTACCGTCATATTTACCACAATTTTGTGTAGTGTTTCGTCTAGATAATTTACTACGTTTCTTGTTAGGCCTACAGTAATATTTATCTCCATGAGTGTGGTGTCTTAAGTGTTTCACATGTGTCATCTTATGTGACTTAGGCCTACTGGTGTGTGTGTGTGTGTGTGTGTGTGTGTGTGTGTGTGTGTGTCTCACACTTGGGATATCGCTATTAATAAGGTACGTTTTATTAACCTTTATCTGCTTCTCTTCCTTAATGTTAATTATTTTTTTATATTTATCGTTAGTAATTACACACGTATTTTCAACTACTATGAATTCTTCACGTATTAGCTTTGTTTGTTTAATAATTATTTCACAGATATTTTCTGTGATCGTGTCAATGCGTAAATTTGTATCAACAATTTTCTCGGTTAACTGTGCAGTACTGTCTATTATCGTTCGTTTTATTTCAAACTTATCAATTTTTAACTCTCCTAGACTTTCCGTATTTTTATAGTGTCCTTTTTAAAATTTTCGGACTGTTGCTCTAACTTATTTTCTAAACTTTCTGTTTGTTTTGTATTTATTTCATCTATTTTTCTTATTTGTTTGACATTCTCATCTTTCAACTCTTCTTTAAATTTTTCGGCTTGTTGTATGACTAATTCGTCCATCATGGCTAGTATCGAATTTTTAAATGCTTCTAAATTCAACCGTCCTGGTTCTGCATGTTGAATAATTATTAAAATACTAGCGGAATACCCGTGCTTTGCTATGGAGTTTCACGTTGTACGTAATGAAAATGTTAGTTTAATTAATAAAGTTCAATTAAAGTAGGTTTCTTAAAAATAAATAGCTGTTGCCCACGACTTCGTTCGCGTGGTCTTCAATTTAATGCGATAATATATTTAGAACAGAATCTGTTCTATTTGGTTGCCATAGTAACCAGATCTAATAGTTTTTAAGACCCCAAAGGACCCCCCAGAGGATCGTATCAAAAAAACACCTGTCCTACGTTGGTTCTTCCGTTGCGTAAAATATTTGTGCCAAGTTTGGTTGAAATCGGTCCAATGGTTTAGGAGGAGATGTGGAAGACACCAAAGGACCCCCCAAAGGATCGTATCAAAAAAGCACTTGTACTATGTTGGTTATCCCTTTGCGTAATATATTTGTGCCAAGTTTGGTTGAAATCGGTCCAGTGGTTTAGGAGGAGATGTGGAGGACCCCAAAGGACCCCCAGAAGGATCATATTGAAAAAACCCATATCCTATGTTGGTTCTCCCATTGCATAAAATATTTGTGCCAAGTTTGGTTGAAATCGGTCCAGTGGTTTAGGAGGAGATGTGGAAGACCACAAAGGATCCCGTCGATAAAAACACCTATCCTATGTTGGTTCTCCCGTTGCGTAAAATATCTATGCCAATTTTGGTTGAAATCGGTCCAGTGGTTTAGGAGAAGATGTGGAAGACCCCAAAGAACCCCCAAAAGAACCCCATCGAAAAAACACCTATCCTATGTAGGTTCTCCCGTTGCGTAAAATATCTGTGCCAAGTTTGGTTGAAATCGGTCCAGTGGTTTAGGAGGACATGTGGAAGACACCAAAGAACCCCCCAAAGGACCCCATCGAAAAAAATTCAGAACCTTCGCGGGCATGCACACAACAACTCACCGAAGTTTCATCGCAATCAGATGAATGGTATAGGAACGCATACGGGACAAACAAAGAAACTTTCCTTTTTATATATAAGATTTATTTCGTAGATCATCTTTCAACTCTTCTTTAAATTTTTTGGCTTGTTTTATGACTAATTCGTCCATCATGGCTAGTATCGAATTTTTAAATGCTTCTAAATTCAACCCTCCTGGTTCTGCATGTTGAATAATTATTAAAATATTTATTTCGTAGTTATTCTTTAACAATTATTATTGATAACCATTCCCTACTTATTATTTATTTCTTTATTTTTATTAATAATTATTATTAATACTCTTTACAGTTACACCTGTTACATAGACAAACAATATTATTTGTGGGCGCCAGCTGTGTTATTTCACAACAATTAACATAACATTCCATTACTGTTTAATATAAATAATTATTATTACATATATATATTTTTTTAAATTATTTAACACACTCTTGTTTTTAGAGCAACCATTTAGCTACAACAAAAATTTTAACAGCTAAATGGTGGGGATCGGGCCATACGTTCATGGGCGACAATTTATGTAATAAATTTAATATACAAATTTGTACATAAATGTAGGCATGTCGTGACCCACGTCCAGGGCGACATTTTATGCAACAATATAAACATTGCATAAATAATATAATTTAAATTTGTGATGCCCCACGTTGGAAGCGACATTTTTATGCAACAATACAACTGTATGTAAGTTGCATAATTTATGTTGTATGTGTATAAAATTACATGTAATTTAATTTGTATAGCCCCAAGTTCTTTGGGAGCCAATTCATATAACAGTACATATATAGTTGCGTGTATACAGGTTGCAAATACACATTTATTTGTATTTGAATAGCCCCACGATCTTGGAGCGACAATTTATATAACAATACAACTTGCATAAATACAATTTAATTTGGGTTTCAGGTGTATCTGTAATAAGAACTCGATGTAACTTGTAACGGTATTTCAAATTTATTTGGTACTAATAAAATTGTGCGCATGGCACTTGATTTGACTTAAAACATTCGTTATTACTTTGTTACTATGCCGTAAGGCTTACGCTATATACATCCTTACTGACTAAATATTCTATTCTACTAATTATTTTATTAAAAAATATCATTTCCTGACTACTCAGTCAATTAGTGTGCTTTGAAATATCAAAGTTTAAACATCTTTTTAGATATTGTACTGTAAACTCAAAAATATGAATAGTTACTGAATTTATCTTTCTTTTATCAGTACTGATTTATAAAATGCTAATTTCTATTTAAATGCTTTGCATTCTTTTCATTTCAATATTAATTTGAGCTCTTATTTATGTTAATCTTACTTCAATAACATTTATGATTCTAACTCTCTATATTTATAATAAACATTGGCTCTTACTTTTAAATAGAACTAGAATGTCTTTAATTGTCTTTGAGTTAATTGTTCGATTAAGAGATAAATAAGTTGTTTATCACCTTATTGTCGTCAATCATACTCAATCACTGGATCCATCTGTAATCGTCCTCATCTCGAACTCAGCATCGATTCCTATTGTCCAGCGTCGCTCCTCTTGTCCAGCGTCATTTCCAGACTTCAGTAGTGTTCCTCTTGTCCAGCGCAGTCACCTCTAGAGTCCAGCATCATCTCTCTCTTGTCCAGCATCGTCTCTCTCTTGTCCAGCATCGTCTCTCTCTTGTCCAGCATCGTCTCGCTCTCTGGAACTAAGTCGTCAGCTCTCTCTCTCTGTGGAACTTCTTCTCATGCTGTTTCGGACGTCAGTTGATCTTCTTATATGGATTTTCTTCTCGTGTAATTCTGTTACTAATTAAAATTGTTTGTTTTTACAATCCAGTTACATAACTGTATGTAACTGGAAGGATGAAACTATTTACAAAAAATTTAAATACTTTGTGCGGACGGGCAGAAGCTCCCGCTCCACTGTGGGTGATCGAAAAAGAGAACAACTGTAGCATGTGTGTCCTATTTATACCCACGTCTTGGTCAACACCTGCAGTTGTACGAAATCGACATGTCTGAAATTGTCTCTGCATTCAGTCCTCCCACTCCTTGTCAATTTCGCTATTTCTTATATTTCTGCGAATTGCAGAGTCCTGTAAGTATACTCTTATACTCATCTTACAACTATTTTCACTACATGTTCACTGTATTTTTGGACATTGCAACTTAACCCTTTCGCTCTGTACACAGTTATTTCACCACTACACTCGTATGGTGTGTCCTTTTCATGTGGTTTTTGTACACAGTATTTAGTTAATTTTATTACATTTTATTGTTTTTTTTGGATTTTACTCCTTATTTATAGTTTATGAATAATTACGGAAAAACAGTAATTATGCAATTATTCATCTTGGGGTGGTAAACTCGCCTGCATAGACCTGCGTCACACACACTTGCAAAATACTGGTGTACAATTACATTTGTGTGTGTGTGCATGTCGATTCAGGTCGAAACACCTGTTCATATTTTTGTCTGAGCCAAGCTTGCAATCCCTGACATGCTTAATTCTAATACATTATTAATTATTTACAGTTTATTAGGTATATTTAAATTTTTATATTCAATGCTCAGTACATCACTTACTTGTACTGTCGCAATATATATGGAGTGATTATAGAGTATTCTACACATGAAATATTTCTATGGAAGGATAAACAGTTGAGATTGGCAAGGTATGACAGCAGTCTTAAAAAGGGAAACAACTACAACTACCTCAGTTTTGAATGATCTGCAAATAAGGCCCTTGAACAATGAAGAGGAGATGAAGCTCAGAGAATTGCTGCACAGTTATCCAGAAGTTGTTACAGAAACATAGGCTACAGAATGACACAGACATTAAAATGTGGAATTAACTGTAAGGATGATACAACCATAAAACAAAGTCTGCATCTTATGAACCCAGATAAAAAGAAGTTTGTTCTGGATAAAATAAACGAAATGTAATGCCAAAGATTAATAGAATGATCAAAATCTAGCTGGATATCATCCATGGTGTTACCAAAGAAGAAAGATGAAACACATTGACTGTACATAGACTTCAGCCAAACCACATCAGACAGCTATCCAATACCGGATGTGAAGGATCTGCTAAGCAAGCGAGTGGTTTGAAGGTCTCAGTAAACTGAATCTCAACCCTGGGTATTGGTAGGTTGAAGTTGAAGAAAACTCCAGGCCAATGACAGCTTTCACTTCACCATGAGGGCTGTATCATTTAAGGTTATGCCATTTGGTCAGAAGAATGCACCAACCACCTTCATGCACCTTATGGATGAAGTGTTGTCTGGCTACACTGGCCAAGTTTATCTGGATTACATTCACATATACAGTAAGAATTGACAGGAACACCTTAAACATCTCAACTGAGTTGTAGAAAAACTCAAGATTCATGGTCTAACCTGCCAAATGAAGAAATGGCTTTTTTTATCTTCAACTGATGTATAACTTTTGTATAATGATAGACACTATTTATAGAATATACACTAGAATGTTCTGTACCAGTGTACAATACATTTATAGGTAGCATAGTTTGTTGTACTAGACTTTAGAATATGCACCTGGCATAGTCTCAATATTACTAGTAGTGTCCGATACTCAAATGACACATATTTGTGAATGACGTCATTACCATCTATATATAAAATGGTAGAGATAGTTTTAGAGTGTTCGGTAAGTGAGTTATAGAATTAGTGCAAGTGTTTGATACCACATTTGTGGATCAATGTTATATTTGTGTTTCTTTTTATTTGTATACATTACAGTTGTGTCAATAATTTGATATCACAGTTGTGGATATCTATCACAGTTCAGTCACCATCTATTTTATAACTCAGTTTGTTAAGTCAAAAATAGGAAAAATTATTAAAGTGGGTGAGTGCCACACTATTTTAAATGTATATGCATAGTAACAAAAGAAAAATCCAGGACTGTCAAAGAGAACTGTAATTGAAGAGATTAATTAAATCCTATTGAGATAGTGGGAACCAGATAAAAAGACACATTGTGCAACAGAACGTCACTTTGTAAATGAATTTATTACAAGAAATAATTGACAACACATTGAGTTAAGATACTTCAACTTACTGGGAAAATGAGTAAAAATGTGTTGACGAAATTAACAACAATGTAGAAAGCAAATGAACTAGATGATGATTTTGAGCCTTTCATGGTACAAGTGACAAGAAGCAGTAGTTCTTTGGCAGTAAGTGAAAAATAGTAAAAATTGAGTTTGTCATCATCAAGTTCTATTGACTGAAAACGTAGTAGTGAGCTGTTTGTTAGTACCTTATTTAATGAATTATAACTGTGTATGCATTTTATCTTTATTAAAGACTCTCTCATCTGAATCTAAATTATCTGAATTAAGCCTCAGAATAAAGAAAAAACTAGTATATAGTGATTTTTCATTCATACCTATAATTTGTTAAATATAATTTGCAGTGTTATAATAATTCATATTTATGATACATGTATATGAATATTCCCATTTTATATCAGTTTTAAAGTGACACAGCACTTAACATTTTAAGCTGTGTTAGTACATGCCAGTCTCTCCTTAAAGCCACTGGTCTCAACTGAACTTGCTAAAGTTTATAGGAGTTCTATGATAATACATGTGTCATATATCACTAAATTGTTAATAAAAACTGTACTGATTTCTCTGGCCTTCAATAACTTATCCCACTGCTTTTAAGATCACAATCCATACAATCCTCTCAACAATATGTTAGTTTATCCATTATGTATGAAAATAAGTCTGGGAGAAAATATTTTTATTTCAGTCTTCTGTTTATTTAAATAAGTGACACTTATAAACACTAAGTGCATTTAATGTGTACATAAACAAAGTTATTATT
Source organism: Magicicada septendecula (assembly GCA_034769895.1). NCBI lineage: Eukaryota > Metazoa > Arthropoda > Insecta > Hemiptera > Cicadidae > Magicicada > Magicicada septendecula. The sequence continues at coordinate 407,183,678 of CM068368.1, read as the reverse complement.
TAAAAAAATGTACAATCAAGAATTAGAATACTATTACATGTATAATTTAGTAAAGCACGTATATATGGTAAATTTGTTTAAATATAGTGAATAAATTAAAAATGAATTTTACTTAAATCATATGATGAGGAGAACAGATGTCATAGGAATTCATTTTATCAGGGTCAATGGAAGGAAAGTTACTATAGAATTTGGTAAATCTTCCATGCAATAGATAAATCAAAGTTAATCATCTGAATAGACTGCCAAAATCCCACAGTATCTCTTTAGTATAAGTTGTTTAGAGGGTGACTGTAAATTTGTAGTATTATTATAACATCATATGAGGGGTAAAGTGCCCAAACAAGGGTGAGCATAAGAGAAAGCATTTTTTTAAATTGAAAATAAATATCTTTATCTTGTGTATACAATAGGTAATATATTTGTTGAAAATTTAAATTAATATTGGAAAATATAAAATTTAGCTTAAGTTTTGCACTGCTGTCAATGTTAAGCATGCGCATTGCGCATGTTGTTACAGGTCCAAGACTATAACATACCAGGATTTTGTAAAGTATGTAGAAGATCTTGCAAAAACAAAGAAGATTGAGCCAGATAAATTAAAGGATCTTCTGATTGGTTGTGGAGCTCCTGGAACCACTGGTACTACAGTAAGTATCTGTACTACTACATAATAATGGTATACAGTACAAACTATCTGACATCCTATATTTTTATATACATTATTTTATATTTTATGTTTAAATTGATAATTAAAAATTGCTTTTGTCAAGCAGGGTATGCATTGTATACTGTGACCTGACTGCATTTGACAAAACATCCCTAATACACACACCTAAAAGCTGTTATCAAATATCTCCACACACACACACACACACACACACACACACACACACACACACACACACACACACACACACACACACACACACACACACACACACACACACACACACACACACACACACACACACACACAATATATATATATATATATACAGGGTGATTCACAAAGAAACGGAAATACTTCGGGAGATGAATCTACATAGAAAAATAAGAAAAAAAGTTCATATAAACATAGGACCGGAAATGCTTTGTTAGCGAGTTACGGCTAGTGAAAGATTTCGCCCGGGTTTCGGTTCCCCCGGGTAAATGAAGACTTTCTCAAATTCTGGGAAGGGACGAATTCTGCTGTTTCTTATGGTTTTTGACCTGAAAAATCGAATAAAATAGATTGCAGAACTGTATATCCCATAAGTTTAATGATATACGACGTAAAACAGAAAAATCTTTGCCTAAAAACAAATTTTGGAAAATTGGAAACAATTGGAATTTTTTGTTGATTTTTTATTGACTTTATTAACACCATTTTTCTCAGAATTAAATTCTTTACAAGTTTTGTTTTTAACATTAATGCATTTATTAGTCATTTAACAAAGTTATTGTACTTCGAACCTTATTGTAGGTTATTGCTAACAAAGCATTTCCGGACCTATGTTTATATGAACTTTTTTTCTTATTTTTCGATGTAGATTTATCTCCCGTAGTATTTCCGTTTCTTCGCGAATCACCCTGTATATATATATATATATATTGAAATATAACTCTTTCAAATATTATCCTTCTATCTATTAGATTCTCTTGTTTTGAGTCTTGAAATATTTATAAAAAAAAAATAAAAAAATAAAATAAAATTTAATTTTTTCTTTTATCTGGATTTACTTTAATTTAGTTTAAATTACTTTATTTTATTTTTGTTCATTTATATGTTTCTTGGATTTCGTTGTCCATGACATGTCTGTTACTTAACTAAATACAACTATTTCATTAACGACTCAGAACACAAAGTTTTTTATGAGTAAAAACATAAAGTTTTACCTTACAACCTGAACCGGTTTTCACTTTTAAAAAGCTTCTTCAGAGGTTGCCGCTGGTAGCGCTGCCCGTCCTGTTGTGGGCGATGGAATCGAATTTCAAAAGTTTCAAAAGATAGATGTTGTGTGTGTGGGGTGAGATATGTTTGAATAATGCGTGCGATTTCAATTGTGTCTGTTCGTTTAGGATGTTGTTTTTATTTGTTTTCGTGTGTTTGTATATTTCCAATTGTTCTAGAGTGTCTAGTTTTCGGCCTTTTGTGGACGTGTGGAATGTTCATGTTATTGTCGATGTTTTTATGTGTGGTTTGCTTCAATGAGGTGGTTTGCAAAGGTGGATTCTGTAGTGGAGTGGAGTGCCTTTGTGTGTTCAATGTATCTTTGTTTGAAGCTACGTCCTGTCTGGCCTAACGTGGCATTATGGGGATGTGTATGTCTTTTATTTTTGTTACTAGGTCTGTGTTGTTCTTTACTGCAATGTTGTTGTCTATTAACAAAAATAAAAGACATACACATCCCCCATAATGCCACGTTAGCCTCCTTTGACATTAAAAACCTGTACACAAACATCCCCATCTCTGAAACAATCACATCCTACAAAACAAACTCAAACATAACAACACACCAGACGAACTTATCAACGAAATAACAGAAACTCTGAACATTATCACAAAACAAAACTACTTTACTTATAACAATAAATATTACACACAGAATGATGGTCTACCCATGGGCTCCCCCATATCCAGCATTCTAACATAAGTCTTCCTCCAACACTTAGAAAAAACAAAAATACTCACAAACAATGACAGACACATAAAATACTATATTGGCACAGATACAATGATGACATTCTAATACTATACAGGGGAAACAAAAGACAATGTGAACAGTTAGTAACGCACATAAACAAAATACATAAAAACACAACCTTTATTGCCGAATACGAACACAACAATACCATAAACTTCTTAGACCTCTCCATCACAAAACTTGAACACAGGCACAAATTCAGTATATACAGAAAACCGACTACAACTGAAACACTAATACACAACTCCTCCAATCACCCAATACAACACAAACTAGCTGCCTTCAGAACCATGATACATAGACTTAACAACATCCCCTTAGATGAAAAAGACTACAAAGACGAACTAAATACGATAAAATATCTAGCATAATCTAACGGATATGACAGAACAATAATCAATAAACTCCTACACAAAACACAAAACAAACAACAGACAAAGACAGAAAACAACAAATTCATAACACTAACATACATCAACAAACAAACTGAAAAAATTGCCCACAAATTCAAAAAAGCAGGATACAGAATCGCTTACAAAACTACTAACAAAACAGAACACACACTATCAAAACACACACACAAAGCACAAAAGAAATTCGATCTACCTGGTATTTACAAACTAAATTGCTCAAATTGCAACAAATTCTACATAGGCTAGACAGGACGTAGCTTCAAACAAAGATACATTGAACACACAAAGGCACTCCACTCCACTACAGAATCCACCTTTGCAAACCACCTCATTGAAGCAAACCACATATATAAAAACATCGACAATAACATGAACATTCTACACGTACACACAAAAGGCCGAAAACTAGACACTCTAGAACAATTGGAAATATACAAACACACGAAAACAAATAAAAACGACATCCTAAACGAACAGACACAATTGAAATCGCACGCATTATTCAAACATATCTCACCCCACACACACAACATCAATCTTTCAAAACTTTTGAAATTCGATTCCATCGCCCACAACAGGACGGACAGCGCTACGAGCGGCAACCTATGAAGAAGCTTTTTAAAAGTGAAAACCGGTTCAGGTTGTAAGGTAAAACTTTTAAGTTTTTACTCATAAAAAACTTTGTGTTCCGAGTCGTTAATGAAATAGTTGTATTTAGTTTATATGTTTATTTAGAAATTTATTCGTTTGAGAATTATTAATTAATCCTTGTTTGACTTTCACCGGTTTGGTAAAAAAAAATTGTTAAAAGAATGTTTTAAGTATGTTCAGTTCGATTATGATATCGACTTGGCTATTGTAGGTTATCTGTTTCTTCCTTGTTCGCTTTGAAGTTCAACTTCCAATTGTGTGCTCATTCTTCTTTATTACCTAAAAAATCCCTTAACCTTAACTTAATTTATAAATAAAAGCTCTTTTAATACCAACTAATTAGTTTTATTAACATTTATTTTATTTCGCATTTGTTTGCCGACTCGTAGGTCGAACTACGTATATGATGGCCGTGTCGACTCTTTTACTGAAATCGATTCCTAAAATATTTTTATTTTTTTATAATATTATTTCATCAGTTCATGGGTTCTTTTAAACTGCTAGGTAAGATAAAAAATCCATACAGAACGTACAATACATTACAAATATTCAAAAATCTTAATTACTAATACAAGGGAGAATTAATTTTATTTAAGTGTAATGAAAATAATTTTCCTCAAACTTCCACAAGCCATGTAATGGCGTCTGTATAAAATACAAAATGGCTGCTTGTTGTTCAACTGACTCGATGTGAAAATTTTTCCCAACAGTTTCTTTTAAATAAAATGATTTATATTAAATGCCCACAGTGTTTATATTTACTGTTCTTTCTAGTTTTCACTGGTGTCTGGTTTAACAGTGTTTGTGCAGTCACTCTTAGTGTTGTGTATTTGTAACTTATTTTAGAATAAGGTTATTTTCCTCACCAAAAGTCGGGAGATATTTATTCACTTTTTATTTTTTTAGTCTTTATTCTTCTTATTTGTTCTTCCTTCTGTAAACTTACCTCCTTTTGCAAAATTTTTTTGTTTATAATAGTATGGTATATGTAGGTACTTACCATATGATTCACTGCACATCCGGTTTGAGCACGTGGCGTTATAACCACCATTAATTCTCCCTAGGGTCCAAAGTTCGATATTAAGCGAGACCAGAGACAGTGTGGGATCTCGAAATAATGACACTAACAACGATTGTGGTGACATAAAACTTTTGTTTAATAATTCTGAATTTGCATTATTCACATTTACAAAAATCAAAATGGCGTCTTGTACATCCAAAGACAAAATGGCGTCTTGTACATCCAAAGACAAAATGGCGGCTATATACTTCCGCCCATACTAATTGTTAATTAATTTCAATTAGTTATTTCTGGTATTTGATTATTTACAAGAACATGTTAATAAACGGCAGTTCTTCTTGAGTTGATTTACTCCGTTTCAAATTACATAAACCAATGCTTCAATCTTTATTGTAGATGCCGGCACATACACGCTTCCATGCTCTCACACACACATTAACAAAGGTACATTTTTAATTCATAGTAAGTTTGAGCTCAAAAGAATATTAAAGTGTATTAATCTGAATTTTGACTTTCCTGAGGGTGTGGGATGGAAGTTCTCGTCAGGCGTTCCACATTGTCTGGCAGATGTCCGGCCGAACGTTCCTTGTTTCTTTTCTCTTTTATCACTGATGCTAATTTACATTTTGACCTGTTAGTTACTGACTGATTTTGAATTTTCACTGACGTTACATTTTGATTACAATTTTATAACTCCAAAAACACTTTTGCTGGCAATAATCTTCCGGCGAATATTTTTGCGTACTAACGCCCTGAGTCTATGTTGCAGACTGAGAACGAACAACTGGTACAATGTACCCATGTGGGAGGGTTATTCCGTCATCACTCTATTGTTTAAAGCCGATGACGGCATCGTTTTTGCGTCACAGTCGTTACGTTTCAACATAGTTCGCCACTTGCTTTGTCCAAATATGTGCCGAAAATCACGTGCGCCAATGACCTTGGAATCGAGTTGTACTGACAAACTGCATCGTGGGTAATACATTGGGGAAAGTTAACCTAACCATTTTTAAATATATGAAAACACAATAAAATTGTTTTCATGTACCGACATATCCTTAGACGGACTTAATGTACCGTCACAAAACCCCCTCAATGAGAAACATAAAACTCTCATTGACTCATTCACACTTTCTAAAGGGATCAGCCCGGATATGTCCCCACAACCCCCTGTAGTGTTTATATAAAAAAAATACAATAACTTACCCTTGGTCCAATGATGATGACAGTACCTGCATGACCTTACTGGACTTCTCATGTGAGATCCCAACACCGCAAGACCATTTAGGCATTCAACGTTCCTGCTCTGACACGCAGGCCAGCTCAGGACCGCCGTCACAGCATCACTAAACTCTGAAACATTGAGTACAAAAAATTAAAATAGTGGCCTTGTATAATCCCATATCCATAACTCATATGTCTCCCCTTAGCTACATTGGTTTATGTTAAGAGGCATTGGTTTTCTTACCCCTAAAGTTTCAAATAACAAACAAACAAGATTTAAGACAGAATGTCCTTCTCCTTTTACATTCCTACCTTTACCAAAACTGGACTCCAGTCAACACTACTTTACTCTTTTCACCACAAGAAAAATATATTCTTATACTAAGATCATAACACGTAAAACAATTTCTCAAGTTTTCAAAAGCAACAACAACTTATCTATATCTCTAATAAATGGAATTCAAAACACAACTTTGTTATGGAAAACAATCTAACTAGTTAAAATTTATTACTCAGTTTTCTTGAATTTAATACTTCTTTAAGCAGAATCATCATTATCTTTTGTGTTCAACACACATGTCAACTTCATATTTTAATGCTTAATATTTGTTACCGTTGCTACTCCTGTAGCAACCTCCTAGCCACACCCTCTATTACCCTAACCTTTTAACTTCATTTTCAAACCTTTTTATACAACATTTTAATTAAGTAATTAATCTTCAAATATTCAATTCAAACAATTTAACAACACAAAGTTACTTTAATTACCTTGGACTTCACAATTGTTCTCATTATTTATTTAGTCAAAAATATTATAATTATTATTAAATCAATTCCACTATTAAAAACCTATTACATACATGGTTTATATAAGAATACACATAATACACAACATAATGTGATACATAAATACATTGACATTAACACACACAAAATATACAATCCAACTTATTATTCTATCACTGACCATAAATCACTTCATAAAACAATCCATTTCAAAACCACACTATCCACATATATAAATGTTCATAACACAATAAAACAATTTATCCACATCGTCAAATAATAATCTTATCTTAGGTCTACATACATTGTTTATTATTGAATATATTATATTATTATACTCAATATAATACTTATTTCTTTTCTCATATTCTTCCACAAAACTATTGTAATGTATAGGGTTACTCCATATCATTATATCATACACCGTGTCATCATATAGTATAGTCCTGTCGCACTTGGTATAATTTGTCATAATCAGGTAAGTTATATTATCATCTTTAACAACATCATCTACTGCTCCTATATCAATGCAAGGTAAAATTTCAATATAATTATACACCATCTCTACACCTAACCTTTCCACAAATTCTCTATAATTCCTATTCACCTTATAAGTCTCTAGCTCTCTCTTTCTTTCTCTCTCATCACAATACCTCTCTCTCTCAAAATATCTCTCACCATAACACCAAGTTACACCCTCTCTCTCAATATATGCAGGGGACACTACAACTTTATCATCGCACCACCTATCAGGTGCACAAAAAATCCAGGGACGGCTATTTATAGACCATGTGTCTTCCAAATACGTGCGTGAAGCCTTTTCTTCACCCCCGACTACAACATTATGGGAAAAATTTACCCCCTGCAACCCCACTACCTGTATATTCTTTCTATACTTTCTCTCTAATTCATCAACACTTTTTATCACTTCATTATCAAATTCTACTCCCATTATACTTTTATCACCACTCTGAATACTCACATAATTATTTTCTAACACCATATTTTTAATTCTATTATCATAATTCTCACCACTACTTACCTTATCGTCTTTATTTTCATCTTCGTTTAATTTATTGGTCTTTTTATTACCTGCTACCCTCATTTTGATCTCACAATTATCATTATAATTACTCATTTTAACTTTATTAATAATGTCATCTATTCTGGCCATTTGTTTATCAAACACCTGATCTATCACTTCTGAGAATTGCTCTTGCATATTTTCACAATGTATATTTATTTCATTAATTCGTTTATCAAAATTAAAATTTTGTTTTTTGATTTCATTTTTCATTTCATTGAACTTCTCATCAAATTGGTTAAATTTTTCATCAAAATTATCAAACCTTACATTTTGCTCATGAAATTTATCATTAAAATTATTTTTGATTTCTCTAATCTCACTTTTCTGTTCATTGTTCTGTTCTTTCAATTCATCAAACTTTACATCAAGTTTATTAAATTTCTCATCAAATGTATTAAATTTCTTATCAAAATTATTATTTATACTTTCAGACATTGTTTTTATTAAGTTGAACATATCATCCACCGACAACTCTTTTATTCTAGTTGTCGTTGGAGTAGATTGTATTTCTACATTATTCATAATCATCGACTCTGTTTCTGTGTCATTCAAACTGACACTTTCATTGTTGTCTGCCATTTTGAATAGAAGAAAGAAAATTCTGTTTCTTTTAAACTGTTGCTTTGTGTATATTTACTCTAACTACAACATAACCTAACAATCGTAATACACATTATTTACGTGTTATGCTATATACCATTTCGACACCTACTCTGTCTCTATATTCTGGCTTATTTATATAAAAAATTTTTATATAAAGTCGCTAGTTCGGGCAGCCATTGTAAACTTACCTCCTTTTGCACATTTTACTTGTTTATAATAATATGGTATATGTAGGTACTTACTGTATGATTCACTGCACATCCGGTTTGAGTACGTGGTGTTATAACCACCATTAATTCTCCCTAGGGTCCAAAGTTCGATATTAAGTGAGACCAGAGACAGTGTGGGATCTTGAAATAATGACACTAACAACGATTGTGGTGACATAAAACTTTTGTTTAATAATTCTGAATTTGCATTATTCACATTTACAAAAATCAAAATGGCGTCTTGTACATCCAAAGACAAAATGGCGGCTATATACGGAAGTATATAAATTATTATATTAATTAAATTAAATTATATAAATTATGGGCGGAAGCCCATACTAATTGTTAATTAATTTCAATTAGTTATTTCTGGTATTTGATTATTTACAAGAACATGTTAATAAACTGCAGTTCTTCTTGAGTTGATTTACTCTGTTTCAAATTACATAAACCAATGCTTCAATCTTTATTGTAGATGCCGGCACATACACGCTTCCATGCTCTCACACACACATTAACAAAGGTACATTTTTAATTCATAGTAAGTTTGAGCTCAAAAGAATATTAAAGTGTATTAATCTGAATTTTGACTTCCCTGAGGGTGTAGGATGGAAGTTCTCGTCAGGCGTTCCACATTGTCTGGCAGATGTCCGGCCGAACGTTCCTTGTTTCTTTTCTCTTTTATCACTGACGCTAATTTACATTTTGAACTGTTAGTTACCGACTGATTTTGAATTTTCACTGACTGTTACATTTTGATTACATTTTTATAACTCCAAAAACACTTTTGCTGGCAATAATCTTCCGGCGAATATTTTTGCGTACTAACGCCCTGAGTGTATGTTGCAGACTGAGAATGAACAACTGGTACAATGTACCCATGTGGAAGGGTTATTCCGTCATCACTCTATTGTTTAAGGCCGATGACAACATCGTTTTTGTGTCACAGTCGTTACGTTTTTTGCTATTATTCATGACGTTTCAACATAGTTCGCCACTTGCTTTGTCCAAATATGTGCCGAAAATCACGTGCGCCAATGACCTTGGAATCGAGTTGTACTGACAAACTGCGTCGTGGGTAATACATTGGGGAAAGTTAACCTAACCATTTTTAAATATATGAAAACACAATAAAATTGTTTTCCTGTACCGATATATCCTTAGACGGACTTATATACCGTCACACATCAGTTTATTATAATTGGTTCATTTTATCTTCACTTATTTACTGTTTGATTTTTTTTTTTGGTATAATTTGGTTTCTTCTTCCAACTCGGATCTTATTCCTTGTTATAATTTTGGCTTTTTGCTACACAGAGCTGATCTGCACTCTTTTAAGTCTAATAATAGAATAATTGTTTTTTCTTGTTCCTTCAACGGTCTTGACCAAAATTTTGTGAAATCTCATTGGTCAATACCGGTGAACTCATAGGTCATGTGACACTCATTATTTAAAATATATTATTTTTACATCTGGTACTACAAATTATTCCCTAAGTAATCATTAATTATACTGAAATTGATTTACATAGTGTTTTTACTTATAAAAAGATAAGCATTCTGATACCTCATTTGATATATGTGGGTCTCATATTAGATGTTTTATCATCTTTACAAAAATTCTGTTTATAGACCTTCATACAGTTTTAACATTTACTAAATCATATCCTAATTCATTAATTTATTTGGCCTTTTGGTTTGAACCCTTCTAATTGATTATAGTGGTTTACTTGCATGTTATTACATGATATTAAAACTCTTATTCTATGTTAACAATATTAATACATTAAAACAAAATCTGCAAACACATCCACTCAATGTCTTCCCTTCATGGCTGAGATTACAATCGTCATTAAACCAATAACTAAAAAAAACTGTTTAGCCTACAATAGTATTACAGAGTTACCAACTCATTCGAATATCTACTCCCACTCACCCGCATAAAAGAGGAAATCTCCCACATACCGCTAGGCAGGATCATAAGTAGGGAATTTTTATGAAAATCGGTAAATTTTTGTCGCACCGTGATATGTTGGCACCCCTGCATGTTTTTAGGACTGTTATCGGCCGTACTCTGTTCCTGTTGTGACTGGCGACAGTGGCGAGTGACAGTCTGAACCGGCGCGGGGCCACAATCATAACCTAACCTTTTAGTTCTGAATTTATTTTAATCATTGTTATTTGTTAGTTCGTTGCGTTCGTGTAAAGTCTTACGATGGATGGTGAGATGGACAGTGAAAATGGTGATAGTATAAGTGAAAAGAATCAGACAAAAGGCAAAGGAAAATCAAAGTATGCTGGTTCGTTTACCTACAAGACAAGATTCAGAAAAGAAGTGACTACGGAATGGCCTTTCGTACGACCTGCACCAGAGAAAGAAAATTTTTTTACTCATACAGTATGCCGGAAAGAAGTGAGCTGTGGTCATCAGGGCAAAGGTGATGTTATCCGTCATATTTCAAGCACGACTCATGTTAAATTAGCTTCTGCACTTAGTAAACAGCCAAAGTTGAATTTTCTTCAAGCAAAAGACGACAAAGTAATAAAAGCAGAGGTAAAGATGACACATTTATTAGTTCAGCAAAACATACCTCTGGCATTTGCTGATCATTTAAGCCCCGCTGTCAGGCAAAACTTTCCTGACAGCAATATCGCACAAAACTACGCTTGTGCGAGAATGAAAACATCTTGCATATTGAATGGGGCTTTGGCACCTTTTTACTTGGCTTGGTTAACAGGATGAAAATTAGTTTTTTTTCTATCGCAACTGACGGTTCAAATGACACTGGTTTAGAGAAAATGAATCCAGTCACTGTATGTTTATTTGATGTCAACAGAAACAAAATTGTTACACAATTTCTAGATATGTGTCTGACAAAAGGACCAGATGCTGGTACGGCAGAGGCCATTTTTCAAAAGCTAGATGGGTGCCTAACAAAGTATAGTATTCCCTGGAAAAACTGTAAGGGATTTTCAGTTGATAATACCAATGTTAATATTGGCAAGACCAATTCTCTAAAATCCAGAGTTTTGAACAAAAACAAGCATGTATTTTTCATGGGATGCCCATGTCATATTGTTCACAACACAGCATCCAAAGCTATGTCCGAGTTTGGTTCTATTTGTGATTTTGATGTTGAAGATTTTTGCGTGGACGTATACTTCTGATTTGCTAAAAGTACCTAGAGAAAAGGCATTTTAGAAGAGTTTTGCTCTTTTTGTGACGTAGAGTACAGAAAAGTCCTAAAACACGTTAATGTACGCTGGCTGTCACTGGAAACGGCTGTGGAACGAGCTCTAAAACAGTATATTGCTTTAAAATCTTATTTTTTGTCTTCTGACGAGTCTCATATAAGGTTTCAAAGATTGAAAAAAGCCTTTTTAAACCCGATGATGGAAGTTTATTTATTATTTATCCAGGCGATTCTTCCAACCTTTACTAACTTCAATAAGTTCTTGCAGTTAGAGAAGCCCTGCATTTACCTTCTCCATGACGCCATGTACTCCTTTTTAAAGAAATTAACTACAAAGTTTGTTGACATAAACGTTGTCAAAGAATGTTTCAATGACCATGACTTTGGAAAAGTGAGTGACCTGATAACCAACTACACAAATAGGCACTGTTTGTTGGTTTCATAACCAAGCAGAAAATAAAGTATCTCCTAAACAAAGGTGAAGTTTCTGAACAAAAAGTTACCAAGTTTTATAGGGCGGTCAGATAATTCTTTAATAACACCGTCTCGTGCTCTTTGAGAATGCTCCCATTAAATGACGATGTGATCAGATGTTCAAAGTTCGTTAACTTCAAACAAAAACTTAATGTGAACTTTGAAAATGTAGCAACACTGGTCAAAAAACTAGGACTTACATTTATCCCTGATGAATTTGATGAGTTGTCTGATGAGTTTTCTACTTATCAGTTACTTGAAGACAGTGATGTGAACGAAGATGCTTGGAAGGAGGCTACAGATGAAGAGGGATTTATAAGAATGGACATGATTTGGAGCTCCTTGCTAAGAAAACAAAATGCCGATGGATCAAAAATCTTCAAGAATCTTGGGAAGATTGTGGAAGCTGTGTTAGTATTGCACCATTCAAATGCTTCAGAAGAAAGAGTTTTTTCCATGATTCGCAAAAACAAGACCTTTTTTCGATCAAGTTTGAACCTTAAGTCGCCTGAACTGCTCAAAAAAGCTAAACGTGCCACAATGTTGTATAATGAGCAACATAAGTAATAAAAATATTTAACCTAACAACCCTAGCCTACCTAGTCTACTTGAGTTTTTAAACCAAAGTTGTCTCAAAGTGTGCAATTTGTAGCCAAAGTTTAAATTAGTATGGCCATGTAAAATATTCATGCCTTATGTTAATATCAATTCATCTAAAGTTTTTTGTTTCGTTTTAGTTAGGCCTATAATTTAGTTTGTTAAGGATAATTCATAGAGAACTTAAGTTTTCGTGTAGTTTTTTCTTGACATCTACAATTAAAATGTGTTGGCTAATAGAACCAAATTACATTCCTTCGTTATTTTTAAGTTGTTCTGCTGTAGTTACAGCTTATTTGCTCATCTTTTGGTTTCGCTATAGTATTGAAAAGTATATATTTTGAAAACAAAATTATACTGACATGTTCTACATTTAAGTTCATTTTGTAATCAAAATGTTATGTTTAACCAAGAATAAAAACAATAATAATCAAATGATGTACACTTACTATCTGACCTAGTGATTATACTAAAATATATTAGTTTAATTTTTTCAATAAATAAAATAATACTCTACTTTTTCCTCAAAAACTTAACTTTTCATTTTTCAATAAAATTTTTGCAACAGTGCTGTATGGAGATTGTTTACAACAGAAGTTTTTTTTTTTAAGTTGTACTACTTTTGAGCTTTTCTCTTCATAATGAGTTTGAAAGCCGTAAGTTGCAAATTTATTTTAAAGGTATTTCTTAGAAAAATCCCAATAACTTTAATGATTTCAGGCACTTTAACAAGCCTAAAAACTGTTGTCTGGGAGCTTTAAAAATCGTTATTTTGCTTATAATTTTTAAAAATCCCCTTCACCAAAACTCTCCTGCATAAAATTTCTTTGAAGTTGGCAGGTCTGGTATTAATTCTTTTCCCAGTCTATCAAGGTCTATTAACTGATTAATAATACTTTGTTTGTATGGGCCTATTTTAGGTATTTTCTGGTACAATGTTCTAATATACACTTTCTAGTGGACCTATAGGCTTAATACATTTCTAGTTCTTTATAATTGGTTCATGAATAACGAAAAATACTAACATTAACATAAAACAAACATAATTAAGCAATGTTAAAGCTTTCACCAACGTTTCATCACAAGATTAGGCCTTTTACCATTGTCTATTATTAATACTACTGGTAGCCTTTTCTTTTAAAATAAACAATAGGGGTTAAAAGGCATAGAAACTTCAACAACTAATATTAAACTCACAATTATTTTTCTAACATTAACATTTAGTTTGGCTGTCACTATTTAATGCTTCCATTAGTCTCTTTTGCTTATTTCTTTATTTGTTTCTTGTGGTTTTGTGTTTTTACACTTAAATTCATTGAATGAATCATTGACCTTCACAGTCTTATCTGTGTGATTAATGATTACCACTATTTTCCACTTACTATTTCCCTTTTTGCTTATACACTTTATACAGTTTCTTTCTTATAATCTAGAGTACATAATTTTTATTTATTTTATTCTACTGTATTGTACTTCTTTATTTTCTTTAAGGTTTTATTTATTTAGTTTTTTTTCTCTCAAGTTAAATGTTTTAGTATCGTTATTTTGGTTTTTTATTATGTGGGCTTCCCATATCGTCATGTTACAATATATATTATATTTAATTTTTATAATGAATTTACTTCAAGATATTTCTTTCCTTATTAGGTTAAGTTAGGTTAGGTTAGGTTAGGTTAACCTAATAAGGAAAGAAATATCTTGAGGTAAATTCATTATAAAAATTAAATATAATATATACATCAAGAAACGGACTGTAGCAAAAAGTGTTTGAATATATATAATGTTTCTTAATCCTACTAATTTTTCCTGAAATAATTTTATAGGAAAACTGTCATCTCGTAATCCATTTACATTGTATTTCCATTCACTTATGTAGTGAGAAATTCTCCTATTCAAGTTATAATGCCATATCGTTATCTAAAATTCTTATTAAGATTTTCTTCGTTATAATAATGGACGTAAAATGGAATGATTCATGTAATGGATATAAAAAAAATCATCTCAGATTTTCACATTGTAGAAATATATTGTATACATTTCTTTGTTTATAACTGAAACTGAAACACTAAAGTACATCCTTAAATAGCAAAGGCTGTAACAGACTTATATAAGAATAAATCGATTCTTTCAAAAATCGATTTCATCGCCAACAACAAGACGGACAGTGCTACCAGCGGCAACCTCTGAAGAAGCTTGTTAAAAGTGAAAACCGGTTCAGGTTATAAGGTAAAACTTTTACGTTTTTACCCATAAAAAGTTTTGTGTTCCGAGTCGTAGTGAAATAATTCTATTAAGAATATAACTATGTGTATGTACAATAGTTTATTACACGGCTGTTATTAGTAATGTTCATGAAGACAGACACATATTAGATTCCAAAACAAAATGGCCACTAAATTTATAACATACAGGACAGAGGAATGTAGCATTTCAATGAGACATTATGGGAAGAGGGAGACAATCCACTGCTAAACTGATGTTTTAATTAGTAAATTACATGATAATTCTATAACAAAAATGAAAATAGAGACATTCATCCGAATGAATTTCTGGTAACAAAGGACTTATATCAGGACTATTATAACCACTGCCATTTAAAATTTGTATAAGCACCATTTCTGAATAGTAGAGAAGCAATGTAAGGTTGAGTGCATATGAGTAGGCACCTACAGTATATTTTACACTTGTCAGAAAACCAGGTTTTGTATAGCGATATTATGGGGATGTGTAATATAGGAATTTGATGTAATTCATATGGAATATTTGATGGGATTAAAACTATTCAAAGATTAAAACAAGTGATACTTGACTATGAAAACAAAACATAGTAATGAAAGCTGTAGCTGATAATTTAATAATGGAAGTAGATATTTCCAGCATTAAGCATTATGGGCAACATGGGGGGGGGGGCAAGTGTACTGCATATTTGTGATTAACATTGTAATGGATGTCATGAATAACAAGTATTTAGAAGAGGGAAACTAACAAAATATATTTAATGATTGACATTGATTAAGAGACTACTTAGACTACTTTATTTGAGTCTGGAAACCATATATACGAGGATTGTTCAATAGAAACAGATTTAGAGGCTGTAAAGCATTTTTTATTCAACGATTTTAAAAGAAGTCTCCATTAACATTAAGACATGAGTCCCACTGTTGCACTAATCTGTAGATTCCCTGCTGGTAAAAATCGTGCAGCTGTTTGCAGAACCATTCGCTAACAGCAAACTCTATCTCAGCGTCCGATTTGAACCGCTGTCCTTTTAGCGATTTTTTTAATGGGCCAAAAACATGATAATCACATGGGGACAAGTCGGGACTGTAAGGTGGATGTTGTAAGACTTCCCACTTCATACGACCAACCAGATCTTGAATCGCCTGCATGGACTTGAGCATTATCATACAGAAGAATGACACCATTTGTGAGCTTCCCAGGACGTTTATTCTTGATGCTGACCTGTAAGCATTTTAAGCTGTCTACATATCGCTCAGCGTTAATGTTGACACCAAGTTCTTTAAAATGTAAGAGCAGCACACCCTGCTAATAAAAAATATGGTCACCATTACTTTTCCTGCTGAAGTTTGAGACTGACATTTTTTTGCCTTTGGAGATTGTGCATGCATGCTTCCACTGCATACTGTGACGTTTGGATTCTGGTTCATAATGATAACATCAAGACTCATCACCGGCAACAATTTGGTGTAGAAAGGCATTACCGTGTTGTTGATAGCGCATCAAATGCTGTAATGATAAGGCTGAACGCAAATTTGTCTGCTCATTAGTAAGCAGTCGTGGAATCCACTGAGCAGCAACTTTGTGATAGCCAAGACAATGAATGATGGAATGAACAGTTTCCATGCTGATGCTCAACATTTGAGAAAGTTCTCTAACTTTGATGTGCCTATTTGCACGTAAAGCAGTTTCCAGCTGTATCACATTTTCATCTGACGATGCAACACGTACAGGTCCGGGATGGGCCAAATCTTTAGTGGATTCTTTTCCTTGTCGAAATTTATTGCATCATTCAACCACTGCTGTATGAGAATAACTATAGTCACCTTATACAGCTCTTATTCTCGTATAAATTTCCATTGGCTGATGCCCCTCAGTGGCCAAAAACTGAATAACAGCACACAGATTATCTTTGGACGGATTTTCTATCATAGATGCCATTTTTCAACCCAGTCACAACACTTAGAAAAGAGAAACTACAAATATTTTTGACAGATGCGGCACTAGTACTTAAACAGACAATATAAACAAATGAATTTCGTTGCCATGGCGATGAAGTTATGGCTGCACAGATCAAACATGTTTCTATTTAACAATACTCGTATATTGTTACAACAGTCTCACTCAGTAGAGTGGCATGCATGTAACCGCTATTGCTGGCGGCTACAGTACTGGAAATAAGAGAAAATAATATTAATTGTATTACAGAATAAATACTTTAGTTTTTGAATAATTTGAAATCCGAACAATATTAGTAGGGAAACTTGAAGAAAAGCGTAGCATTGCTTCCGAACTGCTGGGCGCTTGACCGTCTAGTGTTGCTGGCTCAGACATCAGCAATGTTTTACTGTGTAGTGTTGTTGACCTCATAGTAGTTGCAGAGCTGCCAAGGGTCCCCAGAGTAACTGAGTGAGATCACTGGTCAGGAAGAGCGAGATTCAAGGAAAATGAGTGAGACAACAAATTTATTTTATATATCCATTTATTTCATAATTAATCATTATCAAACAACTTTTTATTATAATGCAAATTATTTTTATGTAATATTCATCAGTTTTGTGGAAAACAACAGAACACAAGTTAATATATACTAAATGTTGTACTTAATTGCAAACAATACAAATCTCACTCTTTATTGCTATGTGTTTTATTATACTGACAAATTGCTTTCTTAGCATTAGCCACCACTTCTTTTGGTGGTTCGAATGTGTGGCATGGCTCAGGGATGGCCATTTAATAATACCTTAATTTTCCATTTGCTAGTTCCATCTGAGATAAATATGCCCAAATTACATCCTTTCGGTAAATGTACTGACTTACTTGCTCCTCATCTTGGACTTTAGCACTTTCCCATACATCTTCAGTGATGCTGTCTTGTTTTAAAATTTTGTAATCCACAAATTCATCGTATAGTTGTTCCATCTCAGTCACTGGGTGGATATGCGAAAGAATGTTACGGTACCTCAAGAGAAAAAATTCTACGTCACTAAACTGAACTGAATTTTTCTCAAGAAAGTCAACAAATCTGGCATGTTTCAGCAAGTTGTCGTTCAATGGTAACTTCTTGGTTGCCTCAGAAATTACTTCCTGGTAAAACTGCGTAACTGCAGTTAAAAATTCAGCATAGTCTTTAGGGCTAATGCTACCTTCATGAAACAGAGTAGTCAGTTTTTGTCGAGTTGCAATCCCAATAAATATTTCCACATCATCCAGTTGATCTTCTCTTATATCAACTTTGAGATCTTTGAATCCAGAACCTTCAACCGCTTTAACTTTCTCAGGGGGGAGAATTTTACCTAGAACTTTTTTCACAAATTCATGCAAACGTTGATAAGCAGCAAAGATACATGGATCCTCCCTCTGAAGATACTTGTTAATAATACTGAACATTGGCAGAACTGCATTGTAAAAGAGTAGATACACTTCCAAAATTGGATTATTGAACAACGTTTTAAGTCTTTTAAAACATGGCTCACTCTCAGAATTTGACAAAAAGTAACTCTTCAGTCCATCAAACAAGGAAAGGATTCTCTCCACTGCTCTCTCAAGACTCAACCATCTAGTGTTTACATGTTTGACTATTTAGTGATATTCAACATCACAAAATAAGGAAAATGTTTTAAGGTTTGATTTGCGCTTAGTGCTCTTATCAAAATAATAGTAGAGATCAGCACACATATCTTCTACATCAAACCCACTTCTCTCAAGAAATTTGTCTGCAGCTCTCCTTGCAATATTATGTATTAGGTGACAGGGGCACCCCATGAAGTAAGTATCCTTATTCTGAAGGACTCGTGACATGATGGAGTTCCTAACACCTATATTTACATTCGTATTGTCAACACCAAAAGCAACACAATTAATCCAGGGAATGCTGTTTTTCACTAGTACCTCTGAAATCTTGTCATAAATTGTGGCTGCTGTTGCTGCTCCAGTACCTGTGGTGGTGCACATGTCCAAAAAATGACTCATAACTTTCCGTGATCTTATATCAAAGATGCGTACAGTCAGTGGGTTTAATTTCTCAAGACCAGTGTCATTTGAACCATCTACAAGAACTTAATATGGATGAATCTGCATATGTTGCACCAACTGAGAATGAAAGTATGGTGCAATAGCCCCATTCATAATGCATGTAAATTCCATCTGCAAGAAGGAATGGTAAATGAGTTAGGGTAAATCAGTGACAAGGTTCATGCTCCTCTATTGCTCACATGTTTCCATAAATTAATTTTTATAACCACATTCTCTTACATACCTTCCTGAAGCATAATTCTGAGCTATTGAAGAATCCGGGAAAATGTCGTGGACTCAAATGACTAGCAGTGGCAATTGGGATGTTGTGGCATGCAAGAAGTGTTGCTATTTTCACTTCTGCTCTACCAACCTGAAAATAAGGTATAACTATTATAAAATGTGTTGGCCTAAAATTAAATTTTTTAACGGTGCCTCTTTACCTATCGACCACACGTTTTAAAATTACCGTATCATGAAACAACCTAACCTATCGTTAAATAACCTCGTGAACATCAATCGATATATCGCAGTCGATCACTAATTTAACAGCTGAACATCGCCTAGCGTCGTCCACTTCATAGGTTAGAGTGCGAAATGTGGTCGATCGGTAAAGAAATAAGTTGTTGGTGCCTTTGATAGGTAAAGAAATACGTTTTTAACTAATGCCAGTGAATAATAATTTATAACTACAATACATAAACAATAGGCTACTTACTTTTTCCATTGTTCGATCATCCTTAGGTCTGCTGAATACGTTAGATATTTTAGGTTGATTTCTACTAGATTTCATAAACTTCTTATGAGCATCGGAGTCAACGTGTCTTTTGATATCCGCCTCACCTTGATGTCCACAGGGCAAAGTTCGTGCACACACATCACACCGAAAGGCAGATCCAGATGGATCATCAGAAACTGCAGATACAGGATATTTTACTTGACAGGCAACGTTGAAGCAGGTTTTATATTTAGCAGCTCCCGCAAAAGATCTGGGATTTGTATTTCTTTTTGGAAAAGTTCCTCCCGGAGAAGGATCATCCTCCTTTTCTGAATCTGAAGACAACACAGACTGCACACGCTTCATTCTTCCATGAAACGACTTATGAGTGACGTGTCGAATCGGCCGTATGCATTTCCTTCGAAGCTGGTAGAGCGCTCCCGCCATCTGTTAGTGACAATCGCAATGTTTTATGCGACTATGGACTTATCTTTCACATCAATATTAAAATGACCGGTATTCAGAGACTGCGAAACACAATAAACAGGAGTTAAAATAAAGTTAATTTCAAAATAAAATTTTAATGTCTTTCATGGATAAAATGCGTGAGATTTCAGCTCGGGTGCGTGTGAGCGTGAGATCGGCCTCGATACTGTGTCTCACGCTCAATGCGTGAGACTTGGCAGGTCTGAAGTTGTCACTGTACAAACTGTGGAGGAGGGGACACATTCGTCCACCCACTGTGTTGCCGCTCCATAAACTGGCAAAACGCTCAGTTAGCAGCTATGTTCGTTTTCGGAACAGACGTGCAGCAGATATTACGTACCTATTTGTGTTTTGTTCATTTAGTCGTGTGTTTGTCTGTTTGTCTTTATTATTTTTAATTCGATTGTTTGTGTTCTGATTTATTCTGTGTAAGCATAATGAGAGTCAGATCCCATTGAACCGGGATCCTCTTCTTCTCCCAGCAAATGATAGAAAATGCTCTAAAAAGAACACTTGGTACAAGAAAAAATTCGAATTAATTTTTAGGTTAAGTTTTACGCCTATTAAACCGGCAACAGGTGTTATGTACCCAAACCATGCCACTGGTCTCACTGATCGTTGTATGATACAGTGGAAACAGAATACAAACACCAATGAAACCACTAATTACCAGCTTTAATGAGTAACAAGCCAGGTGATCTAGATGGTCTAGGCAGTTGGTCTGGTTGCGAAGAATAATTCTGCGGCACTGCGAATTCAGTCTCGGGTGAGCTGAACATCAAATTCCCAGGATTACGAGTCACCCACTCAACCACTAGTTTTGTTGGAATCATGTTGGTTGTGTGACATACTGATGACCTATAAGCCATTAGGAATATTGGTATACACTGGTCCCAGTCTGTTTTGTTCTCATCAACAATTTTTTATGAAACATCTTCTTCAGAACTTCTCCCCCGGGTGCTTCAATTAACTTAGGAACAAGCAAGAGGCTTTCCTCAACAACCATAGTAGGTTTTCCAGTCACTTACTGTGTCGTTATACAAATTAACATTTCCTCTGCTAATTCTTCTTCCATTTCCGCGTGCAATAGGAAAGGTTCCTTTTGACCACACCTGTTGACTTCTTCTTCAGCCAGTGTCACTTGCTTGATCGACTGGTTGGCAAACACTGTCATTTTAGCCATGCAAAGCTTTATCCTCTCTTGGCCAACCTTCAGGAGTCCACAACTCCTGTTGTATTTTCTCTTAAGTCCACAACGAATCCGTATGCATTCATAATGTCTGTGCCAAAAATCACTTTATCAACAATGTCAGCAATGATGATTTGATGGCTAAACTCAAGAAGACCAGGTGCATACGTGTATCTATCTTTCCTAGCACTTTGACGGGGCTTCCAGTCACAGTCTGTATTGTACAAGTGTTAAATTGAGGGTGGAGGTTGCAGGCTAAGTCAGGGCACACAATGGATACTGTAGCATCCATGTCAACTGTAAATGCTACAGGTTTGTCTTTAATTAATCCTTTGACAATCAGGTTATCCATGCTTTCATGAAGTGTGGAGACTGTGTGCAGTTCCATATCTTTACATCTCCAATTGGTGCATTCACGCCCTTCTCTCCGATTTTTCGTCTGCCAACAATCTGCTTGAAGATGGCCACTTTTTCCACAATTGTAACACTTAGGTCTTTTGACTTTTTCCCTTGGTTCAAAAATTTTGTGGCGCTACTAACTTCTTAAACCATTTATCTTGAGTCACCACTTTCACTACTATATGACCACTAGGAAGATACTATGGTACTAGTTCCGTTTGACTACAATGTGGTGACATACTTTTATTAATATAAGTCGCTGAGTCGGCAGCATCAAAACTAAGAGCATGAACAAGAGTGTCTGAGCTATTCTGATGCCGTGCCATTCTTAACACTTGTTGGAGTTCACTATCTCTGATACTGTCAATAAGCATAATGAGAGAAATCCATGCCAGGAAGTCCTCCGATGTTTTAGGATAAGCCAGTCTCATAAATTGGTTGACATTTGCTTCTAACTCCTGGAGGCTTTCTTCGGAACGCTGTTGCCTTGCTTTAAGTTGAACATGGTACACATCGCATAGATGCTGGTCACCATACTGTAATTCCAAAGCTTTTGTTAATTCAGCATAGATGTTCTGGCTGTCAGATGACACTTTCTGTATTAGTTCTGTGACAGGTCCTTTTAAAGCGAGAATGAGTGAAAGGTTTTTCTCTTCTTCCATCCATTTATTTAAGCAAGTGGCAGCTTCAAATTGGTGAAGATAAGTTGCCAAGTGAGTGCTTCTATCAAACGTTGGGGGCCTTTGAGTAGACTGCCCTACTACAGTTAATGATGTTTTATGATTGCTGTGGTGTTTTGAATCGTCTTCAGCATTTATTAACGCCCTTGCCTTGTCAACTATTTCTTTCATTTAATGCTCTGCTTCAACTTTAATTTGTTTTGTTACATTTGTAATCAAGTCTCGTATACTTGACTTATCCGTTTTCATAGTTGACACATATTTGTCTAGTTCAGATATTCTGTCAACTTATTTTTTATCGTGTATCAGTGCTTTAACATCTTCTGTTTCACAAAAAAATTCTTTTTTGCCAGGTATTTGCTAATTCATTTTTACACCTGTCATTTTTCTGCTTCTTCTGCTTCCCATCTGTGTTGTTCCTCATTCTGCAGTACCATTGTTTGGAATGCGTCTGTAATCTGACTGGAATCCATTTTCTTTATATCAATTGCCACTCACGCTACTCTTCTACGAAGTGTCTTCTGTTTCTAGTGTTAAAGATTCTGTCCCACTTCTGACACCACTGTTATGACTGTCTCACCAATCGTTATATGGTACAATGGAAACAAAATATAGACACCAATAAATTACTAATTACCAGCTTTAATGAGTCACGAATAAAAGTTTGCAATCAACAAGATACTCTCATACAGTAATTAAAGTTATAGTCTAGTCAAATTAAGAAAAATGACCCATAAACCTGGACAAAATTGCTTCAGAAGTGATTGAAGTGGTATTCAACTGAACAAATGTTGCTTTTTAACATATCCAAAATCCGACAAAATCCGACCATGGGAAAGCACCTAAAAATCAAATTCAAAATGGCAGCCCTCTTTCAACCTTTTGATTACTTAGTTTGATGATATTTTGTAATATTTAGGGTAATGAAAGCACAGCCTTTAAATGTCAGTGTACATATGACTATATTTAAACAACATAGAAATAATTTTAAGTTTGGTGATAAGCGCAAATGAGTTTTTTTTTATTTTCATAATTAGTAGACAAGTATGAAGACACTCCTTAAGGAATTAAATAAGTGATGTTGGCAAAACTAGGCATCTGAATCACAGTCATTGTTTTCTATTACAACGATATTGTCACATCCACTGATCTGGCACTCCCCACAAGAGGCTGAACAAGGCCTATTTGTTCTGTTTGCATCCACATCGCATTGTTGCGCATTGCGTCTTACAAGAACAATGGATCATTTTCAGTAACCACTCTGGCGCTGGTGGCATATCAGACACTGTAGGGTAATATGAGTTTTCCTTAACAAACCAACCCCATTCTGTAGCAGTTACAAAGTGTTTCTTTTGATTTCCAAACACTGATCTGGTAGTACGTACGAAAACTGTGGTACTTTGCTGCTGACTCTGTAGGTGGCCAACGTGCAGGTGCGACAAATGATGTAGCTGCTGCAACTTTTTCCACTAACATTCGATGACGAAGTGTTTGTAGAGAATCTCCAATCTTGCTGCCATATAGTAGTAACATAGCCTTATGTCATGCAGATTCAATGTCAATTTGTTGGCTTCCATCTGAGGAAAATATGTTTGCAGCTGCCTGTAGCTATTTATCCTTCATTAGTTTTTCCAGTGCTGTGGCTTTTCCAATCCCAAAGATTCTGGATGTTGTATCAGAATCAGTAAAAGCATGTAAAAACAAAATGTTGTTACAAATATCACTACCCAGCAAGGCTTGAATTCCAAGAATATCGTACACGGGATTGGTAGATAATCCTCTTCTAATGTCACTCTGGAAGTACAGTTTAAAACCATTGTTTTTAGTATGGTGTAACAAAAGAATCAACAAGTCTGTATCTTCGCCAACAGTGACGGTCGTTATAATTTGGGATGATGATACTCCAGAATGAACAATATCGAAATCTGCATCTCCATCAGCATGTTGAACAGTGCACCCTATTTTCGTCAAGGCCTCTGATATGAGCATAATAAAACGTTGCTTATTTGTATCATTTGCCAAGAAATTTTCTTTCTGCCCAACAACTTCATACCAGAAATTAAATTCACAGTCTTGCTAATTTTGGAGGTGATGCGCCTTCAGTGAGTCATGTCCTTAATGGAAGGAGCACTATCGTAGCCATCGAAGACAACAATAGCTCTGCCATAATTATGAAATGTGAAGTTTGCGTAGGAATTTGCTATGTTCAGGTATGTATCACCAGACTTCCAAGGCACACGATGAAGTAGGGATCCTCCATCTAAAACGTACTGGACATTAGCTTGAGTTTCTGGAACATCTGCTGTGCACAAGTTACCACACTTTTTCAGTATTGCATGGGCTAACTGAGGCTTGTCAGCTTTTCTTAATAGAGTTCGTGATTCAAATAATGCTGGCGGATAAGCACAGAGCTCATAATTTAAGCATCTGCAAGATTCATGTCACCAACTGTAGCAACAGTCATCATTCTCTGGAACAACAATGTCTTCACTCTGTCGCTTCTTTTAGCATAATATGTGTATACCGGTTTTGCAACCATTTTGTTTATAATTTCTGTGCCAACGGAATGTAGTTCATGTACGTTTACACTTGGATCAGTAGTAACTCCTGTAATAATATTTCTGAAGGATGTGTCACAATCAAATGGGGAAATAGGTTTCATGCATTCCATAACTTTTTGGAAGTCACTGATATCTCTGGATCGCCTGCTCTCCCCAACTTCTTTGTGGTGTCCGCTAGTTTCAAACGACACACTGGAGTATTCTTGCATTGCGAGGTTGTAAAGACAACACACAGGCATTGATTGAAGACAAGTTGCCTGCTGAATTTCTGTAAGTCCACTTCCTCATGTCAACCAACCCCTGCTTTTAATAGACCGCATCAGCACTTGTTCTATCACGAGGTCACTCCCTAATCCTGCCCAGAATCGATCACTTCTTCGAACCACAAACTGTCCTTTCTGAAACAGTTTATAAACAGATGGATTATCAGATGGCAACTTCAACATATCCTGCAGGTACTTGTATCCAGATTTAAGATAATTGTGGTGACCAGCTGCTGCAACAATGACCAAGCATTCTTGGATTGCTTCTAAATGTAGTTTCCATGAACTAGTTCTATCTGGCAATCAGCTTGCGTACGGTTTTCACCATTTCCTGATATGGCAACCACAGCTTACTAGTCTCTGATGATTGTAGCTGCAGTTTCTTCTTCTTTAAAGCATTAGCTATCTCACACATAGTATCCGAAGTCTCATTGTATGAAGACTCCTGTCTTCATTACAGGGAAAAACGTTAGCCACTAATAAGGTAGACAGAGCTGCATCAACAAGCATATGACCATGAATAGCCCTGGAGATGGCTTTGCCAGTCATCATATGAAGCACAGCATTGGAACCATATATCTCTTGTAACACTTCATTTAAACCTGAACCCTTCATTAATGTCCCAATCGCACCCACTAGGTTCATGAGAGTATGGAAGGACCCAAGCATTAATACTGTGTTCTCAAGGTCTTTGTATTCATGAATGATTTGTGATGCTTTCCAATATAAAGGTTGGTCAAAAGTGACTATGCATGGAACCTTTTTATCATGTGCAATTTTATTCAAATATAGCAGTATTGACAATATGCAAGTCATGTCACTTGGTGCTATATTAATGATTGGCAGGAACCTAATAGATGCCTTTCCAGAGTATTGGAGATTTGAGTTGTTGTACACAGTCTGCATCATTCCAGACCAATTGGAATGATCTTTTCCCGGAAATGACCAGGATAATTGCAAGAGGATATCAATTGTTCTGATGTTGGCACCAATTGCTTCTAGGTTATGGAAAGTGATATCCTTCAGAAGGTTTCTGGAGGATCTGTACTCTCGGATTGTAACATGGGCAATGTTCTTTATAGCACTGTCTGTAACATTATATCTCGGAACAATGGGTTGTAATTTACTTCTGGTGTTATAGCAGCAATCATTCCCATGCCGTGAAAGGTATTATTCCCATCTAACTTTCGAATATTATGATCCACATTGTCTGCTGCAAACAGTAATACATTATTGTCTGTCACATCCTCTGAAAAACTGCTACTTGCTATTGCAGCATTCCTTTCGAATTTCATAACTTCTGTGTAGGAAGAACAGAAACCCAGATAATATAACGTGACCTGAAGTGATGCATTTGAATAGCTACAACTATCTGCAGTGGGCATATTAAAGATCTTGGGTTATAGCTTGCATAATACTCTGGCCAATTGCACCAACTTTAGTCGAGACATCTTTCCCCACAAACAATTTTGCACAGAGCAACCTTAAGCTGCCAGGAAGGTAATCCATAGTTTTTTCGGTAGTGAGATCATCTGTTGAAGGATATGTATCTTTCTTTGCCCGTTCATAAGCTTTCACATCACTCTTGATTAGTCTCGCAGCTGCCTCTATTATGTGTATTTTTTGTAATTCAGGATCACAGTCTTTTGACTTTGCATGGTAGGATCTAAGAATTTGATCAGCAGTCTCTTTTAATGTTACAATTGTGATATTAATTAATCACTTACATAAATATAAATATCTAATTCAATTCCACCTACCTGCAAAGATTCTATCTGGGTCCAAGATCCGTTCACACGAACGTAAGATGCAAACATGGTTTAGGGGTTTTTGTAATAATGTACTCTACTCATTATTAGAAGAGAATTAACATTTTTTAATAATTCAAGGTTGTACTATTAGTTTTCCAATAAAAATTTATCAAATTAACTTAAAGTTTTCGTACATTTTGGTAATACGTTTTATATTGTCATAATTAAATTCTACTACTTACAACTATGACGACTGCCCAGTCTGCTCTCTCTCTCTCTCTCACATTCTTATAAAAAAAAACCCCCGTTATTTAGATATGTACCCCATTACTATATAAATTGAAAACATATACCCCACGCCGGCACGAGGCGTCCGCGCAACCTCGATTTATTCCATGTATAACTTCATAGACGTCCAACAAACAAAATACAGGTTGATGTCCTTTCGTTGACTTCACATCACTGTCACATAATTGTTAATGGACACTCACGTTTTAATATTTGAACTTATAAAATTTTGACAAGCCCCGTTGGGGCAGTACCTGGGCAGGCACAGTCTATAGGCGAACTGGGAAGAAGCGTCTATATGTTCATGGCCAACTGGATTACGTCTTTTTAGATGGAAGACAAAGCCTTTTGTTTCGTCGCCACGGATGTCCTATTTAACCCATGCAGTTGATTGTGTGTGGGTCTTAGCGGATATTTGGGTAGCGCTGGCTGATGTCACGAGAAGGGTTGGACTTAGGCTCATATCCGGCAACTTCGTCAAGGAAGCAAACAGCGATTCTTCTCTTAGCCATTTTTTGTGTTTCATAAGTCGGCGTGGGTCCGCGCGCATGCTCGTGTGACGCGCTCGGACGTACTGCCACACACTCGCAAAGTTCTTAGAAAATGATGCTGGGTGCATTCCTTGTTAGCGATTGCACAACTGTTGAGACGTATCGTTCCTTTGTTATACCACTGTTTCAATTCACCATGTGTTCTGGTCACAGTTGGAAATTATGTCCATGAATATTCTTTATAAACCCCAAAAATTTAATAAAATGAAATCCCCTGTATTTGTCACGTTACAATACCCCCCCCCCCCCAATGAGAGATCTTCTGCCGAAACAGAAGAAATCTCATTGCTAAAACCCCTAAGAGGACCGGTGAGGAACTGGTGCCAACAACCCCCTTTTGCTCTTACACTTCATGGGTAAACGACCCCCCTGGCTTGGCGACTATGGACGCATCTGAACGAGATCACTGGACTTCTCTGTGCGAGATCCCAACACCGAAAAATCGAACAAATACGACCACAGCGCACCTCACCTTCTAACATGTTTCCCCAGAAAATCCAAATCCCTGGCTTATATCATGCCAGATCCTCAACCGATATGTTCCCCCTTATCATGCACACTGGGCTGCCTTTAGCAGTTACTGGGCTTGCACACACTTATACTACATACTATCAAAATTGAAACATTCTGCAACATTTATTTAAGTTAAAAATCAACAGCTATTTTCTTTAAAATCAAACTACAAATCCGTTACCTAAATTGAATAATTCTCTTCATTAGTTTTTATTTATTTTTTCTTATTAGAAAATAAACAAGTTGAACATTTCTTAAAATAGGAACATCCTTAACCTAACATGTGATTATACATATGCCCTAACAATACAATTCAATAAAAACACTAATAATACACAAACAATAACATCATCAAAGTTCAAAAACATTAATTAGATGGCAGGCACAAAATCAAGAAATTTTTTTTTTCAAAAAAATTTTAATTCAAAAAATTTAAATTTATTAAAATATTTTCTTTTTTCAATCTTGAAATTATTTAAAATTATTCAAATTAATTAAAAGCAAAATTGGCTTTACTTCCTTGCTAAACGTGTCTAGTATAGGGTATCACCTATCAGCTGATCAAACTGGGTCAAGTCAAGAACCTTGACCTACCTAAATTATACACAAGTTACATCTGAAAATACATTGAACATCTTTAAAATTCTGTCTTTCAACGCAAAACATAATAAAATAACACATTTAAAAGAACAAAATATTATTATAATTAACAATCAAATTGATATTTAAATTACTCAGAATAAACACTTTATAGCTTTACATTATTTTCAAACTCTATCAAAAATTGTCACTGGTTTCAATCAAAATTTTATATTTTTACTATAAATCTGTTTATTTAATCATCTCCTTCTCCATTACTTTGGGTGATTTAATTATTTATACTAGCTTGATTTGCCATTTGGCATTTATACATATATAATCTTTCTCACTCTGACTCTAATACCACTAACACTTTAACTATCATGACACCCATCTCTATCAAAACATCTATCAAACAGTCTCTAAAACCAACTTACTATTAAACTCAATTCGCCACATTCTCTCAATATATAAAAAAAATATTCTCTAACCCTTTGTACTTAGGATAAGTGTTTCCCCCCCCCCAAAAAGCTCATTCCCTTATGTTGGTTCCTGGACTTTCCCTAGGCAACCCTTTCCGGCGCTAAACGGTCCCTTCCCGTCCCAACCACTTTTGTTGTGGACTCCTACATTACACTATCCCCTCTTACAAAATTACCATCCCCAAATCTCATTCTTATTACCCCACTTCAACTACAAAATAACATCATCATTTATAAACATCAATATATCACTCATTACTCTACATATATTCGCCATAACTACTGTGTCAACATCAATACTTCTCAAATTCTATTACATTAACTCACAACAACCTTACATTAATTCAAAACAATATTTTCATCTCTAGTACCACTTTAACTTTAACTTGGACTGATCTACATGTCTCAACAAAATACTAATCACCCAAAAGCTATCTTTTATTGTGTTCACAAATCATTTAAAATCTTAACTTTATCAAATTACTTTCCTCATTATTTGAAATAGCATCTTTAGCACATTAAACATTATATTTGACATTAACTACCTTGAACATTTATAAACAATTTAACAGTGACATTTTACTACTGATCAGCTGACATTCCTAGCAAAGTGAAAACACATTTCAAAATTATGCACATTCTATGAAATACATATGGTTATCAATCCTTACATCTACCATACTACACATCATTGTTTCCCCTCTTTCTGACTCTGGTACTATTGTGTAAACCGCCTGCCGGTCGGTCTAGTTATTTACTTTGTTTCAAAATTACACAAATTATATAAAACACATATTTTTATCAATTCTTACCTCTAACGCAATAAAATAATACATTTATAACATACAGAATGAACACATTATACTGAACGTATGAACACCTATTTATCAAAGCGTAATACAAGCATTTTATTAGAGCAAAATTGAGTTATCATTTTGAATTTACAAAATTTAAATGCGTTGCTCGCCGGAGCAACCCCCCAATCCACACACACTATGGTATTTTATGTTGGACTGTGACGCCCATTTGCGTTCACAAGGACTGCATAGTTGGAGGAATTGAACATCTCCTTGTCCTTGCTTCGGCTTTACATTTTAAATATCTTAGGTATCGACATACCTTCGTTTTATAATTATGAGCCCTTAAAACGGGTCTACCACCTGGCTATGCTGTCCCTCCTCGGACAGAGTGGCAGCCGCTGTTCCATAGTTCCGGGGATTTCCCCTAGTTTCACCCCCCTATTAATTTCTAATATCAACCAATTTCAAGCCAGCTATGGTCAAGGGACTTGATTATGGCCATAGCTGACCGCTAGCCAAAACCACGATTAGTGCTGGTAAGGCAGTAATCGCCCGAAAAGTCGGGGAAATCAAACTTTACTTTAATGCCTGTTCTACTCGTCATTGTTCTGCATGGCACGAAAGTCTATCATGGTACAATTAAGTAATTGTACAAAAAAGGTGTGCCGTACATTTTCGCCATTTCAGCCTCCGATGGAGGTAACACTCACTGTTACCCCCAACCCATTCCACTATCTACTGGGGCACAGGCCACCCCAGCAATAGCACCTTAATAACTAAATAATAAAAATTAAAACTTCCTACAATTAGATTACTTAAACTTTCCAAATTTATTATTAACATTTCTTTTATATTATCTTTCAGTTATTATTATCTGTTAAATTATTATCTCAAGTTGTTTTCATTATTGAATTTAAGATTCTTTTCAATTGAGTTAAACATCTGTAAACATTTTATCATCTCTGACTTGTGTTATTATAAATTGTTATACTTACAGTCCATTATTCACATACCGACATACACAAAATATATACACCATACACACCAATATCTCCAAGTAACCTCTGAAACATTTAACAAAAATGTTATTTCATATTCAACAATTTAACATTTATTTATTAATTGATTATCAAATTCAACTCTCATAAAATAATTTAAATCCATTAGAAAAATTCAATTATACAACATTTGAATCAATCAAAATATTTTAAACATTTCAAATTATTTTAATTATATTAATTATTGAAAATACAAGTTCCATTGCTATCAAAACAATTGCAATTCTCTAATTACTGTCTTTAAAATTAATTTTGTTATTTATTTAGGTTGTAAAATATTAATATTATTATTATCACAACCATTGCTACTACATATACACATTGTTTACCTGACATCCTACAATACACACAATTAAATTCACTACACTTATTTACAATTCTTCATCATTGATTACTCAGTTATATAACACTTCAATGTCCAAGTTTGCGAGGTCAAAACCCATAAAACAAAAATATTTAAAATTGTCCATTGATTGTTTTATAGTCTACCCTCCATCGTCAAAATTTAATCTTTGTTTCAGATAACACTTTTCAATTTTATTGACACACATATTGCTATTATGTGTGTCATAACCATAAAATTCAAATTCATTCGTTTTATCACAATAATCATGAATCAAGTCAACATTAAGTATTTCTGTCAAGTCTCCAGTAGTAATTATATTCATCATTGGGTCAGTTATTTTCTCATCGTTTAAATTATTCTTGTTTAAACACACTTCTAACATTTCTTTCAGCTCACCATAATCTCTCTTTAGTTCATACAATTCTATCTCTTTATCAACACACAATTCTCTATCAAACTCTCTCTCATCATAACACCATCTCATACCTTCAATATTACTCCAGACAGAGGGTACAAACTTATACAAAAAAAAATAAACAACTCAAATCTTCTACTAACACGGGACTCTTGCCCTTCAAAAACAACACTTGTGAACACATTGAATCATCATAAATAAGGGGAAAATTTACCCTCTGCCCCCATTCTACCACTATTTATCTTGCCCACTTTCTCTCTAACTCATAAACACACATTAACATTTCATTATTACATTCCACAACTTCATCAGTATTCTCACTATTTATTTTCAACGCATCACTCTCTGATACTACCTCTTCAATTGCATTACTATTCTCAATATTATTTTATCATTTTCGATATCATCATCATCATTTGTTAACTCTTTATCTAGTACCACATTTTTATACATATCATTATAATTTTCATTTGTATTACTCTTGTTTGTAGTCATTACACTCACTCCCATTCTCTCAATACTCTGTTCTAATTTATTCAAACTAGTTCTTATTACTTCATTAGTATTTTCAAAACGTTTATTCATGTCTTGTATATCATTTTTTAATTCATCAAATTTGTTATTCTGTATTTCAAATTTAGCGTCAGAATCACTCTTTATTTCGTTAAATTTTACCTCTAACATCGCATGTTGTTTTTCTGAACTCTCTTTGAATTTAGCGTCAGAATCACTCTTTATTTCGTTAATTTTACCTCTAACATCGCCTGTTGCTTTTCTGAACTCTCTTTCATACTACACACCATGCTACATAAGTATTTCATCATATCATTATCATCAGTTTTTTTATTCTGAATTGGCGTTGAATGAATTCCTTCATCCATAATTTTTGATTCAGTTTCGCTTAATTCGATATTCATTTGGCTTTCGTTTTCGATGTCAGTTAAGCTGACATTCTCATTATTACCTGCCATTTCTTATTTTTATACTTGATACTTATTAATTTACTCTAATTAATTTCCTTTATCATAATATAATTTTGATCTTGTCAATTGTGCGTAAATAACGTACTTTTATTTCATTACACTAACCTTAAACACACGCTTGCATCTTTTTTGTAGGTGCGGTTTTCACATTAAAATTTTGATTCATAAAAACGGTCCCTGTCGGCTGCGCCACTGTGATATTAATTAATCACTTACATAAATATAAATATCTAATTCAATTCCACCTACCTGCAAAGATTCTATCTCGGTCCAAGATCCGGTCACACGAACGTAAGATGCAAACATGGTTTACGGGTTTTTGTAATAATGTACTCTACTCATTATTAGAAGAGAATTAACATTTTTTAATAATCAGTTATTTCAAGGTTGTACTATTAGTTTCCAATAAAAATTTATCAAATTAACTTAAAGTTTTCGTACATTTTGGTAATACGTTTTATATTGTCATAATTAAATTCTACTACTTACAACTATGACGACTGCCCAGTCTGCTCTCTCTCTCTCTCTCTCACATTCTTATAAAAAAAAAAACCCCGTTATTTAGATATGTACCCCATTACTATATAAATTGAAAACATATACCCCACGCCGGCACGAGGCGTCCGCGCAACCTCGATTTATTCCATGTATAACTTCATAGACATCCAACAAACAAAATACAGGTTGATGTCCTTTCGTTGACTTCACATCACTGTCACATAATTGTTAATGGACACTCACGTTTTAATATTTGAACTTATAAAATTTTGATGAGCCCCGTTGGGGCAGTACCTGGGCAGACACAGTCTCTAGGCGAACTGGGAAGAAGCGTCTGTATGTTCATGGCCAACTGGATTACGTCTTTTTAGATGGAAGACAAAGCCTTTTGTTTCGTCGCCACAGATATGTCCTATTTAACCCATGCAGTTGATTGTGTGTGGGTCTTAGCGGATATTTGGGTAGCACTGGCTGATGTCACGAGAAGGGTTGGACTTAGGCTCATATCCGGCAACTTCGTCAAGGAAGCAAACAGCGATTCTTCTCTTAGCCATTTTTGTGTTTCATAAGTCGGCGTGGGTCCGCGCGCATGCTCGTGTGACGCGCTCGGACGTACTGCCACACACTCGCAAAGTTCTTAGAAAATGATGCTGGGTGCATTCCTTGTTAGCGATTGCACAACTGTTGAGACGTATCGTTCCTTTGTTATACCACTGTTTCAATTCACCATGTGTTCTGGTCACAGTTGGAAATTATATCCATGAATATTCTTTATAAACCCCAAAAATTTAATAAAATGAAATCCCCTGTATTTGTCACGTTACACAATGTCACCCTTTCCACTTTCACCATAATGTTCTTCAAGCTTTCTTTTCATGTGTCTTCGATCATATGCTTTGCAATCACTTTCTTTAAGATACTCTTCCATTTTAGAAATAAGATCCACAACAAGTAATTGTTCCTTGTCATTAGATTCAAGGTAAGTACATGTCTTCAGGAAAGCGTCTTGTTGCTCTTCATTGATTGGACGCATTTGTTTCTGTCTCTTTGAGGACTGTTCGATACGTGCATATTCTTGAGGAATATTTTTCTCACTATGAAAGTTTGCACTACATGTGTGGTGGTACACGCAACTCAGCAGCATGCAGATCTGAAAGGAAATATTCAATGCGTCCTTTTACCACAAAATACCATTCATCGCAGTGTTTCTCACAGCATTTTTTGATGGTCTCAGCAAATTCGGATGTCCGTACCTTACATTGTTCTGAGTTCGGTTTGTACTTTGCAGAAAAATCCACAGTAGTTCCGCAAAACAAGCAGTCAGTTCGAGCGAAAAAGGGTCCTTCAGCTAAACGGACACTTCTTTTTCCAATGCATGTATTACTTGTTGATTGTTGTTTGTTCCATATATCAATCCTTTTCTTATCAGTGTGCGTTCTTCTGCATAACACATGAACTCTGTTTCCAGCACTTACGATGACATCGCTTCCACGGAGTTTACTGGCTGTGTTTATGCTTTCAGCACCTTTCTGCATTAAAGTCACTGCCTCCTGGCCATCTTCGACAATTTTTTTGCAAATACAACAATGTTGTCCAGTGGCAGCCATTTTTAGTAAACTTTACCTGAAACAAGAAAATGTTCTTTTAATATCATATCTATTAAAATTACACATTAGAAAACATTTCATCTTATAATAACAAATACGATAATTTAGAAAAAGGGCAGCCATTTTGAATTTGATTTTTAGGTACTTTCCCATGGTCAGATTTTGTCGGATTTTGGATATGTTAAAAAGCAAGATTTGTTGAGTTGAATACCACTTCAATCGCTTCTGAAGCAATTTTGCCCAGGTCAGATTAGACTATTAAATTTGTCCACACACAGTAATAATGTCCACTATTAAGAGTTCTCCACTGATTATAGTACAGTAATCACTTTACACAACAACCGCTTGATCTGGGCTGAATAAATCGCCACTTATAACTAGCTCACTAAGCCTGCTGCTGTTGTTTGTATAGCCTGAAGATGTTCCAGAATAATGTTCCATAATTTGCGTCACTAACAACAAGTCCTCTTGAAGACTCTAGAGGGTACTTGACTGTGCCGCCTTGACAGAATCACACACCTACTCCACTAGCCGAAAAATGTGTCAGACAACAATCTCAACTGTTTGAGAGTGTTCCATCGTAACAATATGTATGTTAGTCATAAGAAGTGCAATAATGTAATGGAGGGGTGTAATACACAAGTTAAAATGAGACTGCCTGATGAATGCAGTTTTAGTCATTACTTGTCAAGATGTAAATTGATAACATAAGATGATGGTGATGATGTTAATGAAATATACTGAATATATTTCCTTTTGGGTACATATTGTTACTAAACGCTCGGCTCTTACGGTCACGGGATTCTCGTTCTTTCAGCCCCAACGTTGCCGGCGTCAATTTGTTACTAAACGACGTCTTGCGTCTCGTTCGTGTCACGCAATGTAAACCTATTTGTTACTAGGAACGGGTATGCTTCTCTGTCTCTCCTCTCTTCGGTCGTTTTAATTTAATTCAATTATTTAGATATCTGAGATATTTGGAGTTGGTGAATATAGTAATTTTATTAACTAATATTAGCTTATCTCTCTAAGAAAAATACCAGTGTTAGTGTGCTTGAAACTTAAATAATTAATGTTTTATTCTATAATTTCTCTCAACCCTAGTATACCTCGAAGAGAATTATGTAAATTTTGTATTTTTACGCTCTTCTCTTTGGTGTCGGAGAATTCCGCAAGAAGCGCTGCAGTTCCGGGCAACAAAACTTATAGGTTAATTCACTGTTTACGTTAACCAATTATTATATACTTAGTCAGTTACTTTTTATTCCCAACTCATTAAATAATACCCCAAATGATAAGATTTTGCAACTATACAAGGTTTCTTTATTTATTCACTCCTTCAACATTAAATAAGATAGGTTCCAATTGGCATACATAAAGGCTATAGATTGCGTGAATCGATTATTGTTCAGTCCAATACTTTATTTTAGATTCGGTTATATAATGTGTTTTTGTTTATAATTAACTTAATTCAGGGTGTGAAGGTTCTTGTAACTGTGGGGAAGATTAAAAATACATAGATAAGAATGCAAGATTTACAAATTTGAAGTGTTGTGTTGTTAATATGATTTATACAATTATAATTTACCAGACTAGAACGACGTAACTCGAGTAGGCCGTTGGTTGATAATCTCGACGTTCAGAATGGATATGTCGTTAGAGATTCCTTTCTTCGGTTTAATAAAGTGGAATTCTTGTCCTGTTCACCTCGGAAATACAGCTCCCTGGGTTTATTTACGGCCAGGCTGGTGGTCCTTCTGCAAATTCTGGATCCAAATACGTTCTTCTCTCTTTTGAAGTAATTAGTGATGTTCCGTGTATTGAAAAGGTTATGAGTTCCAGTGTGGTGTATATTATTTGTTGTGACACAGTTAACTCTTTGTATTGGTTTTAATATATCGTTAATTCTTTTCTGGTACAGGACAATTCAAGTCCTTCCTTGTAGAACCCAGTTATTTATTTTTTATTGTGATACTGTACTATGATCTCATTTGGTTAAACTTTGCTGGCATAAGTCAAGAAGATTATCATTAGAATTTTGTGTATTATAATAGCATCCAAATAATTTAGAATATTCCAATTACATTAAACATTTCTTGGGTTTTTTAATCTCATCACGTTCAGATCATAAAAGGCAATAATTGAAAATCAACAACTTCTTCATTCCTGTTGTCCTTAGCAACACATTATTTTTCTTCCTTCTCAATGTTTTGTATATAGTGTTTATTTCATATATTTTTCGTCCATTCCTTATTAATTTTCTACCATATCGGAATATAACTTTACCTATAGTTTGTTTACTATTTTCTACATATATTCTGCCGGTTTTTTGATCTTAGTCTGTTTCTTTTATATTTATTACTTTTTTGATATCAAACGTTATCAATCGATACCATGGCATTGTGGCATTATCATAATTTGTTTAAATTGAGGTGGTTTATTATCATCTATCATTACTTATCAAATGTTTTTTCCTAGCTCTTTGAACCGTATTCATTAATTATTATTAACTTCCGTACCTAACCTTTATGTTATGAGTGGTTATATAGTGTTATTGGCTGTTAGGCCTTTTATTGTATATGGACCTACCTTTGTTTATAACTGGTGAACAACTATAGCCCTTTTACATAAGTTCATACATATAATCAAATCTTAACTATTAACATTCACATAAATAATTATTCTTTCCATAACTAATAACAATTTTATCTTGATCTATGGATCACATATAAGAAAATTGAGATCTATTAACACTAACTAACTGCTTCCCACATCCTTCTATAACAGTATTTGAATAATACATTTTGTTTCATTACTTTCCATTAACTCAACAAGTAATTTGTATAACACAACATAAACTTTATCATAACATTCATTGTCACAAAATAATATCATTTAATTCATAATCCTTACTTACTATTGCTATAAGGTAAATTATTGTCTCGTTTTTGCTTAATTTCATTGTCATTTACTTTGACATTTTCTGTACTATTTTCTTTCTTACAATTCTCATCAGTATTATATTGATTTACTTTTCACTGAACATGGATCACTAACTATTGTCTAATTTACAGGTTTGTTTATTATTGTTATTTCTACCTTGCATCCTTATTTATTTTTATATATAATTATAAATGTATTTATTAGACCTTTGTTTTATCATGGGAGTTAAATATTGATTTACTTATTATTTTGTTAATATAATATTTATGTAACATGGATGACTGCATTTCTGTTGCGTTACATATGCTCCCCTTCCTAAAAAAGTTTAGTTTACCTGAATGAAGTTTAGGTCAAATAAACTTGTCTTTTTCACATGCCTTTTCTTCGTTAATATTAACGATGGGATTCTCAATGTAACTTTGTTAGACTAGTATTAATAATTCTTTATTTAATAACATTTCATTATTTCTATTAACATTCTTGATCATATTTAATTTCTGTAAACAGTATTTGTTGATAGTTGGCTACAATATTCAATGATACTTTAGGTTCACATCTCTTCTACTTATAAGTACTGTAATCACTGTATTTCTCAATTATTCTTCTGTCAGCTATTTTCTTTCTGTTTTCTTCGTCCTACTCTTCTGGAATCTGAGGTCATTCTTGCAACGATTCTAATATTCCTTAAATATTTAATTTCCCTAACAATCCCTAATATGTGCATTGGTACAGTTCAGAGAGGCACTGTTTGGCTTCATACTCTGCTGTCCACACTACACCTTAATATAGTACTGCTGGAATTCATCTACAGTCAGCTATAAAAATATAATAATCTCCTAATAATCTCCTTAATTATTTAATAATAAACATTTGGGAATTTTTTCACATTGTTGCTTTTATATTTATTTATTCCTATCCTTCATACTTTGTGATTCCATTTTAGTTTCCTTAAACATTTTTTGATAATAATTCTGACAGTTATCATTTGTAATTATTTTTGTTTTTCTTTCTTGTTGTGATATTAACGCTAAGTATCTTCTTCATTTGTTCTTCTGATCTCAATATTTTCTAAATAGTTATTGGTTTGATTATTATCATTACTGTGTTTCTGAATAGTTACAGTCCTTAGCTCAACTATTATTTTTCTTATCTTATTTCATTATTTTAGCTGGTTATATTTCAATGAATTATGTTGCTAACTATTTTTTCTCATTTTCTTTAACATTACATTGGTCACAATCAATCGTTTTTTGAGGTTGTTCTTTTCACTTGGCAATGCGGTAGGTATTTTAGGTCATATTATTTTTCTTTTATTATTTTGCATAGGTATGTTTGATATAAAAAATTTTATCTTGATGTTTCATTATTCCTTATTCACACTATTTCTTCGTAGACATGTAGTAATAATTCTGGTTTTCTTCTGTAATCTTGGGGTTTGTTATTAACTCTTCTTAATACCTTCTTCATAACTATATTTTAATTCAGACTTACTTCATTTTGAATGACATGTTTTCTATTTATATAATATTGTTCAAAAAATTCTCTTTTATTTACAAGTGTTTTCTCTTCAAAACTGGTAATAAGTTGTTCTTATTTAGATTTAGAATTTATAGGATTTATTCATAATATTTCTTTATGGACTCCTGATTGTATGTTCCCTTAATCTTTTTCGTGACAGGGTTCATTATTTCATAGGTATTGTTATTATTATTTTTTGTTATCACATATGGCCCAGTATATAATAACAATAATTTTTTAGTTATTCCCTCTAGAGTGATGGGTAGCTCCCTGTTTCTTATTAATATTTTCTCGCCCACTTGGTACTCAATTGGTTTTGGATTATTCTTTTCATATTTCCTTTTCTTCATTTCCGCCTTTTCCATTACTCGGTTATAAAATTTAATGGTTTCAAACTGATATTCTGGGTTAGTTGGAAAAATTATAATATCCTGGATTTCTCTAGGTGGAAGCCTTTCAAACATAACAGTATAAGGGGTATTTTTGATGGACTGATGGTAAGATATATTTAAGAACTCTTCGGTCAGTGACAAGTATTCGTACCACCTTCTCTGTTGGTCATGACAGTAAGTTCGGAGTATTCTGCCAACTTCCCTCAATACACGTTCTGCCGGATTGCTGCTGGGTTGGTATACTGAAGTCTTATATGTTCTAATGTTGTGTTTTAGAAGATTATTTCTCCATTTGCTTCCCTTGAATTGCGTACCATGATCGGTGATAATAGATGACGGTTTACCAATCTCTGTTATGTAACGTCCAATGACTATTTCCAGAATTTTCTTGGTCGTGGCTCTGCTAATAGCATAGAGTTTAGTATATTTGGAAAAGTGATCAAAAATAATAATTATGAATTTATATCTATGGTTCCCTCCACTGCGTGGGAATGGTCCACATATATCCAGAAATACTTTCTCCAGCTTATATTTGGATGTGATAGGGATCATGACTCCCTCCTTCTTATCATTGTTATGTTTAACCATCTGGCAGATGTGACATGCTTGGATGGATTTTTGCACCTTTCTGGTTATATTTTTTATGTACACTTGTTCTTCCAGGGCTTTGACGATTTTTATGGCTCCCATGTGTCCATATCGTTCATAGTAATCCAAGATCAATTTGTTTTCCACAGCGGTGGGAATTACTAATTTCCAGTTTATTTGTTTAGGGGTAACTTTAATAAATAATCGATCATCATGTATACAGTAATATTTAGTAATAACTTCATCAGCATTTTGCACCGCCTGGCGTATGTTTATTAATTTGGGATCCAATTTTTTGGTGTTGATTAATTTCATTTGTGATAATTTCTAAATCTTTCCTACTCTTAATGACATGGTACACCTTTGCAATCTGTTCCTTTTCTCCTTCGAATGATTGGTCTTGTATGTTTATTCGGGACAAGATATCGGCTGCTATGTTCTTTCTTCCAGGTATATATTCCCAATCGATGCAATACTCTTGCAATGCAAGGACCCATCTAGTTAGCCGGCCATGACTAAGTTTACATTGTTTTAGAAATGAAATTGATTTATGGTCACTTCTTACGGTCACTGGGTATCCGAGTATGTAAGTTCTAAATTTATTGCATGCGTACACTACACTTAGCAGCTCCTTCTCGGTAACGTTATAGTTGCGTTCGCAGTTGTTCAGCACTCTGCTGGCGAAGCTGATTACCATGTGATGTCCTTCTTCATTTTCTTGATATAGAGTAGCTCCTAAACTAACATTGCTTGCATCACAATTTAAATAGAAACGTTTGTTAAAATCAGGGTGGTACAACATAACCGTCTCTAGAAATTTCTTCTTGATTAATTGCAGAATTTTATCTTGTTCTGGTCCCCATGCCCATTTGTCTTTGGATGATAATTGTTTTTGAAATTTGGCAGTTATTTCTGAATAGTTATCTTGGAATCTGCGGTAATAGTTACAAATTCCAAGAAAGGATTGTAGCTGTTTTCTATTTTTTGGAGTAGGGAATAGTTGAATTGCTTCTACTTTTTCTGTTGAAGGTGTGATACCCTCCTCAGACAAATTAAACCTAAGAACTTTACTTGGTTGGCGATAAATTTAGATTTATTCAGCTTGAGTGTTATGTTGTTTTCAGATAATTTTCTGAGTACCTGTTCCACCCGCTCGCAATGTTCATCCCAATGTGAAGAAGTTATAAGTAAGTCATCTACATAGACTGTAGTGAATTGCAGTGTTTCTTGTCCCAATACTTGGTCCATGCATTTTACAAATATAGCAACAGAATTGATTAATCCGAAAGGTAGCCTTTTAAATTGATAGTTCCTTCCGTCAAAAGGGAACGCCATGTATTTTCTACTATCTGGGTGTAGTTCAACCTGCCAGTATCCGCATACCGTATCCCAAGTACTGATGTATTTAATGCCGTGGAATTTCTTTAAGATTTCTTCGATTTCGCCCGGTGAAGTTCTATCGTTGATGATCATTTTATTTATTTCCCTAGCGTCCAGACAAATTCTCACCTTTCCGTTCTTTTTCGGGATTTCCACTATGGGACTGGTATATGGTGATTGACTATATTCTATTATGTCATCCTGAATCATACGATTAATCTCGGCCCGGACTTCGTTTTTGATTGAATAAGCTATTGGGTAGGATTTTCTATGAAAGTCCACTGGTTCTTTAAAATTTATCACACACTGATATCCTTTTACTTTACCTGGAGCATTGGAGAATATGTGTTTGTATTTATTATATATTTGAATTAAATTTTCGGCCTGTACCTTACTTACTTGTCGACAAGTTTTTTCCCTTTGGAATTCTCGGCTCTCTTCTAACTTACTCTGCCACAGTTCGGGATCGTCGTTCTCATATTGAATAACTTCGGGTATTTTATTTTTCTTACAAAAGTAGCTTTTTATGGCCAGACATCTGTTGTTAACTGGAACGGTTCTATTATCATCTACTAATTCGGCTGTCCATAATCCTTCCTCGGATGTTAAAGATATTATGCCTTTATGTAAGTCAATTACTGCGGAATGCTGTCGCAATACATCGCATCCAATCAATACATTGAACGGTAATCCCGTTGCGACCAAGAATCCTATTGGTAGGGTTATATTATTATTGGTAAGATCGATCGATACTTGTTTTTTAACTGT
Source organism: Magicicada septendecula (assembly GCA_034769895.1). Classification (NCBI taxonomy): domain Eukaryota; kingdom Metazoa; phylum Arthropoda; class Insecta; order Hemiptera; family Cicadidae; genus Magicicada; species Magicicada septendecula. The sequence goes on along the minus strand of CM068368.1, from coordinate 407,140,724 downwards.
TTTCTTTTGCCGTCCAGTGGCTCCGATAATTATCACATTATTAACAGGTAAGGTCGGTATAGGTAACTGGCATTCTCGCTGTATTTTTTCCAGTTCAGTACTATCTATCAACGAGATGTTGGATCCAGTATCTATCATTATGGTAGATTGTACTCCATTTAATTTTGCTGTTACATATATGATTTCATTATTACTATTACTGTGTACATGATTCTTATCCTCTTCCAATAAATCTTCTCTAATATTTTTTAAATAGTGGTTATTAATTATAGTTATGGTATTATTATTCTTAGTTTTATTTACAAGTCGTTGTTCCCCAAGATTACGGTTCAGTGAAGGGTATTCATCATTTTTCACTGCCTCAATTACTTTAAATGAGGGCTTCCCCCATCTTCTCTATTTTCATTTGAATTATTAGATTGATTTTGTACAGGTTCGGTGCGGTCCTCTGCATTAGGTTCAGCTATCCTATAATTTCTTTCAGGTTGATAGTTGTCTTCACGCCGGGACTGATTATAATGACTGTCATATCGGTGATTCCTTGGGTAATACCGTCGTTGATTACTTTGAGGCCTGGAGTAAATATAATTAACGTTATGCCTATAATTATTGGGTCGTCTGTCCCCATCTCCTCTATTATTGCGGCTATCGCGGTAATTATAAGGATTATTGCCACAATAATTATAATTCCTGGAATTATTATTCGAGTGATCGTTCTGGGTCCTATTTGCATTAACGTTCTGAGGGGGTCGATTGTGATCATTATTATGAGAATTGGTTTGTGGCACGTTATTATTATACTTCTGATATTTATAATTTTTACATTCTATTTCTTTGGTATTGATTCTCGTGCTCATAATTCTCAAGGAATTTGGCCATAGCTGAAATCGTTTTGATTTGACTACACATACGTGCATTTTTTATCCCTTCCTCATAATGGTAGGATAGTTGTATCACCAAACATTCTTCGGGAATTCTGGGCTCTAAGTTCCGTGCCATACATACTTTTCCTAGGAAGTATGAAGTAGGAGACTGTCCTATGTTCGTTTTGTATCGGCCGTTACTCAAATTATTTCTAATCATGTTCTGGGTCGATTCCGACCAATATTTCTCTTTAAATTGTTTTTGAACTCGGTCATGTCCAGTATATCCGGGCGCACCGCTGTCCACCAATTATCATAGGTATCTTTAAATGTCTCATCAATCATACTGCGTATAATACTCCAGCGATTTTCTCTATTTCTTGTGATCATCTCTTCCAACCTCTTTAAAAATTCCATCGGATTACGCTTGTAATTACGAAAATTAATCAACTCACAGTTATAGTGGTTATTCGTATGACTATGCTGGCATGTCCTATCCCACCATGAATCTACTTCTTCTTGTAGCTGTAGTTCGCGTCTACTAATTTCCTCTATTTTATTTTTACTGGTATTAATTTGACCTTCCATATTGTTTAAATTGCCATATACTCTTTCGAGTCATTCACCCATGTCTGTCTGTATTTGCGTAATCCCTTCCTTATTCTCTTCCCGTACCTGATGTACTTCGTTTTTAATTTGCTCATATTTTCCGACAGTTTCCTGTTGGATTTCTTCGACCATTGTTTTACTCTCAATTTTTATGTAATTAATTTTATTTTGTAATTCTTCACAAACCTGTACTACTGTTTCGTTAGTTTTTTCTAACCCTTCATTTGTTTTGGCTATTTCTAATTTTCTTTCCTCATTATTTTGGTCCATTTTCTGGTTAACTGTTACATGAATATTCTCAATTTTTTCATTAATTTGCCTTAAATTTTCTTCATGTATTTGTAGGATGTCTTCCTTCATTTGTTTTAAACCCTCATCATTCCTATCTAACCTTTCGTGAATTTGGTTTAATCTTTCGTTATTTCTATCGAACCTTTCGTTCATTAGTTTTGAGGTTTCTTTAATTTCCTCATTTGTTTTCCTAAAATTCTCCTTGTTTTCCTCATTTGTTTTATCGTATTTTTCCTCCAGTCTCTTTGATTTTTCCAATAGTAGGTTAAACATTTCCTGTATACTCAAGTCTTCCTTTTGGTTGGGCTTATCTGGTTGATCCCCTTGGGCCTCTTCTTCCATTACTCCCTTTTCCTTGTCCGTAATTATTTCAGTTTCCGTTATTTCGTCTGTCTGTTGTTCCATTTCCCTATCTGTTATTATTTCTATTTCCTGTTCTTGTTCATCTATTTCCTTCTCCGTTTCTTCTGCCCTCATCCTTGATGTACCTCTGGTATGCATGTTTATTCTCCCACAGTTGCCTGCTCTGGTTAAGTAATATTAATGTAATTATAGTTACTTAACTTAAGCCCTACACAAGTTGAGCGCCAATTTGTTACTAAACGCTCGGCTCTTACGGTCACGGGATTCTCGTTCTTTCAGCCCCAATGTTGCCGGCGTCAATTTGTTACTAAACAACGTCTTGCGTCTCGTTCGTGTCACGCAATGTAAACCTATTTGTTACTAGGAACGGGTATGCTTCTCTGTCTCTCCTCTCTTCGGTCGTTTTAATTTAATTCAATTATTTAGATATCTGAGATATTTGGAGTTGGTGAATATAGTAATTTTATTAACTAATATTAGCTTATCTCTCTAAGAAAAATACCAGTGTTAGTGTGCTTGAAACTTAAATAATTAATGTTTTATTCTATAATTTCGCTCAACCCTAGTATACCTCGAAGAGAATTATGTAAATTTTGTATTTTTACACTCTTCTCTTTGGTGTCGGAGAATTCCGCAAGAAACGCTGCAGTTCCGGGGCAACGAAACTTATAGGTTAATTCACTGTTTACGTTAACCAATTATTATATACTTAGTCAGTTACTTTTTATTCCCAACTCATTAAATAATACCCCAAATGATAAGATTTTGCAACTATACAAGGTTTCTTTATTTATTCACTCCTTCAACATTAAATAAGATAGGTTCCAATTGGCATACATAAAGGCTATAGATTGCGTGAATCGATTATTGTTCAGTCCAATACTTTATTTTAGATTCGGTTATATAATGTGTTTTTGTTTATAATTAACTTAATTCAGGGTGTGAAGGTTCTTGTAACTGTGGGGAAGATTAAAAATACATAGATAAGAATGCAAGATTTACAAATTTGAAGTGTTGTGTTGTTAATATGATTTATACAATTATAATTTACCAGACTAGAACGACGTAACTCGAGTAGGCCGTTGGTTGATAATCTCGACGTTCAGAATGGATATGTCGTTAGAGATTCCTTTCTTCGGTTTAATAAAGTGGAATTCTTGTCCTGTTCACCTCGGAAATACAGCTCCCTGGGTTTATTTACGGCCAGGCTGGTGGTCCTTCTGCAAATTCTGGATCCAAATACGTTCTTCTCTCTTTTGAAGTAATTAGTGATGTTCCGTGTATTGAAAAGGTTATGAGTTCCAGTGTGGTGTATATTATTTGTTGTGACACAGTTAACTCTTTGTATTGGTTTTAATATATCGTTAATTCTTTTCTGGTATAGGACAATTCAAGTCCTTCCTTGTAGAACCCAGTTATTTATTTTTTATTGTGATACTGTACTATGATCTCATTTGGTTAAACTTTGCTGGCATAAGTCAAGAAGATTATCATTAGAATTTTGTGTATTATAATAGCATCCAAATAATTTAGAATATTCCAATTACATTAAACATTTCTTGGGTTTTTTAATCTCATCACGTTCAGATCATAAAAGGCAATAATTGAAAATCAACAACTTCTTCATTCCTGTTGTCCTTAGCAACACATTATTTTTCTTCCTTCTCAATGTTTTGTATATAGTGTTTATTTCATATATTTTTCGTCCATTCCTTATTAATTTTCTATCATATCGGAATATAACTTTACCTATAGTTTGTTTACTATTTTCTACATATATTCTGCCGGTTTTTTGATCTTAGACTGTTTCTTTTATATTTATTACTTTTTTGATATCAAACGTTATCAATCGATACCATGGCATTGTGGCATTATCATAATTTGTTTAAATTGAGGTGGTTTATTATCTATCATTACTTATCAAATGTTTTTTCCTAGCTCTTTGAACCGTATTCATTAATTATTATTAACTTCCGTACCTAACCTTTATGTTATGAGTGGTTATATAGTGTTATTGGCTGTTAGGCCTTTTATTGTATATGGACCTACCTTTGTTTATAACTGGTGAACAACTATAGCCCTTTTACATAAGTTCATACATATAATCAAATCTTAACTATTAACATTCACATAAATAATTATTCTTTCCATAACTAATAACAATTTTATCTTGATCTATGGATCACATATAAGAAAATTGAGATCTATTAACACTAACTAACTGCTTCCCACATCCTTCTATAACAGTATTTGAATAATACATTTTGTTTCATTACTTTCCATTAACTCAACAAGTAATTTGTATAACACAACATAAACTTTATCATAACATTCATTGTCACAAAATAATATCATTTAATTCATAATCCTTACTTACTATTGCTATAAGGTAAATTATTGTCTCGTTTTTGCTTAATTTCATTGTCATTTACTTTGACATTTTCTGTACTATTTTCTTTCTTACAATTCTCATCAGTATTATATTGATTTACTTTTCACTGAACATGGATCACTAACTATTGTCTAATTTACAGGTTTGTTTATTATTGTTATTTCTACCTTGCATCCTTATTTATTTTTATATATAATTATAAATGTATTTATTAGACCTTTGTTTTATCATGGAAGTTAAATATTGATTTACTTATTATTTTGTTAATATAATATTTATGTAACATGGATGACTGCATTTCTGTTGCGTTACAATATATATCCTTCGAATATATTTTGTAGTAAAGTCTAATGTGCACTGAAAATGAAAATCAATTTCTGCACCAAGTTTATTACTGATTACTGTCTGTTACAATATTCTTGGGCTACCCCAAATATTATTACATCTGCCCCACTTGAAATTCAGGAACACTAGTCACACACTAATTTCAGGAAAACTACTGACTTCTAGTTAACAAAAAGATGCACTTAGCCTTCACTGATTACAAGAATTTGTTTAGTTTATAAAGTTAATCGAGAAGAGTTGTGGCAATTTATAATGAAACAAGGTTATCCAATATATGTGTGTGTGTGTGTGTGTGTGTGTGCGCGCGCGCGCACGTGCGTAGCTAGAGGCTTGGGGGGCCCGAAGCAACAATTGATTGTTGGGCTCTCTCTTTATCTACCCCCTTCTCTTCCTTTAAACCACTTGCACTTAGTAAGTCTTTTTTTAATAGTGTTGCTGTTTGATGTTTTTTTCTTGACAAGTAAAAGAAATAGGCATTTAAAACGGATCACCTTTAAAACAGACAAAATCTTAACTTTTCACACTGAGTTTAATACAAAATTTATGGAGTTACACTATTGCTATTGTAAAACCAAATTAATTGGATGCATTGGATTAATAAGATCAAAGCAGAAACAAGTCAGACAGAAAATTAATTGAATCGGTGACAAGAAGAAGGAAAACATTCCATAGACCATCATTTTCAGAAAATAATAAAAAAACTGATTTTTGGCTAAATGAGTGACTATATAGAAAAACTTCCAATTATAAAGTTACACAATAAAACCATCGTTTAAGGCCCCACGTTACAATATTAGCATAATTTTAATAAGCAAACAGTTATATGATAGTAACATTTGTGGAATCTTTTCCTTTTTGATCTCAGTTCCAATCATAACAGATAGCACTTTTTAAAAATCGTAACTAAATATTGTATTTACTTTTTACTGTTGTTCATACAACTGTATAGATTCGCAGTAATCTTTTTATGTTTTGCATATTAGAAAATAACAAAGAAATATATACAAAAACTAAAAATAACCATCATCTTTCGCTTCTCAGTTAGTAACACTTTTAATCATTTTGAATATTATTATAAAAATAAAAAAAAAACATAAAGAGTAAAATTAACCAATGTTTTCCTTTTCCAGTATTAATAGCACTTTAAGAATTTAGTACTTCACCATTTTCTTCTTGCGTATTTGATGCAGGCCACGACATAATATTTCTATAAACTTTTGTAGAATTTTAGCCAGATCTTGTATGTTCTTCTCATTAATAGGAACTTTTCTGTCATAAACATTGCTAACAGGAAATAAAATATCACCTCCCTTGTAAAGCTTGAACACTTAACTCTGAATACTATCAACAAACTCATGTGTTAGCACAATTCCCATTTGTTCTTCCTTGTAGATGAAATGTCAACATTTGCTTACGTTGAACATACCTTGAAAGCTTTTAGTATTTCTTTTGAAAAATTTAGGCTACCACTCTTTAAAATTAAATATTTGTTGACTTTCCACTGATCTTACTTTGAATAATGGCTCTGTTGTTTTAGAACTTCTTATCATTTCATCATACTGAAGTGGTCATGCCGACAAATAACCTACCTTTTTTTACAACTGCAAAGTTTTGATTGCAAGGAAGAAAGCTATGGCTACGGATTAGAAAGGAGTGGTTTATTATTTGAAACAGTCAGTTTATAGTTAGACTCATAAGTAACCTTACCAACATGTGGTTTCAGTTTTGTCCTGGACATGAATCTCTAAATAGGTGTAGTTCTTTCACTTCAAATGGAATGCAATTAGCAATATAATCACTTACAAGTGAAGAAACCTTATCAGGACCTTTTGATGCTATCCCTTCATTATATGTGTAAAATATGGCTTTCTGACTACCTAAATTATGAATAAAAAAGACAAAGTGCTACAGCCTTCTTAGGTAAAACATTTCTTGCATGGGCAGGCAAGGTAATGGCAGTTTTGCATGAAATCAAAAACAATGTCTTCTACATTTATCTGGAGCTGCATAAGTTTTTAACTTCTTCAATGTTCTTGTAAAACTTACAAGCTCTTGTGTTATGGTCAAGTAATTCTGCAACTCCAGTGCACTTAGCATTATTAGTCAAAAGTGTAGATTTAATTTTAGTATTTAAATCTTCACATTTTGAACACACATTAATTTGCAGTCTACCAAATCTGTAGCCATAATTTTCTGTGTAATAATTTAAGAAATATTTGTATTTTATTACATTCTGCAGATCTGGTTGTTTTTTGGGAAGCATATTGTGCATAGTTTTACAAGACAAGCTAGCTTCCAAATAGGTTATAGGATGAGATGATAATGAGAATTCTTTCAGGAAATTAATCAATATGAGCATCCAGTTTGATTAAAGCATCTTTTGCAATTTTGTTTTGGTTGCTGTGTTTGCCTGTCATATAAATAGATTGTGATCTTTCAGCTAGTAACTTAGCTAAACAAAAGAGTACTTTACTCAAAATTGCATGTAAACTAAGAAAAGCTTTCTACCATACTTCAATCGGGTTGTTTGAGTCCATCATAACCAAATATTTAAAAGATGATGTAAATTGTTTAGAATGATCATTTTTTTGGCCTACGTCTACTAACCTCATGTCTTTCAATAAGGTTTAAACAAACCTTAAAACTGTACAATCACAAAGACTACAACATAAACAACAGCAGTGTTCTCTGTAGGAATATACAGTACACTAACTACACATTGAGAGTAAGAAGGAACACATTCCAAGAATGTTTGCCTTCTTGCACTCACACAAATTTTCAACCTGTTGATAACTACATTAAAAATAAAGAACTGTTTCCTTTCTATACACCATCTGATGTATTTTTAGTTTTTAAACACAATGGCTATCTCAGTTAAATTTGGACAAAATGTGGAATCTTTTCCTTCTTCTTCTCACCCATTCAATTGCATTACTCATATAAAGAATTGCAAAAGTTATATTTGAAATAATAACACAAGTAAAAAAAAAACACAGATTTTAGATTTTATAGAGAAAAAGCAAATTGTTTAAAAATCTATATAATTCATAAGTAATATCTTAAGTCTCCACAGGCTGAGTTTTAGCTGAAAACATAGGATAACATCAACTTCTGTTTCCTAACTTTTTTAGGAAGCAAAGTCTTTAATTACTTTATCAAAGTTAATTTGTTAAACTCTATAATTTTCAACTGAAAGCAATGCTAGATTGGTGAGCCTTTCCTGTCCCATAGTGGTTCGTAAGTAATTTTTTATCAACTTCAGTTTTGAAAATGACCATTCAGCCTTAGCTACAAGTACAAAATATATGCTGTACACACATCAAGATAAGTTCGTAAAAGTGAACTGTGATCAATTATTAACAGATCTGCAAATTCCTTGATGGAGTTCATTTTCTCAAGTTTGACTCTAAATGAAGTCTTAACAGAACATATCTGAGATAGAAATGTTGGAGACTCATCATCTGAAAGTCTTCTAACAAAATAAACAGCTTTGTCATGAACTTCTTTGTCACAAATATTGACAAGAAATTAAGGCTGAATTACTTACTTGATAGGTGTCAAGAACAGCTTTCATACCTTGAAAACAGTTATCTAGTTGAGTAGGTACCGTATATAAAGTTTCTATCATTTTTTGTACTAAGACTAATACAAAGTTGAAGTATTCCAGCTTTTTCTTTATTTGCATGGCTTCATCCCTTGCCTTCTTCTTTTTTGCTAGTCAGAATTAGGCGGTTGAGACATTTCACATCACACAATCTATGTTTAAGGGCACTTATTGTGCCAGCCCAGTGAGTTGGATTTAGGGTTTTTAATGTCACTTTTGAAGACCCACCCTGGTATACTATTTCCATTATTAGTTTAATTCTGGTGTAAACAAACAGGTGTGGTGCACCTGAAACTCTATTTGCTGCTTGACTAGAGGTGTATCACTCTGACAGAAGGAGTACAGACAGGGTATATATAATATTGGTACTGTATAAACACACGTAAATTGTAATAATTTGTCCTAACCAATGTGTGTGACTGTGTCAGACCAACAGTGAAATATTTTATAACACCAGTTAATGTTATTTTATTAACCATTTAAAAAATCGCAACAAAACAAAAAATGAAAGTTTATTTAAAACTAAAATAGAATTATCTTGTTGATTCATCCTCTTCGTTCACTTTTTTAAATATTATTATATATATAAACTTTCACATATGAACTTACTTTGGTTATCACTTCCCCATATGTTTCAAGGTGATGTGCCTCTTCCTCAGTGGGAGTAAATACTGAATGTCATTTTACAGAATAACGGTTATGGACTATAGGTGTGTGTGGTGGGGGTTGATGGTGGGAGGGAATTGGCGCTGAGGTTCAAATTGATTTGATACACTGATCCAAACACACAATTTGAACCTCAGCGTCAATTCCCTCCCACCATCAACCCCCACCACACCTATAGTCCATAACCGTTATTCTGTAAAATGACATTCGGTATTTACTCCCACTGAGGAAGAGGCACATCACCTTCAAATGTATGGGGAAGTGATAACCAAAGTAAGTTCATATGTGAAAGTTTATATATATATATATATATATATATATATAAATAATAATAATACTAAAATAGAAGCTGTGATAATTACTAGTGTACTGTATATTATCAGTTGCTGTCAGAGAGTAATTCAATCCCTTCCATATATGTGTTGTAACATGTATCATCACTTGAGTCAGTGTTATTATTGATAAGACTGTCCACAACAATGTCGGTTGTGGGCCAGTTCCCAGAGCTTATCTTCTTCCTTGATTATGTACCCGATACAATGACACCACATTGTTTCATTTAATGCATTCTCTATCAATTTTTTTATATCAGGTGCTGCTTATATATGTTGTGTTGTGATGGGCTCCATATCCTTTCAACTGGCTCCAAATTAATTGAATAGGATCCAGAATACAGTGATAAGTAGGAAGTCTTAAAATGATGTTCCCTGTTTTAAGTGGTAAGGTAAACTTTACATGACTAGACATTCTGCACATGGACGTAATACATTACTGTGTGAACGCCCCTGACCACGTGTTTTAGATTTACCATGTGGGTTTGTTTACATCAGGACTGAACTAAGAACGGAAATAGTATACATTGTTTTTAGCTCCCAGCAAACAATGCTATGGCCAAAAAGCAATATACATGTTGGGTGGTTTCAAAAAACTGGCAAATCTCTCGGTTTCCTTCAATAGCATCTTTCAGCAGAATGTTAAGGTTATGACAATTTCTTCAGATTGAAACCTTTCTCTTCCAGAGAATTAATTATTTCTTTAGCAAGACCTTGAGCTGACTGGTATTTAACATCTCTAAAGGAGAAGAAAAGTTCACAAATTTTCAACTCAATAGTTTTCCCTGTTTTATCATTCTCTATTTTTGTGTATCTATTAACTTCACTTGTCTGTAACCTACAGCCTTAGATACATCTTGAGTTGTGTTAAAAATGGGTGAGAAAACAAAGCATTTTAAAGCTCACGAGTGATTTCATCTTTAAGTTGTGATGATGTTGAGTCAATCAGCGGAATTTGTGGACTTTAATATTTTACCGCACCATTTGGTAACTTTAGCAATTCTTGCAACACAGGATCATACTTTGATAGTAGTTCATATATTGATATAATAATATCAATATTTATATATAATCATATATTGATAGAAAATTTACCTTATTGCTATGTTCTAGCCTCCCACTGGTTCCTTGAAAAATAAGATTGCAGGTTGTAAGGGTTAGGGTCAGATTCAGTATTCTTTCAACTACCTTCCACCAAAAGCTTCTTTCTTCCTCAGACTTTCTATTAATTGTTTCATCAACTGCCCCATGTTTGTACCACTGTTCATAAACAGTACAAGCACAAGCATAGGCTCTGGATCCCATGATACCTACCTCCACTGGTCGAAAACCTTTGAAACAGCACCATGAGCATGTCCTTCTAGTTGTTGGAGAAACAACCAACATTGTAGACAGCAAATGCAATCAAGCTTCATTGAGTAACACAACCAATTCCTGTTTAGTTTTAATCCAGCCTTAGTTGTCAAGTGGTAATAGCTGTTTGAAAAAGATCAGCCTTGTTGTGATTCATCTCTTAAAAAAGGGCCATCGGGTTGGCGTGGGCCAGCTGCTATAAGCCTACATTTCATCTCAGGGTCTTTTACAGTGTTAGGGAAGACATCGTCCTCTGTAGATACATCTGTGTCTTATGTATTTTCATTGAAAGATATACCTTCTTCATTTGAAGAGTCAGACTGAGATGAATTTGTATCAACATCATCTTGTGGCAACGCACTGCATTTATCAATGTCTTCTAAACTAAGCCAGGAGGGGGAGGGTTGTCATTTATATGCATCTTGGTTTCTTCTAACACACTTTCCACATCTTCCATTCCCTCTTCATTTTGGTCCCTCTTCCCTCTTCAACCCTAAAGGAAAAACAGTTTTCATCTCAGGAAAAAGTGGGGAAGGGGGGAATCTAAAGTAACAGGGTCTGTAGGTACAATCTTCAGACTGTCTCAAAATGATTTACACAGAACAATAAAAGTTTGACTTAGAGTCCTGAAAATATATTAAAGAACTGAGAGAAAGATATTTAAAGAACTCATATTTGATATACAGTAATTACGCATATCTTACAGTGATACGACATACTTTTAAGGTTTCTTAGTGACAAATTGGATGTAAATACATTTAAAAAATATTTTTATGAATTATGGCCTGGAATTAATGAATTGAATAGGTTTATTTGTTAATATTTTAAGAATTCTGTAAGTCTAAGTCAATTTATTTTGAATGTCTGAAACAAAATGAGTTTTTTTTTTTCAAAAGTTTAGTCTGGTTTTGTAAAAAAAAATTCCTCCTTGTTCAGAGGCCCCTTATGTGAGGGTCCCCAGGGGACAGCCCTGGGTGCCTTGGTGGATGATATATATAAAATCATTATCATTAGAAGCATTACAACTCTGGGTGGGTCCTGGCCTGCTGAAGAAGACCTTGCCAATGGTCTCTGTCTGACGCAACCATCCTTCCAATGCAATTGGGACTCCAGCCCTTTCTGTGTCCTGCTGCACTCCAATTCACCACTTCAGCTTTAGTCTTCCCACTTTCCATTTGCTATCTGGGTCATACAAGGGACTTTACAGGGTCCTGGGGTCCATCCTGTTAATATGACCTGGCCATCTAAGCCATCCTAACTTTGATCTTTTTGATTACGGTTTTGTCGAGTAGCAGGTTACATAACTCTTCACTAGTTCTTTTTTCTCCAGACACTTTCTTCCTTCACTGGCTCATATGTTCATTTTATTATTTTCCTCTCAAATGTTTCCAGTGCATTCTCCAATGCTTCTGCTCAGAATCTGTGTCTCTATCGCATACAATAGCACTGTAGCACTGGGACCACCAGTGTTTTGTATACGAGGCTCTTTGTTACCGTTGACAGCAATTTGGATTCAAATTTCCTTTGTAAGCTGAAATAAGCCCTGATAGTAAGAACAAGTCTTCTTTGGATTTCCTCCTCCATAACACTTTCATTTGTTACAAGTGAACCCAGGTAAGTAAATGCTTTCACTATCTCTAATCTGTAGTCCACAAAGCTGATGCACTGGCCATAACTACTCCTTTGAGCTTGTGATCCTGATACAATCATGTATTTTATCTTGTCTTTATATATTCTTGTTACATATAAATTACTGCTCCAAAATAGCAGTGTCAGCATCTGCTTATTTAAGAGTTCCACTTACGTCAATATCTGGTTTCTTAAATACCATTTCCAGGGCTGCATTGAGTAATAATCAGGATAGCAAATCTCCCTCTCCCTGCCTAAGACTGTTTTTTGATGAGAAGCTTTTAGAAATGTTAGGTTCTGGGTATCTTAGAAATACCATACACTGGGTATTTTTCATGGTAATTTTTGTTAGTCTAACCAGCTTCTCAGAGAATTCAAAGTTTCATATATACAGATGATTTCATTTTAAAAAATGGGGAGATGTTCATGAGGGGATAAAGTTAAATGAGGATGTATCTGTGAATATTACACTCTTCACAGATGATAAAGATTTTCTGCAGAAACAGGAAATGAATTACAACAAGCTATATTTTAACTGCACTGCATGATCCAGGAATATAACATGAGAATTTACCTGTCAAAAACCAAAGTGCTGGCATTTCGTGGTTGTGTAGATCAAAGTTGTGGTAGATGACTACTGTTTGGAGCAGACTGCTGTTTGGGATGTAATATATTGTGGAGTATAGACAGAGATATGGAGAACAAGTTGAGTAAATGTAGATCTATCTGTGGGACAATTCAAAGAACATGAAAACACAAAAGTTAGACCAGAAACAAAAATTAAATTTTATAAGGTTATGGCAGTACCTCCTCTGCTGTATGATGCAGAGTCATAGACTCTGCGAAAAGTGAGTGTAAATAAAATCGCCATGGCAGATATGAGGTTTTTTAGAATTGTAAAAGAATGATTATGATTAAATATGCTTCACAGCAAGGATGTATAGAGTGAGGGTTTACAAATATTGATGAACATAAGAATAGGTGGAGGGAACATGTTCTCTGTACTTTTTTCCAATCACACATACTATTCAAACATATCACACTGCACACACACAACATCGATCTTTCAAATGACGGCGCCGTCACCAAGAACAAGACGGTCAGCGCTCCTAGTGGCAGCTCTGATGAAGCTTGTAATAAGCAAAAACTGTTTCAGGCTATAAGGTAAAAATTTTATATTTTTACCAATAAAAAAATTTCATCTTCCGAGTCAAAGATGCCCTCTAGTCCCGCCTCGGTTGGATCGGCCGTCGGATAGTTCGGCCAGCCATACGGTGAGTCACACAGTCTAGATGAGCCTCCAGCGACAGGCCCCAACTTGTTAAACTGAAAATACATGTAGCTCAGCTGACTCGCACTTTTGTTCATGTGCGGATGTATGTCTTATGTTGTGAGTTCTGTGTATATAGTCTGTGTAAATATATCTGTTTATATAGTGTGTGTATATAGTAATACTGTATGTATCTGTGTAAATAAAAACGTTTTCTGACATGAGTTCAAAACAAAAACACACGTTCATGACTATGGACAAAAAATTACAAGTCCTTCAGCGTCTCGATTAGGGCGAATTGGTCCAGAGTATTAGAGTCCAGTAATATCTCTGTGAGTTTGTAGTAATTTTCCTTGTTTGTTTTTTTTACTTGCTACCATGGAGTAAGGGTGAGTAATTATAATTATTAGGGGCATTTATACTGTATTGAGTCATTTATTGTATGGATCATTCATTAAAGAGCGTTATTTCATCATTATAGTGTATTTTCGGTTTGTCCGGCAATTTTGTAATCCGGCCTAGGGTCTGGTCCCGAGGTGGCCGGATGAGAGGGCTTCTACTGTAATTAGTTAATCAACAGACACGTCATGGATAACATAATCCAAGAACAACAGTTTTAATAAAGAAAATTAAAAGTAAACCAAGAAAATTTGAAACCAACATACACTGTTTGAAAATGTGTTAGAATTTAAGTCTTTATTCTAAAATTTAATATTAAAAATTTTAAATTTGCTTTGATTCTTTGGCCATTTCATTAACAACTTCTTCCAGGGTAATTGAATTGACTTTACTACATTTTATATTTCAAACATGTAGGTGCACAAATGCTTTGTTATAAACCTGTTTATGCATTTAAACAAGAATTAACTATATTATCATAAACAGCTGAAGCAAAGATATAACAGCCTAAAAATTAAGAGATTAATAAAATTGCTTGTCAATTTATTTTTGACAGGGGGGATCTAGTCCCATTCGTACCCCCTCTCCATAAATACGGCCCCGAGCTGTCAATAAACAAGACAATTCTTCTGTAACAGTGTTGGTTAGCAACAGTGCTTATCATCAGTATAAGCACTTTTCCAATCCACCCATGCTTGTTCTGACTAACAGTGTAATGCACTCCTTAAGCATTTTCTGGCACAAAAGTATCTTGTTTAAAAGCAAGTGTTTTGTCAGGGATGTGTTTTACAGATAAAGTCCTCTCAATGTTAAAAATTTTTATCATGAGAAATCATTTACAATAAATCATGTATCCATGAATTTGCAGCTTTAACAGTAACAGATCCATTTCCCCACAAACAGTTTTGAAGGAAGTGCCATTCCTTTTTCAACCAGCAGACCAACACCATTACCCTTTAAAAACAATTTTTCCTTAAAATATATGTGAATTCTGTAGCTTTGGTTCTGGTGAGGGACACACTCACTGGAACTTTACGTCCCTTATTTAAACCACTTCACTACACATTTATCCACATAAGGATATTTTGGAAATTGTGCTCTTTTCTTATCTTTAACACTGGCTTAACATACACACACTATCCAAGAACTTAGATATGTTGGCAGTGAATTTGGCAGTATCAAAATCCTTTAGCAACTTCTGATTCATTTTTTATCCCTTTCCCACTTCCCGAATAACAGCAACTTTTTCAGAAAATGCCATTGATTTGTATTGGGTCTCTGTTTGTTTTGAAAGAGCCAAGGTGGACACAATGCTTTAAAATTACATAAGAAGTTACTAAAATACTAAACTCTACTAAAAATACTGTATACAAAAGTGCAGAACACAGGATGGAGCTTGCATAGTAGAAACTCAAACTTACGTAATGCTTCCACAAACTTTCGCAGACTGAACTGAAAGCAATAGTGTGGGCGGTTTGCCTGACTTGGTAGGGATCAAGGGACAAACAGTACTGTTACACCAGCTGGTCATGTGTCATGTGGGATACTGGCCTGTCCAATTCCAGAAATTTGACACAAAGAATAAGTGCTGTTGATAAAAAGCAATGCCTAATCTTTATCCAATCCTCCCCCCTTAAGGATACATTGTGTAGTCTATATAGACATTTCTTCATAGTTTGAGGAAAAAATTTTACTTTTAACCAAACATTAACCAAACAAACTTAAAATTACAGACAATATTTTTGCAAGGTTTTACATAGGATATTTAAGGGACCATGGTAAAAGTTCTAATCATCCTTATCCGCATTTGCCAAGGTCTTCTGTAATAAAAAATTAAGAGCACAGCTTTAATTTACTGACTAGATAATTCAACCAACTACATACCAGTAACGGTGTTGTGTCCATCAATAAACAGAAGTTGTTCCAGTTTATAATGGAATATTAAATTCAAGAAAAGATTGTTTTGTGTATATATTGATATAATTTGTAATTTTATTATAGTTAATATTCAGATAAAGTTTCATTTGGTTTGGTTTGAAGTAATTTAATAATAGTGGTTTCAAAAATAGATTTAGAGTTCTCTGGATTACTTAGAATACCTTAGATGCCCCTTGTGTAAGTACAAACCAAAATCTACATTATGCCTCTATAGATTTCTAAAAGCAATTCTTATTTTAATCGTTGTTTTTGTAGCTGTGTTAAAAAATATACAGGCTCTCATTTCAGATTGTTCAATGTAAAGCTAAATGAAAAGTGATAAAAATGTATGTTTTGTTAATATCATGTGATGATTTTTTTTCTTTCACTTTACTTAGCAGACATTAAGTTTTCAAGTAAAGGGTTAGCTTAGTTGTACATGTACGCATGAACGCACACACTGTAACTACAAGTTTTATATGTTTTGTTTTTTTGTAAAATAAGTACAACGTTTGTGTGTTGTTTGTGTGTTCGTCTCACACCTTGTCGTTACATCATTGGTTGCCGCTAACGAAGACCGTAGCGATGTCACAATTATCAGTACAACCGAGTGGAAACCTTACCTGTAATTACATAGGGGTTTGTTAATCCCAGGTGGCGCCAAATTGTTTGTTGAAAACAATTAAATTTATGAGATAATGTGTTAAAAAGGTGTTTTCAGCGATGATGGCCGGGGCATTCGAATCGGTTCCCGCCTTTGTACAGCTTGCTGTATCGAACAGGTAGTGAAAGCGCTAGTCGTCTATTCTGTAAGTTCGCTAACACACACATATATAATACAATTCCCTATGTAATAAAAACAATGGTTACACTCTGTACTGTTTCTTTAATGGTTGTTTGGTAATTATGCAGTTTGACAATAATGTTATTATTTGGTATTTAATAAATTTGCTCTGACATTTGTCATGAAACGCTTTCTCTCAAGTTGACGAAATCGGTTTAAAAACGAGCTATTCTATGCATTAATGGCTGCGGTTTATAGTTTACAATTATACTCGTTCAAAATCTGGAATCCTTTTGATTACAAGGAAAATATTAAAAATGATTACAATAAAAAAGTACACTACCGTACATTATTCGTACTTAAATAATATAAAGTGTGGCTACAATTTGTTCTGCAGTGTAGTAATTTGTGTTTCAAAAGTTCGCAATCTAGTGCGAGGTTATTTTTTAGTTGACAAGTTTTTCTATGTAAGTTTATTTTATTTAACCCTTGAAAGAAATTATTTTCAATTCATAGTGAGAGTTTGTATAGATTTGAGAAATATTTAAAGTGCTTTTATTCCTGGAATTTGGGTATTTAAATGATACTTATCAGTTCAGAAGGTTTGTGATAGATCGTTGTTCATTTGAAATGGAAAATTCATCAATTTTGAGTGATTTAGGCTGCTGGCGTCCTTTTCTGATTAGTCTTGGGAATTTCTTCTTTTAATTTGCATTTAAATTGTTCCTGGACATTAGTTAAATGTTATTACTCTTCATCTCCTTCTCACTTATATATGTTTTTGACTTTTGATTAGTTTTTTAACATTTTAAAGTAAAATTTATGCCATACAAACTTTTGCGTCCCTGCTATATAAGCGTCACTATACAAGTAATGAGAATTAACGGAAAATAAGTAACCAACGGCTCGTTTCTATGGTTACCTATCACCTTTGATTGGCTAAGGCATGGTTTATTACCATTGTTATTATATTTGAATTTTTATTCAAAATTACTGTATATTTTCTGATTGATTTTATTCTTCTGTCTTCCTTCTTGAGTATTAAATATTATCACTACTGTTTGTCTTTCCTTTCAAAGATTAAATTAATACCTCATAAGGTTGTGTTCTATTAGATATTAACTTTTATACAATTATGTTAACATTTGTTAATTACATATTTCTTTTAAGTTAAGTTCTTATTGTAACATTTTTCTTTTAAAATGATTTACACATTATTCTTGGCTAGTTACTCGCCTTAGATTTGTTAATTTCCTTGTGGATTTTATACAATTTGTAATTATTTGTTTTGACAGTTAAGCATTTCAGAGGCACTAGTAGCCATTGACCATATTTACTGAATTTATACAAATGATGTCTCATTTTATTCTAAGTGTTTTGTTTTGTTATTATCCCATTTGTATGGTTCTGTTATTTTCTACATTAACTGATTTTCTAGTGTAATTAGATTTGTATTGTCTTAACTTCTTAATTATCTATTTTGCCTTTGTTAACAATATGGCTACCACTCCCTATTCTTCATCAATTAAAAACATAACTAGTGGTCGCCCAGTGGTCGAAATTCGACCGTAATTCATTAAATTTTTAAGTTTGAACGTTATTGAGGTTCTTTTGTCAAAGAGTATACCTCTATAATCATTGCATATAATTTTTTTGAATTTTGTTCTATTACGTCAGCTGCGAACGTGTACAAATACATCATTAGCGTGTGTTGTTTGCCTTAATTCTCTGCAATACCTATGAAATTTAAAATTAAATGTTAGTAACAGTTGAAAAAAACACAATTACAGCTTGTATTCGTATTTATTTTTCGATATAATTCATTGTCAGTTTTAATTTTTTCATGTTATTATTGAATCAAATAAACGCTAATAAAAATGAGACTTGACATTCATAGAAGTATAAGATACACTGTTTTCAGTTCCAGTGGATTACATTTCATTTTTGGTAAGGTACAAAATTCGAAAACAGTTTGAAGATTATCTGCTACAAAGCTTATATAATTTTTTAATTTTTTTTTCTATGCATTAATTTTCAAGTTATTTGAAAAATATGAAAGATAGGAAAAATGAGGTTTAGCTTGGCTAAGCCATATTTAAAAAGCAATAACGCGTTTTTTGACATTTCCTTGGGTTTTTTTATTGCCATACTGACCAGGTTTCGCCAAGGCTACACAGTTATTTTGCCTATCTTTTTCGAATTATATAAAATTTAAATAAAAAATTAATACAAAATAAAAAATGAAATAAAAAATACATGCCTCGTATTTTTTCATATATTTTTCATTACATAAAAAAAAACCGGGCGGTTAAAAAAATAAATGTTGTCCATTGAACTTAAAATAGTTTGAAAGTGAATTTAATGATTCAGAACTTCTGTGTAAACGATGTTTTTTGTAAAAACTCTTTCATCATTTGCTAAATGCCCTTGGCCATTATATTCGGAAATATAAAATCTCAAACCATCGAATGATCGAACTCTACTTGCTGCGACGTACAATTGACCATGTGTAAAAACTGGCTGCCTCAATAAAATTCCAATTTTTTCGAATGTTTGTCCTTGAGACTTATTTATTGTCATCGCAAATGCAGGTATAATTGGAAATTGAGCTCTTTGAAAGTTAAATGGTAAAACAGTACCGGAATATGTTAAATTTATACGTGGAATCAAAATTCTCTTATTGCGTGCGGTTCCAGTTAAAACTTCGCAATCAGTAGCATTACGATGCATACACTTGATGCGCATTCTTGTTCCATTGACTAATGCTTCCTTTGTATTTAAGTTTCTGATCAGTAAAACGATGCAATTAACTTTCAATACTAACTTATGTGGTGGCAAACCACTAATAGTCAAAGAATTCAAAAACTCTACTGGATAGTTATTGATTTCATTGTCATCATCACAAATTATTTTATCGTAGCTATGATATGTTTTCTGTTTACCTGGTATTCGATTAAGTATATCAGTATTAATAAAAGTACAATCATCATTTTTAGGTGCTAAAATAACTGACTTCAATATGTTATCTGAGAGTATGTTTTCGAAAATATTTCCATACACCTCATTAATAATATTATTTTCATCTCCTATTAATTGCTGAGGTATTTCAATAATATTTCACCAAACTGAGGGAATTGTGGGGCTTCATCATTACCAATTTTTTTTAAGAATTCGACAAATTCTATTTCACTTGGTAAGGCTCTCATATTTTGAGTAAACGTTACTTTATGAAAATAAACAAATTTATGCCAACTCGTGACACAATTTTCAATTAAAGTTGCACGTGATCCATATGGGACAACTGGTAAGATTTGCTGAAAATCACCGCACAGAAGTATCGTTTTCACTCCAAATGGTTTATGTTTATCATTTTCATCGCATAGATCCTGCAATAAGCTATCTATGATTTTCAACACTTGCAGTGGGCACATCGAAATTTCATCAATAATTATCAATGATGATGAATTTATGTAACGTCCATAGCTACTATTTGCGGTAATATTCGCTACAGAATTTTCCAAAATGGGTATAGGCAATTTAAACACATTGTGTAAAGTTCTACCTCCAAGTAATTGAGTTGAAGCTATGCCACTGAACGCTGTTGCAATGCAACTAAGATTAAGCGAATTTAATTTGTGAATGATTGCTGTTTGTGTGAATGTTTTTCCACAACCTGCATGAGCGGTTAAACAAAAAACATTAGGTCCAGTATCATGATGCACAACTTCACGAATCACATGATCAATTAGATTACGCTGTTGAATATTTGCAGTTTCATAATGCTCAGAAAACAGAAACTCTTGTTCTATTGGATCAATAGCATTTGCTTCGTCTGTTCTCTGCGAATACATGGGAACTGGTAAACCAAGTTCTTGACATGACAAATTATGAACATTCAAAATATCTTCGATTTCTAATAGAGCTGTATTAAAGGATACTTCTTCGTTGTAATCTCTCAAAAAATCTTCACTAAGATATACTTTAAATTCATTCCATAACGCCAATGCATTGGCTGGCACATTTAATGCACAAATGTAACCAAATAAATTTCGCATTTGTTTTGGTGAATGTAATTCTTTTGCTTCATTTAAACATTTGCGCCATTCATTATCATTTGAAGCAATGCCGCGAGCATGGCACGCTTCAACAAAAGAAGTGTGTATAATTCCATTGTATGTTCTAACATCCTCAAATGATTTTGGACCACAGACATGTAATAAAAGCAATCATAAATGGAAAAGTTCGATGTCTTTTGGTGATACTACATATATGTGTTTAATGATTTTATCACCTCCACGCCTTCTCTTCTTCAATTTTTTTCGAGAATCTTCCCACACATAATGCAAAGGAATTTCAATATACATGTGAATCATTCATGCGCTGATGGATCTGATCGATTCAATTCAAAAAATGCTAATAATTTTGTTTGTCTTGCATTTTCAATTGCTTGACGTTCTTGCCCTTCTCGAAAGTAAACATTCTGTCTACGCAGTAAATGAATGTCAAGACTAACGATGACATGTGATTGAAAATGCATTGGTAATTCATAGATGCGCCATACAGCTTCAGTTGATCCGACATAACGGCCATTTAAAAAATTTTTAACTTCATCAATTTGTATTTCTTGACCTGGTTCATTTCTCTCTGAATCTAATTCAACAGATGCACTGTCATAGCCTTTATACACGTATTTATAAATGTATTTAACACTTTTAACTGCAGTGCATACTTCAACATTTATATGGCAATTAAATTTGGCAAGTAAATACGGATTGTATGGTACAACATAACGATTGTCAAGGCAACTACCGCGAACTTCAGCATTAATACCATTATCACGCCTTCTGTATAATGGATATCCATTTAATGATTCACATGTAAATTCATTAAATCGTTTTGGATAATCTTTTGTGCATTTTCCATCTCTCATACATACAGAATTTGGATTAAGTACACCATGGATGGACCATGCATCATGTGTTTTACAACATATTCATGTAATGTAGGATGTGTTTGAATGTTAGGAATCTCCGCAGATACAACTTTATCAATATCGGTAGCGTTAACAATTTTATCTTGCTCATTTAAAGAGAGTAAAATGTGAGCATGAGGCAATCCTCTCTTTTGAAACTCAATTGTATAAATGAGCGCTTCAACTTTACCGAAGATTTTTTTTAGTGTAAGGCCCTCAATTAATGCTTTCAGTTCGGACTTGAATACACGCACAACAATATCAGGTCAAAAATTAGCTGACTCACCTACACCAATATTGCTAACTATTTCAGGCCAACTTGGATTGAAAGTCATTGTAATAAACAAAGAAGGCTTTCCGAAATGTTGTACAATTGACATTGCATCTAAATAATTCTGATACATATTTCTTGGAGATCCATTGAATGAAGATAGTAAAATTACTTTACGGCCAACATTATTGGCATTGGGGTTCAATTCTAAATAATCTGTTAAATTGTTGTAAACTTCAGACCTAAGACTTGTTTGATTTTGTCGAATGAAATGTAACCTTGTGCCCTCTATTCTCACATACATATCAACTATCCACTACAGAAATAATTTTTGTGAATGGTGCAACATGCTAAAATCTTCTCTAATTGCAAGTCGATAGGCTGCATACTGAAGCATGGTTAATTTATTTCTGGGCGCTCTTGAATTAGATGTAGTTGGTACATTATGAGAAATATTGATATGCCACCCAGTATCACCATTTGGAAAAAGTAATGGATACGCTAAAGGGTCCAATGATGAATCCAAAACAGAGATATTTTTAATGGTACCATTGACTTTTGAAAACGAAACCATATTTCGTTCAAAGGGTGGCTCACCATCAACTGTACTAAATATTACTGCTACATCAGTTTGAACTGCATCATTATAACGGCGTAGATCTAAATCACGATTTACTTTAATGAGCATACAAATTTCTTTATTTTGATTTTCAACTCTCTGACAATGATCTTTCATTGCAATGAATGACCGAACGAAAGGATTAATGCGTTCCAATTCAAGAGAGATTTCGCGCATTATATTGTTATTGCATGTTTGATTATAGTGTTCACGTAATCTATAATTGACAGCAGTGTCAACATCATAAAAATATAATTGCGCATAACATGGTGAGCGACCATATCCAGCAGTCATTGGACCTGATCTGTGATAAAAAACATCATGTATTTTAAAATGATACACTCCACGCGTAACTGTATCCGAAATTTTAGCTTCTGAGCTAACCATAGCAAATGATGAATTGTATTTATGAATGTTTTCAAAATAATTTTTTGACTTTCTTTTTATTGAAGGTTCATTTGAAATAAGTCCATCATACAATGATTTAAAGTATTCATTTTGACTTAAGGCCGGTAATATTGCTTTACCCTTATGACAACATGAAGTGAATGCAGTCCTTTCACCTAAAGTGACCTCAGATTCGAAATGTTTTGCATTGCAAAACCTTCATTGTAAATGCATTAATCTACAATCAAAAGTATTAAAATTTCTTGGAATGACATTCAGTGCGCATTTAAATGTATCCCTCAAAATAATTTCATCATTTTGTATACTATTTACACTATTTAAATTTGCATTTGGTCTATTATCATTTTGACTTTCACGCGAATATATATTCCTTCTTCTTTGTCTCTCACTCCGACCCGTCAATGTTCTATGTCGAGGCATAATGGAAGTAGGTGCGAATATCGGAATGTAAAAAAAAAACATGTAATGAAATTACTGAAACTAAGATTAGACAGGGTTTAATTTAAAAATAATAAAATGTACTCACTTTTTTGAAACCACCAATAATAATTAGGCGAGAGTAAGTCAATTCAAATTGCTGCTACAAAATTTTCCTTTTGCAACAGGTGTATATTAAGCAAGCTGTATTTCACTTTCAACTGCACATCTTTATATATATAATTCTTCTGTACGTGTGTATGTCACTGAACTCCTCCTAAACGGCTGGACCGATTTTGATGAAATTTTGTGTGTGTGTTTGAGTGGGTCCCTGGATGGTTTAGATTCACAATTGGACCCGGTAGGTGGCGCTGCGATCGGGTTCCAGGAAATTTTTTTTTTTATTATATATAAAAATGAATGTTTCTTTGTTTGTCCCGTATGCGTTCCTATACCATTCATCCGATTGCGATGAAACTTCGGTGAGTAGTTGTGCGCCCGCCCGCGAATGTTTCTGAATTAGTGGTGTTTTTTCGATGGGGTCCTTTGGGGGGTTCTTTGGGGTCTTCCACATCTCCTCCTAAACCACTGGACCGATTTCAACCAAACTTGGCACAAATATTTTACGCAACGGGAGAACCAACATAGGATAGGTGTTTTTTCAATGGGGTCCTTTGGGGGTTCTTTGGGGTCTTCCACATCTTCTCCTAAACCACTGGACCGATTTCAACCAAACTTGGCACAAATATTTTACGCAACGGGAGAACCAACATAGGATAGGTGTTTTTTTCGATGGGGTACTTTGGGGTCTTCCACATCTCCTAAACCACTGGACCGATTTCAACCAAACTTGGCACAAATATTTTACGGAACGGGGGAACCAACATAGGATATGTGTTTTTTCGATATGATCCTTCGGGGGTCCTTTGGGGTCTTCCACATCTCCTCCTAAACCACTCGACCGATTTCAACCAAACTTGGCACAAATATTTTACGCAAAGGGAAAACCAACATAGGACAAGTGTTTTTTCGATACGATCCTTCGGGGGTCCTTTGGGGTCTTCCACATCTCCTCCTAAACCACTGGACCGATTTCAACCAAACTTGGCACAAATATTTTATGCAACGGGAGAACCAACATAGGGTATGTGGTTTTTCGATATGATCCTTCGGGGGGTCCTTTGGGGTCTTCCACATCTCCTCCTAAACCACTGGACCGATTTCAACCAAACTTGGCACAAATATTTTACGCAAAGGGAGAACCAACATAGGACAAGTGTTTTTTCGATACGATCCTTCGGGGGGTCCTTTGGGGTCTTCCACATCTCCTCCTAAACCATTGGACCGATTTCAACCAAACTTGGCACAAATATTTTACACAACGGGAGAACCAACATAGGGCAGGTGTTTTTTCGATACGATCCTCTGGGGGGTCCTTTGGGGTCTTAAAAAACTATTAGATTTGGTTACTATGGCAACCCAATAGAATAGATTCTGTTCTAAATATATTATCGCATTAAATTGAAGACCACGCGAACGAAGTCATGGGCAACAGCTATTTATTTTTAAGAAACCTACTTTAATTGAACTTTATTCATTAAACTAACATTTTCATTACGTACAACGTGAAACTCCGTAGCGAAGCACGGGTATTCCCCTAGTTAATATATAAAACACAGATATCTAATATACAAAATACAAAATAAACACTTTTTTGCCTTGACATACACTCCACAGACTATTGTTGCCTGGCAACAAAATTATTTTATTTTTAACAATTACCATGGTTTGAAAAAGTTTAAATGAATTTTCAAGTGCAAATGAATGTTTTATTTAATTTAATTTAATGTATTTGTAACACATATTATATATAAATTTTAGTTTTCTGCACTCCTTCTCCATATAAACTTTAACTATGCCAAATCTCACACTCCTCCGTGCGCACAATATGCTTAAAAAGGGGTACAAAGTTTTCTCTTCACGTATTAATATATAGATATCTAGGCGTATGCTCTGTACAATTTCTTCAGCCATATCCTATTCATATAAATATAATTACACAATTATTCAACAATTATTAAGTAAAGTTTGTTTACAACTCATTTCATTAATTACTATTTTTTGGGTGTTAAGCAATATCACACCTTTTGAATTTACTTAATTGATTTTCCCTTATAATCTGGGGTGTTTATTGATTACATTATTAACTTCTTATTCCCTAATTAATCTCTACCTTCAATCCATATTAACACTAGCTGTTTATCTTTTCATGGGATTCTCCCTTTTAATTACCATTGTTTACAATTAAACTTAATTTTCTTAAAATCCTTTCTTAATTAACAATGTCATCATCACTTTCCAGTGTTCATTTCATATTACTAATTGTTTACATTTAATATTATCATAAACCATATATTTTTAATTACTAATTTGGTTCACTTTTAATCACATAGTGTTTCCTCATCACTCTTCAGTGTTTCTTCCACATTAGGAAGTGCTTACATCTAATTCTATCATTAAAACCTTATTCTTAATTATTATTTGTTTCACCATTAATCAATTATTGTTTATTATTGATTATTAAGCGTTTTATTACCATAAATATGATTTCTAACTATTTTGGGGTTTTACACCTTCACTATTGCACACTTTAACTGTTTACATTAAGTGTTTCTTAGTGGGTAATCCCTATAATTACTTCTCTTTGTCACTTTCTCACTATTTCTTTCTTTACAAATAATATACATAGTATTACTAAGGTTATATTTATATAGAGTTTTATTACATCTAACTCTAATTCTTGGGTTAGTGTACTTTTCTTTTTATTATATCACTTTACTGGGTTTTGTTAGATCAGTTACATTAATTATTTAATTGATAATAATATTTATTTCTGATATTGGATAATCATTGGCTTTATTCCCAATATTATACTTGAGTGTACCATTTCTCCCTTACATATTTGTGGTGTTTCTTATCCCTTGGTTTCACTTTAGTTTCATTTTATTTTTCTTCTTCTTCCCCTTCATTTTCAATTGGCTTCACTTTAATTTGGTTCTCCCCTTCTCGTTTGGTTTTATTTCATTTGGTTGTATGAATTCATTCACTTCCTTCAATTGACTTTATTCTTATTTGGTTTCGTTTTTTCCCTTCTTCTTTGTTTTCCTGTTTGTTTGGTCAATCACTTGGGTTAGGTCATGTCGTCGTTTGTCGTGTCATTGTCTTTATATTTTATTTATATTAAACATTTTATTTTATATGAAGTATTATTTTATATTTAGTATCATCTTTTTCATCCCTGGTATTGGGGTGGCTTATTTGTGTTGTAACAACACACACACACACACACACACACACACACACAATAACATTGTAAAGGTGTAGGTATGCCAAATTATACAGGCACTATGTAACAGACAAACTATTACAAGATTACTTTATTGTTTACTTTATTTTATAGAAGTATCAATATATTTTAATTCATGTTTATGTAGTGTAACATTATTTAAACAATACAGTTGACTATGTATCAGAATAAGGCAAAGTTATAGGCAACTTAGGTGAAAGCCTATGGGTAGATTTTAATTACTTTTTTTAGGCCAAGAGGAAATGCCCATGTGGATACTAAACAGATATGAAGATGTGTTATAAAATGAAATGCTGCTTAGTTACATTCCTGATTGGTGAATGTTAATTAAATCAAGTGCAATTGTGTCACCCTATGAGCACGATGTCAGTATGATGGTATTTTACAAGTCAGCAAAGTATTAAAAAATACATAATATTTGGGTGGTGTACCAAATGAATATAGTAGAGACACAACAAACATAACATTGTAGAATATGTCTTAAACATATTGTAATCATAAGTATATTTTTTTATTTATAATTGTCATGAATAATTATCATATACTTTTATTTATTTGTTACAAAATTGTATGTTTTTGATTTATAACTTTGGTATATTATATCATTAGAATGTTTATTAGATCTTTACTGGATCTTGGATGAAATAAAAATATTTGAATTTTTCCATTTGGTCATTATAATTTTTTCTTTATTAGTTAGCTCTATATTAAGAAAAAATAAATTTCACAAATATCTGGGTTAAAAAGAACCATAAGACTGGTTCCCATTGGTGAAGTGGTACATACCACTTCAAATTTTGAATATAAATTTACTTGTATGTCTCTCCCCCCTTACACACACACACACACACACACACACACACACACACACACACACACACACACACACACACACACACACACACACACACACACACACACACACACACACACACACACACACACACACACACACACACACACAGTTGGAATTTTCAAAAAATAGTACTTTAAACTAAGGGAGATTGAAAGATCCATAATAGTAAAAAACTGTGCAAAATATATGTTAAACATACAACTCTGATTACTTAAGGAAAATTAAAGTCTTATGCTTCGTAGTACACTTTGTACTTTACACTTATGCTTTGTAGTATACTTTGTACTTTACACTTTATACTTTGTACAACACTTTTAGTTTTGTACTTTGTATAAAAACACTTTAGTATACAAGAGTTGTATGCTTTTTCTTAGTTAAATATAAGCAACAAAATTTATTGATATAAATTACCAGAGTCGAGTAAATATACTTAGTGACTATGGTCAGGGATTTCAAAGAAATTTTAGGTTTATACAATTGAAATTTCAAAAAATTATATATTTCTGTAATTAGTCAGTTTTTGTTGTTAATGTTGTTTTTGTTGTTAAGAGATGAAAACGTGAGCTACAAAAATAAAATTGTTGCTAGGAGTTGTAAGACACAAGACTTAGAAAACCAAAAAAAAATTGTTTATCAGGAAAGAACTGAAAATGAAAGCACTGATTGCTAATATATGAAATAAAAAACAAGGTGGTGTAAGATCCTGAATAGGATATAGGATAGATTGCTACTTACGTGTATACAGTTTTGAACTTAATTGTGTGTTTTAAAGTCATTGTACTGGTATCCGCGTCACAACGCAACATTTAATTGTGTGGTCAAAAGGTTTTGTAACAAATATAACCTAACATTTACCAGTGAAAGTAGAATTAATAAAACTTCAAAGACTCAATGCAACAATATGCTATGCAATTTATTGTGCAAAATATCTAGTATACTGTCTTCAGGAGTAATCTCGTACTTAATATAAATTAGTGGATATGACAGTATAGTAAAAAATAGCAAAGGATTTGTGATAATCAAAATGATATCACACTGCAAGTAACAATACTGTCTTCTGTAGTAATAAGCCTGAAACATTTGAAATCAATACGAGGTGTGACAATAAAGTTCGCGGAATTGTGAGTGTGATGGCAATACTGGGAGGTTGGCAGCAGTGGTACAGCGATTGTTGACATTTCACACAGTCATGCAATTGTTTTCAGTTCTCTTGACAACATCGTGTTGAGTGTAGCTCTGTTTTTTGTACACGTGTGACTATGGATCTATTGTGACTATGGAAATCAATCATGATTTTGAAGAGCAGCGAGTTGTGATGAAATTCCTTGTGAAAGCGGGGAAAACAAACTTGGAAATTCTTGAAATGATGAACCCTGTTTACAGAGACCGTCTTGTGAAAAGAAGTTCGTTCTTCAAGTGGGTGGCAAGGTTCAGAGAGGGGAGAACCTCAACAGAGGACGATGAATGTTTGGGGTGCCCCTCCACTATTCGAAATGATGTTTCTGTACAGAAAATTGAACAAGCCATCAACTCAAACCATCGCCTCACGGTCAGAGATGTCGCTGATTTCGAAATCAACCAAGAAACCGTGCACCTCATCCTCACACAAGAGTTGGGGATGTCAAACGTTGTGCGAAGATCGTTCCAAAAAAATTGTCAGGTGAACAAAAGGAAAATCGTTTGCATGTTTGTCAAGATTGGTTGGATAACGCAGGCATCTTTCAAAACGTGATTATGGGAGACGAAACTTGGATTTACAGGTATGATCCTGAGACGAAGAAGCAGAGCATGGAATGGAAAAACCAGATGAGCCACGAACGAAAAAAGCCAGGATTCAAAATCAAAAATCAAGGCAATGCTGCTGGTTTTTTTTTTTTACTCACGTGGAATTGTGCTCCAAGAATGGGTTTCTCAGGGTCAGACAGTTAATTCTGCTTACTACCTGGAAGTAATGAAACGTCTGCATGAAAGAGTTCGCAGAAAGAGACGCGATTTCTGGCAAGACCAGTCGTGGGTGCTTCACCACGACAACGCACCCTCTCACGCAGCCATCGTTGTCAAGCAGTTCTTAGCCAAAATGGCCACCACGGTCCTTGAACACCCCTGCTAATTACCAGATTTGGCCCCCTATGATTTTTTTTTATTTCCAAAAATTAAACAAAAATTAAAGGGGACCATTTTCAGACTCTGGAGGCCATTAAAGAGTTATTTTGTTTTTGGAAACTTGCAGGAATTTCAAATAGAACAAGTAAAGAATTTCCTAGCAAACAAATGAAGAAACAGCAAAAGCAGAAAATAGTGCAAATAAAATGGAGTTTTGGAGAATCTCAGCCAGCCTATAAATTTATAGGAAAAGAAATTAAAACATATAATGAAAGATGAGGTAACTATGGGTAAGGTGGTCCACAATGAGACACCAATTATTAAAAAAAATTTTAAATATTTATTTTCAATTTTATAGTTTAAAAACTTACATAGGATGTTACACACATGTATTGACTACAATAGCAAAACAATATTATTGATATCTCTTTAAATGCAAATCAGAAAAAAACAATCTTTCTCATATAGTCATTTTGTCTCATTGTGCCCCATAGTGGTCTACAATGAGACAGTGACTGGTCCACACTGAGACAACCTACTTTACATTAATATTTCCAAATTTTACTTCAAAACTTAAATAACTGTTCTGCCTTTTTGTTGCACCAAACTTGTTTGGTTCAGGTAAAATCATTTTAACATCAGCAACACTAACAGATGACATATCTGGAATCTCCGGAAAAATAAATTTGTTTGAATTTTTCACTCTTCTCATAAATGAAACTTCTATGTCACCAAACCTATCTTTCAAGATACAAACATTCTATGGAAAGATGACTTTCGTGGTTGTCAAGCAGCAGTAGTGTCGGATTTTCTTTAGACGAACAGGTATGTTTGATGAAATGTTTCATTACATCAACAAACAGATCTGCATTCATCCAACCAGAAGGTGTTGCGAGACCTAGTGTACCAGAAGGGCCATCCCGTATCATATGAGACTTAAAATGAGTTCGAGGAAATACCATTGCCGGTGGTAGAGTATTGCCTAATGCATTAATAAAACAACAAGTTGTTACTAAAGACCCCTTTTCACCTGTTGCCTGGGCTACAGATTTTACACCTTTCCCTGCTATGACCTTTCTGGGTTTTTGTACAGTTGTGCCTGTTTCATCTAAGTTCTATAAACGAGAACCATCTGAAAAGGAAGGGTTTCTTTCTAAGACCACTTTCAATTTGTCCACGAACGTTTCAACATTATGTTTATTGAAAGAAGACGACCTAGCAATGCTACAAGCTTCGGGATGTCTTATGCTAAAAAAAGAATGTCTTTTCATAAAATTACGGAGCCATTCTAATCCGGCCATTTTTTCATTTTCCCACTGTTCTGGAATAATAACATTATTCTTCACAGTTGTCTCATATGCCAGTCGGCGAGAATCTTTTGTAGTCAGTGGATAATTCATTTTGGAACACGTGAGAATATAATGTTAACTTAATTTTAATTGGTAAATATAAATTTGTCTATTTTGAATTATTCGCCATTCTCACAATTCTTACCTTCTCGGGGTCCAGGACCCTGTTACGCGAACTCACAGTCTGCAAGAGAGGTTACTGGGTTTTGTTACGTAATAATTACTCGTATTTGCTATGCTAATCAACTCTGTTTATTATTCAAATTCAACATTTCTTTTATAGTCTTTTTAAAATTATTTGCTATTCATTTCTCTTCTCAAAACTCTTACTGCTCTTTTTACTCCCTTTTCAAAAATACAAAAACAAACATTGGCATTTACTTATGCTACGAACTAGTTTGAATATTTTCTTATCATAAGGCAACCCAGCATTTGCTCATTCGCTCTTTCCATTCACACCTTTTACCCCATTTAATTTTGTTTAGAGCTCTTTTTGATTAGTTTCTTCAAATGATTTTAATTAAAATGGTATGTTTACTTCCCTGGTTGCATCCTAAACACGTTGTCAACACTTCTGAATTTTTTTATGGTCACTATTGTATGCCGAAAATATGTTCTCACTGGTTCACTGAAGATGGTTTGATGTTCACAATTTTAACGTTACTTTATCATTTTAAGTTGTAATTTAATCACATTATTACTATTTCGGCCGGTCGGTCTACATTGTTGAATGTATTTTAGGCAGACCGTGCACGAAAGGCTCTGCGCGGTTCCGAAGTTTGGATGCCGAATGACGCCGATTTCGACATTTCCAAAATGGCCAAAACGTCCTCCTGCTCGTCACCTTGCTCTGGGATAGGATGGGCTGGCGTCATGTGATATCTCATACTTTTGGTACAGACTTGCGCCCGCCGACTAGTGAAAATAAACGTGATATTCACCATGTCCGCGCGGGCATAAGCGCACTCTTACACATTCCAAAGCACCTGGATTTGTCGTATGTGGCCTAGCTGACAGAGCCAACGTGCAACTGGGTGTTTCGAAAGTTACACGCTGCTTCTTACTGAAACTCTTTGTGGGCGATTCCCCATTATTACGATTTACAACTAATAAAATACAACCCCATAATTCTGTACCGTTACAATAATCAGCTAAGACGGTCTCTTGCTCATCTGACATAACCCTCCGGCAGGCATAATTTGGAGTCATTCTAACTTCTCTATCAGGTTCAGCTAATTGTTTTTGAACATACCTGGACGATAATGTTGGTATTTAATGTGGGAATTGTATAAATGAAAGGTTGGCTAATCTGATCATAGTCCAACTATGCTTGCTACGGCAAACATGACGTTACAGTGCTCCGAGCGTCCGAACACAACAGACGTGACTTACACTTGTTGAGTTCGGCTGTCATCTTAATTCTTTAATGTCGCGACTTATTATGTAGGCCTTAGGCCCTAAATCATTCCATTCATGTATCTTCAAGTGTTGCGTAATTGCGCCTCATTTCTATAGTGTATAAAATTTTTTGATCTAATGTGGTTTCTGCAGACATCATGATGCATAGAAGGCTTAGCTAACCTTTCACATCTAAATTAACTTGTAACATTTACGCACAATAAATGTATTAAATTACAGTCCGCTTATTCATCATTGTTTTCTCCATCCTGGCCAATTTAATTCCACTATATTATCAAAATATCAAATACAATTCTTAACATTTTTTGGTCACTCCGCGCCCGGATTCATCATTTTAACCTTCTTTCACACCTTTATACCTTACCGAGCAGCTTTTCATCATTTTTTTACTCCAATTTCTGGCCATCACGGGTGATTCAGTATGTTCACTGATCCAACCGTGTCGGTATTTATTCAACATTTCTTTCGTCGTCGTGATTGAGCTTCATAGACAGCACCAGTACATAAAAAATCCACGTGTTAACGCCTACACACCAGGTCTTGAGCAGTTTCAAGTTGAGAGCAGTCATCCATCCAGTCCGTGCGTGTCTACCATCTGCTCCACGGCCTCAACACTGCAAGACATCTCACCGAAGGTACGACATCAACGCCATCAGTAAAAGGTGCGTAAAATGACGGAAGAAGGCTTAAGAGTGTTGGTTAAAAAGAGAGGCGGCTTAAAGTCTGCCATAGTGAGAATCAATTCCGCAGTAGTTAACTTTGATAAAAATAGTAATACCAAACATTTTCTAACTGTGAGACTAGAAAGTTTAAAGAGTTTATCAATAAAATATGATGAGGTCCAGTCTGAGATCGAATTAATTTCTAAAGACATAAATGCTGCCCAAGAGGACAGAGTCGAGGTTGAAGAGCTTTTATATTCAACCGAGGCTAACATCTTACAACTAATAGACACTTTCACCTTCCAGACTGAATCTCAAACATTAAGCAGTAACATTCAATTAAAACCTATAAGTCTGCCCTGCTTCACAGGTAACATTCTCGAATGGCAGCACTTTTACTTGATATTTTTAGACTTGGTACATGCTAGATCAGACTTAACTTCAGTCCAAAAATTACATTACTTATATTCATCTCTCAAAAATGAACCACTAGATTTAATCAAGGCTTTGCCTATTTGTAACGAAAATTATTCAATAGCGTTAAGTTTGCTGTCCGCTAGATATGACAATAAATTCATATTAGCTAAATATTACATTCAAAATTTATTAGAAGTGAAGTCTACAACCAAGGACTCTGTATAGACCTTAGCAGAATTTATAAACACCATAACGTCTTCTGTCAATTCTCTGACAGCCATGCAATTGTCAGTGGATTCATTTGAACTCATTGTTATACAGCTATTGTCAACAAAACTTGATCATTCCACATTTAAATTATGGAAAGAATCTATAGATTCTGAAAATCTTCCTAATTTTCAGAGTTTTATACAGTTTCTAAATGCCCGTAGACAATTATTAGAAAACACGTTACCGATAGAAGCTGGACAGCAGCTTAACAAACCAATTCTAAAATTTAATAATAAGTCTGAAAAACCTAAGTTACGAAACTCTGCTGGCAGCACTGCATTTAAAAGTTATCATTCTATTTCAAATAATTATTCATGCCCATGCTGCAAGGCAAGTCACCCAATTTATATGTGTGACAAATTTCGCGATTTGGGCGTATCGGAACTAGGGCAATTTATATTAAAGCATAAATGCTGCACTAATTGTTTGAGACCAGACCATTTTTCACCTAATTGCAAGGTCAAGCAGTCATGTAAGATCTGTTCCAGACGACACCATACATTGCTTCATATAAATAATGGGTTAAAACAGAGTTCTGCCAGCAGTAGTAATTACTGTTCATTTAAACTGCAATCAGCAAACAATGTTATCTTATCTACAGCCATCGTGTTTGTCATCGACCGTGCTGGTAACAAGCCACCTGCGCGCATATTGTTAGATGCAGGATCTCAAGTTAATTTTTGTACTGCATCATTTGCAAAAAAATTGCAACTTAACTTAACTAAATCTAATATACCAATCTCAGGTATTAATAATGCAACATGTTGCGCTACTAATTTGGTATCAGTTCGTATTGTTTCTTGTTATCAAAGGTTTACTTTTAATGCTCAATGCGCGGTCTTATCTACTTTGACCACAAACTTCCAGCACAGTCTTTTGACGTAAAACATTTTAATATCCCAGATAATATTTTCTTTGCTGACCCACATTTTAATGTATCAGCTGACATAGACATACTGTTGGGAGCGCAGTTTTATTTAGACTTGATTCAAGCTAACAAATATGTTCGTGGTCCTAACTTTCCTGTTATACAAGAAACTAAGTTAGGCTATATTCTAGCAGGCAATTTGCCTAAGCATTGTCATTCAAAGGGTCCTGCTGTTTCGTTCTTGGCAAGAAACAACGATGATCAAATTCTAGCGTCTCTTGAGAAGTTTTGGGAGACTGAAACCGTCCTTGATAATGCACCCATTATTAACAATTCAGTTTGCAAAGAACATTTTGTTAAGTCTACTCATCGTAATAATGAAGGTAGATTTGTTGTCTCACTGCCATTCGTGTCTGATAATGCCCAGCTGGGTGAGTCCTATGCTACCGCTGAAGCGAGATTTTTAAGTTTAGAACACAGGTTCAAGCGTGATTCTGAGCTTGTGCGTGAATATGCAAATTTTATTCAGGAATATAAGAATCTTGGCCACATGACGCTGGTTGATGATTGTTCTGTTGATTCCAAGGTTTCAAATATCTACTATTTGCCTCAACATGCCGTTTTTAAACATTCTAGTTCCACGACGAAGCTTCGCGTCGTTTTTGATGGCTCTGCTAAAACTACCAATGGTCTATCTCTCAATGATATTTTGTTAGTGGGCCCAAATGTCCAACAAGATCTTTTCTCCATTCTTTTGCGATTTCGTATACACAATTATGTTCTAATCGCTGACATCGAGAAGATGTATTGGCAAATTCTAGTGTCTGATAACGATTGTCATTACCAACGTATTCTATGGCGTGATTCTTCGCTTGAACAATTTAAACATTTCGTGCTGCGAACTGTAACATATGGTACTGCTAGCGCTTCATTCTTGGCAACTCGCTGCCTTATTCAGATTGGTAAGGATAATGAAGCTTCCTTTCCTGACGCTGCTTCAGCTATAATTAATGATTTTTATGTCGATGGTTTGTTGGCCGGTACAGACACCATTTCTAATCTGATCAAGTTAAAATCTGACTTAAGTACGTTGTTGAGTCAATATGGCTTTACTCTACATAAATGGGCATCAAATGAACCAAATGTAGTCACTGAGCATAGTAATTTATCACTTCCATTAAACAAACAAGGCAATGTGCGTACGTTGGCCATTCTTTGGAACAACTCTGCAGATTCATTCTTGTTTGACATCAAGTCATTTCCAGTTGAGTCAAGTATTTTTAAGAGGAGAATCCTGTCAATTATAGCGGGTATCTACGACCCATTGGGACTCATTGGTCCAATTGTTTTCCTTTATAAACAGTTTATGCAGCAACTGTGGTTGTGCAATCTTGGTTGGGATGAGCCAATTTCTGAGCAATTATATTCGTATTGGCATTCATTATGCGACAAGTTGTATTTAATTGGTGAAATTATTGTTCCACGCTCCATACGCAGCAAGTCTGAGCCCAAGCTAGTTGAATTACATGGTTTTGCGGATGCCTCTGAAAAGGGTTATGGATGTTGCATTTACATTAGAGTTATTTATCAAGATTTAATGGCCTCTTGTCAACTTTTGTGTTCTAAATCGCGTGTGACTCCACTACGACAGGTGTCATTACCCCGCAATGAGCTCTGTGCTTGTTTGTTGTTATCGCGACTTCTATTCAAGGTCACCCATGCTCTCCATTCCTTTGTCAATAGCGTACACCTATACTCCGACTCCATGGTATCTCTCTATTGGATTCATGCTCAGTCTTCTAGGTGGAAGACTTACGTCGCTAATCGTGTTGCTGAGATTCAGCGTCTCACTGAAACCCACACATGGCATCAT
This sequence comes from Magicicada septendecula, assembly GCA_034769895.1. Taxonomy (NCBI): domain Eukaryota; kingdom Metazoa; phylum Arthropoda; class Insecta; order Hemiptera; family Cicadidae; genus Magicicada; species Magicicada septendecula. The sequence goes on along the minus strand of CM068368.1, from coordinate 407,104,036 downwards.
ATTGATTCGCAACATAATCCTGCTGACATTATTTCTAGAGGATGTCACTCTGACGTTTTGCGCGATTGTTCGCTTTGGTGGCATGGTCCTACTTGTCTGTCTCAATCTTCTGAACCCAATGTTTTTTCACCTTTTTCACCTTCTAATGTGCCGCTTCCTGAATGCTCCGTTGAGGAGAAACAAACCCCCAAGCTTTCTCTAATTTCTACCATACCTATTGATCTCTCTAAGGACTTTTCTTCATTGCACCGACTGACCCGCGTGTACACTTATTGCTTTCGATTTATTAAAAATGCTAGACCCTCAAAGGCAGAGAAAATTTCGGGAGTTCTTACCCCTACTGAAATTCATTCTACCCTTAACTTTTTCATAAAGCAATCCCAGTCGATCCATTTTGCTACTGAGCTTAATTGCCTTCGAAATGGAGCTTCTGTCTCTGTTAGGAGTAAACTGTCTTCTCTTGACCCATTTCTTGATGAGTTTGGCATCATACGTGTCGGCGGATGTCTACAGCAGTCGCAACTACCCTATGATAATAAGCATCCTACTGTCTTGCATCCTTCGGCTCACATCACTCGCCTCATAATTGAGAGTGAGCATATTCGACTTCTCCACGCTGGTGCTCAACTTGTCCATCATTCACTTCGTCAACGCTGGTGGATCATTAACGCCAAGATAGTGATTTGTTCCATCATTCATAGATGCGTCAAATGTCTCAGATTTAATACCAAATATCAAGCTCAAAGGCTTGGTGTTTTGCCATCTCCCAGGGTTACTCCTTCCAGGCCGTTTTTATTCTGTGCAGTGGATTATGGTGGTCCCTTCATGATCCGTCATGGCGGGCAGAGATCTAGGACTCTGTCCAAGTCATATGTGTCTCTATTCATTTGCTTAGCCACTAGGGCCATTCATTTGGAATTGGTTTCCGACCTCACGGCCAATGCGTTTATAGCTGCCTTACGTCGCTTCATGGCCCGTAGGGGCATACCTAGCCAGTTATATTCTGACAATGGCACGAATTTTAGGAAGGCCCGCAACGTCTTGCATGACCTTTACAATCTGGCATAACAAGGATGCCACCTTAACAATTGAATCATTTGCAACTTCTCATGGTATTAAGTGGTCATTCATTCCTCCATCGTCACCTCATTTTGGTGGGCTATGGGAGAGCGGTATAAAAAGTTTGAAGTATCATTTGCGCTGCGTTGTCGGCAAGTCCATACTCACGTTCGAGGAGTTTACTACGGTTTTGTCACAGGTAGAGGCCTGTCTACGCTCACGTCCATTATTTGCCGTTTCATCGGATGTAAACAATCCAGTGCCACTTACCCCTGGCCATTTTTTAATCTGTGCACCATTAACGGCAATACCTGATCCTGACTTGTCACACGTTCCCATCTCTCGTCTCGGCCGTTGGCAACTTCTCCAGAAGTTTGTCCAAGCTATTTGGAAAGCATGGTCGCACGACTACCTACACCAATTGCAACAGCGTCACAAATGGAAGTTCGCTAAAGAAAATGTTTCCATTGGTGACCTGGTCCTGCTAATCGAGGATAACTTGCCTCCATTAGCATGGAAATTTGGGGTAATCACAGCCACATTTCCCGGACCAGACAATTTAATTAGGGTAGTTGATGTTCGTACGCCTGTTGGCACCTTTCGCAGACCAATTCACAAGTTATGTTTGTTGCCAGCGCGGGACGAAGCCTAGACACGATGTCAATGTAACTACTTAGCACAACGTTATGTTTTACTTGGCCACGAGCTTTTCATTACTTAATCGTTTGATAGTTTGGCCGACTTCAATTATGGTGATATGTGCTGTCACAAACATTTTTTAACATGTTATATGTTGATATTGCATTATAGTGTATCTCATATATCAAATTCGCATGTATTTTGTAATTGTACAAACATGCACTATGTTATTATATTTATACTTATTATATTGTCATTGTGGTATACTTTACTTATTCTTGTATTTAAATGTATTGATAATTTTGTAAGACATATACTATGTCCTTTGTATATTCATATTTGCTATTGGTAGTGGTTTATGTGTCATGTCTATTGGTGGTATTGGTTCTTATGTTATATATTTTGTTATATAATATTCACATGGATTTGGAACTATACAAACCATGTATGCATATTTGCTGCACATTTTTTATTGATATTTGTGCATTGCTATTTCACTATTCTATGAATTTTATGTGTTACTTGTAATTGCTCAACACATGCATTACATTTTTGTATGAACACATTTACTGTATTTGTCACTTATACTATTATATTGTATTTTATGCCTTGTATTCATGTATTTTGTAATTATGCAACACACATATTTCTATTGTATTTTATCATGTATTTTTATCTATGTAACATATATTATTGTACCCGCATCTATTGTCTATGATTATGCACCACGCATATATTTTTACACATATTTTTTGTATTTGTATTTTACGATCATGTATCACACATATATTATTATTCATGTATTTGTGATTATGACACACATGTTATTACGTTTATATACTTGTAACTATTCAACAATGTATAATTTATTTTCGCATGTCAATTTATTTGTGCATTCTTGCAATTGTTTGGTATAGCATGCACTATTTAATTGTCTTGTTTGTTCATCCTCTTCTTTCACTGCACTACACTTTATATAATATTGAAAACTTTCTCAAGTGAAACTTACTTGTCTGTTTGGTATGTAGAACACGTTTCGGCATCGTGTTCGCCTTCTTCAGCTTTGTGACAGACTGCCAGTACCTAGTAACGTTTGTTGGTTGGAAGGTATAGTGGGGGTGGTGTATAGAGGAAGGGGATTGGCGCGGGGATCCGAATTATTGTTTGTTTTGTGTATAACTGTGTCGAAAAGTGTATGTGATTTATATTGCAATTGGTCATTTAGTATGTTGTTTGGTTGTGTTGTGTGGTGCTTGTATATTTCATACTGTTCAGCTGTGTTGAGTTTTCGCCCTTTGGGTAAGAGGTGTAATATTTCAAGATTAGTATCTATGTTGGTGTAGCTATGGTTATGTGTGTGTATGTGTGTGGCAAACGCAGAATGTATATTGTTGTTGGAAAGGGCCTTTAAGTGTTCAGAGTAACGGGATGAAAAAGATCTTCCCGTCTGGCCTATGTAGAAACTATTGCAGTTATTACAATTTAATTTGTAGACACCTGTTCTATTGTATTTGTCTATGTCCTTGTTTGTATCGTTGATGTGTTTTTTGATGGTATTGTTGGTTCTGAATGCTATTTTGTAATTGTGTTTTCTGAATGTGTTGGCAAGTTTGTGTGTGCTGGAGTTATGGTATGTGAGTGTGATGTATTTCTTGTGTTGTGTGTTATTGGTATTTTGTGTTTTGTTACTACACAAACGCATCAAAAACAAAAATAACAAATAACATAATATAAGGCTTAGCTAACCTTTCAAATCTAAATTAACTTGTAACATTTACGCACAATAAATGTATTAAATTACAGTCCGCTTATTCATCATTGTTTTCTCCATCCTGGCCAATTTAATTCCACTATATTATCAAAATATCAAATACAATTCTTAACAATACCTGAAGAAAAACAACAAGGTAGCAATTAAGATCTGTGGTGAGAATTTCTATGAACATTATTCAAGTAGTGATACCATAGAAATTGAAAGGAAATAACCAGTTTCTAACCAAGCTGATATGAAAATAAGCCCGATATATCTTCTTACCTTGCTAATGTTCAAAAGGAAAGATTTTTCTGAACAGCAGCTTGGCGAATACTATAGCCTTCCTTAATAACAAGTTCAACTGCTTTCATGAGAAAAAGATCACATGTTTGTTTTCCTTTTACGATTTCTAGCCATCTTAAAACAAATAAACAAAAAATTAGCCCATGGCATAGCCAAATAAAACATATTGTGGCCTTATAACCTGTACAATATCAATTGTTAGGGTTAAAATACCACAAACAACATGTCTCACAGTACCCACCTATTAATGTCTCACTGTGACCCACGTGCACTTAATCACAAAAATTATTTGTCATAACCTTAATTATCTGTGCATTTGCAAGTGAATCACTTCATTTTAATTCTCATTCACAGCAAAATACAATATAATATAAATAATTTATTTCATATTTAAATTTAAAATGCCAAAGACATCAAAACGTGAATAGATTATTTTACTTTACTCACCTCAAAACACTCAGCTTCAGATTTTCTGTACAAATAAAAAAGAAGCCATCCACAAACACGATAGCCAACACTATTTTTGAATCCTAAATTTCCCACCTTAGCAACACTTATGGTGGGCAATTCAAATTTAAAAAAAATTGAATGTCTCAGTGTAGACCATGTCTCACTGTGGACCACCATACCCTACTAACAATTCTTGGATTTCGTTGTCCATGACGTGTCCGTTACTTAACTAAATATCATTATTGCATTAACTAGTGTTCCGAGTCGTTAATGCAATAGTGATATTTAGTCTACTAACAAAGTTGCAGCATTATAATGCTATATTTAACAGAGAAGTGGAAAGGATTTTCCAAACTAAGTACTGTAACTGGAAGAGACTCTCATGGAAAAATGTAAGAGTGGAATAAAACACAGGCACACAGAAAACCATGTTAAAAGAAATCTTGTACCTACTAGTGATATGGCTAGCCTTTGGGTGCCAAAATGCAAAAGAACACTATGGAGAAGAAAAAATATTCAAGTTACTTCTAGTATAACATTGTACAAATGCTATATAAAGATACAGTATGAGAACACCAGCTAGCAGACCAAAAGATGTTTAAAAATATAAATCTATTACCTGTTCAGTATTAACAATTAATTCTGTATAGATAAAAAGTTTTACTCTCTCTCTCTCTCTCTCTCTCTCTCTCTCTCTCTCTCTCTCTCTCTCTCTCTCTCTCTCTCTCTCTCTCTCTCTCTCTCTCTAAACCTAGATGCAGTGTATTTATTTGAAGATATATGTATATCAAACACTTTTTGCTACAGTCTATTTCTTGATGCATATATAATATATTTAATATTTATAATAACTTTACCTCAAGATGTTTTCCCCTTATTTGGAACATGTTTTGAGAAACATATTGCCCATCCTCAGCCTAAATACGCCAAAAGATTCAAAATTAAGAAGGCTATATATATAGCATAGCATAGCACTCTAAGTAGCATCATATAGAGTTATATAGGCTAACTAGAACATGGAATCGTGCCTATAAAAGTAATGGTTCAGCTCAAATACCATAAACAATATTACAGAAGACATACAAATTTATATAATATTTTTAATTATTTCCATATTAGCTTTTTTATAATATTTATCTCTAATTTACAGTTTTTAAAGGTTTGAAATATTTAAAAGTATCACCACCTCTATCACCTTAATATAACTAATTTAAAACACAATATTGTATTCTTCAAACATTTATATATTAAATATCACTATAGTATTGATGAATCGGAACACTAGGTTTTTTATAAGTAAAAACGTAAAGTTTTACCTTACAGCCTAAACCGGCTTTCACCTTTAGAAGGCTTCATCAGAGGCTGCCATAGATAGCGCTGCCCGTCTTGTTGTTGGCGACGGGATAGTTTTTCGAAAGATCGAAGCTGTGTGTGTGTGGTGAGATGTGTTCGAATAATGCGTGCGATTTGAATTGTGTCTGTTCGTTTAGGATGTCGTTTTTATTTGTTTTTGTGTGTTTGTATATTTCTAATTGTTGTAGAGTGTCTAGTTTTCGGCCTTTTGTGTGTACGTTAGAATGTTCATGTTATTGTCGATGTTTTTATATGTGTGGTTGTTTGCAAAGGTAGATTCTGTAGTGGTGTGGAGTGCTTTTGTGTGTTCAATGTATCTCTGTTTGAAGCTACGTCCTGTCTGGCCTATGTAGAATTTATTGCAATTTGAGCAATTTAGCTTGTATACACCGGGTAGATCGAATTTGTTTTGTGCTTTGGGCATGCGTTTTGATAGTGTGTGTTCTGTTTTGTTAGTAGTTTTGTAAGCGATTCTGTATCCTGCTTTTTTGAATTTGTGGGCAATTTTTTTCAGTTTGTTTGTTGATGTATGTTAGTGTTATGAATTTGTTGTTTTCTGTCTTTGTCTGTTGTTTATTTTGTGTTTTGTGTAGGAGTTTACTGACTTTTGTTCTGTCATAACCGTTAGATTCTGCTAGATATTTTATCGTGTTTAGTTCGTCTTTGTAGTCTATTTCATCTAAGGGGATGTTGTTAAGTCTATGTATCATGGTTCTAAAGCAGCTAGTTTGTGTTGTATTGGGTGATTTGAGGTGTTGTGTATTAGTGTGTCAGTTGTAGTTGGTTTTCTGTATATACTGAATTTGTGCCTGTGTTCTAGTTTTGTGATGGAGAGGTCTAAGAAGTTTATGGTATTGTTGTGTTCGTATTCGGCAGTGAAGGTTATGTTTTTATGTATTTTGTTTATGTGCGTTAGTAACTGTTCACATTGTCTTTTGTTTCCCCTGTATAGTATTAGGATGTCATCAACGTATCTGTGCCAATATAGTATTTTATGTGAGTGTCTGTCATTGTTTGTGAGTATTTTTGTTTTTTCTAAGTGTTGGAGGAAGGTTTCTGCTAGAATGCTGGATATGGGGGAGCCCATGGGTAGGCCATAATGGGGCGGATCGGAATGTCTTTTTTATGGATTTTGGGAAGCGCTTGGAGTGTAGGTGCTGATGGTCGGATTTGTTTCATGTAGGGCTTTTGTTTATGTGTCATAATGTGTTTGGCTTTGTTGACTATTTGTTTTACTGAGTTTTGGTATCTGTCGGTGGGGTTGTGTTTTAGTTCTGTGATGTTGTTCTGTTCCATGAAGTTTTGTACTTTTTTGTGTAGGTTGTCTGTGGGGATAATTACAGTCGTGTTCCCTTTGTCAGCTTTTACAAATGTGATGTTGTGTTTGTGTGCCTTTTCCCTCAGTTTGATGGCTGTGTGTATTTCTGAGTTGTGGTTATTGTTGTCTGGTGTCTTATGTACTCCTATTGTGTTGTTTATATTATGTCTTAATGTGTCTTGAAAAAACAAAAATACTCACAAACAATGACAGACACTCACATAAAATACTATATTGGCACAGATACGTTGATGACATTCTAATACTATACAGGGGAAACAAAAGACAATGTGAACAGTTACTAACGCACATAAACAAAATACATAAAAACATAACCTTCACTGCCGAATACGAACACAACAATACCATAAACTTCTTAGACCTCTCCATCACAAAACTAGAACACAGGCACAAATTCAGTATATACAGAAAACCAACTACAACTGACACACTAATACACAACACCTCAAATCACCCAATACAACACAAACTAGCTGCTTTAGAACCATGATACATAGACTTAACAACATCCCCTTAGATGAAATAGACTACAAAGACGAACTAAACACGATAAAATATCTAGCAGAATCTAACGGTTATGACAGAACAATAGTCAGTAAACTCCTACACAAAACATAAAACAAACAACAGACAAAGACAGAAAACAACAAATTCATAACACTAACATACATCAACAAACAAACTGAAAAAAATTGCCCACAAATTCAAAAAAGCAGGATACAGAATCGCTTACAAAACTACTAACAAAACAGAACACACACTATCAAAACGCATGCCCAAAGCACAAAACAAATTCGATCTACCCGGTGTATACAAGCTAAATTGCTCAAATTGCAATAAATTCTACATAGGCCAGACAGGACGTAGCTTCAAACAGAGATACATTGAACACACAAAAGCACTCCACACCACTACAGAATCTACCTTTGCAAACAACCACACATATAAAAACATCGACAATAACATGAACATTCTAACGTACACACAAAAGGCCGAAAACTAGACACTCTACAACAATTAGAAATATACAAACACACAAAAACAAATAAAAACGACATCCTAAACGAACAGACACAATTCAAATCGCACGCATTATTCGAACACATCTCACCACACACACACAGCTTCGATCTTTCGAAAAACTATCCAGTCGCCAACAACAAGACGGACAGCGCTACCTATGGCAGCCTCTGATGAAGCCTTCTAAAGGTGAAAGCCGGTTTAGGCTGTAAGGTAAAACTTTACGTTTTTACTTATAAAAAACTTAGTGTTCCGAGTCTTCAATACTATAGTGATATTTAGTTAAGTAACGGACACGTCATGGACAACGAAATCCAAGAATTTATATATTAAATTAGTGTACAAGCTAATGTTATTTTAGAATGGTTAATTTGTATTCAATTCCAAAATGTTTACTTTTCTCTATTAAATACATTTCAAGTTGAAATTCAAGTACAGTAGATGAATGAATGGAGGCAGTATAATGAATAAAGTTAATGATGCACTGATGGATTAGTTACCAAAGGTAAAGAAGAAAGTATAAGTGGAAGTTAAAATGATCTGTATCTATCACATCTATAAAATGATCCTCATATTAATCCCATTACAACATTGTATCCATGATATGCCCTTATAATTTATGCTTTAGTTTTAAATAACTGTAATTATGGTTTTAATCACACACACACACACACACACACACACACACACACACACACACACACACACACACACACACACACACACACACACACACACACACACACACACACACACACACACACACACACACACACACACACACACACACTTTTTTATAAAATGTGGTTTAAATAATTAATATGAATATATCAGGTTCTATCTCAGAGCTTTAACTTTAAAGATATAAAAGAAAAGAAATCACACCAATAATGTTGCTGAATTCAGTGAACTATGATGAATATACTTCCAAAAGATATAATTCTAAATCTATTTAATGTTGAAAATGGAATACGTAATGTTAAAAATAATTTTGACTGTACTTCAGATCATTATGTTGGAGATAGAAGTAGAATGGAGTAAGTAAGAGTTCTGATATGGTAACAAATAACATGAATTATTAATTAACATTGTACATATTATAACAAATAGAAAAAGTGGTGTAATAGTGTAAAAGTGTTGTATGCTGTCGGGCGTTACCTCCGCGCACTTTTTGTTACTTACTGTTGACTGGATCCTCTGCGGTGATGTAGTCCTGTAACACAACTTAATACTATGTTTATTTGTGGGCGCCACTTGGAATCGTTGGTTCCAAGAATAAAATGTGATTATTAAAGAAATTAAAATTTTTAAATCTTACTTCTATGAAAAAGTATAAACAAGTCAGTTTAGCTTGAAAAAATCAGGTAAGTTTAATGATTCTTCAAAACAAACAAATCGTCTGAAGGACTAACATTCATAAAAAAAAAAAATTATACAATTGCAGAGTTACTAAAGAAAAAAATTTCACAAGTTATTATTATTATTATTATTATTATTATTATTATTGACAATTTTATATATCCAATCAAGTATCGGCTAGTGTTTTCAATTTTTTACTCAGTTGAAAAGCATGAGTTTAATATGTGAAAAAATTTTACTCTCAGGACGTGACTCCTTTGAACTACCAAGACATATCAATAAGATGCCTTACAAGAAAAATTAAGTGATTTGAAGGTGTGTGTGGCGTGTATACAACAGTGTGATAAATGTAACCAGGTAAAAAAATGACTTTAATTTTGGTAACTCACGTTCCAATGATTAATTAATCTCGCACAGGATACTCCTCTCGGGTAGTTTTTTCAATCTCGCCTCTTCATATGTGCACTGAATCTATTTTAAGTCAAAATTGCGATCATTTACTATTTCCGCACTTTTTGTGAAAACGTTTGGCAGTAGATTCTCGTTCAAACCCCGCCACGACAACTCAGCTGCTCCGCGTTGATTCTCAAATTGGCCGCCACAGCGCTAATTCCCATGCAGTGTCGAGAAAGGCTTTGTGTTTGTTTGTTTACGTTAAGGGGGTTATTGTCAAGTTAGTCTGTCTATGCGAACACAGCAGAATTGGTTCTCTATTTAAAGTTTTGGTCCCTCCTGGGCCGTTGACGTTCTGGCTGCGTGATTTCTATTAAAATTTTCCGTGCTGCTGCTCTATTTCAGCAACACATTGGCGTAGATTCTTGTAGAGGTTATGTCAGTCTGTTTGTCTATGTACGGGAAAAGCCTTTCTTCGGGTCTTGTCAATTTCTCGCCTCTCGGTTTCGCCTTAGCTGCGTTGATCAGTGTCGTGGGTGATGCATCTGTTCTGGAGTTCAAGTTTCAAGTGTTTTTTGGGTCGAATTTGGTCTCTCTTTTATACTAATTCAGGCTGATTGTTTACATCGACTTCCGGTATATTTGTGTAAAAATTCTTTCTAGATTGTTCGAGAATAAACGAAATGGAACATTATGGAACAAAATTCATTTCCGTCGAAGCTTTTAGAAAAAATTTCTTATTCTTCATACTAAGGATATTTCCAAAATTACTCTGGTATTTATCAAACAGTTTTACATTAGTACTCACAATTTGTATGCCATTATTACATTTAGATTCTCTGTTTTCAACTGAATCTAGTGATACTAATTATGATTGGTTTTTAATTAAATTAAGTCTAATAAGTAACACAATATACAACTCTCACCTTGGGTTGTTGTCATTAAAATTCAATTTTTTAGAAAAAAAATTGTTGTGAAACTATTATGTCCCTTCCACAATCTGAACATATAACATTACTATCTTCCTATAACAAAACAAGCAAATTTTAACATGTATAATACATAGATAATTACAATTTTACCTGGCCCCTGTCCATGGCCTAGGTTTTTGTCAATGTTATAATACAATAATTAGTCTCTTTCTTTAACATATGTAGTATTTCACTAGTGTACACTCAGAGTTTATTATATTGTCTGTCTTTTGTGATACCTGGTTACTCTTTACATATATTATTTTTATTACAGGATGACATAGCATCATATTGATTGGTCTTGAGATGCCCTTTTTCATGGTGTGACAAATCTCACTCTTATAAGTTAAATTCTTTCATAGTTGATCTTATTTTCAACTGAGTTTGTTCGTTTTTAAGGTATACTGAAGTATTGTACCATTCTATTTTATTTTTGTTAGCATTTTGTAAATATTTAGCCAGATATGATTATTTTTGTACTGGTTGATTGGCTCCAGCCATACATGGTATAGGTAAATATGTTGCTAACTCGATTATTACAATGTTAAAGTTAGTCAAATATATTAGTATAGTCGCTTTATATTATATTTCAACTTTCGAATGCAATTTGGTTGCATTTTGGCAACATTAAGTCCATAAATCATACAATATTATATGCCTACCACATGTTTTTAGTTAATACTGTTTTTGGCTATTTTGACTGACTTTTATTCATTTGACAGCTTTCTTTATTTAAGATAAATTGTTCACTTTTGTCTGCTTGACAATTACATATAGTTTTTATTTCAATCTGATAATAATTAATTTTTTCATGAAATCTGAGTGTTTGGTCTCAAATCCAACACATTAATATTTTTTGTCATAACAAATATATAATTTTTATTTTAACTTAGATTCTTTCTAATAATGTATTTAAGTCATTTAATACATTTATTTTATTTACATTACATAATATAATAATGGATCATGTCCATTCATTCACAAAAAATAGTTCTTAATACTCTTTTCAGACTTAATAATTAATGACTTCATTTTGGTTGATTTTGACATTATTTGTCTCTCTTATAGTGTCTTATGGTTTTTTCACTGTTCACTTAATAATATATATGGGGTTTGTGTCTTAGTCAAAGTCTGGTCGTTTTTCATGTTAGTAGTAATAATTATTAGACAATATTACACAATTTTTTAGGACTACTTGGGTTCGATACTGTTCACCTCACCTTCCTCTTATGATAAATTGCTATGTAAATGATTTCCTTTATGGAACGTTCTGTGACGTTACATATGCCTCTCCGTTAAAATTGATAATTTTTGAAAAACATATCTTTGGTTTTGATGAAATTATCATCTCTATATTAACCCTTTATTAGCTTCTTTATATTTCATTCTTTTATCTTATAATTAAATTCCTGTACTACTCCTTTAATATATTAATCCAACTCAATATTCCTATTTCGTTCTTTGTCGTAACACCTATTCCTTTCCTTTTTACCTTGATGTTAATTAATTAATCTTTGATATAATTCCCTATCAATTCCCTAACTTTCATAGAGGGTTGGGAGTCAGAGTGGCTCGCTATGGCATACATTCTCTGCCCTTCCCTATCTATAACTACTGAAATCAGAGGCAACACATCCCTGTCCAGAAAATAATAATTGCACCTTCGCAACAAATAATAATAATAAATAAAAAAATACAATATTCAAAGATCATAGGCTCCTACACATAAATTCCCTTTCTTAAACTCTACTGATTAATTCATAATTATATTAATATATCGTTCTCCGCAGGTAAAATTATCGTTTAAAATCATTCAATGTTAATAGCTATATACATATTCATCATTACCTCCTTATGTAACCCACTGTTTTCCCTTTTTTTTTCATTTCTTTTTCCATTTATCATTTCCATTTAGTATCAAATATATGACAGTATTTCTCCTTTTTTCTCCTTTACTAAGTGTTCATCTCGTAATATTTATTAATAATAATCTCTCTCCTTCTGTAAGTACGGGTAAGCTGGTAAATATACGTTGACATGGCTATTGGAAATAAATCTTGCCTATAGTGGAATGTGTCCATCTCGTAATATTTATTAATAATAATCTCTCTCCTTCTCTAAGTACGGGTAAGCTGGTAAATATACGTTGACATGGCTATTGGAAATAAATCTTGCCTACGGTGGAATGTGTCCATCTCGTAATATTTATTAATAATAATCTCTCTCCTTCTCTTTGTTCTGTTAAATTAAAGCCTAAAAATTTCACCTCATTCGCAATGAATTGAGACTTGTCTAATTTGAGGGTGATATTATTCTCTGACAGTTTCTCTAACACCTGTTCAACCCTATTACAATGGTCGTCCCAATTCGCTGAAGTTACCAGTAGGTCGTCGACGTATACTGTCGTAAACTTCAGTACTTCCTGCCCCAATATTCTGTCCATTATCTTTACAAACACCGCCACAGAATTTATTAAGCCAAAAGGTAACCGCTTAAACTGATAGTTTCTGCCCTCGAATATGAATGCCATATATTTCCTACTATCGGGGTGGAGTTCTACCTGCCAGTAACCGCATACCGTATCCCATGAGCATATATACTTGGTTCCGTGAAACTTTTTCAATATCTCCTCTATCTCCCCAGGTGATGTGCAGTCGTTAACAATCATCTTGTTGATCTCCCTAGCATCGAGACATATACGTACCTTTCCGTTATTTTTTGGCACAGCTATGATTGGGCTGGTATAGGGCGAATGACTATACTCGATTATGTCGTCCTCTATCATCCTGTTTAATTCTTCCCTGACTTCGTTCTTTAGCGAGTATGCGATCGGGTACGATTTCCTGTTAAATTCCACCGGAGTTTTGAATTTTATGGTGCATTGATAATCTCTGGCTTTACCTGGAGCGTTCGAGAATATGTGTTTATAATTGTTGTATACCTTGATTAATTGTTCTGCCTGTGTTTCGCTGATCAGGCCCCTTGCTTTCGTCCTTTGGAAATCCCGTATTTCTTCTAATTTTTCTAACCACAACTCTGGGTTTTCCTCCTGATATAATGGCATGTTGATTGGACGATCGGCACAATAATAATGGTTCACTATCGCTTGATAAGGTGTGTTGTCTGTATTATTTCCTTGGACATCGATTAAATTACTGGTCCAAATTCCCTTGTTAGTTTTTAAAGTTATCACCTTACCTTCCAAATCTATTACTGCATTATATGGCCTAAGTATATCGCAGCCTATTAGGATACTCATGGGTAAATTGTTCGCCACTAATAACCCTATTGGTATCGTTACCCCATTACTAGTCATCTCTAATGACACCTGTTTCTTTATTGATTTATTTTGCCTCCCCGTTGCTCCGACTAAAATGATGTTATTTATAGGCAGAGTGGGTATTGGTAAATTACTATTTTGTTTGATCCTCTCTAACTCAACACTATCGATAAGTGATACATTTGACCCCATGTCAATGAGTAATATTGCTTCTATGCCATTGATATTTGCTTTGATCTGCAGGATACTATTATTCCCTTGGTTACTATTTTTAACGATATTGTCACCCTCTTCTAATAACTCCTCTCTAATATCCTTAAGATAATTATTTATTCTTAATGTCATAGTCCCGTCTTTGTCCTGTCTATGTTCGTAACTAGTCACCCCATAATATTGGTTCAGTGAAGGGCGGTTTTCCTTTTCCACTGCCGCATTTAGTTTAAATGAGTCACGGTCTCATTGGCCCGGTCTCCCGGAACATTGGGCTGCGACCCGTCTGTTTTTCCTGCCTGACCTCGGGATTACCATTAATAGGTTGGCTATTCGTCATGTTACCCTGGCTACCTGGCGCCTGTTGTGGGTAAAACATGTAAGTGGGTACATTGGGTGGATATGGTCGTTGGTTATTGGCCATTGTATAGTTTACCTGTGGCCTATATTCATTTTGGTTTCTCCTATCGCCTCCTCCTTGGTTTCCCCCGTTACGATAACCATTACGTTGACCATAATTATTTCCCCTATAGTTATTCCCGCGGTAACTATTTCCCTGGTGGAAGTTCCTACCGTAATTATTCCCGGTGTAATTACCTCTGTTTGGTCCCAGATAGTTGCGGTTATTTGGACCCTGAGTGTTATCACTTCGGCCATTTGGTGGGGTATTATTATTCTGACTATTAGTGTTCAGGTTGTTACCGTTTCCACCTCCATTCCGGTTTGGTCCATTATTGTTGTTATTGTATTCTACCTTACGATTGGGGGGTTGGTAATCCTGGAACCTTCCAGTGGATTCACAATTTTCTAATAATTTGGCCAGATCAGCTATTTTACTGAGCTGTTGGTATAATTGGGCATCTTTGATACCATAACTGTAATGTCCAGCTAATTGCCTTACCAAACATTCTTCTGGGATCGGCGGTATCAACTTCCGTGCTAAACATACCTTTCCTAGGAAATAAGACGTCGGGGACTGTCCATTGGACGCGTCGTATTTGCCATAGAATATGTCCATTCTTACCCTGTTTTGTGCAGTCTCCGACCAATACTTCTCCTTGAACTGGCGTTTAAACTCGGCTAAATTCGTGATTTCGGGTCGTACCGCTATCCACCAGTTATCCCTAGTGTTTTTAAACGTCTCGTCAAGCATCTCTCTTATCCTGTCCCACCTTGTTTCTCTATTTCTCCCAATAAACTCCTCCATTCTCTCTAAAAATTCCATTGGGTTTCGTCGATAGTTTTGGAAGTTGATTACTTCCCTGTTTTCACCATGACACGTATGAGTATTTAATATGGGTGTGTCTCTCAGCACCTCTAATCTTTCCTGCAGGTTTTTCTCTCTCTGGTCTATTTCCAGTATGCTATTTTTGTTAGTTTTTATTTGTTCGTCCAGCCTGTTAGCGATGTCATATGTTCTCTGCATCCTCTCGCTAACGTCTTTCTGGACTTCTCCCACCTCCTGCATGATGGCGTCTTGGTTCTGCCTTACCATGTTTTCGAGATTTCTAACATCTTGTTTGGTCTCTACTGTTTGTTCCTCTATATTTTCGAAACGTGTATTGTTTCCCTCCTGTAACCTTTCCAACTGTTTCTCCATGTTTTCGACCTTCCTGTCACTATCGATTTTATTATCATCGATCTTTTTGTTTACTGTTTCGTACTTTATGCTAATTTCTTTTTTCAGTGACTCTATGCTTCCTTTTATTTCCTCCTTATCTTCATGTCTGTTTTTATTCAGGGATTCTATATTTTTGTTCATATCCTCCTTTAAAGATTCTGTGTTTTTGTTCATTTTTTCTTCCATCCTTTGGAACATTTGCTCATTACTTTTTTTAGTATTTTCATTATTTTTGTTCATATTTTCGTTTAGCGTTTGGAACATCTTCTCATTAGTATTTTTGTTTGTTTCTTCCATTTTTTGGAGCATCATCATTAATATATTCGCGTCAACACTCCCCGTTATTTTTTCTGGTTCGGGTTTCTCTGTTTGTTCTACCATTTGTATGGGTTCTTCTCCCGTTTGTTCCTCTATTTCATCTGCCATTTGTACTGGTCTTTCCATTTCTAGTGTGGGCGGTTCTAATTCCGTTTCCTCCATTTGTACTGCCTCTCTGTCTTCCACACTTAACTCGGGTTCCACATTCTTCTTCACCTTTTTTCCCTTAGGTTGCGGCATTTTGATCTGTTGGTAGTTGCTGGGCTTGTTCCGTTTTTTTCAAGCTTCACTAGTTGGGCTGCCAATTTATAACAAATAGAAAAAGTGGTGTAATAGTGTAAAAGTGTTGTATGCTGTCGGGCGTTACCTCCGCGCACTTTTTGTTACTTACTGTTGACTGGATCCTCTGCGGTGATGTAGTCCTGTAACACAACTTAATACTATGTTTATTTTAGGGCGCCACTTGGAATCGTTGGTTCCAAGAATAAAATGTGATTATTAAAGAAATTAAAATTTTTAAATCTTACTTCTATGAAAAAGTATAAACAAGTCAGTTTAGCTTGAAAAAATCAGGTAAGTTTAATGATTCTTCAAAACAAACAAATCGTCTGAAGGACTAACATTCATAAAAAAAAAAATTATACAATTGCAGAGTTACTAAAGAAAAAAATTTCAAAGTTATTATTATTATTATTATTATTATTATTATTATTGACAATTTTATATATCCAATCAAGTATCGGCTAGTGTTTTCAATTTTTTACTCAGTTGAAAAGCATGAGTTTAATATGTGAAAAAATTTTACTCTCAGGACGTGACTTGAAGGTGTGTGTGGCGTGTGTAGTACAACAGTGTGATAAATGTAACCAGGTAAAAAAATGACTTTAATTTTGGTAACTCACGTTCCAATGATTAATTAATCTCGCACAGGATACTCCTCTCGGGTAGTTTTTTCAATCTCGCCTCTTCATATGTGCACTGAATCTATTTTAAGTCAAAATTGCGATCATTTACTATTTCCGCACTTTTTGTGAAAACGTTTGGCAGTAGATTCTCGTTCAAACCCCGCCACGACAACTCAGCTGCTCCGCGTTGATTCTCAAATTGGCCGCCACAGCGCTAATTCCCATGCAGTGTCGAGAAAGGCTTTGTGTTTGTTTGTTTACGTTAAGGGGGTTATTGTCAAGTTAGTCTGTCTATGCGAACACAGCAGAATTGGTTCTCTATTTAAAGTTTTGGTCCCTCCTGGGCCGTTGACGTTCTGGCTGCGTGATTTCTATTAAAATTTTCCGTGCTGCTGCTCTATTTCAGCAACACATTGGCGTAGATTCTTGTAGAGGTTATGTCAGTCTGTTTGTCTATGTACGGGAAAAGCCTTTCTTCGGGTCTTGTCAATTTCTCGCCTCTCGGTTTCGCCTTAGCTGCGTTGATCAGTGTCGTGGGTGATGCATCTGTTCTGGAGTTCAAGTTTCAAGTGTTTTTTGGGTCGAATTTGGTCTCTCTTTTATACTAATTCAGGCTGATTGTTTACATCGACTTCCGGTATATTTGTGTAAAAATTCTTTCTAGATTGTTCGAGAATAAACGAAATGGAACATTATGGAACAAAATTCATTTCCGTCGAAGCTTTTAGAAAAAATTTCTTATTCTTCATACTAAGGATATTTCCAAAATTACTCTGGTATTTATCAAACAGTTTTACATTAGTACTCACAATTTGTATGCCATTATTACATTTAGATTCTCTGTTTTCAACTGAATCTAGTGATACTAATTATGATTGGTTTTTAATTAAATTAAGTCTAATAAGTAACACAATATACAACTCTCACCTTGGGTTGTTGTCATTAAAATTCAATTTTTTAGAAAAAAAATTGTTGTGAAACTATTATGTCCCTTCCACAATCTGAACATATAACATTACTATCTTCCTATAACAAAACAAGCAAATTTTAACATGTATAATACATAGATAATTACAATTTTACCTGGCCCCTGTCCATGGCCTAGGTTTTTGTCAATGTTATAATACAATAATTAGTCTCTTTCTTTAACATATGTAGTATTTCACTAGTGTACACTCAGAGTTTATTATATTGTCTGTCTTTTGTGATACCTGGTTACTCTTTACATATATTATTTTTATTACAGGATGACATAGCATCATATTGATTGGTCTTGAGATGCCCTTTTTCATGGTGTGACAAATCTCACTCTTATAAGTTAAATTCTTTCATAGTTGATCTTATTTTCAACTGAGTTTGTTCGTTTTTAAGGTATACTGAAGTATTGTACCATTCTATTTTATTTTTGTTAGCATTTTGTAAATATTTAGCCAGATATGATTATTTTTGTACTGGTTGATTGGCTCCAGCCATACATGGTATAGGTAAATATGTTGCTAACTCGATTATTACAATGTTAAAGTTAGTCAAATATATTAGTATAGTCGCTTTATATTATATTTCAACTTTCGAATGCAATTTGGTTGCATTTTGGCAACATTAAGTCCATAAATCATACAATATTATATGCCTACCACATGTTTTTAGTTAATACTGTTTTTGGCTATTTTGACTGACTTTTATTCATTTGACAGCTTTCTTTATTTAAGATAAATTGTTCACTTTTGTCTGCTTGACAATTACATATAGTTTTTATTTCAATCTGATAATAATTAATTTTTTCATGAAATCTGAGTGTTTGGTCTCAAATCCAACACATTAATATTTTTTGTCATAACAAATATATAATTTTTATTTTAACTTAGATTCTTTCTAATAATGTATTTAAGTCATTTAATACATTTATTTTATTTACATTACATAATATAATAATGGATCATGTCCATTCATTCACAAAAAATAGTTCTTAATACTCTTTTCAGACTTAATAATTAATGACTTCATTTTGGTTGATTTTGACATTATTTGTCTCTCTTATAGTGTCTTATGGTTTTTTCACTGTTCACTTAATAATATATATGGGGTTTGTGTCTTAGTCAAAGTCTGGTCGTTTTTCATGTTAGTAGTAATAATTATTAGACAATATTACACAATTTTTTAGGACTACTTGGGTTCGATACTGTTCACCTCACCTTCCTCTTATGATAAATTGCTATGTAAATGATTTCCTTTATGGAACGTTCTGTGACGTTACATATGCCTCTCCGTTAAAATTGATAATTTTTGAAAAACATATCTTTGGTTTTGATGAAATTATCATCTCTATATTAACCCTTTATTAGCTTCTTTATATTTCATTCTTTTATCTTATAATTAAATTCCTGTACTACTCCTTTAATATATTAATCCAACTCAATATTCCTATTTCGTTCTTTGTCGTAACACCTATTCCTTTCCTTTTTACCTTGATGTTAATTAATTAATCTTTGATATAATTCCCTATCAATTCCCTAACTTTCATAGAGGGTTGGGAGTCAGAGTGGCTCGCTATGGCATACATTCTCTGCCCTTCCCTATCTATAACTACTGAAATCAGAGGCAACACATCCCTGTCCAGAAAATAATAATTGCACCTTCGCAACAAATAATAATAATAAATAAAAAAATACAATATTCAAAGATCATAGGCTCCTACACATAAATTCCCTTTCTTAAACTCTACTGATTAATTCATAATTATATTAATATATCGTTCTCCGCAGGTAAAATTATCGTTTAAAATCATTCAATGTTAATAGCTATATACATATTCATCATTACCTCCTTATGTAACCCACTGTTTTCCCTTTTTTTTTCATTTCTTTTTCCATTTATCATTTCCATTTAGTATCAAATATATGACAGTATTTCTCCTTTTTTCTCCTTTACTAAGTGTTCGTCTCGTAATATTTATTAATAATAATCTCTCTCCTTCTGTAAGTACGGGTAAGCTGGTAAATATACGTTGACATGGCTATTGGAAATAAATCTTGCCTATAGTGGAATGTGTCCATCTCGTAATATTTATTAATAATAATCTCTCTCCTTCTCTAAGTACGGGTAAGCTGGTAAATATACGTTGACATGGCTATTGGAAATAAATCTTGCCTACGGTGGTATGTGTCCATCTCGTAATATTTATTAATAATAATCTCTCTCCTTCTCTTTGTTCTGTTAAATTAAAGCCTAAAAATTTCACCTCATTCGCAATGAATTGAGACTTGTCTAATTTGAGGGTGATATTATTCTCTGACAGTTTCTCTAACACCTGTTCAACCCTATTACAATGGTCGTCCCAATTCGCTGAAGTTACCAGTAGGTCATCGACGTATACTGTCGTAAACTTCAGTACTTCCTGCCCCAATATTCTGTCCATTATCTTTACAAACACCGCCACAGAATTTATTAAGCCAAAAGGTAACCGCTTAAACTGATAGTTTCTGCCCTCGAATATGAATGCCATATATTTCCTACTATCGGGGTGGAGTTCTACCTGCCAGTAACCGCATACCGTATCCCATGAGCATATATACTTGGTTCCGTGAAACTTTTTCAATATCTCCTCTATCTCCCCAGGTGATGTGCAGTCGTTAACAATCATCTTGTTGATCTCCCTAGCATCGAGACATATACGTACCTTTCCGTTATTTTTTGGCACAGCTATGATTGGGCTGGTATAGGGCGAATGACTATACTCGATTATGTCGTCCTCTATCATCCTGTTTAATTCTTCCCTGACTTCGTTCTTTAGCGAGTATGCGATCGGGTACGATTTCCTGTTAAATTCCACCGGAGTTTTGAATTTTATGGTGCATTGATAATCTCTGGCTTTACCTGGAGCGTTCGAGAATATGTGTTTATAATTGTTGTATACCTTGATTAATTGTTCTGCCTGTGTTTCGCTGATCAGGCCCCTTGCTTTCGTCCTTTGGAAATCCCGTATTTCTTCTAATTTTTCTAACCACAACTCTGGGTTTTCCTCCTGATATAATGGCATGTTGATTGGACGATCGGCACAATAATAATGGTTCACTATCGCTTGATAAGGTGTGTTGTCTGTATTATTTCCTTGGACATCGATTAAATTACTGGTCCAAATTCCCTTGTTAGTTTTTAAAGTTATCACCTTACCTTCCAAATCTATTACTGCATTATATGGCCTAAGTATATCGCAGCCTATTAGGATACTCATGGGTAAATTGTTCGCCACTAATAACCCTATTGGTATCGTTACCCCATTACTAGTCATCTCTAATGACACCTGTTTCTTTATTGATTTATTTTGCCTCCCCGTTGCTCCGACTAAAATGATGTTATTTATAGGCAGAGTGGGTATTGGTAAATTACTATTTTGTTTGATCCTCTCTAACTCAACACTATCGATAAGTGATACATTTGACCCCATGTCAATGAGTAATATTGCTTCTATGCCATTGATATTTGCTTTGATCTGCAGGATACTATTATTCCCTTGGTTACTATTTTTAACGATATTGTCACCCTCTTCTAATAACTCCTCTCTAATATCCTTAAGATAATTATTTATTCTTAATGTCATAGTCCCGTCTTTGTCCTGTCTATGTTCGTAACTAGTCACCCCATAATATTGGTTCAGTGAAGGGCGGTTTTCCTTTTCCACTGCCGCATTTAGTTTAAATGAGTCACGGTCTCATTGGCCCGGTCTCCCGGAACATTGGGCTGCAACCCGTCTGTTTTTCCTGCCTGACCTCGGGATTACCATTAATAGGTTGGCTATTCGTCGTGTTACCCTGGCTACCTGGCGCCTGTTGTGGGTAAAACATGTAAGTGGGTACATTGGGTGGATATGGTCGTTGGTTATTGGCCATTGTATAGTTTACCTGTGGCCTATATTCATTTTGGTTTCTCCTATCGCCTCCTCCTTGGTTTCCCCCGTTACGATAACCATTACGTTGACCATAATTATTTCCCCTATAGTTATTCCCGCGGTAACTATTTCCCTGGTGGAAGTTCCTACCGTAATTATTCCCGGTGTAATTACCTCTGTTTGGTCCCAGATAGTTGCGGTTATTTGGACCCTGAGTGTTATCACTTCGGCCATTTGGTGGGGTATTATTATTCTGACTATTAGTGTTCAGGTTGTTACCGTTTCCACCTCCATTCCGGTTTGGTCCATTATTGTTGTTATTGTATTCTACCTTACGATTGGGGGGTTGGTAATCCTGGAACCTTCCAGTGGATTCACAATTTTCTAATAATTTGGCCAGATCAGCTATTTTACTGAGCTGTTGGTATAATTGGGCATCTTTGATACCATAACTGTAATGTCCAGCTAATTGCCTTACCAAACATTCTTCTGGGATCGGCGGTATCAACTTCCGTGCTAAACATACCTTTTCTAGGAAATAAGACGTCGGGGACTGTCCATTGGACGCGTCGTATTTGCCATAGAATATGTCCATTCTTACCCTGTTTTGTGCAGTCTCCGACCAATACTTCTCCTTGAACTGGCGTTTAAACTCGGCTAAATTCGTGATTTCGGGTCGTACCGCTATCCACCAGTTATCCCTAGTGTTTTTAAACGTCTCGTCAAGCATCTCTCTTATCCTGTCCCACCTTGTTTCTCTATTTCTCCCAATAAACTCCTCCATTCTCTCTAAAAATTCCATTGGGTTTCGTCGATAGTTTTGGAAGTTGATTACTTCCCTGTTTTCACCATGACACGTATGAGTATTTAATATGGGTGTGTCTCTCAGCACCTCTAATCTTTCCTGCAGGTTTTTCTCTCTCTGGTCTATTTCCAGTATGCTATTTTTGTTAGTTTTTATTTGTTCGTCCAGCCTGTTAGCGATGTCATATGTTCTCTGCATCCTCTCGCTAACGTCTTTCTGGACTTCTCCCACCTCCTGCATGATGGCGTCTTGGTTCTGCCTTACCATGTTTTCGAGATTTCTAACATCTTGTTTGGTCTCTACTGTTTGTTCCTCTATATTTTCGAAACGTGTATTGTTTCCCTCCTGTAACCTTTCCAACTGTTTCTCCATGTTTTCGACCTTCCTGTCACTATCGATTTTATTATCATCGATCTTTTTGTTTACTGTTTCGTACTTTATGCTAATTTCTTTTTTCAGTGACTCTATGCTTCCTTTTATTTCCTCCT
Source organism: Magicicada septendecula (assembly GCA_034769895.1). Taxonomy (NCBI): domain Eukaryota; kingdom Metazoa; phylum Arthropoda; class Insecta; order Hemiptera; family Cicadidae; genus Magicicada; species Magicicada septendecula. The sequence continues at coordinate 407,080,885 of CM068368.1, read as the reverse complement.
TATCTTCATGTCTGTTTTTATTCAGGGATTCTATATTTTTGTTCATATCCTCCTTTAAAGATTCTGTGTTTTTGTTCATTTTTTCTTCCATCCTTTGGAACATTTGCTCATTACTTTTTTTAGTATTTTCATTATTTTTGTTCATATTTTCGTTTAGCGTTTGGAACATCTTCTCATTAGTATTTTTGTTTGTTTCTTCCATTTTTTGGAGCATCATCATTAATATATTCGCGTCAACACTCCCCGTTATTTTTTCTGGTTCGGGTTTCTCTGTTTGTTCTACCATTTGTATGGGTTCTTCTCCCGTTTGTTCCTCTATTTCATCTGCCATTTGTACTGGTCTTTCCATTTCTAGTGTGGGCGGTTCTAATTCCGTTTCCTCCATTTGTACTGCCTCTCCGTCTTCCACACTTAACTCGGGTTCCACATTCTTCTTCACCTTTTTTCCCTTAGGTTGCGGCATTTTGATCTGTTGGTAGTTGCTGGGCTTGTTCCGTTTTTTTCAAGCTTCACTAGTTGGGCTGCCAATTTATAACAAATAGAAAAAGTGGTGTAATAGTGTAAAAGTGTTGTATGCTGTCGGGCGTTACCTCCGCGCACTTTTTGTTACTTACTGTTGACTGGATCCTCTGCGGTGATGTAGTCCTGTAACACAACTTAATACTATGTTTATTTGTGGGCGCCACTTGGAATCGTTGGTTCCAAGAATAAAATGTGATTATTAAAGAAATTAAAATTTTTAAATCTTACTTCTATGAAAAAGTATAAACAAGTCAGTTTAGCTTGAAAAAATCAGGTAAGTTTAATGATTCTTCAAAACAAACAAATCGTCTGAAGGACTAACATTCATAAAAAAAAAAAATTATACAATTGCAGAGTTACTAAAGAAAAAAATTTCAAAGTTATTATTATTATTATTATTATTATTATTGACAATTTTATATATCCAATCAAGTATCGGCTAGTGTTTTCAATTTTTTACTCAGTTGAAAAGCATGAGTTTAATACGTGAAAAAATTTTACTCTCAGGACGTGACTTGAAGGTGTGTGTGGCGTGTGTAGTACAACAGTGTGATAAATGTAACCAGGTAAAAAAATGACTTTAATTTTGGTAACTCACGTTCCAATGATTAATTAATCTCGCACAGGATACTCCTCTCGGGTAGTTTTTTCAATCTCGCCTCTTCATATGTGCACTGAATCTATTTTAAGTCAAAATTGCGATCATTTACTATTTCCGCACTTTTTGTGAAAACGTTTGGCAGTAGATTCTCGTTCAAACCCCGCCACGACAACTCAGCTGCTCCGCGTTGATTCTCAAATTGGCCGCCACAGCGCTAATTCCCATGCAGTGTCGAGAAAGGCTTTGTGTTTGTTTGTTTACGTTAAGGGGGTTATTGTCAAGTTAGTCTGTCTATGCGAACACAGCAGAATTGGTTCTCTATTTAAAGTTTTGGTCCCTCCTGGGCCGTTGACGTTCTGGCTGCGTGATTTCTATTAAAATTTTCCGTGCTGCTGCTCTATTTCAGCAACACATTGGCGTAGATTCTTGTAGAGGTTATGTCAGTCTGTTTGTCTATGTACGGGAAAAGCCTTTCTTCGGGTCTTGTCAATTTCTCGCCTCTCGGTTTCGCCTTAGCTGCGTTGATCAGTGTCGTGGGTGATGCATCTGTTCTGGAGTTCAAGTTTCAAGTGTTTTTTGGGTCGAATTTGGTCTCTCTTTTATACTAATTCAGGCTGATTGTTTACATCGACTTCCGGTATATTTGTGTAAAAATTCTTTCTAGATTGTTCGAGAATAAACGAAATGGAACATTATGGAACAAAATTCATTTCCGTCGAAGCTTTTAGAAAAAATTTCTTATTCTTCATACTAAGGATATTTCCAAAATTACTCTGGTATTTATCAAACAGTTTTACATTAGTACTCACAATTTGTATGCCATTATTACATTTAGATTCTCTGTTTTCAACTGAATCTAGTGATACTAATTATGATTGGTTTTTAATTAAATTAAGTCTAATAAGTAACACAATATACAACTCTCACCTTGGGTTGTTGTCATTAAAATTCAATTTTTTAGAAAAAAAATTGTTGTGAAACTATTATGTCCCTTCCACAATCTGAACATATAACATTACTATCTTCCTATAACAAAACAAGCAAATTTTAACATGTATAATACATAGATAATTACAATTTTACCTGGCCCCTGTCCATGGCCTAGGTTTTTGTCAATGTTATAATACAATAATTAGTCTCTTTCTTTAACATATGTAGTATTTCACTAGTGTACACTCAGAGTTTATTATATTGTCTGTCTTTTGTGATACCTGGTTACTCTTTACATATATTATTTTTATTACAGGATGACATAGCATCATATTGATTGGTCTTGAGATGCCCTTTTTCATGGTGTGACAAATCTCACTCTTATAAGTTAAATTCTTTCATAGTTGATCTTATTTTCAACTGAGTTTGTTCGTTTTTAAGGTATACTGAAGTATTGTACCATTCTATTTTATTTTTGTTAGCATTTTGTAAATATTTAGCCAGATATGATTATTTTTGTACTGGTTGATTGGCTCCAGCCATACATGGTATAGGTAAATATGTTGCTAACTCGATTATTACAATGTTAAAGTTAGTCAAATATATTAGTATAGTCGCTTTATATTATATTTCAACTTTCGAATGCAATTTGGTTGCATTTTGGCAACATTAAGTCCATAAATCATACAATATTATATGCCTACCACATGTTTTTAGTTAATACTGTTTTTGGCTATTTTGACTGACTTTTATTCATTTGACAGCTTTCTTTATTTAAGATAAATTGTTCACTTTTGTCTGCTTGACAATTACATATAGTTTTTATTTCAATCTGATAATAATTAATTTTTTCATGAAATCTGAGTGTTTGGTCTCAAATCCAACACATTAATATTTTTTGTCATAACAAATATATAATTTTTATTTTAACTTAGATTCTTTCTAATAATGTATTTAAGTCATTTAATACATTTATTTTATTTACATTACATAATATAATAATGGATCATGTCCATTCATTCACAAAAAATAGTTCTTAATACTCTTTTCAGACTTAATAATTAATGACTTCATTTTGGTTGATTTTGACATTATTTGTCTCTCTTATAGTGTCTTATGGTTTTTTCACTGTTCACTTAATAATATATATGGGGTTTGTGTCTTAGTCAAAGTCTGGTCGTTTTTCATGTTAGTAGTAATAATTATTAGACAATATTACACAATTTTTTAGGACTACTTGGGTTCGATACTGTTCACCTCACCTTCCTCTTATGATAAATTGCTATGTAAATGATTTCCTTTATGGAACGTTCTGTGACGTTACATATGCCTCTCCGTTAAAATTGATAATTTTTGAAAAACATATCTTTGGTTTTGATGAAATTATCATCTCTATATTAACCCTTTATTAGCTTCTTTATATTTCATTCTTTTATCTTATAATTAAATTCCTGTACTACTCCTTTAATATATTAATCCAACTCAATATTCCTATTTCGTTCTTTGTCGTAACACCTATTCCTTTCCTTTTTACCTTGATGTTAATTAATTAATCTTTGATATAATTCCCTATCAATTCCCTAACTTTCATAGAGGGTTGGGAGTCAGAGTGGCTCGCTATGGCATACATTCTCTGCCCTTCCCTATCTATAACTACTGAAATCAGAGGCAACACATCCCTGTCCAGAAAATAATAATTGCACCTTCGCAACAAATAATAATAATAAATAAAAAAATACAATATTCAAAGATCATAGGCTCCTACACATAAATTCCCTTTCTTAAACTCTACTGATTAATTCATAATTATATTAATATATCGTTCTCCGCAGGTAAAATTATCGTTTAAAATCATTCAATGTTAATAGCTATATACATATTCATCATTACCTCCTTATGTAACCCACTGTTTTCCCTTTTTTTTTCATTTCTTTTTCCATTTATCATTTCCATTTAGTATCAAATATATGACAGTATTTCTCCTTTTTTCTCCTTTACTAAGTGTTCGTCTCGTAATATTTATTAATAATAATCTCTCTCCTTCTGTAAGTACGGGTAAGCTGGTAAATATACGTTGACATGGCTATTGGAAATAAATCTTGCCTATAGTGGAATGTGTCCATCTCGTAATATTTATTAATAATAATCTCTCTCCTTCTCTAAGTACGGGTAAGCTGGTAAATATACATTGACATGGCTATTGGAAATAAATCTTGCCTACGGTGGAATGTGTCCATCTCGTAATATTTATTAATAATAATCTCTCTCCTTCTCTTTGTTCTGTTAAATTAAAGCCTAAAAATTTCACCTCATTCGCAATGAATTGAGACTTGTCTAATTTGAGGGTGATATTATTCTCTGACAGTTTCTCTAACACCTGTTCAACCCTATTACAATGGTCGTCCCAATTCGCTGAAGTTACCAGTAGGTCGTCGACGTATACTGTCGTAAACTTCAGTACTTCCTGCCCCAATATTCTGTCCATTATCTTTACAAACACCGCCACAGAATTTATTAAGCCAAAAGGTAACCGCTTAAACTGATAGTTTCTGCCCTCGAATATGAATGCCATATATTTCCTACTATCGGGGTGGAGTTCTACCTGCCAGTAACCGCATACCGTATCCCATGAGCGTATATACTTGGTTCCGTGAAACTTTTTCAATATCTCCTCTATCTCCCCAGGTGATGTGCAGTCGTTAACAATCATCTTGTTGATCTCCCTAGCATCGAGACATATACGTACCTTTCCGTTATTTTTTGGCACAGCTATGATTGGGCTGGTATAGGGCGAATGACTATACTCGATTATGTCGTCCTCTATCATCCTGTTTAATTCTTCCCTGACTTCGTTCTTTAGCGAGTATGCGATCGGGTACGATTTCCTGTTAAATTCCACCGGAGTTTTGAATTTTATGGTGCATTGATAATCTCTGGCTTTACCTGGAGCGTTCGAGAATATGTGTTTATAATTGTTGTATACCTTGATTAATTGTTCTGCCTGTGTTTCGCTGATCAGGCCCCTTGCTTTCGTCCTTTGGAAATCCCGTATTTCTTCTAATTTTTCTAACCACAATTCTGGGTTTTCCTCCTGATATAATGGCATGTTGATTGGACGATCGGCACAATAATAATGGTTCACTATCGCTTGATAAGGTGTGTTGTCTGTATTATTTCCTTGGACATCGATTAAATTACTGGTCCAAATTCCCTTGTTAGTTTTTAAAGTTATCACCTTACCTTCCAAATCTATTACTGCATTATATGGCCTAAGTATATCGCAGCCTATTAGGATACTCATGGGTAAATTGTTCGCCACTAATAACCCTATTGGTATCGTTACCCCATTACTAGTCATCTCTAATGACACCTGTTTCTTTATTGATTTATTTTGCCTCCCCGTTGCTCCGACTAAAATGATGTTATTTATAGGCAGAGTGGGTATTGGTAAATTACTATTTTGTTTGATCCTCTCTAACTCAACACTATCGATAAGTGATACATTTGACCCCATGTCAATGAGTAATATTGCTTCTATGCCATTGATATTTGCTTTGATCTGCAGGATACTATTATTCCCTTGGTTACTATTTTTAACGATATTGTCACCCTCTTCTAATAACTCCTCTCTAATATCCTTAAGATAATTATTTATTCTTAATGTCATAGTCCCGTCTTTGTCCTGTCTATGTTCGTAACTAGTCACCCCATAATATTGGTTCAGTGAAGGGCGGTTTTCCTTTTCCACTGCCGCATTTAGTTTAAATGAGTCACGGTCTCATTGGCCCGGTCTCCCGGAACATTGGGCTGCAACCCGTCTGTTTTTCCTGCCTGACCTCGGGATTACCATTAATAGGTTGGCTATTCGTCGTGTTACCCTGGCTACCTGGCGCCTGTTGTGGGTAAAACATGTAAGTGGGTACATTGGGTGGATATGGTCGTTGGTTATTGGCCATTGTATAGTTTACCTGTGGCCTATATTCATTTTGGTTTCTCCTATCGCCTCCTCCTTGGTTTCCCCCGTTACGATAACCATTACGTTGACCATAATTATTTCCCCTATAGTTATTCCCGCGGTAACTATTTCCCTGGTGGAAGTTCCTACCGTAATTATTCCCGGTGTAATTACCTCTGTTTGGTCCCAGATAGTTGCGGTTATTTGGACCCTGAGTGTTATCACTTCGGCCATTTGGTGGGGTATTATTATTCTGACTATTAGTGTTCAGGTTGTTACCGTTTCCACCTCCATTCCGGTTTGGTCCATTATTGTTGTTATTGTATTCTACCTTACGATTGGGGGGTTGGTAATCCTGGAACCTTCCAGTGGATTCACAATTTTCTAATAATTTGGCCAGATCAGCTATTTTACTGAGCTGTTGGTATAATTGGGCATCTTTGATACCATAACTGTAATGTCCAGCTAATTGCCTTACCAAACATTCTTCTGGGATCGGCGGTATCAACTTCCGTGCTAAACATACCTTTTCTAGGAAATAAGACGTCGGGGACTGTCCATTGGACGCGTCGTATTTGCCATAGAATATGTCCATTCTTACCCTGTTTTGTGCAGTCTCCGACCAATACTTCTCCTTGAACTGGCGTTTAAACTCGGCTAAATTCGTGATTTCGGGTCGTACCGCTATCCACCAGTTATCCCTAGTGTTTTTAAACGTCTCGTCAAGCATCTCTCTTATCCTGTCCCACCTTGTTTCTCTATTTCTCCCAATAAACTCCTCCATTCTCTCTAAAAATTCCATTGGGTTTCGTCGATAGTTTTGGAAGTTGATTACTTCCCTGTTTTCACCATGACACGTATGAGTATTTAATATGGGTGTGTCTCTCAGCACCTCTAATCTTTCCTGCAGGTTTTTCTCTCTCTGGTCTATTTCCAGTATGCTATTTTTGTTAGTTTTTATTTGTTCGTCCAGCCTGTTAGCGATGTCATATGTTCTCTGCATCCTCTCGCTAACGTCTTTCTGGACTTCTCCCACCTCCTGCATGATGGCGTCTTGGTTCTGCCTTACCATGTTTTCGAGATTTCTAACATCTTGTTTGGTCTCTACTGTTTGTTCCTCTATATTTTCGAAACGTGTATTGTTTCCCTCCTGTAACCTTTCCAACTGTTTCTCCATGTTTTCGACCTTCCTGTCACTATCGATTTTATTATCATCGATCTTTTTGTTTACTGTTTCGTACTTTATGCTAATTTCTTTTTTCAGTGACTCTATGCTTCCTTTTATTTCCTCCTTATCTTCATGTCTGTTTTTATTCAGGGATTCTATATTTTTGTTCATATCCTCCTTTAAAGATTCTGTGTTTTTGTTCATTTTTTCTTCCATCCTTTGGAACATTTGCTCATTACTTTTTTTAGTATTTTCATTATTTTTGTTCATATTTTCGTTTAGCGTTTGGAACATCTTCTCATTAGTATTTTTGTTTGTTTCTTCCATTTTTTGGAGCATCATCATTAATATATTCGCGTCAACACTCCCCGTTATTTTTTCTGGTTCGGGTTTCTCTGTTTGTTCTACCATTTGTATGGGTTCTTCTCCCGTTTGTTCCTCTATTTCATCTGCCATTTGTACTGGTCTTTCCATTTCTAGTGTGGGCGGTTCTAATTCCGTTTCCTCCATTTGTACTGCCTCTCCGTCTTCCACACTTAACTCGGGTTCCACATTCTTCTTCACCTTTTTTCCCTTAGGTTGCGGCATTTTGATCTGTTGGTAGTTGCTGGGCTTGTTCCGTTTTTTTCAAGCTTCACTAGTTGGGCTGCCAATTTATAACAAATAGAAAAAGTGGTGTAATAGTGTAAAAGTGTTGTATGCTGTCGGGCGTTACCTCCGCGCACTTTTTGTTACTTACTGTTGACTGGATCCTCTGCGGTGATGTAGTCCTGTAACACAACTTAATACTATGTTTATTTGTGGGCGCCACTTGGAATCGTTGGTTCCAAGAATAAAATGTGATTATTAAAGAAATTAAAATTTTTAAATCTTACTTCTATGAAAAAGTATAAACAAGTCAGTTTAGCTTGAAAAAATCAGGTAAGTTTAATGATTCTTCAAAACAAACAAATCGTCTGAAGGACTAACATTCATAAAAAAAAAAAATTATACAATTGCAGAGTTACTAAAGAAAAAAATTTCAAAGTTATTATTATTATTATTATTATTATTATTGACAATTTTATATATCCAATCAAGTATCGGCTAGTGTTTTCAATTTTTTATTCAGTTGAAAAGCATGAGTTTAATACGTGAAAAAATTTTACTCTCAGGACGTGACTCCTTTGAACTACCAAGACATATCAATAAGATGCCTTACAAGAAAAATTAAGTGATTTGAAGGTGTGTGTGGCTTGTGTAGTACAACAGTGTGATAAATGTAACCAGGTAAAAAAATGACTTTAATTTTGGTAACTCACGTTCCAATGATTAATTAATCTCGCACAGGATACTCCTCTCGGGTAGTTTTTTCAATCTCGCCTCTTCATATGTGCACTGAATCTATTTTAAGTCAAAATTGCGATCATTTACTATTTCCGCACTTTTTGTGAAAACGTTTGGCAGTAGATTCTCGTTCAAACCCCGCCACGACAACTCAGCTGCTCCGCGTTGATTCTCAAATTGGCCGCCACAGCGCTAATTCCCATGCAGTGTCGAGAAAGGCTTTGTGTTTGTTTGTTTACGTTAAGGGGGTTATTGTCAAGTTAGTCTGTCTATGCGAACACAGCAGAATTGGTTCTCTATTTAAAGTTTTGGTCCCTCCTGGGCCGTTGACGTTCTGGCTGCGTGATTTCTATTAAAATTTTCCGTGCTGCTGCTCTATTTCAGCAACACATTGGCGTAGATTCTTGTAGAGGTTATGTCAGTCTGTTTGTCTATGTACGGGAAAAGCCTTTCTTCGGGTCTTGTCAATTTCTCGCCTCTCGGTTTTGCCTTAGCTGCATTGATCAGTGTCGTGGGTGATGCATCTGTTCTGGAGTTCAAGTTTCAAGTGTTTTTTGGGTCGAATTTGGTCTCTCTTTTATACTAATTCAGGCTGATTGTTTACATCGACTTCCGGTATATTTGTGTAAAAATTCTTTCTAGATTGTTCGAGAATAAACGAAATGGAACATTATGGAACAAAATTCATTTCCGTCGAAGCTTTTAGAAAAAATTTCTTATTCTTCATACTAAGGATATTTCCAAAATTACTCTGGTATTTATCAAACAGTTTTACATTAGTACTCACAATTTGTATGCCATTATTACATTTAGATTCTCTGTTTTCAACTGAATCTAGTGATACTAATTATGATTGGTTTTTAATTAAATTAAGTCTAATAAGTAACACAATATACAACTCTCACCTTGGGTTGTTGTCATTAAAATTCAATTTTTTAGAAAAAAAATTGTTGTGAAACTATTATGTCCCTTCCACAATCTGAACATATAACATTACTATCTTCCTATAACAAAACAAGCAAATTTTAACATGTATAATACATAGATAATTACAATTTTACCTGGCCCCTGTCCATGGCCTAGGTTTTTGTCAATGTTATAATACAATAATTAGTCTCTTTCTTTAACATATGTAGTATTTCACTAGTGTACACTCAGAGTTTATTATATTGTCTGTCTTTTGTGATACCTGGTTACTCTTTACATATATTATTTTTATTACAGGATGACATAGCATCATATTGATTGGTCTTGAGATGCCCTTTTTCATGGTGTGACAAATCTCACTCTTATAAGTTAAATTCTTTCATAGTTGATCTTATTTTCAACTGAGTTTGTTCGTTTTTAAGGTATACTGAAGTATTGTACCATTCTATTTTATTTTTGTTAGCATTTTGTAAATATTTAGCCAGATATGATTATTTTTGTACTGGTTGATTGGCTCCAGCCATACATGGTATAGGTAAATATGTTGCTAACTCGATTATTACAATGTTAAAGTTAGTCAAATATATTAGTATAGTCGCTTTATATTATATTTCAACTTTCGAATGCAATTTGGTTGCATTTTGGCAACATTAAGTCCATAAATCATACAATATTATATGCCTACCACATGTTTTTAGTTAATACTGTTTTTGGCTATTTTGACTGACTTTTATTCATTTGACAGCTTTCTTTATTTAAGATAAATTGTTCACTTTTGTCTGCTTGACAATTACATATAGTTTTTATTTCAATCTGATAATAATTAATTTTTTCATGAAATCTGAGTGTTTGGTCTCAAATCCAACACATTAATATTTTTTGTCATAACAAATATATAATTTTTATTTTAACTTAGATTCTTTCTAATAATGTATTTAAGTCATTTAATACATTTATTTTATTTACATTACATAATATAATAATGGATCATGTCCATTCATTCACAAAAAATAGTTCTTAATACTCTTTTCAGACTTAATAATTAATGACTTCATTTTGGTTGATTTTGACATTATTTGTCTCTCTTATAGTGTCTTATGGTTTTTTCACTGTTCACTTAATAATATATATGGGGTTTGTGTCTTAGTCAAAGTCTGGTCGTTTTTCATGTTAGTAGTAATAATTATTAGACAATATTACACAATTTTTTAGGACTACTTGGGTTCGATACTGTTCACCTCACCTTCCTCTTATGATAAATTGCTATGTAAATGATTTCCTTTATGGAACGTTCTGTGACGTTACAATATCTATTGTACATTTATACCTTTTTGGTCAATTGGTCATATTGTCATAAACAGAAATTTTTATTAGTCTACTAATTAGTAGACTAAAAATATACTGTACAGTAAGAATATAGTTTTGACTACTACTTAAAACTAATACAGAATAAAAATAGGATGCCCTAAGGCATCGTTTCTCAACCTGGGGGTCACGACCCCCAAGGGGGTCGCGGTGATATTAAAGGGGAGTCGCGAAATAGCCTAAACAATAATGAAATCAATTTATGAGAAAAAATCATTTATTATAAACATTTTACTTACAATAAGTACACATGTAAAGAAAAGAAATTAATGTGATGGTTGCATTTGTTTTTCATTTAAAAGTTTCTCCATACGTGGATCTACGTTAGAAACACACAAAAGCAAATTGTTTTCGAGTGATAGAAGACGATTCCTGTATTTAGTTTTTAGCGCAACCATAGACGAAAAACCCTTTTCACAGAGATAAGACGTGGCAAAAGGGATTAATATTTCCAATGCTTCTGTGACTAAATTTCCATATTCATTTCGACGAGCAAGTCAAAACGTATTTAAATCTTCAGATGTAAATTGCAGTTGTAGCGTTTTGTCGGCAGACATTTCGATGAGCTGGTTGTGAATCTCAACTGGTAACTTAGCAGCGGCAACAACGTTTTCACTAAACGGATTCAGTACCCATCTCTTCGAGAAATCATTTTTATCTTCCGGGAAATACTCCGTCAACTGAGTTTTTTGCTCACGCAAATGCATCTTCATGCAATCCAAACTGTGGCGAATAATAGTGTCTTGTTCATTCAAATTTTTCTCAATATAATCCGAAGTGAGTGGGAACATATCCAAATTTTTGCTTTGAAGGCGAATAATCCAGATATCAAGCTTCTTAATGAAAGCATGAACTTTGTCTGTCATTAATAAAATGTTTTTATCATGTCCTTGTAAATTCACATTCAAGTCGTTTAAATGCGAAAATACATCAGCTAAGTAAGCCAACAACAACATACACTCATTATTCTGTAAAAACAATTAGTTTGTTTATCGTGGAAAAATATTATTAATTCATCTCGCAATTCCAATACCCGGGTTAACACTTTCCCTCGCGATAACCATCTAAATTCTGTATGGAAAAGAAGAGATTTTTAATTTTCGCCCATTTCATCGCATAGTTTAGCAAACAGCCTGTTCTGTAACGGTTGGCTTTTAATAAAATTAACCTTTTTTACAGCTTCACAAAGAATTTGATTGAGATTTTCCGGCATGTTTTTTGCGACAAGAGCATGTCTGTGAAGGAAGCAGTGCGTCCATTCCGCCCTTGGTATAAGACGATCTTTTAATATTTTCATTAATCCACTGTTCTTTCCTGTTATCGCCTTTGCACCATCACTATATACTGCAATACATTTTGTCCAATCTATGTTAGTATAGTTTCTAGTAGCTTCATAAAAAACATCAAAAAGACATTGTCCTGTTGCATGACCCGGTACTGTTTTGCAAAACAACATATTTTCTTTGATTGATGTGTCCCTATCACATTCATACCTCACAAAACATAAGAACTGAGACATGTTTGCTACATCTGTTGATTCATCAAATTGAATACTAAAAAATTCACTTGAACTCACTTGCAAAATTATCTGATCGCGAACATCAGCAGCCATGTCGTCGATTCGCCTTGATATTGTGTAATTAGAAAGCGGAATTTTTTTCAATTTTTTTGCTTCTTCCACGCCTATTAAAACACTGACCATATCAATTGCAGCAGGCAATATGAGGTTTTCGGCGATTGTATGGGGTTTGGACATCTTAGCTACTCTTAATGCTATGAGATAAGATGCTTCAAGTACACTTTTATCAGTATGGCTTGACTTACAAATAGAAGTTTGTTGATTTCTCAAGGTATGTAATTTTCTTTTCAAAAATTCCAATGGTTTGTTTTTATGAGCCGGATGTTTACTTTCCAAGTGTCGAACTAATTTTGATGGCTTCATGCTTTCATCGGAGAGAACTTGAAAGCAAACAACGCACTGTGGCTTTCCATCCAATGAGGTAAAACCATAATTTAAATAACTGTCATTGTACAACCTTGTCTTTTTACCAACCGATTCACTGGATGTAGATGGCTCACTTCGTTTTTTCACAAATTTATCCATTTCGCATAAGAAATTAAAAAATACCAATTCAGTTTCACGGTTGACCGCACACTAAAATAAAAGCACCAGACGCACGCTTCGCATTCGAAACTTAACTGAAGTTGTGCAATCGCAAGCGCCTCTGTTATACTGGTTCCAACTTGATGTGTACAAAGAGCACGTACACATCAAGTTGGAACTTGTAAATTGCTCATGTATGTACACGTCATACATGCATGTTCATACCCGTCGCTATAAACGCAGCGACATAAAATAATAGGAATAGTCGTATTACATTTTTTATACTGTCGGTATTTTTTTACTTAATGTATAAAATTAGTGCAATGTGATTATATAATATTAAATAATTTTTTACATTTATAATTACAGTCAAAATTCAATTAGTAATAGTAAGGCTTACTGTTATTATTCCTTTGGGTAGGGGGGGGTCGCAAAATATTAATTTTATTTATATTTACTATTTGGGGGGTCGCGGAACTAAGAAGGTTGAGAATCGCTGCCCTAAGGTTACAAGAAGCTCTCAGATGTCTGTGTAACCTGGCTTTAGAACTAAAGTACATATATACAATATTGTTGTTACTGCTTACAGTTAGCATGGACTCCTGTCAGCTTTCTGGGACCTCAGTGTAGTTAAATTATGTTGTCTGAGGTTCTAAGATTTACATCTAGTTTTAGGAGTGGAGACAGTGATCTTTATCCATTAAACATGGCAGAGTTTATATTCTCCTGACTTCAAACTGTTAATTTTTCTGTACATATCTACTAAACTAATACAGTTGCAGCCACTCTTAAAAGAAACAACAGATTTTTCATGATTTATGTTTAAATTGTTTTTATACGGAATTTATGTTTTCTCAAAGTTTGTTTTCAGCACTTTCTAAGCTAAGTTCATAGTTTTTATCAGTTTTAGTTTTTAGAATAGTTTTTGTTGCTGAACATTAGATATTTTGTGTAATTTGATGCCTATCTCCTTTGCCTTTCCATTAATTACAGAATGTGAAGGAATTTGTTTAGTACAATGGTATTTACTAAGTTTCTGTATTATGTTTACCATTTAATTGACATTTTCAGGACTTTGTTTCCAGTCATTATGCAAAATGATACAGCCTGGATTGCTACTTTGAAGTCTATGACATATTGCTATTGCTATTCATATGACAAATTTATAGTTTTGGTGTGGTTTAGTACATTCAGAAGAGCACATGAGCTGGCTTCAGTTTTGACAAACTTTGAAATATGTTTTACTTCACTCCATTTGGAAGAGAAGTGTACAGAAATATGAATGGATTCCTGCTCCTGACATAACATTCTTAACAATTATTAATTAATGCACTTTCACTTGTGAAAAAACTTACTTATTGTTATATCCTTCACTTTGTAGTTTTTCACAAGTGAAAGTGCATTAATTATTAATTGTTAAAGTGCTGTGAAAGAAGTGATGATCATTCAAAATAATATAACATTCTTATCATGCAATCCATTAGTGTATATTTTCAGCCACTGGTATTGAGGTTACCTCTCTTGTGTTGTTGAGTAAGCTAGTGGTTTGAGATCTGCTATGGTCCAGTCCCTTCTGTATACATTTTTAAAATGTGCCATGTTACAGTTGATTTGTGGGTATCTATCTGGTTGGTTTAATTGATGTGCTGTATGATGCGGCAGAGAACAGCAGTTGATTTTATTTAAGGTGGTCAGGAACAAGTGAAAGAGTATTATGTTTTGTCAGAGTGTTACCCAGTAATTCCTTACTTAGTTTGTAGCCCGTTGTTTTATTTATTTTCCTATGGGTAAGTTATGAGAGTACAGTTACATGACATTACATGGTGTGGTTTCACTAGTAAAATGCTGGTTATTAGAGTAAGTGTTCTTTTGATATTATTCGATGACTCTAGGTTTGCTTTGTTCACAATAATCAGCGCATCACTCCTATACCTGATAACTTGCATAATATCAATAGTATTAGTTGTGTTACAAAACACCTTTGAAAATATTCTGTATTCTGTACAAAATATTCTATATTCTCTATTTCCCCTAAGAAACTCCTGCCCTCTGTTTAAGGAGCCTTAATCTGTTACTCTTCTTTCACTTGTTTCACCCAACCTTTACAGCTTAATATGTTGCTGAGGCATTTGGAGTTGTTTTTCAGTAGCTCATAACTATTGTATTTAAAATTGAATTAATAATTTTGGTGTTTTAGTAAGAACTGTTTTAAAAAAAAGTATATATTCTTATATAGATTTAAAAACCATAAATGTATTGAATTAACTATGTTAAGGAGTGCTGCAAGTTCATATCTCTACATTTAGTTTTAATTCAGCATTATTAAAAGTTATCTTTTTAATTACAATATTAAATACACATGTTAATACAAATACATAAATAAATGCATATTGTAATATTTATCATTTCAAATTAAAATATTAGACTTCTCTTAAATTTTGTAAAATTTATTTTTTTGAAAATATCCAATATTTAAGCATTCTTTGTTTGTGAATTCTGTATCCATAGCAAATGTTAGGAATGAAACAAGCTCCAAAAAAATAATAAGCCTCAACTACACAGTACACTGCTGATACATTAGTGGCTGAACCAGGGTTCTTACTTTTTACAGGCCGCAGTAAAGACTGGTGCTGTTGATAGGCTAACAGATGCATCAAAGTATACAGGCAGTCACAAAGAGCGTTTTGATGAGTCTGGAAAAGGCAAAGGAAAGGAAGGCAGAGAGGATCTTGTGTCTAAAGATGGTTATGTTGCTGGATACAAAAACAAAGACACTTATGATAAGACTCACTAAATGTTACTCAGTTTTAATGTAAGGCATTAGTTAATAAAACGCATATAAAGTTATACTATATTGATAGAACATGTTTATTGTCTAAATATGAAGGACCTGATTAGTAATGAATAAGCTTAGGCAGTAGTTGTGTCTCACAATGCAGTGCAAGGCATAAAACTGATACAAATATACAACTATATTGTATAGCACAATAATAAATTTATTCTGTAAGTAAATCTTTATGTTATTATACAGCAAATGAAAAAAAAAATATATGTATATATATAAGCCTTTGATGATGCAGACTGCTTCTGCAAACCATACAAATACGGTGTATAATAATAAAAATATTTATTGGAGACATATTACTTGTTGTGCTATGCAGTATAATGTTTATTTATAGCCAGAAACGGCTAGAGCATCAAGTGTTACTATAAAGAAAAAAATTTATAATTGTATACAGTGTATATGTAGGCTATATATATATAATAAACAAATTAGGGTGTAAATACGTATTTATTCTACATTTTGAAATGAAAATACAATATTTTTCAGATGCATTGTAGAGATATGGTAAAGTTATGCAAACAATTTTTTAAAATACTTTTTCAACTAATATTCGGTTA
This sequence comes from Magicicada septendecula, assembly GCA_034769895.1. Taxonomy (NCBI): domain Eukaryota; kingdom Metazoa; phylum Arthropoda; class Insecta; order Hemiptera; family Cicadidae; genus Magicicada; species Magicicada septendecula. The sequence goes on along the minus strand of CM068368.1, from coordinate 407,064,585 downwards.
TATTAATAAAATTTATTTATTTATTCAAATTTATTAATTATATGTACAGTGTTCAGTGTATAGGGCAATTACAAGAAAAATCATACATTATTTTTGTTTTTCTGACCCTGTTTTATTTTTGTTTTATGGCCTTTACATCTGAGCTCAGGTATTTTTAAACTTTTCAAGTACCGGTATGCTAAAAGAATCATGATAATGGGACAACTAAAGTTTAGCTAATGTAGTGATTTTATAATTCCATAGATATAAACACTTAAGTATGAGAAAATGAGAGTGGGATGGTTTTTGTGTATTATGACAACGCAGGTAAGCAACATATTTATATTATGTGAGCAGGTTCTTTATATAAATATGCAAATTTGTATACAATTTTTTTTTATAGTATCTTGTTACTGTTAAAATTATTTGAAAGATTGTAGTATTAAAAAGTCACACACAAACACACACACACAAATATGTATATATATCTGTGTTTGTGTCTGTCTGTCTAGGTGTATATAGATACATAAATATATTAATAAAATATTTATTAAATATTTTTTCATTGATTTTTTAATTTACTATTATAAATAACCTCTGAATAATTTTCAAAGTGATTAATGAATAAATTGGTCCTGTAACATAAAGCTTCTTCAGTATCAGAGTGGTTAAAGTGCCACACATCTCTTAGCATTTATGTATCAACTAAAATGTAATGGAAATATAAAAATGAGTAACCACAGTTTTTATTCTTTAACATAATGTATACACACTATATTGTATATTGTTACTAAATGCAGTGGCATGTGGTGGGTAAAAATTTTGGTGAAGCTTAATTATATCTTACGATTCTTACCCTACTTCAGTTTAAAAAGATCACAGCACTTTACACCAGCACTAACATACTTAACACGTACAGTCAAACTGACTGAAGTCAAACCGTCAGTTAGCAACCACTACAGTGGTGGTTTTCTATCTTGCTCTACATGCCCATGCATATCTCTACATGATACTACCTGGTGCTGCACCAAATCTGCTTCACCTACTGAAGCAGTGCCAGAGTGTAAAGTCAGTCTGATTACTTAGTCAGGTTAGAGAATTCCAGTGGATTTTATTTTGGTTACTTGAAATTAGATTCAATTAAATAATAACATCTACACTAAATAATTTCAGTTAGTGTGTCATCAATCATTAATGAAGCAGTGTTTCACTTGCTTCCATTGACCCCATGCCACTGACTAAATGTAATATGTTTGTTAGGGAGGAACAAAAACTACAGTAAATTGACAGTTTGTAATATAATATTGCCTAGTTAATAAAACAATAATTTCAAAATATTTATACACATAATTTACACATTAAAGACTACAAAATTTCATAGAAATCTGATTTTCAAAATCTAATACTTTTGTTTTTTTTAAACACTTTTTCAACTAATATTTGATTATATTAATAAAAAATAATAGATTTTATTTTTTCTTATTACATTAATTATATGTACCGTGTTCGCTATATAGGGCAGTTACAAGGAAAGTCATAATTTTTTTTTGTTTTTCTGAGTACGGATGGAACAAAAGCCCGAATCAAATACTTTTCTCAGCAATATACAATGTGTATACACCATTTCATAGACACAGACAAAACAGTAAAATTAAGTTTTTTAGCTAGATTAAAATAATGCACTGATACAGGTATCCAATACACATACATCCTATCTTGTTTGCATGTGAGAAATTATACTGCTTGAATGAATTACAAAACTGAAAAGACTTTATAGATTCTGTTTATGTATATTTTGTTATTTATACACTGTTTTAACTTCAGACTCATAATGGTAACTAATCTTGTACTTTCAGAATGTTTCTGACATATCCATTGTACTGCCAAGTGTTGATTCCATTATAAAATAAATTGTCATTGTTGAATGTTCCATTTTAGTTTTAAGCCAAACATGTCTTCTGCAAAAACTTTGAAAATGAAAGTGCTTCCAATTAATGAAAATCATCATAAATGCTGTTCCAAGCAATTTTAATGTGAAATTTTCACACCTCTTATGTAATCTATGTATTTATTTATTAGTTTTATTGTTTAATATATATAAAAATCATGAATCAATAGAATATCCTGGTTAAAAGTTATTGTTTTCATTAATTAAGTGAAAGTAACATACTTGTAAGAAATTTAATAAGTTTCTCAATCAGGGATATTTTTATGCTAGCCTAGCAATAAATGTAATTAAAAATTATTTTCTGTTTATAAAAGTTATTACAATCTAAAAGTATTTTTGTAACATTTTATCAAAACGTTGCTGAAATTAAAATTTTGTAAACAATAGTTACTTGACCTTTCAAGATATTGCCTGCAACTGATTTGTAGTACATTGATTTTACACTACTGGGAAATTTTTATTCCAAGTTACATGACAGCTACACAAGCAAACCATCATAAGGCAGAAGTTAATACTTACTTAAAGCAGTAAGAAAACACAATAGCTTTTTTACTTCAAGTGATTATGAGTCATCAAGGATGTAAAAAAGTCAAGTTGCACATAACTTATAAAGATTTTTTTAAATAACACACACACACACACACACATGTTTAAACCAATAAACCTACTTATAAATTTGTCAGTTTTCTGTTCCAGGGACAGGTGCTTTTCAAATATTTTATACATATTCAAATAAATTAACTTGAATAATCAAAATTTTCTAACCAGTACTGTTCTAATCTGAAGTCTATTTACAAGGTATTGCTAATGCATTTAGTACTTTCTTTTTCAGTTTGACTAATGGCTGATATTTGTTAAAAATGTGTTTACTTTTTGAATACAAATGAACATACTGAGTAACATATTTAATTATTATACTCTCATGTGTTAAGCAAATGTGTCTAGTGAGTTAAAACAACTTTTTTTGTGGATTTGAAGGATGTGTGTGTGTGTGTGTGTGATAGTTGAAAATTTGCTGTAAAATTAAAATTCTTAGACATTCAATAAAATTCAGTAGTGAATTACATGTTTTTTAGCATATCTAGTTGACAAAACTTATCAATATTTTGTACATTTTGAACTTTTGTGTAGTAACTGTATAGTTCTGAATTTTCATTCAGTGAAATAAGAATGTATAAACGAGAATACTCTCTGAGAAAGCTGTATTCTTTTATTATATACTGTGCCTTAACATAAGTTGCTTTTGCAGCTCTGGGTTACTCTACAATCGTGTTATATACAAGTTTAATAATATTAAAAGAACCAGATTGTAGTGCATTTATTAGAATAGCTTTAGGATTTTTGTTCAAAGCAGCAATAAAATACTCAATTCTGTGACACAAATTTATGCATGCATGTGCATGCACACACACACTTGTCAAACAAAACTGTATACAAATAAGTTATTTCTAAATCCCTGCTTGATGTAGGCTTACACTTCTATCAGTAATGTTTCTAGCAGTAATCTTCAGTGTAAATCAGAATTCATAGTGATTCTGAACAAAATAATGTATGTTTGTGTATGAATGTATTTTTATGAATGTTTTCCTTTAGCGCGTGCACACACACACACACACACACACACACACACACACACACACACACACACACACACACACACACACACACACACACTTCTCTGGGTGTGGATGTGTACTGAGTTGTGGTTTTCTCATTTGTTGTTGCCTGTGATTGGCTTGTTTGATGGCCTTGAAAGACTCAGTTTGCTGAAGATTTTTTGTATCTCATATGTCAGCTTCTGGCTGTTCTCTTCAACGACTTCTACCAACAGGCATGTCACTGCAAGTGATCTGTTTGGCAGTGCTCCTAGCACATCAGCATAAAAAATGTCAATCCTTGTTCACAGCACTTACATATTTCAAAAAATATTGGATGTTTCTAACAAAGATGGGACACAGGTTTGTGCTGAAATATTAAAACAAACCTTGCCCTTCCAAGAAACTCAAATGCAATATTAAGTGAAAAACCCACAACTTATATGTGTGCATGTATGTGTGTGCCCGTCTACATACATATAAAATGTATATATTTTAAGAAATGTATGAGATGTATTATATGTGAACATAAAATCAAGTTTTTATTTTGTACATATTGTTAATTGCTGAATTATTCTATACTTGGTTTTGCATATTTAAAAATCTTTATATATGTGTATGTGAATCACTATTACTTGTAGGCTACATATTTATACACATGCTGTTATAAATGTATAAACTTATATGCACTAAAAATAAATATTTGTAAGTATAACCACGCACATTATTGTAAAACTATATAACTTTCTGAGTCATGGAAAAACAAAGCAAAAAAACAGTAGTCCTCCTACTGATGTAGAACACTTAAATCATTTTTTGTATGGTACTTTATTATAAACAAAGAATTTGAATTTATATTTATTGTAGTAAATTTGAAAAAGGAGATAAAAGGTACAAATATTTTATTTTCATAAGTTAAAATGTTTATAAATTTGTTTTTTACAACCATGTTTAATTTTTAAAATTTCTCACTTAAATATTTTTTAATATGAAAATATGACCTTTATTGTACAACTAAATTATGTCATTGGTTTCAAAAAGTCATGTAATACTGTTTGGCTCTCCTAATATGAATGAAATATTTTATGTTTTGTAAACATAATTTTTATAGTTTTTAGACAAAAAGACTTTTTAGACAAAACTACATTTCTGGAAGATGATTTCTCCTACAACTAACGCATTTTTTAAAATAGGACAGTGAATCCTTATTCAAAATTTAGTAGGTTTTCACCTGCATTTTACACTTGGATTACAAACAATAATTTTCTATATATCTATGAGAGAAGTCCTGCTACTTGATCATCATCTTGGGTGAACTGATGACTGACTCTATGCCATATGCATGCATGACGTCAGCATACTCAGCATAATTTGTCTTTATAACTTAATTATTAATTGTCTTTGTATAACGTTACTATGTTGTATATTGTACACCTACATTACTTGTAAAAATAAATATATACTTCTTGAAATCTGTTGTTCTCTTTACATAAACATTGTAAATAGTAATCACCAAGATGACAAATGGAATAAACTGGAATTCACCTGTTCAGTAGGTAACTCTGCAATCCAGATTAAATATGGAAAAGAAAATCTTTTTTTTATATATTTATTTTCCAGAATCATATCTGCAAATGAATCGCATCAAGACATGGCTCGATTAAGGCTATGGGGGGCCCAGGGCTATGAAATTTTTGTGTTTTTCACAATACGTACTTTACTTTATTCGGACAATCATTATTTAATAAATATAATAAACAAAATATTGTTCTTAAATCATATTTTTACTCACATATTTTTTTATTTTATACTGATTAAATAGATGCTGAAACTGTTTACTATTATCTTATTTTGCAGATCTTTTTACAACAATCAACAGTACAAATAAATTAGAGAATACAAAATAATTTAATTGAAATATTTCTTTTTGCTCTTCTTTTTGGCAAAATCTGCTATCAAATCATACAACTCCAATGTTTTTAATAATTCTGTTTCAATATTTAATCTTGCTGAATTAGTTATAGGCCAATCAAATTAGCTTTTTTTCGCGCGCAAATTAAGCACCGATTGACAGTTTTACCAGTTGTAGGAAATAGATAATACATGACACCTATACCAAACAGAACTCGAGATTTTGCCTATGCACAAAATGGCGGCCATCCAAAGTTGGTAAAAACACGTTTTTCGCTTCTGGAGGCCGAGGAAAGCTTTGTAGCTGAAAAAGTGGTAAATATAAAATGTAGACAATGAAAAGACCTTTAATTTGAGCCATGGTACGATATGTTTCGTCAAATAGTTATTGCAAAAATCTCAAAAAACCATGAAAAATGCCTGTTTTTTTCAATGCTGATAGTTATTGCAAAAATGATGTTTTTTATATGTTTATAACTTAAATAGGAACCCCTTACGATTCTGAATCGAATAAGTTTTTGTAAAGTTGGATCGGTCAATTTGTTGCTGAGATACGTTAATTTATTTATCCCAGAGCACTTAATGTTTAATACCATAACTTTTTTGTTTATAAACTTTTTGGGTTGTTTCGGCATTTATTCTCTTCTAGAAGACTTATATTTCCATGTACTTTCTAGGCCAAATCAAAAAATTATTTTTTAACCCCCCGTTTTTTGCATTAAAAAAGTGGGCGATTTTTTTTAATAAACATTTAGAGCTGGAGCGTCACCCGGACATCGTACGAACTTCTAACTTCAAAATATCAAAAGCTGGCTTCGAGGCAAAGATTTAAAAAAAAAGAAAGCTCTAGGACCAATAGGAGCTGAGTTGCAAATTTTTTTTAAAAATTCGGTGGAGGGGGCCCCTCTCTCAATGTCATGCCCAAACCATCAGCTGCTTGTATTGTTGCCACATGTCTTATTTGTTACAGTTAGTCATAGAGGTTATACATGTAGCATCAGCATCTCTTTTTTCAATTTAATTGTATTTCAAACATTTTTAAGTGGAATAATTCTTAATATTTTATATAATTATTCTGTTCTTTCTAACAAAGTGATTTTATAATTGTTTATCAATTGATATAAGTGTTCATCTTACTGTGTAACAACTTTGCAAGAAAACTTAATTTCATCTGCAGTTGTGTAAGAATTATACTAAATACATTTCATAAAGTAAGGCATGACCATAAAAAACAATATTAATTTAATTATTAATTATTTTAATTAAAAGGAAACATAACATGTAATACTCATGCGTTGTTATTTAAGACTTCATTTAAACAATTTTTGATTGTTATTATTATTATTACAATATTACAATAGAAGATAATTGTACTATAAATTACAAGAACTAAAATATACTTATAAGGGCAATAATTTATGGTCATACCTTCATGCAAAAGCATATTATTTTATATACACAGCATTTTTATAAAAACTTAAATACTTTCACAGTGTAATTTTCAAAATGGAAAGCATTCGGGGTTCATCTGGCATAGGAGATGATGTTGAACCTTCACCCGACTTAGCGGAAACTGTTGCAGATCAACAGCATCCTGTTAATTATATGGAGCAATGCTTAATTTGCGATAAAAAAATGACTAATGATAACTCGACCATTTTTGGTGAGAAAGCGAAAGCAAATATTATAGAAGCTAGTAAAAAAAGAAAAGACGAAAAGTATAAAATAATGCAGTCACTTCCACAATTAAGATTACATTGTAATTGTAAAATTGTTTATGTTAGACCTAACAGCATAGAAGCTGCAGTAAAAAAAGGTAAAAATGAACGTACCCAAAAGCGTGAGTCATTGAAACAAGCAAACACTTTCAACTTTAATGAAGCTTGTTTTTTTTTTGTGAAAAAAGGACACATAAAGATGAACCAAAAGTTTATGTTGCGAATGTAAGCACTATTGACAAAATGTTGGTAGAACTTGATAATAGAACTCTTGATCAGAAAGAAAAAATATTAATGGTTCGACTATGTTTTGTGACGTTGCCAGGTCAGAGCTGTTGGGTTGTGCGTCGTGAGATGACCCAATGGGTTCCTAGTACCGAGCCTCCGGTAGGGGCTCCTGCCTAGTGGTCCTGTCCAGACGGAATATTGTTTAATTAATTTTTATTGGTCGCTACAACGACATGCTCGTACTAGGTCGACTAGTACAGTATTTGTCGAGGCCGTTTCCAAGATTCACCTGGACGTGTTCGGTACTTGCCAAGGCCAGCTATGAGTGGGTTTGTCTGGGTCCTCGCAGCTCGGACGTAAAATATACGTGCAAGTCGCCTTGCGGTGTCATCCAAGGAGCGGACACCGAGTCCTCATCTCAGGAGACGAGAAGAAAACCGATAGGGGACTTTGGCCGCTAGCCGAAGACCTCTATCGAGAACGCTTTGCAACCTTCTTTTATGAACGGTTGCGAGGTACCCCCAGACGGGAAGAGCGTAGGTAATGATCGGCAACAGATACGCGTTGACGATCAACTTACCCAGCTTGCGGGTCATAGCCTTGTTGGCAAGTATCGGAAACAGTTGCGCGAGACGAGCGGACGCTTTCTTTCGCATCGTCTCAGCGTGGGCACGCCAGGTGAGCCGACGATCAAGGTGGACACCGAGGTACTTTACTTCTCTCGACCAGGGCAAATACGTTCTACCGAGTCTCACTCGGCCTCGTGGTTCTTTCCGGCGCTTTGTGAATAGCACCGCGGAGCTCTTGGTTTCGTTGACGGCAACTTTCCAGCTTTCCGTCCACGTCGAATACGCATCGAGTGCGCGCTGAAGTCGTGGGATAGCAAAGTCTGCGTTCCGATCGGCGGTATAGACCGCCGTGTCGTCGGCAAACAGAGCCATCTGGACTCCAGGCTCTCTGGGTGCGTCGTTGACATACACGGAGAACAGGAGAGGCCCTAGCACGCTACCTTGAGGTACCCCGGCTGTAATGCGTCTCTCGGAAGAGACATGGTCGTCTATTCGCACGCAGAAAGTCCTCTCCGTCAGAAAGCTAGCAATCAAGCGAAGGTAGCAATCTGGGAGCTGGATTTCCCGGAGCTTGAACAAGAGCCCGTCGTGCCAGACACTATCAAAGGCCTTTTCCACATCTAGGAAACAGGCGACAGTCTGCTCTTTCCGACACCCGGCGTCCGTGATGTATTCCACCAGTCTCATCAGTTGATGAGTGGTGGAATGCCCCACACGGAAGCCGAACTGTTCGGGGACCAGTACATCGAAATTTCTTAGATGATCTAGTACTCTCCGTTGTACGAGACGTTCGAGGACCTTTGACGTGGCTGACAGTAGATTAATAGGCCGGAGGTTGCCGGGACGGGAAGCGTCCTTTCCCTGCTTCGGGATCACTATGACCGTCGCCTTACGCCATTTATGGGGAAAATAGGCCAGTCTAAGACACGCGTTGAACAGCGCGACCAAGAAAAGTACTCCTCGCTCCGGGAGTCGAGTAAGAGCGGCGTTCGAGACGCCGTCCGGGCCAGGAGCTTTTCTCGGCACGAGTTCGACGAGCCGATCTGTGACCTCTTCCCTAGTAATGGGTTCGGGCTCCGAAGTGATCGGAAGAGACAGAAAGTCTTCCACTTCGTTCTCGACTTCTTCGTCGAAGTCCCAGTCCATGGGCGGGTTAGGTGCGAACTGTCGCTCAAAACACGCGCCCAAGTACTCGGCCTTCGCCTCCGGGCGAGCCAGGATTTGACCGAAAGGTCCAGCAATGGCCGGGATGCGAGGCCGGCGCCTCTTCCCTACCAACGCCGAAGGTATCCGGTAAGGGCTACTTTCGTCCGATCCGTCCCCTGCTTGGGCCACGGCGAGTTCCCAACAGCGTCTCCGGTAGGCCTGCATTTCACGACGTAAAATGCCGGTCGCCCGGTTGTACGCTGCCTTGTCGGCCGGATCACGGGTCCGCTGCCAGCGTCTCCGGAGGCGATTTCTCTCGCAAGCGAGAGCACTCGTCTCCTCAGGGATCCGCTGCCAGTGGGGCGTGACGCCAGGCTTCATCCTGGAAGACGCGTCGATCGCAGATACGACAGCCTCGTCGACTTGGCGGACGGTTTCGAGTGGTCCCGCCTCTGGCAATCGGCGACTTAACGCCGGGCCATAGCGGTCCCATTCTGCCACCTTCCTGACATCTCTGCGTACGACGTGCTGGGTAGCGACGTGTATCAAGATGGGGAGATGATCGGACGATAGTTCCGTTAGCGCGGACACATGGACCGGACAGTCAATTCCTTGGATCACCGTTATGTCCAAGACATCGGGAGCCGCGTTGCGTTGTGAGGGGTAGAACGTAGGTTGGGTAGGCTTAATCACTGTTATCCTGCGAGAATCGGCAAACCTGCGTAAACGTTTTCCGTTTGGGGCAGTCAAGCGACTGTTCCAATCGCGATGTTGACAGTTCAGGTCGCCGGCCATGATGACCCTCCTGTGTGCATCGAACGCGACAGCTAGATCGGGGTGAAGGAGCTCTTTTTGCGGCGGTTTATACGCCGCGACCATCTGTACGCCGCCTAGAGTGTTTAACAACTCCACAGCGGTGCCTTCGAGGTCAGTCATTGCAGGCAAGACGACTCGGTGATGCTCGAGATTGAGCCTCACCGCGACGGCAGTACCGCCACCAGCAGTGGCGTTTCGATAGCACACATAGTTGGCCAGTCGTAACCGACTCGCAGGGGTCAAGTGGGTCTCATTGAGAAGGACTACATCGGGTTTGAGTCGGGCCAGTAATTCTTGGAGTTCCTGGATCTTGTTGGACAACCCGTTGGCGTCCAGGAAAGAATTGAGAGATCACGTTTGAGGACCCGACTCATAGAAAACCTACACAAGTGGCGGCTTCCACCAAGAGCATGAATCTCTCGGTTGTATCGGCAGTCTCCAAGCGGGAGCGGATGGACCTGAAGGTCTGGGCAACTTTGCGGAGGTCAAATTCCGCAAGGAAGTCTTTGACGACCTGATAGTCATCTGGATCGGTTTTCGAGGCAGATTGCCCGGAGACTGTGTGCGCATAAGAGCGCCGAGGCTTGTCAATCGGGGGATTGGTGGAAGCCAGGGGTTTCTTAGGGCCAGGTGTAGCGCCTCTAGCTGAGGTGCTAGGAAGAGGGACAGATGCGATTCCGTCGGACTTCGCGCGCTGTGCAGGCTGTCTGGACTGTGCGGCCGGGTTGGCAGGAGCCCGGGAACGAGCGCCACGGGGCTTACGATGCCGCTTCTTTTTGCCTGCATTAGGGTACCGCGGGGGTGGGAGGTCAGGTGAGGCTGCTTCTAAAGCAGGGGCAGGATTCACCGGTGCTGGGGAGGGTTGAGAATTCTCAGGCTCCACAACCGAGATGTTGTCTGTAGGCTGGGTGGTCTCACTTTTAGATGCCACGAGGTTTCGGCGCTTTTTCGCCATAGGCGGGACAGGGGCCTGGGAAGGAGCCTGAGTTGGAGTTGCCTGAGCTGCAGGTGCTTGCTTCGGGCCTTTGCTGCGTTTACGTTGCCTGTTGGCAACTGCGGCGAAAGACACGGCAGCCGTAGCAGGAGGCGCAGGGCCTGGCTGCTCGGTTGCAGGTCTGGAACCAGCTTCCGGATGCCTCGGTGGTGGCAGGCGCCCTTTCGGCTTTCGCCGCTCGAGCTCCCGCTGAAACACCGGACATGCCCGGTAGTTGGCGGGGTGACTTCCGCCGCAGTTGATGCACCTTTTAAAGGCTGGTGCGTCGCAGTGTTTACTGGCGTGAGGCAAAGAACACCTCACGCACGCCGGAGCGTTAGAGCAAGTCTCTGAGTGGTGCCCGAAGCGTTGGCACTTGTAGCACTGAGGCAGAGCCCCGGGAGCGCGGCTTCTTTCCACTTTTACGCGGAAACCAAAAAGCCGCGTAAGAGAGAGTAGGCTTGCGCCTGCCTCGCTGTTCTCGGCCATGATGCGGACCAGGGGAATTGGACGCCTTGGTCCGGCGGGAGTAAACACCCGATGTACCGCGCGAACCGGATAACCCAGCTCGCGCAGCTCATCGAGGATTTCCTCGAGAGGAGAGTCCACGTCTAAGCCTCTGAGCACGAAGGACAGAGGCTTCACGTGTTTCGGGGTGAAGGTATGGTACTGCAGGTTGGCGGATTCAACGAACGCCATGACGCTGCGGTACTCGTCCATTCCTCGGACGGATCTTGACGGTGTCGCCCCCAAGGAGCTTCAAGTCAACGCTGGCCGGGGAAAGTCCGGGAGCCACTATGAGTCGCCGGTAAAAACCGGTGACGTTGTTCACGCCGTGAACGAACACGGGCGGGATGCGACGAGTGGCCGGCGGTGCTTGGGCAGCGCCGGGCACAGTCGGCCCCGAGCCGGATTCGCCATCGGCGGGGACAACTTCCATGGCGGACGCCGAGGAAGAGGTTGAGGAGGACCGGTTCCGCCTCGGTTTCTTAACCGGGCGCCCCCGTGGCCCAACCGCCACGAAAGCGTTGGTCTCGTCACCGGGCAGCGGAACCGTCCGGTGATCGACAGCTTGGTCCGCATCCATAGCCGGAGAACACGGCGAATCGCTCGTGTGGGGTATGGAGGAGGCGAGCGACTGCGTGCTCGTTGACGCGCCCGAAACGGGCATTTCCGCCAACGAGCGGGAGGTTCGCCGACCTAGGGTCCGGCCCGAGCCCGATCGCAAGCGGGATTACTGGAACGCTCAGGCTTTCTATGAGCTGGGCTAATGACCGGCTTCGTTAGATACCTCTCCTTACCAAGAGAGGTGTCCACCGGCCTCTTTACCTAGGCGATATCCAAGCTCGCTTAAACCAGGGGGTGGGGGCTCGCAAGGATCGTCCTAGGCAGCGCTACCTAAGAGTGTGAGCGTCAGCGGGCTAGATGCGCTGCGCAACTTACAGCTCTGGCAGGCTGGAAATGCTTCCTCTTCAACAGCAAGGCGGTGGTCCTGAAAAGGGTCGCTCGGCTGGTGGCCCTTAGAAGGTCCGACGGACTCAGCTGTGTGTGCTGGCTACTCAATTCACCAGCCAGCTGAGTTTGGTCTTCTTTCTTCTGTCCTCGTCAAGAGAAGGCAGCAGGGCAGCAGCTGTACAACAGCGAGTCGCTTCCGCAAATGTCCAGTGAAGAGCTGATCCAGAGAGGAGGTCCTTCCTGTTCAAGAAGCTGAAGCAAAGTGTTTTGTGACGTAGCGAGGCTTTTTTTTTTTTTTTTTTTTTTTTTTTTTTTCTCTGGGCTTTGCGGTTGTGCGTCGCAGAGACGAACCGCACGGGAACTGAGTTCCGAGCTGCCATCTGGAGCTCCTGCCTCGTGGCCCTGCCCAAGTAGGGCGTGTGCTCTATAGCAGGCCTTTCTCGGCTGTTGTGCTAGCCTACACTAGCGCAATATACACCGAGGGCGTTTCCACGAATCACCTGGGCGTATACGGTACCTTCCCAGCCCAGTCACTAGAGGATTGTCTGGGAACCTCGCCGCACGTGCATAAAATTTGCGTGCAAGCGGCCTGAAAGTGTCGTCTAAGGAGCGGACGCCAAGTCCTCTCCTTACAAGGCGAGATGAGAAGCGACGGGGGACTTTGGCCGCTAGCCGAAGCCCCCTGTCGAGGACGCTCTGCAACTTCTTTTTATGCATTGCGGCGAGGTAACCCCAGACCGGGCAGGCGTAGGTAATGACCGGCAGCAGATACGCGCCGACGATCATCCTACCCAATTTCCTGGTCATGGCTGGGCTGATCAGGAGTGGAAACAGTGCGCACAGGCGAGTGGATGCTCGCTTAAGAACTGTCTGTGCGTGGGTACGCCAGGTGAGCCGACGGTCGAGGTGTAAGCCGAGGTACTTGACCTCGTTGGACCAGCGCATGTACGTTCTGCCGATACGTAGTTGCCTAACGGGGTTCTTCCGTCGCTTAGAGAATTCGACGGCTACACTCTTGGTAGGGTTGAGGAGCACTCTCCAATTCTCAGTCCAGTCCACGAGCGTGTCGAGCTGGCGCTGCAGTCGTAGGACGGCCCTTTCCTCATGACGATCGGCCGTAAATACGGCCGTGTCGTCAGCGAAGAGGGCCATCTGGACTCCAGGCTGTCTCGGCACGTCGTTGACGTAGATCGAGAACAGAAGGGGGCCGAGAACACTACCTTGAGGGACGCCGGCTGTGATTCGCCTCTCGGAAGAGACTGAATCGCCAACTCTCACGCAGAAGGTCCTCTCCGTCAGAAAGCTAGCAACCAGATGGAGGTAGCAGTCCGGGAGCTGGACTTCCCTAAGTTTGAATAACAGGCCATCATGCCATACGCTGTCGAAGGCTTTCTCAACATCTAAGAAACAGCCAACGGTCCGTTCTCTCCGACACCCGGCTTCCGTGATGCTTTCCACCAGTCTCATCAGTTGATGAGTGGTCGAATGCCCCACACGAAAGCCGAACTGTTCGGGGACCAGCACGTCAAAGTTGGTTAGATGTTCTCGTACACGACGCTGTACGAGGCGCTCAAAAACCTTGGACGTAGCGGAGAGTAGGCTGATAGGCCGGAGGTTTTCCGAGCGGGTGGTATCCTTTCCCGGCTTCGGGATCACGATAACCGTCGCCTTTCTCCATTTCTTGGGAAAGTAGGCCAGTCTAAGACACGCGTTGAACAAATCAGTCAAGAATTGAACTCCAGGCTCGGGAAGAAGTCGTAGAGCGGTGTTGGTAACACCGTCCGGGCCTGGAGCTTTTCTTGGCTGAAGTTCAGCGAGCCGATCTGAGACCTCTTCCAAAGAGATGGGTTCGGGCTCCGTCGTGATCGGAAGTGACAGAAAGTCTTCCACAGCCATCTCGTAGCGAGGCTTTTTTTTTTGCTCTGGGTTTTGCGGTTGTGCGTCGCAGAGACGAACCGCACGGGAACTGAGTTCCGAGCTACCATCTGGAGCTCCTGCCTCGTGGCCCTGCCCAAGTAGGGCGTATGCTCTATAGCAGGCCTTTCTCGGCTGTTGTGCTAGCCTACGCTAGCGCAGTATACACCGAGGGCGTTTCCATGAATCACCTGGGCGTATACGGTACCTTCCCAGCCCAGTCACTAGAGGATTGTCTGGGAACCTCGCCGCACGTGCATAAAATTTGCGTGCAAGCCGCCTGAAAGTGTCGTCTAAGGAGCGGACGCCAAGTCCTCTCCTTAGAAGGCGAGATGAGAAGCGACGGGGGACTTTGGCCGCTAGCCGAAGCCCCTTGTCGAGGACGCTCTGCAACTTCTTTTTATGCATTGCGGCGAGGTAACCCCAGACCGGGCAGGCGTAGGTAATGACCGGCAGCAGATAGCGTAGCGAGGCGAAGATCTGCTCTCGGCGTCAGCCGAGACGTGACACGAGAAGGCGAGGCGAGCCAATCAAGGATCAGCAGCAGCTTGATTGGCCTCGACGTGACCATCTAACGTGCTCGAGGCGAGCCAACCAGGGACCAGCGGCACTCTGATAGGTTCATGGCACACGACCGGTCAGGGCATAAAAAGAGCGCCGCTAGAATTTTTGGCGCACTATGGTGCTCTCGGCGGTCTACTCGTGGTTTCCGCTTACAAGCCTCCACAAACGGAGCTCCTGTCGAACGATCTGGAGGCCGTCTTTGGAGCACACAGGAGGGTAGTCCTGGCGGGCGACCTGAACTGTAAGCAACCCGATTGGGGGAGCCGCTTGGCGAACCCAAACGGGACCCGCTTACGCAGGTATGCTGATGCGGCTCGGGTCACAGTCATGGGTCCTACCGGGCCTACATACTATCCCTCGAGGGCTAACTCTTGCCGTGACGTACTGGACATTGCCGCGGTCAGGGGCGTTTATTGCCCGGTCCACGTCTCCGTCATTTCGGAACTGTCCTCGGACCATTGCCCTATCAGTGTGCATATAGCTACCCAGCACGCCACCGTCCGCGACGAGCGGCGGGTAATCGAGTGGGACCGCTTTGGCCCGGCGTTCAGTCGCCGCCTACCAGAGCATATCCCGCTCGACACTACCCAGCATGTCGACGAGGCAGTTGCCTTATTCGACACAGCCGTAGTCTCGGCGGTTGACGTGTCCTCCCGGATGAAGCCGGGGCTCACGCCCGACTATCAGCTCTCCCCGAAGAGGTGTCTCAGCTCGCTTGCGAGAGGAATCGCCTCCGGAGACGCTGGCAGAGGACTCGTGACCCGGCAGACAAGGCTGCGTTCAACAGAGCGTCCGGCAAGTTGCGTCGCGACATGCTCGCGTTCCGTAGACGCAACTGGGAGCTAGCTGTTACACAGATGGATGGCCCTGCCGAGGACCGTAATGTCTGGCGGATTCCCAGTGCCCTAACGGGAAAGCGCAAACGCGCGCCTCTCCCCGCACTGGCCGGACCCGGCGGTCAACCCCTTGGCCGCCCCCTCGAAAAGGCAGAGTTCTTGGCTGACAGTTTGGAGCGTCAGTTCGCTCCCAACCCATCCAAGAACCCGGCCTTCACTGAGCAAATCTGCCGCGAGGTAGAGCGCTTTCTATCGGCCGATATCACAGTCCAGCCGGAGCCCATCTCCCCGGAGGAGGTCTCTGAGAGGATTGTTCAGCTCAAGCCCCGGAAGGCGCCTGGCCCGGACGGAGTCATGAATTCCGCCCTCCATCGCCTTCCGGAGCGAGGAACCCAGTTCCTCACTGACCTGTTCAATTCATGCCTCAGACTGGCCTATTTTCCGGTAAAATGGAAAACGGCTACCGTCATTGTGATACCTAAGCCGGGAAAGAATTCTTCTCGAGTGGAGAACCTCAGGCCCATCAGCCTCTTGTCCGCGACGTCCAAGGTTTTTGAGCGTCTGATCCAGCGTAGGATCCGCGACCATCTAGAAAGACTAGACGTGCTGATCCCCGAACAGTTCGGCTTTCGTGAGCTGCACTCCTCGACTCATCAGCTGATGAGACTCGTGGAATGCATAACCGAGGCTGGCTGCCAGGGCAAACAGACGGCTGCGATCTTCCTAGACGTAGAGAAAGCCTTTGACCGCGTGTGGCACGAGGGTGTCCTCTACAAACTCACGGAAGTCCTTCTCCCAGACTGCTACGTTCACTTGATCGGCAGCTTTCTGCGAGACCGTAGCTTCCGAGTGAGAGTAGACCACGCTCTCTCTTCGGAGAGGCGTATTACCGCTGGCGTCCCTCAGGGAAGTGTCCTTGGGCCTCTCCTGTTCTCGTTGTTTGTCAACGACACGCCCCGAGTTCCTGGAGTGAAATTGTCGCTGTTCGCGGACGACACTGCGGCTTTTGCCTCAGAGCCGAACGCGAGTTATGCGGCAGTTAAGCTCCAGCGCCAACTCGACGCGTATGTCGGGTGGACCGATGACTGGAGAGTTGCCGTTAACGCTTCCAAGAGCGCCGCGGTAATATTCTCGGGCAAACGTAAGCGGCCTCGGCCGCTTAAAGTAGGCCCCGTCGAGGTGCCCTGGACCAACAGCGTCAAGTACCTCGGGCTCCACGTGGATTCCCGACTCACCTGGCGAACCCATACAAACTACATCAGACAACGCGCTTCGGCGCAACTCAGTAGACTCTGGCCCGTGCTTTCTAATCCGGCAATGACCCCCCGGCTAGGTAAGCTCATAGTCAACACGTACGTGTTGCCCGTGATTACCTACGCCTGTCCTGTTTGGGGATACCTGGCTCGTGGTCATAGAATCACGCTCCAGCGCGTACTCGACCGGGGACTGAAGCTCGCGTGCAAAGTCCCCCGGAGGTATTCTTCTCGTCTTTTGAGGAGAGGACTCGGCGTCCGCTCTCTTGATGACACCGTGAGACGCCTGGCGCGACGATTCTATGTTCGTACCGACAGAGTAACCCACAATTCCCTCATTGCCGGACTTGGTAAATACACCCCGCGACCAGGTGAGTCCTGGAAGCGACCTCGTCTACTAGTCCCGGTGGTATAATCCACCAATCACAGGTCGCTTCAGACCCCCCCCCCATAAGTAGATAAAAATTATATAATGAACTCCAACAGACCCAGTGGCAGGAGTCCTTTCTGAGACTCGGGACACTGCACTACTCGCGACCCGCGCTTCGCGCGGGCCGCGCAACCCCCAGTTGTGTTTTTGGCGCACTCCATCGGACGCCTTTAAGACAGCAGGAAGAAGAGGAAGAAGGAAGAATGGAGAGCACAGGAGAGCCAGTGATCGAAATCGACTGGGACAGCAGCGGGCTCTACATACCGCTGCTGAAAGAAGAGGACAGCAGTACGCCCGGAACAGCGGACGCAGCCGCCGAACATCACAGCGCGGCTCGGGCGGCGTACGCAAATGATGTAGTGTCCTCGACAAACGGTCCTTTTAAGGACCACAAAAACGATAGTGTGTACGATTGGCGCCCAACGTGGGGCGACGATCATCTTGCGGATGCAAGATCCAGCCACGCCAGAGAGCTATCAGACGGCACACAAAACAACATGGCGCCCAACAGCTACACCCAGCGGGACACCGGGTTCGAGGTAGAGCAAGGCTTTGCGCAATTCGCCGCAGCTCTGAGGTGCACGTTGCCACCGATGATCACCGCTACATACCATGGCCTCAAGTACGAGGATCCAGAACGATATCTTCAACAGCTAAGCGACAGCTGCGGGACTACAGAGTCCCACCTGAACAGTGGGCAGATTACGCAGTGCGGCAGCTCCGAGGAGAAGCTGCCACGTGGGCAGAGAGATACACGGGATTGCAGATAAATTGGCCCGAGTTCTGCGACCGCTTCCGGCATCACTTCTGCGGGATGCAACGCGACGCAGAGCTGCTGGCCGAGCTGTACGGACAAACGCAGCGGCAGGAATCGGCGGAAATCTTCATCCTGAGAAAAATCAAGCTGTTTCGCCGTCTGTACCCCGGAGGTGACGAGAGGACGAGCATAGCCATGCTTACACAACAGCTGCAGCCACGCCTTCGACCCGCACTGAGGTTCCCGCCGCCTACGACTTTAGAGGAACTTTTACAAGGGCAATGAGCATCGAGGCGGACTTGGATCAAGATAGTCGTGCGCGAGGTCGGGATGACTCTGCTGAAAACTCCCTGGATCGAGTAGGGGGGTCGAAGCAGTGTCGATCGGCCTCAAGCACGAAAGAGGAACAAAGATTGAACAGCCTAACGCCCAAGTGCCGCTACTGCCCGGGAAGACACTTCCATCGGGACTGCCCTGTGAAGAACCGGCAGGGAAACGACCAAGCGCCCCGGTAAATAGCCCACCGGGGCGCGTGAACCAACTAGGTGCGGACATACCGCGCATTCCAATAGAGATCGCCGGCCGAAAACTGACCGCAGCCTTGGACTCCGCCGCAAACTACGACTTCGTACGGCTCGATCTGCTGCCCGGAGGAAGGAAGACGGAGCCCGAGTTGTCCAGCTAGCGCTACACGGTCAGCAATGTCACTCAACGGCCGCCGTCGTCGCAGACATTATAATTGGAAGTCTCGCGACCACCACCAGTCTGCTAGAAGTGCCCGGACTGCAAGAAGAAGTTTTACTGGGCCACCACTGGCTCACGGCCAACCAAGCAGTTGTGGACTACCGACGGGGCTGCCTTCACATTGGCAGCGAGAACCGACAGACGGTCTTCTGGAATGACCGCGCGGAGCCCGAGGAAGAGGACATTGACGAAGCTAGCCTTCAAACGTCAGCAGGTGGCCAACACCATAAACGGCTTCTGGAAATGTTACACCGTCATCGCAGTTTGTTCTCCCGTGGCCCGCTCCGCACTACATCTGCGGCCAAGCACGAGATCCGGCTGAAAGAAGGTAGCCAGCCATTCCGGCTCCCAATGTACCGGTACTCCGACGAGAAGAAACGCACCATCCGGGAACAGGTAGAAGAGATGCTGAGGCAGCGTATCATTGAACCGGCCACCTCGCCATACAGCTCTCCGGTGGTGATTGTGAAGAAGAAGGACAGCACACCCCGGTTCTGCGTAGACTTCCGGAGGCTGAACGATCAGACCGAGGATGTGGACTCACCACTGCCGCTGATATACGAAACAATCAAGGACCTCAGCGGGGCCCAAGTCTTCTCGACCCTAGATCTGAAGAGCGGCTACTGGCAAATCCCGCTGGAGGAAGAAGCAAAGAAGTACACAGCATTCTCGGTGCCCGACGGAGGTCGCTACCAGTTCCGGGTGATGTGCTTTGGGCTGAAGAACGCGGCCAGCACCTTCCAACGGCTGATGCAGGATGTTCTCACGGGACTATTACGGGAGTGCTGCCTCGTCTATCTGGACGACATCATTGTCTACTCCCCCGACTGGGAAACGCACCTGCGACACCTGGATCAAGTCTTGGAAAGGCTGCAGATGCACCAGCTGACCTGCTCGCTCAACAAGTGTCACTTCGGCCGGGAAGAAGTCGCCTTTCTGGGCTACGAGATTACTCCGGACGGCAACCTCCCGCAGCAGCAACATCTCAGAGCGATTGAAGACCAGCCGGCCCCCAGCAACAAGAAAGAGCTGCAACGCTTCCTGGGAACCTGCAACTGGCTGCGAGAGTACATCCCCTGCTTCGCCATGATTTCGGAACCGTTAACGGACCTGCTGCGGACAAGAAAGTGGCATTGGGACGACACAACTCAGCGAGCCTTCGAAGAGGTTAAGGCCGCTTTCCGGCAGCCGTTAAAACTCTCACGACCGGATCGAGACTTGCCTATGTTTCTGCAGACCGACGCCAGCCAAAAGGGACTTGGAGCGGTGCTTTATCAATGCACCGAAGCCGGAGAGAGGCGTATCATCTCGTACGCCAGTGCCAAGCTCCACGAGGCGGAGAAGAACTACCACTCCAACGAACTGGAGTGTTTGGCAGTCGTCTGGGCCATCAAGAAATACCGGCCATACTTGGAGGATCGCCATTTCACCCTAAGGACCGACAACAAGGCGCTAACTTGGCTGAAGCAGGCGACGGGGCAGAAGACGAAGTACGCTCGCTGGGCTCTACTGATACAGAGCTTCAAATTCACCGTCGTTCACTGCCCGGGCAAGGAGAACGAGTTGCCGGATTTCCTCTCGAGGGAACCTGGGCTTGAAGATACTGCCGGCGTCCAAAAAGAACCACGGATGCAGCCTGAAGAGAGTCCACTTCGCAGTGTTGCGGCAGCTGCACCGCGACTACAAGAAATCACAGCTGTCGGCATCCATCAGGCAGTGCAGGAGGCGCAAGAAGGCGACCAGAAGTGCCAAGCGTGGAGAAACGACCCTGTGGTGGCTACAGCGAGAGGATACCGGGTGGACAACGGCCTGGTTTGGAAGGACAGACGCAACCAGGAACCGGGATTGTACGTGCCGCCGAGTGTCCGCATGGAGGTCATCAGGCACTTCCTCGACTCCCCTGAAGCCGGTCATCCGGGAGCCGAAGACACGTTTCGGGCCATCGGCAAGGACTTCGTCTGGGCCACCACTGGAGTGACACCGAGCGAGCTTCTGCTGGCAGAGACCTACGCCGACCCGGCGACTGGAGTCGGCCACACGCAGAACAGGACGTCCGGCCAATTGAAGAACGAGAAGAGGCAGCCAGGTCACACCAGACCAAGTATCAGCAACGGCGGTATCCGGAACGGAGGACACAGAATCCTACACTGGCCGTAGGGCAGCTGGTGTACGTCAAGAGCCACGCCGGACCAGCCAAAAGACGGAGGTACCCTGGATGGGAGCCAGCCTGGGAAGGTCCCTTTAGCGTTGCCGCAACCCTTGGCGGCCAGATTTACACAGTGGAGAAGGACGGACGCCCATACAAGGTTCACCGCCAACGGCTCAAACCCGCCGGAGAAGAACAATGGGCTGGCCACCGGAAAGCATTCAAGACCCGGGGGAGTTGTGACGTAGCGAGGCAAGCCAATCAAGGATCAGCAGCAGCTATGTTTACCATTTAATTGACATTTTCAGGACTTTGTTTCCAGTCATTATGCAAAATGATACAGCCTGGATTGCTACTTTGAAGTCTATGACATATTGCTATTGCTATTCATATGACAAATTTATAGTTTTGGTGTGGTTTAGTACATTCAGAAGAGCACATGAGCTGGCTTCAGTTTTGACAAACTTTGAAATATGTTTTACTTCACTCCATTTGGAAGAGAAGTGTACAGAAATATGAATGGATTCCTGCTCCTGACATAACAATCTTAACAATTATTAATTAATGCACTTTCACTTGTGAAAAAACTTACTTATTGTTATATCCTTCACTTTGTTATTTTTTCACAAGTGAAAGTGCATTAATTATTAAATGTTAAAGTGCTGTGAAAGAAGTGATGATCATTCAAAATAATATAACATTCTTATCATGCAATCCATTAGTGTATATTTTCAGCCACTGGTATTGAGGTTACCTCTCTTGTGTTGTTGAGTAAGCTAGTGGTTTGAGATCTGCTATGGTCCAGTCCCTTCTGTATACATTTTTAAAATGTGCCATGTTACAGTTGATTTGTGGGTATCTATCTGGTTGGTTTAATTGATGTGCTGTATGATGCAGCAGAGAACAGCAGTTGATTTTATTTAAGGTGGTCAGAAACAAGTGAAAGAGTATTATGTTTTGTCAGAGTGTTACCCAGTAATTCCTTACTTAGTTTGTAGCCCGTTGTTTTATTTATTTTCCTATGGGTAAGTTATGAGAGTACAGTTACATGACATTACATGGTGTGGCTTCACTAGTAAAATGCTGGTTATTAGAGTAAGTGTTCTTTTGATATTATTCGATGACTCTAGGTTTGCTTTGTTCACAATAATCAGCGCATCACTCCTATACCTGATAACTTGCATAATATCAATAGTATTAGTTGTGTTACAAAACACCTTTGAAAATATTCTGTATTCTGTACAGAATATTCTATATTCTCTATTTCCCCTAAGAAACTCCTGCCCTCTGTTTAAGGAGCCTTAATCTGTTACTCTTCTTTCACTTGTTTCACCCAACCTTTACAGCTTAATATGTTGCTGAGGCATTTGGAGTTGTTTTTCAGTAGCTCATAACTATTGTATTTAAAATTGAATTAATAATTTTGGTGTTTTAGTAAGAACTGTTTTAAAAAAAAGTATATATTCTTATATAGATTTAAAAACCATAAATGTATTGAATTAACTATGTTAAGGAGTGCTGCAAGTTCATATCTCTACATTTAGTTTTAATTCAGCATTATTAAAAGTTATATTTTTAATTACAATATTAAATACACATGTTAATACAAATACATAAATAAATGCATATTGTAATATTTATCATTTCAAATTAAAATATTAGACTTCTCTTAAATTTTGTAAAATTTATTTTTTTGAAAATATCCAATATTTAAGCATTCTTTGTTTGTGAATTCTGTATCCATAGCAAATGTTAGGAATGAAACAAGCTCCAAAAAAATAATAAGCCTCAACTACACAGTACACTGCTGATACATTAGTGGCTGAACCAGGGTTCTTACTTTTTACAGGCCGCAGTAAAGACTGGAGCTGTTGATAGGCTAACAGATGCATCAAAGTATACAGGCAGTCACAAAGAGCGTTTTGATGAGTCTGGAAAAGGCAAAGGAAAGGAAGGCAGAGAGGATCTTGTGTCTAAAGATGGTTATGTTGCTGGATACAAAAACAAAGACACTTATGATAAGACTCACTAAATGTTACTCAGTTTTAATGTAAGGCATTAGTTAATAAAACGCATATAAAGTTATACTATATTGATAGAACATGTTTATTGTCTAAATATGAAGGACCTGATTAGTAATGAATAAGCTTAGGCAGTAGTTGTGTCTCACAATGCAGTGCAAGGCATAAAACTGATACAAATATACAACTATATTGTATAGCACAATAATAAATTTATTCTGTAAGTAAATCTTTATGTTATTATACAGCAAATGAAAAAAAAAAATATATGTATATATATAAGCCTTTGATGATGCAGACTGCTTCTGCAAACCATACAAATACGGTGTATAATAATAAAAATATTTATTGGAGACATATTACTTGTTGTGCTATGCAGTATAATGTTTATTTATAGCCGGAAACAGCTAGAGCATCAAGTGTTACTATAAAGAAAAAAATTTATAATTGTATACAGTGTATATGTAGGCTATATATATATAATAAACAAATTAGGGTGTAAATACGTATTTATTCTACATTTTGAAATGAAAATACAATATTTTTCAGATGCATTGTAGAGATATGGTAAAGTTATGCAAACAATTTTTTAAAATACTTTTTCAACTAATATTCGGTTATATTAATAAAAAATAATTTATTTATTTATTCAAATTTATTAATTATATGTACAGCGTTCAGTGTATAGGGCAATTACAAGAAAAAAAATCATACATTATTTTTGTTTTATGGCCTTTACATCTGAGCTCAGGTATTTTTAAACTTTTCAAGTACCGGTATGCTAAAAGAATCATGATAATGGGACAACTAAAGTTTAGCTAATGTAGTGATTTTATAATTCCATAGATATAAACACTTAAGTATGAGAAAATGAGAGTGGGATGGTTTTTGTGTATTATGACAACGCAGGTAAGCAACATATTTATATTATGTGAGCAGGTTATTTATATAAATATGCAAATTTGTATACAATTTTTGTTTATAGTATCTTGTTACTGTTAAAATTATTTGAAAGATTGTAGTATTAAAAAGTCACACACAAACACACACACACAAATATGTATATATATCTGTGTTTGTGTCTGTCTGTCTCGGTGTATATAGATACATAAATATATTAATAAAATATTTATTAAATATTTTTTCATTGATTTTTTAATTTACTATTATAAATAAACTCTGAATAATTTTCAAAGTGATTAATGAATAAATTGGTCCTGTAACATAAAGCTTCTTCAGTATCAGAGTGGTTAAAGTGCCACACATCTCTTAGCATTTATGTATCAACTAAAATGTAATGGAAATATAAAAATGAGTAACCACAGTTTTTATTCTTTAACATAATGTATACACACTATATTGTATATTGTTACTAAATGCAGTGGCATGTGGTGGGTAAAAATTTTGGTGAAGCTTAATTATATCTTACGATTCTTACCCTACTTCAGTTTAAAAAGATCACAGCACTTTACACCAGCACTAACATACTTAACATGTACAGTCAAACTGACTGAAGTCAAACCGTCAGTTAGCAACCACTACAGTGGTGGTTTTCTATCTTGCTCTACATGCCCATGCATATCTCTACATGATACTACCTGGTGCTGCACCAAATCTGCTTCACCTACTGAAGCAGTGCCAGAGTGTAAAGTCAGTCTGATTACTTAGTCAGGTTAGAGAATTCCAGTGGATTTTATTTTGGTTACTTGAAATTAGATTCAATTAAATAATAACATCTACACTAAATAATTTCAGTTAGTGTGTCATCAATCATTAATGAAGCAGTGTTTCACTTGCTTCCATTGACCCCATGCCACTGACTAAATGTAATATGTTTGTTAGGGAGGAACAAAAACTACAGTAAATTGACAGTTTGTAATATAATATTGCCTAGTTAATAAAACAATAATTTCAAAATATTTATACACATAATTTACACATTAAAGACTACAAAATTTCATAGAAATCTGATTTTCAAAATCTAATACTTTTGTTTTTTTTAAACACTTTTTCAACTAATATTTGATTATATTAATAAAAAATAATAGATTTTATTTTTTCTTATTACATTAATTATATGTACCGTGTTCGCTATATAGGGCAGTTACAAGGAAAGTCATAATTTTTTTTTGTTTTTCTGAGTACGGATGGAACAAAAGCCCGAATCAAATACTTTTCTCAGCAATATACAATGTGTATACACCATTTCATAGACACAGACAAAACAGTAAAATTAAGTTTTTTAGCTAGATTAAAATAATGCACTGATACAGGTATCCAATACACATACATCCTATCTTGTTTGCATGTGAGAAATTATACTGCTTGAATGAATTACAAAACTGAAAAGACTTTATAGATTCTGTTTATGTATATTTTGTTATTTATACACTGTTTTAACTTCAGACTCATAATGGTAACTAATCTTGTACTTTCAGAATGTTTCTGACATATCCATTGTACTGCCAAGTGTTGATTCCATTATAAAATAAATTGTCATTGTTGAATGTTCCATTTTAGTTTTAAGCCAAACATGTCTTCTGCAAAAACTTTGAAAATGAAAGTGCTTCCAATTAATGAAAATCATCATAAATGCTGTTCCAAGCAATTTTAATGTGAAATTTTCACACCTCTTATGTAATCTATGTATTTATTTATTAGTTTTATTGTTTAATATATATAAAAATCATGAATCAATAGAATATCCTGGTTAAAAGTTATTGTTTTCATTAATTAAGTGAAAGTAACATACTTGTAAGAAATTTAATAAGTTTCTCAACCAGGGATATTTTTATGCTAGCCTAGCAATAAATGTAATTAAAAATTATTTTCTGTTTATAAAAGTTATTACAATCTAAAAGTATTTTTGTAACATTTTATCAAAACGTTGCTGAAATTAAAATTTTGTAAACCATAGTTACTTGACCTTTCAAGATATTGCCTGCAACTGATTTGTAGTACATTGATTTTACACTACTGGGAAATTTTTATTCCAAGTTACATGACAGCTACACAAGCAAACCATCATAAGGCAGAAGTTGATACTTACTTAAAGCAGTAAGAAAACACAATAGCTTTTTTACTTCAAGTGATTATGAGTCATCAAGGATATAAAAAAGTCAAGTTGCACATAACTTATAAAGATTTTTTTAAATAACACACACACACACACACACACACACACACACACATGTTTAAACCAATAAACCTACTTATAAATTTGTCAGTTTTCTGTTCCAGGGACAGGTGCTTTTCAAATATTTTATACATATTCAAATAAATTAACTTGAATAATCAAAATTTTCTAACCAGTACTGTTCTAATCTGAAGTCTATTTACAAGGTATTGCTAATGCATTTAGTACTTTCTTTTTCAGTTTGACTAATGGCTGATATTTGTTAAAAATGTGTTTACTTTTTGAATACAAATGAACATACTGAGTAACATATTTAATTATTATACTCTCATGTGTTAAGCAAATGTGTCTAGTGAGTTAAAACAACTTTTTTTGTGGATTTGAAGGATGTGTGTGTGTGTGTGTGTGTGTGTGTGATAGTTGAAAATTTGCTGTAAAATTAAAATTCTTAGACATTCAATAAAATTCAGTAGTGAATTACATGTTTTTTAGCATATCTAGTTGACAAAACTTATCAATATTTTGTACATTTCGAACTTTTGTGTAGTAACTGTATAGTTCTGAATTTTCATTCAGTGAAATAAGAATGTATAAACGAGAATACTCTCTGAGAAAGCTGTATTCTTTTATTATATACTGTGCCTTAACATAAGTTGCTTTTGCAGCTCTGGGTTACTCTACAATCGTGTTATATACAAGTTTAATAATATTAAAAGAACCAGATTGTAGTGCATTTATTAGAATAGCTTTAGGATTTTTGTTCAAAGCAGCAATAAAATACTCAATTCTGTGACACAAATTTATGCATGCATGTGCATGCACACACACACTTGTCAAACAAAACTGTATACAAATAAGTTATTTCTAAATCCCTGCTTGATGTAGGCTTACACTTCTATCAGTAATGTTTCTAGCAGTAATCTTCAGTGTAAATCAGAATTCATAGTGATTCTGAACAAAATAATGTATGTTTGTGTATGAATGTATTTTTATGAATGTTTTCCTTTAGCGCGTGTGCACACACACACACACACACACACACACACACACACACACACACACACACACACACACACACACACACACTTCTCTGGGTGTGGATGTGTACTGAGTTGTGGTTTTCTCATTTGTTGTTGCCTGTGATTGGCTTGTTTGATGGCCTTGAAAGACTCAGTTTGCTGAAGATTTTTTGTATCTCATATGTCAGCTTCTGGCTGTTCTCTTCAACGACTTCTACCAACAGGCATGTCACTGCAAGTGATCTGTTTGGCAGTGCTCCTAGCACATCAGCATAAAAAATGTCAATCCTTGTTCACAGCACTTACATATTTCAAAAAATATTGGATGTTTCTAACAAAGATGGGACACAGGTTTGTGCTGAAATATTAAAACAAACCTTGCCCTTCCAAGAAACTCAAATGCAATATTAAGTGAGAAACCCACAACTTATATGTGTGCATGTATGTGTCTGCCCGTCTACATACATATAAAATGTATATATTTTAAGAAATGTATGAGATGTATTATATGTGAACATAAAATCAAGTTTTTATTTTGTACATATTGTTAATTGCTGAATTATTCTATACTTGGTTTTGCATATTTAAAAATCTTTATATATGTGTATGTGAATCACTATTACTTGTAGGCTACATATTTATACACATGCTGTTATAAATGTATAAACTTGTATGCACTAAAAATAAATATTTGTAAGTATAACCACGCACATTATTGTAAAACTATATAACTTTCTGAGTCATGGAAAAACAAAGCAAAAAAACAGTAGTCCTCCTACTGATGTAGAACACTTAAATCATTTTTTGTATGGTACTTTATTATAAACAAAGAATTTGAATTTATATTTATTGTAGTAAATTTGAAAAAGGAGATAAAAGGTACAAATATTTTATTTTCATAAGTTAAAATGTTTATAAATTTGTTTTTTACAACCATGTTTAATTTTTAAAATTTCTCACTTAAATATTTTTTAATATGAAAATATGACCTTTATTGTACAACTAAATTATGTCATTGGTTTCAAAAAGTCATGTAATACTGTTTGGCTCTCCTAATATGAATGAAATATTTTATGTTTTGTAAACATAATTTTTATAGTTTTTAGACAAAAAGACTTTTTAGACAAAACTACATTTCTGGAAGATGATTTCTCCTACAACTAACGCATTTTTTAAAATAGGACAGTGAATCCTTATTCAAAATTTAGTAGGTTTTCACCTGCATTTTACACTTGCATTACAAACAATAATTTTCTATATATCTATGAGAGAAGTCCTGCTACTTGATCATCATCTTGGGTGAACTGATGACTGACTCTATGCCATATGCATGCATGACGTCAGCATACTCAGCATAATTTGTCTTTATAACTTAATTATTAATTGTCTTTGTATAACGTTACTATGTTGTATATTGTACACCTACATTACTTGTAAAAATAAATATATACTTCTTGAAATCTGTTGTTCTCTTTACATAAACATTGTAAATAGTAATCACCAAGATGACAAATGGAATAAACTGGAATTCACCTGTTCAGTAGGTAACTCTGCAATCCAGATTAAATATGGAAAAGAAAATCTTTTTTTTATATATTTATTTTCCAGAATCATATCTGCAAATGAATCGCATCAAGACATGGCTCGATTAAGGCTATGGGGGGCCCAGGGCTATGAAATTTTTGTGTTTTTCACAATACGTACTTTACTTTATTCGGACAATCATTATTTAATAAATATAATAAACAAAATATTGTTCTTAAATCATATTTTTACTCACATATTTTTTTATTTTATACTGATTAAATAGATGCTGAAACTGTTTACTATTATCTTATTTTGCAGATCTTTTTACAACAATCAACAGTACAAATAAATTAGAGAATACAAAATAATTTAATTGAAATATTTCTTTTTGCTCTTCTTTTTGGCAAAATCTGCTATCAAATCATACAACTCCAATGTTTTTAATAATTCTGTTTCAATATTTAATCTTGCTGAATTAGTTATAGGCCAATCAAATTAGCTTTTTTTCGCGCGCAAATTAAGCACCGATTGACAGTTTTACCAGTTGTAGGAAATAGATAATACATGACACCTATACCAAACAGAACTCGAGATTTTGCCTATGCACAAAATGGCGGCCATCCAAAGTTGGTAAAAACACGTTTTTCGCTTCTGGAGGCCGAGGAAAGCTTTGTAGCTGAAAAAGTGGTAAATATAAAATGTAGACAATGAAAAGACCTTTAATTTGAGCCATGGTACGATATGTTTCGTCAAATAGTTATTGCAAAAATCTCAAAAAACCATGAAAAATGCCTGTTTTTTGCAATGCTGATAGTTATTGCAAAAATGATGTTTTTTATATGTTTATAACTTAAATAGGAACCCCTTACGATTCTGAATCGAATAAGTTTTTGTAAAGTTGGATCGGTCAATTTGTTGCTGAGATACGTTAATTTATTTATCCCAGAGCACTTAATGTTTAATACCATAACTTTTTTGTTTATAAACTTTTTGGGTTGTTTCGGCATTTATTCTCTTCTAGAAGACTTATATTTCCATGTACTTTCTAGGCCAAATCAAAAAATTATTTTTTAACCCCCCGTTTTTTGCATTAAAAAAGTGGGCGATTTTTTTTAATAAACATTTAGAGCTGGAGCGTCACCCGGACATCGTACGAACTTCTAACTTCAAAATATCAAAAGCTGGCTTCGAGGCAAAGATTTAAAAAAAAAGAAAGCTCTAGGACCAATAGGAGCTGAGTTGCAAATTTTTTTTAAAAATTCGGTGGAGGGGGCCCCTCTCTCAATGTCATGCCCAAACCATCAGCTGCTTGTATTGTTGCCACATGTCTTATTTGTTACAGTTAGTCATAGAGGTTATACATGTAGCATCAGCATCTCTTTTTTCAATTTAATTGTATTTCAAACATTTTTAAGTGGAATAATTCTTAATATTTTATATAATTATTCTGTTCTTTCTAACAAAGTGATTTTATAATTGTTTATCAATTGATATAAGTGTTCATCTTACTGTGTAACAACTTTGCAAGAAAACTTAATTTCATCTGCAGTTGTGTAAGAATTATACTAAATACATTTCATAAAGTAAGGCATGACCATAAAAAACAATATTAATTTAATTATTAATTATTTTAATTAAAAGGAAACATAACATGTAATACTCATGCGTTGTTATTTAAGACTTCATTTAAACAATTTTTGATTGTTATTATTATTATTGTTACAATATTACAATAGAAGATAATTGTACTATAAATTACAAGAACTAAAATATACTTATAAGGGCAATAATTTATGGTCATACCTTCATGCAAAAGCATATTATTTTACATACACAGCATTTTTATAAAAACTTAAATACTTTCACAGTGTAATTTTCAAAATGGAAAGCATTCCGGGTTCATCTGGCATAGGAGATGATGTTGAACCTTCACCCGACTTAGCGGAAACTGTTGCAGATCAACAGCATCCTGTTAATTATATGGAGCAATGCTTAATTTGCGATAAAAAAATGACTAATGATAACTCGACCATTTTTGGTGAGAAAGCGAAAGCAAATATTACAGAAGCTAGTAAAAAAAGAAAAGACGAAAAGTATAAAATAATGCAGTCACTTCCACAATTAAGATTACATTTTAATTGTAAAATTGTTTATGTTAGACCTAACAGCATAGAAGCTGCAGTAAAAAAAGGTAAAAATGAACGTACCCAAAAGCGTGAGTCATTGAAACAAGCAAACACTTTCAACTTTAATGAAGCTTGTTTTTTTTTTGTGAAAAAAGGACACATAAAGATGAACCAAAAGTTTATGTTGCGAATGTAAGCACTATTGACAAAATGTTGGAAGAACTTGATAATAGAACTCTTGATCAGAAAGAAAAAATATTAATGGTTCGACTATGTTTTGTGACGTTGCCAGGTCAGAGCTGTTGGGTTGTGCGTCGTGAGATGACCCAATGGGTTCCTAGTACCGAGCCTCCGGTAGGGGCTCCTGCCTAGTGGTCCTGTCCAGACGGAATATTGTTTAATTAATTTTTATTGGTCGCTACAACGACATGCTCGTACTAGGTCGACTAGTACAGTATTTGTCGAGGCCGTTTCCAAGATTCACCTGGACGTGTACTTGGACTTGGAGCGGTGCTTTATCAATGCACCGAAGCCGGAGAGAGGCGTATCATCTCGTACGCCAGTGCCAAGCTCCACGAGGCGGAGAAGAACTACCACTCCAACGAACTGGAGTGTTTGGCAGTCGTCTGGGCCATCAAGAAATACCGGCCATACTTGGAGGATCGCCATTTCACCCTAAGGACCGACAACAAGGCGCTAACTTGGCTGAAGCAGGCGACGGGGCCGAAGACGAAGTACGCTCGCTGGGCTCTACTGATATAGAGCTTCAAATTCACCGTCGTTCACTGCCCGGGCAAGGAGAACGAGTTGCCGGACTTCCTCTCGAGGGAACCTGGGCTTGAAGATACTGCCGGCGTCCAAAAAGAACCACGGATGCAGCCTGAAGAGAGTCCACTTCGCAGTGTTGCGGCAGCTGCACCGCGACTACAAGAAATCACAGCTGTCGGCATCCATCAGGCAGTGCAGGAGGCGCAAGAAGGCGACCAGAAGTGCCAAGCGTGGAGAAACGACCCTGTGGTGGCTACAGCGAGAGGATACCGGGTGGACAACGGCCTGGTTTGGAAGGACAGACGCAACCAGGAACCGGGATTGTACGTGCCGCCGAGTGTCCGCATGGAGGTCATCAGGCACTTCCACGACTCCCCTGAAGCCGGTCATCCGGGAGCCGAAGACACGTTTCGGGCCATCGGCAAGGACTTCGTCTGGGCCGCCACTGGAGTGACACCAAGCGAGCTTCTGCTGGGCAGAGACCTACGCCGACCCGGCGACTGGAGTCGGCCACACGCAGAACAGGACGTCCGGCCAATTGAAGAACGAGAAGAGGCAGCCAGGTCACACCAGACCAAGTGTCAGCAACGGCGGTATCCGGAACGGAGGACACAGGATCCTACACTGGCCGTAGGGCAGCTGGTGTACGTCAAGAGCCACGCCGGACCAGCCAAAGGACGGAGGTACCCTGGATGGGAGCCAGCCTGGGAAGGTCCCTTTAGCGTTGCCGCAACCCTTGGCGGCCAGATTTACACAGTGGAGAAGGACGGACGCCCATACAAGGTTCACCGCCAACGGCTCAAACCCGCCGGAGAAGAACAATGGGCTGGCCACCGGAGAGCATTCAAGACCCGGGGGAGTTATGACGTTTTTTTTTTTTTTTTGCTCTGGGCTTTGCGGTTGTGCGTCGCAGAGACGAACCGCACGGGAACTGAGTTCCGAGCTACCATCTGGAGCTCCTGCCTCGTGGCCCTGCCCAAGTAGGGCGTGTGCTCTATAGCAGGCCGTTTCTCAGCTGTTGTGCTAGCCTACACTAGCGCAGTATACACCGAGGGCGTTTCCACGAATCACCTGGGCGTATACGGTACCTTCCCACCCCAGTCACTAGAGGATTGTCTGGGAACCTCGCCGCACGTGCATAAAATTTGCGTGCAAGCCGCCTGAAAGTGTCGTCTAAGGAGCGGACGCCAAGTCCTCTCCTTACAAGGCGAGATGAGAAGCGACGGGGGACTTTGGCCGCTAGCCGAAGCCCCCTGTCGAGGACGCTCTGCAACTTCTTTTTATGCATTGCGGCGAGGTAACCCCAGACCGGGCAGGCGTAGGTAATGACCGGCAGCAGATACGCGCCGACGATCATCCTACCCAATTTCCTGGTCATGGCTGGGCTGATCAGGAGTGGAAACAGTGCGCACAGGCGAGTGGATGCTCGCTTAAGAACTGTCTGTGCGTGGGTACGCCAGGTGAGCCGACGGTCGAGGTGTAAGCCGAGGTACTTGACCTCGTTGGACCAGCGCATGTACGTTCTGCCGATACGTAGTTGCCTAACGGGGTTCTTCCGTCGCTTAGAGAATTCGACGGCTACACTCTTGGTAGGGTTGAGGAGCACTCTCCAATTCTCAGTCCAGTCCACGAGCGTGTCGAGCTGGCGCTGCAGTCGTAGGACGGCCCTTTCCTCATGACGATCGGCCGTAAATACGGCCGTGTCGTCAGCGAAGAGGGCCATCTGGACTCCAGGCTGTCTCGGCACGTCGTTGACGTAGATCGAGAACAGAAGGGGGCCGAGAACACTACCTTGATGGACGCCGGCTGTGATTCGCCTCTCGGAAGAGACTGAATCGCCAACTCTCACGCAGAAGGTCCGCTCCGTCAGAAAGCTAGCAACCAGATGGAGGTAGCAGTCCGGGAGCTGGACTTCCCTAAGTTTGAATAACAGGCCATCATGCCATACGCTGTCGAAGGCTTTCTCAACATCTAAGAAACAGCCAACGGTCCGTTCTCTCCGACACCCGGCTTCCGTGATGCTTTCCACCAGTCTCATCAGTTGATGAGTGGTCGAATGCCCCACACGAAAGCCGAACTGTTCGGGGACCAGCACGTCAAAGTTGGTTAGATGTTCTCGTACACGACGCTGTACGAGGCGCTCAAAAACCTTGGACGTAGCGGAGAGTAGGCTGATAGGCCGGAGGTTTTCCGAGCGGGTGGTATCCTTTCCCGGCTTCGGGATCACGATAACCGTCGCCTTTCTCCATTTCTTGGGAAAGTAGGCCAGACGTTCATTTCGGCTTGTCCGAAATGGCGTCGAATACGCCCCCGAATCCTCTGCCGGCGCCGCTTGTTTCCTTAATGGAAACTTGCTCAACCGGCTTCCGTTCTACTCCACTTCCTCACGACAGTGAAAGTGATTGTGAAAGTGATCAAAGTGCGGTCGATATGTGCAGTGTTGGGTCGGGGGACGGACAGTTCTCGCTTGTGGAGGGCAAGTCTGCCAAACGCAAGCGAAAACTGGCCCAAACTCCGCCGCCCGCCTCAGCTGCAGATCAGTCGTCTAGTCACGGTAACAGCGGCACTCAGCGCGAGCGTGAGTATCCAACTGGAACCCAAACTGTGTCTTCCCCACGCATTCCACCGATTGTAATTCCTGATAATAGGAATTACTCTCAGTTGCTGCGTTCTCTCACCCTAGCTCTTCCTTCGGTCAAGGTCGAGGCGAGGTGCCAAGGCGCCTCGCTAAAGCTGACGACCGCTACGATCCCAGACTTCCGCTCTGTTCAGTCATTCCTGACAGAGCGTAAGATCTCATTTCATACTTTTGCCCTCCCGTCAGAGCGAGAAATCAAGGTCGTTCTGTCGGGAATTCCTTCTTTCACAGAAACTGATGCCATCAGGCAGGAACTTGTTGCGCTCGGCTATGCGCCGACCGCGGTAAGCGTCCTGCATGTTGGCAAAGGTGATGACCGCCGACCTGTTAACAGCTTTCTGGTCAAACTTCTGAAAGTAGGCCCTTTCGAGGAGATTTATAGTCTCCAGAACCTTCTGCACCTACGGGTGCAAGTCCGAACATTTGACCCGCGGCCCGGCCCCTCGCAGTGTTTCAACTGCCAGAGGTTCGGCCACAGCAGTTTGTTCTGTCATCAGCCCCCGCGTTGCGTGCGTTGTGCTGAACCTCATCGTGGCTGTGATAAGCCTACGACGGGGTACACAGCTAAATGCTGCAACTGTAAAGGAGCCCATCCGGCTAATTACCGAGGCTGCCCAAACTTTATCGCCGCCATGAAACCGCAGCGACCTCCTGTGCGCCCTGGCGCGCAAGCAGGCCGTGTAGCTGGTCCTGGCCCTAACCGGAGAGCGGCTTTCCCGCCACTCACTGGTGCATCTGCCCAGGTACCGGCAGCAACTCCGGTTGCTTCCGGTGCCGCTGTCTCGCCTGCAGTCGTCGCTTCGGCGCCGCCTGCAGCGGCCTCAATCCCGGCGCCTCCCGGAGCGCCCGCACCTTCCTACGCGGCCATGGCCGTTAAATCAGCCCCGCCTCCAGCCCGATCGGGCAAATCAAAGCGCTCTCGTCGTCGCCGGAACTCCGCCGGCCGACATACATCATCACAGGTTCCACCTGTACCCTCTCCGCGGGCTCGACCCGCCCCCAGCCATCGTCCTCAACCTTCCAGCGAGCAGTCTACTACTCAGACCACCAGCCCAGCGCCATCTGCTACCCCTGTCGAGGCCAGTCAGGCTTGTCCTCCTGAATCCCGGGAATCTTCCCGGGCTTCGGCGGATCCCCTGACTGCCTGGGCAGATAATCTTGTTGCATCCATCAGGACTGCTCGCGACACTACCACTGTGCTTGCCCTGGTGTTCCAATCATTAGCTGCCCTCTTTCCTCTACTTCCCCTAAATGGCTAATAGCCTGAGGATCGTTGCGTGGAACGCCTTCGGGCTACTCCCCAGGCGATCTGAACTGATGACTTTCGTAACGGAGTATGATGTTGATATCATACTTCTTTCCGAGACTCATCTGGCTCATTACCACTCGTTTTCCCTTCCTGCCTATGCCTGTTATCGTCAGGATCGTCCCCTACGGCCTCGCTGTCCCCCCTCGGGGGGCACAGCTGTTTTAGTCCACAGGCGGATATCCCACAGGCTTTTGCCTCCTCTAGATACATCTATTATTGAAGGCTGCGCGGTGGCGGTGGACGCCGGCGGATCGGAGCTGCGCGTTGTTTCTGCGTACCTCCGGCCTGGCCGGCGAACTCCGCCACCGCCCGAGGAGTGGGACGCCCTCCTCGACCACCCCCTCTCAACCATTGTAGCCGGCGACTTAAACGCCAAACACCCTTCATGGAACAGCCGCGTTGTCAACGCCTATGGAAATTCTCTGTTCCGGTTCGTCTCTGGCGACCCGGCACTTAATGTCATCGGCCCTGAAGACCCTACCTACTTCCCCTTTCACGGCCATCGGCCGGACGTTCTTGACATAGTAGTTGTCAAGAACGTTGCCCGCAACATCGAGGTCTCGTCTGTGTCGGACCTTTCGTCCGATCACAATCCCCTTGTTATAACTGTTCGAGAGCTGTCGGCGTCACCCCGACTTCCCGCTCAGATTTTTAGGAGAGTCAACTGGCGATCCTATCATGACGAGCTCTCTCGAAGGTTACCATCTCTCCCGGCGGACCCAATCGTCACTCGTGCCGATCTGGATCTCCGCGCCACAAATCTTCAGGAATTGGTCCAAGGTGTCATGGATCGACACACCTACGCACTCGAGGTGAATCATCGTAAATCGGCCTTACCTGCGGAAGTACTCCACGCCATCTGGCTACGGCGCCAGCTCCGCCGCAGATGGCAAAGAACCCGAGACCCAGTCGTTAAGCGACGATTTCAACAACAGTCCCTTTACGTTCAGCAGCTACTGCGGGACGTAAACTCTGATCGATGGGACTCATACCTTGAGTCTCTTGAAGTCGACCACGCCTCCGTCTGGAGAGCGGTGAGTAGACTGACCCGCGAGAAGAGAACTCGCAACCCGCTGGAAACCCCGAACGGGGTTGTGTCTTCATCAGAAGGCAAGGCTGAGGTCTTCGCCGACTGCATGGAGTCGCAATTTACCGTTCATCGAGGCGTTTCGGACCCTGCCCACTCGGCAGACGTCCGGGACTTCCTATCTGGTTATTTTTCTCGCCCTCCCGCTGGCCCAGACCTCCCGTTCGACAGGGACGAACTCGTTTCGTCTGTCTGTCGACTAAACCGCCGTCGCGCCCCCGGTCCTGACCGGATCGGGGCCGCTGCATTACAATATCTCCCGGCCTCAGGCGTTGACCTCGTTCTCGAGCTGTTCAACTCTTGTCTCCGGCTACAGTACTTTCCCCGCCTGTGGAAAACTGCCAACATCGTTATGATTCCTAAACCCCGCAAGCCGCGCATGCTTCCTGAAAGCTATCGGCCAATATCTCTCTTGCCAGTTATCTCGAAGGTGTTCGAGCGGCTCCTGCTGGCCCGCATCTCGCCGTTGTTGGATAATTTTATCCGCAACGAACAGTTCGGGTTTCGCAGAGAGCACTCGACCACGCTTCAACTAGTCCGCGTGGTAACGCAACTCTCTGACGCCACCAACAGGCGAGCGGCTACGGCCGCCGCACTGCTGGACGTGAGCAAGGCCTTCGACAAAGTCTGGCACGAAGGTCTTCTCTTCAAACTTGCTAACTCCCCCTTACCATCGTCCATAGTGTTTTTCCTCCGGTCGTATCTCAGCGACCGAACCTTCAGGGTTAGCGTCGACGGAACCTGCTCTGCAGTTCGTCCTGTCGCCGCTGGCGTACCCCAGGGATCTGTCCTCGGCCCCGTTCTGTACCTCGTGTACACGAACGACCTGCCTGTTTTGCCCGGAGTCACGTTGTCTTTGTTCGCTGACGATGCAATGTATCATTACAGCTCTGTGTCCCCGCGTTTTGCGAGTACACAGTTGCAGCGTCAGTTGGACCAGCTTCCGGTCTGGCTACGGAAATGGCGGGTGACGATCAACACGGAGAAATCCGAGGCGATCTGTTTCACTCGTAAGTCCATCTCCCGATGCCAGCCCCTCTCCCTTGAAGGGAGGCCTATCGCCTACAAAGAGTCGGTGAAGTATCTAGGCGTTCGGCTAGATCGTCGCCTATGCTTCAACGCCCACGTGACGGACACCCTTGCCAAGGCTCGCGGCGTCCGAGCCAAACTTTACCCATACCTCGCGTGCCGCAGCCCCCTGGCGCTGCGCACGAAAGTTACCCTCTATCTGTTGTTTCTCCGGTCTGTATTGACCTATGCGGCACCTGTATGGTGGTCACTTGCCTCCGCCACCAACAGGCGTAGGCTGGAAAGTTTCCAATCCAGAACCCTCCGTTCCTTGTCGGGATCTCCTTGGTTTGTTAGAAACAGTGTAATTCGAGGAGGTCTACGAGTTCCTGCTCTCTCAGCCTTTGTCTGGTCGTTAGCTGCGACTCTCTTTGCCGCAGCTGAGACCTCTTCCTTCCCTTACCTCAGAACCATCAGCACCACGCAACCACCTCCCCCTGTCCGGGTCAAACGCCCTCGGGCGATTCTCGATGACCCGCCATAAGTTTAAGTAACCTGCTTAAACCTCAATTTGAATATTCACCATCTGCCCATGCCCCAGAATTTACCTGCTAAGCTGTTTCCTTCCTCCCTTCCTAGTATGCCGACCACGCTGAATGCTGCTGCTACGCGCTATCACTGGCACGGAGGCTCTCTGCCTCGCGGGGAGCGACCGACGCCTCACGGCGTCTGCACGCGGGACTGGGAACGGGTGACATCTGTCATCTGAACCCGTTCATGCGGCAGTGCCCACTGATTGCAAATATTTTAAAATAAATAAAAATTAAAACCTTTCTCCCCCGCCTTCTCAGTTAACTGGTTGGCGGTTGTCCATTCCTGATATTAGGCACCAGTCGAAGAACCAGACCTATGTATATCCACAGGCAGCCATTGAGCTCGACTCAGATGCTGCAGTCATGCACCGGGTGCAAAGACGCCCCGCTACTACAATGCTACATGCTACGTGCTCAGAGGCTTAGACGTGGACTCTCCTCTCGAGGAAATCCTCGATGAGCTGCGCGAGCTGGGTTATCCGGTTCGCGCGGTACATCGGGTGTTTACTCCCGCCGGACCAAGGCGTCCAATTCCCCTGGTCCGCATCATGGCCGAGAACAGCGAGGCAGTCGCAAGCCTACTCTCTCTTACGCGGCTTTTTGGTTTCCGCGTAAAAGTGGAAAGAAGCCGCGCTCCCGGGGCTCTGCCTCAGTGCTACAAGTGCCAACGCTTCGGGCACCACTCAGAGACTTGCTCTAACGCTCCGGCGTGCGTGAGGTGTTCTTTGCCTTACGCCAGTAAACACACTGCGACGCACCAGCCTTTAAAAGGTGCATCAACTGCGGCGGATGTCACCCCGCCAACTACCGGGCATGTCCGGTGTTTCAGCGGGAGCTCGAGCGGCGAAAGCCGAAAGGGCGCCTGCCACCACCGAGGCATCCGGAAGCTGGTTCCAGACCTGCAACCGAGCAGCCAGGCCCTGCGCCTCCTGCTACGGCTGCCGTGTCTTTCGCCGCAGTTGCCAACAGGCAACGTAAACGCAGCAAAGGCCCGAAGCAAGCACCTGCAGCTCAGGCAACTCCAACTCAGGCTCCTTCCCAGGCCCCTGTCCCGCCTATGGCGAAAAAGCGCCGAAACCTCGTGGCATCTAAAAGTGAGACCACCCAGCCTACAGACAACATCTCGGTTGTGGAGCCTGAGAATTCTCAACCCTCCCCAGCACCGGAGAATCCTGCCCCTGCTTTAGAAGCAGCCTCACCTGACCTCCCGCCCCCGCGGTACCCTAATGCAGGCAAAAATAAGCGGCATCGTAAGCCCCGTGGCGCTCGTTCCCGGGCTCCTGCCAACCCGGCCGCACAGTCCAGACAGCCTGCACAGCGCGCGAAGTCCGACGGAATCGCATCTATCCCTCTTCCTAGCACCTCAGCTAGAGGCGCTACACCTGGCCCTAAGAAACCCCTGGCTTCCACCAATCCCCCGATTGACAAGCCTCGGCGCTCTTATGCGCACACAGTCTCCGGGCAATCTGCCTCGAAAACCGATCCAGACGACTATCAGGTCGTCAAAGACTTCCTTGCGGAATTTGACCTCCGCAAAGTTGCCCAGACCTTCAGGTCCATCCGCTCCCGCTTGGAGACTGCCGATACAACCGAGAGATTCATGCTCTTGGTGGAAGCCGCCACTTGTGTAGGTTTTCTATGAGTCGGGTCCTCATAGAACCCAACCGGTCCTCAAACGTTATCTCTCAATTCTTTCCTGAAACGCCAACCGGTTGTCCAACAAGATCCAGGAACTCCAAGAATTACTGGCCCGACTCAAACCCGATGTAGTCCTTCTCAATGAGACCCACTTGACCCCTGCGAGTCGGTTACGACTGGCCAACTATGTGTGCTATCGAAACGACAGACCGGGCACTGCTGGTGGCGGTACTGCCGTCGCGGTGAGGCTCAATCTCGAGCATCACCGAGTCGTCTTGCCTGCAATGACTCACCTCGAAGGCACCGCTGTGGAGTTGTTAAACACTCTAGGCGGCGTACAGATGGTCGCGGCGTATAAACCGCCGCAAAAAGAGCTCCTTCACCCCGATCTAGCTGTCGCGTTCGATGCACACAGGAGGGTCATCATGGCCAGCAACCTGAACTGTAAACATCGCGATTGGAACAGTCGCTTGACTGCCCCAAACGGGAAACGTTTACGCAGGTTTGCCGATTCTCGCAGGATAACAGTGATTGGGCCTACCCAACCTACGTTCTACCCCTCACAACGCAACGCGGCTCCCGATGTCTTGGACATAACGGTGGTCCAAGGAATTGACTGTCCGGTCCATGTGTCCGCGCTAACGGAACTATCGTCCGATCATCTCCCCATCTTGATACACGTCGCTACCCAGCACGTCGTACGCAGAGATGTGAGGAAGGTGGTAGAATGGGACCGCTATGGCCCGGCGTTAAGTCGCCGATTGCCAGAGGCGGGACCACTCGAAACCGTCCGCCAAGTCGACGAGGCTGTCGTATCTGCGATCGACGCGTCTTCCAGGATGAAGCCTGGCGTCACGCCCCACTGGCAGCGGATCCCTGAGGAGACGAGTGCTCTCGCTTGCGAGAGAAATCGCCTCCGGAGACGCTGGCAGCGGACCCGTGATCCGGCCGACAAGGCAGCGTACAACCGGGCGACCGGCATTTTACGTCGTGAAATGCAGGCCTACCGGAGACGCTGTTGGGAACTCGCCGTGGCCCAAGCAGGGGACGGATCGGACGAAAGTAGCCCTTACCGGATACCTTCGGCGTTGGTAGGGAAGAGGCGCCGGCCTCGCATCCCGGCCATTGCTGGACCTTTCGGTCAAATCCTGGCTCGCCCGGAGGCGAAGGCCGAGTACTTGGGCGCGTGTTTTGAGCGACAGTTCGCACCTAACCCGCCCATGGACTGGGACTTCGACGAAGAAGTCGAGAATGAAGTGGAAGACTTTCTGTCTCTTCCGATCACTTCGGAGCCCGAACCCATTACTAGGGAAGAGGTCACAGATCGGCTCGTCGAACTCGTGCCGAGAAAAGCTCCTGGCCCGGACGGCGTCTCGAACGCCGCTCTTACTCGACTCCCGGAGCGAGGAGTACTTTTCTTGGTCGCGCTGTTCAACGCGTGTCTTAGACTGGCCTATTTTCCCCATAAATGGCGTAAGGCGACGGTCATAGTGATCCCGAAGCAGGGAAAGGACGCTTCCCGTCCCGGCAACCTCCGGCCTATTAATCTACTGTCAGCCACGTCAAAGGTCCTCGAACGTCTCGTACAACGGAGAGTACTAGATCATCTAAGAAATTTCGATGTACTGGTCCCCGAACAGTTCGGCTTCCGTGTGGGGCATTCCACCACTCATCAACTGATGAGACTGGTGGAATACATCACGGACGCCGGGTGTCGGAAAGAGCAGACTGTCGCCTGTTTCCTAGATGTGGAAAAGGCCTTTGATAGTGTCTGGCACGACGGGCTCTTGTTCAAGCTCCGGGAAATCCAGCTCCCAGATTGCTACCTTCGCTTGATTGCTAGCTTTCTGACGGAGAGGACTTTCTGCGTGCGAATAGACGACCATGTCTCTTCCGAGAGACGCATTACAGCCGGGGTACCTCAAGGTAGCGTGCTAGGGCCTCTCCTGTTCTCCGTGTATGTCAACGACGCACCCAGAGAGCCTGGAGTCCAGATGGCTCTGTTTGCCGACGACACGGCGGTCTATACCGCCGATCGGAACGCAGACTTTGCTATCCCACGACTTCAGCGCGCACTCGATGCGTATTCGACGTGGACGGAAAGCTGGAAAGTTGCCGTCAACGAAACCAAGAGCTCCGCGGTGCTATTCACAAAGCGCCGGAAAGAACCACGAGGCCGAGTGAGACTCGGTAGAACGTATTTGCCCTGGTCGAGAGAAGTAAAGTACCTCGGTGTCCACCTTGATCGTCGGCTCACCTGGCGTGCCCACGCTGAGACGATGCGAAAGAAAGCGTCCGCTCGTCTCGCGCAACTGTTTCCGATACTTGCCAACAAGGCTATGACCCGCAAGCTGGGTAAGTTGATCGTCAACGCGTATCTGTTGCCGATCACTACCTACGCTCTTCCCGTCTGGGGGTACCTCGCAACCGTTCATAAAAGAAGGTTGCAAAGCGTTCTCGATAGAGGTCTTCGGCTAGCGGCCAAAGTCCCCTATCGGTTTTCTTCTCGTCTCCTGAGATGAGGACTCGGTGTCCGCTCCTTGGATGACACCGCAAGGCGACTTGCACGTAAATTTTACGTCCGAGCTGCGAGGACCCAGACAAACCCACTCATAGCTGGCCTTGGCAAGTACCGAACACGTCCAGGTGAATCTTGGAAACGGCCTCGACAAATACTGTACTAGTCGACCTAGTACGAGCATGTCGTTGTAGCGACCAATAAAAATTAATTAAACAATATTCCGTCTGGACAGGACCACTAGGCAGGAGCCCCTACCGGAGGCTCGGTACTAGGAACCCATTGGGTCATCTCACGACGCACAACCCAACAGCTCTGACCTGGCAACGTCACAAAACATAGTCGAACCATTAATATTTTTTCTTTCTGATCAAGAGTTCTATTATCAAGTTCTTCCAACATTTTGTCAATAGTGCTTACATTCGCAACATAAACTTTTGGTTCATCTTTATGTGTCCTTTTTTCACAAAAAAAAACAAGCTTCATTAAAGTTGAAAGTGTTTGCTTGTTTCAATGACTCACGCTTTTGGGTACGTTCATTTTTACCTTTTTTTACTGCAGCTTCTATGCTGTTAGGTCTAACATAAACAATTTTACAATTAAAATGTAATCTTAATTGTGGAAGTGACTGCATTATTTTATACTTTTCGTCTTTTCTTTTTTTACTAGCTTCTGTAATATTTGCTTTCGCTTTCTCACCAAAAATGGTCGAGTTATCATTAGTCATTTTTTTATCGCAAATTAAGCATTGCTCCATATAATTAACAGGATGCTGTTGATCTGCAACAGTTTCCGCTAAGTCGGGTGAAGGTTCAACATCATCTCCTATGCCAGATGAACCCCGAATGCTTTCCATTTTGAAAATTACACTGTGAAAGTATTTAAGTTTTTATAAAAATGCTGTGTATATAAAATAATATGCTTTTGCATGAAGGTATGACCATAAATTATTGCCCTTATAAGTATATTTTAGTTCTTGTAATTTATAGTACAATTATCTTCTATTGTAATATTGTAATAATAATAATAACAATCAAAAATTGTTTAAATGAAGTCTTAAATAACAACGCATGAGTATTACATGTTATGTTTCCTTTTAATTAAAATAATTAATAATTAAATTAATATTGTTTTTTATGGTCATGCCTTACTTTATGAAATGTATTTAGTATAATTCTTACACAACTGCAGATGAAATTAAGTTTTCTTGCAAAGTTGTTACACAGTAAGATGAACACTTAT
Source organism: Magicicada septendecula (assembly GCA_034769895.1). NCBI lineage: Eukaryota > Metazoa > Arthropoda > Insecta > Hemiptera > Cicadidae > Magicicada > Magicicada septendecula. The sequence goes on along the minus strand of CM068368.1, from coordinate 407,020,973 downwards.
ATCAATTGATAAACAATTATAAAATCACTTTGTTAGAAAGAACAGAATAATTATATAAAATATTAAGAATTATTCCACTTAAAAATGTTTGAAATACAATTAAATTGAAAAAAGAGATGCTGATGCTACATGTATAACCTCTATGACTAACTGTAACAAATAAGACATGTGGCAACAATACAAGCAGCTGATGGTTTGGGCATGACATTGAGAGAGGGGCCCCCTCCACCGAATTTTTAAAAAAAATTTGCAACTCAGCTCCTATTGGTCCTAGAGCTTTCTTTTTTTTTAAATCTTTGCCTCGAAGCCAGCTTTTGATATTTTGAAGTTAGAAGTTCGTACGATGTCCGGGTGACGCTCCAGCTCTAAATGTTTATTAAAAAAAATCGCCCACTTTTTTAATGCAAAAAACGGGGGGTTAAAAAATAATTTTTTGATTTGGCCTAGAAAGTACATGGAAATATAAGTCTTCTAGAAGAGAATAAATGCCGAAACAACCCAAAAAGTTTACAAACAAAAAAGTTATGGTATTAAACATTAAGTGCTCTGGGATAAATAAATTAACGTATCTCAGCAACAAATTGAGCGATCCAACTTTACAAAAACTTATTCGATTCAGAATCGTAAGGGCTTCCTATTTAAGTTATAAACATATAAAAAACATCATTTTTGCAATAACTATCAGCATTGCAAAAAACAGGCATTTTTCATGGTTTTTTGAGATTTTTGCAATAACTATTTGACGAAACATATCGTACCATGGCTCAAATTAAAGGTCTTTTCATTGTCTACATTTTATATTTACCACTTTTTCAGCTACAAAGCTTTCCTCGGCCTCCAGAAGCGAAAAACGTGTTTTTACCAACTTTGGATGGCCGCCATTTTGTGCATAGGCAAAATCTCGAGTTCTGTTTGGTATAGGTGTCATGTATTATCTATTTCCTACAACTGGTGGAACTGTCAATCGGTGCTTAATTTGCGCGCGAAAAAAAGCTAATTTGATTGGCCTATAACTAATTCAGCAAGATTAAATATTGATACAGAATTATTAAAAACATTGGAGTTGTATGATTTGATAGCAGATTTTGCCAAAAAGAAGAGCAAAAAGAAATATTTCAATTAAATTATTTTGTATTCTCTAATTTATTTGTACTGTTGATTGTTGTAAAAAGATCTGCAAAATAAGATAATAGTAAACAGTTTCAGCATCTATTTAATCAGTATAAAATAAAAAAATATGTGAGTAAAAATATGATTTAAGAACAATATTTTGTTTATTATATTTATTAAATAATGATTGTCCGAATAAAGTAAAGTACGTATTGTGAAAAACACAAAAATTTCATAGCCCTGGGCCCCCCATAGCCTTAATCGAGCCATGTCTTGATGCGATTCATTTGCAGATATGATTCTGGAAAATAAATATATAAAAAAAAGATTTTCTTTTCCATATTTAATCTGGATTGCAGAGTTACCTACTGAACAGGTGAATTCCAGTTTATTCCATTTGTCATCTTGGTGATTACTATTTACAATGTTTATGTAAAGAGAACAACAGATTTCAAGAAGTATATATTTATTTTTACAAGTAATGTAGGTGTACAATATACAACATAGTAACGTTATACAAAGACAATTAATAGTTAAGTTATAAAGACAAATTATGCTGAGTATGCTGACGTCATGCATGCATATGGCATAGAGTCAGTCATCAGTTCACCCAAGATGATGATCAAGTAGCAGGACTTCTCTCATAGATATATAGAAAATTATTGTTTGTAATCCAAGTGTAAAATGCAGGTGAAAACCTACTAAATTTTGAATAAGGATTCACTGTCCTATTTTAAAAAATGCGTTAGTTGTAGGAGAAATCGTCTTCCAGAAATGTAGTTTTGTCTAAAAAGTCTTTTTGTCTAAAAACTATAAAAATTATGTTTACAAAACATAAAATATTTCATTCATATTAGGAGAGCCAAACAGTATTACATGACTTTTTGAAACCAATGACATAATTTAGTTGTACAATAAAGGTCATATTTTCATATTAAAAAATATTTAAGTGAGAAATTTTAAAAATTAAACATGGTTGTAAAAAACAAATTTATAAACATTTTAACTTATGAAAATAAAATATTTGTACCTTTTATCTCCTTTTTCAAATTTACGAGAGGTCTGACACTGACGAGACCTGGATGTTATGGGCCACGTTCCTGACTACAACTACATCAAGAACGTCCGGTCGGTGACCGGCATAGTGGAAGTGGGTAGGATCATCAGGGCCGATGACGTGCGTCTAGGATGAACCGGCGGAGTGAGTTGCCGTAGGCGTTGGTAGCCCTACTGTTCCAAGAAAATGTTTGGCGTTGAAGTCGCCGGCTGCAATTGTCGAGATTGGGTGGTCGAGGAGAGCGTTCCACTCCTCAGGCGGGGGCGGCGGGCTCAGGCCAGGCCGGAGATACGCGGAAACAATGCGCAACTCCGAGTCGCCTGCGCCCACCGCCACCGCACAACCTTCGATGAGTCGAGTAGTGAGGGGGGTAGTGGCCTATGGGATATCCGCCTGTGGACCAGAATCGCCGTACCCCCTTTCGGGGGTTGGCGCGGCTGTAGGGGACGATCCTGACGATAACAAGTGTAAGCAGGAAGTGAGAGTCGATGGTAGGGGGCTAGATGGGTTTCGGAGAGAAGCACGACATCAGCGTCGTACTCCACGACGAAAGCCGCCAGCTCAGATCGACGAGAGGAAACGCCATCGGCGTTCCAAGCGACGATCCGCAGGGATCTAGCCATTGAGGGGGAGGAGAGGGAAGAGAGCAGAGAGGGATTGGAAGACTAACATAAGCACAGTCGAGGTGTCAGGAGCAGACCTGATGCTTTCTACAAGTTGAGTGGCCCAAGCCGTCAGGGGGTCCGCTGGAGCCCGAGAAAGTTCCTGGGACCCGCGCGGACGTTCCTGAGGAACTTCGGCCAGGACTACAGATGGCGCTGGGTTCGCGGACTGAACTATGGTCTGAGAGCATTCAAGACCCGGGGGAGTTGTGACGTAGCGAGGCGAAGATCTGCTCTCGGCGCCAGCCGAGACGTGACACGAGAAGGCGAGGCGAGCCAATCAAGGATCAGCAGCAGCTTGATTGGCCTGGCCTCGACGTGACCATCTAACGTGCTCGAGGCGAGCCAACCAGGGACCAGCGGCACTCTGATAGGTTCATGGCACACGACCGGTCAGGGCATAAAAAGAGCGCCGCTAGACTTTTTGGCGCACAAGTGCGAGTCTACCTAGAGCTGTTGCCCGGGTAGGCTGCGTCACTTTTTATGGCAATTTTGCTGGTGAATTTCACCGTTATTTATACATCTATCAAAGTGATTTCTTCACCACATCATCATCTCTGTTCATCGTCATCATTGTGCTATAATTTACTAGTGTATTGTGTCGTGTGCGTGTGTTTTTGTGACTCGTGTGCAGTGCGCGTCTGGTGTTCGTGTTCTTTGTCAGTGTAGTGATTCAGTGCTGGTGAAAGTCACTCTTTCCTAGCCCTTTTTGCGTTTTCGACGTTCATTTCGGTTAATCTCGAGATGGCGTCGAACGCAACGCCCGTTCCTTTACCGGCACCGCTGGTAACCTTAATGGAAACCTGCGGTACCGGTCCTCATTCTACCCCGTCCCATACAGTTAGTGCAAGTGATAGTGAAAGTGATGATTGTGCGTCGATGTGTAGTGTGGGGACGGGGGACGGTGAATTTTCACTTGTGGAGGGCAAGTCTGCCAAACGCAAGCGAAAATTAGTCGCCAGCCCACCACCGGCCGCTCCTACGCATCGGGTATCCAGTCATGGTAACAGCGGCAGCCATCCGACTCAGTCTCCCTCTCAAACTGTGTCTTGGAGTACGACGCTGATGTCGTGCTTCTCTCCGAAACCCATCTAGCTCCCTACCATCGATTCTCACTTCCTGCTTACACTTGTTATCGTCAGGATCGTCCCCTACAGCCGCGCCAACCCCCGAAAGGGGGTACGGCGATTCTGGTCCACAGGCGGATATCCCATAGGCCACTACCCCCTCACTACTCGACTCATCGAAGGTTGTGCGGTGGCGGTGGACGCAGGCGACTCGGAGTTGCGCATTGTTTCCGCGTATCTCCGGCCTGGCCTGAGCCCGCCGCCCCCGCCTGAGGAGTGGAACGCTCTCCTCGACCACCCAATCTCGACAATTGCAGCCGGCGACTTCAACGCCAAACATCCTTCTTGGAACAGTAGGGCTACCAACGCCTACGGCAACTCACTCCGCCGGTTCGTCCTAGACGCACGTCATCGGCCCTGATGATCCTACCCACTTCCACTATGCCGGTCACCGACCGGACGTTCTTGATGTAGTTGTAGTCAGGAACGTGGCCCATAACATCCAGGTCTCGTCAGTGTCAGACGTCTCGTCTGATCACAATCCCCTGCTAATAACTGTTCGAGATGTGTCGGCTTCACCCCGACTTCCCGCTGGTCCTGCTAGGAGGGTCAACTGGCGCTCCTATCACGACGAGCTATCTCGAAGTTTACCATCTGTCCCAGCGGACCCGATCGCCACTCGTGACGATCTGGATCTCCGTGCCACTCATCTTCAGGAGTTGGTCCAAGGTGTCATGGATCGACACACATACAACGTAGAGGTGAATCGCAAATCGGCCCTTCAACCGGAAGTTATCCACGCCATCTGGCTTCGGCGCAAGCTCCGCCGCAGATGGCAACGAACCCGAGATCCCGCCGTCAAACGACGGTTTCAGGCCCAGTCTCTTTACGTCCAGCAACTTTTGCGGGACGTAAACTCTGATCAGTGGGACTCATACCTTGAGTCCCTCGAAGTCGACCCAGCCTCCGTCTGGAGAGCGACGAGTCGCCTTACTCGCGAGAAGCGTACTCGCAACCCGTTGAATACCCCGAACGGCATTGTTTCTTCATCGGAAGGCAAGGCTGAGGTCTTCGCCGCCTGCATGGAGACTCAATTCACCGTTCATGGAGGCGTCTCGGACCCTGCCTTCTCGGTAGTGGTTCGAGACTTCCTATCTGGATATTTTTCCCGCCCTCCACCTGACCCTCCCGCTCTCTTCGACAGGGACGAACTAGTTTCGTCTATCTGTCGACTGAACCGACGTCGCGCCCCTGGTCCTGATCGGATCGGGGCCGCAGCTTTGCAACATCTCCCGGCCTCGGGAGTTGAATTGGTCCTGGATCTGTTCAACTCCAGTCTCCGGCTGCAATACTTCCCCCGCCTGTGGAAAAATGTCAACATCTGTATGATTCCCAAGCCCGGTAAGCCTCGAATGCTTGCAGGCAGCTATCGTTCCATATTCGTTGTTGCCAGTACTCTCAAAGGTGTTTGAGCGTCTCCTACTCGCCCGCATCTGGCCGCTGCTGGATAACTTTATTCGGAGCGAACAGTTCGGGTTCCGTAGAGAGCACTCGACAACTTTACAACTCGTCCGAGTTGTCACAGCATTGTCCGACGCCGCCAACAAGAAAGAGTCTACGGGCGCTGTCTTGTTGGACGTAAGGCCTTCGACAAAGTCTGGCACGAAGGTCTTCTCTACAAACTAGCTCACTCCCCCATCCCATCGTCCATTGTGCATTTCTTGCGGTCATACCTCAGTGATCGTACCTTCAGGGTTAGCGTCGAAGGGTCCTGTTCATCAGTTCGACCCGTCGCCGCTGGCGTTCCGCAGGGATCTGTCCTCGGCCCCGTTCTGTACCTAGTGTACACGAACGACCTGCCTGTTATTCCTGGAGTCACGTTATCTCTATTCGCTGACGACGCAATGTATTACTGCAGCTCCCTGTCCCCGCGAATTGCGTGTTCAAAGCTGCAGCGTCAGTTGAATCTGCTTCCGGTCTGGCTACGGAAGTGGCGGGTGCTGATCAACGCGGAGAAATCCGAGGCGATCTGCTTCACCAGCAAGTCCACTTACCGGTGCCAGTCCCTCTCCCTCGAAGGGAGGCCTATCGCCTGGCATAAGTCGGTGAAGTATTTGGGCGTTCGGCTAGACCAGCGCCTTAGCTTCAACGGCCACGTGACTGATACCCTCAACAAAGCTCGAGGCGTCCGAGCCAAAATATTTCCCATGCTCTCGTGCCGCAACCGCCTGGCTTTGCGCACTAAAGTTACCATCTATCTTTTGTTTCTCCGGTCTGTATTGACCTATGCTGCTCCCACATGGTGGTCGCTTGTGTCGACCACTAACAAGTGTAGGCTGGAAGCTTTCCAGGCCAGTACCCTCAGATCCTTGTCGGGGTCTCCATGGTTTGTGAGAAATAATGTTATTCGTGGAGGCCTTCGAGTTCCTACCCTTGCCGATTTTGTCCGGTCGCTTGCCGAAACTCTCTTTGCTTCTGCAGCGACCTCGTCCTTTCCTTATCTCCGTTCTATCAGCACGTCTGAACCACCTCCCGCTATACGTGTCAAACGCCCTCGGGCGATCTTAGACGACCCCCCGTAATTCTGTATGCTGTAACTTAGGTTCCCAAGCAATTTTATTTCCTTGTTACCTTCCTACTCAGTCAGATACCTTCCCCAAGTATGTTGGTTTGCAAACTACTTGGCGCTGTTACCGATGCCACAGACACGGCGGTTCCCTGCCTCGCGGGGAACGTCCGGCGCTACAAGGCGCCTGCATGCCGGGCCGGGCGCGTGCGGCATCTGCCGTTCGCCCCGCGACCGGCGGCAGTGTTACCATGACCCGGAACCTATATAATATAAAATTGAAAAATTTCCGCCGCCTTGGAGTCTACCTAGAGCTGTTGCCAGGGTAGGCTGCGTCACTTTGTATGGCAATTTTGCAAGTGAATTTTACCGTTGTTTATTATTCTATTAACGTGATTTCTTCAACACATCATCATCAGTGTTCATCATCATCATTGTGCATCAATTTACCAGTGTATTGTGTCGTGTGCGTGTGTTTTTGTGACTCGTGTGCAGTGCGCGTCTGGTGTTCGTGTTCTTTGTCTGTCAGTGTAGTGATTCAGTGCTGGTGAAAGTCACTCTTTCCTAGCCCCTTTTTGCGTCTTCGACGTTCATTTCGGTTCATCCCGAGATGGCGTCGAACGCATCGCCCGTTCCTTTGCCGGCATCGCTGATAACCTTAATGGAAACCTGCGGTACTGGTCCTCATTCTACCCCGCTACCTTCCCATACAATCAGTGAAAGTGAAGATTGTGCGTCGATGTGTAGTGTGGGGACGGGGGACGGTGAATTTTCGTTTGTGGAGGGCAAGTCTGCCAAACGCAAGCGAAAATTAGTCGCCAGCCCGCCGCCGGCCGCTCCTACGCATCGGGTATCTAGTCCCGATAACAGCGCCAGCCAACCTACTCAGCCACACTCCAAATCTGTCCCCAAACCTAAAATTCCGCCGATTGTTATTCCCGACAATCGTAACTACAGGGAAATTCTCCGTTCCCTGCAGAATCTGCTTCCTTCGGCCAAACTCGAGGCCAGGTGCCAAGGCTCCTCGCTTCGAATTGCGGCCACAACAGTCCCGGACTTCCGATCGGTCCAACAGTTTCTTACCGATCGGAAGATCTCCTTTCATACTTTCGCGCTTCCTTCTGAGGGCGAAATTAAAGTTGTTCTTTCCGGACTTCCTTCCTGGACCGCCCCCGATACTATCAGGCAGGAGCTTGTCGCTTTAGGCTATTCGCCGACGGCGGTACGTGTACTGCATGCTGGCAAGGGGGAAGATCGCCGTCCTGTGAATAGTTTCCTAGTGAAACTATACAAAGTAGGCCAGTTCGAGGAGGTCTATGGCCTCCAAAAATTCCTGCACCTTCGGGTGCAAGTTCGTACTTTTGACCCGCGGCCAGGCCCCTCGCAGTGTTTTAACTCTCAGAGGTTTGGCCACTCCAGCTTATTCTGTAACCACCCTCCGCGTTGCGTGCGGTGTACTGAACCTCATCGTGGGTGTGATAAGCCCAAGACGGGGTTCACGGCCATTTGCTGCAACTGCGGCGGGGACCATCCGGCTAGTTATAGAGGATGTAGGGACTTTATATCAGCCATGAAGCTGCAGTGGACTCCTGCTCGCCCTGGCGCGCAGGCAGGCCGTGTTGCAGGTCCCCTCCCTAACCGCAGAGAGGCCTTCCCACCTCTCTCCGGAGCATCATCTCAGGCCCCGGCAGCAGTTCCGGCTGCTCCCAGGGCCCCAGTTCCGCCTGCAGTCGACGTTTCGGCGCCGCCTGCAGTCCCTTCTGTCCCGGCGCCTTCCGGAGCGCCCGGCCCTTCATACGCGGCTGTGGCCGCTACATCAGTCCCGCCTTCCGCTCCTCGGAGCTCCAAACCGAAGCGCACTCGTCGCCGTCAGCGACAAGTTCCACAGGCCTTGCCTGTAAAACCTCAGCGGGCCCCGCCCGCCCCCAGCCATCAACCTAAGCTCCCAACTGAGCAGACCCCATGTCCGTCCCCGAGCCCTGCGCCATCTGCAACACCGGCCGAGGCCAGCCAGGTCCGTCTCGGGAATCTACCCGGGCCCCGGTGGACCCCCTGACTGCCTGGGCTGAAACTTTGGTAAACAACATCAGGTCTGCTCCAGATACAACCACGGTTCTCGCCCTGGTGTTTCAATCACTGTCTACCCTCTTTCCTCTTCTTCCTTTGAGTGGCTAGGAGTCTTAGGATCGTTGCGTGGAATGCCCATGGGGTAGTCCCTCGACGATCTGAACTGATGACTTTCGTAACGGAGTACGACGCTGATGTCGTCCTCCTTTGCGAGACTCATCTGGCTCGCTACCATACCTTCAACCTGCCATCTTACATCTGTTTTCGTCAGGATCGTCCCCAACGGCCTGGCTGTCGCCCCTCGGGGGGGACAGCCGTCTTAGTCCACAGGCGGATATCCCACAGGCCACTACCCCCTTTAGATACATCTCTTGTTGAAGGTTGTGCGGTGGCGATAGAAGCTGGCGGATCGGAGTTGCGCGTTGTTGCGGCGTATCTCCGGCCCGGCCTGCGGCTACCTCCACCGCCCGAGGAGTGGGACGCTCTCCTCGATCATCCCCTACCAACCATTGTAGCCGGCGACTTAAATGCCAAGCATCCCTCCTGGAACAGCAGAGTAGCCAACGCCTACGGAAAATCTCTGTATCGGTTCGTCTCCGACGACCCGGTACTTCAAGTCATCGGCCCAGAAGACCCTACTCACTTCCCCTTTTCCGGTCATCGACCGGACGTCCTTGACATTGTCATAGCCAAGGACGTGACCCATCACATCCAGGTCTCGTCAGTGTCGGATCTCTCATCCGATCACAATCCCCTTTTTATAACTGCCCGTGAGCTGTCGGCCTCACCCCGACCTCCCGCTCAGATTGTTAGGAGAGTCAACTGGCGCTCCTACCATGATGAGCTCTCACGGCGGTTACCATCACTCCCCGCGGACCCGATCGTCACTAGTGACGATTTGGATCTCCGAGCCACTCATCTTCAGGAGTTGGTCCAAGGTGTCATGGATCGACACACATACTCTCGAGGTGAATCATCGTAAATCGGCCTTACCTGCGGAAGTACTCCACGCCATCTGGCTCCGGCGCAATCTCCGCCGCAGATGGCAAAGGACCCGTGATCCCGGCGTCAAAAGGCGCTTTCAGGCCCAGACTCTTTACGTCCAGCAGCTACTGCGGGACGTAAACTCTGATCGATGGGACTCATACCTTGAGTCTCTTGAAGTCGACCACGCCTCCGTCTGGAGAGCGGCGAGTAGACTGACCCGCGAGAAGAGAACTCGCAACCCACTTGAAACTCCGAACGGGGTTGTATCTTCATCGGGAGGCAGGGCCGAGGTCTTCGCCGACTGCATGGAGGTGCAATTTACCGTTCACCAAGGCGTCTCGGACCCTGCCCACTCGGCAGAAGTCCGTGACTTCCTATCTGGACATTTTTCACGCCCTCCCGAAATCCCAGCCCTCCCGTTCGACAGGGATGAACTAGTTTCATCTATCAGCCGACTAAATCGCCGTCGCGCCCCCGGTCCTGATCGGATCGGGGCCGCTGCTCTACAAAATCTCCCGGCCTCAGGCGTTGACCTCGTTCTTGAGCTGTTTAACTCCTGTCTCCGGCTACAGTACTTTCCCCGCCTGTGGAAATCTGCCAACATCGTAATGATTCCGAAGCCTCGCAAGCTTCCTGAAAGCTATCGTCCAATCTCTCTCTTGCCAGTCATCTCGAAGGTGTTCGAGCGTCTCCTGCTGGCTCGCATCTCGCCGCTGCTAGATGGTTTCATCCGCAGCGAACAGTTTGGGTTTCGCAGAGAGCACTCGACCACGCTTCAATTGGTCCGCGTTGTTACGCACTTGTCAGACGCCACCAACAGGCGAGCGGCTACGGCCGCCGTACTGTCGGACGTGAGCAAGGCCTTCGATAAAGTCTGGCACGAAGGTCTTCTCTTCAAACTTGCCAATTCCCCTCTACCATCGACCATAGTGTTTTTCCTCCGGTCGTATCTCAGCGACCGAACCTTCAGGGTGAGCGTCGACGGGTCCTGTTCTACAGTTCGACCCGTCGCCGCCGGCGTACCTCAGGGATCTGTCCTCGGCCCCGTTCTGTACCTTGTGTACACGAACGACCTGCCTGTCTTGCCCGGAGTCACGTTGTCTTTGTTCGCTGACGATGCTATGTATCACTGCAGCTCCCTGTCTCCGCGATTTGCGAGTACAAAGCTGCAGCGTCAGTTGAACCAGCTTCCGGACTGGCTACGGAAATGGCGGTTGACGATCAACACTGAGAAATCCGAGGCGATCTGCTTCACCCGTAAGTCCATCTCCCGATGCCAGCCCCTCTCCCTAGCCGGGAGGCCCATCGCCTACAAAGAATCGGTGAAGTATTTAGGCGTTCGGCTAGATCGTCGCCTTTGCTTCAACGCCCACGTGACGGAAACCCTTGCCAAGGCTCGTGGCGTCCGAGCCAAATTATCTCCTTTCCTCTCGTGTCGCAGCCGCCTGGCCATGCGCACGAAACTTACAATCTATCTACTATTTCTCAGGTCTGTATTGACCTATGCGGCACCCGCCTGGTGGTCTCTTTTATCCACCACCAACAGATGTAGGCTGGAAGCTTTCCAGTCCCGAACACTCCGATCCTTGACGGGGTCCCCTTGGTTTGTAAGGAACGACGTGATTCGAAGGGGTCTCCGTGTTCCTACCTTGACTTCCTTTGTCCGGTCGCTGGCTCTAACTCTCTTTGCTAAAGCCTCGACCTCCACCTTCCCTTACCTACGAACCATCAGTGCATCAGAACCACCACCGCCCATTCGGGTCAAGCGCCCTCGGGCGCTTCTTGATGACCCGCCATAACGCCATCCTCTTTAGATTAAACAAAAACAAGTAATCATCAGTCCTAGACCAGAGTATTTCACCTAAACTGTCCTTCTCTCCTTCCTGTCCACCTCCTTGCACGCTGAGCCGGCTGCTTGTCGCTGTCATCAATCATTGGCACGGAGGCTCTCCGCCTCGCGGGGAGCGACCGACGCCCTCAGGGCGTCTGCTGACTGGACTTGAAACGGGCAACATCTGTTGCTCGAATCGGTACCAGCGGCAGTGCACTAAACAAATAAAAGTTATACTCCCCCGCTTCTTCTCATACTTCTCAGTTAACTGGTTGGCGGTTTCCTTTTCCAGTTTTAGGTAACCAGTCGACATTGTACCAGCACTATGTTTACTTCTGGCAGCCATTGGACACGTTCCAGATGCTGCAATCAAGCCACGGGTGCAAAGACACCCCGCATCCATAATGCAATGCAATTTTGGCGCACTCCATCGGACGCCTTTAAGACAGCAGGAAGAAGAGGAAGAAGGAAGAATGGAGAGCACCGGAGAGCTAGTGATCGAAATCGACTGAGACAGCAGCGGGCTCTACATACCGCTGCTGAAAGAAGAGGACAGCAGTACGCCCGGAACAGCGGACGCAGCCGCCGAACATCACAGCGCGGCTCGGGCGGCGTACGCAAATGATGTAGCGTCCTCGACAAACGGTCCTTTTAAGGACCACAAAAACGATACTGTGTACGATTGGCGCCATTTGTCCGGTGACAGTTTATTTAAAGAAAAGTTTAATGATCTAAAACCTTATTATCATAAGTCTTGTTTCAAAGAATTTTATCGTTGTAAAACTAGAGCTGCTGTAGGTCGGCCAATAACGGATGATACTGCCAAAGTTGTGAGTTACATCGTAGACTATATTCTTGAAAATAAAGACGAATGCTAATTTTCTCTAAACAAAATTTTAAAAGATTTTGATGGAGACATTCCTTCATTTCGAAACATAAATGAACATCTTTTGTTACAATTTAATTAAGAAATACAGACGTATATTTTTAAAAAAGACCTCCACATAATTTATCGTGGATCGATTGATCATGTACTAAATGAAGAATGGTATAAAAAAAGAAAAGAAAATAGCGACGAAGAACATTTAAGAGTGTGTACAAAAGCTGCGAATATTATGTTAGATGATGTGCTTAAAACTCATTATGATGTAACGGAATATAAATCTTCAACTAATTTTTTAAAAGATGTTAAAAACGATATATCGCAAACTTTACTTACCGTTCTAGAAGTATTACTTACAACAAACAAACGCAGTTCCGATGAAAACAAAAAACAAAAAATGAATAATACTATATTTACAATTGCACATATTATAACATCTGCTATAAAACCTAGATCATTCATGTCTCCTATTTTATTAGGACTTTCTTCTATGATGCATAGAAAGCATGCTTCTAAGGGACTCATCGATTGTCTTTCTAATTTAGGTCTTTGCGCATCTTATTACGACACTCAATTATTTGAATCATCTATAGTAAAAAATCCAGATAATTATACAATTTCGACAGATTCTTTTTTACAATGTATTTTCGACAATGCTGACCACAATACAGCTACAATAGACGGGCGCAATACTTTTCATGCTATGGGAGGTATTATGAGTGTCACTCCCAGTTCAGCTGTAACATCAGTATCAAATATCCCAAAGCTCAAAAACCGTAATACCTTCCTTATTCTCTTCCCGTACCTGATGTACTTCGTTTTTAATTTGCTCATATTTTCCGACAGTTTCCTGTTGGATTTCTTCGACCATTGTTTTACTCTCAATTTTTATGTCATTAATTTTATTTTGTAGTTCTTCACGAACCTGTACTATTGTTTCGTTAGTTTTTTCTAACCCTTCATTTGTTTTGGCTATTTCTAACTTTCTTTCCTCATTATTTTGGTCCACCTTCTGGTTAACTGTCACATGAAGATTCTCAGTTTTTTCATTAATCTGCCTTAAATTCTCTTCATGTATTTGTAGGATGTCTTCCTTCATTTGTTTTACACCCTCATCATTCCTATCTAACCTTTCGTGAATTTGGTTTAATCTTTCGTTCATTTGCTTTGAGGTTTCTTTAATTTCCTCATTGGTTTTCCTTGAGTTTTCCTCCTGTTTCCTAAAATTCTCCTTGTTTTCCTCATTCATTTGTCTATTGCTTTCCATTATAATCCTCAACAGCTCCTGCATACTCATGTCTTCCTTTTTGTTGGATTTATCTGGTTGGTCCCCTTGGGCAACTTCTTCCATTACTTCCTTTTCCTTGTCCGCAATTATTTCAGTTTCCGTTATTTCGTCTGTCTGTTATTCTATTTCACTATCTGTTATTATTTCTATTTCCCGTTCTTGTTCATCTATTTCCTTCTCCGTTTCTCCTGCCCTAATCCTTGATCTACCTCTGGTATGCATGTTTATTCTCCCACAGTTGCCTGCTCTGGTTAAGTAATATCAATATAGTTATATTTACTTAACTTAAGCCCTACACTGGTTGAGCGCCAATTTGTAAGTAAACGAGTACGTACGGTTCAAGTCCCCACTGTTGAGTTCGTTAATTTGTAATGGGACAAGTACGAGCGTCTCGTTATTTTCACACAATGTAAGCCTATTCGTTGCTATGAACGGGTATGTTCCCCTGTCTTACTCTCTTAGGTCGTTTAATTTACTTAATTATTTAAATATCTGAGATATTTGGAGTTGTGGGATATATTGATGTAATTAATTAATATTAACTTAGCTCTCTAAAAAATATCAGTGTTAGTGTACTTGAAACTTAACTAATTAATGTGTTATTCTGTAATTTCGATCAATCCTATTATACCTTGAAGATAATTATGTATAATTTTGTATTTTTACGCTCTCTCTTTGGTGTCGGAGAATTCCGCTATAAGCGCTGTATCCGGAGCAACGAAACTTGGAGGTTATTTCACTGTTTATGTTAACCAATTATTCTATACTTATTCAGTTACTTTTTATTCCCAACTCATTAAATCATACTCCAAATGACAAGATTTTGCAACTATATAAAGGTTCTTTATTTGTTTACTTCTTTAACATTGAATAAGATATGTTCTAACTGACATACACTTGGGCTATAGATTGCGTGAATCGATTATTGATTATTCCGATCCTTTATTTAGATTCAGTTATATAGTGTGTTTTAATTTGTAATTAATTTAATTCAGGGTGTGAAGGTTCTTGTAACTGTGGGGAAGATTAAAAATACATAGATAAGAGTGCAAGATTTACAAATTTGAAGTGTTGTGTGGTTAATATGATAATAATTTACCAGACTAGAACAAAGCAAATCGTGTAGGCGGTTGATTGATAAATTTACTGTTCTGGACGATTATGCCGTACAATATTCTTTCTTCGGTTTAATAAAATGGAATTCTGGTCCTGTCCACTTCGGAAATACAGCTCTCTGGATTGATTTACAGCCCGATTGATGCTTCTTCTGCAATTCCAGGATCCAAATACGTTCTTCTCTCGGTTGAAGCAATTAGTGATGTTCCGTGTATTTGAAAGGTTATGAGTTCTAGTGTAGTGTATTTTATTAGTTGTGATACATTGACTCTTTCTATTTGGTTTATTATCGTCAATTCCTTTCGGATATGGGACAATTCAAGTCCTTCCTTGTAGAATCCAGTTATTTATTTTCTATTGTGATTTCATACTATTGTCTTGTTTGGTTAAATTGTATTGGCAAGATTCAAGAATATTATCTTTAGTATTTTAATTATGATAACTGTGTCAAATATTTTAGAATATTTCAGATTATATGAGATATTTCTTAGATTTTCAATCTCATCACATTTAGATCATCTAAAACAATAATAGACAAATCAACAACTTCTTCTTTTCCTGTAGTCCCTAGCAACACATGATTTTTCTTTCTTTCACATGTTTTGAATATAGTGTTTATTTCATATATTTTTTGTCTATTCCTTATCAATTTGCTATCCTATCGGAATATAACTTTACCGATAGTTGGTTTATTATTTTCTACACATATTCTGCTGGTTTTTTGATATAAGACTGTTTCTTTTATATTTACTACCTTTTCGATATTAAACGTTATCAATCGATATCATGGCATTATGGCATTATCATAATTTGTATAAATTGATATGGTTTATTATATATCATTATTAATTTAATGGTTTTTTCTAGCTCTTCAAACCGTATTCATTAATTATTATTAATTTATGTACCTAACCTTTATGTTATGAGTGGTTATATAGTGGTTTTGGCTGTTATGCCTTTTATTGTAAACGGATCTACCTGTGTTTATAACTGGCAAACATCTATAGCCCCTTTTACATAAATTCATACATATAATCAAATCTTAACTATTAACATTTACATAAACAATTATTTTTTCCATATCTAATGACAATTTTATCTTGACCTATGGGTCACATATAAGAAAATTCAAATCTATTAACGTTAACTAGCTGCTTCACACTTCATTCTACAACAGTAATTGAATAATACATCTTGTTTCATTACCTTTCATTAACTCAACACATATTTGGTATAACATAACATAAACTTTATCATAACATTTGTTGTCACAAAATAATATCTTTTAACTCAAAATCCTTACTTGCTATTACTATAAAGTAAATTATTGTTTCATTTTTTGTTTGCTTTTCACTGAACATATATCATTAACTATTCTCTAACTTACAGGTTCGTTTATTCTTGTTAATACTACCTTGCATCCTTATTTACCTTTATCTATAATTATAAATGTAATTATTAGATTTTTGTTCTATCATGGGGTTAGATATTGACTTGTTTATTATTCTGTTAACCTTGTTTTTATGTAACATGAATGCTAGCATTTCTGTTGCGTTACAATATGTATCATGTGTGTTCAATTATGTGTAATCGTCTTGGCCCCAATAAAGTTGTTATCTTGTTTGTTAATAGAGAGTATTAATTGCAAGTTCCATCTCATTGGACCCAGCACACTCTATGCTTCCTTCTAGGCCTTCAACCTAGTCTTAAGTATTAAGTAACCCTTTAAAAAAAAAAATTATAAAACTCTCCCACAAATAAAAAGAGGGTTACACAAACATATGAATAACTTTGCTCAGCTTAAAAAAATTGGTATGAAGAAAAAAAACATGACTTCCATGTTCTAAGATTTAAAATTAAAATCATTTTCGAAATGAAATATTTCCATAGGAACTACTTCTTTCTACTTACTGCTTCAGCCTTAACCACAGTACTGTGGTCACTAACGTATACCACCTCACGTTATCGCACTCGATTTTCACTGATGATGGAAGTCGATGGCACTGCTGAAACGTCTGGTTTTGCAGAAAACATTGGTCTACAGCCAAACAGGCTGGGAAGGAATTTTAACAACAAACTAATTCTTTGTTGCTGATAATGTAGTACATATATAATATCGGTATGGAGAACCATACATGACTTCCATGTTCTAAGATTTATATTTAAAATCATTTACGAAATGAAATGTTTCCATAGAAACTACTTCTTTTTACTTATTGCTTCAGCCGTAACCACAGTACTGTGGTCACTAACGTATACCACCACACGTTATCGCACTCGATTTTTACTGATGATGGCAGTCGATGGCACTGCAGAAATGTCTGGTTTTGCAGAAAACATTGGACTACGGCCAAACAGCCTGGGAAGGAACTTTAACAACAAACTACTACTTTGTTGCCGATATCGTAGTACACATATAAAAATTATCCCCTCCCCCATCAACTATAATTTTCATTTATAGAAAATTACCCCACCCTGTTCAACTAGCCTCTTCATTTATAGATATTTTGTCTACGTTTCTACAGTGGATTAATAAGATCTACGTATCAGGATACTTTATTTATGAAAATTAAGTACTTTACTCTTGTTACAACAAAAAATGTTTCTGGTAAACTACCCTTTCCCCATAACCGATCTTCACCAAAATCAATAGGCCTTGAGTCTTCTACAACTCAGGAACATATGTAAAAAATTTTTTGATTCTGTTTGAATTTATGGCAGTTATCATTCGTCATGAAAAAATGTCTCTTATTACAACATAAAATGTTGCATGTAAACTACCGGTACCCCTTTCTCTTAACTGATCTTCACCACAATCAATAGGTCTTGAGTCCGCTACAATTCAGGGATGCATGCAAAACATTATTTGATTCTGTTTGAATCTGTGGCAGTTATCGTTCGTCATAGAAACAATTACTCTTGTGAAAACATTAAAGGTGGCAGGTAAACTACCCCTTTCCCTTAACCGATCGTCACACAAATCAATAGGCCTTCAGTTCTTTTCAATTCAGGAAGGTGTGCAAAAAAGTATTTGATTCTGTTTGAATTTACGGTAGTTATCATTCATCATAGAAAAAATTACCATTGTTAAAATATAAAATGTTGCAGGTAAACTACCCCTTTCCCTTAACCGATTTTCACCAACATCAACAGACCTTGACTACTTAAAAATTCAGGAATGTACAAAAAAATATTTGATTCTCTTTGAATGTGCGGCAGGTATCATTCGTCATAAGAAAAATTACCCTTGTTAAAACAAAATGTTGCAGGTAAACTACCCCTTTATCGTAACCGATCTTCACCAAAATCAAAAGACCTTGAGTTCTGTATAATTTAGGGATGTATGCAAAATATTATTTGATTCTGTTTGAATTTACGGCAGTTATCTTTCGTCATGGAAAAAAATTACCCTTGTTAAAACATAAAATGTTGCAGGTAAACTACCCCTTTCCCTTAACCGATCTTCATCAAAAACAGGTCTTGAGTACTCTACAATTCAGGGCTGTATGGAAAAAATTATTTGATTGTTTGAATTTGCGGCTGTCGTTTGCAAAAAAAAAAAAATCTACACACAGACAGACACATAGACAGATAGAACACAGATAGACACTTTTCAAAAAATGACTTTTTTCATGTTTTGAGGGTAGTACAATCAGAATCTGCAATTATCTCGAACACGATTTTTTTTGCCATCACCATACTTCCATTTCCTTATGGAACATGGAAGTAATAAAAAATAAAGATACTAATAAAAGATAATAATAAAAAAAGAGATACACTTGTGGAAATAATTATCATTTAATTTCTTGGATTTCGTTGTCCATGACGTGTCCGTTACTTAACTAAATATCACTATAATATTGACGACTCGGAACACTAAGTTTTTTATAAGTAAAAACGTAAAGTTTTACCTTACAGCCTAAACCGGCTTGCACCTATAGAAGGCTTCATCAGAGGCTGTCGTTAGTAGCGCTGTTCATCTTGTTGTTGGCGACGAGATAGTGTTTCGAAAGATCAAAGCTGTGTGTGTGTGTGGTGAGATGTGTTCGAATTATTCGATCTACCCGGTGTATCTAAACTAAATTGTTCAAATTGCAATAAATTCTACATAGGCCAGACAGGACGTAGCTTCAAACAGAGATACATTGAACACACAAAAGCACTCCACACCACTACAGAATCTACCTTCGCAAACCACCTCATTGAAGCAAACCACACATATAAAAACATCGACAATAACATGAACATACTACACGTACACACAAAAGGCCGAAAACCAGACACTCTAGAACAATTAGAAATATACAAACATGTGAAGCTATTTATTTATCACAATTATTTTGAGTACCATACACATAGAAATACCTAGAATGACTTTCACTTACCATCCAGACATGCTCTTTTGGGTCCAGGGTCTCATACGAACACCAAGATACAAGCACAATTTTGAAGGTTGCGTAAATAATTTACATAACACAAGTTTAAGAAGAGAATTTCCATTTAATGTTTTACTGTTACTTTAGTGAAATTAAGAACATACATTTAGTAAATACACGTTTCAGGTGTTGTGCAACACGTGACTCTGTTGTAATATGACTTACAATCTACGGCTTACCTTATTTTTTCTAGGACACAAACATAAAATGCAAACACAAATATACACAGAAAGCCGCCCAGCTTTGCCACACTCACATTTATACTAAATTAAAAAAAAAAACCCTTAACATTTTATGCAAATCAGAAGCCCCCTTCGCCGGCCACTCGGTCTTCCCGCACACGCATTGTTCGGTTACACGGTTTCACTGTTCTGAAGAAAAAACTTGATCCGACTCCCTAGTCGTATAGACCGCGGTCACTTAACAGTTTTGCTGTACTACAACTTTAAAATATTTAAATATGTGTGACGAGCCTACAGAGGCCCACCCGATAACGGGAACTGTTGCTTGTCGACTGGACTGGAACGTAACAGGTACAGCTTGCTTTCTTTGGCGGGAAGCTGTTGTTCACGGCCACTATGGTTTCGTCGCTCATTGCTCATTTGCTGTGAGCTAACCATTTTATGTGTGGAATAAAGCTGGTATGTGTGTGTGACCCAAGGCCGATATTGTACTTGGCTCCGCTGACGTCATTGGAAAGGCCGGATTTAGCCATGACTTCCTGCCGCTCAAAAAAGCACATTGCTAGATTTTGCTCGTCCCAGGGCATCCTGTTTTGTGGCTGGATGCGTCACTCAAACTTATGTTGGGGCAGTTGCGTCTGTATGCCGCTACACAAGTACAGATTTCTGAGAAGTTTGAAGGGGGTAAATGCTTCGCTTGCCGGCTTACACAATAACACCTGCGTATCGCTTTTGTCTCACTGTTTCTCAACATCGTGCTGTTGCATGGAAAATAATGTTGCAATGCGTTGTTATAATGGAATGAATTTTGTTACCCAATAATTTTCACAACTTCTTTTTACAAGCCGCACCAAAATGAAAGAAATAAAAATGTACTTGCCCCATACGGTAAAAATAAAACCACCCAAAAATTGACCCGCTACAATACCCCCTCGATGAGAATTCTGCTGTTCACGACAGAAGAAATCTCATCGACAAACCCCGAAGAGGACCGGTGAGGAACTGGTGCCACCAACCCCCTGGTTCTTACTACTTATGGGTACACTACCCCCCTGGCTCAGCGACTATGGACTCATCTGAACGAGATCACTGGACTTCTCCGTAAGAGATCCCAACACCGAGAAATCGAACAGACTCGCACCACAGCGCACCTCACCTTCTAACATGCTACCCCCCAAAATCCTCAATCCCTGGCTCAGACTATTCCAGGTCCTCAGCCGATATGGTTCCCCTTTTTTGCAAGCTGGGCTGCCTTTAGCAAATACTGGGCTCACACACACACTAACATTACATGTTGCCATAACACACTAAAAATAAAAATTTCTTTTAAAATTTATTAAAAATTTAAAAAAATTCAAAATTCAAAAAAAATATTTTATCCAAAAATTCTCTTCCTCTTTTTTTCTTTTTTTTTCTTTCTTTCAAAATGACTTAACTTAAGCGTTTCTTCTACTTGAACAAATCCTTAACCTAACATGTCTTAGTCTAACAATACAGTGCAGTACAATAAATCAGTAAACTAAACATGGTAAATACACACATAAATAAAACAATAGCTACCAAAAATATGCAGTCGCTGGCAGGCGGAAAATCAAAAAAAAAATTTTTTTTTTTCAAAAAAATTCAAATTCCCCAAAAATTTTAAAATTCAAAAAAAATTTTAATTTGTTCAAAGGTTTCATTTATATTTACAAATTATTTAAAAATTGGTTTAAAGTGATTAAATAAACAAATAAAATTAATTCCCTACTATACAAGCTTCGTAGGTGTCTGACCTCATCAGCTGATCGAAACTAGGTCAAGTCCAAAACCCCTTGACCTACATATGTTATATATAAGTTCTGAAAATACACTGAACATCTGTAATATCCTATCTTGAAATACAAAAGATAATAAAATAAAACATTTAAAACAAACAAAAGATTAATATAATAATCATCAATTTGACATTCACATTATTTAAAATAAACACTTCTTACTTTTACATTATTTTCAATTCCATCAAAATTCTGTCACTGGTTTCGAAAAAATAAAAATTGTATATTCTTTATCATAAATCACTCTCTTTATTCAACAATCTTACGTTAATCTACTGTGGGTGATGTAAATTATTCATTCTCATTTACTGTATTACTAGATCTGTATACATATATAATCTTTATCTCTTTGACTCTAACTTCTAACAACTTCAGCTACCATGACACCCATCTCTACCAAAACCTCTACTAATCAAGACACTCTAACCCTAACTTATCATTAAACACAAATCGCTACCTTCTTTACATATATAACAAATACTCTCTAACCCTTTGTACATAGGATACGTGTTTCCCCTACCCAAAACTCAATTCCCTTATTTGGCCCCTGGATTTTACCTAAGGCGGCCCCTCCTCACTAAAATCTATTCTAATCCCGTCCCAACCCTTGTTGCGGACTCCTACATGACACTACCCCCTAATACAAAATTGCCATCCCCAAAAATCTCAATCTCATTACCTCACTACGAATACAACAAAATAACCTCATTAATTATAAACATAAATATATCACTCAAAATCTACATAAAGTCTCCATTACAACTGTGTCAACATCAATATTTCACAAAATTCTGTTACATTACATCATATTCAAAAACAACATTACATCATATTCACCTCTACTATTTCAACTTCAACTTTGAATTCAAACTTGGACAGATCTACAGTCCCATAAAATATTCATCACCCAAAAAACTATCTTTTATTAGATTTCACAAATCGTTTATAGCAAATTATTTTTATCATTACTTCAAAACATCTGTAATACATTAAAACATTACATTAAACATCAATTGCTTAAAACATTTATAACTAACATACCAGTGACGTATTATTGCTGATCAGCTGATCCTACTAACACAATGAAAATACATCTCACAATTGAATGAATTATATGAAATATATATTTATCAATACTCACTTCTACCCTCATTGTTTCCCCTTTTTCTGATTCTGGTCATTTATGTTAACCTGCCAGACGATTTAATTATTGGCTTAAAAAAAAATACACACACATAATGAAAATACATATTCTTAGCAACACCTATATCTAATTTACAACAATAAAATAATACATTTAAAATCATAGTATGGACAACTTGTATTGAAAATATGAGCATCTAGTTATTTGAGCAGAGTGCAAACATTTTTTATTGAATCAAACTTTGAATGAGCAAAAAATTTCTTTATTTTATAAAATTTAAGTTCGTGACTAGTTTGAGTCACCTCCTAGCCACACACACTATTTCAAATTATGGTGGACTGTGGCGCCCATTCGCTTCCACAGAGACTGTATATTTTGGAGCAGGGTTTTACCTCTCCGTGTCTCTGCTTCCGCTATTAAGTTTTAAACATTGTGAACATCATCATGTTCTTGTTCTATAATCATACACCCTTAAAACGGTTCTACCACCGGTCTTGCTACCCCCAGGCGGGCAGAGTGGCAGCCGCTGTTCCATAGTGCCGGAGATTTCCTCTAATGTCACCCCCCAATGAATTTCAAATATATACCAATTTCAAGTCAGCTATGGTCAAGGGACTTGGTATGGCCATAGCTGGCCGCTAGCCAAAACCACGGTTAGTGCTGGTAAGGCAGTAACCGCCCGAAAAGTCGAGGAAATCTAACTTTAATTTAATTGCCTGTTACACATCACTACTATGTGCGACACGGTAGTTGGCAGTGTGTACACTTTAATTTACACTGATAAGGTGTGCCGCACATTTATCGCCCTTTTGGCCTCTGATGGAGGTAACACTCACTGTTACCCCCAACCCATTTCGCTATCTAAGAGAGCACAGGCCACCCCCTCAATAGCCACTTAATAGCTAATTAATTACTTAACAATTGAAAATTAAACTTTCTACAAATACAGTTCAACACTCCATTGTTCTATCACTCCATTGAGCACCAATCTACCCCCCAAAATCATCCCCACTTCTTGTATTGATACCAAGTTTTTATTTTGTTACACATTTTTTAAAACGTTCCCATACTCACTGATACTAAACTTGACAATTGTTTTTGGTCACTTAATTCTGGGATTTATTGATTTTAAATTGTATATACTCCTTTTTTTTTTTCCCAAAACTTTTAAAATTCAAACAATTTAAGTTCATTGTTAAAATCATTGTTTCTATTAATTTGAATACCAAATTAATTTAATGGTGTTGAATTTCTCAAACTGTAAGTTACAATAATTACCTCATTATTATTTTGTCTGTGAAAATTTAATTTCAATTCTTTTATGTCACAATAGGGTTTTGCTCAAGATACTGATTCAGCAGACTACAACATTTCTGTTTACATTTGTGTGCCAGACTTGTTTTCATAAACAACAGTTATAAACATTCTCCGTTTCAGCTTTCATAGACTAAACACTCTGGTTACATCATATACTGACATATCTGCTTACTACACTTTTCAAATTTTATAAATCTTTTAGATAACATATTTGTCTCTTACATTTTTATTTTATGAAGTTAATGCATCAATATGTAAAATTACAATTTCCATTTGCAGTTGGAATTTACACAGCACTAACATTGACAATATTACGTTACTCCAGGGGCGGTTATACTTTAATTTCATCTCTTAGTACATTCAAAACAATTTTCCTGGCTTTAATTGCAATTTTCAAAATGATTCTACGTGATTAACTGTTTGTTTTTTTTTCCACTA
The DNA here is from genome assembly GCA_034769895.1 of Magicicada septendecula. Taxonomy (NCBI): domain Eukaryota; kingdom Metazoa; phylum Arthropoda; class Insecta; order Hemiptera; family Cicadidae; genus Magicicada; species Magicicada septendecula. The sequence goes on along the minus strand of CM068368.1, from coordinate 406,997,005 downwards.
AATTTCCCAAACATTACATCATTGGTTCTAATCTCTCTTTGCATTCCTCCACGATCACATGCTTAATACCATTATACCGTACTCATAACCTAACATAGCAGGTACCACAAAATAATAATTAAACCTTTTGGTTACATAAGTTTACTTTAGAATATTTTCCCAAATTATTTATTTACTTGATATTATACTTATTGTAATATTTATACTTATTTTTTCTTAATTACCTGTAAATAGGTTATATGTTACATGTACCGTATTATTGTATATAGAGATGCGATTGAAGACGAACCGAACCCCACTTCTTTGGCAGTGAATATCTACCCTTCTAACGGTACTGACTTCTATACCTGACTCCTTTTTCCAAAATAATAAACGAACCACAACCATTAATCTACAGCCCCATCCCTGTACACAACAATCCGGTTAAACTATACAAATATTTATTATTTAGTTTGTCTACTCAGCCACAAAACTTCTTCACTACCTACCTAATTAAGGGATGAGTTTACAATTCATAAATAACGCCGGTTTGTTTGATGTTGAGGATTACCCTAATGTGTTATTGAGAATTAGGGCAATCAAATGGTTCCAAAAAGTGTGCCAATTTGTGTAACTATTGTTTGTGTGTTTACTCTAAGGGGAGGGTAGGAAAATCGGGAAGATAAAAGGGATAAGGATTATTACAGGGTCAAGAACTAGGACTAAAGGTAGGGACAAAGCTTCCTCCGAAAATAAGGGTAAATGGAGAAAACCAAGGCTCGCGTGGGCAGGGGCGCATCCCTGAAATAGACGAACCCCACTGGGACAAGTGGGGAACACCTATCCGCTACCACTAACTGTTTTATATTATTCATAGTTATTTATAATTATTTAGCTATAGGTTTATTATAGTGGTTTAGTTATATTTAATTACAATATTTAATGTATTATTTTGTTTTAGGATGCAAAATATTAATATTATTTTTGTCATCACAATTTCGGCTACATACATACCTTGTTTATCTAACATTTTATAATGCATACAATTAATTTCACTACACATGTATTTACAATTCTTCATCAATAATTATTCAGTTATATCGCACTTCAATATCTAAAATCAGCTAGGTCATTACCATATATTAACATATTTGAAATTGTCCAATTGTGAATTTAAGGCTCAGCCTCCATCGTCAAAAATTAGATGGGGTTTCACATAACATCGTTCAATTTTATTAGCACACAAATGACTGTTTTGTGTGTGGTAACCATACAAACTAAACTCATCCATCATACTCAAATACTCATAAAACAAGTCAACATTATTTGTTTCTGTCCAGTCTCCATTAGTAATATTCGTCAAGTCAGTTATTTTTTCTTCATAAAATAAATTATTATTATTTAAACATGTATTATCAAAATAATCTTCACTCTCTATTTTAACAGGTAAGTATTTCATATCGACTAACATCTCTTTCAACTCATTATAATCTCTCATTAGTTTATATAATTCTATTTCTTTTTCACTACACCATTCGCTATTTAAACTTCTCTCATCATAATGCCATATCATACTTTCTCTCTCATTCCATGCAGAGGGTACAAAATTATTCAGCAAAATTAAACAACTCAAATCTTTCATTAATAAGGGTCTCTTGCCCAAAAATAACACTTTTGAACACTCTGGTTCATCACAAATAAGGGGAAAATTTACCCCCTGCCCTACACATTCATCTACTCTCTCTTTCCATTCTTTTTCTAATTCAACAATACTAATTATTACTTCATTACAACTTATCATTTTCTCACTCTCACTTACTGTTTCACTATCTATTTTCAACGTCTCGCTTTCTGATACCACCCTTTCAATTACATTACCATTTTCAACATTATTGTTACTATTTATCTTACTCTCTACTACCACATTTTTAATTATATTCTCATTTTCGGCATTATTGTCATCACTTGTTAATTTCTTACTATCATTATTATTTTTACTTTTACTCTGTTCTCCTACTGACTCTACTATTCTCTCAATATCTCGTTTCAATTCATTACAATTATTTTCACATTTTGTTTTTACCTCATCAATATCAAATTTGAGTACATCAAATCTGCAATTGAATTCGGTCTTAATTTCATCAAAGCGATTATTTAATTCGCTACTTTGTCTGTCTAATTTTATGTCATTATTGTCAAAACGACTATCAAATTTATTATTCATTTTTTCTAATTGATTAAGTATAATACTCATTAGATCGTCATTCCCCTTATTGTATTTTGTTGAGGTCGGGGTTGCTTGAATCCCTGAATCCTCTGTATTATCTTTTTCATTTGTGTTATGCACATTCATGTTTTTATCGTCTTGACCTACATTCGGTGTTGAATGTATTTCAGGACTACTCATCACAGCTGATTCGTCAACTTCAGCTGTTTCACTTATCGCAGTCGAGTCGGACAAATCGACTCCGTTCTCTGCTGTATTTTCCATTATTATTTTTTGGTATTTACTCTGTTTCTTATGTGAACAACTATTCTTTACTTCTTTTGCATAACTTTACATAAGTACCTTTTACGTTTTTTTTTTTTTTTTTTTTTTTTTTTTTTTTTTTTTTTTTTTTTTTTTTTTTTTTATTTTTACTCAACCTCTCAACTGTGCTTGTATCCCATTTGTAGGTATGGAATTTCATTTTTTGCAATTCGTGCCTGTTTCGTGGCGCCAAATGTGAAGCTATTTATTTATCACAATTATTTTGAGTACCATACACATAGAAATACCTAGAATGACTTTCACTTACCATCCAGACATGCTCTTTTGGGTCCAGGGTCTCATACGAACACCAAGATACAAGCACAATTTTGAAGGTTGCGTAAATAATTTACATAACACAAGTTTAAGAAGAGAATTTCCATTTAATGTTTTACTGTTACTTTAGTGAAATTAAGAACATACATTTAGTAAATACACGTTTCAGGTGTTGTGCAACACGTGACTCTGTTGTAATATGACTTACAATCTACGGCTTACCTTATTTTTTCTAGGACACAAACATAAAATGCAAACACAAATATACACAGAAAGCCGCCCAGCTTTGCCACACTCACATTTATACTAAATTAAAAAAAAAAACCCTTAACATTTTATGCAAATCAGAAGCCCCCTTCGCCGGCCACTCGGTCTTCCCGCACACGCATTGTTCGGTTACACGGTTTCACTGTTCTGAAGAAAAAACTTGATCCGACTCCCTAGTCGTATAGACCGCGGTCACTTAACAGTTTTGCTGTACTACAACTTTAAAATATTTAAATATGTGTGACGAGCCTACAGAGGCCCACCCGATAACGGGAACTGTTGCTTGTCGACTGGACTGGAACGTAACAGGTACAGCTTGCTTTCTTTGGCGGGAAGCTGTTGTTCACGGCCACTATGGTTTCGTCGCTCATTGCTCATTTGCTGTGAGCTAACCATTTTATGTGTGGAATAAAGCTGGTATGTGTGTGTGACCCAAGGCCGATATTGTACTTGGCTCCGCTGACGTCATTGGAAAGGCCGGATTTAGCCATGACTTCCTGCCGCTCAAAAAAGCACATTGCTAGATTTTGCTCGTCCCAGGGCATCCTGTTTTGTGGCTGGATGCGTCACTCAAACTTATGTTGGGGCAGTTGCGTCTGTATGCCGCTACACAAGTACAGATTTCTGAGAAGTTTGAAGGGGGTAAATGCTTCGCTTGCCGGCTTACACAATAACACCTGCGTATCGCTTTTGTCTCACTGTTTCTCAACATCGTGCTGTTGCATGGAAAATAATGTTGCAATGCGTTGTTATAATGGAATGAATTTTGTTACCCAATAATTTTCACAACTTCTTTTTACAAGCCGCACCAAAATGAAAGAAATAAAAATGTACTTGCCCCATACGGTAAAAATAAAACCACCCAAAAATTGACCCGCTACAAACACACAAAAACAAATAAAAACGACATCCTAAACGAACAGACACAATTCAAATCGCACGCATTATTCGAACACATCTCACCACACACACACAGCTTCGATCTTTCGAAACACTATCTCGTCGCCAACAGCAAGATGAACAGCGCTACTAACGACAGCCTCTGATGAAGCCTTCTATAGGTGAAAGCCGGTTTAGGCTGTAAGGTAAAACTTTACGTTTTTACTTATAAAAAACTTAGTGTTCCGAGTCGTCAATATTATAGTGATATTTAGTATCATTTAATAATTTAATACATAACTTACATTAAATTTATAAACAAGTATAGCCATGTATAGTCTCTCCCAATAACCAATCATTCCATGAATCTCAAAAGTTCAACCAAGTGATATATTTAAACTATGGGGACTTGTTAAGGTAAAAATCAGATTTTCTTCAAAATAATTTTTTTGTCTATTATTGTTCTCTGGTTATTTCTGAAAATTTTGGTATTTAATATATAATAGTTTTCAGGTTTTTAATGTCCTTTATCAGATATTTTGTAAAACACTGCATGCCGACTTTTTGCCCTTTGTGAGCAGACAGCATTACACAAATGTATGTTACACAAAATATCTTGGGGATGGGGACTCCAAAGGATTCTCAGCAGTGGAAGACCTAGATATTTATAAAGATGTAACAATAACAAACTGGAATGTATAGGTCATATCCAGAAATGTATGGGTTCTAGGCTTTGCAAGTTAAAAACAAAAATGAAAGGAATAAAAGTGCCAGATGGAAACCTGCTTAGTGTTAAGAATCAGTTGACGGATGCTATCATTGACCAACTTCAAAATTATTATGACTCGCTATAAGAAGGAACACACACAGTTTACAAGAAATGAAGAAAGCTGTATGGGCACTGTTCTACCACAAAATTTCTACTGATTATAGTCCTCATCATGGTATTTGTCCTAAAGGACACAGTTCCTGGTGCAAGTATCAGAAATCAGTAGTTTCAAAAGAGCCATTCTTGCACAAAACTCTATTCCTGTGGATGTTATGGAAGCAATAAAACCAGTGTTCAAGGACTTACCTGTAAATCAATACATATTTTACACATCTATCTATAGTACATGCAAAGTATTTACTTTTTTCTATTCCTTTTCTACACATGCCTATCTGTCTGTCTGCCTATGTGTTTTGAACTTATTACTTAACATGTCTTTTACTTACCCAAACATGTCTTGGGATCTCAGCTTCCTTGAGTTATGTACAAGTATTAATCATGCATAAAAGGCATAGACAGGAAAGTCCAGTGTATAAAGAAATAACTGTTTAATTTTTGAAAAGAATTAAAATCCCTTTTATTTAAATGTAGAACATGAAATATTAAATTTAACTGAACTTGTAAATATGTCCCTTCTTATAAGTTTCCATACAAATACAAATGTAAGTAAAACGGTAGATAAACATTCCTTCATCTTTATTTAATTCTTCTCCTTCCTTATTCAATATGAAGAACGTTTTCCTCCTATGATCCTGCTCTTTTGCAGCTACTTGCCAATTTCTCATCTCCAGAGGAGTCTCGGCACTTTGTTGAACCCTCCTCAGCAGTCTCAACACTTTGTCTCAGCAGTTCCTTGGTCCTTCCCTTCATCTGGTTCTCAACATCTGTCCCTAATTATTTTGTTGGTATTTTATTATCACTTATTTACTCCATATATCTTGCTCATCTTGGGTGTTGTAGACTAACATAGTCTACAATTCTGGGTTCTTTGTATAGTTGCCTCAGTTCAGGATTGAATCTGCTGATGTGCCATCCATCATTAGCTATAACTGGCCAAAAATTTTCCTTAGTACTTGACATTCAAGTCAAATATGCACATATGCACAGCATTTTATAATGCTAAAAAAAAAAAGGAAACCATCTGTCCGCGCTTCAAATGACATTGATGTATAATAGAGAGAAACTAGGAAAGGAAGTTTCAGTACAAAAGAGTGTGAAATCCTTCAACGTCGACGTGCATGTGTATGGACGTATCATAAATCTAACAGTGCAGCTGTTGTATTTATTAAGGGATTGTTCTGGCTGAAATGCATAGAAAAACATCAGAGATAAGTATGAATGGGATATACCGAGAAGGATACAACAGAGGTGATTGAACTAATTAACAGGGCAGCTGGAAGCTTAGAGAAACTAAGGGTTTGTTCTGGCTGAAAGGCATAGAAAAACACCAGAGAGAAGTACAATTATGAAATACCAAGAATGCCAACACAGAGATGATTGCACTAATCAACAGAGCAGCTGGACGCTTGGAGAAACTAAGGATTTATTCTGGCTAAAGATTATAGAAAACGCCAGAGAGAGTTATGATTTCAATACCGAGAAAGCTACAGCAGAGGTGAGTGAACTAATTAACAGGGCAGCTGGACGTTAGAAGGCACTAAGGGGTTGTTCTGTCTAAATGGCATACAAAAATGCCAGGAAGATTTACGAGCCTGAAATCAGACATACCGTGGCAGAAATAGATGAACCAAGAATGAGAAATAAAGAGGGAACGAACTTGACCTATCAGAAAACAGTTTTAAAGGTAGGCGGGTTTCCAGGAGTGAATTTTCCTAGAAGAAAAGAAAGAAGGACCAATTAAAATGGAGCAAAGTGAAATGTAGGAAACTAGTGGGGAACTATGTGTATTGAATATATACAATGAGTTGAGGCGCGATCGGGGGGTCTTTACTTAAAAATCGAAGAGTCTCTACTTAAAATCGGAAAGAGTCTGTGGTAAATTTTCGTGGAGTCTGTTGTAAAGTTTTCGGGAGTCTACGATGAAAGTTCAGAGAGTTTACTTAAATTTTCCGTAAAGTCAACATAAGTAAATAGTTTGTGAAAATTTAGAAATCTATTCTAAACATTTCGTTGAGTCAAAATGAATGAACAATTTGTGTAACGTAGTTAAATATCGAAAGAGTGAGAACTAGAGTTTTATTAGTTTATAACTCGTAAAAACAAAATCGGATCTTATCATGTGTTGCTAATGATATAAACTATTGAAACGGAATAAGTCGTTTGCGAACTGTAAACTTACGTAACGATAGTAACCGTCGTAAACTGGTGAACAGTACTTATACTAATGTAAATATCGGAAGAAGCCAGATATACTTAGTTAAAGTGAAGTGATTAAAAGTGTTAATCAATCGATCACTACGAGATCGAACCACACTATGATTCATCCAAATGATACTGTATGCAAAGAAGCTGGGAGAGAATCTACATCTACTAAGCGGATCTAAGAAGCCGGAGATGGAATCACAGTACATCAGCACGCCATAGACAGGAATATTCGTACCAACAGTAAAACTTTTATGTACTAATTACTATTTTACAATACACCTGTCTGTCCTTCTAAAACAACTTACGTTTGAATTACACAATAAAACTTAAAGTCATATGATTAGAATATAAAAGCGAACTACGCACTTTTTAAAATAAATATATCACTTCAGTTAAGAATATTTATTCATATCTTAAAATGAATCCATTTGGAATATATATTTATTGTAATATGATAAGTAAATAGATGTAAGTGTTATTCATTCTTAGATATAAAATCAAATGAACCCTGAGATATAGAGATCTTAGCATATAAACTGACTATTGGTAGAAATCATGTTTAAAATAATTAATGATAATGATATGTTAAAAGGCATAGAGAACTGATATTAATGACAGTTAACATAAATGTAATAAATGTGTTGGTTAGACTGATAAATTTGTCCTGTTTTCATTTATTAAAGATCAACCTTATGGGTTATACAACACTATTACTTAAATAGCTTTCATGAACGCTAACAAATAAATTAAAGAATTAGTATTAATCACTTCTGAGTAAACAATTAATACATCTAGTTTCATACTATTAAATTTCACAACTACCAATAAAAGTATAAAACTGATGCCCACAACTAGGGGCACACAAAAATAAGAGTTGCATTTGGCCCACAACGTGGGGCACACTGTAACGGGGCAAAATTTACATAATAATAAATTATAAATAACTTCATGGATTAATTTAACATTGGAAGATGAGGCCCACATAAGGTGATGCGACAGCCAGTGAGAGCTTCATAACCATATACGGTTTTGAAGCAAATCGAGAGTTTATTTGCGGCCAGTGACTAACACCGAAAGAATTTTGTTGATGAAAATCTGTTTGTGGCGAGTTGAAGAGGTGATACAAAGCCCAATGGAACTTTTCAATACCAAGGACGAGACGTAGGCGGGGAACGGAATGAACTGGTTTTAAAGACGTCACCAAACGGAAATTTTAACGCTGAGACGCAGACGTAACGCCAATATTACAGTCAGTCTCCAGCCTGACGTCAAACAGAGCGGATGTAGTGTGCGCGCACAGCTAAGGTAGGACTACCGAACAAAAGAACTTTTAGAAGTGTTTGCAAAAGAATACTTTCAATCAAAATTTAAAAGTGGATATAGATTTGAGTGATCGGAACATTTACTGGTGTATTTTACTCTTTTGTCAGGAAAAACAACAACAACATGGTGCAATTACGACTCGGAGACTACTTACAAAAAATATAAGTAATAGTAACAATAAAGGACAATTTGGCTAAAATTCAATTTCAGTCAAAATGTATTATAAATGAGATCTCAATAAATAAAAGATATGTAAAAGTATGAAAGTGTGTGTGGTTGTGTGAACAAATATATAAGAAGTGCTGGGTTTGCGAAAATATATATATATATATTCAATCACTTTCTGCTACAGTCCGTTTCTTGATGTATATAATACATTTAATTTAATATTTATAAATAAATTTACTTCAAGATATACCTTTTTTTCCTTATTAGGAACATGTTTCGGGTACTATCTTGTACCCATCCTCAGCCTTCCGGTTTTTTTTGTCTGGTGAAGTACATATGTGTTGTTGGTTGACTATTATTATTGTGGCTTCCTGTTGGCTTCTGGTATTTCAAATTGGTTTTATTGTGTGTGATTGTGGTGTATGTGTTAGTTTTTTGTGTATTTTCAATGTTGAGTGCTTTCAATATTGTGTCATGTTTTGTATTGATTTGTATTTGTTCAGGTATTAGTATGTTTTCTGTTTTATGTTTGTATATTTGTAAATTTTCCCAAATGTTCATTATGGTGCCTTTGTGTGGTATATGTTTTATTAGTGTTACATTGGTTATGTCTGGGAATTCATGTCCTGTGTTTATTGAATGTGTGGCTAAATTGGATTTATATATTTCTGGTTTTTTGTATGCATTTAGGAGTTCAAAATAACGTTTTTTCAGCTGTTTTTTTGTTTGTCCTATGTAACATTTATTGCAATCTTGGCATTCAATTTTGTATATGCCGTTAGTTGTTGTATTATCTTTGTTGTGTGAGCTATTTAGATTTTGTAATTTATTTTTATTAGTTTTGTATGCTATTTTTATATCTGTGTTTTTAAATAGTTTTGTTAGTTTTGTCATTTTATTATTTATATATGTGAATGTGGCCCATTTTTTGTTGTTGTTATTATTTATGTGTTGTTCAGTTTGACTAATTCTTAATTGTTCAGTTTTTATTTTGTATTTGATTTTATTTTCTATTTTATATAAATGTTACATAGGACAAACAAAAAAACAGCTGAAAAAACGTTATTTTGAACTCCTAAATGCATACAAAAAACCAGAAATATATAAATCCAATTTAGCCACACATGCAATAAACACAGGACATGAATTCCCAGACATAACCAATGTAACACTAATAAAACATATACCACACAAAGGTACCATAATGAACATTTGGGAAAATTTACAAATATACAAACATAAAACAGAAAACAAACTAATACCTGAACAAATACAAATCAATACAAAACATGACACAATATTGAAAGCACTCAACATTGAAAATACACAAAAAACTAACACATACACCACAATCACACACAATAAAACCAATTTGAAATACCAGAAGCCAACAGGAAGCCACAATAATAATAGTCAACCAACAACACATATGTACTTCACCAGACAAAAAAACCGGAAGGCTGAGGATGGGTACAAGATAGTACCCGAAACATGTTCCTAATAAGGAAAAAAAGGTATATCTTGAAGTAAATTTATTTATAAATATTAAATTATTATATACATCAAGAAACGGACTGTAGCAGAAAGTGATTGACTTAATATAACCATACAAGGTAAATAAGCCTACAGTGGAAAAAAAAACGAAAAGTGAGGTTATAAAACAAATGCAAAAACAAAAGTGTATAGTGAAAAAATAGTGAAGTGAACATCAAATTAAATGAAATCAACTACCAAATAACGGAAAACAAAACAAATCATCTCTCACATAAATATACATTAACATGTACACAAACAACATAACCACATTACCAAATTATTAAACAAATTTCAAACACCAAAAAACAACTAATGAACACAAACATGAACATATACTTCAATAGACAATGACAAAAACATAAATTAACACCTAAATACATCAACATAAACACAAACAACAAAAATATGACTGCACAAAAAACTATAAAACAAGCACAAAGGCTATGGATACAAAACGAAATTAATCAATTATACAGTAAGAAAAATAGCATAACACTAGACATATACAAACTACACTTAGAGCTAACAAGTTTATTACATCCAATCACTTGGAATAATAAATACAATAACATAGAAAATAAAATAAGATTTGAAAAAAACAAAAAGACTTATACAATCAACAAAAAACTTAACACATTAAAACAACAAAACAAAAATAAACACACATTTTACCCTCGAACCATTAACCTTAGCAATACAGAATTTAACAAAAAAGAAACAGAATATTTAAACAATATGTCAAAAACTAACATAACTCAAAATCCAAACAAAAATCTAGAAAATTTAATAGTAGAAACAGAATTTGCCATTAACCTAATAAAAGACAATATACAAGAAGAAAAAAGAACAGAAGCAACACATATAATTAAAAAAATAATCACTAGCGAAATGAAAAACAAAGATAAACAAAAGAAAAACAATAAAAGAAATTAAAAGTAAAGTAAAGAACAATAATTTAATAATAACTAAAGCAGACAAAAGTCAAGCAACAGTAATCATTGATAAAGCAGACTACATCAAAAAAACCGAAGACTTCATCAACAATAATAAGTGCATACAACTAGATAAAAACCCAACAGAAAACTATCTTAAACAAACAGCAAAACTAATAAAAACAACTAAAAACATTTTCAACAATAAAAACACAGACATATATATAAATAATAATCCAGAACCACCTAAAATGAATAGCCTAAAAAAATACACAAATTAAACAACCCAATGCGTCCATTAATCAATTTCAAAAAAGCTCCTACATAAAAAATAGCAAAAATAATAGCACAAAAACTAAAAAGTAACCATCTAACAAATAACCATCATAACATAAAAAATACATACGAATTAATAGACAAACTAAAAATAATAAATATAAATGAAAATACATTTTTCACATCATATGACATAACAAACATGTACACCAACATCCCAGTAGAAGAAACAATTGACATAATAATAAACAAACTTAAAGAACAAAATGAAAACAAACAATATATAACCGAAATAAAAAATAGCCTCCAACTAATACTAAAACAAAATTACTTTGAATTTAATAGCAAAATTTATCAACAGAAAGAAGGTTTAGCAATGGGATCACCATTATCAAGCATAATAGCAGAAATATTCCTACAACACATAGACACCAAAATACAAAATATCATAAAATCACATGACCCAAATGGCATATGGATAAGATATGTAGATGATGGGCTATATGTATCAAATAACAAAAACACAAATGCAGAGAACATACTGAAACAAATCAATAACATACATCCCAAAATACAATTCACAGAAGAAAAAGAAAAACATAACAAAATCAACTATTTAGACATAACCATCACAAGATACAACAACCACATACAATATGCAATATATAGAAAACCAACTTCCACTAACATCATTATACCTAACCATTCTGACCACCCACCACAACATAAAATGGCAGCATTTTATTCACTATTTAACAGAATGTACAGAATTCCCCTAAACAAACAAGAAACTGACAAAGAAAGAAATATAATATACCAAATTGGTTATGAAAATGGATACAATAAAAATACTATGATCAAAATAGAAAATAAAATCAAATACAAAATAAAAACTGAACAATTAAGAATTAATCAAACTGAACAACACATAAATAATAACAACAACAACAAATGGGCCACATTCACATATATAAATAATAAAATGACAAAACTAACAAAACTATTTAAAAACACAGATATAAAAATAGCATACAAAACTAATAAAAATAAATTACAAAATCTAAATAGCTCACACAACAAAGATAATACAGCAACTAACGGCATATACAAAATTGAATGCCAAGATTGCAATAAATGTTACATAGGACAAACAAAAAAACAGCTGAAAAAACGTTATTTTGAACTCCTAAATGCATACAAAAAACCAGAAATATATAAATCCAATTTAGCCACACATGCAATAAACACAGGACATGAATTCCCAGACATAACCAATGTAACACTAATAAAACATATACCACACAAAGGCACCATAACGAACATTTGGGAAAATTTACAAATATACAAACATAAAACAGAAAACAAACTAATACCTGAACAAATACAAATCAATACAAAACATGACACAATATTGAAAGCACTCAACATTGAAAATACACAAAAAACTAACACATACACCACAATCACACACAATAAAACCAATTTGAAATACCAGAAGCCAACAGGAAGCCACAATAATAAAAGTCAACCAACAACACATATGTACTTCACCAGACAAAAAAACCGGAAGGCTGAGGATGGGTACAAGATAGTACCCGAAACATGTTCCTAATAAGGAAAAAAAGGTATATCTTGAAGTAAATTTATTTATAAATATTAAATTATTATATACATCTAGAAACGGACTGTAGCAGAAAGTGATTGACTTAATATAACCATACAAGGTAAATAAGCCTACAGTGGAAAAAAAAACGAAAAATGAGGTTATAAAACAAATGCAAAAACAAAAGTGTATAGTGAAAAAATAGTGAAGTGAACATCAAATTAAATGAAATCAACTACCAAATAACGGAAAACAAAACAAATCATCTCTCACATAAATATACATTAACATGTACACAAACAACATAACCACAATTCCATATAACCACATTACCAAATTATTAAACAAATTTCAAACACCAAAAAACAACTAATGAACACAAACATGAACATATACTTCAATAGACAATGACAAAAACATAATTTAACACCTAAATACATCAACATAAACACAAACAACAAAAATATGACTGCACAAAAAACTATAAAACAAGCACAAAGGCTATGGATACAAAACGAAATTAATCAATTATACAGTAAGAAAAATAGCATAACACTAGACATATACAAACTACACTTAGAGCTAACAAGTTTATTACATCCAATCACTTGGAATAATAAATACAATAACATAGAAAATAAAATAAGATTTGAAAAAAACAAAAAGACTTATACAATCAACAAAAAACTTAACACATTAAAACAACAAAACAAAAATAAACACACATTTTACCCTCGAACCATTAACCTTAGCAATACAGAATTTAACAAAAAAGAAACAGAATATTTAAACAATATGTCAAAAACTAACATAACTCAAAATCCAAACAAAAATCTAGAAAATTTAATAGTAGAAACAGAATTTGCCATTAACCTAATAAAAGACAATATACAAGAAGAAAAAAGAACAGAAGCAACACATATAATTAAAAAAATAATCACTAGCGAAATGAAAAACAAAGATAAACAAAAGAAAAACAATAAAACAATAAAAGAAATTAAAAGTAAAGTAAAGAACAATAATTTAATAATAACTAAAGCAGACAAAAGTCAAGCAACAGTAACCATTGATAAAGCAGACTACATCAAAAAAACCGAAGACTTCATCAACAATAATAAATGCATACAACTAGATAAAAACCCAACAGAAAACTATCTTAAACAAACAGCAAAACTAATAAAAACAACTAAAAACATTTTCAACAATAAAAACACAGACATATATATAAATAATAATCCAGAACCACCTAAAATGAATAGCCTAAAAAAATACACAAATTAAACAACCCAATACGTCCATTAATCAATTTCAAAAAAGCTCCTACATAAAAAATAGCAAAAATAATAGCACAAAAACTAAAAAGTAACCATCTAACAAATAACCATCATAACATAAAAAATACATACGAATTAATAGACAAACTAAAAATAATAAATATAAATGAAAATACATTTTTCACATCATATGACATAACAAACATGTACACCAACATCCCAGTAGAAGAAACAATTGACATAATAATAAACAAACTTAAAGAACAAAATGAAAACAAACAATATATAACCGAAATAAAAAATAGCCTCCAACTAATACTAAAACAAAATTACTTTGAATTTAATAGCAAAATTTATCAACAGAAAGAAGGTTTAGCAATGGGATCACCATTATCAAGCATAATAGCAGAAATATTCCTACAACACATAGACACCAAAATACAAAATATCATAAAATCACATGACCCAAATGGCATATGGATAAGATATGTAGATGATGGGCTATATGTATCAAATAACAAAAACACAAATGCAGAGAACATACTGAAACAAATCAATAACATACATCCCAAAATACAATTCACAGAAGAAAAAGAAAAACATAACAAAATCAACTATTTAGACATAACCATCACAAGATACAACAACCACATACAATATGCAATATATAGAAAACCAACTTCCACTAACATCATTATACCTAACCATTCTGACCACCCACCACAACATAAAATGGCAGCATTTTATTCACTATTTAACAGAATGTACAGAATTCCCCTAAACAAACAAGAAACTGACAAAGAAAGAAATATAATATACCAAATTGGTTATGAAAATGGATACAATAAAAATACTATGATCAAAATAGAAAATAAAATCAAATACAAAATAAAAACTGAACAATTAAGAATTAATCAAACTGAACAACACATAAATAATAACAACAACAACAAATGGGCCACATTCACATATATAAATAATAAAATGACAAAACTAACAAAACTATTTAAAAACACAGATATAAAAATAGCATACAAAACTAATAAAAATAAATTACAAAATCTAAATAGCTCACACAACAAAGATAATACAGCAACTAACGGCATATACAAAATTGAATGCCAAGATTGCAATAAATGTTACATAGGACAAACAAAAAAACAGCTGAAAAAACGTTATTTTGAACTCCTAAATGCATACAAAAAACCAGAAATATATAAATCCAATTTAGCCACACATGCAATAAACACAGGACATGAATTCCCAGACATAACCAATGTAACACTAATAAAACATATACCACACAAAGGCACCATAACGAACATTTGGGAAAATTTACAAATATACAAACATAAAACAGAAAACAAACTAATACCTGAACAAATACAAATCAATACAAAACATGACACAATACTGAAAGCACTCAACATTGAAAATACACAAAAAACTAACACATACACCACAATCACACACAATAAAACCAATTTGAAATACCAGAAGCCAACAGGAAGCCACAATAATAATAGTCAACCAACAACACATATGTACTTCACCAGACAAAAAACCGGAAGGCTGAGGATGGGTACAAGATAGTACCCGAAACATGTTCCTAATAAGGAAAAAAAGGTATATCTTGAAGTAAATTTATTTATAAATATTAAATTATTATATACATCAAGAAACGGACTGTAGCAGAAAGTGATTGACTTAATATAACCATACAAGGTAAATAAGCCTACAGTGGAAAAAAAAAACGAAAAGTGAGGTTATAAAACAAATGCAAAAACAAAAGTGTATAGTGAAAAAATAGTGAAGTGAACATCAAATTAAATGAAATCAACTACCAAATAACGGAAAACAAAACAAATCATCTCTCACATAAATATACATTAACATGTACACAAACAACATAACCACAATTCCATATAACCACATTACCAAATTATTAAACAAATTTCAAACACCAAAAAACAACTAATGAACACAAACATGAACATATACTTCAATAGACAATGACAAAAACATAAATTAACACCTAAATACATCAACATAAACACAAACAACAAAAATATGACTGCACAAAAAACTATAAAACAAGCACAAAGGCTATGGATACAAAACGAAATTAATCAATTATACAGTAAGAAAAATAGCATAACACTAGACATATACAAACTACACTTAGAGCTAACAAGTTTATTACATCCAATCACTTGGAATAATAAATACAATAACATAGAAAATAAAATAAGATTTGAAAAAAACAAAAAGACTTATACAATCAACAAAAAACTTAACACATTAAAACAACAAAACAAAAATAAACACACATTTTACCCTCGAACCATTAACCTTAGCAATACAGAATTTAACAAAAAAGAAACAGAATATTTAAACAATATGTCAAAAACTAACATAACTCAAAATGCAAACAAAAATCTAGAAAATTTAATAGTAGAAACAGAATTTGCCATTAACCTTGTAATAGTACCAAAATATGGTAGTTACATACTATAAATATATATGACGTCAAGTATGATAAGAGACATGGGAACACATTTAAATGAACAAAGATAAGTATATAAGTTGTGTATCTACAAAACTAATAATAGAAGAATCCAACAATGAAGACGAGAATGTGAATATGTCAACCTTAATTATAAAACGTAAAAAGAAAATGACACAAGACCAAAACAAAATACTAATAAATAGACCCAATAGGATCCAGCAGTGAGGGGAATCAATGAAAATAATATCCAGCAGTGAGGGGAATCAACGAGACAAGGATCATCAAGCTACAACGACAATGGAAATAAAATGAAAACAGCGACTACCATGAAATTTGGAATTAAGAAGAAAGAAGAAGGACCAAGAAGAAGAATGAAGAGAAACCAAAGACGTAAGGAATCAATGAACCATATATATTTTAAAGAAGAAACAGTCAGTGACAAAAGAAATAACTATAAGTGTGACATGAAAACCAGTGTGATCATTTAAAGAAACACAAACAATAAAAGTGTACTTAATACAAATGTGAAACCGGTGAATAACTGATTATTTCAACTGAAAACCACACAAACAATTACAGTGAGGAAGTTTACAGTGTGAAAAAATAGGTTAATTTCATGATGAGGCAACAAAGGTTAAAAAATAGTCAAATAAACACAAACAATGAGTGTGACTGATTTAACAACGTTGTGACCAACACACATAATTATAAGACCACCAGATCAGAACATATAAAACAATCATATTATTGTTTATATCAAAAAACTGACAACAAATAGAGAATATTTGTTAAGTGTCAAACATGACAGGAATTTAGATTCCACAATTGACCAGAGAAAAACATTGTAAGTAATATAAGAAAGATTTGTATTAGTGTATTAGAAGGAGTTGTAAACATTTGTAACAAATTAGTGAAGGTATTATGTTAATATACCAAAATGGAGTCAGTTTAGGTGTAGGTAGATACTGCACTAAAACCGATGATACATTGTTACAATACCCACAAGGAAGTAACCTATTATAACAGAAAATGATACATATTAGTATAAATATATGATCATCAAGTAAATATAAAGAAACAATATAATGTATAAGACAAAACAATGTAAACAAAACAAGTCAGACATAGTGACACAGTCAAAGACAGAAATAAGACAATGTACCAATTTAGTTAAGCAAACTACAGTATTAAAACTAATGTAAATGTTTATCAGAATAGTACCAGTAGTGAAAGGAATATATGATAATACTTTGGGAACAAGTTTTGAACATGTTAAGAACAGTATTATGACTGAATTATTGTAAACAAAATAACCATGTATATATGACCAAATGTAAGCTAAACCAGTGTATAGCAAGTTAGTTAAAGAAAATACTGTACTAAATATTGAGAACAAGGTATTACAATTATTACCAGTAGCAAGAGGAAATATCAGAGCTACTTTGAGAACAAATAATGACCACTAAAACAATCATATTGTACATAAACATTTGAAAACCAAATGTCCAATGTGAAAAAGGACAGAGGTAAACAAACAATGACCAACCAGCTAGTTATGAAAAATA
Organism: Magicicada septendecula; assembly: GCA_034769895.1. Taxonomy (NCBI): domain Eukaryota; kingdom Metazoa; phylum Arthropoda; class Insecta; order Hemiptera; family Cicadidae; genus Magicicada; species Magicicada septendecula. The sequence continues at coordinate 406,978,794 of CM068368.1, read as the reverse complement.
TAACTAGTAAACCTATGTAAAAGTAATTGGAAACATTACTAAAAGTTAGATTGATATCCAATGCTACTTTAGGAATACAATCCAAATAGGACAATAACACTTTTGTTATTATATTAAACAAAATAAATACCTATAATGTCATGACACAACATAGACAGAGCCACTACTGAATAATTAGGAGGTTCTGAGTTTATTAAAAGATGACCATTGAATATAACAGATTAATTATTGTGTATGTACACTAATTATAACAATTAAATAATATAATCTATGTAATAAAAATAGAAAACAAGATGAAAAGTTGTATAAGCATTATGTGAGAGGTTTAAAATGATGTAAATACTGAATTGACCACGGTAATACACCAATATTATAGTAAAAAAGTATGTAAATAGTCATTGTTAGTAATACTAGGTAATAATATGTTCATTTTAGATAAGGATATTTAATAATAAGCATGTTTGTGAAAAATCCAACATGGACGCTGAGTAACACCATAGCGAAAATTGTGTAGGAAATAGTTTTTCACAAATTGTAACTTAAACCAAATGAGATATGGACTCGAAGTGTTTAAATAAGAAATGTTATATTAGATTTAAGAAAAATCTGGTAATACGAACTTATAAAGATAAGACGTACCAAAAATAATAAATAAAATCAATATAATAATATTGATAGTGAACAGAAAATAAGCGTGTTTGGACTTATTTTAATAAGCAAAACGCCCTGAGTTCAGTGATATAAACCGATTAACGATAGGACGTATAATAAGGAAGTTGTGATAGTTTTTAACTTTCGAACTAAAAATTTGTACCGTCGATGACGTGAAAAAGTCTCCAACCCAAAATCGATTTTGACTAAAAATTAAATATTTTAATAAAATATAGGCCTTTTGGGTCAGAGACTATCAAAAACCAACCAATGGAATGAATGAAGTTCATCAGACGAGCGAGAGATGCTCTCGAGGTACATGACAGTCTACGATCGAACACCTAAGGAACAAGCCACGCCACTCCAGACCAGAAAAAGTATATTTTTAAATTAGTGCGCGACATGTTTTACTCAAGTACAATATACATACACTAACCTAATACTACACATTTACTAACGAGTGCAACAGTGCGGATTTGTGTTATTTTTATCAAGTAGATCAGTGTACAATATCGATCTATTTGCGAGTGAATTTTTTAATTAAGAAACAGGGAGTACAATTTCAATTAAACAATACTTAAAAGAAAAATAAGAGTTTAGCCAATTTCGAATTTTCGATACTACGCAAGTCATTATGCAGCGTATCGGAAATCAACAACTAAGTTATCAGAATTTAAAGGAGATTTAACACAACATTATTAAAATATTATAAAAAATATTTTAATAAATTATAACGATGTAAAAAATAATGCTTAAAGATAATTATTGATAAATACGAGTGCATTTAGACGCTTACTTGATAAAACGTATTTGTTGAATATTTCGTTATTTCAGAATTTATTTTATTAATTGTATCAAACATAATTCTGATAATCCTATGTTAAAACTTATTAAAAAATAATATGTTTACCTGTATAGCATAAGTAATATTAGTTAATAAGACAAACTTATCCTTATAAAAATAACGGTCATTCTTAACCTCAGAAACCATTACGGTAGCTTGTTATGATGACATTACCGAATTGTTCTCAATTAACATGCAAATTAAAGTACATTGCAAACAAGAGTTTTTTTTTTATTAGAAATTTTTCTCTTGTGAACAAATTATTTTAAAACTAATTATTAACTAAAAGTAATACTTGTTAAATGCTGTACAAGTCATACAGCCTAACCACAATACTAAAGTAAAGATGCGTGCGCATACCGGCGTACGATAATTTTTGTAAACATCAGAAATATGATACCAATTTTAAATTTTATATTTTGTTCAATTATCAGTTAATATTGTTAATCCTAAATAATTAATTATAGTACATCTTGAGTCTGGTATCATGATATCTCCAAGAACCTTAACGGAATATGGTATATACTGAATTAAAACAACATAACCTGTACAGTAAAATTATTGTAACAACAACAGGTACACCAGAGCCTTGAGAGATCAGATAGAGTTTCATTTGAAGTTTTATTTTGTAATCAGCAATTGAAAGGGTTGTTAATTATTGTTTTGTTTGTTAAAAATATTCTCACTTAATAACTTGTTAATAAACCTATTATTTTTATTACCATAACAAGAGTATCATTTTATTAAAAGTAGATTCATTCATTATTTTTAATCAGTTCTGACAGGTGGCGGAAGAATCCAAAAAGTATTAGTATAAATCAATATACTTATCAGATATTGCTGCATTTATTACTGTGTGTGAAAACATGTTAAATATTCAAATTGAATATTTTTTCTATTGTGTTTGAAGTGAATGTATTTCAGACGGAACGCCACAAGATAGAATTTGAATTTCAACAGTGGTAAGTAAATCAGATACACCACAAGTGCGCGGACTATATTTTAATAAGAAGAGTGAATTATTACGGCGTACTTACAACAGCAAAACATTAACACCAGTGACAGTTACGATTGCAAATTACACCTTTTATAACCAACATTATAATAGGCACCGGTGCGTGTCTACAACCACACGAAAACACCTAACATCAATACAACAAGAAATACATAACTTAAACTTGTAATTTTATTATATTACAAGTTGGCTAGCCCAGCAGTGTGGCTTTAAGGAGAAACACAAGACAGCAAAATATACACAGTATTACTTGTAACTATTATATTATATATATATATATTTATATAACAACCTAATAAAAGACAATATACAAGAAGAAAAAAGAACAGAAGCAACACATATAATTAAAAAAATAATCACTAGCGAAATGAAAAACAAAGATAAACAAAAGAAAAACAATAAAAGAAATTAAAAGTAAAGTAAAGAACAATAATTTAATAATAACTAAAGCAGACAAAAGTCAAGCAACAGTAATCATTGATAAAGCAGACTACATCAAAAAAAACGAAGACTTCATCAACAATAATAAATGCATACAACTAGATAAAAACCCAACAGAAAACTATCTTAAACAAACAGCAAAACTAATAAAAACAACTAAAAACATTTTCAACAATAAAAACACAGACATATATATAAATAATAATCCAGAACCACCTAAAATGAATAGCCTAAAAAAATACACAAATTAAACAACCCAATACGTCCATTAATCAATTTCAAAAAAGCTCCTACATAAAAAATAGCAAAAATAATAGCACAAAAACTAAAAAGTAACCATCTAACAAATAACCATCATAACATAAAAAATACATACGAATTAATAGACAAACTAAAAATAATAAATATAAATGAAAATACATTTTTCACATCATATGACATAACAAACATGTACACCAACGTCCCAGTAGAAGAAACAATTGACATAATAATAAACAAACTTAAAGAACAAAATGAAAACAAACAATATATAACCGAAATAAAAAATAGCCTCCAACTAATACTAAAACAAAATTACTTTGAATTTAATAGCAAAATTTATCAACAGAAAGAAGGTTTAGCAATGGGATCACCATTATCAAGCATAATAGCAGAAATATTCCTACAACACATAGACACCAAAATACAAAATATCATAAAATCACATGACCCAAATGGCATATGGATAAGATATGTAGATGATGGGCTATATGTATCAAATAACAAAAACACAAATGCAGAGAACATACTGAAACAAATCAATAACATACATCCCAAAATACAATTCACAGAAGAAAAAGAAAAACATAACAAAATCAACTATTTAGACATAACCATCACAAGATACAACAACCACATACAATATGCAATATATAGAAAACCAACTTCCACTAACATCATTATACCTAACCATTCTGACCACCCACCACAACATAAAATGGCAGCATTTTATTCACTATTTAACAGAATGTACAGAATTCCCCTAAACAAACAAGAAACTGACAAAGAAAGAAATATAATATACCAAATTGGTTATGAAAATGGATACAATAAAAATACTATGATCAAAATAGAAAATAAAATCAAATACAAAATAAAAACTGAACAATTAAGAATTAATCAAACTGAACAACACATAAATAATAACAACAACAACAAATGGGCCACATTCACATATATAAATAATAAAATGACAAAACTAACAAAACTATTTAAAAACACAGATATAAAAATAGCATACAAAACTAATAAAAATAAATTACAAAATCTAAATAGCTCACACAACAAAGATAATACAGCAACTAACGGCATATACAAAATTGAATGCCAAGATTGCAATAAATGTTACATAGGACAAACAAAAAAACAGCTGAAAAAACGTTATTTTGAACTCCTAAATGCATACAAAAAACCAGAAATATATAAATCCAATTTAGCCACACATGCAATAAACACAGGACATGAATTCCCAGACATAACCAATGTAACACTAATAAAACATATACCACACAAAGGCACCATAACGAACATTTGGGAAAATTTACAAATATACAAACATAAAACAGAAAACAAACTAATACCTGAACAAATACAAATCAATACAAAACATGACACAATATTGAAAGCACTCAACATTGAAAATACACAAAAAACTAACACATACACCACAATCACACACAATAAAACCAATTTGAAATACCAGAAGCCAACAGGAAGCCACAATAATAATAGTCAACCAACAACACATATGTACTTCACCAGACAAAAAACCGGAAGGCTGAGGATGGGTACAAGATAGTACCCGAAACATGTTCCTAATAAGGAAAAAAAGGTATATCTTGAAGTAAATTTATTTATAAATATTAAATTATTATATACATCAAGAAACGGACTGTAGCAGAAAGTGATTGACTTAATATAACCATACAAGGTAAATAAGCCTACAGTGGAAAAAAAAACGAAAAGTGAGGTTATAAAACAAATGCAAAAACAAAAGTGTATAGTGAAAAAATAGTGAAGTGAACATCAAATTAAATGAAATCAACTACCAAATAACGGAAAACAAAACAAATCATCTCTCACATAAATATACATTAACATGTACACAAACAACATAACCACAATTCCATATAACCACATTACCAAATTATTAAACAAATTTCAAACACCAAAAAACAACTAATGAACACAAACATGAACATATACTTCAATAGACAATGACAAAAACATAAATTAACACCTAAATACATCAACATAAACACAAACAACAAAAATATGACTGCACAAAAAACTATAAAACAAGCACAAAGGCTATGGATACAAAACGAAATTAATCAATTATACAGTAAGAAAAATAGCATAACACTAGACATATACAAACTACACTTAGAGCTAACAAGTTTATTACATCCAATCACTTGGAATAATAAATACAATAACATAGAAAATAAAATAAGATTTGAAAAAAACAAAAAGACTTATACAATCAACAAAAAACTTAACACATTAAAACAACAAAACAAAAATAAACACACATTTTACCCTCGAACCATTAACCTTAGCAATACAGAATTTAACAAAAAAGAAACAGAATATTTAAACAATATGTCAAAAACTAACATAACTCAAAATGCAAACAAAAATCTAGAAAATTTAATAGTAGAAACAGAATTTGCCATTAACCTTGTAACAGTACCAAAATATGGTAGTTACATACTATAAATATATATGACGTCAAGTATGATAAGAGACATGGGAACACATTTAAATGAACAAAGATAAGTATATAAGTTGTGTATCTACAAAACTAATAATAGAAGAATCCAACAATGAAGACGAGAATGTGAATATGTCAACCTTAATTATAAAACGTAAAAAGAAAATGACACAAGACCAAAACAAAATACTAATAAATAGACCCAATAGGATCCAGCAGTGAGGGGAATCAATGAAAATAATATCCAGCAGTGAGGGGAATCAACGAGACAAGGATCATCAAGCTACAACGACAATGGAAATAAAATGAAAACAGCGACTACCATGAAATTTGGAATTAAGAAGAAAGAAGAAGGACCAAGAAGAAGAATGAAGAGAAACCAAAGACGTAAGGAATCAATGAACCATATATATTTTAAAGAAGAAACAGTCAGTGACAAAAGAAATAACTATAAGTGTGACATGAAAACCAGTGTGATCATTTAAAGAAACACAAACAATAAAAGTGTACTTAATACAAATGTGAAACCGGTGAATAACTGATTATTTCAACTGAAAACCACACAAACAATTACAGTGAGGAAGTTTACAGTGTGAAAAAATAGGTTAATTTCATGATGAGGCAACAAAGGTTAAAAAATAGTCAAATAAACACAAACAATGAGTGTGACTGATTTAACAACGTTGTGACCAACACACATAATTATAAGACCACCAGATCAGAACATATAAAACAATCATATTATTGTTTATATCAAAAAACTGACAACAAATAGAGAATATTTGTTAAGTGTCAAACATGACAGGAATTTAGATTCCACAATTGACCAGAGAAAAACATTGTAAGTAATATAAGAAAGATTTGTATTAGTGTATTAGAAGGAGTTGTAAACATTTGTAACAAATTAGTGAAGGTATTATGTTAATATACCAAAATGGAGTCAGTTTAGGTGTAGGTAGATACTGCACTAAAACCGATGATACATTGTTACAATACCCACAAGGAAGTAACCTATTATAACAGAAAATGATACATATTAGTATAAATATATGATCATCAAGTAAATATAAAGAAACAATATAATGTATAAGACAAAACAATGTAAACAAAACAAGTCAGACATAGTGACACAGTCAAAGACAGAAATAAGACAATGTACCAATTTAGTTAAGCAAACTACAGTATTAAAACTAATGTAAATGTTTATCAGAATAGTACCAGTAGTGAAAGGAATATATGATAATACTTTGGGAACAAGTTTTGAACATGTTAAGAACAGTATTATGACTGAATTATTGTAAACAAAATAACCATGTATATATGACCAAATGTAAGCTAAACCAGTGTATAGCAAGTTAGTTAAAGAAAATACTGTACTAAATATTGAGAACAAGGTATTACAATTATTACCAGTAGCAAGAGGAAATATCAGAGCTACTTTGAGAACAAATAATGACCACTAAAACAATCATATTGTACATAAACATTTGAAAACCAAATGTCCAATGTGAAAAAGGACAGAGGTAAACAAACAATGACCAACCAGCTAGTTATGAAAAATATAACTAGTAAACCTATGTAAAAGTAATTGGAAACATTACTAAAAGTTAGATTGATATCCAATGCTACTTTAGGAATACAATCCAAATAGGACAATAACACTTTTGTTATTATATTAAACAAAATAAATACCTATAATGTCATGACACAACATAGACAGAGCCACTACTGAATAATTAGGAGGTTCTGAGTTTATTAAAAGATGACCATTGAATATAACAGATTAATTATTGTGTATGTACACTAATTATAACAATTAAATAATATAATCTATGTAATAAAAATAGAAAACAAGATGAAAAGTTGTATAAGCATTATGTGAGAGGTTTAAAATGATGTAAATACTGAATTGACCACGGTAATACACCAATATTATAGTAAAAAAGTATGTAAATAGTCATTGTTAGTAATACTAGGTAATAATATGTTCATTTTAGATAAGGATATTTAATAATAAGCATGTTTGTGAAAAATCCAACATGGACGCTGAGTAACACCATAGCGAAAATTGTGTAGGAAATAGTTTTTCACAAATTGTAACTTAAACCAAATGAGATATGGACTCGAAGTGTTTAAATAAGAAATGTTATATTAGATTTAAGAAAAATCTGGTAATACGAACTTATAAAGATAAGACGTACCAAAAATAATAAATAAAATCAATATAATAATATTGATAGTGAACAGAAAATAAGCGTGTTTGGACTTATTTTAATAAGCAAAACGCCCTGAGTTCAGTGATATAAACCGATTAACGATAGGACGTATAATAAGGAAGTTGTGATAGTTTTTAACTTTCGAACTAAAAATTTGTACCGTCGATGACGTGAAAAAGTCTCCAACCCAAAATCGATTTTGACTAAAAATTAAATATTTTAATAAAATATAGGCCTTTTGGGTCAGAGACTATCAAAAACCAACCAATGGAATGAATGAAGTTCATCAGACGAGCGAGAGATGCTCTCGAGGTACATGACAGTCTACGATCGAACACCTAAGGAACAAGCCACGCCACTCCAGACCAGAAAAAGTATATTTTTAAATTAGTGCGCGACATGTTTTACTCAAGTACAATATACATACACTAACCTAATACTACACATTTACTAACGAGTGCAACAGTGCGGATTTGTGTTATTTTTATCAAGTAGATCAGTGTACAATATCGATCTATTTGCGAGTGAATTTTTTAATTAAGAAACAGGGAGTACAATTTCAATTAAACAATACTTAAAAGAAAAATAAGAGTTTAGCCAATTTCGAATTTTCGATACTACGCAAGTCATTATGCAGCGTATCGGAAATCAACAACTAAGTTATCAGAATTTAAAGGAGATTTAACACAACATTATTAAAATATTATAAAAAATATTTTAATAAATTATAACGATGTAAAAAATAATGCTTAAAGATAATTATTGATAAATACGAGTGCATTTAGACGCTTACTTGATAAAACGTATTTGTTGAATATTTCGTTATTTCAGAATTTATTTTATTAATTGTATCAAACATAATTCTGATAATCCTATGTTAAAACTTATTAAAAAATAATATGTTTACCTGTATAGCATAAGTAATATTAGTTAATAAGACAAACTTATCCTTATAAAAATAACGGTCATTCTTAACCTCAGAAACCATTACGGTAGCTTGTTATGATGACATTACCGAATTGTTCTCAATTAACATGCAAATTAAAGTACATTGCAAACAAGAGTTTTTTTTTTATTAGAAATTTTTCTCTTGTGAACAAATTATTTTAAAACTAATTATTAACTAAAAGTAATACTTGTTAAATGCTGTACAAGTCATACAGCCTAACCACAATACTAAAGTAAAGATGCGTGCGCATACCGGCGTACGATAATTTTTGTAAACATCAGAAATATGATACCAATTTTAAATTTTATATTTTGTTCAATTATCAGTTAATATTGTTAATCCTAAATAATTAATTATAGTACATCTTGAGTCTGGTATCATGATATCTCCAAGAACCTTAACGGAATATGGTATATACTGAATTAAAACAACATAACCTGTACAGTAAAATTATTGTAACAACAACAGGTACACCAGAGCCTTGAGAGATCAGATAGAGTTTCATTTGAAGTTTTATTTTGTAATCAGCAATTGAAAGGGTTGTTAATTATTGTTTTGTTTGTTAAAAATATTCTCACTTAATAACTTGTTAATAAACCTATTATTTTTATTACCATAACAAGAGTATCATTTTATTAAAAGTAGATTCATTCATTATTTTTAATCAGTTCTGACAGGTGGCGGAAGAATCCAAAAAGTATTAGTATAAATCAATATACTTATCAGATATTGCTGCATTTATTACTGTGTGTGAAAACATGTTAAATATTCAAATTGAATATTTTTTCTATTGTGTTTGAAGTGAATGTATTTCAGACGGAACGCCACAAGATAGAATTTGAATTTCAACAGTGGTAAGTAAATCAGATACACCACAAGTGCGCGGACTATATTTTAATAAGAAGAGTGAATTATTACGGCGTACTTACAACAGCAAAACATTAACACCAGTGACAGTTACGATTGCAAATTACACCTTTTATAACCAACATTATAATAGGCACCGGTGCGTGTCTACAACCACACGAAAACACCTAACATCAATACAACAAGAAATACATAACTTAAACTTGTAATTTTATTATATTACAAGTTGGCTAGCCCAGCAGTGTGGCTTTAAGGAGAAACACAAGACAGCAAAATATACACAGTATTACTTGTAACTATTATATTATATATATATATATTTATATAACAACCTAATAAAAGACAATATACAAGAAGAAAAAAGAACAGAAGCAACACATATAATTAAAAAAATAATCACTAGCGAAATGAAAAACAAAGATAAACAAAAGAAAAACAATAAAAGAAATTAAAAGTAAAATAAAGAACAATAATTTAATAATAACTAAAGCAGACAAAAGTCAAGCAACAGTAATCATTGATAAAGCAGACTACATCAAAAAAAACGAAGACTTCATCAACAATAATAAATGCATACAACTAGATAAAAACCCAACAGAAAACTATCTTAAACAAACAGCAAAACTAATAAAAACAACTAAAAACATTTTCAACAATAAAAACACAGACATATATATAAATAATAATCCAGAACCACCTAAAATGAATAGCCTAAAAAAATACACAAATTAAACAACCCAATACGTCCATTAATCAATTTCAAAAAAGCTCCTACATAAAAAATAGCAAAAATAATAGCACAAAAACTAAAAAGTAACCATCTAACAAATAACCATCATAACATAAAAAATACATACGAATTAATAGACAAACTAAAAATAATAAATATAAATGAAAATACATTTTTCACATCATATGACATAACAAACATGTACACCAACATCCCAGTAGAAGAAACAATTGACATAATAATAAACAAACTTAAAGAACAAAATGAAAACAAACAATATATAACCGAAATAAAAAATAGCCTCCAACTAATACTAAAACAAAATTACTTTGAATTTAATAGCAAAATTTATCAACAGAAAGAAGGTTTAGCAATGGGATCACCATTATCAAGCATAATAGCAGAAATATTCCTACAACACATAGACACCAAAATACAAAATATCATAAAATCACATGACCCAAATGGCATATGGATAAGATATGTAGATGATGGGCTATATGTATCAAATAACAAAAACACAAATGCAGAGAACATACTGAAACAAATCAATAACATACATCCCAAAATACAATTCACAGAAGAAAAAGAAAAACATAACAAAATCAACTATTTAGACATAACCATCACAAGATACAACAACCACATACAATATGCAATATATAGAAAACCAACTTCCACTAACATCATTATACCTAACCATTCCGACCACCCACCACACCATAAAATGGCAGCATTTTATTCGCTATTTAACAGAATGTACAGAATTCCCCTAAACAAACAAGAAACTGACAAAGAAAGAAATATAATATACCTAATTGGTTATGAAAATGGATACAATAAAAATACTATGATCAAAATAGAAAATAAAATCAAATACAAAATAAAAACTGAACAATTAAGAATTAATCAAACTGAACAACACATAAATAATAACAACAACAACAAATGGGCCACATTCACATATATAAATAATAAAATGACAAAACTAACAAAACTATTTAAAAACACAGATATAAAAATAGCATACAAAACTAATAAAAATAAATTACAAAATCTAAATAGCTCACACAACAAAGATAATACAGCAACTAACGGCATATACAAAATTGAATGCCAAGATTGCAATAAATGTTACATAGGACAAACAAAAAAACAGCTGAAAAAACGTTATTTTGATCTCCTAAATGCATACAAAAAACCAGAAATATATAAATCCAATTTAGCCACACATGCAATAAACACAGGACATGAATTCCCAGACATAACCAATGTAACACTAATAACACATATACCACACAAAGGCACCATAATGAACATTTGGGAAAATTTACAAATATACAAACATAAAACAGAAAACAAACTAATACCTGAACAAATACAAATCAATACAAAACATGACACAATATTGAAAGCACTCAACATTGAAAATACACAAAAAACTAACACATACACCACAATCACACACAATAAAACCAATTTGAAATACCAGAAGCCAACAGGAAGCCACAATAATAATAGTCAACCAACAACACATATGTACTTCACCAGACAAAAAAACCGGAAGGCTGAGGATGGGTACAGGATAGTACCCGAAACATGTTCCTAATAAGGAAAAAAAGGTATATCTTGAAGTAAATTTATTTATAAATATTAAATTATTATATACATCAAGAAACGGACTGTAGCAGAAAGTGATTGAATTAATATAACCATACAAGGTAAATAAGCCTACAGTGGAAAAAAAAAGAAAAGTGAGGTTATAAATCAAATGCAAAAACAAAAGTGTATAGTGAAAAAATAGTGAAGTGAACATCAAATTAAATGAAATCAACTACCAAATAACGGAAAACAAAACAAATCATCTCTCACATAAATATACATTAACATGTACACAAACAACATAACCACAATTCCATATAACCACATTACCAAATTATTAAACAAATTTCAAACATCAAAAAACAACTAATGAACACAAACATGAACATATACTTCAATAGACAATGACAAAAACATAAATTAACACCTAAATACATCAACATAAACACAAACAACAAAAATATGACTGCACAAAAAACTATAAAACAAGCACAAAGGCTATGGATACAAAACGAAATTAATCAATTATACAGTAAGAAAAATAGCATACACTAGACATATACAAACTACACTTAGAGCTAACAAGTTTATTACATCCAATCACTTGGAATAATAAATACAATAACATAGAAAATAAAATAAGATTTGAAAAAAACAAAAAGACTTATACTATCAACAAAAAACTTAACACATTAAAACAACAAAACAAAAATAAACACAAATTTTACCCTCGAACCATTAACCTTAGAAATACAGAATTTAACAAAAAAGAAACAGAATATTTAAACAATATGTCAAAAACTAACATAACTCAAAATGCAAACAAAAATCTAGAAAATTTAATAGTAGAAACAGAATTTGCCATTAACCTAATAAAAGACAATATACAAGAAGAAAAAAGAACAGAAGCAACACATATAATTAAAAAAATAATCACTGGCGAAATGAAAAACAAAGATAAACAAAAGAAAAACAATAAAAGAAATTAAAAGTAAAGTAAAGAACAATAATTTAATAATAACTAAAGCAGACAAAAGTCAAGCAACAGTAATCATTGATAAAGCAGACTACATCAAAAAAACCGAAGACTTCATCAACAATAATAAATGCATACAACTAGATAAAAACCCAACAGAAAACTATCTTAAACAAACAGCAAAACTAATAAAAACAACTAAAAACATTTTCAACAATAAAAACACAGACATATATATAAATAATAATCCAGAACCACCTAAAATGAATAGCCTAAAAAAATACACAAATTAAACAACCCAATACGTCCATTAATCAATTTCAAAAAAGCTCCTACATAAAAAATAGCAAAAATAATAGCACAAAAACTAAAAAGTAACCATCTAACAAATAACCATCATAACATAAAAAATACATACGAATTAATAGACAAACTAAAAATAATAAATATAAATGAAAATACATTTTTCACATCATATGACATAACAAACATGTACACCAACATCCCAGTAGAAGAAACAATTGACATAATAATAAACAAACTTAAAGAACAAAATGAAAACAAACAATATATAACCGAAATAAAAAATAGCCTCCAACTAATACTAAAACAAAATTACTTTGAATTTAATAGCAAAATTTATCAACAGAAAGAAGGTTTAGCAATGGGATCACCATTATCAAGCATAATAGCAGAAATATTCCTACAACACATAGACACCAAAATACAAAATATCATAAAATCACATGACCCAAATGGCATATGGATAAGATATGTAGATGATGGGCTATATGTATCAAATAACAAAAACACAAATGCAGAGAACATACTGAAACAAATCAATAACATACATCCCAAAATACAATTCACAGAAGAAAAAGAAAAACATAACAAAATCAACTATTTAGACATAACCATCACAAGATACAACAACCACATACAATATGCAATATATAGAAAACCAACTTCCACTAACATCATTATACCTAACCATTCCGACCACCCACCACAACATAAAATGGCAGCATTTTATTCGCTATTTAACAGAATGTACAGAATTCCCCTAAACAAACAAGAAACTGACAAAGAAAGAAATATAATATACCAAATTGGTTATGAAAATGGATACAATAAAAATACTAAGATCAAATTAGAAAATAAAATCAAATACAAAATAAAAACTGAACAATTAAGAATTAATCAAACTGAACAACACATAAATAATAACAACAACAACAAATGGGCCACATTCACATATATAAATAATAAAATGACAAAACTAACAAAACTATTTAAAAACACAGATATAAAAATAGCATACAAAACTAATAAAAATAAATTACAAAATCTAAATAGCTCACACAACATCGATAATACAGCAACTAACGGCATATACAAAATTGAATGCCAAGATTGCAATAAATGTTACATAGGACAAACAAAAAAACAGCTGAAAAAACGTTATTTTGATCTCCTAAATGCATACAAAAAACCAGAAATATATAAATCCAATTTAGCCACACATGCAATAAACACAGGATATGAATTCCCAGACATAACCAATGTAACACTAATAAAACATATACCACACAAAGGCACCATAATGAACATTTGGGAAAATTTACAAATATACAAACATAAAACAGAAAACAAACTAATACCTGAACAAATACAAATCAATACAAAACATGACACAATATTGAAAGCACTCAACATTGAAAATACACAAAAAACTAACACATACACCACAATCACATACAATAAAACCAATTTGAAATACCAGAAGCCAACAGGAAGCCACAATAATAATAGTCAACCAACAACACATATGTACTTCACCAGACAAAAAAACCGGAAGGCTGAGGATGGGTACAAGATAGTACCCGAAACATGTTCCTAATAAGGAAAAAAAGGTATATCTTGAAGTAAATTTATTTATAAATATTAAATTATTATATACATCAAGAAACGGACTGTAGCAGAAAGTGATTGAATTAATATAACCATACAAGGTAAATAAGCCTACAGTAGAAAAAAAACGAAAAGTGAGGTTATAAAACAAATGCAAAAACAAAAGTGTATAGTGAAAAAATAGTGAAGTGAACATCAAATTAAATGAAATCAACTACCAAATAACGGAAAACAAAACAAATCATCTCTCACATAAATATACATTAACATGTACACAAACAACATAACCACAATTCCATATAACCACATTACCAAATTATTAAACAAATTTCAAACACCAAAAAACAACTAATGAACACAAACATGAACATATACTTCAATAGACAATGACAAAAACATAAATTAACACCTAAATACATCAACATAAACACAAACAACAAAAATATGACTGCACAAAAAACTATAAAACAAGCACAAAGGCTATGGATACAAAACGAAATTAATCAATTATACAGTAAGAAAAATAGCATAACACTAGACATATACAAACTACACTTAGAGCTAACAAGTTTATTACATCCAATCACTTGGAATAATAAATACAATAACATAGAAAATAAAATAAGATTTGAAAAAAACAAAAAGACTTATACAATCAACAAAAAACTTAACACATTAAAACAACAAAACAAAAATAAACACACATTTTACCCTCGAACCATTAACCTTAGCAATACAGAATTTAACAAAAAAGAAACAGAATATTTAAACAATATGTCAAAAACTAACATAACTCAAAATCCAAACAAAAATCTAGAAAATTTAATAGTAGAAACAGAATTTGCCATTAACCTAATAAAAGACAATATACAAGAAGAAAAAAGAACAGAAGCAACACATATAATTAAAAAAATAATCACTAGCGAAATGAAAAACAAAGATAAACAAAAGAAAAACAATAAAAGAAATTAAAAGTAAAGTAAAGAACAATAATTTAATAATAACTAAAGCAGACAAAAGTCAAGCAACAGTAATCATTGATAAAGCAGACTACATCAAAAAAACCGAAGACTTCATCAACAATAATAAATGCATACAACTAGATAAAAACCCAACAGAAAACTATCTTAAACAAACAGCAAAACTAATAAAAACAACTAAAAACATTTTCAACAATAAAAACACAGACATATATATAAATAATAATCCAGAACCACCTAAAATGAATAGCCTAAAAAAATACACAAATTAAACAACACAATACGTCCATTAATCAATTTCAAAAAAGCTCCTACATAAAAAATAGCAAAAATAATAGCACAAAAACTAAAAAGTAACCATCTAACAAATAACCATCATAACATAAAAAATACATACGAATTAATAGACAAACTAAAAATAATAAATATAAATGAAAATACATTTTTCACATCATATGACATAACAAACATGTACACCAACATCCCAGTAGAAGAAACAATTGACATAATAATAAACAAACTTAAAGAACAAAATGAAAACAAACAATATATAACCGAAATAAAAAATAGCCTCCAACTAATACTAAAACAAAATTACTTTGAATTTAATAGCAAAATTTATCAACAGAAAGAAGGTTTAGCAATGGGATCACCATTATCAAGCATAATAGCAGAAATATTCCTACAACACATAGACACCAAAATACAAAATATCATAAAATCACATGACCCAAATGGCATATGGATAAGATATGTAGATGATGGGCTATATGTATCAAATAACAAAAACACAAATGCAGAGAACATACTGAAACAAATCAATAACATACATCCCAAAATACAATTCACAGAAGAAAAAGAAAAACATAACAAAATCAACTATTTAGACATAACCATCACAAGATACAACAACCACATACAATATGCAATATATAGAAAACCAACTTCCACTAACATCATTATACCTAACCATTCCGACCACCCACCACAACATAAAATGGCAGCATTTTATTCGCTATTTAACAGAATGTACAGAATTCCCCTAAACAAACAAGAAACTGACAAAGAAAGAAATATAATATACCAAATTGGTTATGAAAATGGATACAATAAAAATACTATGATCAAAATAGAAAATAAAATCAAATACAAAATAAAAACTGAACAATTAAGAATTAATCAAACTGAACAACACATAAATAATAACAACAACAACAAATGGGCCACATTCACATATATAAATAATAAAATGACAAAACTAACAAAACTATTTAAAAACACAGATATAAAAATAGCATACAAAACTAATAAAAATAAATTACAAAATCTAAATAGCTCACACAACATCGATAATACAGCAACTAACGGCATATACAAAATTGAATGCCAAGATTGCAATAAATGTTACATAGGACAAACAAAAAAACAGCTGAAAAAACGTTATTTTGAACTCCTAAATGCATACAAAAAACTAGAAATATATAAATCCAATTTAGCCACACATGCAATAAACACAGGACATGAATTCCCAGACATAACCAATGTAACACTAATAAAACATATACCACACAAAGGCACCATAATGAACATTTGGGAAAATTTACAAATATACAAACATAAAACAGAAAACAAACTAATACCTGAACAAATACAAATCAATACAAAACATGACACAATATTGAAAGCACTCAACATTGAAAATACACAAAAAACTAACACATACACCACAATCACACACAATAAAACCAATTTGAAATACCAGAAGCCAACAGGAAGCCACAATAATAATAGTCAACCAACAACACATATGTACTTCACCAGACAAAAAAACCGGAAGGCTGAGGATGGGTACAAGATAGTACCCGAAACATGTTCCTAATAAGGAAAAAAAGGTATATCTTGAAGTAAATTTATTTATAAATATTAAATTATTATATACATCAAGAAACGGACTGTAGCAGAAAGTGATTGAATTAATATAACCATACAAGGTAAATAAGCCTACAGTAGAAAAAAAACGAAAAGTGAGGTTATAAAACAAATGCAAAAACAAAAGTGTATAGTGAAAAAATAGTGAAGTGAACATCAAATTAAATGAAATCAACTACCAAATAACGGAAAACAAAACAAATCATCTCTCACATAAATATACATTAACATGTACACAAACAACATAACCACAATTCCATATAACCACATTACCAAATTATTAAACAAATTTCAAACACCAAAAAACAACTAATGAACACAAACATGAACATATACTTCAATAGACAATGACAAAAACATAAATTAACACCTAAATACATCAACATAAACACAAACAACAAAAATATGACTGCACAAAAAACTATAAAACAAGCACAAAGGCTATGGATACAAAACGAAATTAATCAATTATACAGTAAGAAAAATAGCATAACACTAGACATATACAAACTACACTTAGAGCTAACAAGTTTATTACATCCAATCACTTGGAATAATAAATACAATAACATAGAAAATAAAATAAGATTTGAAAAAAACAAAAGGACTTATACAATCAACAAAAAACTTAACACATTAAAACAACAAAACAAAAATAAACACACATTTTACCCTCGAACCATTAACCTTAGCAATACAGAATTTAACAAAAAAGAAACAGAATATTTAAACAATATGTCAAAAACTAACATAACTCAAAATGCAAACAAAAATCTAGAAAATTTAATAGTAGAAACAGAATTTGCCATTAACCTAATAAAAGACAATATACAAGAAGAAAAAAGAACAGAAGCAACACATATAATTAAAAAAATAATCACTAGCGAAATGAAAAACAAAGATAAACAAAAGAAAAACAATAAAACAATAAAAGAAATTAAAAGTAAAGTAAAGAACAATAATTTAATAATAACTAAAGCAGACAAAAGTCAAGCAACAGTAATCATTGATAAAGCAGACTACATCAAAAAAACCGAAGACTTCATCAACAATAATAAATGCATACAACTAGATAAAAACCCAACAGAAAACTATCTTAAACAAACAGCAAAACTAATAAAAACAACTAAAAACATTTTCAACAATAAAAACACAGACATATATATAAATAATAATCCAGAACCACCTAAAATGAATAGCCTAAAAAAATACACAAATTAAACAACCCAATACGTCCATTAATCAATTTCAAAAAAGCTCCTACATAAAAAATAGCAAAAATAATAGCACAAAAACTAAAAAGTAACCATCTAACAAATAACCATCATAACATAAAAAATACATACGAATTAATAGACAAACTAAAAATAATAAATATAAATGAAAATACATTTTTCACATCATATGACATAACAAACATGTACACCAACATCCCAGTAGAAGAAACAATTGACATAATAATAAACAAACTTAAAGAACAAAATGAAAACAAACAATATATAACCGAAATAAAAAATAGCCTCCAACTAATACTAAAACAAAATTACTTTGAATTTAATAGCAAAATTTATCAACAGAAAGAAGGTTTAGCAATGGGATCACCATTATCAAGCATAATAGCAGAAATATTCCTACAACACATAGACACCAAAATACAAAATATCATAAAATCACATGACCCAAATGGCATATGGATAAGATATGTAGATGATGGGCTATATGTATCAAATAACAAAAACACAAATGCAGAGAACATACTGAAACAAATCAATAACATACATCCCAAAATACAATTCACAGAAGAAAAAGAAAAACATAACAAAATCAACTATTTAGACATAACCATCACAAGATACAACAGCCACATACAATATGCAATATATAGAAAACCAACTTCCACTAACATCATTATACCTAACCATTCCGACCACCCACCACAACATAAAATGGCAGCATTTTATTCACTATTTAACAGAATGTACAGAATTCCCCTAAACAAACAAGAAACTGACAAAGAAAGAAATATAATATACCAAATTGGTTATGAAAATGGATACAATAAAAATACTATGATCAAAATAGAAAATAAAATCAAATACAAAATAAAAACTGAACAATTAAGAATTAATCAAACTGAACAACACATAAATAATAACAACAACAACAAATGGGCCACATTCACATATATAAATAATAAAATGACAAAACTAACAAAACTATTTAAAAACACAGATATAAAAATAGCATACAAAACTAATAAAAATAAATTACAAAATCTAAATAGCTCACACAACATCGATAATACAGCAACTAACGGCATATACAAAATTGAATGCCAAGATTGCAATAAATGTTACATAGGACAAACAAAAAAACAGCTGAAAAAACGTTATTTTGAACTCCTAAATGCATACAAAAAACCAGAAATATATAAATCCAATTTAGCCACACATGCAATAAACACAGGACATGAATTCCCAGACATAACCAATGTAACACTAATAAAACATATACCACACAAAGGCACCATAATGAACATTTGGGAAAATTTACAAATATACAAACATAAAACAGAAAACAAACTAATACCTGAACAAATACAAATCAATACAAAACATGACACAATATTGAAAGCACTCAACATTGAAAATACACAAAAAACTAACACATACACCACAATCACACACAATAAAACCAATTTGAAATACCAGAAGCCAACAGGAAGCCACAATAATAATAGTCAACCAACAACACATATGTACTTCACCAGACAAAAAAACCGGAAGGCTGAGGATGGGTACAAGATAGTACCCGAAACATGTTCCTAATAAGGAAAAAAAGGTATATCTTGAAGTAAATTTATTTATAAATATTAAATTATTATATACATCAAGAAACGGACTGTAGCAGAAAGTGATTGAATTAATATAACCATACAAGGTAAATAAGCCTACAGTAGAAAAAAAACGAAAAGTGAGGTTATAAAACAAATGCAAAAACAAAAGTGTATAGTGAAAAAATAGTGAAGTGAACATCAAATTAAATGAAATCAACTACCAAATAACGGAAAACAAAACAAATCATCTCTCACATAAATATACATTAACATGTACACAAACAACATAACCACAATTCCATATAACCACATTACCAAATTATTAAACAAATTTCAAACACCAAAAAACAACTAATGAACACAAACATGAACATATACTTCAATAGACAATGACAAAAACATAAATTAACACCTAAATACATCAACATAAACACAAACAACAAAAATATGACTGCACAAAAAACTATAAAACAAGCACAAAGGCTATGGATACAAAACGAAATTAATCAATTATACAGTAAGAAAAATAGCATAACACTAGACATATACAAACTACACTTAGAGCTAACAAGTTTATTACATCCAATCACTTGGAATAATAAATACAATAACATAGAAAATAAAATAAGATTTGAAAAAAACAAAAAGACTTATACAATCAACAAAAAACTTAACACATTAAAACAACAAAACAAAAATAAACACACATTTTACCCTCGAACCATTAACCTTAGCAATACAGAATTTAACAAAAAAGAAACAGAATATTTAAACAATATGTCAAAAACTAACATAACTCAAAATGCAAACAAAAATCTAGAAAATTTAATAGTAGAAACAGAATTTGCCATTAAAAGACAATATACAAGAAGAAAAAAGAACAGAAGCAACACATATAATTAAAAAAATAATCACTAGCGAAATGAAAAACAAAGATAAACAAAAGAAAAACAATAAAAGAAATTAAAAGTAAAGTAAAGAACAATAATTTAATAATAACTTAAGCAGACAAAAGTCAAGCAACAGTAATCATTGATAAAGCAGACTACATCAAAAAAACCGAAGACTTCATCAACAATAATAAATGCATACAACTAGATAAAAACCCAACAGAAAACTATCTTAAACAAACAGCAAAACTAATAAAAACAACTAAAAACATTTTCAACAATAAAAACACAGACATATATATAAATAATAATCCAGAACCACCTAAAATGAATAGCCTAAAAAAATACACAAATTAAACAACCCAATACGTCCATTAATCAATTTCAAAAAAGCTCCTACATAAAAAATAGCAAAAATAATAGCACAAAAACTAAAAAGTAACCATCTAACAAATAACCATCATAACATAAAAAATACATACGAATTAATAGACAAACTAAAAATAATAAATATAAATGAAAATACATTTTTCACATCATATGACATAACAAACATGTACACCAACATCCCAGTAGAAGAAACAATTGACATAATAATAAACAAACTTAAAGAACAAAATGAAAACAAACAATATATAACCGAAATAAAAAATAGCCTCCAACTAATACTAAAACAAAATTACTTTGAATTTAATAGCAAAATTTATCAACAGAAAGAAGGTTTAGCAATGGGATCACCATTATCAAGCATAATAGCAGAAATATTCCTACAACACATAGACACCAAAATACAAAATATCATAAAATCACATGACCCAAATGGCATATGGATAAGATATGTAGATGATGGGCTATATGTATCAAATAACAAAAACACAAATGCAGAGAACATACTGAAACAAATCAATAACATACATCCCAAAATACAATTCACAGAAGAAAAAGAAAAACATAACAAAATCAACTATTTAGACATAACCATCACAAGATACAACAACCACATACAATATGCAATATATAGAAAACCAACTTCCACTAACATCATTATACCTAACCATTCCGACCACCCACCACAACATAAAATGGTAGCATTTTATTCGCTATTTAACAGAATGTACAGAATTCCCCTAAACAAACAAGAAACTGACAAAGAAAGAAATATAATATACCAAATTGGTTATGAAAATGGATACAATAAAAATACTATGATCAAAATAGAAAATAAAATCAAATACAAAATAAAAACTGAACAATTAAGAATTAATCAAACTGAACAACACATAAATAATAACAACAACAACAAATGGGCCACATTCACATATATAAATAATAAAATGACAAAACTAACAAAACTATTTAAAAACACAGATATAAAAATAGCATACAAAACTAATAAAAATAAATTACAAAATCTAAATAGCTCACACAACATCGATAATACAGCAACTAACGGCATATACAAAATTGAATGCCAAGATTGCAATAAATGTTACATAGGACAAACAAAAAAACAGCTGAAAAAACGTTATTTTGAACTCCTAAATGCATACAAAAAACCAGAAATATATAAATCCAATTTAGCCACACATGCAATAAACACAGGACATGAATTCCCAGACATAACCAATGTAACACTAATAAAACATATACCACACAAAGGCACCATAATGAACATTTGGGAAAATTTACAAATATACAAACATAAAACAGAAAACAAACTAATACCTGAACAAATACAAATCAATACAAAACATGACACAATATTGAAAGCACTCAACATTGAAAATACACAAAAAACTAACACATACACCACAATCACACACAATAAAACCAATTTGAAATACCAGAAGCCAACAGGAAGCCACAATAATAATAGTCAACCAACAACACATATGTACTTCACCAGACAAAAAAACCGGAAGGCTGAGGATGGGTACAAGATAGTACCCGAAACATGTTCCTAATAAGGAAAAAAAGGTATATCTTGAAGTAAATTTATTTATAAATATTAAATTATTATATACATCAAGAAACGGACTGTAGCAGAAAGTGATTGAATTAATATAACCATACAAGGTAAATAAGCCTACAGTGGAAAAAAAAAACGAAAAGTGAGGTTATAAAACAAATGCAAAAACAAAAGTGTATAGTGAAAAAATAGTGAAGTGAACATCAAATTAAATGAAATCAACTACCAAATAACGGAAAACAAAACAAATCATCTCTCACATAAATATACATTAACATGTACACAAACAACATAACCACAATTCCATATAACCACATTACCAAATTATTAAACAAATTTCAAACACCAAAAAACAACTAATGAACACAAACATGAACATATACTTCAATAGACAATGACAAAAACATAAATTAACACCTAAATACATCAACATACACACAAACAACAAAAATATGACTGCACAAAAAACTATAAAACAAGCACAAAGGCTATGGATACAAAACGAAATTAATCAATTATACAGTAAGAAAAATAGCATAACACTAGACATATACAAACTACACTTAGAGCTAACAAGTTTATTACATCCAATCACTTGGAATAATAAATACAATAACATAGAAAATAAAATAAGATTTGAAAAAAACAAAAAGACTTATACAATCAACAAAAAACTTAACACATTAAAACAACAAAACAAAAATAAACACACATTTTACCCTCGAACCATTAACCTTAGCAATACAGAATTTAACAAAAAAGAAACAGAATATTTAAACAATATGTCAAAAACTAACATAACTCAAAATGCAAACAAAAATCTAGAAAATTTAATAGTAGAAACAGAATTTGCCATTAACCTAATAAAAGACAATATACAAGAAGAAAAAAGAACAGAAGCAACACATATAATTAAAAAAATAATCACTAGCGAAATGAAAAACAAAGATAAACAAAAGAAAAACAATAAAACAATAAAAGAAATTAAAAGTAAAGTAAAGAACAATAATTTAATAATAACTAAAGCAGACAAAAGTCAAGCAACAGTAATCATTGATAAAGCAGACTACATCAAAAAAACCGAAGACTTCATCAACAATAATAAATGCATACAACTAGATAAAAACCCAACAGAAAACTATCTTAAACAAACAGCAAAACTAATAAAAACAACTAAAAAAATTTCAACAATAAAAACACAGACATATATATAAATAATAATCCAGAACCACCTAAAATGAATAGCCTAAAAAAATACACAAATTAAACAACCCAATACGTCCATTAATCAATTTCAAAAAAGCTCTACATAAAAAATAGCAAAAATAATAGCACAAAAACTAAAAAGTAACCATCTAACAAATAACCATCATAACATAAAAAATACATACGAATTAATAGACAAACTAAAAATAATAAATATAAATGAAAATACATTTTTCACATCATATGACATAACAAACATGTACACCAACATCCCAGTAGAAGAAACAATTGACATAATAATAAACAAACTTAAAGAACAAAATGAAAACAAACAATATATAACCGAAATAAAAAATAGCCTCCAACTAATACTAAAACAAAATTACTTTGAATTTAATAGCAAAATTTATCAACAGAAAGAAGGTTTAGCAATGGGATCACCATTATCAAGCATAATAGCAGAAATATTCCTACAACACATAGACACCAAAATACAAAATATCATAAAATCACATGACCCAAATGGCATATGGATAAGATATGTAGATGATGGGCTATATGTATCAAATAACAAAAACACAAATGCAGAGAACATACTGAAACAAATCAATAACATACATCCCAAAATACAATTCACAGAAGAAAAAGAAAAACATAACAAAATCAACTATTTAGACATAACCATCACAAGATACAACAACCACATACAATATGCAATATATAGAAAACCAACTTCCACTAACATCATTATACCTAACCATTCCGACCACCCACCACAACATAAAATGGCAGCATTTTATTCGCTATTTAACAGAATGTACAGAATTCCCCTAAACAAACAAGAAACTGACAAAGAAAGAAATATAATATACCAAATTGGTTATGAAAATGGATACAATAAAAATACTATGATCAAAATAGAAAATAAAATCAAATACAAAATAAAAACTGAACAATTAAGAATTAATCAAACTGAACAACACATAAATAATAACAACAACAACAAATGGGCCACATTCACATATATAAATAATAAAATGACAAAACTAACAAAACTATTTAAAAACACAGATATAAAAATAGCATACAAAACTAATAAAAATAAATTACAAAATCTAAATAGCTCACACAACATCGATAATACAGCAACTAACGGCATATACAAAATTGAATGCCAAGATTGCAATAAATGTTACATAGGACAAACAAAAAAACAGCTGAAAAAACGTTACTTTGAACTCCTAAATGCATACAAAAAACCAGAAATATATAAATCCAATTTAGCCACACATGCAATAAACACAGGACATGAAATCCCAGACATAACCAATGTAACACTAATAAAACATATACCACACAAAGGCACCATAATGAACATTTGGGAAAATTTACAAATATACAAACATAAAACAGAAAACAAACTAATACCTGAACAAATACAAATCAATACAAAACATGACACAATATTGAAAGCACTCAACATTGAAAATACACAAAAAACTAACACATACACCACAATCACACACAATAAAACCAATTTGAAATACCAGAAGCCAACAGGAAGCCACAATAATAATAGTCAACCAACAACACATATGTACTTCACCAGACAAAAAAACCGGAAGGCTGAGGATGGGTACAAGATAGTACCCGAAACATGTTCCTAATAAGGAAAAAAAGGTATATCTTGAAGTAAATTTATTTATAAATATTAAATTATTATATACATCAAGAAACGGACTGTAGCAGAAAGTGATTGAATTAATATAACCATACAAGGTAAATAAGCCTACAGTAGAAAAAAAACGAAAAGTGAGGTTATAAAACAAATGCAAAAACAAAAGTGTATAGTGAAAAAATAGTGAAGTGAACATCAAATTAAATGAAATCAACTACCAAATAACGGAAAACAAAACAAATCATCTCTCACATAAATATACATTAACATGTACACAAACAACATAACCACAATTCCATATAACCACATTACCAAATTATTAAACAAATTTCAAACACCAAAAAACAACTAATGAACACAAACATGAACATATACTTCAATAGACAATGACAAAAACATAAATTAACACCTAAATACATCAACATAAACACAAACAACAAAAATATGACTGCACAAAAAACTATAAAACAAGCACAAAGGCTATGGATACAAAACGAAATTAATCAATTATACAGTAAGAAAAATAGCATAACACTAGACATATACAAACTACACTTAGAGCTAACAAGTTTATTACATCCAATCACTTGGAATAATAAATACAATAACATAGAAAATAAAATAAGATTTGAAAAAAACAAAAAGACTTATACAATCAACAAAAAACTTAACACATTAAAACAACAAAACAAAAATAAACACACATTTTACCCTCGAACCATTAACCTTAGCAATACAGAATTTAACAAAAAAGAAACAGAATATTTAAACAATATGTCAAAAACTAACATAACTCAAAATGCAAACAAAAATCTAGAAAATTTAATAGTAGAAACAGAATTTGCCATTAACCTAATAAAAGACAATATACAAGAAGAAAAAAGAACAGAAGCAACACATATAATTAAAAAAATAATCACTAGCGAAATGAAAAACAAAGATAAACAAAAGAAAAACAATAAAACAATAAAAGAAATTAAAAGTAAAGTAAAGAACAATAATTTAATAATAACTAAAGTAGACAAAAGTCAAGCAACAGTAATCATTGATAAAGCAGACTACATCAAAAAAACCGAAGACTTCATCAACAATAATAAAAGCATACAACTAGATAAAAACCCAACAGAAAACTATCTTAAACAAACAGCAAAACTAATAAAAACAACTAAAAACATTTTCAACAATAAAAACACAGACATATATATAAATAATAATCCAGAACCACCTAAAATGAATAGCCTAAAAAAATACACAAATTAAACAACCCAATACGTCCATTAATCAATTTCAAAAAAGCTCCTACATAAAAAATAGCAAAAATAATAGCACAAAAACTAAAAAGTAACCATCTAACAAATAACCATCATAACATAAAAAATACATACGAATTAATAGACAAACTAAAAATAATAAATATAAATGAAAATACATTTTTCACATCATATGACATAACAAACATGTACACCAACATCCCAGTAGAAGAAACAATTGACATAATAATAAACAAACTTAAAGAACAAAATGAAAACAAACAATATATAACCGAAATAAAAAATAGCCTCCAACTAATACTAAAACAAAATTACTTTGAATTTAATAGCAAAATTTATCAACAGAAAGAAGGTTTAGCAATGGGATCACCATTATCAAGCATAATAGCAGAAATATTCCTACAACACATAGACACCAAAATACAAAATATCATAAAATCACATGACCCAAATGGCATATGGATAAGATATGTAGATGATGGGCTATATGTATCAAATAACAAAAACACAAATGCAGAGAACATACTGAAACAAATCAATAACATACATCCCAAAATACAATTCACAGAAGAAAAAGAAAAACATAACAAAATCAACTATTTAGACATAACCATCACAAGATACAACAACCACATACAATATGCAATATATAGAAAACCAACTTCCACTAACATCATTATACCTAACCATTCCGACCACCCACCACAACATAAAATGGTAGCATTTTATTCGCTATTTAACAGAATGTACAGAATTCCCCTAAACAAACAAGAAACTGGCAAAGAAAGAAATATAATATACCAAATTGGTTATGAAAATGGATACAATAAAAATACTATGATCAAAATAGAAAATAAAATCAAATATAAAATAAAAACTGAACAATTAAGAATTAATCAAACTGAACAACACATAAATAATAACAACAACAACAAATGGGCCACATTCACATATATAAATAATAAAATGACAAAACTAACAAAACTATTTAAAAACACAGATATAAAAATAGCATACAAAACTAATAAAAATAAATTACAAAATCTAAATAGCTCACACAACAAAGATAATACAACAACTAACGGCATATACAAAATTGAATGCCAAGATTGCAATAAATGTTACATAGGAAAAACAAAAAAACAGCTGAAAAAACGTTATTTTGAACTCCTAAATGCATACAAAAAACCAGAAATATATAAATCCAATTTAGCCACACATGCAATAAACACAGGACATGAATTCCCAGACATAACCAATGTAACATTAATCAAACATATACCACACAAAGGCACCATAATGAACATTTGGGAAAATTTACAAACATACAAACATAAAACAGAAAACAAACTAATACCTGAACAAATACAAATCAATACAAAACATGACACAATATTGAAAGCACTCAACATTGAAAATACACAAAAAACTAACACATACACCACAATCACACACAATAAAACCAATTTGAAATACCAGAAGCCAACAGGAAGCCACAATAATAATAGTCAACCAACAACACATATGTACTTCACCAGACAAAAAAACCGGAAGGCTGAGGATGGGTACAAGATAGTACCCGAAACATGTTCCTAATAAGGAAAAAAAGGTATATCTTGAAGTAAATTTATTTATAAATATTAAATTATTATATACATCAAGAAACGGACTGTAGCAGAAAGTGATTGAATTAATATAACCATACAAGGTAAATAAGCCTACAGTAGAAAAAAAACGAAAAGTGAGGTTATAAAACAAATGCAAAAACAAAAGTGTATAGTGAAAAAATAGTGAAGTGAACATCAAATTAAATGAAATCAACTACCAAATAACGGAAAACAAAACAAATCATCTCTCACATAAATATACATTAACATGTACACAAACAACATAACCACAATTCCATATAACCACATTACCAAATTATTAAACAAATTTCAAACACCAAAAAACAACTAATGAACACAAACATGAACATATACTTCAATAGACAATGACAAAAACATAAATTAACACCTAAATACATCAACATAAACACAAACAACAAAAATATGACTGCACAAAAAACTATAAAACAAGCACAAAGGCTATGGATACAAAACGAAATTAATCAATTATACAGTAAGAAAAATAGCATAACACTAGACATATACAAACTACACTTAGAGCTAACAAGTTTATTACATCCAATCACTTGGAATAATAAATACAATAACATAGAAAATAAAATAAGATTTGAAAAAAACAAAAAGACTTATACAATCAACAAAAAACTTAACACATTAAAACAACAAAACAAAAATAAACACACATTTTACCCTCGAACCATTAACCTTAGCAATACAGAATTTAACAAAAAAGAAACAGAATATTTAAACAATATGTCAAAAACTAACATAACTCAAAATGCAAACAAAAATCTAGAAAATTTAATAGTAGAAACAGAATTTGCCATTAACCTAATAAAAGACAATATACAAGAAGAAAAAAGAACAGAAGCAACACATATAATTAAAAAAATAATCACTAGCGAAATGAAAAACAAAGATAAACAAAAGAAAAACAATAAAACAATAAAAGAAATTAAAAGTAAAGTAAAGAACAATAATTTAATAATAACTAAAGCAGACAAAAGTCAAGCAACAGTAATCATTGATAAAGCAGACTACATCAAAAAAACCGAAGACTTCATCAACAATAATAAATGCATACAACTAGATAAAAACCCAACAGAAAACTATCTTAAACAAACAGCAAAACTAATAAAAACAACTAAAAAAATTTCAACAATAAAAACACAGACATATATATAAATAATAATCCAGAACCACCTAAAATGAATAGCCTAAAAAAATACACAAATTAAACAACCCAATACGTCCATTAATCAATTTCAAAAAAGCTCCTACATAAAAAATAGCAAAAATAATAGCACAAAAACTAAAAAGTAACCATCTAACAAATAACCATCATAACATAAAAAATACATACGAATTAATAGACAAACTAAAAATAATAAATATAAATGAAAATACATTTTTCACATCATATGACATAACAAACATGTACACCAACATCCCAGTAGAAGAAACAATTGACATAATAATAAACAAACTTAAAGAACAAAATGAAAACAAACAATATATAACCGAAATAAAAAATAGCCTCCAACTAATACTAAAACAAAATTACTTTGAATTTAATAGCAAAATTTATCAACAGAAAGAAGGTTTAGCAATGGGATCACCATTATCAAGCATAATAGCAGAAATATTCCTACAACACATAGACACCAAAATACAAAATATCATAAAATCACATGACCCAAATGGCATATGGATAAGATATGTAGATGATGGGCTATATGTATCAAATAACAAAAACACAAATGCAGAGAACATACTGAAACAAATCAATAACATACATCCCAAAATACAATTCACAGAAGAAAAAGAAAAACATAACAAAATCAACTATTTAGACATAACCATCACAAGATACAACAACCACATACAATATGCAATATATAGAAAACCAACTTCCACTAACATCATTATACCTAACCATTCCGACCACCCACCACAACATAAAATGGCAGCATTTTATTCGCTATTTAACAGAATGTACAGAATTCCCCTAAACAACAAGAAACTGACAAAGAAAGAAATATAATATACCAAATTGGTTATGAAAATGGATACAATAAAAATACTATGATCAAAATAGAAAATAAAATCAAATACAAAATAAAAACTGAACAATTAAGAATTAATCAAACTGAACAACACATAAATAATAACAACAACAACAAATGGGCCACATTCACATATATAAATAATAAAATGACAAAACTAACAAAACTATTTAAAAACACAGATATAAAAATAGCATACAAAACTAATAAAAATAAATTACAAAATCTAAATAGCTCACACAACATCGATAATACAGCAACTAACGGCATATACAAAATTGAATGCCAAGATTGCAATAAATGTTACATAGGACAAACAAAAAAACAGCTGAAAAAACGTTACTTTGAACTCCTAAATGCATACAAAAAACCAGAAATATATAAATCCAATTTAGCCACACATGCAATAAACACAGGACATGAATTCCCAGACATAACCAATGTAACACTAATAAAACATATACCACACAAAGGCACCATAATGAACATTTGGGAAAATTTACAAATATACAAACATAAAACAGAAAACAAACTAATACCTGAACAAATACAAATCAATACAAAACATGACACAATATTGAAAGCACTCAACATTGAAAATACACAAAAAACTAACACATACACCACAATCACACACAATAAAACCAATTTGAAATACCAGAAGCCAACAGGAAGCCACAATAATAATAGTCAACCAACAACACATATGTACTTCACCAGACAAAAAAACCGGAAGGCTGAGGATGGGTACAAGATAGTACCCGAAACATGTTCCTAATAAGGAAAAAAAGGTATATCTTGAAGTAAATTTATTTATAAATATTAAATTATTATATACATCAAGAAACGGACTGTAGCAGAAAGTGATTGAATTAATATAACCATACAAGGTAAATAAGCCTACAGTAGAAAAAAAACGAAAAGTGAGGTTATAAAACAAATGCAAAAACAAAAGTGTATAGTGAAAAAATAGTGAAGTGAACATCAAATTAAATGAAATCAACTACCAAATAACGGAAAACAAAACAAATCATCTCTCACATAAATATACATTAACATGTACACAAACAACATAACCACAATTCCATATAACCACATTACCAAATTATTAAACAAATTTCAAACACCAAAAAACAACTAATGAACACAAACATGAACATATACTTCAATAGACAATGACAAAAACATAAATTAACACCTAAATACATCAACATAAACACAAACAACAAAAATATGACTGCACAAAAAACTATAAAACAAGCACAAAGGCTATGGATACAAAACGAAATTAATCAATTATACAGTAAGAAAAATAGCATAACACTAGACATATACAAACTACACTTAGAGCTAACAAGTTTATTACATCCAATCACTTGGAATAATAAATACAATAACATAGAAAATAAAATAAGATTTGAAAAAAACAAAAAGACTTATACAATCAACAAAAAACTTAACACATTAAAACAACAAAACAAAAATAAACACACATTTTACCCTCGAACCATTAACCTTAGCAATACAGAATTTAACAAAAAAGAAACAGAATATTTAAACAATATGTCAAAAACTAACATAACTCAAAATGCAAACAAAAATCTAGAAAATTTAATAGTAGAAACAGAATTTGCCATTAACCTAATAAAAGACAATATACAAGAAGAAAAAAGAACAGAAGCAACACATATAATTAAAAAAATAATCACTAGCGAAATGAAAAACAAAGATAAACAAAAGAAAAACAATAAAACAATAAAAGAAATTAAAAGTAAAGTAAAGAACAATAATTTAATAATAACTAAAGTAGACAAAAGTCAAGCAACAGTAATCATTGATAAAGCAGACTACATCAAAAAAACCGAAGACTTCATCAACAATAATAAAAGCATACAACTAGATAAAAACCCAACAGAAAACTATCTTAAACAAACAGCAAAACTAATAAAAACAACTAAAAACATTTTCAACAATAAAAACACAGACATATATATAAATAATAATCCAGAACCACCTAAAATGAATAGCCTAAAAAAATACACAAATTAAACAACCCAATACGTCCATTAATCAATTTCAAAAAAGCTCCTACATAAAAAATAGCAAAAATAATAGCACAAAAACTAAAAAGTAACTATCTAACAAATAACCATCATAACATAAAAAATACATACGAATTAATAGACAAACTAAAAATAATAAATATAAATGAAAATACATTTTTCACATCATATGACATAACAAACATGTACACCAACATCCCAGTAGAAGAAACAATTGACATAATAATAAACAAACTTAAAGAACAAAATGAAAACAAACAATATATAACCGAAATAAAAAATAGCCTCCAACTAATACTAAAACAAAATTACTTTGAATTTAATAGCAAAATTTATCAACAGAAAGAAGGTTTAGCAATGGGATCACCATTATCAAGCATAATAGCAGAAATATTCCTACAACACATAGACACCAAAATACAAAATATCATAAAATCACATGACCCAAATGGCATATGGATAAGATATGTAGATGATGGGCTATATGTATCAAATAACAAAAACACAAATGCAGAGAACATACTGAAACAAATCAATAACATACATCCCAAAATACAATTCACAGAAGAAAAAGAAAAACATAACAAAATCAACTATTTAGACATAACCATCACAAGATACAACAACCACATACAATATGCAATATATAGAAAACCAACTTCCACTAACATCATTATACCTAACCATTCCGACCACCCACCACAACATAAAATGGCAGCATTTTATTCGCTATTTAACAGAATGTACAGAATTCCCCTAAACAAACAAGAAACTGACAAAGAAAGAAATATAATATACCAAATTGGTTATGAAAATGGATACAATAAAAATACTATGATCAAAATAGAAAATAAAATCAAATACAAAATAAAAACTGAACAATTAAGAATTAATCAAACTGAACAACACATAAATAATAACAACAACAACAAATGGGCCACATTCACATATATAAATAATAAAATGACAAAACTAACAAAACTATTTAAAAACACAGATATAAAAATAGCATACAAAACTAATAAAAATAAATTACAAAATCTAAATAGCTCACACAACAAAGATAATACAACAACTAACGGCATATACAAAATTGAATGCCAAGATTGCAATAAATGTTACATAGGAAAAACAAAAAAACAGCTGAAAAAACGTTATTTTGAACTCCTAAATGCATACAAAAAACCAGAAATATATAAATCCAATTTAGCCACACATGCAATAAACACAGGACATGAATTCCCAGACATAACCAATGTAACATTAATAAAACATATACCACACAAAGGCACCATAATGAACATTTGGGAAAATTTACAAACATACAAACATAAAACAGAAAACAAACTAATACCTGAACAAATACAAATCAATACAAAACATGACACAATATTGAAAGCACTCAACATTGAAAATACACAAAAAACTAACACATACACCACAATCACACACAATAAAACCAATTTGAAATACCAGAAGCCAACAGGAAGCCACAATAATAATAGTCAACCAACAACACATATGTACTTCACCAGACAAAAAAACCGGAAGGCTGAGGATGGGTACAAGATAGTACCCGAAACATGTTCCTAATAAGGAAAAAAAGGTATATCTTGAAGTAAATTTATTTATAAATATTAAATTATTATATACATCAAGAAACGGACTGTAGCAGAAAGTGATTGAATTAATATAACCATACAAGGTAAATAAGCCTACAGTAGAAAAAAAACGAAAAGTGAGGTTATAAAACAAATGCAAAAACAAAAGTGTATAGTGAAAAAATAGTGAAGTGAACATCAAATTAAATGAAATCAACTACCAAATAACGGAAAACAAAACAAATCATCTCTCACATAAATATACATTAACATGTACACAAACAACATAACCACAATTCCATATAACCACATTACCAAATTATTAAACAAATTTCAAACACCAAAAAACAACTAATGAACACAAACATGAACATATACTTCAATAGACAATGACAAAAACATAAATTAACACCTAAATACATCAACATAAACACAAACAACAAAAATATGACTGCACAAAAAACTATAAAACAAGCACAAAGGCTATGGATACAAAACGAAATTAATCAATTATACAGTAAGAAAAATAGCATAACACTAGACATATACAAACTACACTTAGAGCTAACAAGTTTATTACATCCAATCACTTGGAATAATAAATACAATAACATAGAAAATAAAATAAGATTTGAAAAAAACAAAAAGACTTATACAATCAACAAAAAACTTAACACATTAAAACAACAAAACAAAAATAAACACACATTTTACCCTCGAACCATTAACCTTAGCAATACAGAATTTAACAAAAAAGAAACAGAATATTTAAACAATATGTCAAAAACTAACATAACTCAAAATGCAAACAAAAATCTAGAAAATTTAATAGTAGAAACAGAATTTGCCATTAACCTAATAAAAGACAATATACAAGAAGAAAAAAGAACAGAAGCAACACATATAATTAAAAAAATAATCACTAGCGAAATGAAAAACAAAGATAAACAAAAGAAAAACAATAAAACAATAAAAGAAATTAAAAGTAAAGTAAAGAACAATAATTTAATAATAACTAAAGCAGACAAAAGTCAAGCAACAGTAATCATTGATAAAGCAGACTACATCAAAAAAACCGAAGACTTCATCAACAATAATAAATGCATACAACTAGATAAAAACCCAACAGAAAACTATCTTAAACAAACAGCAAAACTAATAAAAACAACTAAAAAAATTTCAACAATAAAAACACAGACATATATATAAATAATAATCCAGAACCACCTAAAATGAATAGCCTAAAAAAATACACAAATTAAACAACCCAATACGTCCATTAATCAATTTCAAAAAAGCTCCTACATAAAAAATAGCAAAAATAATAGCACAAAAACTAAAAAGTAACCATCTAACAAATAACCATCATAACATAAAAAATACATACGAATTAATAGACAAACTAAAAATAATAAATATAAATGAAAATACATTTTTCACATCATATGACATAACAAACATGTACACCAACATCCCAGTAGAAGAAACAATTGACATAATAATAAACAAACTTAAAGAACAAAATGAAAACAAACAATATATAACCGAAATAAAAAATAGCCTCCAACTAATACTAAAACAAAATTACTTTGAATTTAATAGCAAAATTTATCAACAGAAAGAAGGTTTAGCAATGGGATCACCATTATCAAGCATAATAGCAGAAATATTCCTACAACACATAGACACCAAAATACAAAATATCATAAAATCACATGACCCAAATGGCATATGGATAAGATATGTAGATGATGGGCTATATGTATCAAATAACAAAAACACAAATGCAGAGAACATACTGAAACAAATCAATAACATACATCCCAAAATACAATTCACAGAAGAAAAAGAAAAACATAACAAAATCAACTATTTAGACATAACCATCACAAGATACAACAACCACATACAATATGCAATATATAGAAAACCAACTTCCACTAACATCATTATACCTAACCATTCCGACCACCCACCACAACATAAAATGGCAGCATTTTATTCGCTATTTAACAGAATGTACAGAATTCCCCTAAACAACAAGAAACTGACAAAGAAAGAAATATAATATACCAAATTGGTTATGAAAATGGATACAATAAAAATACTATGATCAAAATAGAAAATAAAATCAAATACAAAATAAAAACTGAACAATTAAGAATTAATCAAACTGAACAACACATAAATAATAACAACAACAACAAATGGGCCACATTCACATATATAAATAATAAAATGACAAAACTAACAAAACTATTTAAAAACACAGATATAAAAATAGCATACAAAACTAATAAAAATAAATTAC
Organism: Magicicada septendecula; assembly: GCA_034769895.1. Lineage (NCBI taxonomy): Eukaryota > Metazoa > Arthropoda > Insecta > Hemiptera > Cicadidae > Magicicada > Magicicada septendecula. The sequence goes on along the minus strand of CM068368.1, from coordinate 406,941,409 downwards.
AAAATCTAAATAGCTCACACAACATCGATAATACAGCAACTAACGGCATATACAAAATTGAATGCCAAGATTGCAATAAATGTTACATAGGACAAACAAAAAAACAGCTGAAAAAACGTTACTTTGAACTCCTAAATGCATACAAAAAACCAGAAATATATAAATCCAATTTAGCCACACATGCAATAAACACAGGACATGAATTCCCAGACATAACCAATGTAACACTAATAAAACATATACCACACAAAGGCACCATAATGAACATTTGGGAAAATTTACAAATATACAAACATAAAACAGAAAACAAACTAATACCTGAACAAATACAAATCAATACAAAACATGACACAATATTGAAAGCACTCAACATTGAAAATACACAAAAAACTAACACATACACCACAATCACACACAATAAAACCAATTTGAAATACCAGAAGCCAACAGGAAGCCACAATAATAATAGTCAACCAACAACACATATGTACTTCACCAGACAAAAAAACCGGAAGGCTGAGGATGGGTACAAGATAGTACCCGAAACATGTTCCTAATAAGGAAAAAAAGGTATATCTTGAAGTAAATTTATTTATAAATATTAAATTATTATATACATCAAGAAACGGACTGTAGCAGAAAGTGATTGAATTAATATAACCATACAAGGTAAATAAGCCTACAGTAGAAAAAAAACGAAAAGTGAGGTTATAAAACAAATGCAAAAACAAAAGTGTATAGTGAAAAAATAGTGAAGTGAACATCAAATTAAATGAAATCAACTACCAAATAACGGAAAACAAAACAAATCATCTCTCACATAAATATACATTAACATGTACACAAACAACATAACCACAATTCCATATAACCACATTACCAAATTATTAAACAAATTTCAAACACCAAAAAACAACTAATGAACACAAACATGAACATATACTTCAATAGACAATGACAAAAACATAAATTAACACCTAAATACATCAACATAAACACAAACAACAAAAATATGACTGCACAAAAAACTATAAAACAAGCACAAAGGCTATGGATACAAAACGAAATTAATCAATTATACAGTAAGAAAAATAGCATAACACTAGACATATACAAACTACACTTAGAGCTAACAAGTTTATTACATCCAATCACTTGGAATAATAAATACAATAACATAGAAAATAAAATAAGATTTGAAAAAAACAAAAAGACTTATACAATCAACAAAAAACTTAACACATTAAAACAACAAAACAAAAATAAACACACATTTTACCCTCGAACCATTAACCTTAGCAATACAGAATTTAACAAAAAAGAAACAGAATATTTAAACAATATGTCAAAAACTAACATAACTCAAAATGCAAACAAAAATCTAGAAAATTTAATAGTAGAAACAGAATTTGCCATTAACCTAATAAAAGACAATATACAAGAAGAAAAAAGAACAGAAGCAACACATATAATTAAAAAAATAATCACTAGCGAAATGAAAAACAAAGATAAACAAAAGAAAAACAATAAAACAATAAAAGAAATTAAAAGTAAAGTAAAGAACAATAATTTAATAATAACTAAAGTAGACAAAAGTCAAGCAACAGTAATCATTGATAAAGCAGACTACATCAAAAAAACCGAAGACTTCATCAACAATAATAAAAGCATACAACTAGATAAAAACCCAACAGAAAACTATCTTAAACAAACAGCAAAACTAATAAAAACAACTAAAAACATTTTCAACAATAAAAACACAGACATATATATAAATAATAATCCAGAACCACCTAAAATGAATAGCCTAAAAAAATACACAAATTAAACAACCCAATACGTCCATTAATCAATTTCAAAAAAGCTCCTACATAAAAAATAGCAAAAATAATAGCACAAAAACTAAAAAGTAACTATCTAACAAATAACCATCATAACATAAAAAATACATACGAATTAATAGACAAACTAAAAATAATAAATATAAATGAAAATACATTTTTCACATCATATGACATAACAAACATGTACACCAACATCCCAGTAGAAGAAACAATTGACATAATAATAAACAAACTTAAAGAACAAAATGAAAACAAACAATATATAACCGAAATAAAAAATAGCCTCCAACTAATACTAAAACAAAATTACTTTGAATTTAATAGCAAAATTTATCAACAGAAAGAAGGTTTAGCAATGGGATCACCATTATCAAGCATAATAGCAGAAATATTCCTACAACACATAGACACCAAAATACAAAATATCATAAAATCACATGACCCAAATGGCATATGGATAAGATATGTAGATGATGGGCTATATGTATCAAATAACAAAAACACAAATGCAGAGAACATACTGAAACAAATCAATAACATACATCCCAAAATACAATTCACAGAAGAAAAAGAAAAACATAACAAAATCAACTATTTAGACATAACCATCACAAGATACAACAACCACATACAATATGCAATATATAGAAAACCAACTTCCACTAACATCATTATACCTAACCATTCCGACCACCCACCACAACATAAAATGGCAGCATTTTATTCGCTATTTAACAGAATGTACAGAATTCCCCTAAACAAACAAGAAACTGACAAAGAAAGAAATATAATATACCAAATTGGTTATGAAAATGGATACAATAAAAATACTATGATCAAAATAGAAAATAAAATCAAATACAAAATAAAAACTGAACAATTAAGAATTAATCAAACTGAACAACACATAAATAATAACAACAACAACAAATGGGCCACATTCACATATATAAATAATAAAATGACAAAACTAACAAAACTATTTAAAAACACAGATATAAAAATAGCATACAAAACTAATAAAAATAAATTACAAAATCTAAATAGCTCACACAACAAAGATAATACAACAACTAACGGCATATACAAAATTGAATGCCAAGATTGCAATAAATGTTACATAGGAAAAACAAAAAAACAGCTGAAAAAACGTTATTTTGAACTCCTAAATGCATACAAAAAACCAGAAATATATAAATCCAATTTAGCCACACATGCAATAAACACAGGACATGAATTCCCAGACATAACCAATGTAACATTAATAAAACATATACCACACAAAGGCACCATAATGAACATTTGGGAAAATTTACAAACATACAAACATAAAACAGAAAACAAACTAATACCTGAACAAATACAAATCAATACAAAACATGACACAATATTGAAAGCACTCAACATTGAAAATACACAAAAAACTAACACATACACCACAATCACACACAATAAAACCAATTTGAAATACCAGAAGCCAACTGGAAGCCACAATAATAATAGTCAACCAACAACACATATGTACTTCACCAGACAAAAAAACCGGAAGGCTGAGGATGGGTACAAGATAGTACCCGAAACATGTTCCTAATAAGGAAAAAAAGGTATATCTTGAAGTAAATTTATTTATAAATATTAAATTATTATATACATCAAGAAACGGACTGTAGCAGAAAGTGATTGAATTAATATAACCATACAAGGTAAATAAGCCTACAGTAGAAAAAAAACGAAAAGTGAGGTTATAAAACAAATGCAAAAACAAAAGTGTATAGTGAAAAAATAGTGAAGTGAACATCAAATTAAATGAAATCAACTACCAAATAACGGAAAACAAAACAAATCATCTCTCACATAAATATACATTAACATGTACACAAACAACATAACCACAATTCCATATAACCACATTACCAAATTATTAAACAAATTTCAAACACCAAAAAACAACTAATGAACACAAACATGAACATATACTTCAATAGACAATGACAAAAACATAAATTAACACCTAAATACATCAACATAAACACAAACAACAAAAATATGACTGCACAAAAAACTATAAAACAAGCACAAAGGCTATGGATACAAAACGAAATTAATCAATTATACAGTAAGAAAAATAGCATAACACTAGACATATACAAACTACACTTAGAGCTAACAAGTTTATTACATCCAATCACTTGGAATAATAAATACAATAACATAGAAAATAAAATAAGATTTGAAAAAAACAAAAAGACTTATACAATCAACAAAAAACTTAACACATTAAAACAACAAAACAAAAATAAACACACATTTTACCCTCGAACCATTAACCTTAGCAATACAGAATTTAACAAAAAAGAAACAGAATATTTAAACAATATGTCAAAAACTAACATAACTCAAAATGCAAACAAAAATCTAGAAAATTTAATAGTAGAAACAGAATTTGCCATTAACCTAATAAAAGACAATATACAAGAAGAAAAAAGAACAGAAGCAACACATATAATTAAAAAAATAATCACTAGCGAAATGAAAAACAAAGATAAACAAAAGAAAAACAATAAAACAATAAAAGAAATTAAAAGTAAAGTAAAGAACAATAATTTAATAATAACTAAAGCAGACAAAAGTCAAGCAACAGTAATCATTGATAAAGCAGACTACATCAAAAAAACCGAAGACTTCATCAACAATAATAAATGCATACAACTAGATAAAAACCCAACAGAAAACTATCTTAAACAAACAGCAAAACTAATAAAAACAACTAAAAAAATTTCAACAATAAAAACACAGACATATATATAAATAATAATCCAGAACCACCTAAAATGAATAGCCTAAAAAAATACACAAATTAAACAACCCAATACGTCCATTAATCAATTTCAAAAAAGCTCCTACATAAAAAATAGCAAAAATAATAGCACAAAAACTAAAAAGTAACCATCTAACAAATAACCATCATAACATAAAAAATACATACGAATTAATAGACAAACTAAAAATAATAAATATAAATGAAAATACATTTTTCACATCATATGACATAACAAACATGTACACCAACATCCCAGTAGAAGAAACAATTGACATAATAATAAACAAACAATATATAACCGAAATAAAAAATAGCCTCCAACTAATACTAAAACAAAATTACTTTGAATTTAATAGCAAAATTTATCAACAGAAAGAAGGTTTAGCAATGGGATCACCATTATCAAGCATAATAGCAGAAATATTCCTACAACACATAGACACCAAAATACAAAATATCAGAAAATCACATGACCCAAATGGCATATGGATAAGATATGTAGATGATGGGCTATATGTATCAAATAACAAAAACACAAATGCAGAGAACATACTGAAACAAATCAATAACATACATCCCAAAATACAATTCACAGAAGAAAAAGAAAAACATAACAAAATCAACTATTTAGACATAACCATCACAAGATACAACAACCACATACAATATGCAATATATAGAAAACCAACTTCCACTAACATCATTATACCTAACCATTCTGACCACCCACCACAACATAAAATGGCAGCATTTTATTCGCTATTTAACAGAATGTACAGAATTCCCCTAAACAAACAAGAAACTGACAAAGAAAGAAATATAATATACCAAATTGGTTATGAAAATGGATACAATAAAAATACTATGATCAAAATAGAAAATAAAATCAAATACAAAATAAAAACTGAACAATTAAGAATTAATCAAACTGAACAACACATAAATAATAACAACAACAACAAATGGGCCACATTCACATATATAAATAATAAAATGACAAAACTAACAAAACTATTTAAAAACACAGATATAAAAATAGCATACAAAACTAATAAAAATAAATTACAAAATCTAAATAGCTCACACAACAAAGATAATACAACAACTAACGGCATATACAAAATTGAATGCCAAGATTGCAATAAATGTTACATAGGAAAAACAAAAAAACAGCTGAAAAAACGTTATTTTGAACTCCTAAATGCATACAAAAAACCAGAAATATATAAATCCAATTTAGCCACACATGCAATAAACACAGGACATGAATTCCCAGACATAACCAATGTAACACTAATAAAACATTTACCACACAAAGGCACCATAATGAACATTTGGGAAAATTTACAAATATACAAACATAAAACAGAAAACAAACTAATACCTGAACAAATACAAATCAATACAAAACATGACACAATATTGAAAGCACTCAACATTGAAAATACACAAAAAACTAACACATACACCACAATCACACACAATAAAACCAATTTGAAATACCAGAAGCCAACAGGAAGCCACAATAATAATAGTCAACCAACAACACATATGTGCTTCACCAGACAAAAAAACCGGAAGGCTGAGGATGAGTACAAGATAGTACCCAAAACATGTTCCTAATAAGGAAAAAAAGGTATATCTTGAAGTAAATTTATTTATAAATATTAAATTATTATATACATCAAGAAACGGACTGTAGCAGAAAGTGATTGAATTAATATAACCATACAAGGTAAATAAGCCTACAGTGGAAAAAAAAAACGAAAAGTGAGGTTATAAAACAAATGCAAAAACAAAAGTGTATAGTGAAAAAATAGTGAAGAGAACATCAAATTAAATGAAATCAACTACCAAATAACGGAAAACAAAACAAATCATCTCTCACATAAATATACATTAACATGTACACAAACAACATAACCACAATTCCATATAACCACATTACCAAATTATTAAACAAATTTCAAACACCAAAAAACAACTAATGAACACAAACATGAACATATACTTCAATAGACAATGACAAAAACATAAATTAACACCTAAATACATCAACATAAACACAAACAACAAAAATATGACTGCACAAAAAACTATAAAACAAGCACAAAGGCTATGGATACAAAACGAAATTAATCAATTATACAGTAAGAAAAATAGCATAACACTAGACATATACAAACTACACTTAGAGCTAACAAGTTTATTACATCCAATCACTTGGAATAATAAATACAATAACATAGAAAATAAAATAAGATTTGAAAAAAACAAAAAGACTTATACAATCAACAAAAAACTTAACACATTAAAACAACAAAACAAAAATAAACACACATTTTACCCTCGAACCATTAACCTTAGAAATACAGAATTTAACAAAAAAGAAACAGAATATTTAAACAATATGTCAAAAACTAACATAACTCAAAATGCAAACAAAAATCTAGAAAATTTAATAGTAGAAACAGAATTTGCCATTAACCTAATAAAAGACAATATACAAGAAGAAAAAAGAACAGAAGCAACACATATAATTAAAAAAATAATCACTAGCGAAATGAAAAACAAAGATAAATAAAAGAAAAACAATAAAAGAAATTAAAAGTAAAGTAAAGAACAATAATTTAATAATAACTAAAGCAGACAAAAGTCAAGCAACAGTAATCATTGATAAAGCAGACTACATCAAAAAAACCGAAGACTTCATCAACAATAATAAATGCATACAACTAGATAAAAACCCAACAGAAAACTATCTTAAACAAACAGCAAAACTAATAAAAACAACTAAAAACATTTTCAACAATAAAAACAGACATATATATAAATAATAATCCAGAACCACCTAAAATGAATAGCCTAAAAAAATACACAAATTAAACAACCCAATACGTCCATTAATCAATTTCAAAAAAGCTCCTACATAAAAAACAGCAAAAATAATAGCACAAAAACTAAAAAGTAACCATCTAACAAATAACCATCATAACATAAAAAATACATACGAATTAATAGACAAACTAAAAATAATAAATATAAATGAAAATACATTTTTCACATCATATGACATAACAAACATGTACACCAACATCCCAGTAGAAGAAACAATTGACATAATAATAAACAAACTTAAAGAACAAAATGAAAACAAACAATATATAACCGAAATAAAAAATAGCCTCCAACTAATACTAAAACAAAATTACTTTGAATTTAATAGCAAAATTTATCAACAGAAAGAAGGTTTAGCAATGGGATCACCATTATCAAGCATAATAGCAGAAATATTCCTACAACACATAGACACCAAAATACAAAATATCATAAAATCACATGACCCAAATGGCATATGGATAAGATATGTAGATGATGGGCTATATGTATCAAATAACAAAAACACAAATGCAGAGAACATACTGAAACAAATCAATAACATACATCCCAAAATACAATTCACAGAAGAAAAAGAAAAACATAACAAAATCAACTATTTAGACATAACCATCACAAGATACAACAACCACATACAATATGCAATATATAGAAAACCAACTTCCACTAACATCATTATACCTAACCATTCCGACCACCCACCACAACATAAAATGGCAGCATTTCATTCGCTATTTAACAGAATGTACAGAATTCCCCTAAACAAACAAGAAACTGACAAAGAAAGAAATATAATATACCAAATTGGTTATGAAAATGGATACAATAAAAATACTATGATCAAAATAGAAAATAAAATCAAATACAAAATAAAAACTGAACAATTAAGAATTAATCAAACTGAACAACACATAAATAATAACAACAACAACAAATGGGCCACATTCACATATATAAATAATAAAATGACAAAACTAACAAAACTATTTAAAAACACAGATATAAAAATAGCATACAAAACTAATAAAAATAAATTACAAAATCTAAATAGCTCACACAACAAAGATAATACAACAACTAACGGCATATACAAAATTGAATGCCAAGATTGCAATAAATGTTACATAGGAAAAACAAAAAAACAGCTGAAAAAACGTTATTTTGAACTCCTAAATGCATACAAAAAACCAGAAATATATAAATCCAATTTAGCCACACATGCAATAAACACAGGACATGAATTCCCAGACATAACCAATGTAACACTAATAAAACATATACCACACAAAGGCACCATAATGAACATTTGGGAAAATTTACAAATATACAAACATAAAACAGAAAACAAACTAATACCTGAACAAATACAAATCAATACAAAACATGACACAATATTGAAAGCACTCAACATTGAAAATACACAAAAAACTAACACATACACCACAATCACACACAATAAAACCAATTTGAAATACCAGAAGCCAACAGGAAGCCACAATAATAATAGTCAACCAACAACACATATGTACTTCACCAGACAAAAAAACCGGAAGGCTGAGGATGGGTACAAGATAGTACCCGAAACATGTTCCTAATAAGGAAAAAAAGGTATATCTTGAAGTAAATTTATTTATAAATATTAAATTATTATATACATCAAGAAACGGACTGTAGCAGAAAGTGATTGAATTAATATAACCATACAAGGTAAATAAGCCTACAGTGGAAAAAAAAAACGAAAAGTGAGGTTATAAAACAAATGCAAAAACAAAAGTGTATAGTGAAAAAATAGTGAAGTGAACATCAAATTAAATGAAATCAACTACCAAATAACGGAAAACAAAACAAATCATCTCTCACATAAATATACATTAACATGTACACAAACAACATAACCACAATTCCATATAACCACATTACCAAATTATTAAACAAATTTCAAACACCAAAAAACAACTAATGAACACAAACATGAACATATACTTCAATAGACAATGACAAAAACATAAATTAACACCTAAATACATCAACATACACACAAACAACAAAAATATGACTGCACAAAAAACTATAAAACAAGCACAAAGGCTATGGATACAAAACGAAATTAATCAATTATACAGTAAGAAAAATAGCATAACACTAGACATATACAAACTACACTTAGAGCTAGCAAGTTTATTACATCCAATCACTTGGAATAATAAATACAATAACATAGAAAATAAAATAAGATTTGAAAAAAACAAAAAGACTTATACAATCAACAAAAAACTTAACATATTAAAACAACAAAACAAAAATAAACACACATTTTACCCTCGAACCATTAACCTTAGCAATACAGAATTTAACAAAAAAGAAACAGAATATTTAAACAATATGTCAAAAACTAACATAACTCAAAATGCAAACAAAAATCTAGAAAATTTAATAGTAGAAACAGAATTTGCAATTAACCTAATAAAAGACAATATACAAGAAGAAAAAAGAACAGAAGCAACACATATAATTAAAAAAATAATCACTAGCGAAATGAAAAACAAAGATAAACAAAAGAAAAACAATAAAACAATAAAAGAAATTAAAAGTAAAGTAAAGAACAATAATTTAATAATAACTAAAGCAGACAAAAGTCAAGCAACAGTAATCATTGATAAAGCAGACTACATCAAAAAAACCGAAGACTTCATCAACAATAATAAATGCATACAACTAGATAAAAACCCAACAGAAAACTATCTTAAACAAACAGCAAAACTAATAAAAACAACTAAAAACATTTTCAACAATAAAAACACAGACATATATATAAATAATAATCCAGAACCACCTAAAATGAATAGCCTAAAAAAATACACAAATTAAACAACCCAATACGTCCATTAATCAATTTCAAAAAAGCTCCTACATAAAAAATAGCAAAAATAATAGCACAAAAACTAAAAAGTAACCATCTAACAAATAACCATCATAACATAAAAAATACATACGAATTAATAGACAAACTAAAAATAATAAATATAAATGAAAATACATTTTTCACATCATATGACATAACAAACATGTACACCAACATCCCAGTAGAAGAAACAATTGACATAATAATAAACAAACAATATATAACCGAAATAAAAAATAGCCTCCAACTAATACTAAAACAAAATTACTTTGAATTTAATAGCAAAATTTATCAACAGAAAGAAGGTTTAGCAATGGGATCACCATTATCAAGCATAATAGCAGAAATATTCCTACAACACATAGACACCAAAATACAAAATATCATAAAATCACATGACCCAAATGGCATATGGATAAGATATGTAGATGATGGGCTATATGTATCAAATAACAAAAACACAAATGCAGAGAACATACTGAAACAAATCAATAACATACATCCCAAAATACAATTCACAGAAGAAAAAGAAAAACATAACAAAATCAACTATTTAGACATAACCATCACAAGATACAACAACCACATACAATATGCAATATATAGAAAACCAACTTCCACTAACATCATTATACCTAACCATTCCGACCACCCACCACAACATAAAATGGCAGCATTTTATTCGCTATTTAACAGAATGTACAGAATTCCCCTAAACAAACAAGAAACTGACAAAGAAAGAAATATAATATACCAAATTGGTTATGAAAATGGATACAATAAAAATACTATGATCAAAATAGAAAATAAAATCAAATACAAAATAAAAACTGAACAATTAAGAATTAATCAAACTGAACAACACATAAATAATAACAACAACAACAAATGGGCCACATTCACATATATAAATAATAAAATGACAAAACTAACAAAACTATTTAAAAACACAGATATAAAAATAGCATACAAAACTAATAAAAATAAATTACAAAATCTAAATAGCTCACACAACATCGATAATACAGCAACTAACGGCATATACAAAATTGAATGCCAAGATTGCAATAAATGTTACATAGGACAAACAAAAAAACAGCTGAAAAAACGTTATTTTGAACTCCTAAATGCATACAAAAAACCAGAAATATATAAATCCAATTTAGCCACACATGCAATAAACACAGGACATGAATTCCCAGACATAACCAATGTAACACTAATAAAACATATACCACACAAAGGCACCATAATGAACATTTGGGAAAATTTACAAATATACAAACATAAAACAGAAAACAAACTAATACCTGAACAAATACAAATCAATACAAAACATGACACAATATTGAAAGCACTCAACATTGAAAATACACAAAAAACTAACACATACACCACAATCACACACAATAAAACCAATTTGAAATACCAGAAGCCAACAGGAAGCCACAATAATAATAGTCAACCAACAACACATATGTACTTCACCAGACAAAAAAACCGGAAGGCTGAGGATGAGTACAAGATAGTACCCAAAACATGTTCCTAATAAGGAAAAAAAGGTATATCTTGAAGTAAATTTATTTATAAATATTAAATTATTATATACATCAAGAAACGGACTGTAGCAGAAAGTGATTGAATTAATATAACCATACAAGGTAAATAAGCCTACAGTGGAAAAAAAAACGAAAAGTGAGGTTATAAAACAAATGCAAAAACAAAAGTGTATAGTGAAAAAATAGTGAAGAGAACATCAAATTAAATGAAATCAACTACCAAATAACGGAAAACAAAACAAATCATCTCTCACATAAATATACATTAACATGTACACAAACAACATAACCACAATTCCATATAACCACATTACCAAATTATTAAACAAATTTCAAACACCAAAAAACAACTAATGAACACAAACATGAACATATACTTCAATAGACAATGACAAAAACATAAATTAACACCTAAATACATCAACATAAACACAAACAACAAAAATATGACTGCACAAAAAACTATAAAACAAGCACAAAGGCTATGGATACAAAACGAAATTAATCAATTATACAGTAAGAAAAATAGCATAACACTAGACATATACAAACTACACTTAGAGCTAACAAGTTTATTACATCCAATCACTTGGAATAATAAATACAATAACATAGAAAATAAAATAAGATTTGAAAAAAACAAAAAGACTTATACAATCAACAAAAAACTTAACACATTAAAACAACAAAACAAAAATAAACACACATTTTACCCTCGAACCATTAACCTTAGAAATACAGAATTTAACAAAAAAGAAACAGAATATTTAAACAATATGTCAAAAACTAACATAACTCAAAATGCAAACAAAAATCTAGAAAATTTAATAGTAGAAACAGAATTTGCCATTAACCTAATAAAAGACAATATACAAGAAGAAAAAAGAACAGAAGCAACACATATAATTAAAAAAATAATCACTAGCGAAATGAAAAACAAAGATAAACAAAAGAAAAACAATAAAACAATAAAAGAAATTAAAAGTAAAGTAAAGAACAATAATTTAATAATAACTAAAGCAGACAAAAGTCAAGCAACAGTAATCATTGATAAAGCAGACTACATCAAAAAAACCGAAGACTTCATCAACAATAATAAATGCATACAACTAGATAAAAACCCAACAGAAAACTATCTTAAACAAACAGCAAAACTAATAAAAACAACTAAAAACATTTTCAACAATAAAAACAGACATATATATAAATAATAATCCAGAACCACCTAAAATGAATAGCCTAAAAAAATACACAAATTAAACAACCCAATACGTCCATTAATCAATTTCAAAAAAGCTCCTACATAAAAAATAGCAAAAATAATAGCACAAAAACTAAAAAGTAACCATCTAACAAATAACCATCATAACATAAAAAATACATACGAATTAATAGACAAACTAAAAATAATAAATATAAATGAAAATACATTTTTCACATCATATGACATAACAAACATGTACACCAACATCCCAGTAGAAGAAACAATTGACATAATAATAAACAAACTTAAAGAACAAAATGAAAACAAACAATATATAACCGAAATAAAAAATAGCCTCCAACTAATACTAAAACAAAATTACTTTGAATTTAATAGCAAAATTTATCAACAGAAAGAAGGTTTAGCAATGGGATCACCATTATCAAGCATAATAGCAGAAATATTCCTACAACACATAGACACCAAAATACAAAATATCATAAAATCACATGACCCAAATGGCATATGGATAAGATATGTAGATGATGGGCTATATGTATCAAATAACAAAAACACAAATGCAGAGAACATACTGAAACAAATCAATAACATACATCCCAAAATACAATTCACAGAAGAAAAAGAAAAACATAACAAAATCAACTATTTAGACATAACCATCACAAGATACAACAACCACATACAATATGCAATATATAGAAAACCAACTTCCACTAACATCATTATACCTAACCATTCCGACCACCCACCACAACATAAAATGGCAGCATTTCATTCGCTATTTAACAGAATGTACAGAATTCCCCTAAACAAACAAGAAACTGACAAAGAAAGAAATATAATATACCAAATTGGTTATGAAAATGGATACAATAAAAATACTATGATCAAAATAGAAAATAAAATCAAATACAAAATAAAAACTGAACAATTAAGAATTAATCAAACTGAACAACACATAAATAATAACAACAACAACAAATGGGCCACATTCACATATATAAATAATAAAATGACAAAACTAACAAAACTATTTAAAAACACAGATATAAAAATAGCATACAAAACTAATAAAAATAAATTACAAAATCTAAATAGCTCACACAACAAAGATAATACAACAACTAACGGCATATACAAAATTGAATGCCAAGATTGCAATAAATGTTACATAGGAAAAACAAAAAAACAGCTGAAAAAACGTTATTTTGAACTCCTAAATGCATACAAAAAACCAGAAATATATAAATCCAATTTAGCCACACATGCAATAAACACAGGACATGAATTCCCAGACATAACCAATGTAACACTAATAAAACATATACCACACAAAGGCACCATAATGAACATTTGGGAAAATTTACAAATATACAAACATAAAACAGAAAACAAACTAATACCTGAACAAATACAAATCAATACAAAACATGACACAATATTGAAAGCACTCAACATTGAAAATACACAAAAAACTAACACATACACCACAATCACACACAATAAAACCAATTTGAAATACCAGAAGCCAACAGGAAGCCACAATAATAATAGTCAACCAACAACACATATGTACTTCACCAGACAAAAAAACCGGAAGGCTGAGGATGGGTACAAGATAGTACCCGAAACATGTTCCTAATAAGGAAAAAAAGGTATATCTTGAAGTAAATTTATTTATAAATATTAAATTATTATATACATCAAGAAACGGACTGTAGCAGAAAGTGATTGAATTAATATAACCATACAAGGTAAATAAGCCTACAGTGGAAAAAAAAAACGAAAAGTGAGGTTATAAAACAAATGCAAAAACAAAAGTGTATAGTGAAAAAATAGTGAAGTGAACATCAAATTAAATGAAATCAACTACCAAATAACGGAAAACAAAACAAATCATCTCTCACATAAATATACATTAACATGTACACAAACAACATAACCACAATTCCATATAACCACATTACCAAATTATTAAACAAATTTCAAACACCAAAAAACAACTAATGAACACAAACATGAACATATACTTCAATAGACAATGACAAAAACATAAATTAACACCTAAATACATCAACATACACACAAACAACAAAAATATGACTGCACAAAAAACTATAAAACAAGCACAAAGGCTATGGATACAAAACGAAATTAATCAATTATACAGTAAGAAAAATAGCATAACACTAGACATATACAAACTACACTTAGAGCTAGCAAGTTTATTACATCCAATCACTTGGAATAATAAATACAATAACATAGAAAATAAAATAAGATTTGAAAAAAACAAAAAGACTTATACAATCAACAAAAAACTTAACATATTAAAACAACAAAACAAAAATAAACACACATTTTACCCTCGAACCATTAACCTTAGCAATACAGAATTTAACAAAAAAGAAACAGAATATTTAAACAATATGTCAAAAACTAACATAACTCAAAATGCAAACAAAAATCTAGAAAATTTAATAGTAGAAACAGAATTTGCAATTAACCTAATAAAAGACAATATACAAGAAGAAAAAAGAACAGAAGCAACACATATAATTAAAAAAATAATCACTAGCGAAATGAAAAACAAAGATAAACAAAAGAAAAACAATAAAACAATAAAAGAAATTAAAAGTAAAGTAAAGAACAATAATTTAATAATAACTAAAGCAGACAAAAGTCAAGCAACAGTAATCATTGATAAAGCAGACTACATCAAAAAAACCGAAGACTTCATCAACAATAATAAATGCATACAACTAGATAAAAACCCAACAGAAAACTATCTTAAACAAACAGCAAAACTAATAAAAACAACTAAAAACATTTTCAACAATAAAAACACAGACATATATATAAATAATAATCCAGAACCACCTAAAATGAATAGCCTAAAAAAATACACAAATTAAACAACCCAATACGTCCATTAATCAATTTCAAAAAAGCTCCTACATAAAAAATAGCAAAAATAATAGCACAAAAACTAAAAAGTAACCATCTAACAAATAACCATCATAACATAAAAAATACATACGAATTAATAGACAAACTAAAAATAATAAATATAAATGAAAATACATTTTTCACATCATATGACATAACAAACATGTACACCAACATCCCAGTAGAAGAAACAATTGACATAATAATAAACAAACAATATATAACCGAAATAAAAAATAGCCTCCAACTAATACTAAAACAAAATTACTTTGAATTTAATAGCAAAATTTATCAACAGAAAGAAGGTTTAGCAATGGGATCACCATTATCAAGCATAATAGCAGAAATATTCCTACAACACATAGACACCAAAATACAAAATATCATAAAATCACATGACCCAAATGGCATATGGATAAGATATGTAGATGATGGGCTATATGTATCAAATAACAAAAACACAAATGCAGAGAACATACTGAAACAAATCAATAACATACATCCCAAAATACAATTCACAGAAGAAAAAGAAAAACATAACAAAATCAACTATTTAGACATAACCATCACAAGATACAACAACCACATACAATATGCAATATATAGAAAACCAACTTCCACTAACATCATTATACCTAACCATTCCGACCACCCACCACAACATAAAATGGCAGCATTTTATTCGCTATTTAACAGAATGTACAGAATTCCCCTAAACAAACAAGAAACTGACAAAGAAAGAAATATAATATACCAAATTGGTTATGAAAATGGATACAATAAAAATACTATGATCAAAATAGAAAATAAAATCAAATACAAAATAAAAACTGAACAATTAAGAATTAATCAAACTGAACAACACATAAATAATAACAACAACAACAAATGGGCCACATTCACATATATAAATAATAAAATGACAAAACTAACAAAACTATTTAAAAACACAGATATAAAAATAGCATACAAAACTAATAAAAATAAATTACAAAATCTAAATAGCTCACACAACATCGATAATACAGCAACTAACGGCATATACAAAATTGAATGCCAAGATTGCAATAAATGTTACATAGGACAAACAAAAAAACAGCTGAAAAAACGTTATTTTGAACTCCTAAATGCATACAAAAAACCAGAAATATATAAATCCAATTTAGCCACACATGCAATAAACACAGGACATGAATTCCCAGACATAACCAATGTAACACTAATAAAACATATACCACACAAAGGCACCATAATGAACATTTGGGAAAATTTACAAATATACAAACATAAAACAGAAAACAAACTAATACCTGAACAAATACAAATCAATACAAAACATGACACAATATTGAAAGCACTCAACATTGAAAATACACAAAAAACTAACACATACACCACAATCACACACAATAAAACCAATTTGAAATACCAGAAGCCAACAGGAAGCCACAATAATAATAGTCAACCAACAACACATATGTACTTCACCAGACAAAAAAACCGGAAGGCTGAGGATGAGTACAAGATAGTACCCAAAACATGTTCCTAATAAGGAAAAAAAGGTATATCTTGAAGTAAATTTATTTATAAATATTAAATTATTATATACATCAAGAAACGGACTGTAGCAGAAAGTGATTGAATTAATATAACCATACAAGGTAAATAAGCCTACAGTGGAAAAAAAAACGAAAAGTGAGGTTATAAAACAAATGCAAAAACAAAAGTGTATAGTGAAAAAATAGTGAAGAGAACATCAAATTAAATGAAATCAACTACCAAATAACGGAAAACAAAACAAATCATCTCTCACATAAATATACATTAACATGTACACAAACAACATAACCACAATTCCATATAACCACATTACCAAATTATTAAACAAATTTCAAACACCAAAAAACAACTAATGAACACAAACATGAACATATACTTCAATAGACAATGACAAAAACATAAATTAACACCTAAATACATCAACATAAACACAAACAACAAAAATATGACTGCACAAAAAACTATAAAACAAGCACAAAGGCTATGGATACAAAACGAAATTAATCAATTATACAGTAAGAAAAATAGCATAACACTAGACATATACAAACTACACTTAGAGCTAACAAGTTTATTACATCCAATCACTTGGAATAATAAATACAATAACATAGAAAATAAAATAAGATTTGAAAAAAACAAAAAGACTTATACAATCAACAAAAAACTTAACACATTAAAACAACAAAACAAAAATAAACACACATTTTACCCTCGAACCATTAACCTTAGAAATACAGAATTTAACAAAAAAGAAACAGAATATTTAAACAATATGTCAAAAACTAACATAACTCAAAATGCAAACAAAAATCTAGAAAATTTAATAGTAGAAACAGAATTTGCCATTAACCTAATAAAAGACAATATACAAGAAGAAAAAAGAACAGAAGCAACACATATAATTAAAAAAATAATCACTAGCGAAATGAAAAACAAAGATAAACAAAAGAAAAACAATAAAACAATAAAAGAAATTAAAAGTAAAGTAAAGAACAATAATTTAATAATAACTAAAGCAGACAAAAGTCAAGCAACAGTAATCATTGATAAAGCAGACTACATCAAAAAAACCGAAGACTTCATCAACAATAATAAATGCATACAACTAGATAAAAACCCAACAGAAAACTATCTTAAACAAACAGCAAAACTAATAAAAACAACTAAAAACATTTTCAACAATAAAAACAGACATATATATAAATAATAATCCAGAACCACCTAAAATGAATAGCCTAAAAAAATACACAAATTAAACAACCCAATACGTCCATTAATCAATTTCAAAAAAGCTCCTACATAAAAAATAGCAAAAATAATAGCACAAAAACTAAAAAGTAACCATCTAACAAATAACCATCATAACATAAAAAATACATACGAATTAATAGACAAACTAAAAATAATAAATATAAATGAAAATACATTTTTCACATCATATGACATAACAAACATGTACACCAACATCCCAGTAGAAGAAACAATTGACATAATAATAAACAAACAATATATAACCGAAATAAAAAATAGCCTCCAACTAATACTAAAACAAAATTACTTTGAATTTAATAGCAAAATTTATCAACAGAAAGAAGGTTTAGCAATGGGATCACCATTATCAAGCATAATAGCAGAAATATTCCTACAACACATAGACACCAAAATACAAAATATCATAAAATCACATGACCCAAATGGCATATGGATAAGATATGTAGATGATGGGCTATATGTATCAAATAACAAAAACACAAATGCAGAGAACATACTGAAACAAATCAATAACATACATCCCAAAATACAATTCACAGAAGAAAAAGAAAAACATAACAAAATCAACTATTTAGACATAACCATCACAAGATACAACAACCACATACAATATGCAATATATAGAAAACCAACTTCCACTAACATCATTATACCTAACCATTCCGACCACCCACCACAACATAAAATGGCAGCATTTTATTCGCTATTTAACAGAATGTACAGAATTCCCCTAAACAAACAAGAAACTGACAAAGAAAGAAATATAATATACCAAATTGGTTATGAAAATGGATACAATAAAAATACTATGATCAAAATAGAAAATAAAATCAAATACAAAATAAAAACTGAACAATTAAGAATTAATCAAACTGAACAACACATAAATAATAACAACAACAACAAATGGGCCACATTCACATATATAAATAATAAAATGACAAAACTAACAAAACTATTTAAAAACACAGATATAAAAATAGCATACAAAACTAATAAAAATAAATTACAAAATCTAAATAGCTCACACAACATCGATAATACAGCAACTAACGGCATATACAAAATTGAATGCCAAGATTGCAATAAATGTTACATAGGACAAACAAAAAAACAGCTGAAAAAACGTTATTTTGAACTCCTAAATGCATACAAAAAACCAGAAATATATAAATCCAATTTAGCCACACATGCAATAAACACAGGACATGAATTCCCAGACATAACCAATGTAACACTAATAAAACATATACCACACAAAGGCACCATAATGAACATTTGGGAAAATTTACAAATATACAAACATAAAACAGAAAACAAACTAATACCTGAACAAATACAAATCAATACAAAACATGACACAATATTGAAAGCACTCAACATTGAAAATACACAAAAAACTAACACATACACCACAATCACACACAATAAAACCAATTTGAAATACCAGAAGCCAACAGGAAGCCACAATAATAATAGTCAACCAACAACACATATGTACTTCACCAGACAAAAAAACCGGAAGGCTGAGGATGAGTACAAGATAGTACCCAAAACATGTTCCTAATAAGGAAAAAAAGGTATATCTTGAAGTAAATTTATTTATAAATATTAAATTATTATATACATCAAGAAACGGACTGTAGCAGAAAGTGATTGAATTAATATAACCATACAAGGTAAATAAGCCTACAGTGGAAAAAAAAACGAAAAGTGAGGTTATAAAACAAATGCAAAAACAAAAGTGTATAGTGAAAAAATAGTGAAGAGAACATCAAATTAAATGAAATCAACTACCAAATAACGGAAAACAAAACAAATCATCTCTCACATAAATATACATTAACATGTACACAAACAACATAACCACAATTCCATATAACCACATTACCAAATTATTAAACAAATTTCAAACACCAAAAAACAACTAATGAACACAAACATGAACATATACTTCAATAGACAATGACAAAAACATAAATTAACACCTAAATACATCAACATAAACACAAACAACAAAAATATGACTGCACAAAAAACTATAAAACAAGCACAAAGGCTATGGATACAAAACGAAATTAATCAATTATACAGTAAGAAAAATAGCATAACACTAGACATATACAAACTACACTTAGAGCTAACAAGTTTATTACATCCAATCACTTGGAATAATAAATACAATAACATAGAAAATAAAATAAGATTTGAAAAAAACAAAAAGACTTATACAATCAACAAAAAACTTAACACATTAAAACAACAAAACAAAAATAAACACACATTTTACCCTCGAACCATTAACCTTAGAAATACAGAATTTAACAAAAAAGAAACAGAATATTTAAACAATATGTCAAAAACTAACATAACTCAAAATGCAAACAAAAATCTAGAAAATTTAATAGTAGAAACAGAATTTGCCATTAACCTAATAAAAGACAATATACAAGAAGAAAAAAGAACAGAAGCAACACATATAATTAAAAAAATAATCACTAGCGAAATGAAAAACAAAGATAAACAAAAGAAAAACAATAAAACAATAAAAGAAATTAAAAGTAAAGTAAAGAACAATAATTTAATAATAACTAAAGCAGACAAAAGTCAAGCAACAGTAATCATTGATAAAGCAGACTACATCAAAAAAACCGAAGACTTCATCAACAATAATAAATGCATACAACTAGATAAAAACCCAACAGAAAACTATCTTAAACAAACAGCAAAACTAATAAAAACAACTAAAAACATTTTCAACAATAAAAACAGACATATATATAAATAATAATCCAGAACCACCTAAAATGAATAGCCTAAAAAAATACACAAATTAAACAACCCAATACGTCCATTAATCAATTTCAAAAAAGCTCCTACATAAAAAATAGCAAAAATAATAGCACAAAAACTAAAAAGTAACCATCTAACAAATAACCATCATAACATAAAAAATACATACGAATTAATAGACAAACTAAAAATAATAAATATAAATGAAAATACATTTTTCACATCATATGACATAACAAACATGTACACCAACATCCCAGTAGAAGAAACAATTGACATAATAATAAACAAACTTAAAGAACAAAATGAAAACAAACAATATATAACCGAAATAAAAAATAGCCTCCAACTAATACTAAAACAAAATTACTTTGAATTTAATAGCAAAATTTATCAACAGAAAGAAGGTTTAGCAATGGGATCACCATTATCAAGCATAATAGCAGAAATATTCCTACAACACATAGACACCAAAATACAAAATATCATAAAATCACATGACCCAAATGGCATATGGATAAGATATGTAGATGATGGGCTATATGTATCAAATAACAAAAACACAAATGCAGAGAACATACTGAAACAAATCAATAACATACATCCCAAAATACAATTCACAGAAGAAAAAGAAAAACATAACAAAATCAACTATTTAGACATAACCATCACAAGATACAACAACCACATACAATATGCAATATATAGAAAACCAACTTCCACTAACATCATTATACCTAACCATTCTGACCACCCACCACAACATAAAATGGCAGCATTTTATTCGCTATTTAACAGAATGTACAGAATTCCCCTAAACAAACAAGAAACTGACAAAGAAAGAAATATAATATACCAAATTGGTTATGAAAATGGATACAATAAAAATACTATGATCAAAATAGAAAATAAAATCAAATACAAAATAAAAACTGAACAATTAAGAATTAATCAAACTGAACAACACATAAATAATAACAACAACAACAAATGGGCCACATTCACATATATAAATAATAAAATGACAAAACTAACAAAACTATTTAAAAACACAGATATAAAAATAGCATACAAAACTAATAAAAATAAATTACAAAATCTAAATAGCTCACACAACAAAGATAATACAACAACTAACGGCATATACAAAATTGAATGCCAAGATTGCAATAAATGTTACATAGGAAAAACAAAAAAACAGCTGAAAAAACGTTATTTTGAACTCCTAAATGCATACAAAAAACCAGAAATATATAAATCCAATTTAGCCACACATGCAATAAACACAGGACATGAATTCCCAGACATAACCAATGTAACACTAATAAAACATATACCACACAAAGGCACCATAATGAACATTTGGGAAAATTTACAAATATACAAACATAAAACAGAAAACAAACTAATACCTGAACAAATACAAATCAATACAAAACATGACACAATATTGAAAGCACTCAACATTGAAAATACACAAAAAACTAACACATACACCACAATCACACACAATAAAACCAATTTGAAATACCAGAAGCCAACAGGAAGCCACAATAATAATAGTCAACCAACAACACATATGTACTTCACCAGACAAAAAAAACCGGAAGGCTGAGGATGGGTACAAGATAGTACCCGAAACATGTTCCTAATAAGGAAAAAAAGGTATATCTTGAAGTAAATTTATTTATAAATATTAAATTATTATATACATCAAGAAACGGACTGTAGCAGAAAGTGATTGAATTAATATAACCATACAAGGTAAATAAGCCTACAGTAGAAAAAAAACGAAAAGTGAGGTTATAAAACAAATGCAAAAACAAAAGTGTATAGTGAAAAAATAGTGAAGTGAACATCAAATTAAATGAAATCAACTACCAAATAACGGAAAACAAAACAAATCATCTCTCACATAAATATACATTAACATGTACACAAACAACATAACCACAATTCCATATAACCACATTACCAAATTATTAAACAAATTTCAAACACCAAAAAACAACTAATGAACACAAACATGAACATATACTTCAATAGACAATGACAAAAACATAAATTAACACCTAAATACATCAACATACACACAAACAACAAAAATATGACTGCACAAAAAACTATAAAACAAGCACAAAGGCTATGGATACAAAACGAAATTAATCAATTATACAGTAAGAAAAATAGCATAACACTAGACATATACAAACTACACTTAGAGCTAACAAGTTTATTACATCCAATCACTTGGAATAATAAATACAATAACATAGAAAATAAAATAAGATTTGAAAAAACAAAAAGACTTATACAATCAACAAAAAACTTAACACATTAAAACAACAATACAAAAATAAACACACATTTTACCCTCGAACCATTAACCTTAGCAATACAGAATTTAACAAAAAAGAAACAGAATATTTAAACAATATGTCAAAAACTAACATAACTCAAAATGCAAACAAAAATCTAGAAAATTTAATAGTAGAAACAGAATTTGCTATTAACCTAATAAAAGACAATATACAAGAAGAAAAAAGAACAGAAGCAACACATATAATTAAAAAAATAATCACTAGCGAAATGAAAAACAAAGATAAACAAAAGAAAAACAATAAAACAATAAAAGAAATTAAAAGTAAAGTAAAGAACAATAATTTAATAATAACTAAAGCAGACAAAAGTCAAGCAACAGTAATCATTGATAAAGCAGACTACATCAAAAAAACCGAAGACTTCATCAACAATAATAAATGCATACAACTAGATAAAAACCCAACAGAAAACTATCTTAAACAAACAGCAAAACTAATAAAAACAACTAAAAACATTTTCAACAATAAAAACACAGACATATATATAAATAATAATCCAGAACCACCTAAAATGAATAGCCTAAAAAAATACACAAATTAAACAACCCAATACGTCCATTAATCAATTTCAAGAAAGCTCCTACATAAAAAATAGCAAAAATAATAGCACAAAAACTAAAAAGTAACCATCTAACAAATAACCATCATAACATAAAAAATACATACGAATTAATAGACAAACTAAAAATAATAAATATAAATGAAAATACATTTTTCACATCATATGACATAACAAACATGTACACCAACATCCCAGTAGAAGAAACAATTGACATAATAATAAACAAACTTAAAGAACAAAATGAAAACAAACAATATATAACCGAAATAAAAAATAGCCTCCAACTAATACTAAAACAAAATTACTTTGAATTTAATAGCAAAATTTATCAACAGAAAGAAGGTTTAGCAATGGGATCACCATTATCAAGCATAATAGCAGAAATATTCCTACAACACATAGACACCAAAATACAAAATATCATAAAATCACATGACCCAAATGGCATATGGATAAGATATGTAGATGATGGGCTATATGTATCAAATAACAAAAACACAAATGCAGAGAACATACTGAAACAAATCAATAACATACATCCCAAAATACAATTCACAGAAGAAAAAGAAAAACATAACAAAATCAACTATTTAGACATAACCATCACAAGATACAACAACCACATACAATATGCAATATATAGAAAACCAACTTCCACTAACATCATTATACCTAACCATTCTGACCACCCACCACAACATAAAATTGCAGCATTTTATTCACTATTTAACAGAATGTACAGAATTCCCCTAAACAAACAAGAAACTGACAAAGAAAGAAATATAATATACCAAATTGGTTATGAAAATGGATACAATAAAAATACTATGATCAAAATAGAAAATAAAATCAAATACAAAATAAAAACTGAACAATTAAGAATTAATCAAACTGAACAACACATAAATAATAACAACAACAACAAATGGGCCACATTCACATATATAAATAATAAAATGACAAAACTAACAAAACTATTTAAAAACACAGATATAAAAATAGCATACAAAACTAATAAAAATAAATTACAAAATCTAAATAGCTCACACAACAAAGATAATACAACAACTAACGGCATATACAAAATTGAATGCCAAGATTGCAATAAATGTTACATAGGACAAACAAAAAAACAGCTGAAAAAACGTTATTTTGAACTCCTAAATGCATACAAAAAACCAGAAATATATAAATCCAATTTAGCCACACATGCAATAAACACAGGACATGAATTCCCAGACATAACCAATGTAACACTAATAAAACATATACCACACAAAGGCACCATAATGAACATTTGGGAAAATTTACAAATATACAAACATAAAACAGAAAACAAACTAATACCTGAACAAATACAAATCAATACAAAACATGACACAATATTGAAAGCACTCAACACTGAAAATACACAAAAAACTAACACATACACCACAATCACACAATAAAACCAATTTGAAATACCAGAAGCCAACAGGAAGCCACAATAATAATAGTCAACCAACAACACATATGTACTTCACCAGACAAAAAAACCGGAAGGCTGAGGATGGGTACAAGATAGTACCCGAAACATGTTCCTAATAAGGAAAAAAAGGTATATCTTGAAGTAAATTTATTTATAAATGTTAAATGTAATATATATATATATATATATATATATATATATATATATATATACACACATAGTTAAACTGATGATTGAGTACAATCTATTTTTGATGTAATAATTACTTGTAACTTGTTTTGCGCCTCAGGGCAGAATAGATGTGTTCATTTTGAGGGAATGTAAGTATAAAGAAAAATAAAATAATATTCAATTTTAACTTATGATATGGACCTTTTTTTCTCTTTTTTTTCATTTATTTATTGAATTGTATTTTGTACAAAATAAAATTTGGTAAAATTTAAAAATATTTTATTTTTAATATATTACTATGATCGGTGAGGTAAAACTCACAATTAGTATTAAGTATATAAATATTAATTCTAAGGACCAACCTATGTACGGGCATTTATGCCCCCTATAGGTCCTTTATTGTATAATTTTTATTATATGTAAAGGAAAATTGGTAATAAATATTATTATTATTATTATTACTTTATAAATATGTATTGTGTTTAATTGTATTTGCCTATTATTCTCTGCCAAGTACACTAAACGATATCCTTGGTTAACTTTAACACGTAAAGTCAATTATTACGTAATTTTAAATACAATACAGTTTCAGTTGGAGTCTGGACTAGGGACAAATTTAATATATAAATACCCAACTGTTTCAGTTGGTGCCCGTTAACAGTGACGTTGTAAATTAAAGTTAAAAATTTACAACTTAGTCGAAAATGGCAGAGAAAAATACAAATACAAACTTATATGAGAATGCATCTGTGGGATCCATGTTGGATACCACACAATATGATGTAATAACAACAAATAACTCGACGCAAAATGAAAATGTCAATGAGAGTATAGGCGAAATAGCAACAAATGTAATTGAAACGGTAGAAGCCGAAAGTAGTAAAAGTAATGATGTAAATATACTTAGTCAATTAGCAATGATTATGGAAATGATGAATAATAAATTTGACCAACAAAATAAGAATATGAGGGCAAGTAGTGAACGAATCAGTGAAATGAATGATAATTTGAACACAAGTTTGAATGAATTTAAAACTGAAATCAAGTCAGAGATAAATGCAAGTAACATAGAGCTGAAAACTGAAAT
This sequence comes from Magicicada septendecula, assembly GCA_034769895.1. Classification (NCBI taxonomy): domain Eukaryota; kingdom Metazoa; phylum Arthropoda; class Insecta; order Hemiptera; family Cicadidae; genus Magicicada; species Magicicada septendecula. Next base: position 406,913,914 of record CM068368.1, on the reverse strand, counting down.
AAAAGCAGAGATAAATGAAATAAATAGACTTGACAAACAAGACGAGAGATTAGGAGACATAAATAACGAATTTGTGAATATAAGATGCGAAATAAAAATGAGTAATTTAAGTATGACCAACCAATTTGAAAGTATAAGTGAGAGTTTTAAGGGAGTGAGTGAGAAGTTTGTTGAAATAAATAATAAACTAGAGAAACAGAGTGAGATTATTGCTGGAGTGAAAGGTGGAAAGACTATAAATTTAAATAAAATACAACACGAAGTAAACAACAGTAGAAAGAGAAAGGAGGGGTAGAAAATGGTACAGATAATAAGGTAAGTGGTGGTAATGGTATAAAAAATAATGATGATGATATGATGATGAATAATAATGAAGAAATAATTAACGAGGTAAGTGATAGTTATAAAAATGAGTTAACAAGTAGTAATGGTAAGATAGTTGAAAACGAGCCATTTAAGGGTGATACAGTGAAAATTGATAGTGACGATGAGAATATAGAGATAGTAAGAGAGAGTGAGAGAATAATGGGAGTAGGGGGTAGTGAGAGAGTAGAAATAAGTGTTTGTAAGTTAAAGAGAGAATATGAAGAGAATTATTTTGTGGATATGGGGCAGAGGGTAAATTTTCCCCGGGTTTATTGTGAACCAAGGTGTTTACAAATGTTTTTGAAGGGCGAGCATCCCTTATTGGAAAACAATGCGTTTTCAAATTGTTCCCTGAGTTTTTGTGGTGTTCCTGGAAAAGTCAGGAGGTGTTTTTATGTAGTAGTACCCTCTGCATGGAATGATAGAGAAAGTGTGAAATGGTGTTATGATGAGAGGTATTTAGAGAGAGAGAGAGAGAGAGAGAGAGAGAGAGAGAGAGAGAGGAAGATAGAGTTGTTTGAGATTAGTAGAAGATATAAAGAATTAAGAGATAGAATGAACAATGAGAGAGTTGATGATTATATTGAATTCTTACCTTGCGATGTGGTTAGTGCAGCAAGAGGTGATAATAATATTGATGACTTACCTGTATATAAGATGGGGTTACTAGTAGTAGATGATTACTATACTAAAGAAATGATAAAAGATTTAATCATAACAGATGATACTAAGGGAGAATTGACCATACCGAATGTCGACAGGAATTTTGAATTAACAGTATACAATAATGTTTTTGAATATTATGTTGATACAATAGATAGAATTAATGATGATGGTTGTTATAATCAAGATAACAATATGTATTTAATAAAAAATGAATTGTGTAGACGTAAGAAAGGATTATTATTCGATGATGGTGGTTAAACATTTAGTGTTCATGAACATTTAATTATGTGAGTAGGGGTTTTGAAATGGACTGTATTATGAAATGATTTGTGGTAAACGACAACACATAATAATGTGGATTGTATATACTTTTGTGTCGATGTTAAATGTAATAATGTAGCAAGGTGAAGTATACTCAACTTTGTGAATTTTGTTAAAGTAATGAAATGTGTTTGATAAAATAATTGAATTAATTTGAAAGGAGATAATAAATGAAATATTATATAAGATGAATGTTGATAACAAATTAAAAATTTTGGAGAATTTAATGGTATAGTAAATGATAAATAATTGATGGTTGATTAGTAAAAAGTTCAATTGAAATTAAAGTGTAATGTTTATAATTTTTATATGCAAATTTAAAGGTGAATTGTTTATTTTGATGTAATAATCGCAATGTTAATTATGAGTGTATTATGTTTTATTATGTTGTATTATGTAAGTGTAGGGATCTTAAACCCGATTCCCCAATTTCGGGTGGTCACGGTTTCACAGAACCCTGACCGTGGATTTGGCTTAATATTCTAAATTGGTGAACTTAGAAATACAACTGGAGGGTAAGATCAGGGGAATCTAAGATGATATAACTTTGGAACACGGCTATATACCTATGTATGGGTGATAGACCGATTAAGGGAGTGTGAATATTAGGATTACTGGTAGGATCCTACTACTTAGTAGGATTACTGGTATCCGGGATATCAGTAATGCCGAATTTTGTATAACGCCAAAGCAAGGATGGGGGAGAAAGAAAAGAAAAAAGTGTTCACCCCTTCCACTTCAGTCCTTGTGGAGGCAACTGGGCGCTACAGTCCAGGGGGGGTAATAGTGTGTGTGGAAGGAGGAATTTAAAATATTATGTGATGATGGAGAAGGTGGTTACTAAGTTGTTAGTAACGAGTTATTAAATATTAAAATGAGTTACATCAATAACGTAGAGTGTGTAATTGATTTTCTGATGTAAATGAATGATTTTGTATTGATGAGGAGTATTTTATTTTGATGTATTAAGGAGTATTATGATAATCAAGGATGCTTAACGATTGTTAAGTAAATAATTTGTTCTGATGTAGTTGATTTAATATGTTTTACTCTATATAAGAAGTTTATTAATTTTGAAATGTGAATTATATAATGGAAGGTATTTGTATGTTGTAATGGGAAATGTTTATTTAAATTTTGATGGGAATCAGGGCAATAATTTTGAATTTTGGGATAAGAGTTAACGAGAGAAGGGTATACAGAATGTTGGTATGGAATTTTTACAATGTATTATGTTAGATTAAGTATTCATCCATGTGTATGTTAGAGATAAAAAAAAACCCCCCAGTGCTTCTTAATGCAAACCAGCACAGCTAAGGGGGGACCAGATCAGTTAGCGATATTGTATTATACAAGGCCACTATTTGATATTTTGATTTCATGTTTCAGCGTCTGGTGATGCTGTGGTGGCGGTCCTGTGCTGGCCGGCGTGTCAGAGCAGGAGCGTCAAGGCCGCCTGTCTGACCTTGCGGTGTTGGGATCTCGAGACAGAAGTCCATAAGGTCATTCAGGTGTGGTCACAGTCACCGGACCAAGGTAAGTTAACCACGATTTTAATAAAACATAAAGGGGGTTGTGGCGACATATCCAGGCTGATCCCTTTAGGAAGTATGAGAGTGGCAATGAGAGTGTTTATGCTTCGGCATAAAATCTCTCATTGGGGGGGGGGGGGTATTGTAACTGGGCAAATTTTACATAATAATAAATTATAAATAACTTCATGGAATTAATTTAACATTGGAAGATGAGGCCCACATAAGGTGATGCGACAGCCAGTGAGAGCTTCATAACCATATACAGTTTTGAAGCAAATCGAGAGTTTATTTGCGGCCAGTGACTAACACCGAAAGAATTTTGTTGATGAAAATCTGTTTGTGGTGAGTTGAAGAGGTGATACAAAGCCCAACGGAACTTTTCAATACCAAGGACGAGACGTAGGCGGGGAACAGAATGAACTGGTTTTAAAGATGTCACCAAATGGAAATTTTAACGCTGAGACGCAGACGTAATGCCAATATTACAGTCAGTCTCCAGCCTGACGTCAAACAGAGTGGATGTAGTGTGTGCGCACAGCTAAGGTAGGACTACCGAACAAAAGAACTTTTAGAAGTGTTTGCAAAAGAATACTTTCAATCAAAATTTATAAGTGGATATAGATTTTAGTGATCGGAACATTTACTGCAACAGAAGAGTTGCAATTTCTTCTGTCTTCTTTGTATGTGTCAAGTTTTACATCCATGGGTGACAATGGTTTGTATTTACAGGTTATGTAAGTTTTGATTTGCACTGAACTGACTTGTCCTCGTTCAAAATCTAAGAAAATAGAATGCTCTGCTGCCCTTCAGAATTCTATTTCTTACCTATTGGATCATATCACTTTTATTCTTTACTTTGCTGCTCAAGTAGTTGAAATTTCAGCAACCTCAATACTGTCACCTCCAATATTTCAGTTCTTCATTCTCATTATATTCACTTCCACTATTTTGGTTTGTACAACATAATTCAGCATGACATTTGCAGCCTTCTGCTCCACCTCTTCATATCTCTCTCTGATTGACTGGTTTTACCTTCCGATACATAAATATTATCATGTTAAATATATAAGTTAAACATGTCAAATTAAAATTGAATCTTAGCTTTGCTGGGAGTTAATATTTCAATTGACATGACACCTATTTACTAATATAGATGTTTAGCGTTCGACTCCTGGGTACACCATAAAGTTGAGTTGTGTTTTCCAGCTACAGGTCGACACAGCCTATGGAAATGAGTACCTTGTATAACATCCAAGTTATAGTTGAGTATGTTAACAGTCAAGGTATGAGTATGTTATACTCATACTGCATCAAGGCCTTCCTTGAATGCCAAACAGCTCCTATTTACTTAACTACTAAACTACACTGATGATATAAAAAAATATAAAAATTGATATTCTTATATTAGATTTACTTTAGGTGATTGACTTTAAATAAATCAAAAACTAATTACTATCCATTAAATCTGGACACCATTATAATATATTCTTGGATTTCGTTGTCCATGACGTGTCCGTTACTTAACTAAATATCACTATAATATTGACGACTCGGAACACAAAGTTTTTTATAAGTAAAAACGTAAAGTTTTACCTTACAGCCTAAACCGGCTTTCACCTATAGAAGGCTTCATCAGAGGCTGTCGTTAGTAGCGCTGCTCGTCATGTTGTTGGCGACGAGAAAGTGTTTCGAAAGATTGAAGCTGTGTGTGTGTGGTGAGATGTGTTCGAATAATGCGTGCGATTTGAATTGTGTCTGTTCGTTTAGGATGTCGTTTTTATTAGTTTTTGTGTGTTTGTATATTTCTAATTGTTCTAGAGTGTCTAGTTTTCGGCCTTTTGTGTGTACGTGTAGTATGTTCATGTTATTGTCGATGTTTTTATATGTGTGGTTTGCTTCAATGAGGTGGTTTGCGAAGGTAGATTCTGTAGTGGTGTGGAGTGCTTTTGTGTGTTCAATGTATCTCTGTTTGAAGCTACGTCCTGTCTGGCCTATGTAGAATTTACTGCAATTTGAACAATTTAGTTTATATACACCGGGTAGATCGAATTTGTTTTGTGCTTTGGGCATGCGTTTTGATAGTGTGTGTTCTGTTTTGTTAGTAGTTTTGTAAGCGATTCTGTATCCTGCTTTTTTGAATTTGTGGGCAATTTTTTCTGTTTGTTTGTTGATGTATGTTAGTGTTATGAATTTGTTGTTTTCTGTCTTTGTCTGTTGTTTGTTTTGTGTTTTGTGTAGGAGTTTACTGACTATTGTTCTGTCATAACCGTTAGATTCTGCTAGATATTTTATCGTGTTTAGTTCGTCTTTGTAGTCTATTTCATCTAAGGGGATGTTGTTAAGTCTATGTATCATGGTCCTAAAAGCAGCTAGTTTGTGTTGTATTGGGTGATTGGAGGTGTTGTGTATTAGTGTGTCAGTTGTAGTTGGTTTTCTGTATATACTGAATTTGTGCCTGTGTTCTAGTTTTGTGATGGAGAGGTCTAAGAAGTTTATGGTATTGTTGTGTTCGTATTCGGCAGTGAAGGTTATGTTTTTATGTATTTTGTTTATGTGCGTTAGTAACTGTTCACATTGTCTTTTGTTTCCCCTGTATAGTATTAGAATGTCATCAACGTATCTGTGCCAATATAGTATTTTATGTGAGTGTCTGTCATTGTTTGTGAGTATTTTTGTTTTTTCTAAGTGTTGGAGGAAGACTTCTGCTAGAATGCTGGATATGGGGGAGCCCATGGGTAGGCCATCGTTCTGTGTGTAGTATTTATTGTTATAAGTAAAGTAGTTTTGTTTTGTGATAATGTTCAGAGTTTCTGTTATTTCATTGATAAGTTCGTCTGGTGTGTTGTTCTGTTTGAGTTTGTTTTGTAGGATGGTGATTGTTTCAGAGATGGGGATGTTTGTGTAGAGGTTTTTAATGTCAAAGGAGGCTAATGTGGCGTTATGGGGGATGTGTATGTCTTTTATTTTTGTTACTAGGTCAGTGTTGTTTTTTACTGCAATGTTGTTGTCTATTTGTGTGTGTTGTCTAATAATTTTGTCTAGATATTTTGCCAGTTTGTGTGCAGGGGCATTACGGTAGTTGATAATGGGGCGGATCGGAATGTCTTCTTTATGGATTTTGGGAAGCGCTTGGAGTGTAGGTGCTGATGGTCGGATTTGTTTCATGTAGGGCTTTTGTTTATGTGTCATAATGTGTTTGGCTTTGTTGACTATTTGTTTTACTGAGTTTTGGTATCTGTCGGTGGGGTCGTGTTTTAGTTCTGTGATGTTGTTCTGTTCTATGAAGTCTTGTACTTTTTTGTGTAGGTTGTCTGTGGGGATAATTACAGTCGTGTTGCCTTTGTCAGCTTTTACAAATGTGATGTTGTGTTTGTGTGCCTTTTCCCTCAGTTTGATGGCTGTGTGTATTTCTGAGTTGTGGTTGTTGTTGTCTGGTGTCTTATGTACTCCTATTGTGTTGTTTATATTATGTCTTAATGTGTCTTGATGTTCTGGTGCTGTGTTTTGTATATTTGTTTCTGTGTCAATTATGAGCTTTGTTAGTGTTTGGTTGTTATGTTTGTCAAAACAAACTCAAACAGAACAACACACCAGACGAACTTATCAATGAAATAACAGAAACTCTGAACATTATCACAAAACAAAACTACTTTACTTATAACAATAAATACTACACACAGAACGATGGCCTACCCATGGGCTCCCCCATATCCAGCATTCTAGCAGAAGTCTTCCTCCAACACTTAGAAAAAACAAAAATACTCACAAACAATGACAGACACTCACATAAAATACTATATTGGCACAGATACGTTGATGACATTCTAATACTATACAGGGGAAACAAAAGACAATGTGAACAGTTACTAACGCACATAAACAAAATACATAAAAACATAACCTTCACTGCCGAATACGAACACAACAATACCATAAACTTCTTAGACCTCTCCATCACAAAACTAGAACACAGGCACAAATTCAGTATATACAGAAAACCAACTACAACTGACACACTAATACACAACACCTCCAATCACCCAATACAACACAAACTAGCTGCTTTTAGGACCATGATACATAGACTTAACAACATCCCCTTAGATGAAATAGACTACAAAGACGAACTAAACACGATAAAATATCTAGCAGAATCTAACGGTTATGACAGAACAATAGTCAGTAAACTCCTACACAAAACACAAAACAAACAACAGACAAAGACAGAAAACAACAAATTCATAACACTAACATACATCAACAAACAAACAGAAAAAATTGCCCACAAATTCAAAAAAGCAGGATACAGAATCGCTTACAAAACTACTAACAAAACAGAACACACACTATCAAAACGCATGCCCAAAGCACAAAACAAATTCGATCTACCCGGTGTATATAAACTAAATTGTTCAAATTGCAGTAAATTCTACATAGGCCAGACAGGACGTAGCTTCAAACAGAGATACATTGAACACACAAAAGCACTCCACACCACTACAGAATCTACCTTCGCAAACCACCTCATTGAAGCAAACCACACATATAAAAACATCGACAATAACATGAACATACTACACGTACACACAAAAGGCCGAAAACTAGACACTCTAGAACAATTAGAAATATACAAACACACAAAAACAAATAAAAACGACATCCTAAACGAACAGACACAATTCAAATCGCACGCATTATTCGAACACATCTCACCACACACACACAGCTTCAATCTTTCGAAACACTTTCTCGTCGCCAACAACATGACGAGCAGCGCTACTAACGACAGCCTCTGATGAAGCCTTCTATAGGTGAAAGCCGGTTTAGGCTGTAAGGTAAAACTTTACGTTTTTACTTATAAAAAACTTTGTGTTCCGAGTCGTCAATATTATAGTGATATTCATTATAATATAGTTAACTTATCAAAAAAAAAAAAAAAAAAACTATAACTGTACACATAAAGTTACTCCAGTTTTGTGTAGAAGTTTAAGTAGTTGTAAATTCTTTTCAATTGTGAAGAAATTTTATGTTAATACATGGTATTTAAATATTTACATATATCAGTCACAATCAATTTCTTACATAATTGTCTCTGTACTTTCCTCATACATATATTATATTGTGTCTGTATGTATGTGCGCGCACTTGCATGTTGCACATGTTGGTCATGTATGAACTGAGCTTCTACAAGTTTCCCAGTATTGCTCAGATGTATTAATGTGGTAAATTGATGTGTGTCAAGAATACAGTTTGACAAGTGACAGTTATTAACACAAGACGTAATAACAGTTCTGTGTTCACACAGTGAAACAGTAAGATAAGAATAGGGCTTCAATTTCTTCCTCATATACCTGCTAGTCTTACATAGGGAATGAAAACACTAAGAGGCTCATGCAGAACAGGTAGGCATAAGAGTGTTTGCATGCCCTTGGGAGTATCTAGCTTTACCAATCCAGATCTTGAAGGTATACAAAAAAGTTCATCACGTTTCAGAAATTTAACACATTTTGTTCTAAAATTTTAAAACATCTTCCAATATTAATTCACATATGGTGAAATTTTCTATTTTTAACAAGCTCATATTGATTTATTGTGAATAATATAATAACAACAATGTTAATAATTATGGTTAAACTTGCTATAGTACCAGACCTTCTGGAATGGTTTTGGTCTAATTGTAAAAAAAAAACTCTATAAATGGAATTGTTTAATTAGTACACAAAAACATTAACAAGTACAAATGCTGATAATAAAAGCCATTCAATAGAGAAATGCGTAAATACAACACTGGTATTTACAACACATGGTATATCAGTACTTATCACATGCATGTAACATCACAGACATGTTGAAAGAACACAAAGAAGAATAAATACATATAATTGTATAAAACAAAATATTTAAATTGCACAATTTTATTAAAATGAAAACAAAATTTTTCCAGAGTTGTGAGATTCATTGAATTACACTGTTTGTTTGTTTCTCAGACCTCATTTAGAGCAATGCAAATAATTAATTAGTATTGTTGAAACTCAATAACATCATTAACTGATACAAGTAACAAATGAATCCACATATCATCATCGTTAAGGGGCATTCTGACCTGTGACATACATACCATGGGAAACTTCCAGCAATGTTTCTCCACAAATATTCCCTAAAAAACAAAATATTAGGTAATATTTGTTGTTATTTTCTTTATAAGAATCTCTATCAGTTATATAACTTAGACAATTCTATGTCATTCTTTAAATAAAAAATTGTAAATACTAAAGATTCATAATCATGTAAAAAACTAACCAGTACAATTGACTTACAACTGCAAATTTACAATCACATTTTATGTTAACAAATTTGTTTCATATTTTGAACAACATAAATTTTTGTACAGCATTTTGTATATAATGGTAAAAATATTCATACTAAACAGTTCCTGACTTTTTTTTTCTTGTAAGAAAATAGTAGTGTGCCTGTAAGATTAAGAAACTTTTTGATTCCAGAAGTCTCATGTTAGTAAGATGATAATGCATGCAAATATAGTACCATGCCACGCGTGAACTTAAGCTATGCCTACTTTCTCTTGTTCCAAGTTTGTTATGAAAGTATGGGTAGGGGACTAAAAGAAGTTTTAAGTTCAGTGCATCCAGTCATGTAATGGCTTGATTCATTCATGCATATTCTATGTTGGTGTATTTACCCTCACAATTTATAGTGACAAAGACTGTTTTATAGTTTTTAACTTATTTATTTAATGATGTTCTGATGGTACACATGGTCTCAAAGTCTTACACTTTTGTCTATTCTGTGAGAACTTTTATATTTTTGAAGTGAGAACTTCATATATGGCACTATGGTACACAGCTCACTCCCGTACACCTTGTGCTCTTAAGAATAACATAAATGTTAAAAATAATTTTATTTATGATAAAAAAATGTACCCACCTTCTTCCTTCTCCTTCTCTTCTGCCCTTTTCTTCGATCTGCCTCTGGTATTATGCATTCCTGTGCCTCTAATGGTTGCCTGCTCAAGTTAAGTAACAATTAATACGATTTTTTACTTAACTAAAGCCCACTCGTTGAGCGCCAATTTGAAATAAAACGTTTATGGTGTTTTATTTACTTGTGTGAGACTCCCGTGTATCAACGTCAAGTAATACGTTGAAGGTGGCAATTTGTAACAATTAAAATGTTGTTACCTGTTTTTAATCAATGTGTCATTAATGAATGTATCTATTAGGTTGTTACAGATGAAACCTCCTGAAAATATATTATTATTAGGTAAATATAGTTATGATTATGTTCTTTTAACTTATAATCGTACTACGATATAGGTTTAACTTAGTATTCAGTAGTTGGGCAATATCAACGATATATGTAGTGTATTGACTGAATGTATTGAGTATTCTTGTCAACCCTAGTCCCTCGATATTAGAGAATTCTATTCAAATTTGGTACTGAAAACACGCTAGTTCGGCAATCTCCCGTTCCACCAGCTGTTGGCAATTAGCGCTGTTATTTGTAATAAGCTTGCTTCTAGGTTAGTCGTTCATCGGGTTTTAATCAACCTTTTATTGTAAATTATTCCACCCTCAACATATAGTACCTATTCTGTAATAACATGAAACAATATCTCATACAATAAAGATCTTTTATTAATTTTATACGTTATTTCACAGTAGCCGTTATCTCAAAAATAATAATATTATCGAATCGATTATACAAAGATATATCGATTGTCAATTGATCAAGTTCCTTTGACTTATACAAATTAAATATAACAATAAATATTTCTTATCCCAGGATTCGTAAGATTCTTTGAACCATTAGTAAGGCCCGGTAAAATGCAAAATTAAGGTTACTCAAGTATTACATAAGTTTATTAACTCTAAATATATATTGAATTTAAAAAATAAGTTGTTTTTTACCGAGTTGACGTAACTCAGACTGGCCGTGGACGTCTGTAAACAGTTGAAGATGATCGTCTCAAATCACGTTCATCCAGTAAAAAGTGTTCTGGCCCTTAATAAAATTGATGGTTGAGTATACAGGGAAGCTCTCAGGAACTCTTCTAACTGCCGTTCTTCTCTTATGATCTTGATAGTTGCCAGTCATGGTGGAATGAAAATAGTATTCCAGCTTCTTGCAAGTGAAGGTTAACTCTGCAAAACGAGGTCTTCGTATGTCTTCTCAATAATTCCGTTAGTTTCGGCCTTTATTTCCCTCTCAACTAGTCTTCTGATTACATGGGAAATCGGTTTAATATCGAATCCAGCGGAATTATTCTGGTGAATGAAGTGAGGATTTTTCAACTCTTTTAAAGGTATTCTGTTATAATTTGGAAGTCTAATTGGTTTTATTACTCATCAGTAGTATGATAGAATTAGGTTTCAAATAGGGTTTTCTAATTTAGATTCATATTTTCTTCAAAATTTATTATTCATTCTTTTAAATGTGTCTGCCCATCTCAACTCAATAGCTTGTAACAATCGGAACGAATGATTCAATATCAACAACTCATGTACATTTCAGTTGCCTTAAAAACCACTTTTTTCTGTCATTGGGTGAAATTAGATATCCTAGAGCCAGAATTATTGAATATTACTACTCTTTTTCAATAAAATACTCCATGCTTGGAATAATACTAAATTACCTAAAATTCTCACCTAACCTTCCTTCATAAACAGTATATGTTTTACTATAGTTTCATTGGACTGGACTTCTTAAAAAGGTATTAATTTCCTTTTACAAATATTAAATTTAGGCCTATAGGTTTTCTTACAACTGTTATAACATTGTTTGGTTTTTTAACTTAATTTTCTTTTACCTGACCTACTGTACAATTAATTATTGGTTAATGGTTATTTACATTAATTTTAACTTCCTGGTTTTTATTTTATTACCTTAATTAACTCGTCTTGGAACCCTTCATTAGTTTACAATATAATTATCAGAACTACTTGTCAAACTTTAACCACTGATTGCCATCCTGGCCAAGTTTACAAACATTAATTAAAACAACTTCATTATTAGATTTTAGCAAATACTTAAAACTTAGTATAATGCCTAACACAGGTAACTATACTTGATTATCTAAAGACAAATTTAACATAAATACAAACATTATCACTGATTGAGTATTCCTATTAAACAACATTAGTTCACTCTTCCTATACTCAACACCTAACATAAATATTCTGTGAACACTAACATGCTACAGTATAAAAAAACGAGTACAATTTATTATATTGACCATTAATTGGTATAGTATTTTATACTCAAAGTTATCTATTATATCTTTTGACTTGAGGTACATTTCAGATGCATTATTTACTGATTACTGAGCAACCTTAATTCGGGGTATGGTCCTTGACCATAGTTAATTCAATTTTTTATGTAACGTTGGGGACCTCAACTTTGTTTCGTTACATAACACCCCCCCCTTCAAAAGAAGTTTATTTTGTCTCAATGAAGTTTATTAAAATAAACTTATAACTCGTATCTAACCAATTGGTTCTCCTATTCATAATACTTTTTTATTTCAGACTGGTTGTATGTACCTTTCACCCTATTATTTGCATATAGAATTATCCGTTGTATTACTATTATTTCTTCTTTCCTTCTTAAAATCAATTATTTCCCAAGTTTAAATCTTACTTCTATAATCATTCTTGTGACATTCTTTATTAATTATACATTTTGGATCTGGTTTTATTTATTTATCTATATTTATTTGTGATTTTTCCCTCTAATATTTAATTTTCCTAAACCTCCCTAACATTATAACTGGAATCGAATAGGTGGTGCTCTATCGGCTTACCAAATACCGTCGTCCGTTACATATCTTCTGGGATCAGAGGAACATCATCTCTGCCCAGTTAAATGATTGCTGGAATATTCTACAGTCAATCTTCATTAATAAACCTCGTAAGGTAGTCATCATGTGACCTTCAATAAAATAATTAATAATAATAATACTCTAGGGATTATTCACTGTACTTTAACTCAGATCATATTATTTCTTCACATTAATTCTTCCTTCTATTATACACTTCTCCTCTCCAATACTTGGCTATTTTATTGACATTTATTAATTGGCTTTCTTACGGATAATTCTTAAATATTTGTTTTTTTTTCTTTTATATTAGTTTAAAGTAATTTCTTCTGAATTATATAGTAAGGTGAACTTACTTCATTTTTTGAATTTTGGGGTATTTATTTTTTATGCATTCCACCTGTCGGCCGTGGTTTCTTCTTCATCTATTTCTTGTCTTACATCCTGGGATGTGCTGGGTCGGTGGCCATCTCCTCTTAGGGGAATCCAGTGTTCTGGTGGGTTCTGTTGATTATAAACTATTCGGACATTCCTAGATGGGTCGTCCCTTCTTTGGTTCTCGCTTCCGGATCTGGATTCTCCAATGCTATTGCTCCGTGGTAAATGCTCACTATCATTCTCCCTTTGGTGTTGCTCTCTCCTTGGACCATTCTCTTCGGCCCTTATAAAATGCACCATTGGTCTGGAGACCCTATTGTTATTATTGTGGTTATTTGGCTGGTAATTTCTATTATTATTATTATTATAATGTTCTGCATTACCTTGGTTGGGGTTTCTTTGACTATTGGAATTATGATTATTCTGATAATGATTATTTCGATTACTTGGGTAACTGTTGTTATCCCTGCTAGGATTTTGGTTATTAGGGAAATTATTATTATTATTATTAGTGTTATTATTTCTATTATAGTAATTCGAATTGTTTCGGTTCCCTTGATTGTTGTTGTTATTTTGCCGTTGGTCTGTCTCATTATCATAATTACCTGGCCTGTCATTATAGTTCGGCCGGTTATGCGTCTCATGACTGTTATGGTTATTGTTTCTGTTGTAGTCTGGGATATCCCTGCTCCCGTACCGGTCGTTTCTCTGCCGACTCCTTCTATAATGCACCTCACGCTCGTGCTCTTCTAATAGCGTTGACATGGCCTGTATCGTTTTTATCTGTCCGCCCGAACGTGCTATTGATATCCCGTTATCATAGTGGTATGCTAACCTGGTGACGAGAATTTCCTCCGGGATTTTTGGTTCAAGGTGCCTCGCCAAGCATACTTTTCCCAGGAAGTAGGCGGTAAGTGTTGTTCCCCTGCTGGCGTCATACCTTCCATAGCTGATGCTCTCCCTTACTACATTCTGGGTGGCGTCTGACCAGTACCTGGCTTTAAAAGCTATTTTAAAGTCTTCATAGCTTCGGATGTCGTGCCTGATGGCTGTCCACCAGTTATCATAGGTCTCCTTGAAATGTTCGTCCAAGTAACGACGAATTATTGGCCACCTGTTTTCACCAATTCTCATTAGTTGTTCGCTGACCCGTTCCAAGAATTCCATTGGGTTTCTCTTGTATAACTTAAAGTTGATGGTCTCCCGGTCATCTATATATTGTGTATATGGAACAGCGATCGTTCGGTTGTCAACTGACCGTTGTAGGTTCTCGATTCTCTCCTGGTTACGTTGTCCTTGCTCCTGTACTTCGTTCACGATCGTATCTAAGTTTCGATGCTGGTTTCCGCAATCTGCTCGTATTGATTCCACTTGAATCCGGTTTTCTTCTTCTATATGGCCTATCTTGACCTCTAGTTCAGCCCTATTTCGTGTAACAGTTTCATCGGTCACTTTGTTTCGTTACAATATCCATAATAGCAAAGTCTCCTTCAAATACGTATGAGATCCTTTTAATGTTGAATCAGTTCATTTGCCACTCGATACTGAAGTTCTCACTTCTAGCATGTGTTCCATGACCTACCCAAATTTTTATTTAAGGTACGGGTTGAGTTCTTTTATTTTGAGTATTCAGAACACCAGGCAACCTACATTCTTTAAATGATTTGTCAGTAGCATAGTCTTTATTGTATGAAATTAATGTACACGTGGGTGACTGTGTAGATAAGTTTTTGTATATTTATGAAATCAATCTGTTACTGGCTGTTTGAAGAAACTGGAGATGTTTTTAGAGTCAATTTGGTAAATGATTGTTACAAGCTAAAGTCAACAGAAATTCAGAATTCATATCTAATTTGAACTATCAATCAATTCTAGCCAGAAAAGTTTGTTTCAGCTCCATTTTCAGTTAATTTATGTATACGAAGATAAGATGGAAAGTGTAATAGGCACACTCATCTAAAATATGAAGTAAGCAGAAACCGGAGTTAATTTACTGCATTATATTATGATTACAAACCTTACTCTGTGAAAGTGATATGTACATTAAATGTAGACTTGAGAAGGAGGAGGAGGCTCAATGCTGTGGAGCTAGATTGTTTACTGGGGTTGGTCACATACTCCGTTAATTATTCAAATATACCCCATACATTTTTTAGTTGAAGCTGTCTGGAGAGAAAAAGAGGGGTCCTCAAAGATCTTAAATTGAAGGAGTGAGGAGAATACCATGGTTTAGAAGAATAGCGCACTCTGTAAAAGAATTTGCAGAGGTTAAATTTGTGATTGAAGCAATAGCTACAAAAATCTCTTACTGAGATGGAAAATTAGTCCTGTTACACTTTTATGGAAGAAACGTTTTTATTATAAATAAAATAGGACTTGTAATTGATACTGATCATTATCTCTATCTTTTCTTCTTTTTTTTTATACTTCCAAGGAATAGGTTATGATGCCCGATGCAGGATTTTCTTGGCCTTACTCCCTTTCAGGCTATAATTCAGTATTATTGATGGCAATCTAGCCTGTTGAATTTCTTCTAGATGGCCACATAATATTCTTTTATTACCTTTTATTACTCCACTCAAAGATAGTAGATTTAACTGTCTTCTTATATCATTGCTCCTTATCCAGTCTTGAAGTGAAGATCTTTTCAAGTTCATCATCATCATCATCCTCAACAAGGACTAAACCAAAGTTGGTTTGTTCCAGTCCCAAGCAGATAGACTAGAGGTGGTAACTCCAATTCTTTTTCAGACGTCCCACTCCTCTCCGTCCCTTCAGTTTATAATGCAATAGTTGTTTGAAGATATAAGAGTCACCCACTTATTTAAGATTTTCCAACTATTGCAGACAATATTGGGCAACCCTATTGAGTACACTCATACTATTCACTTCCTGCTACATATCTGCATTTCTTCTATGATCTTGAAGGGTATACCCTGCCACTTGCCTGAGAAATTTCGTTTTGCTTCTTTGAATAGAAGTCCAATTCTCAGAACCTTAGAGAAATATGGAGAGGGCCATCATCTTGTAGAACTACATGGGTATTTCTTTACTTATTGTAGTTTTAGAAATAAGTAAAATTTACTACTGATGGTCTCACACATATGGTTGAACTTGTGTATCATATCCATCACATAACTGTTTATAACGTACGGCACATTATAGCTCAGATATTCAAAATTACTGACTTGCTCCAGAACAGTACCATCTACAACAATTTTTGTTTATGTGGGATCAACTCCTTGAAAAACTCATCACCTTGGTCTTCACTAAGGAGATCTATAATCCAAAAACCTTGCAGAACCAATGCAATGAGTGTACAGCCATCTGCAAGCTGCTTTTCAAGTTTGAAAGGAGAGGCTGGTCATCAGCAAACAACAGCATATTAACTGCAGAGTGGCTAATCATAAAATGTTCTATAAGTTTCATCCACCAGTTGTGTATGACATTGTTATACATAAATTAAAAAGAGAAGGGATTCTTGCCATATTCCACACTTGATCAGATCCACATTAGGAGTTGTGCTCGGACTTCCTGCCTCAATTATGATTTTGTTTTCCACATAAAGACTTTCTATGACTCTAAAGAGCTCTTGCAAGATCCCTTTCTTAGCCATTATTGCCCACAGCCTGCCCTTATTAACTCTATCAAATGTCTTTCAAAATTTAATGGAAGTTATATATGTGAGCAATTAATATTCTTTGTGCTTTTCAGTGACCTGGGCTATTGTGAAGATGCAATCTAGATGCACCTGCCCTTCGTGAAACCATGCTAGGTCTCTGAGAGAATGGTCTCCTGTATTGTATTCAGTCGTTCTGCTAGGATAAATGCATACATTTTGTAAGGTGTATTAAGCAGGGTGATTCCTCTGTTCTTATCACACTCATTTGATTTGTTTTCTTGATTATGCGGACTCTCTTTGCCATCTGTCAATCTTCAAGTCCAGCATCTTCAGGTTGCCATGTGGTCCAGGATAGATTGATAAAGTTAAAAAAAAAACATACATGCATCAAAGCTGGTACATACTTTATAAGCTTAAATTCAGCTGATAAGTGCCAGTGACTTTCTATTTTTATGGCATTGTAGAGCAGCTAAAAGTTCACCCATTGCTATTGGATCCACACAATCATTGAGGTTCACAAATTTTGTTTCTTCCAGTTGCTCCTGGGTCCACAACCATCCATAATATCTAAGACATTCCTTCTCTGTGATATTACTGATCTTCAGGTTATCTCTTCCTGTTTAATTTAAATCTCATAATATTTTTAAACCTTGCCCTAGTTACCCTGCACATCGTGCTCTATATCACTTACGTATTCCCCAACTATTTTGTTTGATTTTCCTTATTTCTCTTGTGGCAATGGCACAGCAAAGCTTATATTCAGATCTTGTTTGATGAGTGTTTAATGTTAGATGTTTCAAATACACCTGTTTCTTAGCATATATTATTTGTCCAATGTAGTTATTCCATATACATAGCCCTAGGTTTCTGTATCTTTTACATCTTACTCCCAGTGCTTCTGATACTACGTGGGATACAATAGCTCTGATGTTACTCAATTCTTGATTTGCACTATTACTGATAGGTGATTATTGTGCAAACTGACTCGCCAAAATCTGGTACAGGTGTTGTAGACTGTCTTGGAGGAGACGTACTTTAAATGTTTGTGTGGACACTAGTGCTCTATGGGTCGCACCTTCCTTCACCTACCAGGAATACTAATCTTTGAGATGAGGAGAAGATGATAAGACTCAACACCACATCCTCTAAAAATCTTTGTTACCTCTACTAAATTTCATAGTTTACCACTGACTAAAACAAAATCAATTATTGACTGAAATCTTCAAGCACATCAAGTATATTTACGTATCTGTTTATACAGCAATAACATGTTGGTTATCCTAAAATTGTTGAATATGCCAAAATTAATGAGCCATCATCTATTTCCATTTTCTGTTTTTCACCATGATTTCCCATTGTAGGTAGGGAAATTTAGAATAATTGCACTCTCTTGCCTTTGGAGTGAGAAAATTGTCCCTAAGTGTAAATGACCTTTTGATTTAAATGGAATAAATCCTATTGTAGTCCCAAGCCACGTGTTTGTTAACCAAATACACTGTACTCACCGTCTATGGCTTTTTTCCTTGATGTTTTTTCCAGTTTACATGTTTCAAGGCACTTGCCTCATCATCAGAACTTATAAAATCAATCTATGTCATAAATAATGACATTTGTCAAAATATTAAAAACACAATATGGCAATTAAACTATGTACATAAATTCGCTTTAAAAATGTTCGGTGTGCCTTGCAAGACAACACGCGCCGTACTGACGTAATCTAAGCCTTATCTCGACTATATCTCATAGCGGTATCGTACAGTATATTTGATTTATACTGTAATTGGTCGTTCAACACATGTGGCTTGGTACTGGCGTCGTTGTATGCTTTGTAAATTTCATATTCTTCAAGGGCGTTCAAATAACTCCCTTTACTGCAGAAATGAAGGGGTATTAAATTTGAGCTAAAATCCGTGTAACTGTGACTGTTGTCTATGAGGTGCTTGGCGAAATTTGACTTGATATTGTCGAAGTTGTAAACTCGTGTAGGGGGTCTATGTTCAGAAAATCTTTTCAAAAAACCTCGACCCGTCTGGCCCACATAAAAAGCCTCACAGTCGTTGCAGACTAGCTTATAAACACCCGTTTTATTTTCAAGACTGGTATGTTCACGGGTGCGGAGATTATTCAAGATGTTATTACTAGTCTTATAGGAAATGACTATGTTGTTAACTTTATTAATGGTTGACTTAAAAATCCCCGGTATGAAATGCGTATAAGGTGCCGCAATGTATTTGCGTGCCTTTGTTTCGAGGTTCTCATTTCTATTATTTATATCTTTAGTTTCATTTTTAATAGTGTTACTCTTCTTTTTCTTTTGTTTTTTAAAAATATTATCTATTATTCTTTCATTGTACCCATTGTTAAACGCAATGACTTTAATGGTATTTAACTCTTCGATATAATCCTCAATGCTAAGGGGTATAGACAACAAGCGATGTATCATGCTATGGAATGCAGCTAATTTCTGTGAAATGGGGTGGAACGATGAGGCATGTATGACAGCGTCAGTCATCGTGGGCTTCCTAAATATATTAAAACATAGTTTTTTAGTAACAAAATTCTTAGTTACTGTCAAATCCAGAAAATGTAACCGACCTCCAACTTCATTCTCCAAAGTAAACTGTATCTTGTTGTTAATGCCATTCAAGTAATTGTGGAGCTTGTCAATTTGGCGATTTGTGCCTTTATACACCATAAAAGTGTCGTCGACATATCTACCATAGAACACCACATTGTAATTATATGTAGGATTTGCAAACAAGAAAGAATTTTCAAAGTAATTTAAGTATACTTCCGCTAGAATACTAGAGAGTGGGGAACCCATAGCTAACCCCTCCAGCTGTCTGAAAAACTGTTTGTCATGTGTGAAATAATTCTGGTCCAAAATCACTTCCAACAATTCTAATATTTCATTTATGCAATTAGCATCCAGTTTATTGGTGTTAACAAGGTTAGATCTTAATAGGCGTAAGGTTTCACTCACCGGTACATTTGTATACAAGTTCACAATGTCAAAAGAAATAAGTTTATAGTGGGGTTCAATCATCAGGTTTTTCACTTTTTCAACGAAATCACAACTATTAATCAAACTTCGATTATTAATCAAATGTAAATTATGTTTTAATATACTCACTAATTTTCTAGCTGCTTTGTAACCGGGAGCAGTGGTAAAATTTACTAGTGGTCTAATAGGAATCCCCTCCTTGTGAAGCTTTGGCAGACCTGATAAAACGGGCGCTTTAGAATTAATTGGTTTTAAAGAACGTCTAGTACGTTCATCAAAGAGATGTGTACACATGTTTAAGCTGCGATTAAGACGTTTTACGTATAAATCCGTGGGGTCAGAGGTTAGCAGGGTGATATTATTTGCAATGAAATCGCGTATTTTATCGTCATAATCATTCTTATTTATAATAACCAGAGTGTTACCCTTATCCGCTTTAGTGACAAGGGCTTGATCGTCAGATAGTTTTTTCTTTAATGTTTTTAAAATCCTACGTTCGGCATTATAATTAGTCATAGAAGGAATGGGAGAATGCACGTTATTAAGTTGGTTACGTATAATTTTGTTAAATTTGTTATTTATTATGAACCGTGCTTCATCTTGTTCTTTTTGATCACTAATTGCTTTAATCACAGTTTCGGCACTAGCAACTTCAGTTAGAATGTGCCTTGTGTTGAAGTTCGGCTTATGTAATGGGAGATTGTATTTTAATCCTTTATTTAAAAGATTTTCTTCGTCAGTATTTAATTCAATCGGAGTCAAATTACATAGTCGTGTATGGAACACGTGTTTACAACTAGTATTACTGGTTTTAGGTATTTGAACGTCTATTAACCTTTGTAACTTGTTAAGCTGCGTCATACGCATATTGTAAACAACAACTTCTATCGTACTGTTTATAAATTCCAGATAATGATCTAGTGCAGCTGGATGTACATCATTAAGTAGTTGTAAGTGTGCTCCATACAATTTAGAAAAAAGAAATGATTTCTTAATATATAACGACCTCAATTCCTCTTTAATTCTAAAAATCTCTGCGCGTTTTTTAGCTTTCATATCTGCAATAGACGTGCCTTTAAACTTTATAATAGCGTAATTCGGAATAACCTTATTTTTCAAGCATGCTTTATTAAATCTAATATGCAGAATTGTCTTATGCAATTGTGTTTTAATATTCTGAAATCTGCGTACTACGTTATCACGACTATTGTTATTCATATTGATTTAAATGGAATAAATCCTATTGTAGTCCCAAGCCACGTGTTTGTTAACCAAATACACTGTACTCACCGTCTATGGCTTTTTTCCTTGATGTTTTTTCCAGTTTACATGTTTCAAGGCACTTGCCTCATCATCAGAACTTATAAAATCAATCTATGTCATAAATAATGACATTTGTCAAAATATTAAAAACACAATACGGCAATTAAACTATGTACATAAATTCGCTTTAAAAATGTTCGGTGTGCCTTGCAAGACAACACGCGCCGTACTGACGTAATCTAAGCCTTATCTCGACTATATCTCATAGCGGTATCGTACAGTATATTTGATTTATACTGTAATTGGTCGTTCAACACATGTGGCTTGGTACTGGCGTCGTTGTATGCTTTGTAAATTTCATATTCTTCAAGGGCGTTCAAATAACTCCCTTTACTGCAGAAATGAAGGGGTATTAAATTTGAGCTAAAATCCGTGTAACTGTGACTGTTGTCTATGAGGTGCTTGGCGAAATTTGACTTGATATTGTCGAAGTTGTAAACTCGTGTAGGGGGTCTATGTTCAGAAAATCTTTTCAAAAAACCTCGACCCGTCTGGCCCACATAAAAAGCCTCACAGTCGTTGCAGACTAGCTTATAAACACCCGTTTTATTTTCAAGACTGGTATGTTCACGGGTGCGGAGATTATTCAAGATGTTATTACTAGTCTTATAGGAAACGACTATGTTGTTAACTTTATTAATGGTTGACTTAAAAATCCCCGGCATGAAATGCGTATATAAGGATATTACCATCATTGCTAAAACTAAAAAGAAATTTAAAGACTCAACAAAATTAGAGGAATACATATTACAACAGTCTCATGGATCATCGTATTGTACAGTGGAAACAAAATACAAACACCGATGAAGTCATTAATTACCAGCTTTAATTAGTCACAAACAACAATTTGAAATCAACAAGGTACTCTTATACAATAATTCAAGTTAAATTTATCCACATGCAAATAATAATGGCAACTATTAGAATTTTGACTAATGATAACATAAAAATCACTTTCCACTAATCTGTAACAATCACTTGATCTGCACTCTACAATCTTGCCAGGTGTAACTAACTAGATAAGTCTAAATGGCTGTAGATGTTTATAGAGAACCCGCAGATGTTCCAGAATAATTTTCCATACTCCTGGCAGCAAGCCGAAATATTTTGCATAGTTACAAGAGGTCGAATAGTCTGGAAGCTACTTGAGTACACAGCCTTGACCGAGACACTGCACCTGCTTGACTAGCTGAGGAGCATGTAAAACGACACTCTCAAAAAGTCGAGAGCATTACATAATTGTCGTAGCACTGCCCCCTCCTGAAGCCTGTTCATCCTGAACTGGCTAATACTGTCTCTGAAGTAATACTTGGGCAGGTGATTTAGATTTGTAGGAAGTTGGTCTACTTGCGAAGAATAATTCTGCAGCTCTTTGAATTCAGTCTCATGTGATCCGAACAACAAGTTCCCAAGAACACAAATCTCCCGCACAACCACTAGTTTTGGTGGAATCATGCCGGTTGTGTCATGTACTGATGACCTATAAGCCATTAGTTGGTCCTAGTTTGTTTGTTCTCAACGACCTCTTGCATAACGTCATCTTCAACCCCCCCCCCAGGTGATTCCATTAACTCAGGAACAAGCAAGAGCCTTTTGTCAATGGCCATAGTAAGTTTACCAAATTGGTACTTTCTCTGCTAGTTCTTCTCCCATTTCTGCATTCAATATCAAAAGTTTCTCTTCTCCACACCTGCTGACTTTTCCTTCGGCTAAGGTCACTTGGTTGATGGAATGATTGGCGGAATCTGTCATTTTATTCATGCAAATCCTTATCTTCTCTTGGGCAACCCTCAGAACAATCTCTCTTAAGTCCACAAAGAATCTGTAGGCATTCGTAATGTCTGTGCCAAGAATCACACTTCATTGACATTGTCTGCAATGAGCATTTGGCAGCTAAACTCGAGAAGACCCAGGTGTACACGTACGTCTACCTGTCCTAAGACTTTGACGGGGCTTCCAGTCATAGTCTGTATTGTACAAGACCTAAATTGAGCCTGGCAGTTGCTGACTAAGTCAGGGGACACAATGGACACTGTTGCGCCCGTGTCGACTGTAAATGATGTTGGTTTACCTTCTGCAAATCCATTAGTGATCAAGTTTCCACTGGTCTTATGTAGCATGGAAACTCTGTGCTGTTCTGGAGCTTTATTTCTCCAAATGGTGCAATCACACCGTTTTCTCGATATTTTATTCTCCCAACAGTGTGCTTGAAGATGACTATGTTTTCCACAGTTGTGACATTTCGGTCTTTTGTGTCTTTCCCATCATTCAAATCATTGTGGTGCTTTTGAACCTTTGAATTGTTTGTCATGCAACATTGGTTTCCTGCCCATATCATAACAGCAATGTGGTATTAAGATTTTATGACTACATTGTGATGACATAAACCCATTAATGTAATGGGCAATGGGATGCTGACTTGGCAGCTTCAAACTCGAGGGTGTGAACAAGAGCTTATGAGCTATTTCCATGTCTTGCCATTCATAACACTTTCTGAAGTTTACAATCTCGAATCCCATCAATAAATGTCTGCACCACAAATCTCATTCGAAAATCCTCTGGTGCTTCAGGATAAGCCAGTGTAATTAGTCTGTCAATATTTGCTTCAAACTCTTGAAGACTCTTCGGAATGTTGACATCTTGTTCTCAATTGAATTAGTACACATCTTGCAAATGTTTTTCACTATACCATAATTCTAGAGCTTTAATCAGTTTGGCATAGATGTTTTTGCTATCAAGTGGCACTGGGTTTGGGGCAAGTCCTTTTAAAGCAAGAATGAGTGAAACTGCCTTGTCTTTCTCTATCCAATTATTTGGACAAGCAGCGGTTTCAAATCGCCTAAGATACATCATTGAGTGAGAGCTTCTATCAAGTCTTGTGGCCTTGATATGAACTGTCCCAACTACAGGCAAAGTGACTTTCTCTATTGTCTTATTTTCTGTGTCTTTTTCTGTCTTTATCATTGGCACTGTCTCTTCATCCATTTGTTTCAAAACGCATAGCTGTATTTTCATTAACTGCTCAACTTATCTTTTAATTGCTCTTTTATAGTTTCTACAGTCTCCTCTAATTCAGATGTTTTATTTGACATGGATTCTTCTACACAGATATTTTTGTAGACATTGATTCTTCTACTTCAGACATTTTAGTAATTTGGTTATTAAGTATACTTTGTAATAGACACAACTCTTGCATCTGCTTTTGCTCCTGTATCAATGCATTGATGTAACCTGTTTCATTCTTACTTTTCTCTTTTTCTCATCCTTCAGATTCTAAAATTAGTGTTTTCTGTCTTTCTTCTGTTTGCAGCATTAGGGCTTTCTGCCGTCTTTCTGCTTCTTCTGCCTCCTGTGTTCCACTTTTTGTTGATCCTGTGTTTGCAGTATCGGCACTTGGAAAGCTTCCATCATCTGACTGGTATCCATTTTTGCAGACTAATTACAACGTACACTACTCTTTTACAAAGTGTTCTCTGTTGAAGGTTCTGTCACACTTCTGACCCGGTCTCATAGATCGTTGTGTTATTTGTGGAAACAAAATACAGGCACCAATGAAGTCACTAGCTTTAATTAGTTACCAGCTTTAATTAGGTAGTCACAAATAACAATTTGAAATCAACAATGTACTCTCATACAATAATTCAAGTTAAATTTGTCCACACGCAAATAATAATGTCAACTAGTAGAGTTCCGCACTAATTATAACACACTAATCACTTTCCACTAATCCACAAAAAATCATCTGCTGGTGGCATGCCAACATAATTGCATAGTTAAGAATGGTCGAACAGTCTTGAAGCTACTTGAGTGGATGGCCTTGACACAGTCTCTGCACGCTGGGCTAGTCGAGAAATGTATATAACTTTTATGTAAATGCACCTGCTGACTTTTCGAGAGTGTTATGTATATAATATATATATTATATATATATATATGTATATAAACACTTTTTGCTACAGTTTATTTCTTGATCTATATAATATATTTAAAATTTATATTTACTTTACCTCAAGATTTTATTTTTCCCTTATTTGGAACATGTTTCGGGACCCTTAGTGTTCCCATCATCAGCTTTCTTAATTTTGAATCTTGTGGAGTACCTGTGTGCTGGTTGGCTGTTGTTATGGTTTCCTGTTGGTTTTTGGTTTTTTAAATTGTCTATTTTACTGTAAACAAAATAGTAAATAAAATCAAATATAAAATAAAAACTGAACAATTAAGAACTAATCAAAATGATCAACACATAAATAATAACAACAATAAAAAATAGGCCACATTCACATACATAAATAATAAAATGACAAATTTGACAAAACTATTTAATAACAGACATAAAAATAGCATACAAAACTAATTTACAAAAACTAAATAACCCACACACAAAGATAGTACAACAACCAATGGTATATACAAAATTTAATGCCAAGATTACAATAAATGTTACATAGGACAAACAAAAAACAACTGAGAAAACATTATTTTGAACATCTAAACGCATACAAAAAACCATAAATACATAAGTCTAATTTGGCCACACATGCAACAAACACTGGACATGAATTCCCAGACATAACCAACATGACACTAATAAAACACATACCACACAAAGGCACCATAATGAACATTTGGGAAAATTTTCAAATATACAAACATAAAACACAAAACAAACTAATACCTGAACAAATACAAATCAGTACAAAACATCACATAATTTTCAAAGCACTCAACATCAAAAATACACAAAATACTAATATATACACCACAATCACACACAATAATACCAATTTAAAATGCCAAAGGCCAACAGAAAACCACAACAACAACCAACAAACACACAAGTACTTCACAAGATGCAAAATTAGAAAGGCTGAGGATGGGAACACAAAACATCCCGAAACATGTTCCAAATAAGGAAAAAACATCTCGAGGTAAAGTCATTATAAGTATTAAATATATTATATACATCAAGAAATAGACTGTAGCAAAAAGTGTTTGCACACACACACACACACACACACACACACACACACACACACACACACACACACACACACACACACACACACACACACACATTTTATATTATTTTATTATATATTGTTTCAGGACTGGTTATTTAGCGATAGCCTTATTCACAGCTTTCCATCATATCTAATGCCATCTGTCACTTATAGCATGCCCAGTATATAAGGTTGTGATTGATGTATTCATATATTATATTGCGTACTTGTAGATTTGTTAACCTGTTGTTCCTAATATATTTACATGGTTTCAAGTCTTTGATACAGACTAACAGGAAAATCTTGTAGTGTTGACATAATCTACACAAAAGTCTCAAGAGAACTCACTTCACATTTGTCACAGCACATGGAATATTACTTTGTACTTCTATAAAAGTTCTCGTAAACAACAATGTCTCTGAAGACATGGTCAAGTAATTCTCCCACTGATTTAAATGTACTTTGAAAAATTTTCCAGAATAAGTATCAGTATTATTAAAACGTAGGTAATCTACTTATGCTAAACTTATCCATTCTGTCATTCAATGTTTTAAAAGACTTCTTGTATTAATATCTACAAACATGTGTACTATATAAAATAGAACTACTGTTCCAAATACATTTTTTTTGTTATCTAACAGCATAGCTTTTGTCACTAAACTGTAAATAAATGACAGTACAATATATGGTTAAAATATAAAACATGTGATGCAATTGGGTTTGAACTCTGATAACAGTAGCCACATTAATACTGATTACACTTTAACAATTCACTTCATTTACTCTCTATCTGTTTATAATTATTGAAGGAACAGAGTTAATGGTATATACAAAAACAAGTGTCCATGTTTTGCAAATAAAAAAAAATGTAAACAAAATTACAAACAGTGAAGATGTCAAATACATATGAGAAATTTCTTTGATAGTATGATAACGTATAGTCTCACACACACATACCAGTAAAAAAATGTTTAAATAAAACAAAATTTCAAAAAATTTATTAAAAGTAATTATTTTTTTATGCTCGTATGTTTTTCCTTAAATTACTTAAGACTACTACATTCAGTTCAAATATATCTATTAAGGTATGGTAGAAATTTCAAATACATAGCTTCAATAGATAATTAATTAATGGTTTCTAACTAAACCCCTGTTTGTCCACTTAAAATCATTGGACAAAAAAAGTGTGTATCTCCTTTTAAGTTTTTTTTAGTCTATAGTAGTGAGTCTACAGTAGATTAGCTTACTGAAATATACCTGAAAAACAATAGAGTATATATTGCAATTATGAATATTCATGTGACCTTGATTTGTTATTTAAATCCTTACACCACACACCATACTAACTTAATTGACACTGAACATCAACTATAAATTTATAATCAGAATGATCACAGTTGCACACCACTATATAAAAATTATCCCGATTAGCGCTTTCAAGCCTCACAGCCCATCGTCAGATCGGAATAGGCAGAAATTATTTTAAAACAAATACTTCACCCCTCTCCCCCACCCTGCTCACACACAACAAGCTATAATATAAATGACCCTTCCCCACCCCCTAAACCCTGTCCCACGCCATCTGTGCAGTTACATATTTTTCTAGCAAATTCCTTGTGTTTCAGTGTGTGTGTGTGTGTGTGTGTGTGTGTGTGTGTGTGTGTGTGTGTGTGTGTGTGTGTGTGTGTGCATCCTTTTAAACTTACCCTACTTCCTCTCCACACACGTGGGTCAGTCACACATCCTATTTTAAACCATCCAATTAGTACTATGCAATATAATTCTTAATCTTATCTATCTGTCCTCTATCATTTACTTCTAATCATGTTATAAAATATTTCTTCATTATCAAATTTAATTTTAATATTAATTAAATTGTCTAACCCTTTTTCTCTTTCTTTTAATATTTCTAACTCCTCTCTAAGCTTCCTTTCAACTGTGTTATTTACTACTTTTACAATTTCGTATTCTTCCAAAGGATTAACAAACTTATGGTTGTCTTCTATGAAATGTCTTGCATATAATGAATTGGTTGTTCTATTACCTTCTCCACGTTTGTGGTCAGACAACCTGCATACGAATTTTCGTCCTGTCTCACCTAGGTACACTTTATTGCAGTCTTTACATTTTAATTTATAAATTCCGCTTTTCTGTAATACTGGAATTTTTTCTATATTCTTATTCCTTATCTTATCAAATACCGTTTCACATTTTTTAATAGCTATATCTACTCCATATTTATTAAAACATTTTATAATTTTTCTAGTATGTGAACCTATGTATGTCAGTGACCCTGCATAATTCTTTTGTTCTGGTTCTATTTTAGCTTTTTGTATGTTAACCCTTTTCATAACTTTATCCACTATGTTGGTGTTATAATTATTATTCCTTACAATTCCCTTTATCGTTTTTAACTCCCTATCTTTTGATTCGGTCTCTTTTAAACACTTCTGAGCTCTGTAACAAAATGTATTGATTGCCACCATTTTATATCTATATGGGTGGTAAGACTCTCTTGGTATAATTATATCAGAATACGACTCTTTCCTAAATATCCCAAACTGTAGTTTCACATTGTCCTTAATTTCTATGTTCAAATCTAAGTAATTTATTTTCTTACCTCCTATCTCTTCTTTAAATTGTAAGTTTTTATCCTTATTATTTACCTCATTTATAAACTCATGCACTTCTTCTATGCTTCCTTCCCAAATTACTAATACATCATCAACATATCTAGACCATAATTTTATATTGTCTTTATACTTAGTGGAAGTTATTAATTGCTTTTCAAAATCATTCATGTATATTTCAGCAAGAATAGGGGATAATGAAGACCCCATAGGTAAACCTTTTTTCTTTATATAAAACTTGTTATTAAACCTAAAATAGTTCTGATTTACACATTCTTTAATTACTTTCATCAACTGCTTTTTATACCTGTATTCTCCCATATTATTATCGTTTATTAACTTAATAACTTTATTTACTGTGATATTGGTAAACATGTCCTTAACATCCAGTGATATCAATTTTGTATTTACATTAATCCTAATATTTTCTAATTTTTCTATCAATTTTACATTATTCTCTATGTTGTATTTTGTCACAAATTCATATTTCTCTTTCAGTACTCTGCTAACTTCCTTTGATAATTTATAAACAGGTGCATTAATAAAAGAAACAATCGGTCTAATTGGTTTTCCTTCTTTATGTATCTTAACCTGACTTTTAAAAGTTGGTGCTGTTGGATTACTTTCCAATAAATACTTTTTCTTATTTTCTTCTATAAATGTTATCTGTTTCATCATTTGTTTTATCCTTGACTGGTACTTACTTGTATAATCATACTTTATTTCCTCGTATGGTCCTTCCCTTATAAATTCTTCCGTTTTCTTTATGTATTCGTCCTTTCTCAGTAGTACCATTGTATTTCCTTTGTCCGCCTTCGTAACTATAATATCATTTTTCTTTATTTTATTCTTTAGTTTAGTTACAGTTGATTTGATTTTTTGTTCATTTTTTGAATTATACAAACTTTTCTTAAATATTTTATCTACTACATTCCCTACTTCCCACCTTATTCTTTTTTTATCATTTTCATTTCCTAGTTTTTGTATTATGCTTTCGCATTCAATAATCGTTTTTTCTTGATTTAATTCTGGTGGCGGTGCGTATTTTAAGCCTTTTGCTAACATTTCTTTTTCTTCTGTATTGAAATTCACCTCTGTAAGGTTTATTACTCTTTTTTCATAGTTATTCTTAGAGAGGTGTTCCTTTTTTACTTCGTTCTTTCTTATTAATTTATTTAACTTATCTACCATTTTTTTATTTTTATTTTCCAATTTCTTTTCTACGTACCCCAAACCAAAATTATATAATATTTCTTCTAACTCTACATACGAGTATATTCTTAACAATTCTATGTGTCTGTCATATAATTCCCTATTATATCTATTGATTAAGCCGTAGAGTGACCTTATTTCCAGTTTTATCCACAACTTCTCGCTTTGTTCTTTTACTTTTTTGGCTACACTGTTCTTATTTTTAATTTTAACTTGAGCGTACTTTGGGATGACATTATTATCCAGACATTGTTTATTAAACCATATTTTACTTAAAACCCTCTTCAATTTAACTTTTAACTTAAGATATTTAAAAACTTTACTTACCTTATTGTTGTCGTTTATTACCTCATTGTTGTTGCCCATTACCTGTAGTCGATTGCACATCTTAACAGACGTTTAATGAAGAAATTTGTGTTAGTGGTTGAAATCACAATCAGAATGATCACAGTTGCACACCACTATATAAAAATTATCCCGATTAGCGCTTTCAAGCCTCACAGCCCATCGTCAGATCGGAATAGGCAGAAATTATTTTATCTATAAATTTATAGATATAAGCCCATATACTGACTATGCAGCAACAGGTCAATCAGCTGTTAGTTACTGCAGTCATTGTGTTATTGCCATCTAATCTGTCATGACACATTCCCTTATTGAATGTAATTATGAATTGAAATAGCATAATGTACTGAATTGTATAGTATCTTGTATAACTTGCTGTTCCAATATGTAGATATTTCATTTAGTGGCATCATCAAAATCACTTTGAAGTGTGAAATTGGTTGGTGCTGTTGAACACATATCACTTTTATCAAAAGATTATAAGATACTGATCTGAATCAAGAAAAAGAAATCAAATAACAAAAAGGAGGGGAAAATACTAATATTTAAACTTAATTTAACCTAAATGATAATCATTTTACATATGAAGAAATTTTTAAATAACCTAAAAATGTTAAAAATATTCATCTCACCAACTCTAGGTATACCTAATATCCTTGTGAACTACAAAAACTATAGTATTCGAGGAAAAGAGAGTTGGATAGTGTTTAAACCAAAATGTCCTGCATCATCATGATTGTGTTATTGCTTAAAACTTAATGCTTGATTGTTTTATTATATCTGGTATAAACTTTTTATCATTAAAGAAAGGTCGTACAAACCTACAGCAACCATATCCACTCCTGAATGTTTTTCAAACTGTGCTTTATCTTTAACTGAATGAGATTTTTAACTGTGCTTTACCAGCAGAGAATCTCAGTTGGTAAAGCAAACTGAGATAGATAAATAAATGATAGGGTAAAGTCAAGGCCATATGGACTCCTACCAATTATGCAGGAAGAATGAATGTCAATTAATATCAATAGAAGCAGAAAGTCTGTAGGACAAAAAATGGAGCAAGAAGTAGAGTCATGGGAAACAGATATACCGTACGTAAGAATATTATATTGCAGAAACAGCTGCATTTCATTGTGATTTATGCAAATAAGAGATCTGGAGATATGAATATTTGAAGCAGATGAGTGAATTCATGCACAAATGAATCAATTACAGATATAAAAAATTCAAGTATTGCATATTGTGTGCCCTATTTGTCTCAAGACCCTAAATTTTATGGAAGTAATCAAATAATCACTGGTTCATTTATGATAGAAAATCTGGAGGTCTACAAGTACAAATCAGTAGTCTAAAAAAAACTCCTTACTCATATTTGCTCAAAAGAACTCCCACCTTAGATAGTAACTATAATATTACTGTACTATTAACAGAAAATCTATGATGAGTTATGAGGTTAATAATTTCAGAAGTAAGGTCAGAGACCAACATACATATAATGTGCACTTATTTGTATGGAGTAATATGACAACATTTTAGGGAGATAATTTACAAATTAATAGACCTAATTTTACTAGAATTAGAAATCAACCATATCAGTGAGCACTTAATAAGAAGCATTGGAAGATTTTAGAAAGTATTTACTCTGCAGACATTTGTAACTTTAACTTTTGTTATCTGTTAGAACTGTTAGCATCTACAAGTCTTAAGAACAAGTTTGGCATAAGAGTAACGAACATGCTCTTGTTCATTTCACACACTGCAATTAGAAGTTGCAAAGTCATTGTCCATCTACAACAATGATTTTATATTACCATAACTCAGTAAAAATTTACGGATTGCAGATTCATTATACACAGAGGAAAATAGGTGAACAATTCTATTCAAAAGTTATAGCAATACAAACTGTAGCTATAGGCAAAAGAAGATAGGATGTCTGTTCGTTAATGTCTAAAATGTAGCCAAGAGAATATGAAAATGAAGTACCAACTGTTTGAAACAGATGAAGAAATTTAAATGTAACAAATTTTCTCAAAGAGACTTGTGGTTTAAGTAAACAGTTAATCCTAAGTTGAAGGGAGCAACTATTGAGGAACAGAGAATACCAGCAGAAGCAGAAGTCGGAAGTGAAAACATGAAAGAGCAGTATTGTTTTTTGAGAATTATGGGTGCACACTCAAATATGATTATACTTATAAATGTTTTGAAGTCAAAAACTACCAGAGAAGAAGCCATACAAAATACTGCAGTGAAGTTTGAATACACACTGTAACCAAAAGTCAGATAATTTACGATTCTGAAAAACTTTTTATGGCACGAGAAACAGAATTTATTAATTGCCTTGGAAAAGTTAAAATAATAATAGGTGAATCTTGTCATGCCTTTAGGATGAACTGGGTGAAAATATTCATGGAAAAAGACCTGTTTTACGAAAGAAAATAAATTTTTGTTTCATTAGGACAGTAAGGTAATGCTCAAATCTGTTTTGACAATGGGAAAGACATGAGATTTTAAGAACAAATTGTCAGAACATCCTGCATATTCACCAGATTTGGCTCTATCAGACTTCCATGTGTTCTCAAACCTCAAGAAAAAACCAAGAAGTGGAAAGCATTTCTCTTCAAATGATGAGATGGTAGCAGCAGTAGCCGCTGACCTGATAATTCACTAAAGGATATTCAGATAGGAATTGGACCATAGCTATAAACTGTACATTGTTATTAGGAGATCATAGAAAGAATAACATTTATTTTAAATTAAAATCCTAGCTTTTTAATTATGAAGCCAAAAATTGATTGGGTCACCCTGAAAGATACAATGTTTTGATAGAAAGGAGAGGAGATTTGCAAAAACCATATTTTATGGAGTCTTGGTTGCGAGAAACACTCAATCAAGCTATGAAGTACTTACTAAACACACACACACACACACACACACACACACACACACACACACACACACACACACACACACACACACACACACACACACACACACACACACACACACACACACGCACGCACGCACGCACGCACGCACGCACGCACGCGCAATAAAAGACACATATATGCCTGAATATGCAGCAGAGACAGTAGCTAGTATAGGACACTCTAGAATAGAAAAGAAAGAAAGAAATTTTCTAATTAAAATTCTGGTACCCAGAATGGTATCAGCAAATGAGTTAATGTTTATTTGAGATCTAACCAAGTTGGAGAAAATCTCAAACACAATAAAGAAGAGCCACACTGCTTTCTATGGGCACCTTAGATGAATAGGACCACAAAGGATAGTAAAATAACTTCTCCTCCAAGAAGAATAAAAAGACACAAGTCCTATGAGTAAAATAAATCCATCAGGATCTGGAAAATGAGGAATCAGAGAAAAAGATATAGGAAAGAGAGACATATTCAGAAGGAAAATTGCGGAGGTGAAAAGAAACCAACAACTGAAAGTGTTTTATTGGAAGAATGAATGAGCAAGAGTGGGCCAAGAATGAAGATATACTGGCAAAGGAGAAAAGAACTTCAGAAAGTAAAGGAAGCCCATAGCCCATAGACAGCTGAAATGAAAATGAAGGAAAGGACCTTCAAATTTACAGTCATACTCTATACTCATAATCGTGTTTGGAGCTTTGACATTCAGTTTTCATCTCTGTCTAATCATTTATTATGAAGTGTTCGTGAATATTTTCTTAACTTTATGTTTATTAAAACATGTAACTTAATATTTTGTCAGTAGAAATAGATTTGTCAGTGGTTTAGTTCATGTAGTCTCTGATATGGATTCACAACTAAGTGTATCAATCTTGTGTGTAGGTGGTAAACTTGGGTTATGAGAGAGAAAGGCATGGACAGATTTCTGACAAGAGAGGTTTATTTTCAGAGAAGCCTTAAAGAGCTATATAAAAGAGGGTTGTACAAAGAAACTAGTAGTGCATATTTCAATATCCAGTCCATCCATGAAAAGAACTCTTGAATTGGGTAGAAAACTTTTTAGGAATGGGTGATGGGCAACTATTCGAAAGTAGATACAGAACTATATGCCCATAGGAAGGGAGCCAAAGGAAGACTAAGGAAATACATTAGGAGCCAAAAGAATTATCTGTTACATAGTAATAAGCTACACCTGTACAAACAATGATGATTATTAATATAATAATGCTGATGACACAGTAAATTAATGTGATAATTGTAAATGTTCTTTCAAGTCGTTTTTTTTAAGGTTGTGTTTATTCTGGCAAAGTCGTGTCTCATAAATTATATAAACTCAGTTGTCAATATGTAGCATGGATAAAAAATGTCAATATTTTGTCATTTTCTTGATTATTGATTTTTTAGAATTAACAAACAGATCTTGTACACAAAAAATTATGTTTGTCTGTTAATTAAAATATCTTAATATCTGAAAGGGATGTGTTAACATCTTCCCATAGAAACAATGCCTTAATATTATTCACATCATCAACACACACACACACACACACACACACACACACACACACACACACACACACACACACACACACACACACACACACACACACACACACACACACACACACACACACACACACACACACACACACACACACACACACACACACACACACACACACACACACACACACACACACACACACACACACACACACACACACACACACACTGACTTTAATTAATTTTTTATATTATTTCAAATCATAAATTCTGTATTTATTTGCAGCTCACAAATGCCTACAGAACTCTTTTTACTTTTTCAGGACAGTATTTTGCTACATTTTTTTTTGTTTTTACATAAGATGCAAAAGTAATTTTATATCCATAATTTTTATACACTTACTAATTTAATGTCCTGTGTGAATTAAAATTTTTTAATATTATTACTGTTTAAAAATAATTTTGCATGTTTGAAGTATTGTCTTCTTCACTAATTGTGAAAAACAGTACAGTACATAAGACAGTGTACAAAGTGAAAACAATTTTTTTTTAATTGATACGAAACAATATAAATTAAGGACAATGGAAACTGTTAGACACACACAGGACTTAATAAAATATAAAAATTAAAAAAACACAAATTTGAAATAAACATGTGACATTATTTTGTACTGGTAAATCAAAAGTAAGTACTAGTTTGTTTTAAATAGTATACAGATATAAGAAATTCTCATTGTATAAATCACTTGAGTGAATACACTCTACATTCACATGGTTGTAAGAGAGTTTGAAAAGTGTTGTGCATGAAGAAATATAATTAAGGTTGCCAACAGCCCTTCTTTCATTAATAACTTTAACTGGTTATATTAAATAAATATGTTCATTTACTGCTACAAGTTGCATTAAAGTCATAGGACAATGACATAGCCACTTGATTCAATCAGTTCAGACTGAATAATAAGTATTAATTACTATCAAACATGCAATGCATTCCATGTGTTGATTTTTTTAAATGACAACATTTGTAATATATTTTATAAATAAGTTATATGTCTAACTTAACTTTAGCTTAATACTTGCTATAAAGGTCACAGTAAACTGTCACTTTTAAACAACAGGGGAAAATTAGATATTAATCAGATTACAGTTACCTAAATCCAGTTTATATACTACGTATAAAAACTTATTTTGTAAGCAATTTGTGTACTGCAGGCTCTACTACCTACATCTCATATATTTAAACTTTAATATATTTTGTCCAAAAATAATTGTCATGATTATTAGTATTTTTTCTTACTTTAATATTACTGTTTACTATTTGAAAATTAATATTATCTTCAGTTGAACAAGCTTATAGAAACAAAATGTGTTACTGTGTATGAATTTTGCCATTGTGTTTATTAGTCTGTAAAAGCTATTGTTGGAAAGATTGAAAAAGCATAACAGAATGAGAATAGTGAAAGATGCTAACCTTTTTTGTACATCACTATATAGTAGCAAAAAGAATTGTTAAAACAATAGTTGATGAATTACTGATGTTTTACTAGTACACAAATTCCAAGTCAACCACACTTCTCAAAATAGTTTAGACGGGGTTTTTGCCTTGGAAAGAATGAACTTGATCAACGTAACTTATAAAACTAACTTTTCCTTTTTATTTGAAAATAACATGCCTGCTGTAACACCCAGCACCCACATTTTCAAATATAATAATTCATGTTTACTTATCACTCAAAGATGCATGATTTTATTTAGTTGTCAACTATGATGGATCCATAATTTGTTCAAACAATGGGGCAATTTCAAAAATAAAATAAAATCAGTCACAGGATGACCCTGATATTCTGTTTCAATCACTGTCAATTCAACTGTCATTGTTGTTATTCCTCCATTTATTAAAAGCACTCTTGAATATGCTTCAAATTTTCCCTTTTTTTTAAAATATTATTTGATATTCTGAAATTGTGCGTGTTTCTTGGAAGGGGAAAGCTTTGGATTGTCACTGACTGTGAATAATCTGTAACTGTTAGTAGAAACTAGCTTCATGATAATTATCTTCTTTGGTTTATAATGTTTCTGCAACAAATGTATTATAAATTTGTTTTATACACTATTCAAATATCTGTGTTCTATTTCTTGGGAGTTTACAATTACTGCTGTTTCAATAACAGGTCTACTATACATCCCCAACTTGCAGGACTTTTGTCTTAACACCAGTGGCAGCTGGTGAGTCCTGAGGATGGGGAGGCTACAAGCAGTCACCTGAGACACTCTCAGCCCCCCCCCCCACCAACACTTGTTATTTCACTATTATTTATGGTAGAGCTATCTGATTTTTAGACGATATACGTCTTATTAGAAATATATGCACATCTTTAACAAGATAAACCGAAGATTAATTTACTTTTGTTCTAACAAAGAAGTTAACTTCTGAGTAGAAATATATTTTGTAAGCTGTGATGAATCATGCCATGTCGGTGACTTTTAAATTTGCAGAGTATTTTTTTTTTCAATTGAAACTAAAGCAATGGCACTGAGATGATCTTGATTCCAGGATTATTATTATTACTATATTGCTTACAGTAAGCAGGGCCATCAGAATAACTCCTACTTTATTCCACTACCATATAGTCATTTATGTTGATCGTACAACGATGACTGGGAAGTTCTAGATTGGTTTTTGTGCCTTTAAAGAAATAAAAATGTTGGGGTATGTCAACCGTGTTTCTCAAAATCACTCAACCAGGAAAATGATTTTTCCAGTAGTCTTCAATCCTGCACTATCACTTTTACTTATCTCTGCTAAATCCATTTTATCCTTGTAGTAGAGATCACAAACACGTGCCAAGAAGGGAAAAATAATAATAATAATACACACACATAAGGAACATGAGAATGTAAAGTTCTCGTGCCGAGAGGCTAATTAAAACCACATTAAACTGAGAGGCTAATTCAAGTCGTTGCCTCCATGACGTGGTTACAGATTCACTAGCATACCCCCACCACTTGTCGGGCATAGTTTACTCACAGCTGTGTGGGTACTACGGTGGCTAGTCAGATCCTTGACTCTGTCTGCTGCTATTCTGCCCTATTATCAACAACACGTAATTATAAAGTTTTTTTTTGTAAGTAATCAGATAACTTAAAATACAAATTGTGATTACAGGTTCAGTTACAATAAAAATCAGAGCATATTACTAGTTGTTTATTCTTTAATAATTTTCTAAATTTTACTGGGGAGGCTTAGCCTCCCTTGCCTCCCCTAATGAGCTGCCACTGTCTAACACCTATTCGAAACTACTGACCCATCAAGATATATGACCAGCTACTTACTCTCCTTCTTTAATAATAATTAGGATTTGGCACTGCCTATTGATTTAATGTTGT
The DNA here is from genome assembly GCA_034769895.1 of Magicicada septendecula. Classification (NCBI taxonomy): domain Eukaryota; kingdom Metazoa; phylum Arthropoda; class Insecta; order Hemiptera; family Cicadidae; genus Magicicada; species Magicicada septendecula. The sequence goes on along the minus strand of CM068368.1, from coordinate 406,875,863 downwards.
TAAATCACAATGACTTCAGGAGGAGGGTGAAGACTGTCTCTTGATGTGATAGTACTGTGGAACAGGACACCAGATGCGTTTTGGGAAATTAATTTCAGTAATCACATTAGAGAGATGAAATAATGATGATGATTAAACATAAAGAAACATGACATGTTAAACATATAGACTTAGATCTTATGGACATGTTTGCACTGTTCTCTTTTCCATATTAAAATATAATTTTTAATTTTCACTGATATTTTTCAGTGAAACATGCATCAGGTGTTAAAACAACAAAAGTACACAATACACTACTTGCAGAAGAAACTAATTGAATACCGTAAATGAGGGTGACTGGACAATTTTAGAATTTAAACCCCAGCTAAAAATTAATGTGTCATTAGAACTTTCAAAAGTGCATGAAAAGTTTGGTCTCTGCCTATAGGTAACTAGTTATAATTGATAATTAATCTTTCAACAACTGTCAATGTTTAAAAAAAAAAAAAGAAAATTTTTAAAGTCACCTGCCAGTCCGGGTGCCTTTGGACACAAATTTTGTTTTTTGAAAAACATGAAATTTATCGATTATCAGAAAGTAAAAAAATACATAAATGTACATTAAACAGACTCACAATTATTACAAATACAAGGAACTTACAATACAATTACATGTAACTTTTTAATTACATCTTCTATCCATGAAAAAACAATTTCAAACATACATGTAATACAAGTACACATGAAAAAGTGATGATGTTACATTAAAATGAAGTTTATAGTTCGTATGGAAATGCATATCTTCCACGTCTAACAAACAGAGGTTTGACTACAGAAATAGTCTGGTCAAATATGAGATCTACTTCATCATCTTCATTTGGAAACACATAAATATTTGCAGCTTTTGAAGACTTTCTCATGAACAAACACTTGATTCTCTCAACTGACCTTTTCTCTGTAATTTTACGAATTAATTTCTTTTTTATGCTTTTGGTTCTGGATTGCAAGTAGTTGAGCTCAGCAATAACAAATCATTGACATTTAGGCTTTCATAATCAATCTCCTCAGAATCTTCATTTTCTTCTTCATCTTCTGAAGTCTCAGATTCATCAGCCATATCTGACAAATCTAAATCTCCATCTGTATCTTCTTGTTCATCTCTTGTTTTCTTTGGTTTTTTCATTTGCATTCCAGATGTCTGAGGCTGAGGATCCTCTAAATTTCCAACACTTCGCCCTGCAGGGATACTGATCTTAAATCTTTTCTGCCTTGACAAGCCTGGAGTTATTTCTTTCTCATGCAGCTCTTTAAGAAATGCCTCAAATGAGTTATCAATTGATTTGTTCACATTCTGATTAGGGTCAGCTGGTTTAGTATGTTTTAAGACCTTTTTGGTATTGTAAGGATTAATTCCTGTTGCTTTAAACCCTGCAATTAAATTTTTTTCTCCTGGCACTTTTTGTTCATGTCATCAAGGCATTTCTTTAATAAATAAGGAAAGTGATCCTTGGGAATTGTTCCTATGTGTTTTAACTTCCATTCAGTCAAAACAATTCTCCATTTGGATTTTAAACCTCGGAAACAAGCAACACCCAGGGGTTGTGTGATGTGAGTGCTGTTCGCTGGCAAAAAGCAAAAGCTAATGTTGTTTTCTTCACAGGAAGATATTACATTTAATGAAATGTGAGTGGCAAGGTTGTCACCAATTAAAACTTTGGGGGATTCTTTCGCCAGTGTTTTTAAGTAGGGTAAAGCTATGGTGAAATACCAATCTTCAAATAAATCAGTTGTAAACCAGCCATTTTTGGATCGGTTATACCTTGAACCTTTAGGCCCTAATGTGGTCCAGCTTTCATACAGATGCTCGACCTTATAAACAATATATGGTGGTAACCAACAACCAGCAGCAGTTCCTGAAAACATGACAGAGAATGACTGTTTGGATGTGTCAATAATCCACATTGGATGTTTTGTCCCCCTTCTGCATATTATTTTCTTTACACCAGGATCATCTGTAAGATTTGATTCATCAAAGTTAATAATTGCTTCAGGAACCACATCTTTTAGAGTGTCCTTCAACTCCTTAAAATAATCACTGATAACTTCATGCGTTACACTTCATATTTTGGCACCATCTCTATGAAACAATTTCTTTATGACGCTGTAAAAATCCTTTCCTGGAAAATTGTCCCTGAATACTTTCACGTTCATTCTGGGATAATTCAAATATGATTGCACAATTAAACGAAGATCAAAAGCTGTTAGAGGAAAGCTCCATGAATTAGCCAATATGATGTTCTCAGCAATTTTTTTCTCTTCATATGTGGAAAGAACGCACTGGCCACCAAAACTAGATTCATGTTTACCTTTTGCTTTATTGCCTAGGCCTTATAGTTGATTTTGGCATTCCATATTTTTCACTGAGATATCTCAGAGATTTCCATGCTGCCTTTCTGCTACAGCTTTCTTAAGTTGGTCTTCGGTATAATTTGCATAAGACCTTCCACCAACCTTTTTCTTATATTTTCCCATGATTTATCTAAAAAAAAAAAAATAAAAACCCTATGTATAAACACTAGAGCGATTTCATCATTAACTTAAATCTAAAATAAAATAAAAATGTTAATTTGACAGAGATTTATACTTTTTAGTTTCACCTAGTCCTACCTAGTCAGGCGGCTTTGGACAATGTGCAGTGCACAAATAATTGCTGCAGTGCACAAATAAATGAATGAAGTGAAAAAATATTTGAGGTTATGGAATACCAATTTGAGCTAAACATAGTTTATACACAACCAATTGACCACAAGATTAACAAATGACAGTAAAAATTTAATTACTCCCTTACCTGTAAGAAAAGTTTTAAAGATGCAAAATTCTGGTTAATTTTCAACTATAACTTTAATAAACCACATGTACATTCAAAAGCATACACAGGTGTTCTATGCCCGCCAAAATCACAGTTCGGAACCCACTGTTGCCGCACATACCATGAAAGTAATAAAATTATTTTATAGTACGCTATATTCCAAGACCAACAACAAAATTTTCTGTTTTGTCCAAAGTCATCATGTCCAAAGTCACGTGCTTTTACGGTACTATTACAATTTATAAAATATAATTAAATATAACAATTATAGAAACACTCTTTAGAACAAAATGAAAAAACATATTACATCTTCTGTAAACTTTCTTTCAACCAATTTTTAGACAATAAACATTGCACAAAACCTTTAATTGCTGTTTAATAATGTCAAATATTATATAATAGATAATTGTAGAGGTTTACAGTGTACAGTATAACATTAAATCTTCTTCAAATTTCTACACTCTGTCCATCATATTAGACTTAGACTCACTTTGGCTCCAAGCCATCAGATTTTGTAATCACATGTAAGATGCATGCTTTTATAAATTGTTTCACAGTACTTTAATCCATATTACTGTACTGCCAGGTTTAATTATTGTTCTACAAGAGAGTATAATTTTCATAATAGCAATATTTATTTTCCTCTTTTTCAGACTCTGACACAATTTTTTGGGTTTTTGACCAAGACCCTCAAATTCCAGGTTGCCAAAGTTAATATTTCTGTAATACTAATTCTTTATTTCCCTGTCCATAGCCATTATATCTAGTTGACTAATTCCTTTGTGAATTGTGAGTAAGAAAAATGTTCTCTAAAGACGTTATCAGCATTCTGCAGAGTAAGACCAATGACAGGAGTGGTACCTTTGAGTATCTGGTCCTGCTCTTTGTTTTATTCAGAGACCCGCCTCCTAGTTCCCTAGATTCTTCCACCCCTAGAGCTGTTACAAAACCCCTCCCCCCAGGATTGTTGATCACTTTCCACCTTTAACCTTGGCTGGTTCCTTACCAGTCAGAAAGAGAGAAAAATAAGAATCTGTAGATTAACTAACATATTTGAGGAACTAGAAGGAATATAATTTCATCCACGAAGAATCGGAAGGCAGCTGATTTAGATGGGATAAACTCAGAACTGTTGAAATACTTTAGTACCTACATTATTTAATTTTAGATTGCTACATTTGGTGAATATGTGTTGGATGAGGTGCAAGATCTTGGATGAATGAAGAGTAGCCAAGGCTATTTCTGTTTTGACTAAAAGTGATAGATCTGTTTCATCAAGTTGTAGAGACGTAAGCTTGATAAATACAACTTACAAGATATACAGGAAAATTATTAATGAAAGCTTTGTTCTATCTTGGATATTTTACTTGTTGACATGTTGACAAATAGGCAGGATTTCAAAATGGTTCTTGCATTGAAGATGTTATATCTTTGAAAATACTGATTGAGAAAAGAAAGGAATTTAATTTAGAGGTACACCTGCCCTCATTGACTATGATAAATTGTTTGATAGAGTTAACAGATCTATTCTATGGGGACATTATGCATAAGAGGGATAATCATAAGTATCTTGTACATATTATTAAGAGTGTATATTATCATACAAAGAAAGTATTGTTTATAGGAGAGAATTTGACAGAGAAGAGTTACATTAATCAGGTGCACGTCAAAGCTAGCTCAAGGAGTCCTTCCTGATTTATATTAATCAGGGAAGACATTGCCAACTAATGTCTAATTAGTTATAGTTAGATACTGTCTAAACAGGGAAGTTGTTGTTTAATAACTTCTTGGATTTCATTGTCCATGACGTGTCCGTTACTTAACTAAATACAACTATTTACTCGGAACAGTTTGTGTTCCGAGTCGTTAATGTAATAGTTGTATTTAGTTTAATAACTATATTGATGACACATTTAAGAGTAAAAAGTAAGAGTAGACCATGGTACAAGAATAAATAATAGAACTACTTGAATACAATACTGGTTGCAGATGATCAGGTAATCATCCAAAATAATAAATGCTAGCTCCAGAAATCAATGTTTCAGTTACAATAAGTCTATTTGAATTACAACATTAAAACTTCTGTGGAGAACACATAAACTATGGCTGATGTGTGAAAATACCTCTTGTGAAATAAAATTGTATTAGATAAGATAATGAGAGTATAGAGCAGGTGTCATGTTTTCACTATCTCTTGGTTATGACATCACTTATGACATTGAACATTATGTTAATCATAAGTTGGACAAGTTTCAGTCAATATGTAGAATAATTCATCAAGTATTATTGAGGAAAATGAGAAGAGAGAATTGACTAAATTTTATAAGGTACTAGCGAGTACCCGGCATGCGTTGCAATGCCACTCAAAGAAAGAAAGTGTTTGTGTTTTAATTCTGTTTATTGAAGTGCTTTTGGATACACAATATTTTTTGTTTTTCCGTCTGGTGCGTACATGAATAAATCCGAAGGTTTTCCGACGCGTGAGCAGGCCACATACAGCTGTCCATGTGAGAAGCATGGATTTTTCAAATTTAGTCCACACACTTGTAGCGATTGTCCCTGTGCTTTGTTGATGGTCATTGCAAATGCGAGTCGCACCGGAAACTGCAAACGTTTGAACTCGAATGGCATATCTGTCGGAATCATTGGGATGCGTGGCAACAGTACATCTTCTCCTTTAAATTTTCCATTTAAAATTGTAGCTTCGATGATATTGTTCATCATCTGTTTCACTGAAAGCCTGGTACCGTTGCAAAGTCGTGGTGGATTGATGTTTCGGAGAAGAATGATAGGCACGCCAATTTTCAATGTTAAAACGTGCGGCGGCATGCCTGGCAAATCAAGTGAATTCAAGAATTCAGTTGGATAATTGACAACTTCGTCTTGATTCATTACAGTATCGATGGACTTATACGTTGTCGCTTCGCCTGGTATTTCGTTTTGAATGCTGAAATTGATGGCATTGACATCGTTGTTTTTGGCTGCTAATATAGCACGTGCACTGAGCCACTGATGATTTTTGTAATTCTGTGCGATATTTGGGAAAACTTTGTGAATCAATTCGTCTGTGGTTGCTGTGATTTTACAGAAGTTTGTTGGCAATGTGATACATTGTGTGGATTCATCGATTGCCATTTTCCCATTCCCAATATCCAACAATTGTTTTGCGAAACGTTCAGCGGATGCATCATGTTGTAGCTGTACACGCATATTGGTCTTCAAAGTCAATTTCTGTACGTGTCGCCATAGAACTGATGATTTGAGACATGCATTAAGTTCATCAGTGTGTGTTGAACGTGGTATAACTGGTAGAATTTGTCGAAAATCACCAGACAATAAAATGAGTGCACCACCGAAGAGCTGTTCATTTCCTCTCAAATCTTTTAGTGTACGATGAAGCGCTTCCAATGCTTTTTTGTGCGCCATAGTACATTCGTCCCATATAATGAGTTGACATGATTGGAGTACTTTACCCATTCCAGAATTTTTGTTGATATTGCATGTGGGTGTCTCAGTGATTTGTATATTCAACGGCAATTTCAGTGCTGAATGCGCTGTTCGGCCACCATCCAAAAGAGTTGCCGCAATTCCAGATGATGCGATTGCCAGTGCAATATTTTTTCGTGATCGTATGGTTGCCAAAATAAGTGAAATGAGAAAAGTTTTGCCTGTGCCTCCGGGCGCATCTAGGAAATACAATCCCCCGCTTTGGCTTGTAATTGCATGCATAATTCTGTCATACGCTATGCGTTGCTCTGGAACCAATTTCGGAAGATTCGTTTGAACAAATGTACCCAATTCGTCGATATCAAAGTGTTTTTCTCGTTGCAAATCACGATCGAAAAGGTCGTTTGCAGATCGATTCGGCGCAGCCATTCCCAATTGTACCAGTGCTTTGTTAGCGATTGCCAAACATGTGTCCTCAATCGAAACCAATGCCTCATTATACACGTTTGGTGTGAATTGAATGTCCGGATTTTGATTCGTTGCACGCAAACGATGTAGGATGTCTTCACTCATGTAGTCTTTGTACTTTTTCCAAAGATCTTTTGGATTGGATGGGAAGCACGTTGTCAATATGATTGCAAATAACGTGCGTATTTGCTGTGGTTGAGCAGTATTCGATGCGTCAGCGAGTGAAGTGTCCCAATGTGCATCGTTTTCAAGAAGATTTAATTCTTGGCAAGCTTCACGATAAGTGGCACATACTTGACCGTTTCCTGTTCTCAATTCTTGGAAGGATGTCGGTCCACGTATGTTGATTAACAGTAATCGCAAGTAAAAGCATTCTGCATTGTTTGGATGAACAGTGTACAGGCGGCCTAACGCGTCAGTCGAATATAAGTTGGGATGTCCTTCAACTGCTTTACCTTGTTTGCGACGTTGAAACTTTTTTGCTGATGCATTCCATGTGTAGTATGTTGGCACTTCAGAGTAAAGTAGCGTCTTTGCAAACATATCATCCCCGCACAATGAGAAAAATGCAGTTAACGTTGTTGGCGGTGGTGACAATGCTCTTGCACGTGCATTTTCTGTTGTGAAGTACACACGCTGTCCATTTTCAAGGTGCACTGCCAAATGAACAACTGTTGGATGTCGTTCATGGATTGGAAATGATAAAATGCGCCATACTGCTTCATTGCTACTAATGTAGCGTCCCAGTTGATATTGGTCGATTTCATTGATAGATGCAGTTGCATTTCCCACTCCAAAAACTGCCATATCGCTTCCTTTGTTGACATATTTGCAAATGTACTTGATCGATTTCACCGAATTGCAATACTCGACATTGATGTGTGCTTTGTACGTTTTCGAGAGTAATGGTGAATAAGGTACAACCCAACGATTATCGACTTCAACATCATTGTTTCGTACTTTTAAAGTGATGGATTTGCCGCCATCTTCAGTTGATCGTCGACGATAGAGTGGATATCCGTCATTGCCAGTGATAGTCTCGGCAAGTAAGTCTCTTGGGTATCGTTTCGTGTATTTCCCATCAGACATGCATGGTGAATTGTTGTTGAGTAAGCCACATGGACCATGAATCATGTTTTTGGTGACGACTTCAAATAAGTTTGGATCAATGTCGACATCTGGTATTTCTGCTGAGATGACTTGATCAATTTGATCTGGTGTGACTTTTTCGATCAACCAAATCAAAATGTGTGCATGTGGCAATCCTCTTTTTTGCCATTCAACGGAATACATCCAACAGCGTGTCTCTCCAAAAACATGATGCTTGACAATGAAATCCATTAAAGATTTCAATTTTTGTTTGAAACACGCGCGGAAATATCATGACGATCCGATGATGATTGTCCAGTTAACAAAAGTTCTTTTATTTCATCCCACGTAGGATTGCATGTGAATGTAATAAACAAATCTGGGCGGCCATATGCGCGAACATATGTCATTGCATCTTGTGCGTATTCATGCATGTGCCGTGGACTCCCTGTAAATGTGGCCGGTAGTATGACCATTTTTCCCAATTTATTGGGATTCACATTGCCATCATTAACAACTGCATCACGTAAATGAATGTACTCTTCGGAACGCAACTTGGTTTGATTTAATCGAATGTAGAGGAGTCGTTCGGTTTCGATTTTCGCATACATATCGACAATGTATTGATGGAACAATTGTCGACATTTCAAGATATGATTTTCAGCGTTTTCACGAATCATCAATCGATATGAATAGTAATCCATGGCACTGACTTTCTTATTCGTTTCCTCATCTGTTTGTGGATTTCTCAATTTGATGTTGAAATGATATCCATCTTCTCCTTGCCAAAATAAAATCGGATATTGCAATCCGTCGTATGAGCGATGAGTTTCTGAGACTCGCTGAACATCACCATTTCTGCGATGAAGAATTATATCACGCGAGTTAAATTCTTCGCCAACTATAATGATCGCCACTTCATCAATTGTTGGTGCATTGTACTGTCTTTCGTGTTGGCCGACAGGTGTTTTGTCTGCTCTAACTACAACTTTGTAGTCATCAGCTGGCATTTGTTCAAGGGCAGTTCTGAACAATCGAATTAATTCGTTGTGTTGATCGAATAAAGTTTGTAATGCAGCGACAATTTCTCGTTTAGTGCCCGTATTGAATCGACAACGTTGATCGATTTGTTCATCAGTGTTTCCCATGAAATAAATTTGAAGAAATTTGTGATCTGTGTTCGACAGTGGTAGTAGTGATCCTGCACGATGATAAATTTGCCCTTGCACTTTGAATGTTGGCATGTAATTCTCGCGCACGATATTTGTTGCACCGAACGATGTCATTTGGAAAGATGAATTGTACTTGCGTATGTTTGCCAAGAAATGTTTCGATTGGCTTGTGTCACCTGATACCAACGTTGATAATGGTTCGGGTGGTGAATGTAATTCTGGCAATTTCACTTTTCCACCCGCGCAGCACATTCCTGGTGTTTCATTCTTAAATTTGAGGGCACTGCAATACACGCATAATTTATCCATTTTTCCAATAACCACACTTGGATGAAGACTGTAATCATAATTAGCATCGTAATGGAATGCACCAAGATTTAAATCAGCGTGCAGTGTTCGTCTGGATCGAGCAGTGCGTACTCGAACGGTTTCCAGTCTTGCTTCCCGTTGCTCGTCTGTTTCAGACGAACGGGCTTGAGCAGTGCGTACTCGAACGGTTTCCAGTCTTGCTTTCCGTTGCTCGACTGTTTCAGACGAACAGGCTTGAGCATTGCTTACTCGAGCGGTTTCCAGTCTTGCATCCCGTTGCTCGACTGTTTCAGACGAACAGGCTTGAGCATTGCGTACTCGAGCGGTTTCCAGTCTTGCATCCCGTTGCTCGACTGTTTCAGACGAACAGGCTTGAGCATTGCGTACTCGAGCGGTTTCCAGTCTTGCATCCCGTTGCTCGACTGTTTCAGACGAACAGGCTTGAGCATTGCGTACTCGAGCGGTTTCCAGTCTTGCATCCCGTTGCTCGACTGTTTCAGACGAACAGGCTTGAGCATTGCGTACTCGAGCGGTTTCCAGTCTTGCATCCCGTTGCTCGTCTGTTTCTGAAGCTCGTGATGCCTTTTTCTTTCGTGCTTGAGGTGTAGATCTACCAACCGCTTGTCGTTTGGGTGGCATAATTGATTTGAGAGCGAAAGTAATGCTTTGTGACGACTATTACAAATTCACTTGGAAAAAGCAAAGAAAATCCATGTGATATCTATTATCTAATGTCGACCGGCAATTGGAATTTCACAATCAACACCACTTGTTATGTTATGTTACGAACTGAAATGTCGCTGTTTGTATTTGATTCAATTCAATTCTGTCAAGCGTGCGCACTCATACACCGAAAACACACGAACTGCCGCTAAACTATATGAAATACACTCATTTGTTGAAACGAATATTTACCTTTTAAACTAAACAATGGGTTTCAGAAGTGGTACACTCGCGCGCCACCTATTGTAAAATGGTTGTACTAATTCAGAAACCGTATTTCTAGGTACGTTTTTAACAAAAAAAGGCACTGATACTACATCACTGACGCTCATCGCATAATTCTCGATGAAGTAGGTTAAGTATAATTCTCGACAATTAATTATTCCTACTGCACATAGGCCTACTGAATATTCAAATGTCGAAGAGTATGGTTTGTCAGAATCAACGTGTACTATAATTATAATCAATGTTACAATATAATCAAACAACTAATTATTGTATTGTTTATAAGAATTCCATTTCCCTACTAAAATGTAAATATTCAAATGGGCTAACTGATATCAATATACTTATGTATACACTATTTGTATTATTCTATACGAATAAACATTTCATCTAATTGTGTTACTGCATGTTTGTAAATATCTACTAAATTATCGATGGATCTATTGCTTTTGGATATTCACAACTTACAATATAAGAATATTATTAATATAGATGTACCATTAGCAATTTACCAACTCTACAGTTACCACAACAATCATATACAAATATTCGCGATCGAAGCCGCGGGTTTAAAAAAATGCGTTTTTTGCAATAACTTCGGTTCTTTTTAACCTATTGTTATCAAATAAAGTGGAAAACTTTCCGTTGGGTACCTGCTATCAGCGTGCAAAATTTCATCGCAATCGGATGAATGGTATAGCAGAATACCCGTGCTTCGCTACGGAGTTTCACGTTGTACATAATGAAAATGTTAGTTTAATTAATAAAGTTCAATTAAAGTAGTTTTCTTAAAAATAAATAGCTGTTGCCCACGACTTCGTTCACGTGGTCTTCAATTTAATGCGATAATATATTTAGAACAGAATCTATTCTATTGGGTTGCCTAGTAACCAAATCTAATAGTTTTTAAGACCCCAAAGGACCCCCCAGAGGATCGTATCGAAAAAATGTCCTATGTTGGTTCTCCCGTTGCGTAAAATATTTGTGCCAAGTTTGGTTGAAATCGGTCCAATGGTTTAGGAGGAGATGTGGAAGACCCCAAAGAACCCCCCAAAGGATCGTATCGAAAAACACCTATCCTATGTTGGTTCTCCCTTTGCGTAAAATATTTGTGCCAAGTTTGGTTGAAATCGGTCCAGTGGTTTAGGAGGAGATGTGGAAGACCCCAAAAGGACCCCCGAAGGATCATATCGAAAAAACACATATCCTATGTTGGTTCTCCCGTTGCGTAAAATATTTATGCCAAGTTTGGTTGAAATCGGTCCAGTGGTTTAGGAGGAGATGTGGAAGACCCCAAAGGACCCCCCAATGGACCCCGTCGAAAAAAACACCTATCCTATGTTGGTTCTCCCGTTGCGTAAAATATTTGTGCCAAGTTTGGTTGAAATCGGTCCAGTGGTTTAGGAGGAGATGTGAAAGACCCCAAAGGACCCCCCAAAGGATCATATCGAAAAAACACATATCCTATGTTGGTTCTCCCGTTGCGTAAAATATTTGTGCCAAGTTTGGTTGAAATCGGTCCAGTGGTTTAGGAGGAGATGTGGAAGACCCCAATGGACCCCGTCGAAAAAAACACCTATCCTATGTTGGTTCTCCCGTTGCGTAAAATATTTGTGCCAAGTTTGGTTGAAATCGGTCCAGTGGTTTAGGAGGAGATGTGGAAGACCCCAAAGGACCCCCCAAAGGACCCCATCGAAAAAACACCTACCCTATGTTGGTTCTCCCGTTGCATAAAATATTTGTGCCAAGTTTGGTTGAAATCGGTCGAGTGGTTTAGGAGGAGATGTGGAAGACCCCAAGAACCCCCCATAGGACCCCATCGAAAAAAATTCATAAACCTTCGCGGGCGTGCGCACAACAACTCACCGAAGTTTCATCGCAATCAGATGAATGGTATAGGAACGCATACGGGACAAAGAAAGAAAGAAAGAAACAAACATTCATTTTTATAGATATAGATTGGCTGTCCAAGTGTTGTTGTATGGTTCTGAAACTTGGGTTATGGTGAAGAAACATCTTAGTAGGCTACAGGCATCAGAGATGAGATTCTTGTGATCTGTTAAATTCTGCACATAAGGAAATAAATTTCCCAATGAAGACATACCAAGATATGTGATATGCCAAGATCATATTGTGGACAACAAAGAGAGTTGCTTATGAAGTTTGGCAATACAAGCCTATTGGACAAAGAAGAATAGGAAGACCTAGGAAGGTTGGTGAAGCGGATGTATTTCCTTTGCGAATGGAGCAGGCAATTCATCTACTCCATGATGGATGAAGAAGAGAAGATTTTCATACTCCGAATTGGTCCAAGTTATATGCTTCATTATCAACTTACAAACATTTTCTAACCCAAACTACACATGAATGTATACTTTTCACAAAGTAGGCCTACATCATTCATCATTCCCTTGCCTTTCCAAGATCCTGTCTATCTGTGCTTCATAACTGGTTTTGGCAATCATGTGCTTATTATATCTCTTATACAGAACTACTAATTTGTAATATATAGTGAATATATAGGAGTGTATATTTTTATTTTTTAATATAGTTCTATTTCTTTCATTTTACACTACTTTAGAAAGATCATTTCATATGCCTGATCTTATTTATATTTTGCCTTTAATTCTAGTTGTCGAGGAGCTCAAACTGGATACAATTATACAACCCTTTGAAAAATATTTTATTACTTCAGAACAGTATAGTAAGTTTCAGATCATTTATGAAATTTTGTTCTTATTATACATTTTATAGTGTAAAATTTATTGTTTTAACTTATACTTTGCACAATTTACAGAAATAATAAGTTTGGTTTTTTAAATTTAATATGACACAATTAAAAAGAAAATGCTCAAAAGGCAATTTAATAATATGTTGCTAAACATTTTAGTACTTTACACTGTATGACTATCACAGTTACAAAAATGGTTAGTTACCTAGTTGTATATTAACTAGTTGTATATATATATAAATTAAATTTTTAATAGTTGAAAACCTCAAAATATAGTGACTAGTGGAGTGTTGATGCATTTACAAATAATATAAGCAAATAAAGATTCAAAAATAATTAAAATGTAGGCTACTTTAAAATATTACAGTGTCAAAAGTCAAAAATCACAAAGTACGGTTTGGGAATGCCATACATCTGCACTTTTATATTCTGTTTTTATCGCTGATTAATATTTTCTTTTAGCAAAACAATTTTGTTTATTTTTTAATTTCATTTTCTTTTAAATTAATAACTAATAATAAAATTATAAAAGTAAATTATCTAGTATTCTGTAATGTACTTTTTTAAGGTTGGAAGATTTAGCCTTTTGTGGCTATTGACTATGATAGCTGTATTACAGTATAACAGTTGCATGTTAAAGCACAGTTCTAAATAACCTGACATTGAAATGCTAAATGACAGACAGTCTTCTTTATTTGCTTTTAACTGGCTTTCCTGATTTCAGTTTCAATGGAAAAATGACACTTCAAGGAAAGAATAAATTATAGTAAAGAGTGATATGCATGTCACAGACTCATAAAGATATAAGTAATAAACAGAAAGTGGAGTAAATTATGATAGCCAACTTTCTTATTCCACATGAGCAGGTGATTGGCTAGAAAAAAAACAAAGGTGGTGACAACAGTTATTCTGGTGCTCTAAAATTCTGGGTTACTATGTATACAATAAAATATATTTACTTATTTGTACTAAAATAATGGATGGTACTCATTATTATATTATTATTTTTGTATTATTACTATTTAGAATGGAAATTCCCAACATAACAATGCATTTGTTAAGTTTATTTCATCCATGCATACTCACTTATACAAAAACGACTTTATTCTAACTTAACTTTGAGAAAATGTTTTGAACTTGAACGAAAGTTAATTACAAACAAAACCTAAATATAAGCTAGTAAACGCTACATGTATTCTACCTGTTGTTAATCTAATTGACTTTGACTTTTCAAAAAATGTTATATAATATACGCTATAAACAAAATTAATATTTTCATACCATAATTATTGCAAAACAAAAAAAGAAAATGGTGCTCCTTGTCTTTCCAGACTAAGGCACAGAAACGTTACCATTAAAATCTAACTTATCTGGTCCTAACTTCAGCATTAAAGTCTTAAAGTCTCAGCCCATATTCCTTCTCTACAGTGGAAAAGTCGTTTCAGTATTACATTTGTCATTAACAGGATTCCACCTATTCATTATGTTATAATGAGCTGCTTGATAGCTCTTCAATTTCTAATACAACCCATATAGTTTTAATCATGAGGCACTCTAACCTTCCTCAATATCCCTTGCATAATCAAAAAAATAAAAAAACTCATTATTTCTGTTGTCTGTAAGTTATAAGTGTGATTACTTACTTATAATTGCATGTTTCCTTTTGTGAGAAGTTAGATGCATGGCATCCACCACCATTTCATTCCTCTATCCATAAAGTTCATCCAAGATATTTTGTTTGTTCACAACAAATGGCCTTTGTTGCACATTACAGAAGTATAACCTTTAACTGAACTACCCACCTACTGTCTTATACAATTAACCAAAGGTAATTAAATAGACAAATCAGATGCTGATAAAAAGGAGAATGCACAGGAGATAATAAAGAGAAAATAAAATATGAAGACACCCATGCTTCAGATTCTCACATAGTAACACAAGCAGGAAAACAGAAGTGACATAATGACAAAATGAATGGCACAAAATATCAGAGAATATAATTATAGCCGATTCACCCAACAGTGAGAGGAAGGGTACCGATTAGAGTTTGAGTATGCTGATTGCAATGATAGCCACAAGGGAGGTTGCCAATTCCCAATGCATCAACTTGAGAAGATTAAGTTGATACATAGTTTATTCTAATAATAAACTATTATTAGAATAAACTGTTCACATGTTGCTAAAAATAAATTTACACAAGTTAGATACACCAATTAGGTCCACGAAATATAAACAATTAAACTGTAGGCTTAACTGTTTACAATTACAGCCATGGAAGAACAGATTTATCAATGAGTCGTTATGTTGATTTTAAACGCTAACAGTACTGAATTATGCAAAACAGTAATGTAAAATCCGATGTAGTTTAACAATACCGGTTTGTTTTACCCTATTATGCGATTAAGAGTACACATCCGGAAACCCAAATTAAAAACAAAGTAGGAGAAATCTTTCTGATTAAAACTGAAATATGTTCTCCAAAACGCAAATTATACAGGAAGGTCATTGCCTGATCCCTTGATAACATAGTTTCTGGGAAAATCCCTAGATCAATGGAAATTAATTATTCCAGAAAAAATTAAGACGTCTTACATTATTACAGCATAGTGGAGATGAAATTAGGTAACACTGTTTTCTCTGTATGACGTAAATGTCAATAGAACATGTAATATAATTTGCCCCACGTGATATTTTTTTGAATAAACATGTGTAAATAAAGAATCTTTTATCATGTGTAAGTTGCATAATCGTATTTTTGACCTTTTTTATTTACTGTCAATTTAAAGTTTATCATCTCAATCAAACCATAATATTTTGTTTGGTAGATAGATTTTAAAAGGAGAGTTCCTTGGAACCGAGGGCTGCTATTGGCTGAATCAGCATTGTGGGGTACTTATAAGAGTAATGACATCACTGCCACAACAAAGCTTGGCTGTCACATTCACAGCTGTTTGTTGCAGAGGTTAGGACTGCTGTTTTAGTTAACTTTTGCTGTCAGATATGAGTGGTGTACAACACTGTAAAATAAATTCTCTACATTTGCAGAATGGTAGCACCATAGCAGCTGACCTAGCTTCCGTTGCTGACCACGAGAATTTGTAAGTAAAAAACTGAAATACAGCTTTAATTTTAAATAATTGATTTTGTTTCTATTGACTTGTGTGTTATAATGAAGAATGACTGACAAACAAAAATTATGAATGAAAAGATGAGTAGGATATAGTAGTACATTTGCAGTAGTAGTAACAATAGTCGCGGTTATTTAACCAGACGTTAAACCGTAGCGGACTGTGTGCGGTTATAAAAAATAAATTTTATTTTCAGAAATTCTACAGAAGAAACATTGAACATTTGATTCCAAGAAATTGATTTCTCTATTTAGTTGCAGTTTCATGTATAAAAAAAGATAACAATTTAGTTTATTTAGGACAGTGTAATGTTGTTTATCTAGGTTAGTTTAGTGTAGATCAGTGTAGGTAACGGTGTAGGTAACAGCTCACATATAAAGTTCATTCCGTCAATATTTTATTTAAATGCCAATCTGTCAGATCTGTGTTAATCTAAATCCATTTTTAACAAATTAATAAAATAGTACAAAATGATTTAGGACAATAGCATAAAAATTGGCGCTTCTATGTTAGGTCTACACATAAAGTTATATTACATTTTTGGATTTCGTTGTCCATGACGTGTCCGTTACTTAACTAAATATAATTATTTCACTACCTAATCGGAACACAAGGTTTTTTATGGGTAAACACGTAAAAGTTTTACCTTATAGCCTTAACCGGTTTTCGCTTTTTTAAAAGGCTATAAGGTAAAACTTTTACGTGTTTACCCATAAAAAACCTTGTGTTCCGAGTCGCCAGTGAAATAATTATATTTAGTTGTCTTGATTATTCATCTCTTCTTTCACAGCACTAACACTTAACTAAAAATGAACTTTTTTCATGTGAAAAACTTACTATTTTATTGTACGCGTTTCGGCTTAGTATCCGCCTTCTTCAGCTTTTTATTATCAGCTTTTTATTATACTACCAAAAAGCTGAAGAAGGCGGATACTAAGCCGAAACGCGTACAATAAAATAGTAAGTTTTTCACATGAAAAAAGTTCATTTTTAGTTAAGAATTATATTTAGTTATATTACAGATATTTTTACTGTCCGTCGAAATCCACTCAACGACTGAATGAAACTAGTCTGATACAGCACAAGGTAGCAACATTTTTTGCCCTAGTATTTAAGATATGTAAAAAAAGGTTTTTGGTGATGGTGGGGGATCGAAATGTAGAAGAAATTTGAATGTTCATTTAACATATTTTGCAGAAGTTATACAGAATTTAGCCGAACATCGTACAGAACTCTGTATATATTTCGAACTAAATGGGCCAGTCTGTTCTAAGTGTGGAGATTTGAATGCCGATGTGCACTTTCACCGCATTTTCAGACATTAATTAGTTAACTGAATTGACACTGACAAGTCCTGTGCGTTAAACTCATAGGGAAGACCATTCATTAAGTCTACCATGTAATAATAACAGCAAAGCAACAACACACATATATACTTAACGATTTTTAAGACACTCATTGATGGTGGCACTTGTGAAATACATAATAAATCGTCTTTTAAAATTGCTACGTTTCGAGCGCACATATTGGAACAGTCTTCGTGCAAACACGATTAGCCTATATACAAAAACTTCAGAAATATTCCACTGAAAACAACAGATGTTTTTTTCGGGGGGGGGGGGGAGATATTAGTAGTTTTATTGTTTCTTACGTAAACCGATTTTAGTAGGCTAACTGTTGGTTTTGTGTTTACTTGAAACTGATTCTCGGCTCTGCAGCATCGAACTTGATTTACCCAGTGGGTTAAAATAGGGTGGAACAATCGTCCCAGATTGAAAACTTGCGGTTGCAGTATCCCGGAAATGAATACCGCCTCACAACACTAACATAAAAAAATATTGTATAGGCCTCTTAAAATTCACTTGTGTGGCGACAAGCATACAAGTTAACACATTGGTCGGGATATTTTCCAAGTTCTCCACCATTTTCCAGTAGACTGCGTAGAATTTTTTAGCTATGTTTATGAAAGAAAACAATTTGTAAAATATACTGGTACTCGACAGGGAAGTCTTCAACATCAGAAATTTCAAAATCTGATTAACGTTTTGTATGTTGGCGCTCGCGCGCGCGCGTGTGTGTCTAACTTAATACAATAAAATAATAGCATTGGAATAATAATAATTATTATTATAGTATAACAATGTGTTTTTCCTATTAATAGCAATAGTTGTAATAAAATAATTTGCGTAAAAATTTGTTTCAACGAAAATATTATCTGGAGAAAACTTATCTCTGAAAATGTCCCGGATTTTAGCTCGTCAGTTTGATCAGCCTAGTTAAAACCTTATTTACTGTAGACATATTTAATATTTGAACCTGTCAATCATACCCGTTTATCGCGTTTGTTATAGTTAATCGAATAATATTTACCAACAATGCGTTGTGTCAAGAATAACGTTATGTTGTTCAGTGCATAATGTAAGCAAGAATAATTTATTTTGTAGGCAAATTTAGTTTGTAAAATGAAAGCAATCAGATATGAAATTCAAGACTCTTGTAAGTAAACAGGGCATAACTGGTAAAAAGTAACTGAGGCCCTCTGCTCAGAGTCACTACCTTCATGTAAAGATTTATTTTACAAAAAGTTAGCTACCAATGTCATAAATATGAATTACTGTCGCCACTAAGCAGAAAGTAAATCAGTAAATTTCGGACTGATTGTGTGAAGTAAATAATAGTGGTAATAATAATAACGTAAAGTTACATTAGAAGTGTAAATAAGAATAGTGGTATTTTTAACATTGAAAATGTTTATAAGGACGTGTCGCACATTTGCGGCCGATCGCTGGTGCGTGATCGAAAATGGGAACCGGTGAGTTTCCATAGAAACTACTTCTTTGTTGTCAATAACGTAGTACACATATAAAACTTCGCTTATGAATGCGACTACATTTAACTTATAATCTGTACATTGGTAAATGAACATATATATATATATATATATATATATATATATATATATATAATGAACATACATTGGTGAATGAATATGTGTGTGTGTGTGTGTGTGTGTGTGTGTGTGTGTGTGTGTGTGTGTGTGTGTGTGTGTGTGTGTGTGTGTGTGTGTGTGTGTGTGTGTGTGTGTGTGTGTGTGTGTGTGTGTGTGTGTGTGTGTGTGTGTGTGTGTGTGTGTGTGTGTGTGTGTGCTAATCTGTACATTGGTAAATGAAGAATTAATTCATTGATTGGCGAATGAACATACATATATATATATATATATATATATATTTTAGATTTATTGAAGCATTTTCAATGCCCTTCTTTGTGCATTGCATTTGTGCAATGCCTGTAAATTTTTTTTTTTTAGAGAGGGGGAAAATGCTTTATGCACCGTCAGAGGAAGCCGTGCTTCCTCTGGTGTGTGGGACTCTCACCCACTAAAAAACCCTCGCATTCATATCCATCCTGGAACCACTTACCGTATTACTTAAAGATGGAGCTTATTGCGCCCTTCGGACTCCTTCTAGTTGTTCCTCATCTTCTACTGCCTGTCTTTTTTTCTAGTAGGACCCGCTGAATAAACGCATTGATGCGATCCCATTCCGCTTTACCACGAAGCATAAGCGCATCTACGGTCTCGGGCGTGAACTCCCCGAGCTCCATTTCCAGTACCATCATCTGTCTTGAGAATCTGCAGCACTTGAAAAACGTGTGCTATGCATCTTCGTGGGGAGAGTCTCCGTATTGGCATTCTCGGCTTTGCACCTTTCCCATTCTATGGAGGTAGGCATTAAATTGCCGTGGCCACTGAGCAACTGGGTCAGATGGTAGTTGACCTCACCGTGTTGGCGGTCAATACATTCCTTCAAGTTTGGTATGAGCCTTGCGGTCCATCTTCCTCTGTCCTCTCTATTCCAACAATCTTGCCAGTCCCGGAGAGTGAGTTCCCTGACTTCATGCTTTGCGGCAGCCCTTCCAATTTCCTCTCTTCTTTCAAATAAGTACTTCCGCTGTAGAGCCAACAGGTCTATGGGAATCCCGCTATCACCAGGACTACTGGCTCTGGCACTGTCCGGTAAGAGGATGCTACTCTGAGGTCTCCTCTTCTCTGCACCGATGCCATACGTTTTCTGTACTTCTCCATCTTTAGTGGATCAGCCCAGATTTCGCAACCGTACAGAAGGATGGATTCTGTGACCGCCATCAACAATCGTCTCTTGCTTGCAGTGGAACATCCTACGTTGGCCATAAGTCTGCTGAGCTTGGTTGTAACGTTAGCCGCCTTATCAGCTGCATAGTTAATTTGCTTCCAATAGGAGAACTTTGAGTCCAGTCTCACCCCTAGGTATTTCACAGCGTTCTTTGTAAATACTGTCGCAGCTCCCACTTGCAGCGGTGTAATAGTGGGAACCCGTCGCCAGGTGAGCAGTGTTATTTCGGCCTTATTGGTGGCTAGATCCAGGCCGTGTTCTTCAAGCCAGGAGCCCACTCGCCTCATTACCTGATTCAGGCTTCTTTGTGCATCCTCGGCGTTTCGTGCTACAATCACTGCCGCGATATCGTCTCCGTAACCTACCAGGAAAGTGTCTGGTGGCGTCTCCATCCGTAGAATTCTGTCGAAGGATAGTTCCAAGGGTCAGGGCCCATAATTGAGTCCTGGGCAGCCCGGCGGTGTTCTTCTTCCTACGAGGTCCGTCTGTCGTGTCATAAATAAGTTCCCTGTCACTCCGGTAGCATTCTATTATCCGCAGGAGATACTGTGGGATCTGGAAGAAGTGTTCCAGAGCCCTAGGCATATCGCTCCAGCTGGCAGAATTTAAAGCATTCTTAATATCCAGCGTCGCCAACAAGACTATACTTCTTGAGTAATGATTCCCCTGTTGGGCTGCGTGGAAAGTTCTTACTACCTCCTCCACTGCTCCAAGAGTTGATCGGCCTTTCCGAAAGCGTTACTGTCTGTTTGACAGGTCTCCCGCTTTTTGAATGGCTGCTAACAGACATGGCTTTAGTAACGTTTCCAGACACTTTCCAGAATGCAGAAAGGTCTGTACGCTGATGCCGTGCCCGGGTCACCCTTACTTTTGCTGACAAGCACCAGCCTCTGCACTTTCCACCGCTTGGGGAAGTATCCCTCCCTGAGGCAGTTGTACATATTAAGGAGTATCCGTGGGCATGAACTGGCAATCACCTTCAGAACTTCTGACGGAACACCGTCTGGTCCTGGGGCTTTGCCACTCTTCATCAAGCCTGTGGCCTCCTTCAGTTCTTCATCGCTAAACAGCGTGATTTCGTCTTCTGCAATGGAACGCGGCTCACAGACATTTACTGGGTAAGTCGGAAAGAGTGCATCCACGATGGCATCCATACGCGGTGCATCCATGATTGGGCTAGTCGACTGTACCCAAAGCTTGCACATGACGACCCTGTAACCTAGCCCCCAGGGGTCACTATTCACCTCAGCCTTTAGTTCCTCCCACTTTTGTCGTTTGCTACTGATAATAGCCTTTTTAAGGTCTTGTCTTGCTGCTCTGTATTCTGCTGTTTCTTGTTCTGCACTGTCGCCATTCCTTTTTCTCCTACTGGTAACAATTTGCCTGAGAGAAAGACATCTCCTCCTCAGCGTAGAGATCTCGTCAGTCCACCAGTAGACCGCTTTTCTTCCCCCAGATGACTTTCTTTGCCGAGGCATTGAAACGTCGCAGGTCTGGCGTATCAGCTTCATTGTGGTCTCAACTACACGCTCTGCGGGACTAGACCTCTCCAGCACGTCGTCCTCTCTCTTCTCTATTTCTGATACAAGGGTTTCTACGTCGAGTTTGCCAACATTCCATTTACGTCTCCTCCAAAACTTTTCACTCTCCTGTCTTCTTTCATCTTGGAGGCTAAAGACTATGTACTGGTGATCGCTACCAGTGTATTCTTCACTAACTTTCCATCCAAGAATGTTTGAAGCTAGAGACCCTGACGCAAGCGTAATATCCGGAATAGTCTCTTCTCAGCCGGGTCTTATAAATGTCGACACTTTTCCGACATTGATCACGCTAAGTGATAACCGTGCAGCCAACTCAAGCACACGTTTTCCCCTTGAGTCCGTGTTTGGCATACCCCACTCCACCTTTCTGGCGTTGAAGTCGCCAGCAACAATGATGTTTCCTTCCCATCCCCGCAGAATTTCTGTCCAGTTTTTCTTGAAATTCATGTATACACACGTTTGGGGTGAAGTAACAGTTCACAAAAGCAACCCCCCCCCACTTCTAACCCAAATAAATCCTCTACAAGAACTGTGGCTCCCTAACGAGACTCTCCCCATGCCTGGTATCCAGATAGCCGCAGTACCTAGTATATCGGAATACCATCCTGGTATATCTTTATCTTTGTACTGTTCACTGATGAACATCAAATCAGCTTCGGTGTCCTGCTGAGTCTTAACAAGAAGGTCATCCGCTACTCTGCTTCTATGTAGATTGCCCTGCAGAAACTTCATATCCCTTGGTTAGTGGTAATAATAATAATAATAATAATAATAATAAAAACAACAACAACAACAATAATAATAATAATAACGGTAATAATAATAATAATATTTTTGTGACGGGGAAATTATGCAGCATCAGAGAGACGCAGCTATACGGTATGTGGGACTGGCACCCACTAAAAACCTCGTCTCCTCTTCAGGGTAATCACCTCGAGACTGCTTTCGTATTTCATCAAGATGCTGTTATGTAGTCGCTACCGGACTTCTTTGCTTCTCGATTATTCAAAGATCTCTTTCTTCTTGCTTCTTTCTGTGCAGCACACTTTCCATGAATGCTTACACCTGTTACCACTTAATTCTGTCAGATAACATGATCTTCACGACACTGTCGGGGGCCGTGTGACCAATATCCACCTCAAACCTCTGTTCCTCTACCGCCCACCTTTCACATTCGAAGAAAGTATGGTGTGCGTTTCCCAGATCTGAGTTACCATAGGGGCATGCTGGGCTCCTGACTTTCCCATCGTAAACAAATAGTTGCAGAAATACCCGTGCCCATACAGCAACTGTGCGAGGTTGTAGTTGATCTCACCGAACGGGCAATCCAACAACTCCCGCAGGCTCTCTGTCAGTCTGGCAATCCATCTTTCTCTAGTCTCGTTGTTCCAGCAGTCCTGCCACTGACGAATGGTTAGATCCCTGGCTTGCTTGACTCTCGATATACCTCCTCCTGTATCCACCTTCAGGTTACAGATCTGCTTCCCACACCTCACAGCCATATAAAAGTATGGCATGCATAACTGCCATTAAGAGAGTTCCCTACTGCCAAGCAGTGGTCGGCTCACTGTAGCCGTGAGCCTGCTAAGTGCTGTCGTTTTGGCAGATTTGTCTGTTGCATACTTGATCTGTCCCCAGCACGATAAAATTTGTGTCTAGACAAACGCCTAAGTATTTGATTGTATTTTTGGTTTAAATTCTTACAGCCCGTACGCGCACATCTACTATTATGGGGATGTGTCTTGGTGAGCAGGACTATCTCAGTTTTCTGCAACCTATGTTCATGTGTGTAAAATAATAATAATAACAACAACAACAATAATAATAATAACGGACAGTCAAGTCAAACCTCCGCTCAACAGTCCCTGAAAGGACCAAGGCGAACCGCGCGGCTGTTGTGTGCAATGTGACGGTTGCATGGCTAGTATACAACGCGCCACCAGCCGCTAGTTGCGGTATTCACAGCGCCAGGAGGCGGCGCTTAGTCTGGTAACGTATCTCAGCGCCTACTCAGTTCGGCCTCACGACGCTGAAGTGCACGCCCGTACGGAGCCTCCGCCGGGAATTGAACTCGGGACTACGAGCGCATCAAGCGCCCACGTTAGCCACTAGACCACCAGGAGGCTCAATAACAACAATAATATAACGTTGATACTCTTTTCTGTTTCTTTGCGACACAAGTTACAGTATACATATTTTGTCTTTATGGAGAGACTAAGGGTAATCTTATAAGAGAGGCACTATATGCCAATCTGAGAGTAATCTATATGCCAGAGTATTTTCAGTAATCTGAATTTCGATGAGTATACTGATGTATAATTTTAAGTGGCGGGTATTTTCGAGTAATCGAGTGCTCGGAAAGTTGTGTTGTTATTTTTGGGCAGATACTTCTCGAAAATTTTATCGAAAACTTACTATTGATATTGAAATTTTGAGTTAAAAACGTCAATGCTTGTATGGATGAGATGTCGAAAGTGTTATGAGAATGACTAGAAAAAGTGAGAAAAAATTAGGGCAACTGACCTATATACGTAAGCCCAGAATAGCAAAATAACAAACACTTTGCTAGTATTGAATCTAAAGGTAATTAAGGCATTAGGCTAACGTTTCATTGTAAATCTGTACATTGTGGAGTTTAAAACTAATTGAGGAGAAAAAAAGAATTTATTCCCTATTAGTTTTGAAAGTTATTTGCTTTGTGGTTGTTAAGGATACTGGGAAATATTTTTAGATGAAATCTGGTAATTTTCGAAGTTAAGGTGGCTAATTGTATTGGGAGAGGTAATTTTTGGTCTAACATTGTATACGCTACGAGTGACAATGTCCAATGGAGTGACTTAATTTTTGGCATGTAATGAACGAATTACTCCATGTATAACAGTTGATTAGAATGTATTTATTTTAAAATCAAGGTTGAAATAAAATGTATAAGGTTATAAATAAAATAGACATCGGATGTGTCAGCTTTTAAGAACAAGGTACAAGGTCAGCTTTTAAAACAAACTTCTAAGAGTATAATCGCCCTGAAAAGGAGGTTCAAATAAACGACTTGTGCATAAGAATTATCGGATCGCCAAAAAAAAGTGTGTTACATTGTTTCATTTCGAACTGTACGAACAATCCTCCCACCTCATTTAAACACGCACCACTGTCGCTCCAAGTTTTAGCTTACCGAGTCTCCTGATTGGCGAACAGAAAGACATAAGGAGAAAAACATCAGGAGACCCAGGATGACCTTCATGTCGAGGATCATCAGTGGCGACGAGGTCAGTGAGTCTTACACACTGGCTTGGACTCGCGGGTCAAGCTCGCAGTCTCTAAAACTAAACAGCGCGATGAAAACCATGCTCTCCAAATTGTTCCCTCCCATTTACCAGCGTTGAATTCTACTACATTGAGTTCTACATTTAACTTCTGTTTTGTGTGTGTGTGAGAGAGAGAGAGAGAGCATAAATTTCTATGTACTCTATCAAAGGCCTTCTCAAAGTCAACGAATGCTACATGCGTTTCTTTATTGAATTCACAATGCTTCAATATAATAAAATGTTTTGTGTAATAATAGGCCTAAAAGCATTGTCATAAGAGTAAGATTAAAAAAGAATAAAAAATGTAAGTCTACATTCCAATGAATATTACACCGATATCTCATAGTAAAAAATATAGCATTAACAGTGGGGCTTATGTGTAGAATGGTATTTATCTCTTTGTAGAAATAAAATTTAAAATATTTAATACTAAACATACATACAAAGATGTAGGCCTACAAGGAATGAGAGGAAACAATGACTGAAAATGGTAAGCCATTATGGTAAGAGAGAGAGCATCTAGTCTTCATAATGATAATGCTGTCGCTCACATACCATTTAAAAAGCGTTAAGTGTTTCAAGCGCAACCAAATGATCTTCACTCTTTCTCAAGATGAAGTTCAAGCTGAAAATTCGTTTTGTCTCAGGGTCGGGAGGCAAGGGAGATCCAATGCGACACGCAGAAGGTGGTAGACATGGTTAAAGAAAGGTGGGCGTGGTGTACAGTGGGACTATTTTGAAGACAATTGTTGCCAGACTTACAAGTTTTTTTATGTCGTTTGCACAGGCTAAACGTCGCAATAGGCCTATAAACAATTGCCACAATCGTCTTCAGATAAGCACTCAGTTAAGTTACATATATAACAGAAAATGTTAGTGTGGATGCTTTAGCCGTGAAGTATAAACACATTCACTGACTGCCAGTTAAAAATGTATTTTCATTTTGTTGGGGAATCCTGCAAATGAATACGCAAACTTTGGACGTAAAACCTCAACAAGGAATATTTATTTCCATTGCCGCATTTAAGAACTTTAAGGTCCCCGGCAGTACTTTGAAGTGAAACTACCGCCACGAATTTTCAGCGTTTAAATCTTAATAATTCTTCCTTACAATGACCAGTAAACGTATGCCGAAAAATTATCGTTTTCCGTTTGTCAGTGCGGTAAAAAAAAAAAAATTCCTACTAGTAAATGGAATGAGGCGTGGAATTAAAATTTGTTCACAGTAAGTGAACTAATTCTCGTAAGTACAAAACAAACCAAAATGTTATCTTAAACATTTTCAAAATGGCGTCTGACTGAAAGTTTTAATTCCAAATTTTACGAAAACGGTACTTATTAAAAATATTCATATTACGTAAAAAATACTAATTTTATTCTTAATTCAACGATACCCTACTTACGGAATTTCGATTAAAAATGATAGAGATATTACATTTCTTTTCTTACAAAAAGTGTTGCCCATTTTCCTTATAAAAACCATGTATTTTTTCTGCGTTGGGTTATTTTTTCAGGTTCCCAAATACTAAATGAAGTAAATTTAAATAAATATTTAACAGTCATGCATCTGATCGTGGTGAAATAATGTAAATGCAAATATGCGGTTCTTATGGGGACAAATGTTTTGTTATAAAGGAAATATAATATCTCCGTTATTTTTAAACTGTATAAACGAGGTACAATTGGATTACGAATAAAAGCGCAAATCTTTATGTAATAAGACATGCTGTGTTATAAGTATTGATTTTTGTGAAAATTATAATTAAACATTTCAATCGGCCCATTTTGAAATATTTTAAAGTAACATTTTCGTTCGTTTTGTACTTATAAGAAATAGATCACTTACTCTGTAGGCCTGTACCAAATTTCAACTGGATACCTCATTCTGTTCGGGAGTAATTAATTAAAAAAAAAAAAACACTTCTTCAGCGGCGTAAGAACCCATTACTGAGTCAAGGCCTCCTTTAACAGCCTCCGCCAGTTGTCCCGGTCAAGTGCAGCTGCTCTCCAGTTTCGGGTCCCAAGGATATGGCGCGCATCATAGTTCACGCAGTCTTCCCAAAGTAGTTTGGGTCTACCAACTCTCCTGGTGCCGTAGATCTGTTCTGTGAGTGCCTTCCTGGGTATATCATTCTCCCCCATTCTGATCACATGTCCAGCCCACCTGAGTCTACCAAGTTTTATAATTTTCACAATATCTGGTTCATTTAGAATAGTGTTCAGTTCTTGGTTGGTCCTTTTCCTCCATTCACCTCCCACACATATTGGACCAAAAATGCTGCGGAGGATTTTGGGTTCATGAACCAGCAGGCTTGACTCAGCCTTTCTAGAAATGGTCCAGGTTTCAGAACCATAGGTGAGAACTGGGCGGATCAGTGTTTTGTACAGAAGCAGCTTGATGCTCCTGGCAATTGATCTGCTCTGGAACAGGGGTCTGAGACCAAAGAAGCACCTATTAGCTGAGGTGATTCTTCGCTTTATTTCTTCTGTTGTTTCTCCATCGGAATTAACTTGGCATCCTAAATAAACAAAGTTGTTGACTTTTTCGAAGGAATAGATGCCAATTTGGATTCACTCTCCTTCTCTAGCTTCTTGTCCTGTGACCATGTATTTTGTTTTGCTTTCGTTTATTATGAGACACAGCCTCTTTGCGGGACCTTCAAGATCAAAATAGGCTTCAGTGACTGCTCGAAGGGACCTCCCGATTATATCTAGGTCATCGGCGTATCCTAGGAACTGCATCAACCTGTTGAATACAATCCCGGAGGAATCTATTCCAGCATCTCTCATAGCTTTTTCTAAGGCAAGAATGAAGAGGAGGCAAGCAAGAGGATCGCCTTGGAGGACACCCTTTCCATAGTCATACTCTCCTGATAAGTCATTCTGGATCCTCACCATGTCCTTCACTGTCAGCATTGTCATCCTACACAATCTTATTAATTTCTTTGGTATGCTTAGTTCTTCTAGAGCAGTGTAAAGTTCTTGCCTATCAATGCTATCGTATGCATTTCTGAAATCTATGAAGAGGCGATGGGTTTGTAGCTTATGTTCCCTTCCTTTCTCCAGAATTTGTCGGAGTGTGAAAACTTTGTCTGTTGTCGATTTTCCTCTTCTAAATCCGTACTGATATCGACCAATCACCTGATCAGCATGTGAAAGCAGTTTTTGGTACAATATATGGGACATTATTTTATACGCCACAGGAAGAAGAGAAATGCCTCTGTAATTGTTACAGTCTAGTTGATCCCCCTTTTTATAAACCGGACATAACTGTCTTCTTCCAGGCTGTTGGCGGTTTCTCCTCTATCCATATATCAATGATAAGGTCTTGAAGGGTTTTAACCAGCTCCGGGCCACCGTTTTTGAAAAGCACCGCAGGAAGATCTTCAGAACCGGGAGCT
The DNA here is from genome assembly GCA_034769895.1 of Magicicada septendecula. NCBI lineage: Eukaryota > Metazoa > Arthropoda > Insecta > Hemiptera > Cicadidae > Magicicada > Magicicada septendecula. The sequence continues at coordinate 406,847,325 of CM068368.1, read as the reverse complement.
TTGTAGTTTTTAAGGCTTTCTATTGCGTTTATCACATCATCCTCATCAGGAGGCTCAATGTGACACACACGAAAAACAAACCATTTTTCGGTAGGGTATATGTTTATTGGACATTTTTCCTTCAGTTTCATGAGCAAAATCATGTCCCGAAGTTTGGGACTGTCTTTTGGGAGCACTGTATATTTTTCAGTTTTGAAAAAGAATTTTCAGTGGATGTCATCATACCGTCAGCGGATGTATTTGATACCATCATTGGCAAAAACATTCTCACACAGATTTCTGTGTTTGGGGGAAAACTGTGGCTAGTCGATTAACGGAATGTGAGCCTCCTCCCTCAACAAAGGCTGCCTATAGAAGAATACAGCTGTGTATGGCTGTTACAAACTAAAGTATATTCAGGGTGTTACCACTCATGCTCTTGTAACAGATCGTAGGACCAGGACGGAAGGAAGTGACTACCTGGGAATTCAGCTTTACACGGTCCGATAAGCTGCATTTGTTATCTTTAGTAAATACTGATTATTTGTCTTTCTTACTGTTTTATCAAGTCAAGGTCTTGGTTAACAGCGGCACTAGATGAAGAAACATTTATCGTTTTGATAACAAGTTGCAGTGCTGTACCAGAGTTCGTAATGTAAAGGGCATCGTTATAGGTGTAAATAACAGTAATTATAAAATGTAAATACAGTACTGTAGGGGTTATTGTGATAGGTGGGAACTATAATAATTAAACATAAACATGTAATTTGCAGTTGTATATAATAACATGTAATATCGAGGTGTATATTAAAATAAAATAAGAATACCGTTTGGCTTTTGGGGAGGGGGTTGGAGGCTAGAACCTCCATTGCAAAGCTGGCAGTATTTTACACGTAACTACTGTGACATAGGCCACTTTACGGATTTCTAACTCAGTTCATCTAGTTAGGTACTGACTACTTCTAATCGCATTGCTAAACGGACTGTCCGTTGGAGTACCATTTCATCATCCGTAACAGCGGTGTCAAGGTAATTTTAATAATTGTTTTCTCTGTCATTGTAGGAAACCGTCGATTGTAGCAATGAACGATGCAAATTGCCTGCATTGTCATCAAGGATGCAATCGCGAAATCTAAATGACCGGGACAATCTCATATATGATACGATGCCTGTCAGCTGACGAGTGTTGATAAACATGTTTAAATAGCGTGATGTTAAACTAGTCCTAACAACAGCTAATGTGTGTAGTGGTCTTGACCTTCGTTATAGAAACCGCTGTAGATTCTTAAGTCGTTTAATACCAATATGGTTAACACAGTTTTGCATGTCTCGAATTGAAAGTATGTAATTTATTTATTTGCACTTTCGTAAACAGTTGTATTACAAAACTTGACTCTTGAGAAACTTGACAAATATGTAGGCACTTGTCTAAGAGATAACAACTTCATCCTGTGACAGGGGTAGGTTTCAGGTAATGTCCCGTAACCTATACCTAAGGTTTTAATTGTGAGCGATGTATATAATACGCGCGCGCTTGTGTATTACAGTCATTTGGAAAGGGGTTTATTTTTATAAGCGCGCAACAAAGCAAAATCTTATAGTCACAACTAGCATTAAACTGTCAACATTTTGTAAACAAATGTTTGCAATTAATTAACAAGTGGAAATGTTGAATATGGCGTAAAGAACAGGAAACGTGTACTTTTCCTTTCTTTGGGGCTGTTTGGGTGAATATAGGTTTTCCGTAATGTTTTGTTTTTTCTTATATCGAATTGTCGCCTCTGCATGCAGTGTATATGGCGTTTGTAACTTGTAGTGTGTCATGCGGTTCTAAATGATTGTATTATTCCATTGTTACGTATTACGTTATTAAATTGTATGCAGTGTTTTGTCTTACGGTATATTTTTATATGTCAATTATGTGTTTTGATGTATATTTTCGGTTTTATTAAATTCTGAAGGGGCTTAGTAGAACATTAAGTATGACAGTTGGCTGCTAACCTAGAGGTCACAGGTCGATTCGCCGGTGTAATAATAGGCTGGCCGCACTTCCTTCTTTGTATACTTTATGCCTTAATCTGGCAGCCGATGCTGCCTCTCCAAAAAGAATTATTATTATTATGGTTGTTGAACGACAGAACCGAGTTCTCAGTTTTAGCTCGTCTGTTTGGCACATGTCTCACGATAACTTTTCAACATATCAAGTGATTTTCGTAAAACACGGCATGCGTGTCCACACTTTTACCGTACAGAACTCTAAACCCGTACTGTACCGTATAAAGCCCGTGTGGGTTATCAAATTAAAAGGCATTTAATCTTAATCTGAATACAATGTTCAATTTAGAAAATTTCAAAATTTTTGGCAGTCAGCGCCCAAAAAGTGGTTGAAAATTTTGATAAAATCGCGAAAGTGAGGTTTCAAAAAGCGAATTTAAACCACAATCTGAATCTATTGTAAAGTTATGGAAATTTCAAAATGTTTTGACCCCAGGGCCCAAAAAAGAGGTACAAAATTTGAAAAAATTGTGAATCCAGACAAAAAATTCCAGCAGTGTGTCAGACTAGAAGGAACTGTAACACAAATCGGAGTGTTTCGAATGTTTAGTGTTTATTGTATGATTATGCATAGGCCTACTACAGTTTTATAGTACTAAAAAAATAGTAGAGAAATCGGGATTTTGTTAAATTTTGCCATACACGTATTATCGAAATTGATGTGATAATAAATGTACTTCCCTTCGTTTAAAATAGTGTACGAGTTCCGGTTCGGCAGCTCAGGGAACATATCTACTAGTTACTAAAAATGTTATTATTAATTATTAAATTTTGTTCTTACATTTATAAAAATGTAACTGCATGCACACGCAGTTTTTAATGCTTTTTTTGATCGACAGTGAATAATACGTTTCCAAATTCAAACGAAACCAGATAATAACAGTTAACGGAAGAAGACGTTTTGCACTCAGATTTGTGAATTGAAACTGAATGTATAAGGTTTATATTCCTCCAAGGAACAAAAATAATAACGTTCTATCTGTATGTCGTATATAGGCCTACATACAGTAATGCAGTACGTCGTATATACGTTTTTGTAGTTGGACAGGCGGGAAGAAAGGTGACTGAGGGAAACGGTACTAGAATTAACAGTCTAATAAACTATATATATGTTGTAGTTTCACGTACATGTTTATGGTACATGTTTCATGTATAATTCCAGTTTTGGTACATGAAACGGTATCTTACTCATAGACTTGATTATTCTGAATAATAGGACACACAACACTATCTGAGTGAAAGGTACAGTCATTGTCAGCAAAATCATTGCCACTGAAGATGCTACGAGGAACCATGGCGAAATGATAAATAATAAACTTTTAATTAATATAATCGCGTAACCTGTATAATCAAAGTAAATAAAAGTGAAGTATGTTAGCTTTGTGATAAATTATTTAATTTTTTGTTATGTCGTTCTTCGAATTTAAGAGTTAATGTTTGTTTTCCTTTTTAAGGGGATTAAAAAGGCCATCGTGATTAGCGTGTATCAGCAACGCAATGAGATAAACATCTAGAAGATAGTAGAGGAACTAACGTGTTAGTAGCCTGCATGGCTAAGATAGGAAGGCTACGGTATAAGGTATGATACTGACTGGTTTACATGATGACAAAATTGTTTCGTCTTTGGGTAGTGCCAATTATTGTGTGTGGCGTTTTAGAATATTTACATCATTTTGCATAGAACCACGATGTATTTAACATTACTTGTGCGCGCACGTGCTTGTGTATTGTGTGTTTTATCGAGGGTGTTGTAGTTAATGTTATTTGGAGTGGGAATTGGCCCTTGAGGGACAGATAAAAACTTTAACGTTAACTTACGCGCGTTAATTTACGCACACAAAATGTGTATCGTATAATTGTACGATAGTTGGAAATATTGTAATATCTGTTACAGGTTTGAAAAGTTTTATGTTAAAAAAAAAATTAATAAAACGCAGTGGCGGTTCTCTGGAGGGGGGAATTTAGTTGGTGGGAATAATAATAATAATTAAACGAAAAAAATAGTGGGGCCCATCTTACTAGACGGCAATAAAAGTTGTAATTTATCTTAATGTGCAATTACACACATAATAATAATAATAATAATAATAATAATAATAAACACATACTTGAAAATTTGTAAGAGAACATTTAAAATTCTGGAAGCCTAGGCCTCCCCGGGCTGTAACTAGAACCGCCAGTGACAAGGCATGTGGTACGATTGAAAAGAACACTAAAAAAGAAGAATGACAAAGGAGATAATGGTGAATGCGTGTATCTGTCTGATTATTTGGGAGTGAAGAGTGCTAAATGCAGGTGAGGTTCTTATAAGTATAAAATGCAGTGGCGGCTCGTCAGGTGACGCAGGTGAAGCGCTGCTTCACCTAAAATAACTGGTTCAATGTGTTTCATTTTGCACAAAATTATTTTCAATTTTTAGTCAATTTTTTGGTTAAAAATTTTTTTAAAATTAAATGTCGTCTGTATAATAATGAAAATAACATTTACACGCGATGGAAATAGGTTACAGAAGGTGGAGTTCGCTGCGATCGTAAGCCTACTGGTGGCTAGAGGTGGGCCGATATACCTGTAATAGGTATTTTGGAACGATATTTTTGTGGAACGGATGTAACAGTGACTGAAAAGTTGAAATACTTGTTATTCGCGGCGACGCTGTTCCGAGTCGAGGCACACCCCCTACGCACCTACACAGACACACACACACACACACAAAAAGTACGCAAGATTACGTAAACCAAGGTCAAATACTAGGCGTACAAAAATATCGCTGGAACGCAAGGAACAGCCAGTAACGCGTATTTAAAATACTAGGTATTTCAAATACTAGTGGTATCACCGATACACAAGGAACAACGCGTTCCAGAGTAACCGTAGTATTTTAGTAACACCTAATATTTTAGGAACACCTAGTATTTCAGGAACAGGTAGTATCAAGCATATTTCGAGTAAGAACTAGTATGAGCCACTTTTTCGTCCTGTATACTTCATTCTGCGCAAAGAGACGGAGCTGTTTTTAGTAAACGAAATAATTCATCCTGCTGTTACATTTATTCTCGTGTGATATGCAGATATATAATACAGGTTATATGCTAATAATTATATATTATACTAGTCACCAACTTGTAACTAAAATCGGTTGGTAAAACTTTGTTTTTACTCAAAAAAAACTTTATGTTCCGATCGTTAGTGAAATAGTTGAATTTAATTATATTGAGTTATAACCTATAGAGTGGCTGATGTTGATAAGCTATATTATACTTTTTATTAATGTGATTTTAACTTCACTACACATCTCACGTAAATGATGAGATTGTTGTAATGGACATTTATGCACTTTATCTAGTTCTGTTCCTTAAATATCTGTAATGCATTTAATTTACTTTTGTTGTTGCTTATTATTTATAAGTTTTTATTTATGTATTTATATTTATTTTATTACCGTACAATTTGTTTTTTATTTTTATTTGTAAAATTTTGTTTATTCTCATTCACTCCTCTTGTGGCTTACTGTTATGTTTTATTATACGTTTCTGATGTTTTTTCACATTATTTTTCGTGGTATTACGTGTAGGCCTACTCTAAATTATTTAATTGCCCCGAGTTTCGCAACTGATTTGTCTAACCAATGTTAGTTTGTTTACTACTAGTGAAAACTTAAATTGGTATTCCCAAAGGGAGATAGGCCTATAAATTCTCTTGTTTCTTATTTTTATTTAAACAGTAATAGTTTAATAAAGTCACAGTGTAAAGTAACACTGTTAATACTTTTAGTTTCAATTTATTTCTTATAACAAATTATATAGTATAGGTTACATAATATCTTCAAATAAATACACAGCAAGTAGGTTTATTAATATATTAATAGGTTTATCTAGGTGAAAATAAACCTACTTGCAGTGTATTTATTTGAAGATATTACATAGGAGACCTGCAGGAAACTCAAAACGAGTTACTTACAAAGGATAATATAGGTTATGTATATATAGTATATAATAACAGATATTTGTACCTGTTATTTTTTTGGAACGGTATTTTCATACCTAGTATTTTAAAATAACAGTTTAGCCCACCTCTACTGGTGGCGTTAAGCGCTGAGACCGTAGAAGCAGCTTTCTGCAACTTGTATGCTGCATCAGTTAATACGTCACTAACAATGCTTGGTTTATGACGGTTTCCATGACAACGTATATGCCGTACTCAGCGTTCCCCACCCACGTGAAGCAGTGTCTCTGTGCTGTTTCTCAGTTGTGTACGTGTACAGTGCTTTACCTATCCAGCGCGTTTGTTTTGTTCGTTGTATTTGATCGTGTGTGAAGTTTTTACAGAATGTTTCCTTCATATGACCCAGTATGTGTTTTATTAGAAACACCATTTTCAAGATGGAATAATGATGATAAGAAGAACTTTTAAGCTGTTAAAAACCTATGCCTACATTGAAAGTAAATAAAGTTGCAAAAATAAAGGACAAGGTGTACAATCGCAACTTTAAACAAAATTGGTATTCAACGTTCGAGTGGTTGTGTGGCAGTTATTATTTAAATAAACTTTTTTGTATGCCCTGCTTAATTATTAGTGTTAAATCAAGTGCGTGGAATAAGAACGGCTTTGATGATTTCGGTAACGTTACTCGTGCTCTTTCCAAACATGAAGGTTCTTCTGAGCACATGCGTTGTGCATTGAGTTTTTCAAAACTAAAGAAAAATTTAAGTACTATCGAGGATGCTTTGAAGGAAAATTCTAGGTTTTATATTAAACACTTCAATGACAACGTTCGGCTTAACAGACGTTTCATGCATCTTCCTATTCGTGCAGTTCTTTACTTGGGTAAAGAAGAATTAGCATTTCGCGGTCACCACGAAGAGTTATCATCTATTAATCGCGGAAATTTTAAAAAACTGCTAGAAACCATCGTATCGATAAGCCCTGTAAATATTCAAGAACACTATAAAAAAATCTTACCCGTCTTTGCCGCCAATTCTAAGACTATTCGGAATGAAATAATTGACTGCATTTCACAATATATTGATGAGCACTTCGCAAAGGAAATAGAAGATAGTACATTTTTTTCAATTCAAGTGGATGATTCCACAGACATTGTACACAAATCTCAATGTAGCATCATAATTAGATACGTTATTCCCGGAGAAAAGCTGGTGGAAAGATTTTTGGGATTTTATGATGTTAGTTCCAGTCGGACTGCCGACACACTGTTTCACGTTGTGTCAAGGTCCCTCGAAAAATTTGACTATAAATCAAAACTTATTGCCCAGTGTTTTGATGGTGCAAACGTTATGTCAGGGGAATTAATGGTCTTCAGGCAAAAATCAAAGAAGTAGTGCCACAAGCGGTTTTTGTTCACTGCATGGCGCATCGTTTGAATTTAGTGCTACAACAAAGCTGCAACAGCATTTCGAAATGTCGGATATTTTTTGCAACTGTTAACGGTTTACCCTCTTTTTTCCACAGTTCTGCTAGGCGAACTTACGCAGTAGACACAGTCGTTGGAAGACGAATCCCTACTTCCGTTATTACGTGATGGAAGTCTAATTCCTAAATTGTGAATAGCCTACTACTGTATATATAACGAATGGGATTCATTAAAAGAAGTATTCACTAAAATTGTGAACGATTCAAATTATGATCAAACATCAATTAGGCAGAGTGACGGCTTCTTAAATAAATTTAATGATTTTGAATTTACGCTTTTGGTTGTCGTTTTTAACGACATTTTTGGAGCCACGGATGCTCTCTTCGATGTGCTACAAAAAAAATCATTTGACATTAATTTCTGTGTCTCGCAAGTTAAAAATACGCAAACACTCATAAATAGCAAAAGAACTGATGATGCATTTATGAAAATTTTCGATTTAGCTGCTTCAAAAATAACAGTTCCAACTGAATACCATGAGTGGCAGAAAAGAATTACACTCACACGAGATCAACTTTTTGAAAAATACAAAATCCTGTATTATGAAATTTTAGATAACCTTTCAGTACAAATAGCCACATGTTTTAATGATATGGAAAAGCTTCAGTTTGTTACATTAATGGATACTTCAAAGTTCGTAACGTATTTTGAAAACTTTCCCACGGATGCATTAAGTAACTTAAAGGTGTGCTACCCTAATCTGTTTACCGATTTCCAAAGACTGAAAAACGAATTACAGCTTATTTATGAGGATAAGCAATACAGACAAATAGAAACACTAAATTTTATGGAACTTTTAGCTGTCAACAGGAACATCTTTAAAGAAGCTTACAAACTGTTTTGTTTAATAGTAACTATTCCATCCACTAGCATTTCCATAGAACGAAGTTTTTCTTGTTTAAAAAGAATAAAATCATACCTGCGCAATACAATGACAGAGGACAGACTTACTAACTTATCAAAAATTTCCATAGAAAAGGAACTGTTAAACGAATTAATTAATGTACAACCATTTTATGACGACACTATCGACAAGTTTGCATATTTTAAAGAGAGGAGAATTGACCTTGTGTTCAAGAAATAAAATGCAAGTGTAAGTACTTACTATTTTTAACTACTTTATTTGTAAATTTTATTAACTATACTTTTCTTTTGTCTCCATATGTTATTGATGATTCCAAAACAGGAAGAAGCATATTCACATAATTGATTGGGGGGGGGGGAACTGCCACCAATTCTGCTTCACCGATCCTCGAAGCCACGAGCCGCCACTGATAAAATGTAGGTAGAGCTTTTGCCAAGTGTAAAGGGACAGCGTCTGACGTCATGTACACTACGCGCTACTTACATTCCAAAAACATTTTTGTACTACCTTTCACGCAAATATGGAAACAGATTATGAAAATACTGTTTTCTCGTGTATAATGCGCACTTTTTTTCCCAGATTTTCTTACAAAAAATTAGGGTGTGCTTTACGCACGAATAGTCTTCATGCTAAATTGTAGATTTACACGTGTGCGGTCATATCGTGCATGGCAGAGTTGGCAATGTCGCTTAAAACTGGCAGGCTCGAATCTAGTAATAGTAATAGAAATTTACCGCTAATTTGGTTAGCAGTTTTCATCCTTTCTCCACGAGTTATTTGTTCACATCGTAGACTTAGGCCTATAACGGTACTCTGTTGTAGCATTTTATTACTGTACTTGCTTGTCGTCGTTAGTTTGTTGCTTCTACAGTAGTTCATACCGGTATTGCGTATGAAGACAGAGATGGTATATACATAATGAGTGGAAGAACATCTCGTTCATCCTATACGGTTCAGTTTACATTATCCGTAACAAACTTCGCAAAAGAAAATGGTACCGGTAATCGTACGGCATCGCATAAATTTGATGTAGCGAAATCTAATGTTCGCGAGTGGAAAAAACAAGAAGGAAAATTAAGTGTTACTACTCGTGATCGGCGATCTTTTCGTGGTAAAAAAGCCAAGTTTCCAGACCGTAGAAAAGCATTTAGTCGAGTTTATAAAAGAAAAAAGGAGTGGGGCTTTCGCCGTTACTACTGAAATGGTAGAGATAGGCGCTAGGATAATCGCTCAACGTCTAGAAGCAGACAATACGCAATTTCGTGCTAGTCTTGGTTGGTGTGTACGGTTTCTTCGCAGACACGGTCTTTCGATTCGACCGTGGCATACGAACAGTTTTGATTTATATCAAATTATGCAGATCAGTGTCCTGTCTTTTGGAATATACCAATGGCTACGAGTATTGATGAAAAAGATGTGAGATCTGTGCCAGTCAGATCTACAGGACACAACAAAGGTGCACAGTTAGCTGTCGATTACAGCTGATGGACACAAGTTACCTCCATTTGCGGTTCTAAAGAGAAAAACTTTACTTAAAGAAAAATTTCCAAGGGGTGTAATCGTTCGCATCCAGGGGAAAGGGTGGATGGAAGAAAAGCTTGTTTTAGATTGGATTGAAACAGTTTAGAATCGAAGGCCTTGTACTCTCTTAAAGAAGAACTTGTTAGTTTTGGACAGCTTCAAAGCGCATTTGACGGACCAAGTAACCAAGTAAGAGTAAGGCTTAAAAAAAAAAAACAGTTTTGGGAGTGGTTCCTGGTGGCTTAACGCCCGTAATTCAGCCTTTTGATGTATCTGTTAATGAACCTTTTAAGGACAATTTTAGAAAACTTTATACACAATGAATGTGCGATGGTGACCATGCATGCACACCGTCTGGAAAATTGAAAAGTCATCCAGTTTCTCTCGTATTAGAATAGATCGCAAACGCCTGGAAAGCAGTAAAATGTGAAACATTTATAAAAAGTTTTAAGAAATGTGGTATTTAGAATAAGCTGGAAGCTGGATGGTACCGAAGATTATGCGCTTTGGGATGACAGTTCATCAGAAGAGGAGAGTAACGCAATACCTACTGCCTTCTTCTGAAACAAATGAAGAAAATTAATAAGTGCAAGTGTTATGTGGTTTTAGTTATGTGAAAACTAAACTAATATAAAACAAAACAAGCACAATGACTTATGTAAGTTTTAAGTTGTTTTAGATTTATATGAGTTTAATAATTCCGTTTTGTTTTTACAAAAAAATAAGCATGGTTAGTGCATTTTTTATATTATTTTGTATAAAACACTTTTTGCACATCATATTTAATATTCAAACAATGTGTAGGCCTATTTTTCTGCGTTATAAAATGTTGTTAACGGTTTTTCATTACAAATACGGATGTGCATTATACACGAATAACATTTTTTCTATGAAATATTCCAATAAAATTGGGGTGCGCATTAAACACGAGGGCGCATTATATACGCGAAAATACGGTAATTATATAGCATTATTAAAATTAGTTTGGTATTGACAATTAGAAATGTCGAGTCATCGACTGACTATTGCAAGGAAGGTGGGTTTTCAAACTGGAAACACTGACAAAAAGAAAATACGAATAGATAAAACGTCTTATGAATCACAATGCTTTTCAACCTCGTTATCCGTGCGTAAATCTGCATTGTGTGTGTGTACATTATTTACCAATTTTAAAAAGTAAACTGTTATGGCTTGCAGCATGAATTACCACTTGGTGTTGTATTATGTTTATCCACTTGTACCAGCCACCTGGTCGCAATGAATGACAATAGGCCCTACTGTTTATCACAATTGTCAGTACCAAAATAATTTCAATAACTATTCACCTGTACACACATGCACACGCTTGCGTGCAATCTGGCTTTGCCAGCTCTTAAATTTATAATAAAGCATTCACAATGCTTACATTTATTAAATTTGCAAAACGTAAGATAATTCTGTTCTACACATCGTTTGATGATAATTCACAAACATCAAGAAAATCTCCTTCACCCATTGGAGTAGCGTCAATATCATCGTCACTGTCACTATCGTCACTTAGTGGTCTCATCTACTATATGCTCTCGCACGATCGTTTCTTGTTCAATCCGTTTTATTGGCGGGGAAGAAGGAGAAGAAAAGACTTAGAATATATACCACAACGTTGGTGAATGAACATTTTTTTCCATAATATTTATACCGTATATTAACTTACTTGTTCGTTTAAACTATTACAGTTTTTTGTCATTTATCAAAACAACTTCCGAAATTTTTATGCTCAATCTTCATTTAAAAAAAAAATACATTATTTATACCTGGCAACACAACATACATGTCCCCTTACATGTATACATGTGTACATACATACATGTTGTTTTTATGAAAGACAAACCAAAGTTGTCAACACTACATTTTGTACTTTTCTTGGGTTGGTTTTTTCGGAGATTCAGACGATGAATCGCTACTTTCTAAACCTGCATCCGATGCTTTCCGCATTTTGTACTATGTGTTCTTAGAAATATCGCGGTTGCTTCAACAACACGTTCTTTCACTTTATTTAATGGAATTGCAATCATTTCTTTAAGCTTCATGTTCAAAAACCTTTGTAGCTCGGTCTATTATCTCCCTAGCCTGACTGCAAAATTAAACCCGTTTTCCCGATTTTCGAGTTTCTGAACATTTTTTATAATTAGGTAAAGTCAGCCACACAACATACACAAAAAACACGGAACAAACAAAACAGAGAATAAAATGTAACTGTTAAATACTAAAATACGTTAAACATAAAAACGAGCGATGAAAATTAGCAGTACCACGGCAGTTCTACTGTAACGTGTACTCCCCCAACTATAGTATAGGCCTACTTGACATCTTCCACTGATGTGATGCACCTTCGCGTGGACTATTCCACTGCTTTCAAGGTATCAGTAGTTCCTTACTTTTTTCAAAAGATTTAGCAGTGATACGTTTCTTTCATTCCATTAAGAGAATGTCTGTACCGATGAATCTTTGTGAGGAGGACTGGACTAGAGATACATACGACTTTAGGATACTATCTCACTACAGAAGTAAGTGTAAGTGCCGTGCAGATGGATTAGACAGTGACCACTTTGTAAGATAAAACGACAGAAAACATCTAATTGGACTCGAAAATTTTGAACGTCCAAGAAAAATCAGTAGGTGGCATTTATTCAATCATCAAGTAATTGCTAAAATTACAGAAAAGAAAGGGATAATATTGGAAGAAGAGAAGAGGTTAACGAGGGATAAAAAAACAATGGAATAAATTTGTAAAAGCTTAAATGTAATGTATTGACTGTGTTGCGTATGTACATTGTATTGATTGAATGAATATTATGGCCTATTATGTGGTATTGCTTGTAAGTAACATAACGTATCCTATGCCAATGTATGGTAATATGGTTATGGATTATAAATAAATAAAAATAAATAAAACTATTATAAATATGTAATGATTGTTTATAGAATTGTTAATAAAAACTAATTGTGTGAGTATCGATTTATCTGGCGTTGAATAATAGCCTACCTTCGCTGGTGTTATTTCACGATACACGTGATCCTAGTCAGTAACGCTTGATCACTTGTAAATGTGCTACTTACAAAAGATTTCGTTTGTTGTACGTTCATCAAAAGCGTGTTCACTACTGTGACTCAAAATTAATTAAGTTTTTATTTTTAAAAATAAACAGCGAATAAACAGCAAATAAATGTTTGCGCCTTTCGTGTGGGAAGTTTAAATAATCCTATATATCCTATATAGTGTTGTATTTAAGAGTGATAAACATAATGAACAGATGTAATAGTGACGACTTTTAGTTGACACATTGATAATCTCTATTCGAAATATACATACAGTCACCCTCTAAACCTACGTGACTACACATAGGAATCAATGGATAGTTGGTTGTAGTGGTGGGTAGTAGCCTAATCATTGCCAAGTGGCGGTTGTTCTGCGTCCAATTTAAGTTTAGAATGAATGACTTTATTACGTGCAAGACTATTGACGAGATGTGTCTAGACACTCACCATACATTTTTATTAACGTGACACGCGTCTCTGGATTTGTATTCTTGTCTTAGAGGAACAGTTTAAATTTAGTAATTTAAATTTATTTCGTTTTTCCAAACTGAGACCCCGACTACTTTTGATTATGTTTTCACCAATTGTCTCCATAGCTCCCTTTCTCGATACAACCTTTCATGTTTAACTATTCCTATTTCACATTGTCTAACGTTGGTACTTGCTGCAAGTACGTATACATTTAACCTCTCACATATAGCCTACTGTAAGCCAAAAAGAAGATATAGGCCAATACCTCATCTTGAAGAAGATATCACTTATAGCCGTCGTCTACCTTGTTACCAATTTTTGTGACTCCTACTATCCTTCCTGGCTACTCATAGGTCAGTCAATTTTACATGCACATTACGTCCTTATGCCATGTATCTGTTTACTAAATTAGTATGAGCTAAGATGTTAAACCACGGGCAGCCCAGATGTGTTTGTGGTTGTCCATTTACTTCTTACAAGGAAAATAATTGAATATATGTATATCGTCTTTATTAAAATGGTATGCAGCCCGTAAATTAACAGTAGCCTATGTGATAATATAAAGAATAATTCACTAGCATGGAGTCAAACTCGTTATCGGATGGAAAAATGTATGAAAATGCATCTGCTTATGTTTGTGCACGTTTATACTTCAGTTTTTGTCTCATTCCTATTGCCCTAGCCGTCCACAGATACGTTGGGAGCATAATTGAATCGCTGGATGTTAGCTCTCTTTCATGTCAATCGTGTTAAATAGCTTCCCAACATCTGAGTGATGGAGCTCTAGACAGTATAGCGTAAGTTTTTGTTAACAACATAGTTTAGTTTTTCTGAGACTAATTCAACAGCATCGCCGCGTTCATTTTCTGTCGCACCTTATTCTAACTAAAGTAATCATTCTTTATTTTTAGTATTAGTGGTATTAGTCGTTCATAGGGTGCCAAATTGGATGTTATGTTTGTTAGCCTTTCTTATATTTTGCTACCTGAAAACAAACTATTGAACAGTTTAAATAGCCCAAATGTCTTCTCCTTCAGGAGAATCTGTTACACAGATGACGGGTTGAAAATTATGGCAATAATCTTACAGGCATCAACCCCTGCATCCCAATGCGGTGGTGCTAGAGGGAGATGACGTAATATCTAATTTGAAAATTATCCTGCGTGATGGTGTCTTATTAAATATCTTCTTTGTATGTGGCACAGGCTTGTCATTTCAGGAAAATTTGTTCTGACGTCTTCCGCCACTGTTTGAAAGCAGTGACGAATAAGTCATTTGCATAACAGCTTTAACAATGTAATTTTTGCGTCGGTCATGAACTACAAAACTTTGGTAGGCTAGTGAGCAAGAATATTTTTTCTTATCTGTGTATGTCAACATTCCTATGATTACACTGGCTAAGTAGGCTGATAGGCCTATATATTTTTTTGTCTATGAATAGTAGTCGAAGATTGGTTTTATCTTTTTTTTCCACAGAATCGTTCTTTATGTGTTATTATTGCTCTATCGTAGCAGTGGAGTATGTTGTTCTTTCTCAGTGTTGTTAACTCGCCCGGAACATTGTATGTTTGCCATTGAAAACATTTCTAAATTGTAATTTGTAAATAGAAATTTTGTCAAAAACGTCATTTCTTACAAGTCGTAATAAAATATTCAGGATAAGTCTTTACTTGTGAATGCGTTCTGTACAAATATTAGTTGATTCGCTTTCTTTTTATTGATATGATATCCTGTATTATGATACTGGTGATGATTAGTAAGATACCGACCTAATGAATGTTCTTTATTTCTTTAATACCCGTCATTTCCGGAGTCTATTTCTTCTTCCATAAGCCTCTTTCCTACTGGATCCTTCAAACGAAGATTTCGTACGTACGAAAACTATCTTAGTGGTTAAAGTATTATGCCTGTCCTAGCACTTCATTGTCTCAGTAATTTTAGACCTCACCAGATGGATATTCTTAAGTACATCTCTTCGTTCTCGTCTTTGAAATTTTCATTAAAACTTCCAAATTTGAAGATGCAATTTATGTAGTCCTACAACCAATTGCAATGTAATAATTTCCAATGAAGTTCATAAACTTAACTAATAACAGTCCCTGAAGATTTTTATGTATGTAAGTTTATTTACCGAACAATAAATAAGTAGACCGTATAAAATAATTCTATGAAAATAAGTAATTAAAATTAATGTTAGGAGTACGAAAGGAAATTGATATAGCCTGTCATGATTTAGTAAATAACACCAATCCCTATCTGGTACTCATTTGAATATCGACTGACGACGAAAGTAAAAAAAAATATGGCTTCAGTAATTTGTGACGCCCAGTGACAACGAAACTGATAATCGATATGTTAATTTCGTACGATGTAGTTACGGTCGAAGTGAAATACGCACTAGTTGTGATGGTTGCGTTTCCGCTGCTTTCGTCAATAGTACGGCGCATGGCTGATGATTATCGTCTGGCTATCTTTTTTTTAATGAAATTTTGCGTTACTTTTCTCGCATTTTTAAAGATTTCAATTTTGTAAGAAAAATATCGTGTTCGCACAAGCCTCGTACCTTTTTTCTTAATCTGAAGCACGTTCCATGGAGTTCCTCAGATCACAGTACATGATGATGACCTGGTCAATCGACAACGTTTTAATCTGCGCTGTCTGCTAGTTTTTTTTTGCGTTAAATTGCATTATTCACTTCTGTAATACGATAATAATATACGCGTATACTATCCCGTTCGTGAATACTCATTTGTAAATTAGAGTTTATGAAGAGCTGTATTATTCATGGGATATATCCCATGTACTCATGGGATATATCCCATGTACTCATGGGATATGTAAGAATTATATTTAAAACTCTCGACGGTATGCTTTTTTTTTAGGGTGACATTGTGAAGATTACGATAAAAATAAAAAATTAACATTTGTTTGGCTGTGCTTGTTTATGAATTCTTTGGCGTTTATCAAATTTGGAAGACTACAATAAGAAAGTATAATACGTGGCCTGTATAGTATTTTTGTTCAGTTACAATTAATACGTTACTGGACTATGTGATAACGAAACTTGGTCGTAAAAAACTGTCGAACTTGTTTCAAACAGTTGACGCAACCTTGATTTTTTTTGTCGGAACATATACATGATGTCATACAGTAGCGCGAGGTTGCCTTGTAACATAGATTGTTCTTCCCAATTAGTGTGCGCTTCCGCGCGTGTGTAAGGACTGGAACATGCAATTTAATCAGTCGTGTGAGTAATTTCCGTCAAGTGCGCGGCAAGCAGACCTATATTGACCCAGCATTACTGATGGCAGGTTACGATGATTACAAGGTCGTCATTTAACTACAAAGCTATGTGAAATTTACTTACGAAACATAAAAAATGATGCAAGTTATTATAACGTTTTTAGGCTGCTGTTATATGCGGCGCGGCGTATTTAAAGGAAATCGCTCTGTTCACACAGTTGACTAAATTGCATGTTGCAGTTCTTACGCGCATGCTCACAGTAATTGGGAAAAACAACCTTCACTTGAAGGCCAGTAAGTAGCTTTGCAAGTTAGGCTACACTATAGTATGGTTTATATCACTGTAATTCATAAGCTGCGTGTAATAACCTGGTAAAGAACTGGGTTATTTTTTATTCGGTAATTAACTTGGTGTGTAAATATTCCGTTATATTTCATTACAATATCTAAGATTTGTAAAAAAAATACGTACTTAAATACGTAATCGATAAAATTTAAGATTACCTAATTAAAAAAAAAAAAAACGAATTACTATGGCGGAACGTATTTTTCAATCGACTCATAAAACTGATGTTTATGAAGGCGGCGACAGAAATCGACAAGACTGCAGCCGTTAGCATGTGCAAATTTTATTATTCAGGCTTGAAGAGGGGAAGGCATGAAAGGACACGAAGGAATGGAGGAATGGTAATACTTAAGCTTCTTAGGTGTATTAAATTTATTGTACCCCAGTCTACTTACGTGGATAAAAGTTAACAAGAACTTTTGCGGTTGATTTAGTACATAATGTCCCGCAACTGTTGCTTTCCATAGGCCTATCTAAATAACGTTGCGTGAGTCAGTTATGATAGCCTGGCTGATTGTTAAATAACATTGGCTTTTATATGAACGGGTAAGCCCAGCGCTTTTATGTGGACTACAAACTTAGCTAGCTCGAAAATTACTTTTTAAAAACTTAAAATACAAAAAGAGTGAAGAAGCTGTGATGCGAAAAATTACTAACAGTAATACTAATAGAAAGTTGACAATGTAATACTTATTACGTGATTTTAAAAATCGGTGTCTTCTAAGAAAATATGTAAATACGGTCTGTTTAGGTTGTGCACAAGAGTTAGCAGTGTCTACATAGGCCTACATAATAAACAACTTAAAGAAAGTCCAATACCGTGTACGTCACCGGCGTTTTCACCTAACCCGTTATCCCGTTATAAATGTGTTGAAAATCACTATTATTCGAGTACGAGAATGTAACGAAGAAATAATACGCTTTAACTTTCCATTACACGTCGAGAGTTTCAGTACAAATCAAATAATTAGATATTCAATGTAGGGCCTAAAAGTGAATTACGTTAAATGTGGTTTCTGAGCTCTACGTCAGAACTCAACGTGTAAGCACTACTGTTCTAGTTTTTATTACCCAAAGGCGTTGGTGTCGTAGAATACCGTCAGGCATTTTTACGAGCTTGGTGGTTGAAATAATACAGTAAATACATTTTTTTTAAAGCAGTTTTACTCGTGACTCATCCCCGATATTTTTATGAAAATATCCTATTTCAGAAGCTCGAACATTATAGATTTCAGAAACTAGAAAGTGCTGATCGAAAGAAAGTTGTCTAACCTGATTACCATTTCAGCTTCTACAGAGTGTATAAGATAACAATCGTACGCTATTAGATTCGTATGACTCTGCGTACAGTATTAGATTGTTGCCGCTGCTGGTAAATGTAGACTACTACAAGGATATGTCAAATGTTAATATCTGTCAAATTACATAATATCTAAACTCGATTATGTAATTTACGTCTGCTCGATGTAATTACCCGCGATTTGCATACCTTACTTAATGTTTATGAGATTGTGCTACAAATACTTAGGATTTGTTTATTTTAATCGTTTATTGAACTATAATCATTAAAGAAACATAATGAATGGATTAAAGAATCTTTCTCAAATACTCTGGAGTTAGTCGTTCTGCGCACCCCACTGATAACACTGATAATCTCGCTCAGTCAATAGCGAGGCAATCATATTGCCTGAGAAACGATTCTGTTTGGTAGCGTGCTCTGAGCGCCGATACTCATAAACTCGTGTTCTGTGCGCCGAGCTTATCTATGCATCATTAGACATCTGGCTGCATATCTGTATATCCGCTGTTCGCCAACTTCGTAGCCAACACTAGCGGTCCAATAAAAATTTGTACAAGTCATTATCACAGCACTGGTATGACCCCAGAATAAAATACTAATATTATTAAGTTACGGTAGTTAAATTCCAATATTGGACAATTTTCATATTATCAGAAAAAACACGAAAACCCAACTACTCTACCATTTTATTAGTAACATAATTGTAGAGCAGACTTATCATAAAATAAATACTAAAAGTTTTGGACTACTGCGTTAGTTTTCTTAAATTTGTAACAATACTGGTAATACCTACATGACATATAATTTCGTCGTGGCTTTTCAGTGTATGTATGTTTCCATTGATCTATGTATCTAACATTATTCGCAAATATACATAAATGATAACAAAATATAAAGCTTTTTTGAAACATAGCTTACAAACTTTTTGAAAACAATCCAAAATTTGCACATCAATTCTGTCAAATTACAAAATACAGAAACTACAGATACAGATTTTGTATTTTCAACAAATTCCTCATAACTTTACCCCCAAATAAACTTTAACAATTTTATAAACATTTTTTGAGTTTTATCTTAGGTCTTTGGTGCTTCCAGATTTAGCTCTTTGTTTTGACGTACCTTTGACTGATGTTTTTCCTACGTATACACCCAGAACGTAATACATTCATTTGACCGTTTCATCCTGTACTGATATCACTCATGAAGAAATAGAGGATCATTTGTACTTACCTTCTTGGAAGTAGTGACTCCATTTAGATCAAAATTTACGACTTTAATACTACTGTGTCACAACGATTGTCAAACCACAACTAAGGAAAAGTGCGAGTAACAAGCTCATTTACGAGTCATATGGCCATCAAATTTAAGGTATGCGGCTATCTAGTATAGACGACCATACTATTAAAAAAGCAAGTTATAGTAGGCCTATTGCTATATTTATAGCAAGTTTTGCTTTCTTATCAACCCGCTTACATTGTACATTCCGTGTTTATGCATATATACAGCTAAGGTCTCCGACTCATAATCGTATTCTGTTTTATTGTTTACAGTTGTATTTAACCAAATTCTTTTTATTTCTTCTCAAATGCGTTCGTCCCAAACAAATGAGAAATTCTGAGATAATAAAGATGATCATTCGCTATAGATCCATGTGCGAAGGCACTATTACAGGCATAATAAAAAATTTAAAAATGAAAAATCAGACTTCTGCAGATTCCAGACTTCTGAAAAAGGTAAAGGAATAAGATAATATTCATCCGTTCCCTTTAAATAGCAGTAGACCTGAAGTATTCAACTACTTTCAAGACTTCAGCGGAAATAAGTTATTTTATTTCTCTTTGCCACGCGCGCGCGCGCGCGCGCACACACACACAAACGCATGTGTAATCACGTATATATAGAGTCGGTTCTAGTAAGTGTACATAAAATGTGAAGCAGAGGTATTCGTATATGCCTACCTAGCTGCTAAAACGTAAACAACCCTAATATTATCTGTACTTACAATATGTGGGATACGCGTAATTGTGATTTGAGTGTGTTGGGGGGGGGGGGGTCTATATAGCATTCCACCACCAAGCAAAAAACTATTTAATTCGTAATAGTATAATACTATAAATATCGTAAACCGAGTTGGATATTCTGTGGGATAATAAACATTTGAAATCTATGAGGCTTCAATTAACTCTTTAAGATACAGAGTTAAGGTATCTTACCTCTTTAAGGTTAAAGTACGAGTAAGAGTAAAGTAAGAGTTAAAGTACCTCTTTAAGGTACTTACGCACCTGTAAGTACATCTTTATGTGTTTTTGATAGGGAGCGATAAAAAGAGAGAGTGGGAGGGGGGGAGAGCGAGAGGGATAGTTGTGGAGATTAAACAATTTTGTGCGTGTGCGTGTGTTAGTGTGTGTGCACGCGGGCTTGTGTATCTTGCTGTGTGTGTGTGTGTGTGTGTGTGTGTTTTAGACTGTGAGAGTGAGAGTGAGAGGAAGTGGGTGAGAGAGAGAGAGAGAGAGAGAGAGAGAGAGAGAGAGAGAGAGAGAGAGAGAGAGAGAGAGAGAGAGAGTGTCTACATAATTTAACAATAGACTATATATTATTTTCTATAGACGATGTACTCGGTAAAATTATTTTACAAAAATATAAATAATAAGTAATAACCATTGTCACTTGATTGATTTGTTTACAATCATTTTGTGTTTGTAATATCAGTAGTTCTGTTATTTTGTACATAATTCTCTAATTTATGGATAAGTGTGTTCAATACTTGTGTAGTAATAATAACTTTTAATAATATACATTATTGAACATCTTACAATCTGCATTCAGCTATAACATATTTTTAGACATGTATTGCTATTTGCACCGATTCCAATAAACATTCAATGATTACTGGATCTATAATTATTTACAAACGTAATTAAGGGATTATTATATTATCAATCATTTAAATTGTAATATTGTTTTAATTTGGTTTTTGGAATATTGTAATTATGTTTATCTATTTAAGTAAAATAATGTGTAAGAAATTTTATTATTTTGCCGATGAAAAACAAAACTGTCTCACCCCCTCCACACACACACAGGTATATACTTATAAACCCTCTACGTAAGCGTAAAATATGAAAGACGCGGATTGACAACTGCACAGAGTTTAAAACTAATCGAATATGTCATTATTAATTACTCATACCTACTTTGAATCTAACTGATACTACATAATACGTATTATGACTGCCTACAATTGTAAGGTCCCTACAACACACACCCTGTTTATAAACACAAACCAGAAGACATAAGTACAGCGTCCTTTTTGACCTGTAAAGGAAATTAAAAGAACACATGTTTAGAAGGCAGTAGGGTGTTCTGGTTGGTAGTTATGTGTTTGATTTTTCTCTATTGTCCGTACACAGGTCCTGATGATGACAATAAATATTGTCGAAACGTCGATACAAACAATGTAAAATTTGTGTTATATTTATTGACGATCCTCGCTAAACCTTCCATCGTTAAAATTTATTGATCGACGGTCATTACTAAAATTAAGAATTTTATTATTATTTTTATTTCATATTTTTATTATTATTTAATAATTGTAACTACAGAAATCACAGGTTTGTTCTCAAACTACAGGTGTGTGTGTTTGTGCCTGTCAATGAGAAATAAAATAACTTATATCAGCCGAAGTCAAGTATTTCAGATCTACTTCTGTTTAAAGGTAACGGATGAATATTGTCCTATACATTTTTCAGAAGCCTGCAACTTTCACTTTGCAATTTTT
Source organism: Magicicada septendecula (assembly GCA_034769895.1). Lineage (NCBI taxonomy): Eukaryota > Metazoa > Arthropoda > Insecta > Hemiptera > Cicadidae > Magicicada > Magicicada septendecula. Next base: position 406,825,261 of record CM068368.1, on the reverse strand, counting down.
TATTATGCATGTAATGGTGCCTTTGCACATCGACCATTAGCGAATTAATAATGATTTCTCATTTTTTAGCGGATTATTAGGATTTCTCATTTGGTTGGGACGAACAAATCTGAGGAGAGAATAAAAGAAAGTTATTAAATACAACTGTAATTAAGAAACTGAAAGTACGATTATGAGACGGAGAGCTGAGATGCATATTGTAACGTTACATAACCCGTCCCAATAACGTAACTCATGATAATAAAAGTCAGAAATGGGTAAACTAAAGCTCGCTCAAAATTTAATTATATCACTCAACATGATAAACAATTCGAGTGGTATACAGTGCAAAGTGCGTTCTAGTGTTCCCATTGAGGTGAAAAACAAAAGTGAAAGTAACGTATTACCAAACTGTGCTGTATGTTTTGGAAAGGATAAAACTATGGAAGTAGGATGTAATAATACTGATTGATTTTTGTAATTTTATTTATTTATTGTAATTTATAGTGTATGGACCACCACTTGTTATACATAAGTTAATGTTATGTTTTTTAAAATATTTGTGTTGTAATATAGGATAACCCAGGGTTAGTTTTAAAAGACAAAAATTTAATTACCAAAAGATAATAAAAATTAAAATAATCCTATGAAGGAAATGGCAACAGGAAGTAGTGCCGGGTATGAATACTATTCGAGACTAAATAAATAATATATAAATTTATTTAAGGATAATAAAATGATAAAATACTTATAGACAATGTTATAAAAAAATTAACCAAAACTTATTATGTAAATTAAATTAGTAAAGAAACCGGAATGGAAAGGAATTATTTTTCCATAAATAAAATATAAATTTATAATAATTACAAACTGCCTGCATAATAAAAATACTATGTGTTACTAAGAGTGATGAAAAATAACAAGTATTGTTAATAGATATAAAAATTTTGAACTAAACTGGAGAGTTGAAGAAACGATGCGACAAAAATTATAAAAAATAACCTTTTTTGGGACGTTGGAGGAATTGAAATTAACGCAAGATTAACAAACAGAGTGACCACTATCTAATTATACCTGATTAATCCAAATTAAATGGTTGTAAACATTAATAAACAGTGGATGAAAACCTTCTGCGGATACAACATGGTTTGGCCTAGTTCCCGTTGACAATTGGAAAATACTCCAGACGAAAGGTAAATTATAACGCAAGACGGACCTCATCACAGAAAAGCGGCTATCCAGTAAGAACCATACGGAGCGAGGTAATATAAACATTTTTTCGTAATAATTCCAGAAGAAAACTCGTTTTGAACTGTGAAATAGAACAAAAAATAATCATTTGATCATATGTTTTTTCAAAGTAAACAAATATACACTGCTCTCTTACGGCAATTCCGCGAACTACGTACTACATGAAAAATAAACAAAATTATTTATTAATTTTTCGGTATTTGTAAAGCGTAGTAATTATCCATTTCTGACAATCTCGTAACACAAAGAACACACCCTGAACCCTGGGGAATTATTAAGAATTATGTAATAATTGATGTTTTTTATTATAGCGTAATATTGGGTAAATAACAACATATATGTTTTGCTCCTTAGACTACTCTATGTTTACTCGGTAAAGTCGAGATGATGTTTTTTTTCAGATAAGATTAATTGTGATACCTATATCTTGGTGGCAGGAGACAAAAGTCAATAATAAATAAAGCAATATTATTGAAAATTAATATTGAATAATCAAGTGTTATAATTTATTGTAGTGGGTAGTTATAAAAAATTTCAGCACAACAAACACAAGAAATCGTCTCAACTGAGTGGAAATAATGATACTTACTCTCTCTTCTGCATAAGACTGAACAACTTCCCTCCTTGACCACAAATCACACACTCTCGATTTCTCTTCAGATTGAGTAAAACAAAATAAACAAAATCCTTTATTTTACCTCTTGAAAAACAACGTCAGTTATTATAATTCAGAAGTGACGCATCTTACTTGAGGTATATAATAAAACTCTACTATATCTCACACAGAAAGAAGAACGTTACAATATATGCGTAAACACAGGATGTGCAATGTAAGCGGATTGATAAGGAAGACAAAACTCACTAGCCGCATACCTTAAATCCGCTGACCATACGATTCGTAGATGAGTTTGTTATTCGCACCTTTCCTTAGTTGTGGTTTGATAATCGTTGTGACACAGTAGTATGAAAGTCGTGAATTTTGATCTAGATGGAGTCTCTACTTTTTCATGAGGAATATCAGTACCGGGTGAAACGTTCAAATGAGTATAGGCTATTACATTCTGAGCGCGTCAAGGGTACATGAAAACAAAAAGCTAATTTTAGAAGCACCAAGGGCCGAAAATAGAACTCGGTTTTACAAAAATTTTTAAAGTTTATTTGGGGTTAAAGGTATGAGAAATTTTTGTTAAAGTACAAAATCTCTCATATCTCTGTATCTGTAGTCTCTGTATTTTCTATTTGTAGTAATTTGACAGAATTAGCCTGTCTCAACACTCATTTTGGATCGCTTTCGAAACGTTTGTGAACTATGTCCAAAAAAACCTCATATTTTGTTATCAGTTATAAGTGTCTGTGAATAAAGTTAGATATAGACCTACAGATATCTATGGAAATATACATAAACTGAAAATATATGACTAAATTATTTATCATTTAGGTATTATGGTTACACATTTAACTAAAAATCCATTGCAGAAGTTCCGAAGTTGTAGTATTTATTTTATGACTGTCTGCTTTAAATTGTTATGTAACTAATAAAATAGTACCGTAGTTGGGTTTTCATCATTTTTCTGATAATATAAGAAATTGTCTAATATTGAAGTTTAACTAACTTAATAATAAATGTATTTCGTTCAAAATAGTTAGAGAGGTCTGCAGCTCCGGGAGCTTACTAGTGGTGTGATAATTCCTTTTAGCAATGAATTGTACAAATTTTCATAGGACCACTAATGTTGGCTACGGAGTTCAAGAACAACGGACAGACTGATATGCAGCCACGTGTTACCGCGTCTAATGTTGCACAGATAAGCTCGGCGCACAGAACACGGGCTTATCAGTGTCGGCGCTCAGAGCACGATAAAACGTTGGCGCTCAGAACACGGGCGCTCTGAGCACGTAGCCTTCTGTTTACCATTCATACTTGATGAGATGAAATGAAAGCGTTTCTCTTCTTTAAATATTGCGTCTGTTAATTCTTTGTAGAAATAAATAGTAGTGGGTTTCCGCCTTTAAAATTAATTCCTTTTAATTTTATGTTAATTATTTTCTAGTTTGTAGAACAGAACATTTTTAATACGCAGAACTACGTGAGACAAGGGTAGGTTATATACTGAATCCACTCATTTTAATAATATACATCGATGATTAAGATGTTGACAGAATATGCATCGGTAGGGGTTAGATCATCATCATCATCTCCACAACACGGCATAGGCAAGGTGCTGCCTGTTCCCCATTCAAAGATTCAAAGGTGCTGGGTCTTCCCACACATCTGTGTTCTATAGGGTTTGTATTTCCAGGCTTGTTAGGCCAGTCTGGAATCTGACATTCTTTCTAAGTGTTCTTTCCACCGTTGTTTGTAATCTTTTAATTTTTCATTCAAGTTAAAATCTTGTAATTTTCTCTTATGGCCTCATTCTTTATACGGTCAATTTAGAACACCTTTTACCTCATTTTAAGAACGTCATTTCCTACATATTTTACTTTCTTGTTTCTTGGTTGTTGGCCATAAATCACACACATAGGACAGTACAGGGACAGCCATAACTTTGTAAAACTTTAATTTTATATTACGACGACCTTGTTTGGGTTAAGATCATCTGGAGTAAATATATTTCTCCTCTTTTAATTGGTGATGTTCTGCTTTTGAACACTAATAATAATATACAAAAGTCACTTTGTTAATTTAATTGGAAAGGAATCTAACCTCCAATATCTTTCAACAATCTTAAGACTATTCTGTCCAGTCTGAAGAAAAATTGTACGTGAAAATCAAATACTATAGTAAGTACTGAATTTCAGGGGGATGTAACACTTTAACAGTGGCGGAAATGTTAACGGTAAGCTTCACAGATGTCAGTATGTCGAATAATCAGAGAATATTCTAAAAAATACTCTAAGCTTTTATTATGATTACCACCTTATTACGTTATAGCAAATGAAAAGTTCATAAGAGTATATGAAGGAAAAAGATATAGGCTAGTAGGCCCTACATCGGGCCATAGAAAACAAATTTTCTAGAAAGGATGGACTGGAATTGATCTGCCTAATGAATAAATAAGAGACGAGTTAAACATTCAACAAATAGGAAGTAGCGGTATTCTATTGAGCTTCTCGGTTGAAACTGGAACTAACACTTGAAAGAAGAGAAATGACAATGGTGCCGAAAATGACGCTAATGTACTTAAACCTAAAAGAAAGAGACTTACGACAACCATTTAAAAAATGGACCGGACATTGGAAAACACTGAAAAGCGGAAGAAGAGAATTTTATGTAAGATATAGGCCTAGGCTAAATGTTTAAGGGTAGACCTACTTTACCTTATACCTGCTGTGTTGTAGGGATCGTCAAATAGAAATAAAGGACATTGAAAAATCGTCCCCCAAATGTTAAAAAAAAACTTTCCACGCCTATATTGAAAGAAAGTTATATTTATTTCTTTTGGCTAACTTCAGTTAAGAATTTGTATTTCAAATTTTTGAAAGAAGAGATTAAAGAATGTCCTTCCTGTGTTTATAATGTGGATACATTTGTATAATTGAATACTTCATTTGTTCAGAAACGCGATTTGTTGTTACTTTTCCAGGATTTCCCCCTCCCAAAAATATTTCTCTCTGAATAGACTGTGTCTAGTACTGTGTGCGAGCGCCTAAAACGCTATGGCTGCAGTCAGCCCCGGATTTAGATGTCCTGCCGCCCCTAGGCACTATTGTTAGCCCCCCCCCCAAACAAGTAACTTCTATATATTGTAACGTCTCTCGCCGAGCTTCTGAGTAATAACTTACGTTTCTAAGAGGGTTTCCTAATTAAGCCCCACGTTGTTAGCGTTATCTTGTAACGTCTCTCGCCGAGCTCCCCAAATAGACTCTCTTAGTCGTTAAGCCCAACGTTAGTACGTCATCTTGTAACGTCTCTCGCTGAGCTTAGGTCTCAAGTGATTTACGTCTATTTGTTATTTTTTTCAGAACGCTCGCTTAATTAAGAGTCACAGAATTTGTTATCTTTATGTTATATGCTTTCAAAATCGAGTGTGTGTGATTATGCAAAGATTTTCTTAAATTTTATTTATGTGAAATCAATACCGTTGTTTGACAGTAGTTAGGAGAGAGAGTGCAAAGAGAATTACTCTCTTAGTATACGATTAATTATTTCAAATTTTTCCGCTCGTGGTACCAGCTGACTGCTGTATTTACGAACACATTTGAGGTTAAAGTGACTCCAAATGGTACGTAATAAATTCGGGATGTCCGTTCTCTTCTCGGTCTTCTTACAATCTGTAACTAACTACCATCTATTGGAAATAATACACATTTTTATTATTTAAACCACAAGGGAATCCTTGAATTTATTTAACATTTATTATGGTCTCCCAAAACATAAAGGGATAATCGATTCTTACATAAAACACAGAGTTAGTTCGATCTTTTTTTTTTCAAACATATATCATATAACAGATATTTTTATTTCAATTTTAGTAACAAGAGAGAAATAATTAATTAATTTCCCAGGGTTATTTTAGAGTTCTTTGTACTTTGAGAAAGTCAGAAATGTATACAGGTCAATACCAAGCTTTACATGAATTATCATATTATTTAGTATAATCTATATTATGCAGTTGATTTGTTGACCGCCAGAGAGCAATTACGTTTCTTCACAGATGACAACAAATATGAAACATCATGGCTGCAGGAATGTTATTAACAAAACTACGTTTTGCTGTTTTTTGGGTTAACAAAATAATAACGTTTATGTTCACCTCTTTTCCAGAAGTATTTAAAGAGATTGTGCTGTTTCTAGTGTTATAAGTTTATAGTTGAGGTGTAATTTAGTTAAATTTTAATAAGTAATGATCTCACCAACAATGTCGAATTTCGGTAGGCTAGGCTTGGAAATGGAAGCTGATTTTTTTTTCAAGTTTTCATCAATTTGCAGGTGTGAATTATTCTGTTCGAAAGAAGTCTAAGCTGTAGTGGAGATCACTCATTAATTTTATAATTGTGTCACTGATTATTTCGAATGGTATTTATAAAATTCTTAAATTTTTCTAGACATTACACTTTTTTAAACTGCTCACTTTCAATATTTGAACAATTAAATTTCTTGTTAGTTAGTTACTCTTAGTAACCAAGATTTTTTTATGGTTTTTTTATTGGCTAATCTATATACCTTTTAGTATATAGGCTATTAATAATTATTATAATTTCATTTCTTCTTTTTAGAAAAATAATCCTTTATAGATTTTATCTATAATTAAATTGAATTTATTTATAATTTTTCTTTATATTTTTTCTTAAACTTGTCCACTGGTGTTTTATATTTTACTCCCGTTTATTTTGATTTATTTATGATTTGTAATTCATAAAATGTATCCATACTCTACACTATTTTTTACATGCCATCTTGCTAACATAGTATTATTTGATATATTATTATTATTTCATATATAACCCTGGATTATCTTACATTTAAACAAAACAATTATTTTCAACAAAAATATTAATCCTAGTTACAAGACCTTTGTGGCCTACATAATATAAAATTACAAAAAATACAAAACTTTGAGTAGTATCATAGACTATTGCTACAATACTGATTTTGTTTTCATCTCCAGCACAACTCTGTGAGATGCTCTTTTTAAATAAATGTTTGACACTTTCACCGAGTACACTGTTCCACTTTGTACACTGCACTTTTATTATTATTGTTTACAGTGTTTTTAGAGTACAAAGTTTCTTATAGCTTGGTACCTAATCCCCATTTCTGACTTTGAAGAATGGGTGATTACTGGTTTTAACTCTGGTGATTATGTTATCATATTTGGGCAGGGGTCATGTAACGTTACATAAAGCTCCCCCACTAGAACAGATTTATTTTTATTTACTTGTTTTAAAAATAATCGTTGAACTCTTCAATCTTTGGATTCTTTCATCATTCTTCATAATATCTCTTTATTTCTGATTGGTTATACACCCCTTTTATTTGGTTATTGTTAACAGATTTAATCTCATATGTATTATTTCCTTTCACCTTGGTTACTATGTATGGCCCGGTATAAAGTAAAAGTAATTTTCTTGCAATACCCTCTATAGAACTGGGTAATTGTCTTTTTTATTAACACCTTATCTCCTACTTTGTATGGATTTATTCTTTTCTTCTTGCCCGTTTCCTTTTTATGTTGAAGTTCAGCTTTATGCAGCAACCTGTTGTGCATTTCGATCTTGTTTTAATTCTACTTTCTCTCCTGGAGGAAAATTTATTAATGATGTGATTTCTCTGGGTGGTGGTCTTTCAAACATTACTTGATAAGGGCTGGTTCCGATAGTGTCATGGTATGACCAATTAAGGAAGGTTTCTGCTGGTTCAAGGTACTGGCTCCATTTACCATGTTCTTGGTGACAGTAGGTCTGCAAAATTCTACCAACTTCCCTTAAGACGCGTTCGGCAGGATTACTACTAGGGTGGTATACTGACGTTTTATATGTTCTTATTTGCAATTTCAACAATTCTTCTTTCCACTTTTTTCCTCTAAACTGTGTCCCATGATCCGTTCAGGTTTTCCCACTTCTGGTAAGTATTTTTGAATAATTACTTCTAAAATTTTCTTTGTAGTAGCTCTACTGATTGGATAGAGTTTTGTATATTTGGTATAATGGTCGAAAATAATTATTATATATTTAAATTTATGCCTCCCTCCACTTCTGGGAAAAGGTCCACATATATCTAAGAAGGTCTTCTCAAGTTTACCATTGGATTTTATTGTAATCATAGCTCCAGTTCTTTTGTCATTATTTATTTTTACTAATTGGCATATGTTGCAGTTTTTCAGTACTAATCTTACTTGCTTATTTATTGCTTTTATATAACAATGTTCAGACAAAGCTTTAATAACTTTGAGTGGTCCCATGTGACCATATCTTTCATGGTAGTCCTTTATTATGGCTACTTCAGTTGCTTCGGGTACATAAATTTTCCACACATGATCCTCAATGGTTGGACGGATGAAAAGGATTTCTTCATGAACACAGAAAAATTTTGTTATTATAGGATCCTTTTGTAATATCCTGTCTCTAATTTTTATTAATTTGGTGTCCATTTCTTGATCTATTTTTAGTTTACTAATTATATCCGGTAACTCTTTCTTCAATTTGATAATGTAATATATCTTCCCAATACTCTCCGGTTCTACTTCAAATGTTCCTTTTTCTAGGTTAATCCGTGACAGTCGGTCTGCTATTATATTCTTTTTCCCCGGGATATATTCCCAATCTAAATTATACTCTTGAAGTATTAACACCCATCTTGTGAGCCTACCGTGGTTAAGTTTACAGTTTTTTAAAAAAGAGATTGACCTATGGTCGATCCTTATGGTTACTGGGTATCCCAATATAAATATACGGAATTTTGTACATGAGAACACAACACTTAGCAGTTCCTTTTCAGTTACTGTATAATTCCACTCACAACTACTCAGTACCCTGCTTGCAAAACTGATGACCCAATGATTTCCTTCCTCATCTTCCTGATATAATTCACTTCAAAGACTAATATTGCTGGCATCACAATTTATGAAAAAACGTTTATTGAAATTTGGGTGGTATTATGCTATCCAGAAATCTGTTTTTTATTATCTTAAAATTATTGTCTTCATTTTCTTCCCACTTCCACTTGTTTTTCTTCGAAAGTAAATATTGGAAGTTGGCTGTTACTTCTGAATAACCCTGTTGAAACTTCCTATAATAGTTGCATATCCCCAAAAAAGATTGTAATTGTTTTAAGTTTTTTGGTTTAGGAAAATCTTGGATAGCCTTTACTTTCTCAGGAGATGGTTTTATTCCAGTAGCTGACAGAATGAATCCTAAAAATGGTAATTCATGTGTGATAAATTTAGATTTATCTAGTTTCAATGTTATATTATGTTGTAACAGCTTATTTAACACTGTTTCCACTCTATTACAATGCTCCTTCCATGTACAAGAAGTAATTATTATGTCATCAACATATACCGTAGTGAAGTCTAAAACTTCTTTACCCAGAATTTGATCCATACATTGGATGAACACGGCCACAGAATTTACCAATCCAAAAGGCAAACATTTAAAATGATAATTTCGTCCTTCAAATATGAAAGCGACATATTGTCTGCTGTTAGGGTGCAACTCTATTTGCCAATATCCGCAGACTGCATCCCAAGTACTCATGTACTTACATCCATAGAACTTTTTCATTATTTCGTCAATCTCACCTGGAGATGTGCGGTCATTAATGAGCATTTTATTCAGCTCCCGAGCATCGAGGCATAATCTTACTTGACCATCTTTCTTTGGTATAGCTACCAATGGGCTGGTATACGGAGAATTGCTTCTTTCAATTATATCTTCCATTATCATCCTTTGAATTTCCTTTCTTGCTGATTCTTTCAAGGCTTGAGCTATGGGATATGACCGTTTATTAAAATTAACATTGTCTTTGAATTTTAATTCACACAGGAAGTTTTTAGCTTTTCCGGGTGAATCTGAGAATACTGACCTATATTTATTATAAATTTTTATAAGTTGTTGTTTTTGTTCTATACTGATTTTTTCTTGGGCCTGCCTATCTTGAAACTCCATGATTTCTTCTATCTTCCCTTGCCATGTCTCTGATTCTGTTACTTTAGTATTTTTACCTAGGGTTAACCTATTATTCTCCCTAATATAGAATGAGCTCAGACACTGAGGGGCACTTTGGCTACCAATTATCTCAGCCGATAACTCACCTTCTTCTGCGCTCAGTGTTACTATACCACTGGCCAGATTTATAACTGCAGTGTGTCGCCGTAGCATATCACACCCTATTAACACCCTAAAAGGTAGCCCTTTGGCTACTAAAAATCCCATAGGTATTCCTATCCCACTGTTAGTAACATTCAAAGACACTTGTTTTCTAATTGTTTTATTTTGTTTCCGGTGTCACCAATAATTGTTAAGTTATTAATTGGTAAAGTAGGTATTCTCTCAGTAGTTAATTCTGTAATTCGGTCAAGCTCTAATTGATTAATAATTGAAACATTTGCTCCTGTATCAATCATGGCTTCTGCTAATACTCCATTTAATTTTATTCGTATATAAACTATATCATTGTTTTGTGATGACTCTTTAATTGCTCTTTCTTCCATTAATTCCGCCTGTATATTCTTTAAATAATGGTTTCTGATAATTGTTATTGGTTTCATTAATTTATTATTATTATTAGGACTGTGGTAAATTCTGTGCCCGGTTGTCTCTAGCAGTGACGGGCAGTCACATCTTCTCACTGCTGGTACCCGTTTCCCCGACTTCCGTCATTATTATTAGGTTGTTCAACATTCTCACTATGTTGAGGATCATTTAATTGCCTTCTTTCTTCCTCACTGGTTCTGAATCTAGGTTGTTATTCGCTCCTACTTCTTTGCGGACCTTCTTCTCTCTGATATGAATCGTTTTGATAATTTCGGTTATTATAATTTTGCCCTCTTCCTCGATACCGGTTATTATAGTAATTATTGTTGGCACGGACATAATTTACCCTAGGTCGAGTATCTCTGGGTTGTTCGTTTTTCCGCTCCTCTGTATTCCCTGACCTCCATCTACTCCTCCTGTAATATGATTCATGTTCGTAGTTCTCTAAGAGTGTTTCCATACCTCCAATTGTTTTTATTTGTCCGCTTAGTCGAGCACTGATAATCTTTTCCTCGAAGTGATATGCCATTTTGGTCACCAAACACTCTTCAGGGATCTTTGGGTCTAAATACTTCGCCACACACACCTTCCCCAAAAAATAAGCAGTAGGTGTCTGTCCTGTACTGCGGTCATACCTCCCATGACAGATATCGTCTCGAATAATGTTTTGCACTGACTCAGACCAGTACTTCAGCTTGAACATCATCTTAAAATTTCCATAATCACACACCTCGTTTCGGATTACAGTCCACCAATTGTCATTGATGTTTTTGAAACACTCATCTAGTATGCCTTTGATCATGTTCCATCTGTTCTCCTTTGACCTATTTAAAATTTCATCCACTCTTCCTAAAAATTCAAGTGGGTTTCTTCGATAATCTCTAAAGTTTACACTTTCTCTACTATCTTGGATAGTATGTTGAGTGTTGCATGTAGATCTTGAACCCATTCTATCTACCTCCCCTTGTAAGTTTGTTTGTAGCTGTTGTAAATTTTCTAATTTTTCTCCCTGGTTATGGAACTGGTTCTTGACATTTTCTATCGTTTCATTAAAATCGGTGAATTTACTGGTTATGTTGCTTTTTATACCGTCCAACTGATCATTATTCTCCTGGCGTATGGCCATTATGCGAACTTGATTACTTTGTTCCTCTCGATCCATTCAGGCCTCTATTCCTGTTCTGATATTTTCCATCTTTTCTTCTGTTTTGTCTAATCTTTGATTGGCTTCTATTATTTTCTTTTCTGCGTCTTCCTTATATTCGTCTACTCTTTGGCTAAGTGTTTTGTTAACATTTTCAATTTTACTCTCGAGATTTTCTCTTAACTCCTTATTGAAATTCTCCATTTTACCCTCAATTTGTTTTAAATTTTCTTCGTTTATTTTCTCAATTTGTTTTAAACTGTCCCTCAAGGTTTCATTTTGCTTCCTTGAGTTCTCCTCCTGTTTCCTAAAACTTTCATCTATTTTGCCAAATTTCTCGCTCAAGGTTTCATTTTGTTTCCTTGAGTAAAAATCTATTTTGTCAAATTTCTTGTTCATTTTATTCAAATTTTCGTTAGTTTGTCTACTTTGTTCTGCCATAAATTTCATTATTTCCTGCCAATTTGATTCTTCTCTGGCTCCCGCTTTATCTGGTTGGTCCCCTAGGGCATCTTCTTCAATTATTTCTTTTTCCGTGTCCATAATTGCTTCAGTTTCTTCTTTATCGCCTGTCTGTTGTTCTATTTCACTGTCCGTGACTACTTCTATTTCTCGTTCCTGTCCACCTTCTTCCTTCTCCGTGTCTTCTGCCCTCTTCTTCGATCTGACTCTGGTATTATGCATTTCTTGTCTTCTCATAGTTGCCGACAAAAATTAGTTTTTTCGTAATATTACCTTGCGTATATCCCGAAATTTCTTTCCTAATTAAAGCCCTTATAAGTTGAGCGCCATCTTGTAACGTCTCTCGCCGAGCTTCTGAGTAATAACTTACGTTTCTAAGAGGGTTTCCTAATTAAGCCCCACGTTGTTAGCGTTATCTTGTAACGTCTCTCGCCGAGCTCCCCAAATAGACTCTCTTAGTCGTTAAGCCCAACGTTAGTACGTCATCTTGTAACGTCTCTCGCTGAGCTTAGGTCTCGAGTAATTTACGTCTATTTGTTATTTTTTTCAGAACGCTCGCTTAATTAAGAGTCACAGAATTTGTTATCTTTATGTTATATGCTTTCAAAATCGAGTGTGTGTGATTATGCAAAGATTTTCTTAAATTTTATTTATGTGAAATCAATACCGTTGTTTGACAGTAGTTAGGAGAGAGAGTGCAAAGAGAATTACTCTCTTAGTATACGATTAATTATTTCAAATTTTTCCGCTCGTGGTACCAGCTGACTGCTGTATTTACGAACACATTTGAGGTTAAAGTGACTCCAAATGGTACGTAATAAATTCGGGATGTCCGTTCTCTTCTCGGTCTTCTTACAATCTGTAACTAACTACCATCTATTGGAAATAATACACATTTTTATTATTTAAACCACAAGGCAATCCTTGAATTTATTTAACATTTATTATGGTCTCCCAAAACATAAAGGGATAATCGATTCTTACATAAAACACAGAGTTAGTTCGATCTTTTTTTTTTCAAACATATATCATATAACAGATATTTTTATTTCAATTTTAGTAACAAGAGAGAAATAATTAATTAATTTCCCAGGGTTATTTTAGAGTTCTTTGTACTTTGAGAAAGTCAGAAATGTATACAGGTCAATACCAAGCTTTACATGAATTATCATATTATTTAGTATAATCTATATTATGCAGTTGATTTGTTGACCGCCAGAGAGCAATTACGTTTCTTCACAGATGACAACAAATATGAAACATCATGGCTGCAGGAATGTTATTAACAAAACTACGTTTTGCTGTTTTTTGGGTTAACAAAATAATAAAGTTTATGTTCACCTCTTTTCCAGAAGTATTTAAAGAGATTGTGCTGTTTCTAGTGTTATAAGTTTAGAGTTGAGGTGTAATTTAGTTAAATTTTAATAGGTAATGATCTCACCAACAATGTCGAATTTCGGTAGGCTAGGCTTGGGAATGGAAGCTGATTTTTTTTCAAGTTTTCATCAATTTGCAGGCGTGAATTATTCTGTTCGAAAGAAGTCTAAGCTGCAGTGGAGATCACTCATTAATTTTATAAATGTGTCACTGATTATTTCGAATGGTATTTATAAAATTCTTAAATTTTTCTAGACATTACACTTTTTTAAACTGCTCACTTCCAATATATTTGAACAATTAAATTTCTTGTTAGTTAGTTACTCTTAGTAACCAAGATTTTTTTATGGTTTTTTATTGGCTAATCTATATACCTTTTAGTATATAGGCTATTAATAATTATTATAATTTCATTTCTTCTTTTTAGAAAAATAATCCTTTATAGATTTTATCTATAATTAAATTGAATTTATTTACGATTTTTCTTTATATTTTTTCTTAAACTTGTCCACTGGTGTTTTATATTTTACTCTCGTTTATTTTGATTTATTTATGATTTATAATTCATAAAATGTATCCATACTCTACACTATTTTTTACATGCCATCTTGCTAACATAGTATTATTTCATATATTATTATTATTTCATATATAACACTGGATTATCTTACATTTAAACAAAACAATTATTTTCAACAAAAATATTAATCCTAGTTCAAGACCTTTGTGGGCTACACAATATAAAATTACAAAAAATACAAAACTTGTCAGTAGTATCATAGACTATTGCTACAATACTGATTTTGTTTTCATCTCCAGCACAACTCTGTGAGATGCTCTTTTTAAATAAATGTTTGACACTTTCACCGAGTACACTATGTTCCACTTTGTACACTGCACTTTTATTATTATTGTTTACAGTGTTTTTAGAGTACAAAGTTTCTTATAGCTTGGTACCTAATCCCCATTTCTGACTTTGAAGAATGGGTGATTACTGGTTTTAACTCTGGTGATTATGTTATCATATTTGGGCAGGGGTCATGTAACGTTACAATATTCAATTCTCCTTGACTTTATGTATTAAAGACTCCTTAATATAAAATTAAATTAAATGTATCAAGATCATCCCTTCATTTAAATAACATTCTCTATTATGCTTTGACTTCTAGGTCGAGGCACCCCAAGTGATATCGAAATAAACTATTTTAGTCGGCAAAAAGGGGACAAGAATTTCAACGCAGTGTCCAGACCTGTGCATACAACCGTGCTCCACTCCGACCACCGCTATTGATAGGCCCAGTGTTGATACCGTGTTATTCAATTATATAATTAAAGGTTATTTCAAAAACATTTTCTTTAATTTGGCCATAATGCAAGTGCCCAATACAAATACTGTAATTAAAAAACAGAAAACATGAAATTTTAACAAATAATTTTTCACCTCGTGCCGCCCCCCTTGAGCCTGCCGCCCCTAGGCACGTGCCTAGTGTGCCTAGTGGGAAATCCAGGCCTGGCCGCAGTCCCACCAACGGCGTGCACAAATGAAGCACACCCTAATGCCGCCATAGTGTGGGCAACTAAACACACGAATTCAAATTGTTCCTATGAACATTGCACGTATGGCCTAAAAAACTGCCGTAGCTTTGGTGTATGTTGTTGTCAATTTATTATGTGTGGATTCCAAATAATATGTGGGCCTATATGCAATTTATTATATCAGAAGCAACATGGACAGTTATGGTAGAACAGTCGATTAAACGAGCATTTGTAGTCCGGGTTCCAAGGTGTTAGTAAAACGATCATTATTACAACAACCGTTAGAAAACATTCGGAATACAATTAACATACATTTTTGAAATGGAGCATTATTTAGCCTATAGAAACTGCAAAAAATTGTTAAAGTTCTATATTATGTCTCCATTTTGCGTTTGAAGTCGTCAATAAAGGTTTGCTATGAAATAAATGTTATACATGAAAATGAATGCCAAACTTTCGTTTAACGTTTTCAAAATTATGTAAATTATAATTTACATAAGTAGGCCTATACATATTTATTTAAATGTAAATTTACATTTCCAATACATATTAGGCCTACTATTGGCATTGTAATATATATAACATAATATATACTTATATTACAGTTTAATTATACCTTATACAATAATTACAATTTATATAAATTAGCCTATAATATATTATAGTAATTTATATAATTATTTATTATAATTTATAGTGTGTGTGTGTGTGTGTGTGTGTGTGTGTGTGTGTGTGTGTGTGTGTGTGTGTGTGTGTGTGTGTGTGTGTGTGTGTATGTGTGTGTGTGTGTGTGTGTGTGTGTGTGTGTGTGTGTGTGTGAATTCTGAAGATGACAGTTTATATTGTTGAAGCAATGTTAATATATAAAATAATATTGTAAAAACAAATATTATTTATTTATTATTAAAAATATATAATACACATAAATTATTTATTATAGTGTATATATGTATTGGTTACATACATAATATTTTATATTACTATAATCATGAATATATATTTTTTTTGTTTTAACAATGTTTCGATAGTTTTAAATTACTGTTATCTTCACAAATATAATGTATAAATAAATTTGAAATCCATTTACACTTGTTTATAAAAATATAAAATATTATTTATTATTAATTAAAATAACAATAATAATGTGAGTAGTTATGTACATACTCGCGCATGCGCGCTACGGAGCTTCCATTTATGTAAGCTTAGCAAGAAAAGGATACATAGATGGGTTTTGTAAATTTATTTAATCTGATATGCTTTTTTAACTATATATATCATCCTTAGGCACAAAGTAGGTACACTTAAATCCATTATTTTTCTAAAGCAATGAGTATTGTACCATTAGCAAAACATTTTAATTTTTGTTGAATAATTCAGTAGGAATGGAACTATGATATGTAGCCTAATTTGTCTTCCCGTCTTATCCTTGAAACCATATTTATTCGTACAATTAAATGCACACATGATTGCACCATTGTAATTGATTGTTTACTGTAATAATATCAATATGAAATACACAGCGAGATCACCAGCCTTCAATTTGGGTTGCGACATTGCTGCTTAGGCAACATCTAGTGTCTAATATATGTATTATATCTATGGCTCTGTTGCAAACTGATAAATTACGATTAGTAATTGGTGGGCAAACTTCGGAAGCGAACTGTTGGGAATGCAAGAGTCAGCTGAGCGGTGTTATCAGCTGTTCATATAGCCCAGGAAAAATAGGAAGTTTTAAGGAAAAAATTAGATACCTAAAAGCTAATGTTTTGTACATATGGTCTTTGAACCACAAATTATACAAAACCAATGAGTCTACCACTAAAAAGTATCTAGGGGTGGTTTTACAGGGGTTGAAAGGGGTGAAAAAACGATTTTTCGCGTATAACTTAAAAACGAAGTATTTTATCAAAAAATGTTCCAAATAAAAGTTGTAGCTCTCAAAAGTCCCTATAATTTGGTGGGTGTCACATTCCTGTCGTCAAAGATTGTTGGAAAAGGCCACATTTAAACTTAGAGTATACTGTATTTTTTGTATTATGTGTGTATTGCATGTGAATGATAGTTTTTTTTTTTAAGAGGATTAATATTTACAAAAAAGTGAAAAATCACATTTTTGATACGTTCACATAAATTATTATTCCAGGTGAAATATTTTGAAAAAGTATCTTTCGATATTTACAAAATTGTAATGATAATAACAACAGTAAGAATAATGTAGTAAAAGGATCACAAAATGAAACAAAAATTTTATAAATAAAAATTGTTTGAATAAAAAAAGCAAATGCAATAATTATTGAGAATTTAAAATTTGACCATTTTTACTTAACTTAATAATTTAAAATTAAAATGATGTAAAAATACAAAAAAATTAATTTTGAACTGTACAAAATAATCATTAAAAAATTAATTACGTAATTAAACACATATCATAAAATGTCAAAATCAGAAAGCAATCAGTTTGTGAAATCAAATATGTAAATTACACAAAAGGAAGGTAATATCAACACAAAACATTTACGCCAACAAACACTTAAGATAAAGTAAAAATTTTTTAAGTGAATAAATAGTTTGTTCAGAAATATCTGATGATAAATTTAAATTTAATTAAATGGAAATTATTTAAAAATAATACAAGAAAAAATGTTACAAGAAAATTATACACTAATTTTTAAAAATATGGTGTAAGATTTTTCTTTTGTAAGAGTGTTTTATAATAAAAATTTAAGTCACAAAAAGTCTTCGATATCACTGTTTTCATTAACATTTGTTTCTTCAAGATCATAAATAAGAAATTCACTTTCATTTTCATAGTCAATAATAATCTCTTCACTATCAGCAACATTAATATTATAACCTGGCGTTTCACAATTCTGACACGTTGATCCTTGGCACATAACTGTGCATTGCAATCCGGATTTTGGGCAGTGACCCAGTGACAATGAAAAGTACGCGTAGAACAGTCAGTTGTGCAGCCACAGGAAATTAAATTTAAAATTGATTCAGGAGCTGGTTCTAAT
The DNA here is from genome assembly GCA_034769895.1 of Magicicada septendecula. NCBI lineage: Eukaryota > Metazoa > Arthropoda > Insecta > Hemiptera > Cicadidae > Magicicada > Magicicada septendecula. The sequence continues at coordinate 406,807,297 of CM068368.1, read as the reverse complement.
GTAGTTACTAGCCATTTCTGAACTTGGTAGTAAACTCTAAAAGAATGCTGAGCTACAGCTGCTGAAGTTGGAGGTAACTGCTCTAATTTGGCAGATGCCTTTGTGAGAGATTTCTGAAATATCTGAAATCTGTACTCGTCTAAATGTTTGCCTTTCATCTTTCGAACCATACAGAAGTAGAAATAATTTTTCACCAGCTTTTCTACTTCACTTTTATTTGAATTCACACTATTAAACACTGCTACAGGATTGTCCAAATTTCTGTTATTCTCCAATAGCTTCAGTAATTGTTTTTTATCTTTCCCATGAACTGAACTAGTCATGTCACAGCCACTAAAAGCATGTGGTAGAAGGATGAAACTTTTGACATTTGTGAATTGCATTTGGAAATTTTGCAAGGAAAATAATTTTGCTTTAATTTTGCCAATATTTAGTTTCAAGAAAAATATATCTTTGTCTGTTGGACTTGTGGACTTGAAGCTATCACAAGTAGAAACAAATCAATATCTTGGTCACTTGCAAGTTTGCACAGTGTATCTGCGTCGTCAGATGACTGTCGTATTTCAAACTTTTGTTTTTCAAAATTTTTTAACATTTCAATGAGTTGTTTTTTTATTTTCACTATTAGCTAAAAACTTTTATTTTCCGACAGACAGGGGGTTACTTCCATTATGCTGAACTGTGGACTGATGTTCACAACGTTGCTGTTTAGATTGTTTTGTACTGTTAGGATTATCATAACCATCGAAGACAATTACTGCAGACTTAAAAGTACGCAAAACATATTGCACGTACATATTGCATACTTCTTTATAATTACTGCATTTAAAAAAATTCCATTTCACTTTGTGCAACAAATAATTTCCATCTGTTATGTAGATGTCTGTCTTGTTCAGTAAATTGTCATCGATATTTTGAAACTCATCATATAAAGCGGACTGGGTGGTTTTTTTCATTCCAGTATTCGTGAAAAGAGACATTGGGTACGGTGCAATTTAAAATTTAAAATACTCTTATATATCATCACTTGGTTCTCTGTACAGCAGCATTCTTTGATAGAGAATTAAAGGATCTATAGTAATACCCTTTTCATGTAACATTACAGAGGAATTAACGGCACTCAGAGGCCGTACTCTGTTTTCACGTTTTATGACAGTGTCCTTATACAATTTTTCAGACCATTTTTTCATATCGTTTTCACCAATGTCCTTTGATTTATGACAATTAATAGCATCATTTCCAATAATTCAAGTACCAAGTGACATAACGATTTGCGTTTTTGAAAACAGATCATGATTAATAAGCCAATCATACAATTTATTGACATCTGAATCACTTCTTGCAACTCGAGTTTTTCTTAACTCAACATGTTGTTCAGATGTGAAAAATGTAGTGCTGCAAAAATGTTCAAGTTCTTGATGAATATCTGAAAATGCTGATTTGGCAGTGCTCAATATGAATTTAATATTTCTTCTGTGAAGCCTTGGTGAACAACACCACCTTGTACTTTAAATTCTCGATTTGCTGTCTGTTCTATGAGAATATCGGTTCAAGTACCACTGAAAAATGTTTTGGTACGCGTTACAGTAAAATAACCTTTTGTAGATTTATCAAATTCTGAGTCACTCATTCTATTTTATAATTCAAGCATTTGCTGTAAATAAATCTGACAAGTTTTAGCGTAGTGGCACCTTCCTACTAAAAAAAAAGTAAAAATGTTTTTTACTTTACTTTTATAATACATAGGTCACTTGGTCTGCATTATATAGTTTCTTTCTGTACTTCATGGTATAGAAGTTACTAAAAATGTGAAACAGTATTTTATTTGATACTTTTTTGACAAAATTCTTCATTTGCATCAGCAAAAAAAAAAAAAACAAAAAAAAACAAATTTTTTACATATTTCAATATGAGTAAAATCGCCCTGAGACAATATTTTATTGACCAACTGGTTTGGTCTCTAGTGGTTAGGGCGCTGGCTTCTAGATCAAGAGGTTCAGGGTTTGATTCCCGGTAAGGTCTGGCATTTGTTCATCATTCAAGACATTCCCGTCTCATTACCTCATTACCTATGCACAAACTTCAAACTTCGGCTTATGTAGGCATTATCCTCTCAAAAAAACAAAACAAACTAACGATCATTCACATGCAATACACACAAAATACAAAAAAATACAGTATACTCTAAGTTTAATTGTGGCCTATTCCAACAATCTTTGACATACAGGAATGTGGCACCCACCAAATTATAGGGACCTTTGTGAGCTACAACTTTTATTTGAAACTTTTTTTGATAAAATACTTCATTTTTAAGTTATATGCGAAAAATCGTTTTTTCACCCCTTTCAACCCCTGTAAAACCACCCTAGACACTTTTGAGTGGTAGACTCATTGGTTTTGTATAATTTATGGTTCAAGGACCATATGTACAAAAAATTAGATTTTAATTTTTTCCTTTAAAGTCAAATTTTTTGACTATTTTTCCTGGGCTAATAATGCGCTGTCATTCTGTGTGAAGCGTGACGTATGTCAGTGTTTGGTATCCAGGCAACCCGCGCAACTGGTCACTTGCAAAACATTTTTTGTAACACAAAAACGCGAATAAACATGTAGTTGATAGTTTTTTTTTAAATTTAAATACTGTACAAAAAAAGTTGTATCATATTTGTATAGATAATGCAGTTCTGCTAGAACAAAATGGAAAATACAAATTTTTTTTCTGTTATTCATAAGTGTCCTTAAGCATTTGAGGGTAATTTAAGAATTAAATGTTAACAGGCAGCAGAGGATCCACAGTACGACTGATAGGAGGGAGAATTATTTAACGGTTTTGAAAGTATTAGACCATCATATTCTGAAATAATGATTTGTTTCTTTAAAGATAGAACTACAATAGGTCTCTGAGCTTCCTGTATATCCGTCACTGATTAGAAATTAACATTAAAATTAACCTTTTTAATATAATTGTATATAACTCTTCTCCTTCTCCTTCCTCCTCGTTCATCACTGCCACACTTCTTACGTATTATTCTTCTCTTATTATTAGCCTATTGCTAGCATACTCCCTGAGCTGCAGAACTCGCTAACTATTTTGAACGAAGTACATTTATTACTACATAAATTTCAACATTAGGTAATTTTTCAATTATGGGAAAGATTACAAAATCACGATTTGTCTACTGTTCTTTAGTAATATAACAATTAGTCGAGGAAATGAAGCTTTTTATCTTGGAATTCCTTGCAATAGAACAAATTGACATGAAACCTTTTGTAGTAGCTTTACATAGTGTCTAGATGAAAGTTAAAATAAAGTTTTGGGTGCACTCCCTCAGGGAGTTGTTTCCTCCCTTTCTTAGTGGGTGGGAAGTAAAAAATATAAATAATCCCTAAAATCGATAGATTATGAAATTCTAATAAAGAAAGTTGGTATGCACTTTTTTGGAAACCAATGGTTTCGAGTTATTGGAAGTTAAAAATTATTATTTTCACGCCCTTAAAATTGTTACTTAGTGACAGTATAACTCGCAAAATATTTAATCTAATTTTAAAAATGATAGGAACTCAAAACAAAGTTCATACTCAAAACAAGTTGAGATTTTTTTATTCCTGTAGATTCAATTCTTTGGGAGCTATAATTGTTTAAAAATGGTGTTTCGATTTCTTTTCTGCCAAAAAACAATTTTTGACTCTCGATAACTGAGAAATTATGGCTTTTATGAAGAATGCCTATGACATAAATTGAAGGTCATGTAATTATCTTTAAAATTAATTTTGCTTCATCATAATATCAGTACAACTAACAGTTGATCAAAGAATTGGTTGTATTTTTAATTTTTTTTTAAACGTTTGGAAATATTTCTGTTGTAATTTGGTACTATGTAAAAATTGGCCTAAAAAAATCCCTGTTACATATTGTTAACCTAAATTACTCCAGTATGCTCAAATTTTTTAATGATTTTCCAAGCTGTTTGTTTTGATACTATGGATTTTAGATCAATTTAGTGATTTCATCAGATGGAAAGATGTATTACTAAAGAACCCAAAAAATATCAAATTTAGCAGATAAAGATGGATACAGAAAATAAAGCTAATTTTATGACAAACAGTGTGCTTATCTTTTCATTACTTTACGAGACTAACACTTTAGAGATATGACTATTTAAAGATTGAGCTTTAATTTTTTACCCCCCCCCCCCAAAAAAAAAAAAAGAATTACTTTCAATAACTTGAAAATCATACATCTAATAAAAACAGTATTCATAAAGTGGATTAAAGATATTTGTATTATCTTTCTAACGACGTCTGTTTTTTAATAATATTGATAAAAGTAAGAAAGTTATGGTAAAAAAAGTGTGCGTTTTTCATAGTTTTTTCAAAAAATTTACCATTTCCTACTGTAATTTGTTATTAAATGAAAATTAAGAAAAACTCAACAGTTGTCGTTAACTTACATTATTGTAACCCTTAAATCTGTCAACTACCACTTTTCAAAATATTAGACTTTGAATGTTAGTTGTGTCATTGGAATATTTTCTATTTTACCTAAATTAACCTAAATTTAACAAAGAAAGGTAGACATACTAACTAAGGCTTATTAAATGTGTAACTTAGTATAACAAATGAGTTTTTTTCAATTTTTGTAGGAACAGTACTTCGGGAGACACGATTGTTTGTTTAATTAAGGTGGTAAACTTAAATGCATTTCTAACTACACAGGTCAGCACTGAAATGATCTTAGGAAAGCCGTTGTACCTTGGGCCACTTATAACATTATAAAATATTATATTAATAGACATTTAACTATTTTCTTAACGAACTTCTTTTTTTCAGTTTTATCTTTTTCTTTTATCTTGCCCTTTGCATTTGACTGTAATAAGAAACGTTAACTCACAGGTACGGATATTTTGTAAATTTTACGCACCCTTTAAATTGGCAATTTTAGCTCCCTGAGTTTACAATATTTTTGACCTTACTTTCTTAATCAATGGCCCCGAAAACGTAAGTATACAATTTTCAACAATTTATTCCAAATAGTTTGCTACAAAAGAAATTACCAGCGTTAAGGGGTGATTTCAACCCTGTACTACGTAAAATACAAAAAAGGAAATTTTGACCACCTTACGTCTTACTTATGTTGTTTCTTAAAATTAATTTATGAATTTAATAAGAAAAAATTGTTTAAATATTGCTGTTTTATACATTTGATCCGCTTCAAATTTCCCGTTTTGAGTTCCCTAGATGCTGCAAAATACATTTGACCTTAAATTCTTACTCAGTGATGTGAAAACGTAATTGTACGCATTTTCATCAATTTATTCCGAATAGGTCACTAAAAACCAGTTTCCTATATTTAAAGGTTGTTTTCACCTTTTATGGGTGAGAGCATCCAGAACTTTTGCTTTAACTTTTATCTAGACACTATATAGAAGAAAATACAAAAAGGTTCATGTCAATTCGTTCTGTTACAGAGAATTCCGTGGTTTGGCAGTTTTTCTGGCTTCATTGAATCGACTGCAATAAATACAATGAACACTAAAAACTCAAAACATTCGAAGTTGACTTACAATTCTTTTAAGTCTGACGCCTTGCTGGATACCCCACAAGAATTTTTGTGATTTTATCAAAATTTTCACCTACTTTTTAGGCTCTGATGTCAAACATTTTAATTAAAAATAAAATGAACCCTTATATTCCGATCTGGTTAAATTCCCTTTAATTTGATACCTCACATGGGGTTTTGCGAGTTTTCACAATTTCGATCCTCCTTCCACATTATTGCCTTCCATCCACCTATTTTTGGAGAAATCAATCACAAACACAGTAGGTTTGTGTAGGATTATGGACACTCGTGCCAGGTTTTACGAAAATCGGTTGATGTGTTTAAAAATTATCGTGAGACATACCCCAGTCAGAAGACAGACAGACAATTCCAAACTCGCTTCGCTCGTTCAATTATTACTACAATATAGTGAGCTCCCTGAGCTGCAGAACTCGCTGACTATTTTGAACAAAGTACATTTATTATTAAATAAATATCAATTAAATTATTTTCCAATTTTTCTGAATGTCCAAAATTGTACGTTAAATTAAGATTTTGGTTAAAATTCTCTGTAATTTGATACCCTCTTTAATTTTAGGAATATTCTGACACTGAACACTATCTTCATATTTAGGTTAAAATTAATCCGCTCCCATTAATCCGCTACATCACATGTATTTTTGCGATTTTTTCACAATTTTTCCCTCACATTTTTGCCTCCCGTCCCATATTTTTTGGGGATCAATCTCAAAAACAGTAGGGTTCTGTAGGGTAAAAGTATGGACATACATACCAAGTTTTACGAAAATCTGGTAATGCAATCGAAAGTTACCGTGAGATATACCCCAAATAGACAGATAGGCGAAAGACAGACAGACAGAAATGCCAAACGCGAGTTAAAACGCTTATTCAATTATTATTTTATTATTAATTGTGTTTCTACTCTTCTCTCCACTTCTGGTCTCTAATCTTCAGCTATCAGTCCAAGTCTGTCGTTCTTTATGACATCTGACGACTGCTCCTCACGTTTCAAATAGCAATGCCTCCAAGTAATGGAATTTTTCTCTACTGACCACATGTCGCCCATAACCATTTTGTTTTACATTCTTTCATCATCAGCGTAACATCACCAACATTTCCGTGTGCAGTATACTCGCTCGTGTCCATTACAGATTTTGTATTTAATGTTGAGGCAATTCCTTATCTTGTAGATAAAAGAAATCGTATCAGTATTTTGTCTAATTATTTACATGAATCAAGAAAACTTATTGCCTGAGAATACAAACTTGCTTGAGGCTAGTTTGTTCTGTTCGGGATTGAAAAATGAAAACTGTATTAATTGGTATAATGCAGCTCGTAAAAATAAACAGACTGTGGTTTGGCTTAAATTTTCCTGTCCCGTCTCCTTTGTTCATAAAGTCGCTTGTAAAACATCGGTTAACAAAGTGCGACATGCCTATGTCGAAACATAGTCTACAGTAAGTAGGCCCTACATAAGAAACGAATTAGGCTAAGTGCTTGCATTGTAGAGGTAAGGTAACAACAGATTATAAAGTTTAGGTTTATTATCAAGAATTATCCAGAAATTGAACATGACGTGAGTGATGGAAAAATGAATATTTTAGTAAGCGGAGATAATTGAAACGAATGTGATAGAAGATAACAGAAAACGTCCAAGACAAATAAAATGATTAATCGCGGGAGATAGAACCGGGCAGCAGACATAATTATCTCTCTTAAAAGATGAAAATTTTGAAGTTTAAATGAAAGAACACCGTTAGGTGTCCTTTACACAGTTTTCGTTTTAAACTGTATTTTAAAGTTTGTCAGTGAACATAAGAGTATTTCTCAATTGAAGTCAATTATAGATTGTGTAACTGACACGTGCTAGTTATAGCCTATACAATTTGTTTGCAGTTGTTAACAATTCGGGAACGATTAAAAACTTACTCCTGGTGACAAAAAAAAACGTTAATAACTGTAAGGAGGAGCTGATAACAGAGGACCGTTGTGAAATCGTGTCACCGTCCTGTTTTTCTTCGCGTTATAATATTGGTTTCCAAACTACGCGCGTTTTGTTCGTTATCATGTACTAATTCGATAAAAGCAAGCAACCAGTATCGTGGGGTCCAGTAACGTAAGTGTTTGACGTTTAATCGCAGTGTAGTAGGCCTACAATGTGTATTTGTATGGACGCGAATGGAAGCACTCTCTAAGTCTGATAGAATTGTCCTCGGTCGATGGGGAAACAGTTGACAACAGGATGTATTGCGCGAGGCACCCTTCATCACTAAGTAACCTTTTAATAAGGAAGGAATGATTAAATACGTTCGATTTTAATAAATTTCAATTCTAAGTACACTCCAGATTTATTTGTTGTTTACGATTACGATTACGCAAGGAATGGGTGACGCATGTCTAATGCTTGGGTGGCTGACGATGATGATAAACGTTAAACAGAAGTCGATTTTACCAATACCAATATTGAGATTCTACTCGACGTGTATTATTAAGCTACGTTTACATTGGCGGGAAAATTGCGAAAGCACTGGCGAGTAGGTGTTTACACTGAGACGCAATTTTTACCGCGAGAGGAAGTGCAAGTGTTCAGCAAGTTCTTGCTCGAGCTAATGTCGCAATTTATTCCGACCGATGCATGAAACTCCGTTTACACTTTAAATTATATGTATTATATATATTATATGTCTATTTTTAATAGACAGTAGTTTGAGCAAGTAGTGCTGTCGCAACTTTTTCCCGCCGAGCACTCTTCAGTCAGTTGTCAGTCGAGTAATATTTTACATCGTGGAATTGTATTATATTTTTATATTAGATTGATATTTATAAAATTATATACAATTATATTATATATTAAAATTATTAATATAAAATATAAATTTAATATTTGTATATAATTAATTGTATAAATATAATATAATATTATATTTATACAATTATATATTATACAAAATTATATATTATATTTTATAATTGTTTATATTATTGTATTTCTTTAATGCAGCTTGTTGGATTTGTGTTTTTAACTTTAATAATCTTTTTGTGTAAATCAAGAAATTTATCTGATTATTTTTTGTGAAGCTGCAAGCAGTCCTAGTTATGTACGTGGGAGAAGCCCAAACTCGATTATTTCTAAAACGAGCCCCCTATTTTGTTTCATCACTGTATGATGTTGTAACACTGTATTTGTAATACTGTAATGAAATAAAGATTCTAAAAAATTAGACTAAGATATTTTTCGCTCCTTTTGGTTTGAGTCAGCGTTATCAGACGTCCGGATTTTTACAAGATTGTCCGGCGTGTGCCAGGCTTCACAAATGTCCGATTCACAAATGGGAAATGTCCGATTTTTGACCAAGATAGTTACAGTACACTTGCAGTCCATGAAAAAGTACTAGAATTAGCAATAACTTTATGTTACATGTGAAGGTAAATACAAATGATAACAATCATAAATATGTATGACAACTGCCCTGTTTCTGCGAAAAATATATCGTATTTTACAATTCCAGGTAGCAACACAAACATTCTTTTATTAATAAATATTACGTGTAACAATAAAAGAAATAACCTCGTGCCCGAATCTGTTAAATGATTGGCAATGGTGAAACATATCTCACGGTTTATTCACTGTGAATCATTTCACAAATACCTTAAGGTTCACATTTCTGGATTACTGCATAACTCATCTGAGAAGTACAAGTAACGTGGACCGTGCATTTCAAAATTTTTACAGCAGGCGCCACTATTATAACTTTTACTTTTTCGATATGTTAATAGTTTTATGTCACTCTAAAATATTTTTATTTTGTAATTAAGCGTTTAAAACATTATAATGGTATTAAAATTACTGTATTCGATATAACTTGAAATAATGACGTAACCAATACATATTAGTAAAACAAAACGACCTGTATAAATACACTGGATCATTCAAAGGATTATTTATGGCAACCAATGTATCTGATATCTTTAAAGTAATCGTTAAACGTTTTTCTTATGTCCAGCAATTACGGTATACTAAAATTCCAACCTTTCTATAAGAATGTCCAGCGTAAGAATTTTTAGATCGGGTAACATAGGCTAAGTTAGAGTTGATTAAAGTAGATATGATACAAGAATAATATTAGTTAGTAATATTAGCCTAAATTAATTACAGACATGTACTTACGATATTGTTAACTGTGATGGTGACGCGACACAGATTGCAATGAATTTCAGGGACTTGTAATATGGCTAGTTCGATACATAGGCTATATTTCGTCTGGCCGTATCTGACCCGAACTCTTTTTCTTCAATTTCTTTATCTCTGAATTGAATTGGCTCCTTAAATTGTGCAGCTTCCTTGTTACTTCGCATGGGTCAACCTTCAATTTCTCTCCTATCATCCGGATCGCTTCGTGTTTTTTTAACACGGTTCCTGTAATACTTTGCCTTCACGTTCCACAATATTTCATTTGCTTTATAGAAATTACCTTACTAGTTTCAATATCTGTCCAAGTTTACGAGTTTAGTGATTTATTTTTTAACACTGTCACTTGGCTGCTCATTTAATATATCAGATTTATTTAACGTGTTCATTTCATTCGCCTCCGACATTATACATTTAATTCAGTACTGTTCACCAGAGATACTCAACTCGCACTGAACTGTCGCAGTAATATCTCCCACTGTTTGATATCGCGACACTGCGAGCACGAGAGCCCAGTAACATGTTTACACCTGTAAGTTGAAGTGTCGGACAGTGCTTCCCAGCTACTCACGACATCGCTCCAGACACCGCTCGCGACAGTGCTCGCAGGACTGTTTACATTAACAACTTGGTCTGTTTAGTCTATCGGACAGAAAACATTGCGCGATTTCTTGCCAGTGTAAACGTAGCTTTTACAACATTTAATATCTTTTGTAAGCAACACTAATGTCTTCAGTAAGCCAGAAGCTCTTCCGTCAGTAAGTACGTCCACATCTCCATTCTAATAAGGCATCTTGCTAGTAGCTCTTGTCAACCTAGAGGTGTGATTTTACGTAGAGTTTATATTTTGATTTACTCATGTTTCTGATTCGCAACAAATCAGTGAAACTTTCTTAAGGGTCTGCATGCACACCACCATATTGAATTTCAAAGTCCATAAGAACAATGCTTTATTCACAAGTACATTTCTCCCTAAATCGTAAACGGAAAATTACAAACGAGGTGTATTTTTAAAGAACTAAAAAATCTGGACTGGATCCGCTGTAACAAGTTGTAAAATTATAATTAGTGTTTAAAAAAAATTAATTATATTTTACAATATTTGACCTCGATTAGTGAAAGTAATAAACAAAAAAAAAAAAAAGATTCTGAAGCAGCGGACTCGCTTCATAATTTCATTGCCTTTGGAAAGATATATAATACAATAACGTTTATGTCTCCGATGACAATATTATTTACTTTTAAATGAAACGCAGGCGGCGGGGGGACTATTTTTTGTGTCGTAGTAATTAGTACGACTTGCAGCATTTACAAACTCTCGTACGTTACATACCTGATAGTTATCAAGTAATTCCTCCTGCTTCCGCTCCTATGAGTGCGCTAGTATCGACAATGGAATTTTGAATTTAGCATGCTGAGAGCCTTAATTTAAACAAATTTAATGAGTTTCTTTTGCATGACGCAACATAAGGTTGGGACCGAGCATAATTTCTGTCTTCATAACACCTCGTAATAAAAAAAAAGAGTAACTCATAAAGTAATTGAAAGCAAAATAAATACGAGTACACTCGTTGGTAACTAGCAAAATATTACTCAACAACACGAGCACTAGCCATGAAAAGTAGAAGTGTTGCAGTGTGAGTTGATGTTTGCCTTTTCAGCATAATTTAGATTTATTTATACTGTATAGGTTAATTAAGACAGAATACTTTTTAAACAATCGTTCACAGTTTACCCCCTATCAACCCGGGGTGTGACCAGTAGTAGGCTATATTCATTATAAGGCGAGAGATCTCATAATGCGGTAGGGACTTGAAATTCTTACGATAAGAACATGGTGACGTACCCTTTCTGGTAGATGCAGCTTACTGTAAGACATTTCTGTACTATGAGATATCGTGACAAGTCAGCTGGCAAAATACCGAATAGTTTATCCTTGCAATGTATGCCTACTGTTTAGTCTTGCAGAGGAGAGAAGTGACCGTTTTCTCTCGTATAAATTCCAAAAATGTATAGGTTTTACTTGTTATGTATGTAGGTCTATGTGTATAAATATTTTTTATTAAAATGCTTGAAATATACTCTTTAAAGTATAATTGATTATATTATCGAGTGGTAGTGACAGTGACGACATGTCTTTATGAACAGATGGTGAGTAATAACTAACTCCTGAAACCGCCAATGTTCGCCCACCCCATAAATCAGAGGAGACAAGATCTGAGCCAATGCGAACCCCTTCGCCTATTTCAGCAACTAAGAAAAGATCCCGAGAGACTTCACGCCTTATACATATGCATTTATTTACTAAAATATCAAAATGAAAATTGGATATGGAAATACAACTGCCCGACAAATCCAGTTCTAGCAGAAGAAAAAATGGTCTTTATAGTAAGGCAGGAAAACGTGAAATTGAAAAAATTATATAATACAAATACTGTACAGTAATTTATTTTGTAAAAATTTGTACAAAATTGTATAGGCTACCTTAAAAAAACCTGTTCCGATCAATACAAAAACAACAAAAAAGTTCTATTATAAACTGTAAAATAAACGTTTCATTATAAACTTTTCCACCTAGTAGATTAACGATTAGGCCTATATGACAATATTGAAGAATGTGTTTCATCTCGAGAGGTATTTGAACACCTGATTGACAATGTTGAGTGTTGTAATTGAAACACTCAATATTGTTTTGATATATAAGTTTAGACGAGCTCCCCAGCTTAAGTGACTGTTGTGGTTTCGGAAAAGGAAGATTAAATAGTTCCTGCTTCATCTTCATCCGAAAAATAAATTTGTCTTTCTGCAATAATTGTCTTAACGTAGGAAGCAGAGAATTGAAGAACGCTATATCTTCATCATTGTTGTCCACCGTGTTATTCTTTTTCAATAAGTGTTTACCTTTTTCCAGTTCAATGAGTTCCTTACCGATTTCAGCTTGTGGAGTAATTCTCTTTTTATAACTTGTTTTAGTTTTAGTTTGTGCTGTGTCGCGAAGCGGCAGGAACAGAAGAAGCTACTGATGATGGTGTTAGTGAACGCACAAGAGTTGAGTCATGACGTAAACTGTTTAAAGCAGTAGCTCCTACTTGCTCTGCAGAGAGGGAAAGGGTTCACAATACTAGCTTCTCCATAGCGATCAGGGGATTCTGATTCTATTTCAGTGGCTGCAGGGGATAGGGAATTATTTCTATTACTGCTACTTTCGCAGGATGTGAACTGTTCTTGGAGGAGCAACAATTTTTTGATAGCATGGCCACTGCTAATTTCATCTGGTGGAGCATCACCGATCGATTTTTCACTTTTCTTAAGTTGTCTGTGAAATTCTTGTTATAGATTCTTTCAGGTATTTCTTGCCTCCACTTCTGCAAAAATCGAAAACAACAGAATAGGAAAAATAGTGACTTTTAGATTTCTTTGTTAGGTCTATTTGTCGTTTATTAGCCTAATAATACCCTAATGTTCATTATTTTATTTTATTTCACACTACCGGTACGTAGGCCTACAGCCTATGCCGTACAGATTATTGGCTGACATAAACTTATAATTCAGAATTTGCAGCTGCCCACTATTCCATTGAACTGGTGAAAATTTAAATTGTGGGCCTAATGTAAATTTAAAATGATAGAATGATTTAATAATGATTACATAATTTACATAATTATAATTAGACTACTAATAACATAATAATATATAATTATGGTATAATTTTCATTAATAAAACTAATGACAATATTTAAAAAAAATGTTATATGCACCTGTTATTCTAAGTTTTGTAGCTTTCAAGTCCTTCGTCAAAACGTGCCGGTTGTGGTGATGTCCCCATTCCCACAAAGCTGGGGCACTAAAAACTAGATCTACAGTATAGCAAATAGTCTTTCATTAGTAATTACTAACCAAAATATTAACTATGATAGCGGAATATTTAACTACGAAAAAAGCATATGAACTGACAAGGTAGCAATGCGTCCACCATCATTCTCGTGAACTTTACTATGATTTGGAGTGACGGAAGTCATGTGATTCGAGTGAACCAATCAGGTAACATGCTACCTTACTTCAATGAGAAAAAGAAAATAATTTAAACAGTAAGCTGTACAGTAGAGGTGGGCTAAACTGTTATTTTAAAATACTAAGTATGAAAATACCGTTCCGAAAAATAACAGGTACAAATACCTGTTATTATATACTATATATACATAACCTATATTATCCTTTGTAAGTAACTCGTTTTGAGTTTCCTGCAGGTCTCCTATGTAATATCTTCAAATAAATACACTCCAAGTAGGTTTATTTTCACCTAGATAAACCTATTAATATATTAATAAACCTACTTGCTGTGTATTTATTTGAAGATATTATATAACCTATACTATATAATTTGTTATAAGAAATAAATTGAAACTAAAAGTATTAACAGTGTTACTTTACACTGTGGCTTTATTAAACTGTGAAAAGTAATGTGAAAAAACATCAGAAACGTATAATAAAAACATAACAGTAAGCCACAAGAGTGAATGAGAATAAACAAAATTTTACAAATAAAAATAAAAAACAAATTGTAATAAAATAAATATAAATACATAAATAAAAACTTATAAATAATAAGCAACAACAAAAGTAAATTAAATGCATTACAGATATTTAAGGAACAGAACTAGATAAAGTGCATAAATGTCCGTTACAACAATCTCATCATGTACGTGAGATGTGTAGTGAAGTTAAAATCACATTAATAAAAAGTATATAATATAGCTTATCAACATCAGCCACTCTACAGATTATAACTCAATATAATTAAATTCAACTAGTTCACTAACGATCGGAACATAAATTTTTTTTTGAGTAAAAACATAAAGTTTTAACAACCGATCTTAGTTACAAGTTGGTGACTAGTATAATATATAATTATTAGCATATAATCTGTATTATATATCTGCATATCACACGAGAATAAATGTAACAGCAGGATAAATTATTTCCTTTATTAAAAACAGCTCCGTCTCTTTGCGCAGAATGAAGTATACAGGACGAAAAAGTGGCTCATACTAGTTCTTACTCGAAATATGCTTGATACTACCTGTTCCTGAAATACTAGGTGTTCCTGAAATATTAGGTGTTACTAAAATACTACTGTTACTCTGGAACGCGTTGTTCCTTGTGTATCGGTGATACCACTAGTATTTGAAATACCTAGTATTTTAAATACGCGTTACTGGCTGTTCCTTGCGTTCCTGCGATATTTTTGTACGCCTAGTATTTGGCCTTGGTTTACGTGATCTTGCGTACATTTTGTGTGAGTGGCTGTGTGGGTGCGTAGGGGGTGTGCCTCGACTTGGAACAGCGAGGGCGGCGTGTCTCGACTGGGAACAGCGTCGCCGCGAATAACAGGTATTAGAGTTGGGCTAAACTATTATTTTAAAATACTAGGTATGACAATACAGTTCCAAAAAAGTAACAGGTACAAATACCTGTTATTATATACTATATATACATAACCTATATTATCCTTTGTAAGTAACTCGTTTTGACTTTCCTGCAGGTCTCCTATGTAATATCTTCAAATAAATTCACTCCAAGTAGGTTTATTTTCACCTAGATAAACCTATTAATATATTAATAAACCTACTTGCTGTGTATTTATTTGAAGATATTATATAACCTATACTATATAATTTGTTATAAGAAATAAATTGAAACTAAAAGTATTAACAGTGTTACTTTGCACTGTGACTTTATTAAACTATTACTGTTTAAATGAAAATAAGAAACAAGAGAATTTATAGGCCTATTTCCCTTTGGGAATACCAATTTAAGTTTTCACTAGTAGTAAACAAACTAACATTGGTTATCTTGATTATTCATCTCTTCTTTCACAGCACTAACACTTATCTAAAATGAAACTTTTACTTGTGAAACTTACTGTTTATTATCTTCTCGTTGAACGCGTTTCAGCGTACGTATTCGCCTTCTTCAGCTTTGAGACAGACTCTAACATTGGTTAGACAAATCAGTTGCGAAACTCGGGGCAATTAAATAATTTAGAGTAGGCCTACACGTAATACCACGAAAAATAATGTGAAAAAACATCAGAAACGTATAATAAAAACATAACAGTAAGCCACAAGAGTGAATGAGAATAAACAAAATTTTACAAATAAAAATAAAAAAACAAATTGTAATAAAATAAATATAAATACATAAATAAAAACTTATAAATAATAAGCAACAACAAAAGTAAATTAAATGCATCACAGATATTTAAGGAACAGAACTAGATAAAGTGCATAAATGTCCATTACAACAATCTCATCATTTACGTGAGATGTGTAGTGAAGTTAAAATCACATTAATAAAAAGTATAATATAGCTTATCAACATCAGCCACTCTATAGGTTATAACTCAATATAATTAAATTCAACTACTGTATTTCACTAACAATCGGAACATAAAGTTTTTTTTGAGTAAAAACAAAGTTTTACCAACCGATTTTAGTTACAAGTTGGTGACTAGTATAATATATAATTATTAGCATATAATAGTATTATATATCTGCATATCACACGAGAATAAATGTAACAGCAGGATAAATTATTTCCTTTATTAAAAACAGCTCCGTCTCTTTGCGCAGAATGAAGTATACAGGACGAAAAAGTGGCTCATACTAGTTCTTACTCGAAATGTGCTTGATACTACCTGTTCCTGAAATACTAGGTGTTCCTGAAATATTAGGTGTTACTAAAATACTACTGTTACTCTGGAACGCGTTGTTCCTTGTGTATCGGTGATACCACTAGTATTTGAAATACCTAGTATTTTAAATACGCGTTACTGGCTGTTCCGTGCGTTCCAGCGATATTTTTGTACGCCTAGTATTTGGCTTTGGTTTACGTGATCTTGCGTACATTTTGTGTGTGTGTGTCTGTGTGGGTGCGTAGGGGGTGTGCCTCGACTTGGAACAGCGAGGGCGGCGTGTCTCGACTCGGAACAGCGTCGCCGCGAATAACAGGTATTTCAACTTTTCAGTCACTGTTACATCCGTTCCACAAAAATATCGTTCTAAAATACCTATTACAGGTATATCGGCCCACCTCTAACATGTATTTCAACTTTTCAGTCACTGTTACATCCGTTCCACAAAAATATCGTTCCAAAATACCTATTACAGGTATATCGGCCCACCTCTACTGTACAGTAATATAGTACAGTAAGCATCTTCGATACGCTCACTACTTTTAAGCTACACATTTATAATGACATCACCAGGAGTGCCCACAGGGGGGAATCATAGCGCAAGTTGCGCATTGAGAATTTTTGGGGGGGATTTTTCGGGTGTATTTTACGATTTTTGGGGGGGATTTTTTCAATAATAACATTTTAAATCCAACATTGATGGAAATTTTTACCGTGTTTGTGTGCAACAAACTAAGCTATTAGTAAAAAACAATTGCATATCTTTATGATTGTTTTAACGAACTGGCAGCATAAATGTCTCTACCAGTACAACTAGTAGTAAATTTTGTTTTGGAATTTGGAAAACTGACCCTGGCAGCCTGCAGCAACATCCTGTCAATGAGTCAGAGGGTTCGTGAATAATAAATCGTGAATGTAAAAATGTGTGCGTGTGCTAAGCTTGTAGACCGGCGGGCAGGGGGGGGGGGTGCTGAGACTTGGGGGGTTGCGCATTGGGCCTTGGGGGGATGGGCACCCCTGGGCATCACTGTCGTACAGTAGGCATACATCTTACATTAAGCTGCGGTCTGCCATGTTCGGCATCTTCTTACCCTTAGGGAAGCTCATTGACGGCCTTAAAAAGAACGGTAACAATCAGATTTGCACTGATTAATAACATGTTTGTAAAGTGTATGAAATCCAAGCTATTACGTAACTCGGCCGTTGTTGAGTAAATTATATCTAAGCGACACGACCTTGTGTGGGAGCATCGTTGCACATTCTCCCAGACACAACAGCGCCCTACCACACAACCCACTAACACACTGAACTCTTTTCGTATGTACGTAGTCCCTGCCTGCCACCTCACTGTCGTTAATGTCCGATGTAGGCCTACTTTCTATCGGACAAACAGTGGTGTATCTAGAATTTGGCCTTGGGGGAGGGGTCGGCTTCATACAAAAGAAGAAACAATATTTAATTAATCAATATTACTATCTTTAAAGTGACTGAAATCAATCCCATTAAAGTGAACGGTAATAACACAATAAAAGTACAAGTTATTGAAACATTGTTAACAAGATACTTATTAACTGAATTGATTTTCCTGTATTCCATATTTCAAATGTATAGACTACGCTGATGCTGTGTAATAAACCTGTTTGTAGGCCTAGGCTATATTTAAACAGAGTTAGCCTATGCTACTATATTAACGTACACAGCTGGAAATAATAAAACAGCCTAAAAATTAAGAGATTAACAAAATTCGACAACTTTTCCGCCCCCCTGAGGGTCCGGTCCCCCCCCCTCCGAAAATACGCCCCTGCGGACAAATACCGTTATTTCCCACACGAAATAAAAATATTTAGACTAGTGTTGTCCAGGTTACAAGGGAAACAACCGATAAGAGCACATTCGTTACTTTCAAGCTTGCAGCTAATTACCTCATGATAGCGTGCGCTCGTATGTGTATGTGGCCTATTTTGACAGCGGCTATGGTCGCTTTCTGTTCTTACACAGACCCTTTATCTTGGTAATGTCCTTGGATATGTTTATGGTATTGCCTTTGTGATTTCGTGACCCCTTTTTTTAGTCATCGTCGTTGCTTGGGGAAACCCAGTTCCCAATTATTATGGTTTTTGTTGAATCTGGTGACATACAGTCTGCTTTCAACTTTGTCGACTTTCAGATCCTTTGTATTATCTCTTTTCTTCATATACCAAGCATCTTATATATTATCTTCGGTTTTTATTGGTTTAGCAATGCGGTGCCGCTTATTTTTGTTCGTTTATTTAAACACCACCCACACTTTAAGTCGGTTAAGTTTTTTTCCCATAAAAGCGCATGGAGGGCACTTCTTATTTCTTTGTATAGGCCTAGAGCCTCCGACTGCCGAGTCTGAGCTTCTTTGTACCACTACTACTTGGCACCCTACGTCGATATATTATATATTATTGTCGATTATATTATATATTGGCACCCTGCGTCGATTATATTATATTATTGGCTGCCGATTCGTTATATACTGGCGTAATCGATTAACCATGTTGGGCTGAACTTATGATCATATTGCACATGCTTCGCAGCCAACTATCATATATCAATCTGCTGAATCCATTTTCAGTTGAATCTATTGAAATAGTGTGCACGATGCATAAAAATAGTCGAACTATTATTATGAATAGCAATAATTGTTTTGCCTAACACTACGCCTCAGCCGCCCGTTATTACCCCACCACGTTTTATTAACCCGCCCATTATTCACAGGTATTCATTTCCACAGGCTGAAAAATGCATCTTGATTTTATTGTGCGTCCTGGAATTTTAACCGGGACCTGTAGATTTGTAGCCAAGCATCATACCCATAGGTCTACAAAAACCCTTTCGAGCTACTACCCACATTGAGGTCCTTTTGGAAAATATTGTTAAAAAATGAGTGAAGTTATTGGGCGAATACAGTTTTTGAAGAACGAGAAGAGTGTGACGAGTTACCCTACTTAGTTGCCTAGGCGGCTGGAGAACTGATCAGACAGTAGGGCCTATATAGAAAAACAAAGCCGTATGTAGTTTCTCCAGATTCGCTGTACACAAATTTGACAAAATGTTTTTATTTTTATGATTTAGAATAGTTTTTACTTTTTTTAGATTATTATAAGCTGCGACAGATGGTTAAGCGCTTGGCGTATACAGTGAGAACAAGGAATATACGTATGTAGGCCTAGTACAGAACTACACTGCACACGGGTTTAAAGGGACAATAAACAATTTGCATAGGCGGCTCGTTCTTAGGGCGCTAAGGCGCGCGCCTCCCAGATTAAATCATATCATTAAACAACCCATCCATTATCACTATTTGTGGAAAGTTATTACATATTTCTTTAATGCTTCGGACAAGAAATGTTTTTGTGTAAGGTAATAGCAGAAATGTTTTCGGAACAGCATGCATTACGGCGCTCTGACAATTGCGCCCATTTCTCAGTTCCCCTACTCTATCCAAAGTTGAACGAAATTGTAAGCTTATAGACGGCGTTTACACTGTCGCTTGGCGTGCCGGCTCCCGCGCCACGATTAGCAGAAAGTCCCGTAATTCACTAAGTACAACTAATCCCAGACTGTTGATAATAATATGAGATTTGCTCTGTTTAGAGTTTATAAGTTTCTCTGGCGTAGTTAATTCAGTGCGGGCATTAGTTTAGTGTTTAGGTTTTGAGTTTGTGTTTTTTTTAATAGCTTCACGAATAATATTCTGTTTTCCATGTATTTTATTGTCTCCCAGAAAAAATGGTGATTGTTTTTGGACTCTAAAAGAGGTTAATGATATAAAACATCTTACAGAAAAAATTAAGAAGCATGAAATATCCGTCCATCACATGAATAGTGTTGTTGATTTTTCTTTGTTAGGCAAAGTAAACATACTGTCTAGTCTGGACTCGTAATTTAGACAAAAAATTGAAAAGCACAATGTTCAAGTCAGCAAAAACAGACATGTTTTAAAACAGCTGATTTCGTGTGTCAAATTCTGTAGTGTTTTACAGTTGTTTCCAAGAGTTCATAACGAATGAGCATCGTCTACAAACACAGGGGTATACAAAGGCTTAATTAATTTTACTGCGGAGCTGGATTCTGCAATGAAAGACCATTTAGAATCGGCCATAGTATTAGTATTCAAAGGTACATAGAAAATAATACAGAATGATATATTGGATTGTATGCTTAGTGTTTGCAGGGAAGAAATAGAAAAGTTGATACAAGCTTCCGAATTTGTGACAATCGAATGTGAGGAGACAACTGATGTGAGAAACCACTGTCAAATAGTATTAGTTTTTAACTACATGTTTAAGGGGTCGGTGTACGAAAGGTTTTGGGGATTTCTCAGTCCTGAAGGTAAATGTGCAGAAACATTAGCAAAGTGCATAATGAACAATATCTATCCCCTTCTTCACACGTCAAAGGAAATATTGATAGCTCAGACTTATGTTGGCGCTAATGTTATGTGTGGTTCTGTTGGAGGTGTAAAGGCAAAAATTAGAGAAGTGTATCCGTTCACATGTTTTGTACACTGTTACGCTCATGAACTTAATTTGCTATTAGAAAAAGCAACAAGTGTAAACAACAAAGTTAGAGTTTTTTCTCAAATCTGTCTGCCATTCCAGCATTTTTTCACACTCATCTCTACGAACGGACGTTTTGAAGGAAGTAGTCCAAGCCAGGTTACCCAGAGTTTCTGTAACAAGATGAAATTACAACATTCGTACAGTCAACGTTGTGTACGAAAACCGTAATAAGTTGGAGGAATGTTTCGAAGTTCTTGAAGAAAAGTGTACAAACAGACTTACAGTTAATGAGGCAAGTGCTCACAGAAGGGCTCTTTAGGACCAAAATTTCCTAAAGTTCTGGGTAACTTTTTTCCATAGAATTCTATCCCATCTGGACATACTGTAGCAACAACTACAGAGTAGGAACAAAGACAGCGTAATGTGGCAAAGTGACATAGGAATTTTTGAAAATGAGATGCAGAGAGGGAGAAAATAAATGAAATAGAAACACAAATAAATTAGGAGTTCCCTGAGGAACCAAGTGACTTATTTCCACTTTTTTCTACAAATTTTCCGGAAGAAAAATTCAAGTGAGTGATTCAACATTATCCTTTCTTATGCAAAAAACTGGGTGGACTCGTCTCAGACCACTTCTTAGGTGAATGATTTAATGAAATCTGTCAAATTTTTGGAAGCTTTTCATGAATCTGACGACTTTAAAAATTTCAAAATGTGCCAAAAATTACGTGATGAGCAGCATGGGAAAAATTGGGATCCGTTGATCCAGGTGCCTCCCCTGATGAACATTTCAATCGAATCTGTCGGTTTTCTGGAAGATTTTGGTCAATCTGAGATACAAATTTGAAAATACTGTATCCCATAAATTACGTGATCAGCAGCATACAAAAAACTGGGTGGACTCGTCTCAGACCACTTCTTAGGTGAATGATTTAATGAAATCTGTCAAATTTTTGGAAGCTTTTCATGAATCTGACGACTTTAAAAATTTCAAAATGTGCCAAAAATTACGTGATGAGCAGCATGGGAAAAATTGGGATCCGTTGATCCAGGTGCCTCCCTTGATGAACATTTCAATCGAATCTGTCGGTTTTCTGGAAGATTTTGGTCAATCTGTGATACAAATTTGAAAATACTGTATCCCAAAAATTACGTGATCAGCAGCATACAAAAAACAGAGTGGAATCGTCTCAGACCACTTCCTAGATGAATGATTTAATGAAATCTGTCAATTTTTTGGAAGCTTTTCATGAATCTGACAACTTTAAATATGTCAAAATGTGCCAAAAATTACGTGATGAGCAGCATGGGAAAAATTGGCATCCGTTGATCCAGGTGCCTCCCTTCATGAACATTTCAATCGAATCTGTCGGTTTTCTGGAAGATTTTGGTCAATCTGACAGACAAAATTGAAAAATATCCGAAATAGCGGCATGCAAAAACCGAGTTATATTGACTTAGTTCACTTCCTTGACGAATAATTCAGTAAAATATGTAAATATTTCGGAAGTAGCCCATGAATCTGAAATTTTAAATATCTGAAAATGTGCCAAAAATAACCCATGTGATAAGCAAATTTAAAAAAATTGGTTTGATAACGCTTAATAAAATACCTGGTATTAATTCCAAAATTAATTGATTAGCAGCATCCAAAAAACTGAGTTTGTGCGCATGTACTCATACCTATAACCTACATATTATATAGGTGGTGAGGTATAAAATATTGAAGAAAGAAACACAGTAGTACTGATTAGGTTTATATTAGCAAAAATAACACAAAACCTCTCTGTCACATTTTCAATTTATTAATTTGCAAGAAATTTGTTACTGAAAATTACAAGAATAAACTAGAAAAAAACTCGGTCGTCCTTGTCGTCTGTAGTGTCAGAGTCTGTGTCTTGCTCAATTTCATATTCAGTGTCGTCCTCAGTTTCTATGTCGTCAATGTTGGTAATTTCCCCTGGCAATTGAGGCCCTTCAAACCAGAGTGGTGAGTAATCACCTTCTTCCGAAATAAACCATCCACTGTTACCTGGTCGCATGCTGGTTAGTAGTTCTGGCCGTGGTATGTCGGCGTGGTTCCATATAAAACCCATATAATTGCATCTTTTGAGCTTCTGGAGCATTTCTCACTTGCTTGGTGGGAGACTTGCTGCCTCAACTTTTGAAGTACTTGTCGCCAACTTAGAAAAATCGTTGCTGTCGTACCTAAATAGAAAAATAGCATGAACAGTACAAACTTGATTTGCAATATGAATTATTACACAAACATGTTAAATGTACGTTATAAATACCTGTTTAGGAAAATATTGGCCCTGGCTTTATTTATGTCGGCGCAACCTTTGTGGCCATACAGTAGGCATGTATATTTTTCGAATTCCAATATGTCCTCCTCAGGAATTGTGTCAAATAGTCCGAGTTTGGAAAATATTTCTATAAATTTTTGGTTCTTCCTAATCAATTGTAGTGGCCTAACCTTTCCTTTACGCCAAAACGCAGATGTAAAATCGGACCCTGTAAACAGATGATACCCTGGCAGAGCTTTGGCTACGTTGTTGACAATTTCTTGTAAAATACTGTTGATATTTACGTATCTCCGGGAAGTCGATGTACTCATGTTTAACCACACGGGACATTTTGTAGTTGTATTGTCGGGTATCTTCGCCATGTTCCCCAAAAATATTACCATCACGTCCGTGTCGATAGTTCGCACCACAACATTTTTTGTTCGTGTTCTGCTTGTTTCAGCATCACAATATTTAGCGTAATGGAAGAACATACTTGTATCTGCCTCTTCGTGCGAGCATTCCATCCCAGTTTCGATGGTTACGGATCCATTTTTTAGAGAGTAGCAGCATTCCTCATAAGCCACCACCAAATGTAGATTACCAAATATTGATGACGCTGTGGGGATTTCCAGTCTTCGGCAAGAAATTTCACAAACTCGGCTTTGAAATGATCGTTTCTTAATGAGTTTCTAAAATTGGATGGTCCCAACATTTGTGGTCCCTTAATAGTATAAATATCTGCTGTGGTCCCTCCAGGTCCACGTCTCATTCTTTCGCAGTGTTTCACGGATGGTGTTGCATATTTATCAAAAATTATGTCAATACGGGATGATTTGAATGATCTCAACTTTTGAAGTATAAAAGCTGATAGGTCACCGTATGTGAGGGGCAAATCTTGAGGGAGAGTATGCAGAAAAAACATACCATCAACAATTGTATAATCGACTGATGTTGGCTCAGTGTTACTGCCCAATTTCTTTTTTAACCTTTATATAATTTTCACTTTATCTTCAAGGGAAAGGACAGCACGCTTTCTTTTTGGCATTGTTCATAAAAATTAATTCACAACACGCGAAATCACAAAATCTCGTAGGTAACACAAAATCACTTTTTTTTTTAAATAACTAGAATAATAAAACAAAAAGTTTAAACACAGACTGAGAAAATAAAACAGGTGAGTAGAAAGAAAAATTTTCCGAGAACGTCAAAGGATAGCGGGAAACAATTACGCATAACCCCCGCCTCCACCATTTAAATATAAAACAGAAAAACAGAAACAATAAAAATAGAAAAACAATTTTTTTTTTTAAATCAAGGTTATTAAAATAAAATAGAAAGGTTTTATAGAAAATTAGAATAAGTTTTTAATAGATTAGATTTTTATTGATTGTTATTTTGAAAAAAATAAATTAATTTTCAAAAAGTCATGTTGTTTTAATTTAAAAATTTTTTTATAAAATTAGTTGCCTGAATAACCATAAATTGGTGATGCTCATCACAATTATTTTCAAATTTCTAAATAAATCTTTTCAAATGTCGATAAAACTACGTTCAATTTCCAAATAAGGTAGGTAGGTACTTACGTGATAAATGCTACGGCTCAAAAGTAGATTTCTTCAAGACTTCACTGACACTACATACAACTGAACTACAAATTTGTCAAACTAACTATTTGAAATATTACTTATAAGCTGCAAAACAAGAAACCAACTATCACTGGTTTGAACCAAGCAGTATGTAACCAACATGAACAAAACCCCCTCCCCTTCCACGGCCACTCAATCCCCACTCCTTCTCTACGAAAACGTCTCCAATGCAGTTCCAGGAAGCTCCCATTAATAATTATTTGTGTTATTTTTGCTAATATAAACCTAATCAGTACTATTGTGTTTCTTTCTTCAATATTTTATACCTCACCACCAATATAATATGTAGGTTATAGGTATGAGTATATGCGCACAAACTCAGTTTTTTGGATGCTGCTAATCAATTAATTTTGGAATACATAACTTACCAGGTATTTTATTAAGCGTTATCAAACCAATTTTTTAAATTTGCTTATCACGTGGGTTATTTTTGGCACATTTTCAGATATTTAAAATGTCAGATTCATGGGCTACTTCCGAAATATTTAAATATTTTACTGAATTATTCGTCAAGGAAGTGAACTAAGTCAATATAACTCGGTTTTTGCATGCCGCTAATTTGGGATATTTTTCAATTTTGTCTGTCAGATTGACCAAAATCTTCCAGAAAACCGACAGATTCGATTGAAATGTTCATCAGGGGAGGCACCTGGATCAACGGATCCCAATTTTTCCTATGCTGCTCATCACGTAATTTTTGGCACATTTTGACTTATTTAAAGTTGTCAGATTCATGAAAAGCTTCCAAAATATTGACAGATTTCATTAAATCATTCATCTAGGAAGTGGTCTGAGACGATTCCACTCTGTTTTTTGTATGCTGCTGATCACGTAATTTTTGGGATACAGTATATTCAAATTTGTATCTCAGATTGACCAAAATCTTCCAGAAAACCGACAGATTCGCACATTTCATATTTCAGATTCGTGAAAGCTTCCAAAAAATTGACAGATTTCATTAAATCATTCACCTAGGAAGTGGTCTGAGACGATTCCACCCAGTTTTTTACATGCTGCTGATCACGTAATTTTTGGGACTTTTTTCGAATTTTGAAATTCTGCCACAGCCAAACTCTTCCTGTTAGCCATCTGACTCGATAGTTTTTGGCACCAGGGATGTCATGTCTACTGTTCAAAATTGTCAAACCTTCTGCTGCTTATCACGTGCTTAATTCTCTGGTAGATCCCGGACTAACGGTACTCAACAGTCATTCTGCCAGCGCTTTGAGTGTGTTTGTTAATAATTGGTTCAACTCGATTATTCTTAAATTTTTTATACAAATAATTTACAATGAACGACGAGAAAGTTGAACAGTTAATTGCTGAAATGGAAAAACGACCTTTGTTTTTAAAAAAATTGAATGACTATATGGACATAAATTTAAAAAAGAAACTGTGGGAAGAAGTTTGTGCTGCTATTTTTGAAAACTGGAATGGAATGTCATCAAAGGATGACATTGCTTTGTAAAAGTAATATGTTTCCACTTAGCTAAATTCAAATATCAACAAACTTGTGTGTTTGGAGTACGCAATGCTTCGTGTATATGTTACGATTCGTCGAAAACATAGTAATACATAGTTATCTGTCCCACTAAATCTGATGAGTAAGTAAAAACAAGAACAGGCTCGGATGTGAATGATCGTGTGTGGGTGTGTGTGGGTGTGTGTGGGTGCGCGCGCACGCGTAGAAATAGGCTATTCGTCCAGAACAGAAGACAAAATCTTAATTCAACAATTAGACTAAAACTCTGTAAGTAATATACGATTCACTTAATTACGTAATTACAAATATTTAGCTGTTGTTCAACCCACTTAAACAATGTTTTCTTTACTGCTATTAACTAAAACAGTTAAGAATCCCTGGTAACACATTCTTTGTATTTCGTTATTCTACCATCTCTTTGAGACTAGCTTAATCGGCTGAAACATTTGTCAGAATTTAACAATAAATTTTGTGAAACTACTAAGCGTTTATAGTTTTTAAATTTTTTGTATTAAAGTTAATTCAAAACTCTTTGCAATGAATAAGCGTTTTTCGTTTTTAACTGAAAATTCTTATTGCTAGTATTTTTTATAGGCACCTGAAAATTTTTTTTCAGGTACCGTACTATTATTTTTATATTAGTACCTGAAAAACTAGAAATTATAGACAAGCTGGTTAAAGGATACACGGTTTATCGTTACTCCACGGGTTATTGTTACTGCTTTCATTACAATCTGACAAAAAGTTAATATTTATGTAGACCGTTATCCTTCTCAAACATTAGCGTGGATAATCGAGAGTTGTTCATTTACGAAAATGTGTACGCGCTGTAGGGTAATTGGGGGTATAAAGAAGTTTTTAGTCCTATTATTGTTATTAAAGTCTTAATTAAAGTTCCATTAAACAATTTTTGCTTCGTTTTCTTTTCCTATAGCGAATAACTAAAGCACAAACAGCGACAGCGTCTTCGAAAGACATCTTGAGCGAACGAAAAAAACTAGTACACTATAACACGTATGCGTATATGCGAGCACGCGCGTTTTCGTTTTGAGTAGCCTAATAATAAAATTAATTAGAATATTAAAATGAAATAAATTATTAAAATATTGAATATCCCATGTTATAACTTTAACTTTTTAAAAGTTTTTTTGCCAGCTGATAACACATAAATGATCTCTCTGTCGTGCATCTGTTACTTTCACGGGTTATAATATTGTGGGGTTAAAAGATGTTCTTAATAAATATTATTTTTCTAAGATACTGTATTAAAATAACATGATTTTCCTTCTTCTTGAAACAGACTTTTGTTTTCTAGGATTAAAAGATTTTCGCAAGTAAGCTAATACGATGAAGTCGTCCCTTTATGATAAACTCCAGAGTTGTCGAGTGTAATTAAGGAGCGAAAGTGCACAAGTACATAATTTGCATATTCCATTCCATTGCGATAAGAGCTGGTAGTAAATCTCAACAGCAGACAATTGCGGGACTAAAAAAAATCACCGAGATAGGTCATACAAAAAATTGAAGTCATATAATTTCATTTGCTCTCTTGTTATTTGGTACGGTATATTGGCAAAAATTAATATTGTCATAAAAGCTTTACAAAAATCTGACGGTGCTCTTTCAGAGGCAGTCAAATTAATATCTCAAGTAAAACACGATTTAAAAAACCTCGTACTGAGTTCGCGTTCAAGGAGGATTAGTAACGCAAAAACTTACGGTGTTATTATGCTAATTACGATGTGAATTAATTAGTTAGATCAATTATCAATTTTAATTACCAATTAGCATAATAGACAAGAGACTCTTTAGTAAATTAATCCTATTCTTTGGTTACACATGAAAATTGTACAATTATAAATATTCGTGTAGTTGTGTTCTATATAGAACTTTAACATGCGGGTTTCAGTAATAATGAACGCATTTGTTTAACTGTACTTAAATAACTAATTTATTATTCATTAAGTCAATTTATATTCATAACACATAAAGAGTTTGCTGTACCTGTAAATACATCAAATAACACATATATCATTAAACAAGTTCTAGCTTATATGATAGCTGAAAAAGACATACATACATAAATCATGATGTACAATAAATTCAAATAATAATTAATTAATGCGTTCATTAATTCCAGATAGTTTCGGTTACTTGTTCATTATTTATAACTTTAAATTTATTCTTGTATCAAATTTATTTAAAACTCCCAGGGTGGGGATTCTTTGAAAGAGTCAGGACAGTAGTAGTTACTAAATTAATAGATTAATAATTGTTACTTGTGGTAAGAATATCCACTCATGGTTCAACGGTGATCAGCCTCCTTGTTGTGGTGAAGTCTGATGAACACATCTTGTTGAAT
Organism: Magicicada septendecula; assembly: GCA_034769895.1. NCBI lineage: Eukaryota > Metazoa > Arthropoda > Insecta > Hemiptera > Cicadidae > Magicicada > Magicicada septendecula. Next base: position 406,778,543 of record CM068368.1, on the reverse strand, counting down.
AAAGTTGAATTCACTGTCACTCGTACACACACGTGAACTCGCGTCGTTTATAGAGTAGTGTGGATGTGATGTTGCTTTCAATATCAGTTTGTATAGATCAGTTCGCTTTATAATGTGTGATCATTCTAAAATGAATGGTGTATGTTCACGCTCGCAAAGTTAATGTCGATGTCCGTTCATCACAGAAATTCACTTGACTTTGTGTTGATGTCTATGCGTTTATACTACTTGGTTGATTAGTTTGTTCAAGTATTTAAATGTTCTGTTACATTTAGTGTAATTCATTAACACTGGCTAAATGTAATTCTTTCTAAGTTGTACAGTACACTAATAATGTTTCGTGTATGTGCCGAGATTACATGATAGTTCGCTTGAGTCGCTCGAATTGTTCACTCGGAAATTCCTAATAATGTTAATGCTTAACTAAGTTCGTTAATTCGTACATTTTATACTGTTGTGTTCGAGTAATACTTCCGGTTGCACTTTGAATCTTACAGTTTGAAATTACTAAGTCCGAATATTATAACACTGAGTTTTCACTAAGACTGATAAATTTTACAAGACAGAGCACAGTAATACTGAGCAAAATATATGTTCAAAAAATGTAATAAGACTGAGAGTCCTTCATAGCACTGAAAAAATTTAAAATACTGAGCAAACTTGAAATATGACTGAGAGAATTAAACAATATGACTGAGACTTCTCCGTGTTAGACAGTCAGTTTTTATCAACTCGTCCCTACTCAAATTTTGTTTTGAGCCTGTCCACGCCTTTTCTTACTTACGATAGGTCAGCTCGATATTTTCTTAGAATATTTTATCCCACTTCTTCAGGGTTTTTTGGTTTCTGTTCAATGATTCGCTTTGACTCCTGGTTACCATAGAAACTCTCCTCTCCACCGGTGTCTTCGCAAGACGCTCTACCCTGATAGGTTGTTAGACATTCCCCAGATTTCTTCGTTCGGACGTTGATCTCTTTCGCAGAATTTCTGGTTGTTGCACGCCTGTCAATCACCCTTTTGTTTGGGACTTCCCCATCTGTTTCCTTGGTCATCTTGAGGTATTGTTCTATCTTACACCCCTTTTTTGTAGCTATTAATAATTTATGACATGCGTTGGTTGGTGAAGCCACCCCGACTTTCTAATCGTAAATTGTGTCCGTCACGTAAACGTCACCTCCCGCTGTGCAGCATCCTCGAGTCTTTTCAACTAGTTATTTCTTTCATTGTCTCTGTAAAGTGCAGCACCCTCAACTCTTTTGTGACATCCTGTTGTTTTTGCAGTACCATCGTATTCTGACGTAACCCGAGCGGACGTTCGCCTTAGTTATCCGTAAACGTGTGAGTGACCTAGCATGGCATTGTGTAGGTTGTTGTGGGGTAAAATTTTTTAGCCAATCTTCTCCTGTCATCTTGAAATTTCATATCTATTGTTGCGTGGAGTCTAACATCTTTCTATTGTCTGCTAGCGACGCTGGTTTGACATATCTTCACATTAAGCCTTATTTATTGCTTTAACTTGAAGTCGTTGACACAACTGCGTGTAAACAAAATCGATCGAGAAGAAAATTCGAAAATTTTTTTTTAAATTTTTCGCTCGCTATAAACTGTTGCCGAAGAAGTTGATGCCGAAACTGAATTTCCCGTACCTACCCGTCCCCGTAAAATATTTTTTAATTATGAGGCTGTGGATGAACCCATCACTGTTCCAGAAAGCAATTTTCAAATAAATTTCTATTATTATTTTCTAGACACCGCCATAACAAAATTAGATGAACGATTCGAACTTTTAAATGAAAACAATTTATCTTTTTCAATTGACGATTTATTCAATGGAATTCTTACCAGTGTTCGTTGACGATTGCACAACCCCGTTAGATATTTTGAAGTATTCGTTTTCAAACAGTTTAATTTCAATATTTCCGAATTTGTCAACTGTGCTAAGAATTTATTTAACATTACCAGTCACAGTGGCTCACAGTGAAAGATCGTTTTCCAAATTAAAATTAATTAAAAATTATCTCAGGTCAGCAATGTCGCAAAGCAGACTAACCAACTCATCTGTAATTAGTATTGAACACGAAACTCGTATTGAGATCAGTGCAAAGGCACGAAAAGTTAAATTTTTGTAACTGTGTGAGATATTTTACTTATTTATCATAAACAAACAGTACTTACTGATTCAATTTTTATTTTTGTGTTACAAAATATATACTACATAAATGACGCAATAAACTGTTTAACATAAATAACAAAAGTTAGTTTCTATGTAACCCCAGAAATCCTCAATAATGGTTTACTCCCAGTTTCCCATCTACCACCAGTGGCGTGGCGACTTGACTTTGACCGCGATCAACGGGGATAAACATGTTCAGTAGGCTATAGGCCCTACTATGTTACCTACTAGACTGCTGTTCCGAGTGTCCCGAGTGCGATTACCGCAGATAGGTACTTATAAGGTCATATCTATGAGGTTGATGTGATGGGGGAAGGTGTTGGTGATAGGTTTCAATTGTAGGGGCTGGGGTGGGGGCGCCATGGTAGTCCTCGCACTCGTGCGCCGGATAGGCTAGAGTCGCCTCTAACAACGTAACTAAGACGTGATACGTATGTTGGCAACACCTTCGCTTGCATAGCAGGTGATTCTCCGTTACCCTCCAGCTATTCACGTTCACAATTTCAAAGTGTGACTTGTCCATGAAAAACAGGTTTCTGCACATGTGCCTTTAGCTTTCAATTTTGCTATACTTAGAGTTAGGGTACATTTCGCATTCACGGAAATGTCACCATCTAATAACATTTAGGTAACGAACACCGGTAATACGCGTGCATCGCATATTGTTGTAACAAGATTGATTTTGCAATAAAACGTCACCCCTGATTTGTACCTACCTACAGCCAAATAACGATTAGTAGAGTGAAAATGCGTTACGTTGTACCTATAAAAAATTAACCTAAATTAATTAGAGTACCTTGGCTACTTAGCCCTTTGACGCCCCTGTGGACCCGGTTCTCGGGTGCGGGTGCACCCCTTGCACCCCCTAGTAGAGCCGCCTCTGGTAATTAATATAATAAATCCTTTAGGCGTATGTACATATAAGTAATAATTTAACTAAATACAACTATTATATTAACGACTCGGAACACACCTTTGCAAACCACCTCATTGAAGCAAACCACACATACAAAAACATCGACAATAACATGAACATTCTACACGTACACACAAAAGGCCGAAAACTAGACACTCTAGAACAATTGGAAATATACAAACACACGAAAACAAATAAAAACGACATCCTAAACGAACAGACACAATTCAAATCGCACGCATTATTCGAACATATCTCACCCCACACACACAGCATCGATCTTTCGAAATTCGATTCTGTCGCCCACAACAGGACGGACAGCGCTACCAGCGGCAGCCTCTGAAGAAGCATTTTAAAGGTGAAAACCGGTTCAGGCTGTAAGGTAAAACTTTATGTTTTTACTTATAAAAAACTTTGTGTTCCGAGTCGTTAATATAATAGTTGTATTTAGTTAAGTAACGGACACGTCATGGACAACGAAATCCAAGAATTTAATAATTTAAATGTAAAATAATTCATTACAACCGAGTATTTTCAACACTATAAGAAAAGAACCCTGAATTTCTCATTTGTCGTGAGGAAAAACGAGGATGCAAACCCCAAAATACCCCCCCCCCCAGGAGCAAATCCCAGTTATGCCACTGGGGACAAACTTCACGTATCACCCCTATGAACTTAAGCGTCACTATAGTACTGAATGGAAATGAACGAACAAACAAAATAAATAGTAAGCTAATGCTTGAGATTCCTGTGCGAACCAAATAATTTCCTATAAATCAGTGTAAACGAGCGTGAATTTTCACGCTGGCGTGGCGTGGTAGCAAAGAAGCGTCGGATTGTACTATAATCAATAGCTTTGAAAATAATACAGTTAGTAGACTCTTCTTGGAATGAACCGGATGAAGCTGGAATGTAGTTACTATAAAACCCCCTACACACTATCGGACCAGACCACCGGACCGTCGGGACAAAACGCAGTTTGGTCGTAGGTTCGAAGATGTGTAGGCGTGTCCGCGGACAAAATCTGTCGTGACGGACGGTCGGGAGGTTCGATGGGAAAACCATCGGACCGCGGACCGTCCCCACCACTTTTCAGTCTGGTCGTGGAATGTGTAGCGTTGTCGGCGAACTTCCCGAGTCGTTGCCAAACCTTCGCTGTTTGTGCTTCTGTTTCTTGTTGCGTTGCTAGCGCGTTTCTTGTAGTACGAAATTTTTTCTGTGAGACAATGTCATCTCAACCGGTTATTACACAAGACGAAAAGGATGTGATCGTAGAGCTGTTGGAGCGATACAGAGAATTCCGTTGTTTGTGGGACACAACAAGCGAACTTTATTCGAACCGCGAAAGCCGCAATGAGGCCTTTATGTCTCTACTGGAGATTTACAAGAAACTTCAGCCAACGAAGTGTCACAATTAGCCTCTCTTCTGTACTCACGGATTCCCTGAAGACCGTATTTTTTCTTTGAATAAATGGTTTCACCAAATCCAGTAAATCGATGAAACATTCCTCACCCATCCGTAAAAAATTACGAAAATCGTTTGAGTCCAGTTCTTTAAGTAAGTTTGCATGGGTGAATGTTTTCCGTTTTTGAAACAACTTCTTTGCCCACATTTTTCTCTTCTTTCGACGCTTGTCATCACTAGTTGCTACTAAAGCACTTAAAGCTACACCGATTTTTTGCATTTTTGAAAGATATGGAGCCATAGCGCGACAACCTTTCCTTCACGAGATCAAACATTCGACTAGTCAGAGAAAATAGGTTCCTGCCTGAAGTTGGTCCGGTCCGAAGGTGTGTAGCCTTGACCCGACCATAGACGGTCTGGCTGTTTGGTCGTGTCTGATGGTTCGGTCCGATAATGTGTAGGGGGCTTAAGTATACTATGTTATGTGGTGGTGGTGGTAAAGAATTTCTTAGAAATGAGGGGCATTGACCCAAATAATACAAGAGCGTACCGTTACGCCGGGAAGCTGTCTGTGATACAATACGCAGAACTGCCGAGTACGCTAGCTAGCATTTTCAGATGTACAGTGTACTGCCACTTCACCAGCTCTTGGTCGTTAATTTGCGTTAATTACGTGAATTTTAAATAACTTTTTGAGTTTGTATTACGCAGAGTAATTTAAAATGCTGGGTGTTTTCGATCAATATACTACTTACCTTTAATAAAGTTACATTACGTAAAGGCGTACTATTTTTTACCTTGAGGTACATACATCTATTTTTATTTTATTGTTTTTCATTGAGAACTTCCTTATTGTTTCGTATTGAACTTCCCTATTGATAGTGAAGTGATGCTTGTTGTGTGAACAGTGTTGCTTTTGAAGGCTCTGTGGTCAATAAAAACTAAGAAGTCTGTGATGAAAGGTAAGAGGTGGAAGTATTCGACTGGTGTTGGGGAAACCAAGTAGCAAGAACAGCCAGCAACGGTACACAAATTGTTACAAATTTGGTTACAGCATTTCACAATACCAACATTTGTAGAGCATTTTTTTTGTATAATTTAATTTTTGATTTTCAGTTTCTGTTTTCAGGCTATACAGCAAAATTGACTCTTTGATAGTTTAAGTGCTTTCAGGTAAACATGCAATATCATGGAGGTCCATTGGGTTGCATCCCAGGAAATCATATAAATCTGGTGCACAGACACAAGGGGACATGTTAGTGTTGCTACTGATATCAGTAGTCGGGAAAATTATTTTTAAAATAACATGGTACCATCTTATGTCTTAATGTTCCAACACCAACCACTTTACAATACAGGCTTTTATATTTAATTTCCAAAATGTGGAGTATAGTTATTTAGCTATATACGGCTGCCTTTTAAGTATTTACAAACGACCACTAGATGGCGCTAGTGAGATGTGACATTATCATTGTTGAAAAATTTGTCAAATGTTATTTGCAAAACAATTGCAGCTCAGATATTGGCCGAGTAGTTTGTTTACAGTGAGCGTTTAAAACAAAAGTGTTTGTGAAAAAATGGAAATTTCATGTGAAGGTTTTCGTTGGATGATTTTTTACGATTTTAATAAAGGCCTAACTCAACAACAATGCCTCGAATCGCTTCGTACAACTTTTGGTAATCAATCACCATCAGAAAAGACTGTTTACAATTGGTTTGCGGAATTTCGCCGTGTTCGTGCTTCAGTCAGCAATGAATTTCGTGAAGGTCGACCTAAATCGGTTGTTGTTCCCAAAAACATCCATGCTGTGCACAACATGATTAAAGAAGATCGGCATGTGACTTACCGTGAGATAGAGGCATCCTTAGGCATATCGAAGACTGCAGTACATTCGATTTTACATGAACATCTAGCTGTTAAAAAGATCTGTTCCCGATGGATTTCGCATAATTCGACCGAAACTCAAAAACAGGCTCGTGTCAATTGGTGTAAGGAAATGATCCAAAAATTCGACCGAGGAAGTGCAAAATCCGTATACAACATCGTAACAGGAGACGAAACTTGGATATATTCGTACGAGCCGGAAACTAAGCAACAATCAACTGTTTGGGTGTTCCAAGATGAACCGAAGCCAACAAAAGTGGTTCGTTCACGAAGCACTTCCAAGAAAATGATCGCTAGTTTCTTTGCTTACACTGGACATGTCGCGACCATTGCTTTAGAGGACCGAAGAACAGTTAATGCTGAATGGTATACAACAATTTGTTTGCCACAAGTCATCGATGAAATCAGGAAACACAACCGAAAACGTCGCATCATTCTTCATCACGACAATGCCAGCTCTCACACAGCACGTCAAACAATTGATTATTTGAAGGAGGAAAACATCGAATTAATGTCTCATTGCCCGTATTCACCTGATTTATCGCCAAACGACTTCTTTTTGTTCCCGAATGTCAAACAAAAAATGCGTGGACAGCGATTTTCATCACCTCAAGAAGCTGTTGAATCCTTCCAAAACCATATTTCTGAGGTACCAACATCAGAGTGGAAAAAATGTTTCGAGACTTGGTTCGAACGCATGCAAAAGTGTGTAAATCTCAAAGGCGAACATTTTGAGAAACAATAAAACGATTTGTGTCAAAAATGTTTTTTCTTTCATTGTCTTTGTAAAAACTTAAAAGGTAGCCTATGTACGTACGTGGGATGTAGATTTAACGACAAACTATGAGACTTATCACTGCTCTTATTGTGCGTGATTTTGAAGTGTCAGACTTCTCTAATTTGCCTTTTTAATAGATTAATAAAGTTTTACCCCCCCCCCCCCCCCAATAAAGATCTGTCAAACTTACTATTGCTATGTAAAGTTAATGTAGTGTGTATTTATGGAATTGCAGCAACCCAGAGTTGATATTCAAATCTTTTTATTTAACAGTGACTGCTAGTGTAATTATTAAAGGATATACTGCTTTGTTTAAAACACATATTTAATTTCTTTAAAAACTGTGTATTATTTAAATTCTTAACAATATATATGGTTGGAAGTAATATTGTAGCATTAGGTACAACAATGATCTCATTTTATTTATATCCATTATACACAGCTCATTATATGCTAACTAAAATACTCTAAGGTTTGAGTTTATACAGTTTTTTTATGATATGAGAATCCGAATGGAAGCAACATTATTATGCCTCACAAAGTGTTAATGCTTTTTGCAACATTGTTAAATAATTTATAAACTGCAGTTAGCAATAGCAGGATTTCATTTACTTGGAACACACTTATAGTCTGACAGTATATCTTCTGTAAGAGACTCTGTAGATTAAAACCACATTAATAATATATTAACTATTAATATAAACACATTTCACATGCTGATGAGTTGAGTATAAATACCAATGTCATGACTGGTATTTTTTAGCCTTATTAGGGTGTAATAAAAGTCAGCTAGTGTTTCTCCATAATTTACCATAGATATTGTTCCAGTGAAACCTAAACTTACATATCGCAGATTATGTGTCAACATATCATGTTCAGATGTATGAATAAAATTCTTTACATTTCTCTTACAATCTTCTGTAAAAAGCAAGTGTAAAGAAATAAGTCACATTACAAGAGAAAGCGTGAAGCCTCTCTTTGCCCAGTAGAGCATAAAGTGCATGTTCTGTTGTCAGCTATTATGTGTGTGATAAACAAACAAATCCTTACTAAATTAGACATTGCAGTTTTAATCTTGCTTCACCCTTCTACTTGGTTTTTACCGTGAATATTGTTTAATTTTTCACCTATGTTAATACATCTATGAATGAATGTATATGTGTATAAGCTGTTTCTTCAGTTAAATAGTGTGAAATGAAGAACAGTGAAATTATTATACAAAAGGTCACAATACAAATATATATATATTGTCACAGGACAAATGGCGCCAATCGTACACAGCATCGTTTTTGAGGCCCTTAAAAGGACCGTTTGTCGGGTACGCTAAATCATTTGCGTACGCTGCCCGAGCCGCGCTGTGATGTTCGGCGGCTGCGTCCGCTGTTCCGGGCGTGCTGCGGTTCTCTTCTTTCGGCAGCGGTATGTAGAGCCCGCTGCTGTCCCAGTCGATGTCCATCACTGCTTCTCCTGTGTTCTCCATTCTTCCTTCTTCCTTTTCTTCCAGCTGGCTTCACGACGTCCAATGGAGTGCGCCAAAATTGGCTGCCAGAGCTGTTGGGTTGTGCGTCGTGAGACGACCCAATGGTTTCCTAGTACCGAGCCTCCGGTAGGGGCTCCTGCCTAGTGATCCTGTCCAGACGGAATTTATTTATTTAATTTTTAATGGTCGCTACTACGACATGCTCGTACTAGGTCGACTAGTACAGTATTTGTCGAGGCCGTTTCCAAGATTCACCTGGACGTGTTCGGTACTTGCCAAGGCCAGCTATGAGTGGGTTTGTCTGGGTCCTCGCGGCTCGGACGTAAAATTTACGTGCAAGTCGCCTTGCGGTGTCATCCAAGGAGCGGACACCGAGTCCTCTTCTCAAGAGACGAGAAGAAAACCGATATGGTACTTTGGCCGCTAGCCGAAGACCTCTATCGAGAACGCTTTGCAACTTTCTTTTATGAACGGTTGCGAGGTAACCCCAGACGGGAAGAGCGTAGGTAATGATCGGCAACAGATACGCGTTGACGATCAACTTACCCAGCTTGCGGGTCATAGCCTTGTTGACAAGTATCGGAAACAGTTGCTCGAGACGAGCGGACGCTTTCCTTCGCATCGTCTCAGCGTGGGCACGCCAGGTGAGCCGACGATCTAGGTGGACACCGAGGTACTTAACTTCTCTCGACCAGGGCAAGTACGTTCTACCGAGTCTCACTCGGCCTCGTGGTTCTTTCCGGCGCTTTGTGAATAGCACCGCGGAGCTCTTGGTTTCGTTGACGGCAACTTTCCAGCTCTCCGTCCACGTCGAATACGCATCGAGTGCGCGCTGAAGTCGTGGGATAGCTCTGTCAGCGTTCCGATCGGCGGTATAGACCGCCGTGTCGTCGGCAAACAGAGCCATCTGGACTCCAGGCTCTCTGGGTGCGTCGTTGACGTACACGGAGAACAGAAGAGGCCCTAGCACGCTACCTTGAGGTACCCCGGCTGTAATGCGTCCCTCGGAAGAGACATGGTCGTCTATTCGCACGCAGAAAGTCCTCTCCGTCAGAAAGCTAGCAACCAAGCGAAGGTAGCAATCTGGGAGCTGGATTTCCCGGAGCTTGAACAAGAGCCCGTCGTGCCAGACACTATCAAAGGCCTTTTCCACATCTAGGAAACAGGCGACAGTCTGCTCTTTCCGACAGCCGGCGCCCGTGATGTATTCCACCAGTCTCATCAGCTGATGAGTGGTCGAATGCCCCACACGGAAGCCGAACTGTTCGGGGATGGTGTACATCGAAATTTCGTAGATGGTCTAGTACTCTCCGTTGTACGAGACGTTCGAGAACCTTTGAAGTGGCTGACAGTAGACTAATGGGCCGGAGGTTGCCGGGACGGGAAGCATCCTTTCCCTGCTTCGGGATCACTATGACCGTCGCCTTACGCCATTTCTGGGGAAAATAGGCCAGCCTTAGACACGCGTTGAACAGCGCGACCAAGAAAAGTACTCCTTGCTCCGGGAGTCGAGTAAGAGCGGCGTTCGAGACGCCGTCCGGGCCAGGAGCTTTTCTCGGTACGAGTTCAACGAGCCGATCTGTGACCTCTTCCCTAGTAATGGGTTCGGGCTCCGCAGTGATCGGAAGAGACAGAAAGTCTTCCACTTCGTTCTCGACTTCTTCATCGAAGTCCCAGTCCATGGGCGGGTTAGGAGCGAGCTGTCGCTCGAAACACGCGCCCAAGTACTCGGCCTTCGCCTCCGGGCGAGCCAGGATTTGACCAAAGGGTCCTTGCAATGGCCGGGATACGAGGTCGGCGCCTCTTCCCGACCAACGCCGAAGGTATCCGGTAAGGGCTACTTTCGTCCGATCCGTCCCCTGCTTGGGCCACGGCGAGTTCCCAACAGCGTCTCCGGTAGGCCTGCATTTCACGACGTAAAATGCCGGTCGCCCGGTTGTACGCTGCCTTGTCGGCCGGATCACGGGTCCGCTGCCAGCGTCTCCGGAGGCGATTTCTCTCGCAAGCAAGAGCACTCGTCTCCTCTGGGATCCGCTGCCAGTGGGGCGTGACGCCAGGCTTCAGCCTGGAAGACGCGTCGATCGCAGATACGACAGCCTCGTCAAACGCGGCAACTGCCTCGTCGACTTGGCGGACGGTTTCGAGTGGTCCCGCCTCTGGCAATCGGCGACTTAACGCCGGGCCATAGCGGTCCCATTCTACCACCTTCCTGACATCTCTGCGTACGAGGTAGCGACGTGTATCAAGATGGGGAGATGATCGGACGATAGTTCCGTTAGCGCGGACACATGGACCGGACAGTCAATTCCTTGGATCACCGCTATGTCCAAGACATCGGGAGCCGCGTGGCGTTGTGAGGGGTAGAACGTAGGTTGGGTAGGCCTAATCACTGTTATCCTGCGAGAATCGGCAAACCTGCGTAAACGTTTCCCGTTTGGGGCAGTCAAGCGACTGTTTCAATCGCGATGTTTACAGTTCAGGTCGCCGGCCATGATGACCCTCCTGTGTGCATCGAACGCGACAGCTAGATCGGGGTGAAGGAGCTCTTTTGCGGCGGTTTATACGCCGCGACCATCTGTACACCGCCTAGAGAAGAGAAGTCTACCTCTAGCTGTTGCCAGGGTAGGCTGTGTCCGTTTGCATGGCGTTTTTGCCAAGTGATTTATCAGTTATTTGTGCATATTTCAAAGTGATTTTTTCCTCAAGTGAAGTAATAGTGTTGAGCTTGTGCTCTAATTAATTATTTTTGTGAAATCTTCTAAACTAGTGAGTTATTGGCAGTATCTTTAGTGCAGTGTAGTGCGCGGCCGTTTTTGTGTTCGTGTGCTGTGCGGCTTCTGGTGAGTACGTGTGTCAGTGCCTGTCAGTTAGTTTAATCAGTGCTGGTGTGTTCATACTCCTTTAACCACCTTTGACGTCCATTTCGGGCTTCCGAAATGGCGTCAAATGCCGATCTACCTTTGCCGGAACCGTTAAGCTCTCTCCTGGGAGCTTGCGGTTCTGCTCCTCTCTCTTCACCTCTCCCCCGCGATAATTGTGAAAGTGGCAGTGACAGTGATATTTCTGACGTGCAAATGGGGAGTGCTGGGTCGGGAGATGAAGAGTTTTCGCTTGTGAATGGCAAGCGCGCCAAACGCAAGCGAAAGCTCGCCGCCAGTCAGTCTCCCGCCTCACCAAACCAGGTCGCTGATTCAGGTAACAGCGGCCGGCAGTCTGTCAATCTTGCTTCTTCTTCCTCTAAGCTCCCGCCTCACCAAACCAGGTCGCTGATTCAGGTAACAGCGGCCGGCAGTCTGTCAATCTTGCTTCTTCTTCCTCTAAGCCTGACCCTTCTACCCTTAAGTTTCCTCCTATTATCATCCCCGATAATAGGAATTACTCCCAGCTTTTAGCCAACCTTCGTTCTGCCCTTCCTTCGACGTCCGTGGAGGCGAAATGCTCCGGCAAATCGCTGAAGCTGGTCGTCAAAACCATTGTTGACTTCCGCGCTGTTCAGCACTTTCTGTCAGCGCGGAACATTTCCTTTCACACCTTCGCTCTCCCTGAGGAGCGTGAGGTTAAAGTCGTTATCCAGGGTATTCCTTATCATACCCCCTCCGATGCTATCGTGCAGGAACTGACATCTCTTGGCTATACGCCAACTGCTGTGTCGGTTTTGCACGCCGGCAAAGGGGACACCAAGCATCCCGTCAATACTTTCCTCGTAAAGTTGCTCAAGACTGGAAATTTCGAGGAGGTCTATGGCCTCCAAACACTTCTTCACCTGCGGGTGACAGTCAGGTCATTTGACCCGCGCCCAGGCCCTGCCCAGTGTTTCAACTGCCAGGGCTTCGGGCACTCATCCCTGTTCTGCCATGCGCCCCCACGTTGCGTGCGGTGCGGCGACCCTCACCGTGGCTGTGATAAGCCTCGTGTGCCGGGTTTTGTCCCGTACTGCTGCAACTGCAAGGGCGCCCATCCGGCTAGTTACCGGGGTTGTATTAAATATATCGAGGCGGAAAGACAGCAGCGATCTGCGCGCCCTGGCGCGCAGCGTCGTGTAGCTGGCCCGGCCCCTAATCGGCGAGAGGTCTTCCCCCCTCTCTCCGGTACATCTGTCAAGGCCCCGGCAGCGACTCCTGTCGCTCCCGCGGTCTCAGTCCCGCCTGCAGGCGTCGCTCCGGCGGCGCCTGTGACGGCTCCACTCCCGGCGCCTGCCGGAGCGCCCGGCCCTTCCTACGCAGCGGTTGCTGCTAAGCCATCATCGTCAACCACTTCCGCCCGCAAGGGCACCAAAAAGCGCTCTCGTCGCCGGACTCCCGGCCGACGACATCAGCAGGCTCGTCCTGCCCAACCTCAGCGGGACTCTCCCGCCCCTGTCATCTCCCAACCTCCGCGCGAGCAGACCAAAGTTCAGTCCGCTAACCCAGCGCCATCTGTAGTCCTGGCCGACGTTCCTCAGGAACGTTCGCGCGGGTCCCGGGTACTTTCTCGGGCTCCAGCGGATCCCCTGACGGCTTGGGCCACTCAACTTGTTGAAAGCATCAGGTCTGCTCCTGACACCTCTACCGTGCTAATGTTAGTATTCCAATCTCTCTCTGCTCTCTTCCCTCTCCTCCCCCTCAATGGCTAGATCCCTGCGGATCGTCGCTTGGAACGCCGATGGCGTTTCCTCTCGTCGATCTGAGCTGGCGGCTTTCGTCGTGGAGTACGACGTTGATGTCGTGCTTCTCTCCGAAACCCATCTAGCCCCCTACCATCGATTCTCACTTCCTTCTTACACTTGTTATCGTCAGGATCGTCCCCGACAGCCGCGCCAACCCCCGAAAGGGGGTACGGCGATTCTGGTCCACAGGCGGATTTCCCACAGGCCACTACCCCCCCTAACTACTCGACTCATCGAAGGTTGCGCGGTGGCAGTGGACGCAGGCAGCTCGGAGTTGCGCATTGTTTCCGCGTATCTCCGGCCTGGCCTGAGCCCGCCGCCCCCGCCTGAGGAGTGGAACGCTCTCCTCGACCACCCAATCTCGACACTTGCAGCCGGCGACTTCAACGCCAAACATCCTTCTTGGAACAGTAGGGCTACCAACGCCTACGGCAGATCACTCCGCCGGTTCGTCCTAGACGACCCGGATACGCACGTCATCGGCCCTGATGATCCTACCCACTTCCACTATGCCGGTCACAGACCGGACGTTCTTGATGTAGTTGTAGTCAGGAACGTGGCCCATAACATCCAGGTCTCGTCAGTGTCAGACCTCTCGTCTGATCACAATCCCCTTCTAATCACTGTTCGAGATGTGTCGGCTTCACCCCGACTTCCCGCTGGTCCTGCTAGGAGGGTCAACTGGCGCTCCTATCACGACGAGCTGTCTCGAAGGTTACCATCTGTCCCAGCGGACCCGATCGCCACTCGTGACGATCTGGATCTCCGTGCCACTCATCTTCAGGAGTTGGTCCAAGGTGTCATGGATCGACACACATACAACGTGGAGGTGAATCGTAAATCGGCCCTTCAACCGGAAGTTATCCACGCCATCTGGCTTCGGCGCAAGCTCCGCCGCAGATGGCAACGAACCCGAGATCCCGCCGTCAAACGACGGTTTCAGGCCCAGTCTCTTTACGTCCAGCAACTTTTGCGGGACGTAAACTCTGATCAGTGGGACTCATACCTTGAGTCCCTTGAAGTCGACCCAGCCTCCGTCTGGAGAGCGACGAGTCGCCTTACCCGCGAGAAGCGTACTCGCAACCCGCTTAACACCCCGAACGGCATTGTTTCTTCACCGGAAGGCAAGGCAGAGGTCTTCGCCGACTGCATGGAGACTCAATTCACCGTTCATGGAGGCGTCTCGGACCCTGCCTTCTCGGTAGTGGTTCGAGACTTCCTATCTGGTTATTTTTCCCGCCCTCCACCTGACCCTCCCGCTCTCTTCGACAGGGACGAACTAGTTTCGTCTATCTGTCGACTAAACCGACGTCGCGCCCCTGGTCCTGATCGGATCGGGGCCGCAGCTTTGCAACATCTCCCGGCCTCGGGCGTTGAATTGGTCCTGGATCTGTTCAACTCCAGTCTCCGGCTGCAATACTTCCCCCGCCTGTGGAAAAATGCCAACATCAGCATGATACCCAAGCCCGGCAAGCCTCGAATGCTTGCAGGCAGCTATCGCCCCATATCATTGTTGCCAGTAATCTCAAAGGTGTTTGAGCGTCTCCTACTCGCCCGCATCTGGCCGCTGCTGGATAATTTTATTCGGAGCGAACAGTTCGGGTTCCGTAGAGAGCACTCGACAACTTTACAACTCGTCCGAGTTGTCACAGCATTGTCCGACGCCGCCAACAAGAGAGAGTCTACGGGCGCTGTCTTGTTGGACGTGAGTAAGGCCTTCGACAAAGTCTGGCACGAAGGTCTTCTCTACAAACTTGCTCACTCCCCCATCCCACCGTCCATTGTGCATTTCTTGCGGTCATACCTCAGTGATCGTACCTTCAGGGTTAGCGTCGAAGGGTCCTGTTCATCAGTTCGACCCGTCGCCGCTGGCGTTCCGCAGGGATCTGTCCTCGGCCCCGTTCTGTACCTAGTGTACACGAACGACCTGCCTGTTATTCCTGGAGTCACGTTATCTCTATTCGCTGACGACGCAATGTATTACTGCAGCTCCCTGTCCCCGCGAATTGCGTGTTCAAAGCTGCAGCGTCAGTTGAATCTGCTTCCGGCCTGGCTAAGGAAGTGGCGGGTGCTGATCAACGCGGAGAAATCCGAGGCGATCTGTTTCACCAGCAAGTCCACTTCCCGATGCCAGGCCCTCTCCCTCGAAGGGAGGCCTATCGCCTGGCAAAAGTCGGTGAAGTATTTGGGCGTTCGGCTAGACCAGCGCCTTAGCTTCAACGGCCACGTGACTGCTACCCTCAACAAAGCTCGAGGCGTCCGAGCCAAAATATTTCCCATGCTCTCGTGCCGCAACCGCCTGGCTTTGCGCACTAAAGTTACTATCTATCTTTTGTTTCTCCGGTCAATATTGACCTATGCTGCTCCCGCATGGTGGTCGCTTGTGTCGACCACTAACAAGTGTAGGCTGGAAGCTTTCCAGGCCCGTACCCTCAGATCCTTGTCGGGGTCTCCATGGTTTGTGAGAAATGATGTCATTCGTGGAGGCCTTCGAGTTCCTACCCTTGCCGATTTTGTCCGGTCGCTTGCCGAAACTCTTTTTGCTTCTGCAGCGACCTCCTCCTTTCCTTATCTCCGCTCTATCAGCACGTCTGAACCACCTCCCGCTATACGTGTTAAACGCCCTCGGGCGATCTTAGACGACCCCCCGTAATTCTGTTTGCTCTAATTTAGGTTCCCGAGCAATTCTATCTCCTTGTTACCATCCAACCCAGTCAGATACCTTCCCCAAGTAAGTTGATTTTCAGACTGCTTGGCGTTGTTACCGATGCCAAAGACACGGCGGATCCCTGCCTCGCGGGGAACGTCCGGCGCTACAAGGCGCCTGCATGCCGGGCCGGGCGCGTTCGGCATCTGCCGTTCACCCCGCGCCCGGTGGCAGTGTTACCATGACCCGGAACCTATATATAACAAAAATTGAAAAAATTTCCGCCGCCTTCTCAGTTAACTGGTTGGCGTGTCCCTCCCGAATATTTTAGGCCACCTTCTTTTGAAAGTCCAGCACTGTTTTCTTCTGGCAGCCATCGGGCACGTCCCGGAAGCTGCAATAAGCCACGGGTGCAAAGACGCCCCACTATTCAATGCAAAATGCAAAATTCCTCTAAGCCTGACCCTTCTACCCTTAAGTTTCCTCCTATTATCATCCCCGATAATAGGAATTACTCCCAGCTTTTAGCCAACCTTCGTTCTGCCCTTCCTTCGACGTCCGTGGAGGCGAAATGCTCCGGCAAATCGCTGAAGCTGGTCGTCAAAACCATTGTTGACTTCCGCGCTGTTCAGCACTTTCTGTCAGCGCGGAACATTTCCTTTCATACCTTCGCTCTCCCTGAGGAGCGTGAGGTTAAAATCGTCATCCAGGGTATTCCTTATCATACCCCCTCCGATGCTATCGTGCAGGAACTGACGTCTCTTGGCTATACGCCAACTGCTGTGTCAGCTTTGCACGCTGGCAAAGGGGACAATAAGCATCCCGTCAATACTTTCCTAGTTAAGTTGCTAAAAACTGGAAATTTTGAGGAGGTCTATGGCCTCCAAACACTCCTTCACCTGAGGGTGACAGTCAGATCATTTGACCCGCGCCCAGGCCCTGCTCAGTGTTTTAACTGTCAGGGCTTCGGGCACTCTTCCCTCTTCTGCCATGCGCCCCCACGTTGCGTGCGGTGCGGCGACCCTCACCGTGGCTGTGATAAGCCTCGTGTGCCGGGTTTTGTCCCGTACTGCTGCAACTGCAAGGGCGCCCATCCGGCTAGTTACCGGGGTTGTATTAAATATATCGAGGCGGAAAGACAGCAGCGATCTGCGCGCCCTGGCGCGCAGCGTCGTGTAGCTGGCCCGGCCCCTAATCGGCGAGAGGTCTTCCCCCCTCTCTCCGGTACATCTGTCAAGGCCCCGGCAGCGACTCCTGTCGCTCCCGCGGTCTCAGTCCCGCCTGCAGGCGTCGCTCCGGCGGCGCCTGTGACGGCTCCACTCCCGGCGCCTGCCGGAGCGCCCGGCCCTTCCTACGCAGCGGTTGCTGCTAAGCCATCATCGTCAACCACTTCCGCCCGCAAGGGCACCAAAAAGCGCTCTCGTCGCCGGACTCCCGGCCGACGACATCAGCAGGCTCGTCCTGCCCAACCTCAGCGGGACTCTCCCGCCCCTGTCATCTCCCAACCTCCGCGCGAGCAGACCAAAGTTCAGTCCGCTAACCCAGCGCCATCTGTAGTCCTGGCCGAAGTTCCTCAGGAACGTCCGCGCGGGTCCCGGGAACTTTCTCGGGCTCCAGCGGATCCCCTGACGGCTTGGGCCACTCACCTTGTTGAAAGCATCAGGTCTGCTCCTGACACCTCTACCGTGCTAATGTTAGTATTCCAATCTCTCTCTGCTCTCTTCCCTCTCCTCCCCCTCAATGGCTAGATCCCTGCGGATCGTCGCTTGGAACGCCGATGGCGTTTCCTCTCGTCGATCTGAGCTGGCGGCTTTCGTCGTGGAGTACGACGTTGATGTCGTGCTTCTCTCCGAAACCCATCTAGCCCCCTACCATCGATTCTCACTTCCTTCTTACACTTGTTATCGTCAGGATCGTCCCCGACAGCCGCGCCAACCCCCGAAAGGGGGTACGGCGATTCTGGTCCACAGGCGGATATCCCACAGGCCACTACCCCCCCTAACTACTCGACTCATCGAAGGTTGCGCGGTGGCGGTGGACGCAGGCAGCTCGGAGTTGCGCATTGTTTCCGCGTATCTCCGGCCTGGCCTGAGCCCGCCGCCCCCGCCTGAGGAGTGGAACGCTCTCCTCGACCACCCAATCTCGACAATTGCAGCCGGCGACTTCAACGCCAAACATCCTTCTTGGAACAGTAGGGCTACCAACGCCTACGGCAGATCACTCCGCCGGTTCGTCCTAGACGACCCGGATACGCACGTCATCGGCCCTGATGATCCTACCCACTTCCACTATGCCGGTCACAGACCGGACGTTCTTGATGTAGTTGTAGTCAGGAACGTGGCCCATAACATCCAGGTCTCGTCAGTGTCAGACCTCTCGTCTGATCACAATCCCCTTCTAATAACTGTTCGAGATGTGTCGGCTTCACCCCGACTTCCCGCTGGTCCTGCTAGGAGGGTCAACTGGCGCTCCTATCACGACGAGCTATCTCGAAGGTTACCATCTGTCCCAGCGGACCCGATCGCCACTCGTGACGATCTGGATCTCCGTGCCACTCATCTTCAGGAGTTGGTCCAAGGTGTCATGGATCGACACACATACAACGTAGAGGTGAATCGCAAATCGGCCCTTCAACCGGAAGTTATCCACGCCATCTGGCTTCGGCGCAAGCTCCGCCGCAGATGGCAACGAACCCGAGATCCCGCCGTCAAACGACGGTTTCAGGCCCAGTCTCTTTACGTCCAGCAACTTTTGCGGGACGTAAACTCTGATCAGTGGGACTCATACCTTGAGTCCCTTGAAGTCGACCCAGCCTCCGTCTGGAGAGCGACGAGTCGCCTTACCCGCGAGAAGCGTACTCGCAACCCGCTTAACACCCCGAACGGCATTGTTTCTTCACCGGAAGGCAAGGCAGAGGTCTTCGCCGACTGCATGGAGACTCAATTCACCGTTCATGGAGGCGTCTCGGACCCTGCCTTCTCGGTAGTGGTTCGAGACTTCCTATCTGGTTATTTTTCCCGCCCTCCACCTGACCCTCCCGCTCTCTTCGACAGGGACGAACTAGTTTCGTCTATCTGTCGACTAAACCGACGTCGCGCCCCTGGTCCTGATCGGATCGGGGCCGCAGCTTTGCAACATCTCCCGGCCTCGGGCGTTGAATTGGTCCTGGATCTGTTCAACTCCAGTCTCCGGCTGCAATACTTCCCCCGCCTGTGGAAAAATGCCAACATCAGCATGATACCCAAGCCCGGCAAGCCTCGAATGCTTGCAGGCAGCTATCGCCCCATATCATTGTTGCCAGTAATCTCAAAGGTGTTTGAGCGTCTCCTACTCGCCCGCATCTGGCCGCTGCTGGATAATTTTATTCGGAGCGAACAGTTCGGGTTCCGTAGAGAGCACTCGACAACTTTACAACTCGTCCGAGTTGTCACAGCATTGTCCGACGCCGCCAACAAGAGAGAGTCTACGGGCGCTGTCTTGTTGGACGTGAGTAAGGCCTTCGACAAAGTCTGGCACGAAGGTCTTCTCTACAAACTTGCTCACTCCCCCATCCCACCGTCCATTGTGCATTTCTTGCGGTCATACCTCAGTGATCGTACCTTCAGGGTTAGCGTCGAAGGGTCCTGTTCATCAGTTCGACCCGTCGCCGCTGGCGTTCCGCAGGGATCTGTCCTCGGCCCCGTTCTGTACCTAGTGTACACGAACGACCTGCCTGTTATTCCTGGAGTCACGTTATCTCTATTCGCTGACGACGCAATGTATTACTGCAGCTCCCTGTCCCCGCGAATTGCGTGTTCAAAGCTGCAGCGTCAGTTGAATCTGCTTCCGGCCTGGCTAAGGAAGTGGCGGGTGCTGATCAACGCGGAGAAATCCGAGGCGATCTGTTTCACCAGCAAGTCCACTTCCCGATGCCAGGCCCTCTCCCTCGAAGGGAGGCCTATCGCCTGGCAAAAGTCGGTGAAGTATTTGGGCGTTCGGCTAGACCAGCGCCTTAGCTTCAACGGCCACGTGACTGCTACCCTCAACAAAGCTCGAGGCGTCCGAGCCAAAATATTTCCCATGCTCTCGTGCCGCAACCGCCTGGCTTTGCGCACTAAAGTTACTATCTATCTTTTGTTTCTCCGGTCAATATTGACCTATGCTGCTCCCGCATGGTGGTCGCTTGTGTCGACCACTAACAAGTGTAGGCTGGAAGCTTTCCAGGCCCGTACCCTCAGATCCTTGTCGGGGTCTCCATGGTTTGTGAGAAATGATGTCATTCGTGGAGGCCTTCGAGTTCCTACCCTTGCCGATTTTGTCCGGTCGCTTGCCGAAACTCTTTTTGCTTCTGCAGCGACCTCCTCCTTTCCTTATCTCCGCTCTATCAGCACGTCTGAACCACCTCCCGCTATACGTGTTAAACGCCCTCGGGCGATCTTAGACGACCCCCCGTAATTCTGTTTGCTCTAATTTAGGTTCCCGAGCAATTCTATCTCCTTGTTACCATCCAACCCAGTCAGATACCTTCCCCAAGTAAGTTGATTTTCAGACTGCTTGGCGTTGTTACCGATGCCAAAGACACGGCGGATCCCTGCCTCGCGGGGAACGTCCGGCGCTACAAGGCGCCTGCATGCCGGGCCGGGCGCGTTCGGCATCTGCCGTTCGCCCCGCGCCCGGTGGCAGTGTTACCATGACCCGGAACCTATATATAACAAAAATTGAAAAAATTTCCGCCGCCTTCTCAGTTAACTGGTTGGCGTGTCCCTCCCGAATATTTTAGGCCACCTTCTTTTGAAAGTCCAGCACTGTTTTCTTCTGGCAGCCATCGGGCACGTCCCGGAAGCTGCAATAAGCCACGGGTGCAAAGACGCCCCACTATTCAATGCAAAATGCAAAATGCAAAAAACACCGCCTAGAGTGTTTAACAACTCCACAGCGGTGCCTTCGAGGTGAGTCATTGCAGGCAAGACGACTCGGAGATGCTCGAGATTGAGCCTCACCGCGACGGCAGTACCGCCACCAACAGTGCCTGGTCTGTCGTTTCGATAGCACACATGCGCCAAAATTTTTAGCGCGGCTCTTTTTATGCCCTGACAGGTCGTGTGCCATGAACCTATCAGAGTGCCGCTGGTCCCCGGTTGGCTCGCCTCTAGCACGTTAGATGGTCACGTCGAGGCCAATCAAGCTGCTGCTGATCCTTGATTGGCTCGCCTCGCCTTCTCGTGTCACGTCTCGGCTGGCGCCGAGAGCAGATCTTCGCCTCGCTACGTCACAACTCCCCCGGGTCTTGAATGCTCTCCGGTGGCCAGCCCCTTGTTCTTCTCCGGCGGGTTTGAGCCGTTGGCGGTGAACCTTGTATGGGTGTCCGTCCTTCTCCACTGTGTAAATCTGCCCGCCGAGGGTTGCGGCAACGCTAAAGGGACCTTCCCAGGCTGGCTCCCATCCAGGGTACCTCCGTCCTTTGGCTGGTCCGGCGTGGCTCTTGACGTACACCAGCTGCCCTACGGCCAGTGTAGGGTCCTGTGTCCTTCGTTCCGGATACCGCCGTTGCTGATACTTGGTCTGGTGTGACCTGGCCGCCTCTTCTCGTTCCTCAATTGGCCGGACGTCCTGTTCTGCGTGTGGCCGACTCCAGTCGCCGGGTCGGCGTAGGTCTCTGCCCAGCAGAAGCTCGCTCGGTGTCACTCCAGTGGCGGCGTTTGCACGATTCCGCAGCGAGAACAGAACCGCCGGCAAACGCTTGTCCCAGTCGCCATGGTCCTTGCAGTCATGGAGCTGGATCCGCAGCGCCTTCTTGATCTCGCCGTTGCGCCGCTCGGTCGGGTTCGCCCTGGGATGGTAGTTGGCTGTAGTCCACGGTCGTATGTGCAGCTTGTCGCACATCTGTTTCCACTTGTGGACCGTGAGCGGCTTCCCGTTGTCGGTGAGCAACGCCTCTGGGTATCCCCAACGAGGGAACACTTCTTCCTCCAGGTAGCGGATAATGGTGTCGGTGTCCGCCTTGCGCACGGCCTTTGCTTCCACCCATCTCGACATCATATCCGTGACCACTACGATGTACCGGTTGCCAGCTCGAGTCAGCGGATATGGTCCCATGACGTCCAGGGCGACAGTATTCCAACATCTCCTGGGTCGGTGAGGTCGCTGTTGGTCCTGTTCGGGATTTGCGCCGCGCTTGTGTAGGGCGCATATTCTGCAACTCCGGACGTATCTGCGGACATCAATGGTTAGGCCGGTCCAGACGAAGTCTTTGCCGATGGCCCGAAACGTTTCTTCGGCCCCCGGATGATCGGCTTCAGGGGAGTCGTGGAAGTGCCTGATGACCTCCATGCGTACACTCGGCGGCACGTACAATCCTGGTTCCTGGTTGCATCTGTCCTTCCAAACCAGGTCGTTGTCCACCCGGTATCCTCTCGCTGTAGCCGCCGCAGAGTCGTTTCTCCACACTTGGCACTCCTGGTCGCCTTCTTGCGCCTCCTGCACTGCCTGATGGATGCCGACAGCTGTGATTTCTTGTAGTCGCGGTGCAGCTGCCGCAACACTGCGAAGTGGCCTCTCTTCAGGCTGCATCCGTGGTTCTTCTTGGACGCCGGCAGTATCTTCAAGCCCAGGTTCCCTCGAGAGGAAGTCCGGCAACTCGTTCTCCTTGCCCGGGCAGTGGACGACGGTGAATTTGAAGCTCTGTATCAGTAGAGCCCAGCGAGCGTACTTCGTCTTCTGCCCCGTCGCCTGCTTCAGCCAGGTTAGCGCCTTGTTGTCGGTCCTTAGGGTGAAATGGCGATCCTCCAAGTATGGCCGGTATTTCTTGATGGCCCAGACGACTGCCAAGTTGGAGTGGTAGTTCTTCTCCGCCTCGTGGAGCTTGGCACTAGCGTACGAAATGATACGCCTCTCTCCGGCTTCGGTGCATTGATAAAGCATCGCTCCAAGTCCCTTTTGGCTGGCGTCGGTCTGCAGAAACATCGGCAAGTCTCGATCCGGTCGTGAGAGTTTTAACGGCTGCCAGAAAGCGGCCTTAACCTCTTCGAAGGCTCGCTGAGTTGTGTCGTCCCAATGCCACTTTCTTGTCCGCAGCAGGTCCGTTAACGGTTCCGAAATCATGGCGAAGCAGGGGATGTACTCTCGCAGCCAGTTGCAGGTTCCCAGGAAGCGTTGCAGCTCTTTCTTGTTGCTGGGGGCCGGCTGGTCTTCGATCGCTCTGAGATGTTGCTGCTGCGGGAGGTTGCCGTCCGGAGTAATCTCGTGGCTCAGAAAGGCGACTTCTTCCCGGCCGAAGTGACACTTGTTGAGCGAGCAGGTCAGCTGGTGCATCTGGAGCCTTTCCAAGACTTGATCCAGGTGTCGCAGGTGCATTTCCCAGTCGGGGGAGTAGACAATGATGTCGTCCAGATAGACGAGGCAGCACTCCCGTAATAGTCCCGTGAGAACTTCCTGCATCAGCCGTTGGAAGGTGCTGGGCGCGTTCTTCAGCCCAAAGCACATCACCCGGAACTGGTAGCGACCTCCGTCGGGCACCGAGAATGCTGTGTACTTCTTTGCTTCTTCCTCCAGCGGGATTTGCCAGTAGCCGCTCTTCAGATCTAGGGTCGAGAAGACTTTGGCCCCGCTGAGGTCCTTGATTGTTTCGTATATCAGCGGCAGTGGTGAGTCCACATCCTCTGTCTGGGTCGTTCAGCCTCCGGAAGTCCACGCAGAACCGGGGTGTGTTGTCCTTCTTCTTCACAATCACCACCGGAGAGCTGTATGGCGAGGTGGCCGGTTCAATGATACGCTGCCTCAGCATTTCTTCTACCTGTTCCCGGATGGTGCGTTTCTTCTCGTCGGAGTACCGGTACATTGGGAGCCGGAATGGCTGGCTACCTTCTTTCAGCCGGATCTCGTGCTTGGCCGCAGATGTGGTGCGGAGCGGGCCATGGGAGAACAAACTGCGATGACGGTGTAACATTTCCAGAAGCCGTTTATGGTGTTGGCCACCTGCTGACGTTTGAAGGCTAGCTTCCTCAATGTCCTCTTCCTCGGGCTCCGTGCGGTCATTCCAGAAGACCGTCTGTCGGTTCTCGCTGCCAATGTGAAGGCAGCCCCGTCGGTAGTCCACAACTGCTTGGTTGGCCGTGAGCCAGTGGTGGCCCAGTAAAACTTCTTCTTGCAGTCCGGGCACTTCTAGCAGACTGGTGGTGGTCGCGAGACTTCCAATTATAATGTCTGCGACGACGGCGGCCGTTGACTGACATTGCTGACCGTGTAGCGCTAGCTGGACAACTCGGGGCTCCGTCTTCCTTCCTCCGGGGAGCAGACCGGCTCGTACGAAGTCGTAGTTTGCGGCGGAGTCCAAGGCTGCAGTCAGTTTTCGGCCGACGATCTCTATTGGAATGCGCGGTATGTCCGCACCTAGTTGGTTCACGCGCCCCGGTGGGCTATTTACCGGGGCGCTTGGTCGTTTCCCTGCCGGTTCTTCACAGGGCAGCCCCGATGGAAGTGTCTTCCCTGGCAGTAACGGCACTTGGGCTTTAGGCTGTTCATTCTTTGTTCCTCTTTCGTGCTTGAGGCCGATCGACACTGCTTCGACCCCCCTACTCGATCCAGGGAGTTTTCAGCAGAGTCATCCCGACTTCGCGCACGACTATCTTGATCCAAGTCCGCCTCGATGCTCATTGCCCGTTGTAAAAGTTCCTCTAAAGTCGTAGGCGGCGGGAACCTCAGCGCGGGTCGAAGGCGTGGCTGCAGCTGTTGTGTAAGCATGGCTATGCTCGTCCTCTCGTCACCTCCGGGGTACAGACGGCGAAACAGCTTGATTTTTCTCAGGATGAAGATTTCCGCTGATTCCTGCCGCTGCGTTTATCCGTACAGCTCGGCCAACAGCTCTGCGTCGCGTTGCGTCCCGCAGAAGTGATGCCGGAAGCGGTCGCAGAACTCGGGCCAATTTATCTCCAATCCCGTGTATCTCTCTGCCCACGTGGCAGCTTCTCCTCGGAGCTGCCGCACTGCGTAATCTGCCCACTGTTCAGGTGGGACTCTGTAGTCCCGCAGCTGTCGCTCTAGCTGTCGAAGATATCGTTCTGGATCCTCGTACTTGAGGTCGTGGTATGTAGCGGTGATCACCGGTGGCAACGTGCACCTCAGAGCTGCGGCGAATTGCGCAAAGCCTTGCTCTACCTCGAACCCGGTGTCCCGCTGGGTGTAGCTGTTGGGTGCCATGTTGTTTTGTGTGCCGGCTGGTGCCTCTCTGGCGTGGCTGGATCTTGCATCCGCAAGATGATCGTCGCCCCACGTTGGGCGCCACTTGTCACAGGACAAATGGCGCCAATCGTACACAGTATCGTTTTTGAGGCCCTTAAAAGGACCGTTTGTCGGGTACGCTAAATCATTTGCGTACGCTGCCCGAGCCGCGCTGTGATGTTCGGCGGCTGCATCCGCTGTTCCGGGCGTGCTGCGGTTCTCTTCTTTCGGCAGCGGTATGTAGAGCCCGCTGCTGTCCCAGTCGATGTCCATCACTGCTTCTCCTGTGTTCTCCATTCTTGCTTCTTCCTTTTCTTCCAGCTGGCTTCACGACGTCCAATACACAACTGGGGGTTGCGCGGCCCGCGCGAAGCGCGGGTCGCGAGTAGTGCAGTGTCCCGAGTCTCAGAAAGGACTCCTGCCACTGGGTCTATTGGATTTCTATTTATATTTTTTATCTACTTATGGGGGGGGGTCTGAAGTGACCTGCGATTGGTGGATTATACCACCGGGACTAGCAAACGAGGTCGCTTCCAGGACTCAACTGGTCGCGGGGTGTATTTACCAAGTCCGGCAATGAGGGAATTGTGGGTCATTCTGTCGGAACGAACATAGAATCTACGCGCCAGGCGTCTCACGGTGTCATCAAGAGAGCGGAGACCGAGTCCTCTCCTCAAAAGACGAGAAGAGTACCTCGGTGGACTTTGCACGCGAGCTTCAGTCCCCGGTCGAGTACGCGCTGGAGCGTTGTTCTATGACCACGAGCCAGGTATCCCCAAACAGGACAGGCGTAGGTAATCACGGGCAACACGTACGTGTTGACTATGAGCTTACCTAGCCGGAGGGTCATTGCCGGATTAGATAGCACGGGCCAGAGTCTACTGAGTTGCGCCGAAGCGCGTTGTCGGATGTACTGTGTATGGGTTCGCCAGGTGAGTCGGGAATCCACGTGGAGCCCGAGGTACTTGACGCTATTGGTCCAGGGCACCTCGACGGGGCCTACTTTAAGTGGCCGAGGCCGCTTACGTTTGCGCGAGAATATTACCGCGGCGCTCTTGGAAGCGTTAACGGCAACTCTCCAGTCGTCGGTCCACCCGACATACGCGTCGAGTTGGCGCTGGAGCTTAACTGCCGCATAACTCGCGTTCGGCTCTGAGGCAAAAGCCGCAGTGTCGTCCGCGAACAGCGACAGTTTTACTCCAGGAACTCGGGGCGTGTCGTTGACAAACAGCGAGAACAGGAGAGGCCCAAGGACACTTCCCTGAGGGACGCCAGCGGTAATACGCCTCTCCGAAGAGAGAGCGTGGTCTACTCTCACTCGGAAGCTACGGTCTCGCAGAAAGCTGCCGATCAAGTGAACGTAGCAGTCTGGGAGAAGGACTTCCGTGAGTTTGTACAGGACACCCTCGTGCCACACGCGGTCAAAGGCTTTCTCTACGTCAAGGAAGATCGCAGTCGTCTGTTTGCCCTGGCAGCCAGCCTCGGTAATGCATTCCACGAGTCTCATCAGCTGATGAGTCGAGGAGTGCAGCTCACGAAAGCCGAACTGTTCGGGGATCAGCACGTCTAGTCTTTCTAGATGGTCGCGGATCCTACGCTGGATCAGACGCTCAAAAACCTTGGACGTCGCGGACAAGAGGCTGATGGGCCTGAGGTTTTCCACGCGAGAAGAATTCTTTCCCGGCTTGGGTATCACAATGACGGTAGCCGTTTTCCATTTCGCCGGAAAATAGGCCAGTCTGAGGCATGAATTGAACAGGTCAGTGAGGAACTGGGTTCCTCGCTCCGGAAGGCGATGGAGGACGGAATTCATGACTCCGTCCGGGCCAGGCGCCTTCCGGGGCTTGAGCTGAACAATCCTCTCAGAGACCTCCTCCGGGGAGATGGGCTCCGGTTGGACTGTGATATCGGCCGATAGAAAGCGCTCTACCTCGCGGCAGATTTGCTCAGTGAAAGCCGGGTTCTTGGATGGGTTGGGAGCGAACTGTCGCTCTAAACTTCAGCCAAGAACTCTGCCTTTTCGAGGGGGGCCAAGGGGTTGACCGCCGGGTCCGGCCAGTGCGGGGAGAGGCGCGCGTTTGCGCTTTCCCGTTAGGGCACTGGGAATCCGCCAGACATTACGGTCCTCGGCAGGGCCATCCATCTGTGTCACAGCTAGCTCCCAGTTGCGTCTACGGAACGCCAGCATGTCGCGACGCAACTTGCCGGACGCTCTGTTGAACGCAGCCTTGTCAGCCGTGTCACGAGTCCTCTGCCAGCGTCTCCGGAGGCGATTCCTCTCGCAAGCGAGCTGAGACACCTCTTCGGGGATACGCTGATAGTCGGGCGTGAGCCCCGGCTTCATCCGGGAGGACACGTCTACCGCCGAGACTACGGCTGTGTCGAATAAGGCAACTGCCTCGTCGACATGCTGGGTAGTGTCGAGCGGGATATGCTCAGGTAGGCGGCGACTGAACGCCGGGCCAAAGCGGTCCCACTCGATTACCCGCCGCTCGTCGCGGACGGTGGCGTGCTGGGTAGCTATATGCACACTGATAGGGCAATGGTCCGAGGACAGTTCCGAAATGACGGAGACGTGCTTGTCTTGGGGCGAGGCTGTTGCCAAGCGTTCCTTGATTTTGAGGAAAGTTTGGGCTACTTTGTGCAAGTCGTAGCTTGCCAGAAAGTCGGAGACAACGGCGAGATCATCGGAAGATGAGGCCGGGGGGAACGCTTGGCGGCAGCTGCATAGCTGCGGCGGGGCGAGGCGGTGGAAGCCTTGGGGGTAGGTTCTGGAGCGGGTGGTCGCTCTGGCTTTTGGTGGACAGGCTTGGGTCCAGTGGCAGGTAACTTGGGCTGGCCCGTGTTCTTGGCCTGAGGTTTACCTTGTTTTTTGCCTGATCTGGGGAATCTAGGCTTGGGTGGCGGCGGCAGTGGAGGATCAATTTCCTCCTTATCGTCCGGCAGCGGGACTAGAGCGTAGTGGGGGACTTCGCGTTCCGGTTCCGGGGGCGCGGTTGGTGGTTTGGCCTGTTGAGCTATGCTCGGGCTCACTGCACGTGTAGGTTTTGGAACCGGAGCAGACCTCGGGGCTGGTTTCCGGACCACAGGTTCAGCGGCTTTGGCCGTTTTGACTGGCTGGCTGACAACTTGCCGAGGCTTAGGCTGGACAGGTTTCTTGAGTCTGTCCAGCTGCTCGTTATAGACTGGGCAGCGCCTGTTATTTGCAGCATGGGCGCCGCCACAGTTAATACAGTATCGGTGGTTGTCCGGAACAGCGCAGGCCTGCGTCAAGTGGTCATTTCCACAGCGGACGCAGGTCGACGCGTTCCGACAACCGAAGCTGCTATGGCCGAACCGCTGGCACCTGTGGCACTGGGAAAGTCGCCCGGTCTGACGGCAGGGCTCTACGCTCACGCAGAGCCCGAAAAGCCTTTTCAAATCTAAAAGGGACTGGGAAGAGTCGCCCTTCTCTACCAGGAGTCTGATGAGTGGGAGGGGACGACGCGAGCCATAAGTGGTGTACAGCCGAGAGGCTCCCACAACCTTATAGCCCGCGTCGCGCAGTTCGTCGAGAACGACCTGCGGATCCGCCTGTATGTCCAGACCCCGAAGGACGAGGGCTACAGGCTTGGTGCGGTTTAGTGTGTATGTGTGGAACTGGAACGATTCACGTTCCAGCCACTGGATTACTCCGAAGTGCTCGGAAGCGCTGCGGCAGGTAACGCGCACAGTCTCACTCGCTAGGAGCTTGACCGAAGCGTTATCTGCCAGCGCAACGACCTTACGGAGTCGGCGACTGAAGCCGATAATATCCCTGACGTTCGTGACGAACACCGGCGGGATCCTTCCTCGGAGGTGCGACTGGGCGCAACCTCAGCGGAGGCTTTGAATGCCGCCGAGTCCGTAGCCGAACTCAAGGAGGTCAGGGAGGGAGACTTTCTCGGCTTGCCACCGTGCCCTACTACCACCCAGTCGGTGGAAGCCGAGGTCTCCATGTCTGGGGAGTCAGACTCCGGCAGAGGTTGAGGGCTGCTTGGCCTACTAGCGGCCTTGCAGGCGGAAGGTCCGGCCTTTGCGGGCTTGGTCGGCCCTAATAAGGACCGATTATTTTCACGTACTTGCGCGGGTTGAGCAGGGCTACCCGCGCAAGTCGTAGGGTTCCCGTCTGGCCCAAGTGGCCGGCCGGGGGGCTCGTCGCTGCCGCACAGTGCTTCAGGGGCACTAACAGCTGGTCTACTGCTGACTAGCTCAGCTCTTTGTCCAGCGGGTATCCGGGAGCCGAACTGTGACACCGTCACAGTGGCGGCGCAACCCGCATCTCTATTTGTGAGCCCTACTCTCGGACTCCCCGGATTCCGCTGGACAGCGCTACCTACCAGACTTACCGGCACTGTGCGGCAGGTCCCAGTTGTGCGTGGGTTGTCGTCGTCTTGCGGCTGGTCCACTTCCATCGCAGCTTGGTGTTGTCGCTGGCGATGTGGCGAGTGTTTCCCCGGCGGCTTCTTCTTAACCGCCTCCGTTGATTGCTGTGAAAGCCTCTTCATGGCAGTCTTCTAGAGGTCGAGGCGATCCTCTTCTGCGGTGTTCTGATGTTGTTATTACCACTTCGAAAGCAAGCAGTCGTCACTCACCTCACGTCGTTTCTGTCACCACGATGTGATCTCTTCACGACGTCCAATCCAGTGTCCAGTGTCCAGTGGTGTACGGAGCAGCAGCTAGTCGTGCTCCGGTGGTCGCAGTGTCCGGGTGATACCCGATGACTGCATGTTGCCTTGCTGTTACCTTGGCTAGCGATCTCGCGCTTTCAAAGGAATGGAACCTCCAGCAATTTTATTTTGGAGGGACAGGATGTTCGATTTTTCATGGACCCTGGGACCTCGAAGAGACCCGTGACGGCTGAATGGGGGAGACCTCGAAGACCTTTCGCTTGAGAAGCAGGAATTACCCTCCCACAACGGGTAGGGCGCCCCTAACCGCTCAGGAAAAGTCTCCGAGGGCTGCCAAGCGGCAATGTCGGCGCACGGGAGAGAGCGTAGGAGGAGGCAGCGGCCACCAGAGGCGGCACTAAGCACACCTAGGGCGAGCGCAGACCCCCCTCTAGTCTGTCGCCGAGCGCCAGCACGGACAAGAGAAAGAAGGAAGGAGGAGGAGCGTGAAAATACTCAAGGTCGGGGG
The DNA here is from genome assembly GCA_034769895.1 of Magicicada septendecula. Lineage (NCBI taxonomy): Eukaryota > Metazoa > Arthropoda > Insecta > Hemiptera > Cicadidae > Magicicada > Magicicada septendecula. The sequence goes on along the minus strand of CM068368.1, from coordinate 406,748,261 downwards.
GATCGGGCAGATGTTCTGTAACTGCTTATGGGGGGTCGTCGAGCAAAGCTCGGGGGCGTTTGTGTCGTCTAGGTGGTGGGCCGACATCTGTGCTTAGTCGACGGATGTGGGGATGGGTCGAGACATAGGCTCGGGAGAATAGGTTGAGGGCTAGGGACCGAACGAATTCGGTAAGTGAAGGAACCTTCAACCCTCGCCTGATGGCATCATTTCTGACAAACCAGGGAGAGTTGGAGATGTAGCGGAGGGTTCGGGATTGAAAAGCTTCCAAACGGGCGACAACGGATGGGCTGAGTAGTACCCAAAAGGCGGGGGCTGCGTAAGTCAGGATTGCCCTAAGAAAGAGCAAGTAGATGGTGAGTTTAGTGCGCACAGGCACTGAACCCCGATGAGAGAGAAAGGGAAATAGTTTGGCTCTGACGCCTCTGGCGCGCTGGAGACTCAGAGAGACATGAGGTGCAAAGCTTAGGCGTCGGTCAAGAGTGACGCCCAAGTACTTTACAGTCCGTTTCCACTCGATTGGGCTCCCTTCAAGGGAGAGGGACTGGCAGCGGGAAGTTAATTTATGAGAAAAGGCGATCGCCTCGGATTTCTCCGCATTGACCGCCATCCTCCACTTCCGTAGCCAGTCCGGAAGTACGGCGAGCTGACGTTGCACCAGGCCAGCCGCGAAATCAAGACTCGCTGAGCTGGCGTGGTACATAGCGTCATCCGCATAGAGCGAGAGAGTGACTCCAGGCTGAACAGGCAGGTCGTTCGTGTACACGAGGTACAGAACGGGGCCAAGGACAGATCCCTGAGGTACGCCTGCGGCGACTGGTCGGACGGATGAGTACGACCCTTCGACGCATACCCTAAAGATACGATCGCACAAGTACGATCGGAGAAAATGAACGAATGAGGCAGGGAGGGGGGAGTGGGCCAGTTTGTAGAGAAGGCCTTCGTGCCAGACGCGATCGAAGGCCTTACTCACGTCGAGCAATACAGCGACGGAGGACAGATGCTTGTTGTAGGCGTCCGTCAAATGGGTAACAACCCGGACGAGTTGAAGGGTCGTCGAGTGCTCCCTGCGAAAGCCGAACTGCTCCTGCCGAATGAAACCATCCAGCAGAGGCGCGTACCGACCGTGCAGGAGGCGCTCGAGCACCTTCGATATGACTGGCAACAGCGAGATGGGTCGATGGTTTGAGGGGTCAATACGCAGCTTGCGAGGCTTGGGGATCATGATGATTTTCGCACGCTTCCACAGGCTGGGGAAGTAATGAAGCCGGAGACATCCATTGAACAGCTCGTGGACCAAGTTGATGAGGCTAGGGGGAGCGTGTTGTAGCGCCGCCGCTCCGATACGATCATCGCCGGGCGCCCTCTTAGGGCGAAGTCGACCAATAGCCGAGACAACATCGGCCCGGTCGAACGGGTCAGGGATGTCAGCTGGAGGGCGGGAAAAATATCCAGATAGGAAGTCTGCGACCTCGGCCGAGTGGACGGGGTCGCAGACGCCTCCGTGGACGGTGAATTGCTCCTCCATGGTTGCGGCAAAGACTTCAGCTTTGCCGGCCGCGGAGTACACAATGCCGTCCGGTGATCTGAGGGGATGGCGGGTCCTTTTGTCGCCATTAAGTCGACTCGCAGCCTGCCAGACAGACTCGGGCCGGACTTCAAGAGACTCGAGGTACGAGTCCCAACGATGTGCAGTGGCATCAAGCAGAAGCTGCTTGACAAGGTCAGATTGGGCGTTTAGCCTGCGTTTGATAGCAGGATCCCGGGTTTGTTGCCATCTCCGGCGGAGTTGGCGCCGAGTTTGGATGGCGAGGAGCACCTCTTCAGGTAGTTGAGACCGGCGATTTGTCTCTGGGACAAGATAGGTGTGTGTGTCCATAGCGGACGTAACGACTTCTTGAAGATAGTCGGCCATACGGTCCGCATCAGCCGTAGAGGCGATGGGGGCCGGGGGGTCAGATGGCACTGTTCGTTGGAGTTCGTCATGATAGGAGCGCCAGTTGACTCTCCGTGGACGAGAGGGGGGTTGGAGAGGTGTGTCCAACAGGGGACGAACAGTGATAAGTACCGGGTCGTGGTCGGACGAGAGGTCCGATACAGCACTGACAGTGATAGGAATGGCCAGGTCCTTGACAATGACAATGTCAAGGACATCCGGAAGGCCCCTAGTGGGCACGTGGGTCGGTGAGTCAGGACCAATAACTGAGACCTGCAGATGACGCTGAACGTAGCTGTAGAGCGAGCGGCCACGCGGGTTCGTGACACGGCTGTTCCAAGAGGGATGCTTGGAGTTGAAGTCTCCGGCAGCTATAGTAGGTAGTTCGTGGTCGAGGAGGGCGTCCCACTCCTCAGGCGGCGGAGGCCCTCCGGGCCCGGGAGGAAGGTACGCCGAAATTAGGCGAACCTCCCGATCCCCGATCCAGAGGGCCACCGCCGTCGTCTCCAAATACCTAGTATCTGGAGGGGGTAAGAGACGATGGGCAATGCGCCTGTGGACGAGAATAGCAGTACCCCCGCTGGGACGAGCGGGGGGTTGTAGCCGGGGCCTATCCGTGCGATATGTAGTGTACGCCGGAAGCTGAAAGGAAGCAGCAGGGGTAAGGAAAGTTTCGGAGAGTAGGATGACATCTAGGTCATATTCAGTGGCAAAGTTAGCCAATTCGGCTCGGCGAGACGGAACACCACACGCGTTCCATGCCACCAGCCGAAGAGGCCTAGACATTGAGAGGCAGGAGAGTCATGAGGGAGGTAAGAATGGTGACTAGCAGAGACTGGACGTCCTTGGCAGCCAAGATTTGAGGGATGAGGGTCTCAACCCAGACACGCAAACGATCGGCAAAGGTCGGGTCCGAGGACCCTTCCTCCGTCGATGGCGCCTGCGGCGTGGGCGGGGGCACTCGATACATGATACCATTATCGGGCCGAGGTGTAGTTGTAGGCTGCCGAGGCTCTTTGGGAGTTGGGGCAGATGCTGACCTAGTTGCAGCGGGCTTGTGCTGCGTGAGGATGGTGGTCGATGACTTTTTCTTCTTTGGCGCGGGTTGCTTTCGCGACGAGGCCAAAGGAGGGAAAGATGCATCGGAGGCGGCGGCTGCCGCGTAACTGAGCGCTCCGGCAGGCGCTGGACAGGTCGGGGGGACTACGGCGGCTGCAGGCGCAGACGAGGTAGCCGGAACTGGGGCCGCCGGGGCGGCAGATGCAGGGGCTGAGGGTTTCTTGGGGGCAGGTGGGATAGGCTTTTGGGCCTTGGTGATACGCTTTAGGGCGTCAAGATAGTGTTTGCACTGGCGAGAGCTTGCCGGGTGAGGTTCACGACAGTTTGCACACGTGGCAGTGGCGGTACGTTCACGAGGACAATCGCCCTTGTGATGACCTTCACCACAACGAATGCAGCGTGTCGGGTAGTGACAATAGATGCTGCTGTGCCCGTACCGCTGGCAGTTGTAGCACTGCTTGGGTCCGGGTCGGGACTCGAAAGCTGAAACTTTTACCCGGAGGTAAAAGAGAGAGTCTACCTGGTAAATGGCTTGGAAATTCCCTACCTTGAGGATTTTCACAAGGAAGGCATTTCTGGGAATGCGTCTGCCGGGGGAGAAGAGAGGAGTTACAGAGCTGACAGTAAAGCCCAAAAGTTCAAGGGCGTGCGAGATTGTAGGCTCGGGAACATCGGCGGGGATGCCGACGATCTCGACCTTGAGTTCCCTCTCCTCCGGCAGGGCGTAGGTGTAGTAAGGGATACCACGATCAGTCAGCAGCTTCTGGGCGAGCCGGAAACTGTCGATGGTCGTGGTCTCAATTCTGACGGAGCGGCCACCCTGACAAACTGCAGTCAGGGTATTCGCAGGAGCGGCCCGGTGAAGTCGCCGCATGACCTTATCCCAGTCAGTAGGCCGGTCAAAGATCAGAGGCGGCAACCGCCGAGTCGGGGTAGGTGGTGAGGTGGCCGTAGCGGGTCTATCCGTGGCAGGACCCAGCTGGGAAGACCGCCCGGACCCCGCGGAGTCGCCACTGTTTCGCCGTTTCCGGCTACTCACAGTTTGCCACTCCTCAGTGTCCATGGCACTCGTCCCAGCAGACACTGTCTCGGTTTCGGTTGGTAGAGGTTGCGCCAAAGCGCCAGGTGGGATTTCGTGGCCCTGAGAAGGACCGACGGGAAGATTGGTTGCGGCCATCGGCGAGGTTAACCTACGCCTAGGCTGGTGAGACTTTACGGATCGCTAGCTGGGTAGTGAGGTATACTACTTAATAGCTACAACACTTACCAGGCAACAGACAGCAGCGGAGAACACCAAAACACCACTAACACCAGAAACTCGAGTTCACCACTGCCCGCACAATTGTAACACAGAGCACTAATTGAATTAAACACTTTGTGAAAGTTTCAGCTTGATAGAATAAGTAATTACTGAGTTATTGCACTCCAGACAAGCTGGAGCCAGTGTTGTGCAATGGAAAATTCCACGCACAAGAACAAGAAAACGAACGACGCAGCCTACCTTGGCAACAGCTCAGGGTAGACTCACGACGTCCAATGGAGTGCGCCGCTCTTTTTATGCCCTGACAGGTTGTGTGCCTTGAACCTATCAGAGTGCCGCTGGTCCCCGGTTGGCTCGCCTCGAGCACGTTAGATGGTCACGTCGAGGCCAATCAAGCTGCTGCTGATTCTTGATTGGCTCGCCTCGCCTTCTCGTGTCATGTCTCGGCTGGCGCAGAGAGCAGATCTTCGCCTCGCTAATAAATTTTGAGTGGGTGAAGTAATACATTTAGTGGTTAGTCATTTTTTCTGTATAGTATATATACAGTTTATATATGAAAATTATGAATTCGAAAATACATAAATTTTGAAATATTTGATAATTTTAGCAAATTAAAAAGAGTCTTTACTTGTTTTATATTTTATAAAGAGATTTTATAATTTCACTTTCCTGGAATTTATTGGGTTAATCCGGATCAATCAGGACGAACTTGCGGGCCTGCTCCTGCTTTCACACCGGCTGTTGTCCTCTTACGATTAGATCCCTCCAATCTCAGGGTTTCCTTGTGGATGGTGTGTTCATCCAAGCTGCTCCTGATTCAGTCCTCGTTGACAGCCATCAGCTGTTGAAGATCTCGAACGCTGTGCCTGACTTTCATAGTCTAATTCAGCCGGTCCCTCAACGATACACTCTGACTTCCCAGAGACTATAAGACTGCCTTATTAGAGACTGTGAAAGACTGTAAAACACTGCATAACTCACGGCTCACCTGTGCTTTTATAGATATTTCCACATGTTATCATTTTTACATGTTAAAATGTTCTAGATTGTGCTAGAAAACGACCACGTGTTGGTGGACATGAACTTCTGGTTTCTGGGCCTTTCCAAATCACATGTTTTCAACTGCATGTGATTTATGACTTTGCCAGTTGAATATATGCTATTAAAATTTATTTTATATTGGTATTATTAGTTATTAATAGCTTTTCTAATTTGCACACTAATATAAATGACTTATAGCGTGTCTGTTATTTGGTTTACTGTTAATTATCTTCATACAATTCATATTCACTTTGCACAACACTTATTCACTTTCACTCTACACTGCACTGCTGTTTTCTATTGTTTTTTATTGTCTTAAACTATGTTAACAAGGAGTACTTATCCTAATATCAGTATTGTCGTATAACATTCACACCCAGGGCCGTCCCTGGGGGGGGGCAAGCTGCCCCGGGCGCCGCGTCAGGGGGGGCGCCACGAGTCGGAGAAATTTGTATTTCACTTATGTCGTCGTTATGCCGTATAATATACTGGCTTGTAATAGTACCAGTACCAAACGCTTCCAATTACTAGAATCGAATGTTAATCTCTGCTGCCCGCCACGGTCCCCACTACGTTTTCACGACGCTTCGTCTATTCACGCCTCGCGGCTGATTTTACACTGTTTTCTTTGTGAAATTTTGGTAGGTTGACAGCTGACAGTACTCGATGTTGTTTACGTCAATTTTCAGTAAAGCTTTCGTGTTTTGAAGTTTATAAAATTTATTTATTCTATCCAGTTTGTATAAATATTGTTTATTACTTTGTATTTTGTTAGTGTATTATAGTGAGTATTGTAATGGTACATATCTTCACCTAACTATAATGAAGAAGACATGACCAGATAAATTATTTAGTCATTAACACTAGAATAAAAAGGGATGAATTAGAATAGAAGAATGGGTGAATCAGAATAATAAAACGATCAGATATATCAAGGTAGTCAGAACAGTAACTTATATTAATAAAGTAGTAACAAACAAACAAACCAAAATGGTAAATACAGAAACAAGACTATTTAACCCGAATAGCCCAATAGATGGTAAGTGAGAGAGTAGAACTAGCCCCAAAGGACCAAGAATAACCTAATAGTGACAACTGCAAATGGACTAGAAATAGCCACCGCACCAACATAAGTGTAAATAAGAAGAATAGTGACTAAAAGACAATTAACATATAAGTGTAGTGATATAATCAGCCACAACACTAAGGAAGTGACGTATAATGTATGACAAAAGAAAGTGAACTAAGAAGGAACACCAAACTTGTATTAAACCAAAGAAATAGAATCACTAATGAAAATTGTATATAATATTAATAATTGTAAGGACAGACAAGTTAGAGATACTAATCATTAAGTAATTAAGAAATAGAAGGGCACAATAACCCCAAACAAATAGAGTAAACTAAGACAAATCACATTAGGATAATACTAACATATTAGTGATACAATAAAACGACATGAACTTGTTAACATTATAATTAAACCTTGTAAAGTGAGAGGTAGAGAGTTAGAGAAATAGTGAACATAGTAAAGTGAGAAAGAGAATTTAAAGTTAGGTAATACCCACTAGTAACACTTAAATTAAACATATAAAGTGCAAAGTGATAGTGTGAAAACCCCAAATTAAATAGAACCCTATTGATAGGGATAGACACCAAATAATCAGTGAAAAAACACTAAAGAGTTAAGAGTGATCAAAAACCATCAGTGAGTGGTAAAAAATAAGTGAAGGCTGATAATGGCTAATCACAGAAAGGACTGTGGCACTTAATAGCAATTATCCAGTGAACACAAGTGTATTAATAACAAAATGAAACAAAGTGTAACAGACTATATAATAAGTAGGTTTTAGATAATAGTAGTAATTACTACTTGTCATATTTTAGTTTGCAAATCTTAATGTTAGGTAATAATTTGTTAATTAGTATTGTTACTCATGTATTCAAGAACGAATGACTATCAGTGTATTAATACACCAAAATATATGATTTTATTCACAGAAATAAGAATCCAATATCATTAATTTAAAATGATACATTAAAGAATATTTTTCATGACAAACTGATAATAATAAAAAAAAAACGATATGTCAAGTAATAATTATAATTCATCAAAGAGTATGGGGAGATGAAGAGTATGAGTGGATAATATGTTTCAAATAATTATGTTTAAATGAATAAGAATTATGTTTTAATGACTAAGGTTTATGTTCCAATAATTATGTTTAAATGATAAGAATTATAGCTATGGGAATTGTTAAAACCATTAGATGTTATGTTATATGTTGTAAGAAATAAGATTTTAAAACCAACAGAAACCAGTAAACAAGAAACAAACCATACATTCAAAAACAATGACACTAAAAATGAGTTATCACAGTAAACAAATTAATATAGGGAAACAATAAAGTTACACACAATTACAAGAACCGACTTAAACATTGAACAAATGAACAGAATCTTGTATTCAAACAATCAGGACCCATTACAAGGAGAATAAAATGTAATATCAGTAATTAAAGAAAAATAGTCAATTGCTGTTTAAGCCTATGCAAATTCCCAACTGTCAACTACAAAAAACTTCAATTTATAGAATTAAACACTGACATTAGGAAGACTAAACCACATAAACTATGAAATACAAATAGACAATCATGTTAAGGCAGAAATATTATGATAATAATGTAAATTGAGAAAACAGTATAATTAAATAAAATTCACAAACTGTCAAAATGTTGATACTTAAGTGAACACTATAATATTGGATGTCAAATTGATCCTTGAGCAAAAATATGAACAGTGGTGATAATATTTACTACTAAAAAGGGAGTACTGAAGATTAATTACATTTAGAAGATCTGTAACCAGTTTAAATAAAAATTCAAGTACCCTAACAATACTCTTTAGCCAATTTCAGCCAATCAAAAACTTTGAGTAACCATGACAACAACCGAATATTGACTAATTTCAGTTAGGAACAATACTTTATGTAGTGACGCTAAACTGGAGAGACGCCACGCCGTGAAGGGCCCAAAATTTTCAACAGAAAAATAGTATAAGTGCCCACAATTTTGAGAAGGAGTAGCAGTACAACCGATGAGAGGCCATTACAACTAATTTACACCAAGGACCAGCTCGGAATTAATCCAGATGACCGGAAAATACCTGTAATTCATCTTGAAGAAGATGACAACCGATTTTTGAGCCCAAGATCAGAAGTAGGAAGAATAAACACCGGCCCATTACTTCACATGGACGACTGACAATACCCATCATATCTACTAACGTTGAGTATTGCTGAATTTATTTGATTATTATAAAACAAATTCTCTTTCAAAATTTTTAACTATATAATAAAACCCTCACTATCACTGAATATATTTTCAAGGATTGATAAAATAAAGAAATAACTTTGTAAACATTGAATGAACACATGATAACCTATGTTACACAACGACACTGTCACACCTCAACACCACAATATTTAATTTATAGCAAACCTTGTATAATTTTAATGATCACAAACTTTTAATGATATGTTCTAATTTTGTTATCTTGTTATGTAAACCTCTTTTTCGTACTTAAAAGAACCCAATTGGCAGATTTATTTTGTAAAATAATAACCAGAGTCAATTGTAAACATTGCACTACCAACCTAGCGCTCCGCAGAGCGAGAGATTATATTGCCGAGGCTAAAATTTTATTATAACAATTATTATTTTTATGAAGCGTTAACGATAATTAACAAGCAAAAGCCTAATAAAAAAGTGCGTACTGATAACAAACTGTCCAGTATTTATTTGTAGAAAATATTTTGTATGTTTTGTTTACTAACAGTGGGTCGACATAACCAACAATAATTCAAGTTGGCAACACGTTTTCCCCCACTCACACGAGAAGCAGTTACAAGCCAGACGGCGAACTATTCGAATTTTCGATAACAAATCACCATACTATACAAATAAGAACTTTTAATTGTTTTCAAGAAAAACAATTTGGCGCCTACCCGGAATTACTAAAAGTGCGAGAAGGGACAGATAAGGCACGCAGGCTAACAGACGCTTCCGAACGACAATTTACGTTCGATAAATCTTACTACTACACAACGTTAAACATTATTATCCACACGACACACTTCTATTATTACAAAGTGATGATCCCAACAGTGGGGCTTTTCGTTTCTGTTAGAAGGACGATACTACGGGCGGACATTACACAAATAAAACCCCGTAAAACATCTATTATTACAAAGTGGCGCACCAACTAGTGAAGCTAGATTGACGAGAATATTAACGTCTAGCGGCAAGTACGACAGAAGGTCAACAAGATGAAGAGAGCATCATCATTAAGGCGGACGAAGGAGGCCGAAAAGGAAGTGCGAGCGGAAGAGAAGGAAGTGACTTCGGTAGAAGATGCCGAACAAATGTTACCTCCAATGGAACCAGTCAAACCCGTACAGCCAGAAAACCAACCGGAGAAACCAACACAAACTGAGGACGAGAGATTCCAAGAGATGATGAGAGCAATCATGGGAATGAACAAAAATATAACGTCATTAAAGGAAGATTTCAAGGAAGAATTTAAGAAAAATAAGGAGGAAATTAATGAGAAATTAGACAAGAATAGCCAACAAATGGCCGAAAATACTAAGACCATGGAAGAAAAAATGGACAAGAACAGTAAGACCATGGAAGAAAAAATGGACGAACTGAGGCAAGACAGCCAGAAAAATATGGAGGTCTTAAACGAGAAGATGGCTGAGAACAACGAAAAATTAAATAAGAAAATCGAGGAGGAGATGACGAGTATACGGCAAGAGATTTCCGAAATACATGGGAAATGGGAAATTACGAGCCATGAGCTGCAACAAATGAAGGAAGACTTCAGCGAATGAATGACCAACATGGAAGAAGACAGCCAGATCTGAATAGAATCTATAAAAACCGCAACCGACCAAAATATAACACAGGTACGGACAGATTTTGGAGAGAAATGCCGGGAGATCGACACCACCGTAAACGAAGTTCGCAGACAAGGTCAACAAAACAAAAACAGAATTGAAGAAATCCAGCAACGAGAGATTGCCAAAATCAGGGAGGAGCTGGAAGTAATTAACAACAGACCGCCAGTAATGACACAGTATCAGCACATGGACAACCGGGAAGTAATTAGCTTCAAACAATACCGGCGAAACCCGATGGAATTCTTGGAGAGAGTGGACGAACAACTGGCCAAGACTCGGGAGAAGAGATGGACCATTATCCGAGGATACCTGGACGAGTATTTTCGTGATATAAACGATAATTGGTGGACGGCCACGAGACACGATCTCACGAATTACGAAGAAATTAAAGACTTGTTCAAAAGGAAATACTGGTCGGAAGCAACACAAAACATCATGCAAGACAGTATATGTTTCGGCAGGTATGACGCCACCAGAGGGACGACTTTCACGGCATATTTCCTGGGTAAGGTGTGCCTAGCAAGGAATCTGGAGCCGAAAATCCCAGAAGAAAGTTTAGTGATGAAACTCGCCTTTCATTACGAAGAGGGTGTCTCCAGAGCGCGGCTGGGTAGCCAAATTAAGACCATCCAATCCATGGCAGCTCTACTAGAAGATTACGAAAGGGAGCGTTATTACCGTAGGAGCCGACAGCGGGACGACAGGGGCGAAAACAAAAATTTTCAGAACGGCTACCAATATAACAACAATAACTACCGTCCTAATTATAACAACCGTAACAATGCGAATAACCCGACTAACGAGTCGCATAATAGAACAAATAACAATCCGACCAGCCAACCAAATAACGGCTATAATAACAATAATAGGCCGAACAATCAGAATAATCAATACAATCAGCCAAATAATACACATCAACCCTATAGGCCGAATAACACCAGTTACAACCGGCCAAATTTCAACAGCAATACAAATGACAATAGAAATCGCAACAACACAGATCGTAACTATCGTCAAGTGCATTATGTGAGGGCCGAAATTGACGGCGGGAATAGATCATATTATCAAGGACGACGAAGTGCCGACCGGAATGCGTACGGACACCGATACAGTGATCGCAATTACGGACGTGACACCAGAACCAACACGGGCTGGAGTCGAAGCCAAGAAGTGTATAGGCGTGACCGGTACGAAGAGGATCACAACCAGCCTGAACCCCGACCGTCAACGAGCGGAAGTCCGCCAACAAATCAGCAAGACGATCGCAACAATCAGTCCGAGATGACGTTAAACTAGGAGCGGCAGTGAAAAACCTACTCGTACCCTCACTGAACCAGTCTATTGGGTTAAATCGCATCGTTACTCAAACCAACGGCGAACGCACAATTACAATCGTGCGCAATAATTATCTGAAGAATATTATAGAGGAACTCCTCAAAGAAGGTAACAACCAATCTGATAGTAAACATAACGAGATTGCTTATATTTCAACGCAAGTCAACGGAGTACCAGCACAAATTATGATAGACACTGGATCCAATATCCCATTAATCGACAGTATTGAGCTTCAGAAAATTCAAGAAGCAAGTAAGACAATTATACTTACGCTACCCATCATCATTGTCCTTGTAGGAGCGACCGGACAACAAAACAGAACCGTCCGAAAACAAGTGCAACTCGAACTGACAAGCAATGGACAAACCGTAACAATAACGTTTTTAGTAGCCAGTGGATTGCCATTCCGGATGCTAATTGGTTGCGATATGCTGCGCCAGTACTCAGCCATAATTGACCTGAGCAAATACAAACTTATTTTGAAGAAGAATGACATACAGTGGATAGCTGAACTGACCAATAGTGAAGAAATACAGCCACATGAAACAATGTACCATATCCAAAAGTACAGAAATACTGGAGAACATGTACTAAATAGTGGGATTTATGACGAGACCGACAATGAAGAACTATGGCAAGAAAAACTTGAAGAAATCCGAACTTTCCAGAGAGAGAAAACGAGCACTCAATTAACAGCTCAACAAGCTGAACAACTGATCGAAGTATATAAGCGTTACAAGCACGTATTTTCAAATACACCTGGAAAGGTCAGAGATTATCAGTGCGAGATTCAATTCCGAGAGCCTGTCAACTTGATAAAAAAATCTTACCCGATTGCATTCTCATTAAAGGAGGTGGTGAGACCAGAAATCAGTCGATTAATAGCTGAAGACATAATTGAACCAAGCTACTCACCTTACACCAGCCCTATCCTTGCAGTTCCAAAGAAACACGGGAAGGTGAGAATATGTCTAGACGCCCGTGAGATCAATAAGTACATAATAAATGATCGTACATCCCCAGGAGAAGTAGATGAGATCCTGAAAAATTCTATGGACTAAATTCATCAGTATATGGGACACTGTCTGCGACTATTGGCAGGTTGAATTACACCCATCCAGCAGAAAGTACATGGCATTTATATTTGATGGACGGAACTTCCAATTCAAAAGATTACCCTTCGGATTGGTGAATTCGGTAGCAGTATTTGTAAAAATTATGGACCAGATACTTGGACCAGATGCGTTGCAGTTCACAACAGTCTATGTAGACGACTTGTTAATAACTTCAGATGTGTGGGACGAACATTGTCACCGAGTAGAATACGTGCTGAAAAAACTATCAAATAACCATATAACCCTCAAGCTGGAAAAATCCAAATTTTTATCTGATGAAGTGCAAATTTTAGGGTTCAACTTGTCTGGAAATGGGATAACACCGTCACAAGAAAAGGTGGAGTGCATACAGAAGTTTCCAACACCAAAAAATAAGAAACAACTCCAATCATTTCTCGGTCTATGCAATTATTACCGAAAGTTCCAAAAGAATTATTCTGAAATGACAGCCAAATTTTCACACCAACTGTCATCTAAGAACAAATGGACGTGGGGAGTCGAACAAGATATAACACTCCAACTGATTAAAAATAAATTCATTGAATCAGTAATGTTACGTCATCCTAATTTCACTAAACCATTCTATTTAGATTGCGACGCCAGTGACGTTAGCCTTGGATCCGTTTTGTACCAGGAGGATGAAGAGGGAAATCATTGTGTGATAAGTTTCACAAGTAGAGTGCTAAACAGCAGTGAAAGAAATTATAATGTTACTGAGAAGGAATTGCTGAGCATTGTGTTCTCATGTAGAAAATTTAGGACCTACATATTGGGATACCCGATTACAGTGAGGACTGACCACAAGTCCATATCATTCCTCAGAAATTGTAAGTTAAGTCATGGAAGATTGACTAGATGGAGTTTGGTATTGCAGGAGTATGATCTAAATTGGGAATACATCCCAGGCAAGAAAAACATTGTAGCAGATACCCTATCCAGAGTAAACATTAAAGAGCAGACGTACGAAGGAGAAAAGGAAACTGTTATTAAAATATACCATATAATTAAAAACAGAACTGATTTGGCCAACATTATGAAAGAATGGAACGACAACAAGCACAAGATCCCAAACTAAGCAAAATTCTATCTCGCTTAACAGACAAAGATGACCACATATCCCAATATTATTGCAAACACCAAGGGATACTTTTCATAAAACCACAAAATAAATTCATAACGTGGAAATTAGCAATACCTCAAGCCACAGAGAAGGACTTAATTCTCGATTACCATGAGAAATATGGGCACATGGGCACATTAAAAGTGGTAAAAGCCTTACAAGAGCATGTATACATGAAGGATGCTAACAGAAAGGTAAGGAAATGTATAAAGCAATGTCACATATGCCAACTAGTGAAGGTCAACAATAACAGAAAGGAGGGAACCATGATACCTATAACTACATCTTGTAAATTAGAGAAAGTCTTCGTTGACATATGCGGACCATTTCCGCGTAGTGGAGGAAGGCACCAATACAAATACCTCATCATTGTATTTGACCACTGCACAAGGTTCACAAAGCTTTTCCCCATCAATCATGCCACTACCCAAAAAATTTTGAAAATAATCCTAGAGCCATACATTAGAGAAGTGGGAATGCCCAAATGCATCATTACTGATCATGGAACGCAATTCAAGGGACGAAAATGGAAGAACACTTTACTAAATCATGGAATAAAAACGTACAAGACATCAGTGTACCATCCCAGCAGCAACCCTGCAGAGCGAGTCTTGAGAGAAGTGGGGAGAATTCTCTGTACATATTGTTATGAGCAACACAATGAATGGTCTAAATACATACCAGCAGCCAGCCGAAAATTTTATAAACTTATCGCACCACCAATTTATTGAAACCACACCATATACTGCAATGTTCCAAAGACCACCACCAAGAGAAATTACTTCCCTAATCCAATTCCCGAATGACGAAAGATATCAATTCAATGAAGTTCAGTTTCATAATAAAATATTAGAAAAGACTGGCAAAATCAGAGAAAAATATAAGCAAATGCAACCGAAGCCCATACAATATCAGATTGGAGAGCAAATATTACTCAAAAACAGAGGATTACCAAGCACCATGGAAGGGATAACCAAGAAGCTATTGTTACTGTACACAGGACCCTACATAGTAAGCAAAGACAACCAAAATAATACATATGAGATCGTAGACCCAAAAACACAAAGAATAAAGGGGACATTTAACCAAACCTCTATAAAAAAATATTATTAAAAACGAGAAAAAACCATCCCGAAACCAATTAATAAATAACTAGTGTTAAACAGTAAGAAAAAATAAAACAAATAATAATAAAAAGGTCATGTATACCATACCCACTAATAATATCGAATCACGAAGAGCTAGAGAGTGTGAATAAAAGAAAAAGAATATAATTTGAAATAATGTATTGTATAAACTAAATAATAATAATGTGAAGAATCCTACAAATGATATTTATTTAATAGTCGCACTAAGACTACTTGTATAATTTTGTAATGATTGACTGTAGATAAGTCCAGCAATCAAATGTGTATTTTACGGCGGAGCAATGGAGTCAAAAGTACCCCTCTGATCCGATTCAATGTAATGATAGGGAAACATGTTAGGGAATTAGATATCAAAGGGATAAGAACGTTAAAATAAAATACGATACGAAGATCAAGAAGAATATTGACACTCAAAAATGAAAAGAACCTATTGCTCTAAAATAACCAGTGATTGAGAAAGTAAAATGAAATCATGATTGATAATTCCAATCAAAAAACTGAATGATATTTGTTGAAATAATCAATTTTAGTGGCAGGGCAATATGTAATGGTACATATCTTCACCTAACTATAATGAAGAAGACATGACCAGATAAATTATTTAGTCATTAACACTAGAATAAAAAGGGATGAATTAGAATAGAAGAATGGGTGAATCAGAATAATAAAACGATCAGACATATCAAGGTAGTCAGAACAGTAACTTATATTAATAAAATAGTAACAAACAAACAAACCAAAATGGTAAATACAGAAACAAGACTATTTAACCCGAATAGCCCAATAGATGGTAAGTGAGAGAGTAGAACTAGCCCCAAAGGACCAAGAATAACCTAATAGTGACAACTGCAAATGGACTAGAAATAGCCACCGCACCAACATAAGTGTAAATAAGAAGAATAGTGACTAAAAGACAATTAACATATAAGTGTAGTGATATAATCAGCCACAACACTAAGGAAGTGACGTATAATGTATGACAAAAGAAAGTGAACTAAGAAGGAACACCAAACTTGTATTAAACCAAAGAAATAGAATCACTAATGAAAATTGTATATAATATTAATAATTGTAAGGACAGACAAGTTAGAGATACTAATCATTAAGTAATTAAGAAATAGAAGGGCACAATAACCCCAAACAAATAGAGTAAACTAAGACAAATCACATTAGGATAATACTAACATATTAGTGATACAATAAAACGACATGAACTTGTTAATATTATAATTAAACCTTGTAAAGTGAGAGGTAGAGAGTTAGAGAAATAGTGAACATAGTAAAGTGAGAAAGAGAATTTAAAATTAGGTAATACCCACTAGTAACACTTAAATTAAACATATAAAGTGCAAAGTGATAGTGTGAAAACCCCAAATTAAATAGAACCCTATTGATAGGGATAGACACCAAATAATCAGTGAAAAAACACTAAAGAGTTAAGAGTGATCAAAAACCATCAGTGAGTGGTAAAAAATAAGTGAAGGCTGATAATGGCTAATCACAGAAAGGACTGTGGCACTTAATAGCAATTATCCAGTGAACACAAGGGTATTAATAACAAAATGAAACAAAGTGTAACAGACTAGATAATAAGTAGGTTTTAGATAATAGTAGTACTTAATTCAACTTGAAGAAGATGACAACCGATTTTTGAGCCCAAGATCAGAAGTAGGAAGAATAAACACCGGCCCATTACTTCACATGGACGACTGACAATACCCATCATATCTACTAACGTTGAGTATTGCTGAATTTATTTGATTATTATAAAACAAATTCGCTTTCAAAATTTTTAACTATATAATAAAACCCTCACTATCACTGAATATATTTTCAAGGATTGATAAAATAAAGAAATAACTTTGTAAACATTGAATGAACACATGACACCTATGTTACACAACGACACTGTCACACCTCAACACTACAATATTTAATTTATAGCAAACCTTGTATAATTTTAATGATCACAAACTTTTAATGATATGTTCTAATTTTGTTATCTTGTTATGTAAATCTCTGTTTCGTACTTAAAAGAACCCAATTGGCAGATTTATTTTGTAAAATAATAACCAGAGTCAATTGTAAACATTGCACTGCCAACCTAGCGCTCCGCAGAGCGAGAGATTATATTGCCGAGGCTAAAATTTTATTATAACAATTATTATTTTTATGAAGCATTAACGATAATTAACAAGCAAAAGCCTAATAAAAAAGTGCGTACTGATAACAAACACTGACTGTCCAGTATTTATTTGTAGAAAATATTTTGTATGTTTTGTTTACTAACAGTGGGTCGACGTAACCAACAATAATTCAAGTTGGCAACACATTTTCCCCCACTCACACGAGAAGCAGTTACAAGCCAGACGGCGAACTATTTGAATTTTCGATAACAAATCACCATACTATACAAATAAGAACTTTTAATTGTTTTCAAGAAAAACAATTTGGCGCCTACCCGGAATTACTAAAAGTGTGAGAAGGGACAGGTAAGGCACGCAGGCTAACAGACGCTTCCGAACGACAATTTACGTTCGATAAATTTAACAACTACACAAACATTAAATAATAATATTATAAGACAAACGACACACACAACTTATATATATATATATTTACTACAATATTAATGTTTATAGTGTGTATAATGTGGATGTTTATAGTGTGTATACATAACCTAGAAAGGTAAGTTAGGCCTACGTGATACATTTAGGCTTACTAAATATTTTTCTCATTATTATAATTATGCATATTGACTATTGTATATTCCTAAGCATTTCTAGAATAAAAATATGTCCTAGTAAATAAACAGAAGGAAACCAATGAGTTTTCAGTTATTACATTAGCCTACATTTTTTATTATTATATATTTCTAAGAAATGCTTTCTTTACTGTCGTCTTATATTAGATGATCATCACTCTACACTATAGGTTTTAGTAAAATTTCACGCATATAGTGTATGTTATAAAACGAGCGTGTAGTGTATATTGTTTTTGTGTTCGTGCGTGTACATACAGTACATATTATAACGTGTATTTATATAATAATTTTAAAGTGCGAGATGCAGGTGAAATAATAGTGAATGCTCAATATTCTCTTTTTAATCGAGTATTTTAAAAATTATTGATCTAAACATGCAATTAATTGATCTAAACATGCAATTAATCATTTTTAAAGTGTGCTCTGATAAAGTAATGATTAAAAAAGTG
The DNA here is from genome assembly GCA_034769895.1 of Magicicada septendecula. Lineage (NCBI taxonomy): Eukaryota > Metazoa > Arthropoda > Insecta > Hemiptera > Cicadidae > Magicicada > Magicicada septendecula. The sequence goes on along the minus strand of CM068368.1, from coordinate 406,730,070 downwards.
CGCATCGATAAAATAATTGTAAAAAAGAATTAAACGTGAATTAATACTTTTTTAAAAGTGCGTTTCGATTTAAATTTAAAAAGAATTAAACGTAGATTTAATACTTTTCAAAAGTATTAAATAGAAGGTTAAATCTTTTTTGCGTTATAAAGCGCTCTTTTGGATGGAGAGCTCATTTTGGAAATTGTATCATTGTTTAACTATAAATAAGAATTAACTGTTTTTTTTTAACTGAAAATTATTATGTTAGGCCTAATTATTTTTTGTACTGCCAACTATGAAAGTCCTTAACCTGTTCAATGAGGATTGTGACAATTTTTTTCTTTTCCAGTTATTAAAATAAAATGAAGATCTTACACTTTTGACTGAATTTTGGTTGAACAATATATCCCAAGATTTCAAATAAGAAGAATGTCCTCAAGCAATCAGGGGCTCAAAGGCGGAAAATGGGAAGGGAAGCTGAAGCAGCTCATGAAGTACTGCTTAGTAAAGTTCCTAAATTAACAAATTTTTTTATGCCCACCTCGTCTTCATCTGTAGCTCTGCCAAATGACGAACTGCATTGTAATTCAACTAATAATGTAGAATCTCACCATTCCAAAAATTTCAGTACAAACAAACAAGACGCTCAAGATAATCCACTGACAGCTAAACATGAAGCTACCCATACTTTTGAGGTAGACGATGTTCTCACTGATTGTGAATCTGAATCTATTACTAGTAGTTCTGAACGTCAATTATCCAATGACCCATCAACTTGGCCTGAGCACCTATCAGTGAGAGAAAGAGACATTATTGCAATGATGGAGCCAATACCTTTTTTGGCAAATGATAAAGAGTACCCATGGATTGACAAACACCATTTTTCCAATTAATTTCAATACAGAATTGCAGAAAATGGTGAAAGATTAAACATAGGCGGCTTGTGTACTCTCGAACGGCAGACGCAGCTTTTTGCTTGCCTTGTCGTTTATTTGAACCTTCCATTCAATCTTTTTTTGGAAAGAAAGAGGGATTTAACAAATGGAGAAAATTTTGTGAACGAGCAAAATCGCACGAGACATCACCTGGACATTTTCTTAACACTCAAAAGTGGATTGATGCCGAGAAAAGGTTGAAGGGAGATAAAGCTATTGATCAACAGCTAATAGACCAAATAAATGTTGAAACAGAAAGATGGAAAAGTGTTTTAAAACAAGTTATATCAGTAATAATGTTTCTGGCCGAAAATAATATAGCTTTTAAAGGATCTTAACAAAGCTTTTCACAAAGAATAATGGCAATTTTCGTGGCCTCATCCAGTTGCTGGGGCAGTTTGACCCGACAATGAAAGAACACTTACGACAGATCGAAGCTAAAGAACAGCGGGTCCAAATGTTAAGCGTTAAAATCCAAAATGAAATTATTAACCTACTTGCTCAGCATGTCAAGGAAGACATCATCAAAAAAATACATTCTGCAAAATACTTTTCTGTGATCATGGATTGTATGCCAGATGTCAGTCACAAGGAACAAGCGTCACTAAAAATTCGTTATGTTCATGAAGAAAATGAAACTAATGGTGAAATAGTCATCCAAGAAAGCTTCATAGGTTATACTGTTGCTGAAGAGTCGACAGGTGAAGCTCTCTCAAATCTTTTGAATCAAGAAATTGAATCTTATGGACTTGATCTCAAAAACTGCCGAGGACAAGGGTACGATAATGGGGCCAACATGGCTGGAATACAAAAAGGTGTTCAAGCTAAGATATTGTCAAACTACCCGTTAGCCTTCTATACGCCTGGCGGCTGTCATAGTCTCAACTTAGTTGTCTCTGATGGAGCAAAGACATCGGTAAAATCTACACTTCTATTCGGTGTCTTGCAACGAATGTACACAATATTTGCAGGATCCCCAAAGCGTTGGTGTATAGTAAGCGAGCATGTTCAAGGCTTCACGCTGAAGCAAGTATGTGAAACCAGATGGGAAGCACGGATTAATTCTGTCTCTGCCGTTCTTTACCAGTATGGCAGTGTTATAAAATCACTAGAACAGCTAAGTGAAGACTCAAATGACGCTACAATATCATCAGAAGGAAAGTCTTTGTAGATTCACATGGAAGACTTTTCTTTTCTGGTGTGCTTAGTCATATGGCACGATTTACTGTTTCAAATAAACATCCTGAGCAAAACACTCCAGAACAAAAGTGCTGACATTGCTTTGGCCACAAACCAGTTAAAGGCTTGCACGGATTTTGTAAAGCAGTTCCGAGAAAGTGGATTGAATGATTCTATAGCAAAAGCAAAATAAATAGCCAAAGACCTTGACATTGATTCTACATTTCAGACAAAATGACCAAGGATGAAGAAAAACATGTTTTCTTATGAAAGTAAAGATGAATACAACCCAACCCCTGAGGATATGTTTAAAAGAGATGTTTTTTTGCCACTGGTAGACACAATGGTGACGTCTTTAAAAGATAGAATGGATAAGTTTTCTATCCACAAATCAAAATGGGGATTTTTATTTGATTTGAAGCATTTTCCAGAAAAGAAAGAACTTGAAGAACTTTGCATCAGCTTGCAAGATCACCTTACTGTAAATAATGTTTCTGACATAAATGGCAAGGACCTTTACAATGAACTTTCACATGTAAACGCTCTGACAAATGAAACCCCAAATGAAAAGCAAATGTCTCCTCTGGAAGCCTTAAGAATTATAAAGAAAACTGATCGAAGAGACCTATTCAGTAACCTGTGGATTTCCCTCCGTATTCTCCTCACTATTCCAGTTTCAGTGGCAACCTGTGAGCGTAGCTTCAGCAAATTAAAACTAATAAAAACTTACTTGCGTTCATCAATGATGCAAGAAAGATTATCCTCGCTCGCAATACTTGCCATCGAGAATGAAGTCACCAAACAACTCAACATGGATGACATTATTGCCAATTTTGCAAAAATGAAAGCAAGAAGAATTCCAATTTAAAGTATATAGCAATACTAGCAAAGGCGGACCCGTAATATTGTTCTCGTACTAATTTAAAATGCTTTGATTTAATCTCCATTTTGAATGTAATTTTGTTTTAAAGTGCAATTTGACACGTAACACAATATACTATATCTTTTAAGCCCTTTCTGTGTATATAGGCCTACTCAATAATTAACAAATTATAAAAAACTCAATTTCTTTACTTTTAGCTATAAATAATTAAATACAATCACGTTCTATGAAATATCTTTTATTGTTTCTGTTCTTATTTACCTAACATTCATGACTACTAGTCAGTATATTTGTATAAAAACCAGTCTACATTGGCATGGTCAGGACACAGACAAGAGAACTTCTCTTCTCTGTGGTCAGGACGATTTCAACCGCGGCGGGAGGGGGGTGCCCAACGTAAGCTTGCCCCGGGCGCCTAGACCCCTAGGGACGGCCCTGTTCACACCCCTTTGCATAAGATACCAACTATAAACTATATGTATATAGTCTTCTATACGAAAAGAAAGATGGCTGAACTGCAGAAGGGATTTGACCTTGAGGCTATGTTAAAAAAACTAATGAAGAATTACAAGAACAAATGCATAAAGATAATGAGAGGCTATCGACAGAACTTAATGAAACTAATACCAGAGTAGAAGTATTACAGGCTAGGGTACAATAGATGAGCAAGCTTTAAAAATTGAGAGTAAGTTTAAAGAATATAAAACAGAATGAACAAAATAGTTGATAGTTTTAAATGGTAATCTGAATACTGTAATGAGATTTTCAGAGTATCAAAGCAGGGACATAAGAAAATAAAAGAAATCAGTGAACGAGTCCATGAAAACACAAGTAAGACGCAAGAGTTAGAAGCCTGAACTTCTACATGGGAAACTGACATGGTTGAATCTAATAAAACCATCAAGAACAATTCAGATGAAATAAATACGCTCAAAGAAGATTTATATGGTGAAGTAGAACATCTTAGAATGGAAATAAAGAGAAGACCAGTGCAGATGATCCTTGTACATACGGATCATCGTATATATGGAGGAGAGAACCAAATTAGTATTCAAAGGGTTGAATAAGGACAATCCGATTGAATTCCTACTGAATTGTGAACAAGAAATTGAATTCAAGGGTAATAATCATCATCATCATCTGCACAACACGGCTTAGGCAGGGTGCTGCCTGTTCCGCCTTAAAAATCCTCCAGTCATTTCTTCCTGGGTCTACCCACACACCTGTGTTCTATGGGTTTGTATTTCCAGACTTGTTTGGTCAGTATGAAATGTGACATTCATTTTACGTGTTCTTTCCACCGTTGTTTGTACTCTTGTAATTTTTCATTCAAGTTAAAAACTTGTAACTCTTCTTGTATGGCCTTATTTCTTATACGGTCAAGTTTAGAACAACATTTAACTCCTCTTAAAAATGCCATTTCCAAGGCCTGTATTTTACTGCCTTGTTTTTTAGTTGTTCGTAATTCACACCCATAGAACAGTGTAGGGACTGCCATAACTTTATAAAACTTTAATTTTGTATCTTGACATACCTTGTTTCTAAAAATACAGTTGATTGTTCCACAGATAGTCTGGAACTTACCTAGCTTAACATGAAAGGTAATAGTATAACTGTGAAAGAGAAGACTAATTTTGTTGGTAAACATTTTCAAGACTCTGCTGCAATAATCTGGTACACGATTGTTTGAGATAATTTAACTATTTATGAACAATTTAAAGACTCATTTGAAAGTCACTATTGGAATATCTATACACAAAGACAGGCGAGAAACCAATTAGAATATGTTAGATATCAAACAGATAGAAAACTTACCTTTGAAGAGCACATCATTCAGCTGGTTGAAAGGAGAAAACACTTATGTTAAAAATTCACAGAACACAAATTAGTGTTAAAATGATCATATCTCTTCAACTGAGATATAAAATTAGCCATATACACACAAGTAATTAACACCATTGAAGAATTATTAATGTTACTCACATGATTGGAGCACATAGTCCACGATGACCTCAGTATAACTGATATGAACTGTGAGAGAGAAGAGTAAACTTCATACAAAGAGAGAAGAGAGAGATGTAAGCAAGGACAGAGAGCAGCGAAACCAATATGATCAGTGAGAGAGTAGAGATAGCTTGGGAGCGGATAGTGAGAGAGAGAACATTCTACTTATAGAGATGATAATAATTTGGTACAAAAATATTTTAAATATATTTCAAAGAATAGTTCTTCAAATATTAACTACTTCCGCAAGTAAAATTTATTATTGTATTGTTGGATTTTGTTGTCCATGACATGTCCGTTGCCATGTCAAATTTTTCTTAATATAATTAATTCACTACCGACTCAGAACACAAAGTTTTTTATTGGTAAAAACGTAAAAGTTTTACCTTATAGCATGAACCAGTTTTCGCTTATTATAAGCTTCGTCAGAGCCTTATAAAAAACTTTGTGTTCCAAATCGGTAGTGATATAATTATATTTATTGTATTGTATTTTGACCTTATAAATAAATATATATATAATATAGGCCTATCTAATATATATTCTATATATTTTTAGGTGTTAAAAAGAATATACAATATTATCTACTTGCAGAAGAAACAAATTGAAAACATCACAAATTATATAATTACTGCAAGAAACATCGAGTTACTTATATAGAAAAAAAAATATATATAATTATACATTCATATTTGCTCAGTTATTCTTGCATATATTTTTTATATTATTATTAATAATAAATAAAACTTTTGTACAAGAATATATTTTTTATTACTTTTTAATATAACACTGTTTTGGTAGTATAAACTATCATAATCATATATACAAACTTGTAATATTTATTAATAATAATAATAATATAATATTACAACTGTCTTGTCTTTGAACTTCTTACTGAAAGATAGGATATTTTGACCTTTAAACATTGTATCATAAAAATATCATAATGTATGTAAAGACTCAATTTACATTCTTTTCCAAAGATAAAGTTATCTCTATATTTGCATCTAGCTTTATATAACATCTTAATGGAGCAGTGTTTTCTATGATAAAACAAACTAGGTGTTAGTTTTTATGTTTAGTTAATACATTTTACTAACCGTATTTTATATCCATTAACATTTGGCTCTAATTGTGTTACTTATGGTATGTATGTATGATGAATGCATGGCTGAACAGTGTATTTGGAAAAGTTCAAAATTCTAAATTCTCTGGTTACTATTTTGATGTTTTAGTTATACATATGAACTGGTAGAGAGTATAGCTAAGTATCTTCTTGAACGAGTGACTCTCAGGCCCAAAATTGGAATAATATGTGGCTCAGGAATGGGTAAGCATCATTAACTACTGATATACTGCTTTTGATTCAAAACCAAAACAAGCATTTATTAGATTTGTGTATAACACTGTTTTTATTTTATTTATTGTATTCTCAGTTGTAAGGATGGAAGAATAACACTGATGCCAAACTATTACTTGTTTGCCATTTGACTTTCTGTGCTCTTCTCCTTCTGTACACAGTCTTATTTTTATTAAATCATCTCAAGTATTACAACATTGGTGTCTTACTGTATACAATTTCCAAGTCTGTGTGTGCGTGCGTGTGTGTGTGTGTGTGTTTGACTTAATGTTTGTCATTTTTCTTCAAGAATAAAACAATGAGTCTTATAAGCACTTTATATTTTACATATCTTCTTAAAATATCAGTTCCAATCCTGGAAGATCATCTTCTCAGCTTTGGTTCACATGTTGAACAATAAGTGAAATTTGAAATTGTGTTATCAATTACATAAACTAATTATAGCATAAAATATTAACAAAATAATCTAATTGTAATATATAAATGTAATATATTTTATTGACCAAACGTATTTGTTATATGTTGTATAATAGTAACCACATTGCTAGTTAGTACGGGCATCACCAGTTATAATTATATATGAATTACCTATTACTGCATGATTATAATTTACACGTATTTATAATACTAATTCGCGTATTGAGTTATGTATAATAAATTCAAAGTGGCTAATTGTGTAAAATTATTACAATGATGCAAACTTACACATTGCTACATAGTTTCTCACAGTTAGAAATTATTTAAATAACTGTGTTAACAAATTATGTGTTATGATTGTATTTATAAGTGTTGTAAACATTCATGATTGAAAGCCTTAACTGACAGTGACCATATAGGTTAATAACCATCTTATATTCTTCAGTACTTGCCTTTGAAGAATAATGTTTGTCTCCCACAGGAATTAAACTCATACTCTAGCAAGGAAAAAAAATTAAACTGAAGACTTACAGGACAGATAAACATTCAGGCTTCTTTCTTTTTTGTCAGTACGTACTTTTAAAGTCCACTTTCCAAAACTGAAAACCTCTTCATTGTGTGCTTTATTTCACATTTGTTTCCAGAACATCTCAAAACCGTATAATAAGCTACTTGTTTCTATTGCGTAAAGTCCAGAGCTTCAACCAAACAGTGCTGCACTGTATTTGAAACATGTTATTAAATGTTTTCTAAGCTGTCATAGGCCAGATGCCCACATGAATTTATAAAATGTGAATTACACTAACTAATAATAATTATTAGAACAACTAATAATAATATTATTATTATTAATCCTACAGTTGTGTCTGGATTTCAGACATTTATTTAAACACGTTATCTTAGGGTTTTGAGGTACCTTGTGTCAGGTTTTTGTTTGTTATAAAAAGTGAAAGTGTACATTACATGTAATTGAAAGTCTGTATAGTTGTAACAATAACTTTGTTAGTAATTCCTTGTTTCTGTTAAATTACTTTCAGCTTCATCTGAGGTTATATAGTGTCTTATATTTAATGATCAGTGTGTAACATGACACAATATACTTGTGTATTCTCAAGACTTGCTGGTATATCATAAGTAACATTTTAAGTAGTGTTGTTGGAGAATGGCAATTCATTTCAGTACCCAGCGTTATGTAACAAAACTGTTTCCAGTTAGGTTCATATCTTTTAATCCTATTCTAGAAAAAATAACTGTCGGCTACATTGGACAGTTTTCGTGATGATTTTGCGCTCTCAGATGACATCATTTCTCGTCTTATTCATCTCGTGACGAAGAAGAACCAGCACTTCATATAATGAAAAATTTGACATTCAAGCGCTGGAAAGTGGAAGAGTGTGTATGGGCTGAAGCAAGCTTATTACGTGATCTGATTCTGCAAATTCCAGAGATATGTCAATTTCAAAAAACTGTCTGTAATTCTTGGATTTCGTTGTCCATGACGTGTCCGTTTCTTAACTAAATATAATTATTTCTCTACAGGTTTGTGTTCCGAGTCGTAGTGAAATAATTCTGTCTGTAATGTTTAAAATCTATCAATTTATTGTTCCAATATTCCTGGCTCTTCTCATGGAAATTATATCGTATGCATTTTATTATCTGCACAGCATCAGAAAGTGTCTATATTATTAAATATAAGTATATCACTACCGACTCGGAACTCAAAGTTTTTTAATAGTAAAAAAGTAAAATTTTTACCTTATAGCCTGAACCAATTTTTGCTTATTATAAGCTTCGTCAGAGGCTGCCACTGGGAGTGGTGTCCGTCTTGTTCTTGGTGACGGGCACCATCTTTTGTAAGATCGATGTTGTGTATGTGGGGTGTGATATGTTCAAATAATATGTGTGATTTGAATTGTATCCGTTCATTTAGGATGTCGTTTTTATGTGTTTTTGTGTGTTTGTATATTTATAGTTGTTCAAGAGTGTCTAGGTTTTGGCCTTTTGTGTGTACTGTACGTGTAGAATAACTATGTTGCTGTTGATGTTTGTGTATGTGTGGTTTGCTTCAATGAGGTGGTCTGCAAAGGTGGATTCGGTAGTGGAGTGTAGTGCCTTTGTGTGTTAAATGTGTCTCTGTTTGAAGCAACATCCTGTCTGGCCTATATAGAATTTGTTGCAATTTGAGCAATTTAGTTTGTAAACAGCAGGTAGATCAAATTTGTTTTGTTCTTTGTGTGTGTGTTTTCATAGTGTGTGTTCTGTTTTGTTTGTAGTTTTGTATGCGATTCTGTATCCTGCTTTTTTAAATTTGTGGGCTATTTTTTCAGTGTGGTTATTGATGTAAGTGTTATGAATTTGTTGTTTTCTGTCTTTGTCTGTTCTTTGTTTTGTGTTTCGAGTAGGAATTTATTGACTATTGCTCTGTTGCATCCGTTGGATTCTGCTAGATATTTTATCATGTTTACTTTGTATAGTTCGGCTGTATATAATTTATAGTGTTCAGAAAGTCAAGCATTGCCATACAACAAAGATTGTTTGTGGTTGAGAAGTCTGTATATGACATTTTGCCAATCCAATTGTACTTTAATAGTGGCAGGCATTCTTCCTATATCAGGAAAAAATTATAGCAATTTTTTAATTTAGCAGTCCTTTATATCTAAATTTTATAGTAACTTTACCAATTTAAATTTTGACAAAAAAAATTAAAAGCAGGGTTTCTCAAGGAGTAAACTACGTATAGAAATTGTCTTGAAATAGCATTAACAGAACCATTAAAAAACAGAAGCATTACTATTGGGGATATTTCTGACATTACAGATATAAAGAGATAAGAATCTGAATTAAACATTTCTATTTTTACAGAAATTATTTTAGAGCTGCACAGATGTCTACTAAAGTGAGCATGGCAGAATGAATATTGGATCAATAAGTATAATAGTGTTGATTATTAATTTTATGGGCTTCACATTGTGAAATTAAAAGAATGTGACTTGTGTACAGCTGGTTGAATCATTTCTTATATGAATTTTAGAGATGTAGCCTATGTCGTATGAGTTCTGTGTGGCATATGTTTATGCAGGCAGGCATTCTTTCAAAGTTATAATTACGGATCACTTAAATAAACTGTAGCTGATCACTTAAATAACCAACAGTTACCTACAATTTAAAGATGGATTGACATTTAAAAATATGTCTATTAATAATCTTAATTTCTGCATAACACAAGTGAATAGTGTTTATCATCAGTTGTGATCAGGTGATGTTACAGTTTAGTAAGAAACATATACAGTACAGTCTTGTTTATCCGACCTTCGCTTATCCGATATTCCGTATTATCCGACGTCCCACCTTAAAAAAAAAAAAAAAATGCATTAATCGGCAACAAGAACTGCAAGTTGCGAGTGTGAGCGTAGTCTATTTTTTATAGCTCCCGACTCTACCGCAGCTAATTAGTTACCCCGACTGTACAGTCTACACTATGACTCATGTGTCTGTCATTCGCCCCACCCTCACTCACTCACTGTCACAACTCACTACTCAGTGCAGTGCAGTTTATCATTGTATGCGGATCGGTTTATCGTCTGTTACGTGCGTATGTGTCTGTGTGTATTAATTTAACAAACGTTGTTGTGTTGTTTAAAAGTTGAAATTTACGCAAGTATGGCAACGAAAAGAAAGAAAGTTGTTGTATCGATGGAACAAAAACTTGAGGCAATCAAGAGACTGGACAAGGGAGAGACAATGCAGAAGGTAGCTGATGACTTTGGCGTTGGACAGGTAACAGTAGGAGACTGGAAAAAAACGAATAGAAATAGAAAAATGGTGTGCATCAAGAGTTACAGAGGGTGCATTAAAAGAAAGAAAAACTATGAAAAACTGTGATTATGAAAAAGTTAGTGAAGTATGTTTGGTTTACACATTTCAGGGACAAAGGTGTGCCTATTTCAGGGCCTATTTTACAGCAAAAGGCATTGCATTTTCGTAATGAATTCAATGAAGGGGATCCAGATTTCACAGCAAGTGTCGGTTGGCTCGACTGATGGAAGAAACGTTATGGTATCCGTCAGTTAAGTGTTTGTGGTGAAAAACTATCATCGAATTTTGAAGAAATGGAAGCATTCAAGAAAAGATTTCAGGAATTTATTGAAACTGAAAGCCTAACGGGTGATCAGATATTTAACTGTGATGAGTCAGGCCTTAATTACAAAATGTTACCTAGTAAGAGTCTTGCAGCCAGAACTGAAGCGGCAGCCCCTGGCTACAAGCGTAGTAAGGAAAGGCTGACAATTTTAGCATGCAGCAATGCTACAGCAAACCTCAAAATGGACCTTGCAATGATTGGAAAGTCCAAAAATCCTAGAGCCTTTAAAACAGTTTCAAAAAACGCTCTTCCTGTAAAATACTACAGTCAGAAAAGCGCATCGATGAGCAGTAAAAATTTCAAAGACTGGTTTTTTAAGGAATTCATTCCTTCAACAGAGAAGTTTTTGAAAGAAAATAATTTACCCAGAAAAGTAGTTTTGTTGGTAGATAATGCTCCAACGCACCCTGATGTAGAGGAGCTTCAAGATGGTGACATTAAGGCAATGTTTCTGCCCCCCAATGTAACCGCCATATGCCAACCTATGGATCAGGGCGTTTCGGAAACGATAAACAGGAACTATCGCAGGAAGCTACTGTCCAAATGATAGAAGAAATTGAAGAAGGACAAGACAATGATTGAAAAATTGAAACGCATCAATGTAAAGGATGTTGCTTATTGGGTTGCAAGGGCCTGGGCTGACGTAAGGGCTCCAACAATTGCTAAATCATGGAAGAAGCTGCTAGGCGATGATGAAAGTATGGAAACGGAAAGCACAGATGAAACCGAAGACACCATTCTACCTTTAGTGCAACGTATCCCTGGATGTGAGGATGCATCTTTGCAAGAAATCGAAAGTTGGATGAAGGATGATGATCAGTATGTAACTGATGGAGAAATTGTCGCTCTTGTCAATTGCGATGACAACGAAATTGAAGATCAAGATCAAGCACCAACTGTTGAGCCTCTCACAATTTCACATAACGACGGAGTTAAGGCTCTAGAAACTGCTATTAAATACATTGAGCAACAAGAAGAAGTTACAGGAATTGACATAATGATGCTGCAAAGATGGCGAGACTTGGCAGCGAAGAAACGGCACTCATCAGGAAAGCAGACTACGATCAAAAATTTCTTTAAATCATCACAGGACTGAACTTTTTAAGTGTATTTAACTTCAGACAATTCTGTAACTGTAAGTTAATTTTTTCAGTTAATTTTTTCTGTTGTTTTGTTGTAAAACATGATTATTAGGTTCGTAATGTGTAAAATTATACCATAGTTTGACGTTTAATAGGCTTTTTCTTAACACGTCCCTATTATCCGACATTTTTGCTTATACGACTTTCTGCCGGCCCGTTTATGTCAGATAAGCGAGACTCTACTGTACTTCTGTACTTGCCAGATACCATTTTTTTAATGTATCAAGTAAAAAAGTTAAGTTTAAAAAAAAGATGAGTTTGTTGTTTAGTACGTAGTAATAGCAGTGGTATAACTAGGAGCTGATCCTATGTGTGTGTGTGTGTGTGTGGGGGGGGGGGATGAGACTAGCTTGAAGATTGGACTCCCTATGAGAAATAGGGAGGTCAGGACAAATGAGAAATTCAGGGGAAATTCTTCCCATATAATTTTCTAATTGTATTGTATCTCAGCGTAAACTAACGTGAAGTACAATACAAATACAGTAGAAGCCCGATATAGCATGGTTGTCGGGTGACATACTTTCCCCCGCGTTATAGGCGTAACCACGGTATATCGGAAGGTGACCTGTACAGTGACAAATGATGGGGAGGGAGGACCGGGAAAAAGGCTACAGCATAATGCACTACTATATACTGTACGTAAATTACGTCACCAAATGTAGAAATAAAAAATAAGAAAACTGTATTTTAATCCAATACGTATTTTAATCTATTTTAATCCAATGGAATATAAAATACACTAATTATACATTGCTCACTCGACCTACTGTAGGGCTAATTGTTGGTCTTAAAAAAGTCCGTAATTGTTGTTTGATGGGATAATGCACAGCGTTTCTTTTCCGCGTATTGTTTTATAAACGCGAGGTGCAGCAGATGAACATTATTAGATTCACTTTGCCTCTCCATCCACGAAATTACTTTGTTTATGTGTATTATCACTTCACTAACATTTGGAATAACTTCTTTCACTTCCACCCCATTTTCATTTCCATCATCGTCATCGTCTTCTTTTTCTTCGCAATTTGCATTTCGGACAGCATCGATGATATCTTTATCTCCTATACATTCTGTAACAGGCTCACCGTTGTCAACTTCTGCCCAGTCATTCAAGTCATCTAGAGTGAAGTTGCAATGCAGAGCACTACTCGCAGACTGCACATCACTATTAGTGAATCCGGCAACAGAGCAATTTCCATCGGCGATGTTTTGTTCAAAGGAACATTTCTTCCAGCAATTCTGAATCGTAGCTGTACTAATACTTTCCCATGCAAGACCTATTGAATACGCAACTGTTTTCAGGTTTATTGACTTAAGGTAAATTTCCATTTCCTCATCAGAATTCACTATAGCACTCAGAAGTTCACGGTGGTAATGTGCTTTAAATGCTTTTATGATGCCTTGATCTAATGGCTGGATCAGTGCTGTAGTGTTTTTCGGCAAGAACATGACTCCGATTTTCCCATCTCTTGACTGTAGCATATCAGCAGGTGGATGTGCTGGACAGTGGTCAAGGGTCAGTACAGCTTTTTCTTCGAGGTTGAGTGACCGCAGGTGGCTTCTCACAGATGGAACAAATTCTTCATGGAACCATTTACCGAAAATATCACTTGTCATCCAAGCATTTTTTGTATTACGATATGTGATGGGTAATGACTTCATGTTAACATGTTGAAAGCATCTAGGATTTCGGCTTTTCCCTATACAGAGAGGTTTAACTTTGTGGCTGCCTGATTTATTTGTGGCAAACAGGAGGGTAACTCTATCCTTATTTATTTTTAATCCAGATTTATTTATTGAATTATTCACATCCAGAGTTCTGGTGGGAAGCATTCGAAAATACAGAGCAGTTTCATCACAGTTATACACTTGATGGTCATTTAAATCGTTATCGATCATTACTTTGTTTAATGCCTGAGGAAAAAGTGCTGCAGCTTCACTGTCACATGATCGTGCTTCCCCTTCAATGTTTATCTGGCTTATACCATGACGAGATTTCCATCGGGAAAACCACCCATCAGATGCATTAAAGTCACTGTTGCCATGTAAATCACTATGGAATTTCACAGCTTGAGCTCTAATAACTGGTCCTGACAGTGGCACACCTTCACTTCGTTTTATTAAAAACCACCTGTACAGACACTCATCTAGTTCACTATCCTTACCTACTTTAGTCTTTTTTCTTTGCAACCCCACTTCACTTTCAACTGTGTTCACAAAACTTTTAAGTTTATCTTCTTCCTTCATCCACCCTCTAATTGTTCCTTCTGGGATGCCACACTCACGTGATAAACTTGCCTTTGACTCTCCGTTCTTCACACGATCAATTATTTTGAGTTTATCACTCACAGAATATGCTTTTCTTTTCTGCGACATCACAAAACTCTACACTATGCGAATTTATGACAAAGACTATACACTTTGATAAGATAATATCAGAATATGATCTTATACTGTACTGTAATATGAGGGAGAGAAGGGATTTAGTTGGCTGCTTGCCTTGGCATGAATTCTTAGAAACATAGAGACTGTAAATAGCTTGGGTAATTGTTTATGTCTACAGGTACACTTGAACTGGCAATTCTGGCTGTTGTTTACAATGCCGTTTCCAACAACAAGCCTTTGTTTACAATAAATGCAACGCATTCCAATGTTGTGGCTACGGAAGTCACGATAAACAATTCATAATTTACTCACTCTCTACAAGTAAGAATTTTCGCTAATAATGGGTGACATACTCTTCACCGTGTTATATCCGAATCTGCGGTATATCGGACCGCGCTATATCGGGCTTCTACTGTACATACGTTATGTTGAGTCATTGTCATTATTAAGATATTATAATTCCTTCTGTGGCTACAGTTATTTATATTAATACATGCAACTGGCCTAGAAATAGGCCTACATTAAATGATTATGGAATTTTGCTGATATTTTTACTAGCTCTGCGCGGGCGGGGGGGATTAATCCCCTGTAGTTACACCTCAGGGAAAATCTCTCTCATTCTATGCCCATGGAATTCAAGTAAATAACACACACACACACAAAGCAACAATATAATTAAACATGAAAACTTCCAAATTGGTGCTTTTTTTGTTACCTAATGCGGTGTTATTAGAATTTTTATATTTAGGTTACTGCACACCTTTGATGTTTCTACTTTACTATTTTGTATTAATCGAATAAATATATTTTTTATTCTATTATTATTACTATTTTACATGTTTAATGTAAAAAAATTCTTTTGGCACTTGGAAAAATATGAAACAATGAAGAGTATCAACAAGACTATCTAATTCACATGAAAGCACTCTGATCACATTATGTAAGCCAGAAGGAAATTTAAAATAGTAATTGATGGTTCTTATTATCCTTTATTATGTGTTTTACAAAGTGTGTTTGGAAGCATAATAACTGATTATCAAACTAATGAGTTCTGTGTACTGCATGTATGTATTTTTCTATATACAGATGGGAGCAGGTGTCACATATCTTGTTGAATACTGAACTTTAATGAAGGTGGTGGACCTTTGTTTCTTACACATGTTGTGCATGTTTCAATAGAAGTGGTACATTTTACTAATTTTGGTATTTTCAGATGGAAGATAAAATAATTCAGGAGTTGTTATTAATTATACGCTTACTGCTTAATGGTGCTTGCTTCTCTTTGGCTCTGTGACAAGGTGATCACATAGTATTGTGATACAGTTATATGTACAATAAATACCAACCCAATAAATTTAGAGAGAAATATGTGGTCTGTGTAGGTGAGTTCTAAAAATGACGAAGAATGAGAGATGAAGGAACATGATATAATTAGACAATGATGCGATATTAATATTATAATAATGAAATATTTTTTTTGAAGAAGGTTGAATAAAATGTTTTACTGTATTCAAATATAAATTAAGAATACTTCACAGAAGACAAAAATAAGCATCTAAAACATCTGTCTTAAATGGAGAAACAAAGAGTGTATGATTCTGAATTGTATCTACTATTTAAGAAACTGAACTTCTGGTATCACAGTGGAAAGAATTAAATAAGGAGAAATAAGTCTATAAAAATTACTGCCCATGTTGGCAGGGCCATATTTTAAGATCTTCGAGGGCCCTGGCAGTTTCTTAAGGTGAGGCCCCCTTGCAGAATTTCCAGCTTTGAAATCTTAATAATTTTTCTCCACCACCTACACAATAATGATTTGTATTTTACATTCATTATTTTAATAACAACATGATGTATATATGTATTCAGTCGCAGTAATTTTTTATTTTGCAATATTTTTCTTAAAATTATGTAATATAAGCAACATTGAAATCTATATAGTACTCCTTTTTATATATGAGGTTTGATCAAAAAGTTCATACAGTTCTTGTTTATTTTAAAAATTATGCCATCATTCACTGACACTTATAGTACCCCCCTGCAAAGTAGTCTCAGTCAAATATAACATGATTAAGCCAGCCGTTTTGGAGCCTTCAAAATATATCAAGTATTCACTTTTTGCCATGAGCTTCCTTAGCAATTTTTGTTTTATGTCTTCAATGGTTGAAAAACATTGTCCTTTCATTGAAATTATCACTATTGGGAGGTGGAATGATTGATTGCGTTGGGACACATCTGGTGAATACCGCAGTTGACGTGTCATCATTATGCTGTTTCCTTTTGCCTAGCCTGAAAAAATTCTTAACAAGCAATGACATGCACATTTTCAGGTTACAATTTTCATAATCTGATTGTTTTTCAGCTTCATTCAAATGGCATAAAATGTCCAAATAGTACTTTTTATTTACCACTGCGCCTAGTGATGAAATTTCATGGAACACAAAAACATAATCTTCATCTGACAAGGAAGATCTTCAACTCAATTACGGCAGTCTGTGAAGCTTGTAAACCACATGTTCATGCACAGCAGTCTTGCCTGAAGCCTTCTGAACACATTTATCAGGACAGAGCAGGTTACCTCACAATTTACACAAAATTTAATCCATGTTCTTCAGTCTTGCATTGCATAATGACAAGAAATCATTTGATACACCTAAGGATGACTTACTCAATTAGGTATGCATCAAATAGGACTAAAATTTTAGACGATTGTCTCTAATGTGTGTACCAACAATCATCAAAACTGTTTTTTAATCAGACACTTGTAGCGGTGGAAATTACAAAATTGCATGAACTTTTTGATCAGACCTCATACACCTAAAACAGTGAGAACATTCAAAATACAGACAGTGCATTTGAATTAAGATTCTAACACAAAACAATAGGAAAGTCAATCATTAAAAAAAATTTTAATATTCAGTTAGTGTAGTGAAACATTTAGATACTGTACAGTGGTTAAAAAATAATTTAAATGAGTTTGATTCTATAGGTTTAATATGAAGAGTTATAGGTTTATTTTATGGGTTATATGAAGAGTTACCCATTACATCACTGGAGTCTAACTTTTATATAAATTATTCTCTGTACTTGGAAGTCTTAAACCATTCAGACAGTTTTGTTTTATAACATATCTAAGTAATAAATCTTTTGAAAAAGACCTTCCAATGGATACATTTAATACTGTTAAGAACATTAAGATAAAGTTATTTAAGTTCATGGTGACTGTTACAACTGGAATGTCAGCCCCCCCCCCCCCGAGACAAGGCCCTTGGTGGCTGCCACTTCTAAATACAATACTTGCAGGGAAAACAGTATGAAACAACACCTGGATGGAGTTAAAAGGAAGCTAAAAAGTCTTTATTTGGGCTGTAGTGATGTTTTTTATATGACTATGATGATGATAATGATGACATCAATGGAAATGATGATGATGGTAATGATAATGGCGTAATAAAAGTTTTTTTGGCAGATTTATAAGGTTTGAGAATGGAAATTATCATGAGTTTTGGCTTAAGTGGACAATTATTAAAGTGGATAAACTTGTAAAATATTATTTTCTTTTGTTAAATTAATTTTTCTTCTTTTGTGTGTGTGTTTTTTTTTAATGTGATACAATTGACTGTTATCTTTTGTTTATTTTTCCCTGCTGGTGTTGGGTCTCATTTATGTTAATTAGTAAAAATTTGTTGTCAGACCTGCTGGGGTTTTCAGGGCCACTGGTGGACATGTTGACAGACAGTGTTACTTTTCCGTATGAAAAAGTTCCCTATTTCCCACAGTCTACAGTTCCTGGACATGAGGGCAGACTGGTATTTGGCAGGATAAAAGACATTCCAGTCCTATGCATGCAAGGCAGATTTCACTATTACGAGGGCTACCCACTATGGAAGGTGAGTTAAATTAGTTATACTGCTAAAGATAATGAAAGTTCACATAAAAACTACAAGCTCAACATTCAGTGTTGAGCCATAACGTGACCATTGTATACTGCCTAGACGTACATCTTCAGAAAACAATCCTATTAGTTACTAATTCATATTAATAAGGTAAATGCTGTTGTTACATCTGTTACACTATATTCAGAAGATAATTACACAGTTTAATGCCCATAAAGGGAAAATTGTCTCTTAGAATGTAATAGTTATAATTTTATTAGATTTGCATATTGTTGCAACAGTTATATGGATCATCATGTTGTACACTGGAAACAGAATAAATGGTACTAGATGAAATCAGTAATTACAACTTTAATTAGAGTTGTAAATAAATAAAGACACTCTTATACAATTCTTCAAGTTAAAATTTGTCCAACACATAACATAACCTTACTAAAGTTTACACTAACACAATAATAAGTAAACTGCAAGTCAGAATAACAGTCACTCTGAACACACTGTAATATTGCTGGTTGAAAAACTGAATCTGGCAGGCTGCTGGCTGCTTATGTATACCCTGCTGATGTTTGAGAAAAATCTACCACTTTCTGGGGAACACTTTGAGAATGTTGCATAGTTACAGGTGCTCTGGATATCACTAGAAGCTATGTCAATGCCTGACTATGACTCACCTGCTGGCCAAATGCTGCCACACCATGCAGGTTGCCTATCTCATTGACTTAACATTGCCCCTTCCTTAAGGCTCTCTGCAGTTATACTTTGTCAGGTGTTCTAGGTGGACGAACTTGAATTTCTGCTGTACTTGTTGTATCCAATAAACAACATCATTGATTCTCTTTTTCACAATCTAAAGGCCTTACCAGTTAGCTTGAAATTTCAGGGAGTGACCATAATGGGGTTTTGAGTTGTACAACCAAACCTGGTCTTCTTTTTTTGACAGCCACACCACACTGTTGTTGTGAATGTCACTCCACATTTTCATTTTGTCACTGGCTATCTTCAGCTGTCTTCTTATCAAACAATTAATTTCTTTCAGTTGGCTCTTTTAATTATGAAGAATAATTTTGCGGCCGTAGGAGCTGAGTTTCGGGTGATCCAAATGTCAAGTCCCCAGGAAGATGAATCTCCTGGAATCTCCAGACGAGTTTTGCTGGAATGATGCTGGTTTTAACTTGGTTTTAATCTTCTATTCAGACTGCTTGCATCATAATATTTTTCTTGCTTGACATTTTGATCCCTGGAATCTGGGATCATCCTCAGAAGCTAAACAATATAAAACAACTATCAATAAACATTATAAAACAAAATATTATCTATATATATAACTACAATTAAAAACTTTTCATAACAATATAAGTCTTACAAACATTAGCCCAACATATAAGAATAGAAATATAAAACTATAAGTAGGTATTTATTTTGTTTCGCCCAGCGTTGTTACGCCAAATATGACTATAAAAGCCCCACTTGTTGTGGTGCCAAATGTAACATTAATTAATTTCTTTAATTATCTCAAGTAATAGTGTTGTATAATCCATAAGGTTAATCTTTAAATAATAAACAATGACACATTTATCAGTCTAACCAACACATTTAGTACATTTAAATTAGTTGTTATTAATATCAATTCTCAATGGCTTTTAACGTATTATTATCATTAATTATTTTAAACATGATTTACCAATAAACAATTTATATTCTAAAGTCTCTATATCTCAGGGTTCATTTAATTTTTGCAAATAAGCATGAATAACACTTACATCTACTTACTTATTATAGTACAAAGTACATCTATTCCAAAAAGATTCATTTTAATATATGAATAAATATTTTAATCAAAATGAAATATTTATTCTTGGAACCTCTGAAGAATCTTTTTAAAAGTGAAAACCGGTTCAGGTTGTAAGGTAAAACTTTATGTTTTTACTCATAAAAAATAAAAAACTTTGTGTTCAGAGTTGTTAATGAAATAGTTGTATTTAGATATATTTATTTTAAGAATTTACGTTGTTCGCTTTTAAATTCTAATCATATGACTTTAAGTTTAATGTGTACTTCCTACGTAAGTTCTTTTAGAAGGACAAATTCCTACGTAAGTTCTTTTAGAAGGACAAATTCCTATGTAAGTACTTTTAGAAGGACAGACAGGCGTATTGTAAGTTAGTAATTAGTACATAAAATTTTACTATTGGTACGAATATTCCTGTCTACGGCGTGTTGATGTCCTGTGCTACATCTCCAGCTCCTTAGATCCGTTGAGTAGATGTAGATTCCCTCACGGCTCCTTTACATATAGGATTATTTGGATGAATCATTGTATGGTTGACTCTCGTAGTGATTAACACTTTTTAATCACTTCACTTTAACTACGTCTATCCGGCTTCTTCCGATAATTACATTTGTATAAGTACTGTTCACTAGTTTACAATGGTACTCTCGTTACAATAAATTACAGTTCGCAAACAACTTATTCCGTTTCAATAGCTTATATCGTTAGTAACACACGATACAATTTGATTGTTTGTTTTTACGAGTTACAAACTAATAAAACTCTAGTTCTCAGTTTCTCGATATTTAACTCCGTAACACAAACCGTTCGTTCATTTTGACTCTACGAAAATTTAGAATAGATTTCTAAATTTTCACAAACTATTTACTCATGTTGACTTTATGACACTTTAAGTAAACACTCTGAACTTTCATCGCAGACTCTGAAACTTTACAACAGACTCCACGAAAATTTACCACTGACTCTTTCCGATTTTTAAGTAGAGACTTCAAAAGGTTAACGTAGACTCCCAGTCGCGCCTCAGTTCTTTGTATATATTGAATACACATATTTCCCCACTAGTTTTCCTACATTTCACTTTGCTCTGTTTTTATTGGTCCTTCTTGCTTTCTTCTAGGAAAATTCACTCCTTGAACCCGCTTACCTTTAACTCTGGTTTCTGATAGGACACGTTTGTTCCCTCCTTATTTCTGGCTCTGGGTCAACCACCTCTGCCACGGTCTGTCCGATTATCAGACTCGTAAATCTTTCTGGCGTTTTTCTATGCAATTTAGACAGAACAACCCTTGTGTTTCCTAACGTCCAGCTGCCCTGTTAATTAGTCCACTCACCCCTACTGTAGTGTTCTTGGTAAATCTCTCTCTGGTGTTTTTCTACTCACTTTACCCAGAACAACCCTTATTTTCTTTAAGCGTCCAGCTGCACTGGTTAAATTAGTTTAATAACCTCATGCGTGAATTTCTTGGTATTTACTAATTGTACTCCTCTCTGGCGTCTTTCTATGCCATTCAGCCAGGACACCCTTTAGCTTCCCTAAGCATCCAGCTGTCCCGTTGACTAGTGCATTCACCTTTGCTGTAGTTTTCTTAGTATTTCACAATTGTACTTCTCTCCAAGCATCCAGCTGCACTGTTAATTAGTTCATTCGTCTCTGTTGTAGCTTTCTTGGTATTTTCTAATTGTACTCCTCTCTGTTGAACAGCTGCTCTGTTAAATTTATGATACATCCATACACCTGCACATCGAAATTAAAGGATATGTCACACTCTATTGTACTTACTTCCTCTCATAGTTCATAGTAGTTTCTCTACATACATCACTGTCATTCCAAGCGCGCGGACAGATTTTTTTTTTTTTTTTTTTTAGCGTTATAAGACTAAACTACGTCATAAGACTCTCATACCTGTGAATGGCAGTTGAGAGATCTAACAATGGGTACACAGAGCTGTCTTCTCTTGTATTTTTGTATCTGTACCCCAAACAATGGCAAACATCTTGCCAATCATGGTGATTTTTGTTCAGTTTATGGCAAATTTGTAATCTGTTTGACTAAGCGAACATTGAACAAATTAACTGAAAAAACATGTACATGATTATGAAGAGTTGACAGCTCTTCCTGTTATTGACTACAGTTTAAACACATACACAAATTAAAAGACTAAATGGCAAAACATATAAACAACTGAACAAAAGTCACTTCCACTTGCTGCTGGTATGATACAATAATTCAATATATTAAACACTGTGCCTATAAGGCAGATACACTAGTTGAGATTAACGCTTAATCCTGACATGAACACAAAAGATATTACAGCACAGATAACACAGACATTACAGTACAAATAATACAGATTACACGTTATTCATTGTAGATCTAACAGTTTATGTCTTTTTAGTCTGTAAATGTCTTCACTATTATCTAGCAAATTAATTGCTAGGGGGTTAGGATGGTATTCTAATTTAGATATGTGTTTCCTGTAGGGGTGTACGATTTCTTCTCTTACAGTAGGAACTTTAAAGTCTCGGTGTATAGAATTGTTGGAGACAAACTGTGGAGCATCGACTATTGATTTTAAAGTTTTGGACTGAAAGCGCCATATAATCTCGATGTTACTTGTACTAGCAGTACCCTAAAGTTGAACACTGTAAGTCCATACCAGTTTAAGAACTGCTTTATATATTAAAGATTGTTGACAAGACTTAACCACGATTTTCCGCCTATCAGCCAGTAGATATTTCTGACCTTGAGATTAACTTCAGTCTTCTAGAGGTTATGTGTTTCTTCCAAGTTAGTCTCCTGTCCAGGTGCATCCCAAGGTACTTACCACTTTCAGCTTGGCGTATTGGGTGACAGTTAATTGTTACTGGAGAGCAGTTAGCCTTAAGTGTGATGAAGGTAATGTGTACTGACTTGGACGAATTGATTTTTATGTGCCACTTATCAAGCCATAACTGAACACATGGTATGGTGTTACAGGCTGGCAAGTAAACCCAAATTAATATCGAACCTCTAACTATACAAAACACTTGGAACAACAGTTTAAATACTATGTTCTGTCCATTTAAGATCAGTATTCACAGCTGAATTTGTATAGGCTTTTGTAATACAGACCAAAATTAAATAAGCCACATCCTTAGTCATAATACCCAAAAGGATGAATGATAATTACTATGCAACATTAATTTAAAACGTTTCAAAACAACTTATATCAGTGCTTAATTATGTTACTAACACTATCAATTTATTTAATCATAAAATTTTGTAATCCTAATTAGAATCTTTCATACTTATTCCATGCTAATATTTGTTACTGATATACTCAACTGAACTATATTATTATTGCATTGTAACAGTACATTGTTATTATTGTTTTATTAAATTTATCAATTTTGTGTAATATTGTAATGAGAACCCTATTGAACACCCTAGAATGTTCTCCACCCGTCCTCCCACCCCCAAAAGTCAAGCAGGTGTAGCCTCAGTCAAGGTGTGCTCAAGTACGTTCCTGAGTCATCTGTAGAACACTTGAATACGCATTAAGTGGCGTGCACATTGAGGATGGAAAATTTCCAGAAGATGTGTGTGACCTATAAAAGCCATAGTAGTTGGTTTGTCCGTTAGTTGACAGTGAGCGATTTCCTTAGTGTCTTTATAGTTGACATTATTATTGCGTGTGGACAAATTTTACTTGAATTGTTTTAAGAGACTATTTTGTTTATTACAATTTATTAATTGTGATAATTAAAGCTGGATATTAGTGATCATTGGTGTTTCATTTGTTTTCCACTGTACCATACGACGATGAGGGAGACCATTGTTACAATATGTTAATATTAAATTGATTTTATCCTTCCTGTAGTGTGTTTATATGAGAAAAAGTTGTAGAATGATAGTATCAAAAATGTAGTTTTTATTCTATTAAATATATATATATATATATATATATATATTGTAACGAGTCGTTTGGAGCGTACCTGCAAAATGTGTACATAAAATAATGTGTTTTGGATGATTAGTGCGTTCGCCTCGCACCGGGTCGTTACAGTACTTTTGTGGCTAGCGATGTTTGTAGCGTAGTTCTGATCACCTGTATATTACGGCAGTAACCTTACTTGCTATTCTTAGGGGGTGTAATAATCCCGGGTGGCGCCAAGTCGTTTTACAAAACAACTAAAAACTGTATTTGAACAAGTTATCAGCGTAGCGGGTTGGTGTATTCGAATCGTTCCCGCTCACACAGCCGTCTCAATCGTCGCTTCTGACGAATAACTGGCAACTAGCTTACTGCTACAATTTATTCTTCAATACAAGTAATTATTATATAGCACTCCCTAAGAAATGATAACGCTTGTTACTCCCTGTAATGAATATTTTTTAATGGTGATAACTGGAAACATTTACAATTACAACAAAATAATTATCGTTTGATTACATGAGATCTTATTTTCAGGGCGGCGAATTAATTTAGAAACCATTTAACCTAGCGTCTGTTTACGTTAGGCTTATTACAGTTTTGGTTTCAAAAATCCGTGGATTCTTTTGACTATGAGTTAGAGAACTACAATGGTTACAATAAAAAATACAAATTACCTTAATCTAAGTGTACAAGAAATATAAAGTGTGCTGTTACAATCTGTGGTGTTGTGTTGTAAAAGTGTTCTGTAAGTTCGTGTCCAATTCTTAGGTTATTTTATGTTAACAAAGTTTCATCATGTTTTAATTTGCTTAAATACTCTATGAAAGAGAAATACTATCTTTATAGTGTGGTAATTTTACCTTTCAAAATTATTTAAAGTGATTAGGGTTGGTGGAAAATAAATAATTGGATAGTACTTAACAATTCGACGTGTATAGGCCTTTGTAGTTGGTTCGAGATAGGAATTGGCTGCATAAAATCAGTTTTCTTGGATTTTGGGCTTCATTAAAATGTGGCGTCCTTTCGTCTTGTGTTTGGACGTTCTATTTATGGATAATTTCCGTTTATTCAGGTCTTGGGTCTTGTAATATTGGTTGTAGTGGTCATCTGCTTCTTTGATGATCGGTTTTCAGCAACTTTATACTATTATTTTCATGATTTTCACTGAAAAAACTGCTCTTCCGAACTTTTGCATCTGTATGGCTTGGTGACGCTTCGCTTCTTTTTTTTTCTCTCTATTAATTTCTAACAGTATTTTTCTGTCAACAACCGCTGTTTCCATAGTAACGGTATTTTTCGAATAGGCTTATTTTGAGTTGATGTATTGTCATCGAAACTTCGAATTCTTCGTCTATCTTCTGATTACTGTCATTCCTCCATCTTCCTTCCTGGTTAATAAATATTGTCACTATAGTATTTATTCTCGTTCATAGATTATTTTGATACCCCACAAGCTTGGGTATTTTCAGATTTTAAGTTTTTACAATTATGTTAATGCTTGTTAATTATATTTCCTTTTATATAATAATGCCTATTACAATATTTTGTGTTATAAATGATCTACAATTTATCCTTGGTGATTCCTTCACCTCAGATTTTCTAAATTCTGATTCAATTTGTTATAATCTTTGTTTGTTTGGTTCTGACAGTTATGTTTTTTTCTAGGCCTAAGTAGCCATTATAATAATTTACTTATTTCGTTCAAATCACATTTTGGTTCAGCCTATTGGGCTTACTTTGTTATTTTTATTAGTTGTGTTGTGTTTTGAGTCTGTAGGTGTGTTGTTTATTATTCAATATTGCTCTCCTTATTTCAATCTTAAAAATATAACATTAGGTTTATGGACTGCACCTTGCATTCAGCCATATCCTCTTATAACAATAACATGAACACAATTTTTTATAAGTTATTAGAGTTATTGTTTTGATTAAGAAATATCATCACTCACTCCTAACTTATCCTTATTTGTTAATTTTTTAGTTTATAACACATATTATCTGTGTTGTGATAAACAACATCACTTGTTATTAAATTAATAATAGTCCTTTATAAATTAGGTATCCTTGTTAGTTTTTTGACTTCTCAATCTCTAAACAATTTTTATATTCCCTCCATGGTAACACCTTCAATTTATTCTATTCTGGAATCCTCCCTTTTTACTTACTACTGGCTATAATTAACTTAACTCTATTGAACATCTTTTTAAATAAAAAGTCATTATCACTTCTAGTGTTTTTCTATCCCTTATACTATAATTCACTCTTAATACTACTTATTTATCAGTTATCTATGCACTGTTTATTTCCAACTTTTACCTTACCTTCACTTGTAAATCATTTATTGTTAATTACAATTTCACTAGTGTCACACTTCACTTTGGGGTTCTGACACCTACACTATTACACTATATCACTGTTTATATCATTGGTTTGATAGTGGGTGACCCCTATACTTATTTCTCTTTCATGACTTAATCCTAATGACAATTAATACTTAATAACTAATACTTACTAACTAATAACAATTCTAATTTGTGGTTTCTGGTTGCCTTTTTAATGGGTAGTAACCGTTATCTCTCCTTCCTCCTGATAACCCTTGTTTTGGTTTCAATGCTCTTGTTGAGTGCTATTTTACTTGTGTTGGTGAATCATTCTTGGATTTCACTTTTGCTCGTCTCCCTCCTTCTTCATTTTCCTTGTTTGTTTAATATATTAGGTTTTTCCTCCGTTCCTTTGGGCATTTTGGGGTCATTTAAACCCATAAACTTGTTTCCTTGTGGCTTAGGTTTATTATTTTCTCATTCTCGTTGTTTATTTGTGGTTCCCTTCTTTATGTTTGGGTTGTTGTCTCAATCACTTTAAAATATTTACATTTTACTAAGTATGTTCCGTGGTTCCCTTCTTTATGTTTATGTTTTTGTCTCAATCACTTGGGTTGGGTTATAGTCGTTGTATTGTCGTGTCATATTACTTATATTTTTATTTAAAATCAATCATTTCATTTGATAAGAAGTATTTTTACAATTATAAATATTTTTTTTTTTTATCTCTGGTACGGGGTTGGCTATTTGTGTCGTGACATAATGCCTCTCCTTTAAAATTGATCATTTTGATAAAACACTAGTATAGTTTTTTATGAAATTATCAGTTATACATAATCTTTTTCCTTTTCTTTCTTGGTCGTTTCTCCATTCTTTATTTCTCTTCTTACTGAATTCATTCCATTTTATTTGGATCTGTTTTTCATTTTATTTCCATTGGTGTGTTCTCCCTTATACACCATTTTTTTCCCTAACTTTAGTAGCTGGTTTCTCCCATTACTACTCATTTTTCTGAGACCAGAGGCATGTCATCTCTGCTCAGTTTATTTGATTGCTGGACTTTTCAACAGTCAATCATAAATACCTTTTTTGTCAACTTGTGACTTAATAATAATAATATATTTTGGGATTGTCCACCTTGTGGTTTGTTTTTAGATCACTTTGGCCTTTTACTCATTCTTCCTTCCGCTGTACCTTAACTATATACTATCATTTGCTCATACATTGATTGTTTTTTATTTATTTATATGTTAATCTCATCATTAACTTTTCATTATTCGGTTTTCGATTCTCATTGTGATCATTTTAATTATCTTAGACATTGGTATACTTCTCTCAGTTATTTAGCAACATTTTGCTTTAGCCATAGTTTGTATATTTGATTCATACATAACTTCTCTCTTTCTTTGTACCAGTTTAGATTTTTTATTTTACATTTTTGAATACCCTTGATTCATTATAATTTCATGTACTTATCTTATCAGGTTTGGTCTGATTTTATTTTTGTATATTTCAGCTTGTAAGTTAATTTTCTTACACCATAGGAATTTGTGTAGCGTATTCCTATTTTGGTAAATTTTATTTAATTATTTCATATACTTCACACATCAACTTTTTAATATATTGTAAGTTGATTTCACTTAGTAGGAATTTATGTATCTCATTCCTTTGTTTTGATATTTTTTATTTTGTTTTAGGCCTCATAAGTCATCGAAATGTTGTTGCAAGTTGTGCTCACATAATTTTTGAATTTTGGTATCTGTATTTTATTTACAGTTACTTGTCCTTCGTGATGACATATGGCCGTACATTTTATTATATATATATAATTTTATTTTGGTATCAATTCAATTCTCACGGTTGTGGATTTATTATATTATCATTTCCATTCCATATTATAGCCTTCTCCTTTTTGTTCGACACTTCGTTATTATGCACCTCTTCTCCTTCAAGTGTATGATAGTCGCACTTATTCTGGATGAACGTATTCCAGTTATTTAGTTTTCTTCATAGAACTTCTTTATCGACGCTTGGTTGTACACTCCTTTTACTTTTTTGGTGGTTATATTACTTATCTCGTAAGTGTTGTTTCCATTGTCCTTTGTGATGACATATGGTCCAATGTATAACAATAGCAATTTTTTGGCTATTCCTTCAAGTGTACTGGGTAGTTCCCTGTTTTTGATTAGCACTTTCTCTCCCTTGTGGTACTTTATTATTTTAATTTGTTTCTGTGAATACCTTGCTCTTTGTTTTTCTATTTTCTCCATAATACGGTTATAACAGTGGTTTTCATTATAGGGGTCTTCTGGGTTGACTGGGAAGTTTATTAAGTCTTGTATCTCTCTGTGGGGTTTTCTTCCAAACATCATCAGGTATGGGGTGTTTTCTGTGAATTGATGGTAACTAATGTTCAGAAATGCTTCGGTAGAAGCCAAATACTTTTGCCATTCTTTTTGGTTGTTGTGACAATAAGTCTTAGTATTCGTCCAACTTCCCTTAGCACTCTCTCTGCAGGGTTGCTACTAGGGTGGTATTTGGAAGTTTTATAGGTTTTTATATTCTCTTTTAGTAACTCGTTCCACCATTTCTTTCCTTTGAACTGTGTTCCATGGTCAGTTATTATCATGCATGGTCTTCCTACTTCAGTTATATATTTAGTTTTTATTATTTCCAGTATTTTCTTAGTAGTAGCTCTGTTTATTGCATATAATTTTGTATATTTTGTATAGTGGTCTAACATGATTACAATAAACTTGTATTTATGTCTCCCTCCACTACGTGGGAATGGACCACATATATATCGAGGAATATTTTTTCTAACTTTGTTGTTGAGGTGATGGGTATCATGGTTCCCTCTTTTTTCTCGTTATTGGTCTTTACCATTTGACATATTACACATGTTTTAATATTTTGGTTTACCTTCCTTACTATATTTTTTATAAAGACTTCCTCCTCCAATGCTTTTACAATTTTTACAGTTCCCATATGTCCGTATCGAATATGATAATCCTTAATTATCTTATTTTCTAATGTTTTTGGAACTACAAGTTTCCATGTGCTATCATGTTTTCTTGTTTTAACAAAGAGTATATCTTGGTGGATACAATAATATTTATTCACAACTTCTTCATCTTCTAACAGTCTGTTTCTTATGTTTAGTAATTTAGAATCTTGTTTCTGCTGTACCACTACCTCGTTTAGAATATCTTCCAGGTCCTTTCTATTCTTTATTATACAAAACACTTTGACGATCTTCTCCTTTTCTCCTTCAAATGTCTGATGGGTGACATTTATTCTGGATAATACATCGGCGGCAACATTTTTACGCCCTGGAATGTACTCCCACGTTATGTGGTACTCTTGTAATGCGAGTATCCATCGTGTAAGCCTCCCATGACTTAACTTACACTGTTTCAAAAAGGAAATGGACTTATGGTCACTTCGGACGGTGACGGGATATCCAAGGATATACATCCTAAATTTTCCGCATGCGAACACAATACTGAGTAGTTCCTTTTCAGTAACATTGTAGTTACGTTCGCATCGGTTCAGTACCCTGCTGGCAAAGCTGATAACCAGGTGGTGTCCGTCCTTATCCTCTTGATATAACTTGGCGCCCAGGCTCACATCGCTGGCGTCACAATTTAAATAGAACGGCTGTTCAAAATTAGGGTGGTTTAGCATTATAGTTTCAAGAAATTTTGTTTTGATTAATTTTAGCACTTCATCTTGTTCCTTCCCCCAAGTCCACTTTTCTTTAGCTGATAGTTGTTTAGAGAACTTTGCTGTTAAATAAGAATAATTGGTCTGGAACTTTCTATAGTAGTTACAAATACCTAAGAAGGATTGTAGCTGCTTCTTATTCTTTGGGGTGGGGAAGTTCTGAATAGCTTCCACCTTCTCTTGGGATGGTGTTATCCCCTGTTCTGCTAAGTTGAAACCCAAGAATTTGACTTGGTTTGCTATGAATTTGGACTTGTCTAATTTCAATGTGATATTATTTACAGATAATTTTTGTAATACCTGTTTGACCCGATCGCAGTGCTCATCCCAGTCAGATGATGTTATTAAAAGGTCGTCCACATACACTGTTGTGAACTGCAATGCTTCTTGACCTATGACCTGGTCCATACACTTGACGAACACTGCGACGGAATTAACGAGGCCGAAAGGTAACCTCTTAAACTGGTAATTCCTTCCGTCGAAGATGAATGCCATGTACTTCCTACTGTGTGGGTGCAGCTCCACCTGCCAGTACCCACATACCGTATCCCAGGTGCTTATATATCTGGTACCATGGAATTTCTTGAGTATCTCTTCGATCTCTCCCGGTGACGTTCGATCATTAATGATCATCTTATTGATCTCCCGGGCGTCTAAACATATTCTGACTTTACCGTTCTTTTTTGGTATTGCGACTATAGGACTCGTGTAAGGAGACTGACTGTATTCAATGATGTCCTCCTCCATCATTCTATTTATTTCCTTTCTCACCTCGTTTTTTAGGGAGTAGGCGATTGGGTAAGATTTTCTGTGGAAGTCAATGGGCTCTCGAAAGTCGATTTTACATTGGAAACCTTTGACCTTCCCTGGTGTATTTGAGAAAACGTGATGGTATTCTTGGTATATGGCGATTAGTTTTTCAGCCTGTTCACCCGTTATCTCTTGCTGAGGTCTCTCTCTTTGGAACTTTCTAATGTCTTCGATTTTTCTTTTCCACAGTTCTCCCTCTCCTTCTTCCTCTTCTATGGTAATTGATGGTTGATATGTCTGGCAATAATAGCTCTTTAACCCCTTATGATGATTTAGGGTTAGTTGTGTTGGGTTATTGTTGATTATATTGGCTGACCACACTCCCTTCTCAGAAGTAAGCACTACTATTCCCTTCTGCATGTCAATAATTGCTGAGTGTTGTCTCAGTGCGTCGCATCCAATCAGCATGTTAAATGGTAATCCATTTGCGACAAGAAAAATAATGGGTATGATTGTGTTTTGACTGTTCAGCTCTAAAGAGACCTGTTTTCTGATGGTCTTATTTTGTTTGCCTGTGGCACCAATTATGACGATATTATTTATAGGTAAAGTCGGGATAGGTATATTGGAGTTGGCCTGGATCCTCTCCAATTCAGGTTGGTTTACGAGAGATATATTTGACCCAGTATCGATCATTATGACAGTGTTGATTCCATTAATAATGGCTTTTATATGCACTATTTCACTATTTGTTGTTGACAAGGGGTTATCCTCCTCCTCCAGAAGTTCTTCCCTGATGTCCTTTAAATAATTGTTTGATATTATGGTTATCTTCTTTATTTCACCTTCCGTAGTAGTTTGTCGATTTAACCCAAGTGATTGGTCATGTGAAGGGTCCTGGTGGTTTCTCACTGACCTTTTTAGTTTAAAGGTGGCTGGGAACCACTGGCCAGACTATTTACTTGGTCTGCCATTTCATTGGTTGAGGTTGATTGATCACTTATGTGATTCCTTGGCGCTTCTATTGTCCTCGTTCCTGTAGCTTGCTGGTTGTCGTATTGGGAATTGTTGTACACTGTGCTGGTTCTAATGGGACAATATCGCCGATGGTTGTTTTGTCTCCTCCCGCTGATAAAATTGACTTGACGCCTCATGTCACCCCTATTTTGGTTACTCCCGTTTCCTCTGTTATATGGGTAATTCGGGTCGTACCGGTTGCCATAGTCATTGTGATTATTTGGGTGGCCATTTGTATTCCTACCTTGTTCTATCCCCCTGTTGTGATTATTCGGTGCACTAGGGTTTTGTGCATTTCTATTAATTGGTTGGTTCCCCTGGTTGTAACTCGGATGATCTCTGTTGGTTGGTTGGTTACCTTGATTGTAGTTGGGTTGATTCCGATGGAATGGTTGGTCCCCTGGGTAATTATTTGGGTTACGATTCATTATGTTTCCGTAGTTGTTCTGGGTATTACTATAGTGTAAGTTGTGGCTTGGCACGTTGTAACTTTCATTCCCCCGGTTGTACCTTTGGTTAATCACACGATTCTTCTTGTACTGGCTATCGTTTTCATGGTCTTCCAGCAAGTTGGCCATTCCCTGTATGGTCTTTATTTGTCCCTGTCTCCTGGCCCTCTGTATGGCGTCTTCGTAGTGATATCCCAGTTGGATGACTAGGGATTCTTCGGGTATCCTTGGTTCGAGATTTCGGGCTAGGCAGACCTTGCCCAAGAAGTAAGACGTTAACGTATGCCCAGCCTGTGGCTCATATCTCCCGTTGCTTATATCGTTCCTCACCACATTTTGGGTCGACTCCGACCAGTACTTTTCACGAAACAACGTTTTAAATTCCTGCGTACTGCTGATTTCTGGTCGTGTGGCTGTCCACCAATTGTCATTTGTGTCTCGAAACATCTCGTCGATGAGACTTCTCACCGTTGTCCATCTGGTATCTCGGTTCCTCTCGATGAGCTCCTCCACCCTTTTCAGAAATTCTATGGGGTTTCTTCGGTAACTCTTGAAGTTAATCACTTCCCTATTTTCATTCGTAAATATATGAGTGCTACTGCAAGGCTTCTCCCTCAAAGCGTCCAGTTCCTCTTGCATTTGCTTCTCTTTCTGACTGATTTGTCTAATTTTTTCTTTATTTTCTTGCGTTTCCTCGTCAATCTTGTTGATGGTGGTATATACCCTTTCAACGCGTTCGCTGACATCTGTCTGGATTTCCTTGTGCCTCTCCTTCAGCTCTTGAAGCACCTCCTGTTTATTTTTGTTACACTCGTCGGTGGTGGTCTTCTGTATTTCTTGGATCCTGAGAGTTCCTTCCTCTTGGACGTGATTTATTTTTTCAGTCAACTCTTCCTGGACGTGTATTACTGTTTCGTTCGTCTCAGTTATGGTCTGTTTGATTTCATTTTTGCACTCAGCCAACTGTTGCCTCCATTCATCCTTCGACTTCTCCCCTTCTTCCTTCAATTGTTTTTGGAGTGTTTCACAGTTGTTTTCAATCTTGTCATTTAACACTTCAAGATCCTTTTTTATTTGTTTCTTCAACTCCTCACTCTTCTTTTCTAACGCCTCTCGGTTGTTTTCCATTTTGTTATTCAGGATCTCTAAGTCCTCCTTGAATTGCTTCTTCAATTCTTCATTGTTTTGATCCAGTTTTTCTAACTTTTTATTCAATTCTTCTTTGTCTTGTCTTCTCTCTTCCTTATCTTCTCTCCTTCCCGCTTGCAATGATTCTAATTTTGTATTGGTTGACTCAAATTTTTTATTCATTTGTCCGAATTGTTCCATCATGACTTTCATCATGCTATCTAACTTCGTTTCTTCTGTTGGTTTGACTGGTTGGTCCCCTATCATTACTTCCACTTCCGGTTCTGGTTGAACTGGATTTTCCGGATGGTTTTCCTGAACGTCCTCTTCGACTAACTCCCCGATTATTTCTTCAATTTCTTCCATCTCGTCTGGCTGGCCTTCACTTTCAATTTCTTTCTTTTTATCCTGTCTGGTAAACATTGAATGTCTCTTCATAGCCGCCGTGGGCCTTCTTTTACAGCCTCACCGGTTGGTCGCCAACCTGTAACGAGTCGTTTGGAGCGTACCTGCAAAATGTGTACATAAAATAATGTGTTTTGGATGATTAGTGCGTTCGCCTCGCACCGGGTCGTTACAGTACTTTTGTGGCTAGCGATGTTCGTAGCGTAGTTCTGATCACCTGTATATTACGGCAGTAACCTTACTTGCTATTCTTAGGGGGTGTAATAATCCCGGGTGGCGCCAAGTCGTTTTACAAAACAACTAAAAACTGTATTTGAACAAGTTATCAGCGTAGCGGGTTGGTGTATTCGAATCGTTCCCGCTCACACAGCCGTCTCAATCGTCGCTTCTGACGAATAACTGGCAACTAGCTTACTGCTACAATTTATTCTTCAATACAAGTAATTATTATATAGCACTCCCTAAGAAATGATAACGCTTGTTACTCCCTGTAATGAATATTTTTTAATGGTGATAACTGGAAACATTTACAATTACAACAAAATAATTATCGTTTGATTACATGAGATCTTATTTTCAGGGCGGCGAATTAATTTAGAAACCATTTAACCTAGCGTCTGTTTACGTTAGGCTTATTACAGTTTTGGTTTCAAAAATCCGTGGATTCTTTTGACTATGAGTTAGAGAACTACAATGGTTACAATAAAAAATACAAATTACCTTAATCTAAGTGTACAAGAAATATAAAGTGTGCTGTTACAATCTGTGGTGTTGTGTTGTAAAAGTGTTCTGTAAGTTCGTGTCCAATTCTTAGGTTATTTTATGTTAACAAAGTTTCATCATGTTTTAATTTGCTTAAATACTCTATGAAAGAGAAATACTATCTTTATAGTGTGGTAATTTTACCTTTCAAAATTATTTAAAGTGATTAGGGTTGGTGGAAAATAAATAATTGGATAGTACTTAACAATTCGACGTGTATAGGCCTTTGTAGTTGGTTCGAGATAGGAATTGGCTGCATAAAATCAGTTTTCTTGGATTTTGGGCTTCATTAAAATGTGGCGTCCTTTCGTCTTGTGTTTGGACGTTCTATTTATGGATAATTTCCGTTTATTCAGGTCTTGGGTCTTGTAATATTGGTTGTAGTGGTCATCTGCTTCTTTGATGATCGGTTTTCAGCAACTTTATACTATTATTTTCATGATTTTCACTGAAAAAACTGCTCTTCCGAACTTTTGCATCTGTATGGCTTGGTGACGCTTCGCTTCTTTTTTTTCTCTCTATTAATTTCTAACAGTATTTTTCTGTCAACAACCGCTGTTTCCATAGTAACGGTATTTTTCGAATAGGCTTATTTTGAGTTGATGTATTGTCATCGAAACTTCGAATTCTTCGTCTATCTTCTGATTACTGTCATTCCTCCATCTTCCTTCCTGGTTAATAAATATTGTCACTATAGTATTTATTCTCGTTCATAGATTATTTTGATACCCCACAAGCTTGGGTATTTTCAGATTTTAAGTTTTTACAATTATGTTAATGCTTGTTAATTACATTTCCTTTTATATAATAATGCCTATTACAATATTTTGTGTTATAAATGATCTACAATTTATCCTTGGTGATTCCTTCACCTCAGATTTTCTAAATTCTGATTCAATTTGTTATAATCTTTGTTTGTTTGGTTCTGACAGTTATGTTTTTTTCTAGGCCTAAGTAGCCATTATAATAATTTACTTATTTCGTTCAAATCACATTTTGGTTCAGCCTATTGGGCTTACTTTGTTATTTTTATTAGTTGTGTTGTGTTTTGAGTCTGTAGGTGTGTTGTTTATTATTCAGTATTGCTCTCCTTATTTCAATCTTAAAAATATAAAATTAGGTTTATGGACTGCACCTTGCATTCAGCCATATCCTCTTATAACAATAACATGAACACAATTTTTTATAAGTTATTAGAGTTATTGTTTTGATTAAGAAATATCATCACTCACTCCTAACTTATCCTTATTTGTTAATTTTTTAGTTTATAACACATATTATCTGTGTTGTGATAAACAACATCACTTGTTATTAAATTAATAATAGTCCTTTATAAATTAGGTATCCTTGTTAGTTTTTTGACTTCTCAATCTCTAAACAATTTTTATATTCCCTCCATGGTAACACCTTCAATTTATTCTATTCTGGAATCCTCCCTTTTTACTTACTACTGGCTATAATTAACTTAACTCTATTGAACATCTTTTTAAATAAAAAGTCATTATCACTTCTAGTGTTTTTCTATCCCTTATACTATAATTCACTCTTAATACTACTTATTTATCAGTTATCTATGCACTGTTTATTTCCAACTTTTACCTTACCTTCACTTGTAAATCACTTATTGTTAATTACAATTTCACTAGTGTCACACTTCACTTTGGGGTTCTGACACCTACACTATTACACTATATCACTGTTTATATCATTGGTTTGATAGTGGGTGACCCCTATACTTATTTCTCTTTCATGACTTAATCCTAATGACAATTAATACTTAATAACTAATACTTACTAACTAATAACAATTCTAATTTGTGGTTTCTGGTTGCCTTTTTAATGGGTAGTAACCGTTATCTCTCCTTCCTCCTGATAACCCTTGTTTTGGTTTCAATGCTCTTGTTGAGTGCTATTTTACTTGTGTTGGTGAATCATTCTTGGATTTCACTTTTGCTCGTCTCCCTCCTTCTTCATTTTCCTTGTTTGTTTAATATATTAGGTTTTTCCTCCGTTCCTTTGGGCATTTTGGGGTCATTTAAACCCATAAACTTGTTTCCTTGTGGCTTAGGTTTATTATTTTCTCATTCTCGTTGTTTATTTGTGGTTCCCTTCTTTATGTTTGGGTTGTTGTCTCAATCACTTTAAAATATTTACATTTTACTAAGTATGTTCCGTGGTTCCCTTCTTTATGTTTATGTTTTTGTCTCAATCACTTGGGTTGGGTTATAGTCGTTGTATTGTCGTGTCATATTCCTTATATTTTTATTTAAAATCAATCATTTCATTTGATAAGAAGTATTTTTACAATTATAAATATATTTTTTTTTTATCTCTGGTACGGGGTTGGCTATTTGTGTCGTGACAATATATATATAATAACGATTTGTCTATTGTCAATCTCGTTAACGAGCCCCACGTTCTTGGGAGCCATTTTATTTTTTATAACGTTTTTTTGTTTGTCTATATCGTTAACGAGCCACACGTGTGGTAGCACAATTTATTTGCAACGATACTTATGTTATAAAATTTCCAATGGGTGTAATCGTAATAATAATAACAATGTGAGTTAAACAATAATGTTAATAACAATAAGAATCTTTCAAACATTTATTAATTAAAAATCTAAAAAATATTGCAAGTTAAAAACTTTATTATTATTTGCATGTGTGTATTTGTAATACACATACATGTTAATAAAATACAAGTAATATCTTATATTAAGCATAGAAACATAAAATACACTAATAACTATAAATAACATTGATTATGATATAATATTGCTCTCGACTTGCTCAATTTCTTTAATTCTTATTAAATTCTCTAATATTTCTTTTTAAATTATTATTGTTGTTGCATATTATTTATGACATATTAATTACTTTAAAAAAAAATACTACCGGTATTTACTTTCAAAAGTAATTTAAATATCTTTGATAAATTATCATTTGAAAAATATACTTTCATAAATTCAAATATTACTATAAATTACTATACAATAAACAGTTACATTTACAAATTATTAATTTCACTTTTTGAAATTATATTGTCTTTCTTTTACATTGTTTTATTGTCTTTAATTGAGTCTTTTGT
The DNA here is from genome assembly GCA_034769895.1 of Magicicada septendecula. Lineage (NCBI taxonomy): Eukaryota > Metazoa > Arthropoda > Insecta > Hemiptera > Cicadidae > Magicicada > Magicicada septendecula. The sequence goes on along the minus strand of CM068368.1, from coordinate 406,692,395 downwards.
TTTGATGAATACATGGCTTTATTTCACCTTAATCGTGGCGGTAATTCCTCAGCGTATCCTCTTCTGGTCCTGAGTCATTGATCCTGGTTGATCCTCCGTAGTTGGTGTAGTCCTGGAATCCGCTCCCCATCCTCTGGATCCTCTCGGTAGTCCTATGACTCGTACCGTATGGCTGGAATCTATACCATGTAGTGGGATGCTCCTTCGTCTCCAGTAATAGCCTCTGGCTGCAGCGGTGATCTCACAAAAGTGATGAAGTTGTCAGGCATAGCCTCCGGCTGCCGCTGTGATTGAACAAGAAAAAGCTGAAGTGGTCGGGCCTAGCCTCTGGCTGCCGCTGTAGTTGAAAGAGAAACAGATGAAGATGTCGGGCATAGCCTCCGGCTGCCGCTATAGTTGAACGAGAAAGAAAAAAAAAGCTGGTGTGTCTCGCGTATTTATACTCTAGGGCGCAAAAATCATGTCTCGACAATTCTCTGCATGAATCAGTCTGTCGTAGCGTCCTTTTATAAACCGATTATTTACACATTTATTTCACTGGTCTTCGCAACATGCGAAGTCTTTTGCAAATTACCCGATATTCATCTGGTCGGTAATTTTTATACGTACAACTGTGTGTTAACCGCTTTTCTCTATCTTAATTATTATAGGTTTTATTTACATTTATTTGCACTGTATTTACACTTTTTATTGTTTTCGCACAATCTTTTGTATACGCGTGCGTCTTTATATTATTCACACTGTGGCGTATTTTGTTTTGTGATATTTTACACACACTTATCACAAAATAAATAAAATTAACGTTTATTTAGGGGTGACGCTTTGCAGGAATTAACTGGCCACACTCACACATGTAAGATACACGTATACACAGACACAGCTGTGTGTGGCGTGACTTCCCTGTTCGAACAGGCAAATTCGTTGTTCCCCCTTTACAGCTTTCTATCTGAATTATTATACTACTGACAATATTGATTATTTATTTTAATTTACATAAATTATCTTAACTAATTGTGCAATGCACCATACACATTCGTAGTGTTGCAATATATATATATATATATATATATATATATATATATATATTACAACGCTACCTTTCGTCTAACACAATTATCTAATATTTGTGATGTTAGATAAAAAGTTACTTACCCGTGATATTACTTTACCTGGGCGCCAGAACAAATCCCAGATAGCTCAGCGCATGGAGACACTCTTTCTCAGGATTCGTTCAGTGATTTTGGTTTTCAAGGGGAATCGTTACAAATAACACTTTAAGATTTTCTTTATTATTATATTTAATGTTTAATCAATGATTTTTAAACTTTAAATTGTTAATGGTAGGACGTAATTATACCCTAACCTTATAATTATTGAGCGAGTGTGGAAAGTAATGATTAAGACGCTCAAACGACCTATAGCTCTTATCTGGTTTGATTAAGAGATTTCTATCTCCCAAACCAGTGCTAAAGAACAGGTCTGCAATAATTTGCACATCCAATACTACACACCACTTTCCATTCAACAGTCCTATCCTATATTAGAACTAATCTTATAGTTACAATACAATGTGTGCTTTTCTTAGTGTCTTTTTAAAATTGTTTATTGTTTTATTATTTGTTTAGCGCTTATGTCATTGATCAATGAATCTATTTCTTACTGTTTGATGCGTTGACCGAAGATAGGAATCTGTAGAGGTCCTCCTTTCGATGGTGTTGCACAGAAGAATGGATTGATCAATGCGGTTGAAGATGCCCTGGCAATTACAGATGCTGTAGCCTTCTGTAGCACAGGTCCTTCATGGCTGATGGATTAATTAATTAACTAATTAATTAATTAACTGTTGTTTTACGCAGCTAGTGTTATTGAATGTTGTTAATTCATCTACACTGCGGACTACTTCTCGATTTAGAACTTAAATTTGCACTGTTGTGTAATATTAAAATTTCTGTATGTGAATTATACACGTCTAGTGTGTTTAAGTACCGAACGAAGAGTGATGTTACCCCTCGCTTTTAGCTGGCGTCTGTTTTAAATACGGGCTGCTGATTGGTTGTACAAATAAATCATGCGTTTTTCCAGTTTTGACAATCTCGAACAAGTCAGTCAAACACACTGTGACAGGTTTCAAACGGCAGAGAAATTCTTGTCAAAATCGTACTTCCTGTATTTGCAAATCGATTGATTACAGGTATTTGCAAATGTGTTTCCGAAGATCTGACCACAGAATATTGTTGCTTAGGTCTTTATCTGTGTGTATGTGAAAACACCTTATTCCTACGTAGCATAATTCTCTCGTTATTCCTGTTGGCATGCGTCATCCGTATAACTTCTTTATTTGTTAATTATATTAACTGAGCTTTTGGCTACTTATAAAGCTTTTCTTGCTGAATACAATACTGTTTTCAGAATTGCCGTATATTTACAACTTTTGAAGTTATCGCAGGTTGAACTGATAATTCGCTTTGAGTAAAATTACCTGTTTGAACTGGATTCTAATGTAGCGGTGACGTGGTTAGAGTCAGATGGCTGCGATTATACGCTCTCTCTCTTTCTTACGGCATTACACTCGTACTGTCTATAGCTTTCATATAACGCTCTGATAGGACGCTATTATGAATCGTTATAATATATATATATATATATATATATATATATATATATATATATATATATAGTGTTAATCAGTTATGTTCTTGTTACAGTGCTCAATGCCAGTAAGAGTTATGAAGCTAATAGGTATCACGCATTTGATAGTATCTAATGCTGCTGGAGGTATAAATCCTAACTTTGAAGCTGGCGATATAATGATTATAAAGGATCATGTTAACCTTATGGGTTTTGCAGGCAACAATCCATTACAAGGTGTAAATGATGATAGGTAAGTGTAATTTGGGAAGTGTGGTTGCTCCTCCTCCTCTTAAGTTGTTAGTTAAGGGTTCGGAACTGACTTCTGAATGTCTTTCTTAGTTTTCATTATGTTGATACTAATTGGTCGTATTTATATTATCCATAATTTAAGAATTTGTGCGTTACCCTAAGTTTTTAACTGCAGCAGGTTTCAGCATTATAAAATGCACTTTACGTAGTGTGCTTTGCACATTAAGTACAATCAAACACCCACACTGAATTGTAGGTACTTAAGTTTATTCAGTAGTTTATAACTTTCATAGCTGGTGTTATTACATTTGATTAGACTCTCCTAAGCTGAAAATCATGATTCAGAAGTTTTATCTATAACTGAGATACTACTAAGAAAGTGAACTAGTGACATACTAGTGAAAGTGATGAGTTGTGGTTGAAAATATGATTTTGTACACAACTCTGCAATATGGCAGTTTCATTGATGTTAACTGAAGCCTTATAACATTCAATAATCATTTTACCTTTCTGAAGTAACATAATCTTGCTAAAATTTTGGGCAGTTTCACAAGCTGTGAAGCTTAAAGTCTGACTCTTATGCAAACATGGAGTTGTTGCATACAGTTATTTTATATAAATACTTTCTTAGCAGTTTTACTCTGGTGAAAATGAATTAACCCATTGAACTGGTAAATTGTTTAGTGAATGCAAAAGTTATGATGGAAATTAAAGTGTACGTACATACTGAAAAAAGTACTTATTAAAAAATTCAAAGTACAGTACAACCTGTCACATCCGGACCTGCGATATCCGGATCCTCCCATATCCGGACGTATCTCCAAACTAATTATTCAATTTTGGTAGCAAAATGGTTAGGGATGGAGAAGTGAAAGTTGCAGCTGGAATGTTGTTTGCGCGCCTAGTCTATTCCGAGCAGGGCAGTGGCCTTGACTCGGTCAATGGCTCTTTCCCGGAAACCCATTCCTTTATTCTCAACCTCGGCTGCCGTCTGCCTGCCACTTTCTACCCACAGTCAGTGTTTGCGTTTTAAAGTGACAGTTTGTTTTGCAAGGGAGTTTCTAAACTGTATGTCAGAAGTGATTGCCGTTGTTATAGTTATTGTTAACCGTTGTTACTGTATTTTATCGTTGTTATTTTTTATTGTTGTTATTCTTTATCGTTGTTTTTTGCTAAAATGGCGGAGAAAAGGAAGAAAACTGTTGTGACAATGGATGAAAAGTTTCGTGCTCTGAAGAGGTTGGATACTGGTGAAACAGCTAAGAAGATTGCTGCTGACATGGGAGTAGGAACGAGCACTGTGAGTGACTGGAAAAAAACGAGGAGTGAGATTGAGAAGTGGTGCTCATCGCAAGCTTCAACAAGTGGGGTAAAAAAACTGAAAATGATGAAGAAAGCCACTAACAACCAAGTTAATGAGGCTTTATATCTTTGGTTTACCCAAAGAAGAGAGCAAGGATTGCCTATCTCAGGCCCTTTGCTAAAAGAAAAAGCTTTGCACTTCAATAAATAAATCGGAGCCGATGGACAGTTTAAAGCAAGTGAGGGATGGTTAGAAAGTTGGAAAAATTGTTTTCTGCTAACCAAGATGATGTTGACAACTTCAAAACGTTTTTACACAGCTTTGTAGACGAACATGGGATTTCAGGAGCAGCTCTACAATTGTGACGAGACTGGGCTCAACTATAAAATGCTGCCGACCTACACTTTAGCTTCAAAACAAGAAGATAGTGCACCAGAGTATAAAAAGAAAAAGGAGAGAGTGACCATTTTAGCTTGTAGCAATGCTACAGGAGTTCACAAACTTCCACTGGGATTTATTGGAAAATCCAAAAAGCCGAGGGCTTTCAAGAACTTTAAAGATTTGTCTTCCCTGCCAGTTTGCTACAGAAACCAACGCAGCGCATGGATGAACTGTGAAATATTTAGTGATTGGTTTCACAAGCAGTTTGTGCCACAAGTTGGAAAACATTTAGCGAAAAATAATTTGCCAAGAAAAGCAGTGCTCCTACTAGACACTGCACCCTCACACCCAAGTGAAGATGAACTGAAAAATGGTGACATAAAATGTGTGTTTTTACCCCCAAATGTGACATCCCTTTGTCAACCTATGGACCAAGGTGTGCTTAAATCACTGAAACGTACCTATCACCGTAAGTTACTGACTGTGTTGATTGCTGGAATGGACGAGGGTGAAAGTGTTACGGAATCCTTAAAAAAGGTGGACATGTTAGATGTGGTGATGTGGGTATCCCAAGCATGGGATGAAATAAAACCGTTTACACTGGTTAGGTCATGGAGGAAGCTGTTAGATCACGAAGCAACTGAAAAATGGACTGGGGAGAAACTAGAAGAAATCAATGAAACTGTTTGCAATGAAGAAGACAGTCAGATTGCAGAGCTTGTAAAAAACCTGCCTGGATGTGAAGAAATCAATGACGATGAAGTCAAGAAGTGGTTAAGTGAAGATGACGTCAATGAAATTACAGACAGTGGCATTATAGAAATGGTGTGCAATAGCGATGAGAAAATCTCTGAACCTGAAGAGGAAGACAACAAGCCTATAATGAGTCACTCTGAGGCATTCAAGACCATCGAATCTCTGATCAGTTATGTTCAACATCAAGATGAAACAAGTGAAACTGAAGTGATGCTTTTAAGAAGGTTGAGAGACATGGCTTCCAAAAAACCTGTGCAGTGTGTGAAGCAGCCGAAAATCACAAACTTTTTCAAAAACTGATGTAGGCGTACTGTAAGTAAAACTTTTTAACCAATTTTGTTTTTTGTATTTTAAAGAGTGCAGTGTACAAATACAAATGCTAAACCAATAGAAACGTTTAAAAAAATATTCAACAACAAACGCGTTCATTATTTCTGGCCCTCTAGCTACAGTATTTATAAATGACCTTGTGATATCCGGATTTTTCCATATCCGGATCGGCCGGTCGCCATATTAGTCCGGATATGACAGGTTGTACTGTAGGTTTAGTAAATACATGGGAACACATTGCAAAACACTTGTGCATTTCTTTGTAACATGCAGTTGGTTAATGTGTTTGTTTCTAGATTTGGACCACGATTTATAGCAATGAACAAAGCATATGACGTCAGGTTACGAAAAATTGCTAAAAACATTGCTCATGGTATGGGAATTGAGGATTTCCTTCATGAAGGTGTATATGCTGTGGTTGGTGGACCAAATTTTGAGACTGTTGCAGAGTTACGTATGCTTCTGACATGTGGAGTTGATGTAGTTGGTGAGTTACAGTATGTGAACTTTGATTTTACTGTAGGAGGGAAATGAATCTTAAGAGTGGCTGTGAGCAATAAGTAAAATTGTGTAGCAGAATTTGTACAAATATAGGGCAAAATAAATTTTTAACTGAGTTAATTTCTGTTAAAATAAGGTTAAATGTATAAAATCAGAAAGAATGGACCATGTATACCTATGGATCTGGTTAGAAAGAAAATAGAATCTATTGGATTATGTAAGTGGAAGATGAGTTGACTAGGTAAAATATCGGTATGGAGTACCGACATGACTTCCATGTTCTAAGATTTATATTTAAAATCATATTCGAAATGAAATATTTTCACAGAAACTACTTCTTTCTACTTATTGCTTCAGCCTTAACCACAGTACTGTGGTCACTAACGTATACCACCTCACGTTTTCACACTCGATTTTCACTGATGATGGCAGTCGATGGCACTGCCAAAAAGTCTGGTTTTGCAGAAAACATTGGACTACGGCTAAACAGCCCGGGTAGGAATTTTAACAAAGAACTACTTTTTTGTTGCCGATAACGTAGTACACATATAAAAAATTCTCCCCTCCCCCTTCAACTATAATTTTCATTAATAGAAAATTACCCCCACCCTGTTCACCTAACCTTTTCATCTACGTTTCTTCAGTGGATTATTATGAGCTTCTTATCAGGATACTTTATTTATCAAAATTAAGTACTTTACTCTTGTTAAAACATAAAACGTTCAGGTAAACTACCCCTTTCTCTTAACCGATCTTCACCAAAATCAATAGACCTTCAGTCCTCTACAATTCAGGGATGCATGCAAAAAAATATTTGATTCTGTTTGAATGTGCGGCAGTTATCCTTCGTCATGAAAACATTTCTCTTGTTACAACATAAAATGTTGCAGGTAAACTACCCCTTTCCCTTAACTGATCATCACCAAAATCAACAGGCCTTGAGTTCTCTACAATTCAGGAATGTACGCAAAAAATTATTTGATTCTCTTTGAATTTACGGCAGTTATCTTTCATCATAAAAAAAATTACCCTTGTTAAAACATAAAATGTTGCTGGTAAACTACCCCTTTCCCTTAACCGATATTCAACAAAATCAACAGACCTTGAGTTCTCTATAATTCAAAAAGGTATGCAAAAACGTAGTTGATTCTGTTAGAATTTACGGCAGTTATCATTCGCCATATAAAAAACATAAAACGTTAAAACTGGCTTTGTTAACTGGCCTTGTTAAAACATAAAATGTTGCAGGTAAACTTCCCCTTTCCCTTAACCGATCTTCACCAACACCAACAGGTCTTGAGAACTCTACAATTCAGAGCTGTATGCAAAACATTATTTGATTCTGTTTGAATTTGCAGCTTTTTTTTGGTTTGCCATAGAAAATACCCTTGTTAAAACATAAAATGTTGAAGGTAAACTACCCCTTTCCCTTAACCGATCTTCACCAAAGACAGTAGGTCTTAAGAACTCTACAATTCAGGGCTGTATGCAAAACATTATTTGATTCTGTTTAAATTTGCAGCTTTTTTTTTGGTTTGCCATAGAAAATACCCTTGTTAAAACATAAAATGTTGAAGGTAAACTACCCCTTTCCCTTAACCGATCTTCACCAAAGACAACAGGCCTTGAGAACTCTACAATTCAGGGCTGTATGCAAAACATTATTTGATTCTCTTTGAATTTACGGCAGTTATCGTTCGTCATAGAAAAAATTACACCCTTGTTAAAACATAAAATGTTGCAGGTAACATACCCCTTTCCTTTAACCAATCTTCAACAAAATCAACAGACCTTGAGTTCTGTATAATTCAAAAAGGTATGCAAAAGAGTAGTTGATTCTGTTTGAATTTGCGGCTGTTATCGTTTGCCATAGGAAAAAAATTGCCCTTGATAAAAAAAAAGTTGCAGGTAAACTACCTTTTCCCTTAACCGATCTTCACCAAAAACAATAGGTCTTGAGTACTCTACAAATCAATGATGCCTGCAAAAAATTATTTGATTCTGTTTGAATTTGCGGCTGTTATCATTTGCCACAGAAAATACCCTTGTTAAAATATAAAACGTTGCAGGTAAACTACCCCTTTCCCTTAACCGATCTTCACCAAAAACAATAGGTCTTGAGAACTCTACAATTCAGAGCTGTATGCAAAACATTATTTGATTCTGTTTGAATTTGCAGCTTTTTTTTTTGTTTGCCATAGAAAATACCCTTGTTAAAACATAAAATGTTGAAGGTAAACTACCCCTTTCCCTTAACCGATCTTCACCAAAGACAGTAGGTCTTGAGAACTCTACAATTCAGGGCTGTATGCAAAAACTTATTTGATTCTGTTTGAATTTGCGGCTGTTATCGTATGCCATAGAAAAAAAAATTCACACACACACACACACACACACACACACACACACTTTTCGAAAAATTACTTTTTTTCATGTTTTGAATGTAGTACAATCAGAATCTGCAATAATCTCGAACACGATTTTTTTTTGCCATCACCATACTTCCATTCCTTAAGGAACATGGAAGTAAAATAGTGGGGGCAACAGTGGAAAAGGGTTAGTGCTACAGCAACAAGTCTAAATTATAATTTTGTTGTGGATGCAGAGTGTTCTGTGTAAATAGTTTTTATAATTTATTTTATTTTAAAATATTAATTATGTACTTTGCATTTATATATATTACCAGCATAAATTACTTTTGTATTACTTATTTGTGTAGTGGTAGCTGGTAACGTACTGTTACAAACTGACAATATTATGTCTTAATGCTATCTTCTCCCTTAGTAAGATGGTAACAAGTTTAGATAAAATCAGTAAAATTGTATTATATTTTCACTGCAATGGAAAGGAAAGAAACTAATCACTTTGTATAATGAAAAGAACTAATCTGTCTTGTCTGTTTTTTATGAAATTTGTAATATTCAGTGGAACTGCGCTAAACATGTTCTAGTTCATTCATTATGCAAACAAGCATTAGGGGAGTAGACAAAATAAGATCTCTACCAATCACTATGCATTAGTTTGACATTACTCACTCCACTTGATTTTTTATATTATTTAAAACAGAACATTGTATCTCTAAACAGCAACAAACTTGAAAAGTAAAAAAAAAAACACATTTTAAAACACACAAATATTTTTATACTTCCATAAAATTATATTTATGCTATTCATAGCAGCCCTACTAAAGAAGTTAACAAAAAGAAATTCACTCATTTTATTTCCATGTTCTGTAAGTAAATGGAAGTACATATGGTGATCGCAAAAGGAAATCGTGTTCAGGATAAGGGCTGATTCTGATTCTACTACCCTCAAAACCTGAAGAAAAGTCATTTTCCATAAAGTGTCTATTTGTGTGTCTGTGTTGAATTTTTCTATGGCGAACGATAACTGCCGCAAATTCAAACAGAATCAAATAATTTTTTGCATGTGTGTCTGAGTTGAAGAGGACTCAATGCCTATTGATTTTGGTGTAGATGAATTAAGGAAGAGGGGTAATTTACCTGCAGCATTTTACATTTTAACAAGAGTAAAGTAGTTAATTTTGATAAATAAAGTATCCTGAAAAGAAGGTAAATTTAATCCACTGTAGAAAGGTAGAGGAAATATCTATAAATGAAAGGGTAATTAGAAAGGGAGGGGGTAATTTTTTCACGTTTGGTATTGATTTAATGAGTTTGACGAAATTGAATAAAAAATCAGTATGCAGAACCATACATGACTTCCATGTTCTAAAATTTATATTTAAAATCATTTTCGAAATAAAATATTTTCACAGAAATTATTTCTTTCTTCAGCCTTAACAGTACTGTGGTCACTAACGTATACCTCCTCCAGTTAGCGCATTCGATTTTCACTGATGATGGCAGTTGATAGCACTGGTGAAACCTCTGGTTTTGTAGAAAACATTGGACCATGCCAAACAGCCCGGGAAGGAATTTTAACAACAAACTACTTCTTTGTTGCTGATAATGTAGTACACATATAAAATATCCATAAAATTAATGGCTTGTAAAAGGTAATGTTTGATCTCCATTAAGTAGTGCTCAGGTTTTAATATTATGATGTCTGTAATCAAAACATCAGAGCAAGTTTTAGTGTGTATGAGGGTACACCGTGGACAAAAATTTTCAACATTCCCTATGGAGCGTTGCTCAGAGTAAAGCTGAGAATCTACAGTGTACGTTTCACAGAACAAACACGCAGAAAAGAAGGTGTGCTCCAAAGTCTCTCATGGGCCCTGAGCATCTTGGAGAGGGTTCATTCCCTAAAGACGAAAAGTCTGTCTATGAACCGTTCCTCTGTAAACACGTGCAGTTACACTGGCCAGTGATCCACAGGAAGCAAATCGCTGTCCACACTGGACACCTTTTCGGCATGCATGCGTTGTGTCGGTGTGGGTTTCGGCACTTTCCATTTAAAATGCGTGCAAACGTAAGAAAATAAACATGAGTGAGGCCAGAAATAACGCGAATTGTTTGTGTCTTGTCTGCCTTTTTATTGCGGTAATCATAATAATAAAACTTTGGAAACGTAAACATTACTTAATTGATATATGCTTGCCTGCCAGGAACAATATAATTTCACTTATACATGATTTAAATTAAAATGAAAATATAATTTTATTTCCTGGCAACAAAATTATTTCATTTTTACTTCCATGTTCCATAAGGAAATGGAAGTATGGTCATGGCGAAAAAAATCGTGTTCGAGATAATGGCAGATTCTGATTGTACTACCCTCAAAACATGAAAAAATATCGGTATGGAGAACCATACATGACTTCCATGTTCTAAGTTTTATATTTAAAATCATTTACGAAATGAAATTTTTCCATAGAAACTACTTCTTTTGACTTATTGCTTCAGACTTAACCGCAGTACTGTGGTCACTAATGTATACCACCACACGTTATCGCACTCGATTTTCATTGATGATGGCAGTCGACGGCACTGCTGAAACGTCTGGTTTTGCAGAAAACATTGGACTACGGCCAAACAGCCCCGGAAGGAATTTTAACAACAAACTACTACTTTGTTGCCGATAACGTAGTACACATATAAAAATTATCCCCTCCCCCTTCAACTATAATTTTTGTTTATAGAAAATTACCCCCACCCCGTTCAACTAGCCTCTTCATTTACAGATATTTCATCTACATTTCTACAGTGGATTATTAAGATCTTCTTATCAGGATACTTTATTTATCATAATTAAGTACTTTACTCTTGATACAACAAAAAATGTTTCAGGTAAACTACCCTTTCCCCGTTACCGATCTTCACCAAAATCAATAGGCCTTGAGTCTTCTACAACTCAGGCACATATGTAAAACATTATTTGATTCTGTTTGAATTTACGGCAGTTATCGTTCATCATGAAAAAATTTCTCTTGTTACAACATAAAATGTTGCAGGTAAACTACCCCTTTCCCTCAACCGATCGTCACCAAAATCAACAGGCCTTGAGATCTTTAAAATTTAGGGATGTATGCAAAAACGTATTTGATTAAGTTTGAACTTACGGCAGTTATCGTTCGCCATAGAAAAAATTAACCTTGTTATCACATAAAATGTTGCAGGTAAACTGCCCTTTTCTCTTAACTGATCTTCACCAAAATCAATAGGCGTTCAGTCCTTTACAATTCAGGAACGTATGCAAAAACTTATTTGATTCTGTTTGAATTTGCGGCTGTTTTCGTTTGCCAAAAAAAAATTGCCCTTGATAAAAGAACTTTGCTGGTAAACTACCCCTTTCCCTTAACCGATCTTCACCAAAAACAATAGGTCTTGAGTACTCTACAATTCAGGACTCAATGCAAAAAATTATTTGATTCTGTTTGAATTTACGGCTCTTATCGTTTGCCATAGAAAATACCCTTGTTAAAATATAAAATGTTGCAGGTAAACTACCCCTTTCCCTTAACCGCTCTTCACCAAAACCAACAGGCCTTCAGTCTTTTACAATTGAGGAACATATACAAAAAAATTTTTGATTCTGTTTGAATGTGCGGTAGTTATCGTTCGTCATAGAAACAATTACCATTGTTAAAACATAAAATGTTGCAGGTAAACTACCCCTTTGCCTTAACCGATCTTCACCAAAATCAACAGACATTGAGATCCCTACAATTGAGGGCAGTATGCAAATAATTATTTGATTCTGTTTGAATATGCGGCTGTCATCGTTTGCCATAGATAATACCCTTGTTAAAACAAAAATCGTTGCAGGTAAACTACCCGTTTCCCTTAACCGACCTACACCAAAAACAATAGATCTTGAGAACTCTACAAATAATTTTTTGCATACGTCCCTGAATTGTAGAGATCTCAAGGACTTTTGATTTTGGTGAAGATCGGTTAAGGGGAAGGGGTAGTTTACCTGCAACCTTTTACGTTTTAACAACAGTAAAGTACTTGAAAATTCATTTAAACTTTTTCAAACAATGGTAATTGTTAAAAATAAAATAATTTTGTTGCCAGGCAATAAAATTATAATTTTTTCATTTTAGTGTAAATCATGTATGAGTGAAAATATATCGTTCGTGGCAGGCAAGCATATCTCAATTATGTAATGTTTACGTTTCCATTTTATTATTATGATTGCTGCAATAAAAAGGCAGGGAAGACACACACACACACACACACACACACACACACACACACACACACACACACACACACACACACACACACACACACACACACACACACACACACACACACACACACACACACACACACACACACACACACACACACACACACACACACACACACACACACACACACACACACACACACACAATTCGCGTTATTTCTGGCCTCACTCATGTTTATTTTCTACATTTGCACACTTTTTAAATGGAAAGTGCCGAAACCCACACCAACATAACGCGTGCAAGCCGAAAAAGTGTCCAGCGTGGATAGCGATTTGCTTCCTGTGGATCGCTGGGCAGTGTAACTGCACGTGTTTACAGAGGAACGATTCATAGACAGACTTTTTGTCTTTAGGGAATGAACCCTCTGCAAGATGCTGAGGGTCCATGAGTGACTTTCTGAGCGCTCCTTCTTTTCCGCGTGTTTGTTCTGTGAAACGTACACTGTAGATTCACAGCTTTACTCTAAGCAACACTCAATAGGAAATGTTGAAAATTTTTGTCCACAGTGTACCCTCATACACACTAAACCTGCTCTGATGTTATAATTACAGACATCATAATCTTAAAACTTTGGAAACTTGAGCACTACTTAATGGAGATCAATCATTAACTTATACAAGCCATTAATTTTATGCATATTTTTTATATATATGTGTACTACGTTATCGGCAACAAAGAAATAGTTTTTGTTAAAATTCCTTCCCGGGATGTTTGGCCATAGTCCAATGTTTTCTACAAAACCAGACGTTTCAGCAATGCCATCGACTTCCATCATCAGTGAAAATCGAGTGCGATAACGTGAGGTGGTATAAGTTAGTGACCACAGTACTGTGGTTAAGGCTGAAGCAGTAAGTAGAAAGAAGTAGTTTCTATGGTAATATTTCATTTCGAAAATGATTTTAAATATAAATCTTAGAACATGGAAGCCATGTATGGTTCTCCATACCGATATTTTTATAAGTTTTATATGTGTACTACGTTATTGACAACAAAGAAGTAGTTTCTATGGAAACTTTTTATTTCACTTTGACAAAATTCTATATTTTTTTAGGAATTATCGAACCGAATTTAAGTAAATGATTGGAACTGTATGAGTACCCGCAATACATTTTGATGTTTTTAATATGCGATTGTATCGATATATTACGGTGTGGAAAAGAAGAAGTGTACTAATTGTAAATTGCCCTATTTCTTAATGTAAAACAAAAATACGTATTGTTTTCATTTGGTAGTTAGGTAATAATGGTTTTGGGTTTTTAGTTTACTGTTAAAATAAATAAAAGCTATGGTTGAGAAAACATAACATTAAACATGTAATACAATGCTTATAACAGAGTAACACTTCAAATAAAGAACCTAACGTTTTTAAGTTTACAAATTGGAAAAAACAACAGCAAATACAAAATGAAAAATACAAATATTTATGGTTAATGAAAAAACAAAAAACACTGTATTAAGGAATAACAACATATGCTCTACAAATTGTACATAATGGATGTTTGTTTTTTGTTAGTCACAATACAAGTACTTGTCAGAAAATGAATTTTACCAAAAAACTGAGTTCTGCCACAAAAAAGTGACATGTAGGTCTGTAGTAATAGGCAAGGGGTTGACCCTTGGGCCACTCCCGCCTTACTTCGAGTTGGGGTTTTCGTGGTTTTAGAAAAAAAATAGTTTTACATTACACACATATTGGTTTATGTATAACTTCAGTTTTCATGTTAACCTAACATAATCAATTTTTGGTGTCACAGCCACGACCCGGTGATAAATTACTACTACAGTCTTTTACCTTTAAAGAATGACAAACAAAATCAATTGCAATCACCACCAACTATTTTGCAACATACAAAATTAAAATTTGTATAATTCTTTCACTACATAAAATTATGTGTGATATTCACTACATATCTAAGCCCAAAAATCGCATTATCAAAATAACGGCGGATACGCATAAAGGCAGTACCAAATGATTTTCTATATAATGTGAGAGCATGGAAGTCATGTATGGTTCTCCATACCAATTTTTAACAATTACTATTGTTTGAAAAAATTTAAATGAATTCTCAAATACTTTACTCTTGTTAAAACGTAAAAGGTTGCATGTAAACTACCCCTTTCTCTTAACTGATCTTCACCAAAATCAAAAGGCCTTGAGTTCTCTACAATTCAGGGATGTATGCAAACAATTATTTGATTCTGTTTGAATATGCGGCAGTTATCGTTTGCCATAGAAAATATCCCCCCCCACACACACACTTTTCGAAAAATGACTTTTCTTCATGTTTTGAGGGTAGTACGATCAGAATCAGCCCTTATCTCGAACACTTTTTTTTTCGCCATGAGCATACTTCCATTTCCTTATGGAACATGGAAGTAAAATTCATTTAATCTTTTTCAAAGAATGGTAATTGTTAAAAATAAAATAATTTTGTTGTTAGGCAATAAAATTATAATTTTTTTATTTTAATTTAAATCATATATGCGTGAAGATATACCACCATGGTGTGAAGTTATACCATATGGGCGTGAACCATGGCCCAGCAGGCCACAAAATAATTTGTTGCCACATAATTACATTATTATATAAATATGTAATTAATGCGTGATTATCTGCGTAGTTCAGTTTATTTACAAGAATAAAGTACCTAATTTTTATAGATAAAGTGACTCGAAAATAACATTATATTAAACGACTACCCCATAATAACAAAAATATGTATAAATAGTGAAAATAGTTTGAGGGTGGGGATATTTTTTTAGAAATTATCAAACTGAATTCAAGTAAATGATTTCAAATATAAATTTTAGGACATGGAAGTCGTGTATGGTTCTCCATACCGACTTTTTTTTTGTAGACTTTAAACAGAAGCACTGCATCATTATTACTATATTCTAAGTTAAAAGTGACGATTAAGTCAAAATTTTAATCTGGTTATATAGCAACATATGAACTTGATTTACTGTAGTTAGTCACTACCCCCACTGGTGTACCTTACATTTGTATCATACATTTCTTTTGTTATAGCTTGTGACATCTCTCAACGTCCTTAACATTTATTGCTTCTTCTGGTTTCAGCTGCTGATCACAAAATGGATACTTTATCTTAATAATTTACTCACTAAAATTTGTAAGGATGATAGACCACTACTTTTAAGAGGAGTAGTTCTGTATCTAAGTATGGTAGAACTTATTTAATTCAAAGCTGAAGGGACCAGTAAAAAATTTGAATTAGGAAAGTTCTAACAAGAGTAGAAAAATGAAATGAAAAATCAAAGTTCTGTAAAACAATATGTTATTTTATAAAAAACATTTTTATACATATTGTAACACGTAGATTTTGTCGTCTCTGTAAAAATGTATATGTTGTGTGTTCGCTTCACACTGGTGTCATTACTTCTATGTTTTGCGCTAGCGATTTCCGTAGTGATCCTTCAATTACCAGTACAACGTGAGTGGAAACCTTACCTGTAGTTCAATAGGGGTTTGTAAATCCCGGGTAGCGCCAAATTTTTATTTAAAGCAATTAAATTAATAGGTAGTGTGGTAAACAGTGTTCTTAGCTATGACGGCCTGGAGCATTCAAATTATACTCCCGCCTTCGTTCGACCTTCTTAATCGAGAAGTTAGTTCGTCGAGTTTGTGGCGTAAGCACTGGCCATCAATCCTAGTTGTTCGCTAAAATGCACAAATTATACAATACACTTCCCTATGAAATAAAAACAATGGTTACACTCTGTACTAGTTTCTTTAATTATTGATTGGTAATTATTCCGTTTGACAATAAAATTATACTTGATTATTCAACAATTTTGCACCGACAATTAATATGAGTCTAATATCTCTAGGGTTTTGGCGAAGATCGATTTTGAACGAACTATTTATTCAAGTATGGCGGCTGTGTTGTCTGTTTACAGTTATTTTCGTTCAAAGTCTGGGTTCTTGTGATTACAAGAAAAATATTAATAATGATTACAATAAAAAGTACACTACCTTACATTATTTGTACTTAAATAATATAATGTGTAGCTACAATTTGTTCCTGCAGTGCAGTAAAGTGTGTTACAAAAGTTCGCAATTTAGCAACAGGTTATTTTCTTAGTTAATAAATTTTCATTGTTTTATGGTTTTACTTAATCTTTGAAAGAAATTATATTCAGTTTATAGTCAGAGATCAGATGACTGTGAGAAATATGTAAAGTGAGTTTATTTCTGGAATTTGGGTAATTTAATGATACTTATCAAATCAGTAGACTTGAGATAAACCGTTGTTCAGGTGAAATGGAATAGTCATCAATTTTGAATGATTTGGGCTTCTGGCATCTTTTTCATGTTAGTTGTGGCAATTTCTTCATTTAAATTTTATCTAAATTGGTCCTTGGCATCAGTTAAATGTTATTGTTCCTCGTCTGCTTCTTACTTGTTCATCTTTTTGAATTTTGATTACTTTTTATACATTTTAAATTAAAATTTAGGTCATTCACGATCTGGCGTCTAATCTGGATGAGCATCACTTATTGAGTACTATGATTTAACGGAAAAATCGTAACCAACGGTCTGTTGTCATGGTTACGAATAAATTCTGATTGGTTGATCATGACTTTATAACCACTGTTATCAATTTTGAATTATTATTCAAAATTACTGTACATCTTCTGATTTCTTTTATTCTTATGTCTTCCTTCCTATGTATTAAATATTATCACTACTGTTTGTATTTCCTTTCAAAGATTATTTTGATATCCCATAAGGTTGGGTTCTCTAAAATATTAATGTTTGTACAATTATGTTAATATTTGTTAATTACATTTCTCTTTTAATTTAAGTCCTTATTCTAACATTTTTCTTTCAATATGATTCACAAATTATACTTGGCTAGTTACTCGCCTTGGATTTGTTAATTTCCTTGTTGATTTTTATAATTTGCAGTTATTTGTTTTTGACAGTTAGGCATTTAATAGGCCTAAGTAGCCATTGATTATATTTACTTATTTTATACAAATTATATCTCATTTTACTCTAATGTGTTTTGTTTTGTTATTATAATAGATTGGTTTATTTGTTGATGTGTTTTGGATCTGTTTTTATACTATTTGTATGTTTCTATTATTTTCTACATCATGGCTTGTTAATTATTTCCTAACTGATTTTCCAGTGTAATTAGATCTGTATTGATCACCTTCTTATTTATTTATTTTGCCCTTGTTAACAATATGGCTATTACTCACTATTCTTTATCACATAAAACATACCGGTAACATCTAGGCCTATGGTCTGTACAATTCCTTCAGCCATATCCTATTCATAAATTTAATTAAACAATTTTTTAACAGTTATTAGGTAATGTTTGTTTACAATTCATTTCATTCTTTATTATTTTTGGGTGATAAACATCATCACACCATTTAAACTTATTTAATTGATTATCCCTTATAACCTGGGGTGTTTATTGATTTCATTTTTAATTTCTTAAATAGTCTCCATCTTCTATCCATGGTAACACTAACTGTTTACCTCCCATGGGATTCTCCCTTTTAAATACTATTGTATCCCTCTCTTACAATTAAACTTAATTTTATTAATAACAAGATTCTTTTTTAAATAATAATGTCACCATCAATCTTCAGTGTTCATTACAGATTATTAAGTGTTTGTATCTAATACTATTATTAACACTTAACTAAAAATGAACTTTTTTCATGTGAAAAACTTACTATTTTATTGTACGCGTTTCGGCTTAGTATCTGCCTTCTTCAGCTTTGGTAACAGCCTCTGTTACCAAAGCTGAAGAAGGCGGATACTAAGCCGAAACGCATACAATAAAATAGTAAGTTTTTCACATGAAAAAAGTTCATTTTTAGTTAAGTGTTAGTGCTGTGAAAGAAGAGATGAATAATCAAGACAACTATTATTAACAACATTCTTAATTACTAATATGGTTCACCATTAATCATTTAGTGTTTATTACAGATTATTAAGTGTTTATTCCTATTAATAGGATTTCTAATTATTTTGGGGTTTTACACTTTCACTTTTGTACACCTTAACTGTTTATTTTAAGTGTTTATTAGTGGGTAATCCCTATAATTACTTTCTCTTTGTCACTTAGTTAATATTATTTTCTCACCATCTCACTATCTCTCTCTTTACAAATATTATTTATACTATTAATAAGTTATGTCTTTATAGAGTTCTTTATTACATCTAACTCTAATTCTTGGGTTAGTGTACTTTTATTTTTCACATTACTTTATTGGGTTTTATCAAATCATTTACATTTATCTTTTAATCGATAATAATACTTATTTTTTACATTGTTTAGTTATTGGTTTCGTAGAATATTACATTTGAGTGTACCATTTCTCCTTTTCATATTCTATATTATTTGTTTGTGTTTTCTCATTCGGTTTCACTTTATTTCCTTTATACTTGTTTTGTTTCATGTTCATTTTCCTTCTTCTTAACCTTCATCTTATTTTGTTTCATTTTATTTTGGTTTTCCCCTTCTCACTTGGTTTTATTTCATTTGGTTGTATGGATTCATTCACTTCCTTCAATAGGTTTCATTCTTATTTGATTTCGTTTTTCCCTTCTCCTTTTGTTTCTTTTTATTTGGTCAATCACTTGGGTTAGGTCATGTCGTCGTTTGTCGCGTCATTGTCATTTTATTTTCATTATTTTAAACATTTTATTTTATACGAATTCCTTTTTTATATTCTTGATTCATCTTTTTTATCCCTGGTATTGGGGTGGCTTATTTGTGTTGTAACAATATGTATGTATTATCTGTATGTTCAGTAAAAGATATTTAGTTTTTTAAAAAGCTATAAAGTTTTGATTGGATTTTAGAATGAACATACTGACTTACAGTAAACTCTTCAGTAAATATTATTAAGTGCTTGAAAAATAGCATCGTTTACGTTCTGCTGTCCTTCAACAAACTGTCTCAAGTCTTGAACGTAAATTAGTACCCTGAAGATATTGTAATCTATATATCTCTGTAAGTTATGGCTGATATCCTTCTTCATCTGAAGATGCACCGTCATTTCGTTTGTCAATAATATCAACGATATATCTCTGAATCTGTCAGTTCACTGCACACTGCCAAGTCTTCATCCATGTTCAAAAAAATCTTTGTCACGAACACCTGTGTCATACTGAGTATCTTCCCATTTATCCACATTAGGTATGATTTCTGTATCAGCTTTATCCTCTCTTTATCTTCAGTGTAGCAGAAATCACTTTATGAAAGCAATTAGCGATCGTTTGTTATGTAACTTGGTCCCATGCACTGTTGCACATGTGGGCAGCTTGAAGAATGTTAGGGCCACTCCTTGCCTATTACCATACATGTCATTTTTTTGTAGCAGAACTCGTTTATAGGTAATATTCGTTTCCAACAAGTACTTGTTTTGTTACTCTTGGTATTTTCATCCTCATCTAAGTAAGTATCTGATAATGTTTTGGACTACAAGCCATCTGTAAAAATGCTTAAGATTTTCCACTGTTTTAGAATACACATCTGTAGTTCTTTTGCTGCCTTGACTATATAAAGAGCAGCATTAATTACAAAGAGAAGACATTCTCCTGTTACAATTTGTGTAGCCACAACAGTTTCATTGGACTATTGAGAATAAGATTCTTTCTTTCCAATACCTTACAAATCCTGGCTACAAATTTAAAGGTGCCTACAACTGTATGTACCTTGTCTTACCTGGTTTTATTATGGAGATCTGTACCTTTGTTTTTCCAACTTTCATGAATGTGTGTGTGCAGTTATATAATTTTATTATTCATATAGTTGCTTGGATCATCGTGTTATACAGTGGAAACAGAATAACTGACACCAGAAAAAGTCACTAATTACAATTTGAATTAGAAACAAACGACAGAAATAAACAAATTTAATAGACTCTTATGCAATTTTCAAGTTAAAATTTATCCAAAGCACAACAATAAATGTCACCTATTACAATTTCACACTAAGTAACACTAAATTGTGAGTTACAATAACAGTCGCTCTGAACGACACTTGCAGTATCGCCAAATCTAACTACCTGGCTGGCCGCTTATTTATAGCACACTGAGGTTTGAGAGAAATCTCCCAAGGACTCTAGAATTCGCTAGAAGTTAGGTCAGTGCCTGGTCTTGACATGTGTACACAGACAAAAATGACCCTATATCATTAAGGTTGCTTATCTAAGTGTGTTTAAAACTGCCACTCACACTATAAGTGGAAGCGTCATGCATGTTCTCTGTTTCCCAAGCATGGCACTGCCTTCTCCTCAGCCACATTAGTCCTGAATTGACATGTCCCTTTGTATTCATTGTCTTAAATTTAACTCTTGAAAGTACTCTTTCCATTTGCAGAGCACATTCTCATCACTCACAGATATCTCTTCTTTGATTCCATTTTGCCTTCCCACTGCATAATGTCCTCTTCAGCAACTTTTTCTGATCCTGTAACAAGCATCATCCCATTCTTGTATTTGTTAATTTTCTGTACATCCAGTATGTCTTTTCTTCCCGTTCCTACATCTTGTTTATCATCATCATCATCATCATCATCATCATCTTCACAACACAGCATAGGCAAGGTGCCTTGGCTGAAATGCCATTGCCTTTGTGGAGATTTTCATATTGTACTGTTTGCAAATCTGATGAAGCTTAAAAACAGATTTTGGAGATCAGATTCTCTATTTTGAAGTACAAGCAAGTCGTCAGCAAACAACAGCACATTCAAATATCTGTCTCGTGATAATTTAATACCAGGGTTCACTAGATGTTTCCATTTCCTTACCAGATTATCAATATAAATGTTAAAAAGAGTAGGTGTTATACTGCACCCTTGTCTAACAGCTGTTCTTGCTCCATCGTAATGGAGCCTTGTACACAATTCTTATAAGTCATTTTGTGTATCCCCATTCTTTTAATATTTTCCACAACACATTTTTATCTACTCTATCAAAGGCCTTCTCAAAGTGAATGAAATCTACATGCCTTTCTTTATTGTACTCACAGTGCTTTTCAATCATTTCTGTAAATAATATAGGCATTTGTCTTTTATCAGTCCAGTTGATTAATTTTATTCCTTAATTATTGCAAACACCATCGATGTCACCTTTTCTCTGCTTCTTTTTTATGAAGTATACAGGAAATCCTTTTCTATTTCCTCTAAACATGCCGGAGTAGAATGTATTTCTTTTCAGCATTTCTTCAACCAGAGGTAAAATTGTGTAAAAATTGTCTCCACAGAGTAATCTTTTTCATCTAACAAACCCTCCAATTGTTTTAGTTAATTCATTGGTTTTCCGGAATATATTTTTAAATTATAAGTGTATCCAGATGGGAGACACAGTTTGTAGACTTTTATTCCATATTTATGAGATTTTTGTGGAATGTATTGGCGAAAACAAAGTCTCCCTCAGCAAGGTATCATACTTTCATCAACAACTAATTCTTCCCCTGGTATTACAGCAGCTCTGAAATTAGTTAACAATATATCCAACAGATGCTGTATTTTGTAAGGTCTATTAATTCCATCATCGTTTTCATTGTTTGCAAAATGCCAGTTTTTTAAAACTATAATAAATCTATCTCTTGGCATTGTTGTTTTTACGAATATATTTGTGAACATACTGTTATTCGACCAATACAAGCGGATATCTGGCAAGTGGTCTATGCCCATCAACATGAGAATACCAAGAAATGTTCTCATTCCATTGGTGGTAGTTTTTCATTATTTATGGTCTTCTTATGCAAGCTTTAATGAGGAAACCAGTTAGTTTCCATTACCATAAACTCTACTACACAAATCATAAGGATTATTTGTTGAAATATCTGGACTTATAAATTGGTTTGAGCCTGTGTACTCTCGGAAGGAGACGGTGTTTGAATCCATAATAGGAGTCCATTTTATTATAGGTTCATTTTCAGTTTCTTCTGATGTTGAGATATTACTTAAACATAAATCAGCATCCGTAGTTTCCTGATAATCGGGATCTTCATCAGTATCGTTAACAGAATCCTCATCGGTTTGTGTGTCGTAACTCTGAGGGACTGTCACATGTGCTGGGGTCACAAGAGGTGTGTCGATTGAAGTGCTGGGCTTAGTAGTTATACTGCTGGTGTTAGGAGTTGTAAGCCTAGTACTCTGCTGAACACTTGATGAACTAGGCTGAGCAGAATATAAAATATCAGTTTTTGTATTGCAACTTGATACACTTATATAGTCCACATGACCTGTAGTTGCTTGTCATTTTTGGTTAGAAGTAACAGCTGATCGAGTATTCACATCATGTTCATCATCACTTGGTGATGATAAGAGTCCTAATATTTTTATCATTTCTGCACTTCTACCAGTACAAATAATTTTATGTCTAGGCATTTTTATTTAGAAAAACAAGAACTAAACACTGCAAAACGAACGTAAATGAAACAAAGTCATATACACATCCGGTTAGGTCTGATACAGAAAAGCAACTGGTGCCGTGCAGACATTGGAATGTAGGTGGGGCACATAGGTATGCTGCCTCTCCCACCATTTCTAAACAGCCCGTGCGGCACACCAGTGTACAGCTATGTGTGTGAGTGTAACAAACAGGTGGTGCGGCACACCAGTGTACCTCAGTGTTTTTATTATAGGACGGAATGGTCCACCGATGTGCTGACAATTTTTTTTTTCAATTAGAAATTTAAAACCCCCTAAAATTAATTATTATTAGTAATAAGACATAAGTTTCAGTGAACTTTTTTGAAAAAATTAGAACCGCCCAACGGAAAGTATTGCCAGTATATACAAAACACCCTTCTAGTAGGATAAGATTGAAGTGTACTGGCGGCAATGTGTTAAGTAACTCTCTTAATGGCACAGTTAGTTCAGCTTATTGTTTCTGATAATTAGTATGAAAAAACAACTAGTTTCTGTCTTTTGTGTAACAAGTACAACTTGGCCATTCAGAGATAAGAAAACAAAATCTCCTTATGTTTACTATATAGTATACTCTGTACAGACTATATTTTTTTTTAGTGTTACAAATTTTAATTTAATAAACAAAGTTTATAAGTACTGCACTGATCATAAATGAATTTTAGTTTATGTGTAAGAGCTATTATATTTAATGGTCTAGAGTGTTATGGTATTAAGTTATTTAAAACATAGTTTATTATATTGTACTAATGTAAAAAGTATATTTTCAGGTATGAGTACTGTAGCTGAAGTGTTGACTGCATGTCATAGTGGAATGACAATATTTGCCTTCAGTTTAATAACAAATAAATGTATTATGGATTATGATAGCCATGAAGAAGCAACTCACACAGAGGTTATTGAAATCGGTAAAAAAAGGGAACCAGTCATTAAAGAGTTTGTTGCAAGACTCATTCAGTCATTTGCACAGTTACAAGAGGAAAATAATATATCAGATAATGGCTATTAGTTAGGAAATTTAGAGAATATTAATTTGTGTTAAAACTGTAAAACAATTTCTAACTATGCATTCAACTTCTGAATACATTCCTTTAATGGAAAGGTACATTGTATGTTATAATAGCGTAATTAGTGATACAAAGATCATGACAACTTTTATACATTCCTTAATTCGATATTTAATACATAATAATTTATGTATAAGCCCCACATACATAATAATACATATAATTTAATATGCTACAACAATCAGACACTTTTTCCTCAATATTTGGTATAAGATTCACCTCTCTATATATGTATAATTATGCACTTCCCATGCAGCAGTAAATATATTCATGGAATGCATATATATGCATTTATATATGAAATATATGTGTTCTGCAAATAATAACACATAATTTTTTTTTAAAGTCCTTTCTTAGAAAAGTCATCATTGCCAAAAATTAAATTCTAGTGTGTGTGGGGGAGGGGTTCAAAGTAAATTTAGAAAACATGAGTCCAAAGATATGAGTATTGTACAACCCTTGTAATAGTGATAAAGTCTAAACAGGAAACAATTTATTACCCTAGTAAATAATGGAAGAATGTTAGTATCTAAAAATGTCCTATTTCATACAGCCAGGAAGAAAACATTTACTTGATGGGCAACCAGAATAATCATTAAGGTAATGTAAAAGTAAATAAATTAATATAACTTATCATTGTAGAAGTGATTATAATGTTATTAACTTATATTGATTGAATGGGGCCAGATATTATACTACAAAGCTAGTTTTCTGCCCCATATGTATGACATTATGTAATGCATGGATAGTAGAAAATTACTGAGTGCTCGAATGATTTCACTCAATTCATCACTTGTGAAGTTAGTGTAATATGGAACATAATGAAGACTGAAATCATCCAAGCACACTGTAATTTTGTTATACGTTCTAGAAATGTTCTAGTAGACAGAAAACTAGTTTCCAAATAAAGAGCGTTATATGTTACCCAAACAATTATAACAATTACATACATACAGTGCATATACAGAATATATTAGCAACCAGTATTATATATATTACTATGTATTTCTTGTTTTGAGCACAATTTATTAGTTACACATAGTTGTGTATCATTATAGCTTTAATTAGATTGCTAGTTAATTAGTTTGTGTAATATAATTATATTCCTACTGCATTATAACATGTATAGTATTTTGTTTACTATTTTTAATAATAAAAAGTAAACTAAAGTTGGTTACAAAAAAAAAAACTTGATGAGCTTTATTTTCTACCATGATTAATTTGTGACATTTAGTATAATTGTATCTCGCATACAATTATACTTCTATTACACTTTTTGCTATCTTACAAATGGCAGCAAGGGGGGGCAGAATCTGTGCTATTAACCATAATTAACACCTTAAAAACATTGATATTAAGTGTCTTTATTGATACTATATAAGTTTGTATTCAAAGTATATAAGTCTATCTATGTATACTTGAAAATATGTGCAGTTAGTCCTTAAGTTGCAGAACCTGACTTTTGATGTTCCATACTTATGAATGGGCTCCCTTGCCTTTAAGGATAATTAATAATTACTTTAACGATTCAAGAAGTGCTTCTTTTATGCATGTAAACAAACCTATATGGAGTAGGTGGTTTGTTGATTGAGTAACTTTAGACAATCAGTTAATCTTATTATTCATACTTATATTCACATAGGCTATTGCTCATACACAGCATCACCTTTATCTTTTTTATTCAGCTTTGTTGAGCCCTTGCATCCTTTTGTGAGCTTGCAGCAAAAAGAAATGTGGGTACAATGGAAACCAAATATATGCTATCAATATGATTGCAAGACATTATAACATCATATTTGTCCAAATATAATTAATTCACTACCGACTCGGAACACAAAGTTTTTTATAGGTAAAAACGTAAAAGTTTTACCTTATAGCTTGAACCAGTTTTCGCTTTTAAAAAGCTTCTTCAGAGGCTGCCGTTGGGAGCACTGTCCGTCTTGTTGTTGGCGACGGTATCGACTTTTGAAAGATCGATGTTGTGTGTGTGTGGGGTGTGATATGTTCGAATAATGCGTGTGATTTGAATTGTGTCTGTTCGTTTATGATGTCGTTTTTATGTGTTTTCGTGTGTTTGTATATTTCCAATTGTTCTAGAGTGTCTAGTTTTTGGCCTTTTGTGTGTACGTGTAGAATGTTTGTCGATGTTTTTGTTTGTGTGATTTGCTTCAATGAGGTGGTTTGCAAAGGTGGATTCTGTAGTGGAGTGTAGTGCCTTTGTGTGTTCAATGTATCTTTGAATGTAGCTGCAGTAATAATCAGCACAATTATTGAATGTATTGTTATTTTATTAGTAAATGAGTAAACATTGTAAGATCCAAAATTTAATATTCATTTAATTAATAATAGAATTATTATGTCTCCAATCAGATTTATTAAAGCAATTAACATACCTGTATTATTTGAATTTAAATTTTGATAATAAATAACTAAACAGTGACAAACTAATCCTAAACCATCCCATCCTAAGACAGTTCTTACTATAATGGGACTAATAATTAATACTGATATAACAAACATAGTAATATCAATAAATCGATTAATGGTTTTATCACTTGTAAGCACACACACACACACACACACACACACACACACACACACACACACACACACACACACACACACACACACACACACACACACACACACACACACACACACACACACACACACACACACACACACACACACACACACACACACACACACACACACACACACACACACCTCTGTATAATATTAAGAATATTGCTGAAATAAATATTGCTGTTGACAAAAATATAGTTCATATAAAATAAAAAATTATAGTAATATAAATATAATATGAATTAATGCTCATAATTATTCATTCTGTTATGATTATGTAATAAAATAACAGTTATACAGGGTGTCCCGGGAGGAGAAGGAAATAATTTGAGAAATGGTTCTATAGTGTAAAAGAAGAAAAAAAGTTCATATAAACATATGTCCGGAAACACTTTGTAAGCGAGTTACGGCTAGCGAAAGATTTCGCCCGGGTTTTGGTAAATGAAGACTTTCTGAAATTCTGGGAAGGTAAATTAAGGGGCGAATTCTATTGTTTCTTATGGGTTTTTACCTGAAAAATCGAATAAAACAGGTCGCAGAATTGTATCTGCCATAACTTTCATGATATCCGACGTAAAACAGAAACATCTTTGCCTAAAAACGTATTGTATTGTTTTTAACCAAAATTGGAATTTTTTGTTGATTTTTATTGATTTTATTTACACCATTTTTCTCAGAATTAAATTCTTTACAAGTTTTGTTTTTAACGTTTATGCATTTATTAATCATTTAACAACGTATTGTACTGCTAACCTAAAAACACGTTTTTTTAGGTTAGAAGTACAATAACATTATATGTTGTACTATTAATGACAATTATTATAATAAAATGAAATAAACATCAAATAAAACCAAATGGTAATAATATTATAATATAATAGAGACAAATGAGAATGAGTAATGTAAAAAGCCAGAGAAATGTAAAAATAATAATTAGTAACATTATATATGTGTTTAAGAGGAATCTTATTTATGAAAGTATGTGACAAATTTAATGATGTATCACTAAGGCCAATGTAAATTGTTATAATTGGATTGTTTTAAATGTAAGAAAAATTTTATTTAGTCTGATTTTTATGTTAATAGAATACACATCTCAATGAGAGTTAAATTTATACAAAATTTGTATAAATAATAAAATAAGAAAGTCTAATTTCATATTTAATCTCATACACATCAGAGAGAGAGAGAGAGAGAGAGAGAGAGAGAGAGAGAGAGAGAGAGAGAGAGAGAGAGAGAGAGAGAGAGAGAGAGATCTTGTAATATTAAAAAGAAGTCCTAATTTCAGAATTAATACTATACACATCTCAGTGTGAGTTAAAGTAACATATTGAAAATTTATTAAGAACTGTAAAAGTAAATTAAAAGGAAAAGAATTAATCTTGTAAAGAATCTTGGTACAATAGGCCAAAGAAATCTAACCCATTCTGAATTTGTAAAGAAGATTGTAAAATATTATAATTAAAAGAAGTTTAATAAGGAATGCTATTAAAGGTTTAATGTAAATTATTCACAGTACCATCATCAAAAAGGAATCTACTACTGATCGATGTTGTAATCCCAAATTGGAATAAAAATAAACTCGCTTGAAGCCTAGTCGTCCAATTCACACACACAAAGTGAAATTATTAACATAATTAAGATACGTAACACACGAAATTCTACGAAAACACAAATAATAATAACAAGAATTAATTAACACTTAAATACACTAAGAAGAGGATTAAAATAATATATTTTACTAGTAAACAGTGGAACGAATTGTATGAACAAGGTAATACTGTTCAGAGCGACATCTATGGTGGTGACAAATTGTAAGTGAACTACAAGAGTACGAGAATTGAAACCGTTCCAGTTTGGAAGAGCGGGGATTCAATCGATTAACATTCACACGGTATATTATCTCAATATTATTTCTTAAAATTTTGTTAACTATAGTTATTTGGCACCTGACTAAAGAAAATAATGAATTACTTCCAATATTAAATAACCTAAATAGAAATATTAGTTGTCTACCCTGAGATAGAGTGTTCATGATCACATGTTTAATACAAACAACACTTTAAATATTATACAAATACTAAAATAATTAGACAATGTGTACTTATCGCCCAAATAAAGGGGCAATTACCATAGCAGACGGAAATAAACAGTACAATATATATATATTCTAACGGCTTTTTTATCTAACACACTAATATTATATATTTAATGATAGATAAAATGTTACTTACCCTTGACTCTTACTTTACCTGGGTGCCAGAACAAATCCCAGATACAAATGACATGGATTCAGCTTAGCTCAGAGCATAGTAGACACACTATCTCAGGATTCGTTCAGTGAGTGTGGAATTCAAGGGGAATCGTTACAAATAACACTTTAAAATTTGCTTGAGTTTGTTTAATTAACGATTAAATGTTATTTTATTATGTTCTTTCAAAGCTAAGTTAAGGACTTATTTCTAACCTAACTCTTATTATTAATGAGTGTGCGTGAAAAGTGAAGATTAAAACGTCCAAACGACCAATTGTTCTTATCTGGTTTAATTAACATTTATATCTCCCAAACCAGTGCTAAAGAACAGGTCTGCAATAATTTGCACGTTCAATACTACACCTCACCTTCCATTCAACTCTCCTATATTAATTTATAGCTAATCTTACTAATTAAATACAAATTATGAATTTACTTAGTGTCTTTTAAAAAATTGTTTATTGCTTTTTATTATTTATTTTGTTTCTTAATTTCATTGATCAATGAATCTATTTCTTACTGATTGATGCGTCGACCGTAGATAGAAATCCGTAGTGATCCTCCTTTTGATGGTTCGGCACAGAAGAAATGATGTTGATCAAAATGTTGACCGATGATACTGGGCAATTACAGATACTGTAGCTCTCTGTTGCACAGGTCACTTCACAAATAAATTAATTATTAATTAATTAATTAACTTTTAATTAATTAATACGTTGTTACACAGCAAGAGTTGTTATCAAACTTTACTAGTTCCTCTGCAACTGCGGACTACTTCCCGAACGGTTTATTTAAATAAGACTTTGCGTGGTTTGTGAAATTTAGCACATATTTAACACACGTCTTGCTCATTTAAGATTCAAACGAAGAGTGTCGATTCCCCAAGTCTGAGTTGGCGTCTCTTCTGAATACAGGTTTGTGATTGGTTGTTCCAAATAAATCATTCGTTTTCCATTTGAAACAATATCGAACAAGTCGACCAAACGCCCCTTAACAGGTTTGAGATGGTAGAGAATTACTGGCTAATTTCATACTTCCTCTGTTTGCAAATCGTTTGATTATGGGTATTTGCAAACGTGATTTCACAGATCTGACCACAGAATATTATTGCTTAGGTCTTTCTCTGTAAGTGTGTGAAAACACCTAACTCGTACCTAGCCTAATTGTCTAGTTATATCTCTTGGCGTTCTTCTTCTGTATAACTTCTGTAAATGTTAATTATATTGGTTGATATTTTGGCTACTTATAGAGCTTTAATTGCTGAACACTATGCAGGTTTCAGAATTGCTGTATATTTATTAGTTTTGAAGATATTGCAGTTTTAACTAATAAAAATAATTGAATAAAAATTCATGTCTGTGCCAGCAACATTTGTAGCAGTGGTGATGTTAGACAGAGATAGCTGTGATTATACCCTCTCTCTCTTGCTTACGCTGCTATACTCGCACAGTATGACACTTTCATATAACGATCCGATGGGTCGGCTTTATGAATCGTTATAATATATATATTGTTATATTGAATAGGATCTGTGCATGTATTAAGTCACACTTTGAATGTGTCAATTTGTTATTATTCTTCTTGTAGTATGGTTTAACAGCCACACTATTGTAGGTGACAATTTGTAATAAAGCTGTCGCTGATGATGATGATCGTGAACGCGTTAATAAACCGTCCCGAATCTTGTTATTGTCTGTGTCTTTACCTGTCCTTACTCATTGGTTTTTTCTTCCCAATAGGCGCCAAATTGTTTTCCAGAAAAACAATTAAAAGATTCAATATCAGTTTGTTTATGGTACTGTGATGAATAATTCGAATTACTCGCAGACTGGCGGGAACTCGAATTTCGCTTGTCTGGGGGGACGTGTTGCCAACATAAAATTTGGTCAAATAATGCTATTCACTGCTACAGAACACAACGTACATAATACATTTGAAATAATTACAGGACAGCTACTAAAGATTCATACTTATTTATTTGGCTTGATAGCTCATTAATTTTCAATAATTATTGTACAATTGAGATCATTATAATAACTTTTAGCCTCAGCAATAAATTAATTTTTTACTCAGCAGAGAGCAGGGTGGCAACACAAAGTTAGTTTGACGACATGATGGTCGCCGTATCTTCTTATTTATACAAATTAAATTGCCAATGAATTCTTTTGAGTACGAAAAAAAGTTTAGAACAAGATGTTTAAATAAAGTACACCACCTTACAATTGTGGTACTTAGATATGAAAGAGGTTTACATTAAATTCAAATCTGTGGTATTAAAAGTGTGTCAGTGTTATCGTTTTATACATAGGTTATCTTATAGTTACTTCAGGTGTTCATAAATATTTTTTATTAATCTTTGAAAGAAATAGGTGTTCCAAGTTCATAGTGAGAGTGTGAAAAGTGGATCAGTTTTAGTTTTTTTTTTAATTAATTATAATTTAATTTGTACTTAACACAATCACGGTGTTAGTGTTATCAATCATCAATGGTTTCTTCGCTGTTGTTAATGCATTCATCTAATCTCAAAGATAAGGTTGTCGTCTTCGTTGGCATCTGTTTCTTTTATTACAATTTTTAGTTACTTATTAATTTTGTAACTTCGTTTATTCTTCCTCCTGGTGTTGCTGGAACTCTTGTTTACTTCAGGTATTCAATTTGGTTTCATTTCTTTCTGATCTTCTTACTTATTTGCTTTTTAAAAGGTCCGCATCAGTATAGCGTCTATACCTCTGAATTGTTAATAAAGGAATCTCGTTACATAACGGTCAAATTATAATAACGTTCTGTTTCTATGGTAACCGGCTTGACTCTGATTGGTTAAGTACATTTGAAACTATTGTTATAAATCCTGGTTTTCTGTTCAAAATAAATAAATATTTTATAAATGTTATTTTTCCTTGGGGATATTTCCAATGCTTGAAATATTAATATTGTAACGAAACAAAATGTTACAAAAGAATAGAAAATAATAGTGGAATCCGATCCAGAGAGGAAACAAGAAATAATAATTGAAAGCAAATTAAAGGAAACCTAGTTGGTTTGACTTATTAATATCATCAAGAGACCCAGAAATAACCCAGTAGAATAGGGCAGTAAACAGACAACAAGTTAAATAAATAAACCTAGTAGGCCTAAATAATCAAATTACCCTGAAACACAACTAAACCTAATAAAGAGTACCTATTCACAAAATAAAAATTGTTATTTTAAAATTAATTAATTATTATTAATTAAAATCATATAGGCCTATAATAAGGATAGAAAAGGGGACACAAACCTTTACAGTGATGAGTGTGATCATAAGAAATAGCGACACAGACTACCGTTAAACAGTGTAATTATTTTTTATGGAAGTGTTTTATTGTTATTATTAGACAGAATTTTAGTTTATCATACAGACAATAGTTTAGCAGTATAAATAAACTAAAACTGTCAAAAACAATTATTATTATTAAGAGTTTTGTTATATGTTATAAGATTTTATGTCACCAGTTAATTTATGTAAATATATTTATCTCAGGGAGTCAAAGTAGAAATTACAATCAACCATAACAAATTGTTCCACCACATATCATAGAAATTCAAATTAATAAGGTTTTACAGTTATAAACTGAGGCATGTTTAGTATCAAATTGTTTATAATTATCTAATTAATAATTGTATAAACATTGCATGTATCATTAGAGCATAATAATAAAATTATCTATTAAAGGTAATTTATAAAATATAAAGTAGGTAATGGGTGTTGATCCTATAACATTTAACCTGTACATAAATGGCCAACCAAAATTTAAGAAGTTTGTATGAGTTCAGTGACTAAAAAAGAAGAAATAACACTTAAATGTTAATTGTGAAGGAGAACAGTTTGAATGGTGCGTATCGAGAGGTAATTAAAATAAAAATATAAAAATAGATAACCCGTTTGTGAAAGAAGATCTGAATGAACATCATCGAAGATAATAATCCCTCCACTACAATTTTCATGAACAAGTAACACACACAAGCAAGAAATTATCAAGAATACCAGAAAACCTTCAGCTATATCATCTAGATGTGTAAAGTATAATTTGACAATATTTTTATCCAACAAGGAACAACCACTAGACAATATAACAATTTACACTAATACTAATCACTAGTAAACATTTTAAAGTGAAAACAAATTCCATATCTAAACGAACAGTGATTACAAGTAAAACATTTATTGTACACATTAATAAACTTCATTATTCTGTGAGACGGACAATAGTAGCCATGATGTTGATGTCACTCTAACCTACATGCTTTTTACGAAGCATTGAATTTCGTCAAACTTGTATGTTACTTAATATATAATTTTTGTAATTTTTTAGATTATAAGTAATATATTGTTTGTAAAGGTACTCTCTATTATTAATTATCATGTAAAGGAACTTTTCGTAGCAGCCACAAGAATTCCCACGAAATATATTAAAATTATTTAATTATTAAATCCTGAGATAAATATCGATTGTGACAACCGTATGTATCGAATGGAATTTTCCAATAATTTGAATTTATGTTACAGAGATTAAACCATTATGTTATTAAATCATATCCATGCGTTATTATTTCAGGAACGTAATATATTATCAGCATTTCTTTTATAATTAACAAGGATAAGAAGAATTCGGGGAGTCATTGGAAGTACGCAAACTGCAAAACCAAGATTAACCTCAAATAATAGGTTAAAGCCTAATATCGAAGGTGACTTGAAAATTTTGGGATGACTCGACCGCTATTTTTGAATTGATTTTGGAGTTCTAACTACTGAACTGGAATAATTATAATTCTGATTCAGAAACCAAGGCTGAATATTTCAATTCATTTACTTATGTATATTTAAATCACATTCATAAACACACAACATAAATATTCCACGATCAGCTGATACACTATTTACAACTAGTTATTACAAATTAACATATACAAGGAATAACACGGGCAAATTATTATACCATTAAGATACTACGGGTACACGAGACGTATTATAATATAGATGTCCCTATTTTCTTTCAATGATCAATTTGACATCTCATAAGGCTGGTCTAGGCCCTGTACTAATGTTTTTGTACACAATTGATAATTCTATTTTACTACATATTTTATTTATTTATACCATTTATCACAATTCTGACACGTTATTCTGGTTATTTAATTGTAATTACATAATTTATTTGGTCATATCATTCAAGTATAGTATTCAATTGTTTATTATTGGTTTTCTGAACTTATACAGCTATGTCATTGATAGGCCTAAACTGTAACATCTTGAAATTTCTTAATTTGCTCTATTTAAACATTATTTACTAAGCACATATGGTTTGTTTAAAAGGAATAAATCCCAAATGTTTAGTACCAAGCCACGTGTTGCTCAATCAAATATATTGGAACTTACCGTCTGCGGCTTTCCAGAAACAGCGTCTTTATAAATTTACATGTTTCGGGACCCTTGTCCCATCATCAGAATTTAAAAGTAATTGTGTATCATTTAAATATGATACACTTGTCAAACACTTAAAATATTAAAATCTAATATAAAATAACTTAATATAACATATTATAATATTTACAACGAGTACGAAGGTTACCGATGTACATCGTATGAAAACCGACCGCGCACTAATCTATGTCTCGTATCTATGTCTTGTACAACACTGCCTTGCGCTACTGTCGTGGTGGGAGCGAGACATAGATTAGTGCGCGGTCGGTTTTCATACGATGTACATCGGTAACCTTCGTACTCGTTGTAAATATTATAATATGTTATATTAAGTTATTTTATATTAGATTTTAATATTTTAAGTGTTTGACAAGTGTATCATATTTAAATGATACACAATTACTTTTAAATTCTGATGATGGGACAAGGGTCCCGAAACATGTAAATTTATAAAGACGCTGTTTCTGGAAAGCCGCAGACTGTAAGTTCCAATATATTTGACATATGGTTTGCTTATTTGCATTCGTGCTTATTGGCTTTTGAATTACTTTGAACTGTTTTACAATTTATTCATGTTATTATACTTTTACCAAATTATTTCCTATCTGATATTTTACTTTCTATTTATATTATATTTATTAATTTGTTGTTTGTTACTTTTTATGTCATTATTAGTTTTACTCGTACTCCCATTTCTCACATATCTATTTAACTTAAATCTATTAACAAAACATAACATATAAATAACTTGATGGTCTGTATATTGCTCAGCCATACTCTTTCTTATTACATACAATTATTATATTACTTTAATATTTATACTAAATTTACCTCAAGATGTTTTTTCTATTTGGGACATGTTTCGAGAGTTCCTGTTCTCTCATCTTCAGCCTTCGCCATCTTGTTTCTGGTGAAGTATTTGTGTGTTGGCTGCTGGTTGTTATTAAGGTTGTTTGTTGGTTTTTGGTCTTTTAAAGTTGTATTATTGGACTGTAGCAGAAAGTGATTGAAATTATTATATTGTATGTCATTACTCAAAATGTTCATACTCTTCATAACATAGAAATAACTCCTTATTAAAACAATACAATTATTATCTTGTATGTCATTAATTAAAATGTTCATACTATCATAACATAGAAATAACTCCTTCTTATTAAAAATACAATTATTATCTTTTATGTCATTAATTAAAATGTTCATACTATTCATCTCCTTATACCTTCCTTACTTATATATAAATACAAACATATTATTGTAAACTTCTGCCTTCTGGGTTTACACTCTTTTAAACATCAAACAAACAAATTACTTTTCATTTATTTAATAACATAACAATTTAGTGAGTATTGTATTGATACCCTCTATTCTATATAGATAAACTTTCTATTCATTCTTTTGGTAATAGAATATGTTTTTATATTTTCTTACCCTCACACCTATGCTGTTTCTTACAGTTTAACACACTTCACTTATTTTCTTATTCACCATTTGGTTATGGTTTTGGTTTGTTACACTGGGTCACTATTCTTTTCCTTAAAATTATAAGTTGTTTATTTTAATATTACCACCACTTCACTGTGAAACACTATTAATTTGTGCAGATATGTTAAACTCTTACCTTATGGATATCTCTAGAGTTCTACAGACGAACACAGCTGCAGAAAGGATTATTTGAAGGTTACCAGTACATATATAAATACGCAGTTTATTTTAAAACAAATCGCTTCTAATTTATTAGCCACATTACTTACACGTCAATTAAACACTAGTCTTTATATTAGTAATACATTAAATTCAAACAAATTAATAAATGAAATCTTTCTTAACCTATAACAAATTATATCTTTTTGAATAAACCAGTACGTTTATTTTTTATCTTGCTCTCATATTTAATATAAAAACCTTTTTCTTAGAGATCTCTTTGTTTTTTTTTACGTTTTAAGCTTTTGTTAATCAAAATTATAATCATCATTTACTTAACATTGGTTTAAATGTTAATATGCTGTAATTTTAGTTACCCATCCATTACGTTTTCTTCTGGTTTGCTACGCCGTCTCGTGGTAACCATTTTACCCGTTTTTTCGCACTCCGGCACTATTAACATCAAGTTTGGTTGTTGTTAATTAATTTATGCACTGGAAGATGTATACTGTATGTTTTTTATATAGCCGGCCGGCTTTTAATATTCGCCCGGGCACTAACGGTCGCGCGACCATAAGTTGCAAAGTTACAATGGAACTGTTTTTATGTTTTTATTATAGTGCACGCCCAAGTCCACTATTTTCAATTAACAAACTGTACTGTATGCTGCTGCATACTACTGTTGGCTGTTGCTTCTGTGGTGACAATCTGCCTACTGTGTTTCACAAAGCCTGCTGCTGGGGCAGTTACGAAATACGTCTAGTCGAGTGGTCTAGACAGTTGTTTATGCTAACAGTGTGTTACTCTGAGGCACCTCACAGGTGGACATTAACAATTAAAATTAAATCTGAATTGCTATGAAATAAAATTGAAACTGGGGTAGCCCACAATTCTGTACCGTTACAATACCCCCCCCCCCAATAAGAGATTGGATGCCGAAGCATACAAACTCTTATTGCCTAAAACCTAAGAGGATCAGTGAGGATATGATGCCACAACCCCCCTGAACTCTTTACTAACATCATGGGTACTTACCCCCCTAATCTGGTGACTGTGGCAGCACCCATCCGATCTTACTGGACTTCTCTACTCGAGATCCCAACACCATAAGCTCGGACAGATACCCGCCACAGTATCGCCTGACTCTGAAACATTCAATTAAAAAATCAACAAATGGCCTTCCATCACTCCATATCCCACAACTGATTTGTTTCCTCTTAGCCGTACTGGTTCATTATCCGCAAAGTACTGGTTCATTTTGTTTTTTATTATAAAATATCATCTGCATTTGACTACATTGCAATATAGCTTCTAAATTGTCCAACAGTTACCTGGATCAATTAAAATTTAACTATCGTGTCCATCGGATCATCTTCAACAAGTTACATGGTTCAACAATATAACTTAACCCTAGAAAATACAGTGTTAATAAAACAATATAAGTTTACAGTAGTACATATGTGTTCCAGACAAATTAAATAACGTTCCCCGGACAATATTGCCCAGCCAAAAGAACACATTAATTATACAATATTGCATTAAATCTCAACAATTTATTACTTATCATTATTCAAGAATATTTATACTTAGCTACTATATATACCTTTTTTTTTTACTACCCCCCTTTTAATCCCTTAACCCCTGATACCCGTTACATTTTACTGTGTTCTGCACTAGGCTTCTTGGCCATTGCCGGCCTCATCCTAGCCGTAAACCACGTCTCCCTCGTGACCTGTAACTAGGTCACCCCCCATCCACACTCACTATTTCCCCCCCTGGGATGTGGCGCCCAGTTGCTTCCACAAGGACTGATGCGGAAGGGGTGGACATTTTTTCTTTTATTCCACCCCCATCCTTGCTTCGGCGTTACAATAAAAATTCAGTATTGCACTTACTATTCTTGATTGATGCGCCCCTAATGGACTACCACCCCTATCTGGGTGAAAATAGCCCTGTTCCAAAATTGGGTAGATTCCCCCAAAAAATAACCCTCCTACTAAGTCTAACAAACCACCGGGTTAACAAAACAAAACAAACCACAAGCCGGTTATATCAAGTAAAATTTATGATTTGTCACAATTAACTACTTTCACGGTCATGATCCGGTGAGGTCATGGCCGCACTTAGGTGGGGAATCTACAGTTAAACGTAAAATATGGATTGTCA
Source organism: Magicicada septendecula (assembly GCA_034769895.1). Classification (NCBI taxonomy): domain Eukaryota; kingdom Metazoa; phylum Arthropoda; class Insecta; order Hemiptera; family Cicadidae; genus Magicicada; species Magicicada septendecula. The sequence goes on along the minus strand of CM068368.1, from coordinate 406,653,975 downwards.
ATGATAAAAGTTTACATGAATAGTTATATGAACATCTTATTTTCCCACACACTATCTCAGCCTGAACATTTCCTTCAGCTTTCAATTTTAAATGAATATTTTAATCATTATGTTTTTTAATTCATAGTTACAGTGTTAGTATTTACTTTATAATTACAGTTTGAATTCAAATCAAAATAAAGTTAAACGCATCACTAACATTTACATTATTGCGTTAATCCAGGGACAACTCCAATTTAATTTAGTCTCTTCATACATTCCAAACAATTTCAAGCACTTTAATTACATTTTTCAAAATGATTCTAATGGGTTTAATGTATAATTCTTTCTTAGTATTTCAATAAATTTTACAAGCATTAAGTCATTTATTTCAAATCACTCTTTGACTTCCTCTATAATCACATTCTAAATACCATTTCTCTCTACTCACAACCTAACATAGCAGGTACCACAAAATAATAATTTAACCTTTTGGTTACATGACTTTGATTTTAGAATATTTTCACAAATTATTTTTTCCTTAATTCATTTAATCTGCCATTACCTTGAAATTTGAATCAGAATAAATTTAAACTCATTATGACAATTCATTATTGAGTCAAAACTTATTAAAACAAATGGAGGAAAAATTCGATAACATCAAGGAAGATAACAGACAAACGAAGGAAGATTTGAAGAGCATCAAGGAAGATCACAGACAAACAAATGAGAAAATAGACGGTATGAAGGAAGAGATTAACGAGAAAATGGACAGTATTAACAGGAATACAGATGAAAACAATAGACAAATGAATGAGAACTTGAGGCAAATTAATGACAAATTCGAAGAGAATAATAAACTAATGAATGACAAAATAGACAGCATTAAGGAAAGCAATAGACAAACCAATGAAAAAATTGATAGTTTTAAAGAAAGTACTAATGAAACTTTAAGACAAACTATAAGTGAAAATAGTAACCAAATGAAGGAAGAGTTCAGACAAATCAATGAAGAGAATTTAAGAAGAATTAATGGTAGAATTGAACAGGTCAATGATACAATTAACCAGAAGATTGACAAAATCGATGAGGAAAGGAAGCTAGAAATAGCTGACACTAATGAGAGATTGAGAAAAGCTAACGAAACCATTATACAAAATAAAGCAGTGATAAATACCAGAATAGACCAGGTACAAGAAAATAGTCGTATTCAAATAGAAGGAATACAAAAGGAACAAGAAAATTTAGTAAATTTACAGAAACAAACCGGAGAAAGGTGTGACAATATTAACACTACGGTGAACAATTTAACTGGTCAAGTACACCAAAATCAAGAAGAAATTGAGTTAATTAGAACCAGACCAAATAATATTACTCATGTTTCCACAAACGAAACCAGAGAAGGGATTAATTTCAAAAATTATCGGAGAAACCCCATGGAATTCCTGGCCAGAATCGAGGAATATTTTAATAAACATCGAATAACTATCTGGAGCTCGATTAGAGAGATGTTGGATGAGCATTTTAGGGAGATTACGGACAACTGGTGGACAGCAACCAGGAATGAGATAGTGGACTACGCTCAATTTAAAAAACTGTTTAAAGAAAAATATTGGTCCGAAGCTATACAAAATATTATAAGGGACAACATTTGTCAGGGAAGATATGATGGAAATAGAGGTACATCTCCAACTACTTACTTCTGGGGAAAGGTGTGTTTGGCGAGACACCTAGAGCCAAGAATACCAGAAGAATCCCTAGTAACTAAAATGGCATACCATTATGACACAGGAATTGCCAGAGCACGCCTGGGAAGCCAGATTAAAACGGTCCATGCAATGGCTGACTTATTAGAAAATTATGAACACGAGGGTTACTACAAAAGAAGCAGACAACAAACTGATCAGTGCAGTTCAAGAAATAATAACCATGGTATGAATCCTAATCACTATAATAACATAAATAATCGGAATAGTTATAATTTTAATGGCAACGATCGTAGTTCCAACCAAAATTTTAATCCAAATAATAACCAACAAGCAAACTTCAATCGAAACCCAAGTAACAATAATCATAACAACAGGCCCAATCAAAATTACCATCCGGGTAATAGAAATAATAATAATTATAATAACTACCGAACAAACCAAAATTATAATAATTTTAGGAGTAACTCAGGAGTTAATAACAATAATAATCAGGGTAATTATAATAATAATCGTCCGTACCGACCCCGAATAAATTATATCAGTGCCGAAGAAGGGGATTACTGGAGATACCATCAACCTCGGAGGAACAGTTTTAATAACAGTTATGATCAAAGAGGAAATCCCAGAGGGATGAGTCACCATTATAACCGAGTAAGAAGTAGAAGCCAGGAGGACTTCCGAGAATCAAGGGGAAGTGAACAATTAGACAACCGAGAAGTTGAACAACCAGGATCCAGTACACCATTCCAGGCAAATCAACAGTCATGCCCGGAAAATAATCATGATAGCCTTAATTTAAACGGAGTGAGGCAGTAATAAACCCTCGCGACCCCTTACTGCTACTAACTACTGGGTACAAAAACCACCAAATTCAAAAACATAGTAATAAAAAATTACTACCAACTAATTATGAAAAGCTAATTATGGAAAATAAAAGAATTTTGAAGTATAACAACAACCAAAGTTTAAGGACGGATAGTCAAAATCTTACTATTATTTACAATTATTATTTGAAAAATCTTCGAGAAGAACTGTTGGAGGAAACGGTGACAAGTAGAATCAACCAGCATAATGAAATTTTATACATAACCGCTCAAATTGAAGGAATTCCTACACGAATAGTGATAGATACTGGTGCAAATGTATCACTTATTAACGACGCTGAACTGGAGAGAATACAGAAACAAAGTAAAAATATAATACCTACCTTACCTGTCAATAATGTTATTTTAATAGGTGCCACTGGGCGTCAAAATAAAACAGTGAGAAAACAAGTGTCATTGGAAATAGAAAGCAAAGGTGTTACAATTAATATTATATGTTTGGTCGCAATCGGCCTACCATTCGAATTATTAATCGGATGCGATATGCTGAGGAAATATTCAGCCATTATTGATTTGAGCAAGGAGAAGGTGTCCTTAAACTCAGACGGTGTTATGTGGACGGCAGAGTTAATAGGAAGCGATGGTGCTCCTCTGAACCGTACCCATCACCAAGTTAGGGAATTAAATTTTTTAAAGAATGACACCCAATGCAGAAAAATAATCTATAATATGACAAATGAAGACCTGTGGAACAGTAAATTACAGGAGATAAGAGAGTTTAGACACCAAGGCACAAATAATTTGACAGTAAAACAAGTAGAAGATCTCATTAAAATATATAAGAAGTATAAACATGTATTTTCAGAAAAACCAGGAAAAGTAAAAAACTATCAGTGTAGAATACAATTTTAAGGACCAGCAGAATTCCACAGAAAATCCTATCCTATACCATATTCATCGAAGGAGGCGGTTAGAGCTGAAATTAATAAAATGTTGTTAAATGATATAATTGAGCATAGCCAATCACCATATACTAGCCCAATAGTAGCAATTCAGAAGAAGAACGGGCAGGTTCGACTTTGCTTGGATGCCCGAGAAATAAATAAACATATAGTAAATGATCGCATGTCACCTGGAGAAATAGAAGAAATTCTAAAGAAATTTCATGGTACAAAATTTATCAGTACCTGGGACACAGTTTGTGGTTACTGGCAGGTGGAGTTGCACCCGATGAGTCGAAAATATATGGCTTTTATTTTCGAGGGTAGAAACTACCAGTTTAAGAGATTGCCATTTGGATTAGTCAATTCGGTAGCAATTTTTGTACGATGTATGGACCAAGTATTGGGTCAGGAAGCGCTACAATTCACCACAGTTTATGTAGATGACCTGTTGATTACCTCATCCAACTGGGAGGAACATTGTCACAGGGTGGAATATGTATTGAGTAAGTTAGCAGAGAACGACATAACACTAAAACTTGAAAAATCCCAATTAATAGCGAAGGAGGTTCAATTTTTAGGTTTCAATTTGACTGAACAAGGTATTTCCCCATCACAAGAAAAGGTTACTGCAATCCAGAAGTTCCCACAACTAAAGAATAAGAGGCAACTCCAATCCTTCTTAGGACTGTGTAATTACTACCTGAAGTTCCAATGCAATTATTCCGCATTGACATCTAAATTTCAGGAACAGCTGTCTTCCAAAAACAAATGCACATGGGGACATGAACAGGATGCTATACTACAACAGATAAAGGATAAATTCTTAGAGACAGTAATCCTTTATCATCCAAATTTTGATCACCCATTCTTTTTGAACTGTGACGCAAGTGATGTCAGTCTTGGGACGGTATTGTACCAAGAAGACACAGAAGGAAACCATTTAGTCATCAGTTTTGCCAGTCGTGTGTTAAACCACTGTGAGAGAAGGTATAATGTTACGGAAAAGGAACTATTAAGCATAGTCTTTGCTTGTAGTAAATTCCGAACGTACATTTTGGGATATCCTGTAACTGTCAGAACAGATCATAAGTCCATCTCATTTTTAAGAAGTTGTAAGCTGAGTCACGGAAGGCTTACAAGGTGGATACTCGCCTTGCAGGAGTACAATATCAAATGGGAATATATTCCAGGGAGTCAAAACGTGATAGCAGACGTGTTATCTCGAATAAACCTGGACACCCAGACATTTGAGGGTGAGAAAGAAAGGATTATCAAGGTGTACAACATTCTCAAAAGTAGATCTGATTTGGAGGCATTATTACAAAATATCAGAGTTAATCAGTTATTAGACCCAATTAATAAAAATCAAGGAACGTATGGCGAACCAAAACTCTTCAATAAACCAATTCTATTGTGAACAAGAAGGAATTTTATTTATAAAAAATACATTGAACCAAGAAGACTGGAAGGTAATCATTCCCAGAATCATGGAGAAAGAACTAGTGTTGGAATATCACATAAGATACGGACATATGGGTGCAGTAAAAGTAGTGAAAGCATTGGAGGAGAATTGTTATATTAAGAACATACACAGGAAGGTACAAAATTATATAAAACCCTGTCATATCTGTCAATTGGTCAAAATTAATAATGAACGAAGGGAAGGTGTAATGATACCTATATCGTCAGAACAAAAATTGGAAAAATTATTCATTGACATATGTGGACAATTTCCTAGGAGTGAAGGTAGAAGCCGGTATAAATACCTTATAATCATTATGGACCACTTCACCAAATTGTATCCAATCAGTCGAGCAACTACGCAGAAAATTCTTGAAGTAATAACTAATCAATACATTCCAAAAATAGGAATACCTGTTTCAATAGTTACAGACCATGGTACAAAGTTTCGAGACAGAAAATGGAAGAACACATTGTTAGAACTGAACATCAAAAGCTATAAGACCTCCGTATACCACCCCAGTAGCAATCCATCAGAAAGAATACTGAGAGAGGTTGGTAGAATCTTAAGAACCTATTGTCATCAACAACAAAGGAAGTGGCCTGATTACTTATCAGCCACAGAAGATTTTTTGAACTTGGCTTATCATCCATCTATAAATTGCACTCCATACACTGCCATGTATGAAAAACAACCACCCAGAGAGATCCAAGAATTGATTAAATTTCCTAAGTCTCCACCGTACCAATTTAATAAATTAAAATTCTATAATCAGGTGATGGAAAATCTGGAAAAACGCAGAATTAAATAACAGAAAATTAAGGGTAAAATAATTAAATATGAAGTAGGAGAGAAAGTTTTGTTAAAGAACAGGGAATTGCCTAGCACTCTAGAAGGAATATCAAAGAAATTATTATTACTATACGTTGGACACTACACCATAACAAAAACCAACAACAACAACACGTACGAATTAACCGACCCCATTTCAAAGAAGATCAAGGGCAATTATAATCAACAATTCATGAAAAGATATCATGAGGAAGAAAAGGAAAAATAACAAGTAATTATGTACTCACACCTAATGAAGTGTTCAGAAATAATTACTTTTGAAGGGAGGCAATTTGTAACGAAACAAAATGTTACAAAAGAATAGTAAATAATAGTGGAATCCGATCCAGAGAGGAAACAAGAAATAATAATTGAAAGCAAATTAAAGGAAACCTAGTTGGTTTGACTTATTAATATCATCAAGAGACCTAGAAATAACCCAGTAGAATAGGGCAGTAAACAGACAACAAGTTAAATAAATAAACCTAGTAGGCCTAAATAATCAAATTACCCTGAAACACAACTAAACCTAATAAAGAGTACCTATTCACAAAATAAAAATTGTTATTTTAAAATTAATTAATTATTATTAATTAAAATCATATAGGCCTATAATAAGGATAGAAAAGGGTACACAAACCTTTGCAGTGATGAGTGTGATCATAAGAAATAGCAACACAGACTACCGTTAAACAGTGTAATTATTTTTTATGGAAGTGTTTTATTGTTATTATTAGACAGAATTTTAGTTTATCATACAGACAATAGTTTAGCAGTATAAATAAACTAAAACTGTCAAAAACAATTATTATTATTAAGAGTTTTGTTATATGTTATAAGATTTTATGTCACCAGTTAATTTATGTAAATATATTTATCTCAGGGAGTCAAAGTAGAAATTACAATCAACCATAACAAATTGTTCCACCACATATCATAGAAATTCAAATTAATAAGGTTTTACAGTTATAAACTGAGGCATGTTTAGTATCAAATTGTTTATAATTATCTAATTAATAATTGTATAAACATTGCATGTATCATTAGAGTATAATAATAAAATTATCTATTAAAGGTAATTTATAAAATATAAAGTAGGTAATGGGTGTTGATCCTATAACATTTAACCTGTACATAAATGGCCAACCAAAATTTAAGAAGTTTGTATGAGTTCAGTGACTAAAAAAGAAGAAATAACACTTAATTGTTAATTGTGAAGGAGAACAGTTTGAATGGTGCGTATCGAGAGGTAATTAAAATAAAAATATAAAAATAGATAACCCGTTTGTAAAAGAAGATCTGAATGAACATCATCGAAGATAATAATCCCTCCACTACAATTTTCATGAACAAGTAACACACACAAGCAAGAAATTATCAAGAATACCAGAAAACCTTCAGGTATATCATCTAGATGTGTAAAGTATAATTTGACAATATTTTTATCCAACAAGGAACAACCACTAGACAATATAACAATTTACACTAATACTAATCACTAGTAAACATTTTAAAGTGAAAACAAATTCCATATCTAAACGAACAGTGATTACAAGTAAAACATTTATTGTACACATTAATAAACTTCATTATTCTGAGAGACGGACAATAGTAGCCATGATGTTGATGTCACTCTAACCTACATGCTTTTTACGAAGCATTGAATCTCGTCAAACTTGTGTGTTACTTAATATATAATTTTTGTAATTTTTTAGATTATAAGTAATATATTGTTTGTAAAGGTACTCTCTATTATTAATTATCATGTAAAGGAACTTTTCGTAGCAGCCACAAGAATTCCCACGAAATATATTAAAATTATTTAATTATTAAATCCTGAGATAAATATCGATTGTGACAACCGTATGTATCAAATGGAATTTTCCAATAATTTGAATTTATGTTACAGAGATTAAACCATTATGTTATTAAATCATATCCATGCGTTATTATTTCAGGAACGTAATATATTATCAGCATTTCTTTTATAATTAACAAGGATAAGAAGAATTCGGGGAGTCATTGGAAGTACGCAAACTGCAAAACCAAGATTAACCTCAAATAATAGGTTAAAGCCTAATATCGAAGGTGACTTGAAAATTTTGGGATGACTCGACCGCTATTTTTGAATTGATTTTGGAGTTCTAACTACTGAACTGGAATAATTATAATTCTGATTCAGAAACCAAGGCTGAATAATTCAATTCATTTACTTATATATTTAAATCACATTCATAAACACACAACATAAATATTCCACGATCAGCTGATACACTATTTACAACTAGTTATTACAAATTAACATATACAAGGAATAACACGGGCAAATTATTATACCATTAAGATACTACGGGTACACGAGACGTATTATAATATAGATGTCCCTATTTTCTTTCTATGATCAATTTGACATCTCATAAGGCTGGTCTAGGCCCTGTACTAATGTTTTTGTACACAATTGATAATTCTATTTTACTACATATTTTATTTATTTATACCATTTATCACAATTCTGACATGTTATTCTGGTTAGTTAATTGTAATTACATAATTTATTTGGTCATATCATTCAAGTATAGTATTCAATTGTTTATTATTGGTTTTCTGAACTTATACAGCTATGTCATTGATAGGCCTAAACTGTAACATCTTGAAATTTCTTAATTTGCTCTATTTAAACATTATTTACTAAGCACATATGGTTTGCTTATTTGCATTCGTGCTTATTGGCTTTTGAATTACTTTGAACTGTTTTACAATTTATTCATGTTATTATACTTTTACCAAATTATTTCCTATCTGATATTTTACTTTCTATTTATATTATATTTATTAATTTGTTGTTTGTTACTTTTTATGTCATTATTAGTTTTACTCCTACTCCCATTTCTCACATATCTATTTAACTTAAATCTATTAACAAAACATAACATATAAATAACTTGATGGTCTGTATATTGCTCAGCCATACTCTTTCTTATTACATACAATTATTATATTGTATGTCATTACTCAAAATGTTCATACTCTTCATAACATAGAAATAACTCCTTATTAAAACAATACAATTATTATCTTGTATGTCATTAATTAAAATGTTCATACTATCATAACATAGAAATAACTCCTTCTTATTAAAATACAATTATTATCTTTTATGTCATTAATTAAAATGTTCATACTATTCATCTCCTTATACCTTCCTTACTTATATATAAATACAAACATATTATTGTAAACTTCTGCCTTCTGGGTTTACACTCCTTTAAACATCAAACAAACAAATTACTTTTCATTTATTTAATAACATAACAATTTAGTGAGTATTGTATTGATACCCTCTATTCTATATAGATAAACTTTCTATTCATTCTTTTGGCAATAGAATATGTTTTTATATTTTCTTACCCTCACACCTATGCTGTTTCTTACAGTTTAACACACTTCACTTATTTTCTTATTCACCATTTGGTTATGGTTTTGGTTTGTTACACTGGGTCACTATTCTTTTCCTTAAAATTATAAGTTGTTTATTTTAATATTACCACCACTTCACTGTGAAACACTATTAATTTGTGCAGATATGTTAAACTCTTACCTTATGGATATCTCTAGAGTTCTACAGACGAACACAGCTGCAGAAAGGATTATTTGAAGGTTACCAGTACACATATAAATACGCAGTTCGTTTTAAAACAAATCGCTTCTAATTTATTAGCCACATTACTTACTCGTCAATTAAACACTAGTCTTTATATTAGTAATACATTAAATTCAAACAAATTAATAAATGAAATCCTTCTTAACCTATAACAAATTATATCTTTTTGAATAAACCAGTACGTTTATTTTTTATCTTGCTCTCATATTTAATATAAAAACCTTTTTCTTAGAGATCTCTTTGTTTTTTTTTATACGTTTTAAGCTTTTGTTAATCAAAATTATAATCATCATTTACTTAACATTGGTTTAAATGTTAATATGCTGTAATTTTAGTTACCCATCCATTACGTTTTCTTCTGGTTTGCTATGCCGTCTCGTGGTAACCGTTTTACCCATTTTTTCGCATTCCGGCACTATTAACATCGAGTTTGGTTGTTGTTAATTAATTTATGCAATGGAAGATGTATACTGTATGTTTTTTATATAGCCGGCCGGCTTTTAATATTCGCCCGGGCACTAACGGTCGCGCGACCATAAGTTGCAAAGTTACAATGGAACTGTTTTTATGTTTTTATTAGATAGGCCCTTTTGCTTTAGGCCTATCTTACACGCCCGAGGCCACTATTTTCAATTAACAAACTGTACTGTATGCTGCTGCTTACTACTGTTGGCTGTTGCTTCTGTGGTGACAATCTGCCTACTGTGTTTCACAAAGCCTGCTGCTGGGGCAGTTACGAAATACGTCTAGTCTAGTGGTCTAGACAGTTGTTTATGCTAACAGTGTGTTACTCTGAGGCACCTCACAGGTGGACATTAACAATTAAAATTAAATCTGAATTGATATGAAATAAAATTGAAACTGGGGTAGCCCACAATTCTGTACCGTTACAATACCCCCCCCCAATAAGAGATTGGATGCCGAAGCATACAAACTCTTATTGCCTAAAACCTAAGAGGATCAGTGAGGATATGGCGCCACAACCCCCCTGAACTCTTTACTAACATCATGGGTACTTACCCCCCTAGTCTGGTGACTGTGGCAGCACCCATCCGATCTTACTGGACTTCTCTACTCGAGATCCCAACACCATAAGCTCAGACAGATACCCGCCACAGTATCGCCTGACTCTGAAACATTCAATTAAAAAATCAACAAACTGCCTTCCATCACTCCATATCCCACAACTGATTTGTTTCCTCTTAGCCGTACTGGTTCATTATCCGCAAAGTACTGGTTCATTTTGTTTTTTATTATAAAATATCATCTGCATTTGACTACATTGCAATATAGCTTCTAAATTGTCCAACAGTTACCTGGATCAATTAAAATTTAACTATCATGTCCATCGGATCATCTTCAACAAGTTACATGGTTCAACAATATAACTTAACCCTAGAAAATACAGTGTTAATAAAACAATATAAGTTTACAGTAGTACATATGCGTTCCAGACAAATTAAATAACATTCCCCGGACAATATTGCCCAGCCAAAAGAACACATTAATTATACAATATTGCATTAAATCTCAACAATTTATTACTTATCATTATTCAAGAATATTTATACTTAGCTACTATATATACCTTTTTTTTTTACTACCCCCCTTTTAATCCCTTAACCCCTGATACCCGTTACATTTTACTGTGTTCTGCACTAGGCTTCTTGGCCATTGCCGGCCTCATCCTAGCCGTAAACCACGTCTCCCTCGTGACCTGTAACTAGGTCACCCCCCATCCACACTCACTATTTCCCCCCCCTGGGATGTGGCGCCCAGTTGCTTTCACAAGGACTGATGCGGAAGGGGTGGACATTTTTTCTTTTATTCCACCCCCATCCTTGCTTCGGCGTTACAATAAAAATTCAGTATTGCACTTACTATTCTTGATTGATGCGCCCCTAATGGACTACCACCCCTATCTGGGTGAAAATAGCCCTGTTCCAAAATTGGGTAGATTCCCCCAAAAAATAACCCCCCTACTAAGTCTAACAAACCACCGGGTTAACAAAACAAAACAAACCACAAGCCGGTTATATCAAGTAAAATTTATGATTTGTCACAATTAACTACTTTCACGGTCATGATCCGGTGAGGTCATGGCCGCACTTAGGTGGGGAATCTACAGTTAAACGTAAAATATGGATTGTCAATGATAAAAGTTTACATGAATAGTTATATGAACATCTTATTTTCCCACACACTATCTCAGCCTGAACATTTCCTTCAGCTTTCAATTTTAAATGAATATTTTAATCATTATGTTTTTTAATTCATAGTTACAGTGTTAGTATTTACTTTATAATTACAGTTTGAATTCAAATCAAAATAAAGTTAAACGCATCACTAACATTTACATTATTGCGTTAATCCAGGGACAACTCCAATTTAATTTAGTCTCTTCATACATTCCAAACAATTTCAAGTACTTTAATTACATTTTTCAAAATGATTCTAATGGGTTTAATGTATAATTCTTTCTTAGTATTTCAATAAATTTTACAAGCATTAAGTCATTTATTTCAAATCACTCTTTGACTTCCTCCATAATCACATTCTATATACCATTTCTCTCTACTCACAACCTAACATAGCAGGTACCACAAAATAATAATTTAACCTTTTGGTTACATGACTTTGATTTTAGAATATTTTCACAAATTATTTTTTCCTTAATTCATTTAATCTGCCATTACCTTGAAATTTGAATCAGAATAAATTTAAACTCATTATGACAATTCACCTTTTCAATTAATTTAATTATATTTAATTTCTCAAACTGTAAGTTACAGTAATTACCTCATTATTATTTTATCTGTAAAAAAATTAGCTTCAATTCTTTTATGTCACAATAAGATTTTACTACTGGCAATGATTCAGCTGAATACAACATTTTTGTTATTGTCAACCCAGCATGACTGTAGACATTAGTCACAACTTACAACCCACCTGGTTACATTAACAGTTGTCTGCCAGACTGGTGTTATAAACACTCTCAGTTTCAACATTCATGGTTACATCATATACTGACATATATACTTCCTTCAATTATTTGGGTTTTTCTAAATCTTTTGATGTTAACATATTTGTCAATTATTATTTGTTACAATTCAGATCCAAATTAATTTTGCTTCATTAATAAAATTGACCTTTTTAAATTATTTGTTTAACTTGAAAATTATTTAATAACCTCCACTCAAAACAGTTTAACTTTAGTTATATTTTTTAAAACACTTTGAATATAAACACACAATGCAAAATTAAATTCATTAATACCTCTTGTTAATTATTAATGTTAATTAACAAAATAAAATAATATTATTATTAAAATCAATCAATACACACATGGTTACATGAAACATTTTACAATACAAACACAATTAATTTCACTATAATGTATTTACAAATCTTCATCATTAATTGTTCAATTTTACCACACTTCGTTTCCAAATTCAGCAGGTCATAACCATAAACTAAAATGTTTAAAACGTCCATTCATTGAGTTTATATTCAACCTCCATCGTCAAAAATTAGTCTTTTCTGCACGTAACATTTTTTAATTTTATTGATACACATCATATGGCTATCATTTGTATAATAACCCTTATCAACATAATATTTCATACCATTATTACCTGTTAATTCATAAAACCAGTCTACATTTGTGATTTAAATTCTGTCTCTGGAAGTGTTTTTATTCAACATCAAGTAATTTATTTTCTCATCATATTCATTTATTATACTCATTAAAACATCAGGTAAGTTATTATTATTTATACAGGTATCCTCAAAATAATTATCAATCTCTATTTTACAAGGTAAGTCAATTTGTTCCTCTCTCTTAATGCATAAACTCTGTACCAATATTTCATAATCTCTATTCACCTTAAATATTTCTATTTCTCTCTCTCTCTGTTTCTCTCATTACAATATTTCTCACAACATTTCACATTCTCTCTCTCACTCCATACAGAGGGTACCACTTTGTTACTATAACATCTGGCTTTACCAGATACACAAAAAAATCAAGGGACAATTATTTGTAGACCATACGTCTCCCAAATACACTCGTGAAGCATTTTCTTCACCCACAACCACACCACGGGAAAATTTTACCCTCTGCACACTCTCTTCATACTCTCTCTCTGACTAATTAACATTTGTTAACAACACTTCATTACTAAACTCTACTTCAACAAAATCTTCCTTATCACTCTCAACATTAATCTCCTTGTTCTCTACTACCACGTTTTTACACATATCATTATAATTCTCATTTGTTTTACATTCAAAATTTCCAGTTACCTCCTGTATTTGTTTATCGATTTTTTCTGTCATATTACTCTCTACTTCCTCAATTCTATTATTCATACTTTTTAATGAATGACTCAATGTTTTATTTAATTCATATTTCAATTCATTAAAATTACTATTTTGTATGTCAAATTTTACGTTAATTTCGTTTTTTTGTTAATCAAGTTTTACATTAATACTACTATTCATTTTATTGATATCACTACTCAAATTCTCAGACATTGTTTTCATTAAAGTAAATATATCATCCATCGACAACTCTTTGACTCTTGTTGTCGTTGGAGTAGATTGTGCTGCTACATTATTGTCAGTGAAGCTGACTTCATTACTTTCACTCGTTAACAGTGACTCTGTGTGGATACCTGAATCGCCCTTATTGGCCAACTCGTTTGACATATTTTCATTCTCCATTATGAAATTACTTTATTTACACCCTCACCTCCAAATAACCTGTTCTGCAGCTTAATTAGGTCTGGCGAATGTAATAAATTACACTCGCCGTCCCTGTTCGGGGGCCAGTGAAACACTATTAGTTAGTGCAGATATGTTAAACTCTTACCTTATGGATATCTCCAGAGTTCTACAGATGAACACAGCTGCAGAAAGGATTATTTGAAGGTTACCAGTACACATATAAATACGCAGTTCGTTTTAAAACAAATCGCTTCTAATTTATTAGCCACATTACTTACTCGTCAATTAAACACTAGTCTTTATATTAGTAATACATTAAATTCAAACAAATTAATAAATGAAATCTTTCTTAACCTATAACAAATTATATCTTTTTGAATAAACCAGTACGTTTATTTTTTATTTTTTATCTTGCTCTCATATTTAATATAAAAACCTTTTTCTTAGAGATCTCTTTTTTTTTTTACGTTTTAAGCTTTTTTAAATCAAAATTATAATCATCATTTACTTAACATTGGTTTAAATGTTAATATGCTGTAATTTTAGTTACCCATCCATTACATTTTCTTCTGGTTTGCTACGCCGTCTCGTGATAACCGTTTTACCTGTTTTTTCGCACTCCGGCACTATTAACATTGAGTTTGGTTGTTGTTAATTAATTTATGCACTGGAAGATGTATACTGTATATGTTTTTTATATAGCTGGCCGGCTTTTAATATTCGCCCGGGCACTAACGGTCGCGCGACCATAAGTTGCAAAGTTACAATGGAACTGTTTTTATGTTTTTATTAGATAGGCCCTTTTGCTTTAGGCCTATCTTGCACGCCCGAGGCCACTATTTTCAATTAACAAACTGTACTGTATGCTGCTGCTTACTACTGTTGGCTGTTGCTTCTGTGGTGACAATCTGCCTACTGTGTTTCACAAAGCCTGCTGCTGGGGCAGTTACAAAATACGTCTAGTCTAGTGGTCTAAACAGTTGTTTATGCTAACAGTGTGTTACTCTGAGGCACCTCACAGGTGGACATTAACAATTAAAATTAAATCTGAATTGATATGAAATAAAATTGAAACTGGGGTAGCCCACAATTCTGTACCGTTACAACTGTTTATTGTTACCACTTCCTACCTATCTCTCACTCTTGGATCGGGTTTTAAAACACAGTTTTATAGTCATTTTTTTCTATATTTTATGTTCTATTTTTTCTCTCACTATAGGGTTATTAATAATACATACATTCTATTAACAAATGTTTTCCCTTAATTACTATTGGTAGTGTACTTTTTGTTTACATACTCTATATAATAATTGTTACTATTTTTTGCTTTATTATTTGTGTACTGGTATTGTTTGTCTACCTTTGATTATTTTATTTGTCTTTATTTGTCCTATCACTGGTGTTGGGGCTTGTTCTACCTACTCACTTATGGTAATCTATTGTGTTATTTTGGTTAAATCGCATTGTACTATTGTTTTCAAAGTTTGCTTCGTTGCTTGCTACATTTCTCTTATCAGAGGTTACTTTTATTATTACCTTTATCTGTTTGATCGCATAATTATGTTAACTACCCATTCCTTTATCTCTGACTCCTCCCTTTTAATTCATAGCGTTAATCATTTAGTATTTTATTCTTATCATGTTGCTTCATAAATGTATGTTGAAGATATGTACCCTTACAACATATATATATATATATATATATAATACTAACACGGTTGTATATCCCGTGTTAATTTGCTTCACGTGGGATGCGTCTATTTATATTAACACGGTTTCTCCCGTATCAATATCTTCTAAAGCCCCACTGTAGTGAGTGCCAATTTATATTAACCCTGATTCACTCTTCAAGTAATATATGTATTGTTGTGATTTAAATTATTTATTAAGTGTTAAGAGGTTTCTCTTAAGAACCGCAATGTTCGGTTATTTGTGAAGAAATAATATCTTCTAAAGGGTGATCTTAATCAAATATTAAGAATATCTCAATATTCTGTATTAATTTAGTACTTTCTGTAATAATAGCGTTCAATACCAGTTGATATAGTGTTTAATTCTAATGTTATTATTCAAGCCTAGTCCGCGTTTTGAGAGAGGAGAGTAACTCCTTATATCTGTTTCTCGTTCTCTTGTAATTCAACAGCGGTCCGCGAGCTAGCACTGTTGTTCACAGTCAGCTGAGTATTGTAGGTTAGTTGTCCGTGCACAATACTTCCCACGTTACACTCTCTACAGAAATTACAACTTGTTCATCATACACTAAATATTATACAAATGATAAGAGATTGTCAATTTCAAAAATGATTCTTTATTTCTTATTTTTTTTCTTGACAACAAAGTTCTTCCTTTACGAGGATACAAAAATCGATCGTACTGGAATTAATCGATTAATTATCAAATTCAGGGTTATATATTATTTTTAATTATTATTGTTTTTCTTTAAACACAGGGTGTGAAGGTTCTTTCAACTATTAGTAAGGTCAGGAAATGCATAAATAGGATTACAAGGTATTACAATCTATTACTAATTTCTTATTAATTATTATTTAAAATAAGTGGAGTTTACCGTCCGACGGCATCGTTACTTGTGATGGCAGTGCACAGCTAACCTCGTTCAATGTGTTTGATTAACAACAGGATACAGATGAATAAATCCTCGCCAGTCTTCACTCCAAGTTTGAAATAAAGGTTGATGTCTTGGTCCTGGGATGACGAAGAAATGCCGCTCCTTACTGTTCACCAATGTCCAATTCTTGTGGTTACGGGTTTCAATATATTTTGGGTGAAAATATGCTTTCTCTATCGAATCGTGGAAAGTGAGGTTCGAGTACAATTTTGAATTCTGCTTTCGTTCTTTAGAATACTGGATTATTTTATTCTATTCAGGTAGTTATTTCTCTTCATTGGTTTATTAATTAAGTTTAAGGATTACTCATTACACTGAGTTTTATTGGTAGAGTTCTTCCCTTAGATTATCGTCAATTTTGATTTCTAGGCTTATTAGTACTCGGTTATATGTGACCGTCAAAAGTCAGTGAACCTTCCTATGGTTATTTATTACTTAATTTTGTTCACTCATTAATTTATTTTATTTAATTTTATCGTTTTTTCTAAGTTCATCAAAACTAAACTGTCCTCGTTCATGGATAACAATTCAATAATCGAATCAACAAATTTTATTCCATTTTGTCGTCCTTGACAACCAGTCTGTCTTCTCTTATTGGATAATATTTATACTCTATAACCATAATCATACGATGTTCTTGCACTTATTAAAATACTCCCTTACTAAATTTACATTATATCATATAATACCTTTACATGTTGTTTGTTACTAAATTATATACATTTTGCTGTCATTTCCTCTTAATCTACTTACTCTAACAAGTATTATTTTCCTGTTACAAAATATTACCTTTCGGTATCATTGCACTATTACATTTTGAGATTTTATTTAAATTGAATTTACTTATCTGCTATCAGTAATTATTATTGATTTCTCCTAACTCATTATATTCTATTTAGTATTTTTTACAAATTTTGTTACCTATCTTTTCTGACCTGACTTGCTATACAATGTTACTGGTTTGTGGCCTATCATTACATTTTTATCTCATTCTTATTTTAATTTGTTATTACGTACATTATTATAGAATCCTTCATTTGTTTATGATGTAATTACAATAAACCCTTTTGTATCTCATTAACAATTATTGCCTTTCTGGCCAAGTTTACAATTATAATCCGCATATTAAATAAGTACATGTCTATAAAACATTTAATTTTATAAAGTTTAACAACAGTTCTATAATGATATATTTGATAACATAAAATTGAAATTAACATCAGTTAATTGATATTCTCTTAAAACAATTACCTCACTTGCTATATACAAAAAACAACATAAATATCATGATAATAACACAACATGATAAAACATAATAACATGTACAATTTTATAAAATAAATCATGCACTAATCAATTATTCTCCTCTCAGTTAATTCATCAATCATTCCAAAACTGTCTAAGTTAGGTTTTACATTTCGTGCCTCAATGTTTATAGTTTACCCTTTTCACTGAACACTTAAGTTTGTATTTATAAACATTCTTAATTTCTCCTTGTTACCTTGTATTCTTATTATGGGATTATTCATTTATTTAATAATGAGTTATGTTTCTGACCTTTTATTATTACGGACATTTATTATTTTTATTTTTAGTTTGAAAATAATAAACTTTTATGTAACGTAGGGGGACCATATTTTCGTTACGTTACATATGCTTCCCCTCCAAAAGAAGTTTAGTTTACCTGAATATGATTTGGGTCGAAATAAACTTATATTTTTTCATGCCTTGGAATATTTTCCTTTTATTCATTGTAGAGTTTTAATGGTAATTCGTAGAAAAAGATTTTTTTTTTCGTAGTACCCTTTGGTTAATGGTAACTGATTTGATTTCCGAATGTAACATCTTTGACTAATACTCAATTCTCTCTATTGGATGAAAATTCATTAATGATATTAATTCTCTTGCTTGTTTTTTCAAACGTTACTTGACAATGATTGGTCACAGTAATCAGTAAAAACTAGTTTTAATACTCTCATTTTTCTATTTACTTCTATAAATGTGTTTCTCAATTGAGCTTCTGTCAGCTATCTTCCTTCTGTTTTCTTCCTTCATACTTTTGGAATCTTATGTCAATCTTCTCAGCTGTTTTATTATCCCTTAAATATTCAATTTCCCTAACATTCACTAACATGTGAGCTGGGGCAGTCCAGAGAGGCACTTTTGGCTATATACTCTGCTGGCCATACTACACTTAAATATAATACTGCTGGAATTCATCTACAGACAGTTATAAAAAATAAAATAATACCATAATAGTCTCTTTATTTGACTCATAATAAACATCTTTGGAATTATTTACGCTGTTGCGTTTTACATTTAATTATATATATTTCCTTTTTCTTCTTGATTCCTTCTTATTTTCAGTAGCTATTTTCAGATAACATTATTGACAGTCATTTTTTGTAAATACCTTTGACCTTCCTTCTTGTGACAGATGTCCTCCGTACTATTTCTTCCTTTATCATTTTCAATTCCAAGAAATTCTAAATTGTATTTGCATTAATTATTATCATTTTTTAGTTTCATTGTACTTATAGTCATTAAATTATACATTGTTCTTCTTATTTTACCTTCTTGTCTGATCACATTACCATTAATTGTTTTTATATATTTTTTCTTATTTCATTGTACGAGGGACGTCCAGAAAGTAAGAATACAACACTTGTTAAAAATCGAAAAATGAATATATTTTAATGAAATTTACAGGGTATGTGCCAAAATATGTTATCATTTCTCCACATAATCGCCATTGAGGTCAATGCACTTTTGAAGCCTGGGCACCAGCTTTTGTATACCCTCGTCGTATACCTTCCGCTTCACCTCCTTAAGCCACTTTTTCACAGTCTCCATGACCTCCTCATCATTCAAAAATCGCTGTCCACCCAAGAACTCCTTCAATTTGGTGAAAAGATGGTAATCCGAGGGTGCCAGGTCCGGGGAGTAGGGTGGGTGAGTCATAATGTCCCATCCAAACGACACGAGCAGGTCCTGAGTGAGCCGGGCGGTATGGGGTCTGGCATTGTCATGAAGGAGTGACACACCACGAGTCAGCATTCCCCTCCTTTTGTCTTTGATTTTTTTTTTCAACTTCTTTAGGGTCTCACAATATGCAGCAGCATTGATGGTGGTCCCTTTGGGCATGAAATCGACCAACAAGATCCCGTTCCGGTCCCAAAAGACGGATGCCATGATTTTCCTCTGTGAAGACTGAACTTTGAATTTTTTGGATGATGGCGAATGGGTATGGCACCACTGCAGAGACTGTCTTTTTGACTCAGGAGTATAGTGACACACCCATGTTTCGTCCCCAGTCACAATTGAGTTGAGAAAGCATTCACCCTCAGTTTGAAATCTCACACCTTGCGGTACGTGGAGCAAACGGGGGACGAACTGGTTGACGTGTTAAGCTGCTGCGATGACATTTCATAACGGACTGAGGCGCTCGATGTCTCATTTTGACCGTTAAGAACCCGTCTACACGTCACGGCTGCCAACTTAAAAAAAAAATTTCCCTATGTCCTACACAGCCCTTGTATTCTTACTTTCAGGATGTCCCTCGTATATCATCTTGTTTATAAATAATTGTGTAATCTGTTCTTCAATTCTCTTGGCGTTTTGTCTTTTATCTTAAATCACATTGTTTCTAAGTATCTTGAGTAAGTTGTCCTTACATAGTTTTTGAATTTTTGGGGTTTATATTAAATATATTCAAAATAATTTCTTCGGAAACACATAGTAAGACGTTCCTACTTATTTTAGAATTTTGGGGGTTTTTATATTTATTCTCGTCCGTCTTGTTAGTCATTGATGATTGGTGATGGTGTTTTGTCATGATACTTTTTTATAGATTCCTGATTATATGTTCCCTTAATCTTTTTTGTGATAGGGTTCATTATTTCGTAAGTATTATTGTCATTATTTTTTGTTATCACATAGGGTCCTGTATACAATAATAATAATTTTTCGTTATTCCCTCTAGAGTACTGGGTAACTCTCTGTTCCTTATTAATATCTTTTCACCGACCTGGTATTTTATTAGTTTTGGGTGGTTCCTTGTATACTTCTTTTTCTGTTGTTCTGCTTTCTCCATTACTCTGTTATAAAATTTGATACTTTCAAACTGATAATCTGGGTTATTTGGAAAATTGATGATATCCTGGATTTCTCTAATGGACTGATGGTATGATATATTGAGAAATTCTTCGGTAGGTAACAAGTATTAGTTCCATCTCCTCTGTTGATCATGTCAGTAAGTTCGGAGTATTCTGCCAACCTCCCTCAGCACTCTCTCCGCCGGATTGCTGCTGGGGTGGTAGACTGATGTCTTATATGTTACAGGTTTGAATGGATTTTTGTACCTTTCGGTTAATATTCTTAATACATACTTGTTCTTCCAGGGCTTTAACTATTTTTATGGCTCCCATGTGTCCATATTTTATATGATAATCTAATATTAATTTATTTTCCACAGCTGGTGGAATTACTAACTTCCAGCTTTCTTGATTAGGGGTAACTTTAATAAATAACCTATCATCATGTACACAATAATATTTTGTAAGGATTTCGTCTGCACCTTGCACTCTCTGGCGGATGTTCATTAATTTGGGATCCAGTTTTTGGTGTTGTTTAATTTCATTTGTAATGGTTTCCAAATCTTTTCTACTTTTAATGATATTGTAAACTTTTGCTATTTGTTCCTTTTCTCCATTGAACGATTGGTCTTGTATGTTGATTCGTGACAAGATATCGGCTGCTATGTTCTTCCTTCCAGGTATATATTCCCAATTAATGTGATATTCTTGCAATGCAAGGACCCATCTAGTTAACCGACCATGACTGAGCTTACATCGTTTTAGGAATGAGATGGATTTATGATCACTCCTTACCGTCACTGGGTATCCAAGTATATAGGTCCTGAACTTATTGCACGCGTATACTACACTCAGCAACTCTTTTTCAGTGACGTTATAGTTGCGTTTGCAGTTGTTCAGCACCCTGCTGGCGAAGCTAACAACCATGTGATGTCCTTCTTCATCTTCCTGATACAAAGTGGCTCCTAAGCTTACATTGCTTGCATCACAATTTAGATAGAAGGGTTTATTAAAGTCCGGTTGGTGCAGCATAACTGTCTCTAGAAATTTCTCTTTTATTAGTTGTAGAACTTTATCTTGTTCCAGTCCCCATGCCCATTTGTCTTTGGATGATAGCTGTTTTTGGAATTTAGCAGTTATTTCTGAATAATTATCTTGGAACTTGCGATAATAGTTACAAATTCCGAGGAAAGATTGTAACTGTTTTCTGTTTTTTGGAGTAGGGAACTGTTGAATTGCTTCTACTTTCTCTTGTGATGGTGATATACCCATCTCTGTTAAATTAAAACCTAAAAACTTTACTTTGTTAGCAATAAATTTTGATTTGTTTAGTTTAAGTGTTACATTATTCTCTGACAGCTTTCTCAGTACTTGTTCCACCCTTGTGCAGTGTTCATCCCAATTAGAAGAGGTTATCAGTAAATCGTCTACGTATACTGTGGTGAATTGCAGAGTTTCTTGTCCCAATATCTGGTCCATACATTTTACGAATATTGCAACAGAATTAATCAATCCGAAAGGTAACCTTTTAAACTGGTAGTTCCTTCCGTCGAAAAGGAACGCCATATATTTCCTACTATTTGGGTGCAACTCCACCTGCCAGTATCCGCATACAGTATCCCAGGTACTAATGTATTTGGTACCGTGAAATTTTTTCAGAATTTCTTCAATCTCGCCAGGGGACGTTCTATCGTTTATAATCATTTTGTTTATCTCCCTAGTGTCCAGGCAAATTCTTACTTTCCCATTCTTTTTGGGGATCGCCACTATGGGGCTGGTATATGGTGATCGACTATATTCTATGATGTCATCTTTTATCATACGATTTATCTCCTCTCGAACTTTGTTTTTGATTGAATAAGCTATTGGGTAGGATTTTCTGCGAAAGTCTACTGGTTCCTTGAAATTGATTTCACATTGGTAACCCTCAACTTTACCGGGAGCGTTGGAAAAGATATGTTTACATGTATTGTATATTTCAATTAATTTTTCAGCCTGTACCTCACTTATCTGTTGACCTGTTTTTTCCCTTTGGAACTCTCGTATTTCTTCCAACTTACTATGCCATAGTTCTTGATCGTCGTCCTCATATTTGATCACTTCTGGCAGTTTATTATCTTTACAAAAATAACTCTTCATGACGTGACATTTGTCATTGATTGGAACGGTTCTATTTGCGTCCACTAATTCCGCTGTCCACACTCCTTCTTCGGAAGTTAAGGATACTATTCCTCTACTCAGGTCTATTACTGCCGAATGTTGTCGTAATATGTGACATCCAATCAGTACGTTGAACGGTAACCCCGTTGCGACTAGGAATCCTATTGTATCGTCACATTATTATTTGTGAGGTCGAGCGATACTTGCTTCTTAACAGATTTATTTTGCCATCCAGTAGCTCCGATTATTATTATATTATTCACAGGTAAAGTGGGTATAGGTATTTGATTTTCTCGTTGGATTCTCTCCAGTTCGGTACTATCAATTAATGAGATGTTGGACCCCGTATCTATCATAACTGTCGACTGTATTCCATTTAGCTTAGCAAAAGCTCTCTTTACGCTATACAATTTCACATACTTCGAAAAAGTGTCAAGTAATACAAAAATATACACAACTCCGCCTCTACCCTTTGGCAATGGTCCAAACAAATCTACCGCGACTAAATCAAATGGTCTCTGTACCCTTTGAAGTGATTAAAACGTAGTGACTACATAGTAGACACTACGGTGTAGTGATAGCATTAATTCAAATCGGTGTGATTAAACAAACGCTAACACTCCATAGTTATAACTACCCCAAGTGGAGTGGTATCCGGGAAAACTGGAGATACAACTATGGGTAGATACAACTCCAGTGTAGCAGTAACTACCTTTCATGTTGGAACATCCCCCCACCCACTGCCTCTATTCGCTTCGCTCGTGTTGTTACTCTTTCGTGTCTGTCACCAGTAGCGTTCACTTCACGTTGGTCTGTCACAGCATCATGTCATCATCTGAAGATGAAGGGGGTGTTGAGAAGAAATGTGTGGACAGAGACTTATTTGTTAAATTACTGTCAGAAAGCCCGGTATTATTGGAGAAATTAAGGTTACCAAAAATTATGTTTGAAAAAAAGACGGCGTGGGAATGCTTGTGCACCATTTATTCCCAAACCACTGGAATTGAAGTAAACACATCTCAAATGACAAAAATGCTACAAAATATGAAAACTGAAATAAAAAATAAAACAGATGTAAAAGCGACAGGGAACAAAAAAATTAAATTAAAAGACTAGGAAAAGAATTTGTTATCAATATTGGGTGAAGTAGAAAACCCTGTTTTTACCAAAGTGCCAGGAAGTTGTACAGTAGGGGTATCCCAATCAACCTTTTCGGAATTAACCGAAAAGAAGAGCAACAATAATAACTGTAGCATGTCTCCTACGCCGACTAGTAGTTTAGGTTATACGTCTTCTCAAACTGTCCAACACGGAAATACTCCATCTGCCAATGGTTATGTGAGACCCAGTGTGAATAAGTTATTGTCCTACGAATCAGGTGAAACAAAAGATTTGACAACTCCTCAACTGCAGAGACTTGTTCTCTTGCAGCAATTTGAACTGCAGAAAATAAAAATAGAAAAAGTGAAAATTGAATTAAAAAAGTTAAATAAAAACTGCGCAGAAAAAGGAACACAAACTGATGTAACCTCAGAATATTGTACTTTTATAAACTTGTAACCTATTCCTTGTAATCCTTTTTCCTTCCATAAATAAATAAATAAAAACATAGTTAAGTATATTAACGCACCTAAGGTTAGTCCAGTTCGTGTGGTCTAGCTGTGCACACGGCGGCAATAGCTACACATGCCAGCCATGAGTATAGCAGGGCCGGCCGGCCGCGGCCCTGTGATTGTTAGTGGAACCTTGCATAGGATCAGTGGGATGCCAAAAACAGGTTCCACACTACCAATCACAGGTATTACAGGCCAGTATAGCCTGCTATACTCATGGCTGGCATGTGTAGCTACTTACTACTGCCGCCGTGTGCACAGCTAGACCACACGAACTGGACTAACCTTAGGTGCGTTAATATAAATTTTTTTTTTTTTTTTTACTCTGAAATCCTGGATCAGCAGTATAACGCAAAAATATTTCCATACGTTGTCTTGGAGATAGTGCTTTTCCTTGAGTTTCATCAGTATGTGGCAGAAATTCTGATGTTAAAAAATCAATATTGCCTGTTTCAAAACGCATCAGCTCCTTGCACCTACTCAAAACTCTTCTTTCACCGTATGCCCTTCTTTATCTTCCATGCATAAACATTGCCATCGTGAAGTCGACTAACAACTGACAAAAGTGGAGTGTGCCCCTTCTCGGACTCCAAAATAATGAAGTTATAACTACACGTAA
This sequence comes from Magicicada septendecula, assembly GCA_034769895.1. Lineage (NCBI taxonomy): Eukaryota > Metazoa > Arthropoda > Insecta > Hemiptera > Cicadidae > Magicicada > Magicicada septendecula. Next base: position 406,628,725 of record CM068368.1, on the reverse strand, counting down.
CTAGTTGTAGCTTCTCTTTTATCACATTCAAAGTGAAGTTATAACTACCAGTCCGGGAAAATCAAGATACAACTATAGGGGGTAGTTGTAGCTACCTTTTAATCACACTAAAGAAAGTTACAACTTTAAAATACAGAAGTGGTACGTTTTAATCACTTCACCCAGAATTTCATTATTGTTATTGTGTACATGGGTATCCTCCTCTTCTAAGAGGTCCTCCCTGATATCTTTTAAATAATGGTTGGTGATGATTGTTATAGTCTGGTCAGTGGTATGTCTGGTTATTTGTCGTTATTCCCCAAGAGATTGGTTCAGTGATGGGTGGTCTTCAGTTCTCACTGCCTCTGTTAGTTTAAATGAGGGCTTCCCTCATCCTCCCTGTTTTCTGGTGAGTTTTGAGGTTGGTTCCGTAGTGGTTCCTGTCTGTCCCCAGGATTGTTGTCTATCAGTCTACAATTTCCTCCGTATTGGTGGTCGTCCTTGTGTTGTGACTGGTTATAATAGTTGTGGTTCGTGTGTGTCCTCGGGTAGTACCGTCTCTGATTACCTTGAGGTCGGGAGTATATATAATTCACGTTGTGTCGGTAGTGGTTGGGTCGGTTGTCCCCATCTCTATTATGCCGATTATCGCGGTAATTATAATGGTTATTACCCCGATAGTTATTATTCCTTTGATTATTATTTGGGTGGTTAGTTTGAGTTCTGTTCTGGTTACCATTTTGGTTTGTTTGATGATTATTATTATTACTGTTTGGATTTTGTTGGGGGTCATTGCTGTTGTATCTATTGTATTTAGTATTTATTATTAGGTTCCTTTGATACTGTCCCTCATGCTCATAATTTTCTAAAAAGTTAGCCATAGCTTGGATAGTTTTAATCTGGCTATATATACGGGCGTTCTTTATCCCTTCCTCGTAATGGTATGAGAGTTGTATCACCAAACACTCCTCGGGAATTCTGGGCTCTAGATTACGGGCCATGCACACCTTGCCTAGAAAGTATGATGTGGGAGATTGTCCTACGTTTGCCTCATACTGACCATTGCTTAAATTATTTCTTACCATATTTTGGGTCGACTCCAACCAATACTTCTCCCTAAACTGTTTTTTGAAATCTGTTATATCTTGAATGTCAGGACGCACGGCTGTCCACCAATTGTCGTGGGTATCCTTAAACATTTCATCGATCATTCCTCGGATAACATTCCACCGGGTCTCTCTATTCCTTGCTATCATCTCTTCTACCCTCTTCAGAAACTCCATGGGGTTACGTTTGTAATTCCTAAAATTGATTAACTCCCGGTTATCGTTGTTGGTGATATAAGTATTTTGGCATGTTCTATCCCGCCATGAATCCACTTCTTCTTGTAGTTGTATCTCATGTCGACGGATTTCCTCGATCTTCTCTTTATTCGTACTTACTTGGCTTTTGACATTGTTTAAGTTATTATATACTCTTTCCATTCATTCACCAATGTCAGCCTGTACTTGTGCTATTCCTTCCTTATTCTCCTCCCGCATTTGATGTATCTCTTGTTTAATCTGCTCGCATCTTTCTACAGTTTCCTGTTGGAGTCCTTCAACCATCGTTTTATTTTCATTTTTTACATTGTTTATTTTATTTTGTATTTCCTCACGGACTTGTACCACTGTTTCGTTGGTTTTTTCTAATTTTTCATTTGTTTCGGCTATTTCTTGTTTCCTTTCTTCATTGTTTTTGTCCACCTTTTGGTTAATTGTCACATGGATATTCTCAAGTCTTTCATTAATCCGCCTTAAATTCTCTTCATTTAATTGTCAGATCTCTTCCTTCATTTGTTTTAAACCCTCATCATTCCTGTCAAACCTTTCGTTAATTTGGATTAAGCTTTCATTATTCTTATCAAACTTCTCGTTCATTAGTTTTGAGGTTTCCTCCTGTTTCCTAAAAATTTCCTTATTTTCCTCATTTATTTTGTCGAATTTCTCCTCCTGTTTCCTAAAACTTTCCTCTATTATTTTCTTTGATTTCTCCTCCTGTTTCCTAAAATTTTCCTCTATTATTTTCTTTGAGTTTTCCTCCTGTTTCCTAAATTGTTCTTTATTTTCGTCATTTATTTTCTTTGAGTGTTCCAATATTATTCTCAACATCTCCTGCATGCTCATGTCTTCTTTTTGGGCAGATTTATCTGGTTGGTCTCCTTGGGCATCCTCTTCTATTATTTCCTTTTCTGTGTCCATAACGACTTCAGTTTCTTCTTTATCATCTATCTGTTGTTCCATTTCACTATCCGTGATTATTTCTATTTCTTCTTCCATTTCTCGTTCCTTCGCCATCCCTTTAGAAACCCCTCTGGTATGCATTTTTTGTCTCTAATAGTTGCCTGCTCAAATTAAGTACTAGTTATGGAATCAACGTTTTACCTAACTTAAGCCCTAACAAGTTGAGCGCCAATTTATACTACTACTCTGTCTTCTCTATTTAATTCGCCTCACGTTGGGCGAATCCAATTTATACTAACACGGTTGTATATCCCGTGTTAATTTACTTCACGTGGGATGCGTCTATTTATATTAACACGGTTTCTCCCGTATCAATATCTTCTAAAGCCCCACTGTAATGAGTGCCAATTTATATTAACCCTGATTCACTCTTCAAGTAATATATGTGTTGTTGTGATTTAAATTATTTATTAAGTGTTAAGTGGTTTCTCTTAAGAACCGCAATGTTCGGTTATTTGTGAAGAAATAATATCTTCTAAAGGGTGATCTTAATCAAATATTAAGAATATCTCAATATTCTGTATTAATTTAATACTTTCTGTAATAATAGCGTTCAATACCAGTTGATATAGTGTTTAATTCTAATGTTATTATTCAAGCCTAGTCCGCGTTTTGAGAGAGGAGAGTAACTCCTTATATCTGTTTCTCGTTCTCTTGTAATTCAACAGTGGTCCGTGAGCTAGCGCTGTTCTTCACAGTCAGCTGAGTATTGTAGGTTAGTTGTCCGTGCACAATACTTCCCACGTTACACTCTCTACAGAAATTACAACTTGTTCATCATACACTAAATATTATACAAATGATAAGAGATTGTCAATTTCAAAAATGATTCTTTATTTCTTATTTTTTTCTTGACAACAAAGTTCTTCCTTTACGAGGATACAAAAATCGATCGTACTGGAATTAATCGATTAATTATCAAATTCAGGGTTATATATTATTTTTAATTATTATTGCTTTTCTTTAAACACAGGGTGTGAAGGTTCTTTCAACTATTAGTAAGGTCAGGAAATGCATAAATAGGATTACAAGGTATTACAATCTATTACTAATTTCTTATTAATTATTATTTAAAATAAGTGGAGTTTACCGTCCGACGGCATCGTTACTTGTGATGGCAGTGCACAGCTAACCTCGTTCGATGTGTTTGATTAACAACAGGATACAGATGAATAAATCCTCGCCAGTCTTCACTCCAAGTTCGAAATAAAGGTTGATGTCTTGGTCCTGGGATGACGCAGAAATGCCGCTCCTTACTGTTCACCAATGTCCAATTCTTGTGGTTACGGGTTTCAATATATTTTGGGTGAAAATATGCTTTCTCTATCGAATCGTGGAAAGTGAGGTTCGAGTACAATTTTGAATTCTGCTTTCATTCTTTAGAATACTGGATTATTTTATTCTATTCAGGTAATTATTTCTCTTCATTGGTTTATTAATTAAGTTTAAGGATTACTCATTACACTGAGTTTTATTGGTAGAGTTCTTCCCTTAGATTATCGTCAATTTTGATTTCTAGGCTTATTAGTACTCGGTTATATGTGACCGTCAAAAGTCAGTGAACCTTCCTATGGTTATTTATTACTTAATTTTGTTCACTCATTAATTTATTTTATTTAATTTTATCGTTTTTTCTAAGTTCATCAAAACTAAACTGTCCTCGTTCATGGATAACAATTCAATAATCGAATCAACAAATTTTATTCCATTTTGTCGTCCTTGACAACCAGTCTGTCTTCTCTTATTGGATAATATTTATACTCCTATAACCATAATCATACGATGTTCTTGCACTTATTAAAATACTCCCTTACTAAATTTACATTATATCATATAATACCTTTACATGTTGTTTGTTACTAAATTATATACATTTTTCTGTCATTTCCTCTTAATCTACTTACTCTAACAAGTATTATTTTCCTGTTACAAAATATTACCTTTCGGTATCATTGCACTATTACATTTTGAGATTTTATTTAAATTGAATTTACTTATCTGCTATCAGTAATTATTATTGATTTCTCCTAACTCATTATATTCTATTTAGTATTTTTTACAAATTTTGTTACCTATCTTTTCTGACCTGACTTGCTATACAATGTTACTGGTTTGTGGCCTATCATTACATTTTTATCTCATTCTTATTTTAATTTGTTATTACGTACATTATTATAGAATCCTTCATTTGTTTATGATGTAATTACAATAAACCCTTTTGTATCTCATTAACAATTATTGCCTTTCTGGCCAAGTTTACAATTATAATCCGCATATTAAATAAGTACATGTCTATAAAACATTTAATTTTATAAAGTTTAACAACAGTTCTATAATGATATATTTGATAACATAAAATTGAAATTAACATCAGTTAATTGATATTCTCTTAAAACAATTACCTCACTTGCTATATACAAAAAACAACATAAATATCATGATAATAACACATGATAAAACATAATAACATGTACAATTTTATAAAATAAATCATGCATTAATCAATTATTCTCCTCTCAGTTAATTCATCAATCATTCCAAAACTGTCTAAGTTAGGTTTTACATTTCGTGTCAATGTTTATAGTTTACCCTTTTCACTGAACACTTAAGTTTGTATTTATAAACATTCTTAATTTCTCCTTGTTACCTTGTATTCTTATTATGGGATTATTCATTTATTTAATAATGGGTTATGTTTCTGACCTTTTATTATTACGGACATTTATTATTTTTATTTTTAGTTTGAAAATAATAGACTTTTATGTAACGTAGGGGGACCATATTTTCGTTACGTTACTATATATATATATATATATATATATATATATATATATATATATATATTGTAACAAGTTAGTCTTTACGACACTCTCTTCTGTGTGTATTTTATTCTGCCACACGTTGCGTCAATTTGTAACAAGTTAATCTTTGCGTTCCTTAGAGCCACACGTTGTGGACGTCAATTTGTAACATGAATATTATCATAAAAGACGCACGAAAATAGGTTCAACTGTTTATATGGGCCACGAGCAAACTGTTGCGATGGAATGCGACCGTTACGAGAGAAAGAGAGGGAGAATAAAGTTTTCACCCTATAGACAAGTGGGTCGCACGATAAAGGCAGCAACAATTCAACACAGTGACAAACAGGTGACTTATACAATCAAAACAAACGTTCACACGGTAAGTACGCACAATAACGAGGCAGCGATACAATGGAATGCGGACGTTGTCTACACGGTGAGCACAATGAATTTCCTGTGTACAACAACCAATTGTTATAATAAGAGGGGTGTCAGATCTAACGACACTGCAACTCAGAACTCAAGGCAAATGAAAATAAATAATTATTTTTAAATGAGAAAAATAATATTACTATTAATTATTGATAATAAGATAAGAGAATATAATTAAGAAATTTTATTTATTAAGGATATGATAGCAAATAAAAAGAAATATTAGTGAAAAGAAATAAGGAATATTATTTTAAAGTGTTAATTAAGAAATGTATTATTGATGGTAAGGAATGATAGTGTAGTGAAATATTTAAGAAAGTAATGGTAAAAGATGTTATTGTTGTTATTGGTAAAAAGAAAGGATTAGAGATGATCAATCAATGCCATAATTGTTAGAACGGCTGATCAAGCGAACACTTAATGGAGATACAAGGACACAGAAGAAAGCGAGAGTGAAAAGTCAAAAGGGCAGAGACTACTTAGGATTAAAGACTTTGAGAAAAATATCGTTGTTTTCCAAGACAGTTCCTCTGTAACCGATCATGCGACACACTACAAAGCTAAAAACGTATTCTGTTATGGAAGTGTATTTCAGGAAAGTAATAGCGATCAGAAAGGTAATGTTAAGGAAATGTAATAAAAGGTAATGAATGTTAATGTATTGTATAAGTAATATAAGAAAAGGTAAGAAAGATAAAGTAATGTCATGTTAAGAAAAGAGTTAAGGAAGATTAGAAGCGAAGGTAAGAATGTATGAGTAAGATAATGTAAAATTAAGGACCGAATTTACACACATACGTAGAAATGCAGAGCATCCAGAAGGAAAGTAAGGGAGAGCTAATTGCAGTGGATTTTCTGGGACCACTACCACGATCAAGTTGAGGGTTGAAGCACATATTGGTATGTATCGATGTGTTTTCCAAGGCAGTCCGACTGTACCCAATTATGCGACCCACAACCAAAGTTGTTCTAAAGATACTACTGCAGAAATATATTCTGACATATGGAAAAATGAAGAAGGTACTCAGTGATCAATGTGTACAATTCCAGAGTGAACAATGGGAGAGGACGTTACGGGAAAATGGAATACAACCTGTACTCACATCCATAAGACATCCTCAAGGAAACCTTGCTGAGAGAGTTAACAAAGAATTAGGTAAATATTTACGAACATACTGCCATGATCAACACAATAAATGGGCAGAATATTTACCATTTCTTGAAAAAGCCATCAACGAAAATTATAATGAAGCAACAGGATATACTCCAATGGAATTGGAAGAAGATAAGAAGCCAAACAGATTTTGGACTGAGTATATAAACAAACCTAATAACCAGAATGTACCTGTACCAATAAGTGTGAAAATTGAATACGCAAAGCAACGGATAATAGAAAGAGGTAACAAGAGAGTAGAGAGATTTAATGTAACTCACAAGCTACAACAATTCAACGTGGGAGAAAGTGTACTATTCAAAGCTAATCCAGTGGGAAAACAAAGTGATAATACGGCGAAGAAATTCTTCAGACTTTATAATGGACCGTATACATTAAGACAGCGAGTAAGACAACACACTTTCATCGTATATGATGAGATACAGAAGAAAGAAATTGGTAAATTCCACGCAACGTCATTTAGGAAGTTCTACGCATAAAAACAACGAGGTCAATGAAACCAGTCAGATCAGCTGTTTGTTAAAGCCACCGTACTACAAGGTCACAAGCAGTGAGCGTGTGAAGAGGGGAGGTAAGACATTTGTATACACTCCAATTAAGGGTGAAATGAAGAATATTATTCTTTATTATTTGTTACATTTTTTTTACAAGTGTAATAATAATAATAATAATAATAATAATAATAATAATAATAATAATAATACTAATAATAATAATAATAATAATAAAAAATTTTAATAAATAAATTTATTAAATTTTTTATTACCAAGCAGGGGGATAATGCGACAGTTAGAGGTGGGCCGATATACCTATAATAGGTATTTTGGAACGATATTTTTGTGGAACGGATGTAACAGTGACTGAAAAGTTGAAATACCTGTTATTCGCGGCGACGCTGTTCCGAGTCGAGGCACACCCCCTATGCACCTACACACACACACACACACACACACACACACACACACACACACACACACACACACACACACACACACACACACACACACACACACACACACACACACACAAAGTACGCATGATCACGTAAACCAAGGCCAAATACTAGGCATACAAAAATATCGCTGGAACGCAAGGAACAGCCAGTAACGCGTATTTAAAATACTAAGTATTTCAAATACTAGTGGTATCACCGATACTCAAGGAACAACGCGTTCCAAAGTAACAGTAGTATTTTAGTAACACCTAATATTTTAGGAACACCTAGTATTTCAGGAACAAGTAGTATCAAGCATATTTTGAGTAAGAACTAGTATGAGCCACTTTTTCGTCCTGTATACTTCATCCTGCGCAAAGAGACGGAGCTGTTTTTAGTAAAGGAAATAATTCATCCCGCTGTTACATTTATTCTCGTGTGATATGCAGATACATAATACAGATTATATGCTAATAATTATATATTATACTAGTCACCAACTTGTAACTAAAATCGGTTGGTAAAACTTTGTTTTTACTCAAAAAAAACTTTATGTTCCAATCGTTAGTGAAATAGTTGAATTTAATTATATTGAGTTATAACCTATGGGGTCGAGGGAACTTGGAGAGGTAGTACCGTTGCTTCGGGTTGACTGGGCACTGGCCCTCACAAGTTCCCAGGGTTGGATGATGTGATGGTAGCTCCCAATGGAGCCATGAGCCTCTCTCCAGCCAAGACCGTACTGCGTGGTGAAGAGCCACATCCTACTAGAGGTGACCCCGTTGACGCAGAACAGTACGGATCTAGACCGGATGGTCGATAAACATTCCTGGTGGAGGGCAGCAATATCCATCAGTACCGAGGTAGGACGTATAGGAAATGATCCTGGACCAGCCTATGTCTTGGATTATTGCAGGCGGTAGTCAAAATTTGACCCATCCGGCTGTAGTACTGCGACTGAGGGGGTAGGTGGGACTCGATAGCTGTAGTGAAAGCAACCTACCTAGAGGAGAAAACCTCGATCACAATCCTGGCCCTCCAGGTTGGAGGTTGGGCTATGGGCTAACAACCCATTCCCGAAAAAACCGGATGTTACAAAACTACCAAATAAGCCTCGGAAAGGACGGTATTATCGGAAACGACTCAGGCAACGGAATATGGACTTGTCTTTTGGAACGTGGAATGTTAGGACTTTGTACAGGCCGGGGGCACAAAGGGAACTATTTGAAGAGCTAAAAAGATATAAAATTGGTGTAGCAGCAGTGCAGGAAACAAGATGGCTGGGAAATGGAGTAAGAGATACTAAAACTCATAAGGTATAATACAGCGGAAGAGAGAAGGGGAAAAGAGAACTGGGAGTGGCATTTGTAGTTGACAGAAACTTAAAACACCTCATAGTAGACTTCCATCCAGTCAACGAGAGAATATGTAGAATAAGATTGGCTACTAAATTCTTCAATCTGTCAATCATAAACATACACTGCCCGACTGATGAGAAGGATGAGGACATAAAAGCAGAATTTTACCAATTGCTGGAAAAAATATATGACACTGCCCCTAAGAATGACATTAAACTAATCATGGGGGACATGAATGCGAAAATTGGGAAAGAAGATGCATACCTTGGCACCATAGGTAGGCACAGTTTACACAATGAATCCAACAGAAATGGGGAACTGCTTATCAACTTCGCTACAAGCAGGAATATGGTTATCAGCTCAACTCAGTTCCCACACCGGGATATCCATACGGGAACGTGGGTAGCCCCAGATGGGAAAACAGTCAACCAGATAGATCATGTGATCATAGATAAAAGAGCAGCTACAAGTATCATTGATGTCAAAACCCGGAGAGGAGCGTCAGTTGGTTCTGATCACTATGTGGTGCAGATGAAGTTTAGATGCAGGGTGGCTGTATATATGAAGGACAGACTCAGAAGACAGGAAAAGGTTAACACAGTGAGTTTAAATGACCCAGAAAGGGTACAGGAATATGCTGGGAAAGTGAGGAATAGATTGAACGAGTCAGTCGCAGGAACGGTGGTAGAGAAATGGCAGAGCCTTAAGTGCGCACTCCTGGAAACCGCCAGAGAGGTACTAGGAATAGAGGAGAGACGGAGGCGGGAGGACTGGTTTGATGAGGAATGCAGGGAGAGTGTTGCACGGAGGAATGAGGCTCACAGGAAGTATTCTCAGTGTAGGACTAGAGAAAGGAAGCAAGAATATGAAGAGAATAGAAGACTGGCAAATAAAGTATGTAGAAAAAAGAAAAGAACTTTTGAAAACGGGCTGCTTCTCAAAATGGAGCAGGACTTTGCAGATGGAAGAATAAGGAATGCTTATAAATATCTTAAGCATCTCAGGGAAGGTTATAAACCATCTACAACACTATGTAGAGACAGAGAGAATAGAATTGTCAATGATCCAGAGAAAATTAAAACTATCTGGCAAGAGTACTTCGATGGCCTCCTTGGTGGTATGCTACAGGGAGGAGAAATTGTTGCTCACACTCCGTGGAATGCAAATATTGGGGGGATGGAATCTGACCCACCATCAATTCAGGAAATAGAAGAAGCTATTAGTGCCCTCAGGAACAACAAGGCACCAGGTACAGACTTGATTCCTGCAGAACTGCTTAAAGCTGGAGGTGCTGATGTGGCGGTCGCACTGCACTCCTTAATCGTGGACATATGGCAAACGGAACGAATCCCCATGGAATGGAATAAGTGCATTATATGCCTCATTTATAAAAAAGGCGACAAACTTCAATGTAGAAATTACAGAGGCATTTCGTTGCTGTGCACCTCCTACAAGGTTTTTGCGTACATCTTGAACCAAAGGCTGAGACCCCTCACAGAAAATATAATACGGGAATACCAAGCTGGATTCTGACCTGGAAGGTCTACAATCGACCAACTGTTCTCGGTAAAACAGATACTAAGATGCGGATGGGAACGTGATATTGATGTGTACCAGATCTTTGTGGACTTCAGGCAAGCGTATGACTCTATTAATAGAGACAAACTCTACACCATAATGCATGAATTTGGAATACCAGGCAAGCTGGTAAGATTAACCCAAGTTACTATGCAGCAGACTGAAGCCCAAGTAAAGGTGGATAGCCAACTAACTGAACCCATAAATATTACACGGGGACTAAAACAGGGAGATGGTTTGGCCCCAACACTATTTAATATTGCATTGGAATATGTAATTAGAGGCTTATCAATAAATAGCTCCAATCTGTTAACAAATAAAACTGTACAGATAGCCGCATATGCAGATGACATTAACATCATGTCAAGACGGATCACGGCAGCTAAAGAAATATTTATAGAGCTTAAAAACAAAGCCAAGGAAGTTGGGCTAGCCATAAATATGGATAAAACAAAAATGCTTATCCAAACAAAAAGGGACCAGGTTCATAACAACATCGAGATAGAGGAGGACACAATTGAGGTGGTGGACAATTTCACGTATCTCGGAGTGAATCTAGCAAAGACTGGATCAGAGGAGCCGGAGATCCAAAGACGGACCACCATGGCTAACAAGGCGTACTTCGCATTGCTGCCATCATTTAGGTCTGGGGATGTGCACAGGGAAACAAAAATGAAAATATATAGGACTGTCATCAGACCGGTGCTATGCTACGGGTGTGAGGCATGGGCAATCACACAGAAAACAGTCGACATAGTAGACACCTTTGAAAGGAAAATCCTCAGACGCATTATAGGCCCAATACAAGAAAATGGCTCATGGAGACTGAGATACAACAACGAACTGTATCAAATATATAAAGAGATACCAGTCTCAAAATTTATAAGAATTCAAAGATTGCGTTGGGCCGGACATGTTATGAGAATGGAGGGTGGCAGGAACCCTAAGAGGGCTTTGCTGGGTACATGGGAGGGAACGAGACCTAGAGGTAGACCGAGGAAGAGGTGGGAAGATGGCGTTGCAGAGGACGCGAGAGACATGGGGATAAGAAACTGGAGGAGGGTTGCAGTGGATAGAGTGGATTGGAAGCGGAGATTGGTGGAGGCCAGGGCCCGACTTGGGCTGTAGCGCCATAGGAGAAAGAGAGAGAGAGAGAGAGAGTTATAACCTATAGAGTGGCTGATGTTGATAAGCTATATTATACTTTTTATTAATGTGATTTTAACTTCACTACACATCTCACGTAAATGATGAGATTGTTGTAATGGACATTTATGCACTTTATCTAGTTCTGTTCCTTAAATATCTGTAATGCATTTAATTTACTTTTGTTGTTGCTTATTATTTATAAGTTTTTATTTATATATTTATATTTATTTTATTACCGTACAATTTGTTTTTTTATTTTTATTTGTAAAATTTTGTTTATTCTCATTCACTCCTCTTGTGGCTTACTGTTATGTTTTTATTATACGTTTCTGATGTTTTTTCACATTATTTTTCGTGGTATTACGTGTAGGCCTACTCTAAATTATTTAATTGCCCCGAGTTTCGCAACTGATTTGTCTAACCAATGTTAGTTTGTTTACTACTAGTGAAAACTTAAATTGGTATTCCCAAAGGGAGATAGGCTTATAAATTCTCTTGTTTCTTATTTTCATTTAAACAGTAATAGTTTAATAAAGTCACAGTGTAAAGTAACACTGTTAATACTTTTAGTTTCAATTTATTTCTTATAATAAATTATATAGTATAGGTTATATAATATCTTCAAATAAATACACAGCAAGTAGGTTTATTAATATATTAATAGGTTTATCTAGGTGAAAATAAACCTACTTGCAGTGTATTTATTTGAAGATATTACATAGGAGACCTGCAGGAAACTCAAAACGAGTTACTTACAATGGATAATATAGGTTATGTATATATATAGTATATAATAACAGGTATTTGTACCTGTTATTTTTTTGGAACGGTATTTTCATACCTAGTATTTTAAAATAACAGTTTAGCCCACCTCTAGCGACAGTACAAATAAGTGATGTACTGAGCATTGAATATAAAAATTTAAATATACCTAATAAACTGTAAATAATTAATAATGTATTAGAAATAAGCATGTCAGGGATTGCAAGCTTGGCTCAGACAAAAATATGAACAGGTGTTTCGACCTGAATCGACGTGCACGCACACACACACACAAATGTAACTGAAAGTGTGTACATCAGTATTTTGCTAGTGTGTGTGAACGCAGGTCTATGCAGGCGAGTTTACCACCCCAAGATGAATAATTGCATAATTACTGTTTTTCCGTAATTATTCATAAACTGTAATTAAGGAGTCAAATCAAAAACACAATAAAATGTAATAAAATTTACTAAATACTGTGTACAAAAACCACGTGAAAGTGACACACCGTACGAGTGTAGTAGTGAAATAACTGTGTACAAATCGAAAGGATTAAGTTGCAATGTCCAAAATTACAGTGAACATGTGTTGTGAAAATAGTTATAAGATGAGTATAAGAGTATACTTACAGGACTCTGCAATTCGCAGAAATATAAGAAATAGCAAAATTGACAAAGAGTGGGGGAACTGAACCCAGAGACAGTTTCTGACATGTCGATTTCGTACAACTACAGGTGTTGACCAAGACATGGGTATAAATAAGACACACACGCTACAGTGGTTTTTTCTTCTTAAATCACCCACAGTGCAGCGGGAGCTTCTGCCCGTCCACACAGAATATTTAAATTTTTGTAAATAGTTTCATCCTTCCAGTTATGTAACTGGATTGTAAAACAAACAATTTTTAAGTAATAACAAAATTACATAAGAAGATCAACTAACGTCCGAAACAGCACGAGGAGAAGTTCCAGAGAGCAATACGACACTGGACAGAGAGAGAGGCGACGCTGGACAAGAGGAAGTGATGCTGAAGTTCGAGACGAGGACGATTACAGAGGGATCCAATGATTGAGTATGATTGACGACAATAAGGTGATAAACAACTTACTTATCTCTTAATCGAACAATTAACTCAAAGGCAATTAAAGACATTCTTGTTCTATTTAAAAGTAAGAGCCAATGTTTATTATAAATTAGAATTAACATCATAGATGTTATTGAAGTAAGATTAACAGTGATTAACAGTAAACAAGAGCTCAAATTAGTATTGCAATGAAAAGAATACAAAGCATTTAAGTAAAAATTATCGTTTGATATAAATCAGTACTGAGAAACAAAAGATAAATTCAGTAACTATTGATATTTTTGAGTTACATTGCAATATATAAGAAGATATTTAAATGTTGATATTTTGAAACACACTAATTGACTGAGTAGTCTGGAAATGAGATTTTTCTTTAATACAATAATTAGTATAATAGAATATTTAGTCAGTAAGGATGTATATAGCATAAGCCTTACGGCATAATAACAAAATAATAACAAATGTTTTAAGTCGAAGTAAGTGCCATGTGCACAATTTTATTAATATCAAATAAATTTGAAATACCGTTACAAGTTATATAGAGTTCTTATTATAGACACACCTGAAACCCAAAATAAATTATATTTATTGTTACATAAATTGTCGCTTCCAATGTGGAGCATCACAAATTTAAATTATATTATATTTGCAATGTTGTATTGATACATAATTTTGTCACCCTGGACTTGGGGCACGACATGCCTAAATTAATGTACAAAGATTTGTTACAAATAATTGGCGTCCAAGTTCGTGGGGCTCTGCAAACACAAATAAATTTATATTTGCAGTTGTTGTAGTGTTATATTTATTTGTCGCCCATGAACGTATGGCCCGATCCCCACCATTTAACTATTAAAATTTTTTATGTAGCTAAATGGTTGCTCTAATATATAAGAGTGTGTTAAATGAAAAATGTATTATATGTAATAATTATTTATATTAAACAGTAACTGAATGTAATGTTAATTGTTGTGTAATAACACAGGTGGTGCCCACAAATAATATTGTTTGTCTATGTAACAGGTGTAACTGTAATGAGTATTAATAATAACTATTAATAAAAATAAAGAAATAAATAAATAAGTAGGGAACGGTTATCAATAATAATTGTTAAAGAATTACTACTAAATAAATATTTTAATAATACTTCAACATGACGACTCCAGGAAATTTAGATGTAGAGGCATTCCAGACGATGATGCGTGCCTGGGTCGATGAAATAAGCACAAAACAAACGGAAAATATAAGTGCTAAAATAGACGAATTAAAAGAATCTAATAAGAAACAATTAGAAGAACAAACTGAAAATTTTAGACAAGACACCATAAAAGTCGCAGAGAGTCTAGAAGAGTTAAAAATTGATAATCTCCAGTTGAGACAAGACAACATAGAAATCAAACAAAGTATAATCGACAGTAATGCACAGTTAACCAAAAAAATTGGTGACACCAACATACGTATTGACATGATCACAGAAAATGTCTGTGGAATAATTAATAAACAAACGGAGCTAATATGTGAAGAATTCATAGTAGTTGAAAGAACGTGTGTAATTACTAATGATAATTATAAAGTAATTAACATTAAGGAAGAGAAGCAAATTAAGGTTGATAAAACGTACCTTATTAATAGCGATATCCCAAGTGTGAGACACACACACAATAGTAAGTCACACAAGATGACACATGTGAAACACTTAAGACACCACACTTACGGAGATAAATATCACTGTAGGCCTAACAAGAAACGTAGTAAATTATCTAGACGAAACACTACACAAAATTGTGGTAAATATGACAGTAGGTATAAGCACGAGAAATATAAAGTGAACGATAATTATAACTATAATCATAGTAATTATGATGAATATTATCATAAAAGACGCACGAAAATAGTTTCAACTGTTTATATGGGCCACGAGCAAACTGTTGTGATGGAATGCGACCGTTACGAGAGAAAGAGAGGGAGAATAAAGTTTTCACCCTATAGACAAGTGGATCGCACGATAAAGGCAGCAACGATTCAACACAGTGACGAACAGGTGACTTATACAATCAAAACAAACGTTCACACGGTAAGTACGCACAATAACGAGGCAGCGATACAATGGAATGCGGACGTTGTCTACACGGTGAGCACAATGAATTTCCTGTGTACAACAACCAATTGTTATAATAAGAGGGGTGAAAAGAAATAAGGAATATTATTTTAAAGGGTTAATTAAGAAATGTATTATTGATGGTAAGGAATGATAGTGTAGTGAAATATTTAAGAAAGTAATGGTAAAAGATGTTATTGTTGTTATTGGTAAAAAGAAAGGATTAGAGATGATCAATCAATGCCATAATTGTTAGAACGGCTGATCAAGCGAACACTTAATGGAGCTACAAGGACACAGAAGAAAGCGAGAGTGGAAAGTCAAAAGGGCAGAGACTACTTAGGATTAAAGACTTTGAGAAAAATATCGTTGTTTTCCAAGACAGTTCCTCTGTAACCGATCATGCAACACACTACAAAGCTAAAAACGTATTCTGTTACGGAAGTGTATTTCAGGAAAGTAATAGCGATCAGAAAGGTAATGTTAAGGAAATGTAATAAAAGGTAATGAATGTTAATTTATTGTATAAGTAATATAAGAAAAGGTAAGAAAGATAAAGTAATGTCATGTTAAGAAAAGAGTTAAGGAAGATTAGAAGCGAAGGTAAGAATGTATGAGTAAGATAATGTAAAATTAAGGACCGAATTTACACACATACGTAGAAATGCAGAGCATCCAGAAGGAAAGTAAGGGAGAGCTAATTGCAGTGGATTTTCTGGGACCACTACCACGATCAAGTTGAGGGTTGAAGCACATATTGGTATGTATCGATGTGTTTTCCAAGGCAGTCCGACTGTACCCAATTATGCGACCCACAACCAAAGTTGTTCTAAAGATACTACTGCAGAAATATATTCTGACATATGGAAAAATGAAGAAGGTACTCAGTGATCAATGTGTACAATTCCAGAGTGAACAATGGGAGAGGACGTTACGGGAAAATGGAATACAACCTGTTATAACCTCTTCTTTAGAGTTATAACGGAGGGAACCCAAAATAATTGGTTCTGCCAATTATTTCAGGCTGCCTTATTAGAGACGAGCTGAAATTTAAATCAGAACAACACACAGTAAGACATACAAGGAATCAGGGAAGGTGAAACTGTTGATTTATATACTCAGTATATGTGTGTAACAAGAAGACTTGCTTTATTAAACATTTGAAATATAACATTTACTCCAAAGAACAGATCCCATGACGTTATTAATTAAATTAGTAAAATTAAGTGAAATGCTTTATTTAGAATATGGGATCACAACAAATTTATCTAGCTATACCCCCCGGATCCGGGTAACCATTGGTATTTAGTCTCTAATCTTTTAATTATATTTAATTCAAAATTTTATCTTGCAAGACCTTTACCTTTTTGCTTCATATATATTCCATTAGAAGAATGGTATTAATAACACTACGTTACGTTAATATCTAAAATGTTACAATTGAATGATATTGAATAGTTACAATTAAGTTCTCAAATTTAAGTTTTTATATTCTTATAAAATCAATCGTCTCTGTAAGTCTCTTAAATAGAGTATTGTGTTACAAAAAATATTATCATTATTCCTCGATAGACGTGCTATCGAGTCACCTCTATTTTTTGGATGTAGTAATCGCCTCCATGTGGTTCCGTCTTGGGAGTCCTAAAAAGTCGTCCTCGTCTTGGTCTGGTCGCTGTTGTTCATGGCTTAATACGTCTGCAGGATAGGTAGAGTCTTCTACACAGATACTCGTTGATTCTCAGATGTCTCGAACTGCATCATCGGTAGGGTATACTAGAGTTCTCATTTAGACGGTCCATGACCACAGGTCAGATGTTGAAAAGATTCGTCCATCGGTGAAGATTGCAGTCATCGTTTTTTGTAGTTACAACTTTCTTCTTGTTACAAAGTTTTTGGAATTTTCTTTTTGTTAACGTTACATGTTACACTTTTTGTAACGGTTAGTAAAATACAAAATAATAATTAATTAATCCACACTAACAACAAATTGTATAACTTTTGAACAGAGCATTTTGCTCGTGCGTCTGCACAGCTGGGCGTCGTCATCGCAAGAGAGCGATTTTTTGTCCGCTACCCTCGTACATGACGAGAGAGTGTGGGGTGTTTATTCCGCGAGCATATATAGTTCCTGTTTTCTCTTTAAATAAACTTTTTATTTATACAAACTATCGCTAGATAAAAATACATCATTTAAATTAATTGTTTTAGTTACTATCTGTGTCTACAGATACTTTAATTATTAACATTAGTTTACTCTATTATTTTTAATTACAGTAGACTCGGAAAACAGGTCGAGTCCGGTATCAACAGGTAGGCGCTTGATAGCAAGCAAAGGGTTAAATACGAACATAATAATTATTTACAATATGCCTTTTCTTTATGGATACTTTGCCCTTATTAATTACTTCTTCCATTCACACTTAGTACCTACATGTTTTTATTATTATTATTGTGAGATTTAAATGGTTAATTGTACGCAACCTTAATTAATTAAATTTTTTTTTTATTCTGTAAATGTCACAATTTAAATCGTCACATACTCCGCCTCCTTACCAACACAGACTCCTAAAATTTTGGTCAGCTAAGTACCGAGAGTATGCTTGGAGAGTTCCGTGTGAAATTTCTCTCACCCGTTTCTGGCTGTATATAATTACTAGCAGCATAAGTCATTCTTGACTGGCTGATTCTTACCATCTATACATATACTTCATGTTTTACACGCTAATTCTATTACTACATAAAATTTACATTATAAAGTATTTTCAACATTCTACATTTCCTTAACTCTACTACTTATTACTACTACCGGATTTTTCCTTTTTCTTTCGTGAGAGTTTTTCTTCGTTATAGAATTTACTCTTTAATTACTCCATTACTTTTATTGGATGTCAGCTGACTTCTTGCTTTGCTCTACTTTCGATGAAGAGGATTCAAGGTTGATCAGGCCTCGTACCTACTTATACGACAAGGTAGCCAAAGGTTACTCAAGTACTTTTGCGGTTGAGTACTAAACATTGTTTTCACATTTACTTATTTAATTAACTGGCACTCTACTATTTTCTTCTTCAAGATAACGTTTTATCTGTGAAATATGTGTCCTTCGCACATATTTTTGAGTAGAGGGTTCGTACAGGGTCACAGTTACCGGAGTTAAGTATTTGTGAATTTGATAAGGACCGCACCATCTGTAAGATAGCTTGGAAGTTGTCTTATCGACTGCACTACTCGTTGGGTGCGTGTTATACATAACTAAATCTCCGATTTGGTATTTTACTTTATTATTCTTATTCTTTTGCTCGTAATATTTCGTTGACTTCGCTAAGTTTGTTCGTAAATTAGCGCGCGCTTCGTTCCATATCTTTCTAATATTTTTATCCCTAATTTCAAGGGGTAACAATTCATGTATTTTCCACTTTGTGGATAATGGGTGATTGGGTTTATACTTGAACAACAATTCGAATGGGGTAGACTTATGTCCTTCATGATATGCCGAATTAAAGGCGAATTGTATCCAGGATAGGTTCTGGTCCCACGAAGTATGGTCGTTAGCATGGTAGGCAATTAAAGCAGATTTTAGGTTTCGCAAATACCTCTCAGCTATATTACCTTGCGGACGATACTCGGTAGTGGTAATGTGGTTTATACCTAGTTTGAAACACATGTTCCTGAATTCCTTGGACTTAAACTGTGGTCCGTTATCCGACACTAGATGGACTGGAATACCGAAATCTTTGAATAATCTATTTTGTAAAATGCTTACTGTTGTCGTAGCTAAAGCTCGCCGCATGGGGTACATCCAGACGAACTTACTAAACGAATCTACGCAAATTAGTAACATAGTATTTCCTGACTTGGAACGTGGGTAGGGTCCAGAAAAGTCTAAATAAATTTTGGAAAATGGGGTGGCAGGAATCTCAGATATTAACTGACTGATTTGACTGTTTCTCGCTGGTTTGCTGAGTGCACACAACTTACACCTTTTTACAAAGTTAGCTATCTCACTGTTCATATTTTCCCAGTGATATTCTCTCCGAATCCGATGTATGGTTTTATTTATTCCCATATGTGCTCCAATGGTGGAAGAGTGATAATATTCCATTAGCATAGGTTTAATAATATCCGGGGCGATGATACGCAAATATTTTCCGTTAGCTATTCTACAACATAATACTTTCTTATTTAATAGGTATTTTTCAGACTTGTTTTCTTTTTCAAGTTGTTTAATGATCGGACTCAAACGTGGGTCTTGTTGTTGGTAATGGGCTAAATCCGTAAAGGCAAGAGGAAATTCGGTAATTAACGCATTAATAATAGGTGTCTCTCTACTCTTGTTTTCGTAATTATTACTACTAGGCTGGAACATACGTGACAGGGTATCGGCAACTACGTTTTGGGTGCCTCTAATATGTTGTACTTTGAATTTAAAACAATTTAATCTCAATACCCATCTTCCGATTCGACCTAATTGTTTTGGGTGGTTTAGTAGCCAGGATAAAGCTTGATTATCTGTTTCTAGCAAAAACTCTTTATGTTCTAAAAATGGTTTGAACTTCTCAAACGCAAAAACGATAGCTAAGCATTCTAATTCGTATGCGGAGTATTTCTTTTCTTGATCCGTCAGGGTGCGTGAAGCGTAACTAATTGGTAATCGAGAGTTATCTACTTCCTGATAAATTACTGCACCTAGGGCTACACTTGAACTGTCGGTTTGCACAACAAACGGTTTACTAAAATCGGCTAATTGTAGTACGGGGGGTGATATGATGCTTTCCTTTAATTTCTCAAATGCGGTTTGGCGTTGCTCATTCCACTCAAATTTTACTCCCTTCTTTCTTAAAGTATTTAGTGGTGCTGCGATTTCGGCTAGATGTGGGATATACTTGTGGAAATAATTTATCATTCCTAAAAATCGAGCAATTCCTTTCGCATCCCGCGGTGGTAAAAATTCTCTGATAGCACGGGTTCGCTCTGGGTCTATGCTTACCTTTCCGTTGGCTTTTACGATGTGACCTAAAAAGGAGAATTGTGTCACAGCAAAATTTACTTTACTGGGGTTTACAGTTAATCCAGCTTTCTCTAATCGTGATAATACTTCACGTATATGTGCAAGATGTTGTTCCATTGACTCGCTGTAAATAACAATATCGTCTAGGTAGTGGTACACATATTTAAACTTTATGTCGTGAAATAATTTTTCTAACAATCTGCTACATACAGAACTACCTTGGGAAATACCAAAAGGTACCCTAGTAAATTGGTATAGGTTGAAAGGCACGGCAAAAGCGGTGAGACGTTTCGATTCTTCTGAAAGTGGTATCTGATGAAAAGCCTGATTCAAATCCATAATGGTAAAAATTTTTGCTTTCGTAAAATAATGAAAAGCACTGTGGATGTCGGGAAGTGGAATGGATTCAAATTCTATTCGTTTATTTAGTTGTCTATAGTCTACAACTAATCTATGTTTATCGTTGCTTTTGGGTACTAAAAACGCAGGGGATGAATAAGATGAAGTAGAGGGTTCGATGACTCCTTGTTCTAATAGTTTATTAATTTGGTTCCTCATTACTTCCATTTTTGGCGGTGATAACTTGTATGGGGCTAAACGTATTACTTTATTATCGCTCAAATTTATCCATGACTAATTAAACTTCGCGTTGATCCGGAATCAATTAAACCAAGGGTGGATGTTACACCAAGGTCAACTTGTACATAAGGTAATTGACACTTACTGAAATTACACTTATTAATAGCGTTACATTTATCTATAAATTTTTTTACATAGGGGTCTAGTTTTCTTTTGTTATTATTATTATTTTGTTTTAGTTTGTTGACTCTCAGGGGTTTACCTTTTTTTACGATGCTGCGGAAGACACAGGGTTTTGGATCTCCCTGCCTTACATGTTTTTTGGATAATGAGTTTTTTGATTATACCTTTTTTGTTTACAGTATCTACTGAGATGTCCAGATTTTCCGCAGTTATAACACACATATTCTTTAAGTTGTGTCTTACTGGTTTCCTGGAGTGGTTGAGCCTCCTGGGACTTACCATGCCCATTGGTTGATCTTCGAAATGGTCTTCTTTCTTGTATACTTCTTGCGTCAGATACTAAGGCATGCATTTCTTTTCTATATTGTGTAGTGGATATCGATGCATGTCTGTGCTGATCTGCGTACCAAACATTGGAAGAATGAATACTACATTGTTCAAAGTCCGCGAACGTAAGGGGTCTACTTATTAGTGCTAAACGGGAGCGTTCATCAGGAGACAAGCCTACTAGGATCGTATCGACCAATTGTTTTTCAGTCCAGTCGACTTGTAGTATACGTGAAGATTCTCGGATATCCGCAATATAGTGGGCCAGTCTTTCGCGAGCTCCTTGTACTCTAAGTACAGTACTTCTTTTGATATCCTCATAAATTCCAGTGGGGATAAAATATTTGATTATATTCGTATGAAGATCTTCTACTGAAAGACTTGAGTTTAATGTTTCTAGTACACGATCTCGTAATGGTGGTTTACATTTGGGTAATATTACTTGCAGTATTTGCCGATCGTTTAATTGTTGTAAATCTTTTATTTGCAGCAGGTATTTTATAAAAGTTAACAGTATCGTTATACTTAACCCATCGGTGTAAGGAATCTCATTAATTATTTTCTCTACTGGGTGGGAAATCTTTCCGTAGAGTTCAACATTCAAATTTACGTTTTGTATTTCCTTCGAAGAATTAGTGGTCGCATTTTGACTAGTACGAGTACGCTGAACTTTAGGTGGCGGGGGTTCTTCTACATTAGGGGATTGAACAGGGGAGATATGTAATTTTTGTAAGTATTGCTCAATTTCCTCCATTCTCGATTCATCTGACTTTCGACGTAAGTCGTTAATAATTATAGGTAATTGGCGTAATGCCTCGTCTGCAAATTTCTGCACATCGGCGGGGACGACGGTGACGTCGGGCCAGCTTAATAAATTATTTAATCGGCGGGTTAAATGTTCTATACGTTGCGTAACGCGCAAAAGTTCCGTGGGTGATTTCTTGTCCTTAAGGTTCTGAGATAATACTATCAGTTCCCGATATTTCGCATAACAGGTTTCTCGTTCGCCGTCATAATCGTGTTCACGCAATTTATCTAACTGCGAGGTTGTCTCTGATCCGGTTTGGCGTAATGATTTTCGTAATTCAGACACGGTTACATTCACGTGTTTTAGACCTCGTAAAAGTGCTTCGTAGCATAGCTCATCTTTTACTAATAAATCAGGATTAAATTCAGCCATTTTCGTAAAGTGGCAAGAACTAATTATTCTACGATTAGTATTTACTACTATACAACGCTATATCATTTTACACTAACATAACAATATGAATAAATCGTATTCTTACACGTTTATTAATAAACAATTAAAATTAGATGACAAAGGTTGTCATTTTACATAGAAAGAGAGAGAGAGAAATCTCACACATGTTTACAGATGCTTACGGCAAAAGATTCCCCCTTCGGTTATCAACACATGAACAGACACGCTTCAAATAACAATACACCACACAAGAAGGGTGACCGATTGTTCTCACTCTAACTGGGGAGACCGACTAAGATAATATTAAACAATCCCCAACAGGAAATTTACATGTCCGAGATTGTCGTGAATGGGGGTTGTTTATGAATGGGACTTTTAACAAGTACCTACATGGTTTGTTTACATTGGATTATATGTTACTCTTATTTTACACATATCATATTTACTAATAAAATTATCTATACTATATTACTATAATATTAATTATTATTTTATCTTATTTAAATTTCTGACACATATTAAAATACTCGAGTAAATAAATCAACAGCTTATGAATAGGGACACAATTACTGTTTAGCAACACAAGTCACAAAATTTTTTTTTGGTATTAGTAGCAAAATTTAAATAAAATTAGCAGAGTGGCGCATCTTATAACCTCTTCTTTAGAGTTATAACGGAGGGAATCCAAAATAATTGGTTCTGCCAATTATTTCAGGCTGCCTTATTAGAGACGAGCTGAAATTTAAATCAGACAACACACAGTAAGACATACAAGGAATCAGGGAAGGTGAAACTGTTGATTTATATACTCAGTATATGTGTGTAACAAGAAGACTTGCTTTATTAAACATTTGAAATATAACATTTACTCCAAAGAACAGATCCCATGACGTTATTAATTAAATTAGTAAAATTAAGTGAAATGCTTTATTTAGAATATGGGATCACAACAAATTTATCTAGCTATACCCCCGGATCCGGGTAACCATTGGTATTTAGTCTCTAATCTTTTAATTATATTTAATTCAAAATTTTATCTTGCAAGACCTTTACCTTTTTGCTTCATATATATTCCATTAGAAGAATGGTATTAATAACACTACGTTACGTTAATATCTAAAATGTTACAATTGAATGATATTGAATAGTTACAATTAAGTTCTCAAATTTAAGTTTTTATATTCTTATAAAATCAATCGTCTCTGTAAGTCCCTTAAATAGAGTATTGTGTTACAAAAAATATTATCATTATTCCTCGATAGTCGTGCTATCGAGTCACCTCTATTTTTTGGATGTAGTAATCGCCTCCATGTGGTTCCGTCTTGGGAGTCCTAAAAAGTCGTCCTCGTCTTGGTCTGGTCTCTGTTGTTCATGGCTTAATACGTCTGCAGGATAGGTAGAGTCTTCTACACAGATACTCGTTGATTCTCAGATGTCTCGAACTGCATCATCGGTAGGGTATACTAGAGTTCTCATTTAGATGGTCCATGACCACAGGTCAGATGTTGAAAAGATTCGTCCATCGGTGAAGATTGCAGTCATCGTTTTTTCTTTATTAACACTCGTCGTTTGTAGTTACAACTTTCTTCTTGTTACAAAGTTTTTGGAATTTTCTTTTTGTTAACGTTACATGTTACACTTTTTGTAACGGTTAGTAAAATACAAAATAATAATTAATTAATCCACACTAACAACAAATTGTATAACTTTTGAACAGAGCATTTTGCTCGTGCGTCTGCACAGCTGGGCGTCGTCATCGCAAGAGAGCGATTTTTTGTCCGCTACCCTCGTACATGACGAGAGAGAGTGGGGTGTTTATTCCGCGAGCATATATAGTTCCTGTTTTCTCTTTAAATAAACTTTTTATTTATACAAACTATCGCTAGATAAAAATACATCATTTAAATTAATTGTTTTAGTTACTATCTGTGTCTACAGATACTTTAATTATTAACATTAGTTTACTCTATTATTTTTAATTACAGTAGACTCGGAAAACAGGTCGAGTCCGGTATCAACAGGTAGGCGCTTGATAGCAAGCAAAGGGTTAAATACGAACATAATAATTATTTACAATATGCCTTTTCTTTATGGATACTTTGCCCTTATTAATTACTTCTTCCATTCACACTTAGTACCTACATGTTTTTATTATTATTATTGTGAGATTTAAATGGTTAATTGTACGCAACCTTAATTAATTAAATTTTTTTTATTCTGTAAATGTCACAATTTAAATCGTCACATACTCCGCCTCCTTACCAACACAGACTCCTAAAATTTTGGTCAGCTAAGTACCGAGAGTATGCTTGGAGAGTTCCGTGTGAAATTTCTCTCACCCGTTTCTGGCTGTATATAATTACTAGCAGCATAAGTCATTCTTGACTGGCTGATTCTTACCATCTATACATATACTTCATGTTTTACACGCTAATTCTATTACTACATAAAATTTACATTATAAAGTATTTTCAACATTCTACATTTCCTTAACTCTACTACTTATTACTACTACCGGATTTTTCCTTTTTCTTTCGTGAGAGTTTTTCTTCGTTATAGAATTTACTCTTTAATTACTCCATTACTTTTATTGGATGTCAGCTGACTTCTTGCTTTGCTCTACTTTCGATGAAGAGGATTCAAGGTTGATCAGGCCTCGTACCTACTTATACGACAAGGTAGCCAAAGGTTACTCAAGTACTTTTGCGGTTGAGTACTAAACATTGTTTTCACATTTACTTATTTAATTAACTGGCACTCTACTATTTTCTTCTTCAAGATAACGTTTTATCTGTGAAATATGTGTCCTTCGCACATATTTTTGAGTAGAGGGTTCGTACAGGGTCACAGTTACCGGAGTTTAAGTATTTGTGAATTTGATAAGGACCGCACCATCTGTAAGATAGCTTGGAAGTTGTCTTATCGACTGCACTACTCGTTGGGTGCGTGTTATACATAACTAAATCTCCGATTTGGTATTTTACTTTATTATTCTTATTCTTTTGCTCGTAATATTTCCTTGACTTCGCTAAGTTTGTTCGTAAATTAGCGCGCGCTTCGTTCCATATCTTTCTAATATTTTTATCCCTAATTTCAAGGGGTAACAATTCATGTATTTTCCACTTTGTGGATAATGGGTGATTGGGTTTATACTTGAACAACAATTCGAATGGGGTAGACTTATGTCCTTCATGATATGCCGAATTAAAGGCGAATTGTATCCAGGATAGGTTCTGGTCCCACGAAGTATGGTCGTTAGCATGGTAGGCAATTAAAGCAGATTTTAGGTTTCGCAAATACCTCTCAGCTATATTACCTTGCGGACGATACTCGGTAGTGGTAATGTGGTTTATACCTAGTTTGAAACACATGTTCCTGAATTCCTTGGACTTAAACTGTGGTCCGTTATCCGACACTAGATGGACTGGAATACCGAAATCTTTGAATAATCTATTTTGTAAAATGCTTACTGTTGTCGTAGCTAAAGCTCGCCGCATGGGGTACATCCAGACGAACTTACTAAACGAATCTACGCAAATTAGTAACATAGTATTTCCTGACTTGGAACGTGGGTAGGGTCCAGAAAAGTCTAAATAAATTTTGGAAAATGGGGTGGCAGGAATCTCAGATATTAACTGACTGATTTGACTGTTTCTCGCTGGTTTGCTGAGTGCACACAACTTACACCTTTTTACAAAGTTAGCTATCTCACTGTTCATATTTTCCCAGTGATATTCTCTCCGAATCCGATGTATGGTTTTATTTATTCCCATATGTGCTCCAATGGTGGAAGAGTGATAATATTCCATTAGCATAGGTTTAATAATATCCGGGGCGATGATACGCAAATATTTTCCGTTAGCTATTCTACAACATAATACTTTCTTATTTAATAGGTATTTTTCAGACTTGTTTCCTTTTTCAAGTTGTTTAATGATCGGACTCAAACGTGGGTCTTGTTGTTGGTAATGGGCTAAATCCGTAAAGGCAAGAGGAAATTCGGTAATTAACGCATTAATAATAGGTGTCTCTCTACTCTTGTTTTCGTAATTATTACTACTAGGCTGGAACATACGTGACAGGGTATCGGCAACTACGTTTTGGGTGCCTCTAATATGTTGTACTTTGAATTTAAAACAATTTAATCTCAATACCCATCTTCCGATTCGACCTAATTGTTTTGGGTGGTTTAGTAGCCAGGATAAAGCTTGATTATCTGTTTCTAGCAAAAACTCTTTATGTTCTAAAAATGGTTTGAACTTCTCAAACGCAAAAACGATAGCTAAGCATTCTAATTCGTATGCGGAGTATTTCTTTTCTTGATCCGTCAGGGTGCGTGAAGCGTAACTAATTGGTAATCGAGAGTTATCTACTTCCTGATAAATTACTGCACCTAGGGCTACACTTGAACTGTCGGTTTGCACAACAAACGGTTTACTAAAATCGGCTAATTGTAGTACGGGGGGTGATATGATGCTTTCCTTTAATTTCTCAAATGCGGTTTGGCGTTGCTCATTCCACTCAAATTTTACTCCCTTCTTTCTTAAAGTATTTAGTGGTGCTGCGATTTCGGCTAGATGTGGGATATACTTGTGGAAATAATTTATCATTCCTAAAAATCGAGCAATTCCTTTCGCATCCCGCGGTGGTAAAAATTCTCTGATAGCACGGGTTCGCTCTGGGTCTATGCTTACCTTTCCGTTGGCTTTTACGATGTGACCTAAAAAGGAGAATTGTGTCACAGCAAAATTTACTTTACTGGGGTTTACAGTTAATCCAGCTTTCTCTAATCGTGATAATACTTCACGTATATGTGCAAGATGTTGTTCCATTGACTCGCTGTAAATAACAATATCGTCTAGGTAGTGGTACACATATTTAAACTTTATGTCGTGAAATAATTTTTCTAACAATCTGCTACATACAGAACTACCTTGGGAAATACCAAAAGGTACCCTAGTAAATTGGTATAGGTTGAAAGGCACGGCAAAAGCGGTGAGACGTTTCGATTCTTCTGAAAGTGGTATCTGATGAAAAGCCTGATTCAAATCCATAATGGTAAAAATTTTTGCTTTCGTAAAATAATGAAAAGCACTGTGGATGTCGGGAAGTGGAATGGATTCAAATTCTATTCGTTTATTTAGTTGTCTATAGTCTACAACTAATCTATGTTTATCGTTGTTTTTGGGTACTAAAAACGCAGGGGATGAATAAGATGAAGTAGAGGGTTCGATGACTCCTTGTTCTAATAGTTTATTAATTTGGTTCCTCATTACTTCCATTTTTGGCGGTGATAACTTGTATGGGGCTAAACGTATTACTTTATTATCGCTCAAATTTATCCATGACTAATTAAACTTCGCGTTGATCCGGAATCAATTAAACCAAGGGTGGATGTTACACCAAGGTCAACTTGTACATAAGGTAATTGACACTTACTGAAATTACACTTATTAATAGCGTTACATTTATCTATAAATTTTTTTACATAGGGGTCTAGTTTTCTTTTGTTATTATTATTATTTTGTTTTAGTTTGTTGACTCTCAGGGGTTTACCTTTTTTTACGATGCTGCGGAAGACACAGGGTTTTGGATCTCCCTGCCTTACATGTTTTTTGGATAATGAGTTTTTTGATTATACCTTTTTTGTTTACAGTATCTACTGAGATGTCCAGATTTTCCGCAGTTATAACACACATATTCTTTAAGTTGTGTCTTACTGGTTTCCTGGAGTGGTTGAGCCTCCTGGGACTTACCATGCCCATTGGTTGATCTTCGAAATGGTCTTCTTTCTTGTATACTTCTTGCGTCAGATACTAAGGCATGCATTTCTTTTCTATATTGTGTAGTGGATATCGATGCATGTCTGTGCTGATCTGCGTACCAAACATTGGAAGAATGAATACTACATTGTTCAAAGTCCGCGAACGTAAGGGGTCTACTTATTAGTGCTAAACGGGAGCGTTCATCAGGAGACAAGCCTACTAGGATCGTATCGACCAATTGTTTTTCAGTCCAGTCGACTTGTAGTATACGTGAAGATTCTCGGATATCCGCAATATAGTGGGCCAGTCTTTCGCGAGCTCCTTGTACTCTAAGTACAGTACTTCTTTTGATATCCTCATAAATTCCAGTGGGGATAAAATATTTGATTATATTCGTATGAAGATCTTCTACTGAAAGACTTGAGTTTAATGTTTCTAGTACACGATCTCGTAATGGTGGTTTACATTTGGGTAATATTACTTGCAGTATTTGCCGATCGTTTAATTGTTGTAAATCTTTTATTTGCAGCAGGTATTTTATAAAAGTTAACAGTATCGTTATACTTAACCCATCGGTGTAAGGAATCTCATTAATTATTTTCTCTACTGGGTGGGAAATCTTTCCGTAGAGTTCAACATTCAAATTTACGTTTTGTATTTCCTTCGAAGAATTAGTGGTCGCATTTTGACTAGTACGAGTACGCTGAACTTTAGGTGGCGGGGGTTCTTCTACATTAGGGGATTGAACAGGGGAGATATGTAATTTTTGTAAGTATTGCTCAATTTCCTCCATTCTCGATTCATCTGACTTTCGACGTAAGTCGTTAATAATTATAGGTAATTGGCGTAATGCCTCGTCTGCAAATTTCTGCACATCGGCGGGGACGACGGTGACGTCGGGCCAGCTTAATAAATTATTTAATCGGCGGGTTAAATGTTCTATACGTTGCGTAACGCGCAAAAGTTCCGTGGGTGATTTCTTGTCCTTAAGGTTCTGAGATAATACTATCAGTTCCCGATATTTCGCATAACAGGTTTCTCGTTCGCCGTCATAATCGAGTTCACGCAATTTATCTAACTGCGAGGTTGTCTCTGATCCGGTTTGGCGTAATGATTTTCGTAATTCAGACACGGTTACATTCACGTGTTTTAGACCTCGTAAAAGTGCTTCGTAGCATAGCTCATCTTTTACTAATAAATCAGGATTAAATTCAGCCATTTTCGTAAAGTGGCAAGAACTAATTATTCTACGATTAGTATTTACTACTATACAACGCTATATCATTTTACACTAACATAACAATATGAATAAATCGTATTCTTACACGTTTATTAATAAACAATTAAAATTAGATGACAAAGGTTGTCATTTTACATAGAAAGAGAGAGAGAGAAATCTCACACATGTTTACAGATGCTTACGGCAAAAGATTCCCCCTTCGGTTATCAACACATGAACAGACACGCTTCAAATAACAATACACCACACAAGAAGGGTGACCGATTGTTCTCACTCTAACTGGGGAGACCGACTAAGATAATATTAAACAATCCCCAACAGGAAATTTACATGTCCGAGATTGTCGTGAATGGGGGTTGTTTATGAATGGGACTTTTAACAAGTACCTACATGGTTTGTTTACATTGGATTATATGTTACTCTTATTTTACACATATCATATTTACTAATAAAATTATCTATACTATATTACTATAATATTAATTATTATTTTATCTTATTTAAATTTCTGACACATATTAAAATACTCGAGTAAATAAATCAACAGCTTATGAATAGGGACACAATTACTGTTTAGCAACACAAGTCACAAAATTTTTTTTTGGTATTAGTAGCAAAATTTAAATAAAATTAGCAGAGTGGCGCATCTTATAACCTCTTCTTTAGAGTTATAACGGAGGGAATCCAAAATAATTGGTTCTGCCAATTATTTCAGGCTGCCTTATTAGAGACGAGCTGAAATTTAAATCAGACAACACACAGTAAGACATACAAGGAATCAGGGAAGGTGAAACTGTTGATTTATATACTCAGTATATGTGTGTAACAAGAAGACTTGCTTTATTAAACATTTGAAATATAACATTTACTCCAAAGAACAGATCCCATGACGTTATTAATTAAATTAGTAAAATTAAGTGAAATGCTTTATTTAGAATATGGGATCACAACAAATTTATCTAGCTATACCCCCGGATCCGGGTAACCATTGGTATTTAGTCTCTAATCTTTTAATTATATTTAATTCAAAATTTTATCTTGCAAGACCTTTACCTTTTTGCTTCATATATATTCCATTAGAAGAATGGTATTAATAACACTACGTTACGTTAATATCTAAAATGTTACAATTGAATGATATTGAATAGTTACAATTAAGTTCTCAAATTTAAGTTTTTATATTCTTATAAAATCAATCGTCTCTGTAAGTCCCTTAAATAGAGTATTGTGTTACAAAAAATATTATCATTATTCCTCGATAGTCGTGCTATCGAGTCACCTCTATTTTTTGGATGTAGTAATCGCCTCCATGTGGTTCCGTCTTGGGAGTCCTAAAAAGTCGTCCTCGTCTTGGTCTGGTCTCTGTTGTTCATGGCTTAATACGTCTGCAGGATAGGTAGAGTCTTCTACACAGATACTCGTTGATTCTCAGATGTCTCGAACTGCATCATCGGTAGGGTATACTAGAGTTCTCATTTAGATGGTCCATGACCACAGGTCAGATGTTGAAAAGATTCGTCCATCGGTGAAGATTGCAGTCATCGTTTTTTCTTTATTAACACTCGTCGTTTGTAGTTACAACTTTCTTCTTGTTACAAAGTTTTTGGAATTTTCTTTTTGTTAACGTTACATGTTACACTTTTTGTAACGGTTAGTAAAATACAAAATAATAATTAATTAATCCACACTAACAACAAATTGTATAACTTTTGAACAGAGCATTTTGCTCGTGCGTCTGCACAGCTGGGCGTCGTCATCGCAAGAGAGCGATTTTTTGTCCGCTACCCTCGTACATGACGAGAGAGAGTGGGGTGTTTATTCCGCGAGCATATATAGTTCCTGTTTTCTCTTTAAATAAACTTTTTATTTATACAAACTATCGCTAGATAAAAATACATCATTTAAATTAATTGTTTTAGTTACTATCTGTGTCTACAGATACTTTAATTATTAACATTAGTTTACTCTATTATTTTTAATTACAGTAGACTCGGAAAACAGGTCGAGTCCGGTATCAACAGGTAGGCGCTTGATAGCAAGCAAAGGGTTAAATACGAACATAATAATTATTTACAATATGCCTTTTCTTTATGGATACTTTGCCCTTATTAATTACTTCTTCCATTCACACTTAGTACCTACATGTTTTTATTATTATTATTGTGAGATTTAAATGGTTAATTGTACGCAACCTTAATTAATTAAATTTTTTTTTTATTCTGTAAATGTCACAATTTAAATCGTCACATACTCCGCCTCCTTACCAACACAGACTCCTAAAATTTTGGTCAGCTAAGTACCGAGAGTATGCTTGGAGAGTTCCGTGTGAAATTTCTCTCACCCGTTTCTGGCTGTATATAATTACTAGCAGCATAAGTCATTCTTGACTGGCTGATTCTTACCATCTATACATATACTTCATGTTTTACACGCTAATTCTATTACTACATAAAATTTACATTATAAAGTATTTTCAACATTCTACATTTCCTTAACTCTACTACTTATTACTACTACCGGATTTTTCCTTTTTCTTTCGTGAGAGTTTTTCTTCGTTATAGAATTTACTCTTTAATTACTCCATTACTTTTATTGGATGTCAGCTGACTTCTTGCTTTGCTCTACTTTCGATGAAGAGGATTCAAGGTTGATCAGGCCTCGTACCTACTTATACGACAAGGTAGCCAAAGGTTACTCAAGTACTTTTGCGGTTGAGTACTAAACATTGTTTTCACATTTACTTATTTAATTAACTGGCACTCTACTATTTTCTTCTTCAAGATAACGTTTTATCTGTGAAATATGTGTCCTTCGCACATATTTTTGAGTAGAGGGTTCGTACAGGGTCACAGTTACCGGAGTTTAAGTATTTGTGAATTTGATAAGGACCGCACCATCTGTAAGATAGCTTGGAAGTTGTCTTATCGACTGCACTACTCGTTGGGTGCGTGTTATACATAACTAAATCTCCGATTTGGTATTTTACTTTATTATTCTTATTCTTTTGCTCGTAATATTTCCTTGACTTCGCTAAGTTTGTTCGTAAATTAGCGCGCGCTTCGTTCCATATCTTTCTAATATTTTTATCCCTAATTTCAAGGGGTAACAATTCATGTATTTTCCACTTTGTGGATAATGGGTGATTAGGTTTATACTTGAACAACAATTCGAATGGGGTAGACTTATGTCCTTCATGATATGCCGAATTAAAGGCGAATTGTATCCAGGATAGGTTCTGGTCCCACGAAGTATGGTCGTTAGCATGGTAGGCAATTAAAGCAGATTTTAGGTTTCGCAAATACCTCTCAGCTATATTACCTTGCGGACGATACTCGGTAGTGGTAATGTGGTTTATACCTAGTTTGAAACACATGTTCCTGAATTCCTTGGACTTAAACTGTGGTCCGTTATCCGACACTAGATGGACTGGAATACCGAAATCTTTGAATAATCTATTTTGTAAAATGCTTACTGTTGTCGTAGCTAAAGCTCGCCGCATGGGGTACATCCAGACGAACTTACTAAACGAATCTACGCAAATTAGTAACATAGTATTTCCTGACTTGGAACGTGGGTAGGGTCCAGAAAAGTCTAAATAAATTTTGGAAAATGGGGTGGCAGGAATCTCAGATATTAACTGACTGATTTGACTGTTTCTCGCTGGTTTGCTGAGTGCACACAACTTACACCTTTTTACAAAGTTAGCTATCTCACTGTTCATATTTTCCCAGTGATATTCTCTCCGAATCCGATGTATGGTTTTATTTATTCCCATATGTGCTCCAATGGTGGAAGAGTGATAATATTCCATTAGCATAGGTTTAATAATATCCGGGGCGATGATACGCAAATATTTTCCGTTAGCTATTCTACAACATAATACTTTCTTATTTAATAGGTATTTTTCAGACTTGTTTCCTTTTTCAAGTTGTTTAATGATCGGACTCAAACGTGGGTCTTGTTGTTGGTAATGGGCTAAATCCGTAAAGGCAAGAGGAAATTCGGTAATTAACGCATTAATAATAGGTGTCTCTCTACTCTTGTTTTCGTAATTATTACTACTAGGCTGGAACATACGTGACAGGGTATCGGCAACTACGTTTTGGGTGCCTCTAATATGTTGTACTTTGAATTTAAAACAATTTAATCTCAATACCCATCTTCCGATTCGACCTAATTGTTTTGGGTGGTTTAGTAGCCAGGATAAAGCTTGATTATCTGTTTCTAGCAAAAACTCTTTATGTTCTAAAAATGGTTTGAACTTCTCAAACGCAAAAACGATAGCTAAGCATTCTAATTCGTATGCGGAGTATTTCTTTTCTTGATCCGTCAGGGTGCGTGAAGCGTAACTAATTGGTAATCGAGAGTTATCTACTTCCTGATAAATTACTGCACCTAGGGCTACACTTGAACTGTCGGTTTGCACAACAAACGGTTTACTAAAATCGGCTAATTGTAGTACGGGGGGTGATATGATGCTTTCCTTTAATTTCTCAAATGCGGTTTGGCGTTGCTCATTCCACTCAAATTTTACTCCCTTCTTTCTTAAAGTATTTAGTGGTGCTGCGATTTCGGCTAGATGTGGGATATACTTGTGGAAATAATTTATCATTCCTAAAAATCGAGCAATTCCTTTCGCATCCCGCGGTGGTAAAAATTCTCTGATAGCACGGGTTCGCTCTGGGTCTATGCTTACCTTTCCGTTGGCTTTTACGATGTGACCTAAAAAGGAGAATTGTGTCACAGCAAAATTTACTTTACTGGGGTTTACAGTTAATCCAGCTTTCTCTAATCGTGATAATACTTCACGTATATGTGCAAGATGTTGTTCCATTGACTCGCTGTAAATAACAATATCGTCTAGGTAGTGGTACACATATTTAAACTTTATGTCGTGAAATAATTTTTCTAACAATCTGCTACATACAGAACTACCTTGGGAAATACCAAAAGGTACCCTAGTAAATTGGTATAGGTTGAAAGGCACGGCAAAAGCGGTGAGACGTTTCGATTCTTCTGAAAGTGGTATCTGATGAAAAGCCTGATTCAAATCCATAATGGTAAAAATTTTTGCTTTCGTAAAATAATGAAAAGCACTGTGGATGTCGGGAAGTGGAATGGATTCAAATTCTATTCGTTTATTTAGTTGTCTATAGTCTACAACTAATCTATGTTTATCGTTGTTTTTGGGTACTAAAAACGCAGGGGATGAATAAGATGAAGTAGAGGGTTCGATGACTCCTTGTTCTAATAGTTTATTAATTTGGTTCCTCATTACTTCCATTTTTGGCGGTGATAACTTGTATGGGGCTAAACGTATTACTTTATTATCGCTCAAATTTATCTTATACTCTATTAGATCCGTCAGTCCTAACTTGGGGGTGAGCACATTGGAGAATTGATTTATTAACTTTTGTATATTACGTCTATCTTTACTTTCCAGATGACCTAATTCACATTCGTGATGCTTTAGATGAGAAGAAGTAGTGCTTGTACTTTCTCTGTTATTTGAATTATCCTCTAAGTTATATTTCCGTGAACGATCGAATCCAAAGTAAAATTTCTTATCATGAATATTTAGAATTATTCCTGTTTTACTGATAAAATCGGCTCCCAATATTAACTCGGGTCCTAATTCGTCGCTTACTAACATCGGAAAATACCACGTCAAATGTTTTATTTTAACTTTACACGTGATGATAAGTTTTATTATTAAGTTTTGTTTGTTAGCGGTTGAGCATTTAATGTTTACAGATTGACTGCGTTTGACTAAATTATGTTTAAATAACTTATTGGCGAGGTCATGACTAATTAAACTTCGCGTTGATCCGGAATCAATTAAACCAAGGGTGGATGTTACACCAAGGTCAACTTGTACATAAGGTAATTGACACTTACTGAAATTACACTTATTAATAGCGTTACATTTATCTATAAATTTTTTTACATAGGGGTCTAGTTTTCTTTTGTTATTATTATTATTTTGTTTTAGTTTGTTGACTCTCAGGGGTTTACCTTTTTTTACGATGCTGCGGAAGACACAGGGTTTTGGATCTCCCTGCCTTACATGTTTTTTGGATAATGAGTTTTTTGATTATACCTTTTTTGTTTACAGTATCTACTGAGATGTCCAGATTTTCCGCAGTTATAACACACATATTCTTTAAGTTGTGTCTTACTGGTTTCCTGGAGTGGTTGAGCCTCCTGGGACTTACCATGCCCATTGGTTGATCTTCGAAATGGTCTTCTTTCTTGTATACTTCTTGCGTCAGATACTAAGGCATGCATTTCTTTTCTATATTGTGTAGTGGATATCGATGCATGTCTGTGCTGATCTGCGTACCAAACATTGGAAGAATGAATACTACATTGTTCAAAGTCCGCGAACGTAAGGGGTCTACTTATTAGTGCTAAACGGGAGCGTTCATCAGGAGACAAGCCTACTAGGATCGTATCGACCAATTGTTTTTCAGTCCAGTCGACTTGTAGTATACGTGAAGATTCTCGGATATCCGCAATATAGTGGGCCAGTCTTTCGCGAGCTCCTTGTACTCTAAGTACAGTACTTCTTTTGATATCCTCATAAATTCCAGTGGGGATAAAATATTTGATTATATTCGTATGAAGATCTTCTACTGAAAGACTTGAGTTTAATGTTTCTAGTACACGATCTCGTAATGGTGGTTTACATTTGGGTAATATTACTTGCAGTATTTGCCGATCGTTTAATTGTTGTAAATCTTTTATTTGCAGCAGGTATTTTATAAAAGTTAACAGTATCGTTATACTTAACCCATCGGTGTAAGGAATCTCATTAATTATTTTCTCTACTGGGTGGGAAATCTTTCCGTAGAGTTCAACATTCAAATTTACGTTTTGTATTTCCTTCGAAGAATTAGTGGTCGCATTTTGACTAGTACGAGTACGCTGAACTTTAGGTGGCGGGGGTTCTTCTACATTAGGGGATTGAACAGGGGAGATATGTAATTTTTGTAAGTATTGCTCAATTTCCTCCATTCTCGATTCATCTGACTTTCGACGTAAGTCGTTAATAATTATAGGTAATTGGCGTAATGCCTCGTCTGCAAATTTCTGCACATCGGCGGGGACGACGGTGACGTCGGGCCAGCTTAATAAATTATTTAATCGGCGGGTTAAATGTTCTATACGTTGCGTAACGCGCAAAAGTTCCGTGGGTGATTTCTTGTCCTTAAGGTTCTGAGATAATACTATCAGTTCCCGATATTTCGCATAACAGGTTTCTCGTTCGCCGTCATAATCGAGTTCACGCAATTTATCTAACTGCGAGGTTGTCTCTGATCCGGTTTGGCGTAATGATTTTCGTAATTCAGACACGGTTACATTCACGTGTTTTAGACCTCGTAAAAGTGCTTCGTAGCATAGCTCATCTTTTACTAATAAATCAGGATTAAATTCAGCCATTTTCGTAAAGTGGCAAGAACTAATTATTCTACGATTAGTATTTACTACTATACAACGCTATATCATTTTACACTAACATAACAATATGAATAAATCGTATTCTTACACGTTTATTAATAAACAATTAAAATTAGATGACAAAGGTTGTCATTTTACATAGAAAGAGAGAGAGAGAAATCTCACACATGTTTACAGATGCTTACGGCAAAAGATTCCCCCTTCGGTTATCAACACATGAACAGACACGCTTCAAATAACAATACACCACACAAGAAGGGTGACCGATTGTTCTCACTCTAACTGGGGAGACCGACTAAGATAATATTAAACAATCCCCAACAGGAAATTTACATGTCCGAGATTGTCGTGAATGGGGGTTGTTTA
This sequence comes from Magicicada septendecula, assembly GCA_034769895.1. Taxonomy (NCBI): domain Eukaryota; kingdom Metazoa; phylum Arthropoda; class Insecta; order Hemiptera; family Cicadidae; genus Magicicada; species Magicicada septendecula. The sequence goes on along the minus strand of CM068368.1, from coordinate 406,590,964 downwards.
TGAATGGGACTTTTAACAAGTACCTACATGGTTTGTTTACATTGGATTATATGTTACTCTTATTTTACACATATCATATTTACTAATAAAATTATCTATACTATATTACTATAATATTAATTATTATTTTATCTTATTTAAATTTCTGACACATATTAAAATACTCGAGTAAATAAATCAACAGCTTATGAATAGGGACACAATTACTGTTTAGCAACACAAGTCACAAAATTTTTTTTTGGTATTAGTAGCAAAATTTAAATAAAATTAGCAGAGTGGCGCATCTTATAACCTCTTCTTTAGAGTTATAACGGAGGGAATCCAAAATAATTGGTTCTGCCAATTATTTCAGGCTGCCTTATTAGAGACGAGCTGAAATTTAAATCAGAACAACACACAGTAAGACATACAAGGAATCAGGGAAGGTGAAACTGTTGATTTATATACTCAGTATATGTGTGTAACAAGAAGACTTGCTTTATTAAACATTTGAAATATAACATTTACTCCAAAGAACAGATCCCATGACGTTATTAATTAAATTAGTAAAATTAAGTGAAATGCTTTATTTAGAATATGGGATCACAACAAATTTATCTAGCTATACCCCCGGATCCGGGTAACCATTGGTATTTAGTCTCTAATCTTTTAATTATATTTAATTCAAAATTTTATCTTGCAAGACCTTTACCTTTTTGCTTCATATATATTCCATTAGAAGAATGGTATTAATAACACTACGTTACGTTAATATCTAAAATGTTACAATTGAATGATATTGAATAGTTACAATTAAGTTCTCAAATTTAAGTTTTTATATTCTTATAAAATCAATCGTCTCTGTAAGTCCCTTAAATAGAGTATTGTGTTACAAAAAATATTATCATTATTCCTCGATAGTCGTGCTATCGAGTCACCTCTATTTTTTGGATGTAGTAATCGCCTCCATGTGGTTCCGTCTTGGGAGTCCTAAAAAGTCGTCCTCGTCTTGGTCTGGTCTCTGTTGTTCATGGCTTAATACGTCTGCAGGATAGGTAGAGTCTTCTACACAGATACTCGTTGATTCTCAGATGTCTCGAACTGCATCATCGGTAGGGTATACTAGAGTTCTCATTTAGATGGTCCATGACCACAGGTCAGATGTTGAAAAGATTCGTCCATCGGTGAAGATTGCAGTCATCGTTTTTTCTTTATTAACACTCGTCGTTTGTAGTTACAACTTTCTTCTTGTTACAAAGTTTTTGGAATTTTCTTTTTGTTAACGTTACATGTTACACTTTTTGTAACGGTTAGTAAAATACAAAATAATAATTAATTAATCCACACTAACAACAAATTGTATAACTTTTGAACAGAGCATTTTGCTCGTGCGTCTGCACAGCTGGGCGTCGTCATCGCAAGAGAGCGATTTTTTGTCCGCTACCCTCGTACATGACGAGAGAGAGTGGGGTGTTTATTCCGCGAGCATATATAGTTCCTGTTTTCTCTTTAAATAAACTTTTTATTTATACAAACTATCGCTAGATAAAAATACATCATTTAAATTAATTGTTTTAGTTACTATCTGTGTCTACAGATACTTTAATTCATTAACATTAGTTTACTCTATTATTTTTAATTACAGTAGACTCGGAAAACAGGTCGAGTCCGGTATCAACAGGTAGGCGCTTGATAGCAAGCAAAGGGTTAAATACGAACATAATAATTATTTACAATATGCCTTTTCTATATGGATACTTTGCCCTTATTAATTACTTCTTCCATTCACACTTAGTACCTACATGTTTTTATTATTATTATTGTGAGATTTAAATGGTTAATTGTACGCAACCTTAATTAATTAAATTTTTTTTTTATTCTGTAAATGTCACAATTAAAATCGTCACACTGTACTCACATCCATAAGACATCCTCAAGGAAACCTTGCTGAGAGAGTTAACAAAGAATTAGGTAAATATTTACAAATATACTGCCATGATCAGCACAATAAATGGGCAGAATATTTACCATTTCTTGAAAAAGCCATCAACGAAAATTATAGTGAAGCAACAGGATATACTCCAATGGAATTGGAAGAAGATAAGAAGCCAAACAGATTTTGGACTAAGTATATAAACAAACCTAATAACCAGAATGTACCTGTACCAATAAGTGTGAAAATTGAATACGCAAAGCAACGGATAATAGAAAGAGATAACAAGAGAGTAAAGAGATTTAATCTAACTCACAAGCTACAACAATTCAACGTGGGAGAAAGTGTACTACTCAAAGCTAATCCAGTGGGAAAACGGAGTGATAATACAGCGAAGAAATTCTTCAGACTTTATAATGGAGCGTATACATTAAGACAGCGAGTAAGACAACACACTTTCATCGTATATGATGAGATAGAGAAGAAAGAAATTGGTAAATTCCACGCAACGTCATTTAGGAAGTTCTACGCATAAAAACAACGAGGTCAATGAAACCAGTCAGATCAGCTGTTTGTTAAAGCCACCGTACTACAAGGTCACAAGCAGTGAGCGTGTGAAGAGGGGAGGTAAGACATTTGTATACACTCCAATTAAGGGTGAAATGAAGAATATTATTCTTTATTATTTGTTACATTTTTTTTTACAAGTGTAATAATAATAATAATAATAATAATAATAATAATAATAATAATAATAATAATACTACTACTACTACTACTAATAATAATAATAATAATAATAAAAATTTAATAATTAAATTTATTAAATTTTTTTATTACCAAGCAGGGGGATAATGCGACAGTTAGAGGTGGGCCGATATACCTATAATAGGTATTTTGGAATGATATTTTTGTGGAACGGATGTAACAGTGACTGAAAAGTTGAAATATCTGTTATTCGCGGCGACGCTGTTCCGAGTCGAGACACGCCGCCCTCGCTGTTCCGAGTCGAGGCACACCCCCTATACACCTACACACACACACACACACACACACACACACACACACACACACACACACACACACACACACACACACACACACACACACACACACACACACACACACACATTACGCATGATCACGTAAACCAAGGCCAAATACTAGGCATACAAAAATATCGCTGGAACGCAAGGAACAGCCAGTAACGCGTATTTAAAATACTAGGTATTTCAAATACTAGTGGTATCACCGATACTCAAGAAACAACGCGTTCCAAAGTAACAGTAGTATTTTAGTAACACCTAATACTTTAGGAACACCTAGTATTTCAGGAACAGGTAGTATCAAGCATATTTTGAGTAAGAACTAGTATGAGCCACTTTTTCGTCCTGTATACTTCATTCTGCATAAAGAGACGGAGCTGTTTTTAGTAAAGGAAATAATTCATCCCGCTGTTACATTTATTCTCGTGTGATATGCAGATATATAATACATATTATATGCTAATAATTATATATTATACTAGTCACCAACTTCTAAATAAAATCGGTTGGTAAAACTTTGTTTTTACTCAAAAAAAACTTTATGTTCCGATCGTTAGTGAAATAGTTGAATTTAATTATATTGAGTTATAACCTATGGGGTCGAGGGAACTTGGAGAGGTAGTACCGTTGCTTAGGGTTGACTGGGCACTGGCCCTCACAAGTTCCCAGGGTTGGATGATGTGATGGTAGCTCCCAATGGAGCCATGAGCCTCTCTCCAGCCAAGACCGTACTGCGTGGTGAAGAGCCACATCCTACTAGAGGTGACCCCGTTGACGCAGAACAGTACGGATCTAGACCGGAAGGTCGATAAACATTCCTGGTGGAGGGCAGCAGTATCCATCAGTACCGAGGTAGGGCGTATAGGAAATGATCCTGGACCGGCCTATGTCTTGGATTATTGCAGGCGGTAGTCAAAATTTGACCCATCCGGCTGTAGTACTGCGACTGAGGGGGTAGGTGGGACTCGATAGGTGTCGTGAAAGCAACCTACCTAGAGGAGAAAACCTCGATCACAATCCTGGCCCTCCAGGTTGGAGGTTGGGCTATGGGCTAACAACCCATTCCCGGAAAACCGGATGTTATGAAACTACCAAATAAGCCTCGGAAAGGACGGTATTATTGGAAACGACTCAGGCAATGGAATATGGACTTGTCTTTTGGAACGTGGAATGTTAGGACTTTGTACAGGCCGGGGGCACAAAGGGAACTATTTGAAGAGCTAAAAAGATATAAAATTGGTGTAGCAGCAGTGCAGGAAACAAGATGGCTGGGAAATGGAGTAAGAGATACTAAAACTCATACGGTATTATACAGCAGAAGAGAGAAGGGGAAAAGAGAACTGGGAGTGGCATTTGTAGTTGACAGAAACTTAAAACACCTCATAGTAGACTTCCATCCAGTCAACGAGAGAATATGTAGAATAAGATTGGCTACTAAATTCTTCAATCTGTCAATCATAAATGTACACTGCCCGACTGATGAGAAGGATGAGGACATAAAAGCAGAATTTTACCAATTGGTGGAAAAAATATATGACACCGCCCCTAAGAATGACATTAAACTAATCATGGGGGACATGAATGCGAAAATTGGGAAAGAAGATGCATACCTTGGCACCATAGGTAGGCACAGTTTACACAATGAATCCAACAGAAATGGGGAACTGCTTATCGACTTCGCTACAAGCAGGAATATGGTTATCAGCTCAACTCAGTTCCCACACCGGGATATCCATAAGGGAACGTGGGTAGCCCCAGATGGGAAAACAGTCAACCAGATAGATCATGTGATCGTAGATAAAAGAGCAGCTACAAGTATCATTGATGTCAAAACCCGGAGAGGAGCGTCAGTTGGTTCTGATCACTATGTGGTGCAGATGAAGTTTAGATGCAGGGTGGCTGTATATATGAAGGACAGACTCAGAAGACAGGAAAAGGTTAACACAGTGAGTTTAAATGACCCAGAAAGGGTACAGGAATATGCTGGGAAAGTGAGGAATAGATTGAACAAGTCAGTTGCAGGAACGGTGGTAGAGAAATGGCAGAGCCTTAAGTGCGCACTCCTGGAAACCGCCAGAGAGGTACTAGGAATAGAGGAGAGACGGAGGCGGGAGGACTGGTTTGATGAGGAATGCAGGGAGAGTGTTGCACGGAGGAATGAGGCTCACAGGAAGTATTCTCAGTGTAGGACTAGAGAAAGGAAGCAAGAATATGAAGAGAATAGAAGACTGGCAAATAAAGTATGTAGAAAAAAGAAAAGAACTTTTGAAAACGGGCTGCTTCTCAAAATGGAGCAGGACTTTGCAGATGGAAGAATAAGGAATGCTTATAAATATCTTAAGCATCTCAGGGAAGGTTATAAACCATCTACAACACTATGTAGAGACAGAGAGAATAGAATTGTCAATGATCCAGAGAAAATTAAAACTATCTGGCGAGAGTACTTCGATGGCCTCCTTGGTGGTATGCTACAGGGAGGAGAAATTGTTGCTCACACTCCGCGGAATGCAAATATTGGGGGGATGGAATCTGACCCACCATCAATTCAGGAAATAGAAGAAGCTATTAGTGCCCTCAGGAACAACAAGGCACCAGGTACAGACTTGATTCCTGCAGAACTGCTTAAAGCTGGAGGTGCTGATGTGGCGGTCGCACTGCACTCCTTAATCGTGGACATATGGCAAACGGAACGAATCCCCATGGAATGGAATAAGTGCATTATATGCCCCATTTATAAAAAAGGCGACAAACTTCAATGTAGAAATTACAGAGGCATTTTGTTGCTGTGCACCTCCTACAAGGTTTTTGCGTACATCTTGAACCAAAGGCTGAGACCCCTCACAGAAAATATAATACGGGAATACCAAGCTGGATTCTGACCTGGAAGGTCTACAATCGACCAACTGTTCTCGGTAAAACAGATACTAAGATGCGGATGGGAACGTGATATTGATGTGTACCAGATCTTTGTGGACTTCAGGCAAGCGTATGACTCTATTAATAGAGACAAACTCTACACCATAATGCATGAATTTGGAATACCAGGCAAGCTGGTAAGATTAACCCAAGTTACTATGCAGCAGACTGAAGCCCAAGTAAAGGTGGATAGCCAACTAACTGAACCCATAAATATTACACGGGGACTAAAGCAGGGAGATGGTTTGGCCCCAACACTATTTAATATTGCATTGGAATATGTAATTAGAGGCTTATCAATAAATAGCTCCAATCTGTTAACAAATAAAACTGTACAGATAGCCGCATATGCAGATGACATTAACATCATGTCAAGACGGATCACGGCAGCTAAAGAAATATTTATAGAGCTTAAAAACAAAGCCAAGGAAGTTGGGCTAGCCATAAATATGGATAAAACAAAAATGCTTATCCAAACAAAAAGGGACCAGGTTCATAACAACATCGAGATAGAGGAGGACACAATTGAGGTGGTGGATAATTTCACGTATCTCGGAGTGAATCTAGCAAAGACTGGATCAGAGGAGCCGGAGATCCAAAGACGGACCACCATGGCTAACAAGGCGTACTTCGCATTGCTGCCATCATTTAGGTCTGGGGATGTGCACAGGGAAACAAAAATGAAAATATATAGGACTGTCATCAGACCGGTGCTATGCTACGGGTGTGAGGCATGGGCAATCACACAGAAAACAGTCGACATAGTAGACACCTTTGAAAGGAAAATCCTCAGACGCATTATAGGCCCAATACAAGAAAATGGCTCATGGAGACTGAGATACAACAACGAACTGTATCAAATATATAAAGAGATACCAGTCTCAAAATTTATAAGAATTCAAAGATTGCGTTGGGCCGGACATGTTATGAGAATGGAGGGTGGCAGGAACCCTAAGAGGGCTTTGCTGGGTACATGGGAGGGAACGAGACCTAGAGGTAGACCGAGGAAGAGGTGGGAAGATGGCGTTGCAGAGGACGCGAGAGACATGGGGATAAGAAACTGGAGGAGGGTTGCAGTGGATAGAGTGGATTGGAAGCGGAGATTGGTGGAGGCCAGGGCCCGACTTGGGCTGTAGTGCCATAGGAGAAAGAGAGAGAGAGAGAGTTATAACCTATAGAGTGGCTGATGTTGATAAGCTATATTATACTTTTTATTAATGTGATTTTAACTTCACTACACATCTCACGTAAATGATGAGATTGTTGTAATGGACATTTATGCACTTTATCTAGTTCTGTTCCTTAAATATCTGTAATGCATTTAATTTACTTTTGTTGTTGCTTATTATTTATAAGTTTTTATTTATATATTTATATTTATTTTATTACCGTACAATATGTTTTTTTATTTTTATTTGTAAAATTTTGTTTATTCTCATTCACTCCTCTTGTGGCTTACTGTTATGTTTTTATTATACGTTTCTGATGTTTTTTCACATTATTTTTCGTGGTATTACGTGTAGGCCTACTCTAAATTATTTAATTGCCCCGAGTTTCGCAACTGATTTGTCTAACCAATGTTAGTTTGTTTACTACTAGTGAAAACTTAAATTGGTATTCCCAAAGGGAGATAGGCCTATAAATTCTCTTGTTTCTTATTTTCATTTATACAGTAATAGTTTAATAAAGTCACAGTGTAAAGTAACACTGTTAATACTTTTAGTTTCAATTTATTTCTTATAACAAATTATATAGTATAGGTTATATAATATCTTCAAATAAATACACAGCAAGTAGGTTTATTAATATATTAATAGGTTTATCTAGGTGAAAATAAACCTACTTGCAGTGTATTTATTTTAAGATATTACATAGGAGACCTGCAGGAAACTCAAAACGAGTTACTTACAATGGATAATATAGGTTATGTATATATATATATAGTATATAATAACAGGTATTTGTACCTGTTATTTTTTTGGAACGGTATTTTCATACCTAGTATTTTAAAATAACAGTTTAGCCCACCTCTAGCGACAGTACAAATAAGTGATGTACTGAGCATTGAATATAAAAATTTAAATATACCTAATAAACTGTAAATAATTAATAATGTATTAGAAATAAGCATGTCAGGGATTGCAAGCTTGGCTCAGACAAAAATATGAACAGGTGTTTCGACCTGACTCGACGTGCACACACACACACACAAATGTAACTGAAAGTGTGTACATCAGTATTTTGCTAGTGTGTGTGAACGCAGGTCTATGCAGGCGAGTTTACCACCCCAAGATGAATAATTGCATAATTACTGTTTTTCCGTAATTATTCATAAACTGTAATTAAGGAGTCAAATCAAAAACACAATAAAATGTAATAAAATTTACTAAATACTGTGTACAAAAACCACGTGAAAGTGACACACCGTACGAGTGTAGTAGTGAAATAACTGTGTACAAATCGAAAGGGTTAAGTTGCAATGTCCAAAATTACAGTGAACATGTGTTGTGAAAATAGTTATGAGATGAGTATAAGAGTATACTTACAGGACTCTGCAATTCGCAGAAATATAAGAAATAGCAAAATTGACAAAGAGTGGGGGAACTGAACCCAGAGACAGTTTCTGACATGTCGATTTCGTACAACTACAGGTGTTGACCAAGACATGGGTATAAATAAGACACACACGCTACAGTGGTTTTTTCTTCTTAAATCACCCACAGTGCAGCGGGAGCTTCTGCCTGTCCACACAGAATACTTAAATTTTTGTAAATAGTTTCATCCTTCCAGTTACATACAGTTATGTAACTGGATTGTAAAACAAACAATTTTTAAGTAATAACAAAATTACATAAGAAGATCAACTAACGTCCGAAACAGCACGAGGAGAAGTTCCAGAGAGCAATACGACACTGGACAGAGAGAGAGGCGACGCTGGACAAGAGGAAGTGATGCTGAAGTTCGAGACGAGGACGATTACAGAGGGATCCAATGATTGAGTATGATTGACGACAATAAGGTGATAAACAACTTACTTATCTCTTAATCGAACAATTAACTCAAAGGCAATTAAAGACATTCTTGTTCTATTTAAAAGTAAGAGCCAATGTTTATTATAAATTAGAATTAACATCATAGATGTTATTGAAGTAAGATTAACAGTGATTAACAGTAAACAAGAGCTCAAATTAGTATTGCAATGAAAAGAATACAAAGCATTTAAGTAAAAATTATCGTTTGATATAAATCAGTACTGAGAAACAAAAGATAAATTCAGTAACTATTGATATTTTTGAGTTACATTGCAATATATAAGAAGATATTTAAATGTTGATATTTTGAAACACACTAATTGACTGAGTAGTCTGGAAATGAGATTTTTCTTTAATACAATAATTAGTATAATAGAATATTTAGTCAGTAAGGATGTATATAGCATAAGCCTTACGGCATAATAACAAAATAATAACAAATGTTTTAAGTCGAAGTAAGTGCCATGTGAACAATTTTATTAATATCAAATAAATTTGAAATACCGTTACAAGTTATATAGAGTTCTTATTATAGACACACCTGAAACCCAAAATAAATTATATTTATTGTTACATAAATTGTCGCTTCCAATGTGGAGCATCACAAATTTAAATTATATTATATTTGCAATGTTGTATTGATACATAATTTTGTCGCCCTGGACTTGGGGCACGACATGCCTAAATTAATGTACAAAGATTTGTTACATATAATTGGCGTCCAAGATCGTGGGGCTCTGCAAACACAAATAAATTTATATTTACAGTTGTTGTAGTGTTACATTTATTTGTCGCCCATGAACGTATGGCCCGATCCCTACCATTTAACTATTAAAATTTTTTATGTAGCTAAATGGTTGCTCTAATATATAAGAGTGTGTTAAATGAAAAATGTATTATATGTAATAATTATTTATATTAAACAGTAACTGAATGTAATGTTAATTGTTGTGTAATAACACAGGTGGTGCCCACAAATAATATTGTTTGTCTATGTAACAGGTGTAACTGTAATGAGTATTAATAATAACTATTAATAAAAATAAAGAAATAAATAAATAAGTAGGGAACGGTTATCAATAATAATTGTTAAAGAATTACTACTAAATAAATATTTTAATAATACTTCAACATGACGACTCCAGGAAATTTAGACGTAGAGGCATTCCAGACGATGATGCGTGCCTGGGTCGATGAAATAAGCACAAAACAAACGGAAAATATAAGTGCTAAAATAGACGAATTAAAAGAATCTAATAAGAAACAATTAGAAGAACAAACTGAAAATTTTAGACAAGACACCATAAAAGTCGCAGAGAGTCTAGAAGAGTTAAAAATTGATAATCTCCAGTTGAGACAAGACAACATAGAAATCAAACAAAGTATAATCGACAGTAATGCACAGTTAACCAAAAAAATTGGTGACACCAACATACGTATTGACATGATCACAGAAAATGTCTGTGGAATAATTAATAAACAAACGGAGCTAATATGTGAAGAATTCATAGTAGTTGAAAGAACGTGTGTAATTACTAATGATAATTATAAAGTAATTAACATTAAGGAAGAGAAGCAAATTAAGGTTGATAAAACGTACCTTATTAATAGCGATATCCCAAGTGTGAGACACACACACAATAGTAAGTCACACAAGATGACACATGTGAAACACTTAAGACACCACACTTACGGAGATAAATATCACTGTAGGCCTAACAAGAAACGTAGTAAATTATCTAGACGAAACACTACACAAAATTGTGGTAAATATGACAGTAGGTATAAGCACGAGAAATATAAAGTGAACGATAATTATAACTATAATCATAGTAATTATGATGAATATTATCATAAAAGACGCACGAAAATAGTTTCAACTGTTTATATGGGCCACGAGCAAACTGTTGCGATGGAATGCGACCGTTACGAGAGAAAGAGAGGGAGAATAAAGTTTTCACCCTATAGACAAGTGGATCGCACGATAAAGGCAGCAACAATTCAACACAGTGACGAACAGGTGACTTATACAATCAAAACAAACGTTCACACGGTAAGTACGCACAATAACGAGGCAGCGATACAGTGGAATGCGGACGTTGTCTACACGGTGAGCACAATGAATTTCCTGTGTACAACAACCAATTGTTATAATAAGAGGGGTGTCAGATCTAACGACACTGCAACTCAGAACTCAAGGCAAATAAAAATAAATAATTATTTTTAAATGAGAAAAATAATATTACTATTAATTATTGATAATAAGATAAGAGAATATAATTAAGAAATGTTATTTATTAAGGATATGATAGCAAATAAAAAGAAATATTAGTGAAAAGAAATAAGGAATATTATTTTAAAGGGTTAATTAAGAAATGTATTATTGATGGTAAGGAATGATAGTGTAGTGAAATATTTAAGAAAGTAATGGTAAAAGATGTTATTGTTGTTATTGGTAAAAAGAAAGGATTAGAGATGATCAATCAATGCCATAATTGTTAGAACGGCTGATCAAGCGAACACTTAATAGAGATACAAGGACACAGAAGAAAGCGAGAGTGGAAAGTCAAAAGGGCAGAGACTACTTAGGATTAAAGACTTTGAGAAAAATATCGTTGTTTTCCAAGACAGTTCCTCTGTAACCGATCATGCAACACACTACAAAGCTAAAAACGTATTCTGTTACGGAAGTGTATTTCAGGAAAGTAATAGCGATCAGAAAGGTAATGTTAAGGAAATGTAATAAAAGGTAATGAATGTTAATGTATTGTATAAGTAATATAAGAAAAGGTAAGAAAGATAAAGTAATGTCATGTTAAGAAAAGAGTTAAGGAAGATTAGAAGCGAAGGTAAGAATGTATGAGTAAGATAATGTAAAATTAAGGACCGAATTTACACACATACGTAGAAATGCAGAGCATCCAGAAGGAAAGTAAGGGAAAGCTAATTGCAGTGGATTTTCTGGGACCACTACCACGATCAAGTTGAGGGTTTAAGCACATATTGGTATGTATCGATGTGTTTTCCAAGGCAGTCCGACTGTACCCAATTATGCGACCCACAACCAAAGTTGTTCTAAAGATACTACTGCAGAAATATATTCTGACATATGGAAAAATGAAGAAGGTACTCAGTGATCAATGTGTACAATTCCAGAGTGAACAATGGGAGAGGACGTTACGGGAAAATGGAATACAACCTGTACTCACATCCATAAGACATCCTCAAGGAAACCTTGCTGAGAGAGTTAACAAAGAATTAGGTAAATATTTACGAATATACTGCCATGATCAGCACAATAAATGGGCAGAATATTTACCATTTCTTGAAAAAGCCATCAACGAAAATTATAGTGAAGCAACAGGATATACTCCAATGGAATTGGAAGAAGATAAGAAGCCAAACAGATTTTGGACTAAGTATATAAACAAACCTAATAACCAGAATGTACCTGTACCAATAAGTGTGAAAATTGAATACGCAAAGCAACGGATAATAGAAAGAGGTAACAAGAGAGTAGAGAGATTTAATGTAACTCACAAGCTACAACAATTCAACGTGGGAGAAAGTGTACTATTCAAAGCTAATCCAGTGGGAAAACAAAGTGATAATACGGCGAAGAAATTCTTCAGACTTTATAATGGACCGTATACATTAAGACAGCGAGTAAGACAACACACTTTCATCGTATATGATGAGATACAGAAGAAAGAAATTGGTAAATTCCACGCAACGTCATTTAGGAAGTTCTACGCATAAAAACAACGAGGTCAATGAAACCAGTCAGATCAGCTGTTTGTTAAAGCCACCGTACTACAAGGTCACAAGCAGTGAGCGTGTGAAGAGGGGAGGTAAGACATTTGTATACACTCCAATTAAGGGTGAAATGAAGAATATTATTCTTTATTATTTGTTACATTTTTTTTACAAGTGTAATAATAATAATAATAATAATAATAATAATAATAATAATAATAATAATAAAAAATTTTAATAAATAAATTTATTAAATTTTTTATTACCAAGCAGGGGGATAATGCGACAGTTAGAGGTGGGCCGATATACCTATAATAGGTATTTTGGAACGATATTTTTGTGGAACGGATGTAACAGTGACTGAAAAGTTGAAATATCTGTTATTCGCGGCGACGCTGTTCCGAGTCAAGACACGCCGCCCTCGCTGTTCCGAGTCGAGGCACACCCCCTATACACCTACACAGACACACACACACACACACACACACACACACACACACACACACACACAAAAAGTACGCATGATCACGTAAACCAAGGCCAAATACTAGGCGTACAAAAATATCGCTGGAATGCAAGGAACAGCCAGTAACGCATATTTAAAATACTAGGTATTTCAAATACTAGTGGTATCACCGATACTCAAGGAACAACGCGTTCCAAAGTAACAGTAGTATTTTAGTAACACCTAATATTTTAGGAACACCTAGTATTTCAGGAACAGGTAGTATCAAGCATATTTTGAGTAAGAACTAGTATGAGCCACTTTTTCGTCCTGTATACTTCATTCTGCGCAAAGAGACGGAGCTGTTTTTAGTAAAGGAAATAATTCATCCCGCTGTTACATTTATTCTCGTGTGATATGCAGATATATAATACAGATTATATGCTAATAATTATATATTATACTAGTCACCAACTTGTAAATAAAATCGGTTGGTAAAACTTTGTTTTTACTCAAAAAAACTTTATGTTCCGATCGTTAGTGAAATAGTTGAATTTAATTATATTGAGTTATAACCTATAGAGTGGCTGATGTTGATAAGCTATATTATACTTTTTATTAATGTGATTTTAACTTCACTACACATCTCACGTAAATGATGAGATTGTTGTAATGGACATTTATGCACTTTATCTAGTTCTGTTCCTTAAATATCTGTAATGCATTTAATTTACTTTTGTTGTTGCTTATTATTTATAAGTTTTTATTTATGTATTTATATTTATTTTATTACCATATAATTTGTTTTTTTATTTTTATTTGTAAAATTTTGTTTATTCTCATTCACTCCTCTTGTGGCTTACTGTTATGTTTTTATTATACGTTTGTGATGTTTTTTCACATTATTTTTTGTGGTATTACGTGTAGGCCTACTCTAAATTATTTAATTGCCCCGAGTTTCGCAACTGATTTGTCTAACCAATGTTAGTTTGTTTACTACTAGTGAAAACTTAAATTGGTATTCCCAAAGGGAGATAGGCCTATAAATTCTCTTGTTTCTTATTTTCATTTAAACAGTAATAGTTTAATAAAGTCACAGTGTAAAGTAACACTGTTAATACTTTTAGTTTCAATTTATTTCTTATAACAAATTATATAGTATAGGTTATATAATATCATCAAATAAATACACAGCAAGTACGTTTATTAATATATTAATAGGTTTATCTAAGTGAAAATAAACCTACTTGCAGTGTATTTATTTTAAGATATTACATAGGAGACCTGCAGGAAACTCAAAACGAGTTACTTACAAAGGATAATATAGGTTATGTATATATATAGTATATAATAACAGGTATTTGTACCTGTTATTTTTTTGGAACAGTATTTTCATACCTAGTATTTTAAAATAACAGTTTAGCCCACCTCTAGCGACAGTACAAATAAGTGATGTACTGAGCATTGAATATAAAAATTTAAATATACCTAATAAACTGTAAATAATTAATAATGTATTAGAAATAAGCATGTCAGGGATTGCAGGCTTGGCTCAGACAAAAATATGAACAGGTGTTTCGACCTGAATCGACGTGCACACACACACAAATGTAACTGAAAGTGTGTACATCAGTATTTTGCTAGTGTGTGTGAACGCAGGTCTATGCAGGCGAGTTTACCACCCCAAGATGAATAATTGCATAATTACTGTTTTTCCGTAATTATTCATAAACTGTAATTAAGGAGTCAAATCAAAAACACAATAAAATGTAATAAAATTTACTAAATACTGTGTACAAAAACCACGTGAAAGTGACACACCGTACGAGTGTAGTAGTGAAATAACTGTGTACAAATCGAAAGGGTTAAGTTGCAATGTCCAAAATTACAGTGAACATGTGTTGTGAAAATAGTTATAAGATGAGTATAAGAGTATACTTACAGGACTCTGCAATTCGCAGAAATATAAGAAATAGCAAAATTGACAAAGAGTGGGGGAACTGAACCCAGAGACAGTTTCTGACATGTCGATTTCGTACAACTACAGGTGTTGACCAAGACATGGGTATAAATAAGACACACACGCTACAGTGGTTTTTTTTTCTTAAATCACCCACAGTGCAGAGGGGAGCTTCTGCCCGTCCACACAGAATATTTAAATTTTTGTAAATAGTTTCATCCTTCCAGTTACATACAGTTATGTAACTGGATTGTAAAACAAACAATTTTTAAGTAATAACAATATTACATAAGAAGATCCACATAAGAAGATCAACTAACGTCCGAAACAGCACGAGGAGAAGTTCCAGAGAGCGATACGACACTGGACAGAGAGAGAGAGGCGACGCTGGACAAGAGGGAGGCGACGCTGGACAAGAGAGAGACGACGCTGGACAAGAGGCGAAGAGCGAAACGACGCTGTACTCTAGAGGAGCGACGCTGGACAAGAGGAAGTGATGCTGAATTTCGAGACGAGGACGATTACAGAGGGATCCAATGATTGTGTATGATTGACAACAAGGTAATAAACAACTTATTTATCTCTTAATCGAACAATAAACTCAAAGGCAATTAAACACATTCTTGTTCTATTTAAAAGTAAGTGCCAATGTTTATTGTAAATTAGAATTAAAATCATAGATGTTATTGAAGTAAGATTAACGTGTAAACTAGAGCTCAAATTAGTATTGCAATGAAAAGAATACAAAGCATTTAAGTAAAAATTATCGTTTGATATAAAGCAGTACTGAGAAACAAAAGATAAATTCAGTAACTATTGATATTTTTGAGTTACATTGCAATATATAAGAAGATATTTAAATGTTGATATTTTGAAACACACTAATTGACTAAGTAGTCTGAAATGAGATTTTTCTTTAAGACAATAATTAGTACAATAGAGCCTTACGGCATAATAACAAAATAATAACGAATGTTTTAAGTCGAAGTAAGTGCCATGTGCACAATTTTATTAATATCAAATAAATTTGAAATACCATTACAAGTTACATAGAGTTCTTATTAGATACACCTGAAACCCAAAATAAATTATATTTATTGTTACATAAATTGTCGCTTCCAACGTGGAGCATCACAAATTTAAATTATATTATATTTGCAATGTTGTATTGATACATAATTTTGTCGCCCTGGACTTGGGGCACGACATGCCTAAATTAATGTACAAAGATTTGTTACAATATATATATATATATTATAACGATTCATAAAGTCGACATATCAGATCGTTATATGAAAGTGTCAAACTGTGCTAGTCTAGCGGCATAAGCAAGAGAGAGAGGGAATAATCACAGCCATCTCTGTCTAACCTCGCCACTGCTACTACTGACGTGTGCACAGACATGAAATTTTATTCAATTAATTTTTATTTATTAAAACTGCAATATCTTCAAAACTAATAAATATACGGCAATTCTGAAACCTGCATAGTGTTCAACAATTAAAGCTCTATAAGTAGCCAAAATATCAACTAATATAATTAACATTTAAAGAAGTTATACAGAAGAAGAACGCCAAGAGATATAACTAGAGAATTAGGCTAGGTACGAATTAGGTGTTTTCACACACATACAGAGAAAGACCAAAGCAATAATATTCTGTGGTCAGATCTTCGAAAACACGTTTGCAAATACCTGTAATCAAACGATTTGCAAACAGCGGAAGTATGAAATTAGCCAGAAATTCTCTACCATCTCAAACTTGTTAAGGAGAGTTTGACCGACCTGTTCGATATTGTTGCAAATGGAAAACACATGATTTATTTGGAACAACCAATCACAACCCTGTATTAAGAGTAGATGCTAACTCAGAATGAGGGAATTGATGACTCTTCGTTCGGGCATTAAATAAGCAAGACGTGTGTTAAATACGATCTCAATTGCACAAACAATGCAAAGTATTTATTTAAATAAACAGTTCGCGAAGTGGTCCGCAGTAGTAGAGGAACTAGTAAAGTTCAATAAATAATCTCGCTGCGTAATAACTAATTAATTAATAAATAATTAATTAACAGTGAAGTGACCTGTGCACCAGAGTAGCTACAGCATCTGTAATTGTCCAGGATCATCAGTCAACGTTATTGGTCAACATCATTTCTTCTGAGCCGAACCATCAAAAGGAGTATCTCTACTGATTACTATCTACGGTCAACACATCAATCAGATAAGAAATATATTCATTGATCAATGAACATAAAATAACAAAATAAATAATTAAATCAATAAACATTTTTAAAAGACACTATATAAATTCAAATTTTGTATTTAATTATTAAGATTAGATATAAAGTAATATAGGAGTGTTGAATGGAGAGTGAGGTGTAGTATTGAACGTGCAAATAATTGCAGACCTGTTCTTTAGCACTGGTTTGGGTGATATATAAATCCCTAAATCAACCAGATAAGAGCAATTGGTCGTTTGGACGTTTTAATCTTCACTTTTCAAGCACACTCATTAACCAATAAGATTTATGTTAGCAATAAGTCATTAAATTAACTTTTAAAGAAATTAATTCAATAATAAAGTCATTAATTAAACAAATTTCAACATTATTTAAGAGTTATTTGTAACAATTCCCCTTAAATATTCCACTCACTGAACGAATCCTGAGATAACGTGTCTCTGTGCTCTGAGCTGAGTTGAATCCGTGTCATTTGTATCTGGGATTTGTTCTGGCGCCCAGGTAAAGTAAAAATTCATGGGTAAGTAAGATTTGTTTGATCATTATATACAGAAAATAGATAGATAGACAAAAGGTCTTTATATAATTTGGCGCCGCAACTAATGGGCCCGATTAAACTCGATTAAACCGATATTAACCCAAGTGACTAGTTGGAATTGTAATAATACTTAATTTGAAACGAAGTGGAGAATTTAAGGTTACAAATAACTATTGAAGGATTAAATATTAAAATAAACTTTGTTAAATAGTTATTGTAAAAAAAAAAAAAAAAGGTTAAATCACAAGCAGTAGATATGGCAGCAATTGAACAGATGTTCAAGCAGTTGACCACTAAAATGGATGAAAATAATAGTAAAATTGAAAATACAAATAGTCAATTAAATAGTAAAATTGATAGTACAAATAGTCAACTATCTAATTAATTATCTAGTGAAATAAAAGATACAAATAATAAAATTGAAGAAAATAATCAAAAATTAGAAGAAAGTAATAAAAAATTAATAAATGATGTTAATAATAAAATAGAGCAAACTAATAAATACTTATCTAGCGAAATGAAACAAATAAACGAAAATTTAACTAGCCAAATAGAACAAAGTAGTAAAGAAGCTACATTTAAAATAGATGAAGAAATAGCTAATTTAGCTAGTAAAATAGATAGTACAAATAGCAAAACAGATGAGAGTAATCTTAAATTTGATAAGCATACCGAAGAAGTTAAAGCTACAATAGAGGAATTTAGGAAACAAGTAAATACTAATTTTCGCCGCCAAGACGAAAAACTAAATAAATTTAGAATCGAATTTCATGAACGGTTAGAACAGAAAGTAACCCTTATTAACCAACAATTCAGCGAAGTAACTGCTGAATTAAAAACCCAAACGCTTCTAAATAAAGAAGAAATCCAGAGTACTAGGGTAGAGTCCACCCAACTGGGTGAAAATATTAAGGAGGTTAAGAAACAAGTAGAGAGTAAGGCTGACCTAGACGAAGTACATGAAAAGGACGCCAGCAATATTGCTATAGGAGCACACTTATATCAGATAGATGAGAAGGGCCAAAAAGCGGTATTAGGATTTGTAAGTCGCACACTTAAAGGTGTGGAATTAACTTATTTTACGACAGAAAAAGAGCTATTAGCAATAGTGCATAGCCTGTCAAAGTTTAGAAGTTATATTCTGGGTGCTAAACTTACTATAATCACCGACAATAAGGTGTTAGTATTTTTATTAAAGTGTAAATTGCTAGGTGCTCGTCTGACTTGCTGGATCTTGGCTATACAAGAGTACCAGTTTGAAATACAATATTGTAAAGTGAAAGACAACTTGGTAGCAGATGTACTTAGTAGAAATCCACCATCAGAAAACAACATGGATACAGTTAACATTAAAAGTAGTAGCACTGATATAGGTATTTACGCGGTAAAGCATGTAGCAAAACCTGAAGTAGTTAGACGACTTAAGAAAATAGGGACCCATCAACAAGAAGACCCTAGGATTAGTGTAGCGTGGAGAAGTGCGGTTACCAACACCAAACCAGGATTTTCCATATATGATGGTAAGCTATATAAGCTATGTTCCCATAGGTGGAAATTATTATTACCAAGCTGTATGATGGAGGAACTTATTTGGGAATGCCACTTGTCGTTGGGCCACGCTGGATTTAAGAAATGCCATCGAGCCTTAACAGAAAGCTTCATTGGAAAGGGGTTGGCAAAACGCATGAAAAGATTATTGTCTACTTGTGACCTGTGCCAGAAGTGTAAACACCTGAACTTATCTACCAGAGTAGAAATGCAAACAATCCAAGCAAAGGAGAAAGGAGAGTTATTATCTATAGATTATTACGGGCCTCTACCAAAAGCAAAAGGAGGGGTGAAGCACATTCTAGTAACAGTAGATTTCTTTTCTAAATTTGTCAAACTATACCCAGTCCAAAGAGCCACGACAAAAGCAACCCTTAGAGCACTAATAAAGATCTACATCCCACAGTATGGTAAACCTAGAAAAATATTGTCCGACCAAGGAAAACAGTTCACCTGTAACCTATGGAGAGAAACCTTGGAGGAGCTCAATATAAAACCAATTCTTACATCAATACGTCACCCTCAAGCGAATTTAGCTGAGCGAATAAATAGAGAATTAGGTAGATATTTCAGGGTATTGTGCCATCAAAACCATTCTGCATGGGTAGGTTGTTTGAGTTTTATTTCTGAGTGTATTAATAATACATGTAATAAAACAATGGGGTACACACCTTCAGAATTATTTCTCAACAAAGAACCAGTACACGTATGGACCAAAACCATAAAAAGTCCACCCAACTACAATCTACCTATTCCATATGAGGTAAAAACCAGCATAGCAGGCAGGCGAAAGAATACAGAGAGAAGGCCAAAAGAGGATAGAACGATATAATCGCACCCACATGTTGGTAAGGTTTGTGGAAGGAGAGGAAGTGCTAGTGAAAGCGAATCCTGTATCCTCTGCCATAGATAATACCACGGCCAAGTTCTTCCCGATATTCGAGGAACCTTATAGAATAGAAGAGCAGGTTGCAAGGTACACATACATATTAAAAGACGTTGGAAAAAACAAAATTATAGGAAAGTACCATGGGGATAGTTTGAGGAAATATAGACAAAATATAGAGCAATAAGGAAACAATGGTTTGAGCCAATGAGGTATGTGAATCAAACGTGGTCAAATAAAATTTTATAAATGTCTTTGGATCAATGTCAATGTTAATAAGAAGTATTTGAATAAATGTCAGTATTGTTGTTTTGATTATTGACGTCAATTAAGTCAAAATTGTGATTAAAGTATTAATGTTCATATGAATATCTAATATGTGTATGCCATGTTAGGTTAAGTAACATATTGTAATAATTAGTTATAAGGTAGAAGTAAGCAAAATTGTATTAGTGCAAATTTTATTCGAAAAAAAAAATCAAAAGTGCAAATTTAAAAAAGTGCAAAATTTTATATGTGCAAATTTTAATTAGTGTAAAAGTAT
Source organism: Magicicada septendecula (assembly GCA_034769895.1). NCBI lineage: Eukaryota > Metazoa > Arthropoda > Insecta > Hemiptera > Cicadidae > Magicicada > Magicicada septendecula. Next base: position 406,570,140 of record CM068368.1, on the reverse strand, counting down.
ACAAGAAGAGAAAAAATTAATATATTTCTTAAATAATCAAAATTTTTTTTTATACCGAGTGGGGGTATGTATAACGATTCATATAGTCGACCTATCAGATCGTTATGTGAAAGTGTCAAACTGTGCTAGTCTAGCGGCGTAAGCAAGAGAGAGAGAGGGAATAATCACAGCCATCTCTGTCTAACCTCGCCACTGCTACTACTGACGCGTGCACAGACATGAAATTTTATTCAATTAATTTGTATTTATTAAAACTGCAATATTTCAAAACTAATAAATATACAGCAATTCTGAAACCTGCATAGTGTTCAACAATTAAAGCTCTATAAGTAGCCAAAATATCAACTAATATAATTAACATTTAAAGAAGTTATACAGAAGAAGAACGCCAAGAGATATAACTAGAGAATTAGGCTAGGTACGAATTAGGTGTTTTCACACACATACAGAGAAAGACCAAAGCAATAATATTCTGTGGTCAGATCTTCGAAAACACGTTTGCAAATACCTGTAATCAAACGATTTGCAAACAGCGGAAGTATGAAATTAGCCAGAAATTCTCTACCATCTCAAACTTGTTAAGGAGAGTTTGACTGACCTGTTCGATATTGTTTCAAATGGAAAACACATGATTTATTTGGAACAACCAATCACAACCCTGCATTAAGAGTAGATGCTAACTCAGAATGAGGGAATTGATCACTCTTCGTTCGGGCATTAAATAAGCAAGACGTGTGTTAAATACGATCTCAATTGCACAAACAATGCAATGTATTTATTTAAATAAACAGTTCGCGAACTGGTCCGCAGTAGTAGAGGAACTAGTAAAGTTCAATAAATAATCTCGCTGCGTAATAACTAATTAATTAATAAATAATTAATTAACAGTGAAGTGACCTGTGCACCAGAGTAGCTACAGCATCTGTAATTGTCCAGGATCATCAGTCAACGTTATTGGTCAACATCATATCTTCTGAGCCGAACCATCAAAAGGAGTATCTCTACTGATTACTATCTACGGTCGACGCATCAATCAGATAAGAAATATATTCATTGATCAATGAACATAAAATAACAAAATAAATAATTAAATCAATAAAAATTTTTAAAAGACACTATATAAATTCAAATTTTGTATTTAATTATTAAGATTAGATCTAAAGTAATATAGGAGTGTTGAATGGAGAGTGAGGTGTAGTATTGAACGTGCAAATAATTGCAGACCCGTTCTTTAGCACTGGTTTGGGTGATATATAAATCCCTAAATCAACCAGATAAGAGCAATTGGTCGTTTGGACGTTTTAATCTTCACTTTTCAAGCACACTCATTAACCAATAAGATTTATGTTAGCAATAAGTCATTAAATTAACTTTTAAAGAAATTAATTCAATAACAAAGTTATTAATTAAACAAATTTCAACATTATTTAAGAGTTATTTGTAACAATTCCCCTTAAATATTCCACTCACTGAACGAATCCTGAGGTAGTGTGTCTCTGTACTCTGAGCTAAGCTGAATCGTGTCATTTGTATCTGGGATTTGTTCTGGAGCCCAGATAAAGTAAAAAGTCACGGGTAAGTAAGATTTGTTCTATCATTATATACAGAAAATAGATAGATAGACAAAAGGTCTTTATATAATTTGGCGCCGCAACTAATGGGCCCGATTAAACTCGATTAAACCGATATTAACCCAAGTGACTAGTTGGAATTGTAATAATACTTAATTTGAAACGAAGTGGAGAATTTAAGGTTACAAACAACTGTTGAAGGATTAAATATTAAAATAAACTTTGTTAAATAGTTATTGTAAAAAAAAAAAAATGGTTAAATCACAAGCAGTAGATATGGCAGCAATTGAACAGATGTTCAAGCAGTTGACCACTAAAATGGATGAAAATAATAGTAAAATTGAAAGTAAAATTGAAAATACAAATAGTCAATTAAATAGTAAAATTGATAGTACAAATAGTCAACTATCTAATTAATTATCTAGTGAAATAAAAGATACAAATAATAAAATTGAAGAAAATAATCAAAAATTAGAAGAAAGTAATAAAAAATTAATAAATGATGTTAATAATAAAATAGAGCAAACTAATAAATACTTATCTAGCAAAATGAAACAAATAAACGAAAATTTAATTAGCCAAATAGAACAAAGTAGTAAAGAAGCTACATTTAAAATAGATGAAGAAATAGCTAATTTAGCTAGTAAAATAGATAGTACAAATAGCAAAACAGATGAGAGTAATCTTAAGTTTGATAAGCATACCGAAGAGGTTAAACAACAACTAACGGTATATACAAAATTGAATGCCAAGATTGCAATAAATGTTACATAGGACAAACAAAGAAACAGCTGAAAAACGTTATTTTGAACATCTAAACGCATACAAAAAACCAGAAATATATAAATCCAATTTAGCCACACATGCAATAAACACAGGACATGAATTCCCAGACATAACCAATGTAACACTAATAAAACATATACCACACAAAGGCACCATAATGAACATTTGGGAAAATTTACAAATATACAAACATAAAACACAAAACAACTAATACCTGAACAAATACAAATCAATACAAAACATGACACAATATTCAAAGCACTCAACATTAAAAATACACAAAAAACTAACACATACACCACAATCACACACAATAAAACCAATTTGAAGTACCAGAAGCCAACAGGAAGCCACTATAATAATAGTCAACCAACAACACAAATGTACTTCACCAGACACAAAAACCGGAAGGCTGAGGATGGGTACAAGATGGTACCCGAAACATGTTCCTAATAAGGAAAAAAAAAAGGTATATCTTGAAGTAAATTTATTTATAAATATTAAATGTATTATATATATATATATATATATATATATATATATATATATTGTAACAGTTTATTACAAACAAGGTGATTTCCTTAAGTATTGTGTTTTGGTTTAGTTTAATTTGAATTAGATTTGATTATTTTGTAAACCTTTTAATTTTATTCTCCTAGGAATTTATCAAATTTAATTTAATTATGTTGATTTGAGTTTGTTTAAAAAAAAAATTATCTATTAAAAAATATTATTAATTATTATTTGTTTTCGTTGGTTTTGATAAAAAAAATTCATAAAAGAAAAGTTTGTTTATGTTTGGTTTGATCGTAATATCGAATTGGCTAATATAGGTTATCTGCTTAATTCCTTGTTTACGTTGATAGCACAGAATTAGACAGAATTCAGAAGGAATGTAGAAAAATCTTACCCACTTTACCCGTGAACAACATCATATTGTTCGGAGCTACATGATGCCAAAACAAGCCAGTAAGAAAACAAGTTTTGTTAGACCTAATAAGCAATGGTGTAATCATCCCCATGGTATTCTTAGTAGCAAACGGTCTACCTTTCAATGTACGAATAGGATGTGATATGTTGAGACAATATTCAGCAATCATTGACCTTAGCAGAGAGAAAGTGATATAAAGTATCACTTATAAAGTTTCACTTAGCAGAGTGAAAGTGGTATAGTATGGACGACTGAGTTAATTGGAAGCCAATGTGCCCCTCAGAACCGAGCCAGTTATCATGTTAGGGAAGATGATTATTGTAGGGATTATACACCAGACGAGAGAATTAAATATCAGGATAACAATAACGAATTATGGTGTGGTAAATTAGAAGAGATAAAAAAATTTCAATAAGAAAAGACGGGAGTAAAGTTGAGTGAAGAACAGGTAGAAAAACTAATATTAATCTATAATAAATATTGGCATATTTTTTCAGATGCACCTGGTAAGGTCAAAGGTTATCAATGTAAATTAACATTCAGAGAACCTGGTGAATTCCATAAGAAATTGTACCCCATTGCTTATTCATTAAAGGAAGCGGTAAGGACAGAAATTAATAGAATGATGGCAGATGACATTATTGAGTACAGTCATTCTCCATATACTAGTCCCATAGTAGCAATCCCTAAGAAGAATGGTAAGGTACGACTTTGTCTTGACGCTAGCGAAATTAACAAAATGATCATTAATGACCGGACGTCTCCGGGAGAAATTGAGGAAATATTGAAAAAATTTCATGGAACTAAATTCATTAGCACGTGATATACAGTGTGCAGATACTGGCAAGTGGAACTACACCCTGATAGTCATAAATATATGGCATTTATTTTTGACGGGAGGAACTATCAATTCAAAAGACTACCCTTCAGACTTATCTATTCCGTAGCTATATTTGTTAAATGTATGGACCAAATCCTAGGTCAAGAAGCATTACAATTCACCACCGTATACGTCGATGACTTACTAATTACTTCATCAAATTGGGACAACCATTGCAGTAGAAGTTTAATGAAGAAAGTTGTGTTAGTGGTTAAAATCACAAGCAGAATTATCACTGTTGCACACCACTATATAAACATTATTCCGATTAGCGCTTTTAAGCTTCACAGCTCATTGTCAGATCGGAAATGAACAAATAAACTGAAAACAAACCCTTCACCCCACCCCACCCCACCGTGCTTACACACAACAAGCTATAATTCAAATGTCCCTTCCCCACCCTCTAAGCCCTGGCCCTCCATCTGGACAGTTATATATTTTTCTAGCAAATTCATTGCGTTTCAGTGTTGTTGCACACACACACACACACACACACACACACACACACACACACACACACACACACACACACACACACACACACACACACACACACACACACACACACACACACACACACACACACACACACACACACACACACACACACACACACACACACACACACACACACACACACACACACACACACACACACACACACACACACACACACACACACACACACACACACACACACACACAACACTGATACACAAGGAATTTGCTAGAAAAATTCTGGAATATATATATATTGCAATGTTACAATTATTATAACAAAAATTCACACAAATACATTACCATGTACTCAACGCAACTATGAAGTGTATTACACCGGCCAGGTCGCAGGATTTTTTTATTTTTATTCTCTTTGCATCAAGTATATGTAGTTGCAGAATAATTAAATAATGTTCAAAGAGGAGTGAGATGTTGTTGACATGAAATAATTAATTAAAACCGTTTCAAAATACTCATTCTATGATTTATTAATATTAATAGAAAATATGCAAATATTAAAAAATTCGAATCTTAGATAAATAAAAATATTTTCTTTTATAAGTTTACACCAATACAATGTAACCTTCATGCCATTCTATGCTGTTCATGACATATAAAATAAACAACCATATAATCTTACTAGCTAAACAGACATGTTAAACAAATTAAGTAAACCTTTTTATTTCAGTGTGTCTGACTTTGACTCAAATTTTAAATAATAGCAACTCATTTGCAAACAAAAATAATATTCAATCTCAAGAATAAAATTAATTGTTGCTCTAAACAAAATAAAAAATTTAACATTTACTTCCAACCAATTATTTATTTCTATTGACACCCAAATTTTAATATACAACAAAAGATTAGTATTTTTTAATTTTCTTGTTAAATTAAATTACTTTCTTTAACTACCTTTTAAATTTATGTACAGTAATTATATTTAAAACTTAAGTCTTTACTGATCATATATATATATATATAAGTTTCTTTTTGAGAGTTCTTTTCACAAACAAAAATATAATTGTTTATTCATCACCTGCGTACTGCCGTTACTGTTGCGTGTGTGTGTGTCCTGAATCCTGAGAATTTGATGATGATGCTGTGTTCTCTGTCTCTACGGGTTGTTGTTTCTGATGGTCCAAAGTTCCTCCATAAGTCTTGGTGTGTGTGGTAACGGTTCGATCGGTCAGCAGACCAGCAGTGTGATGTTGTGTGAAGATATCTTGAGTCTCTGAGACCGCCCCAAAATTGCCGGTGATATTTATACTGGACGACAATCTGACAAGCCCAGGATTGTTTTCGACCTGTTAGATATTGTCATTTCGTGCAAAGCGTCCTGTCCTTTTAATTACAAATCACTTTTTGGTTCATTTTCGCGATTTCATAAACATCCTCGTAGCACGAGCGATATCATCGTTTGTGTAATTTTTTCCTGGTCACTCACATATAACACACTTATTAATTACTATTTAATTATACTAGTAATTAACATTAAATTACCTGGCGTCTTTATTATTGCAAATTTCTGCAATACTTTTACATCACTATATTCGTTAAATATTCCTTAATGTAATGGTGTTTTTATAATTGGGGTAAGTCTTTGTTCACAGGTTTAAAACGTATTAATTAGTTTATTTTTATCCAATTAAAACCTGATTACAGAGATTTCGTATTGTAACGTTTAGTAAACTCATACTATCTAAATTGTTCTTGGTTTGTATTTTAAGGATGAGTATGTTGTCAGGGTAAGGTTTGTTGAGCGCCAATTTGCAATCAAATGTTGCAAATAAAATGTAGTGGTAAATTGGTAAGTAATATTGCTTATAGCCATAAGGGTTTCTTTTTCCTTCTAAATTTCTATCTTTATTAATCTTTTATTTAACATAATATTATGACTAGTAATGCTCAGTAAGGCAGATTCTAATCTGGTGCCATACTTTTCTTGTCGGGAGTGTTACCAACCTGTGCTAGTTGATGAAAAAATTAACATTCGTTTATATGTTGTACATAATATCATATACATAAGATTATCCACTAATTAAAGAAAAGAAAACCTTTTATCTGTTGTTATTGAACTGATATCCTTTATTCTCCTTATTAAATGTTTTTTAAAAGACAATTATAATTGTTAACAAAATCTTGCCGGCTGTTTTTTAAATATGCTCAGAATGGCAGCAGTTGCTCTTATTTCTCAGGGCAAACCATATCTGCATTTTAATAATTACTAAATAAAATACAAACAACATGGTTTTACGTTAGATCCTTTTGGCTACGGTATAAACTACAAAGATCTTAGGAAAAGTACCAAAATACATGGGCTTAAAATAAATTACAGAGTATCTTAACAAGAGTCTATCACGAATTTTACAATGTTCAGTGTCTAGGTTATGTTGATTTATGTATTTTCAATGTCTAATACACTTTAAATGGTTATATTACCATACATTAATAGTTTTTTCACTGAAGATAAGATTGTTCATTAATTATTTTCCCAGTGAAAGTTCAAATATAGTTTTAATCAAAAAGTGTAAACAGTGTCTTTGAAAAGTGTAACTTAGGCCATTAAGGTAATTTCTTCAGTTAGTTATTAGCAAAAATACTTCCCTTCCTGGATATGTTGATTTTGTTTCTTCTTATGTTAATTGGTTTCCTTCTTTTGAATAATGTTTACTTCTTTCTTCTAATCTTGTATAATGATTTAACTTTAATTTTTACACTGATATTACACTCAAAATATGTTAGATTGGTCGCTTATATTTTATATCAACCTTTTTCGTTTAGATCTAATAATGGAATCCTTTTCATTCAATTTATAACATATCAGTTGCTAAGGCCTATAACTTAGCTTTCATTGGTTTAAATTGTATCATCTGGAGTTACTATGGTTCTCTCTGAGCCTCAAAATAAACAAACTTCTAACATTTTACTTTCATTTTATTTTCTTAAAATTGTTATAACTTTTTTATATTATCTTTGATCTTCAATATACTAGTATCTTTGAGTTTCTGATGGAACACTGATTGTTTTGATATCACTTTTGATTAGTTTCCATTCCATATTTCCTGTGTTACTATTTTACACTTTTAACTATTTGTACAAAATTATTTATAATTAGTTCTTTTTATACCCTTCACTTTACTAAAACTATTAGGTACAATCAGTAATAACATAGTTCAACCCGACATTAATTATTCTAGTTTTAATATAAACTCTTTTTTTCAAATTCTTAAACTATCTAGGCCTAACATGCCTAGTTTCACAAATCTCTATTATTATAATTTTGGTACCCTTCCATTAACATTAACATTTGTTTTATTAATATTACAGCATATATTATTAATCAATATCAAACAATTAATTACTAACAACTATTAGGAAACATATGACAATTCTTATTAAACTTATGGATCCAATCCAGTTTTTATAAACATAATAAAACATGGTAAGTAGTTCCCAAAACATTGACCTCCTTACTTATTAACTTCAATATCTCAAAACACAACGAAAAAAAACATTGTTTATTATTAATCACTAGTAATAAACCTATAATTGGTAGTCCTTGAAACGTGCTACTTTATGTTTCCTGGTACTTTTCTAGGATTTATAAATATATTTTACTCATGCAATTACACAACAAGATGATGGGCAAAATATAATGTAACAGTATGCATCACCCTATCATAGACTCTTGCCTGTCGTAGCTTGCGTTCACACACACAAACACACAAGCGCTGTATTCACTCACTGGGCAGGTGTACGCTTTCTGACAATTCTTATCCTGCATAATATTGTTAAAAACTGTTCATCATATATTTTTCTATGCTAAATATTTACAAACATACCGCCCAGGGCAAATATGCAAATATATAGGTATTTGTTGGTTTGTTGGTGTATTTTTCGGTCTCAGGACTGTTTTATCTGCCTCCAGTAAACATAATTTTTTAATATAAACTTACTTTTCCTGATTATTTTACATAATCCCGTTTATGCTTTTATTTCACTTAATTTTATATTGTCACTTGCACTAATGAAGTTGATTTTATTGTTATTTATTCACTTCATATAAAATACATGCCATTCTCACCTTATGGTCATACTTGGTTCACAACACTTTATATTTTGATCATTGTTTACACTGTGTCATTTGCACTATTTCATTATCATTATTTATCCCTTTTCTATTCGAATAAACACAATTATAAAAATAATTATCTTGTTTTACCATGACACTATCTATGAGCTAATTACAAATACAGTCTTAGGTTTAAGACCTAGCTTGACTTTTAGGCTGGTTATGCAAATGATTTTTCTTAACCCTAAATACATTTCTCACTTACATACTAAAACATTACTATTTACAATATTATAACAAGATATATAAAATCACTTCCCTAATCTGTTGGGTAATTTTTGTGTCAAAGACACCATCAAGTCTAGTCTTTCTTTTTATGTCTGTTTTGTCAAGTTATTTTTTATGTTTGTTTTCAAGGCTAATTCCTGTTTTTAATTTATTCATGCATCTGTAACACGTATTCTTTATTTATTATTCACGGTTTATTGGTTTAGTTATTATAATTCTTCCTTTATATAATTATTTTTTGGTTGTTCTCATTTGACCACTCATTCTCTATTGCACTCCTCATCCAGTTACATAGTATTTATCTATTTCAGTAGTTTCCCTATACTTTTGATAATTAAATTGAGTTTCCTGGTTTATACCATCTCGTGATATTGCCACCCCACCAAAAATGATTATTTCTGAAAGCAAATTTATATTGTTGAGGAAATGATCATTTATATTGACTTATTTTCTTCATAATGTTTCTTCAACGAAGCCTGGTTATATGTTCCTTTAGTCTTCTTATTAATATGATCCATTATCTCATAAGTATGAGACAATATTATCTCTCCTACTTGATATTTTATGACGTTCTGTTGTTTCCTTTGGTATTTATTCCTTTTCTTTTCTGTCTTTTCGATTATTTTGTTGTAAAACCTTACGTTATCAAATTTGTATTCAAGGTTATCAGGAAAATTGATCATGTCTGTAATTTCTCGGGATGGTTATTTTTCATGCATGACTGCGTATGGGGTAGTTTCTATTGACTGGTGATACGCCAAATTTAGAAAACTTTCTGCTGCTGACAGGTACTCATTCCACTTTCTTTGTTGGTCAAAGCAGTATGTTCTAAGTATTCTTCCAACCTCACTTAGTACTCTTTCAGCTGGATTGCTACTTGGATGGTAAACTGAGGTTTTATATGTTATTATTCCGTGTTCGAATAGTGTATCTTTCCATTTTCTCCCTTTGAATTGCGTACCATGGTCAGTAATAATGGATTTCGGTGTTCCTAGTTCTGGTATGTACTGATTAATGATTACATCGAGTTTTATCTTATTGGTGGTGGTGCGGGTAATGGGATATAATTTTGTAAATTTTGTAAAATGACCAAACATTATTATGATAAATTTATATTTGTGTCATCCTCCACTGCGAGGAAATGGTCTGCATATATCCAGAAATACCTTTTCTAATTTATGTTTTGATGTTATGGGTATCACTACTCCTTTTTTTTCTCATTGTTACATTTTACTAATTGGCAAACATGACAAGTTTGGATATAGCTTCGGACTCTTCTATTGATATCTTTAATGTACACATGCTCTTCCAACGTGTTGATTACCTTTAATGCTCCCATGTAACCATATCGAATGTGGTAGTCCAAGATTAACTTTTTTTCAGTGGTTCTGGGTATTATTAATTTCCAATTATTCTGGTTGAATTTAGTTTTTACAAATAATATGTCGTCATGTATACAGTAAAATTGCACTATATTGTCATCTTGCTCAGTTAATCTTTGTCTGATTTTATAGACAAAGTGATATCAAAACAATCAGTGTTCCATCAGAAACTCAAAGATACTAGTATATTGAAGATCAAAGATAATATAAAAAAGTTATAACAATTTTAAGAAAATAAAATGAAAGTAAAATGTTAGAAGTTTGTTTATTTTGAGGCTCAGAGAGAACCATAGTAACTCCAGATGATACAATTTAAACCAATGAAAGCTAAGTTATAGGCCTTAGCAACTGATATGTTATAAATTGAATGAAAAGGATTCCATTATTAGATCTAAACGAAAAAGGTTGATATAAAATATAAGCGACCAATCTAACATATTTTGAGTGTAATATCAGTGTAAATAATTAAAGTTAAATCATTATACAAGATTAGAAGAAAGAAGTAAACATTATTCAAAAGAAGGAAACCAATTAACATAAGAAGAAACAAAATCAACATCTCCAGGAAGGGAAGTATTTTTGCTAATAATTAACTGAAGAAATTACCTTAATGGCCTAAGTTACACTTTTCAAAGACACTGTTTACACTTTTTGATTAAAACTATATTTGAACTTTCACTGGGAAAATAATTAATGAACAATCTTATCTTCAGTGAAAAAAACTATTAATGTATGGTAATATAACCATTTAAAGTGTATTAGACATTGAAAATACATAAATCAACATAACCTAGACACTGAACATTGTAAAATTTGTAATAGACTCTTGTTAAGATACTCTGTAGTTTATTTTAAGCCCCATGTATTTTGGTACTTTTCCTAAGATCTTTGTAGTTTATACCGTAGTCAAAAGGATCTAATGTAAAACCATGTTGTTTGTATTTTATTTAGTAATTATTAAAATGCAGATATGGTTTGCCCTGAGAAATAAGAGCAACTGCTGCCATTCTGAGCATATTTAAAATATCGGTATGGAGAACCATACATGACTTCCATATTCTAAGATTTATATTTAAAATCATTTTCACCCAAACAGCCAGGCTGTGTCTTACCTGCCTTTTTATTGCTGTATTAAATGAAAAATATTATATTACATTAAAATGAAAAAATTATAATTTTATTGCCTGGCAACAAAATTATTTTATTTTTAACAATTACCATTGTTTCAAAAAGTTTAAATAAATTTTCAAGTACTTTACTCTTGTTAAAACGTAAAAGGTTGCTGGTAAACTACCCCTTCCCCTTAACCGATCTTCACCAAAATCGAAAGTCATTGAGACCTCTACAATTCAGGGACGTATGCTAAAAATTATTTGATTCTGTTTGAATTTGCGGCTGCTATCGTTTGCCATAGAAAATACGCTTGATAAAAAAACGTTGCAGGTAAACTACCCCTTTACCTCAACCGATCTTCACCAAAAACAATAGGTCTTGAGAACTCTACAATTTAGGGCTGTATGCAAATAATCTTTTGATTCTGTTTGAATTTGCGGCTGTTATCGTTTGCCATAGGAAATACCCTTGTTAAAACATAAAACGTTACAGGTAAACTACCCCTTTCCCTTAACCGATCTTCACCAGAAACAATAGGTCTTGAGTACTCTACAAATCAGGGCTGTACGCAAAACATTATTTGATTCTGTTTGAATTTGCGGCTGTTATCGTTTGCCATAGAAAATACCCTTTTTAAAAAAACGTTGCAGGTAAACTACCCCTTTCCCTCAACCGATCTTCACCAAAAACAATAGGTCTTGAGAACTCTACAATTTAGGGCTGTATGCAAATAATCTTTTGATTCTGTTTGAATTTGCGGCTGTTATCGTTTGCCATAAGAAATACCCTTGTTAAAACATAAAACGTTACAGGTAAACTACCCCTTTCCCTTAACCGATCTTCACCAAAATCAAAAGACCTTGAGAACTCTACAATTCAGGGCTGTATGCGAAACATTATTTCATTCTGTATGAATTTGCGGCTGTTATCGTTTGCCAAACAAACAAAATTACCCTTGCTAAAAAAAAACCGTTGCAGGTAAACTACCCCTTTCCCTCAACCGATCTTCACCAAAAACAATAGGTCTTGAGAACTCTACAATTTAGGGCTGTATGCAAATAATCTTTTGATTCTGTTTGAATTTGCGGCTGTTATCGTTTGCCATAAGAAATACCCTTGTTAAAACATAAAACGTTACAGGTAAACTACCCCTTTCCCTTAACCGATCTTCACCAAAATCAAAAGACCTTGAGAACTCTACAATTCAGGGCTGTATGCGAAACATTATTTCATTCTGTATGAATTTGCGGCTGTTATCGTTTGCCAAACAAACAAAATTACCCTTGCTAAAAAAAAACCGTTGCAGGTAAACTACCCCTTTCCCTCAACCGATCTTCACCAAAAACAATAGGTCGCGAGTACTCTGCAAATCAGGGCTGCATGCAAAAAATTATTTGATTCTGTTTGAATTTGCGGCAGTTATCGTTTGCCATAGAAAAAAAATCTACAGACAGATAGACACACAGACAGACAGACAGACAGACAGACAGACAGACAGACAGACACACAGACACTTTTCGGAAAACGACTTTTTTTCATGTTTTGAGTGTAGTACAATCAGAATCTGCAATAATCTCGAACACGATTTTTTTTGCCATCACCATACTTCCATTCCTTAAGGAATATGGAAGTAAAAACAGCTGGCAAGATTTTGTTAACAATTATAATTGTCTTTTAAAAAACATTTAATAAGGAGAATAAAGGATTTGAGTTCAATAACAACAGATAAAAGGTTTTCTTTTCTTTAATTAGTGGATAATCTTATGTATATGATATTATGTACAACATATAAACGAATGTTAATTTTTTCATCAACTAGCACAGGTTGGTAACACTCCCGACAAGAAAAGTATGGCACCAGATTAGAATCTGCCTTACTGAGCATTACTAGTCATAATATTATGTTAAATAAAAGATTAATAAAGATAGAAATTTAGAAGGAAAAAGAAACCCTTATGGCTATAAGCAATATTACTTACCAATTTACCACTACATTTTATTTGCAACATTTGATTGCAAATTGGCGCTCAACAAACCTTACCCTGACAACATACTCATCCTTAAAATACAAACCAAGAACAATTTAGATAGTTTGAGTTTACTAAACATTACAATACGAATTCTCTGTAATCAGGTTTTAATCGGATAAAAATAAACTAATTAATACGTTTTAAACCTGTGAATAAAGACTTACCCCAATTATAAAAACACCATTACATTAAGGAATATTTCACGAATATAGTGATGTAAAAGTATTGCAGAAATTTGCAATAATAAAGACGCCAGGTAATTTAATGTTAATTACTAGTATAATTAAATAGTAATTAATAAGTGTGTTATATGTGAGTGACCAGGAAAAAATTACACAAACGATGATATCGCTCGTGCTACGAGGATGTTTATGAAATCGCGAAAATGAACCAAAAAGTGATTTGTAATTAAAAGGACAGGACGCTTTGCACGAAATGACAATATCTAACAGGTCGAAAACAATCCTGGGCTTGTCAGATTGCCGTCCAGTATAAATATCACTGGCAATTTTGGGGCGGTCTCAGAGACTCAAGAAATCTTCACACAACATCACACTGCTGGTCTGCTGACCGATCGAACCGTTACCACACACACCAAGACTTATGGAGGAACTCTGGACCATCACAAACAACAACCAGTAGAGCCAGAGAACACAGCATCAGCATAATCATCATCAAATTCTCAGGATTCAGGACACACACACACACACACACACACGCACACGCTTGCAACGGTAACGGCAGTACACAGGTGATGCATAAACAATTATATTTTTGTTTGTGAAAAGAACTCTCAAAAAGAAACTTATATATATGAACAGGAAAGACTTAAAGTTTTAAATATAATTACTGTACATAAATTTAAAGGGTAGTTAAAGAAAATAATTTAATTTAACAAGAAAAATAAAAAATACTAATATTTTGTTGTTTAATGAAGAAATTTGTGTTAGTGGTTGAAATCACAATCAGAATGATCAATATTGCACACCACTATATAAAAATTATTCCGATTAGCGCTTTCAAGCTTCACAGCTCATCGTCAGATCAGGAATAGACAGAAAATATTTAATACCCAACCCTTCACCACTCTCCCCCACCCTGCTCACCCACAACAAACTAAAAATTAATGACCCTTCTCCACCCCCTAAACTCTGTCTCACCATCTGTACAGTTACATATTTTTCTAGTAAATTCCTTGTGTTTCAGTGTGTGTGTGTGTGTGTGTGCATCCTTTTAACTACCTTCTTCCTCACCACACACGTGGGTCAGTCACACACCCTTATTTTAAAACAACCAATTAGTACTATGAAATATAATTCTTAATCTTATCTATCTGCCCTCTCTCATTTATTTCTTAATCATGTTATAAAATATTTCTTCATTATCAAATTTAATTTTAATATTAATTAAATTGTCTAACCCTTTTTCTCTTTCTTTCAATATTTCTAACTCCTCTCTAAGCTTCGTTTCAACTGTGTTATTTACTACTTTTACAATTTCGTATTCTTCCAAAGGATTAACAAACTTGTGGTTGTCTTCTATGAAATGTCTTGCATATAACGAATTGGTTGTTCTATTACTTTCTCCACGTTTGTGGTCAGACAACCTGCATGCGAATTTTCGTCCTGTCTCCCCTAGGTACACTTTGTTGCAGTCTTTACATTTTAATTTATAAATTCCGCTTTTCTGTAATACTGGAATTTTTTCTATATTCTTATTCCTTATCTTATCAAATACCGTTTCACATTTTTTAATAGCTATATCTACTCCATATTTATTAAAACATTTTATAATTTTTCTAGTATGTGAACCTATGTATGTCAATGACCCTGCATAATTCTTTTGTTCTGGTTCTATTTTAGCTTTTTGTATGTTGACCCTTTTCATAACTTTATCCACTATGTTGGTGCTATAATTATTATTCCTTACAATTCCCTTTATCGTTTTTAACTCCCTATCTTTTGATTCGGTCTCTTTTAAACACTTCTGAGCTCTGTAACAAAAGGAATTGATTGCCGCCATTTTATATCTGTATGGGTGGTACGACTGTCTTGGTATAATTATATCAGAATACGACTCTTTCCTAAATATCCCAAACTGTAGTTTCTCATTATCTTTAATTTCTATGTTTAAATCTAAGTAATTTATTTGCTTACTTCCTATCTCTTCCTTAAATTGTAAGTTTTTATCCTTATTATTTACCTCCTTTATAAACTCATGCACTTCTTCTATGCTTCCTTCCCAAACTACTAATACATCATCAACGTATCTAGACCATAATTTTATATTGTCTTTATACTTATTGGAAGTTATTAATTGCTTTTCAAAATCATTCATGTATATTTCAGCAAGAATAGGGGATAATGAAGACCCCATAGGTAAACCTTTTTTCTGTATATAAAACTTGTTATTAAACCTAAAATAGTTCTGATTTACACATTCTTTAATTACTTTCATCAACTGCTTTTTATACCTGTATTCTCCCATATTATTATCGTTTATTAACTTAATAACTTTATTTACTGTGATATTAGTAAACATGTCCTTAACATCCAGTGATATCAATTTTGTATTTACATTAATGCTAATATTTTATAATTTTTCTATCAATTTTATATTATTCTCTATGTTGTATTTTGTCCCAAATTCATATTTCTCTTTCAGTACTCTGCTAACTTCCTTTGATAATTTATAAATAGGTGCATTAATAAAAGAAACAATCGGTCTAATTGGTTTTCCTTCTTTATGTATCTTAACCTGACTTTTAAAAGTTGGTGCTGTTGGATTACTTTCCAATAAATACTTTTTCTTTTTTTCTTCTATAAATGTTATCTGTTTCATCATTTGTTTTATCCTTGACTGGTACTTACTTGTATAGTCATACTTTATTTCCTCGTATGGTCCTTCCCTTATAAATTCTTCCGTTTTCTTTATGTATTCTTCCTTTCTCATTAGTACCATTGTATTTCCTTTATCCGCCTTCGTAACTATAATATCATTCTTCTTTATTTTATTCTTTAGTTTAGTTACAGTTGCTTTGATTTTTTGTTCATTCTTTGAATTATACAAACTTTTCTTAAATATTTTATCTACTACATTCCCTACTTCCCACCTTATTCTTTTTTTATCATTTTCATTTCCTAGTTTTTGTATTATGCTTTCGCATTCAATAATCGTTTTTTCTTGATTTAATTCTGGTGGCGGTGCGTATTTTAAGCCTTTCGCTAACATTTCTTTTTCTTCCGTATTGAAATTTACCTCTGTAAGGTTTATTACTCTTTTTTCATAGTTATTCTTAGAGAGGTGTTCCTTTTTTACTTCGTTCTTTCTTATTAATTTATTTAACTTATCTACCATTTTTTTATTTTTATTTTCCAATTTCTTTTCTATGTACCCCAAACCAAAATTATATAATATTTCTTCTAACTCTACATACGAGTATATTCTTAATAATTCTATGTGTCTGTCATATAATTCCCTATTATATCTATTGATTAAGCCGTAGAGTGATTTTATTTCCAGTTTTATCCACAAGTTCTCGCTTTGTTCTTTTACATTTTTGGCTACACTGTTCTTATTTTTAATTTTAACTTGAGCGTACTTTGGGATGACATTATTATCCAGACATTGTTTATTAAACCATATTTTACTTAAAACCCTCTTCAATTTAACTTTTAACTTAAGATATTTAAAAACTTTACTTACCTTATTGTTGTCGTTTATTACCTCATTGTTGTTGTCCATTACCTGTAGTCGATTGCACATCTTAACAGACGTTTAATGAAGAAATTTGTGTTAGTGGTTGAAATCACAATCAGAATGATCAATATTGCACACCACTATATAAAAATTATTCCGATTAGCGCTTTCAAGCTTCACAGCTCATCGCCAGATCAGGAATAGACAGAAAATATTTAATACACAAACCTTCACCCCTCACCCCACCCTGCTCACCCACAACAAACTAAAAATTAATGACCCTTCTCCACCCCCTAAACTCTGTCTCACCATCTGTACAGTTACATATTTTTCTAGTAAATTCCTTGTGTTTCAGTGTGTGTGTGTGTGTGTGTGCATCCTTTTAACTACCTTCTTCCTCACCACACACGTGGGTCAGTCACACACCCTTATTTTAAAACAACCAATTAGTACTATGAAATATAATTCTTAATCTTATCTATCTGCCCTCTCTCATTTACTTCTTAATCATGTTATAAAATATTTCTTCATTATCAAATTTAATTTTAATATTAATTAAATTGTCTAACCCTTTTTCTCTTTCTTTCAATATTTCTAACTCCTCTCTAAGCTTCCTTTCAACTGTGTTATTTACTACTTTTACAATTTCGTATTCTTCCAAAGGATTAACAAACTTGTGGTTGTCTTCTATGAAATGTCTTGCATATAACGAATTGGTTGTTCTATTACTTTCTCCACGTTTGTGGTCAGACAACCTGCATGCGAATTTTCGTCCTGTCTCCCCTAGGTACACTTTGTTGCAGTCTTTACATTTTAATTTATAAATTCCGCTTTTCTGTAATACTGGAATTTTTTCTATATTCTTATTCCTTATCTTATCAAATACCGTTTCACATTTTTTAATAGCTATATCTACTCCATATTTATTAAAACATTTTATAATTTTTCTAGTATGTGCCCCTATGTATGTCAATGACCCTGCATAATTCTTTTGTTCTGGTTCTATTTTAGCTTTTTGTATGTTGACCCTTTTCATAACTTTATCCACTATGTTGGTGCTATAATTATTATTCCTTACAATTCCCTTTATCGTTTTTAACTCCCTATCTTTTGATTCGGTCTCTTTTAAACACTTATGAGCTCTGTAACAAAAGGAATTGATTGCCACCATTTTATATCTGTATGGGTGGTACGACTCTCTTGGTATAATTATATCAGAATACGACTCTTTCCTAAATATCCCAAACTGTAGTTTCTCATTATCTTTAATTTCTATGTTTAAATCTAAGTAATTTATTTGCTTACCTCCTATCTCTTCCTTAAATTGTAAGTTTTTATCCTTATTATTTACCTCCTTTATAAACTCATGCACTTCTTCTATGCTTCCTTCCCAAACTACTAATACATCATCAACGTATCTAGACCATAATTTTATATTGTCTTTATACTTATTGGAAGTTATTAATTGCTTTTCAAAATCATTTATGTATATTTCAGCAAGAATAGGGGATAATGAAGACCCCATAGGTAAACCTTTTTTCTGTATATAAAACTTGTTATTAAACCTAAAATAGTTCTGATTTACACATTCTTTAATTACTTTCATCAACTGCTTTTTGTACCTGTATTCTCCCATATTATTATCGTTTATTAACTTAATTACTTTATTTACTGTGATATTAGTAAACATGTCCTTAACATCCAATGATATCAATTTTGTATTTACATTAATGCTAATATTTTATAATTTTTCTATCAATTTTATATTATTCTCTATGTTGTATTTTGTCCCAAATTCATATTTCTCTTTCAGTACTCTGCTAACTTCCTTTGATAATTTATAAATAGGTGCATTAATAAAAGAAACAATCGGTCTAATTGGTTTTCCTTCTTTATGTATCTTAACCTGACTTTTAAAAGTTGGTGCTGTTGGATTACTTTCCAATAAATACTTTTTCTTTTTTTCTTCTATAAATGTTATCTGTTTCATCATTTGTTTTATCCTTGACTGGTACTTACTTGTATAGTCATACTTTATTTCCTCGTATGGTCCTTCCCTTATAAATTCTTCCGTTTTCTTTATGTATTCTTCCTTTCTCATTAGTACCATTGTATTTCCTTTATCCGCCTTCGTAACTATAATATCATTCTTCTTTATTTTATTCTTTAGTTTAGTTACAGTTGCTTTGATTTTTTGTTCATTCTTTGAATTATACAAACTTTTCTTAAATATTTTATCTACTACATTCCCTACTTCCCACCTTATTCTTTTTTTATCATTTTCATTTCCTAGTTTTTGTATTATGCTTTCGCATTCAATAATCGTTTTTTCTTGATTTAATTCTGGTGGCGGTGCGTATTTTAAGCCTTTCGCTAACATTTCTTTTTCTTCCGTATTGAAATTTACCTCTGTAAGGTTTATTACTCTTTTTTCATAGTTATTCTTAGAGAGGTGTTCCTTTTTTACTTCGTTCTTTCTTATTAATTTATTTAACTTATCTACCATTTTTTTATTTTTATTTTCCAATTTCTTTTCTATGTACCCCAAACCAAAATTATATAATATTTCTTCTAACTCTACATACGAGTATATTCTTAATAATTCTATGTGTCTGTCATATAATTCCCTATTATATCTATTGATTAAGCCGTAGAGTGACCTTATTTCCAGTTTTATCCACAACTTCTCGCTTTGTTCTTTTACTTTTTTGGCTACACTGTTCTTATTTTTAATTTTAACTTGAGCGTACTTTGGGATGACATTATTATCCAGACATTGTTTATTAAACCATATTTTACTTAAAACCCTCTTCAATTTAACTTTTAACTTAAGATATTTAAAAACTTTACTTACCTTATTGTTGTCGTTTATTACCTCATTGTTGTTGTCCATTACCTGTAGTCGATTGCACATCTTAACAGACGTTTAATGAAGAAATTTGTGTTAGTGGTTGAAATCACAATCAGAATGATCAATATTGCACACCACTATATAAAAATTATTCCGATTAGCGCTTTCAAGCTTCACAGCTCATCGCCAGATCAGGAATAGACAGAAAATATTTAATACCCAACACTTCACCCCTCACCCCACCCTGCTCACCAACAAAAAACTAAAAATTAATGACCCTTCTCCACCCCCTAAACTCTGTCTCACCATCTGTACAGTTACATATTTTTCTAGTAAATTCCTTGTGTTTCAGTGTGTGTGTGTGTGTGTGTGTGTGCATCCTTTTAACTACCTTCTTCCTCACCACACACGTGGGTCAGTCACACACCCTTATTTTAAAACAACCAATTAGTACTCTGAAATATAATTCTTAATCTTATCTATCTGCCCTCTCTCATTTACTTCTTAATCATGTTATAAAATATTTCTTCATTATCAAATTTAATTTTAATATTAATTAAATTGTCTAACCCTTTTTCTCTTTCTTTCAATATTTCTAACTCCTCTCTAAGCTTCCTTTCAACTGTGTTATTTACTACTTTTACAATTTCGTATTCTTCCAAAGGATTAACAAACTTGTGGTTGTCTTCTATGAAATGTCTTGCATATAACGAATTGGTTGTTCTATTACCTTCTCCACATTTGTGGTCAGACAACCTGCATGCGAATTTTCGTCCTGTATCCCCTAGGTACACTTTGTTGCAGTCTTTACATTTTAATTTATAAATTCCGCTTTTCTGTAATACTGGAATTTTTTCTATATTCTTATTCCTTATCTTATCAAATACCGTTTCACATTTTTTAATAGCTATATCTACTCCATATTTATTAAAACATTTTATAACTTTTCTAGTATGTGAACCTATGTATGTCAATGACCCTGCATAATTCTTTTGTTCTGGTTCTATTTTAGCTTTTTGTATGTTGACCCTTTTCATAACTTTATCCACTATGTTGGTGCTATAATTATTATTCCTTACAATTCCCTTTATCGTTTTTAACTCCCTATCTTTTGATTCGGTCTCTTTTAAACACTTCTGAGCTCTGTAACAAAAGGAATTGATTGCCGCCATTTTATATCTGTATGGGTGGTACGACTCTCTTGGTATAATTATATCAGAATACGACTCTTTCCTAAATATCCCAAACTGTAGTTTCTCATTATCTTTAATTTCTATGTTTAAATCTAAGTAATTTATTTGCTTACCTCCTATCTCTTCCTTAAATTGTAAGTTTTTATCCTTATTATTTACCTCCTTTATAAACTCATGCACTTCTTCTATGCTTCCTTCCCAAACTACTAATACATCATCAACGTATCTAGACCATAATTTTATATTGTCTTTATACTTATTGGAAGTTATTAATTGCTTTTCAAAATCATTTATGTATATTTCAGCAAGAATAGGGGATAATGAAGACCCCATAGGTAAACCTTTTTTCTGTATATAAAACTTGTTATTAAACCTAAAATAGTTCTGATTTAGACATTCTTTAATTACTTTCATCAACTGCTTTTTGTACCTGTATTCTCCCATATTATTATCGTTTATTAACTTAATTACTTTATTTACTGTGATATTAGTAAACATGTCCTTAACATCCAATGATATCAATTTTGTATTTACATTAATGCTAATATTTTATAATTTTTCTATCAATTTTATATTATTCTCTATGTTGTATTTTGTCCCAAATTCATATTTCTCTTTCAGTACTCTGCTAACTTCCTTTGATAATTTATAAATAGGTGCATTAATAAAAGAAACAATCGGTCTAATTGGTTTTCCTTCTTTATGTATCTTAACCTGACTTTTAAAAGTTGGTGCTGTTGGATTACTTTCCAATAAATACTTTTTCTTTTTTTCTTCTATAAATGTTATCTGTTTCATCATTTGTTTTATCCTTGACTGGTACTTACTTGTATAGTCATACTTTATTTCCTCGTATGGTCCTTCCCTTATAAATTCTTCCGTTTTCTTTATGTATTCTTCCTTTCTCATTAGTACCATTGTATTTCCTTTATCCGCCTTCGTAACTATAATATCATTCTTCTTTATTTTATTCTTTAGTTTAGTTACAGTTGCTTTGATTTTTTGTTCATTCTTTGAATTATACAAACTTTTCTTAAATATTTTATCTACTACATTCCCTACTTCCCACCTTATTCTTTTTTTATCATTTTCATTTCCTAGTTTTTGTATTATGCTTTCGCATTCAATAATCGTTTTTTCTTGATTTAATTCTGGTGGCGGTGCGTATTTTAAGCCTTTCGCTAACATTTCTTTTTCTTCCGTATTGAAATTTACCTCTGTAAGGTTTATTACTCTTTTTTCATAGTTATTCTTAGAGAGGTGTTCCTTTTTTACTTCGTTCTTTCTTATTAATTTATTTAACTTATCTACCATTTTTTTATTTTTATTTTCCAATTTCTTTTCTATGTACCCCAAACCAAAATTATATAATATTTCTTCTAACTCTACATACGAGTATATTCTTAATAATTCTATGTGTCTGTCATATAATTCCCTATTATATCTATTGATTAAGCCGTAGAGTGACCTTATTTCCAGTTTTATCCACAACTTCTCGCTTTGTTCTTTTACTTTTTTGGCTACACTGTTCTTATTTTTAATTTTAACTTGAGCGTACTTTGGGATGACATTATTATCCAGACATTGTTTATTAAACCATATTTTACTTAAAACCCTCTTCAATTTAACTTTTAACTTAAGATATTTAAAAACTTTACTTACCTTATTGTTGTCGTTTATTACCTCATTGTTGTTGTCCATTACCTGTAGTCGATTGCACATCTTAACAGACGTTTAATGAAGAAATTTGTGTTAGTGGTTGAAATCACAATCAGAATGATCAATATTGCACACCACTATATAAAAATTATTCCGATTAGCGCTTTCAAGCTTCACAGCTCATCGCCAGATCAGGAATAGACAGAAAATATTTAATACCCAACACTTCACCCCTCACCCCACCCTGCTCACCAACAAAAAACTAAAAATTAATGACCCTTCTCCACCCCCTAAACTCTGTCTCACCATCTGTACAGTTACATATTTTTCTAGTAAATTCCTTGTGTTTCAGTGTGTGTGTGTGTGTGTGTGTGTGCATCCTTTTAACTACCTTCTTCCTCACCACACACGTGGGTCAGTCACACACCCTTATTTTAAAACAACCAATTAGTACTCTGAAATATAATTCTTAATCTTATCTATCTGCCCTCTCTCATTTACTTCTTAATCATGTTATAAAATATTTCTTCATTATCAAATTTAATTTTAATATTAATTAAATTGTCTAACCCTTTTTCTCTTTCTTTCAATATTTCTAACTCCTCTCTAAGCTTCCTTTCAACTGTGTTATTTACTACTTTTACAATTTCGTATTCTTCCAAAGGATTAACAAACTTGTGGTTGTCTTCTATGAAATGTCTTGCATATAACGAATTGGTTGTTCTATTACCTTCTCCACATTTGTGGTCAGACAACCTGCATGCGAATTTTCGTCCTGTATCCCCTAGGTACACTTTGTTGCAGTCTTTACATTTTAATTTATAAATTCCGCTTTTCTGTAATACTGGAATTTTTTCTATATTCTTATTCCTTATCTTATCAAATACCGTTTCACATTTTTTAATAGCTATATCTACTCCATATTTATTAAAACATTTTATAACTTTTCTAGTATGTGAACCTATGTATGTCAATGACCCTGCATAATTCTTTTGTTCTGGTTCTATTTTAGCTTTTTGTATGTTGACCCTTTTCATAACTTTATCCACTATGTTGGTGCTATAATTATTATTCCTTACAATTCCCTTTATCGTTTTTAACTCCCTATCTTTTGATTCGGTCTCTTTTAAACACTTCTGAGCTCTGTAACAAAAGGAATTGATTGCCGCCATTTTATATCTGTATGGGTGGTACGACTCTCTTGGTATAATTATATCAGAATACGACTCTTTCCTAAATATCCCAAACTGTAGTTTCTCATTATCTTTAATTTCTATGTTTAAATCTAAGTAATTTATTTGCTTACCTCCTATCTCTTCCTTAAATTGTAAGTTTTTATCCTTATTATTTACCTCCTTTATAAACTCATGCACTTCTTCTATGCTTCCTTCCCAAACTACTAATACATCATCAACGTATCTAGACCATAATTTTATATTGTCTTTATACTTATTGGAAGTTATTAATTGCTTTTCAAAATCATTTATGTATATTTCAGCAAGAATAGGGGATAATGAAGACCCCATAGGTAAACCTTTTTTCTGTATATAAAACTTGTTATTAAACCTAAAATAGTTCTGATTTAGACATTCTTTAATTACTTTCATCAACTGCTTTTTGTACCTGTATTCTCCCATATTATTATCGTTTATTAACTTAATTACTTTATTTACTGTGATATTAGTAAACATGTCCTTAACATCCAATGATATCAATTTTGTATTTACATTAATGCTAATATTTTCTAATTTTTCTATCAATTTTATATTATTCTCTATGTTGTATTTTGTCCCAAATTCATATTTCTCTTTCAGTACTCTGCTAACTTCCTTTGATAATTTATAAATAGGTGCATTAATAAAAGAAACAATCGGTCTAATTGGTTTTCCTTCTTTATGTATCTTAACCTGACTTTTAAAAGTTGGTGCTGTTGGATTACTTTCCAATAAATACTTTTTCTTTTTTTCTTCTATAAATGTTATCTGTTTCATCATTTGTTTTATCCTTGACTGGTACTTACTTGTATAGTCATACTTTATTTCCTCGTATGGTCCTTCCCTTATAAATTCTTCCGTTTTCTTTATGTATTCTTCCTTTCTCATTAGTACCATTGTATTTCCTTTATCCGCCTTCGTAACTATAATATCATTCTTCTTTATTTTATTCTTTAGTTTAGTTACAGTTGCTTTGATTTTTTGTTCATTCTTTGAATTATACAAACTTTTCTTAAATATTTTATCTACTACATTCCCTGCTTCCCACCTTATTCTTTTTTTATCATTTTCATTTCCTAGTTTTTGTATTATGCTTTCGCATTCAATAATCGTTTTTTCTTGATTTAATTCTGGTGGCGGTGCGTATTTTAAGCCTTTCGCTAACATTTCTTTTTCTTCCGTATTGAAATTTACCTCTGTAAGGTTTATTACTCTTTTTTCATAGTTATTCTTAGAGAGGTGTTCCTTTTTTACTTCGTTCTTTCTTATTAATTTATTTAACTTATCTACCATTTTTTTATTTTTATTTTCCAATTTCTTTTCTATGTACCCCAAACCAAAATTATATAATATTTCTTCTAACTCTACATACGAGTATATTCTTAATAATTCTATGTGTCTGTCATATAATTCCCTATTATATCTATTGATTAAGCCGTAGAGTGACCTTATTTCCAGTTTTATCCACAACTTCTCGCTTTGTTCTTTTACTTTTTTGGCTACACTGTTCTTATTTTTAATTTTAACTTGAGCGTACTTTGGGATGACATTATTATCCAGACATTGTTTATTAAACCATATTTTACTTAAAACCCTCTTCAATTTAACTTTTAACTTAAGATATTTAAAAACTTTACTTACCTTATTGTTGTCGTTTATTACCTCATTGTTGTTGTCCATTACCTGTAGTCGATTGCACATCTTAACAGACGTTTAATGAAGAAATTTGTGTTAGTGGTTGAAATCACAATCAGAATGATCAATATTGCACACCACTATATAAAAATTATTCCGATTAGCGCTTTCAAGCTTCACAGCTCATCGCCAGATCAGGAATAGACAGAAAATATTTAATACCCAACACTTCACCCCTCACCCCACCCTGCTCACCAACAAAAAACTAAAAATTAATGACCCTTCTCCACCCCCTAAACTCTGTCTCACCATCTGTACAGTTACATATTTTTCTAGTAAATTCCTTGTGTTTCAGTGTGTGTGTGTGTGTGTGTGTGTGCATCCTTTTAACTACCTTCTTCCTCACCACACACGTGGGTCAGTCACACACCCTTATTTTAAAACAACCAATTAGTACTCTGAAATATAATTCTTAATCTTATCTATCTGCCCTCTCTCATTTACTTCTTAATCATGTTATAAAATATTTCTTCATTATCAAATTTAATTTTAATATTAATTAAATTGTCTAACCCTTTTTCTCTTTCTTTCAATATTTCTAACTCCTCTCTAAGCTTCCTTTCAACTGTGTTATTTACTACTTTTACAATTTCGTATTCTTCCAAAGGATTAACAAACTTGTGGTTGTCTTCTATGAAATGTCTTGCATATAACGAATTGGTTGTTCTATTACTTTCTCCACGTTTGTGGTCAGACAACCTGCATGCGAATTTTCGTCCTGTCTCCCCTAGGTACACTTTGTTGCAGTCTTTACATTTTAATTTATAAATTCCGCTTTTCTGTAATACTGGAATTTTTTCTATATTCTTATTCCTTATCTTATCAAATACCGTTTCACATTTTTTAATAGCTATATCTACTCCATATTTATTAAAACATTTTATAATTTTTCTAGTATGTGAACCTATATATGTCAATGACCCTGCATAATTCTTTTGTTCTGGTTCTATTTTAGCTTTTTGTATGTTGACCCTTTTCATAACTTTATCCACTATGTTGGTGCTATAATTATTATTCCTTACAATTCCCTTTATCGTTTTTAACTCCCTATCTTTTGATTCGGTCTCTTTTAAACACTTATGAGCTCTGTAACAAAAGGAATTGATTGCCGCCATTTTATATCTGTATGGGTGGTACGACTCTCTTGGTATAATTATATCAGAATACGACTCTTTCCTAAATATCCCAAACTGTAGTTTCTCATTATCTTTAATTTCTATGTTTAAATCTAAGTAATTTATTTGCTTACCTCCTATCTCTTCCTTAAATTGTAAGTTTTTATCCTTATTATTTACCTCCTTTATAAACTCATGCACTTCTTCTATGCTTCCTTCCCAAACTACTAATACATCATCAACGTATCTAGACCATAATTTTATATTGTCTTTATACTTATTGGAAGTTATTAATTGCTTTTCAAAATCATTTATGTATATTTCAGCAAGAATAGGGGATAATGAAGACCCCATAGGTAAACCTTTTTTCTGTATATAAAACTTGTTATTAAACCTAAAATAGTTCTGATTTACACATTCTTTAATTACTTTCATCAACTGCTTTTTGTACCTGTATTCTCCCATATTATTATCGTTTATTAACTTAATTACTTTATTTACTGTGATATTAGTAAACATGTCCTTAACATCCAATGATATCAATTTTGTATTTACATTAATGCTAATATTTTCTAATTTTTCTATCAATTTTATATTATTCTCTATGTTGTATTTTGTCCCAAATTCATATTTCTCTTTCAGTACTCTGCTAACTTCCTTTGATAATTTATAAATAGGTGCATTAATAAAAGAAACAATCGGTCTAATTGGTTTTCCTTCTTTATGTATCTTAACCTGACTTTTAAAAGTTGGTGCTGTTGGATTACTTTCCAATAAATACTTTTTCTTTTTTTCTTCTATAAATGTTATCTGTTTCATCATTTGTTTTATCCTTGACTGGTACTTACTTGTATAGTCATACTTTATTTCCTCGTATGGTCCTTCCCTTATAAATTCTTCCGTTTTCTTTATGTATTCTTCCTTTCTCATTAGTACCATTGTATTTCCTTTATCCGCCTTCGTAACTATAATATCATTCTTCTTTATTTTATTCTTTAGTTTAGTTACAGTTGCTTTGATTTTTTGTTCATTCTTTGAATTATACAAACTTTTCTTAAATATTTTATCTACTACATTCCCTACTTCCCACCTTATTCTTTTTTTATCATTTTCATTTCCTAGTTTTTGTATTATGCTTTCGCATTCAATAATCGTTTTTTCTTGATTTAATTCTGGTGGCGGTGCGTATTTTAAGCCTTTCGCTAACATTTCTTTTTCTTCCGTATTGAAATTTACCTCTGTAAGGTTTATTACTCTTTTTTCATAGTTATTCTTAGAGAGGTGTTCCTTTTTTACTTCGTTCTTTCTTATTAATTTATTTAACTTATCTACCATTTTTTTATTTTTATTTTCCAATTTCTTTTCTATGTACCCCAAACCAAAATTATATAATATTTCTTCTAACTCTACATACGAGTATATTCTTAATAATTCTATGTGTCTGTCATATAATTCCCTATTATATCTATTGATTAAGCCGTAGAGTGACCTTATTTCCAGTTTTATCCACAACTTCTCGCTTTGTTCTTTTACTTTTTTGGCTACACTGTTCTTATTTTTAATTTTAACTTGAGCGTACTTTGGGATGACATTATTATCCAGACATTGTTTATTAAACCATATTTTACTTAAAACCATCTTCAATTTAACTTTTAACTTAAGATATTTAAAAACTTTACTTACCTTATTGTTGTCGTTTATTACCTCATTGTTGTTGTCCATTACCTGTAGTCGATTGCACATCTTAACAGACGTTTAATGAAGAAATTTGTGTTAGTGGTTGAAATCACAATCAGAATGATCAATATTGCACACCACTATATAAAAATTATTCCGATTAGCGCTTTCAAGCTTCACAGCTCATCGCCAGATCAGGAATAGACAGAAAATATTTAATACCCAACACTTCACCCCTCACCCCACCCTGCTCACCAACAAAAAACTAAAAATTAATGACCCTTCTCCACCCCCTAAACTCTGTCTCACCATCTGTACAGTTACATATTTTTCTAGTAAATTCCTTGTGTTTCAGTGTGTGTGTGTGTGTGTGTGTGTGTGCATCCTTTTAACTACCTTCTTCCTCACCACACACGTGGGTCAGTCACACACCCTTATTTTAAAACAACCAATTAGTACTCTGAAATATAATTCTTAATCTTATCTATCTGCCCTCTCTCATTTACTTCTTAATCATGTTATAAAATATTTCTTCATTATCAAATTTAATTTTAATATTAATTAAATTGTCTAACCCTTTTTCTCTTTCTTTCAATATTTCTAACTCCTCTCTAAGCTTCCTTTCAACTGTGTTATTTACTACTTTTACAATTTCGTATTCTTCCAAAGGATTAACAAACTTGTGGTTGTCTTCTATGAAATGTCTTGCATATAACGAATTGGTTGTTCTATTACTTTCTCCACGTTTGTGGTAAGACAACCTGCATGCGAATTTTCGTCCTGTCTCCCCTAGGTACACTTTGTTGCAGTCTTTACATTTTAATTTATAAATTCCGCTTTTCTGTAATACTGGAATTTTTTCTATATTCTTATTCCTTATCTTATCAAATACCGTTTCACATTTTTTAATAGCTATATCTACTCCATATTTATTAAAACATTTTATAATTTTTCTAGTATGTGAGCCTATATATGTCAATGACCCTGCATAATTCTTTTGTTCTGGTTCTATTTTAGCTTTTTGTATGTTGACCCTTTTCATAACTTTATCCACTATGTTGGTGCTATAATTATTATTCCTTACAATTCCCTTTATCGTTTTTAACTCCCTATCTTTTGATTCGGTCTCTTTTAAACACTTATGAGCTCTGTAACAAAAGGAATTGATTGCCGCCATTTTATATCTGTATGGGTGGTACGACTCTCTTGGTATAATTATATCAGAATACGACTCTTTCCTAAATATCCCAAACTGTAGTTTCTCATTATCTTTAATTTCTATGTTTAAATCTAAGTAATTTATTTGCTTACCTCCTATCTCTTCCTTAAATTGTAAGTTTTTATCCTTATTATTTACCTCCTTTATAAACTCATGCACTTCTTCTATGCTTCCTTCCCAAACTACTAATACATCATCAACGTATCTAGACCATAATTTTATATTGTCTTTATACTTATTGGAAGTTATTAATTGCTTTTCAAAATCATTTATGTATATTTCAGCAAGAATAGGGGATAATGAAGACCCCATAGGTAAACCTTTTTTCTGTATATAAAACTTGTTATTAAACCTAAAATAGTTCTGATTTACACATTCTTTAATTACTTTCATCAACTGCTTTTTGTACCTGTATTCTCCCATATTATTATCGTTTATTAACTTAATTACTTTATTTACTGTGATATTAGTAAACATGTCCTTAACATCCAATGATATCAATTTTGTATTTACATTAATGCTAATATTTTATAATTTTTCTATCAATTTTATATTATTCTCTATGTTGTATTTTGTCCCAAATTCATATTTCTCTTTCAGTACTCTGCTAACTTCCTTTGATAATTTATAAATAGGTGCATTAATAAAAGAAACAATCGGTCTAATTGGTTTTCCTTCTTTATGTATCTTAACCTGACTTTTAAAAGTTGGTGCTGTTGGATTACTTTCCAATAAATACTTTTTCTTTTTTTCTTCTATAAATGTTATCTGTTTCATCATTTGTTTTATCCTTGACTGGTACTTACTTGTATAGTCATACTTTATTTCCTCGTATGGTCCTTCCCTTATAAATTCTTCCGTTTTCTTTATGTATTCTTCCTTTCTCATTAGTACCATTGTATTTCCTTTATCCGCCTTCGTAACTATAATATCATTCTTCTTTATTTTATTCTTTAGTTTAGTTACAGTTGCTTTGATTTTTTGTTCATTCTTTGAATTATACAAACTTTTCTTAAATATTTTATCTACTACATTCCCTACTTCCCACCTTATTCTTTTTTTATCATTTTCATTTCCTAGTTTTTGTATTATGCTTTCGCATTCAATAATCGTTTTTTCTTGATTTAATTCTGGTGGCGGTGCGTATTTTAAGCCTTTCGCTAACATTTCTTTTTCTTCCGTATTGAAATTTACCTCTGTAAGGTTTATTACTCTTTTTTCATAGTTATTCTTAGAGAGGTGTTCCTTTTTTACTTCGTTCTTTCTTATTAATTTATTTAACTTATCTACCATTTTTTTATTTTTATTTTCCAATTTCTTTTCTATGTACCCCAAACCAAAATTATATAATATTTCTTCTAACTCTACATACGAGTATATTCTTAATAATTCTATGTGTCTGTCATATAATTCCCTATTATATCTATTGATTAAGCCGTAGAGTGACCTTATTTCCAGTTTTATCCACAACTTCTCGCTTTGTTCTTTTACTTTTTTGGCTACACTGTTCTTATTTTTAATTTTAACTTGAGCGTACTTTGGGATGACATTATTATCCAGACATTGTTTATTAAACCATATTTTACTTAAAACCCTCTTCAATTTAACTTTTAACTTAAGATATTTAAAAACTTTACTTACCTTATTGTTGTCGTTTATTACCTCATTGTTGTTGTCCATTACCTGTAGTCGATTGCACATCTTAACAGACGTTTAATGAAGAAATTTGTGTTAGTGGTTGAAATCACAATCAGAATGATCAATATTGCACACCACTATATAAAAATTATTCCGATTAGCGCTTTCAAGCTTCACAGCTCATCGCCAGATCAGGAATAGACAGAAAATATTTAATACCCAACACTTCACCCCTCACCCCACCCTGCTCACCAACAAAAAACTAAAAATTAATGACCCTTCTCCACCCCCTAAACTCTGTCTCACCATCTGTACAGTTACATATTTTTCTAGTAAATTCCTTGTGTTTCAGTGTGTGTGTGTGTGTGTGTGTGTGTGTGTGTGTGTGTGTGTGTGTGTGTGTGCATCCTTTTAACTACCCTCTTCCTCTCCACACACATGGGTCAGTTACACACCCTTATTTTAAAACAACCAATTAGTACTATGAAATATAATTCTTAATCTTATCTATCTGCCCTCTCTCATTTACTTCTTAATCATGTTATAAAATATTTCTTCATTATCAAATTTAATTTTAATATTAATTAAATTGTCTAACCATTTTTCTCTTTCTTTCAATATTTCTAACTCCTCTCTAAGCTTCCTTTCAACTGTGTTATTTACTACTTTTACAATTTCGTATTCTTCCAAAGGATTAACAAACTTGTGGTTGTCTTCTATGAAATGTCTTGCATATAACGAATTGGTTGTTCTATTACTTTCTCCACGTTTGTGGTCAGACAACCTGCATGCGAATTTTCGTCCTGTCTCCCCTAGGTACACTTTGTTGCAGTCTTTACATTTTAATTTATAAATTCCGCTTTTCTGTAATACTGGAATTTTTTCTATATTCTTATTCCTTATCTTATCAAATACCGTTTCACATTTTTTAATAGCTATATCTACTCCATATTTATTAAAACATTTTATAATTTTTCTAGTATGTGAACCTATGTATG
This sequence comes from Magicicada septendecula, assembly GCA_034769895.1. Lineage (NCBI taxonomy): Eukaryota > Metazoa > Arthropoda > Insecta > Hemiptera > Cicadidae > Magicicada > Magicicada septendecula. The sequence goes on along the minus strand of CM068368.1, from coordinate 406,537,631 downwards.
TCAATGACCCTGCATAATTCTTTTGTTCTGGTTCTATTTTAGCTTTTTGTATGTTGACCCTTTTCATAACTTTATCCACTATGTTGGTGCTATAATTATTATTCCTTACAATTCCCTTTATCGTTTTTAACTCCCTATCTTTTGATTCGGTCTCTTTTAAACACTTATGAGCTCTGTAACAAAAGGAATTGATTGCCGCCATTTTATATCTGTATGGGTGGTACGACTCTCTTGGTATAATTATATCAGAATACGACTCTTTCCTAAATATCCCAAACTGTAGTTTCTCATTATCTTTAATTTCTATGTTTAAATCTAAGTAATTTATTTGCTTACCTCCTATCTCTTCCTTAAATTGTAAGTTTTTATCCTTATTATTTACCTCCTTTATAAACTCATGCACTTCTTCTATGCTTCCTTCCCAAACTACTAATACATCATCAACGTATCTAGACCATAATTTTATATTGTCTTTATACTTATTAGAAGTTATTAATTGCTTTTCAAAATCATTCATGTATATTTCAGCAAGAATAGGGGATAATGAAGACCCCATAGGTAAACCTTTTTTCTGTATATAAAACTTGTTATTAAACCTAAAATAGTTCTGATTTACACATTCTTTAATTACTTTCATCAACTGCTTTTTATACCTGTATTCTCCCATATTATTATCGTTTATTAACTTAATAACTTTATTTACTGTGATATTAGTAAACATGTCCTTAACATCCAGTGATATCAATTTTGTATTTACATTAATGCTAATATTTTCTAATTTTTCTATCAATTTTATATTATTCTCTATGTTGTATTTTGTCCCAAATTCATATTTCTCTTTCAGTACTCTGCTAACTTCCTTTGATAATTTATAAATAGGTGCATTAATAAAAGAAACAATCGGTCTAATTGGTTTTCCTTCTTTATGTATCTTAACCTGACTTTTAAAAGTTGGTGCTGTTGGATTACTTTCCAATAAATACTTTTTCTTTTTTTCTTCTATAAATGTTATCTGTTTCATCATTTGTTTTATCCTTGACTGGTACTTACTTGTATAGTCATACTTTATTTCCTCGTATGGTCCTTCCCTTATAAATTCTTCCGTTTTCTTTATGTATTCTTCCTTTCTCATTAGTACCATTGTATTTCCTTTATCCGCCTTCGTAACTATAATATCATTCTTCTTTATTTTATTCTTTAGTTTAGTTACAGTTGCTTTGATTTTTTGTTCATTCTTTGAATTATACAAACTTTTCTTAAATATTTTATCTACTACATTCCCTACTTCCCACCTTATTCTTTTTTTATCATTTTCATTTCCTAGTTTTTGTATTATGGTTTCGCATTCAATAATCATTTTTTCTTCATTTAATTCTGGTGGCGGTGCGTATTTTAAGCCTTTCGCTAACATTTCTTTTTCTTCCGTATTGAAATTTACCTCTGTAAGGTTTATTACTCTTTTTTCATAGTTATTCTTAGAGAGGTGTTCCTTTTTTACTTCGTTCTTTCTTATTAATTTATTTAACTTATCTACCATTTTTTTATTTTTATTTTCCAATTTCTTTTCTATGTACCCCAAACCAAAATTATATAATATTTCTTCTAACTCTACATACGCAATACATTTATTTTTATTTATTGATATGCAAGACATTTCATAGAAGACAACCACAAGTTTGTTAATCCTTTGGAAGAATACGAAATTGTAAAAGTAGTAAATAACACAGTTGAAAGGAAGCTTAGAGAGGAGTTAGAAATATTGAAAGAAAGAGAAAAAGGGTTAGACAATTTAATTAATATTAAAATTAAATTTGATAATGAAGAAATATTTTATAACATGATTAAGAAGTAAATGAGAGAGGGCAGATAGATAAGATTAAGAATTATATTTCATAGTACTAATTGGTTGTTTTAAAATAAGGGTGTGTGACTGACCCACGTGTGTGGTGAGGAAGAAGGTAGTTAAAAGGATGCACACACACACACACACACACACACACTGAAACACAAGGAATTTACTAGAAAAATATGTAACTGTACAGATGGTGAGACAGAGTTTAGGGGGTGGAGAAGGGTCATTAATTTTTAGTTTGTTGTGGGCGAGCAGGGTGGGGGAGAGGGGTGAAGGGTTGGGTATTAAATATTTTCTGTCTATTCCTGATCTGACGATGAGCTGTGAAGCTTGAAAGCGCTAATCAGAATAATTTTTATATAGTGGTGTGCAATATTGATCATTCTGATTGTGATTTCAACCACTAACACAAATTTCTTCATTAAACGTCTGTTAAGATGCGCAATCGACTACAGGTAATGGACAACAACAATGAGGTAATAAACGACAACAATAAGGTAAGTAAAGTTTTTAAATATCTTTAGTTAAAAGTTAAATTGAAGAGGGTTTTAAGTAAAATATGGTTTAATAAACAATGTCTGGATAATAATGTCTTCCCAAAGTACGCTCAAGTTAAAATTAAAAATAAGAACGGTGTAGCCAAAAAAGTAAAAGAACAAAGCGAGAAGTTGTGGATAAAACTGGAAATAAGGTCACTCTACGGCTTAATCAATAGACATAATAGGGAATTATATGACAGACACATAGAATTATTAAGAATATACTCGTATGTAGAGTTAGAAGAAATATTATATAATTTTGGTTTGGGGTACATAGAAAAGAAATTGGAAAATAAAAATAAAAAAATGGTAGATAAGTTAAATAAATTAATAAGAAAGAACGAAGTAAAAAAGGAACACCTCTCTAAGAATAACTATGAAAAAAGAGTAATAAACCTTACAGAGGTAAATTTCAATACGGAAGAAAAAGAAATGTTAGCGAAAGGCTTAAAATACGCACCGCCACCAGAATTAAATGAAGAAAAAATGATTATTGAATGCGAAACCATAATACAAAAACTAGGAAATGAAAATGATAAAAAAAGAATAAGGTGGGAAGTAGGGAATGTAGTAGATAAAATATTTAAGAAAAGTTTGTATAATTCAAAGAATGAACAAAAAATCAAAGCAACTGTAACTAAACTAAAGAATAAAATAAAGAAGAATGATATTATAGTTACGAAGGCGGATAAAGGAAATACAATGGTACTAATGAGAAAGGAAGAATACATAAAGAAAACGGAAGAATTTATAAGGGAAGGACCATACGAGGAAATAAAGTATGACTATACAAGTAAGTACCAGTCAAGGATAAAACAAATGATGAAACAGATAACATTTATAGAAGGAAAAAAGAAAAAGTATTTATTGGAAAGTAATCCAACAGCACCAACTTTTAAAAGTCAGGTTAAGATACATAAAGAAGGAAAACCAATTAGACCGATTGTTTCTTTTATTAATGCACCTATTTATAAATTATCAAAGGAAGTTAGCAGAGTACTGAAAGAGAAATATGAATTTGGGACAAAATACAACATAGAGAATAATATAAAATTGATAGAAAAATTAGAAAATATTAGCATTAATGTAAATACAAAATTGATATCACTGGATGTTAAGGACATGTTTACTAATATCACAGTAAATAAAGTTATTAAGTTAATAAACGATAATAATATGGGAGAATACAGGTATAAAAAGCAGTTGATGAAAGTAATTAAAGAATGTGTAAATCAGAACTATTTTAGGTTTAATAACAAGTTTTATATACAGAAAAAAGGTTTACCTATGGGGTCTTCATTATCCCCTATTCTTGCTGAAATATACATGAATGATTTTGAAAAGCAATTAATAACTACCAATAAGTATAAAGACAATATAAAATTATGGTCTAGATACGTTGATGTTGTATTAGTAGTTTGGGAAGGAAGCATAGAAGAAGTGCATGAGTTTATAAAGGAGGTAAATAATAAGGATAAAAACTTACAATTTAAGGAAGAGATAGGAGGTAAGCAAATAAATTACTTAGATTTAAACATAGAAATTAAAGATAATGAGGAACTACAGTTTGGGATATTTAGGAAAGAGTCGTATTCTGATATAATTATACCAAGAGAGTCGTACCACCCATACAGATATAAAATGGCGGCAATCAATTCCTTTTGTTACAGAGCTCAGAAGTGTTTAAAAGAGACCGAATCAAAAGATAGGGAGTTAAAAACGATAAAGGGAATTGTAAGGAATAATAATTATAGCACCCCAACATAGTGGATAAAGTTATGAAAAGGGTCAACATACAAAAAGCTAAAATAGAACCAGAACAAAAGAATTATGCAGGGTCATTGACATACATAGGTTCACATACTAGAAAAGTTATAAAATGTTTTAATAAATATGGAGTAGATATAGCTATTAAAAAATGTGAAACGGTATTTGATAAGATAAGGAATAAGAATATAGAAAAAATTCCAGTATTACAGAAAAGCGGAATTTATAAATTAAAATGTAAAGACTGCAACAAAGTGTACCTAGGGGATACAGGACGAAAATTCGCATGCAGGTTGTCTGACCACAAATGTGGAGAAGGTAATAGAACAACCAATTCGTTATATGCAAGACATTTCATAGAAGACAACCACAAGTTTGTTAATCCTTTGGAAGAATACGAAATTGTAAAAGTAGTAAATAACACAGTTGAAAGGAAGCTTAGAGAGGAGTTAGAAATATTGAAAGAAAGAGAAAAAGGGTTAGACAATTTAATTAATATTAAAATTAAATTTGATAATGAAGAAATATTTTATAACATGATTAAGAAGTAAATGAGAGAGGGCAGATAGATAAGATTAAGAATTATATTTCATAGTACTAATTGGTTGTTTTAAAATAAGGGTGTGCGACTGACCCATGTGTGTGGAGAGGAAGAGGGTAGTTAAAAGGATGCACACACACACACACACACACACACACACACACACACACACACACACACACACACACACACACACACACACACACACACACACACACACACACACACACACACACACACACACTGAAACACAAGGAATTTACTAGAAAAATATGTAACTGTACAGATGATGAGACATAGTTTAGGGGGTGGAGAAGGGTTATTAATTTTTAGTTTGTTGTGGGCGAGCAGGGTGGGGAGAGGGGTGAAGGGTTGGGTATTAAATATTTTCTGTCTATTCCTGATCTGACGATGAGCTGTGAAGCTTGAAAGCGCTAATCAGAATAATTTTTATATAGTGGTGTGCAATATTGATCATTCTGATTGTGATTTCAACCACTAACACAAATTTCTTCATTAAACGTCTGTTAAGATGTGCAATCGACTACAGGTAATGGACAACAACAATGAGGTAATAAACGACAACAATAAGGTAAGTAAAGTTTTTAAATATCTTTAGTTAAAAGTTAAATTGAAGAGGGTTTTAAGTAAAATATGGTTTAATAAACAATGTCTGGATAATAATGTCTTCCCAAAGTACGCTCAAGTTAAAATTAAAAATAAGAACGGTGTAGCCAAAAAAGTAAAAGAACAAAGCGAGAAGTTGTGGATAAAACTGGAAATAAGGTCACTCTACGGCTTAATCAATAGACATAATAGGGAATTATATGACAGACACATAGAATTATTAAGAATATACTCGTATGTAGAGTTAGAAGAAATATTATATAATTTTGGTTTGGGGTACATAGAAAAGAAATTGGAAAATAAAAATAAAAAAATGGTAGATAAGTTAAATAAATTAATAAGAAAGAACGAAGTAAAAAAGGAACACCTCTCTAAGAATAACTATGAAAAAAGAGTAATAAACCTTACAGAGGTAAATTTCAATACGGAAGAAAAAGAAATGTTAGCGAAAGGCTTAAAATACGCACCGCCACCAGAATTAAATGAAGAAAAAATGATTATTGAATGCGAAACCATAATACAAAAACTAGGAAATGAAAATGATAAAAAAAGAATAAGGTGGGAAGTAGGGAATGTAGTAGATAAAATATTTAAGAAAAGTTTGTATAATTCAAAGAATGAACAAAAAATCAAAGCAACTGTAACTAAACTAAAGAATAAAATAAAGAAGAATGATATTATAGTTACGAAGGCGGATAAAGGAAATACAATGGTACTAATGAGAAAGGAAGAATACATAAAGAAAACGGAAGAATTTATAAGGGAAGGACCATACGAGGAAATAAAGTATGACTATACAAGTAAGTACCAGTCAAGGATAAAACAAATGATGAAACAGATAACATTTATAGAAGGAAAAAAGAAAAAGTATTTATTGGAAAGTAATCCAACAGCACCAACTTTTAAAAGTCAGGTTAAGATACATAAAGAAGGAAAACCATTTAGACCGATTGTTTCTTTTATTAATGCACCTATTTATAAATTATCAAAGGAAGTTAGCAGGGTACTGAAAGAGAAATATGAATTTGGGACAAAATACAACATAGAGAATAATATAAAATTGATAGAAAAATTAGAAAATATTAGCATTAATGTAAATACAAAATTGATATCACTGGATTTTAAGGACCTGTTTACTAATATCACAGTAAATAAAGTTATTAAGTTAATAAACGATAATAATATGGGAGAATACAGGTATAAAAAGCAGTTGATGAAAGTAATTAAAGAATGTGTAAATCAGAACTATTTTAGGTTTAATAACAAGTTATATATACAGAAAAAAGGTTTACCTATGGGGTCTTCATTATCCCCTATTCTTGCTGAAATATACATGAATGATTTTGAAAAGCAATTAATAACTTCCAATAAGTATAAAGACAATATAAAATTATGGTCTAGATACGTTGATGATGTATTAGTAGTTTGGGAAGGAAGCATAGAAGAAGTGCATGAGTTTATAAAGGAGGTAAATAATAAGGATAAAAACTTACAATTTAAGGAAGAGATAGGAGGTAAGCAAATAAATTACTTAGATTTAAACATAGAAATTAAAGATAATGAGAAACTACAGTTTGGGATATTTAGGAAAGAGTCGTATTCTGATATAATTATACCAAGAGAGTCGTACCACCCATACAGATATAAAATGGCGGCAATCAATTCCTTTTGTTACAGAGCTCAGAAGTGTTTAAAAGAGACCGAATCAAAAGATAGGGAGTTAAAAACGATAAAGGGAATTGTAAGGAATAATAATTATAGCACCAACATAGTGGATAAAGTTATGAAAAGGGTCAACATACAAAAAGCTAAAATAGAACCAGAACAAAAGAATTATGCAGGGTCATTGACATACATAGGTTCACATACTAGAAAAATTATAAAATGTTTTAATAAATATGGAGTAGATATAGCTATTAAAAAATGTGAAACGGTATTTGATAAGATAAGGAATAAGAATATAGAAAAAATTCCAGTATTACAGAAAAGCGGAATTTATAAATTAAAATGTAAAGACTGCAACAAAGTGTACCTAGGGGATACAGGACGAAAATTCGCATGCAGGTTGTCTGACCACAAATGTGGAGAAAGTAATAGAACAACCAATTCGTTATATGCAAGACATTTCATAGAAGACAACCACAAGTTTGTTATCCTTTGGAAGAATACGAAATTGTAAAAGTAGTAAATAACACAGTTGAAAGGAAGCTTAGAGAGGAGTTAGAAATATTGAAAGAAAGAGAAAAAGGGTTAGACAATTTAATTAATATTAAAATTAAATTTGATAATGAAGAAATATTTTATAACATGATTAAGAAGTAAATGAGAGAGGGCAGATAGATAAGATTAAGAATTATATTTCATAGTACTAATTGGTTGTTTTAAAATAAGGGTGTGTGACTGACCCACGTGTGTGGAGAGGAAGAGGGTAGTTAAAAGGATGCACACACACACACACACACACACACACACACACACTGAAACACAAGGAATTTACTAGAAAAATATGTAACTGTACAGATGGTGAGACAGAGTTTAGGGGGTGGAGAAGGGTCATTAATTTTTAGTTTGTTGTGGGTGAGCATGGTGTGGGAGAGGGGTGAAGGGTTGGGTATTAAATATTTTCTGTCTGTTCCTGATCTGACGATGAGCTGTGAAGCTTGAAAGCGCTAATCGGAATAATTTTTATATAGTGGTGCGCAATATTGATCATTCTGATTAATCTTTTGTTGTATATTAAAATTTGGGTGTGTCAATAGAAATAAATAATTGGTTGGAAGTAAATGTTAAATTTTTTATTTTGTTTAGAGCAACAATTAATTTTATTCTTGAGATTGAATATTACTTTTGTTTGTAAATGAGTTGCTATTATTTAAAATTTGAGTCAAAGTCAGACACACTGAAACAAAAAGGTTTACATAATTTGTTTAACATGTCTGTTTAGCTAGTAAGATTATATGGTTGTTTATTTTATATGTCATGAACAGCATAGAATGGCATGAAGGTTACATTGTATTGGTGTAAACTTATAAAAGAAAATATTTTTATTTATCTAAGATTTGAATTTTTTAATATTTGCATATTTTCTATTAATATTAATAACTCATAGAATGAGTATTTTGAAATCGTTTTAATTAATTATTTCATGTCAACAACATCTCACTCCTCTTTGAAAATTATTTAATTATTCTGCAACTACATATACTTGACGCAAAGAGAATAAAAATAAAAAAATCCTGCGACCTGGGCGGTGTAGTACACTTCATAGTTGCGTTGAGTATATGGTAATGTATTTGTGTGAATTTTCGTTATAATAATTTTAACGTTGCAATATATATATATATATATATATTGTAACGTCTATCGGTGAATGTTGTTATTATCTCAGAGCCCTTTTTCTATGTGTGTACTATCGTTAATTAAATCTAAGTTTTAACGGCTCTTCGAAAATCTTGCTTTCATGAGAGTCACTGTTAATCCTTTATTGATTGTATTTGCAAACGTTCAGTGTCGGTTATAATTTATGTTTACAGAAATAAAATAACTGAAATCGAGTGTGTGTGATTTGGGAGAATTCAATGAATAAAGGATTAACAGTGACTCTCATGAAAGCGAGATTTTCGAAGAGCCGTTAAAACTTAGATTTAATTAACGATAGTACACACATAGAAAAAGGGCTCTGAGATAATAACAACATTCACCGAGAGACGTTACAAAATGGCGCTCAACGTAAAAGGGCTTTAATTGGGAAAGAAATTTTTAGATATTCAACAAAATAATATAACAAAAAACCTAATTATCGTCAGCAGCTATGAAAAAACAAGAAATGCATAATACCAGAGGCAGATCGAAGAAGAGGGCAGAAGAAAAGGAGAAGGAAGAAGGTGGACAGGAACGAGAAATAGAAATAGTCACGGACAGTGAAATGGAACAACCAATGGGTGATAAAGAAGAAACTGAAGCAATTCTGGACACGGAAAAGGAAAGAGTTGAAGAGGATGCCCAAGGGGACCAACCAGACAAAGCGGAAGCCAGAAGAGAACCAGATTGGCAAGAAATGATGAGGCTAATGATGGAGAAAATTGATAGCATTAAGGAAAGCAATAAACAAACAATAGATGAAAATTTTAGGAAACAGGAGGAAAACTCAAAGCAAATCAATGAGGAAAATAAAGAGAACGTTAGGAAACAGGAGGAAACTTCAAAGAAACTAAATGAAACTTTGAAAGAACAAAACAAACAAACCAATGAGAAAATAGATAGTATTCAGGAAAGTTTAGTAAAACAATTCAATGAAAAAATTGAGACCATTCATGGAGATATCAAACCATGAATGAACAATATCATGAGTTGAAAGAAACTATTGACGGACAAAGGGAAGATATGAATGCGAAATTTGAAGAGAATAATGAAAATTTAAAACAAATTGAGGGTAAAATGGAGAATTTCAATAAGGAGTTGAGGGAAAATCTTGAGAGTAAAATTGAACTGGTCAGTAATACACTTAGCCAAAGAGTAGATGAATATAAGGAAGAGGCAGAAAAAAAATAATAGAAACCAATCAAAGATTAGATAAAACTGAAGAGAAGATGGAACAAATTAAAACAGGACTAGATGCCCGAATGGACCGAGAGGAACAAAGTAATCAAGTTCGTATAATGGCCATACGCCAAGAAAACAATGACCAGTTAGATAGTATAAAAAGCAGTCTAAACTGTAAATTCACAGATTTTAACGAAACGGTAGAAAATGTCAAGAATCAGTTCCAAAGTCAGGTAGAAAAATTAGAAGGTTTACAACTACTACAAACAAACTTACAAGGGGATGTAGATAGAATGGGTTCCAGATCTACATGCAACATTCAACATGATAATAGGGAAAGTGTAAACTTTCGGGATTATCGAAGAAACCCACTCGAATTTTTAGGGAGAGTAGATGAAATTTTGAATAGGTCCAAGGAGAACCGATGGAACATGATTAAAGGGATATTAGATGAATCTTTCAAAAACATTAACGATAATTGGTGGACTGTAATCAGGAACGAGGTGTGTGATTATGGGAATTTTAAAGCAATGTTCAAGCTTAAGTACTGGTCTGAATCAGTTCAAAACATTATTAGAGATGATATCTGTCATGGTAGGTATGACCGCAATATAGGACAGACACCTACTGCTTATTTTTTGGGGAAGGTGTGTGTGGCAAAATATTTAGACCCAAAGATCCCTGAAGAGTCTTTGGTGACCAAAATTGCGTATCACTTCGAGGAAAAGATTATCAGTGCTCGATTAAGCGGACAAATAAAAACCATTGGAGGTATGGAAACGCTACTAGAGAATTATGAGCAAGAATCATATTTCAGGAGGAGTAGATGGAGGTCAGGGAATACAGAGGAGTGGAAAAATGAACCACCTAGAGATAATCGACCAAGAGTAAATTATGTCAGTGCCAACAACAATTATTACAGTAATCGTTACCAAGGAAAACGTCCGTATTTTAACCAGAGACAAAATTATGATAGACGAGATGAGAGAAACAACTACAACAGACAACAATGGAATGATCATGATGAATATAGGAGGTCCAGAAGTGGGGATAGAAGTAGGGACATACGCTCGGGAGATCCACCAAGTGACAATCAGGGAACTAATCAAGCCCAAGTAAATTATATAATGGTTGATGAGAGGGATTCGAGGAGACAAGATGAACAGCAACAAAAAAAGGTGGACAAACGAGTTGACCGTGGGAAAAACCAAGGTACTAATCCTGGTCCCAGTAATAAAGATGAGAGACTATATACATATGATAATATTGAAATGTATGGTAGTGATCCGCAATGGGGCAATCCAATAGCGAATATTATTGACAAGTTTAATCAACAGAATCCACGGGAAAAATATAAGAGTGGATCAATCCGTGTTGTGAATGATACCGAAAATGGTTAAACTAATTTTAAATGAAATATTGAGAAAAAGGATTGAATTAATATAAAACCCCAAAATTCCAAAAGCATGTAAGGACAACTTACTTAATTTATTCAGAAATAATATGATTTAAGATATTTTGCAACCATTTGATTTAATAAAAAGTACGTAAGTACAACGTACTTTAAATATTTCGAAACAATATAATTTAAAATAGAAAGATAAACCACCAAGATAATGTAAGGATAGATTATTAAATAATATTTATAAAGAACTGATTTAAAAAGAAATGATAGAAAAATAATATTTTTGATGGTAACAAACAGAAGAAAAATTAAATGAATAAAAACAATTGATGGTAATGTGCTCAAATAAGAAGAATAACGAATAATTTAATAACTACAATGAAGCTGAAGGAGGATAATAATTAATACAACAATAATTTAGAATCTCTCGGAATTGAAGATGATATAAGAAGAAATGATACGGAGCAATATGTCACAAGAAGGAAAGTCAAAAGGATTTTAAAATAATGCCTATCAATAATGTTATATGCTATTAGTTAATGAAAAAGAAGAAGGAATCAAGAAGAAAAAGAAATATATAATTAAATGCAAACAGCAACAGTATGAAGAATCCCAAAAGTGTTTAGTATTAGTCGCTGATCGACTACTTATAAGTTTCTTATTATAATGAATTGACCGTAGAAATGGTCCGGCAATAATTTTCCTGAGCAGGGATGATGTTCCCCTGGTCTCAGAAGGTGTAAGGGTGGACAGTGGAGTAATGGACCCAAAAGTGGCCACCCGACTTGAACCACCGCACAGGATAGGGAAAAATGTTAGGGAAATTGAATATTTAAGGGATGATATAAAATAGCTGAAAAGAGTGATATTAGATTCCAGAAGTATGAATGTAGAAAATAGAAGGAAGATAGCAGACAGAAGCTTAATTGAGAAAGCGAATTTATAGAAGTAAATAGAAATATAAGTGTTAAAACAAGTTTTTTATGATTAGTGTGACCAGCCCTTATCAAGTAATATGTGGAAGGACCAATACCCAGAGAAATTAAATCATTAACGAATATGCCTCCAAGAGAGAGAGAGAGAGAGAGAGAGAGAGTTGAATATAAAATCCAGCTTATTACCATTAACCGAATAACAGGTGTATAAACAATTAGAAAGAAAAGATATCATGAAGAATAAAACAAGAATATGAAGATTGAAGAGGTCAACAATTTATTTTGAAACCAGTAACACAAAAATAAATCTGTTCTAGTGGGGGGGTTTTATGTAATGTTACATAACCCATGCCCAAAAATGATAACGTAATCACCCCACTATAAAGGTCAGAAATGGGTATAATATACCTAACTATAGATTACTTTGTATTACAAAACACTATAAACTATAACTAAGTGAGATATAGTGTACACAGTGAGAAAGTAAGTGGTTTAAAAGGAGCATCTCACAGACTTATGCTGTAAATGGAGAAACAATTAATTGTAGCAATAGACTATATTGCTACTGACAAATTCTGTATTTTGTTTGTATTTTGTATAATTTGTATTGTGTAGGCCACAAAGATTTTGTACCTAGGTATAATTTTATGTTTAATATAATAAATTGTGTTTAAAAATAAGATAACCCAGGGTTAGATATAAAATAATAATAAAATAAATAAATACTGTATGAGTAAAATGGCTGAGGAAAATAGTTTAGTGTAAGGATACTTTAAGCAAATAATAAATAATAAATAAATACAATTGAAGGAAATCGAAATATTAAAGACCTATGTATAAGTTTAAAAGAAATTAGAAAGAAAAGCCCTATATAAATTAAATTGGGTTATAAACAAAAGTTAAAAAGGATTATTTTTCTATAAATAAGAAATAAATTTATAATAATTAAAAACAGCCTATATACTCAGAAGTATATAGATTCACCAATAAAAAATCATTAAAAAATTCTTGGTTACTAACAGTAACCAACTAACAAGATATAATTTAATTGTTAAAACGATTGGGAAAAAGAACGTTTGAAAAAAGTGTAATGCCTATTTAAATTTGAAAAAACCTAATGAATACTTTTGGAAATAGTGCGAAATTTAATAAAAATTAACGAGTGATGACCACCTTATGTTAGAACTCCTTCAAGTATCAACATTCACGTCCTTTATTCGATGAAACTTTGAAATAATCCAACTACCAGTTCAGGCCTAGTTTTACTGCACTTCGAGATTTTTGGTGAGACCGTATCTTAGAAAAAATTAACTAAATTACAAATCAACCATAACTTCAACACTAGAAACAGCACCATACAAGTAAACACTTCAAGAAAAGAGGTGAAACAAACTTTATTAATTTTTGTTAACCAAAAAACCTTCATGACGGATCTTTGTGCATTTTCAGCATCCATTAAATAATTTCGTGTTTGTAGCAAAGAACATAACCTGTACTCTGGTGGATAAACCCGGAACTACATACTAAAGAAAAACAAATATAATCTATTTTTCTTTGTAAAGCTTAGTATTTTATTATTCATTTCTGACCGTCTCATAACACAAAGAACTTACCAGAACTTACCATTAACCCTGGGAAAGTAATAAATTAATTCTTTATTGTTTTAATATTTTATCAAGGATAAAAAAATATTTTGTTATAATTTCTATGTTTACCCAATAAGATCGAACCAATGTTGTGTTGACCGGGAGAACCGATTATAACTTTTTGTATTGGGAGAAGATAAAAATCAGTGTATTTAATAAATAAATACCCTGAATACTATGTTATAAATAATAAAATGTGTATTATTTCTTGTAGAGGGTAGTTGTTACAGAGTTCCAGGAGACAAAGAAGAGGACGAACAGCCGGAAAAATATTACCGACAATTGGTGTTAATTTAACCTCAAATTGGGTTGCAGACGTCAAAATCAGCTGGTCTCATGAGCGGCGAAAATTTAAATTAAGTAATTGTATACTCCAGGGATAATACCCTTGGCCCTCTCTCTCTCCTGACTATTGTCAAACAACTTCATTGAATTCTCCCAAATCACACACACTCGATTTCAGTTATTTGATTTCTGTAAACATAAATTATAACCGACACTGAACGTTTGCAAATACAATCAATAAAGGATTAACAGTGACTCTCATGAAAGCGAGATTTTCGAAGAGCCGTTAAAACTTAGATTTAATTAACGATAGTACACACATAGAAAAAGGGCTCTGAGATAATAACAACATTCACCGAGAGACGTTACAATATATATATATATATATTGTTACAACACAAATAAGCCACCCCAATACCAGGGATAAGAAAAAGATGAATCAACAATATAAAAAGTAATTCGTATAATATAAAACGTTTAATAAAAATAAAATGACAATGACGTGACAAACGACGACATGACCTAACCCAAGTGATTGACCAAATAAAAGGAAACAAAAGGAGAAGGGGAAAACCAAAATAAAATGAAGATAAAACGAAATAAGATGAAGGAGAAGAAGAAGGAAAATGGAAATGAAACAAACCAAGTATAAAGGAAATAAAGTGAAACCGAATGAGAAAACACAGACAAATAATATAGAATATGAAAAGGAGAAATGGTACACTCAAATATAATATTGGAAACGAAACCAATAACTAACCAATGTAAAAAATAAGTATTATTATCGATTAAATAATAGATGCAAATGATAATTGATAAAACCCGATAAATAAAAGTACACTAACCCAAGAATTAGAGTTATATGTAATAAGAACTCTATAAAGACATGAACTTATTAATAGTATAAATAATATTTGTAAAGAGAGATAGTGAGATGGTGAAAAAATAAAAATAACTAAGTGACAAAGAGAAAGTAATGGTAGGGATTACCCACTAATAAACACTTAAAATAAAAATTTAAGAAGTGCAAAAGTGAAAGTGTAAAAACCCCAAAATAATTAGAAAATCTAGTGATAGATAAAAAACACTTAATAAATCAATGATAAACGCTAAACTATTTAATGGTGAACAAGTAAGAATTTGGTTAATAATAGTATTAGATATAAACACTTAATAATCTGTAATGAACACTGAAGATTGATGGTGACCATTATTATTTTAAAAAAAAGAATCTTGTTATTAATAAAATTAAGTTTAATTGTAAGAGAGGGATACATAGTATTCAAAAGGGGGAATCCCATGGAAGGTAAACAGATAGTGTTACCATGGATAGAAAGTAAAGATAGTACAAGGAAAAATATAGTAAAGAAATTAAAAACAAAATCAATAAACACCCCATGTTATAAGGGATAATCAATTAAGTAAGTTTAAATGGTGTGATGATGTGTTATCACCCAAAAAATAATAAAGAATGAAATGAATTGTAAACAAACATTACCTAATAACTGTTAAAAAATTGTTCAATTAAATTTATGAATTAATGAATTATGAGTTACATATGGCTGAAGGATTTATACAGACCATAGGCCTAGATGTTATGTTTTATGTAATAAAGAATAGTAAGTAATAGCCATATTGTTAACAAGGGTAAAATAGATAAATAAGAAGGTAAATCAATACAGATCTAATAACACTGGAAAATCAGTTAGGAAATAATTAACAAGCCATGATGTAGAAAATAATGATAACATACAATTAGTATAAAAATAGATCCAAAACACATCAACAAATAAACAAATCAATTATAATAACAAAACAAAACATATTAGGGTAAAATGAGATGTAATTTGTATAAAATAAGTAAATATAATCAATGGCTACTTAGGCCTATGAAATGCCTAACTGTCAAAAACAAATAACTACAAATTGTAAAAAATTAACAAGGAAATTAGTAAATCCAAGGCAAGTAACTCTAGCCAAGGATAATTTGTGAATCATATTAAAATAAAAATGTTAGAATAAGGACATAAAATATAAAAGAAATGTAATTAACAAATATTAACATAATTGTACAAACAATAATACATTAGAGAACCCAACCTTATGGGATGTCAAAATAATCTTTGAATGGAAATACAAACAGTAGTGATAATATTTAATACATAGGAAGGAAGACGGAAGAATAAAAGCAATCAGAAGATATACAGTAATTTTGAATAAAAATTCAAAATTGATAACAATGGTTATAAGTCATGATCAACCAATCGGAATCAATTAGTAACCATGACAACAGACCGCTGGTTACGATTTTTCCATTAAATCATAGTATTCAATAAGTGACGCTCTTCCAGAATAGACGCCAGGCCGTGAATGACCAAAATTTTAATCTAAAATGTATAAAAAGTAATCAAAATTCAAAAAGATGGAAACGTAAGAAGCAGACGAGGAATGAGAACATTTAACTGATGCCAAGGACCTATTTAAATAAATTTTAAATGAATAAATTGCTACGACTAATATGAAAAAGATGCCAGAAGCCCCAGATAATTGAAAATTGACCACTATTGCAGCCCCATTCCATTTTAACTTACGACTGTTTACATCAAGTCTACTGATTTGATAAGTATTATTAAATTACCCGAATTTCAGAAATAAACTCACTTTAAATATTTCTCACAGTCATCTGAACTCTCACTATAAACTGAATATTATTTCTTTCAAATATTAAGTAAAAAAATAAAACACTGAAAATTTTGTTAACTAATAAAATAACCTGTTGTTAGATTACAAACTTTTGAAACACACTTCACTACACTGCAGGAACAAATTATAGTTACACATTATATTATTTAAGTACAAATAATGTAAGGTAGTGTACTTTTTATTGTAATCACTATTAATATTTTTCTTGTAATCACAAGAACCCTAGACTTTGAACGAGAATAACTGTAAACAAACAACACAGTCGCCATCTTTGACTGTATAATCTGTTCAAAATTGATTCGCCAAACCCTAGAGATATTAGACTCATATTAATTGTCGGTGCAAATTTATTGAATAACCAAATATAATTTTAATGTCAAACTGAATAATTACCAATCACAAATTAAAGAAACTAGTACAGAGTGTAACTATTGTTTTTATTTCATAGGGAAGTGTATTGTATAATTTGTGCATTTTAGCGAACAATTAGGATTGACGGTAAGCGCTCATGTCGCAAACTCGGCGAACTACCTGCTTGATTAAGAAGGTCGAATGAAGGCGGGAATAAATTTGAATGCTCCAGGCTGTCATAGCTAAGATTGCTAAACCATATTATTTATTAAGTAAACAATTTGGTGCCACCCGGAATTAATAAACACCTATGAAACAACAGGTAAGGTTTCCACTCGCGTTGTACTGGTAATTGAAGGATCGCTACGGACATCGTTAGCAAAAAAACATAGAAGTAACGACACCCGTGTGAGGCGAACACACACAACTTATACATTTTCACAGAGACGACCAAGTCTTGTCGTTACAGATTGGCGACCAACTAGTGAGGCTAGAATTGAAACTAGCGGCGATTACGGAAAGAATAAAAAGACGAAAAAAATGATACAAAAAGATATGCTACAACAACAAACGAAAATGCCCAAACAACAGAAACAATGGAGCTACGCAGAATGGATGACAGGGTTATTTAAAAAATTCGGCAAGGAGATGGAGTACATCAAGAAAAATACCATGGATCACGAACGAGCACAGATGAGTCGTGCGAATGCAGTGGGAACGCCAAACGACAAAATGACATTGAGAGATATTTATGATGAAATGTGGAAGCTAGACACCAAGTATAATAAAGAAGAGGCTATCAGGACAGCCCACGAAAAAGGAGATAATGTGGAAAGAATGACTGAAGAAGATTGGGATAGATGGGATGATAATGAAACACAAATGAAAAACGAAAGAACGGGAGTATACGCACAGGTAACAGAGGAATATACACAGGAGGAGTATGAACAATGGAGACAATCAATAAGACAACCAGAAAAACCAATACAAACGGAAAACGCAGAATTAAGGGAATGGATAAGGGTTATGTTTGAACTATCCAGAAAAGATATTTGTAATTGGAGGAAGGAACATAATCAAATAGAAGAATTCAAGGAACAACCAAATATGCAAATAGAAGAAGAAATAGTCAAAGACGTGGAAGTGAAGCAACAGAAGAAAATGCCAGAACTCGAACAAGAAGAGATAAAGGATATGTTGAGAATTATCATGGAACAGTACAAACAAATACATAAGCAAATGGACGATTTCGATAAGAAACGGGATGATGATCATAAAATAGAAAGTGGTAAGAAAATAGAAGTTAAAGAAGACCTAAGTACATTGTTATATGAAGGGAATAACAACGAAACAAATAATGAATATGTGGAAATGAAGACTAAGAAACTGCATCAAAGAAAACTAATCAATACCAAAGAAGAATTGGAGATGATGAAGAATGGACTAATTAATGTGTTTACTTTACCAATTACTGACCAGAATAAAACAATGAATTTTATGGAGTGTAGGAGAACTCTAAAAGAAATTCTAGAAGGGGTGAACTACCAACCAGCGAGAAGAAACTGGAGAAAAGCAATACCTGAATGGAAGATACCCAAAATAGAAGGGATTCACAACAAACCAGCGGATGAAAACTTCAGCAAATCTATAATTAAATGGAATTACCAAAAATTGAAAGGACTCACAACAAAATAGTGTGTCACAAATTAAGAAGGTCTCTAAAACACATGAATACACCAGAATTGGAAATGCAGAATAAAAAATCAATGATAACATCAATGAGGGAGGTACAACTAACTTCTTTGTTTAATAAACAAAATAATAACATGATTGAAGCAGTAATGGAGACAAATGAACATATGATATTAGAAGAATTGTGGTACAAGATAGAAGATACCTACTTCACAAGGACGAAAATAGTTCTACACACCAAGGTTATCCGAACCACAAGTGCAGAGGAAATGATGGACCATGGGTAAACTAAGTGAAGATGAACACACCGAGAAATGGGACTGATTTCGAGTTACTGACCAAGCAATGGAAGGAGCATTAAATTAGTTAAACCTATTAATAATAATCAAAAGAAAAAATATAAATGAATAACTATTAATTAAAGAAAAGACTTAAAAATAATTGACAAGAAATGACTAAACGACCAAGACAAATTGAATGAGAAGAGCTATCAAACCATAATAAATAAGTGTAAGTATTGTCCAGAATAAATGTAGAAAACCAAACATTTGAAGGAGAAAAGGAGACGATCACCAAAGTGTATTACATATTAAAGGATAGGAAGGACCTGGAAGAAATCGTAAGTGAAATAGTGCTACAGCAGAAGCAAGATACAAAAATATTAAACATACGAAGGAGACTGTTGGAATCTGAGGAAATTATAAATAACTTTTATTGCCTACACAAAGATATACTCTTCATTAAAACAAACAAGAATCAAGGAACATGGAAACTAGTAGTTCAAAATTCTTTAGAAAACAAAATAATTAAAGACTACCATGTCAGATACGGACACATGGGAACATTAAAAATAGTAAAAGCATTTGAGGAAGAACTATTCATTAAAAGTATAACTAGAAAGGTAAATAAAAACATTAAAACCTGCACAATATGTCAGAGGGTCAAAACAAATAACGAGAGAAAAGATGGAATGATGATACCCATCACTTCAAACGCCAAACTGGAAAAAGTGTTTCTCGACATATGTGGACCATTCCCACGTAGCGGAGGGAGACATAGATTCAAGTTCATAGTGATTCTATTGGACCATTACACCAAGTACACCAAGTTATACGCTATAAACAGAGCAACAACAAAGAAAATATTATTTTAGACATCATAAAAAATAAATACATTACAGAAATTGGAAAACCATACATGATTATAACAGACCACGGAACACAATTCAAAGGGAAAAAGTGGAGAGATGAATTAATAAAATTAAACATAAAAACATATAAAACATCCGTATACCACCCTAGCAGTAATCCCGCAGAAAGAGTGTTAAGAGAGGTGGGACGTATTTTAAGAACGTACTGCTATGATAATCAAAAAGAATGGCAGAAATATTTAACTTCAACCGAAGAATTTTTGAATATAAGTTACCACCATTTTATTGAGAACACCCCATATTTAATGATGTTTGGAAGAAAACCACATAGAGAGATACATGAATTAATAGACTTCCCAACCAACCCAGAAGACCCGTATGATGAAAACAAATGTTACAGCCGAATCATGGAGAAAATCAAGAAACAAAAGGCTAAATATTCTCAAAACCAACCTAAAATAATTAAATATAATGAAGGAGAAAGGGTATTAATCAAAAACCGTGAACTACTCAGTACACTTGAAGGTATAGCCAAGAAACTGTTATTATTATACATAGGACCCTATGTCATAACCAAGGACAATGGTAACAATACATACGAAATAAGCAACATAACAACAAAAAAGATAAAAGGAGTGTATAATCAAATTTCTATAAAAAAGTTTTATGAGGAAAAATAAACCATAATAAACAAATAAAGAATTACAAAATTCCAAAGAAGTAAGATCAACTTACAATAATATTTAGATAACATATGAGGTACAATATAAAATATAAAATGAAGGAATAAGTTACAAAAATTCCTACAATGTAAGATCAACTTACAATAATAATTAGATAACATATAATATAAAATGTAAAATAAAGGAATAAGTTACAAAAATTCCTAAAAAGGTAAGAACAACAAACTTACAAAAATCATTTAGAATAATATTTGAGACAAAACAAAATAAACAAAAATAAAATCAAGCAGAACTGCTAAGACAAATACCTAAAATTATAAAGAATATAGAGTATTCAGAAAAAAATGAACTGGTATAAGAAAAAAAAAATGTATCAAGCAAATATACAGCAAATGGCTAAAGCAAAATAATGGTAATCAACCAAGAAAAAGAAAAAATATGTCTAAAATAATTAAAATGATCTCAAGAAGGAAAGAAAAACAAACTAATGAAAAGTTAGAAATAATTAAATTAACAACTAAATAAATAAAAAACAATCAACTGTGTGAGTAGATAACAGAATATAGCAAAGGTACAGCGGAAGGAAGAATGAGTAAAAGGTTAAAATGATCTAAAAAACCATGAAGTGAACAATCCCCAAAATATTATTATTAATGTAAGTCACAAGATTTAAACATTTTTCTTGCCTCCAGAAATGATTAAGACTATAAAATAGGTTATTTACCTTCTGTCGACGTTTCTTAAAATCCTTTTAGGATGACTCGAGTTTCGACACCATTTGGTGTCATCATCAGATCAGAATATGAATTAGGTTCAAACATTTCGATGCATATGCATCTCGTCAGATATTTAAAAGATTAAAAACAACACATAACATTATATACAACAATAAATAAACTATATCACAATAAAATAACATTAATAAAAGAATATAAAAACAACGCGGCCGCAAACGAACCTGTACAGGAACGCACCCCACGGTAAGATTAATCAATGCCGGTTTGACCTCGGTTCAATTTTATCGATCTGATATAGCCAATCTCTCGTTCCATAAGATCGATTCTATTAAATAAAACATTATTGTTATGTATTGCTTTTTCATTTAGGACACGATTGTGATCCTTCTTTATGGCTTTGTATATCTCGAATCTTTCAAGGGTGTCCAGCTTTAGTGACTTTTTACATTTATGTAGGATATCTAAATTATCATTGATACTTTTTATAATAACCATAATATAAAATTTGAGCTCAATAACCATAATATAAAAAGTATCAATGATAATTTAGATATCCTACATAAATGTAAAAAGTCACTAAAGCTGGACACCCTTGAAAGATTCGAGATATACAAAGCCATAAAGAAGGATCACAATCGTGTCCTAAATGAAAAAGCAATACATAACAATAATGTTTTATTTAATAGAATCGATCTTATGGAACGAGAGATTGGCTATATCAGATCGATAAAATTGAACCGAGGTCAAACCGGCATTGATTAATCTTACCGTGGGGTGCGTTCCTGTACAGGTTCGTTTGCGGCCGCGTTGTTTTTATATTCTTTTATTAATGTTATTTTATTGTGATATAGTTTATTTATTGTTTTATATAATGTTATGTGTTGTTTTTAATCTTTTAAATATCTGACGAGATGCATATGCATCGAAATGTTTTAACCTAATTCATATTCTGATCTGATGATGACACCAAATGGTGTCGAAACTCGAGTCATCCTAAAAGGATTTTAAGAAACGTCGACAGAAGGTAAATAACCTATTTTATAGTCACAAGATGACAAAAAAGGTATTTAAGATTGACTGAGAATAGGTCCAGCAATCAATTAACTGCGCAGAGATGATGTTCCTCTGGTCTTAGAAAAATGGGTAGTAATGGAAGAAACCAGCTACTAAAAAGTTAGGGAAAAAATTATATAAAAGGGAGAACGCACTAATGGAAATAAATAAAAACAGATCTAAATAAAATGGAATGAAACAAGTAAGAAGAGAAACAAGAAAGAAGAAATAAACAAGGAAGAAAAGGAAAAAATTATATATAACTGATAATTTCATAAAAAACTATGCTAGTGTTTTACCAAAATGATAAATTTTGAAGGAGAGGCATTATGTTACAACACAAATAAGCCGCCCTAATACCAGGGATAAAAAAAAGATGAATCAACAATATAAAATGTTATTCGTATAATATAAAACGTTTAATAAAAATAAAATGACAATGATGTGACAAACGACGACATGACCTAACCCAAATGATGGACCAAATAAAAGGAAACAAAAGGAGAAGGGGAAAACCAAAATAAAATGAAGATAAAACGAAATAAAATGAAGGAGAAGAAGAAGGAAAATGGAAATGAAACAAACCAAGTATAAAGGAAATAAAGTGAAACCGAATGAGAAAACACAGACAAATAATATAGAATATGAAAAGGAGAAATGGTACACTAAAATATAATATTGGAAACGAAACCAATAACTAACCAATGTAAAAAATAAGTATTATTATCGATTAAATAATAGATGCAAATGATAATTGATAAAACCCGATAAATAAAAGTACACTAACCCAAGAATTAGAGTTATATGTAATAAAGACCTCTATAAAGACATGAACTTATTAATAGTATAAATAATATTTGTAAAGAGAGATAGTGAGATGGTGAGAAAATAAAAATAACTAAGTGACAAAGAGAAAGTAATGGTAGGGATTACCCACTTTTCTTCATTATTTTCTCCTATTATGATCTGGCTTATTGATTTTTTATTATAAATTATTCCCTATAAATCTTATTTTCCCTAACTATCCCTACTTTGTAGCTGAAATCGATTTGGATGGGCTCTATTGGCTTACCTAACTCCGTCGTTCAAAACTACTCTTTTCCTGAGGTCAGGAGAACATCATCCCTGCTCAGTTAAATGATTGCTGGACTTATTCAACAGTCAATCTTAATTAATGAATCTTCAATACAGTCATCTTGTGACTAATAATAATAATAATATTTGTTGGGAATCTTTTATTTTTTATTTCATTATTACTCAGTTCGAGTCATATTTATTTTTCATCTCTCTTTGTTGATATCATTTGATAATACTTGAAGCGTTGATATTTATTGATACAATTAACATTTTTGTTCTTTTTAATTCCTCCTTGATTCATCTCATTTTTATTATAACTCTTAGAATATTTATTTTATTTACTTCATTCTTGATCATTGGTTTGTTTATTTTATCTCACATATTTTTTCTAAATTGTAGTGGAAGTTGATCATTTCGTTTGTTTATTTTATCTCATATATTTTCAGATAATGGCGTAAGTTTACCTTACATATTTTTTTTTCACATGTTTTTAAATATCATAGTAAGTTTGTTGTTATTACTATTTAGGAATTTTTGTAACTAATTCCTTTATTTGTCTTTTATATTTTACCTCATATGTTATTTAAATATTATTATAAGTTGATCTTACTTTGTAGGAATTTTTGTAACTTATTCCTTCATTTTATATTTTGCCTCATGTTATCTAAATATTTGCGTAAGTTGATCTTACATATTTTTTGGAATTTCGAAATTCATAATTATCTTGTTGATCCATCCTCTTCGTTCACTTTATAAAATATTATTATATATATAAAACTTTCACATATGAACTTACTTTCTTTATCACTTCCCATACGTTTCGAGGTGATGTGCCTCTTCCTCAGTGGGTGTAAATACTGAATGTCATTTTACAGAATAACGGTTATGGACTTAGGTGTGTATGGTGGGGGTTGATGGTGGGAGGGAATTGGAGCTGAGGTTCAAATTGTGTGTTTGGATCAGTGTATTGAATAGTGTATGTGATCTATTTAATTGTTCATTTAATATGTTGTTTGGTTGTAGTGCGTGATATCTGTATATTTCAAATTGTTCAGCTGTGTTTAGTTTTCTACTTTTAGGTAAGTAGTGTAATATTTCCATTGTGTGCTCTATGTTTGTGTAACTGTGGTTTTCGTTTTGTAAATGTGTGGCAAATGTGGAATGTATGTTGTTTGTGGTGAGGGCTTTTAAATGTTCATAGATCATGTGATAGATCACATACACTATTCGATACACTGATCCAAACACACAATTTGAACCTCAGTGCCAATTCCCTCCCACCATCAACCCCCACCACACACACTTAAGTCCATAACCGTTATTCTGTAAAATGACATTCAGTATTTACACCCACTGAGGAAGAGGCACATCACCTCGAAACGTATGGGAAGTGATAAAGAAAGTAAGTTCATATGTGAAAGTTTTATATATATAATAATATTTCAATCACTTTCTGCTACAGTCCGTTTCTTGATGTATATAATACTTTAATATTTATAACTAAATGCCAAGATTGCAATAAATGTTATATAGGACAAACAAAAAAACAGCTGAAAAAACGTTATTTTGAACACCTAAATGCATACAAAAAACGAAATATATATAAATCCAATTTAGCCACACATGCAATAAACACAGGACATGCATTCCCAGACATAACCAATGTAACACTAATAAAACATATACCACATAAAGGCACCATAATGAACATTTGGGAAAATTTACAGATTTACAAACATAAAACACAAAACAAACTAATACCAGAACAAATACAAATCAATACAAAACATGACACAATATTCAAAGCACTCAACATCGAAAATACACAAAATACAAAAACAGATACCACAACCACACACAATAATGCAACTTTAAAAGACCAAAGACCAACAAACTACCTTAATAACATCCAGAAGCCAACACACAAATACTTCACCAGAAACAGGATGGCGAAGGCTGAAGATGAGAGAACAGGAACTCTCGAAACATGTTCCTAATAGGGAAAAAAGTATATCTTGAGGTAAATTTACTTATAAATATTAAAGTATATAATAATATTTGAAATTCATCTTACATATTTTTATTTATCATTGATTGGTTTATTTTTTACCTTATATTTTTCTCTAAATAATAGTGTAAGGTGTTCTTACATAATTCTTCTTTATTATTATTTATCATTGATTTATTTATTTTATTTCATATTTTCCTATATAATGGTGTAAGTTGATCTTACATAATTTTTGAATTTTGGTAGTTTCATTTATTCTTCATCAACTATTATTCTTTGATTCACATTTATTTGTAAACTTATTCGTTTGCTTTGTTATATCTTTTTTATTTAATTTACTTCGGTTGTTAATTCACCTTTGGGTTTTTTCAGTCAGTGCTGATTGTCATAATATTTCTTAATCGATGCTGATTGTATACACACTTTATTTTCTTAGTGATGGGGTGAGTGATCTCATAAGTGTTATTGCCCTTATCTTTTGTTATAGTGTACGGTCCCACGTATAATAATAGTAACATCTTCGTAATGCCTTCTATTGTGCTGAGTAATTCTCTGTTTTTTATTAATACCTTTTCTCCTATATTGTATTTGATAGTCTTTTGCTGGTTCTTGGAATATTTATTCTTTTGTTGTTCTACCTTTTCGGCTATTCTGTTGTAAAATTTTCTTTTCTCGAATTGTTATTCTGGGTTTGTAGGAAATTCAACCATGTCATTTATCTCTCTAGGCGGTGGTTGCTCGAACATCATTGTGTATGGTGTGGTTTCAATGAAGTTGTGGTATGCTAGGTTTATAAACTCCTCTGCGGATTTTAGGTAATTGTGCCATTCTTTTTGTTTATCATGGCAGTAGGTCCTTAGGATTCGACCCACCTCTCTAAGTACTCTCTCAGCAGGGTTACTGCTGGGGTGATAAATGGATGTTTTGTATGTTTTGATACCATGTTCCCAGAGTTTGTTTTTCCATTGATTTCCCTTAAATTGGGCTCCATGATCCGTGACTATTGCCATAGGTTTCCCTACTTTAGGTATAAATTTGGTTATTATAATTTCAATAATTTTCTTAGTTGTTGCACGGTTAATTGAGTATAATTTCGTATATTTGGTGAAGTGATCGAATATGATTACTATGAATCGAAATCTGTGTCTTCCTCCACTGCGGGAAACGGACCACATATATCAAGGAATACTTTTTCTAACTTTTGACTTGATATAATTGGTATCATCATACCCTCCTTTTTTGAATTGTTACACTTTACCATTTGGCAAATATTACATCTCTGGATCGTCTTACTCACTTTTCTATAAATGTTTTTTATATAAACTTGCTCCTCCAATGCTTTTATCACCTTCATTGCCCCCATATGGCCGTACCTAATGTGGTAGTCCAGTATTAGTTGTTCTTCCACTGTAGATGGAATCACTAGTTTTCACTCTCCATGGTTAGGGTTGTTTTTAATAAATAATAGATTATTATGTATATTATAATATTGTACAATGGTCTCTTCCTCCTTTAATACTCTTCCGGATACTCATTATTTTTGGGTCTACATTTTGACATCTTCTTATTTCCTGTGTTATATTTTCTAGATCAATTCTATTTTTGATAATGTTATACACTTTGACTAACTGTTCTTTCTCTCCCTCGAAAGTTTGTTGCTGGATGTTGATACGGGATAATACGTCAGCAGCTGTGTTTTTCTTCCCTGGTATGTATTCCCAGTTAATATGATACTCTTGTAGCAACAATATCCATCGAGTTAACCTCCCGTGACTGAGTTTACATTGCTTGAGGAACGAAATGGATCTATGGTCACTTCTCACTGTGATTGTGTATCCTAGGATATAAGTCATGAATTTGTTGCAGGCGAATACAACACTAAGTAATTCTTTCTCCGTGACGTGATAGTTTCTTTCACATCCATTTAATATCCTACTAGCGAAACTTATAACCATATGTTGTCCCTTCTCATCTTCCTGGTATAAAACAGCACCTACACTAACGTCACTCGCATCACAGTTCATGAAGAATGGTTTTTTGAAGTCTGGATGGTGTAATATAACGGTATTTAAAAACTTTTCTTTTATTTGATTAAATATCTCATTTTGTTCGGACCCCCATGTCCATTTATCCTTAGTTGATAATTGTTTTTTGAATTTTGTGGTTAAATTGGAATAATTGTCTTGGAATTTCCTATAATAATTGCAGATTCCAAGGAAAGATTGCAGCTGTTTTTTGTTTTTAGGTGTTGGAAAGTGTTGTATAGCTTCAACCTTTTCTGACGATGGAGAGATGCCTTCCTCTGTTAAATTAAATCCTAAAAATTGTACCTTGCGGGCTATAAATTTCGACTTGTCCAGCTTAAGGGTTATGTTGTTATCTAACAATTTCTTTAATACTATCTCCACTCTAGCACAGTGTTCATTCCAATTTGATGATGTTATCAGCAGGTCATATACGGGTATGGTGGTAAAATTCAGTACACCTTGTCCCAATATTTGGTCCATGCATTTGACAAATGCTGCGACCGAATTTATCAGTCCAAATGGTAGTCTCTTGAACTGATAGTTCCTTCCATCGAACAGAAAAGCTAGGTATTTTCTGCTGTTCGGATGTAGCTCCACCTGCCAGTTTCCACATACCGTATCCCACGCACTGATGTATTTCGTACCGTGGAACTTCTTTAAAATTTCCTCGATTTCACCTGGGGATGTTCTGTCGTTCACTATCATTTTATTGATCTTTCTTGCATCAAGACATATTCTCACTTTTCCATCCTTTTTTGGTATAGCCACTATTGGACTGGTATAGGGTGACTGACTCAATTCGATAATATCGTCTTCCATCATTTGGTTGATCTCCGTTCTCACTGCGTTCTTTTGTGAGTATGCGATAGGATAAGACTTTTTCTTAAAATCTACAGGTTCTTTAAATTTGATCATACATTGGTAGTCCTTTACCTTACCCAGGGCGTCAGAAAAAATATGTCTATATCGATTGTAGATCTTTGTGAGCTCCTCTGCTTGGTGTACACTGATCTGTTGGTCTTGTCCTTCTCGTTGGAATTTTCTTATCTCCTCCAACTTACTTGACCATAATTCTTCATCCTTCTCTTCGTTTAATACCCTTCCGTGTGAGTTGTGGCAATAATAGTTTTGAACCATTGGGCAGCTGGTTGTTATTGAAGGTAAGTTGCTGCTGTTCACTAGATCGGCTGTCCAAATTCCTTGTTCTGTTGTTAGTGATACTTCTCCTTGCTGTAGATTAATTATGGCAGAGTATTGTCTGAGTATATCACACCCAACAAGTATTGAGAATGGCAGGCTGCTGGCAACAAGAAATGGCATAGGTAATGCTACTCCTTTACTGGTAATCTCCAAGGATACTTGTTTCCTTATTGTCTTATTTTGCCTGCCTGTAGCACCGATGATTGTTACTAATCTTTGAAAGAAAATAGGAACATCTATGTTAATATTTGAAGCATTGAAATTATTCCCAAGTAAATATAGTCATTATAAAATATTTATTCATTTTCAACAAAAAACCAGGATTTATGACAATAGTTTCAAATGTACTTAGCCAATCAGAGTTAAGTCAGTTACCATGACTACTGAACGTTGTTATAATTTTGACCATTATGTAATGGGAGTTCCATTATTAACTATCCAGAGGTGAAGATGCTATATTAATGCTGACCATTTGAAAGAAAAATAACGAAGAAAATCAAACTGTAATGAAACCCAATTGATTAACTGATGTCTACCATAGTTCCAGTAACACATGAAGGGACAATAATCGAATATTCAAACTACAATTAAATAAAAACTGGATGAACTAAGAAACAGACGCCAGAAGTAGACGGCATCCATATCTTTGGAATTAAACGAAAGAAATAATTCATTGATGAAGACACTTGATGATCTATAACACGAACAATGTGATTTCGTTAAGTATGAAATAAATTATAACTAATTACGAACCAAATTGATTAACCATTTTCTGAATAAATAACTCTCACTCTAAACTTTGAACACTAATTTCTTTCAAGGATTTATGATTCATATTTAATAACACTGTATGTAAAAGAAATATACCCTATGTCATAAACTGATAAAACCGACACACACTTTTAACACGATAAAGTTGAGTTTTCATGTAAACCTTGTTAGTATTTAAGCACCACAATTGTAAAGTGGTGTACTTTATTTAAACATCTTGTTATAAACCTTTTTCGTACTCAGAAGAATTCACAGGCAGAATAAATTGTGTGAATAAGAAACAATAACCATTATAGCTTCATAAGACTGAAGCACTGCCACCTTTTGCTATCCGCTGAGTGAAAACTAATTTGCGGCCGAGGCATAAACTTTGTTATAATAACATTTATTGTATGATTATTATTCAAAAAGTAATGAATTATTGAACAAATTAAATCAGTACGAACCTTACTAACTGTCTTGTATTTATTTGAATAGTATTATGTATGTTATGTGCTTTAGCGGAGAGTAGAATTCTTTGCGCTAATTTTATTTTGGCAACACGTCCCAACAACGAGCGAAAGTCGAGTTCCTGCCAATCAGCGAGGCAATTCGAATTATTCTTTACAGTATCCAGGAGATAATCTAACTGCGAAATTTTTAATTGTTTTATAAAAAACAATTTGGTGCCTTTCGGGAGTTAAAGAAAAAATACAACATAGAACAGGTAAGGACTTCGATACTGGTTATTCGTACATTCACAAAAATAACAGAGATATATGTATTAACAGTAATGGTGGTAGTTTAGATGCAAAACAGGTGGCGGTAGACAAGGTGAGTAATAACGATAATTATAATAAAGAGTTAACAAGTGATAACAGTGGTATAATTAAAAACGTGGTGTTAGAGAGTAAGGTGGTGAGCATAGAAAGTGTTGATGAGGTTGTGAGAGAGTGTGAAGAAAGGTTAGGTGGGAAAAGGGCAGATTTTCCCCAAGTATATAGTGAAACAGGGTTTTCACCATGGTGTTATGAGGACAAGGTTTCCTCCGGTAGTTGTGTGGGAGACATGGTGTCTCAGAATAGTCCCTTAATTTTTTGTGGTGTTCTTGGAAGAACCAAGAAGTATAATAAGTTTGTTGTGCCCTTTGCATGGTATTAAATAGGTCAGTGGGGTTGTGAGAGGTATTGTGATGAGAGAGACAGAAAGAGAGAGATAGAGATTTTTGAGATTAATAGAGGTTATGAAATGTTAGTGCAGAGTTTAGATATTGAGAGAGGAGAGAAAATTGACTTACCTCGTGAGATAGATATGGATGACTATTTTGATGATACGGTTGTAAATGATAGACTCTTACCTGATGTTGCGATGGAGGTAGTGGAGGAGTATGATGATAAAATAACTTACCTTATGTTAAACAATGATACTGACGGAGACAGAACTAAAATTACCAATGTAGACGGGCTTTATGAAATAATGGGAGACAAAAATGTAGTTAATTACTGTGTCAATATAATTAATGAAAGTAGTCATTACAATAATAGTTATAATGTAATGTATGTCAATAAGAATGAGTTGTGTTATAAATACATTAGACTATTATACGATGATGGGGGTTAAATAAAAAATCAGTGAATGGACATTTTAAATATTTTAGTTTATGGTTATGACCTTGCTAGATTATGAAATGAGGTATGGTAAACAGAAAAATAATGACAAGAAATTGTAAATAAATTTATAGTGAAATTAATTGCGTTTATGTTGTAAAATGTATTTGATGTAAACAATGTGTGTATGTAGTAGAAATTGATTTTGATGTAATAATAATAATATTTTGACAGACTAAATAAATAATGAGAGTTTGTAATAAAGGAATTGCAATTGTTTTGGACAGGGGCGGATTTAACATTTTGCTGCCCGTAGGCAGTATAAATTTGCCCCCTCCCACAAATCTCTGTTGGGGGGGGCATCATTATATTCCCTCTTTGGTTTTACAGTCCGCACTAGTGTTCTGTTTAAATCCAAACTTTGCTACATAATCGCGTGTGCTCTCGTTCAATTGCCAATTAATAGGATCAGAATCTAAGACCTTCCCTACCTGATTTGATGACATTTCATCATAATTTTTGACATGAACTGGCTCTTCATTCTTCAAAAATGAAGGTTCCTCCACAACGGACGTCTCTGGCTGAACTGTGAGAACAGTATCTTCACCTTTACTGCTATCACAGTTATTGTCGGTATCACTAGAATGCCTCGATTCCTTAAATATTAGCTTGCCTCGGTTTCTAGAAACCAACCTACAATTCGGTATTACATTGACAGATCTACATTTCTCACTTTGATCTGGATTGCCAACATCTAAAATCTCTCGGATGATCAACGCCAAATATTTCAATGGTTGAAAACATAAACATTCGCCTGTATTACTTTTGGGTGAAAAACGATAACTGCGTTATAGTTACAAATTAAGTGAAGATAATTTTTATATTCGTGTGTGCTTAATTCAACTGGCTTTTATACTTGTAAATTTGTTTGAATCTAAAAATATCATTTCTTAACTTAAATTTTGCCGCTCCCCAAAATTTGCTGCCCCAGGCAAGTGCCTAGTCTGCCTGTACGTAAATCTGCCCCTGGTTTTGGAGTAAAGTAATTAAAATAACTTGTGTCTTCAATAACTGATTGAATTAAAGAAGTTGAGATTAATTAGTTAATTAATGATGCATAATTGAATTTTGCTAATGAATAGTAAATGAATAAATGTAAAATGTGTTTATAGTTGTGGAGTCATATGATTGTTATAACGTTTCAGAAGGTACATATGATTGTACATGATCTGGTGGTGATAAATGTTTATAATTTTGTGTCAATAACAGGAATCATGTGTTTTGAGTGATGTAATGTAAGTATGAATTTTGTAATACAAGTAAATAAAGTAAAATGGTTACATGTGTTTAAAAGGTTTTAAATTAAATAATGAAATTAATTTGAAGTAGTAATTAATGTAAAATGTTGTAAAATGTTTGGGTGACAATAATTATTTCAATAGGACATTTGAATCAATCAAAGGTAATTTTAAATGGGTGTTAGAGAAAATAAGAATTTTGGAATATAGGTAAAACAGAAACAGGGTAATAGTAGGGACACAGTAGTGATAGTGTATATATGTAAAGTAATGAGAGTAATGTAATTGGAGAGTAACTAAATGATGGTGAAATTTTGTAAAGAGGGTGGTGTGGTAAGGAGTTCTTAACGACAGGCGTTATGGCAGGAGGGAATAGTTTTAAATGGGGTTTGGTGGAGTTACCTGGGAAGGAACCAGGAACTAATAAGGGAATGAGTATAAGGGAGGGAACACACATCCTAGGTACAAAGAGGGTAACAGGTATTTTGTTATAAGAGCAGAATGAGTCATCGTGAGTTAGAGTTAGAGAATTATTGGTAAATATTTTGGAGAGATTGGTATACTGTATAAGTCCGTAAATGGTTGTTAGAGGTAAGAAGGGGAGTAAGGTTATCTTTAAATGCCAATTTAATAAATCAAATCATTGTGAGTAGCAGAGAATCACCCAAACCAATAAATTATGAAAATGTTAATTAGAAAATTCATTGTTAAAATGTAATAATAAATGAAACAAGTAAAAAATTTAATAGAATTTGAAAATAAAATAAAGCTGTAAGGTGTGTAATTTTGGTCAAACTTAAATGTGAAATATTTATTTTAAGGTAATAACAACAATGTTAATTATGAGTGTACTATGTTTTATTATGTTGTATTATGTTTGTTAGAGTATAGGAAAACTAAATAATAATATAACCAAACATATAAGAGTTTACCATTCGAGAATTATAGTAACGGTATAAGCGTAAACCTTATATGTCTTTTAGTAGTTTCCCCTACATTTTGGGCGGTCACGGTTTCACCGAACCCTGACCGTGGATTTATAATGTAAATATATTATAAATTGGTGAACTTAGAAATTAACCGGGGGGTAACTCAGGGGAACCTACATAACTATGGAACAGCGGCTATCATCGAAGGTGGTGGTAGTGCCGTAATAAGGGTGTGTGAATCATTATAGTAGGATTACTGGTGTCCTCGGACATCAGTAATACCGAATTTTTATATAACGCTGAAGCAAGAACGGGGTAGGCAGCGTCTACCCCTAATAAACTTCCGTTCTTGTGGAAGCAGCTGGACGCCACAGTTCAGTGGGGGGTCATAGTGTGTGTGGCAAGGAGGTTACTCAGGGGAGTAACGAACTAAAAGTTGAAACTTAATGATGCTGACTAGCTGATAAGCTAATTAAATAATTCTATTTCGATTCAAGAGATGATTAGAGCAGAGAATTTGTTCAGAAGTATGCTCTGTATACGAATTTAATGATTTTGAAAAGATTAATGATAAGGAATTTATGATGTTTTATTATGTTACTATTTTTACTATGTTAGAGTGTAAGAATTATAAACATATGTTGTGTATTTTTCATGGTATAGATTTGTGTAGTGTATCTAGGGTAAGGTCATTCACCTGACCCAGAGAGATCAGCTGATGACTGATGTCAGAGACATGATATGTTTGTAGTAATTGACTCATGGATTCTTTTGTCAGTTAATGTAATTGAGTTAATGTAATTGAATAATTTTGTTTTGTGAGAAATTGATAAAAGAAATATTTTTGGAAATTGACGTTTTTTTTGAAAAAAAACACAATTTTTTCTATGCTTGGCAGTAAAGAATTTTATGTTAAATTTTAAGTTCCAATATAAGTAGAGAAGAGTTCAGCTGATTCATGATGTGTATTTTAGGTTATCTTTGTAATCAAGTGTAGCTATTTTTGAATCTATGGTTGAACTAAGTTGTTTATTTTTATTTGTTTATTATGATTGTGAGCATCTAGTTAGTAAGAGTAGATATAAAATAAAGGCATTTGAAGAATTTTGGAATTTTAAAGAAAATTATAATTAAAGTCATTAATTAAAGTAAATAAAATGAATCATCTTAAAAGGGGAATCTTTGATAAGGGATTTGGGTTTAATGCTTTATTGAACAAAATTTATATAATTGAGTTGAGTTGAGACAGTAACGTCAAACCAATTAAATAGAGAAATGAAATTGAAATAAAATAGAAATTATTTTTGGAATTTGATATCAAGAAGTATAATGTAAATATGTGTTTAATGTAATCACGAGTATGTATGTGTACGCACCCAGTATTTGCTAAAGGCAACCCAGTATGTATGTAAGGGGGAACATATCGGTTGAGCTGGTATGGTATAAGGCCAGTTTTTGAAATTTTTTTGATGAAATGAGTTGAGGTTAGGTGTTACTATGGTGTGTACTGGTCCGATTTTATGGTGTTGGGATCTCGCACAGAGAAGTCCAGTAATCTCATTCAGGTGCAGCCATAGTTGCCGAGCTAGGGGGGTAGTTTACCCATGATGTGTTAAGAATTAAAGGGGGGTGTTGGCGCCATATCCTCACTGATCCTCTTAGGGTTTAGCAATGAGAGTTTTTCTGTTTCAGCAGAAAACCTCTCATCGGGGGGGGGGGGGTATTGTAATGTGTCAAAAAGGGGGGTTTTATTTTTCATTAAATTTATTGAAATTTATTTTGTATCATCATGGCAAGTCCCATATGAAATAAGGTGGGATTCAAACAAAGAACCGTAACGTAACTTTTTGGGCTGGGTGTTGTCAGAGAACAATACTGGTTTGTGAATCGAATGTTTGGCACGTACGATATGCGCATCCACTAGGTGAGGCGCGGCTTCTACGCATAACAGGCGAAACCAACGCTACGAAAATGGGGAAGCAGAAAGATTGTCGGGCCATGTGCTCTGGAGACGGAGGAAATCAAGTAGAGGCTCCACCCACCTAAGCCTCTTATATCGTCACCGTGCAACAACATTAGCCCATGTGGCACATGAGAGTCCGTACTTGGTGTACGATGACGAAAAAATCGTAGTCTGAAGGCAGTGCCTTCCCGTTTCAGCAACAAGCTATAGTGCGGAGTCTGGTGAGCATGCTCTCCCCAGTCGACTAAATAACTCTTCCCCGGCCGGGTGAACACATAGGCTCGTGGGCCTAATTTTGATAAAATTACTAAAAATGTGAGTCACCTAGAATGTGATAAACAGTGAAACATTAACATTTTAATCAGTGAATCAAATTTAACCAGCAGAAAACTTTTTCGGATGAACCAGTGAACGAAGCAAAAACAGACTAATAACAGCACGTGTCGGACACAGCCAGAGAAGTAGAACCATAACATTTTAATTCAATTCAATGGGGAAAATTATTTAATAAAGAGCTCTAGTTTTTTTTTTTAAGGGAAATAATGTAAATCAGGTATGAGAGGGAGAGAGTGAGCAAGCTGGGTTGTTTTTTAAAGAATTATTTAGACTAGTTATTAGAATAAGTGAAGCAATATTAAAGTAGCCTAGATATTTGTTTTTGTATTTTTAAAAGAAAAAAAAAACAATTGAAAGAAACAGTAATATTTTTTGAGAAGAGAAATGAATAGCAAGTAAATTCAAAGAGAGTATGAAAGAAGGTTAAATAAGAAATTGAGTTGATTAACAAATGCAATAAGAGTCGAATTTCTTAACGACGCAACCCTAAATCACTTATAGGTCATGAGTTCACGTGAAGACCCTGGAACCCAAGATGAGGTAAGAAGTGTGTAAAATGTTTAATAAAATTATTAAATATTTTGTTATTAATCTGTAATTTCTCAATCTGCTATATTTATTACAGCCTTCATTTTATTTAAAGCATCTATTCCTAATATACAGTGATGGACTAGTTTATTTAGTACTAACATAGGTAATTCATATTGTACATTCCCACACGTTATATTCGCAAATATTTGTTGCTTAACTCGTTCCCTGGTACGATTAGCAGTGGTTATGTAAATTTCATTAACAGGTTGTAACGGTACAGAATTGGGAGGCAGAGAATGTTAATAAAATGTTGTAAATTCATACAGGATACAACCTCTTGGGAACCCCTGCTTTCACAAAGCTGCATCCAATGTTATTGAAAATTATTTATGCTGGAGCCTGCCCGGCTAGACGTATTATGTAACCGCTGGCAACTCAGTCTCTGTGTGAATCACAGTAAAACGTAATTACCACAAGCCAGTTTTCATCAGGAGGTCACAGTAGTCAGTAGTCATCATTGAACCAGCCAAGTAGACATCAGAGCCGTGCGGGGGAGTAAGGGAGCGTGCGGTTCTAGTAATCAGTGTTCGAACAATACCGCAGTCAACTCGTATCCTTCAACCGCGCGGTCTTAAAAAACAACAAGTGCACGAGTGAGTTACGTCGGCCGACTAAAAAAGAAAAAATGTTACCTAAATTGTTTTAAAATCAGTATAAGAGTTTAATGTGAACAGACCTCCAACAACATCAGTTTTAAACAGTTCAGAACATATTTTGGAGTGTCTTGTGAAAACAACGAATCTGCAGCGGTGGTGAGAAAATTGGACAATGGCTACAGCCAGGATGAGTACCATTTAAAACATTTAAACCTATAAATAAATTAATCAACCACCTTTCAAAATCTTGACATTTAAAGAGCTCTATAAACGGGGTTAAAAGGGGAATTATAAAAAATAAGGAAAAGTACTGGTTGAGTAATCATATATATTACTTTGTGATAGTTACATAAGAATGGTTCATTTGTTAGTTTCATACCTTTAATTTTAAAAGATAAGAATTTAAGTAATTGTCATTAAAAAGGAAAAAAATACCAACTTTATTCAATAAAAGAAAAATAATTTGTTTTAGTCAGCATAAACTGTGTTAATATAATCATTTCGCAACTCAACCCAAATAATCCCTCTGCAACTGTTTTCGTCTATACGACCCTGGACGTAGAACAAAGGTAAGAAAAGCAAAGTTTTTATAAATATAATAAAAATTATTATTTACAATAGAAACGTAAAGTCTCAATGGCGCCCGAACAGGGACTCGAATTTGTTAACAGCAATAAAACTTTCAATTGTTTCAAGGTTGAGTGGGTGTTGATTTAAAATATTGTTTGTTGTTGTGTAGCCATAACAGATGTCTATTGGTCTATGTGTCTTACTACATACATACATACATACATACATACATCCTCGGCGCTACAGCCCAGTCCGGGCCCTGGCCTCCAAAAGAAATCTTCCCCACTGGTCTCTACTCCCGGCCAATGTCCACCAGTTTGCTGCACCCAGCCTCACTGCCTTCTTACCAACCTGGTCCAGCCATCTTGTACGCGGTCTTCCCCTCCTTCTCCTTCCCATCGGCAAATAATTCATCACTCTTTTTGGGATTCTATCCTCCGCCATTCTCTGCACATGACCAGCCCAACGCAATCTGTTAATTTGTATGAG
This sequence comes from Magicicada septendecula, assembly GCA_034769895.1. Lineage (NCBI taxonomy): Eukaryota > Metazoa > Arthropoda > Insecta > Hemiptera > Cicadidae > Magicicada > Magicicada septendecula. The sequence goes on along the minus strand of CM068368.1, from coordinate 406,499,682 downwards.
TTGCACGATCGGAAGATCTTTAAACCTTTCGTACAACTCTCGATTATGCAGTCGCCTCCAAATGTTGTTTTCCCTCACAGGGCCATAGATTCTCCTCAGTACCCTCCTCTCAAAAACGGATAGTCTCTGCTCATCTAGTTTATTTAACACCCAGCATTCCGAGCCATACATCAGGACTGGTCTAATCAAGGTCTTGTATAGGGAGGCTTTTGTATCTTTAGTTATTAATTTTGATTTAAAATGTTTCACCAGTCCGTAGTAACACCTATTAGCAGATAATATTCATCTTTCAATATCTCTAGAGGAGTCATTTCCAGAGTCCACATATGACCCGAGATATGGAAAACCCTGAACCTTTTCAAATTCATAATCGTTAATGCGCAGGGACAGGGTACGAGTATTGGCACCTACAACCATATATTTGGTTTTGCTTTGGTTTATAACCAAGCCCATAGCCTTAGCGGACAACTCCAGTTCCTGAAAGGCTTCCTTTAAGCCAGATTCAGACCTACTTATGACGTCAATGTCATCGGCATAGGCCAGAAGCTGTACCTCCTTGTGAAATATGTGTCCGCTAGTTTGAATTCCTGAATCCCTGATGACCTTTTCTAGAGCTATGTTGAACAACAGACATGCTAAGGCATCTCCTTGTTTCAACCCATTCAATGTTTTTAAGGAGTTAGATAGATTTGATTGTATTCTGATTTGGCACTTAGAATTGGACATAACTACTCCAACCATACGCACCAACTTAGATGGTATATGCAACTCCTTCATAGCTCTATATAGCATTTTCCGGTTGATTGAATCATATGCCGACTGGAAATCCACAAAGAGATGGTGAGTGGGCACTCCATATTCCAACGTTTTTTCCAGGATTTGCCTTAGTGTAAATATTTGGTCTGTTGTTGACCTATTCCTAGTGAATCCACACTGATATTCTTTTATGTTTTCCTCAGCGTAGGGAAGCAGCCTAGAAAATATGATGTTGGACAATACCTTATATGCTGTATTAAGTAGAGAGATGCCCCTATAATTTTTACATATAAGCGGATGTCTTACTAATAACAGATATTTCGCTTCCTGTGTCGATCAATGCCTGTACTTTACAGTTGTTGATGTGTACAGTAACAATTGGACAGTAGTTACATTTGTTCACACGTCTTGCAGTTGTATCCGGTGTTGTGGTTGTGATGTTGGCGTACAAATCAGGCAGAAACAGGCTGTTCCTTCCTACTTCATGTGACGGTCAACTTTGCTTTGAGGTAGACGGCATTTGGGGTGTCGGCTTCGTTGACTTCTGAACTATTGTTTGTCCATTCCAGGTATATGGTTTTTTAAATTTCTTATTTGAATCCAGCCAGGTGTATCCACTCTTCGTATTACTGCCCTCTGTTTTACTCTCATCTTGGAAATTAGTTTTATTTCTGTACTCGGTGTTAAACATGTCTTCGGACTGCGTGAGTAAAATTAATAAATCTTCAACAGTTTTAATTCCTTGTGTGTATATGGCTAATCTTATATCTCTGTGGAAGTGATGTGCTAATTTAAGTACCAATTCGTGTTGTGTAAATGTGGGTCTTAAATGTTTACTTCTTTCCCAAGTTGTACGACATACTCCTCTAAGGTAAGTCTACCATTATGTTGATATTTACCATATTCTAATTGGTCTCGTATTTGTCTTTGTGTGTGGATATTCCAATAGCGGCCTTCAAACGATTCTTTAAATTGTTCATATGTAGTTAAATTATCTCTGACAATGGTGTACCATTGTGGAGCACAATCTTGAAAATGCTTACTAACAAAGTCAATTTTATCTTTATCAGTTATAGTGTTACCTATCAATTCCATTTCCCGTTCACAATTTAATAAAAATTCAACTGGGTTCTCTGTTTTCAAACCTTTGAATACTAGTTTGGTCCGTTCCTCTATCTGAGTTGCATACATCATCATCTGTGCTAGTCATCTCTTGATCTCCGTTCTCAGACGTTCTACTTCTCCACGTAGATCTTTCTTAAGTGTGTTCATTTCACCTGAGTAGTCCTTGGTGGATTTTGCAGACTCTACTACAGCAGTTTCCAACGTCGTTGTTCTGGATTCCAATTCCTGCATTTTATTAATGTTTTCCCGGATTTGTTCACTAACTGTTCTTATCCTCACATCTTGTTCCTGCTTTGAAACTTTAAACTTTTTATTCCAGAGTTCGGCTAATTGTTTAATACCTTCTTTTAATTCTTTTGATCATTCTGTTTTCTATTCTTTAAACCTATTCTCCATCTTTAAAGCTTGTTCGTTTAGTGACTACTCTACTCTAGCTTCTAATATTTCTATTTTGGTATTAGTTTCTTCGAGGTTTGTAGTCAACTGTTCTTTAAGGTTATTGAATTCAGCTTTAAATTCGGCTTTAACTTCGTTTTTATTTTTTGTTAATTAAGCTTTAACTTCCTCCCTATTCTTTTTTAAATCTTCATTATTCTTTTGCATTAGTTCATTATTTTTTTGCATTTGTTCCTGGTGACCTCTAATCATTGCCTCAATATCAACTCCTTTCTGCGGTGTAGCCATTTCGTTGTATTAGAATTAAATTTAAATTCGTTTTATTATTTTTAATTATTATTGGTAAACCGCGACTCTATTGGTTTTTATTTAATATTATTTATTTCTGTTTATTATTATTATAAATTATCTCATACCAACAATTTCTCTCCTCTTTCAGTTTTGTTGAGTGGCAGTTGTGAAATACACAACAATATTACAATTACAATACAATAATATTAATAACAATAATAATAATACACTTATTAATTATGAACATATATGATAATTAACAAATATCGAGCCACACATTGGACACGCCAATTTATTATGCAACGTTACAAGTATTTCAAATTCACACAAATACATTACCATGTACTCAACGCAACTATGAAGTGTATTACACCGGCCAGGTGACAGGATTTTTTTTATTCTCGTTGCGTCAAGTATATGTAGTTGCACAATAATTAAATAATTTTCAAAGAGGAGTGAGATGTTGACATAAAATAATTAATTAAAACCGCTTCAAAATAATCATTCTATGATTTATTAATATTAATAGAATTTATGCAAATATTAATAATTCGAATCTTAGATAAATAAAAATATTCTCTTTTATAAGTTTACACAAATACAATGTAACCTTCTATGCTGTTCATGACATATATATAAAATAATCAACCATATAATCTTACTAGCTAAACAGTCATGTTAAATAAATTACGTAGGCCTAAAGCTTTTTATTTCAGTGTGTCTGACTTTGACTCAAATTTTAAATAATAGCAACTTATTTAGAAACTAAAATAATATTCAATCTCAAGAACAAAATTAATTGTTGCTCTAAACAAAATAAAAAATATAACATTTACTTCCAACCTATTGTTTATTTCTATTGACACACCCAAATTTTAATATACAACAAAAGATTACTATTTTTAAATTTTCTTATTAAATTAATTTATTTTCTTTAACTACCATTTAAATTTATGTACAGTAATTATATTTAAAACTTTAAGTCTTTACTGTTCATATATAAGTTTCTTTTTGAGAGTTCTGTTCACAAACAAAAATATAATATTGTTTATTCATCACCTGCGTACTGCCGATGTTACCGTTGCGTGTGTGTGTGTGTGTGTGTGTGTGTGTGTGTGTGTGTGTGTGTCCTGAATCCTGAGAATTTGATGATGATGATGATGATGCGGATGCTGTGTTCTCTGTCTCTATGGGTTGTTGTTTCTGATGGTCCAGAGTTCCTCCATAAGTCTTGGTGTGTGGTAAAGATGTCCTGATCGATCGGCAGACCAGCAGCGTGACGTTGTGTGAAGATATCTTGAGTCTCTGAGACCACCCCAAAATTGCCGGTGGTATTTATACTGGACAGCAATCTGACAAGCCCAGGACTGTTTTCGACCTGTTAGATATTGTCATTTCGTGCAAAGCATCCTTTAAATTACAAATCACTTTTTGGTTCATTTTCGCGATTTTGTAAACATCCTCGTAGCACGAGCGATATCATCGTTTGCATAATTTTTTCCTGGTCACTCACATATAACACACTTATTAATTACTATTTAATTACACGAGTAATTAACATTAAATTACCTGGCGTCTTTATTATTGCAAATTTTTGCAATACTTTTACATCACTATATTCGTTAAAAAATCCTTAATGTAATGGTGTTTTTATAATTGGGGTACATCTTTGTTCACAGGTTTAAAACGTATTAATTAGTTTATTGTTATCCAGTTAAAACCTGATTCAGACATACACATCACCCCATCTTTGCCTGTCGTAGCTTGCGTTCACACACACAAACACACAAGCGCTGTATTCACTCGAGAGGCAGGTGTACGCTTTCTGACAATTCTTAGCCTGCATAATATTGTTAAAAACTGTTCATAATATATTTTTCTATGCTAAATATTTACAAACATACCGCACTGGGCAAATATGCAAATATATGTATTGTTGCAATATAAGCATATGCTGTAATGTGCATTTATTAAATAAAATAAATATTTAGATTAATTTTAGTAATATGTAATAGACAAGCAGGTGTGAAGTTGAAAGCTGAATTAGACGCAGGAATGGACATGCATGATCACGTGATTATTGCTGAGAGAGTGTACAGTAGTGTGTGTGTGTGTGTGTGTGTGTGTGTGTGTGTGTGTGTGTGTGTGTGTGTGTGTGGAGCCTGTTCAAGCCTGAAAGTTTGAAACCTCACCTCAAATAGTTACTAAATTATAGTTTATTTAATTATAAGCAAACCATAAATGTTAGAAAGATTGCAAAGACTTCTAAATATGCATAAAAATCAGACACATGTAAAGTGCGAAAACGCAGTGATTATGACGTTCAGTGCGAATTCTGTGCGATTTTAAGAGCATAGTAATTACACTAATTATGCGATCACTATGGTAATTACATATAATATGTGTAATTAAATCAGACAATGTTAGATCACATTGAAATCCGCATCAGACATTGCAATTGGCAGAAGTGTGCGAATATGTGAAATTGGACGATAGTGGGGGAACTGACGCCACGGACAGTTTCTGACATGCAGAATTCTCAGCCGACAGGTGTGGTTTTTTGTTGAATATAAATACGGGCCCAGGAAAGCCAAATTTTACTCTCAATCAGTCTTCAGAAGCAGCGGGACGCTATGTCCGTTAGCGAAGTGATTTTTTTTTTAAATAAACTGTAAAGTCAGATGGACAATACGTTCATCCGAGTATCAAACAGTAACTCTTAGTTTGATTATTTTAAATACAATTATTGAACATACGCCACCAGTCTACAACCACAAATATTCAGCGCTCTAGACAACTGGTGAGGTCACATCAAGCAGAGGAACGATATGCAGAGCAATCAAGGCATCTGCTAGGACAACAGCAGTTGATGCAGAGCGACATATCATTCTACAGCAACCAGAGAGGACCAGAAGGAACGAGTAACTGAAGGACGACAAGTGGAACCGGAGAACGTGCAGGGAAATCCATTAGAAGAGGACCTACCGATCACCGGAGGACAGGGGTACAATCTACAGAATTGAGGTGACAAATAACCAATTTATAATTAATAAATGAAAGAATAAAGACATTGAAAAGACATTTTAAAATTTAAAAATAAAGAAAATTTGTGTCAAATGTAGATAGAGATAATAGAATATAATTTAAATTTAGTAAGACTTTTCTTTGATGATGAACAATTAATTTAAAGTTAATTTAAATCATTGCTTGGATGATTGACGATTAATGTAATCAATTTAAATTTTCATTTAAAGCGTGTAAAGTAATCAGTGAATAATATTACACACAATGTGTAAAGTAACGTAGCTGGAAGTATAGAAGAAGACTAGTCAATTTAAAATGTTATAAAGCATTAAGATGTATGCAATGCATAGAGTAATGCAATAAAGAAAAAATATATAAAGCAAAGAAAACAAGACTGCAAATAAAGCACACAGTCAGATTGAGAGGTCGAGAAATTTTAGAGTAACAAATAAATGTTTAACATAGATTTTTGTGAATATAGTATATAAGATTTATTTTATGATGAATGTACTGCAACAAAGAAACGTTTAAACAAATGATAATGAATATTTTATGGCAAAGTAAATGCTATTTTAAAAACACTTATAATTTAATTTGACTAAATTAATGAAAACATGTTACAATTTAAAAATGACTACTCTTATTATGATTACACCCAAACCCCAGTAATTGATACCTTCTAACAGTAATGTTAGATACATGGTAGCACAGCACAAATTAAATTACAGTAAATAATCAATTCGTGTTGTTGTAATATATATATATATATATATATATATATATATATATATTGTAGCATGACAGATAATCCACTAATTAATAATTCAAAAATGATCATAATTACATTTAAATTAATTAAATCAAAAGAAAGTTCGAAGCAAAATAAATAAATATCAAATAAAAAGAATTAAATATCAAATGAACGTAATTAAATATCAAAGTGAACAACACCACCATAAAAGAAAAGTATAATTAAATAATAAAATGCAATGATAAAGTATCAAGGAAATTAAATCCAAAGGAACTCATATATAAAATCAGGAGATTACCCAGGAAGTTTAGGAGCAGGTGATAAAGAAGATACCCCGAACCAACCGAAGGACATAATGAAATACTTACCTTGGAAAACCCAAGACAGAAGAAATGAAGAAAAGAAGATGTAGGATGGGAGAACTACGAAGAATACCCATGAAAAACCTATTGATAAAAATAATAAACCCCGAACCAAATATTAATATAACCCCAAGAAAGTATAACACCCCAAAACCTCATGTAAAATAATTATAAACAAAAGTGTTTAGTAGTAAATAGAAGTGCACCAAAGAAAGTTCTTATGTAATCAAATAGACAAATCTTCACAGTTCCCTATAACTAAAAGTTTGGTCTTAGCATATTGTAGAACTCAATTATAAATAAGAACCAACAGTGTAAGTGTAACAGTGCAAGTGAATCCCATATAATAAACTTTAAATAAAGGTGTACTGATATTGTAACTATATACAATAAATAACTTTAAGTTTTATAATAAATACAGAAATGACATAGCATGAAGTATTGTTATGATTATATGTCAAATGATTCATAAAGGAGGACACATCTTTTTATCAAAAAACATTTATAGAGGTGCAAATGATAAAGAGAGCAGAGGGGGAATAATTACTGTAAAAGGGGATTAAATTATAATACAATATAAACAGAAAGGACTGTGATTAACTTAAGTTTAACATAAACATTTTAAATGGCTAATTATGTTTATGTTTAAAGCCAACACATTTCAAATTGAGAATAGAATTATATTTAGTGTAAGAATGTTTATTAATATAACAGTGTACATACAGCCTAAAAGGTTTATAAAATGTACCAGTTTATAAAATGTTTATTATGTATTTTAAAAATAGTTCAACTTAACAAGTCTAACTTAAAAGACTAATAATTAATGTTCAATATTGTTTTTATAGTATGAGCAGGAATACCATGCTACATGTTCCAATAGTGGTATAAGGAATTTTTATTTGATATTATATTAACTTTAGACAGTCAGAGAGGGTATATAGGATTAGTAATATTAAAAACCCAGTATATGTAAAACAATAGAATCTAGGCAAAATGGTAAATTCCAATAACATTTATATTTCAGTAAAGAAGTCTAATAAACCATGTAAACTAGTAAGATTTATATTAGGTAAATCAAGCACCAACTACTATAACAGAAACTATACTTTAAAAGAATAATATAAAAGGTTGGATAAAATTATTAAATAATTTCAAAATGTAATATCTAACCATTTCAAAGGAGTAATAGTAAATTAATGGATTTTAACTAAAAGGAGGATCAAATTGTTAAATTTATAAGAAATTAAGGCAGGTAATTATTTATATCAATCAGAAATTTATTATAATCATATTTATAACACCTAACATGGCTAATATTTTGGACAAGAACAGGAAGCTGATTTTGGGCCTATATTTCCAAAAAGACAGAAATATAGCAATTTTAACAAAAAACTTAATAAATATAGACTATTGTATGTCAAATTAAACAGAAGGAGGTAAAGAAACCAATTATGTAATTAATAATTCACAAAAGCAATCAATACACAAAAAATATTCCGATTATAATGTATTTTAGAATCACATGAATAGGAAATGAAAAATATTTAAACGATACTTTTCCAATATTAACTTGACAAGATATTTCATGAGACGAAGGAAGTAGGATAGTTCTTAATTAACATTCAACAAGAACGGTTGATGTGAGATCGCTCTAAGAACCTCTATAGCGAATTATAATGGCGTATATAAGGTTAACATAAAATCAGTGAAAAAATCGAGAGTTACCGAATTTGTTATTTTAAACTTTTAATCAGTGAAACACACCAACACCAACAGTGAAAACAATCGATACGCAACATAATACCAGTGAATTAAAACAGTAAAACCATCTAACATTAATATTTCACTTACAACAAATTTTATGATTCTTAACTACAAACCGACAACAGTGAACACACCTATGGTTTTTGACCAAATTTTATACTATATTTAAAACATCAATCAATACATAATTCTTTGTTATTTCCCCAGGGTTAAGGGTAAGTTCTTTTTGTTATGAGATGGTCAGAAATGGATAATTATACTACGCTTTACAAATACCGAAAAATGAAGAATGAGTTTTCTTCGTTAAATATTAAACGAAATGTTTATATTACCTCTCTTCTTAAAGTTCGTACTTGAATGAAGCCGTTTCTCCGGTGGTGTCTGTCTTTTGTTGTAATTTCATTACCGTCTGGAAAATATTCTCTCGTCAAACTTGACACATAGCGAAACTAGGCCTGATCGTCCAGAATTGATTTTTTTTCACTTTTATTATGTAGTATAGCAATTTGACTTTGATAAATAAGGTATTAGTATATAATGTTCATACTGTTTTTTAATTTTGTACCAATTTTACACTTCTCAAAAGGTTTCTAAAAGGATATTTTAATAAAATTGTGGTCTCATCATTTTGTCAACTGGACAGGTTTAATTTATAAATTCGATTAACAATACTTGTTATTTTCCGTTACTCTTAGTAACCCATAATTTTTTATATCTTTTTATTGGTTCTGCTATTTACTTTTTAGTATATAGGCAGTTTGTAATTATTATAAACTTATATTTTATTTACAGAAAAAATAATTCTTTTTAATTTCGGTTTCTTTCCCAATTTGGTTTACATAATAGGTTTCTGTTCATTTTCTTATAACCTTGGATATAAGTATTTAATATTTTTATTATCTTTAAATGAATTTATATATTATTTATTAGTCTCTCATAGTATTCCTACACTGCACTACTTCCTTCTGCCATTTCCCTCATACAGTATTATTTTAATTTTTTATTATCATCTGATATTTAAATCTTTTTTTTTTTTTTTTTTTTAATGAACCCTGGGTTATCTTATACTATAACACAAATATTTTAAAAAAATATAAAATTAACTTAGGTATTAAACTTGGTTGTCTACACAATATAAACATTACAATAAATTAACAAAATACATAATCAGTTAGTAGCATTATAGTCTACTATCATTGTTTATAATTCTCATACCTACAGCACAATTCTGTAAGAAGTTCCCTGCACTTTCACTTTTTACCTCAATGGGTACACTATAACTCACTTGCCACTGTATATCACTCTAATTGTTTTTAATGTTTAGTGATACAATTTAATTTTGAGCTCGTTATAGTTTACCCATTTCTGACCTTTATGGTATTACAAGAGTTAATTTATTGGGACCGGGTTATGTACCGTTACAATATATATTGTAAGGGTACATATCTTCAACATACATTTATGAAGCAACATGATAAGAATAAAATACTAAATGATTAACACTATGAATTAAAAGGGATGAGTCAGAGATAAAGGAATGGGTAGTTAACATAATTATGCGATCAAACAGATAAAGGTAATAATAAAAGTAACCTCTGATAAGAGAAAGGTAGCAAGCAATGAAGCAAACTTTGAAAACAATAGTACAATGCGATTTAACCAAAATAACCCAATAGATATGGTAAGTGAGTAGGTAGAACAAGCCCCAACACCGGTGATAGGACAAATAAAGACAAATAAAATAATAAAAGGTAGACAAACAATACCAGAACACAAATAATAAAGCAAAAAATAGTAACAAGTATTATATAGAGTATGTAAACAAAAAGTACACTACCAGTAGTAATTAAGGGAAAACATTTGTTAATAGAATGCAGGGCCGTAACTAGGTGGTGGCGAGATGTGCCCCCGCCAAGGGCGCAGGTACAAAGAGGGCGCAAAATTGACCATGAAAAATATCTTTTTTTAGAGTTATATTGGTACAATTTGTCAAGCAAATAAAAACTCCACGTTATTGGAAAAAATCTTTCAGTTTCAGATTGTTAAAAGTTACTGTACGTGAACTGTCTATATTTGTGTCTATTATACAATAAACAAAAAGCAGCTATGTAAATTTAGTAACTGCACTGGACCTTGCCCTACTGATGGGCGCGGAGTCGGGCCAGGCGCAAAGCGAAAATCTCTTCACCTCCACCCATCCCATGATGAGTCAGTCACTGGGTCACTGCACTGCACCTGCGCCTTCTTGGTTTTAGCAACGAATATAGACGTAACTAGAAGAACACTTCTTATGGAGCGAGTGGGGTCAGCTTTCTGGGGTGATAAACAGTAGTTCATCACCCCGGCAACTAGATGGCGCTGGCGTTTCCAAGTAATTTTTTGTATTATACCGCAAAATTTAGTAAATTTCAAACATTTTCGTTAATATATAATTGGAAAAAGCTACAACTTATCAGATAAAAAGTGGTAGATGAAAAAATGATTGTAGGGGTTAGACTAGACACAACCTCCAACCTCCAAACTTTTTCACATTTGTTTGACACACTGGGTACGAAGGAATGAATCAAATAAATGCAGCCTACTCAAAAAATGCACTTTTGATGCATTCTTTATTATGCAGTGCGCAAAAGAATTTTAAAATATACAAGAAAATGCGTCTTATTATTACAAACATTTTTTTGATCTACCACTCTTTTATACAAAAAGTAGTAGCATTGTTTCAATTACGCTTTTAATAACCCAGAAGTGTGCTTCTAGTAACGTCTATATTCGTTGGTTTTAGCAAGCTTGTCATAACTTGAATTATGTTCATAACTGTTTATGTTCAGTGCCGACAGTTGAGTTCACCGAAAAATTCGGTGATAGTGTTAAAACGTCGCAGACATCGTTTCTTTTTTCTTACCGCGAGAGGCTCACTTGTATTTACAGTGCTTCGGGTTTTCCGTGTAATCCTATTACTCAGGATTCAAAAAAACTTTTTGGCCGTCTGTGTGTCTGTAACAATGACAATGACAGCGACAGCGCCCAAACAAATTTACCGATTATGACCAAACTTGGCATACAGGTCCTTGGGCAGTGGGCACAATATCTTGGCTGAGTTCGTTAATGTTTGAGATCGGTTGAGTAGTTTTTAAATGGCAGCCATTTACAACTGTAATACAATGTAAATTAAGTGGGAATGGTTTGTTTCAGAAATGGGGCCAAAAAACCTTCTGGAAGTGAATTTAAAAAATCAAAAAACGAAAAGAACAAGACAATGAAAAATTAGCATCGGCGCTTGGAAATTGGCTGCGAAATGAAGAGAAAGAAGTAGGTGAAAGTGATAGTGCCAGTAATAGTAATGCACTTCAAGAAGAAGAAGAAAAAAGACGACCAAGAAGAAAAGGAAGGAGAAAATGAAAAAGATAGAAAGCAAAAAAATGAAGATAGCAAGACTGAGACTGTTTCAGAACAACCCCAGCCAGATCACTCCAATGGAGTTCGTCACAAACGTCATTGATTTTGAAGAAGGAAGTGATCCTGAGCTAAGTCATTCCACAATCGGCAGGCAATCTACTGATCTTGAAAAACCCAGCACATCTTGCACATCTAATTATAATGAAAATGATGCATTAAATACTACTGATGTGGGAATAGAAATTATCTACGAGGATCCCAAAAAATTGCCAGCAAATTTTCGATCAGACACAGTTCGTTGAAAACGTGTTGAACGAGGCCCACAAACAGTTGACTTAGATAGCTACAAATTCCCCTGTGCAGATGATGGAAGACACTTTTCTCAGAAATGGGTTTATAAAATTCTACCAAACGGGGAAAAAGTAAAAAGGCAATGGTTGTTGTACAGCCAGTCTAAGGACGCACTGTTTTGTTTACCTTGCCTTCTCTTTTCAAAAGACGACAAAAAGGACAAACCTGCTTTCTCTAATATTGATGAGGGATTCACTGATTGGAGACACTTGAACCCATTTATTGTCAATCACGAAAGGTCGATACCTCACCGACATTCTTATGTCGATTGGAAAGAATTAAAAATTGGACTGAAAACTAGTAGATCTGTTGATGCAGAACATCAAACATTGATACAAGCTGAAGCAGAAAAGTGGTGCAATGTTCTCAAATTATTGTGGATGTAATTCTCCATTGTGCCAGGAATAACTTACCTTTAAGAAGAGGTTCCGATTAGATCAGTGACAGCAACTGTGGTGTATTTCTGAGTACATTAGAACTTATTAGTCACTACAATCCTCAACTATCTAAGCACATAGAAAATGTTAAAAGTGGAAAACATGTCACAAGCTATTTTTCACCTCTAATTCAAAATGAGGTCATAGACATTTTGGGAAATAATGTTCGATCTGAAATACTGAAGAATGTAAAAAGTGCCAATTATTTCTCTATTATGTTTGACTGCACCCCGGACACAGCACATTTAGAACAAATGAGTGAAATAATAAGGTATGTTAACACTAAGGATGGGAAATGCTCAGTTGAAGTAAGTTATGTGGACTTCATCATAAGTCACCAGAAAAAAGGAAGAGGGTTATCACAAGAAATATTGCAAAAGCTAAACAATGACGACTTGGATATTTAGAACTGTCGTGGTCAAGGCTTTGACAACGGCTCAAATATGGCAGGAAAATACGAAGGCGTTCAAGCGCACATATCCCAACTAAACGACCTTCCTAAATTTGTGCCTTGTGCAGCACACAGTCTTAACCTCGTTGGCGTGCACTCCGCGGAAGTGTCAATTATGATGACAAGTTTTTTTGGAAAAGTGTTGGAGTTTTTCAACTTCTTTAGTAGCTCTACCTTAAGGTGGGAGGCTTTGATTGGTTGTCTCAAAACTACCCTTAAGAGACACTGTGATACAAGATGGTCTTCCAGGCGTCAAGCTGTGACAGCTCTTAAGAAGAACTTATCATCTGTACACAAAGTTTTACAAAACATGGCTGATAGAGACAACGACTGGAACACTGACGCACTGTCTGGTGCTATGAAACTTCTTAGACAAATTGATTACGAATTTGTGTGCCTTTTAGAGATGTGGTCTGATGTTTTGATAAGTTTGGACTGCACCAACAAGTCACTGCAAAGAAAGGGCACAACTCTTGACGTAGCATCACGTTTGCTCTCAGGTTTGGCAAAAAAAGTTGAAGACCTACGTAAAGAAGGAATTAAAAAATACACAGAGAAAGCCAAAGCTATTTGTGATTCCATGGCCATCCAAAGCAGTTAAGAGGCTGAGAAAAGTCAAGAGGATGGCTGGGGAGACGGCTGAAGACGAAGCACACTTGTTGAGTTCTGATAATCATTTTAGATAGAGTGTTACACTGTATTTGATAGAATTGTAAGTGAAATGGAAAAAAGGGCACACATTTACCACACAGTTTCATCAGACTTCAGTTTTTTGTCAGGAAAGTCCTTAAGTGAATGCTCTGTTTCTGTTCTTGAAAAGTGTGCATCTGATCTTGGTGCGATATATAGCAGAGACATTGATAGAGTTGAGCTAGTTAACGAAGTAGCTGATTTCAAGTTTCACGCAAAAGAGCTGGTGAAGAACATTTACAAGGCTTCCCATTTGGATATTCTGAAAGTTATTTCAAACTATGGATTAAGAGATGCTTATCCAAACATCGAAATAGCATTGAGGATATTTTTGACAATGCCCGTCAGTGTGGCGTCTTGCGAGTGTACTGTCAGCAAGCTGAAGATAATCAAAAACTACTTACGGTCAAGTATGTGTGAAAACAGATTGACGAACTTAGCTATCCTGTCCATAGAATATGAGATTGCTTCAAAACTTGATTTTAGTGAAATAATTAGTGAGTTTGCCTTGCTGAAAGCAAGAAAGGTAAAGTTTTAGTTCCATGGCTTTTCTGCTGTATACTGTATGTAACAATGTGTAAAAGCAATATATTTGCTTACTGAAGAGTTTCAATTTGTTATTTACAGCCCCCAGAGCCATAAAAATGGTACCTGCAGTTACAACAACAGAATGTTGTAAGTACAAGTCCTGAAGTCCTGTGTAAAAAAAATCAAGATAATTATAGAACTAAAGCACCGACTAAAGTTATGAATTATTTCGCTGGTAGTGTTTGTTATAATCAATACCTCATTAGTTACAGTAGTGTGATATAATCTAACTGTTAACTAAAGAAGGCCTACTGTAAATTGATGTAACTATCAATAAAAATATTTTGCATTTTTTCTCATTTTCTCATATTGCAGGTTGCAGAAGCTGCTATAGTTTACTTAAATACTATTACTAGAAGTTTAGTTTTTATTCTAAAAAAGTTTGTAATTGTATATTACCTACCTTAATGTAGTGTAAATATTAAGTTTTAGTAGGCCTTACCATGTACTGTACTTTGGTAACTACGTTTCTTTGTTTAGTTACTTTTTACATAGTTCAATCATCTGCAAATTAGGTTTTAACCTCATACAGATTCCACCACTTTCAGTTAGTTTTTAAAAATAGTTTTAAGTTCAGTCTTTCTCTTACAATAGTAATGCTTTTATATTCAGATAATATAGAATTTTACAGAAATTCGACCAAAAAGTTACCTTGAAAAGAGGCAAAAACTTGGCTCAAAAAGCTTTAAAAACTACCATTTTTGCACTTTAATTTTAAAAATATTCTGGGGTAGCAACCCCGGACCCCCCGCTACACTGGTGGGTATTCCAGACCCCCCAGACCCCCCGGTATTGGTATTGGCGGCGCAGCTTTGTCAAAATTGCCAAGGGCGCAGGAGTACCTTGTTACGGCCCTGATAGAATGTATGTATTATTAATAACCCTATAGAGAGAGTAAAAGTAGAACATAAAATATAGAAAAAAATGACTATAAAACTGTGTTTTAAAACCCGATCCAAGAGTGAGAGATAGGTAGGAAGTGGGAACAATAAACAGTGAAGTGGTGGTAATATTAAAATAAACAACTTATAATTTTAAGGAAAAGAATAGTGACCCAGTGTAACAAACCAAAACCATAACCAAATGGTGAATAAGAAAATAAGTGAAGTGTGTTAAACTGTAAGAAACAGCATAGGTGTGATGGTAAGAAAATATAAAAACATATTCTATTACCAAAAGAATGACTAGAAAGTTTATCTATATAGATAAGAGGGTATCAATACAATACTCACAAAATTGTTATGTTATTAAATAAATGAAAAGTAATTTGTTTGTTTGATGTTTAAAGGAGTGTAAACCGAGAAGGCAGAAGTTTACAATAATGTGTTTGTATTTATATATAAGTAAGGAAGGTATAAGGAGATGAATAGTATGAACATTTTAATTAATGACATAAAAGATAATAATTGTATTTTTAATAAGAAGGAGTTATTTCTATGTTATGAATAGTATGAACATTTTAATTAATGACATACAAGATAATAATTGTATTGTTTTAATAAGAAGGAGTTATTTCTATGTTATGAAGAGTATGAACATTTTGAGTAATGACATACAATATAATAATTGTATGTACTAAGAAAGAGTATGGCTGAGCAATATACAGACCATCAAGTTATTTATATGTTATGTTTTGTTAATAGATTTAAGTTAAATAGATATGTGAGAAATGGGAGTAGGAGTAAAACTAATGACATAAAAAGTAACAAACAACAAATTAATAAATATAACATAAATAGAAAGTAAAATATCAGATAGGAAATAATTTGGTAAAAGTATAATAACATGAATAAATTGTAAAACAGTTCAAAGTAATGCAAAAGCCAATAAGCACGAATGCAAATAAGCAAACCATATGTGCTTAGTAAATAATGTTTAAATAGAGCAAATTAAGAAATTCTAAGATGTTACAGTTAGGCCTATCAATGACATAGCTGTATAAGTTCAGAAAACCAATAATAAACAATTGAATACTATACTTGAATGATATGACCAAATAAATCATGTAATTACAATTAAATAACCAGAATAACATGTCAGAATTGTGATAAAGGGTATAAATAAGTAAAATATGTATTAAAATAGAATTATCAATTTTGTACAAAAACATTAGTACAAGGCCTAGACCAGCCTTATGAGATGTCAAATTGATCATTGAAAGAAAATAGGGACATCTATATTAATATTTCAAGCATTGGAAATATCCCCAAGGAAAAATAACATTTATAAAATATTTATTTATTTTTAACAAAAAAGCAGGATTTATAACAATAGTTTCAAATGTGCTTAACCAATCAGAGTCAAGCCGGGTTACCATAGAAACAGAACGTTATTATAATTTTGACCGTTATGTAACAGGATTCCATTATTAACAATTCAGAGGTATAGACGCTATACTGAGGCGGACCTTTTAAAGCAAATAAGTAAGAAGATCAAAAAGAAATGAAACCAAATTGAATACCCGAAGTAAACAAGAGTTCCAGCAACACCAGGAGGAAGAATAAATGAAGTTACAAAATTAATAAATAACTAAAAATTGTAATAAAAGAAACAGACGCCAACGAAGACGACAACCCTATCTTTGAGATTAGATGAATGCATTAACAACAGCGAAGAAACCATTGATGATCGCTAACACTAACACCGTGATTGTGTTAAGTATAAATTAAATTATAATTAATTTAAAAAAAAAACTAAAACTGATCCACTTTTCACACAATAGAAAACTCTCACTATGAACTTGGAACACCTATTTCTTTCAAAGATTAATAAAAAATATTTATGAACACCTGAAGTAACTATAAGATAACCTATGTATAAAACAATAACACTGACACACACTTTTAACACCACAGAGTTGAATTTAATGTAAACCTCTTTCATATCTAAGTACCACAATTGTAAGGTGGTGTACTTTATTTAAACATCTTGTTCTAAACTTTTTTCGTACTCAAAAGAATTCATTGGCAATTTCATTTGTATAAATAAGAAGATACGGCGACCATCATGTCGTCAAACTAACTTTGTGCTGCCACCCTGCTCTCTGCTGAGTAAAAAATTAATTTATTGCCGAGGCTAAAAGTTATTATAATGATCTCAATTGTACAATAATTATTGAAAATTAATGAGCTATCAAGCCAAATAAATAAGTATGAATCTTTACTAGCTGTCCTGTAATTATTTCAAATGTATTATGTATGTTGTGTTCTGTAGCAGTGAATAGAATTATTTGACCAAATTTTATGTTGGCAACACATCCCCCTCCAGACAAGCGAAATTCGAGTTCCCGCCAGTCTGCGAGTAATTCGAATCATTCATCACAGTACCGTAAACAAACAAACAGATATTGAATCTTTTAATTGTTTTTCTGGAAAACAATTTGGCGCCTATCGGGAAGGAAAAACCAGTGAGCAAGGACAGGTAAGGACTAACAGACAACAACAAGATTCGGGACGGTTTATCAGTGCGTTCACGATCATCATCATCAGCTTTATCACAAATTGACACCTACGATAGTATGGCTGTTAAACCATACTACAAGAAGAATAATAACAAATTGACGCATTCAACGTGTGACTTAATACACGCACAGATCTATTTAATAACAAAGTAGGTTATAACAGTATATATATATATATATATATATAGTAGCATGACAGATTATCCACATTATAATGAACGAAATAATGATCATAAATAAATTAAAATTAAAATTAAATCAAAGAAAATTCCATAAAAAACAATTAAGGACCACAGTAAAGTGCACTCATAGTTTGAAGAAATAAAAATAAATTAAAAACAACTATGCAATATCAATGAGTAATAAAAAATAAAACAAAAGACAAAATAAAGTAAGAAGGTACCCAGGTAGGATAGCAGTAAGTAAGGCAATACCCAGAACAAACCGACATCCCTAATAACAGGACTGAAATTGGAAGAAACCACGTAGTAGAATAAAATAAAGTAGGGAAATACCCAAAGCAAACCCAGTAATAAGAAAAAACGAAACCCCAAAATGGAGTATATATAACAAATGAAAGTATAACACCTAAAATAAAAAATAATGTAAAGTAGATATAAACAAAATTGTCTAAAGGTAGAATTAAAAGTGAACCAGTGGAAATTATTTATATATAATGGAAAAAACAAATCTTCATAATCCTCTATAAATAAGATTCTTGATCTTATAAGACTATAAAACTGATTAGAGATAAGATCAAAGAATACCAGTGCAAGTTATTTTGTTATGTTAAATAGACTTCATGTGTCAATATTTAAATTCATAAACTAAGTAAATTTGTGCCTTTATACAACTTTAAAGTTTTAGTATTGAATTCAGAAATGATATTTTGTAGAATATTATTATGAAAATAGACTACAAATGTTTTTAAGTGAGTGCCACTCTTTATCTGACAACATTTATTAAAATGACAAAGATAAAATAAGAGCAGGCAATAAATAAGTGAAGTGACAAAGGGTATAGCCCCAAAATAAAATAAAAACAGCCAAGACTGCACAAAATTTAGTTTTAAGAAATCATTTAAATAAGGAAAGGACAGATGAGTTTTATTTATATTAAGGTCAATAAACTCTATACCTAAATGTTTGAAATAGAGTGTAATGTTTTTTGTTATTCTAAAACATTTATTATGTTTAATAGTATTAATCAAGGCTGAATTGTCTGAGTTTAAATACCATTCTTTTATTATAAGATATTTATTTTGTGTTACTAGTATTGATCAAGACTGAAATGTCTGAGATTGAGTACAACTCTTTTGTTTTAAAATATTTGTCATGTATTCATAGTATTAATCAAAGCTAAATGTTCATGTAGCTAAGTAAGAGAATTTTAATTAAGATTGTATAAAAAATAAAAGTCAGAAGGGGTATAAACAAGCTGTAATAGTCATAAAACATTATATGTGAACAAAACTAAAATCTGGACAAATGGTAAATCTCAACAACCTTATCAATGATAAATAAGTAAAATAAATTAAGTAAATTGATGAAATTTATATAATGTAAATCAATCACAGTGTATTCTAACAGTACCAATACTTTATAAAGATATTGAAGAAATGTATAAAGGATTATTAGAAAAAATGCAAGTGTAATAACACTGGAACATAAGGGGAAGATTTTAATTAAAGATATAATTTAAAAAAGATAACTAATTCATAAAATTACAAGGAATTAAGGAAAAATAAACATTTTATTTCAATCAAGGATCTTGTCCAATAATAATTATAGCTTTATAAAGATGGTAAACCATTTAATGTGACAGGAAGTAAAACTTTAGGCCTACATGTACAGTAAAAATACTGTAAATAAGGCATTTCGAGATGAAAAACATTGTAAAAGTATAATATTTGGTATTAAATCACGTAGCATTAACTAAACAAAGCGAATATGTGTTAGGTATTTGATAAAATTAAATAATAAAAAAAATGTATTCATTCATATAATGTAAAAGTCAACCATGTAAGCGGAAATGATAAAGATTTAAAACAATGTCTTTTTAATATTAAATTGGCTAAGACGTTTCGAATAAAGAAGAAAGTTGAACAGTTGATTATTAGACGTTGAATAGTTCACATCAGAACGAGAGCTCACGAAATAATCACATATAACGAAGGAAGAAGAAAGATGGCGAACCTCAACCAAGCCTATTCTATGTAAAATCGCGAATTTTGACAAAACTTTAAATAACTACTAAATTCAGTGAATTAAACCAGTATAACTATTAAAGTGAATTAATATTGAACAGTAAAAGGTGCAATAACCGAATTAACACACATAAACTATAATTCCGAATATTAAGACAAAATCTGCCATTATCGACCTTATGGTATGAAGTGAAATACAAACATTATTCAACACAAATTACCGAAACGAATCACTGAACACTGATCCAGGACAACTACACTATCACCAGAGGAATTAATCACTATTACTGGGACGAGGAAATCTTGGAAAAACAACTTTTATTTGCAGAGAATTCATTGAGGTGTAGCAGCCGTCAACATCTGCGATACAAAGCAGCCATCTTTGAAATCCCATGATCCTCTGCAGTCCACCACTAGCTTCGTCATCACAACGATTGGTTCGAAAACATTACTTTACTAACCATTATATATTAAATAATACCTTTGTATTTTTAGATCATTAAGCTTATAATTGTAAGTGTTATACTTTCCTGATTTTGCCCTTTCTCTGACTATTCTAACATAACAGTTTAAAGAACCTGAGAATTTATATTAATAATTTGTATAAAAGAATTCGCTCGCCCTGAGAGAGTCGATTCATCAATTGATATAAAATCGATTATTTTATATTTTGTCAACAAAAACCATTGAATGTTATAATTTTGAATTCTATTTATTTCTAAACTTATAAATAGAATAATATAAAACAATATTTGATACATAACTACCAGAACAGCTGAAATTAACAACTTTAAAGGAGGACACACTTCGAATAAAGAAAGATCACAAATCGATTGTTCCTGGAGACAATCCATTTAACGCAGAATCATAATTCCAATTACACAAAGTGATATAAATTGATAAAAAATTAAATAAACGAATTAAAATTTACACGAATACAATACAAAAATTAATTAATAAATAATAAATAAAATTTATAAAGAAAAAATAAATAAATAAAATTCTTTTTATAAATTAAACAAAATTTTTATTTTGTTACAAAATTGACGCTCACAACAGTGGGGCGTAAAACAAAAGATAAACGATACGAGCGAAGGCACGTATCGTTACAAAATATATACATTACAACGATACAACGTTATTAAATGTAAGTGTGTCGGGCACACGCTCATGAGAGACAAAATTATACAATGGTAAATAACATTTGTAACGTGTACGTGTATTTAGGGGTTCAGGTGTAATTATAATAAGGGTAGCCTTTTTAGGAAATTCAAAATGTTCCCATTTATTAATTTAAACAAACGTATCAAGAAATAATAATATACAAATAATGATTACTTCGTCATATGTTATTCATTATACATGGTTTCAACGTTTCTTTGTTTGCTGTAATCTCATCACCAACATAAAGCTTATATCATAGATATAATATTATTAATTTTAATTGAAAACATTTCTTCATTATGTTATACTGTCTGGACTACTCAGTCTGAATGTGTGCTGTCAATATAAAAATATTTAACTAAGTTAACTATTTGTTCATTCTTTGAACAAATCTAATTGATTCTTTCAAATGTACATTAAAATATTTTCAATAAATTATCAATTCAAAAATTATGCTTTCATAATTACTCTACAATTTAAATTAAAATATTTTCAATAAATTCTTAATTCAAAAATTATGCTTTCATAATTACTCTAGAATTTAAATTAAAATATTTTCAATAAATTCTTAATTCAAAAATTATGCTTTCATAATTACTCTACAATTTAAATTTAAATATTTCCAATAAATTATTGATTCAAAAATTATGCTTTCATAATTACTATACAATTTAAATTAAAATATTTTCAATAAATTCTTAATTCAAAAATTATGCTTTCATAATTACTCTAGAATTTAAATTAAAATATTTTCAATAAATTCTTAATTCAAAAATTATGCTATAATTTTTGACATGGAATCCATAGGTATGTAATGTCTTACTCGCACGTTTCGCGAAAATCGACAGTTATGTTTCAAATGTACTTTCGGCATACCACTATCTCACGAACCGCTCAACCAATCCCAGCAAACCAGGTGTCAGGTGATCGAGTCACTCGGCCCCCTTCCAACAATAGTACTGAGAATTTTGACAACTGACTTCAGTCGCCTCTAGGCTTTGTCTGCGTGAGGGTGTTTTTGCACCGAATATTTCTAAATTGCTCCACTAAAACTTAAATATCTCGGGAACTACAAGTCCGATCGCGAAAATACAAAGTGCGTTGTGATCCTCAGAACTAAATCTCTCCAATAACACCAATTCCGAGTACCAGAAGCACTCACAGAAAATAATAACAACATTTGAACTCAAAAATTTGAAATGCCTCGACCTAAAAATCGCGATAAAACTCGAACCAAAAATTTTAAACCGAAAACCGGCAAATCCTACGCAGAGCGTCAACAGGCCTATCGTTTGAGACTAAAATCAAAGAAATCGGCCGAGAACTTAGAAAATGGCAACCATTTGAAGATTGACGAAACCCCGTCAGCGCCCAAGCGGCCCGCATCTCCGATACCTGGGTCATCCGGCGTGCCCCCAAAGCGACTCAGATCGAGCGTACGGCTAGCTAGCAAGAAAACAGACGATGAGAACATTAATAACTTGTGCTTCGACAACATTGGACCCTCGATGCTCTGCGCAGAACAGCCCGGTCCAAGTCGCCGCTTCAAAGGAGTCGACGAGGAATTCTCTAAGCACTTTATTAACAATCCGTTCGGCTCGGTGTGTGGGATCTGCGATCGCTTGTGGTTCAAGAGTGATCTAAGACCGTGCGTACCATCATACATAAGTCTCTTGGCCACAGTGTTCGGAGCGGACGAGTACTCAAGTGCGAGTAATATGGAAGGTGTGTGCTCTACGTGTGTTGCAAGTCTCAAACAAGGCAACGTACCGCTGTTTATTTAACCAACCCTTCATTCCTTCCCAAAGCACAAGTCTGCCCATGATTCCATGTCTACCGGTAGTCCCACGACTACCAGGTTTAAATTTTTTATACAAGACATTTATATTTATAAGTTATAAATTACACTTTTCTTTGAACTTATTGTCTTTCTTTTGACAATGTTTATCAATCTTTGATTAAGTCTTTTGTTATGAGGAATACATGGCTTTCTTTCACCTTAATTGTAGTGGTTCCTCAGCATACCCTCTTCTGGTCCTGAGTCCTTGATGTTGTGAATCCTGCATAGTCATGAAGTCCTGGATCCTTTCCTCGTTCTCCGGGTCCTCTCGGAAGTCCTGGATCCTTTCCTCTTCCTCCGGGTCCTCTCGGAAGTCCGATGACTCGTCCTTTACATCTGGAATTTATGCCATGTAGTGCTCTCGTCCTCGGTCTGGAGTAATGCTCTTAGATGTAGATCACTTGTAGACATCTGACGATTTCTTTGTTACCGTAAATTTTAATTACTGTTTTCCATTACTATTTTAAATCGAAATATTTATCGTAATACTTTGTAAGTTATGCTTAACAAAAAGTCTTCTTGGTGTTAGACATATTGTCTAACTCTGTCCAAAGTAATTAAAATTT
This sequence comes from Magicicada septendecula, assembly GCA_034769895.1. Classification (NCBI taxonomy): domain Eukaryota; kingdom Metazoa; phylum Arthropoda; class Insecta; order Hemiptera; family Cicadidae; genus Magicicada; species Magicicada septendecula. The sequence goes on along the minus strand of CM068368.1, from coordinate 406,476,064 downwards.
CGCGTCTCTGACGGACATAGCGTTCCGCCACGAATGAAGACTGTTAGAAGAGAGAGATTAGCTCTCCTGGGCTTGTATTTATATTCACCAAGAAAACTGCAGCTGTCGATTCAGGAATTAGCCTGTCGACAGTTGAACCATGGCGTGATAGTCCCCACTCTCATCCTATTTCACATTTTTGCACTTTTTCGCCAATCACACTGTTTAACGTGGATTTCACGGCGATAAAATATTGTCTAATTTAATGACCTATGTGATGTGCAATTATCATGATGCTCGCACCACTAGTGTAATTATAATGCTTTAAAAATTGCACAGAATTCGCACTGATTGTCCGAATTACGTAAAATTCGCACTGCACTTGTGTCTGATTTTTACACATTTTTAGAAGTTTTTACCTTCTCGCTAACATCTATGGTTTGCTTAATATTAAATATATTCTTAATTTAGCATTGACTTGGGATGAGGTTGCAAACTTTCAGGCTCAAACAGGCTTCACGCACACACACTATTTACTTGTGTACACGCATGCAGTGGTAATCGCGTGATCCTGCGTGTTGACTCCTGTTTGCAAGCCAGCTTCCAATTTCACACCTGCTCGTCTATTATATATAATTAAAATTAAATAAAATATTTATTTTATATTAGATATATGCATTACAGCCTATGCTTGTATTGTTGCATTATTCCTCTACTTGGTAAAAAAAAAATTTTAATATATTTATTTATTAAAATATTTTTTTTCTATCATTAGACATCTTATATATTTATATTTCATTTACTTATATATATTTTTTTATTTGTATTTATACACTGCTATCCATGATAATGAATATTAATTGTTCAAATTCCCTTAGTTGGAGGGTGAAACAAGTCTAGTTCCTATATCCCCTCCCTACGAGTTGCTAACAATGCATAAGCATAGCTGCTTCTTCCCATTGTTCTCTTTTAATCTCATTCCACTGACCTATTTATTTTTACGTGTAAAACTTTCTGAGTGAACTGGCATGGTATTTTATTAAAATATTTTTTTTCTATCATTAGACATCTTATATTTTTATATTTCATATTACTTATATATATATATATTTTATTTATACACTACTATCCATGATAATGAATATTAATTGTTCAAATTCCCTTAGTTGGAGGGTCAAACACGTCTAGTTCCTATCTCCCCTCCCTACGAGCCCTACGAGTTGCTAACAATGCATAAGCGTAGCTGCTTCTTCCCATTGTTCTCTTTTAATCTGGTTCCACTGACCTATTTATTTTTACGTGTAAAACTTTCTGAGTGAACTGGCATGGTATTTGCCAATTTCTTTCTTCTTCACATCGTCATATACTATAAATGTATGTCTCGCGATTCGTTGTTTTAATGTATATGGTCCGTTATACAGGTTAAAGAATTTTTTTGCTGTATTATCACTTCGCTTTCCCACTGGATTAGCTTTTACTAAAACTTTTTCTCCCATGTCAAATTGTTGTAGTTTATGTGTCCTGTTAAATCTTTCCACTCTCTTGTTACCTCTTTCTATTATCCGTTGCTTTGCGTATTCAATTTTCACACTTATTGGTACAGGTACATTCTGGTTGTTAGGTTTGTTTACATACTTGGTCCAAAATCTGTTCGGCTTTTTATCTTCTTCCAATTCTATTGGAGTATATCCTGTTGCTTCACTATAATGTTCGTTGATGGCTTTCTCAAGAAATGGTAGATATTCTGCCCATTTATTGTGCTGATCATGGCAGTATATTCGTAAATATTTACCTAATTCTTTGTTAACTCTTTCAGCAAGGTTTCCTTGAGGATGTCTTATGGATGTGAGTATAGGTTGTATTCCATTTTCCCTTAATGTCCTCTCCCATTTTTTACCCTGGAATTGTACACCTTGGTCACTGAGTACTTTCTTCATTTTTCCATATGTCGGAATATATTTCTGCAGTAGTATCTTTAGAACAACTTTGGTTGTGGGTCGCATAATTGGGTACAGTCGTACTGCCTTGGAAAACACATCGATATATACCAATATGTGCTTCAACCCTCGACTTGATCGTGGTAGTGGTCCCAGAAAATCCACTGCAATTAGCTCTCCCTTACTTTCCATCTGGATACTCTGCATTTCTACGTATGTGTGTAAATTCGGTCCTTTCGCCATTTGACACTCACAACACTTTTCATCTCCTTCTTTATTTTTTGAAACATATTATTAATCGTCAAATCCTCTTGTAGACTCAGGTAACATTTCAGAGTGGCAGCATGCGCTAAACTATCATGTGCTGGTTGAATTAATTTCTGTAACATTTCGTTCGTTAGTATTATCTTCCAGTCTTGTCTTACTAACCTGAAAACAATTCCATTAAGTACCTTATAATGATTTGGTAGCTGTTCTTGGTCTTTCATTTCTCTTATTGTAATGTCCAAATCTTGTTGTTGTGCTAAATTTTTTAGCATTTGTTTTATTTCATCGTTCTCTTTAAATTTAATTGATAGCAATTGTACTTCTTTTTTTTCGCTCTCATAGACTTCTTCACATTCTTCTGTGATGTATCGGCTTAGTGTATCAGCTATAATATTGTCTTTACCTTTACAGTATTTAATGGTGAACGAGTATTCGCCAATGGCTAAAATCCATCTTAATAATCGGGCATTTGTTACTTTGCATTTCAATAGAAAGGATAATGCTTGGTGGTCAGTATGCATGTCAAAATGAGTACCATAAACATAATATCTGAATTGCTTAAGAGCATATACTATAGCAAGTATTTCTTTTTCTGATGTGGAGTAGTGTCTTTCAGCTCCTTTGAAGACTCTACTGGTGTAGGCGAGAACTCGGTGCTCTCCCGTAGTATCTTGTTGATACAGTACACTCCCTACAGCGTAGTCACTGGCATCGGAATAGATTACAAATTTTCCTTCATGTTGAGGATGATGTAACATAATAGAACAAATTTTTAACTTGGTTAAAGGCATCTTGGTGTTTCTTCTCCCATTTCCACTTCTGTCCTTTCTTCGTCAGCTCCAGTAGCGGTTGCGTATACTCTGCATATAATGGTGAGAATCTTCTGTAGTATCCTGTTAGTCCTAAGAATGCTCTTAACCCTTTGAGATTTCCGGGTATAGGAAAATTAGTTATGCTGGAGATTTTGATAGGATCGGGTTGAATACCAGAGGAGGAAATAATGTGGCCTAGGAATTGGATAGAGGATTTGATAAATTCACATTTGTCTAGGTTAAGGGATATGTTCGCTTGCCTAAACTTGTGGAATATCGTGCTTAGATGTTTTATATGTTCATCTAGTGTTTTAGATACAACTAAGATATCATCTACGAATACCATGGTGTAGGGTTCCACCTCGGGTCCTAGGGCTCTTTCTAGACACTTTATGATGGCTGCCAAACTCGTGCTTAATCCGAAGGGTACTACCCTGTGTTGGTAGCATTTACTTTTATACAGGAAAGCGGTGTACTTTCTATTTTCTTCATGAATTGGAATCTGCCAGAAACTTGAGCATAAATCCAGCTTCGTCAGATACCTCGCTCCTTCACACTTGGTAAATAATTCGTCCTCAGCAGGCGCACAGTCATTCTCTTTTAACACAATGCTGTTCAGCTCCCTCATGTCAAGGCATAGGCGTATCTCACCACTTTTCTTCTTCACTATCACTAGAGGATTCAGGAAGTTGCTGTTCGATCGCTCTTTGACTCCATTTTCAATCATGCGCCGAATTTCCAGTTCAACCTCTTCCTCATATCGCATTGGGATAGGGTACGTCCTCCTAATAACTTTCGTAGGGTCTGACACACTATAGAGTGCTCGTATACTGTCGTCTGCGTCGGTACTTCACTAAATACTTCCCTGTACTCTTCTATTAATTCGTGCAGTTTTTCTTCTTCCTGCGTCGTTATTCCTTCATCCGCTGCATTCACATGTCGAGTTGGACCATACTGTATTTGTGGCTTGGACAAAGTAATGGGTATTTCACTTACCTTGCAATCTTCTTCATCGCTATTCATATTTAACTCATATTGAACATCTTTATAATTACACAGAATTGTATTATCATTAACATTAATCTTAGCATTTATTGCATTTAGTATATCAATACCTAGAATTCCATCAAAGATCAATTTATGCATAATTATCATGGGTTATTATAATTCTAGCTTTTTATATGTTAGGGTTACATATGCTTGTTGTTTAACCCTTTATTGGTAGCTGTTGTGATATTTAAATTATTTACAGGCAAAATTGCAGTATTTTTAAAATATTTCTTATTGCGTTGAACCCAAGCAGCGTTAAGAACTGACAGCTGGCTGCCTGTGTCAACTAACATTCATATCTTACACCTGTTAATTCCGACGGTTACAATAGGACATTGTATTTGTTGTTCGTTGTGCTTTATATCCTGCTCATTGTTTAATAAGTCCTCTCTAATATCGTAGGGGTATATGTTGTTTATCGTATAAGTTTGTTTCCGTTTATTCAGTCATTGTGACGCCTTTGACATAGACGGCCGACTGTGGAATGTTGCTGTCTCCATCTCATTCATTTTTTCCCTATCTCTCTTTATTGTTCCCTCGTCGTCCTTCTGTACTTTGGCAATGCGTTTGTCAGCTGGTTTTGAAAAATGTTTACGATTAGACGACCACACAATGCCTCCTTGTTGTTTAGCTGTATTTATTCGTTCAGTCTCTGTAGCTGTGCGCGTCGTAGTGTTGTGTATTGGTGGCGTATAATTTATTTTGTAATTATCACGGTGCGGTGTAGTGTTTTGTATTGTTTTCTTGTCATGCCTGTGATAATTATAGTGGTGATTTGCATGTTTTTGTTCCCAGTATTGTGTGTTCTTACCTTTATTGATATTCTCCGACTGTGTCACAAGGATTAAAAATTCTTCTATGGTTTTAATTCCCTGCGTACACACTGCTAATTGGATATCTCGCTGGAAATGGTAAGATAACTTTGAAACAATTTCGTACTCTGAGAATTTAGGTTTAAGATGCTTTACACGTTCTATTTGCGCAATTGTGTACTCTTCGATACTCTGCTGTCCTTGTGCATTGAACTTTCCATACTCGAGTTGATCCTGTACCTGTCGTTGGGTAGGTAAATTCCAGTATCGGTTCTCGAATATCTCACGAAACTGCTGATATGTACTGACGTTATCTCTAATAATAGAGTACCATTGACTGGCTGAATCTCTAAGATACTGCTTGACGAAGTCTATCTTCTCGTCATCATTTATTGCACTGCCAATCTTCTCTATTTCCTTCTCCACTCTAGCTAGGAATTCCATACTGTTCTCCCCTTTACCACCTGAGAACTTAAGTCTGCTCCTTTCGTCCATTGGTGTAGGAATCATGGTCATTTGATTCTGTCGTCTTCTCAACTCACTTTGTACCTGGTTCATTTCCTCTTGGATTTCTTATTTCATATGTGATACGTCTCCCGAACGGTCCTTCGTAGTTTCTTCGATTCTGTTCTCAATGACTACAGTACGTGTTTCTATTTCTCTAAGTTTACTGGTATTTGCTTGCGACATATTACTAACAGTTTGAATTTTATCATCCTGCTCTCGCATTATAGTATTTAAAGTATCATTTATATTATCATTTATTTGTTTATGCGCTTCTTTTAAATCTTTTCTCCACTCGAGACGTAATTCTTTTTGTTTATTTTCAATTCATACAACTTGCTCATGTAAGGCTTCTTTAAAATTATCCTCTAGCATGTCAATACGTAAGTTGGTATCAACAACTTTTTCAGTTAACTGTGCATTACTGTCGCTTATACTTTGTTTTATTTCAAGATTATCGTTCTTCAATTGTTCTAAACTTTCAGTTATTCTTATAGTGTCTTGTTTAGAATTCTCAACTGTTGTTCTAATCTATTTTCTAAACTTTCTGTTTGTTTGGTATTTATTTCATCTACTTTTTTTATTTGCTTGATATTCTCCTCTTTTAACTTTCTTTAAAATTTTTGGCTTGTTTTATGACTAATTTGTCCATCATTGCTAGTATCGAATTTTTAAATGCTTCTAGATTCAACCCTCCTGGTTCTGCCATGTTGAATAATTATTAAAATATTTATTTATAATATTTAAGAATATTATTTTTATGGAACCGACTTATTAATTTAATTTATTTATTGTTTCGTTATTATTATTTATTTATTCTTATCTATTTATATTACAATTATACCTGTTTGTTGGGGTGGGCGCCAGTTGTGTTATTACAATACAATATACACAACAAAATTAAACACATATAAAAATATTCATTAATACACATTAATTATTACACATAAATCCTATGCACACATTTAACAATAGAGCATACATTTATTTATTAAATGTAGGCGTGTCGTGCCACATGTTGACGGGCGACAATTTATACAACGATACAACGTTATTAAATGTAAGTGTGTCGGGCGTGTACTCATGAGAGAGAAAATTATACAATGGTAAATAACATTTCTAACAACGTGTACGTGTATTTAGGGGTTCAGGTGTAATTATAATAAGGGTAGCCTTTTTAGGAAATTCAAAATGTTCCCATTTATTAATTTAAACAAACATATCAAGAAATAATAATATACAAATAATGATTACTTCGTCATATGATATTCATTATACATGGTTTCAACGTTTCTTTGTTTGCTGTAATCTCATCACCAACATAAAGCTTATATCATAGATATAATATTATTAATTTTAATTTAAAACATTTCTTCATTATGTTATACTATCTGGACTACTCAGTCTGAATGTGTGCTGTCAATATAAAAACATTTAACTAAGTTAACTATTTGTTCATTCTATGAACAAATCTAATTGATTCTTTCAAATGTACATTAAAATATTTTCAATAAATTATCAATTCAAAAATTATGCTTTCATAATTACTCTACAATTTAAATTAAAGTATTTTCAATAAATTATTAATTCATAAATTATGCTTTCTTAATTACTCTACAATTTAAATTTAAATATTTTCAATAAATTATTAATTCAAAAATTATGCTTTCATAATTACTCTACAATTTAAATTTAAATATTTCCAATAAATTATTGATTCAAAAATTATGCTTTCATAATTACTCTACAATTTAAATCAAAATATTTTCAATAAATTCTTAATTCAAAAATTATGCTATCATTTTTTATACAAGACATTTATATTTATAAGTTATAAATTACACTTTTCTTTGAAATTATTGTCTTTCTTTTGACAATGTTCATCAATCTTTGATTAAGTCTTTTGTTATCAGGAATACATGGCTTTCTTTCACCTTAATTGTAATGGTTCCTCAGCATACCCTCTCCTGGTCCTGAGTCCTTGATGTTGTGAATCCTGCATAGTCATTAAGTCCTGGATCCTTTCCTCATTCTCCGGGTCCTCTCAGAAGTCCTGGATGCTTTCCTCTTCCTCCGGGTCCTCTCGGAAGTCCGATGACTCGTCCTTTACGTCTGGAATTGATGCCATGTAGTGCTCTCGTCCTCGGTCTGGAGTAATGCTCTTAGATGTAGATCACTTGTAGACATCTGACGATTTCTTTGTTACCGTAATTTTTAATTACTGTTTTCCATTACTATTTTAAATCGAAATATTTATCGTAATACTTTGTAAGTTATGCTTAACAAAAAGTCTTCTTGGTGTTAGACATATTGTCTAACTCTGTCCAAAGTAATTAAAATTTCGTGTCTCTGATGGACATAGCGTTCCGCCACGAATTAAGACTGTTAGAAGAGAGAGATTAGCTCTCCTGGGCTTGTATTTATATTCACCAAGAAAAACCAAGAAAACTGCAGCTGTCGATTCAGGAATTAGCCTGTCGACAGTTGAACCATGGCGTGATAGCCCCCACTCTCGTCCTATTTCTAATGACCTATGTGATGTGCAATTATCATGATGCTTGCACCACTAGTGTAATTATAATGCTTTAAAAATCGCACAGAATTCGCACTGATTGTCCGAATTACGTAAAATTCGCACTGCACTTGTGTCTGATTTTTACACATTTTTAGAAGTTTTTACCTTCTTGCTAACATCTATGGTTTGCTTAATATTAAATATATTCTTAATTTAGCATTGACTTGGGATGAGGTTGCAAACTTTCAGGCTCAAACAGGCTTCACGCACACTGTAACGAGTAAACGAGGTCGTACCTGTTAAAATGTATCACACTTGTTTATTTTGTGTATTAGTGTGAATGTAGTGTGTTTGCCTCACACTGGTCGTTACATAAATCGACGTCACTACTGGAGTCCGTAGCGTTGTTAATGTTACCAGTACAACCTACCTGTTAATTCATAGGGGTTGCAAATCCCGGATGGCGCCAAATTGTTTCTATTAAAACAATTAAAATAGTTAAATTCTAAAATGATACGTGTGATTAGCGTGGACAGCTGGATCGTTCGAATGGTTCCCGCCGCTATATAAGTTGCCGTTTCGTCCACTCGTTATGAGCGCTAGTTGGCTGTTGAATAGAACTCGCTAACACACATATACTCTACTAAATCCTATGAAATAACAAGATAGTAATACTCGGTACTGTGTTTTTAATACAAATTTGGTTATCAAAAAATATGACAAATGAATTATAAATAATTTTATAACATTCGGCTCCGGCTTAGAGCTTGAAACACAAAAATATCTCAGAGTTGGCAAAATTGATTTCAAAACATTATCGTTTGACGAAATGGCATCAGTTACATTTAATAAATTACTATGTTTAAAATCTGGAGTTCTTTGAATCATGAAATAAGACATAAACGTTGGTTACATTAAAAAAGTACACTACCATACCTTATATGTACTTAGAAATTATAATGTGTTTTTACAATTTGTTCGGTAGTGCGTATTTCTGTTACAAAAATTGTGCTCTCAAACAAGGTTATATTTTGATTAATAAAATGTTTTTAAGTAAGTAAATTATGTATTTACACCTTTGAAAGAAAATACTACTTGTTAAATAGTGAGAAATTTTATCATTTGAAAAATATTTTAAGTAATTTGGGTTTTTGGGATTAAGGAATTTATTCGATACTTATCAGTTCATATCACGTTGAAGTGTAGTCATCGGGTTATTGGATATTCTTCAATTTTGGGCTGGTTTTAAACTTCGAACATCTTTTTCACTCTGGTCTTGGGTTTTTCTCTAATTAATTTATTTAATTTGGTTCCTGGACATCGTTAATTCTTTGTAGATCGACATCTATTCGTCTTTGGTCATCTTTGTTCACTTTTGCGACTTTTTGTAACTATTTAAATTAAAATTTCAATCATTCCAATTTTGCGTGCCGCTTACCCACGCGTCGTTTTTTAGAGTCTATATAATTTAACGGAAAATAAGCCCTCAACGTCTCGTTGTCATAGTAACCGTAATTCGGTGATTGTTTAATTACTTCTTTAAAGACATTGTTAAAATATTTGAATTTTTATTCAAATTTATTAAGTATTTTCCTAATGGTTTTATTTCTTTATAATTCCTTTGGGGTAATAAATGACATTACTATTATCTTTCTTTCCTTTCAAAGTTTACAACGATACCTCATAAGGTCATATTCTGTTATACATCAACTATAGTCTAATTATTTGACATTTAATAAATAACATATCTTTCTTAAATTAAACTATTACAATAACATTTCTGTTTTAAAATAATTGACATATAATTACTGGCCATTCACTGGTCTTAGATTAGTCAGAATCCTTGTGAAATTTATACAATTTACATTTGAATGTCTTTGGCAGTTAGATGTTTTCATAGTCAAGATTAGCCATGATTGTTTTTTGGTGTATTTCTTTTTAAATTACATTTTGAATTCAGCCTGATGGGCTTCACTTATTTGTTTGTGTTTTAACTACTATTCAACATACATTTTCATTACTCTTCTTTTAAAATATAATAATTAGGTTTATGGACTGTAGGTTCCCTTCAGCCATATTCCTCCTTTAACATTGAACCAACTATTCTTTACAAGTCATTAGTTATTATTAGTTCTAATATTGATTTCTTTCTTTTGTTACAATCTAGAGTGATAAATATTGTCACTTCTCATAAAATTATGAAAGTTAATTCCCCTTTCAACATGGGGTGTTTTATTCTTTGTAGTCTTAATTTTAATAACAAAACTTTAATTCTATTCTACCATACCATGTTAACACAAGTTACTTTGTCTGGGCTTTCTCCCTGAATAACATCACAAGCTTCCTTTATATTAATTTGGAATACTATTGCTAATTATTTCTAGATATATTAATGTGTACAATGTCACTCCAATCATTGATTGTTCATCAATGTTTTATAAAGTGTCTCCTTACCTATCATTATATTTTTAGTGTTTCACATACACTTTCACTATTTTTAGGGTACTTACACTTCACTAAAGCACTTCACTTTGGTTCACTGTTTTGTATTGAGTGTTATTTAATGGGTAATCACTATACTTTCTCCTACCATTTCTCACTATTTCTTTCTAGCATGATATTTATTATTAATAATATGAGGTTAGTTGTTTTTTGTTAAATCTAACCTTTCTGACTGTGTTAGTGTACTTTTTCTATATTACATTACTTTACAATTGTATTGTCTTTAAAATGGGTACATAGGTTAATTTAATTATAACAATAATATTGGTTTCATCAATACATAATTATTCGAGGTTTATTGACCGTATTCTATCCTTGAGTATACTATCTTTCCCCTTTATATGTGTGTCAGTTTCCCCTTGGGTTTAACCTGTCTCCTCTTCATTCTTCCTCTTCTTCATCTTCAATAGTCTTCATCTTCTCTTCTGGTTTAAATTCTGTTTAATTGTAGGGATCTGTTCTCTTCTTCTGGTTCTTCTTTAGTTCTGTGTTCATCATATTTTTTCTTGAGTATGTTACGTGGTTCCCTTCTTTATGTTTATGTTGTTGGCTCAATCACTTGGGTTGGGTAATATCGTTGTACGTCGTGTCAAAATATTTACATTTTAATCATTTTTTAAACATTTTATTTTATATGAAGTATTTTTATATCAAGAATTATCTTTTTTATCACTGGTACGGGGTTTGGCTTAATTGTATCGTAACATAATGCCTCTCCTCTAAAATTGATCATTTTAATAAAACACTAGCATAGTGTTTTATGAAATTATCAGTAATAGATAACTTTTTTCCTCCTCTTCCTTGTTTGTTTCTCCATTCTTCATTTCTCTTCTTACTTAATTCATTCCATTTTATTTGGATCTGTTTTTATTTATTTCCATTGGTGCATTTTCCCTCATACACAAATTTTTCCCTAACTTTCATACAGTAGCTGGTTTCTCCCATTACTACTCACTTTTCTGAGACCAGAGGCACATCATCTCTGCTCAGTTCATTTGGATTGCTGGACTTTTCAACAGTCAATCTTAAATACCTTCTTTGTCAACTTGTGACTTAATAATAATAATAATATAATATAATATACTTTGGGATTGTCCACCTTGTGGTTTGTTTTTAGATCACTTTGTCATTACTACTCATTCTTCCTTCCGCTATACCTTAACTATACACTATCATCTACTTATACACTTGATTGTTTTTATATTTATTCATATGTTAATTTCATCATATCTCACTTTTCATTATTTTATTTTCAATGCTCGTTGTGATCATTTTAATTGTCTTAAACTTTTTTTTTTCTTAGTCATTTAGCAAAATTCTGCTTTAGCCATATCTATATATTGGTTTTATACATAATCTCCCTCTCTCCTTGTACCAGGTATAATTTTAATTTTTTTTTTCTTAGAATATTTTTAATTCAGTATGATTTCAAGTAATTATCTCAGTAATTTGAGCTTGATTTTATTTTTCGGTTTATTTTACTCTGTATCAAATATCATTTTTGATAATTCTTTGGTAAGTTAATTGTCTTACCTTAAAGGAATGTTTGTAGCGTATTCCTTTTTAGTTAATTTTTTTTGATTTAATTATAATTGTAAATTTGTGATTCTTACATTTTTGTTATATAGGAATGTGTGTAACTTATTCCTTATTATCTCACTTTTTACTTCATACTTCATATATCAATCTTTTATTAGACTGCAAATTAATTTAAATTGAAAGGAATTTGTGTAACTGTTTCCTTTGTTTTTTTTTTTCATTATTATCCACTTATATTAATTCTTTTTATTGTTCCGCATATATCATCTAAATAAAGTAGTAAGCTGCTCTTACAATCTCTTTTGGAATTTTGAAATATGTTTCATTTCACAATGGTTTTATTCTTCTTCGTAAAACTTTTTTATCGAAGTTTGGTTATAAACTCCCTTGATTTTCCTTGTATTGATATTACTGATCTGGTAAGTATTATTACCATTATCTTTTGTGATGATATACGGACCGGTATATAGCAATAATAATTTCTTTGCTATACCTTCCATTGTACTTGGCAGTTCACGATTTTTAATTAATATTTTTTCTCCCTCTTTATATTTGATTATTTTGGGTTGGTTCTTTGCATATTTGGCCTTTTGTTTCTCAATCTTTTCCACTATTAGGCTGTACCATTTGTTTTTGTCATACGGGTCTTCTGGGTTTTTTGGGAATTCTATTATCTCTTGTATCTCTCTGTTTGGCTTCCTCTCGAACATCATCAAGTAAGGTGTACTTTCAGTTAATTGGTGATAGCTGATATTTAAAAACACTTCGGTTGAAGGTAAATATTTGTACCATTCTCTCTGGTTGTTATGACAATAAGTTCTCAAAATGCGTCCCACCTCTCTCAACATTCTTTCTGCGGGATTGCTACTAGGGTGGTAGACTGAAGTTTTATATGTTTTAATATTTAGTTTTAGTAATTCTTCTCTCCACCTTCTTCCTTTAAATTGCGTTCCATGATCGGTTATTAACATGTACGGTTTTCCAATCTCTACTATGTATTTATTTTTAATAATATCTAATATTTTCTTTGTTGTGGCTCTGTTTATAGCATATAATTTGGTGTACTTGGTGTAATGGTCAAGTATGATAACAATGAATTTGTAGCCATGTCTTCCTCCGCTACGTGGGAATGGTCCACATATGTCGAGGAACGTCTTCTCTAGTTTGGCACTGGATGTGATGGGTATCATCGTTCCATCTTTCCTTTCGTTATTGGTTTTGACCATCTGACACAACGTGCAGGTTTTTATGTTTTTATTCACTTTTCTTGCAATATTTTTTATGAACAAATCTTCCTCTAAAGCTTTTACCATTTTAATTGTTCCCATGTGGCCGTATCTCACATGATAATCTTTGATGATTTGATTTTCTAATGATTGAGGAATTACTAGTTTCCAAGTGTCTTGGTTCTTTTTTGTTTTTATAAATAAAATATCATTGTATACACAGTAAAATTTGTTAATAATGGCTTCAGACTCCATCAGTCTTTTTCTGATGTTGGATATTTTTGTATCTTGCTCTTGTTGCAACACTATTTGGTTTACAATATTTTCCAGGTCTTTCCTATCTTTCAATATATAATACACTTTTGCTATCTTCCCCTTTTCTCCTTCAAATGTCTGATTTACTACATTTATTCTGGATAATACGTCAGCCACTATATTTTTTCGTCCTGGAATATACTCCCATGTAATGTGGTATTCTTGCAAAGCAAGTATCCATCGAGTAAGTCGGCCATGATTCAACTTACACTGTTTGAGAAACGATATTGATTTATGATCGCTTCGGACCGTGATATTATATCCAAGTATGTACGTCCTAAACTTGCCGCACGCGAATACTATGCTGAGCAACTCCTTTTCTGTAACATTGTAGTTATGCTCACAGCTATTCAGTATTCGGCTGGTGAAGCTAATGACCAGGTGATTACCATCTTCGTCTTCCTGGTATAACTCTGCGCCTAGACTTACATCACTAGCGTCGCAGTTTAGGTAGAACTGTTTTTCAAAATTAGGGTGGTGTAATATAACAGTATCAACAAATTTTTGTTTAATTAATTTGAGCACTTCCTCTTGTTCCGCTCCCCACGTCCATTTTTCTTTTGAAGAGAGTTGTTTGGAAAACTTTGCTGTTAGGTGGGAGTAGTTGGTCTGAAACTTCCTATAGTAATTACATACTCCTAGGAAGGATTGCAATTGCTTTTTGTTTCTTGGTGATGGGAAATTTTGTATGGCTTCAACCTTCTCTTGGGATGAAGAGATTCCCTCCTCGGTTAGGTTGAATCCTAAGAACTTCACTTCTTTAGCAATAAATTTTGATTTGTCTAACTTAAGTGTGATATTGTTGTTAGATAATTTTTCCAATAATGTCTGACTCTTTCACAGTGTTCGTCCAGTTTGCTGACGTGATAAGTAGGTCGTCAACGTACACTGTAGTAAATTCCAGTGCCTCTTGACCTAACACTTGGTCCATGCACTTCACGAACACTGCTACTGAATTAATGAGTCCAAATGGTAACCTTTTGAACTGGTAATTTCTACCGTCAAATATGAAAGCCATGTACTGTCTACTGTGTGGGTGCAGCTCCACCTGCCAATACCCACATACAGTATCCCAGGTGCTAATATACCTTATCCCATGAAATCTCTTCAGAATTTCTTCTATTTCTCCTGGTGAGGTTCTGTCATCGATAATCATCTTATTTATTTCTCGGGCGTCCAGGCAAATTCGTACCTTGCCATTTTTCTTGGGTATGGCAACTATGGGGCTGGTATATTGAGAATGACTATACTCAATTATATCTTCAGCAATCATTCTATTTATTTCCATTCTGACTTCATTTTTCAGGGAATGTGCTATAGGATATGATTTCCTGTGGAAGTCCACTGGTTCTCGGAATTGAATTTCACATTGGTATCCTTTAACCTTTCCTGGGATGTTTGAAAAGACATGCTGATAATCATTATAAATGGCGATTAGTTTTTTAGACTGTTGCTCACTAATTTCCTGCATAGGCCGTTCTCTTTGGAAGGTGATAATCTCTTCCAACTTCTGGTTCCACAAGGTTTTACGCTCCTCCTCCTCTGCTATGGTGATAGATGGTTCATGCCTCTGACAATAATAACTCTTCAGTTCTGGGTTTTGGCTTAAAGCAATTGGACTTGGTACACAATTTATAATGTTTGCGGACCAGGTTCCTTGTTCTGAAGTTAACAACACGACTCCCTTCTGCAGGTTTATTACTGCTGAATACCTTCTTAGTACATCACATCCGATAAACATATTGAATGGTAGCCCACTTGCCACGAGAAATATAATAGGGATGGTTGATTCTAGATTATCTAGCTCCAATGATACTTGTTTTCTCACCGTTTTGTTCTGTTTACCAGTTGCGCCAATGATGATTATATTATTTATTGGCAATGTAGGGATTGGTGTTCGAGAGTGAGCTTGAATTCTTTCTAATTCAGGCTGGTTAATTAGAGAGATATTAGACCCCGTATCCACCATAATAATGGTTATGGTACCGTTTATTGTCGCCTTTATGTGAACAATTTCACTATTATTTTGTGGTAATTGATTGGCCTCTTCCTCGAGAAGTTCTTCTCGAATATCCTTTAAATAGTTGTTGTAGATTATCGTGATTACTTTGGTTTCTTTATCTGACATTGTTTGACGTATCAACCCAAGTGATTGGTCATGTGAAGGGCGTTCATACTTTTTCACTGACCCTTTTAGTTTAAAGGTGGTTGCTGGCTGACGGCCAGGTTGCTTGGCTGGTCGTTCGTTTCATTGTTCGGCACATTTTGCTGGTTACTTCCATTTTGAAGTGGTTCGTGGTTCCTGTTCACTGATGGTCTATTGTTAGTCTCGTCGGACGCATGGTACCATGATTCTGGGTGCCAATTCGGGTTGTATCTTCGGTGGTTATTCCGCCTTCTCCCACTAATAAAATTTACATGACGTCGGTTGTCACTTATATTTGGATTACCCCCGGGTCCCCGGTTGTACTGGTAACTAGGATGATACCGGTTGCCGTAGTAATTATGATCATTGGGGTGACCGTTGGTACGTTGTTCAGGTTCCGCTCCTCAGTAATTATCATTTGGTCGGTTATTATTTTTGGGCTGTTTCTATTGTTTTGATTTCCTGAATGATGGTTTTGTTGACCTCTGTTACCAGGCTGATTATTCGGAGGGTGATGCTGAGTATTTCCATTGAATGTTTGTTCGGCATTATTATCATTATTATTTCGGCCCCAGTTATTCCGATTATTGTTTTGTGGATGATTGTATGGTCCATGGAAATTAGTTGTATTGTTATGTTCATTCCACTTATTGTACCTTTGGTTTGTGATCCTGTTTTTTCGATACTGGTTATCATTCTCCAGATCCTCCAATAGACTAACCATTCCTTGAATTGTTTTGATTTGTCCTTGCCTTCTGGCCTTCTGGATGGCTTCTTCATAATGATAACCCAGTTGTATTACCAACGACTCCTCGGGTATCTTGGGTTCCAAATTTCTGGCTAAGCATACTTTTCCCAGAAAGTAAGATGCTAACGTGTGTCCTCCTTGTGTCTCGTACCTTCCATTACTGATATCGTTGCGGACCACATTCTGTGTTGATTCGGACCAATATTTCTCCCGGAACTGTTTCTTAAACTCATGGGTATCATTGATCTCAGGTCGTGTGGCCATCCACCAATTGTCATGGGTGTCACGGAACATTTCATCAATCATACTTCTCACACTGGACCACCTGGTTTCTCTGTTCTTCTCTATCAGCTCTTCTACCCGTTTGAGGAATTCTATCGGGTTTCTCCGGTAGCTACGAAAATTGATTATTTCTCGATTTTCACTGGTTATGAACTGTGTGTGATTATATGGTTTTTCTTTTAATGCATCCAATTCTTCCTTCATCTGTTTCTCTCGTATATTGATCCCCTGGATTTTTTCTCTGTTTTCTCGGGTCAGTCCGTCTATTTTATCTATGACGGTGTATACTTTCTCCACCCGACTGTTTACATCCAGTTGTAGCTCTTGGTGCCTCTCCTCCAGTTCCTTGACCACCTCCTGTTTGTTCTTCTGGCACCCTTCAGTAAGGACTTGGTAGAATTCCGTCGCTCTCAATTTACCTTCCTCCTCAACGTTACTAATTTTATTATTTAATTCTTCTCTGATTTGTATCACTGTTTCGTTGGTCTCCGTTACCGTTTGTCTGATCTCTTCTCGACATTCGACTAGTTGTTGCTTCCATTCCTCCTTGGTTTTCTTACTTTCTTCCTCGATTTTTCATTGGAGAATATCATGATTATTTTCCATCTTTTTATTTACTATCTCCAGATCCTTCTTGATCTGTTTCTTCAGCTCTTCGCTCTTCTTTTCCAATGCCTCCTGACTTCCCTGTATCGCTTCCATTTGCTTCTTCAATACTTCACTGTTTTGGTCCAGTTTTTTATTCATTCCTTGTTGTAATAATTCCAATTTTTTGTTCAATTCTTCCTTATCTGACTCCAATTTTTTATTCAAATCTTCCTTTCTTCCCTATTGCAATGACTCTAATTTATCATTCAATTTCCTTGAAGCTTCCCTTGTTTCTTCCTGGTTCCTGTTCATTTGTCCAAATTGTTCCATCATGAACTTCATCATGCTATCTAATTTCGTTTCTTCTGTTGGTTTGACTGGTTGGTTATTTATCATGACTTCTGCTTCTATTTCCGTTTCAGGTGGATTGGGATTTTCTATTTGGTCCTCCTGTGGGTTCTCTTCTGACAATTCTCCAGTCGTTTCCTCCACTTCTACTACCTCAACTTCCTCCATTTCTTCTGCGTTTCCTTCTTGGTTTACTGCTTCCTTCCCTTTGTGCCTCGTAACCATACCGTGTCTATTCATGACCGCCGCTAGTTAGTCTTCCTAGCCTCACGTTGCTGGTCGCCAATGTGTAACGAGTAAACGAGGTTGTACCTGTTAAAATGTATCACACTTGTTTATTTTGTGTATTAGTGTGAATGTAGTGTGTTTGCCTCACACTGGTCGTTACATAAATCGACGTCACTACTGGAGTCCGTAGCGTTGTCAATGTTACCAGTACAACCTACCTGTTAATTCATAGGGGTTGCAAATCCTGGGTGGCGCCTAATTGTTTGTATTAAAACAATTAAAATAGTTAAATTCTAAAATGATACGTGTGATTAGCGTGGACAGCTGGATCGTTCGAATGGTTCCCGCCGCTATATAAGTTGCCGTTTCGTCCACTCATGATGAGCGCTAGTTGGCTGTTGAATAGAACTCGCTAACACACATATACTCTACTAAATCCTATGAAATAACAAGATAGTAATACTCGGTACTGTGTTTTTAATACAAATTTGGTCATCAAAAAATATGACAAATGAATTATAAATAATTTTATAACATTCGGCTCCGGCTTAGAGCTTGAAACACAAAAATATCTCAGAGTTGGCAAAATTGATTTCAAAACATTATCGTTTGACGAAATGGCGTCAGTTACATTTAATAAATTACTATGTTTAAAATCTGGAGTTCTTTGGATCATGAAATAAGACATAAACGTTGGTTACATTAAAAAAGTACACTACCATACCTTATATGTACTTAGAAATTATAATGTGTTTTTACAATTTGTTCGGTAGTGTCGTATTTCTGTTACAAAAATTGTGCTCTCAAACAAGGTTATATTTTGATTAATAAAATGTTTTTAAGTAAGTAAATTATGTATTTACACCTTTGAAAGAAAATACTACTTGTTAAATAGTGAGAAATTTTATCATTTGAAAAATATTTTAAGTAATTTGGGTTTTTGGGATTAAGGAATTTATTTGATACTTATCAGTTCATATCACGTTGAAGTGTAGTCATCGGGTTATTGGATATTCTTCAATTTTGGGCTGGGTTTAAACTTCGAACATCTTTTTCACTCTGGTCTTGGGTTTTTCTCTAATTAATTTATTTAATTTGGTTCCTGGACATCGTTAATTCTTTGTAGATCGACATCTATTCGTCTTTGGTCATCTTGGTTCACTTTTGCGACTTTTTGTAACTATTTAAATTAAAATTTCAATCTTTCCAATTTTGCGTGCCGCTTACCCACGCGTCGTTTTTTAGAGTCTATATAATTTAACGGAAAATAAGCCCTCAACGTCTCGTTGTCATAGTAACCGTAATTCGGTGATTGGTTAATTACTTCTTTAAAGACATTGTTAAAATATTTGAATTTTTATTCAAATTTATTAAGTATTTTCCTAATGGTTTTATTTCTTTATAATTCCTTTGGGGTAATAAATGACATTACTATTATCTTTCTTTCCTTTCAAAGTTTACAACGATACCTCATAAGGTCATATTCTGTTATACATCAACTATAGTCTAATTATTTGACATTTAATAAATAACATATCTTTCTTAAATTAAACTATTACAATAACATTTCTGTTTTAAAATAATTGACATATAATTACTGGCCATTCACTGGTCTTAGATTAGTCAGAATCCTTGTAAAATTTATACAATTTACATTTGAATGTCTTTGGCAGTTAGATGTTTTCATAGTCAAGATTAGCCATGATTGTTTTTTGGTGTATTTCTTTTTAAATTACATTTTGAATTCAGCCTGATGGGCTTCACTTATTTGTTTGTGTTTTAACTACTATTCAACATACATTTTCATTACTCTTCTTTTAAAATATAATAATTAGGTTTATGGACTGTAGGTTCCCTTCAGCCATATTCCTCCTTTAACATTGAACCAACTATTCTTTACAAGTCATTAGTTATTATTAGTTCTAATATTGATTTCTTTCTTTTGTTACAATCTAGAGTGATAAATATTGTCACTTCTCATAAAATTATGAAAGTTAATTCCCCTTTCAACATGGGGTGTTTTATTCTTTGTAGTCTTAATTTTAATAACAAAACTTTAATTCTATTCTACCATACCATGTTAACACAAGTTACTTTGTCTGGGCTTTCTCCCTGAATAACATCACAAGCTTCCTTTATATTAATTTGGAATACTATTGCTAATTATTTCTAGATATATTAATGTGTACAATGTCACTCCAATCATTGATTGTTCATCAATGTTTTATAAAGTGTCTCCTTACCTATCATTATATTTTTAGTGTTTCACATACACTTTCACTATTTTTAGGGTACTTACAC
Organism: Magicicada septendecula; assembly: GCA_034769895.1. Classification (NCBI taxonomy): domain Eukaryota; kingdom Metazoa; phylum Arthropoda; class Insecta; order Hemiptera; family Cicadidae; genus Magicicada; species Magicicada septendecula. Next base: position 406,455,965 of record CM068368.1, on the reverse strand, counting down.
TTCACTAAAGCACTTCACTTTGGTTCACTGTTTTGTATTGAGTGTTATTTAATGGGTAATCACTATACTTTCTCCTACCATTTCTCACTATTTCTTTCTAGCATGATATTTATTATTAATAATATGAGGTTAGTTGTTTTTTGTTAAATCTAACCTTTCTGACTGTGTTAGTGTACTTTTTCTATATTACATTACTTTACAATTGTATTGTCTTTAAAATGGGTACATAGGTTAATTTAATTATAACAATAATATTGGTTTCATCAATACATAATTATTCGAGGTTTATTGACCGTATTCTATCCTTGAGTATACTATCTTTCCCCTTTATATGTGTGTCAGTTTCCCCTTGGGTTTAACCTGTCTCCTCTTCATTCTTCCTCTTCTTCATCTTCAATAGTCTTCATCTTCTCTTCTGGTTTAAATTCTGTTTAATTGTAGGGATCTGTTCTCTTCTTCTGGTTCTTCTTTAGTTCTGTGTTCATCATATTTTTTCTTGAGTATGTTACGTGGTTCCCTTCTTTATGTTTATGTTGTTGGCTCAATCACTTGGGTTGGGTAATATCGTTGTACGTCGTGTCAAAATATTTACATTTTAATCATTTTTTAAACATTTTATTTTATATGAAGTATTTTTATATCAAGAATTATCTTTTTTATCACTGGTACGGGGTTTGGCTTAATTGTATCGTAACATAATGCCTCTCCTCTATAATTGATCATTTTAATAAAACACTAGCATAGTTTTTTATGAAATTATCAGTAATAGATAACTTTTTTCCTCCTCTTCCTTGTTTGTTTCTCCATTCTTCATTTCTCTTCTTACTTAATTCATTCCATTTTATTTGGATCTGTTTTTATTTATTTCCATTGGTGCATTTTCCCTCATACACAAATTTTCCCCTAACTTTCATACAGTAGCTGGTTTCTCCCATTACTACTCACTTTTCTGAGACCAGAGGCACATCATCTCTGCTCAGTTCATTTGGATTGCTGGACTTTTCAACAGTCAATCTTAAATACCTTCTTTGTCAACTTGTGACTTAATAATAATAATAATAATATAATATAATATACTTTGGGATTGTCCACCTTGTGGTTTGTTTTTAGATCACTTTGTCATTACTACTCATTCTTCCTTCCGCTATACCTTAACTATACACTATCATCTACTTATACACTTGATTGTTTTTATATTTATTCATATGTTAATTTCATCATATCTCACTTTTCATTATTTTATTTTCAATGCTCGTTGTGATCATTTTAATTGTCTTAAACTTTTTTTTTTCTTAGTCATTTAGCAAAATTCTGCTTTAGCCATATCTATATATTGGTTTTATACATAATCTCCCTCTCTCCTTGTACCAGGTATAATTTTAATTTTTTTTTTCTTAGAATATTTTTAATTCAGTATGATTTCAAGTAATTATCTCAGTAATTTGAGCTTGATTTTATTTTTCGGTTTATTTTACTCTACCTTAAAGGAATGTTTGTAGCGTATTCCTTTTTAGTTAATTTTTTTTAATTTAATTATAATTGTAAGTTTGTGATTCTTACATTTTTGTTATATAGGAATGTGTGTAACTTATTCCTTATTATCTCACTTTTTACTTCATACTTCATATATCAATCTTTTATTAGACTGCAAATTAATTTAAATTGAAAGGAATTTGTGTAACTGTTTCCTTTGTTTTTTTTTTTTCATTATTATCCACTTATATTAATTCTTTTTATTGTTCCGCATATATCATCTAAATAAAGTAGTAAGCTGCTCTTACAATCTCTTTTGGAATTTTGAAATATGTTTCATTTCACAATGGTTTTATTCTTCTTCGTAAAACTTTTTTATCGAAGTTTGGTTATAAACTCCCTTGATTTTCCTTGTATTGATATTACTGATCTGGTAAGTATTATTACCATTATCTTTTGTGATGATATACGGACCGGTATATAGCAATAATAATTTCTTTGCTATACCTTCCATTGTACTTGGCAGTTCACGATTTTTAATTAATATTTTTTCTCCCTCTTTATATTTGATTATTTTGGGTTGGTTCTTTGCATATTTGGCCTTTTGTTTCTCAATCTTTTCCACTATTAGGCTGTACCATTTGTTTTTGTCATACGGGTCTTCTGGGTTTTTTGGGAATTCTATTATCTCTTGTATCTCTCTGTTTGGCTTCCTCTCGAACATCATCAAGTAAGGTGTACTTTCAGTTAATTGGTGATAGCTGATATTTAAAAACACTTCGGTTGAAGGTAAATATTTGTACCATTCTCTCTGGTTGTTATGACAATAAGTTCTCAAAATGCGTCCCACCTCTCTCAACATTCTTTCTGCGGGATTGCTACTAGGGTGGTAGACTGAAGTTTTATATGTTTTAATATTTAGTTTTAGTAATTCTTCTCTCCACCTTCTTCCTTTAAATTGCGTTCCATGATCGGTTATTAACATGTACGGTTTTCCAATCTCTACTATGTATTTATTTTTAATAATATCTAATATTTTCTTTGTTGTGGCTCTGTTTATAGCATATAATTTGGTGTACTTGGTGTAATGGTCAAGTATGATAACAATGAATTTGTAGCCATGTCTTCCTCCGCTACGTGGGAATGGTCCACATATGTCGAGGAACGTCTTCTCTAGTTTGGCACTGGATGTGATGGGTATCATCGTTCCATCTTTCCTTTCGTTATTGGTTTTGACCATCTGACACAACGTGCAGGTTTTTATGTTTTTATTCACTTTTCTTGCAATATTTTTTATGAACAAATCTTCCTCTAAAGCTTTTACCATTTTAATTGTTCCCATGTGGCCGTATCTCACATGATAATCTTTGATGATTTGATTTTCTAATGATTGAGGAATTACTAGTTTCCAAGTGTCTTGGTTCTTTTTTGTTTTTATAAATAAAATATCATTGTATACACAGTAAAATTTGTTAATAATGGCTTCAGACTCCATCAGTCTTTTTCTGATGTTGGATATTTTTGTATCTTGCTCTTGTTGCAACACTATTTGGTTTACAATATTTTCCAGGTCTTTCCTATCTTTCAATATATAATACACTTTTGCTATCTTCCCCTTTTCTCCTTCAAATGTCTGATTTACTACATTTATTCTGGATAATACGTCAGCCACTATATTTTTTCGTCCTGGAATATACTCCCATGTAATGTGGTATTCTTGCAAAGCAAGTATCCATCGAGTAAGTCGGCCATGATTCAACTTACACTGTTTGAGAAACGATATTGATTTATGATCGCTTCGGACCGTGATATTATATCCAAGTATGTACGTCCTAAACTTGCCGCACGCGAATACTATGCTGAGCAACTCCTTTTCTGTAACATTGTAGTTACGCTCACAGCTATTCAGTATTCGGCTGGTGAAGCTAATGACCAGGTGATTACCATTTCCGTCTTCCTGGTATAACTCTGCGCCTAGACTTACATCACTAGCGTCGCAGTTTAGGTAGAACTGTTTTTCAAAATTAGGGTGGTGTAATATAACAGTATCAACAAATTTTTGTTTAATTAATTTGAGCACTTCCTCTTGTTCCGCTCCCCACGTCCATTTTTCTTTTGAAGAGAGTTGTTTGGAAAACTTTGCTGTTAGGTGGGAGTAGTTGGTCTGAAACTTCCTATAGTAATTACATACTCCTAGGAAGGATTGCAATTGCTTTTTGTTTCTTGGTGATGGGAAATTTTGTATGGCTTCAACCTTCTCTTGGGATGAAGAGATTCCCTCCTCGGTTAGGTTGAATCCTGAGAACTTCACTTCTTTAGCAATAAATTTTGATTTGTCTAACTTAAGTGTGATATTGTTGTTAGATAATTTTTCCAATAATGTCTGACTCTTTCACAGTGTTCGTCCCAGTTTGCTGACGTGATAAGTAGGTCGTCAACGTACACTGTAGTAAATTCCAGTGCCTCTTGACCTAACACTTGGTCCATGCACTTCACGAACACTGCTACTGAATTAATGAGTCCAAATGGTAAACTTTTGAACTGGTAATTTCTACCGTCAAATATGAAAGCCATGTACTGTCTACTGTGTGGGTGCAGCTCTACCTGCCAATACCCACATACAGAATCCCAGGTGCTAATATACCTTATCCCATGAAATCTCTTCAGAATTTCTTCTATTTCTCCTGGTGAGGTTCTGTCATCGATAATCATCTTATTTATTTCTCGGGCGTCCAGGCAAATTCGTACCTTGCCATTTTTCTTGGGTATGGCAACTATGGGGCTGGTATATTGAGAATGACTATACTCAATTATATCTTCAGCAATCATTCTATTTATTTCCATTCTGACTTCATTTTTCAGGGAATGTGCTATAGGATATGATTTCCTGTGGAAGTCCACTGGTTCTCGGAATTGAATTTCACATTGGTATCCTTTAACCTTTCCTGGGATGTTTGAAAAGACATGCTGATAATCATTATAAATGGCGATTAGTTTTTTAGACTGTTGCTCACTAATTTCCTGCATAGGCCGTTCTCTTTGGAAGGTGATAATCTCTTCCAACTTCTGGTTCCACAAGGTTTTACGCTCCTCCTCCTCTGCTATGGTGATAGATGGTTCATGCCTCTGACAATAATAACTCTTCAGTTCTGGGTTTTGGCTTAAAGCAATTGGACTTGGTACACAATTTATAATGTTTGCGGACCAGGTTCCTTGTTCTGAAGTTAACAACACGACTCCCTTCTGCAGGTTTATTACTGCTGAATACCTTCTTAGTACATCACATCCGATAAACATATTGAATGGTAGCCCACTTGCCACGAGAAATATAATAGGGATGGTTGATTCTAGATTATCTAGCTCCAATGATACTTGTTTTCTCACCGTTTTGTTCTGTTTACCAGTTGCGCCAATGATGATTATATTATTTATTGGCAATGTAGGGATTGGTGTTCGAGAGTGAGCTTGAATTCTTTCTAATTCAGGCTGGTTAATTAGAGAGATATTAGACCCCGTATCCACCATAATAATGGTTATGGTACCGTTTATTGTCGCCTTTATGTGAACAATTTCACTATTACTTTGTGGTAATTGATTGGCCTCTTCCTCGAGAAGTTCTTCTCGAATATCCTTTAAATAGTTGTTGTAGATTATCGTGATTACTTTGGTTTCTTTATCTGACATTGTTTGACGTATCAACCCAAGTGATTGGTCATGTGAAGGGTGTTCATACTTTTTCACTGACCCTTTTAGTTTAAAGGTGGTTGCTGGCTGACGGCCAGGTTGCTTGGCTGGTCGTTCGTTTCATTGTTCGGCACATTTTGCTGGTTACTTCCATTTTGAAGTGGTTCGTGGTTCCTGTTCACTGATGGTCTATTGTTAGTCTCGTCGGACGCATGGTACCATGATTCTGGGTGCCAATTCGGGTTGTATCTTCGGTGGTTATTCCGCCTTCTCCCACTAATAAAATTTACATGACGTCGGTTGTCACTTATATTTGGATTACCCCCGGTTGTACTGGTAACTAGGATGATACCGGTTGCCGTAGTAATTATGATCATTGGGGTGACCGTTGGTACGTTGTTCAGGTTCCGCTCCTCAGTAATTATCATTTGGTCGGTTATTATTTTTGGGCTGTTTCTATTGTTTTGATTTCCTGAATGATGGTTTTGTTGACCTCTGTTACCAGGCTGATTATTCGGAGGGTGATGCTGAGTATTTCCATTGAATGTTTGTTCGGCATTATTATCATTATTATTTCGGCCCCAGTTATTCCGATTATTGTTTTGTGGATGATTGTATGGTCCATGGAAATTAGTTGTATTGTTATGTTCATTCCACTTATTGTACCTTTGGTTTGTGATCCTGTTTTTTCGATACTGGTTATCATTCTCCAGATCCTCCAATAGACTAACCATTCCTTGAATTGTTTTGATTTGTCCTTGCCTTCTGGCCTTCTGGATGGCTTCTTCGTAATGATAACCCAGTTGTATTACCAACGACTCCTCGGGTATCTTGGGTTCCAAATTTCTGGCTAAGCATACTTTTCCCAGAAAGTAAGATGCTAACGTGTGTCCTCCTTGTGTCTCGTACCTTCCATTACTGATATCGTTGCGGACCACATTCTGTGTTGATTCGGACCAATATTTCTCCCGGAACTGTTTCTTAAACTCTTGGGTATCATTGATCTCAGGTCGTGTGGCCGTCCACCAATTGTCATGGGTGTCACGGAACATTTCATCAATCATACTTCTCACACTGGACCACCTGGTTTCTCTGTTCTTCTCTATCAGCTCTTCTACCCGTTTGAGGAATTCTATCGGGTTTCTCCGGTAGCTACGAAAATTGATTATTTCTCGATTTTCACTGGTTATGAACTGTGTGTGATTATATGGTTTTTCTCTTAATGCATCCAATTCTTCCTTCATCTGTTTCTCTCGTATATTGATCCCCTGGATTTTTTCTCTGTTTTCTCGGGTCAGTCCGTCTATTTTATCTATGACGGTGTATACTTTCTCCACCCGACTGTTTACATCCAGTTGTAGCTCTTGGTGCCTCTCCTCCAGTTCCTTGACCACCTCCTGTTTGTTCTTCTGGCACCCTTCAGTAAGGACTTGGTAGAATTCCGTCGCTCTCAATTTACCTTCCTCCTCAACGTTACTAATTTTATTATTTAATTCTTCTCTGATTTGTATCACTGTTTCGTTGGTCTCCGTTACCGTTTGTCTGATCTCTTCTCGACATTCGACTAGTTGTTGCTTCCATTCCTCCTTGGTTTTCTTACTTTCTTCCTCGATTTTTCATTGGAGAATATCATGATTATTTTCCATCTTTTTATTTACTATCTCCAGATCCTTCTTGATCTGTTTCTTCAGCTCTTCGCTCTTCTTTTCCAATGCCTCCTGACTTCCCTGTATCGCTTCCATTTGCTTCTTCAATACTTCACTGTTTTGGTCCAGTTTTTTATTCATTCCTTGTTGTAATAATTCCAATTTTTTGTTCAATTCTTCCTTATCTGACTCCAATTTTTTATTCAAATCTTCCTTTCTTCCCTATTGCAATGACTCTAATTTATCATTCAATTTCCTTGAAGCTTCCCTTGTTTCTTCCTGGTTCCTGTTCATTTGTCCAAATTGTTCCATCATGAACTTCATCATGCTATCTAATTTCGTTTCTTCTGTTGGTTTGACTGGTTGGTTATTTATCATGACTTCTGCTTCTATTTCCGTTTCAGGTGGATTGGGATTTTCTATTTGGTCCTCCTGTGGGTTCTCTTCTGACAATTCTCCAGTCGTTTCCTCCACTTCTACTACCTCAACTTCCTCCATTTCTTCTGCGTTTCCTTCTTGGTTTACTGCTTCCTTCCCTTTGTGCCTCGTAACCATACCGTGTCTATTCATGACCGCCGCTAGTTAGTCTTCCTAGCCTCACGTTGCTGGTCGCCAATGTGTAACGAGTAAACGAGGTCGTACCTGTTAAAATGTATCACACTTGTTTATTTTGTGTATTAGTGTGAATGTAGTGTGTTTGCCTCACACTGGTCGTTACATAAATCGACGTCACTACTGGAGTCCGTAGCGTTGTCAATGTTACCAGTACAACCTACCTGTTAATTCATAGGGGTTGCAAATCCTGGGTGGCGCCTAATTGTTTGTATTAAAACAATTAAAATAGTTAAATTCTAAAATGATACGTGTGATTAGCGTGGACAGCTGGATCGTTCGAATGGTTCCCGCCGCTATATAAGTTGCCGTTTCGTCCACTCGTGATGAGCGCTAGTTGGCTGTTGAATAGAACTCGCTAACACACATATACTCTACTAAATCCTATGAAATAACAAGATAGTAATACTCGGTACTGTGTTTTTAATACAAATTTGGTCATCAAAAAATATGACAAATGAATTATAAATAATTTTATAACATTCGGCTCCGGCTTAGAGCTTGAAACACAAAAATATCTCAGAGTTGGCAAAATTGATTTCAAAACATTATCGTTTGACGAAATGGCGTCAGTTACATTTAATAAATTACTATGTTTAAAATCTGGAGTTCTTTGGATCATGAAATAAGACATAAACGTTGGTTACATTAAAAAAGTACACTACCATACCTTATATGTACTTAGAAATTATAATGTGTTTTTACAATTTGTTCGGTAGTGTCGTATTTCTGTTACAAAAATTGTGCTCTCAAACAAGGTTATATTTTGATTAATAAAATGTTTTTAAGTAAGTAAATTATGTATTTACACCTTTCAAAGAAAATACTACTTGTTAAATAGTGAGAAATTTTATCATTTGAAAAATATTTTAAGTAATTTGGGTTTTTGGGATTAAGGAATTTATTCGATACTTATCAGTTCATATCACGTTGAAGTGTAGTCATCGGGTTATTGGATATTCTTCAATTTTGGGCTGGGTTTAAACTTCGAACATCTTTTTCACTCTGGTCTTGGGTTTTTCTCTAATTAATTTATTTAATTTGGTTCCTGGACATCGTTAATTCTTTGTAGATCGACATCTATTCGTCTTTGGTCATCTTGGTTCACTTTTGCGACTTTTTGTAACTATTTAAATTAAAATTTCAATCTTTCCAATTTTGCGTGCCGCTTACCCACGCGTCGTTTTTTAGAGTCTATATAATTTAACGGAAAATAAGCCCTCAACGTCTCGTTGTCATAGTAACCGTAATTCGGTGATTGGTTAATTACTTCTTTAAAGACATTGTTAAAATATTTGAATTTTTATTCAAATTTATTAAGTATTTTCCTAATGGTTTTATTTCTTTATAATTCCTTTGGGGTAATAAATGACATTACTATTATCTTTCTTTCCTTTCAAAGTTTACAACGATATCTCATAAGGTCATATTCTGTTATACATCAACTATAGTCTAATTATTTGACATTTAATAAATAACATATCTTTCTTAAATTAAACTATTACAATAACATTTCTGTTTTAAAATAATTGACATATAATTACTGGCCATTCACTGGTCTTAGATTAGTAAGATTTCTTGTGAAATTTATACAATTTACATTTGAATGTCTTTGGCAGTTAGATGTTTTCATAGTCAAGATTAGCCATGATTGTTTTTTGGTGTATTTCTTTTTAAATTACATTTTGAATTCAGCCTGATGGGCTTCACTTATTTGTTTGTGTTTTAACTACTATTCAACATACATTTTCATTACTCTTCTTTTAAAATATAATAATTAGGTTTATGGACTGTAGGTTCCCTTCAGCCATATTCCTCCTTTAACATTGAACCAACTATTCTTTACAAGTCATTAGTTATTATTAGTTCTAATATTGATTTCTTTCTTTTGTTACAATCTAGAGTGATAAATATTGTCACTTCTCATAAAATTATGAAAGTTAATTCCCCTTTCAACATGGGGTGTTTTATTCTTTGTAGTCTTAATTTTAATAACAAAACTTTAATTCTATTCTACCATACCATGTTAACACAAGTTACTTTGTCTGGGCTTTCTCCCTGAATAACATCACAAGCTTCCTTTATATTAATTTGGAATACTATTGCTAATTATTTCTAGATATATTAATGTGTACAATGTCACTCCAATCATTGATTGTTCATCAATGTTTTATAAAGTGTCTCCTTACCTATCATTATATTTTTAGTGTTTCACATACACTTTCACTATTTTTAGGGTACTTACACTTCACTAAAGCACTTCACTTTGGTTCACTGTTTTGTATTGAGTGTTATTTAATGGGTAATCACTATACTTTCTCCTACCATTTCTCACTATTTCTTTCTAGCATGATATTTATTATTAATAATATGAGGTTAGTTGTTTTTTGTTAAATCTAACCTTTCTGACTGTGTTAGTGTACTTTTTCTATATTACATTACTTTACAATTGTATTGTCTTTAAAATGGGTACATAGGTTAATTTAATTATAACAATAATATTGGTTTCATCAATACATAATTATTCGAGGTTTATTGACCGTATTCTATCCTTGAGTATACTATCTTTCCCCTTTATATGTGTGTCAGTTTCCCCTTGGGTTTAACCTGTCTCCTCTTCATTCTTCCTCTTCTTCATCTTCAATAGTCTTCATCTTCTCTTCAGGTTTAAATTCTGTTTAATTGTAGGGATCTGTTCTCTTCTTCTGGTTCTTCTTTAGTTCTGTGTTCATCATATTTTTTCTTGAGTATGTTACGTGGTTCCCTTCTTTATGTTTATGTTGTTGGCTCAATCACTTGGGTTGGGTAATATCGTTGTACGTCGTGTCAAAATATTTACATTTTAATCATTTTTTAAACATTTTATTTTATATGAAGTATTTTTATATCAAGAATTATCTTTTTTATCACTGGTACGGGGTTTGGCTTAATTGTATCGTAACATAATGCCTCTCCTCTAAAATTGATCATTTTAATAAAACACTAGCATAGTGTTTTATGAAATTATCAGTAATAGATAACTTTTTTCCTCCTCTTCCTTGTTTGTTTCTCCATTCTTCATTTCTCTTCTTACTTAATTCATTCCATTTTATTTGGATCTGTTTTTATTTATTTCCATTGGTGCATTTTCCCTCATACACAAATTTTCCCCTAACTTTCATACAGTAGCTGGTTTCTCCCATTACTACTCACTTTTCTGAGACCAGAGGCACATCATCTCTGCTCAGTTCATTTGGATTGCTGGACTTTTCAACAGTCAATCTTAAATACCTTCTTTGTCAACTTGTGACTTAATAATAATAATAATATAATATAATATACTTTGGGATTGTCCACCTTGTGGTTTGTTTTTAGATCACTTTGTCATTACTACTCATTCTTCCTTCCGCTATACCTTAACTATACACTATCATCTACTTATACACTTGATTGTTTTTATATTTATTCATATGTTAATTTCATCATATCTCACTTTTCATTATTTTATTTTCAGTGCTCGTTGTGATCATTTTAATTGTCTTAGACTTTTTTTTTTTCTTAGTCATTTAGCAAAATTCTGCTTTAGCCATATCTATATATTGGTTTTATACATAATCTCCCTCTTTCCTTGTACCAGGTATAATTTTAATTTTTTTTTCTTAGAATATTTTTAATTCAGTATGATTTCAAGTAATTATCTCAGTAATTTGAGCTTGATTTTATTTTTCGGTTTATTTTACTCTGTATCAAATATCATTTTTGATAATTCTTTTGTAAGTTAATTGTCTTACCTTAAAGGAATGTTTGTAGCGTATTCCTTTTTAGTTAATTTTTTTTGATTTAATTATAATTGTAAGTTTGTGATTCTTACATTTTTGTTCTATAGGAATGTGTGTAACTTATTCCTTATTATCTCACTTTTTACTTCATACTTCATATATCAATCTTTTATTAGACTGCAAATTAATTTAAATTGAAAGGAATTTGTGTAACTGTTTCCTTTGTTTTTTTTTTTCATTATTATCCACTTATATTAATTCTTTTTATTGTTCCGCATATATCATCTAAATAAAGTAGTAAGCTGCTCTTACAATCTCTTTTGGAATTTTGAAATATGTTTCATTTCACAATGGTTTTATTCTTCTTCGTAAAACTTTTTTATCGAAGTTTGGTTATAAACTCCCTTGATTTTCCTTGTATTGATATTACTGATCTGGTAAGTATTATTACCATTATCTTTTGTGATGATATACGGACCGGTATATAGCAATAATAATTTCTTTGCTATACCTTCCATTGTACTTGGCAGTTCACGATTTTTAATTAATATTTTTTCTCCCTCTTTATATTTGATTATTTTGGGTTGGTTCTTTGCATATTTGGCCTTTTGTTTCTCAATCTTTTCCACTATTAGGCTGTACCATTTGTTTTTGTCATACGGGTCTTCTGGGTTTTTTGGGAATTCTATTATCTCTTGTATCTCTCTGTTTGGCTTCCTCTCGAACATCATCAAGTAAGGTGTACTTTCAGTTAATTGGTGATAGCTGATATTTAAAAACACTTCGGTTGAAGGTAAATATTTGTACCATTCTCTCTGGTTGTTATGACAATAAGTTCTCAAAATGCGTCCCACCTCTCTCAACATTCTTTCTGCGGGATTGCTACTAGGGTGGTAGACTGAAGTTTTATATGTTTTAATATTTAGTTTTAGTAATTCTTCTCTCCACCTTCTTCCTTTAAATTGCGTTCCATGATCGGTTATTAACATGTACGGTTTTCCAATCTCTACTATGTATTTATTTTTAATAATATCTAATATTTTCTTTGTTGTGGCTCTGTTTATAGCATATAATTTGGTGTACTTGGTGTAATGGTCAAGTATGATAACAATGAATTTGTAGCCATGTCTTCCTCCGCTACGTGGGAATGGTCCACATATGTCGAGGAACGTCTTCTCTAGTTTGGCACTGGATGTGATGGGTATCATCGTTCCATCTTTCCTTTCGTTATTGGTTTTGACCATCTGACACAACGTGCAGGTTTTTATGTTTTTATTCACTTTTCTTGCAATATTTTTTATGAACAAATCTTCCTCTAAAGCTTTTACCATTTTAATTGTTCCCATGTGGCCGTATCTCACATGATAATCTTTGATGATTTGATTTTCTAATGATTGAGGAATTACTAGTTTCCAAGTGTCTTGGTTCTTTTTTGTTTTTATAAATAAAATATCATTGTATACACAGTAAAATTTGTTAATAATGGCTTCAGACTCCATCAGTCTTTTTCTGATGTTGGATATTTTTGTATCTTGCTCTTGTTGCAACACTATTTGGTTTACAATATTTTCCAGGTCTTTCCTATCTTTCAATATATAATACACTTTTGCTATCTTCCCCTTTTCTCCTTCAAATGTCTGATTTACTACATTTATTCTGGATAATACGTCAGCCACTATATTTTTTCGTCCTGGAATATACTCCCATGTAATGTGGTATTCTTGCAAAGCAAGTATCCATCGAGTAAGTCGGCCATGATTCAACTTACACTGTTTGAGAAACGATATTGATTTATGATCGCTTCGGACCGTGATATTATATCCAAGTATGTACGTCCTAAACTTGCCGCACGCGAATACTATGCTGAGCAACTCCTTTTCTGTAACATTGTAGTTACGCTCACAGCTATTCAGTATTCGGCTGGTGAAGCTAATGACCAGGTGATTACCATCTTCGTCTTCCTGGTATAACTCTGCGCCTAGACTTACATCACTAGCGTCGCAGTTTAGGTAGAACTGTTTTTCAAAATTAGGGTGGTGTAATATAACAGTATCAACAAATTTTTGTTTAATTAATTTGAGCACTTCCTCTTGTTCCGCTCCCCACGTCCATTTTTCTTTTGAAGAGAGTTGTTTGGAAAACTTTGCTGTTAGGTGGGAGTAGTTGGTCTGAAACTTCCTATAGTAATTACATACTCCTAGGAAGGATTGCAATTGCTTTTTGTTTCTTGGTGATGGGAAATTTTGTATGGCTTCAACCTTCTCTTGGGATGAAGAGATTCCCTCCTCGGTTAGGTTGAATCCTGAGAACTTCACTTCTTTAGCAATAAATTTTGATTTGTCTAACTTAAGTGTGATATTGTTGTTAGATAATTTTTCCAATAATGTCTGACTCTTTCACAGTGTTCGTCCCAGTTTGCTGACGTGATAAGTAGGTCGTCAACGTACACTGTAGTAAATTCCAGTGCCTCTTGACCTAACACTTGGTCCATGCACTTCACGAACACTGCTACTGAATTAATGAGTCCAAATGGTAAACTTTTGAACTGGTAATTTCTACCGTCAAATATGAAAGCCATGTACTGTCTACTGTGTGGGTGCAGCTCTACCTGCCAATACCCACATACAGAATCCCAGGTGCTAATATACCTTATCCCATGAAATCTCTTCAGAATTTCTTCTATTTCTCCTGGTGAGGTTCTGTCATCGATAATCATCTTATTTATTTCTCGGGCGTCCAGGCAAATTCGTACCTTGCCATTTTTCTTGGGTACGGCAACTATGGGGCTGGTATATTGAGAATGACTATACTCAATTATATCTTCAGCAATCATTCTATTTATTTCCATTCTGACTTCATTTTTCAGGGAATGTGCTATAGGATATGATTTCCTGTGGAAGTCCACTGGTTCTCGGAATTGAATTTCACATTGGTATCCTTTAACCTTTCCTGGGATGTTTGAAAAGACATGCTGATAATCATTATAAATGGCGATTAGTTTTTTAGACTGTTGCTCACTAATTTCCTGCATAGGCCGTTCTCTTTGGAAGGTGATAATCTCTTCCAACTTCTGGTTCCACAAGGTTTTACGCTCCTCCTCCTCTGCTATGGTGATAGATGGTTCATGCCTCTGACAATAATAACTCTTCAGTTCTGGGTTTTGGCTTAAAGCAATTGGACTTGGTACACAATTTATAATGTTTGCGGACCAGGTTCCTTGTTCTGAAGTTAACAACACGACTCCCTTCTGCAGGTTTATTACTGCTGAATACCTTCTTAGTACATCACATCCGATAAACATATTGAATGGTAGCCCACTTGCCACGAGAAATATAACAGGGATGGTTGATTCTAGATTATCTAGCTCCAATGATACTTGTTTTCTCACCGTTTTGTTCTGTTTACCAGTTGCGCCAATGATGATTATATTATTTATTGGCAATGTAGGGATTGGTGTTCGAGAGTGAGCTTGAATTCTTTCTAATTCAGGCTGGTTAATTAGAGAGATATTAGACCCCGTATCCACCATAATAATGGTTATGGTACCGTTTATTGTCGCCTTTATGTGAACAATTTCACTATTATTTTGTGGTAATTGATTGGCCTCTTCCTCGAGAAGTTCTTCTCGAATATCCTTTAAATAGTTGTTGTAGATTATCGTGATTACTTTGGTTTCTTTATCTGACATTGTTTGACGTATCAACCCAAGTGATTGGTCATGTGAAGGGCGTTCATACTTTTTCACTGACCCTTTTAGTTTAAAGGTGGTTGCTGGCTGACGGCGAGGTTGCTTGGCTGGTCGTTCGTTTCATTGTTCGGCACATTTTGCTGGTTACTTCCATTTTGAAGTGGTTCGTGGTTCCTGTTCACTGATGGTCTATTGTTAGTCTCGTCGGACGCGTGGTACCATGATTCTGGGTGCCAATTCGGGTTGTATCTTCGGTGGTTATTCCGCCTTCTCCCACTAATAAAATTTACATGACGTCGGTTGTCACTTCTATTTGGATTACCCCCAGGTCCCCGGTTGTACTGGTAACTAGGATGATACCAGTTGCCGTAGAAATTATGATCATTGGGGTGACCGTTGGTACGTTGTTCAGGTTCCGCTCCTCAGTAATTATCATTTGGTCGGTTATTATTATTTGGGCTGTTTCTATTGTTGTTTTGATTTCCTGAATGATGGTTTTGTTGATCTCTGTTACCAGGCTGATTATTCGGAGGGTGATGCTGAGTATTTCCATTGAATGTTTGTTCGGCATTATTATCATTATTATTTCGGCCCCAGTTATTCCGATTATTGTTTTGTGGATGATTGTATGGTCCATGGAAATTAGTTGTATTGTTATGTTCATTCCACTTATTGTACCTTTGGTTTGTGATCCTGTTTTTTCGATACTGGTTATCATTCTCCAGATCCTCCAATAGACTAACCATTCCTTGAATTGTTTTGATTTGTCCTTGCCTTCTGGCCTTCTGGATGGCTTCTTCGTAATGATAACCCAGTTGTATTACCAACGACTCCTCGGGTATCTTGGGTTCCAAATTTCTGGCTAAGCATACTTTTCCCAGAAAGTAAGATGCTAACGTGTGTCCTCCTTGTGTCTCGTACCTTCCATTACTGATATCGTTGCGGACCACATTCTGTGTTGATTCGGACCAATATTTCTCCCGGAACTGTTTCTTAAACTCTTGGGTATCATTGATCTCAGGTCGTGTGGCCGTCCACCAATTGTCATGGGTGTCACGGAACATTTCATCAATCATACTTCTCACACTGGACCACCTGGTTTCTCTGTTCTTCTCTATCAGCTCTTCTACCCGTTTGAGGAATTCTATCGGGTTTCTCCGGTAGCTACGAAAATTGATTATTTCTCGATTTTCACTGGTTATGAACTGTGTGTGATTATATGGTTTTTCTCTTAATGCATCCAATTCTTCCTTCATCTGTTTCTCTCGTATATTGATCCCCTGGATTTTTTCTCTGTTTTCTCGGGTCAGTCCGTCTATTTTATCTATGACGGTGTATACTTTCTTCACCCGACTGTTTACATCCAGTTGTAGCTCTTGGTGCCTCTCCTCCAGTTCCTTGACCACCTCCTGTTTGTTCTTCTGGCACCCTTCAGTAAGGACTTGGTAGAATTCCGTCGCTCTCAATTTACCTTCCTCCTCAACATTACTAATTTTATTATTTAATTCTTCTCTGATTTGTATCACTGTTTTGTTGGTCTCCGTTACCGTTTGTCTGATCTCTTCTCGACATTCGACTAGTTGTTGCTTCCATTCCTCCTTGGTTTTCTTACTTTCTTCCTCGATTTTTCATTGGAGAATATCATGATTATTTTCCATCTTTTTATTTACTATCTCCAGATCCTTCTTGATCTGTTTCTTCAGCTCTTCGCTCTTCTTTTCCAATGCCTCCTGACTTCCCTGTATCGCTTCCATTTGCTTCTTCAATACTTCACTGTTTTGGTCCAGTTTTTTATTCATTCCTTGTTGTAATAATTCCAATTTTTTGTTCAATTCTTCCTTATCTGACTCCAATTTTTTATTCAAATCTTCCTTTCTTCCCTCTTGCAATGACTCTAATTTATCATTCAATTTCCTTGAAGCTTCCCTTGTTTCTTCCTGGTTCCTGTTCATTTGTCCAAATTGTTCCATCATGAACTTCATCATGCTATCTAATTTCGTTTCTTCTGTTGGTTTGACTGGTTGGTTATTTATCATGACTTCTGCTTCTATTTCCGGTTCAGGTGGATTGGGATTTTCTATTTGGTCCTCCTGTGGGTTCTCTTCTGACAATTCTCCAGTCGTTTCCTCCACTTCTACTTCCTTAACTTCCTCCATTTCTTCTGGGTTTCCTTCTTGTTTTACTGCTTCCTTCCCTTTGTGCCTCGTAACCATACCGTGTCTATTCATGACCGCCGCTAGTTAGTCTTCCTAGCCTCACGTTGCTGGTCGCCAATGTGTAACGAGTAAACGAGGTCGTACCTGTTAAAATGTATCACACTTGTTTATTTTGTGTATTAGTGTGAATGTAGTGTGTTTGCCTCACACTGGTCGTTACATAAATCGACGTCACTACTGGAGTCCGTAGCGTTGTCAATGTTACCAGTACAACCTACCTGTTAATTCATAGGGGTTGCAAATCCTGGGTGGCGCCTAATTGTTTGTATTAAAACAATTAAAATAGTTAAATTCTAAAATGATACGTGTGATTAGCGTGGACAGCTGGATCGTTCGAATGGTTCCCGCCGCTATATAAGTTGCCGTTTCGTCCACTCGTGATGAGCGCTAGTTGGCTGTTGAATAGAACTCGCTAACACACATATACTCTACTAAATCCTATGAAATAACAAGATAGTAATACTCGGTACTGTGTTTTTAATACAAATTTGGTCATCAAAAAATATGACAAATGAATTATAAATAATTTTATAACATTCGGCTCCGGCTTAGAGCTTGAAACACAAAAATATCTCAGAGTTGGCAAAATTGATTTCAAAACATTATCGTTTGACGAAATGGCGTCAGTTACATTTAATAAATTACTATGTTTAAAATCTGGAGTTCTTTGGATCATGAAATAAGACATAAACGTTGGTTACATTAAAAAAGTACACTACCATACCTTATATGTACTTAGAAATTATAATGTGTTTTTACAATTTGTTCGGTAGTGTCGTATTTCTGTTACAAAAATTGTGCTCTCAAACAAGGTTATATTTTGATTAATAAAATGTTTTTAAGTAAGTAAATTATGTATTTACACCTTTCAAAGAAAATACTACTTGTTAAATAGTGAGAAATTTTATCATTTGAAAAATATTTTAAGTAATTTGGGTTTTTGGGATTAAGGAATTTATTCGATACTTATCAGTTCATATCACGTTGAAGTGTAGTCATCGGGTTATTGGATATTCTTCAATTTTGGGTTGGTTTTAAACTTCGAACATCTTTTTCACTCTGGTCTTGGGGTTTTCTCTAATTAATTTATTTAATTTGGTTCCTGGACATCGTTAATTCTTTGTAGATCGACATCTATTCGTCTTTGGTCATCTTGGTTCACTTTTGCGACTTTTTGTAACTATTTAAATTAAAATTTCAATCTTTCCAATTTTGCGTGCCGCTTACCCACGCGTCGTTTTTTAGAGTCTATATAATTTAACGGAAAATAAGCCCTCAACGTCTCGTTGTCATAGTAACCGTAATTCGGTGATTGGTTAATTACTTCTTTAAAGACATTGTTAAAATATTTGAATTTTTATTCAAATTTATTAAGTATTTTCCTAATGGTTTTATTTCTTTATAATTCCTTTGGGGTAATAAATGACATTACTATTATCTTTCTTTCCTTTCAAAGTTTACAACGATACCTCATAAGGTCATATTCTGTTATACATCAACTATAGTCTAATTATTTGACATTTAATAAATAACATATCTTTCTTAAATTAAACTATTACAATAACATTTCTGTTTTAAAATAATTGACATATAATTACTGGCCATTCACTGGTCTTAGATTAGTAAGATTTCTTGTGAAATTTATACAATTTACATTTGAATGTCTTTGGCAGTTAGATGTTTTCATAGTCAAGATTAGCCATGATTGTTTTTTGGTGTATTTCTTTTTAAATTACATTTTGAATTCAGCCTGATGGGCTTCACTTATTTGTTTGTGTTTTAACTACTATTCAACATACATTTTCATTACTCTTCTTTTAAAATATAATAATTAGGTTTATGGACTGTAGGTTCCCTTCAGCCATATTCCTCCTTTAACATTGAACCAACTATTCTTTACAAGTCATTAGTTATTATTAGTTCTAATATTGATTTCTTTCTTTTGTTACAATCTAGAGTGATAAATATTGTCACTTCTCATAAAATTATGAAAGTTAATTCCCCTTTCAACATGGGGTGTTTTATTCTTTGTAGTCTTAATTTTAATAACAAAACTTTAATTCTATTCTACCATACCATGTTAACACAAGTTACTTTGTCTGGGCTTTCTCCCTGAATAACATCACAAGCTTCCTTTATATTAATTTGGAATACTATTGCTAATTATTTCTAGATATATTAATGTGTACAATTTCACTCCAATCATTGATTGTTCATCAATGTTTTATAAAGTGTCTCCTTACCTATCATTATATTTTTAGTGTTTCACATACACTTTCACTATTTTTAGGGTACTTACACTTCACTAAAGCACTTCACTTTGGTTCACTGTTTTGTATTGAGTGTTATTTAATGGGTAATCACTATACTTTCTCCTACCATTTCTCACTATTTCTTTCTAGCATGATATTTATTATTAATAATATGAGGTTAGTTGTTTTTTGTTAAATCTAACCTTTCTGACTGTGTTAGTGTACTTTTTCTATATTACATTACTTTACAATTATTGTATTGTCTTTAAAATGGGTACATAGGTTAATTTAATTATAACAATAATATTGGTTTCATCAATACATAATTATTCGAGGTTTATTGACCGTATTCTATCCTTGAGTATACTATCTTTCCCCTTTATATGTGTGTCAGTTTCCCCTTGGGTTTAACCTGTCTCCTCTTCATTCTTCCTCTTCTTCATCTTCAATAGTCTTCATCTTCTCTTCTGGTTTAAATTCTGTTTAATTGTAGGGATCTGTTCTCTTCTTCTGGTTCTTCTTTAGTTCTGTGTTCATCATATTTTTTCTTGAGTATGTTACGTGGTTCCCTTCTTTATGTTTATGTTGTTGGCTCAATCACTTGGGTTGGGTAATATCGTTGTACGTCGTGTCAAAATATTTACATTTTAATCATTTTTTAAACATTTTATTTTATATGAAGTATTTTTATATCAAGAATTATCTTTTTTATCACTGGTACGGGATTTGGCTTAATTGTATCGTAACAACACACACCATTTACTTGTGTACACGCATGCAGCAGTAATCGTGTAATTCAGCGTGTTGACTCCTGTTTGCAAGCCAGATTCCAATTTCACACCTGCTCGTCTATTATATATTATTAAAATTAAATTAAGTATTTATTTTATATTAGATATACGCATTACATCCTATGCTTGTATTGTCGCTATATATATATATATATATATATATATATATATATTGTAACGATATAGATAAAGGTCGTCCATCTTATTTTAAGCCTCACGTTGGAGTCGTCAATCTGTAACGAAGATTTCTAATCGTACCTGTAAAATGTACACCAATTTTGTATGTGTAATAATGATGAGTGCGTTCGTCTCGCACCGGGTTCGTTACATTAATGTTCGTGGCTAACGATGTCCGTAGCGCTGCGGTAATCACCTGTATAACACGGCAGTAACCTTACCTGTTGCTTATAGGGGTGTGTTAATCCCGGGTGGCGCCAAGTCGTTATATAAAACAACTAAAATTATTGTCTGATGAGTTATCAGCGGTGACGGTCGGGGCATTCAAATAATTCCCGCTCGCACAGCAGTCTAAATTGTCGCTGCTGCTGCGCAAATGACAACTTGTTCGCTTCTCGTCAAATCTATTCTTAACTAAACACTAGTAATATATAAAGCACTCCCTATGAAATAATAACGACGGTTACTCCCTGTAATAGTTATTTTTAATAGGTGATAATTAAAATATTCACATTGACAATTATATAATGATAAATTTGCACCGACTGATTACATTAGACTCTTGTCCTCTGAGCTTGACGAATCGATCAAGGAAACAATTATTTTTCATATGGCTGTGTACCTTGAAGTATTACAATTATTTTTGTTTCCAAAATCGTGGATTCTTGTGACTATGAGCTAAAGAATTCCTATGGTTACAATAAAAATATTTTACCTTATTCTACGTGTACATAAATAATAATGTGTGATGTTACAATCTGTTCTGTGGTGTCGTTATATGTGTTTGTAAGTTCGTGTTTAAATAATAGGTTATATTTAACGTTAACAAGTTTTTAGCAAGTTTTATTTTACTTAAATAATCTGTGAAAGAGAAATATTTGTTTATAGTGAGATAATTTTACCTTTAGTAAAATTTAGAGTGATTAGGGTTTTGGAAAATAAGTAATTTAATTGTACTTAACACCTCAGCATGACTCGGTGTCTTCGTTCGTTTGATCGGGTAGGATTTGGCTGCAATAAGTTCGGTTTTCATGAATTTTGGGGCTTCAATGGGTTGGGCGTCTTTTTCATAATGTATCTGGATGTTCTTTTCGGGTAATTTTCCGTTTAATTGCCTTGGATCTCGAGTTGACTGCTATAAATGGTCGTCTGCTTCTTATGCTGTCATGGTTAGGAACTTTAATTACTTTTTTACATTATTTTAACAGAAAAACGTTCTTCCCAACATTGGCTTCTGTATTCTCTTACTGACGCTACTTCTGTCTAACGGTATTCAACGGTAATTCAGTCTTCAACTGCCGTTTCCATGGCAACTGCATGATTTTGATTGGTTGATTTTGAGATGATGTATTGTTATCAAAATTCGAATTCTTCGTATATCTTCTGATTGCTGTTATTCCTCTATCTTCCTTCCTGGTTATTAAATATTGTCACTATAGTATTTATTTCCTTTCATAGATTATTTTGATACCCCACAAGTTTGGGTAATTTTAGATTTTATGTTTTTACAATTATGATAATACTTGTTAATTACATTTCTTTTTGTATACAAATGCTTATTATAATATTTTGTTTTACAAATGATTTACAATTTATTCTTGGTGAATTCTTCACCTCAGATTTGCTAATTTCTTTGTTAATTTGTTATAATTTTTAGTTGTTTGGTTCTGACAGTTATGCCCTTTCATAGGCCTGAGTAGCCATTATGGTATTTGACTTATTTCATTTAACTCACATTTCGTTTCAGCCTAATGGGCTTTACTTTGTTATTATTATTGGTTGTGTTGTATTTTGAGTCTGTTGGTGTTTTGATTACATGTCAATATTGCTTTCTCTATCTTAATATTTAAAACATAACAATTAGGCTTATGGACTGCAAGTTTCTTTCAGCCATATCCTATTCATAACATTAAAACGAACAATTCTTTATAAGTTATTAGAGTTATTATTTTGAGTGAGAAATATCATCACTTCCTTCCAAATTATTATTTGCTAATTTTTTTGTTTACAATACTTATTATTTTTATTGTGATAAACAACATCACTTTTATGAAATTTATAACTATCCCTTATAACATGGGTGTCTTTGATTTGTCTCTAATTTCTTAATTTTTAAACAATCTTTACATTCTCTCCATGTCAACACCTTCAATTTATTCTTTCCTGGGATCCTCCCTTTTAATTACTATCGGTTATAATTAAACTTAAATCTCTTAAACATCTTTTCTTAAATAATAATGTCATCATCACTTTCCAGTGTTCAGTTATCTTATTCTATAATTCATACTTAATACTATTTTTCACCATATATTTATTCACTGTTATTTTTCCACTTTTAAACCTTTAGTGTTTTTTACAGATTTATTAAGAGTCTATTTTCTTTATTATTCACTATGTCTTATAATAGTTATATTCTATATCTTACACTATTCTCATTTATACCTCACCTTCACTTTTAAATTATCTATAGTTAATTATAATTTAATTAGTGTACCTTCCTTATCACTTCACTTTGGGGTTTTTACACATACACTATTGCACTGTATCACTGTTTATACTATGTGTTTTTTAGTGGGTAATCCCTATACTTATTTCTCTTTCATTACAATATATCCTTAATACTATTAACAATTTTATGTTCTTACAATACTATTTTTACATCTAATTCTCAATTTGGGTTTAGTTTGCTTCTTTATCATTTTAATCTTTAACCTTTTTTAATAGGGTTTCTTCCCTAAATCAGTGTTGTCCATTAATGGGTAATAACAGTTACTTTTTCCTTTCTCATAGGGCAATTATTGGTTTGGTTCCAATATTATTCTTGAGTGCTTTATTTCTCCTTCTCCTATGCTTTATTACTTGTTTGTGTATCATTGTTGGTTTTCGTTTCTATCTATTTCCCTCCTTCTTAATTTTCATCGTATTTGGTTAATACTTTGGTTTTTCCATCCTCTTCTTTGGGTACATATTGACGTGTTACATTGGGTCGTTTAATTCCATGAACTTGTTTCATTTTTGTTTGGGTTTTTGGATTTTTTCCTTTTTTCCTTTGGTTTGGTTACATTATTGTTTATTCTTCGTGGATCCCTTCTTCATTTGTTTCCTTTTGTTGGGTCAATCACTTGGGTTAGGTCAAAGTCGTCGTTTGTCGAGTCATAGTTTTTATATTTTGTTTAAATTAATCATTTTTATTTAACCTGAAGTATTATTTTAGATTCAATATTATTTTGTTCATCCCTGGTATTGGGTTGGCTTATTTGTGTTGTAACAATATATATATATATATATATATATATATATATATATATATATATATATATATATATAGTTAAAAATGTAACAGATTCGTAATTAGAAGTATTAAAAAAACAATAAATACAAAAATGTAACAATAAAAGAAGACACACAAAGCTGATTTTTATAAACGCCAAAATGATTGTCAGTCTTACTGTCATTTTGCCAATCCAAAACCTTGAAAATGTGATGGGAATCATTTTTGAAAAATGTAAAGGTGCTTGACTACAATATACTTGATACGGTCTAAATGAAAAATATTCACTGTCTCTACTCAACCCCCCCCCTCCCCAGCCAGAGTTGGTGTACACTTAGCATGTCAAATGTTTGTGAAATCACAGTCTACCCTCCTCAGATAACTGTCCACACTCTTCACAACATTCCTGCTGTCTACGATCTTTGTATATACAAGTCATTTATATTATTTTAATGTTAAATATAGAATAGTTAAATTATTTTTATTTAATTCACTTTATAATTTTTTAAGATAATTTTTTAAAAGCATATGGTCTTAAAAATGTATTACTATGGCGAAATTTATAGACGCATGAACCAAAAACAGACTGAAAAACTCTGTCTGTCTCTCTCTCTCTCTCTCTCTCTCTCTCTCTCTCTCTCTCTCTCTCTCTCTCTCTCTCTCTCTCTCTCTCTCTCTCTCTCTCTCTCTCTCTCACTCTTTCTCACTCACTCACTCACTCACTCACTCACTCACTTAAAAGAATGACAGGCAGCATCAAAACAACTGTTATCAGTGGTGATTCATGTTTTATATTTTATATTACCCCAGGCAGTTACGTTCCTGATATGTTTCTGCACATGAATGGGTTGGTTCTATTGAAGGCGATACGCTGTTGCTGATGAATACTAATTATGGCAACATGGACTCAATCCAGTAATCTTATCTTACTAATGGTGCAATATGATTAGTGCACGGAGACAAGATCCGAAAGTACTGTGCTATTAATAACATTATTACATCAAAAGCTTCCTAATTTTAACCTTTTCATTAAGTAATGCCTGTTTATCTTTTTTATTCCTTAACTAGCTGTTGCCCGCGACTTCGTCCGCGTCGAAGAATATTTTTGCCTAAAGTACCTATGTCCTTCCGCGTATTTCAAGAAACTTAAAAAGTAAGTTAGAAGATTTTCAGTTCCTTAATTCTACTGCTATGATTTTCAGTTACTATCTTTCCAAGACCTCTCTGTAAACAACATTCCTGGTTTTCCTTTCTGGCCCCGGCTGGAGGATGACCAAGCTATCAGATGAACTGACTCTCGAGCACGCCACGTACAACTGGCCATGGGAGAAACAGTCACTCCTGACATCCACACCAGCCACTTTTAAACTCTGTCCCTGCGCCTTATTAATCGTCATAGCGTAACAAACTTTAACCGGGAATTGCAGACGTTTAAACTCAAAATGGTAATCTGATGGGATCATTGGAATTCGGGGGATGAAGACAGTTTCTCCCTGACTGACGCCTGTGAAAATCTGGGCTTCAATCACGTGCTTGTACAGATTTTTTACCATTACAGAGTTTGGGTGGATTTAGATTGCGCAAAAGCATGATTGGAGCACCAACCTTAAGGTAGAGGACGTGTGGTGGGATTCCTGGTGGATCGAGTGTGTGCAAAAACTCTACAGGATAATGGACCGCATCTTCTATCTCCACTACCGAGTCAATAGATTCATACTTCATGAGTTCATTAGGTAGCTTCTCTAGTAGAAGGTTATTGATAGAATTGGCTGAATCGTTGGTTGGAGTAAGAATAGCCCTTTCCTTGAGCCACGATGTACAATCTGCACCACTCTGTTGAATATTACTTCCATAGATCTTGTCAGTCAGGCTTGTTAAATCTCTTACAACGGAGCAAAGATTATTCGGAATATTTATTTTTCCATCCTCCTCTTCTAAAATCCTTCCATCCCCAATATCAAGTAATAATTTAGAAAACTCCTCTGCTCTCAAATCATGTTGAAGGTGGACATGCATGTTAACTCTTAAGGACAGTATTTTGACATTAGGCCATAAAGTGGATGACTTTAGACAGGCCTTAACTTCATCCGCACGTGTCCCTCATGGAACAACGGGTAATGTTTGTCTGAAGTCACCAGCCAAAAGCACTGTAACTCCACCCATAAGGCTTTTGGGGTCTCTAATATCCTGGAGTGTTCTGTTCAGAGCCTCAACGCCTCTTTTATAAGCCATAGTGTACTCATCCCACACTATTAATTTAGCTTCACGAAGCACCTGTGCCATATCACTCTGCTTAGAAATATTACAAAGTGCAGACTCAAAATGATTCAGGTTAAGGGGTAACTTGAATGCAGAGTGAGCAGTCTTTCCTCCTTCAATCAAGGTAGCTGCAATACCTGATGAAGCAACTGCAACTGCGATATTCCTTTTGCGCCTAACTGTGGTGAGCAACAGATTTATCAAGAACATTTTCCCAGTGCCGCCAGGAGCGTCCAGAAAGAACAATTTCCCAGAATCACAATTAATACTGTGAACGATTTCGTCATAGGGATCTTTTTGTTCTTCATTTAATTTTGGAACATTTACAGCCACTGTTTCAGTCAACCGAACACAATCATAGGACAGTTTGTTCAGGTATTGATGGTTGCTGATAACTTCTTGGTGTCGTGATGGTGTTGGAAGACCGAACTCTTTGAGTGTTTTACCCGACATGGATATGACAGTATCCTCAAGAAGCTTAAGGCATTGGTTGTAAACAATGTCCTGGACTAATTGGACGTCTCCGCGCTCTCTTTCTATTTGCCTTCTAACATCTTCCGCAAGACTGTCTCGGTATTTCTCCCACAATTTTAGGGGGTCTGCCACTTGGCAGAATACTAACATTATGGTAAATAGCTCACGAATTTTATTAGGAGAGTCAGAGATAGAAGCTTCTTCAAGAGTATGGTCCCAATGGGCATCATCCTCCAGCAAGCCAAGTGCTCTACACGCCGCTTGAAATGTTGGCTGAACTATCCCTGCGATAGTTTTTAATGCAGTAAATGATACAGGACCGCGGATCTCATGTAAGAGGAGGTGTAAATAGTAGCACTCAGCATTGCCAGGATGGACAGTGTATACTCTACCCAACACCTGATCTTTTTTTACCCCTGGATAGCCTGTCACAGATTTACCTTGCTTCCTCCTGCAGAATTGATTGCTTTTCCATACGTAGTAGGACGGAACTTCGCAATATAAAAGGGTCCTTGCGAAGGCATCAACTTTACACAGGTCAAAAAATCCCAAAAGTGTCGTTTTTGGAGGATTATTTATCCTGTCAATGACATTGTCCTCCATAAAATAAACTTTTTGACCGTTTTCTAGATGTACGGAAAAGTGCATAACAGGAGGAAACCTTTCATGAATAGGGAAGCAGAGGATGCGCCAGACTGCCTCAGAGCTGCTGAGTGCTGATGTATCGTCCTGTTTCGTACCTTGTCACCTTGTCCAGATCTTCAACGGTGAACGCTGCTTGATCAGACCCTTTATTCACATACTTACAGATATATTTGATTGATTTAACAGAGTTGCAATATTCAACATTCATGTGGGCTGAGAATGTGCGAGACAGGATGGGGTTGTACGGAACTACCCAGCGATTGTCAAGAATAACCTCATTGATTTTTACTGTAAATCGGCCGTCTACCGGCGACTGTCTGCGATACTTAGGATAGCCATCCTCTCCTGTCTGAGTCTCTTTTAAGAATGGCCGTGGGTAATTCTTTGTACAGGCGCCATCCACCATGCATGGTGAGTTCCTGTTAAGAGGTCCACATGGTCCGTGAATCATATTTGTCTTGACAATCTCATGGAGGGCTGGATCTAGGTTGGGATCAGGTACTTCAGCTTTGATAATTTTATCTATGGACTCTGGCCTTATCTTCTCCTCCAACCACAGAAGGATATAAACATGAGGGAGCCCACGCTTCTGCCACTCCACGGAGTACATGTGACACCTGGTAGGGCCAAAGATGCAACCTTTAGTGAGGAGTTTCATCATATGCTTTACTTTTATGTTGAAAACCCTTGCTACTATGTCATGTCTATCGTGAGATTTTTGGCCTTGTCTCAATATCTCTGTGATTTCCGGCCATTTTGGATTGCAAGTGAACGTAATAAACAGATCTGGTCGTCCAAAATGGCGCACATACGTCATCGCGTCTTGAGTTCGCTCATGCATGTATCAGGGTCCTCAAGTGAAAGTGGACGGCAGCACAATCATCTTGCCTATTTCTGATAACTGACCGTCCTTTCTACTCATGGCATCCTTCAGGTGGACATAATTCTCACTTCTCAGCTTTTTCTGGTTGTTACGTATCCAATTGAGTCTCTCAGTTTCAATTTTCGCATACATATCAACCAGAAATTGGTTGAGAAGGTTGTGAAACAGCAGTAGGTTGCATTGTTCACCATCACGCTCCATTATCCTGTAGCTGTAAAAGTCAGTAGCAGACACAGTTTTCTTGAGAGGAGCCTTTGTCTTTGGGTTGCGCTGTGGTATGTCTATAGAATAGCCATCTTCTCCACGACAGAACATCAAAGGGTATTGAAGAGCATCATAGGCATGGTGCGTCTCACTGATTCGTATCAATCTATTGTCTCTGCTATGGAGAACGATATCTCTTTTATCAAAATCCTGGCCGACAATGAGAATTGCCACTTCTCTAGTTGTTGGAACATTGAAACGACCATGGTGTTCTCCAGAAGGCTTCATATTTGCGTTAATAACTACCTGAAACTCCTTCTGGTCCTTGGGAACAGAATCAACAGCAGCCTTAAAATCCAAAATATACTTGTTGTGTTCATGAAGTAATTTCTGCAGTTGGCTAACCAATCCTGGCTTGACACCAGAGTATATTCCACAACGGATATCCCTCTCTTTGTCATCATCACCAACAAAGTATATTTGGAGAAATGAAGGCTGTTGCTCAGGCTCAGCCATAAGACTCCTTATCCTGTGATAGACCTGGCCCTGTACTTTAAGAGTTGGCATAAAGTTTCCTTCTTTTACCTCTTTGGCTCCAAAAGATGTCATTTGGAAGCATCCGTTGTACTTCCGGGTAGCAGAAAGAAAGTGCTCAGTCATTGCATGCTGGTGATTGAGGAGACTGTGTAAGGGTTCAGGATAGGGCTCAAGGAGAGGAAGCTGGACCTTACCATTATTGCAACACAAACCAGGAGTCTCATCCTTCCACTTCAGTGCATGGCACCAGTTACATGGTGACCGAACTCCAAGCTCAACGAACTTGTCCGTGGAATAATCTATTTCTGGGTCATATTGAAATCCGGACAAAAGTTTATTCCAGGTCAATAATCTATTATGTGCTCTCTTTTCATTATATTTCGCAGAAGCTACTGGATTGATATGTGGGTTATTAGATGCATATTTTTTAACAGTCTCCCTATGAACTGTTGGATGACTTTCATTGTATTTTTTACGGCCTCCCTATGAACTGTTGGATGACTTTCATTGTATTTTTTTACGGCCTCCATATGAACTGTTGGATGACTTTCATTGTATTTTTTTACGGCCTCTCTATTACTGTTGGATGACTTTCATTGTATTTTTTTACAGCCTCCCGGTTAACTGTCGGGTGACTATCAGTATATTTTTTGACTGCCTCCCTATGAACTTTTGGGTTGTTTTTGGCATATTTGGTAGCAGCTTCCCTTACTTGTTTTTTCCTGATTGCATTTGTAAACCTTTTTCTGCGTTTTTTTCCTCTTTTCCCTTTGACTGATGCTACAGTCGAAGCAACAGATTCGTCTGAACTTGGACTGGAGAGGTCAACGTAAGGAGAGGATTGGGACTGGGAGACAGTGCAAGACAAATTCAGTTGACATTCCACTGGGTTATTGGTATTCGGGGATTCAGACAAATTCAGTTGACATTCCACTGGGTTATAGGTATTCGGGGATTCTAAGTTAACTGTATTATGTGTTGATTCGGACAAGGGAATTAAAACATCAAAATGCCCTTCATTGAAATCTCCAGTGAACCGAATTCTTTTGACTCCCTGTAATGCCTCCCAAAAAATAGCAAGAATAGAGCCACCTTGAAACACCTGAAACTCATAAGGAAATATTTCTCCAGCAGCCTTGAGCTCGCAAGTAGTCCCATACGTGTACGGCCTAGACATTTCGGCGAGGTACAGACGTTTGGTACCATAAGGAGTTCCAGACCGCTGGTGAGTAAAGCATTTGAACCTTTGCCAGTTATTGGACATGTGATTCACTATTTCTGCACGAATTTGAGCGGCCCTTGAAATGTCGCCGTGCACCAGATAAAACAGGGAGGAGAAGAGACACATGCCGTCACCACTTATCTTTACTATTCGGCAAGGAATCTTTAATCCGTTGCTTATTATAAACTCAATTTCCTCGTCCATTTTCTACTTTCAAAATAGAATGTTTATTTAGCTAATAGGTATCAAAATTTGTAGCTGCTTACTTAGGTACTTAACTAAAAAAGCGAGAGCGTGCAAACCGGTCAGACCGACTGACTTAGCGTAACGTAGGTAATTATGTTATTTTATTATATTTACTAATAGGTATAGACTCTCCTTGAAATTTTTTAGGTACGTGATATAGGTACAGTTTTATTTGAAAACACTGAAATTTAAATACAGGAATAATTTGCACTCTACTGTTTGTGTTTTATGTCAATAAATAATATATATTTATCTATCTACTCACCCAATCCATCCGTGTCAATAAACAAAATCAAAGTCCGTGTAGAGAGCAATGGTCGTCGATCAAAACAAAAAAGAACACTTATACCAAAACACAAAGCAAATCAGTTCCGTTATCAATCCAAGTCGTAAAATTATCTGGTCACAAAAGAATCGCCTAAGTACACAAAACACGTCACGCACAGCACAATGCTGACCGGTAACTGCCTGCACTGATTGCAGCAGCGCAGGCGGCAGAGGGGCGGAGTTGCCCCCTCCCCATACCCCGCCTGCTTTCTGCACCTACGTGTACAACAGAGAGTATGCAGGTTATGTCAGCGAAATTGGCTATTTATGGAAATGTTTTCTTAGTTTCGCTATAATTTCACTAATATCACAGATATACAAAATTTTATTTTTTCTTAGCAAAGTAGAGGACTTTAAGAATGTCGGAAATTGGTTTTCATTGCAATTGAAAGTGTATGCAGCGACTGGTCAAAAACGACACGATTTTGTCGATAAAACGCTTAAATTTCAACTCACTCTAACTTTATTTTGGTGTATTGTTTTCAAACAAAATCCAATTTCGAACCTCGATACCGTGAGGCGTTGGTACGATGAGTTTAATCGTAGTGAAGTGAACCGGCGTAAACTCTCACCCCATATATTCCGCCCTTAGGAGTCAATTTGACAAAAACGCTGTAGATGTGTGTCTTTATTTGTAACGAATAGCATTTATTCTAATTTTCATATTTCTAACTTAAAAAAACATACATACATACTTTACATACATACTCTACTCCCATACATACTTTCACCCCTATTTCCCCCCATTTAGGGGTCGACTTAGGGGATGAAGTTCTAAAAAATGTTTGTTGTATGTTTGCATACGTTATTCTAGGAGTCTCTTTACAAAATGTGTAGTTTCTAAACGTAGCTGTTTGACTTTTCCCATACAAACTTTGACACCCCTTTTCAACCCCTTGGGGGATGATTTTATAAAAAGTCTATATTGATTAGTTCTATACGTTATTCAAGGAGTCTCTGTGCCAAGTTTCAAGTTTCTAGACCCTGCGGTTTAGGTTTTCCATACAAACTCCCCCCCTTTCCCCCCCTTTAAAGGTCGAATTTCCAAAAATCCCTTCTTAGCGGATACCTACATCACATAAGGAACCTACATGCCAAATTTCAAGTTTCTAGGTGTTATAGTTTTGGAGATTTCGTGATGAATCAGTGAGTGAGTGAGTCAGTCAGTGAGTCAGTGGTATTTCTCTTTTATATATATAGATTTTCTAATTTTCACAGTGTCAAATATGGTGACAGTAGAACCAAGTAATTCCTGGAAAATGTTTAGTTATTGTGAAGAGTAATTTAATAATTTATTGTAAATGGAAATTTAATATGCAGAAAAAATGGGATCCGAGTTACTGAAAGGGAATTCAGTGTTTCAGAAGAATATGTATGGTACTGGTGAAAACAAAAGGAAGTCCTTAACAATAACAATATGTAACAATAACAATAAAATTTGTATCATGTTTTTCTCAGGTACATCACCTAACATATGGTGATTTTCCCCTCAAAAGTGTAAATAATATTTGCTTTTAAATTAATTTACGTATACATGGCAATTTTCAACCATATTCAGCACTAAGCTATTTGGAAATTTGTTATTATGGGTAATAATGGATTTTAAAATTATGTTTCAAAAAACTATTTATTGCAAATTGCTCAGTTCGTCATATTAGTATGTTGGTTGTGTGAATGATTTATAGTGAAAAAGCTGAATTTCTTTTTGAACTGTTACAGCACTGTCTCATTTCACTAAATTATTAAGGTATTCTAATTGAGGTAGGTTTAATGGGAAAAAATTTGCATAATTTATTGTATTCGGAAATAGTCACACCAGCTTTTTTAAGTCATTGTAGTATCATTGTAAACAGTTTGAAACATGGCTTTTTAGGCTGGTCAGAATAGTCGTGCGGTCCAGTGGTAAGAATATATTACCATGAAGCTCCCAGATAACGTGATCCCATATTTAATACTCATTTTGTGAATTCCCATTAAAATCCCCATAAGAGCAATTTTATAAAGTCTTCGATAAAACAGTCTATTATCCTATAGCACTTAATCTATTATCTTATAGGCCAGATAGCACGATTTCATGAAACATGTGTTTCATGTTTTCAAATACAAATACAAGTGAAAGTTGTCAGTACGCAAGTTCTATTTATTATTTATCTTTTTCTGTACCTTTTTGTGTCAACAATGGGCAACAATAGGCCCACTCTGCTTGTGTATCATTACCTCATTTAAAGGAAGATCATTTTTGGTTAAAAACAAATTCTGAACTCTTTTTTATTCAATCCATAGTAAAATTCTGGGTAGTGGTAAAAATCACTACCCCATCTCTAAACTACATTGTTATCTTATTTAAACTGTTTCTAATAGTGGTTAAAAGTAGTTATGATAAGCAAAACCATTCACCAGTTAAAGTTTGTTGATTTTAATATATTACATCTACATTATTATGTAGCAATTTAACAATGATAATTATCATTTGTACTGTTTAACATTTTGAGGTGGATAATAAAACTGAGCAACTGTTATTTTATGTAGGTGACAATGAGTAAACATTCAATCCACTAATTCATTCCATAAGTACTTATTACAGTAAACCTCCTCCTGGTTATTATATCCCTATAAAAAAGTACCTGTAGGCCTGATCTCCAAAATAATGGTTAAGTGTGGTCTAAAAATAATTTTTAAAAATATATTAATTAAATATAATTTACAGTAGAACCTCTGTTAACCGAAACAAAGGGGGGAAGGTGGTTTTGGATAACCAAAATTTTGGATAATAATTAAGATGTCATTTTTTAAAGTGTGAGGTAAAATAACTGGATCAATATACAATTCTTTCAAAAGATTTTAACAAAAATCAAACTATTTTTAACACTAGTTTTATGATTTTTTTTTTTTTTGAAAAATCTTATATTTTCCTTTCCTGTTTCTTTTCACATTGCTTTCTTGCAGCAATATCTCATCATCATTTCATTAACAGAACATCAGAGGGATTTGATTCTCAGACCATTCGAGGAACCGTAACGCTATCTGAAAATATGAATAATACTCCATGCGAAAAATGTGTATTTAATATAGCCATGTGAATTTAATGCCCTAACCCAAAATAAAACTCTTACTTCTAAGGCATTGAAGATCTCTTCAGCAGTGTCATGGCTGCTGCTCTTTACTATGTCATCGTCTTCATTGTCCCTTTGTTTCATGAACCATAAAAGCATAGCCACATTTACTTTCTTGTTTTGTGACACGTTTTCATTGTTTTCTTGTTTGGCATCTTCGAAGCATGCTCTTCAAACTTATTTTTTGTCTTGACCCAATCAGAAACAGTAGGAACACCAACACAAAATCAGCTGCCACAGTTCGCAAAATCTCGTCATTTTTTATTCTTTTAATTGCCTCCGATTTTTCTTCAGTCATTATCATGACCCGTTTCCTCTTTGTTGACATGACGCACAATTTATTACATGTTTATTACGTTTGTTTTCATGCTTTATCCAGAAAAAATTTTAATTGTAGTAAAAATTGGGAATATGTAACTTTTTTTTTGGTTGGTCGTTTCGGTTAAACGATATTTCGGTTAAAAGTGTTTCAGTTAATGGAGGTTCTACTGTATAAGAAATTTTGTATTTAAAATTAAAATAAAACTAGTATGAATGTGAATAAATAATAATAATAATAAGAATAAGAAATGGACTGCATGAAATGAGAAAAATGTGGAGGAGCCCATATCATTCTTTGTTGGATTTTTTTCTTTTTACAGAAAATGTTTATAAAGATTTTTCAATATTCAACTTGTTGCAGTGGAAAATCCAATAAATGATTCTGTGCATAAGACGTCAACAAACAGGCCATTCAGATCAGATGAACAAAATTCATCTAATATTTGGTTTTCATATATGTAGTTTTTGGTGACTATTTTGAAGCAACTAAGGATTAATTATAACTGTTTACATTAGTCTGCTTCTTTCTTCTATGTTATCCTAAGACAACTAGATTAAAAGAATGAACCATATGTATGTTTACTTTTTTCTTATTATATAACCAATTAGTGTCAAAACTAATTAGTAAAATACTTCTTGTGAATGTAAGAATGTTGTTGGCTATGTTTGGGTATTTCACTTGTGTGTAATATAATATGAAATTTGATTGAATATTAATAATAATCGTGATGACAGTATTAAAATTCATTAAACTTGATCACATGGACACTGCCTATGATGCAAATTAGTCGAGTTAATTAAGTATTTTACCTTAGAATTCTTTGCAATAGAATGAATTGACATGAAACTTTTGTAATATCTTCTATACACTGACTAGATAAAAGTTAAAAAAACGTTTTGGGTTCTCAACCTCAGGGGGTGTTGTGGGTGGAATGTAAAAAAAATAAACAGCCCTGAAATCAATAGATTATGAAATTCTAATAAAGATAGTTAGTATACATTTTTTATGGAAGCCCATTGTTTTTCATGTTTTTGGAAGTTAAAATTGTGATTTTCACCCCCCCCCCCAATTGTTCTTTGGTAAATAACTCACAAAATATTGAATCTATTTAAAAAAATAATAATAGGCCTCAATATATAGCTAATTCTACTCAAAATAGACAGAGTATTTTTATTCCTGTATATTCAGTACTTTGGGAGATATGACTGCCAACCGCAATGTATTGCCAAATTTAATTATGTGTGGTTTACGCGTTTTATTAGAGCTAATACTACGAACATAAAATCGTTGCAATGTACCATGGCCGGGCTCTAGTAGAGTCTACTAGAGCCAGCCATGGATATACGTCTTTGATGAAGATTACGATATAGGCCCCTTAACTAAACAATCATCGCAAGTTTATTATTGAAAACAAGGAAATCTTAATGATACAGGAAGCACTGAAACTTCAATTGGAAGCGCTTTTGTACGTTGTGTTTTGTATGGGACGTGTACATATTGTTAAAATTATAGTTCATTGAAGAACCAACAGGTAAGAGAACTGAAAATCAAGATTAGTCCATTAATAGGTTGAGACGGATATATTATTAGTATCTGACGTGCATGCGATTTTTGTTTTGAGGTTATCCAACGCCAAGCGTATTTTGTCAAGACAAATTATGTTAACTGGCCTTGGTTAATTGTGTTAATTTGTCAAGACAAATTGTGTTGTGTTTTAACTAGCCTTTCAATTAAGTGTCTTGGATAATTCAGTCTGAATTTACTTTTAAATAAATATCACTATTGTAATAACGACTCGGAACACTGAGTTTTTTATAAGTAAAATCGTAAAGATTTACCTTTTAATTGTAGCGTAGCTGTATATGAAAGTCCAATAGAAAAGTTTCTTGCTTGTTTAAATTGTATTTAATAAAAAAGTCATGACCAACTATCCCAATTTGTTTTATTGTACTCAGTTGTGTGTTGGAAAACAAGATTTTGGTTAAGCGTTAGTTGTTGGGAGTTCGTTAATTACACATTAGTAGTCAAAGTAGACATCCGAATGCTCTTTCGAAATATACATAACTGAAAGTTGGCACCCAGAGCTGCAGAACTCTTACGACTATTTTGAACGAAGTACATTTATTATTACATAAATTTCGATATTAATCGTTTTTTAGTTGAGAAAAATTATAAAAATCCCGACTATCTACTATTTCTTTAGTGATATAGCACATTCTTGTACAATAAATTTCATATTAAAAAATTGAAATATTTGGATTTGGGTTACAATTACAATTAGTTGGACACCCTCCTGATTTTCAAACTTCTGATCTCTTTTTTTTTGGGCTCTGGGGTCCCATACGTTTTCAGGGATTCCATTTTAACGGGTGTTACACCCGGACACTTTTAAACATAAATAAACTGACCTAATTAATCAATAATTTTCACTAGTGTATCATTGTTACAAAGGATTCAGCCCATATTTATGCATACTGCTGGTTAAACAAGTGTTTCTCCACACAGTTTCTTAGTATTAATGAAAAAGGCGTGTAACGGGTGTTACTGGATTTGGACAGTGCACTTGAGGTGCATGCAAATAACTTTAAAACTCTGCGAGTTTTGAAGGAAAATCTGTATCTCACAAATATATGCTGTTCTGCAGACTATGACAATAAAGAGCACATGTGTGGGATTTTAATTCTTTTATACTGTTCACAAAAAAAAATGAAACCGCATATTACGGGTGTTCGCCATTGGTAACACATTGGGTTTTTTGGAGTATTTTATGAATAATAAGGTTTATAATAACAACAAGAGGTTATATTAAGTTTTTATTTTAATAATTGCCCACAAAAACAACTTTAATGATAAAATTTTGGTTTTAAATGTTACGTTACTACACAAAATAAAAACGACCTTAAGCTCTAATTAAAAAAGCTAAGACAGTTATTTAAGTATTATTATTGGTTGTATAAGGACTAGACCTTAAAGTAAAAAGACCTCTAACCGTTTTTACAAATAAAAATAAAATATTAGGAACTTTTCAACCGTTAACATAAAAGAATAAAGCCCGCTCAGTTTACATTGCACAACTTATTGCAGTAAGCCTTGTACATTAATATTTCATTATATCTAAAACTCTAGAACATAAAACCTAAAGATAGTTTAAATGTCAGAAACATTTCAAATATTTATTTTTCACAAATGTTAATTTTAAATGGAAATTCATACAGAATGGTATAAAGTTCTTTTGGCTTTACAATAGGGTTCTGCAATTTCCCTTCAATGTTTTTAAATTTGACATGTTTTACATCATGAGTATCAGCAATAAATAAAGTTTTTGAATTTCCCTGAGACCTTAAAAACATTACTGATACAAGACCTTCTTCATCTACACTACTTTGACATGTCCTCAAGTTCCTCTGACAGATTCCTTGGCCCCACTCGTTTTATTTTATCTTTGAACTCTTAACCGATCTCACAAGCAAGCTTTTTAATAAGTACATTCTTTTTACTTGGGCTGTCAGGAAGAGCCTTTTTGAGCCTGTTCACAGCTTTCTCAAAGGACTGTTTGCATTTGTAACTTCCAATCGGATAAACTTGTATTGTTGACAAACTTGCTTGTTTCTTTCTTTCTCTGCATATTTTTACATGACTTTTGATCCTTTCACAGTTTTTTTTTTCTTTTTGCTGACAATTTGTACTTAAGTTTAATGAAGAAAGTTGTGTTATAAACAGTGATCATTCTGCTTGCAATTTGTACTTAACTTCTTCCATCTCTTCTCTTCTTTGTTTATCCCCTTTTCTTTCATTTTCAAGATGTTGCTGCCACTTCTCAGTATCCGCCTTCAGCCTTTCGCGATAGCGCTTCATGTAAACATTCTTTTTGATTGGAGAAATTTGGTATCTAAAAAGACAAAATAAGCAGTCTTAGCCTAGAATAGGTTAAATTTAGGCCTTATTTGAGTATAGGCCTACATATGATAAGACATGGCATTATAAGTTAATCTAAAACTAACCTAATGTAAATTGACTCACTTAAACATATTAAACTTCTAAAAACATTTATTTAAATTAGGTTTTAATTATTGAGTGAAGTAAACAAAAGGTCCTTTACCTATACTTGACCCTTGAAAAGGAAAAATATATATCAATCTAAAGGTAATGTGGTGTGAGTGATGAATTGCAACACCCATTACTTATTTTATGTAAGACCTTAACAGGGAAGCCTAATACAAAGCATTTTTAAAAAAATGTATCAAAATTAACAAAAATATTTTGTCTGGTTATTGAAATATAACTTATTAACTTGGCTTGAACATAATAACTAGTGTTTTAATTAAAATTTAAATTTTCACCATAAGGTTTACTTTAAAATAGAATCCTTGTTTTGCAATTTCCACGACATAATACTACATTTAGATGTCAGATAAAATCCTCTTTAATTTGATACCAATCATGAAGTTTTGCAATTTCATCAAATTTTTCACCCATATTTTGGCCTGTGGGCCCAAAATTTTGAAATTTCCAAAACATAATACTACAGTCAGATTTCAGTTAAAATTCGATGTAATTTGATATCAAACATAAAGACCATGAAATGTTTTTATGATTTAGTGAAAGTTTTCAATCAGTTTTTGGGCCCATACGTCCAAAAATTTTGAAATTTAAAAAAACGTTCACTATTCAGACCGTGGTTCAAATGCCCTTTAATTTGATACCCTGCATGGTCTTTTTTCACAATTTTTTCATAATTTTGACTCCCACCTCTGTTTTATGGGGGATCAATCTAAAAAGAAGAGAGTTCTGTAGTTAAAGTATGGACATGTATGCCAAGTTTTATAGAAATAGGTTGGATTTGCTCAGAAGTTATCGTGAATGTACTCCAGATAGCAGATAGACAGATGCCAAATGGTCGACTTAATAAAACTGAGAACTCACTTTGCTTGTTTATTTATCACCAAGTAGTTGCATAATTATTATGTAAAATTCTATTAATGAGTTTTGTAATAGTTCAAGGAATGCCCCAAAAGCGTATATACCGTTGAGAGAGCTGTGCTTTACCCAGAAAGTAAAAAAGCCTGTATTAATGCCATCAGTGCTTTAAAACTCAGCTTCTGTAAACTGCATATTATGTAGTTTGTTGTATAAAAAAAAGTAAAACTACCAAAACAGCTGACTGCCCTGAGAAGCCTATCCAGTCTGGTGTGAGCCAAGTATCCTCCTTGAGTCTGTCATCAAGAGCTTTCAAGTTGGTTACTGAATAGGTGTTAATGATGCATACAAGTAGTAATATTTTAATTAGGTTTATAAATTCAAATGTGCTGTTCACACTTTTTAGACAGCAAAATGCAAAATGGCTTTTGACCTAGCCATTTTAATATTTATTTGCTTGTAGTAAAGTTTGTAATCTATAGCAGTGCCCTCTATAATGAAAATTTCTCGATAAAAAAAAAAAAAAACAATAACTGGCTTAACAATTTTTGTTCCAAACAATACAGTCTATCCTGGCATTACACAAAATTTATTTTTTATAATAGTAAAAAATATTTACTATTCAAAAAACATACGTGTGACAATTGTCAAGATCAATAACTTTAATACAGGAAAATGTTGTGAATAGAAATAAGCCTCACTGAATTGAAATTTCTTTCTATATTTTAAAATTTTCTATACATCTTGAAATCACTAGTTTTATATATGGAGAGGCAGTGATGTGCTTTTAATTGTTCTCGATTTATTGGTATTATTACTATTGACTTTAACTGTATTTGCGAACAATATGATTTGCTTTGCATAAAATAAAGACTTGATCAAGTAAGCCTAGTGGAACTGCTCATGACACATATGAACCCAGAGTTCGAAGAATGGTTAATCTAGTGATTGTTAGTCTAAACCACACGTGACAAGGAATGACAGACAGTTGCTCACACAGATGATATTGACATAATTAGAAGATCCAAGTGAGTAACCACAGAGACATATCAAGAGCTAAAGAAGAGGACTGTACATATTGGGTTGACAGTTAATTTGTTAAAAAGACTGTGACGATTTTAAAATAGTAAATGTAAAAGGAGAGAAATTAAATTTTTAATCGCACATTTAAACTAATTTTAAATCCCTTAAATAACTTAAAATAATATTTAATAAAGAGATTATATAGACAAAAAGGAATGCGAGTGTAAAGTAAAGAAACCCTTTAATAATTTACCATGCATCGACATGCGAATACTGGAATCAACTTGCATACCGGCCCATAAACTAAACTAAAAATATTTGTAAATTTGAAATTAAATAAATAATAAAACAACAACATAGTAGTATACTATAATTAATTCTAAAGTAAAGCGTAGCTTTGGATAATTATAATGTAAAACAGTAGTACCGTAAATATAAAATAAATGTGGAACTACTTTTATAATGAAGAGTAAACTACGCCAGGTTACTAATCTGCCCCTAAACGATGCCCACTTGAAATGGAGCGGTCAACCCGTAAGCTGCGCACAGCAGTAATGTGGAACGTTAAAAATAGTTTGTTTCCTAAAGTGATTAATCCGTCAGTTAAGACATAGAGGCATTCTTTACACTATTAAACAATGTGTTGCGTTAATATAGTTGAACTGCGATTCATATTAATATGTAGTAAACGAGTAAGAAAGAGTAATGAAAATTGTGCGCCTATGACATCTCTACAAAAATCTTAAAATATAAAACTTATGTAATTAAAACTGTGGTAAGACCATAAAGTGAAGTGCAACAAATAAATAAATCATGTGAAGTGGATACAGGTGAATAAAACTTTTGTGTTGATCATTCAAATCAACGAGCTATTACTACCAGTTAGCAAAGAGCAAAGAACAGAGAACCCAGACCCACAATGATCTAAAAGACTCCAGGAGTACACCATCACCGGATACGAAGATAACGAGAGATACCTGACCTGCATGAAACATGCTGCAACCGAGGACCGAGGACTGGAATAACGAGGAGCTGGAGGATATCACAGGTGACACGG
The DNA here is from genome assembly GCA_034769895.1 of Magicicada septendecula. Lineage (NCBI taxonomy): Eukaryota > Metazoa > Arthropoda > Insecta > Hemiptera > Cicadidae > Magicicada > Magicicada septendecula. The sequence continues at coordinate 406,415,168 of CM068368.1, read as the reverse complement.
AGGCATGCCTTCCTTGGTTATGAAATACTAAATACTATAGCCAACAAAAGACAATTAAATTAACACCCTTAAGACATTTTAATTACTGACAATAATTGTATTTTTATTCTTAGTAAAAGAGTTATAGCTCTAAACTGTAAAGCCTTATTGTTTATAAAGGGAAATAAGTCCATTCTTCTAATGGCACCACTTCATGATAATATATGGTATGTGACCATTATTAATATACCTTTTCAAGTCCCGGATCTGTGGAAAAGTTAAACAGATGTACATCTATATTTTGAGGGCCCTTTTAATTGAACAAAACATAAAATCATTTTGTAAACTATTGAAACACAAATGTTGATAACCATAAGTAAAGATGCTAATATCAGTAAGTAATAAAGAGATGTCATGGTCAAACAAAGATGAGTGAATAAGTCTACACACCCCTGCCAATTTTCCTTAATTCTCGAGATCCTATATATATTTGTTTATTTTCAGTTATTCTTGATTTTGTTAAGAATATGGCAGCCTGTTTAATTGACCTGAGTCAATTAACCAGGTTCCCGATGTTATAATGAAGAGACGTTATAAAATGCGCCACTCTGCTTTCCTATAAGAAAATTGTGTACGTAGTGGCACATATAAAATGCGCCACTCTTGCTTTGTTAAAATAATGTTTTTGCCCTACTTTGTTTTTGTTTTAAAGTGCCAATGACAATAGCAAAATAAAATCCGTTACTCTGCTTTTGTCATTTAATATTTTGTAGAATTATTCACTCTGTTAGTTTAACTACCGTGTTAATTTAACATACGCAGAGAAAGAGTTGAAATAAGTGTAACTTTTGCGTGAAGTAACATAAGTAATAAAAAAACCAATTTTTAATTAATTAAGATAATAACTCGTATGACGAGAAGTAACCTCATTAATTAGGATAGAGTGCTTTAGAATCATGAATCGGACCTGCAGGAAGAAATCCTGGGTATAGACTGGGTCAATTTTTAGGCGTGTCCAAGTTCCTGTACATAAAGTTTTATTTGGATCGCGTAATTATATATGAGAATCATAATAATATAAAATATGTAAGGATATTTATAAATTTAAATGTAATAAGCCCATGTCTGTGCCTGTCCGAAAATTCAGTCACCAACGTGTCGGTTTGACAACAAACCCAGACCGGTAAATATCTTGTTCTCGCCTGTATGAAACTGTCCTTGTCACCCTCTGCCACGTCGAGTTAGACAATACCCCACCTCCTCTATAGTTATACAACGTGTTCGACCCCTTGCCCAGTAACCACATATTTCAACCATATGTTGAAAATTAAATCGAATTAAATAAAACAAGTTTACTAATTAATTTTATGGAATGATGCATCACTAAGTAAATAAACGAGTTCTAAACAAATAAGAAACCGTTTCTTAAATCCGACCAATAAAAAAATAAATAAATAACAAGTCATTTAAACAAAAAGCTGAATAGTATCTTAAATAAACTAAGGCATAATAAAAGTGTAGTAGTAATATAAGTAAAACGCAAAGTAATAATAAAATCATATTTAAATAGCGTAAACCACCAGCACGTGGCCTGTTCGAAAAATAATTCCCAAGCTTGTCAACAAACGACAAACTCGTGCAGGAAATAATCGTGTTTCGTATTGTAGTAAGCCACCCCTATTGTTATGAACTGCTGCCTAGGTAAACAATAGCAACCACCCCGTGTGTAATACAATGCACCTTGTGTAAAGTGTTTGACCCCTCTTGCATTGTAACAGCTGATTGTTTAAAAGAAAATAAATGTACCTCTTCGTGAAATTCCGCTTGTCTCAGTAGTATAAGATATTAGAATTAAGAAAGAATCTAAGGTTGAGTATGGGATCAACTTTAGATTATCTTAAGTATAAATAAGCGAAATAGATATAAGTACGTAACAGTAGTCACAATGGCGCCGCACTGAAAAGGGTAATGATAGAGCAGAAAACTAACTACTTGAGTTAGAGTATGCTAACGAAATCAGTCAGGCCACGATATTGTGAAGTTACGAGAAATTAGGAGTAATAAATAACATTCAGTTAGCAGTTAAGAAACAAGAGAAAGGGAACTTCACGAAAGAAAAAGTCAAGAAAAATTTACACACAATACTGCTAAGCATACTCGCAGTACTTTACTGATCTAATAACCCATAGAAAACATATCTGTTTCCCCACCCGGTGTCATCTTTAAGCGGAGGAGTATGTGACGATTTTAAAATAGGAAATGTAAAAGGAGAGAAATTAAATTTTTAATCGCACATTTAAACTAATTTTAAATCCCTTAAATAACTTAAAATAATTTTTAATAAAGAGATTATATAGACAAAAAGGAATGCGAATGTAAAGTAAAGAAACCCTTTAATAATTTTCCATGCATCGACATGCGAATACTGGAATCAACTTGCATACCGGCCCATAAACTAAACTAAAAATATTTGTAAATTTGAAATTAAATAAATAATAAAACAACAACATAGTAGTATACTATAATTAATTCTAAAGTAAAGCGTAGCTTTGGATAATTGTAATGTAAAACAGTAGTACCGTAAATATAAAATAAATGTGGAACTACTTTTATGATGAAGAGTAAACTACGCCAGGTTACTAATCTGCCCCTAAACGATGCCCACTTAAAATGGAGCGGTCAACCCGTAAGCTGCGCACAGCAGTAATGTGGGACGTTAAAAATAGTTTGTTTCCTAAAGTGATTAATCTGTCAGTTAAGACATAGAGGCATTCTTTATACTATTAAACAATATGTTGCGTTAATATAGTTGAACCGCGATTCATATAAATATGTAGTAAACGAGTAAGAAAGAGTAATGAAAATTGTGCGCCTATGACATCTCTACAAAAATCTTAAAATATAAAACTTATGTAATTAAAACTGTGGTAAGACCATAAAGTGAAGTGCAACAAATAAATAAATCATGTGAAGTGGATACAGGTGAATAAAACTTTTGTGTTGATCATTCAAATCAACGAGCTATTACTACCAGTTAGCAAAGAGCAAAGAACAGAGAACCCAGACCCACAATGATCTAAAAGACTCCAGGAGTACACCATCACCGGATACGAAGATAACGAGAGATACCTGACCTGCATGAAACATGCTGCAACCGAGGACCGAGGACTGGAATAACGAGGAGCTGGAGGATATCACAGGTGACACGGAGGCATGCCTTCCGTGGTTATGAAATACTAAATACTATATCCAACAAAAGACAATTAAATTAACACCCTTAAGACATTTTAATTACTGACAGTAATTGTATTTTTATTCTTAGTAAAAGAGTTATAGCTCTAAACTGTAAAGCCTTATTGTTTAAAAAGGGAAATAAGTCCATTCTTCTAATGGCACCGCTTCATGATAATATATGGTGTGTGACCATTATTAATATACCTTTTCAAGTCCCGGATCCGTGGAAAAGTTAAACAGATGTACATGTATATTTTGAGGGGCCTTGTAATTGAACAAAACATAAAATCATTTTGTAAACTATTGAAACACAAATGTTGATAACCATAAGTAAAGATGCTAATATCAGTAAGTAATAAAGAGATGTCATGGTCAAACAAAGATGAGTGAATAAGTCTACACACCCCTGCCAATTTTCCTTAATTCTCGAGATCCTATATATATTTGTTTATTTTCAGTTATTCTTGATTTTGTTAAGAATATGGCAGCCTGTTTAATTGACCTGAGCCAATTAACCAGGTTCCCGATGTTATAACGAAGAGACGTTATAAGACCATGTAGTGGAAATCAGAATGGAGAGGAGTATATGTCAGGACTGGAATATCAGAGATGACAGCTTTAAGGTTGTCTGATATTTCAACTGCCTGGTCAGCAAAGTGAACTGTAAAAGTGGTATGACCCAAGAGATGAGATAGAATTCTGAAGGATAGCAGGGAATTCTATTTGCCTAGTTTCTATAGGGTCCAAATTGATGCAGTGCAGATCAAAACATGTAGTGTATGTATAAGGTGATAATACGTACAATCTCTCATCAAATGTGGATGGAAAACTAAGACACTTATGAATGAGACTGAAGAGATCCTGGGCATATTTGAACGCCAAATACTGAGGACATCTCTGGCCTAGTTAGAGATATTTGTTGACGGCACATCAGGTTCAATCACAAACTGAGTCAGTTCTAAAAAGGACGTAGAATATATTAGACTGAAATGTCTAAGATGAGCAGGACATCTAAAGTGAATGAGTGACACTTGAATATTCAAAAAATAGTCAGTTACAGATGTTAAGACCAGATGAAGGGGGAGACCAAGGAACTGTATACCTGTGACATTCTTTATTACAGTTCCATTTAATTTTTACTGTTCAGTTACTGTTTGTAATGAACACAAGTTTCAGACATTTAGCACTACAGCACTATAAAAGAGGTGTGTTGAAAAAATACTGAACTTTTGTAGTAAAATCTTTAGTAATGTAATTACAGTTTTATTCAGGTTTGTCCCCTTCAGAGTAGTCACCTGTGTAAAGGTGACTAAAAGAATTTTTAAATAATCTTGATTTTCAGTTCTCTTACCTGTTGGTTCTTCAATGAACCATCTATAATTTTAACAATATGTACACATCTCATATACTAACAATGTACAAAAGTGCTTCCAATTAAAGTTTCAGTGCTTCCTGTATCATAAAGATTTCCTTGTTTTCAATAATAAACTTGTGATTATTGTTTAGTTAAGGGGCCTATAAAAAAATGTGATTTTTGTAAATAAAAATGAAAAAAAAATGTTTTCATCATACAAAAAAAAAAGGCAAAAAACTACATGATAGAACTATTCTGATTGCAGATTCCAATTCAGAACTCCTGATCTCACCAAAAAGACAGAAAGTTGGTTTAAATTTGTTGTCAAGTATTGCTTATTGTTATTCTTCTGCTGTGTATATAATTTACTTATATATTAACGTTTGTATTATAAATAAATAAAATTTATATATACTAATTGAAGTAAATTCAATAAAGAATAATATACTATGTATAATTTGCTTTTGTTTCAGTGATGGCACAAAACATAAACACAAAGTTAGGTTTTGATAAAGAAATAGAAAATCGATTTATATTTATAAAAGAAGAGCATGGTATTGACACCAGTTTTCTTGTGGCAAGCTTGATGCAGAATGCACTACATTTGGATTCAGGATTGTGTTTATTATCAGTACATAATTCTAGTAATCATTATCAGTACATTGGTAATAAACTTGGTTTCAACTTGCAAGAGAGCCAGGAAAGTGGTCATGCAGTTGTTGTAGATGTGATGAAGAGTATTATTAATTCATTGTATGATGAGGCTGATAATTCTGAAATCAATTTTGTATCAAAGAACAAAGCCCAAGAATGCTTCAGAAAATTGTACGGAATTGTTGAGACCAGTGTTATTAAACTGAAAGAACGGCACACTTGTGTGTATCTTATAATGGATAATATCAGTGATCTATTATCGCTAGGTTATTCTGCTAAAGATATTATATCATTTGTGTATTACTGTCGAGCACTGTTATTCACAACTCATGGGCTGGTGCTGGTTGTTTGTGCCCACAACAGTGAAAATGATAAGGACTCCAACTTGATTTGCAATGCATTAATGCATGCTGCCGACTATAAAATAAAAGTCTCAGGATTGACAACTGGATTTTCACTGAACGTCACTGGAAGAATTCAAGCTGAACGCAGGGATTTATGCTTGGAGTATTGGATTGAAAAATTAGAATTCTTGTATAAACTCGGTGACAGGCAAATTAAGATATTTGCTCCAGGCTCAGTAACAATTTAATTTATTTAATTTGTTATCTATGTGTAGAATCTTTATAGTTAATTAAAAACTTAACCATGTTTATCTGTTAACTTTTATTATTACTTATTCTTTTATTTTTCAGTATGCATTTAAACTTTGTATTATTTTATAGAAAATGTGTGTGTGTGTGTGTGTGTGTGTGTGTGTGTTACATGATCATACATAGAAAGGGATAATGTTTAAGTGAAATTGTACAGTTTTGCATATATGATAATGTTTTTGTTTATGAAGTTGAAATATGAGAAAATTTATTATGTTATTATGTTAGTCAGTCATGGAGTTGTGTATTGTTTACATATTATGTTTTATACAGTTTTCATAGTCACTGTCCATATGTAGCACTTAATAACATAAAAAAATGTATGTTGAAGCTGTCTATAAATCAGCTGTAGTTTAAAACAAAAAAATTATTGCAACAGATCAGAAATCACTTTACCTCCAAATTCATAGAAAATTGGATTTAGGTTACAGAATCTAAAAATTCTGTGGTTACTAAAATGTAATAATGTAACCCACGGTAACGTGTTTACTGGGAGTGGAGTGGAATTCTTGAATGATATCTCTACAGTTTTTCTTGTCCATATTATATAAAATTATAAATACTTTTGTGTGTGATGCATACTCATGTTGGTTCTCATAGCCTAGTACATTAGTCTTTTTAATATACCAAGACTATATAGTATTCTTCGGATGTGGCTGTTATAATTTGTTTTACCTATTATCCTTCTTTGATGTCTTCTTCAGGAGTGTGTTCTTCCAATTGGTTTATGCTTAACATTGATGATATCGATATGAGGAGGGAAAAAGATGTTTTTCTAGTGGGAATGTTTTTTTCATGGTCTGTAATGTTCAAGTAGTTGTCAATTGTAACGTCACGCGCGCGCGCGCACGCACGCACGCACGCACGCACGCACACACACACACACACACACACACACACACACACATTTAACATAGTTTGTAAGCAAAATGTTTGCTCTTTAATTATTTTGTTCTTCTGTACACAGTTGCAATTAACAGTATCAATATTTTTTGTTATATAAATTTAATGACTAAATTGTACAGCTTGTATACACTTATAATAAAACTGAAAATGTTACACACACTCATACTGTGTGTGTGTGTGTGTGTGTGTGTGTGTGTGTGTGTGTGTGTGTGTGTGTGTGTGTGGGGTTATTGCTCATTTGGTACAAAGGTTAGGTATCATGGAAGACATATTTTTAGAAACTGATTTTACACTGATATTTTTAAAAATTATTATTGTATTTTAACAAGTTATGTAACACAGAGTTCAACAGAATAATTTCTAAAGAAGCCAACAAAATAGTGTTTTATTTTTAAACATACATATATATAGATATAAATCCTCGGCGCTACAGCCCAGTCCGGGCCCTGGCCTCCAAAAGAAATCGTCCCCACTGGTCTCTACTCCCGGCCAATGTCCACCAGTTGCTGCACCCAGTCTCAATGCCTCCTTACCAACCTGGTCCAGCCATCTTGTACGCGGTCTTCCCCTCCTTCTCCTTCCCATCGGCAAATAATTCATGATTTTTTTTGGGATTCTATCCTCTGCCATTCTCTGCACATGTCCGGCCCAACACAATTAAAGAATTAAAGAAAACTAAAAAACTAAAAAAAAAAGAAAACTAAAAATACTAAAAACTAAAAAAAAAACTAAAAAACTAAAAAAATAAATGACTTAAAACTAAAATTTTAAATAAATGACGAGTGAAAATCATGAAAACAAGTTTTTAGTTTTCTTTAATTCTTTAAAATTATAATGGATTTTCATCAAGTAAAGGCCTCCAGTATCAATTATTTGAAGTATGCTAAAACTAGCAATTTGGCCTTATGGTATTTTAAATTATTGCTCCGTACAAAAATTACATCACAGAACATTTGGTTCTTCAAGCAGTGTCTAATAAATAGTTTAACACCACACTATATGAAGTTGAAGACGAGCAATAGGAGTATTTCTGCGACGAAAGCTATTTCAGCGGGGGTTAGAAGATGGATTGTACAAGATATGAAGATAGAATATAACAAAAGAGACGTTTGTAACATTTACCTGAAATTTATTCATACAGAATTATTAAAAAGATTAAATAATATAGAGTTTGACATTTTGGATTTTAAGGTTAGAATTGATATACAAAAGATTGTTTATAAAAAATACTTGAATCAAGTTCGGAAATTAAATAATTTAAAGTCTTCAGTTGTTAATAATAATAAGAAAAGTTTTAGCAAAAGGAAATTTTCGAACCATACATTTTATAATCGTTTTATGAATTTAACTAATGTTAATTTTAATGAAAGAGAAACTAAATTAATTGAAAAGGGTTTCAAGTATAATATAAAACCGTTAAATTATAAACAAGAATTTGAAATTTTAGGTGTGGATTGTGAGTTAGCATGCAATAATCACAATAACTCACAAAAAGACTCTTCTCAACCTAACCTATTGAATAAACATATTATAGCTGATAAATTAAATAATTTTTATGATAAACAAAATATTAAAAAGTTTTAATGACAAAAATAGATTAGCCATTTGTTCCATTGGGAAAAAAAACACGAGATCATAATATAATATTCACTCGTGCTGATAAGGGTAACACGGTTATTGCTATTGACAAAGCCGAGTATGTCAATAAAACTCTAGATTTCTTGAACGCTTACGAAGCCATTGACATTAATCCAACGCTTAAATTTCAAAGAGAGGTTAATAAGGCTATCAAGGAGTGTTCATTTTTTAATGTTTCGGATTTACATTTTTTATCTGTAATGAACCCTCAACCTCCTAAACTTTATTCTTTAATTAAATTGCACAAAGATAAACATCCTATTAGACCAGTCGTGTCATATGTAAATGCACCTAATGTTAAATTATCCAAAAAACTAATTAAAATTATCCAGACCCAATGCAAATTTGTATCCACACACAGTATTAAAAATTCATTAGATCTAGTCAATAAAATTCAGGAATTGTATATACCAGATAAAGTGATTTTATTATCTTTTGACGTTAAAAATTTGTTCCCTAGTATCCCACCGGCTGATGTTGTTGACATTGTGAAAAAATTATTGGAAAAGAATTGTAATAATCCTAGGATGAGAGAGGATATTTTAAATTTATCGAAGGTTTGTTTGAATCAAAATTATTGTGAATTTGATGGGAAAATTTATGTGGATAAAGAAGGGCTTGCTATGGGTAACCCCCTCAGCCCCTTGGCTTCTGAAATATTTATGGATTATTTAGAAACCAAAATAAGAGCTCATCCGTATTTTAAATTGTTCATGTTTTGGTACAGATATGTGGATGATGTGTTGGCAATCTTTCTTGGTACGCGTAGGCAATTACAGAATTTTCTTAATTTTATTAACGATTTACATAGAAACATAAGTTTTACAATAGAAATTGAAGTAAATGATAGTATTAACTTTTTAGATCTTTCAATTACAAAACAAAATAAACTCAATTTTAGCATTTTCCATAAACCTATGCATACGGATATGGTTATACACAACACGTCTGCACATCCATACTCACACAAGTTAGCAGCTTTTCATAGTTATATTCATAGACTTTGTTATATTATTTTAATTTAATATCAATAATTTTTATTCAACTTTTGCTCCGGGCGCCATCATTATAAGCAATGAAATTTTACTTACCTTTAGGCCAGAATTCGTTTAAGCGAAACTCAAAGTAGCGGAAAGTGTTATTTGAAATAATGACACTTGGTTGAAATGTTTACCATATGACGTTACCGTTTAATAATATTTTTAATTACACAACATGTGATCCGTGCGAAATACGCACGCTACTATATGCTATGATAGATTGCGCCATGAGACGCAGTTCCACTATACAAGTTAAAAAATCCTCTCAAACATTTCAGTAGCCCTCCAAAATACATAATATGAAAATGTTGTTAATATATATCATATAAGAAATTTATTATGGTACCAGAGTTGTACCGTCACAACTTATTAGTATCCCACTTTTAGATTCAGATTTTCAAAAAGAACTTAACATTATAAAACAAATAGCTGTTAACAACGGTTATCAGTCAAGTCTAATAGATCAGTTGTTGAATAAAAAACTATATTTACAAACATTAAGATTGGTGTATCCTATTCTAACACATAAGGAAAAGTTCCACACACTTAATTACATAGGTACTGCATCGGATAAAATTGGTAAACACTTTACTCAAAAACATGTAAATATTGCTTTTAGGACGAAATCTTCTTTTGGCAGATATATTAAGAATAATAAGAGTAAAGTAGAGAAACTCCAAAAGTCAGGAATATATGAGTTATTGTGTGGGTCTTGTGACAAAATTTATATTGGCCAGTCTGGAAGGTCGTTTTCAAAAAGAATATATGATCACTATTACAGTTTGAGATATCAGGATGGTAAGTCTAATTATGCGAATCATTTGTTGGAAAAAGATCATAATTTTAAAATTTTACATGTATTGGAAAAAGGTAAAAAACTTGATTTACTTGAAGCCCTCGAAATTAATAAGCGTAAAGATTTAGGTCTGCTTTTGAACAACCAAACTGATTTAAATAGCTCTCCGCTTTTAAATTTGAAATTATATAAGTAAATGTACGTTCCTTTCTAATTTGTATATAGTTGTGTATATGTAATGTGTATTGTTCGAGCTTGAGTCGATTATCGTTCTCGTAGCACTGGCTTTATGTGATATTTTATTGTACATAACTAGTCAGCTCTTACCATCTGAAGAAGGCACTGTGTGCCGAAACAGCTGTTGTGGTATATTATTTTTTAAATAAATGACGAGTGAAAATCACGAAAACAAGTTTTTAGTTTTCTTTAATTCTTTAAAATTATAATGGATTTTCATCAAGTAAAGGCCTCCAGTATCAATTATCCAACACAATCTGTTAATTTGTATGATTGCACGATCGGAAGATCTTTTAAACCTTTTGTACAACTCTCGATTATGCAGTTGCCTCCAAATCTCGTTTTCCTTCACAGGGCCATAGATTCTCCTCAGTACCTTCCTCTCAAACACGGCTAGTTTCTGCTCATCTAGTTCTTTTAACACCCAGCAGTCCGAGCCATACATCAGAACTGGTCCGATCAAGGTCTTGTAGAGCGTGGCTTTTGTCTCTTTACTTATTAATTTTGATTTAAAATGTTTCACTAGTCCGTAATAACACCTATTAGCAGATAATATTCAGTTTTCAACGTCTCTAGAGGAGTCACTTCCAGAGTCCACATATGACCCGAGATATGGAAAACCTTGAACTTTTTTCAAATTCGTAATCATTAATGCACGGGGACAGGGCACGAGTGTTGGCACCTACAACCATGTATTTAGTTTTGCTTTGGTTTATAACCAAGCCCATAGCCTTAGCGGACAGCTCCAGTTCTTGAACGGCTTCCTTTAAGCCAGATTCAGACCTATTTATGACGTCAATGTCATCAGCATATGCCAGAAGCTATACCTCCTTGTGAAATATGTGTCCGCTAGTTTGAATTCCTGATGACCTTTTCTAGAGCTATGTTGAACAACAGACACGCTAAGGCATCTCCTTGTTTCAGCCCATTCAATGTTTTTAAGGAGTTAGATAGATTTGATTGTATTCTGATTTGGCACTTAGAATTGGACATAGCTACTCCAACCATATGCACCAACTTAGATGGTATATTCAACCCCTTCATAACTCTATATTTTTAAACATAAGAAATAAAATAAGGAGAAAATGTGTTGACTGTAACAAATATTGGTAAAACTGATTAAACAACAAACATTTGAAATAACATTTTTATCCTACACCAAGTGGTGTAATGTATCACAAGTGGTCCTTTTCTTTTTTCCACAATGCAGACATTATTCATATTGTTATGACGGTCTATTCGATCGTCGTAGGTACAGTGGAAACAGTATAAGTACAAGACACCAATTAAGTCACTAATCACACCTTTAATTGTTACAGTAAAACAGTTCGTAATTAACAACACAGTCTCTACAACAAATCAAATGAAAATTGTAAACACGCAATAAAATGTCCACAAAACTCAATTGTATTACAATTATACCGTCCGAATATAAAACGCAACACTTCACTACTAACTACTTGCACGTACACAGTAATAACCCGAACCGCTCTGTAAATATATCGCACTAATACTCTCGAACCACACTATCAAATATCTCGCATTGAACTGAAAACTAAGGCCGCTACCCGATGTATTTATAGTCACGCTCACACACCAGAAGCTTCCAAACTGCGTCTTATCTCTCGTGAACTACGTAATTACTACGGCCTTGACACAGTCCGAGCGCCCGAGCGAAGCCCGGCACAGTCGAGAAAATTCTCGCAAAATGCGTCTAGTAGCACGTATACCACACGCTTACATCGAGATCTTTCTGGCACATTCGATAAACGCGTAGATTGTTCTGTGCTGTCGTAGCACTGCCCCCTCCTTAAGCCTGTTCGTCCCGAACTGGCAAAGCGTCTCTAAATTTGTATTTAGCCAGGTGATCTAGGTGGACGACCTTGAACTTTCGCTGTCCTTCCTGTTGAATCCGATAAACAACATCGTTAATTCTTTTTTTTACAGTGTAGGGTCCTTCCCAGTTAGACTGAAGCTTAGATGAGCGACCACGATGGCGCTTTGGATTGAACAACCAGACCTGATCTCCTTGGAAACCCACACTATTGCTGCGAATGTCATACCGAGTTTTCATTTTATCACTGGCAATCTTAAGCCGTCCTCTTACCAAGCGATTCATTTCTCGCAGTTGGTTTTCTAATTGTGAGGAACAGTTCTTTGGCTCTTGGGACTGAGTCTCAGGTGATCCAAACATCAAGTCCCCAGGAAGACGAATCTCCCGCCCAAACACCAATTTTGCTGGAGTCATGCCGGTTGTGTCATGTACTGATGACCTATACGCCATAAGGAATAGTGGTATACGTTGGTCCCAGTCTGTTTGGTTCTCGTCAACAACTTTCGAAAGATGCTGCTCAAGTGTCCTGTTGAATCTCTCAACCATCCCGCCCCCGTCCGACTGAGGATGCAGAGGCGTTGTCCTGGTCTTTCGAATTCCGAGTAGACGGCATAATTCTTTAAACACTCCTGATTCGAAATTCCTCCCTTGATCCGTATGGATTTCCATAGGGGCTCCATAACGGCAACAGAAGTTGTGAACTAACTTCTTTGCCACAGTGGTAACCTCCTGATTTGGAATTGCGTAGGCTTCCACCCACTTAGTAAAGTAGTCACCTACAACCATGATGTACCGGTTTCCATCGTCAGTGACTGGGAATGGTCCAGCAATGTCTATGGCAATTCTCTCGAAAGGTTGTCCAACGTTATACTGTCTCATTTTTCCCCTGCTTCTGGTTTGTGGGCCCTTGCTTGCAGCACATATTTCACACGTCCGAACCCATTCCTCTACGTCGTGGCGAAGATGAAGCCAATAGAATCGCTTCCGTATTTTGTCAAGGGTTTTGTTAACGCCAAGATGGCCTCCAGATGTTCCATCATGCATCTCCTTCAAAACAGACTGCACTTTACTTCGGGGAACTATCAACTGCATGACCACGTCTCGTCCATCTGCACTTTCCCAAGCCCTTTTCAGCAATCCATTTTCTAAGGTGAGAGATTCCCATTGTGCCCAGTAGCCCTTCAGCACTTCGGAACCATGGCAGATATCTTGCCAATCCGGGCGGCGACCTTCCTCTTTTGCTGTCAAGATCGGTCCAATGTCTTCATCAGTCATCTGTTCTTGTAGACAGTCTTGTGTTGTCCAGCCATCAGCCAGGAAATCTACAGTGATGGCTTCAACATGTTCGCTTGAGTTTTGTTCTTCCTTTCTGTGGCAATGTCGGCAGTCTTCCGGGCACGGTCTTCGTGATATGCCATCTGCATTACCGTGCAGGCGCCCCCGCCGATGTTGTACCTTGAAATTGTACTCTTGCAGACGTTCGAGCCACCTTGCCAACTGTCCTTCCTGATTTTTAAATCTCAAGAGCCATGCAAGTGCAACATGGCCAGTACGTAGTGAAAACTCTCTCCCATAGAGGTATTTATGGAAGTGCTCCAAAGCTCTGACAATTGCCAACAACTCTCTTCTTGTAACACAATAATTTCTCTCTGGTTTAGAAAGCGTCTTTCTGTAATACGCTATTACTCGTTCTTCACCGTTCTGCACTTGAGACAAAACTGCTCCTAGACCAGTATTGCTTGCGTCTGTGTCTACGATGTACTTCCCTTCGGAAGCTGGAAAAGCGAGAATTGGCTGCGAACATAATGCAATCTTCAACGTTCTAAATGCTTGTTCACACTCTCTCGACCATTGGAAGTTTCGTTTATTTTCCGTTAGCTCCTGTAGTGGTTTAGCAATAGTAGCGAAGCCTTTCACAAAACGTTGGTAATATGAGCATAACCCCAGGAAACTCCGAACTTCGTGTTTATTCTTCGGAACTGGCCAGTCTCTTACGGTGTATACTTTATTAGGATCCATGCTAACGCCCGGTGCCGAAACCAGATGGCCCAAATACTGTACTTCCTTCTGGAATAGAGAACACTTCTTCGGGCTCAGCTTCAGTTGTGCGCCGTGAATTCTAGTTAGAACTTCCTTAAGGTTTTCCAAATGATCTTTGAAAGTCTTCCCGATCACTATGACATCGTGTAAGTAAACAAGGCAAGTTTTCCACGTCAGGCTTCGGAGTATCAGGTCCATCAATCTCTCAAATGTTGCCGGTGCATTACAGAGTCCAAATGGCATGACGTTAAATTGGAATAAGCCACTTGGGGTCGAGAAAGCGGTCTTTTCCTTGTCTTCTTGATGAAGACCCACTTGCCAATATCCACTCTTCAGGTCCAATGTGGAAAACTACTGTGCTCCGGACAACGTGTCGAGTGTATCGTCAACGCGAGGTAATGGATAGCAGTCTTTCTTTGTAACGTCATTTAACCTCCGGTAGTCTACGCAGAAACGCAATCCACCATCCTTCTTTGCTACCAGCACTACAGGGGAAGACCAAGCACTTGACGAAGGTTCGATTACTCCCTCTGTCAACATGTCCTCTACTAACCGAGACATCTCCTCTTGTTTAGATAATGGAGGCCTTCGAGGAGGTTGGCGTATCGGTGTTGTGTCCCCGGTATTGATGCTATGTTGCACAAGAGAGGTTATACCCAGTGACTGTCCCCGAACTGCAAAACAATCTTTGAATTCGTGTAAAAACTGTCCGAGTTCTTTTACCTCACCACTTGAGAGCTCGTTAGAAGATCTCCTCAATAATTTTTGCAGTTCCTCTGGTAATTTAGAAGTATCCGAAGAACTGGGTCTTCGTTGCGTTATTCCGGCTACCCAGGCCACAGGAGTCAATTTGCCTAGGAGCGTATTGCTTTGTAAAGTGATAGCTTGATCCAAAATATTCGCCACTCTAATAGGTACATTTCCGGTTTCGTCAGGTTTTACTAAACTTCTGGCAATTAGTATGCCCGGTGTGCTGACTACCTGGGGTTCGAATATAGAGCACTGATTGCCCCTAGTATCTACCGCAGTTCTAACCATGATGATCTTTTCGGAGTTTGGCGGAACAGTTACGGCCACTTGGTTTATGACGTCCATCGATTTTTCTGCTGTCGTCATTGTTGATAGCATTACCTCTTCGCCTCCGATTCTCAAGACATTGTTTTTGAAGTCGACTATAAATCCGTATGCGTTCATAACGTCCACACCAAGAATTGCTTCATCCACAATGTCTGCAACAAGTACTTGATGATTAAACTCAAGTTGGCCGAGGCGTAGGTGTATCTCCACTTTTCCATACACTTTTACAGGCCGTCCAGTAGCTGTTCGCAAGCTGCAAGAGCACCAGATTGGCTTGAGATCTTTCACCACGTCGGGGCGCACAATAGAAACTGTTGCGCCTGTGTCAACTGTAATCGAGGTTGGCCTTTCTTGAACAAATCCGGTAACTACCAAGCTCCCGCTGTTTTTCTGAAGTATAGAAATTGCGTATTGTCTAGGGGCTTCGTTCCTCCAGTTAGTCAGCACATGCCCCGTTGTACCGACTACTGCTCGTTTCCCTGCTGCTGAATTCTAACCCGACAATCTCGTTGTAGATGTCCAGGTTTCCCACATCTATAACACTTCGGTCTTCCATCCTTTCTTATTTTATTCTGTGGCGGTGACCGTAGAGTCTCTGTTCCCTGTTCTTCTTCCTCATCGTCTGTGCCGTCGCGATCTTTTAGTGCGCGCACTTTATGACTTGTCCAACCAGACGCTGATTTGGCGGCCTCAAATTGCAAAGCATGTACCAGGGCGTCCGCACTGTTCTGGTGTCTTGCCATTCGTAACACTTGCTGTAGTTCATTATCTCGGACACCGGCAGTAAATGTCTGCATCGCAAAACGCGTTCGAAAATCTTCTGGCGCTTCAGGATAGGCCAGTCTAATTAGTCTGTCGATACTTGCTTCAAACTCTTGAAGACTCTTCCCGGAATGCTGTCGCCTTGCTCTCAACTGGGTGCAGTACACATCTCGCAAATGTTTATCACCATACCGTAATTCTAGAGCTTTTATCAACTCGGCATAGATGTTCTGGCTGTCAGGTGGCACTTTCTGTAGTAGTTCTGCCGTGGGTCCTTTTAATGAGAGAACGAGTGAAACAGCCTTGTCTTTCTCTGTCCAATTATTTGCGCATGCAGCAGCTTCAAATTGGCAGAGGTACGTTGCCCAGTGACTGTTTCCGTCAAAGGTTGGAGTTTTGACATGAACTGTCCCTACTGCAGGCAAAGTGACTTTCTCTATTAACTTATTTTCTGTGTCTTTTTCTGTCTTTATCACTGGTACAGTCTGTTCAGAAATTTGTTTTGGTTGAATCTTCATGCACTATTCGACTTCACTTTTAATTTGTTCTCTTATGTTTGCCATTGAGTTTTCTACTGCAGATATTTTATTTGACACAGATTCTTCTACAACAGATATTTTTGTAGACATCGATTCTTCAACAATCAAGACAGATTTTTCTACGTCAGCTATTTTTAATGTCATTGACTCTTGTACCTCCGATATTTTAGTAACTTGTTTATTAAGCTCACCTCGTAGGATACCCAATTCTGCGGTACTGTGTTCTTGCAACTGTTTCTGCATAGTTTCAAAGAGAGCTTCCGTTTTATCTTTTTGTCTTTCTTCTGTTTCTAGCATTAGTGCTTTCTGACGTTCCTCAGCTTCTTCTCTTTCCTGCCTGCGTTTTTCATCCTGTCGTTTTTCTGCTTCTTCCGCCTCCTGTCTGCGTTTCTCATCCTGTCGTTTCTCTGCTTCTTCCTGTGTCTGCCGAAGCAGTGTTTGTAAAGCTTCCATCATCTGACTGGGATCCATTTAATTAATTAATTACGAACTACAGTCGTCTTGTACAAAGTGTCCACTGTTAACCGTTCTATCCCACTTCTGACACCACTGTTACGACGGTCTATTCGATTGTCGTAGGTACAGTGGAAACAGTATAAGTACAAGACACCAATTAAGTCACTAATCACACCTTTAATTGTTACAGTAAAACAGTTCGTAATTAACATCACAGTCTCTACAACAAATCAAATGAAAATTGTAAACACGCAATAAAATGTCCACAAAACTCAATTGTATTACAATTATACCGTCCGAATATAAAACGCAACACTTCACTACTAACTACTTGCACGTACACAGTAATAACCTGAACCGCTCTGTAAATATATCGCACTAATACTCTCGAACCGCACTATCAAATATCTCGCATTGAACTGAAAACTAAGGCCGCTACCCGATGTATTTATAGTCTCGCTCACACACCAGAAGCTTCCAAACTGCGTCTTATCTCTCGTGAACTACGTAATTACTACGGCCTTGACACAGTCTGAGCGCCCAAGCGAAGCCCGGCACAGTCGAGAAAATTCTCGCAAAATGCGTCTAGTAGCACGTACACCACACGCTTACATCGAGATCTTTCTGGCACATTCGATAAACGCGTAGATTGTTCTGTGCTGTCGTAGCAATATTATTTCACCTGCAATATTCTGTCTACAGGCAGAAATAAAACAAAATTGTGTGAGTTGTTTTGGAGAGTTTTGTGTATGTTGTACTCCCACAAAAACATACTTTTACAATTAAAATTATCTTGTTGATTCATCCTCTTCGTTCACTTTTTTAAATATTATTATTATATAAACTTTCACATATGAACTTACTTTGGTTATCACTTCCCCATACGTTTCAAGGTGATGTGCCTCTTCCTCAGTGGGAGTAAATACTGAATGTTATTTTACAGAATAACGGTTATGGACTATAGGTGTGTGTGGTGGGGGTTGATGGTGGGAGGGAATTGGCGGTGAGGTTCAAATTGTGTGTTTGGATCAGTGTATCGAATAGTGTATGTGATCTATAATGTAATTGTTCATTTAATATGTTGTTTGGTTGTAGTGCATGATATCTGTATATTTAGAATTGTTCAGCTGTGTTTAGTTTTCTACTTTTAGGTAAGTAGTGTAGGCTCACTTTAATACCCCTAAACACACATGACTACAAAAAAGAGCTAAACACAATCAAATATATAGCAGTCAAAAATGGATACAACCCCGATTTGGTAAATAAAATACACAAACGCATCCTAAGCACAAAAAGTAAAACACATCAGACCAACAGCACACAACCCAGTAAATACACAACACTTACATACTACAATGCCAATACACACAAAATTGCTAACACATTTAGGAAACACAATTATAAAGTAGCCTACAGAACCAACAACACCATTAGGAAACACATAAATAATACTAACAAAGACACACACATACAGCAAAACAGGGGTTTATAAATTAAATTGTAATGATTGTCACCAATTCTACATCGGCCAGACGGGAAGAGCTTTTTCCTCCAGATTTTCAGAACATTTAAAAGCCCTCACCACAAATTATATACATTCCACGTTTGCCACACATTTACAAAACGAAAACCACAGTTACACAAACATAGAACCATAGAACACAACATGGAAATATTACACTACTTACCTAAAAGTAGAAAACTAAACACAGCTGAACAATTCGAAATATACAGATATCACGCACTACAATCAAACAACATATTAAATGAACAATTACATTATAGATCACATACACTATTCGATACACTGATCCAAACACACAATTTGAACCTCATCGCCAATTCCCTCCCACCATCAACCCCCACCACACACACCTATAGTCCATAACCGTTATTCTGTAAAATGACATTCAGTATTTACTCCCACTGAGGAAGAGGCACATCACCTTGAAACGTATGGGGAAGTGATAACCAAAGTATATACTTTTACAAGTTCAAATTTGTTTTACCAGAAATCAGTTACACCATAAAATTAAGTTTTTATATATGTAAATTAAGTTTATGTATGAGTGAACAACAGAAATAGCTGACATGTTTTTTCATAAGTTCCAAAATAGACGCTTACCCCAGAATAATGCCCTGACATATAAAGAGACAAAATTAAGATTATAGGTACAGGCACAAGGATAAAGTGCTGGACCTAAGTTAAAAACACCAAGAAATGGACTAATTCATTAATAAATTAGAAGTTTCTCATTACCAGGTATAAGTGTTAATCCTGAAAGGATGTGTGTATTGAATTATTTTAAAGACAAGTCTTATTTTACAGACTGATGATTATACGTATTGTAATGAGGAAACTCTTATCGTCTCTGTAAAAATGTGTGTTTTATCATGTGTTACCCTCACACGTTGTAGTCGTTACTTTATGTTTACTTACTTTTTCTTTTTGTTACGCTGACGATTTCCGTCGCGATCTCACGAATTGCCAGTACAATTTCTCGCGAGTGTAAACCTTACCTGTCCTTTAATGAGTATATTTCATTCCCAGGTGGCACCAAATTGTTTATGAAAACAATTAAAAAATATGAAATTGAGCGGTCATTCTAGACGGTGTTGACTGATTCAAATTACCCTCGCAATTGGTGGGCGTATGAATCGTTCTAGTAGTTCGCCGTGCTGCCGACATCTAACGCTGACAGACAATTTCGCTCGTCCCTAAAGTACACAAACTTTATAATGCAATTTACAGTGAAATAAAGGACGGTTATTACTACTCAGTACTAGTTTATTAACATGAAATTATCAGTTATTCAATTAAATACAAAATTATATACTGTTATTAAACAAAGTTGCTCCGGCAATAAATAACTATTTTTCTCAGGTTGGCTAATATGATTTAAACGTTATTCAATCGACATGGCTGTCGTTTTGTGTTTATTTTCTTACTGTTCGTTTAATCATGAGTTTTTTTGGTTACAAAAAAATATTAATAAGATGATAATAAAGTACACTACCTTACATCAATGGTACTTATATACTATTAGAGTTGATTACAATTCTTTTTTGAAGTGTTATAAGTGTGTGTTAAGAATTCGTAATTTGTATACAGGTTATTTTCTGTTTTCATACAAGTTTAGTTTTTATTTTCAATTAATCCTTGAAAGAAATATGGTTATCAGTTCGGAGTGAGAGTTATTTGTGTTGTGAGAAAAAGTTAATTAGAATTTATTCCAAAAATTCGAGTATTTCAGATATACTTAACAAATCTGTTGAATTCGGGTGAAAAGTCATTCAGTTTTTTAGTTAGGTTGGTCCATATGATCATCACTCTTCCTTCATTTATAATTTGGAGTACGTCTGGCTTCTTTTTCAATCAATTGGAAGTTTAATTATTTTCAATTGTTATTAATCTGGTTAATTGGCTCTCCTAGTTTGATTCGGTCTTCATCAGACTTCTTGCATCTTTATTTTATAAAATTTCGACTTGTTTTTGACTATTTTAAATTAAAATTGAGTCGACTATGGTTTGGCTTCTGTATGTCTTTAGGGTCAATAATGAACTCATTCTTTTTAACGGAATTATAATAAATAACGTTCTGTTGTTATGGCAACTGTCTGTCTCTCATTGGCTGTTCATAATTTATGTCTATTATAATATTTGAATTTTAATTCAAAATGAATAAATATCTTCTGATTGCTATTCTTCTTCTGTCTTCTTATCTATATATTAGATATTGTCACAACTGTTTATATTTTCTTTCAAAGATCATTTTGACATCCCACAAAACTGGGTTTGTTCATGTATTAAAGTTTTGACAATAATGTTAATATTATGTTATTACATTTCTTTCTTATTTTATGTTTTTAATCTAACTTTGACATCTTAATATGGTTCACTAATTGTACTTGCCTTGAATTTTCTATTGCAATAGTTAATTTCTTATAATTTGTTTATTTTGGATTTATACAGTTAGGCATTTTATAGGCCTAAATAGTAATTGGCTATATCTTCTTATTTTACACAAATTAAAGATTATTTTACATTTACATATGTTTTGCTTGGTGTCACTTATTACTTGTTTACCTTTGAATTAATTTGGGCTGTTTTATAATTGTATGTTCTTATTACTTTACAAAATCATGGCCTGTCTGTTATTCTCTAATTTCTTTTCCCGTCTTTCCTCTGAAGATTATTATTATGTTTGTAAGAATTTATCTCCTTACTTATCTATATTGCCATTTTTTATAACTTGTTTATCATTTAATATTACTTATAAAACATAACACAAAAATTAGGTTTATGGTCTGTTTACTTTTTTCAGCCATATTCCTTCTTATAAACTTAATTGAACAAATAACTATCTTGGTGAATAACATTATAACACCATTTATTTTATCTTGCTAATTATCCCTTTGAACATTTTTATTAACTTAGGATGTTTTACTTATTTTGCACTTATATTTAGTATATTTATCTTTTAACTTTTACTATATATTGCGACAGTACAAATAAGTGATGTACTGAGCATGGAATATAAAAAATTTAAATTTACTTAATAAACTGTAAATAATTAATAATATATTAGAAATAAGCATGTTAGGGATTGCAGGCTTGGCTCAGACAAAAATATGAACAGGTGTTTCGACCTGAATCAACGTGCACACACACACAAATGTAACTGAAAGTGTGTACACCAGTATTTTGCTAGTGTGTGTGAATGCAGGTCTCTGCAGGTGAGTTTGCCACCCCAAGATGAATAATTGCACAATTACTGTTTTTCCGTATTATTCATAAACTAGAATTAAGAATTAAAATCCAAAAGCACCATAAAATGTAAATAAATTTACTAAATACTGTGTACGAAAACCACGCGAAAGTGACACACCGTACAAGTGCAATAGTGAAATAACTGTGTACAAATCGAAAGGGTTAAGTTGCAATGTCCAAAATTACAGTGAACATGTGTTGTAAAATTAGTTATAAGATAAGTATAAGAGTATACTTACAGGACTCTGCAATTCGCAGAAATATAAAAAATAGCGAATTTGACAAAGAGTGGGGGAACTGAAGCCAAAGACAGTTTCTAACATGTCGATTTCGGATCACTGCAGGGTGTCGACCAAGACATGGGTATAAATAGGACTCGCAAGCTACAGTGGTTCTCTTTCTTGAATCATCCACGGTGCAGCGGGAGCTTATGCCCGTCAGCACGGCGTATTTATTTTTGTTTCATAAACAGTTTAAATTTGCCAGTTACGTACAAATACGTAACTAAGCTGTAAAGACAATCATTTTAATTAATAACAGCACTACTTAAGAAGATCCATTAATAAGTCGACACTAGACAAGAGGAGAGTTCCAGAGAGAGATACGACGCTGGACAAGAGGAGAGTTCCAGAGAGAGATACGACGCTGGACAAGAAGAGAGTTCCAGAGAGAGATACGACACTAGACAAGAGGAGAGTTCCATAGAGAGATACGACGCTGGACAAGAGGAGAGTTCCATAGAGAGATACGACGCTGGACAAGAAGAGAGTTCCAGAGAGAGATACGACGCTGGACAAGAGGAGAGTTCCAGAGAGAGATACGACGCTGGACAAGAGGAGAGTTCCAGAGAGAGAGACAGCCGACGCTGGACAAGAGGAGAAGAGAGACAGCCGACGCTGGAGGCGAGACGAGGACGAATACCGATGGAACAAAAATGATAGAGTATGATTGACGACAATAAGGTGATAGACAACTTATTCATATCTTAATCATACAAAGAATTCAAAGACAGTTAAAGACATTAATATTTTATTTAAAAATAAGACCAATGTTTCTTGTATAGTAGAGTTAAAATCATAGATGTTTTAGAAATACGATTAACGTAACAAGAGCTCAAATTAATATGATATAAAATGATTACAAAGCATTTAAATAAAAACAATTAGTATTTGAGAAAACAGTACTGAGAAACAATAACTATTAATATTTTGAGTACGTTACAATATAGAAAAAAAAAGATTTAAAAATTGATTTTGAAACATAGTAATAGACTGAGTAGTCTGAAAATGAGATTTTTCTTTTATATAATAATTATTAGCATAGAATATTTAGTCAGTCAGGATGTATATATCTTAAGCCTTACGGCATAATAACAAATAATAACTAATGTTTTAAAATCGAAGTCAGTGCCATGTGCACACATTTTTTTATAGTATCAAATAAATTTTAATTACCGTTTCAAGTTACATAGAGTTCTTATTGCAGATACACCTGACACCCAATTTAAATGTTAGATTGTTTAAAGAATTTGTCAATCTTGAACGTGAGATCGTTCATGCCTATTTATGTGTATGTAACGTTGCATAAATTTGGTGCTCCAAGATCGTGGGGCTCCACAAATTTAAATTATAATAAATTTGCAAATTGTCACGTCGCATAATTTGGCTCCCAAAGAGCGTGGGGCTATTCAAAAACAAATAGGAATGTATTTGTATTTGAAATTAAATTTTAACAAAATCTGTCACGTTGCATAATTTGTCGCCCTGGACGTGGGGCACAACATGCCTAAAATTATGTACAAAAATTTGTGACATAAATTGTGGCTCATGAATGTATGACCCGATCCCCATCATTTAACTATTAAAATTTTTAAGTAGCTAAATGGTTGCTCTAAAAAATATAAAGAGTGTGTTAAATGAAAAATGTATAATATGTAATTATTATTTATATTAAACAGTAACTGAATGTAATGTTAAATTGTTGTGTAATCACACAGCTGGCGCCCACAAATAATATTGTTGTCTATGTAACAGGTGTAACTGTAATGAGTATTAATAATAACTATTAATAAAAATCCAGAAATAAATAAATAAGTAGGGAACGGTTATCAATAATAATTGTTAAAGAAGTACTATTAAATAAATATTTTAATAATTATTCAACATGGCAGAACCAGGAGGGTTGAATTTAGAAGCATTTAAAAATACGATACTCGCCATGATGGACGAATTAGTCATAAAACAAGCCGAAAAATTTAAAGAGGAGGTGAGAGAGGAGAATGTCAAACAAACAGAAAGTTTAGAAAATAAATTAGCCAAACAAACAGAAAGTTTAGAAAATAAATTAGAGCTACAGTCCGAAAATTTTAGACAGGACACTATAAAAATTACAGAGAGTCTAGAAGAGTTAAAAATTGATAATATTGAAATAAAACAAAGTATAATTGACAGTAATGCGCAGTTAACTGAAAAAATTGTTAATACAAACAGACGTATTGACACGATCGCAGAAAATGTCTGTGGAATAATTAATAAACAAACGGAGCTAATATGTGAAAAGATAGTATGTGAAGAATTCATACAAATTAAAAATAAATGTGTAATTACTAATGATAATTATAAAAAAGTAATTAACATTAAGGAGGAAAAGCAAATAAAGGTTAATAAAACATACCTTATTAATAGCGATACTCCAATTGTGAGTCACACACACACTAGTAAGTCACATAAGGTGAAACACTTAAGGCACTACACTTATGGAGATAAATATCACTGTAGGTATAACAAGAAACGTAGTAAGTTATCTAGACGAAACACTACGCAAAATTGTGGTAAGTATGATGTTAGATATACGCACGATAAGTATAGTAACGATAATTATATCTGCAAGTATGAAAACTACAAAGGTTATCATAAACGACGTATGAAAAAACCGTCGACAACTGTTCAGGTAAGTTCACTCAACCAAACTAGGGACGAGAGAATGGAGAAAGAGCGAAGCATTTGTAACGAGAGAAAGAGGGTAGATTTTGTGTGGCCGACAGGCAAGATGAAAACATTGCTCTATGAACAGGTGACTTATACGATCAAAACAAACGTTCACAAGGTAAGTACGCACACAAACGTCGCAGCTATGCAACGGAAAGGTAACGAGGGAATAATACAATGGAACGCGGACGTTGTTTACACGAGGGTGAACACAATGAATTTCCTGTGTACAACAACCAATTGTGTAATGAAGGGTGTCAGTTCAAACGACACACCGAACCGAACTTAATACCGAAAATAAATAATTATTTTTAAATGAGAAATAATATGTGTAATAATATAAGAGAGTATAATTAAGAAATGTTATAAGGATTATTATTTGAAAGGGTTAATTAAGAAATGTATTAGTGATGGTAAGGAATGCTATTGTAGAGAAATATTTAAGAAAGTAATGGTAAAAGATGTTATTGTTGTTGTTAATATGAAGAAATGGTAAGGAATGGTATTATTGATATGTTATAAATATGAAGAAATGATTAAGATGAGCAATAATTGCCATAATTGTTAGAACGACTGATCAAGCGAACACTTAATGGAGATACAAGGACACAGAAGAAAGCGAGAGTGAAAAGTCATAAGGGCAGAGACTACTTAGGATTAAGGACTTCGAGAAAAATATCGTTGTTTTCCAAGACAGTTCCTCTGTAACCGATCATGCGACACACTACAAGCTGAAAGAGTATTCTGTTACGGAAGTGTATTTCAAGAAAGTAGTAGCGATCAGAAAGGTAATGTTAAAGAAATGTAATAAAAGGTAATGAATGTTAATGTATTGTATAAGTAATGTATTAGATAAAGTAATGTCATGTTAAGAAAAGAGCTAAGGAAGATTAGAAGCGAAGGTAAGAATGTATGAATTAAGATAATGTAAAATTAAGGACCGAATGTACACGAGTAGGACAGAACACTTTCATCGTATATGATGAGATACAGAAGAAAGAAATTGGTAAATTCCACGCAACGTCATTTAGGAAGTTCTACACATGAAAACAGAGGTCAATGAAACCAGTTAAATCAGCTGTTTGTAAAGCCACCCTAATACAAGGTCGCGAGCAGTGAGCGTACGAAGAGGGGAGGTAAGACATTTGTATACACTCCAATTAAGGGTGAAATGATGAATATTATTCTTTATTATTTGTTACATTTTTTTTGCAAATAATAATAACTAAAAAAAAAAAATTATAATAAATAAATTTATTAAATTTTTTTTTTGTTACCAAGCAGAGGAATAATGCGACAGTACAAATAAGTGATGTACTGAGCATGGAATATAAAAATTTAAATTTACTTAATAAACTGTAAATAATTAATAATATATTAGAAATAAGCATGTTAGGGATTGCAGGCTTGGCTCAGACAAAAATATGAACAGGTGTTTCGACCTGAATCAACGTGCACACACACACAAATGTAACTGAAAGTGTGTACACCAGTATTTTGCTAGTGTGTGTGAACGCAGGTCTCTGCAGGCGAGTTTGCCACCCCAAGATGAATAATTGCACAATTACTGTTTTTCCGTAATTATTCAGAAACTAGAATTAAGAATTAAAATCCAAAAGCACCATAAAATGTAAATAAATTTACTAAATACTGTGTACGAAAACCACGCGAAAGTGACACACTGTACAAGTGCAATAGTGAAATAACTGTGTACAAATCGAAAGGGTTAAGTTGCAATGTCCAAAATTACAGTGAACATGTGTTGTAAAATTAGTTATAAGGTAAGTATAAGAGTATACTTACAGGACTCTGCAATTCGCAGAAATATAAAAAATAGCGAATTTGATAAAGAGTGGGGGAACTGAAGCCAAAGACAGTTTCTAACATGTCGATTTCGGATCACTGCAGGGTGTCGACCAAGACATGGGTATAAATAGGACATGCAAGCTACAGTGGTTCCCTTTCTTGAATCATCCACGGTGCAGCGGGAGCTTATGCCCGTCAGCACGGCGTATTTATTTTTGTTTCATAAACAGTTTAAATTTGCCAGTTACGTACAAATACGTAACTAAGCTGTAAAGACAATCATTTTAATTAATAACAGCACTACTTAAGAAGATCCATTAATAAGTCGACACTAGACAAGAGGAGAGTTCCAGAGAGAGATACGACGCTGGACAAGAGGAGAGTTCCAGAGAGAGATACGACGCTGGACAAGAAGAGAGTTCCAGAGAGAGATACGACACTAGACAAGAGGAGAGTTCCATAGAGAGATACGACGCTGGACAAGAGGAGAGTTCCAGAGAGAGATACGACGCTGGACAAGAGGAGAGTTCCAGAGAGAGAGACAGCCGACGCTGGACAAGAGGAGAAGAGAGACAGCCGACGCTGGAGGCGAGACGAGGACGAATACCGATGGAACAAAAATGATAGAGTATGATTGACGACAACAAGGTGATAGACAACTTATTCATATCTTAATCATACAAAGAATTCAAAGACAGTTAAAGACATTAATATTTTATTTAAAAATAAGAGCAATGTTTCTTGTATAGTAGAGTTAAAATCATAGATGTTTTAGAAATACGATTAACGTAACAAGAGCTCAAATTAATATGATATAAAATGATTACAAAGCATTTAAATAAAAACAATTAGTATTTGAGAAAACAGTACTGAGAAACAATAACTATTAATATTTTGAGTACGTTACAATATAGAAAAAAAAAGATTTAAAAATTGATTTTGAAACATAGTAATAGACTGAGTAGTCTGAAAATGAGATTTTTCTTTGATATAATAATTATTAGCATAGAATATTTAGTCAGTAAGGATGTATATATCTTAAGCCTTACGGCATAATAACAAATAATAACTAATGTTTTAAAATCGAAGTCAGTGCCATGTGCACACATTTTTTTATAGTATCAAATAAATTTTAATTACCGTTTCAAGTTACATAGAGTTCTTATTGCAGATACACCTGACACCCAATTTAAATGTTAGATTGTTTAAAGAATTTGTCAATCTTGAACGTGAGATCGTTCATGCCTATTTATGTGTATGTAACGTTGCATAAATTTGGTGCTCCAAGATCGTGGGGCTCCACAAATTTAAATTATAATAAATTTGCAAATTGTCACGTCGCATAATTTGGCTCCCAAAGAGCGTGGGGCTATTCAAAAACAAATAGGAATGTATTTGTATTTGAAATTAAATTTTAACAAAATCTGTCACGTTGCATAATTTGTCGCCCTGGACGTGGGGCACAACATGCCTAAAATTATGTACAAAAATTTGTGACATAAATTGTAGCTCATGAATGTATGACCCGATCCCCATCATTTAACTATTAAAATTTTTAAGTAGCTAAATGGTTGCTCTAAAAAATATAAAGAGTGTGTTAAATGAAAAATGTATAATATGTAATTATTATTTATATTAAACAGTAACTGAATGTAATGTTAAATTGTTGTGTAATCACACAGCTGGCGCCCACAAATAATATTGTTGTCTATGTAACAGGTGTAACTGTAATGAGTATTAATAATAACTATTAATAAAAATCCAGAAATAAATAAATAAGTAGGGAACGGTTATCAATAATAATTGTTAAAGAAGTACTATTAAATAAATATTTTAATAATTATTCAACATGGCAGAACCAGGAGGGTTGAATTTAGAAGCATTTAAAAATACGATACTCGCCATGATGGACGAATTAGTCATAAAACAAGCCGAAAAATTTAAAGAGGAGGTGAGAGAGGAGAATGTCAAACAAACAGAAAGTTTAGAAAATAAATTAGCCAAACAAACAGAAAGTTTAGAAAATAAATTAGAGCTACAGTCCGAAAATTTTAGACAGGACACTATAAAAATTACAGAGAGTCTAGAAGAGTTAAAAATTGATAATATTGAAATAAAACAAAGTATAATTGACAGTAATGCGCAGTTAACTGAAAAAATTGTTAATACAAACAGACGTATTGACACGATCGCAGAAAATGTCTGTGGAATAATTAATAAACAAACGGAGCTAATATGTGAAAAGATAGTATGTGAAGAATTCATACAAATTAAAAATAAATGTGTAATTACTAATGATAATTATAAAAAAGTAATTAACATTAAGGAGGAAAAGCAAATAAAGGTTAATAAAACATACCTTATTAATAGCGATACTCCAATTGTGAGTCACACACACACTAGTAAGTCACATAAGGTGAAACACTTAAGGCACTACACTTATGGAGATAAATATCACTGTAGGTATAACAAGAAACGTAGTAAGTTATCTAGACGAAACACTACGCAAAATTGTGGTAAGTATGATGTTAGATATACGCACGATAAGTATAGTAACGATAATTATATCTGCAAGTATGAAAACTACAAAGGTTATCATAAACGACGTATGAAAAAACCGTCGACAACTGTTCAGGTAAGTTCACTCAACCAAACTAGGGACGAGAGAATGGAGAAAGAGCGAAGCATTTGTAACGAGAGAAAGAGGGTAGATTTTGTGTGGCCGACAGGCAAGATGAAAACATTGCTCTATGAACAGGTGACTTATACGATCAAAACAAACGTTCACAAGGTAAGTACGCACACAAACGTCGCAGCTATGCAACGGAAAGGTAACGAGGGAATAATACAATGGAACGCGGACGTTGTTTACACGAGGGTGAACACAATGAATTTCCTGTGTACAACAACCAATTGTGTAATGAAGGGTGTCAGTTCAAACGACACACCGAACCGAACTTAATACCGAAAATAAATAATTATTTTTAAATGAGAAATAATATGTGTAATAATATAAGAGAGTATAATTAAGAAATGTTATAAGGATTATTATTTGAAAGGGTTAATTAAGAAATGTATTAGTGATGGTAAGGAATGCTATTGTAGAGAAATATTTAAGAAAGTAATGGTAAAAGATGTTATTGTTGTTGTTAATATGAAGAAATGGTAAGGAATGGTATTATTGATATGTTATAAATATGAAGAAATGATTAAGATGAGCAATAATTGCCATAATTGTTAGAACGACTGATCAAGCGAACACTTAATGGAGATACAAGGACACAGAAGAAAGCGAGAGTGAAAAGTCATAAGGGCAGAGACTACTTAGGATTAAGGACTTCGAGAAAAATATCGTTGTTTTCCAAGACAGTTCCTCTGTAACCGATCATGCGACACACTACAAGCTGAAAGAGTATTCTGTTACGGAAGTGTATTTCAAGAAAGTAGTAGCGATCAGAAAGGTAATGTTAAAGAAATGTAATAAAAGGTAATGAATGTTAATGTATTGTATAAGTAATGTATTAGATAAAGTAATGTCATGTTAAGAAAAGAGCTAAGGAAGATTAGAAGCGAAGGTAAGAATGTATGAATTAAGATAATGTAAAATTAAGGACCGAATGTACACGAGTAGGACAGAACACTTTCATCGTATATGATGAGATACAGAAGAAAGAAATTGGTAAATTCCACGCAACGTCATTTAGGAAGTTCTACACATGAAAACAGAGGTCAATGAAACCAGTTAAATCAGCTGTTTGTAAAGCCACCCTAATACAAGGTCGCGAGCAGTGAGCGTACGAAGAGGGGAGGTAAGACATTTGTATACACTCCAATTAAGGGTGAAATGATGAATATTATTCTTTATTATTTGTTACATTTTTTTTGCAAATAATAATAACTAAAAAAAAAAAATTATAATAAATAAATTTATTAAATTTTTTTTTTGTTACCAAGCAGAGGAATAATGCGACAGTACAAATAAGTGATGTACTGAGCATGGAATATAAAAATTTAAATTTACTTAATAAACTGTAAATAATTAATAATATATTAGAAATAAGCATGTTAGGGATTGCAGGCTTGGCTCAGACAAAAATATGAACAGGTGTTTCGACCTGAATCAACGTGCACACACACACAAATGTAACTGAAAGTGTGTACACCAGTATTTTGCTAGTGTGTGTGAACGCAGGTCTCTGCAGGCGAGTTTGCCACCCCAAGATGAATAATTGCACAATTACTGTTTTTCCGTAATTATTCAGAAACTAGAATTAAGAATTAAAATCCAAAAGCACCATAAAATGTAAATAAATTTACTAAATACTGTGTACGAAAACCACGCGAAAGTGACACACTGTACAAGTGCAATAGTGAAATAACTGTGTACAAATCGAAAGGGTTAAGTTGCAATGTCCAAAATTACAGTGAACATGTGTTGTAAAATTAGTTATAAGGTAAGTATAAGAGTATACTTACAGGACTCTGCAATTCGCAGAAATATAAAAAATAGCGAATTTGATAAAGAGTGGGGGAACTGAAGCCAAAGACAGTTTCTAACATGTCGATTTCGGATCACTGCAGGGTGTCGACCAAGACATGGGTATAAATAGGACATGCAAGCTACAGTGGTTCCCTTTCTTGAATCATCCACGGTGCAGCGGGAGCTTATGCCCGTCAGCACGGCGTATTTATTTTTGTTTCATAAACAGTTTAAATTTGCCAGTTACGTACAAATACGTAACTAAGCTGTAAAGACAATCATTTTAATTAATAACAGCACTACTTAAGAAGATCCATTAATAAGTCGACACTAGACAAGAGGAGAGTTCCAGAGAGAGATACGACGCTGGACAAGAGGAGAGTTCCAGAGAGAGATACGACGCTGGACAAGAAGAGAGTTCCAGAGAGAGATACGACACTAGACAAGAGGAGAGTTCCATAGAGAGATACGACGCTGGACAAGAGGAGAGTTCCAGAGAGAGATACGACGCTGGACAAGAGGAGAGTTCCAGAGAGAGAGACAGCCGACGCTGGACAAGAGGAGAAGAGAGACAGCCGACGCTGGAGGCGAGACGAGGACGAATACCGATGGAACAAAAATGATAGAGTATGATTGACGACAACAAGGTGATAGACAACTTATTCATATCTTAATCATACAAAGAATTCAAAGACAGTTAAAGACATTAATATTTTATTTAAAAATAAGAGCAATGTTTCTTGTATAGTAGAGTTAAAATCATAGATGTTTTAGAAATACGATTAACGTAACAAGAGCTCAAATTAATATGATATAAAATGATTACAAAGCATTTAAATAAAAACAATTAGTATTTGAGAAAACAGTACTGAGAAACAATAACTATTAATATTTTGAGTACGTTACAATATAGAAAAAAAAAGATTTAAAAATTGATTTTGAAACATAGTAATAGACTGAGTAGTCTGAAAATGAGATTTTTCTTTGATATAATAATTATTAGCATAGAATATTTAGTCAGTAAGGATGTATATATCTTAAGCCTTACGGCATAATAACAAATAATAACTAATGTTTTAAAATCGAAGTCAGTGCCATGTGCACACATTTTTTTATAGTATCAAATAAATTTTAATTACCGTTTCAAGTTACATAGAGTTCTTATTGCAGATACACCTGACACCCAATTTAAATGTTAGATTGTTTAAAGAATTTGTCAATCTTGAACGTGAGATCGTTCATGCCTATTTATGTGTATGTAACGTTGCATAAATTTGGTGCTCCAAGATCGTGGGGCTCCACAAATTTAAATTATAATAAATTTGCAAATTGTCACGTCGCATAATTTGGCTCCCAAAGAGCGTGGGGCTATTCAAAAACAAATAGGAATGTATTTGTATTTGAAATTAAATTTTAACAAAATCTGTCACGTTGCATAATTTGTCGCCCTGGACGTGGGGCACAACATGCCTAAAATTATGTACAAAAATTTGTGACATAAATTGTAGCTCATGAATGTATGACCCGATCCCCATCATTTAACTATTAAAATTTTTAAGTAGCTAAATGGTTGCTCTAAAAAATATAAAGAGTGTGTTAAATGAAAAATGTATAATATGTAATTATTATTTATATTAAACAGTAACTGAATGTAATGTTAAATTGTTGTGTAATCACACAGCTGGCGCCCACAAATAATATTGTTGTCTATGTAACAGGTGTAACTGTAATGAGTATTAATAATAACTATTAATAAAAATCCAGAAATAAATAAATAAGTAGGGAACGGTTATCAATAATAATTGTTAAAGAAGTACTATTAAATAAATATTTTAATAATTATTCAACATGGCAGAACCAGGAGGGTTGAATTTAGAAGCATTTAAAAATACGATACTCGCCATGATGGACGAATTAGTCATAAAACAAGCCGAAAAATTTAAAGAGGAGGTGAGAGAGGAGAATGTCAAACAAACAGAAAGTTTAGAAAATAAATTAGCCAAACAAACAGAAAGTTTAGAAAATAAATTAGAGCTACAGTCCGAAAATTTTAGACAGGACACTATAAAAATTACAGAGAGTCTAGAAGAGTTAAAAATTGATAATATTGAAATAAAACAAAGTATAATTGACAGTAATGCGCAGTTAACTGAAAAAATTGTTAATACAAACAGACGTATTGACACGATCGCAGAAAATGTCTGTGGAATAATTAATAAACAAACGGAGCTAATATGTGAAAAGATAGTATGTGAAGAATTCATACAAATTAAAAATAAATGTGTAATTACTAATGATAATTATAAAAAAGTAATTAACATTAAGGAGGAAAAGCAAATAAAGGTTAATAAAACATACCTTATTAATAGCGATACTCCAATTGTGAGTCACACACACACTAGTAAGTCACATAAGGTGAAACACTTAAGGCACTACACTTATGGAGATAAATATCACTGTAGGTATAACAAGAAACGTAGTAAGTTATCTAGACGAAACACTACGCAAAATTGTGGTAAGTATGATGTTAGATATACGCACGATAAGTATAGTAACGATAATTATATCTGCAAGTATGAAAACTACAAAGGTTATCATAAACGACGTATGAAAAAACCGTCGACAACTGTTCAGGTAAGTTCACTCAACCAAACTAGGGACGAGAGAATGGAGAAAGAGCGAAGCATTTGTAACGAGAGAAAGAGGGTAGATTTTGTGTGGCCGACAGGCAAGATGAAAACATTGCTCTATGAACAGGTGACTTATACGATCAAAACAAACGTTCACAAGGTAAGTACGCACACAAACGTCGCAGCTATGCAACGGAAAGGTAACGAGGGAATAATACAATGGAACGCGGACGTTGTTTACACGAGGGTGAACACAATGAATTTCCTGTGTACAACAACCAATTGTGTAATGAAGGGTGTCAGTTCAAACGACACACCGAACCGAACTTAATACTGAAAATAAATAATTATTTTTAAATGAGAAATAATATGTGTAATAATATAAGAGAGTATAATTAAGAAATGTTATAAGGATTATTATTTGAAAGGGTTAATTAAGAAATGTATTAGTGATGGTAAGGAATGCTATTGTAGAGAAATATTTAAGAAAGTAATGGTAAAAGATGTTATTGTTGTTGTTAATATGAAGAAATGGTAAGGAATGGTATTATTGATATGTTATAAATATGAAGAAATGATTAAGATGAGCAATAATTGCCATAATTGTTAGAACGACTGATCAAGCGAACACTTAATGGAGATACAAGGACACAGAAGAAAGCGAGAGTGAAAAGTCATAAGGGCAGAGACTACTTAGGATTAAGGACTTCGAGAAAAATATCGTTGTTTTCCAAGACAGTTCCTCTGTAACCGATCATGCGACACACTACAAGCTGAAAGAGTATTCTGTTACGGAAGTGTATTTCAAGAAAGTAGTAGCGATCAGAAAGGTAATGTTAAAGAAATGTAATAAAAGGTAATGAATGTTAATGTATTGTATAAGTAATGTATTAGATAAAGTAATGTCATGTTAAGAAAAGAGCTAAGGAAGATTAGAAGCGAAGGTAAGAATGTATGAATTAAGATAATGTAAAATTAAGGACCGAATGTACACGAGTAGGACAGAACACTTTCATCGTATATGATGAGATACAGAAGAAAGAAATTGGTAAATTCCACGCAACGTCATTTAGGAAGTTCTACACATGAAAACAGAGGTCAATGAAACCAGTTAAATCAGCTGTTTGTAAAGCCACCCTAATACAAGGTCGCGAGCAGTGAGCGTATGAAGAGGGGAGGTAAGACATTTGTATACACTCCAATTAAGGGTGAAATGATGAATATTATTCTTTATTATTTGTTACATTTTTTTTGCAAATAATAATAATAAATAAAAAAAAAATTATAATAAATAAATTTATTAAATTTTTTTTTTGTTACCAAGCAGAGGAATAATGCGACAGTACAAATAAGTGATGTACTGAGCATGGAATATAAAAATTTAAATTTACTTAATAAACTGTAAATAATTAATAATATATTAGAAATAAGCATGTTAGGGATCGCAGGCTTGGCTCAGACAAAAATATGAACAGGTGTTTCGACCTGAATCAACGTGCACACACACACAAATGTAACTGAAAGTGTGTACACCAGTATTTTGCTAGTGTGTGTGAACGCAGGTCTCTGCAGGCGAGTTTGCCACCCCAAGATGAATAATTGCACAATTACTGTTTTTCCATAATTATTCAGAAACTAGAATTAAGAATTAAAATCCAAAAGCACCATAAAATGTAAATAAATTTACTAAATACTGTGTACGAAAACCACGCGAAAGTGACACACTGTACAAGTGCAATAGTGAAATAACTGTGTACAAATCGAAAGGGTTAAGTTGCAATGTCCAAAATTACAGTGAACATGTGTTGTAAAATTAGTTATAAGGTAAGTATAAGAGTATACTTACAGGACTCTGCAATTCGCAGAAATATAAAAAATAGCGAATTTGATAAAGAGTGGGGGAACTGAAGCCAAAGACAGTTTCTAACATGTCGATTTCGGATCACTGCAGGGTGTCGACCAAGACATGGGTATAAATAGGACATGCAAGCTACAGTGGTTCCCTTTCTTGAATCATCCACGGTGCAGCGGGAGCTTATGCCCGTCAGCACGGCGTATTTATTTTTGTTTCATAAACAGTTTAAAT
The DNA here is from genome assembly GCA_034769895.1 of Magicicada septendecula. Lineage (NCBI taxonomy): Eukaryota > Metazoa > Arthropoda > Insecta > Hemiptera > Cicadidae > Magicicada > Magicicada septendecula. The sequence goes on along the minus strand of CM068368.1, from coordinate 406,379,209 downwards.
TTGCCAGTTACGTACAAATACGTAACTAAGCTGTAAAGACAATCATTTTAATTAATAACAGCACTACTTAAGAAGATCCATTAATAAGTCGACACTAGACAAGAGGAGAGTTCCAGAGAGAGATACGACGCTGGACAAGAGGAGAGTTCCAGAGAGAGATACGACGCTGGACAAGAAGAGAGTTCCAGAGAGAGATACGACACTAGACAAGAGGAGAGTTCCATAGAGAGATACGACGCTGGACAAGAGGAGAGTTCCAGAGAGAGATACGACGCTGGACAAGAGGAGAGTTCCAGAGAGAGAGACAGCCGACGCTGGACAAGAGGAGAAGAGAGACAGCCGACGCTGGAGGCGAGACGAGGACGAATACCGATGGAACAAAAATGATAGAGTATGATTGACGACAATAAGGTGATAGACAACTTATTCATATCTTAATCATACAAAGAATTCAAAGACAGTTAAAGACATTAATATTTTATTTAAAAATAAGAGCAATGTTTCTTGTATAGTAGAGTTAAAATCATAGATGTTTTAGAAATACGATTAACGTAACAAGAGCTCAAATTAATATGATATAAAATGATTACAAAGCATTTAAATAAAAACAATTAGTATTTGAGAAAACAGTACTGAGAAACAATAACTATTAATATTTTGAGTACGTTACAATATAGAAAAAAAAAGATTTAAAAATTGATTTTGAAACATAGTAATAGACTGAGTAGTCTGAAAATGAGATTTTTCTTTGATATAATAATTATTAGCATAGAATATTTAGTCAGTAAGGATGTATATATCTTAAGCCTTACGGCATAATAACAAATAATAACTAATGTTTTAAAATCGAAGTCAGTGCCATGTGCACACATTTTTTTATAGTATCAAATAAATTTTAATTACCGTTTCAAGTTACATAGAGTTCTTATTGCAGATACACCTGACACCCAATTTAAATGTTAGATTGTTTAAAGAATTTGTCAATCTTGAACGTGAGATCGTTCATGCCTATTTATGTGTATGTAACGTTGCATAAATTTGGTGCTCCAAGATCGTGGGGCTCCACAAATTTAAATTATAATAAATTTGCAAATTGTCACGTCGCATAATTTGGCTCCCAAAGAGCGTGGGGCTATTCAAAAACAAATAGGAATGTATTTGTATTTGAAATTAAATTTTAACAAAATCTGTCACGTTGCATAATTTGTCGCCCTGGACGTGGGGCACAACATGCCTAAAATTATGTACAAAAATTTGTGACATAAATTGTAGCTCATGAATGTATGACCCGATCCCCATCATTTAACTATTAAAATTTTTAAGTAGCTAAATGGTTGCTCTAAAAAATATAAAGAGTGTGTTAAATGAAAAATGTATAATATGTAATTATTATTTATATTAAACAGTAACTGAATGTAATGTTAAATTGTTGTGTAATCACACAGCTGGCGCCCACAAATAATATTGTTGTCTATGTAACAGGTGTAACTGTAATGAGTATTAATAATAACTATTAATAAAAATCCAGAAATAAATAAATAAGTAGGGAACGGTTATCAATAATAATTGTTAAAGAAGTACTATTAAATAAATATTTTAATAATTATTCAACATGGCAGAACCAGGAGGGTTGAATTTAGAAGCATTTAAAAACACGATACTCGCCATGATGGACGAATTAGTCATAAAACAAGCCGAAAAATTTAAAGAGGAGGTGAGAGAGGAGAATGTCAAACAAACAGAAAGTTTAGAAAATAAATTAGCCAAACAAACAGAAAGTTTAGAAAATAAATTAGAGCTACAGTCCGAAAATTTTAGACAGGACACTATAAAAATTACAGAGAGTCTAGAAGAGTTAAAAATTGATAATATTGAAATAAAACAAAGTATAATTGACAGTAATGCGCAGTTAACTGAAAAAATTGTTAATACAAACAGACGTATTGACACGATCGCAGAAAATGTCTGTGGAATAATTAATAAACAAACGGAGCTAATATGTGAAAAGATAGTATGTGAAGAATTCATACAAATTAAAAATAAATGTGTAATTACTAATGATAATTATAAAAAAGTAATTAACATTAAGGAGGAAAAGCAAATAAAGGTTAATAAAACATACCTTATTAATAGCGATACTCCAATTGTGAGTCACACACACACTAGTAAGTCACATAAGGTGAAACACTTAAGGCACTACACTTATGGAGATAAATATCACTGTAGGTATAACAAGAAACGTAGTAAGTTATCTAGACGAAACACTACGCAAAATTGTGGTAAGTATGATGTTAGATATACGCACGATAAGTATAGTAACGATAATTATATCTGCAAGTATGAAAACTACAAAGGTTATCATAAACGACGTATGAAAAAACCGTCGACAACTGTTCAGGTAAGTTCACTCAACCAAACTAGGGACGAGAGAATGGAGAAAGAGCGAAGCATTTGTAACGAGAGAAAGAGGGTAGATTTTGTGTGGCCGACAGGCAATATGAAAACATTGCTCTATGAACAGGTGACTTATACGATCAAAACAAACGTTCACAAGGTAAGTACGCACACAAACGTCGCAGCTATGCAACGGAAAGGTAACGAGGGAATAATACAATGGAACGCGGACGTTGTTTACACGAGGGTGAACACAATGAATTTCCTGTGTACAACAACCAATTGTGTAATGAAGGGTGTCAGTTCAAACGACACACCGAACCGAACTTAATACCGAAAATAAATAATTATTTTTAAATGAGAAATAATATGTGTAATAATATAAGAGAGTATAATTAAGAAATGTTATAAGGATTATTATTTGAAAGGGTTAATTAAGAAATGTATTAGTGATGGTAAGGAATGCTATTGTAGAGAAATATTTAAGAAAGTAATGGTAAAAGATGTTATTGTTGTTGTTAATATGAAGAAATGGTAAGGAATGGTATTATTGATATGTTATAAATATGAAGAAATTATTAAGATGAGCAATAATTGCCATAATTGTTAGAACGACTGATCAAGCGAACACTTAATGGAGATACAAGGACACAGAAGAAAGCGAGAGTGAAAAGTCATAAGGGCAGAGACTACTTAGGATTAAGGACTTCGAGAAAAATATCGTTGTTTTCCAAGACAGTTCCTCTGTAACCGATCATGCGACACACTACAAGCTGAAAGAGTATTCTGTTACGGAAGTGTATTTCAAGAAAGTAGTAGCGATCAGAAAGGTAATGTTAAAGAAATGTAATAAAAGGTAATGAATGTTAATGTATTGTATAAGTAATGTATTAGATAAAGTAATGTCATGTTAAGAAAAGAGCTAAGGAAGATTAGAAGCGAAGGTAAGAATGTATGAATTAAGATAATGTAAAATTAAGGACCGAATGTACACGAGTAGGACAGAACACTTTCATCGTATATGATGAGATACAGAAGAAAGAAATTGGTAAATTCCACGCAACGTCATTTAGGAAGTTCTACACATGAAAACAGAGGTCAATGAAACCAGTTAAATCAGCTGTTTGTAAAGCCACCCTAATACAAGGTCGCGAGCAGTGAGCGTACGAAGAGGGGAGGTAAGACATTTGTATACACTCCAATTAAGGGTGAAATGATGAATATTATTCTTTATTATTTGTTACATTTTTTTTGCAAATAATAATAATAACTAAAAAAAAAAATTATAATAAATAAATTTATTAAATTTTTTTTTTGTTACCAAGCAGAGGAATAATGCGACAGTACAAGTAAGTGATGTACTGAGCATGGAATATAAAAATTTAAATTTACTTAATAAACTGTAAATAATTAATAATATATTAGAAATAAGCATGTTAGGGATTGCAGGCTTGGCTCAGACAAAAATATGAACAGGTGTTTCGACCTGAATCAACGTGCACACACACACAAATGTAACTGAAAGTGTGTACACCAGTATTTTGCTAGTGTGTGTGAACGCAGGTCTCTGCAGGCGAGTTTGCCACCCCAAGATGAATAATTGCACAATTACTGTTTTTCCGTAATTATTCAGAAACTAGAATTAAGAATTAAAATCCAAAAGCACCATAAAATGTAAATAAATTTACTAAATACTGTGTACGAAAACCACGCGAAAGTGACACACTGTACAAGTGCAATAGTGAAATAACTGTGTACAAATCGAAAGGGTTAAGTTGCAATGTCCAAAATTACAGTGAACATGTGTTGTAAAATTAGTTATAAGGTAAGTATAAGAGTATACTTACAGGACTCTGCAATTCGCAGAAATATAAAAAATAGCGAATTTGATAAAGAGTGGGGGAACTGAAGCCAAAGACAGTTTCTAACATGTCGATTTCGGATCACTGCAGGGTGTCGACCAAGACATGGGTATAAATAGGACATGCAAGCTACAGTGGTTCCCTTTCTTGAATCATCCACGGTGCAGCGGGAGCTTATGCCCGTCAGCACGGCGTATTTATTTTTGTTTCATAAACAGTTTAAATTTGCCAGTTACGTACAAATACGTAACTAAGCTGTAAAGACAATCATTTTAATTAATAACAGCACTACTTAAGAAGATCCATTAATAAGTCGACACTAGACAAGAGGAGAGTTCCAGAGAGAGATACGACGCTGGACAAGAGGAGAGTTCCAGAGAGAGATACGACGCTGGACAAGAAGAGAGTTCCAGAGAGAGATACGACACTAGACAAGAGGAGAGTTCCATAGAGAGATACGACGCTGGACAAGAGGAGAGTTCCAGAGAGAGATACGACGCTGGACAAGAGGAGAGTTCCAGAGAGAGAGACAGCCGACGCTGGACAAGAGGAGAAGAGAGACAGCCGACGCTGGAGGCGAGACGAGGACGAATACCGATGGAACAAAAATGATAGAGTATGATTGACGACAATAAGGTGATAGACAACTTATTCATATCTTAATCATACAAAGAATTCAAAGACAGTTAAAGACATTAATATTTTATTTAAAAATAAGAGCAATGTTTCTTGTATAGTAGAGTTAAAATCATAGATGTTTTAGAAATACGATTAACGTAACAAGAGCTCAAATTAATATGATATAAAATGATTACAAAGCATTTAAATAAAAACAATTAGTATTTGAGAAAACAGTACTGAGAAACAATAACTATTAATATTTTGAGTACGTTACAATATAGAAAAAAAAAGATTTAAAAATTGATTTTGAAACATAGTAATAGACTGAGTAGTCTGAAAATGAGATTTTTCTTTGATATAATAATTATTAGCATAGAATATTTAGTCAGTAAGGATGTATATATCTTAAGCCTTACGGCATAATAACAAATAATAACTAATGTTTTAAAATCGAAGTCAGTGCCATGTGCACACATTTTTTTATAGTATCAAATAAATTTTAATTACCGTTTCAAGTTACATAGAGTTCTTATTGCAGATACACCTGACACCCAATTTAAATGTTAGATTGTTTAAAGAATTTGTCAATCTTGAACGTGAGATCGTTCATGCCTATTTATGTGTATGTAACGTTGCATAAATTTGGTGCTCCAAGATCGTGGGGCTCCACAAATTTAAATTATAATAAATTTGCAAATTGTCACGTCGCATAATTTGGCTCCCAAAGAGCGTGGGGCTATTCAAAAACAAATAGGAATGTATTTGTATTTGAAATTAAATTTTAACAAAATCTGTCACGTTGCATAATTTGTCGCCCTGGACGTGGGGCACAACATGCCTAAAATTATGTACAAAAATTTGTGACATAAATTGTAGCTCATGAATGTATGACCCGATCCCCATCATTTAACTATTAAAATTTTTAAGTAGCTAAATGGTTGCTCTAAAAAATATAAAGTGTGTTAAATGAAAAATGTATAATATGTAATTATTATTTATATTAAACAGTAACTGAATGTAATGTTAAATTGTTGTGTAATCACACAGCTGGCGCCCACAAATAATATTGTTGTCTATGTAACAGGTGTAACTGTAATGAGTATTAATAATAACTATTAATAAAAATCCAGAAATAAATAAATAAGTAGGGAACGGTTATCAATAATAATTGTTAAAGAAGTACTATTAAATAAATATTTTAATAATTATTCAACATGGCAGAACCAGGAGGGTTGAATTTAGAAGCATTTAAAAATACGATACTCGCCATGATGGACGAATTAGTCATAAAACAAGCCGAAAAATTTAAAGAGGAGGTGAGAGAGGAGAATGTCAAACAAACAGAAAGTTTAGAAAATAAATTAGCCAAACAAACAGAAAGTTTAGAAAATAAATTAGAGCTACAGTCCGAAAATTTTAGACAGGACACTATAAAAATTACAGAGAGTCTAGAAGAGTTAAAAATTGATAATATTGAAATAAAACAAAGTATAATTGACAGTAATGCGCAGTTAACTGAAAAAATTGTTAATACAAACAGACGTATTGACACGATCGCAGAAAATGTCTGTGGAATAATTAATAAACAAACGGAGCTAATATGTGAAAAGATAGTATGTGAAGAATTCATACAAATTAAAAATAAATGTGTAATTACTAATGATAATTATAAAAAAGTAATTAACATTAAGGAGGAAAAGCAAATAAAGGTTAATAAAACATACCTTATTAATAGCGATACTCCAATTGTGAGTCACACACACACTAGTAAGTCACATAAGGTGAAACACTTAAGGCACTACACTTATGGAGATAAATATCACTGTAGGTATAACAAGAAACGTAGTAAGTTATCTAGACGAAACACTACGCAAAATTGTGGTAAGTATGATGTTAGATATACGCACGATAAGTATAGTAACGATAATTATATCTGCAAGTATGAAAACTACAAAGGTTATCATAAACGACGTATGAAAAAACCGTCGACAACTGTTCAGGTAAGTTCACTCAACCAAACTAGGGACGAGAGAATGGAGAAAGAGCGAAGCATTTGTAACGAGAGAAAGAGGGTAGATTTTGTGTGGCCGACAGGCAATATGAAAACATTGCTCTATGAACAGGTGACTTATACGATCAAAACAAACGTTCACAAGGTAAGTACGCACACAAACGTCGCAGCTATGCAACGGAAAGGTAACGAGGGAATAATACAATGGAACGCGGACGTTGTTTACACGAGGGTGAACACAATGAATTTCCTGTGTACAACAACCAATTGTGTAATGAAGGGTGTCAGTTCAAACGACACACCGAACCGAACTTAATACCGAAAATAAATAATTATTTTTAAATGAGAAATAATATGTGTAATAATATAAGAGAGTATAATTAAGAAATGTTATAAGGATTATTATTTGAAAGGGTTAATTAAGAAATGTATTAGTGATGGTAAGGAATGCTATTGTAGAGAAATATTTAAGAAAGTAATGGTAAAAGATGTTATTGTTGTTGTTAATATGAAGAAATGGTAAGGAATGGTATTATTGATATGTTATAAATATGAAGAAATGATTAAGATGAGCAATAATTGCCATAATTGTTAGAACGACTGATCAAGCGAACACTTAATGGAGATACAAGGACACAGAAGAAAGCGAGAGTGAAAAGTCATAAGGGCAGAGACTACTTAGGATTAAGGACTTCGAGAAAAATATCGTTGTTTTCCAAGACAGTTCCTCTGTAACCGATCATGCGACACACTACAAGCTGAAAGAGTATTCTGTTACGGAAGTGTATTTCAAGAAAGTAGTAGCGATCAGAAAGGTAATGTTAAAGAAATGTAATAAAAGGTAATGAATGTTAATGTATTGTATAAGTAATGTATTAGATAAAGTAATGTCATGTTAAGAAAAGAGCTAAGGAAGATTAGAAGCGAAGGTAAGAATGTATGAATTAAGATAATGTAAAATTAAGGACCGAATGTACACGAGTAGGACAGAACACTTTCATCGTATATGATGAGATACAGAAGAAAGAAATTGGTAAATTCCACGCAACGTCATTTAGGAAGTTCTACACATGAAAACAGAGGTCAATGAAACCAGTTAAATCAGCTGTTTGTAAAGCCACCCTAATACAAGGTCGCGAGCAGTGAGCGTACGAAGAGGGGAGGTAAGACATTTGTATACACTCCAATTAAGGGTGAAATGATGAATATTATTCTTTATTATTTGTTACATTTTTTTTGCAAATAATAATAATAACTAAAAAAAAAAATTATAATAAATAAATTTATTAAATTTTTTTTTTGTTACCAAGCAGAGGAATAATGCGACAGTACAAATAAGTGATGTACTGAGCATGGAATATAAAAATTTAAATTTACTTAATAAACTGTAAATAATTAATAATATATTAGAAATAAGCATGTTAGGGATTGCAGGCTTGGCTCAGACAAAAATATGAACAGGTGTTTCGACCTGAATCAACGTGCACACACACACAAATGTAACTGAAAGTGTGTACACCAGTATTTTGCTAGTGTGTGTGAACGCAGGTCTCTGCAGGCGAGTTTGCCACCCCAAGATGAATAATTGCACAATTACTGTTTTTCCGTAATTATTCAGAAACTAGAATTAAGAATTAAAATCCAAAAGCACCATAAAATGTAAATAAATTTACTAAATACTGTGTACGAAAACCACGCGAAAGTGACACACTGTACAAGTGCAATAGTGAAATAACTGTGTACAAATCGAAAGGGTTAAGTTGCAATGTCCAAAATTACAGTGAACATGTGTTGTAAAATTAGTTATAAGGTAAGTATAAGAGTATACTTACAGGACTCTGCAATTCGCAGAAATATAAAAAATAGCGAATTTGATAAAGAGTGGGGGAACTGAAGCCAAAGACAGTTTCTAACATGTCGATTTCGGATCACTGCAGGGTGTCGACCAAGACATGGGTATAAATAGGACATGCAAGCTACAGTGGTTCCCTTTCTTGAATCATCCACGGTGCAGCGGGAGCTTATGCCCGTCAGCACGGCGTATTTATTTTTGTTTCATAAACAGTTTAAATTTGCCAGTTACGTACAAATACGTAACTAAGCTGTAAAGACAATCATTTTAATTAATAACAGCACTACTTAAGAAGATCCATTAATAAGTCGACACTAGACAAGAGGAGAGTTCCAGAGAGAGATACGACGCTGGACAAGAGGAGAGTTCCAGAGAGATACGACGCTGGACAAGAAGAGAGTTCCAGAGAGAGATACGACACTAGACAAGAGGAGAGTTCCATAGAGAGATACGACGCTGGACAAGAGGAGAGTTCCAGAGAGAGATACGACGCTGGACAAGAGGAGAGTTCCAGAGAGAGAGACAGCCGACGCTGGACAAGAGGAGAAGAGAGACAGCCGACGCTGGAGGCGAGACGAGGACGAATACCGATGGAACAAAAATGATAGAGTATGATTGACGACAATAAGGTGATAGACAACTTATTCATATCTTAATCATACAAAGAATTCAAAGACAGTTAAAGACATTAATATTTTATTTAAAAATAAGAGCAATGTTTCTTGTATAGTAGAGTTAAAATCATAGATGTTTTAGAAATACGATTAACGTAACAAGAGCTCAAATTAATATGATATAAAATGATTACAAAGCATTTAAATAAAAACAATTAGTATTTGAGAAAACAGTACTGAGAAACAATAACTATTAATATTTTGAGTACGTTACAATATAGAAAAAAAAAGATTTAAAAATTGATTTTGAAACATAGTAATAGACTGAGTAGTCTGAAAATGAGATTTTTCTTTGATATAATAATTATTAGCATAGAATATTTAGTCAGTAAGGATGTATATATCTTAAGCCTTACGGCATAATAACAAATAATAACTAATGTTTTAAAATCGAAGTCAGTGCCATGTGCACACATTTTTTTATAGTATCAAATAAATTTTAATTACCGTTTCAAGTTACATAGAGTTCTTATTGCAGATACACCTGACACCCAATTTAAATGTTAGATTGTTTAAAGAATTTGTCAATCTTGAACGTGAGATCGTTCATGCCTATTTATGTGTATGTAACGTTGCATAAATTTGGTGCTCCAAGATCGTGGGGCTCCACAAATTTAAATTATAATAAATTTGCAAATTGTCACGTCGCATAATTTGGCTCCCAAAGAGCGTGGGGCTATTCAAAAACAAATAGGAATGTATTTGTATTTGAAATTAAATTTTAACAAAATCTGTCACGTTGCATAATTTGTCGCCCTGGACGTGGGGCACAACATGCCTAAAATTATGTACAAAAATTTGTGACATAAATTGTAGCTCATGAATGTATGACCCGATCCCCATCATTTAACTATTAAAATTTTTAAGTAGCTAAATGGTTGCTCTAAAAAATATAAAGAGTGTGTTAAATGAAAAATGTATAATATGTAATTATTATTTATATTAAACAGTAACTGAATGTAATGTTAAATTGTTGTGTAATCACACAGCTGGCGCCCACAAATAATATTGTTGTCTATGTAACAGGTGTAACTGTAATGAGTATTAATAATAACTATTAATAAAAATCCAGAAATAAATAAATAAGTAGGGAACGGTTATCAATAATAATTGTTAAAGAAGTACTATTAAATAAATATTTTAATAATTATTCAACATGGCAGAACCAGGAGGGTTGAATTTAGAAGCATTTAAAAATACGATACTCGCCATGATGGACGAATTAGTCATAAAACAAGCCGAAAAATTTAAAGAGGAGGTGAGAGAGGAGAATGTCAAACAAACAGAAAGTTTAGAAAATAAATTAGCCAAACAAACAGAAAGTTTAGAAAATAAATTAGAGCTACAGTCCGAAAATTTTAGACAGGACACTATAAAAATTACAGAGAGTCTAGAAGAGTTAAAAATTGATAATATTGAAATAAAACAAAGTATAATTGACAGTAATGCGCAGTTAACTGAAAAAATTGTTAATACAAACAGACGTATTGACACGATCGCAGAAAATGTCTGTGGAATAATTAATAAACAAACGGAGCTAATATGTGAAAAGATAGTATGTGAAGAATTCATACAAATTAAAAATAAATGTGTAATTACTAATGATAATTATAAAAAAGTAATTAACATTAAGGAGGAAAAGCAAATAAAGGTTAATAAAACATACCTTATTAATAGCGATACTCCAATTGTGAGTCACACACACACTAGTAAGTCACATAAGGTGAAACACTTAAGGCACTACACTTATGGAGATAAATATCACTGTAGGTATAACAAGAAACGTAGTAAGTTATCTAGACGAAACACTACGCAAAATTGTGGTAAGTATGATGTTAGATATACGCACGATAAGTATAGTAACGATAATTATATCTGCAAGTATGAAAACTACAAAGGTTATCATAAACGACGTATGAAAAAACCGTCGACAACTGTTCAGGTAAGTTCACTCAACCAAACTAGGGACGAGAGAATGGAGAAAGAGCGAAGCATTTGTAACGAGAGAAAGAGGGTAGATTTTGTGTGGCCGACAGGCAAGATGAAAACATTGCTCTATGAACAGGTGACTTATACGATCAAAACAAACGTTCACAAGGTAAGTACGCACACAAACGTCGCAGCTATGCAACGGAAAGGTAACGAGGGAATAATACAATGGAACGCGGACGTTGTTTACACGAGGGTGAACACAATGAATTTCCTGTGTACAACAACCAATTGTGTAATGAAGGGTGTCAGTTCAAACGACACACCGAACCGAACTTAATACCGAAAATAAATAATTATTTTTAAATGAGAAATAATATGTGTAATAATATAAGAGAGTATAATTAAGAAATGTTATAAGGATTATTATTTGAAAGGGTTAATTAAGAAATGTATTAGTGATGGTAAGGAATGCTATTGTAGAGAAATATTTAAGAAAGTAATGGTAAAAGATGTTATTGTTGTTGTTAATATGAAGAAATGGTAAGGAATGGTATTATTGATATGTTATAAATATGAAGAAATGATTAAGATGAGCAATAATTGCCATAATTGTTAGAACGACTGATCAAGCGAACACTTAATGGAGATACAAGGACACAGAAGAAAGCGAGAGTGAAAAGTCATAAGGGCAGAGACTACTTAGGATTAAGGACTTCGAGAAAAATATCGTTGTTTTCCAAGACAGTTCCTCTGTAACCGATCATGCGACACACTACAAGCTGAAAGAGTATTCTGTTACGGAAGTGTATTTCAAGAAAGTAGTAGCGATCAGAAAGGTAATGTTAAAGAAATGTAATAAAAGGTAATGAATGTTAATGTATTGTATAAGTAATGTATTAGATAAAGTAATGTCATGTTAAGAAAAGAGCTAAGGAAGATTAGAAGCGAAGGTAAGAATGTATGAATTAAGATAATGTAAAATTAAGGACCGAATGTACACGAGTAGGACAGAACACTTTCATCGTATATGATGAGATACAGAAGAAAGAAATTGGTAAATTCCACGCAACGTCATTTAGGAAGTTCTACACATGAAAACAGAGGTCAATGAAACCAGTTAAATCAGCTGTTTGTAAAGCCACCCTAATACAAGGTCGCGAGCAGTGAGCGTACGAAGAGGGGAGGTAAGACATTTGTATACACTCCAATTAAGGGTGAAATGATGAATATTATTCTTTATTATTTGTTACATTTTTTTTGCAAATAATAATAATAACTAAAAAAAAAAATTATAATAAATAAATTTATTAAATTTTTTTTTTGTTACCAAGCAGAGGAATAATGCGACAGTACAAATAAGTGATGTACTGAGCATGGAATATAAAAATTTAAATTTACTTAATAAACTGTAAATAATTAATAATATATTAGAAATAAGCATGTTAGGGATTGCAGGCTTGGCTCAGACAAAAATATGAACAGGTGTTTCGACCTGAATCAACGTGCACACACACACAAATGTAACTGAAAGTGTGTACACCAGTATTTTGCTAGTGTGTGTGAACGCAGGTCTCTGCAGGCGAGTTTGCCACCCCAAGATGAATAATTGCACAATTACTGTTTTTCCGTAATTATTCAGAAACTAGAATTAAGAATTAAAATCCAAAAGCACCATAAAATGTAAATAAATTTACTAAATACTGTGTACGAAAACCACGCGAAAGTGACACACTGTACAAGTGCAATAGTGAAATAACTGTGTACAAATCGAAAGGGTTAAGTTGCAATGTCCAAAATTACAGTGAACATGTGTTGTAAAATGAGTTATAAGGTAAGTATAAGAGTATACTTACAGGACTCTGCAATTCGCAGAAATATAAAAAATAGCGAATTTGATAAAGAGTGGGGGAACTGAAGCCAAAGACAGTTTCTAACATGTCGATTTCGGATCACTGCAGGGTGTCGACCAAGACATGGGTATAAATAGGACATGCAAGCTACAGTGGTTCCCTTTCTTGAATCATCCACGGTGCAGCGGGAGCTTATGCCCGTCAGCACGGCGTATTTATTTTTGTTTCATAAACAGTTTAAATTTGCCAGTTACGTACAAATACGTAACTAAGCTGTAAAGACAATCATTTTAATTAATAACAGCACTACTTAAGAAGATCCATTAATAAGTCGACACTAGACAAGAGGAGAGTTCCAGAGAGAGATACGACGCTGGACAAGAGGAGAGTTCCAGAGAGAGATACGACGCTGGACAAGAAGAGAGTTCCAGAGAGAGATACGACACTAGACAAGAGGAGAGTTCCATAGAGAGATACGACGCTGGACAAGGGGAGAGTTCCAGAGAGAGATACGACGCTGGACAAGAGGAGAGTTCCAGAGAGAGAGACAGCCGACGCTGGACAAGAGGAGAAGAGAGACAGCCGACGCTGGAGGCGAGACGAGGACGAATACCGATGGAACAAAAATGATAGAGTATGATTGACGACAATAAGGTGATAGACAACTTATTCATATCTTAATCATACAAAGAATTCAAAGACAGTTAAAGACATTAATATTTTATTTAAAAATAAGAGCAATGTTTCTTGTATAGTAGAGTTAAAATCATAGATGTTTTAGAAATACGATTAACGTAACAAGAGCTCAAATTAATATGATATAAAATGATTACAAAGCATTTAAATAAAAACAATTAGTATTTGAGAAAACAGTACTGAGAAACAATAACTATTAATATTTTGAGTACGTTACAATATAGAAAAAAAAAGATTTAAAAATTGATTTTGAAACATAGTAATAGACTGAGTAGTCTGAAAATGAGATTTTTCTTTGATATAATAATTATTAGCATAGAATATTTAGTCAGTAAGGATGTATATATCTTAAGCCTTACGGCATAATAACAAATAATAACTAATGTTTTAAAATCGAAGTCAGTGCCATGTGCACACATTTTTTTATAGTATCAAATAAATTTTAATTACCGTTTCAAGTTACATAGAGTTCTTATTGCAGATACACCTGACACCCAATTTAAATGTTAGATTGTTTAAAGAATTTGTCAATCTTGAACGTGAGATCGTTCATGCCTATTTATGTGTATGTAACGTTGCATAAATTTGGTGCTCCAAGATCGTGGGGCTCCACAAATTTAAATTATAATAAATTTGCAAATTGTCACGTCGCATAATTTGGCTCCCAAAGAGCGTGGGGCTATTCAAAAACAAATAGGAATGTATTTGTATTTGAAATTAAATTTTAACAAAATCTGTCACGTTGCATAATTTGTCGCCCTGGACGTGGGGCACAACATGCCTAAAATTATGTACAAAAATTTGTGACATAAATTGTAGCTCATGAATGTATGACCCGATCCCCATCATTTAACTATTAAAATTTTTAAGTAGCTAAATGGTTGCTCTAAAAAATATAAAGAGTGTGTTAAATGAAAAATGTATAATATGTAATTATTATTTATATTAAACAGTAACTGAATGTAATGTTAAATTGTTGTGTAATCACACAGCTGGCGCCCACAAATAATATTGTTGTCTATGTAACAGGTGTAACTGTAATGAGTATTAATAATAACTATTAATAAAAATCCAGAAATAAATAAATAAGTAGGGAACGGTTATCAATAATAATTGTTAAAGAAGTACTATTAAATAAATATTTTAATAATTATTCAACATGGCAGAACCAGGAGGGTTGAATTTAGAAGCATTTAAAAATACGATACTCGCCATGATGGACGAATTAGTCATAAAACAAGCCGAAAAATTTAAAGAGGAGGTGAGAGAGGAGAATGTCAAACAAACAGAAAGTTTAGAAAATAAATTAGCCAAACAAACAGAAAGTTTAGAAAATAAATTAGAGCTACAGTCCGAAAATTTTAGACAGGACACTATAAAAATTACAGAGAGTCTAGAAGAGTTAAAAATTGATAATATTGAAATAAAACAAAGTATAATTGACAGTAATGCGCAGTTAACTGAAAAAATTGTTAATACAAACAGACGTATTGACACGATCGCAGAAAATGTCTGTGGAATAATTAATAAACAAACGGAGCTAATATGTGAAAAGATAGTATGTGAAGAATTCATACAAATTAAAAATAAATGTGTAATTACTAATGATAATTATAAAAAAGTAATTAACATTAAGGAGGAAAAGCAAATAAAGGTTAATAAAACATACCTTATTAATAGCGATACTCCAATTGTGAGTCACACACACACTAGTAAGTCACATAAGGTGAAACACTTAAGGCACTACACTTATGGAGATAAATATCACTGTAGGTATAACAAGAAACGTAGTAAGTTATCTAGACGAAACACTACGCAAAATTGTGGTAAGTATGATGTTAGATATACGCACGATAAGTATAGTAACAATAATTATATCTGCAAGTATGAAAACTACAAAGGTTATCATAAACGACGTATGAAAAAACCGTCGACAACTGTTCAGGTAAGTTCACTCAACCAAACTAGGGACGAGAGAATGGAGAAAGAGCGAAGCATTTGTAACGAGAGAAAGAGGGTAGATTTTGTGTGGCCGACAGGCAAGATGAAAACATTGCTCTATGAACAGGTGACTTATACGATCAAAACAAACGTTCACAAGGTAAGTACGCACACAAACGTCGCAGCTATGCAACGGAAAGGTAACGAGGGAATAATACAATGGAACGCGGACGTTGTTTACACGAGGGTGAACACAATGAATTTCCTGTGTACAACAACCAATTGTGTAATGAAGGGTGTCAGTTCAAACGACACACCGAACCGAACTTAATACCGAAAATAAATAATTATTTTTAAATGAGAAATAATATGTGTAATAATATAAGAGAGTATAATTAAGAAATGTTATAAGGATTATTATTTGAAAGGGTTAATTAAGAAATGTATTAGTGATGGTAAGGAATGCTATTGTAGAGAAATATTTAAGAAAGTAATGGTAAAAGATGTTATTGTTGTTGTTAATATGAAGAAATGGTAAGGAATGGTATTATTGATATGTTATAAATATGAAGAAATGATTAAGATGAGCAATAATTGCCATAATTGTTAGAACGACTGATCAAGCGAACACTTAATGGAGATACAAGGACACAGAAGAAAGCGAGAGTGAAAAGTCATAAGGGCAGAGACTACTTAGGATTAAGGACTTCGAGAAAAATATCGTTGTTTTCCAAGACAGTTCCTCTGTAACCGATCATGCGACACACTACAAGCTGAAAGAGTATTCTGTTACGGAAGTGTATTTCAAGAAAGTAGTAGCGATCAGAAAGGTAATGTTAAAGAAATGTAATAAAAGGTAATGAATGTTAATGTATTGTATAAGTAATGTATTAGATAAAGTAATGTCATGTTAAGAAAAGAGCTAAGGAAGATTAGAAGCGAAGGTAAGAATGTATGAATTAAGATAATGTAAAATTAAGGACCGAATGTACACGAGTAGGACAGAACACTTTCATCGTATATGATGAGATACAGAAGAAAGAAATTGGTAAATTCCACGCAACGTCATTTAGGAAGTTCTACACATGAAAACAGAGGTCAATGAAACCAGTTAAATCAGCTGTTTGTAAAGCCACCCTAATACAAGGTCGCGAGCAGTGAGCGTACGAAGAGGGGAGGTAAGACATTTGTATACACTCCAATTAAGGGTGAAATGATGAATATTATTCTTTATTATTTGTTACATTTTTTTTGCAAATAATAATAATAAATAAAAAAAAAATTATAATAAATAAATTTATTAAATTTTTTTTTTGTTACCAAGCAGAGGAATAATGCGACAGTACAAATAAGTGATGTACTGAGCATGGAATATAAAAATTTAAATTTACTTAATAAACTGTAAATAATTAATAATATATTAGAAATAAGCATGTTAGGGATTGCAGGCTTGGCTCAGACAAAAATATGAACAGGTGTTTCGACCTGAATCAACGTGCACACACACACAAATGTAACTGAAAGTGTGTACACCAGTATTTTGCTAGTGTGTGTGAACGCAGGTCTCTGCAGGCGAGTTTGCCACCCCAAGATGAATAATTGCACAATTACTGTTTTTCCATAATTATTCAGAAACTAGAATTAAGAATTAAAATCCAAAAGCACCATAAAATGTAAATAAATTTACTAAATACTGTGTACGAAAACCACGCGAAAGTGACACACTGTACAAGTGCAATAGTGAAATAACTGTGTACAAATCGAAAGGGTTAAGTTGCAATGTCCAAAATTACAGTGAACATGTGTTGTAAAATTAGTTATAAGGTAAGTATAAGAGTATACTTACAGGACTCTGCAATTCGCAGAAATATAAAAAATAGCGAATTTGATAAAGAGTGGGGGAACTGAAGCCAAAGACAGTTTCTAACATGTCGATTTCGGATCACTGCAGGGTGTCGACCAAGACATGGGTATAAATAGGACATGCAAGCTACAGTGGTTCCCTTTCTTGAATCATCCACGGTGCAGCGGGAGCTTATGCCCGTCAGCACGGCGTATTTATTTTTGTTTCATAAACAGTTTAAATTTGCCAGTTACGTACAAATACGTAACTAAGCTGTAAAGACAATCATTTTAATTAATAACAGCACTACTTAAGAAGATCCATTAATAAGTCGACACTAGACAAGAGGAGAGTTCCAGAGAGAGATACGACGCTGGACAAGAGGAGAGTTCCAGAGAGAGATACGACGCTGGACAAGAAGAGAGTTCCAGAGAGAGATACGACACTAGACAAGAGGAGAGTTCCATAGAGAGATACGACGCTGGACAAGGGGAGAGTTCCAGAGAGAGATACGACGCTGGACAAGAGGAGAGTTCCAGAGAGAGAGACAGCCGACGCTGGACAAGAGGAGAAGAGAGACAGCCGACGCTGGAGGCGAGACGAGGACGAATACCGATGGAACAAAAATGATAGAGTATGATTGACGACAATAAGGTGATAGACAACTTATTCATATCTTAATCATACAAAGAATTCAAAGACAGTTAAAGACATTAATATTTTATTTAAAAATAAGAGCAATGTTTCTTGTATAGTAGAGTTAAAATCATAGATGTTTTAGAAATACGATTAACGTAACAAGAGCTCAAATTAATATGATATAAAATGATTACAAAGCATTTAAATAAAAACAATTAGTATTTGAGAAAACAGTACTGAGAAACAATAACTATTAATATTTTGAGTACGTTACAATATAGAAAAAAAAAGATTTAAAAATTGATTTTGAAACATAGTAATAGACTGAGTAGTCTGAAAA
Organism: Magicicada septendecula; assembly: GCA_034769895.1. Lineage (NCBI taxonomy): Eukaryota > Metazoa > Arthropoda > Insecta > Hemiptera > Cicadidae > Magicicada > Magicicada septendecula. The sequence goes on along the minus strand of CM068368.1, from coordinate 406,360,554 downwards.
TGAGATTTTTCTTTGATATAATAATTATTAGCATAGAATATTTAGTCAGTAAGGATGTATATATCTTAAGCCTTACGGCATAATAACAAATAATAACTAATGTTTTAAAATCGAAGTCAGTGCCATGTGCACACATTTTTTTATAGTATCAAATAAATTTTAATTACCGTTTCAAGTTACATAGAGTTCTTATTGCAGATACACCTGACACCCAATTTAAATGTTAGATTGTTTAAAGAATTTGTCAATCTTGAACGTGAGATCGTTCATGCCTATTTATGTGTATGTAACGTTGCATAAATTTGGTGCTCCAAGATCGTGGGGCTCCACAAATTTAAATTATAATAAATTTGCAAATTGTCACGTCGCATAATTTGGCTCCCAAAGAGCGTGGGGCTATTCAAAAACAAATAGGAATGTATTTGTATTTGAAATTAAATTTTAACAAAATCTGTCACGTTGCATAATTTGTCGCCCTGGACGTGGGGCACAACATGCCTAAAATTATGTACAAAAATTTGTGACATAAATTGTAGCTCATGAATGTATGACCCGATCCCCATCATTTAACTATTAAAATTTTTAAGTAGCTAAATGGTTGCTCTAAAAAATATAAAGAGTGTGTTAAATGAAAAATGTATAATATGTAATTATTATTTATATTAAACAGTAACTGAATGTAATGTTAAATTGTTGTGTAATCACACAGCTGGCGCCCACAAATAATATTGTTGTCTATGTAACAGGTGTAACTGTAATGAGTATTAATAATAACTATTAATAAAAATCCAGAAATAAATAAATAAGTAGGGAACGGTTATCAATAATAATTGTTAAAGAAGTACTATTAAATAAATATTTTAATAATTATTCAACATGGCAGAACCAGGAGGGTTGAATTTAGAAGCATTTAAAAATACGATACTCGCCATGATGGACGAATTAGTCATAAAACAAGCCGAAAAATTTAAAGAGGAGGTGAGAGAGGAGAATGTCAAACAAACAGAAAGTTTAGAAAATAAATTAGCCAAACAAACAGAAAGTTTAGAAAATAAATTAGAGCTACAGTCCGAAAATTTTAGACAGGACACTATAAAAATTACAGAGAGTCTAGAAGAGTTAAAAATTGATAATATCGAAATAAAACAAAGTATAATTGACAGTAATGCGCAGTTAACTGAAAAAATTGTTAATACAAACAGACGTATTGACACGATCGCAGAAAATGTCTGTGGAATAATTAATAAACAAACGGAGCTAATATGTGAAAAGATAGTATGTGAAGAATTCATACAAATTAAAAATAAATGTGTAATTACTAATGATAATTATAAAAAAGTAATTAACATTAAGGAGGAAAAGCAAATAAAGGTTAATAAAACATACCTTATTAATAGCGATACTCCAATTGTGAGTCACACACACACTAGTAAGTCACATAAGGTGAAACACTTAAGGCACTACACTTATGGAGATAAATATCACTGTAGGTATAACAAGAAACGTAGTAAGTTATCTAGACGAAACACTACGCAAAATTGTGGTAAGTATGATGTTAGATATACGCACGATAAGTATAGTAACGATAATTATATCTGCAAGTATGAAAACTACAAAGGTTATCATAAACGACGTATGAAAAAACCGTCGACAACTGTTCAGGTAAGTTCACTCAACCAAACTAGGGACGAGAGAATGGAGAAAGAGCGAAGCATTTGTAACGAGAGAAAGAGGGTAGATTTTGTGTGGCCGACAGGCAAGATGAAAACATTGCTCTATGAACAGGTGACTTATACGATCAAAACAAACGTTCACAAGGTAAGTACGCACACAAACGTCGCAGCTATGCAACGGAAAGGTAACGAGGGAATAATACAATGGAACGCGGACGTTGTTTACACGAGGGTGAACACAATGAATTTCCTGTGTACAACAACCAATTGTGTAATGAAGGGTGTCAGTTCAAACGACACACCGAACCGAACTTAATACCGAAAATAAATAATTATTTTTAAATGAGAAATAATATGTGTAATAATATAAGAGAGTATAATTAAGAAATGTTATAAGGATTATTATTTGAAAGGGTTAATTAAGAAATGTATTAGTGATGGTAAGGAATGCTATTGTAGAGAAATATTTAAGAAAGTAATGGTAAAAGATGTTATTGTTGTTGTTAATATGAAGAAATGGTAAGGAATGGTATTATTGATATGTTATAAATATGAAGAAATGATTAAGATGAGCAATAATTGCCATAATTGTTAGAACGACTGATCAAGCGAACACTTAATGGAGATACAAGGACACAGAAGAAAGCGAGAGTGAAAAGTCATAAGGGCAGAGACTACTTAGGATTAAGGACTTCGAGAAAAATATCGTTGTTTTCCAAGACAGTTCCTCTGTAACCGATCATGCGACACACTACAAGCTGAAAGAGTATTCTGTTATGGAAGTGTATTTCAAGAAAGTAGTAGCGATCAGAAAGGTAATGTTAAAGAAATGTAATAAAAGGTAATGAATGTTAATGTATTGTATAAGTAATGTATTAGATAAAGTAATGTCATGTTAAGAAAAGAGCTAAGGAAGATTAGAAGCGAAGGTAAGAATGTATGAATTAAGATAATGTAAAATTAAGGACCGAATGTACACGAGTAGGACAGAACACTTTCATCGTATATGATGAGATACAGAAGAAAGAAATTGGTAAATTCCACGCAACGTCATTTAGGAAGTTCTACACATGAAAACAGAGGTCAATGAAACCAGTTAAATCAGCTGTTTGTAAAGCCACCCTAATACAAGGTCGCGAGCAGTGAGCGTACGAAGAGGGGAGGTAAGACATTTGTATACACTCCAATTAAGGGTGAAATGATGAATATTATTCTTTATTATTTGTTACATTTTTTTTGCAAATAATAATAGTAACTAAAAAAAAAATTATAATAAATAAATTTATTAAATTTTTTTTTTGTTACCAAGCAGAGGAATAATGCGACAGTACAAATAAGTGATGTACTGAGCATGGAATATAAAAATTTAAATTTACTTAATAAACTGTAAATAATTAATAATATATTAGAAATAAGCATGTTAGGGATTGCAGGCTTGGCTCAGACAAAAATATGAACAGGTGTTTCGACCTGAATCAACGTGCACACACACACAAATGTAACTGAAAGTGTGTACACCAGTATTTTGCTAGTGTGTGTGAACGCAGGTCTCTGCAGGCGAGTTTGCCACCCCAAGATGAATAATTGCACAATTACTGTTTTTCCGTAATTATTCAGAAACTAGAATTAAGAATTAAAATCCAAAAGCACCATAAAATGTAAATAAATTTACTAAATACTGTGTACGAAAACCACGCGAAAGTGACACACTGTACAAGTGCAATAGTGAAATAACTGTGTACAAATCGAAAGGGTTAAGTTGCAATGTCCAAAATTACAGTGAACATGTGTTGTAAAATTAGTTATAAGGTAAGTATAAGAGTATACTTACAGGACTCTGCAATTCGCAGAAATATAAAAAATAGCGAATTTGATAAAGAGTGGGGGAACTGAAGCCAAAGACAGTTTCTAACATGTCGATTTCGGATCACTGCAGGGTGTCGACCAAGACATGGGTATAAATAGGACATGCAAGCTACAGTGGTTCCCTTTCTTGAATCATCCACGGTGCAGCGGGAGCTTATGCCCGTCAGCACGGCGTATTTATTTTTGTTTCATAAACAGTTTAAATTTGCCAGTTACGTACAAATACGTAACTAAGCTGTAAAGACAATCATTTTAATTAATAACAGCACTACTTAAGAAGATCCATTAATAAGTCGACACTAGACAAGAGGAGAGTTCCAGAGAGAGATACGACGCTGGACAAGAGGAGAGTTCCAGAGAGAGATACGACGCTGGACAAGAAGAGAGTTCCAGAGAGAGATACGACACTAGACAAGAGGAGAGTTCCATAGAGAGATACGACGCTGGACAAGAGGAGAGTTCGAGAGAGAGATACGACGCTGGACAAGAGGAGAGTTCCAGAGAGAGAGACAGCCGACGCTGGACAAGAGGAGAAGAGAGACAGCCGACGCTGGAGGCGAGACGAGGACGAATACCGATGGAACAAAAATGATAGAGTATGATTGACGACAATAAGGTGATAGACAACTTATTCATATCTTAATCATACAAAGAATTCAAAGACAGTTAAAGACATTAATATTTTATTTAAAAATAAGAGCAATGTTTCTTGTATAGTAGAGTTAAAATCATAGATGTTTTAGAAATACGATTAACGTAACAAGAGCTCAAATTAATATGATATAAAATGATTACAAAGCATTTAAATAAAAACAATTAGTATTTGAGAAAACAGTACTGAGAAACAATAACTATTAATATTTTGAGTACGTTACAATATAGAAAAAAAAAGATTTAAAAATTGATTTTGAAACATAGTAATAGACTGAGTAGTCTGAAAATGAGATTTTTCTTTGATATAATAATTATTAGCATAGAATATTTAGTCAGTAAGGATGTATATATCTTAAGCCTTACGGCATAATAACAAATAATAACTAATGTTTTAAAATCGAAGTCAGTGCCATGTGCACACATTTTTTTATAGTATCAAATAAATTTTAATTACCGTTTCAAGTTACATAGAGTTCTTATTGCAGATACACCTGACACCCAATTTAAATGTTAGATTGTTTAAAGAATTTGTCAATCTTGAACGTGAGATCGTTCATGCCTATTTATGTGTATGTAACGTTGCATAAATTTGGTGCTCCAAGATCGTGGGGCTCCACAAATTTAAATTATAATAAATTTGCAAATTGTCACGTCGCATAATTTGGCTCCCAAAGAGCGTGGGGCTATTCAAAAACAAATAGGAATGTATTTGTATTTGAAATTAAATTTTAACAAAATCTGTCACGTTGCATAATTTGTCGCCCTGGACGTGGGGCACAACATGCCTAAAATTATGTACAAAAATTTGTGACATAAATTGTAGCTCATGAATGTATGACCCGATCCCCATCATTTAACTATTAAAATTTTTAAGTAGCTAAATGGTTGCTCTAAAAAATATAAAGAGTGTGTTAAATGAAAAATGTATAATATGTAATTATTATTTATATTAAACAGTAACTGAATGTAATGTTAAATTGTTGTGTAATCACACAGCTGGCGCCCACAAATAATATTGTTGTCTATGTAACAGGTGTAACTGTAATGAGTATTAATAATAACTATTAATAAAAATACAGAAATAAATAAATAAGTAGGGAACGGTTATCAATAATAATTGTTAAAGAAGTACTATTAAATAAATATTTTAATAATTATTCAACATGGCAGAACCAGGAGGGTTGAATTTAGAAGCATTTAAAAATACGATACTCGCCATGATGGACGAATTAGTCATAAAACAAGCCGAAAAATTTAAAGAGGAGGTGAGAGAGGAGAATGTCAAACAAACAGAAAGTTTAGAAAATAAATTAGCCAAACAAACAGAAAGTTTAGAAAATAAATTAGAGCTACAGTCCGAAAATTTTAGACAGGACACTATAAAAATTACAGAGAGTCTAGAAGAGTTAAAAATTGATAATATTGAAATAAAACAAAGTATAATTGACAGTAATGCGCAGTTAACTGAAAAAATTGTTAATACAAACAGACGTATTGACACGATCGCAGAAAATGTCTGTGGAATAATTAATAAACAAACGGAGCTAATATGTGAAAAGATAGTATGTGAAGAATTCATACAAATTAAAAATAAATGTGTAATTACTAATGATAATTATAAAAAAGTAATTAACATTAAGGAGGAAAAGCAAATAAAGGTTAATAAAACATACCTTATTAATAGCGATACTCCAATTGTGAGTCACACACACACTAGTAAGTCACATAAGGTGAAACACTTAAGGCACTACACTTATGGAGATAAATATCACTGTAGGTATAACAAGAAACGTAGTAAGTTATCTAGACGAAACACTACGCAAAATTGTGGTAAGTATGATGTTAGATATACGCACGATAAGTATAGTAACGATAATTATATCTGCCAGTATGAAAACTACAAAGGTTATCATAAACGACGTATGAAAAAACCGTCGACAACTGTTCAGGTAAGTTCACTCAACCAAACTAGGGACGAGAGAATGGAGAAAGAGCGAAGCATTTGTAACGAGAGAAAGAGGGTAGATTTTGTGTGGCCGACAGGCAAGATGAAAACATTGCTCTATGAACAGGTGACTTATACGATCAAAACAAACGTTCACAAGGTAAGTACGCACACAAACGTCGCAGCTATGCAACGGAAAGGTAACGAGGGAATAATACAATGGAACGCGGACGTTGTTTACACGAGGGTGAACACAATGAATTTCCTGTGTACAACAACCAATTGTGTAATGAAGGGTGTCAGTTCAAACGACACACCGAACCGAACTTAATACCGAAAATAAATAATTATTTTTAAATGAGAAATAATATGTGTAATAATATAAGAGAGTATAATTAAGAAATGTTATAAGGATTATTATTTGAAAGGGTTAATTAAGAAATGTATTAGTGATGGTAAGGAATGCTATTGTAGAGAAATATTTAAGAAAGTAATGGTAAAAGATGTTATTGTTGTTGTTAATATGAAGAAATGGTAAGGAATGGTATTATTGATATGTTATAAATATGAAGAAATGATTAAGATGAGCAATAATTGCCATAATTGTTAGAACGACTGATCAAGCGAACACTTAATGGAGATACAAGGACACAGAAGAAAGCGAGAGTGAAAAGTCATAAGGGCAGAGACTACTTAGGATTAAGGACTTCGAGAAAAATATCGTTGTTTTCCAAGACAGTTCCTCTGTAACCGATCATGCGACACACTACAAGCTGAAAGAGTATTCTGTTACGGAAGTGTATTTCAAGAAAGTAGTAGCGATCAGAAAGGTAATGTTAAAGAAATGTAATAAAAGGTAATGAATGTTAATGTATTGTATAAGTAATGTATTAGATAAAGTAATGTCATGTTAAGAAAAGAGCTAAGGAAGATTAGAAGCGAAGGTAAGAATGTATGAATTAAGATAATGTAAAATTAAGGACCGAATGTACACGAGTAGGACAGAACACTTTCATCGTATATGATGAGATACAGAAGAAAGAAATTGGTAAATTCCACGCAACGTCATTTAGGAAGTTCTACACATGAAAACAGAGGTCAATGAAACCAGTTAAATCAGCTGTTTGTAAAGCCACCCTAATACAAGGTCGCGAGCAGTGAGCGTACGAAGAGGGGAGGTAAGACATTTGTATACACTCCAATTAAGGGTGAAATGATGAATATTATTCTTTATTATTTGTTACATTTTTTTTGCAAATAATAATAATAACTAAAAAAAAAAATTATAATAAATAAATTTATTAAATTTTTTTTTTGTTACCAAGCAGAGGAATAATGCGACAGTACAAATAAGTGATGTACTGAGCATGGAATATAAAAATTTAAATTTACTTAATAAACTGTAAATAATTAATAATATATTAGAAATAAGCATGTTAGGGATTGCAGGCTTGGCTCAGACAAAAATATGAACAGGTGTTTCGACCTGAATCAACGTGCACACACACACAAATGTAACTGAAAGTGTGTACACCAGTATTTTGCTAGTGTGTGTGAACGCAGGTCTCTGCAGGCGAGTTTGCCACCCCAAGATGAATAATTGCACAATTACTGTTTTTCCGTAATTATTCAGAAAGTAGAATTAAGAATTAAAATCCAAAAGCACCATAAAATGTAAATAAATTTACTAAATACTGTGTACGAAAACCACGCGAAAGTGACACACTGTACAAGTGCAATAGTGAAATAACTGTGTACAAATCGAAAGGGTTAAGTTGCAATGTCCAAAATTACAGTGAACATGTGTTGTAAAATTAGTTATAAGGTAAGTATAAGAGTATACTTACAGGACTCTGCAATTCGCAGAAATATAAAAAATAGCGAATTTGATAAAGAGTGGGGGAACTGAAGCCAAAGACAGTTTCTAACATGTCGATTTCGGATCACTGCAGGGTGTCGACCAAGACATGGGTATAAATAGGACATGCAAGCTACAGTGGTTCCCTTTCTTGAATCATCCACGGTGCAGCGGGAGCTTATGCCCGTCAGCACGGCGTATTTATTTTTGTTTCATAAACAGTTTAAATTTGCCAGTTACGTACAAATACGTAACTAAGCTGTAAAGACAATCATTTTAATTAATAACAGCACTACTTAAGAAGATCCATTAATAAGTCGACACTAGACAAGAGGAGAGTTCCAGAGAGAGATACGACGCTGGACAAGAGGAGAGTTCCAGAGAGAGATACGACGCTGGACAAGAAGAGAGTTCCAGAGAGAGATACGACACTAGACAAGAGGAGAGTTCCATAGAGAGATACGACGCTGGACAAGAGGAGAGTTCGAGAGAGAGATACGACGCTGGACAAGAGGAGAGTTCCAGAGAGAGAGACAGCCGACGCTGGACAAGAGGAGAAGAGAGACAGCCGACGCTGGAGGCGAGACGAGGACGAATACCGATGGAACAAAAATGATAGAGTATGATTGACGACAATAAGGTGATAGACAACTTATTCATATCTTAATCATACAAAGAATTCAAAGACAGTTAAAGACATTAATATTTTATTTAAAAATAAGAGCAATGTTTCTTGTATAGTAGAGTTAAAATCATAGATGTTTTAGAAATACGATTAACGTAACAAGAGCTCAAATTAATATGATATAAAATGATTACAAAGCATTTAAATAAAAACAATTAGTATTTGAGAAAACAGTACTGAGAAACAATAACTATTAATATTTTGAGTACGTTACAATATAGAAAAAAAAAGATTTAAAAATTGATTTTGAAACATAGTAATAGACTGAGTAGTCTGAAAATGAGATTTTTCTTTGATATAATAATTATTAGCATAGAATATTTAGTCAGTAAGGATGTATATATCTTAAGCCTTACGGCATAATAACAAATAATAACTAATGTTTTAAAATCGAAGTCAGTGCCATGTGCACACATTTTTTTATAGTATCAAATAAATTTTAATTACCGTTTCAAGTTACATAGAGTTCTTATTGCAGATACACCTGACACCCAATTTAAATGTTAGATTGTTTAAAGAATTTGTCAATCTTGAACGTGAGATCGTTCATGCCTATTTATGTGTATGTAACGTTGCATAAATTTGGTGCTCCAAGATCGTGGGGCTCCACAAATTTAAATTATAATAAATTTGCAAATTGTCACGTCGCATAATTTGGCTCCCAAAGAGCGTGGGGCTATTCAAAAACAAATAGGAATGTATTTGTATTTGAAATTAAATTTTAACAAAATCTGTCACGTTGCATAATTTGTCGCCCTGGACGTGGGGCACAACATGCCTAAAATTATGTACAAAAATTTGTGACATAAATTGTAGCTCATGAATGTATGACCCGATCCCCATCATTTAACTATTAAAATTTTTAAGTAGCTAAATGGTTGCTCTAAAAAATATAAAGAGTGTGTTAAATGAAAAATGTATAATATGTAATTATTATTTATATTAAACAGTAACTGAATGTAATGTTAAATTGTTGTGTAATCACACAGCTGGCGCCCACAAATAATATTGTTGTCTATGTAACAGGTGTAACTGTAATGAGTATTAATAATAACTATTAATAAAAATACAGAAATAAATAAATAAGTAGGGAACGGTTATCAATAATAATTGTTAAAGAAGTACTATTAAATAAATATTTTAATAATTATTCAACATGGCAGAACCAGGAGGGTTGAATTTAGAAGCATTTAAAAATACGATACTCGCCATGATGGACGAATTAGTCATAAAACAAGCCGAAAAATTTAAAGAGGAGGTGAGAGAGGAGAATGTCAAACAAACAGAAAGTTTAGAAAATAAATTAGCCAAACAAACAGAAAGTTTAGAAAATAAATTAGAGCTACAGTCCGAAAATTTTAGACAGGACACTATAAAAATTACAGAGAGTCTAGAAGAGTTAAAAATTGATAATATTGAAATAAAACAAAGTATAATTGACAGTAATGCGCAGTTAACTGAAAAAATTGTTAATACAAACAGACGTATTGACACGATCGCAGAAAATGTCTGTGGAATAATTAATAAACAAACGGAGCTAATATGTGAAAAGATAGTATGTGAAGAATTCATACAAATTAAAAATAAATGTGTAATTACTAATGATAATTATAAAAAAGTAATTAACATTAAGGAGGAAAAGCAAATAAAGGTTAATAAAACATACCTTATTAATAGCGATACTCCAATTGTGAGTCACACACACACTAGTAAGTCACATAAGGTGAAACACTTAAGGCACTACACTTATGGAGATAAATATCACTGTAGGTATAACAAGAAACGTAGTAAGTTATCTAGACGAAACACTACGCAAAATTGTGGTAAGTATGATGTTAGATATACGCACGATAAGTATAGTAACGATAATTATATCTGCAAGTATGAAAACTACAAAGGTTATCATAAACGACGTATGAAAAAACCGTCGACAACTGTTCAGGTAAGTTCACTCAACCAAACTAGGGACGAGAGAATGGAGAAAGAGCGAAGCATTTGTAACGAGAGAAAGAGGGTAGATTTTGTGTGGCCGACAGGCAAGATGAAAACATTGCTCTATGAACAGGTGACTTATACGATCAAAACAAACGTTCACAAGGTAAGTACGCACACAAACGTCGCAGCTATGCAACGGAAAGGTAACGAGGGAATAATACAATGGAACGCGGACGTTGTTTACACGAGGGTGAATACAATGAATTTCCTGTGTACAACAACCAATTGTGTAATGAAGGGTGTCAGTTCAAACGACACACCGAACCGAACTTAATACCGAAAATAAATAATTATTTTTAAATGAGAAATAATATGTGTAATAATATAAGAGAGTATAATTAAGAAATGTTATAAGGATTATTATTTGAAAGGGTTAATTAAGAAATGTATTAGTGATGGTAAGGAATGCTATTGTAGAGAAATATTTAAGAAAGTAATGGTAAAAGATGTTATTGTTGTTGTTAATATGAAGAAATGGTAAGGAATGGTATTATTGATATGTTATAAATATGAAGAAATGATTAAGATGAGCAATAATTGCCATAATTGTTAGAACGACTGATCAAGCGAACACTTAATGGAGATACAAGGACACAGAAGAAAGCGAGAGTGAAAAGTCATAAGGGCAGAGACTACTTAGGATTAAGGACTTCGAGAAAAATATCGTTGTTTTCCAAGACAGTTCCTCTGTAACCGATCATGCGACACACTACAAGCTGAAAGAGTATTCTGTTACGGAAGTGTATTTCAAGAAAGTAGTAGCGATCAGAAAGGTAATGTTAAAGAAATGTAATAAAAGGTAATGAATGTTAATGTATTGTATAAGTAATGTATTAGATAAAGTAATGTCATGTTAAGAAAAGAGCTAAGGAAGATTAGAAGCAAAGGTAAGAATGTATGAATTAAGATAATGTAAAATTAAGGACCGAATGTACACGAGTAGGACAGAACACTTTCATCGTATATGATGAGATACAGAAGAAAGAAATTGGTAAATTCCACGCAACGTCATTTAGGAAGTTCTACACATGAAAACAGAGGTCAATGAAACCAGTTAAATCAGCTGTTTGTAAAGCCACCCTAATACAAGGTCGCGAGCAGTGAGCGTACGAAGAGGGGAGGTAAGACATTTGTATACACTCCAATTAAGGGTGAAATGATGAATATTATTCTTTATTATTTGTTACATTTTTTTTGCAAATAATAATAATAACTAAAAAAAAAAATTATAATAAATAAATTTATTAAATTTTTTTTTTGTTACCAAGCAGAGGAATAATGCGACAGTACAAATAAGTGATGTACTGAGCATGGAATATAAAAATTTAAATTTACTTAATAAACTGTAAATAATTAATAATATATTAGAAATAAGCATGTTAGGGATTGCAGGCTTGGCTCAGACAAAAATATGAACAGGTGTTTCGACCTGAATCAACGTGCACACACACACAAATGTAACTGAAAGTGTGTACACCAGTATTTTGCTAGTGTGTGTGAACGCAGGTCTCTGCAGGCGAGTTTGCCACCCCAAGATGAATAATTGCACAAGTACTGTTTTTCCGTAATTATTCAGAAACTAGAATTAAGAATTAAAATCCAAAAGCACCATAAAATGTAAATAAATTTACTAAATACTGTGTACGAAAACCACGCGAAAGTGACACACTGTACAAGTGCAATAGTGAAATAACTGTGTACAAATCGAAAGGGTTAAGTTGCAATGTCCAAAATTACAGTGAACATGTGTTGTAAAATTAGTTATAAGGTAAGTATAAGAGTATACTTACAGGACTCTGCAATTCGCAGAAATATAAAAAATAGCGAATTTGATAAAGAGTGGGGGAACTGAAGCCAAAGACAGTTTCTAACATGTCGATTTCGGATCACTGCAGGGTGTCGACCAAGACATGGGTATAAATAGGACATGCAAGCTACAGTGGTTCCCTTTCTTGAATCATCCACGGTGCAGCGGGAGCTTATGCCCGTCAGCACGGCGTATTTATTTTTGTTTCATAAACAGTTTAAATTTGCCAGTTACGTACAAATACGTAACTAAGCTGTAAAGACAATCATTTTAATTAATAACAGCACTACTTAAGAAGATCCATTAATAAGTCGACACTAGACAAGAGGAGAGTTCCAGAGAGAGATACGACGCTGGACAAGAGGAGAGTTCCAGAGAGAGATACGACGCTGGACAAGAAGAGAGTTCCAGAGAGAGATACGACACTAGACAAGAGGAGAGTTCCATAGAGAGATACGACGCTGGACAAGAGGAGAGTTCCAGAGAGAGATACGACGCTGGACAAGAGGAGAGTTCCAGAGAGAGAGACAGCCGACGCTGGACAAGAGGAGAAGAGAGACAGCCGATGCTGGAGGCGAGACGAGGACGAATACCGATGGAACAAAAATGATAGAGTATGATTGACGACAACAAGGTGATAGACAACTTATTCATATCTTAATCATACAAAGAATTCAAAGACAGTTAAAGACATTAATATTTTATTTAAAAATAAGAGCAATGTTTCTTGTATAGTAGAGTTAAAATCATAGATGTTTTAGAAATACGATTAACGTAACAAGAGCTCAAATTAATATGATATAAAATGATTACAAAGCATTTAAATAAAAACAATTAGTATTTGAGAAAACAGTACTGAGAAACAATAACTATTAATATTTTGAGTACGTTACAATATAGAAAAAAAAAAGATTTAAAAATTGATTTTGAAACATAGTAATAGACTGAGTAGTCTGAAAATGAGATTTTTCTTTGATATAATAATTATTAGCATAGAATATTTAGTCAGTAAGGATGTATATATCTTAAGCCTTACGGCATAATAACAAATAATAACTAATGTTTTAAAATCGAAGTCAGTGCCATGTGCACACATTTTTTTATAGTATCAAATAAATTTTAATTACCGTTTCAAGTTACATAGAGTTCTTATTGCAGATACACCTGACACCCAATTTAAATGTTAGATTGTTTAAAGAATTTGTCAATCTTGAACGTGAGATCGTTCATGCCTATTTATGTGTATGTAACGTTGCATAAATTTGGTGCTCCAAGATCGTGGGGCTCCACAAATTTAAATTATAATAAATTTGCAAATTGTCACGTCGCATAATTTGGCTCCCAAAGAGCGTGGGGCTATTCAAAAACAAATAGGAATGTATTTGTATTTGAAATTAAATTTTAACAAAATCTGTCACGTTGCATAATTTGTCGCCCTGGACGTGGGGCACAACATGCCTAAAATTATGTACAAAAATTTGTGACATAAATTGTAGCTCATGAATGTATGACCCGATCCCCATCATTTAACTATTAAAATTTTTAAGTAGCTAAATGGTTGCTCTAAAAAATATAAAGAGTGTGTTAAATGAAAAATGTATAATATGTAATTATTATTTATATTAAACAGTAACTGAATGTAATGTTAAATTGTTGTGTAATCACACAGCTGGCGCCCACAAATAATATTGTTGTCTATGTAACAGGTGTAACTGTAATGAGTATTAATAATAACTATTAATAAAAATCCAGAAATAAATAAATAAGTAGGGAACGGTTATCAATAATAATTGTTAAAGAAGTACTATTAAATAAATATTTTAATAATTATTCAACATGGCAGAACCAGGAGGGTTGAATTTAGAAGCATTTAAAAATACGATACTCGCCATGATGGACGAATTAGTCATAAAACAAGCCGAAAAATTTAAAGAGGAGGTGAGAGAGGAGAATGTCAAACAAACAGAAAGTTTAGAAAATAAATTAGCCAAACAAACAGAAAGTTTAGAAAATAAATTAGGGCTACAGTCCGAAAATTTTAGACAGGACACTATAAAAATTACAGAGAGTCTAGAAGAGTTAAAAATTGATAATATTGAAATAAAACAAAGTATAATTGACAGTAATGCGCAGTTAACTGAAAAAATTGTTAATACAAACAGACGTATTGACACGATCGCAGAAAATGTCTGTGGAATAATTAATAAACAAACGGAGCTAATATGTGAAAAGATAGTATGTGAAGAATTCATACAAATTAAAAATAAATGTGTAATTACTAATGATAATTATAAAAAAGTAATTAACATTAAGGAGGAAAAGCAAATAAAGGTTAATAAAACATACCTTATTAATAGCGATACTCCAATTGTGAGTCACACACACACTAGTAAGTCACATAAGGTGAAACACTTAAGGCACTACACTTATGGAGATAAATATCACTGTAGGTATAACAAGAAACGTAGTAAGTTATCTAGACGAAACACTACGCAAAATTGTGGTAAGTATGATGTTAGATATACGCACGATAAGTATAGTAACGATAATTATATCTGCAAGTATGAAAACTACAAAGGTTATCATAAACGACGTATGAAAAAACCGTCGACAACTGTTCAGGTAAGTTCACTCAACCAAACTAGGGACGAGAGAATGGAGAAAGAGCGAAGCATTTGTAACGAGAGAAAGAGGGTAGATTTTGTGTGGCCGACAGGCAAGATGAAAACATTGCTCTATGAACAGGTGACTTATACGATCAAAACAAACGTTCACAAGGTAAGTACGCACACAAACGTCGCAGCTATGCAACGGAAAGGTAACGAGGGAATAATACAATGGAACGCGGACGTTGTTTACACGAGGGTGAACACAATGAATTTCCTGTGTACAACAACCAATTGTGTAATGAAGGGTGTCAGTTCAAACGACACACCGAACCGAACTTAATACCGAAAATAAATAATTATTTTTAAATGAGAAATAATATGTGTAATAATATAAGAGAGTATAATTAAGAAATGTTATAAGGATTATTATTTGAAAGGGTTAATTAAGAAATGTATTAGTGATGGTAAGGAATGCTATTGTAGAGAAATATTTAAGAAAGTAATGGTAAAAGATGTTATTGTTGTTGTTAATATGAAGAAATGGTAAGGAATGGTATTATTGATATGTTATAAATATGAAGAAATGATTAAGATGAGCAATAATTGCCATAATTGTTAGAACGACTGATCAAGCGAACACTTAATGGAGATACAAGGACACAGAAGAAAGCGAGAGTGAAAAGTCATAAGGGCAGAGACTACTTAGGATTAAGGACTTCGAGAAAAATATCGTTGTTTTCCAAGACAGTTCCTCTGTAACCGATCATGCGACACACTACAAGCTGAAAGAGTATTCTGTTACGGAAGTGTATTTCAAGAAAGTAGTAGCGATCAGAAAGGTAATGTTAAAGAAATGTAATAAAAGGTAATGAATGTTAATGTATTGTATAAGTAATGTATTAGATAAAGTAATGTCATGTTAAGAAAAGAGCTAAGGAAGATTAGAAGCGAAGGTAAGAATGTATGAATTAAGATAATGTAAAATTAAGGACCGAATGAACACGAGTAGGACAGAACACTTTCATCGTATATGATGAGATACAGAAGAAAGAAATTGGTAAATTCCACGCAACGTCATTTAGGAAGTTCTACACATGAAAACAGAGGTCAATGAAACCAGTTAAATCAGCTGTTTGTAAAGCCACCCTAATACAAGGTCGCGAGCAGTGAGCGTACGAAGAGGGGAGGTAAGACATTTGTATACACTCCAATTAAGGGTGAAATGATGAATATTATTCTTTATTATTTGTTACATTTTTTTGCAAATAATAATAATAACTAAAAAAAAAATTATAATAAATAAATTTATTAAATTTTTTTTTTGTTACCAAGCAGAGGAATAATGCGACAGTACAAATAAGTGATGTACTGAGCATGGAATATAAAAATTTAAATTTACTTAATAAACTGTAAATAATTAATAATATATTAGAAATAAGCATGTTAGGGATTGCAGGCTTGGCTCAGACAAAAATATGAACAGGTGTTTCGACCTGAATCAACGTGCACACACACACAAATGTAACTGAAAGTGTGTACACCAGTATTTTGCTAGTGTGTGTGAACGCAGGTCTCTGCAGGCGAGTTTGCCACCCCAAGATGAATAATTGCACAAGTACTGTTTTTCCGTAATTATTCAGAAACTAGAATTAAGAATTAAAATCCAAAAGCACCATAAAATGTAAATAAATTTACTAAATACTGTGTACGAAAACCACGCGAAAGTGACACACTGTACAAGTGCAATAGTGAAATAACTGTGTACAAATCGAAAGGGTTAAGTTGCAATGTCCAAAATTACAGTGAACATGTGTTGTAAAATTAGTTATAAGGTAAGTATAAGAGTATACTTACAGGACTCTGCAATTCGCAGAAATATAAAAAATAGCGAATTTGATAAAGAGTGGGGGAACTGAAGCCAAAGACAGTTTCTAACATGTCGATTTCGGATCACTGCAGGGTGTCGACCAAGACATGGGTATAAATAGGACATGCAAGCTACAGTGGTTCCCTTTCTTGAATCATCCACGGTGCAGCGGGAGCTTATGCCCGTCAGCACGGCGTATTTATTTTTGTTTCATAAACAGTTTAAATTTGCCAGTTACGTACAAATACGTAACTAAGCTGTAAAGACAATCATTTTAATTAATAACAGCACTACTTAAGAAGATCCATTAATAAGTCGACACTAGACAAGAGGAGAGTTCCAGAGAGAGATACGACGCTGGACAAGAGGAGAGTTCCAGAGAGAGATACGACGCTGGACAAGAAGAGAGTTCCAGAGAGAGATACGACACTAGACAAGAGGAGAGTTCCATAGAGAGATACGACGCTGGACAAGAGGAGAGTTCCAGAGAGAGATACGACGCTGGACAAGAGGAGAGTTCCAGAGAGAGAGACAGCCGACGCTGGACAAGAGGAGAAGAGAGACAGCCGATGCTGGAGGCGAGACGAGGACGAATACCGATGGAACAAAAATGATAGAGTATGATTGACGACAACAAGGTGATAGACAACTTATTCATATCTTAATCATACAAAGAATTCAAAGACAGTTAAAGACATTAATATTTTATTTAAAAATAAGAGCAATGTTTCTTGTATAGTAGAGTTAAAATCATAGATGTTTTAGAAATACGATTAACGTAACAAGAGCTCAAATTAATATGATATAAAATGATTACAAAGCATTTAAATAAAAACAATTAGTATTTGAGAAAACAGTACTGAGAAACAATAACTATTAATATTTTGAGTACGTTACAATATAGAAAAAAAAAAGATTTAAAAATTGATTTTGAAACATAGTAATAGACTGAGTAGTCTGAAAATGAGATTTTTCTTTGATATAATAATTATTAGCATAGAATATTTAGTCAGTAAGGATGTATATATCTTAAGCCTTACGGCATAATAACAAATAATAACTAATGTTTTAAAATCGAAGTCAGTGCCATGTGCACACATTTTTTTATAGTATCAAATAAATTTTAATTACCGTTTCAAGTTACATAGAGTTCTTATTGCAGATACACCTGACACCCAATTTAAATGTTAGATTGTTTAAAGAATTTGTCAATCTTGAACGTGAGATCGTTCATGCCTATTTATGTGTATGTAACGTTGCATAAATTTGGTGCTCCAAGATCGTGGGGCTCCACAAATTTAAATTATAATAAATTTGCAAATTGTCACGTCGCATAATTTGGCTCCCAAAGAGCGTGGGGCTATTCAAAAACAAATAGGAATGTATTTGTATTTGAAATTAAATTTTAACAAAATCTGTCACGTTGCATAATTTGTCGCCCTGGACGTGGGGCACAACATGCCTAAAATTATGTACAAAAATTTGTGACATAAATTGTAGCTCATGAATGTATGACCCGATCCCCATCATTTAACTATTAAAATTTTTAAGTAGCTAAATGGTTGCTCTAAAAAATATAAAGAGTGTGTTAAATGAAAAATGTATAATATGTAATTATTATTTATATTAAACAGTAACTGAATGTAATGTTAAATTGTTGTGTAATCACACAGCTGGCGCCCACAAATAATATTGTTGTCTATGTAACAGGTGTAACTGTAATGAGTATTAATAATAACTATTAATAAAAATCCAGAAATAAATAAATAAGTAGGGAACGGTTATCAATAATAATTGTTAAAGAAGTACTATTAAATAAATATTTTAATAATTATTCAACATGGCAGAACCAGGAGGGTTGAATTTAGAAGCATTTAAAAATACGATACTCGCCATGATGGACGAATTAGTCATAAAACAAGCCGAAAAATTTAAAGAGGAGGTGAGAGAGGAGAATGTCAAACAAACAGAAAGTTTAGAAAATAAATTAGCCAAACAAACAGAAAGTTTAGAAAATAAATTAGAGCTACAGTCCGAAAATTTTAGACAGGACACTATAAAAATTACAGAGAGTCTAGAAGAGTTAAAAATTGATAATATTGAAATAAAACAAAGTATAATTGACAGTAATGCGCAGTTAACTGAAAAAATTGTTAATACAAACAGACGTATTGACACGATCGCAGAAAATGTCTGTGGAATAATTAATAAACAAACGGAGCTAATATGTGAAAAGATAGTATGTGAAGAATTCATACAAATTAAAAATAAATGTGTAATTACTAATGATAATTATAAAAAAGTAATTAACATTAAGGAGGAAAAGCAAATAAAGGTTAATAAAACATACCTTATTAATAGCGATACTCCAATTGTGAGTCACACACACACTAGTAAGTCACATAAGGTGAAACACTTAAGGCACTACACTTATGGAGATAAATATCACTGTAGGTATAACAAGAAACGTAGTAAGTTATCTAGACGAAACACTACGCAAAATTGTGGTAAGTATGATGTTAGATATACGCACGATAAGTATAGTAACGATAATTATATCTGCAAGTATGAAAACTACAAAGGTTATCATAAACGACGTATGAAAAAACCGTCGACAACTGTTCAGGTAAGTTCACTCAACCAAACTAGGGACGAGAGAATGGAGAAAGAGCGAAGCATTTGTAACGAGAGAAAGAGGGTAGATTTTGTGTGGCCGACAGGCAAGATGAAAACATTGCTCTATGAACAGGTGACTTATACGATCAAAACAAACGTTCACAAGGTAAGTACGCACACAAACGTCGCAGCTATGCAACGGAAAGGTAACGAGGGAATAATACAATGGAACGCGGACGTTGTTTACACGAGGGTGAACACAATGAATTTCCTGTGTACAACAACCAATTGTGTAATGAAGGGTGTCAGTTCAAACGACACACCGAACCGAACTTAATACCGAAAATAAATAATTATTTTTAAATGAGAAATAATATGTGTAATAATATAAGAGAGTATAATTAAGAAATGTTATAAGGATTATTATTTGAAAGGGTTAATTAAGAAATGTATTAGTGATGGTAAGGAATGCTATTGTAGAGAAATATTTAAGAAAGTAATGGTAAAAGATGTTATTGTTGTTGTTAATATGAAGAAATGGTAAGGAATGGTATTATTGATATGTTATAAATATGAAGAAATGATTAAGATGAGCAATAATTGCCATAATTGTTAGAACGACTGATCAAGCGAACACTTAATGGAGATACAAGGACACAGAAGAAAGCGAGAGTGAAAAGTCATAAGGGCAGAGACTACTTAGGATTAAGGACTTCGAGAAAAATATCGTTGTTTTCCAAGACAGTTCCTCTGTAACCGATCATGCGACACACTACAAGCTGAAAGAGTATTCTGTTACGGAAGTGTATTTCAAGAAAGTAGTAGCGATCAGAAAGGTAATGTTAAAGAAATGTAATAAAAGGTAATGAATGTTAATGTATTGTATAAGTAATGTATTAGATAAAGTAATGTCATGTTAAGAAAAGAGCTAAGGAAGATTAGAAGCGAAGGTAAGAATGTATGAATTAAGATAATGTAAAATTAAGGACCGAATGAACACGAGTAGGACAGAACACTTTCATCGTATATGATGAGATACAGAAGAAAGAAATTGGTAAATTCCACGCAACGTCATTTAGGAAGTTCTACACATGAAAACAGAGGTCAATGAAACCAGTTAAATCAGCTGTTTGTAAAGCCACCCTAATACAAGGTCGCGAGCAGTGAGCGTACGAAGAGGGGAGGTAAGACATTTGTATACACTCCAATTAAGGGTGAAATGATGAATATTATTCTTTATTATTTGTTACATTTTTTTGCAAATAATAATAATAACTAAAAAAAAAATTATAATAAATAAATTTATTAAATTTTTTTTTTGTTACCAAGCAGAGGAATAATGCGACAGTACAAATAAGTGATGTACTGAGCATGGAATATAAAAATTTAAATTTACTTAATAAACTGTAAATAATTAATAATATATTAGAAATAAGCATGTTAGGGATTGCAGGCTTGGCTCAGACAAAAATATGAACAGGTGTTTCGACCTGAATCAACGTGCACACACACACAAATGTAACTGAAAGTGTGTACACCAGTATTTTGCTAGTGTGTGTGAACGCAGGTCTCTGCAGGCGAGTTTGCCACCCCAAGATGAATAATTGCACAAGTACTGTTTTTCCGTAATTATTCAGAAACTAGAATTAAGAATTAAAATCCAAAAGCACCATAAAATGTAAATAAATTTACTAAATACTGTGTACGAAAACCACGCGAAAGTGACACACTGTACAAGTGCAATAGTGAAATAACTGTGTACAAATCGAAAGGGTTAAGTTGCAATGTCCAAAATTACAGTGAACATGTGTTGTAAAATTAGTTATAAGGTAAGTATAAGAGTATACTTACAGGACTCTGCAATTCGCAGAAATATAAAAAATAGCGAATTTGATAAAGAGTGGGGGAACTGAAGCCAAAGACAGTTTCTAACATGTCGATTTCGGATCACTGCAGGGTGTCGACCAAGACATGGGTATAAATAGGACATGCAAGCTACAGTGGTTCCCTTTCTTGAATCATCCACGGTGCAGCGGGAGCTTATGCCCGTCAGCACGGCGTATTTATTTTTGTTTCATAAACAGTTTAAATTTGCCAGTTACGTACAAATACGTAACTAAGCTGTAAAGACAATCATTTTAATTAATAACAGCACTACTTAAGAAGATCCATTAATAAGTCGACACTAGACAAGAGGAGAGTTCCAGAGAGAGATACGACGCTGGACAAGAGGAGAGTTCCAGAGAGAGATACGACGCTGGACAAGAAGAGAGTTCCAGAGAGAGATACGACACTAGACAAGAGGAGAGTTCCATACAGAGATACGACGCTGGACAAGAGGAGAGTTCCAGAGAGAGATACGACGCTGGACAAGAGGAGAGTTCCAGAGAGAGAGACAGCCGACGCTGGACAAGAGGAGAAGAGAGACAGCCGATGCTGGAGGCGAGACGAGGACGAATACCGATGGAACAAAAATGATAGAGTATGATTGACGACAACAAGGTGATAGACAACTTATTCATATCTTAATCATACAAAGAATTCAAAGACAGTTAAAGACATTAATATTTTATTTAAAAATAAGAGCAATGTTTCTTGTATAGTAGAGTTAAAATCATAGATGTTTTAGAAATACGATTAACGTAACAAGAGCTCAAATTAATATGATATAAAATGATTACAAAGCATTTAAATAAAAACAATTAGTATTTGAGAAAACAGTACTGAGAAACAATAACTATTAATATTTTGAGTACGTTACAATATAGAAAAAAAAAAGATTTAAAAATTGATTTTGAAACATAGTAATAGACTGAGTAGTCTGAAAATGAGATTTTTCTTTGATATAATAATTATTAGCATAGAATATTTAGTCAGTAAGGATGTATATATCTTAAGCCTTACGGCATAATAACAAATAATAACTAATGTTTTAAAATCGAAGTCAGTGCCATGTGCACACATTTTTTTATAGTATCAAATAAATTTTAATTACCGTTTCAAGTTACATAGAGTTCTTATTGCAGATACACCTGACACCCAATTTAAATGTTAGATTGTTTAAAGAATTTGTCAATCTTGAACGTGAGATCGTTCATGCCTATTTATGTGTATGTAACGTTGCATAAATTTGGTGCTCCAAGATCGTGGGGCTCCACAAATTTAAATTATAATAAATTTGCAAATTGTCACGTCGCATAATTTGGCTCCCAAAGAGCGTGGGGCTATTCAAAAACAAATAGGAATGTATTTGTATTTGAAATTAAATTTTAACAAAATCTGTCACGTTGCATAATTTGTCGCCCTGGACGTGGGGCACAACATGCCTAAAATTATGTACAAAAATTTGTGACATAAATTGTAGCTCATGAATGTATGACCCGATCCCCATCATTTAACTATTAAAATTTTTAAGTAGCTAAATGGTTGCTCTAAAAAATATAAAGAGTGTGTTAAATGAAAAATGTATAATATGTAATTATTATTTATATTAAACAGTAACTGAATGTAATGTTAAATTGTTGTGTAATCACACAGCTGGCGCCCACAAATAATATTGTTGTCTATGTAACAGGTGTAACTGTAATGAGTATTAATAATAACTATTAATAAAAATCCAGAAATAAATAAATAAGTAGGGAACGGTTATCAATAATAATTGTTAAAGAAGTACTATTAAATAAATATTTTAATAATTATTCAACATGGCAGAACCAGGAGGGTTGAATTTAGAAGCATTTAAAAATACGATACTCGCCATGATGGACGAATTAGTCATAAAACAAGCCGAAAAATTTAAAGAGGAGGTGAGAGAGGAGAATGT
The DNA here is from genome assembly GCA_034769895.1 of Magicicada septendecula. Classification (NCBI taxonomy): domain Eukaryota; kingdom Metazoa; phylum Arthropoda; class Insecta; order Hemiptera; family Cicadidae; genus Magicicada; species Magicicada septendecula. Next base: position 406,337,156 of record CM068368.1, on the reverse strand, counting down.
CAAACAAACAGAAAGTTTAGAAAATAAATTAGCCAAACAAACAGAAAGTTTAGAAAATAAATTAGAGCTACAGTCCGAAAATTTTAGACAGGACACTATAAAAATTACAGAGAGTCTAGAAGAGTTAAAAATTGATAATATTGAAATAAAACAAAGTATAATTGACAGTAATGCGCAGTTAACTGAAAAAATTGTTAATACAAACAGACGTATTGACACGATCGCAGAAAATGTCTGTGGAATAATTAATAAACAAACGGAGCTAATATGTGAAAAGATAGTATGTGAAGAATTCATACAAATTAAAAATAAATGTGTAATTACTAATGATAATTATAAAAAAGTAATTAACATTAAGGAGGAAAAGCAAATAAAGGTTAATAAAACATACCTTATTAATAGCGATACTCCAATTGTGAGTCACACACACACTAGTAAGTCACATAAGGTGAAACACTTAAGGCACTACACTTATGGAGATAAATATCACTGTAGGTATAACAAGAAACGTAGTAAGTTATCTAGACGAAACACTACGCAAAATTGTGGTAAGTATGATGTTAGATATACGCACGATAAGTATAGTAACGATAATTATATCTGCAAGTATGAAAACTACAAAGGTTATCATAAACGACGTATGAAAAAACCGTCGACAACTGTTCAGGTAAGTTCACTCAACCAAACTAGGGACGAGAGAATGGAGAAAGAGCGAAGCATTTGTAACGAGAGAAAGAGGGTAGATTTTGTGTGGCCGACAGGCAAGATGAAAACATTGCTCTATGAACAGGTGACTTATACGATCAAAACAAACGTTCACAAGGTAAGTACGCACACAAACGTCGCAGCTATGCAACGGAAAGGTAACGAGGGAATAATACAATGGAACGCGGACGTTGTTTACACGAGGGTGAACACAATGAATTTCCTGTGTACAACAACCAATTGTGTAATGAAGGGTGTCAGTTCAAACGACACACCGAACCGAACTTAATACCGAAAATAAATAATTATTTTTAAATGAGAAATAATATGTGTAATAATATAAGAGAGTATAATTAAGAAATGTTATAAGGATTATTATTTGAAAGGGTTAATTAAGAAATGTATTAGTGATGGTAAGGAATGCTATTGTAGAGAAATATTTAAGAAAGTAATGGTAAAAGATGTTATTGTTGTTGTTAATATGAAGAAATGGTAAGGAATGGTATTATTGATATGTTATAAATATGAAGAAATGATTAAGATGAGCAATAATTGCCATAATTGTTAGAACGACTGATCAAGCGAACACTTAATGGAGATACAAGGACACAGAAGAAAGCGAGAGTGAAAAGTCATAAGGGCAGAGACTACTTAGGATTAAGGACTTCGAGAAAAATATCGTTGTTTTCCAAGACAGTTCCTCTGTAACCGATCATGCGACACACTACAAGCTGAAAGAGTATTCTGTTACGGAAGTGTATTTCAAGAAAGTAGTAGCGATCAGAAAGGTAATGTTAAAGAAATGTAATAAAAGGTAATGAATGTTAATGTATTGTATAAGTAATGTATTAGATAAAGTAATGTCATGTTAAGAAAAGAGCTAAGGAAGATTAGAAGCGAAGGTAAGAATGTATGAATTAAGATAATGTAAAATTAAGGACCGAATGAACACGAGTAGGACAGAACACTTTCATCGTATATGATGAGATACAGAAGAAAGAAATTGGTAAATTCCACGCAACGTCATTTAGGAAGTTCTACACATGAAAACAGAGGTCAATGAAACCAGTTAAATCAGCTGTTTGTAAAGCCACCCTAATACAAGGTCGCGAGCAGTGAGCGTACGAAGAGGGGAGGTAAGACATTTGTATACACTCCAATTAAGGGTGAAATGATGAATATTATTCTTTATTATTTGTTACATTTTTTTGCAAATAATAATAATAATAACTAAAAAAAAAATTATAATAAATAAATTTATTAAATTTTTTTTTTGTTACCAAGCAGAGGAATAATGCGACAGTACAAATAAGTGATGTACTGAGCATGGAATATAAAAATTTAAATTTACTTAATAAACTGTAAATAATTAATAATATATTAGAAATAAGCATGTTAGGGATTGCAGGCTTGGCTCAGACAAAAATATGAACAGGTGTTTCGACCTGAATCAACGTGCACACACACACAAATGTAACTGAAAGTGTGTACACCAGTATTTTGCTAGTGTGTGTGAACGCAGGTCTCTGCAGGCGAGTTTGCCACCCCAAGATGAATAATTGCACAAGTACTGTTTTTCCGTAATTATTCAGAAACTAGAATTAAGAATTAAAATCCAAAAGCACCATAAAATGTAAATAAATTTACTAAATACTGTGTACGAAAACCACGCGAAAGTGACACACTGTACAAGTGCAATAGTGAAATAACTGTGTACAAATCGAAAGGGTTAAGTTGCAATGTCCAAAATTACAGTGAACATGTGTTGTAAAATTAGTTATAAGGTAAGTATAAGAGTATACTTACAGGACTCTGCAATTCGCAGAAATATAAAAAATAGCGAATTTGATAAAGAGTGGGGGAACTGAAGCCAAAGACAGTTTCTAACATGTCGATTTCGGATCACTGCAGGGTGTCGACCAAGACATGGGTATAAATAGGACATGCAAGCTACAGTGGTTCCCTTTCTTGAATCATCCACGGTGCAGCGGGAGCTTATGCCCGTCAGCACGGCGTATTTATTTTTGTTTCATAAACAGTTTAAATTTGCCAGTTACGTACAAATACGTAACTAAGCTGTAAAGACAATCATTTTAATTAATAACAGCACTACTTAAGAAGATCCATTAATAAGTCGACACTAGACAAGAGGAGAGTTCCAGAGAGAGATACGACGCTGGACAAGAGGAGAGTTCCAGAGAGAGATACGACGCTGGACAAGAAGAGAGTTCCAGAGAGAGATACGACACTAGACAAGAGGAGAGTTCCATACAGAGATACGACGCTGGACAAGAGGAGAGTTCCAGAGAGAGATACGACGCTGGACAAGAGGAGAGTTCCAGAGAGAGAGACAGCCGACGCTGGACAAGAGGAGAAGAGAGACAGCCGACGCTGGAGGCGAGACGAGGACGAATACCGATGGAACAAAAATGATAGAGTATGATTGACGACAATAAGGTGATAGACAACTTATTCATATCTTAATCATACAAAGAATTCAAAGACAGTTAAAGACATTAATATTTTATTTAAAAATAAGAGCAATGTTTCTTGTATAGTAGAGTTAAAATCATAGATGTTTTAGAAATACGATTAACGTAACAAGAGCTCAAATTAATATGATATAAAATGATTACAAAGCATTTAAATAAAAACAATTAGTATTTGAGAAAACAGTACTGAGAAACAATAACTATTAATATTTTGAGTACGTTACAATATAGAAAAAAAAAGATTTAAAAATTGATTTTGAAACATAGTAATAGACTGAGTAGTCTGAAAATGAGATTTTTCTTTGATATAATAATTATTAGCATAGAATATTTAGTCAGTAAGGATGTATATATCTTAAGCCTTACGGCATAATAACAAATAATAACTAATGTTTTAAAATCGAAGTCAGTGCCATGTGCACACATTTTTTTATAGTATCAAATAAATTTTAATTACCGTTTCAAGTTACATAGAGTTCTTATTGCAGATACACCTGACACCCAATTTAAATGTTAGATTGTTTAAAGAATTTGTCAATCTTGAACGTGAGATCGTTCATGCCTATTTATGTGTATGTAACGTTGCATAAATTTGGTGCTCCAAGATCGTGGGGCTCCACAAATTCAAATTATAATAAATTTGCAAATTGTCACGTCGCATAATTTGGCTCCCAAAGAGCGTGGGGCTATTCAAAAACAAATAGGAATGTATTTGTATTTGAAATTAAATTTTAACAAAATCTGTCACGTTGCATAATTTGTCGCCCTGGACGTGGGGCACAACATGCCTAAAATTATGTACAAAAATTTGTGACATAAATTGTAGCTCATGAATGTATGACCCGATCCCCATCATTTAACTATTAAAATTTTTAAGTAGCTAAATGGTTGCTCTAAAAAATATAAAGAGTGTGTTAAATGAAAAATGTATAATATGTAATTATTATTTATATTAAACAGTAACTGAATGTAATGTTAAATTGTTGTGTAATCACACAGCTGGCGCCCACAAATAATATTGTTGTCTATGTAACAGGTGTAACTGTAATGAGTATTAATAATAACTATTAATAAAAATCCAGAAATAAATAAATAAGTAGGGAACGGTTATCAATAATAATTGTTAAAGAAGTACTATTAAATAAATATTTTAATAATTATTCAACATGGCAGAACCAGGAGGGTTGAATTTAGAAGCATTTAAAAATACGATACTCGCCATGATGGACGAATTAGTCATAAAACAAGCCGAAAAATTTAAAGAGGAGGTGAGAGAGGAGAATGTCAAACAAACAGAAAGTTTAGAAAATAAATTAGCCAAACAAACAGAAAGTTTAGAAAATAAATTAGAGCTACAGTCCGAAAATTTTAGACAGGACACTATAAAAATTACAGAGAGTCTAGAAGAGTTAAAAATTGATAATATTGAAATAAAACAAAGTATAATTGACAGTAATGCGCAGTTAACTGAAAAAATTGTTAATACAAACAGACGTATTGACACGATCGCAGAAAATGTCTGTGGAATAATTAATAAACAAACGGAGCTAATATGTGAAAAGATAGTATGTGAAGAATTCATACAAATTAATAATAAATGTGTAATTACTAATGATAATTATAAAAAAGTAATTAACATTAAGGAGGAAAAGCAAATAAAGGTTAATAAAACATACCTTATTAATAGCGATACTCCAATTGTGAGTCACACACACACTAGTAAGTCACATAAGGTGAAACACTTAAGGCACTACACTTATGGAGATAAATATCACTGTAGGTATAACAAGAAACGTAGTAAGTTATCTAGACGAAACACTACGCAAAATTGTGGTAAGTATGATGTTAGATATACGCACGATAAGTATAATAACGATAATTATATCTGCAAGTATGAAAACTACAAAGGTTATCATAAACGACGTATGAAAAAACCGTCGACAACTGTTCAGGTAAGTTCACTCAACCAAACTAGGGACGAGAGAATGGAGAAAGAGCGAAGCATTTGTAACGAGAGAAAGAGGGTAGATGTTGTGTGGCCGACAGGCAAGATGAAAACATTGCTCTATGAACAGGTGACTTATACGATCAAAACAAACGTTCACAAGGTAAGTACGCACACAAACGTCGCAGCTATGCAACGGAAAGGTAACGAGGGAATAATACAATGGAACGCGGACGTTGTTTACACGAGGGTGAACACAATGAATTTCCTGTGTACAACAACCAATTGTGTAATGAAGGGTGTCAGTTCAAACGACACACCGAACCGAACTTAATACCGAAAATAAATAATTATTTTTAAATGAGAAATAATATGTGTAATAATATAAGAGAGTATAATTAAGAAATGTTATAAGGATTATTATTTGAAAGGGTTAATTAAGAAATGTATTAGTGATGGTAAGGAATGCTATTGTAGAGAAATATTTAAGAAAGTAATGGTAAAAGATGTTATTGTTGTTGTTAATATGAAGAAATGGTAAGGAATGGTATTATTGATATGTTATAAATATGAAGAAATGATTAAGATGAGCAATAATTGCCATAATTGTTAGAACGACTGATCAAGCGAACACTTAATGGAGATACAAGGACACAGAAGAAAGCGAGAGTGAAAAGTCATAAGGGCAGAGACTACTTAGGATTAAGGACTTCGAGAAAAATATCGTTGTTTTCCAAGACAGTTCCTCTGTAACCGATCATGCGACACACTACAAGCTGAAAGAGTATTCTGTTACGGAAGTGTATTTCAAGAAAGTAGTAGCGATCAGAAAGGTAATGTTAAAGAAATGTAATAAAAGGTAATGAATGTTAATGTATTGTATAAGTAATGTATTAGATAAAGTAATGTCATGTTAAGAAAAGAGCTAAGGAAGATTAGAAGCGAAGGTAAGAATGTATGAATTAAGATAATGTAAAATTAAGGACCGAATGTACACGAGTAGGACAGAACACTTTCATCGTATATGATGAGATACAGAAGAAAGAAATTGGTAAATTCCACGCAACGTCATTTAGGAAGTTCTACACATGAAAACAGAGGTCAATGAAACCAGTTAAATCAGCTGTTTGTAAAGCCACCCTAATACAAGGTCGCGAGCAGTGAGCGTACGAAGAGGGGAGGTAAGACATTTGTATACACTCCAATTAAGGGTGAAATGATGAATATTATTCTTTATTATTTGTTACATTTTTTTTGCAAATAATAATAATAACTAAAAAAAAAATTATAATAAATAAATTTATTAAATTTTTTTTTTGTTACCAAGCAGAGGAATAATGCGACAGTACAAATAAGTGATGTACTGAGCATGGAATATAAAAATTTAAATTTACTTAATAAACTGTAAATAATTAATAATATATTAGAAATAAGCATGTTAGGGATTGCAGGCTTGGCTCAGACAAAAATATGAACAGGTGTTTCGACCTGAATCAACGTGCACACACACACAAATGTAACTGAAAGTGTGTACACCAGTATTTTGCTAGTGTGTGTGAACGCAGGTCTCTGCAGGCGAGTTTGCCACCCCAAGATGAATAATTGCACAATTACTGTTTTTCCGTAATTATTCAGAAACTAGAATTAAGAATTAAAATCCAAAAGCACCATAAAATTTAAATAAATTTACTAAATACTGTGTACAAAAACCACGCGAAAGTGACACACTGTACAAGTGCAATAGTGAAATAACTGTGTACAAATCGAAAGGGTTAAGTTGCAATGTCCAAAATTACAGTGAACATGTGTTGTAAAATTAGTTATAAGGTAAGTATAAGAGTATACTTACAGGACTCTGCAATTCGCAGAAATATAAAAAATAGCGAATTTGATAAAGAGTGGGGGAACTGAAGCCAAAGACAGTTTCTAACATGTCGATTTCGGATCACTGCAGGGTGTCGACCAAGACATGGGTATAAATAGGACATGCAAGCTACAGTGGTTCCCTTTCTTGAATCATCCACGGTGCAGCGGGAGCTTATGCCTGTCAGCACGGCGTATTTATTTTTGTTTCATAAACAGTTTAAATTTGCCAGTTACGTACAAATACGTAACTAAGCTGTAAAGACAATCATTTTAATTAATAACAGCACTACTTAAGAAGATCCATTAATAAGTCGACACTAGACAAGAGGAGAGTTCCAGAGAGAGATACGACGCTGGACAAGAGGAGAGTTCCAGAGAGAGATACGACGCTGGACAAGAAGAGAGTTCCAGAGAGAGATACGACACTAGACAAGAGGAGAGTTCCATAGAGAGATACGACGCTGGACAAGAGGAGAGTTCCAGAGAGAGATACGACGCTGGACAAGAGGAGAGTTCCAGAGAGAGAGACAGCCGACGCTGGACAAGAGGAGAAGAGAGACAGCCGACGCTGGAGGCGAGACGAGGACGAATACCGATGGAACAAAAATGATAGAGTATGATTGACGACAATAAGGTGATAGACAACTTATTCATATCTTAATCATACAAAGAATTCAAAGACAGTTAAAGACATTAATATTTTATTTAAAAATAAGAGCAATGTTTCTTGTATAGTAGAGTTAAAATCATAGATGTTTTAGAAATACGATTAACGTAACAAGAGCTCAAATTAATATGATATAAAATGATTACAAAGCATTTAAATAAAAACAATTAGTATTTGAGAAAACAGAACTGAGAAACAATAACTATTAATATTTTGAGTACGTTACAATATAGAAAAAAAAAGATTTAAAAATTGATTTTGAAACATAGTAATAGACTGAGTAGTCTGAAAATGAGATTTTTCTTTGATATAATAATTATTAGCATAGAATATTTAGTCAGTAAGGATGTATATATCTTAAGCCTTACGGCATAATAACAAATAATAACTAATGTTTTAAAATCGAAGTCAGTGCCATGTGCACACATTTTTTTATAGTATCAAATAAATTTTAATTACCGTTTCAAGTTACATAGAGTTCTTATTGCAGATACACCTGACACCCAATTTAAATGTTAGATTGTTTAAAGAATTTGTCAATCTTGAATGTGAGATCGTTCATGCCTATTTATGTGTATGTAACGTTGCATAAATTTGGTGCTCCAAGATCGTGGGGCTCCACAAATTTAAATTATAATAAATTTGCAAATTGTCACGTCGCATAATTTGGCTCCCAAAGAGCGTGGGGCTATTCAAAAACAAATAGGAATGTATTTGTATTTGAAATTAAATTTTAACAAAATCTGTCACGTTGCATAATTTGTCGCCCTGGACGTGGGGCACAACATGCCTAAAATTATGTACAAAAATTTGTGACATAAATTGTAGCTCATGAATGTATGACCCGATCCCCATCATTTAACTATTAAAATTTTTAAGTAGCTAAATGGTTGCTCTAAAAAATATAAAGAGTGTGTTAAATGAAAAATGTATAATATGTAATTATTATTTATATTAAACAGTAACTGAATGTAATGTTAAATTGTTGTGTAATCACACAGCTGGCGCCCACAAATAATATTGTTGTCTATGTAACAGGTGTAACTGTAATGAGTATTAATAATAACTATTAATAAAAATACAGAAATAAATAAATAAGTAGGGAACGGTTATCAATAATAATTGTTAAAGAAGTACTATTAAATAAATATTTTAATAATTATTCAACATGGCAGAACCAGGAGGGTTGAATTTAGAAGCATTTAAAAATACGATACTCGCCATGATGGACGAATTAGTCATAAAACAAGCCGAAAAATTTAAAGAGGAGGTGAGAGAGGAGAATGTCAAACAAACAGAAAGTTTAGAAAATAAATTAGCCAAACAAACAGAAAGTTTAGAAAATAAATTAGAGCTACAGTCCGAAAATTTTAGACAGGACACTATAAAAATTACAGAGAGTCTAGAAGAGTTAAAAATTGATAATATTGAAATAAAACAAAGTATAATTGACAGTAATGCGCAGTTAACTGAAAAAATTGTTAATACAAACAGACGTATTGACACGATCGCAGAAAATGTCTGTGGAATAATTAATAAACAAACGGAGCTAATATGTGAAAAGATAGTATGTGAAGAATTCATACAAATTAAAAATAAATGTGTAATTACTAATGATAATTATAAAAAAGTAATTAACATTAAGGAGGAAAAGCAAATAAAGGTTAATAAAACATACCTTATTAATAGCGATACTCCAATTGTGAGTCACACACACACTAGTAAGTCACATAAGGTGAAACACTTAAGGCACTACACTTATGGAGATAAATATCACTGTAGGTATAACAAGAAACGTAGTAAGTTATCTAGACGAAACACTACGCAAAATTGTGGTAAGTATGATGTTAGATATACGCACGATAAGTATAGTAACGATAATTATATCTGCAAGTATGAAAACTACAAAGGTTATCATAAACGACGTATGAAAAAACCGTCGACAACTGTTCAGGTAAGTTCACTCAACCAAACTAGGGACGAGAGAATGGAGAAAGAGCGAAGCATTTGTAACGAGAGAAAGAGGGTAGATTTTGTGTGGCCGACAGGCAAGATGAAAACATTGCTCTATGAACAGGTGACTTATACGATCAAAACAAACGTTCACAAGGTAAGTACGCACACAAACGTCGCAGCTATGCAACGGAAAGGTAACGAGGGAATAATACAATGGAACGCGGACGTTGTTTACACGAGGGTGAACACAATGAATTTCCTGTGTACAACAACCAATTGTGTAATGAAGGGTGTCAGTTCAAACGACACACCGAACCGAACTTAATACCGAAAATAAATAATTATTTTTAAATGAGAAATAATATGTGTAATAATATAAGAGAGTATAATTAAGAAATGTTATAAGGATTATTATTTGAAAGGGTTAATTAAGAAATGTATTAGTGATGGTAAGGAATGCTATTGTAGAGAAATATTTAAGAAAGTAATGGTAAAAGATGTTATTGTTGTTGTTAATATGAAGAAATGGTAAGGAATGGTATTATTGATATGTTATAAATATGAAGAAATGATTAAGATGAGCAATAATTGCCATAATTGTTAGAACGACTGATCAAGCGAACACTTAATGGAGATACAAGGACACAGAAGAAAGCGAGAGTGAAAAGTCATAAGGGCAGAGACTACTTAGGATTAAGGACTTCGAGAAAAATATCGTTGTTTTCCAAGACAGTTTCTCTGTAACCGATCATGCGACACACTACAAGCTGAAAGAGTATTCTGTTACGGAAGTGTATTTCAAGAAAGTAGTAGCGATCAGAAAGGTAATGTTAAAGAAATGTAATAAAAGGTAATGAATGTTAATGTATTGTATAAGTAATGTATTAGATAAAGTAATGTCATGTTAAGAAAAGAGCTAAGGAAGATTAGAAGCGAAGGTAAGAATGTATGAATTAAGATAATGTAAAATTAAGGACCGAATGTACACGAGTAGGACAGAACACTTTCATCGTATATGATGAGATACAGAAGAAAGAAATTGGTAAATTCCACGCAACATCATTTAGGAAGTTCTACACATGAAAACAGAGGTCAATGAAACCAGTTAAATCAGCTGTTTGTAAAGCCACCCTAATACAAGGTCGCGAGCAGTGAGCGTACGAAGAGGGGAGGTAAGACATTTGTATACACTCCAATTAAGGGTGAAATGATGAATATTATTCTTTATTATTTGTTACATTTTTTTTGCAAATAATAATAATAACTAAAAAAAAAATTATAATAAATAAATTTATTAAATTTTTTTTTTGTTACCAAGCAGAGGAATAATGCGACAGTACAAATAAGTGATGTACTGAGCATGGAATATAAAAATTTAAATTTACTTAATAAACTGTAAATAATTAATAATATATTAGAAATAAGCATGTTAGGGATTGCAGGCTTGGCTCAGACAAAAATATGAACAGGTGTTTCGACCTGAATCAACGTGCACACACACACAAATGTAACTGAAAGTGTGTACACCAGTATTTTGCTAGTGTGTGTGAACGCAGGTCTCTGCAGGCGAGTTTGCCACCCCAAGATGAATAATTGCACAATTACTGTTTTTCCGTAATTATTCAGAAACTAGAATTAAGAATTAAAATCCAAAAGCACCATAAAATGTAAATAAATTTACTAAATACTGTGTACGAAAACCACGCGAAAGTGACACACTGTACAAGTGCAATAGTGAAATAACTGTGTACAAATCGAAAGGGTTAAGTTGCAATGTCCAAAATTACAGTGAACATGTGTTGTAAAATTAGTTATAAGGTAAGTATAAGAGTATACTTACAGGACTCTGCAATTCGCAGAAATATAAAAAATAGCGAATTTGATAAAGAGTGGGGGAACTGAAGCCAAAGACAGTTTCTAACATGTCGATTTCGGATCACTGCAGGGTGTCGACCAAGACATGGGTATAAATAGGACATGCAAGCTACAGTGGTTCCCTTTCTTGAATCATCCACGGTGCAGTGGGAGCTTATGCCCGTCAGCACGGCGTATTTATTTTTGTTTCATAAACAGTTTAAATTTGCCAGTTACGTACAAATACGTAACTAAGCTGTAAAGACAATCATTTTAATTAATAACAGCACTACTTAAGAAGATCCATTAATAAGTCGACACTAGACAAGAGGAGAGTTCCAGAGAGAGATACGACGCTGGACAAGAGGAGAGTTCCAGAGAGAGATACGACGCTGGACAAGAAGAGAGTTCCAGAGAGAGATACGACACTAGACAAGAGGAGAGTTCCATAGAGAGATACGACGCTGGACAAGAGGAGAGTTCCAGAGAGAGATACGACGCTGGACAAGAGGAGAGTTCCAGAGAGAGAGACAGCCGACGCTGGACAAGAGGAGAAGAGAGACAGCCGACGCTGGAGGCGAGACGAGGACGAATACCGATGGAACAACAATGATAGAGTATGATTGACGACAATAAGGTGATAGACAACTTATTCATATCTTAATCATACAAAGAATTCAAAGACAGTTAAAGACATTAATATTTTATTTAAAAATAAGAGCAATGTTTCTTGTATAGTAGAGTTAAAATCATAGATGTTTTAGAAATACGATTAACGTAACAAGAGCTCAAATTAATATGATATAAAATGATTACAAAGCATTTAAATAAAAACAATTAGTATTTGAGAAAACAGTACTGAGAAACAATAACTATTAATATTTTGAGTACGTTACAATATAGAAAAAAAAAGATTTAAAAATTGATTTTGAAACATAGTAATAGACTGAGTAGTCTGAAAATGAGATTTTTCTTTGATATAATAATTATTAGCATAGAATATTTAGTCAGTAAGGATGTATATATCTTAAGCCTTACGGCATAATAACAAATAATAACTAATGTTTTAAAATCGAAGTCAGTGCCATGTGCACACATTTTTTTATAGTATCAAATAAATTTTAATTACCGTTTCAAGTTACATAGAGTTCTTATTGCAGATACACCTGACACCCAATTTAAATGTTAGATTGTTTAAAGAATTTGTCAATCTTAAACGTGAGATCGTTCATGCCTATTTATGTGTATGTAACGTTGCATAAATTTGGTGCTCCAAGATCGTGGGGCTCCACAAATTCAAATTATAATAAATTTGCAAATTGTCACGTCGCATAATTTGGCTCCCAAAGAGCGTGGGGCTATTCAAAAACAAATAGGAATGTATTTGTATTTGAAATTAAATTTTAACAAAATCTGTCACGTTGCATAATTTGTCGCCCTGGACGTGGGGCACAACATGCCTAAAATTATGTACAAAAATTTGTGACATAAATTGTAGCTCATGAATGTATGACCCAATCCCCATCATTTAACTATTAAAATTTTTAAGTAGCTAAATGGTTGCTCTAAAAAAATATAAAGAGTGTGTTAAATGAAAAATGTATAATATGTAATTATTATTTATATTAAACAGTAACTGAATGTAATGTTAAATTGTTGTGTAATCACACAGCTGGCGCCCACAAATAATATTGTTGTCTATGTAACAGGTGTAACTGTAATGAGTATTAATAATAACTATTAATAAAAATACAGAAATAAATAAATAAGTAGGGAACGGTTATCAATAATAATTGTTAAAGAAGTACTATTAAATAAATATTTTAATAATTATTCAACATGGCAGAACCAGGAGGGTTGAATTTAGAAGCATTTAAAAATACGATACTCGCCATGATGGACGAATTAGTCATAAAACAAGCCGAAAAATTTAAAGAGGAGGTGAGAGAGGAGAATGTCAAACAAACAGAAAGTTTAGAAAATAAATTAGCCAAACAAACAGAAAGTTTAGAAAATAAATTAGAGCTACAGTCCGAAAATTTTAGACAGGACACTATAAAAATTACAGAGAGTCTAGAAGAGTTAAAAATTGATAATATTGAAATAAAACAAAGTATAATTGACAGTAATGCGCAGTTAACTGAAAAAATTGTTAATACAAACAGACGTATTGACACGATCGCAGAAAATGTCTGTGGAATAATTAATAAACAAACGGAGCTAATATGTGAAAAGATAGTATGTGAAGAATTCATACAAATTAATAATAAATGTGTAATTACTAATGATAATTATAAAAAAGTAATTAACATTAAGGAGGAAAAGCAAATAAAGGTTAATAAAACATACCTTATTAATAGCGATACTCCAATTGTGAGTCACACACACACTAGTAAGTCACATAAGGTGAAACACTTAAGGCACTACACTTATGGAGATAAATATCACTGTAGGTATAACAAGAAACGTAGTAAGTTATCTAGACGAAACACTACGCAAAATTGTGGTAAGTATGATGTTAGATATACGCACGATAAGTATAGTAACGATAATTATATCTGCAAGTATGAAAACTACAAAGGTTATCATAAACGACGTATGAAAAAACCGTCGACAACTGTTCAGGTAAGTTCACTCAACCAAACTAGGGACGAGAGAATGGAGAAAGAGCGAAGCATTTGTAACGAGAGAAAGAGGGTAGATTTTGTGTGGCCGACAGGCAAGATGAAAACATTGCTCTATGAACAGGTGACTTATACGATCAAAACAAACGTTCACAAGGTAAGTACGCACACAAACGTCGCAGCTATGCAACGGAAAGGTAACGAGGGAATAATACAATGGAACGCGGACGTTGTTTACACGAGGGTGAACACAATGAATTTCCTGTGTACAACAACCAATTGTGTAATGAAGGGTGTCAGTTCAAACGACACACCGAACCGAACTTAATACCGAAAATAAATAATTATTTTTAAATGAGAAATAATATGTGTAATAATATAAGAGAGTATAATTAAGAAATGTTATAAGGATTATTATTTGAAAGGGTTAATTAAGAAATGTATTAGTGATGGTAAGGAATGCTATTGTAGAGAAATATTTAAGAAAGTAATGGTAAAAGATGTTATTGTTGTTGTTAATATGAAGAAATGGTAAGGAATGGTATTATTGATATGTTATAAATATGAAGAAATGATTAAGATGAGCAATAATTGCCATAATTGTTAGAACGACTGATCAAGCGAACACTTAATGGAGATACAAGGACACAGAAGAAAGCGAGAGTGAAAAGTCATAAGGGCAGAGACTACTTAGGATTAAGGACTTCGAGAAAAATATCGTTGTTTTCCAAGACAGTTTCTCTGTAACCGATCATGCGACACACTACAAGCTGAAAGAGTATTCTGTTACGGAAGTGTATTTCAAGAAAGTAGTAGCGATCAGAAAGGTAATGTTAAAGAAATGTAATAAAAGGTAATGAATGTTAATGTATTGTATAAGTAATGTATTAGATAAAGTAATGTCATGTTAAGAAAAGAGCTAAGGAAGATTAGAAGCGAAGGTAAGAATGTATGAATTAAGATAATGTAAAATTAAGGACCGAATGTACACGAGTAGGACAGAAAACTTTCATCGTATATGATGAGATACAGAAGAAAGAAATTGGTAAATTCCACGCAACGTCATTTAGGAAGTTCTACACATGAAAACAGAGGTCAATGAAACCAGTTAAATCAGCTGTTTGTAAAGCCACCCTAATACAAGGTCGCGAGCAGTGAGCGTACGAAGAGGGGAGGTAAGACATTTGTATACACTCCAATTAAGGGTGAAATGATGAATATTATTCTTTATTATTTGTTACATTTTTTTGCAAATAATAATAATAAATTTAAAAAAAATTATAATAAATAAATTTATTAAATTTTTTTTTTGTTACCAAGCAGAGGAATAATGCGACAGTACAAATAAGTGATGTACTGAGCATGGAATATAAAAATTTAAATTTACTTAATAAACTGTAAATAATTAATAATATATTAGAAATAAGCATGTTAGGGATTGCAGGCTTGGCTCAGACAAAAATATGAACAGGTGTTTCGACCTGAATCAACGTGCACACACACACAAATGTAACTGAAAGTGTGTACACCAGTATTTTGCTAGTGTGTGTGAACGCAGGTCTCTGCAGGCGAGTTTGCCACCCCAAGATGAATAATTGCACAATTACTGTTTTTCCGTAATTATTCAGAAACTAGAATTAAGAATTAAAATCCAAAAGCACCATAAAATGTAAATAAATTTACTAAATACTGTGTACGAAAACCACGCGAAAGTGACACACTGTACAAGTGCAATAGTGAAATAACTGTGTACAAATCGAAAGGGTTAAGTTGCAATGTCCAAAATTACAGTGAACATGTGTTGTAAAATTAGTTATAAGGTAAGTATAAGAGTATACTTACAGGACTCTGCAATTCGCAGAAATATAAAAATTAGCGAATTTGATAAAGAGTGGGGGAACTGAAGCCAAAGACAGTTTCTAACATGTCGATTTCGGATCACTGCAGGGTGTCGACCAAGACATGGGTATAAATAGGACATGCAAGCTACAATGGTTCCCTTTCTTGAATCATCCACGGTGCAGCGGGAGCTTATGCCCGTCAGCACGGCGTATTTATTTTTGTTTCATAAACAGTTTAAATTTGCCAGTTACGTACAAATACGTAACTAAGCTGTAAAGACAATCATTTTAATTAATAACAGCACTACTTAAGAAGATCCATTAATAAGTCGACACTAGACAAGAGGAGAGTTCCAGAGAGAGATACGACGCTGGACAAGAGGAGAGTTCCAGAGAGAGATACGACGCTGGACAAGAAGAGAGTTCCAGAGAGAGATACGACACTAGACAAGAGGAGAGTTCCATAGAGAGATACGACGCTGGACAAGAGGAGAGTTCCAGAGAGAGATACGACGCTGGACAAGAGGAGAGTTCCAGAGAGAGAGACAGCTGACGCTGGACAAGAGGAGAAGAGAGACAGCCGACGCTGGAGGCGAGACGAGGACGAATACCGATGGAACAAAAATGATAGAGTATGATTGACGACAATAAGGTGATAGACAACTTATTCATATCTTAATCATACAAAGAATTCAAAGACAGTTAAAGACATTAATATTTTATTTAAAAATAAGAGCAATGTTTCTTGTATAGTAGAGTTAAAATCATAGATGTTTTAGAAATACGATTAACGTAACAAGAGCTCAAATTAATATGATATAAAATGATTACAAAGCATTTAAATAAAAACAATTAGTATTTGAGAAAACAGTACTGAGAAACAATAACTATTAATATTTTGAGTACGTTACAATATAGAAAAAAAATTTAAAAATTGATTTTGAAACATAGTAATAGACTGAGTAGTCTGAAAATGAGATTTTTCTTTGATATAATAATTATTAGCATAGAATATTTAGTCAGTAAGGATGTATATATCTTAAGCCTTATGGCATAATAACAAATAATAACTAATGTTTTAAAATCGAAGTCAGTGCCATGTGCACACATTTTTTTATAGTATCAAATAAATTTTAATTACCGTTTCAAGTTACATAGAGTTCTTATTGCAGATACACCTGACACCCAATTTAAATGTTAGATTGTTTAAAGAATTTGTCAATCTTGAACGTGAGATCGTTCATGCCTATTTATGTGTATGTAACGTTGCATAAATTTGGTGCTCCAAGATCGTGGGGCTCCACAAATTCAAATTATAATAAATTTGCAAATTGTCACGTCGCATAATTTGGCTCCCAAAGAGCGTGGGGCTATTCAAAAACAAATAGGAATGTATTTGTATTTGAAATTAAATTTTAACAAAATCTGTCACGTTGCATAATTTGTCGCCCTGGACGTGGGGCACAACATGCCTAAAATTATGTACAAAAATTTGTGACATAAATTGTAGCTCATGAATGTATGACCCGATCCCCATCATTTAACTATTAAAATTTTTAAGTAGCTAAATGGTTGCTCTAAAAAATATAAAGAGTGTGTTAAATGAAAAATGTATAATATGTAATTATTATTTATATTAAACAGTAACTGAATGTAATGTTAAATTGTTGTGTAATCACACAGCTGGCGCCCACAAATAATATTGTTGTCTATGTAACAGGTGTAACTGTAATGAGTATTAATAATAACTATTAATAAAAATACAGAAATAAATAAATAAGTAGGGAACGGTTATCAATAATAATTGTTAAAGAAGTACTATTAAATAAATATTTTAATAATTATTCAACATGGCAGAACCAGGAGGGTTGAATTTAGAAGCATTTAAAAATACGATACTCGCCATGATGGACGAATTAGTCATAAAACAAGCCGAAAAATTTAAAGAGGAGGTGAGAGAGGAGAATGTCAAACAAACAGAAAGTTTAGAAAATAAATTAGCCAAACAAACAGAAAGTTTAGAAAATAAATTAGAGCTACAGTCCGAAAATTTTAGACAGGACACTATAAAAATTACAGAGAGTCTAGAAGAGTTAAAAATTGATAATATTGAAATAAAACAAAGTATAATTGACAGTAATGCGCAGTTAACTGAAAAAATTGTTAATACAAACAGACGTATTGACACGATCGCAGAAAATGTCTGTGGAATAATTAATAAACAAACGGAGCTAATATGTGAAAAGATAGTATGTGAAGAATTCATACAAATTAAAAATAAATGTGTAATTACTAATGATAATTATAAAAAAGTAATTAACATTAAGGAGGAAAAGCAAATAAAGGTTAATAAAACATACCTTATTAATAGCGATACTCCAATTGTGAGTCACACACACACTAGTAAGTCACATAAGGTGAAACACTTAAGGCACTACACTTATGGAGATAAATATCACTGTAGGTATAACAAGAAACGTAGTAAGTTATCTAGACGAAACACTACGCAAAATTGTGGTAAGTATGATGTTAGATATACGCACGATAAGTATAGTAACGATAATTATATCTGCAAGTATGAAAACTACAAAGGTTATCATAAACGACGTATGAAAAAACCGTCGACAACTGTTCAGGTAAGTTCACTCAACCAAACTAGGGACGAGAGAATGGAGAAAGAGCGAAGCATTTGTAACGAGAGAAAGAGGGTAGATTTTGTGTGGCCGACAGGCAAGATGAAAACATTGCTCTATGAACAGGTGACTTATACGATCAAAACAAACGTTCACAAGGTAAGTACGCACACAAACGTCGCAGCTATGCAACGGAAAGGTAACGAGGGAATAATACAATGGAACGCGGACGTTGTTTACACGAGGGTGAACACAATGAATTTCCTGTGTACAACAACCAATTGTGTAATGAAGGGTGTCAGTTCAAACGACACACCGAACCGAACTTAATACCGAAAATAAATAATTATTTTTAAATGAGAAATAATATGTGTAATAATATAAGAGAGTATAATTAAGAAATGTTATAAGGATTATTATTTGAAAGGGTTAATTAAGAAATGTATTAGTGATGGTAAGGAATGCTATTGTAGAGAAATATTTAAGAAAGTAATGGTAAAAGATGTTATTGTTGTTGTTAATATGAAGAAATGGTAAGGAATGGTATTATTGATATGTTATAAATATGAAGAAATGATTAAGAAGAGCAATAATTGCCATAATTGTTAGAACGACTGATCAAGCGAACACTTAATGGAGATACAAGGACACAGAAGAAAGCGAGAGTGAAAAGTCATAAGGGCAGAGACTACTTAGGATTAAGGACTTCGAGAAAAATATCGTTGTTTTCCAAGACAGTTCCTCTGTAACCGATCATGCGACACACTACAAGCTGAAAGAGTATTCTGTTACGGAAGTGTATTTCAAGAAAGTAGTAGCGATCAGAAAGGTAATGTTAAAGAAATGTAATAAAAGGTAATGAATGTTAATGTATTGTATAAGTAATGTATTAGATAAAGTAATGTCATGTTAAGAAAAGAGCTAAGGAAGATTAGAAGCGAAGGTAAGAATGTATGAATTAAGATAATGTAAAATTAAGGACCGAATGTACACGAGTAGGACAGAACACTTTCATCGTATATGATGAGATACAGAAGAAAGAAATTGGTAAATTCCACGCAACGTCATTTAGGAAGTTCTACACATGAAAACAGAGGTCAATGAAACCAGTTAAATCAGCTGTTTGTAAAGCCACCCTAATACAAGGTCGCGAGCAGTGAGCGTACGAAGAGGGGAGGTAAGACATTTGTATACACTCCAATTAAGGGTGAAATGATGAATATTATTCTTTATTATTTGTTACATTTTTTTTGCAAATAATAATAATAAATAAAAAAAAATTATAATAAATAAATTTATTAAATTTTTTTTTTGTTACCAAGCAGAGGAATAATGCGACAGTACAAATAAGTGATGTACTGAGCATGGAATATAAAAATTTAAATTTACTTAATAAACTGTAAATAATTAATAATATATTAGAAATAAGCATGTTAGGGATTGCAGGCTTGGCTCAGACAAAAATATGAACAGGTGTTTCGACCTGAATCAACGTGCACACACACACAAATGTAACTGAAAGTGTGTACACCAGTATTTTGCTAGTGTGTGTGAACGCAGGTCTCTGCAGGCGAGTTTGCCACCCCAAGATGAATAATTGCACAATTACTGTTTTTCCGTAATTATTCAGAAACTAGAATTAAGAATTAAAATCCAAAAGCACCATAAAATTTAAATAAATTTACTAAATACTGTGTACGAAAACCACGCGAAAGTGACACACTGTACAAGTGCAATAGTGAAATAACTGTGTACAAATCGAAAGGGTTAAGTTGCAATGTCCAAAATTACAGTGAACATGTGTTGTAAAATTAGTTATAAGGTAAGTATAAGAGTATACTTACAGGACTCTGCAATTCGCAGAAATATAAAAAATAGCGAATTTGATAAAGAGTGGGGGAACTGAAGCCAAAGACAGTTTCTAACATGTCGATTTCGGATCACTGCAGGGTGTCGACCAAGACATGGGTATAAATAGGACATGCAAGCTACAGTGGTTCCCTTTCTTGAATCATCCACGGTGCAGTGGGAGCTTATGCCCGTCAGCACGGCGTATTTATTTTTGTTTCATAAACAGTTTAAATTTGCCAGTTACGTACAAATACGTAACTAAGCTGTAAAGACAATCATTTTAATTAATAACAGCACTACTTAAGAAGATCCATTAATAAGTCGACACTAGACAAGAGGAGAGTTCCAGAGAGAGATACGACGCTGGACAAGAGGAGAGTTCCAGAGAGAGATACGACGCTGGACAAGAAGAGAGTTCCAGAGAGAGATACGACACTAGACAAGAGGAGAGTTCCATAGAGTGATACGACGCTGGACAAGAGGAGAGTTCCAGAGAGAGATACGACGCTGGACAAGAGGAGAGTTCCAGAGAGAGAGACAGCCGACGCTGGACAAGAGGAGAAGAGAGACAGCCGACGCTGGAGGCGAGACGAGGACGAATACCGATGGAACAAAAATGATAGAGTATGATTGACGACAATAAGGTGATAGACAACTTATTCATATCTTAATCATACAAAGAATTCAAAGACAGTTAAAGACATTAATATTTTATTTAAAAATAAGAGCAATGTTTCTTGTATAGTAGAGTTAAAATCATAATGTTTTAGAAATACGATTAACGTAACAAGAGCTCAAATTAATATGATATAAAATGATTACAAAGCATTTAAATAAAAACAATTAGTATTTGAGAAAACAGTACTGAGAAACAATAACTATTAATATTTTGAGTACGTTACAATATAGAAAAAAAATTTAAAAATTGATTTTGAAACATAGTAATAGACTGAGTAGTCTGAAAATGAGATTTTTCTTTGATATAATAATTATTAGCATAGAATATTTAGTCAGTAAGGATGTATATATCTTAAGCCTTATGGCATAATAACAAATAATAACTAATGTTTTAAAATCGAAGTCAGTGCCATGTGCACACATTTTTTTATAGTATCAAATAAATTTTAATTACCGTTTCAAGTTACATAGAGTTCTTATTGCAGATACACCTGACACCCAATTTAAATGTTAGATTGTTTAAAGAATTTGTCAATCTTGAACGTGAGATCGTTCATGCCTATTTATGTGTATGTAACGTTGCATAAATTTGGTGCTCCAAGATCGTGGGGCTCCACAAATTCAAATTATAATAAATTTGCAAATTGTCACGTCGCATAATTTGGCTCCCAAAGAGCGTGGGGCTATTCAAAAACAAATAGGAATGTATTTGTATTTGAAATTAAATTTTAACAAAATCTGTCACGTTGCATAATTTGTCGCCCTGGACGTGGGGCACAACATGCCTAAAATTATGTACAAAAATTTGTGACATAAATTGTAGCTCATGAATGTATGACCCGATCCCCATCATTTAACTATTAAAATTTTTAAGTAGCTAAATGGTTGCTCTAAAAAATATAAAGAGTGTGTTAAATGAAAAATGTATAATATGTAATTATTATTTATATTAAACAGTAACTGAATGTAATGTTAAATTGTTGTGTAATCACACAGCTGGCGCCCACAAATAATATTGTTGTCTATGTAACAGGTGTAACTGTAATGAGTATTAATAATAACTATTAATAAAAATACAGAAATAAATAAATAAGTAGGGAACGGTTATCAATAATAATTGTTAAAGAAGTACTATTAAATAAATATTTTAATAATTATTCAACATGGCAGAACCAGGAGGGTTGAATTTAGAAGCATTTAAAAATACGATACTCGCCATGATGGACGAATTAGTCATAAAACAAGCCGAAAAATTTAAAGAGGAGGTGAGAGAGGAGAATGTCAAACAAACAGAAAGTTTAGAAAATAAATTAGCCAAACAAACAGAAAGTTTAGAAAATAAATTAGAGCTACAGTCCGAAAATTTTAGACAGGACACTATAAAAATTACAGAGAGTCTAGAAGAGTTAAAAATTGATAATATTGAAATAAAACAAAGTATAATTGACAGTAATGCGCAGTTAACTGAAAAAATTGTTAATACAAACAGACGTATTGACACGATCGCAGAAAATGTCTGTGGAATAATTAATAAACAAACAGAGCTAATATGTGAAAAGATAGTATGTGAAGAATTCATACAAATTAAAAATAAATGTGTAATTACTAATGATAATTATAAAAAAGTAATTAACATTAAGGAGGAAAAGCAAATAAAGGTTAATAAAACATACCTTATTAATAGCGATACTCCAATTGTGAGTCACACACACACTAGTAAGTCACATAAGGTGAAACACTTAAGGCACTACACTTATGGAGATAAATATCACTGTAGGTATAACAAGAAACGTAGTAAGTTATCTAGACGAAACACTACGCAAAATTGTGGTAAGTATGATGTTAGATATACGCACGATAAGTATAGTAACGATAATTATATCTGCAAGTATGAAAACTACAAAGGTTATCATAAACGACGTATGAAAAAACCGTCGACAACTGTTCAGGTAAGTTCACTCAACCAAACTAGGGACGAGAGAATGGAGAAAGAGCGAAGCATTTGTAACGAGAGAAAGAGGGTAGATTTTGTGTGGCCGACAGGCAAGATGAAAACATTGCTCTATGAACAGGTGACTTATACGATCAAAACAAACGTTCACAAGGTAAGTACGCACACAAACGTCGCAGCTATGCAACGGAAAGGTAACGAGGGAATAATACAATGGAACGCGGACGTTGTTTACACGAGGGTGAACACAATGAATTTCCTGTGTACAACAACCAATTGTGTAATGAAGGGTGTCAGTTCAAACGACACACCGAACCGAACTTAATACCGAAAATAAATAATTATTTTTAAATGAGAAATAATATGTGTAATAATATAAGAGAGTATAATTAAGAAATGTTATAAGGATTATTATTTGAAAGGGTTAATTAAGAAATGTATTAGTGATGGTAAGGAATGCTATTGTAGAGAAATATTTAAGAAAGTAATGGTAAAAGATGTTATTGTTGTTGTTAATATGAAGAAATGGTAAGGAATGGTATTATTGATATGTTATAAATATGAAGAAATGATTAAGAAGAGCAATAATTGCCATAATTGTTAGAACGACTGATCAAGCGAACACTTAATGGAGATACAAGGACACAGAAGAAAGCGAGAGTGAAAAGTCATAAGGGCAGAGACTACTTAGGATTAAGGACTTCGAGAAAAATATCGTTGTTTTCCAAGACAGTTCCTCTGTAACCGATCATGCGACACACTACAAGCTGAAAGAGTATTCTGTTACGGAAGTGTATTTCAAGAAAGTAGTAGCGATCAGAAAGGTAATGTTAAAGAAATGTAATAAAAGGTAATGAATGTTAATGTATTGTATAAGTAATGTATTAGATAAAGTAATGTCATGTTAAGAAAAGAGCTAAGGAAGATTAGAAGCGAAGGTAAGAATGTATGAATTAAGATAATGTAAAATTAAGGACCGAATGTACACGAGTAGGACAGAACACTTTCATCGTATATGATGAGATACAGAAGAAAGAAATTGGTAAATTCCACGCAACGTCATTTAGGAAGTTCTACACATGAAAACAGAGGTCAATGAAACCAGTTAAATCAGCTGTTTGTAAAGCCACCCTAATACAAGGTCGCGAGCAGTGAGCGTACGAAGAGGGGAGGTAAGACATTTGTATACACTCCAATTAAGGGTGAAATGATGAATATTATTCTTTATTATTTGTTACATTTTTTTTGCAAATAATAATAATAAATAAAAAAAAATTATAATAAATAAATTTATTAAATTTTTTTTTTGTTACCAAGCAGAGGAATAATGCGACAGTACAAATAAGTGATGTACTGAGCATGGAATATAAAAATTTAAATTTACTTAATAAACTGTAAATAATTAATAATATATTAGAAATAAGCATGTTAGGGATTGCAGGCTTGGCTCAGACAAAAATATGAACAGGTGTTTCGACCTGAATCAACGTGCACACACACACAAATGTAACTGAAAGTGTGTACACCAGTATTTTGCTAGTGTGTGTGAACGCAGGTCTCTGCAGGCGAGTTTGCCACCCCAAGATGAATAATTGCACAATTACTGTTTTTCCGTAATTATTCAGAAACTAGAATTAAGAATTAAAATCCAAAAGCACCATAAAATTTAAATAAATTTACTAAATACTGTGTACGAAAACCACGCGAAAGTGACACACTGTACAAGTGCAATAGTGAAATAACTGTGTACAAATCGAAAGGGTTAAGTTGCAATGTCCAAAATTACAGTGAACATGTGTTGTAAAATTAGTTATAAGGTAAGTATAAGAGTATACTTACAGGACTCTGCAATTCGCAGAAATATAAAAAATAGCGAATTTGATAAAGAGTGGGGGAACTGAAGCCAAAGACAGTTTCTAACATGTCGATTTCGGATCACTGCAGGGTGTCGACCAAGACATGGGTATAAATAGGACATGCAAGCTACAGTGGTTCCCTTTCTTGAATCATCCACGGTGCAGTGGGAGCTTATGCCCGTCAGCACGGCGTATTTATTTTTGTTTCATAAACAGTTTAAATTTGCCAGTTACGTACAAATACGTAACTAAGCTGTAAAGACAATCATTTTAATTAATAACAGCACTACTTAAGAAGATCCATTAATAAGTCGACACTAGACAAGAGGAGAGTTCCAGAGAGAGATACGACGCTGGACAAGAGGAGAGTTCCAGAGAGAGATACGACGCTGGACAAGAAGAGAGTTCCAGAGAGAGATACGACACTAGACAAGAGGAGAGTTCCATAGAGAGATACGACGCTGGACAAGAGGAGAGTTCCAGAGAGAGATACGACGCTGGACAAGAGGAGAGTTCCAGAGAGAGAGACAGCCGACGCTGGACAAGAGGAGAAGAGAGACAGCCGACGCTGGAGGCGAGACGAGGACGAATACCGATGGAACAAAAATGATAGAGTATGATTGACGACAATAAGGTGATAGACAACTTATTCATATCTTAATCATACAAAGAATTCAAAGACAGTTAAAGACATTAATATTTTATTTAAAAATAAGAGCAATGTTTCTTGTATAGTAGAGTTAAAATCATAGATGTTTTAGAAATACGATTAACGTAACAAGAGCTCAAATTAATATGATATAAAATGATTACAAAGCATTTAAATAAAAACAATTAGTATTTGAGAAAACAGTACTGAGAAACAATAACTATTAATATTTTGAGTACGTTACAATATAGAAAAAAAAAGATTTAAAAATTGATTTTGAAACATAGTAATAGACTGAGTAGTCTGAAAATGAGATTTTTCTTTGATATAATAATTATTAGCATAGAATATTTAGTCAGTAAGGATGTATATATCTTAAGCCTTACGGCATAATAACAAATAATAACTAATGTTTTAAAATCGAAGTCAGTGCCATGTGCACACATTTTTTTATAGTATCAAATAAATTTTAATTACCGTTTCAAGTTACATAGAGTTCTTATTGCAGATACACCTGACACCCAATTTAAATGTTAGATTGTTTAAAGAATTTGTCAATCTTGAACGTGAGATCGTTCATGCCTATTTATGTGTATGTAACGTTGCATAAATTTGGTGCTCCAAGATCGTGGGGCTCCACAAATTTAAATTATAATAAATTTGCAAATTGTCACGTCGCATAATTTGGCTCCCAAAGAGCGTGGGGCTATTCAAAAACAAATAGGAATGTATTTGTATTTGAAATTAAATTTTAACAAAATCTGTCACGTTGCATAATTTGTCGCCCTGGACGTGGGGCACAACATGCCTAAAATTATGTACAAAAATTTGTGACATAAATTGTAGCTCATGAATGTATGACCCGATCCCCATCATTTAACTATTAAAATTTTTAAGTAGCTAAATGGTTGCTCTAAAAAATATAAAGAGTGTGTTAAATGAAAAATGTATAATATGTAATTATTATTTATATTAAACAGTAACTGAATGTAATGTTAAATTGTTGTGTAATCACACAGCTGGCGCCCACAAATAATATTGTTGTCTATGTAACAGGTGTAACTGTAATGAGTATTAATAATAACTATTAATAAAAATACAGAAATAAATAAATAAGTAGGGAACGGTTATCAATAATAATTGTTAAAGAAGTACTATTAAATAAATATTTTAATAATTATTCAACATGGCAGAACCAGGAGGGTTGAATTTAGAAGCATTTAAAAATACGATACTCGCCATGATGGACGAATTAGTCATAAAACAAGCCGAAAAATTTAAAGAGGAGGTGAGAGAGGAGAATGTCAAACAAACAGAAAGTTTAGAAAATAAATTAGCCAAACAAACAGAAAGTTTAGAAAATAAATTAGAGCTACAGTCCGAAAATTTTAGACAGGACACTATAAAAATTACAGAGAGTCTAGAAGAGTTAAAAATTGATAATATTGAAATAAAACAAAGTATAATTGACAGTAATGCGCAGTTAACTGAAAAAATTGTTAATACAAACAGACGTATTGACACGATCGCAGAAAATGTCTGTGGAATAATTAATAAACAAACAGAGCTAATATGTGAAAAGATAGTATGTGAAGAATTCATACAAATTAAAAATAAATGTGTAATTACTAATGATAATTATAAAAAAGTAATTAACATTAAGGAGGAAAAGCAAATAAAGGTTAATAAAACATACCTTATTAATAGCGATACTCCAATTGTGAGTCACACACACACTAGTAAGTCACATAAGGTGAAACACTTAAGGCACTACACTTATGGAGATAAATATCACTGTAGGTATAACAAGAAACGTAGTAAGTTATCTAGACGAAACACTACGCAAAATTGTGGTAAGTATGATGTTAGATATACGCACGATAAGTATAGTAACGATAATTATATCTGCAAGTATGAAAACTACAAAGGTTATCATAAACGACGTATGAAAAAACCGTCGACAACTGTTCAGGTAAGTTCACTCAACCAAACTAGGGACGAGAGAATGGAGAAAGAGCGAAGCATTTGTAACGAGAGAAAGAGGGTAGATTTTGTGTGGCCGACAGGCAAGATGAAAACATTGCTCTATGAACAGGTGACTTATACGATCAAAACAAACGTTCACAAGGTAAGTACGCACACAAACGTCGCAGCTATGCAACGGAAAGGTAACGAGGGAATAATACAATGGAACGCGGACGTTGTTTACACGAGGGTGAACACAATGAATTTCCTGTGTACAACAACCAATTGTGTAATGAAGGGTGTCAGTTCAAACGACACACCGAACCGAACTTAATACCGAAAATAAATAATTATTTTTAAATGAGAAATAATATGTGTAATAATATAAGAGAGTATAATTAAGAAATGTTATAAGGATTATTATTTGAAAGGGTTAATTAAGAAATGTATTAGTGATGGTAAGGAATGCTATTGTAGAGAAATATTTAAGAAAGTAATGGTAAAAGATGTTATTGTTGTTGTTAATATGAAGAAATGGTAAGGAATGGTATTATTGATATGTTATAAATATGAAGAAATGATTAAGAAGAGCAATAATTGCCATAATTGTTAGAACGACTGATCAAGCGAACACTTAATGGAGATACAAGGACACAGAAGAAAGCGAGAGTGAAAAGTCATAAGGGCAGAGACTACTTAGGATTAAGGACTTCGAGAAAAATATCGTTGTTTTCCAAGACAGTTCCTCTGTAACCGATCATGCGACACACTACAAGCTGAAAGAGTATTCTGTTACGGAAGTGTATTTCAAGAAAGTAGTAGCGATCAGAAAGGTAATGTTAAAGAAATGTAATAAAAGGTAATGAATGTTAATGTATTGTATAAGTAATGTATTAGATAAAGTAATGTCATGTTAAGAAAAGAGCTAAGGAAGATTAGAAGCGAAGGTAAGAATGTATGAATTAAGATAATGTAAAATTAAGGACCGAATGTACACGAGTAGGACAGAACACTTTCATCGTATATGATGAGATACAGAAGAAAGAAATTGGTAAATTCCACGCAACGTCATTTAGGAAGTTCTACACATGAAAACAGAGGTCAATGAAACCAGTTAAATCAGCTGTTTGTAAAGCCACCCTAATACAAGGTCGCGAGCAGTGAGCGTACGAAGAGGGGAGGTAAGACATTTGTATACACTCCAATTAAGGGTGAAATGATGAATATTATTCTTTATTATTTGTTACATTTTTTTTGCAAATAATAATAATAAATAAAAAAAAATTATAATAAATAAATTTATTAAATTTTTTTTTTGTTACCAAGCAGAGGAATAATGCGACAGTACAAATAAGTGATGTACTGAGCATGGAATATAAAAATTTAAATTTACTTAATAAACTGTAAATAATTAATAATATATTAGAAATAAGCATGTTAGGGATTGCAGGCTTGGCTCAGACAAAAATATGAACAGGTGTTTCGACCTGAATCAACGTGCACACACACACAAATGTAACTGAAAGTGTGTACACCAGTATTTTGCTAGTGTGTGTGAACGCAGGTCTCTGCAGGCGAGTTTGCCACCCCAAGATGAATAATTGCACAATTACTGTTTTTCCGTAATTATTCAGAAACTAGAATTAAGAATTAAAATCCAAAAGCACCATAAAATTTAAATAAATTTACTAAATACTGTGTACGAAAACCACGCGAAAGTGACACACTGTACAAGTGCAATAGTGAAATAACTGTGTACAAATCGAAAGGGTTAAGTTGCAATGTCCAAAATTACAGTGAACATGTGTTGTAAAATTAGTTATAAGGTAAGTATAAGAGTATACTTACAGGACTCTGCAATTCGCAGAAATATAAAAAATAGCGAATTTGATAAAGAGTGGGGGAACTGAAGCCAAAGACAGTTTCTAACATGTCGATTTCGGATCACTGCAGGGTGTCGACCAAGACATGGGTATAAATAGGACATGCAAGCTACAGTGGTTCCCTTTCTTGAATCATCCACGGTGCAGTGGGAGCTTATGCCCGTCAGCACGGCGTATTTATTTTTGTTTCATAAACAGTTTAAATTTGCCAGTTACGTACAAATACGTAACTAAGCTGTAAAGACAATCATTTTAATTAATAACAGCACTACTTAAGAAGATCCATTAATAAGTCGACACTAGACAAGAGGAGAGTTCCAGAGAGAGATACGACGCTGGACAAGAGGAGAGTTCCAGAGAGAGATACGACGCTGGACAAGAAGAGAGTTCCAGAGAGAGATACGACACTAGACAAGAGGAGAGTTCCATAGAGAGATACGACGCTGGACAAGAGGAGAGTTCCAGAGAGAGATACGACGCTGGACAAGAGGAGAGTTCCAGAGAGAGAGACAGCCGACGCTGGACAAGAGGAGAAGAGAGACAGCCGACGCTGGAGGCGAGACGAGGACGAATACCGATGGAACAAAAATGATAGAGTATGATTGACGACAATAAGGTGATAGACAACTTATTCATATCTTAATCATACAAAGAATTCAAAGACAGTTAAAGACATTAATATTTTATTTAAAAATAAGAGCAATGTTTCTTGTATAGTAGAGTTAAAATCATAGATGTTTTAGAAATACGATTAACGTAACAAGAGCTCAAATTAATATGATATAAAATGATTACAAAGCATTTAAATAAAAACAATTAGTATTTGAGAAAACAGTACTGAGAAACAATAACTATTAATATTTTGAGTACGTTACAATATAGAAAAAAAAAGATTTAAAAATTGATTTTGAAACATAGTAATAGACTGAGTAGTCTGAAAATGAGATTTTTCTTTGATATAATAATTATTAGCATAGAATATTTAGTCAGTAAGGATGTATATATCTTAAGCCTTACGGCATAATAACAAATAATAACTAATGTTTTAAAATCGAAGTCAGTGCCATGTGCACACATTTTTTTATAGTATCAAATAAATTTTAATTACCGTTTCAAGTTACATAGAGTTCTTATTGCAGATACACCTGACACCCAATTTAAATGTTAGATTGTTTAAAGAATTTGTCAATCTTGAACGTGAGATCGTTCATGCCTATTTATGTGTATGTAACGTTGCATAAATTTGGTGCTCCAAGATCGTGGGGCTCCACAAATTTAAATTATAATAAATTTGCAAATTGTCACGTCGCATAATTTGGCTCCCAAAGAGCGTGGGGCTATTCAAAAACAAATAGGAATGTATTTGTATTTGAAATTAAATTTTAACAAAATCTGTCACGTTGCATAATTTGTCGCCCTGGACGTGGGGCACAACATGCCTAAAATTATGTACAAAAATTTGTGACATAAATTGTAGCTCATGAATGTATGACCCGATCCCCATCATTTAACTATTAAAATTTTTAAGTAGCTAAATGGTTGCTCTAAAAAATATAAAGAGTGTGTTAAATGAAAAATGTATAATATGTAATTATTATTTATATTAAACAGTAACTGAATGTAATGTTAAATTGTTGTGTAATCACACAGCTGGCGCCCACAAATAATATTGTTGTCTATGTAACAGGTGTAACTGTAATGAGTATTAATAATAACTATTAATAAAAATACAGAAATAAATAAATAAGTAGGGAACGGTTATCAATAATAATTGTTAAAGAAGTACTATTAAATAAATATTTTAATAATTATTCAACATGGCAGAACCAGGAGGGTTGAATTTAGAAGCATTTAAAAATACGATACTCGCCATGATGGACGAATTAGTCATAAAACAAGCCGAAAAATTTAAAGAGGAGGTGAGAGAGGAGAATGTCAAACAAACAGAAAGTTTAGAAAATAAATTAGCCAAACAAACAGAAAGTTTAGAAAATAAATTAGAGCTACAGTCCGAAAATTTTAGACAGGACACTATAAAAATTACAGAGAGTCTAGAAGAGTTAAAAATTGATAATATTGAAATAAAACAAAGTATAATTGACAGTAATGCGCAGTTAACTGAAAAAATTGTTAATACAAACAGACGTATTGACACGATCGCAGAAAATGTCTGTGGAATAATTAATAAACAAACAGAGCTAATATGTGAAAAGATAGTATGTGAAGAATTCATACAAATTAAAAATAAATGTGTAATTACTAATGATAATTATAAAAAAGTAATTAACATTAAGGAGGAAAAGCAAATAAAGGTTAATAAAACATACCTTATTAATAGCGATACTCCAATTGTGAGTCACACACACACTAGTAAGTCACATAAGGTGAAACACTTAAGGCACTACACTTATGGAGATAAATATCACTGTAGGTATAACAAGAAACGTAGTAAGTTATCTAGACGAAACACTACGCAAAATTGTGGTAAGTATGATGTTAGATATACGCACGATAAGTATAGTAACGATAATTATATCTGCAAGTATGAAAACTACAAAGGTTATCATAAACGACGTATGAAAAAACCGTCGACAACTGTTCAGGTAAGTTCACTCAACCAAACTAGGGACGAGAGAATGGAGAAAGAGCGAAGCATTTGTAACGAGAGAAAGAGGGTAGATTTTGTGTGGCCGACAGGCAAGATGAAAACATTGCTCTATGAACAGGTGACTTATACGATCAAAACAAACGTTCACAAGGTAAGTACGCACACAAACGTCGCAGCTATGCAACGGAAAGGTAACGAGGGAATAATACAATGGAACGCGGACGTTGTTTACACGAGGGTGAACACAATGAATTTCCTGTGTACAACAACCAATTGTGTAATGAAGGGTGTCAGTTCAAACGACACACCGAACCGAACTTAATACCGAAAATAAATAATTATTTTTAAATGAGAAATAATATGTGTAATAATATAAGAGAGTATAATTAAGAAATGTTATAAGGATTATTATTTGAAAGGGTTAATTAAGAAATGTATTAGTGATGGTAAGGAATGCTATTGTAGAGAAATATTTAAGAAAGTAATGGTAAAAGATGTTATTGTTGTTGTTAATATGAAGAAATGGTAAGGAATGGTATTATTGATATGTTATAAATATGAAGAAATGATTAAGATGAGCAATAATTGCCATAATTGTTAGAACGACTGATCAAGCGAACACTTAATGGAGATACAAGGACACAGAAGAAAGCGAGAGTGAAAAGTCATAAGGGCAGAGACTACTTAGGATTAAGGACTTCGAGAAAAATATCGTTGTTTTCCAAGACAGTTCCTCTGTAACCGATCATGCGACACACTACAAGCTGAAAGAGTATTCTGTTACGGAAGTGTATTTCAAGAAAGTAGTAGCGATCAGAAAGGTAATGTTAAAGAAATGTAATAAAAGGTAATGAATGTTAATGTATTGTATAAGTAATGTATTAGATAAAGTAATGTCATGTTAAGAAAAGAGCTAAGGAAGATTAGAAGCGAAGGTAAGAATGTATGAATTAAGATAATGTAAAATTAAGGACCGAATGTACACGAGTAGGACAGAACACTTTCATCGTATATGATGAGATACAGAAGAAAGAAATTGGTAAATTCCACGCAACGTCATTTAGGAAGTTCTACACATGAAAACAGAGGTCAATGAAACCAGTTAAATCAGCTGTTTGTAAAGCCACCCTAATACAAGGTCGCGAGCAGTGAGCGTACGAAGAGGGGAGGTAAGACATTTGTATACACTCCAATTAAGGGTGAAATGATGAATATTATTCTTTATTATTTGTTACATTTTTTTGCAAATAATAATAATAAATAAATAAAAAATTATAATAAATAAATTTATTAAATTTTTTTTTTGTTACCAAGCAGAGGAATAATGCGACAGTACAAATAAGTGATGTACTGAGCATGGAATATAAAAATTTAAATTTACTTAATAAACTGTAAATAATTAATAATATATTAGAAATAAGCATGTTAGGGATTGCAGGCTTGGCTCAGACAAAAATATGAACAGGTGTTTCGACCTGAATCAACGTGCACACACACACAAATGTAACTGAAAGTGTGTACACCAGTATTTTGCTAGTGTGTGTGAACGCAGGTCTCTGCAGGCGAGTTTGCCACCCCGAGATGAATAATTGCACAATTACTGTTTTTCCGTAATTATTCAGAAACTAGAATTAAGAATTAAAATCCAAAAGCACCATAAAATTTAAATAAATTTACTAAATACTGTGTACGAAAACCACGCGAAAGTGACACACTGTACAAGTGCAATAGTGAAATAACTGTGTACAAATCGAAAGGGTTAAGTTGCAATGTCCAAAATTACAGTGAACATGTGTTGTAAAATTAGTTATAAGGTAAGTATAAGAGTATACTTACAGGACTCTGCAATTCGCAGAAATATAAAAAATAGCGAATTTGATAAAGAGTGGGGGAACTGAAGCCAAAGACAGTTTCTAACATGTCGATTTCGGATCACTGCAGGGTGTCGACCAAGACATGGGTATAAATAGGACATGCAAGCTACAGTGGTTCCCTTTCTTGAATCATCCACGGTGCAGTGGGAGCTTATGCCCGTCAGCACGGCGTATTTATTTTTGTTTCATAAACAGTTTAAATTTGCCAGTTACGTACAAATACGTAACTAAGCTGTAAAGACAATCATTTTAATTAATAACAGCACTACTTAAGAAGATCCATTAATAAGTCGACACTAGACAAGAGGAGAGTTCCAGAGAGAGATACGACGCTGGACAAGAGGAGAGTTCCAGAGAGAGATACGACGCTGGACAAGAAGAGAGTTCCAGAGAGAGATACGACACTAGACAAGAGGAGAGTTCCATAGAGAGATACGACGCTGGACAAGAGGAGAGTTCCAGAGAGAGATACGACGCTGGACAAGAGGAGAGTTCCAGAGAGAGAGACAGCCGACGCTGGACAAGAGGAGAAGAGAGACAGCCGACGCTGGAGGCGAGACGAGGACGAATACCGATGGAACAAAAATGATAGAGTATGATTGACGACAATAAGGTGATAGACAACTTATTCATATCTTAATCATACAAAGAATTCAAAGACAGTTAAAGACATTAATATTTTATTTAAAAATAAGAGCAATGTTTCTTGTATAGTAGAGTTAAAATCATAGATGTTTTAGAAATACGATTAACGTAACAAGAGCTCAAATTAATATGATATAAAATGATTACAAAGCATTTAAATAAAAACAATTAGTATTTGAGAAAACAGTACTGAGAAACAATAACTATTAATAATTTGAGTACGTTACAATATAGAAAAAAAAAAGATTTAAAAATTGATTTTGAAACATAGTAATAGACTGAGTAGTCTGAAAATGAGATTTTTCTTTGATATAATAATTATTAGCATAGAATATTTAGTCAGTAAGGATGTATATATCTTAAGCCTTACGGCATAATAACAAATAATAACTAATGTTTTAAAATCGAAGTCAGTGCCATGTGCACACATTTTTTTATAGTATCAAATAAATTTTAATTACCGTTTCAAGTTACATAGAGTTCTTATTGCAGATACACCTGACACCCAATTTAAATGTTAGATTGTTTAAAGAATTTGTCAATCTTAAACGTGAGATCGTTCATGCCTATTTATGTGTATGTAACGTTGCATAAATTTGGTGCTCCAAGATCGTGGGGCTCCACAAATTCAAATTATAATAAATTTGCAAATTGTCACGTCACATAATTTGGCTCCCAAAGAGCGTGGGGCTATTCAAAAACAAATAGGAATGTATTTGTATTTGAAATTAAATTTTAACAAAATCTGTCACGTTGCATAATTTGTCGCCCTGGACGTGGGGCACAACATGCCTAAAATTATGTACAAAAATTTGTGACATAAATTGTAGCTCATGAATGTATGACCCAATCCCCATCATTTAACTATTAAAATTTTTAAGTAGCTAAATGGTTGCTCTAAAAAATATAAAGAGTGTGTTAAATGAAAAATGTATAATATGTAATTATTATTTATATTAAACAGTAACTGAATGTAATGTTAAATTGTTGTGTAATCACACAGCTGGCGCCCACAAATAATATTGTTGTCTATGTAACAGGTGTAACTGTAATGAGTATTAATAATAACTATTAATAAAAATACAGAAATAAATAAATAAGTAGGGAATGGTTATCAATAATAATTGTTAAAGAAGTACTATTAAATAAATATTTTAATAATTATTCAACATGGCAGAACCAGGAGGGTTGAATTTAGAAGCATTTAAAAATACGATACTCGCCATGATGGACGAATTAGTCATAAAACAAGCCGAAAAATTTAAAGAGGAGGTGAGAGAGGAGAATGTCAAACAAACAGAAAGTTTAGAAAATAAATTAGCCAAACAAACAGAAAGTTTAGAAAATAAATTAGAGCTACAGTCCGAAAATTTTAGACAGGACACTATAAAAATTACAGAGAGTCTAGAAGAGTTAAAAATTGATAATATTGAAATAAAACAAAGTATAATTGACAGTAATGCGCAGTTAACTGAAAAAATTGTTAATACAAACAGACGTATTGACACGATCGCAGAAAATGTCTGTGGAATAATTAATAAACAAACAGAGCTAATATGTGAAAAGATAGTATGTGAAGAATTCATACAAATTAAAAATAAATGTGTAATTACTAATGATAATTATAAAAAAGTAATTAACATTAAGGAGGAAAAGCAAATAAAGGTTAATAAAACATACCTTATTAATAGCGATACTCCAATTGTGAGTCACACACACACTAGTAAGTCACATAAGGTGAAACACTTAAGGCACTACACTTATGGAGATAAATATCACTGTAGGTATAACAAGAAACGTAGTAAGTTATCTAGACGAAACACTACGCAAAATTGTGGTAAGTATGATGTTAGATATACGCACGATAAGTATAGTAACGATAATTATATCTGCAAGTATGAAAACTACAAAGGTTATCATAAACGACGTATGAAAAAACCGTCGACAACTGTTCAGGTAAGTTCACTCAACCAAACTAGGGACGAGAGAATGGAGAAAGAGCGAAGCATTTGTAACGAGAGAAAGAGGGTAGATTTTGTGTGGCCGACAGGCAAGATGAAAACATTGCTCTATGAACAGGTGACTTATACGATCAAAACAAACGTTCACAAGGTAAGTACGCACACAAACGTCGCAGCTATGCAACGGAAAGGTAACGAGGGAATAATACAATGGAACGCGGACGTTGTTTACACGAGGGTGAACACAATGAATTTCCTGTGTACAACAACCAATTGTGTAATGAAGGGTGTCAGTTCAAACGACACACCGAACCGAACTTAATACCGAAAATAAATAATTATTTTTAAATGAGAAATAATATGTGTAATAATATAAGAGAGTATAATTAAGAAATGTTATAAGGATTATTATTTGAAAGGGTTAATTAAGAAATGTATTAGTGATGGTAAGGAATGCTATTGTAGAGAAATATTTAAGAAAGTAATGGTAAAAGATGTTATTGTTGTTGTTAATATGAAGAAATGGTAAGGAATGGTATTATTGATATGTTATAAATATGAAGAAATGATTAAGAAGAGCAATAATTGCCATAATTGTTAGAACGACTGATCAAGCGAACACTTAATGGAGATACAAGGACACAGAAGAAAGCGAGAGTGAAAAGTCATAAGGGCAGAGACTACTTAGGATTAAGGACTTCGAGAAAAATATCGTTGTTTTCCAAGACAGTTCCTCTGTAACCGATCATGCGACACACTACAAGCTGAAAGAGTATTCTGTTACGGAAGTGTATTTCAAGAAAGTAGTAGCGATCAGAAAGGTAATGTTAAAGAAATGTAATAAAAGGTAATGAATGTTAATGTATTGTATAAGTAATGTATTAGATAAAGTAATGTCATGTTAAGAAAAGAGCTAAGGAAGATTAGAAGCGAAGGTAAGAATGTATGAATTAAGATAATGTAAAATTAAGGACCGAATGTACACGAGTAGGACAGAACACTTTCATCGTATATGATGAGATACAGAAGAAAGAAATTGGTAAATTCCACGCAACGTCATTTAGGAAGTTCTACACATGAAAACAGAGGTCAATGAAACCAGTTAAATCAGCTGTTTGTAAAGCCACCCTAATACAAGGTCGCGAGCAGTGAGCGTACGAAGAGGGGAGGTAAGACATTTGTATACACTCCAATTAAGGGTGAAATGATGAATATTATTCTTTATTATTTGTTACATTTTTTTTGCAAATAATAATAATAAATAAAAAAAAATTATAATAAATAAATTTATTAAATTTTTTTTTTGTTACCAAGCAGAGGAATAATGCGACAGTACAAATAAGTGATGTACTGAGCATGGAATATAAAAATTTAAATTTACTTAATAAACTGTAAATAATTAATAATATATTAGAAATAAGCATGTTAGGGATTGCAGGCTTGGCTCAGACAAAAATATGAACAGGTGTTTCGACCTGAATCAACGTGCACACACACACAAATGTAACTGAAAGTGTGTACACCAGTATTTTGCTAGTGTGTGTGAACGCAGGTCTCTGCAGGCGAGTTTGCCACCCCAAGATGAATAATTGCACAATTACTGTTTTTCCGTAATTATTCAGAAACTAGAATTAAGAATTAAAATCCAAAAGCACCATAAAATTTAAATAAATTTACTAAATACTGTGTACGAAAACCACGCGAAAGTGACACACTGTACAAGTGCAATAGTGAAATAACTGTGTACAAATCGAAAGGGTTAAGTTGCAATGTCCAAAATTACAGTGAACATGTGTTGTAAAATTAGTTATAAGGTAAGTATAAGAGTATACTTACAGGACTCTGCAATTCGCAGAAATATAAAAAATAGCGAATTTGATAAAGAGTGGGGGAACTGAAGCCAAAGACAGTTTCTAACATGTCGATTTCGGATCACTGCAGGGTGTCGACCAAGACATGGGTATAAATAGGACATGCAAGCTACAGTGGTTCCCTTTCTTGAATCATCCACGGTGCAGTGGGAGCTTATGCCCGTCAGCACGGCGTATTTATTTTTGTTTCATAAACAGTTTAAATTTGCCAGTTACGTACAAATACGTAACTAAGCTGTAAAGACAATCATTTTAATTAATAACAGCACTACTTAAGAAGATCCATTAATAAGTCGACACTAGACAAGAGGAGAGTTCCAGAGAGAGATACGACGCTGGACAAGAGGAGAGTTCCAGAGAGAGATACGACGCTGGACAAGAAGAGAGTTCCAGAGAGAGATACGACACTAGACAAGAGGAGAGTTCCATAGAGAGATACGACGCTGGACAAGAGGAGAGTTCCAGAGAGAGATACGACGCTGGACAAGAGGAGAGTTCCAGAGAGAGAGACAGCCGACGCTGGACAAGAGGAGAAGAGAGACAGCCGACGCTGGAGGCGAGACGAGGACGAATACCGATGGAACAAAAATGATAGAGTATGATTGACGACAATAAGGTGATAGACAACTTATTCATATCTTAATCATACAAAGAATTCAAAGACAGTTAAAGACATTAATATTTTATTTAAAAATAAGAGCAATGTTTCTTGTATAGTAGAGTTAAAATCATAGATGTTTTAGAAATACGATTAACGTAACAAGAGCTCAAATTAATATGATATAAAATGATTACAAAGCATTTAAATAAAAACAATTAGTATTTGAGAAAACAGTACTGAGAAACAATAACTATTAATATTTTGAGTACGTTACAATATAGAAAAAAAAAGATTTAAAAATTGATTTTGAAACATAGTAATAGACTGAGTAGTCTGAAAATGAGATTTTTCTTTGATATAATAATTATTAGCATAGAATATTTAGTCAGTAAGGATGTATATATCTTAAGCCTTACGGCATAATAACAAATAATAACTAATGTTTTAAAATCGAAGTCAGTGCCATGTGCACACATTTTTTTATAGTATCAAATAAATTTTAATTACCGTTTCAAGTTACATAGAGTTCTTATTGCAGATACACCTGACACCCAATTTAAATGTTAGATTGTTTAAAGAATTTGTCAATCTTGAACGTGAGATCGTTCATGCCTATTTATGTGTATGTAACGTTGCATAAATTTGGTGCTCCAAGATCGTGGGGCTCCACAAATTTAAATTATAATAAATTTGCAAATTGTCACGTCGCATAATTTGGCTCCCAAAGAGCGTGGGGCTATTCAAAAACAAATAGGAATGTATTTGTATTTGAAATTAAATTTTAACAAAATCTGTCACGTTGCATAATTTGTCGCCCTGGACGTGGGGCACAACATGCCTAAAATTATGTACAAAAATTTGTGACATAAATTGTAGCTCATGAATGTATGACCCGATCCCCATCATTTAACTATTAAAATTTTTAAGTAGCTAAATGGTTGCTCTAAAAAATATAAAGAGTGTGTTAAATGAAAAATGTATAATATGTAATTATTATTTATATTAAACAGTAACTGAATGTAATGTTAAATTGTTGTGTAATCACACAGCTGGCGCCCACAAATAATATTGTTGTCTATGTAACAGGTGTAACTGTAATGAGTATTAATAATAACTATTAATAAAAATACAGAAATAAATAAATAAGTAGGGAACGGTTATCAATAATAATTGTTAAAGAAGTACTATTAAATAAATATTTTAATAATTATTCAACATGGCAGAACCAGGAGGGTTGAATTTAGAAGCATTTAAAAATACGATACTCGCCATGATGGACGAATTAGTCATAAAACAAGCCGAAAAATTTAAAGAGGAGGTGAGAGAGGAGAATGTCAAACAAACAGAAAGTTTAGAAAATAAATTAGCCAAACAAACAGAAAGTTTAGAAAATAAATTAGAGCTACAGTCCGAAAATTTTAGACAGGACACTATAAAAATTACAGAGAGTCTAGAAGAGTTAAAAATTGATAATATTGAAATAAAACAAAGTATAATTGACAGTAATGCGCAGTTAACTGAAAAAATTGTTAATACAAACAGACGTATTGACACGATCGCAGAAAATGTCTGTGGAATAATTAATAAACAAACAGAGCTAATATGTGAAAAGATAGTATGTGAAGAATTCATACAAATTAAAAATAAATGTGTAATTACTAATGATAATTATAAAAAAGTAATTAACATTAAGGAGGAAAAGCAAATAAAGGTTAATAAAACATACCTTATTAATAGCGATACTCCAATTGTGAGTCACACACACACTAGTAAGTCACATAAGGTGAAACACTTAAGGCACTACACTTATGGAGATAAATATCACTGTAGGTATAACAAGAAACGTAGTAAGTTATCTAGACGAAACACTACGCAAAATTGTGGTAAGTATGATGTTAGATATACGCACGATAAGTATAGTAACGATAATTATATCTGCAAGTATGAAAACTACAAAGGTTATCATAAACGACGTATGAAAAAACCGTCGACAACTGTTCAGGTAAGTTCACTCAACCAAACTAGGGACGAGAGAATGGAGAAAGAGCGAAGCATTTGTAACGAGAGAAAGAGGGTAGATTTTGTGTGGCCGACAGGCAAGATGAAAACATTGCTCTATGAACAGGTGACTTATACGATCAAAACAAACGTTCACAAGGTAAGTACGCACACAAACGTCGCAGCTATGCAACGGAAAGGTAACGAGGGAATAATACAATGGAACGCGGACGTTGTTTACACGAGGGTGAACACAATGAATTTCCTGTGTACAACAACCAATTGTGTAATGAAGGGTGTCAGTTCAAACGACACACCGAACCGAACTTAATACCGAAAATAAATAATTATTTTTAAATGAGAAATAATATGTGTAATAATATAAGAGAGTATAATTAAGAAATGTTATAAGGATTATTATTTGAAAGGGTTAATTAAGAAATGTATTAGTGATGGTAAGGAATGCTATTGTAGAGAAATATTTAAGAAAGTAATGGTAAAAGATGTTATTGTTGTTGTTAATATGAAGAAATGGTAAGGAATGGTATTATTGATATGTTATAAATATGAAGAAATGATTAAGATGAGCAATAATTGCCATAATTGTTAGAACGACTGATCAAGCGAACACTTAATGGAGATACAAGGACACAGAAGAAAGCGAGAGTGAAAAGTCATAAGGGCAGAGACTACTTAGGATTAAGGACTTCGAGAAAAATATCGTTGTTTTCCAAGACAGTTCCTCTGTAACCGATCATGCGACACACTACAAGCTGAAAGAGTATTCTGTTACGGAAGTGTATTTCAAGAAAGTAGTAGCGATCAGAAAGGTAATGTTAAAGAAATGTAATAAAAGGTAATGAATGTTAATGTATTGTATAAGTAATGTATTAGATAAAGTAATGTCATGTTAAGAAAAGAGCTAAGGAAGATTAGAAGCGAAGGTAAGAATGTATGAATTAAGATAATGTAAAATTAAGGACCGAATGTACACGAGTAGGACAGAACACTTTCATCGTATATGATGAGATACAGAAGAAAGAAATTGGTAAATTCCACGCAACGTCATTTAGGAAGTTCTACACATGAAAACAGAGGTCAATGAAACCAGTTAAATCAGCTGTTTGTAAAGCCACCCTAATACAAGGTCGCGAGCAGTGAGCGTACGAAGAGGGGAGGTAAGACATTTGTATACACTCCAATTAAGGGTGAAATGATGAATATTATTCTTTATTATTTGTTACATTTTTTTGCAAATAATAATAATAAATAAATAAAAAATTATAATAAATAAATTTATTAAATTTTTTTTTTGTTACCAAGCAGAGGAATAATGCGACAGTACAAATAAGTGATGTACTGAGCATGGAATATAAAAATTTAAATTTACTTAATAAACTGTAAATAATTAATAATATATTAGAAATAAGCATGTTAGGGATTGCAGGCTTGGCTCAGACAAAAATATGAACAGGTGTTTCGACCTGAATCAACGTGCACACACACACAAATGTAACTGAAAGTGTGTACACCAGTATTTTGCTAGTGTGTGTGAACGCAGGTCTCTGCAGGCGAGTTTGCCACCCCGAGATGAATAATTGCACAATTACTGTTTTTCCGTAATTATTCAGAAACTAGAATTAAGAATTAAAATCCAAAAGCACCATAAAATTTAAATAAATTTACTAAATACTGTGTACGAAAACCACGCGAAAGTGACACACTGTACAAGTGCAATAGTGAAATAACTGTGTACAAATCGAAAGGGTTAAGTTGCAATGTCCAAAATTACAGTGAACATGTGTTGTAAAATTAGTTATAAGGTAAGTATAAGAGTATACTTACAGGACTCTGCAATTCGCAGAAATATAAAAAATAGCGAATTTGATAAAGAGTGGGGGAACTGAAGCCAAAGACAGTTTCTAACATGTCGATTTCGGATCACTGCAGGGTGTCGACCAAGACATGGGTATAAATAGGACATGCAAGCTACAGTGGTTCCCTTTCTTGAATCATCCACGGTGCAGTGGGAGCTTATGCCCGTCAGCACGGCGTATTTATTTTTGTTTCATAAACAGTTTAAATTTGCCAGTTACGTACAAA
Organism: Magicicada septendecula; assembly: GCA_034769895.1. NCBI lineage: Eukaryota > Metazoa > Arthropoda > Insecta > Hemiptera > Cicadidae > Magicicada > Magicicada septendecula. The sequence goes on along the minus strand of CM068368.1, from coordinate 406,294,079 downwards.
TACGTAACTAAGCTGTAAAGACAATCATTTTAATTAATAACAGCACTACTTAAGAAGATCCATTAATAAGTCGACACTAGACAAGAGGAGAGTTCCAGAGAGAGATACGACGCTGGACAAGAGGAGAGTTCCAGAGAGAGATACGACGCTGGACAAGAAGAGAGTTCCAGAGAGAGATACGACACTAGACAAGAGGAGAGTTCCATAGAGAGATACGACGCTGGACAAGAGGAGAGTTCCAGAGAGAGATACGACGCTGGACAAGAGGAGAGTTCCAGAGAGAGAGACAGCCGACGCTGGACAAGAGGAGAAGAGAGACAGCCGACGCTGGAGGCGAGACGAGGACGAATACCGATGGAACAAAAATGATAGAGTATGATTGACGACAATAAGGTGATAGACAACTTATTCATATCTTAATCATACAAAGAATTCAAAGACAGTTAAAGACATTAATATTTTATTTAAAAATAAGAGCAATGTTTCTTGTATAGTAGAGTTAAAATCATAGATGTTTTAGAAATACGATTAACGTAACAAGAGCTCAAATTAATATGATATAAAATGATTACAAAGCATTTAAATAAAAACAATTAGTATTTGAGAAAACAGTACTGAGAAACAATAACTATTAATAATTTGAGTACGTTACAATATAGAAAAAAAAAAGATTTAAAAATTGATTTTGAAACATAGTAATAGACTGAGTAGTCTGAAAATGAGATTTTTCTTTGATATAATAATTATTAGCATAGAATATTTAGTCAGTAAGGATGTATATATCTTAAGCCTTACGGCATAATAACAAATAATAACTAATGTTTTAAAATCGAAGTCAGTGCCATGTGCACACATTTTTTTATAGTATCAAATAAATTTTAATTACCGTTTCAAGTTACATAGAGTTCTTATTGCAGATACACCTGACACCCAATTTAAATGTTAGATTGTTTAAAGAATTTGTCAATCTTAAACGTGAGATCGTTCATGCCTATTTATGTGTATGTAACGTTGCATAAATTTGGTGCTCCAAGATCGTGGGGCTCCACAAATTCAAATTATAATAAATTTGCAAATTGTCACGTCACATAATTTGGCTCCCAAAGAGCGTGGGGCTATTCAAAAACAAATAGGAATGTATTTGTATTTGAAATTAAATTTTAACAAAATCTGTCACGTTGCATAATTTGTCGCCCTGGACGTGGGGCACAACATGCCTAAAATTATGTACAAAAATTTGTGACATAAATTGTAGCTCATGAATGTATGACCCAATCCCCATCATTTAACTATTAAAATTTTTAAGTAGCTAAATGGTTGCTCTAAAAAATATAAAGAGTGTGTTAAATGAAAAATGTATAATATGTAATTATTATTTATATTAAACAGTAACTGAATGTAATGTTAAATTGTTGTGTAATCACACAGCTGGCGCCCACAAATAATATTGTTGTCTATGTAACAGGTGTAACTGTAATGAGTATTAATAATAACTATTAATAAAAATACAGAAATAAATAAATAAGTAGGGAATGGTTATCAATAATAATTGTTAAAGAAGTACTATTAAATAAATATTTTAATAATTATTCAACATGGCAGAACCAGGAGGGTTGAATTTAGAAGCATTTAAAAATACGATACTCGCCATGATGGACGAATTAGTCATAAAACAAGCCGAAAAATTTAAAGAGGAGGTGAGAGAGGAGAATGTCAAACAAACAGAAAGTTTAGAAAATAAATTAGCCAAACAAACAGAAAGTTTAGAAAATAAATTAGAGCTACAGTCCGAAAATTTTAGACAGGACACTATAAAAATTACAGAGAGTCTAGAAGAGTTAAAAATTGATAATATTGAAATAAAACAAAGTATAATTGACAGTAATGCGCAGTTAACTGAAAAAATTGTTAATACAAACAGACGTATTGACACGATCGCAGAAAATGTCTGTGGAATAATTAATAAACAAACGGAGCTAATATGTGAAAAGATAGTATGTGAAGAATTCATACAAATTAAAAATAAATGTGTAATTACTAATGATAATTATAAAAAAGTAATTAACATTAAGGAGGAAAAGCAAATAAAGGTTAATAAAACATACCTTATTAATAGCGATACTCCAATTGTGAGTCACACACACACTAGTAAGTCACATAAGGTGAAACACTTAAGGCACTACACTTATGGAGATAAATATCACTGTAGGTATAACAAGAAACGTAGTAAGTTATCTAGACGAAACACTACGCAAAATTGTGGTAAGTATGATGTTAGATATACGCACAATAAGTATAGTAACGATAATTATATCTGCAAGTATGAAAACTACAAAGGTTATCATAAACGACGTATGAAAAAACCGTCGACAACTGTTCAGGTAAGTTCACTCAACCAAACTAGGGACGAGAGAATGGAGAAAGAGCGAAGCATTTGTAACGAGAGAAAGAGGGTAGATTTTGTGTGGCCGACAGGCAAGATGAAAACATTGCTCTATGAACAGGTGACTTATACGATCAAAACAAACGTTCACAAGGTAAGTACGCACACAAACGTCGCAGCTATGCAACGGAAAGGTAATGAGGGAATAATACAATGGAACGCGGACGTTGTTTACACGAGGGTGAACACAATGAATTTCCTGTGTACAACAACCAATTGTGTAATGAAGGGTGTCAGTTCAAACGACACACCAAACCGAACTTAATACCGAAAATAAATAATTATTTTTAAATGAGAAATAATATGTGTAATAATATAAGAGAGTATAATTAAGAAATGTTATAAGGATTATTATTTGAAAGGGTTAATTAAGAAATGTATTAGTGATGGTAAGGAATGCTATTGTAGAGAAATATTTAAGAAAGTAATGGTAAAAGATGTTATTGTTGTTGTTAATATGAAGAAATGGTAAGGAATGGTATTATTGATATGTTATAAATATGAAGAAATGATTAAGATAAGCAATAATTGCCATAATTGTTAGAACGACTGATCAAGCGAACACTTAATGGAGACACAAGGACACAGAAGAAAGTGAGAGTGAAAAGTCATAAGGGCAGAGACTACTTAGGATTAAGGACTTTGAGAAAAATATCATTGTTTTCCAAGACAGTTCCTCTGTAACCGATCATGCGACACACTACAAGCTAAAAGAGTATTCTGTTACGGAAGTGTATTTCAAGAAAGTAGTAGCGATCAGAAAGGTAATGTTAAAGAAATGTAATAAAAGGTAATGAATGTTAATGTATTGTATAAGTAATGTATTAGATAAAGTAATGTCATGTTAAGAAAAGAGCTAAGGAAGATTAGAAGCGAAGGTAAGAATGTATGAATTAAGATAATGTAAAATTAAGGACCGAATGTACACGAGTAGGACAGAAAACTTTCATCGTATATGATGAGATACAGATGAAAGAAATTGGTAAATTCCACGCAACGTCATTTAGGAAGTTCTACACATGAAAACAGAGGTCAATGAAACCAGTTAAATCAGCTGTTTGTAAAGCCACCCTAATACAAGGTCGCGAGCAGTGAGCGTACGAAGAGGGGAGGTAAGACATTTGTATACACTCCAATTAAGGGTGAAATGATGAATATTATTCTTTATTATTTGTTACATTTTTTTTGCAAATAATAATAATAAATAAAAAAAAAATTATAATAAATAAATTTATTAAATTTTTTTTTTGTTACCAAGCAGAGGAATAATGCGACAGTACAAATAAGTGATGTACTGAGCATGGAATATAAAAATTTAAATTTACTTAATAAACTGTAAATAATTAATAATATATTAGAAATAAGCATGTTAGGGATTGCAGGCTTGGCTCAGACAAAAATATGAACAGGTGTTTCGACCTGAATCAACGTGCACACACACACAAATGTAACTGAAAGTGTGTACACCAGTATTTTGCTAGTGTGTGTAAACGCAGGTCTCTGCAGGCGAGTTTGCCACCCCAAGATGAATAATTGCACAATTACTGTTTTTCCGTAATTATTCAGAAACTAGAATTAAGAATTAAAATCCAAAAGCACCATAAAATGTAAATAAATTTACTAAATACTGTGTACGAAAACCATGCGAAAGTGACACACTGTACAAGTGCAATAGTGAAATAACTGTGTACAAATCGAAAGGGTTAAGTTGCAATGTCCAAAATTACAGTGAACATGTGTTGTAAAATTAGTTATAAGGTAAGTATAAGAGTATACTTACAGGACTCTGCAATTCGCAGAAATATAAAAATTAGCGAATTTGATAAAGAGTGGGGGAACTGAAGCCAAAGACAGTTTCTAACATGTCGATTTCGGATCACTGCAGGGTGTCGACCAAGACATGGGTATAAATAGGACATGCAAGCTACAGTGGTTCCCTTTCTTGAATCATCCACGGTGCAGCGGGAGCTTATGCCCGTCAGCACGGCGTATTTATTTTTGTTTCATAAACAGTTTAAATTTGCCAGTTACGTACAAATACGTAACTAAGCTGTAAAGACAATCATTTTAATTAATAACAGCACTACTTAAGAAGATCCATTAATAAGTCGACACTAGACAAGAGGAGAGTTCCAGAGAGAGATACGACGCTGGACAAGAGGAGAGTTCCAGAGAGAGATACGACGCTGGACAAGAAGAGAGTTCCAGAGAGAGATACGACACTAGACAAGAGGAGAGTTCCATAGAGAGATACGACGCTGGACAAGAGGAGAGTTCCAGAGAGAGATACGACGCTGGACAAGAGGAGAGTTCCAGAGAGAGAGACAGCCGACGCTGGACAAGAGGAGAAGAGAGACAGCCGATGCTGGAGGCGAGACGAGGACGAATACCGATGGAACAAAAATGATAGAGTATGATTGACGACAATAAGGTGATAGACAACTTATTCATATCTTAATCATACAAAGAATTCAAAGACAGTTAAAGACATTAATATTTTATTTAAAAATAAGAGCAATGTTTCTTGTATAGTAGAGTTAAAATCATAGATGTTTTAGAAATACGATTAACGTAACAAGAGCTCAAATTAATATGATATAAAATGATTACAAAGCATTTAAATAAAAACAATTAGTATTTGAGAAAACAGTACTGAGAAACAATAACTATTAATATTTTGAGTACGTTACAATATAGAAAAAAAATTTAAAAATTGATTTTGAAACATAGTAATAGACTGAGTAGTCTGAAAATGAGATTTTTCTTTGATATAATAATTATTAGCATAGAATATTTAGTCAGTAAGGATGTATATATCTTAAGCCTTATGGCATAATAACAAATAATAACTAATGTTTTAAAATCGAAGTCAGTGCCATGTGCACACATTTTTTTATAGTATCAAATAAATTTTAATTACCGTTTCAAGTTACATAGAGTTCTTATTGCAGATACACCTGACACCCAATTTAAATGTTAGATTGTTTAAAGAATTTGTCAATCTTGAACGTGAGATCGTTCATGCCTATTTATGTGTATGTAACGTTGCATAAATTTGGTGCTCCAAGATCGTGGGGCTCCACAAATTCAAATTATAATAAATTTGCAAATTGTCACGTCGCATAATTTGGCTCCCATTGAGCGTGGGGCTATTCAAAAACAAATAGGAATGTATTTGTATTTGAAATTAAATTTTAACAAAATCTGTCACGTTGCATAATTTGTCGCCCTGGACATGGGGCACAACATGCCTAAAATTATGTACAAAAATTTGTGACATAAATTGTAGCTCATGAATGTATGACCCGATCCCCATCATTTAACTATTAAAATTTTTAAGTAGCTAAATGGTTGCTCTAAAAAATATAAAGAGTGTGTTAAATGAAAAATGTATAATATGTAATTATTATTTATATTAAACAGTAACTGAATGTAATGTTAAATTGTTGTGTAATCACACAGCTGGCGCCCACAAATAATATTGTTGTCTATGTAACAGGTGTAACTGTAATGAGTATTAATAATAACTATTAATAAAAATACAGAAATAAATAAATAAGTAGGGAATGGTTATCAATAATAATTGTTAAAGAAGTACTATTAAATAAATATTTTAATAATTATTCAACATGGCAGAACCAGGAGGGTTGAATTTAGAAGCATTTAAAAATACGATACTCGCCATGATGGACGAATTAGTCATAAAACAAGCCGAAAAATTTAAAGAGGAGGTGAGAGAGGAGAATGTCAAACAAACAGAAAGTTTAGAAAATAAATTAGCCAAACAAACAGAAAGTTTAGAAAATAAATTAGAGCTACAGTCCGAAAATTTTAGACAGGACACTATAAAAATTACAGAGAGTCTAGAAGAGTTAAAAATTGATAATATTGAAATAAAACAAAGTATAATTGACAGTAATGCGCAGTTAACTGAAAAAATTGTTAATACAAACAGACGTATTGACACGATCGCAGAAAATGTCTGTGGAATAATTAATAAACAAACGGAGCTAATATGTGAAAAGATAGTATGTGAAGAATTCATACAAATTAAAAATAAATGTGTAATTACTAATGATAATTATAAAAAAGTAATTAACATTAAGGAGGAAAAGCAAATAAAGGTTAATAAAACATACCTTATTAATAGCGATACTCCAATTGTGAGTCACACACACACTAGTAAGTCACATAAGGTGAAACACTTAAGGCACTACACTTATGGAGATAAATATCACTGCAGGTATAACAAGAAACGTAGTAAGTTATCTAGACGAAACACTACGCAAAATTGTGGTAAGTATGATGTTAGATATACGCACGATAAGTATAGTAACGATAATTATATCTGCAAGTATGAAAACTACAAAGGTTATCATAAACAACGTATGAAAAAACCGTCGACAACTGTTCAGGTAAGTTCACTCAACCAAACTAGGGACGAGAGAATGGAGAAAGAGCGAAGCATTTGTAACGAGAGAAAGAGGGTAGATTTTGTGTGGCCGACAGGCAAGATGAAAACATTGCTCTATGAACAGGTGACTTATACGATCAAAACAAACGTTCACAAGGTAAGTACGCACACAAACGTCGCAGCTATGCAACGGAAAGGTAACGAGGGAATAATACAATGGAACGCGGACGTTGTTTACACGAGGGTGAACACAATGAATTTCCTGTGTACAACAACCAATTGTGTAATGAAGGGTGTCAGTTCAAACGACACACCGAACTGAACTTAATACCGAAAATAAATAATTATTTTTAAATGAGAAATAATATGTGTAATAATATAAGAGAGTATAATTAAGAAATGTTATAAGGATTATTATTTGAAAGGGTTAATTAAGAAATGTATTAGTGATGGTAAGGAATGCTATTGTAGAGAAATATTTAAGAAAGTAATGGTAAAAGATGTTATTGTTGTTGTTAATATGAAGAAATGGTAAGGAATGGTATTATTGATATGTTATAAATATGAAGAAATGATTAAGATGAGCAATAATTGCCATAATTGTTAGAACGACTGATCAAGCGAACACTTAATGGAGATACAAGGACACAGAAGAAAGTGAGAGTGAAAAGTCATAAGGGCAGAGACTACTTAGGATTAAGGACTTTGAGAAAAATATCGTTGTTTTCCAAGACAGTTCCTCTGTAACCGATCATGCGACACACTACAAGCTAAAAGAGTATTCTGTTACGGAAGTGTATTTCAAGAAAGTAGTAGCGATCAGAAAGGTAATGTTAAAGAAATGTAATAAAAGGTAATGAATGTTAATGTATTGTATAAGTAATGTATTAGATAAAGTAATGTCATGTTAAGAAAAGAGCTAAGGAAGATTAGAAGCGAAGGTAAGAATGTATGAATTAAGATAATGTAAAATTAAGGACCGAATGTACACGAGTAGGACAGAACACTTTCATCGTATATGATGAGATACAGAAGAAAGAAATTAGTAAATTCCACGCAACGTCATTTAGGAAGTTCTACACATGAAAACAGAGGTCAATGAAACCAGTTAAATCAGCTGTTTGTAAAGCCACCCTAATACAAGGTCGCGAGCAGTGAGCGTACGAAGAGGGGAGGTAAGACATTTGTATACACTCCAATTAAGGGTGAAATGAAGAATATTATTCTTTATTATTTGTTACATTTTTTTTGCAAATAATAATAAATAAATAAAAAAATTATAATAAATAAATTTATTAAATTTTTTGTTTGTTAACAAGCAGAGGAATAATGCGACAGAACAAATAAGTGATGTACTGAGCATGGAATATAAAAATTTAAATTTACTTAATAAACTGTAAATAATTAATAATATATTAGAAATAAGCATGTTGGGGATTGCAGGCTTGGCTCAGACAAAAATATGAACAGGTGTTTCGACCTGAATCAACGTGCACACACACACAAATGTAACTGAAAGTGTGTACACCAGTATTTTGCTAGTGTGTGTGAACGCAGGTCTCTGCAGGCGAGTTTGCCACCTCAAGATGAATAATTGCACAATTACTGTTTTTCCGTAATTATTCAGGAACTAGAATTAAGAATTAAAATCCAAAAGCACCATAAAATGTAAATAAATTTACTAAATACTGTGTACGAAAACCACGCGAAAGTGACACACTGTACAAGTGCAATAGTGAAATAACTGTGTACAAATCGAAAGGGTTAAGTTGCAATGTCCAAAATTACAGTGAACATGTGTTGTAAAATTAGTTATAAGATAAGTATAAGAGTATACTTACAGGACTCTGCAATTCACAGAAATATAAAAAATAGCGAATTTGACAAAGAGTGGGGGAACTGAAGCCAAAGACAGTTTCTAACATGTCGATTTCGGATCACTGCAGGGTGTCGACCAAGACATGGGTATAAATAGGACATGCAAGCTACAGTGGTTCTCTTTCTTGAATCATCCACGGTGCAGCGGGAGCTTATGCCCGTCAGCACGGCGTATTTATTTTTGTTTCATAAACAGTTTAAATTTGCCAGTTACGTACAAATACGTAACTAAGCTGTAAAGACAATCATTTTAATTAATAACAGCACTACTTAAGAAGATCCATTAATAAGTCGACACTAGACAAGAGGAGAGTTCCAGAGAGAGATACGACGCTGGACAAGAGGAGAGTTTCAGAGAGAGATACGACGCTGGACAAGAAGAGAGTTCCAGAGAGAGATACGACATTAGACAAGAGGAGAGTTCCATAGAGAGATACGACGCTGGACAAGAGGAGAGTTCCATAGAGATATACGACGCTGGACAAGAAGAGAGTTCCAGAGAGAGATACGACGCTGGACAAGAGGAGAGTTCCAGAGAGAGATACGATGCTGGACAAGAGGAGAGTTCCAGAGAGAGAGACAGCCGACGCTGGACAAGAGGAGAAGAGAGACAGCCGACGCTGGAGGCGAGACGAGGATGAATACCGATGGAACAAAAATGATCGAGTATGATTGACGACAATAAGGTGATAGACAACTTATTCATATCTTAATCATACAAAGAATTCAAAGACAGTTAAAGACATTAATATTTTATTTAAAAATAAGAGCAATGTTTCTTGTATAGTAGAGTTAAAATCATAGATGTTTTAGAAATACGATTAACGTAACAAGAGCTCAAATTAATATGATATAAAATGATTACAAAGCATTTAAATAAAAACAATTAGTATTTGAGAAAACAGTACTGAGAAACAATAACTATTAATATTTTGAGTACGTTACAATATAGAAAAAAAAAGATTTAAAAATTGATTTTGAAACATAGTAATAGACTGAGTAGTCTGAAAATGAGATTTTTCTTTGATATAATAATTATTAGCATAGAATATTTAGTCAGTAAGGATGTATATATCTTAAGCCTTACGGCATAATAACAAATAATAACTAATGTTTTAAAATCGAAGTCAGTGCCATGTGCACACATTTTTTTATAGTATCAAATAAATTTTAATTACCGTTTCAAGTTACATAGAGTTCTTATTGCAGATACACCTGACACCCAATTTAAATGTTAGATTGTTTAAAGAATTTGTCAATCTTGAACGTGAGATCGTTCACGACTATTTATGTGTATGTAACGTTGCATAAATTTGGTGCTCCAAGATCGTGGGGCTCCACAAATTTAAATTATAATAAATTTGCAAATTGTCACGTCGCATAATTTGGCTCCCAAAGATCGTGGGGCTATTCAAAAACAAATAGGAATGTATTTGTATTTGAAATTAAATTTTAACAAAATCTGTCACATTGCATAATTTGTCGCCCTGGACGTGGGGCACAACATGCCTAAAATTATGTACAAAAATTTGTGACATAAATTGTAGCTCATGAATGTATGACCCGATCCCCATCATTTAACTATTAAAATTTTTAAGTAGCTAAATGGTTGCTCTAAAAAATATAAAGAGTGTGTTAAATGAAAAATGTATAATATGTAATTATTATTTATATTAAACAGTAACTGAATGTAATGTTAAATTGTTGTGTAATCACACAGCTGGCGCCCACAAATAATATTGTTGTCTATGTAACAGGTGTAACTGTAATGAGTATTAATAATAACTATTAATAAAAATCCAGAAATAAATAAATAAGTAGGGAACGGTTATCAATAATAATTGTTAAAGAAGTACTATTAAATAAATATTTTAATAATTATTCAACATGGCAGAACCAGGAGGGTTGAATTTAGAAGCATTTAAAAATACGATACTCGCCATGATGGACGAATTAGTCATAAAACAAGCCGAAAAATTTAAAGAGGAGGTGAGAGAGGAGAATGTCAAACAAACAGAAAGTTTAGAAAATAAATTAGCCAAACAAACAGAAAGTTTAGAAAATAAATTAGAGCTACAGTCCGAAAATTTTAGACAGGACACTATAAAAATTACAGAGAGTCTAGAAGAGTTAAAAATTGATAATATTGAAATAAAACAAAGTATAATTGACAGTAATGCGCAGTTAACTGAAAAAATTGTTAATACAAACAACGTATTGACACGATCGCAGAAAATGTCTGTGGAATAATTAATAATCAAACGGAGCTAATATGTGAAAAGATAGTATGTGAAGAATTCATACAAATTAAAAATACATGTGTAATTACTAATGATAATTATAAAAAAGTAATTAACATTAAGGAGGAAAAGCAAATAAAGGTTAATAAAACATACCTTATTAATAGCGATATTCCAATTGTGAGTCACACACACACACTAGTAAGTCACATAAGGTGAAACACTTAAGGCACTACACTTACGGAGATAAATATCACTGTACGTATAACAAGAAACTTAGTAAGTTATCTAGACGAAACACTACGCAAAATTGTGGTAAGTATGATGTTAGATATACGCACGATAAGTATAGTAACGATAATTGTGATGGTACAATCATGGTACATTTTTGGAATTACCTTAAATATGGTAACTAGAACATAACTATTGTATTTTTATAATTTTGTCATACTCAACCCAACCTTAAACACCCGATACGAATACCGTGAGTGTAGTGTATGACAATATTTGTCAGGATTTGAACCAATTCATAGCAAAATATGTGTAACATCACAAAAACAGTGTGCAGTTATTGCGATAACAGAGCCGAACCTTAATTACGTCAGAGGCGGAGAATGTGTTGACAACAACAACACGGCGCTGTCAACAAGTTAAACAATGGGATTGTGACGTAGGTTCACCCCACTTCCGCAAAATCTAACAAAGATTTGTCGTCATTTCTTCTGCAGCTGTGATCAACGCCGGCCGGCAACCCGTTCACTTACGGGTGAATTTTAACTTTTTAGACCACTGTAGGTGGTTAATAAACAGTATAAATATCTATATTCAAAATGTACTAAGGAAAGTTACAGTTCGGCTTTGTGTAGGCGTCCTCGGCCGATGAATCGTCCGTAAAGATCGACGTTTAGAATCGGTCCCACGACGGTGGGTTACGTAGGTTGACACAAAGGTGCCCCATCAAGCGCCGTAAAATTATACCGATTGTGCCGATGTCGGGACGATGCTAGCAGTGCGAGGAGGCCAACACAAAATGGGTGAGAACGTTCCTTGTACACTTTAAATCTTTATTTCATTATTTCCCAGTATAAAATTTTATTGTATAAATCAATTATTTAAAATTTTCAATATATTTATAAAAGGAGCTCCAACATTCATAAAATTTTGTACCATGGGTATGGAAGAGAGAGTGGTTGCGTGTGTGTGTTGTAATTTCTAAGTGCTGGGTTGGGCACCACTATATATTATTATTGTATAATCATTAAACTTATAGAAGTAAATAATCAAATATTATTATTACACATTATGTTTTTGTAGGGGTTAAAGTTGGTTTTGAAAACAGGTATGTAAAACAAATAGAGAATAAAAAGGGGTATTTCATTGGTAACAAACAGAACAGCTGTTTTTATTTCAAGCAATTTCCGTTCCTCATGACTTCGCGTAATGAAATCCTGGCCCATGACTTATGTAACAAAGATGGCGTCCTGGTTTTTGTATACATAACCACATTTGTGAGATATAATATATCGTATCTATAAATCAAAATAAACGTTAAGTTCACAGATGGCGCCCGAACAGGGACCCTATGTAATGTTATGTATATATATTATTACATAGTGTACGCCTAGAAAGAAAACGGAAAAAATTGCTTGAGGTAATAGACACTAAAAATTGTAATACGTAAACATAACCCAATAGTTAGGTTATACCATTGTATGCATGCGTGTATTGCAAAATTGCCAACATGAGTACCAGTGACAATATTGTAATAGAAACCAGTACATCTGAGATAAATTTAACTAGTGAAATGGAGGTTCACTTAAACCCAATTAGTCAGACTGATGAGGCAAATACGCCTGGGTCTGCAGAGATAACGAAAACTGGCACACCCATTTCAACTATATCAGATAGTAATAAGGATGAAACTAATGCAATGATGCAATTACTATTAAAATTAGACAAAAAACTAGATGAACAGAAAATAGATTCTGATATTAAATTCAATGAATTAAAGAATGAAATAAAAGGTCAAAATTTTCACTTAAAAGAGCGAATTAACACAGTAGAAACACGTTGTGATAACATACAGAAAACTACACTAGCAATTGTTGATGATAAGTTCAGTAGTACCATTAATGATTTAGATAATAGAATTGATGTAGTTTATAACACAGTAAATAACACGATTAAAAGTCAATTAGAAAGCCAGAAAGTACTAAAGAGTAGTACCCAGCAAAATGCTGTACTGAATATAAATCTATTTAAAAATAATAATTCAGATAATGAATGTACCGATAAATCGAGTATTACAAGTAGTAAGAATGTGGTGTTAGAAAATAATAATGAAAGTATAATGAGTGAAAATGAAATGTTTGAATTTTTTAAGTCAGAAAGAAAGTTGAGAGAAAGTATTTTAGTACAAGGAGTGCAGGGGGTAGAATTTTCTTTTAATGTTGTATTAGGTGGTGAAGACAAGTCTTCATGTAATTTTTATAAGGATAAGAGTTCCTTAAATTTATATTTAGTAGACGAAAGGTCTACAAATAAAGTTTCATTGTATTTTGGTGTACCTAATAAGTGGGGCACTTATGTTAGGGATAATTTTATGTTAGGGACCCCTGCATATTTGGAGAGAGAAAGTGTATTTTGGTGTTATGGAGAGAAATGTATTAAGAGAGAAAGTATAGAGAGATATTGTGAGAGTAAGAAAGTAATAGAAATATTTAAAGTAAACAGAAATTACAGACAATTGTTAGAAAGGTTAGGGTTAGATGTGGTATATGAAAATGATGAATACTTACCTGATAATAACAATAAATTGGAAATAACAAGAAATGAGAATAAAGACATTAGGTACTTACCTGTGGTGGAATATTATGAAGATAATAACCAATTAATGACATATGATACTGAGATAAAAGGAACCCTACTTGATCGTGACTGGAAATATTTGTTTAATAACCGTTCAATAACATACGAATATAATGTATCTAGTAATAAAATCTATTTATTAAACAAGAATTTATATAGACCTAAGATTCGTTTGTTGTTTAATGATGGTGGATAGACTGTTGTATTGTGAAATGAACATTAAATAATAATATGAAAAGTGGTATTGAATTGGACTGCTATGAACTGAGTTTGGTATATAACAAGATAATGAGTTGGAGTGTATATTTTTCATTGTTTTATATGTATTTATCTATCCATGTATTTTTGATATGTATTAGGTATTACAGGTATATTTACACCAGTATGTATTATTATATACTGTACATATATAACATGTTTAATAATAATATTTTAATTTTTAATTGGTAATGAAAGTAATTACTGATGAATAATAATAATGTTTAAGTAAGAATATATATTTTAATTTTGAAAAGAGGTATTGTTATAAGTAGGTAAGAGAGGAATTTTATAAGAGAATTGTCAATGATTACAGTAAGTGTTTAAACAGGAATAGAGCCTGGGTATAGATAAATGCAGGTGAGTTTAATTAATGTAAAGGGAATTAGAAAGATAAGAATTTTAAGAAAATACAAAGAGAATTATTAAATATTTAGGGACACAGTAGTTAGTGATTATTTGTAGAGAAGGTGTTTAAGTAAAGGTATAAACATATATTTATTGTTGATGAATTCTGTAGTGGGGGTGAGGTGATAAAGAGTAGCCAACCAATAGTGTTGTGGCAGGTATTAGCATAAATTTAAGGGAGTGTTTGCCGAATTATTTGGAAGGGTAAAATAATATGGATGGATATAGCCAGTTAGGGAACACCCAACTCATTGCAAAGACGAGCGGTGCCATAGGATTTAAATGGAATTAGTAATGGAGTTTATGATTGAGATATTGGTGTCATCGATAGGTAATTTGATGGTCAGTGAGAAGAAGGTGAGTAAGATTATAATAAAAAGTATAGTGAATATAGGAGTTATCCAGACTAAACAATGATTAGAAGGTGAAAGGTTAGGTAGTTAGGTAGGTAGAAAGTTCAGAGTATAGAGGTAGTAGGAAGTGAATAATGAAGCAATAATAATCTGAATATTAACAATGAATTTAAAATGTATTTTATTATTATAAATAAATAAATTGATGTATAATTAATGAAAGTTTAATTGCAATTGTAAATTTTTAACTCAAATGCAACTTAGATAGAATATGCAAAACAAGATTAAAATGAATCAAGAATATTTAATGTATTAATGTATCAGTGTTAATTATTAATGTATTATTATTATGTAAAATGTATTTATGTTATAGAAATTTCAACATGATTCTATAATAAGGAAATAATGTGTACGAAAAAAAAAAAATATATAATTGGCGCTGTTAATAATAACAATAAGCCAAATAATTACCTGTTAATAATAATAATAATAATAAGAAGAAGAAGAATTTTTTTTGTTTTATCATTCACTAAGAGTATTCAATAAATAAATATACAGAGTTATTAATTCTTTTATAATTTGTTTTTCTCTAGATTAGTGAGATCTATAATGTGTAATTTTCCTATTTTCAATTATATTTTATTCAATTTTTTATTATATCAATGTGTTTATGTTACAATTACAGTAATTGTAAAAGAAAGAAGATAAATATTATCGATAGGAATCGAAACCATTTTTCAACTCAGGGTTTGTAATATGAAAAAGAGATATTCTTTTTAATTCTTGAGGATTATAATTTTATAAATATATTAAGCCAACCCAGTGCTTATTGGCACAAACCAGCACTTAGCTAAGGGGAACCAGATCAGTTGAGGATGTAGTGATTTACTAAGCCACTATTTTAATGTTTATTATATATTGTTTCAGTGTTTGGTGGTGTGACAGCGGTCCTGAGCTGGCCAACGAGTCAGAGCAGGGGCGTTAAGAGCCTAAGTGGCCTTATGGTGTTGGGATCTCGCAGGAGAAGTCCAGTAAGGTCATCTAGGTACGGTCATCATCACCAGACCAAGGGTGAGTTGTTGTTATTTTTTATGTAAATTTGTAAGGGGGTTGTGGCGACTTGTCCTGGCTGATCCCTTTAGGAAGTATGAAAGGGTCAATGAAAGTTTGTGTGCTTCGTCACACCATCTTTCATTGAGGGGGTTTTGTGATGGTACAATCATGGTACATTTTTGGAATTACCTTAAATATGATAACTAGAACATAACTATTGTATTTTTATAATTTTGTCATACTCAACCCAAACTTAAACACCCGATACGAATACCGTGAGTGTAGTGTATGACAATATTTGTCAGGATTTGAACCAATTCATAGCAAAATATGTGTAACATCACAAAAACAGTGTGCAGTTATTGCGATAACAGAGCCGAACCTTAATTACGTCAGAGGCGGAGAATGTGTTGACAACAACAACACGGCGCTGTCAACAAGTTAAACAATGGGATTGTGACGTAGGTTCACCCCACTTCCGCAAAATCTAACAAAGATTTGTCGTCATTTCTTCTGCAGCTGTGATCAACGCCGGCCGGCAACCCGTTCACTTACGGGTGAATTTTAACTTTTTAGACCACTGTAGGTGGTTAATAAACAGTATAAATATCTATATTCAAAATGTACTAAGGAAAGTTACAGTTCGGCTTTGTGTAGGCGTCCTCGGCCGATGAATCGTCCGTAAAGATCGACGTTTAGAATCGGTCCCACGACGGTGGGTTACGTAGGTTGACACAAAGGTGCCCCATCAAGCGCCGTAAAATTATACCGATTGTGCCGATGTCGGGACGATGCTAGCAGTGCGAGGAGGCCAACACTAAATGGGTGAGAAGGTTCCTTGTACACTTTAAATCTTTATTTCATTATTTCCCAGTATAAAATTTTATTGTATAAATCAATTATTTGAAATTTTCAATATATTTATAAAAGGAGCCCAACATTCATAAAATTTTGTACCATGGGTATGGAAGAGAGAGTGGTTGCGTGTGTGTGTTGTAATTTCTAAGTGCTGGGTTGGGCACCACTATATAACTATATATTATTATTGTATAATCATTAAACTCATAGAAGTAAATAATCAAATATTATTATTACACATTATGTTTTTGTAAGGGGTTAAAATTGGTTTTGAAAACAGGTATGTAAAACAAATAGAGAATAAAAAGGGGTATTTCATTGGTAACAAACAGAACAGCTGTTTTTATTTCAAGCAATTTCCGTTCCTCATGACTTCGCGTAACGAAATCCTGGCCCATGACTTATGTAACAAAGATGGCGTCCTGGTTTTTGTATACATAACCACATTTGTGAGATATAATATATTGTATCTATAAATCAAAATAAACGTAAGTTCACATAATTATATCTGCAAGTATGAAAACTACAAAGGTTATCATAAACGACGTATGAAAAAACCGTCGACAACTGTTCAGGTAAGTTCACTCAACCAAACTAGGGACGAGAGAATGGAGAAAGAGCGAAGCATTTGTAACGAGAGAAAGAGGGTAGATTTTGTGTGGCCGACAGGCAAGATGAAAACATTGCTCTATGAACAGGTGACTTATACGATCAAAACAAACGTTCACAAGGTAAGTACGCACACAAACGTTGCAGCTATGCAACGGAAAGGTAACGAGGGAATAATACAATGGAACGCGGACGTTGTTTACACGAGGGTGAACAATGAATTTCCTGTGTACAACAACCAATTGTGTAATGAAGGGTGTCAGTTCAAACGACACACCGAACCGAACTTAATACCGAAAATAAATAATTATTTTTAAATGAGAAATAATATGTGTAATAATATAAGAGAGTATAATTAAGAAATGTTATAAGGATTATTATTTGAAAGGGTTAATTAAGAAATGTATTAGTGATGGTAAGGAATGCTATTGTAGAGAAATATTTAAGAAAGTAATGGTAAAAGATGTTATTGTTGTTGTTAATATGAAGAAATGGTAAGGAATGGTATTATTGATATGTTATAAATATGAAGAAATGATTAAGATGAGCAATAATTGCCATAATTGTTAGAACGACTGATCAAGCGAACACTTAATGGAGATACAAGGACACAGAAGAAAGTGAGAGTGAAAAGTCATAAGGGCAGAGACTACTTAGGATTAAGGACTTTGAGAAAAATATCGTTGTTTTCCAAGACAGTTCCTCTGTAACCGATCATGCGACACACTACAAGCTAAAAGAGTATTCTGTTACGGAAGTGTATTTCAAGAAAGTAGTAGCGATCAGAAAGGTAATGTTAAAGAAATGTAATAAAAGGTAATGAATGTTAATGTATTGTATAAGTAATGTATTAGATAAAGTAATGTCATGTTAAGAAAAGAGCTAAGGAAGATTAGAAGCGAAGGTAATAATGTATGAATTAAGATAATGTAAAATTAAGGACCGAATGTACACGAGTAGGACAGAACACTTTCATCGTATATGATGAGATACAGAAGAAAGAAATTGGTAAATTCCACGCAACGTCATTTAGGAAGTTCTACACATGAAAACAGAGGTAAATGAAACCAGTTAAATCAGCTGTTTGTAAAGCCACCCTAATACAAGGTCGCGAGCAGTGAGCGTACGAAGAGGGGAGGTAAGACATTTGTATACACTCCAATTAAGGGTGAAATGACGAATATTATTCTTTATTATTTGTTACATTTTTTTTGCAAATAATAATAATGAATAAAAAAAAATTATAATAAATAAATTTATTAAATTTTTTTTTGTTACCAAGCAGAGGAATAATGCGACAGTACAAATAAGTGATGTACTGAGCATGGAATATAAAAATTTAAATTTACTTAATAAACTGTAAATAATTAATAATATATTAGAAATAAGCATGTTAGGGATTGCAGGCTTGGCTCAGACAAAAATATGAACAGGTGTTTCGACCTGAATCAATGTGCACACACAGACAAATGTAACTGAAAGTGTGTACACCAGTATTTTGCTAGTGTGTGTGAACGCAGGTCTCTGCAGGCGAGTTTGCCACCCCAAGATGAATAATTGCACAATTACTGTTTTTCCGTAATTATTCATAAACTAGAATTAAGAATTAAAATCCAAAAGCACCATAAAATGTAAATAAATTTACTAAATACTGTGTACGAAAACCACGCAAAAGTGACACACCGTACAAGTGCAATAGTGAAATAACTGTGTACAAATCGAAAGGGTTAAGTTGCAATGTCCAAAATTACAGTGAACATGTGTTGTAAAATTAGTTATAAGATAAAGTATAAGAGTATACTTACAGGACTCTGCAATTCGCAGAAATATAAAAAATAGCGAATTTGACAAAGAGTGGGGGAACTGAAGCCAAAGACAGTTTCTAACATGTCGATTTCGGATCACTGCAGGGTGTCGACCAAGACATGGGTATAAATAGGACACGCAAGCTACAGTGGTTCTCTTTCTTGAATCATCCACGGTGCAGCGGGAGCTTATGCCCGTCAGCACGGCGTATTTATTTTTGTTTCATAAACAGTTTAAATTTGCCAGTTACGTACAAATACGTAACTAAGCTGTAAAGACAATCATTTTAATTAATAACAGCACTACTTAAAAAGATCCATTAATAAGTCGACACTAGACAAGAGGAGAGTTCCAGAGAGAGATACGACGCTGGACAAGAGGAGAGTTCCAGAGAGAGATACGACGCTGGACAAGAAGAGAGTTCCAGAGAGAGATACGACACTAGACAAGAGGAGAGTTCCATAGAGAGATACGACGCTGGACAAGAGGAGAGTTCCATAGAGAGATACAACGCTGGACAAGAAGAGAGTTCCAGAGAGAGATACGACGCTGGACAAGAGGAGAGTTCCAGAGAGAGATACGACGCTGGACAAGAGGAGAGTTCCAGAGAGAGAGACAGCTGACGCTGGACAAGAGGAGAAGAGAGACAGCCGACGCTGGAGGCGAGACGAGGACGAATACCGATGGAACAAAAATGATCGAGTATGATTGATGACAATAAGGTGATAGACAACTTATTCATATCTTAATCATACAAAGAATTCAAAGACAGTTAAAGACATTAATATTTTATTTAAAAATAAGAGCAATGTTTCTTGTATAGTAGAGTTAAAATCATAGATGTTTTAGAAATACGATTAACGTAACAAGAGCTCAAATTAATATGATATAAAATGATTACAAAGCATTTAAATAAAAACAATTAGTATTTGAGAAAACAGTACTTAGAAACAATAACTATTAATATTTTGAGTACGTTACAATATAGAAAAAAAAAGATTTAAAAATTGATTTTGAAACATAGTAATAGACCGAGTAGTCTGAAAATGAGATTTTTCTTTTATATAATAATTATTAGCATAGAATATTTAGTCAGTAAGGATGTATATATCTTAAGCCTTACGGCATAATAACAAATAATAACTAATGTTTTAAAATCGAAGTCAGTGCCATGTGCACACATTTTTTTATAGTATCAAATAAATTTTAATTACCGTTTCAAGTTACATAGAGTTCTTATTGCAGATACACCTGACACCCAATTTAAATGTTAGATTGTTTAAAGAATTTGTCAATCTTGAACGTGAGATCGTTCACGCCTATTTATGTGTATGTAACGTTGCATAAATTTGGTGCTCCAAGATCGTGGGGCTCCACAAATTTAAATTATAATAAATTTGCAAATTGTCACATCGCATAATTTGGCTCCCAAAGAGCGTGGGGCTATTCAAAAACAAATAGGAATGTATTTGTATTTGAAATTAAATTTTAACAAAATCTGTCACGTTGCATAATTTGTCGCCCTGGACGTGGGGCACAACATGCCTAAAATTATGTACAAAAATTTGTGACATAAATTGTAGCTCATGAATGTATGACCCGATCCCCATCATTTAACTATTAAAATTGTTAAGTAGCTAAATGGTTGCTCTAAAAAATATAAAGAGTGTGTTAAATGAAAAATGTATAATATGTAATTATTATTTATATTAAACAGTAACTGAATGTAATGTTAAATTGTTGTGTAATCACACAGCTGGCGCCCACAAATAATATTGTTGTCTATGTAACAGGTGTAACTGTAATGAGTATTAATAATAACTATTAATAAAAATACAGAAATAAATAAATAAGTAGGGAACGGTTATCAATAATAATTGTTAAAGAAGTACTATTAAATAAATATTTTAATAATTATTCAACATGGCAGAACCAGGAGGGTTGAATTTAGAAGCATTTAAAAATACGATACTCGCCATGATGGACGAATTAGTCATAAAACAAGCCGAAAAATTTAAAGAGGAGGTGAGAGAGGAGAATGTCAAACAAACAGAAAGTTTAGAAAATAAATTAGCCAAACAAACAGAAAGTTTAGAAAATAAATTAGAGCTACAGTCCGAAAATTTTAGACAGGACACTATAAAAATTACAGAGAGTCTAGAAGAGTTAAAAATTGATAATATTGAAATAAAACAAAGTATAATTGACAGTAATGCGCAGTTAACTGAAAAAATTGTTAATACAAACAGACGTATTGACACGATCGCAGAAAATGTCTGTGGAATAATTAATAAGCAAACGGAGCTAATATGTGAAAAGATAGTATGTGAAGAATTCATACAAATTAAAAATACATGTGCAATTACTAATGATAATTATAAAAAAGTAATTAACATTAAGGAGGAAAAGCAAATAAAGGTTAATAAAACATACCTTATTAATAGCGATATTCCAATTGTGAGTCACACACACACTAGTAAGTCACATAAGGTGAAACACTTAAGGCACTACACTTACGGAGATAAATATCACTGTAGGTATAACAAGAAACGTAGTAAGTTATCTAGACGAAACACTACGCAAAATTGTGGTAAGTATGATGTTAGATATACGCACGATAAGTATAGTAACGATAATTATATCTGCAAGTATGAAAACTACAGAGGTTATCATAAACGACGTATGAAAAAACCGTCGACAACTGTTCAGGTAAGTTCACTCAACCAAACTAGGGACGAGAGAATGGAGAAAGAGCGAAGCATTTGTAACGAGAGAAAGAGGGTAGATTTTGTGTGGCCGACAGGCAAGATGAAAACATTGCTCTATGAACAGGTGACTTATACGATCAAAACAAACGTTCACAAGGTAAGTACGCACACAAACGTCGCAGCTATGCAACGGAAAGGTAACGAGGGAATAATACAATGGAACGCGGACGTTGTTTACACGAGGGTGAACACAATGAATTTCCTGTGTACAACAACCAATTGTGTAATGAAGGGTGTCAGTTCAAACGACACACCGAACCGAACTTAATACCGAAAATAAATAATTATTTTTAAATGAGAAATAATATGTGTAATAATATAAGAGAGTATAATTAAGAAATGTTATAAGGAATATTATTTGAAAGGGTTAATTAAGAAATGTATTAGTGATGGTAAGAAATGCTATTGTAGAGAAATATTTAAGAAAGTAATGGTAAAAGATGTTATTGTTGTTGTTAATATGAAGAAATGGTAAGGAATGGTATTATTGATATGTTATAAATATGAAGAAATGATTAAGATGAGCAATAATTGCCATAATTGTTAGAACGACTGATCAAGCGAACACTTAATGGAGATACAAGGACACAGAAGAAAGCGAAAGTGAAAAGTCATAAGGGCAGAGACTACTTAGGATTAAGGACTTCGAGAAAAATATCGTTGTTTTCCAAGACAGTTCCTCTGTAACCGATCATGCGACACACTACAAGCTAAAAGAGTATTCTGTTACGGAAGTGTATTTCAAGAAAGTAGTAGCGATCAGAAAGGTAATGTTAAAGAAATGTAATAAAAGGTAATGAATGTTAATGTATTGTATAAGTAATGTATTAGATAAAGTAATGTCATGTTAAGAAAAGAGCTAAGGAAGATTAGAAGCGAAGGTAAGAATGTATGAATTAAGATAATGTAAACTTAAGGACCGAATGTACACGAGTAGGACAGAACACTTTCATCGTATATGATGAGATACAGAAGAAAGAAATTGGTAAATTCCACGCAACGTCATTTAGGAAGTTCTACACATGAAAACAGAGGTCAATGAAACCAGTTAAATCAGCTGTTTGTAAAGCCACCCTAATACAAGGTCGCGAGCAGTGAGCGTACGAAGAGGGGAGGTAAGACATTTGTATACACTCCAATTAAGGGTGAAATGACGAATATTATTCTTTATTATTTGTTACATTTTTTTTGCAAATAATAATAATAAATAAAAAAAAATTATAATAAATAAATTTATTAAATTTTTTTTTTGTTACCAAGCAGAGGAATAATGCGACAGTACAAATAAGTGATGTACTGAGCATGGAATATAAAAATTTAAATTTACTTAATAAACTGTAAATAATTAATAATATATTAGAAATAAGCATGTTAGGGATTGCAGGCTTGGCTCAGACAAAAATATGAACAGGTGTTTCGACCTGAATCAATGTGCACACACAGACAAATGTAACTGAAAGTGTGTACACCAGTATTTTGCTAGTGTGTGTGAACGCAGGTCTCTGCAGGCGAGTTTGCCACCCCAAGATGAATAATTGCACAATTACTGTTTTTCCGTAATTATTCAGAAACTAGAATTAAGAATTAAAATCCAAAAGCACCATAAAATGTAAATAAATTTACTAAATACTGTGTACGAAAACCACGCAAAAGTGACACACCGTACAAGTGCAATAGTGAAATAACTGTGTACAAATCGAAAGGGTTAAGTTGCAATGTCCAAAATTACAGTGAACATGTGTTGTAAAATTAGTTATAAGATAAGTATAAGAGTATACTTACAGGACTCTGCAATTCGCAGAAATATAAAAAATAGCGAATTTGACAAAGAGTGGGGGAACTGAAGCCAAAGACAGTTTCTAACATGTCGATTTCGGATCACTGCGGGGTGTCGACCAAGACATGGGTATAAATAGGACACGCAAGCTACAGTGGTTCTCTTTCTTGAATCATCCACGGTGCAGCGGGAGCTTATGCCCGTCAGCACGGCGTATTTATTTTTGTTTCATAAACAGTTTAAATTTGCCAGTTACGTACAAATACGTAACTAAGCTGTAAAGACAATCATTTTAATTAATAACAGCACTACTTAAGAAGATCCATTAATAAGTCGACACTAGACAAGAGGAGAGTTCCAGAGAGAGATACGACGCTGGACAAGAGGAGAGTTCCAGAGAGAGATACGACGCTGGACAAGAAGAGAGTTCCAGAGAGAGATACGACACTAGACAAGAGGAGAGTTCCATAGAGAGATACGACGCTGGACAAGAGGAGAGTTCCATAGAGAGATACAACGCTGGACAAGAAGAGAGTTCCAGAGAGAGATACGACGCTGGACAAGAGGAGAGTTCCAGAGAGAGATACGACGCTGGACAAGAGGAGAGTTCCAGAGAGAGAGACAGCCGACGCTGGAGGCGAGACGAGGACGAATACCGATGGAACAAAAATGATCGAGTATGATTGATGACAATAAGGTGATAGACAACTTATTCATATCTTAATCATACAAAGAATTCAAAGACAGTTAAAGACATTAATATTTTATTTAAAAATAAGAGCAATGTTTCTTGTATAGTAGAGTTAAAATCATAGATGTTTTAGAAATACGATTAACGTAACAAGAGCTCAAATTAATATGATATAAAATGATTACAAAGCATTTAAATAAAAACAATTAGTATTTGAGAAAACAGTACTGAGAAACAATAACTATTAATATTTTGAGTACGTTACAATATAGAAAAAAAAAAGATTTAAAAATTGATTTTGAAACATAGTAATAGACCGAGTAGTCTGAAAATGAGATTTTTCTTTTATATAATAATTATTAGCATAGAATATTTAGTCAGTAAGGATGTATATATCTTAAGCCTTACGGCAGCATAATAACAAATAATAACTAATGTTTTAAAATCGAAGTCAGTGCCATGTGCACACATTTTTTTATAGTATCAAATAAATTTTAATTACCGTTTCAAGTTACATAGAGTTCTTATTGCAGATACACCTGACACCCAATTTAAATGTTAGATTGTGTAAAGAATTTGTCAATCTTGAACGTGAGATCGTTCACGCCTATTTATGTGTATGTAACGTTGCATAAATTTGGTGCTCCAAGATCGTGGGGCTCCACAAATTTAAATTATAATAAATTTGCAAATTGTCACATCGCATAATTTGGCTCCCAAAGAGCGTGGGGCTATTCAAAAACAAATAGGAATGTATTTGTATTTGAAATTAAATTTTAACAAAATCTGTCACGTTGCATAATTTGTCGCCCTGGACGTGGGGCACAACATGCCTAAAATTATGTACAAAAATTTGTGACATAAATTGTAGCTCATGAATGTATGACCCGATCCCCATCATTTAACTATTAAAATTTTTAAGTAGCTAAATGGTTGCTCTAAAAAATATAAAGAGTGTGTTAAATGAAAAATGTATAATATGTAATTATTATTTATATTAAACAGTAACTGAATGTAATGTTAAATTGTTGTGTAATCACACAGCTGGCGCCCACAAATAATATTGTTGTCTATGTACCAGGTGTAACTGTAATGAGTATTAATAATAACTATTAATAAAAATACAGAAATAAATAAATAAGTAGGGAACGGTTCTTTCTTCTTCTTTCTATGGCACTACAGCCCTTGTTGGGCCCTGGCCTCCTTCAATTTTTCCCCCCATTCTCCTCTGTCAGCAGCCATTGCCGTAGTCGTTGCCATTGTTTCCGTCCAATCCGAGGCTTTCTTGAAGGTTCCGTGGTGTGATATTTTTTCCGGGGGTAGGTTACCGGCCTACCGCCCAACCCCCAACCTGGAGGACCAGGGATTTTTCTGTTAGGGAGGGAACGGTTATCAATAATAATTGTTAAAGAAGTACTATTAAATAAATATTTTAATAATTATTCAACATGGCAGAACCAGGAGGGTTGAATTTAGAAGCATTTAAAAATACGATACTCGCCATGATGGACGAATTAGTCATAAAACAAGCCGAAAAATTTAAAGAGGAGGTGAGAGAGGAGAATGTCAAACAAACAGAAAGTTTAGAAAATAAATTAGCCAAACAAACAGAAAGTTTAGAAAATAAATTAGAGCTACAGTCCGAAAATTTTAGACAGGACACTATAAAAATTACAGAGAGTCTAGAAGAGTTAAAAATTGATAATATTGAAATAAAACAAAGTATAATTGACAGTAATGCGCAGTTAACTGAAAAAATTGTTAATACAAACAGACGTATTGACACGATCGCAGAAAATGTCTGTGGAATAATTAATAAGCAAACGGAGCTAATATGTGAAAAGATAGTATGTGAAGAATTCATACAAATTAAAAATACATGTGCAATTACTAATGATAATTATAAAAAAGTAATTAACATTAAGGAGGAAAAGCAAATAAAGGTTAATAAAACATACCTTATTAATAGCGATATTCCAATTGTGAGTCACACACACACTAGTAAGTCACATAAGGTGAAACACTTAAGGCACTACACTTACGGAGATAAATATCACTGTAGGTATAACAAGAAACGTAGTAAGTTATCTAGACGAAACACTACGCAAAATTGTGGTAAGTATGATGTTAGATATACGCACGATAAGTATAGTAACGATAATTATATCTGCAAGTATGAAAACTACAGAGGTTATCATAAACGACGTATGAAAAAACCGTCGACAACTGTTCAGGTAAGTTCACTCAACCAAACTAGGGACGAGAGAATGGAGAAAGAGCGAAGCATTTGTAACGAGAGAAAGAGGGTAGATTTTGTGTGGCCGACAGGCAAGATGAAAACATTGCTCTATGAACAGGTGACTTATACGATCAAAACAAACGTTCACAAGGTAAGTACGCACACAAACGTCGCAGCTATGCAACGGAAAGGTAACGAGGGAATAATACAATGGAACGCGGACGTTGTTTACACGAGGGTGAACACAATGAATTTCCTGTGTACAACAACCAATTGTGTAATGAAGGGTGTCAGTTCAAACGACACACCGAACCGAACTTAATACCGAAAATAAATAATTATTTTTAAATGAGAAATAATATGTGTAATAATATAAGAGAGTATAATTAAGAAATGTTATAAGGAATATTATTTGAAAGGGTTAATTAAGAAATGTATTAGTGATGGTAAGGAATGCTATTGTAGAGAAATATTTAAGAAAGTAATGGTAAAAGATGTTATTGTTGTTGTTAATATGAAGAAATGGTAAGGAATGGTATTATTGATATGTTATAAATATGAAGAAATGATTAAGATGAGCAATAATTGCCATAATTGTTAGAACGACTGATCAAGCGAACACTTAATGGAGATACAAGGACACAGAAGAAAGCGAAAGTGAAAAGTCATAAGGGCAGAGACTACTTAGGATTAAGGACTTCGAGAAAAATATCGTTGTTTTCCAAGACAGTTCCTCTGTAACCGATCATGCGACACACTACAAGCTAAAACAGTATTCTGTTACGGAAGTGTATTTCAAGAAAGTAGTAGCGATCAGAAAGGTAATGTTAAAGAAATGTAATAAAAGGTAATGAATGTTAATGTATTGTATAAGTAATGTATTAGATAAAGTAATGTCATGTTAAGAAAAGAGCTAAGGAAGATTAGAAGCGAAGGTAAGAATGTATGAATTAAGATAATGTAAACTTAAGGACCGAATGTACACGAGTAGGACAGAACACTTTCATCGTATATGATGAGATACAGAAGAAAGAAATTGGTAAATTCCACGCAACGTCATTTAGGAAGTTCTACACATGAAAACAGAGGTCAATGAAACCAGTTAAATCAGCTGTTTGTAAAGCCACCCTAATACAAGGTCGCGAGCAGTGAGCGTACGAAGAGGGGAGGTAAGACATTTGTATACACTCCAATTAAGGGTGAAATGACGAATATTATTCTTTATTATTTGTTACATTTTTTTTGCAAATAATAATAATAAATAAAAAAAAATTATAATAAATAAATTTATTAAATTTTTTTTTTGTTACCAAGCAGAGGAATAATGCGACAGTACAAATAAGTGATGTACTGAGCATGGAATATAAAAATTTAAATTTACTTAATAAACTGTAAATAATTAATAATATATTAGAAATAAGCATGTTAGGGATTGCAGGCTTGGCTCAGACAAAAATATGAACAGGTGTTTCGACCTGAATCAATGTGCACACACAGACAAATGTAACTGAAAGTGTGTACACCAGTATTTTGCTAGTGTGTGTGAACGCAGGTCTCTGCAGGCGAGTTTGCCACCCCAAGATGAATAATGCCACCCCAAGATGAATAATTGCACAATTACTGTTTTTCCGTAATTATTCATAAACTAGAATTAAGAATTAAAATCCAAAAGCACCATAAAATGTAAATAAATTTACTAAATACTGTGTACGAAAACCACGCAAAAGTGACACACCGTACAAGTGCAATAGTGAAATAACTGTGTACAAATCGAAAGGGTTAAGTTGCATTGTCCAAAATTACAGTGAACATGTGTTGTAAAATTAGTTATAAGATAAGTATAAGAGTATAATTACAGGACTCTGCAATTCGCAGAAATATAAAAAATAGCGAATTTGACAAAGAGTGGGGGAACTGAAGCCAAAGACAGTTTCTAACATGTCGATTTCGGATCACTGCAGGGTGTCGACCAAGACATGGGTATAAATAGGACACGCAAGCTACAGTGGTTCTCTTTCTTGAATCATCCACGGTGCAGCGGGAGCTTATGCCCGTCAGCACGGCGTATTTATTTTTGTTTCATAAACAGTTTAAATTTGCCAGTTACGTACAAATACGTAACTAAGCTGTAAAGACAATCATTTTAATTAATAACAGGACTACTTAAGAAGATCCATTAATAAGTCGACACTAGACAAGAGGAGAGTTCCAGAGAGAGATACGACGCTGGACAAGAGGAGAGTTCCAGAGAGAGATATGACGCTGGACAAGAAGAGAGTTCCAGAGAGAGATACGACACTAGACAAGAGGAGAGTTCCATAGAGAGATACGACGCTGGACAAGAGGAGAGTTCCATAGAGAGATACAACGCTGGACAAGAAGAGAGTTCCAGAGAGAGATACGACGCTGGACAAGAGGAGAGTTCCAGAGAGA
This sequence comes from Magicicada septendecula, assembly GCA_034769895.1. Classification (NCBI taxonomy): domain Eukaryota; kingdom Metazoa; phylum Arthropoda; class Insecta; order Hemiptera; family Cicadidae; genus Magicicada; species Magicicada septendecula. The sequence continues at coordinate 406,264,983 of CM068368.1, read as the reverse complement.
GATACGACGCTGGACAAGAGGAGAGTTCCAGAGAGAGAGACAGCCGACGCTGGACAAGAGGAGAAGAGAGACAGCCGACGCTGGAGGCGAGACGAGGACGAATACCGATGGAACAAAAATGATCGAGTATGATTGATGACAATAAGGTGATAGACAACTTATTCATATCTTAATCATACAAAGAATTCAAAGACAGTTAAAGACATTAATATTTTATTTAAAAATAAGAGCAATGTTTCTTGTATAGTAGAGTTAAAATCATAGATGTTTTAGAAATACGATTAACGTAACAAGAGCTCAAATTAATATGATATAAAATGATTACAAAGCATTTAAATAAAAACAATTAGTATTTGAGAAAACAGTACTGAGAAACAATAACTATTAATATTTTGAGTACGTTACAATATAGAAAAAAAAAAGATTTAAAAATTGATTTTGAAACATAGTAATAGACCGAGTAGTCTGAAAATGAGATTTTTCTTTTATATAATAATTATTAGCATAGAATATTTAGTCAGTAAGGATGTATATATCTTAAGCCTTACGGCATAATAACAAATAATAACTAATGTTTTAAAATCGAAGTCAGTGCCATGTGCACACATTTTTTTATAGTATCAAATAAATTTTAATTACCGTTTCAAGTTACATAGAGTTCTTATTGCAGATACACCTGACACCCAATTTAAATGTTAGATTGTTTAAAGAATTTGTCAATCTTGAACGTGAGATCGTTCACGCCTATTTATGTGTATGTAACGTTGCATAAATTTGGTGCTCCAAGATCGTGGGGCTCCACAAATTTAAATTATAATAAATTTGCAAATTTTCACATCGCATAATTTGGCTCCCAAAGAGCGTGGGGCTATTCAAAAACAAATAGGAATGTATTTGTATTTGAAATTAAATTTTAACAAAATCTGTCACGTTGCATAATTTGTCGCCCTGGACGTGGGGCACAACATGCCTAAAATTATGTACAAAAATTTGTGACATAAATTGTAGCTCATGAATGTATGACCCGATCCCCATCATTTAACTATTAAAATTGTTAAGTAGCTAAATGGTTGCTCTAAAAAATATAAAGAGTGTGTTAAATGAAAAATGTATAATATGTAATTATTATTTATATTAAACAGTAACTGAATGTAATGTTAAATTGTTGTGTAATCACACAGCTGGCGCCCACAAATAATATTGTTGTCTATGTAACAGGTGTAACTGTAATGAGTATTAATAATAACTATTAATAAAAATACAGAAATAAATAAATAAGTAGGGAACGGTTATCAATAATAATTGTTAAAGAAGTACTATTAAATAAATATTTTAATAATTATTCAACATGGCAGAACCAGGAGGGTTGAATTTAGAAGCATTTAAAAATACGATACTCGCCATGATGGACGAATTAGTCATAAAACAAGCCGAAAAATTTAAAGAGGAGGTGAGAGAGGAGAATGTCAAACAAACAGAAAGTTTAGAAAATAAATTAGCCAAACAAACAGAAAGTTTAGAAAATAAATTAGAGCTACAGTCCGAAAATTTTAGACAGGACACTATAAAAATTACAGAGAGTCTAGAAGAGTTAAAAATTGATAATATTGAAATAAAACAAAGTATAATTGACAGTAATGCGCAGTTAACTGAAAAAATTGTTAATACAAACAGACGTATTGACACGATCGCAGAAAATGTCTGTGGAATAATTAATAAGCAAACGGAGCTAATATGTGAAAAGATAGTATGTGAAGAATTCATACAAATTAAAAATACATGTGCAATTACTAATGATAATTATAAAAAAGTAATTAACATTAAGGAGGAAAAGCAAATAAAGGTTAATAAAACATACCTTATTAATAGCGATATTCCAATTGTGAGTCACACACACACTAGTAAGTCACATAAGGTGAAACACTTAAGGCACTACACTTACGGAGATAAATATCACTGTAGGTATAACAAGAAACGTAGTAAGTTATCTAGACGAAACACTACGCAAAATTGTGGTAAGTATGATGTTAGATATACGCACGATAAGTATAGTAACGATAATTATATCTGCAAGTATGAAAACTACAGAGGTTATCATAAACGACGTATGAAAAAACCGTCGACAACTGTTCAGGTAAGTTCACTCAACCAAACTAGGGACGAGAGAATGGAGAAAGAGCGAAGCATTTGTAACGAGAGAAAGAGGGTAGATTTTGTGTGACCGACAGGCAAGATGAAAACATTGCTCTATGAACAGGTGACTTATACGATCAAAACAAACGTTCACAAGGTAAGTACGCACACAAACGTCGCAGCTATGCAACGGAAAGGTAACGAGGGAATAATACAATGGAACGCGGACGTTGTTTACACGAGGGTGAACACAATGAATTTCCTGTGTACAACAACCAATTGTGTAATGAAGGGTGTCAGTTCAAACGACACACCGAACCGAACTTAATACCGAAAATAAATAATTATTTTTAAATGAGAAATAATATGTGTAATAATATAAGAGAGTATAATTAAGAAATGTTATAAGGAATATTATTTGAAAGGGTTAATTAAGAAATGTATTAGTGATGGTAAGGAATGCTATTGTAGAGAAATATTTAAGAAAGTAATGGTAAAAGATGTTATTGTTGTTGTTAATATGAAGAAATGGTAAGGAATGGTATTATTGATATGTTATAAATATGAAGAAATGATTAAGATGAGCAATAATTGCCATAATTGTTAGAACGACTGATCAAGCGAACACTTAATGGAGATACAAGGACACAGAAGAAAGCGAAAGTGAAAAGTCATAAGGGCAGAGACTACTTAGGATTAAGGACTTCCAGAAAAATATCGTTGTTTTCCAAGACAGTTCCTCTGTAACCGATCATGCGACACACTACAAGCTAAAACAGTATTCTGTTACGGAAGTGTATTTCAAGAAAGTAGTAGCGATCAGAAAGGTAATGTTAAAGAAATGTAATAAAAGGTAATGAATGTTAATGTATTGTATAAGTAATGTATTAGATAAAGTAATGTCATGTTAAGAAAAGAGCTAAGGAAGATTAGAAGCGAAGGTAAGAATGTATGAATTAAGATAATGTAAACTTAAGGACCGAATGTACACGAGTAGGACAGAACACTTTCATCGTATATGATGAGATACAGAAGAAAGAAATTGGTAAATTCCACGCAACGTCATTTAGGAAGTTCTACACATGAAAACAGAGGTCAATGAAACCAGTTAAATCAGCTGTTTGTAAAGCCACCCTAATACAAGGTCGCGAGCAGTGAGCGTACGAAGAGGGGAGGTAAGACATTTGTATACACTCCAATTAAGGGTGAAATGACGAATATTATTCTTTATTATTTGTTACATTTTTTTTGCAAATAATAATAATAAATTTAAAAAAATTATAATAAATAAATTTATTAAATTTTTTTTTTGTTACCAAGCAGAGGAATAATGCGACAGTACAAATAAGTGATGTACTGAGCATGGAATATAAAAATTTAAATTTACTTAATAAACTGTAAATAATTAATAATATATTAGAAATAAGCATGTTAGGGATTGCAGGCTTGGCTCAGACAAAAATATGAGCAGGTGTTTCGACCTGAATCAATGTGCACACACAGACAAATGTAACTGAAAGTGTGTACACCAGTATTTTGCTAGTGTGTGTGAACGCAGGTCTCTGCAGGCGAGTTTGCCACCCCAAGATGAATAATGCCACCCCAAGATGAATAATTGCACAATTACTGTTTTTCCGTAATTATTCATAAACTAGAATTAAGAATTAAAATCCAAAAGCACCATAAAATGTAAATAAATTTACTAAATACTGTGTACGAAAACCACGCAAAAGTGACACACCGTACAAGTGCAATAGTGAAATAACTGTGTACAAATCGAAAGGGTTAAGTTGCAATGTCCAAAATTACAGTGAACATGTGTTGTAAAATTAGTTATAAGATAAGTATAAGAGTATACTTACAGGACTCTGCAATTCGCAGAAATATAAAAAATAGCGAATTTGACAAAGAGTGGGGGAACTGAAGCCAAAGACAGTTTCTAACATGTCGATTTCGGATCACTGCAGGGTGTCGACCAAGACATGGGTATAAATAGGACACGCAAGCTACAGTGGTTCTCTTTCTTGAATCATCCACGGTGCAGCGGGAGCTTATGCCCGTCAGCACGGCGTATTTATTTTTGTTTCATAAACAGTTTAAATTTGCCAGTTACGTACAAATACGTAACTAAGCTGTAAAGACAATCATTTTAATTAATAACAGCACTACTTAAGAAGATCCATTAATAAGTCGACACTAGACAAGAGGAGAGTTCCAGAGAGAGATACGACGCTGGACAAGAGGAGAGTTCCAGAGAGAGATACGACGCTGGACAAGAAGAGAGTTCCAGAGAGAGATACGACACTAGACAAGAGGAGAGTTCCATAGAGAGATACGACGCTGGACAAGAGGAGAGTTCCATAGAGAGATACAACGCTGGACAAGAAGAGAGTTCCAGAGAGAGATACGACGCTGGACAAGAGGAGAGTTCCAGAGAGAGATACGACGCTGGACAAGAGGAGAGTTCCAGAGAGAGAGACAGCCGACGCTGGACAAGAGGAGAAGAGAGACAGCCGACGCTGGAGGCGAGACGAGGACGAATACCGATGGAACAAAAATGATCGAGTATGATTGATGACAATAAGGTGATAGACAACTTATTCATATCTTAATCATACAAAGAATTCAAAGACAGTTAAAGACATTAATATTTTATTTAAAAATAAGAGCAATGTTTCTTGTATAGTAGAGTTAAAATCATAGATGTTTTAGAAATACGATTAACGTAACAAGAGCTCAAATTAATATGATATAAAATGATTACAAAGCATTTAAATAAAAACAATTAGTATTTGAGAAAACAGTACTGAGAAACAATAACTGTTAATATTTTGAGTACGTTACAATATAGAAAAAAAAAGATTTAAAAATTGATTTTGAAACATAGTAATAGACCGAGTAGTCTGAAAATGAGATTTTTCTTTTATATAATAATTATTAGCATAGAATATTTAGTCAGTAAGGATGTATATATCTTAAGCCTTACGGCATAATAACAAATAATAACTAATGTTTTAAAATCGAAGTCAGTGCCATGTGCACACATTTTTTTATAGTATCAAATAAATTTTAATTACCGTTTCAAGTTACATAGAGTTCTTATTGCAGATACACCTGACACCCAATTTAAATGTTAGATTGTTTAAAGAATTTGTCAATCTTGAACGTGAGATCGTTCACGCCTATTTATGTGTATGTAACGTTGCATAAATTTGGTGCTCCAAGATCGTGGGGCTCCACAAATTTAAATTATAATAAATTTGCAAATTGTCACATCGCATAATTTGGCTCCCAAAGAGCGTGGGGCTATTCAAAAACAAATAGGAATGTATTTGTATTTGAAATTAAATTTTAACAAAATCTGTCACGTTGCATAATTTGTCGCCCTGGACGTGGGGCACAACATGCCTAAAATTATGTACAAAAATTTGTGACATAAATTGTAGCTCATGAATGTATGACCCGATCCCCATCATTTAACTATTAAAATTTTTAAGTAGCTAAATGGTTGCTCTAAAAAATATAAAGAGTGTGTTAAATGAAAAATGTATAATATGTAATTATTATTTATATTAAACAGTAACTGAATGTAATGTTAAATTGTTGTGTAATCACACAGCTGGCGCCCACAAATAATATTGTTGTCTATGTAACAGGTGTAACTGTAATGAGTATTAATAATAACTATTAATAAAAATACAGAAATAAATAAATAAGTAGGGAACGGTTATCAATAATAATTGTTAAAGAAGTACTATTAAATAAATATTTTAATAATTATTCAACATGGCAGAACCAGGAGGGTTGAATTTAGAAGCATTTAAAAATACGATACTCGCCATGATGGACGAATTAGTCATAAAACAAGCCGAAAAATTTAAAGAGGAGGTGAGAGAGGAGAATGTCAAACAAACAGAAAGTTTAGAAAATAAATTAGCCAAACAAACAGAAAGTTTAGAAAATAAATTAGAGCTACAGTCCGAAAATTTTAGACAGGACACTATAAAAATTACAGAGAGTCTAGAAGAGTTAAAAATTGATAATATTGAAATAAAACAAAGTATAATTGACAGTAATGCGCAGTTAACTGAAAAAATTGTTAATACAAACAGACGTATTGACACGATCGCAGAAAATGTCTGTGGAATAATTAATAAGCAAACGGAGCTAATATGTGAAAAGATAGTATGTGAAGAATTCATACAAATTAAAAATACATGTGCAATTACTAATGATAATTATAAAAAAGTAATTAACATTAAGGAGGAAAAGCAAATAAAGGTTAATAAAACATACCTTATTAATAGCGATATTCCAATTGTGAGTCACACACACACTAGTAAGTCACATAAGGTGAAACACTTAAGGCACTACACTTACGGAGATAAATATCACTGTAAGTATAACAAGAAACGTAGTAAGTTATCTAGACGAAACACTACGCAAAATTGTGGTAAGTATGATGTTAGATATACGCACGATAAGTATAGTAACGATAATTATATCTGCAAGTATGAAAACTACAGAGGTTATCATAAACGACGTATGAAAAAACCGTCGACAACTGTTCAGGTAAGTTCACTCAACCAAACTAGGGACGAGAGAATGGAGAAAGAGCGAAGCATTTGTAACGAGAGAAAGAGGGTAGATTTTGTGTGACCGACAGGCAAGATGAAAACATTGCTCTATGAACAGGTGACTTATACGATCAAAACAAACGTTCACAAGGTAAGTACGCACACAAACGTCGCAGCTATGCAACGGAAAGGTAACGAGGGAATAATACAATGGAACGCGGACGTTGTTTACACGAGGGTGAACACAATGAATTTCCTGTGTACAACAACCAATTGTGTAATGAAGGGTGTCAGTTCAAACGACACACCGAACCGAACTTAATACCGAAAATAAATAATTATTTTTAAATGAGAAATAATATGTGTAATAATATAAGAGAGTATAATTAAGAAATGTTATAAGGAATATTATTTGAAAGGGTTAATTAAGAAATGTATTAGTGATGGTAAGGAATGCTATTGTAGAGAAATATTTAAGAAAGTAATGGTAAAAGATGTTATTGTTGTTGTTAATATGAAGAAATGGTAAGGAATGGTATTATTGATATGTTATAAATATGAAGAAATGATTAAGATGAGCAATAATTGCCATAATTGTTAGAACGACTGATCAAGCGAACACTTAATGGAGATACAAGGACACAGAAGAAAGCGAAAGTGAAAAGTCATAAGGGCAGAGACTACTTAGGATTAAGGACTTCCAGAAAAATATTGTTGTTTTCCAAGACAGTTCCTCTGTAACCGATCATGCGACACACTACAAGCTAAAACAGTATTCTGTTACGGAAGTGTATTTCAAGAAAGTAGTAGCGATCAGAAAGGTAATGTTAAAGAAATGTAATAAAAGGTAATGAATGTTAATGTATTGTATAAGTAATGTATTAGATAAAGTAATGTCATGTTAAGAAAAGAGCTAAGGAAGATTAGAAGCGAAGGTAAGAATGTATGAATTAAGATAATGTAAACTTAAGGACCGAATGTACACGAGTAGGACAGAACACTTTCATCGTATATGATGAGATACAGAAGAAAGAAATTGGTAAATTCCACGCAACGTCATTTAGGAAGTTCTACACATGAAAACAGAGGTCAATGAAACCAGTTAAATCAGCTGTTTGTAAAGCCACCCTAATACAAGGTCGCGAGCAGTGAGCGTACGAAGAGGGGAGGTAAGACATTTGTATACACTCCAATTAAGGGTGAAATGACGAATATTATTCTTTATTATTTGTTACATTTTTTTTGCAAATAATAATAATAAATAAAAAAAAATTATAATAAATAAATTTATTAAATTTTTTTTTTGTTACCAAGCAGAGGAATAATGCGACAGTACAAATAAGTGATGTACTGAGCATGGAATATAAAAATTTAAATTTACTTAATAAACTGTAAATAATTAATAATATATTAGAAATAAGCATGTTAGGGATTGCAGGCTTGGCTCAGACAAAAATATGAACAGGTGTTTCGACCTGAATCAATGTGCACACACAGGCAAATGTAACTGAAAGTGTGTACACCAGTATTTTGCTAGTGTGTGTGAACGCAGGTCTCTGCAGGCGAGTTTGCCACCCCAAGATGAATAATGCCACCCCAAGATGAATAATTGCACAATTACTGTTTTTCCGTAATTATTCATAAACTAGAATTAAGAATTAAAATCCAAAAGCACCATAAAATGTAAATAAATTTACTAAATACTGTGTACGAAAACCACGCAAAAGTGACACACCGTACAAGTGCAATAGTGAAATAACTGTGTACAAATCGAAAGGGTTAAGTTGCAATGTCCAAAATTACAGTGAACATGTGTTGTAAAATTAGTTATAAGATAAGTATAAGAGTATACTTACAGGACTCTGCAATTCGCAGAAATATAAAAAATAGCGAATTTGACAAAGAGTGGGGGAACTGAAGCCAAAGACAGTTTCTAACATGTCGATTTCGGATCACTGCAGGGTGTCGACCAAGACATGGGTATAAATAGGACACGCAAGCTACAGTGGTTCTCTTTCTTGAATCATCCACGGTGCAGCGGGAGCTTATGCCCGTCAGCACGGCGTATTTATTTTTGTTTCATAAACAGTTTAAATTTGCCAGTTACGTACAAATACGTAACTAAGCTGTAAAGACAATCATTTTAATTAATAACAGCACTACTTAAGAAGATCCATTAATAAGTCGACACTAGACAAGAGGAGAGTTCCAGAGAGAGATACGACGCTGGACAAGAGGAGAGTTCCAGAGAGAGATACGACGCTGGACAAGAAGAGAGTTCCAGAGAGAGATACGACACTAGACAAGAGGAGAGTTCCATAGAGAGATACGACGCTGGACAAGAGGAGAGTTCCATAGAGAGATACAACGCTGGACAAGAAGAGAGTTCCAGAGAGAGATACGACGCTGGACAAGAGGAGAGTTCCAGAGAGAGATACGACGCTGGACAAGAGGAGAGTTCCAGAGAGAGAGACAGCCGACGCTGGACAAGAGGAGAAGAGAGACAGCCGACGCTGGAGGCGAGACGAGGACGAATACCGATGGAACAAAAATGATCGAGTATGATTGATGACAATAAGGTGATAGACAACTTATTCATATCTTAATCATACAAAGAATTCAAAGACAGTTAAAGACATTAATATTTTATTTAAAAATAAGAGCAATGTTTCTTGTATAGTAGAGTTAAAATCATAGATGTTTTAGAAATACGATTAACGTAACAAGAGCTCAAATTAATATGATATAAAATGATTACAAAGCATTTAAATAAAAACAATTAGTATTTGAGAAAACAGTACTGAGAAACAATAACTATTAATATTTTGAGTACGTTACAATATAGAAAAAAAAAGATTTAAAAATTGATTTTGAAACATAGTAATAGACCGAGTAGTCTGAAAATGAGATTTTTCTTTTATATAATAATTATTAGCATAGAATATTTAGTCAGTAAGGATGTATATATCTTAAGCCTTACGGCATAATAACAAATAATAACTAATGTTTTAAAATCGAAGTCAGTGCCATGTGCACACATTTTTTTATAGTATCAAATAAATTTTAATTACCGTTTCAAGTTACATAGAGTTCTTATTGCAGATACACCTGACACCCAATTTAAATGTTAGATTGTTTAAAGAATTTGTCAATCTTGAACGTGAGATCGTTCACGCCTATTTATGTGTATGTAACGTTGCATAAATTTGGTGCTCCAAGATCGTGGGGCTCCACAAATTTAAATTATAATAAATTTGCAAATTGTCACATCGCATAATTTGGCTCCCAAAGAGCGTGGGGCTATTCAAAAACAAATAGGAATGTATTTGTATTTGAAATTAAATTTTAACAAAATCTGTCACGTTGCATAATTTGTCGCCCTGGACGTGGGGCACAACATGCCTAAAATTATGTACAAAAATTTGTGACATAAATTGTAGCTCATGAATGTATGACCCGATCCCCATCATTTAACTATTAAAATTTTTAAGTAGCTAAATGGTTGCTCTAAAAAATATAAAGAGTGTGTTAAATGAAAAATGTATAATATGTAATTATTATTTATATTAAACAGTAACTGAATGTAATGTTAAATTGTTGTGTAATCACACAGCTGGCGCCCACAAATAATATTGTTGTCTATGTAACAGGTGTAACTGTAATGAGTATTAATAATAACTATTAATAAAAATACAGAAATAAATAAATAAGTAGGGAACGGTTATCAATAATAATTGTTAAAGAAGTACTATTAAATAAATATTTTAATAATTATTCAACATGGCAGAACCAGGAGGGTTGAATTTAGAAGCATTTAAAAATACGATACTCGCCATGATGGACGAATTAGTCATAAAACAAGCCGAAAAATTTAAAGAGGAGGTGAGAGAGGAGAATGTCAAACAAACAGAAAGTTTAGAAAATAAATTAGCCAAACAAACAGAAAGTTTAGAAAATAAATTAGAGCTACAGTCCGAAAATTTTAGACAGGACACTATAAAAATTACAGAGAGTCTAGAAGAGTTAAAAATTGATAATATTGAAATAAAACAAAGTATAATTGACAGTAATGCGCAGTTAACTGAAAAAATTGTTAATACAAACAGACGTATTGACACGATCGCAGAAAATGTCTGTGGAATAATTAATAAGCAAACGGAGCTAATATGTGAAAAGATAGTATGTGAAGAATTCATACAAATTAAAAATACATGTGCAATTACTAATGATAATTATAAAAAAGTAATTAACATTAAGGAGGAAAAGCAAATAAAGGTTAATAAAACATACCTTATTAATAGCGATATTCCAATTGTGAGTCACACACACACTAGTAAGTCACATAAGGTGAAACACTTAAGGCACTACACTTACGGAGATAAATATCACTGTAGGTATAACAAGAAACGTAGTAAGTTATCTAGACGAAACACTACGCAAAATTGTGGTAAGTATGATGTTAGATATACGCACGATAAGTATAGTAACGATAATTATATCTGCAAGTATGAAAACTACAGAGGTTATCATAAACGACGTATGAAAAAACCGTCGACAACTGTTCAGGTAAGTTCACTCAACCAAACTAGGGACGAGAGAATGGAGAAAGAGCGAAGCATTTGTAACGAGAGAAAGAGGGTAGATTTTGTGTGGCCGACAGGCAAGATGAAAACATTGCTCTATGAACAGGTGACTTATACGATCAAAACAAACGTTCACAAGGTAAGTACGCACACAAACGTCGCAGCTATGCAACGGAAAGGTAACGAGGGAATAATACAATGGAACGCAGACGTTGTTTACACGAGGGTGAACACAATGAATTTCCTGTGTACAACAACCAATTGTGTAATGAAGGGTGTCAGTTCAAACGACACACCGAACCGAACTTAATACCGAAAATAAATAATTATTTTTAAATGAGAAATAATATGTGTAATAATATAAGAGAGTATAATTAAGAAATGTTATAAGGAATATTATTTGAAAGGGTTAATTAAGAAATGTATTAGTGATGGTAAGGAATGCTATTGTAGAGAAATATTTAAGAAAGTAATGGTAAAAGATGTTATTGTTGTTGTTAATATGAAGAAATGGTAAGGAATGGTATTATTGATATGTTATAAATATGAAGAAATGATTAAGATGAGCAATAATTGCCATAATTGTTAGAACGACTGATCAAGCGAACACTTAATGGAGATACAAGGACACAGAAGAAAGCGAAAGTGAAAAGTCATAAGGGCAGAGACTACTTAGGATTAAGGACTTCCAGAAAAATATCGTTGTTTTCCAAGACAGTTCCTCTGTAACCGATCATGCGACACACTACAAGCTAAAACAGTATTCTGTTACGGAAGTGTATTTCAAGAAAGTAGTAGCGATCAGAAAGGTAATGTTAAAGAAATGTAATAAAAGGTAATGAATGTTAATGTATTGTATAAGTAATGTATTAGATAAAGTAATGTCATGTTAAGAAAAGAGCTAAGGAAGATTAGAAGCGAAGGTAAGAATGTATGAATTAAGATAATGTAAACTTAAGGACCGAATGTACACGAGTAGGACAGAACACTTTCATCGTATATGATGAGATACAGAAGAAAGAAATTGGTAAATTCCACGCAACGTCATTTAGGAAGTTCTACACATGAAAACAGAGGTCAATGAAACCAGTTAAATCAGCTGTTTGTAAAGCCACCCTAATACAAGGTCGCGAGCAGTGAGCGTACGAAGAGGGGAGGTAAGACATTTGTATACACTCCAATTAAGGGTGAAATGACGAATATTATTCTTTATTATTTGTTACATTTTTTTTGCAAATAATAATAAAAAAAAATTATAATAAATAAATTTATTAAATTTTTTTTTTGTTACCAAGCAGAGGAATAATGCGACAGTACAAATAAGTGATGTACTGAGCATGGAATATAAAAATTTAAATTTACTTAATAAACTGTAAATAATTAATAATATATTAGAAATAAGCATGTTAGGGATTGCAGGCTTGGCTCAGACAAAAATATGAACAGGTGTTTCGACCTGAATCAATGTGCACACACAGACAAATGTAACTGAAAGTGTGTACACCAGTATTTTGCTAGTGTGTGTGAACGCAGGTCTCTGCAGGCGAGTTTGCCACCCCAAGATGAATAATGCCACCCCAAGATGAATAATTGCACAATTACTGTTTTTCCGTAATTATTCATAAACTAGAATTAAGAATTAAAATCCAAAAGCACCATAAAATGTAAATAAATTTACTAAATACTGTGTACGAAAACCACGCAAAAGTGACACACCGTACAAGTGCAATAGTGAAATAACTGTGTACAAATCGAAAGGGTTAAGTTGCAATGTCCAAAATTACAGTGAACATGTGTTGTAAAATTAGTTATAAGATAAGTATAAGAGTATACTTACAGGACTCTGCAATTCGCAGAAATATAAAAAATAGCGAATTTGACAAAGAGTGGGGGAACTGAAGCCAAAGACAGTTTCTAACATGTCGATTTCGGATCACTGCAGGGTGTCGACCAAGACATGGGTATAAATAGGACACGCAAGCTACAGTGGTTCTCTTTCTTGAATCATCCACGGTGCAGCGGGAGCTTATGCCCGTCAGCACGGCGTATTTATTTTTGTTTCATAAACAGTTTAAATTTGCCAGTTACGTACAAATACGTAACTAAGCTGTAAAGACAATCATTTTAATTAATAACAGCACTACTTAAGAAGATCCATTAATAAGTCGACACTAGACAAGAGGAGAGTTCCAGAGAGAGATACGACGCTGGACAAGAGGAGAGTTCCAGAGAGAGATACGACGCTGGACAAGAAGAGAGTTCCAGAGAGAGATACGACACTAGACAAGAGGAGAGTTCCATAGAGAGATACGACGATGGACAAGAGGAGAGTTCCATAGAGAGATACAACGCTGGACAAGAAGAGAGTTCCAGAGAGAGATACGACGCTGGAGAAGAGGAGAGTTCCAGAGAGAGATACGACGCTGGACAAGAGGAGAGTTCCAGAGAGAGAGACAGCCGACGCTGGACAAGAGGAGAAGAGAGACAGCCGACGCTGGAGGCGAGACGAGGACGAATACCGATGGAACAAAAATGATCGAGTATGATTGATGACAATAAGGTGATAGACAACTTATTCATATCTTAATCATACAAAGAATTCAAAGACAGTTAAAGACATTAATATTTTATTTAAAAATAAGAGCAATGTTTCTTGTATAGTAGAGTTAAAATCATAGATGTTTTAGAAATACGATTAACGTAACAAGAGCTCAAATTAATATGATATAAAATGATTACAAAGCATTTAAATAAAAACAATTAGTATTTGAGAAAACAGTACTGAGAAACAATAACTATTAATATTTTGAGTACGTTACAATATAGAAAAAAAAAGATTTAAAAATTGATTTTGAAACATAGTAATAGACCGAGTAGTCTGAAAATGAGATTTTTCTTTTATATAATAATTATTAGCATAGAATATTTAGTCAGTAAGGATGTATATATCTTAAGCCTTACGGCATAATAACAAATAATAACTAATGTTTTAAAATCGAAGTCAGTGCCATGTGCACACATTTTTTTATAGTATCAAATAAATTTTAATTACCGTTTCAAGTTACATAGAGTTCTTATTGCAGATACACCTGACACCCAATTTAAATGTTAGATTGTTTAAAGAATTTGTCAATCTTGAACGTGAGATCGTTCACGCCTATTTATGTGTATGTAACGTTGCATAAATTTGGTGCTCCAAGATCGTGGGGCTCCACAAATTTAAATTATAATAAATTTGCAAATTGTCACATCGCATAATTTGGCTACCAAAGAGCGTGGGGCTATTCAAAAACAAATAGGAATGTATTTGTATTTGAAATTAAATTTTAACAAAATCTGTCACGTTGCATAATTTGTCGCCCTGGACGTGGGGCACAACATGCCTAAAATTATGTACAAAAATTTGTGACATAAATTGTAGCTCATGAATGTATGACCCGATCCCCATCATTTAACTATTAAAATTTTTAAGTAGCTAAATGGTTGCTCTAAAAAATATAAAGAGTGTGTTAAATGAAAAATGTATAATATGTAATTATTATTTATATTAAACAGTAACTGAATGTAATGTTAAATTGTTGTGTAATCACACAGCTGGCGCCCACAAATAATATTGTTGTCTATGTAACAGGTGTAACTGTAATGAGTATTAATAATAACTATTAATAAAAATACAGAAATAAATAAATAAGTAGGGAACGGTTATCAATAATAATTGTTAAAGAAGTACTATTAAATAAATATTTTAATAATTATTCAACATGGCAGAACCAGGAGGGTTGAATTTAGAAGCATTTAAAAATACGATACTCGCCATGATGGACGAATTAGTCATAAAACAAGCCGAAAAATTTAAAGAGGAGGTGAGAGAGGAGAATGTCAAACAAACAGAAAGTTTAGAAAATAAATTAGCCAAACAAACAGAAAGTTTAGAAAATAAATTAGAGCTACAGTCCGAAAATTTTAGACAGGACACTATAAAAATTACAGAGAGTCTAGAAGAGTTAAAAATTGATAATATTGAAATAAAACAAAGTATAATTGACAGTAATGCGCAGTTAACTGAAAAAATTGTTAATACAAACAGACGTATTGACACGATCGCAGAAAATGTCTGTGGAATAATTAATAAACAAACGGAGCTAATATGTGAAAAGATAGTATGTGAAGAATTCATACAAATTAAAAATACATGTGCAATTACTAATGATAATTATAAAAAAGTAATTAACATTAAGGAGGAAAAGCAAATAAAGGTTAATAAAACATACCTTATTAATAGCGATATTCCAATTGTGAGTCACACACACACTAGTAAGTCACATAAGGTGAAACACTTAAGGCACTACACTTACGGAGATAAATATCACTGTAGGTATAACAAGAAACGTAGTAAGTTATCTAGACGAAACACTACGCAAAATTGTGGTAAGTATGATGTTAGATATACGCACGATAATTATAGTAACGATAATTATATCTGCAAGCATGAAAACTACAGAGGTTATCATAAACAACGTATGAAAAAACCGTCGACAACTGTTCAGGTAAGTTCACTCAACCAAACTAGGGACGAGAGAATGGAGAAAGAGCGAAGCATTTGTAACGAGAGAAAGAGGGTAGATTTTGTGTGGCCGACAGGCAAGATGAAAAGATTGCTCTATGAACAGGTGACTTATACGATCAAAACAAACGTTCACAAGGTAAGTACGCACACAAACGTCGCAGCTATGCAACGGAAAGGTAACGAGGGAATAATACAATGGAACGCGGACGTTGTTTACACGAGGGTGAACACAATGAATTTCCTGTGTACAACAACCAATTGTGTAATGAAGGGTGTCAGTTCAAACGACACACCGAACCGAACTTAATACCGAAAATAAATAATTATTTTTAAATGAGAAATAATATGTGTAATAATATAAGAGAGTATAATTAAGAAATGTTATAAGGAATATTATTTGAAAGGGTTAATTAAGAAATGTATTAGTGATGGTAAGGAATGCTATTGTAGAGAAATATTTAAGAAAGTAATGGTAAAAGATGTTATTGTTGTTGTTAATATGAAGAAATGGTAAGGAATGGTATTATTGATATGTTATAAATATGAAGAAATGATTAAGATGAGCAATAATTGCCATAATTGTTAGAACGACTGATCAAGCGAACACTTAATGGAGATACAAGGACACAGAAGAAAGCGAAAGTGAAAAGTCATAAGGGCAGAGACTACTTAGGATTAAGGACTTCCAGAAAAATATCGTTGTTTTCCAAGACAGTTCCTCTGTAACCGATCATGCGACACACTACAAGCTAAAACAGTATTCTGTTACGGAAGTGTATTTCAAGAAAGTAGTAGCGATCAGAAAGGTAATGTTAAAGAAATGTAATAAAAGGTAATGAATGTTAATGTATTGTATAAGTAATGTATTAGATAAAGTAATGTCATGTTAAGAAAAGAGCTAAGGAAGATTAGAAGCGAAGGTAAGAATGTATGAATTAAGATAATGTAAACTTAAGGACCGAATGTACACGAGTAGGACAGAACACTTTCATCGTATATGATGAGATACAGAAGAAAGAAATTGGTAAATTCCACGCAACGTCATTTAGGAAGTTCTACACATGAAAACAGAGGTCAATGAAACCAGTTAAATCAGCTGTTTGTAAAGCCACCCTAATACAAGGTCGCGAGCAGTGAGCGTACGAAGAGGGGAGGTAAGACATTTGTATACACTCCAATTAAGGGTGAAATGACGAATATTATTCTTTATTATTTGTTACATTTTTTTTGCAAATAATAATAATAAATAAAAAAAAATTATAATAAATAAATTTATTAAATTTTTTTTTTGTTACCAAGCAGAGGAATAATGCGACAGTACAAATAAGTGATGTACTGAGCATGGAATATAAAAATTTAAATTTACTTAATAAACTGTAAATAATTAATAATATATTAGAAATAAGCATGTTAGGGATTGCAGGCTTGGCTCAGACAAAAATATGAACAGGTGTTTCGACCTGAATCAATGTGCACACACAGACAAATGTAACTGAAAGTGTGTACACCAGTATTTTGCTAGTGTGTGTGAACGCAGGTCTCTGCAGGCGAGTTTGCCACCCCAAGATGAATAATGCCACCCCAAGATGAATAATTGCACAATTACTGTTTTTCCGTAATTATTCATAAACTAGAATTAAGAATTAAAATCCAAAAGCACCATAAAATGTAAATAAATTTACTAAATACTGTGTACGAAAACCACGCAAAAGTGACACACCGTACAAGTGCAATAGTGAAATAACTGTGTACAAATCGAAAGGGTTAAGTTGCAATGTCCAAAATTACAGTGAACATGTGTTGTAAAATTAGTTATAAGATAAGTATAAGAGTATACTTACAGGACTCTGCAATTCGCAGAAATATAAAAAATAGCGAATTTGACAAAGAGTGGGGGAACTGAAGCCAAAGACAGTTTCTAACATGTCGATTTCGGATCACTGCAGGGTGTCGACCAAGACATGGGTATAAATAGGACACGCAAGCTACAGTGGTTCTCTTTCTTGAATCATCCACGGTGCAGCGGGAGCTTATGCCCGTCAGCACGGCGTATTTATTTTTGTTTCATAAACAGTTTAAATTTGCCAGTTACGTACAAATACGTAACTAAGCTGTAAAGACAATCATTTTAATTAATAACAGCACTACTTAAGAAGATCCATTAATAAGTCGACACTAGACAAGAGAAGAGTTCCAGAGAGAGATACGACGCTGGACAAGAGGAGAGTTCCAGAGAGAGATACGACGCTGGACAAGAAGAGAGTTCCAGAGAGAGATACGACACTAGACAAGAGGAGAGTTCCATAGAGAGATACGACGCTGGACAAGAGGAGAGTTCCATAGAGAGATACAACGCTGGACAAGAAGAGAGTTCCAGAGAGAGATACGACGCTGGACAAGAGGAGAGTTCCAGAGAGAGATACGACGCTGGACAAGAGGAGAGTTCCAGAGAGAGAGACAGCCGACGCTGGACAAGAGGAGAAGAGAGACAGCCGACGCTGGAGGCGAGACGAGGACGAATACCGATGGAACAAAAATGATCGAGTATGATTGATGACAATAAGGTGATAGACAACTTATTCATATCTTAATCATACAAAGAATTCAAAGACAGTTAAAGACATTAATATTTTATTTAAAAATAAGAGCAATGTTTCTTGTATAGTAGAGTTAAAATCATAGATGTTTTAGAAATACGATTAACGTAACAAGAGCTCAAATTAATATGATATAAAATGATTACAAAGCATTTAAATAAAAACAATTAGTATTTGAGAAAACAGTACTGAGAAACAATAACTATTAATATTTTGAGTACGTTACAATATAGAAAAAAAAAGATTTAAAAATTGATTTTGAAACATAGTAATAGACCGAGTAGTCTGAAAATGAGATTTTTCTTTTTTTATATAATAATTATTAGCATAGAATATTTAGTCAGTAAGGATGTATATATCTTAAGCCTTACGGCATAATAACAAATAATAACTAATGTTTTAAAATCGAAGTCAGTGCCATGTGCACACATTTTTTTATAGTATCAAATAAATTTTAATTACCGTTTCAAGTTACATAGAGTTCTTATTGCAGATACACCTGACACCCAATTTAAATGTTAGATTGTTTAAAGAATTTGTCAATCTTGAACGTGAGATCGTTCACGCCTATTTATGTGTATGTAACGTTGCATAAATTTGGTGCTCCAAGATCGTGGGGCTCCACAAATTTAAATTATAATAAATTTGCAAATTGTCACATCGCATAATTTGGCTCCCAAAGAGCGTGGGGCTATTCAAAAACAAATAGGAATGTATTTGTATTTGAAATTAAATTTTAACAAAATCTGTCACGTTGCATAATTTGTCGCCCTGGACGTGGGGCACAACATGCCTAAAATTATGTACAAAAATTTGTGACATAAATTGTAGCTCATGAATGTATGACCCGATCCCCATCATTTAACTATTAAAATTTTTAAGTAGCTAAATGGTTGCTCTAAAAAATATAAAGAGTGTGTTAAATGAAAAATGTATAATATGTAATTATTATTTATATTAAACAGTAACTGAATGTAATGTTAAATTGTTGTGTAATCACACAGCTGGCGCCCACAAATAATATTGTTGTCTATGTAACAGGTGTAACTGTAATGAGTATTAATAATAACTATTAATAAAAATACAGAAATAAATAAATAAGTAGGGAACGGTTATCAATAATAATTGTTAAAGAAGTACTATTAAATAAATATTTTAATAATTATTCAACATGGCAGAACCAGGAGGGTTGAATTTAGAAGCATTTAAAAATACGATACTCGCCATGATGGACGAATTAGTCATAAAACAAGCCGAAAAATTTAAAGAGGAGGTGAGAGAGGAGAATGTCAAACAAACAGAAAGTTTAGAAAATAAATTAGCCAAACAAACAGAAAGTTTAGAAAATAAATTAGAGCTACAGTCCGAAAATTTTAGACAGGACACTATAAAAATTACAGAGAGTCTAGAAGAGTTAAAAATTGATAATATTGAAATAAAACAAAGTATAATTGACAGTAATGCGCAGTTAACTGAAAAAATTGTTAATACAAACAGACGTATTGACACGATCGCAGAAAATGTCTGTGGAATAATTAATAAGCAAACGGAGCTAATATGTGAAAAGATAGTATGTGAAGAATTCATACAAATTAAAAATACATGTGCAATTACTAATGATAATTATAAAAAAGTAATTAACATTAAGGAGGAAAAGCAAATAAAGGTTAATAAAACATACCTTATTAATAGCGATATTCCAATTGTGAGTCACACACACACTAGTAAGTCACATAAGGTGAAACACTTAAGGCACTACACTTACGGAGATAAATATCACTGTAGGTATAACAAGAAACGTAGTAAGTTATCTAGACGAAACACTACGCAAAATTGTGGTAAGTATGATGTTAGATATACGCACGATAAGTATAGTAACGATAATTATATCTGCAAGTATGAAAACTACAGAGGTTATCATAAACGACGTATGAAAAAACCGTCGACAACTGTTCAGGTAAGTTCACTCAACCAAACTAGGGACGAGAGAATGGAGAAAGAGCGAAGCATTTGTAACGAGAGAAAGAGGGTAGATTTTGTGTGGCCGACAGGCAAGATGAAAAGATTGCTCTATGAACAGGTGACTTATACGATCAAAACAAACGTTCACAAGGTAAGTACGCACACAAACGTCGCAGCTATGCAACGGAAAGGTAACGAGGGAATAATACAATGGAACGCGGACGTTGTTTACACGAGGGTGAACACAATGAATTTCCTGTGTACAACAACCAATTGTGTAATGAAGGGTGTCAGTTCAAACGACACACCGAACCGAACTTAATACCGAAAATAAATAATTATTTTTAAATGAGAAATAATATGTGTAATAATATAAGAGAGTATAATTAAGAAATGTTATAAGGAATATTATTTGAAAGGGTTAATTAAGAAATGTATTAGTGATGGTAAGGAATGCTATTGTAGAGAAATATTTAAGAAAGTAATGGTAAAAGATGTTATTGTTGTTGTTAATATGAAGAAATGGTAAGGAATGGTATTATTGATATGTTATAAATATGAAGAAATGATTAAGATGAGCAATAATTGCCATAATTGTTAGAACGACTGATCAAGCGAACACTTAATGGAGATACAAGGACACAGAAGAAAGCGAAAGTGAAAAGTCATAAGGGCAGAGACTACTTAGGATTAAGGACTTCGAGAAAAATATCGTTGTTTTCCAAGACAGTTCCTCTGTAACCGATCATGCGACACACTACAAGCTAAAAGAGTATTCTGTTACGGAAGTGTATTTCAAGAAAGTAGTAGCGATCAGAAAGGTAATGTTAAAGAAATGTAATAAAAGGTAATGAATGTTAATGTATTGTATAAGTAATGTATTAGATAAAGTAATGTCATGTTAAGAAAAGAGCTAAGGAAGATTAGAAGCGAAGGTAAGAATGTATGAATTAAGATAATGTAAACTTAAGGACCGAATGTACACGAGTAGGACAGAACACTTTCATCGTATATGATGAGATACAGAAGAAAGAAATTGGTAAATTCCACACAACGTCATTTAGGAAGTTCTACACATGAAAACAGAGGTCAATGAAACCAGTTAAATCAGCTGTTTGTAAAGCCACCCTAATACAAGGTCGCGAGCAGTGAGCGTACGAAGAGGGGAGGTAAGACATTTGTATACACTCCAATTAAGGGTGAAATGACGAATATTATTCTTTATTATTTGTTACATTTTTTTTGCAAATAATAATAAATAAAAAAAAATTATAATAAATAAATTTATTAAATTTTTTTTTTGTTACCAAGCAGAGGAATAATGCGACAGTACAAATAAGTGATGTACTGAGCATGGAATATAAAAATTTAAATTTACTTAATAAACTGTAAATAATTAATAATATATTAGAAATAAGCATGTTAGGGATTGCAGGCTTGGCTCAGACAAAAATATGAACAGGTGTTTCGACCTGAATCAATGTGCACACACAGACAAATGTAACTGAAAGTGTGTACACCAGTATTTTGCTAGTGTGTGTGAACGCAGGTCTCTGCAGGCGAGTTTGCCACCCCAAGATGAATAATGCCACCCCAAGATGAATAATTGCACAATTACTGTTTTTCCGTAATTATTCATAAACTAGAATTAAGAATTAAAATCCAAAAGCACCATAAAATGTAAATAAATTTACTAAATACTGTGTATGAAAACCACGCAAAAGTGACACACCGTACAAGTGCAATAGTGAAATAACTGTGTACAAATCGAAAGGGTTAAGTTGCAATGTCCAAAATTACAGTGAACATGTGTTGTAAAATTAGTTATAAGATAAGTATAAGAGTATACTTACAGGACTCTGCAATTCGCAGAAATATAAAAAATAGCGAATTTGACAAAGAGTGGGGGAACTGAAGCCAAAGACAGTTTCTAACATGTCGATTTCGGATCACTGCAGGGTGTCGACCAAGACATGGGTATAAATAGGACACGCAAGCTACAGTGGTTCTCTTTCTTGAATCATCCACGGTGCAGCGGGAGCTTATGCCCGTCAGCACGGCGTATTTATTTTTGTTTCATAAACAGTTTAAATTTGCCAGTTACGTACAAATACGTAACTAAGCTGTAAAGACAATCATTTTAATTAATAACAGCACTACTTAAGAAGATCCATTAATAAGTCGACACTAGACAAGAGGAGAGTTCCAGAGAGAGATACGACGCTGGACAAGAGGAGAGTTCCAGAGAGAGATACGACGCTGGACAAGAAGAGAGTTCCAGAGAGAGATACGACACTAGACAAGAGGAGAGTTCCATAGAGAGATACGACGCTGGACAAGAGGAGAGTTCCATAGAGAGATACAACGCTGGACAAGAAGAGAGTTCCAGAGAGAGATACGACGCTGGAGAAGAGGAGAGTTCCAGAGAGAGATACGACGCTGGACAAGAGGAGAGTTCCAGAGAGAGAGACAGCCGACGCTGGACAAGAGGAGAAGAGAGACAGCCGACGCTGGAGGCGAGACGAGGACGAATACCGATGGAACAAAAATGATCGAGTATGATTGATGACAATAAGGTGATAGACAACTTATTCATATCTTAATCATACAAAGAATTCAAAGACAGTTAAAGACATTAATATTTTATTTAAAAATAAGAGCAATGTTTCTTGTATAGTAGAGTTAAAATCATAGATGTTTTAGAAATACGATTAACGTAACAAGAGCTCAAATTAATATGATATAAAATGATTACAAAGCATTTAAATAAAAACAATTAGTATTTGAGAAAACAGTACTGAGAAACAATAACTATTAATATTTTGAGTACGTTACAATATAGAAAAAAAAAGATTTAAAAATTGATTTTGAAACATAGTAATAGACCGAGTAGTCTGAAAATGAGATTTTTCTTTTATATAATAATTATTAGCATAGAATATTTAGTCAGTAAGGATGTATATATCTTAAGCCTTACGGCATAATAACAAATAATAACTAATGTTTTAAAATCGAAGTCAGTGCCATGTGCACACATTTTTTTATAGTATCAAATAAATTTTAATTACCGTTTCAAGTTACATAGAGTTCTTATTGCAGATACACCTGACACCCAATTTAAATGTTAGATTGTTTAAAGAATTTGTCAATCTTGAACGTGAGATCGTTCACGCCTATTTATGTGTATGTAACGTTGCATAAATTTGGTGCTCCAAGATCGTGGGGCTCCACAAATTTAAATTATAATAAATTTGCAAATTGTCACATCGCATAATTTGGCTCCCAAAGAGCGTGGGGCTATTCAAAAACAAATAGGAATGTATTTGTATTTGAAATTAAATTTTAACAAAATCTGTCACGTTGCATAATTTGTCGCCCTGGACGTGGGGCACAACATGCCTAAAATTATGTACAAAAGTTTGTGACATAAATTGTAGCTCATGAATGTATGACCCGATCCCCATCATTTAACTATTAAAATTTTTAAGTAGCTAAATGGTTGCTCTAAAAAATATAAAGAGTGTGTTAAATGAAAAATGTATAATATGTAATTATTATTTATATTAAACAGTAACTGAATGTAATGTTAAATTGTTGTGTAATCACACAGCTGGCGCCCACAAATAATATTGTTGTCTATGTAACAGGTGTAACTGTAATGAGTATTAATAATAACTATTAATAAAAATACAGAAATAAATAAATAAGTAGGGAACGGTTATCAATAATAATTGTTAAAGAAGTACTATTAAATAAATATTTTAATAATTATTCAACATGGCAGAACCAGGAGGGTTGAATTTAGAAGCATTTAAAAATACGATACTCGCCATGATGGACGAATTAGTCATAAAACAAGCCGAAAAATTTAAAGAGGAGGTGAGAGAGGAGAATGTCAAACAAACAGAAAGTTTAGAAAATAAATTAGCCAAACAAACAGAAAGTTTAGAAAATAAATTAGAGCTACAGTCCGAAAATTTTAGACAGGACACTATAAAAATTACAGAGAGTCTAGAAGAGTTAAAAATTGATAATATTGAAATAAAACAAAGTATAATTGACAGTAATGCGCAGTTAACTGAAAAAATTGTTAATACAAACAGACGTATTGACACGATCGCAGAAAATGTCTGTGGAATAATTAATAAGCAAACGGAGCTAATATGTGAAAAGATAGTATGTGAAGAATTCATACAAATTAAAAATACATGTGCAATTACTAATGATAATTATAAAAAAGTAATTAACATTAAGGAGGAAAAGCAAATAAAGGTTAATAAAACATACCTTATTAATAGCGATATTCCAATTGTGAGTCACACACACACTAGTAAGTCACATAAGGTGAAACACTTAAGGCACTACACTTACGGAGATAAATATCACTGTAGGTATAACAAGAAACGTAGTAAGTTATCTAGACGAAACACTACGCAAAATTGTGGTAAGTATGATGTTAGATATACGCACGATAAGTATAGTAACGATAATTATATCTGCAAGTATGAAAACTACAGAGGTTATCATAAACGACGTATGAAAAAACCGTCGACAACTGTTCAGGTAAGTTCACTCAACCAAACTAGGGACGAGAGAATGGAGAAAGAGCGAAGCATTTGTAACGAGAGAAAGAGGGTAGATTTTGTGTGGCCGACAGGCAAGATGAAAACATTGCTCTATGAACAGGTGACTTATACGATCAAAACAAACGTTCACAAGGTAAGTACGCACACAAACGTCGCAGCTATGCAACGGAAAGGTAACGAGGGAATAATACAATGGAACGCAGACGTTGTTTACACGAGGGTGAACACAATGAATTTCCTGTGTACAACAACCAATTGTGTAATGAAGGGTGTCAGTTCAAACGACACACCGAACCGAACTTAATACCGAAAATAAATAATTATTTTTAAATGAGAAATAATATGTGTAATAATATAAGAGAGTATAATTAAGAAATGTTATAAGGAATATTATTTGAAAGGGTTAATTAAGAAATGTATTAGTGATGGTAAGGAATGCTATTGTAGAGAAATATTTAAGAAAGTAATGGTAAAAGATGTTATTGTTGTTGTTAATATGAAGAAATGGTAAGGAATGGTATTATTGATATGTTATAAATATGAAGAAATGATTAAGATGAGCAATAATTGCCATAATTGTTAGAACGACTGATCAAGCGAACACTTAATGGAGATACAAGGACACAGAAGAAAGCGAAAGTGAAAAGTCATAAGGGCAGAGACTACTTAGGATTAAGGACTTCCAGAAAAATATCGTTGTTTTCCAAGACAGTTCCTCTGTAACCGATCATGCGACACACTACAAGCTAAAACAGTATTCTGTTACGGAAGTGTATTTCAAGAAAGTAGTAGCGATCAGAAAGGTAATGTTAAAGAAATGTAATAAAAGGTAATGAATGTTAATGTATTGTATAAGTAATGTATTAGATAAAGTAATGTCATGTTAAGAAAAGAGCTAAGGAAGATTAGAAGCGAAGGTAAGAATGTATGAATTAAGATAATGTAAACTTAAGGACCGAATGTACACGAGTAGGACAGAACACTTTCATCGTATATGATGAGATACAGAAGAAAGAAATTGGTAAATTCCACGCAACGTCATTTAGGAAGTTCTACACATGAAAACAGAGGTCAATGAAACCAGTTAAATCAGCTGTTTGTAAAGCCACCCTAATACAAGGTCGCGAGCAGTGAGCGTACGAAGAGGGGAGGTAAGACATTTGTATACACTCCAATTAAGGGTGAAATGACGAATATTATTCTTTATTATTTGTTACATTTTTTTTGCAAATAATAATAAAAAAAAATTATAATAAATAAATTTATTAAATTTTTTTTTTGTTACCAAGCAGAGGAATAATGCGACAGTACAAATAAGTGATGTACTGAGCATGGAATATAAAAATTTAAATTTACTTAATAAACTGTAAATAATTAATAATATATTAGAAATAAGCATGTTAGGGATTGCAGGCTTGGCTCAGACAAAAATATGAACAGGTGTTTCGACCTGAATCAATGTGCACACACAGACAAATGTAACTGAAAGTGTGTACACCAGTATTTTGCTAGTGTGTGTGAACGCAGGTCTCTGCAGGCGAGTTTGCCACCCCAAGATGAATAATGCCACCCCAAGATGAATAATTGCACAATTACTGTTTTTCCGTAATTATTCATAAACTAGAATTAAGAATTAAAATCCAAAAGCACCATAAAATGTAAATAAATTTACTAAATACTGTGTACGAAAACCACGCAAAAGTGACACACCGTACAAGTGCAATAGTGAAATAACTGTGTACAAATCGAAAGGGTTAAGTTGCAATGTCCAAAATTACAGTGAACATGTGTTGTAAAATTAGTTATAAGATAAGTATAAGAGTATACTTACAGGACTCTGCAATTCGCAGAAATATAAAAAATAGCGAATTTGACAAAGAGTGGGGGAACTGAAGCCAAAGACAGTTTCTAACATGTCGATTTCGGATCACTGCAGGGTGTCGACCAAGACATGGGTATAAATAGGACACGCAAGCTACAGTGGTTCTCTTTCTTGAATCATCCACGGTGCAGCGGGAGCTTATGCCCGTCAGCACGGCGTATTTATTTTTGTTTCATAAACAGTTTAAATTTGCCAGTTACGTACAAATACGTAACTAAGCTGTAAAGACAATCATTTTAATTAATAACAGCACTACTTAAGAAGATCCATTAATAAGTCGACACTAGACAAGAGGAGAGTTCCAGAGAGAGATACGACGCTGGACAAGAGGAGAGTTCCAGAGAGAGATACGACGCTGGACAAGAAGAGAGTTCCAGAGAGAGATACGACACTAGACAAGAGGAGAGTTCCATAGAGAGATACGACGATGGACAAGAGGAGAGTTCCATAGAGAGATACAACGCTGGACAAGAAGAGAGTTCCAGAGAGAGATACGACGCTGGAGAAGAGGAGAGTTCCAGAGAGAGATACGACGCTGGACAAGAGGAGAGTTCCAGAGAGAGAGACAGCCGACGCTGGACAAGAGGAGAAGAGAGACAGCCGACGCTGGAGGCGAGACGAGGACGAATACCGATGGAACAAAAATGATCGAGTATGATTGATGACAATAAGGTGATAGACAACTTATTCATATCTTAATCATACAAAGAATTCAAAGACAGTTAAAGACATTAATATTTTATTTAAAAATAAGAGCAATGTTTCTTGTATAGTAGAGTTAAAATCATAGATGTTTTAGAAATACGATTAACGTAACAAGAGCTCAAATTAATATGATATAAAATGATTACAAAGCATTTAAATAAAAACAATTAGTATTTGAGAAAACAGTACTGAGAAACAATAACTATTAATATTTTGAGTACGTTACAATATAGAAAAAAAAAGATTTAAAAATTGATTTTGAAACATAGTAATAGACCGAGTAGTCTGAAAATGAGATTTTTCTTTTATATAATAATTATTAGCATAGAATATTTAGTCAGTAAGGATGTATATATCTTAAGCCTTACGGCATAATAACAAATAATAACTAATGTTTTAAAATCGAAGTCAGTGCCATGTGCACACATT
Organism: Magicicada septendecula; assembly: GCA_034769895.1. NCBI lineage: Eukaryota > Metazoa > Arthropoda > Insecta > Hemiptera > Cicadidae > Magicicada > Magicicada septendecula. The sequence continues at coordinate 406,236,962 of CM068368.1, read as the reverse complement.
TTTTTATAGTATCAAATAAATTTTAATTACCGTTTCAAGTTACATAGAGTTCTTATTGCAGATACACCTGACACCCAATTTAAATGTTAGATTGTTTAAAGAATTTGTCAATCTTGAACGTGAGATCGTTCACGCCTATTTATGTGTATGTAACGTTGCATAAATTTGGTGCTCCAAGATCGTGGGGCTCCACAAATTTAAATTATAATAAATTTGCAAATTGTCACATCGCATAATTTGGCTACCAAAGAGCGTGGGGCTATTCAAAAACAAATAGGAATGTATTTGTATTTGAAATTAAATTTTAACAAAATCTGTCACGTTGCATAATTTGTCGCCCTGGACGTGGGGCACAACATGCCTAAAATTATGTACAAAAATTTGTGACATAAATTGTAGCTCATGAATGTATGACCCGATCCCCATCATTTAACTATTAAAATTTTTAAGTAGCTAAATGGTTGCTCTAAAAAATATAAAGAGTGTGTTAAATGAAAAATGTATAATATGTAATTATTATTTATATTAAACAGTAACTGAATGTAATGTTAAATTGTTGTGTAATCACACAGCTGGCGCCCACAAATAATATTGTTGTCTATGTAACAGGTGTAACTGTAATGAGTATTAATAATAACTATTAATAAAAATACAGAAATAAATAAATAAGTAGGGAACGGTTATCAATAATAATTGTTAAAGAAGTACTATTAAATAAATATTTTAATAATTATTCAACATGGCAGAACCAGGAGGGTTGAATTTAGAAGCATTTAAAAATACGATACTCGCCATGATGGACGAATTAGTCATAAAACAAGCCGAAAAATTTAAAGAGGAGGTGAGAGAGGAGAATGTCAAACAAACAGAAAGTTTAGAAAATAAATTAGCCAAACAAACAGAAAGTTTAGAAAATAAATTAGAGCTACAGTCCGAAAATTTTAGACAGGACACTATAAAAATTACAGAGAGTCTAGAAGAGTTAAAAATTGATAATATTGAAATAAAACAAAGTATAATTGACAGTAATGCGCAGTTAACTGAAAAAATTGTTAATACAAACAGACGTATTGACACGATCGCAGAAAATGTCTGTGGAATAATTAATAAACAAACGGAGCTAATATGTGAAAAGATAGTATGTGAAGAATTCATACAAATTAAAAATACATGTGCAATTACTAATGATAATTATAAAAAAGTAATTAACATTAAGGAGGAAAAGCAAATAAAGGTTAATAAAACATACCTTATTAATAGCGATATTCCAATTGTGAGTCACACACACACTAGTAAGTCACATAAGGTGAAACACTTAAGGCACTACACTTACGGAGATAAATATCACTGTAGGTATAACAAGAAACGTAGTAAGTTATCTAGACGAAACACTACGCAAAATTGTGGTAAGTATGATGTTAGATATACGCACGATAATTATAGTAACGATAATTATATCTGCAAGCATGAAAACTACAGAGGTTATCATAAACAACGTATGAAAAAACCGTCGACAACTGTTCAGGTAAGTTCACTCAACCAAACTAGGGACGAGAGAATGGAGAAAGAGCGAAGCATTTGTAACGAGAGAAAGAGGGTAGATTTTGTGTGGCCGACAGGCAAGATGAAAAGATTGCTCTATGAACAGGTGACTTATACGATCAAAACAAACGTTCACAAGGTAAGTACGCACACAAACGTCGCAGCTATGCAACGGAAAGGTAACGAGGGAATAATACAATGGAACGCGGACGTTGTTTACACGAGGGTGAACACAATGAATTTCCTGTGTACAACAACCAATTGTGTAATGAAGGGTGTCAGTTCAAACGACACACCGAACCGAACTTAATACCGAAAATAAATAATTATTTTTAAATGAGAAATAATATGTGTAATAATATAAGAGAGTATAATTAAGAAATGTTATAAGGAATATTATTTGAAAGGGTTAATTAAGAAATGTATTAGTGATGGTAAGGAATGCTATTGTAGAGAAATATTTAAGAAAGTAATGGTAAAAGATGTTATTGTTGTTGTTAATATGAAGAAATGGTAAGGAATGGTATTATTGATATGTTATAAATATGAAGAAATGATTAAGATGAGCAATAATTGCCATAATTGTTAGAACGACTGATCAAGCGAACACTTAATGGAGATACAAGGACACAGAAGAAAGCGAAAGTGAAAAGTCATAAGGGCAGAGACTACTTAGGATTAAGGACTTCCAGAAAAATATCGTTGTTTTCCAAGACAGTTCCTCTGTAACCGATCATGCGACACACTACAAGCTAAAACAGTATTCTGTTACGGAAGTGTATTTCAAGAAAGTAGTAGCGATCAGAAAGGTAATGTTAAAGAAATGTAATAAAAGGTAATGAATGTTAATGTATTGTATAAGTAATGTATTAGATAAAGTAATGTCATGTTAAGAAAAGAGCTAAGGAAGATTAGAAGCGAAGGTAAGAATGTATGAATTAAGATAATGTAAACTTAAGGACCGAATGTACACGAGTAGGACAGAACACTTTCATCGTATATGATGAGATACAGAAGAAAGAAATTGGTAAATTCCACGCAACGTCATTTAGGAAGTTCTACACATGAAAACAGAGGTCAATGAAACCAGTTAAATCAGCTGTTTGTAAAGCCACCCTAATACAAGGTCGCGAGCAGTGAGCGTACGAAGAGGGGAGGTAAGACATTTGTATACACTCCAATTAAGGGTGAAATGACGAATATTATTCTTTATTATTTGTTACATTTTTTTTGCAAATAATAATAATAAATAAAAAAAAATTATAATAAATAAATTTATTAAATTTTTTTTTTGTTACCAAGCAGAGGAATAATGCGACAGTACAAATAAGTGATGTACTGAGCATGGAATATAAAAATTTAAATTTACTTAATAAACTGTAAATAATTAATAATATATTAGAAATAAGCATGTTAGGGATTGCAGGCTTGGCTCAGACAAAAATATGAACAGGTGTTTCGACCTGAATCAATGTGCACACACAGACAAATGTAACTGAAAGTGTGTACACCAGTATTTTGCTAGTGTGTGTGAACGCAGGTCTCTGCAGGCGAGTTTGCCACCCCAAGATGAATAATGCCACCCCAAGATGAATAATTGCACAATTACTGTTTTTCCGTAATTATTCATAAACTAGAATTAAGAATTAAAATCCAAAAGCACCATAAAATGTAAATAAATTTACTAAATACTGTGTACGAAAACCACGCAAAAGTGACACACCGTACAAGTGCAATAGTGAAATAACTGTGTACAAATCGAAAGGGTTAAGTTGCAATGTCCAAAATTACAGTGAACATGTGTTGTAAAATTAGTTATAAGATAAGTATAAGAGTATACTTACAGGACTCTGCAATTCGCAGAAATATAAAAAATAGCGAATTTGACAAAGAGTGGGGGAACTGAAGCCAAAGACAGTTTCTAACATGTCGATTTCGGATCACTGCAGGGTGTCGACCAAGACATGGGTATAAATAGGACACGCAAGCTACAGTGGTTCTCTTTCTTGAATCATCCACGGTGCAGCGGGAGCTTATGCCCGTCAGCACGGCGTATTTATTTTTGTTTCATAAACAGTTTAAATTTGCCAGTTACGTACAAATACGTAACTAAGCTGTAAAGACAATCATTTTAATTAATAACAGCACTACTTAAGAAGATCCATTAATAAGTCGACACTAGACAAGAGAAGAGTTCCAGAGAGAGATACGACGCTGGACAAGAGGAGAGTTCCAGAGAGAGATACGACGCTGGACAAGAAGAGAGTTCCAGAGAGAGATACGACACTAGACAAGAGGAGAGTTCCATAGAGAGATACGACGCTGGACAAGAGGAGAGTTCCATAGAGAGATACAACGCTGGACAAGAAGAGAGTTCCAGAGAGAGATACGACGCTGGACAAGAGGAGAGTTCCAGAGAGAGATACGACGCTGGACAAGAGGAGAGTTCCAGAGAGAGAGACAGCCGACGCTGGACAAGAGGAGAAGAGAGACAGCCGACGCTGGAGGCGAGACGAGGACGAATACCGATGGAACAAAAATGATCGAGTATGATTGATGACAATAAGGTGATAGACAACTTATTCATATCTTAATCATACAAAGAATTCAAAGACAGTTAAAGACATTAATATTTTATTTAAAAATAAGAGCAATGTTTCTTGTATAGTAGAGTTAAAATCATAGATGTTTTAGAAATACGATTAACGTAACAAGAGCTCAAATTAATATGATATAAAATGATTACAAAGCATTTAAATAAAAACAATTAGTATTTGAGAAAACAGTACTGAGAAACAATAACTATTAATATTTTGAGTACGTTACAATATAGAAAAAAAAAGATTTAAAAATTGATTTTGAAACATAGTAATAGACCGAGTAGTCTGAAAATGAGATTTTTCTTTTTTTATATAATAATTATTAGCATAGAATATTTAGTCAGTAAGGATGTATATATCTTAAGCCTTACGGCATAATAACAAATAATAACTAATGTTTTAAAATCGAAGTCAGTGCCATGTGCACACATTTTTTTATAGTATCAAATAAATTTTAATTACCGTTTCAAGTTACATAGAGTTCTTATTGCAGATACACCTGACACCCAATTTAAATGTTAGATTGTTTAAAGAATTTGTCAATCTTGAACGTGAGATCGTTCACGCCTATTTATGTGTATGTAACGTTGCATAAATTTGGTGCTCCAAGATCGTGGGGCTCCACAAATTTAAATTATAATAAATTTGCAAATTGTCACATCGCATAATTTGGCTCCCAAAGAGCGTGGGGCTATTCAAAAACAAATAGGAATGTATTTGTATTTGAAATTAAATTTTAACAAAATCTGTCACGTTGCATAATTTGTCGCCCTGGACGTGGGGCACAACATGCCTAAAATTATGTACAAAAATTTGTGACATAAATTGTAGCTCATGAATGTATGACCCGATCCCCATCATTTAACTATTAAAATTTTTAAGTAGCTAAATGGTTGCTCTAAAAAATATAAAGAGTGTGTTAAATGAAAAATGTATAATATGTAATTATTATTTATATTAAACAGTAACTGAATGTAATGTTAAATTGTTGTGTAATCACACAGCTGGCGCCCACAAATAATATTGTTGTCTATGTAACAGGTGTAACTGTAATGAGTATTAATAATAACTATTAATAAAAATACAGAAATAAATAAATAAGTAGGGAACGGTTATCAATAATAATTGTTAAAGAAGTACTATTAAATAAATATTTTAATAATTATTCAACATGGCAGAACCAGGAGGGTTGAATTTAGAAGCATTTAAAAATACGATACTCGCCATGATGGACGAATTAGTCATAAAACAAGCCGAAAAATTTAAAGAGGAGGTGAGAGAGGAGAATGTCAAACAAACAGAAAGTTTAGAAAATAAATTAGCCAAACAAACAGAAAGTTTAGAAAATAAATTAGAGCTACAGTCCGAAAATTTTAGACAGGACACTATAAAAATTACAGAGAGTCTAGAAGAGTTAAAAATTGATAATATTGAAATAAAACAAAGTATAATTGACAGTAATGCGCAGTTAACTGAAAAAATTGTTAATACAAACAGACGTATTGACACGATCGCAGAAAATGTCTGTGGAATAATTAATAAGCAAACGGAGCTAATATGTGAAAAGATAGTATGTGAAGAATTCATACAAATTAAAAATACATGTGCAATTACTAATGATAATTATAAAAAAGTAATTAACATTAAGGAGGAAAAGCAAATAAAGGTTAATAAAACATACCTTATTAATAGCGATATTCCAATTGTGAGTCACACACACACTAGTAAGTCACATAAGGTGAAACACTTAAGGCACTACACTTACGGAGATAAATATCACTGTAGGTATAACAAGAAACGTAGTAAGTTATCTAGACGAAACACTACGCAAAATTGTGGTAAGTATGATGTTAGATATACGCACGATAAGTATAGTAACGATAATTATATCTGCAAGTATGAAAACTACAGAGGTTATCATAAACGACGTATGAAAAAACCGTCGACAACTGTTCAGGTAAGTTCACTCAACCAAACTAGGGACGAGAGAATGGAGAAAGAGCGAAGCATTTGTAACGAGAGAAAGAGGGTAGATTTTGTGTGGCCGACAGGCAAGATGAAAACATTGCTCTATGAACAGGTGACTTATACGATCAAAACAAACGTTCACAAGGTAAGTACGCACACAAACGTCGCAGCTATGCAACGGAAAGGTAACGAGGGAATAATACAATGGAACGCGGACGTTGTTTACACGAGGGTGAACACAATGAATTTCCTGTGTACAACAACCAATTGTGTAATGAAGGGTGTCAGTTCAAACGACACACCGAACCGAACTTAATACCGAAAATAAATAATTATTTTTAAATGAGAAATAATATGTGTAATAATATAAGAGAGTATAATTAAGAAATGTTATAAGGAATATTATTTGAAAGGGTTAATTAAGAAATGTATTAGTGATGGTAAGGAATGCTATTGTAGAGAAATATTTAAGAAAGTAATGGTAAAAGATGTTATTGTTGTTGTTAATATGAAGAAATGGTAAGGAATGGTATTATTGATATGTTATAAATATGAAGAAATGATTAAGATGAGCAATAATTGCCATAATTGTTAGAACGACTGATCAAGCGAACACTTAATGGAGATACAAGGACACAGAAGAAAGCGAAAGTGAAAAGTCATAAGGGCAGAGACTACTTAGGATTAAGGACTTCCAGAAAAATATCGTTGTTTTCCAAGACAGTTCCTCTGTAACCGATCATGCGACACACTACAAGCTAAAACAGTATTCTGTTACGGAAGTGTATTTCAAGAAAGTAGTAGCGATCAGAAAGGTAATGTTAAAGAAATGTAATAAAAGGTAATGAATGTTAATGTATTGTATAAGTAATGTATTAGATAAAGTAATGTCATGTTAAGAAAAGAGCTAAGGAAGATTAGAAGCGAAGGTAAGAATGTATGAATTAAGATAATGTAAACTTAAGGACCGAATGTACACGAGTAGGACAGAACACTTTCATCGTATATGATGAGATACAGAAGAAAGAAATTGGTAAATTCCACGCAACGTCATTTAGGAAGTTCTACACATGAAAACAGAGGTCAATGAAACCAGTTAAATCAGCTGTTTGTAAAGCCACCCTAATACAAGGTCGCGAGCAGTGAGCGTACGAAGAGGGGAGGTAAGACATTTGTATACACTCCAATTAAGGGTGAAATGACGAATATTATTCTTTATTATTTGTTACATTTTTTTTGCAAATAATAATAAATAAAAAAAAATTATAATAAATAAATTTATTAAATTTTTTTTTTGTTACCAAGCAGAGGAATAATGCGACAGTACAAATAAGTGATGTACTGAGCATGGAATATAAAAATTTAAATTTACTTAATAAACTGTAAATAATTAATAATATATTAGAAATAAGCATGTTAGGGATTGCAGGCTTGGCTCAGACAAAAATATGAACAGGTGTTTCGACCTGAATCAATGTGCACACACAGACAAATGTAACTGAAAGTGTGTACACCAGTATTTTGCTAGTGTGTGTGAACGCAGGTCTCTGCAGGCGAGTTTGCCACCCCAAGATGAATAATGCCACCCCAAGATGAATAATTGCACAATTACTGTTTTTCCGTAATTATTCATAAACTAGAATTAAGAATTAAAATCCAAAAGCACCATAAAATGTAAATAAATTTACTAAATACTGTGTATGAAAACCACGCAAAAGTGACACACCGTACAAGTGCAATAGTGAAATAACTGTGTACAAATCGAAAGGGTTAAGTTGCAATGTCCAAAATTACAGTGAACATGTGTTGTAAAATTAGTTATAAGATAAGTATAAGAGTATACTTACAGGACTCTGCAATTCGCAGAAATATAAAAAATAGCGAATTTGACAAAGAGTGGGGGAACTGAAGCCAAAGACAGTTTCTAACATGTCGATTTCGGATCACTGCAGGGTGTCGACCAAGACATGGGTATAAATAGGACACGCAAGCTACAGTGGTTCTCTTTCTTGAATCATCCACGGTGCAGCGGGAGCTTATGCCCGTCAGCACGGCGTATTTATTTTTGTTTCATAAACAGTTTAAATTTGCCAGTTACGTACAAATACGTAACTAAGCTGTAAAGACAATCATTTTAATTAATAACAGCACTACTTAAGAAGATCCATTAATAAGTCGACACTAGACAAGAGGAGAGTTCCAGAGAGAGATACGACGCTGGACAAGAGGAGAGTTCCAGAGAGAGATACGACGCTGGACAAGAAGAGAGTTCCAGAGAGAGATACGACACTAGACAAGAGGAGAGTTCCATAGAGAGATACGACGCTGGACAAGAGGAGAGTTCCATAGAGAGATACAACGCTGGACAAGAAGAGAGTTCCAGAGAGAGATACGACGCTGGAGAAGAGGAGAGTTCCAGAGAGAGATACGACGCTGGACAAGAGGAGAGTTCCAGAGAGAGAGACAGCCGACGCTGGACAAGAGGAGAAGAGAGACAGCCGACGCTGGAGGCGAGACGAGGACGAATACCGATGGAACAAAAATGATCGAGTATGATTGATGACAATAAGGTGATAGACAACTTATTCATATCTTAATCATACAAAGAATTCAAAGACAGTTAAAGACATTAATATTTTATTTAAAAATAAGAGCAATGTTTCTTGTATAGTAGAGTTAAAATCATAGATGTTTTAGAAATACGATTAACGTAACAAGAGCTCAAATTAATATGATATAAAATGATTACAAAGCATTTAAATAAAAACAATTAGTATTTGAGAAAACAGTACTGAGAAACAATAACTATTAATATTTTGAGTACGTTACAATATAGAAAAAAAAAGATTTAAAAATTGATTTTGAAACATAGTAATAGACCGAGTAGTCTGAAAATGAGATTTTTCTTTTATATAATAATTATTAGCATAGAATATTTAGTCAGTAAGGATGTATATATCTTAAGCCTTACGGCATAATAACAAATAATAACTAATGTTTTAAAATCGAAGTCAGTGCCATGTGCACACATTTTTTTATAGTATCAAATAAATTTTAATTACCGTTTCAAGTTACATAGAGTTCTTATTGCAGATACACCTGACACCCAATTTAAATGTTAGATTGTTTAAAGAATTTGTCAATCTTGAACGTGAGATCGTTCACGCCTATTTATGTGTATGTAACGTTGCATAAATTTGGTGCTCCAAGATCGTGGGGCTCCACAAATTTAAATTATAATAAATTTGCAAATTGTCACATCGCATAATTTGGCTCCCAAAGAGCGTGGGGCTATTCAAAAACAAATAGGAATGTATTTGTATTTGAAATTAAATTTTAACAAAATCTGTCACGTTGCATAATTTGTCGCCCTGGACGTGGGGCACAACATGCCTAAAATTATGTACAAAAGTTTGTGACATAAATTGTAGCTCATGAATGTATGACCCGATCCCCATCATTTAACTATTAAAATTTTTAAGTAGCTAAATGGTTGCTCTAAAAAATATAAAGAGTGTGTTAAATGAAAAATGTATAATATGTAATTATTATTTATATTAAACAGTAACTGAATGTAATGTTAAATTGTTGTGTAATCACACAGCTGGCGCCCACAAATAATATTGTTGTCTATGTAACAGGTGTAACTGTAATGAGTATTAATAATAACTATTAATAAAAATACAGAAATAAATAAATAAGTAGGGAACGGTTATCAATAATAATTGTTAAAGAAGTACTACTAAATAAATATTTTAATAATTATTCAACATGGCAGAACCAGGAGGGTTGAATTTAGAAGCATTTAAAAATACGATACTCGCCATGATGGACGAATTAGTCATAAAACAAGCCGAAAAATTTAAAGAGGAGGTGAGAGAGGAGAATGTCAAACAAACAGAAAGTTTAGAAAATAAATTAGCCAAACAAACAGAAAGTTTAGAAAATAAATTAGAGCTACAGTCCGAAAATTTTAGACAGGACACTATAAAAATTACAGAGAGTCTAGAAGAGTTAAAAATTGATAATATTGAAATAAAACAAAGTATAATTGACAGTAATGCGCAGTTAACTGAAAAAATTGTTAATACAAACAGACGTATTGACACGATCGCAGAAAATGTCTGTGGAATAATTAATAAACAAACGGAGCTAATATGTGAAAAGATAGTATGTGAAGAATTCATACAAATTAAAAATACATGTGCAATTACTAATGATAATTATAAAAAAGTAATTAACATTAAGGAGGAAAAGCAAATAAAGGTTAATAAAACATACCTTATTAATAGCGATATTCCAATTGTGAGTCACACACACACTAGTAAGTCACATAAGGTGAAACACTTAAGGCACTACACTTACGGAGATAAATATCACTGTAGGTATAACAAGAAACGTAGTAAGTTATCTAGACGAAACACTACGCAAAATTGTGGTAAGTATGATGTTAGATATACGCACGATAATTATAGTAACGATAATTATATCTGCAAGCATGAAAACTACAGAGGTTATCATAAACGACGTATGAAAAAACCGTCGACAACTGTTCAGGTAAGTTCACTCAACCAAACTAGGGACGAGAGAATGGAGAAAGAGCGAAGCATTTGTAACGAGAGAAAGAGGGTAGATTTTGTGTGGCCGACAGGCAAGATGAAAACATTGCTCTATGAACAGGTGACTTATACGATCAAAACAAACGTTCACAAGGTAAGTACGCACACAAACGTCGCAGCTATGCAACGGAAAGGTAACGAGGGAATAATACAATGGAACGCGGACGTTGTTTACACGAGGGTGAACACAATGAATTTCCTGTGTACAACAACCAATTGTGTAATGAAGGGTGTCAGTTCAAACGACACACCGAACCGAACTTAATACCGAAAATAAATAATTATTTTTAAATGAGAAATAATATGTGTAATAATATAAGAGAGTATAATTAAGAAATGTTATAAGGAATATTATTTGAAAGGGTTAATTAAGAAATGTATTAGTGATGGTAAGGAATGCTATTGTAGAGAAATATTTAAGAAAGTAATGGTAAAAGATGTTATTGTTGTTGTTAATATGAAGAAATGGTAAGGAATGGTATTATTGATATGTTATAAATATGAAGAAATGATTAAGATGAGCAATAATTGCCATAATTGTTAGAACGACTGATCAAGCGAACACTTAATGGAGATACAAGGACACAGAAGAAAGCGAAAGTGAAAAGTCATAAGGGCAGAGACTACTTAGGATTAAGGACTTCCAGAAAAATATCGTTGTTTTCCAAGACAGTTCCTCTGTAACCGATCATGCGACACACTACAAGCTAAAAGAGTATTCTGTTACGGAAGTGTATTTCAAGAAAGTAGTAGCGATCAGAAAGGTAATGTTAAAGAAATGTAATAAAAGGTAATGAATGTTAATGTATTGTATAAGTAATGTATTAGATAAAGTAATGTCATGTTAAGAAAAGAGCTAAGGAAGATTAGAAGCGAAGGTAAGAATGTATGAATTAAGATAATGTAAACTTAAGGACCGAATGTACACGAGTAGGACAGAACACTTTCATCGTATATGATGAGATACAGAAGAAAGAAATTGGTAAATTCCACGCAACGTCATTTTGGAAGTTCTACACATGAAAACAGAGGTCAATGAAACCAGTTAAATCAGCTGTTTGTAAAGCCACCCTAATACAAGGTCGCGAGCAGTGAGCGTACGAAGAGGGGAGGTAAGACATTTGTATACACTCCAATTAAGGGTGAAATGACGAATATTATTCTTTATTATTTGTTACATTTTTTTTGCAAATAATAATAATAAATAAAAAAAAATTATAATAAATAAATTTATTAAATTTTCTTTTTGTTACCAAGCAGAGGAATAATGCGACAGTACAAATAAGTGATGTACTGAGCATGGAATATAAAAATTTAAATTTACTTAATAAACTGTAAATAATTAATAATATATTAGAAATAAGCATGTTAGGGATTGCAGGCTTGGCTCAGACAAAAATATGAACAGGTGTTTCGACCTGAATCAATGTGCACACACATACAAATGTAACTGAAAGTGTGTACACCAGTATTTTGCTAGTGTGTGTGAACGCAGGTCTCTGCAGGCGAGTTTGCCACCCCAAGATGAATAATTGCACAATTACTGTTTTTCCGTAATTATTCATAAAATAGAATTAAGAATTAAAATCCAAAAGCACCATAAAATGTAAATAAATTTACTAAATACTGTGTACGAAAACCACGCAAAAGTGACACACCGTACAAGTGCAATAGTGAAATAACTGTGTACAAATCGAAAGGGTTAAGTTGCAATGTCCAAAATTACAGTGAACATGTGTTGTAAAATTAGTTATAAGATAAGTATAAGAGTATACTTACAGGACTCTGCAATTCGCAGAAATATAAAAAATAGCGAATTTGACAAAGAGTGGGGGAACTGAAGCCAAAGACAGTTTCTAACATGTCGATTTCGGATCACTGCAGGGTGTCGACCAAGACATGGGTATAAATAGGACACGCAAGCTACAGTGGTTCTCTTTCTTGAATCATCCACGGTGCAGCGGGAGCTTATGCCCGTCAGCACGGCGTATTTATTTTTGTTTCATAAACAGTTTAAATTTGCCAGTTACGTACAAATACGTAACTAAGCTGTAAAGACAATCATTTTAATTAATAACAGCACTACTTAAGAAGATCCATTAATAAGTCGACACTAGACAAGAGGAGAGTTCCAGAGAGAGATACGACGCTGGACAAGAGGAGAGTTCCAGAGAGAGATACGACGCTGGACAAGAAGAGAGTTCCAGAGAGAGATACGACACTAGACAAGAGGAGAGTTCCATAGAGAGATACGACGCTGGACAAGAGGAGAGTTCCATAGAGAGATACAACGCTGGACAAGAAGAGAGTTCCAGAGAGAGATACGACGCTGGACAAGAGGAGAGTTCCAGAGAGAGATACGACGCTGGACAAGAGGAGAGTTCCAGAGAGAGAGACAGCCGACGCTGGACAAGAGGAGAAGAGAGACAGCCGACGCTGGAGGCGAGACGAGGACGAATACCGATGGAACAAAAATGATCGAGTATGATTGATGACAATAAGGTGATAGACAACTTATTCATATCTTAATCATACAAAGAATTCAAAGACAGTTAAAGACATTAATATTTTATTTAAAAATAAGAGCAATGTTTCTTGTATAGTAGAGTTAAAATCATAGATGTTTTAGAAATACGATTAACGTAACAAGAGCTCAAATTAATATGATATAAAATGATTACAAAGCATTTAAATAAAAACAATTAGTATTTGAGAAAACAGTACTGAGAAACAATAACTATTAATATTTTGAGTACGTTACAATATAGAAAAAAAAAGATTTAAAAATTGATTTTGAAACATAGTAATAGACCGAGTAGTCTGAAAATGAGATTTTTCTTTTATATAATAATTATTAGCATAGAATATTTAGTCAGTAAGGATGTATATATCTTAAGCCTTACGGCATAATAACAAATAATAACTAATGTTTTAAAATCGAAGTCAGTGCCATGTGCACACATTTTTTTATAGTATCAAATAAATTTTAATTACCGTTTCAAGTTACATAGAGTTCTTATTGCAGATACACCTGACACCCAATTTAAATGTTAGATTGTTTAAAGAATTTGTCAATCTTGAACGTGAGATTGTTCACGCCTATTTATGTGTATGTAACGTTGCATAAATTTGGTGCTCCAAGATCGTGGGGCTCCACAAATTTAAATTATAATAAATTTGCAAATTGTCACATCGCATAATTTGGCTCCCAAAGAGTGTGGGGCTATTCAAAAACAAATAGGAATGTATTTGTATTTGAAATTAAATTTTAACAAAATCTGTCACGTTGCATAATTTGTCGCCCTGGACGTGGGGCACAACATGCCTAAAATTACGTACAAAAATTTGTGACATAAATTGTAGCTCATGAATGTATGACCCGATCCCCATCATTTAACTATTAAAATTTTTAAGTAGCTAAATGGTTGCTCTAAAAAATATAAAGAGTGTGTTAAATGAAAAATGTATAATATGTAATTATTATTTATATTAAACAGTAACTGAATGTAATGTTAAATTGTTGTGTAATCACACAGCTGGCGCCCACAAATAATATTGTTGTCTATGTAACAGGTGTAACTGTAATGAGTATTAATAATAACTATTAATAAAAATACAGAAATAAATAAATAAGTAGGGAACGGTTATCAATAATAATTGTTAAAGAAGTACTATTAAATAAATATTTTAATAATTATTCAACATGGCAGAACCAGAAGGGTTGAATTTAGAAGCATTTAAAAATACGATACTCGCCATGATGGACGAATTAGTCATAAAACAAGCCGAAAAATTTAAAGAGGAGGTGAGAGAGGAGAATGTCAAACAAACAGAAAGTTTAGAAAATAAATTAGCCAAACAAACAGAAAGTTTAGAAAATAAATTAGAGCTACAGTCCGAAAATTTTAGACAGGACACTATAAAAATTACAGAGAGTCTAGAAGAGTTAAAAATTGATAATATTGAAATAAAACAAAGTATAATTGACAGTAATGCGCAGTTAACTGAAAAAATTGTTAATACAAACAGACGTATTGACACGATCGCAGAAAATGTCTGTGGAATAATTAATAAACAAACGGAGCTAATATGTGAAAAGATAGTATGTGAAGAATTCATACAAATTAAAAATACATGCGCAATTACTAATGATAATTATAAAAAAGTAATTAACATTAAGGAGGAAAAGCAAATAAAGGTTAATAAAACATACCTTATTAATAGCGATATTCCAATTGTGAGTCACACACACACTAGTAAGTCACATAAGGTGAAACACTTAAGGCACTACACTTACGGAGATAAATATCACTGTAGGTATAACAAGAAACGTAGTAAGTTATCTAGACGAAACACTACGCAAAATTGTGGTAAGTATGATGTTAGATATACGCACGATAATTATAGTAACGATAATTATATCTGCAAGCATGAAAACTACAGAGGTTATCATAAACGACGTATGAAAAAACCGTCGACAACTGTTCAGGTAAGTTCACTCAACCAAACTAGGGACGAGAGAATGGAGAAAGAGCGAAGCATTTGTAACGAGAGAAAGAGGGTAGATTTTGTGTGGCCGACAGGCAAGATGAAAACATTGCTCTATGAACAGGTGACTTATACGATCAAAACAAACGTTCACAAGGTAAGTACGCACACAAACGTCGCAGCTATGCAACGGAAAGGTAACGAGGGAATAATACAATGGAACGCGGACGTTGTTTACACGAGGGTGAACACAATGAATTTCCTGTGTACAACAACCAATTGTGTAATGAAGGGTGTCAGTTCAAACGACACACCGAACCGAACTTAATACCGAAAATAAATAATTATTTTTAAATGAGAAATAATATGTGTAATAATATAAGAGAGTATAATTAAGAAATGTTATAAGGAATATTATTTGAAAGGGTTAATTAAGAAATGTATTAGTGATGGTAAGGAATGCTATTGTAGAGAAATATTTAAGAAAGTAATGGTAAAAGATGTTATTGTTGTTGTTAATATGAAGAAATGGTAAGGAATGGTATTATTGATATGTTATAAATATGAAGAAATGATTAAGATGAGCAATAATTGCCATAATTGTTAGAACGACTGATCAAGCGAACACTTAATGGAGATACAAGGACACAGAAGAAAGCGAAAGTGAAAAGTCATAAGGGCAGAGACTACTTAGGATTAAGGACTTCGAGAAAAATATCGTTGTTTTCCAAGACAGTTCCTCTGTAACCGATCATGCGACACACTACAAGCTAAAAGAGTATTCTGTTACGGAAGTGTATTTCAAGAAAGTAGTAGCGATCAGAAAGGTAATGTTAAAGAAATGTAATAAAAGGTAATGAATGTTAATGTATTGTATAAGTAATGTATTAGATAAAGTAATGTCATGTTAAGAAAAGAGCTAAGGAAGATTAGAAGCGAAGGTAAGAATGTATGAATTAAGATAATGTAAACTTAAGGACCGAATGTACACGAGTAGGACAGAACACTTTCATCGTATATGATGAGATACAGAAGAAAGAAATTGGTAAATTCCACGCAACGTCATTTAGGAAGTTCTACACATGAAAACAGAGGTCAATGAAACCAGTTAAATCAGCTGTTTGTAAAGCCACCCTAATACAAGGTCGCGAGCAGTGAGCGTACGAAGAGGGGAGGTAAGACATTTGTATACACTCCAATTAAGGGTGAAATGACGAATATTATTCTTTATTATTTGTTACATTTTTTTTGCAAATAATAATAATAAATAAAAAAAAATTATAATAAATAAATTTATTAAATTTTCTTTTTGTTACCAAGCAGAGGAATAATGCGACAGTACAAATAAGTGATGTACTGAGCATGGAATATAAAAATTTAAATTTACTTAATAAACTGTAAATAATTAATAATATATTAGAAATAAGCATGTTAGGGATTGCAGGCTTGGCTCAGACAAAAATATGAACAGGTGTTTCGACCTGAATCAATGTGCACACACATACAAATGTAACTGAAAGTGTGTACACCAGTATTTTGCTAGTGTGTGTGAACGCAGGTCTCTGCAGGCGAGTTTGCCACCCCAAGATGAATAATTGCACAATTACTGTTTTTCCGTAATTATTCATAAAATAGAATTAAGAATTAAAATCCAAAAGCACCATAAAATGTAAATAAATTTACTAAATACTGTGTACGAAAACCACGCAAAAGTGACACACCGTACAAGTGCAATAGTGAAATAACTGTGTACAAATCGAAAGGGTTAAGTTGCAATGTCCAAAATTACAGTGAACATGTGTTGTAAAATTAGTTATAAGATAAGTATAAGAGTATACTTACAGGACTCTGCAATTCGCAGAAATATAAAAAATAGCGAATTTGACAAAGAGTGGGGGAACTGAAGCCAAAGACAGTTTCTAACATGTCGATTTCGGATCACTGCAGGGTGTCGACCAAGACATGGGTATAAATAGGACACGCAAGCTACAGTGGTTCTCTTTCTTGAATCATCCACGGTGCAGCGGGAGCTTATGCCCGTCAGCACGGCGTATTTATTTTTGTTTCATAAACAGTTTAAATTTGCCAGTTACGTACAAATACGTAACTAAGCTGTAAAGACAATCATTTTAATTAATAACAGCACTACTTAAGAAGATCCATTAATAAGTCGACACTAGACAAGAGGAGAGTTCCAGAGAGAGATACGACGCTGGACAAGAGGAGAGTTCCAGAGAGAGATACGACGCTGGACAAGAAGAGAGTTCCAGAGAGAGATACGACACTAGACAAGAGGAGAGTTCCATAGAGAGATACGACGCTGGACAAGAGGAGAGTTCCATAGAGAGATACAACGCTGGACAAGAAGAGAGTTCCAGAGAGAGATACGACGCTGGACAAGAGGAGAGTTCCAGAGAGAGATACGACGCTGGACAAGAGGAGAGTTCCAGAGAGAGAGACAGCCGACGCTGGACAAGAGGAGAAGAGAGACAGCCGACGCTGGAGGCGAGACGAGGACGAATACCGATGGAACAAAAATGATCGAGTATGATTGATGACAATAAGGTGATAGACAACTTATTCATATCTTAATCATACAAAGAATTCAAAGACAGTTAAAGACATTAATATTTTATTTAAAAATAAGAGCAATGTTTCTTGTATAGTAGAGTTAAAATCATAGATGTTTTAGAAATACGATTAACGTAACAAGAGCTCAAATTAATATGATATAAAATGATTACAAAGCATTTAAATAAAAACAATTAGTATTTGAGAAAACAGTACTGAGAAACAATAACTATTAATATTTTGAGTACGTTACAATATAGAAAAAAAAAGATTTAAAAATTGATTTTGAAACATAGTAATAGACCGAGTAGTCTGAAAATGAGATTTTTCTTTTATATAATAATTATTAGCATAGAATATTTAGTCAGTAAGGATGTATATATCTTAAGCCTTACGGCATAATAACAAATAATAACTAATGTTTTAAAATCGAAGTCAGTGCCATGTGCACACATTTTTTTATAGTATCAAATAAATTTTAATTACCGTTTCAAGTTACATAGAGTTCTTATTGCAGATACACCTGACACCCAATTTAAATGTTAGATTGTTTAAAGAATTTGTCAATCTTGAACGTGAGATTGTTCACGCCTATTTATGTGTATGTAACGTTGCATAAATTTGGTGCTCCAAGATCGTGGGGCTCCACAAATTTAAATTATAATAAATTTGCAAATTGTCACATCGCATAATTTGGCTCCCAAAGAGTGTGGGGCTATTCAAAAACAAATAGGAATGTATTTGTATTTGAAATTAAATTTTAACAAAATCTGTCACGTTGCATAATTTGTCGCCCTGGACGTGGGGCACAACATGCCTAAAATTACGTACAAAAATTTGTGACATAAATTGTAGCTCATGAATGTATGACCCGATCCCCATCATTTAACTATTAAAATTTTTAAGTAGCTAAATGGTTGCTCTAAAAAATATAAAGAGTGTGTTAAATGAAAAATGTATAATATGTAATTATTATTTATATTAAACAGTAACTGAATGTAATGTTAAATTGTTGTGTAATCACACAGCTGGCGCCCACAAATAATATTGTTGTCTATGTAACAGGTGTAACTGTAATGAGTATTAATAATAACTATTAATAAAAATACAGAAATAAATAAATAAGTAGGGAACGGTTATCAATAATAATTGTTAAAGAAGTACTATTAAATAAATATTTTAATAATTATTCAACATGGCAGAACCAGAAGGGTTGAATTTAGAAGCATTTAAAAATACGATACTCGCCATGATGGACGAATTAGTCATAAAACAAGCCGAAAAATTTAAAGAGGAGGTGAGAGAGGAGAATGTCAAACAAACAGAAAGTTTAGAAAATAAATTAGCCAAACAAACAGAAAGTTTAGAAAATAAATTAGAGCTACAGTCCGAAAATTTTAGACAGGACACTATAAAAATTACAGAGAGTCTAGAAGAGTTAAAAATTGATAATATTGAAATAAAACAAAGTATAATTGACAGTAATGCGCAGTTAACTGAAAAAATTGTTAATACAAACAGACGTATTGACACGATCGCAGAAAATGTCTGTGGAATAATTAATAAACAAACGGAGCTAATATGTGAAAAGATAGTATGTGAAGAATTCATACAAATTAAAAATACATGCGCAATTACTAATGATAATTATAAAAAAGTAATTAACATTAAGGAGGAAAAGCAAATAAAGGTTAATAAAACATACCTTATTAATAGCGATATTCCAATTGTGAGTCACACACACACTAGTAAGTCACATAAGGTGAAACACTTAAGGCACTACACTTACGGAGATAAATATCACTGTAGGTATAACAAGAAACGTAGTAAGTTATCTAGACGAAACACTACGCAAAATTGTGGTAAGTATGATGTTAGATATACGCACGATAATTATAGTAACGATAATTATATCTGCAAGCATGAAAACTACAGAGGTTATCATAAACGACGTATGAAAAAACCGTCGACAACTGTTCAGGTAAGTTCACTCAACCAAACTAGGGACGAGAGAATGGAGAAAGAGCGAAGCATTTGTAACGAGAGAAAGAGGGTAGATTTTGTGTGGCCGACAGGCAAGATGAAAACATTGCTCTATGAACAGGTGACTTATACGATCAAAACAAACGTTCACAAGGTAAGTACGCACACAAACGTCGCAGCTATGCAACGGAAAGGTAACGAGGGAATAATACAATGGAACGCGGACGTTGTTTACACGAGGGTGAACACAATGAATTTCCTGTGTACAACAACCAATTGTGTAATGAAGGGTGTCAGTTCAAACGACACACCGAACCGAACTTAATACCGAAAATAAATAATTATTTTTAAATGAGAAATAATATGTGTAATAATATAAGAGAGTATAATTAAGAAATGTTATAAGGAATATTATTTGAAAGGGTTAATTAAGAAATGTATTAGTGATGGTAAGGAATGCTATTGTAGAGAAATATTTAAGAAAGTAATGGTAAAAGATGTTATTGTTGTTGTTAATATGAAGAAATGGTAAGGAATGGTATTATTGATATGTTATAAATATGAAGAAATGATTAAGATGAGCAATAATTGCCATAATTGTTAGAACGACTGATCAAGCGAACACTTAATGGAGATACAAGGACACAGAAGAAAGCGAAAGTGAAAAGTCATAAGGGCAGAGACTACTTAGGATTAAGGACTTCGAGAAAAATATCGTTGTTTTCCAAGACAGTTCCTCTGTAACCGATCATGCGACACACTACAAGCTAAAAGAGTATTCTGTTACGGAAGTGTATTTCAAGAAAGTAGTAGCGATCAGAAAGGTAATGTTAAAGAAATGTAATAAAAGGTAATGAATGTTAATGTATTGTATAAGTAATGTATTAGATAAAGTAATGTCATGTTAAGAAAAGAGCTAAGGAAGATTAGAAGCGAAGGTAAGAATGTATGAATTAAGATAATGTAAACTTAAGGACCGAATGTACACGAGTAGGACAGAACACTTTCATCGTATATGATGAGATACAGAAGAAAGAAATTGGTAAATTCCACGCAACGTCATTTAGGAAGTTCTACACATGAAAACAGAGGTCAATGAAACCAGTTAAATCAGCTGTTTGTAAAGCCACCCTAATACAAGGTCGCGAGCAGTGAGCGTACGAAGAGGGGAGGTAAGACATTTGTATACACTCCAATTAAGGGTGAAATGACGAATATTATTCTTTATTATTTGTTACATTTTTTTTGCAAATAATAATAATAAATAAAAAAAAATTATAATAAATAAATTTATTAAATTTTTTTTTTGTTACCAAGCAGAGGAATAATGCGACAGTACAAATAAGTGATGTACTGAGCATGGAATATAAAAATTTAAATTTACTTAATAAACTGTAAATAATTAATAATATATTAGAAATAAGCATGTTAGGGATTGCAGGCTTGGCTCAGACAAAAATATGAACAGGTGTTTCGACCTGAATCAATGTGCACACACAGACAAATGTAACTGAAAGTGTGTACACCAGTATTTTGCTAGTGTGTGTGAACGCAGGTCTCTGCAGGCGAGTTTGCCACCCCAAGATGAATAATTGCACAATTACTGTTTTTCCGTAATTATTCATAAACTAGAATTAAGAATTAAAATCCAAAAGCACCATAAAATGTAAATAAATTTACTAAATACTGTGTACGAAAACCACGCAAAAGTGACACACCGTACAAGTGCAATAGTGAAATAACTGTGTACAAATCGAAAGGGTTAAGTTGCAATGTCCAAAATTACAGTGAACATGTGTTGTAAAATTAGTTATAAGATAAGTATAAGAGTATACTTACAGGACTCTGCAATTCGCAGAAATATAAAAAATAGCGAATTTGACAAAGAGTGGGGGAACTGAAGCCAAAGACAGTTTCTAACATGTCGATTTCGGATCACTGCAGGGTGTCGACCAAGACATGGGTATAAATAGGACACGCAAGCTACAGTGGTTCTCTTTCTTGAATCATCCACGGTGCAGCGGGAGCTTATGCCCGTCAGCACGGCGTATTTATTTTTGTTTCATAAACAGTTTAAATTTGCCAGTTACGTACAAATACGTAACTAAGCTGTAAAGACAATCATTTTAATTAATAACAGCACTACTTAAGAAGATCCATTAATAAGTCGACACTAGACAAGAGGAGAGTTCCAGAGAGAGATACGACGCTGGACAAGAGGAGAGTTCCAGAGAGAGATACGACGCTGGACAAGAAGAGAGTTCCAGAGAGAGATACGACACTAGACAAGAGGAGAGTTCCATAGAGAGATACGACGCTGGACAAGAGGAGAGTTCCATAGAGAGATACAACGCTGGACAAGAAGAGAGTTCCAGAGAGAGATACGACGCTGGACAAGAGGAGAGTTCCAGAGAGAGATACGACGCTGGACAAGAGGAGAGTTCCAGAGAGAGAGACAGCCGACGCTGGACAAGAGGAGAAGAGAGACAGCCGACGCTGGAGGCGAGACGAGGACGAATACCGATGGAACAAAAATGATCGAGTATGATTGATGACAATAAGGTGATAGACAACTTATTCATATCTTAATCATACAAAGAATTCAAAGACAGTTAAAGACATTAATATTTTATTTAAAAATAAGAGCAATGTTTCTTGTATAGTAGAGTTAAAATCATAGATGTTTTAGAAATACGATTAACGTAACAAGAGCTCAAATTAATATGATATAAAATGATTACAAAGCATTTAAATAAAAACAATTAGTATTTGAGAAAACAGTACTGAGAAACAATAACTATTAATATTTTGAGTACGTTACAATATAGAAAAAAAAAGATTTAAAAATTGATTTTGAAACATAGTAATAGACCGAGTAGTCTGAAAATGAGATTTTTCTTTTATATAATAATTATTAGCATAGAATATTTAGTCAGTAAGGATGTATATATCTTAAGCCTTACGGCATAATAACAAATAATAACTAATGTTTTAAAATCGAAGTCAGTGCCATGTGCACACATTTTTTTATAGTATCAAATAAATTTTAATTACCGTTTCAAGTTACATAGAGTTCTTATTGCAGATACACCTGACACCCAATTTAAATGTTAGATTGTTTAAAGAATTTGTCAATCTTGAACGTGAGATTGTTCACGCCTATTTATGTGTATGTAACGTTGCATAAATTTGGTGCTCCAAGATCGTGGGGCTCCACAAATTTAAATTATAATAAATTTGCAAATTGTCACATCGCATAATTTGGCTCCCAAAGAGTGTGGGGCTATTCAAAAACAAATAGGAATGTATTTGTATTTGAAATTAAATTTTAACAAAATCTGTCACGTTGCATAATTTGTCGCCCTGGACGTGGGGCACAACATGCCTAAAATTATGTACAAAAATTTGTGACATAAATTGTAGCTCATGAATGTATGACCCGATCCCCATCATTTAACTATTAAAATTTTTAAGTAGCTAAATGGTTGCTCTAAAAAATATAAAGAGTGTGTTAAATGAAAAATGTATAATATGTAATTATTATTTATATTAAACAGTAACTGAATGTAATGTTAAATTGTTGTGTAATCACACAGCTGGCGCCCACAAATAATATTGTTGTCTATGTAACAGGTGTAACTGTAATGAGTATTAATAATAACTATTAATAAAAATACAGAAATAAATAAATAAGTAGGGAACGGTTATCAATAATAATTGTTAAAGAAGTACTATTAAATAAATATTTTAATAATTATTCAACATGGCAGAACCAGAAGGGTTGAATTTAGAAGCATTTAAAAATACGATACTCGCCATGATGGACGAATTAGTCATAAAACAAGCCGAAAAATTTAAAGAGGAGGTGAGAGAGGAGAATGTCAAACAAACAGAAAGTTTAGAAAATAAATTAGCCAAACAAACAGAAAGTTTAGAAAATAAATTAGAGCTACAGTCCGAAAATTTTAGACAGGACACTATAAAAATTACAGAGAGTCTAGAAGAGTTAAAAATTGATAATATTGAAATAAAACAAAGTATAATTGACAGTAATGCGCAGTTAACTGAAAAAATTGTTAATACAAACAGACGTATTGACACGATCGCAGAAAATGTCTGTGGAATAATTAATAAACAAACGGAGCTAATATGTGAAAAGATAGTATGTGAAGAATTCATACAAATTAAAAATACATGCGCAATTACTAATGATAATTATAAAAAAGTAATTAACATTAAGGAGGAAAAGCAAATAAAGGTTAATAAAACATACCTTATTAATAGCGATATTCCAATTGTGAGTCACACACACACTAGTAAGTCACATAAGGTGAAACACTTAAGGCACTACACTTACGGAGATAAATATCACTGTAGGTATAACAAGAAACGTAGTAAGTTATCTAGACGAAACACTACGCAAAATTGTGGTAAGTATGATGTTAGATATACGCACGATAATTATAGTAACGATAATTATATCTGCAAGCATGAAAACTACAGAGGTTATCATAAACGACGTATGAAAAAACCGTCGACAACTGTTCAGGTAAGTTCACTCAACCAAACTAGGGACGAGAGAATGGAGAAAGAGCGAAGCATTTGTAACGAGAGAAAGAGGGTAGATTTTGTGTGGCCGACAGGCAAGATGAAAACATTGCTCTATGAACAGGTGACTTATACGATCAAAACAAACGTTCACAAGGTAAGTACGCACACAAACGTCGCAGCTATGCAACGGAAAGGTAACGAGGGAATAATACAATGGAACGCGGACGTTGTTTACACGAGGGTGAACACAATGAATTTCCTGTGTACAACAACCAATTGTGTAATGAAGGGTGTCAGTTCAAACGACACACCGAACCGAACTTAATACCGAAAATAAATAATTATTTTTAAATGAGAAATAATATGTGTAATAATATAAGAGAGTATAATTAAGAAATGTTATAAGGAATATTATTTGAAAGGGTTAATTAAGAAATGTATTAGTGATGGTAAGGAATGCTATTGTAGAGAAATATTTAAGAAAGTAATGGTAAAAGATGTTATTGTTGTTGTTAATATGAAGAAATGGTAAGGAATGGTATTATTGATATGTTATAAATATGAAGAAATGATTAAGATGAGCAATAATTGCCATAATTGTTAGAACGACTGATCAAGCGAACACTTAATGGAGTTACAAGGACACAGAAGAAAGCGAAAGTGAAAAGTCATAAGGGCAGAGACTACTTAGGATTAAGGACTTCGAGAAAAATATCGTTGTTTTCCAAGACAGTTCCTCTGTAACCGATCATGCGACACACTACAAGCTAAAAGAGTATTCTGTTACGGAAGTGTATTTCAAGAAAGTAGTAGCGATCAGAAAGGTAATGTTAAAGAAATGTAATAAAAGGTAATGAATGTTAATGTATTGTATAAGTAATGTATTAGATAAAGTAATGTCATGTTAAGAAAAGAGCTAAGGAAGATTAGAAGCGAAGGTAAGAATGTATGAATTAAGATAATGTAAACTTAAGGACCGAATGTACACGAGTAGGACAGAACACTTTCATCGTATATGATGAGATACAGAAGAAAGAAATTGGTAAATTCCACGCAACGTCATTTAGGAAGTTCTACACATGAAAACAGAGGTCAATGAAACCAGTTAAATCAGCTGTTTGTAAAGCCACCCTAATACAAGGTCGCGAGCAGTGAGCGTACGAAGAGGGGAGGTAAGACATTTGTATACACTCCAATTAAGGGTGAAATGACGAATATTATTCTTTATTATTTGTTACATTTTTTTTGCAAATAATAATAATAAATAAAAAAAAATTATAATAAATAAATTTATTAAATTTTTTTTTTGTTACCAAGCAGAGGAATAATGCGACAGTACAAATAAGTGATGTACTGAGCATGGAATATAAAAATTTAAATTTACTTAATAAACTGTAAATAATTAATAATATATTAGAAATAAGCATGTTAGGGATTGCAGGCTTGGCTCAGACAAAAATATGAACAGGTGTTTCGACCTGAATCAATGTGCACACACAGACAAATGTAACTGAAAGTGTGTACACCAGTATTTTGCTAGTGTGTGTGAACGCAGGTCTCTGCAGGCGAGTTTGCCACCCCAAGATGAATAATTGCACAATTACTGTTTTTCCGTAATTATTCATAAACTAGAATTAAGAATTAAAATCCAAAAGCACCATAAAATGTAAATAAATTTACTAAATACTGTGTACGAAAACCACGCAAAAGTGACACACCGTACAAGTGCAATAGTGAAATAACTGTGTACAAATCGAAAGGGTTAAGTTGCAATGTCCAAAATTACAGTGAACATGTGTTGTAAAATTAGTTATAAGATAAGTATAAGAGTATACTTACAGGACTCTGCAATTCGCAGAAATATAAAAAAATAGCGAATTTGACAAAGAGTGGGGGAACTGAAGCCAAAGACAGTTTCTAACATGTCGATTTCGGATCACTGCAGGGTGTCGACCAAGACATGGGTATAAATAGGACACGCAAGCTACAGTGGTTCTCTTTCTTGAATCATCCACGGTGCAGCGGGAGCTTATGCCCGTCAGCACGGCGTATTTATTTTTGTTTCATAAACAGTTTAAATTTGCCAGTTACGTACAAATACGTAACTAAGCTGTAAAGACAATCATTTTAATTAATAACAGCACTACTTAAGAAGATCCATTAATAAGTCGACACTAGACAAGAGGAGAGTTCCAGAGAGAGATACGACGCTGGACAAGAGGAGAGTTCCAGAGAGAGATACGACGCTGGACAAGAAGAGAGTTCCAGAGAGAGATACGACACTAGACAAGAGGAGAGTTCCATAGAGAGATACGACGCTGGACAAGAGGAGAGTTCCATAGAGAGATACAACGCTGGACAAGAAGAGAGTTCCAGAGAGAGATACGACGCTGGACAAGAGGAGAGTTCCAGAGAGAGATACGACGCTGGACAAGAGGAGAGTTCCAGAGAGAGAGACAGCCGATGCTGGACAAGAGGAGAAGAGAGACAGCCGACGCTGGAGGCGAGACGAGGACGAATACCGATGGAACAAAAATGATCGAGTATGATTGATGACAATAAGGTGATAGACAACTTATTCATATCTTAATCATACAAAGAATTCAAAGACAGTTAAAGACATTAATATTTTATTTAAAAATAAGAGCAATGTTTCTTGTATAGTAGAGTTAAAATCATAGATGTTTTAGAAATACGATTAACGTAACAAGAGCTCAAATTAATATGATATAAAATGATTACAAAGCATTTAAATAAAAACAATTAGTATTTGAGAAAACAGTACTGAGAAACAATAACTATTAATATTTTGAGTACGTTACAATATAGAAAAAAAAAGATTTAAAAATTGATTTTGAAACATAGTAATAGACCGAGTAGTCTGAAAATGAGATTTTTCTTTTTTTATATAATAATTATTAGCATAGAATATTTAGTCAGTAAGGATGTATATATCTTAAGCCTTACGGCATAATAACAAATAATAACTAATGTTTTAAAATCGAAGTCAGTGCCATGTGCACACATTTTTTTATAGTATCAAATAAATTTTAATTACCGTTTCAAGTTACATAGAGTTCTTATTGCAGATACACCTGACACCCAATTTAAATGTTAGATTGTTTAAAGAATTTGTCAATCTTGAACGTGAGATCGTTCACGCCTATTTATGTGTATGTAACGTTGCATAAATTTGGTGCTCCAAGATCGTGGGGCTCCACAAATTTAAATTATAATAAATTTGCAAATTGTCACATCGCATAATTTGGCTCCCAAAGAGCGTGGGGCTATTCAAAAACAAATAGGAATGTATTTGTATTTGAAATTAAATTTTAACAAAATCTGTCACGTTGCATAATTTGTCGCCCTGGACGTGGGGCACAACATGCCTAAAATTATGTACAAAAATTTGTGACATAAATTGTAGCTCATGAATGTATGACCCGATCCCCATCATTTAACTATTAAAATTTTTAAGTAGCTAAATGGTTGCTCTAAAAAATATAAAGAGTGTGTTAAATGAAAAATGTATAATATGTAATTATTATTTATATTAAACAGTAACTGAATGTAATGTTAAATTGTTGTGTAATCACACAGCTGGCGCCCACAAATAATATTGTTGTCTATGTAACAGGTGTAACTGTAATGAGTATTAATAATAACTATTAATAAAAATACAGAAATAAATAAATAAGTAGGGAACGGTTATCAATAATAATTGTTAAAGAAGTACTATTAAATAAATATTTTAATAATTATTCAACATGGCAGAACCAGGAGGGTTGAATTTAGAAGCATTTAAAAATACGATACTCGCCATGATGGACGAATTAGTCATAAAACAAGCCGAAAAATTTAAAGAGGAGGTGAGAGAGGAGAATGTCAAACAAACAGAAAGTTTAGAAAATAAATTAGCCAAACAAACAGAAAGTTTAGAAAATAAATTAGAGCTACAGTCCGAAAATTTTAGACAGGACACTATAAAAATTACAGAGAGTCTAGAAGAGTTAAAAATTGATAATATTGAAATAAAACAAAGTATAATTGACAGTAATGCGCAGTTAACTGAAAAAATTGTTAATACAAACAGACGTATTGACACGATCGCAGAAAATGTCTGTGGAATAATTAATAAACAAACGGAGCTAATATGTGAAAAGATAGTATGTGAAGAATTCATACAAATTAAAAATACATGTGCAATTACTAATGATAATTATAAAAAAGTAATTAACATTAAGGAGGAAAAGCAAATAAAGGTTAATAAAACATACCTTATTAATAGCGATATTCCAATTGTGAGTCACACACACACTAGTAAGTCACATAAGGTGAAACACTTAAGGCACTACACTTACGGAGATAAATATCACTGTAGGTATAACAAGAAACGTAGTAAGTTATCTAGACGAAACACTACGCAAAATTGTGGTAAGTATGATGTTAGATATACGCACGATAAGTATAGTAACGATAATTATATCTGCAAGTATGAAAACTACAGAGGTTATCATAAACGACGTATGAAAAAACCATCGACAACTGTTCAGGTAAGTTCACTCAACCAAACTAGGGACGAGAGAATGGAGAAAGAGCGAAGCATTTGTAACGAGAGAAAGAGGGTAGATTTTGTGTGGCCGACAGGCAAGATGAAAACATTGCTCTATGAACAGGTGACTTATACGATCAAAACAAACGTTCACAAGGTAAGTACGCACACAAACGTCGCAGCTATGCAACGGAAAGGTAACGAGGGAATAATACAATGGAACGCGGACGTTGTTTACACGAGGGTGAACACAATGAATTTCCTGTGTACAACAACCAATTGTGTAATGAAGGGTGTCAGTTCAAACGACACACCGAACCGAACTTAATACCGAAAATAAATAATTATTTTTAAATGAGAAATAATATGTGTAATAATATAAGAGAGTATAATTAAGAAATGTTATAAGGAATATTATTTGAAAGGGTTAATTAAGAAATGTATTAGTGATGGTAAGGAATGGTATTGTAGAGAAATATTTAAGAAAGTAATGGTAAAAGATGTTATTGTTGTTGTTAATATGAAGAAATGGTAAGGAATGGTATTATTGATATGTTATAAATATGAAGAAATGATTAAGATGAGCAATAATTGCCATAATTGTTAGAACGACTGATCAAGCGAACACTTAATGGAGATACAAGGACACAGAAGAAAGCGAAAGTGAAAAGTCATAAGGGCAGAGACTACTTAGGATTAAGGACTTCGAGAAAAATATCGTTGTTTTCCAAGACAGTTCCTCTGTAACCGATCATGTGACACACTACAAGCTAAAAGAGTATTCTGTTACGGAAGTGTATTTCAAGAAAGTAGTAGCGATCAGAAAGGTAATGTTAAAGAAATGTAATAAAAGGTAATGAATGTTAATGTATTGTATAAGTAATGTATTAGATAAAGTAATGTCATGTTAAGAAAAGAGCTAAGGAAGATTAGAAGCGAAGGTAAGAATGTATGAATTAAGATAATGTAAAATTAAGGACCGAATGTACACGAGTAGGACAGAACACTTTCATCGTATATGATGAGATACAGAAGAAAGAAATTGGTAAATTCCACGCAACGTCATTTAGGAAGTTCTACACATGAAAACAGAGGTCAATGAAACCAGTTAAATCAGCTGTTTGTAAAGCCACCCTAATACAAGGTCGCGAGCAGTGAGCGTACGAAGAGGGGAGGTAAGACATTTGTATACACTCCAATTAAGGGTGAAATGACGAATATTATTCTTTATTATTTGTTACATTTTTTTTGCAAATAATAATAATAAATAAAAAAAAAATTATAATAAATAAATTTATTAAATTTTTTTTTGTTACCAAGCAGAGGAATAATGCGACAGTACAAATAAGTGATGTACTGAGCATGGAATATAAAAATTTAAATTTACTTAATAAACTGTAAATAATTAATAATATATTAGAAATAAGCATGTTAGGGATTGCAGGCTTGGCTCAGACAAAAATATGAACAGGTGTTTCGACCTGAATCAACGTGCACACACACACAAATGTAACTGAAAGTGTGTACACCAGTATTTTGCTAGTGTGTGTGAACGCAGGTCTCTGCAGGCGAGTTTGCCACCCCAAGATGAATAATTGCACAATTACTGTTTTTCCGTAATTATTCATAAACTAGAATTAAGAATTAAAATCCAAAAGCACCATAAAATGTAAATAAATTTACTAAATACTGTGTACGAAAACCACGCAAAAGTGACACACCGTACAAGTGCAATAGTGAAATAACTGTGTACAAATCGAAAGGGTTAAGTTGCAATGTCCAAAATTACAGTGAACATGTGTTGTAAAATTAGTTATAAGATAAGTATAAGAGTATACTTACAGGACTCTGCAATTCGCAGAAATATAAAAAATAGCGAATTTGACAAAGAGTGGGGGAACTGAAGCCAAAGACAGTTTCTAACATGTCGAATTCGGATCACTGCAGGGTGTCGACCAAGACATGGGTATAAATAGGACACGCAAGCTACAGTGGTTCTCTTTCTTGAATCATCCACGGTGCAGCGGGAGCTTATGCCCGTCAGCACGGCGTATTTATTTTTGTTTCATAAACAGTTTAAATTTGCCAGTTACGTACAAATACGTAACTAAGCTGTAAAGACAATCATTTTAATTAATAACAGCACTACTTAAGAAGATCCATTAATAAGTCGACACTAGACAAGAGGAGAGTTCCAGAGAGAGATACGACGCTGGACAAGAGGAGAGTTCCAGAGAGAGATACGACGCTGGACAAGAAGAGAGTTCCAGAGAGAGATACGACACTAGACAAGAGGAGAGTTCCATAGAGAGATACGACGCTGGACAAGAGGAGAGTTCCATAGAGAGATACAACGCTGGACAAGAAGAGAGTTCCAGAGAGAGATACGACGCTGGACAAGAGGAGAGTTCCAGAGAGAGATACGACGCTGGACAAGAGGAGAGTTCCAGAGAGAGAGACAGCCGACGCTGGACAAGAGGAGAAGAGAGACAGCCGACGCTGGAGGCGAGACGAGGACGAATACCGATGGAACAAAAATGATCGAGTATGATTGATGACAATAAGGTGATAGACAACTTATTCATATCTTAATCATACAAAGAATTCAAAGACAGTTAAAGACATTAATATTTTATTTAAAAATAAGAGCAATGTTTCTTGTATAGTAGAGTTAAAATCATAGATGTTTTAGAAATACGATTAACGTAACAAGAGCTCAAATTAATATGATATAAAATGATTACAAAGCATTTAAATAAAAACAATTAGTATTTGAGAAAACAGTACTGAGAAACAATAACTATTAATATTTTGAGTACGTTACAATATAGAAAAAAAAAGATTTAAAAATTGATTTTGAAACATAGTAATAGACCGAGTAGTCTGAAAATGAGATTTTTCTTTTTTTATATAATAATTATTAGCATAGAATATTTAGTCAGTAAGGATGTATATATCTTAAGCCTTACGGCATAGTAACAAATAATAACTAATGTTTTAAAATCGAAGTCAGTGCCATGTGCACACATTTTTTTATAGTATCAAATAAATTTTAATTACCGTTTCAAGTTACATAGAGTTCTTATTGCAGATACACCTGACACCCAATTTAAATGTTAGATTGTTTAAAGAATTTGTCAATCTTGAACGTGAGATCGTTCACGCCTATTTATGTGTATGTAACGTTGCATAAATTTGGTGCTCCAAGATCGTGGGGCTCCACAAATTTAAATTATAATAAATTTGCAAATTGTCACATCGCATAATTTGGCTCCCAAAGAGCGTGGGGCTATTCAAAAACAAATAGGAATGTATTTGTATTTGAAATTAAATTTTAACAAAATCTGTCACGTTGCATAATTTGTCGCCCTGGACGTGGGGCACAACATGCCTAAAATTATGTACAAAAATTTGTGACATAAATTGTAGCTCATGAATGTATGACCCGATCCCCATCATTTAACTATTAAAATTTTTAAGTAGCTAAATGGTTGCTCTAAAAAATATAAAGAGTGTGTTAAATGAAAAATGTATAATATGTAATTATTATTTATATTAAACAGTAACTGAATGTAATGTTAAATTGTTGTGTAATCACACAGCTGGCGCCCACAAATAATATTGTTGTCTATGTAACAGGTGTAACTGTAATGAGTATTAATAATAACTATTAATAAAAATACAGAAATAAATAAATAAGTAGGGAACGGTTATCAATAATAATTGTTAAAGAAGTACTATTAAATAAATATTTTAATAATTATTCAACATGGCAGAACCAGGAGGGTTGAATTTAGAAGCATTTAAAAATACGATACTCGCCATGATGGACGAATTAGTCATAAAACAAGCCGAAAAATTTAAAGAGGAGGTGAGAGAGGAGAATGTCAAACAAACAGAAAGTTTAGAAAATAAATTAGCCAAACAAACAGAAAGTTTAGAAAATAAATTAGAGCTACAGTCCGAAAATTTTAGACAGGACACTATAAAAATTACAGAGAGTCTAGAAGAGTTAAAAATTGATAATATTGAAATAAAACAAAGTATAATTGACAGTAATGCGCAGTTAACTGAAAAAATTGTTAATACAAACAGACGTATTGACACGATCGCAGAAAATGTCTGTGGAATAATTAATAAACAAACGGAGCTAATATGTGAAAAGATAGTATGTGAAGAATTCATACAAATTAAAAATACATGTGCAATTACTAATGATAATTATAAAAAAGTAATTAACATTAAGGAGGAAAAGCAAATAAAGGTTAATAAAACATACCTTATTAATAGCGATATTCCAATTGTGAGTCACACACACACTAGTAAGTCACATAAGGTGAAACACTTAAGGCACTACACTTACGGAGATAAATATCACTGTAGGTATAACAAGAAACGTAGTAAGTTATCTAGACGAAACACTACGCAAAATTGTGGTAAGTATGATGTTAGATATACGCACGATAAGTATAGTAACGATAATTATATCTGCAAGTATGAAAACTACAGAGGTTATCATAAACGACGTATGAAAAAACCATCGACAACTGTTCAGGTAAGTTCACTCAACCAAACTAGGGACGAGAGAATGGAGAAAGAGCGAAGCATTTGTAACGAGAGAAAGAGGGTAGATTTTGTGTGGCCGACAGGCAAGATGAAAACATTGCTCTATGAACAGGTGACTTATACGATCAAAACAAACGTTCACAAGGTAAGTACGCACACAAACGTCGCAGCTATGCAACGGAAAGGTAACGAGGGAATAATACAATGGAACGCGGACGTTGTTTACACGAGGGTGAACACAATGAATTTCCTGTGTACAACAACCAATTGTGTAATGAAGGGTGTCAGTTCAAACGACACACCGAACCGAACTTAATACCGAAAATAAATAATTATTTTTAAATGAGAAATAATATGTGTAATAATATAAGAGAGTATAATTAAGAAATGTTATAAGGAATATTATTTGAAAGGGTTAATTAAGAAATGTATTAGTGATGGTAAGGAATGCTATTGTAGAGAAATATTTAAGAAAGTAATGGTAAAAGATGTTGTTGTTGTTGTTAATATGAAGAAATGGTAAGGAATGGTATTATTGATATGTTATAAATATGAAGAAATGATTAAGATGAGCAATAATTGCCATAATTGTTAGAACGACTGATCAAGCGAACACTTAATGGAGATACAAGGACACAGAAGAAAGCGAAAGTGAAAAGTCATAAGGGCAGAGACTACTTAGGATTAAGGACTTCGAGAAAAATATCGTTGTTTTCCAAGACAGTTCCTCTGTAACCGATCATGTGACACACTACAAGCTAAAAGAGTATTCTGTTACGGAAGTGTATTTCAAGAAAGTAGTAGCGATCAGAAAGGTAATG
Source organism: Magicicada septendecula (assembly GCA_034769895.1). Lineage (NCBI taxonomy): Eukaryota > Metazoa > Arthropoda > Insecta > Hemiptera > Cicadidae > Magicicada > Magicicada septendecula. The sequence goes on along the minus strand of CM068368.1, from coordinate 406,202,701 downwards.
TTAAAGAAATGTAATAAAAGGTAATGAATGTTAATGTATTGTATAAGTAATGTATTAGATAAAGTAATGTCATGTTAAGAAAAGAGCTAAGGAAGATTAGAAGCGAAGGTAAGAATGTATGAATTAAGATAATGTAAAATTAAGGACCGAATGTACACGAGTAGGACAGAACACTTTCATCGTATATGATGAGATACAGAAGAAAGAAATTGGTAAATTCCACGCAACGTCATTTAGGAAGTTCTACACATGAAAACAGAGGTCAATGAAACCAGTTAAATCAGCTGTTTGTAAAGCCACCCTAATACAAGGTCGCGAGCAGTGAGCGTACGAAGAGGGGAGGTAAGACATTTGTATACACTCCAATTAAGGGTGAAATGACGAATATTATTCTTTATTATTTGTTACATTTTTTTTGCAAATAATAATAATAAATAAAAAAAAATTATAATAAATAAATTTATTAAATTTTTTTTTTGTTACCAAGCAGAGGAATAATGCGACAGTACAAATAAGTGATGTACTGAGCATGGAATATAAAAATTTAAATTTACTTAATAAACTGTAAATAATTAATAATATATTAGAAATAAGCATGTTAGGGATTGCAGGCTTGGCTCAGACAAAAATATGAACAGGTGTTTCGACCTGAATCAACGTGCACACACACACAAATGTAACTGAAAGTGTGTACACCAGTATTTTGCTAGTGTGTGTGAACGCAGGTCTCTGCAGGCGAGTTTGCCACCCCAAGATGAATAATTGCACAATTACTGTTTTTCCGTAATTATTCATAAACTAGAATTAAGAATTAAAATCCAAAAGCACCATAAAATGTAAATAAATTTACTAAATACTGTGTACGAAAACCACGCGAAAGTGACACACCGTACAAGTGCAATAGTGAAATAACTGTGTACAAATCGAAAGGGTTAAGTTGCAATGTCCAAAATTACAGTGAACATGTGTTGTAAAATTAGTTATAAGATAAGTATAAGAGTATACTTACAGGACTCTGCAATTCGCAGAAATATAAAAAATAGCGAATTTGACAAAGAGTGGGGGAACTGAAGCCAAAGACAGTTTCTAACATGTCGATTTCGGATCACTGCAGGGTGTCGACCAAGACATGGGTATAAATAGGACACGCAAGCTACAGTGGTTCTCTTTCTTGAATCATCCACGGTGCAGCGGGAGCTTATGCCCGTCAGCACGGCGTATTTATTTTTGTTTCATAAACAGTTTAAATTTGCCAGTTACGTACAAATACGTAACTAAGCTGTAAAGACAATCATTTTAATTAATAACAGCACTACTTAAGAAGATCCATTAATAAGTCGACACTAGACAAGAGGAGAGTTCCAGAGAGAGATACGACGCTGGACAAGAGGAGAGTTCCAGAGAGAGATACGACGCTGGACAAGAAGAGAGTTCCAGAGAGAGATACGACACTAGACAAGAGGAGAGTTCCATAGAGAGATACGACGCTGGACAAGAGGAGAGTTCCATAGAGAGATACAACGCTGGACAAGAAGAGAGTTCCAGAGAGAGATACGACGCTGGACAAGAGGAGAGTTCCAGAGAGAGATACGACGCTGGACAAGAGGAGAGTTCCAGAGAGAGAGACAGCCGACGCTGGACAAGAGGAGAAGAGAGACAGCCGACGCTGGAGGCGAGACGAGGACGAATACCGATGGAACAAAAATGATCGAGTATGATTGATGACAATAAGGTGATAGACAACTTATTCATATCTTAATCATACAAAGAATTCAAAGACAGTTAAAGACATTAATATTTTATTTAAAAATAAGAGCAATGTTTCTTGTATAGTAGAGTTAAAATCATAGATGTTTTAGAAATACGATTAACGTAACAAGAGCTCAAATTAATATGATATAAAATGATTACAAAGCATTTAAATAAAAACAATTAGTATTTGAGAAAACAGTACTGAGAAACAATAACTATTAATATTTTGAGTACGTTACAATATAGAAAAAAAAAGATTTAAAAATTGATTTTGAAACATAGTAATAGACCGAGTAGTCTGAAAATGAGATTTTTCTTTTTTTATATAATAATTATTAGCATAGAATATTTAGTCAGTAAGGATGTATATATCTTAAGCCTTACGGCATAATAACAAATAATAACTAATGTTTTAAAATCGAAGTCAGTGCCATGTGCACACATTTTTTTATAGTATCAAATAAATTTTAATTACCGTTTCAAGTTACATAGAGTTCTTATTGCAGATACACCTGACACCCAATTTAAATGTTAGATTGTTTAAAGAATTTGTCAATCTTGAACGTGAGATCGTTCACGCCTATTTATGTGTATGTAACGTTGCATAAATTTGGTGCTCCAAGATCGTGGGGCTCCACAAATTTAAATTATAATAAATTTGCAAATTGTCACATCGCATAATTTGGCTCCCAAAGAGCGTGGGGCTATTCAAAAACAAATAGGAATGTATTTGTATTTGAAATTAAATTTTAACAAAATCTGTCACGTTGCATAATTTGTCGCCCTGGACGTGGGGCACAACATGCCTAAAATTATGTACAAAAATTTGTGACATAAATTGTAGCTCATGAATGTATGACCCGATCCCCATCATTTAACTATTAAAATTTTTAAGTAGCTAAATGGTTGCTCTAAAAAATATAAAGAGTGTGTTAAATGAAAAATGTATAATATGTAATTATTATTTATATTAAACAGTAACTGAATGTAATGTTAAATTGTTGTGTAATCACACAGCTGGCGCCCACAAATAATATTGTTGTCTATGTAACAGGTGTAACTGTAATGAGTATTAATAATAACTATTAATAAAAATACAGAAATAAATAAATAAGTAGGGAACGGTTATCAATAATAATTGTTAAAGAAGTACTATTAAATAAATATTTTAATAATTATTCAACATGGCAGAACCAGGAGGGTTGAATTTAGAAGCATTTAAAAATACGATACTCGCCATGATGGACGAATTAGTCATAAAACAAGCCGAAAAATTTAAAGAGGAGGTGAGAGAGGAGAATGTCAAACAAACAGAAAGTTTAGAAAATAAATTAGCCAAACAAACAGAAAGTTTAGAAAATAAATTAGAGCTACAGTCCGAAAATTTTAGACAGGACACTATAAAAATTACAGAGAGTCTAGAAGAGTTAAAAATTGATAATATTGAAATAAAACAAAGTATAATTGACAGTAATGCGCAGTTAACTGAAAAAATTGTTAATACAAACAGACGTATTGACACGATCGCAGAAAATGTCTGTGGAATAATTAATAAACAAACGGAGCTAATATGTGAAAAGATAGTATGTGAAGAATTCATACAAATTAAAAATACATGTGCAATTACTAATGATAATTATAAAAAAGTAATTAACATTAAGGAGGAAAAGCAAATAAAGGTTAATAAAACATACCTTATTAATAGCGATATTCCAATTGTGAGTCACACACACACTAGTAAGTCACATAAGGTGAAACACTTAAGGCACTACACTTACGGAGATAAATATCACTGTAGGTATAACAAGAAACGTAGTAAGTTATCTAGACGAAACACTACGCAAAATTGTGGTAAGTATGATGTTAGATATACGCACGATAAGTATAGTAACGATAATTATATCTGCAAGTATGAAAACTACAGAGGTTATCATAAACGACGTATGAAAAAACCATCGACAACTGTTCAGGTAAGTTCACTCAACCAAACTAGGGACGAGAGAATGGAGAAAGAGCGAAGCATTTGTAACGAGAGAAAGAGGGTAGATTTTGTGTGGCCGACAGGCAAGATGAAAACATTGCTCTATGAACAGGTGACTTATACGATCAAAACAAACGTTCACAAGGTAAGTACGCACACAAACGTCGCAGCTATGCAACGGAAAGGTAACGAGGGAATAATACAATGGAACGCGGACGTTGTTTACACGAGGGTGAACACAATGAATTTCCTGTGTACAACAACCAATTGTGTAATGAAGGGTGTCAGTTCAAACGACACACCGAACCGAACTTAATACCGAAAATAAATAATTATTTTTAAATGAGAAATAATATGTGTAATAATATAAGAGAGTATAATTAAGAAATGTTATAAGGAATATTATTTGAAAGGGTTAATTAAGAAATGTATTAGTGATGGTAAGGAATGCTATTGTAGAGAAATATTTAAGAAAGTAATGGTAAAAGATGTTGTTGTTGTTGTTAATATGAAGAAATGGTAAGGAATGGTATTATTGATATGTTATAAATATGAAGAAATGATTAAGATGAGCAATAATTGCCATAATTGTTAGAACGACTGATCAAGCGAACACTTAATGGAGATACAAGGACACAGAAGAAAGCGAAAGTGAAAAGTCATAAGGGCAGAGACTACTTAGGATTAAGGACTTCGAGAAAAATATCGTTGTTTTCCAAGACAGTTCCTCTGTAACCGATCATGTGACACACTACAAGCTAAAAGAGTATTCTGTTACGGAAGTGTATTTCAAGAAAGTAGTAGCGATCAGAAAGGTAATGTTAAAGAAATGTAATAAAAGGTAATGAATGTTAATGTATTGTATAAGTAATGTATTAGATAAAGTAATGTCATGTTAAGAAAAGAGCTAAGGAAGATTAGAAGCGAAGGTAAGAATGTATGAATTAAGATAATGTAAAATTAAGGACCGAATGTACACGAGTAGGACAGAACACTTTCATCGTATATGATGAGATACAGAAGAAAGAAATTGGTAAATTCCACGCAACGTCATTTAGGAAGTTCTACACATGAAAACAGAGGTCAATGAAACCAGTTAAATCAGCTGTTTGTAAAGCCACCCTAATACAAGGTCGCGAGCAGTGAGCGTACGAAGAGGGGAGGTAAGACATTTGTATACACTCCAATTAAGGGTGAAATGACGAATATTATTCTTTATTATTTGTTACATTTTTTTTGCAAATAATAATAATAAATAAAAAAAAATTATAATAAATAAATTTATTAAATTTTTTTTTTGTTACCAAGCAGAGGAATAATGCGACAGTACAAATAAGTGATGTACTGAGCATGGAATATAAAAATTTAAATTTACTTAATAAACTGTAAATAATTAATAATATATTAGAAATAAGCATGTTAGGGATTGCAGGCTTGGCTCAGACAAAAATATGAACAGGTGTTTCGACCTGAATCAACGTGCACACACACACAAATGTAACTGAAAGTGTGTACACCAGTATTTTGCTAGTGTGTGTGAACGCAGGTCTCTGCAGGCGAGTTTGCCACCCCAAGATGAATAATTGCACAATTACTGTTTTTCCGTAATTATTCATAAACTAGAATTAAGAATTAAAATCCAAAAGCACCATAAAATGTAAATAAATTTACTAAATACTGTGTACGAAAACCACGCGAAAGTGACACACCGTACAAGTGCAATAGTGAAATAACTGTGTACAAATCGAAAGGGTTAAGTTGCAATGTCCAAAATTACAGTGAACATGTGTTGTAAAATTAGTTATAAGATAAGTATAAGAGTATACTTACAGGACTCTGCAATTCGCAGAAATATAAAAAATAGCGAATTTGACAAAGAGTGGGGGAACTGAAGCCAAAGACAGTTTCTAACATGTCGATTTCGGATCACTGCAGGGTGTCGACCAAGACATGGGTATAAATAGGACACGCAAGCTACAGTGGTTCTCTTTCTTGAATCATCCACGGTGCAGCGGGAGCTTATGCCCGTCAGCACGGCGTATTTATTTTTGTTTCATAAACAGTTTAAATTTGCCAGTTACGTACAAATACGTAACTAAGCTGTAAAGACAATCATTTTAATTAATAACAGCACTACTTAAGAAGATCCATTAATAAGTCGACACTAGACAAGAGGAGAGTTCCAGAGAGAGATACGACGCTGGACAAGAGGAGAGTTCCAGAGAGAGATACGACGCTGGACAAGAAGAGAGTTCCAGAGAGAGATACGACACTAGACAAGAGGAGAGTTCCATAGAGAGATACGACGCTGGACAAGAGGAGAGTTCCATAGAGAGATACAACGCTGGACAAGAAGAGAGTTCCAGAGAGAGATACGACGCTGGACAAGAGGAGAGTTCCAGAGAGAGATACGACGCTGGACAAGAGGAGAGTTCCAGAGAGAGAGACAGCCGACGCTGGACAAGAGGAGAAGAGAGACAGCCGACGCTGGAGGCGAGACGAGGACGAATACCGATGGAACAAAAATGATCGAGTATGATTGATGACAATAAGGTGATAGACAACTTATTCATATCTTAATCATACAAAGAATTCAAAGACAGTTAAAGACATTAATATTTTATTTAAAAATAAGAGCAATGTTTCTTGTATAGTAGAGTTAAAATCATAGATGTTTTAGAAATACGATTAACGTAACAAGAGCTCAAATTAATATGATATAAAATGATTACAAAGCATTTAAATAAAAACAATTAGTATTTGAGAAAACAGTACTGAGAAACAATAACTATTAATATTTTGAGTACGTTACAATATAGAAAAAAAAAGATTTAAAAATTGATTTTGAAACATAGTAATAGACCGAGTAGTCTGAAAATGAGATTTTTCTTTTTTTATATAATAATTATTAGCATAGAATATTTAGTCAGTAAGGATGTATATATCTTAAGCCTTACGGCATAATAACAAATAATAACTAATGTTTTAAAATCGAAGTCAGTGCCATGTGCACACATTTTTTTATAGTATCAAATAAATTTTAATTACCGTTTCAAGTTACATAGAGTTCTTATTGCAGATACACCTGACACCCAATTTAAATGTTAGATTGTTTAAAGAATTTGTCAATCTTGAACGTGAGATCGTTCACGCCTATTTATGTGTATGTAACGTTGCATAAATTTGGTGCTCCAAGATCGTGGGGCTCCACAAATTTAAAATTATAATAAATTTGCAAATTGTCACATCGCATAATTTGGCTCCCAAAGAGCGTGGGGCTATTCAAAAACAAATAGGAATGTATTTGTATTTGAAATTAAATTTTAACAAAATCTGTCACGTTGCATAATTTGTCGCCCTGGACGTGGGGCACAACATGCCTAAAATTATGTACAAAAATTTGTGACATAAATTGTAGCTCATGAATGTATGACCCGATCCCCATCATTTAACTATTAAAATTTTTAAGTAGCTAAATGGTTGCTCTAAAAAATATAAAGAGTGTGTTAAATGAAAAATGTATAATATGTAATTATTATTTATATTAAACAGTAACTGAATGTAATGTTAAATTGTTGTGTAATCACACAGCTGGCGCCCACAAATAATATTGTTGTCTATGTAACAGGTGTAACTGTAATGAGTATTAATAATAACTATTAATAAAAATACAGAAATAAATAAATAAGTAGGGAACGGTTATCAATAATAATTGTTAAAGAAGTACTATTAAATAAATATTTTAATAATTATTCAACATGGCAGAAACCAGGAGGGTTGAATTTAGAAGCATTTAAAATACGATACTCGCCATGATGGACGAATTAGTCATAAAACAAGCCGAAAATTTAAAGAGGAGGTGAGAGAGGAGAATGTCAAACAAACAGAAAGTTTAGAAAATAAATTAGCCAAACAAACAGAAAGTTTAGAAAATAAATTAGAGCTACAGTCCGAAAATTTTAGACAGGACACTATAAAAATTACAGAGAGTCTAGAAGAGTTAAAAATTGATAATATTGAAATAAAACAAAGTATAATTGACAGTAATGCGCAGTTAACTGAAAAAATTGTTAATACAAACAGACGTATTGACACGATCGCAGAAAATGTCTGTGGAATAATTAATAAACAAACGGAGCTAATATGTGAAAAGATAGTATGTGAAGAATTCATACAAATTAAAAATACATGTGCAATTACTAATGATAATTATAAAAAAGTAATTAACATTAAGGAGGAAAAGCAAATAAAGGTTAATAAAAACATACCTTATTAATAGCGATATTCCAATTGTGAGTCACACACACACTAGTAAGTCACATAAGGTGAAACACTTAAGGCACTACACTTACGGAGATAAATATCACTGTAGGTATAACAAGAAACGTAGTAAGTTATCTAGACGAAACACTACGCAAAATTGTGGTAAGTATGATGTTAGATATACGCACGATAAGTATAGTAACGATAATTATATCTGCAAGTATGAAAACTACAGAGGTTATCATAAACGACGTATGAAAAAACCATCGACAACTGTTCAGGTAAGTTCACTCAACCAAACTAGGACGAGAGAATGGAGAAAGAGCGAAGCATTTGTAACGAGAGAAAGAGGGTAGATTTTGTGTGGCCGACAGGCAAGATGAAAACATTGCTCTATGAACAGGTGACTTATACGATCAAAACAAACGTTCACAAGGTAAGTACGCACACAAACGTCGCAGCTATGCAACGGAAAGGTAACGAGGGAATAATACAATGGAACGCGGACGTTGTTTACACGAGGGTGAACACAATGAATTTCCTGTGTACAACAACCAATTGTGTAATGAAGGGTGTCAGTTCAAACGACACACCGAACCGAACTTAATACCGAAAATAAATAATTATTTTTAAATGAGAAATAATATGTGTAATAATATAAGAGAGTATAATTAAGAAATGTTATAAGGAATATTATTTGAAAGGGTTAATTAAGAAATGTATTAGTGATGGTAAGGAATGCTATTGTAGAGAAATATTTAAGAAAGTAATGGTAAAAGATGTTGTTGTTGTTGTTAATATGAAGAAATGGTAAGGAATGGTATTATTGATATGTTATAAATATGAAGAAATGATTAAGATGAGCAATAATTGCCATAATTGTTAGAACGACTGATCAAGCGAACACTTAATGGAGATACAAGGACACAGAAGAAAGCGAAAGTGAAAAGTCATAAGGGCAGAGACTACTTAGGATTAAGGACTTCGAGAAAAATATCGTTGTTTTCCAAGACAGTTCCTCTGTAACCGATCATGTGACACACTACAAGCTAAAAGAGTATTCTGTTACGGAAGTGTATTTCAAGAAAGTAGTAGCGATCAGAAAGGTAATGTTAAAGAAATGTAATAAAAGGTAATGAATGTTAATGTATTGTATAAGTAATGTATTAGATAAAGTAATGTCATGTTAAGAAAAGAGCTAAGGAAGATTAGAAGCGAAGGTAAGAATGTATGAATTAAGATAATGTAAAATTAAGGACCGAATGTACACGAGTAGGACAGAACACTTTCATCGTATATGATGAGATACAGAAGAAAGAAATTGGTAAATTCCACGCAACGTCATTTAGGAAGTTCTACACATGAAAACAGAGGTCAATGAAACCAGTTAAATCAGCTGTTTGTAAAGCCACCCTAATACAAGGTCGCGAGCAGTGAGCGTACGAAGAGGGGAGGTAAGACATTTGTATACACTCCAATTAAGGGTGAAATGACGAATATTATTCTTTATTATTTGTTACATTTTTTTTGCAAATAATAATAATAAATAAAAAAAAATTATAATAAATAAATTTATTAAATTTTTTTTTTGTTACCAAGCAGAGGAATAATGCGACAGTACAAATAAGTGATGTACTGAGCATGGAATATAAAAATTTAATTTACTTAATAAACTGTAAATAATTAATAATATATTAGAAATAAGCATGTTAGGGATTGCAGGCTTGGCTCAGACAAAAATATGAACAGGTGTTTCGACCTGAATCAACGTGCACACACACACAAATGTAACTGAAAGTGTGTACACCAGTATTTTGCTAGTGTGTGTGAACGCAGGTCTCTGCAGGCGAGTTTGCCACCCCAAGATGAATAATTGCACAATTACTGTTTTTCCGTAATTATTCATAAACTAGAATTAAGAATTAAAATCCAAAAGCACCATAAAATGTAAATAAATTTACTAAATACTGTGTACGAAAACCACGCGAAAGTGACACACGTACAAGTGCAATAGTGAAATAACTGTGTACAAATCGAAAGGGTTAAGTTGCAATGTCCAAAATTACAGTGAACATGTGTTGTAAAATTAGTTATAAGATAAGTATAAGAGTATACTTACAGGACTCTGCAATTCGCAGAAATATAAAAAATAGCGAATTTGACAAAGAGTGGGGGAACTGAAGCCAAAGACAGTTTCTAACATGTCGATTTCGGATCACTGCAGGGTGTCGACCAAGACATGGGTATAAATAGGACACGCAAGCTACAGTGGTTCTCTTTCTTGAATCATCCACGGTGCAGCGGGAGCTTATGCCCGTCAGCACGGCGTATTTATTTTTGTTTCATAAACAGTTTAAATTTGCCAGTTACGTACAAATACGTAACTAAGCTGTAAAGACAATCATTTTAATTAATAACAGCACTACTTAAGAAGATCCATTAATAAGTCGACACTAGACAAGAGGAGAGTTCCAGAGAGAGATACGACGCTGGACAAGAGGAGAGTTCCAGAGAGAGATACGACGCTGGACAAGAAGAGAGTTCCAGAGAGAGATACGACACTAGACAAGAGGAGAGTTCCATAGAGAGATACGACGCTGGACAAGAGGAGAGTTCCATAGAGAGATACAACGCTGGACAAGAAGAGAGTTCCAGAGAGAGATACGACGCTGGACAAGAGGAGAGTTCCAGAGAGAGATACGACGCTGGACAAGAGGAGAGTTCCAGAGAGAGAGACAGCCGACGCTGGACAAGAGGAGAAGAGAGACAGCCGACGCTGGAGGCGAGACGAGACGAATACCGATGGAACAAAAATGATCGAGTATGATTGATGACAATAAGGTGATAGACAACTTATTCATATCTTAATCATACAAAGAATTCAAAGACAGTTAAAGACATTAATATTTTATTTAAAAATAAGAGCAATGTTTCTTGTATAGT